>OX244031.2:4826519-9826519 GCA_945859785.2 Tridacna gigas | reverse complement strand
AAAATCAGATTCTGACTCCATGTCAGATTCTGACTGCTATTCATCAGGCTCAGAATCTTCAGATGATGAAAGTGATAAAGAGGACAAAACACTTACAGAGCCTTTGAAAATGTCAAGAAATCAAAGCTTTTCTAAAACGATGACTGTTAAAGATGGACAATCATACACTCATAAAACACATGAAACAATATCTTCTATCGGTTCCAAGCCAAAAGGTTGTTCTACAGGATCAGAAGAGCCATTAGTGAGTCAAGGTATGGAACGGCACAATGGACATGATCAAAATAAATATCTTGTAAACATGACTAATGCTTGCTCAAATTCTTTGATGCTTTCTGTCTCAAGTGACAGAAGTGACGGAGGAGTTGCTCCAAAGGTATGCAATAATCCATACATGATTCAGGATGAATTGCCAAAATTTATGTGTGATAATGTGGAACTTGAGCAGACAGAGACAAAAGCTGAATTCATTCAGTCACCACAAGTGATTACTGTTTTAAACAGGAATATGGTGGTACCAGATGCTGAGGAAAACATCAAGAAAAAAGTGCAACAAACTTCACAGAAAAAAGGAGAACATGGTTCGACATCAGATTTTTACGGGGAAGAAAGGTCACCCACTGTACACAACATCCCAAACCGGAACACTTTTGAAAATTTTGACAACAAAGGGAAATACCCAAATGAAAGAACCAAAGAAACGCAATGTAAAAATGATAAAATACAAAGAGCATGTCCAATGAAATTGTCAAAAGAGGTTAAAAAAGATCAAAAGGCAATTGGACCAAAACAAAACAAAAAGGAAGTAGCATCAAGAAAATCAGAAAGCAATGGTGATGATTCAATAACAGTAAAGAACAATAATGAATGTGTCATGAAATTAGTGTTACAAGAGAAAAAAGATGGAGATGGTAACAAAGACTGTAAGATTACTCGACACATGGAGGCAATAGCGTCAGACAAAAAAGCTGATACAAATGATATCACTGCAAATAAAAGGTCTGTAAACATTGTGAATGACGAGAAAAAGTGTGTTGTAGCTGACAATATTGAAATTAGATCATCTGATTCTGCTTCAGTTCCATGGACTAATCAGACAGATAGAAAAGTTTTAAGTGTTAAGGAAAAGTCTTTATACAATACAAGTGAAGAGAAGAACTGTGGCCAAACTGAGAATATTATGATTAAATCTTCTGATTCTGGAGTTGTTCCAAGGTGCAGCTCTCGCACAGGCTTGGGAAACTCCAAAGAAATGTGCAAGTCGGATAGTAAAGTAAAAAAACAGGTACCTATGTCTACCACATTGGTCAAAAACCAACCTAAATGTTCACAGATGGCATCAAAAAGTGATAAAAGTGTGTCTGGAAGCATTCTAAGGCTAGTTAGTAAATCAAGTGAAAGTGTGAAAGAAAAGAGTAAAAAACCTAAATCACAGCTAGCATCACCAAAGAAGATGCCTAATAAGGCACTGTCCAGAGATTCAATATCTAATAAACAAAAACCTTCCAATTCTGGGATAGCAAAGAATGCTAAACTCACATTTGAGCATAAGGCTCTGACAGAGTATAAAGATCCTGCGAATGAATTAACTGAAAGTTTAGTTAAATTGACTGCTTACCATGATAGAGTGAAGGAGCTTGAAAAAAGACAGAAAGACCAAGAAAAAAAATCTAAAAAAGCTAAGAAGTCAAAAACGCCACCATCTACTTATTTACAAAAGAAAGCTGTCATTTCAAGTGACACTGAAGATTATGATATTGATGAAGTGAATGTAGAGGGAAATAGTATTTCTAGCCTGGAATTTTCTAGTCTTGAGAATTTTACAACTTGCATCTCCTTTAGTCCTAAAAAAGATAGCGAGTCTGAGGAAAAGAGAGAATACCATTTGGCTTGCAGAGAAGAAGATCACAAAAACCTCAAAATAGACAATGCAAAAACCAGGAAAGTGCCACAGAGTTTTGAAAGCGTATTGGTAGATTTAGAAAATTACCAACTTGTAAATGCAAATAGAAAAACAAAATCTAAACGCTGTAAGTCAGGGGAGAGGAATTCCGTTAGACATGATAATAAAAGTAAGCAAGATATGTCCCCTAGACTATCTGTAAAAATGAATGCAAATCAGACAAGTAGGACAAAGGAAAAAATGGATGCAAACACCTCTGTAGCAGTGAAATGTTCCAAGTCTTTTACCGAAAAGGTGCAGGAAGGACAGCAGGAGTTACAGGCACATAGCACAGAGAACAAAAAGAAAACAGATTGCATCCAGAATAAAGATTTAGGTGACTTTGACAGAGTGAGAGGTGGAGTGTTAGACAAAGTTGGTGTTAATGTGAATGCTACTTCTATTGGTGATAAAAAAGCTGTAGAAGACTGCAGTTCATCAGAAGATTCATACACTGATAGTGACTCCAGTGAGAGTGACTTTCAATTGGATAGAAATGACTTGATGGTTAGAGCAATATTTGGCAGTAGTGACACCTCTGCAGAGAGGGAAAAGAAATCTACCAGTCCTGCTGACCAACAAACAACAAGGAACAAGTTAAAGAAGGAAAGAAAAAAAAAGACAACAGAGGTGATCCAAAACCTTGATGATAAGTTGATTAAACTTTATTCTTCAAGAAGAAAAGAGCCAGACAGCAATCCTGTATCAAAATCAACAGATGTCATTACAGGTAAATTGAGTGAAGAAAACACAAGTAAATGTGAAAGTATCTGTAATGTTCAGAAGTCATTGTCGCCCAGACAAAGTGCAAAGATAGGAAAAAACACAGATAAAGTGGACACAGTTAAAGGTAAAACAAATGAGAGCATGAAAGCTGAAACAAATGAGAGTGTAAACTCTGTGAAAGCTAAAACAAATGAGAGTGTAAAAACTGTTAAAATGAATACTTATGAGAGTGTAAACACTATGAAAGCTAAAACAAATCAGAGTGTAAACACTTTAAAAGCTAAGACAAATAAAGGTGAAAACACTAATAAAGCAGAAACAAATGAGGGTGTAAACACTTTTAACACTAAAACAAATGAGGGTGTAAACACTTTTAACACTAAAACAAATGAGGGAGTAAACATGGTTAAAGCTAAAATGAATAAGGGTGTAAACACTGCTAAAGCTAAAACAAATGAGAGTGTAAACACAGTGAAAGCTAAAGTGAATGAGAGTGTAAACTCTACAACATGTGAAAGTGCAAACTCTGTTAAAAATAAAACAAATAAAAGTGTAAACATTGTGAAAGCTAAAGCAAATGAGTGTGTAAACACTTTGAAAGCAGAAAGGGATGAAAGTTTAAGCACAGTGAAAGCTAACATAAATGAGGCTGTAGACAGGGCGAAAGCTAAAACAAATGAGCGTGTAAACACTGTGAAATTTACAGAATCAAATAAAGATAGTGCTAGATCAGGTAATATTAAAGAGAAATCTGTCACTGATTTTATATTGGAAGATACAGATGTTTTGGATGTTATAGATTATGAGGATGACTTATCATTAGGGCTAAATGAAAGTGAATTAGAAATTCCAGACCCTTTGAATGATGCTGATGCTCCAAAATTAGATGATCTTCAAAATGAGCACACTTGTGAGGGATACAGTACACCTCTTGAAGATGGAGAAGTTAGCGGTGACTGTGAAACTGGAAATACAGAAGGAAATGATAAGTTATCAGAAAAATTAGGTAAGATAATTATTATTCCAAAGAAAGGTGATGGTAGACCCGGACCATTTCTGGAATCAGCAAAACCATTCAGTCCTATTAAATTTCCAAGTCCAACTAACTCACCATCAACACCTGATAGAAAAATTCATGATGACTGCTATGAATCTGCCAATACTCAGTGTTTACACACAAGAGCAACATTGTCAAAACGCAAAAGATCTATGTCAGACTCCAATAGTGATGGGAATCATACTCCTGTAAGAAAGGCAGATGCAAGGAATTATAGGCATAGGTCAAGGTCACCAAAGATGAAGAGACATGTGTCAAGGTCAGACAAAAGTCATACATCAAGAAGATCACCCTCTCCTAAGAGAGCAGGAAAATCAGCTAGGTCAAGGTCCATCTCAAGGTCAAGGAATAAAAAATCAAGATCGCGGTCAGGGTCAGGTGAAAATTCAGAAGACAGGTACAGAACACAAAAAAACAGATCCTCATATAAAAGGATTGGGAGAAAAAGTTCAAGTGAGCGTAGTTCCTCGGATGAAGATAGTGCACGCCGGAGATACCGTTCATACGGAAATTCTAAAGACAGACTTTCACGAAGACGTAAAAGTGATTCCCTGAACAAGTATGATTCGCCATATAGTGAAAGGAAACGCTACTCTAGAAATGTTTCAAGGAAAGGTTCAGACTCTGATAATGGACGCATTTATGACAGAAACTCAAATAAACATAGATTGAGTAACAAAAAAAGTAAATTGGCCAAATTTGTAAAAGGTCATGACGACTCCAGTCCATATAGAGAAAGATACAGTGAAAAAGACAGATCTAGTCATAAAAGAAGATATATGTCGTCTTCAGATGATGAATATATCTTAGTGAAAAAAACTGAATTGAAAAGAAGGAGAAGTGAGAGATCAAAAACTCCACAGCTGCCAGACTTAAACAATTTAATGGATGATAAAGATGCTACTACTTTGAGGGAATCTTCTCGAAGAAAAAATTCTTCTGAAAAAGAGAATGTTACATCTCCATATTGTAAGAAAAAGGGAGATTCTGGCAGAAAAATTTTTCAACATAGGGTTATTTAACCATTTCCTACACAATCCCAACTTTTAATGACCCTTAGAAAGAAGCCTTCTGAAAACATGGTGGATAAAGGAGAAAATGTTGGTAACCAGTATTTTCTCCTTTTCCGACAATGGTTTCTACCCTGTCTCAAATTTCATAATTTTAGTGGTATTTAAATTGTTGTCTGCAAATGCTTTCAATTTGGAAAAGTCTACATTTTTGTCATGTGGTAAAGAGGTAACCCTTTACCACACAACAAAATTTTAGACTAGTCCAAATTGAAAGCATCTGCAGACCACAAAAGATATGTGAATCAGATGATGAACTTTGTCTTTGAAAGGGTAGAAAATATAGCAGGTAAAGGAGAAAATGCTGATTACCAGCATTTTCTCCTTTTCCCACAATGTTTTCAAGTCTTCTTCTGCAAGGTTGTTCAAACTCGAGATTGCGCAGTGAAGAGTTTACGCTTGTAAGTGGAGAGTTCATTTTTAGTGGCTTTTGCAGACATTGGCAATAAAGATCAGGCTACGCAATTCGAAGTCTGATCTTTGATCCAGTGCCTCATATTTTGTGTTAAAATATCCAGGTCATTTTCTTGTCAGAAAACAAGTCAGTCCATTTATTTTGCATTCTAATAGTTCCAGTGGCCTTTTGTTGATAGTTAACCCTTTCCCAAACAAGCCCTGGTTTTCACGTGTCTGCAGAACAAGTCTTTTGAAAACACTGTGGGAAAAGGAGAAATTGCTCGTAACGAGCAATTTCTCCTTTTCCCACAGTGTTTTCTACCCTTTTTGAGAACTTTCTGCCATTTTCATCAAATTCAAAATTGTCGTCTGCAAACTCTTTCAATTTGGACCAGTCTAAAATTTGTCGTTTGGGAAAGGGTTAACACTTTTACCAGACTGTTCTGTGGTAAATGACTTTGAGGAGGAAAAATTTAGAAAATATTGTTGGAAAAAGAAAAAAAATGGGTGTATTCAGCCTTTTTTCCCTTTTACCACAATGTGTTCTGCCATTTAACCCTTTACTGCACAGTCCTGACTTTTGATGACCCAGAGGAAAAAGACTTTTGAAAACATTTGTGAAAAAGGAGAAAATGCTGTCTGCCAGCATTTTCTCCTTTGCTCACTGTGTTTTCTTTCAAAAGCAAAATTATTTAGTCATATTTTTTTGTCATCTGCAAATGCTTTCAAATTGGACAAGTCTAAAATTTTATAGTTTGGTAAAGAGTTAACAGACAAATCCAAGCATGTGAACCACAACTTGTTTGTTGTCTGTGAATGCTTTGAGTTTGTCTAAAACTGTTTGTTCTGGTAGTTGAAAACCAGGGTAGTTGACGCACAAATGAAAAACATTGGATTGGAAGTAGTTTGTATGTAAAATACAGAGAGTGAGGGGGCAGCTGTTTGTGACCAGCCGTTGCTTCTTTACCCTGGCTGTTTTACCCTGTGGCAAACAACAGACATGTTAACTCTTTATGTGACAGCTAAAATGTCAGCCTGTCCAAATTGAAAGCATTTGCAGACAGCAATTTGAATCTGGCTCAAATGACGGAATTTGAATATGATAGGGTACAAAACATTGTGGGAAAAGGAGAAAATGCTGGTTACCAGCATTTTCTCCTTTTCCTATGATGTTTTCTAAAGGTTTTCTTGTAGTCATTAAAACTTGAGATTATATGATAATGGGTTAGGTGCTGCAGAAATAGTGTAATCTATTAATCTTTTACAAGAGAAACTTGTTTTAATGACCCTAGAGTAAAAAGTTCTTTTAACTCTTTACTAAATGACAAAATTTTAGACTCGTCCATATTGAAAGCATTTGCAGATGACAAAATTAATGTGACTCATAAATTGAAATTTGTATTGGGAGGGGTAAAAAACATTGTGGGAATAGGAGAAAATGCTGGTTACCAGCATTTTCTCCTTTTCCAACGATGTTTTCAAAGCCTTTTTTCATTAAGGTTGTTAAAAGTCAGTACTGTGTGGTAAAGAGTTAAAATATTGATGAAAAGGAGAAATCAGCATTATTTCATTTTCCAACAACATATTTTACCCTGTCAGAGACAAATATCATTAGTTGAGCCTCATTTGATTTGTTTTCTGCATTGCCTTTCAATTTGGATGTTTCTAAGATTTTGTCATCTGGAAAAGGGTGACTTGAAGGCTGAATTTAGATCAACTGAAAGCTTTGGCAAATGACACTTTGATCGAAACATTGCTTGGAAAGGTAATCACGGATTATAATGAAAAGCATTGGCAGTAAAGGAACAGTTTCATGGTAAAATATCAAATAGTCTATTACATACAATGTTTTGCAAAGCTTTCTAATATGTTTTAAATATGAAAAATTCTATCAGCTTTATAAAATAAGTAAAAAACTTTTTCTTTTTTTTGCGGGGGTGGGGGGGGCCTGAAATATAAATGAAACAATGTTGAAAGAGATGTATTATGCTACTCGGTTGTTTTTGAGATGGTGTTTTTTCAGAAATCCAATTTTTGACATTTTTTTTTGTGTGTTTTGGTAAATCTTGAAAAAGTTTTCCATTTTCCTTCTATATCAAACCTTGATTTCAGACGCCCTACCTTCTTCAGATGACTGATAACCTCCTTTTCCCGTATTGTTTTCTCTATTTTCGAAAGCAAATATCAGTTCTGTAGTTTTGAAAGCAAATTCAGTCACTTAACTTGCATTTAATTTGGTGTTGGCAAATCCTTTGGCGTCAGACGAGTCTAAAATTTTGCCATCTGGGAAAGAGTTAAGGGCACGGCGAATGATAAATATACAAAACAAAATGTCTTAGTACATCTCAGTGGCTGAAAATGTTCATTTTATTAGTCCCCAACCGGCGAAGCCGAAGGGGACTTCAGGTTTGCACTCCGTCCGTCCGTCTGTTCATCTGTCCGTCAGTCCGGCAATTCAGTTTTCCGGACATTTTTTCTAAACGCTGGTACATATTGAGCTGAGTTTTGGTGTGTAAGTCACCCACCATTACTTACAGATCAAGTTCGACATTCGTTCCCTTCCACTGGGTTTTCACGGATTTACGGGCCTTGGACTTACAAAATTTCACCGATAAATCAGTTTTCCGGACTTTTTTTTCTAAATGCTGGTAGATATTCACCTGACTTTTGCTGTGTAAGTCAACCACCATGACTTACAGATCAAGTTCGAGTTTCGTCCCGCTTCACTGCTTTTTGACGCATTCACGGGCCTTGGACTTTAAAAATTTCACTGACATGCCAGCGATACATACGGCCGGTAGGGGACTGTGTATTGCTATGCAATACTATCAGAATGCTTGTTCATTTGGGTTTGCAAGGATAAATCAAGGTAGATGGCACAATTTACAGTGTGATTATATATGAGCCGTGCTCTGGCAAAAAGGAATTTTGAGGAAGAGGCCTTTTGAAAACATTGTGGGAAAGGGAGAAAATGCTGGTAACCAGCATTTTCTCCCTTTCTCACAATGTTTTCTACCCTTCCCAAAATAAATTTCAATTTTTCAGTCACATTTATTTTGTCGTCTGCATATGCTTTCAATTTGGACCGGTCTAAAATTTTGTCGTTTGGTAAAGACTTAATGCATCTTCGTGATGTATGATACTAAGCAAGTCATCACATGACTACGGATGGATAACAACAATTTTGTCTAGCACCCGGCTGAATCCTGAAGTGGAATGGTCCTTTGGACATCCTGAAAAATTGACCATTAGCAAAAGGTTTCCTACTCGGGTCAGCCTTCACAGACTGCACAGGCTGACCTGGGTCAGTACTTTTTTGCAGATGCATTAAACCCCCTTTTTTCAGAGCATGACTCATATATTCATTACCTGTAATTAATTTTCCCTCAGTAACTCCTTACCTCCTCTTGTTTCAATCTAGCATACAGTGAGAACACTTAAAAGTATTGCATCAAAAGGAAAATTTGCCGTCACGAGTTTTAACGACCCTGTGACATAGGCCTTTTGAAAACACTGGGGGAAAGGAAAAAATGCAGGTGACCAGCATTTTCTTCTTTTTCCACAATGTTTTCTATCATTTTATATGCAAATTATAATATTTGAGTCGCATTTGTCGTCTGCAAATGCTTTCAATTTGGACCAGTGTAAAATTTTGTCGTCTTGAATAGGGGTAATTAATAAGCATAATCTCGGATTCTCCTTTTGCCACAATGTTTCCTTATTTGTCCTTGGATCACAGCTTTAAATGTCTACTGCAGTTCATCATTATAGCTGATATTTTTTCATGCTGACAAATTGAAAACAAGAAATATCTTTAGAAATGATCAACGCGGTAAATTTGCCCGCAAATAGGCAGTCACAATTTTTACCAATCACAAATTTCTGTTTGTTCATTTGTTATCAGAACCAGAAAGTAGGTCAAAAGCCAGCACATTTAGCAAAGCCGGAAAAAAAAAAACCACATGAATATATTGTACATAGTTTATTTGATGAACATTAGCATAAACTTACAGAAGAGGTGGAATTATTAAGGAGAAAATGTTTCAACTTTTCTTTATGGGGATAAAGATCATTGGTATTCATACAGGGCAAATCTTATTAACCATGCTCTTGCAAAAAGGGGGCTTCAATTAACTCTTTACCAAACGGCAAAATTTTGGAATGGACCAAATTGAAAGCATTTGCAGACAATAAATTAAATACTTCTAAATGACGATTTCTTTTTCTGATAGGGTAGAAAACATTGTGGGAAAAGGAGAAAATGCTGGTTACCAGCATTTTCTCCTTTTCCCACAATGTTTTCAAAAGGCTTCTTTCTCAAGGTTGTTAAAACTCGGGACTGTTTGGTTAAGGGTTAATTCCTCTCCGTGATGCATGATACTAATCACGTCATCACATAATTAGGGATCCATAAGATTTATTTTGTTTAACCCTTTCCCAAACAAGCCCTGGTTTTCACGTGTCTGCAGTACAAGTTTTTTGAAAACACTATGGGAAAAGGAGAAATTGCTCGTAACGAGCAATTTCTCCTTTTGCCACAGTGTTTTCTACCCTTTTCGAGAACTTTCTGCCATTTTCATCAAATTTAAAATTGTCGTCTGCAAACTCTTTCAATTTGGACCAGTCTAAAATTTATCGTTTGGGAAAGGGTTAACAGCCGACAATATCATTGGGGAGACTGGTCCTTTGACATGCAGAAAATCTAAAGATAGCAAACAGTTTCGGCCCATGTCAGCCTGCGCGCACTGCGCAGGCTTACATGCGTTGATACTTTTTGCAGAGGCATTAAGCCCCCTTTACACAGAGCATGGCTTATTTCTTTTTGTTTAGTTGTTGTGAAGGTATCATGAAAACAAAACAGTTATTTTCCTGATGAATGAAAATAAAAAAGAAAATATGGCCTTGAGCTTTTGTCTTGATTCTATATTGCCCTCATCAGAACTCTCATTGAGAAAATGTCCCCAGCATGGCTCGCTCGGTTAGATTTAGGATTAGCAATCCAAGAATCTGGGGTTTGATCTTTACTGCAGACACTTGTTTTTTACATGAGATTTTCCTTTGGCAAGTCATTCAAGATCCCAAGCCTAATACTGTTGAAACCCAGGAAACACATTAATAAGTGACTTGTTACTATGATTTGACCAAAATAAGATGTTAATGGGTTTTTTGAGCTGACTGTAGGTATCCAGTATTTTCGTGTAAAAATACTGTATTATCAAAAACTTGACAGCCGAGCCCAGGTAGCTCATTCGGCAGCGTGCAGGACTTCAGAACAGGAAGTCGTGAGTTCAGTTTCTGGCACGGCCAATTTCTTTCCGAGGATTGATGATAGTCCTTGCGACAGGATTCATTCCTCTGACCGCTGACCATTTTTTCGGCTATGGTCAAGTGGGAATGCAGCCAGTTGCTGGGAGGGAATATTGCGCGTAGTACTGGTAAAAGAAACTCCAGGAAAGCATGGATAGGTGCACTGGCCGCCGCGGTAAAACTGAAATAATGTTGAAAATGGCGTTAAACACCATAAATATCAGTCAAAACTTGACTCTTACTAGCCGACAAAATTTGATACTGGTTCAAATTCAAACTATTTGCAGACGACAAATTGAGTATGGCTCAAATTACAGAATTCCTCACTGAAGGGGTTGAAAATATTGCGGGAAAAAGGAAGAAATGTTAGTAATCTGCTTTATTTCTTTCTTTCACAATATTTTTGAATGCGTTAACTCTTTGCCACAATACCGAGTTTTAACCACTCTGAGAAAGCCTTTAAAAACATTCTGGGAAAAGAATTGATTGAATGGTGTTTTACGCCGCTTTCAACAATATTTCAGTCAGATCGCGGCGACAGCTCAAATATTCATGTATTTCCTGGGTTCTACCAGCACTAGGCTAGGGCTCTGAAGTGTCTTGCCTTAGGACACACCCACGAAAAATCCAGCAAATCAGGTATGGCTCGAACCCTGGGAAAAGGAGGAAATACTGGTAACCAGCATTTTCTTATTTGCCCACAATGTTTTCTGACCTTTCACAGAAAAATCCTATTACTTGTGCCACATTTACTGTCGTCTGCAAATTCTCCCAACTTAGACCAGTCTAATTTTCTTTTTTCTGTGAATCTGTTCTTTTTCGTACAACGTAAAAATACTGCAAAATATATTTTTCTATGCAGGCGTAAAGACACTTGTTTTTAACCCTTTACCACACAATGCCGACCTTTAACGACCCTTAAAAAGGACGCCTCAGAAAACATTGTGGGAAAAGGAGAAAATGCTGGTAACCAGCATTTTCTCCTTTTCCCACAATGTTTTCTACTCAATGAAGGACAAGTTTAATGTTTTGAGTAACATTTAGTTTGTCATCTACAAATGCTTTCAATTTGGGTAAGGCTAAAATTTTGTCGTGTGGTAAAGCGTTAAGGAGTTTTAACCCTTTCCCAAACGACAAATTTTGGACTGGTCCAAATTGAAAGAGTTTGAAGACGACAATTTTAAATTTGATGACAATGGTAGGAAGTTCTCAAAAAGGGTAGAAAATACTGTGGGGAAAAAGGAGAAATTGCTCGTTTCGAGCAATTTCTCCTTTTCCCACAGTGTTTTCTAAAGACTTGTACTGCAGACACGTGAAAACCAGGGCTTGTTTGGGGAAGGGTTAAGCGGTCCAAGTGTTCTGATTCCCCCGTGAAGACGACAATTATATGAACCCTGCTCTGGCAAAAGGGGGCTTAATGCATCTCCGTGATGCTTTATACCAAACAAGTCATCACATAATTATGGATCCATAAAAACCGTTTTGTTTTACAACCGAGTGAATCGTGAGGTAGAATGGTCCTTGGGTATTGGGTATGCAGAAAATTCACAAATGGCAAAAAGTGTCGAACCATGTCAGCCTGTGCAGGCTGACGAGTCGATACCTTTTGCAGAGGCATTAAACCCCCTTTTTATGGAGCATGGCTCAATTATCAAAAGTCGTTATGATATTACCATTTATTATTCAAGAGAAAAGGACTATTTTTTACAGTGATATCGATCAGCGTTAATCCAAATGACAGCTCGGTGATAAATGAATATAATGATGTTTTCACTGAGGTAAGAAAAACAAAGTCAAATCGAACGGTTGTAATTCAAAGCACTTGTCTTTTTTTTCTCCAAAAGCATCTCACAAAATGACTGTAAATTCAAGACCCTATTTTACTGTGTATATGAGCCATGCTCTGTGAAAAGGGGGCTTAATGCATCTGCGAAAAGTATCGACCCAGGTCAGCCTGCGCAGTCCGCGCAGGCTGACCTGGGCCGAAACTTTTCGCTATTGGTCAATTTTCTGTATGTCCAAGGACCATTCTACCTCATGATCACGTGGGTTGTTAGAATAAGTGGCTACGATGGATACATAATTATGTGATGGTTTGATTGGTATCATGCATCACGGGGATTCATTAAGCCCCCTTTTGCCAGAGCATGGCTCATATTATTTGTTTTAAACCCTTTACCACACAATTCCGAATTATAACGACCTTGAGAAAGAAATACATGTAGTTTGAAAACATTGTGAAAACATTGTGGGAGAAGAAGAAAATACTGGTTAACAGCATTTTCCCCATATTCCGCAATGTTTTCTACGTTCTCAGAGGCAAATTCCTTAATTCGAGCCAAATATAATTTGTCGTCTACAAAAGCTTTCGAAGGTTTAACGAAATCAATGTTTTAGTCAAGATAAACATTAAACAGCGCTGCTTCCGCGCTGTTTTCCGAACATACATTCATTGCCCTCAGAAACAACTTTGCAACAGACAAAATAATTTTAAAAAAAATATCTCAATAAAATATTATTATCTTGGTCCTTTGACATACAGGAAAATTGACCGATATGGAAAAGTTTCGGCCCAGGTCAGCCTGCGCGGACTGCGCAGGCTGACCTGGGCCGAAACTTTTCGCAGATACATTAGGCCCCCTTTCCACAGTGCATGGCTTATATGGTAGGATCGCGGCACCAGACTATGTCAACAGCAACGAAAGCCTCGAGAAGATTGTCAAGAAAAGTACTGATAAACGACTCATCAGAAATGTAAGGTTAGATGTACCCGCCGACAATAAGTAATCCATTTTATGAGGAAGTACTGAGCAATGTCGGATATCAAACATGTTGTTTAAAAACATTTAACTTCTTACAGAAGGCAACTTGTACCCCTCACTTTTGAAAACATTGTGGCAAAAGGAGACATTAGTGATCTCATAAGGAGTAATAACTCGTTTTGTCACGATTTTCTCTCACATTCATACATCAAAATTGTTTGATGCAATTTTCAGGGGATATCTCCTTTAACTGTTTCAGCTCTAAATACATAGGATAATTATATGGCCCGGTTTCACAAAAAGCTTAACTCTTTACCAAACGACAATATTTTGGACTGGTTCATATTGAAAGCATTTGCAGATGACAAAATAAATATGGCTAAAATGACTGCAAATCTTTCTGAAAACGGTTACAAAACATTGTGGGAAAAGGAGAAAATGCTGGTTACCAGCATTTTCTCCTTTTCCCACAATGTTTTCAAAAGGCTTCTTTCTCAGGGCCGTTAAAAGTAGGGATTGTGTGGTAAAGGGTTAAGTCCCTTATTTCACGCAGATCTACCAACGGTCTCAAGTTCTAACACACAGTAGTAACGTTCTCAAATCCTGAGTTGACACTATGTCTCAGAATCAACTAAAGCCTCCGTCACACCAAACTAGTTCTTAGAACGTCTTACTCCGTCCTAACAAAATCATAAAACGGGTTGCGGTCGGGGTAGGACGTGTAATTTCGGCCTAATTATGCCTAAAGCCCCCGTTACACCGAACTAATTCTTAGAACGTCCTGCCCTGTCCTAAAAAACCGTAAAACGGATTGCGGTCGGGGTAGAATATGTAATATTATTCGGTTTGCAAGCGTACTGCCAATTGAATGTCCACTGCACCTCGTCGTTACACGTCCCTAAAGGGATCGAAGTACGGCAGGTCCGTTTGTAGTATGTCCCTCTCGTTTTAAGTACGTTGTCACTCCGTCAAATTACAAGACGGGATGGACGGCAAAAAATTTTGAGCAGGCGCAAAGTTCTAGAGCACCCTTCCCGTATTACCCGTCCATGAAGTTCGCAAACTACGTCAACTCCGTTCGAACACAGTTTGAGTCCCTTTGGCAACTATTTTTGGAACGTAGTGAGAACGAGTTCGGTGTAACGTGGGTATAAGCAAAATAAATGGACTTAAGCCAATTAACAGAGTCAACGCTGGTTCTTTTGCTGAGTTGAGTCCGAAACGTTGTTTGATAAAATAAAGAATTACCTAAACATGAAATACGAGGGTTCACTTATTTTTGATTCTACGCTTATAATATGTTAATTTCTTTATTGCAAAACCGTAGAGCCATTTAGCTGGGCGAGAAGCTACAAGCAACGTGTCTCAGTCTATCGTAAGACTAATTAAAAAAAAATAAACTTTGAATTTCTCATTAATATATCGACCTAGCGAATCGGATTTTAAAAAAAATACGGAGAAGATGTTTCGTTCACTGACAAGTTTTTCAAATGTTTTATTAATTTGTTTTCTGTCATTAAATCAGATAGCGCCCCGCAATCGATGTAAACCTCATGAACTCCTTATAAACATGCAGCAGGATTTTTGAAAATACCTTTGTAAAATAGATATGATCCGAATATGAAATTATGTTACAAGTACACAAATTCGTGTGAAAACATTGTTGCTAGTGAAGAAAGTACCCCCACGGGAGCAATCTTTTCTTTCGCTCCAATGTTTTCAAAGTAATTTACAAAAGAAGTCGGGTCTTTTTCTTTTTTGCTGGGTATATGGTGATAACCCCTTTACCGCACAATGCCGCCTTTTCACGACCCTGGGAAAGAAGCCTTTTGAAAACATTGTGGGAAAAGGAGAAAATGCTGGTAACCAGCATTTTCTCCTTTTCCCACAATGTTTTCTACCCTATCAAAGAAAAATTTCACCATTTGAGCGACATTGGAATTGTCGTCTGCAAATGCTTTCAATTTGGACCAATCTAAAGTGCTGTCGTTTGGTAAAGAGTATTAACAGAGAACCTGCCTTTGCCGTCAGTCAGGCGCCATTAATTATTTTATTGGCTCTTAAACATCATCTGAAAGATGAAGAAGAATGGAGTAGAACTTAAAATTATTTTGATAATCTGTCACTTTTTCGAATTTTTATTCTTGATAAATGCTGAAAATGACTTTAATGAAATATTTCGTGAGATAAAGAAATCGGTGATTATTGAGAGAGGAAAGAGGTCGTTAAATTCCGAACAAGATATCATAAATACTTTTATAGACGTGAGTTTGGATGACTGTATATGGAAATGTTACTCCAAGTACACGTGTGAAGCCGCGGATTATGTAACAACAACAAAGTACTGCGTTCTGTACAGGAAACTTGATGAGATGGAAACTAAAGGAGGTAGAATGGTCATTCACGATTTTGTAGAAAAGGTATGTGGATTAATGCTTTACCAAACGACAAAATTTTAGACTGGTCCAGATTGAAAGCGTTTGCAGACGACAAATTCAGTGTGGCTTAAATAAATGTAGTTGTGTCTGAAAGGTTAGAAAAAAATGTGGGAAAAGGAGAAAATGCTGGTTACCAGCATTTTCTTCTTTTCCAACAGTGTTCCAGAAGTCTGATCTCTAAGTCAGGAGATATTTCGCCTATCCATTACACTGATAGTTCGAACTTTTATCTGGTTCGTATTTGAATAATTGGCGTTAACCCTTTGGCTGCTAAACGCGACTTGCTGACCTTTTGCGGACAGTGCAGATCAAGATCAGACTGCACAAAACGTGCAGTCTGATCTTGATCTACACTGTCCGATAAGGAGATATTTTTCTCCAAAAATTAAGTTTGAAATAGCACTATTCGCGTGTTTACTATCAGCTCGAAAGTTTCATTTAAGTTTTTAGCAGGATAAGAGTTAACTCTTTACCAGACGACAAAACAGATTCATTGCTCTCTCATCGCTGACGATTGTTTGGGCGATAGTTATGTATGAAAGCAGCCAGTGGCTTGGAAAAAAGTGTGCGAAGTACCGGTAACTGGAAACTCCAGGAAAGCATGGAAAGGTACACTTGCCGCCGAGGTATAACTATCATAATGTTTAAAGCGGCGTTTAACACCACACAATCCTACAATCAATCTTTCCCCGAAACATCATCAGCAGTGTTATCTACAGGGTGTCCGGAAAGCAAGAATACACCGAAACAGGTCACAAAGCAATTAACGAACTTGATTAATTATGGACTTGAAATCGATGAACTTTTTAAAATCAAATCAATCATTTTTTTTCACGTTTGTGTTCTGTTTATTACGAATGACAATTGAACTAAAAAAAACATTCGAATTGGTGCTACTGCAATTATTTCAAACCATATCCTGTCGAACCCACGAAATAATAGATGGTAAAAAAAATACACGACAAAATTTTAAAGGCCCGCACAAAGCATTTTGCAGACAGAAATTTGAATTTAGCTTAACTCTTTTCCATGCGACAAAAATGTAGACTCTCCGAAATTTGACAATTTAAATGTGGCACAAATGGTGGAATTTGTCTTTTACAGGGAAGAAAACAATGTGGGAAAACGAGAAAATGCTGGTAACCGGCATTTTTCCCTTTTCCGACAATATTTCAGGTCGTTACGAATCGGGGATGTGTGTTAATGAGTTAAGTAAGGGGATTTGTCTCGGAAAGTTTACAAAAGATTATTGGACAAGGAGAAAACGGTGTGAACCAGCATTTACTCCTTTTCCCTCAATGTTTTCAAATCTGCGCATGCTCAAACTCGTCAAAATATTAGACATTTGGAGACCGCTAGCTTTGTAGTTTGAACTGTTTGATAAACCTACTGATTACCAGCATGCTCTCATTTCCCCACGATGTTTTCTCTACACCCTTTCCTTAAGACAGATCTCGTCATTTTAGCCACGTTAGTAGTATAGGAGGTCAGATCTCGGACAAATGAGGCATTTTGTCCGAGATCTGACCTCCCTGGAGCCAAATTGTCCCGAAATAGACCTCCCTAGGGAGGTCTATTTCGGGACAATTTGTCCGAATTGGGTCGAAAAATCGTCATTTACCCTTAACTTTCCCTTAACCCTTCTAAAACCCTTTTGTTTTGTTCTAAAACCCTTATACTTTCTTCTAATGGACAAATTTTCTTCTAAAACCCTTATCCCTTAACGGTCGGTTGTAACCCTTAACGTTTTTGATACAACCCTTAACTTTTACACAGGCAATCACCTTGTTCGACTCTGTAGGACTTAGTCTTTTTCTCCGTCTTTATTCGGCTGAAAGCTAATGTTTCTTTCTCTCTATTAGGATAAAGTTGGGGTTGGACTTAGGCTTTTCTCCACGATATGGGGCTATATGCCGAAAGAGGAGGTAGGGAGGAGTGAAGAGGAGTTAAAGAGGAGTTAAAGAGGAGTGAAGAGGAGTTAAAGAGGAGTGAGGAGGAGGTGAGGAGGAGTGAGGAGGAGTGAGGAGGAGTGAAGAGGAGTTGCCTCTCTAGGTATATTGACAAGTTTGTCCCCATACTACGGCTTTTCTTCTCGATTGAGATCTGTTCTTTCTCTGTCATTGTTGGACTTAGTCTTTTTCCCACGATATGTGCTATATGCCATCTTACGTTGGCTCAGGTAAGGGTCTCTTTTGAACTTAGTCTTTTCTCCGTTTTCGTTCGGGGTGAGAACTGTTCTTTCTCTATTACTGTAGGACTTAGCCATTTCTCTGCTTTCGGTCGGTCCTGAAAAGGGCTGTTTCTCCTCTATTGAGAGTCTTTCCCTATAGGCGTTGGACTTAGTCTTTTTCTCTATCTTCGATTAGGTGTTGTAGATCATTCGTAGATAGAATATCATATTCTATATGAACGTGATGCTCTATCTACATGCTTCCGCTCACGTTCGTGCTCTTTTAATGGAATTAACATTAACCAATCGTAGGACTCGTTACATTTTCTACATTCACATAGATATATTCATATAGATAGAGTATAATATACTATTCTACCTACATGCTTTCAGCCATGGTCGCGCTCTTTCATTTTAATGGAATTCTGTTAATTCTGTATCAAAGTAGGTCAATCCTCCTACCAGGCTATAAAAGCCGGTAGATTTCTCTCATTCCCACGATGAAGTTGTCCGAGCACTGTTCTCCATGGTGAGTCTTTTTTCTCCCATGTTGAATTTCTAGTACCAAATACTGCTAATACCAAGTTGTTGTGGGTTATCTGATGGAAGTTCGGGAAGGAAGTGAGGGAAGCTATTTTCGGGGGTAACCTTTCAGACCTAACCAAGACCTAGAAAGTCTGCTTCTTCAAATTGTCCTTTTCAGACCTAGTCATTCAGACCTACCCAAGACTCAGAAAGTCTGCTTCAAATTGTCAAAACAAACAAAGTCAAGGCCTATATGCTTTTCATATCTTTTATTTAGAACTTTGAACTGTTAGAAACAATGAAAGTACAGAAATACAATAATCATTACAATGAACTGTTAGAAACAATGAAAGTACAGAAATATATACAATGATACATTTAAAACATTTAAAAACTTTTTATTTAAACTTTATGTACAATAATTATTATTTGGGTCAGTATATGACTTACATCCAGTCATAAACATGTCATTGTCTGAGATGGAAGTGGATATATTCGCAAACAGCTTCTAAAACCATGTCTAAGAGGTCATTGTCTGAATTGTAGTCATGTTTAAAAGTTACAGACATAAAACAACGTCTAAAAGGTTAGTCCCATATTCGGACAGTACAAGCGATGATGAGGCAATTCAGTCCATGTCGATTTTTAAGTATGATTGAACTGCAGAAATTACTACCGGCATTTGAAACATTGTTTTTTGAAAAATTGAAATAATTCTTTGAAAATAGTTCTTACAACTCACTGTTTGAAAAATGTTTTTTTGTTAAAAATTACAGACACAATTTTCTTTTTTTCTTCGGGATGTCAGGCTCACACTCACTCTTGCGTTTCTTTTCATTATTTTTCACAACATCGGATTTCCATCTACGTCTCAACTCGATCTCTGAACAGATCTTCTTTCCTTCTCGTCGAATAGGCTTTACTGAAGAAATCTTGTTGATTTTCTTTTCTGAAGAGGGTTTCTTGTTTTTCCCCTCTCCAGGTACTGAAGAGGGCTTCTTGTTGATTTTATCGTTGATTTGATTGTTCCCAATCGTTGAAGATTTCTGAACCTTCTGTTCGTTGATTTGATTGTCCCCAATCGCTGAAGATTTATCGCTGATTTTATCGTTGATTTTCTTTCCTTCAAGTTTTGAAGAAAGTTTCTTGTTTCCAATCGCTGAAGATTTTTGAACCGTCTGTTCGTTGTTTTGGTCTTCTCCAGATTTCTGATCGAGTATAAGTGTATCCTCTTTCTTTTCTGAAGAAATCTTGTTGATCTGATTGTTGATTTTATCGTTGATTTTATCGTTGATTTTCTTTTCTGAAGAGATTTTCTTCTTCACAGGGTAATCTATCTGAATTCTACAGATTTCTGTATCGCTGATTTCTGTGTTATCAAGCTCCATATTTTCAATCTCCCTCTCGATCTGATTTTCGATCTGATTTCCACTCGATGACTCGTTGGTTTTATCGTTGGTTTTATCGTTGATTTTCTTTTCTTCAGACCGTGAAGAGGGTTTCTTGTTTTGGGGTTTTTTCCCCATTCCACTCGATGAGGTTGTAGGCTGTGACGGATTTGTCTTTCGTTTATTCTCGTCTACTTTATAGGATAATAGAGACCCAACATATTTCATATGTTGAGAGTCCCAATCCATTTCCTTTATTGGGTGAATTTCGAGCTTGTGGGTGTGGGTGTTCACGAAGACAAAAACGAATCTCCACATTTGATTTTCTTTCTCTGGACATTGGTTGGCCCAATGTCCTGATCTGTCGCATGTAAAGCAAATATTCGTTGTCACATCATCCCCACTATGACGTCTGTCGAATGTCGCTTGATCCAGGACTCTGGTAATACGATAGACGCCTTTTTCTGCAAAATGTTGGTGGGATAGAAATGAGCCCACATAGGTCCCAGTATGGTAGACTTGATATCGTGGTGGTATATTGGTGATCTCATAATCGTGAGTGTATGGGTTAACATACAAATACACTCTCTTTGGCGTTGTACTTTTTAGCTTGAACTCACTCATTTTTCTATCGACTGCTCTGTTTGAACTCTTTCCGAAGAATGATGGAAATGTCAATCGTAACATCTTTTTTATGCCCGTTCGGTCTGAAAAAGATATAAAAGCCAGGTTTCTTGAGTTCTGGTCATTATATGACTAGGTCATTACTTGAATTGTAGTCATGTTTAAAAGTTACAGACATAAAATAACGTCTAAAAGGTTAGTTCCATATTCGGACAGTACAAGCGACGATGAGACAATGCAGGCCATGTCGAAAAAGAGAAAAAAATTACTACCGGCCAAGAAAAGAAAAAGAATCCTAGTCTACCCAGACAGCAGTACCAATGATGAAAGTGACGATGAGAAATTTCCACCCAAAAAGAGAAAACGTTTACCCTTGAAAGAAGAAAGTGACGGTGAAAGCGATAAAAAATCTTTGAAAGAAGAAAGTCATGCTGGACCATTTTTCCCCAGGGAAGAAAAAAGTAAAGACAAGAAATCTTCGAAAGAGCAATATCAAAAACAGTCCTTTTCAGGACTAACCAACACCGATGAAAAATCTTTGAAAGAAGAAAACGATGATAATTTCACTTCACCCAAGGAGAAATCTGTACGATTGAATATGGACTGTACCAGCGAAGACGAAAAATTTTTAACCAAAAAGAAAAACTCTTTGAAAGAAGAAGAAGCCAAAAAATTTTTGAAAGAGCTATATCAAAAACAGTCCTTTTCAGGACTAACCAACGAAGATGAAAAATCTTTGAAAAAAGAAAACGATGAGAAATGTCCAACGTCAACATCAACGAAGGAGAAATTTTTGAAAGACGAGAAATCTTTGAAAGAAGAAGACAAAAAATCTTTGGAAGAAGAAGACAAAAACTCTTTGGATATGAAAAGCCTATACGCCTTAACAGAAGTGGGAAAAAAGAAGTCAAGAAAATTCAAAACAGAATCCCGTGTACTGGAGGTATCTTTTAAGAAATTCGAAGAACTACAACCCCAACAATTGAGTACCTTATTTGACGATGTTATCCAACAAATCGTTCAAAGGCTAAAGGCTGAATCGAGGGATATGATTAGAATCAGCGTCAATCACCCCTCATTGGATATGGGAATTCATATTCCCTTTCTATATGTGGAGGAGGTGGAGAGTCATACGATGTTGGACGAAATTGAAAAAGTTCTACAATCGAATGAAGAATTCGTCTTGAACGATGGCTGCATGACATTCGATATCACACATACGATACCCCCAAGTGGAAGTGGAAAAAATCTTAGAGCCACAGAACTATTGGATTCAAAAGTTTTCGCAAAAAAGAAATATTCGCTTGTTGAAATTAACAATCGTGATCATCTATGTTTTGCAAGAGCCATTGTTGTGGGGATTTGTTACCATGAACGTGAAAACACCCAAGAATGGAGCCGAAGATGGGATCTCATCAAAAGATCAAACAGACCACTTCAAAAGACTGAAGCCGAGAAATTAATGAATGAAGTTGGACTTTCATCGACACAGCCTGTAGGTCTTGAAGAATACAAAAAAATTCAAGAGTTCCTGTATGAAAAAGGCTACGTTATTAAAGTTCATCAACAACAGTCGAGAGTGGAAAAAGTATTTGAACATCCAAAAGTGAAAGACGATAGTAAAATCATACATTTGTACTTTCATCAAAATCACTATGATTACATCAAATCCATCACAGGATTTCTTGATAGTGTTTATTATTGTGAGTTCTGTGACATACGTTACAAGAACCGGGAAGACCATGCTTGCTCAAAGATCTGTAAAGGCTGTTTCCGTGCTGGAAAATGTCCATCGGAATCAAAAGAGTATGTCTGCGACAAGTGTCATAGACGATTTTTCAGTGCGGCATGCTTGAAAAATCACAAAACGCTTCAAGGCAAAGAGAAGAAAACCATTTGTGAATTAGTGAAACTTTGTTCAAAATGTGGAGGGCAGGTTTTTGACAGAAAGAGAAATCATGTCTGTAACGGAAAGACAAAGTGCCGCCTCTGCAAGAAAATCGTTGACTTTTCTCATCGCTGTTTTATTCAACCTTACCAGAGTAAGATGAAGCACAACAGCGACGATGAGACGAGTTCTTCTCTAGTCAAAAAACCTTTGTTCATTTTCTTTGATTTCGAATGCCAGCAAGATACAGGGGTACACATTCCGAATTACTGTATTGCACATCGAGCCTGTGCTGAATGTATCGATAAACCACTTGATTTTCATTGTTCCACATGCAGTGAATTTGAAGAAGGAAGAGAAGTTATTTTTCAAGGAAAAGAAACTTTGAGTCAATTTTGCAGCTGGCTCTTTACAAAGCATCATAAAGGAATCATAGCTATTGCCCATAATCTCAAAGGGTATGATGGTCAATTTATTCTCAATCATATTATCAACGTAGGAATGAAAGAACCAGAAGTAACCATGAATGGGAATAATATTTTGAAGTTAGAGCTGAATGGTGTGTGTTTGATCGACTCCTTCAGTTTCATGAACTTTGGTCTGGCAAAATTTCCGACTACGTTTGGACTTCAAGAAATGAAAAAAGGCTACTTTCCTCACTGGGCAAATACAGACGAATTCTGGGATTACGTCGGCCCATACCTGGATATGTCTTATTACAAACCCGACTCAATGTCTGAAGAGGCTCGATCGAAATTCATAGTCTGGTACAATGACAAAGTTCAAAACGGTGAGGAATTCAATTTTCAAAAAGAGATGAAGATGTACTGTCGGTCGGATGTTGATATCCTAAGACGAGGTTGTGGTGAATTCAGAAAGTTGTTCATCGAACAGAGTGGGATTTGTCCATTCACAGAGTCGTTTACCATCGCCGGAGCCTGTAACAAGATTTGGCGAAAAGATTATTTACCAAAAGATCAGATAGCCATCATTTCATGCAAAGACCCAATCAGACGTCGGTTTTCTATGAAAGCAATACGCTGGGTTCAAAGCATCGCTAGAGAAAAAGTGATTCGTATTCAACACGCCAAAAATGGTGGTGAATATCGGATAGGAAAATACACTGTAGATGGATTTCACCACCAATCAAACACGGTCTATGAATTCCTCGGGGATTTATTTCATGGCTGTCAGACATGTTTCAAGGATCGAAAATATATCAACCCCATCAATGGAAAATCAATGGCTGAATTGTACGACAGTACTATCGAACGGCTAGAAACCCTCAGAAGAATGGGATATAACGTCGTGACCATATGGGAGCACGAATTCGACGCCAAGATGAAGAAGGATAAAGAGTACAGAAAAACCATTGAAAGTCTATACCCGAACCAGGACCCCATCGAACCAAGAGAGGGGTTGGCTGGAGGCAGATGCAATGCAATAAAAATTGCCTATGATGTTGAGGAAAACAGTGAGAAGGAAATCAAGTACATTGACATTTGCTCTCTGTATCCTTACGTCTGCAAGCATAAATTCTATCCTGTAGGCCATCCCACAATCTTGACTTATGAGAACATTGACATGGAGAATATTCGTCAGTATGAAGGACTCATTAAATGTAAAGTTCTACCCCCAATGGATTTGTTTCATCCGGTTCTTCCAGTTCACTGTAACAACAAGATGATGTTTCCACTTTGTATGAAATGTGCACAAGAAAGTTCAAAATTTTGTGATCATGACAGAGAAGAGAGAGCCTTGGTTGGAACTTGGGTTACATTCGAACTGTTCAAAGCTCTCGACTGTGGCTATCGACTAATGCAAGTGTATGAAATCTGGAATTTCGACTGTTTCGGACCAGTTCTTTAAAGGCTATGTGGACAATTTCTTGAAAATCAAGCAAGAAGCTAGTGGATATCCCGGTTGGTGTCAGACAGATTCAGAAAAGGCCCAATTCATTCGTGAGTATGAGGAAGCCGAAGGGATTCGTCTTGATCCCAAATGTATTCAAAAAAACCATGGCAAAAGATCATTTGCTAAGATTATGCTGAACTGTCTTTGGGGAAAATTAGCACAGCGTGAAAACATGAGCAAGACGAAATACATCAGAGAACCGTCTAAATATTTCGAGTTGATTACCGACCCGAAATATACGGTGAAACATGTGGAAATCTTTGACAATGAGTGCGAATGCATCTTAGTCAACTATGAAGAGAAGATGGACTTTGTCGAAACGCATGCGACAGCCAATGTTATTGTAGCATCTTACGTAACAGCCTATGCAAGATTGGAACTGTACAGTGTTCTTGAAAGATTGGGGGATAGAGTTCTGTATTTCGATACAGATAGTTGTATGTACATTCACGATCCTGAATTGTGGAACCCTCCCATTATTAACAGCAGACTAGGAAAATGGACCGATGAAGAGCCTGATTGTAGAATCACACATTTCAGAGGATTAGGCCCCAAGAATTACGCTTATAAGATGAAAACGAAAGATGGAAAAGAAAAAAGCAAATGTAAAGTCAAGGGAATTACTTTAGATCACAATACAAATCAGCTGGTGAATTTCGATACCTATTCAAAATGTGCTTTGGATCGTACCGTAGAAATTAAAGTTCAGTATGACTGTAGAATCAAAAGACATAGAGATAGAACAGTGACCAGCGAACCACAGTCAAAAACGTTTCGCTCCGTATATACCAAAAGAGTCATTGTAAACGATACTGATACTGTCCCCTATGGCTATAAAAGTTTGAGGGTATATAAATAGACTGTAAGAAAACAATATCGTGTTACATCGAAGCGAACGATCAAAGTAAGACATTCTTTAAAATCAGATTTAAAATCAGATTTTAAAAACAGTTTTAAAAAACAGTTTTAAAAACAGTTTTTAAAAACAGCTCTAAAAGAGTGGAAAATCAAAAGTGGAAAACATGTCAGGCGAAATGCTACCTTTACCGATAGAACTACGTGAAAAAGATGATAGAGATTTCAACCATCAGCACACGCTCGATGAACAACTACAGTTTGATATTAAATTCACCTGTGTGAAACTTTGGATAAACAAATTGCATAAGGGAGTTGAAAAAGGAGAAACATCCTGCAAACTGTATAGAATGCACAGCTTTATTGTGATGATGTGTGATGATACAAATTTCGATCTTCCTCTCCAAGCTTATTTAGCAATTTGTCTGTTGAAAGATAACTATATTGCTAAACAGATGCATTCCACAAGTCGATGGGTATTCATCATCGTAGGAAGAACAGAAGAAAGTTTTCTGAACGTCCTGAAAATGAAATCCGTTCTGTTTGACTTTTACTTACGTTACAAAAAAGGATCTATTCAAGACGGTGAGGAAACAGTGGAAACCATGGAAGGCTATATTCTATTTGATAGAGATGTCACAGAAGAAACCGCATATTCAACTCTCTCGACAAAAGATCTTTCAAAACATGTTTTAAAACATGTTTTTCCATTTAGTGGAGTCCGTGAATATAGTGAAATGGATGGCAAATTCCCATTGTCTTTAGGTCATGACCAATTGCACAAAGTTATTGTGGAACATGAAGACAAGTGGAAAAATCGAGGGATCTGTGAATTCGCCTTGTAAGAATTGTTTTGTGTTAAAAACTATATTGTAAAAACTTTAACAATAATATTGTTAAAACTGTATTGTTAAAAAAAAACTTTGAATGAATCATGTATTTGTAAATATGTTAGAATGTTTTAACGATTGTTAAAAAATGTTATAGTGTTTTTTAACAATTGTTAAAAAACACTATAACATTTTTTAACGCTTGTTAAAACTGTATTGTAAAAAACAATTGTAAGTTGAATAAAGTTAAAAACTGCATTGTTAAAAACATTGTCATTGTTGTAGATTAAAAACTTTGTATATAAAAATTTTCCCAAAAAGTTCAGACTTGGGAAAAGTTTGAATAAAGAAATTGTCTTGTAAAAATGTTAGAAGGATTTAACAATTGTTAAAAATGTTATAGTGTTTTTAACGATTGTTAAAACTGTGTTGTTAAAAATGTACCTTCATTGCTTTGTAAGAAATTGTCTTGTAAATATGTTATAGGGTTAGAATGGTTGAAACGTTCCTGTTTTTTCATGTTTTAAGAAGTTGAATAAAGTTAATTTTTAAGAAGTTGTAAGTTGAATAAAGAAAATAATTGTAAAAAGGTCGTCTGTTTTGATTTCTTCCCAGAAAAACTTGGACAAAGAGAAAAATCTCACAAAAAGAGAGACCAAAAACTTGGGCAAAGAGAAAAAATCCCCAAAGAAAAGAACAGAGATGGGAAAAATGTAGATAGCTCATCACATTCTATCTACATTGTCTACAGGACTCATATAGAATGTTGTTTTCTATCTACAAGACCTACAGGACACATATAGTAGCTTAGGTTCTATCTACAAGACCTACAGAAAAAGTCTACGACCAAAGACAAGTCCCCCTCGACCAAAAAACTATAAAAGGCTAGTGAACTTTCTCTGTAGAATCATTCGACTTTCGATTCTCGAATAGTACGAATAAAAATTTCGAATAAAACTCTTCATTAGTGCAAACTTTTTACAATTAAAAAGTTTTTGTTAACTAGTACGAATAAAACAAACTGTTAACAGAAAATGGATTCCAACTTAGACCAAACAAATCACGGAAGAGTGGACTCCAACTTAGACCAAGGTGATCACGGAAGAATGGATTCCAGCTTAGACGTTTTAGACAATTCCTTACCACAAGAAAATCCCGACCTAGACATTTTCTCACCACAGCCTGAAAACAGCAGAGATATTCTATCGATAGCTATGAATTCAACATTCATCGATCCTATGATACCACCAGCTAACAAAATCGAAGAAGAAATAACTCAAATGATTTCAACCCAAAATTCTGTAATAACTCAGATTTTAGACGAAGTGAAAATATTAAACAAAAACATTGAGACATTATGCCTACAAAATCAACAGAGTCGACAGAACTACCAGAGTCAACAAGATTCATCTGTAAGACAAGATTCAGCTATAACGATTTCAACCCAGGTTAACTTTGATAAAACCAGTTTTCAAAAGTTAACAGCTTCTATCGGCACGCCTGTAGACCCTCAGACAACTCAGCAGTCAACTCACCAGTCAACCCACCAGTCAACTCATCAGTCAACTCAGACAGAAGAACCCAAGCCAAAAAGAAGAGGAAGAAAACGAAAATCAGAGACAGCAGAGAAAGATGATAACCAACTTCACAAAAAACAACGATTCGATCCCTACTCTGTAATACCACCACGAGTAGAAACAAAAACGGGGTTGGGTAAATATGGAAAAAACATTGATAACTTCAAAGAGTTCAACTTTCCGATGATCTCAAAAGAACAAGGAGAAAAGCTGGCATCAGAAGAAAAGCTATCGTCAGAAGAAAAGGTGTCATCAGAGGAAGGTTCTCGATAGAGGAAAGTTCTCGATAAAGGAGAAAAATTCCACAGAAATCAAATCTCAATAGAGAGGAAGACTCTCAATAGAGGAGAAACAGTCCTTTTCAGGACTAATCAAAACCCTAGAAATCTGCCTTCAACACTTGTGAATAAGTAAGTCAAACCACCTCCAAACCTATAAAAGACGAGTCTATTTCCAGGACATTAATCATTCGGTTTCCCGAATAGACGGCAGCTAAAGAAATGGTGATGGAGTATCGTATACAATTTCTACTTCTCTCGATGACAAAATGGTATCTAACAACATTTCTACTGGCCATGATGCATGACTCCACTTTGCCTATACATAAAATAAACAAAATAAGAAAGTTGATAGCAGATCGAAGAAGAATCGTGGCGTGTCCTATCTGTCAGACAAGTTTTGAATACAGTCATTAGAGGAGAAAAACAAACTCAAAAACAGCCCTTTTCAGGGCTAACCAAGACCTAGAAAGTCTATCTTACTCAGATTGTCAATTTCGCAGATGTGTTGTACTCTTACAGAGAGAGAAAAACTTTTTAGTGATAGAAAAAATCTTGCAGAGAGAAAAACTTTTTATCGATAGAAAAATTTTCAAATAAAAATTTTACAATTAAAAAAGTTTTGCAGAGAAAAAACTTTTCGATTAAAACTGGGGACGAATAAAACCTAAGACCGGATAAGACTAAGATCGGATAAGTCTAGATGATCGAATTCCTGGGAAATGGTGGGAAAAACCCAGTAAACATGATTTCGTTACATTCTGTTACATTTTCGGAAAATGACGTCATATTTGATTTTCGGGGAAAGCCACGTAGTGCACAAAGGGAGGTAAATCTTGTCTGACTAATGCAACCATAATACGGTATATAGCTCATATAACCCATACCGTGGAGAAAAAGTCTAAGTTCAACGATGATCTTTGTCTTGGCCAAGTTGAGAAGGGAATATAATCCATATTGTGGAGAAAGACTAATAGAGAGAAAGAACATCGCTCCAAAACTAACTCCTACAGAGGAGAACGATGATCGACCAACCTAAACAGTGTGAGATGGTATATAACCCCTTATCGTGGAGAAAAAAGACTAAGTCCAACACCGCTCCAAAACTAAGTCCTACAGAGTCGAACAAGGTGATTGCCTGTGTAAAAGTTAAGGGTTGTATCAAAAACGTTAAGGGTTACAACCGACCGTTAAGGGATAAGGGTTTTAGAAGAAAATTTGTCCATTAGAAGAAAGTATAAGGGTTTTAGAACAAAACAAAAGGGTTTTAGAAGGGTTAAGGGAAAGTTAAGGGTAAATGACGATTTTTCGACCCAATTCGGACAAATTGTCCCGAAATAGACCTCCCTAGGGAGGTCTATTTCGGGACAATTTGGCTCCAGGGAGGTCAGATCTCGGACAAAATGCCTCATTTGTCCGAGATCTGACCTCCTATACTACTCACGTTTAAAATATCGTCTGCAAATGCTTTCAATATGGACGAGTCGAAACTTTTGTCGTCTGATTACTGAACGTTAAACACTGAGCTACAAAGAATCCGGACAGAAGCTTTTTTTAACCGCTTAGACTACTGAGCATGACTTTATGTGCTTTTGCGGACAGTGTAGGTCAAGACCAGACAGCACAGAGCGTGCAGTCTGATCTTAGATCTACACTGTCTGATACCGTGAGATTTCTCTGAGGAGCAAAATCTTTAACCCTTTACCAGACGACAAAATTTTAGCCATGTCCAAATTGAAAGCATTTGCGGACGACAATTTCAGTGTGGCTTAAATGGTGCAATTTTTCTTTCACAGAGTAGAAAACATTGTGGGAAAAGGAGAAAATGCTGGTTACCAGCATTTTCTCCTTTTCCCACAATGTTTTCTAAAGGCTTCTTTCCAAGGGTCGTCAAAAGTAGGCATTGAGCGGTAAAAGGTTA
The DNA here is from genome assembly GCA_945859785.2 of Tridacna gigas. NCBI lineage: Eukaryota > Metazoa > Mollusca > Bivalvia > Cardiida > Cardiidae > Tridacna > Tridacna gigas. Next base: position 9,796,851 of record OX244031.2, on the reverse strand, counting down.
AAACGTAAACTATGGGCTTTCACAGTTGGCTGGAAATCTTTAATTTATCAAGCAGCTGGAGTATTAAAATTTTTACCAGAGAACAAAGTTTTTTACTTGTCCAAATTGGAAGCATTTGCAGACGACAAATTTTTAAAATTTGCCAGTATGAACATTTTTCTTTAATGAGTAGAAAACATTCTTAGAAAAGGAGAAAATACTGGTTCCAGCATTTTCTCCTTTTCTAACTTTTTTTTCAAAAGCATTCTTTGTCAATTTCATTAAAACATCGGATTGTTTGGTAGGGTTTTAAAATACCGATATTTGCAGGTTTCAGATAACTCTTTACCAAACGACAGAATTTTAAATTTGTCCAAATTGAAAGCATTTGCAGACGACAAATTCATTATTACTCAAAACACGATATTTGTCCTTCATAGGATAAAAGAACTATTGCGGAAAAAAGGAGGAAATGCTGGTTACCAGGATTTTCTCTTTTTCCCACAATGTTTCCAAAAGCCCTTTTCCTTATGGTCGTTAAAAGTCGGGAATGTGTGATATAGGGTTGACGATACAATTTAGCAATTACAAAAAAAAAAATTCAATATGTCTATCCATGCAGGATGCAGCCTCGTCGCTTCTTCATTATCTAATCTCAACAGCTTAGCAGTGAATACATAAAATATGAATGGAATAATTTGATATTTTCAATTAACTGATAAAGAAAATAATGCCCTAGAAATCATTTTCCACGGTTCAGAAATCGAAATTCAATTTTTGTTTAAACTCTTTTCAATGCCACATATGTAAACCCAACGACGGCTGAAAATATGCTCCCCTGAAACTCAGAAAGATGATTATATACATAATCAAAGAACTGAAAGCACTGTTATGGCATTTGTCAAGGGAGCCAGGGTGTGGAATTAGTAATTTGTAAAATTAAACAATAGAAATAGTTTCGAAATATTCGCTTAAAAGTCAACCTACTATAAAGTCATGCACAATCCGATAGAGTAGCATGCAATCTTGTGGGACGAACAAGTCTCGGCGAACAAGTTCAGGGACGAATAAGTCCAGGAACGAACTGGTTTTGGGACGAAGAAGCACGGAATCGGGCCATTCGGCATACCTCGGGTGATCCGGTGACCAAATCCCTCGGCTGTATCACGTAGCTTGATATGCACCTACACGGTACATTTCGCACATCTCCGGAAGTACACCGCTTTACCGTTATTGAAATTGTACGGCTCCTCTTTAGAAAGAACGCATGAGTAAATTTTCTATCGTTATCTTTCTAATAGTATTTCATCGGCAGACAGTTTGTACATTCAATTTTTAGCATGGTTTATCAATTCCGTTAGGAGCTTTCATCGACAGATCGATAGAAGAAGAATAACTTCACAGTAGTTGTTCATGTCGTTGCTAAGCGATCTACAGGGGCGCCGCCATGTTTAAGATCATGTGATTGGTAGTTCAAAATGGAAGCCTCCCTAATACAGACGAGGTTAGATGTAGGTACGGAATCGGCCGAGTTGTGACGAGTGGGAATCGGGCGGTTAGGGGGACAAAGATTGTGTGTATCATTACGCCAATAGAAGGCCATAGCGGATCACGCTATTTTCGATAAAAAGAAGTATTTCCACGATCGATAGCCTAATCCAATTTGTTTAAATACGCCATTTACAATTTCATATATGAGTGCAATCGAAACACTTATTGTCTTAGAAAAATTGAGTTTAATTGGGTTTACTTCCTTCGGTTTTGCACAAACTACGATATTTGATTGTCAAAATGCCGTATTGAACTCATAGTGACACTGTCTTCGACAAATGTCATCATAAAATAGTGTTGCATCCATTGTGTTTTACCGGATTTGATTTTCTGACGTGAATGATATGAAATGGGTTGGAAATTAGAATCTGGCTGCTGAATACACCAACAGACCAGTCTTTTGCCTCTGAAATGGACTGAAATGAGGTATCCCTTGACCTCATGGCAGCGGCTATTGATCGAGCTGCTTCACCCTCTTGTGAGAGGTATGAGACGAAGACTGCAAGCTGTTCTGCAAGCCCTGGACGGAGGTATGAAATATCGACTGGTTGTGCGTCCCCATTCTCTGCAGGTCACTTTAAACCTGTCGTAAGTTTTATTTCGAAATTCAGTTCCCAGTTTCAACCAAACTTAAAAGCTTCTCGTTTTTCTTAAACTTGAAGGCAATATCAAAGCAAAAAATTCCTACTTACCATGAGGTCAAGGGATACCTCAGTTCACTTCATTTCATAGGCAAAAGGCTGGTCTGTTGGTGTATGTAGCAGCCGGATTCTAACTTGTTCCTACCACATTTAATGTTATTCACACCAGAAAACCAAAGTCGGTAAAAAAAAAATTGATTAGTCTAAAGCTGACTCGTCTAGAAAAACCAGTGATTAAATCTCTAAGTAAAAAAAAAAACTCTGGAAACCTGTACCCCATTTGTCAACGTCTAACGCCATGGAATATTGGGTCTCGTTCCACGAAATGAGCCATACATCTGCGAAAAGTGTCGACCCAGGTCAGCCTGCGCAGTCCGCGCCCGCTGACCTGGGGCGAAACTTTTCGCTTTTGGTCAATTTTCTGTATGTTAAAGAACCAGTCTACATCATGATTCAGTCGGTTGTTAGACAAAATGAACTTTATGGATCCATAATCATGTGATGACATGCTTGGTATCATGCATCGCGGAGATGTATTAAGCCCCCTTTTGCCAGAGCATGGCTCACATATTTTGTTCATCCTTACCCCCAAAAGGGTATTGTCGAAACCACCTGCTGCAAGTTTGTTTTCAATCAAGAGTGAATTTATCAATTCTGGGTTCCCTCCAGCCTTTAATTCTAGATCCCCTCCGGCCTTTCAGCCCGCCCGGGTAACTCAGTGGTTAGCGTATCTGACTCGTGACCTGGTGGTTGCGAGTTCGATACCCGGTTGATACAAACTCTCTTTCCGGCGAATTTTCGCCTCTCACCTCTGATGCAAGTGAGAAAAGTAGTCAGTGGCTTTGGACAGAAAGTTGTGTCAGTACTGGTGTGAGAAAGCCAGGAAACACATGGATGCGCCACTGACCGCCATAATATTACCTGAGCTGTTAAAATGGCGTTAAAATCCAATACAAACAAAACAAACCCCTCCGGCCTTCCAGTTACCAAGCTGTTGTTATATTACTACAGGGGTCTAGAATGTGCGGAACTACGGCCTGTAACAGTAGAGAGACGTGCAGATTTTCTGGCGGAAGTTTTAGTTGCTTTATTGAAGGTATGTAAAGTCATGTATTTGCCTTTATACGAACTAGTCTGTTCGCCTCTTGGGTTTTACCTGTCTGTATATGTAGATTCTTTGCTCTTCGTTTTAAATTGCTTCGTTATATGAGCTTGTCTGCCATATAATGAGCTATGCTCAGTGAAAAGGGGGCTTGATGCATTTGCAAACAGTATCGACCAAGGTCAGCCTTAGCAGTCCGCACAGGCTGATCTGGGTCGCAACCTTTTGCTATTGGCTAATTTTCCGCATGTCAGAGGACCAGTCTACCTCATCATGATTCAGTCGGTTGTTAGAGAAAATAGATTTTATGTAACTATAATTATGTGATGACTAGCTTGGCATGACACATCACGGAGATATATTAAACCTCCTTTTGCCCGAGCCAGGCTCAGGTATCTTGGTATGCTTGATTTGAAATGAGAGAGAGAGAGAGAGAGAGTGAGTGAGAGAGAGAGCATGTGCTATAAAACCGCATATCATATCAATCATTTCGTTTGTTTCAAAGTCAGTTTTCGATTGATGTACCACTTGAGACGACTGCATAAAAAACGTTTAAACCTAGTTTATAAAGTCAAACGTATACAGCCAAGGGTTTGTTTTCAGCTACCATCAACACTTTAAGGTCCTGAATAAAAGTTTTGATTAAAAAAGCTTCTGTGTCTTTAGTCTGGTACCCCGCTGTACTTCATAAGTACGTCGGGCAAAGCGCAATAATTGGGGCCCCTTTGGTAATATGCAGAAGTAACGGATTATTGTTGTTTCACTTAAACAAATCCGACTATAGACTAAATTGAAAACAGATCGGTTGCAAAAAAGTAATGGCAGTTAGTTTTTTTATTTAATTGTCGTTCATATTTAGCGAGAAAAACTACATATCAGAAATGCTTCGGTAATATATATTTTGAACAAAATTGATCTTATTTTATTCACTGATCACATAACATTGAGAAAAGCAGGATATCATATAGGACTAAGCTTGAGGTCGCCGTGAAGGCCTCCATTATTGCGCTTTTCCTGACCCTATAACGGGTATAAGGGACAGGTAATCCAGACTAGTGTGTCTATAGTCAACAGTTTGGTGTGCTCCTATGGATAGTTCCCGTACACTCACTTTAGATTATTTCAGAGTGCAGCAATCCCAACGCAGGCTCGGCGATTGATGGAAATCTGTTCAAGATCGGAAGTAAATACACAACTAGGTGCGCTGGTACTAACACCACCCTACAGTGTGCAGAAAACGGGCAGTGGTGGACCATGGAGGGAATGCAGTCAGGTAACTACCGAGTTAGAAGTGTCGCATGGCGGTAAATAGCCCCCTTCGGTTGCCTTGTTCATAGGATCAGGGAAAAAAGACAAAGGGCTATAACTCCTGTTAAATTCGACCTACTATAATGAAAGTCGCAGGTGCGCCAGCTCCTGTGGTTGAAAGACTTCCATCATTCCATTATAACTTAACCTGCTAAATAAATTAGATAAAACTGTTTAGCCGAAAGTAATAATCCAAATATTGCTATTTCAAAGTTATTTGATGGGGTAGTAGGGGGAATATCGCCATATCGGAATGTGTAGATCCAAGATCAGACTGCACGTTCTGTGCGGTCTGATCTTGATCTACACTGTCCGCAAAATATCCTTAAGTCGCGCTTAGCAGCCTAAGGGTTAAGATTTCAGCCAAATCGTTTCAAAACTGTAGGACGATAATAAGGCTCGAAATTGGATGCACGGACAGGCGGAGAGACGTACAGATGTAGAGAGTGTACAACCTGATTCGGGTATATCCAAGCTAACTACGTTTTAGAACATGGGGGGGGGGGGGGGGAACGATTTTGATAACAATAGGCAATGTAGGGGTTTGAAGGTTTAACGCACCAACCCATATAGTACTTTATGGAAATATGGAATGGGCTGAATACCAGTTTGGTATGTTCCATTCCTGAATGTCGTCCTCTGCTGTGGCACTTGAACAGATTTTTAGCAGGTCTAGACTTGTTCAATCTGATTGACTGACGTTCACTGACTGACTGACCGACCGACTGACCAACCAGCCGGCTGGCTGGCTGGCCGATTGATGATTAGTTGGGTCGATTGATTGATTAGGTTATTGATTGGTCAGTTGGTTGGTATGATGATCGGTTGGATTGATTGGTTGATTGATTCCTTGATTCTTCATTGATTCATATGTTCGTAGATCTATCCATCCATCCATCTATCAGTCCGTCCATCCATCCATCCATCCTTCCATTTCTTGTTCTTTTGTAGGGCTTACGTGTCAAGATATGGGCTTCACCGCGTTTCAAATTTTTACCAATCGCCTTGGCATAACCTTAGCGTGCACAGACAATGGGGATTGGATGGTGCGTACTTAATTTATCATTATTATACTGCAAAAAAATTTCCCGGGATTTAATTGAATAATATGCTCCGAACATATTAATTTGAAGTACACTGGCAAAATCCACGGAAAAGTAGTTTCCCTCTCGGGAGCCCTGGGTCCTTATTTACCAACCAACTTACGAACATTCTTAGTCTTGTTCTCCAAGATTTTATGATTTTGAAAGTAACATAACTTCTGATTGGCTAGACCAAATGGCTTAGCCAATCAGAAGTAGTGTTACTTTCAAGTTTAGAAAATTCCTGAGAATAAGACGAATCTAACGTTCTTAGGAATGATTGGTGAATACGGGCCCAGTATACTTCACTACACTTTGAACGCAAAATCCAAGATGGCGGCGTCGATCGATACGAGTCGCCCATTCGGCATACATGTACCTCGGGTGATCCGCACTCGTCACAACTCGGCCGATTCCGTACCTACATCTAACCTCGTCTGTATGAGGGAGGCTTCCATTTTGAACTACCAATCACATGATCTTAAACATGGCGGCGCCCCTGTAGATCGCTTAGCAACGACATGAACAACCACTGTGAAGTTATTCACTTCTATCGATCTGTCGATGAAAGCTCCTAACGGAATTGATAAACCACGCTAAAAATTGAATGTACAAACTGTTTGCCGACTCAAATACACTTAGAAAGATAACGATACTAAATTTAGTCATGCGTTCTTTCTAAAGAGGAACCTTACAATTTCAATAACGGTAAAGCGGTGTGCTTCCGGAGATGTGCGAAATGTACCGTGTAGGTGCATATTAGGCTACGTGATACAGCCGAGGGATTTGATCACCGGATCACCCGAGGTATGCCGTTGATCAAATCCCTCGGCTGTATCAAGTAGCTTGGTACGCACTTACATGGTACATTTCTTGCCCAGAAATACACCGCTTTACCGTTCTTGGAGAAAGAAACGCTAGTCACAGTTTTCTCTGGGAATCTGTCTAAATACATTTCTGATGACACATAGTTTGTACATCATTTCTGTAACTAGGTCTATCAGCTTTGATGGCATATTTCAGCAATTGGTTGTTTATCACCGTGGCTGTTGTTGCCTTTGCTAATCGATTTCCATGGGCGCCGCCATGTTTAAGATCATGTGACTGGCAGTATTTCAAAATAGAAACCCCTTTGATACGGACGAGGTTAGATGTAGTTACGGAATCGTCCGAGTTGTGACGAATGACGAGTCGTCCACAAGACGGATACCGAGTATAGCATATTAAATATTACTAGTTTCCCTTGTTGGTTGCCACTAAAGCGTAGAGAAAAAACCCCGGGGAGACAAGATTCCCTTAAATGAATCTCGGTCAGCTTGACTTTCAATTAAAAAGAGCTCAGTTAAACTTGACTTTGACTTGAAAAGGGCTCGGTTAAATTTACTTTCAGTGTAAAAGAGCTCGGTTAAACTCGAGTTTCGCTTAAAAGGAGCTTGTCTAAACTTGATTTTCACTTAAAAAGAGCTCGTTTAAACTTGACTTTCACTTAAAAAGAGCTTGTTTAAACTTGTCTTTCACTTAAAATGAGCTCGATTATTAGATTCCAATGTACTCTGCGTTCATTCGAAAGAAAACACATCGGCTTATTATATAATGATGATTTTCACGAACAAGATAAGTGATACATATAGTACTGCTGCTACTTCTAAAGCTGCTGCTGATAATGATGATAATGATGCTGATGCTGATGATAATTTAAAGTTAAACGACAAAATAACGACGAATCAGTTGATTGTCGCTACAAAACCTGTCTTACTTGCCGTTTGTCCAGTTCGTCTTTGATAGGACTGGAAACATTGTGGAAAAAGGAGGAAATGCTGGTTACCAGCATTTGCTGCTTTTTCCGACAATCTTTTCAAGAGCATTCTCTCTCTGGGTCATTAGAACTTGAGGTAGTTTGATTCAGGCAATCACTGACTTCACAGAGAAGGCAAAAATATTGAACTGTACCTGTATTAAGCAAGCGCCTGTCTTGAGCAAGCATATTCAGGGTCCCATTGGTTCTTCTTTTATACATGTTGGAATGTATATGAGCCATACTCTGTGAAAAGGGGACTTAATTCATCTGCGAAACGTATCGACCCATGCCAGCCTGCGCAGTCCGCGCAGGCTGACATGGGTCGAAACTTTTTGCTCTTTGTAAATTTCTTCATGTTAAAGACTACAGTGCCTCAAGGTCCAGTCGATTTTAAGACTGATTGGCTTTTATTGATCCATAATTATGTGATGACTCGCTTGGTATAATGGATTACAGTAGTGCTTTAAGCACCCCTTTTGCCAGAGTATGACTCAGTTATCAAATTATGCAATGATAACTTTTGTTGTGATATTTCTAGGTGATTCAGAGACGACGGTTTGGTTATCTGGACTTTTATCGTGACTGGGAGGACTATAAATACGGATTTGGCTCGATCTGTAGCGAATTCTGGTTGGGTAAGACCCGTTTTCACATTCTATTTACCCTCTACCAGACGACAAAATTTTAGACTCGTCAATATCGGAAGCATATGCAGACGATAAAGTGAATGTGGTCCAAATATTTGAATTTGTCGCGGAAAGGATAGAAAATATTGTGGAGAAAAGAAGGGTATGCCGGTTACCAGCATTTTCTGCTTTTCCTTAAATGTTTTCAAAAGCCTTCTATGCACCTAAAGATTGTTAAACCTGGGAAAGAAGGCTTTTGAAGACATTCTAGGAAAAAGATAAAGGCTGCTGACAAGCATTTTCGCCTCTTTCCATAATGTTTTCCACCCTATCAAGAACCAAATTTTGTCATTTGAGCCACCCTTTATTTTTCGTCTGCAAATGCTTTCAATTTTGACACATCTAAAGTTTTGTCGTTTGGTAAAGAGTTAACACTTGGGATAGTACGATAAAGGGTCATATATTTTACTTTCGTATGAAGGACAGTTAGCATGAAATTCGCCCGGGCAGTCCCTTCCGAATACAGGTGGGTATCACACTTGTATCTAAGCTTCTAATAGAGTTTTACTGTGATATGATGGACAATAAAAACGCTTTTTTTTTATTTTGAAGCGAATACTGGATGGATAAGACACTCTCTCAAGTTAAAGTTTATTTAACTCTTTACCAAACAGTCCCGAGCTTTGACGACTCTGAAAAAGAAGACTATTGAAAACATTGTGGGATAAGGAGAAAATGCTGGTAACAGCATTTTCTCCTTTTCCCACATTGTTTTCTACCTTATCCAATCTATAAAAGCACCATTTAAGCTACATTCTATTTATCATCTGGAAATGCTTTCTATTTGGCCCAGTCCAAAATTGTATCGTATGGTAAAAAGTTAAACACTCTTTCTTTCATTCAGGGGAACATTAGCATAGTTTTGGCACAGTCTGTAGCGAATAAGGCTGGCTTGGTGAAAACGCCTCCTGTTGTGAGACCAGAGGTTTTTTTCACTAGGAAGCACTGGGTTAGATTTTGTCAGGGAAGCAGTGTCATACAGATGTTACGAGCCAGGCGTAACAAAAAAAGTGAACTAAAACCAGCAACAAGCTTTAAACAAATAACAAGATTTATTAACAAAAAAAAAAAAAAAAGTTAATGAGACAATTTAGAAACAGATTTCAAATAATGTATTTTTAAATAAAGAAAAGTCCCTCAATAATTTCAAATATAATTTTCAAAAGTTTTTCTGATCCCTAAAATTGTCCTTTAATAATACAGTTTTTGAAATAAATGAGCACTTGTAATAAAATTTGACTTACAGTTCTCCCAAAGGTGATCGTTCACAAAGGTGTTCATTCACAAAGGTGCTCTTCCAAATTTTCTAACCCATATTTACAGTACTGAGGAACTTTCATTCATTTCTAGATTAAGAAATTTCTGGAGTATGAGTGACACATGAGTTACTAGTTATATAAGTCCATTTGTGTAATATTTGTTTCTAAAAATAGTTAATCCGAAAATTCTGGCATAACCTTTAAAGTTCTTCCATATTCCGGAAAGTTCCACCAAGTTCTGCAACATTTCTACAGTAGTGGAGAAAGTTCCAGAATATTCTTTTTTCTTCTAAATTGCTCTATGTATGTATATAGAACATGATTTTTCCAGATATTTCCATTGATCCAATTAACAATACATTAATTTAAAGCTATAAACATCAAGAAACGCGACGAACATACAAGAAAACAGTACATTTATGTAATAAATTATCTTACATAACACAGAAAAGGACTTTTTGCGTTTCTCAGAAACCGAAGACAACTAAGAAACTACATGTATGATCATTTCAAAATGTGAGCAGACAATACTTTTAACCAATATTAGATCACTAAAGAGATGAAATGAACACACTGAAGAGGGAGAAAAATGTTAAATCTCGTATTTTTAGGCTGTATCTTTCAGAATCTCTCAAAGATTTGACATTGTAGTTCAAACATCAGACTGCATGTGCAGTCGAATCTTGATTTAAGTTTGTTGCTCAACATTGTGTGGAAAGGAGAATAAGTGAATTCTGATTACCTCGATATACTTTTTAATTGGTTCTGATCCTGATTTAGTCGTTCTGACTCGTCTAAAAAAGATATTTCAGAAAATATCCTAGGTAAGATTTCTTGTTTAGTGACATGTTGGCTTTCTTTCAACTCCTATCCTGCTAAATAAAACAAGCGAAACTTTCAAGCCGATAGTAAAACCCTTAATTTTGCTTTTTTCGAAGTCATTTTTTATTTGGAAAAATATCTACTTATCGGACAGTGTCGATCCAAGATCAGATTGCACGTTCTGTGCAGTCTGATCTTGATCTACACGGTCCGCAAAAGGTCCTTGGGTCGCGCTTAGCAGCCTGACGTTTTTTTTTTGTGTGTGTGTGTGTGTGTGTGTGTGTGGTTGTGATGGGAAATAATCCAGTTCATCAATGAGAAAAGTAGCATGGTATCGTATCTTTTTCTCTGCATTTTCTGTACTTAATTATGTATGTTTTAAGTGAAAATAAGAAAGATCTTTATCCTAGATATATTCTTAAAAGGCAGTAATGTGTTCTTTTTATTTTTACATTCAAGGCTCTACTTCTCTAGGTTATGGAATTGGTATAAATTATAAATGGAAGCTGGGATAATTGCGGTAGAAATATGTTTTCTTTTGAACTTCTTTAATTTATAGCGGATTTGTATAGCAACTGTGATCGAACTGGCCGGAACCAAATACGCCATGCGTAACGACGCATGCGCGCTCACTTTCAGGTTACTGAACCAAATACTGCCATACACGCTTGTGCTCTACTCATTGGAGAGTTTAAATTTTAATTGAACGATTTCTCCTTTCCAAAAATATTTTGGCTTATCTGAGCACACATTACAAACATTCATTAGAGGGTTGTTCCTTTTGAAAATGAGCCAAATGGGTCCTCATCTTCAGTTTTGTGTCCTTGAATTTTGAATTAAAAAAAAAAAAAAAAAAAAATGCATTTCTGAGCATGTTAATAGCATATGGCCTACAATTCCTAGAATATTATAACAATGTGGAACATGTACTGTTTTGTGCCTTTACACCAGCAAAACTGAAAAAAATAAGATGTTTTTTCTCATTCATTTAATTCCTAACTTGTTTGTTTACATCTACCAAAATATATTGAAATCAAAAGCCAATAAACTATTTGAAAACATTGATGCCGACCTCTCCTGGCTTCTTTTTTAAAGAAGACAACTTGTTCTACTCTCAGTTTTAGTTGGTACACCCAGACCTCGTTTTTGTGAAGACCGTATATACAGTCCTACGCGTATACATATAGTTCATACTGGTTGTTCTTTATATCTATACGTCTTATTCTTTACTTTGTTATGTACCCTTATTGTATACATGTTATACTTGGGTTAATAAAGTAATGTTCTGTTCTGTTCTAAATCTTATACCAGCAGAAAACCGCGTCAAATTGATGGATCAGTTTGTTACTCTTTAATAAGTTCATGTAATAAAATTACAATTACTGCGCGTCCCGCTTGGCAGAACAACTTCGACTTTCCTTGCCCTTGCGGATTCTACTAACTAGTTACATATACATGTACATGCATTACATGTCATGAAATTTTTATTTTCATTACAACATATCATAGCTTAATACTGTTCCACAAATTCTCTTTTCAGGACTTTGAGTCCTTTGATTTATTATATGGTTACTGTTACTTGTATGTTAAAGAAACAATTGATTTTGTTTGAAGTATATGGTTACTCAAAGAAAACAAGGGTTGCACTTTCATTTGTGCCAAGCAAAATAAGGGTACTATTTATGCTGGGCTCTGAAACTTCTTAAATACTATAATTGAGCTATGCTCTTGCAAAAGGGCGCCTAATGCATCTCCGTGATGCATGATACCAAGCAGTCATCACATGACTAGGGATCCATTGGGTCCTTTTTGTCTAACAACTGACTTAATCATGAGGTAGATTGGTTCTTCGACATACAGAAAATTGACCAATAGCGAAAAGTTTCGGCCCAGGTCAGCCTGCGCGGACTGCGCAGGCTGACCTGGGTCGATACTTTTCGCAGATGCATTAAGCCCCCCTTTTCACAGAGGAAAGCTCATCTATTTTATGCATCAAACATTTGTTGATATATTTCAAAGTACTTTTGTACTCAATTTGAGAAAAATCTTAACTTTTCTTATAATCAGCTGGAATGCTTAAATCAATGGGTGTCAGATAGTTTATGTATAGTCAAAGTTTATTGAATTATCATTATAAAAGTTACCAAAAGTTTAAAAATTGTGAATATTTAGTAAGTCTTTTTTTTCATTTCAAACCTCTTTAGCCCGGTACCAGATAATCCATCAGTTTTACGGCTCCGGAGGGAGTCTAATTCTGGATAAAAAAGTGACACGACTCCAGATTGGCTAAACCATTTGGTTTAGCCGATCAGAAGTTGTGTTACTCTCACATTTAGAAAAGTATTCTTGAGAATAAGACTAAGAATGTTCTCTTAACCCTTTCCCAAACGATGAATTTTAGACTGGTCCAAATTGAAAGAGTTTGCAGACGACAATTTTAAATTTGATGAAAATGACAGAAAGTTCTCCAAAAGGGTAAAAACACTGTTGGAAAAGGAGAAATTGCTCGTTACGAGCAATTTCTCCTTTTCCCACAGTGTTTTCAAAAGACCTGTACTGCAGACACGTGAAAACCAGGGCTTGTTTGGGAAAGGGTTAAGAATGGTTGGTGAATACGGACCCTGACTGTAACGAACACATCTAGAAATACACTGTCCGCTAAAGCCAACTGTGAAAAATCCTAGCCAAGGCAGATCAAGCAGTGAAATTCCAATGTTTAGGATCTTTTTCACCAGCCGGATATGTCAATTCAGTTCAGCAGCGCTCTGGCAAAAGAGGTTTAATGCATCTGTGATACATGATACCAAAACAATTTATTTCATTACTATGTATCCATAGAACACCCAGCTTGTCTAACAACCGCCTGAATCATGCCGTTGTGTGGTCCTTTGACATGCAGAAAATTGACCAATAGCAAAATGTTTCGGCCCATGTCAGCCTGCGCAGACTGCGCAGGCTGACATGGGCCAAAACTTTTTGCAGATGCATGAAAGCCCCCTTTTTACAGAGCATGACTCAATTCAAGGGTGAGCGGATATGATTAAATATGCATATTTTAATTTCATGCTGTGATTATAGGACGTATTGTGTTCGATAGGTTTACCCAATCAAAGAAGGGTTTCCAGCCGTATTAATTTTTTTTTTTAAAGATGGCTTAACTTTCCAGCAAACGGAAAAAAAATAATGAGCCATGCCTTGGCAAAAGGGGGCTTAATGCATCTCCTTGATGCATTGTACCAATTAAGCCATCACATAATTATGGATCCATAATAGCCACTTTTCTTTTTTAACATCCGACTAAATCATGAGGTAGACTGGTCCTCCGACATACATAAAATTGACCATTAGCGAAAAATTTCGGCCCAGGTCAGCCTGCGCGATATAAGCAGGCTGATCTGGGTTGTTACTTTTCGCAGATGCATTAAGTCCCCGTTTCACAAAGCATGATTCAATTAATATATTCTACTCGTCCAAATTGAAAGTGTTTTTTTTTGCAAGCGAACAGTCAATGGCGATTCAAATGATGGACTTCGCATTTGAAAGGATAGAAAACATTGTGAGAAAAGGAGAAAATGCGGGTTACCACGATTTTATTCTTTTCAAACAATATCTGCAAAGTTCTTCATGAGGGTCGTTACTTAAGTCTCAGAGTTGTTGGTAAAAGGTTAAGTATATCTACATGTATTTCAAAATTTTAACCCTTAACTTTCTAAATAAGTTAGAGGAAACTTTCAAACCGATCGTGACAACCCAAAATGTTGCTCTTTCAAAGTTATTTTTGGGGGTTTATTGGACAGTGTAGATCCAAGATCAGACTGCACGTTCTTTGTAGTCTGATCTTGATATGCACTGTCCGGAAAAAGGTCCTTCGGTAACGCTTGACAGCCTAAAGGTTAACTCTTTACTGTACAATGACGCCTTTTGACGCCCCTGGGAAAGAAGACTTTTGAAAATATTGTGGGAAAAGGAGAAAATGCTGGTAACCAGCATTTTCTCCTTTTCTCACGATGTTTTCTACCCCACCAAAGCAAAGTTGCACCATTTGAGCCACACTGAAATTGTCGTCTGCAAATGCGTTCAATTTGGACAAGGCTAAAGTTTTGTCGTCTGGTAAAAGGTTAACTCTTTACCAAATTACAAAATTTTGAACTCGACCAACTTGAAAGCATTTGCAGACGACAAATCAAATGTAGTTCAAATGATGACTTCTGTTTTTGATAGGCTAGATCAGATTGTGGGAACAGAGAAGCCGCAGGTAACCAGCATTTTCTCCTTTTCCCACAATGATTTCAAAAACCTTTTTCTTCAGCGTCTTTTAAGCTCGGATTTGTGTGGTAAAGGGATAGGGCATAATCTTTGTTCAAATCTCCCCTGAGAGGAATGCGGCTTATCAGGAATCTAACACCGATTTCTAAGATGAGTTTCGAAAACATTTATCGGTGAATACGGAAAATCTATCTTTTTTTTCCTGCATCCTTAACACATTTAAAGACCTTAAACTGTCAAGGAAGAGAAAAATATTTGAGCCATTATCTATGAAAAGGCAGTATAATGCATCTGCAAAAATGTATCAACCCAGATCAGCCTGCGCAGTCCGCGCAGGCTGACCTGGGTCGATACTTTTTGCCTTTTGGTAAATTCTCTGTACGTCCAAGGACCAGTTTATCTCATAATTCAATTACCTGTAAGATGAATCACATTTTATAGGCCCCCATAATTATGTGATGTGCATTGGTAGGTATATACTACATCACGGAGATGCATTAAACCACCTTTTGCCAGAGTATAGCTCATTCATTTCTTTTTCTCACAAAAAGATGTTTTAACAGGCGGTTTCTTCTTCTGTAAAGCCGTTAAAAAGCAATTAATGATATCATGAACGTGACGGAATTACGCTTGTACGTCGTCATGAACGTGACGGAATTACGCTTGTAGGTCGTCATGAACGTGACGGAATTACGCTTGTACGTCGTCATGAACGTGACGGAATTACGCATGTAGTTCGTCATGAACGTGACGGAATTACGCTTGTACGTCGTCATGAACGTGACGGAATTACGCTTGTACGTCGTCATGAACGTGACGCCATCCCTTTGGAAAGCATTCGGTTGAGGGATAAAAACGTTTTTAAAACGTTAAAAGAAAAAAAAAAAAAAAAAAAAAACGAAAAATGTGTCATATGTTCGACTTTTAAATGAGCTCTGTGAAAAGGAGGCTCAATGCATCTGCAAAAAAAGTATCAACCACGTCAGCCTGCGAAGTCCGTGCAGGCTTACATGGGTCGAAACTATTTCGAGGGGTGAATGCGAAACTATTCCATCTGCATTTTGGAAAATATTACAGGAGAGGGGAAAAAAAACCTCAATTCCGTGGAAAGCGTTCTTAGATCGTCTTGTTTAATTATGCTGTGCTGAATTCATGCTCTCAGCTCAACACAACATATCTAAACAAGATGATCTAAGTATTCTTTTCACAGAAATGAGAAGCATTTTTCCCTCTCCTGTAAAATTTTTCGAAACGCAGATAGAATAGTTTCGTATTCACACCACAAAAAAAAAAAAAAAAAAAAAAAAAAAAAAAAAAATTATGGATCCATAATTATGTGATGACTTGCATGGTATGATGTATCACAGATATGTATAAAGCCCCCTTTTGCCAGAGCATGGTTCAAAATTGTATGAGCCATGCTCTGTGAAAAGGGAGCTTAATGCATCTCCGTGAGGCATGATACCAAGCAAGTCATCACATAATGGTGGATCTATAAAATCCATTTTGTCTAACAACTGACTGAATCATGAGGCAGACTGGTCCTTAGACATGCAGAAAATTGACCAATAGCGAAAGGTTTCGGCTCAGGTCAGCCTGCGCGGACTGCGCAGGCTGACCTGGGTCGAAACATTTCGCAGATGCATTAAGCCCCCTTTTCACAGAGCACGGCTCATATGTTTTGTTATAGATCTATGTCACTTTTTTAAGGGCTAGAACATATTTACAATATTCTGGAAAACTCCGGGGAGACCTTCGAGCTACATTTTGAACTGACGAACTGGGCTGGAGATTCGGTGTTTGCTAATTATGACTTCTTTAATCTCGAAGACGAAGACAGCCTCTATAGCCTGACGGTGTTCTTCTATAACTGTGAGTATCGCATAAATCCTACGCAAAAAGGGTCCTGCATGGGTCAGTGACAGGGTGTCGGATTGGTAACCTGTAGGCCCCGGGTCGGATCCTCACTGTAACGCTGAGTTTGTCGTGATATTGTCTGTGGGCAAGACACTTCAGATTCCTTAACTAGTTATGGCTAAACCAAGGATTTTTGTGAATATGACTGGAATAATGTTGAAAGCGGCCCCATACATCAATCATTCAATGTCAGTCAGTCGGTCGGTAGGTCGGTCCATCTGTCGGTGGGTCGGTCAGTCGGTCAGTCAGTCGGTCAGTCAGTAACCAAACCGACCGACCGATCGACCGATCAACCAATCAATTAATAGCCTACTCAGAATTCTCGATTCTTCAAATATGCAGTACATGTACATTGTATTTCCAACACATCGCTTTATTCGAACTGTTTGCTGGAGGAAAAGAAAGTTTGGTGACAGGGGTTAAAACCTTCACCTCTCACATTTTCTACCGGGATTCCGGGTTCGATTCCATTGATGGCGACGTGTAGTCTGATCTGTGCTGTCCGCTTGTTTAAAAGCTCAGTAGCGAACTAAAGTAAACAATGAGGGTGAAAAATGCATTTAGATTTAAATCATACATTTTAAAAGTACAGAAATTATTGTGAAGATGACAAACTGGTATTGTAAGGTTTGTCCAGGTGTTAGTCGCTAACAAAAAATGAATTTTAAAACTAGGTCAGAAGTTGCCAAGTCGCTCTTTCCTTTGTTTACATTTTACCTGATTTTAAAATTCCTTTTTTCTGCCAGCGACTAACACATGGAACAACCTGACAACGACAGATTGTCATCTTCACAAGTATTTCCATACTTTTAAATTGTATTATTTAAATTTAAATGAGCCATGCTCTGTGAAAAGGGGGCTTTATGCATCTACGAACCGTATCGACCCACTCCGCGCAGATTGACCCGGGCCAAACTTTTCGCTATTGGTCAATTTTCTGAATGTAAAAGGACCAGTCTACCTTACGATACAGTCGGTTGTTAGACAAAATGGATTTTATGGGTCCTTAATTATGTGATGATTTGCGCCGTATCATGCATCACGGAGAGTCATTAAGCCCCCTTTTCACAGAGCACGGCTCAAATGCATCTTAACACCCGCATTGTTTACTTTTGACCGCTTCTAGACCTTTAATGAAATATAACAGATAACAATCTGTCTGGAATTCAGTGGATTGTATTTCTAGACGTAGAAAGATGTCGAGTACTGCAGTTTGCACTGAAAGGCTTAATGATAGCCTAATCAATCGTTTGGTTGGATGCGATATTGTTTTATCAGTTGATTTATCAACCCTAAGGCTGCTAAGCGCGACTCACTGACCTTTTGCGGACAATGTAGATCAAGATCAGACTGCACAGAACGATAAGGAGATATTTTGTTCCCAAAAAATAAGTTTGAAATAGCAATATTTGGATTTTAACCATCGACTTGAATGTATCATTTAACCCTTTCCCAAACAAGCCCTGGTTTTCACGAGTCTGCAGTACAAGTCTTTTGAAAACACTGTGGGAAAAGGAGAAATTGCTCGTAACGAGCAATTTCTCCTTTTCCCACAGCGTTTTCTACCCTTTTTGAGACCTTTCTGCCATTTTCATCAAATTTAAAATTGTCGTCTGCAAACTCTTTCTGTTTGGACCAGTCCAAAATTTGTCGTTTGGGAAAGGGTTAAGTAATTCAGCAGGATAAAGATTGATTGCTATAATGGTAAGTCGATCTATCAGTCGATTTATTTACCTGGTGTCTTTATACTTTTCCGATTTATTACAGCTCAAAGTACCGCGGGTGACTCGTTATCCGGACACAGCGGGCAAGCCTTCTCGACTTATGACCGAGATAACGATAGAAGTGGCGGAAACTGTGCGGCCTACTTTTACGGGGCCTGGTGGTTTAACCAATGCTACGCGTCCCATCTGAACGGGAAGTACTATAAAGACGGGATAAACGAACGGGATAAGGGGATTATATGGCTCACGTACACCGGAAGGGATTCGTCTTTAAAAACTACATCTATGAGAATGAGAGTAAATCCAGATATTTAAAAACCCATTACTGTACAAATACGACTTTTCACGCCTCGGCAGTAAAAATGTGTTGAGGAACATTGTCGGAAAAGGGAGTAGTTTTCTCTTTTCTCGCAGTGTGTATCTGCACTATTGAAAAAAAACCCCGATATTTTTCCATTATTGAAATCTTTATCCCCCTTGTAATTTAGTTATGTCTTTAGTTGTACTGAACACTTGCTATGCAATGTGATATTTCTTTCTCTGACAAATGAATGCATATATATTTTCTTTTCTGACGGTTAAATAAAAGCAATTCAATTGCAAATGAGCCATGCTCTGTGAAAATGGGATTTAATACATCCGCAAAAAGTATCGACCCATGTCAGCCTGCGCGGACTGCGCAGGCTGACATGGGTCGAAACTTTTTGCTATACGTAAATTTTCTGCATGTCAAAGGACCATTTTACCTACAGACCCAGGCGATTGTTAAACTAAATAGATTTTATAGATCCATCATAATTGCATGTGTGTGACGAATAGCTTAATATAATGTATCGCGGAGATTTATTAAATCCCCTTTTACCAGAGCATGGCTCAAATGGAAACGAATTTTTGTTCAAAGTGACGAATGGGAAGCCAACAGGGTTTGGTGATGATCTAAGATCAAGCTTCGTTCCCTATAGTCTGATCTTGATCCACACTATCAATAACACATACTTATGCCACCAGTGGCCATGGGAGGTTTACAGATACTGAAAATTTGTTCACCGAAATTTTAGGATGTTCATAGTTATGTTAACTTTTAACCCTTAAGCTGCTTATCGCGACCCACTGACCTTTTGCGGACAGTGTAGATCAAGATCAGACTGCACAGAACGTGCAGTCTGATCTTTGATCTACACTGTCCGATACGGTATTTTATTTCCGGTGAAATCAACTTTGAAACCGCAATGTTGGGCCTCTTAGTATTGAGTAGAAATTTGCGTTTCATTTATTCAGCAGCTTAAATGTTAACCAAGCGATCAAATTTAAGATTTATTCAAATTCAAAGCATTTGCAGATGACAAATCACAAGTGGCTAAAATGAAGGTATTTGTATTTGTAGGGAAAAAAAAAAAACCATTGTGGGAAAAGAAGAAAATGCTGGTTACCAGCATTTCCTTCTTGTCCCACGATGTTTTTAAAAGCTTTCTCCATAAGGGTCGTTTTAACTCTGGGGTTCTCTCTATAGTATCCGTAACTGTCTCCTTTCCTTTTTTTTTGGCACCTTTTTTCTTTCACTTGTCAAATCATTGAATGAATGAATAAAATAGGACTTATACCATCGAGAATCCATGGAAAGGAACAGTATAAGCTTACGCTTCCGTTCCAATCCATTTTGTAGCATATTATATGTGTATTTTGTAATTGTCTTATATTCTTGTATGTAAAATGTTACAAATAAAATATGTTTAAACTAAACTCTGGGTTGTGGGATAAAGGGTTAATGAGATAACTATTAGTCGATTTTTATATTTTTATGTATTGATTGGTTTAGTTTATGCTTAGTTGACAGATATATCTTTTATTAACTATTTTGTATTCTGATTGATGATTATTAAATTAATTTGTCGAAAGATCGGTTTATCCAATAGAGAAGAAACAAACAGCTGCACCTTACTTCATCCTGTCCCCTTAGTTCATACCCTTTCCCTCCCACTCACACAATGGTTTTACGAGCTGTGCCGTCAAAGAATAAGCCCAAAAATTCAATATTTTGGGACAGAAATTCTCAGGACTTACGTACTGAACAATGTACATGTAGATACAAGATCATGTGGCGTACAACACACGAAAAGGGGCCTTCGGACATATGTGTAAAAGTGTGTCGTCCCAGATCAGTATGTGCAGTCTGTGACTAATCCAAGACGACACCTACCGTTTTAGTGTGATTTTCTGTTTTACGAAGTCGATTGTATGAAAAAATCTTATGCAGTCGTAAAGTGTCGTCTCGGATTAGCCTGCGCGGACTGCGCAGAGTAATCCGGGACGACACTTTGCGCAAATGTCCGAACGTCTCATTTCGCATGTTGCGGGCCATATTTTTTTTCCCAGTTTGATTTTGATTAACCTTTAACCTATTAAATACCTAAAACAAGATTTTCAAGTCGATACTAAAAACCCAAATATTGCTATTTCAAATTTATTCATTGCGGGAAAAGTATCGCCTTATCGGACGGTGTAGATCCAAGATCAGACTGCACGTTCTGTGCAGTCTGATCTGGACCTACACTGTCCCCAAAGGTCAGTGGGTCCTCAACAGCATACGTGTTAATTTTTTCCAGGCATTTTTAATATGAGCAGTTCTCTTGGCATTATGATGTATCACACAAAGCAATTCAACACATAATTATGGATCCACAAAATCTATTTTGTAAAAAAAAAACCACTGAATCACGAGGTAGGGTGGTCCTTGGATATACAGAAATGGATTTGAATAGCAATTCACTTTCTGGGATTACGCTGACCGAAACCAAGTACCGTCCCGTACTCATGCGCTTCAAGCATTCTACTTTCAGTTTAGCAAATTCATCGCAACCTCAAACCATGTATAGTCGCTAACACACATACAACACACATGATACACTTCAACGTGGAATACCAACAGAAAACTGTGTCAGATAACTGCGCTGGCTTATCAGGGTCCATATTCACCAACCATTCTCAAGAATGTTCTTAGTCTTATTCTCCAGAATATTCATTATTTGAAAGTAACACAACTTCTGATTGGCTAAACCATATGGTTTAGCCAATCAGAAGTTGTGTTACTTTCAAATTTGGAAAATCTTGGCGAATAAGACTAAGAATGTTCCCAAGAATTGTTTGTGAATACGAACCCAGGTCACTGGATCAATTATGTATCTACTCGTAGGTGGGCACCCATATAAGCAATAAAAGTTAACCTGCTTGGCTGAACAACTCTAATTTGTCTTGTCTGCTTGTGCCATCAACATGTTATGGATACTTTTTTTTTTTAATTTCACCAGTCCTTCGCTAAAATCTGCTCAACATATACGTTTTATCAGGACTTTGAGTCCTTTGAATTAGGATTAGAGTTGAATTTGTGACTTTTAATTCCTTAACAAGGGACGCAACTGCGATTGGTGAATGGTACATAAAACACACCAAGAGTTGTCTATCTAAAGTATTGTGGATATTTAACCGTTTACTATTTACGACTCTGAGAAAGACGGCTTTCGAAATCATTTTGGGAAAAGGAGCAAATGCTGAGTAACCAGCATTTGTCCCTTTCCTACGAAGCTGTGTACCCTCTCAATGACAAATAAGTCACATGTAATATAACTGTCTGCAAACAGTTTCAAAATGGACAATCGACAATTATCCGATAAAGACGTAATTTCCAAAGAAGTTCAACCATATTGCGGCAACAGTACACCTATCGAACTACCTCGGGTCATCTACCAGTGGTTGACAATGGTATACTTCCAGCATGACCAGCTGCACCTGTGACCAAACTCGGGAAACCTTGGGTTCAAAAATCCCCCGAGAGTAGAGGTGACGTTGTTTGTGTGAAGTAACTGATATACAGGTTAATATACAGAGATAACTGTTTCAAACAAGAATATGATCCATGGTCAGTTGAAATAGGGCTTAATGCATCTGCAACAAGTATCGACCCAGGTCAGCCTGCGCAGTCCGCGCAGGCTGACCTGGGTCGATATTTTTTGCTTTTGTTAATATTTCTGCGTGCCAGTGTGCCAGTGGACCAGTGTACTTCATGATTCAGTCGGTTGTTATAAGAAATGGATTTTATGGGTGTCCAATTAGGTGATGAATTCCTTGGTATAATACAATACGGAGATGCGTCACTCAAACTTAAAAGATTTAGCGCTTGTAGCACAAGACTAGAAAGTCTCCAGTTTTTTCCGATAAAACAATATACCAACGTAGCTTAACCCTTGACCACACGATCCCGAGTTTTAACGACCCTATTACATAAGACTTTTGAAAACATTGTAGGAAAAGGAGAAAATGCTGGTAACCAGCATTTTCTCCTTTTACCACAATGTTTTCCAACCTTTCAGAAACAAGTCAAATCATTTGAGCCACATTTGATTTATCGTCTGCAAATGTTCTGAATTTGGACATGTCTAAAATTTTGTCATCTGCTAAAGAGTTAAACTTTGACCTTTCCCAAAGTCAGCTGAAGGTCAACCAATTCTAATTAACCTGAACAAACTTTTTTTTGTTCTGCTTCTGCTAATTATTCATGCCAAGTTTCATTCGTATATATACCTACAGTCTTGTTCTGGAGTTGAAGATTTCATATGTGCGCGCGTGCTTGTTTTTAAGTTATTTTTAGCACCTGTGGACGTATTGGTCAAATGACACTGCACTCGTCACAACGATTCCGGGACATTTCGGCCCATAACAATTTCGGCCCATTACAGTTTCGGCCCATAACAATTTCGGCCCATTACAATTTCGGCCCATAGTCTAAATACCAATCGAATGACACTTGAATGTTTCCCTGTTTGCTTGTCTGTCAGCTTGCATGCTACAACCTGTCTTGCTACCATTCTTTGTGTTGATTGAATGCTTTTATATGACATTGTTTTAGCCGCTGGTCCTACACCTTCGAAGGTTTGCCAAACAAAACAGCCGCGTTGTGTATTGGGCAAGGGAGGATTGGTGTCATAGTTTGAAATAACACAAAGGCATTTCCAGACTTGTAAACTTGCCAATCATAACTAATTTCAAACTCAGTTTTAGCTGAAGAACGTATGTTTTCTAAGGATAGTTCATTATGCGGAGCCTTCATTAAGGACTAATTTCTAGGATTTTTGAAATTCCAGGGTCCGTATTCACCAACCATTCTTAAGAATATTCTTGGTCTTGTTCTCCGAAATTTTCCAAATTTGAAAGTAACACACCTTCTGATTGGCTAAACCATTTGGTTTAGCCAATCAGAAGTTGTGTTACTTTCAAACATGGAAAATGTTGAAGAATAAGTCTAAGAACGTGCTTAAGAATGGTTGGTGAATACGGACCCAGATGTCACTTTAATTTTTTTTTTTTATGAAAATTTGGGAAGTTATACATACCTCGGCAATACCAAAAATCCAGCTTTCCCCCCCCCCCCCCCCCCCCAATTTTACCATGGAACAAATGAAAATGTTAATTTGGGCTTCAGCATGAAAAACGTTATATATATGCAATCCTTCTAAAAATCCCGTGTTGTTTAGAATTATTACATGTAGGCAATGAGTTAGTACCCACGACATCGATAGGGTTATCTGAGGTCAGGAGTAAAATTAAGTGCTAAGCAGTTAAATTCTTCTCTGATCTGGATGCTATAGTGAAATAAACTGAAAAACAGTTACCTTACCATTTCTTTGAACTTTTTACCAAACGACAAAATTATAGACTGATCGAAATTTAAAGTAATTTCAGACGTCGAAGTAAATCATGTTGCACAAATTATGAAATCTGTCTTGAGTAGAAAACATGGTGGTAAAAGGAGGCAAGGCTGGTTATCAGCATTTTCTCCTTTTCCGACAATGTTTTCAAAAGTCTCTTTCCTTGGGGGGTCATTATAACTCGGGATTGTGTGGTAAAGGGTTAAAAATATGAATCCTTGGTAAGCAATCCATTATCACGAATAAAAAAAAAAATGCACCAAACAAGACTTATTGTGCCAATTATTATTGAAAATAATTACTGAAGTTGCATCCATTCAATTATTTTCCCCTGTCTTAAATTACGCAAATTCACAACACCCAAGATAATAAAACGCGACGAAGCATGTACCTAAATTCGACGGATATCTGAGACGATATTATGACATTACGGATATTGGATGATTTAAACCCTTAACCCAGATTGGAAGACCCAAAAAAGAGAGTATGATTAAATTTGCCTGCAAAAAACAAGGTAAAAAGATCAATAAACAACGGATATAACTTGACCATTTCAGTTCCGACGGAGACCTAAGTATCCGTCGTGGAGAGCTTAGATCAAGATCAGATTGTACTTTTAAGTGATGAAAACTCTTCAATTTATAACGTTCGCTACCTGATGCTAAACTTAGATAATTCAAAATTTAGGAGATGGGAAATTTAGTTTTCAACTCTTCCACCGTCGATGGCAACTTAGTATCTTTTGTGGATGGCGTAGGTCTACACCGGACTACACATGATATTTACAATCTGATCTTCGATACAAACCAAGATTTAACGTCTGCCGTATGATTATATTGGTTTTCCTTTGCTCATATTGCTCATATTGTACATACTCTTTTACCACGTGTAAACATTCTACCAGGACATAAAACAAATATCCAGAATGTTTATTGATGCGAAACAAACAATATTCAAAAGCGCAATTTTATCCACCAAACAGTTAGTAAAAGGACTCGTCAGGTCGTGCAATATTTATGATACGCCAACCATAGGCTGAAATCGTTATGGGCCGAAATTGTATGGGCCAAAATTGTTATGGGCCGAAATTGTAATGGGCCGAAATTGTTATGGGCCGAAATGTCCAGTCACCGTCACAACTCGGCCGATTCCGTACCTACATCTAACCTCGTCTGTATAAAGGAGGCTTCCATTTTGAACTACCAATCACATGATCTTAAACATGGCGGCGCCCCTGTAGATCCCTTAGCAACGACATGAACAACCACTGTGAAGTTATTCACTTCTATCGATCTGTCGATGAAAGCTCCTAACGGAATTGATAAACCACGCTAAAAATTGAATATACAAAATGTTTGCCGACTGAAATATTCTTAGAAAGATAACGACAGAAAATTTACTAATGTTTTCTTTTTTAAGAGGAGCCTTACAATTTCAATAACGGTAAAGGGGCGTCCTTCCGGAGATGTGCGAAATGTACCGTGTAGGTGCATATCAAACTATGTGATACAGCCGAGGGATTTGATCACCAGATCACCCGAGGTATGCCGAATGATGACACTGGTATGTGGAACATGCTCGTTCACATCCAACCTAGAGAGCGTGCAAGTGAGCCTTTTTGGCCGAGCAGTTTTTGCTTAGATCTACGATGCCGGGCGGACGACACACACTGAGCGATCACAATACCATTCGTTACAACTCGGCCGTAACTTCACAGACCTCGTCCGTATCAAAGCACTTTTTATTTTAAAAATACTGCCAGTCACATGATTTTAAACATGGCGGCGACCATGAAAATGATCAGTAACGGCAATAACAACCACTGTGACTTTCTTCAGGTCTATCAACCTGTCGCTGAAAAATGCCAATAGGGTTAAAAAATGAATGCACAAAGTGTTTGTCAACAGAAATAAATTTAGTATGATTCCAATAGACAACTGTTCTTAACGTTTTCTTTTTCTAAGTGGAGTGTTACGGTTTTAGGAACGGTAAAGCGGATTTTTTCGGATGAAGAAATGTACCTCGTAGGTACATGCCACACATCGTAATACAGCCGAGGTCTTTGATCAGCGTATCACCAGAGGTTTTGTGAATGATCAGAATACCTCACATTGAGCACTTCGTCCACAAAAAGGAAGTATTTGACCTCGTTAACCCCGGCAAAACCTGGAGATCAAACGGTCACTTACATTTCGAAATAATCCACTATTTGTATTATCGTATTTCTACGTGGACAGTCTGAAGTGAGAAGGTTTTTGTAAAACTGTGATCAATTAAGAACCTGTTCTTGACCTTTTCTTTTTGGGATAAACCGAAAAGAGCAGAATATTTACCCCTGCAAATGACAAAGACGACTTTTTGCGATCAGGAATCGTATCCATCTACCATTCTTAATATTCTTGGTCTACCCTCAAGAATTTTCTATATTCGAAAGTAACGCAAATTCTGATTGGCTAAATCATTTGGTTTAGCCAATCAGAAATTGCGTTACTTTCTAAATCTAGAGTAAAACTAAGAGTGCAATTCAGAATAGTAGAATAGTTCCAAAATGAGAGAGAGAGAGAGAGAGAGAGAGAGAGAGAGAGAGAGAGAGATATTTGCCTTGCTTTGATAATTCTATTTATTTGACCAGTCCCGTGTTTTAACGACCCTGAGGAAAAGGCCTTTTGAAAACATTGTAATCAGCATTTTCTCCGATTCCCAATTTGTTTTCTACCCTTTCAGAGATCAATTCTTTCTTTTGCTTCAGATAAAAAGTGAACCTTTTACCACGCAATCCTGAGTTTTGACCGTCCTGACGAAGAAAAGTTTTTAGAAGCTTGAAAGTGTGTAGAATAGCCCAGAATTTGGTCAGTATAGATAAATTACCAACATATACCGGGTAAAAGATTTGTCCTCATTTTAAACCGGAAACGACAACAGTGATTCCTTTGAAGGCTGCCAAAAAATGAAATGCATTTACTATCTGTCGTAATCTGTGCAACCATGCAGCCGTCAGGGGCAACATTTGGCATGAAGATACATGAATGATTATAGTTTCATAAAATGAAGATGATATAGGTTGACTGAAATCTGGCTGAAAACGAGTAGAGATGCATCTTTAAGGGGAGGGGTAAAGTATAAAGATAAAACAATCGAATTGTTCTCATGTTATTAGATCGGATTCTGCTGGAGAGTAAGACAAATAGAAACTTGTGTGAAAAATTAAAAACTGACCACCAGATTGACAAATAAATGTAAATAGGTATTTCCAGTCAATAAACGTGACCCAGAGGGCCAGATAATACAATGTCAAGGGTGCGTTTGTCCGAATATATCACAAGATATATAGAACAGTATCGACCTAGATCGGATTGTATGTTCTGTGCAGTCTGATCATGATCTATATCGACTGCAAAAAAGGTAATTACTTATACCTTTCGTACAGGGATGTTTGACTTAAAGAGAAGATAAGAGCCACACTCTGGCAAAAGGGGGCTTAATGCATCTCCGTGATCCGGTATACCAACAGGTTATCACATACATTCTCGTAATTACGGATCCATAAAATCCATTTTTTCTAACCACTGATTGAATCATGAGGTAGGCTGGTCCTTTGACATGCAGAAATTTGACCGATAGCAAAAAGTTTCGACCCAGGTCAGCCTACAAGGACTGCGCAGGTCGATACTTCTTGCAGATGAATTAACCCTCCTTTTCACAGAGCATGGCTCAAATATACTTTTATAAGTTTATACTCTTTCAAATTGAAAGTGTTTAGATTTAAAAGAAAAATATAGGCAAACACATGGAAAGTTCAAATTTCGGTGTAAACTAAAGGCTATAACGTAGAAACTGTGGCAAAATGAGATTTTTCTCATCTTGCGCAATCTAGGCAATTGCCACGATATTTTCAAAATTCCACATTTACCGTACAACCAGAAATGCTCGTCTATGAGGGTGGATGTTAGGAGAACGTTTTAAACCTTTACCGAACAATCCCGATTTTTAACGACACTGTTGAAGAAAGCTTTTGAAAAAAATGTGAAAAAAGAAGAAAATGCTGGTTACCAGCATTTTCTTCTTTTGCCACATTTTTTTTTCAAAAGCTTTCTTCAACAGTGTCGTTAAAAATGCTGGTAACCAGCATTTTCTTCTCTTCCAAAAATATTTTCTACCTTGTCAAAGATAGAAATCATCATTTTAACTTCATTTAACTTGTCGTCTGCAAATGCTTCCAATTTGGACAAGTCTACACTTTTTTGTCGTCTGGTGTGGAGGTAAATCGAGTAACATGGTCAGAAAGGGTGCCACATGGAATATATAATAGCTCAGTCTTCTTTCAAAAAAAAAAAAAATGTCTGTGTGTCAAAATAATTCAATGATATCAAGTGTGATTGCTTATATTATACGAATTATTATTTATTACGTTTGTTGATAAATGGTGAAAATGAATGGGAATCAAATTTCAGTTGAAGTATGTTTCTTTGGGTACTGTAATTATTTTTTTTTCTTTTATTAGGTACAATTATGAACCTGTCTCTCTCATGCAATTTCTTTTATTATCAGTTATTAATAATTTTCAAGTTCAGTGATTTTTTTTTAAACCTAAAGTTATTGTAATATAATTGTTTTCATTTTGAGCCATTCTAATTGCAGTCTGACAGTTATATATAACTTGAGAATGTTAACAAAATAAATTATCGAAATTTCTACTAGTTACTCTTTCCCTTTGATTTTTGACCAAACGACAAAATCTTGGACTGGACCAAATTGAAAGCATTCGCAGACGACAAATTATATGAAGCCCCAATGATGATTTCTGCCTTTGATAGACTAGAAAACATTTTGGGAATAGGAGAAAATGTTAGTTACAAGCATTTTCTCCTTTTCCCTACAATGTTTTCAAAAACCTTTCTCAGGGCTGTTAGAACTCGGGATTGTGTGATGAAGGGTTAAGCCTAATTTTTTGTTTAAATTGAATAGATCTTAACTCTTTACCAGACGACAAAACTTCAGCCTTCTCCAAATTGGAAGCATCATGTAGACGACAAATTAAAATTTACTCAAAACGTAGCGTCTTTCTTTCGAATGTAGAAAACATTGTGGCTAAAAGCATTTTCGTCTTTTCCCCAACAATCGATTTCAAAAGGCTTCTTCCTCAGGGTTGTTAAAACCCGAGATTGTGTGGTAAACGATCAAGTAAACCGAAATACTTTTTTTTTTTTTTTTAAAAAGACGATGTTAGATTGATTAAAAAAAAAAGCGCAAGAAAATATGTTAATGAAAATAATAGAGATCGATCGTTAACACATTACCACACAATCACGACTGTTACAAATCCTGAGATAAAAAAAAAAACTTTTGAAAACATTGTAGAAAAAAGGATAAAATGCTGGTAACCAGCATTTTCTCCTTTTCCCACATTTTTTTTTTTTTTTTAGCTTTCCTAAAACAAATTTCAAATTTTGAATCAGTTTGTTTCCAAAAGTTGTTATTTCCAGATTCAAATAATGTAAAAATTTGTCCATAGTAAAAAAAAATGAGATAGAATACAGGGTTTTGGCATCAACCCTTAGCGCGCCGAATATACCAAACATACATTTTCAGGTTATGAATTAGACCCAAATAATTGCCGTATCATGTTTTAGTCTAAAGTGTTTAAGCAAAGCGGACAGTGTAGATCAAAGTTTTGTGCAGTCTGATCTTGATCTACACTGGCCGCTAAAGCAACTCTAGTTGTGAAACACGCTCCAAGGGTGAACAATACAGTTCACTTAAGATTCTTCGACTTTGTTTGGACTTGTTGAGCTCTTTATCACACTACAAAATTTTAGGCTAGTCCAAATTCAAAGCTGCTGCAGTCTACAATTCAAACAGTCCCCAAATAATGAGATTTGTTTTTGAACGGGTAAAAACATTGTGGGAAAAGGACAAAGTTATGCTTATCAGCATTTCTCCTTTTCTCACATTGTTGTGGAAAGCCTTCTTATTAATACATGGGACTGTTTTGGAAAGGGTATTAAATTGCTGTTTTGTCATCAAGTAAAGTGCGCAAATAATGGTTAGTAACTGTTGAGATTTTAGACTTGTCGCTTAGAAGTTGAAATCACCAAATGATATGTCAGGAGATATGTTTTTATATTTTTAGTAAAATTAATTAGATTATTATGAAAACGAAAAACTGAGAAAATTTCCGTGATACATGAGCAGAAATATGATCTCAAACTTAATTATTTTCTTCAATGTTTGTAATAATAATAATAATAATAATAATGATGACGATGATGATGATGATGATGATGACGACGATTTATTATTATTATTATCATAATTATTATTATGGTGCTTGTATTCTAAAAAGTCACTATCCATAATCAATAGTAATATTCTTGGTTTAGAAAATATTGTAAAATATTATTTGCAATTAAATGTGCCCTTAATTTATTTTTCGTTCGCTTGTTTAGATGCATTCTTTTACTATTAATCAATGACAGAATATACAACTCGAGATTCAGCATCTGCTCACTTTTAAAAAATGTTATTTTGCGAAAATTTTACATTTTAGGCAGTTTCATAACATATGAATTAATTGGAGACGCTTTTGATAATATAACTATGTTTTCACACTGATTTTTTTTTTTCTTTAGTTTTTCGAAAAAGTGAAATAAACAGAAACCTATACACTCCTTCGTGATAGACAATTATACGGACAAAAAATATCAACGTTTTCAGCTACGATGACGAATTCTTCAGTAAAATAACATCTACATGGAAACACGTGTATTTATACTCATTTGTGCAATATGGATAGGATGCGAGTGCAAAGCTTTGAAGAGGAAAAATGTACAAGACGAGGGCGGTGAGTAATATTATTTCTTATGGTGTGTTTTACGTTTTAATCCTTTCCCGCACGACAAAAGTGAGAGAATTTTCAGGCGACAACTTTTATGTGGCTTAAATGATGTAATTCTTCTTTGATAGGGTAGAAAACATTGTGTGAAAAGGAGAAAATGCTGGTAACCAGCATTTTCTCTTTTTTCCACAATGTTTTCAAAAGGCTTCTTTCTCAGTGTCCTTAAATTCGTTATTGAGAGGTAAAGAGTTAGCTATAGATAAAACGACAAAAAAAAAAAAAAAAAAGAAAATGTCTCGCTCACAGAAAACATAGTGGGAAAAGGAGAAAATGCTGGTTACCAGATTTTTCTCATTTTCCCAGAGTGTTTTCAAAAGACATCTTCTTTAGGTTAGTTGAACACGAGAATGTTTGGCAAAGGGTTAACCCTTTACCAAACGACAAAATTTTCGACTGGTCCAAATTGAAAGCATTTGCAGACGACAAAATAAATGTGACTAAAAAATTGAAATTTGTTTTGGGAAGGATAGAAAACATTGTGGAAAAAGGAGAAAATGCTGGTCACCAGCATTTTCTCCTTTTCCCACAATGTTTTCAAAAGGCGTCTTTCACAGTGTCGTTAAAAGTCGGAATTGTGTGGTAAAGGGTTAAGCAATCGGTATTTCAGATACCAAATGGTGGCAAGTACACCTAATCATATACAATACAATACAATACAATACAATACAATACAATACAACACGTTTATTGCCTGGAACATCAATACAATGTTTATAGCAAGAAGAAAATATAGTAAGAAAACAGAAAACAGAAAACATGGATTTGCTGAAGAACATAGCATTATTATAGTATATATTCTATACCATCCTTTACTCAATATATTCTATCCAAGCCGCTGTCTACTTCCCCTTATGAACGGGCTTGAAATAATGTACAGCTCTTTACAACACGACAAATTAAATACGGCTCAAATGGTGAAATCTTCTGTGACAGGGTAAAAAAAAAACATGGTGGGAAAAGGAGAAAATGCTGGTTACCAACATTGCCTGCTTTTCCCTCAATGTTTTCAGAGGCTCTTTTTTGTCAGGAGCGTTAAAGCTCGGGACCGTGTGGTAAGGATTAACGGTGGTAGTGGAATAATCCCGTGGCTATGACGTTCATCAATCATCGGAGAGAATTTTGAACTTCGAACACACAACTAGCTCTGTCCGGTTCCCCGCTGGTAGCACTAGTCTTTTGCGCTCTCCTTGAACAAGTCGCTGCAGAACTTGAGCACAGTGCTTGTAAAAAACAGAGTCAGATGTCGCCTTGAAACACACCAGTGAAACTAGCCATTAATGCTCACAAACTGACGGCGGTCATCGGGCTCCTGACTTTTTATGATATATACTTTTTAATAGACATGCCATAAATTCGAAACAAACAAACAAACAAACAAACAAACAAACAAACAAACAAACAAACAAACAAACAAACAAACAAACAAACAAGGTGACTTAAAGGCAATCACAAAAAGGACATCCTTTTTTTTTGAAGTCTTCTGTCTTTAATTCAAAAGAAGTGGATCATTGTTTCGACGATGATTATGTGGGGAAGCAGGCAGCGGCGTGAGAAGAATATTATGTGAAGTATTGGTAAACAGAAACTCCAGGAAACCATGGATAGGTGCACTGGCCCCCGTGATATAACTGAAATAATGTTGAAAACGGCGTTAAACACAACCAACCAACCAACCAACCAACCAACAGTAGACTGTAAATCTGACCTTAAAATAGAAATCAGTATTATTTTTCAAACGTATTTCAAGGTGAACCTAAAATGGATTTAACGATTCGATACATGTCACAAAGATCGGTCCAATTAAAACTGAAGACACAAACAAAACTATGTCACTTATTCAGTTCGTAATTACTATTGTGGGTTACAGTGCAAAGGTTAACTTGTCCTTCCCAAATAATTAGCCTGGAATCTTGTTGCTCCTAATTAAAGATTTTCCTAACTTAACCACATTTAAACAAATAATCACGAAAAAATATATGCTTTACAGTCATTGATGCGGATTTCAAGACTTAAAAAAAAAAAAAACGGAAAAGCGGAGAGTGTTGCCCAAGACCAGAATGCACATACGTTGTATGCGCATGCTAATCCTGGTTTACATTGCCCTGAAAGTACAACCAAGGTCGCGAATAGAAGGATCAGGGTTAACTTATTTGAGTGTGGGCTTTATTCACACCAACCGCATACTAGAACACGTGACGCAGAGAAGGATAATCAGAAAGGAACGAAAATGTCATTTTTAACTCTTGGCCTGCTAAATAAGTTCAATGGAACTTTCAAGTCAATAGCAAAAATCCTAATATTTCTGTTTCAAACATATTTTTTTTTTAAAGTTATCTCCTTATCGGACGGTGTAGATCCAAGATCAGACTGCACGTTCTGTGCAGGCTGATCTTGATCTGCACTATCCGCAAAAGGTCATTGATTCGCGTTTAGCAGCAACTGCTCGAACAACGTTTAGGTCTCACAAATATCGAACAGTGTAAATAGAATAAGACCGCAAATTTCCTTTTAGTCTGATCTGAATCTACATAACTGTCGACGATAGAAACTAAATTTTGCCTAGCAACTGAAAGAAGTATCTGCCACACCTTATCGGATAGGGATAATGGACGTCTGACGAGGAACAGAATCTACAGTCCATTTGTTTCCGCTCGTATGCGTTTCTTTTCCGTATCTTACTGGGCGACTACGGTCTTTGTCAGTCGAGGTCCAACTCGTCACAACTCGGCCGATTCTGTAACTATATCTAACCTTGTCCGTATTAAGGATCCATTTTGAATTACTGTCAGTCACATGATCTTTAACATGGCGGCGCCCTGGAGATCGATTCACAACGATATCAACAACCACGGTTTTCATATCTTTCAAGCCAAGCCCCGTAGCTCAGTCGGTAGCATACAGGACTTGAGAACAGGAGGTCGCTGGTTCGATCCCCGGCTTGGCCAATTTCTTTCCAAGGATTGATGATAGTCATTGCGACAGGATTCCTTCCTCTCTCACCGCTGACCATTGTCTCGACGATGGTTATGTGGGAAAGGAGCCACTTGCTTGGAAAGAATATTGTGTGGAGTACTGGTAAAAGAAACTCCAAGAAAGCATTGGTAAGTGCACCGCGATATACCTGAAATAATGTTGAAAACGGCGTTAAACACCATACAATCAATCAATCAATTAATCACATCTATCAACCTTTCGGTAAAATCTGTCAACGGTATTGACAGACCATGTTAAACTAACGATTGAATGCACAGAATGTTTTTTTTTTGACGGAAATGTATTTAGAAAGATTATCATAGGAAATTGTGACTCATGTTTTCTTCTTTCAGAGGGGTCTTATAATTTTAAGAACGGTAAAGCAGTGTACTTCCGGCGAAGAAATGTACCGTGTAGGTTAATATCACCCATAGTAATATAGCCGTGGGATTTGATCCACGGATCACCCGAGATTTGCCGAATGGGACGTCTGATATCAGAGAACAAAATTTACCATTCGTTTGTCTCTGTTCGCATGCATTTCTTGTACATACCTGATCCGGCGACTGAGGTATTTTTCAGGCGAGATCCGTCAAGTCTGATGGACTGTTTTGTGCATACAACCGCGAAACAATATATTCCCACTGTAAGTGAAAAGTTTGGTAAAAATACGGTTTGTACGATGTCATTTCTTAGGTCTTCCATTAACTGTGTGATCGAAATTTCCCAAGAAAGTTTTTAACCCTTTACCACACAATCCCGACTTTTAGCGACCTCGAGAAAGAAACCTTTTGAAAACATTGTGGGAAAAGGAGAAAATGCTGGTAACCAGCATTTTCTCCTTTTCCCGCAATGTTTTTACCCTTCCCAAAACAAATTTCAAATTTTCAATAACATTTATTTTGTCGTCTGCAAATGATTTCAATTTGGACCAGTCTAAAATTTTGTCGTTTGGTACAGAGTTAAATAGTAGCTTAGCGAAATTTGAATTAAAAACCGTTTATCTGGTATATGACCCATGTCCTGTGAAAAGGGGGTTTGATGCATTTGCAGAAAAGTATCGCCCAGTGTCAGTCAGCCTGCATAGACTGCGCAGGCTGGCATGGACCGAAACTTTATGCTATCTTTGAACGACCATGGTACATGTACCTTATTATTCAGTTGGTTGTTAAACAAAATGGATTTTAGGGATCCATAATTATGTGATGACATGCTTGGCATAATGTATCACGGAGATGCATTCAACCCACCTTTTGCCAGAGCATGGCTCATGCATTAGTCGTATTTAAATGCCTTCAATTTACACAATGTTTAAAATTTTATCGTCTTATAAAGAGTTCACCACACTGGCCGTTTTACCTCACGTGTGGTATTATATAGAGGATCTTACATGAGTGTTTATGTATTATCATTTTTATCAAACGAGTTGACTAAAAATGTATGACACGAGCCTTGGCGAGCGTCAAATACATTTTAGTCAATGAGTTTGATAAAACAGGAAAGAACAAAAACACGAATGTGAGATTCTATTTATCACATAAAACGAATGACAGGCAAAAATATCCTGCATCATCACCTTTAGCCTATACAGCTTTCACGGGTCCATGTTTACAGTCGTAGTTCGGCTTAAATTTGTACATACACAAGTAGATGGATCTTTGACATTTACTCCGAAAGTAGAATGAAACAGATTCTAGATGGGATTAGTCCACCTTTTTCCGCAATTTTGTTGATTTAAAAGACTTTCGCTACATTTCTTGGTTTTTATTAAACATGAAAATCAAAAACTTATGCGTCTTAGCAACAGTGACGTCATTTGTCCGCGAAAAGGCGTAGTCGTACAAACTCCTGCACGTGCTGTGGCTGGTTTCTGCAGCTTCACGCGCTCATGACTAAAGAATGATCAGAACTGGGACCCAAAAAACGATAATACACTAGTGTATTATCAAAAATAAGTCATGGATTTAATACACTGCCGGAGGGGTTTTTATGTGATAAAATTAAATAAATTGCACTCTCCTTTTTTGATTTTTTGAAATTATTGTTATTGTCTTCTTTTTTTTTTTCTCGACTTCAATTACTGCAACCTTTTGAAGATTTTTATTTGTTTGAATGGTGTTTCAAGCCGCCGTGAACAAATTTTTGCAGTTATAAAGAAGCAACCGCTTTCATTGTTTAATTGAAACAAGGCAGAACTTCTGCAGCATCTTGCCTAAGGACAGCCCAATATCAATGTCGCCAGCGGGGATAGAACTAAAATTTCGTGGGTAAAAATTCAGAGTAATAATAATAATAATAATGCAACACAAGAGATCAAAATTGTAACCATATTTAGATATAGTCAATGCGTGATACAAATGAAATATTCTTGTAAATGATGTAAAACATAAAGCTCACACTATCTCTAACGAAAAGATACAAGTCAATTAACTAGAAAGTAGGCCACAGCTTTTGGCTCTCGGTTTTGCTGCAGAAATAAGACTTCTTTAATTTGCTGACCACGAATGTTATAAAATTAAGGGTAATGAACTTTAAAAGACAGCTTACTGTTATAAATAGGTTTGTAACACTTTTGCATACAGTATAGGGGCTTCACCCTTAAATACAGCGAATCTGTTATCAAATCAGTCATTTGACGTAAACGACTATCGCAAGTCCGTAGTTTAACTTTTCAAGTCTAACTTCCTGAAATAAATTTGCGGCAGAAAACTTTGAAAACATCTTACTAAGGAAAGGATTATCAATATAAATCACGGTTCAATATAAAATAAGAGCCATACTCTGGCAAAAGGGGGTTTAATGCATCTCTGTGATCTATGACACCAAGCAAGTCATCACATAATTATGGATCCATAACATCCATTTTGTCCAAAAAGCCGACTGATTCATGAGGCACTCTGGTCCTTTGACATGCAGAAAATTTACCCAAAGCAAAAAGTTTCGGCTCAGGTCAGCCTGCGCAGTCCGCGCAGGCTGACCTGGGTCTATACATTTTTGCAGATACATTAAGCCCCCTTTTCACAAAGCATGGCTCATTTATCAATAAACATGAAAGCCTTTCGGAAAAAGGAGAAATTGCTCAAAAGTTTTATTTCATAATCGCTGGATTCATTCAATTATATCGAACCCTGGAGTTCTCATTTCTACTTTTGTTTTTGTTCTAGATTGGTCCGGTCGCACTCAGGGAGAGAGAGAGAGACAGAGTAAGTAATAGAGAGAGAGAGAGAGAGAGAAAGAGAGAGAGAGAGACTGAACTCTAAATGTATTCGCATATTCGCTATTTGATTTCCGCAATGATAATTAGTGTGCACGGAACCTTATTCACTAGACCTTAGTTCTGTGACAAAAAGATAACTCATATACTAGCATCTTGTTTGACAGCTTTCCAAACATTTATTTTTGTCATGCACAATGAGGTTGTACTCATACATAAGTATTGATTCTTCCGAATGTTTTAAAACTATTGCTGAAAATAGACAATCATATTTGTTTAATAATTTGAGTAATTGGTTAGATATTTCAGCTTGACTTTATATCGGAAAGCAGACCACCCTTTTTATAAGCTTCCTTTTCATGAGCTGTAATACTGATATCATTTTATTTATCCCATGGCTTGCCAAAATTCAGAGAGATTTGTCAACATTATCTCTACTATGTTAGATGATCTAATTTCCATAGTTTAATCTTTACAGCAAACCGTTACTTTGTTTTTAGAAGTAGTTTAGTGAATGCATCCCATATACACACTTTGCTTTGTTTTATTCAGCTGGGAGAATGGTACAAGCCGACTACAGCAAAATGATTGGGAGACGACTTTTAAGCATGCAGACATCGTCAAGCTCAACTGTCTTGGGGTCTGCCTCCGCAGCTTCGCCAACACCGTCCATAATAGCTCCCTCAACTAAATATCTATCAACCACAAAGTCCGTTAAATCAACTACATTCCTGGATCTATCCACAACCCTTACAAGTCTATCAACTTCAGCTACAGAACTGTCCACCACAGATCTATCAACAAAAACAACAGATTTATTAACAAAATCTACAGACGAATCAAGTACAACAACAGATGCGTCACACACGACAACAGGTAGATCGACAGAGACAACAGGTGCACCAACCACATCAAAAACATCAACCGCAGGTACAGATTCATCTACATCAACAACAGATGGGTCATTTACAATTACGAATATATCAACAACTACAGACGCATCAGTCGTGACTGTGAATGCTTCAGCCACTACTTTGAAGACCTCAGCTCCTACTTTTGATCGTTTCACTTCAACAACAGATGGATCAACCACAAAAACGTCCAACACATCAAACACAGCCACAGGTACATCCATCACAACTACATATGCATCAATCACAACCACAGATTCACCAACCACAACGATAAATGAAACGTCGATCACAATGACAACGGTATCGTTCACAACAACAGTGACTACAGTGCCATCAGCAACGATCACAAATCTGTCAACAACTACAACTACAGATTCTTCAACCATAACGACAACAGATCCGTCGGTAACAACAAATACAGATTGGTCAACAACAATGACTAGAGGTCCGTCAACAAGAACGACTACAGATTTGTCAACAACAACGCCCACATATTCGTCAACCACAACGACTACAGATTTGTCAACCACAACGATGACCGGTTCGGCAACCCCTCTGGCTACAGATCTTTTCACCGGAACGACCACTGACCTGTCAACAACAACGACTACAGATCCATCAGCAACAAATTCAACTACAGATTCGTCATTTGCAACGGTTACGAGTCAATTAGCAAAAGTGGCTACAGATCCATCTGAAAAAACAACTACAGATGTGTCATCCACAGCAACAATAATAAATCCTGATCCGTCCACTACAACAACTCTAGCACGGTCAACAATAACGACTACAGATCCGTCAACAATGGCGGCTATATTTCTGTCGACAACAAAAGCAACAACAGATTTTTCGACCTCGACGACTTCAATGCCGTCAACCCCGACGACCTTAGTGCGGTCAACAACAACGACTACACTTCTGTCAACAACACAAACTACAGATGCATCAACCACAACAACTCTAGATCTGTCATCCTCAGCGACTAAAGATCCGTCAACAAAGACGACTACAGATCCGTCAACAACAAAATTAATAACGTTCGATTCGTCAACCTTAAGGACTACATATCCGTCATCAACAACAAATACAGATTCCTCAACTCAGACGACTACAGATCTTATAAGCACAAAAATGTCTAATCTGTCAACTACAACGACTATAGATCTGTTAACAACTACAACTACAGATCCTTCAACCCTTACGACTATAGATCTATCTACAACTACAGAACCGTCAACAGCAACGGCTACAGATCCATCAACCACAACAACTACAGCCCCGTCAAGCACAACGGCTACAGATATCTCAAAAACAACTGCTAGTGATTCATCAACCACAACATTTACAGATCCGTCGACAAGAACGACTACGAATCCGTCAGCTACAACCTTAGATTTATCAACCAAAACGACTTCATATCTGTCAATCACAACAACTACATACCCATTTACCACAATGACAACAGATACGTCGACAACAACGACTACAGAGCTGACAACAACAACGACAACAGGTCTGCCAACAATTACAACTACAGATCCATCAGTCACAACAATTACAGATCCGTCATCCACTACGACAACAGATCCGACAACAACGACAACAACAGTTCCGTTAAACACAACGACTACAGATCAATCAACAATAACTATAGATTCGTCAACAACAACAGCTACAAATTTGTCAACAATAACTACAGTAACATCAACAATGACCACAACAGATGTACTAGCCACAAGAACCACAGACCTATCAAACCAAACGACAACAGATCTTTTTAGCACAACGATTACAGATCCGTTGCCAACAACGACTACGGATCCACCAAGGTCAATAAGTACAGACTTGTCATCCAGAACGACTACAGATTTAGCAACAACATCAACTACAGAAAAGTCAACAACAACAACAACTACGAATCCCTCAACCACAAAGACTATAGATGCGTCATCAAGAACGACTGAAGATCAGTCTGCAACAACTTCTGATCAGTCAACCACAACAGTTGCAGGTCCGTCAACATCCATGATTACATATTCGTCAACAACAACGACTATAGATTCGTCAAATCCTTCATTTACAACAACACCTACAGATCATTCTATAGATCCGTCAACCACAACGACTACAGATCCGTTAACAACAAGAATTATAGGTATGTTAACAGCCGGAACTAACGATAAGTCAACGACTTCGTATCCGTCAACAACGACAACAGATCCGTCAACAACAACAACGATTACAGATCCGTCAACAACTACGACAACAGATGCGTCGGCAACTACGACTACAGATGCGTCGGAAACTACGACCACATATCCGTCAACAACAACGAATACAGATCCGTCAACAACAACAAGGACTGCAGATCTATCAACAACAACGACTACAGATCCGTCAACTACAACGATTATATATGCGTCGACAACAAAAACAACGAATACAGATGCGTCGGCAACCAGGACTAAAGATCCGTCAACAACAACAACTGCAGATGCTTCAACAACAACAACAACTACAGATGCGTCAACAACAACAACGACTACAGATCCATCAAGAACAACGGCTACAGATGCATCAACAACGACTACAGATCCGTCGACAACAACGACTACGGATGGGTCAACAACAACGACTACAAGTCCGTCAACAACAGCAACTACTACAGATCTGTCAACAACAACGATGACTACACTCGAGTCAACAGCAACAACGAGTACAGATTCGTCAACACCAACAACGACTACAGATACGTCAACGACAACGGCTAAAGACCTGTCAACAGCAACAACGGCTACAGATCCGTCAACAACTACAACGGCTAGAGATCCGTCAACAACTACAACGGTTAACGATCCGTCAACAACATCAACGATTACAGATCCGTCAACAACTACAACGGCTAACGATCCGTCAACAACATCAACGATTACTGATCCGTCAACAACTACAACGGCTAACGATCCGTCAACAACATCAACGACTACTGATCCGTCAACAACTACAACGGCTACAGATCTGACAACAACAATGTCTACAGATCTGTCAACAACAACAACGACTACACATCCGTTAACAATAACAACAACAACAACAACTACAAATCCGTCAACAACAACAACATCTACAGATACGTCAACAACAACAGCGACTACACAGCCGTCAACAACAACGACGGCCACAGATTCGTCAACAGCAACCACTACACATCCGCCAACAGCAACAACAACGACCACAGATCCATCAACGACAATGATAACAAGAGAGTCGTCAACAACAACGACAACAGATTTGTCAACAACGACGACTACAGATCCGTCAACAACAACAACTACAGATCCGTCAACAGCAACGACTACAGATGTGTCGGCAAGTACCACTACAGGTCCGTCAACAACAATGACTACAGATGTGTCAACAACAACAACGACAACAGATGTGTCAACAGCAACGACTACAGATGTGTCGGCAAGTACGACTACAGGTCCGTCAACAACAACGACTACAGATGTGTCAACAACGACGACTATAGATCCGTCAACAACAACGACTACAGATGCGCCAATAACAACAACGACAGATTCGTCAACAACAACATCAACAAAAGACGTGTCAACAGCCACGACTACAGATCCGTCAACAACAACTACTACAGATCTGTCGACAACAAAAACGACTACAGATCTGTCAAGAACAACGACTACCGATCCGTCAATAACAACAACTGCAGACCTGTCAACAACAACAACTACGACGACTACAGATTCGTCAACAACAACGACTACAGATGCGTTCAGAACAACAACGACAGATCCGTCAACAACAACAACGACAAACTTTTCAACAACGACGACTAAAGATCTCTCAACAACGACGACTAAAGATCTCTCAACAACGACGACTACAGATTCGTCGGCAACAACAACTACAGATCCGTCAACAACAAGAAGGACCACAT
The DNA here is from genome assembly GCA_945859785.2 of Tridacna gigas. Classification (NCBI taxonomy): domain Eukaryota; kingdom Metazoa; phylum Mollusca; class Bivalvia; order Cardiida; family Cardiidae; genus Tridacna; species Tridacna gigas. The sequence goes on along the minus strand of OX244031.2, from coordinate 9,755,063 downwards.
ATCTGTCAACAACAACGACCACAGATATTTCGACTATAGATGCGTCGGCAACTACGACTACAGATCTGTTAACAACAACTACAGATCTGTCAAGAACAACAACTACAGATCTGTCAACAACAACAACAACTACTACAGATTTGTCAACAACAACGACAACAGATCCGTCAACAACAACGACTACAGATGCGTCAACAACAACGACAACAGATCCGTCAACAAAAACGACCTCAGATCCGTCAACAGCAACGACCTCAGATCCGTCAACAGAAACGATCTCAGATCCGTCAACAAAAACGACCTCAGATCCGTCAACAACAACGACTACAGATCCGTCAACAGCAACGACCTCAGATCCGTCAACAGAAACGATCTCAGATCCGTCAACAAAAACAACCTCAGATCCGTCAACAGCAACGACCTCAGATCCGTCAACAGAAACGATCTCAGATCCGTCAACAGAAACGACCTCAGATCCGTCAACAACAACGACTACAGATGCGTCAACAACAACAACTACAGATCCTTCAACAACAACAACTACAGATCTGTCAACAACAGCGACAACAGGTCCGTCAACAGAAACTACTGCAGATCCGTCAACGACAACGCCTACACATCTGTCAACAACAACGACTACAGATGCGTCAACAACGACTATAGATGCGTCAACAACGACTATAGATGCGTCGGCAACAACGACTACAGTTCCGTCAACAACGTCAACAACAGTTCCGTCAACAACAACAAGGACTGCAGATCTGTCAACAACAGCAACTACTACAGATCTGTCAACAACAACGAGAACAGGTCCGTCAACAACAACAACTACAGATCCGTCAACAACAACGAGAACAGGTCCGTCAACAACAACGACTACAGATCCGTCAACAACAACGACTACAGATCCGTCAACAACAACGACGACTACAGATCCGTCAACAACAACGACTACAGATCCGTCAACAACAACGACTACAGATCCGTCAACAACAACGACTACAGATCCGTCAACAACAACGACGACTACAGATCCGTCAACAACAACGACTACAGATCCGTCAACAACAACGACTACAGATCCGTCAACAACAACAATTACAGATCCGTCAACAACAACGACTACAGATCCGTCAACAACAACAACAACTACAGATCCGTCAACAACAACGACAACAGATCCGTCAACAACAACGACTACAGATCCGTCAACAACAACGACTACAGATCCGTCAACAGCATCGACTACAGATGAGTCTACAACAACAACGACTACAGATGCGTCGGCAACTACGACTACAGGTAGGTCAACAACAACTACAGATCTGTCAACAACAACGAGAACAGGTCCGTCAACAACAACAACTACAGATCCGTCAACAACAACGAGAACAGGTCCGTCAACAACAACAACTACAGATCCGTCAACAACAACGACGACTACAGATCCGTCAACAACAACGACAACAGATCCGTCAACAACAACGACTACAGATCCGTCAACAACAACGACTACAGATCCGTCAACAACAACGAGAACAGGTCCGTCAACAACAACGACTACAGATCCGTCAACAACAACAACTACAGATCCGTCAACAACAACGACGACTACAGATCCGTCAACAACAACAACTACAGATCCGTCAACAACAACGACCTCAGATCCGTCAACAACAACGACTACAGATCCGTCAACAACAACGACTACAGATGCGTCAACAACGACTACAGATGCGTCGGCAACAACGACTACAGTTCCGTCAACAACAACAAGGACTGCAGATCTGTCAACAACAACAACTACTACAGATCCGTCAACAACAACAACGACTACAGATGCGTCGGCAACTACGACTACAGATCCGTCAACAGCATCGACTACAGATGAGTCTACAACAACAACGACTACAGATGCGTCGGCAACTACGACTACAGGTAGGTCAACAACAACTATTACAGATGCGTCGACAACAAAAACGACTACAGATCCGCCTACAACAACAACGACTACAAATCCGTCAACAACAGCAACTACTACAGATCTGTCAACGACAACAACGACTACACTCGAGTCAACACCAACAACGACTACAGATCCGTCAACAGCAACAACTACTACAGATACGTCAACCACAACGGCTACAGATCCGTCAACAACGGCAACGGCTACAGATCCGTCAACAACAACAACTACTACAGATCCGTCAACAACAACAACTTCTACACATCCGTCAACAACAACAGCTACAGATTCGTCAACAACTACAACGACAACAGATCTGTCAACAACAACAACGACGACACATCCGTCAACAACTACAACTACAAATCCGTCAAAAACAACAACATATACATATCCATCAACAACAACAACAAAAACAACAACGACTGCACATCCGTCAACAACAACGGCGACTACAGATCCATCAACAACAACAACGACTGCACATCCGTCAACAACAACAACAAAAACAACAACGACTGCACATCCGTCAACAACAACGACGACTACAGATCCATCAACAACAACAACGACTACAGACTCGTCAACAGCAACGACTACACATCCGTCAACAGCAACAACAACCACAACAGATCCGTCAACAACAATAACAACAACAGCGTCGTCAACAACAACGACAGCAAATCCGTCAATAACAATTACAACAACAGCGCCTACACATCCGTCAACAACACCGACGACGACAACAGATCTGTCAACAGCAACGACTGCACATCCGTCAACAACAACAACGACTACAGATCTGTCAACAGCAACGACTGCACATCCGTCAACAACAACAACGACTACAGATCTGTCAACAGCAACGACTGCACATCCGTCAACAACAACAACGACTACAGATCTGTCAACAGCAACGACTACACATCCGTCAACAACAACAACGACTACAGATCTGTCAACAACAACAACGACTGCACATCCGTCAACAACAACAACGACTACACATCCGTCAACAACAACAACGACTACAGATCTGTCAACAGCAACGACTACACATCCGTCAACAACAACAGCGCCTACACATCCGTCAACAACAACAACAACGACTACAGATCTGTCAACAGCAACGACTGCACATCCGTCAACAACAACAACGACTACAGATCTGTCAACAACAACGACTACACATCCGTCAACAACAACAACGACTACAGATCTGTCAACAACAACAACGACTACACATCCGTCAACAACAACAACAACAACGACTACACGTCCGTCAACAACCACAACGACGATTACACATCCGTCAACAACAAGAACAACTACACATCCACCAACAATAACGCCTACTACAGATCCGTCAAGAACCACGACAACAGCGCCGTCAGCAACCACGACTATTCTGGTAACATCTACTACAACTTCCCCAACGACCGGTACAGACCCACCAACAACGACTATCTCGCAAAATATATCCAACGTCCTCACAACTTTCTCAGCTTTCGCAAAAGAAGATGGGGAAAATAAAGCAATAGGTAGGTGGACCGCGTTCTGTTTTCTTGCCTATCCTGCCGAATTTAGATTGTTTCTGATTGCAAAAATAGACTTTGTTGCTTTTATCGGCAATGAATAAGATCTAAATAACTGAAAAAACTGAAAGAGGAGCGAACAGTGTAGAGCAAGATTAGACTGCATTTATGTGGAGGCTAATCTTGCTCTACACTGTACGCAAAGTACATCTATGGTCGTAAACTACGAGATAAGAGTTAACCACAGATATTTTCAAAAATGGAATTTTGCAACATGGTTTACCCGTAGACTTTAACCCTATACAATACAATCCCGAGTTTTAACGACCCTAATGAAAATAATCTGTTGAAAACATTGTGGGAAAAAGGAGAAAATGCTGGTAACCATCATTTTCTCCTTTCCCCACTATGTTTTCTATCTTTCCAAATATGAATTTCTATTTTTGAGACACAATTTTTTGTTGTCTGCAAAAGCTTTCAATCTGGGCAAGGCTGAAATTTTGTTGGCTGGTAAAGAGTTAATCCATTCATACATTTAATCAAGCTTCCAAGCTCCGATAGCTCACAGATTTTGTAAACATCGTCAGAAAGGGAAAATGACTTGTTACAGGATTACTTTATGTATACCTATTCTTTATCGACGACTTCGATAAAAGTTTTGCCTCAAAAGCCACATTCTTTCTCGATGACTTTTTTTTAAAAAAAAGTTTTGCATCCAAGGTCAATGAAGATCCGATTCTTTTTATCACAGGAATGAATCTCAAAAATTATGGCTTATAATATATGAACACATAAGCCGACATATAAATGTGTATTGACGTTCACACGAATGAGACCTATTCGCCGCTTCGGCAGCACGAAAAAATGGTTCTATAACGACTTTGTTTCAGATCTAAAGGGTTAATTCTCATTGTCATTACAGTCACGTGGTACATTTTGGCCGGAACTGGAATAGGGGGCGCTACTGTAGTCGCCGTGGTAACCCTTGTGATCTACAAGTTGAACGCACTTAAATCATTAAGTCGAGTAAGTAAACTATTTTCGATAACATTTTTGAATATATTGTGATACCAATTATTGGTTAATAGGTCTGATCGAAATGTTAAGCCTTGTCCTGCTGAATAAATGCAATGAAACTTTATAGTAGATAGTAGAAGCCGAAAACTTTCTTCTTTCAAAGGTATTTTTGGAGGAAAGATATCTCCTTATCGGACAGTGTAGATCAAAGATCATACTGCACGTTCTGTGCAGTCTGATCTTGATCTACGCTGTCCGCAAAAGGTCGGTGGGTCGCGATACGCAGCCTAAGGATTAAAATGTGTCTAAGGGAAAAAGTTCTAGTACATCAACCCCGTATTTTACCGATCCTACGGAAGGAGATCTTGGAAAATATCGTAAAAACGGGAGAAGATGCTGGTTACCACTACTGTGTCATTTTCCTACAATGTTTTAACTATTTCAAAGACAAGTACCATAGCTTGGGCCATGTTTAATTTGTCCGTGGTCTGCAAATGGTTTTAACTTGACACTTCTAAACTTTTGTTGTCTGGTGAAGAGATAATGACAAGCTCTGGTAGTCTTCATAAAAGTATAGATCTAGATCGGATTTTCTGTGAAAACAAATATAGTCATTTAAAAAAAAAATATAGTCATTCAAAAAAAAAAAAAAAAAGTCATTTAAAAATACAGTCATTAAAAAAAAAAAAAAAAAAAAGAAAAGAAAATTATAGTCATTTAAAAAATATAGTCATTAAAAAAAAAAAAAAAATATATAGTCATTTAAAAAAAAAAATATAAATATATATACAAACATTACTTTTCCTTTTGGGCATAGGAGCGCTAACCGTTTTTTCCTATTTCACATTTTTTTAAGTGACTATATATTTTTTTTTTTATAGGAATTAAAGTATACTTATTATCCGGTTACGCGCTCTCCTTCATTACAGGCAACACGTCTGTGCACACTTGTATTGACTTGTATTGCACCCTTAACTGTTTTTGGTGCCATCTCATTATGTTACGTAATCATATCTTTGCTTTGTTATGGGGTTCATATATCGCCTGTTTGCTGTGGAGACCTCGTAACTACAGCTTGAATCAGGCTGCAGTTGCGATGTTTTTGCCGTGAATCTAAGGTATGCTTAATAATACATGTATGTCTTACTCATTTACGCTAAATTGCACGCTTTCTTATGCGTTTTTTTCCGCAATTCTCTGTGTAACGTAACGTTTATGACGTCACGTTTGTTTATAGCAATTTATTTTATTATGTACTCCTGGCCCCGTGCTTATAAAACTTTCTTGAGCACAATCTCATGCTCAAGGAGCGGTTTCTTGCTAAACTCTGAGTCCGACCCAGAATTTTGTGCTTATAAAGAATCCTGAGCTCGAGATCGTACTCACCTGAGCATGAAACTCAAACTCTGCTGAGTATGGTCTGAACCAGACTCAAGAGAGTTTGCCCTGTCTTGTATTCCGTGATAATGAATGCCGCAGCATACCTTCGCCTCTTTAGAAGACAGGTTCGGTGTGAAAGGGGGCAAACACCGCGCTGTTTTGAAGATCGAAGTTACCCCTTTGGAATTTCGTACTCGTGACGGTACAGAGTTTGAACGGTATCGGTTTGGAATAGGGACGGCATAGTTTTATCATTGGCTTGCTCAAAACTGGCGCACCTGCGATTTATAAAGAAAAATATGTCCCTCCTAAAATGTTCAACCCTTCTAGTTGGATTGCTCAGAGGAATTTAGCGACCGGTGCAATTCATGATTCGTGTCGAGGACAGTTTGAATAGGCCTATTTTGGTAAAACGACGGCAGATCAATGTATACGAAGAAAAGAGGTGTTGGTTTAAATGTTTTGCAAACATATTTATATCGGTTTTCCCATCGAAATCGAACTGGAAAGACAAAACAGGAGTTTTTCCAGTTAATGCTGGTAATTTAGTTGGAATTTTGAAAACAAAAGCTCGAAGGAAATCTATTTTTAAACGAAAGTTGATTGGTTGACATATAATCAATATTATTAAGGCTGGTTGCTACTTCTGTTATCGATACATTTTAAGGTGGGTGTCTTCTTATCTTAGAAAGTACCACCGAAGTTAGTGTATGCAGTGATTTAGTAGTTAAAACTGCTAAAATCTTCCATGGTTTTTCCCCAAAAATCACTTTTTTTGCTCAGGGCTAGAATTCATTTTTTTTGTGTGTGCAGGCTCCGGCAAACTAGCTGGATCGGCATAAGCATCAGCTGTCGACACCATCCGATTAGAACATGCTATTTTTGTGTGCAGGACGATTCGACTCAATGCAAACAGTGGAGAAGATTTCGAGATACTGACTTACTTTTGCCCATTTACGTACCTTTCCTTGCTTGTTTTTATATAATTCGGATTTTTTCCTATTTCCATTCAGATGTTTATGATACTACACGTAGGGGAAAACCGGATTAATTCGGACAAACGAATAAATCTTGACGGTTGTCTAAAATCCACGTTTTTTTTTTTTACGAAAAGCAGAACCAATTTCTTAAAATATCTCCTCTTTGAAATAGGCTTTCTGTCCTTTTTAAGGAATTCCATAAAGTAATTACGTCACGAAGATGGTGACTTAGTTTGAGTTTCTTAAAGTCATCCACCCACACGTTCGTTTTGATAGTTGGGTGACTTCAAAACAAGGCGGATTCATGTAGGTCCCGTTCTCGAACAAATAAAAGGTATAGTATAGATGAAAACAATTATGGAACTGATGTCTGTTGACAGATGAATTAATAAACAACACGATGATAACAATTTTAACTACTTTTAGACAAAAAAAAAAAAAAAAAAGAGAGAAAATAAGAAGATTTTAAGTTGTCCGAGTTTCCCCCACTATTTTTCAGATTTGGTATAAATTCGGACTGGCAGCAATCAACGTATAAACTGGCATAAACCGATAGCTAATGCTAAGGTTTATTCCGATCGGTCCCTCCAAAAAACCATATTGCTGTAAATATAACAAAACTCATTGTCTGGAAAAGAGCTGATAAAGGTTCATTATAGTTTTGTTAAGTTGTTAAAGAAAATCCTCGGAATAACAAACAAATGGATTTAGTAACAATCATCCTAATCAATACATTCTATGACAATGATCAACTGATTAGAAAATAATAATACGCAGATTGTTGAATCTTATCTCCAAAAATCTATAATTGATGATTTAGATTTTTAAACAAAAGTTCAAGCTGTCCGAATTTTACCCTGCGATAACTAACTTGTCCGGGTTTCCCCTCTTTTGTGTCCGTATTTTTCCTATCGGGTCCGAATTTACACGTTTTGCAATATGTTGAAGAAACGATCTTTCTTAACATCTTGCCTCATATTTCACTAGACATTTTGCGAATGAAATGCAATTAAAATGATAGCCCGAATGAGTAAGGGTGGACCTGCGTCCGAGTTTCACCACTATACCGCATAATTGAACCTCCGCAAAGGTGCTGCAAAAAGCGTCCGAATTTTACCTGGCTTTCCCCTACATGTACGTTCATATACTTACATGTAATTATTTAGGCCTGTCTGGATTGACTGTTTATAAAACGATTACGTTTGAAATATAAACTAAAGGTATAATCTATATTATGTACCTATGCGTGTTTTTGTTCATATTTGATCCTTGACAAAGAGCAGAAGTGACAATGCTTCAGCATGCCACAACATCTGCTTATGGTAGAATCGGAAATATTGTTCAAAACACACTTCAGTTCAAGCCTTTCTCAATTTTAAGTCTATTAAATGCCCAAAGAAATACTCGAATGAGTGACTGCAACTACGGTTCATATCAAGAGGGACAGGGTTTTGATAAATAACAACGAAGTTCGGTAAGAAGGATATCTATGGATAGTTAATTGATTTAAATTGTAGAAAATGGATAGAGATATTGCAGAACGGCGTTTGTCACATCTTTACCTGGCTTTCATCACCAACACCTGTCTCCAATAACGGAACAAAACTTAATCAATGACAACTTCTTAAAAGGTGTGTGGGGGGGGGGGGGAAGCGGAGGGGTCGGGGGCGGGTCTTGGAAGCATTTAAAAATGAAATAGTAGAAATAATGATAATGCAGTACTTAAAGTATGCTTAACTTCTATTGTTATGTAATTTATTGTTTCACGGAAACCTCAAATCATTTACTATATGTTTCAGTGACTGCAGAAAGGGGTATCATGGCCAAAAAATCACTTATTAAGTTTTTCCCATATTTGGATGCACCTACATGTCTAGAACACAATCTGTGAATATGGAATGAAAATTCTTTAAAAAAAAAAGCAAGTTATAAGCTTTTCACCAAAGGGAGTCAATGGTAAAAGATCTAGGACGTGGTGCGCATGACGCCATTAGTCTACAGGAGGTGAACGTTTTGCTTCAATGCTTTAATTCATTGGTAAATAGATTGAATAATTGACTAAGAGGATTATATTTCAATGATATCTTTAAAATATCTCATATTCCTTTGTCTGTCTTCCACAGACCAATCAAACCTACACTTTAACCCTTTACTCTACCAGCTATTTTAGACTGTCCAAACCCCATTACAAATTACATATCTAGAACACACAGATTTACACAGAGGAAAATATTTTTTTCAGCAGCATCAAAAACATAATAAGATGATATTCAATCAACTTTTGCGCACAATTTCTCCTTTTACAGCTTTCAGCTTCAGAGACATAAAAAGTTGTTTTAAGTCCAGTTAGAGAGGGATGTCAATACAAGCCTGAATGTGGGATAGTGACAAAAAACAGTATTACTACTCTAAGTTATTTATTTCTGTAGCATACCACGACTATTGATTATATACACGTAACATTTGTAATAAACTAAGCAAATATCCAAATTTGTCAAAAATTCATGTACTGAAATATACAAATTAGTTTAACTCCTACCATACAATTTAACCGCTTACCACACAATCCAGAGTTTTATCGGCCCCCATCCCCAGAAAAAAAATCCTCTTGGAAACATTATTGGAAAAAGAGAAAATGTCAGTAACCAGCATTTTCTTGTTTTCCCCTTAATGTTTTCTATCCCATCAAAACGAGAAATCATCATCATCATTTTATCAACAATTACTTGTCCTTGCAAATGCTTTCAGTTTGGTCCAGGCTAGAATTTTGTCATTTGGTAAGGTGTTAAATGGACTTTTTCCAGTCTAAGAAAAAAGGCCAATAGAAATATAATTACACAGGTGTCTGCCATAAGTACTGTCAACACGAAAGATACAGATCAAAGATCAGACTGCACACTTTTTGCAGTCTGATCTTGATCTACATTGTAAAAGAAGTCTGATCTTGAGCTAATTGTCAGTAAGAAAAGGATCTAACTGACTGGACATCTGTAACTTACATGGTTCAAATAGCTTTGGTTTTAAAATGAAAAAGATTGATTGCACAAGTGACATATTCAAGTATCCTTTACCAGCTGTGGCACACTGTAGACACTTATACACTAGAGTTCAACTGATTTAATGTAAATTATGCAATAGCTCTCCATATGAGCCTCTCATAATACCAAAGCACCCGTCTGGAGAAAAAATGGTATGGTTTTGTCCAGGCACCATCATACTGTACTGAATGTCTTTGTCTTTACCTATTTAATGTAGAAATGCATTCTTTTGAGGAGAGAGAATTAATTGTGTTAACCCTTATTCTGGTTTAGTATCCATAGGAAGGACTTTGTTAACATAGTGAGAAACGGGGAAATGCTGGTAATTGACATTTTCTCCGCTGCCACAAAGTTTTATACCTTTTAAGACTGTTTCATCAATTGAGCCGCACTTTAATTTGTTGTCCGAAAATGAAACCAGTCCTTAACTTTTCAATTTGGTTTAGAGTTAAGTGATGGATGTCATCTCTGAATGACAGTTGCAAAGACCTACCCAGCTCACTTTTGTAACTTTGATGCTATATATATCATGGGTGAAATTGTGCCTTTGTACACCAAAATCACCCTATATGCTCATGCAGTCTAGCTACAAACAGTCAAATTTTAGTCTCATCCTTTCACTCCTTCTTTGAGAAGTTTATCACCAGAAAGTCTACTGAAAATGATTGACTGAACATGATATAGTAAACTGTACAGATTTGGCAGTTGAGGTTAAGGATAATGTTCTGAAATTAGTATTATGACTGTCACAGGTATTTTTTGACCATGCTATAACTTTTAATGTTTACTAAGTCTGATACCTACTGGAAATGAAAGCAACAACAACCTTTTTTCTTATGAAAATTTTCACCTTTTCATTTCTACAAAGAAACTATCTTTGACAAGAAAATACACAAACCTGTTAAAACTCTCCACAATGAAGAAGATTTACAACAATATTTTCTTGTTGATAGTAGATCTATTTACCAAAGTGGATCTGAAGAAGATTTCACAATATGTTCCTATAACCATTGATGTATCACTGGTAATTGCTTCAGTGGCTATGTATTTTTGGTGCTCATGTATGTAAATACATGTATGTCAGTTTCAGTGAGGTAACAATTTATTTTGTATTTATAACTAAAAATTGCTTTAAGTCTGTAAAACATTGGTATGTCTATCACTTGCAATCATACTCATAATTAGGTGAAAAGAAAATGCAAGATTGAATATAATCATAGAACACAAATGTGACAGATAAAGTCATCTTTGCATGTTGAATGTGAGGGAAAAAGCTGCCTTTGGATGTTTATTTTTAATCTACTTTCAGACTTTGAAATAAGCTGAATTCATTTATTTTGGCAGCAAAAGAGTTAAAAGTAACATTCTGTAAGTTAGATTGTTGAACAAGACATACCTGTCATTTTCTATGAATGCTGACCCCCCAGGTCTTGAAGATCAGAAATAATGCTGTGCCATGCTAACTACACTGTCTGTTCCTTCACTAACCACTTCACCATCAGTCAAATGTGTCTATTTACCTGGGCTGAGAATGAAAGTAATGAAAGTTTTGCACTGACAAGAATAAAACTAACATACATACTGAAAATATACTTACTGAAAATAACTTAAATGACATGAAACCTGTGTTGTGGGTACTTAGTGGAATAAAGAAAGAATATCTGCAATACAGGTTTTAGAATTCCAATCACCATCCGATAATCTGAAATCAACCAATGGTCTGAACCTCTATCAAATTGCTTAAGAATCATTGTTACTTTCTATATGCCTGACTGTTTACCATAGAGCTCCCACCTTCAGTTTATTTATGAAATGGTATAAATACAAGCCAGACTGAAGTTGGATAATACATAGGTAAATGATGATAAGTTTCAGAATCTAACATGTTCATCATGTTTCATTTCCATTCAAGGTTTAGTTAACTTAACAGGAGATGCAAAACACACACTTCCACTTCAATGTCTGCCTTTGTACTGAATAACCATAAACTTTAAATGTAATAAATAAAGGCCAACACACACAAACATAAAGATTCTTAGTTTTCGGTTTCAAATATAACACTGTTGGCATTGCCTGAATAATTATCGGATTCACAGTGGATCATATGTCTACATTTAAAACATTGGATTCTTCATCAAGTTTGTTTTCAAAAGTTGGGTAGTTTTTTTCAACCGTGACAACCGATATGTTGTTCTCAATTATTCAACAAAAATGTTGTCCTGATACATGATTATTTTATGTAAAATCGTACTGACAGTGGGAGAGTAAGTTTGCGGACTTGTTTGTTCAGTTACTTTTAAAATTTTGGCGGACAATGTACTCCAAAACCGTTGCTAGGAACAAAACTTGTACTGGTCAGTTACCGATGACACAACTTCCGGGTCACTGAAAGTGTCGAAAATTTTTATTTTCGCCAAGAAATATTGAGATAGAAATTCTTATCGCAAAATGTAAAAATACACAAATCTTACCTAAGGCATATTCTTGTATGTAGTCACCGTAGTTACCTTTAAAACTGATTTTTATGTCATCGTATCTAAATGAGGTCATCGCTGTTTTCATGCAGGAAGTGATAGGCTACACTCGGTACGGACTGAATGACTTCGGCGGCCTTAATTTTATCGATTTGTGACTGAAGTACGTGTAGACAGACTTAGGAGACAATATACAAACAACAATATGTGTTTAAAGCCAAAAATATGGTGGTAGTCGTATAAAAATATGACGCGCAAACTTTAAAACATGTTTTCTCGAAATTGACGTCGGAGCCGTAAGACCCCTTTCTCTTGCCGGCGTCACGTATATATTTTTTTACACCAAACGTGCCACTTCCCGAACCTATATATGCCATAAATCTGGACAAGTTATGCATAATCACATTTGGGCAACGTAACTGCAACGAATCTTCTCATTTCCGGCCCGAATTTTGAGAATATCTGGGCCGGATATTCTCTAAAAACGTGGTCGGCCATGGGCCATGGGTCGAATCTTCTTCGGGCCGAATCTGTTGGTATCGGCTATTTTTAGTAGTTTGGTCGCTTACGTTCACGAAGTTTTAAGTGCGTACTGTGCTCAGCTGAGAACGTTCTCAAGCGACGTTTATAAGCAGCGTCAAAGTTCAAAACTCCCGTGAGCAAAACTCAAGCCGTTGAGTACGGTTTCGTGCTGAGCATGAGATCGTTCTCAACATTTCTTTATAAGCACGGGGCCTGAAGAAGGCAAATGCCGAAACGTCGTACAGTACATAAACTTTAAAATTTTAATACGTGTTGTTGTAGTTATTTAACCCTCTGTGAAAACAAACAAACACCATACAACCACACGGTTCGCTACTCTTGGAAAGACAAAGTCTACCATTTTAGCCTTTTATATTTTGCTATCTGCGAAAGTTTTGAATATGAACGAGTCTAAAATACTGCCGCCTCCGAGAGAGTCAAAACTTTAGCAATCAATTTTATTTTAAACGACTTTAAACCGGGAGACTTTTGAAAACGTTATGGGAAGAGGAGAAAATGCTGGTAACCAGCATTTTCTCCTTTTCCCATAATGTTTTCTTTACTTTTAAAGAATGAAACTACTTTTTGAGCCATGTCTAATTTCTAGTCTGTAAATGTCTTTTGTTTTGGACAAGGTTAAAATTTGTTGTCTCGGAAGGAGTAAAGCAATATTCAAAGTTTTCTTATCTATGCTTTCCTTTTGGTAAAAGATGAGCCGACATTAACCTCCTGTTCTTCTGTGGAATCTGACCTGTTTCTTCTTTCTACCGATATTTAGTTGGTTTTAGTGATACTATTTCCAACGAAAGGAAGAATAAATCGATTCTAAAACGTGATACTAGTACTTTCTTTTGATCATTTATTTCAATCTACGTACATGATTTGTCCGTGAAAATGTTATCTATTATTAATTTCTTATAATCCGTAGATTTCTTAATTTAAAGTTTTAACGCAAATATTGATATTTCAAAGCTGCCTATAAAAAAAAGTATCGAACAGTGTGGATCTACGACCACGACTGCACGTTCTGTGCTGTCTGATTTTGATTTACACTGCCCACAAATGAGCACTGAGTCTGGCTGGACAGCCAAAGGGTGAGATTACAATATTTCTGTGTATTTAAGAAAACAATGTTTTCTTTTGCACAAAAAAAAGGGGGGGGGTTAATGTATTATACCAAGAAAGTCATCATAGGATGATGGATCCATAAAATCCAACTTTTCCAACAACCAGCTGAATCCTGATGTGGAATGGTCCTTGGACATGCCGAAAATTTACCAAAAGCGAAATGTTTCGACCCATGTCAGCTCGCACGGACAGCGCAGGCTGACATGAATCGCTAATTTTTGCTGATGCAGGCACATTAAACCCGCTTTTCACAGAGCATGGTTCACATTATATAATAATTCTCTTACTGCTTATCCTCTTTATTTCTTTAGGTTGGACACAGTGACCTTTCAAGGTCAAACCCAGATCCTGAACAGCCCAGTTGTTCACAATCGGATGGGAACCAGTCGCCATCTGTGCGCGAAAGTACTGCATGGATATAGATCATGTGACAAACACAACTAAAGCGTTGCTGTGATAAAACAACAAGTGCTTTCCTAGTCATTTGTATTTTTTCACTGTTTAGCCTTCACCAAACAGTCCCGTAATTTTACGTAATTGCTGAGGAATGTGGCGTTTAGAAACATCGTTAGAAAATGAGAAAATGCCAGTAAGTAGCATTTTCTCATTTTCGATCTATGTTTTATTGATATTGTTAAAATTGTTAGTAGTTGCGTGAATATACGGGTCAGATGTTTTTTTGATATGCAGATATTACACGATAGTTACGTAGCAAGTTGTATCGGGTTTATGAGAGAGAGAGAGAGAGAGAGAGACAGAGAGAGACAGAGAGACAGAGACAGAGAGAATGTGTCAGTCAAAAACATGTATATCTTTATGTTCTTGTATCCTATGTTTTTTTGTGTGTTAAGTTGTACATGTTGTAAAATAATCATTCTGTTTCCCTGTTTTGTTAGAAACGCTTAAAGCCTTTGTCCAATACAAGTACACCGATAATCCAAGAATTTCGGGCTGTAAGCATTGTTTTCTTTTCGCATAACGTTTTCAATCAAAGTGCTGTAAGCACTGTAATCGACACTGAATAATTACAGTGGTTTGAAGTCACAAATCAAATGGTAGATGTTTGAACTATGTATGGGACAAAAAATCCTACACCGTTACAAATGAGCCACGTAGGATCCCACTTCTTTAAACTGTCTTTTACAAATTAGTAGTTTAACGATTGGTTAAAATATAGGCTATGTTTGCCAGCCGACAGCAATAGAACGTAAAAGATATGTGACAATTCTGATCAGCAATACCCATTATCAAGTTTTAGATATCGCTCATCATGAACAGCAGTACCTACCAACCCTTTAAAAGAGTGAAAAAATACATATATTCTTTTCTGTAACTTTGGCAACTTTGGTAACTGTATTCTAACATATAAAAGCCGTATAAAATATGCCTGCATTATAACTTTGGAATTGTTTACTTTTAGCTGCTTGTGTATGGAAGGAGATATCCGCCATTTCAATCATTATTCATGATGAGACTGTCATTATTCCTGATGAAATTTTCAACTATGTTTTACAATTTTAACGTTGACTTACAATTACGTTTTGCCTATTATATTGTCTATGTTGACATTTAAATTACTTTTTTTTGTTACTTCATTTTACAACAAACTATTTTTTATCTAATTCTATCATTTTTAATTCTTCATTTAACCCTTCCTAATATATTTGAGACATTTAATTTCATATCGACATTCTTAACACAACGGAAAAGATCGATGTTTAAATTATAAATTATCAACCAAAAGAGTTTTACTAAAAATCATTTCAAAAGTTTCAATTTCCAATTTATAATGACAACAAGGACAAGTAAAAGACAAACGACGAAATTGAATTCTTCTTTGCGCTGAAACTTGGCCCTTCTAAAATATGGGAGGTAACTCTTAAAAAAACGACTGCTCCCCTGCACGGTGCTACGCTATATTTTTCCCAAGGAAACAAGTCCGCCTGTAAGCAGATGCGTAGTATGAAAGTCCGTGGTGGTATGAATCACTTTGACAGAGGTAAAATACCGGCAGGCGTGTAGGTTTTTCGGCCAGCAGGGTCGCAATTTTTTGCGACTTACGTCACTTTCAAATGCTTAAATCTAAGACCATACTTAAGTTAGCCCACTTTCAATTAGTGGGTTATGATAAGTATAGCTGGAAGTTTGTGTGTGCCAAATTTGAAGCAATTCGAAATTTTGACAGTTACCTCTCATTGACCGGGTCGCACCTCGGACGTTTGGGTTTGAAAACAGAATGTTTTTTTTTGGGGGGGGCGGGGTCAAACCCATCAAATTGGGTATCAAAATGTTCGTCTTGATCCCCTGAGTCCACCTATGTCAAAGAGGAAGAGATTGGTGCATATATGAGCAGTCTGCACTATCCAGAAGGATTATAAAAGAATGAAAATTAATTAAAGACAGACTGTCTGTAGGTGCAGTCTGATCTTGGGCTGCACTTCGGCTGCACTTTCATTCAGTTAAAAGTGGAGTATAGTCAGACTGCATGTATGTGCAGTCTGATCTTAGGCTGCACTCTCCACAAACACCATTAGAAAAATGTTGAAAGATATTGAAGGTTCGAGCTTTAGAACAAGACTGCATGTACGTGCAGTCTGATCTTAGGCTGCACTCTCCACAAACGCCATAAGAAAAATGTTGAAAAGATATTGAAGGTTGGAGCTTTAGAACAAGACTGCATGTATGTGCAGTCTGATCTTGGGCTGCACTCCCATTCAGTAAAGAGTGGAGTATAAGATCAGACTGCATGTTTTTGCATTTAGCTCTAAGGCTGCAATTTTCTCTGTCATGAAGTGAACCAAATTTTGAAAAATGTTGTCCTTTGAAAGAGGATGGGTAGCCGTAGAAGAGACTAAGATCAGACTACATATAAGAGCAGTCTGATCTTGACCTGCACTATGTACAAAGATCATAAAGGAAAGAAAAATAAGAAAAGACAGAGGGACTAAGAGGGGCTGCACTTTCATTCAGTAAAGAGTGGAGTATAAGGTCAGAATGCATGAATGTGCAGTCTGATCTTAGGCTGCACTCTCCACAAACAGCATTTGAAAAATGTTGTAAAGATATATTGAAGAGTGGAACTTTAGAATAGACTGCATGTAAGTCCAGTCTGATCTTTGGCTGCATTCTTATTCAGTTAAGAGTGGAGGTTAAGATCAGCCTGCATGTTTGTGCAGTCTGATCTTCAACTTCAGTCTTCAATAACATGAAGGGAACCAAATGTTGAAAAGATTTGTCCTTTGAAAGGATGTGATGGTCCTTTGAAAGAAGATGGGAAGCTGTAGGAGAGAGTGTAGGTTAAGATCAGCATATATGAGCAGTCTGATCTTGGACCACACTATCTCCCCTCTATTCTTCTAAGTATATTGCTGGAATGGTCTAAATTTTGTCGTTCCAGTCTGATCTTGGGCTGCACTATCAGCATTCTCAATCGGTTAGGACTGGAAGTTAAGATCAGCCTGCATGTTTGTGCAGTCTGATCTTAGACTGCACTCTTCAATAACATAAAGAAAACCAAATCTTGACAAGATTTGTCCTTTCAAAGAAGATGGGTTAGGGTTAGGAGAGACTGCAGATTAAGATCAGACTACATATATGAGCAGTTTGATCTTGGGCTGCACTGTCTACAAAGATAATGAACGAAAGAAAAATAAGTAAAGACAGACTGCATGTAGGTGCAGTCTGATCTTCAGCTGTATTCTCATTCAGTAAAGAGTGGAGGTTAAGATCATCATGCCTGTTCGTGCAGTCTGATCTTAGGCTACACTCTACACAAACACCATTAGAAAAATGTTGGAGACATATGAATAAATAAAAGACCAAAGACACAACTTCGTCTTTTTAAGCAATGACTTTACTCTCCAAACGGAAGAAGAAACGTGTTGGCTATGGTTTTATATTGTCCTTTTAAAAGGTACCATGTAGATTTAAGCCCCGCCCAGAAGGAGGGATTTTGTTCGCTTCCCTCTATTCTTCTAAGTATATTGCTGGAATGGTCTAAAATTAGTTGTTCGAGTCTGATCTTGCGCTGCACTATCTGCATTCTCATTAAGTGAAGAGTGGAGGTTAAGATCAGCCTGCATGTTTGTGAAGTCTGATCTTAGACTTCAGTTTTCAATAACATGAAGAAAACCAGTATGCTGAAAAGATTTGTCCTTTGAAAGAAGACGGGTTAGGGTTAGGAGAGAGTGCAGATTAAGATCAGACTGCATATATGAGCAGTCCGATCTTGGGCAACACTATCTACCCTCTATTCTTTTGAGTATATTGCTGGAATGGTCTAAAATTTGTCGTACCAGTTAGATCTTGGGCTGCACTATCAGCATTCTCATTCAGTTAAAAGTGGAGGTTAAGATCAGCCTGCATGTTTGTGCAGTCTGATCTTACATTGCAAGAAATAAAAGAAAATAAAAACTGTTAAACAGCCTTTATTTGCTGAAAAATAACATTCTCTTCATAACTTTTTACCAGATTAACCCTTTACCACACAGTCACGACTTTTAAATTAACAACCCTGAGAGAGAAGCCTTTTGAAAACATTGTTGGAAAAGGAAAAAATGCTGGTAACCAGCATTTTCTCCTTTTCCAACAATGTTTTGTACCCTTCTCAAAACACATTTTAATTTTTCAGTCACATTTATTTCGTGGTCTACAAAATTCTTTGAATTTGGACCAGTCTAAAATTATGTTGTTTGGTGAAGAGTTAAACATTAACGCTTGAAAATCAGACATTTTAGATTTTTTTTTCCTTTAACATCAGACATATTAGACTTGTTCTTTCTTTGAAAGCATTGTGGGAAAAGGAGAAAATGCTGTGTTCTACCCTTCTCAAACTTTTAACGACCCTGAGAGAGAAGCCTTTTGAAAACATTGTGGGAAAAGGAGAAAATGCTGGTAACCAGCATTTTTTCCTTTTCCCACAATGTTTTCTACCCTTCTCAAACTTTTAATTACACTGAGAGAGTAGCCTTTTGAAAACATTGTGGGAAAAGAAGAAAATGCTGGTAACCAGCTGCCGGTAACCAGCATTTTCTCCTTTTCCCACAATATTTTGTACCCTTCTCTAAACACATTTTAAATTTTAAGTCAGTTGTGGTCTGCAAATGCTTTGATTTTGGACCAGTCTAAAATTATGTTGTTTGGTAATGAGTTAAACATTAACATTAGAAAATCAGGCAATTTAGATTTTTTTTTTAACATCAGACATATTAGACTTGTTTCTTTCTTTGAAAGCATTGTGGGAAAAGGAGAAAATGCTGGTGACCAGCATTTTTTCCTTTTCCCACAATGTGTTCTACCCTTCTCATACTTTTAATGACCCTGAGAGAGAAGCCTTTTGAAAACACTGTGGGAAAAGGAGAAAATGCTGATAACCAGCTGCTGTTAACCAGCATTTTCTCCTTTTCCCACAATGTTTTCTACCCTTCTCAAACTTTTAATTACCCTGAGAGAGAAGCCGTTTGAAAACATTGTGGGAAAAGGAGAAAATGTTGGTAACCAGCTGCTGGTAACCAGCATTTTCTCCTTTTCCCACAATGTTTTGTACCCTTCTCAAAACACATTTTAAATTTTCAGTCTTTGACTATCAGACATATTAGACTTGTTAGGGTTTTTCTTTGACTACCAGACATTTTAGATTTTTTTTTTAATTGACTATCAGAAATTATAGTGTTTTCTCTCAAGCACACATTTTAGAGTCTTGTTTTGACTATCACACATTTTAGAGTCTTGTTTTGACTAGTAGTTTATCACACATTTTAGAGTCTTGTTTTGACTAGTAGTTTATCACACATTTTATAGTCTTGTTTTGACTAGAAGTTTCTTGTGGTTTTTTATTTTTTTCTGTCGTTCAGTCATAGGCCACTGTCTTGAGCGTCAGTCTTTTAGTCTGTCTGTTTTGGTCTGTTGGAATATTTTATTAAGTTCCTAATTTTGTCCACAATCTGTTTTGCAGTCAGCTGTCCGTAACGCGTCGGTCGTTTAGTCATAAGGTACATGTATTTGACTTTTTTCATTGTCGGTGGCTGTCCTGTCCTAATGTAAATGTCAAAGTCCTGTCTAATAATGTCAGTCATTTCCTGGGTCATAAATTGTCGTTTTCTCTGCCTTATCTGCTCGAGCACCTCATCCTGCTGAGCCTGGACCCTAGCCTGTTCCTGCCACCTGTCCTCATACTCATCCATTTTCCTTCTAAACTGAACTTGTTCCTCTGATGGTCTAGGGTCCAGGCTCTGCAGGAGGGGTGAGGGAGATGGGGTCGAGACTGTCAAACCATCATGTTCGTCCGTCGTCAGGTATGCGTCAAACTGGTTTGCAATCAGGGCAAGCACCACTGTCAGGAAGTCCATCTGCTTGTTGGAGGCCCCCAAGTTCAACACCATGCTAACTATGTCCATTCCATATTTCATTTCAACGCCAGTACTGGGGGCCTCCGACAAGTAGAAGGCTTCCGTCATCATCTTATGTTTTCTGTCAGTCTCGTCTGCCTGGGCCCGTCTCAGTATCCGAGACTAGTCCAGGTCCGTAACAAAGGTCAAAACTGTCTTATAAAAGTCTGTCCTCTTCTCTGGTAATTCTAGTCTTGAGAGCAACCTTTACGTCAGTCCGGAATTGTCACCGAAATTAGAACCGTCCATCACATTTGTCTTCGTGGAAGTCTGATTTGGGCCTGGGGTCTCATAAGTCACAGTCTGGTTCGAGGAAGTGTCACTGTGAGACGGGCTTGTCCGGGTCCGGTCAGTCACAGTCAGGCTGCACGGGTTCTTGTCAGTGTCTGTCGCCGTCCTTGAGACCTTCTGTCCGCCCCCGTAGAAGTCCTGTATTTTCGTTACTGTCCGGACGGAGGTCCCAATTTTGTCTATAAGTCTGTACTGTGTGTCAGCCGTCGTCCGTCTATGGCAGAGTAGTTCTGCCAGGTCGTCAGAGATCAGGGGGTCGTGCTGTTGCATGTCGGTCGTCAGTCCTTTCCTGTTGATGGTACAGGAAAACCGTCCGTACTTAGAGCACCTGCTAGCAGTCCATGCTCGATTTAGACATCGGTTGACAGATGAACTGCTATCGAATGCTCTCCCCCTGTTCGTAAACAGTCGGTCAGTGTAGCTGTGTCTGAAGGTCCTCAAGTCGTCGGTACAAGGCCTCAGACATCGTGACCACCTCAGAGCCCACGGTGTCTGAGGTCTTGTGCATTGTAACCAGGATGCAGAAGAACGTCCTGTCATCTTTCGTCTCTTCCATCGCGTCTTCTAAGGCTGTCAGCGTCATGTTGGTAACGACGGACGGCCTGCATCCGTTGGTCATATTGACCCCCATCACCAGGCAGTTCGTCAGACGGTCAAGGTGGTCATGTCTGTCCTCGTCCGTCATCCAGTCGGCTGAGGTAACGTCATCATAGTAGTCTGAAGTCCAGTATGTCCGTCTGGCTTCGGGCCACGGAAGTGATGCCAAATCCCTTGCCGCCACTTCGCCTTCCGTTCCGCTGCCCTGTTCCTGAGGGACCAGATGAAGACCTGGATGGTGAGGCTGGTCTGGTTCCACCAACCCTGAATGCCTAACACCTCTAAGAAATCCAGAAACTTTTGGAGGGATGTGAAGTGGGACTTCAAAGTTCCTACAACCATCACATCCCTCTGCCTCCCCATCCAGGCCGAGACCAGTCCTTGCAGGAACGTGTCCAGTCCGTCCATGCCCGTTTCTGTCTTGTCTGTCGTGTGTGGTTGGTTGCATTCGCAGCTGTAATGGCTAACCCCACGTTAGAGGTTAGCCAATGTCTGAATCTTCATGTATTCTCCTGAAAGGGAAAGAAATAGTTGTTAGCCGATAAAGTCAATGCAACAGGACGCAATCCTGGCTCATGTTAGAAAGCCGCCAGTGGTTTGGAATGAATATTGTGCAGAGTACTGGTAAAAAGAAAATCCAGGACAGCATGGATAGTTGCACAGATCTGCAGGACCTAACTGAAATATTGTTGTAAACGGCGGGTACGGAAGCCGCCAGTGGCTTGGAAAGAATAATGTGCTGAGTACTGGTATAAGAAAATCCCGGAGAGGATGGATAGGTGCACTGGTCGCCAGGACATAACTGAAATAGTGTTGAAAACGGCAGGTGTGCAACCCGGCAGCAGCTTGGAAAGAATATTGTGCGGAGTACTGGTAAAAAGAAAATCCAGGAGAGCATAGATAGTTACACTGGTCGCCGGGGCATAACTGAAATAGTATTGAAAACGGCGGTTAGGGAAGCCACCAGCGGCTTGGAAAGAATAATGTGCGGAGTACTGCTTAAAGGAAATCCAGGAGAGCATGGATAGGTGCACTGGTGGTCAAAAAGGGAAAAATTAGAGGAGTAGGAGACAGATTTACAGGTTGTCAGACTATTAATAACTGCTATATATTTCAATACTTTTTGTACTGGCATTAAACCAGTTCTCGCCAAGTACCAGTTCTCGCCAACTTATGTCTTACACGGCTTTACAAAGGTCCATTCTCTGTAGTCTAAGGTGCAAATCCCTATTTTTGCTTCTCTGAGTATGTGCAGGCTTTGCCCCATTCCTACATGCAATAAACAAAGTGTGGCTACGCCGTGTTTTCCAAGTCTATTCCGGTCTTTTCCGGTCCATTCATGTCTATTCCGGTAATTCCATACACCGGTCTATGCCTGATCCGGTGAATTTTACGTACCGGTAAAAAATGCATTTTTTCAACGGGTTAATTCTGTATACATGTAACGAAATTGTAGAAAATGGAATTCAGCTGAAATTTCTTTTTTCCCCTTTTCTCTTCACACATAAAAAAATAAAGAGATGAGCAACATTCATGTGATAAATGCGGTCGGCTACGGCGGTAGCTCAGTCAGTGGTACATCGCTCACACTTTTAGCGTAATACCCGTGTTCGAATCACAAACCTGTCTCACCTCTCCCAAGTTGATTCAACACTAAATCAATAAGAGATAATATTATTTATACATACCTGTCCAATGCTTGGTAGGTATCATCAGGGCCTGCCACATCTAAGGTTCCGGAAGTCTGAGTAAAATAGCGCAGCACCGTTAGCCTTGAGGGAGAATTTAGTTTCTCAGTGGCGACCCCTGTCGTAATAATGAGATGTGGTTCCCTGCTTCATATTATCCTTATTGCATTATGCTTATTTACATTGTGCTTGTTTGTATTACACTTGTTATCTTGTATTGTTGAAGTAACTTTTGTTAAAATAATTACAATGTTGATATGAAATTAAATGTCTCAAATATTATTAGGAAGGTTGAATGTATAATTAAATATGATGGAATTAGATAGAATAGTTGATTGTAAATTGAAGCAACAAAAAAAGTAATTTAAATGTCGACATAAACAATTAAATAGGCAAAACGTAATTGTAAGTCAACGTTAATATTGTAAAACATAGTTGAAAATTTCATCAGGAATAATGAAAAGTCTCATCATGAATAATGAGTGAATTGGCGGATATCCCCTTCCATACTTGTGGGCCTTTCATTTTTCCATTTTTAACAAGATATCGTATTCATCTTGACAAACTGTCCTACCTATTTTTTAGCGGGCCAAATCGTCTTTCAAAGAATGTAGATACCCAATAGCTCCCTAACCGTCAACTCTTTACCAAACGATAAAATTTTAGATTTGCCCAAATCAAAAGCATCTGCACATGACGAATTAAACGTAGACCAAATGGTGATTTGAATCTTTGAAAGGGTAAAAAAACATGGGAAAAGGAGAAAATGGTAACCCGCATTTTCCCCTTTTCTCTCAATGTTTTCAACTTCTTTCTCATGGGCATTAACAAAGGATAGTTTGGTTAAGAGTTAAAACACTCAGTTAATCGACTAGCCTTTTACAGTCAGAAAAACAATATCAAACATTAGGCTACAATTTCATTGTCGTTTTTTTCCCCCATATACATCCAAAAAAAAAACCAGACAGTTAGATCTAAGATATGAACGTCTGTGATATTGAATTGCATTGCGTTCAAAGGACAGTCTGATCTTTATCTTTTATTGTCTTCAAAAGCGACTTTACTTGTCCGTAGCCAACACAGGTAATTGTATTTGAGTCATTCTAATCAGCAAGAGCATAACTGCGGTAGCCTTGACCTCTTTATCTGAAATGTGGAAAGGATGAGAATCGACCAGTATGGAATAGCTGATGAGACAAACATGTTGCTGACATTTGCACGTTTAGAGCGCTAAATTGTTAAAATAGACATGTTAAGCTTGGAAAAGCAGCCTAAATATTGCAGGACCATTGCTGTCTTGAGTAGAAGAACTCAGAAAACTGGCATGACAGATCCAAGATCTGACTGCATGTTCTGAGCAGTCTGGTCTGAATCTGCAGTCTCTGCAAATACTTTTTCCCATGTCCGTTGATTCAGATATGGAGAATATAACAGCAAGTGAGCTTATTTGTATTACAGTTTTAGGGTTTTTTTTTTTATCCTCGATGAAAATGTTCTATTTGACAAAATTTTGAAAATCTTTCAAGTGGGTGAAAAACGCTGTGGAAAAAAAGAGAACATGCTGAATACATGCAGTTTCTCCAACTATATTTTCAAAGCCCCACAGGATTGTTTGGTCAAGGGTTAACAGACTGATTCTAGTCTCTAGAAACTCACCAAGAAGAAACATGTAAGTGACTGTGTAAAATGGTAGTGCCATGGCTGGAAGGAGAGGAAGCGGGGCTGTGAAAACAATTTAACCCTTATCCTGCTAAAACATTGAAATGAAATTTCAAACCGGTAGTAAAACCCGAATAATTCTATGTCAGACTTATTCTTTTTTGGAAAAAGAAATATCTCCTTATCGGACAGTATAGATCCAAGATCAGACTGCACGTTCTGCACGGTCAAAAGTAGTTTTTGTAATAAGGTCATCACAGCAGGTATAGGAGTTAAAACGCTGTAAGTAAAAGCTGTTACGAGTTGCAGTTACATCAGTTTGCCCTGAGCGTACGGGTTCCGAAGTTTGCCATCTCTCTAATCGGTCTACAGACCGATTGAAAACCGTCTTCCTCAGGGCCGTTAACTCTTTACCAAACGACAAAATTTTAGCCTTGTCAAAATTGAGAGCATTTGCAGACGCACAATTTAAATGTGGCTCAGATAATGGAATTTGTGTTTGATAAGGTAGAAAAACATTGTTGGAAAAGGTAATAATGTAGAAAACATTGTGGGAAATGGAGAAAATGCTGGTTACCAGCATTTTCTCCTTATCCCACAATGTTTTCAAAAGGCTTCTTTCTTAGGGTCGTTAAAAGTCGAGATCGTGTGGTAAAGGGTTAAAAGACTTACTTGTTGGGAAAGGAATAAACAGTCAGAATTCGTCAAAGTTATTTCCCTTTGGCTTAACGTCCGCTTCATCAATAGCAGGTGTAACATCACAGTTCTTTTGCTACATTGAAAATGAAACACTTTGATCCTCTGCTGTACGTTATTGGGAAACTCCGCACTTTGCTCTGTGTCTCAAATATACGTTCAAGGATCCACAAAGACCAATTAAAAATAGTACCCTAGCCGATTGCATTTTTTGTTATTCTACTCTAAACACAACTATCAATGGAAAGTCGCAGAGAAAAAAAAAAAATCTTGAGTACATTATATATGAGCCACGCTCTGGCAAAATGGGGCTTAGTGCATCTTCGCCATGCATTTTACCAATCAAGCCATCACAATAACTTTGAATCCATAATAGCCACTTTTTTTTAAACAACCGACTCACCAGGTAATCATGAGGTAGACTGGTCCCTGGACATACAGAAAATTGACCCATAGCGAAAAGTTTCGGCCTAGGTCAGCCTGCGCGGACTGCGCAGGCTGACCTGGGTCGATACTTTTCGCAGATGCATTAAGCCCCCTTTTCACAGAGCATGGCTCATATCTCTTTTTATGGGTTTATAGGTACAACATAGTTCCCTAAGAAATAACAATTTTGCCCTCAGTTTTCACAGTCTCAAATCAAGACCAGAAACACTGTACGAGGGTTGTTCGGGAAGTTCGTAGAATTTTGCTCTAAAATCCATATTATTTGTAATTTATAGGTAAATATCAAGGTATAAGTACTTAAACATACCGTGACTACATTTCCAAAAGATTATTCGAAAATATCAACAATAACCGAAAATAGCGGTAACCCTAGCAACACAATATCGGGATACCGGAGCAGTCCATTTCTTAACAATGTATAACATAGTATAACAGATTTTACATTGTATCTTTTATACTTTCTATTGGCATCAAAATGGCGCGAAAACGTCAATCGTTAACACAACGTCATGACGTCATTTCCTGCAAATTTCATAACGTTTTCGGTTCTTTCAAACGAGCTACACGATTTTGAAGGAGATATCAAAAAGTCGCTGACCGGAAGAGATGACGTCTACCGGCGACGTCGAATTGCGAAGTGTTGTGAAATTTTGTGTCGCGCTGGAAAAATCACCAACAGAAACGCTGAACATGATCAAATCTACAGGAAAATATAAAAAATGCAGCCCAGCTACTGTATATAAGTGGCATGCGCGTTTTAGAAGCGGACGTGATTCTATTGAGGACGATCCTAGATCTGGTCGGCCGGCCGTCGTAGTGTGTTCAGTTAGGGATCGAGTGAAAGACATGGTAAATTGTGATAGGAGAATTACTGTCAGGTCGATTGCAGATGAACTCGATGTTTCGGTATCCACGGTGCATGGGATATTAACAGATGAACTGGGCATGTCTAAAGTTAGTGCGCGTTGGGTGCCCCGATTGCTCAAGGAAAGTGAAAAAGAATGCCGGGTGCGATGTTCACAGGAGTTTCTTACCCGCTACGAAACAGAGGGAGACGCATTTTTAGACAGGATTATCACCACGGATGAGACCTGGCTGCACCACTTTGACCCGGAAACTAAGCGCATGTCATCGGTGTGGAAAACCCCGCGTACCCCTCCACCAAAAAAGGCTCGGGTCCAAAAAAGCGCAGGAAAACAGATGTTCGTTTACTTCATGGACCGGCACGGGATGCTATTACAGCACCGAATTCCAGAGGGCCAAACAGTCACAGCGGCATACTATTCTAAGGTAAATAAATAAATAAATAAATAAATAAATAAATAAATCTAAATAAATAAATAAATAAATCAAATAAATAACAAAAAATGAGATATTGATTTACGCAAACCTAATGAACCGTGCATTTCTTTCTTTAGGTTCTGAGGCGGGATCTCGTTAACGCGATACGGAAGAAACGGCCCCACTTGAACCATGACCAAGTAATACTACACCAGGATAATGCACCGGGACACCGAGCGGAATCTACACAGCTAGAGATCACTCTGCTGGGTTTTGAGGTCTTGAAGCACCCACCATACATTCCTGACCTCGCCCCCATGGATTTTCGCGTGTTCCCGGAGCTCAAGGCACAGTTACGCGGAATACGGTTTGATTCAGCTGACGACCTTACTAAACAAGCCCAAGCAGTTGTGTCGTCATTTTCTAAAGAGTGGTATGTAGAAACGTACACTAAGTAGATAAGCAGGCATCGGAAATGCGTGGATCTTGCGGGTGACTATGTGGAGAAAGTGCGACGTTCGTTGGACTTAAATGACGCTTGACGTTACTTATGACGTCGGCGTGCTCCGGGTATGACTTACATGCTGTTTTATTTCTGTTAGGAAAATTTTGCTATTTAAGATACTAGAAAAATACACAGGGAATGGATAGAATAAAATCTGAAATTTGTGCCCGTATATTCTATTTTATTAAACTGCGATTATAACTTGTCCTATAAAAAAGTTCTACGAACTTCCAGAACAACCCTCGTATAGACATGTCCTTCCATTCTTTTTTTCTGATAAAAGAATGCTGTAAAAGTGCTTGGCGTCAACTTTTAAAAAAGAGACTACCTTTGACTAGTTGGACCCGCCAGTATTTTGGTATGGTGTGACACCAGTAATTGGCTCTTTCGCGGCCCTCGACGGTGTGTCCAAAACGAAATTCAACAAAGCAACACCATCGAACAAATGTATCGCTGCAGTGACATATAATTTTCTCAAGCCATTTATCGTAGAAGACATTCTCTGGTTTGTTTTAACCTTTACCAAACACTTCAATGTTTTAACTCTTATCCTGCTGAATAAAAGAAATGAAACTTTCAAGCCGATAGTATAAGCCCATAACTTTCCTGTTTCAAAGGGATTTCTGGAGGAAAGTGTAAATCCAAGATCAGACTGCACGTTATGTGCAGTCTGATCTTGATCTAAGCTGTCCGCAAAAGGTCAGTGAGTCGCGCTGAGCAGCTTAAAGGTTAATGTACCTTAGGAGGAAATCTTTTGAAAATCAAGAAACGATGTTGGCAAAAGGATAAACTGCTGATAAACCCTTTCCAACAATGTTTTCTACCATTCAAAGACAAACAAAAGCAGTAGAGTCATATTGAATTTTTTGTCGCCTTCAAAAGCGTTCAATTTGGACTGTTCCAAAATTTTGTAGTCTAGCAAAGAGTTGATTATTTAGATTTTCAAGCATGAGGATAGACTTTTAAATAATTGAGGTGGACATACTTTATCTCGGGAAAAGGCTTAGAAATTGAAACTTTTAAATCTTTCCCAAATACAAAGTTTTAGGCTCACCCAAATTTCAAAGCCTGTGCTAAACGACAATTTAAATGCTGCTAAAATGTGTTGGTTTGTGTTTAAAATGGTAGAAAATATTATGGAAAGAGGAGAAAATGCTGGTTACGAGCATTTTCTCCTTTTCCCACAATGTTTTCAAAACCTTTGTTCATAACGGTTGTTGAAACACGTGATCGTCTGGTGTCGCAATTTATCGGATGGTGTAGATCGAAGATCAGATGGCACTGCACTATAAAGTCTGATGTTTGATCTACAACTCGATTATTTCAGAAGGGATATACAGCGCTTTATCTCTATGTATATTTATATCTATCGAATGTGTGCACGGACAAGCAGGCTGATCTTAGTTCACATACTTCGCTTGGAAACTCAAGAGGGTTTTGAGGTCAATCCCTTATCTGTTGACGTCAGATGGCGCCGATTTCAAGAGGGTATCGCTTTATTGTATCTTCCTGAGAGATAACGGTACTTGAAGTGCTTTGATTTCAGAGTTCAACAAATATGTATCGATATGTAAAGCCTGACTAAAAAATAGCGTAGGAAATTTATTAACTTTTAAAGCACTTAGGAAATGAACATATATTTTAAACGTTAGGCTGCTAAGCGCGACTCACTGACCTTTTGCGGACAGTGTAGATCCAAGATCAGACTGCACAGAACGTGCAGTCTGATCTTGGATCGACACTGTCCGATAAGGAGATATTTTCCCAAGCCCTATAACTTTGAAATACTAACGTTTTTGTTCTTTACCATCGGCTTGAAAATTTAAGTTATTTAGCTGGATAAGGGTGAAGTAAGTAAACAAGACCTTCTTGTGGCCAATTCAACCCTTTACCAAACCATCCCGAGTTCTAACGACCTTGATAAAGAAGACGTTTAACCATTGATCAATGGAGGGCCTCATTCTTGCAGTGGAAGCGAAATTGCGGCAAAACGACACTCTGCGAAAAAGCAGTGGTTTCCATGTCTCGGCTCTGAACATACAGTTGTAAGATTTTTTATTCTAAGCACTTTAAGCACCAAGTATTCAACTCGACTTCTTTCGGCAACTGAAAAAAATCCACTGAAACTCAAAAAATAAAAAAAAAAGTTCTTTCTTACATGCGCTTTGCAAAACAATCGATCGGTATAGAGCCAAGATCAGACAGCACCTTCTGCTCTGTGCAGTCTAAACTTGATCTATACCGTCCTCAATAGCCCGTGTTTTTCCTTTACAGCATTGAAAGGGTAAATTTTGTTTACAATGACATACCCTCATAACACAAACACTTTTTCATGAACTCTTGGAACCCAGTGGGCAGTATGTTCTACTTTTGCGAACATGGTAGATTTAGATCATACCACAGAATAACAATATTTGATCTTGTAATAAATCACCATTTAGCAAACGCAACGGCTTTTAACCCTTTACTGCACAATGACGCCTTCTGACGCCCCTGGAAAAAAAGTCTTTTGAAAACATTGTGGGAAAAGGAGAAAATGCTGGTAACCAGCATTTTCTCCTTGTCCCACAATGTTTTCTACCCTATCAAAGAAAATATACACTATTTGAGCCACATAGAAATTGTCGTCTGCAAATGCTTTCAATTTGGACAGGGCTAAAATTTGGTCGTCTGGTAAAGGGTTAATGACATCGCTTAGGCTCAAGCACCATACAAGCGAGTTTATAACCGAAATATGGACTGTATTGAAGTGGAATGTCGCGTTGCCATAGCTTGGGTTCCACTGGAAAAGGCACTCCCTGGCCAAATTGGTAAAACGCTGGTTTAAAATCGATAAATCCTGATTCAGTCCCAAATTGTGACGCCAATCATATAGGAATGTTCCATTCGGCATACCTCGGGTGATCCGGCTGTCTCACGTAGCTTGATATGCACCTACACGGTACATTTCGCACATCTCCGGAAGCACACCGCTTTACCGTTATTGAAATTGTAAGGCTCCTCTTTAGAAAGAACACATGAGTAAATTTTCTATCGTTATCTTTCTAAGAGTATTTCAGTCGGCAAACAGTTTGTACATTCAAGTTTTAGCGTGGTTTATCAATTCCGTTAGGAGCTTTCATCGACAGATCGATAGAAGTGAATAACTTCACAGTGGTTGTTCATGTCGTTGCTAGGCGATCTACATGGGCGCCGCCATGTTTAAGATCATGTGATTGGTAGTTAAAAATGGAAGCCTCCCTAATACAGACGAGGTTAGATGTAGTTACGGAATCGGCCGAGTTGTGACGAGTGATGAATGTTCTTGAGAAAGGCACTGCAGACCCTCGGCCTAGCACAGGTGACATGATGACAAGACGATCCGACATATTGTGCGGTATCCTTGTAAAATAACAGTCATAGAATCAGGATTAAATTTCTGTTGTAAAGCAACATCGATTTCATTTATTTATCACTTGAAGATTTGGGCAATGCTATTTGAAAAGGATTTTTAATGCATATGTAAAAGGTGTCGACTCAGGTCAGACTGCGTAGTCTGTGCAGGCTAACCTGAGTCGCAACTTATTGCTTTTGGTAAATTTTCTGCGATTCAAAGGACCAGTCTACCTCATGATTCTGTCATTTGTCAGACAAAGTGGATTTTATGGATCCATGATTAACCTTTATCCTGAATAAGTGAAATGAAACTGTCAGTAAAAACCAAAATTTTACTATTTCAAAGATATTTTCGGGGAGAAAGAAATCTCCTTCCGTACAATTTAGATCAAAGGTCAGACTGCACGTTCTGTGCATTCTGATCTTGATCTACACTGTTCGCAAAAGATCAGTGAGTCGCGCTTAGCACCTTAAGGATTAATGATAACAAACTTGGCAAACTGGATCACGGAGACGAATTAAACCTCCTTTTTGCCAGATCTCGGATCAGTTATAGTAGTTTGCCCCTTTGTTTGTTATTTACTCTGAGATACGACGTAGGTCGTATGGACAAACTTATTAAGTCGTAAACACTTTGCCTTTAACCCTTTCAACGCCATAGGCGAAAACAGGGACTTTTGCGGACAGCACAGATCAAGATCAGACTGCACAGAACGTACAGTCTGATCTTTGATCTGTACCGTCCGCTTAATTAGTCAAGCCCTTACAATAAAGATCTTTCTGGGTCTCTGTGGATTACATTTACAGCCACCGAAAGAAGTCGAGTTTATTTATTTGGCGCCGAAAGAGTTAAACTGCTAGATAAATGAAACAAAAATTCAGCTTAGTAGTAAAAACCCCAATACTGCGGTTTCATAGTTGATTTCACCGGAAAAATAGTACCGCATCGGACAGTGTAGATCAAAGATCAGACTGCACGTTTTGTGTAGTATGATCTTGATCTACACTGTCCGCAAAAAGGTCAATTAGTCGTGCTTAGCACCTTAAGAGTTAAATGAATTTATTTCACCCTGTACCAAGCAGTCCCGAGATTTAACGACCCTGACAATAACAGCTCTTGAAAGCGTTTTCGGAAGAAGGAAAAAAATCCTGGTAAGCAGCAGATTCTCCTTTTTCTACAATGTTCTTGACCCTTTCAAAGACAAATCCGATAAAGTGAGTCATATTTAATTTGTCGTCTGCAAATGCTTTCAATTTGGACCAGCCTAAAATATTGTCGTTTGGTAGAGACTTTACCCTTAAGCTGCTAAGCACGACTGAGCGCTAAACACTGGCCTTTTGCGGACAGTGTAGATCAAGATCAGACTGCACAGAACGTGCAGTCTGATCTTTGGTCTACACTGTCCGATACGGCACTTTCTTTCATGTGAAATGAACTTTGAAACTGCAAAATCTGGGCTTTTTACTATTTAGTGGAAATTTTCGTATCATCTATTTAGAAGTATACGGGTTAAACATTCTCTGCCAACTGTTGAAAAAAATACTGCGATTTTTTTTTCTTTCGCAGGAAAGATCTCACTGCACTCGACATTTTAGATTCACAATCAGGGTTCTCATTCACCAACCGTTCTTAAAAACATTCTTAGTCTTATTCTCAAGGATTTTCTAAATTTTAAAGTAACACAACTTCTGATTGGCTAAACCGTCTGGTTTAGCCAATCAGAAGTTGTGTTGCTTTGCTTAAATCTAGAATAAGACTTAGAATGGAATTAAGAATGGTCGGTGAATACTGATCCAGACTGCACGTATGAGAGAGTCATAATATCTATCTATCTATCTATCTATCAAATGTAATATCGTGCTGATTATCATATAATACGAAGAAATTGTCAAGACCTACCTACCTACCTACCTACCTACCTCTCTCTCTATCTGTCTATCTATAATCAAATGTAATGTCGTGCTGATTATCATACAATACGAGGAAATTGTCAAGGTCGTTTACTACAGATTTGTTTGGGGAAGTAAAATAGATGACCCAAATTTCCTATATAAATAGAATTTCTAGCTGATAGTAAAAATAAAGAAAAAGCACGATTTCAAGGTCCTATTCGCCCACAAGAATCTCTCTTATCGGACGGTGTAGATTTAAGACCAGACTTCAAGATAAAGAGATTTCGCCCGTGTCATAATTTTTCACATTTATCTGTGTATTAAACATTATACCATAGGCCACGGAAGTTCCATTGTTCAATCACGGAACACCAAATTTTTCATCGCTAAATTGTCGGACGCCGTTACTAAAACTAGTACACTGGTTCATCCTTTCGACAAACCTCGGGTGATCCGATGATCAAGTCCCTCGGCTGTATCATGTAGCTTGATATACACCTACACGCCACATTTCTTCGCCGGAAGTACACCGCTTTACTGTTATTAAAACTGTAAGGCTCCTCTTAAAAAATGAAAAAAGGAGTCACTTTTTTCTATCGATATCTCTCTAAGAATATTTCCGTCGGCGTCGACAAACCATTTGTACATTCAATTTTTAGCGTGGTTTATCAATTCCGTTGGGAGCTTTCATCGACAGATCGATAGATGTGAATAACTTCAAAGTGGTTGTTCATGTCGTTGCTAAGCGATTTACAGGGGCGCCGCCATGTTTAAGATCATGTGATTGGTAGTTCAAAATGGAAATCTCCTTTATACGGACGAGGTTAGATGCAGGCAGGAAATCGGCCGAGTTGTGATGAGTGTGGTTCATCGCCTCTATATCGTATGTACACGATTTAGAGGCGATGTACATATGTGCTATTTTTAGTAACAGTATCTGATGATCGAGCAATAAAGATTTCGGCGTTTCGTGGTGGACAAATGGAGCTTCAAAGGCCTGTGGTTATACCGTGGCGGTTATCATGTTATGCCAGGAAATCGTCAAGGTCGTTTACTACAAATCTGTGTCCGGAAGTAAATAAGTAACCCTAAAATAGATAGGTAGATATATATAAGCCATGTGATAGGGGGCTTGATGCATCTGCGAAAAGTATCGACCCAGGTCAGCCTGCGCAGGCTGACCTGGGCCGAAAATTTTTGCTATTGGTCAGTGTTCTGTATGTCCGAAGACCAGTCTACCTCATTCGGTTGTTATAAAAAGAAGCTATTATAGATCCATAATTATATGGTGGGTTGATTGGTACAATGCATCACGGAGATGCACTTAGCACCTTTTTGCCAGAGTATGGCTCATATAAATTAGACATGCTCTGACAAAAGGGGCTTTGATGACTCTTTGCTTGTTACCAAGAAAGTCATCACATAATTACGGATCCATATAATTCATTTTGAATGACAATCAACTGAATCGTGAGATACACTGTGCGGACTGTGCATGCTGATATGGGTCGATACTTTTTTGCTGGTGCATTAAACCTCCTTTTCACATAGCATGACACATTGATAGAATTTTTTGCCGATAGTTAAAATGAGAAAAAGATATGATTTTAAGGTTCTGTTCGCCTCAGATAATCTCACTGTATCGCACATTGTAGATCAACGATCCGCTGCACGAACTGTGCAGTCTGGTCCTAATTTACCCCGTCCCCAAAACATATCATCGAGAGGCGCTAAACAGCCTAAGGGTTAAATCTTTACTAAACGATAAAATAATTTCATTCCTGCCCAAATTGATAGAATTTGCAAACAAAGTGAACGTATCTCAGTTAATTGGATTTGTCCCTGAAATGGTAGAAAACGTTGTGGGAAAAGGAGAAAATGCTGGTCACCAGCATTTTCTCTTTTTCCCACAATGTTTTCAAAAACCTTCGTTATCAGGGTGGTTAATACACGGGATCGTTTAAAGATCATAATTACGGTACGTGCCTTACTGCTTGCTATGATAAAACGGCTAGATAGGATTTGTGATGAGCTTGCATTTGATCCAAAGCATGTGTATAAACAAAATTTGAAAATAAAACCACGTGATCAGTACGTGGTATACTTATCGTAAACAAACATTCGAGAATGCCATATCACTTACTCGTGTAGCCGATTCCATGTTCAGGTAAATTTTTCGGCGTAGCTGAATGTGGGCTTTTGACCTACTCTTTAATACTGATAAAAAATGAATAAATAGAAATTTGTGATTGGTCAAAATGTAAACATGTTTATTCTAAGGGCCCCTGTGGTCAAAATTGTAGACATCTTAATTCTAAGATCCCCTGCCTAATTTTTGGCAGATTTACGCCGTCTATCTTTTTTAAAGATATTTTTGTTTATAGTGCGTAAATCATACGTTATTTATTTCACGTTAATCTTGCTTAGGCGTGTCCTATAGCAATACACCTCAGACTCCCAGCCCAATACTAGTTAAACCCGGGATAAGTAAATTTGTAATAATTTTGTAAGCGGCGTAAAACACCATTGCTAAGTGTTTATATATAATCCCACATGATTTGCTTAAATCTACGCTGTTTCTTGAAACGCATCCCTGGTCTTTTAATTAATAGGAAAACTGGCAAACGATGAAAAGTTTGCATGCCTGTTATAAAAATGTTATGCATTTCAGCAGTCGTTAGCTTTGCGCCTGTACTACTCAGGTTGAAGCCCAACGACAGCTTTATTGCAGATCTAATCTTTTCAACAATTAGTTTTCATTAAGCTTGCAATAACGGGGTATGTCACATTTCATCTTAACTTTTCTTGTTCCATTCGTCAATGCATCGGCAAAATAACACAGTTTCGCATTTGTTCATTTGGGCACGTCTAGTATCTATTGACTGCTTTTCTAAATCCAGTTTCAGTTTCCTCTTTAAGTATCGAAAAGGCGAAATCCGTCAAAATGACACTTGGAATCATTCGGAAAGTCTCTTTGATCAGAAGAATTCATGGTTTAAGTAAAATTGAGTCATGCTTTGGCAAAAGGAGGTTTAATTCATTTCCGTGATGCATTTTACCAAGCAAGTTATCACATAAGTATAGATACATAAAATCCATTTAGTTTAGCAGTCGACTGGATCTGGAGATAGAATGGTCCTTTGGATCTGTAGGTAGAATGGGCCTTTGGATCTGGAGGTAGAATGGTCCTTTGGATCTGGAGGTAGAATGGTCCTTTGGATCTGTAGGTAGAATGGGCCTTTGGATCTATAGGTAGAATGGGCCTTTGCCATACAAAAGATTTACAAATAGGAAAAACTTTCGACCCATGTCAGCCCACGCGGACTGCGCAGGCTGACATGGGTCGATCCTTTTTTGCAGACGCATTAACCCCCATCCCCTTTTTCACAGACCATGGCTTAAAAGATCAGACTGCAGTTTGTGCATTCTGATCTTGGCGCTGCCAAAGCATAAAAAATGCTTTACGAAACACAGGTCGATAACACGAAAAGCGCACCGGAATATATAGATAACAAAACAGTCAGTGACCTCTATGACGTCATTAACCCTTTTGTAGACAACACAGTTTAAGACTTAGCCGTACTGAGAGTATTTGCAGTTGGCTCAAATAATAAAATTTGTATTTGTTCGTGAAAGTACAGAAAACATTGTGACTCTCCCCCCCCCCCCCCCCCCCCCCGCATTGCTGGTTCGTTAGCATTTTTCTTTTACCAACAATGTTTTCAAAACACCTTCTTCTCTAGGTCGTCAAATAACGGGATGGTGCGGTAAAAGGTTCCAACTACGTGTCTTGTGCGGCGCTAGGATACATGTAGTAGACAAAGAATCTAATTCATATTTCAGTGCCTGATCGGTCATTTGCCCAAGACCTCTGACTTTTTACCAAACGACCAAATTGGAAAGACTCGCAGACGACTAATTCAATGACGCTGAGATGATGACTTCTGTCTTTAATTGGGTAGAAAACATTGTAGGTAACCAGCATTTTCTCCTTTTCCCACAATGTTTTCTATCATATCAAAGACAAATACCACCATTTGAGCCACATTTGAATTGTCGTCTGCAAACGCTTTGAATTTGGACAAGTCTACATTTTTTGTCGTTTGATAAAGAGTTAAGTGCCAATAATTCATGGGTTGTGAACTCAAACCCCGGTCAAGGCAAGATTCTTTTCGAGGGCTTAACGACTGCCATTGCAATAGAACGAATTCCTTTCTTGCTGCTCAACATGTCCCCGTGATACAATATACCAAGCAAGTCATCACATAATTATGGATCCATAAAATCCATTTTGTCTTCCACAACCAAATGAGTCATGATATAAAATGGGCATTTGACTTGCAGAAAATTTATAAAATGGCAAAAATATTCGACCAAGATCAGCCTCCGCGGATTGCGCAGGCTGACATGGTCAACACTTTTTTCAAATGCATTAAGCACCCTTTTCACAGAGCTTGCTCAAATGTATCCACGATCCAAAAAGAAGCAGGTATTCTCTTGGACTGTATTGATCTATCGATAACTCACTGCAAGTAAAGAGGTCAAGTTTGTTTACTCAATGTTTCGGTATGCTTAGACCTAACCTAGAAACACCCAGGGTCAGTATTCATTAACCATTCTTAAGGACACTCTTACTCTAATTATAGAACATTTGGTTAAGCCAATCAGAAGTAGTGTTACTTTCAAATTTAGAAATTTCTTGAGAATAAGACTAAGAGCATCTTTAAGAATGGTTGGTGAATACTGTTCCAGGGGTCAATATCCACCAATCAGTATTATTTTCAGTCTAATTCCAGTTATAAAAAAGTCACGCAACTCTGGTTTAGCTCAACCAAAAACTGACACTTTCGTTTTAGCGTGTTTTATGAGTTTTACAAAAGTTGTTGATGATGAGATAATAATAATAATGATAATGAAATTTGGTTAATCGGACCAATACCCAAATTCCAGTGTTATGACTATATAAACTCAAAGACAACATTAGTTGTTTCAGAAAAAAAGACTTCAAGATGGTACATACATATGAAACTAAGGAGAAATACTCGAAGAGAAAAGAAAATGTGAACGGCGCTCTGGCAAAGGGAGTTTAATGCATTCCCGTAACGCATCGTACCAAGCAAGTCATCGTATCATCATGTATTACGCAAGATGACCTGAATCGATACCGTTTGCAGATGCATTAAACCCCCCTTTCACTGAGCATGGCTCATGTCTGTTTCCAATGTTATAGAAAAGGTTTTGTGAAAAGGATCGCATTAATGTAAAAAAAAAAAAAACCACCGGCTCGCTTTCCTAAAATATTTTCCAAAGTTTGTGAAATGCACTGGCGTAAAATGTCGCACTTGCATTCTAATAGGTTAATACAAAGGATATGAGCCAAGGGGGCTTAATGCATCTCCGTAATGCATGATATCAAGCAAGTCATCCCATAATTAAGTATCCATAGAATCCATTATGTCTAGCATTCAGCGTTAAGTAGAATGGTCCTTTGACATACAGAGAATTGACTGATAGCGAAAAGTTTCGGCCCAGGTCAACCTGCGCGGACAGCGCAGGTTGACCTAGGTCGATACTTTTCGCAGAACCATTAAGCCCCGTTTTCACAGAGCATGCTCATTTATAACAGGACAGAAGAGACAGATAACACGACCTTGCACGACCACAAGGCCTGATCTTCGCCTACAATTTTCACAAAGATCGCGAAGGAGATATGACCAATAGGAAATTAATTGGCATACATTTTTTTTTTTGTACGCATTATTTTTTAAATTTTAGACTGGGTCGGTCGCATGTCGCCCGGCGCGACGTTCGAATGCCTTTGCATAAGATAAGTCATGTAGTTATGCACATAATCGGAGCGTCCCAATCTAGCCATGCACAAACAAGCTTCCATGACACACCACTTACATGTTGGACCGGAAGAACTAAACTCTTTACTAAGCAACAAAGTTTTGGACGTGTCCAAATTGAAAGCATCTGCAATTGTCAGATTTAATTAAGGTCCAAGGTTTAGATTTGTCTTTTTAGGACAGAATACATCGTGTGAAAAGGAGAAAGTACTGATAACGATGTTTTCAAAAACATTGTTATCTATGGTTGTAAAAACATGAAACTGTTTGGGAAAGGTTTATGAGAAGCCTCCGGAAATAGACGGTGAGCGAATACAATCACCTGCAAAACATGTTGTAACTGCTTTATGTTTTTGGCGTATAACGTCATCCTCGAAAGTAATTTATTTGTTCTATGACGACCAGTACACCTAACCATGTGTTGCTTCTGTATAGGTTTCTATATAAGCATAGAACTGTGTCTAGGACAATGACTGCTAGTCCATCTGAACCGTCGAAATACGCATGCGCATTACAAAGTCGAAATGGCGCATGAGCATCACCCTTGATCTATCGGAACTCGGCCTGACATGGCACTACAGCACGCTTTTTCATGTCAATGATCTGAAGTATGCGCTGGGGTTTTGTCTTGCGTAACCCATAGCTGATCAGGTGTCAGTTACATTCTAGTAATTTTCACAACGATGATTATGCTTTGTATGGACCAAGATTCTTAGGTTTCGAAAGCCCATAAGGGTTGAACTAAATTAACCCCTAGGCTTCGCGGACGGTGTAGATCAAGATCAGACTGCACGTTCTGATCTTGGATCTATACTGTCCTATAAGGAGATATTTCCCCCAACCCCCAACGTTGAAATATCAACATTTTGGTTTTAACCATCGGCTTGAAAGTTTCATTTAAGTTATCTAGCAGGATAAGGGTTAACAAGCGGACGCTATATACAGCCCAGATCTGATTGCACATTCCGTGGTTCCTTTTTCAAACATTGTTGAAAAGGGAGAAACTGCTGGTAACCATCATTTCCTCTTCTTCCCGCAATGTTTTTCTTCACCTTCAAAGACAAAACGCCAAGCCCCCTTAGCTCAGTCGGTAGCGTACAGGACTTGAGAACAGGAGGTCGCTGGTTCGATCCCCGGCTTGGCCAATTTCTTTCCGAGGATTGATGATAGTCATTGCGACAGGATTCATTCCTCTCTCACCGCTGACCATTGTTTCGACGATAGTTATGTGGGAAAGCAGCCAGTGGTTTGGAAAGAATATTGTGCGGAGTACTGGTAAAAGAAACTCCAGGAAAGCATGGATAGGTGCACTGGCCGCCGCGATATAACTGAAATAATGTTGAAAACGGCGTTAAACACCATACAATCAATCAATCAATCAAAGACAAAACGTATTGTCTGAGCCGAGTTTGATTTGACTTCTGCAAATGCTTTTCTTTCAGACGAGCGTAAATTTTCTGTCGTCTGATAAAGACTTTATCGTTCACCACAAACTTATTTCAGAAGGCAAGGATTCATCTACGGATGACTCTTGGCTAGTGATCTGCTTGTCTAAGGGCCCCGCTACACCTTGATTCAGTAGGCTGTTAGGCAAACGGATTTTATTCATCGAAAATTTTGCGGCGACTTGCGTGGTATGATGGATCACAAAAATGCATAAAACCCCCTTCTACCAGAGCATCGCTCGATATTAGATAATCACTCCATAACCTCCCTTAGGTAGAAATTAGCATAAATATATTAGAGAAATAAGGAGAAATTAAATTCTAAAAAAAAAACAGCGGCCGAGAATGTACAAAAAGATAATTGCTCGATTTCTGTTTAGTTATTCATTATCTTTTGTTGAAAATGTACACCTATGCTAGTAACATTACCCATGTTTTACTTTAGGTTGTTATCTCTAATTTTTACTTTAGAACAGTTCATGTATCCGACCGAGGTATCATTGAGAAGTAAAACTGGTCACGGGCAGTTCTTCGCGGGACATTGTTCTAATGTTTATTTGTGTGAAGGTTGGGAGATAATATACTTGACGGTTAAAAGATGAAGTTTGACGAGATTTTAGGAAAATTGGGGGAATTCGGAAAATTTCAAAAGCGGATATATTTCCTGCTTGGGTTTCCGGCTATCAGTATTGGAAGTTTTTGTGTGATGGTTATAGTTGTCCTGTATACGCCGAAACACAGGTAAGTGAATATTTTCGAATTTTTGCTGGAAAACAAAAATTGG
The DNA here is from genome assembly GCA_945859785.2 of Tridacna gigas. Taxonomy (NCBI): domain Eukaryota; kingdom Metazoa; phylum Mollusca; class Bivalvia; order Cardiida; family Cardiidae; genus Tridacna; species Tridacna gigas. Next base: position 9,714,127 of record OX244031.2, on the reverse strand, counting down.
CGCGTTTGGTTTTCCGTCTCTTTCATTCTTTTATATGAGCCATGCTCTGTGAAAAGGAGGCTTAATGCATCCGCGAAAAGTATCGATCCAGGTCAGCCTGCGCGGATTGCGCAGGCTGACCTGGACCGAAACTTTTCGCTATTCGGATCAGTTTTATGCATGTCAGAGGACCAGTCTGCCTCCAGATCCAGTCAATTGTTAGAAGAAATGGATTTTATGGATCCATAATTATGTGATAACTTGCACGGTATGGTGCATCACGGAAATGCATTAAGCCCCCTTTTTCCAGAGCATGACTCATATATTTTGTTGCTTTGTTTTTTGTGTGGATGTTTGAATATTGGAATTTTTTATTCTTGCTATAATAATCCGACAGGGCAAAACCTTGTTGTTAAACCCTTCACCAGACGACAAAAAGTTTTTACAAGTTCAAACTGAAAGTTTTGGCAGACGGCTTTTTAAAATGGTGCTCAAATGATCGGAGTTGTCTTTAAAAGATAGAAAACATTGTGGGCAAAGGAGAAAATGCTGGTAATCTGCATTTTCTCAATTTCCCACTATGTTTTCAAAAGGTCTTTTCCTCCGGGACGTGAGATGAAAAAAATCGTTAGATGGAACTGATTTGATAATGAAGGATTGAATGAGCATTAATTAAGTTCATAGAGAATACAATTTTAAAAAGCATTTTATTTAAATAATAATAATAATAATAATAAGTAGTTCAGAGACACCATCACGCCGCCAAGGACATCATCACTAATGACATTGCTAACTGTCGTATTTCTTTATAGTATGAGATGAATCTGTAAATGGCCCAATTTTTGGGGTGATGATATATTAAAAATCGAAGATAACATACAGTCGGTTTTTTTACGGACTATCTTTCTTTTTTACCGTAATGTTTTTCAAGTATGTTCATTCCGGGGCCGTAGAGATAGCGGTTTTAAATCTCGTCTGTTGATGGTTTAAAACTTTACCAAACGACAAAATTTTAGAATGGTCCAAACTCGAAGCATTTGCAACCGACAAATTAATTTTTGGACATTTTATGAAATTTGTATTACAAAGGGTAGAAAACATTGTGGGAAAATGATAATCAATCAATCAATCAATCAGTCAGTCAGTCAGTCAATCAGTCAGTCAGATCTAGACCTACACAATGCCCAAACGCTGTATTGTTGCCCGTGAAATGCTAAGACGTATCGGTACCTTCTTGATAGAGTTTTAGGAATGCGCAGTTAACAGAAATAGCCAAGGTTTTTGCGTTTGTTTTTGTTTGCTGCCCCAGATATTAGATATCTGTTTAGTAAACACGGTTACAGAACCCCTGTACTGTACGCTTAACCGTTCGATTTACTTTTATCGCTGGTGTCAATTTCTGTATTATCTGTCGAAAATGCGGTCATCAAAATGAATGAATGAATGAATGAATGAATGAATGAATGGGTGGATCGGTATATGAATCGATGGATGGATCAACCAACCGAACGATCGACCGACGACTAACCAAGCACCCAACAAACCCAGCCACCCACCCAGCCACCCACCCTCCGACCAACCAACCAACCAACCAACCAACCAACCAACCAACCAACCAATGCAATATAGCACACGTTATGGAAGGATTTTTCGTGCAAAAGAAACATTCTGAGAAAATGAAAAAAAAATTCTCAAACATACCTTTAAACAGGAACAAAAAAAAAAAAGAATGAAAAGGAGGCATATCGAAAATTAAAAAAAAAAGTAAAATGATTATTGCTGATTGCATTTAAGATGTTTTTCGAGGCTACGGGTGAGCGAAATCCAATATGTGCATAGACATTTTTAACCTGTAACCTATACAAATTCTGTATCATCTGTAAAAAAACGTTTGCCATTGAGACTAACTCTGAAATTCAATAATTGTGTGCCATTGAGGTAGCTCGGTTTAAATAGATTTCAACTCTTAACCCTTTCCCAAACGACAAATTTTGGACTGGTCCAAATTCAAAGAGTTTGCAGACGACAATTTTAAATTTCATGAAAATGGCAGAAAGTTCTCAAAAAGGGTAGAAAACACTGTGGGAAAAGGAGAAATTGCTCGTGACGAGCAATTTCTCCTTTTCCCACAGTGTTTTCAAAAGACTTGTACTGCAGACACGTGAAAACCAGGGCTTGTTTGGGAAAGAGTTAAACAGGAACAAAAAAGAAATGAAAAGGAGGCATATCGAAAATTAAAAAAAAAAAGTAAAATGATTATTGCTGATTGCATGTAAGATGTTTTTCGAGGCGACTGGTGAGCGAAATCCAATATGTGCATAGACATTTTTAACCTGTAACCTATACAAATTCTGTATCATCTGTAAAAAAACGTTTGCCATTGAGACTAACTCTGAAATTCAATAATTGTGTGCCATTGAGGTAGCTCGGTTTAAATAGATTTCAACTCTTAACCCTTTCCCAAACGACAAATTTTGGACTGGTCCAAACTGAAAGAGTTTGCAGACGACAATTTTAAATATGATGAAAATGGCAGAAAGGTCTCAAAAAGGTTAGAAAACACTGTGGGAAAAGGAGAAATTGCTCGTTACGAGCAATTTCTCCTTTTCCCACAGTGTTTTCAAAAGACTTGTACTGCAGACACGTGAAAACCAGGGCTTGTTTGGGAAAGGGTTAAAGAGCTGAATAAATTAAATAAAAATTCTCACCGATACTAAAATACAAACTACAACAGTACCAATGATCTTCTCCCCGGGGAAAATCTCTCAGTATCGGACAATGCAGATCCAAGATCAGACTGCACAGAATAAGACCAGACTGCACATTCTGTGAAGTGTGATCTTGCTCTACACTGTCCGCAAAAGCGCGTTTAGTCCAAGCTTAGCAGCCTAAGATTCGACAGAATTTCCGTTGTTCAACGGAATTTCAGTTCATGGCCAATGACGGAAAATGATCCAGAAAGCATGAATACATTTGCTGCCGTTACGATCTGATTGACAATGGCAAATAAATTCCACCTTTATTTCGAATAAGGACATACAGTAATGGAATTTTACAAGACAGTCCAACAGTTTTAAAGCGTGACAGTATCTTGACACGTTCGACCATCGTCTACCATCCTCCTGAAATACCTGATGTGTTTGATGGTCGGCTCCATGAGTTACAGGTTTCGAGTGCTAAGCCTCGGTAGCGCAGTCGGTAGCGTAAAGGACTTGAGATCGAGGGGGGTGGGGGTCGCTGGATCGAATCCCCAGCTTGGTAAATTTCTTTCCAAGGATTAATGATAGTCATTTAGACAGGATTTATTCCTCTCTCACCGTCGATCATTGTTTCGACGATGGTTATGTGGGAAAGCAGCCAGTGGCTTACAAAGAATATTTTGCTAATTACTTGTAACAGAAACTCCTGGAAAGCATTGGTGTATTGGCCCACGTGATATATCTGAAATAATGTTGAAAACGGCGTTAAACACCATACAATTTAATCTACACCATTAGATTGCTGGGCCGAGACCCCGTAGCTCAGTCGATAGCTTGAGTACAGGAGGTCGCTGGTTCGATCCCCGGCTCGGCCAATTTCTTTCCGAGGATTGATGATTGTCATTGCGACAGGATTCATTCCTCTCTCACCGCTGACCATTGTTTCGACAATGGTCATGTGGGAAAGCAGCCAGTGGCTTGGGAAAGAATATTGTACGTAGCATTGGTAAAAGAAACTCCAGGAAAGCATGGATAGGTGCACTGGCCGCCGCGATATAACTGATATAACGGTGAAAACGGCGTTAAACACCATACAATCAATCAATACAGTTTAGATTGTTGGGCGCAATTAAGGTTTGTTTTTACGAAAAATGTAGATAAGGATCATACTGCAAAGAACCTGCATCCTGATCATTGATCTACAATGACGATTTACGGTCGGTTCAAGTGTTAGTCGCTGACAGAAAAATGAACTGTGATTTAGAAGGTCAGAAGTTGCCCAGTCGCTCTATCATTTGTTTACTTTTTACCTGGTTTAAAAACTCATTTTCCTGCTGCGACTAACACCATAACATATTCTCATCTTCACAATACTTTTAAAAGGTATGATTTAAATTCAAATGCATTTTAACACCCATATTGGCCAATATTGGGGCTTAACCCTTAGACTGCTTATCGCGACTCACTGACCTTTTGCGGACAGCGTAGATCAAGATCAGACTGCACAGAACGTGCAGTCTGATCTTTGATCTACACTGTCCGATAAGGAGATATCTTCCCTCCAGAAATCCCTTTGAAACAGGACAGTTTTGGGCTTATACTATGGGTTTGAAAGTTTCATTTCTGTTATTCAGCAGGATAAGGGTTAAAGTAAAACAAAATTTCACACTCACGAATTCAGTTACATTCAGTTTCTAAGTTCGCAAGGTCACACTAGTGAGACAACAAATTTGTATTCATAACACGTGATATTGTGCTAATCATTAGTATTTAGAGGGGGTCCTGCGTGGCTCAGTGGTAAAGTGTAGCACTCGTGACCTGGAGGCTTCAAGTTCGAGCTTCACTGATTCCACTTGGTTTTTCACAGGAGTGGCCTTGGGCAAGACACTTTAGAGTCCTAGCCTAGTACTGGTAATCTATGCATATGTGAGCTGTTGTCGTGATAGGACTGAAATAATGTTGAAAGCGGCGTAAAACAACATTCAATCAGCATTAAGATCAAAACCTCTTATGTAGGACATGAAGACAGTTTCGTGATCGTTTGACAGAAATTTACCTTGTTTTAACTCTTTCATGGTCATAGGCGGATGACAGGGGCTTTTGCGGACGGCATAGATCCAAGATCAGAATGCACAGAATGTGCAGTCTGATCTTGGATCTATACTGTTCGCTTGATTAGTCAAACCTGTAAGATATAAAATCTTTCGGAGTTTAAGTGGACATTGTATTGTCTACCGTTGAAAAAGGCCGAGTTTATATACCAGGGTCCGTATTCACCAACCATTCTTAAGAACGTTCTTTGTTTTATTCTCCAACATTTTCCAAGTGTGAAAGTAACACAACTTCTGATTGGCTAAACCATATGGTTTAGCCAATCAGAAGGTGTGTTACTTTCAAATTTGGAAAAATCTGAAGAATAAGACTAAGAATGTTCTGAAGAATGGTTGGTGAATACGGACCCTGGTGTTGAAAGATTAACCCTTATCCTGATAAAAAAGTGACATGAAACTTTTCAAGTCGACAGTAAAAACCAAAATTCTACTATTTTCAAGGGGATTTTTTGGGTGAAAGATATCTCCTTTCTGCACAGTGTAGATCAAGATCAGACTGCACGTTCTGTGCAGTCCGATCTTGATCTACGCTGGCCGCAAAAGGTCCTTAAGTCGCGCTCAGTAGTTTAAGGGTAAAAAGCATTTCCAGTCACATTGTATTGATAGCTCAGGGGACCTGCATGGTGCAGTGGTGTTGGCAACTTTTGTTCCAGCTGTGATTCAAATTTTTGTGGCATTTGTCGAAGACAATGCCACTATGAAGTCAATACGGCATTTTGAAAATCATGTATCGTAGTTTGTGCAAAACCAAAGGAAGTAAACCCTTTTAAACTCAGTTTTTCTAAGACAAATAAGTGTTTCTATTGCGCTCAGATATGAAATTGAAAATGGCGTTAAAATAAATAAGATTAGGAGATTAGGCCATTGATCGTGGAAATACTTTTTTTTTTTAATCAGAAATAGTTTGATCCGCTATGGCCTTCTGTTGGCGTAATGATACACACAATCTTTGTCTCCTGACCGCTCGATTCCGTGCTTGTTAGTCTAAAACACAGTTCGTTCCCGAACTGGTCCCCGTTGTTGATATACATACTACAACTGGCACAAGCTAATGTGTCGTTGCTTTTCATTGGGCTACAAGTAGATCACAGAATAGCCAATCAGAGCAGCATACACATTTGCAATTTAGCTGTAGAGGTAACATTCCGTTTTTCGCACAATTTGAAATTGGTAATCGAAACTAAAAAAAATATTAGCAGACATAAACATAAAAGGTGATACCAAAAATACTATTCACTTATTTGTGAGGTCAAATATATCGGAAAATCTACTGCTGTTGAAGTGAGAGTGACCTCCCCTGAACCTCTATTAGTGTAGCGTCATAGCTGTTCTAAAAATAGACAGGCAGAATTCTGCCCGTTTTTAGTAGCCTGTTCCGATCCCTATACACTTGCTGTATCAGGGGAGGTTCTAAGTTCGTTCCTGGACTTATTTGTCCCTGGGCTTGTTCGCCCAGACCTGTTCGTCCCACAAGATTGCACGCTACTTTATCGGATTGTGCATGACTATATGAGGGGTTGACTTTTAAACGAATACTTTGAAACTATTTCTGTTGTTTATTTTTCAAATACCTAATTCCACACAATGGCTCTCTTGACAAATGCCACACCAGTGCTTTCAGCGTTTTGATTCTGCCAGCGACTGGAACTGTAACTGATCGCAGTGAAATATTTTGTCAGACTCATAACATTATTCATACTTTTAAATAGTATGAATTAAATTTGCTTGCATTTTGATTTCTGATTTGTTTACTTTTGGCCACTAGTATTCCTTTAACCCTTCGGCACATACTCCCGGGTTTTATCGACCCTTTGGAAGAAGTCCTTTGAAAACATTGTGGGAAAAGGAGAAAATGCTGGTAACCAGCATTTTTTCCTTTTCCCCAAAATTTTCTACCCTGTCAAAGACAAGTCCAAACATTTGAGTAACATTTAATTTGCCGTCTTCAATGATTTCAATTTGGAAAAGTCGAAAATTTTGTCGTTTGGGTAAAGCCTTAAATCTTTCGCTGCCAGATATATGGTTTCGGATTTTCTCGAAGTTCAAAATTATTTTTTCTTTTTATTTTTTATTGCGACCAAAGCTTGACACAGATTAGCACCAGATAGCGGAAGGTGTAGATCAAAGATCAGACTACACGTTCTGTGCAGTCTGATCTTGATCTACGCCGTCCGCAAAAGCTATGTAAGGCGACACTGGCAGTGAAAGAATGAAGGATGTAAGGATCTAGTTATTATCACCACACTTAATCGATGACATAACAAGCTAACCGGGATGAACTGATAGATGAGTTCAAGTGCTTGTAAACTTATAAATCCTCCGGCAAGTGGTCGACTTTTGTTTTTGTTTTAAACCCCCAAGGCCGTTGCTTTTATCGAGAGTGACGCATTAACGATACATCCAGATTAAAAAAAAAAAACGCTCTTAAAACTTGAAAGTGTGTAGAATGGCTCAAAATGTATTTAGTTGTGTAAACATAGATAACTTACAAATATATATGATGTAAGGGATAGAGAAACTCAAGGGATTTGTCCTCAATTTAAACCGGAAACGACAACAGCGATTTCTCTGAAGTCTGCTAAAATACAAAATGCATTTTCCATCCGTCGTAATCTGTTCAACCTTGCAGTCGTCACGGGCAGCATTTGGCATGAAGATATAAGAATGATTTAAGTTTCATAAAATGAAGATGAAATGGGTTTAAAACTGGTGAAAACGAGTATGTATGTATGTTTAATTTTTGTGGCATTTCTCGAAGACAATGCCACTATGAGTTCAATACGGTATTTTGAAAATCATGTATCGTAGTTTGTGCAAAACCGAAGGAAGTAAACCCAATTAAACTCAAATTTTCTAAGACAAATAAGTGTTTCGATAGCACTCAGATAGGCTATATAATTAACAACGACGTATTAAAATAAACTGGATTAGGCCATCGATCATGGGAATATTTCTTTTTTTAATATCTATACCCGATATAGCCTTCTACTGGCGCAATGGTACACACAACCATTGTCTCCTGACAGTGTTTGTCCCAAAACCAGTTCGTCCCTGGGCTTGTTCGCCCCTTGGCCTGTTCGTCCGGGCTTGTTCGTCCCACATTATTCTTTGTTTATTTTTCAAATTATCAATTCCACACAATGGATCCCTTGAAAAATGCCACACCGGTGCTTTCAACTCTTTGATTTCAAAACTAAATGAGTAATATCAAGTAGATGGTTAATACTATCGAAAGTTTCATAAAACTTTTTTAGAAGGTTCTGGAAAAACCTGTTACCGAACAATTCCATGTTTTAAGTTTAAGCTTTTGGAAAAAAAAAAAAAAAAAAATATGGGAAAAGGAGAAAATGCTGGAACCAGCATTTTCTCCTTTTCCCATAATATTTTCTAATTCCCCCCCCCCCCAAAAAAAAATCACTTTCTGAGTCACATTTATTTTGTCGTCTGAAAATGCTTTCAATTTAAACAAGTCTGAAATAACTGCTCATATCTCTAATCTTATTTGCCATCTGTAATTGCCTTCAATTTGGCGAAGTCCTCAATTTTACCGTCTAGTTTAGAGTTAAGGATTTAATTTTTCTATTGACATGAATTCCGTTTTCATGTAAAGGCAAATTGCATGACTGTCCAATGTTTTTGATAGAATATTTCTTTGACAGATAGCATACAAATGAGCCATGCTCTGGCAAAAGGGGTTTAATGCATCTCCGTGATCCATTATACGAAGCAGGTCATCGCATAATTATGGATCTTTGATATTAACCCTTAGGCTGCTTATCGCGACCCACTGACCTTTTGCGGACAGCGTAGATCAAGATCAGACTGCACAGAACGTGCAGTCTGATCTTTGATCTACACTGTCCGATAAGGAGATATCTTTCCTCCAAAAATACCTTTGCAAGAAGAAAGTTTTCGGCTTCTACTATCTACTATAAAGTTTCATTTCATTTATTCAGCAGGACAAGGCTTAATTTTGTCTAATGACCGACTTGATCACGAGGTACAATGTCCTTCGAGACGCAGAAAATTGATTAACTGAGCAAAAATTATCGGACCAGGTCAGCCCGTACAGGCTAGGCTGACCTGGAACGATATTTTTTTTGGCAGATGCATTTGACCCCCTTTTCCCATAGCATGGCTAAAATGCTATTTGTAAATAGAGAAATTGCCACAAATAGGCAATTTATTCACCGCTCACTTCCCTAACTCAAGAACTGTCGAATGAATTTATGTCAAATGCACATGCACGATAAGCATTACTGCAGGTGAATTTAATGAAACGGAATGCATTTTCCACGGCAGAGAAAGGTGTTCACAATCTCATATCACAAATATAAACATTATCTGTGCTAAGGAAAGTTTAATTCCATGACACACAAATGATAGCAAGCTAACATGTGAAAAATTCCACGATTACATTGGTGGAAAAGTTAAGGCCAAAGAACGCTTGGTATCGTCATTATTGATAACACGAATTTGATTGGTCAAGAGTCGTCCTTGACACTCGCTCGCGTGGGCAGATTTGATTTTCACAAGCCTTGGACGATTTAACATAAGCGTCCTTACATGTTTTCCGGTCTATAAAATTGTTGACTTGTCAAAATTTAAAGCATTTGCAGACGACAAACTAAATGCCACTCAAATAGAGGTATTTTTGTTTCAAAGAGTAGAAAACGTCGAGAGAAAATGAAAAATGCTAGCGATAAGTATTTTTGTCTTTCCCTACTGTGTTTTCCAAAGTCCTTTTTTTTTCAAGGTCGTGAAAACTCAGGATGGCGTGGCACGGGTTTCACACAGGTATTGGGACTTAACGCTTTACCACACGACAAAAATGTAGTCGGGTCCAAATTGAATTTGCAGACGACAATTTAAGTGTGGCTAAAATGGTGGAATTTGTCTTTGGTAGGGTGGAAAACATTGTGGAAAAAGGAGAAAATGCTGGTTACCAGCATTTTCTCCTTTTCCCACAATGTTTTCAAAAGGGTCCTTTCTCAGGGTCGTTAAAACTCGTGATTGTGTGGTAAAAGGTTTAAAAGACCTCAAACAACTGTAGCCTATTCATGCAATATACCGGCCTAGTGTGGCCAACTTTCATGAACTCTGCAATTGAGGGGGCGCTCCAGCAAAAGGGGGGTTAATGCATATCCGAGCTAGTAATCATACAATGATCGATCATAAAATCCACTTTCTCTGACAACCGACTGAATCATGAGGTAGACGGGTCCTTTAAAATGCATAAAATTAACCAACAGCAAAAAAATTCGAACCAGGACAACCTGCGCGGACTGAACAAGCTGACCTTGGTCGAAACTTTTTGCAGATGCATTAAACCCCCTTTTTTCACAGAATATGGCTCAAATATATTGAATGGCGCCTCATGTCCCATCCTTCTTTCAGGAGTGTAAATTTTCTACATTTTTTGGCAGTTTCAGTTTCAACAAACACCAGGATAACTTCGTATGCTATATTTTTTTATGGAAATAAAATCGGTTATATGCAGAGCTATTAAAATATCTGTTATGAAAATGCAAATGGCAACACGTCTTTTTTTTTGTGAATCATAAACTGGATATTTAGCCGAATTCTTTATTCAGCCAAAATTATCGAAATATGTGAAGTACTGAAGCATTGTAACCTGCTTGTTTTCATGACAGATATTTAGAAAGGTTATGTTATAAAATGTCTAAAATTCATGTTATAGTAATAGAGTACTAACTAAAATTTTGAAGCAATAACACGTTTACCGAGTTTTTAGGCACCGTAGTCACGCCAGGTTGTATATTATAACCGTGACCTCTACGTGTCGTCAGTCATCATGCTTCGTGACGCCATGCGTTACGGTTTATTATACGAATCGTATATCCACAGTTTTTGGCCTCAAACTGTGAGAAATCTTGTTGAAAGAATCTGATATTTGGTTTAACGCTGTGTATGGCCTATTTGGACTTACTTTTGAAAACTGAAGTACTGAAAACATTGGATATTTAATTTTTTCGGTGTAAGATCGAGATGTAATTTCACACGGTAAACAAACTGTCTCGAATGACAAAATAGTCCGTAAGGCCAGCGACCAGTGGTTGATTAAGTTGCGGCAATCGTATAACTGCAATGTGGCCCGCAACATGTGAAATGAGACCTTCGGACATTTGCGTAAAGTGTCGTACCGGATTAGCCTGCGCAGTCCGCGCAGGCTACTCCGAAACGGCACTTTACGACTACATAAGATTTTTTCATACAGTAGGCTTTCGTGAAACAGAAAATCGCACAAAAACGGAAAGTGTCGTCTCGGATTAGTCACAGACTGCACAGGCTAATCTGGGATGACGCACTTTTACGCATATGTCCGATGGCCCCTTTTCGTGTGTTGCACGCCATATAGACTGTGCACTGCTCGCGACAATTGAAACCGGGGCAAAGCATCATGTGGCAAAGCAGGAAGTAGCTTCCAAAAAGTTGATGTGTATAATACTCGTAAAGTAGTACTAGGAAGCAAGATAAGGTGCACTGGTCTATGTATATTACTAGAAAACAGTTTAAAGTACGACGTAAACCCCAGGACAAACAAACACACCGGCTTCCATATAGAAATATGCCCTATCACAAGGGTGAAAAGGTCAAAGCGACATGGAGAGTTGTCAAGTGTCCAAACCCATTACCTCGCAGGTGGGAATTTTTACACCCCAGATGTAGAAAGCTTTTTAAAACACCGTGTGAAAAAGGAGAAATTTCTTGTAATAAATAGTTGCTCCTTTTACCACTAAGTTTTCCTTATATCAGAAGAAAAACTTCATTTCTGTACATTTTTCTCGTTGTCCCACCTGCAAGAATAGTGATACATCTGTAAAATACAGTGTGTTAACTCTCTGTCCCCCTGAAACAAATTAGGATAGAACAATTTTAAAGAACCATTGTAAAATATTTATAAGCAACAAGCACTGAAGTGTATGCGTGCGCACAAGTTAAAACATTGTGACAAGAAGGAGAAATTGCTCTTTACAAAAAAAGTCATCATATTGCCAAGATGTATTCTTAAGTAGCCTTCCGCAAGGCGCAAACAGAGAGAAAGTCACCGGGTAGTAAAGGGTAAAACAGGGTAAATGCGAGGCCGCTGATAGGCGAGCTTCCTCTCGATGGATAAACATGGAGTTATAAGTGATCTTGAATAGTTGTATTGTTCCCCTTATCATATTGAACCTTTAAACTCACAATGTCACCGGTACAACGTGTCCAAGGTTAACCATCGTGCCAAACGCATGGACGACCTGCTTCTGCCAATCATTCGCCGAGCCCCGTAGCTGAGTCGGTAGCGTACAGGACTTGAGAACAGGAGGTCGCTTGTTCGATCCCCGGTTCGGCCAATTTCTTTCCGAGGATTGATAATAGTCAATGCGACAGGATTCATTCCTCTCTCACCGCTGACCATTGTTTCGACGATGGTTATATGGGAAAGCAGCCAGTGGCTTGGAAAGAATATTGTGCGGAGTACTGGTAACAGAGACTCCAGGAAAGCATGGATAGGTGCATTGGCCGCCGCGATATAACTGAAATAATTTTGAAAACGGCGTTAAACACTATACAATCAATCAATCAATCTGCCAGTCATTCGTGTATGCCACCTGCCTCACTTCTTATGATTGTGGATTTGTCACTCAGAGGTGCTGGGTCTGTATTCACCAACCATTCTTACGAATAGTCTTAGTCTTATTCTACAGAATTTTCTAAATTTGAATGTAACACAACTTCTGATTGGCTAAACCGTTTGGTTTAGCCAATCAGAAATTGTTTTACATTCAAATGTAGAAAACTCTTTAGATGTAGACTGAGAACGTTTTCAACTTGAATGGTTGGCGAATACGAACAGTGGGCTCGGTTCCTGTCAGTAGTGTTGGTTTTCCGTTGGACAAGTCATCGGGTAAGAGCGCAGCCTTTTACCGGCAGAACCCAGGGAACAAATTGATTAATGAACTGTCACTGTGATATATTGAAATACAGTTGAAAGCGTCGTTAAACATGATAGGGACATTTCGCTTTTTTTAAACTTTTATATTTAGAATCAAATATGGCAGTAGACGTAGTTTTAAATGGTTTTTTTTTTTGACTCGAGCGATTTGCTAACACCAAAGAATAACTATCCAATCACCGTTATGTGTGAAAACAGCGTCACAACATTTCATTGGACAACCAAGTCACGTGAACTTGACTTCTTAATATAGACATGAAAATAAATGCATAACAAATGTACCTCTTATAGTAACTTTTTACCACACGACAAAATTTCAGATTGGTTCAAACTGAAAGCATTCGCAGACGACAGAGTAAACGTGGCCCAAAATAAGGAATTTATTTTGGAAAAGTTGGAAAATATAGCGGGTGCCAGTAGTTTCTCCTTTTCCAACAGTATTTTCAAAAGCCTTCTCCCTCAGGGTAGTTACAACTCGGGGATTGTGTAATGATAGGTTAAGTAGTTCGCGCTTGTAACATTTTTCAGAAATTCCTTTTATTGATTGCGAAATTCCTTTCTAATGACACAAAGTGACACTCTCTTATCGGCCGACCTACTTGTATATGGTTCGGACAAAGCCTCCCTGCTCGGAGCAGCATCTCTTCTAGCACGTTTGGTGAGCAATGACATCATTGGATACGGTCACGTTTCGTTTACGAGGAACAAGCCGGGAGTGCAGTGGTATTGTTGGGGATGTCACTTAACCCTTTCCAAAACAACAAATTTTAGATCCTTTCAAATAGAAAGTATGTGCAGATGACAACTTTGAAGGTGGTACAAATGAACTTAAGTTGTTTTACAGGGTAAAAAAGATTGTGGGAAAAGGAGAAAATGCTGGTTACCAGCATTTTCTTCTTTTCCTGCAATGTTTTCAAAAGGCCTCTTCCTTAGGGCCATGAAAAATACGGGATTGTATGGTAAAGAGTTAACTCTTTACCAGACAACCAAAATTTACACTGGTCCAAATTGAATGCATTTGCAGAAATGAATGACTTTGGCTCAAATGGGAAGATTTCTCTTCAAATGGGTAGGGAACATTTGAGAAAAAGACGAAATACATGTTACCAGTATTTTCTCTTTTTCACATCTTTTCAAATTTTGTGGCAAAAGGAGAAACTGCTAGTAACGAGAGTTGTAAACTTTTACCAGTTCGTTTTCGCACATATTCACGAGGAACCTCTCTCCAGTTCTCAGATAGCCCTATAACTTACAAAGAGAATAGATGGTTGGTGTCTTGGATGGGTTAAGTCTATCGGGCAAGGCGGAGGAATTTATCTCTGGTGAGCCAAAGGCGAATCGGATAATTTTCGGAACCGAGCTCGATAAACTTAACCCATCCAAGACACCAACCATCTATTTTAGTTATCATGTCACGCGATGTAAAAGCACAGAATAAAACACACAAACAAACATAACAAAGAAACAAACAAACAAAAAAACAGAAACATCGATATAAAGACTCTACTTTAGGCCTACCTTTAATAAATTTCCGGAGCCGAGCCCGATAGACTTCCCCAGTCCAAGACACAGAACATCCTGTTTCTCATTTAAGCCTAGAATCCAAAATCAGACTAAATTGAATATTTCGTTCGAAATAAGGCACATAATAACATCTTTCTCACCACGAGAAAATTAAAAAATGAAGAAATGTGTACCTCTGGAAATTTGCAGCTGCAATAGGCCTAATGACGTCATGAATGATATTGACTACGTCATAAAAAATGTGACGCACAGTCGCAGAAAATTGTGGCGAAGAAGACAATTGATATTTCTGTGTTAGTATTTTCAACAAAGAGTTTACAGACATAACGAAAACAGCGTGTTGATAATCATGTTCACGCATTTTAGGCCATATAGTTTTTTCATTACTTAAAAAAAATAGTACCGGCTGGTAACTTGACCAACTAGCCTAACAAACCTTGATCACATGACCAACTGACATAATGAACCTAGTCACGTGGTCAAGTGACCGTATATCACCAAGTTTATATGACCCCGTGTTATACGACGGGATTTATAGGAGGTAACAGGATATAATTAAATACCAGCCTTGGTTAAGCAGCGTAAAATTCATCCACAAAGTTAAACTTCCTAAATACCATATCTATTTAAGATGTAAAATACCCGGATTAGACAACGATACCTACGCCATTCAAGACTCCGTCCACGCAGATCTGATCAATCGAACCATTCCACTCTCATCCGATCCCACACTTACCTATGATCAGTGTCATCTTTATCAGTATCATCAACATGAAGAATCTCACAATGTCTCAGTGTCCAAGGTCGCCTGCGATGACTGGGTTTACGACCAAACAGTGTTCTACGATACCTTTACTTCAAAGGTAGGTAACTCTCGCTTCCTATGAATCCAGGCACTATCAGCTGGGTGGTGTTTTTTTTTTTTCAAATACATAACCTATCTGATATGGGCATTCTGGGTACAGAAGCGGACTACTTTAGAGGCGGCAATCAAGGCAAATAATTTCAAAATGAAATATACGTTTACTAAATAAAAACCTACCTTGTACGATTAATAAAGGCAGGTTAGCTAGCATAAAACCTATTAGCCATTTAAAACATAGCCCCTATAAGCTGGTGGGGACGTTATCTTTGTTGTCATTCTCTTGCACAAATCCCGGTTGTCCCTATGTCTATATTTAGAAACTGTCTAGAGAGATTTGCAGTAAACAATGGTATTTTATAAAATTATTTTCCCCGTTTGAAATCATTGTATTTTCAAGAAATTTGTAGCAAAAACCTGGCTTGATTTTTCCACAGGCGTATTGTTTATAGGCATTTTCGGATTGCTATTTTGCGTATTAATTTATCCTGTACAGGATAATGATGCGCCATAGCAGATAGGTCAAATCATCGATGAATATTGATATGCGCAGACAACGTGAATCCAGGCTATCATTTTATTCAGCTCAGAAGTGTTTTTAGTCAGATATAAGGTGGTATATGTGTCGTCAAAACGGCTTATATACTTTTCTTTTTCCATCCCATTTCTATAAAAAGTAGATTGCTTTATTAGAAATGTAGTTTTTCATGGAAGTGCTTTGAATAATTTTCAGATAACACGAATATACTGTTAACTTGAACGATTTTTGGCCTCTCGTCTTTTCGAAATATCAGTTTTAATGCCTCTAGGTTTAAACTTTTTTACGACAACAGATTCATTTGGTATGCGGGGATGCCATGAAGACCGCCCACATACAGATGTTATTCTATCTTGGTGTGTTGGTGGGCGATTTTATTCTCGGCACAATAGCTGATCTGTAAGTATTATCCCTTTACCACATAATTCCGAGTTTTAACGACTCTGAGGAAGAAACCTTTTAAAAAACATTGTGGGAAAAAGAGAAAATGCTGGTAACCAGCATTTTCTTCTTTTCCTATAATGTTTTCTATCCTATCTAAGGCAAATTCGAACATACGAACCAAATGTGAATTGTCGTTTGCAAATGCTTTCAATCTAGACAAGTATGAATTGTTCTCAAGTGGCGAAGAGTTAACTCTTTACCAAACGACAAAATTTTAGACACGTCCAGATTGAAAACATTTGCACACGACAAAATAAATGTGACTCAAAAATTTAAATTTGTTTTGGGAAGAGTAGAAAACATTGTGGGAAAGGGAGAAAATGTTGGTTATCAGCATTTTCTCCTTTTCTCCACAATGTTTTCAAAAGGCTTCTTTCTCGGTCGGGGTTGTGAAAACCCGGGATTGTTTGGTGAAGAGTTAAAGGGTTGTTTTTCACTGCAAGAGGTACTCCGTGCTTAAGTAGTCAGTGTGGTCGATTTGATACAGGAAATTCTCATTGAATCATCGTTGATGACGCTAGTCATATGGGAGTGTCCCTAGGCAATGTTCAGCAGAAACCGAGCTTAGTGCAGGACATACATGTATGAGTGAACTACGGCATTGATATATTTGAATCACTGGGAAAATGGAAAGAAAGACGTCGTTATTGTCCACGCTGTTACCTCCCTTTTTTACATGACTGAATTATGCAAATGAGCTCCACCGTACCGGCTGTTAGATTTCTTGGATGTGTATATAAGCTGCATTGGCACACAGGGCAACGAAAGGAGATTTTTAACATATCCATTGCTTCCGTATTTCTATGACAGAATTCTTTCTCCTCATCACTATTTCTGCATCTTTACAATAGCTAGGCATATGATATCCACATTCTCTGGTTAAAAGATCCAATGATGCAAGTTAAAGTAAGAAAATATTTCAGAATATATTTAACAAGATTTCTCTCAAATCATCTTGTAGTATGGGTGCAAAGCCGGACCCTTTCTGATGGGCAGTTTTATCTTGATCTGCACATTTTGTAGAAGAACCTTGACCCTCTTCAGTGTCATATGCGAAAACGAGAGCTATTGCAGACAAAATAGATTAAGATCAGATCGCACAGAACGCAGTCTCTTCTCGGATCTATACCCTCCGCTTGTTTGGTTAAACGTATGATAGACCGAATTTCAATGGAGTACATTTTCAGCCGTCAGAAGATATATTAATGTATTTGACGCTGGAAAAATTATTAAGCCATGCTCTGTGAAAAAGGGGATAAATGCATCTGCAAAAAGTATCGACTCATGTCAGCCTGCGCAATTCGCGCAGGCTGACATGGGCCGAAACTTTTCACTGTCTATAAATTTTCTGCAGGTCAAAAAGGACGATTCTACCAAATGATTCAGTTGGATTTGGGACAAAATGGACTTTATGGACTCATAATTATGTAATGACTTGCTTTGTATAATGCATCACGGAAATACATTAAACCTACTTTTGCCAGAGCATGGCTCAAATACATGTGACATGCTAAAAAGACGGCAAATTAGTAGAAACACTTTCACATGAGAACTGGATTCACTCGTTTAGATCTAATATGTTTGACCCATGCTCTGGCCAAAGGGGCCTTAACCTTTTACCAGAGGACAAAATTTTAGCCTTGTCCAAATTGAAAGCATTTGCAGACGACAATTTCAATGTGGCTCAAATGGTGCAATTTTTATTTGATAGGATAGAAAACATTGTGGGAAAAGGAGAAAATGCTGGTTACCAGCATTTTCTCCTTTTCCCACAATGTTTTCAAAAGGCCTCTTTCCCAGGGGCGTTAAAAGGCGTCATTGTGTGGTAAAGGGTTATTAAGGCATCTCCTTGGTGCATTGTATCAATCAAGCCATCACATGATTATGGATCCATGATCGATACTTTTTTTAAACAATCGACTGAATCGTGAGATAGACTGGTCCTTTGACGTACAGAAAATTCACCAATAGCGAAAAGTTTCGGCCCAGGTCAGCCTGCGCGGACTGCGCAGGCTGACCTGGGTCGATACTTTTCGCAGATGCATTAAGCCCCCCTTTTCACGGAGCATGACTCATTTTGTTTTCTCTCCAAACAGGGCTGGTCGAAAGAAAGCTTTGATTCTCAGTTTCTGTGTTGTCCTGGTATCCGCAATAGCTGTCACGTTCTCGCCCGAGTTCATCTCCTTTTCTGTGCTACAGTTTATTGTGGGCGGGGCAGCCCATGGCGCCTTTATTATCATCGCCGTTATTAGTGAGTATATATTTCATCCGCTAATATTAGCGCGACTCAAGGACCTTTTGCGGACAGTGTAGACGAAGATCAGACTGCAAAATATTTAGGTTTTACTATTGACTTGAAAGTTTTGTTCTAGTCATTAAGCGGGTTAAACGTTAACCTTATGATTTAATGGTGTTTGACACCGTTTTCAACATTATTTCAGGTATATCGCGGCAGCCAGTGCACCTATCCATGCTTTCCTGGAGTTTCTGTTACCAGTACTTCGGAAGATATTCTTCCCCCAGCCGCTGGTTGCTATCCCACATAACCATCGCCGAAACAATGATCAGCGGAAAGAGAGGAATGAATCCTGTCGCAAGGACTTTCATAATTCCTCGGAAGGAAATTGGCCGAGCTGAGGATTCGAACCAGCGACCCCTATTCTCAAGTCCTGTTTGCTACCGACTGAGCTACCGGGGCTCAGCCTCTAACATTCTACTGGGCGGCAAATTAAACCCCATTTTCACAGATCAGGGCTCATATTCTAGGTGCTGAATATATATCATACTGCTATGTTTACGTGTAATGGGCCAGAGGCCTTAGTCGCCAATAAAAATATTGTATTATATTTTATATAACCTATAATGCGAACGCGATAAGGACTGTTGATGAAGCGATTTCAGATTGAGTGATCCAGGGAGGATGGCAAGTTTATCGCGTTCAGCTTATACTTTCTTTTTTCACCGGGTCCGTATTTACCAACCATTCTTAAGAATATTCTTGGTCTTGTTCTTCAAAATTTTCCAAATTTGAAAGTAACACACCGTCTGATTGGCTAAACCATATGGTTTAGCCAATCAGAAGTTGTGTTACTTTCAAACTTGGAAAATCTTGAAGAATAAGTCTAAGAACGTTCTTCAGAATGGTTGGTGAATACAGACCCTGGTCTTGAGATAGTTGGCTTGTCGCACAGAGTATGAACTGGAATGCTTTTGCAAACATTTTTCGCCACCGGCTTATGTTACGTCGCTATCATTCTGTATCTCACCAACAGAAACATTGTATTCTATTATATATGACCTTTCTTTTTTTTAATACAACCAGGTCTTGAAATTGTTGGCTTGTCGCACAGAGTATGGACTGGAATGCTCTTACAAATATTTTTTGCCGTTGGCGTGTGTTACGTCGCCGTCATGGCTTACCTCATTAGAAGCTGGATGTGGATCAACTTGTCCTGTGCCCTACCTTGTATCGTGTACCTAGGCTACTGGTGGTGGGTATAAATCTCCTGTCAGTAGTTTCCTATATTCAATGTATCCGTTAATAAATAATAAAACAATATCAATAAATGATTCAGCCATGCTCTGTGAAAAAGGGAACTTACTGCGTCAGCAAGAAGTATCGACCCATTTTGTGCTTTGTAAAAAGGGGGATTAATGCGTCTGCAAAAAGTATCTATCCATGTCGATGGGTCGAAACGTTTTGCTATCGGTCAATATTCTACAGGTCAACGGACCATTCCAGCTCCCGATCTAGTCGGGTATTAGAAACATAACCAATAAACAGTACCAATAAATATGAGCCATGCAGTCCCCTTAGGCTCACATGGGTCGTATACCTTTTTAATATTTGTTAATTTTCTGATTGTCCAAACACAATTCTAATTCTCATGATAGTAAAGATAACTGTCCCCGAAGGCGATTTCAGTTTTTGATTGGTCGCCTGCGTGTACAGAGACGATCGTGAAAAAATCAATTGAAAATCTGTGCACAGATTTTGTGTGCACTACGAAATTCTCTTATTTTCACAAATAGAGGACAAAACTGGAATTTTAACATAGCTGTAGCTTACCTATTCAATAATCCTTCGTTTCAAATACAAAATTTTTCAAGTTAAACGCTAAACATATGATTGTCGGTTTAATCTGTATTGCAGCGAAATGCAGTTAATTTTTAGTTACACATATAGTCAAGGACTAAGTAATAAATGTTTCATAAGCGCCTGTAGAAGTCGTTTATAACATGTAATCTCGAAAAAAAACCCTAGGAAATTCATCGTGTTTGGCAGCCTTTTTTGTCTATTTAGGTTAACGTAAACATCTCTAGTGACAGAGAAATTAAACTATTTTTTTTTCTTATGTGTAGTTTTTAAATTGGAAATATTTGTGTTTGAAACGAAGGATTATTGAATTCGCAAGCAGCAGGTATGTTCGAATTCTAGTTTTGTCCTCTATTTGTTTCAAAGAGTTCCAAAGAGTACACAAAATATGGGCGCAGATTTAACTTTTTTTTTTATTTCACGACGGTCTCTGTACCCGAAGGCGACCGGTCAAAAACTTGAATCGCCTTCGGGGACAGTTATCTATACTAACCTGGGTCCTTTCAGCTATGCTGATTGCATGATAGAACAGTATAAATAGAACCATCGAGACTTACCGTGGCTTATTGATATGGCACATGGCTAGGAATCAAGGGATTGCGGGCTTTGTTGAAAATCTGTCAGGGGATTGGTGAAAGTCATTGCTAAAAGATTATTCAGTTCTCGTTGCTGAACATTACTTTGACTGTACTTAGGTTCGGAAGCAGTGTGGGGCTTGGAAAGATTTTTGTGCGAAGTGCTGGTGACAAACTCCTTAACCCTTTACCAGACGACAAAATTTTAGCCTTGTTCAAATTGAAAGCATTTGCAGACGACAATTTCATTGTGGCTCAATTGGTGCAGTGTTCTCTTGATAGGTTAGAAAACATTGTGGGAACAGGAGAAAATGCTGGTTACCAGCATTTTCTCCTTTTCCCACAATGTTTTCAAAAGGCTTCTTTCCCAGGGTCGTTAATAGGCGGTATTGTGCGGTGATGGGTCAAACGTATAAATAGGTGAACTGGCTGCCTTGATACAACCAAAAATACTGTATTATCTGTATGAAATCGATGTTAAGCTTACATCAAACGATTGTAACGGTGTCTTCTTAAAATCAGGTGCATTCCAGAGTCACCTCGATGGCTTCTCAGCAAGGGCCGTCAGTCTGAATCTGCCGTGATCATAGAACATGCAGCCAAGCTCAATAAGGTCCAACTCTCGCCTGATACCTACAAAAACGTGAAAGAAGAGGTCAGAGGGAGTGACGGGAGAATATGGCACGTTTTTACAAGTCCAGTCCTATGCAAACGAATTCTAATTTTGTTTTTTAATTGGTAAGTCATTGTTTGCTTTCATTCACAAATCATTCGAATATTATCGGTTGTCTTCTTTTTATCTTATCATTTTAATCAAATAAACCTTATCCTGCTGAATGAATGAAACCTTCAAGCCAATAGTCAAAACCAAGATTTTGCTATTTCAAAGGTATTTTTTTGGGGAAAGATATCACCTTATCGGAGAGTGTAGATCAAGATCAGACTGTACGTTTTGTGCAGTCTGATCTTGATCTACACTATCTGCAAAAGGTCCTTGAGTCGCGCTTGGCAGCCTAGGGGTTCATAAAATGCAATATGCTTTTTTGGGCAAACGATTTAATTATTTCTTCCTTTCTATTGTTTCAGAACTTTTCTTCTATTTCATTTTCCCCTGTTTCTTGATATTTATGTTTTTAATTTTAGGGGAAACATGAACCATGCTCTATGAAAACGGGGCTTAATACAACTCCGTGATGCAATATACCAAGCAAGTCATCATATAATTATGGATCCATAAAATCCATTTTTTCTAGCAACCGACTGAATCATATGGTAGAATTGTCCTATGACATGCAGAGCATTGACCCATAGCAAAATGTTTCGACCCAGGTCAGCCTGCGCGGACTGCGCAGGCTGACCTGGGTAGATACTTTTTGCAAATGCATTAAGCCCCCTTTTCACAGAGCGTGGCTAAAACATAATCGCTTTTTTTTTCACTTTACCATTTTCCTAAGCGACAAACTATAAACTCTTCAAAACTGAAGGCATCTGCAGAAAACAACTTTGAAATTGGTACAAATGAACAGAAGTTCTCTGACGGGGTATAGAAAACTTTGGTGGAAAAGTGAGAGAGTGCTGGCTCCCAGCATTTTCTCCTTTTCCCGCAATGTTTTTAGTAGTCTTCCTCCTTGTTTCGAAAAGGGTTTCGAAAAAAAATGGAACCGAGATACGACTGCATAGATTTGCAGCCTGATCATGGTTTTCTCTGTCCGGAAATGACGTCAGACGGTATAAGCAGGATATTGGTCAAATTGAGAGAAAATGTCTTGGCTTTAAATGATGAAGTAATTATTCATGTATATTTTTGTCAGAGCTCCAGATAGAGGGACTGATTTTGATTATAGAATTGAAAATATTAATTATTCTCAACTAAACCCTGTGTTATGGGTACTCATTAGAATCGTCTCACCGAGATGATTCTAATGAGTACCCACAACATAGGGTTTGGAAGAGAAATAATGGATTTAGAATACCATCACTCTCCCTTACCTGGTGTTCTGTTTTGATATTAACATAGTCCTATATTTTAACCAGAAAACGCTTTAGAAGTTTTTTTTTAATAATCGAATTGCTTTTCCTCGAAAAAGATAACACTAACAATTTTTCTCACTAACTTTCTGATTGTAACATTCACTGTGCTTAGCACATTCCCCCTGAAACAAATCCGCAGCGCAAGACTGAATGGGCTACATATATAAATGAGCCACGCTCTGGCAAAAGGGGACTTAATGCATCTCCGTGATGCATTATACCAAGCAAGACATAACATAATTATGGAACCCCTAAAAGTCCATTTTGTTTAATAACCGACTGAATCATAAGG
The DNA here is from genome assembly GCA_945859785.2 of Tridacna gigas. Classification (NCBI taxonomy): domain Eukaryota; kingdom Metazoa; phylum Mollusca; class Bivalvia; order Cardiida; family Cardiidae; genus Tridacna; species Tridacna gigas. Next base: position 9,691,016 of record OX244031.2, on the reverse strand, counting down.
TAGGCTGGTCCTTTGACAAACAGAAAATTGTCCAATAGCGAAAAGTTTCGGCCCAGGTTAGCCTGCGCAGCCCGCGCAAGCTGACCTGGATCGATACTTTTCGCGGATGCATTAAGCCCCCTTTTCATCGAGCAGGACTCAAAGTTTTTGTGAAATAGTGAAAAAAAACAAAAAAAAAAACATGGTTTTAGATTTTATATAATAAAACACGTGAAAACATTGTGGTAAAAGGAGAAATTGCTCGTTGTGAGCAATTTCTCCTTTTATCACAATGTTTTCAAAAGCTGCCAGCTGCATGACGAAAAATATAGTGTCATTTTCAGGTGGAAATGTGCTAGACATAGGTTTATCTAATCCAAACTAATATGCAGATCTCAAATAGAGACGGGTATCTAAACAGACAGATAAATACATGTACAAAATCAGGCTGAAAGACATACAATCAAAACTGTCTTTAGTAGCCACTTACCTAAACAGACATAATTAATATTTAAACACAAGTGGCTGTTTAACTCAAGACTTGCAACAGTGAAAGAATAGATAAAAAAAAAAATGCTTGTCTGAGGCAAGTGCTTGTTTAGTACGGTTAAATTTCTGCCTACCTTTCACCTTATGAATCTGAAATATTTTTCATATTTGGAATCTAGGGGCCCTGGCTCTATGGTATAGGGTGAGAATCGCCACTCGGAAGCCCCGGGTTCGAGCCTCACTGGAAGCTTTAAGTTTTTCGTGGGAGTGACCTTGGGCAAGACACTTAAGAACCCTAGCCTAGTAGTGGTGAAACTCAGGAAATACATGAATATGAGTGAGGGCTATCGCTGTGATATTACTGAAATAATGTTGAAAGAGGCGTAAAACACCATGCAATCAACAATAATATTTGGAATCTGAAAGGTTGGCCTCTTAGGACACGGTGTTGCTTAAAAGAGGTGTTGTCTATGACAGGTCTGGCTGTATATTGAACATGGTTATTTGTGAACTTGAAATATCTGTAGTTTGATACGGCCTGCTGCTAATCCCTTAGGCTGCTAAGCGCGACTCACAGACCTTTTGCGGACAGTGTAGATCAAGATCAGACTGCACAGAACGTGCAGTCTGATCTTGGATCTACACTGTCCGATAAGGAGATACTTTCCCCAAACAGATACCTTTTTTACTATCGGCTTGAAAGTTTCATGTCATTTGCAGGTCAAGAGTTAACACACTGGTTTGATTCGGTGTGCGCTGATTCAAATATTTCCGTAAATTCGAGTCATTTTAGTTGAAACAGAAATGATTTAAGCAAGCAGATTAGCAGGTGTTCGGTTTGGATCTCTCATGTCAGCAGACAGAGCTGCTGCTGTTTTTTTTTTTCGAGAAAAGAAGAATAATGTGCCTGTACCCTTAGTCGAGGCTTCGTAGGTTATAATGCTCCCAGTCTTGGTCGAGGAAAATATGAAGCTATCGCCATTGCTGATGTATTTTTGAAAGTGGCCTGAAAATTTCCGTTCAAACATTAAAAGAACAAAGTCAGATAAGGGACATTTTAGAAAGATATAACCCAAAAAGGAAACCTCTTTCAGGATGGTTATAAGCATGACGTATTTTGGCGTCCAAATGAGCGCCGGCAATCTAGGCGGCGATTTTTTCTTCAACTTCCTTCTCATGGGCATAGCAGAATTCCCTGGCTATATTGCCGGCATCATGCTTACAGACAGGATCGGCCGTCGACCTAGTCACAGTGGATCGATGTTTGTCGGTGGGCTAGCCTGTCTTTCATCTTTATTTGTGGTGTATTTTGGAAATAATGGTAAGTGCGTAGATAGTAGAAGAGCATGTGAAGTATAGTGTTTCAACAGAATGGGGAAAAAATAAGAAAAAAAGAGCAATTGCTTGTTACAGTTGCTTGTTGCTTCTCTTTCTACAATGTTTTTCAAACTTACCAATGTCTGAGTCATTATAGGCGTATTAATATTTCTGTAAAACATACGACCGCTTCCTAAGACAAATCAGTTTTTAACAACCCTGATATTGGCATCTTTAGAAAATATTGTGGAAAGAAACAACTGTTTAAAAAAAATTTAAAAAGCTGCTTTTTACAGTTTATTCTATTATGTTGAAAAACGATATTGCCCAATCCTTCCCTTCGAATGTTTGGCCTTCGCATAATTTGTTGGGGCATACTCTGGCAAAAGGGGGTTTAAAGCATTTCCGTGTTGCATTATACTACACACGTCGTCACATAATTATGTATCCATCAAATGCATTTAGTCTAACAATGGGCTGGATCAGGAGGTAAAATGGTCCTTTGCCATGCATAAAATTGACAGAGAGCAGACAATCCGACTAGGTCAGCCTGCACGCACTGCACAGTCTGACCTGAATCGATACTTTTTTTGCAGATGCATTAAACCCCCTTTTTCACAGAGCATGGCTCTTTTTGTATGGAAAGAAATGGGAAAAGTAGCTTATAATTGTCACAACTTCTTGTTGCTTCTTTTTCAGCAATATTTCCCAAAGCTGTCAAGCGCTGAGTTCTCAAACGTTGTACTTCTATAATGGGCGTGCAACACACGAAAAGGGGCCTTCGGACATATGCGAAAAAGTGTGTCGTCCCAGATCAGCCTGTGCAGTGTGTGACTAATCCGAGACGACACTTTCCGATCATATGTGATTTTCTGTTTCACGAAAGTCCACTGTATGACAAAATCTTATGTAGTCGTAAAGTGTCGTCTCGGATTAGCCTGCGCGGACTGCGCAGGCTAATCCGAGACGACACTTTACGCAAATGTCCGAAGGTCTCATTTCGCATGTTGCGGGCCATATAAGCCATGCTTATACAAAAGGGGGCTTAATGCACCTCCGTAATCTATTATATCAAGCAAGTCATCACCTAATTATGGTTCCATAATAGACACTTTTTTTTTAAAAAAAATAATCGACTTAGTCATAAGATAAACTGGTCGTTGGATACACAGAAAATTGACCAATAGCCAATGGTCGTTCAGACAAAATGGATTTTATAGATCCATAATTATGTGATGAGTTGTTTGGTTTAATGCATCACGGAGTTGCGTTAACCCCCCTTTCACCAGAGCACCGCTTGTCTATTTATAGACGCAAACCCTTCCCTTCTCCCCGTATCCATTCAAACCCCGTCTCCCTGAGAGTTTTATTCTAATATGTTGGTCAAAAACCAGCTTTGACAAGTTTTATGAACAGAACAGATTTTTTATATTATAATCGTTATATATTGTTTTGACAAATAAACCTATGAATGAATATTGCCACAGGTGTACTTATCGTACGTTTCACTTAGTGAGAAATAGAAATAAGGAGAAAATGGCTTCCTTCATAATACTTATGGAACAGCCAATTAAGAGAGGAAAAGGGAAAAAAATGTAAAGAAGAATTCAAAGTACCCTAAACTTCTTAAAAAAGTATAAATTCAACAGAAAAAAAAAACCGTTTTAGAAAAAAGTGATATGTTTTCCATTCTTTAATTCTGCGTATTTTTTTTAATGATTATCTCGAAAGCTTCTTAACCCTTATACCACACAATGCCACCTTTTGATGCCCCAGGAAAAGAAGCCTTTTGAAAAAATTGTTGGAAAAGGAGAAAATGCTGGTAACCAGCATTTTCTCCTTTTCCACAATGTTTTCTACCCTATCAAAGAAAAATTGCACCATTTGAGCCACACTGAAATTGTCGTCTGCAAATGCTTTCAATTTGGACAAGGCTAAAATTTTGTCGTCTGGTAAAGGGTTAAAAGAGCTATCAGCAGACGCCTTTGAAGCTTGCTTGTAAAATACGGATAATCAACATGAGTTCAAGTTAGATTCGTGAATAGGTACTTGCCCGCCCGGGAATCTCAGTGGTTAGCGTATCTGATCAGTGACCTGGTGTTTGAGGCAAACTTTCTTTCCGGCAGTTTTTCGCTTCTCATCACTGGTGAATGTGAGAAACGTAGTTAGTGATTTGGAAAGAAAGTTGTACCAGTACTAGTGTGATAAAGCCAGGAAACACATGCGTAGGTGCACTGACCGCACTGATATGACATTAGCTGTTAAAACGGCGTTAAACTGCAATACAAATAACAAAGAATAGGTGGTGTAAGCAAAAAACATTTGGTAACGGAAGAAACTGCTTGTTAATCTTCACTTGATTCAGCACCGTCCAGCCTGTTTCATGCATGATAACACAACTCCACACATTGCTAGGCACACCAGAGAGTTTTTGGTAGACAAAATTAACGGCTTACCATGGCCGGCTTGCAGTCTGGACATTAACGTCATTGAACATTTGCGGGACCTGATGGGGCGGAGACTGAGGAAAAACCACGTCATTCACAATATCATGACTTAACTGTTACCTTGACTCTGGATTAATTTGCTATTCAAGACGACGTTGCAAGACGTAAGTTCAGGTCCAATCGATGGATGTCTTTATCCATAATAGAGCGGGACGTAACACTGTCATACTGATTGATTTACATTTCTAGAAAAATCACTGATTGCAACCAAGCATTCAGAGAGTATAATAACTTTTGTTTATGACTTTTCCTTTACCAATATATACGATAGAAATTTTATGCCTTAGTTTAGTGTAAAACTTCTTTTGTATGTCTGTATATCTTTCACACACTATTTCGGCACAGACTTACTTCCAACATCTCTGAGGCAGCTATACAAAACAAAACAAAAAAAAAAGTAATGTTCGAGTTTTCGAGTTCTTTTTTCTTTTTTTTTAAAATATCTCGTAATGGGCCCGCCAAACCAAACCTCTACCAGGCATATGTTTTATGTAGTACAAACAAATGCTCTGTAAATATGAAGGAAGAAATTTGCTTTTGAAAATTAAAAAGAAAGGGACTACTTACATAAAAAAAAGACAGTAAAGAATTATCTCCCTTTATCATTACAGGATGACAATTAGTGCAACATATTACGGTGTACAGATGAATGCCGGAAATCTTAGCGATAATTATCATTTAAGCTTTCTTCTGATGGGTTTCGCAGAAATTCCAGGCGGTATATTTGGCCTGGCGCTCCTCTATAAATTCGGAAGGCGCTGGACAAATTGCGGAACCCAAGTGCTCGGGGGTGTTTCGTGTCTTGCCACGATGGTGCCCGTTTTACTTCAAAATTTAGGTAACTGCCGCGTAATGCATGGTACGGAGAATATTTAAATGTATTCCAGATAACTTCAGGTGAAATTGTAGTAATTAATAGGTTGAAAGATGACAGATGATCGGATCAATGGACAACCATTGTATATCAACACTACATTTGTACATACCAACCAAGTTATAAAATCGGAGCCAGTGTCCCCTCGTCCCTCTTACCCTCCGTACTAACTTTTCTTGCAACGAAAAACGAGTACTAACATTCTACCCGCTTAAGACTTAAACATCTTAACTTAGATACTAACTTACCGACTAACTTAACGTTACTAATTACTAAATAAATAGCAAGTATATCACGAGATCAAACAACTTGCTTCTATCAAGATCGAGACTGTTTAAGGCAGATGATCTATATCTTGCGAAGTCCATGGTGACTCCAACAATCCGCTGATTTGAGGCCAGTTTTGGGCAACGAACAATCGCTTGTTTTAAGCAATATTTCTTTCCATCAAAACAAATATCAGGGAAGAAACAATCGGCGTACTAGTCGCTTCTTCTATTGATGTTGGGGTTATTGCCATGCAATTCGCCGGTCTGTACTGGCAAATATTATGAATGAAACAATCTAGATTCGAATTTTTCCATATTCGGATGATAGAGATTGTAGTGCACCCTTAACTCTTTACCAAACGACATAATTTTAGGCATGTCCAAGTTGGAAGCATTTGTAGAAGACATTATACAACAATGTAAATGTGACTCAGAAATTGAAATTTGTCAGTTTATGAGGGGTAGAAAACATTGTAGGAAAAGGAGAAAATGCTGGTCCCCAGCATTTTCTCCTTTTCCCGCAATGTTTTAAGAGCGTTCATTGTCACGGTCGCTAAAATGCGGGATTGTATGGTAAAGGATTAAGGAATATTCATGTAACATGATGATTTGCATTGGGTGAGATAGACCAATTTGACAAAAGTGGAAATATTGATTCATTGTTGCGCCGGCTTGTATTAGATCGAACAAGAAACCTAACTTAGTCCAAGAGAAATCTTTATTTGAAACATCAAGGAAAAGAGAAAAAAATGTCGTAAATAACAATCACTCCTTTCCCCCCAGACGTTTGCATATAAACCTGAATTTCGTTCATCAGATCTAAGGGAAATAATCATGTTTTGACAAAACAAATTTGTAATGCAGATTTACAGCCCCTTACAATAGCTTTCGCACATCAAGAGAAAAAGCAAAAAGAAAAATGATCATTCAAAACAACCGCTCCTTTTCGCCCAGATGGTATTTGCAGAGAAGATCCAAGTTTATCGGATATATGGGAGATAATCATGTTTTGACAAAACAAACTTTGTATTACAGATTTACAACCCCTCACAATAGCTCTAGCCTTTATCGGAAAAGCGGGTTCCTCTGCAGCTTTTGGAATCGTGTACATATTTACTGCGGAATTACTGCCTACGGTGGTGCGGAACGCTGGGATGGGGGTGTGCTCGTGCGCTGCACGTGTCGGCGCCATGTTGGCACCTTATATTGCCAAGTCGGTAAGTCCATTCGTTGTTTATGATGATAATGACAATGATGAGGTAAATGATAATAGCAGGGCTGTTCACCAGGATTTCAACAAGAGATAGAATGTATTATTTTTAACTCTTCACCCAACGGCAAAATTCTGATTTGTCCAAATCCAAAGCATTTGCAGACGACAAATTAAATGTAGCTCTTATGGTTGGATTTGTCTTTGATAGCGTAGAAAACATTGTGGGAAAAGGAGAAAATGCTGGTTACCAGCATTTTCTCCTTTTCCAACAATTTCTTCAAAATCTTCGTTAAAACTCGGGATTCCTTTGCGGAGTTTCCTCACAACCTCTTGCAGACGGTTTCTGCATGATTCTTGTAAAATGTGATTCTATGGTTGTACGACATTTTGAAATGGGAAACATTGTGACAAAAATAGGAAAAGTACTCGTCATTAGCAATTTCTACTTTTGCCACGGTGCTCTTAAAAAATGGTTTACTGCAATACTGCCTGATAACTGTGTAAAAACAAAGACACAGAATCTATTTTGTCATCTGCAATTGCTTTCAATCTGGACAAGATTAAAATTTTGTCATTTGCTAAATATACATAGTAAAATTAGTGTTGCACCCCCTGTGTTTTTAACGTGTTTAATTTTCTGGCGTGAATGATATGAAATAGGTTAGAAATTAGAATCTGGCTGCTGTATACAAGAACAAACAAGTCTGTTGTCTCTGAAATGGAATGAACTGAGGTATCCCTTAACCTCATGGCAGCAGCTACTGATCGAGCTGTTTCAGCCTCTCGTGAGAGGTGTGAGACAAAGACTGCAAGCTGTTTTGCATGCCCCGGGCGGAAGTACGCAATATTGCCTGATTTAGTGTGTCCATTCTCTGCAGGTCACTTTCAACCTGTCGTAAGTTTTGTTTCGAAATTAAATTCCCTGTTTTAACCAAACTTAAACGCTTCTCGTTTTTCTTAAATTTGAAAGCAACATCTAGGCAAAAGATTCCCACTTACCATGAGATCAAGGGATACCTCAGTTCAGTTCATTTTCTGGGCAAAAGACGAGTCTGTTGGTGTATGCAGCAGCCGAATTCTAATTTCGACCCAATTTTATCTCATTCACGCCAGAAAATCAAACCCGGTAAAAAACACAGGGGGTGCAACACTAATTTTGCTATGTATATGTTTTAGATAAACACGGTTACGCCGGTTGACCAGTGGTATAGCTGGTAATCTACGGTTCTGAATTCGAATAAAAACTCATTCAAAGTCATTCCGAGCACTGAAGATTGATCGTTTGATTAATTGATTGTATGGTGTTCAACGCTGTTTTCAACATTATTTTAGTTATCGCGGCGGTCAGTGCACCTATCCACGCTTTCCTGGAATTTCTTTTACCAGTGCTCCGCACAATATTCTTTCCTAGCCATTGGCTGCTTTCCCACATAACCATAGTCGAAACAGCGATGAGAGAGGAATTGATCCAATGACTATCATCAATCCTCGGAAAGAAATTGGTCGGGCTGGGGATCGAACCAGCAACCCCCTGCTCTCAAGTCCTGTACGCTACCGACTGAGCAACAGGGGCTCGGCGAGAATTGAAGAAAGTCGTCGCAACAAAACTCATGTCTCCTTCATTGCTGGCAATAGTTCCGACTTTGTTTATGTGGGAAAGCAGCCAGAGCCTTGGACAGTCTTTTAGATTAGGAATTGAACTCACAGACAAGTTTATTTACTCTAACCCCCAAAATTTACTGAAAAACTAAAAAAAAAAACTGTTGAAAACAACGTTAATACCAAACAAGGGAAACGTCAATCAAACTATAATGATAAAACTGTGACCAAAGTTATTATACCCCCACCTACGTAGTAGAGGGTATACTAGTTTCATAATGTCTGTCTGTCTGTCCGTCCGTCGATCCGTCCATCTTTTCGTTTCCGTGCTCTTCCTCATAAGCCATTTGACCTAGAACCCTGAAAGTTTATGCAAGTGTTCCTCATGACCCAATGAGGTGCACTATTGTTTTTGGTTCACATGGGTTAAAGGTCAAGGTCACAGGTGAACTTTGTTTTCTCCGATTGTCTTGCTTCAGTAACAAGGTGCTGGTGGGGGGGGGGGGGTATTTGTCCGCTGCTTGCGATAGTTCTAGTTCAGTTTTAATCAGTCTTGCTTTACAAGTGTAAGATTTTGAAAATAGATTTTATCGTTTTAATCGTCGCATCTGATTCTGCTCTATTGATCGCATTCATCCAATTTTCATTTCAAAATTGAAATCTTAACAGAATCCAAGTTTAACCTTTCACTGTCAAGTAAGTGAACACTTCTGATGGCTCTACAACTAATTTTTCATTGAAACTGAAGACGATTCTGGTCAGAGTCTAGCACCAGGTAGCGGAAGGTGTAGGTCTAAGATCAGACTGCACGTTCTGTGCAGTCTGATCTTGATCTACGCCGTCCGCAAAACCTAACCAAGGCGATATTTGCAGTGAAAGAGTTATATGACATTCAAAGGATATGAATTCTCAGAATTTTTCCAAATCGGAGTGTCTTCCCCAATTCATTTAGTAACAGACATAAAAGAACTCAATATGGACGCGTTTTACAGAATATGAATTTAAACACCACAACTGCACATAAACTCTTCAATGCCTATAAAGAATTCGCAGAGAATGTTCAATATTCGACAAGAAATGATAAGCGATAGGAGAAACGCACTCAATCTTTTAGATTTTTACTATATTACGATTGATTTTGTGTTTGTCCAAAACATGTAATTACTTTACAAAGTCCCAGTTGACTTGAAACTCCGGGTCGTTATCATTCTCCAAATTTTTGAATGATGGCTTCAATTCCGTTTTATCTTTTGTCTCTTATGTTGTGAACATTAACTCTTATTCTGCCAAATTTAAACGGTTGACGAAAAAAAGTAAATATTTGAACCATGGTCTGTGAAAATGGGGCTTAATTCATCTGCGAAAAGTATCGTCCAGGTCAGCCTGCGCAGTCCGCGCAGGCTGACCTGGGCCGAAACTTTTCGCTATTGGTCAATTTTCTGCATGTCAAAGGACCAGTCTACCTCATAAATAAGTCGGTTGTTTAAAAAAGTGGGTATTATGGATCCATAATTATGCGATGGCTTGACTGGTATCATGGATCGCGGACGTGCATGAAGCCCCCTTTTGAGCACGGGTCATACACTTTGATTGTTATCGAACTGGGTTTAAATGACAGAGACTATTGATAGAACAGCGGGGGTGCAGAGCAAGATCAGACTGTACGTATGTATTGGCTGATAGTGCTTGAAACTCTCCGCAAGAAATATCTATGGCCTCGAAGGGCAGGAGTAGAATTAATTCGCACTGAAATGTTGATTGAGTGATCTTTTATGCTACTTTCAATATTATTTCAGTCATATTACGGTAACAGCTCACATAGTCATGTATGTCTTAGATTTCACCGGCACTACGGTAGGGCTTTGAAGTGTCTTGCCCAAGAACACCCCAACGAGTGGTATTCGCCAAGAAGTCTAAATGTTTATTCTGTTTCTAAATTCTGAGACTAGGTTTCTGATTAGCTGAGACGTTCTGTAGGCCCTTTTTACGTAATACAGTGTGGGAGAAGAACAACAACTATTTTTAAAGATACATCCTTACCACCAGGGAGAACAAATGCTGTTAAAACTTGAAAGTGTGTAGAATGGCTCAGAATTTGGTCAGCTGTGTAAACATAGATGAATTACCAATATAAATTGCGCAAGAGATAGAGAAATCCAAAGGATTTGTTCTCGTGTACAGCTGGAAACAGTTATTTCTTTGAAGGCTGTCAAAAGATTAAATGCATTTTCTGGCCGTCGTAGTCTGTGCAACCTCGCAGCCGTCAAGGAAAACATTTGGCATGAGGATATAAGAGTAATTATAGTTTCATAAAATGGAGATGAAATGGGTTAAAAACTGGCTGAAAAACGAGTATAAATTTATCTGTAATGAACAAGCAATTTATCCTTTCCTCCCAAATGTTTCAGAATCTTACTACATGTACTTAACTCTTTTCCAAACAACGGAATTTTAGACTCGTCCAAATTGAAACCATTTGCAGACAACAGATTAAAAGTGACTCATATAAAGGTGTCGCCTTTGAAAGGGTAAAAAACATTGTGGGAAAAGAAGAAAATGCTGGTTACCAGCATTGTCGTCTTTTCCCACATTTTTTTTCAAAAGCCTTCTTTCTCAGGGTTGTTAAAACTTGGGATTGTGTGATAAAGGGTTGAGGGACATAAAGCTTTTGATTTGTAAGAAGCATCTTTGTGCAAACTTTAAAGGCAAACTTAATAATAAAAATAAGCCTTGATCTGACAAAAGAGGGATTAACTCTTTCGCTGCCAAATGCATGGATTCAACATTTCTCGATGTCTAAAAGTTTATTTTCTTTGCTTTTGTATCTGACTTTGGTCACAGATTAGTATCAGGTAGCGGATGGTGTAGATCCAAGATCAGACGGCACGTTTTATGCAGTCTTATCTTGATCTACACCATCCGCGAAAAATGCCAAAGACGACATTGGCAGTGCAAGAGTTAAAGCATGATACAAAGCAAGTCATCACATAATTATGGACCCATAAAACCCGTTTGGTTTAACAACCGACTGAATCTTGAGGTAAATTGGTCCTTGGACACGCAGAAAATTTATAAATAGCAAAAAATTTCGACCCATGTCAGCCTGCGCTTACAGCGCAGGCTGGCATGGGTCGATACTTTTTGCAGATGCATTAAACCCTCTTTGTACAGAGCATGGTTCAAATGAAATAATTATCATCTTACAGGGCGAGCTGATAGGCGGTAACTTCGGTAAAGTATTTCCGCTGGTTGTATTCGGGGCATTATCCATCGTGGCTGGACTGTTATTACTTATACTACCGGAAACTCTGAATCAAAAACTACCTGATACCATCGAGGAGGGAGAAAACTTTGGCAGGTCAGTTGTCACAACGCCAAGTCAACAAAATAGGCAAATTCAGTCTGAAAAAAAGGACGCAAGTACATGCTTTTAGCCTGAATGTTTATGTACAGTGGACGGTGTGGAAGCAAAATGAGGCTGTATGGTTTATGCGCGCTGATTAATTAGCGCAAAAATCAGATATATTTGCCTCTTACAATATGATACAATATATTACAATACAATACAATACATTATATTCAGTAATAAGGCCTCCAGCGTATAATACGTGCATAAATACAAATGTTTTCACAGACTACGTTAATGCCAGGCATTTATCAATTCTAACGAACGTCCGCCTATGCAGGGTAAGTTAGGCCATCATGACACCATCTATATGACTAAAATATATTCTTGATCGGAGAGAGATATCAGGAATTATACAACGTAGCTAGTACGGTTCTGTTATGCTGTACTTGCATGTATAAATTTCCGGGATTTAGATTTAATAGTCGGTCTAAATATGAACATTTTCTAAAATTGGGCCGGACTAGCCCCGGGTCCGTATTCACCAACCATTCTTAAGAATGTTCTTTGACTTGTTCTCCAGAATTTTCTTCATTTAAAAGTAACACAACTCCTGATTGGCTAAACCATTTGGGTTCTTGCAATCGGCTTGAAAATTTCATTTCACTTATGTAGCTTAATAAGGGGATTAAGTTATTTGCAGAAAAATTGTATCAGCAGGCGATAAGATAAGGACAGTCATGTTGGGCAATGAAGGATTGAATATATGCTGTAGATTGAATTTCGCATCTTTTCTTTTATACAGCAATGGAAGAAATTGGTATCAAAATAAAAATATTAGTTGCATCATTTAATTCCTAACATAAATCATCAAGCATGTTTCGATTTATTTTCCAAGAATTTCTATTCCTCTCTTTACTTCGCTCTATCTGTTTTTCATTAGGAACAAGAAGCAAAGAGACGAAAAAGAGTTGGAGATTCCATTCATCAGCGAATCGAAAATCGTTTAGAGGTCACCACGCATGCGCACAAGTGTCTCAGATATTCTACTGCGTGATATTTCACTGTTGATATAATTGCATTTTCATCAACATTATTATGTCGTATGGAATCATATTTCCCGCCACAGTAAGCTTTCTCCATGTAATCACGACAACAGGACCCGAATTCATCGACCATTCTAAAAAAGGCCTTGATGAATCTCCCAGATGCATTACTCCAAGCAAAACATCACATAATTATTGATCCATGGAATCCGCTTTGTCTAACAACCAACTGAATCAAGAGGTCGTAGAACGGTCCTTGAACATGCAGAAAACTTGATCACAGCAAAAAGTATCGACCCATGTCAGCCGGCGCGGACTGCGCAGGCTGACATGGGTCTATATTTCTTGCAGATGGTTTGAACCCCCTTTTCACAGATCATGGCTCATGTTTTTTTTTTCCTGGAATAGTAACAAATTGGGGATCCTCGTCATGTTGTGTTGTGTGGAAGAGAGATTTCAGGTGGCCGAGATAGGGTTCCGTAGTATCGTCCAATTTCATTCACCGTGTGAATATTTCCTTTTGTTTGAGATTTAAACGGAATTAAAATGTATCAGAAATGTGTAAATGTGTTTTTGATCTGTGTTAATCTTTTTACCGCTGAAGGATACAAAGAAGGATACAAAGAAAAAAGAAACGTTTTGCGGACGGCGTAGATCAAGATCAGGCTGCACAGAACGTGCAGCCTGATCTTGCTCTACATCGTCCGCTACTTCACTCTAAACTGTGACTAAAATGATTCTGTTTTCAACGGAACGAGCTGGAGAAAATGTCGAATTTATCTTTTTTGCGGTGAACGAGTTAATGAATTACACTGACGCGGAATGATCTCAAGGGAAAAAATAAACTTATCTCCTTTGAAAGAACATGTAAAATCAAGTGCATACGTGTCCCTTGTCTTTTTCGTTTTACTAGTCAACTCTACTGGCTTTCAGCAGAGCTTATGTCATGGTGTGGTTTCCGTCGTCCGTCCGTCCGTCCATCTGTCCGTCCGTTAATATTTTTCTTTTTTTACGGGATAAAGTCTGCATTTGTTGTCGGATTTTCGTAAAACTTGTACAGTTTGTTTATATTATCAATATCACGAACCCTTTTGATTTTGTTGATTTTGAAAAAGAAAAAAAACCTGACGATCAGTAATGGAAAAGCAGAAGATTAAAGTTGAAAATTTACATTTCTTGTTTACGCGATACAGTCTGCATTTGTGGTTCAATATTTATGAAACATGCACAGATGATTTCTATCATCAGTAGCTTGAACCCTATTCAGCGATCAGTTAAAGAAAAGTAGCCATTTGTTGACTTAAGTCTTGTACACAGTCAACATTATGGGTCACATTTCGTTGAAACTTGCAAGGGTTTTTTAATACAAGAGGACCATGATGGTCCTAAATCGCTCACCTGAAATGCAACTCAGCTGTCATAAGATTTCCCTCTTTATCTCTATGTGAAATCCAAGACCAACAAAATATGGCTAATTTTCAAACCAGGGCCATAATTTGAAGTGTTTTGGTAGAGGGCCACTAGATGATGCTACATGCCAAATATGAAAGCTCTAGCCCTTACGGTTTGGGACAAGAAGATTTTTAAAGATTTCCTTCTTTATCTCTATGTGAAATCCAAGACCCCACAACATAGGGCCAATTTTTAACACCAGGGCCATAATTTGAAGTATTTTGGTAGAGGGTCACTAGATGATGCTACATGCCATATATGAAAGCTCTAGCCCTTACGGTTTGGGACAAGAAGATTTTTAAAGATTTCCTTCTTTATCTCTATGTGAAATCCGAGAACCCACAACATAGGGCCAATTTCCACACTAGGGCCATAATTTGAAGTATTTTGGTAGAGGGCCATTAGACAATACTACATACCAAATATGAACGCTCTAGGCCTTATGGTTTTGGAGAAGAAGATTTTTTTGAGTTTTTTCATTCTGTTGCCATGGCAACCATGGTTCTTCACTGACTTTAATTCTTTGAAGTATTTTGAAAGAGCATGACCTAAGGATCATTTCTGTGAAGGCTGATTGAAATCTGATTGTTAGTTTAGGAGGAGAAGATTTTTTTTTTTGTAACTGTGAACGGACGGACGGACGGACGGACGGACGACGGACATTGACCGATCACAGTAGCTCACCTCGAGCACTTCGTGCTCAGGTGAGCTGACAATGAGTACTGAAACCCTATCAAATTTAGCTGGATTCCAAACACCTGGTCTGAGAAATTTTACTCTAATTATTTCACTATTTTAATCAATTCAGCATGCCTAAATGATGATGTATGTTAGTTATTGTGTGTGTTTCTTTTTCCTTTTAATCACCACGAATTAACACTGAAGCTGCTGAATAAATGAACCGCAAATTTCTACTCAATACTAAAAACCCATACATTGCGGTTTCAAAATTGATTTCACCAGAAAGAAAACACAGTATCGGACAGTGTAGATCAAAGATCAGACTGCACGTTCTGTGCAGTCTGATCTTGGTCTACACTGTCCGCAAAAGGTCAGCGAGTCGCGATTAGCAGCTTAAGGGTTAATGGTGTATGCTAGAATGAAAGCAAAATAACAGCCAGTCGAGCGATTCAGGCCGCAAGGGGCCTTTAGTTTTTACGAACAAATAAAATGTTGAAAAGGTATTTTTTCCTCTTTCAGCAGTATGCCAGTTTTTACCACAGCAACTGCTCAGTCATTATTGTGTTTCCAGCGTTTCATTAGAACTAGTTTTTGACCCTGTAGTGCCTTGCTCAAGGACAACCCTGCATGGCCCGTGTCGTTGCTAAGAATCAAACCAACAAACTCTAAATTATAAGTCCAGCGTCTTGACGACCGAGTCACAGAACATATGATATGACATCTGAAGAAAACGAACCAGACGCTCGAGCATTCATTTCCCACTCGCAAAACAGGGGTAGATCTAAAATGAGTCACGCTCTGTCAAAACGGAGTTTAATGCATCTCCGTGATGTGCTTTACCAAGCAAGTCATCACATAATTATGGATCCATAAAATCTTTTTCGTTCAACAACCGACTAAATTATGAACTAGAATGGTCCATGTACATGCAGAAAATTTACAAATTTACAAAACTTACAAATAAAATGTTTCGACAATGTCAGCCTGCGCGGCAGCCTGACCTGGGTCTAAACTTTTTGCAGATGCATTTAATCTCCTTTTCACAGAGCATTTGTCAAATACAATTTTTTTTTTTTCAATTCTTTCGCTGCAAGAGTCGATATAATAGCATTTTCAGACAACAAAGATCAAGATCAGGCTGCACAGACCGTGCAGTCAAATCTTGGATCTATATCAGAGAATGGATGATTGGTAGCCGGACATAATCTATCCTTCTCTCATTCAATAAACATTCTAACTTTGATTAAGTGGAAAACTAGCCAGTGGCCTGGAAATAGAAGACCTTACATGAGTGTTTAGGTATTATCATTTTTATCAAGAGTTGACTAAAAATATGTATGACACCAGCCTTGGCGAGCGTCAAATACATTTTAGTCAACGAGTTTGATAAAAATGATAGTACATAAACACGAATGTGAGATTCCATTTATCACATAAAACGAGTGAAAGACAAAAATTATCCTGCATCCTCACCTTTAGCCAATACAGAATTCACGGGTCCATGTTTACAGTTGTAGTTCGGTTTCAAATGTGTACATACACAAGTAGATAGCTCTTTGACATTTACACAGAATGTTGAATGAAACGGTCTCTAGAGGGGATAAGTCCACCTATTTCCGCAATTTTGTTGATTTAAAAAAAAAAACAAACTTTCGCAGCATTTTTTATTACACATGGAAATCGAAAACTTTCCACAAGTATACGCCTTAGCAACAATGACGTCATTTTTCCGCGAAACGACGTAGTGGTATAAATTCCGGTACGTGCTGTGGCTGGTTGCTCCGGCTTCACGCGCTCATGACTAAAAATTGATGAGATCCGGGACCCCAAAAAACGATAATACACTAGTGTATTATCAAAATAATTCATGGGTTTAATACACTGCCGGAGGAGGTTTTATGTGATAAAGAGCCATTTGTAATTAGGCAAATCATGGAAGCTCCATATGTGCACTGGCCGCCGTAAAATAACTGACTGAGGGAAGAACATGAAGAAGAATGCCTTTGTTAACCATGCAGCAAAAGGAAAAATGCTGGTAACCATCAAATTTTTCTTACTCTTTTAAAGCCAAATCCAATTATTTGAGTTACGCCGTCTGCAAGAGCTTTCAGTTAGGGCAAGCCCAAAACGTTTTCGTCAGGTAGATTGTTATCTAGAGTAATATGGGGAACACAGATATGTGCACTCACACAGTGAAATAACTGAAACAGGCCAACTAACGGACGATGTTGACTAATTGTAATTCAAAGAGGGTAATAGATTCAACTTTTGACTTTATTTACACAATCAAATTTAATATACTGAATTCAAAGACCTCAAAAATCTTAAACGGTTCGTGTAATGTTTATACAGGTCGTAATTTCAACAAAGCTTCCTCTGAACCCTTCCCGTTTACTAGTATATAAATGTATTTGGAGTTATCTGCGACTGAAATTTTTTGAAAACATTGTGGGAAGTAGAGCCATTGCTCATCATTGAAAAAAGTTTTCCGTTTGACAAAGTTATTTTTTAAAGCGTTAACAATCACATTTTTGCCTGTTTGTCCCAAGATTTGTTTGTTCTCGAAGAGTGTACTAATAAATTGCCTTTTAGTAAACTTGGTTCATTCAGCAATTGTTGTATGCCATTCGCATAGAGCTGTAAGGGTATTTAGAAGGTAAACATTAATGTTTTTCTTAATTTAACCCCTTAGGCTGCCAAGTGCGACTCACTGACCTTTTGCGGACAGCATAGATCAAGATCAGACTGCACAAAATGTGCAGTCTGATCTTGGATCTACACTGTCCGATAAGGAGATATCATTCCTCCAAAATAATTTTGAAATATAAAAATTTTGGTTTTTGCTATATGCTTGAAAGTTTTGATTTCTTTTATTTAGAAGGATAAGGATTACACTTACTTATGAATAGGTAGATAGAAAATTCGTGGATGACAGAGTATTTCTTTTCCCATATACAATATAGATCTTCTGAAAAAGAATATATAAAACTTACATGTATAACAAAAGGGCGTTCCCCGCGGTTCAGTGATGAAAGAGTTAGACTTTTAACACGGAATTCCTGTATTTGATCCCAATTGACGGCATAGGTCACGTGGGAATGTCGTTTGGCAAGGCGCTAAGTTGCCCCAGCTTAGGAGAGGTGAAGACTTGGAAATATAGGAATACATGTAAATCACCACCACCAATCGCCTTCAACTTAAACTTTTAACTTCCAATGACGACTTAATCGGCTTTTGCGGACAGCGTAACTCCAGATCAGACGGCACAGGCATAGGCCGACCTGTGTCGAAACTTTTCGCTCTTGCTAAATTTTCTGCATGTCAAATGACCACTGTACTTCATGATTGAGTCGATGTTAGAGATACATTATCGATCTACAATGATGTGATGACTTACTTGGTATAATCACAGGCCTTTGAAGCCCCACTGGTCTGTTACGGAATACTAACATTTTTCTTGGTTGATCATCGAATACTTGCGAATTGGTGCATCGCCTGTATATCAGGGAATACTCAAATTTTCATTTACATTGCTTCTATGTTATATATAATAAGACAAGGTGTGCAACGAAATCGAAGAAAATTTTTACCCCTGTCCCCTTTCTTATTATATACAATATGGAGGCAGTTGCCAATGTGCTATTTATAGTAACGGTGTCCGATTAGGAAAATTTCGTTGTCCGGTATAGACCAATAGAGTTTCAGTGGCCTATTGTATAATGCATCACGGAGACGCGTTAAACCCTTTTTTCACAGAGCTTGGCTCAGGTATTTGTTTATCTATAGGCCAGTCCTTAACTGTACAGACTTATACGCCCCTGTAGCAGAATATTTTTTGAAAGCATGACCTTGGGTGCTGGGAAAGGGGGACGGGGTGAGGGGAAGAAGAGAGGCAATTGCCCGGAACAAAATATTGCTTCTTTTCCCAAAATTGTTTTTCATTTCATTCGAAACAGATATTTTCCATATCGTCGTATGTACTAACTCTGGTGTGTCATTCGTTATGCCTAAAGAATCCTACCAAGCAATCGCGAGGCTTAGTGATCTTATTGAAGAAGCCTTTTGAAAACATTGCGGGACAAGGAGAAAATGCTGGAAACCAGCATTTTCTCATTTTCCCACAATGTTTTCTACCCTTTCAAAGACAAATTCCATCATTTCAGCTACATTTAAAATGTGTTCTGAAAAAGCTTTTAATCTGGACAAGTCTACATTTTTTGTCGTTGGAAATAGTTTTATTTATGTATTAAACCTTTACCAAATAATCCCGAGGCTTAACGACCCTGAGGAAGAAGGCTTATGAAAACACTGTTGGGGAAAAGAAAATATGATGGAACCGGCAATTTCGCCTTTTGCAGCATTTTCCCCCACCCGTTTCAAAGATAACTCCCATCATATGAGCCATATGTAATCTGTCGTCTGCAAATACTTTCAATTTGGACGAGCAAAATTAATTTGTCGTTTGGTACTAAAGAGTTAAGAGTTAATTACCATCGAGGCCACTCTAGGTACGATTGGGAGAACATAAATAAACTTTTCCTCTTCCATCTAAGCCCTGGCTGAATTATACATGAAAAACTCGGATATCAAACGACAAAAACAGATGTTTTGTGGGAACGCAATTACTTATCCCCGAAGTACTGTAAATGACAGGATAGATTACTGGACAGTGCCAGACTGTAGTCTTCTACGATGCATAATATATAGTATTTTCTATTGGCCATCCGCATGGCATACTGGTTATAACACTTGCCTGCCGCGGTGGAAGGTCACGGGTACGGACCCGCCTAGGTCACACACGAAGTCTTTAAACAGACGGAAGATAGTAAACACTTAACCTTCTAATTAAGTAAAATGAAACATTCATCGGCAAGCGGATTGTTAAAATCCAAATTTGGCTATTTCAGAGGTATTTTGGGGGATAAATCTCCTTATCGGACAGTGTGGATCCAAGATCAGACTGCACGTTCTGTGCAGTCTGATCTTGATCTACACTGTCCGCAAAAGGCCTCTAAGTCCCGCTTAGCAGCCCAAGGGATGAAGCTCAAGGTAAATAAGCCGCTTGTCCGCCATCCGCCATTGGTATAACAATTAACGCTGGTTCATATGTTTTGTAACGCTTTGAGTATTTAGAGAACACAATACCTAGAGAATCCTAGAAAAAGCAGAAATTAAAGAAGCTGTACGTACAACAAAGTTCTGAACATAAATGACTCACAGAAACAAGCATTTGCCTTTTACTAATTGTATGAAATTTATCCCTAGGATTGTGCTTATAACCCATAGACTGCCAAGCGCGACTTAAGGACCTTTTGCGGACAGTGCAGATCAAGATCAGACTGCACAGAACGTGCAGTCTGATCTTAGATCTACACTGTCCGACGCGGAGATATTTCCTCGAAAATATACATTTGAAATAACAACATTTGGGTTTTTACTTTCGGTTTGAAATTTTCATTTTATTTATATAGTAGAATTGATTGATTGATTGTATGGTGTATAACGCCGTTTTCAACATTATTTCAGTTATATCGCGGCGGCCAGTGCACCTATCCATGCTTTCCTGGAGTTTGTTTTACCAGTACTCCGCACAATATTCTTTCCAAGCCACTGGCTGCTTTCCCACATAACCATCGTCGAAACAATGGTCAGCGGTGAGAGAGGAATGAATCCTGTCGCAATGACTATCATCAGTCTTCAGAAAGAAATTGGCCAAGCCGGGGATCGAATCAGCGACCTCCTGTTCTCAGGTCCTGTACGCTACCGACTGAGCTACGGGGCTCGGCTTATTTAGTAGGATAAAAGAGTTACACATTGCAGATTTATTCGTAAGTCCTTTGCTTCCCCCTCTTTATACATTCATTGTGAGATTAGTGATAAGAACTTCTCTAGTCTATTAGTAGTATACTATATACATGTTCTAGCTTTTTTAGTCACACACCTACCGCATAACCCCGTTTTTCCCCCAACCATCTTTAACCATAACAAAAAAAAAAAAAAAAAAAAAACCGCGTATGGTGTTTTTTTTAACCATTAACCACTAAAACTCTTTTTTAAAAGAATATTTTACAATTACAATTACAAAATTTTTATCATCGCGCGCTCACAATGATAAAAATTCTCAATCTCCCCCTTCCATTTACCGCGCCTCGAATCTTTTTGAGTAATTTCAATTTTACGTCATTTAAAAATTCGTATTTTTAAACCATTTTGCTGGTTAAATGTTATAAATTTTTTTTAAAACGAAAAAAAAATTCTCTCTTAATCATTTTTAAGTAATTTCAATTTCACGTCATTTAAAAATTCGTGTTTTTAAACCATTTTGCTGGTTAAATTCTCGCAATTCTCCATTCCCGCGCCTCGTTTTACGAAATTTGTGTTTTTGAAATATTTTAACGGTTAAATGTTTTTTTAATTAAAAAGGGAGAGGTGACGCATCGTTACAAAAAAAAAAAAAAAAAAAAAAAAAAAAAAAAGATGAAATTTTTAAACTTAAGTAATTATAATATGGTATAAAAAAATGTCAGTCTTGAATAAAATTAGTAAAGAATCTAGAAAAAATATTAGAAGGTGTTTATCACACAAACCATTTGATCTTTTCATATCTTCTCCAATTCCAAATGAAAAAAAAATATAGTAATTGCTTTTGCAAAAGAGAATTTTACTAGCATAAATAGAATGACAATGAGATTAAAATCAGCAATACATTATTTTATAAGTAGAGAAAAAAGAAGAAATACAGAAAAATTTAAAGTAGATATTTATCTTTATATTGAACCTGATCAACCTTATTCTATTCCACTAACTTCTTTTCCATCCGACAGAAGTTTCAATGATTATAATGATAATGATTTAAGATTGTTATCAGTAGTAGCAATAGATAATTTTTTTTGTTTAACAATAAATTTTAAAGATGGTAATTTTGAAGAAGATGAGACAAAAAGAGTCAATGGAGATGAAATTTTTTATTCAGAAAATTGTGTAATATGTTTAGATTGTAAACCAAATATACATTTTGTTGATTGTGGTCATGTTTGTTTATGTGAAAAATGTAATGAAGAAAACCTTTCAGAATTTTGTCCATTTTGTAGAACATTCAACAACATAAAACGTAAAATATAAATTTTTAAAGTAAATTTATAACTTTAAAAAAGTTATAAATTCTTTGCTCAAGACCTATTAGTCACATTTAGACTTTTTCTATGTCAGAATTAAACTTATCAAGCCTATCTTTATATAGCTATATGTAAAGAATGCGAAACAATCGATCCTTTCGAAAATTGCCCAGTTTGTAAGTTAGAATGTGATATTAAAAGGGACCTATCGAGTATTTTGTAAAAATTGAATTTTTAACTTACGTAATTTTCTATATAATATAAAATGAGTGTGTTGAACAAAATAAATAATGATTCTTTATAAAAGGTTTTAAAAACAACAAAAAAAAAGTTTGAGCCAACCTTCTTAAGAGGGTTTTATTAAAAAATAGTAAGATTTGAAAAAAACGAGAAATGTTAAAAACTATTTAAAGGTTTTATTAGAAGCAAAACCCGCTATATATTACGAGTATAGTAAAAACCAATTGAATAGAGACCAAAATTTTAGATTGATGTATGATAGCATGGATATCGTTTTGGGTTGAATTTGATCCGCATGGGCTGCCAGAAGCTGACGCGGATTTTGGTGCAAATATAAATTGCAATCACCGGGATATTTTAGTTAGTGTTCTTGAAAGATTAATAGAGGTCGAGGGTGTTAATATCGCAGAATTCATACGAGAAACTGAA
This sequence comes from Tridacna gigas, assembly GCA_945859785.2. Taxonomy (NCBI): domain Eukaryota; kingdom Metazoa; phylum Mollusca; class Bivalvia; order Cardiida; family Cardiidae; genus Tridacna; species Tridacna gigas. The sequence continues at coordinate 9,668,460 of OX244031.2, read as the reverse complement.
GGAATGGAATATAATGATGTGACGGAAAGAAATTATATTATTTATTTTTATTTAGAATTTAACAATATTTCTTCCCTTCCATCAAATAGTGAAGAACATCCTGAATTGTTTATAAATACTGGGGAGGAAGAACAATTCCCTTCTCATGAATATGTTGTGATTAAACCACCTGCGTGTATTAATGAAAACGAAACATTTAGGATGGAAGAATGCGTAATTTGTGTTGAAGAAAAACCTAATATAATGTTTTGTAATTGCGGACATGTCCCAATTTGCGAAAATTGTGATGGTAGGCACCCATTAGATAAATGCCAAATATGTAAAACAGAATGTGATATAAGACGAAAAATATAACTTTTTTCACAAAGTTATATTTTTTTTAATTTTTAATCCTATGATGTCCCCAAGCTAAGGTGTGTATCTTATCCTCCAATATATACCTTTTGTCATCATCAAAACTTAATGCTATTTTATTAACTTCTTCCGTGTACATTTCATGCGCGTGGGTTCTAAATACACGCATCCTTCTATATTGTTTTTCACCCGTGTCCAAACATTTTTTATATTGTTAAAATGCAGTTCATTTTTAATCACTGACTTTTTAATTCCTTTACATCCTCGGGCTTCATCACTACCTTCCCATATTAAATTTCCATTTTGATCTCTTTTTATAATTAATTTTTTGTACGCGTACATTTTAGCTCTTAACCCAACAAACTCTGTCATTATTTCACCGTTTAATTCATCCTTAAACATACCAATTACTTTTTTGTTCTCTAGGTTAAATAATGAGTGCTCTTTAGGATATCCACTTGTGTCAAACGTTGTAGAAATATCCGGAGCAATATCCTCGTACAAATCATCAGTTTTTATTTCGAGAATAAAACTATCTGTATCCGTATAACACAGTTTTACTTTTTCTCCGTATTTTGCTTTAAAGTAATTATAGTAACTGTTATACATGTGCGTTTTACTAATATCTAAGATACTTAACCCTAAATAAATGGGTTTGTCATATTTTATAGCGGTCTTTTTCATATGCACGGCTACCAAATTTTCGTTAAATATTGTCGCGTGCCTATAGTTTGGTTTTGCTATTAGTTTTCTACACTGGTTGGCATCAGAAACTAAACGTATGTCTACTCTATTTCTCAAGTTTTCCATGGTCTTACCAAACACAGAATTACTCATCAACTTAAAAAAATCTTTTTCGAAATCATTTCTCGCTACTTTTCTCAGGTTAATGTTTAAATCAAGATAAGGTTTTAACCAAGCACTTTCTTTAAATTTAATTCCGCGGTGAATTTTTGTTAATTTTAACCCTAAAGAAAGGTATGTTTTTAGTGCTTCAAGATGTAAAACATAATTTTTCTTGTCTCCTAAATTCGGTATTAATTTTTCTACTTTTTCAGCTTTTAGCCTTTCAGGGGCTAAAGGAAAATCATTGTGTAAATCGTGCAACTCTTTAGGGTATTCTAAATCTACTTCTAATATACAGGGATATTTTTTCCATTTACCAAGTTCTTCCTCATTCATCCATTTAAAATCGTGAGTAGGAAGCGGCCGACTCATTGCCCAAGGGTAAAGGCTGTTTGCGTCAACATATATTGAATAACTTGATGGTATGTCAGGATCGTAAGATTTACCCATATATTTATTATTCCCTTTAGAATATCTTTTTGTGCACATGCTAACACCCCCTCTGATACCCCGCTCTACCATTAAAAGCATATCAGGGTCTGATAAAAGTTCTAATTTTACGCCCGTTGTTTTTAATGTGGCATCCCAGGCTAAACCGGGGGCAGTATAATACCAATTGGGATCTAAATCGTAGTGTTTACAACAAATATCTCTAAAGTTTTCAAATACATCGGCTAAAAGCAACACATCTATTTTATTGTAAAGTTTTAAGTAGTCTTTAAACGTCTTCGTGCTAAAAGTTTTCCAAACATTCAATGCGTGAGCATAGTCTTCATCACTAATATGTTCTTTGTTTAAACTAGAGTAAAATGCTTCTTTAGGTGGTAACTGAGTTTCTTTTAATCTTTCGAAAGAATCTAAGTAATCGTAAGGGAAAATTCCTTTTCTTCTAACTAATGGTAAATGTTCTTTCGTAAAAAATTTCGATAAAATTTTTAACTGGTTTTCATTCAAGTTACTTGAAAGACTATCTAAACTTGTGTTCATAAACTTAAAGCTATCAAGAAATCTAATTTTATGGCTTGTGTTTTCATCAACCTAAATGTTTTTACTGAAACTAATATATTTTTCCTCATTATTCGGGATACAATCAATCTTTCAGGCAGATTTACCTAAATATTTAATAAAAAGATGAGAATCATACCCACTCAAATTATGGAAGTATACGGGCGTAAAATTAGGTGTTTTAGCCTTTAGGTTACATTCATTATGCGCGGCACACCTATATTTACCAGTAAAATGGCAGTGATCTTTTACTTTATAATTAGCAACAGTAACAAACAAACAAACCAACAATGTTTTTCTCTCTCATGTTTTTCTTCTTCCTCTTTCGTTATTTTAATAGGTACCCGGTTGTGATAGTATTTGCCATAAATATTTTCTATATCTTTCTTTAAGGTTTCTATAAACTTTTCCGACGCATCTTTTCCAAACTTTGTACCTTTCTATAGGAGAACAAACATCATCATCAAAACATTTTATAATGTAGTAAAAACTAGCGGGGACATGTTTTTGCGTTTTCTTAGTGTTTTCCGTTTCTTTTTCGTGGGCCGGTTCTAAAATACATTCAAAATCGGCATATACAACAAAGGGGACCGAGAGTTTCCTATCATAATTTTTAAAATTTAATACGGCTCCCTTTTCAGGCATTTCTAAACAAACGGGTTCATTTTCGTTACAATATTTTTTGTGTTTTTCTTAAAGGTCTTCCCTTCCAAAATGATTTAAACATCTTTTACAATGATACTTTTTCCTAAAATCTTTCGATATTTTGACTATTTATTAAACGTCCAAAATTTTTTATGAGAGCGTAGTGCGTATTTTCCTCATTTTTAATATAAAGCAGGTCTACGTGATTAGTTTTTTCATCTCTCGTAACCCTAAGAGGATAATTTTTTTTTCTTCTTTTTTATAACTATAAACGTTTACACTAATTTCGGGGTTTTGCTTTTCAAACTTATCTAAATCTTTAAGCGTAACAGGGTATTTTATTCCTTCCATGTTTAAATCGGGTTCTCTCGCTTTTAAATCTTTATCGAGTATTTCGGGTTTTTTTTCTTTTGGGTTTAATTTTCTTAAAATACACCACGTAAAACATTTTTCATCTTCATTTTTCATATTAATACACGCTTTTTTATCGCTAATCCATTTTGGTAAAGGTAAGTAACCTTCACCTCGCAAAGGGTTATAAACACCTGTGTGTAGTTCTAAACTTACCATATCCGAAAAAACCCAACCACTTTCTTGTCTTTGGAAAACAGCTATCTTTTCTAAAATTTCTTCTACCATATCTTTATATAATTTATACGCTGCCCTTCTATTTAAGTTTACTAAATGGCTCGAGTGAAAAGCAAATTCCCTTACATTTCCGGGGTCTCCTTCTTTATAAAATCTAGCTCTTAATACGAGTTTTACCTTTTTTCCTAAATTATTTTTAAGAGTTTTCTCAATGAGGCCCTCCGCTACTTTTAAAAATTTATCAGGTGGGTAGTGTTCTCTGCCTGTTACATCTACATGATGTTCTGTAACATAATTAAAAAATGCGGAATCAGCAGTTATAATTCTAAGCGGGGGTGGAGGTAAGTCAGGCTCTTCAGGTGGATGAGGAGGATAATGTTCTCTAAGATGTTCGGCAATTTGTCCCAACACTTGCGGAATCTGTTCCGTTTCCACATTACCGATTACCCAATTAGTGAAATTTCTTACCCTTCTTTGTACGCTGTCTGGGATTACCGCAGCGGCCACCCTCGATGCCCCGGAGTAAATATTAGATGTGACAAGCCTACCTACGTTAACGATATTTTGTCTTGCTGCGGAAAATAAATTCGAAATATAGCCCGACATTTTTTTTTTATATATAATAAAAAAATAAGCTAAGTTGCTCATCTATTTTATTATGATTTTTTTATCATAATAAAATTATGGTATAGTTATTTTATATTTATATTCCCAAACTCTACCATTTCAATTAGTAACTGTTTGGGGGCAACACTCAAGAAATTTACTTGCTTTAAAAATCGAGGGGAAATTATGTATTTCTCCCGTTTTAATATCCTCTACACAAACTTTCCTCGGGTTGCTCCTAATACCTTTTAATCTATCAAACCTAGGATCTCTTGGTTTTTCTGGGTTAGGTGTCTTCTCTGGCCACAACCCATTCTATTTCGCTAATTTAACCAATCGTTTTTTTATCCCACCAAGAAAAAAAATTTAAATTATTTTATCTAAGAATATCTTTTAAATCTGATTTGTTTATCATTTTTTTTATATTAAGAAAAGAAATCTTAATACACTACACTCATTTTATTTCCATCAGACTGGAAGTTTATTCGCCTATCGCTAATAATAACAGCATATGCATGTGTGTCTGCGTCTACATTACCATTAAAATTTGCCTTAACATTAATATCAGTTACGGAATATTTTATCCTTTCATTCTGTTTGCTAATATCGAACAAAAACAATGGATAAAGATCTTTGTATTCTAATGGGGTAAAGTTAGGATTTGACGCTAAATCATCCATGAGAAAAAACTTAGATCTAAACATGGCAGCATCGCCATACGCTCTGCTAAATTGTTGATTGGTAAACGAAAGTTTGTAGTCAACTCTAGGATATTTAAAAGAGTTTAACGTAACGTGAATATCCGTAACTTGAACGTGGTTAAATACGGCTGGATTTTGGATTTGCTGATTTTGTTTATTATGCTGAAAACCGATAATAATGTAACGCAGAAACTCGGGCGCTGTTTTAACGGCGAGTCTCTAGTTAAATGATTTTGCTGAAGGAAAATTAGCAGTATCGCATTGTATCATTCTATAATTAACCGGAAAACTTTCTTTATTCTGGATATGTTTATAAAGTTCCATTTTATACTGATCCGTGGGTAACACGTGTGGCATATACCACGCTATTTTATCTAACCTAACTTTACCAGCTGCAGCAGCGTTATCTCTAAAAATAGCGTCATCATCACCAGCTCTTGAAAGGTAAAGAGTTTGCTTCATTCCATATAAGACTTTATATAATCTTTGCAAAAACCGAAAATACGTTTTAACGGCACTCTAAAGTCAAATGTGCCCTTATCATGAGGCTTTTCAATAATGAGATCATGTCTCACTTTCCAACCCACATTATCTGCTACTGCCAGGGGTCCCGTATCCTTATACCACAATTGGTTTAACCCCCGCGATTTAGAAAAACCATCATCATATTTTAACAATCCAAGCATAGTGGTGGCCCACCCTGGATGATTTATTCGTTCAATCTCTCTACCTGAAAGGTCATATCTAATATTATTAAAAAGATACATTAAGCCGTTGTTCGTTAAAGCAACATCATCAGCATCTACATATGCTGTGTCATCATCCTTTTTTTAAGCGACCTTGTATAAGTAAATAGCTTTCACTAGGATGCGTAAAAATATCTTGAGTTTCGATGGTGATCGTAATATATCCTCCGGGATTGTTAAGATTGTTAACGTCACCCACAATTGGTAGATACTCAAAGTATTCGTACTCTTCGATACTATCATCATTAAAACCTGTTTCAGTAATGTTTAAAATGCTCATTTTATTATATTATAATAATTTTTAAATTATTATAATATTTTCGTTTTAATGCCACCCCCACTATTTAATTTTTTAACTAATTCTTGTATAGCAATTGCGTCGTTACCGCTTCCATCTATTAAAGCGTTTACGTTTTGCGAAACAGGTGTTGTTGTGGGTATACTGGCATACTTTTGAAAAATTTTCTTGATTTTGGCGTTAAAGCCTTTTCAAGTAACCTTTTTCCCGCATCAACAGCGGCGCTCTTTCCAGCCTCTAAAGCTTTTTTTGCCCCTTCCTTAGCGACACTCTTCCCCACATCAACGGCAGAGGTTGCAATTTGTTTAGCTACACTACTACCTAAAAGTCTCGCAAAAAAGTTAGCTAAGCTGTCCTAAATTCCAGCTCCACCATATCTATTTCTTCTTACAAATCCACGTTTCTTATAGATGATCATATTTTATAATATGGACATTATTCTTTTATAGCTTTTACTATCAAAAATACCTTGCCTTTTTAATTCGTCGCATACGCTCACCAATTCGTTTCTCACACCCGTGTTGCCCGCTGCTTTACTTGCCATAAGTAGGTCAAGTTTTTCTTGTAATGCGTTAGGGTCGCCGGGAATAACAACCTTTTTAACGCCTGAACCTTTTTTTCCTTTTGTTTTTAGTGGTTCTTCCCAAATAATATCTTTAATAAAATCAGCTTTTTCCCGTATACTACTGTCTATTTCTCTGAATTTAAAATGGGGATTAGTTGGATCATTGTTATGATGCATAGCGCCAGTTAATTTTAAGATATTAACATATGTCGAAAAATCATTTGGCTTATAAGATTCAGGGATATGAACTTTAGAAAAAATAAGATTTCTTAACCCTTTTGTTAGTGTAAATCTGTTTTTCTTACCAATAATAATATCATCTTTATAAAACTCAAATGGCATATTACCCATATAAAGCCCTTTATATGTCTTACGAGGGCCGAATATGTTATCAGGATCAACTAAGATAATATTATTTAGTTCCTTTTGTAATTCATCCTCTTCAGATGTTGATGCCGTTGATGATAATTCTGTTGGTGTTGGGCTTGATGTCCTATAACTAGGAGGATAACCTATTCGTTGTGGCAACCTTTGGGGCAACTGTTCGATACCTTCTTTAATAGGTTTAAGTCCTTCTGTAATCTCCTTTGCTGCAACTTTTTGCGTTTCAGTAATGGGTTTAAAAAACTCTGAAAGGTCCGTTTGTAATTCTATTTTTCCCGTTTTCTCCGCTAGTTCGTTAGCACGAGTATTCTTTTTTACCTCAAGAAATTCTTTTACTATTTGATCTCTTTTTGTTGGATCAGTGATTTTTAAAAAAGACATTTTTTATTAGGATTATATTTTTTTAACAGTTTTTATTACAGTTTTTAATGTAGTTTTTATTACAGTTTTTATGACAGCTTTTTAACCCGTTTCATAACTAAAGCTACACGAAAACTTAATTTTAGGCTTCTTAATATTCCAACGGTCTGCCATGATGTTTTTCAACCAACCTTCGAAAGGACTCACGCTGTTCTCTTCTCCCTCTCTCTATTAATGATTCTTGATCTTCTCATCTTTAGATATGGTAACACATCTCTTATATGTTTTCTATGTTTTCTATTAGTTCTATCTTCCTCTTCAGCTTTAAAAATTTCTCCCCATTTATTCATATTAAAAAGTAATTCTGAAACGTGTTTTTTTATGAAAGAAACGTATAATTCTTTTTCATCAATACCTCTTTGGGTTCTCTCAAAAGACTTAAACTTATTATTCAGCTTTAGCATTTTAAGTATTTTTTTAAAATATCTTACCGTGAGACCTTCAAGAGCACTCGGTAAATCATTTTGAACCATATAATTAGTGCCGGCCACAACATCTTTTGCTAGACACCCTAATTAATCTTCTTTAAAATCCGTTATACTTCTAACACCAGCCATTTTACAATTATTAGTTTTTAATTAAAATTATTTTTCAATTATTCTTAATACTGATTTAGGTATATAAAGGTTATCAAAGCCTTCTCTGTACTTTCCGTTACCCTTTTCACTGTCTAAATCAATTACAACAAAACCATGAGGGCTTTCCCAACACTTTTTACAAAATTCGCGAAACTCTTCTTTTGGCATATCATCACCTACATGATCCTCATAGATATGATTCATGTTTTTAAGATCTTGGCGAAAAAGACAGATAACCTAAAATAGGTAACCTAAAATAGTTTTGTGAGAGATAAAAGCAGTCAACATTACTATGTCTTCCACGAACATAGTAACACTCACACTTATTTTGCTTATCTAAAAGTAGATCATCGAAGATCATTAAATTTTTGTTTTCAGTTTTTAACTCTCTCGGATCTGGCACATCCTCGCCATTTTCAGAGAAAGTGCACTTTATATCCGATTTATTTTTTAGGGTTTTAACCCATTCTTCGATTAAAGCTGAAGGAGAAACATTAAGATCTTGTATCTCATCACGAGTGAAAAACAACTTTAAAATTGCCTCTTTCGGTAGTTTTTCTTCGAAAGCTTTTTTAATCACGCGATATTCGGGCTGAAAAAGACTTTTTCCAAAAATGTATAAATTATCGTAGTCAAGATATTTCGGTCTTAACAAAAGATTCATTAAAAGTGTGGTCCTACCGCATCCTGATTTACCAACGATTAACCCTCTAATGCTCTTAGGTAAAAGAGGGTTATTAAATCTCTTTGTTACCACTTCGTTCCATGATAAATCATATATTTCATTCATTGTATCCATTTTTTTTTATATTAAAAAAAATATTTAATATAAAAAAAGATGTATTGCGTTAAATGTAAAAAAGCTACTAATACCACCAACATAGCATATGTTGTTACTAAAAATGGAAGAAATATGGCGCGTGGAAAATGTGTTGAGTGCGGAAGAACTAAAACAAACTTTGTTAAAAAAAAAAAAAAAAAAGGCGCGTCAATACTAAATAAAGTTATAAATAATTTACCTGTTGAAATGCATCTCCCCGGTCATAACTTTACTGGACCCGGTACTAAATTAAATAAAAGACTAAACCCAGATTTAACCCCGAAGGACTGGAGTAAACCAATAAACCGTGTTGATAAGGCGGCATACCATCACGATATTTGCTATTTAAAAAATCCTACGACAGAAGTTAGAAACAATGTGTACGACGGAATATGTTAACTGAGCTAAAGGGAATCTATAATCCGACAGTTAGGGAAAAAATGGAGCGATCCATCGTTAGTAATCTGATTGGAACAAAAAAAAAAAAAAAAAAGATTTGGAATGGGGGTTAATAAAAAAAAAAAAAAAAATTCGCCATGACATCTTTGTCTGAAGAGTTACATAAACCCGTAAAAAGAAAATTTAAGAAAAGGAGAGTTAGAGTAAACGGTATTGATAGGATATGGGCTGCAGATTTAGTGGACATGCAAGCATTTTCTAAATTTAATCGCGGTATAAAATATCTTCTCGCTGTCATTGATATCTTTTCCAAATTCGGTTGGTTGATTACATTAAAAGATAAAACTGGAAAATCTGTTGCCTTAGCATTAAAGAGTATTTTTAAGGAGAAAAAGCCTGAAAAAATGTGGGTAGATAAGGGTAAAGAGTTTTATAACAAAGATGTTAAAGACCTGATAGAGCTATATTCCACCGAAAATGAAGAAAAGTCTAGCGTCGTTGAGAGATGGATTAGAACAATGAAAGAAAAAAATGTGGAAATATTTTTCCGCTAATTCCACTAACGTTTACATTAACGCGTTGCCGGATCTCGTTAAAGAATATAATAACGCGAAACATTCTTCCATCAAGATGGCACCAATAAATGCTAGTAAGAGGGTAAATGAAACTAAAGTTTGGAAAACTCTTTATCCCGATCATCTCGAAGTAAGAGATATAGACCCTAAGTTTTCCGTCGGTGATAAAGTAAGGATATCTAAAAAGAAAAAGACCTTTGAAAAGGGATATACCACAAGATGGACTGAAGAGATTTTTACAGTTTCCGAGGTAAAACATACATCACCCGTAACGTATAAAATTGAGGACCTTAACGGGGAAGAAATACGAGGCACCTTTTATGGACCCGAACTACAAAAAACTACCCAGGAGTTGTATAGGATAGAAAAAGTTATTAAGAAGGGAAAAAAAAAAAAAAAAAAAAATCGTTGGTAAAATGGAAAGGTTATTCCGACGAGTTTAATTCGTGGGTTGACAACGTAGACATTAAAAATATTAGGGTATAAAAAAATGACGGATATCGCGATTGAAAACGTAATTTTACCGAACAAACCGTTAAGCAACTTTGAACTAGAAGATGCCGCGAGAAAATTAAAAATTCCTTCTTTTAGGGGAATATTTTTACGAAACACTTTACCGAGAAAGTGCAGGAAAAAGGAATGCGGTATAGTAAACCTTGATGACTCTGGTGGGCCTGGTACTCATTGGGTCGCTTGGTATAAAAACGGTAAAACAAAAATTTACTTCGATAGTTACGGTATACGGCCGCCTCTTGAAGTTATAGATTATTTAAAAAACCCTATACATTATAACAGTGACCAATTACAACAAACCGGACAAGTATTTTACGGGCATCTGTGTTTATTCGTTATTAAAGAGTTATGTTCAGGTAATGGATTTCAAACCGTTTTAAATAAACTTTTTTAATAATATAAAAAAGATGCCCGTTGATAAATTTGGAAAAACGTACCCTAGTGTATATAAAAGTTCTAGCGATGAAGGCGCGTCATTAGCTTACATAAACAGCAATTTTTTAAGAAATGATGGAACAACTCCCGCTTTTGGTTCTATAAATATGAATGGTAATACACTGACGAGAGTTAGCAACCCAGTAAATCCCCATGATGTTGCGACTAAGGATTATGTAGATAATGTTGTTGATCCTCCTCTATTAAAAGAAAATGGTAATTTTCTCGCTACGGCTCCATTTAATATGGGTTTTAAAAAAATACATAATCTGCACGAGCCTGAAGACTCGAGTGATGCCGCTACTAAAAATTATGTAGATACAAGCGGTAGAGCAATAGTTCAACGACATGATGGTACCTTTTATGCTGTTGCGGATATAAATATGCGTGGGTATCAGTTAACCAACGTTTTGAAACCTGCGGAACCACAAGATGTTGCGACTAAAAATTATGTGGATCTTGCCAATTGAGCTTTCATTTATGGGCCTGGGGGGGGGGGGGGTACATAGCAAGCGGTGATGTCTCCATGGGTGGCCGGAGAATCGATAACCTCGGAACGCCTTTAAATAATCAACAAGCCGCAAATAAGTTTTGTGTAGATACCGTCGTTGGAGCGGCTACCGCGGGTGAAAAGGCTTTAACGAAAAACCAAGACGGTTCTTTTTCCGTGGATGGTGAAATAGATATGAAAGGAAATAGAATTAAAAACATGCCTGAACCCGCTGATTGGGATGACCCTGTGACAAGGTCCTTTCTCTCCACGCAGATATTATCAATCTTAAACCAAATTAAACCTATAATAAGCGTTCATGCTGAGGAACAAGGAAGTTTAGAAAATGGAAATTACGAGTTTTCTTTCGGTAATGGTAGCAGTGGAAGAGCGCATGGATTAGGCGGTTGAAAAAATCGGCTACTCTTTAATAAAAAAAAAAAAAAAATAAAAAAAAAAAAAAAAAAAAAAAAAAAAAAAAAAAGAGGAGAAGGTTGTAGTTGCGTAGTTTTTCCTAGACCTTTAGAATTAAAAGAATGCGATGTTATAAACTTTATAACGAGATCTGACAATCCCGAAGCAAAAAACTCTTATTTGTCGATACTTATAGAACTAGACCTGTAAAAATATATTAAATATTAAATAATTTTTTTTTTATTATAAAACTGGGAAGAATAAATGTAGAAAATCGAGGAGACGTTCTCTTGACTTGTATAGACACGCAATATAACAAGATACACGAATTATTAAAGCATGATAAGGAATTTTTGAAAGATAAATATGATTTAGAAGAAAATATTAAGATTTGTTTAAAAGAGGGTGAAGTTTATCAAAAAGGTTTGTTTCTAAAAGATTGTAATTATAGTTGCCGAATAGAGGCAAATGGAGTGGATTTGTTTGTTTATCCGCATGGCCACGGTTTATTGACGCGTTGTTCAGAAGGATTATATCTTCATGTAGGAAATGGGGAGTTTTTGAATGGTTTGGATTTGTTTTATGGGCGCAAAGCTCCATTTAAAGATGCTGTTTCTTTTGATTTGCTGTGTGAAGCACTATCTATTAAATTTAAACAGGATAGATGTTGTTTTATTAGGAAATGGAATATAGTTGAAGATAAAGATGGGAAATATAATAATTTTTTTTTAAATGATTGTTTGGTAAATGGTTTTTATGTACATAAGGTAGAAGATAAAGAAGAAGAGGCATGGAAACATAATAGAGAGTTGTTGAGAAGCATTGATAAATACGGTTATACAAAGAAAGCAAAAGAAAATCTAAGCAATTATGGTTGTTATGAATATCTTGGAATATTCAGCATTCTTTTTGATAATCTCGTCAAAGGTATCTATAAAGAAGAACATATTGAACTTCCCGAATATGAGTTAGTAGAGACAGTAAAAACAGTGGAAGAGTTTTGAACAAAAAAATTTATAACTTTTTTAAAGTTGTAAATTTACTTTTTAAAAATTTTGTTACAAAATACTCGCCAGGTCCCTTTTTATAACACATTTCATTTTACAAAATGGACAATCCACCAGAGGCTTGTTTATGTCAGAAGCCTTTGTATTACAACTTTCGCATACTGCTACATGGCCACAATTACAAAACATTACAGTTGGCTCTGCTTCCAAGCAAATTGCGCAGGTGTCTAGCCTATAAATTTTCCCCTCATTTATTTTTCTAGTTGTTGTAATTTGTTCTTCGCTTTGGACTTCATTAAACAAACGATCGAGCTCGTCATCTTCAATATTTTCATTGTTAGCATTATTAAGTCTATTTTGAAGAGACATCACCATATTACTAAGCTCATCTTCATGATCAGCTTCAACAGGAAACCTAGCACTCCCATATGGTGCGCCTTCAATAAAGTCACCCCCATCCCAAGAATGCTTTAGTTCGTCATAATTTAAAGTAAGTGGGCTTTCCCCAAAAAACAGGATTAATTTCCACATAAAAAAGTTATGAAAAGTAATATTTATAAAAAATTTCGGTCTAAGCCCTCTCCCCGCCATAGACAATTTATCGATTACGAAATTTTTATAATCAGATAAGCAGATTATGATTTCTTCATCAACCTCATTATTATCATCACGTTTTGTACTTAACTCCGCAATAATAGGGAAATCGCAACCGTCCTGATCTTTTTTAATCTTGCTTAACTCATAATAAAAGAATGGTTTTACTCTAATCATTGCATAATAATAGTTTTTAGCTCTAAATGGTGGTAAAACTACTTCATTCGTAGCACGGTAAACTCTTTTTGAAAATAATAATTTATCTTCCATAAGCTCTTCTAATTTTATTACAAAATTCATACTGACTATACCCGATTCAATAACCTGTATATTATAATCCTTGATTTTTTTATGACGTGTAATGAAATTATAATTTTTTCAAAAAAAATTTCTCGTAAATTTTAAAGTGGTTTAAAAACACAAAATTTTAATTTTGTAAATGGAAGGGGGAAAATGGAGAAATGCAAAAATTTAACCAGCAAAAACACGAATTTTAAAATGACGCGAAATTGAAATTACTTAAAAATAATTAAGAGAGAAATTTTTTTGTTTTTAAAAAATTTTGTAACATTTAACCATTAAAATTGTTTAAAAACACGAATTTCTAAATGACGTAAAATTGAAATTTGGGAAAACGATTCGAGGCGCGGTAAATGGAAGGGGGAGATGGAGAATTTTTATCATTGTGAGCGCGCGATGATAAAAATTTTGTAATTGTAATTGTAAAATATTTTTTAAAAAAAGAGTTTTAGTGGTTAATGGTTAAAAAAAACACCATACGCGTTTTTTTCGTTATGGTTAAAGATGGTTAGGGGGAAAAACGGGATTATGCGGTAGGTGTGTGACTAAAAAAAACTAGAACATGTATATAGTATACTACTTCTATTGCCATCGACAGTGACCCAGATTCAGTTATTAAACACACAGTCGTCATTTACTGGCCCACAGAAAATATCTCTTCTGCTAGAAATCGTGATTTTGTTATCCCTTATCCTGCAAATAGAAAGAACTGAAACGTTCATAACCGATAGCATAAACCCAAATTTTCCTATTTTAAAGTTATTTTTGGAAAACAGATATCTCTATATCGCACAATGTAGATCCAAGATCAGACTGCACGTTCTGTGCAGTCTGATCTTGATCTACGCAGTCCGCAAAAGGTCAGTGAGTCGCGCGCTTAGCAGCCTAAGAGTTAAAAATGACAGTGCTGACACGAACAACAAAAGCTCTACCACTCCAATGATAACGTTGTCTAGTTTACAAAGTCATAGACTGAACAAGATGTTATTGATAAGGTACAAAATGTTTGCTTATATGTAAATTAAATCATTGACCTATGCATATGCAAATCGGACTCATCCTTACTTATCCCAACGCAACCTTTTTCATCGTCGCGTTTTTTGCGGGTATTGTAGATCTCTTCTAGCTACGAGTTCGTCCAACCAATAAAAAAGTGAAAAAGGATTAAAATTTCATCTAAAAGTGAACTCTACAAAGTATTCAAATGCCATGTCATCAAAGTGATATGCTCTTATCTGCTTTCTTCAATTAAAGATCAACAAACAAAATTTTTTTTCATGGTGTTTCTTTTGGTGACAAACAACTGGCTACGAGCAGCGGGTAAAGTCAACAGATCTAACCTAATAACCGGATAGGACCGGTCCTATCTTGAATGGACTTAATCGACATAGGCCATTTTCTGCAATCTTGTATAGACCAACCAGGTGTCTCTACCAAGGTCACTTATTCCACATTCGCTAGTCTATCAGTACTTTCAGTGCTTTGATTTCTGGCTATCGAATCTTTCCGCCTGTTTGTCCGCCTGACTGTCTGCCTACGGCCTGGTATTAATGTTTTTGTATATTAACAATTTCATACATCTATATCATATATATGTATGTGGATGCTTTGAGAGAATAAATCAAACTCGTGCTTTAATTTTTTTGAGAGTTAGCCAAGGAAAACTGTCAAGGCGCGAAAAACATGACATGGTCGACAACAGGGGTGTCAGCATTCTACACGTTTAACTACATGTATCTCAGTAGCCGACTGAGTTACCATCCTCTGCGATTTCAAGAGAGGCAGCAGCAAAAACTAACGTGAATCACATAAATTTCTTTTGTTTTTATCAAGCTCTTTTGTGAACCCCAAAGGTATTTTCCGTCTTCTTCTTATCTGTTAAACTTGATCAATTATTCATCAGTGTATTGAATAAAACAATAAATCAAGTAATTAAATACAGAAGTAAGTAAGAAATCAATGTCTACTTCAACAGTATCGCAGATTTATTTGAGCCATGCTCTGTGAAAAGGGGGCTTAAACAGCCTTCAAAAGGTATCGACTCAGGTCAGCCTGCGCAGTCCGCGCAGGCTGACCTGGGCCGAAACCTTTTGCTTTAGGTAAATTTTTTACATGTCAAAGAACCAGTCGGTTGTTATAGAAAATGGATTTTTTGATATATGATAAAGTGCTGACTTTCTTGGTATCATGGGTCACGGAGATGCATTAAGCCCCCTTTTCATAGAGCATGGCTGATTTATTTCTGTTCCCTTCTTACTTTCAGATGTTTAACTCTTTCCAAACAACAAAGTGTTAGCTTTTTTCTAAATTGAAAGTAACCACAATAGACAAATTTGACAATGAGACAAGTGAGCTGTAGTTATCTGACTGGGTAGAAAACGTTGTGGGAAAAGGAGAAAATGCTGGTTACAAGCATTTTCTCGTTTTCTCGCAATGTTTTCAAAAGCCTTCTTCATAAAGGTCGTTCAAACTTGGTATTGTGCCGTGAAGGGTTGACACATCTGCCTTAGATACGAGTTCCGATGTACTTGCTGTATTTTAACTATCATACAAATTATAACGACCCAGAGAAGGAAATATTTTGAAACCATTGTTGGGAAAGAAGAAAACGCTGTAAACCAGCATTTTCTCCCTTTCCAACAATGTTTTTTTTTCTTTCTAACTTTCCAGTTATTTTTTTTTTTCCAGTGTTCATCATTTTAAAATCGCTATATTTGATTTTATTCTATTGGCTGAAAATTCAAGTGTGAATAATGGCTGTTAGATACAGTTCCTAGTCAGATCAACCAGGTTCGTACTTACCAATCATTTTTAAGAACATTCTTAGTTTTATTTTATGATTGGAAAATAACACAACTTCCGATTGGCTAAGTCAACTGGCTTAGCCAATCAGAAGTTGTGTTACTTTCAAATTTAGAATATTCTTGAGAATTAGACTAAAAATGATCTTACGAATGTTTCGTGAATACGGACCCATGTGCATTTGTCGTTGGATCCAAACCCCGGGAAGTCCACAAATTAGACAGAAATCGTGAATGGTTGGTGAATACTGCTCAAAATCTGATCGGTTCCATCTCAGACTGCGTACCCATGGCAACCAGGGAAGTCATTCAGCCAAAAAGCATTTAACCCCTTAAACTGCTGAATAAATGAAACGAAAATTTCCATGCAACACTAATGAGCCAAATATTTCTATTCAAAAGTTGATTTCACCGGAAAGAAACCACCGTATCGGACAGTGTAGATCAAAGATCAGACTGCACGTTCTGTGCAGTCTGATCTTGATCTACACTGTCTGCAAAAGGTCAGAGAGTCGCGCTTGGCAGCTTAAGGGTAAAATGAGTTCTCTATTTACTAGCTCTTTGATCTCTATCTGTCTGCCAGTTTCTCACTGTCTCCCAGTGTCTCCTAGTCTCTTTTACTCCAAATATAAGCTTAAGGCAGTGATTATTAAATTCCTAGAATTACCGGGAATTATGCAAGGGACTGTGTAAGTATAATCGAGCCATGCTCCGGCAAAAGGGGGTTTAATGCATTTCCGTGATGGATTATACCTGGCAAGTCATCACATAATTATGGATCCATAAAAATCCATTTCGTTTAACAATTGACTGAGTCCAGAAGTAGAATGGTACTTTGACAATCAGAACATTTGCAAATAACAAAAAGAATTACCGGGCATTATGCAAGAGATTTACTGTTCATCCTGTGAGTATATTTGATCCATGCTCTTGCAAAAGGGTGCTTAATGCATTTCCGTGATGGATTATTACCAGGCAAGTTATCAAATAATTATGGATCCATAAAATCCATTTTGTTTTCACAACCGACTGAATAACGGTATTCAACCCGACTTGCTGAACACATTTCCCGTCAACAAAATAATGACTATGCTCTGTGAAAAGGGGTCTGCAATTTCACAAATAGCAAAAAGTTTCGACCCATGTCAGCCTGCGCGGACTGCGCAGGTTGACATGGATCGATACGTTTTCCTGATACAGTAAACCCCTTTTCACAGAGCATGGTCATTATTTTGTTGACGGGAAATGTGCTCAGCACATCGGGTTGAATACCGTTATTAGAGTACACTAAAACAGAGTAAAAGTCATTAGTTAGGGCCTGGGGCATAAGCACCGACTCTATGTTATTGTATTCTAACTATCGTTCAAGTTTAACTCTTTACTCAACAATCTTGTGTTTTGACGAACGTGTCGAAGGAGTGTTTAAAAACACTGTGGGAAAAGGGGTAAAAAAGAGTAAAAGGCATTAGTTAGGGCCTGGGGCATAAGCACCGACTCTGTGTAATTGTATTCTAACTATCGTTCAAGTTTAACTCTTCACTCAACAATCTTGTGTTTTGACGAATGTGTCGAAGGGGTGTTTAAAAACACTGTGGGAAAAGGAGTAAATACTTGTAACCAGTATTTTCTCTTTTGTCTGCGATGTTTTCTACTCTTTCAAGAAGAAATGTCATCATTTGACCCACACTTTATTTGTCGTCTGCAAGCGCTTTTAAAATTGGTAAGTCGTTTTGTCGTTTGGTAAAGAGTTAAACCCGATACTGGTGAAAACCGGAAATGCATGAATGTGTGAGCTGTCGCCGTTATATGAATAAAGTATTGTTGAAAGCGGCTTACAGCACCATTCTATAAATCATCCATACCCTCGACACCTTTTTTGACAGTTTAACTCTGTACCAAACGATAAGATTTTAGAGGATGCAACCTGAAAGCGTTTGCAGACGACATATTAAATTTAGCTGAAATGATGGTGTCCGTCTGTGAAAGTGTAGAAAACCGTGTGGAAAAAGAAGAAAATGCTGGTAACCAGCATTTTCTCCTTTTCCCACAAGGTTTTCAAAAGGCTGTTTCCCCAGGACCGTTGAAACTCAGGATTGCGCGGTAAAAAGTTATGCTTTGGAACTTTTCAAATAAGTTAATTCTAAGCGATTATTTATTCTGTTGTTTATCTTAATTCAGAAGCATAGAGGTTAAGGAAGTAAATTAAATAACTATATATAATTTGCCCAAATTACAAATAAAAACCAACGCCACACTGAATTTGGGAGCGCCCAAAATAATACGCTCGGTAGAGGAAGGCTGAAAGTCAATATATTGATCGAAGATCTACGCATGTTCTTTAACGGCTGTCTGTAGCCACTCGTTTTGATCATTTGGTAGAGGGACGCGGTCTTTCACTGGCGAATTTCTGTATCGTCTCGCTATGCTAAGGAAATTCACATAAAAATGTACCACGCAGACAGAAACTAATTTGAATACTATATATACATACGGCTTGTGTCTCTAACCCTTTCCTATTTCTATTTTATCTCGTGTATGAATACTTTGCAAATCGTGCAAAGAATAAGAAGGAAAATTACGTACTTTGGTTAAGATTTTTTTTTAACGCAAATCGAATGAATATAGTCCCAAATTACTGGTGCTTTTCAGTAGAAAATGGGAAGATAGGGGAGTGCGTATTAATTGGTACGTTTGGATGCTATTTTTGGAATATCGGGAATTTGTCGGATGAGGCGAATATACATTTTATTGTATGAATGGATTATTTGCTATTTATATTATTGCCATTCTATAGATACATCTTGGTGAATCTTCCAGGGAATCTCGTGCCAGTCTATGTACGAAAACGGTGACTCTCTAAGTGTAGAATCTCCGCGAGTATTTTCGAAGGAAAAATCTACACTATTTATTTTCTCACATCTCCGTGTGTGTTTTGCTCGTTCGGTGTTTTAGAGTGTTTGTTTTCTTCGGGTTTATTCAGGGGAGGAACTAATAACATGAGAATGTGGCGTCTTTCTGAAGATTGGATGTTATTTAGCGATGTTTTATAGTGACTTGTTCGGTGGTTGGTGATTTACTGTGTTGTAGATTCACATGGATATTTGGTAGGTTTAATATTTCTGTCTGTCTGTCTGTCTCTCATTTTACAAATGCTGATCCGTTTTTGAAATATTTGAGCCATGCTGCATGAAAAGGGGACTTAATGCATCTGCGAAAAGTATCGACTCAGGTCAGCCTGCGCAGTCCGTGCAGGCTGACCTGAACGGAAACTTTTCGCTGTTTGGTCAATTATCTGTATGTCAAAAGACTAGCCTACATCACGATACAGTCGGTTTTTAAACAAAAGCGACATTATGGATCCATGATCATGTGATGACTTGCTGGGTATGATGCATTACGGAGATGCATTAAGCCCCCTTTTGCCAGAGCACGGCACATTTTTATAAAAAACTATTTATCAGTTTAAACCTCAAAGTTTATCAACAGTGCATGTTTGTGTGTTGGCCGATATTGCATCCTGCGATGTAAAGGCAAATGATAATGTCAGGCTGCGCAGTTAGGCTTTTTACAATACAATCCCGAGTTTTAACGACCCTGAGGAAGAAGCCTTTTGAAAACATCGTGGAAAAAGAAAAAAAAAAAAAAAAAAAAAATGCTGATTACCAGCATTTTCTACCTTTCCCACAATGTTTTCCACCCTATTAAAGACAAATTCCACCATAAATTGCAAGTGCTGTCAGTTTAGACAAGTCTTAATTTTTGTTATGTGGCAAAGAGTTAACGTTTTCAGTTCGTTACATAACCAAGTCCTGAAGATTACATTGAAGGCTTTGATTTCCCAATTCGGTGTCGAGGTCGTAGATTTATGGTTTTTGAGGCCGTTTTCAACATTATTTCCGTAATAAAATAGTGGCCAGTACACCTGTCCATGTTTTCATTGAGCTCTCGAGTTTTCTTCACTAGTACTTCGCACAATATTCCTCTCAAGCCAATATTCCTCTCCCACATAAACGCCGTTGAAGCAATGATCGGCGAAGAGAGAGAGGAATTAATCTTGTAGTAATTGCTATTATCATTAGAAAGGAAGAATTGGGTAGAGGTTAAATGTACACCGAATAAGTCTGTACACCGAATAAGTCTAAACGGTGTACAGACTTATTTGGTGGACGTTTAGCTTTGACCAATGTACGGTAGCGTATCGGATAAAAATAGACATCAGACTTAAACGGTGTACAGACTTATTCGGTGGACGTTTAACTTTTACCAAAGGAAATCGGCCGAGTTGGGGATTCGGATCAGCGATCTCCTGGTTTCAAGTCCTGTATGTTACCGACTGAGTTTCCAGGCTGTGTCCGAGGTTTTAGATTAAACCTTAGGCTGCTAAGCGCGACTAACTGACCTTTTGCGGAAAGTGTAGATCAAGATCAGACTGCACAGAACGTGCAGTCTGATCTTGGATCTACACTGTTCGATCAGGAGATATTTTTCCTCCACAAAATAAGTTTGAGATAATATCATTCGGGTTTTTACTCCCGCCTTGAAAATTTTATTTCACTTATTCAGCAGGATAAGCGGTTAACCCTTTACCGCACAATGCCGCCTTTTGACGCCCCTGGAAAAGAAGCCTTTTGAAAACATTGTGGGAAAAGGAGAAAATGTTGGTAATCAGCATTTTCTCCATTTCCCGCAATGTTTTCTACCCTATCAAAGACAAATTCCATCATTTGAACCCCATTTAAATTTTCGTCTGCAAATTCTTTCAATTTGGACAAGTCTCCTTTTTTTGTCGTTTGGTAAAGAGTTAAGAGATTGCATGAGGACTGGGTCCCCAAGTGTCATGGCCAAGTTACCGGGTGTACAGAACTGTATTGTTTGTTACCTAACAATTACCACATGAGCCGTGCTCTGGTAAAAGGGGGCTTAATGCGTCTCCGTAATTGATTATACCGAGCAAGACATCACCTAATTATGGATCCACATTATGGATCCACAAAATCCACTTGGACAAACAACCGACCAATGTATGAGGTAGAATTATCCATTGACTCGCAGAAATTTTAAAGATGGCGAAAAGTTTCGGCCCATGTCAGCCTGCGCGGACTGCGCAGGCTGACATGGGTCGATACTTTCCGTAAATGGATTAAGCCCCCTTTTAACAGAGCGTGACTCATATCTATTATGTCCCAGCAAGAGACTGGAAAAGGATTACGGGAAAAGGAGCAACTGCTGTTATCAAACAACTCCTCTGTTTCCACAGTTCTTTTTCTGATCATTAAAATCGCTTCCTTTCAAAATTGTACTTTCTGTGCTGATGAAATAAACTAGATTAAAGATGGGGTCATGCAAAAATCTCACCATGTTTTCTATGAAGATCTGCAACTGAACACAGTAGCTGCCTAATATTTTCTTGACGGATTTCATCCCGGTTTAAAATAATATTTGTACGGTGTTTCGTTATCTTAATTAGCATCATAGAAAATACGCACAAACCAGATGTTAATGTCCTCTCCCTGTTTTAGAGATTTCTTTGTCGTAAAAATATGGAAATGTGCTGGAAAAATAAAGATACAAAGCGCTCGAATAATTCTTCTAGCATTTATTTCGCGTCACACCATCTTGTGGCGCCATTTCTAATCGACGCCCCCAAAATTTTCCTGATACTGAATGATTTGGGATTTCCGAAGCCCCCCCCCCCCCCCTTCTTTCTTTTTGTATAACGTTACTTTAAAAATCGGCATAGTAAAGATGTTTCTTTGAAAAAATAGTGTGTAAACATAACCGATATGCAGTTTCATTTCATAATTTTCAGGACAAAACCAAGACAGTCCACAAGAGGTTTGCATGGCATAACTACCTAGAATAGAAGTTACATAAACATCACCTAGTAAAATATCAGCGAGTCAGCAGTTGGTTTGGATAGAAGGGTACATTTATCGGAAACATCATCTGTTTAACATATCTGTGGAGTATTGTCATCATTCTGTATATAAAGTGTTTTTGTTGTTTTTAAAAAAAATTGGTTTTATTTAACATTGTTGGATTTCCAAAGTGTTGTTGATTCCATTGGATTTAATTCACACGTTTGGCAGTAATTCGAATGGAACACCGGTAAGTACGGAGTTACCTTACCTTTGACCTTTGTTATCGAAGATTCAAGAAGGACATCCATTGGGTATTCATAGCAAAACCTCAATTATTCGAGATTTTTTCCGAAAACATCTGTAAAGTCGACAGTAAAAGCTGTAAAATAAAGATTTCTGCTTGAACCATCAATTCCTAGATCGAGTAATTTGATGCCAATTTGCTTGTTTCTGTTCTGAAATCATCAGCTGAGATATTTGAGAGGCGCTCTAGGGAAGAGCGAGTCTAATGCACTACATACATAATACGATATACCAAGCAAATCACGGCATGGTGTAGATCCCATTTTATCGAAAATCGGACGTATCATGACGAAGATCGGTCCTCTGTCATTAAACGAAATTACCAATTACAAAAAGTTTCGACCCATGTCAGCCTGCGCGGACTGCGCAGGCTGACATGGGACGATACTTTTTGCAGAAACATCAAACTACTTTTTTCACAGTGCATGATTCATTTCTATTCTGAAATTATTATCTGGTACGCAAAAAATATGTAATAGGCACACATGTGAATTGTCTTAGTCTAAACACTTGTATGAATACCACAGCACAGGTTTTAGTGGAGGGATACCTACAATATTCAAGGCCAAAGCGTCCATTTCGTACAATACACAAGTGCGTAATTGTAGAAAAAATCGGAACAGGCGAAACATTCTTTTATCTCTTTATAGAACAACTCCATTTTCATAACTGATCTGCACAGAAAAATAAAATGAAATTTTCTAACAGATAGTAAAAAGCGAAATATTGCGATTTCATCCTATCTCTTTTCTATGGAAAATCGAATACTCACTGTAACGGACAGTGTAGTGCAAGATCGGACTGCACGTTCTGTGCAGTCTTATCTTAATTTACACTGTCTGCAAAAGCGCTCTATCTCGCGCTTAGCAACCTAAGGGTGAAACAGCACTCTCGATTCGGAGTGTGTAATGATTCTGAGTCCCTGGTTACGCCCCTGATATTTCTTGTATGCACCTGACCCCAATTAACCCTTAGAGCGCCGATGAAACCCAAACGTAACCATTAGGTCCCGAGTTCGATACCCGGGAGCGGGTGTCAACTTTGGGACTGTTTATTGGCCCACACATTCGGCGCAAGTACTGGTGTAGTTTCAAGGAAGCAGAATCGAGAGAGATTAGTATAAGTTGCCAGAACTTGGGTCTCAATCGATGTAACATAAATGTTTTAGATAAATCCAACAGACTTTATAATTCCAGAAGTAAGACTGAAATAATTGCAGTTTCACGGTTGCTTTTGTCCAAAGTATTCTAGGAAAGCACGTTTTCTGCAGTCTGATCTTGATCTACACTGTCTGCAAGGGCAACTACAGTCGTTATAAGATTAACTCGCTAAAGTAATGATATGGACTCTTTCAGGCAGTACAAAAAAAAAAAAATGAAAATATTACAGTTTCAACGCTATTTCGCTAGATATATCTGGCAGAATGCTGGACAGTATAAGACCAAGATCAGACTGAATGTTCTCTGCAATCTGAACTTGATTAATGCTATCGGCAAAAGTAAGCAGGGCAAAAATCAACGCTTTGTGGATAAAAAAAAAAAACCCTTGTAGTTCTAACTAAATGTTGTTTGTTAAGGATGGATATTAAATGACGCGCAAAGTTTTGAATACCTCTAGCATGAAAGAGTTGTTCTTTTTAAAATGTAAAACTTAAACCAAAGAGAAGGATCTGATCACTGAATAAATCTGCTGAAATTTTTATTTTGAATATCCCTTGACAGCAGATATTGTGTATAGACATGTTTCTATACGGTGGTAGTGGAAATGACCCGTGCAATGAAGTGGGGTAAACTTTTCGAAACAAATACTGTCAGATATTTCATAAGAGAGAGAGACAGACAGAGACAGACAGACAGAGAGACAAACAGAGAGAGAGGGAGGGAGAGAGAGAGAGAGAGGAGACAGAAAAATGTTTATGCGGTATGAATGTCGAGTTGCTTTTAATCCTTATCCTGCTGAATAAAAGAAATGAAACTTTATATGGTAGATAGTAGAAGCCCAAAACTTTCTTGTTTCAAAGGTATTTTTGGAGGAAAGATATCTCCTTATCGGACAGTGTAGATCAAAGATCAGACTGCACGTTCTGTGCAGTCTGATCTTGATCTACGCTGTCCGCAAAAGGTCGGTGGGTCGCGATAAGCAGCTTAAGGGTTAATAGAATGAGTGAAAAATTACCGTAATTCGAGAATAGAGTATACAGTTTCTTGGAGCACCTTTGTCTTCGTTGAATAAGAATTTTTATTTATGCTTATAGAATAAGTCTACGTATTTTCTTTTAATAAAAGCGATCTCTAATTTTATAAACTTTACAACAGCATTTATATCTATATAGTCATGTCTAAAAAGGAATAAAGACTTTATTCTTTCAATTCACGTTCGGTTTGAATTGAGAAAAAAATGTTTACTTTTCTTATGGCATTATAATTTTAATGTGAACTGCACACACTACGTTAATGAATATTGATACCTCTGTATAGAAATTACGAGCTGTGTAAATATTACGGGTACCGTCTAAGTTTTAGGTTTTTGTGAGATTAACAAAAAGATTTTGAACTGTCTAAACAGTTTTGTCAGACTCTTATCCCGTTACAGCATTGTCATCTGGGTCCGTATTCACCAACCATTCTTAAGAACGTTTTAAGTCTTAATTTCCAAGATTTTCTGACTTTGAAGTAACACAACCTCTGATTGGCTATACCAAAATGGTTTAGCCAATCAAAGGTTGTGTTACTTACAAATTTGGAGAATTCTAGAATAAGCCTGAGAGCGTTCTTAAGAATGGTTGGTCAATACGGACCCTGTTTCCTCTCTTTCTCGTCTACTGCAAACTCATATTTAACTCTTTACCAGACGACAAAATTCTAGACTGGCCTAAATTCATAGCATTTGCAGACAAGTTAAATGTGGCTCAAACGATAGGATTTGTTTCTGAAAGGTTAGAAAACATCGTGGGAAAAGGAGAAAATGCTGGTTACCAGCATTTTCTCCTTTTCCTACGATTTTTTTTTTTTTTCTCCAAAAGTCTAATTTCCCAGAGGCGTTAAAAATCGTCATTGTGTGGTAAAGAGTTTAACTTTTACCGTAAAAAGATCTTATAGGCCTGTATTCACAAACTGTTCTTAACATTCTTGGTCTAATTTTCAAGAATTTCTAATTTTGAAAATAACACTACTTCTGATTGGCTAAGTCAAATGGTTTAGCCAATCAGAAGTTGTGTTACTGTCACATTAAGAAAATTCTTGAGAATTAGCATAAGAATGTCGGTCCAAGTGTTAGTCGCTGTCAGCGAAATTATTCCAAAACCAGGTTAAAAGTTGCCGGGTCACTTTGTCTAATGTTTACTTTTTGCCTGATTTAAAAATTCATTTTTTCTATCAGCGGACCGACCACACAATAACGGATTGTCATCTTCACAATATTTTCCATACTTATAAATGGTATGATTTAAATTTAAATGCATTTTAACACCTGCATTGATTTTTCTGGCCGCTATTGGGCCTTTAAGAGTTAATATTCCGTCACTTGTATAGCTCTCACTCGATAAACCTTTCATTATCAGTTAATATTGTTGTTTATATTTGGGATAACAGGTTTAAAATCAAATACCGTGATGAGATAATTTATAAACCCGACTCGATAACGTTTATATTCTCTCGTCACGGTTCGCCATTTCAAACATGTATTCCTCAAAACAAACAATAATATAAAATGTTAATGAAAGGTTTATCGAGTTAAAGTTATATATACACAAACAATCCCAAACAACAAGATAACGGGTATAACTCTAACTCGATAAACCTTTCAGTAACAGTTTATATTATTGATTGTTTTTGGCAATACAAACCACGAACTGTGACGAGATAATATAAATGTTATCGAGTTGGGTTTGTAAGTTATCTCGCCAGGGTATAGCTCTTACTCGATAGGCGTTTCATTATCAGTTTATATTATTGTTTATGTTTGGGATAACAGGTTTAAAATCACCTACCGTGACGAGATAATTTATAAACCCAACTCGATAATGTTTATATTATCTCATCATGGTTCGTGGTTTTAAACATGTATACCCAAAAAACAAACAATATTATTAACAATTAATGAAAAGTTTATCGAGTTGGAGTTACACATGATTTTAAACCTGTTATCCCAAAAATAAACAATAATATAAACTGATAATGAAAGGTTTATCAAAGTGAGAGCTGTATTATGAATTTCGGAATTATTGTTTATGTATATACACTTAAGCTGCTGAATTAATGAAACGCAAAATTCTACTCAATACAAAAAGCCGAAACATTGCAGTTTCAAACTTGATTTCACCGGAAAGAAAATACCGTATCGGAGAGTGTAGATCAAAGATCAGACTGCACGTTCTGTGCAGTCTGATCTTGATTTACACTGTCCGCAAATGGTTAGTGGGTCGCGATCAGCAGCTTAAGGGTTAAGGAACGTTAGTAGTATAGGAGGGTAGACCTCGGACAAAACGCGTTTTGTCCGAGGTCTACCCTCCCTGAGTGCCATTTTGTCCGAGGTCTACCCTCCCTGAGTGCCATTTTTGTCCGAGGTCTACCCTCCCGAGCAGAAAAAATGCCGCATCACTGCAATTTTGGCGTGATTCGGTTTCCGCGACATATGAATACAATAATAAATAGTCCGTTACTAGTCTCGGGAGGGTAGACCTCGGACAAAAGTAGTTCCGGCAGTTGGTTCAGGTAGAAACCCTCGTTGGACTTAGTCTTTTTTTGGAGGGTTGATCTTTCTCTCTCTATTACCGTCGGACTTAGTCTTTTTTCCACAATTGGATTAAAAAGTAGTTCCGGCTGATGTAAACAAGTAGTTCCGACTGATGTAAACAAACGTAAACAAACGTTTTGATTGGTCGAGACGTTTTCCCGCCAAAATTCGATGGGTTATTTCCCCTTTTCAGCTTGGATCAACCCAAAGACCCTTGTTGGACTTAGTCTTTTTCACAATTGTATTAAAAAGTAGTTCCGCCTAATGTAAACAAACAGGTTGGTTCAGGCGGAGTCTATCGTTGGACTTAGTCTTTTTTCCACGATATGGTTCCCAAGATAAAAGACTCTTCTATTGGCCTTAGCGATATTGACAATTTGAGAAAGATAGACTTTTCTTGGGGGAATGGTTAGCCCTGAAAAGGACTGTTTTTGGAGTTTGTTTTTCCTCCTCCTCTAATGATAGTATCCAAAGTTTGTCTGACAGATAGGACACTCCACGACTCTTCTTCGATCTGCTATTAACCTGCTTATTTTGTTTATTTTATGCATGGGTAAAGTGGAGTCATGCATCATGGCCAGTAGAAAGGTTGTCAGATACCATTTTGTCATCGAGAGAAGTAGAAATTGTACACTATAGCCCATCATTTCTTTAGCTGTCATCTATTCGGGAACCGAATGGTTAATTACTGAAAATATCATCGTCTTTTATACGGCTGGAGGCGACTTGACTTACTTATTGACAATTGTTGAAGATAGATTTTCTTGGGGAATGGTTAGTCCTGAAAAGGACTGTTTTTTGGAGATTGAACTGTCTTTTTTTGTCTTTTTCTCTATTGAGAACTTTTCTTTGTTTCTTTGGGTATCTTTTTGAGTTTGAGTTTTGGAATCTTTGGGATCTTGAAGTCTTTGAAGTTGTTAATATTTTTCCCATGTTTTCCCAGCCCTATTTTTGACGGTGATACATAGATGGGGTCGTATCGTTGTTTTTTGTGAAGTTGTTCATCATCGTCTTTCTCTATTTCTCGTTTTTTATTTTTTATCTTCTCTTCCTTTGGGTGATGATCTTTCTCTGGTTGTGTTTCCTTTGAGTGTTGCTTTTCCTTCGACTGATTTTCCTTTGACTTCTGATCTTTCTTTTTTACAGCTGATACAAGGGAGTCTGTTAGTCTTCGAAGGCTGGTTTTATCAAAGTCGAACTCCACCGGAATCTTCACAATAACAGGTGTAGTTGACTGTCTTTGCTGGCATATTGTCTCGATGTTTCTGTTCAATGTTTTCAATTCCTCTAAAATCTGAGTTATTGTAGCATCTTGTTTTGAGATCATCTGTCGCATCTCTTCCTCGAATTTGTTAACTGGTGGTGCCATTGGCTCAATGAATGTTGAATTCATGGCTGACGGTAGAATATCTCCACTGTTTCCACTCTGTGGCAAGGAGTTGTCTAAGATATAGTCGGTTAAGTTGTAATCGGCTAAGTTGAGATTCATCTTTCCCGTTAACAGTGTGTTTTTACTCGTACTACTCGAAGATCGAGAGCCGAATGATTGTAGAGAAATATCGTCAACGTTTTATAGGCTGGTAGGGGGATTGACCTACTTTGATAAAGAATTAAGAGCGCGGACCCGGTCGGAAGCAGCCACGAATGATTATAACACTTACAGAGAGAAATGGTAGAAATCTGGGGTGCTAGCTAACCGGTTGGTCTGAGCTCTATTGTGAATGTAACATATCCTATGATTGAACGAAAACAACTGAATTCTAGTCAAGCAGAAATGATAATCTTTCGGTTTTTACATAGTTATACTGCTTACTTGCAAAAGAATGAACTATACTATATTAGGAAATATTATTTGGTATGAGATTTTCTTAGAGTTATGTAGAATTTTGCTTGACAAAATTTGAAAAGATAGAACTTTTCTTAACGTTTGGTAGTCCTGAAAAGGACTGTTTTTCGAAGATTTGTATTTTTTAACCTCTTCGTCTATCTCTCGCAGCCTCTAACTCATCAAGTAACATAATAAGTAGTGCTAGGTTATGACGTATCTGGCGTCGACGAAACCAATCTTCTAACCAGTTCAGTATCGAATAATATGCCACAGATCCAAACATGAACATGCAAAACATTTTTATCCTCGAGTATTGAGAGGTAAAAATGATTAAATGAGAACTTGACCGACTTTCTTTATACGTTTTTACAGATGAATTGACCTACCTCGGCTCAGAATTAACGTTAACCAATCGTTAGTTTTGTTATATTCTCTTTTGAATAAGTAAAAGATAGATGAAAACAAGTCTATACGTTGCGGTAGGGAATAAGGTTTTCTGATGAACTTAGTCTTTTTTTTGATAAGTTGAAGTAAAAATTAACCTTTTCTTAAAATCAGAATTGATTTGGGTTGACAATTTGAAGAGAGATAAAACTTTCTTGGTGTATGTTAGCCCTGAAAAGGGCTGTTTTTTCACTATTCTCTGTAATGAAATTAATTTAACTATCGGTTAACTTAATTTCAAAACTAGAGAAAAGATCGAGGACTCTAAACCTCCTCATCTGAATCTTCGGGGAATAGCTCACGCCGAAGTTCATTGATTTCTTCAACTTTGGCTTGGACATACTCATTATACATAATGAGTACTCCTTTGATTGAGCAAAGTTGAATTTTCAGATTATATTGCACAGCTCTGCTTTTACACTTATCATATCGTTTTTCTATCCCACTCAGACGAATTTTAAGCAATTCGATCTGTTTGCATCCCTTTCTAAATCGTCGCTCTGCTTCAATCAATTTGAACCGTTTGTCGAGGGTCTTCATTTTGAGTTCTGAGAGGGAAAAACTGATTAAAAAGAAAAAGAGCCCCGTCTTTTATAGGATGGTAGAGGAATTGACCTACTTTGACTCGGAATTAATGTTATCCAATCGTTAGTTTCGTTATATTTCTTAATTCAGAATTGAGTTGAAGTGACAATTTGAAGAAAAGTAGAAAACTTTCTTGTTGCATGTTAGCCCTGAAAAGGGCTGTTTTTTATGAAGATTCATTCTTCACTGGTTGCGATCGAGATGTTCTTCTTCTTCTTCAAACTGGACCACAATGAAAGCTTGACAGCAATGATGACACCAAATCACTACACCATAGTCTTCATCATAGTCATAGAATCCCTCATCTGGTTCTGGACAATTGTGCTTTTCTCCAAGATGTTGTAGGATATGAAAGCATTTTCCACACTCTATTGCACATGGTCTATCACACTGTGGACAATAAGGAAAAAATATAAGCATTTTTCTTATTCGTGCTACTCGAGAGAAACGAGAGTCGAATGGTTATAGGAAAAGTTCACTGAATTTTTATAACTTAGTGGAGGGATTGACCTACTTTTTCTGACTCAGAATTAACGTAGACCAATCGTCAGACTTGTTATATTCTTTTGTAGAAAAGAAATGGCGGGAGTGGGAAAAACGGTTGATCTTGGCGGGTGGGAAAAACGACAACTCTTCGGATAGGACTTAGTCTTTTTTGAGTCTGATACAATCAATCTTTCGATCTGAGAAATACGTCTGCCTTTGACAATTTGAAGAAGCAGACTTCCTGGGTATTGGTCGGCTCTGAAAAGAGCCCTCAATCCTAAAAATAAGGAGAGAGTGATTCTTAAAAAGAACCATTGTTTTTTATCCATTATACAGGATATGCCGTGATGACAGAAAGATCTTTATACTTGACTACATCCGGCAACTCAAATCCATCATAGCAGGCGACGACTTTACAAACATACGCCTCTTTACCATCTGCATCTTTTCCGATTTCAACAGGAAATTTCATTTAAAAAATTATCTTGTTGAAACCTTGCAATTTAATACTATCGCTATGTTCTACAGTAGATTTTACCATTTCATAAATTTCTGAAACGGAAAACCTTCTAGAGAACAAACTAGGCTGAGATTCATCCAAGTATCGTTCTGCATCAAAATAATGCTTTCTAATGAAATGCTCATGATTGAAGTACTTCTTATAGCGTAAATATTGCCCGCTATAATAAGATTGAGGCGGTGTGCCAAAACCCTGTCTCACAGACATATCGCTAGGATAAAAAAGATAGAGAAAGAATAAAAGATAGGAAAATTTTTGCCAACATTTTATAGCTTGGTAGGGGGATTGACCTACTTTGATACAGAATTAAGAGCACGAACGGGGGTGAGAGCATGTAGATAGA
Source organism: Tridacna gigas (assembly GCA_945859785.2). Classification (NCBI taxonomy): domain Eukaryota; kingdom Metazoa; phylum Mollusca; class Bivalvia; order Cardiida; family Cardiidae; genus Tridacna; species Tridacna gigas. Next base: position 9,637,272 of record OX244031.2, on the reverse strand, counting down.
ACATAACGTACTATATGATCTCACATAGAATGTAACGATCTAGCTACATTTTTCTAAGTCTGAACTTTTCTTTATTCAAGTTTTGGGAAGAAAATCAAAACAGACGACCTTTTTTAAAAATCATTTCTTTATTCATTCAAAAGTTCTTAACAATATCATGAAAAACAGTAACGTTTAAAACAAACCAAATGTTCTAACACTATATTTCATATATACAAAGACAATTTATATACAAAGACAATTTATATACAAAACAATGAAGGTACATTTTTATATACAAAGTATTGACAATGCAGTTCTTATTTACAACAATGACAGAACATTTTTACAATGCAAATTCACAGATACCTCGATTTTTCCACTTGTCTTCATGTTCCACAACAGTTTTGTGCAATTGTTCATTGCCCAAAAACAAACTATATACACTGTCCAATCCACTATATTCACACGTTCCTCTAATTTCAAAGACGTTTTTGAATACTGCTTTTGTCGAAAGAGTTGAAAGTACGATTTTTTCTGTGACATCTCTATCAAATAGGAGATAGCCTTCCATGATATCCACTCCTTCTGCATTATCTCTTGATTTTGTATACCGTAAGTAAAAGTTAAACAGGAGTGATCTCATTTTCAGCATGATCAGATAACTTTCTTCTGGTCTTCCTATGATAATGAATCGCCATCGGCTTGTGGCTTGCAACTTCTTAGCGAAATAGTCACTTTTCCACAAACAAGCTGTCAAATAGCCTTTGATGGCTGTATCGAAGTCTGACTCAGTCACCAACATTGCAATAAAGTCGTGCATGCTATACATTTTGCAGGATGTCTCTCCTTTTGCAACTCCATTGTGCAATTTATCTATCCAAAATTTCACACATCTGAATTTAAGGTTGAATTGTGTTCCTTCATCGAGTGTGTGCAGATGGATGAAATCTCTATAAACTTTTTCACGTAGCTCTATTGGCAAAGGCAGCATTTCACTTGACATGATTTTCAATTTTTGATAGAACCGTCTTACTTTGATTGTTCACTTCAAACCAGTGTAATATGGTGTTGTCCCTTACAGTTATTTATACCCTCAAATCTTATAGGTCATAGAGTGCAGTATCGTTACAATGCAAATTCACAGATACCTCGATTTTTCCACTTGACTTCATGTTCCACAAGAACTTTGTGCAACTGATCATTACCCAAAAACAATGGAAATTTGCTATCCATTTCACTATATTCACGTACCCCACTAAATGGAAAAACATGTTTTGAAATATCTTTTGTCGAAAGAGTTGAATATACGATTTCTTCTGTAACATCTCTATCAAAAAGAATATACCCTTCCATGGTATCCACTATTTCCTCACTGTCTTGAATAGATCCTTTTTTGTAGCGTAAGTAAAAGTTAAACAGAACCGATTTCATTTTCAGGACGTTCAGAAAACTTTCTTCTGTTCTTCCTACGATAATGAATTGCCACCGACTTGTGGAATCCATCTGTTTAGCAACATAGTTGTCTTTCAACAGACAAATTGCTAAATAAGCTTGGAGAGGAAGATCGAAATTTGTATCATCCACCATCATCACAATAAAGCTGTGTATTCTATACAGTTTACAGGATGTTTCTCCTTTTACAACTCCCTTATGCAATTTATCTATCCAAAATTTCACACAGGCGAATTTAATATCAAACTGTACTTGTTCATCGAGCGTGTGCTGATGGATAAAATCTCTATAAACTTTTTCGCCTGACATGATTTCTCACTTTTTGATAGTTTTCACTGTTTTTTAAAAAGCGTCTTACTTTGATCGTTCACTTCAAAACAGTGTAACACGATATTGTTTCTTACAGATATTTATACCCTCAAACTTTTATGACCATAGGGAACAGTATCAGTATCGTTTACAATCACTCTTTTGGTGTATACAGAGCGAAAGGTTTTTGTCTGTGGTTCACTGGTCACTGTTCTGTCTTTATGCCTTTTGATTCTACAGTCATACTGAACTTTGATTTCTATTGTACGATCCAAAGCACATTTTGAATAGGTGCCGAAATTTACCATCTGATTTGTATTGTAATCCAAAGTAATCCCCTTGACTTTACATTTGCTTTTTTCTTTTCCATCTTTTGTTCTCATTTTGTAAGCGTAATTCTTGGGGCCTAATCCTCTGAAATGAGTTATTCTACAATCAGGCTCTTCATCGGTCCATTTTCCTAGCCTACTGTTAATGATGGGAGGGTTCCACAATTCAGGATCATGAATGTACATACAACTATCTGTATCGAAATATAGAACTCTATCCCCCAATCTTTCAAGAACGCTGTACAGTTCCAACCTTGCATAAGCTGTTACGTAGGATGCTACAATAACATTAGCTGTTGCATGTGTTTCGACAAAGTCCATCTTTTCTTCATAGTTGACTAAAATGAATGGACACTCATTGTCAAAAATTTCCACATGCTTTACCGTATATTTCGGGTCGGTAATCAAGTCAAAATATTTAGATGGTTCTCTGATGTATTTCGTCTTGCTCATGTTTTCACGCTGTGCTAATTTCCCCCAAAGACAGTTCAGCATAATCTTAGCAAACGATCTTTTACCAGGATTTTTTTGAATACATTTGGGCTCGAGACGAATCCCTTCAGCTTCCTCATACTCGCGAATGAATTGATTCTTTTCCGAGTCTGTCTGACACCAACTGGGATATCCACTGGCTTCTTGCTTAATTTTCAAGAAATTATCCACATAGCCTTTAAAGAATTGATCCGAAACAGAGTGGAAATGCCAGATTTCATACACTTGCATTAGCTGATAACCACAGTCGAGAGCTTTGAACAGTTCAAATGTAACCCAAGTTCCAACCAAAGATCTCTCTTCTTTTTTATGGTTACAAACGTTTGAGCTTTCTTGTGCACATTTCATACAGAGTGGAAACATCATCTTGTTGTTACAGTGAACTGGAAGAACAGGATGAAACAAATCAATTGGGGGTAGAACTTTGCATTTAATGAGTCCTTCATACTGACGAATATTCTTCATATCAATACTCTCAGCAGTCAAGATTGTGGGATGACCTACAGGATAGAATTTATGTTTGCAGACGTAAGGATACAGAGAGCAGATATCGATATACTTGATTTCCTTCTCACTGCTTTCCTCAACATCATAAACAATTTTTATTGCATTGCATCTGCCTCCAGCCAGACCCTCTCTTGGTTCGATGGGGTCACAGTTCGGATATAGACTTTCAATGTTTTTTTTGTACTCTTTGTCCTTCTTCATCTTGGTATCGAATTCATGTTCCCATATGGTCACGATGTTATATCCCATTCTTTTGATGGTTTCTAATCGTTCAATGGTATTGTTGTACAATTCATCCATTGTTTTTCCATTGATGGGATTGATATATTTTCGATCCTTGAAACATGTCTGGCAGCCATGAAATAAATCCCCGAGGAATTCATAGACGGTGTTTGATTGACGGTGAAAACCGTCTACAGTATATCTTCCTATTTGAAATTCACCACCATTTTTACCGTGTTGAATATGAATCCCTTTCTCCCTAGCAATACTTTGAATCCATCGTATTGCTTTCATAGAAAACCGACGTCTGACTGGGTCTTTGCTTGAAATGATGGCTATTTGATTTTTTGGTAAATAATCTTTTCGCCAAATCTTGTTACAGGCGCCGGCGATAGTAAACGCCTCTGTGAATGGACAAATTCCACTCTGTTCGATGAACAACTTTCTGAATTCACCACATCCTCGTCTTAGGATATCAACATCCGATCGACAGTACATCTCCATCTCTTTTTGAAAATTGAATTCCTCACCATTTTGAACTTTGTCATTATACCAGACTATGAATTTCGATCGAGCCTCTTCAGACATTGAATCGGGCTTGTAATAAGACATATCCAAGTATGGCCCAACGTAATCCCAGAATTCGTCTGTATTTGCCCAGTGAGGAAAGTAGCCTTTTTTCATTTCTTGAAGTCCAAATGTAGTCGGAAATTTTGCCAGACCAAAGTTCATAAAACTGAAGGAGTCAATCAAACACACACCATTCAATTCTAACTTCAAAATATTATTCCCATTCATAGTTAGTTCTGGTTCTTTCATCCCAACATTGATAATATGATTGAGAATAAATTGACCATCATAACCTTTGAGATTATGGGCAATAGCTATGATTCCTTTATGATGCTTTGTAAAGAGCCAGCTACAGAATTGACTCAAAGTTTCTTTTCCTTGAAAAATAACTTCTCTTCCTTCTTCGAATTCACTACATGTGGAACAATGAAAATCAAGTGGTTTATCGATACATTCAGCACAGGCTCGGTGTGCAATACAGTAATTAGGAATATGTATCCCTGTATCTTGCTGACATTCAAAATCAAAGAAAATGAACAAAGGTTTTTTGACTACAGAAGAACTCCTCTCATCGTCACTGTCATGCTTCATCTTACTCTGGTAAGGCTGAATAAAACAGCGATGAGAGAAGTCAACTATTTTCTTGCAGAGATGACACTTTTTCTTTCCCTTACAGACATGATTTTTCTTTCTGACAAAAAACTGGCCTCCACATTTTGAACAGAGTTTCACTAATTCACAAATGGTCTTCTTCTCTTTACCTTGAAGTGTTTTGTGTTTTTCCAAGCATTCTGCACTGAAAAAACATCTATGACACTTGGAACAGACATACTCTTTTGATTTCGATGGACATTTCCCAGTACGAAAGCAACCTTTACAGATCTTTGAGCAAACATGGTCTTCCCGATTCCTGTAACGTATATCACAGAACTCGCAATAATAACCACAATCAAGAAATGATGTAATGGATTTGATGTAGTCATAGTGTTTTTGATGATAGTACAAATGTATGATTTTACTATTATCTTTCACTTTTGGATGTTCAAACACTTTTTCCATTCTCGATTGCTGTTGATGGACTTTAATAACATAGTCTTTTTCATACAAGAAATCTTGAATTTTTTTGTATTCTTCAGGTCCTACAGGTTGTGTTGACGAAACTCCAGCTTCATTCATCAATTTCTCGGCTTCAATCTTTTGAAGCGGTCTGTTTGATCTTTTGATGATATCCCATCTTCGATTCCATTCTTGGGTGTTTTCACGTTCATGGTGATAAATCCCCACAACAACAGCTCTTGCAAAACATAGATGGTCTTCATTATTAATTTCAATAATCGATTGTTTCTTCTTTGCGAAAACTTTTGAATCCAATATTTCTGTACCCCTAACTCTTTTACCACTTCCACTTGGGGGTACCGTATGTGTGATATCGAATGTCATGTGACCATCGTTCAAGACGAATTTCTCATTCGACTGTAGAACTTTTTCAATCTCGTCCAATATAGTATGACTCTCCAACTCCTCCACATATAGAAAGGGTATATGAATCCCCATATCCAATGAACGGTGATTGATGGTAATTCTGATCATATCCCTCGATTCAGCCTTTAACTTTTGAACGATTTGTTGGATAACATCGTCGAATAAGGCAGTCAGTTGTTGGGGTTGTAACTCATCGAATTTCTTAAAGCACGCCGCCAGCACACGGGAATCTGTATTGAATTTTCTTGACTTCTTTTTTCCCACTTCTTTTAAGGCGTATAGACTTTTCATATCCAAAGATTTTTTGTCTCCACTTTCTTCTTTCTTGGGTAAAAATAGCCCAGCATGACTTTCTTCTTTCAAAGATTTTTTATCTTCTTTCAAATTTTTTCTCTTTTTGGTTGACGGTGGAAATTTCTCATCGTTTTCTTCTTTCAAAGATTTTTTGACTTCACCATCGTTTTCTTTTTTCAATGGTAAACTTTTTCTCTTTTTGGGTGGAAATTTCTCATCATCGCTTTCACCATTGCTGCTACTATCTGGATAGACTAGGATTCTTTTTCTTTTCTTTGCCGGTAGTAATTTTTTTCTCTTCTTTGACATCGGCTGAATTGTCTCATCGTCACTTGTACTGTCTGAATACGGTACTAACCTTTTAGACATGGTTTTATGGCCGATTGCGAGTCAAGTAATGTCCCAGAACTCAAAAAACCCTAGCTTTTTTATATCTTTTTTCAGATCAAGAGTGTATAAAAAGAGGCGTTACGACTGAAATCTTCATCATTCTTCGGAAAGATTTCAAACAGGACAACTGGTAGAAAAAAATGAGTGGGTTCAAGCTACAAAGTACAACACCAAAGAGAATGTACCTGTATGTTAACCCATACACTCACGACTATGAGATCACCAATATACCGTCAAGATATCAAGTCTACCATACTGGGAACTACGTGGGATCATTTCTATCCCACCAACATTTTGCAGAAAAAGATACCTATCGTATCACCAGAGTCCTGGATCAAGCAACATTCGACAAGCGCCATGGAATGAGTGATATGACAACGAATATCTGTTTTACATGCAACAGATCAGGACATTGGGCTAGACAATGTCCAGAAAAAGAAAAAATGATGTGGAGATTCGTCTCTGTCTTCGTGGACCCCTACAGTCACGATGTTAAAATTTCGCCAACAATGGAAACCGGGAGAGAATTCCAACATATGAAATACGTTGGGGCTCTATTATCCTATAAAGTAGACGAGAATAAATGGAAGACAAAATCGTCACAGACTACAACTTCATTGATAGGAAATCAGATCGAACAGGAGATCGAAAATATGGAGCATGATAACACAGAAATCAACGACACAGAAATCTGTAGAATTCAAGTAGAAATACATGATAAGCCGCAACAAAGTTCACAAAAAAATAAACTTTCTTCAGAGGATACTCTTATACTCGATCAAAACAATGAACCCTCTTCGCTGTCTGGAGAGGAGCAAAACAACGAACAGATATCTCAGAAATCTTCAGGATCTGAAGAAAAGAAAATCAACGAGAAAAGAGAAAAGAAAAAGAAGAACTGTTTCTTCTGCAAAACAAAAAAACATGGCGCAAAAATCTGTCCAGATATTGTGTTGAAAAATAACAATGACGAACACAATAATGGAAACAGTAAGAGGAAACGCAAGAGTGAATGTGAGCCTGACATCCCGAAGAAAAAAAGAAAAACGTGTCTGTAAAAATGTGCAAACATTTTCAAAGAACTGTTTCAAAGAACTGTTTTCAAAAAAGATTCAAATATTTCTACAGTTCAATGTTTCATTGTATATATTTTACCAGTTTATTGTTTTAAATAAAAATTTCATTGTAATGATTATTGTACAAAAGTTTTAGATAAAAAAGTTTTAAATAAAAGATATAAAAACATATAGGACTTGACTTTTTTGTTTTTGACAATTTGAAGAAAGTAAAACTTTCTTGGTATTGGCTAGCCCTGAAAAGGACTGTTTTTAAAATTAAAGAGAACGTATTCTTCACCATTTCAATGAAGGATACATTCTCATTAATTTATTCTGCCATCCGCGATGCTCTGTTGGCGGTATCAGTTCTGATAAGTCCGGGTAAATATTACCCATCTTGACGATTGGGGTACGAGTATAAAACTCATACCCTCGTCTTGCGAAGAACTCCCGAAGAGCTTTATGCTTTAGGCTCTTCCTTTCTTCTACCTCGTCTTCTTTCTTTTCCATGGCCTCTTGCTCCCATTTTTCTTTCATTTCTTTCATTTCTTTCTTATTCTTCTTGCTGGCAAACAGCCCACAGCAGAATTTTGATATCTTCATCGTGAAATGAGTTAATACAAGAATAAAAATGTTGGCTCTTTTATAGCTTGACAGAGGGATTGACCTACTTCACGTTAGAATTAAAAGCGCGAACGTGGGCGAGAGCATGTAGATAGAACATAATGTACTATATGATCTATCTACAATGTCTAAGAGTATCAGTTCCAAAAAAATGTAACGAAACTAACGATTGGTTAACGTTAATTCCAAGTCAAAGTAGGTCAATCCCTCTGCCAAGCTATAAAATCAGTGAACTTCTTCTATAGTCATTCGACTCTCGTTCTCTCGAGTAAGACGAATAAATCATAAAGTAACCAAAGCGAAAAAAGAATTCAAAATATGGAACAGATAAACCATCAAATAATTGATGCTCTCCAAGACTATTTAAATGCTGGTGAAGATCTGTTGGTATTAAGAAGACAACTCATAACAGTTCAAAGACATCTAGAGCAGATAACACACCCATACAGAGAGCTCGGAGAAAAATTACTTGAGCTGTTTATGCAGACAACAACTCCAGAGCTCATATTAGTTGACGTTGAACTCGGGAGAAAGATCACCACGAAGGATGGTACAATGACAATCACAAGAAGAACTGGAAGTTGTCCCATCTGTCATGCAAATTTTGGTTGCTGTCATTAGACGAGGAAAAAGGCAGTCTAATCTCCAAAAACAGTCCTTTTCAGGACTAACCATTCCCCAAGAAAAATCTATCTTTAACAATTGTCAATTTTATAGATGTGTTGTTGTACTTTTTTGTAGAGAGAAAAACTTTTTATCGATAGAAAAATTTTTCAAATAAAAAATCTTGCAGAGAAAAAATTTTCAAAAAATCTTACAGAGAAAATTTTAGCGATAGAAAAAATTTAGCGATAGAAAAAATTTTTACGCTTAAAAATTTCGGATAAAAATTTTCGGATAAAAATTTTTACAATTTTTAAAAAGATTTGCAGATTAAAAACTAGGGACGAATGAAACTAGGAACGAATAAAACCTAAGGTTGGGTAAGTCTAGACGATGTGATTTCCGGGAAATGTCGGAAAAAACCCACACTCAGATCATATAGTTAGGTAATGTCTAAAGATCATATTGCTAGGAGCCAAAGAAAAGACTAAGTCCAACGGTTGTAGAGAAAGATAGACGAGCAAAGACGGAAAAAGCCTAAGTCCAACGATGATCTCTGGCTGAACCAAGCTGAGGAGGGAAAATAACCCATATTGTGGTGAAAAAAGACTAAGTCAAACGTTGATAGAGAAAGGATAAGACGAACAAAGACGGAGAAAAAAGACTAAGTCCAACGATGACAGAGAAAAAGCCTAAGTCCAACACGGTGATAGAGAAACAACAGCTCTCAGCCGAACAAAGACGGAAAAAAGACTAAGTCCAACGATGCTCTCTGGCTGGCCCAGCGTAAGTAGAGAATATAATCCATATCGTGGAAAAAAGACTAAGTCCAACGATAGACTCCGCCTGAACCAACCTGTTTGTTTACATTAGGCGGAACTACTTTTTAATACAATTGTGAAAAAGACTAAGTCCAACAAGGGTCTTTGGGTTGATCCAAGCTGAAAAGGGGAAATAACCCATCGAATTTTGGCGGGAAAACGTCTCGACCAATCAAAACGTTTGTTTACGTTTGTTTACATCAGTCGGAACTACTTGTTTACATCAGCCGGAACTACTTTTTTAATCCAATTGTGGAAAAAAGACTAAGTCCGACGGTAATAGAGAGAGAAAGATCAACCCTCCAAAAAAAGACTAAGTCCAACGAGGGTTTCTACCTGAACCAACTGCCGGAACTACTTTTGTCCGAGGTCTACCCTCCCGAGACTAGTAACGGACTATTTATTATTGTATTCATATGTCGCGGAAACCGAATCACGCCAAAATTGCAGTGATGCGGCATTTTTTCTGCTCGGGAGGGTAGACCTCGGACAAAAATGGCACTCAGGGAGGGTAGACCTCGGACAAAATGGCACTCAGGGAGGGTAGACCTCGGACAAAACGCGTTTTGTCCGAGGTCTACCCTCCTATACTACTAACGTTGTTTATCGTTTATAGGATTAACCCTTAGGCTGCTATGCGGGACTCAATTACCTTTTGTGGACATCGTAGATCAAGATCAGACAGCACAGAACGTGCAGTCTGATCTTGCATCTACACTGTCCGGTAAGGAGATGTATTTCTCCAATAAATAAGTTTGAAATAGCAACATTCAGTACTATCGGATTGACAGTTTCATTTGATTTATGTACCAGTATAAGGGTTAGTATAAGTTTTATTTTGTATAAATCTACCGAAAAGCTATTTAGTTTAACCCTATGTAAGTGTCACAAAATGGCCGGTAAACTAAACCAGTTGTTTTCGATAACCATGTAGTCAGTCCACTCGTATCTGTGATAACCTAGCATGGTTGAATTCCAGGAATAGCGTTTCAGATATATAGTTTGGATTGGGAAAATACATATTGTTGTCGGTGTTGCGTCCCGCACTTCCGGCTGAATAACATATAACAGTATTAAGCAGACAGCTGGCCTGGTAAGCAACTTGTCGACCTTATAGTAGAACTACTATACCGCAAACAGGTAGGTCGGCATCTTCAAACATGACATTCCAGTCTTAGTACCCAGATATCTGACAGGCGATGCCACAATTTATGTAGATCGTTAATGAACGCGTGTTTACACAGACGTGCTAACAAGAACCAAACATGTTGTTTGTATGTACATAAGGTCATTTACCTCTCTATGGTGGCTCGATGGTGCCAAAATATACTTGGCAAAAGAAATCGGCGGTATTGATTGGTATTAATTTCGGTATTAATTTTGTAAAATGTACAAGTCTGCCTCTTATAAAAGTACTTGCCTTAATCATTGTGTTATCTTACTTAATGAACTAAGCCTGGGCATCCCATGCTCTGTACACGCTTTTTATTTTTAATTACAAGTTTTCAATAAAAATTATTTCGTGTTAAGTAGAAGAATGTTATTTTTGATACGAAGCCAATCATTTAATACATTAATTGAAACATTCTTCTGAAAGTAGATAAAATTTCTTGTAATCGAAATTAAATTACACGCAAATTAAACAAAAAATGTCAATAAAACCTGTAAGCTTTCACAAAACCAAGCATTTGGCAGACAGGTAAAAGAACTAGAATTAAAAAACTTCATTATTAAGCTTTTGGCAGACAAGTAAAATTACAATCAAAACATCATTAACTTCAGTCTTGCACTTAAACCTTAAGTGCACCTCGCAAACCTAAGTTGTCTTTGCAGTTATTGTTAATCATAGCCAGACTGCCTTTTTGCGGACAGTGTAGATCAAGATCAGACTGCACTGAACGTGCAGTCGGATCTTGATTCATACTGGCCGCTATTTTGTGAAACATTCCCGCAATACAACCGCAAAATAACAGTTTATTGGTCTTCTATGCCGATTGGATAATTTGTTAAGCATGATAAATAAGTATATAGGGCTATAAGAGTTAACTCTTTACCACACAATCCCGAGTTTTAACGACCCTGAGGAAAATGCCTTTTGAAAACCCTGGTAACCAGGGCCTGTATTCACCAACCATTCTTTACAACATTATTCACCTAATTCTCCAATATTTTCTAAATTTGAAAGCAATACGACTTCTGATTTAATATGTCGTCTGTAAATGCTTTCAATTTGGAAAAGTCTGAAAGTTTGTCGTTGGTAAAGAGTTTAACGTATTTGAGTATAGGACAGGTTTAGACTATACTAGCTTCTAGTGCATCTTGTACAATCATGAAATCCATGATAGCTTTGATGCAGGGAAATTTTCCGCGTAAAGTTTTATTGAACATATTGTGGGAAAAGGAGCAAAATGCTTGTTGCCCAATTTTATTTTCTGTTTCCATACGCCGTGCACCCAATGTAGAGTGTAGGACTTGTAAAGGTCAGGTCACTGGCCACTTGAGGGTGTTGGTTCGAGCCCCACGGCTGCCCATTTCAAAGTATTTATAGTCTTCGGATGAGACAATAAACCGAGGTCTCGTGTGACGGTGCTATAATCCGAGCACGTAAACTAAGATGGGTTTCGTCGTGTATCTTACACTATCCCCCCGTAACATAACTAACGGCCTTATAGGGGCGTCGCCCATATGGTAACCAGCGTTTTCTCTTCTTCCTACAATATTTTCGACCTTATCAAAGACAAATTCCATCATTTGGGCAACGGTCTATTTGTTATCTGCACATCCTGTCTATTTTGGACAAGTCTACATTTCTATGGTGTGGTAAGGAGCTAGTTGCTTATTGGGTTGGTGTGGATAAAGATCAGACTAAGCAAACGTATATTGTCCGCTTGGCTGTGACTTTCTGGACACAAGCAACTTCGGAAGTGAAATTATTTAGGTCAAAATTCTCAGTTTAAAGTTCTTTTTGAGTTTGTTTGGCGCTCTAAGGGCTGAGCTTCCACTATTTCTGGATAATCCGAATATACCTATGATTCGAGCAAATTCTTGTTGTAACTCGTGTTATCGAGGTTTCAGCGCAATTCTGGCATAAATTACAAATGGAACTAATTTCAAAAGATCAAAACAACAAAAGATGTGGTTCCTAATTTTTTTTCCATGAAATTCAATACTACTGGAACGTAGAGAAGCGATCGAACTCCTTTACATGACGCAGACAAACTTTGCAAAAAGGTGTCAGGTTTTATAATTAATTTTACGATTGCAGACCTAATAAAATAACCAACCTTAATTATTTATTGGTTCGCGTGGTAAGCACTCTTGTGTAACAGCCACCCTTAATATAAAATAATGTCTTCTAGGAGAATGGTGATTATTGTCAATAATCATTGAACTGACTGATTAACTGCCCGGCTGTCCGTGTGTCTGTCAGGGTGTCTCTGTGTATGTCTCTGCGTGTTTATTTGTGACTCTGTGTGTGTGTGTCAGTCTGTGTGTATGTGTATCTGTGTCTCTGTGTTTCTCTATGTGTGTCTGCCTGTGTGTCTGTGTCACTGTGTGTGTCTCTTTGTGTGTGTGTGTCTGTCTGTGTGTTTATCTCTGTGTCTGTGTGTCTGTTTTTCTGTGTGTTTGTGTGCCTTTGTGTCTGTCTGCTTGTGTTGATGGATGGAGTGATGGATTGACGAAGTTATGGATGGGTGGATAGATGGACGAGCGATCGCATTAGATGGTCGATGGATCAACCAATTAATGGAGTGACGAGCGGGCGGACAGTCGGAAGAATGGATAGACAGAAGGATTGTCCTCTAGCCGCTATAACCGCTTACTATTCCAGAGCCAAATATATAATAGAACAGGACAGAACAGACAAAAAAAAATCTCTTCCACGGCTTAAAATACAATCTATTGAAAATCTGAAAGATTTTCGTTTCACAGGCTTCATTTAACAAGCAGACGGCATAGATCCAAGATCAGACTGCACGTTCTGTGCAGTCTGATCTTGATTTTTGCCTTCAGCATAGGTACGTAGATAACGCTTTAACGGTTAAACAACCAATTCCCTTAGCTGGTTTCTTCTCAGAGACATGCCTATATCCTCAAACGACCTTTCATTCTCTGTTTTCACCCCAATAATTTTTGTACAAAAATAACATTCATCCAGGTGAATTGAAATAATGAACGGAACCAGCCTTACTCGCCTATTGGTTTTGGCACATTGCCACATGGAATGGACTATTTCGTCTTTTTGTCTTGCAGATGTCCGCCATTGTGAACGTCGTGGCAAAAGGTACTAGCCACTTGTAAATAGGATTTTTTCCTTTTGTCATAGTGTTTCATTTGTATTTATGTATTTACGAGGTAAATCAATGGAATGGTTATCGTAGCTGCTTACTAGACAACTTAGTTTTAGTCTTGCAAAAACTACAAACATTTGCAGACTACAAACAAATTGTCGCTCAAATGATGGGATTTGTCTATAAAAGGGTCGAAAATATTGTGAGAAAAGGAGAAAATGCTGGTTACCAGCATTTTCTCCTTTTCGTACAATATTTTCAAAAGCTTCATTTCCCCAGGGTAGTGAAAACACTGATTTTTTTTCCGGTAAAGGTTTAAATCCTACACATAATCGCTTTTCGAAAATTGCAGACGAAGGTCAGTCTGCATAGACGTGCAAACTGATCTTTCGCTACACATTTCGCAAAAAGCATTAGTGGTTGCAGTGGACAGTATAAACGGGTAACGACAAAAACCAAGAGTTTCCGCACTCTTTCTCGTGAATCTTCCACTTGGCACAATGTTATGACTTGCTTGGCCTATTTTCAGTTCTCTCCTTGTTGCTGACAACATTTCCTTAGTACTGCATTCTTGGCAGTATAAGTTATTGTTAGTCTGCTAATGAAAAAGGCATCTTTTATCACTGATAGGAAACATTGACCGCCTGCGAAGCATTCTGGTTTTGGTAGGTGTAATTAATGTGGATTGACTGATTGATTGATTGATTGATGTTTAACAAAAATTTTCAACCCACGTCAGCCTGCGCGAACTGCGCAGGCTGACATGAGTCGATACTTTTTGCAAATGCATTAAACACCCTTTTCACAGAGCATGAACATTCATATTTTACAAGCTGTCTGAAGCTAATTTGGTACAGCAGGTGATGTAATAAGTTAATCAGTCAGTTAGCTAACCAATGATTTCTAAGCTTCCATTAAAACCCAACTCTAAGGCTACTCTTCTAATTCGCGGAGACATTCTCCTCCTAGCCAATCAGAAGGCTTGTCTTGGACAAGAGAATTTAAACTGATTGATGATTATAGACCGAGTGCAGGCTTATTGTTCAGGGAATAAATGCATTATTTATGTATTGTCACAATCAGCATTCTCGTGAAACAATAAGCCTTGGGGACATATTGGATTCTATTGAATTACTTAATTAGGTTTATTTATTAGGTGGGACTGGCAAAATACTGTTGGGTTACATGAGTATTGCGTTAGTAGTGTTAATGCATTAGTCTCCTGTCTAAAGTTTGGGATGGATGGATGGATGGATGGGACGGGACGGGACGGGACGGGACGGGATGGGATGGATGGATGGATGGGATGGAATGGGATGGGATGGATGGATGGATGGATGGATGGGACGGGACGGGGCGGGACGGGACGGGACGGGACGGGATTGGATGGATGGATGGATGGATGGATGGATGGATGGGATGGGATGGGATGGGACGGGACGGGACGGGACGGGATTGGATGGATGGATGGATGGAACTAACTTGCATAAAACAGATAACATTCATTTTCTATCCCCCTTTACATCCTAGTTATATTAATTAAGACTTTGCCAAATAATCCTGTGTTTAACGCCCCTGGTGAAAAAAAGGATTTGAAAACACCTTGGGAAAAGGATAAAATGTTGGTTACCAGCATTTCTGACTTTTGACACAATGTTTTCTACCCTGTCAAAGACAAATACAGTATCATTACTCAAGCCACATTCAAACTGTCGTGTGCACATGCTGTCAATTTGGACCAGTCTGATATTAATTGCATCGTCTGATAAGGAGCCAATCAGTTCATTTTTCGGCTTTCTGTTCTTCCTTCTGATTAAATATTATTTCAGTCTTTAAATGTCATGTGTGTACACAGAATATTTAATAACACTTATAAAATGAAGTCATTCTGTGTGAAAAGGGGGTTTAATGCATCTGCAAAAAGTCCGCGCAGGCAGACCTGGGTCGAAACTTTTTGCTATTGGTCAATTTTCTGCATGTCAAAGGACCTCTGGAATTAGTTAGTTTAAACATAATTATTTATTTTACATCGATTGAGAAACGAATTCTTACAACTTATACTAATCTCTATCGATTCTGCTTCCTGGAAACTACACCAGTACTCGCGCCGAATGTGTGGGCCAATGAACAGGCCCAAAGTTGACATACGCTCCCGAGTATCGAACTCAGGACCTTTTGATTAGGAGGCCGACGCTCTACCTCACAACCACGGACACTACACATTTAGTTGTTTGGTTGTTAGACAGAATGAATTCTATGGATCCAATGAATGAATGAATGAATGGTGTTTAACGCCGTTTTCAACATTATTTCAGTTATATTGCGGCGGCCAGGGCACCTATCCATGCTTTCCTGGAATTTCTTTTACCAGTACTCCGCACAATATTCTTTCCAAGCCACTGGCTGCTTTCCCACATAACCATCGTCGAAACAATGGTCAGCGGTGAGAGAGGAATGAATCCTGTCGCGATGACTATCATCAATCCTCGGAAAAAAAAATTGGCCAAGCCGGGGATCGAACCAGCGACCTCCTGTTCTCAAGTCCTACACGCTACCGCATGGATCCAAAGCCATGTGATGACTTGCTTGGTGTGATGCATCACAGAGGTGGATTAATTCCCCTTTTGGCAGATCATGGCCCAATTATAACGACACTTAACCCTTTCCCAAACAAGCCCTGGTTTTCACGTGTCTGCAGTACAAGTCTTTTGAAAACACTGTGGGAAAAGGAGAAATTGCTCGTTACGAGCAATTTCTCCTTTCCCACAGTGTTTTCTACCCTTTTTGAGACCTTTCTGCGATTTTCATCAAATTTAAAATTGTCGTCTGCAAACTCTTTCAATTTGGACCAGTTCCAAAACTTGTCGTTTGGGAAAGGGTTAAATCAGCACTTTACAGACATCGTCGTGTAACATATATTTTTAACAGCCTGTATATCTTAATCAGCCATGCTCTGGTAAAAGGGGGCTTAATGCACATCCACGATGCATGATATCAAGCAAGTCATCAGTTAACCCTTAAGCTGCTAATCGCGACCCACTGACCTTTTGCGGACACTGTAGATCAAGATCAGACTGCACAGAACGTGCAGTCTGATCGTTGATCTACACTGTCCGATACGGTATTTTCTTTCCGGTGAAATCAACTTTGAAACCGCAATGTTTGGGCTTTTAGTATTGAGTAGAAATTTTCGTTTCATTTATTCAGCAGCTTAAGTGTTAATCACGGATCCATAAAACTTCATTTTGTCTAACAACCAACTGAATCACGAGGTAGACTGTTCCTTTGACATGCAGCAAATTGACCAATAGCGAAACGTTTCAGCCCAGGTCAGCCTGCGCGGACTGCGCAGGCTGACCTGAGTCGATACTTTTCGCAGGTGTATTAAGCCCCCTTTTCATGAAGCATGGCTCAAATAAAATGCGTGTTCCGTTTTGTTCTGTAATTCAGCGTTTACGTGAGAGAACGTGCTTAACTATGTTTGTTGCTGTATTTTTTTTTACCTGTGTTGGAGGGGAAACTTCAGAAAACCTATACTCTATGAACATTTTCTTGATGTGTGTTTTTTGTGTGAAATGCTCGGTTTTTGTGCGTTCTGCCGTGTATTGGCATACTTTCCTCTCTTGTCAATATTTGCGATACATTATTGCTTCCAATTTTAACCCTTATCCTGCCATATGCGATCGTCGATCCTACTTTTCCGGTTATATTTTACCACTATATTCCGGTATTAGATAGTGTGGATTCAGTGTTACGCTCTGTGTGGTCTGATCTTGACCTGCACTGTCCGTAAACGCAACTACAAAGAGTATTTGCGCGGAAATGCTGAAAGTAATCAACGGAACAGTTCATCTCTTAGGATTTTGGACTGGAATTTAACCCTGTACAACACAATCCCGAGTTTTGACGATCTTCAGGAAAAAGACTTTTGAAAACATTGAGAGAAAAGGAGAAAATGATGGCAAATCAGAATTTTCTACTTTTCCCACAATGTTTTCAAAAGCCTTCTTCGTAAGGGATTGTGTGGTAAAAGGTTGAACGCTTATTCTCTTACAACAAGTTTGCATCAGATAACTGGAAAATGATGGCAAGCCAGCATTTTCTCCTTTTCCCACAATGTTTTCAAAAGCCTTCTCCGTAAGGGATTGTGTGGTAAAAGGTTAAAGTCTTATTCTCTTACAACAAATTTGCATCAGATAACTGGAAAACATCCTTGTAAAAATAGATAATCAGCATGAATTTAAGTTTCAATACATATATGAGCCATGCTCTGTGAAAGGGGCGCTTAATGCATCTGCGAAAAGTATCGACCCAGGTCAGCCTGCGCAGTGCGCGCAGGCTGACCTGGGCCGAAACTTTTCGCTATAGACCAATTTTCTGTAAGTCCAAGGACCAAATCAAATTTAATTCGGTTGTTAGAAAAAGTGGCTATTATGGATCCATAATTATGTGATGGCTTGATGGATGTAATGGATTACGAAGATTGATTAAGCCCCCTTTTCATAGAGCATGGCTCATATGTAAGTAGAAACATTGTGGCAAGAGCAGAGAGGGGGAAAGAAGGGGCGACAGCCATAGGTGATACGATAAAGATTTCACCCCTGCGGTAATATGTACTCAGAAATCTCCTCAAGGGCTCTGATTGAATCTTATATGCCTATATATCTGCAGGTGTTATAGAACATTCAGATCGAAATTAACTCTTGTAATGCCCAGTTTATTTTCTTGAATGTTACAAAAATTGTATTTGTGAAGTTTAATGGTAGACTCTAAAATCGCGTAAGTAATGGCTGAAACAAGTAAAGGAGACGCAAGGAATGTAGACTAGGATCAGACGGCATATATATGCAGGCGGATCTTGGGATACACTATACTAAGCGTAAAATACTTCTGTGGTCGCGCACAGTAGAGTGGGGTAGAGACGCGAAGAACGTAGACTAGGATCAGACGGCATATATATGCAGGCGGATCTTGGGATACACTATACTAAGCATAAAATACTTCTATGGTCGCGCAAAGTAGGGTGGGGTAAGCCCTTTAACCCTTATCCTGCTAAATAAGTTAAATGAAACTTTTAGTAAAAACACGAGCAATTTTATTTCAAACTTAATTTTTTGGAGACAAATATCTCCTTATCGGACAGTGTAAATCCAAGATCAGACTGCACGTTCTGTGCAGTCTGATCTTGATCTATGCTGTCCGCAAATGGTCAGCGAGTCGCGCTTCGCAGCTTAAGGGTTGAATGCCAGGGCCAGAGGAACAGAATAGACAGCAGTCCACAAAGACACAGACATTCAAACTTCGGTACCCATTCGCTCAGAAAAAAAAAAAACCTCACAACTCATCGGATAGTATAGATCGAGATCAGACGGCACATTTTGTGCAGTCTTATCTTGATCTACACTGTCCGTAAGTACTACGTAAGTTGTACTCTAAGGTTTAGTGAACACCGAACAAAAAAATCTGGAAGTTATTTATAGATGTTTTATTAATCAAAACCGTTTGTGCGGTTGCAGATGACAACCATATGTCGACCGGTAGCATCCGGTAACTTAAGTGATCCCGGATTTTTTTTTTACCCATCCCGGGAATTATGGTTTCGTTGAATTGATTCTTTGAGCATCAAGAAGCCAATCGCATCTGGTGTTACAAATGATACCTAACCCAAAAGGCTCAATGCGGCTTGATCTTGATCGACACTGTACGTATACAAGCATGAAAAGTTTTCCTTAGCATTTGAATGGTTGTCTGTTGAGACGGTCAAAGTAGTTTTATCCATTGATTTGTTTTTTAACCCGTTACCACACAATCCCGATTTTTAACGACCCTGAGAAAGAAAAAAAAAATGAAAATATTGTGGAAAAAGGAGAAAATGCTGGTAACCAGCATTTTCTCCTTTGCCCGCAATGTTTTCTACCCGATCAAAGCCATATTTCATCTTTTGAGTTTTACATAAATTGTCGTCTGCAAATGCTTTCAATTTGGACAAGTTTACATTTTTTTCTCATATGGTAAAGAGTTAACAACGTAGTTCAACAGGATTTCAGCTGTATAACGGCGACCTGGGCACCAAAGCATGCTTTCATTGAGTTTCTTTAACATTGTTATACAACACTGTCAAAGCCTGCATTTCGATATTAACAAGATTTTAACGAAAGGGATGAAACGGGTCGCTTTGACTTTTATCAACCGCCGTAGAGAGCTTTAACCATGGTTTATTTACTGGAAAAAGATGATAGAATTCTGCAAATATAAGTGAGCCATGATCTGGCAAAAGGGGGTTTAGTGCATCTCTGTGATGCTTTATACCATATGGATCCGCAAGAACCATTTTGTCTAACAACCGGCTGAATCCTGAGGTAGACTAGTCCTTGGATACGCAAAACATTTATCAAAAGATGAAAAAAAAAAATAGACACAAGTCAGCCTCTGTAGGCTGACCTTAGTCGATAATTCTTGCAGTTTCAATAAATCCCCTTTTCTCTGAGCATGGCTTAAACGATAATGAAACAATGAGCAAATTATTGCATCGAAAATAAACTCTGTTCGTTCAAGGGAACGAGATACACTCTCTTTCTTCTATAGGACTTGTACTTTTCAACAATTCTGTAAAAAGTACAAATCGCCTATCTCACTGGCTCAGAAAGAAAGCCTCAACCAATCAGATTGCAAGCATCGCATTGAAGAATTAAAGGAATACTTACTTAGCAATTAGTTAAATACAGACGTAGATCTGAGGGTACAAATCCACTTACAGACGAGACGTTGTGTTTCGGTCTTAGTTTAGAGACAAATAACCGGACGATGAAGATCAAAGATCAGACTGCACGTTCTGTGCAGTCTGATCTTTTGATCTACAACGTCCGCAAACGCTACTTATGTCGCATGAAACAGTGTTAAGGGTTAATGAATATCTGGGTCCGTATTCACCAACCATTCTTAAGAACATTCTTGGTCTAATTCTAGATTTAAAAAGTAACGCAACTTCTGATTGGCTGAACCATTTGGTTGAGCCAATCAGATGTTGTGTTACTTTCAAATGTAGAAAATGAAATTCATGGGGATAAGACTAGAATGTTCGTAAGAATGATTGGTGAATAGTACTGAATATGGACCCTGAGTTTTACTCTTAATTTAGAGACAAATATTTGGACGATGTAGATCAAAGATCCGACTATACGTTCTGTGCAGTCTGATCTTTTATCTACACCGTCCGCAAACGATACTTATATCGCATAAGGCGGCGTTAAGTATTAATAAAGCATAAGGAAACGGACTCTTAGAAAGGATTAGTACGCAGCATGATAGTATTTTAATGCGATTATTTCAACATTCCAGCCTCACGGCGGATACTCCGGTACAAGTCTATGGAAATAAAGATTTTCACTTCTCTTTGAAATACGCATATGAATGCACTTAAATAATAGACTTGGCTTATTAAAGGGTGGTATTCAATTAATGTCTCGCACTTTGAATTTCTTTTCCAATGTTGAATAATAGTAATGACTTGTTTGTTAATCATAAAAATAAAAATCGGAATTAATGTGTTGGCAAAAGTTCCTGCGCCGTTTAACCCTTTACCAGACGACAAAATTTTAGACTGGCCCAAATTCGAAGCATTTGCAGACGACAAATTAAATGTAGCTCAAATGATTGGATTTGTTTCTGAAAGGTTAGAAAGCATCGTGGGAAAATTAGAAAATGCTGGTTACCAGCATTCTCTCCTTTTCCCACGATGTTTTCAAAAGTCTAATTTCCAAGAAGCGTTATAACTCGTCATTTTGTGGTAAACAGTTAAATAGTGATGAATATAAGAAAAAGACGGAAAAAGAGAAAATTTTAGATTGGCCCAATTTCAAAGCATTTGCAGACGACAAATTAAATGCGACTCAAGTGATTCGATTTGTTTCTGAAAAGCTAGAAAACATCGTGGGAAAAGGAGAAAATGGTGGTTACCAGCATTTTCTCCTTTCCCCACGATGTTTTCAAAAGTCTAATTACCAAGAGGCGTTTAAACTCTTTAGTTAACTGTTTGCCACACGATCCCGACTTTTAACGACCCTGGGAAGAAAGCCTTTTGAAAACATTGTGGGAAAAGGAGAAAATGCTTGTAAACAGCATTGTGGGAAAAGGAGAAAATGCTTGTAAACAGCATTTTCTCTTTTTCCCACAATGTTTTCTTCCTTTCTCAAACATATTTCAATTTTTCAGTCACGTTTTTTTTTTTTTCTGCAACTGCTTTCAGTTTGGACTAGTCTAAAATTTTGTCGTTTAGTAAAGGGTTAAATAGTGATGAACAAAAGAAAAAGAAACATGAAGACGGGAAGAGAGAGAGGGGAAGACGGGAAGAGAGAGAGACAGACAGACAGACAGACAGAGAGACAGAGACAGAGAGAGGGGGAAAGGGGGAATAAAGTCAGAGACAGAATGGGACAGAAAGAGACCCAGCCAAAGAGGCAGAAAGGGGAATGGACACAGAGGAGAAGAGAAGGACATTCAGATTTCAACAACAATCGCAGTTCAAAGAAATGAAGAAGATTAGAATAATTAAAATCGATTTTCTATTTTTCTAATTAAACCTTAATTAACCCTTTCCCAAACAAGCCCTGGTTTTCACGTGTCTGCAGTACAAGTCTTTTGAAAACACTGTGGGAAAAGGAGAAATTGCTCGTAACGAGCAATTTCTCCTTTTCCCACAGTGTTTTCTACCCTTTTTGAGACCTTTCTGCCATTTTTATCAAATTTGAAATTGTCGTCTGCAAACTCTTTCAATTTGGATCAGTCCAAAATTTGTCGTTTGGGAAAGGGTTAAACTGTGTCAAGATTGTTAAAGCCGAGACATAACCGTCGTGTAGGATGGACATAAATTTTAGACAGAAGTGTATAATTAACCCTTATCCTGCTATGTAAGTTAAATGAAACTTTCAAGTCGAAAAGGGAAAAACCCAAATGTTGCTATTTTAAAGTTATTTGGGGGATATCTCCTTTTTGGACTGCGTAGATCAAAGATCAGACTGCCTGTACTGTGCAGTCTGATCTTGATCTACACTGTCCGCAAAAATTCCTTGAGTCGCGCTTAGAAGCCTAAGGATTAAAGATTGGAATCCTCTTATCTCTGACTTACATCACAATTTTTTGCACCTGAAGCGATTTTAGCTATGTACTTTTGTTAAGTATGATAGAGCAAAATCAGTCGCTATCTAAGGATCTTGCAGTCTGTTCTTTGATTTAATCAGCCGTTCTTTGCTTTGATCTGTCTGGCTTTTTTTTTTAATTTCTTTTTTTTTCACTCATAAAAACTGTACATTTGAAAAAAAAAATCGTCTTTTTTCCAATGGCCAAACAGTGTTCTGGCGAGGAATTTTCAGGGAGCAAGGAAAATTGTCCCATAAACTTGTAGAAATAGGGGACACTTTAAAAATAAACGAGACAAATGCACCAAAGATTTTTTCTCAAATTAATTTGACAGGTGCAAATGGCAACCTGTATGCGTTACCATGGGACATTTTTTTCCGATTCGACAGTGTCCCAGAATCACCCCCCCCCCCCCAACTTTGACAGACCCCAGATAAGTCTACAGACTCCATTTTCTTGGCATGCAAAGGGTTTTCGATAATTAGCCTCGATTTTTAGGAGCACCAAAAATGCCCTCACAACCTGTTATTTCTATAAAGCTCAAACCTAACTGGGTAACCCTTTACCACACAATCCCCTTTCTTCCACGACCCTGAGAAGCAAGGCTTCTGAAAACATTGTGGGAAATGGAGAAAATGCTGGTAACCAGCATTTTCTCCATTCCCCACAATGTTTTCTATACTGTCCAGAGTAAAATCCAGTAATTTGAGTCACATTTAATTTTATCGTCTGCAAATGTTATTCATTTGGACATGTCTGTTTTTTTCATAAATTTGTAAAAAGTGTTATTCTAGTTTAGCACATTCCAACCTTAATACTAGAATTTTCATAAAAGTCTTTATGAGTTTGTATGCCATTAATTAGGGTCATCCGTTTTTCGTTACCACCAGTGCATATAGACCAAACTGCTGGAGAATATCTCGGTTTTTCGAACGTTCAATTGTTATTTTACAGCAAGTGACGGGCATGCCTTACTGAAATAGTATATATATCTTTATTAAAGTCTCATTCATATACAAAGCAAGGTTAAAACACATTTAGGAACAATTCCAGTAAAAAAGTATATGACCATTCTACAACAGAATTATAAGAAACTAGTATTTAAATGTTACATAAAAGGAGTAGAAGAGACAATATTTACGGACAAAGTTACCTATTTAGAAAAAAAGAAAAAAGAAAAACTCCAAGTTGCTTATAATGATGATAATAATAATATTAATAATAAAGATAATGATAATAATAAAAAGTTCTAAAATAGTGAATGTAAAGTTCTGCTTGCTCATACTAGAATCAAAGCGTTGAAAACACTGGTGTGGCATTTGTCAAGGGAGCCATTGTGTGGAATTAATGAATTGAAAAATAAACGACAGAAATAGTTTCAAAATATTTGCTTGAAAGTCAACCTCCTATATAGTCATGCCAAATCCGATCGAGAAGGGTGCAATCTTATGGGACGAACAAATCCGGGCGAACAAGCCCTGGGACGAATAAGTCCAGGAACGAACTGGTTTTGGATGAACAAGCACGGTATGTGTGTATCATTACGCCGCTATAGAATGCCATAGCGGATCAAGTTATTTTCGATAAAAAGGAAATGTTTCCCCGATCGATGGCCTGATCCATTTTATTGTAATACGCCATTTACAATTTCATATCTGAGTGCAATCGAATCACTTATTTGTCTCAGAAAAATCGAGTTTAATTGGGTTTACTTCCTTCGGTTTTGCACAAACTACGATACATGATTTTCAAAATGCCGTATTGAACTCATAGTGGCATTGTCTTCGACAAATGCCACAAAAACTGCTTTAGTATTTTTCAAGGAAAGAAACCGTCCATTCTAGTCTAACCCTCAGGCTGCTAAGCGCGATTGACCGACCTTTTGCGGACAGTGTAGATCAAGATCAGACTGCACAGAACGTGCAGTCTGATCTTGGATCTACACTATCCGATAAGGAGATATATATCATCAAAAATAAGTTTGAAATACCATTATTCTGGTGTTTTAGAATCGGCTTGAAAGTTTTATTTAATTTACTTAGTAGGAGAAGAGTTATGGTATGGCGTTTAAGCAACTGGGCAGTATCTGCATTTCTATTTCTAAATAAAATCTAAAGATCGGTGTGATTTTTGTTTTGAAGTTAAAAATAAAAGAAAAAAATAGGATGTCACGATTTAACTTGCCAAAGTGATATGTACGTCTGTATATCGAAGTCTAAAAGATTTTCCCCTTTTTTCGGTGTGATTTTTGTTTCGAAGTTAAAAGAAAAAGGAAAAAATGGGATGTCATGATTTAACTTGCCAAACTGATATATACGTCTGTATATCGAAGTCTAAAAGATTTTCCCCTTTTTTCGGTGTGATTTTTGTTTTGAAGTTAAAAAAAAAAAAAGAAAAAAAATAGGATGTCATGATTTAACTTGCCAAACTGATATATACGTCTGTATATCGAAGTCTAACAGATTTTCCCCTTTTCCCAGAATGTTTACCACCTGTAAAAAGACAAATTCTATTGTTTGAGGTACATTTTACCTCGTGGTCTCCAAGAAGGAATCTAAAATTGTATTGTCCGGTATGTAATGCAATAGAATATTACTAGATACTACTACTACTACTATATGAGCGGCGCTCTGGCAAAAGGGGGTTAATGCACATGAGCCATGCTCCTGTGAAAATGGGGCTTAATGCATCTGCGAAAAGTATCGGCCCAGGTCAGCCTGCGCAGTCCGCGCAGGCTGACCTGGGCCGAAACTTTTCGCTATTAGTCAATTTTTCTGTACGTCTGTATGTCCAAGGACCAGTCTACTTCATTATTGAGTCATTTAATTATTAAAAAAATGGCTATTCATTTTTATGTGATGGCTTAACTGGTACCATGCACCACAGAAATGCCTTAAGCCCCCTTTTGCCGGAGCATGATGCATCATACCAAGCAAGTCATCACATAATTATTGATTCATACAATCCATTTTGTGTAACAAACGGCAGAATCATGAGGTAGATTTGTCTTTGGACATGCAGAAATTAGTCAGCATTCGTTAAATCCCCCTTTCACAGAGTATGACCTACTTGATTTTCTACCCCCCCTTCTCCATAGATTAAGACATAACTATCATGAAAACTCACAAAATTACGAAGCCAAGCCTCCGTAGCTCAATCGGTAGCATACAGGACTTGAGAACAGGAGGTCGCTGGTTCGATCCCCGGCTTGGCCAATTTCTTTCCGAGGATTGATGATAGCCATTGCGACAGGATTCATTCCTCTCACCGCTGACCATTGTTTCGACGATGCTTATGTGGGAAAGCAGCTAGTGGCTTGGAAAGAATATTGTGCGGGGTACTGGTAAAAGAAACTCCAGGAAAGCATGGATAGGTGCACTGGCCGCCGCGATATAACTGAAATAATGTTGAAAACGGCGTTAAACACCCTACAATCAAACAATCAATCAAAATTACGAAACCTTCAAAAGTACAAAAAATCATGCAAGTTCTTGCCACGATTAATCGATTTAACCCTTTACCACACAATCCCGACTTTTAACGACCCTGAGAAAGAAGCCTTTTGAAAACATTGTGGGAAAAGGAGAAAATGCTGGTAACCAGCATTTTCTCCTTTTCCCACAATGTTTTCTACCCAATCAAAAAGAGAAATCATCATTTGAGCAACATTAAATTTGTCATCTGCAAATGCTTTCAGTTTGGTCCAGTCCAAAATTTTGTCGTTTGGTAAAGAGTTGAATCTATTAGCACCAAATTTATAGACTCGACCTCTATTTACAGTTGAAAAAAATAATCGACTGAGTTTAGGAAAGATTTTTATCTTATAGGCTTGACTATACAAGCAGACAGATGGTATAGATCAAGATCAGACTGCACGTTCTTTACAGGCTGATCTTGATCTAAACCGTTCGCAAAAGTCTTTGTGTCGCCTCGTGCGCTGAAAGGGTTAAATCCGGGAAATTGTTTCAGTACTGGATTAAATTTCGCAGATGGCGTTTTGTCCCCGCGAAGCTACCGTATCGAATTTAACAAACATTGATCTTTTTTAAGCGCCTGTCTCTTACTTCCTCATCACGTGGAACTTGAGTTAAGTGTCTTAATTAGACAGTGAAGATCAGGATGAGACATCGCAGCACCCATTAGTTTGATCTTGGATCTACATTGCACGATATTGAGGGAGAGATTCTAGTAAACTGTATTGAGATCGACTGAAAATTTCGGTCATTACTGCTGATAGGAAATCTCCCTTTCATTTATTTATTACGCTAAGGATTAACTCTTAGAGTCC
Organism: Tridacna gigas; assembly: GCA_945859785.2. Classification (NCBI taxonomy): domain Eukaryota; kingdom Metazoa; phylum Mollusca; class Bivalvia; order Cardiida; family Cardiidae; genus Tridacna; species Tridacna gigas. The sequence goes on along the minus strand of OX244031.2, from coordinate 9,610,422 downwards.
AAAATATATAAATTCTAATGTTTTAAAGGCTGAAAAATGCAATCCACTGGAACTCAGATTTTTCTAAAAGCCATGACTAAACAAGCGGACGATATAGATCACAGATCGGACTGCACGTTCTGTGCAGTCTAATCTTGATCTATACCGTCCGCAAAAGTCTTTTTTATTTGGGCGTATTGGGCAGACAGAGGGTTAATGAAGACGAAAACAAATGAACAACACAGAGGAATTCGAATAGACTCCCAATCAAATAACCATAAAATATGCATTATACCACAGTACAGATAAAAACATGTTCGGGGAAATTCGCAATCTCTCGAACTCGTGCAGCAGCTGTTACTATAATTATACAACATATGTCTTTTTCATATGACCTACTCTATTATTCATGTAAAATATTTCGCAAATTTCATGAGTACGGCCTTAATTTCGATAAATACTGAGAACTGCGAAGTACTGTGCTTTGGGGCAAGAATACCTTTCAATTTGTCACGGGAAAATCTTTTATAAAAAATTATTAGACGTTGTAAGAGATACTGCAATATGAATATTGAAACTCTTTTGTAGTTCTATATGAAGAGGAATAATGAAAAGAAAGTGCCCGCAAATAGACCTAGAGAACCCGTCAAATAAACGTGTCCACAATTTTTACCAATCACATATTACTATGTATTAATTCGAGTATATTAATATCAAGAATCAGGTTAAAGCCTACGTATTTAGCTACGCAAAAAGTCTAAAATGGTTTAGTCTGGAAAGGATTAGTAGTTAGCCAGACAAGAATACGTTCAAACGTGAAGTGCCTAGTACAAGCCTCAAAATAATCCTTAGCCTGCTAAATTAGTCAAATGTAACTTTAAAAACAATAGCAGAAAATCCAAACTTTTTTTTCTTTAAAGGTATCTCATTATTGGACTTTTTTTCCTTGAAAATATCTCCTAATTGGACAGTGTAGGTCAATATCAGACTGCACCTTCAGAGCAGTCTGATCTTGATGTACACTTGTAGCAAAAGCGCCTTTAATAGCTCATAGCAGCCTAAAAGTTAATATAATAAACGCTAGGAGGGTTCTAGAGTGACAGCCATTCGGCATAACCCAAGGAAACTCCAAGGAAAGCCTCATGCGTCCAGTGGCCGAATCCGGAATTGAATCTAACATCAACGGATCATCCGAAGTTTACCGAATGGGATGACAGCCAGCCGGGACATCTGTGAATTGATGATGACTCATCGTTAATTCCCAATTCTATATGGCTCGTTAAGTTAATTACCTACTTAACAACCCTTTATAATACCTCGTGCATCTTTGATTCCCTTTTGTATTTAGTGAAGATCAAGATCAGAGAGGATCTAATCCTCCGGCCTTGGTTCTACACAGTCGATACAGTTTGAATAATGTCCTGGCCCACAGCATGGTGACTGCAACGATACTGGTTTTTTTTTTTTCGACTTCCGGAAACACTCCTCTCCTATTTCGGTGCTTCCAGTGGGCAAAAATTTGGACTTGACCACTTTATGGAAAGGATTTGTAGACAACAAATTAAATGTAGCTCATATGATGATTTCTGTCTTTGTTAGAGTAGAAAAACATTGCGAGAAAAGGAGGAAATGCTGATAACCAAATGATGTTTTAAAAAGCATCCTCTTTCAGGGTCGTTACAATTCGAGATTATGTGGAAAAGGGTTAAGGAATTTTAGCGGTGGAAGCAATGTGTTTGGGTCATTCTGGAAATATTTAGCCCAGACGACAAAACTCTAGACTTGTCCAAATTGAAAGCACTGGCAGACGGCACATTAAATGGGGCTTGCAACGACAGGCAAGGTGTTTAACCCTTACCCTGTTAAATAAGTTTAATGATACCTTCAAGTCGATATCAAAATCCCAAATATTGCTATTTCAGGGTCAGTTTTGGGTTGGAGAAATATCTCCTTATCGGACAGTGTAGATCCAAGATCAGACTGCACGTTCTGTGCAGTCTGATCTTGGATCTATACTGTCCGCAAAAGGTCCTTGGGTCGCGCTTAGCAGCCTAAGGGTTGATATGTCACATGTACAAATAACCAACAAACGATTCTACTACAATCACAGACAATAGGTCCAATTTGAAAATGGGCCGTGCTCTGGCAAAAGAGGGTTTGATGAATATCCATGAAGAATTATACCAAGCAAGTCATCACATAATTACGGATCCACAAAATCCAGTTTGTCTAACAACCAACTGTATGATTGATTGATTGATTGTATGGTGTTTAACGCCGTTTTCAACATTATTTCAGTTATATCACGGCGGCCAATGCACCTATCCATGCTTTCCTGGAGTCTCTGTTACCAGTACTCCGCACAATATTCTTTCCAAGCCACTGGCTGCTTTCCCACATAACCATCGTCGAAACAATGGTCAGGGGTGAGAGAGGAATGAATCCTGTCGCGATGACTATCATCAATCCTCGGAAAGAAATTGGCCAAGCCAGGGATCGAACCAGCGACCTCCTGTTCTCAAGTCCTGTACTCTACCGACTGAGCTACGGGGGCTTGGCAACCATCTGTATGATAATGAATACTGGTCTTTGGACATATTGAAGATTTACCAAAAGCAAAAACGAGTTTCGACGCATGTTAGCGATATAACTAAAATAATGTTGAAAACGGCGTTTCACATCATACAATCAATACAATCAACCGAAGCATGTTAGCCTGAGCGGCACCTGCAGGCTGACCTGGGTCGATATCGTTTGTAGATGCGTTAAGCCCCCTCTTCTCAGAGCACAGCTCAAATGTATATGAGGTACGGTAAACAATTATTAAATAGGTATGGAAATGGCAATTAGTTATGGACAAAGAAATTCTGTTGATTCGTTCACACTCTCTCGAACACTTTACTGAAAAAAAAAAATATAGAAATTAAAGCAGAATCTAAACATGTAGATTTTAAAGATACATATATTGCCCGAGAAACATGCATTTCTATACACTATCAAGATGATAGACAGGGACAGACAACATGCCCAGTTAATCCCTAATTCCGCGTGGGCTTTATACGTGGCTTTTACGGAGAGCATAGATCAAGGTCAGACTGCGCATAACCTGCAGTCTGACCTTAGGTATACAACGTCCGCTTCTTGAAATTTAACAACGAACAACAAGACGCTTTCAGTTTTAATGCAATGGTGCTTTTAGAGCTCGAAAAATGACGGCTTTACGCGTATTGCGGAGAAAAAGTATCACACTTTCGTTATCGTTGACGATACAGGAAGCTTTTGTGGACAATGTAGATCAAGATCAGACTGCACAGAACGTGCAGTCTGATCTCTGATCTACGCTGTCCACTACTCTATTCTAGAGTATTACCAGTTTGTATCTTCATCTCGCAGCGGAACTGAATTTGTGGCCATTAAAAAATCTTTATTTGTTTATTTGGTAGTGAAAGATTTAGATCAATGAGAGGACGCTAGTTTTGACCAACATAAAGGAACATCTTTTTGCGATTCTGTGTTAGTATTCATTGGATGTTTGAAGGTCACGCTATCTTGTCCATGTCGTTCGCCATTAGAGGTTTTCTGTAAGGTCTTGTCACTCGAGTCGGATGACCGAAATACACGCCAGTTTTTGGCTTGTAGACATCGTCGTTAGAAATGCAATTTTTATGTGAACTGTTTCACCGCCATGTTTGAATGATTCATTTTTTTACACCGCTTTCAAGATTATTTCAGTCGTATCACGGCGATAGCTTAGATATTCATGTATGTCCTGGGTTTCATCAGATCAAGGCTAGGGCTCTGAAGTACCTTGCCCCAGGACACTCCAAGGAAAACCCCAGTGCGTCCAGTGAGGCTCTGACCCGGAACCTCCAGGTTACGAGTCCTACACTTAACCACTGAACCATGCAGGACCCTTTACCGCCATAGGCTTCATTTATACATTTTGTGGAGGGCGCAGATCAAGATCAGACAGTATGATGTTTCATAAGTAAAAAGAGGAAAAAAAAGCCTTTTTGGCACACTTTGGTTTATTTCAAACTGTGCACAGCATTTTATTTTTGTAGAGAAAGCTTATGTTATCTAGCACAAGACCTCTTATTTGGTCGTCTTTTTTAACCCTTTACCACACAATCCGAGTTTATCGACCCCCGAGGTAAAAAGCATTCGAAAACTTTATTGGAAAAGGAGAAAATGCTGATTTCCATCATCTTCTCCTTTTCCCACAATCCATTTTGCCTTTTCTGATACAAATGCCATAATTTGAGTTTCATTTTATATTTCGTCTGCAAATGCTTTGAATTTGAAATAGTCTAAATATTGTCGTGTGCTAAAGAGGTAATCAAAACAAACCAGAGTTGGTGGCAACAAAAGACATATCATTCAGGTAAACACGGTATTTACAAGAAAGTCAAGGAAATATTGCGAAAAAAAAGAAGCCATTGCTCGAATGAGCAATGGCATCTTTTCTCATAATATTTTCAAAAGACTTTTCTCACAACATTCTCAATAGCGTATCAAAAGAGACCAAACGCAGGCCAGATGAAGGGAAATAAACATGCTTGACAACAAAAGACATAGTTATTAGTTAACACGGTACGATACAAGAAAGCGAAGAAAATTTTGTGAGAAAAGAAGCTGTTGCTTGAATGAGCAATGGCATCTTTTCTCACAATATTTTCAAAAGACTTTTCTCACTATATTCTCAAAAGCGTAACATAACAGACCAAACGACAGGGGCGGGGGGGGGGGGGGGGGGTGGGTAGGGGGGTGTGGCGATAAACATCCTTGACAACAAAAAGACATAGTTATCAGTTATCAGTTTACATGGTACTATACAAGAAAGCCTACAAAACATTGCAAGAAAAAAGTCATTGCTCGAATGAGCAATGTCTTCTTTTCTCACAATATTTTCAATAGACTATTCTCACGATATACTCAATAGCGTTTCATGATAGACCAAGCGCACGGGGAGGAGAAATAAACATCCTTCACAACAAAAGACACAATTATCAGTTAACACGGTAGAAGAAAGTGAAAAAAATATTGCGAGAAAAGAAGCCATTGCTCGAATGAGCAATGTTTTTTTTTCTCACAATATTTTCAATAGATTTTTCTCACAACATTCTCAATAGCGTATCATAATAGACCAAGCGCCAGGGGTGGGAAAGTAACATCCCTGAAAACAAAAGACATACATGAATGAATGAATGAATGACTTTATTGACTTATACATCCTGTACATAGTCAGTTACAATCAAAATAATTTTCAAAGTGTCCCACGTGATACAACTCTCTCTCTCTCGCTCTCACATTTTCTATCACCGCCCTTTCGCTTTCAAAATTACATCATGATTGTATATTTGATCAATTTACGAATATAAAATATTCAAAGTACTCTGTCTCTCGGACAAATTTATTTATATTTAACTCTTTGCCAAGGGACATAATTTTAGACCGCTCCAAATTGAACATTTTTGCAGACGACAAATAAAGTAAGACTCTAATGGTGGGTTATATCTTTAAAAAGGTAGAAAACACGGTGGAAAAAGTAGGAGACGCCGGTTACCGGCATTGTTTCCTTTTTTCCACCATGTTTTCAAAGTCAGGTATTTATCAGGTAACACGGTATTTACAAGAAAGCGAAGAAAATATTAGGAGAAAAGAAGGTATTGCTCAAATGAGCAATGGCATCTTTTCTCCGATAATATTTTCAAAAGATTTCGCACAATATCCTTAATAGAGTATCATAACTGACCAAACGACAGGTCAGGGAAAATAAACATCCTTGACGACAAAAGACATAGATATCAGTGCACATGATACTATACATGAAAGCCTGTAAAATATTGCAAGAAAAGAAGCCATTGCTCGAAGGAGCAATGGCTTCTTTTCTCACAATATTTTCAATAGACTTTTTTCGCAATATTCTGAATATCGAATCATAATAGACCAAACGCCCGACAGGGGAGGGGAAATAAACATCCTCTAAATGAGGCCAAGAGAGATCATCTTTTATCCATAGATCATATTCACGTTGATTTATGGAAATTTTCTATTACCGGATTTTCTAGAACGTAAAAGAAATATGACCAGTTGTTCCTTTTCAAAAAGGCTTGGCTATTTCTGATTTCTTCGATCCACCTCCCCCCCGCCATCCCATATTATCGTATCCCATATTTATCGGAAGATATCGTTGAACAGTCAAAAAAAAAAAAGGAAGGAAAATAATACGTACTAAAGCATCATTCTCGTAGTATTTTAATTCATCTTACTGTGCAATCATGTCTCTCAAATTTATCGATTAAAAACAAACTTTTCAAATAATTCTATCCAAATAACGACCGTTCTCACCCCTTTCGCCATTTTTGTTTCCTTTAGTGATGATATAGTATACCTATAGTCAGAGCTCCAGATAAAGGGAGTGATTTTGATTTCAAAATTGAAAATATTAGTTATTCTACACTAAACTGTATGTTATAGGTACTCATTAGAATTGTCTCATCGAGACAATTCTAATGAGTACCCACAACATAGGGTTTGGAAGAGAAATAATAGATTTAGAATACCATCACTCCCTCTTATCTGGAGCTCTGTATAGTAATTCCTCTCGTAATGATATCTGGCTGTAACAATGGCTTACAGATATTCGACAATGTCGGACAATAATTTAATATTTCTCAATTACGGACTACCTGGCGTTTCATTACCTAAAAAGCTTTTAGAATTCGTTTATAACATGTAAATCTCCTAAACAGTAACGAAATTTATCGTGTTTGGTAGCCATTTTGTGTCTATTTTTGGAAACGTGAACATCTCGAGTAAATGATGAGTAAAAAAAAAAACAAACTTTCTTCCTTATGTTTCGCGTTTAAATTGAAAATATTTGTATTTGAGACGAAAGATTATTTAGTACGCAAGCAACAGGTATGTTCAAATCCTAGTTTTGTTGTAAATTTGTGAAAGTATAAAGTTTAAAGTCTATGCAGAGATTACTCCCATTTTTTAGCGATCATGTCTGTACCCGGATGCGACCAGTCAAACACTAGAATCGCATTCGGCAACAGCTATCTGTACTTGTATTATTGTCACTCTTAAAACAGAGAGACATGAGACTCTAAAATTTACTTTATCCGAAAACCTCCCAGACACATTTTGACTGTTCTTGTCCAGTATATAGATCAAGATCAGCCTGCACAAACATATAACTTAATCTTTAATCGACACTGACTAATAATTTTTAACATTCTTTAACAAAACAGCATTAAAAATAAACTTGTTGTAGTGAAATATTTGAAATAGTGTGGAAAACAACGTTAAACACTAAGCAAACATCAGCCTACATAATGTAAAACATTTGCTACAACCTTATGTAAAGAATGCATTTCAACGGGGAAAATGTTAAATAAAATGCATTTGATTTTATTTCTTGATCGTAATATCTATGTGAAATTTATGAAGATAGCGCGGCCTTTAGGCAAACCGAACCCATAAACTATCATTGTTTTATGGTTTATGTTTGCCTTATGGAGCCAAATTTATCCTTATTTGGAAAAGTAATTTAACCTATTTTCTCTTGCAGACGTTTTCTTATTTTTTTATTTTTTGTTCGTCCAGCGGACGAATCTTGGAAACATTGTGTCAAAAGGAAAAATTGCTTTTCACGATCAAGTTCTCCTTTTGACACAATATTTTCACTTTTATTCCCGAATTCAGCCTAAACTTCAAATTTCTTTTCAGTGATTTTTTTAACCGTTTCAGCGCCATGGGCAAAAACAGGGACTTTTGCAGACGGCATAGATCAAGATCAGACTGCACAGAACGTGCAGTCTGAATTTTGATTTATACCGCCCTCTCTATAAAATAAGAATGTGTTAGAGAAATGTATTTTCAGCCGTGGAAAGGGGTCGAGTTTGTATGGGTAACTCTCTAGAAAAAGGGGGCTTAAACACCTCTCTGATGCATTGTACCAATAATAATAATAATAATAATAATCACTTTATTTATAGAAGGTAGCATGTTAAGACAATCATATATATCTTATATTCTACATGGCCCTCTAATAAAGTATTTAAAAAAAAGCACACCTGCGCAGCCACACAATGCCCCCCTCCCCCCCCCTCTCTCTCTCTCTAATACTCACACTCACTCTCTCATTCAAGCATGACCCCCCTCAAACCCCCCCCCCCCCAAAAAAAAGCAATAAATAAATATATATACACTACCTCAAATACACCCACTCATTTATACTTACACATACGTGTGCACATATACATAATTAGACATATATACATACATATTCATGAAACTTATTGTATTATTGTAATTCGTTAATCTGACAGATACTCACAGTTAGCTAAAACACAGAATTACTGTTTATGATAAAGATAATACAATCAAGCCATCACATAATTATGGATCCATAACAGTCACTTTTTCAAACAACCGACTGAATCATGAGGCGCACTTGTCTTAGGGCATACAGGAAATTGATTAATAGCGAAAAGTTTCGGTCCAGGTCAGCCTGCGCGGACTGCGCAGGCTGACCTGGGTCGATAATGCATTAAGTGCCCTAATATCTAGCGCTGAAATAATTAATCCTTTACCACACAATCCCGACTTTTAACGCCCCTGAGAACGAAGGCTTTTAAAAACATTGCGGGAAAAGGAGAAAATGATGGTAACCAGCATTTTCTCCTTTTTCCGCAATATTTTCTACCCTGTGACATACAAATTTTTTTTTTTTGAGTAACATTTAACTCTTTACCAGACAACAAAATTTTAGCCTTGTCCAAATTGAAAGCATTTGCAGACGGCAATTTCAATGTGGCTCAAATGGTACAACTTTTCTTTGATAGGGTAGAAAACATTGTGGGAAAAGGAGAAAATGCTGGTTACCAGCGTTTTCTCCTTTTCCCACAATGTTTTCAAAAGGCTCCTTTCCCAGGGGCGTCAAAAGGCGTCATTGTGCAGTAAAGGGTTTTAATTTGTCGTATGCAAATGCTTTCAATTTGGGCCAGACTAAAATTTTGTCGTCTGGTAAAGAGTTAAAGGTCACTCTACAGCAAGATTATTTCAGGATGTAATAGGCGAAAGCCTCTTCCGCACTCTATCCGATGATATTGTCCTCCCGGGAGTTTGTTCGAAGGTAAAAATTATTTAAGCCAGGAAAAAAATTGTTATAATTCTTTATAATGCTGTGTTCTGCCCAGGATTATTTTGAGAGGAGAAAATTGTCCCACAAAACTGGAAAAAGAAGGTGAATGTTTTTAATAATGAAGCGGTGCTTTGGCAAAAGGTGGCTTAACCCTTTCCCAAACGACAAATTTTGGACTGGTCCAAATTGAAAGAGTTTGCAGACGACAATTTTAAATTTGATGAAAATGGCAGAAAGGTCTCAAAACGGGTAGAAAACACGGTGGGAAAAGGAGAAATTGCTCGTTACGAGCAATTTCTCCTTTTCCCACAGTGTTTTCAAAAGACTTGTATTGGAGACACGTGAAAACCAGGGCTTGTTTGGGAAATGGTTAATGCTTCCCTGTAATGCATTATACCAGAAAAGTCATCACATAATTATGGATCCATAAAAATCCATTTTGTTTAACAACCGACTTAATCACGAGGTAGAATGGTCCTTTGAGATGCAGAGAGTTGACTAATAGCAACAAGTTTCGACAAAAGCAACTGATATTCCGCTTACCGTTTTTGTTCTAGACAACAAATGTTCGTTGGGTTTATTTGATGCCTTTAGAGTAAACCTATAAAATGCTAAGCCGAGGTTTAATTACTTAGGCGTGCAGTGGAGATGAAATTTGGGAACTATATTGTCCGTTTCTTTTCAATGTTCTGACAAAAACATCCTTAAATTGTGATATCTTCATCTTCGGTACTGACTAAGATTGTCCATTTTCATTCATTTAGCTCTCGTATCAAGGTTAACTAAACGACAAAATTGTGGACTTATCCAAATCTAAAGCACTTGCAAGCGTCAAGCAAATGTGGCGCAAATGGTGGAAATTGTGTTTGAAAGGGTAGAAAACATCGTGGGAAAAGGAGAAAATGCTGGTAACCAGCATTTTCTCCTTTTCCCACAATGTTTTCGAAAGCCTTATTCCCCAAGGTCGCGAAAAACTCGGGATTGTGTGGTAAACGGTTAACCCAAAGATTGCTAAGCGCGACTCGGGGCGCTTTTGCGGACAGTGTAGATCAAGATCAGACGGTACAAAACGTGCAGTCTGATCTTTGGTCTACACTGTCCGATACGGTTTTTTTTCCGTTGAAACCAACTTTGATATTGGAATTTTCGCTGTATTTATTTAGCTGTCTAAAGTAACATAGCAGTCAAAAATAAACTAAGCAGTTGTTTGAATGCATATAAGTTTAACCCTTTCCCAAACAACAAATTTTGGACTGGTCCAAATTGAAAGAGTTTGCAGACGACAATTTTAAATGTGATGAAAATGGCAGGAAGTTCCCAAAAAGGGTAGAAAACACTGTGGGAAAAGGAGAAATTGCTCGTTACGAGCAATTTCTCCTTTTCCCACAGTGTTTTCAAAAGACTTGTACTGCAGACACATGAAAACCAGGGCTTGTTTGGGAAAGGGTTAAATCATAGGCCTACTATTTAAAAGTATGGACATTGTTTTTAACATGACTATCTGTTATTGTACGGTCGATCCAAGTGTTAGTCGCTAGGAGAGAAATTAATTTCAAAACTAGGTTAAACGTTTCCAGGTCACTCTGTCTTTTTTGCATGATTTTAAAAATCAGTCTTCTGCCAGCGACTAACACTTGGACCGACCACACTATAAAAAAAAAAAGATTATCACATAAAACCTTCTCCGTAAGTGTATTAAACTCATGACTTATTTTTGATAATACACTAGTGTATTATCGTTTTTTGGGTCCCAGTTCTGATCAGTTTTTAGTCATGAGCGCGTGAAGCCCGAGAAACCAGCCACAGCAGGTGCCGGAATTTGTACTACTAAGTCGTTTCGCGGAAAATGACTTCATTGTTTTAAGACGTATACGCGTGGAAACTTTTTTTTCACGTATAATAAAATCCAAAATATGCAGCGAAAGTCTTTTAAATCAACAAAATTGCGGAAATAGGGGGAGTTACTCCCTCCAGAATCTGTTTCATTCTACTTTCGGTGTAACTGTCAAAAGAGCTATCTACTTGTGTATGTGCACATTTGAAACCGAACTACAACTGTAAACATAGGCTCGGGAGTAGTGTATAGGCCAAAGATAGCAGTACGGAATAATTTTTGTTTGTCATTCGTTTTATGTTATAAATAGAATCTCATATTCGTGGCTCGTGTCATACATTTTTAGTAAACTCGTTGGATAAAAATGATCCTGCATAAACACTCATGTAAAATGCTCTCCGTCACCTTCACAATATTTTCCATACTTTTAAATTGTATAATTTAAATTTGAATGCATTTTAACACCTGGGCCCGTATTCACCAACCATTCTTAAGAACGTTCTTAGTCTTGTTCTCCAGAATTTTTCTATATTTGAAAGTAACACAACTTCTGATTGGCTAAACCGAATGGTTTAGCTAATCAGAAGTTGTGTTACTTTCAAATATAGAAAATCTTGGAGAATAAGACTAAGAATATTCTCAAGAATGGTTGGTAAATACGGACCCTGTATTGTTTTACTTGGCCGCTATCGAGCCTTACAGGGTTAGAATAAAATCGGAAGAGAAATTGTTAGCTGAAACGACACGCAATAAAAACTTCAAAAAGCATTAGAACTGACATAAAGCAGAGTTAGCGAGAACTCCCCCCAAAACTTGTCAACCTTTTTGTTTAATTTTTGTCGATTTGTCGGTAATAAAAACTTGGGTTTGAGATGTAATACGTTTAGTGAAAAATCAATACGCTGTCTTGGAGTTGAACACCCTCTCGTGGTACCAACATAACTCGTTTCCTGGTTTGTTTTGGAATGGAGAAATCTCGCGGATTGATTTTTATGAAATCAGATATCCGAAATGTATTTCAGATTTTTTTAAAGAAAGAAAAAACAAAACAAAACAAAAATGCCGTTTCTCTAAAATCGTTGTTTTTTTTATTCAGTTGAGTAGTCTCCACTAAAGGCACACTAGCGGCCAAAAGTGAACAATTCGGGAGTCTAAATGCAGACAAATTTAATCCATACCAATTGAAAGCATGGATATTAACGTGTGTCTGATAATGTGTTACAGTGAAATCTGTCACAGTTCTTGTGGCCGGCAGAAAAATGTATTGTAAAACTAGAACAATGGTGGCATATTTCTGCCACGAGATACGAGATAGCTATCATGATAATTTTAGAGAACTATCGCCATAAAACAAACTTTCCTGGAAATATTATCTAAATAACAAACAGTTTCAGGATAAAATTATCGCCATATTTCTAACTGTTATCACGATTTCTTTTTTACGCTTGTGCCCACAACTGACATTCACGGTATCTATAATTAGATACGGTTTCGGATCATCTTTGTCTCCTGTACAGTCAAAAACTTCCGAGTTCATCCAAATGGTGATTTTTCTATTTATAGATATCGAGAAACGGGTAGAACCATCGTAATAATTTTACCTCGATGTCAGCTTCGTGCACGAATGAGAAATAATCAACATAAAATTTTCTAGATAACAAAGTTTATCGTGATATTTTTTCAGGAAACTTTTCACTACCTAGATAAAATTTTCTAGGAAATTTCGAATTATCGTGAACGTTTTCTAAAATTATCACGATAGCTATCTCGTATCTTGCGGCAAAAATATGCCACCATAAGTTACCAACTGTAATTTTGGTTATAATATACATTTTTTTCTGCCTGCGACTGTAAATTTAACAGACAGGACTATAGCGCTTAACTAGACTCCTAATAGTATCCATACTTTTAACTCTGAGGCTGCTAAGCGCGACTCACTGACCTTTAGCGGACAGTGTAAATAAAGATGAGACTGATTCAGCAGGATAAGGGTAAAATGGTATGAATTGAATTTGTCTGTAATTTGACCCCCGAATTGTTTACATGTGGCAGCCTGTGAGTCTGTAAAGATTTCGAGTATTTGGCATGGGACATAATGAAATGAATGCAGGAAAATACTTCTGAAAATAATTTCATATTGAAATAGGAAGAAAGAATGGTATCATCCAGAGAGAGAGAGAGAGAGAGAGAGAGGATAAAATGACGTTATATTACAGGAATTTCTATTCAAAATAAATACACCGATAAGTTGGTATCATTAAGAGAGAGAGAGAGAGAGGGAGGGAGAATAAATGCCGTAATTGAATAATAGGAATTTCTATTCAAAATAGTCCGATAAGTAAACCCTTGATCTAACAGAAAACAGATCAAATTTTATTGTGTTTGAACAAATATTTCTGTGTTTGTACAAGTTCGAATGAATACACAAAACACAAGTACGCAAACACAAAACATGTGTTGCCAGATAAGGAAGAAACGGCGTAGAAATACCGTCTGTTCAATAGCTGTGAATAAAGAACAGACAAAGAGGGCAGAGGCAACATGTGTCGCCTCATAAATATGAGCCATGCTTTGGCAAAGGGGGTTTAATGCATCTCCGTGATTCATTATACCAAGCAAGTCATCACCTCATTAGGGACTCATGAAAAGCATTTTGTCAAACAACCAGTGGGGTAAACTTGTCCTTTGAGCTGCAGGAAATGGACCAGTAGCAAAAAGTATCGACCCATGTCAGCCTGCGCAGACTGCGCAGGCTGACATGGGGCGATACTTTTTGCAGAAGCATTAAATCCCGTTTTCAGAGAGAATGACTCATATCAGGATAGCTCTTTACCAGACAGAAATTAGTCGTGCTCGGTGAAATGGGGGTTAAATGCATATTTAAAAAAGTACCCACCAAAGTCAGCCTACGCAGCCCGCGCAGGCTGACTTGGGTCGAGTGTTTTTGCTGTTGATAATTTTTCTGCATGTCAAAGGACCAGATAACCCAATGATTCAGTTGTTTGTTGGACAAAATGGATTTTATGGATCCATAACTAGCCGATGACTTGCTTGGTATAATGCATTACGGAAATTCATTTAACCCCCTTTTGCTTGAGCATGGGTCAGATATGTTAGACTCGTCCAGACTGAAAACATCTGCTGGCAGAAAGTTAAATGTTGTGCCTTGTCAATGAAAGGGTAATAAACTTTTCACAAAGTTGTCAAAAGATTTCTTCCTCAGTGCTGCTTTTCACTAAACTGGGTACGCACGAAATTTGCGTACGCAGTTTAGGTGAGCAAGCTTCAAGTCTGAAAAAAGTTTTACTAAATTGCATAGCTTTACGATTTGAGTAAATATTGGCATAAGTTTACGCCAGCTCATACCTGTGGTTATAGCATGAGTCATATGTGTGAATATGCAATCCTGAAAAAAAAAAAAAAATGCGTGAATCTACGCAGTTTAGTGAAAGTCAGCAGAACAGAACAGAACATATATTTATTTATGACTTGTACACAAAATACATCGTCAATCATACAAATTTGACATTCCAAATATACAGTTTCACATAGGTCATAGCAAGCAAAGGACTATAATAGCAATGAAAACAAGAATGAAAGAATCTAAGTCTGAAATAATGTTTTGGAGAGTAAGTCAAAAAAGAAAATTTTACGATACAATGCAAATTTATTGAGTCAGTAATTAATTCTTAATTCTAATTGCAATTTGTTTCGCAAAAAGAAAGCTTCCTTAAGGAAGTGAGCAATGCTACACAATGTTTTCTTTTCTTTAGATTGAAATAGTTGGCATAGTCAGCTCCGGATCGTAAAAACGCTGGAGGTACTTTTCTTTAAACTGCGTACGTACAAAATCTGCGTACGCAGTTTAGGTAAACAAGTATCAAGTTTGAAAACAAGATTCACTGAGCTGCGTAAGTTTATGATTTGAGTAAATATTTTACATAGCTTTACTCAAGCTGATACCTATGGGTACGGATCGTATGTGTGTATAGTAAATCCCAAACAATATGCGTACATGTTCGCAGTTTAGTGAAAGGCACCCTGGATCTTTTGGTAGTGGTAGAATTAACACTTGACCCTTTACCGTACAATGCCGCCTTTTGACGCCCCTGGGAAAGAAGCCTTTTGAAAACATTGTGGGAAAAGGAGAAAATGCTGGTAACCAGCATTTTCTCCTTTTCCCACAATGTTTTCTACCCTATCTAAGAAAAGTTGCACCATTTGAGCCATATCGAAATTGTCGTCTGCAAATGCTTTCAATTTGGACAAGGCTAAAATTTTGTCGTCTGGTAAAGGGTTAAGCTGCTGAATAAACGAAACGCAAATTTCTACTCAATACTAAAAGCCCAAACATTGCGGTTTCAAAGTTGATTTCACCGGAAAGAAAATACCGCATCGGGCAGTGTAGATCAAAGATCAGACTGCACGTTCTGTGCAGTCTGATCTTGATCTAAAATGTCCGCAAAAGGTCAGTGGGTCGCGATTAGCAGCTTAAGGGTTAAGATAATGTTAATTTTGTTTTTTGTTGTTATTGTTCTTGCTGCTGCTGCTGCTTTAAAAATCGAGAAATGGGTATTGACATCAACATTGTTGGTTCAACAATGTGATGGAAATGATTGGATGATGGTAAAAAACGCGGGAAAAAGAGGCCAATGCCGGGTATCAGTATTTTCTCCTTTTTCTCACAAATTTTTCTCAGGGCTTTTTCATAATAGAATAAATAACACTGACCGTGGGGTAAAATTTGTAGAATTAAGATATTGTTGGTTTTGTTTTTTATTGTTATTACAAAAATTACAAGCCTTTACGTAACAATAACACTTTTTCACGACCTTGAAAAAGTAGGCTTAAAAACATCTTGGGAAAAGGAGAAAATGCTGGTTACCTGCATTTTCTCCTTTTCCCACAATGTTTTCTACTCTTTCAAAGACAAATCTCATCATTTGAGCCCCATTTAATTTTTTGCCTGCAAAAACTCTTAATTTGGACAAGTCTTAAATTTTGTTGACTTAAAAACTGGAGCAGTGGGTCATAACACCAGTGATATTGGTTGATCAATATCGTTTCATCTTTTTGTGAGTGGTAGGAACATTTTTACTGCGGCAGATGGAAAATAGCAGGTGCTATCAAAGCTTATTTTACGATATGATAAAAGACAAAAAACAAGCCTACATAATGTAAACCCATTACCTCTTTACCAAACGACAACATTTTTATACGTGTCCAAATTGAAAGTATTTGCAGACGACAAATTAAATGTGGCTCAAATGTTGGAATTTATTGTTGAAGGGGTAGAAAACATTTTGGGAAAAGGAGAAAATGCTGGTTACCAGCATTTTCTCCTTTTCCCAAAATATTTTCAGAAGCCCTCTTCCAAGGGATCTTTAAAACTCAGGATTTTGTTGTAAAGGGTTAAGTAAGTAAAATATCACTTTAAAGTAGTAAAACGCCGGAAGTGCCCATGAAATGATAAATGGGTAGATAGGCCATTTCTGTAACATACATAGACATTCTGACGTTTGAGTCACTCGTGTTTGTAAGTGCTTCATTTGTATTTAGTATCTAGGCATACATATTTGTAATGGGCCACAGGCCTTTATCGCAGAAATGTAATTTTGTCATGCTCTGTGAAAAGGGGAATTAACCCTTTCCCAAACAAGCCCTGGTTTTCACGTGTCTGCAGTACAACTCTTTTGAAAACACTGTGGGAAAAGGAGAAATTGCTCATAACGAGCAATTTCTCCTTTTCCCACAGTGTTTTCTACCCTTTCTGAGAACTTCCTGCCATTTTCATCCAATTTAAGATTGTCGTCTGCAAACTCTTTCAATTTGGACCAGTCCAAAATTTGTCGTTTGGGAAAGGGTTAATACATCTGCAACTCATGTCAGCCTGCGCATTTATGATATGGTTTGCTTTTGCTAAAATATTCTGCATCTCGAAGGACCATTCTGTCTCATGATTCAGCCGGTTGTAAGTCGAAATGGATTTTATGGATCCAAAATTATGTAATGACTTCCTTGGTAGAATACATCACAGACATGCATTAAACTAGTCTGGATTACCTGCCCCTACCACTACGTTATCGGGGTCTGTATTCACCAACCATTCTTAAGAACATTCTTGGTCTTGTTCTTCAAAATTTTCCAAATTTGAAAGTAACACACCTTCTGATTGGCTAAACCATTTGGTTTAGCCAATCAGAAGGTGTGTTACTTTCAAACTTGGAAAATCTTGAAGAATAAGTCTAAGAACGTTCTTAAGAATGGTTGGTGAATACGGACCCGGGTCAGGCAAAGCGCAAAAATGGCGGCCTCCTAGGTGTCCTCAGGCGTACCCTACATGCTTTCCCGTTTTCCCCAATTTCATGTGATCCAGTTTGATCAGTTAAATAAAATGAGATCAATTTTGTACAAAAAATACATTACCGCATCTAAAACGTGCTGTTAGGGTACGGTTTAAATGTAAATTCGACAATGAGTCATTTTAAAAGTAGCCCTATTTTCGGACGTTTTATAGGTCAATTGACATTTTGGATACTTAAGACATTTCTGATATGTAGTTTTGCTCGCTAAATAAGAACGACATGTAAAAAAACTCGCTGTCATGACTTTATTCCAAGCGATCTGTTTTGAATTCAGCCTATGATCCGATTTGATCATGTGAAATAACAATATCCCGTCTCCTCTGCATATTACCGAAAGGGGCCGCCATTATTGCGCTTTGCCTGACGTACTCTTGTAGTGCGGCGGGGTACCAGACTAGCATTAGCCTCCCCCCTTTTTTTTAACCTGAGAATAGTTCAGTTATACAATACATACGTTTTATTTTATTATTCATTTTCATTGTATGGTTACTCGTTGCCATTGTTTAAAAACCGAAAAAGAAGGAAAAAAACATTCATTAACCCTTTCCCAAACGACAAATTTTGGACTGGTCCAAATTGAAAGAGTTTGCAGACGACAATTTTAAATTTGATGAAAATGCCAGGAAGTTCTCAAAAAGGGTAGAAAACACTGTGGGAAAAGGAGAAATTGCTCGTTACGAGCAATTTCTCCTTTTCCCACAGTGTTTTCAAAAGACTTGTACTGAAGACACGTGAAAACCAGGGCTTGTTTGGGAAAGGGCTAATTCAACAGAGTTAATGCTAAAACCAGATCAATTAAATGGATTCGAATTGTGTTCTCCCTCTGCGATTCTATTGTAACAAACAAACAGTTGCATTTTGATAAATGGAAACTGTTTTCCTCCACTCAGCGAAACAAAAGACAATACGACAATACTTCTCAACATCTGTTCAATAAATAAAACCATCATTTAGTTTTAATGCAACTCTCTTTTTTTTTCAAATCATTTGCAGACGGCAAACTGAATACATGTACTACTCAAATTATTGGAAATTTTAGTGAAGGGAAAAAAGCATTATGGGAAAAGGAAAAAAAATGCTGGTTACCAGCATTTTCTTCTTTTCCCACTATGTTTTCGAAAGGCTGTTTCCTTCTCGACTTGAAAACACAGAATTGTTTGGTTAAAAGTTAATAACAGAATGTCGTAGAAAACAATGTGGCAAAATGTTTTAACCCTTACCACACAATCCTGAGTTTTAACGACCATAAGAAAAAGGCCTTTGGAAAACATTGTGGGAAAAGGAGAAAATGCTGGTAGCCAATATTTTCTCCTTTTCCCACAATGTTTTCTACCCTTCCCGAAACAAATTTTCATTTGTTGGGGTCACATTTAGTGTGTCGGCTGCAAGTGCTTTGAATTTGGACTGGTCTGAAATTTTGTCATTTAGTAAAGAGTCAAAAAGTGATCTGTCTTGAAACGAAAACAATGACAAAGTGTGGAAAGTTTTTTTTTTTAAATATGTATAGTCAGAATCAGATCAGAATAAATAGATTTGATTGGAAGATATTCGAAACTGCAATTCCATTGAAGAATGTAACAGTTCGTTTTGATTAATGAAAACTGTCTTAATCCACTCAACGACACGACAAGCAATTATTTGCCTCACCCTGTTAGTGTGACTAGTTCATACAAGGTTTTAGATTGTAGTACACCTCAATTTTCTTTTCAAGCATTTCCCGCTTTTTTCCCAGCATTTTCCCCCTTTTTCCAAAATGTTTTCAAAAGTCATCCTCCTCATGGTCGTAAAAACAAGGAATGGTTAGAGTAAAGGGTTAACAAAAACAGCTAGGCAAAGGGAACAGAAGTCACGTGCTTGATAAATTCATATCATTTATACATATTCATAAAGCGTTTTTCTTCCGTTGTGTATGCAATATCGAATGCATTTAAAACACTTGCTAATACTGAATTATTGCTGTTTTTCCCATGTGTTAACCCGTACCAAACAGTCCCTTGTTTTAAGGACTCTTGGGATTCAAAAGTTCGAAGGTCGTGTTACCATGTTTTAAGGTAGGATGGTGGGTATGTAGTACGCCAGAGGATGTTTGTTAAGAAAGGAAAGGAAAGAAAAGAAAAGAAAAGGAAAAGAAAAGAAAGGGAAGGGAAGGGAAGGAAGGAAGGAAGGAAGGAAGGAAGAATGAAAGAAAGAAAGAAAGAAAGAAGGGGAGGGGAGGGGAGAAAAGGGAAGGGAAGGGAAGGGAAGGGAAGGGAAGGGAAGAAAGTGAGGGGATATTTTATGTAAGCTGTGTCCGATACAGTATGGCAATAATTAACTCATCTTCACCTGAAACAAAGTTACAGCAGGTGACTATTGAAAACACCCTTTGTAAACAAGGATAATTAGCATAATTTAAAGTTGAATACACGAATACATATCAGAAAAAAAAAAACATTTTGGCAAACGGAGAAATTGCTCGTCACGAGCAATTTCTCCGTTTGCCACAATGCTTTTAAAAGTATATTTCTGTAAAACAAAACAAAAATAGGACAACCCTATACTCTGCATGAGGCAATAATTAACACTATTTCCTCCTCTCCCTCCCATCCTTTGAAGTCTCGACCAATGTTGAGATCTGAATCCACTAATGTGAAAAAGATGACTTATATTATCGCCGCCTATCATACTTAACCCTTTCCCAAACGACAAATTTTAGACTGGTCCAAATTCAAAGAGTTTGCAGACGACAATTTTAAATTTGATGAAAATGACAGAAAGTTCTCCAAAAGGGTAGAAAAACACTGTGGGAAAAGGAGAAATTGCTCGTTACGAGAAATTTCTCCTTTTCCCACAGTGTTTTCAAACGACTTGTACTGCAGGCACGTGAAAACCAGGGCTTGTTTGGGAAAGGGTTAACTGATGTACAAATTCTACTAAATAGCCATTCATACTGCGAGATAGTATCCGAAATACTTTATTCCTTATCCTGCTAAATAAAAGAAATGAAACTTTCAAGCCGAAAGAAAAAAAATACACAATTTTTCCTATTTAAAAGGTAATTTTGGAGGAGAGATATCTCCTTATAGGACAGTGTGGATCCAAGATCAGACTGCACGTTCTCTGCAGTCTGATCTTGATCTACACTGTCCGCAAAAAGGTCAGTAAGTAGCGCTTTTTCCTATTTCAAAGGTAATTTTGGAGGCGATATCTCCTTATCGCACAGTGTAGATCCAAAGATCAGACTGCACGTGCTTTGCAGTCTGATCTTAATCTACACGGTCCGCAAAAGGTCAGTAAGTCGCGATTAGCAGCCTAAGGGTTAACTCTTTACCAAACGACAAAATTTTATACTGGTACAGATTGAAAGAATTTTCAGACGACAAGGTAAATATAGCACAAATTATGGAACGTGTAGTTGAAAGGTTAGAAAACATTATGGGAAAAGGAGAAAATGCATTTCCTCCTTTTTCCACAACGTTTTCAAATTCCTTTTACTTGGGGTCATTAAAGCTTTGGATTGTGTGGTAAAGGGTTAACCCTTAGAGTGCCGGATTATCCCAACATACATTTTTAATATGGAAAAAACACCTTAAAAAGGGAAACTTACAAGTTGCCTATCTTCCAAAATGTCTCAGTAAAGCGGATATTGTAGATTAAAGATCAGACTGCACGTTTTGTGCAGTCTGATCTTGATAATCACTGGCCGCATAGGTAACTGAAGTTGTGAAACAAATTTTAAGGGTTAACCTCTAATAATGTAGATTAAGATTAGAGTGCTCAAAAAGGGTTGCCTAATCCTAGATCTATAGTGTGATAATTCTAATGTGAGAGTCTAATCAAAGCGGTAAAAGCACTGGTGTGGCATTTGTGAAGGGACCCATTGTGTGTAATTAATAATTTAAAAAATAAACAAACAATAATGTTGGACGAACATGCCAAGGGACGAAAAAGCCCAGGGACGAACTGGTTTTGGGACGAACACGGTCAGGAGACAAAGGTTGAATCACTGCGCCCATAGAAGGCCAAAGCAGGTAAAGATATTTTTAAAAAAAAGAAGTATTTCCATGATAGATGCCCTAATCCAGTTTATTTTAGTACTCCGTCGTTAATTATATATCTGAGTGCTATCGAAACACTTATTTGTCGTAGAAAAATTGAGTTTCATTGGGTTTACTTCCTTCGGTTTTGCACAAACTACAATACATGATTTTCAAAATACCGTATTGAACTTAAGTGGCATTGTCTTCTACAAATGCCACAAAAAATGATAGCGTTTAGATTCCGCCATTTCTTTTACTGGTTCATATTTTTATTTCGTTCAGTTGGCACTCAACTGTAAGGTCCTAGGTTTGACTGACCATCCGTTTATTTATCGTCGCCACCGGTTGCCCAGAAGAGCGACCCCCATTCCATGAAGGCTGATAGTTATGTTACGGGGAATAGTGCAAGATACAGGACGAAACCCATCCAAAGTTAAGCCTGGTCCTTTAACCCTTTCCCAAACGACAAATTTTAGACTGGTCCAATTTGAAAGAGTTTGCAGACGACAATTTTAGGTTTGATGAAAATGACAGAAAGTTCTCCAAAAGGGTAGAAAACACTGTGGGAAAAGGAGAAATTGCTCGTTACGAGCAATTTCTCCTTTTCCCACAGTGTTTTCAAAAGACTTGTACTGCAGACACGTAAAAACCAGGGCTTGTTTGCGAAAGGGTTAACCCTTACAGTGCTGAATTTATGAAATGGACCTTTTCATTGAAAAAAAAAAACGTCCAAAATATTGTCATTTCATGGTTGTTTTAGTCAGAAAATGTAATGAAGTAGCTGACAGTGTAGATCAAAGATCAGACTGCACGTTCTGTGCAGTCTGATCTTGAACTACACTGTCAGCAAAAACAAGTTGAGTTGGTTCCAGCACTTTAAGGGTTAAGGTGCCTAATGTATAGCACTGTCACACGGGACCTCGGTTTAACGTCTGATATGGGAGACTGTAAGTAATTTTAGATGAACAGCCGAAAACCTGACGTTTATAAGTCCTACACTCTACCACATGAGCTACGCGGGCTGGTCAGTAGATATTAATAACTGCATTCGGCATACCTCGGGTGATCCGGTGATCAAATCCCTCGGCTGTATCACGTAGCTTGATATGCACCTACACGGTACATTTCGCACGTTTCCGGAAGCACACCGTTTTACCGTTATTGAAATTGTAAGGCTCCTCTTAAAAAGAAAA
The DNA here is from genome assembly GCA_945859785.2 of Tridacna gigas. NCBI lineage: Eukaryota > Metazoa > Mollusca > Bivalvia > Cardiida > Cardiidae > Tridacna > Tridacna gigas. The sequence continues at coordinate 9,587,878 of OX244031.2, read as the reverse complement.
CATGAGTCAATTTTCTATCGTTATCTTTCTAAGAATATTTCAGTCGGCAAACAGTTTGTACGTTCAATTTTAAGTGTTGTTTATCGATTCCGTTAGGGGCTTTCATCGGCAGATCGATAGATGTGAATAACTCCATCGTGGTTGTTCATGTCGCTGCTAAGCGATTTACAGGAGCGCCGCCATGTTTAAGATCATGTGATTGGTAATTCAAAATGGAATCCGCCTTTATACATACGAGTTAGATGTAGGTATGGAATCGGCCGAGTTGGGACGCGTGTAATAACTGGTGTTTCTGAGGTAAACGCAGGCCCCGTTAGCGGTAAATAAACGAGAGAAATTGACGTTTTCAGTCATTGAAAAATTGCACAAATATTGAAACTGAAAGGTATATCTTCGCTACATTATCTTAAAAAAGTCAGACAGGATTAATTGGAGATCAGCTGTTTTCTGTTGTCCAGACTGAACAACTTTGTGTTCACAGAAATATGAAAAATTGTTCACATTTTATCGCTTATCAGTAATTATCATTATTATATGTTTGTATATGCAGGGATCGTATATACGATCCCTGGTATATGTGATAAACCAGATGCCTTCGTTTTTCACAAACATTTAAATTGCAGGTACTCATCAGTTTCCTCGACGAGACCTTCTAATGAGTACCAGAGCTGTGCTCTGGCAAAAGGGAGGTTAACACATCTCCGTGATGCATGATACCAAGCAAGTCATCACATAGTTAAGGATCCATAAAATCAATTTTGTATAACAACCGATTGAATCATGCCGTACACTGGTCCTTTGACATGCAGAAAATTGACCAATAGCAAAAATAGTTTCGACCCAGGTCAGCCTGCGCGGACTGCGCAGGCTGACCTCGGTCGATACTTTTTTTGCAGATGCATTAAGCCCCCTTGTCGCAGAGCAGGGGTCATATATTTCATTCCAGAGAAAGTGTTTTAAGAATTTCGATTGGACAATCCAAAGGAGTACCCACAACACAGGTCCTTAGGTCTATTTAAAAAAAGATGTTTTATGAATTTTAAGGCTCCCCCTATCGGTGTCTCTGTGTAGATGTGGTATTCGATCTAGCCCAAGTCCGAAGGGACTCTGTCAAACGTTTATCAGATTATGACATCATACTATCGGACGTTACCTTGCTCTCGGGACCAGTAATAATATTTCTATAGATTTATAACAACTCATTTAAATAAGTGCACCGATTCTATAGAATTATGGCATGTCTATATCTACTCCTAACCCTTAGTTATGAGAGAGAGAGAGAGAGAGAAAGAGGGGGGAGAGGGAGGGAGAGGGGGAATTGGAGGTAGGGAGGGAAAGCGAGAGAGAGCCAGGGAGAGAGAGAGCCAGGGAGAGAGGATGACAGACAGAGATACAAAATGACAAACATCGAGACAGAGACATATATAAGTGAGACTGAATGACAAAACGAGACATAGAGAGAGAGAGAGAGAGAGAGAGAGAGAGAGAGAGACAGATAGGGGGAGAGAGATAGACAGAGAGAGAGACAGACATAAAGAGAGACTGAATTGCAAGAGAGAGAGAGAGAGAGAGAGAGAGACAGACAGACAGACAGACAGACAGACAGAGATTAAATCAGATCGTTCAATCAAAATTGGGAATCAGCGCATTTTTGCATATTCGTCCTCCAATACGACTAACCAGACATTTAAAAACAGAAACCAGATCATACTTTCTCATACCTTCTTTATTTTTAAAATGAATCTTATCCAAATCAGTTATGATTAAGACAACCTACCGCAAATAATCTACCTTTGTTTCTTCATTTCTGATCAAAATTCAGTTTTAATGAATTAAACTTGCTTTGATTTTATAACACGTGTTGTCTGTATTGTAATATGTATTTAAATGCTAGCCAAAATACCGTCAATTAGAACATCTGTAACATTTAAACTTTTAACCCTGTCAGTGCCACAGGCGAAATAAGAAATAACCCTTATCCTGCCAAATAAGTTAAATAAAACTTTCAAGACGATAGTAAAAACCAAGAATAATGTTATTTCAAAGTTTTAGTTGATGAAAAATATCTCCTAATCGGACAGTGTGGATCCAAGATCAGACTGCACGTTCTGTGCAGTCTGATCTTGATCTGCACTGTCCGCAAAAGGTCAGCTTAGCAGCTTAAAGGTTAAAAAAGATGGACGGCGTAAGATGAAGTAAGACAATGAAAATTAACCTCACCAGAAATTGCCTCGTTTTTCTCACCGTTTTTCAAATTGATGAAAAGAAGTACTGGGTTGTTGAGAAACGCTTTTGAAATGTCAAATTTCCAAATAGAACAAAAAGAGGACCATTCTCTATTACATTAATTTGCTATGGTATAAATCAAGGCCCCAGGTATCGATTAGCGGTAGCAACGCTTGTAAATAGTGGTTTCATAAATGTGCGAGCAAATTTATGCCGGCAAGGCCCCATTCCGTGTGTTGCACGCCGTATGATTTAACTCTTTACCAAACAACAAAATTTTAGACTGGTCCAAACTGAAAGCATTTCCAGACGGCATATCAAATTTAGCTGAAATGATGGTAATTGTCTGTGAAAGTGTAGAAAATCTTGTAGAAAAAGGAGAAAATTCTGGTTACCAGCATTTTCTCCTTTTCCCACAAGATTTTCAAAAGGCTTTTCCCCCAGGGTCGTTAAAACTAGGGATTGTGTGGTAAAGAGATAAACGAGGTTTGAAATGAGAGCCATTCTTCAGTTATTTCCCTTGATTCCTCTCCAGTATTACATTGGTCCTGATCAGGGGATTACTTGGATTTTATCCTTGATTTTCTTGCACTACACAAATATATTATTGAGATAATATCTCTGGAAAATCGGGCTAGATTGTTTTACAAGTCGAGATATATGCATTTCTCCGATGATTGAGAACATGATTTACTTTAAAATTACAAGGGGATCTTACATAATGTCATAAATCAAATTATTTTTATCGCAACATCCCCAAAAGAATCAAGGATAAAAACAAAGGAATACAGGTAAAAGGACCAATCTGTTATTTGGTTACCTTTAGTCTTTATCTGGTAAGGGAGATAATTTTATTTACAAGAATGGCCCTCATTATACGAATTTCAGCTTTTGACGACATGAATATGTCCTTTCAATTTATATATTACAGGGGGTGTCCCGTAAACTTTATCCTGCTAAATAGGTGAAATGAAAATTTCAAGCCGATAGAAAAAAAAAAAACCCCAAGATTTTGCTATTTCAAATTGTTTTTTTTTTTTTAAGATATCTCCCTAGCGGACAGTGTAGATCCAAGATCAAACTGCATGTTCTGTGCATTCTGATCTTAATCTAAACTGTCCGTAAAAGGTCCTTGAGTTGCCCTTAGCTGGCTAAGGGTTAAGTTTTGGATAAATCTAAATGAAAAGCCGAAAGAGGGCTTAATACATCTGCAAAAAGTATCGACCCATGTCAGCCTGCGCAGTCCACGTAAAAAATCTTCAGTAGACGGCAATGTGTGAAAAATAAGCTCATTTACCATCTATTTTCTTCTCTCTCTCTCTCTCCCCTCTCTCTCTCTCCCCCTCTCTCTCTCTCTTTCTTTTTATATAAGCCATATTTTGGAATAGGGGTTTTAATGCATCTCTGTGATGCATTGTACCAAGCAAGTCATTCTACGATTATTGATCCATAAAATCTATTTTGTATAACAAGCAACTGAATCAAGAGTTAACATTGTCTTTTGACATGCGCGAGATTTTCCAAAGGCAAAAAGATTCGACCAAAGTCAGCCTGCGCGGACTGCGCAGGCTGACCCTGGTCGAATCTTTTTGCAGATGCATAAAGTTCCCTTATCACAGATCATGGCTTATATTATTTCGAACACAAAAGCAACAAGGCAGAATCTTCTATTGAATACTGAACAACAAACATTTTTTTTTTTCATTTCAATTAGAATTCCTGTAATTACTGTTTAATCAGAGTTTATTCAAATATATAGATATCAGTAATCATCATTACACCCTCCTTAGAGATTGAGATCAGTGGCGATATATTTACTCTGAAATAGACACTTTATTGTCAAAACCTTTGTTGTGGGTCCTCTTGTCCACGTTCGAATTATCTTGATGGATAACCAATTGTTGTGAAAAAAAAAATCAAACGCATTTTTTTCTTCTTTAACCTTTTACCACACAGACCAGTCTTTTAATGACACTGATGAAAAGGGCCTTTGAAAACATTGTGGAAAAAGGAGACAATACTAGTTACCAGCATTTTCTCCCTTTTCCCTCTTTTCCCACATTTTTTTCTACCGTGTCAAAGACAAATCTGAGCATTTGAGCTACAATGAAATAATCGTCTGTTAATGAATTCAGTTTGGATATGTCGATTTTTTTCCCTCTGGTTAAGGGTTAAAAAAGAAGAAAAAAATATCCTGTACGACACGAGTCAGCATTTGAGATAGGACCGGACATAAGTTGGCATTTGAGCTAAGATGGGACCTATTATTATTAAGTTGGCATTTGAGACAGGATGGGACTTAAATTAGCATTCGAGATAGGATGGGACATAAGTTGGCATTTGAGATAGGATGGGACATAAGCTGGCATTCGAGATAGGATGGGACGTAAGTTGGCATTTGAGATAGGATGGGACATAAGTTGGCATTTGAGATAGGATGGGACATAAGTTGACATTTGAGATAAAAGTTTATTGAACGAGTCTAGAAAAAATAATATTATGCGAGGCTCCGGCGAGCGAAGATAGAAAAAATCCGCAGATTTGTCACAATCATCTATTCCGATATTTAATTTCACAGAGAAGTTTGGGTCAGCAATGGTTTAGAAATGAGGGTTTGATTACAGAGCTTTGACTTAATATGGCAACTTCTGCTTTTCCCAAAAGTGTGTAAGGTAAGAAAATTCGTAATTGCCGTTTTACCCTGGAATAAGAAGGTAATTATGCAATAAAACAGTACCTGCTGCAGATTCCATGCATACAGACACCTCATTCAGTTTTTTGTCGCCGTGGGTGTTTCTGTTTTCAGTCTGGAAGAGAATCCTTTGATAAGAAATGGCTCTAACCCTTTACCAAACAAACCCGGGTTTTAACTACCGTGGGAGAGAAGCCTTTTGAAAAGATTATGGGAAAAGGAGAAAATGCTTTTGACTGGCATTTTCTCCTTTTCCCAAAATAATTTCTACTCTGTCAAGACAAATTCTGCCATTTGAGCCACCTTTAATCTGTGGTCTGCAAAAGCCTTCAATTGGACAAGTCTGAAACTGTCGTTTGGTGAAGAGTTAACTCTTTACCAGACAGCAAAAGTTTAGCCTCGTCAAAATTGAAAGCGGATAGGGATGACAAATGAACAGTTACTGCAAAATGAAATTGTCTCTGAAAAGGTAGAAAACATTGTGTGGAAAAGAAGAAAATGCTGATAACCAGCATTTTCTTCTTTTCCACACAATGTTTTCAAAAGAATTCTTCCTCGGGGCAGGGCAAAAATTTGGGATTGTGTGGTAAAAGGTTAAGACTCTTCTGGGAAAGCAATCTCTTTGGGGGTCTTATGATCAGACCTGTAATTAGAAGGAAATTGGATTAAAAATAAAACATAAAAATTTAAAACCAACATAAAAGAGTGCTCTTTTGCATGAAAGTTTAATTGAAATCGGAGATGCTTTTCCACATCAAATGTTAACGAGCCTTGAACTCTTTTACCTTTATGCGAAACTAAAGTGGCTTTATGAACGATGTAGATTAAGATCAGACTGAGCAAAATATGCAGTCTAATCTTGAATATACTCTGTCGACTACTTCTCCCCAAACTCATGATGACGGAACAATCTCTATAAAGCTAGATACTATACTGTCTATACGAGCACGAGCCTTAAACTTTCTTACATTTATAAGAGACATAGTTAACTTTTGTGAACAGTGTAGATTAAGATCAGACTGCACAGTGGGCGCAGTCTGATCTGTGATCTACACCGTCATCTACTTCCTTCTACATTAATCCCTAACAGTTTCAACAAAAATATGGTAGATATAATCTGCAAACAAACCAAAATACCAAAGAAGGCCTTTGAACACATGGAAAAGCTTGTAACCAGCATTTTGGGCTTTTTACCACGATGTTTTCTATTCGTTCCCAGGAGGAAAATCCACCGTTTTAGCCACATGTAATACGTCTTCTACAAATGCTTTAAATTAGATGTGTCTAACATAATTTGTCTTTGAACAGGAAGAAAATGCTCAGGGTTGTTAGAATTCGGAATCCTTTGATAAAGGGTATATATAGATATAGAGAGAGATGTTTATACAATCTTGTCACATGACTCAGTGGCACTCTTAGAAAAGGAGGCTTAATGCATCTTCTGTATGCATTATACCATGCAAGTTGTCGACTCGAACGGATCCCACCTGTCTAAAAATTGGTGGAATCATAAGGAAGGATGGTCCTTTGATAAGCAGAAAAAATTACCGATAACAAAAAGTTTCGACTCAGGTCAGCCTGCGCGGACTGTGCAGGCTGACCTGAGTCGATACTTTTTGCAGATGTATTAAATCAGCTGTCCACAAAGCATGTATATAAGGCACGGATGTGTCTGTTTACAGCCCGGGCAAGTTAAAGTTAATTAGAGCTGTGGAAATGAGAGATCGTCCCCCACATTTCTTTTTTTTTTTATGGTTTGAAAAATCACTGTACGTTTAATTAAGTTTGCTCTGAGTAGAGTAAATTATTCTCTAAGAATGGAAAGTATCAAAGTACGGAGAGTGCGGCAACTCGATCTGTGTTTGTTTGTTTGTATTGGAGTTTATCGCCATTTTAACATCTCAGTTCATATCATAGCGGTTAGTGACGCACCCCTGTGTTTCCTGGCTTTCCCACACCAGTACTGATACAACTTTCTTTCCAAAGCTACTGACTACTTTTCTCATATGCATCAGAGGTGAGAGGCGAAAAATCGCCGGAAAGAAAGTTTGCCTCAACCGGCTATCGATCTCGCAACCACCAGGTCACGAGTCAGATACGCTAACCACTAAGCTACCCGGGCTGGTCCACTGGATCGCTTTCTAAGGCTGAAAATTCAATCCACTGGAACTAAGATTAATGTTGATGGTAAAGGCTTGACAAGACAAGCGGACTTTATAGATCCAAGATCAGAGTGCACATTCTGTGCAGTCTGATCTTGATCTATGCCGACCCCGAAAAGCCTCTGTTTTCAACTAGGCTGACTAAGTCTGCGGTCGGTTAAGTTTGTTGTTAGTAAATTATTGTCTAGAACGAAAAATATCAGTACAGAAGTGACTGCCAGCGAAGCCTTTTTTGAAAGTTTTTTCACATTACTAAGTGGAAGGTATAGATCAAAGAACAGACTGCACATTATGTACAGTCTGATCCTAATCTATCCCGTCTGCAAAAAGGTGCTGAAAGAGTAAGAGGACGAAACAGCCATGCTCTGGCAAAAGGGGGCTTAATGCATCTCCGTGAATCATGATACCAATCAAGCCATTACATAATTATGGATCCATAATAGCCACTTTTTTTCTAATCACCGACTTAATCATGGGGTAAACTGGTCCTTGGACATACAGAAAATTGACCAATAGCGAAAAGTTTCGGCCCAGGTCAGCCTGCGCGGACTGCGCAGGCTGACCTGGGTCGATGCTTTTCGCAGATGCATTAAGCATCCTTTTCACAGAGCATAACTCATATATATATATCCGAAACGTGTAATTTTTACAGCACCAAATAAACTAACCGCACATTTTCCGTCTAGAATAAAAACACGAATATGGGTAATATCAAAGTTGCTTTTGAACAGAATGTCTTAAAAAAGCATACCGTGTAGATTAAAGATCAGTCTGCACGTTTTGCACATCAGGTGCAGTCTGATCAAAAGTCTACATTGGTCACGAAGGCTACTATTGTAGTGAAAGGTGCTTTAATTCTTTCCCCATGACAAAAATATTGACATGCTCGAATTCCAAAGCATTTGCACACGACAATTTACATTTGGCTCAAACGATGGAACTCATTTTTAAACATTGCTGGAAAAGAAAAAAAATGCTGGTTACCAGCATTTTCGTCTGTTCCCACAATGTTTTCAAAAGGCTTCTTCATTAGGGTCGTTAAAATTCGGGATTGTGTGGTAAAGGGCCTAGGGTAAAGAAAAGTAATTCGCCGGAAGTTATTGATGATCGGACGACGTTTCCGGAAACAGCGTGTTGGTCGAACCGGAGATTTGAATACCATTACATACAACTATTTTGAATATTCAAAATAGTGCCTGTTTTCGTGACATGTCCCGATAAATATTCTGTCCTGCGATGTAGAGTCATTGGAATCGAAATTCTAGCCGTCGCTGCACTTCTAGGAATAGCTTTGTAACCTTTTGCCAAACAATCCTAACTTTTAACAACTATGAGGAAGTAGACTTTTGAAGCCGTTTTGGGAATAGGAGAAAATGCTGATACCAGCGTTTTTACCTATTCTCGTTATGTCTTCTAATCTGTACGAAACAAATTTCATAGTTACAGCAATATCTTATTTGTCTGCAAATACTGTTCGTAACAGCAAGTTCAAAATGATGTCATATTGTAATGGGTTGTTAGTTACAAAAGGCAAATACATGCACGATATTTCCAGATACGACGCTGCAAAACACGGTGTCCGATCCGAGTCCCTAATATTTGCTGCAATGATAGAGATATTTGTTTTTGAATTGGCAGTAAAGGATTGCCGATGTCCCACATCTTGACAAATGGAATCGTCGTTTTTTTAGAACAATATTTTGTTATTCAAACTGAAATGGCTTAACTCTTGACTTATTAACATGACGACATGACTTAACATAACGTCATGACTTAACCTGACAACATGACTTAACATGACGTCATGACTTAACATTACGACATGACTTAACATGACGTCATGACTTAACATGACGACAAACCGTTAAATTTGTCAAAACTGAAAGCGCTTGCCGACAACAAGTTAAATGTGGCTCAAATCATTGGATTTGTCTTTGGAAGGATAAAAAACAGTGTAGGAAAAAAAGAAATGCTTACCAGCATTATCTCCTTGTCCCACAGTATTTTCAAAAGTATTTCTTTGGGTCGTTAGAACTTGGGTAAAAGATTAAGCAAATGTTAAGCCAAACTTATTTATTGATTATTACAAGAATAGCTCACGTTAAGTCTGTTGGCGTTATATAGTAAAGATCTGACTGATATGAAGTACAGCTGGAGAAGCGGAGCGTATGGACCAAGATCAGACCGCACGGATGTGCAGTCTGACCCTATATATACCGTCTGCAGATTACAGTGTCAGTCGCGTACGATAGGATTCATAAAAGGGAGATGTACTTGATTTAATCAGTACATGTACCCCATTGACTTGGCACACTGTTAAACATGGCACATGGTTACAAATCTAGAATTAAACTATTCGACCAATCAAATTGAAATCTTTCATTGAGGGCGGTGTAAACAATCTTTGTATTCATTCTTTGGATTGTTTTTCGTTGTGTTACTAGAATTAATTTGTCGGATATGTTCTGTATTAAAAGAACTTTCGAGTCGGTCGACTAGAAATGACAACCCCCGAGATAGCGCTTTGGATCTATACCCCTTATCGAGAACGTCAGTAGTATAGGAGGTCAGACCTCGGACAAATGAGGCATTTTGTCCGAGGTCTGACCTCCCTGGAGCCAAATTGTCCGAGGTTAGACCGCCACGGGAGGGCAAACCTCGGACAATTTGTCCGAAAAGGGTCGAAAAACGTCAAACCGGAAGTGGATGGCGGCCATCTTGGATTTGTCCCTAGTTCCCTCTCCCAGGGAGAGGGAACTAGGGACAGAATGGTCCACTGTTGGACTTAGTCTTTTTCTTTTGTCCCTAGGCTTCTTTGCCCGAAATAGACTACCGCAGAGCAGTCTATTTCGGGTATCTTTGGACTTAGTCTTTTCTCCGTCTTTGTTCGGTTTAGGCTTTCTCTGGTATCGTTGGACTTAGCCTTTTTTCTCTATCTCCGATTACATGTTGTAGATCATAGACTTAGTCTTTTTTTCTATAATAGATATTATAGATAGAATATCATATTCTATGTGAACGTGATGCTCTATCTACATGCTTCCGCTCACGTTCGCGCTCTTTTAGGGGAATTAACGTTAACCAATCGTTGATCTCGTTACATTTTTCTACATTCATATAGATATATTCATATAGATAGGGTATAATATACGTTATATTCTACCTACATGCTTTCGCCCATGACCGCGCTCTTAATTCTGTTAATTCTGTATCAAAGTAGGTCAATCCCCTGCCAATCCCTGCTAGGCTATAAAAACCGGCTGATTTCTCTCATTCCCACGATGAAGTTGTCCGTGCGCGGTTCTCCATGGTGAGTCTTTTTTCTCCCATGTTGAATTTCTAATTGGAAAGTACTTAGTGATACCAAATACTGCTAATACCAAGTTGATGTGGGTTATCTGATGGAAGATCGGGAAGGAAGTGAAGGAAACTTGAAGGGAGTTGTAGTCTTTTCAGACCTAGTCATTCGGCCCTATCCAATACCAAGAAAGTCTGCTTCTTCAAATTGTTCTTTTCAGACCTAGTCATTCAGACCTATCCAAGACCTAGAAAGTCTGCTTCTTCAAATTGTCAAACAAACAAAGTCAAGTCCTATATGTTTAAAACTTTTATTTATTGTCAGATAATCATTACAATGAACTGTCAGAAACAATGAAAGTATAGAAATACAATAATCATTACAATGAACGGTTAGAAACAATGAATGAATCATGTATTTGTAAATATGTTATTGTAAGTTGAATAAAGTTAAAAACATTCTGTACAATAATCATTACAATGATATATTTAAAACATTTAAAAAACTTTTTATTTAAACTTTATATACAATAATCATTATTTGGGTCATTACTTGACTTGCAGTCATGTTTAAAAGTTACAGCTTCTAAAACCATGCCTAAAAGGTTGACTTATCATCAACCCTAAAACAAGGTCTAAAAGACTTGACTTACAGGCATGTTTAAAAGTTACAGGCATAAAACAATGTCGAACAGTACAAGTGGTTCTAAAAAGACTAGTTCCTTATTCGGACAGTACGCTATGACTTACAAACAATTATGTTTAAAAGTTACAGACATAAAACAATGTATTCGGATAGTACCTTATTCGGGCAGTACAACCAGCGCTATTTGGTATCGTATTCGGATAGTACAAGTGACGATGAGGCAATTGTAAGAGCAATACAGGCTTTGAAAAAATTTGTTTTTAAAATAGTTTTTAAACAGTTCTTTCTGTTAAAATTACAAACATAATTTTCTTTTTTTCTTCGGAATGTCAGGTTCACACTCACTCTTGCGTTTCTTTTCATTATTTTTCACAACGTCGGATTTCCATTTGCGTCTCAACTCGATATCTGAACAAATCTTCTTTCCTTCTCGTCGAGTAGGTTTTACTGGTAGGACTTTCTTTTCTGAAGAAATCTTGGCTTTCCCCTCTCCAGATCCTGAAGAAGGCTTCTTGTTGAGTTTCCCTGAAGATTTCTGAGCCCTCTGTTCGTTGATTTGATTATCCCCAATTGCTGAGGATTTATCGATGATTTTATCGTTGATTTTCTTTTCTGAAGAAAGTTTCTGGGAGCTCTGTTCGTTGTTTTGGGCTTCTCCAGATTTCTGATCGAGTATAAGCGTATCCTCTTTCTTTTCTGAAGAAAGCTTGTTGATTTTATCGTTGATTTTATCGTTGATTTTCTTTTCTGAAGAAATCTTGTTGATTTTCTTTTCTGAAGAGGTTTTCTTCTTCACAGGGTAATCTATCTGAATTCTACAGATTTCTGTATCGCTGATTTCTGTGTTATCAAGCTCCATATTTTCAATCTCCCTCTCGATCTGATTTTTGATCTGATTTCCACTCGATGACTCGTTGGTTTTATCGTTGGTTTTATCGTTGATTTTATCGTTGATTTTCTTTTCTTCAGATCCTGAAGAAATTTTCGCTGAAGATTTTTGAGAACTCTGTTTGTTGTTTTGGGGTTTTTGTTGTGAGGTCTGTCCCTTTCCACTCGATAAAGTTGTAGGCTGTGACGGTTTTGTCTTTCGTTTATTCTCGTCTACTTTATAGGATAATAGAGACCCAACGTATTTCATATGTTGAGAGTCCCAATCCATTTCCTTTATTGGATGAATTTCGACATCGTGGGTGTGGGTGTTCACGAAGACAAAAACGAATCTCCACATTTGATTTTCTTTCTCTGGACATTGGGTGGCCCAATGTCCTGATCTGTCGCATGTAAAGCAAATATTCGTTGTCACATCATCCACTCTATGGCGTTTGTCGAATGTCGCTTGATCCAGGACTCTGGTAATACGATAGACGCCTTTTTCTGCAAAATGTTGGTGGGATAGAAATGAGCCCACGTAGTTCCCAGTATGGTAGACTTGATATCGTGGTGGTATATTGGTGATCTCATAGTCGTGAGTGTATGGGTTAACATACAAATACACTCTCTTTGGTGTTGTACTTTTTAGCTTGAACTCACTCATTTTTCTATCGACTGTTCTGTTCGAACTCTTTCCGAAGAATGATGGAATTGTCGATTGTAACATCTTTTTATGCCCATTCGATCTGAAAAGATATAAAAAGCCAGGGTTTTTGAGTTCTGGGTCAGTCTATGTCTGGATCATTGCTTGAATTGCAGGCATGTTTAAAAGCTACAGACATAAAACAACGTCTAAAAGACTAGTACCGTATTCGGACAGCACAAGCGACGATGAGGCAAGTCAGCCCATGTCGAAAAAGAGGAAAAAATTACTACCGGCCAAGAAAAGAAAAAGAATCCTAGTCTACCCAGACAGTAGCAGTAATGATGAAAGCGACGATGAGAAATTTCCACCCAAAAAGAGAAAAATATTGAAAGAAGAAGAAAGTGACGGCGAAAAATCTTTGAAAGAAGAAAAGTCTACTGGACCATTTTTCCCCAAGGAAGAAAAAAGTAAAGACAAAAAATCTTCGAAAGAGGAGAAACAGTCCTTTTCAGGACTAACCAATGAAAATGAAAAATCTTTGAAAGAAGAAAACGATGAGAAATGTCCACCGTCAACAAAGGAGAAATCTGTACGGGTGGTTGTGAATTGTACCAGCGAAAACGAGAAATCTTTGAAAGAAGAAAACCCTACTGAACCATTTTTCTCCAAGGAAGAAAAAAGTAAAGACAAAAAATCTTTGAAAGAGGAGAAACAGTCCTTTTCAGGACTAACCAACGAAGATGAAAAATCTTTGAAAGAAGAAAGTCATTCTTCTTCAGACACAACCAAGGAGAAATATGTACGAATGAATATGGCTTGTACCAGCGAAGATGAGAAATTTTTGAAAGACGAGAAATCTTTGAAAGAAGAATCCAAAAAATCTTCTTCAGACAAAAACGCTTTGGATATGAGAAGCCTATACGACTTAACAGAAGTGGGAAAAAAGAAATCAAGAAAATTCAAAACAGAATCCCATTTACTGGAGGCGTCTTTTAAGAAATTCGATGAGCTACAACCCCAACAATTGACCGGTTTATTCGACGATGTTATCCAACAAATCGTTCAAAAGTTAAAGGCTGAATCGAGGGATATGATTAGAATCAGCGTCAATCACCCCTCATTGGATATGGGAATTCATATTCCCTTTCTATATGTGGGGGAGTTGGAGAGTCATACGATGTTTGATGAGATTGAAAAAGTCCTACAATCGAATGAAGAATTCGTCTTGAACGATGGATGCATGACATTCGATATCACACACACGATACCGCCAAGTGGAAGTGGTAAAAATCTTAGAGCCACAGAAGTATTGGATTCAAAGGTTTTCGCAAAGAAGAAACAGTCGCTTATTGAAATTAACAATCGTGATCATCTATGTTTTGCAAGAGCCGTTGTTGTGGGGATTTGTTACCATGAACGTGAAAACACCCAAGAATGGAATCGAAGATGGGATCTCATCAAAAGATCAAACAGACCACTTCAAAAGATTGAAGCCGAGAAATTGATGAATGAAGTTGGACTTTCATTGACACAGCCTGTAGGTCTTGAAGAATACAAAAAAATTCAAGAGTTCTTGTATGAAAAAAGCTATGTTATTAAAGTTCATCAACAGCTATCGAAATTGGAAAAAGTATTTGAACATCCAGAAGTGAAAGACGATAGTAAAATCATACATTTGTACTTTCATCAAAACCATTATGATTACATCAAATCCATCACAGGATTTCTTGATTGTGTTTATTATTGTGAGTTTTGTGACATACGTTACAAGAACCGTGAAGACCATAATGCTTGCCCAAAGATCTGTAAAGGTTGCTTTCGTGCTGGAAAATGCCCATCGGAATCAAAAGAGTATGTCTGCGACAAGTGTCATAGACGATTTTTCAGTGCAGTATGCTTGAAAAATCATAAAACACTTCAAGGCAAAGAAAAGAAAACCATTTGTGAATTAGTGAAACTCTGTTCAAAATGTGGAGGTCAGATTTTTGACAGAAAGAAAAATCATGTCTGTAGGGAAAAGAAAAAATGTCCCCTTTGCAAGAAAATCGTTGACTATACTCATCAGTGTTTTATTCAGCCTTACCAGAGTAAGATGAATCACAACAACGATGATGAGACGAGTTCTTCTGTAGTCAAAAAACCTTTGTTCATTTTCTTTGATTTCGAATGTCAGCAAGACACGGGAGTACATATTCCGAATTACTGTATTGCACATCGAGTCTGTGCTGAATGTATCGATAAGCCACTTGATTTTCATTGTTCCACATGCAGTGAATTTGAAGAAGGAAGAGAAGTTATTTTTCAAGGAAAAGAAACTTTGAGTCAATTTTGCAGCTGGCTCTTTACAAAACATCATAAAGGAATCATAGCTATTGCCCATAATCTCAAAGGCTATGATGGTCAATTTATTCTCAATCATATTATCAACGTAGGAATGAAAGAACCAGAAGTAACCATGAATGGGAATAATATTTTGAAGTTAGAACTGAACGGTGTGCACTTGATCGACTCCTTCAGTTTCATGAACTTTGGGTTGGCAAAATTTCCGACTACGTTTGGACTTCAAGAAATGAAAAAAGGTTACTTTCCTCACTGGGCAAATACAGACGAATTCTGGGATTACGTTGGCCCGTATCTGGATATGTCTTATTACAAGCCCAATTCAATGTCTGAAGAGGCTCGATCAAAATTCATAGTCTGGTATAATGACAAAGTTCAAAATGATGAGGAATTCAATTTTCAAAAAGAGATGGAGATGTACTGTCGATCAGATGTTGATATCCTAAGACGAGGTTGTGGTGAATTCAGAAAGTTGTTCATCGAGCAGAGTGGGATTTGTCCATTTACAGAGTCGTTTACCATTGCCGGAGCCTGTAACAAGATTTGGAGAAAAGATTATTTACCAAAAGATCAGATAGCCATCATTTCATGCAAAGATCCAATCAGACGACGGTTTTCTATGAAAGCAATACGCTGGGTTCAAAGCATCGCTAGAGAAAAAGCGATTCGTATTCAACACGCCAAAAATGGTGGTGAATACCGAATAGGGAAATACAGTGTAGACGGATTTCACCAGGAATCAAACACGGTTTATGAATTCCTCGGGGATTTATTTCATGGGTGTCAGACATGTTTCAAGGATCGAAAATATATCAACCCCATCAATGGAAAATCAATGGCTGAATTGTACGACAGTACTATCGAACGGCTAGAAACCATCAAAAGAATGGGCTATAACGTCGTGACCATATGGGAGCACGAATTCGACGCCAAGATGAAGAAGGATAAAGAGTACAGAAAAACCATCGAAAGTCTATACCCGAACCATGACCCCATCGAGCCAAGAGAGGGGTTGGCCGGAGGCAGATGCAATGCCATAAAAATTGCCTATGATGTTGAGGAAAACAGTGAGAAGGAAATCAAGTATATTGACATTTGCTCTCTGTATCCTTACGTCTGCAAACATAAATTCTATCCTGTAGGCCATCCCACAATCTTGACTTATGAGAACATTGACATGAAGAATATTCGTCAGTATGAAGGACTCATTAAATGCAAAGTTCTACCCCCAATGGATTTGTTTCATCCGGTTCTTCCAGTTCACTGTAACAACAAGATGATGTTTCCACTTTGTATGAAATGTGCACAAGAAAGTTCAAACTTTTGTAATCATGACAGAGAAGAGAGAGCCTTAGTTGGGACTTGGGTTACATTCGAACTGTTCAAAGCTCTCGATTGTGGCTATCGTCTGATGCAAGTGTATGAAATCTGGCATTTCGACTCTGTTTCAGATCAATTCTTTAAAGGCTATGTGGACAATTTCTTGAAAATCAAGCAAGAAGCTAGTGGATATCCCGGCTGGTGTCAGACAGATTCAGAAAAGACCCAATTCATTCGTGAGTATGAGGAAGCTGAAGGGATTCGGCTTGACCCCAAACGTATTCAAAAAAACCCTGGCAAAAGATCATTTGCTAAGATTATGCTGAACTGTCTTTGGGGAAAATTAGCACAGCGTGAAAACATGAGCAAGACGAAATACATCAGAGAACCGTCTAAATATTTCGAGTTGATTACCGACCCGAAATATACGGTGAAACATGTGGAAATCTTTGACAATGAGTGTGAATGCATTTTAGTCAACTATGAAGAGAAGATGGACTTTGTCGAAACGCATGCAACAGCCAATGTTATTGTAGCATCTTACGTAACAGCTTATGCAAGATTGGAACTGTACAGCGTTCTTGAAAGGTTGGGGGATAGAGTTCTGTATTTCGATACAGATAGTTGTATGTACATTCATGATCCTGAATTGTGGAACCCTCCCATCATTAACAGCAGACTAGGAAAATGGACCGATGAAGAGCCTGATTGTAGAATCACTCATTTCAGAGGATTAGGGCCCAAGAATTACGCTTATAAGATGAAAACAAAAGATGGAAAAGAAAAAAGCAAATGTAAAGTCAAGGGAATTACTTTGGATCACAATACAAATCAGTTGGTGAATTTCGACACCTATTCAAAATGTGCTTTGGATCGCACAGTAGAAATTAAAGTTCAGTATGACTGCAGAATCAAAAGACATAGAGACAGAACAGTAACCAGCGAACCACTGTCAAAAACGTTTCGCTCTGTCTATACCAAAAGAGTCATTGTAAACGATACTGATACTGTCCCCTATGGCTATAAAACTTTGAGAATATATAAATAGACTGTAAGAAAACAATATCGTGTTACATTGAAGCGAACGATCAAAGTAAGACGTTCTTTAAAAATCAGATTTAAAATCAGATTTTAAAAAACAGTTTTAAAAACAGCTCTAAAAAACAGTGGAAAATCAAAAGTGGAAAAATCAAAAGTGAGAAATCATGTCAAGTGAAATGCTATCTTTAGAACTACGTGAAAAAGATGATAGAGAATTCAGCCATCAGCACACGCTCGATGAACAACTACAGTTTGACATCAAATTCGCCTGTGTGAAACTTTGGATAAACAAATTGCATAAGGGGGTTGCAAAAGGAGAAACATCCTGCAAGTTGTATAGAATGCACAGCTTTATTGTGATGATGTGTGATGATACAAATTTCGATCTACCTCTCCAAGCTTATTTAGCAATTTGCTTGTTGAAAGACAACTATATTGCTAAACAAATGCGAACTACAAGTCGCTGGGTATTCATCATCGTAGGAAGAACAGAAGAAAGTTTTCTGAACGTCCTAAAAATGAAATCCGTTCTGTTTGACTTTTACTTACGCTACAAAAAAGGATCTATTCAAAACGGTGAGGAAACAGAGGAAACCATGGAAGGCTATATTCTATTCGATAGAGATGTCACAGAAGAAACCGTATATTCAGCTCTCTCGACAAAAGATAATTCAAAACATGTTTTAAAACATGTTTTTCCATTTAGTGGAGTCCGTGAATATAGCGAAATGGATAGTAAATTTCCCTTGTCTTTAGGTTATGAACAATTGCATAAAGTTATTGTGGAACATGAAGACAAGTGGAAAAATCGAGACATCTGCGAATTTGCATTGTAAATTTAACGATATTATTGTTAAAAATTGTTTTGTAAAAAAACTTTGAATGAATTGTTGTAAATATATTAGAATGTTTTTAACAAATGTTAAAAATGTTATAGTGCTTTTAAACGATTGTTAAAAAAACCTGTTAAAACTTTCTAACATTGTCTTTGTAAATATGTTATAGGGTTGAAACGTTTTCTGTTTTTCATGATGATGTTTTTCATGTTTTAAGAAGTTGAATAAAGTTAATTTTAAGAAGTTGTAAGTTGAATAAAGAAATAAATTAAAAAGGTCGTCTGTTTTGATTTCTTCCCAAAACTTGGACAAAGAGAAAAACTTTGAATAAACAAACGCTTTTAAAAGATCGTTTTTATTCCTTCCCAAAAGACTTGGAAAAGAGCAGAGATGGGGAAACTGTGGCTAGATCATCACACTCTATATGAATAAAAAATAGAATGTGATGTTCTATCTACAAGAAATCTACAAGGTCTACAGGACTCCTATAGTACATTAGGTTCTATCTACAAGGCCTACAGAAAAAAATCTACGACCAGAGACAAGTCCCCTTTGACCAAAAACTATAAAAGGCTGGCGAACTTTCTCACTAGAATCATTCGACTTTCGATTCTCGAATAGTACGAATATCACGAATAAAACTCTTCATTAGTACAAACTTTTTACAATTAAAAAGTTTTGTTAACTAGTGCGAATATTTCGTGCTGGAAAATGGACTCCAACTTAGACCAGACAAATCACGGAAGAATGGATCCCATGGAATCCAACTTAGACGACGACTCCTTATCGCAAGAAAAACCCGACCTAGACATTTTCTCACCACAACCTGAAAACAACAGAGATATTCTATCGATAGCTATGAATTCAACATTCATCGACCCGATGATACCACCAGCTAACAAAATCGAAGAAGAAATAACTCAGATGATTTCAACCCAAAATTCTGTAATAACCCAGATTTTAGACGAAGTGAAGATGTTGAATAGAAACATTGAGACATTATGCCAACAAAATCAACAGAGTCGACAGAACTACCAGAGTCAACAAAATTCGCCTGCAAGACAAGATTCAGCTATAACGATTTCAACCCAGATTAACTTTGATAAAACCAGTTTTCAAAAGTTAACAGCTTCTACCGTCACACCTGTAGACCGTCAGACAACTCACCAGTCAACTCCCCAGACAACTTACCAGGCAACTCATCAGTCAACTCAGACAGAAGAACCCAAACCAAAAAGAAGAGGAAGAAAACGAAAATCAGAGACAATAGAGAAAGACGATAACCAACTTCACAAAAAACAACGATTCGATCCCTACTCTGTAATACCACCACGAGTAGAAACAAAAACAGGGTTGGGAAAATATGGAAAAAACATTGATAACTTCAAGGAATTCAAATTTCCGATGATCTCGAAAGAACAAGGAGAAAAGTTGGCATCAGAAGAAAAGCTATCGTCAGAAGAAAGTTCACGATAGAGGAAAGATCTCAATAGAGAGGAAGGCTCTCGATAGAGAAGAAATCTTTGAAAGAGCGACACCAAAAAATCGTCTCATTAGAAGAGAAACAGTCCTTTTCAGGACTAATCAAAACCCTAGAAAATATATCTTCAACATTTGTGAATAAGTAAGACAACCCGACTCCAAAACGTATAAAAGACGAGGCTATTTCCAGGACATTAACCATTCGGCGCCCGAATAGACGACAGTTAAAGAAATGGTGATGGACTATCGTGTACAATTTCTACTTCTCTCGATGACAAAATGGTATCTAACAACCTTTCTGCTGGCCATGATGCATGACTCCACTTTACCTATACATAAAATAAACAAAATAAGAAAGCTGATAGCAGATCGGAGAAGAGTGGTGGAGTGCCCTATCTGTCAGACAAATTTTGGATACCGTCATTAGAGGAGAAAAAGGCCACAGCAAGAAAGAATCAAAGGAAAGCTGTCGATAAAAGCAGAAAGCTATACCAAAAAACAAAACAGTCCTTTTCAGGACTAACCAATACCCAGGAAGTCTATCTTTTGAGAATTGTCAATTTCGCAGATGTGTTGTTGTACTTTTTTGCAGAGAGAAAAACTTTTAGATTAAAAAATCTTGCAGAGAGAGAAAAACTTTTCGATTAAAACTAGGGATGAATAAGTCTAAGATCGGGTAAGCCTAAGATCGGATAAGTCTAGATGATCCGATTCCTGGGAAATGGTGGGAAAAACCCAGTAAACATGATTCCGTTACATTTTCGGAAAATGACGTCATGTCTGATTTCCGGGGAAAGTCACGTAGTGCACAAAGGAAGGTAAATCTTGTCTGACTAATGCAGTCATAATACGGTATATAGCTCATATAACCCATACCGTGGAGAAAAAGTCTAAGTTCAACGATACTTTCTGCCTTGGCCAAGCTGAGAAGGGAATATAACCCCCTATTGTGGAGAAAAGACTAAGTCCAACCCCCAACCTTTGCCCCAATAGAGAGAAAGAACACCTCTCCAAAAACTAAGTCCTACAGAGATGAACGATGATCGTTCAAGCCGAACAAAGACGGTTGAGAAAAGACTAAGTCAAACAGTGGTCTTCGGCTGAACCAAGCTGAGAAGGAATATAATCCATATCGTGGGAAAAAGACTAAGTCCAACGACGACAGAGAAAGCCTAAGCCGAACAAAGACGGAGAAAAGACTAAGTCCAAAGATACCCGAAATAGACTGCTCTGCGGTAGTCTATTTCGGGCAAAGAAGCCTAGGGACAAAAGAAAAAGACTAAGTCCAACAGTGGACCATTCTGTCCCTAGTTCCCTCTCCCTGGGAGAGGGAACTAGGGACAAATCCAAGATGGCCGCCATCCACTTCCGGTTTGACGTTTTTCGACCCTTTTCGGACAAATTGTCCGAGGTTTGCCCTCCCGTGGCGGTCTAACCTCGGACAATTTGGCTCCAGGGAGGTCAGACCTCGGACAAAATGCCTCATTTGTCCGAGGTCTGACCTCCTATACTACTAACGTCAAGTACAGTCTAACTTGTGCTGAGCAAGCATATATGGGTACTTCGGATGTGCTATCTTAACCCTTAAGCTAGTGAGCGCGACTCACTGACCTCTTGCGGACAGTGTAGATCAAGATCAGACTGCACAGAACGTGCAGTCTGATCTTGGATCTACACTGTCCGGTAAGTGAGATATTCTTTTCCTAAAAATAAGTCTGAAATAATATTTTTCGGGGTTTTAATACTGTTTTGAAAATTTCATTTCAGTTATTTAGCAGGATAAGGTAAAAGATATGTGCTTGCTTAGATACATTTTAAAACATTGACCTTCTCAAAGGTTTAACCCCTTACCACACAATCCAGAGGTTTAATGACCCTGAGAAAGAAAGCTTTTGAAAACATTGTTGGAAAAGGAGAAAATGCTGGTTACCAGCATTTTCTCCTTTTCCAACAATGTTTTCTGCTCTACCAAAGGCAAATCACATCACTTGAATAAGATTAAATTTGTCGTCTGCAAATGCTTTCAATTTGGGCAAGCCTATAATGTTGTTGTCTTGTAAAGGTGGCTCATGAAGGCAGGGCTTTACTGTACATCTTAGAAAGAGTGTTGGGCGGGGGAGGGGAGGGGGGGGGGGGAGGCGTGGGGGGGGGGGGGAGGGAAGAGAAAGAGAAATACATGTTAGATCCAAGATGACATCATACTCGATTCAAGATGATATCATACTCGTACAGATCATGAATTATGATGTTGGGTCTAATTTTTCCGATGTCTTGTGAACAAGTTTAGCACAATTATGATTATTGTTATCACTATTATTATCATTATTAATAATATCTTTTTCAAATGACAGAAAAAATGTCAGTTTTGTGGCATTTGTCGAAGATAATGCCACAGTGAGTTCAATACGGTATTTTGAAAATCATGTATCGTAGTTTATGCAAAACCGAAGGAAGTAAACCCAATTAAACTCATGTTTTCTAAGACAAATAAGTGTTTCGATAGAACTCATATTTATAATTAACAACGGTGTATTAAAATAAACTGGATTAGGCCATCGATCATGGGATAACTTCATTTTTAACTGAAAATATCTATACCCGATATGGCCTTCTATTGGCGCAATGATACACACAACCTTTGTCTCCTGACGGGTTTGTCCCAAAACCAGTTTGTCCCTGGGCTTGTTCGCCCATTGGCTTGTTCGACCGGGCTTGTTCGTGTCACATTATTGTTTATTTATTTTTTTCAAATTATGAATTCCACACAGTGGTTCCCTTGACAAATGCCACACCAGTGCTTTCAACGCTTTGATATTTACATGCAATGGGTTTTTAGATGGGACACTGCCTTTATTATCCAGCGAATTTTGTACATGGATAAAACTGCATGGTCGTTACACTCTTAGCTCGTATTCGTTTGGTTAAGTGCTAGACCAGTATTTCATACTTTTACGCTATGCGCCTTTTTAGCATAATTGCATTATGGCTAATTGTTCATTAACGTAATGCGGTTACCATTAGAACTACACAGTGCGTGTCAGATACACCTGCATACCATCACATCATGCCGAACTGTAATTGTTATTGTGAAAACCGCGCACTATTCAGTTTCAGTAATGACAATTTGCTAATTTTAGAAACACCAGAATCCAGTTAGTGTCATATGACATGCAAAGTAATAACATCATGACTGGGTCTGTACTTGTTGTCTCGGGTACACGTACACAACTAACCCTTAACCTGCTAAATAAGTTAAATGAGACTTTCTGGCCGATTGTGCAAAACCCAAATGTTCCAATGTCTAATTTATTTATTTTTTTTTTGGGGGGGGGGAGGGAACATCTCCTTCGATGACAATGTAGATCCAAGATCACACTGCACGTTTTGTGCAGTGTGATCTTAATCTACACTGTCTGGGAAAGCGACTCAAGTACTGCTTAGCAGCCTAAAGGCTAAGATTGGTCATGAGGGAGTGCCCGATTCCGTAGGGGCCGGTTACATGGCTCAAAACTCCCTGCCAAGCCCCGTTGACTTTGTCTGGAGTTTATTTAACCGGGGCTCGTATTCACCAACCATTCGAAATTGCATTCTTTGTCTCATTCTGGATTTAGAAAGTAACGCAATTTCTGATTGGCTTAACCATTGTGTTACCTTTAAATTAACCCTTTACCACACAATCCGACTTTTAACGACCCTGAGGGGGGAAGCCTTTTGAAAACATTGTGGGAAAAGGAGAAAATGCTGGTAACCAGCATTTTCTCCTTTTCCCACAATGTTTTCTACCCTACCAAAGACAAATTCAATTATTTGACCCACATTTATATTGTAGTCTGCTAATGCTTTGAATTTGGACCAGTCTAAAATTTTGCCGTTTGGTAAAGAGTTAAAAAAAAAATCCTGAGAATTGCTCTGAATTGCTATCAAAAATGGTTAGTAAATACGGGCCCATACAACGCCCAAATTTCTTTTCTGGTTACTGTTCCATATAAATAAAACGATTTTCAGTGGTAAGAAAGGACTGAAAAAAAATTCACAACGACTGT
Source organism: Tridacna gigas (assembly GCA_945859785.2). NCBI lineage: Eukaryota > Metazoa > Mollusca > Bivalvia > Cardiida > Cardiidae > Tridacna > Tridacna gigas. The sequence goes on along the minus strand of OX244031.2, from coordinate 9,564,277 downwards.
ACTCAATACATGAACACATAAATGAGCCATGCTTTGACAAAAGGGGGGTTTAAAGCATCTCCATGATGTATTATACCAAGCAAGTCATCACATAATTATGGATCCATAAAATCCATTTTGTCTAACAACTGTCACGAGAGAGGTTAGATATATAAGCACTTCAAACCTGCCTCGCTGTTGAGCTAGCTTTTACAGCGATGCCGTTTGGTGTATTTCTCTCCGTGCAAGTTAAGCAGCGTGCTTTAGGTTAGTGCCTGGATGGGTGACCAGGTCGTTGCGCGTTACATTTAGTGGCAGCGGTGGGATAATGACAACTGCCGGACTGGAGTTGCCTTACCGATGTATATTTATTCCTCTGGTTTATTTGTATATACATGCTTGTATATAAGTCTCGGGGTCGAGACTTCTCGTAGGGGACAGTAATGTCACGGAGAGAGGTTAGATATATAAGCACTTCAAACCTGCCTCGCTGTTGAGGTAGCTTGTACAGCGATGCCGTTTGGTGCATTTCTTTCCGTGGAAGTTATGCAGCGTGTATTAGGTTAGTGCCTGGATGGGTGACCACGTCGTTGCACGTTACACAACCGACAGCATCATAGGTAGAATGGTCCTTGGACATGCAGAAAATTGACCCATAGCAAAAAGTTTCGACCCAGGTTAGCCTGCGTGGACTGTGCAGGCTGCCCTAGATTGATATTTTTTACAGATGTTTAAGCCGCTCTTTCCACTAATCATATCTCAAAATCCTGGTAACCAGCATTTTCTCCTTTTCCTACAATGTTTCCAACCTATCAAACAGAAATTCTAAGATTTTAGCTATGTGCAATAGACCGCCTGAAAATGCTTTCAATTTGGAACAAGAAATATCTTTTAACTCTTTACCATACAATCCCGACTTTTAACGACCCTGAGGAAGAAGCCTTTTGAAAATATTGTGGGAAAAGGAGAAAATGCTGGTAACCAGCATTTTCTCCTGTTCCCGCAATGCTTTCTAGCCTTCCCAAAACAGATTTCTGTTTTTGAGTCACATTTATTTTATCGTCTACAAATGCTTTCAATTTGGACTAGTCTAAAAAATTTGTCGTTTGGTAAAGGGTTAAAAAGATAGACGGCGTAAATTTGCCAGTAAATAGGCAGGGGTTCTTAGAATAAATATGTCTACATTTTTTACCACAGGGCCCTTAGAATAAACATGTCTACATATTTGACCAACCACAAATTTCTATTTATTCATATTTTATCAGTATCTAAAAGTGGGTCAAAAGCTAGCACATACAGCTACGCCGAAAAATCTAAAATTTTGTCGTCTGACTACAAATGAACCGAAACTTTAACTATACTCCCATGTATAAATGAGGGAAAATTAGATCCGGCATTCTACGGATTATCCCTCGCGCTATTGTAATGAGCCGGAAGGAAATGTCAATTTCGGAAGGCATCGGTCCTCTTCGGCAAGCCAATCCTTTGTCACATAAACAAAGCTATTTCTGGGAACTTTATTTCGCCTGTGACGAAGCGATTCGTTTTTCCCATTATAAAGTGCTTCTGCGGATGGAGTAAAACCTCAATTTAGAATTATTCTCTGAACGCAACTCGAGAACGAATTTTAAACTTTTTATATGAGATATTAAGCTGTAAAAATGGTTTTAGAAAGAAAATCAGGGATGAAATTAATTTTCAGTGACCTTTCGATTTCATCCTCGTTTTCAAAGCGCCCACTTGTTTTGTACAAAGGGGAAAGAAGGGCTTCTAATCGAGTAAACCGAAGCTGCTAATGACAGGATACTAAAGAGTATCGATCGAAATGACACAAGCACACACTCCATCCTAATTTTTGGCGTGTTTGTTTCTTTCGATACAAACAACGCTAGTATATCGCTAAATATGGAACAGACTAGCTGTGGAGGTTGGATTTGCATAATTGCTTCTCGAACGCGGATGAATATTAAATGCTTTTAAAACTTAATTAAGGCCATTGCCATTCAAGGAACGTGTCCAGAAATTATGCTTTCTATAAGTAGACTTTCAGAACAATGGATCTGACGAAGAAATATGATCGAATTTATCTTGCCAATAAGGCTCAAACTGCACTGGAAAATATCATGAAGAAAAAATGAAATAGCATTCTTTTTTTTCTTTAAACTGAGTTCATTCTCCCAAGCCGTTGTCCAAACGACAAATAATAGACTATTCTAAATTGAGAGTATTTGCAGACGACAATTTTTGAATGGCTACGAATGAGGTCAAGTTCTCTGAAAAAAAAAACATCTTAGGAAAGGGGGAGGATACTGATAACCAGCATTTTCTCTTTTTTCCACAATGCTTCAAAAGGTTTTCTTCATCAGGGTCGTGAAAACACTTGATACTACGATCGTAGTAGCTTTGTAAAGGATTGGCGTATACCCCAATCATAGCAACTCATTCGACCATACATAACTTGCATCCGCTTTAACGCGCGTTATGTGATTAGGGCTGGCAATCGTCTAGGATGCTGCGCCAGCGAGAGACAATTTCATTATAAAAACAATGTATTGGATCACGTGATCTATTGGCAGTGATAGGATGACCAGGGACGGAATCTGGATGACCGAAGATTTAGACGGTGTCCCCGTGGGTTTGATCTAATTACAGTCGCAGATTACTTTTTCCCAGGCGCTTGTGCCCAACGTCTATTTATAGCAACTCAATACTTCTAGACTTTGAGTAAGAACACGATATACCTGCTAATGTGTAATAATAAATGGCCAGTGAAATCACAACAATGCTATCACAAGGGACAAAACTCATAATAGATTTGATTGGCCCAATCAGGGATGCAGGGACTTTTTTTTTTTGCAATATCTCAAGAGGGTTTAGTAAAAACACGATATACCTGCCATTGTGCAATGATATCTGGCCAATGAAATGACAGCATTACTTTTGGCTTTTCCAGTGGCATGATCTTGATTTCTAAATATAGCCATTGAAAGAGAATATAACAGTGCAGCCAAAGGGACTTTCACACTTTCCTAAACGACAAAATTTTAGACTTGTTCCAAATCAAGGCATTTAGTTGTACAATATTGACTGTAAAATGTCATGTTTTGTGGACAATAGTTCCACATCATGTTATGTAAAAATTGGCCAGAGGCCTGAAAATGTCTGATTTCTGAGTTTTGCCCGCCGAAAACAGTCACGTCGTTGGAAAGAAAATTACTATGACTGAGGCTCGAAGCTTTAGGTCCAATATATTTTCAGTGAGGGTAAAACATAAAATTACTGAGAAAACTGTCTGTCTGTCTGTCTGTCTGCTGAGCTCGCTTCCTCGCTTATGCTCTCCGTTTTACCTCCTCCTATCATTTTATGTCATACAGGCAGCCGACACACACGCCCTATTAAGCAGTAGAGTTAATTAGTATCCATATATTCGGATAAAACTAATGTAATTTCGGCAGGACCAATACCAATTTCTCGTGCCCAGATGATTGGTAATACTGCAGGTCAGAGAACGTCCACTGTCTCATTAACCTAGCGTTAGATTAACCCTCTTGACGCCAGTCGCAGCTTAAATAGCTGTTGCAGACAGTGTAGATCAAGATCAGGCTGCACAGAACGTGCAGTCTGATCTTGGATCTACACTGTTCAATATTTATTGAGATATACTCAACAAAGTAACCTTGAAATAGGAGTATCTTGGAGATTTTCTACGTGAATGTTTTATTTTGCGCTCAAGGGCTTAGCTCTTCACCCGAACTGTTACGTATGTTTTATGACCCTGGAGAGAATGGGGTTTGAAAAACATTGTGACAAAATAAGGAAAATGTTCCTTCCAGGATTTTCTCCTGTACCCCAAATGTTTTCTAGCCTTGTAATGAAAAGATGATACATACTACTAGTATTGGGGCCAAATTCAATCTGTCTTTTGTCCTTTTTGTCAAGTGTAAACCTACGTTGGTTTGTACAGAGTTAACTATCATTTTGTATTTTTCCATCCCCATTTAGCTGACAGATACCCTGGAAGCTGTCAAAACCAGTCTGTCCGTTTGAGTTATTTGTGGGTTTACTGTCGTATGCGTAGTTTGTCAGTTATTTAACCCTTATCCTACTAAATAAATGTAATAAAACTTTCAAGCCGATAGCAAAAACCCAAATATTGCTATTTTAAAAGGATATTTGAGGTGAAAAATATATCCCCATCGGACAGTGTAGATCAAGATCAGACTGCACGTTCTGTGCAGTCTGATCTTGATCTACACTGTCCGCAAAAGGTCATTGAGTCGCGCTTAGCAGCTTAGGGATCAATCTATTTCCAGTCAAACGCTAAGGTTTATACATCTGCAGAGGACAGGTTTTGACACATCTTACGCAATGTTTAACCCATTATCCTATCAGATACATATTAATTTCAGATAAGCAGCATTTCCTCCTTTTCCAACGATGTTTTCTACTCTATCAAGGACAAAAATCTACTATTTTAGTCGCCTTAAATTCATTGTCTGCCAATGCTTTCAGTTTGGCCAAGTCTAAATTTTCGTCGTTTGGCAAAGAATTAACCCTTTACCAAACGGGCAAATTTTAAACTGGTCCAGATTGAAAGCATTTTCAGACGGCAGATTGAATATAGCTCAAATGATGATTTCTGTGTTTGGTATGATATAAAACATTGCAGGAAAAGGAGAAAATGCATTTTCTCATTTTCCCACAATGCTTCCAAAAGTTTTCTTGCTAAGGTCGGTAAAACACGGGATTGTTAAAAGAGTAGAAAACATTGTAGGGGAAAAAGGAGAAAATGCTGGTTACCAGCATTTTCTCCTTTTCCCATGATGTTTACAAAAGCTTTCTTGCTAAGGGTCGATAAAACACCGGACTGTTTGGTTAAATTTTAAAAGATATACTCACGAACTTTCAATCACTGATCAGAATTCGAGGCTGAATGCACTGGAAGTCGCCTCTTTCTTTTTTGTTTTTATTGCAAGTTGCAACTATAATAACCATTCCGTATCAAAAATTACTTTAGGTACAGTGTAATATCCAACATTCGATTTTCTATTCCCTTGGTTGAATCTTTCCTTTGTTCTTATTGAAGTCGATGGGTTTCCCGGCTCCAAATTCAATTAATTTCACGAATAAGTATGAGATTCCGGTAACCAGCGGGTGAAATGAGACAAAAGGATTTTTATTCAGGCGCGTGTAAAACATTTGAACTGTAGAATGAAAGAGAAATGCCCCGCTTGAGACAAAATTCTGGTAAATTCCGCTCCAATAGTTCTTCCTTTTTGAACCCTTCATCACACAATTTCGACTTTTAACGATCCTAAGAAAGAAGCCCTTTAAAAACACTGTGTGAAAAGGAGAAAATGCTGGTTACCAGTATTTTCTCCTTTTCTCACAATGTTTTCTAACCTTCCCAAAACAAATTTCAATATTTGAGTTACCTTTATTTTGTCGTCTGCAAATGCTTCAAATATTGTCGTGTGGTAGAGAGTTAATACAATTCTAAACAAAGAAAAATTGCTTGTCAGAAAAATGAAGTTAAAACACATTAGCAACAGCAAACTACATTTTTCATCTTGCTGCAAGTCACATTTGAAAACACGATGGTAAAAGAGAAAATTTTCGTAAAAATGTAGTTTTTCCAGGTTGTTTCGCATCCATTCATGTGTCAAAGTTTGTGTACTATGCTTTTAAAAGCCTCCTCTCGAATAAGCCTTTTCCCATAATATATTCTACCATTTTCAGGACATTTTAAACACATCTTCTAAAATAATGGAGGCATTCGAAAACGTCCTGTTAAGACAAAAGCAACCTCTTGTTTTCAAAACTTAAAAATATTGAAATGGTGATTGCAGTTACTGAACAAAATATCATTTCAGCTCTCTGTATAAGGTCCGCCGAGGTAGTTCTGGTAAGGCGTCGGAATTATTACCCAAACATCCTGGTTTGATCCTCGCCGGCGGCTGAAGTCACATGAGTGTCAGAATTTGGGCAAACCTCTGAATGGTCCGTTAGAATGATGAAACAGGAGATGCATATGCTCTGTGAACAAGGGCTTTAATCTACAAAAATTACTGGTCCATGTCAGTCTGCGCAGTCCTCATTTGGTAAATTTTCTGAATGTCTAAGGACCAGTGTACCTCGTGATTCAGTCGGTTGTTATTTAAAGTGGATCCATAGTAGTGTGATACCTTGCTTGGTATCATGCATCAGTGAGATGCATTAAACTCCCTTTCACCAGAGCATAGCTAATATATCTATATATTTGTCAAGGGAGCCAATGCGTGGAATTGATTATTAAAAAAAAAAAAAAAAAAATCGAAATTTTATCCAATATTCGCTTGAAAGTCAATTATTTCGATCTGTAAATATTCATGCACAATCCAATTTAGAGTAGTGAGCAATCATGTAGGACGAACAAGCTCGGGCGAACGGGTTTTGGGACGAGCAAGCCCAGGAGACAAAGAATGCGTGTATCATTGCGCCAGTAGAAGACTATGAGTGGGTAAAGCTATTTTCAATTTAAAAAAAAAAAGCATTTCCACCATCGGTGGCCTAATCCAGTTTATTCTAACACACCATTTTCAATTTTATATCTGTGTGTTATTGAAACATTTATTATTTTGTCTGAGAAAAGTTGGGTTGAATTGGGTTTACTTCCTTCGGTTTTGCACAAACTCTGATACATGATTTTCAAAATGCCATATTTAACTCATAGTGGCATTGTTTGCGACAAATGCCACACACACAAAAAGAACTCTCTTTGTCTCTTTGTGGGGAGAAAATGACCCAGAAATACAATGTAGAACGTGGAGAAATATTATAGAGTTACAGATAATCTATAACACAATATTTCCGCATCGTGCCCTCAAGCAACCGGTTTCTTGGGAAAAAGAAAGGCAATTATTGACACACTCCTGGAACAAAAATGTCAATGTTTGATTTTCTCGGGTTCGCAAATATGTTTTTCGTGCATAAAGTTAGAGTTTTAGGTGGAATCATATGAAAATGGTCAATGTGTGTAAAAGGATGCGTGTCATCTAAAGTTTTTACCAGTACAATGTGGAATCTAACCCTTAAGCTACCAAGCGCGACTCAGTGACCTTTTGCGGACATTGTAGATCAAGATCTGACTGCACAGAACGTCCGATAATGAGATATTGTTCTCAAAAAAATAAGTTTGAAATAACTTTATTCGGGTTTTTACTATCGTCTTGAAAGATTCATTTAACTTATTTAGCAGGATAAGGGTTAGGAATTTTTTTTTTGGTAACTCTTTACCAAATGACAAAATTTTAGACTGGTACAGTTTAAATCATTTACCAAAAATTTTGGACTAGACCAAATTCAAAGCATTTTCAGACGACAAATTAAATGTTGCCAAAATGATAATTTCTGTCTCTGATAGGGTAGAAAACATTGTGGGAAAAGGAGAAAATGCTGGTTTCCAACATTTTCTCCTTTTCCCACAATGTTTTCAAAATCCATCTGTTTTAGGGTCGTTAAAACTCGGGATTGTGTGGTAAAGGGTTAAATCATTTACAGATGACAGATTTTTATGTGGCTCGAATGATTGGATTTGTCTCTGGAAGGTTGGAAAACATTGTGGGAAAAGGATTAAATGCTAGTTACCTGCATTTTCTCCTTTTCCCACATTGTTTTCAAAAAAGTTCTTCTTCGGGGCTGTTTAAACTCGGGATTGTGTGATAAAGGGTTAATGCATGCGAAAAACCATGTGGAAGAGACAAACATTACTTCCTGGTTAGGAATAATTTCTCCTTTTGCCACGATGTTTTCAAACATTTTTTGCTGCAAGTGCACCAGAATATCTCAACTCCTACTGTGGAGATCCAAAATGTTACGAGTATCACGCGTTTTTGCAATCTGATCTGAATCTACGCTCTCCGCTAAAGCACCTTCAGTTTGACCCAGTTTCCATAGACTTCAGTTTGAGTTCGGAGTGCAGTGTGGTTAGCGTTCACCCATTACCACTTGTAGATCACTGTATGTATCTTTCAAATGGCCACTTTAGAAACTATTGTGTCAGTAGATGATAATTTTTTATCGAGCATTACCTCGTACCACACTTTATTTCTTATGCCTTCATGTATCAAAGCTTTTCTCAAATTCATTATCGTCACCTGCTTGTTTATTGTTCCAGGCGGTCATGATTTCAGACATATCTTCGAAACTAATGGTGGCATACGAAATCCGGAACTGGGGCTAAACGTACCAAACACAGACGAACTGGAAAATACAAGTTTGATTTTCTGTCAAGTGTTTCGTCATAATACTGTCAGGGTTGGCTCCCGGTCGATTCCAATATTGGCAGGTTATCCCCTAGCAATTGGCACTGGTTCCCCTCGCAAAAAAAGAGAAACGTTTTTGTAAACCAATAAAACATGTTGCTTTTTATTATTCCTGAAAACTATCCGTCGATTTTGTGGGCGTCTTGAGATTTGCTAGGGTCGAATGGTGCAAGCAATGACCTCTGATGTTTGGGCTCATGGGTTTGATGACTACCAGCTGAGCTACAGGCCCGCTATTCTGGGTTTATTGCATTACGACTGGCGCTCTGGGAAAATAGGGTTTAATGCATTTTCATAATGAATTATACAAAGCGCTTCGTTGCATTGGATTTATTTTGTCTAAAAAACCAGCTGAATAATAAGATAGAATGGTCCTTTGTCATGCAGGAAATTTATCAATAACAAAAAGTATCGATCCATGTCAGCCTGCGCAGTCCGCGCAGGCTGACATGGGTCGATACTTTTTGCAAATGCAAAAGACCATCTTTTCACAGAGCGCGACTCACATTATGTATTTGTATATTTGGTGAATGTGGTTGGGACACCATTCTGAATCAGTAGCCCCTGAAACAAAATAGCTGCAGTTTAATTTGCAAACATTCTTGTAAACTTGAGACAAACAACGAGAGAAAAGAGTAAACGCAAAAATACAAGTAACAGGAAAACTTGTTGATTACGAATGCTTTTATTTTTCCACACTGTTTTGCTGCTATAATGAAGAAAAACCTGCAGGGGGTATTTGTTGAAAGCTTTTTCCTTACATAACTAAAAATCGTAAAAAAAATGTTATGTGGTGAGGGAGGAGTGAATCCTGTCGCAATGACTATCAATAATCAAGCAAAAGTGAGTGGCCAAGCCGAAATTCATACTCTCTACCTGTAGAACTACTAGCCTCACACGTTACCTCTGAACTATCGAAGCACGGCTACAGGAACGTGAACAAAGAAGCAAGACTTGTACCATCGACCCCTGGAAAGCAAACCATTGACAGGACCAAGATTGGTACTGCATACATCTTTTAGATACGAGCCATGCTGTGGCAAAAGGGGGCTTAATGCATTTCCGTGATGCATGATACCAGGCAAGTCATCACATGATCTTGGATCCAAAAGGTCAATTTTGTCTAACAACTGACTAAATTATGAGATAGATTGGTCCTTTGACTCGTAGAAAATTGACCAGTAGTGAAAAGTTTCGGCCCAGGTCAGCCTGCGCAGTCCGCGCAGGCTGACCTGAATCGACATTTTTTGCAGATGCATTAAGCCCCCTTTTCACGGAGCATGGCTCATTATCATATCCCGTCCCGAGGCACTAAGACGTAAATTTCACCAGACTGTTACTTCAGAAATAAATTTGTTTTTGTAATTGTCATAGGACCTCGTGTCTGAACCCGTCAAACACCATATAGGATATATACCGCTATATATAGGTTACATCGGAGAGACATTCAAGTTAATGGGAAATGGGTTTTGTAATTCTTTCAGTGCCAAATATTTTGAACCATGCTCTTAGATTAGGGGGCTTAATACATTTGCGAAAAATATCGATTCAGGTCAGCATGTGCAGTCCGCACAGTCTGACCTGGGTCGAAACATTTTGCTATTGGTCAATTTTCTACCTGTTAAAAACTCTTTACCCGACGACAAAATTTTGGACTAGTCCAAATTGAAAGCATTTGCGAACGACAAATTAAATGCGACCTAACAATTGAAATTTGTTATGGGACAGGTAGAAACACTGTGGAAAAAGGAGAAAATGCTGGTTAATGCTGAATAAACTGGACCGCTTTCGACAGCTGAAAGTACGATTCACTGAAACTCAGACAGCCCTTTGTTCTATAGGCTTTACTGTACAAGCGGACCGCTCGTGTCTTTCTGTGCAGGTATATCTTGATCTATGCTATCTCTGGTTTTTACTTATGGCTATGTAATGGTTATCCGTATATTTAGGCATCAAACATTTGGGTTTTTTTTTTTTTTTTTGATAGCCTAAATTCCATAGAAAAGATTTGATATGTCGACTACATGTCACAGACAGACAAACAGACAGACAGACAGGCAGGCAGGGAGGCAGGCAGGCAGGCAGACAGAGAGAGCTAATAGACAGAGCTGACCTAAATATACAGTTAAAGACAGACAGCCAGACAGACAGCCAGAGATAACGAGACAGACTGACTGTGAAAGATAGGTATTTACTGAAACAAGTAATATATCGGCGCAGTCCCTGAATGTCACAGAATGGCAGTCGGTATAAAACCTAATCAGAAAATCCATTTTGTTGCTTCCGAAAATATTTCCAATATACAATCGTCGCTACCAATTTGCACTGCAAAATGATTCCTGTCACACAAAACCCTCCTTATCCTGTACTTCAGATTTACCCTTATCCCTGATTTTTACCAAAACTAGCATGAGGCGCTTTTAGGGCGAAGGTAAATAAAAAAGAGGCGCCTTTATGGAAATGATAGATCAAAATCAGACCGCATGAAATTTGCAGTCTGATCTTTTATCTACGCTCTTGGTTATTGTGTAACCTCTGAATAAATTGAAAGTGGATGACTTCGAAAATTTTCTAAGATAGGGACTATTCATATGACTAAAGGTTTAATTTGCTTAATCCTTTCAGCGGCATTGGCGAAAACAGGGGCTTTTTAGCGGACGGTATAGATCAAGATCAGACTGCACAGAACGTACAGTCTGATCTTGGATCTATACCGTCCGCTCTTGTAGACAAGCCTGAATGATAAAAAACTGTCAGTTTCAGTGGATTGTGGACTGGGTTTTTAGCCGAGTTTATATGAGCCGTGCTCTATGAAAAGAAGTGCTTAATGCATCAGTAAAAAAGAATCGACGCAGGTCAGCCTGCGCAGTCCGTGCAGGCTGACCTGGGCCGAATCTTTTTGCAGATGCATTAATCCATATTTTCACAGAGCATGACTCAAATAAATTAGATGAAACTTCCAAGCCGATAGAAAAAAAAACGAAAAATGCCATTTCAAACTTCTGTTTTTTTTTAAAACAATCTTCTTATCGGACAGTGTAGATCCAAGATCAGACTCACGTTCTGTGCAGTCTGATCTTGATCCACGCAGTCCGCAAAGGGTCAGTGAGACGCGCTTAGCAGCCTAAGGTTAAATACAGGTATAATCATTTTAGAAAAAAAAAGGAGATATAGCACATTACGACCATCTTTTAACCTTTTGTTACAGTATTTTCCAAAACATGGTCACCTTTAAGACAAAAGAAGAGGTCACCCGCAGAAAGTATTGAGTTTCAACGGTCTAAACTTGTTGATTACATTAGATTCATGCCCTGTGAAAAGGGGTTTAGTGTAGATCCTGAGCAAGACGACATGAAAATATTGTGGGTAAAAATGGAGTAACCAGCATTTTCTCCATTTCCGACGATGTTTTCTCGCATTTAACAGACAACTCCAATCATCTGAGTGGCATTTAATTTGTCATCTATAAATCTTATCAATATGGAAAGGTGTATATATAATTTTGTTGTCTGTTAAAGCGTTAGGAGAATGTCGTAACTCGTGATCGTATGTCAACTTGGGGTGGCGCGGCCCCGTCGAAGAAATCTAGACAAATAAGGCAGTTTATTACCATTCCAAGCGTATGCTGCGATTTGCTTTGGTCTGGTATAAAACAATTACTTTGAATGAGAAGCTCGATATGAAGCTTTAGATAATGAAACATTTGCATGCCATGGGCCTATCTTATGTTTTTATTACGCTCCAGTGAAATTGACGGTCACCGCTTTACTGAAATATGGCCTCTCATACGAAATTTATATATACATTTGCATATAAATGCCGGTTCTGATGCCCTTATTTCGACTGAAATAAGAGGAGAAAATGTCCTCAAGTTTTATACAGGACATAAAAATGTCAGCGGAATCGAACGATTCTGTCCTAAATCTCAAATCTTATGAATAAACCCGTAAGCACGTATCGATGTGGATTCATATATTAGCCATGCTGTGTAAAAGGGAGCTTAGTACCTCTGCAAAAAAATTATAGACTCATGTCAGCCTGCGCAGTCCGCGCAGACTGACATAAGTTGAAACGTTTTGTTATTTCTTGCTTGTCCAAGGACCATTCTAGCACATGATTGATTTATTCGATTGTTAGACAACAAGGATTTCACGGATCCATAATCATGTGATGACTAGCTTGGTATATTGCATTACGTGCGATTCATTAAACCCCCTTTTCACAGTGCATGGCTCATATCTACAGAAGCCAAGCCGTATATACGATTGTAGTTTACTTTCCAGATAGCTTTACCACAAGGCATATTTTCGACATAGACTTGTCCATACCGTAGGAATTTACAGATGAGAATTCAGATGTCTTTCAAATGATAGTATTTGTCGTGACTGGGTAAAAAACATTGTGGAAAAAAGGAGAAAATGCTTGTTGCCTGCATTTTCTCCTTTTTCCAGAATGTTTTCAAAAGGCATCTTTCACATGGCCGTTAAATCTGAGACTTGTGTGGTGAAGGTTTAAACCAAGATTAGACTCCACAGAACGGACATCTGCTCTGTCAAATATTTAGTAAGATATTCTGGCCAAAATAACATTCAATTTTCAATGTCCGGGTCACTTGGCGATCGATCTGGAACCCTTTTACCTCCATACAACACGCCAGTTTCAACATACTTTCAGTTTATATCGCGGCAACCGGAGCACCTATCCGAGCTTTCCTGGAGGTTCCTTCACTGGTACTTCGCACTATTCTTCTCAAGCCACTGGTTGCTTTCCCATATAACCATCGTCGCAGCAATGACCAGCGGTGAGAGCTGAGCTGAATGAATAATGTCGCAATGACTATCATCAATCCTCGGAGAGGAATTGGCCGAGTTGGGGATTTAAATCAGAGACACCCCCTCCCCCGTTCTCTAGTCCTGTGCGCTAGCGACTGCCCTAACGGGCTTGGCAGTTACTGAAGGAATATATCGAGTTTGAAAATTTTATTTAAAAGAAAAAAAAAGTTTTATTACAAAAGCGGTTCTTACACTGCATGCAGTCTACTTTCTTTCCGGCCAGTTTCCGCCTCTCACCTCTCATGCATGTGAGAAAAGTTGTTAGTGGCTTGGGAAAAAGTTGTGTCAGTGCTGGTGCGAGAAAGCCAGAAATTACATGTGTATGTGCACTGGCCGCCTTGATATGACTTTAGCCGTTAAAACGGTGTTAAACTCCAATACTAACAAATGAGCGAAGAATTCTCCCCTTTGGGGAAACAAAATTATTCAATCGTTTACTGTCATAAGAACAGGGAAGTTGGTTTTTGGAGATTATTTTTTCTAGGGTAACTCTATCGCTTCAACATTTTGAAAGTGTTTGTAAGCATGCAACACAGTCGCTATCGTGCGTGATTCCTTCCTTTAAATCACAGCTTTTCTTTCTGTAAAAAGACACCTACGTTATCACTTTTGTTTGACACATTAACCCCGCCAGACGACTGTTCCCGTGTTGCAGAAAGCAGTTCCAAGAAATGGGAAACAAAAGTTAGTTACTTCCCTTTATAGCTCTCCGGTTCTTACAAGTTACTGAATAAGGTATTACTTGGTTTTTATCCTTGATATTCTTTGCACTATTTAGGAATTTTCAGGTTTAAATATCTCCTTCATAATTTATCAAACTACAAATTTGATCTATTTGATGCAGTTCAATGGTAATAGTGTGTGAAATTCGTTTTGCAAATATTATGAAGACCTTACATATACATGACAATTCCAGTTATAATAATCGCAACATCTCATAGTAAAGCAAGGATAAAAACAAAGGGAGTCAAAGGACTTGGTTTTTATCTAACAAGGGAGATAATTTGAATTTCACTTTTTTTCTCCCATTGTTACTCGGACCGAGAAATTTCTCCTTTTGTCACAAAGTTATCTCCCCTCCCTTGCCCCACAAAGCGACAAAATTTTAAGACTTGTCCAAATTGAAAGCATTTGCAGTCGACAAAATAAACGTGACTAAAAATGCAATTTAATTTTGGAGGGTAGAAAACATTGTTGGAAAAGAAGAAAATGTTGGCAACCAGCATTTTCTCCTTTTCCAGCAATGTTTTCGAAAGCCTAAAGGGTTTGCACCATGTTACCCGAATTTACATTGCTTATATTGCATTTTGCAGGGACAATTTGAAAGTCACCCCCCCCTACAAATTCGTTTCACCATAAATGTGTAAAATCATTTGAGCTATGCTCTAGCAAATGGAGGTTAAATTACAACTCTCTCATGCGTTGTACCTAGGAAGTCATCACATAATTAGGGATCCATAAAGTCAACTTTGTCTACCAACTGGTTGAAACATGAGGTAGACTGCTTCTTTGAAATGCAAAACAATGACTGATAGCAAAAAGTTTCGACTCAGGTCAGCCTGCTCGGACTGCGCAGGCTGACCTGGGCCGATACTTTTTTTGCAGATACATTAAAGCCCCTTTTTCACAGAGCATGACTCTTTTGTTTTTCTCACACTGCCAAACTGCAAGGAATAACTGTTGTTAATGTCCCTCGCTTTAACCAGTAGTCAAACGTTTTGCCTGAGATTACATAAAAGGCAAGGGATATTGTCTGACCTGTTATTCCGTGCCGTCCTAACGAACCCCTCTTAACGACTATAACGCTGAAAAGTCTAAATATATGAGCCATGCTCTGTGAAAAGGGGGCTTAATGTATCTGCGAAAAAACATTGACACATGTCAGCCTGCACAGTCCGCGCAGGCTGACATGTGCAGAAACATTTTGCTATTCGTCAATTTTCTGCATGTCCAAAGACCACTCTTCCCCAGAATTCAGTCAGTCGTAAGACTGAACGGATTTTATGGATCCCTACTTATGTGATGACTCGTTCGGTATGATACATCAAGGAGGTGCATTAAGGCCCATTTTGCCAGAGCATGGCTCACGTGTATTTGTCCTGTCACGTAAGCTCCATTAAACCCTTTACCGCGCAATGCCGCCTTTTAACCCCCCTCCTGGGAAAAATACCTTCTGAAAACATTGTGGGAAAAGGAGAAAATGCTGGTACCCAGCATTTTCTCCTTTTCCCACAATGTTTTCTACCCTGTCAAAGAAAGATTGTACCATTTGATCCAGATTGAAATTGTCGTCTGCAAATGCCTTCAATTTGTACAAGGCTAAAATTTTATCGTCTGGTAAAGGGTTTAATGAGAGTAGGCTGGTAGACATATGCAACAAGAACATTTTAGAGTCAGCCCTAGTTGCTTTCATGAGCAGTCAGATTTGTTGCTTCACGAATACCCCAAGGTATGTCTGTTCCAGAAAATACTTCGAGGCGATTTGCTACAAATATTTAATAAATTAAGCTCTATATAGGTTAATATACTATTTCCTACTTGCAATATTCATTGTAAGAGAGGAATGGTTTCTGGCGAAATTTCTTTTATCGAACAACAGAAAGAATATTACATCCGAGCCAGTTATTCCAACCCATTTGCCTCAAATATCAGGGGCTATCTTTACCAAAATTACTACATAATGTTCTTGTTCTTAATTGCAAGTCTTTATGAGAAGCCATCGGATTGGTTGAGACGTTCTGTCCTAGCCAATGAGATGGTGATAGTCTTGGAATTTGGATTGGAGCATTATTAGTCTCAGCGCACATAGCCTATCACATCAACAAATTGGAATCCTTGAAACCAGAGCGTAAATGTTACGTGACGTGCAACTTTTATCGGAAAAACGGAAACTAGAAGTGACATCTCGTGACAAACTCTCGTGCTACGACGGGAATAAACGAGAAACAAAGTACTTGCGTTACCGTTTCATGCGAAATTTGACTTTGTCAAAAGGGTTTTGCATAAGATTAAACATTTGAAAATCCTAGTTTTTTGGCGTAGCTGAATGTGCTGGCTTCTGACCTACCTTTTGGTACTGATAACAAATGAATAAATAGAAATTTGTGATTGGCTAAAAATGTAGGCATGTTTATTTCAAGGACCCCTGCCTATTTGCTGGCAAATTCACGCCGTTTCCTTTTTTTTTCTATATTTATTTTTTTCTTTGCGGCCGGAGTGAATCAAGATTGGAATGCACATTCTGTGCAGACTGATCTTGGATATAAACAGTGGTAAGATATTCTAGTCAAAAACCTGTGCAATGGCAGTATCGAGGAGTTTATTCTTACTGATAATGGCAATATAAAATAATCTTAACCCTTAGGCTGCTAATCGCGCGACTCAATGACCTGTTGCGGACAGTGTAGATCAAGATCAGACTGCACAGTGCAGTCTGATCTTGGATCTACACTGTCCGATAAGAAGATATCTGTCCCAAAAGAAATACATTTGAAACAGTAAAATTTGGGTTTTTACTATTGACTTGAAAGTTTAATTTCTTTTATTTAGCAGGACAAGGGCTAATCCGACCGAAAATGATTATTTTGTTTATCTGGGTTAACCTTACATGATACAGAGGACATTAATGCATCTGCAAAAGGCATCATTCAATAATGTGGCGACATTTTGATAACTTGCACGTTAGTATCTATGTCAGTTTTGCAGTTCCTATTTCTGGGACACTGAAAATTGAGCCGTGCTCTGTGAAGAAGGGGCTTGATGCATTTGCGAAAAGTATCGACCCAGGTCAGCCTGCGCAGTCCGCGCAGGCTGACCTGGGCCGAAACTTTTCGCTATTGGTCAATATGCTGTTTTTCCAAGGACCAGTCTACCTCATGATTGACTGGTTGTTAGACAAAATGGAGTTGTGGTCCGTTGTTATGTTGCGACTTCCTTGGCCTTGCAGCACCGAGATGCATTAAACAACCGTTTACCAGAGCATTGCGGGGTCTTGCGTGGCCCAGTGGTAAAAGTGTAGCACTCGTAACCTGGAGGCCCCGGGTTCGAGCCGCACTGGATGCACTGGGTTTTTCGTGGGAGTGTCCTTGGGCAAGACTCTTCAGAGCCCTAGCCTAGTACTGGTAAAACCCAGGAAATACATGAATATGTGAGCTGTCGCCGTGATATGACTGAAATATTGTTGAAAGCGGCGTAAAACATTATTCAATTAATCAAACCAGAGCATTGCTCATTTGTATTCTATGTTTTGGGTTTCAGAATTACCCCACCCACTTTGAACAAGCAGACATCTTACAAACCATCCGACAGCACGTTTTTCTGGGCTGATCTTTCTATACACAGCTAGAAAATATATACAGACGTGTATCTATGGACGCATCTGTCAGGATAAAGGCTAAATTTCTCGCGTTCCATTACGCAGACTCATATCGACGCGTTTAAAGCAGACGAATTTTGAAAAATACTATGACAAATAGAGGAACTTCCTATAACGAGCAGTCGGCTAATGAATTAGAACCCTAGGGACCCATTACTAACCCTTTCAGCCCCAAGTTTATAAACTCGACCCCTTGCAACGGCTGAAAAATATACAGTCAACTGGCGCTCAGAAAGTTTTTTGACTTAATGGATTGGTTGAATAATCGGGCGATATAGATCCAAGATCAGACTGCACGTTCTGTGCAGTCTGATCTTGGATCCATACCGTCCGCAAAAGCGCTTGTTTTCGCCTATGACCTTGAAAGAGTTAATGTCAAACGGAAGACAAGAAGCTATTAACATTTTGGACAGCATATCAGTGGGTCTAATATAAATTTTCTCATAATCAATATAGCTGGTCCTACACCATTCTTACCTCCTTCCGACCTCGTTTGCGTTTTATATAAGACCAGTACTTCATGTCATAGAGGAAAAGGAGGGAATTGAGTTAAAAGAAATAGTTGAGCCATACTATGTGACAAGGGGGCTTAAAACATCTTTAAAAAGGAACAAACCATGTCAGCCTGCCAGGCTGACGTCCGTCGAAACTTTTTAGCATTAAGTTTCTTCTTGGCAAAGGGTGATTCTACCTCCAGATCTGGTTAATTGTCAGAAAAAAAAAAAATATGGATCTATGATTATGCGATGACTTGCTTTGTAAAATGCATCACGGATAAGCATTAAGCCCCCTTTTGCAAGAGCATGACTCAAATGCTTTTTTTTTTTTTTTTTCACGACAGTTTCGCTTGTAATTATGTTTCAAAATATAGATTGCGAAATAGATTCAAAGAAACAAATACAGTTATTAGTAGAAACCCGAAACATTGAGGTTTCAAAGTTTCTTGTACCGGAAAAAAAATCTCAGCTTATCGGACAGAGTAGATCCATGATCAGACTACAGACTGCGACCTGACTTGTATCTGTTTATCTGCAAAAGTGCATTGGATCATGCTAAGCAGATCAAGGGAGAAATCTCAAGTACAGTCGTTTGTTAGCAATATTTTACAGAAATGTTTTAACCCTTAGGCTGCTAAGCGCGACTCACTGACCTTTTGCGGACAGTGTAGATCAAGATCTTCCCAGGGGTCACAAGTTTTACAAGGACTTAAATAGTAGAAAATCTTTAAAAATCTTCTTGTTCTTAGCTGTAAGGCCTAGGGCTACCAAATTTGGCATAAAGCCTCATCTAGTGGATCTCTTCTGAATTTGTTCAAAATTTAGCCATGCTTCAAATCGAATTAAACCCCCTCATGGTTTATCAAGGAAACTGAAAATCTTGTTTATAACCATACAGCCTAGTCCTATATTACTTGGTATGTGGTTATATCTTGTTGACCTCAACCAGGATTCAATTAATTACAGCTCATAATTATAGCTTGAAATCGTAATCATAGGTAAAAAATGGACTCGCACTGGGGTCACAGTTTTCATGTGGGCTTTTATATAGAAACTTTATCAGTATTCTTGTTAGAAGCCTTTAGGCCTAGAGTTGTAATGTTTGATGTGTATGGTTTGTACGTATTAGCCAGTGGAGCGATACAAGTCCATCATGTCCCTCTTGTACTTATATAGCAAGTTAAGGGTTAAAGTTATCTACTGCTAATTTGTTATTTATCATGAGCCCTTAGATCGTTAAAATCACCTTTGTATCTATTTGTATCTTGTGTATCTTGAGTTTGCGTAGCTCATAGGTTAAGAAGTTGGCTTCGTATTCAAGTGGTTCGGGGTTTGATCTTTGCCTTTGACACTGGTTGCATGACAGTGTCCTTGCGCAAAGCACTGCAGACAGTCCTGATGAAATTCAAAAAGCACATGGTGTAATATGACTGAACTACCATTGAAAGCGGCGTAAAGTACCGCTCAAACAATGGAACAAACAAAGAACACGATGCGTCGATTAGGTAACCGTACGTATTTGTTCTGGGTGGATATGAGTTCATAGAAGGATCTTGTGCCATATTCACGAAGCATTTTAAACTGTAATTCACAACAATTTCTTATGTTTTAAAGTAACGCAATTTCTGCTTGGTCAAACCACTAACTTCAGCCAATCAGAAATTACGTCACTTTCAAAATTTAGAATACGGTATTTTAGTGAATACCGACCTGGCTTATTTCATTTTGCTACACGCTTCTGTCCCAATGTACAAGGGGTTTCTTTTCATTGAACTGCGTACGGCCGAAATGTGCGTACGCAGTTTAGGTAAGCAAGCATCAAGTCTGAAAACAAGTTTCACTGAACAGCACACCTTCACGATTTGAGTAAACATTTGCATAACTTCACACAAGTTCATACCTTTAGGTAAGGCAGGGGTCGTATATGTGTATATACATTTTTAAAAAAAATGCGTAGATCTATGCAGTTTAGTGAAAGTTTGCCCAGGATCTTAACCAAAGTATCATCATTATAGCCACGATAAACATTCGACATTTCTAAAATTTAAGCATGGCAAAGAAACTATCAAACAACAAGATAAATAGAAAGAGGAAACTTGAAATTAACATGATTGACAGTAAATTAGTTCCCATGATCCTCTGGGTATAATTTCAGAACTCAATAACCTTTCTACAAAAACCAGAAAAGCCGTCAGCCATCTTTTTTTGACGTTTTTAATTGCCCCTTTGAGAGAAAGGATGAAAGTTTTTAGCCTTCCACCGCTATATATTGAGGTGTTGATTATGTGGAACCCTTCTGTTGGAGAACAGCTTCCAATCCTTTTAAGCCATTGTAGTGCCAAATGATATATATATATGAGCCATACTCTGTGAAAAGGGGGCTTAATGCATCTGCAAAAAGTATCGACCCAGGTCAGCCTGCGCAGTCCGCGCAGGCTGACCTGGGCCGAAACTTTTTGCTATTGGTCAATTTTCTACATGCGAAAGAATCAGTCGGTTATTAGACAAAGTGGATTTTATAGATCATGTGATAACTTGAGTGGTATCATGTATCACAGAAATGCATTAAGCCCCCTTTTGCTAGAGCATGCCTCATATACATGTATATGAGCCATGTTCTGGCAAAAAGGGGGTTTAATGCATCTCCGTGATGCATTATACCAAGCAAGTCATCCTATAATTATTGATCAATAAAAAACCAGTTTGTCTGTCAATCGACTGAATCATGAGGTAGAATGATCCCTGTACATGCATGACATTGACCAATAGCAAAAAGTATCGATCCAGGTCAGCCTGCGCGGTCTGCGCAGGCTGACCTGGGTCGATACTTTTTGCAGATGCATTAAAACTCCTTTTCACTGAGCATGGCTCACAGACCATGGCTCACATAAAATCGACCCCCTTTCGGCAATTTAAGATACAATCCGTCGAACAAAAAAAAAAAAAATCTATCCTATAGGCTTGACAAGACAAGCTGACGGTACAGATCCAACATCAGACTGCATGTTTTGTGCAGTATGATCTTGATGCATGCCGTCCGTGATAGTCCCTTTTTTCTAATTTCTCTTTTTGCCACGTAGGTGTCCCAAGCCCTCTATGGCAGGTCTCAAAAGGCACCTGCATGAACATTTTCAGCCTTTCTTCATTATTCCGCCGAAAAGCCAATCGTTTGGAGAGAAGCCTTTAATTCTGACATAGGCTTATTTCATGACCAAAAAAACATGATCATTGGAAAAAATTCGAATTTATACAATGAGTGACTGAATTAAGATAAAGTTATGAAACTCGATAAATATTATTGTATTGTATTGTACAGTATTGTACTGTTTTGCGCAGATAATACTTGAGCAACGCTCTGGCAAAAGGGGGCGTAATGAATCCCCCGTGATTTATCATACGAAGCAAGACATTACATAATTATGGATCCATGAAATCTATTTCGTCTAACAACCAACCGAATTATAACGTATACTGGTACTTTGACATGCATTAAATTGACCAACAGCAAAATGTATCGGCCCAGGTCAGCCTGCGCGGACAGCGCAGGCTGACCTGGGTCGATACGTTTTGCAGATGCATTGAGCCCCCTTTTCCCAGAGCATGGCTAATTTCTATGTGAGCGTCGCTCAGGCAAAAGGGGGTTTAGTGAATCTCAGCGATCCGTTATACCAAGCAAGTCATCACATACTTATGAATACATGAAATCCATTTGGTCCATCAACCGACTGTATCATGAGGCACACTGGTCCTTTGACATACAGAAAATTGGCCTATAGCAAAAAGTATCTACTCAGGTCAGCCTGCGCAGACTGACAAGAGTCTATACTTTTTGCAGATGAATTAAACCCCCTTTTCACAGAGCATGGCCCATGTTAGAGAGACAAAAATTACTGGAATGTGTAGGATCGAGAACGCGCAGCTATTATCGAACCGTCCTGAATTTGGATGACTTAATTATGGAAGCACTTAGCTGTTTATCGGCTTCATGATTACAAATTTTCTCGGGAACCAGTTTTTTTTTGTTGGTTATTCGATGGGTGTAATAATTATGTTAGCAGGGCACTTTCCATGATTTACTTTTTCTGCTGTTTTTGTTATGTGCAGAGAGAGAGAGAGAGAGAGAGAGAGAGAGAGAGAGAGAGAGGGGGGGGGGGGGGGAAAGGGAGGGAGATTTTATTGACTTATACAAGTACATATATTATACATGTCATATACAATAAATTATGTTAAACGAAACAGAGAAAGAGAGAGAGGGAATGAAGAGAGAGAATAGAGAGAGAGAGAGAGAGAGAGAGAGAGAGAGAGAGAGAGGGGGGGAGAGAAAGAAAGAGAGAGAGAGAGAGGATAGAAGGAAAGAGAGAATAAAGCGGGAATGAAGGCAGACAGAGACCGAGACGGGGGGGGGGAGGGAGAGATAGAGAGAGAGAGAGACAGAGAGAGGCAGAGAGATAGCGAAGAGAGAGAAAGAGAGATATTTTTCAATGTGTGTGTTTTTCTCTCTCTTTAAGAGTCTACTGGAATTAAAACATTAAAACTTCAAATCTAAGTCGGTAATTTCCTTTCTAATAACTTGAATTTTTGACTTTCTGCCAGCCTGTTCGTTTTTCTGTACATCTATATGCCAAACTTTATGACCGTCTCAATATCTCAATCTTCCACTTACCTAAAATATAAGTAAAACATTGAAACAAACTATCAGAGCTCCAGACAGAGGGGGTGATTTTAATTTCAAAATTGAAAATAATTATTATTCTCCAGTAAACCCTGTGTTATGGGTACTCATTAGAATAGTCCCATCGAGACGATTCTAATGAGTACCCACAACATAGGGTTTAGAAGAGAAATAATGGATTTAGAATACTATCACTCCCTCTTGATCTGAGCCATGATTTTGTCTTTCTCAAAGTCACAATTACTGCATTACAATACAACACGCCGTGGCAACGACCCTCAACGTAGGTGCTCCATGCCAAATTGAAAGTACACAGCGCATAAATGCACGAAAGATTCCCAGCAACATTTCTCAGAAATAATGTCATTCCTATTTAGCCTTAACAAGATTTTCTCCGCTTAATTATGTTTGAACACTAACGCGGGAAGGAATGTTATTTGTTTGAGTCGTGAGTATTGACGAGAGCTCATTTCTCTACAATTAAGCATGATTTATCTCGACCGCATCCTAATGTTTGGTCCGTTTGATATGGCTTCTCACGTATTTACTAATAACAGGAGAAAATTAACACCGAAGGATGTATTTGCTGAAGAACCGATAATTATTTATCGATCTCTGTATCGATCAGTAAATATATCCATCTACCGATCAATCAAATCAGTAAATACCACATGTGAGCTATGCTCTGACAAAAGGGGGGCTTAATGCATCTCCGTGATGCATTGTACCAATCAAGCCATCACTTAATTATGAATCCAAAATAGCCACTTTTTTTAACAACCGACTTATTCATGAGGTAGAATGGTCCTTAGACATACAGAAAACTGACCAATAGCGAAAAGTTTCGGCCCAGGTCAGCCTGCGCGAACTGCGCAGGCTGACTTGGGTCGATACTTTTCGCAGATGCATTAAGCCCCCTTTTCACAGAGCATGGCTCATACAAGTTTTTCATTTTTCGTTTCAGCAACATCTGGGTTCGTATTCACCAACCATTTTTCGGAACATTCTTGGCCTAATTATCCAGAATTTTCTAAATTTAAAAGTAACACACTTTTTGATTCGCTAAGCCATTTGGTTAAGCCAGTCAGAAGTTGTGTTACTTTCTAAATCTAGAATTACACCAAAAATTTACTTAAAAGTGGTTGGCAAATACGGACCCTGGTGTTTGTCTCTTTGTAACCAGGTTCAATGACACAGACTGCTTAATACTTTACCAAATGACAAAATGTTAGGCCGGTCAAAATTGAGTGTTAGCAGACAACAGATTCGATGTGGCTCAGGTGATAGAATTCGCCTCTAAATGGTATAAGTATTAGTTTTGTATTAGTATGCTATATGAAAAGGGGTTTATTGCATATGCAAAAAGTATCGAACCATGTCAGCCTGCGCGGACTGCGCAGGCTGACATGGGTCGAAACTTTTTGCTATGGTTGAATTTTCTGCATCTCAAAGGACCAGTCCACCTCCTGATTCAGTCGGTTGATTGGCAAAAGGGATTTCAGGAATCCATAATTACGTGAGGAATCGCATGCTATAATGCATCACGGAGACGCTTTTAAACACCCTTCTGCCAGAGATTGGCTCAGATGGTCATAAAGTAACAAAATCTTCTTTGTTCGTGTCACAAGTCCTGCGGCAATGATTTTTTTTTTTTGCGAAATATAGATCTCCGAAGATCGGTTGAACGTACTTACAACCGTTTAACATACTAAATTCTGGTTAGCTGATACCATGCCGAAACACAATTTTGGCCGGGGACTGTGAAAACGTTCCTGTTAAATATGGATAATCAACAAAAGGTAAGGTACATGAGTAAGGTGTCAACCCCTAGGCTGCCAAGCGCGGTCAAGGACCTTTTGCGGACAGTGTAGATCAAGATCAGACTGCACAGAAAAAAAATGCAGTCTGATTTTGGATCCACACTGTCCGAGCAGGAGATATTTTTCCTTCAAAAAATACCGTTGAAAAAACAAAATTTGGGTTGTTACTATCGTCTTGACAGTTTCATTTCACTCTTTTAGCAGGATAAGGGTTAAACCTTGTTGTCAAAAAAAAAAACAACAACAACAACAACAAAAAAAAAAAAAAAACACACACACACACACACACACACACACACAAAAAACGAGTAATTTCTCCTTTTCCACAATGTTTTCGAAAGTGATTTGCTACAACATGTAAGGAAGTCATCTCAACGAGGCAATATTTGAAAAACGCGCTAGAAAGTCTACAAAATATACTGGATTTGACTTCCAGCGCCAAGTATAAACTCGACATTTTTGGAGTGCAGATAATACAATCCACTGGAACTAAAACAGATTTGAGCCATGTGCTGTGAAAAGGCGGCTTAATGCATCTGCAAAAAGTATCGACCCAGGTCAGCCTGCGCCGTCCGCGCAGGCTGACCTGGACCGAAACTTTTCGGTACTGGTCAATTTTCTGTATGTCATAGGACTATTCTACCTTATGAAACAGTCGGTTGTTAGACAGTGGATTTGTTGGATCCCTAATTACATGTATGTGATGCCTTTCTTGGTATGATGCTTCACGGAGATGCTTTAAGCTCCATTTTGCCAGAGCATGGCTCATTTGTATCTTACAGTCTTGACTAAACAAGGAGACGGTTTAAATCCAAGATCAGACTCCACGTTTTGTGCAGTCTGATTTTGAATCTCTACCGTTGCAAAAGCCTTTGTTTTCGTCTATTGCGGTGAAAGGGTTAATAAAACCAAGCGTCTGCCGACCCCAATCTTCAGCTTATTTGATTAAACTACAAACAAAAAAAAAAGCGTTTGATCAATCACCTAAGATGACACAGAATTCTTTCTTGGAAATAAAAGGAATCTGGTTCACTATAAAAAGTGATCAGTTGTGGTAAATGAATAATTGAACAAGTGGCGAAAGTCAGCTTAAGTTAAATCCGTATTCCAACGTATATGAGTCACGCTCTGTGAAAAGGGGGTTTAATGCATCTGCAAAAAGTATCGACTCAGGTCAGCCTGCGCAGTCCGCGCAGGCTGACCTGAGTCGATACTTTTTGCTGTTGGTCAATTTTCTGCGTGTCAAAAGACAAGTGTACTTTATGGTTCAGTCGGTTGTTTGGCAAAATAGATTTTATAGATCTTTATCTATATGACTTGCGTGGCATTATGCGTAACAGAGATGCATTAAACCTCCTTTTGCCAGAGCATGGCTCAAAGATATTAGGGTTTACGTAGTGTACTTACTGTCTCCTGTATGGTACAGCAATTGTTTAAGCCTGAAAGTGGCTTCTGTCAAGATTTTGTTTTGCATAGGTTCTTTTGCGAAAACTTTATCAACAACTGGTATTTTTTTTTTCTCTCGTGTATCGATGGCTTTTAATTAAAATAAAGACAGAAATATATGTAAAAAACACGAGAAATTACCCAGGTTTTCGCGGGGTTTTATCTGTAAATTTTTTCCATCTCGTTTGATACGGGATAGCCCTTGTAAGCATTCGGCATACTCGGGTGATCCGGTGATCGAATCCCTCGGCTGTATCACGTAGCTTGATATGCACCTACACGGTACATTTCGCATGTCTCCGGAAGCACACCGTTTTACCGTTATTGAAATTGTAAGGCTCCTCTTAAAAAAGAAAACATGACTCAATTTTCTATCATCATCTTTCTAAGAATATTTCAGTCGGCAAACAATTTGTACACTCAATTTTTAGCGCGGTTTATCAATTCCGTTGGGAGCTTTCATCGACAGATCGATAGATGTGAATAACTTCACCGTGGTTGTTCATGTCGTTGCTAAGCGATTCACAGGGGCGCAGCCATGTTTAAGATCATGTGATTGGTAGTTCAAAATGGAAGCCTCCATTATACGGACGAGGTTAGATGTAGGTACGGAATCGGCCGAGTTGTGACGAGTGCCCTTGTAAGGTAACCAGAGTTACGAGTATACATTTTCAACACTTGGGAATGACAGTAGTCCAGCTCAGTTTATAGAGTCGCTGAGTTTGAAGATCGTTGGTTGGAACCCCAGGGGAGAAGCATTATGCTTGCAATTTTTGTTTCATTTTATGATTTTCCCATTCTAGGTATCAACTTTTTCAAAAAAGAGAAAGAGAAAAAGAAACCTACATAATTATTTGGCTTACAAACCTATTTTTATGTTGCTTTAAAGAGATACAGAACACTGGTAGATATTTTCAAACAGTACAAAAAAACTTCCATATTGTACATTTGTTGACACTTAAAGGGGAGTTCAAATTGTGCCATAACACTTTTTTTTTTTTTTTTTTGTAAAATACCGATAAAAGCAACTAGATATGAGCCATACTCTGGGAAAAGGGGACTTAATGCATTTACGTGATGCATGATACCAAGCAAGACATGGTATAATTATAGAACCATAAAATCCAATTTGTCCAACAACCGACTGATTTCTGAGGTAGAATGGTCCTTCGACATGCAGAAAATTGACCAATAGCAAAAAGTTTCGGCCAGGTCAGCTTGTGCGGACACCACAGGTTGAACTAGATCGATACTTTCTGCAGAAACATTCAGCCCCCTTTTCACAGAGCATGACTCATATATTTTTCTCTGCAGTCGTATAAACTTGAGTATTATATTCAATAAAAGGTGCAAATTTAGGTGTTTAAATAATGAGATGTTGGTTTTGCAATCGGTAACTTGGTCTTTTTTTTTTATCACATCAGATATGACATCATCATACTGATTTGAATACGATTCCTCGTAATCGATGCGTGTTATTATTGATCATGTGACATTCCCACAAATTTTAGCGAAACTCTACCGAAAAAAAAAAAATGCTTTTAGATGCTACATAGCCCAATAAGGAAATACTAATGGAAAGTATTTATTTCATACTTTTGTCTTTCTTCCATACAGATGATTTTCATGCTATCGGCTTACTTAATTCAGCGATACATCATTGTTGAAGCTTGATGAGGTTAAAAAAATTGAATATTTCCCTTTAAAATTTCAATAGTCATATGATCGGACATTGACTGCATGAGTACAAGATCAGAGTGAGTCAGTCACTGTGCATTCTTTGCAGCCCATTTACATCTAACTGGTCCACCAAACCACCATGTATTGTTAAATGTAAGATAACAGTCGTGAAAGAAAAATCCCCGCGGCTTTCATATCCTATATTAAGAAGAGCTAATTTAATTCATCCTTGTTATAAGCACAGTTTAACGTGACTACTGAGAACATTTTTGTTTTATGAAAATATCTTGCCAAGTGGAGAATTTTCACATTCTAAGCAATTTCGATTCTTGATATAATATGTTTGCTTTCTTTATGTTTAAAAGTTATTTATACATCGTTCTTCGCAAATCGATCGAAAATATTCATAGTGGATCCGTATGAACAATCTCACAGGATGTGACGGGTTAACCCTTTACGATACGGGCCAGTTTTACCCTTTTCAAAACAATCCGGTGTTTTGACGACCTTGAGAAAGACTTTCGAAAGCATTGTGGGAAAAGGAGAAAGTGCTGGTTAGCAGCATTTTCTCCTTTTCCCACAATGTTTTCTATCATTTCATAGACAAGTCCTATCATTTTATTCAGTCCACGTTCAATTTGTCGTCTGCAAATGCTTTCAATTTTGACAAATCAAGAATTGTCCTAAAGTAACACAAAGGAAAACTATAGTATATAAGTATGGTCTAATATGTGTTGTAAACATGGAAGACACTGTTGAAACGGTATCCATAGCTGCAATGTTTTTTCAAAACTGTCTACTGAAGAAATATATAAAATTGTGCTGCTATGACAATGGGCTAACCTAAGTGGCTGATAAGACTAGGCTAACCTCACGCTAAATTAACCGTGTACCAAACAGTCGCAATTGTTAACGACCTCAAGAAGAAGACTTTTGAAAACAATGTAGCAAAAGGAGAAATGCTGGTAAACAGCATTTTCTCCCTTTTCCCAAAATGTTTTCTACCTTTGCAAAAACCTCGTTTCAATTTTTGATCCACACTTATTTTGTCGTTTGCAAATGCTTTCAGTTTGGACTAGTCTAAAATTGTGTCGTTTGGTAAAGAGTTGAACGAATTCAGGAAAAACAACCGGTGTTAAGGAACGAATAGTTGATGGCTATACACACATTGTATGATTAAAGCTGAAACAATTTCCCAAGTATCGAAGAGATTATGACAAAGAGCAGACTGCACGGCTGTGCAGTCTGATTTTTGTCATAATCTCTTCGCAAAGGACAACTCGGAGCTCATTATAAGAAGGGTACGGGATAAGCTAATCTTTATGGTAACATCTGCCACACAAATCAATACAGACCGACCGATTGTAGTATATTATTTATTCGTTAGCGATACAATCTGGCGTATTACACGAAAAAAAAACTTTCTGTTATTTGCCAGCCATGGCTCGGTGGTCATGCTGGTAACGTAAATATATTTTTGACCCAGAAGTTATATCTTCGACTCCTGAATTAATCAGAAGTGCTTTTATGTGGTCTGATACTTTTAATTTGGACAGGAGTAATTCAACATCAAATTTCTATCTGAATTTATACGCACTGTTATAGAACAACTTTGGAACTATACGGGTGAAACTGAAGGATGGATGGATGGATGGGTGGGTGGTGGGTGGATGGATGGATGGATGCCGTTTTAACATTGTTTCAGTTAAATAGCGGTGGTTTGTCAACCTATGCATGTTCTCCTGCAGTTTCTTATACAAAAACTTCGCAAAATTTTTTTGTCATGGGCTGGTTTCCCACCTAAACATTGTCGAAACAATGATTCGATCAAGCGGTCCCCTGTTCTCATGTCCTGTACGCTATTGACTGCGCTACAAGGGCTCGGCGAAGAGCATCAAATGGCTTGAAAACCGATAGACTATTGATATAGCACAAGGCTCGTGCTCTAGGAACACGCGTTCGAATCTTGGATTGATCAAAAATATACTTCCGAGGTCTGATAATAATTATTGCGACAGGAGCAATTCCTTTCATACCCATTTCATGTGACGGTGGTCCCTATCCGCCCGACCTCTTTAGAGCGAATTACTTGATATTGAAATATTCCAGAAAACGAAATACTTTGAAATAATGCAGCAATAAGATAAAATAGGAATTGGGAAAAATGTTCTGAGGAATTTCAAGTATGTTGATAATAAATGATAGATTGTTATTTTCAAAAAAAAAAAAAAGATAAACCTTTAAAATTTATATTGCCATCTTCATTTAATGGAAAGTTTCAGTCAGATAACAAAGGTCAACAAATTGTATTTAACGGTTGCTATGGACAGAATGATTCACAAATAAACGCACAGTATAAAGATGAGACAGTACGTTCTGTGCAGTCTGGTCTTGGTCTTCATTGTCGGCGAAAGCCAGTTACATTATTACCTTATTAATCCTTAAGCTGCAAATCGCGACTTACTGACCTTTTGCGAACAGTGTAGATCAAGATCAGACTGCAGAGAACGTGCAGTCTGATCTTTGATCTACACTCTCCGATACGGTACTTTCTTTCCGGCGAAGTCAACCGCAATGTTTGTGCTTTTAGTATTGAGTAGAAATTTGCGTTTCATTTATTCAGCAGCTAAAGTGTTCAAGACATCTATACGGTTGATACTTTGTTTCTATATTTCCGTGATAAATGACCGTTTTATCAGAAGTCAGTGCAAAGTTTCGCTGGCAATCTTCTAGAAAGCTTTTAGCCAGACCTCCTCCATCTATCTTCATAAAAAAAAACCTCATTTTCTAAAGGCCGTTTGTAAATCGATAACGATAATTGGTCATTACCAAATTTCAAAATGGCGGCAGGAACCTGTCGGGCACCCTTTCCGTTCTGACCCAGTGCGCTGATTGGTTAAAATGTTCGTCACGTTTCGATGTTAAAGACATCGGTTAATTTCGATAACTGGGACACAATCATGTCCAAGTTGAAATAGATAGTTTTCTGAGAAATGCGACAGTAAATTAGATTTTCTTTTGCAATGTAAATACAAAAATATGTGACTTTTTTTTTGTTCTAGTTTCTAAATCTAGTACAGTTGGAGCAAATAAAGTCTGTCTGGCTAAGTATGAGATAGTTTAATCAACGTCATATTGCTTTTGCAGTGATATACAACTCTACTTTATCAAAATGGACAGATCAAGATCGAAAGCCGATTTGTAGTTTCTGTTATTCGTACTCTTGAATTATAGAGCAATTTAACCCTTTATTTTTAAAATAATACGTGTTTTAATCACACTGAAGATGGAGGCTTTCGTAAACATTGTGGGAAGAGGAGAAAATTCAGGTAACCAGCATTTTTTCCTCTTCCCACAATGCTTTTCACAATTTTGAAAACGAATCTCACCATTTCAGCCATATTTAAACTTGTATGCAACCGCTTTCAATTTAGTCGAGCCTGAACCATAAGATGAGATAAAATTTCATCAAACAAGTCTAGACAAATATTACGAAGCGAGCTTCTGGCGACCTTGACAACATTTTTGCAGACGTGTTAAGTGAAAAATTTTTTTGATGGCCAGCGAATGCCAGATTCTTGTTCAGCACCTAACAGTATCTTGCGAATTATAGATGCAAATGTTCAAACCGAACGTGCACGCATTGTAATAAAACCCGATTCAGTTCTCTAAAAAATGTATCAAATAACGTCACATACCAGTATGACGTCACACAATGCTTCAAACTTGTGTAAGATAAGGAAATTCGTAATGGGTATAGTACACTGATAACAAGCGAGGTTATCTTTTATTTCAACTAAGCCCTGTCCTCACAGATTTACACAGTTAATTTTCACCGGAAAAAATGGTCAAATAAGTTTAGTATCATTTAGTTGGGGTTACAAGTCTGTAATCATTAAAAGAAAGATGGTTAGTGTAGATAAAGACAAGACTGTAAGTATGAGCGGCTGATATTAGTCTACGCTTTTCATACTAATCTCTCATATAGATGGCACGTAACGAGGGGTAAAGGTTAATTTAGTTTGCTTTTTTCCCATCAATTCTGAGTAGGTTTCTGCTTCATTTAATTCAATACCCCCTAAAAGGCAAACTGAATCGACAAAGATTCACTATAATAGGGAAAAGTCAATTTATTTTGCCTAGATTGTTCAGACTAGATCTATATATATTTGGGATAGCGGTTAGTGGCTTGGACACATGGAGCCGAGCCCCCGTAGCTCAGTCGGTAGCGTACAGGACTTGAAAACAGGAGGTCGCTGGTTCGATTCCCGGCTCGGCCAATTTCTTTCCGAGGATTGATGATAGTCATTGCGACAGGATTCATTCCTCTCTCACCGCTGGCAATTGTTTCGACGATGGTTATGTGGGAAAGCAGCCAGTGACTTGGAAAGAATATTATGCGTAGTACTAGTAAAAGAAACTCCAGGAAAGCATGGATAGGTGCACTGGCCGCCGCGATATAACTGAAATAATGTTGAAAACGGCGTTAAACACCATACAATCAATCAATCATTGGGCACATGGAAAGCAGGAGGGCAAGCACTAGTAGCCGTGACATAACAGAAAAACTGTCGATACAGTCTTGAACAGCAAAGATACAAAACCAATAATAGCATAAAAAATACGTCTGGACTGACCAAATACAATATTACAATAAAACTGCATCACATTTTATATAGACAATTTGTTCTTAACTCATCGCCAAACGACAAAATTTTTCACACATCCAAATTCAAAGCTGTTGCAGACGACGAGTTCAATATGGATCATTTGAAAAAAAAAAAGAATGACTCTGAAAGGGTAGAAAACATTGTAGGAAAAGGGAGAAAATGCTGGGTACCAGCATTTTCTCCTTTTCCCACAATGTTTTCAAAAGGCTTCTTCCCCAGCGCCGTTAAATCTCGGGATTATGTGGTAAAGAGCTAATATCATTCTGGATCTATACTGACGGTTCGTTTTCGTAAGTATTCTTCTAAAAACATCCGAATAATCATGGGCCGTATAGGGATACCTTCTACTGAGTGCATGCTAATTAAACAATGCTATGGCAAAAGGGGGTTTAATGCATCTCCATGATGCGTTATAACAAGCAGGTCATCGATGATGGATCCCAAAAAAATCTATTTTGTCTCTAAACTTACTAAATTATAAGATAAATCGGTCCTTTTAGACGTAGAAAATTGACCGATAGCAAAAGGTTTCGACCCAGGTCAGCCTGTGCGGACTGCAGCAGGCTGACCTGCGTCGATACTTTTTGCAGATGGATTAAACCCCCGTTTCACAGAACATGGCTCAATTATGTCTGAAGGCGTTTGTTTCGATATAACAATAATGATAAATCATATTTCATTCATATTGTGATAAGTCTTAAATTTGCTTACTTGCTCAATGAATATCTACAAAACAATTTGGAGAAACGGTATTCGAAATGTTTTGTCATAATAGGAATTCCGATAGGATTTTATTGTGTATTTTCATGATGCATTTACGAGTTTATTCACATAAGCCTTTTAGAAATGGAATGCTTTATTGGTAAGCTTGTTATGCGATAAGCTTATAACGAGCAAAGATTTTTTTTTCTCTTACGGACAGAGTATATCCAAGATCAGACTGCACAGAACGTGCAGTCTGATCTTGGAATATACTTTGTCCGTCGTTCAGTTGATATACTAGCCAAAACATCCGGGCTATTTCGTGTATTATGATCTTTCCTACTTTTGAGTGGTCCGTAAATTGAGACCTCAGCCATTATATTGCAATTCTTCGTCACCAAAGCTCAAGTACCTACAACCAAGTTTTCGAAAGCATGATCAATAGTCTTAAGCCGCTTGTTGTGATATTATGAAAATAATGTATCATATTTCTATATATATGGTGCGCTAAGTCACTACTTTTCTTACTTATATACTTCTTCTTTTTTTTCTTCTTCTTCTTCTATCATCATCATCGTCATCGTCATCGTCGTCGTCGTCGTATCCTTCTTCTTCATCATCATCATCATCATCATCGTCATCGACGTATTCATCATCATCATCACCATCACCATCCCCATCATTAACAGCAACTTCAGCAGCAATATCTCTCATCATAGTCATCATCATAATTATCATCTTCCTAGAACAACAAGTTTAGCATCATCAGCAAAGGCAGAAGCGGCAGCATTTTGCTTACATCTAAAAAAAAAATCAGTAGAATCGTTGTGGTGTTTTGACCTTTTTTTTTCATATATTTCCAACACAAAGATTAGTATTCTAACACGGGCACACCAATTTGTCTGGATTCATCTTCCAGTAATTACATTATATCAGACTGAGTGAGACTACTTATAGATCTGGCGAGAATTTGTATTCTAGGATAACATCTTAACCCTTAACCCTTTAACAGACGACAAAATTTTAGCCTTGTCCAAATTGAAAGCATTTGCAGACGAAAATTTCAATGTGGCTCAAATGGTGCAATTTTTCTTTAATGGGGTAGAAAACATTGTGGGAAAAGAAGAAAATGCTGGTTACCAGCATTTTCTCCTTTTTTCCATGTTTTCAAAATTGTCCTCATCGGACAGTGTAGGACCAAGATCAGACTGCAAGCTCTGTGCAGTCTGATCTTGATCTACACAGTCAGCAAAAGGTCCTTGAGTCGCGCTTAGTCGCTCTAGGGTTAATTTCAGACTTTTTTTTTTTTAACCGACGGGGGACGGAGATCGTTCTCTTCCTTGTATTTCTAAATTAGTTTTGATAGTAAAGCCATCTTTGCATGCGAATGAAAATAAGTATTTTTCTGGGATTTTTCTCAATAAAAAAAAAACATGCGAAAAGAATTCTATTTTAATGCCCCTTTAAGAATACCAACCGGCTAAATAAGACGTCATCGCCTAGTTAGAATTAACCCTTTACGAAACAGTACCGAGTTTTCACGACCCTGAGAAAGGAGGCACTGGAGAACTTAGTGGGAATAGGAGAAATGTTAGTGACTAGCATTTTCTCCTTTTCCCAGATTTTATTTTTAATTCTTTCAAGGTAAAATCCAATCGTTCCGGCCAGATTTGTTTTGTGGTCTGCAAATGTTCTCAATAAGGACAAGACTAATATTTTGCCATCAGGCAAAGAGTAAATGTAGACAGCAGACTTTGACATTCAACATTCCTTAAATGAAATGCTTCGACCACATTTTATTTCACACACTGTGAAGTATGCATAAAAAGAGGCAAGTCCTATATGGGCGGGTTGAGATTAACTTCGGTTA
The DNA here is from genome assembly GCA_945859785.2 of Tridacna gigas. Classification (NCBI taxonomy): domain Eukaryota; kingdom Metazoa; phylum Mollusca; class Bivalvia; order Cardiida; family Cardiidae; genus Tridacna; species Tridacna gigas. The sequence continues at coordinate 9,529,431 of OX244031.2, read as the reverse complement.
GTATCACTGGTTTTTCGTAGCATTGGGTTTTTGTGGGGGTGTCCCAGGGTAAGACACTCCAGAGCCCTAGCCTTGCACTGGGGAAACCCAGGACATGCTTGTATAAGTCAGCTGTCGCCGTGATATTACTGAAATAATGTGTAAATAAATATATATGAGCTATGCTCTGAAAAAGAGGGTTTAATGCATCTGCAAAAAGTATCGACTCATGTCAGCCTGCGCTGTCCGCGCAGGCTGACATGAGTCGAAACTTTTTGCTATTGGCCAATTCTCTGCATTTCGAAGGACAAGTATACCTAACGATATAGTCTGTTGTTAAATGGATTTTATGGATCCATAATTTTAGGATGTCTCGCTTGGAATAATGCACTAGGGAGATGCATTTAACCCTCTTTGGTCAGAGCGCGGTCCATACGTATCTGTATGTGTGAGTACATGCGTAAACCGACATTCAATCAATCAACTATTACTGGCTTTGGTACAGATTTATAAGCAACTATACATTCTTTAACGATAGATAAGAAAATTTCTCGCAGACGATTGCAGTCATGAAACAGACATTAATCTTGTCTCAGACTATCTGCACGTTTTGGACAATTTGTTTAACCCAGACCGTTTTAAAGGCATCTTTGAGACAAAGGAAATTGCCTGTATATACCAAGTTTTATCTATGGTAAGTGGCAGCTACTTTTTTAGTTAAACTATTTGTTATCATGCTACAAAACTTGAAATATTAACACATATTACTCTGTTTTAGGCTAAAGGCGAATAAGGACAACGGACAAGGGTTCCGCTTGAATTTATTTTTATTGCGCAGACACGATGCATTATGGGTAGACTTGATTATGTCTTTAAAAGGAAATGTATTACTGGCAGAATCGACAAATAGTTGTGAATGATTTAGGGTCAGACGACTGCAAATTTAATGGGAATTCTTTATTTCTTTTACTCCAACCCTCAGATATTTATCTACGATTCTTGCGGAAAAGCAGCCTACGGCTTGGGTAGAATATGGTGCAAAGTAATGGTGACAAAAACTCCAGGGAAACATTGATCGGTACATTGACCGCTGTGATATAACTAAAGTAATGTTGAAAATGGTGTTAAACACCGTGCAGTTAGTCAATCAATCAGATGATTCTTGCAGTGGCGAAAACGGATTCGAAACATTTCACAGATAATACGGTGCCACGGGTCCTATATACCAAGATCTCTAGATATAGTACTAATGGATCCGTGTTCTGCCGAAAGGGGGTTAAGTGCATCCCCGTAATGCATTATACCAAGCAACTCATCACATAATTGGGGCCCTGTGTGGCTCAGTGGTAAAGTGTTGGACTCGTGACCTGGAGGCCCCGGGTTCGTGCCTCACTGGATTTACTTGGGTTTTCGCGGGCGTTTCCTTGGGAAAGACAGTTCAGAGCCCAGAAAATGCATAAATATGAGAGCTGTCGCCGTGGTATGATTGAAATAATGATGAAAGGAGGCGTTAAACACCATTCAATCAATGAAACATCACATAATTCTGGATCCGTATAATCCATTTTGTATATTAACCGACTGAGTCCTGAGATAAAATGCCCTTTGACATGCAAAACATTAACAAAAAGCCAAAAGTCTCGATCCGAGTCAGCCTGCGCGGACTGCGCAGGCTGACCTGGGTCGATACTTTTTGCAGATGCATTAAACCCCCTTTTCGCGGAGTATGTCTCAAGTACAGTTTTAAAAACAATACGTCAGACATGTTTTTTTGTTTGTTTGTTTTGAAGTATTGCTATTAACTCCCAATCACTTAGAAATATTTTCTACATACAGATCGATATGATATTCCGTCAGATCTTTTATATAACAATGTTTTTTTTTTATGGGAGTTTTATGCCTGGTCTTATCTCAATGCATTTGGGTAAAATAAGCAACTAGTAATGAGAGAAATATGTCCGGACAAATTATTTCCACCGTGCCTTATCGGTAATGATAGAAAATAAAACAGTCATAAAACACACTGGTGTGTGACTTCGCCGTCCGATAATTCCATGAGCAATTTTCTCACTGTTGAGTATCAGACATGTTAGAAAAACTGGACGTTATACTGGCTTTTCATTTTTTTTTTTTTTAGGAAGATGAAAATATTTATTTGATCAAAAGAGTGTTAAACTTTTAGCAAACAATCCCTTGTTTTAAAAAGGGAAAATGATATTATAAACAAACAAACAAAATAAACATATAAACAGACAAATGCATTGCAAAGTGATTTCAGTCCCATCCGAAAATTCTAATAGAAAACTTCGGTACTTCGAATTAGAAGATTTTCCATGACTAGACATCATAAAAAATAAAATCATACTAAAATAGGGTTTTGTTAAACAGAAATAACACACACGATACATTTATTTAAAAATAAATTTGACATTTACAATCTGTTTTTCATGACTGTAATGTCTGGGCAGGTTTTATTGAAGTTTCCTTCTTTGTAATATTCGGTTTTGGGCTAAGAGGCTTTTGGCACTGTTACCAACATTTACCAATGTTGAGGTCTTACAGCTCCAGTGAAATTTCTATATCTCTTAGACACCCGATGGCATCGGTAATAATACTCGCACAGTCATGAAAGAAATGAGTCGTGCTCTGTGAAAAAACGGTTTTAATGCATCTGCAAAAAGCATCGACCCGGGTCAGCCTGCGCAGTCTGCGCAGGCTGACCTGTGTCGAAACTTTTTGAATATTGGTAAATTTTATCCATGTTCAAGTACCAGTCTTATTTTTGATAAAACACTAGTGTATTATCGTTTTTTTTGGGGGTCCCGGATCTGATCAAATTTTAGCCATGAGCGTGTGAAGCCGGAGCAACCAGTCACAGCACGTGCCGGAATACATACCACTTCGCCGTGGAAAGATTTTGATTTCTATGTTTAATAAAAACCAAGAAATGCTGCGAAAGTTTTTTTTTAAATCAACAAAATTGCGGAAATAGGTGGACTTAGCCCCTTTAGAAACCATTTCATTGTACGTTCGGTGTAAATATAAAAAAACTATCTACTTGTCGTTTTATGTAATAAATAGAATCTTACATTCGTGTTCATGTATTATCAGTTTTATCAAACTCGTTGACTAAAATGTATTTGACGCTCGCCAAGGTTCGCTTCATACATTTTTAGTCAACTCATTTGATAAAAATGATAATACATAACACTCACGTAAGATTCTCTATTTAACTAATAGGCAAAAGTGGAGCAATTACCGGTATATTTTTCCACCATTGACTTTATTTACAGTTCATTTCTAAGTAATTATTCTTATATGCTCTTGTAATTTTTTACCAAAAAGATGTAATTTTCAACGTGTTTATATTAGAGTAGAGTTATCATTTTATCAAAAGTGATTATTTAAAGAATAAGTGCAGTCTGATCTTTGATCTGTACTACCCGCGTTGCTGCGACTTTCTGGACAAAGACAGTTATGAAATTGCTGTTATTTGAGTCTCATTTCTAGTCTGAAAATACCTGTAGGGTATATTAGGCGCTTTAACCCTTTCCCAAACAAGCCCTGGTTTTCCCGTGTCTGCAGTACAAGTCTTTTGAAATCACTGTGGGAAAAGGAGAAATTGCTCGTAACGAGTAATTTCTCCTTTTCCCACAGTGTTTTGTACCCTTTTTGAGACCTTTCTACCATTTTCATCAAATTTAAAATTGTCGTCTGCAAACTCTTTCAATTTGACCCAGTCCAAAATTTGTCGTTTGGGAAAGGGTTAAGGGTTAAGAATGGTTGATGAATATGGTATCTGTTCTGCATTGGCCTTAGATCCAACCACCACCCATTCTTAGTTTCATTCTTAGTCTTCATTCTAGATTTAGAAAGTAATACAACTTCTGATTTGCTAAACCGTTTGGTTTAGCCAGTTAGCAGTTCTGTTACTTTCAACGTCAGATATTCCTGAGAATAAGACTAAGACTGTTTTTTTTTTTAGATAAATGTTGGTGAATACAGACCTAATTTAAACATTGCTTGGGTATTCCTTGGTTGACTTTAGTGCATTGCAGCGTTTCTGTCATCATATCTACACGAAACCTCTGTAGATTGGAAATGAAATCCATGTAATTATGTATTTCCCTGAGGATCAGTGAGAACAACTACCTGACCTCGCTCAGTTATCCGATTGGTTCTTCACAAGATGACAAAATTTTATACTTGTCCAAATTGAAAGCATTTGCAGGCAAAAAATTAAATGTCTCAAATGATGGAATTTGTCCTTGATAGGGTAAAAACAATTACGGAAAACGGAGAAAATGCTAATTAATCTTAATTCTCAGTGTGGTAAAGACTCGGAATTGTTTGGTAAGGGGTAAATAGATTTATTTTAATCTTAATACTCTTCGATGGATCAGGAAAATAAAACAAGTAAATACAAAAAAAAAAATGAGAGAACGTTTGCATTTTAGTTACCGTTGAGTCTTTGACAAGGGAGATAACTGGATGTACAGACACTGGATGTATCTCACCCTCAACGTTCGCCGTATAGGCTGACATATGGATGATCATACCTTCAGAAAAATGGTAGCAGTTTTAATGACTTTAATGAACTATATTACTATGAAAAATATTCTTTTTCGTCAAGAATAAGAACCGAACAAATGTTTAACACTCATCTATTTTACGCCAGTTCACCTTTAGGGACTGTTTAATTATTCGTTTACACTGATAGACCGAGCTAATTTCGTAATCCGAATCTGATCACCTTATCCGGATCCTGTATGGATAACGTTCTTTTCATTTTCTCGCAAAAACTAGAAATCTACAGCACCGGTAAAAAAAATGCAAGAGATACAGTGAAGTACTTTGAATGCGAGATGAAGAATCGGATTCTCTACCACACTTTGACTTATCTCCCTTTAAATCAACGTGCACGCAGATACAAACTTCTGCAAATGTACTTAATATAAACACTTAGAGCGCGTGCTCCTTTCAGCGCTATAGGCGACAACAGGGGCTTTTGATCTTGGATCTATATCGTCCGCTTGTTTAGTCAAGCCTATATGATAAAAAAAAAAAAATCTGCCCGAGTTCCAGTGGGTTGTATTTTCAGCCGTACGGAAGAGGTCGAGTTGAAATGTTATAATGAAACTGGATGAGTTAAAAAGTGAAATAGATACAGTCGGTTGATAAAATAGATCAAAATGTTGCAGTCACAGGATTTTTTTCCTTTTCAAAAAGGCTCACAAAAGTATCGGAGAGTGTAGATCTAAGATCAGACTGCACGTTATGTGCAGTCTGATCTTGAATCTACACTGTTTGCAACAGGAGGTATAATTAGCATTTGTTGCTTGAAGGGTTAATGAGCTTGCATCCTGTTTATTTCTCCAGGGAAGGCGGTTCGTCTTTCGCATTCAGTGGAAGTCTATAGGCATTCCTGGTGCATTGATATGCACACAAAAATGTTGATATCTTCAAGAGCTGGAAGAGTGATTTGCGGGCGTTATCATTCCTCTGACAATTTCAACTTCTCCCTTTATCTTTTTACTATCTACCTTTTCCTTTTACTTTCTGTGCAATGTATATCTACCCTTTTGTCCGTGTATTTGTCCCGTCTGTGTCTTCTGTCAGTGTATGTCTTACTCTGTTTATGTCTTTTTTTTTTGTCTATGCCATTCTGTCTGTCATTCTGATATTCTGTCTATCTATGTGTCAGTCTGTCTCTGTCTCTGTCTGTCTCTCTGTGTGTGTGTCTCTCTCTCTGAGAGTTTCACTTTATGTAAATATCTTTCTGACGATCTTTCATTTTTTTTTCACTCTGTGGCTGTCTGCCTGTCTGTCTGTCTGTCTGTCTGTCTGTCTCTCTCTCTCTGCACTTGTGTGTCATTTTATCCCTCCCTCTTTCTCTGTCTGTTTGTCTTTCGCATTTAGCAGTTTTTTTTATCCCTCAAGATTTCAAAATACGTCTACTAGATCTATAGAGATCTGAAAAATCTTTTTTCTGGAGTGATGGTTTAAGCTCGAGGCTAGCTTTGAATATTATAAAGGATATTAAATAGAAAAAAAAAATGGAGAATTTAGTAATTTTCGACGTCTAGAACATTTCCGATTATCCAATATTATCATTTCACCGAAGCTAAATTTACAACAGTGAAAGTTTTGCTCACATGAATTTTCACACTACGAAGTCACACACCGATTCGTTTTAAGGCCGTTTTATTTTCTCTCACTACCGATTATGTACGGGGGAAATACTTTGTCCAGGCACATCTCTCTCATTACAAGTTGTTTGTTCCCCCCCCCCCCCCCCCCCCCCCCCCATGGATTCAGATAAGACAGCAAACATGTGGCTCAGATGATGTTATTTATTTGTGAAAGGTAAGAAAACATTGTGGAAAAAAAAGAAAATGCTGGCAATCAGCATTTTCTCCTTTTTCCCACAACGTTTTCCCTCCTCTTCCTAAGAGTCTTTCAAACACGTGATTGTTTGTTGAAGGGTCAACATCCTCCTACACGCCAGCTCAATATTGTCATCTTCCAAACTTAGTTTAAGCAGGGCCGAGGTTGAACATTTTTCCTGTGTAACTTCCACTTTTTCTAACATGTCTGATACACAACATTGAGAGTGTTGCTCTTTATGAATTATCGGACTGCAAAGGCACACACCAGTGTGTTTTATGACTGTTTTATTTTCTATCGTTACCGATAAAGTATGGTGAAAATAATTTGTCCGGACACGTCTCTCTCATTACAACTTGTTTATTTTCCCCAGTGGACTGAGATAAGGCCAGTTATAAAATTTTCATAAAGTACTAGTATGTTACATAACAGCGCAGGCAAAATATGTCACCGATCTGTAGATAAAAGTACGACGTTACAGGTTTTTTTGTTGTTGTAAGCTGATGTTCAGTGCTGTTTTCAAGAGTATCTTACCTATATCCCGGCGGCCATTGAAGCTACTCATATGTTTGTCGTAGTTTAGTATGAGTAGAATGCACATTGCTCTATACAAACCGTCCTGGTAGAATTTGATAAAATAAATAACCCTAACTTTTGGACATTCAAAGTAAAAGAGCTATTACAAAGGACGGGCTTTTACGACGTATGGTTATTTCCCGCTTCAGTGAATTTAAATATATTTATACCTATTTTCCGTAACCGACTGATTGACATTTATGTGAGTGAGCGGTTCCATGATATTAATAATAGACCTTCACTGTTTGTTTACAGACATCTTAAAGAAGATTTTAGTTTTTCAAATTATCTTTGTAAAATGCAAATAACAACATATAGAAACGCTGTTGCCAAATTACGTCTGTCCGCGCATAACCTTTTTACTGAAACAGGTCGACATAGAAACATTGTTAGAAATGAAAGAATATGTTCACTGTGCACTCTGAATGAAGTTGAGGATGAGTATCATTTTTTGTTAATTTTGTCCAGCTTATAATGAATTGAGGCATTTGTATTTTAAAAAGTATTATTATCATAAACCGAGAATGTTAGAATTAATCCAGCTCCTAAACTGTGAAAATGTTAAAGTATTAAATGCAGTTGGAATTTTCTATATTAAGGCAATTGAGAAAAGAAAAACTGAATTGAGTATTGTCAGTGATTAATTATTAGTCATTTTCCATACTATAATTATATGTAAAGTCTGCATCCCACAATACTGACTTTTAAAGGTTTACATATGGCACACATGGAAGACGTTGTGGTGATGGGGAACACTTGCTTTAATAAGCAATTGCTTCTTTTACCGTGGCCATTTATTGAACTATTTTCTTTTGTTTAAAGGATTGTGTAGTCTACATACATTATTTGCAGTACTCATTATTTACTGGAAGCCGTTTTGGACAGAGCATTCGCTTTTAACAAGCGAATTCTTTTGCTCAAAGCGACTTTCACGTTGATAGCACTTATCTTCCTTGTAACGATTTTTACTAGTAAAATTTGAGTATGACTACGAATTACTGGCAAATATACTATACTGCTTCTCATTCTCTAATGTGCTATGTACTTGTTTTAACATTATTCGTATTTACAGGAGGTCATTTTGTACGGAGCATTCGCTTTTAACAAGCGACTTCATTTGCCAAAACAACTTCCGTGTTTATAGTATTTAACTGCCTAGTAAATTATCTCCCTTGTAATGATTTTCACTAGTAAACTTTGACATCTTACTTACTTGATACTTTTCGTTCTCTAATGTGCTATGTACATGTTTCATTTTTATTATTCATTATTTCCGCATTCGCTCATTTATTTCAGGATACCAATTTGATATCATTTGTTTTTTGTTGGTTTATTAGTTGTTTTGTCCATACCCATGTATGTATATACAATTTATGTGTTCGGCGATGAACCTTAAGTGTTCAAGCCGATATTATGAATAAAGTTTCTGTTCTGTTCTGTTCTGTTCTATATAAGCATCTATTTATAGTTGCTTTCACAAAGGAAGGGAAAAAAGTCATAATAAAAAAAAAAAACACATAAACTGCCATTAGCAAAATAAATATCTGGGATGGACGATCTAGATCAAGACCAGACTGCACAGAATGACCGTACAGAATTTATAATTATCACAAAGTTAGGGCCAAGTTGCCTCCTTATTCACAAAGAAGTTTTAGTGTAGAAAAAATGAGTAAATTTGTAGAATAAATTAGACTCATGCTGTGTGAAAAAGGAGTTTATGCTTCAGCAAAAAGTATCGACCCATGTCAGCCTGCGCAGTCCGCGCAGGCTGACATGGATCGATAATTTTTGTTGTTGTTGTTGTTGTGAATATTATGCATGTCCACGGACAAGTCTACCTCCCTATCCAGTCAAGTGCCAGACAAAATGAATTTCATGGATTACATAATTATATGATGCATTGTTTGGTACAATGCATCAAGGAGATGCATTAAACCCCATAATGCCAGAGCGCTGCTCAGTTATTCTTTTGGCAGTTGAGACGTTACAAATTTCAGTTTTGCCGTCTATTAACCCTTTCCCAAACGACAAATTTTGGACTGGTCCAAATTGAAAGAGTTTGCAGACGACAATTTTAAATTTGATGAAAATGGCAGAAAGTTCTCAAAAAGGGTAGAAAACATCGTGGGAAAAGGAGAAATTGCTCGTTATGAGCAATTTTTCCTTTTCCCACAGTGTTTTCAAAAGACTTGTACTGCAGACACGTGAAAACCAGGGCTTGTTTGGGAAAGGGTTAATGTCTTTTTTTATATTAACCCTTTCACATAATAGGCGTAACCAGGGGCTTTTTTGGACGTCAAAGATCAGAATCAGACGGCAGAGAACCTGCAAGACCAGATATGAACACAGACAGTTCCTTCCCTTGTTCAGGTTTCTTCACGGCTCAGTTTCGGACTCGTTACCTGGGTTCGAGCCTCGCTGGAGGCATAGGGTTTTTATTGAGGTGTCCTTGGGCAAGACACTGCAGAGCCCAAGCATGGTGAAACTCAGGACATACATGAATATGTAAGCTGTTGCTGTAATAAAAGTGAAATGATGTTGAAACATCAATCAATCAATCAGTCAATCAATCAACCAACCAACCAACCGACCGACCGACCAACCAACCAACCAACCGACCAACCAACCAACCAACCCACACACCCACCCATCCACCAATCAATCAATCAATCAATCAATCAACCGACCGACCGACCGACCAACCCACACACCCACCCATCCACCAATCAATCAATCAATCAATCAATCAATCAATCCATCCATCCATCCATCCATCCATCCATCCATCAACTAATTAATCAATCAATCAATCAATCAAACCGTGCATTGTTCAAGATTGACTGTGTGTCAATCGTCAAAAAAACAGAACTGCACATCATTGTCAATCCCATTTTGCAAGAGACGTAACCACAGCACGATGACAGACGTTTAGGAAAAGACGAATGATAATATGGTAGAAAGACCATCACAATTCGAGACTGATATATTGAGCCTGTTGGGAAATCTACTTGGAAACCTGAGCTAAAATAGGCCTAAATTAGTCTTTATTCTTCCGCCACTACTTTTTTTCCGTTCCTGTGAATTAGTCTACTCTGTGTCAGTTATAACAGTGTTGATGGGTCAAAACAGCTTGTCTGGTTTGGGACCCGGCTGAAAGTACATGGGAGCAGTTCGAAATGACGGCTATAGATTAAAGTGTACTTTCTTTCATGGTCAAACAGATCAATCGTTAGTGTGAAACGCTTCTTTGAACTCTTTTGCAAACGACAAAATTTTAGACTGGTTCAAATTGAAAAAAATTGCGGACGACAAATTATAGGTGGACCTAATGACGAAATAGTCCAAATTGAAAACATTTACAGACGACAAATTAAGGTCGGTCCAAATGACGAAATTTGTCATTGATAGGTTAAAAAACATTGTGGGAAAAGGAGAAAATTCTAGTAACCAGCATTTTCTCCTTTTCCCACAATGTTTTCATGAGCCTTCTTTCTTCAGGGTCGTTAATAGTCGGGACTGTGTGGTAAAGGGTTAAAAGATTGTATGTATGTTTGGAAAGTGTCTTTCTTAAGTTTCAGCAGTACTAGACTCGGGCTTTGCAATGATTTGCCAAAGGCTTGTTATAAAATGATAACTGATTGTTCTTTTTTTTTTTCTTTTTCGAAAATACATCTTTGATTTTTAGCTCCACTGGCCGAAGGCCAGCGGGCTTATGTCATGGCCCGGTGTCCGTCGTGCGTCCGTCCGTCCGTCCGTGCGTTAACTTTTATTTCAAACATCTTCTTCTCTGAAACTACCCATCCAATTTTCATGAAACTTCACAGAAATGATCCTGCCATGGTCCTCTTCAGAATTTCTTGAAAGAATTTGATTCCTTCAAAAACTCTGGTTGCCATGGCAACAAAACTGAAAAATATTGGAAATCTTTAAAAATCTTCTTGTCTGAAACCATAAGGCATAGGGCTACCAAATTTGGCATGTAGCTTTATGTAGTAGACCTCTATCATGTTTCTTGAAATTATAGCCCTGGGGTCAAAATTGGCTCTGCCCCAGGAGTCACAAGTTTTACATAGGCTTATATAGAGAAAACTTTAAAAATCTTCTTGTCTGAAACCATAAGGCATAGGGCTACCAAATTTGGCATGTAGCTTTATGTAGTAGACCTCAATCATGTTTCTTGAAATTATAGCCCTGGGGTCAAAATTGGCTCTGCCCCAGGGGTCACAAGTTTTACATAGGCTTATATAGAGAAAACTTTAAAAATCTTCTTGTCTGAAACCATAAGGCATAGGGCTACCAAATTTGGCATGTAGCTTTATGTAGTAGACCTCAATCATGTTTCTTGAAATTATAGCCCTGGGGTCAAAATTGGCTCTGCCCCAGGGGTCACAAGTTTTACATAGGCTTATATAGAGAAAACTTTAAAAATCTTCCTGTACCTAGCCATAAGGCCTAGAGCTACCAAATTTTGCATTTAGCTTGATCTAGTTGGGGTCTACCAAAAGTGCCCAAATTATAGTCCTGGGGTCAATTTGGCCTCATGCTGGGTGGGGGGGAGGTTCACAAGATTTACATGTTCTTATATAGGGAAAACTTTTAAATCTTGGTGTACATAGCCATAAGACTTAGGCTACCAAATTTTGCATAATTATAGCATTATCTAGTGGACAACTACAAAGAGGGCCCAAGTTACAGCCCTAGGATCAAGTTTGGCCCTGCACCAGGGGTCACAAGTTTTACATGGGTTTATGGAGTGAAAAGTTCAGAAACTGTCTTGTTACTAGCCATAAGGCCAAGAACTCCCAAATTTGGCCTGTTATTCTTCTAATACACATATTCCCCATTTAGTCCGACTGTAGCCCTGGGGTCAAAGTTTTATAAGGGCTTATATAGTGAAGACTTCTCTTCATGGTTTATATTTATAAGCCAGTGGAGCGATACAGGGCCATCATGGCCCTCTTGTTTATGGTATACAAACTAAGTGAATCGTAAGTGTTGGTCATCATAACCATCACCGTCGTCCTCGTCCCCATCGTCGTCATCAACAGCAACACAAACCACAACGAATACAACGATATTCAAAATCATTCTCCTTATCATAAGGAACGTGGTAATAACGATAAATGAGCCATGCTCTGGCAAAAGGGGGTTTAATGCATCTCCGTGATGCGTCATACCAAGCAAGTCATAACTACGGATCCCTAAAATCCACTTTGTTTAACTCTTTCCCAAACGACAAATTCTAGACTGGTCCAAATTGAAACAGTTTGCAGACGACAATTTTAAATTTGATGAAAATGGCAGAAAGTTATGAAAAAGGGTAGAAAACACTGTGGGAAAAGGAGAAATTGCTCGTTACGAGCATTTTTTCCTTTTCCCACAGTGTTTTCGAAAGACTTGTTCTGCAGACACGTGAAAATCAGGACTTGTTTGGGAAAGGGTTAACAACGAGTAGAACGAAGAGGTCCTTGGACATGCAGAAAATTTAGCAAACTCAAAAAGTTTTCGACCTATTTCAGCCTGCGCGGACTGCGAAGGCTGACACAGGTCGATAATTTTTGCAGATGCATTAAAATCCCTTTTCACAGAGCATGGCTCAAATATATACTCAAGTTTTATGTATAAAAAAGGGAATATTTTAGCTATCGCGTATAAGACATTTTTCGTATAAGAAATAATACAAACCGACTTACTGAAGTTGCCACATCGTGTATTAACGAGGCCATAACGACTGCATTCCTGGGCATCGCCATGAAAGTCTAATGAGGGCCATTCTTGTAGATAAAAGTATCTCCCTTGCCAGATAAAGACTGAAGGTATCCAAATAACAGATTGGTCCTTTTACCTGTATTCCTTTGTTTTTATCCTTGATTCTTTTGGGGATGTTGCGATAAAAAATAATTTGATTTATGACATTATGTAAGGTCCCCATGTAATTTCAAAGCAAATCATGTTCTCAATTATTAGAGAAATGCATATATCTCTACTTGTAAAACAATCTAGCCCAATTTTCCCGAGATATTAACCCAAGAATATATTTGTGTAGTGCAAGAAAATCAAGGATAAAATCCAAGTAATCCCCTGATCAGGACCAATGTAGTAATGGAGAGGAATCAAGGGAAATAACTGAAGAATGGCTCTCATTATTCTAATGCAACAAGTGCAGGAAATACAAAATTCTATCTAGGCATTACAAGTCGGTTTTTCGCTTTCTTGATTTGTTTTACTTAATCATCAATCCGCCAGGATACATTTTCTCTATTAGAATTACGTTCCAGCTGTAGGCACCAATTGAAATTATTGTAAACCGGAAGTAATAAGTTGTTAGTTGAAAGCATCTGCTTTTTTTTAAGCATTATTTTCTTCTCAATCATTAAAGTGATCGTTTCCTTCATTTTCAAATTTGTCATTCTTATTAAACCGCTAGTGAGTAATTACATTTGGGCCATGCCCTGCAAAAAGGGTGTCTATTTCATTTGCAAAAAGTATCGGACCAGGTCAGCCAGCGCTGTCCGCGCAGGCTGACCTGCGTCAAAATGTCTGCATTTGGTAAATATTCTTAACCCTTTACCAGACGACAGAACTTTAGCCTTGTCCAAATTGAAAGCATTTGCAGACGACAATTTCAATGTGGCTCAAATGGTGCAACTTTGCTTTGATGGGGTAGAAAAAATTGTGGGAAAAGGAGAAAATGCTGGTTACCAGCATTTTCTCCTTTTCCCACAATGTTTTCAAAAGGCTTCTTTCCCAAGGGCGTCAAAAGGCGTCATTGTGCAGTAAAGGGTTAAGTCCCCTTTTGCCATCGCATGGCTCATTTAAAATTGTCTGCGTTGCAATCGTGGACATCTTTACAGGGTATTGCTAGTCTGTACCCTGGTCGGACCAGGGTCCGCATTCATCAACCGTTTTTGAGAACATTCTTGTCTTGTTCTCCAAGATTTTCTAGATTTGAAAGTAACACAACTTCTGATTGGCTAAACCAAATGGTTTAGCCAATCAGAAGTTGTACTACTTTCAAATCTAGAAAATTATTGAGAATAAGACTAAGATAGTTCTTAAGAATGGTTGGTGAAGACGGGTCCTGTGCTCATTGACTCATCAAAAAAATGCCGGAGATGTCTTTGGAAACATCCTTGTAAATTATTGAAAATCAGCATGAATGCACATTCGATACACGATTCATACATGTACATGAAAACATTGTGGCAAAAAAGAGAAATTGCTCGTTACGAGCAATTTCTTTTTTTTTTTGCCACAATGTTTTCAAAAGAAGTCTGCCCGCACGACCCCATAAAAAACGTCTTCTAGAAAAGGTAATGAACTGAAGAATATAATTTGAGAGAAGCAGGAGAGACCGACATTAAAGGCAAGTACATTGTCTTTACAGACAAAGAGCTCTATAATTATGTAATGTCTGACCTTATACACTGACGATAGAACTCAGGATTTATGGTCGTTCGTGATCCGTTTGGTAAAAAGATACCCTCATATTATCTTTCTCATTGCCATAGTAACAAAGGTTTTCTCATCAAAATGTATAACATTTATAGAAAACTGCGCAATACCTAAGACAAGATAGCTTGGTTAACTCTTTACCAAACGACAAAATTTTAGACTCCAAATTGAAAGCATCTGCAGAAGAAAAATTCATTGTTCCTGAAAAGATGATATCTGTCTTTGAAGGGGTTGAAAGCATTGTGGGAGAAGGAGAAAATGCTCGTTACCAGCATTTTCTCCTTACTCCACTATGTTTTCAAAAGCTTTCGTCCTCAGGGACATTAATCTCGGGACTGTCTGATTTAGGGTTAATTCAGATCCATATTTGGTATTGCTGTCGTCCTGTTGTTTCCTAGAAATGTTTTTTTCCCGAAAGAACATCTTGATACTGATGGCTGTGTTGTGCCGCCAGGAATGGTATAATACCAGCAAAATACAATGATCATGAAACAGTTTTAAGTTGCAAAAGGCCTGAATTTCCATACGTTTTATCGTTGACGGCTTTAGTCTGAATTCTGAGGCCAGCCTTCTTATTGGCGTCAATGGTTTGTATTGAGTTAAACACAAGCCATGTAATTTGATGGGAAAAGCATCTCAGCCAATGGCATGGCTTAGCTTTGAATATAGAAAGTCATAATTATGGAATGAAAGCTGTATTGGAGTACCATTTGCCTTCACTGAAACACCATTCCACCCAATTATTGTTGGTTTTAATTCAAAGACAAGCCGTGTAATCGGCTCTCTGTCTGCTATGCTGAATTCCTCGACAGGCAACTCGATGGACTAAAATATTTTGTGTCAGTCATTTTCTGGATCGTCCAGGTATTGAGTAAAAATGTCAACCGACTGGGTTGTTTTGACAGACAGTGCCAGTTAATCGGTGGCTTGACTAAGAACCAATACGAAATCTTCCTCGAGTTCTTGAGAATTCAAAAATATGCAAGCCATGCTCCTGGGGTTAAATACATCCATTTTGTCTAAAAGCCGACTGAACCATGAGGTAGACTCGTCCTTTTGCTTACAGAAAATTGACCAATAGCAAAAGGTTTGACCTCGTCAACCCGCTTTTCACAGAGCATGGCTCAAGTCTTTTGACTGGTTTTCAAATGCTCGTGAAATATAGTACCCTGGAAAGACTAAACCGCCTTGCACGGGAGAGAATTTCATGTTAGTTTGCCGTGTTCTGGGTCTGTATTCACCAACCATTCTTGAGAATATTCTTGGTCTTATTCTCCAAGATTTTCTGCATTTGAAAGTAACACAACTCCTGATTGGCTAAACCAAATGGTTTAGCCAATTATGAGTTGTGTTATTTTTAAATGTAGAAAATTCTGGAGAACAAGACAAAGAACGTTCTTAAGAATGGTTGGTGAATACGGACCCTGGTTACAACAATATTTTTTTCGTGCACAGGCAACCTGTGCAACTGTCCATGGCATGTCTTTATCACTACTTCTCACATTGCTCTTCTCAAACACTAGCTTCTTTCCCGAGTAAATAGAGTTGAAATAATGTGAATCGGTTAACGAAGAATGAATCTGTTTGTAAACATTCCACTCTTTCCTTCCACGCAAAGAGTCTTTACTTTGGAAAGATTTGAACACACAACAGCAGGATTGCTAGTCCTGTACCTTACTAATGAGCTACCAGGCTCCACATTCACCAACCGTTCTTAACCCTTAAAGCGCCTTTCACGACTATAGTTGCCTTTACAGCCAGTGTAGATCAAGATCAGGCTGCACAAAACGTGCAGCCTGATCGTTGATCTACACTGTCCGCTTTGCTTAGACACTAGAAATAAAAAGTGACCACAAAATTGCAATTATCTTGGTTTTATTCTAGACTGAAAATGTCCATTCGGTTTATTCAGCGCTTTAAGGGTTAACACAATTCCAATTCTAGTTTTCAAGAATTTTAAACTTTGAGAGTAACGCTGGTTTCGTCTATCAAAGACTGTGTTGCTTTCTAATTGTAGAATAAGACTAAGCATACAATACACTCAGCAAAACTTCTAACCGGCCACTTTTGTGTCTCCTGTAAATTTGAACACGTTATAGACAAGTAAATAAAAACAAATTGTAACATAAATCTTGAAGTTGGAAATGGTATTGTAATGAAAAGATTGTGGATTCTACCACCGGAAGGCACGTCTTTTTAAAGAGAAAAGAAAAACACACAAAGCGCCGGTTGCGCATGCGTGGTGTCTATCAGCCAAAACAGATTAAAATGAGATAAAAAAAAACTTACTTAAGTTTTGTCAGCAACGAGAAAAAAACATGAAAATTATTTTCAGCGCAAAATTATGATTCGACAGAACGAGCATAAAGTTTACAAATATCTGATTTTTCTATGTTGAATTAATAAATGTTAAATAAGTTTCTTTTGCGAGAAAAAGTCAATAAATTCTTTTCCATCTTAGCTTCAGGCTGCTTTTTATGAATGTCAATTATTCTGCAAAAGATAATACCAAATGAACAGTCTATTTTCTAGACAATGGATGCAAGAAAATGTCTACGGTGAATTACAGGTTAAAAGTGGCCGTTTAGAAATTTTGCTGAGTGTATAGAATTGCTGGTGGATACCACCACAGAGCACGGCTAAAGATCTTCTGACATTGTTTGACTGGTTGAACGTTTTTTTTTACCGCTTTCAACATTGTTCTAGTTACATCACAACGACACCTCACATACGTGTCCTGGGTTTCACCAATATTAGGCTAGGGCTATGAAGTCTCTTTCCCAAAGGATACTCCCATAAAAAACCCAGTGCTTCCTCTGAGAATCGGACCCGGGATCTTCAGATTACAGTTTACCACTGAGCCACGGAGGACTCCATTTCTAACTTATTCCCGTGCTTAGTTGACAAGGACATAATTGCAGTGTACTTATCGCTGTTTCTCTCCGCCATTTGCTTTAATGACGAAATAAATCTTCGTCTACAAAATTACTCTTCGTGTGCATTGGACGAAAGATGGAAACCCATAATTATCACGGAATTCGATATTTTGCTGTGTTTGTTGTTTTCTGGCAGAAATAGCAGGAGGAATGGCCATAAATAAGATCACAAATAAGATCTTCCTGGAGGTACCCATGTATTTCGATGTCTGTTCCTCGTGTAGCAGTAGGTTTATGATACTGAACAAAAGAAAATTAAAAACGACAAAAGACGAACTTGCTCAGTTTAGCCTATCTGACTGTTTTTTTTTTTAAGATATTGTTTTATCACTTAACCGCAATTGTTTCAGTGTAATATATCAGAGCTCCAGATAAGAGGGAGTGATGGTATTCTAAATCCATTATTTCTCTTCCAAACCCTATGTTGTGGGTACTCATTAGATTTGTCTCGATGAGACAATTCTAATGAGTACCCATGACATAGGGTTTAGAGGAGAAAAATGAATATTTTCAATCTTGAAATAAAACTCACTCCCTCTATCTAGAGCTCTGATATATCCATTACAAATTTTCATAATATTACAGACGTTTGAGACAAGATTTTATAAAGTCATAATGGCCTTATGTGACGTCCGTTGTATAAGCACGGTAGTATAACTCCAACTCGATAAACCTTTCATTAACAGTTAATATTATTGTTGTTTTCTGAAAATACATGTTTAAAACCACGAACCATGATGAAATAATATAAACATTATCGAGTTGGGTTTATAAATTATGTCGTCACGGTAGATGATTTTAAACCTGTAATTCCAAACATAAATAGTAATACAAACTGATAATGAAACGCCTAACGAGTAAGAGCTCTATTCATGTCTGTTATTTCCAAAACAAGCCAAGAAAAACAATCCAGGACCCGTATTCACCAAGCATTTTTAAGAACGTTGTTAGTTTTATTCTACAGAATTTTCTATATTTGAAAATAACACAATTTCTGACTGGCTTAACCATTTAGTGACCAGCATTTTGTCCTTTTCCCACAATGTTTTTTACCCATGTAAGAGATAAATCCCATGAGCTTAGCCAACGTTGATATGTCGTTTGCCACAGCTTTCAATTTGGGCAAGTCTAACATTTTGTCATTTGGAAAAGAGTGAACTTTTTACCACACAATCCCGACTTTTAACGACCCTGAGAAAGAAGCCTTTTGAAAACATTGCGGGAAAAGGAGAAAATGCTGGTTACCAGCATTTTCTCCTTTTCCCACAATGTTTTATACCCTTTCCAAAACAAATTTGAATTTATCAGTCACATTTATTCTGTCATCTGCATATGCTTACAATTTAGACCAGTCTAAAATTTTTTGTGTGGTAAAGAGTTGAGCCAACCACGGTAAAGATTGAACTCGTCTCAAAGCTGCAGGTACGAATCAGTCGATGCCGCTATTCTTATTCCCTCATTTGACGACACCATTTCGTTTCTATTTTCAGAAAATGCACCATTATGTTTGTCGGCTGCTTCTCTGGCTTATTCTGGTGATGTTATACGTCAAGAACAATAGAGCAGACCGAGGTGAGAATTTTGTGTAACTCCTCTTTCGTCTCTTTCTCCTCCTCCTCCTCATCATCATCATCATCATCATCATTGTCGTCATCATCATCATTATCATCATATCATCATCGTCATTGTCATCATCATCATCATCGTCATTGTCATCGTCATCATCTTCGTCGACGTCGTCATCTTTGTTGGCACAGTGGTCACTTTCATTTTCACCTTTTTCTTTATCAAGCAGATCAGAATTATCAGTAGCTATTTCAAGAAACAGCCTTACAGTCGGAGAGAAAAAATGCTGTTAAATGTTGATAATGTGTAGAATGGCTCAGACTTTGGTCACTTGTGTAAACATAGACAAATTACCAATATATACATAGTAAAATTAGTGTTGCACCCCCTGTGCTTTTAACGTGTTTAATTTTCTGGCGTGAATGATATGAAATGGGTTGGAAATTAGAATATGGCTGCTGTATACAAGAACAAACAAGTCTGTTGTCTCTTAAATGGAATGAACTGAGGTATCCCTTAACCTCATGGCAGCAGCTACTGATCGAGCTGTTTCAACCTCTGGTGAGAGGTGTGAGACAAAGACTGCAAGCTGTTTTGCGTGCCCCGGGCGGAAGTACGCAATATTGCCTGATTTTGTGTGTCCATTCTCTGCAGGTCACTTTCAACCTGTCGTAAGTTTTGTTTCGACAATAAATTTCCTGTTTTAACCAAACTTAAACGCTTTTCGTTTTTCTTAAATTCGAAAGCAACATCTAGGCAAAAGATTCCCACTTACCATGAGGTCAAGGGATACCTCAGGTCAGTTCATTTTATGGGCAAAAGACGAGTCTGTTGGTGTATGCAGCAGCCGAATTCTAATTTCGACCCAATTTTATCTCATTCACGTCAGAAAATCAAACCCGGTAAAAAACACAGGGGGTGCAACACTAATTTTACTATGTATATAGATGGTGTAAAGGATAAATGTATTGTATTGTACACACTCAAGGGATTTGTCTTCATTTAAAACTGGAAACAACAGTGGTGAATTCTTTGAAGGCTGCCAAAAACTGAAATGCATTTTCTGTCCGTCGTAATCTGTGCAACCGTGCAGCCACCAGGGGCAACATTTGGCATGAAGATACAGGAATGATTATAGTTTCATAGAATAGAGATGAAATGGGTTAAAAACTGGCTGAAAAAGAGTATAGATGTATCTATAAGTAAAATCTGTCATATCAATAATTTCATTATTGTGACTGCTGTGATCTTACCGCTGATGGTGTATGATTCAATTGTAAGTCTGAATCATTTCTTACAGAGTGTTCTTTAATTCAGTTATACATCTTCAGCTGAACTTAACCCTTTCCCAAACATGCCCTGGTTTTCACGTGTCTGCAGTACAAGTCTTTTGAAAACGCTGTGGGAAAAGGAGAAATTGCTCGTAACGAGCAATTTCTCCTTTTCCCACAGTTTTTTCTACCCTTTTGAAGAACTTTCTGTCATTTTCATTAAATTCAAAATTGTCGTCTGCAAACTCTTTCAATTTGGACCAGTCTAAATTTTATCGTCTGGGTAAGGGTTAAACAGCTCTAACCCTTAACCCTTTACCACAAGACGCAATTTTAGCCTTGTCCAAATCGAAATCATTTGCAGACGACAATTTCAGTGTGGCTCAAACAGTGCAATTTTTTCTTTGATAGGGTAGAAAACATTGTGGGAAAAGGAGAAAATGCTGGTTACCAGCATTTTTTTCCTTTTCCCACAGTGTTTTCAAAAGGAGTCTTTCCCAGGTTCGTTAAAGGCGGCAATGTGCGCTAAAGGGTTAAAGCGCCGAATAAAGCCAACAGAAATTGATAATCCTAGAAATAAAACCCAAATAATTGCGATTTTATGGTTGCTTTAGTCTACAGAGTACCAGCACAGCGGACAGTGTAGATCAAAGATCTTACTGCACGTTTTGTGCAGCCTGATCTTGAAAAACACTGGCCGCAAAGGAAACTATGGTAGTGAAAGGCACTTTAAGAGTGTTTGGACTAAAGTATAGATTTTAGATCAGGCTACACAAAGCTCAAGGTAGATCCGTCGGTAACGTGCAGGACTAAGAATCTGGGGTAGCAGAGTCGAACCCTCAGTTCGGCCAATTTCTGTCCGAAACCTGATGATAGTCATTGATTGCGACAGGATGCATTCCTCTCTCACCGCTGATTATTGTTTCGACGATGGTTATGTGAGAAAGCAGTAAGTGGCTTGATAAGAATATTGTGCGAAGTATTGCTAGAAGAAACTCTAGAAAATCATGGATAGATACACTAGTCGCGAAATAACTGAAATTATGTTGAAAACGGCTTTCAACACAATAAAAAAACAGCAAATCAAGTTGCCCCTTACATGCCAAGAGTGAAAACAATAGCACCGCATGCGGGTGCCAATGCTCGGCTGCCGTTGTTTGGTTTTCAGTGAAAAGTCTAAGTCCAAAAAAGGGCATAACTGTGTACGTTGATGGTTACCTCCCCTTGTTGTATAGGTTCCACTTTTGATAGTTAACATTTTGTCCAGATTTTAAAATTATGAAGTAAATATCTTCATAAGAGATATTATAAAATGTCCTAGGTTCTGCACGACTCCATCTTCGCAAGCCAAGGATACTAAGCTAGTACCCTTGGCCGCTCGCCTCTTTAAAATCGAAACTCCCGCTGCGCCATTTCATGGGATGCGATCAAAAGCCATCGCGTCCAATCAAGCCATCCGTAACAAGAAATTTTCCGCAAAACAGAAAACAATAATGGCGGCGCCCGTCAAAAACGAAAGTTGTCGTGTTTGTGACGAAAATTTGCCAAAAAAGAGTAGACGATCGATATTTAATGAGTTTTTTATAGTTCATGATCAATTATGTGAAATATTAGGACGGGTTCCACAGCCAAATGATTGCGAATCATCGTATGTCTGATTAATTTCAGAAAATTGTGATGAATCCGAAAGCGCAGCCATATTTGATGCATAGCCTAACAATTTTTTTTACAAGCATTTTGATTGGTCAGAAATAACATCAGCAAGGGTTACGCAACTCGTGATATTCGATAGGTGGCGCAGCGGGAGTTTCAATTTATAAAGAGGCGAGCGGCCAAGGGTACGTAACGAACAAAGTAGGGTTAGTATCCTTGGCTTGCGAAGATGGCACGACTCAGACAGGGCTACGACGAAAATCAACGTTTTCTTCGAAAACAGTCGAGCTAAAAATGAAATAATGAGATGTCTCGAAACGTCATGTAGGTCTTCATATTTTCTAAAACGACAGTCGGACTGTGAATTAAAAGCGATTGGTGATACCTTAATGAAAGAGTGTTTGTAGAAATTATCCTATTTTGATCATTTTCATGTGCCTGCTATGCTAAATATCGAACAAAGTTGACTCAAAGTCTGTCTGATCCTGACCTGCACTGTACGTGAAGGCGACTAAACTGGACCTCTACATTAACCTTTATCCTGCTCAATAAGTTAACTCTTAACCAAACGACAAAATTTCATACTAGTCCAAATTGAAAGCATTTGCAGACGACAAAAACGGATTCGACTGAAGACTTGAAATTTGTCTTGGGAAGGGTAGAAAACATTGTGGGAAAAGGAGAAAATGCTGGTTACCAGCATTTTCTCCTTTTCCCACAATGTTTTCAAAAGGCCTCTTTCTCAGGGTCGTTAAAAGTCGGGATTGTGTGGTAAAGAGTTAAATGAAACTCTTAAGCCCATAGGTAAAACCTGAATAATGTTATTTCAAACTTATTGTTTGGAGAAAAATATCTCCTTATCGGACAGTGTAGATCAAGATCAGACTGCACATTGTGCAGTCTGATCTTGATCTACACTGTCCGCAAAAGGTCAGTGAGTCGCGCTTTGCAGCCTTTGGGCTTATGTAATGATTTGAAGGAATGAGCAGACACAAGTTACATCTGCTCTTTTCTGTGAAAGGTAGTAGAAACTGGTTATGCTTACATCGAAATTATAACATAAAGGTTTGCTGAGAATAAAGTTACAGTCGATCAAAAATAAGTCAGTCGATACCCAAAATCTACTCCATTACCGATATGAATTGTACACTGGTCAAGAAGACGTTCGAATTATTGTCGTGTCAAGTATTGTGTGAAAGGTAGCAGAAATCAGTTCTGCATTCATCCACTGACACACACAGGGAACGTTACGAAAAATAAAGTTACTAACTGTTTAGATATTTTCCAATGGGCAAACAAACAAACATAAATATCGTCACCTCTTTGAACTCTGTATAGGTCAAGGAAAGTTTCACATCACAGCACTGTCACTTCCTGTTCCTTTGTTCTGTGAAAGGTAGTTTTGCTCTTGTGTACTTTATAATACAAAAACGGGTGGGGCTGCAAATGCATTCTTTCACGTAGGTTACTGTCACATTTGCCATTTTTTCCTTGTAAAGTAGCAAAATAGCATTTGCTTTGCTCCCATAGATAAAGAAGAGAAAATCGAAACCCGAATCAGAAGACGCGTAAAATCAATCTTGTCCAACCTTTATTCATTACGTACCTGGCAAAGGAAACGCGTACAGTACTGCTTTGTCACTTTGCCAAGTTTTCTCATGTAAAAAGTAGCAGATACCAGTTTCGCCGGCATATTCTTGAAATGAAAACGTACAGCCGATCCAGTAACAATGTGGAGAGACATACGTTCCATACTTCATGACCTTTATGTACTGGTCAAAGTAAAGTTCACACATTTACATTACCCAGAAGCTGAAAACTTCTGTCCCAAAAATCGTGTGAATGTAATTTCTTTTCTTCCGAATTAAAAACTTAGAAGGAATTATATTTATTTTTTTAAAAGTCCACCATATTAATTTAAGTGGGCATAATAAAATTTAAACAAGCACGAGAGTGTCGAAGAGTACAGACTTTGCGTTCGTATATCAGTGTACTATCTTCAGAAGGGCTTACAGGGCCCATGGTCGACCAATTAACAAACCATTCTACACTGCATTCTGAGTCTAATTCTCGAGAATTTTTAAAATTTTATAGTAAGTCAGTTTCCGGCAAAATCATTTGATTTAACCAATCAGAAAATGTGTTACTTCCTGTTTGAAATAGTAGCCAGGTAAGATGTCGCGAAACAAAGGATGTTGGATAGTGTTAGGCATATATTTTATTTCCAAGTACCGGGCATGCTTTATCGTGGAAGTTTTAAGAATAACCTTAGTGAAGTTTATTCTGTAGCTTTTGTTCTATTCTTTAATGCATTTGAATACATTTACAGTATATTAGGTACAAAATTATACTCCAATCAGTTTGTCCAGAAATATTTATTTAAGCGTTTCCTAAGAGTTAAACAGAATTGAAAATGCCGGCCCAAGGAAAAGCGTTAATGGAAAATTGTTCTAGACTGGTCAATCTACGGTTTGTCACCGTGTCTAACGAGTTTTGTACCTTATTTCTAATAACTTTGTCTGGTTGCCATCATATTTTACTACAGGGAATTCATCTTGTAACTATTTATGGGGATATATTGCAGTTTTGTGTATCGCGTTCCTTTCAACCATTTCCGCACACATGCATATTTATGCTGGCTACTTTGTTACTGAATAAAAGGTCAATCTTTGTAACAGCAAAATTTTTCTTAGCCTTTACCACACAATTCCAAGTTTTAACGACCCTGAGGAAAAAGCCTGTTGGAAAACATTGCCGGAAAAGAAGAAAATGCTGGTAACCAGCATTTTCTCCTTTTCACACAATGTTCTCTACCATAGCAAAGATGAATTCCATCATGTAAGTCAAATTTAAATTTTCGTCGGCAAGCGCTTTCAGTTTGGACAAGGATACAATTTCTGTCGTTTGGTAAAGAGTTAAGACATAACTAAGCAATCAAGATGAAGGAAGAAATTGTTGGAAAGGGCGTATTTCCCAATTTGTCACAATGCTGTCGAAATCATTCTTTGAGCATGGGCGTCTGCATTTATGTAAGGTTACGAAAGTTAAACAGTTCACGGCTGGTAAACAGTGTTTATGTCTCACCACTCGTATGCTATTAATAAAACAGACAGTTGAATGGCCATAAATATAAATGATGCTGAGTTAAAATCGTACACAAAAATTTCCATATTCAAAACTTCTACAAAAAAATCCAGAAAGCTTTTATTCTGGTATAGTTATTTACTTGGCAGAATTTCAAAAAATATCTGCATCCTCTTCTTTTTTAACAAAAGAGAGAAAGCTTCAGAAGAAAAAAAAAAAAAACGTTTCTAAAATCTGATGTCATTTGCAAAATTGAACGTGTAACTTTTTACAAGATTGCAATGTTGAGGGGGTCACCTACAACTGTTACAATGTTGAAACTCTGTCAGAAAATGTTTTGTTTGCAAAACAGAGCAGAAATTATCCACGCTTTATGAAAAGGGGTTTAACTTTGCTATTTGTGTGTTTGAAAAGTATGTCCAATGGCATGCACAAACAAACAAGTGACATATCAACCGGCCATGTTTGTCGCTTTTCTACTTCCAACACAACTATCCTCGGAAAAATACAGTGAAAAAGGCGTCAAGTTGTTGTGACACATTTTCTTTTTGTGGTCATGGGCAAAAAGATCGGTCCCAAGTACACGACAAGTTACATCCCTATCCACAAATCAACACAGACATGCATTTAAGACCTTAACTTCCATTTTTCTAAATCAGTCCAACAGAATGTGCGATGTGCGTGTGATCATATTTTAAACAGGATTATTACGACCGAAGTATTACCGTGTGGCGCACCAATAAAAACAATGTGAGGAATATGTGCAAGAAATTGCGAATTGTCTGAGAGTCAGAAAAGGTATATTTTAACGCGTAGGCTATCACGTAAGGCGTCTTTGTGGACAGTTGTGGAAGTGACCCCTCCCATTTCCCCTCTCTAGAGGAACAGCACCCGTTTTCGTTTTTTTTCCGCCCATTCGTGCCTTAGGCTCTTAGGAAACGCCAGAGACGTACCACGGCCGTACCACTTTTCAAAAGCCGATTATGGCCCTGGTTTATTTGGCAGAGAGAGGGAGTTAAAGATGATATCGTTACTAAAACGTCTGCTCTACTTGTACTCAACTCTTTTCCAAGCGACAGAATTGTAGACTTCTCCAAATTCAAAGCATTTGCAGACGACAAATTGAATTGATGATAATATTTGACTCAGAAAGGAAAGAAAACATTGTGGCAAAAGGAGAAAATGCTGGTCATCAGCATTTTCTCCTTTTCCTACAATGTTTTCAAAAAGTCAGCTTTCCTCAAGGTCGTTAAAGCACGGGGTTGTTTAGTAAAGGGTTGCAACAAAGATGTAATTGTGTTATAAATGATTTATCCGATGCCAAATTGAAACTTTACAAGACATTTAGCGAGCAACGCTTTTCCGACGGAAATCCTTCATTTGTCAAGATAAGGTCCTTGGGTTTCATCGTTGAAGTTCATACAAATCGTTTGTAACCAAATTTCGCGTTTCCGATTTCTATCATATTTCTGTTGTTTCATTGATCGATATTTGAGAGAGATTAATTGTTTTGCTCGGTCATACGAAACATGAATACCTTTGCGAACAATGTAGATTAAGATCGGACTGCAAAAACCGTGCCTACATGTACCCCGTCCAATATAAATCTTTTTTTAGTGGCTTAACCCTTTACCACCCATACAATCCCGAGCTTTAACGACCCTGAGAACAGGAGCTATTTAAAACATTGTGGGAAAAGAAGAAAATGCTGGGAAACAGAATTTTCTGCTTGTCCCTTAATGTTTTCTACCCTGTCGAGGACATATTTCTTCCTTTGAACTACCTTTAGTTTGTCATCTGCAAATGCTTTGAATTTGGGCAATACTATAATTTGTCGTTTGGTTAAAAAGTAAAGTGTGTGGGGTTTTTTTTTGGGGGGGGGGGGGGCTAAAAAATAATCACTTAAATCCCCTATTTGTCTGGTAGTGCTTTGAAATATAAAAGAACATCCCTACTTAGAGCAAAATGCTTTCAAAATTTTAGAATATTTTACCAGGCGTCATTTTCAAAGGACAAGACTTGATGGAAAAGAAGGAAAAAGGCTTGAGACAGGTAATTTAAATTCGGAAGACGTATCGGGATTAATCTGTCGCTTTTGTCTGTCTCCTATCTCTTACATAACCCAATTGCCTTGTCGCTATTTTAACCCATAGGCTGCAGAGTGCGACTCAAGGACCTTTTGCGGACAGTGTAGATCAAGACTAGACCACACAGACCGTGCAGTCTGATCTTGGATCTACACTGTCTGATGAGGTGATAGTTTTCCTCCAACAGATAAGTTTGAAATAGCAATCTTTGAATTATTACAAAGGGTTTTACCAGGGTTAAGATTTTCTGAGATGAACCTATTGCAGACAGTGAATATCAAGATCAGACTGTACAGAACGTGCAGTCTTATCTTGGATCTAGACTGTCCGATAAGGTGATATTTTTCCTCCAACAAATGACTTCAAAATAGCAATTTTTGAATTGTTACTACGGGTTATTACTAGGGTTAAGATGCACTAAGATAGACCTTTTGCGGACAGTGAATATATCAAGATCAGACTGTACAGAACGTGCAGTCTGATCTTGGATCTACACTCTCCGATAAGGTGATATTTTTCCTCCTATCAATAACTTTGAATTAAATATCAATCTTTGATCTATTACTAAGGGTTATTACTAGGGGTTAGATGTACTGTTTTCGTAAAGGACCCCTTGCATGTCTAGTTCACTGTCTATATTTGTCTGCCTCTGCTCTCTTTGTTTCTCTGTGTATGTCTTTTTTACCTTTCTGTCCGTCTGTAAATCTTTGCGCCTCTCTATTCTCTCAGTCGCTCGGCTCTAATCACAAGCGAGCGGTTTTTCGGAGATGTCTGTCTGATACACTGCTCTTTGGAGATTTATGTCTGATTATGTTTATCGGTAATATTACTCTTGAAAATCCTCTTCTGTCTTCATCCTCCGGTTCAGGGTCCGTATTGGCTAACCATTCTTAGTCTTATTGTAAATTCAAAAAGTAACGTAACATCTGATTGGTTAAACCATATGGTTTAGCCAATCAGAAGTTGCGTTACTTTCAAATTTAGAAAATTGAGACTAAGATTAACCCTTAAGCTGCTAATGGCGACCCACTGACCTTTTGCGGACAGTGTAGATCAACATCAGACTGCACAGAAAGTGCAGTCTGATCTTGGATCTACACTGTCCGATACGGTATTTTCTTTCCGGTGAAATCATCTTTGAAACCGCAATGTTTGGGCTTTTAGTATTGAGTGGAAATTTGCGTTTCATTTATTCAGCAGCTTAAGTGTTAAGAATTTTCTTAAAAATTGTTGGTAAATGCTACCCCAGGTCTTTAATGACCTTAACTGTGACACAAGGACAACAGATCAGACCCGTCCGTCTATATAGTCCATATAGTGCATTGTGTACTGTGGTCATGCGAATCAACGATCGCTTCAAACCGGAAGTTACTTAAACTCGAGATCCTATTCGGCTGTCGTCTGCAAGCGAAAAATGTTGTTTGCAAAAGTTAGCCGAGCCCATCTTTTTATCGATCGGATGATCTTAAATCTTTACCATACGACAAAAATGTAGACTTGGCCAAATTGAAAGCTCTTGCAGACTACAAATTAAATGTGGCTAAAATGATGAAATTTGTCTTTTAAGAGAATAAAACATTACAGGAAAAGGAGAAAATGCTGGTTACCAGTAGTTTTTCCTTTTCCCCAAAATGTTTTTAAAAGCGTACTTCCGTAGGGTTGTTTAAATTCGTCATTCGGTCATGCAGGGTTGAATCTAAAAAAAAAAAGAAAATCTGCGATTGATATATCTCATAGAAATATATGAGCCATGCTCTGTGAAATGGGGCTTATTGCATCTGCGAAAGTATGGACTCATGTCAGCCTGCGCAATCCGCGCAGGCTGACCTGGCCCGAAACTTTATAGATCCATAATTATAGATCCATAATTATATGATGGCTTGATAGGTATCATGCATCACGGAGAGGCATTGAGCCCCGTTTTGCCAGAGCATGGCTCATATGTATTTTTACCTAAAATGGAATTTATATAATGTCATTTATACTGTTATTACGTGGATTGTATTTAACACCGGAAATCACGTAAAATCTCGAGCCAATTTGTCTGTCTTCTGCAATTGAGATATGTCGTCTGCGAAAATAAAACCGAACCAATTAGCTTCTCTGTTGCGTTTTTACCTACTTTTCATGGCGACAAGGAAAATTAGAGAAATCTCCACTTGATAGTTATTACAGAAACGTACGTATATACCTGACAAAAGAGTTTATAGGGTATCACGTAAATTGTTATAGTGCGAATCAACGGTTACTTTACACAGGAAATCACGTAAAGTCTCGAACGATTTCCGCTGTCGTCTGCAAGTGAAATTTGTCGTCTGCGAAAATAAGTTGACACGTTATCTTTATAACGAAACTTAAGACCTGCATATCTTAGGCTTTTCGAAAATGAATCAAAGCGTTGAAAGCACTGGTGTGGCATTTGTCAAGGGAGCCATTGTGTGGCATTAGTAATTTTTAAAAAAATAAAGATTAGAAATAGTTTCAAAATATTCGCTTAAAAGTCAACATACTGTATAGCCATGCACTATCCGATCGAGTAGCATGCAATCTTGTGGGACGAACAAGTACTGGCGAACGAGCCCAGGGACGAATAAGCCCAGGAACGAAATGGTTTTGGGACGAATAAGCACGGAATCGGGCGGTTAGGAGACAAAGATTGTGTGTATCATAACGCCAATAGAAGGCCATAACGGATCACGCTATCTTCGATAAAAAAGAAGTATGTCAACGACCGATGACCTAATCCAATTTATTTTGATACGCTATTTTCAATTTCATATCTGAGTGCAATCGAAACACTTATTTGTCTTAGAAAAATTGAGTTTAATTGGGTTTACTTCCTTCGGTTTTGCACAAACTACGATACATGATTTTCAAAATGTCGTATTGAACTCATAGTGGCATTGTCTTCGACAAATGTCACAAAAATTACCTCTCCAAGTTGACATCGCGTTTATTGAAAGCACTTAACCCTAAAGCTGCTTAGCGCAACTCACTGACCTTTTAAGGACAGTGTAGATCAAGATCAAACTGCGCAGAACGTGCAGTCTGATCTTGGATCTTCTCTGTCCGATAAACAGAAAGTGTTCTCCAAAAAATAAGTTTGAAATAACATGACTCGGGTTTTTACAATTGTCTCAAAAGTCGAAAGTTTTATTTAACTTACTTAGCAGGATAAGGGCTAAAATACTGGCAGTGATGTCATTTTTTAACAAAATACCGCCTGGTGATGACTTTTGTTTTTCGGCCTCGTAGCAGATCAGCAAAAAGCTTTTTTGTGCTTTTTTTTTTCGACACTATGATTTTACTTAATTCGTGTCTTAATCCTTTGCCACACAATTCCGAGTTCTAACGCTTTTGACAGAGATGGCCTCGGAAAACATTGTGACAAAAGGAGAAAATGCTGGTCACCAGCATTTTCTCCTTTTTTCCACAATGTTTTCTACCCGTACATAGACATGTCTCATAATTTGAGCCGAGCTTAAGTTGTTGCCTGAAAGTGCTTTCAACGCAGGCGAGTCTAAAATTGTATGGTCTGGTAAAGAAACTTTGGTCAGTTTGCACTAGTCATACGTATCGGATTTGTTTGAGAGTTGTCTACAACAAATATGAGCAATGCTTTGGCAAAAGGGGGTTTAACGTATCTCCGTGATGCATGATACCAGGTGAGCCATCACATAGTTATGGATCCATAAAATCCATTTTGTTTAACAGACGACCGTATCATGAAGCACAGTGGTCATTTGACATGCAGAAAATTTGCCAATAACAGACAGTTTCGACTCCAGTTATACAACGCAGACTGCGCAGGCTGGCATGGGTCGATACTTTTCGT
The DNA here is from genome assembly GCA_945859785.2 of Tridacna gigas. Classification (NCBI taxonomy): domain Eukaryota; kingdom Metazoa; phylum Mollusca; class Bivalvia; order Cardiida; family Cardiidae; genus Tridacna; species Tridacna gigas. Next base: position 9,498,602 of record OX244031.2, on the reverse strand, counting down.
TGATGCATTAAGCCCCCTTTTCACCGAGCATGGCTCATATTATGTTGAAGGAGGAAACGCACAAACAAGCAAAAACAAAACTTTAAGACGAAGATAATTCGATACCGTTTCATCTGGTTGTAAACGGTTAAGACAGCAATAAATAAAACCATCTAGCGATAAATTCTGCGATTCAGACATTTGCAGTACAGTGCATATGAGCCATGCTCTGTGAAAAGGAGGCTTAATGCATCTACGAAAAGTATCGACCCAGGTCAGCCTGCGCAGTCCGCGCAGGCTGACCTGGGCCGAAACTTTTCGCTATCGGTCAATTTTCTGAATGTTTAAGGAACATGATTCAGTCTGTTGTTTGAACAAGTGACTATTATGGACGAGATCTCCACATAAAAGGGAGTGATAGTATTCTAAATCCGTTTTTTTTTTTTTTCCAAACCCTATGTTGTTGGCCTCGATGAGACGATTCTAATGAGTATCCATAACATAGGGTTTAGGAGGGATTGATTACTATTTCAATTTTGAAATCAAATTCACTACCTCTTTCTGGAGCTCTGATGGACCCATAATTGTGTGATGGCTTGATTGGTATCATTTATTTATTTATTTATTTATTTATTTTAAAGTCAGTATAATAAATATAATAAATTAAATTCCATTTGAAATATCTCGTGTTTAAATAAATGAGATTCCGGGTTCATGTGCACTAACAGTCTTCTATGAGATTCAGAAGTTTAGGCAGATTTTGGTATCTGTTTGATATCAATACCTCTTCAAGCACAGCGAGCTCACAAAGTAATGAAATCTTAACTCTTTACCAGAAGTAGAAATTTTGTCTTGTTCAAATTGAAGGTACTTGCAGACTACAAATTTACTCTTCACCACACGAGAAGATTGTAGACTTATCCAAATTGAAAACATTTGCAGACGACAATTTAGATGTGACTCAAATGATGGGATATGTCTTTGAAAAGGTAGAAAACATTGTGGGGAAAAGGAGAAAATGCTGGTTACCAGCATTTTCTTCTTTTCCCACGGTGTTTTCAAAAGGCGTCTTCCTCAGCCTTTTTAAAAGTCGGGATTGTGTGGTAAAGGGTTGTATATGGCACAAACTTTGGGACTGATCCTTTAAAGAAAAAAAAAAAAAAAAAAATGTGGGAAAAGGAGAAAATAGTGGTAACCACCATTTTCTCCTTTTCCCACATTGTTTTCAAAAGCTTTATTCCTAAAGGTCGTTAAAATACGGGATTGTTTAGTAAAGAGTTTTAAATTGTTGGAAAACTCCCAGATTGGATGCACTTTCTGCTTTCCCCGTTATACCTCCTGCAGTCGATTTTATTAACCCTTATCCAGCCGAATTTTAACCCTTAAGCTGCTAAGCGCGACTCACTGACCTTTTTTGGACAGTGTAGATGAAGTTCAGACTGCACAGAACGTGCAGTCTGATCTTGGATCTACACTGTCCGATAAGAATTTTTTTTTTCACCAAAAAGTAAGTTTGAAATACATAGCATTATTTTGGTTTATACTTTCGGCTTAAAAGTTTCATTTCACTTATTCATCAGGATACGGGTTAATTGTTGACTGTAACAAAAACGAAATTCGTTCAGTTCATTGTGATGGAATGGGATCTATATGGTCAAAACTACTGATAGAGAACCGGAGAGTGTGACGTAAGAATAGAGTGCACGTGTGCGCAGGCTGATCTTGTTTTATACTCTCCGCAAAGATATGTCAATGGTCGCGAAAGTCAGGACAAGGGTTAAGTCTTGAAGTCACTTTTGAAAACATTGTTGCGAAATGATAAAAGTGCTCGTAACCAGCAGTTCTCTCCCTTTGCCACAACAAAAGCTGCCAAAAGTAAACAATGGGTCGTTAAAATGCATCTAAATATAATTCACGCCATTTTAAAGAATGGAAATTATTGTGAAAATGACAATAATGTTACTGTACGGGTTGGTGCAAGTCTAAGTCGTTGGCAGGAAAGTGAATTTCAAAAGCACGTAAAAAGTAAACAAAAGATACAACGACCTGGCAACTTTTGGCCTAGTTTTAAAATTCATTTTTCTGCCAGCACCTAACATTTGGACCGAACGCACAATAACAGATAGTCATCTCCACAATGCTTTACACACTTTTAAATAGTATGATTTAAATTCAAATGCATGTTACCGTATTATTTGTTTATTTTTGGCCGCCACTCGGCCTTTAAGTGCTGTTGAGGAGTGTGTCTATATTTAATGACGATGATCTCAAGGTCGTCTGCTGTTTAAGAGATGCCTCAAGGACGTAATGAAGAAAAAAATAGCCTTTCGTCTTTATTTGTTGAAGCGTTTACAGAGATTGCCTTTGAAGTGGAATGATAAAATTATAAAATGAAAGAAATGTACGATGTAGAAGATATTAGGTTGGTTTTTTTTTGTCTATAAAAGATCGAAATTTATTTCATCTCGTGAACATCATGCGATAATAGTTGCACTCGTGGCTGTGCCACGAGTGCAAATATTACCGCATTTTGTTCACGACATAAAATGAATTTCGATCTTTCAACGAAAAACAAAAACAAATTTTCATTTCATGCTTCTAACCGCCTTTTTTTTTTGTTGTTGGAACTTGCGAAGCAAGTGCCGGGGGGGGGGGGGGGGTAGGTATTTCCGTACCAGTGAGAAACGGTGAAATTATCTTATCAAACCATAACCCACCATTTATTTCCCAGTAAACTACCGAAAAGCATGAAATAGTGTGAATTTACACTTAATAATTATGAGAGACATAACAGTTCATCAGCTTTAAATATTCTAGGCGTTCTGCCTTTTCCCAAGATCCAAGTCTCTATCAACAAATTCCGTGATCAGTGAGAAAATTTCAATCTTTATCTAAGACTTATGATTATTGTAGGTTTATTATTATTATTTTTCAGCATGCTGGCTTATCTTTATCAATCCTTGCACGAATATTTGAAAACAATGAGATACAGGATCTTAAATCGGACTCCAAACGATTTACTGTGCGAATTTTAAAGTGTTATTGAATAGGCTGCCTTTTATGCAAAACATACGCAACTTTTTTCCGGGGGAAATATTTCTAGCGGCCTGTACTCAATAGAAAATGCCGAGAAAGTGAAGTGGGAAAATACGGTGAAATTTATCCACATAATCACTTGGTAATATATGAGCCATGCTCTTTAAAAAGGGGGCTTAATGCATCTGCAAAAAGTATCGACTCAGGTCAGCCTGCGCAGTCCGCGCAGGCTGACCTGGACCGAAACCTTTTGCTATTGACCAATTTTCTGCATGTCAAAGGAACAGTGTACCTCATGATTCAGTCGGCTGTTTTTAAAAATGGATTTTATGGATCCATAATTCTGTGATATTTTGCTTGCTATAATGCATCACGGAGATACATTAAGCCCCCTTTTGCCAGAACACGGCTCAAATGTACGATGTAGAAGATATTCGGTTTTTATTTCGGTGAAAGATCGAAATTTATTTCATCTCGTGAACAACATGCGGTAATATTTTCACTCGTGGCGCGAAGCTACGAGTGCAAATATTACCGCATTATGTTTACGAGATGAAAGAAATTTCGATCTTTCATCGAGAAAAACAAAATCATGCTTACAACCCCTTTTTTGTTGGGACTTTCGAAGGATATGGGAGCTCTCGGTATTTCCGTACCAGTGAGTTTATCAATCGGTAAATTCACTGGTCGAAACGGTGAAATTATCAAATCATAATCCACCATTATTCTCCCCCCCCCCCCCAAAAAAAAAAAACCGAAAAGCATGAAATAGTGTGAATTCACACTTAATAATTACGAGAGACATAACAGTACATCCGCTTTAAATATTCTAGGCGTCCCGCCTTTTCCCAAGATGCAACAATCTATCAACAAATTTCGTGATCAGTGAGAAAATTCCAGTCTTTATCAAAGACTTATTATGATTATTGTAGGTTTTTTATTATTATTTTTCAGCATGCTGGTTTGTCTTTACCCATCTTTGCACGAATATTTGAAAATAATGGTCCATTTCTGAGACAAAGGATCTTAAATCAGGCTCCAAATGATTTACTGTGCGCATTTTAAAGTGTTATTGAATAGGCTGCCATTCATGCAAAACATGTACAGCTTTATTTCAGGAGAAGATATTTCTAGCGGCTGTACTGAATGGAAAATGCTGAGAAAGTGCAGTGAAGAAAAAATATAGTGAAGTTTTAATCACACAACATACGGTACTATCTGGATTGAACTGGAAGTTTTTGTTGGAACAGTCATACCCTAATCATGTAGCATTTTGTTTTCTTTCGGCCATTGTAGTTCACGGCTATATATTCACCCAACCTTCTCACATCGCCTGATTCACAAGAATTTACCAAATTCAAAGTTCCAAATTCAAAGTAACGCAATTTCTGATTGGCAAAACCTTTTGGTTTAGCCAATTAGAAATTGTGTAACTTTACAAATACAGAATAAGACTAGGGATGTAATTTAGAATGGTTGATGAATACTGGCCAAGGTGGAGACACACGTTACGTGCGGCCTGATCATTGTGTAAACTGTCAGTTAATTTGTGAATATCTTTAATAAAAATTGTGAAATTTTTAAAAGAAAGCTGGCAAGAAATTAATTAATCATGGCTTTTTTTCATTCACTACATTTTTGTATCAGATCTGTTCTATATCTATTTCATTAATTTGGCCCAACAGGGTTAATCCTTGGCCCGTCGACAATAATTTGAATTGACCAGCCCGCATAGCTCAGGTGGTACAGCGTAGGACTTGTACTGAATTTCAAGTCTAGGCTCACTTGAGGGTGTTGGTTCAAGTGCCACGGCTGGCCATCTAAAATTACAGATAGTCTTTCGGATGAGACGTTAAATCGAGGTCCCGTGTGACGGTGCTTTACACTGAGCACGTTAAAGAACCAGATGTAACTTAGGATGGGTTTGTCCTGTATCTTGCACCATCCCCCGTAAAACAAGCAACAGTCTTCAGGGGGTGTTGCCCACGTGGGCAACCGGTCTGGACGAAAAATTGATGCAAATTCAATCAATAAGTTGAACTTGTATAAACTGAAAGCATTGGCAGACGATAAATCCGGTATGGCTTGCAGAACAGAATTAATTTTCGAAAAAGTAGGACACGTTGTGGGAAAGAGAGAAAACGCTGGTTACAAGCATCTTCTCCTTTTCTTACAATGTCTTGTAAATGGCTTCTTCCACGGGGTCGTTAAAACTCGAGGTTATTTAGTAACAGTTTAAAGTGGTACTTATCGAAGTAAATGAAAATCGCCAATCAGGATTTATAGGACATCCATTGCGAAAAATTTCCGTCACGTGATTCCAGGATGGGCGCACACCGGAAATTACGTAATATCTCGAACCAATTTCATCTGTCGAGTTCAAATGATATGTATCGTCTGTTCGGATAAATACAGTTTTCTTTCTTCTTGAGAACCTGTTTTTAACACAACATACCTTGACAAACGGGGAAAAAACAGGAAGCTGTTACGCTCAGTCAGGATTAATTTTGTCTGCGTTTTACGAATTGTGTCTTAGTAAATGTAAATGAGTGTGTATTTGAGTAAGGAAAAATAAAACTGACCGTTGCGTCAAAATATATTTTGCATGCCAAAAAAGGCATACCGTATAACGGGTTTTTTTTTTACGTGCTGCCAATTTTTACTTATTTTTACGACTAGAATAGATTCGTAAAAATTTGACACATAAATACATGTAATTACCGCGTAAAACTTGACCGATACAGAAATAAAAGGTTATCAGTATGGAAAGGCGTTTACAAACAATTATAGATGCCACTATGTACACGCTTCGGTGATCATCGTAATTAGCCAATATATTCGGAGAGAAAAGAATATTTTTTTTAATGTCCGAATTATTAGGAAATTATCATAAAGGGAAAAAAGGGGTGACCGAAATAAAAGGTTTTACCATGTTAACCGAACTTGTGTCCGAAATCCGACAAATTTACATCCATTTATAGCCATCTGTCAACAAGATTTCATGCCACTCGTCACAACTCAGCCGATTCCGTACCTACATCTAACCTCGTCCGTATAAAGGAGGCTTCCATTTTGAACTACCAATCACATGATATTAAACATGGCGGCGCCCCTGTAGATCGCTTAGCAACGACATGAACAAGCAAGGTGAAGTTATTCACTTCTATCGATCTGTCGATGAAAGCTCCTAACGGAATTGATAAACCACGCTAAAAATTGAATGTACAAACTGTTTGCCGACTGAAATATTCTTAGAAAGCTAACGATAGAATATTTACTCATGTTTTCTGTTTTAAGAGGAGCCTTACAATTTCAATAACGGTAAAGCGGTGTGCTTCCGGAGATGTGCGAAATGTACCGTGTAGGTGCATATCAAGCTACGTGATACAGCCGAGGGATTTGATCACCGGATCACCCGAGGTATGCCGAATGGATTTCATGCCTGTCGCGTCGCGGGTACACAATTGTTTGCAGTACAATTTGGATAAGGGGTATGATGTAACGTGCAATCATTCGAAGCGATAGGGTTGTAATGCAAGCGTTTGTTGTACATATTTACAACTCTTCTGTTCCAAGAAATGTATCGTTGATAGTGCCTTTTTGGGTTTAGTAATGGTTGTTTCTAGAACACCTGGGCAGTGAAATAAAAAATAATGCATACGATAACGAATGCAGTAGTTTATATCAGTGGATTAACTACATGAATAAAGAAAAGAAACAACGAGGTTTAGTATTTATTAATTCTTTAATAGATTTATTGTTTATAGAGGGACAACACAGTCATGTTTTAAACCATTTCCCTCACAGTCACAAAATACGGTTAACCTGTTAATTGATCACTTATAATAACAGTAATTAAACTCTTTACTCAAACAGGTATCAGAGGTGCGAATTAACTCTTTACAACACAACTAAACTTTACAATCGTCCATTTTCTTCGCATTCAACTAATTAAATGTTGAGATTTGTCTTTGAAAGAGTAAAATAATTATGTATTCATGTGCTGAAAATTTTAATGAGCTAATTTTTTACGCATGTGTGTAATTAGTAAAAAAATAAAATCGTAAAAATTTAAATCGCATGTTTTTTCCCCAAATCCGTAAACTTTTACAGCAGTAAAAATAACCCGTTATACGGTATTAACTTTGAAAGTCGAGTCTGCCGGAGTGTTTAAAGATAAGGCGGGACTAATATAACAATCTTAGCCCATAAAGCACCTTTTACACTTAAAGTTGTCTTTGCGGCTAGCGTGGATCAAGACCAGCCTGAACAAAATGTATGTCTGATCTATACTGTCTGCTTTGCTTTAACACCATTGACAAACTTAGCCTTAAATTTGCTTAAAATTAGTTCTCCTTTTTAAACTGAAAGTGTCTGTTGGGTTGATTCCGTGGTCTGGGGTTGAACTAGAATCAGCCGAAATCAGGTTAAACCTGGGGGCGTATTCATCAACTATTCTGTAGAATATTTTTGTCTAATTTCAAAACTTTTCTAGATTTGAAAGTAATGCAACTTCTAATTCGCTAAACCATTTGCTTTAGTCAATCAGAAGTTGTGTTACTTTGAAATTTAGAAAATTCTTTCAGCATAAGGCTAAGAATATTCTGAAGAAGGATTGATGAATACGCACTCTGTTTTGCCAACCTAATATAATGCGACACAATACGGTCTCAAAAAAAAAAAAATATCCGCAGCGAAAAGTAGATCTTAATCTTTGAGACAAACATCAGATGAAAAAAGAACTGTTGACTCTGGTGTAATCAAACCGAAGTGTTTTCTATAGTACAGTTCATGTTATAATCACTTTATCTTACAGTACGCCTCGCTCAGCAGCCTTCTCAACAACTTGTATAGTTTGAAACTCAGGGGTCGCTGGTTCGAACCCGAGCTCTGTCAAATTCTCTCTGTGGATTGATAATGTTCGTCGTAACAATTTTCATTCCTCACTCACTGCTAAATATTGTTTTGATGATATTTATGTGGAGAAACAGTCAGTTTTCATAAAAAGAAATGTGTTGCGTAACCCTTTGCCACACAATCCTGACTTTTGACGACCTTGAAAGAGAAGCCTTCTTGTAATATTGTGGGGAAAGGAGAAATGCTGGTAAACTGCATTTTCTCCTTTTCCCACAACGTTTTATACCATGTCAAAGACAGAAATCATCATTTTAGCAACGACTTATTTGTCTTCTGCGAATGCTTTCAATTTGGTCCGGGCCTAAATTTTGTTGTTTGGTACACAGTTAACTCTTTCCCGTACAATGCCGCTTTTTGACGCCTATGGGAAAGAAGCCTTTTGAAAACATTGTGGGAAAAGGAGAAAATGCTGGTAACCAGCATTTTCTCCTTTTCCCACAATGTTTTCTACCCTACCTAAGAAAAGTTGCACCATTTGAGCCACATCGAAATTGTCGTCTGCAAATGCTTTCAATTTGGACAAGGCTAAAATTTTGTCGTCTGGTAAAGAGTTAAAACAACCCCAGGAGAGAATGGATGTCGTTTAACTGAAACACCGTTGAAAATGATGTTAAACACCAAATAAACACAAATCGATAAAAGAGAAAATAATCTAGCTTAGGGTCCGTATTCACAAACAATTCTTAAGAATATTCTTAGTCTTATTCTACAAGATTTCTGCATTTGAGAGTGACACAACTTCTGATTGGCTAAACCAAATGATTTAGCCAATCGAAAGTTGTGTTACTTTTAAATTCAGAAAATTTTGGAGTATATGACTAAGAATGTTCTTAAGAATGGTTGGTGAATACGGACCGTGTTGTGTCATTGATTCCCTACGGTACAATGTAATTTCACCATACCAGTTTCTGGCACAATGTACAGGCTGTGACGAACCGATTGTCGATGACGTTAAAAGAGTCAAGGTCAAATTTGTTATATTTTAAGTGTAAAAAGATGCAATGTCAAAAGGTCTTTATTTAGTTACATAGAATTAGAAGATTTCTCTTGTCGCGTTAAAATGTTAAAACATTTTAGTCACGGAAGTTTGGTCTTAGCATCAATCAAAAATAATTCAAGAGCCTAAATGGCTTTCTATTGCAAATCTTCAAACATTAAAGGTCTCTAGTTTCATTGACATGGCCTTCCAATGCAGTTTGAAAATGATCTTCCTTCATTATCACCGACATTTCTTGGCATTTTCTATGTAAACCTAAGGATGTTTTTTTTTTCACGGACAGTGTCACTGTGATATTACTGTAACGATGTCAAATATCTTTCATCTAAATGATAAATGACAAATTAATCCTTAGGCTGCTAAGCGCGAATCACTGACCTTTTGCGGACACTGTAGATCAAGATCAGACTGCAGAGAACGTGCAGTCTGATTTAAGATCTACACTGTCTGATAAGGAAATATTAGTTCTTAAAAATGATTTTGAAATAGTAATATTTGGGTGTTTACTATTGGCTTTAATAGTTCCATTTAACTTATCTAGCAGGTTAAGGGCAAACGAAAAATGCAAAAGTTCTTACTGTATAGCTCATTTCATTGAAACATTTTAAAATATCCTCGATAATTCGTTATGAGAGAGTTGAAATGTAATCCTTCAAAATTTCAGCGGTAAAATTTTGCGTTTTAGCTAATGCCATTCCTCTCATTTGGGAAAATTAAATTTTTCGAGAAGAGAATTTGACAGATATAGGAAAATCCCCTGCATTAAATTGCAAGTGCGTTGTTTGCATTCAAATTAATGGCTGTTAAGGTTCTGCTCAAGGAAATCGGGCATGATATAGCCACGTGATCGAGATAAAATGTCGTTGCGAATTTACACGCGATCTGAAATAAAAAAAAAAATATATATCTAAATGGTAAACCTTTCACCAAACAACCACGAGTTTTAGGGATCTTGAGGATTGATGATTGGTTGATTGTATGGTGTTTAACGCTTTTCCAGACGACAAAATTCTAGCCTTGTCCAAATTGAAAGCATTTGCAGACGTCAATTTCAATGTGGCTCAAATGGTGCAACTTTTCTTTGATAGGGTAGAAAACATTGTGGGAAAAGGAGAAAATGCTGGTTACCAGCATTTTCTCCTTTTCCCACAATGTTTTCAAAAGGCTTCTTTCTCAGGGGCGTCAAAAGGCGGCATTGCGCGGTAAAGGGTTAACGCTGTTTTCAATATTATGTCAGTTATATTGCAGCGGCCAGTGCACGTATGCATGCTTTCCTTGGGTTTCTTTTACCAGTACTCCGCAAATATTCTTCTCAAAAACCACTGGCTTCTTTCCCACATAACCATCGTCGAAAGAATGGCCAGCGGTGAGAGAGCAATCATGTCGCAATGACTGTCATCAATCCTCGGAAAGAAGTTAGCCGTGCCATGGACGGAACCAGTTACCTCCTGTTCTCAAGTCGTGCATGCTATCGTTCAGATCTAAATTAAATTAGAACAAAAACATAACGTCGGAATTTCAAGGTGCAAAGAAACTTAAGTACGCCCCTTTCTTACAGGCTCTATCAGAGTACAAGTCCTGTGCATCCTGGGTCCGTATTCACCAACCATTCTAAAGAACATTCTTCGTCTTATTCTCCAGATTTTTTAGCTCCACTGGCCGAAGGCCAACTGGCTTATGTCATGGCCCGGTGTCCGTCGTGCGTCCGTGCGTCCGTCCGTGCGTGCGTTAACTTTTATTTCAAACATCTTCTTCTCTGAAACTACCCATCCAATTTTCATGAAACTTCACAGAAAGGATCCTGCCATGGTCCTCTTCAGAAGTTCTTGAAAGAATTTGATTCCTTCAAAAACTCTGGTTGCCATGGCAACAAAACTGAAAAATATTGGAAAACTTTAAAAATATTCTTGTCTGAAACCATAAGGCATAGGGCTACCAAATTTGGCATGTAGCTTTATGTAGTAGACCTCTATCAAATTTCTTCAAATTATAGCCCTGGGGTCAAAATTGGCTCTGCCCCAGGGGGTCACAAGTTTTACATAGGCTTATATAGAGAAAACTTTAAAAATCTTCCTTAACCTAGCCATAAGGCCTAGAGCTACCAACTTTTGCATGTAGCTATATCTAGTGGGCCTTTACCAAGCGGGCCAAAATTTTAGCCCTGGGGTCAAAATTGGCCCTGTTTTGAATTTTTTTTAAATTAGCCTTGCATCGGGGGTCTTATGTTTTACAGAGACTTCATATGGACAAAACTTGAAAATCACCTTATTTATAACCAACCATACAGCATAGACTTGTATTATTTTGGCATGTGGCTTTATCTTGTGGACCTCTACCAGGGTTCAAGTAATTATAGCTCTGGGATCAAAAATGGCTTTGCCCTGCGGGTCTCAACTTTCACATGGGCTTTTACAGAGAAAACTTTGTAAGTCTTCATTTTGAAACCATTTGGCTCAGAATTGAAATGTTTAGTATTTATGGTTTATACATATAAGCCAGTGGAGCGATACAGGGCCATCATGGCCCTCTTGTTTTAATTTGAAAGCAACCATTTGGTATAGCCAATCGGACGTTGTGTTACTCTCAGATTTTGAAAATTCTTTAGCATAAGACTAAGAACGTTCTTAACAATGGTTCGTGAATACAGATCCTGATCTTGATTTATGCCATCAAGAAAAACAACACAAACACGTTTTCGCCTCTGGTGCTTACAAGGTTAAAATATCGAGGGAAAAAGAGCAATTGCTGTAAATAAGCACTTGTTCATTTTACGTGTTTGGAACTTTGATATTTAATTTTGTACAAGAGAGAGCGGTTCAAGATTAGACTGTATGAGAAATCGGACTGATCTTCGTCTATACTACTTATAAACATGTCATAGGTCGATATACATGTGCGCCTGCACGGTGGCTCTGTCTATTACGTGAGGGCTTGAAACAACGGGGTCGATGGTTCGAATTCCAAGCCTAGCCGATTTGTTTTCCGAGGATTGAAGATAGTCATTTCCTCAGGATTCATTTCTGTCTCTTCACTGTGTGAAAGCAGCCAGTGGCCTGAGAAGAATATTGTGAGATGAACTGATTAAAAGAAACTCCAGGAAAGTTTTGATAGGTGAACTCGTTGCCGCGATATAACAGCTATAATGTTGAAAAGGGCCATTAAATACCATAAAAATGAGGTCGTGACACGCAAGATGCATGTTAAACACGTACTGAGTGTCTTGTTTAAGAGCAGTTTCGTGTCGAACAGTGTCAGTAAAACCTCTTAACGGTTATTGCAAGTTTTTGCGATAAAACAAACAGTTAAATGTAATTATTCCGTCGGGTAAGCGCCATTACTCTTTACCAGACGACAAAAATTTAGACAGGTCCAAATTGAAAGCACTCGCAGACGACATATTAGTTGCAGCTCAGATGACTGGATTTATTTCCACAAGGTTAGAAAACATCGTGGGAAAAGGAGAAAATGCTGGTTACCAGCATTTTCTCCTTTTCCCACAATGTTTTCAAAAGGCTAATTTTCAAGATTAGTTTAAACTTGGCATTGTGTGGTAATGGGCTAACCTTTACGACGACCCACGCGCAATTATACTTGTTTCTGTGAAAAGAGTTGATTAAGACCAGACTGCACAGAACGTCTACACTGTTAAATATTTTGATCAGAGGTCTACACTGTTTAATATTTTGTGAGATATATCTAACTAAAATGACTAAAAAAGGGCTCCGGAAATTCCAATATCTGTTGGGGTTTTTTTTTGGCGCGGAATAAATTCGTTTCACTATTTTAGCGCTCAGAGTTAATTCATTACCTCCTGGAATAGATTTGCCGCAGACCACTTTGGTACCTTTCCTGTATAATAGGGGCAGATAACTCGACTTAAAGTTTGACACATGGGTACATGTGAAAGTAGTGTAGCAAAATGAGCAATTGCTGGTAACGAACAAGTTCTCTTTTCTTGTAAACCTTTACAAAACTCTTCTGCTTCAAGACGAAAAAGTCAGTCTGTAAGAGGTAATGCGTTAACTAGAATTTATTGGACGTCACTCGTGTAAATCTCGATCACGTGACTTTTAGGAGCGTTATGTACCGGAAATCTCGCAAAATCTCGGACCGATTGAGCCGTCGTCACCGGATGAGATATGCCCTCGAAACAGGAAATAGAACGAGTCCTTTCCCCCAAAATTAAACTTCGATGCATTATTCGGTTTTAGAAAGTCCTGATTTTTCGTGATCAAAGAAACAACGTACTTTTGACTTCAAATACACTGATACGGTGAAATATACTGTATATTATTTTATATTACATAGCCTAAACTCATACCTTAATATTTGATAAAAATAGCTTTCATATCTGCTTGCGTGTTCAAAGAAAGACCGAGTAAACTAAGATATTCGTCCCATAAAGTTTTACTGTATGCTGGGTTCAATTTCACGGCTATAGATTGAAGTCAAACTATTAAAAGTTTTAGCGACATCCTTTTGTCAGCACAAGAAAGATTAAAACTCTGTTCTGATCTGGCCTTGAAGGGGTTTCATATCCTGTTACGGGAAAAGGAATAGAAAAATTTCAGAAAGCAAACCCTCATTTGCAGAGAACACCCGTAATATATGACGGAAAAACCCATTCTAACGATGGAACAAAAATATTTTTGCTATACTACCAAGATCACTACTATCTTGTTGCTAGTATTTCGAGATTAACATCGAGCCAACTATCAAAACACCACGGAAAAGTATATCTATGTTACAATTGCCAAAAAGCTCTAGCAATGGAAGAAAAACTTGCTGTGCATGAAAAACATTGTAAAGATTCTACTATATTAGCACTTCCTCAAATTAACGATACAATATCTTACAAGCAAAAAAATATTAAACTTCCCGGTTTTTGTATATATGCAGACTTCGAGTCTTTGGTTTCTCAACACCTTTGTGATAGCAATACTACGAGAAACCTCGAACAAAAGCATATTCCTTCTTGTTGGAGCTTTTTCTTAAAATCATCGAACAAAAAAATCGTGAAGTCAGCTATGGTATCTCATACAATGAGAAACGAGAAAGAAGATGTCGGAATTATATTCGTGCATCGTTTGCTATCCGTAATCAAAGTAGCCGTAAGACATTGGGAAAACAAAACTGGTGAAGTGCCAGCTTACACTCCTGTATTCTTCCGCAATCTTGGAGGATATGATGCCCATCTTTTTGTAATCTAATTAGCAGACCATGATACAGGAAGAATGACTTTTTTGCCTTCTAATGAACAGAAATATATATCTTTCTCACGTTCTGTGCAGTCTGATCTTGATCTATGCTGTCCGCAAAAGGCTCATATTTTCGCCCATAACACTGAAAGGGTTAATGACAACATTTATGGCACCCCTGTTTTTACCTTTGCATGATTAGTGTAAAACACGTGGCGTCTGTCTGGCAATTAAATGCGTTGACGATGGTTGCGTCTATTCTTAACCCCTAGGCTGCTAACCGCCACTCAAGGACCTTAATCGGACACTGTAGATCAAGATCAGACTGCACAAAGTGTGCAGTCTGATCTTGAATCTACACTGTCCGATAAGGAGATATTTTCCCCGAAAAATACCTCTGGAATAGCAAGATTTTTTTTTTACTGTCGGCTTAAAGTTTTATTCACTTATTTAGCAGATAAAGTGTTTTAAATATGCTCAAGAAATTTCTTACTAATATTAGTAGATTACTAATGAGCTTGATTTCTGATTAAAGTGAAACATCGATTATTCGAACATTGATTATTCGCACACCCGTTAATTCGAACATGTAAGTAATATCGAAGTATTAACTAGAACGGTACCTAAGGTTTTTGAGAATAATGTTACAGTTAGTAGTAGCAGTAGTAGTAGTATCTTTCATTGCGTGAAAACAAAACATTTTTAAAGCAAATTTTTATAAGCAACATTTGCAACCACGGAAATACATAACAGAGTGCGGTAAAACAAACAGACAGAGAAACAGAGACACAGAACTATCGTAACGACTGATCGATACTTGGATTCAGAAAAGGCAGAGATTTTCGTTAAATCAATTTTTGAAAATCACAGTGTTCCGAGAAGCTGTAATTTGTCCCACGGTGTTGGCATATTTTCACACTTTCTTGAAAATTTTTCTTTTTTGTTTCGTGCATTTTTTTTCAGTCGAGCGTAGTGGCGTGTTGTGAATTTTATTTTATCAAGTTACCATCAAAACAAATTTCATCAGTCTGAAACTTCACGAAACTGTAAGATTTTAATCCGTATTTACTCCTTTAGGCTGCTAAGTGCGACTCAATGACCTTTTGCGGACAGTGTAGATTCAGATCAGACTGCACAGAACGTGCAGTCTGATCTTGGATCTACACTGTCCGATAAGGAGATTTTTTACCCTCAGAAATACCTCTGAAATAGCAAAATTTGGGTTTTTATTATAGGCTTGAAATTTTCATTTCACTTACTCAGCGGGTTAAAGGGTTAACATAGTACAACGGATCAGACTGCATGAGCATGCAGCCTGATCTTTGTCTACTCGCTTTGATACCCAGTTAATTGCTTTAATTTGGTAGCTCGCATTTGCAACAGATAAAGCTAATGGATGGCTTATCTATTTTATTTCTGTTCAGCCTATCTCCAGATCTTAAAAGAATCAACTTCCAGTCTCAAATTGCATGTTTCAATTTCGGTTGCTTTTGCGAGCAGAATAGATCAAGATGAGACTACACAGATTTGATAGTCCGATTTTAGCTGTACATAGTCAGATAGTGCATTAGTTAGCCCAGTCAAAACTGTGTTAAAATTACAAAATTTGGAGGGTTTTTTACAATCAAAAACTTGCTTTTTTATATATCTATGGCAACAGAAGGGCTAATTGACCTTATTTTTAATTTTGAAGGAGATCAAATCTCAGCTCCAGACAGAAATCATCATTAGGGTTGCTGTTTGCGAAAACGATTTTTTTTTTTTCAAGACGATCTTTCAATAGAATATGTAAGTCTTTTTTGTTGCATTTTTTGACATCTCAAACATCTTTTGCTTTAAGCCACGTAACCCTTAACTTGCTAAATAAGTTAATTGAAACTTCCAGGCCAAATATTGCTATTTCAAATTTATTTGTAGGGGAAATCTATCTCCTTATTGGACAGTGTAGATCAAGTTCAGACTGCACGTTCTGTGCGGTCTGATCTTGATCTACACTGTCCGCAAAAGGTCCTAGAGTCGCCCTTAGCAGCCTAACGGTTAATCTTAGATTAAGTGGAATGTACATTGTTCGAGCCGCTATCAATTATACCGCCGACAGCTTGCTTATGTTTTCCTCAGATTTACCAATTTTAAGCTGAGTGTCTGCAGTGCCTTGCCAAAGGACACTTCCGTGTAACAAGCATTGCTTTCTGAAAACAAGTTCACCGCTCTGACTCTTTACCAAATATCCTTTAGAAAGTGGTGAGGTTTTTTTAAAACATCATAGGAAAAGAAGAAACTGTAACCAGCGTTTTCTCCTTTTCTCACATTATTTCTACCCTTTCAGATACTACGTCCACCGTTTCAGCTTCATTTGACTTATGGTCTTCGAATTATTTCATTACAACCAGTCTATAACCAGTCTAAAATTCTGTTGTCTGGTAAGATTGACTATTTGATTGAATAGTGTTTGTCGCCACTTTTAACATTATTTCAGTCATATTACGGCGAAAGTTCACACATTCATTTATGTCCTGTATCTCACCAGCACTAACCGAGGGCTCTGAGATGTGCTTCCCATGAACATTCCGACGAAAAACCAGCTGCTTCCAGTTAGACTCGAACCCCGAGCCTCCGGGTAGCAATTCATACGGACTGCGCAGGATGACAAGATTCGAAATTGTTTGCAGATACATTAACTTTTAAGCAGCTAAGCACGACTCACTGACCTTTTGCGGACAGTGTAATTCAAGATCAGACTGCACAAAACGTGCAGTCTGATCTTGAATCTACACTGTCCGATAAAAAATATTTCTCCCCCCAAAAATATGTTTGAAATAACATTATTCGGGCTTTTGCTGTCGGGTTGAAAGTTTTAACTTATTTAGCAGGATAAGGGTAAAACCAACATTTCACAGAGCTTGATTCAATTCTTATTCTAATCGTTTATCAGCAATACTGTGCAGAATAAAATATCAATCATATCATTAGTAATAATTACGTTCTTTAAAATAATGGGTTTAAAACTATGCGCTCCATGACGGTTTTTGAAATTGAAATCCCCGACGAGGGAATAGTATGGATCATTTCGAATCCTCGCTGCAAATTGCGCGTGCACCTGCTCATCCATACTAATGGGTATTTAAGTCTCGTTATTTCAAACACGTGCGTCTGCCTTTGCAGCTAGTTAATGCAGGTATAAAATTTGATGATGGAAAAGATAGAAATTGTTCCCTCTAATCATAAATATTTGAGCCGTGCTCTAGCAAAAGGGGGCTTAATGCATTTCCGTATTGCATTATACTAAGCAAGACATCACCTAATTATGCATCCGTTAGCCCTTTACCACACAATCCCGAATTTTAACGACCCTATCAAAGAAGCCTTTTGAAGACATTGTGGGAAAAGGAGAAAATGCTGGTAACCAGCATTTTCTCCTTTGCCCACAATGTTTTCTACCCTTCCCAAAACAAAATTCAGTTTTTCAGTCGCACTTATTTTGTCGTCTGCAGATGCTTTCAATTTGGACCAGTTTAAAATATTGTCGTTTGGTAAAGAGTTAAATCCATTTTGAAAAACAACCGACTAATGCATGAGGTAGAATTATCCTTTGACATGCAGAAAACTGAACGATAGCGAAAAGTTTCGGCCCATGTCAGCCTGCGCGACTGGGTCGATACTTTTCGCAAATGCATTAAGCCCCCTTTTCACAGAACATGGCTCATAGGTTTTGTTTGGTTGGTTTAAACAATATTTTCACCAGCCTTACAGTTATGTCGGGGCGACCTTGCACCCATCCCATGGACTTCTCTGTAACTAGCACTGTATACAACTGTCATTTCAAGCTGTTGGCTATCTTTTCAAAAACAAAGTCGAAACGACAATATACGTGTACTGAGAGAGGGGTGAGAAAGGAAAATATTAAACCTTTTTGAATAGCTTTCATCATTTCTCTGAGATATTTTTATTCGAGTCGGGATTCAAACTGACAAGCACTGAGTTGACTTGTGCGTCACTATACTAAGATACCTCGGCGTTTATTTTTGTCAAATCTCTCTCTCTCTCTCTCGCTCGCTACACAATTAGATCGTTAGTTTCTTTTAGGAAAAAATGGAAACTTTGTACCTCACATTTCAGCACCAGGTAATAGTTTATCCGAGCTGACGGTACTAAATTTAACAGATTTCAATTTTTCTTTTTCCCACTCAGAAGAACTTAATTGGGACGAATCGTAGAGGTAACGAATGCTTCTCTCATCAAGTGTCGGAAATCACGTAAAAATAATGAGAATTCAACTGCAGCGATAATGTCATTTGCATATTTGTAAGTTTTGTACTTTTTATGCCTGTGAATAAAGGAAAGGACATAAAGAAACCGCATGATATTAAGCTTTGGTAAACATTAGAGTTTCCAAGAACAAGAAAGTTTCACTTTCTCCATTGTCAGGTTGTCTCTTTAGTTTCAAGTCAGGTTTACCAATTGATCTGAATTATCTCTAGGTTTTATTTTAATTCAACCATCGGAGTTAAAAAAAAAAAAAAAAAAAGGGAAAGAAGGGTCCGTTTTTACCAATCATTTTTCAAAAAAAAAAAATCTTTGTCTTATTCTAGATTTAGAAAGTAACACAAGTTCTGGGCACATATTGACCAACCATTCTTAAGAACATTCTTAGTTTTCTTCTCCAGAATTTTCTAAATTTTAAAGTAACACAACTTCTGATTGGCTAAACCATTTGGTTTAGCCAGTCAGAAGTTGTGTTACTATCATATTTAGAAAATCTTGGCGAATTCGACTGAGAATGTTTTTGAGAATGGTTGGTGAATATGGATCCTGATTAGCTAAACCATTTGGTTTAGCCAATCAGAACTTGTGTTACTTTCAAATTTAGACAATTCTTGAGAATAAGACGAAGAGTGGTCTTCGGGAATACGGACCTTGGTCATAAGGTCAAATTAATGAATAATTCGACTGTATTTGCCTCAGTTTCGTTCAGTATCATTCCATGAAACATAGTTTGAACGTTTGCATTTATAGGATCAATGTTTTGAATAAGATTTGGTTATACATAGTCAAAAGCTAGGTTTAGGAGTTAAGATTTTTGAAATATTGTGAAAACAAGAGAGACACCAGTTTACCTTCCATCGCTATGGCGGCGTAACACGGTCTTCCGCTGTATTGGTCTCAGCCGACCAGGCGTGAGACAGAAATTCTGTTTTCAAAGGTCTACAAATAAGTCTGAAATGACAAAAAACACACACACATTTAAATGCAACATCATAGTCCACAATATTTTAGCCGCGCTCTGGCAAAAGGGGGCTTATTGCATCTCCGAAATGCACCATACCAATCAAAGCATCACATAACTATGAATCCATAATAGCCGCTTTTTTAACAACCGACTTTATCATTAGGTAGGCTGGTCCTTGGACATACAGAAAATTTACCGGTAGCGAAAAGTTTCGGCCCAGGTCAGCCTGCGCGTACTGCGCAGGCTGACCTTGGTCGATACTTTTCGCAGATGTATTAAGCCCCATTTTCACAGAGCACGGCTCATTTCAGTATTTACTAATTAGATCGTGTTCAACTTGTAAATGGGTGAAATCACTGATTTTATCCAATAAATGGTATAGTCCGAAAAATACGACAAAGTAGACATTTTTGTCTATATTCCAAATTCACACAAATGCAAACGGAGGGGACTAGCCTGAAAATGCCAAGGTAAATTGAAATTCAAAACAACATTTAACATGGGAATAAAATAGAAACTAGTACGTAACCAGGCCGTTTCTTCGCAGTCTTTCATGATCTTGGCTCACTCTTACTTCAGCGGCTAAAACAGCGGCTAGCTCTGTAACCTCAGAGTTTCGCGTTTTGGGTCAAAACTCTTGATTCGAAGACAAAGTAAATGCTTCTTTTCAACAATCGCGCATCATTAATGGATGTAATGACCACTCTCTACATCAAAATTGCCTTTAAAAACTACCTTTGTCCATGATTTCTGATTTTCGCCAAGACCAATTCAAAACAAACTGTTTACATATGCCCATGTAACTTTATCATGTTCGTGTCTTAGATATCGCGTGCAATTTCGAAAATTGGGCCGTGTAGGGTCAAGAATAGGACAAATGAATGAAATGATCTCAGGCGAGCGTTGAGGGATGTGGGCCCTTATTCATCAACCCTTCTAAAAACATGTTTATTCAAATTCTTAAGAATTTTCTAAGTTTGAAAGTAACACAACTTGTGGCTGGCCAAAGCATTTGATTCAGCCATTCAGATATTGCGTTACTTCCTTAATTAAGTATTTAAGAATGGTTGATAAATACGGGTGATGGTATTTTTGTATTCAAATGTTAAAGATACATCCTAAGGCAAGAGTAAAAAAGCGTTGTTAAAACTTGAAAGTGTGTAGAATGGCTCAGGATTTAGTCAGCTGTGTAAACATAGATAAATTACCAATATATATGGTGTAAAAGATAGAGAAACTCAAAGGATTTTTCCTCATTTAAAACCTGAAACAAATACAGTGATTTCTTTGAAGGATGCCAAAAAATTAAATGCATTTTCTATTTGTCGTAATCTATGCAACCTTGCAACTTTCAGGAGCAATATTTGGCATGTTGGTACAAGAATGATTATAGTTTCATAAAATAAAGATGAAATGGGTTAAAAACTGGCTGAAAACGAGCGTAGATGTACCTTTACAGTCCAACATTGCGAAGGATCGCTACTCAGTACGGCATGGGATAGACCACGGTGTGATTTTCCCGTCGTCTCATCAGTGATTTTCCCGTCTTCTCATTAGGAAAGAGGTGACTAATTCTGAAAACTGATAATTTTGAATCCTTTTTTGAAAATTACAAGTTGCCGTTGAACGAGATTAATCCTTTACCACACAACCCCAAGTTTTAACAACAAGGAAAAGGCCTTTTGAAAATATTGTGGGAAAAGGAGAAAATGCTGGTAACCAGCATTTTCTCCTTTACCCACAATGTTTGCGCAGTCCGCACAGGCTGACATGGGTCAATACTTTCTGCAGATGCATTAAGCGCCCTTTTTCTCAGAGCATGGGTCATAGTAGTCAATGAAAATCCAAGATCAGATTTTGCGTTCCATGACGATTGAGCCTCAAATTTCACCCTCCTCAAAAGTGCACAATATGCCATAGTTTCACATTTACTAAGAGTTGATTCTCGAATTTTCAATTGCCTTACGGGATAGAAAATATCAAAGTACTGAAAGTACTGAGAGACTAGCGAATTTGATTGATTGACTGATTGTATGGTGTTTAACCCTACTTTCAACATTATGTTAGTTATATTGCGGCGGCCAGTGCACATATCCATGCTTTCCTGGAGTATCTTTTACCAGTACTCCGCACAATAATCTTCCCAAGCCACTGGCTGCTTTCCCACATAACCACCGTCGAAACTTGAGAGAGGAATGAATCCTCTCGCAATGACTATCATCAATCCTCGGAAAGAAATTGGCCGAGCCGGGGATCGAACCAGAGACCTCCTATTCTCCTGTCCTGTATGCTACCGACTGAGCTACCGGGGCTATGCATGCTAATGGTTGACCATCATCCAGTTTAACCCTTAACCTGCTAGGAAAATTAAATGAAACTTTCAAGCCAATGGTAAACACCTGAATATTGCTATTTCGAAGTTACATAAGTTTCATATTTTGCTCGTTAGTGCCGCTTCATTGAGACTGTCGTACCCCAGTGAAATGTGTTTCGAGCATAGATGGAGATAATAGCCCAAATTTTCATCAGAAAATTGACATTTTTCAACCCATAAAGAGGGTCATTTTGCATGGTCGTGTTGAAAAGAACTTTTTTTTTATAGGAAGCAAAGGACACATGTTTAATAATGGCAAATGTAGTGTGTAAGTATCGGGGAGATTTCCTTGAGATCTTGTCTTACCTTGATGTGGGTTACCCGTGTAATTGTTTGTTGAGATTGCCCGGCCGAGGCATTTTTTTTTTACGTACAAGGTCTGCCTTTCACTAAACTGCGTATGCATGAAATTTGCGTCACAGTTTAGGTAAGCAAGCATCAAGTCTGAAATCAGGTTTCATTAAACTTTACTATTTGAGCTAATATTTGCATAACTTTACGCCAGCTCATTCCTCTGGGTAAAGCAGGGATCGTATGTGTGTTTGTACAATCCTAAAAATTTGCGTAAACCTTGCGTAGGGAAAGGCAGCCGAGGTCATTAATTAAGTCATGAGTGGAGGCGGTCTTTCAGTAATTGTTTTTGCAAATCATTGCCGGTATTTGTTGTTCGCCCCGCTGAAGCATTTTAATGTATGTATACTATTCTCGTCTCGTGTTTAGTTGAGAAAATGGTTGAAAGTTTTAATCAGAGAACTATGGAGTGAGTACTTAACCTATGAATGAATACTAAGGTGCAGACATGAACTGCATCTCGGTTTTCATTTACGAGAGTAAATCTACGTATGAAAGGTAATGTCCCATTTCGTTTTTTTCTTGTTTTTTTTTTAATTGGAGTTTTACGCCGTTTTACAGATCTAAAGTCATATCACGGCGGTCAGTGCACCTACCATGTGTTCCTGGCTTTCTCACACCAGTACCAACACAACTTTATTTCCGAGCCACTGGCTACTTGTCTCACATGCATCAGAGGTGAGAGACAAAAAGTCGCCGAAATGAAAGTTTGCTGCAAACGGGTGTCGAACACGCTACCACCAGGTCACGAGTCAGTTACGGTAACCACTGAATTACCCCGTGTAATGGTGCTAGCGTAATTTGGAGGTCATCCAGGCTAACGTTCAATGCATATTTCAAATGTTCAAACCGAGCCTCCTGAAAATTAATTTCTTTGTAGGACCATACTCGACCTACTAAGAGCACTATGCGCTCAAATATTTCGACAATGACCGACAATTAGGGGACAAATGTCCTTCCAGTTAACTAAGCAAACTTCATAATTTATTCACCCTGTATAATACTTGTATCATGGCAACAGACACAATTTTCAAGGTTGCACCATGAACTAAATTACATAATAAATTAACAAATTAAAAGTTTATTAAAAATTAATAGTGTAGATGAAATATAATCAATTCCATGTGCGCATATTAGGACGATTTTCGATATTCTAAAAATGTAGGATGTGCTCATCGGGGCATTTTCGCTTATTAGGTTGAATGGGGTACTGTATCAGAATTGTCTGAAGTTTAAGCTTAAACCAGCCAACCTCAATTCTCGTTTAGAAATTCGTGAAGCCACAATGATGTTTTGGGATCTATATCAGAAGGGAACAAGAATTCATAATACGTCATTAGTCACTTAACCCTTTCCCAAACGACAAATTTTGGACTGGTCCAAATTGAAAGAGTTTGCAGACGACAATTTTAAATTTGATGAAAATGGCAGAAAGGTCTCAAAAAGGGTAGAAAACGCTGTGGGAAAAGGAGAAATTGCTCGTTACGAGCAATTTCTCCTTTTCCCACAGAGTTTTCAAAAGACTTGTACTGCAGACACGTGAAAACCAGGGCTTGTTTGGGAAAGGGTTAAAGATCTCGAAAATTTGCCTGTAGTGTTGCCTTGAAATATAACCTTACTTGGATTTTCTGTATCTAATAGAGTATTCGAATTATAGCAACTGAATACAGTATTTGGGGAGCATTTCTCAAATCTATCGCCTTAAAATTTAGTCAAACAAGTCAAAGTCTCACATCCCCTCAAATAAGCAACTTTGTGTCAAATTTCCATTTTCATTCATCGTAATAAAAGACAAGCTTTTCAAGTCAGTGTACAAAATGAAATATCAAAGATTTCAAACGACTCACAGCCACTAAACAAGTGACTGTACAAATGTGTTTTTTTTTAACCTGCCATTTGAAACGAAGGATAAGGAAGACTGCAGTCGACTTTGTTACCAAACCTTGATATCTTTTCAAAATAATATAATTAAAGGAGCAGTTTATGCACTTTCCCTTCAGAAAACAGATTTGAAATTTGTTTAAATAATTCGTTGAAAAAAATCTCCGGAGATTTCGCTATAATTAAAGTCATAGACCCAGACATGAGGGGATCCCAAAGTGAAATTGTATCAGACCGTGTAGAACAAGATCTTGATTTACAGTGTTTGTAGCCTTACGCACTATGAATCGCGCTTAGAAACTTAAGAACTAAACAGCGCTCCCGATCTGGAATATGTAATGATCCTTAACCTCTTGTTACGCCCCTGCAAATACAAAACATTTTGTCCATCTTTACGAACAAATTCATCTTTTGCCACAATGTTTTCGAAAGTTGTCTGAAACAAGATGAAAAATGTTGCCTGTACGAATTAATTTATGGCATGAGTCCTCGGCCAGAACTTTTGCTAAGTTACATAATCGAACCTGTTACCTCAGGATTGCTATAATTTGGCATTAATAGTCGCAAAGCTATCGGGCCTCTGCAGAGGGGATGGTCTGCAATTCGCTTAACCGACGTTGTTATTTCGTATAGTATAGATCAAGATCAGTCTACAGAGAACTTGCAGTCTGATCTAAAATCTGACTGATATTTGGATTGAAATATCTTGGGATAGGCAGTATTTTGCAGTCTTTTAATACGTAGGCTGCTAAGCGGGACTTATGGGACTTTCGCGGACACTGTAGATCAAGATATGACTGCACAGAACGTGCAATCTAATCTTGGATTTACACTATCTAATACGGTGACATTTTCTCCGACGAGCAAAATTTTTAAATCATAGACCATGGGTTTTCACCATTGGCTGAAAATCTTTAGTTTAATTTATTTAGCAGCTTAAGGGTGATGACTGACCATGTCTGTTTTATCCGTTTTATTTGTTTAACCGCAGGGCTGCCAAGGGTGACTCAAGGACCTTTTGCGGACAGTGTAGATTTAGATCAGACTGCACAGAACATGCAGTCTGATCTTGGTTCTACGCTGTTCTTATAGGATTTTTTACCTCAGAAATAACTTTGAAATAGCATCATTCGGCTTTTTACTAGCGTTTTGAAAGTTTCAAAAATTTAATTTATTTAGCAGGCTAAGGGTAAATATCTTCATCTTTTCACTATAGCTTTAACTGACGGATGGTATGGATCGGTATCAGACTGCAGAGAATACATGGCCTCATCTTTGATGTGCAGCTATTGCAAGTAGATGCTTCAATATACCCCATTCGCATCTGCAATTTTAAGCGAAAACAAGTGAAATTTGTATTTGAGCAATGGTCTGTGAAAAAGGGGGCTTAAAGCGCATGCGAAAAGTATCGACCCTGGTCAGCCTGCGCCGACTGCGCAGGCTGACCTGGGCCGAAACCTTTCGCAATTGGTCAATTTTCTGCATGTCAAAGGACCAGTGCATCTCATGAATCAGTCGGTTGTAAGACATAATGGTTTTATTGGTCCATATGTATGTGATGACTTTCATCACGGAGATGCCTTTAGCCCCCTTTTGCCAGAGCATGACCCATTTATTTGATCATGTGAACCGTAAAGACAAGAGTAAAATTTTTGATGAGGTAAAAAGTAAAGAGTGAAGAGAAAACACGTCAACCAATGCTTGAAGGGTTTAGCTGATTAAAAAGTTATTTATTCCTTAGGCGATAACGGTTCCATTATAGGTATAGATCAACATAACTGGTGAATACTTCTCATCGTTTGAGTGAACATTACTCAGTGCATTTCTTGAATACTTCTCATCGTTTGAGTGAACATCACTCTCCGGATTTTCGTGAATACTTCTCACCGGTTAAGTGAACATTACTCAGTGGATTTTCGTGAATACTACTCACCGTTTGAGTGAATATTACTCGTCGGATTTCGTGAATACTTCCCACCGGTTAACTGAACATCACTCAGTGTGTTTTCGTGAATACTACTCATCGTTTGAGTGAACATTACTCAACGAACACTTGTCATAGGTTTAGTGAATATTACTCAGCGGATTATCAGGCAGTTACTTCTCACCTTTTGTGTTACCACTTGACCTTTACCCATAACCCGACAATCCTAATTTTAAATAACCGTTAGGGAAATGCCTTTGAAAACATTATGGGAAAAGTATTTTACCCTTATCCAACAATGTTTTCTGACTTATTATAAAGACAAACACCGTACTTTGAAAACAACGTCGTCTGCATTTCCTCTCAGTGTAGAAAAATCTAATATTTTGTCAGCAGAGCCACAGTAGCTCCGTCGGTAGCTGACAGGACTTGATTACAGGGTTCGGTGGTTCATTTCCCGGCTCGGCCAATTCTGGTACTTTTTGAGTAAATCTCAGAGGAAATTGGCTATTTCCAAACTGCATTAACATGTATTTGAGTCATGTCCTGTGAAAAGGGGGCTTGATGCATCCGCAAATGGTATCGACCCATGTCATCCTGCGCAGTCCGCACAGGCTGACATGTACTGAAACTGTTTGCAATTGGTCGATTTTCTCCATGTCAAACGACCACTTTACCTCATGATTCAATCGGTTGTTTAGAAAAAAACGAAAGAATTTTATGGATCTATAACTTAGAGACCCAAGAACTAAACAGCACTCCCGATGCGGAGTATGTAATGATTCTAAACCTCTTGTTACGCCCCTGTGAATGTAAAAAATTTTATCCATCTTTACGAGCAAAGTCTTCATATGTCACAGTGGTTTAGAAAGTTGCCTGGTGCAAGATGAAGAATTTTGTCTGTACGAAGTAATTTATTTCATGAGTCCTCGACCAAAACTTTTATTAAGCCGGGTAATCGAACCTGTTACCTCTGGATTGCTATAATTTGGCATTAAAAGTCCCAAAGCTACTGGCCCTCTGCAGAAGGGATCGTCAGCAATTGGCTTTACCGACAGTGTTGTTTCGTCTAGTATACATCAAGATCAGTCTGAAGAGAACTTGCAGTCTGATCTAAAGCCTGACCGATATTTGGATTAAGATATCTTGGGATGAGCAGTATTTTTGCAGTCTATTAATACTTAGGCTGCTAGGCGGGACTTTTGAGGCTTTTTCGGACAGTGTAGAGCAGGATATGAATGACAGAACGTGCAATCTAATGAATTTACACCGTCTAATACGGTGATATTTTCTCCGACGAGCAAATTTTTTACATTGTAAAGTATGGGTTTCCACCATAGCTGAAAATCTTTAATTTATTTAGCAGCTTAAGGGTTATGACTGAGCATGTCTGTTTGATCTGTTTGATTTGTTTAACCCCTAGGCTGCCTAGCGAGACTCAAGGACCTTTTGCGGACACTGTACATCAAGATCAGATTGCACAGAACGTGCAGTCCGATCGTGGACCTACAGTGTCCTAATATGAATTGTTTGGCCCCGAAAATAACTTTGAAATAGCATCATTTGGCTTTTCCTAGCGGTTTGAAAGTTTCATTTAACTTATTTAACAGGCTAAGGGTAAATATCTTCATCCTTTTACTTTAAGTGACGGATGGTATGGGTCGGTATCAGACTGCAGAGTATACATGGCCTCATCTTTGATGTGCAGCTATCTCAAGTAGATGCTTCAATATAACCCAATCGCATCTGCAGTTTGAAGCAAAAAAAACTAAAATTTGTATATGAGCCATGCTCTGTGAAAAGGGGTCTTCTCAGGCTGATCTTGGCCGAAACCTTTCGCAACTGGTCAATTTTCTGCATGTCAAAGGACCATACATGTGATGACTTTCATCACGAAGATGCCTTAAGCCCCGTTTTGCCAGAGCATGACCCATTTATTTGATCTTGTGAACGTAAGAACAAGAGTAAAATTTTTAATGAGGTAAAAAGTAAAGGGCGTCAACCAATGGTTGAAGGGTTTAGCTGATTAAAAAGTTATTTATACCTTAGGCGATAAAGGTTCTTTTATATGTATAGATCAACATAACTTTGGTGAATACTTCTCATCGTTTGAGTGAATATTACTCACCGAATTTTCGTGAATACTTCTCACCGGTTAAGTGAACATTACTACGTGTGTTTTCGTGAATACTACTCATTCCTTGAGTGACCATTACTCAACGGATTTTCGTGAACACTTCTCACCGTTTGAACATTACTCAGTGGATTTCGTGAATAGTTTTTACCGTTTAAGTAAACATTAATCAGAGAGTTCGTGGTGACTTTTCATCGTTGTAATGAGCATTAGTCACCGACAGAGTGAAAACTTTTAGCGGTACACTGATCCCTTATTACGCATTTACTTCTCACCTTTTGTGTTACAACTTGACATTTACCCATAACCCGACAATCCTAATGCTTTTGAAAACACTCTGGGAAAAGGAGAAAAGTATTTTATCCTAATCCAACAATGTTTTCTGATTTATCATAAAGACAAACACCGTCTTCATTTCCTCTCAGTATGGAAAAATCTCAAATTTTGTCAGCCGAATCACAGTAGCTCCGTCGGTAGCATACAGGACTTGAGTACAGGGGGTCGGTGGTTCATTTCCCGGCTCGGCCAATTCTGGTACTTTTGGGGTAAATCTCAGAGTAAATTGGCTATTTTCAAACTGCGTTAACATGTATTTGAGTCATGTTCTGTGAAAAAGAGGCTTGATGCATCCACAAAATGTATCGACCAATATCAGCCTGCACAGTCCGCACAGGCTGACATGTACCGAAAGTTTTTGCAAGTGGTCGATTTTCTCCATGTCAAACGACCACTCTAAAAGAATCTAATTGATCCATAATTATGCGATAACTTGCATGGGATATTGCATCACCGAGATGCATTTAGCCCCCTTTTGCCAGAGCCCCGCTCAAATAGTTTAGTCAATCAGAAGTTGTGTTACCTTGAAATTTAGAAAATTCCGGGAATTAGACTACGAAAGTGCTTTTAGAATGATTGAGCTTACACCACAGAAAAATCCCTATTAACCCTTTACCACACGACAAAATTTTAGGCCAGTCCAAATTGAAAGCTTTGCAGACGACAATTTCAATGTGGCTCAAATGGTGAAATTTTTCTTTGATATGGTAGAAAACATTGTGGGAAAAGGAGAAAATGCTGGTTACCAGCATTTCTCCTTTCCCACAATGTTTTCAAAAGGTGTTTTTCCCAGGGTCGTTAAAACTCGGGATTATGTGGTAAAGCAGATTTTGGGCATAATGTCATTATTTCTCAACCGATGTCAAAATGACAAAACTTTGCATCTTTATTTCATTTATTGATTTTTGGTGTTTATTTTTTTTTAAATCTTTTTTTCTTGTTTGGGGCTGATCATCAGAAAATTGTCATTTTTCAACCCATTTTATGGGAAGCAAAGGACACGTTTAATAATGGCATATCTAGTGTGTACTTACCGGGAGGATATACTTGAGATCTTGTCTTATATCGGTGTGGGTTAGCCTTGTAATTGCTTCGCCCAGGCAATTTTTTAACTACAAGGGCTTGAAATTTGAGTACGCAGTTTATGCAAGCAAGCATCAAGTCTGAAACCAAGTTTCATTAAGCTGCATAACTTTACGATTTCAGTAAATATTTGCATAACTTTACGCCAACTCATACCTTTGGGTAAAGCAGGAATCGTATGTATGTATATACAGTCCTAAAAGTCCCAGTTTAGGGAAAGGCAGCCCAAGTCATTAAATAAGACATGAGTGGAGGCGGTCTTTCAGTAAGTGTTTTTGCAATCATTGCCGGTATTTATTGTACGCCCCGCCGAAACATTTTAATGCATGTAAACAGTTCTCGTGTTGATTTAAGAAAATGATTCAAAGTTTCAGTCAGAGAACCATAGAATACTCAACATGTGAATAAATGCTAAGTTGCATATAAGAACTACTTCTCGGTTTTCATTTACAAGGCTAAATCCACTATGAACAGGTCGGTATGTCCCATTGGTTTCTTTTTTTTTTTTAATTGGAGTTTTACGCCGTTTAACAGAGCTAAAGTCATATCTGGCGTTCAGTGCACCTACGCATGTGTCCGTGGCTTTCTCACACCAGTACCGACAGAACTTTCTTTCCAAGCCACTGGCTACTTTTCTCACATGCATCAGAGGTGAAAGGTTAAAAAATCGCCGAAAATAAAGTTTGTAGCAACTGCGTGTCGAACCCGCAAAGCCCAGGTCACGGGCCGGTTACGCTTACTTCTAGTTACCCGGTGTAATGGTGCTAGCGTAATTTGGAGGTCAACCAGGCAAACGTTTAATGCATATTTCAAATGTTCAAACCTAGCCTCCTGAAAATTAATTCCTCTGTAGTACAATACTCGACCTACTTAGAGCACTATGCGCTCAAATATTTCGATAATGACCGATAATTAGGGGACAAATTTCATTCCAGTTAGCGAACTTCATCATTTTCTCACCTTTCCAAATGCTTGTATCATGGCAACAGACATAGTTTTCAAGGTTGCACCATGTACTAAATTACATCATAAATCAACTAATTCAAAGTTTATTAAAAATTAGCGGTGTAAATGAAATATAATCAATTCCATGTGTGCATATTACGACGATTTCCGATATTCTAGTAGGATGGGCTTATTGGGGCATTTGCGCTTATTAGGTTGAATGGGGTACTGTATCAGAATTGTCTGAAGTTTAAGCTTAAACCAGCCAACCTCTCGTTTAGAAGTTTGGGATGCCACAACAAAGTTTTGGGATCTATATCAGCAGAATACAAGAGTTCACACTACGGCATTAGTGTCTTAAAGAACATGAAATTTGCATGTAGTGTTGCCTTGGAAATATCACCTTACTCGGATTTCTGATAAAGTATTCGAATTATAGCAACTGAAACCAATATTTGAGGGAGCATTTCTCAAATTCATCTTTTTAAAAATTAGTCAAACGAATCAAAGTCTCATATCCCTTTAAAAAACAACCTTGTGTCAAATTTCCACTTTCATTCATCGCAATAAAAGACAGGCTTTTCAAGTCACTTTACAAAATGAAATATCAAAGATCTCAAGCGACTGGACTACCGTTTAACAAGTGACTGTACAAATGTTTTTAAAATTTTAAACAAAAGATAATGGAGACTGTAGTCGACTTTCTTACCAAACCTTGACATGTTTTCAAAAAGTATGAATAACGAAACAGTTCATACATTTTCCGTTCAGAAAACAGATTTTAATGCTGAATAATCCAATAAGCACAGCATTGTCTTTGGACAAAATCATCTGTATTTTTAGCACGCTCAAATGATCAAGGCATCCCCATTGCTCTATGGAAGATTCACAGCGCACATACGTGTTCCTGATATGGTCTATACATAACAGGCAAATAATTGGATTTAAAGATTTTATGATAACTATCAAAACAAATGAAAAATCACCAACTTGACTTGCCATGTGAACACAAATTTTCATATCCAAGTGACATACCGCAACTGTATAGAATCCAAAGTCACATGTATACAGTCCCAAACACGGTACACTTCCTATGCTGTACTGTGGGAAATATGAAAAAAAAAGTCAACTCAGTGTTTTATTTGTCAATAATTTCTCATGCATTATTTGCCAGCCATCTATCCAAGATCAATGTGCAAGTGTTTGTGCAGTCCGATCTACATTATCGATAAAACATCTGATCCAACATGTGATGTTACAATTACTGAAGAAGTCGTCCCTTTGAGAAATCGACCATAATCTAAACTTTGACTGAGAAAGCGTATTTCGCTTATTTGATGCTTTTATGGTTAATGTTGAAGCCCTGGCTTCCGCCTTGTTATGCACCTGGTTCATATAATAGAAGAATAGATATAATGGCTAGACCCTGCTCCTTTGATTTATTATTTTGGGCTTTTTTACTGAAATTTGTTCAGATTTTTAATAATTCGTGGAAAAAAACCTTCGGATATTGCACTATAATTAAAGTTATATACCGTAAAACATAAGGGAGTCCAAAGTGGAATTGTATCAGAGCGTGTAGAACAAGATCAGACTCCACGTTCTATGCAGACTGATCTTGATTTTTCACTGCCAGTAGCTTTACGCGCAATGGGTGGTGCGTACAAACCTAAGAACTAAACAGCACTCCCGTTCTGGGGTATGTAGTGACCTTATTCCTCTGGTTACGCCCTTGCAAATGGAAAACAATTTCTCCATCTTTACGAACAAATTCTTCTTTTGCCACAGTGTTTTCGAAAGTTGCATGATGCAAGATGAAGAATTTTGTCTATACGAAGTAATTTATGTAATGAGTCCTCGACCAGAACTTTTGCTAAGCTGGGTAATCGAACCTGCCACCTCTGCATTGCTATTCGGTTAACCGACGGTGTTATTTCGTATAATATAGATCAAGATCAGTCTACAGAGAAAATGCAGTCCGATCTAAAATCTGACTGATATTTGGATAAAAATATCTTGGGATATGCAGTATGACGTCTATTTATTTACACTTGGGCTGCTAAGCACGACTTTTGGGGCTTTTGCGAACAATGTAGATCAAGATATGACTGCACAGAACGTGCCATCTAGTCTTGGATTCACACCGTCCTATACGGTGAGATTTTTCCGACAAGTAAAATTTTTAAATTTTGAACTATGGGTTTTTACCATTGGCTGGAAATCTTTAGTTTAATTTATTTAGCAGCTTAAGGGTTATGACTAACCATGTCTGTTTTATCTGTTTTATTTGTTTGAACCCTGGGCTGCCAAGACACAGAACGTGCAGTCTGATCGTGGATCTACACTGTCCTAATAGGAATTTTTGGCCCCTAAAATAACTTTGAAATAGCATCATTTGGCTATTTGCTGGCGGTTTGAAAGTTTCATTCAACTTATATAGCAGGCTCGGAGTAAATGTCTCCATCTTTTCACTGCAGCTATTGCAAGTAGATGTTTCAATATAACCCATTCGCATCTGCAATTTGCAGCGAAATAAGTAAACTTTGTATTTGAGCCATGCTCTGTGAAAAAGGTGCTTAATGCATCTGCGAAAAATATCGACTCTCGTCAGCTTGCGCGAACTACGCAGGCTGACCTGGGCCGAAACTTTTCGCTATTGGTCAAACTTCTGCATGTCAAAGGACCAGTGCACCTCATGAATCAGTCGGTTGTTAGACAAAGTGGTTTTAATGATCCATATGTATGTGATGACTTTCATTACGGAGATGCCTTAAGCCCTCTTTTGCGAGAGCATGACCCATTTATTTGATCTTGTGAAACGTTGAAAACAAGAGTGAAATTTTTTGATGAGGTAAGAAGTAAAGGGTGAAGAGAAAATACGTCAACCAATGCATAAACGGTTTAGCTAATTAAAATGTTATTTATACCTCAGGCGATAACGGTTCCTTTATGTCTTTACATCAGCATGACTATGGTGAATACTTCTCACCGTTTGAGTGAACATTACTCAGTGCATTTCGTGAATACTTCTCATTGTTTCATTGAACATTACTCACCGGATTTCGTGAATACTTCTCACCGGTTAAGTGAACATTACTCAGTGCGTCTTGCGTGAATACTACTCATCGTTTGAGTGAACAGTACTCAACGGATTTTCGTTAACACTTCTCACTGGTTAAGTTAACATTACTCAACGGATTTTCGTGAACACTTCTCACAGGTTGAGTGAACATTACTCAGCGGATTTTGTAAATACTTCTTACGGTTTGAGTAAACATTTATCAGAGAGTTCCTGGTGACTTTTCATCGTTGTAATGAGCATCAGTCACTGACACAGTTAAATCTTTTTGCAATTACTTATCACCTTTTGTGTTACCACTTGACCTTTACCCATAACTAGGCAGTCCCAATTTTAAATGACCGTTAGGAAAATGCTTTTGAAAACATTGTCGGAAAAGGAGAAAAGTTTGTCAGCTGAGCCACAACAGCTCCATCGGTAGTGGACAGGACTTGAGAACAGGGGGTCGGTGGTTCGATTCCGGGGTCGACCAATTCTGGTACCTTTTCAGTAAATCTCAGAGCAAATTAGCTATTTCCAAATTGTATTTGAGCGTACGAAAGACTCTTATAACATAACCCTTAATCCGGTAAAGAAGTGAAATAAAACTTTTAGGTCGATAGTAAAAAAAAAAAACCACTTTTTTACTATTTTTTCGGGGAGAATATATGCTTATCGGACAGTGTAGATTCAAGATCAGACTGCACGTTTTGTGCAGTCTGATCTTGATCTTCACTGTCCGCAAAATGCTATTGAGTCGCGATTAGAAGCCTAAGGGTTAAAAAGCAACATAAACCTAGTTCGCTATAGAGAAAAGAAATCTTGTTTTCCATCTAAATGTGTGTTTGTGTGTGTGTGTGTGTGTGTGTGTGTGTGTGTGTGCGCGCGCGCGAGGTGTTTTTTTTTTTCTTTTTTTACTTTTAAGTCGCACACCCAAAATAAGACATGTTATTATGTTCTTCTACATTGTGAAATATCGACATTGCTTAAAAATGTCATCTTTAACCAACTCATTGCCTCCTGCAGATACTGTCTTTGTGTCATGCAGCAGACGATCTTCTGGAGGTGTTGTGGCGGAGAGGGACGTTGCTGGTCACAAGCAATTTCTCCTCTTTGCCACAATTCTTTCATATCTCAGGTATTCGCTCTTAGGCTGCTAAGCGTGACTCAATTACCTTTTGCGGGCAGTGTTGATCGGAATAAGACTGCACAGAACGTGCAGTCCGATCTTGGATCTACACTGTCTGACAAGGAGATATCTATCCATTAAAAATACCTTTGAAATAGCAAGATTTGGGTATTTACTATCGGCATGGGAGTTTCATTTCACTTATTATGCAGGATAGGTGTCAAGGATTACCCATCCTCTAATTTGATGGTTATTAAGTCATCTGCGGCGGACTTGTTTCGGAAGGATTGAGTTGAGTAGGGCTCGTAACATTATCAAAGCATCTGTAATAACAACCTTGGATACGCCTCTAGTCACTCTTTGTGTACAGCGTAGATCGGGATCAGGTTGTACAGAACGTTCAGCCTGGTTCTAGGACTGTACTGTTCGCTGCTTTGCTCCTACTCTGGAGAAAAAAAGATTAAAAGGAAATGTTTCAGTTTTGTTCCTGGAGGCCCCGGGTTCGAGCCTCACTAGATCCACTGGTGTTTTCGTGGGAGTATCCTTGGGCAAGACACTTCAGAGCCTCAGCATAGTACTGGTGAAACCCAGGAAATACATGAATATGTGAGCTGTCGCCGTGATTTAACTGAAATAATGTTGAAAGCGGCGTAAAACACCATTCAATCAATCAATTCTGTCGTTGTTCAAAAGTATATTTATAATTCAGCGCTTTAAGCCTTTGTCCAAGCGACAAAATTTTAGAATTGTCCAGATTTGATGGACCTTTCGAAGACATTATGGGGTGTGGCAACAATGATGGGATTCGTGTTTGGAATGGAAGACAGGACATTGTTGGAATGGAGAAAGTATTGTTAAACAGTGTTTTCTGCCTTTCCAACAGTGTAGCTCAAATTGTCCAGGGTCGTAATAAACGTAATAATCTTTTGTAAGTGGTTAAGGGAGAGCTACTGCTTATCTTAGACTTGTCATTATTGTATATTGTGTTATAAAGAAATAGAGCCCTTTGCTTGATATAACATGTAAAACTATTGTACAACGATTTAAATTTAGAAGAATACAACGTTTAAAATAATGCATTTGAGCCATGCTCTGTGACAAGGGAATTGATGCATCCGCAAAAAGTATCGACCCATGTCAGCCTGTGCAGTCCGAGCAGGCGGACATGTGCCGAAACTTTTTGCAAGTGGTCAATTTACTCCATGTAAAAGGTCCACTCTACCTCATGATTCAGTCGGTTGTTTAAGAAAAAAAGAAGAAAAAGAATTTTATGAATCCATAATTATGTGATAACTTGCTTGGTATGATGCATCACAGATACATTTAGCCCTCTTTTGCCAGAGCACGGCTTTAACAGTGTAGCCAGTCAGAGATTGTGTTACCTTGAAATTTAGAATATTACGGGGAATAAAACTAATAGTTTGCTTTTAGAATGCTTCTTTCTACAGAAAAATCCCTTTTGAAGCAGAGTTTGGGCATAATGTTTATTATATCTCAACCGATTTCAAAACGAACTTTGTATTTGCATTTCATTTATTGATTTTCTGTTTTTTTATCCTTTCTTTCTCGTTTGGGGCTGCATTGAATAGCTAAGTTCCATTGCAGCTTTGTTGTCTGTCGTCTGTCGTCTGTTCTTGGCAGAATGATGAATATTTGCCCAGTAAATATCAACTGGCGGGGACCAAGACCGGGATGAGCGGATACGCAGGCAGGTCTGACTCTTTGCTTTTCAATGCTATTCAGTATTTTCCATTACGTTAACCTCCCCGTGCATTCAGGGCCCCTGTAGACCCACTTTACATCGCGTGAGATGGGGTTTGCAGTGATAAAACTCTATCTTCTTATCTATAATCCGGATATACATAAGTTCCGTGTTTTGCTCCTCAGGGCCTCCTCATTGAGGTCCCGGAGAAATGTGTTTCGAGCATAGATGGAGGTAATAGCCCAAAATTTCATCAGAAAATTGTCAATTTTCAAACCAAATTTTCAAACCATAAAGAGGGTCATTTTGCATGGTCCTGTTGAAAAAAAATCCAACTTTTTTATGGGAAGCAAAGGACACATGTTTAATAATGGCAAATATAGTGTGTACATACCGGGAGGATATACTTGAGATCTTGTCTTATATCGATGTGGGTTACCCTTGTAATTGCTTCGCCCAGGCAATTGTTGAACTACAAGGGCATGAAATTTGAGTACGCAGTTTATGTAAGTAAGCATCAAGTCTGAAACCAAGTTTCATTCAACTGCGTAACTTTACGCTTTGAGTAAATATTTGCATAACTTTACGCCAGCTCATACATTTGGGTAAAGCAGGAATCATATGTGTGTATATACAGTCCTAAAAAGTTGCGTAAATCTACGCAGTTTAGGGACAGACAGCCCAGGTCATTAAATAAGACATGAGTGGAGGCGGTCTTTCAGTAAGTGTTTTTGCAAATTATTGCCGGTATTTGTTGTGCGCCCCGCCGATGCATTTTAATGCATGTAAAAATTTCTCGTGTTTATTTGAGTAAATGATTCAAAGTTTTAGTCAGAGAACCATAGAATACTCAACATGTGAATAAATGCTAAGTTGCATATAAGAACTGCTTCTCGGTTTTCATTTACAAGGGTAAATCCACCTATGAACAGGTCGGTATGTCCCATTGGGTTTTTTTTTTTTAATTGGAGTTTTACGCCGTTTTACAGAGCTTAAGTCATATCTAGCGGTCACTGCACCTACGCATGTGTCCGTGGCTTTCTCACACCAGTACCGACAGAACTTTCTTTCCAAGCCACTGGCTACTTTTCTCACATGCATCAGAGGTAAAAGGTTAAAAAATCGCCGAAAAGAAAGTTTATCTCAACTACGTGTCGAACCCGCAAAGCCCAGGTCACGGGTCAGTCACGCTTACCTCTAGTTAGCCGGTGTAATGGTGCTAGCGTAATTTGGAGGTCATCCAGGCAAACGTTTAATGCATATTTCAAATGTTCAAACCGAGCCTCCTGAAAATTAATTTCTCTGTAGTACCATACTCGACCTACTAAGGGCACTATGCGCTCAAATATTTCGACAATGACCAACAATTAGGAGACAAATTTCATTCCAATTAAGCGAACTTCATCATTTTCTCACCCTTTAAAATGCATGTATCATGGCAACAGACACATTTTTCAAGGTTGCACCATGTACTAAATTACATCGTAAATCAACTAATTCAAAGTTTATTAAAAATTAGCGGTGTAGATGAAATATCATCAATTCCATGTGCGCATATTAGGACGAATTTTGATATTCTCAAAAAGTAGGATGGGCTTATTAGGGCATTAGCGCTTATTAGGATGAATGGGGTACTGTATCAGGATTGTCTGAAGTTTAAGCTTAAACCAGCCAACCTCTCGTTTAGAAGTTTGGGATGCCACAACAAAGTTTTGGGATCTATATCAGCAGAATACAAGAGTTCACACTACGACATTAGTGTCTTAAAGAAGATGAAATTTGCATGTACTGTTGCCTTGGAAATATCACCTTACTTGGATTTCTGATAAAGTATTCGAATTGTAGCAACTGAAACCAATATTTGAGGGAGCATTTCTCAAATTCATCTTCTTAAAACTTAGTCAAACAAGTCAAACTCTCATATCCCTTTAGAAAACAACCTTGTGTCAAATTTCCACTTTCATTCATCGCAATAAAAGACAGACTTTTCAGGTCACTGTACAAAATGAAATATCAGAGATCTCAAGCGACTGGACTACCGTTTAACAAGTGACTGTACAAATGTTTTTAAAATTTTAAACAAAAGATAATCGAGACTGTAGTCGACTTTCTTACCAAACCTTGACATGTTTTCAAAAAGTATGAATAACGAAACAGTTCATACACTTTCCGTTCAGAAAACAGATTTTAATGCTGAATAATCCAATAAGCACAGCATTGTCTTTGGACAAAATCATCTGTATTTTTAGCACGCTCAAATGATCAAGGCATCCCCATTGCTCTATGGAAGATTCACAGCGCACATACGTGTTACTGATATGGTCTATACATAACAGGCAAATAATTGGATTTAAAGATTTTATGATAACTATCAAAACAAATGAAAAAACACAAACTTGACTTGCCATGTGAACACAAATTTTCACATCCAAGTGACATACCGCCACTGTATAGAATCCGAAGTCACATGTATACAATCCCAAACACTGTACACTTCCTATGCTGTACTGTGGGAAATATGAAAAAAAAAAAAAGTCAATCCAGTGTTTTATTTGTCAATAATTTCTCATGCATTATTTGCCAGCCATCTATCCAAGATCAATGTGCAAGTGTTTGTGCAGTCCGATCTACATTATCGATAAAACATCTGATCTAACATGTGATGTTAAAATTGCTGAAGAAGTCGTCCCCTTGAGAAATCGACCATAATCTAAACTTTGATTGAGAAAGCGTATTTCGCTTATTTGATGCTTTTATGGTTAATGTTGAAGCCCTGGCTTCCGCCTTGTTATGCACCTGGTACATATAATTGAAGAATAGATATAATGGCTAGACCCTGCTCGTTTGATTTATTATTTTGGGCTTTTTTACTGAAATTTGTTCAGATTTTTAATAATTCGTGGAAAAAAATCTTCGGATATTGCGCTATAATTAAAGTCATATACCGTAAAAAAAAGGGAGTCCAGAGTGGAATTGTATCAGAGCGTGTAGAACAAGATCAGACTCCACGTTCTATGCAGACTGATCTTGACTTTTCACTGCCAGTAGCTTTACGCGCGTACAAACCTAAGAACTAAACAGCACTTCCGTTCTGGAGTATGTAATGGCCTTAAACCTCCGATTACGCCCTTGCAAATGCAAAACAATTTGTCCATCTTTACGAACAAATTCTTCTTTTGCCACAGTGTTTTCGAAAGTTGCATGATGCAAGATGAAGAATTTTGTCTATACGAAGTAATTTATGTAATGAGTCCTCGACCAGAACTTTTGCTAAGCTGGGTAATCGAACCTGCCACCTCTGCATTGCTATTCGGTTAACCGACGGTGTTATTTCGTATAATATAGATCAAGATCAGTCTACAGAAAAAATGCAGTCCGATCTAAAATCTGACTGATATTTGGATAAAAATATCTTGGGATATGCAGTATTTTTGACGTCTTTTTATTTACACTTGGGCTGCTAAGCACGACTTTTGGGGCTTTTGCGGACAGTGAAGATCAAGATATGACTGCACAGAACGTGCAATTTAATCTTGGATTCACACCGTCCAATACGGTGAGATTTTTCCGACAAGCAAAATTTTTAAATTTTAAACTATGGGTTTTCACCATTGGCTGGAAATCTTTAGTTTAATTTATTTAGCAGCTTAAGGGTTATGACTGACCATGTCTGTTTTATCTGTTTTATTTGTTTGAACCCTGGGCTGCCAAGACACAGAACGTGCAGTCTGATCGTAGATCTATACTGTCCTAATAGGAATTTTTTGGCCCCTAAAGTAACTTGGAAATAGCATCATTTGGCTTTTTGCTAGCCGTTTGAAAGTTTCATTTAACTTATTTAGCAGTCTCGGGGTAAATGTCTTCATCTTTTAACTGTAGCTTTAAGTGACGAATGGTATGGATCGGTATCAGACTACGGAGAATACATGGCCTCATCTTTGATGTGCAGCTATTGCAAGTAGATGTTTCAATCTAACCCATTCGCATCTGCAATTTGCAGCGAAAAAAAGTAAACTTTGTATTTGAGCCATGCTCTGTGAAAAAGAGGCTTAATGCATCTGCGAAAAGTATCGACCTGGTCACCTTGCGCGGACTGGGCAGGTTGACCTGGGCCGAAACTTTTCACTATCGGTCAATTTTCTGCATGTCAAAGGATCAGTGCACATCATGAATCAGTCGGTTGTTAGACAAATAGGTTTTATTAGTCCATATATATGTGATGACTTTCATCATGGATATGACTTAAGCCCCCTTTTGCCAGAGCATGACCCATTTATTTGATTTAGTGAAAGGTTAAAGCAAGAGTGAATTTTTTTGATGAGGTAAGAAGTAAAGGGTGAAGAGAAAATACGTCAACCAATGCTTGAACGGTTTAGCTGATTAGAAAGTGATTTATACCTGAGGCGATAACGGTTCCTTTACATGTATAGATCAACATAACTTTGGTGAATACTTCTCACCTTTTGAGTGAACATTACTCAGTGGATTTTTGTGAATACTTTCTCATCGTTTGTGTGAACATTACTCACCGGATTTCGTGAATACTTCTCACCCTTTGCGTGAACATTACTCAGTTCGTCTTTCGTGAATACTACTCATCGTTTGAGTGAACATTACTCAACGGATTTTCGTGAACACTTCTCACTGGTTAAGTTAACAGTACTCAACGGATTTTCGTGAACACTTCTCACCGGTTGAGTGAACATTACTCAGCGGATTTTGTAAATACTTCTTACGGTTTGAGTAAACATTAATCACAGAGTTTGCGGTGATTTTCATCGTTGTAATGGGTATCAGTCATTGACACAGTTAAAACTTCTTGCGGTACACTGATCCCTTATTACGTAATTACTTCTCACCTTTTTTGTTACCACTTGATCTTTACCCATAACCAGGTAATCACAATTTTATAAATGACTGTTAGGCAAATGCTTTGGAAAACGTTGTTTGAAAAGGAGAAATGTTATTTCTCCTTATCCAACAATGTTTTCTGACCTATCATAAAGACAAACACCGTACTTTGAACAACAACGTCGTCTGCATTTCCTCTCAGTGTGGACAAATCTAATATTTTGTCAGCCGAGCCACAGTAGCTCCGTCGGTAGCGTACAGGATTTGAGAACAAGGGGATTGGTGGTTCATTTCCCGGCTCGGCCAATTCTGGTACTTTTTGAGTAAACCTGAGAGGAAATTGGCTATTTCAAAACTGCATTAACATGTATTTGAGTCATGTTCTGTGAAAAGGGGGCTTGATGCATCCGCCAAAGGTATCGACCCATATCATCCTGCGCAGTCTGCGCAGGCTGACATGGACCGAAACTGTTTGCAAGTGGTCTATTTTCTCCATGTCAAACGACCACTCTACCTCAAGATTCAATCGGTTGTTTAAAAAAAAAAAAAAAAAAAAAAGAAAGAATTTTATGGATCTATAACTTAGAGACCTAAGAACTAAACAGCATTCCCGATCCGGAGTAAGTAATGATTCTAAACCTCTTGTTACGCCCCTCTGAATGTAAAACATTTTGTCCATCTTTACTAGCAAAATCTTCTTTTGCCACAGTATTTTCGAAAGTTGTCTGATACAAGATGAAGAATGTTGCCTATACGAAGTAATTTATGTCATGAGTCCTCGATTAGAACTTTTGTTAAGCTGGGTAATCGAACCTGCTACCTCCGGATTGCTATTACTAGGCATTTATAGTCTCAAAGCTACCGAGCCTAGGGGATCGTCTGCAATTCGCTTTACCGACAGTGTTATTTCGTATAGTATAGATCAAGATCAGTCTGCAGAGAACTTGCAGTCTGATCTAAAGTCTGACCAATATTTGGATTAAGATATCTTGGGATGAGCAGTATTTTTGCAGTCTATTAATACTTAGGCTGCTAGGATGGACTTTTGGGGCTTTTTTGGACAGTGTAGATCAAGATATCAATGGACAAAACGTGCAATCTAATCTTGGATTTACACTGTCTAATACGGTGAGATTTTCTCCGACGAGCAAATTTTTTAAATTGTAAAGTATGGGTTTCCACCATTGGCTGAAAATCTTTAATTTATTTAGCAGCTTAAGGGTTATGACTGAGCATGTCTGTTTGATCTGTTTTATTTGTTAAACCCCTAGGCTGCCTAGCGAGACTCAAGGACCTTTTGCGGACAGTGTAGATCAAGATCAGACTGCACAGAACGTGCCATCTGATCGTGGATCTACAGTGTCCTAATAGGAATTGTTTGGCCCCGAAAATAACTTTGAAATAGCATCATTTGCCTTTTTACTAGCGGTTTGAAAATTTTTATTCAACTTATTGAGCAGGCTTAGGGTAAATATCTTCATATTTTTACTTTAACTGACGGATGGTATGGATCAGTATCAGATTACAGAGAATACATGGCCTTATCTTTTATGTGCAGCTATCGCAAGGAGATGCTTCAATATAACCCAATGGCATTTGCAGCTTGAAGCAAAAAAATTTAAAATTTGTATATTAGCCATGCTTTGTGAAAAGGTGTCTTAATGCATCTGCGAAAAGTATCGACCCTGGTCAGCCTGCGCGGACTGCGCAGGCTGATCTTGGTCGAAACCTTTTGCAATTGGTTAATTTTCTGCATGTCAAAGGACCAGTGCATCTCATGAATCAGTCGGTTGTTAGACAAAATGGTTTTATTGATCCATATATTTGTGACAAATATTACAGAGAGGCTTTAAGCACCCTTTTGGAAGAGCATGACTAATTTTATATTGTGAAACGTAAATAAAAGTTAAAAGTTTTTGATGAGGTAAAAAGTAGAGGTCGAAGAGAAAATACGTCAACCAATGCTTCAAGGGTTTAGCTGATTAAAAAGTTATTTATACCTTAGGCGATAACGGTTCCTTTATATGTATAGATGAACATAACTTTGGTGAATACTTCTCATCGTTTGACTGAACATTACTCACTGGATTTTGTGAATACTTTTCATCGTTTCAGTGAACATTACTCACCGGGTTTCGTGAATACTTCTCACATGTTAAGTGAATATTACTCAGTGTGTTTTCGTGAATACTACTGATCGTTTGAGTGAACATTACTCACGGGATTTTCGTGAACACTTCTCACTGATTAAGTTAACATTACTCAACGGATTTTTGTGAACACTTCTCACCGGTTGAATGAACATTACTCAGCGGATTTTGTAAATACTTCTTACGGTTTGAGTAAACATTAATCAGAGAGTTCCTGGTGACTTTTCATCGTTGTAATGAGCATCAGTCACTGACACAGTGAAATCTTCTTGCGGTACACTGATCCCTTATTACCTTTTGTGTTACCACTTGACCTTTACCCATAACCAGGCAGTCCCAATTTTAAATGACCGTTAGGAAAATGCTTTTGAAAACATTGTCGGAAAAGGAGAAAAGTATTTTCTCTCAGTGTAGACAAATCTCAAAGTTTGTCAGCTTAGCCACAACAGCTCCATCGGTAGCGGACAGGACTTGAGAACAGGGGGTCGATGGTTCAATTCTGGTACTTTTTCAGTAAATCTCAGAGCAAATTGGCTATTTCCAAACTGTATTTGAGCTTATGAAAGACTCTTAACATAACCCTTAACCTGGTAAACAAGTGAAATGAAACTTTTAGGTCGATAGTAAAAAACCCATTTTTTACTATTTTTTCGGGGAGAATATATGCTTATCGGAAAGTGTAGATTCAAGATCAGACTACACTTTCTGTGCAGTCTGATCTTGATCTACACTGTCCTCAAAAGGCCATTGAGTCGCGATTAGCAGCCTAAGAGTTAAAAAGCAACAGAAACCTAGTTATCTATACCGAAAAAATTCTGTTTTCCATCTCAGTGCGTACACCTGTGTGTGTGCGAGAGGTTTTTTTTTTTTTTACTTATAAGTTATATGTTCTTCTACGTTGTGAAATATTGACATTGCTTAAAAAATGTCATCTTTAACTAACTTATTACCTCCTGCAGAGGAAACTGTCTCAGCGTCTTGCAGCAGACGATTCTCGAAGGGCGTTGTGGCCGAGGGAGACATTGCTGGTCACAAGCAATTTCTCCTCTTTGCCACAATGCTTTCATCTCTAGTCAGGTATTGGCCCTTAGGCTTCTAAGCGTGACTCAATGACCTTTTGCGGGCAGTGTTGATCGGAATATGACTGCACAGAACGTGCAGTCCGATCT
Source organism: Tridacna gigas (assembly GCA_945859785.2). NCBI lineage: Eukaryota > Metazoa > Mollusca > Bivalvia > Cardiida > Cardiidae > Tridacna > Tridacna gigas. The sequence continues at coordinate 9,454,161 of OX244031.2, read as the reverse complement.
TAGATCTACACTGTCTGACAAGGAGATATCTATCCATTGAAAAATACACTTGAAATAGCAAGATTTGGGTATTTACTATCGGCATGGGAGTTTCATTTCACTTATTTTGCAGGATAGGTGTCAAGGATTACCCATGCTCTAATTTGATGGTTATTAAGTCATCTGCTGCGGAATTGTTTCAGGAAGGAGTGAGTTGAGCAGAACGTTCAGCCTGGTTCTAGGACTGCACTGTTCGCTGCTTTGCTCCTACTCTGGCGAAAAAAAGATTAAAAGGAAATGTTTCAGCTGTTGTTCCTGGAGGCCCCAGGTTCGAGCCTCACTCGATCCACTGGGCTTTTCGTGGGAGTATCCTTGGGCAAGACAGTTCAGAGCCTCAGTATAGTACTGGTGAAACCCAGGAAATACACATGAATATGTGAACTGTCGCCGTGATATGACTGAAATAATGTTGATAGCGGCGTAAAACACTATTCAATCAATCAATTCAGTTGTTGTTCAAAAGTATATTTATAATTCAGCGCTTAAAGACTTTGTCCAAGCGACAAAACTTTAGAATTGTCCAGATTTGATGGACCTTTCGATGACATTATGGGGTGTGGCAACAATGATGGGATTCGTGTTTGGAATGGAAGAGAGGGTATTTTTGGAATGGAGAAAGTATTGTTAAACAGTGTTTTCTGCCTTTCCAACAGTGTAGCTCAAATTTTCCAGGGTCGTAATAAACGTAACAATCTTTTGTAAGGGGTTAAGGGAGAGCTACTGCTTATCTTAGACTTGTCATTATTGTATATTGTGTTATAAAGAAATAGAGCCCTTTGCTTTATATAACATCTAAAACTATTGTACAACGATGTAAATTCAAAAAAATACAACGTTTAAAATAATGCATTTGAGCCATGCTCTGTGACAAGGGAATTGATGCATCCGCAAAAAGTATCGACCCATGTCAGCCTGTGCAGTCCGAGCAGGCGGACATGTGCCGAAACTTTTTGCAAGTGGTCAATTTACTCCATGTAAAAGGTCCACTCTACCTCATGATTCAGTCGGTTGTTTAAGAAAAAAAGAAGAAAAAGAATTTTATGAATCCATAATTATGTGATAACTTGCTTGGTATGATGCATCACTGAGATACATTTAGCCCTCTTTTGCCAGAGCACGGCTTTAACAGTGTAGCCAGTCAGAGATTGTGTTACCTTGAAATTTAGAATATTACGGGGAATAAGACTAAGAATGTGCTTTTAGAATGCTTCTTTCTACAGAAAAATCCCTTTTGAAGCAGAGTTTGGGCATAATGTTTATTATATCTCAACCGATTTCAAAACGAACTTTGCATTTGCATTTTATTTATTGATTTTCTGGGTTTTTATCTTTTCTTTCTCGTCTGGGGCTGCATTGAATAGCTAAGTTCCATTGCAGCTGTGTTGTCTGTCGTCTGGTCTTGGCAGAATGATGAATATTTGCCCAGTAAATATCAACTGGCGGGGACCAAGACCGGGATGAGCGGATACGCAGGCAGGTCTGACTCTTTGCTTTCCAATGCTATTCAGTATTTTCCATTACGTTAACCTCCCCGTGCATTCAGGGCCCCTGTAGACCCACTTTACATAGCGTGAGGTGGGTTTTGCAGTGATAAAACTCTATCTTCTTATCTATAATCCGGATATACATAAGTTCCGTTTTTTGCTCCTTAGGGCCGCCACATTGAGGTCCCGGAGAAATGTGTTTCGAGCATAGATGGAGGTAATAGCTCAAAATTTCATCAGAAAATTGTCAATTTTCAAACCAAATTTTCAAACCATAAAGAGGGTCATTTTGCATGGTCTTGTTAAAAAAAAAACCCAACTTTTTTATGGGAAGCAAAGGACACATGTTTAATAATGGCAAATATAGTGTGTACATACCGGGAGGATATACTTGAGATCTTGTCTTATATCGATGTGGGTTACCCCTGTAATTGCTTCGCCCAGGCAATTGTTGAACTACAAGGGCATGGAATTTGAGTACGCAGTTTATGTAAGCAAGCATCAATTCTAAAACCAAGTTTCATTTAACTGCGTAACTTTACGCTTTGAGTAAATATTTGCATAACTTTACGCCAGCTCATACATTGGGGTAAAGCAGGAATCATATGTGTGTATATACAGTCCTAAAAAGTTGCGTAAATCTACGCAGTTTAGGGAAAGGCAGCCCAGGTCATTAAATAAGACATGAGTGGAGGCGGTCTTTCAGTAAGTGTTTTTGCAAATCTTTGCCGGTATTTGTTGTGCGCCCCGCCGATGCATTTCAATGCATGTAAAAAGTTCTCGTGTTTATTTGAGAAAATGATTCAACGTTTTAGTCAGAGAACCATAGAATACTCAACATGTGAATAAATGCTAAGTTGCATATAAGAACTGCTTCTCGGTTTTCATTTACAAGGGTAAATCCACCTATGAACAGGTTGGTATGTCCCATTGGGGTTTTTTTATTGGAGTTTTACGCCGTTTTAAAGAGCTTAAGTCATATCTTGCGGTCACTGCACCTACGCATGTGTCCGTGGCTTTCTCACACCAGTACCGACAGAACTTTCCAAGCCACTGGCTACTTTTCTCACATGCATCAGAGGTGAAAGGTTAAAATATCGCCGAAAAGAAAGTTTATCTCAACTACGTGTCGAACCCGCAAAGCCCAGGTCACGGGTCAGTCACGCTTACCTCTAGTTAGCCGGTGTAATGGTGCTAGCGTAATTTGGAGGTCATCCAGGCAAACGTTTAATGCATATTTCAAATGTTCAAACCGAGCCTCCTGAAAATTAATTTCTCTGTAGTACCATACTCGACCTACTAAGGGCACTATGCGCTCAAATATTTCGACAATGACCAACAATTAGGAGACAAATTTCATTCCAGTTAAGCGAACTTCATCATTTTCTCACCCTTTAAAATGCATGTATCATGGCAGCAGACACAGTTTTCAAGGTTGCACCATGTACTAAATTACATCATAAATCAACTAATTCAAAGTTTATTAAAAATTAGCGGTGTAGATGAAATATCATCAATTCCATGTGCGCATATTAGGACGAATTTCGATATTCTCAAAAAGTAGGATGGGCTTATTAGGGCATTTGCGCTTATTAGGTTGAATGGGTTACTGTATCAGAATTATCTGAAGTTTAAGCTTAAACCAGCCAACCTCTCGTTTAGAAGTTTGGGATGCCACAACAATGTTTTGGGATCTATATCAACAGAATAGAAGAGTTCACACTACGGCATTAGTGTTTCAAAGAACATGAAATTTGCATGTACTGTTGCCTTGGAAATACCACCTTACTTGGATTTCTGATAAAGTATTCGAATTATAGCAACTGAAACCAATATTTGAGGGAGCATTTCTCAAATTCATCTTCTTTAAACTTAGTCAAACAAGTCAAAGTCTCATATCCCTTAAGAAAACAACCTTGTATCAAATTTCCACTTTCATTCATCGCAATAAAAGACAGGCTTTTCAGGTCACTGTACAAAATGAAATATCAAAGATCTCAAGCGACTGGACTACCGTTTAACAAGTGACTACAAATGTTTTTAAAATTTTAAAACAAAAGATAATGGAGACTGTAGTCACTGTAGTCGACTTTCTTACCAAACCTTAACATGTTTTCAAAAAAGTATTAATAACGAAACAGTTCATACACTTTCCGTTCAGAAGTCAGATTTTAATGCTGAATATAATCCAATAAGCACAGCATTGTCTTTGGACAAAATCATCTGTATTTTTAGCACGCTCAAATGATCAAGCCATCCCCATTGCTCTATGGAAGATTCACAGCGCACATACGTGTTACTGATATGGTCTATACATAACAGGCAAATAATTGGATTTAAAGATTTTATAATAACTATCAAACAAATGAAAAATCACCAACTTGACTTGCCATGTGAACACAAATTTTCATATCCAAGTGACATACCGCCACTGTATAGAATCCAAAGTCACATGTATACAATCCCAAACACTGTACACTTCCTATGCTGTATTGTGGGAAATATGAAAAAAAAAAAAAAAAAGTCATCCCAGTGTATTTGTCAATAATTTCTCATGCATTATTTGCCAGCCATCTATCCAAGATCAATGTGCAAGTGTTTGTGCAGTCCGATCTACATTATCGATAAAACATCTGATCTAACATGTGATGTTAAAATTGCTGAAGAAGTCGTCCCTTTGAGAAATCGACCATAATCTAAACTTTGATTGAGAAAGCGTATTTCGCTTTTATGGTAATGTTGAAGCCCTGGCTTCCGCCTTGTTATGCGCCTGGTATATATAATTGAAGAATAGACATAATGGCTAAACCCTGCTCCTTTGATTTATTATTTTGAGCTTTTTTACTGAAATTTGTTCAGATTTTTAATAATCCGTGGAAAAAATCTTTGGATATTGCGCTATAATTTAAGTCATATACCGAAAAAAATAAGGGAATCCTAAGTGGAATTGTATCAGAGCGTGTAGAACAAGATCAGACTCCACGTTCTATGCAGACTGATCTTGATTTTTCACTGCCAGTAGCTTTACGCGCAATGGGTCGCGCGTACAAACCTAAGAACTAAACAGCACTCCCGTTCTGGAGTATGTAATGACCTTAAACCTGTGGTTACGCCCTTGCAAATGCAAAACATTTTGTCCATCTTTACGAACAAATTCTTCTTTTGCCGCAGTGTTTTCGAAAGTTGATTGATGAATCAATATGAAGAATTTTTATGTAATGAGTCCTCGACCAGAACTTTTGCTAAGCTGGGTAATCGAACCTGCCACCTCTGGATTGCTGTTCGCTTAACCGACGGTGTTATTTCGTATAATATAGATCAAGATCAGTCTACAGAAAAAATGCAGTCCGATCTAAAATCTGACCGATATTTGGATAAAAATATCTTGGGATATGCAGTATTTTTGACGTCTATTTATTTTCACTTGGGCTGCTAAGCACGACTTTTGGGGCTTTTGCGGACAGTGAATATCAAGATATGACTGCGCAGAACGTGCAATCTAATCTTGAATTCACACAGTCCAATACGGTGAGATTTTTCCGACAAGCAAAATTTTTAAATTTTAAACTATGGGTTTTCACCATTGGCTGGAAATCTTTAGTTTAATTTATTTAGCAGCTTAAGGGTTATGACTAACCATGTCTGTTTTATCTGTTTTATTTCTTTGAACCCTGGGCTGCCAAGACACAGAACGTGCAGTCTGATCGTGGATCTACACTGTCCTAATAGGAATTTTTGGCCCCTAAAATAACTTTGAAATAGCATCATTTGGCTTTTTGCTAGCGGTTTGAAAGTTTCATTTAACTTATATAGCAGGCTCGGAGTAAATGTCTCCATCTTTCCACTGTAGCTTTAACTGACGGATGATATGGATCGGTATCAGACTACAGAGAATACATGGCCTCATCTTTGATGTGCAGCTATTGCAAGTAGATGTCTCAATATAACCCATTCGCATCTGCAATTTGCAGCGAAAAAAAGTAAACTTTGTATTTGAGCCATATGAGGTAAGAAATAAAGGGCGAAGAGAAAATACGTCAACCAATGCTTGAACGGTTTAGCTGATTAAAATGTTATTTATACCTTAGGCGATACAGGTTCCTTTATATATAGATTTATGTATAGATCAACATAACTTTGGTGAATACTTTTCACCGTTTGAGTGAACATTACTCAGTGCATTTCGTGAATACTTCTCATTGTTTCAGTGAACATTACTCACCGGATTTTCGTGAGTACTTCTCACCGGTTAAGTGAACATTACTCAGTGCGTCTTTCGTGAATACTACTCATCGTTTGAGTGAACATTACTCAACGGATTTTCGTGAACACTTCTCACCGGTTGAGTGAACATTACTCAGCGGATTTTGTAAATACTCCTTACGGTTTGAGTTAAGATTAATCAGAGAGTTCCTGGTGACTTTTCATCGTTGTAATGAGCATCAGTCACTGACACAGTGAAATCTTCTTGCGGTACACTGATCCCTTATTACGCAATTACTTATCACCTTTTGTGCTACCACTTGACCTTTACCCATAACTAGGCAGTCCCAATTTTAAATGACCGTTAGGAAAATGCTTTTGAAAACATTGTCGGAAAAGGAGAAAAGTTTGTCAGCTGAGCCACAACAGCTCCATCGGTAGTGGACAGGACTTGAGAACAGGGGGTCGGTGGTTCGATTCCCGTGTCGACCAATTCTGGTACTTTTTCAGTAAATCTCAGAGCAAATTAGCTATTTCCAAACTGTATTTGAGTGTATGAAAGACTCTTATAACATAACCCTTAACCCGGTAAACAAGTGAAATGAAACTTTTAGGTCGATAGTAAAATTTTAGGTCGATAGTAAAAAACCTCTTTTTTACTATTTTTTCGGAGAGAATATATGCTTATCGGACAGTGTATATTCAAGATCAGACTGCACGTTTTGTGCAGTCTGATCTTGATCTTCACTGTCCGCAAACTGCTGTTGAGTCGCGATTAGCAGCCTAAGGGTTAAAAAGCAACATAAACCTAGTTCGCTATACAGAAAAGAAATCTTGTTTTCCATCTCAATGTGTGTGTGGGGGCACACGCGCGAGGTTTTTTTTTTTACCTTTAAGTCGCACACCCAAAATAAGACATGTTATTATGTTCTTCTACATTGTGAAATATCGACATTGCCTAAAAATGTCATCTTTAACGTACTCATTGCCTTCTGCAGATACTGATCTACACTGTCTGACAAGGAGATACCTCTCCATTAAAAATACCTTTGAAATAGCAAGATTTGGGTATTTACTATCGGCATGGGAGTTTCATTTCACTTATTTTGCAGGATAGGTGTCAAGGATTACCCATGCTCTAATTTGATGGTTATTAAGTCATCTGCTGCGGACTTGTTTCAGGAAGGATTGAGTTGAGCAGGGCTCGTAACATTGGTATGGAATCTGTAATAACCATTACAACCTTGGATACACTTCTAGTCACTCTTTGTGTACAGTGTAGATCGGGATCAGGTTGTACAGAACGTTCAGCCTGGTTCTAGGACTGCACTGTTCGCTGCTTTGCTCCTACTCTGGCGAAAAAAAGATTAAAAGGAAATGTTTCAGTTGTTGTTCCTGGAGGCCCCAGGTTCGAGCCTCACTCGATCCACTGGGCTTTTCGTGGGAGTATCCTTGGACAAGACACTTCAGAGCCTCAGCATACTACTGGTGAAACCCAGGAAATACACGAATATGTGAACTGTCGCCGTGATATAACTGAAATAATGTTGAAAGCGGCGTAAAACACCATTCAATCAATCAATTCAGTTGTTGTTCAAAAGTATATGTATAATTCAGCGCTTTAAGACTTTGTTCAAGCGACAAAATTTTAGAATTGTCAAGATTTGATGGACCTTTCGATGACATTATGGGGTGTGGCAACAATGATTAGATTCGTGTTTGGAATGGAAGAGAGGACATTGTTGGAATGGAGAAAGTATTGTTAAACAGTGTTTTCTGCCTTTCCAACAGTATAGCTCAAATTGTCCAGGGTCGTAATAAACGTAATAATCTTTTGTAAGGGGTTAAGGGAGAGCTACTGCTTATATTAGACTTGTCATTATTGTAGATTGTATTGTAAAGAAATAGAGCCCTTTGCTTGATATAACATGTAAAACTAATGTACAAAGATTAAAATGAAAAAATACAACGTTAAAATAATGTATTTGAGCCATGCTCTGTGAAAAGGGAATTGATGCATCTGCAAAAAGAATCGACCAATATCAGCCTGCGCAGTCCGCGCAGCGGGGACATGTGCCGAAACTTTTTGCAAGTGATCAATTTCCTCCATGTAAAAGGTCCACTCTACCTCATGATTCAGTCGGTTGTTTAAAAAAAAAAAAAAAAAAAGAAGAAGAAAAAGAATTTTATGAATCCATAATTAAGTGATAACTTGCTCGGTATAATGCATCACTGAGATACATTTAGCCCTCTTTTGCCAGAGCGCGGCTTTAACAGTGTAGTCAGTGAGAGATTGTGTTACCTTGAAATTGAACGTATGTGTATATACAGTCCTAGAGAATTGCGTAAATCTACGCAGTTTAGGGAAAGGCAGCCCAGCTCATTAAATAAGACATGAGTGGAGGCGGTCTTTCAGTAATTGTTTTTGTAAATCATTGCCGGTATTTATTGTACGCCCCGCCGAAACATTTTAATGCATGTAAACAGTTCTCGTGTTGATTTAAGAAAATGATTCAAAGTTTTAGTCAGAGAACCATAGAATACTCAACATGTGAATAAATGCTAAGTTGCATACAAGAACAGCTTCTCGGTTTACATTTACAAGGGTAAATCCACCTATGAACAGGTCGGTATGTCCATTTTTTTTTTTTAATTGGAGTTTTACGCCGTTTTACAGAGCTTACGTCATATCTTGCGGTCAGTGCACCTACGCATATGTCCGTGGCTTTCTCAGACCAGTGCCGACAGAACTTTCTTTCCAAACCACTGGCTACTTTTCTCACATGCATCAGAGGTGAAAGGTTAAAAAATCGCCGAAAAGAAAGTTTACCGCAAATGCGTGTCGAACCCGCAAAGCCCAGGTCACGGGTCAGTCACACTTACCACTAGTTAGCCGGTGGAATGGTGCTAGCGTAATTTGGAGGTCATCCAGGTAAACGTTTAATGCATATTTCAAATGTTCAAACCGAGCCTCCTGAAAATTAATTTCTCTGTAGTACCATACTCGACCTACTAAGGGCACTATGCGCTCAAATATTTCGACAATGACCGACAATTAGGGGACAAATTTCATTCCAGTTAAACGAACTTCATCATTTTCTCACCCTTTAAAATGCTTGTATCATGGCAACAGACACAGTTTTCAAGGTTGCACCATGTACTAAATTACATCATAAATCAACTAATTCAAAGTTTATTAAAAATTAGCAGTGTAGATGAAATATCATCAATTCCATGTGCGCATAATAGGACGATATTCGATATTCTCAAAAAATTGGATGGGCTTATTAGGGCATTTGCGCTTATTAGGTTGAATTGGGTACTGTATCAGAATTGTCTGAAGTTTAAGCTTAAACCAGCCAACCTCTCGTTTAGAAGTTTGGGATGCCACAACAATGTTTTGGGATCTATATCAACAGAATAGAAGAGTTCACACTACGGCGTTAGTGTTTCAAAGAACATGAAATTTGCATGTACTGTTGCCTTGGAAATACCACCTTACTTGGATTTCTGATAAAGTATTCGAATTATAGCAACTGAAACCAATATTTGAGGGAGCATTTCTCAAATTCATCTTCTTTAAACTTAGTCAAACAAGTCAAAGTCTCATATCCCTTTAGAAAACAACCTTGTGTCAAATTTCCACTTTCATTCATCGCAATAAAAGACAGGCTTTTCAGGTCACTGTACAAAATGAAATATCAAAGATCTCAAGCGACTGGACTACCGTTTAACAAGTGACTACAAATGTTTTTAAAATTTTAAAACAAAAGATAATGGAGACTGTAGTCGACTTTCTTACCAAACCTTAACATGTTTTCAAAAAAGTATTAATAACGAAACAGTTCATACACTCTCCGTTCAGAAGTCAGATTTTAATGCTGAATATAATCCAATAAGCACAGCATTGTCTTTGGACAAAATCATCTGTATTTTTAGCACGCTCAAATGATCAAGCCATCCCCATTGCTCTATGGAAGATTCACAGCGCACATACGTGTTACTGATATGGTCTATACATAACAGGCAAATAATTGGATTTAAAGATTTTATAATAACTATCAAACAAATGAAAAATCACCAACTTGACTTGCCATGTGAACACAAATTTTCATATCCAAGTGACATACCGCCACTGTATAGAATCCAAAGTCACATGTATACAATCCCAAACACTGTACACTTCCTATGCTGTATTGTGGGAAATATGAAAAAAAAAAAAAAAAAAAGTCATCCCAGTGTATTTGTCAATAATTTCTCATGCATTATTTGCCAGCCATCTATCCAAGATCAATGTGCAAGTGTTTGTGCAGTCCGATCTACATTATCGATAAAACATCTGATCTAACATGTGATGTTAAAATTGCTGAAGAAGTCGTCCCTTTGAGAAATCGACCATAATCTAAACTTTGATTGAGAAAGCGTATTTCGCTTTTATGGTAATGTTGAAGCCCTGGCTTCCGCCTTGTTATGCGCCTGGTATATATAATTGAAGAATAGACATAATGGCTAAACCCTGCTCCTTTGATTTATTATTTTGAGCTTTTTTACTGAAATTTGTTCAGATTTTTAATAATCCGTGGAAAAAATCTTTGGATATTGCGCTATAATTTAAGTCATATACCGAAAAAAATAAGGGAATCCTAAGTGGAATTGTATCAGAGCGTGTAGAACAAGATCAGACTCCACGTTCTATGCAGACTGATCTTGATTTTTCACTGCCAGTAGCTTTACGCGCAATGGGTCGCGCGTACAAACCTAAGAACTAAACAGCACTCCCGTTCTGGAGTATGTAATGACCTTAAACCTGTGGTTACGCCCTTGCAAATGCAAAACATTTTGTCCATCTTTACGAACAAATTCTTCTTTTGCCGCAGTGTTTTCGAAAGTTGATTGATGAATCAATATGAAGAATTTTTATGTAATGAGTCCTCGACCAGAACTTTTGTTAAGCTGGGTAATCGAACCTGCCACCTCTGGATTGCTGTTCGCTTAACCGACGGTGTTATTTCGTATAATATAGATCAAGATCAGTCTACAGAAAAAATGCAGTCCGATCTAAAATCTGACCGATATTTGGATAAAAATATCTTGGGATATGCAGTATTTTTGACGTCTATTTATTTTCACTTGGGCTGCTAAGCACGACTTTTGGGGCTTTTGCGGACAGTGAATATCAAGATATGACTGCGCAGAACGTGCAATCTAATCTTGAATTCACACAGTCCAATACGGTGAGATTTTTCCGACAAGCAAAATTTTTAAATTTTAAACTATGGGTTTTCACCATTGGCTGGAAATCTTTAGTTTAATTTATTTAGCAGCTTAAGGGTTATGACTAACCATGTCTGTTTTATCTGTTTTATTTCTTTGAACCCTGGGCTGCCAAGACACAGAACGTGCAGTCTGATCGTGGATCTACACTGTCCTAATAGGAATTTTTGGCCCCTAAAATAACTTTGAAATAGCATCATTTGGCTTTTTGCTAGCGGTTTGAAAGTTTCATTTAACTTATATAGCAGGCTCGGAGTAAATGTCTCCATCTTTCCACTGTAGCTTTAACTGACGGATGATATGGATCGGTATCAGACTACAGAGAATACATGGCCTCATCTTTGATGTGCAGCTATTGCAAGTAGATGTCTCAATATAACCCATTCGCATCTGCAATTTGCAGCGAAAAAAAGTAAACTTTGTATTTGAGCCATATGAGGTAAGAAATAAAGGGCGAAGAGAAAATACGTCAACCAATGCTTGAACGGTTTAGCTGATTAAAATGTTATTTATACCTTAGGCGATACAGGTTCCTTTATATATAGATTTATGTATAGATCAACATAACTTTGGTGAATACTTTTCACCGTTTGAGTGAACATTACTCAGTGCATTTCGTGAATACTTCTCATTGTTTCAGTGAACATTACTCACCGGATTTTCGTGAGTACTTCTCACCGGTTAAGTGAACATTACTCAGTGCGTCTTTCGTGAATACTACTCATCGTTTGAGTGAACATTACTCAACGGATTTTCGTGAACACTTCTCACCGGTTGAGTGAACATTACTCAGCGGATTTTGTAAATACTCCTTACGGTTTGAGTAAAGATTAATCAGAGAGTTCCTGGTGACTTTTCATCGTTGTAATGAGCATCAGTCACTGACACAGTGAAATCTTCTTGCGGTACACTGATCCCTTATTACGCAATTACTTATCACCTTTTGTGCTACCACTTGACCTTTACCCATAACTAGGCAGTCCCAATTTTAAATGACCGTTAGGAAAATGCTTTTGAAAACATTGTCGGAAAAGGAGAAAAGTTTGTCAGCTGAGCCACAACAGCTCCATCGGTAGTGGACAGGACTTGAGAACAGGGGGTCGGTGGTTCGATTCCCGGGTCGACCAATTCTGGTACTTTTTCAGTAAATCTCAGAGCAAATTAGCTATTTCCAAACTGTATTTGAGTGTATGAAAGACTCTTATAACATAACCCTTAACCCGGTAAACAAGTGAAATGAAACTTTTTAGGTCGATAGTAAAATTTTAGGTCGATAATAACTGTCCGATAAGCATATATTCTCTCCGAAAAATTGTGCAGTCTGATCTTGATCTTCACTGTCCGCAAACTGCTGTTGAGTCGCGATTAGCAGCCTAAGGGTTAAAAAGCAACATAAACCTAGTTCGCTATACAGAAAAGAAATCTTGTTTTCCATCTCAATGTGTGTGTGGGGGCACACGCGCGAGGTTTTTTTTTTTACCTTTAAGTCGCACACCCAAAATAAGACATGTTATTATGTTCTTCTACATTGTGAAATATCGACATTGCCTAAAAATGTCATCTTTAACGTACTCATTGCCTTCTGCAGATACTGATCTACACTGTCTGACAAGGAGATACCTCTCCATTAAAAATACCTTTGAAATAGCAAGATTTGGGTATTTACTATCGGCATGGGAGTTTCATTTCACTTATTTTGCAGGATAGGTGTCAAGGATTACCCATGCTCTAATTTGATGGTTATTAAGTCATCTGCTGCGGACTTGTTTCAGGAAGGATTGAGTTGAGCAGGGCTCGTAACATTGGTATGGAATCTGTAATAACCATTACAACCTTGGATACACTTCTAGTCACTCTTTGTGTACAGTGTAGATCGGGATCAGGTTGTACAGAACGTTCAGCCTGGTTCTAGGACTGCACTGTTCGCTGCTTTGCTCCTACTCTGGCGAAAAAAAGATTAAAAGGAAATGTTTCAGTTGTTGTTCCTGGAGGCCCCAGGTTCGAGCCTCACTCGATCCACTGGGCTTTTCGTGGGAGTATCCTTGGACAAGACACTTCAGAGCCTCAGCATACTACTGGTGAAACCCAGGAAATACACGAATATGTGAACTGTCGCCGTGATATAACTGAAATAATGTTGAAAGCGGCGTAAAACACCATTCAATCAATCAATTCAGTTGTTGTTCAAAAGTATATGTATAATTCAGCGCTTTAAGACTTTGTTCAAGCGACAAAATTTTAGAATTGTCAAGATTTGATGGACCTTTCGATGACATTATGGGGTGTGGCAACAATGATTAGATTCGTGTTTGGAATGGAAGAGAGGACATTGTTGGAATGGAGAAAGTATTGTTAAACAGTGTTTTCTGCCTTTCCAACAGTATAGCTCAAATTGTCCAGGGTCGTAATAAACGTAATAATCTTTTGTAAGGGGTTAAGGGAGAGCTACTGCTTATATTAGACTTGTCATTATTGTAGATTGTATTGTAAAGAAATAGAGCCCTTTGCTTGATATAACATGTAAAACTAATGTACAAAGATTAAAATGAAAAAATACAACGTTAAAATAATGTATTTGAGCCATGCTCTGTGAAAAGGGAATTGATGCATCTGCAAAAAGAATCGACCAATATCAGCCTGCGCAGTCCGCGCAGCGGGGACATGTGCCGAAACTTTTTGCAAGTGATCAATTTCCTCCATGTAAACGGTCCACTCTACCTCATGATTCAGTCGGTTGTTTAAAAAAAAAAAAAAAGAAGAAGAAGAAAAAGAATTTTATGAATCCATAATTAAGTGATAACTTGCTCGGTATAATGCATCACTGAGATACATTTAGCCCTCTTTTGCCAGAGCGCGGCTTTAACAGTGTAGTCAGTGAGAGATTGTGTTACCTTGAAATTGAACGTATGTGTATATACAGTCCTAGAGAATTGCGTAAATCTACGCAGTTTAGGGAAAGGCAGCCCAGCTCATTAAATAAGACATGAGTGGAGGCGGTCTTTCAGTAATTGTTTTTGTAAATCATTGCCGGTATTTATTGTACGCCCCGCCGAAACATTTTAATGCATGTAAACAGTTCTCGTGTTGATTTAAGAAAATGATTCAAAGTTTTAGTCAGAGAACCATAGAATACTCAACATGTGAATAAATGCTAAGTTGCATACAAGAACAGCTTCTCGGTTTACATTTACAAGGGTAAATCCACCTATGAACAGGTCGGTATGTCCATTTTTTTTTTTTAATTGGAGTTTTACGCCGTTTTACAGAGCTTACGTCATATCTTGCGGTCAGTGCACCTACGCATGTGTCCGTGGCTTTCTCAGACCAGTGCCGACAGAACTTTCTTTCCAAACCACTGGCTACTTTTCTCACATGCATCAGAGGTGAAAGGTTAAAAAATCGCCGAAAAGAAAGTTTACCGCAAATGCGTGTCGAACCCGCAAAGCCCAGGTCACGGGTCAGTCACACTTACCACTAGTTAGCCGGTGGAATGGTGCTAGCGTAATTTGGAGGTCATCCAGGTAAACGTTTAATGCATATTTCAAATGTTCAAACCGAGCCTCCTGAAAATTAATTTCTCTGTAGTACCATACTCGACCTACTAAGGGCACTATGCGCTCAAATATTTCGACAATGACCGACAATTAGGGGACAAATTTCATTCCAGTTAAACGAACTTCATCATTTTCTCACCCTTTAAAATGCTTGTATCATGGCAACAGACACAGTTTTCAAGGTTGCACCATGTACTAAATTACATCATAAATCAACTAATTCAAAGTTTATTAAAAATTAGCAGTGTAGATGAAATATCATCAATTCCATGTGCGCATAATAGGACGATATTCGATATTCTCAAAAAATTGGATGGGCTTATTAGGGCATTTGCGCTTATTAGGTTGAATTGGGTACTGTATCAGAATTGTCTGAAGTTTAAGCTTAAACCAGCCAACCTCTCGTTTAGAAGTTTGGGATGCCACAACAATGTTTTGGGATCTATATCAACAGAATAGAAGAGTTCACACTACGGCGTTAGTGTTTCAAAGAACATGAAATTTGCATGTACTGTTGCCTTGGAAATACCACCTTACTTGGATTTCTGATAAAGTATTCGAATTATAGCAACTGAAACCAATATTTGAGGGAGCATTTCTCAAATTCATCTTCTTTAAACTTAGTCAAACAAGTCAAAGTCTCATATCCCTTTAGAAAACAACCTTGTGTCAAATTTCCACTTTCATTCATCGCAATAAAAGACAGGCTTTTCAGGTCACTGTACAAAATGAAATATCAAAGATCTCAAGCGACTGGACTACCGTTTAACAAGTGACTACAAATGTTTTTAAAATTTTAAAACAAAAGATAATGGAGACTGTAGTCGACTTTCTTACCAAACCTTAACATGTTTTCAAAAAAGTATTAATAACGAAACAGTTCATACACTCTCCGTTCAGAAGTCAGATTTTAATGCTGAATATAATCCAATAAGCACAGCATTGTCTTTGGACAAAATCATCTGTATTTTTAGCACGCTCAAATGATCAAGCCATCCCCATTGCTCTATGGAAGATTCACAGCGCACATACGTGTTACTGATATGGTCTATACATAACAGGCAAATAATTGGATTTAAAGATTTTATAATAACTATCAAACAAATGAAAAATCACCAACTTGACTTGCCATGTGAACACAAATTTTCATATCCAAGTGACATACCGCCACTGTATAGAATCCAAAGTCACATGTATACAATCCCAAACACTGTACACTTCCTATGCTGTATTGTGGGAAATATGAAAAAAAAAAAAGTCATCCCAGTGTATTTGTCAATAATTTCTCATGCATTATTTGCCAGCCATCTATCCAAGATCAATGTGCAAGTGTTTGTGCAGTCCGATCTACATTATCGATAAAACATCTGATCTAACATGTGATGTTAAAATTGCTGAAGAAGTCGTCCCTTTGAGAAATCGACCATAATCTAAACTTTGATTGAGAAAGCGTATTTCGCTTTTATGGTAATGTTGAAGCCCTGGCTTCCGCCTTGTTATGCGCCTGGTATATATAATTGAAGAATAGACATAATGGCTAAACCCTGCTCCTTTGATTTATTATTTTGAGCTTTTTTACTGAAATTTGTTCAGATTTTTAATAATCCGTGGAAAAAATCTTTGGATATTGCGCTATAATTTAAGTCATATACCGAAAAAAATAAGGGAATCCTAAGTGGAATTGTATCAGAGCGTGTAGAACAAGATCAGACTCCACGTTCTATGCAGACTGATCTTGATTTTTCACTGCCAGTAGCTTTACGCGCAATGGGTCGCGCGTACAAACCTAAGAACTAAACAGCACTCCCGTTCTGGAGTATGTAATGACCTTAAACCTGTGGTTACGCCCTTGCAAATGCAAAACATTTTGTCCATCTTTACGAACAAATTCTTCTTTTGCCGCAGTGTTTTCGAAAGTTGATTGATGAATCAATATGAAGAATTTTTATGTAATGAGTCCTCGACCAGAACTTTTGCTAAGCTGGGTAATCGAACCTGCCACCTCTGGATTGCTGTTCGCTTAACCGACGGTGTTATTTCGTATAATATAGATCAAGATCAGTCTACAGAAAAAATGCAGTCCGATCTAAAATCTGACCGATATTTGGATAAAAATATCTTGGGATATGCAGTATTTTTGACGTCTATTTATTTTCACTTGGGCTGCTAAGCACGACTTTTGGGGCTTTTGCGGACAGTGAATATCAAGATATGACTGCGCAGAACGTGCAATCTAATCTTGAATTCACACAGTCCAATACGGTGAGATTTTTCCGACAAGCAAAATTTTTAAATTTTAAACTATGGGTTTTCACCATTGGCTGGAAATCTTTAGTTTAATTTATTTAGCAGCTTAAAGGTTATGACTAACCATGCTTGTTTTATCTGTTTTATTTCTTTGAACCCTGGGCTGCCAAGACACAGAACGTGCAGTCTGATCGTGGATCTACACTGTCCTAATAGGAATTTTTGGCCCCTAAAATAACTTTGAAATAGCATCATTTGGCTTTTTGCTAGCGGTTTGAAAGTTTCATTTAACTTATATAGCAGGCTCGGAGTAAATGTCTCCATCTTTCCACTGTAGCTTTAACTGACGGATGATATGGATCGGTATCAGACTACAGAGAATACATGGCCTCATCTTTGATGTGCAGCTATTGCAAGTAGATGTCTCAATATAACCCATTCGCATCTGCAATTTGCAGCGAAAAAAAGTAAACTTTGTATCTGAGCCATATGAGGTAAGAAATAAAGGGCGAAGAGAAAATACGTCAACCAATGCTTGAACGGTTTAGCTGATTAAAATGTTATTTATACCTTAGGCGATACAGGTTCCTTTATATATAGATTTATGTATAGATCAACATAACTTTGGTGAATACTTTTCACCGTTTGAGTGAACATTACTCAGTGCATTTCGTGAATACTTCTCATTGTTTCAGTGAACATTACTCACCGGATTTTCGTGAGTACTTCTCACCGGTTAAGTGAACATTACTCAGTGCGTCTTTCGTGAATACTACTCATCGTTTGAGTGAACATTACTCAACGGATTTTCGTGAACACTTCTCACCGGTTGAGTGAACATTACTCAGCGGATTTTGTAAATACTCCTTACGGTTTGAGTAAAGATTAATCAGAGAGTTCCTGGTGACTTTTCATCGTTGTAATGAGCATCAGTCACTGACACAGTGAAATCTTCTTGCGGTACACTGATCCCTTATTACGCAATTACTTATCACCTTTTGTGCTACCACTTGACCTTTACCCATAACTAGGCAGTCCCAATTTTAAATGACCGTTAGGAAAATGCTTTTGAAAACATTGTCGGAAAAGGAGAAAAGTTTGTCAGCTGAGCCACAACAGCTCCATCGGTAGTGGACAGGACTTGAGAACAGGGGGTCGGTGGTTCGATTCCCGTGTCGACCAATTCTGGTACTTTTTCAGTAAATCTCAGAGCAAATTAGCTATTTCCAAACTGTATTTGAGTGTATGAAAGACTCTTATAACATAACCCTTAACCCGGTAAACAAGTGAAATGAAACTTTTAGGTCGATAGTAAAATTTTAGGTCGATAGTAAAAAACCTCTTTTTTACTATTTTTTCGGAGAGAATATATGCTTATCGGACAGTGTATATTCAAGATCAGACTGCACGTTTTGTGCAGTCTGATCTTGATCTTCACTGTCCGCAAACTGCTGTTGAGTCGCGATTAGCAGCCTAAGGGTTAAAAAGCAACATAAACCTAGTTCGCTATACAGAAAAGAAATCTTGTTTTCCATCTCAATGTGTGTGTGGGGGCACACGCGCGAGGTTTTTTTTTTTACCTTTAAGTCGCACACCCAAAATAAGACATGTTATTATGTTCTTCTACATTGTGAAATATCGACATTGCCTAAAAATGTCATCTTTAACGTACTCATTGCCTTCTGCAGATACTGATCTACACTGTCTGACAAGGAGATACCTCTCCATTAAAAATACCTTTGAAATAGCAAGATTTGGGTATTTACTATCGGCATGGGAGTTTCATTTCACTTATTTTGCAGGATAGGTGTCAAGGATTACCCATGCTCTAATTTGATGGTTATTAAGTCATCTGCTGCGGACTTGTTTCAGGAAGGATTGAGTTGAGCAGGGCTCGTAACATTGGTATGGAATCTGTAATAACCATTACAACCTTGGATACACTTCTAGTCACTCTTTGTGTACAGTGTAGATCGGGATCAGGTTGTACAGAACGTTCAGCCTGGTTCTAGGACTGCACTGTTCGCTGCTTTGCTCCTACTCTGGCGAAAAAAAGATTAAAAGGAAATGTTTCAGTTGTTGTTCCTGGAGGCCCCAGGTTCGAGCCTCACTCGATCCACTGGGCTTTTCGTGGGAGTATCCTTAGACAAGACACTTCAGAGCCTCAGCATAGTACTGGTGAAACCCAGGAAATACACGAATATGTGAACTGTCGCCGTGATATAACTGAAATAATGTTGAAAGCGGCGTAAAACACCATTCAATCAATCAATTCAGTTGTTGTTCAAAAGTATATGTATAATTCAGCGCTTTAAGACTTTGTTCAAGCGACAAAATTTTAGAATTGTCAAGATTTGATGGACCTTTCGATGACATTATGGGGTGTGGCAACAATGATTAGATTCGTGTTTGGAATGGAAGAGAGGACATTGTTGGAATGGAGAAAGTATTGTTAAACAGTGTTTTCTGCCTTTCCAACAGTATAGCTCAAATTGTCCAGGGTCGTAATAAACGTAATAATCTTTTGTAAGGGGTTAAGGGAGAGCTACTGCTTATATTAGACTTGTCATTATTGTAGATTGTATTGTAAAGAAATAGAGCCCTTTGCTTGATATAACATGTAAAACTAATGTACAAAGATTAAAATGAAAAAATACAACGTTAAAATAATGTATTTGAGCCATGCTCTGTGAAAAGGGAATTGATGCATCTGCAAAAAGAATCGACCAATATCAGCCTGCGCAGTCCGCGCAGCGGGGACATGTGCCGAAACTTTTTGCAAGTGATCAATTTCCTCCATGTAAAAGGTCCACTCTACCTCATGATTCAGTCGGTTGTTTAAAAAAAAAAAAAAAAAAGAAGAAGAAAAAGAATTTTATGAATCCATAATTAAGTGATAACTTGCTCGGTATAATGCATCACTGAGATACATTTAGCCCTCTTTTGCCAGAGCGCGGCTTTAACAGTGTAGTCAGTGAGAGATTGTGTTACCTTGAAATTGAACGTATGTGTATATACAGTCCTAGAGAATTGCGTAAATCTACGCAGTTTAGGGAAAGGCAGCCCAGCTCATTAAATAAGACATGAGTGGAGGCGGTCTTTCAGTAATTGTTTTTGTAAATCATTGCCGGTATTTATTGTACGCCCCGCCGAAACATTTTAATGCATGTAAACAGTTCTCGTGTTGATTTAAGAAAATGATTCAAAGTTTTAGTCAGAGAACCATAGAATACTCAACATGTGAATAAATGCTAAGTTGCATACAAGAACAGCTTCTCGGTTTACATTTACAAGGGTAAATCCACCTATGAACAGGTCGGTATGTCCTTTTTTTTTTTTAATTGGAGTTTTACGCCGTTTTACAGAGCTTACGTCATATCTTGCGGTCAGTGCACCTACGCATGTGTCCGTGGCTTTCTCAGACCAGTGCCGACAGAACTTTCTTTCCAAACCACTGGCTACTTTTCTCACATGCATCAGAGGTGAAAGGTTAAAAAATCGCCGAAAAGAAAGTTTACCGCAAATGCGTGTCGAACCCGCAAAGCCCAGGTCACGGGTCAGTCACACTTACCACTAGTTAGCCGGTGGAATGGTGCTAGCGTAATTTGGAGGTCATCCAGGTAAACGTTTAATGCATATTTCAAATGTTCAAACCGAGCCTCCTGAAAATTAATTTCTCTGTAGTACCATACTCGACCTACTAAGGGCACTATGCGCTCAAATATTTCGACAATGACCGACAATTAGGGGACAAATTTCATTCCAGTTAAACGAACTTCATCATTTTCTCACCCTTTAAAATGCTTGTATCATGGCAACAGACACAGTTTTCAAGGTTGCACCATGTACTAAATTACATCATAAATCAACTAATTCAAAGTTTATTAAAAATTAGCAGTGTAGATGAAATATCATCAATTCCATGTGCGCATAATAGGACGATATTCGATATTCTCAAAAAATTGGATGGGCTTATTAGGGCATTTGCGCTTATTAGGTTGAATTGGGTACTGTATCAGAATTGTCTGAAGTTTAAGCTTAAACCAGCCAACCTCTCGTTTAGAAGTTTGGGATGCCACAACAATGTTTTGGGATCTATATCAACAGAATAGAAGAGTTCACACTACGGCATTAGTGTTTCAAAGAACATGAAATTTGCATGTACTGTTGCCTTGGAAATACCACCTTACTTGGATTTCTGATAAAGTATTCGAATTATAGCAACTGAAACCAATATTTGAGGGAGCATTTCTCAAATTCATCTTCTTTAAACTTAGTCAAACAAGTCAAAGTCTCATATCCCTTTAGAAAACAACCTTGTGTCAAATTTCCACTTTCATTCATCGCAATAAAAGACAGGCTTTTCAGGTCACTGTACAAAATGAAATATCAAAGATCTCAAGCGACTGGACTACCGTTTAACAAGTGACTACAAATGTTTTTAAAATTTTAAAACAAAAGATAATGGAGACTGTAGTCGACTTTCTTACCAAACCTTAACATGTTTTCAAAAAAGTATTAATAACGAAACAGTTCATACACTCTCCGTTCAGAAGTCAGATTTTAATGCTGAATATAATCCAATAAGCACAGCATTGTCTTTGGACAAAATCATCTGTATTTTTAGCACGCTCAAATGATCAAGCCATCCCCATTGCTCTATGGAAGATTCACAGCGCACATACGTGTTACTGATATGGTCTATACATAACAGGCAAATAATTGGATTTAAAGATTTTATAATAACTATCAAACAAATGAAAAATCACCAACTTGACTTGCCATGTGAACACAAATTTTCATATCCAAGTGACATACCGCCACTGTATAGAATCCAAAGTCACATGTATACAATCCCAAACACTGTACACTTCCTATGCTGTATTGTAGGAAATATGAAAAAAAAAAAAAAGTCATCCCAGTGTATTTGTCAATAATTTCTCATGCATTATTTGCCAGCCATCTATCCAAGATCAATGTGCAAGTGTTTGTGCAGTCCGATCTACATTATCGATAAAACATCTGATCTAACATGTGATGTTAAAATTGCTGAAGAAGTCGTCCCTTTGAGAAATCGACCATAATCTAAACTTTGATTGAGAAAGCGTATTTCGCTTTTATGGTAATGTTGAAGCCCTGGCTTCCGCCTTGTTATGCGCCTGGTATATATAATTGAAGAATAGACATAATGGCTAAACCCTGCTCCTTTGATTTATTATTTTGAGCTTTTTTACTGAAATTTGTTCAGATTTTTAATAATCCGTGGAAAAAATCTTTGGATATTGCGCTATAATTTAAGTCATATACCGAAAAAAATAAGGGAATCCTAAGTGGAATTGTATCAGAGCGTGTAGAACAAGATCAGACTCCACGTTCTATGCAGACTGATCTTGATTTTTCACTGCCAGTAGCTTTACGCGCAATGGGTCGCGCGTACAAACCTAAGAACTAAACAGCACTCCCGTTCTGGAGTATGTAATGACCTTAAACCTGTGGTTACGCCCTTGCAAATGCAAAACATTTTGTCCATCTTTACGAACAAATTCTTCTTTTGCCGCAGTGTTTTCGAAAGTTGATTGATGAATCAATATGAAGAATTTTTATGTAATGAGTCCTCGACCAGAACTTTTGCTAAGCTGGGTAATCGAACCTGCCACCTCTGGATTGCTGTTCGCTTAACCGACGGTGTTATTTCGTATAATATAGATCAAGATCAGTCTACAGAAAAAATGCAGTCCGATCTAAAATCTGACCGATATTTGGATAAAAATATCTTGGGATATGCAGTATTTTTGACGTCTATTTATTTTCACTTGGGCTGCTAAGCACGACTTTTGGGGCTTTTGCGGACAGTGAATATCAAGATATGACTGCGCAGAACGTGCAATCTAATCTTGAATTCACACAGTCCAATACGGTGAGATTTTTCCGACAAGCAAAATTTTTAAATTTTAAACTATGGGTTTTCACCATTGGCTGGAAATCTTTAGTTTAATTTATTTAGCAGCTTAAGGGTTATGACTAACCATGTCTGTTTTATCTGTTTTATTTCTTTGAACCCTGGGCTGCCAAGACACAGAACGTGCAGTCTGATCGTGGATCTACACTGTCCTAATAGGAATTTTTGGCCCCTAAAATAACTTTGAAATAGCATCATTTGGCTTTTTGCTAGCGGTTTGAAAGTTTCATTTAACTTATATAGCAGGCTCGGAGTAAATGTCTCCATCTTTCCACTGTAGCTTTAACTGACGGATGATATGGATCGGTATCAGACTACAGAGAATACATGGCCTCATCTTTGATGTGCAGCTATTGCAAGTAGATGTCTCATTATAACCCATTCGCATCTGCAATTTGCAGCGAAAAAAAGTAAACTTTGTATTTGAGCCATATGAGGTAAGAAATAAAGGGCGAAGAGAAAATACGTCAACCAATGCTTGAACGGTTTAGCTGATTAAAATGTTATTTATACCTTAGGCGATACAGGTTCCTTTATATATAGATTTATGTATAGATCAACATAACTTTGGTGAATACTTCTCACCGTTTGAGTGAACATTACTCAGTGCATTTTTGTGAATACTTCTCATCGTTTGTGTGAACATTACTCACCGGATTTCGTGAGTACTTCTCACCGGTTAAGTGAACATTACTCAGTGCGTCTTTCGTGAATACTACTCATCGTTTGAGTGAACATTACTCAACGGATTTTCGTGAACACTTCTCACTGGTTAAGTTAACATTACTCAACGGATTTTTCGTGAACACTTCTCACCGGTTGAGTGAACATTACTCAGCGGATTTTGTAAACACTTCTTACGGTTTGAGTAAACATTAATCACCGAGTTTGCGGTGATTTCCATCGTTGTAATGGGCATCAGTCATTGACACAGTTAAAACTTCTTGCGGTACACTGATCCCTTATTACGTAATTACTTCTCACCTTTTTTGTTACCACTTGATCTTTACCCATAACCAGGTAATCACAATTTTATAAATGACTGTTAGGCAAATGCTTTTGAAAACATTGTTGGAAAAGGAGAAATGTTATTTCTCCTTATCCAACAATGTTTTCTGACCTATCATAAAGACAAACACCGTACTTTGAACAACAACGTCGTCTGCATTTCCTCTCAGTGTGGACAAATCTAATATTTTGTCAGCCGAGCCACAGTAGCTCCGTCGGTAGCGTACAGGATTTGAGAACAGGGGGATTGGTGGCTCATTTCCCGGCTCGGCCAATTCTGGTACTTTTTGAGTAAATCTCAGAGGAAATTGGCTATTTCCAAACTGCATTAACATGTATTTGAGTCAGGTTCGGTGAAAAGGGGGCTTGATGCATCCGCCAAAGGTATCGACCCATGTCATCCTGCGCAGTCTGCGCAGGCTGACATGGACCGAAACTGTTTGCAAGTGGTCTATTTTCTCCATGTCAAACGACCACTCTACCTCAAGATTCAATCCGTTGTTTAAAAAAAAAAAAAAGAATTTTATGGATCTATAACTTAGAGACCTAAGAACTAAACAGCATTCCCGATCCGGAGTAAGTAATGATTCTAAACCTCTTGTTACGCCCCTCTGAATGTAAAACATTTTGTCCATCTTTACGTGCAAAATCTTCTTTTGCCACAGTGTTTTCGAAAGTTGTCTGATACAAGATGAAGAATGTTGCCTATACGAAGTAATTTATGTCATGAGTCCTCGATTAGAACTTTTGTTAAGCTGGGTAATCGAACCTGCTACCTCTGGATTGCTATTACTAGGCATTTATAGTCTCAAAGCTACCGAGCCTAGGGGATCGTCTGCAATTCGCTTTACCGACAGTGTTATTTCGTATAGTATAGATCAAGATCAGTCTGCAGAGAACTTGCAGTCTGATCTAAAGTCTGACAGATATTTTGGTTAAGATATCTTGGGATAAGCAGTATTTTTACAGTCTAATAATACTTACGCTGCCAGGCGGGACTTTTGAGGCTTTGTCGGACAGTGTAGAGCAAGATATGAATGCACAGAACGTGCAATCTAATCTTTGATTTACACCGTCCAATACGGTGAATTTTCTCCGACGAGCAAATTTTTTAAATTGTAAAGTATGGGTTACCACCATCAGCTGAAAATCTTTAATTTAATTTATTTAGCAGCTTAAGGGTTTTGACTGACCTTGTCTGTTTGATCTGTTTAATTTGTTCAACCCATAGCCTGCCTAGCGAGACTCAAGGACCATTTGCGGACAGTGTAGATCAAGATCAGACTGCAAAGAACGTGCCGTCTGATCGTGGATCTACAGTGTCGTAATATGAATTGTTTAGCTCCGAAAATAACTTTGAAATTGCATCATTTGGCTTTTCCTATCGGTTTGAAAGTTTCATTTAACTTATTTAGCAGGCTAAGGGTAAACATCTTCATCTTTTTACTTAAAGTGACGGATGGTATGGATCGGTATCTGACTGCAGAGAATACATGGCCTTTTGTGCAGCTATCGCAAGGAGATGCTTCAATATAACCCAATGGCATCTGCAGTTTGAAGCAAAAAAAAGTAAAATTTGTATATGAGCCATGTTCTGTGAAAAGGTGTCTTAATGCATCTGCGAAAAGTATCGACCCTGGTCAGCCTGCGCGGAATGCGCAGGCTGACCTGGGCCGAAACTTTTCGCAAATGGGCAATTTTCTGCATGTCAAAGGACCAGTGCACCTCATGAATCAGTCAGTTGTTAGACAAATGGGTTTTATTGGTCCATATATATGTGATGACTTTCATCACGGATATGCCTTTAGCCCCCTTTTACCAGAGCATGACCCATTTATTTGATCTTGTGAAACGTTAAAACAAGAGTAAAAATTTTGACGAGGTAAGAAGTAAAGGGTGAAGAGAAAATACATCAATCAATGCTTGAACGGTTTAGCCGATTAAAATGTTATTTATACCTTAGGCGATAACGGTTCCTTTATATCTTTACATCAGCATGACTTTGGTGAATACTTCTCACCGTTCCAGTGAACATTACTCAGTGTATTTTGTGAATACTTCTCATCGTTTGAGTGAACATTGCTCACCGGATTTCATGAATACTTCTCATCGGTTAAGTGAACATTGCTCAGAGCATTTTCGTGAATACTACTCACCGTTTGTGTGAACATTACTCAACCGATTTTCGTGAACACTTCTCACCGGTTAAGTGAACATTACTCAGCAGATTTCGTGAATAATTCTTACCGTTTGAGTAAACATTAATCAGAGAGTTCCTGGTGACTTTTCATCGTTATAATGAGCATCAGTCACTGACACAGTGAAATCTTCTTGCGGTACACTGATCTCTTATTATGCAATTACTTATCACCTTTTTGTTACCACTTGACCCTTACCCATAACCAGGCAATCTCAATTTTAAATGACTGTTAGGAAAATGCTTTTGAAAACATTGTGGGAAAAGGAGAAAAGTATTTTCTCCTTATCCAACAATTTTGTCTGACCTTTCATAAAGACAAACACCGTACTTTGAACAACAACTTCCTCTGCATTTCCTCTCAGTGTAGACAAATCTAATATTTTGTCAGCCAAGCCACAGTAGCTCCGTCGGTAGCTTACAGGACTTGATTACAGGGTTCGGTGGTTCATTTCCCGGCTCGGCCAATTCTGGTACTTTTTGAGTAAATCTCAGGAAATTGGCTATTTCCAAACTGCATTCACATGTATTTGAGTAACGTTTTGTGAAAAGGGGGTTTGATGCATCTGCAAAAGGTATCGATCCATGTCATCCTGCGCAGTCCGCGCAGGCTGACATGGGCCGAAACTGTTTGCAAGTTTTCGATTTTCTCCATGTCAAACGACCACTCTACCTCATGATTCAATCGGTTGTTTGAAAAAAAAAATTATGGATCCATAACTTAGAGATCTTAGAACTAAACAGCACTCCCGATCCGGAGTATTTAATGATTCTAAACCTCTTGTTACGCCTCTCTGAATGTGAAACATTTTGTCCATCTTTACGAGCAAAATCTTCTTTTGCCACAGTGTTTTCGAAAGTTGTCTGATGCAAGATGAAGAATTTTGTCTATACGAAGTAATTTATGTCATGAGTCCTCGACCAGAACTTTTATTAAGCTGGGTAATCGAACCTGCTACCTCCGGATTGCTATTACTAGGCATTAATAGTCTCAAAGCTACCGAGCCTCTGCAGAGGGGATCGTCTGCAATTCGCTTTACCGACAGTGTTATTTCGTACAGTATTTATCAATATCAGTCTGCAGAGAACCTGCAGTCTGATCTAAAGTCTGACCGATATTTGGTTTAAGATATCTTAAGACAAGCAGTATTTTTGCAGTCTGTTAATACTTAGGCTGCTAGGCGGGACTTCTGAGGCTTTTTCGGACAGTGTAGAGCAAGATATGAATGCACAGAACGTGCAATCTAATGAATTTACACCGTCCAATACGGTGAGAATTTCTCCGACGAGCAAATTTTTTAAATTGTAAAGAATGGGTTTCCACCATTAGCTGAAAATCTTTAGTTTAATTTATTTAGCAGCTTAAGTGTTATGACTGAGCATGTCTGTTTGATCTGTTTGATTTGTTTAACCCCTAGGCTGCCTAGCGAGACTCAAAGACCTTTTGAGGACACTGTACATCAAGATCAGACTGCACAGAACGTGCAGTCTGATCGTGGATCTACAGTGTCCTAATATGAATTGTTTGGCCCCGAAAATAACTTTGAAATAGCATTATTTGGCTTTTCCTAGCGGTTTAAAATTTTTATTCAACTTATTTAGAAGGCTTAGGGTAAATATCTTCATCTTTTTACTTAAAGTGACGGATGGTATGGATCAGTATCAGACTACAAAGAATACATGGCCTCATCTTTGATGTGCAGCTATCGCAAGTAGATGCTTCAGTATAACCCAATCGCATCTGCAGTTTGAAGCCAAAATAAAAAGTAAAATTTGTATATTAGCCATGCTCTGTGAAAAGGTGTCTTAATGCATCTGCGAAAAGTATCGACCCTGGTCAGCTTGCGCAGACTGCGCAGGCTGACCTGAGCCGAAAGTTTTCGCTATTGGTCAATTTTCTGCATGTCAAAGGACCAGTGCACCTCATGAATCAGTCGGTTGTTAGACAAATTGGTTTTATTGGTCCATACATGTGATGACTTTCATCACGGAGATGCCTTAAGCCCCCTTTTGCCAGAGCAAGACCCATTTATTTGATCTTGTGAAACGTAAAAACAAGAGTGAAATTTTTTACGAGGTAAGGAGTAAAGGGTGAAGAGAAAATACGTCAACCAATGCTTGAACGGTTTAGCTGATTAAAATGTTATTTATACCTTAGGCGATAACGGTTCCTTTATATGTATAGATTAACATAACTTTAGTGAATACTTCTCACCGTTTGAGTGAACATTACTCAGTGCATTTCGTGAATACTTCTCATCGTTTGAGTGAACATTACTCAGTGCATTTCGTGAATACTTCTCATCGTTTGAGTGAACATTACTCACCGGATTTTCGTGAATACTTCTCACCGGCTAAGTGAACATTGCTCAGTATTTTTTCCGTGAATACTACTCATCGTTTGAGTGAACATTACTCAACGGATTTTCGTGAACACTTCTCACCGGTTAAGTGAACAATACTCAGTGGATTTCGTGAAGAGTTCTTACCGTTTGAGTAAACATTAATCAGAGAGTTCGTGGTGACTTTTCATCGTTGTAATGAGCATCAGTCACTGACACAGTGAAAACTTCTTGCTGTACACTGATCCCTTATTACGCAATTACTTCTCACATTTTTTGTTACAACTTGACCTTTACCCATAACTAGACAATCCCAATTTTAAATGACCGTTAGGAAAATGCTTTTGAAAACATTGTGGGAAAAGGAGAAAAGTATTTTCTCCTAATCCAACAATGTTTTCTGACATATCATAAAGACAAACACCGTATTTTGAACAACAACGTCGTCTTCATTTGCTCTCAGTATGGAAAAATCTCAAATTTTGTCAGCCGAGCCACAGTAGCTCCGTCGGTAGCGTACAGGACTTTACTACAGGGGGTCGGTGGTTCATTTTGCGGCTCGGTCAATTCTGGTACTTTTTGAGTAAATTTCTGAGTAAATTGGCTATTTCCAAACTGCATTAACACGTATTTGAGTCATGTGCTGCGAAAGAAAGGCTTGATGCATCCACAATAAGTATCGACTCATATCATCCTGCGCAGTCCGCGCAGGCTGACATGTGCCGAAACTGTTTGCAAGTGGTCGATTTTCTCCGTGTCAAACGACTCTACCTCATGATTTTATCGGTCGTTTGAAAAAAAAAAGAGAATTAAAGCAGATTTTGGGCATAATGTCATTATTCTTCAACCGATGTCGAAACGATAGAATTTTGCATTTTTATTTTATTTATTGATTTTCTTTGTTTTTTGTTTTTTTCTTGTTTTATTTTTTCTTTCTCGTTTGGGGCTGCATTGGAGCTAAGTTCTACTGCAGCTGTGTTGTCTATCGTCTGTTCTTGGCAGAATGACAATTTTTTGCCCAGTAAATAGCAACTGGCAGGGACCAAGACCGGGATGAGCGGATACGCAGGCAGGTCTGGTTCTTTACTTTTCAATGCTATTCAGTATTTTCCATTACGTTAACCTACCCATGGATTCAGGACCCCTGTAGACCCAATTTACATAACGTGAGGTGGGGTTTGCAGGGATAAAACTTTATCTTCTTATATGTATAATCCGGGTATACATAAGTCTCAGTTTTTCCTCGTTAGGGAAGCCATTGAGGTGGTTCTTTCGGGTCCCGGTGAAACGTTTTTCTAGCATAGATGGAGGTAATACCCAAATTTTCATTAAAAAATTGTCATTTTTCAACCCATAGAGAGGGTCATTTTGCATGGTCGTATTGAAAGTACTTCTTTTTTTATGGGAAGCAAATTACACATGTTTAATAACGGCAAATGCAGTGTGTAAGAATCGGGTGGATATACTTGAGTTCTTGTCGATATGGGTTACCTGTGTAATTGTTTGTTGAGATTGCCCGGCCGATATATCATCTTTATTTCCTCCAATCACATTGAAGATTATATATACATAGTAGTGGGGGGAAAAACCCACATGAAACAATAACGTAAATACAACCAAACAAACAAACAAAAAAAAAAAAACACACACACACAAAAGCAATAGATCAACGAGTATAATACATCATATTAAGTTATTGACCCGTTATCATTTTTTTACAATATTAATGTATTCTGTCATTGACAATGCAAAGCAATGAGTAGAACTTGTACCATATATAGATTAACTTGGAGCTCCTAACAAAATACAGACTCTGGTTTCCTCACTTACAGAAGTATAGTAATCTAATACATTGTCACCGAATTTAGACCTAATTATATTGCAGATTTGTTCTCTAATGACTGAAGTAGATGAACAATGCTCTAAACAGTATAATACCACATTGCTATACAAGATCCCACATTTATCACACAAAGTATCTCGAGTGCTTATACTCTGACCAAATTTTGAAATCATCTCTATGACATTCTACACTGGGGAAGTAATTCGTATTTACACTTGCTTATATGCCAAAATATACTTTCACAAAACGCTGGGTGTATTTTGGTAAATAAGTAAAGGTCTGGATCAGCTCCGGTATCATTCGGCCGGCGGTTTATAAAATATGCATTTGTTTGATTCTTGCACACTTTTTTCCATGCGGACTGAAGAGGAAAATGTGAACTGCTGTAAAATTTATCTAGATAATCAAATAGGCCATTATTTTTCCAAAACAGTACTTATATCTTTAAAATATCCGAGTTTCACTGTACCGGTAGACATGTAATAATTACACAAACGTTTTTAAAAAAATGGCCTTGATCATATTATCTGTTTTGAGACAAGATAACTGCCCAAATAGATTTAACTTGCGCCTATCGATAATGGTAAGCACATCGGTCATTTGCAGCATTCTCAGAGCTACATCAGTTTTAGTTAACTTAGTCATTCCTTGAATTTTCTTGATACAGAAACGATGTGTCCTCTCCAATTTTAATAAGTCCTGAGAGGATAGTGAGAACAACATTTCACACCCGAATAAACCTCGAGGTATAACAATACTATTATAAAGTTTTTTACATGTAAAAGGGTGCAGACAATTGGAGTTAACTCCAACATTAAACAAATTCATAAAAGTTCCTCTTACTTTTAAAGCACATTCTTGAACACTATCAGAATTTGATAAGTAGGCATGTGTGTCTGGCTTTTTCACACCAGTACCGACACAACTCTCTTTCCAAGCCACTGGCTACTTGTCTTACATGCATCAGACGTGAGAGGCAAAAATCGCCGAAATGAAAATTTGCCGCAACGGCGTGTCGAACCCGCAACAACCAGGTCACGAGTCAGTTACGCAAACCACTGAATCAAACTGTACTAGCGTAATTTGGAGGTCATCCAAGCATACGTTTAATGCAAATGTTTCAAATGTTCAAGCCGAGCTTCCTGAAAATTAATTTGTAGGACCATATTCGACCTCCTAAGCGCACTATGCGCTCAAATTTTTCGATAATGACAGACATTTAGGGAACACATTTCCTTCCAGTTAAGCGAACTTCATAATTTATTCACCCTGTATAATGCTTGTATCATGTATTAAATTACATCATAAATCTACAAATTAAAAGTTTATTAAAAATTAACGGTGTAGATGAGATATCATCAATTCCATGTGCGCATATTAGGACGACTTTCGATATCTTAAAAAAAGTAGGGTGTGCTTATTGGGGCATTTGCGCTTATTAAGTTGAGTTGGGTACTGTATCAGAATTGTCTAAAGTTTAAGCTTAAACCAGCCGATCTTTATTCTCGTTTAGAAGTTCGCAAAGCCACAATAAAGTTTGGGGAAATATGTCAGCAGGGAACAAGAGTTCACACTACGGCATTAGTCACTTAAAGATCTCTAAATATGTCTGTAGTGTTGTCTTGAAATATAACCTTACTGGTATTTTCAATATCTTATACAGTATTCGAATTATAGCTACTGAAACCAATATTTGAGGGAGCATTTCTAACATCCATCTTCTTAAAATTTAGCCAATAAGTCAAAGTCTCATATCCCTTCAAATAAGCAACTCTGTGTCAAATTTTCATTTTCATTTTTATCGTAGTTCAAGACAGGCTTTTCAAGTCACTGTACAAAGTGAAATATCAAAGATCTTAAGCGACTGTACAACCACTCAACAAGTAACTGTACAAATGTGTTTTTCAACCTGTCATTTTAAACGAAGGATAAGGAAGACTGAAATCGACTTTGTTACCAAACCTTTACCTGTTTTCAGAAAGATATGAAGAAAGAAATAGTTCATATTCTTTCCGTTCAGAAAACAGGTTTTAATGCTGAGTACTCCAATAAAAACAGCATTGTTTTGGGACAAAATCATCTAGCACTGTCAAATGATCAAGGCATTCCCAATGCTCTATGGCAGCCTGAGCTAGGTCGAAAATTTAAGCTATTGGTTAATTTTCTACATGTCAAAGGACCTTTCTACCTCATGATACAGTCGGTTGTTAGACAAAATAGATTTTATGGATTCATAATCATGTGATGACTTGCTTGGTATAATGAATCACGCAGATCCATTAATCCCCCTTTTCCCAGAGACTGGCTCATGCACGTGTATCTACCCATCAGAATCTCCAAACTTCTTCACGTGGCTAACGACTTCTGTTAACTCTTTACCAAACAAGCCCTGGTTTTCACGTGTCTGTAGTACAAGTCTTTTGAAAACACTGTGGGAAAAGGAGAAATTGCTCGTAACGAGCAATTTCTCCTTTTCACACAGTGTTTTCTACCTTTTTTGAGACCTTTCTGCCATTTTCATCAAATTTAAAATTGTCGTCTGCAAACTCTTTCAATTTGGACCCGTGCAAAATTTGTCGTTTGGGAAAGGGTTAAAGTAATTAAGTATCTTATTTTCCTAACAGTCCAGGAAAGTGTGGCTTGTCCGCTTGACGCACCCACATTCGACACGGCTATGTATCAAACTCGGGTCTTTCTGTCCAACGTCTTATTGTGCCACGAAATCATTCCTATAGTTTATACAACAGAGATAATACATACATGTATAGTTAGAGCAGTATACGCTGTGTCTTGTGTAATCTGGTACCCCGCCGTACTTCAAATGTACGTCAGGCAAAGCGCAGTAACGGCGGCCCCCGTTGGTAATATGAAGAGGTAACGGAATATTGTTATTTCACTTGATCAAATCGGATCATAGGCTAAATTCAATACAGATCGGTTGCAATAAAGTAATGGCATTGAGTTTTTTAAATTGTCGTTCTTATTTAGCGGAAAAGCTACCTATCAGAAATTCTTTAAGTATCCAAAAAGTCAATGGATCTATATAACGTCCGAAAATACGGTTACCTTTAAAATGATCTATTGTCAAATTTATATTTAAACCATACCCCAAAATCATGTTTTCGATTCGGTAATGTATATTCTGTAAAACATTGATCTCATCTTATTCAGTCACTCAACTAGATCACATGAAATTGGGTGAAACAGCGCTACGTTTGAGGCCGCCATTATTCCGCTTTGCCTGACCCTATAACGTAGTGTTAGCGGTAGGTAATCTAGACTACGCCTTGTGTCGTTCATTATTCGTTTCTTCGCTAGCAATCATTATCCAAGATTGAATATTGCAGAAACCTTACTAGTATTTTGGAAACGTACTTATTCTTCCGCGGACGGTACTGTTTCGGGGCTTCAATAAATGATTATTTCTATACAATGTATACTGGTAAAATATATGTGCTGCGCTCTTGGGAAAGGGAATTTAAATGCATGTTTATAATGCATTATACCAAGTAGTTACAGCATACCGTTGCATGGTCTATGGATCCGTTTTGTCCAAAAAACGGCTAAATCCTGAAGTAGAATGGTCCTTTGACATGCGAAAATTTACTAATTGGTAAAAGTTTCGACCCAGATTAGCCTGTACGAAGTGCGTAGGGTGACATGGGTGGATACTTTTTGCAGATGTATGAAATCACCTCTTCCCAGAGTATGGCTGATACATGTCTTCTTCAATACGTTGTTTACTATAATCAGTTCGTGTGCACAAACGTAATTGTAGTTTGAAGACTTGCCAGTAGTATAGGAGGGTAGACCTCGGACAAAACGCGTTTTGTCCGAGGTCTACCCTCCCTGAGTGCCATTTTGTCCGAGGTCTACCCTCCCTGAGTGCCATTTTTGTCCGAGGTCTACCCTCCCGGGCAGAAAAAATGCCGCATCACTGCAATTTTGGCGTGATTCGGTTTCCGCGACATATGAATACAATAATAAATAGTCCGTTGCTAGTCTCGGGAGGGTAGACCTCGGACAAAAGTAGTTCCGGCCGTTGGTTCAGGTAGGAACCCTCGTTGGACTTAGTCTTTTTTTGGAGGGTTGATCTTTCTCTCTCTATTACCGTTGGACTTAGTTTTTTCACAGTTGGATTAAAAAGTAGTTCCGGCTGATGTAAACAAGTAGTTCCGACTGATGTAAACAAACGTAAACAAGCGTTTTGATTGGTCGAGACGTTTTCCCGCCAAAATTCGATGGGTTATTTCCCCTTTTCAGCTTTGATCAATGCAAAGACCTTTGTTGGACTTAGTCTTTTTTCACAATTGGATTAAAAAAGTAGTTCCGGCTAATGTAAACAAACAGGTTGGTTCAGGCAGAGTCTATCGTTGGACTTAGTCTTTTTTCCACGATATGGTTCCAAAGATGAAAGACTCTTCTATTGGTCTTACCGATATTGACAATTTGAGAAAGATAGACTTTTCTTGGGGAATGGTTAGCCCTGAAAAGGGCTGTTTTGGAGTTTGTTTTTCCTCCTCCTCTAATGATAGTATCCAAAGTTTGTCTGACAGATAGGACACTCCACGGGTCTTCTTCGATCTGCTATTAACCTTCTTATTTTGTTTATTTTATGCATAGACAAAGTGGAGTCATGCATCATGGCCAGTAGAAAGGTTGTCAGATACCATTTTGTCATCGAGAGAAGTAGAAATTGTATACTATAGTCCACCACCATTTCTTTAGCTGTCATCTATTCGGGAACCGAATGATTAATGTACTGGAAATATCATCGCCTTTTATACGGTTGGAGGCGAGTTGACTTACTTATTGACAATTGTTGAAGATAGATTTTCTTGGGGAATGATTAGTCCTGAAAAGGACTGTTTTTTGGAAATTGAACTGTCTTTTTTGTCTTCTTTCTCTATTGAGAACTTTTCTTTGTTTCTTTGGGTATCTTTTTGAGTTTGAGTTTTGGAATCTTTGGGATCTTGAAGTCTTTGAAGTTGTCAATATTTTTCCCATGTTTTCCCAGTCCTATTTTTGACGGTGATACATAGGTGGGCTCGTATCGTTGTTTTTTGTGAAGTTGTTCATCATCGTCTTTCTCTATTTCTCGTTTTTTATTTTTTATCTTCTCTTCCTTTGGGTGATGATCTTTCTCTGGTTGTGTTTCCTTTGAGTGTTGCTTTTCCTTCGACTGATTTTCCTTTAACTTCTGATCTTTCTTTTTTACAACTGATACAAGGGAGTCTGTTAGTCTTCGAAGGGTGGTTTTATCAAAGTCGAACTCCACCGGAATCTTCACAATAACAGGCGTAGTTGACTGTCTTTGCTGGCATATTGTCTCGATGTTTCTGTTCAATGTTTTCAATTCCTCTAAAATCTGAGTTATTGTAGCATCTTGTTTTGAGATCATCTGTCGCATCTCTTCCTCGAATTTGTTAACTGGTGCTGCCATTGGCTCAATGAATGTCGAATTCATGGCTGACGCTAGAATATCTCCACTGTTTCCACTCTGTGGCAAGGAGTTGTCTAAGATGTAGTCGGTTAAGTTGTAATCGGCTAAGTTGAGATTCATCTTTCCCGTTAACAGTGTGTTTTTACTCGTACTACTCGAAGATCGAGAGCCGAATGATTGTAGAGAAATATCGTCAACGTTTTATAGGCTGGTAGGGGGATTGACCTACTTTGATAAAGAATTAAGAGCGCGGACCCGGTCGGAAGCAGTCACGAATGATTATAACACTTACAGAGAGAAATGATAGAAATCTGGGGTACTAGCTAACCGATTGATCTGAGCTCTATTGTGAATGTAACATATCCTATGATTGAACGAAAACAACTGAATTCTAGTCAAGCAGAAATGATAATCTTTCGGTTTTTACATAGTTATACTGCTTACTTGCAAAAGAATGAACTATACTATATTAGGAAATATTATTTGGGATGAGATTTTTTCTTAGAGTTATGTAGAATTTTGCTTGACAAAATTTGAAAAGATAGAACTTTTCTTAACGTTTGGTAGTCCTGAAAAGGACTGTTTTTCGAAGATTTGTATTTTTTAACCTCTTCGTCTATCTCTCGCAGCCTCTAACTCATCAAGTAACATAATAAGTAGTGCTAGGTTATGACGTATCTGTCGTCGACGAAACCAATCTTCTAACCAGTTCAGTATCGAATAATATGCCACAGATCCAAACATGAACATGCAAAACATTTTTATCCTCGAGTATTGAGAGGTAAAAAATGATTAAATGAGAACTTGACCGGCTTTCTTTATACGTTTTTACAGATGAATTGACCTACCTCGACTCAGAATTAACGTTAACCAATCGTTAGTTTTGTTATATTCTCTTTTGAATAAGTAAAAGATAGATGAAAACAAGTCTATACGTTGCGGTAGGGAATAAGGTTTTCTGATGAACTTAGTCTTTTTTTGATAAGTTGAAGTAAAAATTAACCTTTTCTTAAAATCAGAATTGATTTGGTCTGACAATTTGAAGAGAGATAAAACTTTCTTGGTGTATGTTAGCCCTGAAAAGGGCTGTTTTTCACTATTCTCTGTAATGAAATTAATTTAACTATCGGTTAACTTAATTTCAAAACTAGAGAAAAGATCGAGGACTCTAAACCTCCTCATCTGAATCTTCGGGGAATAGCTCACGCCGAAGTTCATTGATTTCTTCAACTTTGGCTTGGACATACTCATTATACATAATGAGTACTCCTTTGATTGAACAAAGTTGAATTTTCAGATTATACTGCACGGCTCTGCTTTTACACTTATCATATCGTTTTTCTATCCCACTCAGACGATTTTTAAGCAATTCGATCTGTTTGCACCCCTTTCTAAGTCGTCGCTCTGCTTCAACCAATTTGAACCGTTTGTCGAGGGTCTTCATTTTTTGAGCTCTGAGAGGGAAAACTGATTAAAAAAGAAAAATAGCCCCGTCTTTTATAGGATGGTAGAGGAATTGACCTACTTTGACTCGGAATTAATGTTATCCAATCGTTAGTTTCGTTATATTTCTTAATTCAGAATTGAGTTGAAGTGACAATTTGAAGAAAAGTAGAAAACTTTCTTGTTGCATGTTAGCCCTGAAAAGGGCTGTTTTTATGAAGATTCATTCTTCACTGGGTGCGATCGAGATGTTCTTCTTCTTCTTCAAACTGTACCACAATGAAAGCTTGACAGCAATGATGACACCAGATCACTACACCATAGTCTTCATCATAGTCATAGAATCCCTCATCTGGTTCTGGACAATTGTGCTTTTCTCCAAGATGTTGTAGGATATGAAAGCATTTTCCGCACTCTATTGCATATGGTCTATCACACTGTGGACAATAAGGAAAAAATATAAGCATTTTTTCTCGTCTTGGTATACTTTTACGATTTCTTATTCGTGCTACTCGAGAGAAACGAGAGTCGAATGGTTATAGGAAAAGTTCACTGAATTTTATAACTTAGTGGAGGGATTGACCTACTTTCTGACTCAGAATTAACGTAGACCAATCGTCAGACTTGTTATATTCTTTTGTAGAAAAGGAATGGCGGGAGTGGGAAAACGGTTGATCTTGGCGGGTATTTGGGGAAAAACGACGATTCTTCGGATAGGACTTAGTCTTTTTCGAGTCTGATACAACCAATCTTTAGATATGAGAAATACGTTTTGTTTTTGACAATTCAAAGAAGCAGACTTCCTGGGTATTGGTTGGCTCTGAAAAGAGCCCTCAATCCTAAAAAAGAAGGAGAGAGTGGTTCTTAAAAAGAACCATTGTTTTTATCCATTATACAGGATATGCTGTGATGACAGAAAGATCTTTATACTTGACTACATCCGGCAACTCAAATCCATCATAGCAGGCGACGACTTTACAAACATACGCCTCTTTACCATCTGAATCTTTTCCGATTTCAACAGGAAATTTCATTTCAAAAATTATCTTGTTGAAACCTTGCAATTTAATACTATCGCTATGTTCTACAGTAGATTTTACCATTTCATGAATTTCTGAAACGGAAAATCTTCTAGAGAACAAACTAGGCTGAGATTCATCCAAGTATCGTTCTGCATCGAAATAATGCTTTCTAATGAAATGCTCATGATTGAAGTACTTCTTATAGCGTAAATATTGCCTACTATAATAAGATTGAGGCGGAGTGCCAAAACCCTGTCTCACAGACATATCACTAGGATAAAAAGATAGAGAAAGAATAAAAGATAGGAAAATTTCTGTCAACATTTTATAGCTTGGTAGGGGGATTGACCTACTTTGATACAGAATTAAGAGCGCGAACGGGGGCGAGAGCATGTAGATAGAACATAACGTACTATATGATCTCACATAGAATGTGATGATCTAGCTACATTTTTCTAAGTCTGAACTTTTCTTTATTCAAGTTTTTGGAAGAAATCAGAACAGACGACCTTTTTAAAAATCATTTCTTTATTCATTCAAAAGTTCTTAACAATATAATGAAAAAACAGTAACGTTTAAAACAAACCAAATGTTCTAACACTATATTTTATATATACAAAGACAATTTATATACAAAAACAATGAAGGTACATTTTATATACAAAGCATTAACAATGCAGTTCTTATTTACAACAATGACAGAACATTTTTACAATGCAAATTCACAGATACCTCGATTTTTCCACTTGTCTTCATGTTCCACAACAGCTTTGTGCAATTGTTCATTGCCCAAAAACAAACTATATACACTGTCCAATCCGCTATATTCACACGTTCCTCTAATTTCAAAGACG
The DNA here is from genome assembly GCA_945859785.2 of Tridacna gigas. NCBI lineage: Eukaryota > Metazoa > Mollusca > Bivalvia > Cardiida > Cardiidae > Tridacna > Tridacna gigas. Next base: position 9,415,249 of record OX244031.2, on the reverse strand, counting down.
TTTTTGAATACTGCTTTTGTCGAAAGAGTTGAAAGTACGATTTTTTCTGTGACATCTCTATCAAATAGGAGATAGCCTTCCATGATATCCACTCCTTCTGCATTATCTCTTGATTTTGTATACCGTAAGTAAAAGTTAAACAGGAGTGATTTCATTTTCAGCATGATCAGATAACTTTCTTCTGGTCTTCCTATGATAATGAATCGCCATCGACTTGTGGCTTGCAACTTCTTAGCAAAATAGTCACTTTTCCACAAACAAGCTGTCAAATAGCCTTTGATGGTGGTATCGAAGTTTGACTCAGTCACCAACATTGCAATAAAGTCGTGCATGCTATACATTTTGCAGGATGTCTCTCCTTTTGCAACTCCCTTGTGCAATTTATCTATCCAAAATTTCACACATCTGAATTTAAGGTTGAATTGTGTTCCTTCATCGAGTGTGTGCAGATGGATGAAATCTCTATAAACTTTTTCACGTAGTTCTATTGGTAAAGGCAGCATTTCACTTGACATGATTTCCACTTTTCGATAGAACCGTCTTACTTTGATTGTTCACTTCAAACCAGTGTAACATGGTATTGTCACTTACAGTTATTTATACCCTCAAATCTTATAGGTCATAGAGTGCAGTATCGTTACAATGCAAATTCACAGATACCTCGATTTTTCCACTTGTCTTCATATTCCACAATAACTTTGTGCAACTGATCATTACCCAAAAACAATGGAAATTTGCTATCCATTTCACTATATTCACGTACTCCACTAAATGGAAAAACATGTTTTGAAATATCTTTTGTCGAAAGAGTTGAATATACGATTTCTTCTGTGACATCTCTATCAAAAAGAATATACCCTTCCATGGTATCCACTATTTCCTCACCGTCTTGAATGGATCCTTTTTTATAGCGTAAGTAAAAGTTAAACAGAACCGATTTCATTTTCAGGACGTTCAGAAAACTTTCTTCTGTTCTTCCTACGATAATGAATTGCCACCGACTTGTGGAATCCATCTGTTTAGCAATATAGTTGTCTTTCAACAAACAAAATGCTAAATAAGCTTTGAGAGGAAAATCAAAATCTGTATCATCCCCTATCATTACAATAAAGCTGTGCATTCTATACAACTTGCACGATCTTTCTCCTTCTGCAACTCCCTTATGCAATTTGTTTATCCAAAGTTTCACACAGGCGAATTTAATATCCAACTGTACTTGTTTATCGAGCGTGTGCTGCTGGATAAAATCTCTATAAACTTTTTCACGTAGTTCTATCGGTAAAGGTAGCATTTCGCTTGACATGATTTCTCACTTTTTGATAGTTTTCACTGTTTTTTAAAAAACGTCTTACTTCGATCGCTCACTTCAAAACAGTGTAACACGATATTGTTTCTTACAGATATTTATACCCTTAAACTTTTATGACCATAGGGAACAGTATCAGTATCGTTTACAATCACTCTTTTGGTGTATACAGAGCGAAAGGTTTTTGTCTGTGGTTCACTGGTCACTGTTCTGTCTTTATGCCTTTTGATTCTACAGTCATACTGAACTTTGATTTCTATTGTACGATCCAAAGCACATTTTGAATAGGTGTTGAAATTTACCATCTGATTTGTATTGTAATCCAAAGTAATTCCCTTGACTTTACATTTGCTTTTTTCTTTTCCATCTTTTGTTCTCATTTTGTAAGCGTAATTCTTGGGGCCTAATCCTCTGAAATGAGTTATTCTACAATCAGGCTCTTCATCGGTCCATTTTCCTAGCCTACTGTTAATGATGGGAGGGTTCCACAATTCAGGATCATGAATGTACATACAACTATCTGTATCGAAATATAGAATTCTATCCCCCAATCTTTCAAGAACACTGTACAGTTCCAACCTTGCATAAGCTGTTACGTAGGATGCTACAATAACATTGGCTGTTGCATGCGTTTCGACAAAGTCCATCTTTTCTTCATAGTTGACTAAAATGAATGGACACTCATTGTCAAAAATTTCCACATGCTTTACCGTATATTTCGGATCGGTAATCAAGTCAAAATATTTAGATGGTTCTCTGATGTATTTCGTCTTGCTCATGTTTTCACGCTGTGCTAATTTCCCCCAAAGACAGTTCAGCATAATCTTAGCAAATGATCTTTTACCAGGATTTTTTTGAATACATTTGGGATCGAGACGAATCCCTTCAGCTTCCTCATACTCGCGAATGAATTGATTCTTTTCCGAGTCTGTCTGACACCAACTGGGATATCCACTGGCTTCTTGCTTAATTTTCAAGAAATTATCCACATAGCCTTTAAAGAATTGATCCGAAACAGAGTGGAAATGCCAGATTTCATACACTTGTATTAGCTGATAACCACAGTCGAGAGCTTTGAACAGTTCAAATGTAACCCAAGTTCCAACCAAGGATCTCTTTTCTTTTTTATGGTTACAAACGTTTGAGCTTTCTTGTGCACATTTCATACAGAGTGGAAACATCATCTTGTTGTTACAGTGAACTGGAAGAACAGGATGAAACAAATCAATTGGGGGTAGAACTTTGCATTTAATGAGCCCTTCATACTGACGAATATTCTTCATATCAATACTCTCAGCAGTCAAGATTGTGGGATGACCTACAGGATAGAATTTATGTTTGCAGACGTAAGGATACAGAGAGCAGATGTCGATATACTTGATTTCCTTCTCACTGCTTTCCTCAACATCATAAGCAATTTTTATTGCATTGCATCTGCCTCCAGCCAGACCCTCTCTTGGTTCGATGGGGTCACAGTTCGGATATAGACTTTCAATGGTTTTTTTGTACTCTTTGTCCTTCTTCATCTTGGTATCGAATTCATGCTCCCATATGGTCACGATGTTATATCCCATTCTTTTGATGGTTTCTAATCGTTCAATGGTATTGTTGTACAATTCATCCATTGTTTTTCCATTGATGGGATTGATATATTTTCGATCCTTGAAACATGTCTGGCAGCCATGAAATAAATCCCCGAGGAATTCATAGACAGTGTTTGATTGACGGTGAAAACCGTCTACAGTATATCTTCCTATTTGAAATTCACCACCATTTTTACCGTGTTGAATATGAATCCCTTTTTCCCTAGCAATACTTTGAATCCATCGTATTGCTTTCATAGAAAACCGGCGTCTGACTGGGTCTTTGCTTGAAATGATGGCTATTTGATTTTTTGGTAAATAATCTTTTCGCCAAATCTTGTTACAGGCGCCGGCGATAGTAAACGCCTCTGTGAATGGACAAATTCCACTCTGTTCGATGAACAACTTTCTGAATTCACCACATCCTCGTCTTAGGATATCAACATCCGATCGACAGTACATCTCCATCTCTTTTTGAAAATTGAATTCCTCACCATTTTGAACTTTATCATTATACCAGACTATGAATTTCGATCGAGCCTCTTCAGACATTGAATCGGGTTTGTAATAAGACATATCCAAGTATGGCCCAACGTAATCCCAGAATTCGTCTGTATTTGCCCAGTGAGGAAAGTAGCCTTTTTTCATTTCTTGAAGTCCAAATGTAGTCGGAAATTTTGCCAGACCAAAGTTCATAAAACTGAAGGAGTCAATCAAACACACACCATTCAATTCTAACTTCAAAATATTATTCCCATTCATAGTCAGTTCTGGTTCTTTCATCCCAACATTGATAATATGATTGAGAATAAATTGACCATCATAGCCTTTGAGATTATGGGCAATAGCTATGATTCCTTTATGATGCTTTGTAAAGAGCCAGCTACAGAACTGACTCAAAGTTTCTTTTCCTTGAAAAATAACTTCTCTTCCTTCTTCGAATTCACTACATGTGGAACAATGAAAATCAAGTGGTTTATCGATACATTCAGCACAGCCTCGGTGTGCAATACAGTAATTCGGAATATGTATCCCTGTATCTTGCTGACATTCAAAATCAAAGAAAATGAACAAAGGTTTTTTGACTACAGAAGAACTCGTCTCATCGTCACTGTCATGCTTCATCTTACTCTGGTAAGGTTGAATAAAACAGCGATGAGAGAAGTCAACTATTTTCTTGCAGAGATGACACTTTTTCTTTCCCTTACAGACATGATTTTTCTTTCTGACAAAAAACTGGCCTCCACATTTTGAACAGAGTTTCACTAATTCACAAATGGTCTTCTTCTCTTTACCTTGAAGTGTTTTGTGTTTTTCCAAGCATTCTGCACTGAAAAAACATCTATGACACTTGCAGCAGACATACTCTTTTGATTTCGATGGACATTTTCCAGTACGAAAGCAACCTTTACAGATCTTTGAGCAAACATGGTCTTCCCGATTCCTGTAACGTATATCACAGAACTCGCAATAATAACCACAATCAAGAAATGATGTAATGGATTTGATGTAGTCATAGTGTTTTTGATGATAGTACAAATGTATGATTTTACTATTATCTTTCACTTTTGGATGTTCAAACACTTTCTCCATTCTCGATTGCTGCTGATGGACTTTAATAACATAGTCTTTTTCATACAAGAAATCTTGAATTTTTTTGTATTCTTCAGGTCCTACAGGTTGCGTTGACGAAACTCCAGCTTCATTCATCAATTTCTCGGCTTCAATCTTTTGAAGCGGTCTGTTTGATCTTTTGATGATATCCCATCTTCGATTCCATTCTTGGGTGTTTTCACGTTCATGGTGATAAATCCCCACAACAACAGCTCTTGCAAAACATAGATGATCTTCATTATTAATTTCGATAATCGATTGTTTCTTCTTTGCGAAAACTTTTGAATCCAATATTTCTGTACCCCTAACTCTTTTACCACTTCCACTTGGGGGTACCGTATGTGTGATATCGAATGTCATGTGACCATCGTTCAAGACGAATTTCTCATTCGACTGTAGAACTTTTTCAATCTCGTCCAATATAGTATGACTCTCCAACTCCTCCACATATAGAAAGGGTATATGAATCCCCATATCCAATGAACGGTGATTGATGGTAATTCTGATCATATCCCTCGATTCAGCCTTTAACTTTTGAACGATTTGTTGGATAACATCGTCGAATAAGGTAGTCAGTTGCTGGGGTTGTAACTCATCGAATTTCTTAAAGCACGCCGCCAGCACACGGGAATCTGTATTGAATTTTCTTGACTTCTTTTTTCCCACTTCTTTTAAGGTGTATAGACTTTTCATATCCAAAGATTTTTTGTCTCCACTTTCTTCTTTCTTGGGTAAAAATAGCCCAGCATGACTTTCTTCTTTCAAAGATTTTTTATCTTCTTTCAAATTTTTTCTCTTTTTGGTTGACGGTGGAAATTTCTCATCGTTTTCTTCTTTCAAAGATTTTTTGACTTCACCGTCGCTTTCTTCTTTCAATGGTAAACTTTTTCTCTTTTTGGTTGACGCTGAAAATTTCTCATCATCGCTTTCATCATTACTGCTACTGTCTGGATAGACTAGGATTCTTTTTCTTTTCTTTGCCGGTAGTAATTTTTTTCTCTTCTTCGACATCGGCTGAATTGCCTCATCGTCACCTGTACTGTCTGAATACGGTACTAGTCTTTTAGACATGGTTTTATGACTGATTGCGAGTCAAGTAATGTCCCAGAACTCAAAAAATCCTAGCTTTTTTATATCTTTTTTCAGACCAAGAGTGTATAAAAAGAGGTGTTACGACTGAAATCTTCATCATTCTTCGGAAAGATTTCAAACAGGACAACTGGTAGAAAAATGAGTGGGTTCAAGCTACAAAGTACAACACCAAAGAGAATGTACCTGTATGTTAACCCATACACTCACGATTATGAGATCACCAATATACCGTCAAGATATCAAGTCTACCATACTGGGAACTACGTGGGATCATTTCTATCCCACCAACATTTTGCAGAAAAAGATGTCTATCGTATCACCAGAGTCCTGGATCAAGCAACATTCGACAAGCGTCATGGAGTGAGTGATATGACAACGAATATCTGTTTTACATGCAACAGATCAGGACATTGGGCTAGACAATGTCCAGAAAAAGAAAAAATGATGTGGAGATTCGTTTCTGTCTTCGTGGACCCCTACAGTCACGATGTTAAAATTTCACCAACAATGGAAACCGGTAGAGAATTCCAACATATGAAATACGTTGGGGCTCTATTATCCTATAAAGCAGACGAGAATAAATGGAAGACAAAATCGTCACAGACTACAACTTCATCGACTGGAAATCAGATCGAGCAGGAGATCGAAAATATGGAGCATGATAACACAGAAATCAACGACACAGAAATCTGTAGAATTCAAGTAGAAATACATGATAAGCCGCAACAAAGTTCGCAAAAAAATAAACTTTCTTCAGAGGATACTCTTATACTCGATCAAAACAATGAACCCTCTTCACTGTCTGGAGAGCAAAACAACGAACAGATGTCTCAGAAATCTTCAGGATCTGAAAAAAAGAAAATCAACGAGAAAAGAGAAAAGAAAAAGAAGAACTGTTTCTTCTGCAAAACAAAAAAACATGGTGCAAAAATCTGTCCAGATATTGTGTTGAAAAATAACAATGACGAACACAATGATGGAAACAATAAGAGGAAACGCAAGAGTGAATGTGAGCCTGACATTCCGAAGAAAAAAAGAAAAACGTGTCTGTAATTTTTAACAGAAAAACATTTTCAAAGAACTGTTTCAAAGAACTGTTTTCAAAAAACGATTCAAATATTTCTACAGTTCAATGTTTCATTGTATATATTTTACCAGTTTATTGTTTTAAATAAAAATTTCATTGTAATGATTATTGTACAAAAGTTTTAAATAAAAAGTTTTAAATAAAAGATATAAAAACATATAGGACTTGACTTTTTTGTTTTTGACAATTTGAAGAAAGTAAAAAACTTTCTTGGTATTGGATAGCCCTGAAAAGGGCTGTTTTTAAAATTAAAGAGAACGTATTCTTCACCATTTCAATGAAGGATACATTCTCATCAATTTATTCTGCCAACCGCGATGCTCTGTTGGCGGTATCAGTTCTGATAAGTCTGGGTAAATATTGCCCATCTTAACGATTGGGGTACGAGTATAAAACTCATACCCTCGTCTTGCAAAGAACTCGCGAAGAGCTTTATGCTTTAGTCTCTTTCTTTCTTCTGCCTCGTCTTCTTTCTTTTCCATGGCCTCTTGCTCCCATTTCTCTTTCATTTCTTTCTTATTCTTCTTCTTACTACCAAACAACCCACAGCAGAATTTCGATAACTTCATTGTGAAATGAGTTAATACAAGAATAAAAAAATGCTGCCTCTTTTATAGCTTGACAGGGGGATTGACCTACTTCGCGTTAGAATTAAAAGCGCGAACGTGGGCGAGAGCATGTAGATAGAACATAATGTACTATATGATCTATCTACAATGTCTAAGAGTATCAGTTCCAAAAAAATGTAACGAAACTAACGATTGGTTAACGTTAATTCCAAGTCAAAGTAGGTCAATCCCTCTACCAAGCTATAAAATCAGTGAACTTCTTCTATAGTCATTCGACTCTCGTTCTCTCGAGTAAGACGAATAAATCATAAAGTAACCAAGGTGAAAAAAGAATTCAAAATATGGAACAGATAAACCATCAAATAATTGATGCTCTCCAAGACTATTTAAATGCTGGTGAAGATCTGTTGGTATTAAGAAGACAACTCATAGCAGTTCAAAGACATCTAGAGCAGATAACACAACCATACAGAGAGCTCGGAGAAAAATTACTTGAGCTGTTTATGCAGACAACAACTCCAGAGCTCATATTAGTTGACGTTGAACTCGGGAGAAAGATCACCACGAAGGATGGTACAATGACAATCACAAGAAGAACTGGAAGTTGTCCCATCTGTCATGCAAATTTTGGTTGCTGTCATTAGACGAGGAAAAAAGACAGTCTAATCTCAAAAACAGTCCTTTTCAGGACTAACCAAAACCTTAAAAAATCTATCTTTAACAATTGTCAATTTTGTAGATGTGTTGTTGTACTTTTTTGCAGAGAGAAAAACTTTTAGATTAAAAAATCTTACAGAGAGAAAAACTTTTTATCGATAGAAAAAATTTTTTCAAATAAAAAATCTTGCAAGAAAAATTTTTCAAAAAATCTTACAGAGAAAATTTTACCAATAGAAAAAATTTTTACGCTTAAAAATTTCGGATAAAAATTTTCGGATAAAAATTTTTACAATTTTTAAAAAGTTCTGCAGATTAAAAACTAGGGTCGAATAAAACTAGGGACGAATAAAACCTAAGATTGGGTAAGTCTAGACGAAGTGGTTTCCGGGAAATGTCGGAAAAATCCACACTCAAATCATATAGTTAGGTAATGTCTAAAGATCATATTGCTAGGAGTCAAAGAAAAGACTAAGTCCAACGGTAATAGAGAAAGATTGAGGCGAATAAAGACGGAAAAAAGACTAAGTCCAACGACGCTCTCTGCCTGACCCAGCGTAAGTAGAGAATATAGTCCATATCGTGGAAAAAAAGACTAAGTCCAACGATAGACTCTGCCTGAACCAACCTGTTTGTTTACATTAGACGGAACTACTTTTTAATACAGTTGTGAAAAAGACTAAGTCCAACAAAGGTCTTTGCATTGATCCAAGCTGAAAAGGGGAAATAACCCCATCGAATTTTGGCGGGAAAACGTCTCGACCAATCAAAACGTTTGTTTACGTTTGTTTACATCAGTCGGAACTACTTGTTTACATCAGCCGGAACTACTTTTTAATCCAACTGTGAAAAAAACTAAGTCCAACGGTAATAGAGAGAGAAAGATCAACCCTCCAAAAAAAGACTAAGTCCAACGAGGGTTCCTACCTGAACCAACGGCCGGAACTACTTTTGTCCGAGGTCTACCCTCCCGAGACTAGCAACGGACTATTTATTATTGTATTCATATGTCGCGGAAACCGAATCACGCCAAAATTGCAGTGATGCGGCATTTTTTCTGCCCGGGAGGGTAGACCTCGGACAAAAATGGCACTCAGGGAGGGTAGACCTCGGACAAAATGGCACTCAGGGAGGGTAGACCTCGGACAAAACGCGTTTTGTCCGAGGTCTACCCTCCTATACTACTCTTGCCACATATAGTTTACCCTTTTCAGTCAAAAAGGCCAAAATAAATTGGCCATGCTCTGGCAAATAGGGGGTTAAATGCATCTCCATTATACAACGTCAACTAATTTTGGATGCATAAAATCCATTTTGTCAAACAACCGATTAAATTATGAGGTAGAATTATCCCTTGAAACGCAGAAAATTTAAAGATAGCGAAAAGTTTCGGCCCATGTCAGCCTGCGCGGACTGCGCTGGCTGACATGGGTCGATATTTTTCGCAAATACATTAAGTCCCTTTTCACAGAGCATGGTACAAATATGTTAACAATGACGCTCACATATAAACTAGGGTAAGCAATTATGAAAGGCTAGAACAATTAATGGAGTATCGAACGGGACAGATACAGATCAGGCTGCACGATTCATCCTAATTTTTACAAAGTTCATAAAAGGTTGTAATTTTTAGGAAAAGTGTCTATAATCTGGAATGTCAGTTGATAGTTAGAACTACCTTGTCGGTCTAACTCGAGTTATGGAAAATTTAACACATACATGGCCGACTTTTCATGCACCTGCCACCGAGGACTTAATAGACTTTATGAAAACATTGTGGGGGAAATAGGAGCAATTGCTTGCAAGAAGCAATTACTGCTTTTCCAACTATGTTTCCCATGACATTCTAAAATGAGACATTTGAGACCCTCTAACATTACGTCTTGTGTCACTTATGCACACCATGTATTTATTTTGCCATGTGAAGACATGGTCCGTACGTAATTTTCTATAAAATTGATTAAAGAAACTAGTATGAAAGCTCCCCAGTTGTGATGTGATATTTTCCAAAGAATATTCATAAATGCGTGTAAAAGCAATCATAGACAGGCATTCATTCTACTATTCTCTCTGTAAGAATTCTATTGCACCATTTTGAAAGTTCTTTGGTATAGGTCCGTCATTGTCGTGAGCGGGAAAGTTGTCGATGGAAACTTGATAAATGTGTCTCGGGTCTTCATTTAAACTGACACTCTTTTGTAAGGAAGATTTATTCGTCTACATTCAATGAGTATCGCTAAATTAAATTTCTTCCGGACGCTTGATTGGGTTCTGTAAAAATTTGCCTTGAAAACCAGTCCAATGTTTCAAGCCTCTGAATGGCCAGGTGTGACGTCACTACCAAAATTGACCAATCACAATTAGTATTTTAGACTGGTAATCTTATATAAGTTTGGACAGTTACTTGTGAAGCAGTTTGACTGAAAGATTTGTGTTAAAAATTACCACATCTTAGTTTAGATTTAGACTAATTAACCTATCGCATAGGTCCATTTCATGTAAGACGATACTCCAAGACCCGTACAGTTTTTTCGTTTGGCTGTGTAAAAATTATTGAGCCAGGAAACGTCTTTCTCTCTTGGTGTTATTGCCACTGATCATAAGAGCAAATCAGTGAGGAGATATTTGCAGAATCTAAATGCCGTGAGAAAAAAAAAATAGCTGGGGTTCCTATTGCCAGTATGACAATAATAGAAAATATCATCAGGACGTGTGATCAAGTGAATAATATGAGCAATGCTCTGGTAAAAGGGGCTTAAAGCATGGCCGTTATGCATGATGCCATGCATGCCCATTGATCCATAAAGTCCACTTTGTTTAAAAACCGATATTATCATAAGGCAGACTGATCCTTGGATATACAGAAAATTGGCCAAAAGCGAAAAGGTTCGGCCCAGGTCAGCCTGCTCGGACTGCGCAGGCTGACCTGGGTCGATACTTTTCGCAGATGCATTAAGCCTCTTTTTCACAGAGCATTACCCCATATGTATCTATTCTGATAATCAACATTGTGGTTTCGATATACACAAAACACTTATGGCTCGAGTTTACTCGCTTGTTCTAAGTTCGTTTAAACGAGAATGTAAGATTTATTTTATTTTCTAATAATAGGAAGAATTATGTTAAGATTTTTCCTTGCGAATGCTCTCTGCTAGATAGGGGTTGAATTTCTAAATCCACTAGGATTTGATCGAAAAGATAAATTCTGTTTCATTCTTTTATTTGACAGGATAGAATGTAATTGAATCTGATAGTTTAAGTTTAATTAAATGATAGGAAAATGATACTCTGCTACTGCCACAGTTGCCTATATTTTTAGAGGAAATTGTGATAATCTGTATTCCGCCTAGCAATCATTACCTCTTGATTGTTTCCTCAATAGACCCAAAGAAAAACAGACAGAAGAAAATGTTGTTGAAAAATGTAAAAATTACTACTAAAGACACAGACTTTTGGATCAAGAAAAATATATCTTAGAATGATTTTTTTATACAATCATTCAGCAGGTCATTAGTTGTTGTAATGGTATTAGCTGTTGTTTCATTCATTCATTCATTCATTCATTCATTACCTTCCATTCTTCCGAGTCCATTTCTCCCTCCTTTGTTCAATTTTTCGTTTATGATTTTTGTTTTATAAGTTATTCACATTATTTATGCTTTGCTATGTTCTTCTTCCATATATTCCTTGTCTGGTTTTCTTTTCATTTGACACAAATTTATTTCAATCGTACATTGTCTGTAAAAAGAAAACAATGCTCTGTGAAAGGCATCTTAATGCACTTGCAAAAAAGTATTAAATAAGGTCAGCCTGCGCGGTCCCTGCAGGCTGACCTTGCTAGAAGTCAATTTTCTGCATGTCAAAGGACCAGTCTACCTCATAACTAGGTTGGTTGTTAGACAGAATTGATTTTATTGATCCATAATTATATGATGACTTTATTTATAATTTCATCATAGAGATGCACTGAACCCGCGTTTGCCAGTTTGCTGCCATTTATGCAGTTTCTCTTTTTCTTTACTTAGCCTCTACTCAGTTCATTTATAATTTTATCTATTGAATACATTTTTTTTTTTTTTCAGATTGCGATCAGACGGTGTACAGTGAGTCTATGTCCCCTAAATTAAGACAAGGGAGCACGTTCCGATCCCCAAACTACCCGAATCAATACACACCAGAGACCCGATGTATTTACAAGTTTGTTGGGCGATCTACAGAAAGGGTCAAGGTCAAATTCAAGACATTCGATGTACAGGGCATGTTTCCTGAGTATGTTGTCTGCTTGCGTTTTAAAAGACTTTTACAAACTTTCAAATATTACGATTTTACTGTCTCAACGTTTATTTAAAGTCTTTTTGCACGTAACTCGATTTTCTTTAGCAGGAGGACCGTTTCGGTCATTCCAGCCCTTTGATATTGAAAATGTAAATCAAAGGTGTGAAATGACTGAATTACTGAGTCTGTTACTTGTAAAAACTTCAGCTTGTTTATTGTAAATTAGGTTTATAAATAAAACTCATTGCAACTGACATGACGAGTTAACCTGCAACACCGTTTTGAATACAAATCAACGTTTTCGACGTCGTAGACAGATTATGGGCATAGATCAAGATCAGGGCTCGTATTCACCAACCATTCTTAGTCTCATTCTTAGTCTTATTCTAGATTTAAAAAGTAACCTAACTTATGATTGGCTAAACCATTTGGTTTAGCCAATCAGAAGTTGTGTTACTTGCAATCTTAGTAAACTCTTGAGAATTAGACTAAGAATATTCTTAAGAGTGGTTGGTAAGAGCGGGCCCAGACTGCACAGAAAGTGTCATCTATAAATTGGTGTTGTATATTCTGTATCGGATAATTATTGGAGATAAAAGTTGCACCAGTATACAAACACATGCCTCTCTTTTTTGCAGTTGTAGATATGACTATATAGACGTCTATATACAGTTAAAAAGCCCGGATGAACAACTCCTGGATGCCCCACTCCTGGGACGTTTCTGTGGCAACGACATAGACGATCTGCCACGCCTCATGATCTCAACTCATAACGTTCTCGTTATCGTTTTCTACACCGACCATACCAAAAATACGAAAGGTTTCGAGGGCGAATACGAATTCATTGACGCATGTAAGTAATATTATTATTTCTTACTTAAACCCTATACCCAAAAAGCTGTTTAAGACGTACTTAAAGAACGAAAGATTTTCAGTGGCTGACAGCGAATACGAATGAGTTTATCAGTTAGTATTATGCTGTCTTTAGATAAACGAGAATCCCGAAAGCCTTTCTATTTGAGTACTACAAATGTTGTTACCTCCATAACTATTTACAGAAACCCTTCTTTCCGCATTTACAAGGATCAGTCGACAAGTCATTTATTTTTTCGAAATATTTTTTGGCGGAAAAATGTCAAAATGTTATATAGCATTTCTTTAAGATAATGTAGTTTTTCTTAGCTTAGGAATAAGATTTTAAATATGTCATCATGGAATCGTGGTTTGCTTTCCCCCTCCTATTCTGATCGTGCGAGATTGTCCTTTAGTAAAGCACGTCAGAACCCGATGCTAGGGATCGTACTTACCAACTATTCTAAAGAACATTTTTTAATCTTATTCTCAAGAATTTTCAAAATTGGAAAGTAGCACAGCTTCTGATTTGTTAAACCAAATAGTTTAGCTAATCAGAAGCTGTGTTACTTTCTAAAAACTAGAATTGGAATAGGAAAGGCACTAAGAATAGTTGCTGAATACGAGCCTAGTACTAGTAAAACTTAAGATATACGAATGGGAATGAAACATCGGAAATTTCTTACAATGTGAAGTCAGAAATCGACCATGGTGTTGTCGAAACACTGTTGAAATTTACTTAACTCTTCACCAAACGATAAAATTCTAAATGTCGAAACTGAAAGCATTTGCAGACGACGAATTAAGTGTAGCAGAAATGATGGTAATTGTCTGTGAAAGTAAAGAAAACCTTATGGGAAAAGCAGAAAATGCTCCTTACCGGTTATCCTTGTGGTTACCAGCATTTTCTCTTTTTCCCACAAGGTTTTTAAAAACCTAATTCTTGAGGGTCACTGAAACTCGGGATTCTGAGGTAAATAGTTAAAGTGTCACGACGTCAACAAAGCTATAATGGTGGAAAGAATGAACAGTGGCAGTTTTTCGCAATTCTGACTATCCTGTGTGTTTTAGAATTTGCACTGTCAAAATTAATGCAAGTCAGCACGTGGGTACGATATTTCGCGCCACTTGTGAAGTTTGTAAAAAAGAGCTGATTTAATTTATAGACGAAAAGGACCAAAAAGAAAATGAATGTATGTAAATGACAGCGAACGTGATTAAACATGCTTTTTTATCTATTTACCCGCTCAAAGAATGTCCCCGCGGAGTTCGTAATGCAATTCTTCACGATGATACGGTCCCAGTATTAACCCTTTCAGCGACATAGGCGAAAATATGGGCTTTTCGGACGGTATAGATCAAGATCAGACTGCACAGAACGTGCAGTCTGATCTTGGTCTTTACCGCCCTCTTGGTTGGCGGCATTTCCTCCTTTTCCCACCATTTTTGTTTTATACTTTCTGATACAGATTCCATCATTTGTGCCTCATTTAGTTTGTTTTCTGCAAATGCTTTCAATTTGAAACTGTCTAAAAAATTGTCGTTTTGTAAAGAGTTTAAAGTTTGGAAGATAACAAACTTTTTTTTGCGGTGTAGCTGAATATGCTCGCTTTTGACCTACTTTTTGATACCCATAAAAAATCAATAAATAAAAATTTGTGATTGGTTAGAAATGTAGACGGGTTTGTTCTAAGGGCCCCTGTGGTAAAAAATGTAGACGTGTTTATTCTAAAGGCTCCTGGCTATTTGCTGGCAAATCTACGCTATCTTTTTGAAAGATAGTTATTATTTCACCTTCATAATGCAATCGCCAACTTTCTGCTCGTGTCTCTGTCTTTTTATTTCAGCTACTCACGTAATATTGAAATAAAGCTACGTAATATCCGAAATTCATTAAAATGGAATCACTGTTTTTATCCGTATTATTTTGAACTTATCTAAATAATCTTTGAGACTTCATACATGGACGATGAAAAACAAATCTACAGCAAATACTTGTATCGTCTGAAATTTGTCAATTCTATAGTTGTTTTTGTTGTTGTTGTTGCTGCTGACGACGACGACATTGGTGTGACTCCTCTTGACCCAAGAGAGCTGGATAAATGACATCATAGGCTACTGATGCTTGTCATAAGAAATGGTATACATTCGCCAATCTGCTATTTTTAGTGACGAGTGTCCGATGATCAACTAATGAAAATTTCGGTATTCTGTGATAGACCAATGCAGTTGGCCTATGATGCCACTGAAATGTTTGAACAGCTCTAAAGACCTCACTGTTACAAATGAGTTCACATGGTGCAAACTGCTGAAGCACCAAGATGTACTCGTAGATCTATACTCAAACTACCTGCCCGTATTTTGTAATCTTAAATCTCCCGGAAGAAAAAGAACATTTGACACGTTTCAGACCTGCATGGTCGACTTAACTCGTCCTACCGAATTTACCACCTAGACATTATTATACTTAAAATTTGTGACGTGTTTTAGCATCGGAGGGGGTATACAAGAATACTGTGGAAAATAGACTTTGAAAATATTGTAAGAAAAGGAGGAAATGCTGGTAACTAGCAGATTGAAAGTATTTGCGGGCGACGAATTAAATGAGGCTCACATAATAAAATTCATCTTCGAAAGGATAGAAAACACTGTGGGAAAATAAGAATATGCTCTCCTTTTTCCATAATGTTTTACTAAGCCTCCTCTAATTGGGATCGTTAAAACTCGGGAATGTGTTGTAGAGGGTTTATTGGTCGTGAGCAAAAGCTTTCAATCTGGACAAGTCATTGATATTTTCGACTGGTACAGGGTAAAATACCAAGCAAGGAATACGTTAACCCTTAAAGCACAGAATAAAGCCGATGGACATTTCCATTCCAGAATAAGACCAAGATCATTGCAAATTCATGGCTACCATTAGCCTGTAGTGTTTTAAGATAGCAGACAATGCAGATCAAAGATCAGGCCGCAAAGACAACTATAGTAGTGAACGGCGCTTTAAGGGTTAAAAAAGAGAGATATCGAATGCCTCGCTTAAAATGATGAGCTCGTCCAATCAAAACACATCTGTTTTCTTGTCAGGAAAATTTGGAATCCCCCTGTGTAATCCGAAATGTTGCGTGAACGTTCAGCAAACAGTGAGCGTAATGAATTGACCTGTCACCAAGTCTTTGGAATTTTGAATACCAAAATCCGTTAATTTGAGAAAAATAACGCCGCGTTTTCTCCAAAGAAAAACGCGGGCTGAAGACACTTCATTTTATTGCTAGAAATTTATTGTCCTCATTATCATGGTTGTAGTTGTCTTGTCCTAATTTCTTGTATTTTTTTTAAACTAATGGTTACCTCCAAAAACAAATTTGCAGTACACGAGTTTTAATTAATAGCTGTGAATTTTTACCTGTGTAAAATGGGTTTGCAAATGGATTTAGGAATACACGTGGAAACATTATAGTAAAGATAGGCATTGCTCGTTACGGTTAATGTCTATTTTTTTCTTTTACTGAATGACAAAATTTTGGATCGGTCCATATTCAAAGCAGTTGCAGACAACGAAATAAATGTGACTTTAAAAAGATTGAAACTTCTTTTATGGTAGAAAACATTGTGTAAAAGGGGGAAAATGCTGCTTTCCACAATGTTTTCAAAAGCCTTCTTTCTCAGGGTGGTTTAAACTTGGGACTGTGGGGTAAAGGGTCACGCCACAATGTTTTCCATGTCTGCCTACCTGATGGGATCAGTCTGTACCCTATAACTCTTGGCATTTTATGACTAATCAGATGAATGGCTACATGACAGGTTGTCGTTGTGTATGTCATAAATCTGGCTCGGTCAAGCTGTTTTTGTGGATTGATGGTAGTCCGTGCGACAGGGTTCGTAGTCATTCCGACAGGGTCGCTTCTCTCTTAGCTTTGAACATTGTTTCGACGACGTTTTTGTGAGAAAGCAACCAATGACTTTGGAATGAGTGTAGTGCAAACTACTGGTAAAATACACTTAGAAACGCATGGAAAGGCGTTCTAGCCCGCAGTTCTATGAAAATTTGTTGCAAAAATTGTTGCAAAAACTCCAGACAAATAGATTTACTGAATATGAAACAATGTTTACATATAAGTCACGCACTTGCAAAGGGGGTTAATGCATGGCTGTGATGCATCAAGTATACCAAGCAGATCCTCGCGTAATTACCGATCTATGAAATCCATTTTGTCCAACAACCGACTGAATCATGAAATAAGCTGGTCCTTAGACATCAGAAAATTGACCAACAGCAAAAGGCTTCGACCAAGGTGAGCCTGTGCGGACAGCGCAGGCTGATCTGAGTAGATACTTTTTGCAGATGGATTAAACCCCCTCTTTACAGAGCATGGCTCCTTTATATTTTCAGCTGTTTACAATTCCGAGGCTCTCGTGTCGGCTAGCTCCTGTAGTTACAGTTTTGACAGCAAACGACATCGCCGCGGGAACATCGTGTCCCCCACCTACCCCGGGGCGTACCCGGACAACTTGAACTGTACATACGAGCTACACGGCCAGCCTGGCGAGAGGATTAAACTCACATTTGAGGATTTCGCCTTATTTCATGGGGGCGACTAGTAAGTAATTTGTCCTTTACCAGATAGTTCCGCGTTTTAACTCTTTACCAGACGAGAAAATTTCAGACTGGTCCAAATTGAAAGCATGTGCAGACGACATATTAAATTTAGCTGAAATGATGTTAATTGACTGTAAAAGTGTAGAAGCATTTACAAACGACATTAAATTTGGCTCAAATGATGATTTCAGTCTGTAGTAGTGGGGAGAAAACATTGTGGAAAAAGGAGAAAATGCTGGTTACCAGCATTTTCTCCTTTTTCCACAGGCTTTTCAAAAGTCAATTTCCTCACGATTGGTAAAACTCGGCATTTTGTGGAAACGAGTTAACGATCCAGAGGAAAAAAGGCTGTTGGAAAACTTTTGGGAATAAAATAGAAATACTGGTAACCAGCATGTTCTTCTTTTTTTCATAATGTTTTCTTTCCCTTAACCCTTTACCACACAATCCCGACTTTTAACGACCCTGTAAGAGAAACCTGATGAAAACATTGTAGGAAAAGGAGAAAATGCTGGTAACCAGCATTTTCTCCTTTTCCCACAATGTTTTCTACCCTTCCCAAAACAAATTTCAATTTTTCAATCACATTTCTTTTGTCGTCTGCAAATGCTTTCAATTTGGACCAGTCTAAAATTTTGTCGTTTGGTAAAGAGTTAAAAGTAAACCCTCTGAACTCTTTTCCTGCTAAATAAGTTAAATAAAACTTTCAAGCCGATAGTAAAAACTTGAATAGTGCTTGTTCAAACTTTATTTCTGGAGAAAAACATCTCCTTATCGGAAAGTGTAGATCAAGGATCAGACTGCACGTTCTGTGCAGTCTGATCTTGACCTACACTGTCCGCAAAAGGTCAGTGAGTCGCGCTTAGCTGCTCAAGGGTTAATATAAACCACGTTCAATTTGTCGTCTGCATTATGCTTTCAATCTAGACGAGTCTAAAATTTTGACTCATGGCAGAGAGTTAACCCTGTTCCACACAATCCCAAATTTTAAAGACCATAAAGAAAGAAGGCTTTAAAAACACTGTGGGAAAAGGAGAAAATGCAGGTAACTAGCTTTGTTTTTCCTTTTCCCTCAATGTTTTCTACCCTATCAAAGGGAAAATTCATCATTTGAGCTACATTTATTTTGTCGTCTGCAAATGCTTTGAATTTGGTCGAGTTCAAAATTTTAAAGTTTGGTAAAGAGTACAACTACCTGAATGTATATCCGTCCGTTTTTCTCCTGCTGTTGTTAATGTTATCGTTGTTGTTGTTGTTCTACTCTTCTTCCTCCAGACTTGCACATTGTATACATTCAAGACCCGTATTCATCAACCATTCTTAATGTTGTTGTAAGCATAGTTCTAGATTTTGAAAGTAACGCATCTTCTGATTGGCTAAACCAAATGGTTAAGCCAATCAGTAGTTGTGTTACTTCCAAAAGTAGACAATTCTTGAGAATACTAGCAAGACAAAGAATGTTCTTTAGAATGGTTGGTGGATCTGCAAAAGCATTAACTTACGTTGTACTCGGCATTTTAAGTTTCAACTTTGCCTCTGTAGCAAACTGTCCAAAATTTAAACATTGCACCGGAAATGATGGATCGTTGGCATCATCCCAAACATTTTCTGGAGAAATATTTTGTCACGTGATCATTCATGTTGCAACAGTTTCATTTCTGTTACTAGTTACTGCTAAAAATCTCTTTTTGTCGGCGTAAATGAATGAGCTGGCTGGTGACCGACTTTCTGGAATGAGTCTCGAATGAATCAATAGTAATTTGTGATTGGTCAAAAAATCACTGCTTAACCCTAAGGCTGCTAAGCGCGACTCTCTGACGTTTTTCGGACAGCGTAGGTCAAGATCAGACTGCACAGAACGTGCAGTCTGATCTTGATCTACACTGTCCGATAAGGAGATATCTCTCCTCCAAAATTAGCTTTGAAATAAGAAAATTCGATTTTTTACTATCGGCTTGAATGTTTCATTTCTTTTATTTAGCAGGATAAGGGTTAATATGCAGGCCTCTGTTCATTTTCCTTTTCCATCGACGAGTTGGATTGGCATCTAGTCATAGAACATATATCGAATTTGAATTTTGCTTTTCAGCAATATGCAAAACAGTTAGGAGGAAAAACAAAAACATTACTTGCGTTGCTACTTTTCATTATTTGTCTTCATCTTGAAACAAGGAGTTTCAATAAAGAGTTTCAATGAACACATTTCAGTACCTCTTGGCCGTCCATTTTTTTTTCAAATGATATTTTTTGTTTCTGGATGAGCAACATGTGCCATCGGAAGATAACACGTTGAAAATATTGTATCAACCTTTCTTAGCTGCATGCGAAAACAGACGCTTTTGTGGCTGGCATAGATAAAGATCAGATTACACAAAGCGAGTGATCTGATCATCCATCAGGACCGTCCGCTTCCCTTGTAAAACCAGTTAGATGATTTTAAGAGGTTAAGTTTATAATTATGAGCCATGCTCTGTGAAAAGGGGGTTTAATGCATCTGCAAAAAAAGTATCGACCCAGGCCAGCTTGCGCAGTCCGCGCAGGCTGACCTGGGTCAAAACGTTTTGCTATCATTTAATTTTCTGCACGTCAAAAGACCATTTTACCTCGAGATTTAGTCGGGTTTCAGTCGCTTGTTAGACAAAATGGATTTTATGGGTATGTAATAATTAGATGACTTTGTATTATGCATCACAGAGATGGAATAAACCCCCTTTTTTCCCAGAGCATGACTTAATTATCTTTGATTCCGAAAGAGTTCAACGTTTTGTCTGAGAATGTTAGTTAACATTATGTTGAATAAAAGTAACAGTCACTTTCTGTATTCCTGATTTACTTCTTGAAAAAGGCGGCTGAAAAAGTTGGCTAAATGAGGACGAAGACTGGGTTAAAGCAATACATCAATCGACGGAGAAGAAAAAATGACACCAGTCTCGTTTCAATTTGCATTTTTTCCAGAAATAAGGTGATAAGAAATCACGGTGATTCCTTTCGGCACAGTCTTCATTGTAAAATTTAACTTTACAATTCATCCGCCATTTTGTTGTCTGCTTCAAAATCGGGCTAAACTTGACCGATCTGTTTTCATGTCTCATTCCATTACATTTTGACGTTTGTTTATGTTCCCCGTCATTTTGGTTTACACTCTTTCTGCATATGGTACCAAAGCACTCAATAGCCATTAATTTCAAAATTGCAGATGTTTTCCGGTTTATCATCAATTTCTGTCACAGGTTTATTTTTGTCAACTCCTTATCATTACACAAGCTATCTTCAGACATACAACTGAAAAGCAAAACAGACATCTCTTTTCTCTTTACCCATTACCCGTAAATCTCGACTTTTAATAACCCAGAAAAAAGGGTTGTTGAAAACAGCGAGAAAAGATGTAGTGGACTTTTGAAATCATTTTAGGAAAAGGGGAAAATGCTGGTCACCAGCATTTTGCCTTTTTTTCCATTTTTCCTACCCAATGAAAGACAGAGCTAATGTTTTGAGTCACATTTATTTGTCATCTGAATAAGCTTTCAATTTGGAAAAGTCTAGAATTTGTCGTCTGGTAAAGTCTTAATTAAAGATGTTTATTTTTATCAACTCTTCCTTATTATATAAGCTATTATAGACATTAACCCTTTCCCAAACAAGCCCTGGTTTTCACGTGTCTGCAGTACAAGTCTTTTGAAAACACTGTGGGAAAAGGAGAAATTGCTCGTAACGAGCAATTTATCCTTTTCCCACAGTGTTTTCTACCCTTTTGGAGAACTTTCTGTCATTTTCATCAAATTTAAAATTGTCGTCTGCAAACTCTTTCAATTTGGACCGGTCTAAAATTCATCGTTTGGGAAAGGGTTAATGAACAGAAACTTGAAGAAGAAGAAAAACTTCTTTCTTAACAAGTATATCCGTATTCAATTTATATGCAAGAGTACAACGTCAAATTACCGGCGTTCAGATACGATTGTATTATTTCTTCCATATCTTTACTTTCCATCTTTTGAAACCAGCACGAAATACTCCCAGAATGCATTGCCAATGGGATACTTACTGTCAATAACGCAGTGTTTTATGTCCTTGGTATGTTTTCAATATTCGAGATATGGCCATAATATTTGTATCGCCATGCTAAATGTGGCTACATCTTTGTCGGCAATCGGCCTAAAGTCGCGCGATACAAGGTTTCGTCCGAAATGTATTCGATACCAACTTTTATCCTGCTGAATAGAATTAACGACCTACTTGTACTTTAAGACATTGAGGAGTAAAGTCAAGGTCAGAAAATTAATTCTGTTCCTCCATACGACGAAATTTTGGAGTTTTTTTTTTTTCCCTCACTTTCAAAGCATTTGCAGACGACATACTAAATGTGCTGCAAGCTATATGACCTGTCTATGAATGGTAAGCCCACGTTGAGGAAAAAGAAGATAGGCTAAAGCTGGATCCTAAAAGTGATACGTCGTCTTTTAAGATTTACCTACAAGAGTCAACGCATAGACATAGTTTACTTCATTCTTTTGTTTAACCCTTTCCCAAACAAGCCCTGATTTTCACGTGACTGCAATACAAGTCTTTTGAACACACCGTGGGAAAAGGAGAAATTGCTCGTTTTCCCACAGTGTTTTCCCCCCTTTTTGTGATAACTTTCTGCCGTTTTCATGTAATTTAAAATTGTCGTCTGCAAACTCTTTCAATTTGGACCAGTCCAAAATTTATCGTTTGGGAAAGGGTTAAATACTGTTAAGCAACCTTTACCATGCTTGATATACCAGAAGCTAACAACAACAACAAAATGAAAACAAGAAAATCAACATTTTGACCAAAAGATCTGTATTTATGTCCCTCCAAGAAATAAATATGATTGCTTTTGGAACTGCTGCTTAAAGGGGCTTATTTGTTTTTTGTTTTTTTACCGCGAATATTTTTTGTAAAACAATGATAAAAACAAACTAAGACATTTTTCTAATCAAGCACATTCATTAAAAAAGGCGCAATTTTGCCGTTTAAAATCGGGATGGTCGTTGAAATCGGTAACCCGCCTATTTTAATGAGATCATAAATTACGTCATTGTAAGTATTTGAATAGGATCCTGCAAAATCAAGGCGTATTACTGATCAAGTGACATTCCCATAAGCTATCGCGAAACTCTAGATGAAAATCTAAAATAGCTTCAGAGGTTACGTATCAAGTTAAGGAAATACTGTATTTTTCCTACATTTCTCATTCTTATTTATTGATGGCTTGCCAGCTATTGCCTCTCAAAATTATGTGCGAAAACCTTTTTAAGTTTAGGATGATTTTAAAATCTGAATGGCCTACTTAACCCTTTACCACACAATCAAGAGTTTTGACGATCCTGAGGTAGGAGGCTTTGGAAAGCATCGTGGGAAAAGCAGAAAATGCTGGTAAACCAGCATTTTCTCCTTTTCCCATGATGTTTTCTACCTTTTTCAGGACAAATTTCAACATTTGGCCACATTTAATTTGTCGTCTGCAAATACTTTCAGTTTGGACTAGTCTTAAAGATACATCCTTACAATCAGAAAGAAAAAAAAATAAAAATAAAAACGCTGTAAAAAATTTGATACACTGTTGAATGGTTCAAAATTTAGTCAGCTGTGTAAACATAGATAATTTACATATATATATGGTGTAAGGTATAGATAAATACATATATCGGAAATCTTTGATTTAAAACCGAAAACGTTACAACAATGATTTCTTTGATGGTCTCTAGAAAATGAAATGTTTTTTTTTTTTGTATGGGTCGTAATCTACGCATCCTTGCAACCATCAGGGGCAAAATTTGGCATGAAGATACAAGAATGATTTTACTTTGATAAGAGAAAGATGAAATGGGTTAAAATCTGGTGGAAAACGAGAAGATAGATGTTTCTTTCATTTATGTTGTCGTTTAGTAAAGAGTTAAAGATAGGTTTTATACTATTCCCTTTGTCTTTTTCCAGCTGCCCGTTCGACTACGTTCTGATCAAAGATGGACCCTCAATGAGTGCAAATACAATCGACGTATTCTGTGGAAAATACAAAGATGTGACAGTGTTTTCGTCCGAGGAACATTTATATATCAAATTTGTGACTCGAACTGGACGAGTGAGTTTTGACGAAAAATCCTTGGATAATAACGCAGACTATAAGTTTGAACGAAAAGGATTTAATATCAGTTACGAGTTTAGCACGAGCTTTATTCGATCAGGTAATACTAATGCATTGAGAAACAATCATGAGCAGCGCTCTGGTAAAAGGGAGTTAACCCTTTACCAGACGACAAAATTTTAGCCTTGTCCAAATTGAAAGCATTGGCAGACGATAATTTCAGTGTGACTAAAATGGTGCAATTTTACTTCGATGGGGGTAGAAAACATTGTGGAAAAAGGAGAAAATGCTGGTTACCAGCATTTTCTCCTTTTTCCACAATGTTTTCCAAAGGCTTCTTTCCCAGGGTCGTTAACAGGCGGCATTGTGCGGTAAAGAGTTAAGTGTTTTTTTCGTCATGCATTTTGCCAAGCAAATCGTCATGTAATGTGGGTCAGTTTGTCTAAAAACGACTGAAGAATGAGTTAGAGTGGTCCTTTGACTGGTAGAAAATGTAATTGAAATCGGAAAGAAATCCTGACATCTGAGCTGCAATTAATATGTCGTCTGCAAGTGCTTTCAATTTGGACAGGTCTTTTTGTCGTCTAGTAAAGAGTTAAGGCGCTTACTCGACGGAATAATTACACTTAACTGTTTGTTTTATCGCAAAAACCTGCAATAACGGTTAAGAGGTTTTACTGACACTGTTCGACACGAAACTGCTCTTAAACAAGACACTCAAAACGTGTTTAACATGCATCTTGCGTGTCACTACCTCATCTTTTTGGTGTTTAACGCCGTTTTCAACATTATTTCAGTTATGTCACGGCAGCCAGTGCACCTATCCATGCTTTCCTGAAGTTTCTTTAACCAGCACTCACACAGTATTCTTTCCAAGCCACTGGCTGCTTTCCAACACAACCATCGTCGAAACAATGGTCAGCGGTGAGAGAGGAATGAATCCTGTCGCGATGACTATGTAATCAATCCTCGGAATGAAATTGGCCAAGCCGGGGATCGAACCAGCGACCTCCTGTTCTGAAGTCTTTGTTTTTGCATTCAGTGGCGATGCCATGACCGAAACCAATTATTTTTTCTAGACCAAAATCATGCTAATTTTAAACGGCAATCTGCACAAAAATCATCTGAAGTCGCGTATGGCAAGTCTTAATTACATGTACTAAGTCTTTATTATTTACTTTTATTCCAGATAATAAAAAAGCAACTCACGTACTTGGTACAGGTAAGTCTATATAGTTTTTTTTTACAGGAAAAAGTGTAGCAAAACTGTTCATTTTGTCTATCGTTACTGCAGTCACTGTGATTTATCTGTTTTAGTATTTTACGACGCTTTAACCCTCTACCAAACGATCCCCCAGTTTTAACGACCTTGTAGGAAAAAGCTTTTGAAATCATTGTGGGAAAAGGAGAAAATGCTGGTAACCAGCATTTTCTTCTTTTCCCACAATGTTTTCTATCGTATCAGAGAACTTAATTATATTTGCAACAATTTTGAATTTGTCGACTGCAGATGTTTTGAATTTTGACGAGTCCAACATATGGGAAACGGTTACAAGGGGGAAAAAAAACGGTATTTCAGTCATATACGGCACAGCTTATGAATTTGTGTCTTTCAAAAAGCCAATGTCTTGCTGACGGACACTCCAACATGACCAGTGCCGTCTGTTTAGAGCGAAAATCTTTTTGTTTGACCCTCTGCTGCTCTTTTCCAGACAAAGTGGGGTTTTAGTTGTTCATTTCTGTTCATAGTAAGTCGAATGGCCTCTTGAGAAAGTAAAAGAAAGTGGTGTCATGACAGATCAACTTTTTTGCTATACCTCTTCACACACACAACTACCCTCGGAAATCAGAGAATAAAGTGGTCATTACGAGTTGTTTCTTGACACGGCCACAAACACTAAATTTGTCCTAAAGAAATAGCAAAGTTACGCCCATTTTTCTCAAGAAATGATCACGTGAGCATCATAAACCTGTTTTAGACACATCTGTTCATCTTTTTCGATAAACCACTGTAGCAGTTCTAAGAGCTTTTGATGGCAAGTTTTCAAGGCTCCTTTTTTATTAGTACGACGAGAAGCAATCCGTTCTGGTACTACACCATGTAGGCCCACTGCGACCCCAATCTGTTCTGATGTCTTGGGCGTAGGGGGGACGGAGGCATATTTACAAATCTTTCTAACCTCACTTCCAAGTGTTTTGGACTAACCATTTTAGAATTAGAGCAATAATTATTTGTACCAATAATTGAATCATGCTTTGCAAAACATTACAGCAGTGGTTCTGATTGCTCGCATGAGCAGCAAAACTTCTATTACACATTTTATATTCCAAAACCATATCAGTATCGAGTCGAATAGATACTCCGAATTAACCCTTTACCAAACGACAAAATTTCAGACCGGTCCAAACTGAAAGCATTTGCAGACGACAAAATAAAGGTATCCTAAATGAAATCTGCTCTTAATAGATTAGAAAACATTGTGGGAAAAGGAGAAAATGCTGGTTACCAGCATTTTCTCCTATTCCCACAATGTTTTCAAAAGCCTTCTTCCTCAGGGTCGTTATAAGTCGGGATTGTGTGGTAAAGGGTTAATCGAAAGGCTCCGATACTGCATTTTCCAGTAAACGATTCAAAGTCACATTGACGCAAAACAAAATTCATATATTTATTAACCCTCTCCCAAAAGACAGTTTTTGGATTAGACCAGTTGAAAGCATTTGCAAGCGACATATTAATGTGATTCATATGACAGTTTCTGCCTCTGTTAGGGTAGAAATCATTGTAGGAAAAGGAGAAATTGCTGGTTACCAACATTTTCTCCTTTTCACACAATGTTTTTCAACAGCCTTCTTTTTCAAGGTCGTCAAAAATTGGTATTTTGTGGTAAAGAGATACGCTCGTTCTGTACCCTTGACTCATCCCATTATCATAAAAAACGCCCCTACCTCGTTTAGAAAGCTTATGAAACCATTACGGAAACGTGCAGTTGCTTTTACCGCACAAATACTCATTTTCAATCAATGTTTTCCATGTTATCAAAAACCTCCTTATATTCCATGTTCCATCCATATGCGCATTTGTTTTAATTCAACAAGTTACAGTTGTCGATAGCCTGTATAAGGTAATGGGTTTAACAATCTATAAATGTTTCCAATTTGTACAAATCGCATTAAAATTTCCCCGAGAGTAATTAGGAATTCCCAACAAGCTGACGGTACTTCATAAAGTCATGAATGTATATTATATAAAGCAGCCATGAATAAATATGGCGCTGAAATTTTACGACAATAATCTTTACGACGTATCTTTACGACAGACGTGTTCACTTTTCCTTTTTGACGAGACCTCTCCCTTTAAAATGTCCGAGATTAATATGAGATTTAAAAAAAAATGTCATAATCAAGAATAGATCTGTACATTACTTCGTTGCGATTGTGGTGTTGTCCTTCAAAGTTTGATCATACTTAGAAAAAGACATAGATGAGTTTTAATATGAAGTTTCAATACACCCTCGCTGACGTACATCGGCTTAACCTTTACTATAGTTGCCTTTGTAAACAGTGTTTGTGAAGACCAGATTGCACAAAATGTTGCCTATATTTTAGCCATGCTCTGTAAAAAAAAAAAGAGTTAAATATATCTGCAAAAAGTAACGACCCAGGTCAGCCTTCGCGGTCCGCGCAGGCTGACCTGTGTCGAAACATTCTGCTTTTGGTAAATTTTCTGCATGTCCAAGGACCAGTGTACCTCATGATTCAGTTGGTTATTATACAGAATGGATTTTATGGATGCATGATTACGAGATGAATTGCTTGGTATAATGCATCACAGAGATGCCATAGAGATGAATCAAAAGCATGATTCAAATGCTTTCTTCATCAAAGTCATTAAAAGTCGGGCCTGATTGGTTTAATGTGTACTGAAGTTAAGAGTGGCTCGTCGATAAAAGATATATGAGCCATGCTATGGCAAAAAAAGGATTTAACCCTTTCCCAAACGACAAATTTTCGACTGGTCCAAATTGAAAGAGTTTGCAGACGACAATTTCAAATTTTATGAAAATGGCAGAAAGTCCTCAAAAAGGGTAGGAGACACTGTGGGAAAAGGAGAAATTGCTCGTTACGAGCAATTTCTCCTTTTCCCACAGTGTTTTCAAAAGACTTGTACTGCAGACACGTGAAAACCAGGGCTTGTTTGGGAAAGGGTTAATGCATCTCTGTGACGTAAAGCAAAGAATTTCGACTCGTGTCAGCCTACGCGAACTGCTTAGGTTGGCCTTTGTCGATAGTTTTTGCAGATGCATTAAAAACCCCCAAGGCTCTCACAAAACATGGTTCATGTGTGTACAACTGTACATGTTTAACAAATACTCGAACCAGCTACTTGGTTTGATTCAGACACGAATTGTCAAGATTCAAAACTCTATGCAGTAAAAATGCCCGGTGCTACAACTGTACCAAGGAAAAAAAAAAAAATGCTGAGTGTTTATTTCGCGGGAAGGTTTTCTTTTTCATCGTCGTGTTCTCTACGGCCGTTTGTCACCGTCAGATTAAATTATATTAGCACTTGGACAGAGTAATTTGTCTTCACGGCATGGCCCACAGAACAAATGGTCATTGGCTCTATAAAACCGTGACAGACATTTTCGAGTAACCATGGGAACCAAGCAACGCTTATCATTAATGCCTCAGAACTACAATCAAGCGTTTTCATAGTTGCTTTATTTCTGTATGACATTCCATTGACCATGTGGTGCATAGGAAGCATATAATCTGCAGACAAAAAGGGAAATATGGTGTAATGATTGGATATATATATCGGAGAGGGTATGATACATAACTAACGAGAAAATGCTGGTATTCAGCATTTTTACTTTCCCTACAATGTTTTCAAAAGCCTTTTGTTTGAGTTATTAAAACACGCTATGGTTGGGCACAGGATGAAGTATTTTTTTTTTATAACGGTGACCAAAAATATCCACTTAAGACGTTTTCTTTCCGCTTTTTTTCCCCTTCCGTACTTAAATAGTCAACAAAACTCGTTCCCGTTTTAGTCTCTGCCAAAAAAAAAATACTCTCTTCAAAGAAGATTTTGACAGTTTTCGGAAAACGGCGTTCTTCTAAATTTTGTGTGATATTGGCTGCAATATCTTTAGTAGTAGGGAAGAAAATGGGTTGTTTTCACAGAATATTAAAGACTATAGTATTCGTCACTCATGGAAAGAATAGTGAAGAAAAGAAATTCCCTAGAACTCCTAATTTGAGCGCACACTAAATGGGTTCGTTAAAAAATCGTAGCACGAACCGTGGTACGAAACGTGTTTGCCTGATTTCAGAACACGATCTGAGCAAAGTAACGAAAAGGAAAAAAATCATCTGGTATTTTGCACCTGCTCACTCGCTGTGTCCGAGCTACAAGTTGTAAGGGAAATTATTGATACATTAAGAAAAATGTGTGTTTGTTGATTTATAGCGAAGATCTAAAAACAGGGAATTATTCTGTGGGAAAATGTTAATTGATTAATATTTTTCCAAATTTACAAACCTGAACTCTTTGGTTCAGTTATAGAGCATACAAATTATTCTCAAACATAAATCTTTATGACTACCATTCTAATTCTGGATTCTAAGACAACCCATCTGATTGGATGAGACAGAATGCCCCATCAAATTTAATAGCTAAAGTAGCATTAGAATTAGAACTGAAATAAAATTTAGAGTGTTTGTTAACCCTTTATCGCACAATCCCAAGTTTCAACAACCCAGAGAGAGAAAGCTTTTGAAAACATTGTGCAAAAAGGAGAAAATGCTGGGAACTAGCATTTTCTCCTTTTCACATAATGTTTTATCACCTTTCAGAGAAAAATCCAATCATTTGAGTAACATTTAATTTGATGTCTGCTAATGCTTTCAATTTGTACAAGTCTCAAATTCTGTCGTCTGGTAAGGAATTAAACTCTTTACCAAAAAACAAAATTTCGACATGTCAGAAATTGGAAACAGTTACAGATGACATAATAAATGTAGATTAAATCAAGCTTTTATCTTTGTTAGGGTAGAAAATATTGTAGGAAAGGGAGAAAATGCTTGTTACCAGTATTTTCTCCTTTTCCCACAAGATTTTCACAAGGCATTTTCTTCGAAACTTACCATTACATTTAACGTTTTAACTCTTTACCAAACAATCCTTACTTTTAAAGACCCAGGGGAAGAAGCGTTTTGAAAACATTGTTGAAAAGGGAGAAAATGCTGATAACCAGCATTTTCTCCTTTTCCCACAATGTTTTCTTCCTTTTCAGCGTCAGGTTTCATCAGTTGGGTCACATTTTTACTTGTCATCTGGAACAGCTTTGAATTTGGACGAGTCTAAAATTTTGTTGTTTGGTAATGGGTTAACGTCATGGAGAGGGGATAGATATAAACACTTCAAGGCTGTGTTGTAAAGCAGTAAAGCAGTTTGATGTATTTCTCCCCGTGCAAGTCATGCAGGGTGCGTAGTTAGTGTATGGATGGGTGACCAGGCATTTCACATTACATTACTAAATTACCAAGAGCTTTAATGACCCTAATGAAGAAACCTTTTGAAAGTATTGTGAGAAAAGGAGAAAATGCTGGTAACCAGTAAAAGGATACTGAAATATCGGTCGTATTCTGTGAAAAGACAGTTAAATGTATCTGCAAAAAGTATTGACCCATGTCAGCCTGTGCAGTTCATGCAGGCTGACATGGGTTGAAACTTTTTGTGAATTGTCCAAGGACCATTCTACCTCATGATTCAGTTGGTTGTAAGAAAAATGGAATTTTATGGATCAAAAATTATGTTATGACTTGCTTGGTATAGTGTATTTATCACAGAGATGCATTAACCCTGTACCGCACATTGACGCCTTTTAACGCCCCTGGGAAAGAAGCCATTTGAAAACATTGTGGGAAAAGGAGAAAATGCTGGTAACGAGCATTTTCTCCTTTTCCCACAATGTTTTCTATCCTATCAAAGAAAAATTGCACCAATTGAGCCACACTGAAATTTTCGTCTGCAGATGCTTTCAGTTTGGACAAGGCTAAAATTTTGTCGTCTGGTAAAAGGGTTAAACCCCCTTTTCCAGAGCATGGCCCATATGATCATGAAGAAAGTATAAAGGCAAAAGTGGGGTTAATGAGTGTCGCCATCATGTCATTGCTGGACCTGAGTGGAAAATGAACCCACAATTAGAGTTGACAAGAGACACGTAATTGACAAAATCTTCGACGTTCTTTCTCCCTTGTTGCTAGGTTACAATTAAGCCGTGACAAAAATATAGGTTTCTCTCAAGTTTCTCTATTAGAGTGTAAAAATGGGGCTTCAGAGAGTCCAGGGTGTGCAGGAGAAGGAGAGAGCATCATCATAATGATACTTGTATGTTAACCCTTTACCAAACGACAAAGTTTTAGACTTGCCCAAATTGAAAGCATTCGCAGACGACAAAATAAATGTTGCTCAAAAATTAAAACTTGTTTTGGGTAGGGTAGAAAACATTGTGGGAAAAGGAGAAAATGCTGGTAACCAGCATTTTCTACTTTTCCCACAATGTTTTCAAAAATATTCCTTTCTCAGGGTCGTTAAAAGTCAGGATTGTGTGGTAAGGGGTTAAAGTATGGTTTATGTACGTGCACCTCAAACTGTTTTACTTTTTACCACACAATGCCAGCTTTTGATGACCCAGTGAAAGAAGCCTTTTGAAAACATTGTGGGAAAAGGAGAAAATGCTGTTAATCAGCATTTTCTCCGTATCCCGCATTATTTTCTACCCTATCAAAGAAAACTGCACCATTTGAGCCACATTGAAATTGTTGTCTGCAAATGCTTTCAATTTGGACAAGGCTAAAATTTTGTCGTCTGGTATAGGGTGAACTCTTTACCAAAGGACAAAATTTTAGACTGGTCCAGTTTGAAAGAAACTGCAGACAACAAAATGATCATGACATAAATGATTGGATTTGAATCAGAAAGACTATAAAAAAAAATTGTGGGAAAAGGAGAAAATGCTGGTGTCAGCATTTTCTCTTTTTCCCAAAATGTTTTCAACAGCATTCTTCCCGAGGGTCATTAAAACACAGAATTGTTTAGCAAAGAGTTAAATAAAATGGACAAAGGTTTTTACATATATTTAGCAGAGATGAAAGTGAACATTACCAGAATTACTTTTTAATGCTTGTCCATTTGTCACATGAAGAATAAATTACAAATGACAATGACCTGTGATTCAAAATCTCAAATGGCCGAATTTGTCTTTGGAAAAAGTAGAATATACACATTGTCTTCAAAAGTGTTCTTTGGCATGGTGGGGAAAAAATGAGATTGTTTGAAAGGGAGTTTACACTCGTCCAAATTCAAAGCATAATTTCAGACAAGTTAAATGTGTCTAAAATAATGATGCTTGTCTCTAAAAGGATAGAAAACATGATGGGAAAAGGAGAAAGTGCTGGTTACCAGCATTTTCTCCTTTTCCCACTATCTTTTTACGAGCCTTTTTACTAGGGTGATTAAAACACTACATTGTTTGCTGAAGGTTTAAATTTGTATCTTTTATCAGGACAAAAATCCAAATAGAATATTCTTAAATTTTTGTTGATATTTCTACTTTCAGAGTGTGATGTACGCATTGCAAGTTCAGGAGGTTCCAGTGGGACATTTCACTCTCCAGGATACCCAAATTTCCCTAGAAATACAATCTGCCGGTTTTTCCTGGATGGGCAAATGAATTCTAAAAATCTTGAAAAAGTGAAAATTGACTTTACAGATTTTAACATATCAGGACGTTTACCAGAGTAAGAGTCTTTTATTTGGCCCTACTTTGTGTGGTATTTTTTCCACCAAATATTGAAAAATCCCTTCGTCTTCACTGCATGTACCTTTGTTCCATTTTTCTACCCTTATTAACCCTGTACCCCATAACAAAATTTTTAGACTTATCCAAACCCAGAGCATTTGGAGACAAAAAAAAATAAATGTAGCTCAAATTGTGGAAGGCTAGAAAACATTGTGGGAAAAGGATGAGCCCTTTTGAAAACATTGTTGGAAAAGAAGAAAATGCTGGTTACCAGCATTTTTTCCTTTCCAACAATGTTTTCAAGTCTTCTTTTGGAATGTGTGGTAAAAGGTTAAACATCTAGTTTCAATATAGATCAAAGATCACATTTTGATGTGCAAATGTGCAGTCTGATCTTGAATCTACAAAATGGATCTTTTCAGCTATTCTGACAAAATCGCTTTGAAATTGCAAGTCTCTGGGGCTTATTTACTGATTAAAAAACACATTTATTCAGATTCAAAGTGCTTTAAAAGGTCCTTTTAAGATTTTTCTAGAGATGACAGTTAATTTTTTTTGTCTAAACCTGATAAAAACAACAAAATATGCAGTATATTTCACTGCAAAAGTAAAGCACCTGAACGGCTGCCTTCAGTTAAAAGATGCAAATTTGGCATCCCTTTGCAATCTGAATTCAGTCCTTTTTTTATGAGATTAAATATGACATCATCGCACCTATTTAAATAGGATCTAGTATGATTTGCACATGTTACTGATCATGTACCATTCCCTCAGGCTTTTGAAAAATTAATGTGCTAAAATCTAAACATACCTTAACCCTTTCCCAAACAAGCCCTGGTTTTCACGTGTCTGCAGTACAAGTCTTTTGAAAACACTGTGGGAAAAGGAGAAATTGCTCCTAAAGAGCAATTTCTCCTTTTCCCACAGTGTTTTCTACCCTTTTGGAGAACTTCCTGTCATTTTCATCAAATTTAAAATTGTCGTCTGCAAACTCTTTCAGTTTGGACCAGTCTGAAATTTATTGTTTGGGAAAGGGTTAATAGGCTATTTAGCCCATTAAGGAAATACAACTGAATCTATTTCTTTCTTACATTTGTCTTTCTTCTTAACTCTGTGCCAAATGACAATTCTTGAGACTTGTCCAAGTTGAAAGCATTTGCAGAGGTCAAACTAATCATGACTCAAAGGTTACCAGCATTTTCTCCTTTTCCCACAATGTTTTCAAAAGGCCTCATCCTCATGGTTGTTAAAACTCGGGATTATGTGGTAAAGAGTTGACTGATGGTTTGCCAGCTTTTGCCCTACTTAATTTAGTGATGAATGTCACTCGTCACAACTCGGCCGATTCCTTACCTACATCTAACCTCATCCGTATAAAGGCGGCTTCCATTTTGAACAACCAATCACATGATCTTAAAGATGGCAGAACCCCTGCAAATCGCTTAGCAATGACATGAACAACCACAGTGAAGTTATTCACATCTATCGATCTGTCGATGAAAGCTCCCAACAGAATTCATAAACCACGCTAAAAATTGAATGTAAAAACTGTTTGCTGTCTGAAATATTCTCAGAAAGATATGGATAGAATATTGACCCATGTTTTCTTTTTTAAGAGGAGTCTTTTAATTTCAATAATGGTAAAAAGGTCTGCCTCTGGCAACGTACGAAATGTACTGTGTAGGTGCATATCAAGCTATGTGATACAGCTGAGGGATTTGATCACCGGATCAACCAAGGTATGCCGAATGTGATGAATGTTCCTAAAGTTTGAGGCAATTATAAAAATCTTAAAGCCCCTTTAATCTGTCTACCACATACAAGTCAAAACATTTTCGGGAGTGCAGAGAGGCAAAGC
The DNA here is from genome assembly GCA_945859785.2 of Tridacna gigas. NCBI lineage: Eukaryota > Metazoa > Mollusca > Bivalvia > Cardiida > Cardiidae > Tridacna > Tridacna gigas. The sequence goes on along the minus strand of OX244031.2, from coordinate 9,380,846 downwards.
AGAACTTCAAACTGTCATCAATGCTTTCCACTAGTATTACAAAATGAGCAGACAACTTGAGAAAATTACAGGGAGCAGAGAAGTATACATCCCATGTCAATCATATGTCAATATCAAACCAATTAACTCTTTGCAACAGGAAAAAATAGTAGACTTTTCCAGTTAACCCTTTACCACACAATCCTGAGTTTTAACGACCCTGAACAAGAAGGCTTTTGAAAACATTGTGGGAAAAGGAGATTTTTCTAAAATTCTATATTGTGGTGGTGGGTTAAAAATAATGACTTGAACAGAAAAATCTGAAACAGCTATATGAAACAGATGATATTGACAAATAAAGGTTTGATATGTTCGTACAACTGATAACTTTGTTATAAAAGGATATGTCGATCTGCAATCACATTTTCTCACATTACGTTCTTGAAAAAAAAAAAAGTAGTTGTATTTTTGAATCATCATTTTCTTCTAGGTATTAATGAATGGTATTTGGCCGCATTTGAAAATGGACAATGATGATAATACGTCAATTTTGAGACTAAACTGGTCCCCATTGTAAATATACATATTACAACTGGCACAGGCTATTGTGTCGATGCTTTTCATTGGCTACATGAATATCATTGAATTGCCAGTCGGAGCATCTAACACATTTCAAGCTCGGCAGTGTAGGTAATATGTCGATTTTTATCACAATTTGAAACTCGTTATCGAAACTAAATGAATATTAGCGGAAATTAACTTCAAAAGGTGATACCATATACAATTTACTTATTTGTGAAGTCAAAATTATCGGAAGTTCTTCAGCACATGAAGTGAGAGTGATCTCCCCTGAATCTCGCGATATTGCTGTTCTAAAAATAGACGGGCAGTATTCTGTCCGTTTTCAGTAGCCTGTACCGATCCCTATATACATTTGCTGTATCAGGGGAGGCAACCAATCTATTTTGAGACAACCCCTGACAAAGTTATGAAGTCGGATGTCCAACTCTGATCTCCACCTCTGGTTACACATGTCTATTAATATGCATACACTTGAAATCAAAATAGATACAGGAATGTACTTTAACCCTTTACCACACAATCCCAAGTTTTAACGACCCTGAGGATGAAGCCTTTTGAAAACGTGGGAAAAGGAGAAAATGCTGGTAATCAGCATTTTCTCCTTTTCCCACAATGTGTTCTGCCCTGTCAAAGAATATCATATTATTGTAGCCACACTGACATTGTCGTCTGCAAATGCTTTCAATTTGGACGAGTCTTACATTTTTTCATGCAGTAAAGGGTTAAAACTGGTCAAATGGATTTGGCAGTTGCTTCCCAACAGGGTGCCAAGACCGAGTGGGCAACAGTTCTTTTTACTTTCAGAATCAGAAAATGAAGGAAAACTGGTCAAAGAATGTGCAGATGTCTCATCTCAAATAAAATTGAGACATTCCCTGGCAAAAGGGGTATTAATGCATCTCCATGATCCATTATACCACGCAAATCACCTCATAATCATAGATCCATAAAATCCATTTGTTCTAACTAACGACTGAATCATGAGGTAGACTGGTCCTTTGACACTGAACAGAACTGACCAATAGCAAAAAGTTTCAACCCAGATCAGCCTGCACAGATTGTGCAGGCTGACCTGAGTTGATACTTTCTGCAAATGCATTCATCCCTCTTTTAACAGAGCATGGCTTAATTATATACGCTGTGTTTACAGATGCAATGAGGGCTATTTGGCAATCAACACCAAAGGGCATAGCCTGTATAGGAACAAGGGAGAACGTTTCTGTGGGCCCCTTCGACCACCAGAGTTCATCAGTGAAGACCCACGACTCATTCTTACATTTAGTACTCAAGGATCAAGTTTGGCACGGTTTACAATGAACTACAAGTTTCTCATAGGTGAGTGGTAGAAAGTAAACACACTCATAAAATATCTGTTGTGACTAAGAACTATACTGAGGAATGGCTTGAAAATTACTTGCACATTCTGTTCTTCTCTCTTTCTACATGTATTTCTCTCTACAAGTATTGAGCTTATTTTACATGTGTTGAAAGTGCATTTTACCATCTATTATTGTAACAGGTGGTGAAAAATATCATGGCTCGACCGGGATTCGAACCCAGGGCCTCAGGAATACCGTTCCTGCACTCTAACCAACTGAGCTACCGAACCACATGTCGATACGGCCGCACGATATATCACCAAATACCTGTACCCGGCTACATATACCCCCTCCTAATTTTAGAATTCGTCCCGAAATTCTGGAGACAGAGAACCTTTGTGAAACGTTCTCGAGGTGCCTAAGCAGTAGCCATCCACATCGTGGGTTAGCCCCACGTTGGGCGCCAAACGTAACAGGTGGTGAAAAATATCATGGCTCAACTGGGATTCGAACACAGGGCCTCAGGAATACCGTTCCTGCACCCTAACCAACTGAGCTACCAAACCACATGTCGATACGGCCGCACGATATATCACCAAATACCTGTACCCGACTACATTATGACTATCAGATTCATGATAGGGATATTTGGGAAATACCTTGGCTTTTTATGCTCCCCCTTTTTCCTTGAGAAACTATGTGTAGGACAGACAACAAGTGAGGTTGTCTTTCTGATATGTACACGAGTATTAGCAAGTGTATATCAGGTAGACAACCCCACAAGTTTTTGTCTGTCTGACTTAGACTATGTGGAATGACAAAGCATTGTATATGAGATATCTACAGACCAAATATTGAGCACTGATTGGCCAATTTACTGGACCTGTGGTCTAACTACACACAATATTTGTGTGAAAACTGAGCTGTGTTATGTCTGAAATTGAAGAATATTTTTCTCAGATCTCTACTGTAGTATAAAGCTGGGAAAACAGAGATCTGGAAAAAAAAAATCAAACCTTTTTTTTTGAGGGTATAAAACCTACCACATTTTTCATAGATTGCAGGAAAGTTTTTGTGAACTTGCATATTCTCCAGTGAGTTATGTCTCCAATACTGAAATATGGATAAAACAAAATATTAAGCCTGAGCTGCTTTGATTTCAGCTATAAATCATCAACTCAGCAATTGGTCTTTTTCATAGTTTGCAGGAGAACACAGACACTTTTTGCAAACAGGACAAAAGAATAGGTGGAAAATAGGTGGAGAGTAACTCTTAACCCTTTCCCAAACAAGCCCTGGTTTTCACGTGTCTGCAGTACAAGTCTTTTGAAAACACTGTGGGAAATGGAGAAATTGCTCGTAACGAGCAATTTCTCCTTTTCCCACAGTGTTTTCTACCCTTTTGGAGACCTTTCTGCAATTTTCATCAAATTTAAAATTGTCGTCTGCAAACTCTTTCAATTTGGACCAGTCTAAAATTTGTCGTTTGGGAAAGGGTTAAAAAACGTAGTTTAAAAAAAACAGTGTCAATTGTTCTTTTTTTTTGAGACAAAAAAGGTCTTCTTATATTCTGAACAGCCCTTAACCTTAACCTAATATGCTTTGCTTTGCAAGAGGATTTGATACGTCTGAAAACACAAGTTTGTTTACAAATTTTGCATGCTAAAATATCCTGGAATCACCAGCTCCAATCCTCTCTCAATTGGCCAAACAGGTATTCGGTTGGTTAGTGAGTCCATACTTCCTAAGGAATTTTTTCCAGCTTTATTCTTCATTTGATCTCGTTCAAACTTAAAAAGAATAATGAGAAAGAATCATAGTTGTGCAAGAGATGCTTTTGAGTCATATGTCAGGTGGTGCTACAGTTTATCTGACACTGAATTTAGTCCAACTTAAACCGTGCACTGCCATCTATAAATGAGCCATGCTCTGTGAAAAGGGGGCTTAATGCATCTGCGAAAAGTATCGACCCAGGTCAGCCTGCGCAGTCCGCGCAGGCTGACCTAAGCCGAAACTTATCGCCATCAGTCAATTTTCTGTATGTACAAGGATCATTCTACCCAATGATTGAGTTGGTTGTTAAAAAAGGGTGGCTATTATGGATCCATAATTATGTGATGGCTTGATTGGTATCATGCCTCATGGAGATGCATTAAGCCCCCTTTTACCAGAGCATGGCTCAAATGAAATTGTCTTTCTCAGCCATAGCAAAAGATGAAGCTATTGCAATTAGCCCAGCCAGGTAGCTTAGTGGTTAGCATACCTGACTCTTGACCTGGTGATTGTGGATTGGTTTTAAACCATGGTGCATGTGATCAGATCCAGACAAAAGATCAACACACATCTTAATGAAATAAGAAAGACCTTTCTGCACATAGGCATATAGTTATTGGGCAAAGTGTCAAATATACATTAGTTCACCTCAGCGATACATTATACCAAGCAAGTCCTCATATAATTCTTGATCTATTAAGTCTTTACCAAACGACAAAATTTCAGATTGGCGCAAATTGAAAGCAATCGCAGATGACAATTTATATGTCACTGAAATGATGATTTCTGTCTTTGATAGGGTAGGAAACATTGTGGGAAAAGGAGAAAATGCTGGTTACCAGCATTTTGCTCCTTTTCCCACAGTGTTTTCAAAAGGCTTCTTTCTCAGGATCATTAAAACCCAAGATTGTGTGAGAAAGGGTTAAATCAATTTTGTCTAACAACCAATTGAACCATGAGGTAGACTGGTCCTTTGACATGCAGAAAAATAACCAATTAAAACCAAAAATGTCAGCCTCTGAGGACTGCCCAAGATGACTTAGGTGGAGACATTTAGCAACTGCATTAAACCACCTTTTCATAGAGGATGCTCATTTAGTACTAGAGCTTTCAGGGCTACTGAAAAAAGCAAAATTAGCATTATGAAGATGAAGCAGAAAACTTTCTTGTCAAGGAATCTTGATTGATGATGCAGAAAAAAAGCATGTCATCCTATTCAGCAGTTAACCTTTAGAGCACGGAATAAAACCAACAGAAATGTTCATTCTAGAAATACTATCCAAATAATAGCAATTTCATGGTTGCTTATATCTACCGTGTTTCAGGAAAGTGGACAGTGTAGATCAAAGATCAGGCTGCACATTTTATGCAGCCTGATCTTGATCTACACTGGCTGCAAAGGCAACTACAGTAGTGAAATGCACTTTAAAGATTAAGATCTATGCTTTTAAAACATTAGCTTTCCACATCATGCCATTTTGTTGTTTGTTTTGATTTTTTGTCCTTCTGTATTTTTTTTATTTGTTTGATTTTTTTCATCTGTCGTTGTTAAGAGGGCAAGCTTATTTCAATATTCAGAATTTTTTTTTTTCTCTTTTTTTTAAAGATTGGATAATTTTACATGTAGAATCTTATACATCTATGTGAGATCATTCAAAAAAGGTGGAAATTGGCATATACATTCAAAATACTATGCTGGAGTAATTTTCCTGATACTTGTATTTAATTTGAGCACTGTGAGAAAATTTGATATCGTGCAAGACTGAAGATCGAGCGAGATTTCAAAATTTTCTTATGCAGCGAGAAGTAAATACAAGCATCAGGAAAGTTACTGCAACATAATATTCCTTTTATTATATATGCACAACTTTCAATGACAAAATTTGGCAGTTATTGACATTTTATTCGTAAAGTGGTAAACAAAATAGAACAAATAGTGGTGTAGTGGCTATGAATGGCAGATAAATATCATTACGTGAATTTTGACCCTTCAAATCACAAATCAATACGTATTTTTTCATTGCGTGAGTTACGTCATACCATATTTAGAGCCATATTTCACAGTGTTTAGATACAGATTTTTTTTTCTGTCTGTGTGTTATTTTATCTGTGTGCAATGCACGTATTTAAGCTGGAAAATTCTCAGGTATATAATATACGTAATTTTAGGATATTATCTCATCGTTACAGAACCACTTTCTTTTCATCCCTGTTCAGCATTTTAGGCCCCTTTATTTTAGTTCCTGGTTGTCTGTCTGTCTGTCCATTCATCCATTTGTCTTTATGTATGTTTTCTGGTCTGCTTCATATCTCCAAATGGCTTAGCCAATCAGAAGTTGCATTACTTTCAAATTTAGAAAATTCTTCATAATAATTAAGCCAAAGAGTTATCTAAAGAGTGGTTGGTGAATGTGGACCCAGGTCTTGATTTGAAAATATTTTACACATTTGTTATGTTAGTGTGTTGATTGGCAGAGTTTGGTTTGATATGCCAGGCTGAAAGGTCAAGGTCACAGCACAGTGTCAACCATGACATGCTCTTAATAACCTCCTTGAGGTGTATATTGCCTTAATATTGACTAAGTGCAATTTCATTGACAAATGACTTTCTGTAAAAGAGACTGTATTTGAAGTTATCAGGAGCTTTGAAATTGAATTTGAACCGCTTATTTCATATGTCACAATTAGAAAAACTTAATGATGTTCATTCTTGCAGAAATATGTTAGCAATGCATTAATTTTCATGTCCCAAGTGTGTCTAAATACTTTGAAAATTGGTGTAACTGAAAGGTAGGGTAACATTGTTTGAAAAGGAAAATGCTGTTTACTGGCATTTTCTTTTTTTTCACCACAATGTTTTCAAAAGTTTTCTATTTCAGGATTGTGTGGTAGAGGGCTCATAATAATATTATAGATAATTAATTCTTGACCTAACTACAAAATTTTAGATTTAACCACTTATCCCACAACATTTTCAAAGGCCTTTTTCCTCGGGGTCATTAAACGGTGGGATTGTGTGGTAGAGGGTTAAAGCCATGAAATTTCTTATATTGAGCTATTCCTTCATTTATGTAGGATGTTTTCAGATACCTCCAATTTAGATCTTTCACAATTTGCCTGCGATAGGCAAAACCTTTACATAATGTTTAAAGGGGGGCTATTCAGATTTGTATATTCACACCAAACTTTAAAAATTATTCTTTTTTCAATTTAGTATGGTGGTAGGTAGCAAACTTCCTGTAAAGAGAAAATATGTGTACAAATGTAATACAAAAATATTTTTCAGTCGTATTTCCTTAGTGGGTTATGCAGCCCCCGAAGGTATTTTTAGATTTCGGGCCAGAATTAATCATGTGATCTATAGCACCCGCCATTTATATTGGATTGTATTCAATTACTACCATGATGTCATATTATTATACAATCCCATACAGAGTTACTGATTGAAAAGTGAATGCCAAAAAGGCATTTTTTGCTGCATGAAACCATTTAGCTACTTTTCATTTCCAGAGAAAATTACATTTAGTGGTAGGTATCAGTGTTGAACAAAAATTTTAAGTTCACAGCCAAAAATCTGAAAAGCCCCCTTTATAAAAAAAATATGACTTTTTACAGCCCTTGTTGCTATTTCAGATGATCCAAAAACTAATAAAGCGTCTCTGCCAGGGAAGTCCATTTGCTTATTTACACTGAATAGAAAATCTTTTCCTGATGCACAAATTAGATTAGTAGAAATTATCTGCAGTTTGAAAATAGCAATGTAGAAGTTAGAGCATTTGTATGTTTTTCAGTGTCAGCTGCAATTATGAAATCATGTGACATAATGGAAACTATGGGGATAATTTGACTCATTCATGGTCATTATCAATTTTTATTCAAGTGACATATTCAAGGTCAAATGGAAATACAATTACTCAAACGAAACTTTCAAGCTGCTCATAAAAACCAGAATAATGCTATTTCAAACTTATTTTTTGGAGAAAAAAAAAAAAACTTCATATCAGACAGTGTAGATCCAAGATCAGACTGCATGTTCTGTGCAGTCTGATCTTGATCTATGCTACCCACAAAAGGTCAGTAAGTCGCGTTTAGCAGTCTAAGGGTTAAGGGTTAAACTTTAATTTATGTTGATTATGCATATTCTATCATGAAGATGTTTTCAAAATTGTTTGATTTTTTTCTTGGAAAATAAGTGGACCTTTTACCAAACAGTTCCATGTTTAATGACTACGAAAAATGAGGCTTTTGAAAAACACATTGTGACAAAGAGGAAATACTTATAACCAGCCAGTCATTTTTCTACCCATTCTGAAACAAGTCTTATAATTTGAGCCATATTTAATTTGTGCTGTGCAGGTGCTTTGAATTTGGACAAGTCCAAAATGTTGTATGGTTATCAGTTGGGTGATAAAGAACTGAGACAGACTGGTCAGGATGCTTTGCTTCTTATAAAAGATAAAATGGAAAGGGATCTGAGTGTCTGATTAGAAGCAGCTTATTGCTTTTCTTCAAATCTTGCAGCTATTCCTACTTAAGAAATATGGATACTTATCTACAGGCAAAATGGGCCTATAGAATGCAAACATATAATTATGATTAAATGGGCTTTTATCTGGCAAGTTGCCACACTTTGATATCAGTTTGTGATCAGTATGCAACAATTTTTTGTAGATTAATTCAAGGAGTCAGACATTTTGCCCTTTTTTCATTTTTTAAAAACATTTTCCCTACATAAATGCACAGAGTCATGCCCTACACTAGTGTACTTTTTTTTTTGATGAGCACATGTGCACCATTATTTCACTCTTACATGAATTTTTCATTCATGGACAAAGAGTATTGCAACACTCCTATCACTGAATGCTCTGTTATTTGTTTTATATATGAGAACATGAACTTTTAACCTTTTAGCATTTAACTCTTTACCAAATGACAACATTTTAGATTGGCCCAGATTGAAAGCACTTGCAGACGACAATTTAAATGTTGCTTAAATGGTAAGATTTGTCTTTGATAGGATAGGAAATAGTGTGGGAAAAAGAGAAAATCTCATAACAAAAGGCTTCTTCAAACACGGAATTGTTTAGAAAAAGGGTTAACTCTTTACCACACAGTCACGGGTTTTAACGACCATGAACACAAAGCCTATTGAAAATATTGTGGGAAAAGAAGAAAATGCTGGTAACCAGCATTTTCTCCTTTTCCCACAATGTTTTCTACCCTTTCCAACACCAATTTCAGTTTTTGAGTCGCATTTATTGTGTCGTCTGCAAATTCTTTCAATTTGGACAAGTCTGAAATTTTGTTGTATGGGAAAGGGTTGTGTTAAATGTTCCAGCAGTTTAGTTTTATAAGTATGGTGATGTTGTAATGAACAGAAAGCATTATGGCTGATGAAGAATTTGCTCATTGTCTTTATGTGATCATATTTAAAGATACATCCTTACAGCCAGAGAGAGAAAAACACTGTTAATGTTTGATAGACAGTAGAATAGTTTAGAATTTAGTCAGTGGTGTAAATGTAGATAAACTACTGATATATATGGTGTAAAGAATAAATACACATATCGGCAATCTTCAGTTTAAAACCAAAAAAAATCACAACTGTGATTTCTTTGATGACCTCCAGAAAATGAAATGCATTTTCTATTGGTCACAACCTATGCAACCTTTCAGCTCTCAGGGGCAACAATGGGCATGAAATTACAAGAATGGTTACAGTTTGATAAAATGAAGATGGAGTGGATTAAAAACTGGCTACAAATGAGTATACATGTATCTTTAAGTCTTTATTAAACACCAAAATTTTGGGCCAGACAATATTGAAAGCATTTAGATTTGCAGCAAAATTTAGTTCAGATGATGGACTTTGCCTATGACAGGGAAGAAAGTATTGAAAGCAAGAAATGAGCCATGCTCTAGTGAAAGGGGGCTTAATACATCTCCGTAATGCATGGTACCGAGCAAGTCATCACATGATTATGGATCCATAAAAGCCACTTTTTTTAATTATGGACTTAATCATGAAGTAAACTGGTCCTTGGACATACAGTAAAATTGACCAATAGCAAAAAGTTTCGGACTGCACAGGCTGACCTGGGTCGATACTTTTCGTAGATGCATATATAAATTTGGCCTCTATCAATGGCTGAAAATACAATTCACTGAAACTGCAAAAGAGTTTTGTCTTATTAACCCTTTCCCAAACAAGCCCTGGTTTTCACGTGTCTACAGTACAAGTCTTTTGAAAACACTGTGGGAAAAGGAGAAATTGCTCATAACGAGCAATTTCTCCTTTTCCCACAGTTGGTTTTCACGTGTCTGCAGTACAAGTCTTTTGAAAACACTGTGGGAAAAGGAGAAATTGCTCATAACGAGCAATTTCTCCTTTTCCCACAGTTGGTTTTCACGTGTCTGCAGTACAAGTCTTTTGAAAACACTGTGGGAAAAGGAGAAATTGCTCATAACGAGCAATTTCTCCTTTTCCCTCAGTGTTTTCTACCCTTTTTGATAACTTTCTGCCATTTTCATCAAATTTAAAATTGTCGTCTGCAAACTCTTTCAATTTGGACCAGTCCAAAATTTGTCATTTGGGAAAGGGTTAACTTGACTAAACAAATGATTGATTGTTTGTAGGGTGTACCCCATTTCCAACATTATTCCACTTCAGTTGCGGCAGCCTGTGCACCTATCCATGCTTTCCTGGATTTCTTTTTACTAGTACTTCGTACAATATTCTTTCAAAGCCAGTCACTGCTTTTCCACCTAACCATCATCGAAACAATGATCAGTGATGAGAGAGGAATGAACCCTGTTGTGATGACTATCTTCAATCCTCTGAAAGAAATTTGCCAACCCAGGGATTTAAACCAGCGACCCCCTTTTCTCAAGTTCTGTACCCTATTGATTGCCCCTTCGTGGCTCGGAATGTCAAAAAACAGGGACAGTGTAGATTCAAGATCTGACTGCACGTCCTGTGCAGTCAAAATATTGATCTATGCATTAAGCCCCCTTTTCACAGAGCATGGCTCAAATCTCTGGACTGTTTGGTAAAGAGCTAACAAGTAGTCTTGTCTTTTTAGGATCTGGGTATAAATTTATCTTGAAATATGACTGTTTTCATATATACTAGCAGCTATTGTGGACAAAATTAATTAAGATAAGGCTGCAAATTAAGTTCGATTTTTAAACTCTTTCCCAGACAACAAAATCTTAGACTTATCCAAATTGAAAGCATTTGCAGACAACAAATTAAAGATGGCTCAAATAGCGTAATTCATTATTCATAGAGTAGAAAACATTGTGGGAAAAGGAGAAAATGCTGGTTTATAGCATTTTCTCCTATTCCTACCATGTTTTCAAAAGGCTTCTTTCCCATGGTCGTTAAAACCAGGGATTGTGTGGTAAAGGGTTAATCTGCAGTCGTGAAACTTGTTAGATGTCATGGCAGAAACACCCTTTACTTTGCAGTATATAAAAGATTTATGATTCTGATCAGAATTGGTTTTCATTGTGTTTGCTTTGCAGTCTAATGCCTTGTAACTCTTTACCAAACAGAATTTTTTAGCCTTGTCCGAATCAAAAGCATTAGCAGTCAATAAATGAGACGTGGCTCAAAGGATCGGACTTGTGTTTAAAAGGGTAGAAAACTTTGTAGAAAAAGGAGAAAATGCTGGTCACCAGCATTTTCTAATTTTCCCATAATACTTTCAAAAGGCTTCTTTATAGGGGTCCCAGCATTTTTTCCTTTGCCCTGAATGTTTTCAAAAGGGTTCATCCTCAATCCTCAGGGTAGGGAAGCACAGGTGAAGAGACAATCAATTGTCATTTCTATTTCTATTTTCCAGATTATGCCATTGACTCTCCTGTACCCCCAACAGACAGATGTGAGGGTATCTATCAGAGCAGATATCACAAGACAGGGGAATTTAAATCCCCTCGCTACCCTCAGAATTACCCACCTAACTCAGAATGTACGTACCTGTTCACGCCCCGACATGAGGAGCATCTTCTCATATCCTTCGATGTATTTGACCTTGGGGAGACGGACTTGAAGGAAACCATTAGATACCAGTATGTATTACCCACAAGTACTTTTCTTCTTTTAACCCTTTCCCAAACGACAAATTTTGGACTGGTCCAAATTGAAAGAGTTTGCAGACAACAATTTCAAATTTGATGAAAATGGCAGAAAGTTATCAAAAAGGGTAGAAAACACTGTGGGAAAAGAAGAAATTGCTTGTTACGAGCAATTTCTCCTTTTCCCACAGTGTTTTCAAAAGACTTGTACTGCAGACACGTGAAAACCAGGGCTTGTTTGGGAAAGGGTTAAATTCTTAACTCTTTACCAAACAACAAAATTTCAGACTTGTCCAAATTGAAAACATTTGCAGACAAAAAAATGACTGTGGTTAAAAAACTGAAATTTGTTTTTTTGAAGGTTAGAAAACATTGTGGGAAAAGGAGAAAATGCTGGTTACCAGCATTTTCTCCATTACCTTGGATTTGTTTTTTAGAAAAACAAATTTGAAGCAGATGTTACTTTGCAGAAACACTGATAATCAACATAATTTAGGTTTAACCTGCCAAGCCCCGATAGCTCAGTTGGTAGCGTACAGGACTTGAGACCAGGAGGTCGCTGGTTCTATCCATGGCTCGGCCAATTTCTTCCCGAGGATTGATGGTAGTCATTGTGACAGGATTCATTCCTCTTTCACCGCTGTCCATTGTTTGGAAGATGGTTAGGTGGGAAAGCAGCCAGTGGCATGGAAAGAATATTGTGCGTAGTACTGGTAAAAAAAATCCCAGGAAAGCATGGATAGGTGCACTGGCCACCGCGATACAGCTGAAATAATGTTGAAAACGCCATTTTCTCCTTTTCTCACAATGTTTTCAAATGTCCTTTTCCTTGGGGTCATTAAAAGTAGGAATTGTGTTGTAAAGGGTTAAAACTTTACCAAACAATTTAATGTTTGAATGAACTTGAGGATAGGGGCTTTTTAACCTTTTACCACACAATCCTGACTTTTAATGACCCTAAGGAAGAGGGCTTTTGAAAACACTGTGGAAAAAGGAGAAAATGCTGGTAACCAGCATTTTCTCCTTTTCCCACAATGTTTTCTACCCTATCAAAGACAAATTCCATTATTTGACCCACATTTAAATTGTCGTCTGCTAACACTTTCAATTTAGAACTGTCTGAAATGTTGTCGTTTGATAAAGGGTTAAGCATTGTGGGAAAAGAAAAAAGGGAATGTTGGGAACACTTAAAGACCAGTCACAACATTTGAGCCACATTTTACGCTTTATCACTCAATCCCGACTTTTTACGAAAGAAAGAAAGAAAGTCTTTAAAAACATTTTGGGTAAAGGAGAAAATGCTGGTAAACATAACAGAAAGATGTATTTTCAGTTAAAGGTCCAAAGAAATTTAACAGCAGAACTTTGATTTTTTTCTTATATTTTTAGTAACAATTTATCTGGTAATTTCAAAAACCCACTTTGCTGCTGTTTAACAACTGATGTTCTTGAACTCAATGAAATCTCGGAGGAGGATGAGAGGAGTGAAGCTTCCATAGCGGAGAAAACTTACTATCCCGTGAAAAGGTTCTGTGGAAAAGTTTTTCCGGCCCCAATACTTGTGGAGAAGGAAATCAAGCTGATTTTCCGTTCCATGAATTCGTCTCAGGGTTTCAGGGCTCGCTATGACTTTATATCAAAGGAGGAATGGGAAAATGGTAGGTAACCGATTTCATGATCTGTCTGTAGGCCTAGTAGTTAAGATGTTTGTGCCTTAACTCTTTTCCATAGGAGCAAAATATAGACTTGTCTGTCCAAATTGAAAGCATTTGCAGACGACAATCTAAATGTAGCTTAAAAGATGGAATTTGTCTTTGATAGGGTAGAAAACATTGTGGGAAAAGGAGAAAATGCTGGTTACCAGCATTTTCTTCTTTTCCCACAATGTTTTCAAAAGTCCTTTTCCCTAGGGGTCGTTAAAACCCAGGATTGTGTGGTAAAGGGTTAACTCTTTAACAGACAACAAAATTTTAGTCGCATCCAAAATGAAAGCATTTGCAGATAATAGATTTGATGTTGCTCATATGATGGGATTTGCCTTTGAAGGGGTAGAAAACAGTCTGGGAAAAGGGGAAAATACATGTACTGATTACCAGCATTTTCTCTTTTTCAATGAAAAATTACTCATCTTGCCTCATTGTTTTCACATTGCTTTCCCGTGTTGAAGCTGACCCATTTTTGATTATCGAAATTCTGATAACCAGCATTTTCTCCTCTTACCACAATGCTTTCTTTTCTCCAAAGGAAAAGAAAGGATCAGTGTTTAATTTATTGTCTGCCTTAACTCTTTACCACACAGTCCAGACATTTAACGACCCTGAGAAAGAAGCCTTTTGAAAACATTGTTGGAAAAGGAGAAAATGCTGGTAACCAGCATTTTCTCCTTTTCCCACAATGTTTTCTACCCTTCTCAAAACAAACTTCAGTTTTTCAGTCATATTTATTTTGTCGTCTGCAACTGCTTTCATTTTGGACCGGTCTAAAATTTTGTCGTTTAGTAAAGTGTTGAATTTAGTTGAGTCTAAAATATTGCTGTATGGTAAAGAGTAAACTGTTCTGCTGCCTTTGAGCTGACAAAAAAAAAAAAAGCTGCGAAAAGGAGATAAAAAAGTACATATGCAGGGAAGAAAATACCTGTCTTTCTTTTATGATACCAGTGAAAATATATATATGAGCAGTGCTCTGGCAAAAGGGGCTTAATGCATTTAATGATGCAGTATACCAAGCAAGCCATCATTATGATTATGGATACATGAAAACCATTTTGCCTAACAACCGACCATATCATAAGGTGGACTGTCCTTGGACATACAGAAAATTGACGAATAGTGAAAAGTTTTGGCCCACGTCAGCCTGCGCAGATTGCGCAGGCTGACCTGGGTCGATACTTTTCGCAGATGCATTAAGCCCCCTTTTCACAGAGCATGCCTCATATATTAGTGGCACTGTTGCAAAAAGGGGTTTAATGCATTATATCAAGCAAGTCATCACATACTTGTAATCGTAGAATCATAAAATCTATTTTGTCTAACAAGCAACTGAATCATGAGGTAGAATGGTCCTCGGACACGTAGGAAATTTACGAATAGCAAAAAGTTTTGACCTATGTTTACACTTTTGCAAATATGTTAAAAGCCCCTTTTCTTAGGGCATGACTCACATACAATCTTTTATGATAATGAAACAATTTTCTCATTTTTCTTTCCAGATATAGTGAAGAAATGTAGCCATGTAATACACAGTGACGGTAAAGGTGGGGTGATAAAGAGTCCGCGCTACCCCCAAAAGTACACTCCTAAAACCTTCTGTGATTGGACAATTCTAGCCAGTAAACGTCAAAACAAAATTCTCATCCAACTGGAAACCTTTACAATTGAGGGAAAAATGGTTGAGGCTCTTAAAGGGAAACCAATTGAAGACAGTAGTAAATTTTTTTGTTATTCCCTAACTCATGATTAGAAGTCTAAATTTCAGATATGTCAACACTCCTCTCTCAATGCTGATCATTGTTTCAACGATGGTTATGTAAGAAAGCAGTCAGTGGCTTGGGAAGAATATTGTGCAAAGCAATGATAACAGAAACTCCAGGAAAGCAAGGATAGGTGCTCTGGCCGCTGCGATGTAATTGAAAAAATGTTGAAAACAGCAATGAAAACCATACAATCAATCAGATATGTCCAGATTGAAAGCGTTTGCAAATGATAAATTAACTGTTTTAACAACCCTGAGGAGTAAGGCTTTTGAAAACATTATGGCAAAATAAGAAAATGCTGGATACCAGACTAGAAACAAGAGATTGTTTGGTAAAATGTTTATATATCTTCGGTAATCCAGTGCCTGTGCTTATAAAACTTGTGTCCATGCTCATCTGAGTTCATGCTCAAACTTGCAGTCTCATTTATGCTTAAAGACGGTATGAAAATCTGAAATTAAGACTTTGATTAATAGACAAAGACAAATAAAAGCTCTTAAAGTCCACGAGTTATTCTAAAAAGTTTACCAAATGACAGTTAACCCTTTACCACACAATCCCGAGTTTTAACGACCCTGAGAGACAGGCCTTTTGAAAAAATTGTGGGAAAAGGAGAAAATGCTGCTAACCAGCATTTTCTCCTTTTTCCACAATGTTTTCTACCCTTTCCAAAACAAATTTCAATTTTTTCAATCACATTTATTTTGTCGTCTGCAAATGCTTTCAATTTGGACCAGTCTAAAATTTTGTCGTTTGGTAAAGAGTTAAACAACTTTGAATTCCATGCTCAGCTGAGTTGAGCACAAAAAAAGTTTTATAAGCATTGACCCAGATGCATTTTGTTGATCTCCCATTATGTTACCTTATACTTATAGGCAATAAATGGAGCATTTTGATTGTGATCTCAGTATTTCAATAAGAACTTTTAGTCCATTTCTACAATACATAGCCTACAGACCTGTTCTAATATTGAATGGTATCACTTGTTGCTAATCTAGCTTGTCTATGTAAATGTTGGGGGACATATTTTGTCTAGGAGTAAGACCAAAGTACTTGTTATTTCAAGGCTGCTTTTGTCCAGAATGTCTCAGCAAAGCAGAGGGTGTAGATCAAAGATCAAACTGCTTGTTTTGTGTTTGCTGTTAAATTTGTGTTGTTGGACTTGATTGTGTTTTCTTTATTTCTTCAGTATAGAAAAAAAGAAAATTGTTGTTTGCTCAGGGTCCATATTCACCAACTATTCTTAGCTTAATCCTCCTAAATAAATGAAATGAAACTTTCAAGCCGACAGTAAAAACCCAAATTCTGATATTTCTAAGCTATTTTTTGATTAAAGAAATCTTCTTATCGGACAGTGTAGATCCAAGATCAGACTGCATGTTCTGTGCAGTCTGATCTTGATCTACATTATCTGCAAAAGGTCCTTGAGTAGGGATTTGCAGCCTAAAGATTAAGAATATTCTAAGTTTTACTCTCAAGAATTTTCTAAATTTGAAAGTAACACAAGTTCTGATTGGTTCGACCAAATGTGTAACTTTCTAACTCTAAAATTAGACCAAGAATGCACTTACTGTTTACCAGACGACAAAATTTTAGTCTCCTCTTAACTGAAAGCATTTGCAGACAACAAATAATATAATGCTCAGATGATGAAATTTTTCTTTGAAATGTGAAATAACATTGAGGGAAAAGGAGAAAATGTTTGTCACCAGCATTTACATGTATTCTTTTTCCCACAATGTTTTTAAAAGTCTTTTACCTTGGGGTTGTTAAAACTTGGGTTTGTGTGGTAAAGGTTTAACCCTTTCCCAAACAAGCCCTGGTTTTCACGCGTCTGCAGTACAAGTCTTTTGAAAACACTGTAGGAAAAGGAGAAATTGCTCGTAACGAGCAATTTCTCCTTTTCCCACAGTGTTTTCTACCCGTTTTGAGACCTTTCTGCCATTTTCATCAAATCTTAAATTGTTGTCTGCAAACGCTTTCAATTTGGACTAGTCCAAAATTTGTCATCTGGTAAAGGGTTAAGAATGGATGGTGATATGGACCCCGATATAAGATCAAGATAAATTTTACTTGTGAGCCACCTTGTCTAAATATCATGATGGAAGAATACCTCAATCTTACATAGAAGTCTGTAATTATTCCAGCAAGCATAAACATGTCTCATCCTCAGATATTAACTCTTTACCATACAACAAAATTTCAGACTTGTCCATTTGCAGATGACAAAATAAATGTGACCCAAAAAATTGAAATTTGTTGTTTAAAGGACAGAAAATATTGTGGGAAAAGGAGAAAATGCTGGTTTCCAGCATTTTCTCCTTTTCCAACAATGTTTTCAAAAGGCTTCTTACTCAGGGTCATTAAAAAACAAGATTGTGTGGTAAAGAGTTAAATATCTTTTATCTTGGGATCGTTTTCAAAAGTTTTCATCCTCGGGGTCATGAGAACTCGAAATTGCGTGGCAAAGTGTTAAGTTATTTCCAAACACTTTTACAGTTGGTTGTAATGATGCAGTGTTACGTCTCAATAACGGAGAGAACACAAGTGAGATTTGCGGAAAAATCACCAAGGATATCTCTATGGAGGCTGTTCTGTCTGTGGGAGATTCTGCCAATATTCAGTAAGTCATTAAATGTACCCATTTCTGTAACGCTTAAATGCCCCTGCAATAGACAGCTTTTAAAATGATATAGGAAAAGGAGAATTTCTTTTTTTCATTTATTTCTACTTTTCACTTTAACCCTTTACCAGATGACAAAATTTTGGACTAGACGAGACTGAAAGGCTTTGCAGATGACAAAAAAAAAATGTTGCTCAAATGATGATTTTTGTCCTTGATAGGGTAGAAAACATTGGGAGAATAGGAGAAAATGCTGGTTACCAGCACATTCTCCTTTTTCCACAATGTTTTCAAAAGTCTTCTTTCCCTGGGTTGTTAAAACTCTGGATTTTTGGAAAAGGGTTAGGCCCCTGCCATGGACAACTTAAAAAATGATGTAGGAAAAGGAAAATTCTCTTTTCTTCAATTATTTCTTCTTTTCACTTTATGTCTTTGGCAAGCAACAAAATTTTAATCTCATCCAAATTTAAAGCATACACTGAACAAATTAAATTTTGCTTGAAAGCTTGAGTTGGTCTTTGAAAGGGTAGAAGACATTGTGAGAAAAGGAGAAAATGTAGGGTTCTCCTTTCTCACAATGTTGCCAGAAGCTTTCCTCCTTAATTTAGCTCACAGCAGTTGTTAACTGTTTGTAAATTTGATATCACATAATGCGTGGATCTAGATGATCTGATGAAAAAGTTGATTGATTGATTGATTGTATGGTGTTTAATGCAGTTTTCAATATTATTTCAGTAATATTGCAATGGCCAGTGCACCTATCCATGCTTTCTTGGAGTTCCTTTTACCAGTACTACACACAATATTCTTTCCAAGCCACTTCCTGCTTTCCCACATAGCCATCGTTGGAACAATGGTCAGCGGTGAGAGAGGCTTGAATCCTGTTGCAATGACTACCATCAATCCTCGGAGAGAAATTGGCTGAGCCGGGGATCGAACCAGCAACCTCCCGTTCTCCATGCTACCGACTGAGCTACCAGGGCTCAGCTGATGAAAAAATACTATCTGCATTATATGATTCTGTCCTGCAGCATACAAATCTTGAAATTATTCTGGGCAGGGATCTTATGATCCCTGTCCTGGGCAAAGGAGAAATGGTTTGCAAGCAGGAATTTCTCCATATTATAAATTTATTTATTCAAACAGTTCATTGTCGTACTTTTTAGCTCACCTGAGCACAAAGTGCTCATGGTGAGCTATTGTGATCGTGCTGTGTCCGGCGTCCGGCGTCCAGCGTGCGTCGTCAACTTTTTACCTTGTGTACGCTCTAGAGGCCATATTTTCAGTCCGATCCTCATGAAACTTGGTCAGAATGTTTGTCTTGATAAAATCTCAGATGAGTTCGAAATTGGGTCATGTGGGATCAAAAACTAGGTCACTAGGTCAAATCTTAGAAAAACCTTGTGTACGCTCTAGAGGCCACATTTTCAGTCTAATCCTCATGAAACTTAGTCAGAATGTTTGTATTGATAAAATCTGGGATGAGTTCAAAATTGGGTCATGTGGGGTCAAAAACTAGGTCACTAGGTCAGACCTTTGAAAAACCTTGTGTATGCTCTAGAGGCCGCATTTTCAGTCCGATCCTCATGAAACTTGGTCAGAATGTTTGTCTTGATAAAATCTCGGACGAGTTTGAAATTGGGTCATGTGGGGTCAAAATCTAGGTCACTTGGTCAAATCTTTGAAAAACCTTGTGTACACTCTAGAGGCCACATTTTCAGTCCGATCCTCATGAAACTTGGTCAGAATGTTTGTCTTGATAAAATTTCTGACGAGTTCGAAATTGGGTCATGTGGGGTCAAAAACTAGGTCACTAGGTCAAATCTTTGAAAAACCTTATGTACGCTCTAGAGGCCACATTTTCAGTCAGATACTTGTGAAATTTGTTCAGAATGTTTGTCTTGATAAAATCTCGGACGAGTTCGAAATTGGATCATGTGGGGTCAAAAACTAGGTCACTAGGTCAAATCTTGGAAAAACCTTGTGTACGCTCTAGAGGCCACATTTTCAGTCAGATACTTGTGAAATTTGGTCAGAATGTTTGTCTTGATAAAATCTGAGACGAGTTTGAAATTGGGTCATGTGGGGTCAAAAACTACGTCACTAGGTCAAATCTTAGAAAAACCTTGTTTACGCTCTAGAGGCCACATTTTCAGTGCAAACCTCATGAAACTTGGTCAGAATGTTTGTCTTGATAAAATTTCGGACGAGTTTGAAATTGGGTCATGTGGAGTCAAAAACTAGGTCACTAGGTCAAATCTTCGAAAAACCTTGTGTGTGCTCTAGAGGCCACATTTTCAGTCAGATACTTGTGAAATTTGGTCAGAATGTTTGTCTTGATAAAATCTCGGAAGAGTTCAAAATTGGGTCATGCGGGGTCAAAAACTAGGTCACTAGGTCAGATCTTCAAAAAACCTTGTCTAGAGGCCACATTTTTAGTCAAATACTTATGAAACTTGGTCAGAATGTTTGGCTTGATAAAATCTCACACAAGTTCAAAATTGGGTCATGTGGGGTAAAAAACTAGGTCACTAGGTCAAATCATCAAAAAACCTTGTGCACGCTATAGAGGCCACATTTTCAGTCAGATACTTGTGAAATTTGGTCAGAATGTTTGGCCTATTGACTCAGGTGAGCGATCCAGGGCCATCATGGCCCTCTTGTTCTATATTCATGGAGATTTTGATTTTTTATTGGTCTGATTGTTTCTCATTTCAGATTTTTGACATCAACCCAAGCTTTGGGTGCCAAAGGTTTCCAGTTAACATGGACTGAAGTTTACACAAGTGGTGAATAGCGTTTAACCCATTACCACATGACAAGATTTTAGACTCATCTATCTCTAAAGCATTTGTAGGGGAGAAACTAAACCTGGCTAAAAATGATGAGATTTGTTTTTCAAAGGGTAGAAAACATTGTGGGAAAAGGAGAAAATGCTGGGTCCCAGCATTTTCTCCTTTTCCCACAATGTTTTCAAAAGCCATCTTCTTCAGATAGGAGTGTCCGCAGGCAAGACACTTCAGAGCCTTCTAGCCTTGTATTGGTGAAACCAGGACATACATGAGTATTTGAGCTGTTGCTGTAATATGACTGCGATAATGTTTAAAGTTGGTCGGCCGGTCTGTCAGTCGGTTGGTCTCTATACCACATGACAAAATTTTAGACTGGTCCAAATGAAAGCATTTGCAGGCAACAAAATAAATGCGGCTGAAAAATTGAAATTTGTTTTCGGAAGGGTAGAAAACATTGTGGGAAAAGGAGAAAATGCTGGCTACCAGCATTTTTCCTTCTCCCACAATGTTTTCAAATGGCTTCTTTCTCAGGGTTGTTTAAACTCGGGATTGTGTGGTAAAGGGATTTATGCATTCTGCAAACACTTAAAGTTTAAGAATTAAATTTGAAGTAAATTTACACAATTTTGATGACAAGTTAAGTTTGATGACAACTATGGTTTAAATACATGTGAGTTTGAGGTTAATGTGGTTCTATGAGAATTTTTATTGCAAGAAAATTTTACCCACCATTACATTGATTTTGATGACAAGCAAAGTGTAAACACAAATAATGGTTTCAAAAGGCTTCTTTCTCAGGGTCGTTTAAACTCAGGATTGTGTGGTAAAGGGATTTATGCATTCTGCAAACACTTAAAGTTTAAGAATTAAATTTGAAGTAAATTTACACAATTTTGATGACAAGTTAAGTTTGATGACAACCATGGTTTAAATACATGTGAGTTTGAGGTTAATGTGGTTCTATGAGAATTTTTATTGCAAGAAAATTTTAACCATCATTACATTGATTTTGATGACAAGCAAAGTGTAAACACAAATAATGGTAAGTTTTGATCAACTTGTATATTTTGCAGATGTATGTTACGGATTCCAGTGTAAGGTGACAGGCTACTGTATTTCCAGTGAATTACAATGTGACAGCATGCCGAATTGTGGTGTCAACGACAGCTCTGATGAAGACTGTACGTAATTATGTAGTTCATAGTGATTAATTTGAAGTCAATAAAAACAAATATACTTTGTAAGTTGATAGTTGGTACACTTTGGATTTAATCCTTGTGGTGTTAACGTTAATAGTTGGTAGCTTTTGTTGCTATTGTGGACCAAGATCAGGCTGCAGATAAAGTATAAAGTAGGATCCACCATTTCAATATTTTATAAGGTAACTTTGCCAAAAAGCCTTGATATTGGAATACTTATGTCCTTTTTTACTAAGTATCTCTTTTTTCAGAAATTTGGATCACATAGGTTTTCCCATTACCAAATAATCCCATATTTTAATCACCCCAAACAAAAAGGCTTTTGAAAAAACTGTTGGAAAAGAAGATGATGGTATCCAGCAGTTTTCTCATTTTCCCAGATTTACATCTACACTTTCAAAGAAAAATTTCATCAATTCATCATTTTAACCCTTTACCACACAATCCCAACTTTAAACAACCCCTAGAAAGAAGCCTTTTGAAAACATTGTGGGAAAAGAAGAAAATGCTGGTAACCAGCATTTTCTTCTTTTCCCACAATGTTTTCTACTCTCTAAGAGACAAATTTTATGTTTTGAGCTACATTTAAAATGTCAACTGCAAATGCTTTGATTGTGGGCAGGTCCAAAATTTTCTCATCTAGTAAAGAGTTAATTGCATTTAATTTCTCTGCAAATGGTTCATTTAGGGCAAGTGTAAAATTTGTCATCTCGTGAAAAAGAGTAGATGAAGATGGAATATATCAAGGTGCTTTATAGATGGTGTCGATAAAGATCAGATCTAGCAGTTCTTGATGATCTTTGATCTGCATTGTTGAATATTTCGTTAATTACTGCTGCCAAAATAAACTTGAGGCTGGGATTTGTTTATCTCTTCTAGGCAATGAAAATGTCTTTTTTTTTTAGTAATAAAGCCGTGTCGACCCTCTGCCAGACAGCGCCAGTATTTTCTCTTTTTGCCAAAATATTTTAGCCATGCTCTTTGAAAAAGGGGTTATTTGCATGTACAAAAAGTATTGACCCATGTCAGCCTGCGGAGTCTGCACAGGCTGACATAGGTCGAGATTGTTTTGCTATTGATCAATATTCTCTGCATTTGGAAGAACCATTCTACCTCATGATTTTGTCAGTTGTTAGACAAAATGGATTTTATGGATCCATAATTATGTGATGACTTGCTTGGTAGAATGCATAACGGAGTTGTATTAAAACCTCTTTTGCCAGAGGAAGACTCATTTTCAAAGGCCTTTACCCCAGGCTTGTAAAACACAGAATTGTTTGACAAAGGATTAAGGGATAGAGCTGGAATAAGCTGGATTCTCTGTATATCAAATGTTTGACATTTTAGTCACATGTGCTTGTTGCAGGCTGTAAGAATTGATCTGGCAGGGCGTGGCTAACCTTTGACATAAGTCATCCAGTTTATTTTTCATTTTAGTGGCCTCCAGCCAGTTCAGAATTTTATTTGTCGTAAATCTACATAAACACATGCAACTCGCGATGATTTCCGAATAACCTCAATCTAAAATACAGTGAACTGTAACATATAGCTCCACCCTGCCAGGTCAATTCTTATAGCCTATAGTAACATGCCTAAGACTGTTTGGAGTATGTTTTTTTTTAGCCTGTCATGGGGAGTGAGACATAGATGTCACAACTTAGTTTTGTATATGTGTGTTAGTGTGTGTGTGTGGTGTGTGTGTGTTAGTATATTATGTATCAGTCATGATTTGTCTAGACCACAAATTTTTCATTTGTTATAATGGATGTCTAATTACATTTGAATAATTAGTCTTTCCTGATATGTAGAAGTGTTACATGAAGCATTTGTTCAGATAAGTTGAAGGTCAAGGTTATATTTGATGAAATTATCATATATGAAGTTTGTCTGAGTCAAAACTTGCATATTTTATGCATGGATCTCAAGACCTATAGCACAATTGTTTTCCCTGATGATTAGAGGTGTAATGTGAATTATTTGATCTAGTAGGTCCAAGGTCAAACTTGAAGGTCATACTTGAAGGCCATGATGTTGTACTGTACTTTGTACATTTTATGGACAAATTAAGATGTTGTTAGGCATTATTTTTCCCCCTGAAAAATAAAAGGATCGTGTAACAATATGCCCAAGATCAAGGTCACACTGGAAGGTTAAATGATAAAATTAGCAAGGTCACACTGGAAGGTTTAATGATGAAATTAGCAAGGTCACACTGGAAGGTTAAATGATAAAATTAGCAATCTTCTATTTTTTACCCAGATTGGCAAGAAAAGCATTAGAAAAGGTTCACCATGGTTAAAAATACTGGGCTCATATTTATACATATAGTGTATAGACCAATGTTTTTTTTACATCCAGTTGTGAAACAAGTTCCTACAATCCATATTAATCCTTAGAGGGCAAATTAAACCCAACATAAGTGTTCATCCTAGAAATACGATCCTAATAATTGCAATTTCATGGTTTTTCTTGTCTATATTGTTTCAGCAAAGGGGACAGTGTAGATCAAAGATCAGGCTGCATGTTTTGTGATCTTGATCTACACTGGCCACAAAGGCAACACCATAGTTGTGAATGCCTCTTTAAGAGTTAATCACTTTTGATGACTGTCTCCTAGAACTTTAACCAGTACTACCGGTACCTTGTGGTTAGTTGTTCCAAAGGTCTGTTCCTAGCTTTTGATGTGAAAGATCCACACTCTACCAATACACCAAATGGTCCCACTGGTACTGGACAAAGTTTTCATCTGTTTAACCCTTTCCCAAACAACAAATTTTGGACTGGTCCAAATTGAAAGAGTTTGCAGACGACAATTTTAAATTTGATGAAAATGGCAGAAAGGTCTCAAAAGGGGTAGAAAACACTGTGGGAAAAGGAGAAATTGCTCGTAACGAGCAATTTCTCCTTTTCCCACAGTGTTTTCAAAAGACTTGTACTGCAGACATGTGAAAACCAGGGCTTGTTTGGGAAAGGGTAAAGAGTTAATCACTTTCGATGACTGTCTCCTGGAACCTTAACCAGTACTACCTTGTGGTTGATTGTTCCAAAGGTTTGGTCCTAGCTTTTGATGTGAAAGACCCACACTCTACCAATACACTAAATGGTCCCACCGGTACTGGACAAAGTTTTCATCTGTTTAAGCCTTTAACATACCAACTAGTTCAAAGTTTCAGCAACTCCGATAAAGAAGGCTTTTGAAAACATTGTTACAAAAAGAGAAAATGGTGGTTGCTAGCATGCTTTCCTTTTCCCACAAAATTTTCTAACCTTACAATAACAGATCCAATTATTTTAGTCTCATGTTTTTTTTTGTCTGTAAAAGCTTTCAGTTTGGGCATATCTAAAATTTTGTCGTCTTATACAGGGTTGAAGGGGGTTGAGGTGACCTCCCCTGGGAATTATGGTCACATAAATGTGTCACAAAAATTTTCAAGACTGTATGTACAAGCAGAATTGATGGAAATTTACTTCAAATACTTTATATTACCTAAGTATGGCCCAGCTATAGCAGGACTGGTTGACAATAGTGTTGAGAGAAAGCAAACAATGCCTGTGTTTGACTACAATATCAGTACTTTCTCTCTTTGCTAGGTAACACTGGAAGCTTATATCCATCTTCTATGACCTTGACCTTTCTCATTACCACTTTTCTATTGGTTAATCCATTTTGTGTGTTGTAGTCCAAGGTAAGATGGTTATAAATAGCATGACCGTGTACTGGACATTAACATGCAGATTAACAGTGTACCAACAAGAGCAGCTGCAGTTTTATGTATGTTTTCAATCAGACTTCCACCTTCTTACCGTAACCATTTTGCCTTTTTGGTTTTTTCAGATAAGTATCACCATGATCGTATTCTAGGTATAAGGTCAAACCTGTATGAACTCACCTTTATGACACAATTCAGGGTTTCAGTGATCCTGAGAAGTAAAGCTTTTGTAAACATTGTGGGAAAAAGAAAATGATTGAAAATGATGGAAACCAGCATATTCTCCTTTTCTCTTAGAGTGTTCTACCTTTTCAAAGACAAATATCATCATTTTAGCCATGATTAGTATGTTGTCTGCAAATGCTTTCAATTAAATTTGGAATAGTCCTAAATTTTGTTGTCATGTAAAAAGTTAACCTATTATGAAACAAGCCTATGTTTTGACGACTCTGTGAAAGAAGGCTTTTGAAAACATTGTTGTATATGGAGAAAAAGCTGGGAACCAACATTTTCCCTTTGAACAACAATTTTTTCTGCTCTGTTAAAGACAAATGAGACAACTTAAGTCGTTTAATTTGTTGTCTGCAGCTGCTTTCAATTTGATGGAGTCTAAAATATTGTTTGCCTGGTAAAGAGTTAAGCAAACCACCAAGACAACAAACAATAATGGCATGTTACAGCAAAGTTGCTTTTTTTTCACCCTTTGACACAAAATATCCAAGTTGTAACAACCACAAAGAGCAAGACTTTTTAAAACATATGAGAAAAGGAGAAACTGCAAGTAACCCACATTTTCTCCATTTCTCAAGATCTTTTTTTCCCTTTCAAAGATATTCAAACTTATTTGAACTTGCTGTCTTCAAATGCTTTTGATTTGGACAACTCTGAAATTTTGTTGTTTGGTAAAGCATTAATTTAGAACTGTGATATGGGAACTTTAAGTAATAGTGGCTTTCTGCAGGTGGCTACTTAATACAGGGACCACTGAAATAAGTTTTACTGTAGCTACTTAAGTTTGTTTGAATGGTATTTTAAGCCCTTTCTAACAAATTTTCAATCATATGACAGTGAAAGCTCTCTTACTTCTGGATTTCACCTGTGTGGTTTGGGCTCCCTTTCCCACACTGTTTTCTATCCTTCAAGGACAAATTCCATAATTTTAGCCATATGAATACTGTCATCTGCAAGTGCTTGTGATTTGAACAGGTAGTAAAAAATTTTGCCATGTCCATTGAAAGAGTTAAATCTTTACCAGTCCTGAGACGTCACAATTTTAGATTTATCCATATTGTAAGCATTTGCATGCAATGTATTTAATTTGTCATAAATGGTTGAGTTATCTTTGATAGGGCTGAAAACATTGTGGGACAAGGAGAAAATGATGGTTACCAGCATATTCTCCTATTTCCATGTAGTTTTCAAAAGCCTTTTTCTTTCAAAGGGTCATTCAAACATAGAATGGTTTGGTAAAGCATTAGTTTAACTCTTAACCACATGACAAAAATTTAGACTTATCTAAATTGAAAGCATTTGCAGACGACAAATTAAGCATGACTCAAAAACTAAAATTTGCCTTCGGAAGGGAAGAAAACATTGTGGGAAAAGAAGAAAATGCTGGTTACCAGCATTTTCTTCTTTTCCCACAATGTTTTCAAAAGGCCTCTTCCCCAGGGTCGTGAAAACCCGGGATTGTGTGGTAAACGGTTAATATTCTATTTATTCCTAGGTCAACTATTCAGCTGCTAAGCCTGACTTGAGGACCTTTTTAGGACAGTGTAGATCCAAAATCAGACTGCACAGAGCATGCAGTCTGATCTTGGATCCACTTTATCGATAAGGAAATATTTTTCCCTCAAAAAATACTCCGAAATAGCAAAATTTGTAGCTTTACTCTTGGCTGAAAAGTTTCATGTAACGTATTTAGCAGCTTATACGCCATGTTTAGAAAGTTGCAAACTTTTAGACAATTTCACGGATAATCTGACAATGTTATACACAGGTTCTAGTTCCAGCACTGGTATGTAAAATATAGTTTAAAGATGTAGTATGTTACTATGACAACTTGCTTGTATGTTATATAACATCATAGAAAATTAGGGAACAGAATTACTGTTTGAAATTTCTGTATCTTTAAACCTTTGCCTACCCTCATTTAGTCTGGATTACCTGCACCTAACACTACGCTATCGGTACTCTTGATGTACGGCGGGGTACCAGTGTAACCCTCATTTAACCCTCTACCACACAATCCCAACTTTTAATGACCCTGAGAAAGAAGCCTTTTGAAAACATTGTGGGAAAAAGAGAAAATGCTGGTAACCAGCATTTTCTCTTTTTCCCACAATGTTTTCTACCCATCCCAAAACAAATTTTAGTTTCTGAGTCACATTTATTTTGCCTTCTGCAAATGCTTTCAAATTTGACAACTATAAAATTTTGTCATTTGGTAAAGAGTTAACCCTTTCCCAAACAACAGATTGTTGACCCTTCCAAACTGAAAGTAACTGCAGACAACAAAGTTGAAATTGGTACAGATGAGCTGTACTTTTCAGACAGTAGAAAACATTGTTGGAAAAAGAGAAAGTGTTGGCTTCAGTATTTTCTTCGTATCCCACAAGCCAAGCCCCCGTAGCTCAGTCGGTAGCATACAGGACTTGAGAACAGGAGGTCACAGGTTCGATCCCCGGTTTGGCCAATTTCTTTCAGAGGATTGATGATAGTCATCGCAATAGGATTCATTCCTCTCTCACCGCTGACCATTGTTTCGACGATGATTATGTGGGAAAGCAGCCAGTGGCTTGGAAAGAATATTGTGCGGAGTACTGGTAAATGAAACTCCAAGAAAGCATGGATAGGTGCATTGGCTGCCGTGATATAACTGAAATAATGTTGAAAACGGCGTTAAACAACATACAATCAATCAATCAATCAATCATATCCCACAATGTTTTCAAAAGCCATCTTCCTCATGGTTGTTAAACTGTGGTATCGGGTTAACATGAAATGCTATGTAAAGTTCTGTTTCTCTTGAAAGGATTTCGATGCTGTTATAAATCATACATAATTAACTTCTTGCGAATCTACTGACTGTCTCTCTTTTCATGTTCTATCTGTAGTTTCACTTTAATCATAAACAAACATAGACTCCCCAGCTCTGTTTCACTATTGTGTACATGTATATAACTTTGTACTACATTCTTACTAATGTTAATGCTGAAAGTTTTCATGAATTTGGACTCTCATGTTGACAAATTTGATTGGTTGAGATATCCACCAATCGAACAACATGATAGAATTGACAGGCTTCCAATAAAAATTTTACCTCAAAACACAGACAATACAATTTTTGACCCACGTGAAAATTGTAATTGTGTGAATATTCAGTTCTATTTCAATTAATAATTTAATGTGCTCTCACTTGAATGTTCAGGTCATTATAGTCAACTATTGTTTGTTTATATTTAATTGTGTTAACATGCTTTTCCCTCTAGTGACTAAACATTTACATTTGGTTATTTTGAACAAAAAAAAAAGCTTTTAGAGAATTAACCTAATAATTGACACTTGGGATGCTAAGAGGAACTTTTACCTAAAGTGCAGATCAAGATCATGTTATACAGAATGTCCTGTTAACCGTTTCCCAAACGATAAATTTTAGACGGATCCAAATTGAAAGAGTTTGCAGACGACAATTTTAAATTGGATGAAAATGGCAGAAAGTTCTCAAAAAGGGTAGAAAACACTGTGGGAAAAGGAGAAATTGCTCGTTACGAGCAATTTCTCCTTTTCCCACAGTGTTTTCAAAAGACTTATACTGCAGACACATGAAAACCTGGGCTTGTTTGGGAAAGGGTTAAATCTTTGATCTGCACATGTTAGATATTTTGTGCACTACTCCAAGTCACCTGTAAAATTTGCCTTTTTAAACATTTCGGCAATCCAGGTGTTAAATGTTTGATAAATATTTGGTTTGTTTTAGCTTGCAGTGGTTTTTCTAACATTTCCAGGATGCATAGTTTCTTTAGAGAAAGTAATTTGTCTTCTACAGCACCCATATTACCTTTATTCTATAAACTTGAGTTTTACTTGTAGATAATAACACAATTATTATTGTAGTTTTGCAATAAAGAAACAATGTTAGAAAATATTTGCTTGAAGGTTTGTATTTTTTTGGGGGAAAAAAGATTGTATTTTTTGGGTAAAAAACACCAAACTTTTTATTTTCCTGGGTACTCTGTGTGTGAACTGATTTTTAATACAGTACATTTGTATTTAAATAATATTTATGATATTTTAAATTGAATAGAATGGAGAAGAAAATGCCCAAGAGTATAATATTATTTTTACTTGAATCTCCCATAAGATTTGTGGGCGCTTATGGTAAAAGAAATAAGATTTTTATGCCTTACTTCAATTTATTGATTTTAAATTGGATTCAAACTTTTTTGAGAAGTTATCTTATCATATTTTATCATTTTGCAGATTTCTTTTAATGCCTTTGGAATTGCAGTCCTTAAACTTTAAAAGTACATTTAGATTTTTTGCAATTGTTCTTAAGGACAAAATTTTAGTCTGATCAAAATTGAAAGCATTTGCTGACAACAAATTAAAGATGGCTCAAATGGGGGAATTTGTCCATGATAGAGCAGAAAACATGGTGGGAAAAGGAGAAAATGCTGGTTACCAGCATTTTCTCCTTTTCCCATGATGTTTTCAAAAGCCTTTTTCTTCTGAGTCATTGAAACTCTGGATTGTGTGGTAAAGGGTTAAAGATAAAGAAATTCATGAAAACAAGCAATTATCTCTACATTTCCATCAATGTTATCTAAATCTTCTCTACCCAAGTAGCATAGTTATCACCATTCAGATGTCTTTCCTTTGATTTCTTTAATCTTTTGTCACATGACAAAATTTTAGACTTGTCCAAATCCTAAGCATATGCAGACACCAAATTAAATGTGGCTAAAATTGTAGAAGTTATCTTTGATAGGACAAAAAACATTGTGGGAAAAGGAGAAAATGCTGGTTACCAGCATTTTCTCCTTTTCCGACAATCTTTTCAAAAGTCCTGTTTCTCAAAGTTGTCAAAAGTTGGCATTGTGTGGTGAAGGGTGTACCACACAAGCCCGAGTTTAAACGACCCTGAAAGTGATGGCTTTTGAAAACATAGTGGGAACAGAAGAAATGCTGGTTACCAGCATTTTCTCATATCAAAGACTGAAGTCATTATTTGAGCTATATTTGACGTCTGCAAATGCTTTTAATTTGGACAAGTTCAAAATTGGTGAAGAGTTAATGAATGTAAGCAAAATACATGAATGTCTGGCTGCAGAGGGTTTATGAAATAAGGACAGAGATGTTTGCAGTAATTAAAAAATTCATCTGAACAAGGTGTTTCTTCATTTGTAGCAATGCATTTGTCTCTTATCCCATGTTTCAGCTAAGAATCTGATCTTTCTGAAGAAGCATTTTAGTCTGAAAAACTCACAGTTAAATCATCAAGAGGGCATCATAGGACGTTTTTCCGGGAAGTACAGATCAAGCAGAACTAGCAGTCTGCCTACTGATCATTACTATTGTATTGGTGTATCAGATGTTGATGTCCGAAAAGGTTGAATGGAATTTTGTCCTATTGGAAGTAATATGAAAAATATTTAACCCTTTACCGCACAATGCCGCCTTTTGACACCCCTGGGAAAGAAGCCTTTTGAAAACATTGTGAGAAAAGGAGAAAATGCTGGTAACCAGCATTTTCTCCTTTTTCCACAATGTTTTCTACCCTGTCAAATAAAAATTGCACCATTTCAGCCACAGTGAAATTGTCGTCTGCAAATGCTTTCAATTTGGACAGGTCTAAAATTTTGTCGTGTGGTAAAGGGTTAAGGACCGCAAGGGATTAATGGAGAGTAACTAGTGCTCTGGCCATGCAGAAATACTGTACCCGAGATCCTCTTGATCTCTAAAGACAAGTTTTTAAGTTGCAGTGCACCACTTTTGAAAACATCATGGAAACAGGAGAAATTGCTAGTAAAAAGCATTTCCTTATTTTCCCAAAATGTTTTCTACCATATCAAGGACAAAGATCCCTTTTTTGGCTACATTTAACCCTTAAAGCGTTTTTGCAGACAATGTAGATCAAGATCAGAGTGCACAAAACGCGCAGTCTGATCTATGATCTACACTGTCAGCTTTGCTGAGACATGCTAGGCAAAATCAACCCTATTCTGCATTTATTTGTGCCCTATTTCTAGATAAAAAATGTCTATATGGTTTATATGATGCTCTAAGAGTTAATTTGTCCTCTACGACTGCTGCCAATTGGTCAAGTCTCACTTTTCCCATCTCATAAGGAGTTAAATCATTAAACTGTAAAGATTAACTCTTTACCAAACGACAAAATTTTAGACTGGTCCAAACTGAAAGCAGTTGCAGACAACAAAATAGATGTGACTGAAAAATTGAAATTTGCATTGGCATGGGTAGAAAACACTGTGGGGAAAGGAGAAAATGCTGGTTACCAGCATTTTCTCCTTTTCCCACAATGTTTTCAAAAGGCTTCTTTCCCAGGGTCATTAAAAGTCAGGATAGTGTGGTATAGAGTTAAACCAATTTTTTCTGTATTTCAGGTCCAAAAGAAGAGGAGGTGCAGATCGTTCATATTGTGATCGGAACATCAATATCTGTGTTCTTTTGTATCGTTTTACTCATATGTGGTGTTTACCATCGAAAGAAACTCCGAACACGTGATCGAAATTCGCCGGAAATGGATCATGTTGAGGTGCGTTATGTTGCGGCTGGTTCCGGAAGTAATACTACTGACAGGTTGCTCACTATAGACAAATCAGAAACCAGTCCACCATCTCCGGATAAGACAGATCCAGATTTAGATCATTTAGATAAACAGGAAGTGCCACAGATTAATTCCGATCATAATTCACATTGTAACGATAACAATGCTAACAAACAAAATCATAACAGTTCTCATGAGCCACATTTAAACTGCCATCCAGTTAGTGCACCAAAAATACAGAAAGTGTCAATTGTATGATACAGAATAACAAATAGTGTTTGTTGTTGTGTAAAACATGTTCTCAGAAGTTATTGAAGGAAAATGTTGACCTGGATTTAAAGAGTGATAGTTACTTGTTGCAGTCCTCTTTAACCCTTTACCACACCATCCCTGCAATCCTGAGAAAAAGACTTTTTAAAACATTGTGGGAATAGGAGAAAATGCTGGTTACCGGCATTTTCTCCTTTTCCCACAATGTTTTTAAAAGTCCTTTCCCATGGGGTTGTTGAAACTTGGGTTTAATGAAGGAAAATGTTGACCTGCATTTAAAGTGTAACAGATGCTTGTAGCGATCCCCTTTAAGGATAAAAATGTACTGTAGTTATATGCTAGGCTGACATGTCATAAAGCTTAAATAATGCATAATCCTTTACCACACAATTCCTTGTTTTAACATCCCAGTGGAAGAATGCTTTTCTAAACATTTTGGGAAAAGGAGCAAATGCTGATAACCAGTATTTTTTTTTTCTTTTTCCAAACCCCTTCAAAAACAAATGCTATTATTTAACCCTTTACCAAACGACAAACTTTTAGACCCATCTAATTTGAAAGCATTCGCAGATGACAATTTCAGTGTGGCTCAAATGATATCATTTTTCTCTGATAGGGTAGAAAACATTGTGGGAATAGGAGAAAATGCTGGTTACCAGCATTTTCTCCTTTTCCCACAATGTTTCCAAAAGGCTTCTTTCTCAGGGTCGTTAAATGTCGGAATTGTATGGTAAAGGGTTAAGGTAAATTTATTTTGTCACCTGCAAATGCTTTCAATTCAGAAAAATCAATAGTCTATTGTCTAATAAAGAGGTGAAGTGCCAGATACAACTTACGTTTTTGGGGGATGGTAGTGTAGATCAAGATCGGACTGTGCATGTGTGACTTCGGACTTTTACTGTCAGGTATATTCTGAGATGCTTCGAGGAATTGCACTCCAGAGTCTGTATTCACCAACCATTCTAGCTTGCATTCTAGGTCTTATATTCTATGTTGAGAATGTAAAACAGTTTCTGATTGGCCTTTTGGTTTAGCTGATCAGAAATTATGTTACTCTGAAATTTAGACAGTTATTTAGATTTAGACAAAGGGTGTTTTTTTTTTTGATGAATGATGGATCTGGGCCCAGGGTTTAAAGTTTTGGTGATAAAAGTCAACAACACAGAATCAATGTTTCCTCCATGGTGTATAAACATTGAATAGGCCATGTTTATTTTGGAAAAGTGCCACTTTGTTTGGAAAACTTGTGTGCAATCTCAGTAAAAAAAAAATAGGAGATATGGCTTGAATAGATGGATTGACTTGTCATTTTGACATCTTTATAGACAGTAGTCTTGTTGTAATAGTCCAGAACTAAGATAGATTGGTAGACTGCTAAAGATATATGAGTCTGGAAAATTGTATGGCAGAGTTGCTGAAAATGTCACAGTTCTGTGTTTGTTCATGCATTTTCCTGTATGTTGGTACCAAGAATCATGTCAGTGCAGGCACTTTGTACCTGCTGTTATGTAATAATTATGTAACCTTTCTTAAAAAACTGATTTTAGACTCAACAGAATTGAAAGCACTTGAAAATGACTGATTCAAAAATGGAACAAATGAACAGAAGTTTTCTGATAGGGTAGAAAACATTGTAGGAAAAGGAGAAAATGCTGGTTACCAGCATTTTCTTCTTTTCCCTACAGTGTTTCAGAAGGCTTCTTCCTGGGGATCGTTAAACCATGGGATTGTTTGGTAAAGGGTTAAACAAGCAGATCAGATTATGTGTACATAATTTTTAGCTCAGCTGTTTTCGAAGAAAGCATTGAGGTATTGTCATAGCCCCACCGTCATCTGTGTCATCGCTGTCTGCATCATTATTGTGCAAAAACTCTGACATTTTGTAATATCTCTGTTTTTACTTCAAACTCAGATTAGTTGTTAACTATCAAAAGAGGAACCCATACCAGTATGGCAGTTCACCATTAAAGTGTACTCAGAATTTTCACTGAAAATCATTCTATTTCAAAAACCAACTGCAGCCAAGTGTTGCCACCCGCACGCGATGCTCTTGTTCAGATTTCTCTGCAGCATGACTTGTATATAGTCCATTACTTTTAGGCAAATTTCAGTTGAACCAAAAATAGCACATACATGTATGTTATAAAGGAGGGTAATTCCAAGGACACAAAACACCTTTCTTGCAAGCAATTGATCTTCTTTTAGGAGTTTCTCGCAACCCTTTACTGCATAAAGACACCTGTTAATGACCCTGTAAAAAAAAATTGAAAACATTGTGGAAAAGGAGAAAATGCTGGTAAGCAGCATTTTCTCCCGTTCCCACAATATTTTCTACCTTATCAAAGAAAAATTGCACCATTTGTGCCACATTAAAATTGTTGTCTGCAAATGCTTTCAATTTGGACAAGGCTGTAATTTTGTCACTCTGGTAAGGAGTTAATGATGTCCACTGTTGGATGTAGGAGAGGTAGCTTGTTACTGCACCATTGCAATAGTCGTTTTGTGAAATTATTTTGTGAGAAAATGAGCAAAGAAATTACCCATGCTCTGGAAAAAGGGGTTTAATGCATTTTCTGTGTGCTTGATGCCAATCAAGTCATCATATAATTATGAATCCATAAAATCCTTTTTGTTTAACCCTTTCCCAAACGACAGATTTTGGACTGGTCCAAATTGAAAGAGTTTGCAGATGACAATTTTAAATTTGATGAAAATGGCAGAAAGATCTCAAAAAGGGTAGAAAACACTGTAGGAAAAGGAGAAATTGTTCGTTACGAGCAATTTCTCCTTTTCCCACAGTGTTTTCAAAAGACTTGTACTGCAGACACATGAAAACCTGGGTTTGTTTGGAAAAGGGTTAACAGCCAGCTGAATCATGATGTACCATGGTCCTTGGATATATGTAGAGAATTTACCAAAACTAAAACTAAAAAGTTTGGACACAGGTCAGCCAGCGCAGACTCTTTGCAAATGCATTAAGCCCTCTTTTCACAGAGCATGGCTGATACTTTTTGTTGATTTATTATCTTTTCCATATCATTCAAAATCATTTAAAAGCTTAATCTTTTGTTTGTATGCCACATATAATGTCTGAAAAATAACCTTTATAGTAGGTTGAAAAAAAGCATTGCCCACAAACCTCTATATAAATTGGCCTTAACAATCTTTCAAGGATTATTGATTGAAAATACAGAAAAAATTCATTGTTTTTCTCTAAGTTTATTTGGGAAATATAGAGTTACATGAGTAGTAATTTTATTGTATTGTTTTCTTTCCTACAACAGATAGTTTTAAAATGATTACATAGGGAGAGTAAATTGAGTTTTAAATGACAAGTAAGATTGGAAAAAAAAATTATTGACACAAACTTTATATTACATGGTATCCTATCGTGTTCTGAATTTCCTGCAAAATAACATACATATTAATTATAAAAAGTAAACAGGTGTCTGAAGAGGTCCTTTGTTCATTGGTACAAAGTTCTCAGTCCTAGATTACAAGTTTCTGGATTCAAAATATCAAATATTATTTATTGTTTCCTTGTTTTAGTATTAAATATAGATCTGTTCTTACTGGGGTTTTTTTTCATTGTTTTTGTGCTTTTAACCCCTTACCAAATAAGCCTGTGTTCCAACAACCCTTAGGAAGAACTAGTTTGAAAACCATGTGGGAGAAAATGCTGGTATCCAAAATTTCCTCCTTTTCCAAAAATGTTTCCTATCCTTTCAAAGACAGTTTCCCCCAATTGAGCTGTAGTTATTTTGTCAAATGTGTATGCTGTAGATTAGGTAAGTCCAACATTTTTTTGTTTGGGAAAGGGTTAACTCTACCAAACAAAGTTTGGGACCCGACCAAATTCAAAGCATTGGTTTACAGACAACAAAATAAATGTGGCTCAAATGATGACTTCTGTCTTTAATAGGGTAGAAAACATTGTAGGAAAAGGAGAAAATGCTGGTTACCAGCATTTTCTCCTTTTTCCACAACGTTTTCAAAAGCCTTTTTCTTCAGGGTCATTAAGACTCTGGTTAGTTTGGTAAAAGGTAAAGTGTTTACCTGATGGAGTTTTTTTTTTTTAACTTTCATGATATATATTACACAGTAGTCAATAATAACAAAAATTGTTGATCACTTCTTTGCAGGCATACACACTATGGTCATTAACAGGTTGTAAGTCTAGCTGATGTTATAATTTGCTTTAAAGTATTTAAGTGTGATTTGTGTATATAAATCTCCTTGGTAATAAAATTACCCAGAATTCTTAGCTGTATTCTGTACAGTATGATGTATATAAGATGACAAACTTTATTTAGTGTAAATTTTCACTAGCTTGGCTGTTTTTTAAGAAAACATCAAGGCATTGTCATAGCCCTACTGTTGTCATCTTGGTCAGCAACTGCGTCATCATAGTGCAAAAACATTGACATTTTGTAATATCTCTGTCATATCTGAAGATATTTACCTCAAAACTTGGACAAGTTGTTTACTATCAAACGGGGTACCCGTACAACAAGGGCAGGTAACTATCAATGTTTTTGACTTGGTTATGCCCCTTTTTCAACTTGGAATTTTCACGGAAAATCAAGCAGCTGCAGCCAAGTGTTTACACCCACATGCAGTGTTCTTGTTTTGACTGTTATATTTGTGTAGATATACTTCAGTGTGTCCAATACAGATAGATCTATCTTGCAAAATACATTTCTAAGCAGTAGAAATTATTAATCATAAGATATGTTTGCATTTGCCTCAATGTTTTGTTCAATACTGTCGGCATTATTTAAATTATCAACCATCTAGCTTCTTTTAATGGTCTTAAATATACATTTAGTCTCTATGTAATGGCACCAGTAGACAAGAATTTTTGTCTTGCAGCAAACAACTTTTAAAAATAGTGTGGCAAAAGAGAATATTGCTTTTAATGAACATGGCCTCTTATTGTCACAATCTTTCCACACATATCTGTGTAGATATACATATATTTTACTTTCGTTCGTGCAAGTTGTCTATAATTTCACAAGGATGTTTTTCAAAGTCATCCATTCCATATTTGTGTCACATGTTAACAAGGTTTCTTTTTTAATATTCTCTACTTTCCGTCATATGAACAAAAATTTCAAATTTCTCCCTTTTGACTACCTCTTTACCACACAAGCCTGTATCTTAACAATCCCTTCCTGGTCAAAATGTTGATGACAGAATTCAACATTTGAGTCATGTTTAACCCTTTACTGCACAATGAGGCCTTTTGATAATCCTTGAAAAGAAGCCTTTTGAAAACATTGTGGGAAAAGGAGAAAATGCTGGTAACCAGCATTTTCTCCCTTTCCTACAATGTTTTCTACCTGATCGATAAAAAAAAATATTGCACCATTTGAGCCACATTGAAATTGTCGTCTGCAAATGCTTTCAGTTTGAACAAAGCTAAAATTTTGTTGTGTGATAAAGAGTTAAAAGTAACCTTCAAATGTTTTCAATGTAGACAGTTGTAATACATGAATACACTAAATATTGTGACAAAAAGAGAGATTGTTCATTACAAACTCCTTTTTCCACAATATTTTTCTAAGCTGTCTGCTGCAGCAGAAAAGGATGTCTATGGAAGACACTGTCTACAGAAGACACTGTTGAAAAATGGTTGCCTTCACGTTTAACCCTTTACCACAGAATCCCGACTGAGAAAGAAGTCTTTTGAAAACATTGTGGAAAAAGGAGAAAATGCTGGTAACCAGCATTTTCTCCTTTTCCCACAATGTTTTCTACCCTTCCCAAAGTAAAATTCAAATCTTGAGCCATATTTGATTTGTTGTTTGCAAATGCTTTCAATTTGGACTAGTCTCAAATATTGTCGTTTGGTAAAGAGTTAAGTATACAACATATAAATTCTTGTAATAAGAATAGGATAAGCTTTCTTCTAAGAAAAAGAATTTTACAGGGAATGATATCAAATATATATTCATGACACTATTGTAAAGTTTGTACATGATTGTATACATGAACATAATATTATCATCTGTATATATCATCTGATTTTACATCTGTAAAAATAGTAGTATATTCATTTTTATTCTGTATTGTATATTTTGTGTGTTAATTACAGTCAAAATTTTTAGATGTTTTTTTTTTTTGCAGGGAAGAGGGAGGGATATCATATGGGCTGCTGCCAATCTAGTAACTGTGGAAACAATTAAACCCATAAAATGCTTAGCACAACCATTTGGAATTTTGATTCAACCAAATGTCTTTCAAGATATTAAGCCTCTTAACTGAAACAATGTTTCACTTGTCATGTTGATTAAATTCACTTGGCAATTTAACTCTTTACCAGATGACAGATCACCTGTTCAACTTGAAATCATTTCACAGCCAACAAATTAAACATGGCTTAAATGATGGGGGTTGTTTTTAACCCTTTACCAGACAACAAAATTTTATCCTTGTCCAAATTGAAGGCATTTGCAGACCACAATGTCAATGTGGCTCAAATGGTGCAATTTTTCTTTGATAGGGTAGGAAATATTGTGGCAAAATGAGAAAATGCTGGTTACCGACATTTTCTCCTTTTCTCACAATGTTTTCTAAAGGCTTCTTTTCCAGGGTCGCCAAAAGGCGGCATTGTGCAGTAAAAGGGTCAAAGCAGCATAAACATGATGTGAACAGCAGAAAATCTTAGTAACCAACATTTTTCCCTTATCCCAAAATGTTTTCAAAAGCCTTCATCCTTTTGAAAACACCGAATTGGTAAAAGGTTATGAGAGAGCATGTTAATGTATTGTAAATGATGGATTATAAGTCATAATCTCAACAACTCCTTTCACATCTTATATTGGTTAAGCTGTCAGTGTAGATCAAGATCAGGGTGCACAAAAAGTTGTGACTGGTATTGTAATAGTTTACAGCCATAGAATCACATGGTGGTATTATTTACCAAGCCCCCGTACCTCAGTTGGTAGCGTACAGGAGTTGAGAACAGGAGGTCGCAGGTTCGATCCCCAGCTTGGCCAATTTCTTTCCGAGGATTGATGATAGCCATTGCGACAGGATTCACTCCTCTCTCACCGCTGACCATTGTTTCAACGATGGTTATGTGAGAAAGCAGTCAGTGGCTTGGAAAGAATATTGTGTGGAGTACTGGTATAGGACACTCCAGGAAAGCATGGATAGGTGCACTGGCTGCTGCGATATAACTGAAATAATGTTGAAAACGGGGTTAAAAACCATACAACAAACAACATTCAATGGTATTATTCATGTCTTAACTGCAACTGTCATACTATTCACTCAGAATTGTGTTTGTTCATCTTTCATCATATTTTGTAATGATTTATTTATTTATTTATGTATTTATTTATTTATTTATTTATATTATTTTTATTATTTGTTCTTTCATTTGTTTGTTTGTTTCCATGTTCATTTGATTGTTCATCCATCCATCCATCCATTTATTCCATCCATCCATCCATCCATCTGCCTGCCTATCTATTTGTCTGCTTATTAGTTTCATACTGGTTTCATTGTTGCTCAGAATAAAACAAAATGGAATCTGCAATTATGTCAAAATTCACAAAGGTTTGTAGAACTTGATATGGTTAGACTATTTGCAAATTATGGATTGAAATGTACCTTCATTTGTGGTAACATAAAGGTCAAGGTCACTCAATAAGAAAATGATGAATTTTTGACAGTTTTAACAGTCTTGGACTTATTTTCAATTTTTAGCTACATTTATATAACATGACATACTTTCAGGTCTTGATTTGCACATTTTGCAAATGCCTTCATTACACAGCTTACATGTAGGTAAAGGTCAAGGTCACTGCTAATCAAAAAGAAAAATGGTGAATTTTTGACAACTTTAACAGTCTTTGCATTAGCTTCATTTTTAGTTACATTTATATAACTTGTCATACTTTTAGGTCTTGATTTGCACATTTTGCCTTCATTATATAGCTTACATGTTGGAAAATGTCAAGGTCACTGTTACTTTGCACAGGAGAAGCAAGACCCATGTGCTAGACTGATGCATCTTGTGAATTGCATAAGTCTAGCTCTTCTTTATTTAATTATGTGTCCATTTTTAAGTATCTAGTATGAACTGTTTCATCATTTAATTCATTTATCCATTTTTTAATTCATTTTTTGTTTATACTTTTTGAAAAACATTGCTCTAAAGATGTTAATGTTTTTGGTACCAAAATAGGCAACAGGCCTTTTCTGGAAGTATGAAAAACCTAGGTTACATATTTATGAAGTATAATTCTCAAGAATTTTCCTAATTTGAAAGTAACACATTTTTTTAATTGGCTAAACTAAAAATGTTTAGCCAATCTGAAATTATGTTACTTTTCTAAATCCTCAAATAAGACTAAGAATGCAATTAAGAAAGGTTGATCAATTCAGGCCCAGTTTTTGATACTGTGAGGTAGTTTCAGCCAGAATATTTCACAAAATATTGGACAGTGTAGATTGAAAATTGGACTGGTCATTGTTAGCAACTCTTACACTTACTGGTACATGGATAAGTTTGATAATTCATAATGGCTGCAAAGCTTGTTTCATTTAGAATTATTGAAGCCAATTACTGTTTACTGTCACACAGTGCTGACTGATTTACATCACTTGGTTTTCATTTTGTGAAAAGATTGTTGGATGTACCTGTCCCTCCAGATATTTTCTGTAACCCTTGAAATTCTCAGTACAACTACAGTTTGCCTTTTTGGAGATTGTAAATGGTGATCAGACTGTACAGAAAGTGCAGTCTGGGCCTTGATCTGAACTATCTGATATTTTTTTAATATGTTCTTACACAAATAGCAATAAAGGCAGTACTTTTTTTAATGATTGCAAAATACCAGTTAGAGTATATTGTTAGATCTGTCTTGTAATGTTGTAAAATATTTCAGACAAAACAAACCTCATGTAGAATCATGTTAACCCTTTACCACACAATCCTGACTTTTAACAAACCTGAGAAAGAAAGCTTTGGAAAACATTGTGGGAAAAGGAAAAAATGCTAGTAACCAGCATTTTCTCCTTTTCCAATGATGTTTTCTATTCTTCCCAAATCAAATTTCTATTTTTGAGTCACATTTATTTTGTCATCTACAAATGCTTTCAATTTGAACCAGTCTAAAATATTTTCGTATGGTAAAGAGTTAAGAATATGGTTCAAAAGTTGCAACATATAGGTTATTGTCTAACTCAGTAATAAAGGACAAAAGTTTACACTTTATCAAATTGAAAGCATTTACAAATGATAAATATAGCTCAAAAATATTTTTTTGGCTTTTAAAATGGTAGAGAACATTGTGGCAAAAAGAGAAAATGGTGGCTACCAGCATTATCTCCTTTTTCCATATTTTTTTCGAAAGTCTTCTTTTTCGGGGCTGTTTAACCCTTTCCCAAACAAGCCCTGGTTTTCACGTGTCTGCAGTACAAGTCTTTTGAAAACACTGTGGGAAAAGGAGAAATTGCTCATAACGAGCAATTTCTCCTTTTCCAACAGTGTTTTCTACCCTTTTTGAGACCTTTCTGCCATTTTCATCAAATCTAAAATTGTCGTCTGCGAACTCTTCCAAGTTGGACCAGTCCAAAATTTGTCGTCAGGGAAAGGGTTAAAACACTGGTTTGTTTGGTCAAAGATTAGAAAAAGATGTAAAAGAGGTTTCTGTCTAGTACATAAATAATGTGTTATTTTGTAAATTGATATAATTGCTGTAGATATATACATAGTAAATTAACCCTTTCCCAAACAAGCCCTGGTTTTCACGTGTCTGCAGTACAAGTCTTTTGAAAACACCATGGGAAAAGGAGAAATTGCTCGTAA
Organism: Tridacna gigas; assembly: GCA_945859785.2. NCBI lineage: Eukaryota > Metazoa > Mollusca > Bivalvia > Cardiida > Cardiidae > Tridacna > Tridacna gigas. The sequence goes on along the minus strand of OX244031.2, from coordinate 9,338,435 downwards.
CGAGCAATTTCTCCTTTTCCCACAGTGTTTTCTACCCTTTTTGAGATCTTTCTGCCATTTTCATCAAATTTCACAATTGTCGTCTGCAAACTCTTTCAGTTTGGACCAGTCCAAAATTTGTCGTTTGGGAAAGGGCTAAGATAAAATAAAGAAAAACAGTCCAATTGAAAGTAATGTTTCTTTGAATCTTTGGCCAGATGGCTGCTCCATAGCTAAAAAAAATCAACCCTCCAAGTATGACAACATCTCTTAGCCTGAGCATGGAGTGAACAGAACAAAATGAGCAGACCAGGGCATGTATTTTACCAACCATTCTTAATTTCATTCAAAGTCTACATCTGAATTTAGAAAGTAACGCAACTTCTGATTGGCTATACTAAATAAACCAAATGGTGTTGCCAAGCTAATCAGAAATGTGTTTTGTTCAAATTTAGACAATTCTTGAGAATTAGACTAAGAATGTTTGGAAGAAAGGTTGGTGAACACAGATCCTGATGTTTCCAAAGAAATGTTTCAGCCCAAACTGTAGTTTTGCATCCAAATACACCAACACTATCAGTCCTTAGGACTAGAAAGCCATGCATATGTATGAGAAAGGGATGTGACCCATAGCATTCCCACTTTTCAAGCAGGTCATTCTTTTTAATGCTACCAAAGTGAAGTGTTTTACCATACAGTAGGCTTGAACAAATAAGAAAGGGTTTTTTTTCCAGTATAGACAAATTACCTAGATTTTTAACCCTTTCCACACAGTCCTGAGTTTGAACAAGCCTGAGAAGGCAGCATTTTTAAGAATATTGTGGGACAAAGAGAAAATTCTGGAAACCAGCATTTTCTCCTTTTCCCACAAAGTTTTCTACCCTGTTTCAAAGACAAATTCTATCATTTGAGCCATTTACAAAGCGTCATCTGCAAATGCTTTCAATTTGGATAGGTCTACATATTTGTCCTGTGGTAAAGAGTTCAGAACCGTCCACATTCTCAACAAACCCATAGTCCAGGAACCCAAGTGGCTAAGTACGAAATCATTTCCCTAGAACGTTGATAGCAGGCAACACAATGTGGCATATTTTGTTCGAACTACTTCCATCTGAGCCGTTACCTGTATCCAAATACTCAAATGCTTTGTACCAAAAGAATCATGAATACATGTTTCACATGCCTCACAAATAGGGAATCAAGAAGGTGAACTGTAAAACCCTTTGCCTGTGTAACAAATAATTTTGATTGGTACGAGCATAAGAGAAACAAGGTTATTTTGGACTTTGATGAGTCTTGTTCTTGAACATTGATTCCAGTGTCATATTTCCAATGTTCCAGTCCTGTCTAACATCTGCGTTTTACTATCTCTGCAGAAGAAGGCTTTTGAAAACATTGTGGAAAAGGAAAAAATTCTGGTAACCAGCATTTTCTCCTTTTCCCACAATTTTTTCTAACCTATCATTGACAAATCCCACCATTTAACCCTTTACCACACAACCCCAACATTTAACGACCCTGTGAAAGAAGCCTTTTGAAAACAATGTGGGAAAAGGAGAAAATGCTGGTCACCAGCATTTTCTCCTTTTCCCACAATGTTTTCTATTCTTTCCAAAACAATTTCAATTTTTTAGTCAGATTTATTTTGTCGTCTGCAAATGCTTTCAACTTGGACCAGTCGAAAATTTTGTTGTTTGGTAAAGAGTTAAGCCACATCTGATTTGTCATCTGCAAATGCTGTGAATTTGAACAGGTCAAGATTTTGTTGTTTGAAACAGAGTTAATGCTTTACCAAAAAACAAAATTTTAGACTTTTCCAAATAGAAATCATTTGCAGACATGAATATTTAAATCTGGACAGAGTTATGAGATTTGACTGTGAGAGAAGTGAAAACATTGTGGGAAAAGGAGAAAATGCTTTTTACCAGCATTTTCACCTGTAAGTTTTCCCACACAGTTTTCAACAACTTTCCTTGAAAGAGTCGTTAAAACTTGGGATTATTTGGTAAAAGGTCAATAGATCCAAAGTGGATCTGGCAGTGATACTGTCAGCTTATACTGCTGGAGTTGTGAGATCCAGCTTAGCCAAATTCTTTCAAAGAGCCAACCTTTTTCCCAACAATTTCATGCTGTTATGACCCTGAAGAAAAGGGTTTTAGAAAATAGTGTAAAAAAAGGAGAAGAAGCTGGTAGTCAGCATTTTCTCTGATTCACATAGCATTTTCTACCTTTTCACAGACACAATAATTTGACCAGTCATTTGAACATTGTATTTGTTGTGAATATTTCAAAATGATTTACACTGTGGCCAAAGGCTGGCTCAATAAAATTTTCTTAGACTCATTTGATAACATGTCTATCTCCTAAACATCAGCTCATGTCAAATCCTATATTTATTGAAAAATAAAGAAATTTGTATTCCAAATAGACCTTTGCTGTGGCAAAAAGGGTTTAATACAACTACGTTTAACAGTTCTTACAAACAGCCTCCTGAGGCTGGGATTGAACCCAGGACCTCCAGGTCCCAGGGCGAATGGTCTACCTCGTCGCTACAAAAGCTAACTCTATAGAAAGGCAGTATGGTTGTCTCCTCATACAAACACAAGCTATACATTTATATCTATATGAGAGAAAGACCAGTATATGTGTCCTACATATTTGGTATTTTTTGTCACTACCTCACCGTGTCGGGATTGGGTAAGTTGTGTGCCTGCTGCCTTCCTTCGATGTGGCTGCCGTTTCTCATGCTCCGTCTCCAGAATCAAACCCTTGTTTCTCCGTCACCCGTTGTAAACATGGTGTGCAGAGCGCAAACCATCCAGTATGATAGGTCAGACACTTGAAAGATATGTCGCCGGCACAGAGGCCCTGCGATCGGCAAAGTTGTCCAGAGTCCACCATAATCATGTTGGTTTCGGGCTAACAAATGCACTCCTCTCTTCCCTACCAGAGGGGCGATTGCGAAGCTATTTCGTGCATGCCAGTATTTGCTCCAAATGTAGTATAGTGGTCTATCCCACAGATAAATAAATATCAATGTTTAGCTTGTGTTTGTATCAGGGGACACTTATACTGCCTTACTATAGAGCTAGCTTTTGTAGTGACGTGGTAGGGCGTTTGCCTTGGGATCTAGAGATCCTTGGTTCAGTCCCTGCCTTGGGGATGCTATTATAAGAACTTTTACATATGTAATAAATTAACCCCTTAACTGCACAATGCCGCCTTTTGACGACCCTGAGAAAGAAGCCTTTTGACAACAATGTGGGAAAAGGAGAAAATGCTGGTAACCAGCATTTTCTCCTTTTTCCACAATGTTTTCTACCTTATCAAAGAAAAAATACACCATTTTAGCCCATTGAAATTGTCGTCTGCAAATGCTTTCAATTTGGACCAGGCTAAAATTTTGTCGTCTGGTAAAGGGTTAAAAGTAGCTAGTCAACACATCAAATGTTATGGATCCATGAAATCCATTTAGTCGAATAACCGACCGAAGGTAGACTGGTCCTTGGATTTCTAGAAAATTTACCAAAGCAAAAGGTCTCGACCGGTGTCCGCCAGCTCAGACTGGACAGGCTGACATGGTTTTATAACTTTTTTGCACACGTACTAAGTTCCCTTTTCAAAGAGCATGGCTCATAACCTTTTGTTTAGTTTCATATTTTGGTTGTTTTAAAACTAGATCTAGTTTTGTGAAAAGAATTTTGATTTAAATTCACATAAGTTGTGTCATGTCAGTGAACAGGGTAAATTTCGGAGTCAATGAAACTACTTTTATTAGAAGAAATTCATAAAGAATTGAAATCAAATTTGCAGGATGATATTAGGACAGAAATTAGAGAAATTGAGGATCAAAAAAGGAGAGCCCTTAATCTTATAATATTTAATCTTCCAGAGAGTAATAGTTCAAAGCCAAATTTGAGAAAGGAACATGACGAAAGTAAATTTAAGGAACTTTGTAAATTCATTGGAACAGACCTACCAGACATTAAGGTTATGTTTAGACTAGGAAATCAAACAGCAGGAAAAACAAGGCCATTGAAAGTAATACTTAATAATAAGCAACAAAGAAAAAATATTCTAGACAATGCAAGGAAACTGAAGTCGCCGGCCATTGAAGAGGATTTAAAGGACTGTGTTATAGTGAAAGACCTGACTGTTAATCAGAGATTTGAAAACAAAAAAAGAAGAAAAGCAAAAAATAAGGCAGTAGAAGCTGAGAAAGATATTCTTCAAGAAGAAACACTAATCGATGCTACCTTACGACCAAGTCAAGACTCTATTCAGGCAGAAGAAATTCTAGATTTGGATGTTACAGTGTTTACTACACCATCCAAGCGTGTCAGTGTTCATGGTACTAACTCCTCATCTGACTTAGCATTATCACAAAATATCCTGCAACCAGTGTTATATAAAACACCAATAGTCACTACACTTGAAGAGACAATTATTGGTGGTATTGACACAACCAAATTGGATCAACTAGCTACTAGAGACTAGGAAATTTGTTTTATTTTTAAAGAAAATATTAAAACTGTACAAAAATATTACAAAGTTATGTATACAAATGCAGATAGTCTTTTAAATAAAATGGATGAAATTAAAGTATTGATAAGAAATAATGCATATGACATTATAGCTATAACTGAGGTTTTTCCAAAACAAATTGATAATATTGAATATGATTCTCCTTTGCTGTGCATTCCAGGTTATACCATTTTTCATCCTTCAACAAAAGTATTTACTAAGCGCGGATGTCTTATATATGTCAAGACAGAGATTGGAGTATACAAAATTGAAAATATAAAGACAAACACTATAGAATATGTGCAAATAGGACTAAGTACAAAGGAAACAAACATTCTGGTTACCAACATATATCGTAGTCCATCAGCAACTGAAGATGAGGTAATTTTGGAATTGGAAAATCTATTGACAACTAGAAATATAAACAATATTCAATATGATCTTGCAGTGCATGTTGGTGACTTTAATTTTAAAAATATCGATTGGTCTAAAGAAAAATGTTTAGAAAGACAAAATAGTCTAACTTCTAAATTCTTAAATATCATTCAGGAATCTTTTCTATACCAACACATTAGGAAACCAACACGACATAAAGATGGAAATATCTCCAATACTTTAGATTTAGTCCTCACTACAGAGAAAGGTATGGTTGAGAGTTTAAACCATCATGCACCATTGGGAAAAAGTGATCATGAGGTTATTGAATTTAAACTATTGACAGGTGAAAAAATGTCCAGCAAGAGAGTCTCATTATTCAGACCTAACTACTATAAAGGTGATTATGATAGTATACGTTCACAACTCGGAGATGTTAACTGGGATTTAGAATTCATTCATTGTGATATCCATCTGGCATGGGAGAAATTTGCCGACAAAATAACGAATATATGTAAAGAAAATATACCAGTGTGCAATTTCAACGACAAACCAGTTGATACACCATGGATGAATGCTGATGCCCTCAAGGCAGTGAGAAGGAAACGAACAAGGTGGAAAAAGTATCTTTACTGTAGAAATGATTTAACAAGACTTAGCTATACTCAGGCAAAATACTATGCTGCAAAAACAGTTAAAGAAGCTAAACGTGAATACGAGAAGAAAATGGTGGCTAATTTGAAAACAAATCCTAAAAAGTTCTGGAAATTCATAAAATCAAAGACAAAGATTAAGGAAGAAATCCCAAGTTTGAGAGATATAAATGGTCAAATCGTTACACTTAATGAAGAGAAAGCAGAAATACTGAATGAACATTTTCAAAGTGTGTTCATAAATGAGGACAATAATGTTCCATATTTTCGCTTAAGAACAAATAAAATTTTGGACTCTATTGTTTTCACAGAAGAAAAGGTTAGAAAACATCTATACCAAATTAATGAAGGAAAAAGTACAGGTCCAGATGATATACACCCAAAATTTCTCCACGAGGTAGCGGACTTAATATCCAATCCTATTACAAGAATCTTCAATCTGTCCTTTAATAAAATGGAACTGCCTTCCATCTGGAAAATGTCTAATGTAACTCCTCTATTTAAAAAAGGATCCAAACAGGATGCTGGTAATTATCGTCCAATTAGCCTAACTTGCATTTTATGCAAAATTATGGAAAAAATTATTCGAGACGAAATAATGACACACCTGGAAGAGAACAATCTCTTGACAACTAACCAACATGGTTTTATAAAAGGCAGATCATGTACTACTCAATTGATTGAAACAATGGAAGATTGGACCAGAATGATTGATGAGAACAACAATATTGATGTCATATATCTTGATTTTAAAAAGGCATTCGACACTGTGCCACACAAAAGATTATTATCAAAACTAAAAGGATATGGAATCACTGGAAAACTTCTCGGATGGATCGAAAATTTCCTGATAGGTAGAAAACAAATGGTAGTCCTAAATGGAACTAAATCCAACTTGGGCAATGTAACTAGTGGAATTCCTCAGGGTAGTGTATTGGGCCCAATACTTTTTACGATTTTTATAAACGATCTTCCTGACGAGTTAAACAACACAACCAAGCTCTTTGCTGACGATACAAAAATCTATTCTGTTGTGAATAATAAAACAGACCAAGAAATTCTCCAACTAGATCTATTTAAGCTTGAACAGTGGTCAAAAAAATGGCAGTTACAGTTTAATCCAGAGAAGTGTAAACATGTTCATTTTGGAAAAAATACAGATTTTCATTACGAACTTATGGGTCAGAAGATCTCAATAGAACAGACGGAAAATGATCTAGGGATATGTATGGATAATAGATTACTATTTCGAGATCACGTAGACTTGAAGATCAAAAAGGCTAACCGGATGCTTGGTCTGATAAAAAGGAGTTTTATACATCAATACAAAGAAATGTTTCTTACTTTATACAAAAGCCTAGTTAGACCGCATTTGGAGTATGGGAGTTGTGTTTGGCTAACAATGTACAAAATGGAAAAAATAAAAATTGAAAATATCCAAAGACGTGCTACAAAAATACTCCCTGATTTGAAATATAAAAGCTATACAGAAAGACTAAAGAGTTTGGGATTGCCGTCTTTAGAATATCGCCGTTTGAGAGCTGATATGATCCAAACATACAAAATTTTCAAGAATATTGATAGAATAGATAAAAAGAAAATTTTCAAGCAGTATCCAACTACTATATTATCAACCAGAGGGCATAATTTTAAAATTTTCAAGCCACAATGTAAAACAAATTTAAGAAAGAACACCTTCTCAATACGTGTTATTTCACCTTGGAATAAACTGCCTGAGGAGCTGGTGAATGCTAATAGTGTAAATAGTTTTAAAAGTATTTTAAGTAAAGTGTGGAGAAATAATCCTGTGAAGTTCAGTCCTGAGTGTTACAGATTGGAAGCGGGCACTGTGGACAAATTTAAAGAAAAGAATCCAAGAGGCACTTGCCTATAGATGATTTCAAGAAACAGGTAACAGGTAACTTGTCTCGATATTTCCGACTTTTGTCACCAGTTTGTTCTACCTGACTTTATCGTTTAAATATCCTGTGATACAAAATGAAAAATGTAGCTTTCGGTTTGGGTATTGACTCAGATATGATCTTGAACACCGAGCCTTAATATAAGAATACTTAGTAATTGTCTGTTAAGTCTTAAACTATTTATTTCACATTGATTGTTACACAAATTGAAAGAAAGGCCAGGAGACATCTAGCCTACACGATTCCCGAACGAATGTTGTTGTCTCATAGCCCAAAGCATTCGCATCTATCATACTAATTCGGGATGACATGTAACCAGGATCTACTGGGTATATCATCCCTGATGGAATGAAACAATAAGTCTTCTATTTACGATATTACACACTCGCATTACGTATTGATCAGTCATCATGCGGTTTAGAGGGGAGCAGCGGAAGTGTATTAAGGGAGGTAAATCGCACGATAATAAAATTTAAGACAGTCAGAGTTTTGTCCCTTAGAAAAAGAAGAAAAAAAAAAGTTTCAAAGTTTGGTGATCCGTCGTTTTACTAAGACTTATCGGATCAATTTTGTCTTTAATCCAATTTCTAAATCTTAAAAAAAAAGAAAAAAAAATGTCATAAGGCAAATTAAACACAGCAATGATACATTATTAATTCTTAACTTTCTTCCATACATGACCAAGTTATATCTTGTGTAGATTTTGAAGAAGACTGGCTTATAATTACATTCTGTCAGAATGTGATTTACACTTAATTGTTTCAGTTATTTCACCTGTATCATTATGTCCAGAAGACAACTTTTGGTCATCATGCAGCAGACCATTTCCAGAAACTGTGTGGTAAACAGAAATAAAAATACAGCAAGCACTTATTTTTTTCCCAGTGTTCTCAAATATATTCATGTGTGCAGGCTTAGAAGTTATACATACCAGTACATGTAAATGAATTGGTTTAACTATGCCATTAGGGAAGGTGTACTGTACCATGGAATGGTTACATTCTGTTTGTTTGATGTTTAACATCATTTTCAGCATTATTCAATTTATATCTTGGTGGCCAGTGAATCTAAAAATGCTTTCTTGGAATTTCTTTCACTGATACTACATGCACCTCTTAGCCCCTGTAGCCCAGGCAGTAGCATACAGAGCTTGAGACCAGGGGGTAGCTGATTTGAATCTCCAGCTTGACCCAATTTCTTTCCAAGGATTAATGGTAGTCATTGCAACAGCATTTATTCCTCTCTCAGCGCTGACCACTTTTTCAACAATGGTTATATGCAAGAGCAGCCAGTGGCTTGGGAATAATATTGTGCAAAGTACTGGTAAAAGAAACTCGATTAAAGCATAGATAGGTGCACTGGCCTCTGCAATATTACTGAAATAATGTTGAAAACAGCATTAAACATCATTCAAACAAACCATACAAATTACATACAGATTTTTTTTCAAAACAACAGACTGCTTTCAATGAAACAATCTTCAGCTGTGAGAGAGGAATGGATTCTGTCACAAAGACTTTCATCAAACATCAAATAGTTTAGCCAAGCGTGGGAATAAAAAAAAAACTGATGCCTGTGAATTACCAAGTGAGGTATTAAGTTTGGTCGAATGGCTGTATTTCTTTTGCCCAGATGTAATTTCATAGACCCATTTTTTTAGGGCAGGGCTCTGAACTGTCTTGTCAAGGACAAGACACTCCCACCAAAAAACGAGGGCCTCAAGAGTGGATTGAATCAAGGGTGTTCTGTTTCCTGATCCTCTGGCATGTGGGACCCCAACAACACTTTTGCAGTGAACTAGTTCTGAAATTATTGTAGTGAAAGGAGAAATTGAATGTAATTAGCAATAGTTATTGATGAACATGATGATCATGATGATGATGATCATTATGATGATGATGATGAATGTTTTCAAAGTAAAAGGTTATGCTTTGACCATTTATTAATGGTAAAACTTGTAATTTAATGATTATGTTGAAGACATTAACATAAAAATTCAAATAAAATTTACAGAATGTATCTTACTACATTTTACAGCTCAGCATCATCATCATCATCATCATATCATCATCCTGTTTTGTAGGATCCGAATTCCGTAACCGACAGATCTCAGATTTTCCCCTTCCCATCTATCCTCTTGCAGGCGCTTGGCAATCGAAAATTCTCGATCAGTAGAATTAGACCTGGATACAAGTGTTTAAACATGGTAAATAATCAAAGATAGGTTGCTAAAATGATCCATTTATCTCTAATCTCATCATATTTGATTGTTTTATCCAACTCATTTAACAGGTTAAAAAAAAATCTGTGATTTTAATAGAAACTTTGATTGTAAAAGTGCCTAGTGAGTGCCATGTGACTCACGTGCACGAATAGACATGTCAAAACTATATTCATTCGAATTAATTTATGTTGATTTTAAGTCAGTTGATATAATGAGAATTAACGACATGGAATGCACGAAAATTCCATTCTTTGTATACAAATAAGAGCACTTTACAGCCTTGCACATTACCCCACCCACTAGAATGTGCTGTGGAACGCACATCTTGTTACAAGCAGTGTTTCTGCTAGCTGGTGAATTTTGCGGGTCATCTGTGACTTGCTGTTTGAAAAGTTTTATATGACAGTGTGGTATCAAAGGTAAAAGTTGAAAGCAATGACCTTGTAGAAACTGTCTGTCATGCAGATTACTCCAGCAAGTTGGTGACCATATGACCAAGCAGGGTCTAAAACGCAGGCAAAAAGTTTAGTATGGATTCCATACAGAAATGCAGAGGAGATAACAGGGATGTCACTCAGATTAGTATCGCGTTTTAGACCAGTTCACAGTAAACGGTAAACTGTCAGCCTGTTATTGATCTTCATGTCGACGTCTATTGGATGGTTACTGGAGATACCAGATATCGGATGGTTACTGGAGATACCAAAAGGATACCAGTTTATGTACACCGGAAACAATTAAGTGTTAGAAAGCAGGACTGATTTGATATGATTCTGCAGTTATAAACTTGATGATTTTGTAAGACTAAGATATATTAATAGAATCAATCTTCTATATTACTTTTTAGCTGTGAATTATGTTGCGTCAAGGGGGACACGATGTATTAACTTTGTTGTGTCAGGCTTTCATTTTGCGCATCAAAAATGCATAAACGCGGACTTTCTGAAACGCTGTACGAGCATATACCATTATTCACAGGAACCATAGATTATACCAAAAGCTGGAACTATGGACTTCTTGAAATAGATTAGAACTGGGTTTTATCGGACACCTTTGGCATCTCTGATCTTTGACATGTTCATTGGCTTGTCGATGTTGTTTGTTCTGCAGACACCAAATTGGCAAATCCAACAGCTTGAACTATGGGCTTTTTGAAGTAGATTAGAACCGGGTTTTATTGGACACTTTCGTCATCTGTGATCTATGACATGTTCATTGGCTTGTCGAGGTTGTTTATTCTGCAGACACCAAATGGGCAAGTCTGTGTAAAGTGTAATTGGCACTATATTGTTCCTGTAAATTATGGTTATCATCAAAAAGTTAATGATATTTGTCATGGTGTGTAGGTGGTTATGGATCGGACACATGACATATTGGACACTAATTAGGGGAATATTGAGCAGGAAAATGGTTTAATTCAGTAGTCCATTGAAACCGATTAGATCTATATAGCAATGGCTTCTTTCCCCCTTAATATTTTAGTGATCTGCTCATATCATTTATTGTAAATCATTATCTCCTACTGGTGCAGTACCCTGGAAGCAGAATAGATCCATACACATTGTAAGACTGGAGCTTGTTTCTCATTTGATGTAAAATTAAATATGGCTACACCACATTTTCTTCCAAAATGATAACTTTATTCATAGCTTCACTGCATAGTTAATTCATCAAATTAAATAACAGTGTTGAAAGCAGTAATAAACCACATTGCAAATATATGAGCACTGTGTGTGATACAAGACTACTTTTCTATGATTAAATTAATCCTTACCTCTTACTGATTACATCACCATAACATGTCCTTTTTGTATGGGATTTACTGGTAGGCTTGATTGATTTCTCCAGTCTTTGTCCTTATTCTGTTCGTTGTATTTAACGACGAAGGAAGCGTATGAAGTTTCCAGGGTGTCCTACATGTCTATAACCTGGATCTACTGTATCACTTTACCTCCGGATTCAGCTGGTTGTTTTAAAAAACGGATTTTTATGGATCTATAAAATTAAATGTGATGACTTGCTTGGTATTATGGATTAACTCTTTACCAAAACAACAAAATTTTAGACTGGTCCAAATTGAAAGCATTTGCAGATGACAATATAAATGTGATTGAAAAATTGAAATTTGTTTTGGGAAGGGTAGAAAACATTATGGGAAAAGGAGAAAATGCTGGTTACCAGCATTTTCTCCTTTTCCCACAATGTTTTCAAAAGGCTTCTTTCACAGGGTCGTTAAAAGTCGGGATTGTATGGTAAAGAGTTAACAAGAGGGCCATGATGGCCCTGTATCGCTCCACTGGCTTATAAATATAAACCACGAAGAAAAGTCTTCACTATATAAGCCCTTATAAAACTTTGACCTCATGGCTACAGTCTGACTAAATGGGGAATATTGTATTAGAAGAATAACATGCCAAATGTGGGAGTTCTTGGCCTTATGGCTGGTAACAAGATGGTTTCTGAACTTTTCACTCCATAAACCCATGTAAAACTTGTGATCCCTGGTGCAGGGCCAAACTTGATCCTAGAGCTGTAACTTGGGCCCTCTTTGTAACTATCCACTAAATAATGCTATAATTATATGCAAAATTTGGTAGCCTAAGCCTTATGGCTATGTACACCAAGATTTAAAAGTTTTCCCTATGTAAGCCTATGTAAATCTTGTGAACCCCCCCCCCCCTCCAAGTATGAGGCCAAATTGACCCCAGGACTATACTTTGGACACTTTTGGTAGACTCCAACTAGATCAAGCTAAATGCCAAATTTGGTAGCTCTAGGCCTTATGGTTTCAGACAAGAAGATATTTAAAATTTTCTCTATATAAGCCTATGTATAAAACTTGTGACCCCTGGGGAAGAGCCAATTTTGACCCCAGGGCTATAATTTCAAGAAACATGATAGAGGTCTACTACATAAAGCTACATGCCAAATTTGGTAGCCCTATGCCTTATGGTTTCAGACAAGAAGATTTTTAAAGTTCTCTCTATATAAGCCTATGTAAAACTTGTGACCCCTGGGGAAGAGCCAATTTTGACCCCAGGGCTATAATTTCAAGAAACATGATAGAGGTCTACTACATAAAGCTACATGCCAAATTTGGTAGCCCTATGCCTTATGGTTTCAGACAAGAAGATTTTTAAAGTTTTCTCTATATAAGCCTATGTAAAACTTGTGACCCCTGGGGCAGAGCCAATTTTGACCCCAGGGCTATAATTTGAAGAAACTTGATAGAGGTCTACTACATAAAGCTACATGCCAAATTTGGTAGCCCTATGCCTAATGGTTTCAGACAAGAAGATTTTTAAAGATTTCCAATATTTTTCAGTTTTGTTGCCATGGCAACCAGAGTTTTTGAAGGAATCAAATTCTTTCAAGAAATTCTGAAGAGGACCATGTCAGGATCATTTCTGTGAAGTTTCGTGAAAATCGGATGGGTAGTTTCAGAGAAGAAGATGTTTGAAATAAAAGTTAACGCACGGACGGACGACCGGACGGACGGACGCACGACGGACACCGGGCCATGACATAAGCCCGCTGGCCTTCGGCCAGTGGAGCTAACTAGATGTCTGAAACCCCTTTTGCCAGAGTACAACTAATTCAGTCTTTTGTCTTTGCAGGTGTCTTTAAATCCAGTTACAATATTTAGCAGAGGTGCAGAGGAAGAGAAGGCTGAAACGGCTCGCCTGGTAAAATCCTTAACATAATCTCATTACTAATCCCTATGCTGTGGGTACTTGTTACAACTATCTCATCAAGATTATTGTAATGAGCACTTAAAACAAAGGTTGTTATATCAATTTAAACCCCAAAATACTTCTCTCGTATTTCTGTATCATTAATAAATGAACCATGCTCTGTGAAAAGGGGGCTTAATGCATCTGCTAAAAGTATCTACCCATGTTAGCCTGTGCAGTCTGCGCAGGCTAACGTGGGTCAGAACTTTTTGCCTTTGGTAGCCCGCCCGGGTAGCTCAGTGGTGAGCGTGTCGGACTCGTGACCTGGTGGTTGCGAGTTCGATACCCGGTTGAGGCAAACTTTCTTTCTGGCGATTTTTCGCCTCTCACCTCTGATGCATGTGAGAAAAAGTAGTCAGTGGCTTTGGAAAGAAAGTTGTGTCAGTACTGGTGTAAGGAAGCCAGGAAACACATGGATGCGTCACTGACCGCCATGATATGACCTGAGCTGTTAAAATGGCGTAAAACTCCAATACAAACAAACAAATTTTTGCCTTTGGTAAATTTCCTGCATATCCAAGGACATTCTGCCTCCAGATTCAGCTCGATGTTAGACAAAATGGATTTCATGAATCCATAATTATGTGATGATTTGCTATGTGATACTGGTTTGGTATAACACATAACTGAGATACTTTAAACGTCCCAAGAGTATGGCTCAAATTGATTTTATATTTACAAGTGAGTTTAGATGGCAATGGCCAGCGGAAATGTTTTACTCAGCTCAGGACCAACATCAGGGTTCGAAATTAGCAGTTGCAAGTAGCAAATTTGTTACCTGAAAAAGAAATTTGCTACCTGGGCACAAAAGCAGTAGCAAAAGGTTGCTACCTGGTAATCCTGCCTGCTTGAAAGTGTTTTGCCAGTTTTCAATGAAATAATCTTCCACTTGTTAATATAGAAATCTGTTCAAATGATCTGCACAATGTGCTTGATGATGACTTTATATTTAGCATCTTTATTTATAGCTACCTTTGTGAATCTTTGCTGATGTCCATTTGAAAACAGTCAGTATTGTAACAAATGGGCAAAAACATACCAATATAAATGGGACACCTGAAACGGCAATTGCCCAACAGCTCAGTCTCTATGCCCTTGTCTTTGAAGATGTGCTGTGTTTTCTTCCGACAAGCAGTTCATGGGTAAAGACAATAATTCGAGCATGATTTTATTGGTGGGAGAGAGGGCCGCTATTTGCTACCAGGAACGTGCCATTTGCCACCTTATGTTAAGCCAGGTAGCAAGTACTTGCTACCTACAAAATGTGTTAATTTCTAAGACTGCCATCGTATACTACAAGCACAACCTATTAAATTAACCCTTTTCTAAACGACAAATTTTGGACGGGTCTAAATTGAAAGAGTTTACAGACGACAATTTTAAATTTGAAGAAAATGGCAGAAAGTTATCAAAAAGGGTAGAAAACACTGTGGGAAAAGGAGAAATTGCTCGTTACGAGCAATTTCTCCTTTTCCCACAGTGTTTTCCAAAGACTTGTACTGCAGACACGTGAAAATCAGGGCTTGTTTGGTAAAGAGTTAATGGAGCCATGACCCTAAAATGATTTTCTGCATTTTCTCCTTTTCCCATAATGTTTTCTACCTTTCCAAGAATGAATCCAATAATTTTAGCCACATTTAATTTGTTATCTACAAAATCTTTTCAATTTGGACAAATGTAAGATTTTGTTGGCCTTTAGAGGTGTAACCCCTTACCACACAATCCTGACTTTTTGTGACCCTGACAGAGAAGGCTTTTTGAAACATTATGGGAAAAGGAGAAAATGCTGGTAACCAGTTTTTTACTCTTGCCAAAACAAATGAGCCATGCTCTGTGAAAAGGGGGCTTAATGCATCTGTGAAAAATCTCGACGCAGGTCGGCCTGTGCAGTCCGTGCAGGCTGACCTGGGCCGAAACTTTTAGCTATTGGTCAATTTTCTGTGTGTTCAAGGACCAGTCTACCTCATGATTCTGTTGTTTGTTTATAAAAGTGGCTATTATTGATCCGTAATTCTGTTATGACTTGCTTGGTATTATGCATTGTGGAGATGCATTGAGCCCCCTTTTGTTAGAGTATGGCTCAAATTTTAATTTTTTTCTGTCGCATTTAAATGCTTTCAATTTGGACTAGTGTAAAAAATTTTTTGTGTGTGGTAATGGGTTCGTTTACCAAAAGAAGATGTTACTCTATTCCAAATTGAAAGCATTTGCAAATGAAAAATTAAATTTGAAAAAAAAAAGGAGATTTGTATCAGAAAGAGTAGAAAACATTGTGGGAAAAGAAAAAAATGCTGGTTATACAGTAAAACCTCGATAATTCGAAGTCCCACGGGGACAAGCAAAATGCTCGAACTATCGCAGCTCTCGAATTATCCAAAATATCAGTGAAAACAAAGTTGCATTCCGTTTAAGATCGGCAATCAAAGTATACTTCCCCGAGCAATACAACCGAATTTTTGTTCTTTTTTTTTTTCATAACATTCAAAGAATATCAGATCGAGTGATTATTTTTGAAAATTCATGTGTTTTGATTGTATGAGTTCTTGGAAATTAATCACTCTAAGTCACCTTTTTTCCAGGAAGTTCGGTACTGTAGTTTTTACGAAATCGTAAAATTTCGCCTGTTGCATTCGCCCCCAATAACTGTCACCCCACAGGAAAGTATGCAAACTTTTATTTGTTTACTGAGAAAACGTCAAAAGGTAATATTGATATGGTGCTTGCACTATTCTAGAAAATAAAAATTCGAAAATTTACACTTATATCTTCCTCCAACACTGGTGTTTCCCTGAAATATATTTGAATACGGCGACATGCAACTAGAAATGAGTTGAAAACAATCAAAGAATGAAAGCGGGCAAGATGTCAAAAAATTAAAAAAAAAGAGAGAATGTGCGATTTACTTCTCGCTAAAACTCAAGAATGTAAGGTAAAGTTGTTTTGGTGTCGATACATGTAAACGTTTACAAGCGGTTCTGTGTTCCACGGTGCTTTTCAATGTCCATGAAAGAAGAACGCACCATGATATCTACACACCCGTGAAAAATAGCATTAACCTGTCAGTGTCATAGTCAGGAAAATTTCTGACATGTAAATAAACCAATGGTATTCACGCAAAGTTGAAACACGATGTCATCGTAACAAGATGGGGAAAAATGTTATCAGACTTTTTTTTTTATTTTGTGACGAAGCAACTTGGGAAAACCCTGATGCTATAAATAGATAGACACGAAAACGGATAAGAAATTAAACATCGTCCGATCACAAACGCTTCAAACTGTCTTTTTAGCGTCAACAATGACTTTTAACCGTTGATGTACGAACATACTACAGAAAATTGTAGTCGAGAGATAAAATCACTTGTTTAATCAGGAATAAAATACTTTTGTGAATTTTATAAGACGAAGTGTATCAGACAACCTAAATGAGATGGGGAGGTCGTCACAACTTGTCATCATTAATCTCTCATCATCAAATCAATGTCAATTTCTTCCCAAATTATTGGGTAATGTGAATCCCCTGTAGTAATTATCATGGACTGTAAAACACCACACCGTACAGGGGCCGACTCGCCAAATCCTTTGAGCAGAAAAGGTGCGAAAACAATTACTCGAGAGGTGAGAAAGTATTGTGTTCGAATTAACAATCAATTTAAAGAAGCAAAATGATGACAGGGACTAACACACGTGTTCGAATTTTCAGATTATCGAGACTCGAAATTACCGATCTGCTTTTGGTGCAATATAGTGGAGTTTTTGCCGGGACTATGGAAATTCCTCGAATAATGCGGGGTTCTCGAATTTTCGAGACTGGAAATATCGAGGTTTTACTGTAATTATTTCCTTCTTTTCCTATGTTTTTAAAAGCATTTCCCTGGGTGGTTAAAAGTCGGGATTGTGTGTTAAAGCGTTAAACAAATATTTTCTCTGTGTTTCAGTCCTCCTTTGTTGGTGCCATTGCTATAGGAGACCTGGTTAAGAGTACATTAGGACCAAAGGGAATGGTGAGTTTGAGCCAATTTTATTCAGTTTTACTATGATTTCTTTTTTTTTTTTTTTTTTTTTTTAACCCTAATTAAACAGTCCAAGTTTGAACCATCCTGTGGAAAGAGCCTTTTGAAAATGTTGAGGGAAAAGGAGAAAATGCTGGTAACTAGCATTTTCTAATTTTACTACAATGTTTTCTACCCGTCAGAAGGGTTCTGGGCTCAGTAGTTAACTCTTTACCAAACAACAAAATTTTAGACTTGTCCAAAGTGAAAACATTTGCAGACGATAATTTCATGTGAGAGAAATTATGGAACTTGTCTTTAACAGGGTAGAAAATATGGTGGGAAAAGGATAAAATGCTGGTTACCAGCATTTTCTCCTTTTTCCACAATTTTTTCAAAAGGCCGCCTCCTTAGGGTCGTTAGAACTCGGGATTGTGTGGTAAAGGCTTAAAGCGTCATACCTTTTGCAGTGTTTTTAGTTGGCATAGAAAGATGGTGCATAGGTAAATAATAGTTTGAAATATTATCAAGAAGATACAATACTGGTATCTTCTTTGTAAAAACCACAAACCACTAGTTAACCCTTTTCCAAACGATGAATTTTAGACTGGTCCAAATTAAAAGAGTTTGCAGACGACAATTTTGAATTTGATGAAAATGACAGAAAGTTCTCCAAAAGGGTAGAAAACACTGTGGGAAAAGGAGAAATTGCTCGTAACGAGCAATTTCTCCTTTTCCCACAGTGTTTTCAAAAGACTTGTACTGCAGACACGTGAAAACCAGGGTTTGTTTGGGAAAGGGTTAATGATTGAAAACCTCTGTAGCACATTTTTTGAGGCAATATTTGAAGTATTATAATGAAGTTTGAGGTATTTTTCATGTAAGTATGCATACAGGTATGTCTGGTTCATACTGAGCAAGTAAATGCAACCTCACCAAACAGTGTATTTCTGTAGCCATTTTTAAAAAAGAAAGCTACCCTTCAGGTTAGATTTTATAATTTGTGCTGTTTCAGGATGGAATCTCCTAAAAGAAAAATTCGGCTTAATCAGTGAACTAGAATTAAAAGGATTTTAAGCTTAAGCTTTTACAAACGACAAAATTTTATACTGGTCCAAATTGAAAGCAGTTGCAGACAACAAAATAAATGTGACTGAAAAAATGAAACTTGTTTTGGGAAGGGTAGAAAACATTGTGGAAAAAGGAGAAAATGCTGGTTACCAGCATTTTCTCCTTTTTCCACAATGTTTTCAATAGGCTTCTTTCTCAAGGTCATTAAAAGTCGGGATTGTGTGGTAAAGAGTTAAGGGTGTTTACATGTAATGTAGAATATCTTCTTCAATTGAGATGCTGGTGCTAGTTATGTGGGATTGTCCATTGACAAGACACTGGCATTGCAAAGCCATGACCTATTGAAATGGTGAAACCCACCATAGACATGGAAAGTGAGTGGTTACGATGAAAGACCTATTTGTAAATTCTTCTGAAAATGATGTAAAATCTCATATAAACAATTTTCCACAATTAGATCATTTTGACATACAGTCGAATATCCATACCTCGAAGTTCAGGGGACTACCGAAAAAAGTTCGAGGTATAGAAAGTTCGACGTGCAGAGATTCTTCAGACGAGTGTGTCAGGTACCGGAAGAAGGTAACCGAAGCATACTTCGTTCACAGGCCGTACATTTTGTTCCCTCTAATAGTTAACTGATCGTTGTTTTGAAAATTAAAGAGTAAAGGATGCATACTGTTTATTTTCTTTCATTAATATGTTTTTCTTTAATTCTATTTGTAAGAACGATACTGAAAATTGTGAAATTAAAAAAGCATTTCGTCAGCGAAGTTGCCGGACTTTACTGGGTTTCTTTCACCAAACAAGTCCATAGGAGCGAGGATATTTGTATTTTCAGTCGACAACGAAATGCCCAGTCTTTCTATATAGCCACGGCCAAAATCACAGTGTATGGTATGAAAATCTCAGTCCAAACATTTCTAATCGAACCAATTACCGATAATTATCTGAAGTCAAGATGACTGGCACGTTAACAACCGAGCTGACAAAAGTCAATGATCGAAAATGTGCGACAAACATACCGTCGTTGTATCCGGCATTTCTGTTTATTATGTATAAGACCTAAGTTTATAATTAAAGTCAATTAAAATGTGTGAAAATTCTGTACTGTGTTCAAAGTAAAGATGTGTAAATTAACTGGATCATCGAAGTTGGGACCTGAAAATAGATTCAACGTATGGAGAATCTTCGAGATACGGACTTCGACATGTGGATAGTACTATATTTAGAAAAATAGAGCAATTCAATCCGGACTTTAAATTTACTTCGACGTAGAGAGAACTTCGTGGAGTAGATGTTCGAGCAATGGACATTCGACTGTATATGCAGAATGACAACTTGACAAAAGTTTGATAAATTGTAAAATTTTGGAGTCTTGAATTGAAAGTTTCTTTGTTTAAATACATGTAATTTTTTCTTGGTTTATGAACCAAGATATGGTTGTGGGTTCATGGTGAATAAATATCATGTTTTTAGGACAAAATCCTCCAAGGTGGAGGTCGAATGGAGAAGCTATCGGTGACAAATGATGGAGCCACCATATTACGTTCCATTGGTGTGGATAACCCTGCAGCTAAAGTTTTAGTTGGTAAGGATGTTTAACTTTTTACTAGATGACAAACATGTGGACTGATCCAGATTGAGAGCATTTGAAGAGAACAAGTTAACCCTTTCTCAAACGATAAATTTTAGACTGGTCCAAATTCAAAGAGTTTGCAGACGACAATTTTAGATTTGATGAAAATACAGAAAGTTTTCCAGAAGGGTAGAAAACACTGTGGGAAAAGGAGAAATTGCTCGTTACGAGCAATTTCTCCTTTTCCCACAGTGTTTTCAAAAGACTTGTACTGCAGACACGTGAAAACCAGGGCTTGTTTGGAAAGGGTTAAATGTGGCTCAAATGATGGAAGTCTCTGAGAGGATGGAATAAAATTGTGGGAAAGGAATTTTTGGAAAAGGATAAACTTTTCGCCACCAAGGGCAGTTGTGGAAGCTTATGAAGATAGTGAATAATTATGAAGATCAGACTGCACAAAACATGCAGGTTGATCTTTGATGCTCCATTTGCTACTGCATTCTTACTTTGACTTCGTTTGTTGGTAGTCTGGAAAAAAAAAGAAAATTTATGTGGGCGAAGAAGACTTGAGTCTTTAACACACAATTCCGACTTTTGACGACCCTGAGAAAGAAGCCTATGGGAAAGATTGTGGGAAGAAGATTGTGGTAACCAGCATTTTCTCCTTTTCCCACAATGTTTTTCCACAATGTTTTCTTCACTTCCATAAATCATTTTCAACTTTTTGAGTCACATTTATTTTGCCATCTGCAAATGCTTTAAAATTGGACGAATCTAAAATTTTGTTGTTAGTTAAAGAGTTAAAGATATATTAAGGACCATGAAAAGATTGAGTTTTTAAACCACTCACTTCAAAAGCTCTTTAAAGTGGCCTATTTAGATTTTTTTTCTTGCTGTTAATCAAAGTTTCTTGTAAAATACTGATAAATGCAACTAACTTGGATTTTCTTTGCAAGGCCTGGGTAAAGAAACAGTAAGATTACAGCTTTTAAAAGGCTCAATTTTGGTCCGGTTGGTTGCTTTTGCAGTCAGTAACTCTGTCTATTTTTCATGAAATCAGCTATAAGGTCTTGTTATTGATCATGTGACATTCCCAGCAGGCCTTGCAAAACTCTGATGTAAAATCTAAAAATACCTCAAGAGGCTACATAGCCAATTAACCCTTTACTACACAATCTTTTACACAGTTTTAACGACCCTGAAGAAAAAGGCTTTTGAAAACACTGAGGGAAAAGGAGAAAATGCTGGTAACCAGCATTTTCTCCTTTTCCCACAATGTTTTCTACCCTATCAAAGACAGAAACTGTCATTTGAACTGCATTTATTGTGTTTTCCGCAGATGCTTTCAATTAGGTTGAGTCCAAAATTGTGTCGTTTGCTAAAGAGTTAAAGAAATACTATTGAAAACTATGTTTTCTTACCTTTGTCTTTCTTCGTTACTGATGGTTAGCCAGTTATTACCTTAATTCATTGTAGAATAATGTTCAAAGTTCAGTGAGATTATAAAAATCTCTATTGCCCCCTTTAATAAAAACAAGATATTTTTGCTGTCCTTTATTTTAGGGGATATTTTGCCCAAAGCATCCTTGAATTTTCAATGTTTTGGCATTTCATACTATAAAGAAGAAAAGTTTATTTATCTACAAGACTGCAAGTACAGTAGTTATTATTGATATTTTCCAGATATCTCCAAAGTGCAGGATGATGAAGTGGGGGATGGAACTACATCTGTTGTTGTCCTAGCTTGTGAACTTCTCAGGGTAAATAAATTGTTTGTCGTAATTTTGTCTGAATCCTTTTTTTTTTTTTTTAAACAGTTTGACAGATTTTATCTTAGATAAACTGAACATATATATGCTGCTTGTTGCTTAACCCTTTACCGCACAATGCCGCCTTTTGACACCCCTGGGAAAGAAGCCTTTTGAAAGTATTGTGGGAAAAGGAGAAAATGCTTGTTACCAGCATTTTCTCTTGTTCCCACAATGTTTTCTACCCTATCAAAGAAAAGTTGCGCCATTTGAGCCACATTGAAATTTACGTCTGCAAATGCTTTCAATTTGGACAAGGCTAAAATTTTGTCGTCTGGTAAAGGGTTAAGAGTTGGTTTGCAATTGAATACCAGCATCTCAAGTATGGCATGCATTGCTTATAAAATTACTGTTCACAGGAAGCTGAAACTCTCATTGCAAAAAGAATACATCCACAAACTATCATAGCTGGCTGGAGAAAAGCCACAGATGAGGCAAGAAAGGCTTTGACCAATTTTGCTAGAGATCATGGGTATGTTATTCTGTTGATTTAACACAAGATTATAATACATATAAATATATAACATGGCAAAAGCTTGTTGCAAGCAATTTTTCCTTTTACTGCAATGGTTTCAAAATTTGTATGGTGTACGATTGAAAAAGTTGCTTCACCACTCTTGAGAATACAACTTTGTTTTTTACTTGATCAAAGAAATTTTGATCATACACGAAACAGACAATTATCCTCTATGTCATGGTTCAGCTTGAATGTGTAAGTATGCAGATGATTGTAAGAAAGGTTAAAGTGAAGAGGATAGTAGAAATAGGATTGTTGTTTGTTTCAGTGTATAATCGAAATTTCTTTCATTGAGTAAAAAGTAAATGCCATATTTTACTTGTGGCTTTGCCACACGTAAAAATATTATGTATATAAATATAAAACACGGCAAAAGCTTGTTGCAAGCACTTTCTCCTTTTACCACAATGGTTTCAAAATTTGTATGGTGTGCAATTGAAAAAGTTGCTTCACCACTCGTGAAAATATAGCCTTTGCTTTTCACTTGATGAAAGCAATTTCGATCATACACCAAACCAGACAATTACCCTTTATATCTCTATGAATGTTTAAGTATGCAGATGATTGCTTTCATAACCTCCACGGGCTGAAGCCCATCAAGCTTATGTCATGACCCTGTGTCCATCATACATGTGTCCCTTTAATACCTGGTTGAGGCAAACTTTCTTTCCTGCAATTTTTGGCCTCTCACCTCTGATGCATGTGAGGAAAGTAGTCAAAGACTTGGAAAAAAAGTTGTGTCAGTACTGATGTGAGAAAGCCAGGAAACACCTGTGTAGGTGCACTGACCACCGTGATATGACCTGTCTGTTAAAATGGCGTTAAGCTCCAGTACAATCAATCAATCACTCCAAAACCACAGGTTGGATTCCCAAATTGGCATAATGATCCTTTGGTTGACCACTTCCAGATTTATTGATACACTTTAGATCAGGTAAAGGACATGGCTGCTGTGGGCTTGGATTTATTATAGTTCACAACAAGCTATGTTTAAGCTATTAACAAGGGAAATTACCCCTGTGTTGTTACAGATAGTGTGATACCATTTATTTCCTTTGTTTATCATAGTACACTATCACACAATAAGTATTGTGTATACAAGTTTTCTGGATAGAACATGTTCAGTTTTCAGTGACAATGATTTATTTGATGATAACAGTCATGTTTGAATGTATTAAATATTAAGGTTGAAGTGAGGTTTGTATGTCATTTTTCCAAACTTCACCCTCCATGCTGTAGTAAAACTGTTTTTCTGCTATGTAATATAAGGAAATTTTGTCAAAATACTCCTTGTTTGACTTCATTGATATCTTGCATAAATGATACTGGATTAGATCTGCTTGTATTCAATGAGCATCATTTTGGCATTTTTCAGCCTTTAATTTTTTTAGTTTAATTGCAATACAGACTTCTGACAGTTCAGCTCTTTACCACACAATCCTGAGTTGTACGACCGTAATAGAGAAGGCTTTAGGAAACATAGTGGGGATAGGAGAAAATGCTGGTAACCAGCATTTTCTCATTTTCCTACTAAGTTTTCTGCCCCATCCAAAACAAATTCAATCATTTGAACCACATTTAAATTGCTGTCTGCAAATGCTTTGAATATGGACCAGTAAAAATTTTTGTCAATTGGTAGAGTTAATGACTGTCAATTCCAATTACATGTTACAGGGCAATGGACTGATACACAGCCAAATGGCCATTGAGTTCGTGTTACTACTGCTGGATTGCACATGTATTTTCCTATATTTGAAGATTTGTCTTTTCTTGCTTTTTCTAGTAATGATCCAGTGAAATTTCGTGAAGATCTACTTAATATTGCAAGAACAACTATCAGCTCTAAAATATTAACTCAGTACAAGGACCAGTTTGCTAACCTAGCTGTTGACGCTGTAATGAGATTAAAGGTCAGAAAATATATATTATTCAACCCTTTACTACACAATCACGAGTTTTAATGACCCTGAGAAAGAAGTCTGTTGAAAACATAGAGGGAAAAGGAGAAAATGCTGGTAACCACATTTTCTCCTTTTCTCACAATGTTTTCTACCCTATCAAAGACAAATTCCATCAGTTGAGCCACATTTAAATTGATGTCTGCAAGTGCTTTAAATTTGGATTAGTCTACATTCTTGTAGTATGGTAAAGAGTTAAAGAAATGAAAATGTTTACAGTAATTAGCTGTAAGCTGTATTGTAGCATTTATTGTTAAATTTGGCTCATTTATTATTTGAATATTAGTCTGAATTATAAAAAAATAAAGATCAGGGACCATGTTTTTAAAACATATGTTTAGGTGAGAACCTGAATTTTCATGGATGCTTCAGATATTTAGGAATATCAAATCAAGACTTTTCTCTCTAGGAGAAACATTGAAATATGAAACCAATACTTTCATTCTATGCAAGAAACATTAAGTTGCAGTTATAGAACTTATTCATTTCATGCTTTACTGATGTTAGCTATAGCCGAGCCCCGTAGCTCAGTCTGTAGCGTACAGGACTTGAGAACAGGAGGTCGCTGGTTCTGTCCCCGGCTCAGCCAATTTCTTTCCGAGAATTGATGATGGTCATTGCGACAGGATTCATTCCTCTCTCACCGCTGACCATTGTTTCAACAATGGCTATGTAGGAAAGTAGCCAGTAACTTGGAAAGAATATTGTGCGAAGTACTGGTGAAAGAAACTGCAGGAAAGCATGGATAGGTGCGCTGGCTGCCGCAATATAACTGAAATAATGTTGAAAACGGCGTTAAACACCACTCAATCAATCAGTTGATGCTAACTATAAAAAACAGCTAACGATGATGTTCTAAGCTGAAAATGTTAGAATCATTAGTTGTTTTGCTTACTGTATTACAGGGAAGTGGAAACCTTGATGCCATCCAAATAATCAAAAAGCTTGGTGGCGGTCTACAGGACTCTTACCTTGATGAAGGTAGGTATTAGATACCCATCCTGCTCTATGCTACAATGGATGTTGTTTGGAGAATGTGTAGACTAAGATCAGCTTGCACATGAATGCGGTCTTATAATGGTCTACACTTTCTGCTTTTTATAAATACATAGTGACAGAATCCCAGAATCTGAACTTTTAAAATGAAATATAAACCCTTGCTCACGTGGGAGCATCTGCAGGCGACATCTCAAAGTGGTACCAATGAACTTAAGTTTTTTGACTGGGTAGAAAACATTGTTGGAAAAGGAGAAAATGCTAGTTACCAGCATTTTTAGCTCACCTGAGCACAAAGTGCTCATGGTGAGCTATTGTGATCGTGCTGTGTCCGTCGTGCGGTGTGCGTCGTCTGTCGTCCGTCGTCAACTTTTTACCTTGTGTACGCTCTAGAGGCCACATTTTCAGTCCAGTCCTCATGAAACTTGGTCAGAATGTTTGTCTTGATAAAATCTCGGACGAGTTCGAAATTGGGTCATGTGGGGTCAAAAACTAGGTCACTAGGTCAAATCTTAGAAAAACTTTGTGTACGCTCTAGAGGCCACATTTTCGGTCAGATACTTATGTTTGAATTGATAAAATCTCAGACGAGTTCGAAATTGGGTCATGTGGGGTCAAAAACTAGGTCACTAGGTCAAATCTTAGAAAAACCTTGTGTACGCTCTAGAGGCCACATTTTCAGTCTGATCCTCATGAAATTTGGTCAGAATGTTTGTATTGATAAAATCTCGGACAAGTTCGAAATTGGGTCATGTGGGGTCAAAAACTAGGTCACTAGGTCAAATCATAGAAAAACCTTGTGTATGCTCTAGAGGCCACATTTTGGTCAGATACTTGTGAAATTAGGTCAGAATGTTTGTCTTGATGAAATCTGGGACGAGTTGGAAATTGAGTCATGTGGGGTCAAAAACTAGGTCACTAGGTCAAATCTTAGAAAAACCTTGTGTACGCTCTAGAGGCCACATTTTCAGTCCGATCCTTATGAAACTTGGTCAGAATGTTTGTCTTGATAAAATCTCGGACGAGTTTGAAATTGGGTCATGTGGGGTCAAAAACTAGGTCACTAGGTCAAATCTTAGAAAAACCTTGTGTACGCTCTAGAGGCCACATTTTCAGTCAGATACTTGTGAAACTTGGCCAGAATGTTAGTCTTGATAAAATCTCAGACGAGTTCGAAATTGGGTCATATGGGGTCAAAAACTAGGTCACTAGGTCAAATCTTAGAAAAACCTTTTGTACACTATAGAGGCCACATTTTCAGTCCAATACTCTTGAAAAATGGTCAGAATTTTTGTCTTGATTATATCTTGAAATAGTACGAAAATGTGCCATGTTGGGTCAAAAACTAGGTCCCCAGGCCAAATCTAAGAAAAACGTTGTGTATGCTCTAGAGGCCATATTTTCTGTCCAGTACTCTTGAAAGTTGGTCAGAATGTTTGCCTTGATAATATCTCTGACTAGTTTGAAAATGGGTCATGTCCGGTGAAAAACTAGGTCACTAGGTCAAATCTTAGAAAAACCTTGTGTAAGCTCCAGAAGCCACATTTTCTGTCTGATACTCTTGAAAGTTGGTCAGAATGTTTGTCTTGATGATATCTCAGTTGAATTTGAAAATGGGTCATGTCGGGTCAAAAACTAGGTCACCTGGTCAAATCTTAGAAAAACCATGTGTACACTGTTGTGGCCACATTTTTTGTTCAATACTCTTTTAAAGTTGCTCAGAATGTTTACCTTGGTAATATCTTGGATGAGTTTGAAAATGGGTTATGATGGGTCAAAATCTAGGTCACTAGGTCAGATCTTAGAAAAACCTTGTGTACGCTGTAGAGGCCACATTTTCAGTCCAATACTCTTGAAATTTAGTAAGAATGTTTGCCCTGATGATATCTTGGACCAGTTTGAAAATGTGTCATGTTGGCTGAAAAACTAGGTCACTAGGTCAAATCTTAGAAAAACCTAGTGTACGAATGACTCTCAGAAAGAAGCCTTTTGAAACACTGTTTGAAAATGAGAAAATGCTGGTATCCAGCATTTTTTCCCTTTTTCACAATGTTTTCTACCCCTTTGAGAGACCAATCCCACAGCTTGATCCACATATTATTTGTTTTATGCAGAAGGTTCAGACTGATGAGTTTAAAATTTTATTGTTTGGTAATACATATATCTCACAAGACATTGGAAATCGGTTGTGCTTGGTCAAAAGGCTCAGGTGAGTGACTCCAGGGCCATCATGGCCCTCTTGTTTTATTTTCCCACAATGTTTTCAAATGACCTCTTCCCCAGGGCTGTTAAAAGATGGGATTGCTTCATAAAGGGTTAAATTGGGGTACACTTTTTTGGTATGTCAGCTAGCAGCCTTTATCATGGGAAGAAATTAGTTACAAAAACTTAATTGTATATCTTGAGCTTTTGTTTTAGTCGTTTTCAATTAAACATAACTCCCTTTAATTCTTAAGTACCCTTCTCAAGTTTTAAAGTCTTTGTTCAAATTTTCAGGGTTTTTGCTAGACAAGAAAATTGGTGTCAACCAACCAAAGAGAGTAGAAAAGGCAAAGATATTGGTTGCTAATACATCAATGGATGCTGATAAAATTAAGGTAAATAAAATTTGATTAGTTACAAGTATTGCACAGAGGACTGCTTATATGGGAGATTTCTGTCATTGTCATTCAGATGGCTGGTCTGGTACTTTACACTTAACCCTTTCCCAAACAAGCCCTGGTTTTCACATGTCTGCAGTACAAGTCTTTTGAAAACGCTATGGGAAAAGAAGAAATTGCTCGTAACGAGCAATTTCTCCTTTTACCACAGTGTTTTCTACCCTTTTTGAGTCCTTTCTGCCATTTTCATCAAATTTAAAATTGTCGTCTGCAAGCTCTTTCAATTTGGACCAGTCCAAAATTTGTCGTTTGGGAAAGGGTTAAAATAAAAATGAGCCATGCTCTGGCAAAAGGGGGTTTTAATGCATCTTTGGGATTAAATTATACCAAGCAAGTCATCACATAATCATGGAACCAGAAATTTTGTCCAACAATCAGCTGAATTCTGAGGTAGAATGGTCCAAGGACCTAAAGTAAATTTACCAAAAGCAAAAAGTATTGACCCTGGTCAGCCTTTGCAGGCTGAACTGGGTTGATACTTTTTTGCGGATGCATTAAATTCCCTTTTTTCAGTGGTTTTTTGAAATTGGTTAACTGTAGATCATAAAGATCAGAAGGTAGTTAAAACCATCTAAGAACTCTTTATTGTGAAATACTCTTGAACACTTAATTGCTAAATATATAAACTGGATCTCTATCAATGGCTGAAAGCAATATCCATTGAAACGCAAAGATTTTCATCTTATAGGTTTGATTATACAAGCGGATGGCATAGATATAAGATCAGGCTGCATGTTCAATGCAGTCTGATCTTGATCTATGCCATCCTCAAAACACTCTGTTTGTGTGTGGTGCTGAATGGGTTACTTTGAAATGTTTTGTATTATTTCGTTATTTTTTGTTCAAAATCTTACAGGTATTTGGCTCCAAGGTGAAAGTAGATGCCATTTCTAAAGTGGCCGAGCTTGAGTTAGCTGAAAAAGAGAAAATGAGAGATAAAGTGAACAAGATTATCAAACATGGTTGTAATGTATTTATTAACAGGTAAGAATGAGAGAAAGTCCCTTTCAGAGACAAGTTTACTTTTCTTATGATATTTAGGTGTTTTATTTCATGCAACAGTTTTGTGTATAAAAATAAGCCATGCTGTAACTTGATTACCAGGAGACTGCTCTAACCTTCTAATCGACAAAAAAATTCAGACTTGTCCACTTTGAAAGCATTTTCAGAGAACAAATCAAGTATAAGCCATATGATTGGATTTATCTTTGAACTGGTAGGATTTTTGTGGGGAAAGGAGAAAATGCTGTTTAACAGCATTTTCTGTTTTTAACCACAATGTGTTTGAAAGCCTACTTTCTTAAGATTGGAAAACTAAGGATCGTTTGTTAAACCGTTCAACATAATATGGAAAAAATCATGCAGTTAGAAAGAACTAATAGTAACAAATACAGTGTTTACCAATAATTGAGCCATTCTCTGTGAAAAGGGGACTTAATGCATCTGCGAAAAGTATCGATTCAGGTCAGCCTGCACAGTCCGCGCAGGCTGACCTGGACCGAAACTTTTCACTAGTGGTCCATTTTCTGTATGTCCAAGGACCAGTCTACCTCATTATTAAGTTGGTTGTTGAAAAAAGTGGCTATTATAGATACATAATATTGTAATGGCTTGCTTGGTGTAATGCAGCATGGATGTCCATTAAGCACCCTTTTGCTAGAGCATGGCTCAGTTTGAAAAATACCATACAGAGTGAGTTCAGTATGACATCTTGAAGCAGCTGTTGTTGATGGCTAGCAGCTTGTTTCTGTTGACAAAGTAAATTATTTTGGCATTTAGAATTATGCTTTGAGCAATATTTAGAATTGTGATGATAGGTAGATTATCAGAATTTGTATATGTTCTGGGTTGTCTATGATTCAAGTAAAGTCAGCTTTTGCTCAAACAGTCTTAAAATAATGCGATAAAATCCTTTGGCGAGTGGAATTTTACTTGCCTTTGGGGATATTTGAGGCCGGTTTGCATACATTATCCAGGGAGATCTTGCAGCAACATTGTCCCTAGTTGAGACAGTTATACGAAAAAAGCCTAGCAGTTTGAATCTCTAGGCTGCATTTATTATTTTTATGTAGTATTTATGTATGCTTTATGAGCCTTAGGTACTTATAATCTCAAGACATAAGAAGTAACAATGTGTTCGAGCCATGCTTTGTAAAAAGGAGGCTTGATGCATTTGCAAGAAGTTTCGGCCCAGGTCAGCTTGCGCAGGCTGACCTGGGCCAAAAGTTTTTGGATTTGGTCAATTTTCTGCATGTCAAAGGACCAGTATACCCCATGATTCAGTTGTTTGTTACACAAAACAGATTTTAGGGAGGTATAATACTGTGACAACTTGCCTTGTATCATGCATCACGGAGATGTATTAAGCCCCCTATAGCCAGAGCATGGATCATTTGTTTGCATCAGAGTACAGTTTATGTTTTTGGCCATCTTTCAGTGAACCAGATTGGAAAATGTTTCATCTAGAGACAATAGCTGTTATTAAAATAATGCTAAGGTTGTAAATGTAAAAAAAAAAGAAAAGATGAGAAATGCCAGTCATTTGCCCAGATGTGAATGGTACTGTTCACCATTTAGGTATCAGTCATGGTTCATAGTAAAAGAGTCATTACCATTAACAGGAGCTGTTAATAAGAATTTGTATTTATTGCAGACAGTTGATATACAACTATCCAGAACAATTGTTTGCAGATGCAGGTATTATGGCTATAGAACATGCAGACTTTGAAGGTGTAGAGAGATTAGCTTTGGTCACAGGTAAACTAAAAAGAATTTAGTCTTTAATGGTATTGAGTGTATATCTTTGTTAACACTAAAATTTTCAACTGGTCCATATTCAGAGTATTTGCAGACAACAAATGAAAAGCTTCTGTAATTATCTCTTTACTAAACGACAAATTTATAGACTCGTCCAAATTGAAAGCATTTGCAGATGACAAAATAAATGTAACTCAAAAATTGAATTTTTTTTTTGGAAGGCTAGAAAACATTGTTGGAAAAGGAGAAAATGCTGGTTACCAGCATTTTCTCCTTTTCCCACAATGTTTTCAAAAGGCTCCGTTCTCAGGGTCGTTACAGTCGGGATTGCATGGTAAAGGGTTAAATTTAATGAATAGATACGTCTTTGAAAGGGTAAATGTCTAGAATTGACTTTTTGTCTTACCCAGAAAAATACTGCAATGATTTCAGCAATATGCTTGGACTTTTAATATCTGTTATGCTGCTTAAATTTATTTGTTAACAGTGTCTTTATTTAGAAAGCCATCTTTGCAGGTGAAGCCAGTATGTAAGTTTATTTGATTATCAATCTCAAATAGGTAATAGTTGTTGGGAATCTAATGCATTATGACAAAAATCATACAATCATGAAAAAACAGAAAACATGTGAAATGATGAATTCACTCACTTCCAATTAGCCTCATAGTTAGCTGAAAGGTTTATAGTGCACTTGCAAAAAGCATTTTCGGATATTTTTATTTTTTCAACAGGTGGTGAAATTTATTCAACATTTGATAATCCTGAAGGTGTAACTCTAGGAGAATGTGAAGTAATTGAAGAAGTTATGATTGGGGAAGATAGGCTGATTAAATTTTCAGGTCGGCTTGCTTGCTTCCTTCTCCCCTCTTCCATTTGTCCTTTCTATTTCTCTCTCCCAACCTCTCCCCTCACCCACCCCACTTCTGTCAGTTTAAAGATTAATCTCATTCTTGAAAAAATATTCTGTTGAATTTATGTGTCATTTTGTAAGTTATATTTATCAGTTGTATTAACTCAATCACAGTCCAAAAATTTAAAGTTTTCCAAATTGAAAGCATTTGCAGACAACAATTTTTTATGTGGCTCAGATGTTGCAAATTTTCTTTGACAGGGTAGAAAACATTGTGGGAAAAGGAGAAAATGCTGTGTACCAGCATTTTTTTTTTCCATTATCCACAATTTTTTCAAAAGGCTTCTTTTCCAGGGTCATTAAAAGGCAGCTTTCCAAGTTTTAAAGACCCTGTGGAATAGGACTTCAAAAAACAATGTGAGAAAAGCAGAAAAAAGCTGATAACCAGCATTTACTCCTTTTCACTTTAATTTTTTCTACCCTTTTAAAGACTTAATTCCTGTTATTTGAGCTACATTTAATTGGCACCGGCCAATCTTTTCAACATGGACAGATCTAAAATATTGTCATCTGGTAAAGACTTAAACTTAAACAACAGTGCTGTTGAATTCATAAGGTATAAAGTATACATGTAATATGAATTCCATTGTTGTGATATGTTTGAATAAATGAGCTAGATATTTTCAGTCAGTGAAGAAAAAGATTTAGATGAAATTCTTAGCCAGGTTTAGACATTTAGGCTTGTCAACAAAATTATTGACTGTATATTTAAGTTAAGGCTTCAGTGGGCTTGATCTACAGTGTCCACAAAAAGCAATCACATTAAATTTTGGTTTCACTGCTTTGATGAGGTAATTTTCAAGTTTTAATAGATTTTCCCTTTGTGGATTTTAGGTGTTAAGATGGGTGAAGCCTGTACTGTGGTACTGCGAGGAGCAACACAGCAGATTTTGGATGAAGCCGACAGATCTTTACATGATGCCCTTTGTGTACTTACACAAACAGTGAAGGAAACTAAAACGGTCTTCGGAGGTGGTAAGGACTTGTTGTTTGTACGCCCTTTAATGGTAGTTATTGATGCACATGTTCATCTGTTGAGGGAAGCTTCAGAAAGTTGATCTGATACATAGGGGTCAACAGTTTGGCTCTGTGGTAAATTACAGGATTCTGAACCTGGACATGTCCAAAATGAGAGCATTTGCTGACCACAATTTAAATGGGGTTTAAATGGTGGAATTTGTCTATAATAGGGAAGAAAACATTGTGGGAAAAGGGAGAAAATGCTGGTTACCAATGGTTACAATGTTTTTAAAAGAATTTCTTTCTTTTCAGGGTCATTAAAATTTGGGATTTTGTGGTAAAGGGTTAATTTTAAAAAAGAATTTCAGATGCTGACAGTTTTCTTGTGTATTTCATGAATGACAGGTAGTGCAGAGATGTTAATGGCAGAAGCTATCAACAAACTAGCAGCTGTTACACCA
The DNA here is from genome assembly GCA_945859785.2 of Tridacna gigas. Taxonomy (NCBI): domain Eukaryota; kingdom Metazoa; phylum Mollusca; class Bivalvia; order Cardiida; family Cardiidae; genus Tridacna; species Tridacna gigas. Next base: position 9,305,356 of record OX244031.2, on the reverse strand, counting down.
GGGAAAGAAGCTATGGCCATGGAATCCTTTGCCAAGTCTTTACGAATGGTGTGGAAGTTAATTATATAATTAAGTATGCTTAGGGCAACTCTATGTTCTGTTGTGGACTGACTAGACCAAGATCAGATTGTACAGAATATACAGTCATAGCTTGGATCATTGGGTCAGCAAGTCATGAGCTGTAAGAAATACATGTATATGTTTAGCCCGTATTGTACTGAAGTAATTAACTTATGAGAAACAGCCCAAAAAAGTTCTTCTTTAATGTTGCATTGGCTTGAATATGTAGCAAAGAAGAGCCAGAAACACCAAAGAAGGCCTTGAAAATTGCACTGCTAGGTTCTTTTTTACTAAACTGAAAATGATAATTACTGAGAAAGAAGGCGTACTATGTAAAGAGTTTACCCATTACCACACAATTCAGAGATTTAACAACCCAGAAGAAGAAAGGTTTTGAAAACTTGTGGGAGGAGAAAATGCTAAAAAGCAGCATTTTCTCCTTTTTCCATGATGTTATCTACCCAATCAAAAACAGAAATCATCAATTTGTCATCTCAAATGCTTTCCATTTGCCAGAGTCCAAAATTTTGTTGGGTTGAGAGTGAAGGATACCTTTAATCTTTAAGATGATTTGAGAATTGATAGATCTAGTTCTGCAGAAGGATGTAAGATCAAATGGCTTATTACCAGTTTATTTTACAGTTACCAACTATCATGGCAGACAATGCTGGATTCGACAGTGCACAACTTGTATCAGAATTGAGAGCCGTTCACAATGAAGGGAAACAGTCTTGGGGCATTAGTAAGTATACAAAAAATAAGAGAGCGAAATCAAATAATTATGGATCCCATCGTTAAGTTGGTTGTTAGACAAAATGAATTTTACGGATCAATAATTATTTGAAGAGTTGCTTGGTATAATGCACCACATTTACCATACTAATCTGAGTAATAACGACCCTTGGTGAGAAGGATTTCAAAAACATTGCAGGAAATGGAGAGAATGCTTGCATTTTCTCCTTTTTCCACAATTTTTTCCTCCGTTTCACTGACAATTTTTACCATTTTAGCCATTGTGGATGATTGAAAAACATGGTAAGTAAAGGAGAAATCACTTGTAATAAGCAACTGGTTCTTTACGACAATACTTTAAAAGCTGCAGACAGCAGGGATGTAAAAGGTATATTTATACGGTAAAGGATTAAGGCAATGGATTTGTGATAAGGAAAACCTGGTTCTATCCCAGCTGGGTACATGGGAGTGCACTGGGCAAGGCTAAGCAGAGACCCGGTGTAGTATTGGTGAAACCTAGACAAGAAATGAACTAAGTACATTATGAAGAACTTTCACTAGATATTATCTGGACAAACATTCTGACTAACTTTCATGAGTATCGGGCTGAAAATATGACCTAGAGTGCACACAAGGTTTTTCTAGGATTTGTCCAAGGGACCTACCTGTGGACTTTTTGTGAACCATTTTCAAACTTATTCAATATATTATCAAGGAAAACATTCTGACAATCACAGTGACATGACTAGAATATAGGTAAAAAAAATATAGCCTTAACGCTGTTCAAACAGATAAAAGCGGTGTATTGTAGATGCAAACATGCAAGACTGTTGTGTTACAGATACACACACACAAAAAAAAAAAATAGTGTAGTGTAGGTTTAAACAAACTGAACAGTTGTGTTGTAGAAAAAAAACATAAAATGAATGCTATAGTAGATATTAACCATTGCGCTATAGATACACAAAAGAAAAAAAAAAACATTTTATTGTAGATATGGACCTCGGAGAGGTGTCAGACATGGAAAGTTTGGGAATTACAGAATCCTTCCAAGTGAAACGCCAGGTCCTGATGAGTGCCAGTGAAGCTGCAGAAATGATACTTCGAGTAGATGATATAGTAAAGGCAGCTCCACGTCAACGACCCAAAGATGATAGATGTCATTAACAACTGTCAAGCTAAATAATACATGTTTTATAAAATGCCTTTTGAGCGAGATGGTAATAGATATTTAATGACTCTGTCTGATTAAAAGACCCTTTACCAAACAAACCCATTTTAACAACCCAATGGAGAGGGGCTCTTGCAAAGAATTTGAGAAAAGGAGAAAATGCTGGTAACCAGCATTTTCTTTTTTCCCACAATGTTTGCTACTGTTTCACAGACAAGTCGCGTGAGTTACATCATTTAAGCTACTGTTGAGTTGCCACCTATGGATGCTGTCAATATGGACAAGGTCAAAATGTTGTCGTCTGGTAAAGAGTTAACCCTTTCCCAAACGACAAATTTTGGACCAGTCTAAATTGAAAGAGTTTGCAGACGACAATTTTAGATTTGATGAAAATGGCAGAAAGGTCTCAAAACGGGTAGAAAACACTGTGGGAAAAGGAGAAATTGCTCGTTATGAGCAATTTCTCCTTTTCCCACAGTGTTTCCAAAAGACTTGTACTGCAGACACGTGAAAACCAGGGCTTGTTTGGGAAAGGGTTAAGTCAGGGCATGCTAGGGATACGTTGGGTGTTTTATGCTTACAGTATATGTCGGCATCAAGCAGCGCAGAACTTGTACTTTAATGTTAGTTCTTCGTTGTGTAAAAAAAAGTTTAACCCTTTACCGTACAATGAGGCCTTTTAATGCCCCTGGGAAAGAAGCCTTTTGAAAAGACATTGTGGGAAACGGAGAAAATGCTGGTAACCAGCATTTTCTCCTTTTCCCACGATGTTTTCCACCCATCAAAGAAAAATTGCACAGTTTTAGCTACACTGAAATTGTCGTCTGCAAATGCTTTCAATTTGGACAAGGCTAAAATTTTGTCAGGTAAAGGGTTAAAAGGAACTATTAAGACTTTTCCATGATTAAAAAAAGAAAATGGTGAAAAATACTACTCCATATTATGTTTGACTTTGCAAGCGGAAAGAAACTGGACAGTTACATGCAGTAGACTCTGTCTATCTTTATGATATCATACTTTAATGAATATAATCGACATATGATATTGATCATGTGACATTCAACAGGCCTTTACAAAATTTTCCTGTGAAATCTAAAAATACCTTAAGTACTTAGCCTGTTAAGGAAAATACCACTGAAAAACATTTTTTCTTACATATGTTTTCTTCTATATTTATGGTGTGCTAGTTGTCAGCTTACTTAATTAATCATTTTTCAAGTTTGATGGGATTACAGAAATCTGAAAAATCTGAATAGCTCCCGATAAAGGCTCTAACATATGAAATTATGATGATCATTGTCATGAATGCATTGTATGACGGTAGGATCCTTACACTTACAAATAGCTTTTCATTAATTATGAGTCTTTCTAACCGATCTGAGAGCCTTATATGGTGTGATTCTGTAATGACGTTTTGCTAGAATTTGGTTTTATTTAAAAAAATCAATAAAACTCTTGTTTTATGTGTTCAGACATGAATATCACTATTCAAGTATAAATTTTCATGTCATCTGACAGGAAACATGTGCTTCATTTATAATTTATAGCTTATTGCAAGATTTGCAAGATTTTAATCAGTTCTGTGTTGTACTCTGGTTTTGATAAATAAACAACTTTGATTTGTGTTGTTTACCTTCTTAGTGTTTATACTGTTACCATAACCTGCGATAATGTGGTTGCAGACCTGGGGCGGTATTCACCAACCTTTTCAAATACTGATTATATCCATCAGTCGAACTCTTCATGTTAACCCGTAAGCTGGTAGGCGCGACTTACTGACCTTTTGCGGACAGTGTAGATCAAGATCAGACTGCACAGAACGTGCAGTCTGATCTTGATTCTACACTGTCCCGTAAGGAGATATTGTTCTCCAAAAAAGTAAGTTTGACATAATGTTACTCAAGTTTTTACTATCGTCGTGAAAGTTTTATTTTGCAGTATAAGGGTGAAAGGCGCATTTAGATCTACTACCGTGACCATGCGTAAACAAAGATAAGTGCATCATACATGAAGACGATCAAACGCAGCCATCTGTACTAAGGCACATGTTATTACAGTGCAGTGTCTATTAACTCTTTACCACACTATCCCGACTTTTAATGACCCTAAAAAGGAAGCCTTTTAAAAACATTGTGGGAAAAGGAGAAAATGCTGGTAACCAGCATTTTCTCCTTTTTCCCACAATGTTTTCAACCCGTCCCATAGCAAATTTCAACTCTTAAATCACATTTAATTTGTCGTCTGCAAATGCTTGCAATTTGGACTAGTCTAAAATGTTGTCGTTTGGTAAAGAGTAAAGTAAACGTACCCTAAAACTAAAAGAACCCTATTACTTGTGACAGGGTGGCTTCACCTCTCAATATATACATAGTAAAATTAGTGTTGCACCCCCTGTGTTTTTTACCGGGTTTGATTTTCTGATGTGAATGAGATAAAATTGGGTCGAAATTAGAATTCGGCTACTGCATACACCAACAGACTCGTCTTTTGCCCATAAAATGAACTGAACTGAGGTATCCCTTGACCTCATGGTAAGTGGGAATCTTTTGCCTAGATGTTGCTTTCAAATTTAAGAAAAACGAGAAGCGTTTAAGTTCGGTTAAAACAGGGAATTTAATGTCGAAACAAAACTTACGACAGGTTGAAAGTGACCTGCAGAGAATGGACACACAAAATCAGGCAATATTGCGTACTTCCGCCCGGGGCATGCAAAACAGCTTGCAGTCTTTGTCTCACACCTCTCACGAGAGGTTGAAACAGCTCGATCAGTAGCTGCTGCCATGAGGTTAAGGGATACCTCAGTTCATTCCATTTCAGAGACAACAGATTTGTTTGTTCTTGTATACAGCAGCCAGATTCTAATTTCCAACCCATTTCATATCATTCACGCCAGAAAATTAAACACGTTAAAAACACAGGGGGTGCAACACTAATTTTACTATGTATATTTCAACTGATTACAAGAGCAACGATACGCCATATCATCTCCAGTATGCCCGTAAGGTGTCGTGCAGATGTTGCTGCACATGGAAGTCACACCCGATACTGACTTGGATTCCAAATATGTTATATGTTTTAGGTAAAGTAAAGAATTACTTCAAGATGAAATGTTTTCTTTTACCGTTATGGGTTTAGTTAACGTGTTGACTGCGTTACGGACACGTGTAAAAATAAAGCACCGATATTGCGCTGTCTATGCTGTGTTTGTCAATATCTTGTAACATATCAGTCAGGGTAGATCGAAGTTCACACTGTAAATTGCTTGCAGTATTATCTCGATATAATTTGTCTTTAAAAGCAGATACACCTAGGGATCGTAAATTATGATCCCTGGCATACCCAACGCGTCAAAATGGAACTACAGTTGTCATGAACATTTTACCAGACGACAATATTTTAGACTCGTCCATATTGACAAAGTAGAAAACATTGTGGGAAAAGGAGAAAATGCTGACAACTAGAATTTTCTCCTATTTCCAAATTGTTTTCAAAAGCCTCTATCCTCAGGGTCGTTAAACCTTTGGATTGTGTAGTACAGGGATAAGCATGAACAGAACGCACCTACGAACACAGCGTATTTTTTTAAATCTTTAATTTAAAATCGTAAACTGGTTACATTACAACTTGTTACATTATATTTACGTAAGCGATATTGTGGCTTAACCCTTTCCCAAACGACAAATTTTGGACTGGTCCAAATTGAAAGAGTTTGCAGACGACAATTTTAAATTTGATGAAAATGGCAGAGAGTTATCAAAAAGGGTAGAAAACACTGTGGGAAAAGGAGAAATTGCTCGTTACGAGCAATTTCTCCTTTTCCCACAGTGTTTTCAAAAGACTTGTACTGCAGACACGTGAAAACCAGGGCTTGTCTGGGAAAGGGTTAAACACTTGCATTGGCTCCATCATGATCACTCCACACAAATAAAAAATTCTGAAAAGCCCTGTTTTTATTTTGACCAAGACACAAAGTTTTCAAATTTTTAAGACTATATTTGGACCACCTTTTCTCACAAATCAGTGCAGATAGAAAATCATAACTGCATGTTCAATACAGCCTGATCTTCAGAAAAAATGTGCAGACAGATGCCTTTTGTTTCAGCAGTGCCCAAAGGTCCATGTTTTTCCTGATCTTTGGGGGCCGCCGGGGTATCTCGGTGGTTAGCCATATCTGAATCTGACTCGTGACCTGGTGGTTGCGAGTTCGATACCCAGTTGAGGCGAACTCTCTTTACGGCGATTTTTCGCCTTTCACCCCTAATGCATGTGAGAAAAGTCAGTAACTTGGAAAGAAAGTTGTCAGTACTGGTATGAGAAAGCCAGGCCCCGTGCTTATAAAGAAATGTTGAGAACGATCTCATGCTCAGCACAAAATCGTACTCAACGGCTTGAGTTTTGCTCACGGGAGTTTTGAACTCAGACGTTGCTTATAAACGTCGCTTGAGAACGTTCTCAGCTGAGCACAGTTCGCACTTAAAACTTCGTGAACGTAAGCGACCAAACTACTAAAAATAGCCGATACCAGCAGATTCGGCCTCAAGAAGATTCGACCCATGGCCCATGGCCGACCACGTTTTTAGCCCAGATATTCTGAAAATTCGGCCCGAAAATGAGAAGATTCGGTGCAGTTATGTTGCCCCAAGTATGATTATGCATTACTTGTCAAGATATATGACACATATACATATAGGTTCGGGAAGAGGCACGTTTGGTGTAAATAATATATATAGTAAATGATTTTAGGTTTCCGTAAAACAAAAAAAAAAAAAATTACATAACAATAGAAGTTTAGCATACTTGAAGTACTTCATTATCATTATTTCTACTATTTTATTTTTTAAATGTTTCCCAGACCCCCAGACCCCCCCCCCCCCCGGCACACTTTTTAAGAAGTTGTCATTGATTAGGTTTTGTTCCGTGATTGGAGACAGGTGTTGGTGATGAAAGCCAGGTAAAGATGTGACAAACGCCGTTCTGCAGTATCTCTATCCATTTTCTACAATTAATTAACCTTCCATAGATATCCTTCTTACCGAATTTCGTTGTTATTTATCAAAACCTTGTCCCCCTTGATATGAACCTTAGTTGCAGTCACTCACTCAAGTATTTCTTTGGGCATTTCATAGACTTAAAATTGAGAAAGGCTTGAACTGAAATGTGTTTTGAACAGCACCTCCGATTCTGCCATAAGCAGATGTTGTGGCATGCTGACGCATTGTCACTACTGTTTTTTTTTTAAACAACAAAACTTGGACATTGTCCAAGATCAATTATGAACAAAAACACGCATAGGTATATAATAGAGATTATACCTTTAGTTTATATTTCAAACATAATCGTTTTATAAACAGTCAATCCAGACAGGCCTAAATAATTACATGTACGTATATATACGTACATGTAGCGGAAAGCCGGGTAAATTCGCACGGTTTTTGCAGCACCTTTGCGGAGGTTCAATTATGCGGTATAGTGGTGAAACTCAGACGCAAGCCCACCGTTACTCATTCGGGCTATCATTTTACATGCATTTTATTCGCAAAATGTCTAGTGAAATATGAGGCAAGATGTTAAGAAAGATCGTTTTTTCAACCTATTGCAAAACGGGTAAATTCGGACGCGATAGGAAAAATACGGACACAAAAGAGGGGAAACCCGAACAAGTTAGTTATCGCAGGGTAAAATTCGGACAGCTTGAACTTTTGTTTAAAAATCTAAATCATCAATCATAGATTTTCGGAGATGAGATTCGTCAATCTGCGTAATATTCTTTGCTAATCAGTTGATCACTGACATAGAATGTATTGATAAGGATGATTGTTACTAAATCCACTTGTTTGTTATTCCGAGGATTTTCTTTAACAACTTAACAAAACTATAATGAACCTTTATCAACCCTTTTCCAGACAATGAGTTTTGTTATATTTAAATACAGCAATATGTTTTTTTTTTTTTTTTTGATGGACCGATGGGAATAAACTCTAGCATTAGCTATCGGTTTATACCAGTTTATACATTGATTGCTGCCAGTCCGAATTTCTACCACATCTGAAAATAGTGGTGGAAACTCGGTCAACTTAAAATCTCCTTATTTTCTCATTTTTTCGCTCTAAAAGTAGCTAAAATTGTTATAATCGTGTTGCTTATTAATTCATCTGTCAACAAACATCAGTTCTATAATTGTTTTCATTCATACTATACCTTTTATTGGTTCGAAAACGGGATTTGCATGAATCCGCCGTGTTTTGAAGTCACCCAGCTATCAAAACGAACGCGTGGGTGGATGAATTTAAGAAACTCAAACTAAGTCACCATCTTCGTGACGTAATTACTTTATGGAATTCCTTAAAAAGGACAGAAAGCCCATTTCAAAGAGGTGATAGTTTAAGGAACTGGTTCTGCTTTTCGTAAAAAAACGTGGACTTTAGACAACCGTCCGGATTTATACGTTTGTCTGAATTTACCCGGTTTTCCCCTACGTGTAGTATCATAATATTTGAATGGAAATAGGAAAATATCCGAATTATATAAAAACAAACAAAGGAAAGGTACGTAAATGGGAAAAAGTAAGACAGTATCTCGAAATCTTCTCCACTGTTTGCATTGAGTCGAATCGTCCTGCACACAAAAAAATAGCATGTTCTAATCGGATGCTGCTGACAGCTGATGCTTATGCCGATCCAGCTAGTTTGCCGGATCCTGCAAGAAAAAAGAATTAATTCTAGCCCTGAGCAAAACAAGTGATTTTGGGAGGAAAATTATGGAAGATTTTAGCAGTTTTAACTAAGTCACTGCATACACTAACTTCGGTGGTACTTTCTAAGATAAAAAGCCACCCACCTTAAATGTATTGATAACAGAAGTAGCCACCAGCCTTAATAGTATTGATTACATGACAACCAATCAACTTCCGTTTAAAAATAGAATTCTGTCGCGTTTTTGTTTTGAAAATTCCAACTAAATTACCAGCATTAACTGGAAGAACTCCTGTTTTGTCTTTCCAGCTTCGATTTCGATGGGGGAAAACGATAAATCTGTTGGCAAAACATTTAAACCAACACCTCTTTTCTTCGTATATATACATTGTTCTGCCGTCGTTCTACTTATAGCCTAATATAGGCCTGTTCAAACCACAGGTGAACGGCGAGCGACAGTGTAAATCCTGTATTACACACTAATATACTGAAAGGTAAACAACTTGTGATGTATTTTCAATACGCCAGTCACGAATTCCATGCTGTTTACAAGTCATTTCAGTACCAATATTAACATTCATAGTACCAATGGATAGCGGAAACATTATTCTACAAGAAAATCATGTCGCAATTTGAGCCATTTCAAGTTGCTAAGAAAAATCCAGCTCGAAACTGTCAAACAACCCAACTCGGAAGAGATCTGATTGCATTGGATCACGAAAATTTTCAAGAGATAAAACCCATTTTCAACGCGAAAAATGTCCGTTCTTATGCAAGGTGCATTTGAAGCCTACAAATTTAAAAGTATATCTGCACTGAAAATAGAACTTCAATATGTTTTTGTGTTGTACGAAGCTTTTTTTATTTGAAAATGTACAGCCGTGTAAACTGTCATCCTTTATGGCCTACTAAGCATGCTTTTGTATCGCGTTTTCTCATTGGCCGGGTCCAGACACACCTTCATCGATAACCAATGAGAAAACGTTTTGAAAAACAAACTGAGCATGCGCAGTACGTCAAAATGGTAGGCAGCTGAGCGCTGGACAGATTTACCGATGAAAATAAGGATCGTACAGCCTATTCACATCAAATAGTTTAATGTTTCAGGTTTATACGCCTTATTATTGCTGGACCCGAAATGATACCTGTCAAATATTCAACGGCTTTCACGTTGAAAATGGGTTTTATCTCTTGAAAATTTTCGCGATTCAATGCAATCAGATCTCTTCCGAGTAGGGTTGTTTGACAGTTTCGAGATAGATATTTCTTAGCAACTTGAAATGGTTCAAATTGCGACATGATTTTCTTGTAGAATAATGTTTCCGCTATCGATTGGTACTATGGATGTTAATATTGGTTGTAAAATGACTTGTAAATAGCATGGAATTCGTGACGGGTGTATTGAAAATACATCACGAGTTGTTTACCTTTCAGTATATTAGTGTTTAATATAGGATTTACACTGTCGTCGCCGTTCACCTGTGGTTCAAACTGTCCTCGACACGAATCATGAATTGAACCGGTCGCTAAATTCCTCTGAGCAATCCAACTAGAAGAAGGGTTGATACATATTACTAACATTGTTAGGAGGAAAATATTTTTCTTTATAAATCGCAGGTGCGCTAGTCTTGAGCAAGCCAATGATAAAACTATGCCGTCCCTATTCTAAACTGGGAAACACATGCGTAGGTGCACTGACCGCCGTGACATGACCTAAGCTGTTAAAAAGGCGTTAAACTCCAAACAAACTGATCTTTGGGACTTGCATTCGTCATTAACCCTTTACCACACAAACCGGACTTTTAACGACCCTAGGAAAGACAGCTTCAGAAAATATTGTGGGAAAAGGGAAAAACTCTGGTAACCAGTATTTTATCCTTTTCCCCCATTGTTTGCTACCGTTCCCAAAAGAATATTTTTTTTTGGGGGGGGGGGGGTTTCATTTATTTGTTGTCTGCAAATGCTTTCAATTTGGACTGGTCTAAAATTTTGTCGTTTGGTAAACAGTTAACCAAAAACTCTTCTAATTAAAGAAGATCTCTAAATACAAACTAAGATTTCGACTTCCCTAACATCCAATATACCGAATATATGGCCAGATACTAAGCATTGACTTCAAAGAATAAACCATGGCTTGAAAACGCATCTAACAGCAGTTTAGATTGCCAGTGAACGCCGTCTTCATCGCTTCGTGTTTACCTACCATTTTATTGAATTCTGCATCTGAACCCTTTACCAAAAACAGTCCCGAGTTTTTATGACCTCAAGAAAGAATGGTTCTGAAAACTTGGGAAAGGGAGAAAATGGTAACCAGTATTTTTCTTATTTGCCAGCAATGTTTTCTACCAGCCTTTATCCATCAACCATTTTAAATTGCGTTCGTAGTCTTGAGGCTCAAGATATAAAGAGTAAAGCAATTTCTGATTGTCTACATTGCTATGAATTAGCCAATCAGAAATTGCGGTATTTTGAAATTTCGTAAACTTTGAGGATTAGGCTGAAAATGTTATTAAGAATGGTTGGTGAAAACAGATCCCCATCTGATTCGCTAAGACAAAGTATTATGGCTAGTCTTTGAATGTAGAACTTGAGCAATATTTTAAGATTACTCATGGATACTAGCTCAGAACTTCTGCACTTTTTTTAAAACATTCACATACAGGTACCATTTGGCTGTACATAACAATCTAGTTAGTCGAAACGTCTAGTTTTGACATACCTTTTTTAAAAATGAATAAATTCTGATACAAATATATACGTCTTCGAATCATCCCTGTGTAATATAAATTATCAATGTTAACTAAGGTTTAATACATTAACACAAATGATAAAATTGTGACCCACTGAAAAATTGCAAGTGATAAGCAGTCTTGTTTTTGCCCTCTTGCCACAATGCTTTCAAAAGAGGTCCTGAGATTTCGTTAGGTCTTTTTGCATTTCACGGTCATTTTTTAATCTAAACCGTTAATGAAGTTGTGGAGAAGGTGGACAAAGATCAGACTGTGCAGGCTGTTCTTGCTCCACGGTTTTTGCAAGGTACATCTATAGCCGCGTATGCCAGGACGAGGGTTTAGTTCCTAGTACAATAGTATGGTCGATAGATTGTAACTTAATTACAAGAGGCTACATTTCATTTATTGAAGAGCTTTCGGATATTTAACCACCTTTCAGCGTCATGGGAGAAAACAGCGGCTATAGCGGAAGACATAGATCAAGATCAGACAGCACAGAATGTGCAGTCTGATCTTGATCTATACCGTCCGCTTGTGTAGTCAAGCTTATAAGATAACCACTTTCAGTGCTTCAGTGGATCATATTTTCAGCTGTCGAAAGAGGTCGAGTTTTATAAGCAATGCTCTGGCAAAAGGGGACTTAATAAATCTCCGTGATGCATTATAGCAAGCAAGTCATCCCATAATTATCGATCCATAAGATCCATTTTTTGCTATTAATTGACCGGATCTGGAGATAGAGTGATCCTTTGCCATGCAGAAACTTGACCAATGGCAATAGGTTTTGACCCATGTAAGCCTGCGAGGACTGCGCAGGCTGACACGGGTCGATACTTTTTGCAGGTGCATTAAGCCCCATTTTCACACAGCATGGCTCATATACTTTTCACTGAAAAAGTTAAGATCCCAACATTCAACACTCTCCATCAACGCTGCACGTGCCGCCCGCTACTTCCGGCGATTTCCCCAAAGCCTTTCGTAGACTTGGCAAAGTTTTCAGCCAGAACTCTGCCTCCTCCGCGTAGAAATACCTTTTGGCACTCTCCTGCGATAAGGTCTTGTCGATTTGCAAATAGTCTTGCTCCTCTAAATTGTACCTTGGCCAGATTGCCTTCACCGTTTCTGGTTTATTTGGGTTGCTGAAACAGGAGAAAATTAGAAGATACTTTTTTTTTTCCGTTGAAAGATCGAAATTTATTTATCGGTAACATTTTCACGAGTGACGCAGCCATGAGCGAAAAAATTACCGTATGATGTTCACGAGATGAAATTCGACCTTTCTCTGAAAAAAAAAATCTATTTCATGCTTCTAATCCCTTTTTTGTTGAGACTTGCGAAGTACATGGGAGCTCTGGGTATTACTGTAACAGTGAGTTTATCAGTCAGTAAATTCAATAATCGAATCGGTGAAATTACCAAACTATAATCTACCGTGATTTCACGGTAAAATACCGAAAAGCATGAAATAGATCTCTCTCTCCCCCCCCCTCTCTCTCTCTCTCTCTCTCTCTCTCTCTCTCTGAATTGGGATTCGAAGACGTATTCGAAAAAATTATCTCTCTCTCCCCCCCTCTCTCTCTCTCTCTCTCCCTCTCTCTCTCTCTCTGAATTGGGATTCGAAGACGTATTCGAAAAAATTATCGTATGATGTTCACGAGATGAAATAAATTTCGACCTTTCTCTGAAAAAAAAAAAAATCTTTTTCATGCTTCTAACCCCTTTTTTGTTGGGACTTGCGAAGTACATGGGAGCTCTAGGTATTACCGCAACAGTGAGTTTATCAGTCAGTAAATTCAATGGTCGAATCGGTGAAATTACCAAACTATAATCTACCATGATTTCACGGTAAAATACCCGGAAAAGCATGATATAGATCTCTCTCTCTCTCTCTCTCTCTCTCTGAATTGGGATTCGAAGACGCATTCCATGAAATTTATGGTCATACAGAATACATAGATTTCTTATTTTAACGACACCAGGGAAATGGCTCTTAAAAATATTCACATTCAGGAAAAAAGTAGAAAATGCTGGTAACCAACATTTCCCCTCCCCCTTTCCAACATTGTTTTCCACCCTTTCAAAGAGAATACCTATCATTTGAGTCAAAGTCGATTTAGCCATGCTCTGGCAAAAGGGGCCTTAATGCATCTCCGCGATGCATGATACAAAGCAAGCGATTACATAAGGATGGGTCCATAATAGCCACTTCTTTTAACAACCGATTTAATGATGAGGTAGACTGGTCCTTGAACATACAGAAAATTGGTCATTTGCGAAAAGTTTCGGCCCAGGTCAGCCTGCGCGGACTGCGCAGGCTGACCTGGGTCGATACTTTTCGCAGATGTATTAAGCCCCCTTTTCACAGAGCATGGCTCAATTTTAATATGTCGTCCTGCAAATGCTTTTGATTTGGACAAATCTAGAATTTTGTCGTCCGGAAAAGAGTTAAGTATACTCAACTCTAGGAAAACGTGTTATTTCATCTTTGGCACTAGACTTGTCCATTGCAAACTTGAATTTAAAATATGGGAACTCGTTTCTCATTGAGCCATGCTCTGTGAAAAGTATCGACCCATCTCAGCCTGCGCAGTCCCCGCAGGCTGACCTGAGTCGAAACTTTGTGCTTTTTGGTCAAAGGACCAGTATACATAATAATTCAGTCGGTTGTTAGAGAAAATGGATTTTATGTATCCACAATTATAATATGATGATTTGCTTGTTATAATGGATCACGGAGATGCATTAAGCCCCCTTTTGCTAGAGCATGTCTCAAATATGACAGCAGACTATCGGTGAGAAACGCTGTACAACCGACCTTAGCACCCCGGCACAGACAAGCAGTGCTGGTAGAGGATGCCCCAACGTGTCATTCGGACCATCCTGGACTCTATAAGAGCCGACTTCCATATTGCTACAAATGGGGACCATGCCAGATATTGGCCGATTACGTAAAGTTGAAAATCTAGGATACATTAACTCTTTCGGCGCCAAATAAATAAACTCGACTTCTTTCGGTGGCTGTAAATGCAATCCAGAGACCCAGAAAGATTTTTATCGTAAGGGGCTTGACTAATTAAGCGGACAGTACAGATCAAAGATCAGACTGCACGTTCTGTGCAGTCTGATCTTGATCTGTACCGTCCCCAAAAGTCCCTGTTTTCGCCTATGGCGCCGAAAAGGTTAAGCCTTAACCTGCTAAATAAGTTAAATGAAACTTTCAGGCCGATAGTAAAAACCTGTATGTTGACATTACAAAGTTAGTTTTGGACAAAATATATCTCCTTATCGGACAGTGTAGATCCAAGATCAGACTGCACGTTTTGTGCAGTCTGATCTTGATCTACACTGTCCGCAAAAACACCCCTGGTTGCGCTCAGCCTAAGGGTTTAGTTGAAAATCTAGGATACATTGATTTGGATCATTGTCGCGCTTTGATCGCTTTGTTTATAATCAATGGTTGTCCGCTTTCCTCTTCTTAACCCGCTACATAAGTAGAACCAAAGATTTTCAGCCTATATTGAAAAAAAAAAACGGAGTTTACGGTATAAAAATTTTGCTTTTTGGAGAGATCTCTTCGCATCGGACAGTGTAGATCTAAGATCAAACTGCACGCTCTGTGCAGTCTGATCTTGATCTACACTGTCCGCAAGAGCCCACAACGTCGCGCTTAGCGGCCTAAGTGTTAAATGACTTAAAACATGATTAAAACTTAAAGGTGGCTCAACCGATAGGAATTGTCTTTGAAATGGTAAAAAAGCTTGGGGAGGGGGTGGGGGGAGGAGAACGTGCTGGGTACCAGCATTTTATCCTCTTCTCACGAGGTTCTGCGTAGCTCAGGGGTAAAGTGTAAGACTAAGTTTGAGCCACACAGGAAGCACTGGTTTTTTCATGGGAGTGTCCTTTGGCAAGACACTTTGGAAACCTAGCCTGGTACTGATGAGATCCAGGGCATACATGGATGTGTGAGTTGTCCCCTGATATGACTGAAATAATGTTGAAAGCGCCGTAAAACACAATTTAATCAATGAATCAATCCTTGTCTCACAATGTTTTCAAAAGCTTTTTTTTTTCCATAAAGTCGGTGAACTCGGGATCAAGGTTTTGTTTGATAAAGGTGAAGAACTTCACTTAGTTGTGTAGTCCTTTATGCAATTTTTCAACTATTGTGTGTTCTAATTTCATTACTCAGAAAGTTATTGTAAAACATTGTCGGGGGAGGAGAAATACTGGTAACAGACATGTTCTTCCGCCCCCCCCCCCCCTCCCCTTTTACAATGTTTCAAAACCCTTTCAAAGACAAAGCACATCAAAGGTGTTACATTTGTCTTCTGCAGACATTTCCAACATGAACGAGTAGAAAAATTGTAGTCTGTCAACCCTTTGGCCGCTAAGCGTGACCCAGTGACCTTGTGCGGACAGTGTAGATCAAGATCGGACTGCACAGAACGTGCACTATGATCTCGGATCTACACTTTCCGATAAGGGGATATTTTCCTCCAACAAAATAAGTTTTAAATAGCAACATTCGGTTTTTACTATTAACTTTAAAGTTTCGTTTAACCCTTTATCACACTGTTCTGACTTTCAAAAACTCTGAGGGAGAAAGCCTGTTGAGAACATTGTGGGAATAGGAGAAAATGCTGGTAACCAGCATTTTCTCCTTTTCCAACAATATTTTCTACCCTTTGAATGGCAAATGTCATGTTTTAAATAACCTCTAATTTGTAGCGTGCAAATGCTTTCAAGTTGGACAAAACTAAAATTCTGTCCTCTGTTAAAGAGTTTTTTTTTTCAGCAGTTTTAGGATTAAATGGTAACTATACGACATACCCTGTTTTTGCAAAGTTTGTCCAGTAAGTCATGATGTCCAGGGAGAGTTCATTTTCCCAGTCCTCTACGGAAACTTCAACCTCCTCCGCGAGCCGAAAATGAAAGACATAACTTAAATCGTCTGCGTGGTTGGAGCCCTCCACCCAGCTTGGTCTCTGCAAAAGGGGCTTGGACGGGTTAGCAGTTAAATAGTATATATAGCTATTAACATTATTAGATGAATTAACGTGAAGTCGACTAAATTGCACTCCTGGAATAATGAACAGTAGGTCTCCTATCAGTTTGATCATCTTCTGACGTAGTTTATCCGGACAATCTGGGTCAGACCAGTCTGTATACATAGCACTGACCATTCTTAAAAGCTGACCACCAAGTTCGTTATAATGAGTATCCACAACAACCGGGATGATGTCCTCATCAACTTGTTGTCTGGTCGGTTTGAATGTTTCTGGATTGTCAATGACAGGTATATAAGATGGTGTATACATAATGATTCCCTCAGCGCTATTGACGCCATTTATTATATCAAGCGAACGATAAAACTTGAGTTCCTCCGAATGACCACTCTCAACTAAATCAGCTATATTCGGTGGGTCCATTTTAATGAAATCATTATCTGTATAAGGCGCTAACCCGAGATCGTCTATTTTCATTGTCTGAAGGTATAACTCGTTTGAAAGCTTATCCAATTCTATGGCTGGTTTCGACACCAAACATGAAATCATATCGCTGGAGTTTGACACGTCACATCCGACCTTTTCCGCGTAAAACTTTGCAAACTTCAGTGGGTGATATTGGAACAAGACTTTCATGGCTGGCACGCCGCTCTGCGCTATCACCCTTTGAAACAAACCTTTATTTGGCGGATAAAGCGCTTGGTAAATTACACTTAACGACCCGGCTGATTCGCCAAATATGGTCACTCGTTTGTTGTCTCCGCCAAATGCAGCAATATTTTCGTGAACCCATTGTAGGGCTAGGCGCTGGTCCCATAGACCGAGGTTGCCTGGTGCCTCTTTGTCCCCCGTGCTTAAGAACCCGAAAATTCCCAGCCTGTAATTGATAGACACTACAATGACGTTGCCATGTGTGGACAAGTATTCCGCTCGAAGGTTCCCCGACCCGAAAATAAACCCACCTCCGTGAATATAGACCATGACAGCGTAGCCATCTTCTTTATCAGGTTTGTCGTCTGGT
This sequence comes from Tridacna gigas, assembly GCA_945859785.2. Classification (NCBI taxonomy): domain Eukaryota; kingdom Metazoa; phylum Mollusca; class Bivalvia; order Cardiida; family Cardiidae; genus Tridacna; species Tridacna gigas. Next base: position 9,287,942 of record OX244031.2, on the reverse strand, counting down.
ACGAACACATTTAAATATAGACATTCCTCAGACCGGCTCTCTGGAAAAAGGTCAATTGGGAGCGCACCAGGAGGTAATTGCAAACACCCAGGTTTGAATTCCGTTGCCTGGATCTCAGACGGAAGTGACTTCACGCGCTCTGCTTTTTGGAAACGGTAATTTCCAGTTGGTTGTTCAGCGTAAGGTATTCCCAGGAAAATCTTAGCAGTTTTAGTGTAACCTTTGAATTTTGCATCACTGTATTTTCCGATGATTTTTGTCTCCTTAACCTGCACAACAGGCTTGTCTAAACCTTTGGCTGTATTAACGGTTAGACAAACAATAAGAAAGGCAAACACCAAAACTTTCTGACTAAGAAACATGCCCGCAGTATTCATACCCAAGTTGACAACTAACTCCTTAATGACCTGTTTAAGTTTGATAAGATATGCCATTTACCTCATATGGACGCAGTTTGAAAATTCTTCCAGAGGATACTTTGCCCCCCCCGCCCCCCTTCCCCACACACACTTCCAAAGAAATCCCTTCAAAACGTGCAAAGTCTTCCTTTGCCAATATCAGTGCTATCTTGTAATGTCTATATTCATGACCAGACGACAAAATTTTAGACACGTCCGAATTGAAGGCATTTGCAGACCACAAATCGAATGTGGCTGAAATGATTAACATTGTCTGTAAAGTGATTGAAACCGTTGTGGGAAAAGGAGGAAATGCTGGTTATCAGCATTTTCTCCTTTTCCCACAATGTTTTAAAAAAGCTTCTTTTTCAGGGTCGATAAAACTTAGGATTGTGTGGTACGGAAGATGCAAATTGGATGTTTCACCTCAAGCATCTTTAACTTCGGATAGGTCCAACTGATATTGCACCTGGTTGAATTAATAAGGGTATCTCAAGATATCAAACAATGCACGTATGATATTTAGACCTAATTTAGACCTTATACTGATAAGCGCGACTCAAGACGCATAAATTGTTAACACACTGATCAAGATTAAGCTGCGCAGTGAATGCAGTCTGATTTGGTATCTACGCAATTTTGATATAATGAAAATTATCCGGCGAAACGACAATTAGATTCGCGGTCTTTCAGTTTGAACTAATGTCATGAAATTTTCATGTTTTTTTTTTTGTAAAAGTTTAGTAATTTCACCCTCTATACCACAACAGCATTTTTTCCATTGCACAAAATGTTTTTTTCATGTTTTCACAGACAAACCTCATCATTTGGACCATATTTCATTTGTCATATCGTCTGCAAATCCCTTCAATATCGACAAGTCCAAAAAACATTTCGTCGGGTAAAGAGATAAGGATTAAAAGGGGACACACGTGACGTGACCCACATTAAGCAAACTTAGGGTCATCCATTAATCACATCTCTCGGCTATACTATAATGGGTGACATGCACCTACAGGGTATATTTCTCCGACGGAAAAACACCGCTTTATCGTTCTTAACATCGTAACATTACACTTAGAAGAAAGAAAACACGTGTCACAATTTTCTATAGGAATCTTCCTAAATACATTTCCGTTGACGAACAATTTGTATATTCATTTTTTGGCATTTGTCGAAGATGGTGCCACTATAAGGCCAATACGGCATTTTGAAAATCATGTATCGTAATTTGTGCAAAACCGAAGGAAGTAGGCCTAACCCAATAAAAATAAATTTTTCTCAGACATATAAGTGTTTCAATGAGGGCCATTCCTGTAAATCAAATTATCTCCCTTGCCAGATAAAGACTAAAGGTAACCAAATAACAGATTGGTCCTTTTACCTGTATTCCTTTGTTTTTATCCTTGATTCCCTTGGGGATGTTGCGATAAAAATAATTTAATTTATGATTATATTTAAAATCTCCATGTAAATTTAAAGCAAGTCTTGTCCTCAATCAACAGAGAAATGTATATATATGGATTTGTAAAACAATCTAACCAGATTTAGCCGAGACATTATCTCAAAAACATATTGGTGTAGTGCAAGAAAATCAAAGATAAAGTCCAAGTAATCTCCTTATCAGGACCAATGTAGTACTAGAGAGGAATCAGGGGAGATAACTGAAGAATGGCTCTCATTGCACTCAGATATAAAACTGAAAATGGCGTATTAAAATGAATTGGATTAGGCCATCGATCGTGGAAACACTTCTTTTTATCGAAAATAGCTTTATTCGCTACGGCTTTCTATTGGCGTAAAGATACACACGATCTGTGTCTCCTGACTAATCGATTCCGTGCTTGTTCGTCCCAAAACCAGTTCGTTCCTGGGTTTATTCGTCCCTGGGCTTGTTCGCCATGGCCTGTTGGTCGCACAAAATCGCACCCACGCTATTTGATTGTGCATGACTGTATAGTAGGTTGACTTCAAGCAAATATTTTGAAACTATTTCAGTTGTTGATTTTTCAAATTATTAATTCAACACAATGAGTCCTTGACAAATGCCACACCAGTGCTTTCAACGCTTTGATTTTAACCGGGTCTATCATTTCTGTTGCCATTTTTCAGCAACAGGTTGATAAACGTAAGTTACTGTCGCTGTTGTTGCCATTGATAATCGATTTACTTGGGTGCCGCCATGTTTGAGATCATTTGACTGGCAGCATTTCAAAAATGGAAACCTCCTTGATACTGACAAGGTTAGATAAAGTTACGGAATCAGCCAAGTTTTGAAGAGTGACGTGACCTTCATGTATAATACATACATTGGTTTTGTTTACATGCTTTATCATCTATCACTCTAACTCGATAAACATTTCATTACAGTTTATATTAATGTTTGTTTTTGGGAATACATATCTAAAACCACGAACCGTGGTGAGATAATATAAACCTTATCGAGTTGGGTTTATAAATTTTCTCGTCACGGTACGTGATTTTAAACTTGTTATCCCAAGCATAAACAATAATGTAAACTGATAATAAAAACTTTATCGAGTGAGAGCTATAGCTGTTGAGGACGGTGTTATTCAAGGTCAGACTGTAAAATTTCGCATACCTGCTGTCCAATACCTTGCATGAAATGGTGGCAGTTTTAACTCAATCTTAGTCTCTTCCAGCATTTTATCCATTTTTTACAATGTTTTCTATCCTTTCAAAGACAAATCTCATCATTTTAGCTACATTTAATGAGTCGTCTCAACCCTTAGGTTGCTAAGCGCGACTCGGGGCGTTTTTTGCGGACAGTGTAGATCAAGATCAGGCTGCACAAAACGTGCAGTCTGATCTTTGATCTAAACTGTCCGATACAGTATTTTCTTTCCGGTATAATCAGCTTTGAAATCGCAAATGGTCTGGCAATATTGAGAGGAAATTTTCGTTTCATTTTTATAGCAGTTCAAAGGTTAAAATGTTTTCAGTTTGGACGAGCCCAGAATTTGTCGTTTGGCAGAGTGTTAATCAGTAGGCCTGTAATCGAAAGTCTAATTTGTCTGGACCCAACAACTTTCAAAAATCTTACCAAACGAAAAAAAATCATCGAACATGTTAGAACTGAACAAATTGGAAGCATTTGTAGACGACAAAATTAAATGTGACTCAAAAATGAAATTTGTTCTTGGATGGGTTGAAAACATCGTGGGAAATAGAGAAAATGCTGCTTAAGTCTTTTTCTTCTTCTTTAGAGAGAGAAAGAGATGTCAACGGATGCATTTAGAGTTTTAGAAACATTGTGCGATTGGGAACGACACTGATTTTCAAGGATGGTATGTTTACTAAAATCTCAATGTCATAGAGTACACTTTGACATTTTGCTCCTTTTTTGCACTATTTAAGATGTGCGTGTGCATGTGCGTATGCATTTTGTGGGAGTTGCGACCTTGGTGTTGCACGATACAACTGCATGAACTTATACAATTAAAGATAAACAAGTTTGTACTGATAAATCTTTCTTTTTTTTTTACAGTACAAATATGCATATTGTTTGTTTAATTGGAATTATGGGCTTGGTATTGCACGATAGAACAGCCTTGATTCATGCAGATTACCCCTCACAGTGTAGGGCCGGCTTGGTATATATATATATATATGCTTGGTATTGCACGATACAATAGCCTTGGTTCATGCAGGTTTAACCATGACAGTGTTGGACTGAAAGTGTACAATGGTTGAGATTGTATGTGACTTGGGTTAGGATCACTTGAATGTAAAAAATACGTGTACACGGTAAGTCAAGCTCATATTTTTTCGTTTACTTTGAAAGTTAATTTGAAATCTTCTCATTTAATTGTACTTTTGATATACACATAACATACCAGGCAAATGAGCGGGTGATGTCACAGTGTAGGACCGGAAGTGCACAGTGTCTGGGATTGTAATGGGATTCTGTACAGTGGCGGCATGTCACTTGGTGTTAGAAACTGTGTTCACACGGTAAGTCAAGCTGGTGATTTTTCATCAATTTTGATGGTTGTCATAAAATATTCATATCCAGTTATTTGTTTTGTGTAGACCATATCAGGAACACGTATTTGCGCTGTGAATCGTCTTGATACAGATGATTTTTGTCCCAAAACAATCCCGTTTTTACTCGGTTACTCAGCATTAAAAACCCGTTTTCTGAACGGAAAATGTATAAACAGTTTCTTTATTTATATTTTTGTGAAAACATGTCAAGCTTTGGTTACAAAGTTGACTACAATCTTCCTTATCCTTCGATTAAAATGGCACGTTGAGGAAAGTCACTTGTTAAGCGGCTGTTAAGCACTTTATTAGTTCTAGCATAAAATATGATGATTTTCCTGTCTTTCCATATATGCCAATACATACTGAAAATCTTTTTCAAAGATAAACAGTTTGTACATACGGACGCTGGACACAGCACGATCACAAAAGCTCAAGCACTTTGTGCTCAGGTGAGCTAAAAATAACACGACGTTTTACGTGCCAACACTAGCAAGCTCTCGAATGAGCTTTCTCATTTTGTTGTACAATGTATTTATTCAGGTGAAACTGCAGTATGTACGTAGCTAACAAGGCAACGAATGGTATTTCTTGAATATGAAAAAAAAATTAACGTGGGGAAAAATGCGTTCTCGTTTACGGTAAAAACCAAGTATTACATATCGTATTTCGGTGAAGTATAAAATTTTATAAGAAGACGATAGAAAGTTGTTAACCATTAGTCTATTTTTACACCTGCCAAAATCTAATCCAAATGATTTTGAAGGGTAACATTTAAACCTTTACAACACAATTCCGACTTTTAACGACCCTGAGATAGAAGCTTTTCGAAAACATTGTGGGAAAAGGAGAAAATGCTGCATTCTCTCCTTTTCCCACAATGTTTTCTACCCTTCCGTAAACGAATTTTTGAGTCACATTTAGTTTGTCGTCTGCAAATACTTTCAATTTGGACTAGTCTAAAATTTTGTCGTTTGGTAAAGAGTTGAGAGAAAGATAAATGTTATTGATGCTATGAAAAACACTGAGTGAAAAGAAGAAATTTCTTGTGATAAATAATTTCTCCTTTTCTCCCAATATTTTTCACTAAATAGGCGTAAAAGTTACAGTTTAATTTAGAATTGTTTTGAGCAATGTCCTGCTTTTTCATAGATCTGGACATTCTCCATCTGCCCTGCACGTCTCTTGCACATCCCTCTTATCTTCAGAAGTTTTTAGAGCTTGTCTAACACTGGGTAATGTCTTTAGCCAGAATTCTGCTTCTTCTGCATAGAAATATTTCTTGCTGTTGCTAGGCGACAAGTCTTTATCCAAAACCAAGTAACTCTGTTCGTCAATATTATACTTCGACCATTCCACTTTGACTGCTTCCGGTTTGTTTGGATTTCTGAAAAAGTTAAATATTTACATATTTGAGCGCCAAATAAAAGGAAAGGACATTTTAGTCAGAAAGAGAATACTACTACTAGGTTTACTACTACTACTACTACTGATGATGATAATAATAATAACGAATTTTTATGAATTTTTTTGAGAAATTTTTGCAAGAATCTGTCACAAATTTGCGGACGGTTTAGATCGATGATCAGACTGCCTATTGTTTGCAGCCTGACATTTATCTACACTTCCCGCGATAAGCAATTAAAAATATGCTTGAAAAGCGCCCTAGGGGTTTATAGTTGAAACTTTGAATACAATTGAGACATGCTCTGGCAAAAGGGTGTTTAATGCATCTCCGTGATGCATTGTACCAAGTAAGTCATCACAAAATTATGTATACATACATAAAATTCATTTTGTCTAACAACAAACTGAATCGTGCGGTAGAATAGTCCGTTGACACGCAGAAAATTTACCAAATGCGCGAACAGCGCAGGCTGATCTGAATCGACACTTTTTGCAGCTGTAGCCTACTAAACCCCATTTCACGAAGCATGGCTCGATTGTAAGGATTTAACATAGGGGTTATGTAAATTTTGTCTCAAATAGAGTGAAAATCCGGATCATCAGGCATTGTAAATGAAGATACTCGCAGTACCTTTACGAGAAATTGGCTCCTAAGGTTTACCGTTAAATTGAAAAGAGTGTTGAGTTTTATTTCAACAAGTTGGCTTCTTTAAAAAAGAAGCCAGGAGAGGTCGGCATCAGTGTTTTCAAATAGTTTATTGGCTTTTGATTTCAATATATTTTGGTAGATGTAAAGAAACAAGTTAGGCATTAAATGAATGAGAAAAAACTTTTTTTTTTCAATCTTGCTGGTGTAAAGGTACAAAACAGTACATGTTCCACATTGTTATAATATTCTAAGAATTGGAGGCCATATGCTATTAACATGCTCAGAAATGCATATTTTTTTCAAAATTAAAGGACACAAAACTGAAGATGATTATCCAATTTAGCTCATTTTCGAAAGGAACAACCCTCTAATGAATGTTTGTAATGTGCGCTCAGATACGCCAAACTTTTTTTTTGGAAAGGAGAAATCGTTCAATTAAAATTTGATACAATATGCTAATTCCACTGAAGAGGCAAGAATCTTACCTGATAACAACAAATAAAGGTGGCCTATACATAATACTAGTACCAGACATGTTAAAAATAAATGTAACATTTTATAATCTTTTAACAAACAACAATTTTTTGACTGTCCCAAACAGAAAAAGCATGCAGACGACAATTTAAACTTTGATAATTAATGTGGAAGATGGTGCTTTGATGTGATGGAAACCATTGTGACAAAAGGAGAAACTGCAGTGACTAACAGCTTCTCTTCTTTCCACAATATTTTGAAAAGTTGTCTGCTGCAGACATGTAAAATGAAGAAGTTGTTTGTCTAAACGTTAAAAATTTAAGAAAGTAGATAAATGAGCCATGCTCTGAGAAAAGGGTGCTTAATGCATCTGCAAAAAGTATCGACCCATGTCAGCCTGCGCAATCCGCCCAAAATCAAAGGACCACAGACTCTTTTGAGGTGTGCGGTAAGTAGGGCGAAGAGGCACGACTTTCTTTCGCGCTCCTAAGTTGATTTTCGCAGGATTCTCGCAATCCCGCATAATAGAAGCAGCTCTGTGTGTTATTTCATCAAATCTATATCATTATAAATCCATAGAATTTTTTAATAAAACAGAAAAATGCTAGAATCTAGTCAGTTTTGAAAAATAGAACTTGAAAACATACTGATCAGCCTATTTCTATCTATTTGTGGGGTACGAGTTCTCCAGAGAACTCGTGCTCTCGAGATTAGGGTACGAGTTCTCCAGGGTACGAATTCTCCACACAGTATCAAGTCACGTGATCTTTTTCCGTGGTGTTCTTTCTCATTTTTTTTTTTTAGCGAATTTTTTTTTTTTCCCTCTGCTTAGATTTATTTGTTTAATGAAAAATTGCAATTATTGGAGAGATCATTTACTATCAATATAGTATAATAAATCTTTTCGGAAATCCGTCATAATAAAAGAAAACGTTTTTTTTTTTTCCTATTTCAGTTTTTTGATTTCGGTTTGTTTATAAAACCATGACGAAATAGACTGTGTATCAGAAAAATTTCGCAAAAACAAATGGATTTAGACAGTAATTTCTGAGGCAGTCTGCCTTTTAAACTCCCACTGTTGGAGAGGTCTGATGACCTCTCCAATCAGGTTTGTCAATATTTACAGAGTTTAACATAAACGTTCCGAATAACGACAATTTTAAACAAAGTCAGACGGTCAAATACGAGTTTTTCGCCGACTCAACAATTTGCTCAGCCGGTTTTTACCTTTTAGCTTGTGACCACTATTAAAGGCCCATTAGCGCCCAAAAATCAATGCAGTTGTTCAAATGCATTTAATTATTAAATCATACCATTTAATCGTATGTAAAGTATGGGATGACAATCTGTTATTGTGTCGTCGGTCCAGGTATTAATCGCTGGCTCAAAATGAATTTTAAAATCGGGCAAAAAGAAACAAAAGATAGAGATATAGATCATTCCATTCTTTATACTTTTTTTCTTACAATCACTCTCTGAAATCTTCACTATCAGTTTAAACTTTTGGTGTTTATTCATTTTATTTGAATTACTGTACTTGTTATATCACATGACTGTTTTTAGGGAGTGGAACTATATAAGCTTCCATGCTTCCGTTCTAATCCTTTTCGTAATGCTTTGTTGTACTCGATGTAACATATGGAAATATACTGAATAAAATATGTTTAAAATTAAAATTAAAAGATAGGGTGACTAGGCAAGTTTTAATATACTTTTGAAATTAACCCTTTACCACATAATCCCGACTTTTAACGACCCTGAGAAAGAAGGCTTTTGAAAACATTGTGGGAAAAGAAGAAAATGCTGGTAACCAGCATTCTCTCCTTTTCCCACAATGTTTTCTACCCTTCTCAAAACAAATTTGAATTTTTAAGTCAATTTTTATTTGTCGTCTGCAAATGCTTTCAAAATGGACGCGTCTAAAATTTCGTCGTTTGATTTCTCTGCCAGCAACTAACTCTAGGGCCGACTCTACAATAACAGATTGTCATCTTCCCAAAAAAGCCTCGATCAGTAGTAAAGATGAAGTGATACAAGGGAAATAGCTGCTCATCACAGTGATAATTTTTTTTTTTTTTTTTGTTTAACCGTGTCAGCGAAATAGGCCAAAATGGGGACTTTTGCGGACGACATTGATTAAGATCAGACTGCACCTAACTTGCAGTGTGATCAAGACTTGGGTCTATACCGTTAACTTATGTGGTCAAGCCTACCAAGCCAAACTCTCTGAGTTTCACTGGACATGCAGTGTGAAAAGGAGACTGAATGCATCTGCCAAAAGTATCGACCCATGTCAGCATGCGCAGGCTGACCTCGGCCTATACTTTTCGCTATAGGCAAACCTACTCTATGTCCAAGGACCAGTCTTCATCACGATTAAGTCAGCGGTTAAATTAATGTCTATATTGGATCCATGATTACATGGCGTGCAACACACGAAAAGGGGCTTTCGGACATATGCGTAAAAGTGTGTCGTCCCAGATCAGCCTGTGCAGTCTGTGACTAATCCGAGACGATACTTCCCGTTTTGGGGCGATTTTCTGTTTCACGAAAGTCTACTGTATGAAAAAATCCTATGTAATCGTAAAGTGCCGTCTCGGATTAGCCTGCGCGGACTGCGCAGGCTAATCCGGGACGACACTTTACGCAAATGTCCGAAGGTCTCGTTTCGCATGTTGCGGGCCATATGATAGCGTCATAGGTATAATGCATCATGGAGATACATTAAGCCCACTTCATTGCCAGAGCGAGGCTCATTAATACATTTAGATCTGAAAGAGTTAAACGTGTTTGCTGCGAGACGCAAAATTTCGTCCGCAGAATGTTATGTGTAGCAAGAACTATACTTACCCTGACTTGGCGAAGTTTGACCAGTACCTCATGATGTCGTAAGATAGTTCGTATTCCCAGTCGTTGCTAGGCAACCGTTCATCAAAACAATGGAAAAAGAACACAAATCCCAGCTCCTCAACATGGTTTGCGCCTGTCACCCAGCTCAAAGGGGGGATAATCGGGTTACTCGGAACCGGCGTAAAGTAATAGATATAGCTGTTGGTTCCTCTGGAAACATTAACGTGAAGTCGGCTATGTTCAACAGTGGGAATAACCATCATTATATCTCCTATTAGTTTAACAACCTCTTCGCGTAAACGGTCTGGATTAGCAGGATCCGACCAGTCAGTATATTGGGCATTTATCATTCCTATAAAAGGTTCACCCAGAGGTTCATAGTGGGCTGCAAGAACGTATGGTATCATGTCACTTGTCATTTGATCTCTCGTAGGTTTGAATGTTTCCGGGTCGTCAATGATAGGGATGTACACAGACGTATAAACACCTTGTCCCTCGTGACTGTTCACTCCGTTGATGAAATCCAAGGACCTGAAAAATTTCAAGGCCTCGCTTTCTTCGACGTCTGCTAAATCGCGCATTTTCGTTGGATCGATTGTTATAAAATCGTTGTCTAAATATGGGAAAACGCGAGCATCGGCAATATTTCCTTCATTGGTATCTAATTTGCCGACTGTTCCTTGTATTTCATCCGCTGTTTTCTCTCGTAGACACTCAATTTTTTCCTTTGGACTTTCCCCTTTACATCCCAATATTTCAGCATAAGTCTTGAGGGAATGTTTGATATCATACAAGAACAAAAATCTAATACCTGGGGTACCACTCTCTGCAATAACCCTCTGAAATAAACCTTTATTTTGCGGATACAGTGCTTGGTACATCACACTGATACCCCCAGCCGACTCTCCAAATATGGTCACTCGTTTGTTATCCCCACCGAATGAGGCAATATTTTCATTTATCCATTGTAGTGCCAGCTGTTGATCCCACAGACCAAGATTACCAGGAGCTTCTTCATCTTCCGAACCCAGAAATCCAAATACTCCTAGTCTGTAGTTAATACTGACAACAATAACATTTCCAAAGGTCGCCAAATATTCCCCACCAAGCTCTCCACACCCTACAAGAAAGGCTCCACCGTGTATGTATACCATAACAGCATGACCAGTGTCTTTGTCCGGTTTCTGGTCTGGCACGAACACATTCAAGAAGAGACAATCCTCCGACTGTTTCTTTGGTAAGAATATCGACATCTCATCCTGTATCGATGGCTGCAAGCATCCGGCGCCGTACTCGGTCGCCATGAACGGCGATGGCAGAGCGTTATCTAGCCGCTGCGGCTTCTTGAATCGGAGTTTGCCGAGCGGAGGTGTCGCGTACGGAATACCTTTGAACATTTTGTAAGGCTTTGTCGCGCCTTGGAAGCTGGCTTCGCCATATTTGCCGATAAAAGTGGTATCCTTAATGGCAACAGAAGGTTCCTTTGACCGTACAACGTCGAAACCTACACAAAGAAATACCACTGTTAAGCCGGTCAAGATACGAAGCGTCATGTTTGCGAATTGATAAACTAAGAGTTGAATATATCGTGTGGTCTTGGGTATTATTTACCCTTAACTCTTTCACTACCAATGACCACTTGTGTAGCTATTGCGGATGGCGTAGATTAAGGTCAGACTGCACAGAACGTGCAGTCTGATCTTGGGTCCACACCGTCGGCTATCCCCTTTATGACCTATGACGAAAGTCGTTTTCAATAGCAGTGGAAATCTTTTTTTAGAACTCTGAAAAAAAAAAGTGGAATTTCCAGGGTTAGTAGTAAAAAGAGTTATCCCTTTACCAAGCAAACACGTGTTTTAATGACCCTGAAGATGAAGTATTTTAAAAACATTGTGGGAAAGGAGACACTGCTGGCAACCAGCATTTTCTCCTTTTTTTTTACCCACAATGTTTTCTACTTTTTAAAACTCTGCCGATTATCTGAGGCAAATTCAGCGTCTGACCTGCAATTGCTTTAAATTTGGACAAATCTAAAATTTCTTTGTTTGCCTAAGAATTAAGGGTGAACGTGATTTTAGTAGACTTTGCTGACAGTATAGATCAAGATCATATTGTTCCCAGAACATGCAGCCTGATCTTGAATTTACACAATCTAAAATTAGTGGGATACTCTGACCAAATCAGCCGCACTCATCTCTTTACCAGACGACGAAACATTAGACTCATCCAGACTGAAAGATTTGCAGACAACAAATTACATTCGAGTCAAAACTTGGGATATGTCTTTGAAAGGGTTAAAAAACAATGTGGAAAAAGGCGAAAATGCTGGTTACCAACATTTTCTCCTTTTCCCACAATGTTTTCAAATGCCATTCACCGTCAGGGTGGTCAAAACTTGGGATTGTGTGGTAAAGGGTTAAGGCTTTATTGTCTGCTGACAATGTCTAAGAGTTTACTCTTTACCAAAGGAACACGTTCAAGATACACCTGTATCTTGTACAAATTACAGAAAGGAAACGTACTTGAGGAAAGGAAATATGATATTTTTACATGTGGGAAAAGGAGATATTCTTTGTTACAAGAAAGTGCTAAATTCGCAATAATATTTTCAAAAGCTGTCCGTTTGCGGGATCCTAAAGAGTCGTACATGTATTTGCATTTATAAACTGCTTGACCCACAGCTCCAGATAGAGGGAGTGATTTTGATTTCAAAATTGAAAATATTAATCACTCTCCACTAAACCCTATGTTATGGGTACTCATTAGAATTGTCTCGATGAGACGATTCTAATGAGTACCCACAACATAGGGTTTGGAGGAAAAATAATGGATTTAGAATACTATCACTCCCTCTTATCTGGAGGTCTGTTGACCGTGTCAAAAGGTCGTCCTTTTCCATCTTACAGAAACCTTGGTATTTGTCCGCCGTAATCCATTCTCCAACATAATCTGACATAAGCAAACAAACAAAATCAACCATTTAACTCTTTCACTGGCAATGCCGTCTTGGACATCTTTTGCCGGATGGCGTAGATCAAGATCAGACTGCACAAAACGTGCAGTCTGATCTTTGATCTACACCATCCGCTACCTGATACTAATCTTCGACCAAAATCGACCTCAAAAGCAACGATAATATACTTTTATGAGAAATGTATTTATTTATTTAGCAGCGAGAGTTAATCCCCAGCTTGTTTGGCCAGTATGTATCACGTGATAAGGGTAAACAGACTGCACTTTCTGTGCACTAAAATCTTTACGTACACAGTAGATAAAGGCTTCAGAGCACATTCATGTTACCACCTGCATGGATATTTTTGCCAGTCAGCAGAAAACTTTGAAACAAGAGGGCTATGATGGCCCCTAGTAGATAGATAAATGGGCGTTTTACAGCATTTCCCCCTTAGCCTTATACAATACAACAAGCATTAACAATTTTATGTAACATTAACATGCTCATAAAATTATGTAATATAACGCTTATCAAGCATAACACATTAACATGCTCATAAAATTATCAAGTTCATCTAACTTACGCAAAAACCAATTGGCTAGCCTTCATAAATAAAATTTGATAACCTCTTTCTTAATCGTTTTGACTTAAATTCAATTTTTAAAAAACAAAAGCATCACATCATCACATCATCACATCATCAGCTAACCAGCTAACAAGGTGCAACGGCCAACGCATCAGGCTAACCAACTAACCAACGCATCTGCTAACCGGCTAACCAGCTAACCAATGCATCAAGTTCATCTAACTTACGCAAAAACCAATTGGCTAGCCTTCATAAATAAAATTTGATAACCTCTTTCTTAATCGTTTTGACTTAAATTCAATTTTTAAAAAACAAAAGCATCACATCATCACATCATCACATCATCAGCTAACCAGCTAACAAGGTGCAACGGCCAACGCATCAGGCTAACCAACTAACCAACGCATCTGCTAACCGGCTAACCAGCTAACCAATGCATCAAGTTCATCTAACTTACGCAAAAACCAATTGGCTAGCCTTCATAAATAAAATTTGATAACCTCTTTCTTAATCGTTTTGACTTAAATTCAATTTTTAAAAAACAAAAGCATCACATCATCACATCATCACATCATCAGCTAACAAGGTGCAACGGCCAACGCATCAGGCTAACCAACTAACCAACGCATCTGCTAACCGGCTAACCAGCTAACCAATGCATCAAGTTCATCTAACTTACGCAAAAACCAATTGGCTAGCCTTCATAAATAAAATTTGATAACCTCTTTCTTAATCGTTTTGACTTAAATTCAATTTTTAAAAAACAAAAGCATCACATCATCATATCATCACATCATCAGCTAACCAACTAACCAACTAACGCATGACGCATAAGCTAACCAGTTTCTTAACTATCCAACTAACCCTTACATCAAACAATTGCTTAACCTTTTTTTTCCACCCCCCCATCAACCAACGCATCAGCTAACCAGCTAACCAGCTAACCAATGCATCAGCATCATCTAACTTACGCAAAAACCAATTGGCTAGCCTTCATAAATAAAATTGGTTAACCTCTTTATTAATCGTTTTGACTTAAATTCAATTTACTAAAAAATTAAAAAAAAATTGATTAAGAAAAAAAAACCAACGCATCAACAAACCGGTTAACAAGGTGCATCAACAAACCGGTTAACAAGGTGCAACGGCTGGTCCTTACATCAAACAATTGCTTAACCTTTTTCCCACCCCCATCAACCAACGCGTCATGCAACGGCTAACCGGCTTATGAGTTAGTGGGCGGCTTAAGATTTTGATAAAAAAAAAAAAATATTTAACAAAAAAAAATTTAATAAAAAAATGAAAACAAAATATTTTTTTCATTTAAAAAAAAAAATTATTTTTATTTGTTAGAATTGAAACAAATAAAAATTGAAATTTTTTAAGAAACATATGTAAGTTATATATATAAGAATGAGTGTGTTAAACAGATTATCAAATAAAGAAATAAATAATCTTTGTAAAGTAACCAAACAAAAAGTTACTTTTTCTTTACGTAAATATAAAACAAATAATGAAATATCACTTCCACCTATTGAAACTAAGGGTGGCGTGACACCTCTTATTTATTATGAAATAAGTAAAACCTTAGCTTTTAGGTATTATTATTATATGAGTAAATATATTGAAGATTATGGTATTCACTTAAAATTTAAAAATAATGCTGTGCGTTTGTGTACCGATTATATAAAAAACAAAGATTATCACGGAGAAATAAAACAACCAGATATTTTAAAAGCTATAAAAGATGTTATAAAACATCAATGTTTTTTATATGATAGATATGATGATATTTACTACCCTGCAGGAGAAGTTTTTATAAATTTTAATGTTATGTATATTTCTTATGAAATTGCTAGAATAAATGAATTTAACACTGACCGGCCTCTTGTTGGAGGAGGAAATGGTTTTTATGAAAGTGAAGAAGATAGAAACTTATCAAGAGTAATCAATTATCGTTTCGCTGACCAAAATGTATATGATTTTACTAGTGATATTTTTGAAAGGTTTTGGGAAGAAAACAACATTTTTTTTGAAACGGGAAGATATCAAACAACATATTCTATTTATGGTATTGAAAGAATTGAAAGGATAGGGGAGGTAAATGAAGAACAAGATGAACAAGATGCAGCACGTTTAAGACAAAAGACTAGTAAAAAAACTTTTTATGAAGAAAAATGTGCTATTTGTCTTGAAGAAAAACCAGTTATACTTTTTTGCAATTGTGGTCATATACCTATATGTGCAAATTGTGATGAATTAAACGAAAATTCAAACAAATGTCCAGTTTGCAAAACCGTCAGTGATATCAAACGTGAAATTTAACAGGAATATCGGGGGACGTATTTATCCGAGGATAAATTCTGTGAACCCCAAACACAGAGAGACTTAAACTTTGATATTCCTGCCTTAGTTAATGTTGAAAAGCGTTAAACTATCTTAAGAATCACCTTTAACTCTGTTTTCTATACCTTAACATAAGAAAAAGTATAGATAAAGTAAGGCGAGTCATGACACTACCATGATATAACCATTTTTACATGCCTCCTCACCGAAAACGAAAGAGGAAGTTATTTAATGCACAACCCTTTAACTTTTGCTTTACACACCAAAATGGGCGGTACATATTATAATATTAACAAACATTTTTACCCTGTTTTCTAAAAATGATTAACTTGTATAATAATTGTATAAAATACTTAATATTGTTTTTTAAACAGCAGCCTTACAACATTGTGATATGGTATTAACTTACGGGTTGTTAGACCGCGCCAGAGGTGTTATTATAATTTTTTACAACAAGGAAGTAAGACTGCTTTATTATCATTAAATAAAAAATTATATTTTATACAATTACCATATTCAGTTCATTTTTTAGAAAAAACAAAAGCAAAAAAATTATTAATATCATAACATACTACCACCTTTCTCAAAAGTCCAGTCTAAAGTGCATTACAAAATATTGGAAAAGCTGTGAAATACTATACCACGTGATCTTGGTGTGTATCGATATATGTAAACCCTTTTAAATATTTAACCCTTTTACTGGGTTAAATATTTTTTACAAGTCTAACTCTATCAGTATTGTTAAATATGCATTTTTAGCATTAGGATTATTTGTTCTTGTTATAAAGTTTATAACATCACATTGGTCTATTTCTAAAGGTTGTGGAAAAACTACACAACTACAACCTTCTCCTTTCTTTTTTACTATGGTGTAGTTAATCTGTTCAACTCCATTTACGACTATATTAACTTTTGCCTCTTCTTTTAGAATGCCGGTTCCCTTAACAACCATTAAAGTCCCTCTTATAATTCTACCAGAAGCAGACATACAATAACCTCCCATCCCATGACTTACTCCGGCACTTCCATTACCAAAAGAAAACTCATAATAACCGTCTGTTAAAGGACCCTGCTCCTCGGCACACACGCTTATAATTGTTTTATGAAGCGATACCCTTCCATCCACATAGGATTTTGTTACTAAATCTCCCTCATCTACAGGCATCGCCGCGTTTTTTATAGAAAAACCTTGAAGATCTACATCAGATATTGCTGTAAAGCTTCCATTTGGATTTTTTACAATGGCGCCACCATTATCAACATAATTTTTATTAGCAGCAGCGTTAAGATTTATTGGATTTGGTAAACCAGTAATTGAGTTACCACCCATATCTATTTTACCAGCCACTGAAAAAGACCCGTCTTGGTTTTTTGTTAAAGCCTTTTCACCTGCGGTAGCCATCTCAATAACGCTATCTACGTAAAGCTTATTCGCAGCATGACTATTTTCAATTGGAGAAGCAACAAAATGAATTCGTCGGTTGCCCATAGATATTTCTCCTATTGAAGTATAAAAGCTATCAATGGGGTTATACAAAAATGGTGAGGATTGACTATCAACATACCCCTTTGTTGCTACATCATCAGGTTCAGCCGGTGACAGGACATTAATTAACCCATAATTCCTCATATCTATATTTCCTGTAGCAACAAATCTTCCATCATTACGTTTAACAATGACACTTTCTCTACTAACCTTATCCACATAACTTCTTGTAGCAGCATCATGTGGTTCTTCAGGGTCATGTAGATTATGTATTTTTTTAAAACCCATATTGAATGGAGCAGTAGCAATAAAATTTCCATTTTCTTTTAATAGTGGTGATTCATGGTTTCCCCCTGCTGTATTATCAACATAATCCTTTGTCGCAACGTCTTGTGGATTTACTGGATTACTAACCCTCGTTAATGTGTTGCCATTCATATTTATAGAACCGACAACAGTGGTTGTTCCATCTTTACGTAAAAAGTTGTTAGTAATGTAAGCAAGTGAAACACCATCACCGCTTGTTTTAACATCATCCATTTTTCCAAATTTATTAACGGGCATCGTTTTTTAATATTACTAAAAAAGTTTATTTAAAACATCTTGAAATTTATTATCATCGCATAACTCTTTAAGAATGAACAAACATAAATGACCGCAAAATACTTCACCCGCATGTTGTAATTGGTCAGTATTGTAGTATATAGGTTGTTTTAAATAATCTATAATTTCATTAGGTGGTTGAATACCATAACTATCAAAATAAATTTTTTTCTTACCATCTTTAAACCATGCAACCCAATGAGTACCAGGACCTCTAGAATCATCAAGGTTTAATATACCACATTCATTTTTTTTATTGTTTTTTGGTAGGGTATCTCTTAAAAATGTTCCTCTAAAATTTTTTAATTTTAATTTTTTTGCAGCATCATTTAGTTCAAAATTACTTAAAGGTTTATTCTTTAAAGTTACATTATCAATTTTTATATCTTTCATTTTTTTTATATATTTAAATATTTATAATAGCACCGTTGTCAACCCATGAATTAAACTCATCAGAATAACCTTTCCACTTTACAAGAGATTTCTTTTTCCCTTTTTTAATAACCTTTTCTATCCTATACACCTCTTGACTCGTTTTTTGTAGTTCAGGTTCATAAAAGGAACCTTTTATTTCTTCACCATTTAAATCCTCAATTTTATATGTTATAGGTGATGTATGTTTTACTTCTGAAACTGTAAAAACCTCTTCAGTCCATCTTGTAGTATAACCTTTTTCAAAAGTCTTTTTCTTTTTACTTATCCTTACTTTGTCTCCAACAGAAAACTTTGGTTTGATATCCTCCCTTACTTGATTATAATCAGGATACAATGTTCTCCAAACTTTATTTTCATTCTTCTTTTTACTTGCTTCAATTGGTGTCATCTTAATAGAAGAATGCCTCGTGTTGTTATATTCTTTAACAAGATTTGGTAACACGTTAATATAAACATTTGTTGAGTGAGCAGAGAAATACTTCCACATTTTTTCTTTCATTGTTCTAATCCATCTCTCAACAACGCTTGATTTTTCCTCGTTTTCAGTGGAATATAATTCAATCAAATCTTTAACATCTTTGTTATAAAACTCTTTCCCCCGATCCACCCACATTTTATCAGGTTTTCTTTCCTTAAAAATACTCTTTAATGCAACAGAAACAGATTTTCCTGTTTTGTCTTTTAAGGGGATCAGCCAACCATATTTTGAAAAAATGTCAATGACAGCAAGAAGATATTTTACACCACGATTAAGTTTAGAAAATGCTTGCATATCTACTAAATCTGCAGCCCATATCCTATCGACACCCCCTACTCTAACTCTTCTTTTCTTAAATTTTCTTTTTACAGGTTTATGTAGTTCTTCTGCTAATGTTATATTTTCTAAATTTTTTTTTTATTTCCCATTCCAAATCTTTTCTTGGTTCCTATTAATGAGGAAACCAATCCTCTTTCCATTCTTTCCTTAATAGTAGGATTATAGATACCCTTTAACTCTTTAAGCATATTAGCATCACACACATCATTACGTGTTTTAGTATCATCATGTTTAAGATAACATATATCATGATGATATGCTGCTTTATCAACACGATTTACAGGCTTTGACCATTCTTTAGGTGTTAAATCAGGCTTTAATCTTTTATTTAACTTAGTACCAGGACCTGTGAAATTATGCCCAGGTAAATGCATTTCAAAAGGTAAGTTATTAATTGCCTTGTTTAACAATGAACCACCTTCTTTATCCTTTTTAATAAACTGTGTTTTTGTTGTTCCACATTCAACACATTTACCCCTTTTCATATTTCTACCATTTTTACTTACACCATAACTTAAATCATTTGTTTCTGTTTGTTTTTTACACTTAACACAATACATTTTTTATATTAAAATAAAATTTTTAATATAAAATGGATATTGTTAATTTATCATGGAATGAAGCTTTAGCAAAAAGATTTAACCATCCCCTTTTACCAAGAAGTATCAGAGGTTTAATAGTAGGTAAATCAGGATGCGGTAAAACTACACTTTTACTTAACCTTTTGTTAAGACCTGATTGGTTAGATTATAATAATTTAAGCGTTTTTGGTAAAAGTTTGTTTCAACCAGAATATCGCATATTAAAAAAAGCTTTTGAAGAAGAAATACCAAAAGAATATATATTAAGATTGTTTTCATTTAAGGATGAAGTACAAAAAAATGATATTTCTCCTTTAGCATTGGTTGAAGAATGGGCTAAAACAATTAAGGAAAAATCTGATATTAAGTGTGAATTTTTTGAAAATGCTTGTGATGTACCCGACCCAAGAGATTTAAACGGGCAAAACAAAAACTTAATGATTTTTGACGATTTACTCTTGGAAAGGCAAAACAAATGTGAAAACTATTATGTTCGTGGAAGACATAGTAATGCAGACTGTTTTTATCTATCACGAAATTATTTTAGATTGCCTCGTCAAACTATTAGAGAGAATGCGAATTTTATTTGTTTGTTTAGACAAGACTTAAAAAATCTTAATCATATTTATAGTGACCATGTGGGGGATGATATGACAAAAACCGAGTTTGTTAATTTTTGTAAAAAATGTTGGGAAAAACCTCATGGTTTTGTTGTAATTGACTTAACCAACAACAAAGACAACGGAAAGTATAGAAGTGGTTTTGATAACTTTTATATTCCACAAAATTACAGCAACTATCATTAAATTTTTATAAAAAATATATTTTTTGTTTTAAAATATATTTTTAGTAAATATAAAATGGAAGAAGAATTACTAAAACAAATAGTAAAAAACACTGATCATAAAACATCATTTCAAATTATAGTAAGTGACAACAAAACAGAGTTTAGAACAAGATTTACTCCACCACTTCAATTAGAACGAGATAAAAAATATGAAATAGCTTTAGTCAATCTTGAAACATATTATTCATTTCCAAATATTGATAAAAGAAATGGCACTTTTGTTTATTCACCAGACAATGGTAATACATGGGTTAAGTTAAAAATACCTGAAGGTAGCTATGATTTAGTTGATATTAATGATTATATACAATTAGAAATGAGGAAAAGGGGTCATTATGATTTAATTAATGAAGAATATTATTTAAACATATCCGCTAACACTAATACATTAAAATCTGTTCTTAATGTTGAAAATAATTATCAGGTTGATTTTAACCAAAATAGAAGCATTGGTAAAGTATTAGGGTTTAACAAAGCAAAATATCTACAAGGATTTCACGAATCAGAAAAAGTAGTAAATATCTTAAGTATTAATAGCATACTTGTTAATATTGACTTAATTTCAGGTAGTTATGTTAATGGTTCTCAAAGAAACACAATTTATAGCTTTTTTCCAAATGTGGCGCCGGGTTATAAAATAATAGAGTCTCCAGTTAATCTGGTATACCTACCTTTAACATTAGATGAAATACATGATTTAAACGTAACGCTAACTGACCAAGATGGAAACGTATTAAATCTAAGGGGTGAAACATTAACGATTAGATTTCACATAAGAGAATCGCGTTAAATATAAAATGACAAATTACATTACAGTTAAAGTAAATATAACAGAAGGGCAAAAGAAAAAGATACAGCATGCTGTTAAATCTAGTTGTCCTGTAAGTATTAGATTAAATCATGATGACCTAACAGGCGAAGATTTAATGGCGGTAACCGAGTCACAACTAAACAAATTAAATAAAGCATTAGAGGGAGGTAAAGGGGTAACCATTAGAATGACTATTAAACAACTTAAGCACAACATGAAAGTAGAAGGTGGATTTTTACCTTTGATAGCAGGGTTAGCTTCATCAGTTCTACCTACATTAGCAAGAACCGTTTTACCTGCTATAGGAGTTGGTGCCCTATCTGGTTTAGCATCAACAGGAGTTCAAAAAGCAATGGGTAACGGGCTTTACCTTAAGAAAGGGGGTTGCGTATGTCAAGTAGAAACTGATGGAGAAGGGCTATATCTTAAACCATACAAAGGTAAAGGGTTAAAAAATAAAGGTGAAGGATTATATTTAAAACAAGGTGGGAAAATTTATGATGGAAAAGGTCTTCTTTTAGGACCAAATAGCCCATTTGCTAATATTCCTATATTAGGAGCAATATTATAAATTAAAAAAATGAATGTACATAAATTTGGAAATGGAAAACATAAAATAGTTCAACCAAAAACTATTTTTTGGAAACCTGTTGAAGATAAGTATCCAGCTAAAAAAGTTAATCCTGTTTCATGGGATATTTTTACTCAACAACCGTTAGTATTAGAAGGAGGCAAATCTATAACGATAGCTTTAGGTATGGGTTTTAATATGAGTAAAGGTTTTGTTTTAGTTTCTCTATCTTATAATCTAAAACTTAATCAAATATCTATAACAAATGAAGTTTCATTAGAAGAAGTGGATGACATGGTTACAACAATTACAAACAACTCTAGTAAAATAAAAAAAATAGAGGAAAACACCTTTTTGTGTCGTCTTTACTATTCAATTTAAAAAAAAGTTTTAATTAATAAAATGGAGCTAAAAGAAAAGATTTATCCAAACTTACCAGAAGCACGAAATATACCAAATGCACCAACATTAGAACCAGTGATATCAACAGAAGATAGTGGCCAATCATTCAGACTTAAAAAGATATCAGAGATACAGGATTTTCTTGAAAATGAAGTAAGAGTTAGAGAACAATTAAGTAAAAAGTATTTAAAGATTAGTAAGACTGTGGATAATGTGGAAGCAGCCTTAACAGTTGGAGCACTAGGAGCTGGAGCTGGGGGAATCGCTTTACTTTCTACTGTGGTTGCGATCCCCGCAACGATAGTCCTAGAAGGATGTGCTTTAGTTGTTGGGTTAGCAGCATTAGTAGGTAAGTTTATGGTAAGAAGAACCAGAACAAAATCAGAAAAACATCTTCAGATTAAAATGTTGGCTGATTCAAAGTTAATTACACTACTTACACATATATCAAAAGCAATATCAGACAACAAAATAGAACATGAAGAATTCAGTTTAATTATGGAAGAATTGGAAAAATACAAACAAATGAAGGAAGAAATTAGAAGTAAAACAAAGAAAAAAAGCAAGCTAGAGGATCAAGAGAGTTTAATAGAGAAGGGACGATTAGAAGCACGGGAGGAATTCAGGAGACTTGTAGAAAGGCACAATGGAAGCCATTCAAATTAAAAATAAAACCGCCTAAGTTTAAATTTTCTTGCGCATGTGAGATAGGTAATAGTGATTAAATTAATTAAAATAAAATTTTTTTACTTAAAAAATGCCTTTTATAAATGTTGATTATAAAACAAGAGATAAGATGGTAAAAGATTATCTTGTAAGAAAAAAACAGGTTCGTGATAGGTTACTTGCAGAAAGAGTAGGTGATATTGAATTGCAACAAGACTTAACTAAGTTTTTTAAACCCTTAACTAAAGCACAAAAGGAGATACAAGAAGAAGCAACTAAAAATATTGGTGCGTACCAACTAGAAGCAGCTAGAAGAATCACTCAGGGATTGACACCTATTAGGGAGGGGATTGAACAATTGCCAGGAAAAATTACAGAGGGATTAGAACCTATTAGGGGGATTATTCAATTACCTATTCAACTTTCTAAAGAAATGAAGACTAGTCAATTATCAACTGCGGAACTTCCTTCTTATCACGAAGTTGAGATAGAAAAAAATAAAGAAGAAATTATGCATTTTGTTGAAGTTTTTAATGAAAAATTAACAAAAAAATATAAAGATGATTTTGATGATGTCTATAGAATAGTTTTTGATAAAAATTTTAGTATATTTAAATTTGGTAATAAAGAAATTTTTTTAGACCCGAAAGATAAAGGGGTTTTTTATTTTGAAGAACAAAAATTTCCTGCTAGTGATGGGTTATGGGAATTGATTTTATCAAAAAATCCAAAAAATTATACCCCTTCGGATTTAAATGCTTATCAAAATTTAATTTATTTAAGTGATATTATGTTTAAGGATAATGATCAAAAAAATGATTTAAAAATGTATAATAGATTTAGTGAAAAATGGACAAACATAATTAAACCTGTTTATGATTACATTAAAGAAAAAACTGGTAAAGGATTAAGAAAAAAGAAAAAAACAACCACGGTAATACCATCTGACCCCAACGCACTATTAGAAAGGTTTGACCTTTTAATGTCTAGCAAGGATGCGGGTCATACAGGTGTAAAAAATGAGTTGGTAAGTATTTGTGATGAATTAAAAAGACAAAAAGTATTAAATGCAAAGAGCTATAAAAAGTTAATGTCTATATTATAAAATGATTACATCACAAAAGAGAGGAGTTAAAAGAACTTATGCTTATGGTGGAGCAGGTATATTTGATACCTTAGATAATTTTTTAAGTAGGCTATTTACAAGTGGTGCGGTTAAGCAAATTGCAAGTTCCGCAGTTGATGTTGGTAAAAGTGTGGCTAAAGAAGGAGCAAAGAAAGCTTTAGAGGCAGGTAAGGCAGCTGCAGTTGATGCTGGAACAAGATTAGTTAAAAATGTAAGTTCATTGATTGATGGTGGTGCCGTTAATATACAAACAATGGTTAAGAAGTTAAACAAAAAAAGAGGTAAAGGGATAAAAACAATATAATTTTTAATTTAGCTTAAGTAATTATTACATTAAATAAAAAAGAATGTCAAAGCTAAAATTTAATTTAACACATTATGAAAAATACAACACAAAAAGGGTTAATATCCTTTATGGAAATCTAAAACTTAATGATGATTGTGAAGTATTAGATAGTAGTAATACAAAATATGACTATAATAAAGCTGTTTTAAAATTGTCACCTGAAAAAGCTGATATCATTAAGGAATTTGAAGAAGATGTAAATCAATATTTAGAAAAAAATGGTATGCCTAAGGTAACCATTCTTTATGGAAATAAAATTTATCCAAAAGTAAGAAAAAATGTTAATGTAGAAAAACTTAAAAATATTAAACTTAAGGGTGTTTATGTAAATGATGAGAATAAATCATTCCCTCAACTATGGTTAGAAAATTAAAAACAAAACACAATTATAATTTTTAACTTAAAAAATTATGATTGTATATAAAAAAATGGACATTTTAAATGTTAAAGCACCAATTCTAAAAGATGATAGTATTGATGAATATGAATACTTTGAGTATGAACCTACCATAGGAACCAATTTAAACAACTCAGGGGGTAATATTAGGATTGATATTGGAAACAAGGATGTTTTTCTTCATCCTTCTGAATCATACTTAAGTTTTGAGGGTGAATTGTTAAGAGATAATAATGCTCGTTATGATAATGATATTGCAAACGCTAATGATAATTTGGTAACGCTAACAAATAATGCAATAATGTATTTGTTTAAAAGTATCAGATACCAACTTGAAGAGCAAGATATTGAGTATATTAATTATCCTGGTTATGTTAGCACGATGTTGGGGTTGTTAAAATATCCTGATGATTTTTCTAAATCACAAGGTTTAAACCAACTTTGGTTTAAGGATACCGGACTTAGAGCAAGTCGTGATACTAATAGTGGATTTAAAGTAAGAAGAGATTGGATTTTTAGTTCAGATCCGGTTGGTTCATTTAACTTTTGCGTTCCGTTAAAACATATATTTGGCTTTTGTGAAGATTACAACAAAGTAGTATATGGTATGAAGCATACTTTAACCTTAACAAGAACAGGTGATGATAACGCAATTTTTAAAGCTGCTTCAGCCTTAGATGGTGGTGGCAATCCAACTAATAATTTTAGAGGAAAAGTTGTTTTAAGTAAAATAACTTGGTTTATGCCACACGTAACACCTGAACTTGGTAATAGATCGGAACTTTTAAAATTTATTGAAAAGAAAGAAAGATTTCCTGTTGGGTATAGGATGATACAATCAGATACAATAGCGGTACCAAACAATACTAACTTTGCTTGGAGACTAGCAACTAAATCATCACCTGAAGTACCACGTTTTATCATTGTTGGTTTTCAATCAAATAAGCGTGATAATCAGGAAGCAAACCCGGCTATATTTGACCACTTAAATGTAAGAAATATTAAAGCTGTGTTATCCACAAAACAATATCCACATAATGAACATCAAATAAATTTTGATACTAACCTAATTGGAAGAATATATGAGGAAGCTGCTTCATTTAGAAAAAAGTTTTACAACATGGATGAACTAGTTTCAAATCCAAATATTAATCCTGATGATTATAAAAAACTTTTTCCCTTGTTTGTATTTGATGTATCAAAGCAAAGTGAAAGAATTAAGTATTCTGTAACTGATATTCATATTAGAGCTAGCTTTACAGCTAATCCAGGAGCAAATGTTGAAGCATATGCTGTTTTGCTTAGTGATAGGTTAATTAACTTTCAGAGTGATGGAAATAAAATGGCAGTAGTATATTAAGTAATTTTTTGTTTAAAATAAAAAATATGCTAAAGATTGCTGATTTTAAAAATATATTAACAGATAACAATATTAAGTTTTATTCCTATTGGAACAAGAAAAAGTTTATTGATGTCTTAAAAGAGCATGGATTGTATCCTGAAGAAGCTATACCACTTAAAAAAGAACCTAATTATGATAGACTAAAGAATATTAGTAAAAATCCTAAAACGGTAATATTAAAGGATGTTGAAACTGAAGAGGTGATTGAATTTCCATCGATTTACAAGGCTAGTAACTTTATTGATAGATGTCCTCAAACGATTGAAAACTGGAATGGTAGAGTATGGAATGGTAAATATAGAATTGACATTCAATAATTTTTATTATTTTTTAAAAAATAATAAAATTTGACTTAAGGAAATTTTATTATTTTAAAAATTATAGAGATGAATTCTTTTTCAAGAAGATTTATCAATAGATTAACAGATGCTAGTCAAGTGATTGCATCTAATTTATATAGCGGTGCTCAAAGGGTTGTTAGTGCCGTAATTCCTCAGAGTGTTAGAAGAAGAGTAAGAAATTTTACTAATTGGCTAACCGGTAACGTTGAACCAGAACAAATTCCACAGGTAATAAATGAAGTTGAAAGAAATATAGAAGAAACGTTACCAAGGAGAAGACCTGAAGTTATTAATGTAACAGAAAGTCGTTCTTCATTACAAAACTGGGCAAGACAATATAAAATAGAGGGGTTTCCCGTTGATTCACCTGAGGAGTTTTTAGAGCTAACAAAGCAATCTATGACAAATATTTTAAGAAATAAACGTAAAGTTAAAGTAAAAATGGTTCTTAAATGTTTAATGTATAGATTTGATGATTTTGATCATCCGGTGCCAGCTCAGTTTTCTTCTGATGTAAATTTAATTAATTTAAGAGGAACCGATGTAGATGAATTATATGATACAATGGCTGAAAAAACTTTAGAAAATTATCGTGCCTTTTTAAGAAAGGGTAGCGGATGGGTTTTCCATAGTGTGGTTCATTTAAAGCTTCATACTGCTATTTATGATCCATTAAGAGCTTCATCATTTACCCCTCTTCCAAAATGGATAGCAGATAAAAAAGCATGTATTAATATGAAAAATAATGACAACCAATGTTTTAAGTGGTCCGTCTTAAGAGCATTAAATCCAACAGTTAACCATTCAGAAAGAGTTGGTGATTTAAGATCAAAGGAAGATAGCTTAAATATGAATGGAATAGAATATCCTGTTTCATTGCATGATATTAACAAATTTGAAAAACAAAATCTAGAAATTAGTGTTAATGTTTATAGTTATGAAGATGAAAAAAATAAAATTTATCCATTAAGAATTACTAATGAAGAAAAAAGTAATCATGTTGATTTACTTTACTTAACAAATGAAGAAAATAGTCACTATGTTTTAATAAAAAATTTTAGCCGCTTAATGTCTTGCCAAATATCAAAACATCATGGTAAAAAGTATTTTTGTAAAAGATGTATAAATGCATTTGGAAGGGAGGACCTTTTAGAAAATCATAAAAAATATTGCGATGAGCATGACCCTGTTAATTTAAATATGCCTAAAAAAGGTAGCGTATTACAATTTATAAATCATGATAGAAAAATTAAAGTTCCGGTTGCTGTGTTTGCTGATTTTGAAAGTATATTAGAACCTATAAAAGAACAACAAACAACTGAAAAAAATGAAAAAGAAAGTTATACTGTAAAAACTCAAAAGCATATCCCCTGCAGTTTTTACTATATTATAAAATTTTTTGATGATGATGTGTTCCAACCTATAGAAAGAAAATATACCGGAGAAAATGCTGAAAAAGTTTTTGTAGATATGATAACCGAGGATATCATAGAAATTCATCAAAAATATTATCAAGAACCGGTACCACTTAAGATAACTGAAGAGGAAGAAAAAAATATAAAAGACAAACGCTTTGTTGGATTTGTGATGAAAAATTTACTCATAAAAATCATAGAGTAAGAGACCATTGTCATTTTACTGGTAAATTTAGGGGGGGCCGCTCATACTAAATGTAATCTTAAAGCAAAAATTCCTTACTTTACACCTGTTTATTTTCATAATTTAAGTGGTTATGATAGTCATCTTTTTATAAAAAATCTTGGTAAAACTGAAGGAAACATTGATTGTATCCCTAACAATGAGGAAAAATATATTAGTTTTAGTAAATATGTTAAGGTAGGAAAAAACATAACTCATAAAATTAGGTTTTTAGATAGTTTTAAGTTTATGAGTTCAAGTTTGGATAGTCTTTCAAAAAATTTAAATGAAGATCAGTTAAATATTTTATCAAAATTTTACCCAAAAAAATATTTACCTTTACTAAGAAGAAAAGGAGTTTTTCCTTATGAATATTTAGATTCTTTTGAAAGGTTAAAAGAAACCTGCTTACCACCTAAAGAAAAATTTTATTCAAGTTTAAACAAAGAACATATTAGCGATGAAGATTATGAACATGCAAAAAATGTTTGGAAAACTTTTAACATGAAAACATTTAAAGATTATTTAGAACTTTACAACAAAATAGATGTTTTGCTTTTAGCAGATGTATTTGAAAACTTTAGGAATGTTTGCTTTAAGCATTATGAATTAGATCCTGCATGGTATTATACTATTCCAGGGTTGGCACTAGATGCAATGCTTAAAAAATCAGGAGTAAAACTTGAACTTTTAACAGACCTTGATATGCTTTTAATGGTTGAAAAGGGTATCAGAGGTGGTATATCTATGTGTAGTAAAAGGTATTCTAAGGCTAACAACAAATATATGGGTAAAAATTATGATAAAAATAAACCTTCAATATATCTAATTTATATAGATGCAAACAGTCTTTATCCTTGGGCTATGAGTCAGTTATTGCCTACTTGTGGTTTTGAATGGATGGATAAAAACGAATTAGAAGAATGGAATCGGATACCTTGTTTTTTAGAGGTTGATTTAGAGTATCCTAAAGAGTTACATGATTTACATAATGATTTTCCACTAGCACCTGAAAAATTAAAAATAGAAAAAGTAGAAAAATTGATGCCAAATTTAAATGATAAAGAAAATTATGTTATACATCATGAAGTTTTAAAAACATACTTAGATCTAGGTTTAAAAATTAAAAAAATACATCGTGGAATTAAGTTTAATGAAACTGATGATATTAAAAAATATATTGATTTGAATATTGAGTTAAGAAAAAATGCGAAAAATGATTTTGAAAAAGATTTTTTTAAGTTAATGATGAATTCTGTTTTTGGTAAGACCATGGAAAACTTAAGAAATAGAGTTGATGTGCAATTGGTTAATGATGCGGTTGGCTATCGTTATAAAAAACTTGTTGCTAAGCCAAACTATCATCATACTACAATATTTGATGAAAATTTAGTTGCTGTTCATATGAAGAAAACTAGTATAACATATAACAAACCTGTTTATTTAGGTATGAGCATATTAGATATTAGTAAAACTCTTATGTATAAAACTCTTTATAATCATTTTAAAAAAAAGTATGGAGACCATGTCCGGATGTGTTATACTGATACAGACAGTTTTATTCTTGAAATAGAAACTGATGATTTGTATGAAGATATTGCTTGTGATGTTGATATAATGTATGATATGAGTGGTTACCCTAAAGAGCATGACTTGTATAGTGCAAAAAACAAAAAGGTATTGGGAATGTTTAAAGATGAATTAAATGGTGGTGTTATGACTGAGATGTGTGGTTTGGGTGCAAAAACATATGCTTATGAAAAAATAGATATAAAAATAGATGAAAATGAAAAATTGATGTGGGAAGGTAATAGTGAAGATAGAAGATGTAATGGAGTAAAAAAGTCAGTTGTTAAAAATGAACTAAATTTGGAAAATTATAAAAATTGTTTGTTTAAAGAAAAAGACCATTATAGAACCATGGGTGTGTTAAGAAGTCGAGGTCATGAAATATACACTGAAGTAATAAACAAAAAAGCATTAGGCTATGCTGATGATAAAAGATATATATTAGAGGATAAAATAAACACTTTAGCATGGGGTCATTATAGGATTTCAAAAACATATTAAAATATTTAACCTGGTAAAAAGGTTAAATATTTATAATGTTATCACTTTTTACTCTACAAACTGGACAATCTTTTTTGTTGTAACTTGCAAAACATGATTCACAGGCACAAAGATGACCACAACCACAAAATAAAATGTTTGTTTTTGTGTTTTCATCTAAGCATAAAACGCATGTATCCGATTTATAGGTTTTATTTATGGTAATATGTTGTGGTTGCACATTATCATAATTTTCCTGATTTTCAACAAGTTCTCGTTCTGCAATTGATATAAGTTCTCCTAAATCAGTTTGATTATAAAATCTTTGGTTATCTTCATCAAAATAATCCCTAAAATAAATAAAAAATTTATCATCTTTTCCATTGCTGAACTCATCTATAAGCACCTTTTTAAGCTCAATCACGTGGTATAAAACATGTTGCAGCTTTGGTATAATGTGTGATAAATCTTCATCCTTCTTAATGTCTATACTTGTTAAATATAAATTTACAAATTCATCTTCATCTTCTTCTTCCTCATCATAAAACTTAAGCATAAACTCTAAACAAAAACTTATGTATTGATTTTCATGCCTATATCTTGAAATCTGGTAATAGATGTCAGCTAAAACTTTAGTGTCGGAAAATAAAACCATATTATCGTATGGAAATGTTACTTTTTTCGAGCGAGTTTTATAGTTCGTTTCTGATTTTACCCTAAGAAGGGTATGAAGCTTGTTTAAAAAATATTTTATATCATAAGCATCAAAATCATTTCTAAGTATTCTCACCATCTTAACTATATAAATGATTGTTAGGATTTTTTACTTTTAATTCATTTTTTAAATATGTTATGACAAGTAAGGGTTTTAAAAATTTTTTTTAAAATTTTTTTCTATTCTTGAAAACAAAAATTTATAGAAAATTCATCAATATCATTTATACTTTTTTGTAAAAATTCATATTCATTTGGTTTATCTAAAAATCTTTCTCGTAAGAGAGATAGTAGGTTTGTTAGATCTTTTACGTAAAACATATTTTTAACAGTGATATTTTTCCCACCAGCATAAAATGTAATGGTTAATGTTTGATCTAATGGGTTTTCATATAACATCTTACTACAATAATAATAGATATCAGTAAACCAACTATAACTTTTGTAAGGCATTAAACCGGTGCCATTTGTGTAAATTATGTTATTAGTGTTAATAGGATGTATATTAGATTTTTCTCTAAGTATACGATCAATATTTTGTTTAAAGTCTTTTGTGATTTCCATTTTTTAAATATTATATTTTTTTTATAATATTTAAAATTTCAATAGCATAGGTTCCTTATTTAGGTAATGATTAGTTGCAAAAGAAGCCATACTATGTTGTAAACAACTAGTAAACATTTTTTTAATTTCTTCTTCTGGAAGTTCATAAAAATCTTTTTGTAAAGGATTTATACAATATCTTGAAGAATCGCATATTACAATTTCCAATATGTCTTTTTCAAACTTTTCCCTGATTTTCATTTTTAAGGCTTTAAAACCTTCTTGTAAGTTTGAATTTATAAATTCTTCTTGTTCATTAAAGATTTCATCTAAAAAATCTTTACTTAAAATTTTACTTTCATCTTCTTGAAAAAAATATTTTGTTTTCATTTTTTTATTAAATTTTTTTTTTTGTTAAATATTTTTTTTTTTTTAAATTATTAAGCAAAGAATTTTCTAGCTTCTTCTGCCCAAGTACAAAAATTTTCATTAAGCCAAGTTGGGAAGCATTCTTCTATTAAATCTATATGACTTTCCATACTTCTAGTTTTTTCATACTTAATCTTCCATAGTGGGGCATCCTTTAACTTGCGTTCATCATTATCCATTTCCTCTTCCATTTCACTAGTAAAACGATAACCAAGGTCATCTCTACTTTCATCAAAATAAATATCAATAAAACGTTTAAGGTGGTATTTTATATTTTCAGCTAAGGTATTATATTCACATAAAACATCTTCTTCATCCTCTTCTATTTGTTCTTCTCTTGTTTTGTCTTCATAGCCATGTTCTCTATTATATTCTTTACTAAATTCTCTATCCCTTTCATAGCTATCACGAAAATGCGTTTCTTCATCATCACATGGTTGATACTCTTCAACCTGTGTATTACTCAATGTGGGTTTATCTTGTAAGTCTTTCATCTTACCTACTGTCTCTGCGCGATCTTTTACCTTAAAATCAATTTTTTTAATAAAAATGAAAACTGTTATTAAAGAAATACACATTAGTGCTAAAATAAAAATACAAAAAATTGAAGCGAAGCGTTACTTAAAAAATAATAGGCTTCTTGTCTTGGATATACTAAAAGAAAAAAAAAAAATTTAAAATTTTCGATTTTTTTTTATCAATATCCCAACCCACCCACTAACTCATAAACCGGTTAGCTGATGTGTTGGTTGCATGTGTGTGCCGTGTGTTAGTTGGTCGGTGCGTTGGTTGATGGGGTGGAAAAAAGGTTAAGCGATTATCTGAAGTAAGGGTTTGTTGGTTAGCTGATGTGTTGGTGCGTTAGTTTTTTTCTTAATCAATTTTTTTTTTAATTTTTTTTAGTAAATTGAATTTAAGTCAAAACGATTAATAAAGAGGTTAGCTGGTTAGTTGGTTAGCTGGTTAGCTTATGCATTGGTTAGTTGGTTAGCCTGATGCGTTGGCCGTTGCACCTTGTTAGCTGGTTAGCTGATGCGTTGGTTAGTTGGTTAGCCTGATGCGTTGGCCGTTGCACCTTGTTAGCTGGTTAGCTGATGATGTGATGATGTGATGATGTGATGCTTTTGTTTTTTAAAAATTGAATTTAAGTCAAAACGATTAAGAAAGAGGTTATCAAATTTTATTTATGAAGGCTAGCCAATTGGTTTTTGCGTAAGTTAGATGAACTTGATAATTTTATGAGCATGTTAATGTGTTATGCTTGATAAGCGTTATATTACATAATTTTATGAGCATGTTAATGTTACATAAAATTGTTAATGCTTGTTGTATTGTATAAGGCTAAGGGGGAAATGCTGTAAAACGCCCATTTATCTATCTACTGCCCCTTGTCGCTGCGCTGTCTGATTGACAAGCGAATCATAGCAGGTAAAGTTTTTTTTTTCTTTCTTTTTTGGAGGGGGGGGGGGGATAACGCAAACAATGCTTCATGTAAAATCAAATACATGTAGGCAAGAATAAATGATCAATGTAAATCATTTTAAAAATTTGATATTTTCAACCCAGAAAACTTAAAAATATATAAATCTGTATTGACCATATTGTAGTTAAGTATTACACTTAGGTGCCACAAATTAGTCTGCTT
This sequence comes from Tridacna gigas, assembly GCA_945859785.2. Lineage (NCBI taxonomy): Eukaryota > Metazoa > Mollusca > Bivalvia > Cardiida > Cardiidae > Tridacna > Tridacna gigas. The sequence goes on along the minus strand of OX244031.2, from coordinate 9,254,425 downwards.
TTTCAAAATGGCCGACATTGTTGGAAAATGACCATTATCTTCTGCTAGGTGGCATTTTTCAAATACATAACCTATCTGATGAGGGCATTCTGGGTGTAGAACCGGACTGCTTTTCCAAGTGGCAATCTATACGTTTATTCAAACTTTGACAAAGCTACCTGCTATGTTTCATCCAGCTATGGTTAGCTTCCATATAATCTAAAAGCACATGCACAGCCCCCACAGACTTGGGAAATTGCCCGGGTATAAGCCCATCCATTTCTTGTTGATAATTCTGTGGGAAAAAACCCTGCGCAAGTCCTGATTTCCCTATCTATATTTAGAAAGTGTATTCAAAGATTTGCAGTAATCCATGGTATTTTGGAAAAACTTTCTTTCCTTTTGAAAAAAAAAAAAAAAAAATCTTTTAAGAAATTTGGAGCGAAAAACAGGCTAGACTTTTCCAATGAAGTACTGTTTATAATAGCCATTTTCTGCATTGCTACTTTTTTAGCGGCGGAGTTTTAGTTTACACACCACGTATTAATATTTATGCTGTACACGACAGTGATGACAGTGATGCGTCATAGCAGACAGTTCAAATCTTCGAAGAATATTGACATGCACAGACAACGGGAAAATGACTTTTTTTACGAAGCGAACTGATTCTTAAATTGCAAAAGAGTTTTTTCCGTTAATATTTTGTAACACAACCTTTTGATATTATGACATTTCTACATCTTTTGGTAGCGACTGAAAAAGGTTCTAGATGTAGGCAAGACGGATTTTTTCCCCATCCGTCTTAGAGAGTTTGCTACAGGTCATTTACAGATTAATGTTTGAAATGCAACCTTTTAAATAGTTTTTAAGACAGAGCCATATATCTTCAATTGGATTTTACGTTTTGGCTGCCAAGCGCGACTCACTGACCTTTTGCGGACAGCGTAGATCAAGATCAGACTGCACAGAACGTGCAGTCTGACCTTGGATCTACACTGTCCAATAAGAAGATATCGTTCCTCCAACAAGAGGGCCCTGTATCGCTCCACTGGACCCGTGGGACAGGGCCAATTTTGACCTCAGGGCTATGAAGTGTTCTTGTAAAGGTTTATTAAATAAAGCTACATGCCAAATTTAGTAGCCCTAGGCCATGTGTTTAAGGACTAGAAGACTTAAAGTTTCCACCACAGAAGCCTATGTAAATCTTGTGGGCCCCAGAGGTGGGGCCAGTTTTGACCCTAGGGCTATAAGTTATATGAGTTTTTGTAGAAGTCCATTAGAAGTAAGCTACTTGCCCCGGGGCAATGATTTGAAGACTTTTTGTAGAGGTCGATTAGATGAAGCTACATGCCAACTTTGGTAGCCCTAGGCCATATGGTTTAGGACAAGAAGATATTTAAAGTTTTCACTATGTAAACCTATATACAACTTGTGACCCCCGGGGCGGGGCCACTTTTTACCACAGAGCTATAATTTGAAGATTTCTTTTAGAGGTCCACTAGATGAAGCTACACACCAAATTTGGTAACCCTAGGCCTTAATGGTTTCAGACAAGAAGATTTTTAAAAATTTTCAATATTTTTCAGTTTTGTTGCCATGGCAACCATAGTTTTTATAGGAATCAAATTCTTTGAAGAGTTTGGGAAGAGGGCCAAGGGAGGATCATTTCTGCGAAGTTTCGTTAAAATCCAATGGGCAGTTTCAGTGATGTTTGAAAGAAAAGTTAACGGACGGACGGACACAGGGCCATGACATAAGCCCGCTGCCAGGGAGCTAAAAATACCATTGAATCAGGAAAATTCGGGTTTATACTATCAATTTGATAGTTTCATTTCTTTTATTTAGCAGGATAAAGATTAAATCTGGGCCAGGAAAATGGCTAATTTCCACTTGATTGTTTATACCTTTCTGTTTCTCTCGACCTATGAATAGCACAGTTATCATCCATTAAGTACCATGGTTATATTTGAAAATGCTTAGGTATTACAGGCCAAAAATAATTTTCAATAGTAGTTCCTCTAAATGTACTTTGCACTATTCATATTTCCATTTATTATATACCTGAATAAAATAACACACTACAGATAACAAATCTGTATCTACACACTGAAATACGGTTCCAAATATGGTATGATGACGTAACTCACGCGCGGGAAAAAACGTATTGATTTGCGATTTGATTGGTCAAAATTTGCGCTATGATATTTATCCGCCATTCTTAAAGACGAAGTTACTAGCCACTACACCATTGTTTCATTTCGTTTACCAATTTACGAATGAAATGTAAATAACTGCAAAATGTTGTCGTTGAAAGTTGTAGGTATATAATCAAAGTACTGAAAGTACTGACAGACTAGCAAATTTGATTGATTGATTGTTTGTATGGTGTTTATTCCTGTTTTCAACATTGTTTCCGTAAGGTAGAGGTGGCCAGTGCACATATCAATGCTTTCCTGGACTTTCTTTTACCAGTACTTCGCACAATATTCTTTTCAAGCCACTGGCAGCTTCCCCCACATAAACATCATCAAAACGTGCGAGAGAAATTAATTCTGTCGCAATGACTATCATCAATCCTCGGAAAGAAGTTTGCCGAGTCGGGATCAAACCATCGACCGTCTGTTCTCAAGTTCTGTACGCTATCGACCGAGCTGCCAGGGCTATGCGTGCTATTGGTTAACTATAATCCAGTTTAAGTTTAACCCTTAACCTGCTAAAAAATGTTAAATGAAACCTTCAAGCCGATGATAAACACCTGAGTACTGCTTTTTTAAAGTTACATTTTGGAGAAAATAATTATATCCTCTTATCGGACTGTGTGGATCCAAGATCAGACTGCAGATATCTTAATCCACTCTGTTCGCAAACGGTCATTGAGTCGCGGTAGTGCTGGTAAAAGAAACTCCAGGAAAGCATCGATAGGTGCTCTGGCCGCCGCAATATCACTGAAATGATGTTGAAAACGGCGCTAAACACCATGCAGTCAATTAGTCAATATCCAATAGCACAATATGCAAATAACTATTTAACTCTCTTTACAAAACGAAAAAATTTACACTCATCCAAATTCAAATCTCTTGCAGAACATAAATTAAATGTGGCTAAACTGATGAAACCTGATTCCAATAGGGCAGAAAACAATGTTGGAAAAGGAGAAAATGATGGTTACCAGCATTTTCTCCTTTTCCCGCAATGTTTTCATAGGGATTCTTCCCCAGTGTGATTAAAACTTGGGATTGTTTGGTAACGGGTTAATATTCAAGACGTAGAATAACAGTTTAACATAACACTTTAACTGTACACAACATCTAGATAATGAAAGACTGAAGGAATGACAAGGTTGGAAAATGGCGACCAAACCTTGTGTCACGCGTTGATGTCGCTCTCGTTTAAATCGAGGAGTTAGGGTGCTTAAAATGCTTAATGTTACCTAATATTTAACAGGAACGCAGATGAATGGATAATCTATGAATATGAGAGCGTTAAATATGGTTTGGTGAAGCAGTTTTGGAAATAAAAGACTTTTTTTTGTGAATCTTTTGAAATTTATTGGTTGGACTACACAATAGACTGTGATTTTTCACGTGACGGTTACAATACTCAGTGTAAACGCGTGCAGTGTCCAGTGTCCAGTGTATTTAGTTGGACTTTGTGTTGTGATAGCCAATGTGATAGCCACTTACCATTCAACTCTCTGAACTCTGACAAACTTAAAAACAAATATGGCGGATGGAACGGATGGATCGGACGGCACCTAAGACCCCATTCAAACGCAGAGCTTCACCGTTATATAAAACTGTAAGTAAACGAGGTAGAGCTACACCTAAATCTACTCCCAAGGCTTCATTCAAAAACGCTGCCTCATTTCATGACTGCCCCCAGCTGGGTGGGGGGATAGAAATAGCTCAGCTGTCGCACTACAGCAGGGGTAAGACCCCCCCCCCCCCCCCCCCCACTGTGCCTGCCCGTTTGCCGTGGGCTGCAACTCGTGTCGTTCGATGACGGGATCCTGGTGGTTGAGTGGATTCAGGGCTCGGCCTAGTCCTATTTATAAGCCCCTACGTACGTTATTTTTCATTTTGACATTCATCGTGTACGTAGGGTCTTATCGGCTCCTTCATAGTTTCCTTTAGCAAACTCCGACATCGAATTTTGTCGCTGTTTGAACAGCAAATTTGGATACTTTCAAGTGAACATGTTAAATAAAATATACATCAGAAGTAAGATAAATGAATAATTTCTCGACTGAAAAAGGATATTTGTCCAAAACTTGCCTATTTATGAGGTAAATCCATTCCGATTCAACACCACTCTGGTTTGTTATGAATTGCCGTGGAAGAGATATGATTGTTCCGAATGAACCGTCATGTGCGGGTCAGTGCAACTTACAGAATGGTATTACGTCTTTTTTTAAAACGAAATTTTGTTCGCTTCGGTCTTGTTTGATTATTGTAACAGCTTTCGTTCATAAACTTAAAGTCAATTCTTATTTGTTATGCAACCGTCTGCATGACTGAGAAACATGGCGGCGACTCTGTCGGCAATCCCACTTGCGAGTGATTTTATTGAATTCTGAATGAATCTACCCATTATTTATCAAGACAGCGGCTGAATATTTTCAAAAAAAGTTCTTCCTACAGGTAAATGAAGTTCTCTTTTGTTATAATACTGGTTTTAGAGAGATCGGATTTGCTACATAGAACTGAATGGGACCCGTTTAGACGTTACATGCAATAAGAAAAATCAAATGTGAAATGTCCGATGATAAATGTTGAAAGGTAAATAAGCATGTATACGTCTAAATATTTGGACTAGGCTCGGCCGTTTGATAGCTCTGTTTTCGCAACACACCACTTTGGCCTTGAACTGAACTAAATGAGAGGTCACGAAGGCCCGTCCTGATCAATCGGCTGGTCATGCCTTGCCCTAGGGCATCTAATATGTTCTTTCTTTTGTAGCCTTCTCTCAATCAAAATTACTATCTTCTTCATATTTAGTCCACACTCTTTTCATATTTCTTGTTCTGCCCTAGAAGGCGGTGGCTCATGGGTCAATCGGGTGAAAGTTCTTTGGTATTTGACTGACATTTGTAACCTCTCAATGATTGTCTAAGCTTGGTAGAACTTTCTGCGAGAATGCATCTGTCCAGTCTAGCCCTTTCATACCGAGCATACCACTGATGTATCCCTGTCATGGTCTGCGAATGGGCTTTCCCTAGACCATGTCCCCTTGTTGGGCTCCATGGCGGGTGGGGAGCATCGGTGATGAAATTTTACACACAAACATGGCATCCCAAAAAAAGGCCAAGCTCAATGAAAGCAAACGCCCTTTATCAGACAGTGAATCCGAAACTGAACCTTCAATTTCTGCTTCTTCTTTTCACTCTCCGCGTTTTATCGTTATCCAATCCCAAGATCCTTTAAAACCCATAACAAAACTATCTCCTTTCATAATAGAGAAACAAATTACCAGCATCCTTGGAACTCCAAAATCTGTTAAAAAACTCAAAGACCAAACCCTTTTAGTTGAATGTCTTACAAATCAACAAGCTGTGAATCTTTTAAAAAACACAAAATTCTTTGACACAGATGTTAAAATTTTCCCACATCCTTCACTAAATTCTTGCAAAGGAGTAATTAGATGCAAAGAGCTTACTTACTGCAACTCTTTGCAAGAAATTAAAGATAACCTGAAACAACAAGGTGTATCCGATGTCCAACGGATTTCTGTACGCAGAGATGGAGAACAGAGACTCACAAATACATACATTTTAACATTTTCTTCACCTGTTCTTCCAACATCAATCAAGGTAGGCTTTCAAATTGTAAAAGTAGATGTGTATGTGCCAAATCCCTTGCGATGTTTTAAATGCCAGCGGTACGGCCATCACATCAGTAAATGTCCAAACCAAGAAACATGCTCTAAATGTGCTCATCAAGGCCCTGACCATGACAGTACTACATGTTCAAATCCTCTTCTTTGCATTAATTGTAAGTCTCCACACTCTACTTTTTCAAGAGAGTGTCCTGTATGGAGAGAAGAAAAAGAAATACTGTCCATTAAATACAACAATAATGTAAGCTTTCCAGAAGCAAGGAAAATATTTGAACAGCGCAAGAAAACCTCTTCTAGTCCTAGCTATGCAGGTGTTGTTGGCTCGTCAACTGAAAAGGACGACTGCAGCACTTGTAAAATTCTTGCGAAAGTTCTCCTTCAAAAATTTCCTGACGTAGCTACTGAGCTGAAAGAACTTCTCCCTCCATCCACCTTGTCCAAACTAATTCCTGACTCTCCATCTGCGTCTAAAACAAACAAAACCCCTTCTGCAACCTCAAAACCCACAAACTCTCAAAGTATTTCTACACAAAAACCTTCAAAGCCGTCTACCTCTTCGCAAAATATCTCTTCAAAAAAACCTTCAAAACCATCTCCCCCTTCACAACAGCCTCCAAAGAAACCCCAACCTCCATCTTCACAGTCTACAATAAAATCTAATGTTTCATCTAAAGATAACAAATCTAATCATACACCTCGATCCCCTAAAAGGTCTTCTTCCAAACCTAAACCACAATCTAGAGATTCCCATGAATCTTGTGAAATCACAGTCAGAGTAAATGATCCTGTCCCTACCTCCAACAGATTTTCGGAGCTAGAGGACATGGATGCAGATGCTGAAAATCTTGAAGGTGAGGCTTCAGATTCTGAAGCCTCTATCTGGTCCATTTCTAAAGATACTTGGAACAAGGACACTGACACTTGGCACACGTCCAAACCCGAGACAAGTGTAATGAAGTCTTAATCAACCTATTTTAAAATGCATTGGTTTACAACCTCTTTTTTTACTTTAGCTTTTATACTTTCTTCATGCACAATGGATACCATAATCCAGTGGAATTGTCGAGGTCTGAAGTCAAACTTTGACGAACTTTCCCTTTTAATTAGTGATCACAAACCAGTTGCTGTTTGTCTTCAAGAAACCTTCCTTAAACAGGAGGATGATATCTCAATCAAATACCATTCCATCTACAATAAAGTCTTTACCGAAGGCGAGAAAGCTAGAGGTGGTGTTTCTATTATTGTCAATAACAACATTCCTCATAAAGTTATCTCTCTTAACACAAACTTGCAAACTGTTGCCATCAGATTATCTTTACACAGTGCCGTTACACTATGTTCTTTATATCTCCCCCCAAACACACCTGTTAATGAGACCAATCTGAATGATCTCATTTCCCAATTGCCATCCCCCTATATTCTTGCTGGGGACTTTAATGGTCACAACGTTATATGGGGTTGCAATGACACTAACCAGAGAGGTTTACAGTTGGAGAACTTCATTTCGAATAACTCTTTATCTTTCATGAATGATAACAAATCCAAAACCTACTTGCATCCAGCAACTGGATCTTACCCTTCTATTGATTTAACCTTATGCAGCCCAGTCTTACTTCCCGATTTCACCTGGAAAGTGACTGAGGATTTATGTGGAAGTGATCACTTCCCTATTATCTTTTCATCTACACAACCATCCAGCAGTGTAAGACCGCAGAAATGGAAGCTCTCTAAAGCCAATTGGAACAGATTTGAAACCCTCTGTGAACAGACCATTACACATGACAAGTTTAGAGATTGCGATGATCCAGCAAAACTTTTTACTTCGCTGTTAATTGATGCAGCTAAACAGTCCGTCCCTCAGACCTCGACAAATCTAAAACGTCCTGACAAGCCTTGGTACAATGATGATTGTGAACAGGCTGTCAGAGACAGAAAACAAGCCCTTAGAAAGTTTAACCTCAGACTTACCAAAGAAAATCATAACTTATTCCGTATTTCCAGGGCAAAGGCTCGTCGTACCATTAGAGAAAGTAAGCGCAAAGCTTGGAGACAATATGTCTCTAAATTAAATAGTAGAACTACTATTAAAAAAACCTGGGACATGATTAGAAAGATCAATGGCAAAGGCCAACCCCCTCTCAGTCACCTTGAAGTTAACAATACTTCGTTGGAAACCCCCCCAGGATATAGCTGATGCTCTTGCTGACACCTTTTGCAAAAAGTCTTCCTCTGCAAACTATTCTGAAAAGTTTCAGAGGAATAAAGCCAGAGAAGAAAAGAAAAAACTTAATTTCAATTCTTCTAATTCAGAGCACTATAATAAACTCTTCACTTTTAAAGAATTAAAATCTGCTCTGAATAAAGCTCACGATTCTTCTCCTGGCCAAGATAAAGTTCATTACCAGTTTTTAAAACACTTACCTTTTACTTCTCTCTCTGTTTTACTTGATATTTTTAATGATATCTGGCAGTCCGGTGATTTTCCTTCGTCCTGGCGAGAGGCACTAGTCATTCCTATCCCAAAACCTGGCAAGGATGCTAGTGACCCAGCCAACTATCGTCCAATAGCTCTTACTAGTTGTCTCTGCAAGACTCTAGAACGTATGGTCAACGACAGGTTTGTCTGGTTTCTAGAAAAAAACAACCTCATCGTTGATGTACAGAGTGGATTTCGTCGTCAACGTAGCACCATCGATCATCTTGTCCGCTTTGAAACCTTTGTCAGAGAAGCCTTTATTAATAGACAACATGTAATATCTGTCTTTTTCGACCTTGAAAGCGCTTATGATACGACTTGGAAATACGGAATTCTTAAAGACTTACATGACTTTGGTCTTCGAGGCCGTCTTCCTCTTTTTATCTCAGCCTTCTTGGATGAACGTCTTTTCCGTGTCCGAGTTGGTAATACTGTCTCGGGAGCCCGTGAACAGGAGATGGGTGTGCCCCAACGATGTATTCTCTCTGTTACACTTTTTAGTGTAAAAATAAACAGTATAGTTAAAGCTATCTGTCCTGGTGTAGACTGTTCTCTCTATGTTGATGACTTTGTTATATGCTTCAGGTCTCGAAATATGAATATTATTGAGAGACAACTTCAACAGTGTCTCAACAAACTCCAAACGTGGTCTGATGAAAATGGCTTCAAATTTTCCAAGTCCAAAACTAAGTGCATGCACCTATGTAATCTACGTGGTGTTCATCCAGACCCTGAACTGTATTTGGACAAAACTAAAATTGAAGTCGTTTCTGAATTTAAATTTCTCGGAGTCATCTTTGACAGAAAGCTTTCCTTCCTTCCTCACATCACTGCTCTTAAAAAGAAATGCAAGAAGGCTCTTAATCTTCTAAAGGTTGTGGCCCATTCTGAATGGGGAGCAGACCGTAAAGTCATCTTGCGGCTTCATCGGTCTTTAGTTCGCTCTAAATTAGACTATGGATCTATTGTATACGGATCAGCCCGTAAATCTTGCCTCAAAATTCTCGATCCTATACACCACGAAGGCCTGCGTCTTGTACTTGGAGCTTTCAGAACTTCTCCCGTCAATAGTCTCTATGTTGAGGCTAATGAACCTTCTCTTTCTTACAGGAGAGAAAAACTATCGCTTCAATATATTTTAAAACTGAAGTCGAATCGTTTTAATCCAACTCATAAAGTTGTTTTTAAACCTCAGTATAAACGTCTTTTTGAAAGGAAACCAAATGTTATTCCTCCATTTGGTATCCGCATGGAGCCCATTGTAGATAACCTTGGCATAGACATTGAGTCTATTGCCAACTATAAAATCTCTGAAATCCCTCCATGGACACTAAACAGTGCAGAATATAGATTTGACCTTGCATCCGACAAAAAGTCAGTCACGGATAGAACTGTGTTTCATGCTAGATACAACGAGATAAAGGAGCATTATTTTTCCTTCAAACCAATCTATACAGATGGATCTAAAGAGGGAAATTCTGTAGCAGCTGCCGCTATTTATGGAGAAAGGAGCTTGAAGTGCCGCCTTCCAAACAATTCCTCTATCTTCTCTGCAGAAATTAAAGCTATTGATCTTGCCCTTAATCTAGCTGAACATTCTAATTCAAACCGTTTCATTATCTTTTCGGACTCTTTGTCAACATTACAGGCCCTTTCAAATCAACGACTTGAGAATCCCTTGATCTGTACTTTACTTGAAAGGATCTCACAAATTTCTTCTATGAATAGATCGGTGTTCTGCTGGCTTCCAAGTCATGTAGGCATCAAAGGCAATGAAAATGCCGATAGATCTGCCAAATCTGCACTTAACCTTCCCATTTCAGATTTTAAAGTTCCACACACTGATTTTAAATCCTCTGTTTTAACACATATCCAATCTTCTTGGCAATCCCAGTGGGATGCTGATGTTTTCAATAAACTACATTCAGTTAAACCTTCCCTTGGTGAATGGTACCCCGTTTACAGGTCTGTTTGTCGAGAAGAAGTGATAATTGCACGACTTCGAATTGGCCATTCACGCATTACACATTCCTGGCTCTTGACCAGAGATGATGCCCCTGAATGTATTCCATGCAATGCACCCTTTTCTGTAAAACACATTCTACTAGATTGCATTGACTTTCAGCCAGTTCGTACAAAATATTTCAACGTCGATAGTTTAAAAAACCTCTTTGATTCTGTCAGCGTTGAATCTATTATCGCTTTCATAAAGGAGATTGGCATTTACAATAAACTGTGATATTTGCTACTTTTGAGATGATAGGGATTGCCCTGTCACTCAATAATGTCCTTTATACATATTAAGATCACACACAATCCTTCCTAACTCAACTCTTTTACTATTATAAATATATTCAAACCTTTTTCAATTTATAATTCCATTTTTAATATCTTTTAACACAGACATGCGCGCGAAATGACCAAAGCTGTCGATGCGCCATAAAACAACATTCATTCATTCATTCATTTCATGACATGCTGACAACAACGTTTAAAGACTCTTCATTCATAGCTGAAGCAGGGCCGTTTATTCAAGTTATGATGGCCCCTTTACTAAAGACTGTTGTTCAAGATGCTATTAGTACCGCAGTTGGGGAACTGACACACTCAATCTTAGACAAAATGGTTGACTCAAATACTCAGCTGCAGGAAACTGTGAACAAACAAATCGAGACTATAAATTACTTGCAGAAAACTCTTGACGGCCAAAAAAAGGATCTGCAGGAAAAATCTGATACAATCAAAATCATGCAAGATCAAATTCAATCATTAACTCTTAAATTTGATGAAGTACAATCAGCACAAAACGACCTAGAGCAGTACGGCCGGCGTAATTCCCTACGCATATCCAACTTTAAATTCGATCCAAAACAGTCTGAGGCCGAACTCACTCAAAAAATTGTGGCGTTTATTAATGACACACTACTGACCGATGGCCCTTCCCTGGACAGCAGCGATGTTGAGAGATGTCACCCAATCGGCAGACCAGGCCTACAAAAATCTCAGCAAATCATTATTAAATTTCATCGATATCACACTAAAAACAGGGTTTTTTCAGCAAAATCACGCCTGAAAAACAACAGGGATCGTGTATTCATATCAGAGGATTTGACAAAATCTAACTATGAAATTGTCAAGAAATTGATAACCTATAAAAAGGCAAACAAAATATACAGCTTCTGGACAACCAATGGACCACCTGTTTTAAAAAAATCAGCCGATTCCAAGCCGGCCAGGATCAACAATTTTAAAGCCATTGAGACTGTTTTACAATTGGATTAATGAAAACAACAGCTCCACTACAACTTTACAACTTTACAATACCCCGTGACGTAACGTGGGAACATTTTATAGTGTAGTGTAATTTGATTGGTCAATAAATTCGCGGCTAAGTTTCGGTCCACGTTATCCACGCCCGTTATAGACCATGTGACAACCATTGTTTAACTTTCCGTTTGTACATGTGGTTAAAATTGCGGGTTTCAAAAAGTTTTGTGGGAAGTAAGTTCGGGTTGGCGTTTTGTTTGTTCGTTTTCTTTCCTAAGATCTAATTGGTATGCTGTAATTTCATAGCGCCTTTCCTAAAGAAGTGAAATGGACGGGAAAGAGTTTTTTTTTCTGCCCGTAAAGGGTGGAAGTAAAAACTTTTTAGATATATACGTTATTTGTTTAGATAAACAGAGTGTACCGTTTTATTTTTAACCCAAGTCCTGCCGTTCGCGACCATGGACATATTTTGCGTGGAGTCTAGAGCAAGATCAGCTTGCATATACGTACAGTCTGGTCTTGCTCTGCACTCTTCGCAGCTTTTGCCATTAATTTCTGACCACGGGGTCCCATCCAGTGCCATGTGGCCAAATAAAATCTGTGCGTAGTATCGTCAACAATTTAGAGTCAGCAGGATAGGGGTTAATATTTCACCAATTTTTCATAATTGTTTTTCTACTTTTTTTTTTTTTTTGCACTTTTATGCAAAAAGAGGGTGACAATTGCGAGGAGAGGGAAAAGGCCAACTGTGTATACCTAGATCATACTGTACAGCTGTGCGAACTGATCTTGCTCTATACTGTTAACAAGGGAAATCATAGGTCGCCATACGTAGGATTACACTTAATTTTTTTTTTAGGCAAGGCTTATGAAATTCACAATGCATAGTGAAAAACTTTATTTACTAAAATAACGAGCCAGGTTCAAAATAAAGGAAGATTTTACTGATTATTATTATTATTTTTATTGTTTATCCGCCAAATCGGCGAGCATCATAACAACAATGAAAGTACAAAACATACAAACAAACTAATTAGAAAAAAAGTCAATGTGCAGCCAAATTCCAACCCGAAAGAGGCCCTTGCAATTAAAAGACAAAAATGCAAAGGCCCCTCCTTGGTCAGAACACAGGTGCACATTGTGCAAACAAAGCATCATGGAATACATACATGTATAAACAAAAAGAAAAGAGAGAGAGAAAAATGTGATGAAATGTAACAAATTAGAAAAGGAAAACTCAGCAAATAAATTACATAATCCTTGCACGAAAACGAAAAACAAGGAAATTTTGACAAATTACAAAACAATGATCATGAATGATTGCAGAAATAAATACGTGAGTGAGTGAGTGAGTGAGTGACTGAATTAGGGACTGACTGACTGATTGACTCAGTCCCGATATGAAAGGATAGTCAGGTGTATAGTTGCATGGAAGAACAATTTAAAATGAACAGAATCAGAGCCTGAGTATAACAGGACTGAGCAAAACAAGAAAAAGATCCTTGTAACGAAAACGAAATACAAGGCGGAAATAAGTGCGTGCGTGCGTGAGTGAGTGAGTGAGTGAGTGAATGAATGAATGAATGAGCGAGCGAGCGATCGATCGAGCGAGCGAGCGAGCTAGCGAGCAAATGATTGGGAGTGGGTGGGTGAATGAGCGAGTGAGTGAGTGAGTGGGTGAGTGAATGAATGAATGAATGAGCGAGCGAGCGAGCAAGCAAATGATTGGGAGTAGGTGAGTGAGTGAGTGAGTGAGTGACCGGACGAATGAATGAATGAATGAATGAGAGTTGGTGACAGGATAGCTTTCAAAGTAACCTAATTCGTCAATCGACAAGGTGAACGATCTATTGATCAATATGCTAACTATTAACAAGGTTTTAGATACGTATAAATTTGATAAAATAACGGTAAAATGATAAACAGCAGAAATTGCAAACTCGGCATTGGTTAACTCCACAGAAAGTCTGCAAATTTGCTAAGTATTGGGACAATATGCATCAGAATTCTGTGATTTAAACTATTATCATTTACTATATTCCTTAATCTAGAAAATAAACCGACTAGCATGTCGTTGCTTTCTAGGGACAAAAACGCATTATATAATCCACGGTCACAATGTGATTGTAAAATTTCAAATATTATATTCCTTAAGTACCGAGTGAACTGACAATCAAATATTACATGGATACATACTGATGCAGTGAAGTTCACTTTACAGTGTGAGCAAATTTTAGTGAAACTATCGCTATAAAACTTGGCTATTAATCTTACGCACTTATTACATTGATATGACGTTAGAGTGGAAGAAGATGACCTACTCATTTCCCATAGTTCACTATTATAGAGAAGCTGTGGCTTAATAAACAAAAAACTATTTAACTGTCTATCGAGTTGAACCCTGCTTAGCCAGTCTTCATTTGACCTGGTATGAATGGCCCTTCGAATAATACTCTTCCATTGAGATTTTGTAGGAAACGATGTTTTAGACATGTATTCTGTGAGGTAATATTCAATATCATACTTTCTTAAAACATCGACTATATCAGACACAAATCCTTGCTGAGTGGAGGACTTATATTTGTAAAATGTAACCAAACGATAATTAAACAGTTGTTTACAAAAATGTCCAGTAAACAGACGGCAGAGCTGACCGAGGAAAAGCAGTTTCCTATAATCTATGTCAAACTCGATCGGATAAGCTCCGACCATACTTAAACAAATATCTGTTCTCGTGTATACAGGAAGATCCTGTATATATTTAATACAAAACCTGTGAGCCTTCTCAAGTTGTGAAATATGACATGTGGCTGGCGAGGACCAAAGCTCGCAGCCATAGAGGGCTCTAGGAAGGACTACGGACTTATATATTTTCATAGATGTAGGGGGGAGAAGACCATTATCGTGTATTCCGACATTCATTAGGCCGAGTAAAGTGCTTTTCAGTTTCCGACATGATTCATCTATGTTGACTGAAATTTTCATATACTTATTACAGATTATTCCTAGGTGGTTATAATTTTCTACCTCTGAAATTAAACTATTGCCTAAAAACCACGAACGATTTGCATTTACACTTCTTGATTCGTTAAAAACGGTGACCGCACATTTACTCGGGTTATATAAATACCTCCATTTGCAAGAGTATTCGTAACAGACGTTCATCATTTTCTGCAAACCATATTTTGATAAAGAGACAAGAATCATATCGTCTGCTACACTAAGCGAGCTTACGTCAGCTCCAGCAATACAAAGGCCGTAACCGGAAGATTCTAATAGCTTAATTAAGCCATCAATGTAAATCAAGTAGAGAAATGGACTGGTTATTCCCCCTTGACGGACACTTTGTAGAATAGGAAACATATCAATAGAAGTAATAGATTTGTGGCGGACTGAACTATATAGCCCAGAGTAAAGGTTAAACAAGCATTGGAGAACTTTCCTGTCTAAGCCATAGGTTGATAGTTTATAAAGTAAGCCGTTAATCCAAACTCTATCAAAAGCTTGCTTACAATCCAGATAGCAAACATACAGTCTGCTACCATTTTCTTTAGCAAAGTGAATACATTCGCGTAAGCAAAATGAGGACATCAAACACCCTAGACCTTGTTGAAACCCTCCCTGTAAGTGATGCGGTCGAAGAGATACAGTCGCCTGCATTCTCTCCAATAAGATTTTCTCAAAAATTTTTAAAATACATGAAGTTAGAGTAATTGCTCTATAATTGTTCGGATCTTTCCTGTTTTTGTTTCCTCCTTTAAACAAAGTAATTATAATGCCCCTTTTCATCCCCGGAGGAATATAAGACATTTCTAGCATAGCCGAAAAAAGTTTCACAAACACCTTGCGAATTAAAGTACCCCCAAATAATAAGTGTTCGTAGCATATGTTGTCTGCCCCAGGGGCTTTGTTCCTGTTGGTTGACTTGAGGGCTGAGTGAACTTGATCTATAGAGACTTTGCATGGTGTATTTGAATTACATTCATTACTAGAGGAGAATATTCTATCTAATTCATTATCTACATGTGTCCTAAAAGTATTATCATATGCCGGGTTCTCATCAAATGCGTATAAGTCCCGAAAGTAATTGCTCCACCCTTTAATTATTGAACCCTTGTCTCGGCAAACCTCTCCATTAAATATAATCTCTGAGCCAGGGCATGTGTTACCGGATTTTCGCTTTAAATTAACCAAACGCCAAAATTGTTCCTGGTCAATTTCTGCACTACGATCAATATCATCGTAAAGCTTGTGCAAGTAAGTTTGAGTGGCTTTCCTATGAGCATTGCGAAATATGCATTTTGAAGATTTCAGTTTTTTGAAAAGCGGACTGTCACGAGACGATCCTGATTGTAGCCATTCGCGTCTGATAGATTTCATAGTTTTATTCAATTTTGTCAACTCACTGCACCAGTATGGTTTTAAGTAAGGTTTATATGGTATTACAGGTATACACAAATTACCGGTATTATAGAGAGCGTTAACCAATGCCGTATACACAAAATCTATATCCTTTGTCGTCTGCATTCTGTGTCGTAACAATGCCTCTAACCCTAAGTCATTATCAAGAGATAGCTTGTACTTTTCTCTCTGCTCTAGAGAAGATTTTGACCAATTTATACTTCTCTGAACAGTTTCGATCTGTGTGCTTTGACCAAATGTAGGAACAGTAAGTGAGCATTGGATTGCTCGATGATTCGAATAAAGCAGAGAGTCATCATCTACAATGCTGCAGGAAGTGATGTAATGAGCCTCACTGGAGTTAAAAATTATATTATCAATAAGGCTTCGGCCGCAGTTTGATTCAAAGGACATATGTGCTCCGCTGCATAAATCAAGGGAGGTAACCGTGCACAGTCCGTTTTGGTGCAAAAACGCGCTGAAAACTTTATCGCGTGTATCTAGTGTCTTTTTGACCTTGTTACTATTGGTGTGACAGTTAAAATCACCCATTAAGATAACTTTGCCTTTCCAGCTATATTCGTAAATTACGGTTTTTAGCGAATCTAGATATTCCTCAAAAATAGCAGAAGAATTATTTTTGGAAGGGAGGTAGACTTGAAATAAGTACAAAAGATTTCCTGGTGACAATTCTATTTGGATACCTAGAATTCTGTCGTTGATAAAGGGCAGCCGATTCACACAGTGATCAAAAGATTTTTTCCACAAGATAGCAACGCCCCCTTTACCTATCCGTCTCGATCCAGACGTTACCAAATCCTTATCCGAAATCGCATATGAAGTATATGAACGACTGAGAGTATCTATAATATGCAAATCCTTCTCATGTAACCATTGTTCAGAAATACCGAGAAAGTCTATGTCATATTTTTCTAAACAGTCGCATAGGTAGACCGCACTTGTCATAAAACCTGTCACGTTCCATGTATAAAGGTTAATACGTAAAAGGTCACTATTCATAATGGTCATAATAATTGTAATCGTAATTTTCGGGATCGTACCCATGACTGTAATCTACATCATCAGTCAAACGATCGTTGTGCACTGGTGCATTGACGTCACGTCGCAAACTGAAATCACGCGCATTATACCTTGCCTGAGAGACCCATGGCCTACAGACAACACCTTCTGGCCAAAAGAAAGGTTCACACACAAGCTGCGCATTTGCGTCGTTTTCGATGTTTAAACGAATTACCACCGGTTTTGTTCTATACCGAAATATTGTAACTTTGGTAACCCTAGGACCTCTCTGATTAACATATTGTGCAATCATCCCCTCTGTAATAGAGGGTATGAACCCACCCAAGAAAAAACGGCAAGTGCGCTTTCGAACGAAGTCAACGAGATTCCAACTCTGCTCCTCATCTTGCGTATGACTTGGTAAATACTGCCCCTTGTTTTCAGGGTAATTTGATTGGTTCTTTTGTGTGTGTTCGTAGATATTGTTCCTCGACGAACTACTATAATAATCAGCCTGGTCCCAGGCACTATGTACATGTGACTCTATACTTTGTGCATTCTGCATTGAGAATACACTTTGCGGGTTTGCTTGTTCTTCAAATATTTGTGACGGCATATTCTCCCGCTTAGTATTTGATCTGGTATAATGATGCTCTTCTCGTTTTGAACGAGGTTTAGTGCGAAAGCTACTCCGCATTAATTTGCCGGAATGGTCGCGGCCAAACCTATATTGTTGGTACTCGTGTGCCTGTGTTTGTTTTTCAGTATGCCCATTTTGATATGGCCTATTTGTGTCATATGAGTGATTATTATCATCTTTCAGTACATTTGAATACGTGGGTAAAGACGTATTTTGTTTCTGTTGATCGAAATGATGTGAGTTATATGCATGCCTGAGACTCATTTGCTCTGCACCTATTTTATCGACATGTTTTTGACCGGATATATTGGGGAAATCCACCAAACTTTGCAAATTTGCTTGAGTGTTCGAGCCTTGTGTTGAGTCGGTAGATGTATTTGGTAGAGGATGGTATGGCGCGGGAGGATTACACTTTACGGCAAAAAATTGCCCGTCGTCATTAGTTGTTTTGTTGTGAGCCATTGCAGCAGTGTTATCGCTGCTGGGATGGCCCCCAAGATTTCTACCTTCTCCAACAAGGCTCGAGCATTTAGCATCTTCTCCTGGATGCATAACTGTGTCAGAGCTACCAAACTGTTGCGGAACACTTTCAGCAAGACAAGACTGGCTATTGCAAACACTATCGACTCCTGTTGGACTAGGACGGCCCTCGGCCTGCAGAGACAAACGCTGGTTAGCATGACTGTTGTTTGCTTCTGCAGACCGACGGGGACTCGGATTCCTCTTGCTACGAGCAATATTTTTACTAGTCTTGATGATTTCATGTTCCACTTTATTTTGAAGCAAATTCATAGATTCTTCGCAACCCTTCCATTCTTGTTTCAGAAGTTTTATATCATTTTTCATCTGTGTTATATTGTTTAACACTACAGTTTCAATTCGTGACAGGTTGTTTAGAATACAGTGTAAGTCAGATATAACACTCTGTTGAACTTCTTGCACTAGTGTTCCGACTTGTTGTACAGTTTCCTTCAATTCACCAATTTGACTATTTCTATCATTGTTTATGGTTTCGGTTGTTTGCTTAAATGTCATGATTTCCGCACGAAGCGCTGAAATGCACTCCTGCATATCACAGAAGTCTGATCTTGAAGGTTGTTTTGATATGCGTTGACTATGCACTCCTTCTTTGCGGGAGTCAGTGAGTCAGGACCTGGATGAGCCACCGTAGTCGAGACAGATTTTGAACGAGAGCTAATAAGGCTTTTGAATTCAAGGTTATCAGAGTCACCATCTACTAAACCGGCGATAAGAGTATGCACATCGTAAGCCAACTTTTCTGCAAGTGGATCACCATTACGTCGTTGTGCCCTACGCTTTAGAATACTACTACTGAACGGAAACCCGTCTTTACTGCAAAGTATAGTGAATAAATCGTGCCTCACTTCATTTAACTTTTTGTCACAAGATGCATACCACTTCAAGAGAGAATTTTTAAATAACTCCCTGGGAAAGCTATTATATGAAGACACTAGTTTATCTAATTGTTCATCAGTCAGTTTTATTGGCAAATCTGATACATCTTCATCAGGTGCACAAATAAGGGACACTTCTAGTTCTGAATCACAATTTTTGGGGACTTGCCCAGGTAGAAGATAGGATGGGTGAATAATAGGAACTTTAACAGACGTATTCTCATCCAATTCTAAGGGAGTTAACTCCAACTCGACTTCGTCGGTCGTATCCTGGCCTAAGGACATAGTGCTGCAATTACGGGATCTCGAGTGAAAATCGTATAGTCAGTCAAGCGTGACGATACCCACGGTCGGTCGAGGTGGGAGATTTGAATATTCACCCTTTACTCCACAGAAATGATAGTGGTAGAAGAGGCTTTTAATACGATAGCAAAAATTGAGTAAAATCCAAACCTTAGGCACTTTTCTTAACTAAACACTGAGACCGTAAATTTCATAGGATACAAGTCCACAGCATTTGTAAACTTCTCTGTCCCATTATAGAACACAAGACGAATGACCAAAACGCTTAGCGTAAAACGATGGCGGTAGCTCAATTCACAAAATGTATCCCCTTTTCTCACAATATAAGACCAATGGAATCGATATCCACCTGCATAAACTGGTGAAAACAAACCTATCCTATCACTTCCTTCACTCTGAAAAGGCTTTTATGTATTCAGCTGATTAATTAAACCACTTTACGAACAATTATTTCGGAGCGATAAAGACTGTGTTGCCATTGTCCGCCATTCTTATCGTTATCAGCGAACAGCGGCTGCCTTTATCTCCTCAATTCCCCTAACTCTTTCACTTCTGGTAAAATAGCATTTCTGTTTTTAATGGCTATTGAGAATACTGTTGAAATGAAGAAACAGCTCAGTATTAATGTAGACTTAAGAGTGGGCATTGTGGATCATAGATCGGACTGCACTGTATGTGCGGTCTGATCTTGTCTACTTTGTCCACTATACTTTCTACTGTTGTCAATGGTTAAGAAAGATTTAAAGCGAACAATGGCCAGCTTTATTACAATGTTTTTTTTTTCTTATATATGAATGTGTCTCTCATACATATTGCTTGTTTACTGCTAACTTAGCTGGAATCGAGCCATGAATACGAGCATTTCAATATAATTGCTTATCAATGCTGGTACTTACTACTTTTACAAAAATGTTTTCAGCGTACTTTTTAAGCTGAGTAAGTAAACCACACGTTTTTTTTTTTCTGTGAATACATGCTAATGGATCATTGTTGAAGAGTAAGCCGTTGCTCATTTCGAGCAATGACTATCTCTAAACAATGATATTCTTTCCACCGCTAGTCCTTTATTTACTTTTTTGGTAAATTACGCTGCCAAATTAAAAAAGGGAGTTAAAGGTTAGGGATCTCCATTTTTGAATTTATGATCAAATGCGTTTTTTTCACGAACATTTCTATGTCTAACCAACGCTTTTAGAGAGGGAGCCATTGCACGTAGTGAGCAATGACCGCTTTGGCTATACCTTCAAGGCGAGCATCAAATAAAAAACGAAATAAGTTAATTTAAGTTGATGTTTATGCAACTGTGTGAGCAGGGGCCAATTCTTCAAGAATTCACTTGCTCTGATGTATATGTATAAAATTTCACTTAACCTTTTACCAAGCAATCACGTGTTTTAACGCCCATTAGGAAGAGGACTTTTGATGGCATCGTTGCGGGAGGACAAGAAATGCTGGTAACCAGCGGTTTTTTTTTTTTTTTTTTTACTCTTTTTCCAACAGTGTTTTTCTACCCAACCAAATACAATCTCCTTTCACAGTAAAATCTTTCATTTATTCCAATTACAACATTTACAATTACCCTTGTTATGGACTTATTGTACTATATATTTTGCATCTTATGTTCAATAGATATGTACATGAACTTTTGTGAACACAAGAAGTACACAGAGCTGTATAAATGTTTGTACCTAGACTGGTAGTTTGTTCCAGATACGTAAATGTATAAATACGGTGGTGTCTCGACAGTTAATTGTAAAAGGGGCCGATACTTATCCAACGCTAAATCCGTAGTACGAGCGATGCGAACTACCTGTCTTTTTATAACACATTGAGGGGAATGGAGGAATTGCTTATTACGAGCAATTTCTCCAGTTCCCTCCCTGTTCCCTGTTTCAAGCTGTACTCGAGGTCTTTTTCCATTACTTACTGAAATTAAAATCTGTACGATTGCTTTATGAAGAGTCTTAATTTTGTCATTCAGTTTTGTCATGTTAGTATTTTTTTTTTTTTACTGTTCGAGCCAAGGGGCGTCTGAGGGCTATCCTATGGCTACGAACTGCTGACAAAGAAACTGACGAGGCTTTACCGAATTTTACTGAATCTGTCTTTCTTGTAGTATTATTTATACATAAGATATATGTGCTATTGTCAGATATGTCTCTTGCCTCTTATCTGACCTGATTCTCATTTTTTTTTCTCTCTCTCTCTCTCTTTTTCTCTCATCTTTGTTATTTAATCTAAAGAAAATATGTTCTAGCATGATATAACTGTCATCGACGTTTTGTGGTATGGCTATAAGTACATGGTAAAATCTAATTTGAAATAAGAATTGTCTGCTCGATATGTGAGCGCTTTCTGCGCAGGGTGGAAATCGGTACAATTCTGGAACTGTTCCGATTCCCACTTTGTGCAGATCAAACACATGTCAGTATGTGTGTACAAAATGTATAAATGTCTGATTTATCCGAACTGTTTTATACTTTTTAGGACTGTCTACATTTGATTTTGGCCGTCAGTTTCTTACAGCTTGTATTCCCGAGTGTTGACGTCATGAACGTCTATCCACTTTCCTGCTCCTTCCAAATACCCTTGTCAGTTTTCGGCTCAATATCACTACCAGCCTCTTAGTCATATCTACACCTTGGCATTCACCATGAACTAAATTTGTGCAAATCCACTTTAATTCATCTTTATATATCTCACCCGATTACCTCGACTTAGAAATGTGCCCAAACTGATGATTCTTTCATTATCATCACTAGTTATTAGACAAACATTTGTAAATATCATTTTCTTTATTCTTCATCTAATTCATCCATTTTCCAATTATGACTACAGTGTTCCTCAACGTGTTATTCTGACTAAATATTTTGTGAACTTTTATACATGTACATATTCACAAAATGGTTATACCTCAGATATTCTTCTTCTTCTTTTTCTTTATGTTCAGAATATCCATACTCTCTCTGTCAAGAACGCAATCCGACACAGAGTTATTGAACCAATGGGAATCTCAATGTTTTGTTTATTTTTGTTTTTGTTGTTGCTAAATGGGTAATGATATAATACTGTGGAGATTCTCTATTGGTGTTTTTAACTGTCGGTGTTTTTCGTATAAGAAAACTACTAAAGTGAAAATTAGTACAGGCCATTTTTCATTTATGTTGTCACTGCTGAAGATACTCCTGGGCTGTATCAGCATATTAATAGACAGGTTTAGTAACGTATTTTTCTATCTGTTAATGTTGTTATTGCTACTTAGTCATGGTGACATTGAGCGAAATCCCGGACCAGTAAATAATCTAAACCATACGAGTTTATCTATAATGCATTGCAACATCAGGAGTTTAAGACAGAAGCTGGAATACATCAGAGACAGCTATTTAGATTATGATATATTATGTTTTACTGAAACACACCTGGATATGACTGTCCCTGATGAATTTTTGCATTTATCTAATTCACTGGATAAACTGTACAGAAACGATAGGACAAATCATGGTGGAGGCATCTCTGTACACTTATCAAGCAGCTTATTACATCAACGAGTTTTCGAGTTAGAAACTTTTTGTGAAGAAAGCATTTGGATATCCATTATACTTAAACGAAGTAAACTTTTGATTGGCACCTTCTACAGTCCAAAAACTTCCGATTCCATTTTCTTTGAAAATTTCAACAAAAATATCGAAAAGGCTTATGAAATTACTCATAACATTGTCATTGTAGGTGATTTAAATGAAGACTTGCTCAATCCTAATCTCAGGAAACTAAAAGATATTCTTATCATTAATTCACTACAGAATGTGATATCTGAACCAAATAGATTGAATGCTCTACTTGATCCTATACTAGTACCTATTGATATGCAATACTTAGATTCTGGGATACTACCGAATGAGGTGACTGATCATAGTGCTACATATATAACTCTCGCATTCCCATACGATCCGAAACCAATTTATGAAAGAAAAGTCTATCAATACAGTGTAGCAAATTTTGATCTTTTACGTGCTAACATTTCGTCTTTTAACTGGGATGTTCTCTACAATGGTACTGTAGACGAAGCATGTTTCTCACATTTGTTGATGCTTGTATCCCTTCGAAAAAAGTTACCATTCGCCCTGACGATAAACCATGGTTTAGTGGCGAAGTACGAACGTTATGTAGGAAAAGGGATCGTCTGAAACAGTTAGCATTTGAAACAGGAAAATTGGCTATATTATGTAAGTACAAAACCATCAGAAATAAAATTAATAACATGAAAAAACATGCAAAACAAAATTTCTTTAATTCACTTGAGCTCAATCTATGTGATCTACAGAGGAACGACAAAAAGGGTTTTTGGCGTCTTATCCGCTACTTTGTTAAAAACAATGATTGCTCATCGAACATTCCGCCTTTAATTAGTATGTCTCCAAACGGTGAGACCTCAGCATCCATATCTGACCTGGAAAAAGCTGAGTGCTTGAATAACTTTTTCGCCTCTATATCATCTGTAAATGAAGAACTCGCCTCTCTACCTCATTTTACAAAAAAAAAACAAAAAAAAACTAATAATAATCTCTCTCAATTTACTGTTCTAGAATCTGAAATTGAAGACCTCATCCGATGCCTTAACCCAAATAAGGCAAGTGGGCCAGACTGTATCAATCATAGAATGTTTATAGGTGTAGCAGACCAAGTGTCTAAACCCCTAGCAATACTATTTAATCAATCACTATCTGAAGGTGTTTTTCCTAATTTATGGAAAATGGCTAATGTAATTCCTATCTACAAAAAAGGGGATAAAGCATCAGTTACTAATTATAGACCTATTTCTCTTTTAAGCTGTTGCGGAAAATTATTAGAAAGGATATTCTTTAAGCACATGTATAACTTCTTCCTTGAAAACAATCTGTTGTATAAATATCAATCTGGGTTCTTGCCAGTGCATTCAACAACTTTCCAACTTGTTGATATCTACCACCACATATGTCAATCGTTCGATAGCAAACAATTTTCATGCATGGTCTTCTGTGACATTTCTAAAGCCTTTGATCGAGTATGGCACAAAGGTCTTCTTTTTAAACTCAAACAAAATGGTATCGAAGGGATTCTTCTCGAATGGTTTTCAAATTACCTCTCAAACAGGAGTCAAAAAGTTGTTTTACAATCTGCTAGTTCGTCTTCTAAACAGATAACAGCTGGAGTACCCCAGGGCTCGGTCCTAGGTCCGCTGCTTTTTCTGATTTATGTTAATGACATTACTGACTCATTACTAAGTTTAACCAGATTATTTGCAGATGATAGCTCCTTCTATTATTCAGCATCATCCATTCGTGATATTGAAGGTATAATAAACCATGACCTTAATCTAATATCTTTATGGGCAAAACAGTGGCTCGTAACGTTTAATCCACAAAAGACCGAAGCTATCCTCTTTTCTTTGAAAACAGTAGACGAACTACCTAAGCTGAAATTCCAAAACACTGATGTTATCTTTGTTGAAAATCATAAGCACTTAGGGATAACTTTTAGCCAAAATGGCCAATGGAACGCACACATTGATAATATTTTAAAATCTTCGTCTAAAGTAATTGGAATTATGAGAAAGCTGAAATTTACACTGAACAGAAAATCATTAAACCAAATTTACCTATCTTATGTAGCACCATTATTAGAGTATGCGTCAATTGTTTGGGACGGTTGTTCTGACTCATGTGCAAATTCTCTACAAAAAATTCAAAATGAAGCTGCCAGAATTGTAACTGGTCTTACCCGTTCTGTTTCCTTAGAAAACTTGTTCTTAGAATGTGGGTGGCAATCTTTGAAAGACAGGCGGGAAACCCCAAAAAATTATTTTATGTATAAAGTCACCCATCAGATGGTTCCCCCAATACATTTTAGACTTAATTCCACCACTTATTGCGGACACTACGCAGTACGCCCTTAGAAACAATCAAGATCTTAGAAACATATCTACTCGCACTACAATCTCTCAAAAATCCTGCATCCCTTCTTCAATTAACATTTGGAATAATTTAAATGATAGCCTGAAGAATGTTAATTCGTTTTCAACTTTTAAAAAGGTAATTTCAAGTAGGTTTCCATTACCCGCTGTTCCCGTCTATTACCTTGAAGGCAATCGTTTTTTATCAGTTTTGCATGCCCGTATTAGGAATAAATGCAGTGGACTAAATTGTGATTTGTTTCATAACTATCTTCGTAATAGTCAGCTCTGCATGTGCTTGGTAGAACCTGAAGATGCTGAACACTATTTTTTCAGATGCAATCTTTTTGTTAGACAGAGACTACACTTTTTCAATTCTATTCAGCATCTTAATCCATTAAACGTAAATGATCTACTTTTTGGTAAACCGACCTTAACAGAACGAGAAAATATGGAATTATTTGTATCAGTCCAGGAGTATATTCAACAAACTGGCAGATTTACTTGATATATTTTGGAACGATCCTTTCTATTATGCAGGAGTAAATGGACCAATCCTCTCTCTCTCTCTCTGTCTGTCCCTCCCTCTTCCTCTCTCTCTCTCTCTCTCGCGTGCATTGTAATTAGTTGTGTGAACACTTGTAAATTTACATTGTAGGGGGAGGGTCGATTTCTAAGTTGTTTTAACTTGTGACCCAACCCCATTTCCATGTAAACTTGAGGGAAAATAAATATGTTTAAACTAGACAAGAGTTCCCTGACCAGTGAGGGTTACTACAAGTTACCTAGGTGTATCTATTAATAGATTCATTCATGTTACAGTGGTGTAGGAATAAGTGACTCTCTGCTTTGCATAGGTCACTTAATTTACATATAAGCAAAGATCTTGTACCTAATAAATGACATCTTGTTCAGTTTATTACTTTGTAAAGCGACATGTTCAAATTGGAGTGGTAGAGATTTAGTGGTTTTTGTCAAAATTGTCATATATTACAGAATAAAGATCTTTATAAGAAAGAAGTATTTTCAGTGAAGCAGTATTTGGCAACTGTGGGGTTTTTTGTTTACTTTGAATCTAGGTCAGTCTTGATGCCTATAGACTAGCTTCGCTAGTCTAATAAAAGGAATAGTATGTTGTAGTTACTTTCCTGATGCTTGTATTTACTTCTCGCTGTCTGTCATTTTAAAAATTGAATATTTTCTACCAAGAAAACTTAGACAATATATTCACCTGTACTGACCATGTTGTAGTGAAGTATTACCAACAAGGGAGATACTAGTCTGGTACCCCACCGTCCTGCGTAGTGGTAGGGGCAGGTAATCCAGACTAGGGAAATACCGTTAATCATTACATATCGCATTAATTTGAGCAATAAGTTGTTTCCCTTCGACTATCATATACGAGTACATGTAACCGAATCATTCACTAAAATAATCAAAGCGCATAGAAGTTTTTAAAAAAAAAAAAAAAAAAAACCTGAGAGGTGCACCCAGTAATCATAAGTATCGATGTTCTGATAATTCAGCCATGCTGTTTTGGAAGGATGGAGTTGCGTTTCTTAGCTTCAGTACGTTTGGAATTAAGGACGGCATAAAACGCAGACGATATACAATGTAGAGGGTAGATTTAAGCAGAGAATATACACGAAAGGGTTTGCTTTTTTTTTTAAATGCCGACTACTGGCATTGTTCAACCAGGTAATGAAAGAGTCATCTGGCAGGTGAGGAAATGATGGAAATATTTTCAAATGATCAAACTTCAATATACTTTGGGCGAAAATATATTGCCCTAGCCGATAGATTTAAGGTTAGAATACACATACTGTGCAGTCTGATACACGTGTACAGGGTGTCCAGAAATTTCGGTTTATACTATCAATTTGATAGTATTTGAAAGTAAGGTACCACTTTTTTACATTCATAATATGGCTTTTAATTTCAGGTAATGAGATAGAAATAGGTATACATGTGTATAAAAAATGTAAGTTTTTTTGTGTGATAATTTCATTCAGTTTTCATGACGTTACACAATTTTATACAGATTTTAACTCAGAAGTACCTTTTTGTCATCGGCGTCGTTTTAGTAATTAATGACGTTTTCAATGTGACGGCCTTTTATGCTCTTTCCGTGCCAAACACGCACAATGAAATTGTCAAACATTTCAGCACACATTCCAATATCAATCTTCTTTATTTCATGTTTAATGTTCGTTAACAACATGACGTGATATTTGGCTTGGGATTGTAGACCTTTGAATTCAAACAACCCTTAAGGAAGAAATCAGGTTGAGGTCGGGACTGTGGGCAGCCCACAATATTCCGCAATCTTTAACCTCCGGATGTTATCCTAACGCTAAACGTATCGTAAAAAAATGTCACAGTAGTAGATGTGTGTGTCGTAGCACCACCCTACATAAATTACGTGTTTTGCAATGTTGGTGATCTTCTTTTCAAGCGCTGGAACAAACATGTAAAGCAATAGATAGTGCAGCGAATTTGTGGTGTCATTAAAGACATGGCCCTATAACATCGTGACATAACATTGCACACCATCCAGTTTTACAGTTAGTTTTTCACTGTGTATCAATCTCTCTGTAAAACAGTGTGGTTGTTAATATGTTCGAAACCGCTTATTTTGTTTACAACCATGTTCAGACAACAGAAAGTGAGAGTGAGAGAACGTCATTAATTACTAAAATGGCGCCAATGACGAAAAGGAACTTCTGATTTGAAATCTGTTTAAAAGCACGTAATGTAACGAAAATTGAACAAAATAATCACACAAAAAACTTGCATATTTTATATAGGTGTATGTATATTTTTATCTCTTCACCTGAAATTAAAAGCTGTATTATAAATGTACAAAAGTGTTACCTAACTTTCTGGGCACCCTGTACTTTAACTTAATTCAAAGTCATTTTGTTACAATCTGTTGTTATCCCCCCCACAATGTGGTGCTGAGCACTGTTGGTTACAAAAAGTTACAGTAAACAACTATGAGTTTCAGAGTGAGAGAGAGGGAGAGAGATAACTGTCATTATTTGTACTGTCATTATTTCTGTACAAAACAAAACAAACCACAATATTGTGAAAAATAATACATTTTATTAATGTAGACTATCAATAAATAAATTTGTTTAATCTAAACCTAGGACGGAATGTATATCACAAATTTACCACATGACAAGGACAAAATGAAAAGAGGGAAAAAAAAAAGGTACAACTAGAAAAAAAATCCAATACACTCTTGAGAATACTCTCTTAATCAACCCTTGACCACACAACCCTGACTTTTAATGACTCCAAAGAAGAAGGCTTTTGAAAACATTGTAGGAAAAGGAGAAAATGCTGGTAACCGGCATTTTTTACTCCTTTTCCCACAATGTTTTTTACCCAATCAAAGACAAATTTTGTCATTTGGATCACCTTTAAATTGTCACCTGCATTTTCTTGCAATTTGGACTATTTCAAAATTGTATCGTGTGATAAAGGGTTACACTGTCAAACTCTGTTAACTACCAAAACTTGACCCTTTTCTTGTAAGCCCTGCTACAATGCTGAACACAACTTTAGTTGCTTGTCGGGACTGTGTGGATCAAAATCAGACTACACAGAACATGGAAACTGATCTTGGCTCTAAACTTTCTACCAGATGACAAATTCTATACCAGTACATTTTGAAAGTAAACGACAAATTAAATCTGGCTTAAATCATTAGACATGTCTTTGCAAGGATAGAAAACATAGCAGGAAAAGGAGAAAATGCTGGTTTCCAGTATTATCTCCTTTACGAACAATGTTTTCTATAGACTCCTTCCTTAGGGTCATGAAAACATGTGATTGCATGCTACTGGGTCGAAATTTCTATTATATCTGGTTCTCTATGTGTTAAATTCAAGGTATGAAAAATTTTCAGAAGGTACATATTTCTCAAAAACCATTGCTGACCTATTTTATGCAAAGTATAAGTATACAAGCTTTTACAGGCAGTGAAGATCAAGGTCAGACTGTTGAAGATTTTCATTCTGATGTTGTATCACCCTTTGTTTTTTGCAAGAAGTTCTGATATAAACAGATCTGACACAACAATATTTTGGTGCCTTGTTACATTGACATGAATAGCTGGCAATGTAGGGTTTAATCTGAATTTCAACTTTGAAATTCTCAAGGCTGGCCTTCTGATTGGTTGAGAAAAGATGTGACAAAGTACTGTATATTTGGATATATGCCCCTGTCAAAAAGATTGTGAATTACCAATTACAGACATTTCACATATGGTAATATTGCAAATTCAACACACTCGTTGCTGTTGGTACATTTGTGGTAAAATACACAAACAGAAATGTCTGTAAATTTTTCAAATTTGTGACATCGCAAAAATTTCCATGTCGCAAACGTTTTCACTTATACAGTACCTCAGCCAATCCGACAGCAACTTTTAAACTGTAGGAACAATATGATAATAACAATTGTTTGTGAATACACACACAATGGGCAGAGGATAAATATAAAAAGCTAACATCACTACTGTAGCTGTGGTAGATATTCAATCATATCACAGAAAATGGAATCTTTTGTTTAGTTGAGGTCAAAGAGGTTGTAAGTTCAAAGGTGAACATCTCCCTTTTCTTTCCTAAAGTTTTACACTAACTCATCACCTCCTTAACCCTTGGCCAGACAATCAAATTTTAGACTTTCCCAAATCAAAAGCATTTTCAGATGACATATTAAGTGTGCCTCAAAGGATGAGATTTGTCTTTGAAAGAGTAGATAACATTGCGGTGGGAAAAGGGAGAAAATGATGGTAATAAGCATTTTCTTCTTTTCCTGCAATTTTTTCAAGAGCCTTCCTCTCCTGGGAGTCGTTAAAACAATGGACTGTTTGGTATAGGGTTAAACAAATTTACTGCAAAATGGAAAAAACCAACATTGTCTGCAGGAGTTCAAAAGTTCGATCAAAGCACTATAAAGAAACTACTGGACTACTTTTTGCAGCGTATGGATACAGTATCATAATATAGTTACACACTGCAAGTCAATGTGATGGGCGTGGCCTAAATACCCCCCCCCGTGAAAATGTTTTTTCTTCATTGGCAGTGATACTCTAAATAAACTTAGACATAAGAATGTAAGAAATGACAAAAAATTCTGCAACACAACTAAGGGCAAAAATTCTTCATACAGTGGAAAACCAACAATTTGTTCATTACAAGTCAGTTCTCAACAATCCACTACGTTTGTACACACGTGTTTGTCAATTAAACCTAACTCATGTTAATTATCCATTGTTTATGATCTATGCTTAACTCTTAGCCAGAAGATGAAATTTTGGACAAGTCAAATGAGGCTCATATAACAAGATTTGTCTTTGAAAGGGTAGAAAATATTGTGGAACAAGGAGACATCCTGGTTAACA
Organism: Tridacna gigas; assembly: GCA_945859785.2. Lineage (NCBI taxonomy): Eukaryota > Metazoa > Mollusca > Bivalvia > Cardiida > Cardiidae > Tridacna > Tridacna gigas. The sequence goes on along the minus strand of OX244031.2, from coordinate 9,223,744 downwards.
GCATTTTCTCCTTTTCAAACAATGATTTCAAGTCCCCTTAGCATTTTCTTTTCTTTCAATTGAAAATAAAACGTATCAGTCAGGGCTAAGAAACAGTATCAGCCTGATAAGCTTTAAACAGCCATGTTTTTTTGAAATTGTAGCCTAATTTTCATCTCCGAAAAGGAATAACTATGTGTCACAGTAATCAAGGCATGCTGCACATATACAGTTATATTAATGCATTTATTCCAGACCACATTTTTCCATTTCCATAAAAATTTAATTCTTATGTCCCTGCTTTTTCAAAAATGCTACTTTTACCACAAAAGCTTTCACTTTGTTCCATTCCCATGCAATTAATTCATAAAGTTGTTCATAGTACTCTGTTAAATAAATTCTGTAAAAATATTCTCCAGTCTGTTTCTGTATCATTATATCTCTGTAGCAATATATCTTTCATATGATGACTTCATTTTTCCCATGCATGTTTGACATGAGACGGATCCTCCCTAACCGTTTACCATACAATCCCGACTTTTAACGACCCTGAGAGAGAAGCCTTTTGAAAACATTGTGGGAAAAGGAGAAAATGCTGGGAACCAGCATTTTCTCCTTTTCCCATAATGTTTTCCACCTTTCCCAAAGCAAATTTCAATCTTTCATTTACATTTATTTTGTTGTCTGCAAATGCTTTCAATTTGAACTAGTCTAAAATTTTCTTGTTTGGTAAAGAGTTAAAAAAAACAAAAACAAATTGTGAAAAGCTCCAGAAAATAAAGAACATATAATAATTCCTAGATAGTATCATTATTATCGAACTCCCGGAATTGCTATTGAGATTCCAAACTGCTCTCCAACTTGTTGCAGTTTATCTTCATACAGCAGGTTTTTCTCGACAGACTGTTTGTAATTAAACTTCAAATCTTCTATCTCATCAAAGAAGTCAGGTCCAAAATTTGCTAGTTCTCTTTTCATCTGAAATTTCAGAAATAGAATTATAACAAGGATGAAGTACAGTTATTCCCAAATGATCATGTTTTTGATTGATACTTGAGTGCATGGAAGATATCAATCAATGTAGATATCAATCAATGTGTCCCACTTTACCAAATTACAAATATGTACATCATGAGTCATGGTCTGGCAAAAGAGGGTTTGACCCTTTACAAAATGATTAAATTTTGGACTATACAAAACTGAAAGCATTTGTTGACAACAAATCAAATGAGACTAAAACGATGATTCCTGTCTTTGATAGGGTATAAAACATGGTGGGAAAAGGAGAAAATGCTGGTTATAAGCTTTTTCTCCTTTTCCCACAATGTTTTTAAAAGCTTTCTCTTCCAGGGTTGTTAAAACCAGAGTTTGGGTGGTAAAGGGTTAAAGCATCTCAGTGATGCATGATATTATCCAAGTCATCATGTAATTATGGATCCATAAAATCCATTTTGTTTTACCCTTTCCCAAACGACAAATTTTGGACTGGTCCAAATTGAAAGAGTTTGCAGACGACAATTTCAAATTTGATGAAAATGGCAGAGAGGTCTCAAAAAGGGTAGAAAACACTGTGGGAAAAGGAGAAATTGCTCGTTACAAGCAATTTCTCCCACAGTGTTTTCAAAAGACTTGTACTGCAGACATGTGAAAACCAGGGCTTGTTTGGGAAAGGGTTAAAACAGCCGGCTGAATCATGAGGTAGAATGGTCCTTTGAAAACTGATGAATAGCAAAATGTTTCAACCCAGGTCAGCCTGGGCAGACTGCCATGAACTGCTACTTTTTGCAGATGAAAAAAGCCCCATTTTCAGAGCATGGCTTATATATAATTATGTCCTGGTGGGTATTTAAATGAATGGAGGGTAAATGGCTTTTTGTCACAGAATTTGAAATAAATGTATTCTCCAAGGGCAGACTATTTTTTCAACTGAAAATATTTAATTGTTACAGTATATTTAGTACCATGGATTAACAAATGACACATGAGTTGATTTCTTAGAAAATATTGTCAACTAAACCCTTTACCAAACGATCATGTTTTTAAAAGACTCCAAGGATCAAGGCTCTTGAAAACATTGTGGGAAAAATGCAAAAATTTTGGTAACCAGCATTTTCACCTTTTCCCACAAAGTATTCTAATCTTTATACACAGATCCAATCATTTGAGCCATCTTTAATTTTTCCTATGCAAAAGTTCTCATTTTGGAGGAGTCTAAAATTTTGTCATTCAGTAAAGTCCTGAATGCCAGATAAATTTAAAAGAGACCAATTTGACAAAATCCTTTTAAACTATGGATTATCAACATGAACTATGTTAAAACAGAGAGTATGACAAAAAGATTGTTGGAAATGGAGTTACGGTGACATGCAATATCTGACTTTACCCTTTACCATACAATCCCCAGTTTAATAACCTTGAGAAAACCTTTTGAAAACAGTAGTAGAAAGAGAAAATACTGATAGGTAGCATTTTCTCTTTTTCCCCGTTTTAACAGCTAAGGCCATATCACAGCTGTCAGTGCACCTACGCATGCGTTTCTTTGCTTTCTCACACCAGTACTGACACAACTTTCTTTCCAAGTCACTGACTACTTTTCTCACAAGTATCAGAGGTGAGAGGCAAAAATTCGCCTGAAAGTTTGCCTCAACCAAGTATCGAACCCCCAACCACAAGGTCACAAGTCGGATACGCTAACCACTGGGCTTTTTTCCTCTCACACATTCTTTTTAACCTTTTCAAAAACAAACCCCATAATTTTAGACACAGTTATCGTGTCACCTTCAAGTTTTGTCACCATTTGGGAGTTCAAAATTTTGTTGTCTGGTAAAGAAATAAACACAATTTTTTCAAAGGTGGTATACCACAAAAAAATTCTCTGCTGGAAGTAAAGAGTTAGAACTATATAAAAATATATATATCATACCCTATCAACTTCTACTCTCAGTTTGTCCCTCTCTAATCTGGCAGTTTTCATTTCTAGTCCAAGCTCTATATTTTCTGCTACAGCTTTGTCATAGCTACTGGCTTTTGTAAAGATCTCTTCACTCAGCTGAAATTAAAAGAAAAAGCCATGCTCTGTGAAAAGGGAACTTAATGCATGGCCATGATGAATTATAGGAAGCAAGTGATTGCATAAAAATGGGTCCATACAATACACTTTGTCTGAAAACTGACTGTATCATGAGGTAGTATGGTCCTTGGACATGCAGAAAATTAACAAATAGCAAAAACTATTGATCTATGCAGGCCGACATACGTTGATACTTTTTGCAGATGCACTAAGCCCTCTTTTCACAGAGCTTGGCTCAAATACAGGGTAACTACTTACTTTTCATGATGCATACAATCTACAGTGAGTACTTTACAACTGTGACTTTTTGTGCTCCTGCTGTTGATAGCTTTTGAAACTGTCATGAAAAAAGAAGCCATTGATTGTAACCCGCTACTGTATTTTTTGACAATGTTTGCAATAATACCAAAACAGTTGTACAGCTGCCGTACCTTTTTTGGTACAAATCTTAAGTTAAACAGGGAGCATACTTGTGTCATAAATATTCTGATGGTTACCTGTCCTAGTATGGGTCTCCCTTTTAAAAGTTAACAAACCTGCCCGAGTTTTTAGTAAATATATTCAGTAATAACAGAGATATTAGTAAATGTCAAAACTTTCTCCCATTACAACAACAACACAGCAACAGAGCTACCGGTATGCCAATACCCCTTGTTCTTTGAAAAAAGCAGAGATTTTCCTTTTTTCCAAAATGTTTGTCCTTTGTACAGGTTTTAATATTAATTTTTGACAAGAGGAAATATAGCCTGTACAATAGAGGGTTAACCCTTTATCAAACAATCTTGTGTTTTAATGACCCTGAAGAAGAAGGCCTTCGAAAACATGTTGGGAAAAGGAGAAAATGCTGGTAATCTGCATTTTCTCATTTTCCTAAAATGTTTTCTACCCTACGAAAGACAAATTAAACCATTTGAACAATGTCAGATTTGTTGTCTGCAACATGTTCAATTTGGAAAAGTCTAGAATTTTGTAATCTAGTAAATAGTTAACCCTTTTACCACACGACAAAATTTTAGCCTTGTCCAAATTGGAAGCATTTGCAGATGACAAATTAAACTCAAATGTTGGATTTTTTCAATGAAAGGTTAGAAAACATTGTAGGAAACAGAAAACGTTGGTCATTTTCTCCTTCTCCCACAAAGTTTTCAAAAGCTTTCTTTCTCAGGGTTGTTAAAACTTGGGATTGTGCTGAAAAGGGTTAATGCATATCAGTACAAGGTACAAGCCGAAGGTCAGTATATGTAATCAAAAGCTTACATTTCCAGCACCAGCTTGTCTCCTCACCATGTCAACCTCATGACGTAGCTCTTTCTTTTCATTCTCTAGTCTGTCTATTGTAAGCCTATATGACAAAAAGAAAGGAAAGAACCAAACATATAAAATTTATATAAGTTGAAGTTTATAAAGTTACCATAATACATGGATCCATGGCAATGAGATAAACCGACTTCCTTGTTTACCTTAACTAAGGGCTCACAAACAAACGCAGTAAATACATATACAGTATAGCAGAAAGGCTACTGAAATCTTGCTATCATGACTGTTTCTATCGTTCAAATTCCGGAAAAATATTCCTTTTCGTCTGTTTCTGTCGGTAAGAAATATATGGATACTTGAACTTATTTACACAAGGATATGTACAAAAAAATGTGAATTTCAGGGGCTACGGACAATGTAATAGTTTTGCTAGCAAAGTTATTAACTTGTACGAAAAGAAAGGAACTCCTCATAAACCTCAGTTTTGCTTAAAAATAATAGAATTAAAGATGATAAATATTTTTGTAAGGCTTGTTAGGTTGTCTCAACATCGTATTTGATGATAAATTACACTAAATTACAAGCATTTTGAAATATTTATAGATTGTCTCATTCAACCGAGAGGTGGAAGTCTAAGAAATGTTTAAATTTGTAGTTAAGGGAAAATGGTTGCCTGGTGATTTTAAAATGTGTGAAGTGTGCTGTCAATTAACAAACTTGTTAATATCATTGGTGGTAGTTTATCTTGTGATATACTGAAGACAACGGGTGGTCGAGTGGATTACAGCAGCAATCAAACACACATCCTATCAGTTAACAGTTGACCGGCATACCCTTTGAAATGGCAGATGTGCTAATCCACCTAAATATGCTTAAGTCAAAAGCTGATTTAATTAACATAAGTTGCCTTTTGAGCTGAACTTCCAAAACTACAAAACAGAACTTAGTCAGTTTCATAATCGAAATCTACATATACCTTCAGTAAAGAATACACGTAAATGTACTTAATTTAAGTAGCAGATGGTTTGAATCCAAGAATAAACTGTATTTTTTGCACTCTGATCTGTATCTACACATTCAGCATTCTTCACACACCAAGGGTTAATGTTTACGTCAAATTGAAACATTGATGACACATGCCCCTTTTTGGGTGTGCAGAGGTTATTAAACAAGGTTAGCTATTTCAGTGAACGTACTTTCTTTTTATTAGTATTTCATATAATTTTACCTTTGTTTCCCACTGTAAAACAGTTCTTTTTTTTTTCCCAGAGAGTTTCAAAGGGGAAAAAAAAAAACTAACATTAATTAATCCATTGCGTAATTTAGCTTTGATCCAAACTCTTTGTTCATGTACAATTGTCAATCATAATCATAATGCAAACTTGTAATCTCTGCTATATCACATGTAAGCCATAAACGATCGCAAAGCACATCTTATAAACTTTTTCCTAAAATTCAAGCATTGTAAACACACATAATATCGCACTTCTCCAACATTAACAGTCGCTTGTTTGTGAGCCGAAAAAGCAGACAGCAAGGCTGCACATCGGACCAAATAAATGCGATGACCTGATTGGTCAAATATCGGTTTCTACGGATCCATGTATAGCTATAAAATATAAACATCAAGCTATTCAACCCTTTACCACACAATCCCGACTTTTAATGACCCTAAATAGGAAAGCTTTTGAAAACATTGTGGGAAAAGGAGAAAATGCTGGTAATCAGCATTTTCTCCTTTTCCAACAATATTTTCTACCCATCCCAGAACAAATACCAATTTTTGAGTCACATTTATTTTGTCATCTGCAAATGCTTTGATTTTGAACCAGTCTAGAATTTTGTTATTTGGTAAAGATTTAAACGCCTTACCAAACAACAAAATTTAGACTGATTCAAATTAAAAACACTTGCCAAAGATAAATTTGGCTAAAATGATGAGATCTGTCTTTGACAGCACAGAAACCATTGTGGGAAAAGGAGAAATGCTAAGGGTTGTTCAAACATAGGATTGCTTGGTAAAGGGTAAAACATGCAAAACTAGTTTAGTATTTACAAAATAATAAAACTGATATCACTTTAAGGAAAAATGTACAAAGATAAGATACAATTAGATGTATCAAGTTGAGATCATTTATACAAAGCTAGGATAACATGTCTGTATTCATGGTAAATTATCCTTCAGTAAGAATAAATCACTTTTATATAATTTGCTCAGTGAGACCAGGCACACTTTTACATAAAGTGTACATCACAATCAGACTGCACAAAAAGTGCAGAATGATCTCTGATCTTCATAGTCCAAAGAGGTGAAATCTGTCCTTTGAAATAATTTCAGAAATCAGAATATTTCAGTCTTTACTATTGGCTGATAATTTTTATTTAAATGCATCTAGCAATAAAAAGGATAGGCATCAGAAATTTCAAGAAGAAATTTAAGTAAAAATAACACGTGAAGAGATAGAATAACTCTTCACAAGACGCCAAATTTTAGACCCATCTATTTTGAAAGCTTTTGTAAATGGAAAATCGAACTTGGCTTGAATGATGGCATTTGTCTTTGAAATGGCATAAAACACTGTGGGAAAAGGAAAAAATGCTGGCTACCAGCATTTTCTCCATTTCCCACAATGTTTTTGAAAGCCTTTTTTCTCGGGATCATTAGCACTCTGAATTGTTTTGTAAAGGATCAAACAGACTATTGAACTCACCTAGCCTGCTGATACTCTCTAGCAAGTTCTGCATCAGACATGGCCGATAGCGATGCAGGCAGTCTTTCTAATGATGCCACTTTCTTCAACAGCTGATCTTTTTCTGCCAGAAGTCTCTGCTCCCTGATAGCCGACTCTTTCAGTAAGGTTTTCGTGTCTGATAATAGTTTGTTCTGTAGAATATGATAAAGGAAATATAAACAACAGTTTGTTCTGCTGGCTTACTAACAAAAAAAGTAGATTAACCCTTTACCACACTGCAAAATTTCAGACTTGTACACAATAAGGAATTTACTTACAACTTACTTACAAATGTTTTTCAAATGATAGTATTTGTCCTTTAATAGGTAGAAAACATTGTGGGAACAGGAGAACATGCTAGTTACCAGCATTCTCTCCTTTTCCCACAATGTTTTCAAGTCTTCTTTCTCAGGGTACTTAAAAGCTGGTATTGTGCGGTAAAGGGTTAAAACCATGCTAAAGTTTGACACGGCAAACATGTGCATCAACTGTCATGATTTATCTATGATGTATTTGATCAGTGAAGATGCCACGAAGAAGAATATTGAATATCAGCATCTGCCCAAACCAGACACATCAGTCACTTGTGTAAGTAAAGTAATTTTAGGTAAGAATAAAGTGATATCCAGCATGCTAAGTATATTGTTTATCAATGATACATGTGGTCCCAAAACTAAAAACTGCATTGTATTGTTAGATTTAGAACTTTGGTTCAAGTGCAGATGTATTAACTCTTTCCCACATGAGAAAAGTTTAGACTGGTCCAACTTGAAAGCATTTATAGCAAATCATGAAATTTGTCTTTGAGAGGTAGAAAACATTGTGGGAAAAGGAGAAAATGCTGGTTACCAGCATTTTCTCCTTTTTCCGCAATGTTTTCAAGAGCCAATTTCACCAGGGTTGTTAAAACTTGTGATTGTGTGGCAAAGGGTTAAGATGTTTTCAGTTTCAAGTGAGCTTAAAAATGAAATCAACCAACTGGAAAAAATAAAAAGCCTGTCTACCTTTTTCTCTAGATCTGCCTCCAATGACTTAAGCTTGTCTTCATACATCCTTGTAACAACTGCTGACTTCCAGGTTTTAGAGTCACCAGTCTGAGTGTCACTAGCCTTGCCTTCTTCAATCTGTAACCTTGTCTTAGACTCGGCTATCTGGCTCTTCTGTTGTTCCAACTTTATCTCCATAGATGTGATCTGGGCTTTTAGTTTCTCATTGGTGTCCATTTCCTAACAGAGAGTGGAAACAAGGATTGTATCATGTGGAAAAGGTAAAGACATAGAAGTTTACCTTTTTAACTCTTTATTAAACAAAAAAAATCTCAGACTTTTTCAAATTTAAGTCTTCTAAACAATAGTATTTCAGACTTATCCATATTGAAAGCATTTGCATATGATAAATGTAGCTGAAATGATGGTAAGTGTCTTAAATTGTGAAGAAAACCTTGTGGGTAAAGGAGAAAATGCTGGTTCCCATTATTTTCTCCTTTTCCCACAATGTTTTTAAAAGCACCTTCTTCAGGGCAGTTAAAACAATTGTTCATGAAAGGGTTAAGTCAGGAGTTTCAAGTCTAGTTCTGTATCCTAAAATTGGTAAAAAACATACATTCTGTGATGCTTAAAACGTAAATCTATAACAGCCTGCCCCTTTCAAGCTTATTATTTCTTCAATACAGCCTTCTTTTTGTACAAATTCTGGATGAAATCCAGCAAAAACAAAATGTGATTTTTTGTTTATCACATGAAGTCATGCTCTGTGAAATCTTGGAAAAAATAAACAAGAGGGCCATGATGGCCCTGGGTCGCTCACCTTAGTAGAGTGCCTTAAAGGTTTTTCTTTAATTTGACCATGTGACCTAGTTTTTGACAGCAGGTGACCCAATTTCAAACTCATATTTCATGAAGACAAACATTCTGACCAATTTTCAAGTCAATTGAGCAAAAAATGTGGCCTCAAGTGCCCTAAAGATATTTCTTTAATTTGACCTAGTGACCTAGATTATGACCCCAGGTGACCCAAATTTGAACTGGTCTTTGACTATATCAAAAGAAACATTTTAACCAATTTTCAAATCAAATGAATAATAAATGTGGCCTCTAGAGTGCCCACTAGCTATTTCTTTAATTTGACCAAGTGACCTAGTTTATGACCCCAGTTGGCCCAAATTCAGACTCATGTGAGACTTTACAAAGACAAACAGTCTGACCAATTTTCAAGGCAATTAAGCAAATAATGTGGCCTCTAGAGTGCCCACAAGGTATTTCTTTATTTTGACCTAGTGACCTAGTTTATGGTTCCAGGTGACCCAAATCCAAACTCATCTGGTATTTCATCAAGACAAACATTCTGGCCAAATTTCAGGTCATTTGAGCAATAAATGTGGCCTCCAGAGTACAAACAAGGTATTTCTTTAATTTGACCCAGTGAACTAGTTTATGACCCAAGTTGACCCAAATTAATCTTATGTGAGACTTTATAAAGACAAACTTTCTAACTAATTTTCAAGGCAATTGAGCAAATAATGGCCTCGAGAGTGCCAACAAGGTATTTCTTTAATCTGACCTAGTGACCTAGTTTATGACCCAAGATGACCCAATTTTGAACTCAATGAAATTGTTGCGCTTAAATGGGCAAACAAACTTAGAAGAAAATCACTACATACCAAATATCAAAGCTCTATGCCTTCCAGTTTTAAAGAAGAATTTTAAAGTTTTCCTTCTTTGTTCCTATGTTCGAACTTGTGACCCCAGGGGCTGGGCCAGTTTTGATCCAGGGACATCATATGAACAAACTTGGTAGAGGTCCACTAGGAAATGCTACATACCAAATATCAAAGCTCTACACCTTCCCGTTAAAGAGAAAAAGAAATTTAAAGTTTTCCTTCTTTGTTCCTATCTTTGAACTTGTGACCCCCGGGGCGGGGCCAGTTTTGACCCAGGGGCATCATATGAACAAACTTGGTAGAGGTCCACTCTGAGATGCAACATACCAAATATCAAAGCTCCACACCTTTTGGTTTCAGAAAAGAAGAATTTTAAAGTTTTCCTTCTTTGTTCCTATGTTCGAACTTGTGACCCCAGGGGCTGGGCCAATTTTGACCCAAGCAGCATCCTTGGAACAAACTTGGCAGAAGTCCACTAGGAGATGCTACATACCAAATATCAAAGCTCTATGCCTTCCCATTTAAGAGAAAAAAAAAATTAAAGTTTTCCTTCTTTGTTCCTATGTTTGAACTTGTGACCCCCAGGGCAGGGCCAATTTTGACCCCAAGGGCATTATATGAAAGTTAGTAGAGGTCTACTAGGCGATGCTACATACCAAATATCAAAGCTCTACGCCTTACAGTTTCGGAGAAGATGATTCTTAAAGTTTTCCTTCTCTGTTCCTATGTTCGAACTTGTGACCCCCGGGGCTGGGCCAACTTTTGCCCCAAAGGTATCATATGCACAAACTTGGTAGAGATCCACTAGAAGATGCTACATACCAAATATCAAAGCTCCATGCCTTCCTGTTTCAGAGAAGAAGATTTTTTCCTATGTTGGAAATTGTGACCCCCGGGGCGGGGCCAGTTTTGACCCCACGGGCATCATATGAACAAACTTGGTAGAGGTCCGCTAGGCGATGCTACATACCAAATATCAAAGCTCTACGCCTTCCAGTTTAGAGAAGAAGATTTTTAAAGTTTTCCTTCTTTGTACTTATGTTCGAACTTGTGACCCCCCGGGGCAGGGCCAGTTTTGACCCCAAGGACATCATATGAACAAATTTGGTAGAGGTCCACTAGGAGATGCTTCATGCCAAATATCAAAGCTCTATGCCTTCTAGTTTTAGAGAAGAAGATTTTTAAAGTTTTCCTTCTTTGTTCCTATGTTGGAAATTGTGACCCCCGGGGTGGGGCCAGTTTTGACCCCAGGGGCATCATATGAACAAACTTGGTAGAGGTCCACTAGGAGATGCTACATGCCAAATATCAAAGCTCTACACCTTCAAGTTTCCAAGAAGAAGATTTTTAAAGTTTTCCTTCTTTGTTACTATGCTCAAACTTGTGACCCCCGGGGCAGGGCCAGTTTTGACCCCAGGGGCATCATATGAACAAACTTGGTAGAGGTCCACTAGGTGATGCTACATACCAAATATCAAAGCTCTACGCCTTCCAGTTTTAGAGAAGAAGATTTTCAAAGTTTCCCCTCTTTGTTCCTATGTTCGAACTTGTGACCCCCGGGGCAGGGCCAGTTTTGACCCTAAGGGCATCATATGAACAAACTTGGTAGAGGTCCACTAGGAGATGCTTCATGCCAAATATCAAAGCTCTATGCCTTCTAGTTTTAGAGAAGAAGATTTTTAAAGTTTTCCTTCTTTGTCCCTATGTTGGAAATTGTGACCCCTGGGGCGGGGCCAGTTTTGACCCCAGGGGCATCATATGAACAAATATTGTAGAGGTCCACTAGGAGATGCTACACGCCAAATATCAAAGCTCTACGCCTTCAAGTTTCAGAGAAGAAGATTTTTAAAGTTTTCCTTCTTTGTTACTATGCTCAAACTTGTGACCCCCGGGGCGGGGCCAGTTTTGACCCCAGGGGCATCAAATGAACAAACTTGGTAGAAGTCCACTAGGAGATGCTACATACCAAATATCAAAGCTCTGCGCCTTCTAGTTTCAGAGAAGAAGATTTTCAAAGATTTTGCTTTTTTTTTCCTTTTTGTTGCCATTGCAACCAGAGTTGTGGGTGGAATTCAATTCTTTGAACAATTTTGGTAGAGCTTCACCCAAGGCCAAGGAACATCCCTGCCAAGTTTCATCAAGATTGGCCCAGTGGTTTAGGAGAAGAAGATGTTTAAAGAAATTGTTGACGGACAACGGACGATGGACGCCGGACATAGGGCGATCACAATAGCTCACCTTTAGCACGTTGTGCTAAGGTGAGCTAAAAAGGGAATTTTTCTTTGTCAAATGAAGTCATGTTTTTACAAGCCATTGAAAATATTGTTGGAAAAGGCAAAAATGGTGGTTACTGTAGATGTAACAATACTGTTCATTTCACGAAGAAAAGGCAACTCCCATCATTTAAGTTGCATGTGTCTGTCAATGCGTTTGATACGGATTAGACCACACAGAACAAAGAGCCTCCTCAAAGATCTATGTTGTCAAATATATTATGAGAAATTACAACCAAAACAGCATCTCACTCTTCATCAAATGAACAAAAATTGGGACACATTAATACTCATAGCATCTGCAGATGACTGCTTGCAATGAGCTTTAAATGATGAAATTGAGGCTTAGCTCAAATTATAAAATTTGTGAGAAAATTCTGGTTACCAGCACTTCTCCTGTTCCTAAAATGATGTCAAGCTCTGGCTTACTCAGCCTTAATGAAATATAGGAACATTCTGTGGATGGTTAAATTGTAATGTGTGGGGAAATTTTTAACTCTTTACCAAACAATCAGGAATTTTAACAACCCTGATGGAAAGGGCTTTTGAAAACACTGTGGGAAAAGGAGAAAATGCTGGTAAACAGAATTTTTTCCTTTTCCGACAATGTTTCCTACCCTATCAAAGACAGAAATTATTACTTTGCTGTCTACAAATACCGTAACCCTTCAGCACACAATCCCGACTTTTAATGACCCCAAGGAAGAAGGCTTTTGAAAACACTGTGGGAAAAGGAGAAAATGCTGGTAACCAGCATTTTCTCCTTTTCCAACAGTGTTTTCTACTCATTCTGATACAAATCCGACCATTTGAATATCATTTTATTTGTCATCTGCAAATGCTTTGAATTTGGACCAGTCTAGAATTTTGTCATTTGGTAAAGAGTTAAGTATGGTTGAACTGCTTCAAAATGTCTCTGCAACTTATTTGGCACTATAGCATTTGACCTTGGAGACATGTTTTGGTTACCTTCATTAGATCTTTCCTCATTTTCTCATAATCATTCATCATTTTAACGGTTCCTTTCTGTTGACTTGTGTATCTCTCACTCAGGGTTGCTCCCATTTTCTGTCGCAGTTCATCAAGCTGGGATTTCAGACCTTCATTTTCTAGCTGCAGATTTTGTAGTCGTTCATTGCTGACCACTCCTGGAGCTTTCTTCAACTGTTCATTCTCAGACTGCACTCTTTCAACAACCTTCTTCAACAGAGCAATTGTCTTCTCTAACTGTCTTGTACTTTTTCCACTTTCTCCAATCTAAAACATGATAAGTGAATTAAGTTGTAAGATTAGTGGAATTTGTACTTAGCCTGTCATTGATCAAGCTGGCCATGTCTGTGAAATATTTTTAACAAGAGGGCCATGATGGACCTGTATCGCTCCACTGGCTTATAAATATAAACCATGAAGAGAAGTCTTCACTATATAAGCCCTTATAAAACTTTGACCCCAGGGGAATATGTGTATTAGAAGAATAACATGCCAAATTTGGGAGTTCTTGGCCTTATGGCTAGTAACAAGACGGTTTCTGAACTTTTCACTCCATAAACCTATGTAAAACTTGTGACCCCTGGTGTAGGGCCAAACTTGATCCTAGGGCTGTAACTTGGGTCCTCTTTGTAGTTGTCCACTAGATAATGCTATAATTATACAAAATTTGGTAGCCTAAGCCTTATGACTATGTACACCAAGATTTGAAAGTTTTCCCTATGTAAGCCTATGTAAATCTTGTGAACCCCCCCCCCCCCCCCGGCATGAGGCCAAATTGACCCCAGGACTATAATTTGGGCACTTTTGGTAGACACCAACTAGATAAAGCTAAATGCAAAATTTGGTAGCTCTAGGCCGTATGGCTAGGTACAGGAAGATTTTTAAAGTTTTCTCTATATAACCCTATGTAAAACTTGTGACCCCTGGGGCAGAGCCAATTTTGACCCCAGGGCTATAATTTCAAGAAACATGATAGACGTTTACTACATAAAGCTACATGCCAAATTTGGTAGCCCTATACCTTATAGTTTCAGACAAGAAGATTTTTAAAGTTTTCTCTATATAAGCCTATGTAAAACTTGTGACCCCTGGGGCAGAGCCAATTTTGACCCCAGGGCTATAATTTCAAGAAACATGATAGAGGTCTACTACATAAAGCTACATGCCAAATTTGGTAGCCCTATGCCCTATGGTTTCAGACAAGAAGATTTTTAAAGATTTCCAATATTTTTCAGTTTTGTTGCCATGGCAACCAGAGTTTTTGAAGGAATCAAATTCTTTCAAGAAATTCTGAAGAGGACCATGGCAGGATCATTTCTGTGAAGTTTCATGAAAATTGGATGGGTAGTTTCAGAGAAGAAGATGTTTGAAATAAAAGTTAACGCACAGACGGACGGATGGACGCACGCACACACGGACGGACGGACGCACGACGGACACCGGGCCATGACATAAGCCCGCTGGCCTTCGGCCAGTGGAGCTAAAAATCTGACAAGGCATCAAAAAGGTAACACGCACACAAAAAAATGTGACTAGCAAATGACCAGAAGAACAAACAAGTCTAACAAAGACAATAATTATGTCTTCTCAAAATTAATGTTGTGGGTGGAGATTAGCTACCCCATTAAAACATAAATACACATATCTACATACTATCATTGTTCAAGTGTTGAAAACAACTTTTTCAAAAACCAAATAAGCCAGCAGTCATGATAATGCCTATCATGTTAACCCTTTAACAACCCAACAATCACAAGTTTTAATAACCCAATGTAACAATGCTTTTGAAAACGTTGTGAGAATAAGGAGAAAAGGCTGGAAACCAGCATTTTCTCCTTTTCCCACAATGTTGTCCACCCTACCAAATATTAATTCTTCTAATTAAGGCACTTTTAATCTGTCATCTGCACATGCTTTGAATTTGGATAAAATCTAAAAGTTTACCTTTTTGTAAAGAGTTGAAAGATCAAACAATTGACTTACTCTTCGAATACTGGAACCAGCTGAGTCCATAGATCTGTTAGTGCCATCTCCAGCAAGCAGCTGGGAATTCTCTGATTTCAACGCATCCACATATTGCTGTAAATCTGTAATTCTGTCCTGAAATAGTAAACAGGCTGATCTACAAAACAGCTCTAGCTCTTAAGCTACTTATTCCGTGTTTTAGCATACCTAAAGAAGAAAACTTTTGAAAACATAGTCGGAAGAGGAGAAAATGCTGGTAGCCAGCATTTTCTACTTTCCCTGATATGTTTTCTCACATTTAAATATATATGCTAAATCTCATCATCCGAGTCACATTTAATTGGTTTTCTGCAAATGCTTTCCTTTTCAGCAAGTGTTGAATTTTGTCCCTTGATAAAGAGTTAACCCTTTCCCAAACGACAAATTTTGGACTGGTCTAAATTGAAAGAGTTTGCAGACGACAATTTTAAATTTGATGAAAATGGCAGAAAGGTCTCAAAAAGGGTAGAAAACACTGTGGGAAAAGGAGAAATTGCTCGTTACGAGCAATTTCTCCTTTTCCCACAGTGTTTTCAAAAGACTTGTACTGCAGACACGTGAAAACCAGGGCTTGTTTGGGAAAGGGTTAAACTGATGCCTTAGAAAAAAAAACTGTTTAAGCAAACTTGAAAAAAACCATTTTTAGCACCACAATAACCTTTCACTTATGTCTCTTTTCAGCACCTGTCACGGTCAACATAACAGTCTGATTTCAATGAAAAGAAGAAACACATACTGATAGAGCTTGAAATCTAAATTTCTATTATGTATGCCTCATATAATGTCCTTTCAGCTTTATCATTCTAAGACATCAAATTGTAAAGCCATGGAATTGTTATTCACATTTGAAACTGACAAAATTTTTAAAATATAGACTTGATATTATGGACCAAACCTCCTGTCTCTAAGACTAAATAACTACAACCAATGCAGCAAGACCTTTAACCCTTTACCAATCAACAAAATTTTTGATGGGTGAAAGCCTTTGCGGATGACTGACTTAATGTGGCACAAATGATGGGATTTATATAAGAAAGGGAAGAAAATACTGTAGGAAAATGAGAAAATGCTGGTTACCAGCATTTTTCTAAAGTTTTTGCAAAAGCCCTTGCTACAAGGGTTGTTTACACTCTAGGATGGTGTGGTATAGTGCCAATCCATTATTACATAGAGACCTTCATCCTTGACCTGTGTGACCCTTGACCAGGGTGACCCAAATGAAACGGGCTTCTTTAAACCGATAATCAAATAGGTGATAATCATGGTAATCATGCAAAGTGAGAGTTCATTAAACAATCTGGCAATCAGAGAAATTACTAGTTACAAGCAATTTCTCCATCAGCCACATTGTTTTCAAATGGCCATCTGTTCCTTGTCATAACTAACTAACTTGTTTAACCCTTTACCAGACAACAAAATTTTAGCCTTGTCCAAATTGAAAGCATTTCAACAATTTCAATGTGGCAACAATTTCAATGTGGCTCAATTGGTGCATTTTTTCTTTAATAGGGTAGAAAACATTGTGGGAAAAGGAGAAAATGCTGGTTACCAGCATTTTCTCATTTTCCCACAATGTTTTAAGAAGGCTTCTTTCCCAGGATCTTTAAAAGGTGGCATTGTGCAGTAAAGGGTTAAGAGTCAAAATGGTTGGTGAAAACCTACCTTTAGTCTTGGCACATCCTTTCTGGCTTGTTCTGCTTCGAATTTAAGTTCAATGTTTTCCTCAGAGAGTTTCAGTACTTGTTTCTGTAAACTTTGATTCTTTTCATACATCTGTTGATAATCTTTGTCTGTCTCCCGTCTTTCTCCAGGGGCCTGTAAAATTTTACTTGAAGTTTAAAGGGACCCTTTTGAATGTTTTTTTTGTTGCAAATTGAATTTTTTATTTAAATACTGATAATTACTGGTACTACAAAATGTGGTATTCTCATCAAATGTTACATGCAGTAAAAGGGGCCAATTTGGTGTTCAAATAACAGGCTAGTTGCTTCGCAGTTGGTAACTCTGTCTATTCCTATGAGATCAAATATGATGTTATTGTAATTATGTAAATATGATCCTACATAAATGTAATCAATGCATATTATTGATCATGTGACATTCCCAAAAATCTATAGGAAATTCTAGTTTGAAACCTATAACTGAATACTCACTGCTGCAGTGGTCTGGGCTTGCTGTGCGACAACTTTTTCCATCACTTCAAACTGTTCTGCTACCTGTTTCGGGGCTTCTTTTTCCAATATCAATCTTCTTCTGAGTGAGACGATCTATCAAAGTGGAGTTAAATCAGTCTTCATAATTTTCATGCAGTTTACAAAGTGCCTTTAACGGAAAGACAAACTACTGCAGTACAAGAAGTTCAGTTGTTGTAATTCAAAGGCTTTAAAGGCCAGAAAATCTTTACAATTATCGTAAAAAGCATATTTAGCTTTGAACTGAATACTCTGTGAAATCATATGAAGTTATCAACAAACTAGTTATTAGTAAGAGTCAATCAACATAGCAGAGTATAGATATTCACAGTGCAGTTAAATACACACAAATATAAAACTGAATAAACTACATCAGATGTTCAGGGATCATATTCATCAACTATTCTTTAAGAAAATGAACTCTTTATCCTATATTTAAAGACTAGACATCTGATTGGCTTTGACATTAAACCACTGCAAATCAGATTACTATTCTTGAGATTTAAAATTGAGCAGTCCTCTGGCAAAAGGGGGTTTCATGCATCTTTGTGATGTATTATACCAAGCAAGTCATCACATAATAATGGACCCATAAAATCCATTTTGTCTGAGAACCAACTAAATCATGAGGTAGAATGGTCCTTGGACATGTAGAAAATTTAACCATACCAAAAAAGCTTGACCCAGGACATGTAGAAAGTTTACTCATAGCAAACAGGCATTGGCCCAGGTCAGTCTGTGCAGACTGCCCAAGTTGGCATGGGTTGATACTTTTTTTGCAGATGCATTAAAGCCCCTTTTCACAGAGCAAGACTCAATTAGTATCAAGCAAATATTTCCCTGAGTCTTTTAACCCTCTACCAAACAACCCCTTTTCCACGACCCTGAGGGAGAAAGCTTTTGAAAGCATTGTGGAAAAAGGAGAAAAAGCTGATAACCAGCATTTTATGATTTTTTTACCTACCCAGAGTCAAGAAATACTTTCATTTTGGACAAGTCTGAAATCCTGTCATGTGGTAAAATGTTTAACTCTTTACCAAACGACAAAATTTTAGACTGGCTGAAATTGAAAGCATTTGCAGACAACAAAATAAAAGTGACTTTAAAATTGAAATTCGTTTTGGGAAGGGCAGAAAAATGCTGGTTACCAGCATTTTCTCCTTTTCCCACAATGTTTTCAAAAGGTTCCTCTCTCAGGGTCGTTAAAAGTCGGGATTGTGTGTTAAAGGGTTAAGTACACAAAAACACAAAACAAGTATGCACTACTAACCTCTTCTTGAAGCTGGAAGTTCTGATTTTTCAAGGTTTCAAGCTGGTGATCTGGCTTGCTGGGTGGGGCTGCTGTAAGGGGTGGGGCAGCCCCTGTCTTGGACCCAGTAGAGGCTATCCTTCTCTCAAGGTTCTCCTTTTCTCTTGTTGTTCTGCAAAAACCAAAAAGAAATTGATAGTAATTTCCCTGGTATTCATAGCAGCTGACTTTATATAAGAGGTAACTCTGTACCAAACGACAATATTTTAGACTAGTCTAAATTTGAAAGCATATGCAGACGACAAATAAATGTAAATGAAAAACTGAAATTTGTTTTTGGAAGGCTAGAAAACATTGTGGGACCAGGTTCCTTTTTCCTAGAATGTTTTCAAAATGCTTCTTTCTCAGGGCCATTAACCTATCACCAGACAATCCCGACTTTTAACGACCCTGAGGAAGAAGGCTTTTGAAAACATTGAGGGAAAAGGAGAAAATGCTGGTAACCAGCATTTTCTCCTTTTTCTACAATGTTTTCTACCCTATCAAGAACAAATATCTTCAATTGGGTCACCATTAATTTGTCGTCTGCAAATACTTTCAATTGGACCAGTCTTAAATTTTGTCGTTTGGTAAAGAGTTAACAGTTAGTATCTTCAATTGGGTCACCATTAATTTGTCGTCTGCAAATACTTTCAATTGGACCAGTCTTAAATTTTGTCGTTTGGTAAAGAGTTAACAGTTAGGATTGTGTGGTAAAGGGTTAACTGTAATGAAGCATCTTCACTTTGAAAATAGTCTAACCCTTCACTAAAATTGATATTTTTACAATCCCTAAGAAGGGGGCTTCTAAAAAATTGTGGGAAAAAAGAAAGTACTAGTCACCACTGTTTTCTCCTTTTCCCACAATGATTCTACCCTTTGAAAACAAAAACAAATCCAATCATTTGAGCTACATGCATCTAATTCACTGTCTGCAAATGCTTTATGTTTGGGTAAGTCTGAAATCTGCCATGGATCTTTCTAAAGATATCATTTTGTATCCAAAAGTGAAGGGTGTTCGAGGCTAGTCTGGATTACCTGCCCCTACCACTACGTTATCGGGTCAGGCAAAGTGCAATAATGGTGGCCTCCTAGGTGTACTAAGTGTAGCATTATATAATTCCGGTTTTTCTCAATTTCATGTGATCCAGTTTGATCAGTTAATAAAATAAGACCAATCTTGTACAAAAAATACATTACCGAATCTAAAACGTGCTGTTGGGGTATGGTTTAAATATAAATCCGACTATGAATCATTTTAAAAATAGTCCTGTTTTCTGACGTTATACAGGTCCATTGACATATCGGATACTTGAAGCATTTCTAGACATGCAGTTTTTCTCGGTAAATAAGAAGCACATGTAGAAAAACTCACTGCCATCACTTTATTGCAAGCGATCTATTTTGAATTCAGCCTATGATCCGATTTGATCATGTGAAATAACAATATCCCGTCTCCTCTGCATATTACCAATGGGGGCTGCCATTATTGCACTTTGCCTGACATACTCTTGCAGTACGGCAGGGTACCAGACTAGCTCAAGACTTGCCCCAAGACTCCCATGTACAATTCTGCATACATTTGAAAGGCTGGCTTGTCATGTCCCTGATATTTATTTGATAATGAAACTGGTAATATTATGAATGACTGTAAACGACTACAGAAAAAACTAGAGCTATCACTAAACGTGATCATACCCCCCAACAGGTCCTTGTCACAAAACAGATTAATGTCACAGGAATGGAAAATAAGTGACTGGAGAGTCAATTATACCAGAGCTATCACTGAAGGTGATGAATATCCTGCAATGGCTTCTTGCCAAAGAATTACTCTTTGTTACAGACTAAAGACTTGGAGAGAATAAAACTTACTTGATACATTTTTTTTTACGAGCTGGACAAATTGAGATTGGTTTAAATAAAAAGGTTTTGCAGACAACAAATGTCTTTTCATGCAATGTTTTTGACCAGACTCTACATCTTACTTATACAGTACGGAAACTAACGAAAGCAACCTCCGAACCGAATCGGAACCGTAATAGTAACTGAACTGAACCGAAAGTAATAAACTTAAGAAAACATTGTAAATACAGAAGCCATTGCTCACGATGTTTACAATGTTTTCCTTTTTAGTCATATAATACGGAATGCACTGAAACCGCAGCGAAGCCGAAGCGGAACCGCAAAAAATGTTGCTTTCGTTAGTTTCCGTACGGTATTGGTATCTATTTTAACACATCACAAGTTGAAGACTTGGAATAGTTGTGGAGAACGTAGTAAATGCTTGTAATCATCATTTCATTTTTTTCCCAAGTAACTGCAAAGATTAATCTTTCCAATTTTGTGTAGAAAGTAGTAAGTGCTGGTAATCAGCATTTTCTCCTTTTCCAAACATATCTGAAAGATTAATCTGTCTTATATTTGAGTAAACTTCCGATGAAAAGATGAAATTGACATGACATGACATAAGTGAAGTGACATGAAAACTTACTAGTGATGGTTAGTGATGGTAAGTCTACTGTTAACTATCTACAGGTGTAGGAATCTATCATAAGAGAACGACAAAAAAGGGCTTAGCTCTTGGAAATTTTATTTAATTAACTAAGAACAATTTATGATATGCACATCTTTGCTGAGTGCAAAGTCTATCCATGAAGTTTGAAAGAAATTTGTCCAGAATCATCAAAGGGCCATAACTCCATGAAACCTAAATAAACCATAACCAAAATAGGATATGCACATCTCTGCTTGATACTGAGTCTATTTGTGTAGTTTGAACCAAATCTGTCCAATAGTTGATGAGAAAAAGAGCGGACAAGAAATTTCATGAAAGGGCCATAACTCAGTGAAAAATCAATGAACCATAACCAACATTTCATATGCACATCTCTGCTTGATACTGAGTCTACCTGTGAAGTTTGAATAAGATTCGTCCAATAGTTTATGAGAAATAGAGCGGACAAAAAGCTACAGACCGACCAACGGACGGACAGCTGTGTTAAAAGTATTCTATCAAAAGTATAATTTATTTTCATCAATTCAGCAAGGGCACCGTCATAAAGAGAACGACAAAAAAGGGCTTAGCTCTTGGAAATTTTATTTAATTAACTAAGAACAATTTATGATATGCACATCTTTGCTGAGTGCAAAGTCTATCCATGAAGTTTGAAAGAAATTTGTCCAGAATCATCAAAGGGCCATAACTCCATGAAACCTGAATAAACCATAACCAAAATAGGATATGCACATCTCTGCTTGATACTGAGTCTATTTGTGTAGTTTGAACCAAATCTGTCTAATAGTTGATGAGGAAAAGAGCGGACAAGAAATTTCATGAAAGGGCCATAACTCAGTGAAAAATCAATGAACCATAACCAACATTTCATATGCACATCTCTGCTTGATACTGAGTCTACCTGTGAAGTTTGAATAAAATTCGTCCAGTAGTTTATGAGAAATAGAGCGGACAAAAAGCTACAGACCGACCGACGGTGTCCAGAATCATCAAAGGGCCATAACTCCATGAAACCTAAATAAACCATAACCAAAATCGGATATGCACATCTCTGCTTTATACTGAGTCTACTTGTGTAGTTTGAACCAAATCTGTCCAATAGTTGATGAGAAAAAGAGCGGACAAGAAATTTCATGAAAGGGCCATAACTCAGTGAAAAATCAATGAACCATAACCAACATTTCATATGCACATCTCTGCTTGATACTGAGTCTACCTGTGAAGTTTGAATAAAATTCGTCCAGTAGTTTATGAGAAATAGAGCGGACAAAAAGCTACAGACCGACGGACGGACCGACGGACGGACGGACCGACCGACAAGCTGACTCCTATATACCCCCTAAACAGAGTTTTGGGGGGTATAATAATAATGAACCATTTGCTGTAAAATGGGGTCTTAACCTTTACCACACAATCCCGACTTTTAACAACCCTGAGAAAAAGGCCTTTTGAAAACATTGTGGGAAAAGGAGAAAATGCTGGTAACCAGCATTTTCTCCTTTTCCCACACTGTTTTCTAACCTATCAAAGACAAATCTCATCTTTTGGTACAGCTTTAATTTGTCATCTGCAAATGCTTTCAATTCGGACCACTCTAGAATTCTGTCGTTCGGTAAAGAGTTAATTCATCTACAAAAGGTATTGACCCAGGTCTACCAGTGCAATCTGTGCAGGCTGACCTGTGTTGAAACTCTTTGCTTTTCATAAAGTTTCTACATGTCAAAGGACCAGTCTACCTCAAGATTCAGTCAGTTGTTATAAAAAATGTATGTTTTGGATCCATAATTCTGTGACAACTTACTTAGTATCATGGAGATGCATTAACCCTTTACCACACAATCCCGACTTTTAACAACCCTGGAAAAGACGATTTTTGAAAACATTGTGGGAAAAGGAGAAAATGCTGGTAACCAGCATTTTCTCCTTCTCCCACAATGTTTTCTACCTTTCCCAAAACAAAAATCAGTTTTTGTGTCACATTTATTTTGTTGTCTGCAAATGCTTTCAATTTGGAAACGTCCAAAATGTTGTCGTTTGGTAAAGAGTTAATGGATGTTTTGGATCCATAATTATGTGACGACTTACTTAGTATCATGGAGATGCATTATGCCCCCTTTTTGCATGGTTCTTTAATTCAATAAGAATATTGGTAAGAAAATAATGCACATTACCATTTTGAAAAAAGATATGTCACAAATTATATTGTGCAGTATGAACATTCCCACATTCAGTTAATCCAATACATGACACAGGTACTGTACTATGATAAGTATTGAACACACACCGACAGCTAGTATACTACAATATGGTTTATTGATTTATTTGTGATTGAAACCCTCCATACTAAAGCAGGTCAGGACATGAAAAAATCAACCCTTTTTCTTAACCTATTGCAATGCAAATGTAACATTTAAATCTTTGCAGTTTACAAATTGGGAAAATGCTTTATGAAAAGGACTAACTGCTTGAAACAAATTGCTACATTTCCTACAATGTTTTCCATACTACATGTATTTAAAAATATTTGTATCTCCTTCACATATTTGTAGATCTACTAAGTGAAAATTGTTTGGAGTTTGTAAGGGGTTTAACTCTTTGACAAACAATAAAAATTTGGAGTTGTCCAAACTGAAAGCATTAGCAGACGACCATTTGATTGTGACTGGAATTGTGCTTTTTGGCTGTAAAAGGTTAGAAAAAATCATGGGAAAAGGAGAAATTGCTGGTTACCAGCATTTTCTTCTTTTCCCACAATGTTTTCAAAAGTTTTCTTTCAGGGTCGTTAAAACTCTGGATTGTGTGGTAAAGACTTAAGGCAGTTTTCAACAATATTTCAGATACACATATCACTGCAGCCAGTGCACCTATCCATACTTTCCTAGGTTCTTTTATCAGTTCTTGCACAATATTCTTCCAAAGCCTCTGGCTGCTTTCCCACATGTATGTATGTATAACCATTGTTAACGCTTTACCAAACAATCCCGGGTTTTCACGACCCTGGGAAAGAAGGCTTTTGAAAACAATGTGGAACTAGGGGCGCTTGAGCGCCTGTATCGCTCCACAGGCCTGATATTTCTATAATGGCGAAAAGAAGTTTTTAACAATTACCATTCAATCCTGCATTTTAGCTCACTGAAGAAAAAAGGTATGGAAAAAACTTGTGAGAAAAGAAGAAAAAAATGGTAACCAGCATTTTCTTAGTTTCCCACAATAATTTCTATCCTTTTTTATATATGTCTTACTAATTTGAAGATATGTTGTCTGCAACAGGTCCTTTCACAAACCATTTTGGGTGGGGAAACATCAAAATATAGAAAATATGTCTTTCTCAGGGTCGTTAAAAGTTGTGATTGTGTGGTAAAGGGGTAATCTAAAAGAACAGCTAGGAGGGCAAATGAATGAATGTTATAGCAATATAGATCAACTTACATCAATACACCAGATAGAATGAAATATGCTGGCATACAATGAACACCTAATCCCTAATAATCAACTTTTCACAGTCACAGTTAGAATGTCTTCTGTGGCAAACAACACAAAATGGTCTACAAATGCATTTACATAAATCAAATATCCTGCTCCAGGGCACAGATTAATTCTGGTGTACTGAAGTTGCGGGATCAGTTTGACTGGATAACATTAATGCCTTATCACAAATGTAAAGCCCTGTCCCACTTTGTACCAGGTCACCAGGATTTACACCCCTTCTGTCCACTCTGCATTTACTCATTAGTAGGTCAACAAACCTTTACCAGAACTAATAAAAGTGCAGAGGTTCTCTTGTTCTATATCAAAAGGACTATAAAGTACCTACAACATGGGGGTTTTGTTATTAAAATACTTTTTCTTTTTTATCTTGGCATGGTTACTCAGGCTTAGTAATAAGGCAAAATTGAAAAGCTCAAGTTGTGAAAGGTGCTCAAGCTTTTATCTTATTTATGGCCAGTGATATTTTATTACTAGTACTAACTAATAGCATATCATTGGAGTAAATTGTGATCTTAATACCAAGGAAAATGTGTGGGCTTAAATAGGACAGCCCTGACTAGGTCAAGTCAATCCAATTTTCTTCCTTTTTCTTTGTTAGTCGATAAAACTAACACAATAAATAGTTTTGGAGAAGAACATTTTTTTGAAATATAAGCCTTGTCTATAAAAAAATGTGTTTTTAGGTGTATCATTTTTTTTAAAAGGAATTTGGTATACAACCACCATAGAAACAATTTGGCTGACAACCACCATAGGAACTTACCTGCAAAACAACAATGAAATCCAATGAATAGTTTTAGAGAAGAAATTTTTCAAAGATTTTACTTTATACCATAAAAGGAAAATGAGTTTCCCATAAAAGCCATGTTTTTTGACAGATCATTTTTTTTTAAAGGAATTTTGTAAACCTGTATCTAAGGAACATTCCTGCAAAATAATAATGCTATCCAAATAGCGGTTTGGGAGGAGAAGATTTTTAAAGGTTTTTTTACTTTGGTTGCCATGGCAACCAGAATTCTTCATGGAACACAATTATTTGAAGGAATTTGAAAGAGGACCACCAAAGGAACATTCCTGTGAAATTTGGTAAAAATCCAGTCAATAGTTTCTGAGGAGAAGTTTTTTAAAGAAAAAGTTTACGGACGCACGCACGGACGAACGGACAGACGGACGGACGGACGCACGACGGACACAACGCCTTCGGCCAGTGGAGCTAAAAAGGACACAACGCCTTCGGCCAGTGGAGCTAAAAAGGAGAAAATGCTGGTAACCAGCATTTTCTCCTTTTCCCACAATGTTTCTGTTCTATCAGAGAGCCCAAGCTCATTTGTACCAAAGTTGAATTTGCCATTTGCAAATGCTTTGAAATTGGTCTTGTCTAAAATTATGTTGTGCGGTAAAGGGTTAACCCTTTCCCAAACGACAAATTTCAGCCCCTCCCAAATTGAAAGCATCTGCAGAGGACAAATTTGAAAGTGGTACATATGAACTTAAGGTTTTTTGACAGGGTAGAAAATATTGTGGGAAAAGGAGAAATTGCTGGGTACCAGCATTTTCCCCTTTTCCCACAATGTTTTCAAAAGTCTTCTTCCTCAGGGACGTGAAAACACGGGATTGTTTGGTAAAGGGTTAAGACAATGACCAGCAGCAAGAGAGAAAAGAAAACTGTTACAATGACTTTCATAAATAAGAAAAAAATTGGCTGAGCAGGGGATTCAAACAATCAACCTCCTTGTATCAAGTCATGGACACTATCAAATGCACTACCGGCTTAAACTAAGTGAAAATTTCAATATGATTGTAAGGTCAAAAAGTAGAATGTACAGTAATAACTGAAAGTCTTTTCTATTACTAATTCTCTACACAACTTGGTAAAACAGCAGTATTCAGTTAACCCTTTACCACACAATCCTGACTTTTTACGTCCCTGAGAAAGAGGGCTTTTGAAAACATTGTGGGAAAAGGAGAAAATGCTGGTAACCAGCATTTTCTCCTTTTCCCACAATGTTTTCTACCCTATCAATGACCAATATTGTCATTTCAGCCACCTTTAATTTTTCATCTGCAAATGCTTTCAATTTGGACCAATCTAATATTTTGTCGTTTGGTAAAGAGTTAAACATCGACATGTATTACCAGCCTTTCTTTCATCAATGCGCTCCAAATTTAAACACTGATGGTAATTGGTTCACCCTTTACCCAACAGTCCCAAGCTAAGAAAGGCGGCTTTAGACAACATTGTTGGTATAGGAGAAAATACTGGTAACCAGCATTTTCTCCTTTTCCCATAATGTTTTAAAATTATCAAAGACAAATCCCTGCATTTGAGACACATCAAAATTTCTACAAAATTTTAATGGTTTAACACTTTACTGCACAACAAAATTTGAGTTTTCCAGATTGGCAGCATTTACACACGACAAATGTGTTTCAAATGGGGAACGGTGTCTCAGAAAGGGTAGAAAACATTATGGGGAAAGGAGAAAATGCTGGTCACCAACATTTTCTCTTTTTCTCACAATGTTTTGAGATGGCTTCTGCCTAAGGGTGGTTAAAACTCAGAATTGTGTGGTAGATGGTTAAATTTGGATGAACCTAAATTTTTTTCAGGTACAGGTAACCAGGGTATTCTAGAATACAAAGAGTTTAAATATCTATGTTTCATCACCACAAACTATGTTGTTTGTAAATACTAAATATCTCCAAGAAGAATTTTCATATGAATGAAACACAGGTTTTGGATGAAGAAGAAATGAATCCTCATTTTGGCACATGTTTTATGCCGCTTTTAACACTATTTTAGTTATATTACGGCAACTTCTCATATATTCATGTATGTCCTGGGTTTCAATAGTACCAGGCTAGGGCTGTCTTCCCTAAGGATATTCCCAAAAAAGCTCAGTGCTCCCAGTTACAACAATACTTTGGCCTTCTTTTGAAAACAGCCAAGCCAATAACCCTGAGGAGAAGGTTTTTGAAAACATAGTGGGAAAAGTAGAAAATGCCACGTTAGCTACCTGCATTTTCCCCTTTTGTCACAATGTTTTCTACCAATTCACAAACAAATCCCATTATTTAAGTTGGATCTATTTTGTCGTCTGTAATTTATGCTCTCATTTTTGGCAGGTCTAAATTTTGTCCTTGGTAAAGAGTTAACTCTTTTCCACACAATCCCAAGTTTTAACGAGTATGAGAAAAAAAGACTTTTTGAAAACAATATGGGAAAGGGAGAAAATGCTGGTAACTAGCATTTTCATTTGAGTCAATTTTAAATTGTCTTCTGCAACTACTTAGAATTTGGACAAGTCTAAAGTTTTGTCATGTGGTAAACACTTAACTCTTTACCACACAATCCTGACTTTTAACGACCCTGTGAAAGAAGCCTTTAGAAAACCTTGTGGGAAAAGGAGAAAATGCTGGTAACCTTTACCACACAATCCTGACTTTTAACGACCCTGTGAAAGAAGCCTTTAGAAAACCTTGTGGGAAAAGGAGAAAATGCTGGTAACCAGCATTTTCTCCTTTTCCCACAATGTTTTCTACCCTTTCCAAAACAAATTTCAATTTTTCAATCACATTTATTTTGTCGTCTGCAAATGCTTTCAATTTGGACAAGTCTAAAATTTTGTTGTTTGTTAGAGTTAAGCAAGCACATAAGGG
Source organism: Tridacna gigas (assembly GCA_945859785.2). Lineage (NCBI taxonomy): Eukaryota > Metazoa > Mollusca > Bivalvia > Cardiida > Cardiidae > Tridacna > Tridacna gigas. Next base: position 9,195,636 of record OX244031.2, on the reverse strand, counting down.
ACACTAAACATGTGCTTTGTAAGTGCAGGTACATTTTAACATCTTTTTCCCTCTCTGGGACCTCATCATATGGTTACTTAATACAGGCTTCTTGCTCAATAGAGGTGGTCACTATGGCAACTTTCATTGGATATCCGAACAACTGCCAACATGACACAGAAGTTACTCAATGACTCTAATTTTTGTAAATTTCTCAGGGAATGAATAAAACACTATGAATTAAATCACTCTTCTGTGCAACATTTCTGATATTGCCTGTTTCCAGAGCTTTTTCTGTCACACTGTTTTTGCAAAACAATATGTAATTTATGGTTAATTAATGATTTTTGTCAGATCTAGTTTTTCAAAAGTCTTGAAATAAGTAATGAACAAAATACATGTATTGGACAAGAGTGATTTAATTCATAGTGTCAGAGTGAAACAACCAGAAAATTGAACTTCAGCCACTTGGGCTGAAAGACGTAGGGGAAGAAGAGGGCAGACAACTTGTTTCCCATATAAACCCCCATGAGCTATGTTGTAGGGGTAGGGATATTATAACTTGGCTGTTTCAAAGGGCAGGGTATTTGATAAGAAGAGCACCACTGATTTACATGCCATGACTGATTTAAATCTAGGATTAACCCTTCAGCAGCTTTTAACCCTTAGGTTGCTAAGCGCAACTCACTGACCTTTTGCAGACAGTGTAGATCAAGATCAGACAGCACAGAATGTGCAGTCTGAGCCAAGATCTACACTGTCCGACACGGAGATATTTTTTCTCCAAATATACTTTTGAAATAACAACATTTGGGTTTTTACTATCTGCTTGAAAGTTTTATTTCATTTATTTAGCAGGATATAGGTTAACAACCCTGAAGAAGAAGCCTTTTGAAAACATTGTGGGAAAAGGAGAAAAATGCTGGAAACCAGCATTTTCTCCTTTTCCCACAATGTTTTCCACCCTATCAAAGACAAATTGCACCATTTTGTGAACATTTAATTTGTCATCTGCAAATGCTTTCAATTTAGACAAATCTACCTTTTTATCATGTGGGAAAGAGTTAACCTTTCAATAGCCTGGGGAATAGACAAATAAGTGAGCTATCACCATGATAATCACAACTTAACTCTTTACCGAACGACAGAATTTAAAATAAAAATAAATACATGCATTTGCACACAACAAATTCAGTGAACCTTAAAAGATGAGTTCTGTATTTGAAGACGAAGAAAACACTGTGTCTAAAGAAAAAAAATGCTGGTTACCAGCATTTTCTCCTTTTCCCACAAAGATTTTAAAAGCTTTCTTCCTTAGGGTTGTTGTGCTGTGCACACAGAATTTTCACATAATATCTAAAGCAAACCAATCAGGAATCACGTTCAAGAGTTAGTTGCCACCCATAATTTCAAAAGCCACACCTTCATTAATGTAATATGGTGTGCATTCATTCGGCAAACCTCGGGTGATCCAGTGATCAAGTCCCTCGGCTGAGAAGAAGGTATGGAATTGGCCGAGTTGTGACGACTGGGTGTGCATCCTGTCACAAATCTATTATATGGTATGTATTTAGCTACAACCATTTTCTGACATATAACATGCACTCAAGCCTGTAAAATTCGCCAAAATTTCTTATCTGACGGGAATAGCTGTCGTTGCTTAATACAGAGGTCGTCCCGATATAAAGGCTATGATCATCAATCAATAACAGATGTAACTTCTGCTAGTTTAGCAGTTTTCTGTCTGAAACTGTGCTGAATTTTGTGGGCTTGACAGCATATTATATGTCAGAAAATTCCCTCGCCCGGTCGAGTGAGTCAGGTACTTTTTGTACTTGCCTGAGGTCAAAGATCACTCACCAATGTGAGCAGCTGTGTGGAATTTTTTACACCACTGCGATTGAGCCACTGTGGCTCAGGGATAAAAAGATCTATTCCATTAACACAGCACTCCAAGATTTGATATAAAACTCACCTATCTACCATGTCTTTCATCATCTTATTGGATTTTGTCATTTTCTCTATCTCGGCATCTCTCTCTTTTATCTTACTCCTCATCTTCTCCACAGTTTTCTGCCATTTCTTGCTCTCTTCCCATTTTAGTAGCTCCTCATTGCCCCCACTTCCCTAGAAAACAAATGCACTTCATTAACATCAAGTTTTCACAAAGCATCGCTCATATGTAAGTATCAGGGCCATTTAGACCTGAAAGTCTTTCAAATTTATTTATACAGTGTAGTGATCATATGATTAATCAAGATCAGATTAAATAATACATAACAAAATCTTGTAATCTTGTAAAATCTTGTTCTTCACTGTATACAAAAGCACAGAATAATGCTCTACTTTGATTACCTTGGGTGGAGGGTCTCGTGGAGATTCTTTTTTAACATCATAAGGTTTTTCCGGTGCTTGGGATTTCCTCTTCAGTTCTCCTTCAAGCATTCTAATCTGTCGTCGAAGCTCATCCATCTCCTTCTTGGTGTTCTCATCACCAGTTTTCTGGAATAAAAGAAAATGTATAATTATCAAAATTTGATTATATATCATGATTCATTTGTATTAGATTTTTACTGCCAATGCTGGGAAAATTCTTTCAAGTTATTTTGGCAGTTCATAAAAGAATATTTCCAACATAATTTTTATCTACTATTTACAAAACTTTTTTCATCAGTGATACAGTGAGTAGTTTTCAAATTTTTTCAGGAGTCTAAACACCATATTTTGAATTCCATAATTTCTCTACTCTAAAAATCCAGACAGATTCTTCCAACATAAAATAGAAGCAATGCTCTGGCAAAACAGGATTTAATGCATCTCCATAATGCATTATACCAAGCATGTCATCACATAATTATGGATCCATGAGATACATTTTGTCTAACAACCGGCTGAATAATGAGGTAGAATGGTCCTTGGACATGTAGAAAATTTACCAACTGCAAAAAGGTTTGACACAGGTCAGCCTGCACATACTGCACAGGCTGACATAGGTCAATACATTTTGCAGATGCACCGAGCCCCCTTTTCAAAAAACATGGCTCATAGAATAGTTCATTTGTATTAGATTTTTATTGACAATACTGCATGAATTATCTTAAGTTATTCTGGCATTTTATAAAGAATGTTTCTAAGACAATTTTTATCCCATATTTGGGTACAGGTTTTAAATTTTCTCCGCTGAAATTTGTTTCAGATAGAAATGACTCATGGAAATAGCTTTTCACCTACAAGACAGGTTCAAATAAACAGCACAGTCTTGTGTTTCATATCAAGAGCACCTATAGTTTCCAAACCACTCATTCTTAGAGCTAAATCTACCATGATTAGAGTAATCACCATTATGCTACTGTTGAAACAGTTTCTTTCAATACCATTGTCCTCAAATATTAGGAAGTGGAAACAGACTTTGGATATACGACAGGATAATTAACTCTTTACCACACAGCGAAAATGTAGACTTGTCCAAATTGAAAGCATTTGCAGACGACTATTTAAATGTCACACAAATGATGGAGCTTGTCTTTGACAGGGTAGAAAACACGGTGGGAAAAGGAGAAAATACTGGTTACCAGCATTTTCTCCTTTTCACACAATGTTTTCAAAAGGCTTCTTTCTCCGGGTCGCTAAAAGGCGGCAATGTGTGGTAAAGGATTAACAAGAGCACCACATGCTGATGCCAATGCTTGGCTGCAGTTGCTTTTCACACAATGTTTTCAAAAGGCTTCTTTCTCCGGGTCGCTAAAAGGCGGCATTGTGTGGTCAAGGGTTAACAAGAGCACCACATGCTGACGCCAATGCTTGGCTGCAGATGCTTGATTTTCAATGAAAATTCAAAGTCAAAAAGGGGCATAACTGTTTCAAAAACATTTTGATGGCTACCTGCCCTTGTTGCATAGTTTTCCCTTCTGATAGTAAACAACTTGTCCAGGTTTGAAGTGAATATCTTCAGTAATGACATAATATCATAAAAAGTCAAAGTTTTTGAAAATGTCAAAGTTCTTGCATGACAATGACGCAGACAACGCCAGGGCAATGACAGTACCTCAGCATTTTCTTCGAAAACAGCTGAGCTAAATATTCTAACCAATGATTTTATTTTAATACACTGACAGGTTTTACCTGAGCTCTCATTGTATTCATTCTATCAATTTTCTTCTCTAGTTCTTCAACCTCTGACTCTAATCTCTGCTTATCTCCCTTTAGTTTACTGACAGTCTTCTCTTTTTGAGCTGGAATGAAAAAAAAAAAAAAACATATAGTTTGTTGTAGACGAAGTTACTGGAGATCACTCCCTACTTACAGCATAGCTTCTTCCCATATGAAATCAATACCTGACAACCTCATTGGGGAGAATTCTCTTTAGCTCTGGGGTAAATGTATTGGTATTTTAAAACTCAATAAACGAGGATATTTGCCGAACAGGTTAGAATCCATGCCAGAGTGGTTTATATTTGAGCTATGCATTTGTTGCGAACTTTCATGTTTGTAAGAACTATATCTACAAAGTAACACTATTTCTTTTAAATCCAAACCAAATGACAAAAATGTAGACTTGTCCAAATTGAAAGTATTTGCAGACAACAAATTAAATGTTGCACAAATGATGGAATTTGTTTTTCATAGGGTAGAAAAATATGTTGTCTGCAAAAATTCTCCGTTTAAAGAAGTCTAAAATACTTTCATTTGGTAAAGAATTAATACTTATACATGTATATACATATGAAAGGATTGTGGACAAAGGAGAAATCGCTCATCATGAGCACTTTCTTCTTTTACCAGTACATTTTCAAAACCAATCTAGTACAAGACAAACACAAGAGGGCCATGATGGCCCTGTATCGCTCCACTGGCTTATAAATATAAACCACGAAGAAAGGTCTTCACTATATAAGCCCTTATAAAACTTTGACCTCATGGCTACAGTCTGACTAAATGGGGAATATTGTATTAGAAGAATAACATGCCAAATGTGGGAGTTCTTGGCCTTATGGCTGGTAACAAGATGGTTTCTGAACTTTTCACTCCATAAACCCATGTAAAACTTGTGATCCCTGGTGCAGGGCCAAACTTGATCCTAGAGCTGTAACTTGGGCCCTCTTTGTAACTGTCCACTAAATAATGCTATAATTATATGCAAAATTTGGTAGCCTAAGCCTTATGGCTATGTACACCAAGATTTAAAAGTTTTCCCTATGTAAGCCTATGTAAATCTTGTGAACCCCCCCCTCCAAGTATGAGGCCAAATTGACCCCAGGACTATACTTTGGGCACTTTTGGTAGACTCCAACTAGATCAAGCTAAATGCCAAATTTGGTAGCTCTAGGCCTTATGGTTTCAGACAAGAAGATATTTAAAGTTTTCTCTATATAAGCCTATGTATAAAACTTGTGACCCCTGGGGAAGAGCCAATTTTGACCCCAGGGCTATAATTTCAAGAAACATGATAGAGGTCTACTACATAAAGCTACATGCCAAATTTGGTAGCCCTATGCCTTATGGTTTCAGACAAGAAGATTTTTAAAGTTTTCTCTATATAAGCCTATGTAAAACTTGTGACCCCTGGGGAAGAGCCAATTTTGACCCCAGGGCTATAATTTCAAGAAACATGATAGAGGTCTACTACATAAAGCTACATGCCAAATTTGGTAGCCCTATGCCTTATGGTTTCAGACAAGAAGATTTTTAAAGTTTTCTCTATATAAGCCTATGTAAAACTTGTGACCCCTGGGGCAGAGCCAATTTTGACCCCAGGGCTATAATTTGAAGAAACTTGATAGAGGTCTACTACATAAAGCTACATGCCAAATTTGGTAGCCCTATGCCTTATGGTTTCAGACAAGAAGATTTTTAAAGATTTCCAATATTTTTCAGTTTTGTTGCCATGGCAACCAGAGTTTTTGAAGGAATCAAATTCTTTCAAGAAATTCTGAAGAGGACCATGTCAGGATCATTTCTGTGAAGTTTCGTGAAAATCGGATGGGTAGTTTCAGAGAAGAAGATGTTTGAAATAAAAGTTAACGCACGGACGGACGGACGGACGATCGGACGGACGGACGGACGCACGACGGACACCGGGCCATGACATAAGCCCGCTGGCCTTCGGCCAGTGGAGCTAAAAAAACAGAAAGTAACATATTGAAGAACATACCAAGTTCTTCCCTAAAGTCATCCATTTCAGCTTGCAGGGAGGTTTCTTTATCCTTTCTCTTCTTCAGTTCTTTCCTCTGTCTCTCCACAGTGTTCTGCAAGTCTTCCACTTGATCCTGTACCAATTATAAGAATACAAATGAGCCATGCTCTGGAAAAAGGGAGTCTAATGTATCTCCATGATGCATTGTACCATGCAAGTCATCACATAATGATGGATCCATAAAATCCATTTTATCTAACACCTAGCTGAATCCTGAATAGTCCTTTGACATGCAGAAAATGGACCAAGAGCAAAAACTTTCAACACAGATCAGCCTGCGGTAACTTTGCAGGCTGTCCCTGATCATTACTTTTTTGCAGATGCATTAAACCCCCTTTTCACAAGCTCAAATACTGCTATAATGCAAATTTTCATTGATTTTTATAAACCCTTGGAGTGCAAAGTACAACAAATGTTGTTTATGCAATATGTGGCTTTAATTAACCCATAACTAAAATAGCATGTGTTTGATCAACCCTAGGGAAAACATTGTTGGAAAAGGAGAAAATGCTGGTAACCAGCATTTTCTCCTTTTCCCACAATGTTTTCAACCCTTTCAAAGAAAACTCCATCATTCTAGGAACATTCAGTTTGTTGTCTGCAAACTCTTTTAATCTAATTGAGTCTGAAATTTTGTAGTCTGGTTAAGAGTTTGTTTGGATACGAGTTTCCTTTCTCCATTTTGTTTGTTTCTTTCTTTTAATGGGGTCAAAAATAGGTAGCCCATACAAATAAGGATTTACTGAGGTAAAACCCTAAAATGCTGTTAATTCATTTAAATTGAAAGCACTTGCCAAAAACAACCTTAAAATGGCTTAACAAATGGAATTTGTCTTTGAAAGAGGAGAAAACATTATGGGAAGAGAAGAAAATGCTGCACTCCAAGACAAGATTTTCTTCTTTTCCAGAAATGTTTTCAAAAGCCTTCTTCCTTGGGGTCGTTAAAACCAACGGTTGTTTGGTAAAGAATTAAACATATATGAAACAGTAGGTAAATTATTTATTCTATCATTACTCATTTTCATAAAGGGGAAGAGGGAGAGGGTTGAAAAAATTTACAGGAAAATATGGGATTTCTCACCACCAACTCCTTTGTATGTTTATCAACAATTTTCTGTACATTGACTTGTTGTGAAGAATCTTCAGCATGGGACTTCACTTGTTCTTGTGCTTGTGTTACCATATCTGCTCTCAACTCAGTCAAAGCTTTACTTAGAGCCTGAAAACATAGGATTAATATGTTACGATAGTAGTCAGTCACAAGGTCATGAAAAGTAATTTCTCTTTTTTCCATAATCTTATCACATACTTTCATGCACTTTAATCTATAGGCAAGTCATGTTCACTATTCCTCTTCTAGAGGTCTTCAACCCTTTACTAAACAATCCAGTGTTTAACCCTTTACCAGATGACAAAATTTTAGCCTTGTCTAAATTGACAGCATTTGCAGATGACAATTTCCGTGTGGCTCAATTTTTCTTCGACAGGGTAGAAAACATTGTGGGAAAAGGAGAAAATGCTGGTTACCAGCAGTTTCTCCTTTTCCAACAATGTTTTCAAAAGGCTTTTTTCCGTTAAAATGGTTGTTAAAAGGCGCTGCTACCAGCATTTTCTCCTTTTCCAACAATGTTTTCAAAAGGCTTCTTTCTGTTCAAAGGGTCGTCAAAAGGCGGCATTGTGCAGTAAAGGGTTAAACCTTTACCACACAATCCCAAATTTTAACAACCCTGAGAAAAAGGCCTTTTGAAAACATGGTGGGAAATGGAGAAAATGCTGCTAACCAGCATTTTCTCCTTATCCCACAATGTTTTCCACTATTTCAAAGATAAAAATCTTCTTTTGGACTTCTTTTGATTGGTTGTCTGCAAATGCTTTCAATTTGGTGAAGTCCAAAATTTTGCTGTTTGGTAAAGATTTAGAAAGCCTCAAGAAGGCTTTTGAAACATTATTAAAGGGAAAAGGACAACATGCTTTTATTCACTATTTTCTTCTTTTCCCACGATGTTTTTTTAATCTTTCAAAGACTAACCCAATCACTTGATCCACATTTGTCATCTGTAAATGCTAAAAAATTTCAAAAGCTCTTAAATTTTGTCGTCTGGTAAAGAGTTACCAGCCTTTTCATGATAAATTCCCCCAACCTTGTTATTCAGCACTGGTGCTTTTGTCATTTCCTTACCATGCTCTCTCAGCATTTCAGAAAGTCTGTGTTTTTGTGTTTTTGACACCCAAAATGAAAGTCTGACACAACAAAATCAATACATAGCGTCTTCCTTGATGCAACATAAATCAGAACTAAAACGGAACATAAAGGATTGATTCAATTAATATATCTTACAAAATCGTCAAGTTTATAACTGCAGAATCATAACGAACTTGCTTTCTAACACTGAATTATTTGTTTCTGGTTTACAATCAATCGGTCTAAAACGTGATATTATTCTGTGTGACATCGCTGTCATCTTACCTATATTATCCATTCTTAAAACTTTTTGCCCACATTTTAGACCCTGCTCGGTCATGGTCACCTACTTGCTGGAGTAATTGGGATGACAAATGACAGTTTCTACGAGGTCATTGTTTTCAACTTTAACCTTTAACTCTTTACCAAACGACAAAATTTTAGACCACTCCAAATTGAAAGCATTTGCAGAAGACAAAATAAATGTGACTCAAAATTTAAAATTTGTTATGGGAAGAGTAGAAAACATTGTGGGAAAAGGAGAAAATGCTGGTTACCAGCATTTTCTCCTTTTCCCACAATGTTTTCAAGAGGCTTCTTCCTCAGGGTCGTTAAAAGTCAGGATTGTGTGGTAAAGGGTTAATACCACACTGTCATTTAAAACTTTTAGCATTATGTGACACAGATCTACAAACTGGCAAAGGCAAACAATATGTGAAAAAAAAAAAGGTTAAAGACTGTGACACATAAAATTTCTGAATGACCCCCACCATAATTTATGAGCTATCAGAAATACTGCTCTATATCTTAACATAAAGGAAATGTCCAGATCTAAGATCAGGCCTTATGTTTTAGCAATTTGATCTTGATTTTCACCATCAAAAGTGGCAACAAAGGTTTTAGATAGGCTTTCTACCAGTAAAAAATGCTACATCTGCATCAGAGAAATATATCTTTTTCTATATGTTTGCATAAATTGTTCTTTACATTGAAAAATATGTGAGAGCATGTAATAGTCGATGTGTAACATGTATAAGAGTTAACCCTTTCCCAAACAACAAATTTTGGACTAGTCCAAACTGAAAGAGTTTGCAGACGACAATTTTAAATTTGATGAAAACGGCAGAAAGGTCTCAAAACAGGTAGAAAACACTGTGGGAAAAGGAGAAATTGCTCGTTACAAGCAATTTCTCCTTTTCCCAGTGTTTTCAAAAGACTTGTACTGCAGACACGTGAAAACCAGGGCTTGTTTGGGAAAGGGTTAAATGTTACACAAACACACCTGATGCTGTTTCTCTTTAAGAGCAACTTGATTCTTCAATCTCTCCACAAGATTTTTCATTGTAGTAGTTGGTGCTCTGGAATTAGCTTCTTTGGCGGTACCCAGCTCCTCTGTAAGTAATTCTATCTCTTTCTTTTGGTGTTCCACGGTCTGTTTTAGTTGGTCAACCTCAGACTGTTTAGACGAGACTTCCTGCTGATACTGGCTCCCTGCCCTGTTATCATGGATACAAAATCATATATGAGCCATGCACTGTGAAAAGGGGGTTTAATGCATCTGCAAAAAGTATCAACTCATGTCAGCCAGCGCAATCCGCGCAGGCTGACCTGAGTTGAAACTTTTAGCTTAATTTGTAAATTTTCTGCATGTCAAAGGACCATTCTACCTCCAGGTTCAGTTAATAGCCAAGACTGAAATGTCAATGTTGTAGCTTATTTGATAATTACAGAATCTGAAATCAGTAGATGATTGGTGTATCCAACCAAGGGACAAGGTGTTGGAAGATTTTACGTAAAGAAATACATATACATGAAAAACTGTTATGTGACATGTGACCATGTAGAAACACCAATATCCATGTACACTACAAACTTTGTACACCCCTGCAGCACAATATATATAACATTTTGAAAAACCATCAAACAATCAATTGCTTGTCAAAAGCAAATTTTCCTTTGCCTACAATGTTTTCCATATCACTGAGCTAGTAAATAGATTGCAGTGCAATAGTTGATGTAAACAGCACTCACTTCTGTTTTTCTCCCGCATGCTTGCGATCCTGATCCTGAAGTTTGGTCCTTAGAATGACTAAGTCCTCGTCTTTGACGCGGATCTTCTCTCCCATGGCAGCTAGAGCATTTTCCTGCTCAACAACTAAATCTTCTAGTTGATTCAAACGAGCAACCTTGAAATGATAAAAAACCAAATCTTATAATGTATACAATTCTTTGCATCACACATGTGAGGTGTGCTCTGGCAAAAGGGGGCTTAATGCACGTCCATATTGCATTACACCTAGCAAAACATTGCCTTCTTATGGGTCCATGAAATCCATTTTGACACACAACAGACTAATGCATGAAGTAGAATTATCCTTAGACAAGCAGAAAATTTACTGATAGCGAAAAGTTTCGGCCCATGTCAGCCTGCGCAGGCTGACCTGGGTTGATACTTTTCGAAAATGCATTAAACCCCCTTTTCACAGAGCATGGCTCATATGTGTTCAATCTTACTAACAGAAAGCTGGTGACAAGGAATTTTCTCCTTTTCCCTCAGTGCTGTCAAAAGGTCAAGGCTGTATCCAGCAGTATGTTAGTAACACTGTTGCAACAGTTAGGGTCATCTAACTGCATCCAGAAGAGAGAAAAGTGCCTTGTCTGCAGATATTTCCACTACGAGAGGTTTCAGCAAGAACTGAACTTGAAATGTACAGTGGAGCCCCGTTATAACGAAGTCCGCGGGGTCCATGGATTCGACCCGCGTTATATCCGGGGTGAAGGATATAACACTGTTTCACCCGAGTCCCGAATTCCCGTCTCTCTACTTACGCTGGCCTGTGTTTCAACTTTCTTGATCCTGTCGATGATTGTACCGTAATTCGTCAATGTATTTGGACAGAAAAAAATAATTATTTTTTTTTGTGTCCGAATCTTTAGGAAATTATTATCTTGAAAAAAAGGGGGTGGCCGAAATAATAGGTTTTACCTTGTTGTCCAAATGTGTGTGTCCCGAAAAAATAAAAGTAAAATCCAACAAATTTAGATCAATTTATTGCACCGATGAGGGGGTCAAAATTCTAAAATATCTAAAATTCCAGCGTGTTTTCAATCTTAAAAGCATGCGTTTTAAATATTTAGACCTATAAGCAGTAGCTTTCTAAAATCATAATTCAGTAGTGCATGGTATATATCCAAGATCAGACTGCACATTCTCTATAATCTGATCTCAATCTACACCGTGCACCAACATTTTAAACTCTGCCATCTTGCCATCATCAAAGAGCCATCTTTCAACACCTGTCGTGGGTACACAAATGTTTGCAGTAAAATTTGGATTATGGGTATGACGTAATGTGCAAATCATCCAGAGCGAGAGGGTTGTAAAGCACCTGTTTTTGTACACACTCTCCCGGGTTACGTGCTGACCTCCAATCGACATAAAATGACCACGCAATAAGCGTATATCATGCCCACTTTATACTAGCTGATAGTGTCTTTTTGCGGTTAGTAATGGTTCTTTCAGGAACACCTGGGCAGCTTTGTCGCATAATTTGTGTAGTCAGCAGAAAAAAAGTCTGCCTGTTTTTTTCTTTAGAAAATATTCCTTGCAACCAAAATAAAACGGAATGCATACAACAATTAATGCATTCGATCTAATTTTATATATACATGTAAATGGATTTAATACCGATAAATAAAGGAAAGAAACAATGAGGTTTGGTACTTAAATTTTTTTTTAATATTGTTCATGGAGGGACAATTTCACGGTTCTGCAGGTGCCTTTTGAAAACGTTACGAAAAAAGGGAAAAACTGCTTGCACAACACCAAAAAGCCGAGAAACATTAAACTCTTCAAGCACCTTTCAAAACTAGCTGTTTGAGCGGCCTGTGTAGATCAAGATCACACTAGGCAGAATGTTTGGTCTGATCTAGATCTACTCTGTCTTGGTGAGAAGTTTTCAACAAAGACAACCTTGGTATTGCTTTTTTTTGTCTTATTTCATGACTTAAAATAACCGCCGAGTTACTCGCGTTCATGTTCATAATGATGAATATCGGCGATGCAGAAATGTGCAAATATGCAGCCGATCATTATCGGCAACATTTTCTAAATAAAAGATATGTATTTACTGGCTGATTTTTCGGAAAATTAATGCTACAGGCTGTCCGAATATATGGGAAAATTATTTTTTTGGACTGTCCGGAATAAGGACTCAAAATAAATTATTTTTGACCGTGTCCGAACTTTTACGGTGTCCGAATACATTGGCGAATTACATGTAGTTTTTCTGCGATCGTGTATGCTTTCCTCTTCTGAGACATTGTAAAACAAGGTTAGGTAAAAGTATAGAGAGAAAGAACAGTTAGTATGCACAAAACTTGTGGCGTGAAAGTACGAAAATGATAGTGCAACTAATTAAAGGGTGTGAAATATTGCAAAGTTAGCTTTTAAGAATAAATTTGTTAGTCAAAGGATAAGAGAACAAAGTGCTTTGCTTTGGATTAAAAAGAGTCGATAAATGAGTGAGAAATAGCTGTATGAATCGCTGTATGATCGATTGCTATCGCTATCTAGAATACAACGTAGTGTATCCATTTGAACCAAGTAGCCCAGTTTTTATACAGAAAATGGCTTGTGTAAGCTTGTGTTTGACCATTCTTTATTCACTCAAGTGTCACTCAGTTTGGCTGAAGACTGAAGTCCTATCGTAATCAACTTAGCGTGTATTTGTCAAACAATGTCAAACAACCAATTAACGATTGCCAGCAGTCATACAGGTAACAACCAAAAAAGGTGTGAAAGACTGTCTGATTATGTGCACGCGTATCGATTTTGAGCAATTGATTAGTAGGTTGTTTTTTTTTACATTGAGCATCCAGATCAGCGTATCCTAGATCCTGATCGGACGCAAAATGGTCCCCCCCCCCCCAAATTTTGGGAGCCATAGGACACCCGCGTTCTAACGGAATCAGCGAGTTAACGAAGTTCGTTATAACGGGGCTCCACTGTATAGTACACTTGGCCTACAATGAGCCCTTGTAGACCCTGAATCAAGATATGAATGGCATTCTGGCAAAGGGTTAAATAGATCTCCATGAAGAATGACACTAAGCTAGTCATCACATAATTATGGATCCATAAAATCTATTCAGTCTAACAACTGACTGAATCATGAGGTGCAATGGCCCTTTGGCAAGCAGAGAGTTTACAAAAAGCAAAAAGTTTCAACCCATGTCAGCCTGAGCAGACTGCGCAGACTGACACTTTTTTGCAGATGCATTAAGCCCCCTTTTCACAGAAAAGGCTCATATATAAGCTTACCTGCTTATTTGTGATTGGCTGGGCCAATTTCTGAGTCATGATTTGCTGAGCTGCCTCTTTAAACTTGCTAAAGGCAGCATCCGTGTTCATGTGGATTTTATGTTGCATGGCTTTAAGCTCTTGTTCATGTCGTCTATTCATTTCTTGCATGTCCTCACGAGCCTGCCTCAACAAGTCCTGATACTTGCAGATAGTTTCCTCTTTCTGCTGGATTCTGGCCTACAATAAATCAGAAAGTGTATCTTAACCCTTTCCCAAACAAGCCCTGGTTTTCACATGTCTGCAATACAAGTCTTTTGAAAACACTGTGGGAAAAGGAGAAATTGCTCGTAACGAGCAATTTCTCCTTTTCCCACAGTGTTTTCTACCCTTTTTGAGACCTTTCTGCCATTTTTATCAAATTTAAAATTGTCGTCTGCAAACTCTTTCAATTTGAACCAGTCCAAAATTTGTCATTTGGGAAAGGGTTAATATCCAATTAACCCATGAACTTAAGGCTGCTTTTCACAGTAATGAATTATTAGTCCAAGTGCAATAAAGAGAAAGTAAATGGCTTGCTAGAGTGCTGTAGCCTACTGTAGTTGATTACTGCAGGGATATAAAAAGTCATGTTAGAATGGAAATGTCAGCTGATCTGGACATTTTAAGGTTTGTTTGAACTGAATGCTTCAAAAAACATCGCTACATGATAGGGAATGGACTGAGACACAAAATGTCAAGTGAAGGCAAGGCACATTCCATACATTTGTCAGTACATTCCTCATGTCTCCTTACCACTACTATGTGGCCTTTCCAGCTTTCCCCACATGAAGTCATTGGTATTGTGGTTGAGTGTAATTTTCCAACAGTTACTAACTTAACCCTTTACCACACAACAAAATTTGAGACTTGTCCAAATTGAAAGCATTTGCAGAGTACAAATTACTCGTAACTCACAATATGTAATCACGCTATCATAGGGCATAAAAACATAGTGGGAAAAGGAGAAAAAGCTGGATACAAGCAATTTCTCCTATTCACACAATGTTTTCAAACGCCTTCTTTCCCAGTGTTGTTAAATGTTGTGATTGTGTGGTAAAGGGTTAAGAGGCTACTAATGCTAAAGTGTCTTCAACTCTCTACCAAAACATTGTGTTTTTTAAAAGTATGGTAAAGAAGAAAATGTAGGTTACAAACATTTTTCTCCTTTATCCACACTGTTTTCTACCCTTGAAATCCCATCATTTAAGCCATACATGATTGATCTTACCTGCAAATACTTTCAATACAGGTAAGACTACAATTTTGATGTCTGGTTAAAAAAGTTCACAATAGGAAGAAATAGAATGTGCAAACAGAACCACACCTGGAGGCTATTTATAGTTGACTGTGCCACTCTCATAGACTGCTCACTCTCATAATCCTTGTCTTTAGTGGCCCTGTTAATCTCTGCCTCAGTCGTAGCTTTAGCCTGGGCTTTCAGAATGATCTCGTCTCTGTCGGCAGTCGCTGGCATCCTCAGCCGAAGCTCCTGAATAACTTTGTCTTTAGCAATAAGAGCTCTGTCCAGCTCTCTGTTGTTTTTCTCCAGTTCTTCGTTTCTCTGTTTGAGGTGTTTGGATTGAGCCTGAGTGTCGAGAATGACTCGCACATTGGACTTAATGGTTGAAATTGCATCTTCTAGTTGGTTAGCAACCGGCAGCTTCGAATCTGGTAGTGTTCCTACTGCTTCTTCAAACTGAAATGTGCGTAAAGAAGGTTTTTTTAATTACAGGGCTAAACCATTACTCCTGAAACAAATTGGAGGCTGGCAACTTTAAAACAAAAATCCATGTAGAATAAGGATAGTCATTATCAACTGTGGTTTATTGTGAAATTACACATAATAATAGCATGGCAACAGGAGAAATTGCTTCTGGGCCTAATCCTCTTCCAGCCACAATGTTTTCAGAAGCGATCTACTGAAAGAGAACAAAACTGTCTGCAGAAGGTACTATAATGTTTCTTCTCTTTTCAACAGATAAAAATATCCTTTTACTACAATATTTTCAAAAGCCTTTTTCCTTAGGGTCGCTAAAAATCTGGGTCTGTATTTACCAACCATTCTTAAAAACATTCTTAGTCTTATTCTCCAGAATTGTCTAAATTTGAAAATAACACAACTTCTGACTGGCTAAACCATTAAATGGTTTAGCCAGTCAGAAATCATTTTACATTCAAATGTAGAAAATCTTCAAGAATTAGACAAAGAATGTTCTTACGAATGGTTGGTGAATACGGGCCCTGGATTGAGTTGTATAGGGTTAACTATTGAGCCATGAAAGACCCCTGACAAGCAGTGAATATCCTGACACTATACCAATGACCCTGAGGATATACGCTTTTGAAAACATTGTGGGAAAATGTTACTCTTAGTTGCCTAAAAGGAAGAGTAAAAAAATTTGTGATCTGATTTTGAGTTGTTGTACATCATGCTGTTAAGAGATGACTTTAACCCTTTACTATACAATCCCAAGTTTTAACGACCCTGAGGAAAAAGCATTTTGAAAACCTTGTGGGAAAAGGAGAAAATGCTGGTAACCAGCATTTTCTCCTTTCCCAACAAAGTTTTCTACACTTTCACTGACAATTACCATCATTTCAGCTAAATTTAATGGTGTCTACAAATACACTTTCAATTTGGACCAGTCTAAAATTTTGTTGTTTGGTAAAGGGTTAACAGGACAGTACATGCCTTGGCTGCAGCACCTGCAATCTGGGCTGCCTGTCTCTCCAATGTTGCAATCTGTCTTTCCAGCTCTACCTCTCTGTGTTCCCATCTTAATTGTCGCTCCTCAAAGTCCTGAAACAAGACAAATAGAAAATAATTGTCAAATACATGTACAATCCATCTGTCTATATAGTGTTTATTTATAGTCACCACCAGTTGCCAATATGGGCAACACCCAAAGAAAGCTATCAATCATTTAACCCTTTACCACACAATCCAAACTTTCAATGACCCTAAGAAAAAAGCATTTTGAAAACATTTTGGGAAAAGGAGAAAATGCTGGTAACCAGCATTTTCTCCTTTTCCCAAAATGCTTTGTAACCTTCCCAAAACAATTTTCAATTTTCGAGTCACATTTATTTCATAGTGGCAATGGCTTTCGATTTGGATAGGTCTAAGATTTTGTTATTTGGGAAACAGTAAAGTCTCATCCTAAAGACAATTAGGAATTTCAGTTGGCAGCCATGGGAATCAAACCCACACCCTAGTATCCAAAGCCCTCAAAGATGGCAACTCCTGAGAGCTAAATTGTCAAATACTACTACAAGTGCGTCTTATTCAAAGCTACAGATAATGGGTACAAATTCACTTTTTTGAAGTTACAGGGTGATATTCTTAACTCTTTACCAAACAATCATTGATTTTAACAACCTCATGGAGGAAAGCTGCTGAAAACATTGTGAGAAAATGTGTGATAGATACCCAGCATTTTCTCCTTTTCACACAATGTTTTCTAGCCTTTCCGGGGCATTTCACTGACATGCATTGGATTGAGACAAGTCCAAAATTTTGTTGTTAGGTTAAAGTATGGTACTTCACTTCATTATATATTTGGGATACTCAATCACTAGAATAGTGTCCATGAAAACTATTCTGATGAGTACCCACAACATAGGTTTTAGAGAAGAAAAAATGTATTCACAGTAAAGATATCCCTATATATCTAGAAATCTGCATTCTCCTTTATATAAAATTTTAATCCTTTACTGCACACTCCTGAATTTTAATGCTTCACTGAACAACAAAATTTACACAAAAGCCAATTGAAAGCATTTGCAGACAAAATAAATTAGACTCAATGACTGAAATTTGTGTCTAGAAGGGTAAAACACATTGTGGAAAAAGGAGTAAATGCTGGTGACCAGCATTTTTCCCTTTTTCCAAAATGTTTTCAAAGCTTTCTTAGGGCTGTTAAAACTCAAGATAGAGTGGTGAAGGGTTAAGACCCTGAAAGAGAAGCCTTTTGAAAATGTTGTGGAAAAAGGAGGAAATGCTGGAAACCAGCTGAGGCTCAGTGGTAAAGTATAGGACTTGTGACCTGGAGGCCCCTGGTTCTAGCCTTACTTGATCCGCTGGGTTTTTCTTGGGAGTGTCCTTAGGCAAGACACTTCAGAGCCCTAATCTAGTGCTGGCGGAACCCAGGAAATATAAATGTACATGAATATGTGAGCTGTCGCCATGATATGACTAATAATATTGAAAGTGGCCTAAAACACCATTCAATCAATCAATTTAATCAACTTTCAAAATTAATTTCAACCATTTCAGCATCAATTGTCATCTGCAATTCCTTTAACCCTTTACTAAACAATCCCGTGTTTTCACATCCCTGAGAAAGAGGCCTTTTGAAAACATTGTGGGAAAAGGAGAAAATGCTGATAACCAGCATTTTCTCCTTTTCCCATGTTTTCTAACCTGTCAAAAACCCTTAATTTCATGCGTACCACTTTCAAATTTGTCATCTGCAGATGCTTTCAATTTGGAAGGGAGTTAAAAGTTGTCATTTGGGAAAGGGTTAAATTTAGATTTTGTCATTTTGTAAAGGGTTAAACCTTTTCAGATCTTTGCAGTGTTACAGATAAGTGGACTTCTTGAGCATTTAACCTTTTACCAAACAACAAATTTTAGACTGTTCAAAATTGAGAGCATCTGCAGGAAGCAAATCTGAAAGTAGTATAAAATGAACTGAGGTTCTTTTACAGGGTAGAAAACATGGTAGGAAAAGGAGAAAATGCTGGTTACCAGCATTTTCTCCTTTTCCCACAATGTTTTCAGTAGGCCCTCTTCCTCAAAGTTGTGAAAACCTGTGATTGTTTGGGAAAGGGTTAACCCTTTACCACAGGGCAAAGGTTTGGTCCCATTGAACAAATTTATTGGCCACAGATCAAAATTTACTGTTTTTCAAACGATACTATTTGTCCTTGAATACATGGAAAAAATTCCCACAATGTTTTCAAAAGCTTTCTTTCCTAGGGTCATTAAAAGTTGGGATTGTATGGTAAAGGGTTAGCCCTTGTTGTGATGAAAAAAAATAAACGGTACAATCTCATACTGTACTCAAGATGCAGACTAGTATAGCCATTTCAAGGCTGCTTTTGTTGGCATATCTGGCAGAGAGGCAGATAGTGTGGATCCAAGATCACACTACACATTCTGTACAGTCTGATCTTTGTCTAATATTATTCTGTTAGTATAAGCAATTTAATCTGGGTTTATCTTTATACAGTACAAGTGGTATCTGAAAAAAAAAAAGTACTCAGGAAATTTCTGAAGTAATTCAATCATTTTTATGTTCCTAAAAATTGTCCTGGGAGTCAGATCGAGGTTAGCGGGATTTCCAAGGTCTGAGGGGAGGGTGTTACATTTTCTTTAGATTCTTTATTTTCTGGAACTGGATCAACAAGAAACTTTTTTTTTTTTTTAATAACAGATAAAAAGTCTTCATATGAATTTTTATGTGTAGATCTAGTAAAAGTGAATAAAAAGGCATGGTAAAAATCATGTCGGCTTTTCTGTGCAAAAAATTTCATCACCTGCCCCCAGTGAGAGTCGAACTCACGACCCCTGGTTTACGAGACCAGTGCTCTAACCACTGAGCTATAGGGGCGGATACGATCTTCGTATTAATTCTATCGGTTTTATTTATGCGTACACCACAGTTAACCCGTTTCAAAGAGACCAGTCGGATTAATCGATATAATTCTCCTATACTAGACCATTTTACTCAGCGTACAACCCGTTTTCAGAGTCGAAGTGAAAATTCTAGCCGTACACTACAGTATATCATGCAAGAGTCCTAATGCAACGAAAAATCTTAGAAAATACACCGTGGCTTTGAAATTTGGTCAGGCGACCTACAGGAATGTTTATGTTACTATAAATAGCAGTTTACGACATCGGCATTGGATACGGATATTCAAACACAAAACAAATTAAGTATTGTGTCCTTTCTATGAATAGTTAAGCTTTTTATATTTTCGGTAGATCTACATTATTCTTTCAAATTTTATTGAAATATGCATTTCTTTACTTATCTAAATAAAAATAATAAACTCGGTTGACTCATCCGTACTGTATGTTCCTTTCCGAAAGTTCTGCCGAAAATAACCGAACACTACCGAACGATGCATTGCGTACTACTTGGGTTTCGCTCTCACAAATTTGACATTAACAATCCATATCGGCGAAGTGAGGCGCACAAATTGTGGGGCGATGAAAAAGGGGCAACTCTGTGCCAAAAATATTTTGATGGTTATCTACCCTTGTTGTATAGTTTCCCTTTTTGATAGTTAACTTTAGTCCAATTTTGAAGTAAATATCCTCAGAAATGAGAGAGATATAAAAAAATGTCAAAGTTATTTTATAACAATGCAGACGACGACAGGGCTATGACATTAACTCGACATCTTCTTCGAAAACGGCAAAGCTAAAAATGTACAATTTTGAGGCTGCTTTGGTCACAGGTGAACGGCGAGCGACAGTGTAAATCCTGTATTACACACTAATATCAGTATTACATTGTCGTCGCCGTTCACCTGTGGCTTTGGTCAGAAACTTATAAAATATTGAAGAAAAATGCTTTCAATTTGGACTGGTATAAAATTCTGTTGCTCGGTAATGAGTATTTCAAACGATGCCCACAAGTTAACCCTTTACCACACAGTCCCTACTTTTAATGACCTTAAAGAAGAACACTTCTGAAAACATTGTGGGAAAAGAAGAAAATGATGGTTACCAGCATTAATTTTTCTCCTTCTCTAACAATGTTTCCTACCCTTTCAAAAACAAATTTTAATTTGAGTTGCATTTATTTTGTAGTCTGCAAAGGCTTTCAATCACTCTCTTGCACTCCGGTTCATTCACATTCACCTCTGTAGTGGGCTCAGAAAGTAGTCCGTCCTCTCGCGAGATTTTCCGTCACATGACCATAACCCCAAATGGCGACACAAACGCCGGTGAAAGAAAGATGTATCGATTGTTTTGTTTGCTGTTCAAACAACATACGGCCAATCAAACTTAGTGGGAGAAAATGTGGAAAAGAGGGGTTTTCTGAAAAGCTAAAATGTGTTTTAAAGGACGACAATCTCTTCTTTGATGTTACAAACTTAGATCCATCGGTTTGTCGAAATTATCACAGGACTGTATAATTTTGTTTAACTTGTCTTCATTCGTGGGCGCAGCCATTCGGTTTACAATTGGCGTAGGAATCTGATCAGTGAAGAAACTCGAAAAAATAGTTCCATTGTATACAGGTAAATTCATCAATTTAAATGCACCTATAATGCATCTGGAATCATATTTGCTTTGTCTACTTTATCATGTTACACATGAAACAGTTAAACAGTAACAAAACATGTTTTCCTCGGTTTGACAAGATTCTTGTCATTTAGCCCATCGCAGAGATGTATGTGAGGTAACGAACGACAACTCTGCTCGGAGATTGGCTTTCAATATGGACAAGACCCACATTTTGCCATTTGGTAAGGAGTTAAACCATTTCAGCCAGAATGATAAAGTTTACTATAAATCTGATTCGTCTATTATGCCATTACAAAGTTATCAGCTGTCCTTTACTGCCAATACATTTAACTCTTTACCAAACGACAAAATTTTGACCAGTCCAAACTGAAGGCATTTGCAGGTGACAAATTAAATGTGACTTAAAAAATTAAATTTTTTTATGGGGCGGGTAGAAAACATTGTGGGAAAAGGAGACAATGCTGGTTACCAGCATTTTCTCCTTTTCCCGCAATGTTTTCAAAAGGCTTCCCTTTTAGGGTCGCTAAAAGTCGGGATTCTGTGGTAAAGGGTTAAGCAGCGCTCTAGATAAAAAGGAGCTGAATGCGTCTTTGTAATGCACCGGCCGATATAGCTCAGTAGGTAGAGCGTAGGACTTGTGAACACAATGTCCTACAGATTGTGGGTTCGTATACCCGGCTGGCCAACTAAAAAAATTACTAATAGTCTTTCGGATGAGACATTAAACCGAGGTCCCGTGTGACGGCGGTCTCCCTAAAAAGCGTCTACAAGCGTCTACAAGTGTCTACAAGCGTCTACAAGGCTCTAGTAGGTTTTTTAAACCAAATATTCATAAAAAAATATAAAAATACAAAACTTTAATTAAATTCTGTCCACTTCCAATGTATATTTTGATACTTAATTAGGCATTTAACGTAACGATACTGGCCGGTGTGCGTACGTTTTACTATGAAGCAAAAACTACGAGCGTCTACCAGCGTGCACAACGTCCACAAAACCTCTAGTAGGTTTTCTAAGCCAAATGTACATAAAAAATACAAAAGTGCATGACCGAAATCAAATTTTGCCCTCCTTCTCCGTATATTTCGACACTTAAATGAGCATTTATAGTAGCAATATTGGCCGGTGTGCGTACGTTTGTCAATGAAGCAAAAATACCAACGTCTTCCAGCGTCTACAAATACCTGCAAGCGTCTACAGGTGTACAAATTTCTTGAAGTAGGCCTATATGTACTTCGGAAGATACGAGTGAGTTATTTCAAATCCTGTCCCCTCTAAGATAAATCATCATATTTAGCCCTTTAATAACACATAATTCAAACCTTTTACGAACCAGGGCAAGAATCCTTTCCAAAATATATTGAGAAAAGGAGATAAAGCAGCTACGACTAGTTTTCAGAAGTCTCTGTATAGTATAATGATACATCAAAATTGCTGTTTTTATCGTTTATTATGAAGACATCGAAATTAAATGCAACGAGATGAAAAGATGACATCTGAATGAGCATTTCATCCTTTTCCCACAATGCTAGTGTCTAAAGAATAAGTCGTGTTCCACAATAGCATCATAAATTTCCTTTATGTTGAATTGAATAACAAAGAATCCAATCGTATATTTCAAAACTGCAAAGAAATAATTTCCTTAAAGAAACCTGAACGATTTTCTTTGTTTTCAATGGGTAACAATAGATAAAACTGACAACAAAATTCCGTATTTAATTAACCGTCTTAATTATTTTTCACACATAACAAGATCATAACGCATTGATCTAATTAAAGTCCCGTGTTTGACAATCTACATAATTGGAAGGGTGTTTTAAGTGGCAATTAACTTTGTTTTGCAAACTTGTCAGCGGTTGATGAGTAACTTGAGAACATGCAAAAATGCCACGATGTTTCCTTTAAATACTACTTGGACTCAAGACATGCACTACATTGTGTTCTAAACACAGCTGTTCTCATATAAAGTTTACAGGCATCATACTCATTTGCTTTGTATTTATTTTATAATTCTAAATTATTTACATAAAATATCATTCTTATACACGTTATTTTTTTTTTTTTTCAATTTGGCTATTTAAACTCTGATTACATTTTAGTGTTTCTTTGGGCAACTTTGGCTTCTGCCCATTTTTTTGGCAATATTGGGCTCTGCCCTTTTGAATTGACAATTTGTAGTATTTTTTTGTCGTTGAATCCTTTATTTTTGGCTACAATCAGCAGTATTTGGCTTTCTGCATCTAAAATATCATGGCTAATCCGTGTGGTGTGTGCGGTAAAAACTGTTTGAAAAACGTTGTGGCTTGTGAAAAATGTGACAGGTGGTTCCATGCAAGATGTGAAAAATTAACAAAAGCGCACATTAAATGCCTTTCTTCCACTGACTGTGATTTCTTCTGTACGAAATGTACAGAAGATATCAACGGTGACTTTGATTTCGGCTTCTCTTTGAAAAGGCTGGAAAGGTATTCTGCTGCTGGCTCACTAGAAAATGGGGTTAAAACAGAAAAAATTCTACTCAGAAACCGAAACTCAAAACCCCTTAACGAAAGGATTGATTTGTCATTTTCGGCACATGAATTCATTGAGGACACAATTTCTACCGGGCTTTTGGCCAAATCCGGTTGCTCTATTTCTGATAGGTACCCAGTCCAGGTTCCTGGCGACGGAAATTGTTTGTTTAGTTCTCTGTCTTTGGCATTAGTGGGTAACGAAGGTCTCGCCAACCAAATTCGTGTTTTGACATGCCTGGAACTGGTTGAAAACTCGCAATTTTATAATACTGATCAAAATGCAAAATTCCTGTTAGTGTCACCAAATTACGATGAATCTTGTAGGAACGCAGCTAAACTGGGGGAGTGGTCAAGTGCTTGGACCATTATGGCTGCAGCTACTGTGATCGGCTGTCCAATACATTCAGTGTATCCCACAATGAACGGAATTTTAGATTCATGTGTAGGCATTCTAAATCACGTGTTTTATCCAGCCGGTTCAAAAAGTTCAAAAAGTGAACCTATCAAAATATTGTGGACAAGCACAACTTTGGCAAATAGAAATACCTGGGTTCCCAATCATTTCGTTCCGCTGATACTTAAAAGTTCAGAGGTTTCAATTATTGATTTGGATTCTTTTTCGGAGTTCCCCCCTCTAAACAGCACAAAATTAAATGACACTAACAGTTGTCCAACTATTTTTGACACAACCTGTAATTCGGTCATCGGAAATCCTCAGTCTGACATTGAAGGGACTCTTCCATGTAAAACTGAGCCGAGTTTCTCTGCTCTGGAAACTCAGTCTGAATTGGAGGGCAATCCTTCAATTCACGCTGAGGAGGCATTTACCCAGTCAAATTTGGATGCCTCTTTTTCAGGCGAATCTTCTCAATCTCAACCTGAAGGCAATCTTTCGGTTGATATTGAACACAAATCAGATACGGGCGATTGTGACTCCTCTCAGTCTCACCCTGAAGGGAATCCTCCGGTTGAAAGTGAAACCAAAACAGAAACGGGTATTCACTGCTTAATGAATGGATTTCTATCCGTTGAAGAAGTACTGTATCAGCTTGAAAATGCAACGCATGTACTGCCTGACATCCCCAGAGGCAAGAAAGAAAATGTCTTCTTCGTTTTGGACAATTCTAAAAACATTGAAAAAAGTTCTTTGGCCAAGAAAATGGATTTTTGGGACGATTGTGGAGTTTGGGACACTAAGACAACATCAAAAAAAACTCAGTACTATTTGATAACTTCTCACGGTAGTTTAACATTTTGTCACAAGAAAAATGGACTTTTTGGTAAATTAGTGAAAAAAGAATTTGTTCCTTTTGAACCCCAACCAAACATCTCGGATATTTTCACAATCAAAAGATATTACGCTACTCTAAAGCGGGATGTAAATTACAAAAAAAGAGTTTCCTTCTTTGAAACAGGGGTTTCGTCAAAAATTCAAAATTTAGCTGTAGCAGAATACATTGGCAAGTTCCCTGCAGATGAAACATCGGTACATGGAAACTCATCTAAAAATTCTCAAGAATATGTAAGGGCTTCTCCCGCGACAAAAACAAAAGTGCACTTTGAAATTGATAATGGCAAGTCAGTGCGACAAATTTTCGCAGACAACTTTTTGGCGGATGAACACCAACCCCGTGATTCTAAATTCATTGAAAATATGAAATATAATATAAACAAGGAAAATAACCCTGGAAGCAAAAGAAACCCGGCAGATGATGTTCAGAACGTAATAAGTCTTTTATCTTTGGGTAGCAAATTCATTAAGGAAATTATCCAGACTGCCGGGAAGCCCCCAAATATTATCTGTTACACAGACTTCCAATTAAAGCATTTTGGCAACGCTTTAAAAACGTCCGTTATTGGCGTTGATAGGACGTTCAATTTGGGCTCCTGTTTTGTAACAACTACGGTTTTTCAGGAGAAGAAATTAGTCAGAAAGGGTACACAAACAAATCCTATCATATTAGGGCCTATCTATTTACACTGGGATGGATGTTACCATACTTATCAACGATTTTTCACGCATTTGGCTAGCGTTCTGGAAGATTCCTTCGAGGAAACAAAATTGAGTTTGAATGATTTAGTATTTGGCACCGATGAAGAAAAGGCCTTAGTTAAAGCGATTACAAATTCTTTTCCAAAATCTAAACTCACCCTGTGTACCCGACATTTGGCAGAGAATTTCAAGAGGTACCTTAAAAACAAAATTGGAATGAACGAAAAAATGAGCAAAGAAATATTTGATGATGTTTTCGGGCCTTTTGGGTTGGCAGAAGCTGACACAACGGTAGATTTTACTGAAAAAGCAAACGAAATTGAGTACAAACACAAAGAAAAATTAGGAATCTATCTAACTGAAAAAGTTATTCCTTGCCTTCAAAAATATGTCTGCAGCATTCGAAACAATGATGAAAAGGTACCTCTGAATTGGAAAAATAACAACTGTGAATCATTGAATCACATTTTAAAACTCAATCAAAATTGGACGCCACAAAAATTACCGGAACTTATTGAGAAAATAGAGAAAGAATGTTTACTTCAAGAGGCCCTCGTTAGAGGCGCAATTTATGGTCATGGAAATTTTTGTCTACAAAATTGGCTTAGCAAATTGCAATGCAACAAAATACAGTGGCAATCAAAATCTCAATTTGAAAAGGACAGTCTGGTTTACAAATTTTTGAATTTTGGAAATAAGAAAAAGGAAGACAAAATGGTAAAATCATCTGATGGAAAATTGGTAATCCCAAGAGACAACAAAATAGCCAGTAAACCCTGTCAGAGAAAACGGGCAAAATCAGAAAAAACTTACACTTGTAGGAAAAAAGTGAGAACAGAATGAAATTCCGGGTAACAAAGGGAAAAAATGTGTTTGGGGAGCAGTGATCCACTTTTAGAAAAACTTACAAAAGTGAGAGTAGAATGAAAGGGAAAAAAATGTGTTTGGGGAGCAGTGGGTGCTTAGAGGAGGTGACATCTCTCTATGAAAAAGAAAAAAAAAAAAAAAAAAAAAGAAAGAAAGAAAGAAAAAAAAGGAGGGGGAAAAAAAATGGTAACCTCTGGCGCGGCCTAACAGCCCGTAAGTTCATACCTGATCAAAAAACAAAAGTAATCACTAACATTTTATGGTAACCTCTGGCGCGGCCTAATAGCCCGTAAGTTCATACCAGCTGATACTAACATAAAATGGTAACCTCTGGCGCGGCCTAACAGCCCGTAAGTTCATACCTTAACTCACGAGTGACTCTCACCTTGACGTGGTTCGTGGGCTTAATTCATGATAAGTAAACACTTGTTATGAAGAACTAAGAAGAGTCAATTTCCTTACATTTTTCTCGCAAGTGAATAATTCATTGAACAACCTCATCAATCTAGGGGTGACATTAACTGGAACAAATGATCGCTGCAGGCCAATTTCGTTATTAGTATGGATGGGAGGGCAGTATTCGAAATTCCCAGGTACATGTACTGAAAAAAAAAAATCAGTTTTGTAGACTTGTAGCCCTTGTAGACGCTCGTGATTTTTGCTTTATAGTAAAACGTAGGCACACCAGCCAATATTGCTACGAATTATATCGACATTTAAATGTCGAAGTTAGCTGTGGAAGTGGGCGGAATTAAAATTAAGAGGTGTATTTTTATATTTTTTATGCACATTTGGTTAAGAAAACTTACTAGAGGCTTTCAAGCGTTTGTAGACGCTGGTAGACGCTTGTAGTTTTTGCTTCATAGTAAAACGTACGCACACCGGCCAATAATCTTACGGACAATGCCCATTTACATGTAAAATTATAATTTGGAAGTGGACAGAAACTGATTAAAGTCATGTATTTTTATACTTTTGATGAAAATTTGGTTTAAAAAACCTTCCAGAGGCTTGTAGACGCTAGTAGACGCTTGTAGACACTTGTAGACGCTTGTAGACACTTGTAGACGCTTTTTAGGGAGACCCTGTGACGGTGCTATACGCCGAGCACGTTAAAGAACCAGGCGAAGCTCTCAGTAGTTTCGACCTGTATCCTTGCACTCTCCCCCGTAACAACTAACCGTCTTCTGGGGGCGTCGCTCAGATGGGCAACCGGTAGCGACGATTTTATCAAGCAAGTTGCCACATAATATGGAATTCAATTACAGCAAAACAGGCGGAATCAAGAGGCAGAATGGTCCCTAGACATGGAGAAAATTTACCAATAGCAAAAACTTTTGACCCAGGTCAGCCTGAGCGGACTGTGCGGGCTGACATGGGTCAATACTCTTTGCAGATTCATTAAACCCCCTTTTAATAAAGCTCAATTTGATAATGCTTCAGACAGATATCTCTATTCTTACGGCAAATACAATAAATGTGGACCTGAATCAAACCCTGCATTTGCAGCATCTAATCTTGGATTACAGTGCTTAACATTGTTCATTGTTGACTGATTGATAGAATGGTGTTAAATGTTTTATGCCACTTTCAGTACTAGCTCACTTTTTCACATTTGTACTAGGTTTCACCAGTATAGAACTAGGATATGGCTCTGAAGTGTCATGCCCAAGGATAATCCCAAGAAAAAAAAAACCACAGCCTCAAGTGAAGTTTAAACCAAGGGCCTCCTCAATGAGAATCCTAAATCTTCACCACTGAACCATGCCGGACAACATAGACAAAAGGTCTTAATGTTGATTGGTTAAATGGGATATTGTGCTATATGCACTGTCAGAAGTGAAATGTGTTCTGGTTGACCACATTCCATGAACTGTGCATACAATAACTGGAAATGTGAGGGGAACTCTTATAAGCTTTGCTTTCGTCCCAATCCTTCTCTGCAGGATTATATTTGTTAACTGACTGCATTATTTTATTGTCTATGTATATTGTTTTTATGTAGAATATTTATGTTTAAATTTTGAATTTAAACTGTGGAGCTAACAGTCTCAGCTATACATGTATATGAAATTCTCTAATCAGTAATACACTGATTTCCCTTATTTAACAGCCAACAGAGAAGGCAAGAACCATTCTAATACAGAGGGAATATGCAGATTTTCAGGATTTCTCCTCTTGTCAAACTGTTTCCAAATCTCTGTCTAAAGGCCCTTGCGTAGGAGAAAAGGTTAAAAATAACATTACTCTATGTGCATATATTTTTTCACCTGGTTATGTCACACTTTCTTGATTCATAGATTTACTTTCACCAAACCAGAGCTGAGTTGATGGTGTTTAACCCTTTACTAAACAAGCATGTTTTATCGACACTGATTTGTTTGATTCTTTAATGGTGTTTAACGCCATTTTCAATGTTAATTCAGCTATATTTTGCAGCAGCAGGTGCACCTGTTCATGCTTTCCTGGACTTTCTTGTACAATACTTTCCAAGCCACTGGTTGCTTTCCCACATAACCATTGCTGAAACAACGATCAGCCTTGAGAGAGGAATGATTTCTGTCCCAATGACTATCATCAATCCTCTGAAAGAAATTGGCACAGCCAGGGATTCAAACCAACGACCCCTAGTCTCAAGCCCTGTATGTTACTGACTGAGCTACTGGGCTCAGCTCATTGATCCTGAGAAAGATAGCTTTATAAAACTTTTTATGTAAAGTAGAAAATGCTGGAAACTGGCATTTTTCCATATTCCACCATGTTTTCTACCCTGTTAAAGACACTACCCATCATTTAAGCCGCACAAAATTTGTCCTCTGCAAATGCTTTCAACAAGGACACAAGTTTAAAACTTTGATTTCCGGTTAAAAGATTAATGGTATTTTTCAAAATATTTCATTCATTATGTGGCAACAGTACACTTTAATCCATGCACTTTAATCCACACATTCTTGACTTTCAACTCTTTACCAGTCGACAAAATTTTAGACTGGCTCAGATTCAAAGCATTTGCAGATGACAAATTAATTGTGGCTCAAATGATGGGATTTGTTTCTGAAGGGTTAGGAAATATTGTGGGAAAAAGAGAAAATGCTGGTTACCAGCATTTTCTCCTTTTCCCATGACGTTTTCAGAAGGCTAATTTACCAAAGGCGTTGTGTGGTAGAGGGTTAACACCAGTCCAAATTAAAATTGTTTGCAGACAACAAAAGAAGTGCAGCTAAAGTTATGGCATTTGTGTTTGAAAGGGCAGAAAATATTGCAGGAAAAGGAGAAAATGCTTGTTACCAGCATTTTCTCCTTTTCCCACAATATTCCAAAGGCCCTTCTTTCCCAGAGTTGTGAAAACTTAGTATTGTTTGATAAAGGGTTAATCGTTAACCAGGACTAAAGCCGGCTATGGGTACCAAAAACAGTGCAGCAATAGCTCTGATCGTTTGCAGGAGTAATTGCTATTTCCAAAGACATGCCTGGTTGAGAGAGTGTTATCTCATTTTAACTCTTTACCAAACGACAAAATTGTAGACTAGTCCAAATGGAAAGCATTTGCAGATGACATGATAAATGTGACTGAAAATTTGAAATTTGTTTTTGGAAGGGTAGAAAACATTGTTGGAAAAGATTGATTTGAATTTTGCATTTTCTCCTTTTCCAACAATGTTTTCAAAAGGCTTCTTTCTCAGGGTTGTTAAAAGTCAGGATTGTGTGGTAAAGGGTTAACTCTTTACCAAACGACAAAATTGTAGACTAGTCCAAATTGAAAGCATTTGCAGACGACAAAATGATTGCGACTGAAAAAGTGAAATTTATTCTGGTAAAGGTAGAAAACATTGTGGGAAAAGGAGAAAATGCTGGTTACCAGCATTTTCTCCTTTTCCCACAATGTTTTCAAAAGGCTTCTTTCTCAGGGTTGTTAAAAGTCAGGATTGTGTGGTAAAGGGTTAAGTAACCTATACATTAATATTCCCATTATAGTGTGTCTTAATTTTCAAGATATATATTTAAAACAGCCTAAGTCATTATATTAGCCCTTAAAGCGCCTTTCATGACTATAGTTGCCTTTGTGGCCAGTGTAGTTCAAGATCAGGCTGCACAAAACGTGCAGCCTGATCTTTGATCTACGCTATCCGCTTTGCTGAAACACTGTAGACAAAAGTAACCATGAAATTGCAATTATTGGGGTCATATTTCTTGGATGAAAATGTCTGATAGGTTTATTCGCCACTCTAAGGGCTAATAATTTCACCTGGTGCCCCCAAAATTTTAATTAATTTTCTAACTAGTACCTCTTCATCACACAAAGACAAATTTTAACGCCTCTGGGAAATTAGACTTTTGAAAACATTGTGGGAAAAGGAGAAAATGCTGGTAACCAGCATTTTCTTCTTTTCCCACAGTGTTTCTAATCTTTCAGAAAAAAATCCCATCATATGGGCCACTTTAATTTGTCGTCTGCAAATGATTTTCATTTGGGCCAGTCTAAATTTTTGTCGTCTGGTAAAGGGTTAAGGTTCCTCTGAGGAGTATTTGTTCAAGTTTGGAACTTGTAACTCTGTTTTTCAGATGTATGTTAATCCCTACTGACGCAAGTTATCTTCTAAATGCCCTTTGACAAGGCATATTTTTTTTTGCCTTGTACATGTACTTGTAGGTGTATGTAACAAGGAAGAAACCCTGTTGAAAAGAGTGAAAACAATCTCTGCATATATACCATGTTCCTGTGACTATAAAAAAACAAAAAGTGCAGTGTGACTTTTATCACTATTTCCTGAATGTATTATTCAAATTAAGGACAAGAAAATACAAACAGAATTATGTGAAAGTTTACCTGGGTAAGTTTAACGTTTTCCGCTTCTATTTCCACAATATTTCCTTCATGAGTTCGGATAACTCCTTCTAGGTAGCTGATCTGTAATAGAACAAAATGAATGGGTTTATATTTAGACTGAATTACACATAACAAAACAATGTCTGTAACTACATTGTACCAACAGATATACGTGGGGCTTGGGCAGAAACTTCTTGAGGTACAAAACTACTTTGAGTGAAAGCTTGATTACTCCAATATGAGTTGGACCATGGTTTGTTTCAATACTGTAAATTTCCACTTCTTCAAATATAGCACTATAACTGTTAACCATTTAACAAACAGTCCTTTTTTTTCATGACCCTAAAGAATCAGCCTTTTGAAAACATTGTAGGAAAAGGAGAAAATGCTGCCGATTCCTGCATTTGTGTGATTTCTTTACTTGTAACAATATTTCATCTAAATTTTATATGCATGATAATCTGTGTAGTAACAGGTTAACCGTTTCATAAACATTAAAACTAGAAGGCCCTGAAGGGCCTGAATATGCTCTACTGGCAGGGAATGCAGACTTTATCATGTAAACAAGAATTGGAAATTTTCAACATGAAATGGCTACTTTTCCCACATTGTTTCTTCGATTTTTTTTTCAAAATCAATAGGGTTGAAGCTACTGATGAGATAAACAAACTGTGTGATTTTCATGAAAATCTGACCAGAAATACAGACTTTATTGCGTAAACAAGAACAGAAAATTTAAATTTTCAACTTTAAATGGCTACTTTTCCCATACTATTTGTTGGATTTTTTTCAAAGTCGATAGGGTTGAAGCTATTGATGAAATAAACAAACTGTGCAAGTTTCACGAAAATCTGAAGTTATTTGCAGACTTTATCGCGTAAACAAGAACTGGAAATTTTCAACTTGAAATGGCTACTTTTCCCATACTGTTTGTTGGATTTTTTTCAAATTCAATAGGGTTGAAGCTATTGATGAGATAAACAAACTGTGCAAGTTTCATGAAAATCCGGCAACAAATGCAGACTTTATCGCGTAAACAAGAAAAAGACTAACGGATGGACAGACGGACAGACAGACGGACGGACGGACGGACGACGGAAACCCCGCCATGACATAAGCTCTGCTGGCTTTCAGCCAGTAGAGCTAAAAACATTGTGGAAAAAGGAGAAAATGCTGGTAACCAGCATTTTCTCCTTTTCCCACAATGTTTTCTATCCTATCAATGACAAATCTTACCATCCTATCAGTATTTAAATTGTCATCTGCAACCGCTTTCAATCTGGGCCAGTCTAAAAATTTTGTCATTTGGTAAAGACTTAATAAAACTGATAAAAGTACCTGTTGCTGAAGTTTTGTGATATGTCTTCTGTGTTTCAGTTCCTCCAGTCGTAAATTGTCCATCTTGCTGTGCCATTCCCTGACCTTTGCAGCTCCTTTTCCATCCTTTAGGGTCACTATAAGGTCCTGCAAACTTTTATGCTGTAGTTCTAAAGCTGCAACTTTGTCTTCCATCTCTTCCTTTCGTTTCTTCACCTGTTCAGTTTAAAAAAAAAAAAAAAAAAAAAAAGAGAGAAAAGAAAAAATGAGTCATGCTTTGTGAAAAGGGGGCTTAATGCATCTGCAAAAAGTATCGACCCAGGTCAGCCTGACCTGGGCCAAAACCTTTTGCCATGGGCAGATTTTCTGTACTTCAAAGGACCAGTCTACCTCATGATTCAATCAGTTTTTAAACACAATGGATTTTATGAAACAAAATACATGTACACACAGGACACAGAAACTAGATCAACTTACCAGTTCATTAAAGTTTTCCAAAAATTACTTGAGACTTCACCAATAAAAAGGTGAATGGACTTTTTTATTCTAGGATAAAACCTTAAAATATGTTTTAATATTTCTTATGTGTGAACTTTTTGTTTTGTTGTTTGAGTGCTTTGCTCTATTCTCACCATCATTTCACATATCATGGTTGCAAGCGTATATGCCCTCATGATCCTGGATTTTCTTTTACCAGCACTTTACAAAACACTATTTCCTAGCCAAAAGCTGCTTTCCCACATAACCATCACATAAACAATGTTCAGCAATGACAGAGGAATAAATCCTATCAAAATGATTATCATCAATCCTTGAAAAAGAATACTAATGAACAAGGATTTAACCCTTTACCACACAATCCCGAGTTTAAACAATTCTGAAGAAGAAGCCTTTTGAAAACATTCCAGGAAAAGGAGAAAATGCTAAAAATCAGCATTTTCTCCTTTTCCGACAATGTTTACTACCTTCTCAAAGACAAAATCCTTCATTTAAGCCACATTTAAATTGTTGTCTGTAAATGCTTTCAATTTGGACAAACATATGATTTTAAAGTTAAAGCCACAACCCCTAATTACAAGCTCTGGATATTTAGTGCATCATCATTGGCAAACCAGCTTGGCTTCTTGGAACATAGTGTAACAACAACTGTAGTTTGGGCTAAAGTTTCTAGAAGACTGTAAGATGTTACCTCTGTCAGTTCTTGCTCCAATTTTGTCTTGTCCTGCTGCAGTTGCATCAGGTTTTTAGAAAATTTCTCCTGCTTAGAAAGTGGAATGGCTCCAGCAAATTGCAGTCTTAGGTCCTGAAAAACATTGGATGATACTATAATCTATTCATGCACATGTCAGTTATCATTTGTCCTAATTTTGTATTTCATTCCTTACTGTTACTAAACATATGCTCGATGAATTGCTTGTATAAGCTTTTTAACTGATAATTACTATTCTGCTATTTCACCTCTGCAATGTAAATTGACTTTACTTTCTTCATTTACACTTTTTAACACTTTACCAAATGACAAAATTAGAGACTGGTCCAAATTGAAAGCATTTGCAGAAGACAAATTAACTATTGCTCAAGTGGTGAGATTTGTCTTTGATAGGATAGAAAACACTGTGGGAAAAGGAGAAAATGCTGGTTACCAGCATTTTCTCCTTTTCCCACAATGTTTTCAAAAGGTTTCTTCCTCAAGGTCGTTAAAACAAGGGATTGTTTGGTAAAGGGTTAAAGTCATTACAACATCATTTAACTCTACCACACAATCTTAAGTTTTAACGACTCTAACAAAAAAAGTCTTTGAAAACAAGAGCACCGCAATTTTTACTTACATGAAGGTTTCTCTTCAGATACTGTGACTTTTTCTGAGCCTCTTGTTTATTGTGGTAAATGGAGCTGTCTTTATCATCAATCTTTTGTTCAAGCCTCAGGACCATGGCTTCTAATTTGGTGACTCTTTTACGTGACTCCTCCAGTTTACGTATCGCAGTGCCCTCACTGACTTGCAGCTGTACCACATGACGATGCAGTTTTCCTGTAAATAAGAGGATAGTGGAGTAATTGTCTAAATGCTTCTTTCCAAAACAATCCCTCTTTAGGGATCTTGAGGAGGAAGACATTGTACAAATGATACTTTGCATTTTCTCCTCTTCCCACAATATTTTCTTTCCTTTCAAAGACAAATCCCATCACTTGAGCCATGTTGCATTTGTTGTCTGCAAAGGGTTTCATATTGGAGGAGTGAGAAATTTTGTCATCTGGTAAAGGATTAATCAAATGGATTTGTTTGGCACGAAACAGACTCATTTATTGCTAATTAGAGCATGTTTTTTCCCACAATTTTGCTATTATACAGTTAAGATATAAAATCAGACTGCATTTTCTGTGCAGTCAGATTTCGAACATCACTATCAGCAAAGGCCAGTCTGATGCTAAACACAACTATAAATGCCCTTAGCTTCCAAAGTCTTCAAAAAGTCAATAAACGCATCTTACCAATGATAGTTTTTTCATCACTTTGAACTTGGAAATCTAGGAGCTGTTGTCTCAGTGACTTGACCTCCTTCTCTTTAGAAATATGCTGCATCTCTAAAGCTTTTACTTGTGAG
Organism: Tridacna gigas; assembly: GCA_945859785.2. Taxonomy (NCBI): domain Eukaryota; kingdom Metazoa; phylum Mollusca; class Bivalvia; order Cardiida; family Cardiidae; genus Tridacna; species Tridacna gigas. Next base: position 9,160,547 of record OX244031.2, on the reverse strand, counting down.
CTGGCAACATCAGTCACTTCCTACATCCAAAAAGAAACAAAATGAGCCATGCTCTGACAAAGGGGGCATCATGCATTGTCTCGATGCATGATACCAAGCAAGTTATTACATAATTATGGATCCACAAAATCAATTTTGTTTAACAGCTGACTGTATTATGAGGTAGACTGGCCCTTTGACATGCAGAAAATTCACCAATAACAAAAAGTTTTGACCCAGGTCAGCCTGCGTAGACTGCAGGCTGTAATGGGTTGGTACTCTTTGCAAATGCATTATGCCCATTTTCACAGAGCATGGCTCATATTCATGACTGCTCCCTGTGACAGATTTCTGGCATCTCTTAGCACAGAAGTTGAAGAAAAATATCGTGTAAGGACAAGCTTTATCACTTTTTTCACCCCTTAAACCTTTACCACATATTCCTGACTTTTAATGACCCTGAGAAAGAAAGCTTTTAAAAACATTATGGGAAAAGGAGAAAATGCTGGTAACCAGCGTTTTCTCCTTCCTTCATAATGTTTTCTACCCTTCATGACACCAATTTCCATTTTTGAGTCAAATTAAATTTTGTCATCCACAAATTCTTTTAATTTGGACTAGTCTAGAATTTTCAATCATCAATCACCAAGTCTAGACATTATACAAAGGATCCTTAAAATACTTTCGACACCAGCTTTGAATAATTCAAAGATGCAAAATGATCTTTGGATATTATCTATATCATGAAGTACAATATAACAAAACATTCAGCATGCTCTTATGAACCTGACAGAGAAGACTTTTGAAAACATCTTGGTGAAAAGGAGAAAAAACTGGTAACAATGTCCCAACTCCAAAAATGTTTTCTAACCTTTCAAGGACAGATCCTTTTCTTTGAGCCACATTCATATTGTACTCTGCCAGTGCTTTCAATTTGGACAAGTCTAAAATTTTGCCAACTGGTAAAGAGCTTTAAAAAGTTTGTAATATTTGCTGGCCTGTACAGTGTTTAACTCTTTACCACACAATGAAAATGTAGACTTGTCCAAATTGAAAGCAGACGACAATCTAAATGTTAACTCAAATGATGGAGTTTGTCTTTGATAGGGTAGAAAGATTGTGGGAAAAGGAGAAAATGTTCCTTTTCCCACAATCTTTTCAAAGAGTCGTTAAAAGGCGGCATTGTATGGTAAAGGGTTAATGCCATTTTCAGCATTATTAAAGTTATATTATGTTTAAGCCAGTGCATATACCCATGCTTTCCTGGAGTTTCCTCTGTCAGTACTTCATACAATATTCTTCCAAAGCTACTGGCTGCTTTCCAACATAACAATCGTCAAAACACTTATTAGTGCTGAGAGAGGAATGAATCCTGTTGCAATGATTGTCCTCAATCATCAGACAGAAATAGGCCAAGCTGAGGATTTGAACCAGTGACCCCCTGGTCTCAAGTCCTGCATGCTTCCGACTGCGCTAAATTAAGTACGACCATAAGTTTGCAACATTTACCTTGAGTTTGGAAATTTCATGTTGTGAGTTCATGATTTGAGATTCCAAGGATTCTATCTTCTTTCTGTCAGCATCACTGACTGCTTTTGTGACGGAATCTATTTCGAAATAAAAAACAATAATTAAGGGTTCAGTCAAGCCTATGAATACTTAACCCTTTCCCAAACAAGCCCTGGTTTTCACGTGTCTACAGTACAAGTCTTTTGAAAACACTGTGGGAAAAGGAGAAATTGCTCGTAACGAGCAATTTCTCCTTTTCCCACAGTGTTTTCTACCCTTTTTGAGACCTTTCTGCCATTTTCATCAAATTTAAAATTGTCGTCTGCAAACTCTTTCAATGTGGACCAGTCCAAAATTTGTCGTTTGAGAAAGGGTTGAACACATTAGCATCACAGATTTGTGGTTGTTTACGTTAACCCTTTATCACACAGTAAATTTAATACCTTTACAGAGTGAAAGAATTTACAGAAGACAAGACAAATATTTTTCGAACAGTACTATTAAATTTTGTCCTTTAACTCTTTACCACATGACAAAATTTTAGACAAGTCAAAATTCAACGTATTTGCAGACATAAAATAAAATGTGGCTTGATTGATTGGTTTTGTTTCTGAAAGGCTAGAAAACATCTAGAGAAAACGAAAAAATGCTGGTTACCAGCATTTTCTCCTTTTCCCACAATGCTTTCAAAAGTCTAATTTCCCAGGGGCGTTAAAACTCGGCGTGGTGTGGTATTTGGTTAATCGGTAGAAAACATTGTGGGAAGAGGAGAATATACTGGTTACTAGCATTTTTTCCTTTTCCCATAACGTTTTGAAAATTTCTTTCTCAGGATTTATTGAGTAAAGGGTTAAGCTACTTTTAACCAAAAGGAGAAATAATGGTTACCAGCATTTTCTCCATTTCCCACAATTTCTTCTAAAGGCTTCTATCTCGGGTCAGTTTAAACTCAATTTTTTGGTAGTGGGTTAAGCTACTTCTAACTTATAAGAGAAATGATGGTCACCGGCAATCATTTTCTTTTCCCACAATGCTTTAAAAGGCCTTCTGCTATCGGGCTGTTAAAACAGGGTATTCTTTGAAAAAGGGTTCAATAATGCCAATAGCCTATGCTACTCTACTGTATACTAAGGAACACATAGAGTAAGATCCAATAATTTACTAACTAGATAGTTCATCCCTCAGTTCTCTCTCAATCTTCTGTAACTCAAGGTTGGAATGTGTGACCTGAAATAAACAAAGAAGGATCACATATATGAGCCATGCTTTGGCAAAAGGGGGGGGCTTCATGCCTCTCTGTGATCCATGATACCAAGCAAGTCATCACATGATCAAGGATCCATAAAATCCACTTTGTCTAACCATCGACTATATCATGAGGCCCACTGGTTCTTTGACATGCAGAAAAAGTACCAAAAGCAAAATGTTTCAGCCCAGGTCAGCCTGCACAGACTGTGCAGGCTGACCTGGGTTGATACATTTTGCAGATGCATTAAGCCCCATTCTTACAGAGGATGGCTCATATGTATTCTAACCACTACAATTACATGTATCACTATAATTATGTGACATAGGGGACTGCATATTCTGGTACTTTCCCCAACTCTCTATCACCCTAACCTTTAGCAAGCCATGGGTGTCTTCAAATGCTTTTGATGACAATGTAGGTCAAGATCAGACTACACAGAACATGCAGTCTGACTTTTGATCAGAATGGTCCCGTATCCGCAAGGTATCCTGGCATAAAAAGCCCTGATGCTGCAATAGTTGGTCTGAAAATATCTGCTTCATTCATTAACCCTTTCGCAAATAACAAATTTTGGACTGGTCCAAATTGAAAGAGTTTGCAGATGACAATTTTAAATTTGATGAAAATGGCAGAAAGGTTTCAAAAAGGGTAGAAAACACTGTGGGAAAAGGAGAAATTGCTCGTTACGAGCAATTTCTCCTTTTCCCACAGTGTTTTCAAAAGACTTGTACTGCAGACACGTGAAAACCAGGGCTTGTTTGGGAAAGGGTTAAGCAATCTCAACTTCTTACCAGATGACAAAACTTTGGACTCATCCGTAGGTAAATCATTTGCAGAAGACAAATTCAAATCTGCTCAAATGACAGAATTTGCCTTGAAAAGGGCAGAAACATTCTGGCAAAAGAAGAAAATGCTGGATACAAGTGTTTTCTCCTTTCCTCAAAATGTTTTCAAGAATTCTAACTCGGTGATGTTAAAAATCAGGATTCTGCGGTGAAGAGTTAACCTTTTACCACACAATCTCAACAACTAACAACCCTACCGAATAGGTCATTTGAAAGCATTGTGGGAAAAGGAGAACATGCTGGTAACCATCATTTTCTCCTTGTCCCACAATGTTTTCCACCCTATCATAGACAGAAATTACCACCAGTTTAGCTACATTCAATTTGTCATCTGCAAATACTTTCAATTTGGTCCAGGTCAGAGTTTTATCTTCTGGTAAAGAGTTAAAGTAAACAAACTGTTTTAGACAAATAACTCTCAAGGAAATTACAATTTACATTCAAAATTAACCCTTAGAGCTCCGAATAAACCTATCAGCCATTTTCAGCCTAGAAATATGACTCAAATAATTGCTATTTCATGGCTGTCTTTGTCTACAGTGATTCAGCATAGTGGACAGTGTAGATCAAAGATCATGCTGCACGTTTTGTGCAGCCTGATCTTGATCTACACTGGCCACAAAGGCCACTATAGTAGGTGCTTTATAGGTTAAGAATAAAACCTTTTACCTCTGCAAATTTATCCTCTAGTTCTTTATTTCTCCCCTCCATTTTATGTAATAGAGACTTCTGCTGTTCATACATGTTGACAGCATGCTCTGCTCTCTGTCTCTCATTTAATTCCTTCATTTCTAGAGTCGTAATCTTCTTGGATACAGAAATAACATCAGTGCTTGTTAAATCCCTGATTTCTGTGCCGTCTGTAACTCCTATTTACAATTACAGTGAAATCATGAAGATGAAAGTGTAAGCAGAATTTATGAAATTTTATTAGAACGTTAACCAAAACATCCTGTGTTTAAACTACTCTAAAGTAGAAAAGCTTTTGACAACATTGTGGGAAAAGAAGAAAATGCTGGTTTTCTCACAATGTTTTGAACCCTTGAAAAGACAAATGCCATCATTTAAGCCATATTTTATTTGTCGTCTGTAAATGCTTTCAATTAAGACTGGTCTAAAATTTTGTCGTTTGGTAAAGAGTTAAATCTTTATTAAAAATCAGAATTTTTGACTTGTCCAAATTGAAAGTATTTGCAGACAACAAAACAGATGTGACTCGAAATTTCACCTTTGATCAGTAGAATCAGCATTTTCTCCTTTTTCCACAATGTTTTCAAAAGGCCTCTTGATCTAGGCCATTAAACCTGGATTGTTTGATACAGGTTTAAGTATTGCACAAAAAAATATAAATATTCTTCGTGTTCTGAGTATCAAGACAAGCAGTCTGATTGGCTGAGAATATTTAATCTACAACAATGTCTTGGAATTAAGAATTCAAATTAAATTCAGAATGAATACGGCCCAAGTATATTTTTGCATACATTGCATAAAAAACAGTTTGGATAAACTTGAAGTAGTAGGTGCTCACTGCATACAAATAACAGTAACTTCATCAATTGTATCACACCTCAAGGTATGATTTTAAATATACCAAGTCTAACCATTACAGAATGGTAGGGTAAAAATGATGGACAAGAAACACTTCATGATCCTATTTCTGATAAAAAATAAATCATTTTATGGCTGTAATTTCTGCTAAATTCTGAAACTTACATCAACCATTGCAACCAAAGTGACAAATTTTTTTTTTTACCATGATCTACCAAGTCATTGATGCCTGCCACAAAGAGGAAACAGTTAAAAACTAGGAAAGACTTTCTTGAACCAGGAAAGACTTTCTTGAACCAGGAAAGACTTTCCTAAATTATACAAAAAATACTGAGGAAAAACAGATAGTGCTTGGTACAAGCAATGGGTCCTTTTCCCTCAATGTTTACATTTTTATATTTTCTTCTTTGCAGAAAATTATTGATGTTATTAACAAAACGTATAGCTTTTTCCCTTTTATTAAAATATTCATATCATCAATAAACTTTATTCTTCCATACAGGTCATTATGTTCCAAACCAAACATTTACCTTTTCTATGTAGCTCATCAATGGCAGCCTCTAATGAATGCAATCTTTCTTTATCCAAGGTCATCTGCTTCTTTAGTTCATCATTTTCTACAGTCATTCTCTTCACTTCTTCCTATTGTAGTCAAACAAATCAAGAAAATCATAAATGCCCTTCCGAACCTACCCACAGTATAAAACTTGATGATGACAGACAGACAAGAATGCTGACTTAGTAGATACTGAACCCATGTCTTAACCTTTGACCACACAATCCCATGTTTTAACAACCCTATAGAAGCCTTTTGAAAATATTGTGGAAAAAGGAGAAAATGCTGGTTACCAGCATTTTCTCCTTTTTCTACAATACTTTCTACTCCATGAAAAACAGAAATCACCATTTCAGCAACATTTATTTTGTTGTCTGCAAATGCTTTCAATTTGGACTGGTTTAAAATTTTGTCTTTTGGCAGAGTTAACGATACACACAATACTTTAACCTTTTACCATACAATCCAGAATTTTAACGACCCTGAGGAAGAAGCCTTTTGAAAACATTATGGGAAAAGGAGAAAATGCTGGTAGCCAGCATTTTCTCCTTTTCCCACAACATTTTCTACTGTATCAAAGAGTAACTCCATCAGTTTAGCCACATTTAAATTGTCGTCTGCAAATACTTTCAATTTGGACAAGCCTACATTTTTTATGTGTTGTAAAGAGTTAAAGAATAACTTTACTTAACCTCTAGGATACCAAGGACACATTATTTCTTAACTCTTTACCAAACGACAAAATTTTGGACTGGACCAAATTGAAAGCATTTGCAGACGACAAATTAAATGTTGCTAAAATGATTATTTCTCCTTTTGATTTGGTAGAAAACATTGTGGGAAAAGGAGAAAATGTTGGTTACCAGCATTTTCTCCTTTTCCCACAATGTTTTCAAAAGGCTACTTTCTCAGGGTCGTTAAAAGTCGGGATTGTGTGGTAAAGGGTTAAGTAATAAGCAGGTAATGAAGATCTAAATCAGACTAAAAAGAATAAACAATTCAATCTTGGATCTATTTTGTCCCTCAAACTGAAAATGTCCGTTTCTTCTCGTTGACAATGGAAGAATAAGCCTGTCGAATTACTCATGTGGTGATGTGGTGATTAAGGTATGTTTCAAATTCTGATAGATGGATATAGCAGATCTTGCATGATTGTTTATGTATTATCATTTTCATCAAACAAGTCGACTAAAAATGTATGACGCTAGCCTTGGCATGTGTCCAAGACATTTTGGTCAATGAGTTTGATAAAAATGATAATACATAAACATGTGAGATTCTATTTATCACATAAAAAAATGACAGACAAAAAATATCCTGCACCATCACCTTTAGCCTATACAAGATTCACAGGTTCATGTTTACAGTTGTAGTTTGGTTTCAAATGTACATACACAAATAGATAGCACTTTGATATTTTCTAGAGGGGATAAGTCCACCCATTTCTGCAATTTTGTTGATTTAAAAAATTTTGTTGCATTTTGGGGTTTCATTAAAACAGAAAATCAAAAACTTTCCATGTGTATACATCTTGGCAACCATGACATCATTTTTCCATGAAACAGCGTAGCACTACAAATTCCAACATGTGCTACGGCTGGTTTCCCTGGCTTCACATGCTCATGGCTAAAATCTGATCAGAACAGGGACCCAAAAAATGATAATACACTAGTGTATTATCAAAAATAAGACATGGGTTTAATAAACTGCTGGAGGAGGTTCTATGTGAATGTGATAAAATATCTTTTTACAGATACACTATCTCCACTTGAACCCTGCTCTGTAAAAAGAGGGCTCTATGCATCTGCAAAACATTTCGACCAAGGTCACCCTGTGCAGGCTGACCTGGGCCTAAACTTTGCTATTTGTAAATTTTCTGTATGCCAAAGAACCATTGTACCTCATGTCAGTTGTTTACTAACAAAAATGGATTTTATGGATCTGTAATACAGTGATAACTTACTTGGTATAATACATTACAGAGAGGCATTACACCCCCTTTTGCCAGAGCATGGCTCACTTGTATTTTGCAGTTTTATCTTGATAGACCCTTTACTAAACAATCCTTTACCAAACAATCCTATGTTTCTAATGACCCTAAGAAAGAAGGTTTCTGAAAACATTATGAGAAAAACGAGAGAATGTTGGTAACCAGCATTTTCTCCTTTTCTTGCAAGGCTTTCTACCTTTCAAAGACATATCCTATCATCTAAGCCACATCAAATTTGTTGTTTGCATATGCATGCAATTTGAACCAGTCTAAAATTTGTGTCCTTTGGTAAAGTGTTAACACAGTCTGCAAGTGCAACTAACACTGACCTAATTATTCTATGTGCTAAGAAAAAATATGTTTAACCCTTTACTAAACAATCTCGAGTTTGAACAACCCTGCTAAGGAAAGCTTTTGAAAACACTGTGGGAAAAGGAGAAAATGCTGGTAACCAGCATTTTCTCCTTTTCCCACAATGTTTTCCACCCCTTTAAACACAAATCCCATCATTTGAGCCACATGTAATTTGTCTATTGCAAATGCTTCCAATTTGGACAAGTCTAAAATCTTGTCATGTGGTAAAGAGTTTATCAAATAACAGATATAATGTACATGTACCTCTAGTCCAGTTAGTAGCTCTGCCTTAAGGACCAGACTATTGCCCCTTTCCAACAGATCCCTGTATTTCTCTGTAAGTTCATGATACTTCTTGTTTGCATCATCCAGGTCTGTCTGTGGTACAGACTCTTCTAAAGCCTTCTGCAAACCAGCAATTTTAAAGGCAGCAACATCCTGAATATAAATATATATGGTAGAAAGAGAGTAGATTGACTGGCATTACAAAAAAAAAATCCTCTAAATTTAAACAAAAAAGCAAGACATGTGGCCTGGAGGAGAAGCTATCAACAAAAAGGTATGTTCATCTATTTTTTTTTTTCCCATTTTTTCCAACCAACCCCCCCCCCCTCCTGGGGGGTGGGGGTGTGTGGGTGTATCCCCCCTTTTTTTATTGGGGTGGGGGGGAAGGTTGTTTTACCCTTTACAAAACAATCCCATGTATAAATGATTCTAATGAAGTAGGATTTTGAAAACATTGTGGGAAAAGGAGAAAATGCTTGTAAACAAGTATTTTCTCCTTTTCCCACAATGTTTTCTACCCTTTCAAAGAAATACTGTCATTATTTGGTACTTTTCTGTTGTCTGTAAATGCATGGCATTTGGACATGTCTAAGATATTGTTTTATGGATGCTTATGCCAAGGCTTGGCTGCAGTTGCTTATAGAAATAGATTGATTCTCAGTGAAAACTCTACATTGAAACAGCGGAATTACTGTGTCAAAAATACTTTGATGTTTACCTTCCCTAGTTGTATGGGTTTCGCTTTTGAAAATTAACACCTTGTCAGAGTTTGAAGTAAATATCTTCAGTAATGACAAAGATGGTATTAAATGTCAAAGCTTTAGCAAGACAAATTCTGGGTCAAAAAAGTGCCATAACTATGTCAGTAATATTTTGATGGCTACCTGCCCTTGTTGCTTGGGTTACGTTTTTGATGGTTGACAACTAGTTCAAGTTTGAAGTAAATATTTTCAGTAATGAAAGAGATATTATAGAATGTCAGTTTTTGCATGACAGTGCAGACAACTGCCAGGGCTTAGACAATACCTCAATGCTGTCTTTGAAAATAGCTAAGTGGAAAATTATAAAAACAATGCCAAAAATACAAAAACAAACCTTATATCTCTGTAAATATCCCATTCTTTCAACCACAGCTTGTTCCATAGCAACCATTTCATTTTTCAGCCTATTAATTTCCTGTAAAGTTCAGACAAGCAAAAATGTATACTAGTAATTGATAAAATTGAACATATAAGAATGTTTTTGTAAATTAAGCACTCTGAAGCCAATAAAACCCTTACAACTCATTAACCCTTTATCAAATGACAAAACTCTAGACCTGTCCACACTGAGATAATTTGCAGACAATAAATAGATTGTGGTGAAAATGGCAAAAATTTTCCAAGAACGGGTGGAAAACACTGTAGGCAATAGGAGAAAATGCTAGGAGAAAATGCTGGTAACCAGCATTTTCTCCTTTTCCTACACAGTTTTCAAAAATCCTCTTTGTGAAGGCGGCTAAAACTCAGGATTGTTTGGTGAAGTGTTAACTCAAGACTCCTGAAACGAGTTGAAGCAGATGATATTGAAAATATCCATGTAAAATGAGGATAACCAGTTTGATTTGAGGTTTAATACACAAGTACATATAAAAATTGTGAGATTTGTTGGGGAAAAATCTTGGGACACTTAAGGGTGTTATTTCAAGCCCCACAGCTGGCCAACCAAAAATTACTAACAGTCTGTCTGACAAGACGTTAAACGAAGGTCCCATGTAGCGGTGCAATACAATGAGTATGGTAAAGATCCAAGCGTAACTTGGGATGGGTTTTAACCTGTGCCTTGCACCAGTTCCAGGATGGGTTTTATCCTCTACCTTGCACTATTCCCCGTAACCTAACCAACAATCCTCTGGGGCATTGCCCATATCGGTAACTGGTGGTGACGATAAATGAATAGAAAAATCAAACTCCATTTCAATACCTTTCTATGTTGACCATCCATCTCCTCCATGATCTGATACCTGCGAGTAAGTGCTTTTTCATTCACTCTGTACACAGTGATCCTTCGTGTCAACTCGGAAAGACGACGTTTGATTTCAGAATCATCATGGTTCAAAGTGTCCATTAGTTTCTGCAGAAATAGAAGATTGAATCAAAAATAGGAAATTACTCCATCTGTTAACAACATTTAGCTTTCTACCCACAGCTTATTTTGTCTTGTTGTGGACCACTTGGGAAAACACTGTTGAAAGAGTGAGATTGCTTTTTAAAAGTGTTTTCTCCTTTTGTCACATTATATATGGATATTTTCATTTATCACAATCATGTTGTGCATTCACATTTTACAAAAATATTCTTAAAATTACCAGCTGCAAACTTGTTGCAGCAAGTAATAAAATACATTAAAATGATAGCACATTTAAAGAATTACAGTTATTTACACTTTTTCTTATCTCTTTACACCAAAATTTTAGACTCATCCAAATTTCAAGCATTGTCGACAAAAATAAATTGCTCAGATGATGGGATTTTGCTTTCAAAAGGTTATCAAACATTGTTCTAAAAGTAGAAAAAGCTGGTTTCCAGCACTTTCTCCCTTTCCCACAATGTTTAACTCTTTACTACACAAGATTTTAGACTGGTCCAAAATCAAAGCATTTGCAGATAACAATTTTGATTTTATTGTTGATAGGGTAGAAAACATTGTAGGAAAAGGAGAAAATGCTGGTTACCAGCATTTTCTCCTTTTCCCACAATATTTTCCTAATGCTTCTTCCTCAGGGTTGTTAAAACCCAGGATTGTGTAATAAAGGGTTAAAAAAAGCCGTTTTCTTCAGGGTTGTTAAAACTTGGGCATCACAGTTGAAAAAAAGTTTTTCTTGCAGAGGGTACAGATCACAAAGTAATGAATCCATTGAAGGGTTTCCTTTGGCATATTTCTGTAATACTGTTACATACTATCTTAACAGAAAAATTCTTGGGTTGGTGGCAGAAATTTATCACTTACATCAAACTCATGAATTCTAACTTGATCCTCTTCTCTTTGTCCATCTATATTCCTAATTTCTTCTTTCAACTTCTTGGCTTCATTTTCCCACGCCTTGAAAAAATATAGACGTTAATCCATTTTATTTCCAAAACCTGGCTGACTTTTTTTCTGCACAAATCGATGATCCTAGCAAATCTATAGGCCCTTTTCTTTTTCAGTTCAAAGTAAAGTATTACATTTTGGCAACTTGTGAATCATTTTCATCCAAGATATATGCTCCTGACACTGAAGTGAGGCTGTCTCATTTATGAATGGAAATTTTCACAAATAATATTATGCATGTGTGTTTCTACAAAGCTGAATTATAATTCTTGAGATACAATGATGTGATGAAAATGAATCTGATCCACAAAAGTTTTTAAGATAATTTTATCAAGCTTGTCTATGAAAATATCATTACCCTTTCAAAATGCATGCTGAATAAAACTTTTCAACACCCATATATCCTATCTGAGAAACGAATATCTGTCAGATTCTATTTATCACTCACGTAAGTGGACTCAATTCAAAACCAGGCTTTCAATTTGGTTGAATGGTGGATAAAGGGAATCTTACCTCCTTATCATTCAGATATTCTTGATAAAGCAAGCCTTGTTGATGACGAACCACAGCAAATTTTCGTTTGTAGTCTTCAAGTTTCGTCTCTGCAGTATCTAACATCTGCTCCTTATTGTGGAGTTCCTGTTGAAAACATATGAGCCATGCTCTGTGAAAAGGAGGCTTAAAGCATCTGCAAAAAGTATCAACCCATGTCAGCCTGTGCAGTCCGCACAGGCTGACATGGGTCAGAACTTTTGGCTATCTGTAAATTTTCTGCTTGTCCAAGGACCAGACAACCACATGATCTAGTCAGCTAATAGACAAAATGGATTTTTTAGATCCATAATCAAATGACAATCTGCTTAGGATAATGCATCACAGAGATACATTAAGCCCCCTTTTCTCTGCGCATGATAGTCAATGGTCAGGTGATAAGAAGGCATTTATTATATACCTTCCCCTCATCACATGACCATAAATTATTTTGTAAAGTGTGTAAACCACAACTTGTATGTACATGAATTACATGCAGTCTAATCTTAATCTACACTAACAGCTTCTCCATGACCAGTTTCAGTTATATAGTACCTGCACATATTTAACTCCTACAAAATTTTGTAGTGGTCAATTATTTGGAAATACCAGTAAGCAAAATAAGGGTTAACATTTAATGCATGCAATAAAACCTTTGAAAATCATTTTGTTCACAGCCTTTGAAAATAATGTGACAAGTCAAAAGCTGCTCACATGAACTTTGTTTTTTCCTCTATGAAACAGTTACCTATTTGTTGTACTGTGTGAGTGCCACTTTTAACAGTATTCAGTCCATTTTACAATACCCAGTCAACCTACTAATGCATTCCTGGTGTTTCTCAACCAGCCTCACAATGATACTCTGTCGAAGTTTAAAAAAATCAAATCCACATTTTGCAATAATAGAGGAGTTACTTTTACTGTCACAATGATCACCACACCCTGATCTTGACTGGATTTGACCTTGCAACCCTTGATAATCAGTCCTTAGCTTAAACAACTACCAAGATGTCCCTTATTGACACTCCCCCTCTAATTAACGCTACTCCAGCTTTTTATCTAACTAAAAAAGGGTTTTTCAGATGGCCGATCCATCAATAAAGTTAAAATAAATCAAATGGAGTAAAGTTACGGCAAAGACATAATCCTAATTCAAAAATCAATGTCATTCACGCTGGACTATCCGAATATACATACAGTTCCGATAACACTATAAACTTCCGGTAACACAAGAATTGTCAACTAACTTGGAAAAACCTGAAAAAAGTGACAGTATTGCAGACCAGAGTCCCATATCAATAGTGAATGCTATTTTACATCTAAATGAATAATGATTGGCGGTGAAATAGATATTCTGCATTAAATACATCAGGTTTCTGTAATGGCAACCGCATGGTATTGTTATAGTCGTCCTTGGAAAATTCTATGTCATTTTACCTCTTTTGATCGCCCCCCCCCCCCTTTTAGAAAATGTAATGCCCCCCCGGAGGCATTAAACAGAGACAATACTGTAAACATCCTACCTGTAAGACTGTCACCAAATGTTCATTAAGACTGGCAATAACTTCAGCACTTGTGGTAGCCATGTTTTCAGGTAGATTCATTGGTTTAAAGAAACCAGCCACAGCGGCTCCTGGCCCTTTCACTGATTTCAGCTCTTCCTCCATTTGTTTACACTGGAAAATATGTTTATAACAGATATCTCATGCTCAGGTTGCCTACTATTCTTAACCCTTTGCCACACAACCCTGAGTTGTAATGACCCTTACAGAATAGACTTCTGAAAACATTGTGGGAAAAGGAGAAAATACTGTTAACCAGCATTTTCTCCTTTTCCCACAATGTCTTCCTACCTTCCAAAGACAAATTCCATTACTTTGTCGCCTGCAAATGCTTTCAAACTGGACAAGTCTAAGATTTTGTCGTTTGGTAACAAGTAAAATTGTTTTAAAAATAAAATTGTTTTCCCTTTGTATTGATGTATCACACTTAATTGTCACTGTTATCACATTTATTTGACTTGTTACTAAGTATGTTTCTTTTTCTTACTATCAAGAAATATTCCCTTCCTTTCATTATCGTATTTCCTTTGCTTCATTCTATTATTTCGAACAAAGCTGCAATCTGCCTGCTTGACCACATGTCACCAAATAAATGTACAATACTTTAAAAGACTTAAGATTTACCAAACAGTGATAATAAAATAATCTTGTGCAACTTGTATGAAATGATATAAAAAGTAAAAAAATCAGAAGAAAGATAGAAACATTGTTGGAAATGGAGAAAATGTTTTTTACCATCATTACCCCTTTTTCCAGCAATGTTTTCAAAAGCCTCTCTCTAAGGACTGTTAACACTTAGGCTGCTAAGCATGACTCAAGAACCTTTGCAGATGTGCAAATCAAGATCAGACTGCACAGAATATGCAGTCTGACCTTGGATCTACTCTGTCCAACAAGGAGATATTTTCAAAAAAAAGCCTTTGAAAGAGCAATATTTGGGTTTTTGGTATCGGCTTGAAAGTTGCATTTCACTTTTTTAGCTGGGTAAGGGTTTAAAATCTTGATTCTGTTTTATCACTTTACCACACAATCCCGACTTCTAACGATCCTGAGAAAGAAGCCTTTTGAAAACATTGAGCAAAAAGAAGAAAATGCTGGTAACTAGCATTTTCTCCTTTTCCCACAATGTTTTCAACCCTTCCTAAGACAAATTTCAATTTTTCAGTCACATTTATTTTGTCGTCTGCAACTGCCTTCAGTTTGGACTGGTCTAAAATTTTGTCATTTGGTAAAGAGTTAAAGGGTTTTTAAATATGAAATATTTGCAAACCAGTATATTAGGTTGGATCATTTCTCACCTTTTCCAGTGACTTCTCTAGCTCTAGATTTGCCTTGTTGGCTTCATGTCTCACTTCCCTTATTGCCTGTCTCAGTTCCTCATTTCTTCCCTGAAGATTGTCCATCTGGGCTTTTAGAAAAAGGGAAGTGTCATGTCGACCAATCACAGATTTAGCTTCTATTGCCTGTTGAGGTGAAAACAGGAAATGCAGGATAAGCAAAAACAAGGGACAATTTAAATGTTCCTTGGGCTGTATTGCCTAACATTTCTAAATATCATTCTAATCCTAAATACGATTCAGTCTCGGCCAGTAATGTTAGTTTTGCTATTATAACTTGAATTTTGGACATACTATAGTTGGTGCACATGGCCTCTGTTTTGAATCATGGGATTAAGTTGTGCAGTGCTACGTAAATGGAAATTTTCTAGCAGTAAAAAGGATTTTCAGGGCTGTTTTTTTCAGAAAACAAAAAATATTGCATAATGAAGATTCAAGATCAGACTGCATCTTTTGTGCAGTCTGATCTGTCAACAGAAGACTCAAACTACCAATCTTTATTTTCAGTCAATGGGTCTATGTCAGTTAACATCAGACAGAATTTATTATAACCATTACACTATGATACCCTTGAGCTTAATCCTTAGTGAATGTAAACTGTGGACCCAAAAACTGAACAATAAGAAAGAAATTTGAGAAGTTCACCCCTTACCAAATGACAAAAACTTTGGACTGGCCAAAACTGAAAGTTTTATGTAGCTAAAATGATGAATTTTGTCTTTGATAGAGTAGAAAACATTGTGGGAAAAGGAGAAAATGCTGGTTACCCACAATGTTTTCAAAGACCTTCTCTTTCAGGGTGGTTAGAATTCGGGGTTGTGTGGTAAAGCGTAAAAGCATATCTTACAGCAAGCATTCTCTCTAAAGTTGGAAATTGCATGGCAGCCACTTCTCTCTCCCCTTTTTCCATCTCCTCTCCATCCCCTTGGGGTTGGGCACCACCATATTTTTTCATAGCCTCCATCACCTCTTTCAAACCCTGTTCAAGGTTTTTGTTTTCATCTTCGAGATTTTCATTCTTGGCTTTCAGCTGTGCATTCTCACTGTAAAGCCTGTCCATTTCTCGGAAATTCTCCCGCATGTCCTGGTCAAATTCGTTTCTCTGAAATAAATATACATGTATGTGTACTACAACATCTTTCCTGATCAAAGTAAACACATCTCTATGCTTATCTTATCACCTTGACTTATCAAATCATAGCTGTATTTTCCCTGATATGTGCTACCTTTGGATGCAGTTGTTCTCAGTGCACCAACCAATTAGCAAGGTCAAATAGATTTTTGGTGTCATATTCCTTTATGAATAGTCATAAACAAAACAAGAGCACCGTATGTGGGTGCAAACATTCGGTTATGGTTGCTTGATTTTCATTGAAAATTATACAATAAAAAAGAGGCATAAATGTGTCAAATACATTTTGATGGTTACTTGCCCCCATCGTATTGGTTCCCCTTTTATAGTTCATATCTAGTTCAAGTCTGAATAAGACATCTTCAGTACCGACAGAGATATAAGAAAATGTCATCATTTTTGCACGACGACAAAACAGATGACACAGACAACGATGACAGGGATACTAAAATACCAAGACATTTTCTTCAAAAACAGCCCAGCCAAAATAAATATAAAACTAGGACAAAACAGTTTACCCTCATTTGGGATTCCTCCAGAGCAACCTCCCTCTTGATAATGGTTGCCACAGATTCTGGCTGACGCTTTGTTTTCAGAGTTTCCTGAAATTCCTGTACCGCCATCATGTCCTCTGCTGTTAGACCAAGTGCTACTGCTCTGTTAGTGAAACATAAAAAAAATTTGATCCATGCTCTGTAAAAAGGGGTTTAATGCATCTATTAAAAACTTTTGACCAAAGTCAGCAGTCCGCACAGGCTGACCGGAGTCAAAACTTTTTACTATTGGTCAATTTTCTGCATCTCAAAGGGCAAGTTTACCTCCTGTTTCAGTTGGTCGATAGACAAAATGAGTTTTATATATCCATGATTAAATGATGACTTTGCTTGGTATAACGCATCAAGGAGATGCAGTAAACCCCCTTTTGCCAGAGTATGGCTTATCATTTTATTATGACCATTCTATAATTAATGTGCCAAATGATCCCATGACTTTATAATCATAAGGATTGCTTATGTTGACATTGTTGGTAAAAGTGAAAATGCTGGTAACCAGCTGTTTCTCCTTTTCCAGTGACATTTTCTACACTATGAAAGACACATCCAAAAATTTGAGCTGCGTTTAGTTTCCCTGTAAAGCTTTGAAAACAAAATGATAAATGAACAACTAGCTCAAATTGGGTCACTTCTCCATGTTTTTGTGATGTTTTCCATGTTGCTACCACATTCAAGTTTCATCACAATATTTATCATCATATGTTCTAAAGAAGTCTTTGATTAATCCTTCACCACACAATCCTGACTTTTAACGCCCCTGTGAAAGAAGCCTTTTGAAAACATTGTGGGAAAAAGAGAAAATGCTGGTAACCAGCATTTTCTCCTTTTCCCACAATGTTTTCTACCCTTTCAAAGAAAAATTGCACCGATTGAGCCACATTGAAATTGTCGTCTGAAAATGCTTTTAATTTGGACAAGGCTAGAATTTTGTCATCTGGTGGAGGGTTTAGAGTAATAAAAAAAACCTCTGTATGGAATTTTGTCCGAATTAAAAGCAATTGCAGATGACAATTTCAATGTGGCTCAAATAGTGCAATTTTAGGGTAGGAAACATTGTGGGAAAAGGGGAAAATGCTGGTTACCAGCATTTTCTCCGTTTCCCACAATGTTTTCAAAAGGCTTCTTTCCCAGGGTTGTTAAAAGGCAGCATTGTGCAGTAAAGGGTTAGGGGAGATAAAAAGACCTTTATATGAAATAACGGGTAAGCTAGCAAAATCAATACCTCTGCCCCATATGTTGAGCCATTTTTCTGATTTTTTGTTTTAGCTCTATTCTTTCTTCTTCTAGTCTCTCAACCTTAAATCATATAAAATTACAAAAGTTGATTAATATTAAAAGTGATCAAACATGAAAACAATACCATGTTTAAAAGAAAAAAAAATATTGACACATTTCATTTATGTGATAAAGACTGGTGCACCTATCCAAGTGCTTGTATTTCTTCCTTCACTAGCAGTAGGTACTAAAATCTCAAGAAACAACTGGCTTTCAAAATTACACATTGTTAAAACCATTTTTAAAAGTTACAGATGAACAAACTCTGTGACAAAAGTTCATTAAAAAGTAAAAGTGATCAAACATGAAAACAATACTATGTTTAAAAACACACAAAAAAAAGTCACATTTTCACATTTCAGTTATGTGATAAAGACTGGTGCACCTATCCAAGTGCTCCTATTTTTTCCTTCATTAGTGGTAGGTATTAAATTCTCTACAAACAACTGGCTGCTTTCCAATTTACATATTGTTGAAACAATGTTTAACAGTGAGAGATGAATAGACTTCGTGGCAATGACTTGCATCACTGTAAAGAACTTTGGCTGGCCTGTGATTCGAACTACCAAACCCTTGATTCATAATTCTTAGCTTTACCATCAACCAACGAAGACTCAGCCCACCATGTTTTCAAATGCTTTTAGCAGCAATATGAAATATTCATATTTGTATGGAAATAGATAAATGTTGTGATTTCCAGAAACAAATATGCATGAGACATTTTTATCTCTTTACCAAATAATTTCATGTTTTAACAGCCCCCCCCCAAATAAAAGCTTTTGAAAACATTGTTGGAAAGTGGAGAAAATGCTAGTAACCAGCATTTTCTCCTTTTCCCACAACTGTTTTCACCATTTCAAAGATAAATGCATCCATATGAGTCAGATTCAACCTGTTTTCTGTAAATGCTGTCAATCTGAGTAAGTCTACAATTTTGTTGCCTGCTAAAGAGTTATATCATCCTCATGAAACACGGATTATCGACATAACTTGAGGTTCAATACATTAACTACATGAAAACATTGTGGCCACTAGAAAATAATAACTGTTACAACAAATTTCTCCTTTAACCCTTTACCACTCAATCCTGACTTTTAACGACCCAGAGGAAGAGGGCTTTTGAAAACATTGTTTGAAAGGAAGAAAATCCTAATACCAGTATTTCCTTCCCTATAAGGTGTTTTCTACCCTTTGAAAGACAAATCTTATGTTTTGAGTAACATTTAATGTCCTCTGCAGATACTTTCAATTGGTAATAGGCTAAAATTTTGCTGCCTGTTAAAGTGTTAACCACAATGTTTTCACAAGTGGCTGAATGCCAGACAAATAAAGGTCAATAGGTGGTATGTTTGAAAATGGAGAAAAGTTATAAACTTGGCCTATGAAAAAATGGAACAGACAAAAAATAAACTCTACCTCTTTTTGCAGAATGTAGTTCATTGCTTTCTCTTCCTCTTTTCTGACTGCCTTATCTGACTTAAACTTTGTGAGGTCAAGTGGTTTGCGGGGGTCAAGCCCGAGTCGTCCTCGCAAGTCTTCATTCTCATCACACAGATCATTGATGGCCATTTCTGATTTGTTGATGTGCCGAGTAAGCTCTTCTATTTGTCTGTAGAAACAGAAAATTGATATATTCAAATCTGTTTTCACCCCTTACCAAGCAATCCAAAGTTTTAATGACCCTGAGAACGAAAGCTTTTGAAAACATTGTGAGAAAAAGAGAAAATGCTGGTAACAAGTATTTACTGCTTTTCTCAGAATGTTTTCTACCCAACCAAACACAGATTCCATCATTTAAGCCAAGATTTAAAATGTCGTCTGCATATGCTTTCAATTTGGACAAGTCTACATTTTTGTCATGTGGTAGAGTTAATTACATGTTAAGCATCTAAAAAGTTAATTGCTGTTCTTGGTTGGGAATAAAAGATTAAACCATTGAATTTTGAGTAAAAAACAAGAGTAGATCTAAAGTCAACTTTTTAAACTGAAAAATCAAATATGCCTCAAATAACTGGACTTGTCTTTTTAACCCATTACCATACAAAATCCCCAGCTTTAACGACCTTAGGAAACTAGACTTTTGAAAACATTGTTGGAAAAGAGAAAATGCTGGTAACTAGCATTTTCTCCTTTTTCCACCATGTTTTCTAACCTTTCAGAAACAAATCCAATCACTGGAGCCATATTTTACATGTCGTCCGCAAATGCTTTGAATTTGGGCCAGTCTAAAATATTGTTGTGTGGTAATGAGTCAAAGAAAGGATGAAGGAAAAACAGCAAAAGGAAGAAAACGCTTTTCCAGCCATTTTGACATAAGCCCTTGGATTTTTGTATTAAGGCTTAATATTCATTCAAACAGTACCAAACAACACAATTTTAGACCAGTCCAAATTGAAAGCACTGAAGACTACAAAATAAATGTGAATGAAAAATTGGAATTGGATTTGGGAAGTATAGAAAACAAGATGAATGAAGAACTAAGCAGATAAAGATTTCTGGTGATGACCTCGACAACAATGCACCAATTACTGAGGATTTAAGAGCGGAAATTCAGAGAAGTGAGTTCATTTTTAACCCGTCACCAGACAACAAAATTTAATACTTTAGTCCAATTGAAAAGCATTTTCAGACAACATTTCAAAGGAGGCTCAAATGTTGAAATTTGTCTTTGAAAAGGTTGCAAAAATTGTGGGAAAAGGAGAAAATGCTGGTTACCAGCATTTTCTTCTTTTCCCACAATGTTTTCAAAAGTTTACTTTCTCAGAGTCATTAAACTTTGGTGTTGTGTAGTAAAAGGATAAACGAAATACTGCAGTGCCACGATATAAACACCCTGTTTGCTTCCTTTAACCCTATACCACACAATCCCGACTTTTGAAAACCAGCATTTTCTCTTGGTAACCAGCATTTTCTCCTTTTCCCACGATGTTTTCTACCTTTTCCAAAACAACTCTCTGGTTTTGAGTCACATTTATTTTGTCGTCTGCAAATGCTTTCAATTTGGAAATGTCCAAAATGTTGTCATCTGGTAAAGAGTTTAAGTCACACAAAGTGCTAGGTCTTAAAGACAGCTGTTATCAGTTTGTACATTTCATGTTCACTGACCTGTCTCTTGTCTTGATCTGTTTCTTTCCTTCTTTTATTTCTGCCACTGCCTCTGCTAGACCGTATTCTCCCTGAAAAAAATATCTTACACACTTAACCCTTTTAGCCCCTTAGGCAAACACAGGGGCTTTTGTGGATGTAATAGATATAAGATGAGACAACACAGATACCTGCAGTCTGACCTTAGATCTATACAATCAGCTTGCTTAGTCCAGTCTTTATGGAAAAAATCCTTTCTGAGTTTCAGAGGATAATATTTTCAACCATTGAGAGGGGTCTTGTTTGCTTATTTGGCCCTAAAGACCAAAATACATCATTAACCCTTTACCAACTATCCAAACTTTTAACAACCCCGAGGAAGAAGCATTTTGAAAACTTTGTGGGAAAAGGAGAAAATGCTGGTAACCAGCATTTTCTCCTTTTCCCCAATGTTTCCTACCTTATCGAAGACGGATATCATTATTTGAGCTACATTTAATTTGTCAACTACAAATGTCATCTGCAAATGCTTTCAATTTGGTCCTGTTGAATATTTTGTTGTTTGGTAAAGAGTTAAAGGATAACTCCCTTTGTCTAGCTGCCCATAACTACATGGTTGATATAATACTGATTTAAGCCTCAGAGCACTGCATTTAAATGCATTGAAATGAACACTTTCTATCAGGACAAAGGGCCTTATTGTGATTCCATGGCTGTTTTGCCATAAAGTTTAACTTTACCAAATAACCCAATGTTTAAACAACACAAAAGAAATAGGCTTTTGAAAACATTGTGGGAAAAGGAGAAAATGCCAGTAATCAGCATTTTCACCTTTTTTCCCCATAATGTTTTCTGCCCTTTAGATGACAAATCACATTTTTTGAGTCATATCTAATTTCTCATCTGTGAATGCTTTTAATCTGGAGAAGTCTTAAATTTGCTTGTTTGGTAAAGCGTTTAAACATATTTCAGTAATGCTTTCTTATTCATCAGGAGATGCAATCTTTTATAATGCTCCAAACAACCTTTATGTTTTCAAATTTATCCCAGTTTCAGAATAAATTTATTCACTTGTGGATGGTCCAAACTGCTTTTGATAAGGAATTTAAAAAACTAATTTTACTTTGACAATACTTGATCATAGCAATATAAATGCCCATTTGATTCCAACTAAGAATGACCAGCCCAAATAGCTCAGGTGGTAGAGCAAGAGACTTGTGAAGTTGAACATCCAATTTTGAACCACTTAAGGATGTGGGTTAGATCCCCACCCCTGACCACTTAACCCTTTCCCAAACGACAAATTTTGGACTGGTCCAAACTGAAAGAGTTAGCAGACGACAATTTTAAATTTGATGAAAATGGTAGAAAGTTCTCAAAAAGGGTAGAAAACACTGTGGGAAAAGGAGAAATTGCTTGTAACGAGCAATTTCTCCGTTTCCCACAGTGTTTTCAAAAGACTTGTAATGCAGACACGTGAAAACCAGGGCTTGCTTGGGAAAGGGCTAATATTACCAAAAAGTCTTTCAGATGAGACCTTAAACTTAGGTCCAGAGTGACAATGCTATGCACTGAGTATGTTTAAGGACCAGGTGTAACTTAGGATAAGTTTTGTCCTGTATCCTGCCCTATCTCCATGACAAAACTAACCGTCTTCTGGGGATGTTGCCTATAGGGACAATCAGAGGCAACAATCAATGAAAATCAACCAACCAAGCCAATTAACCCTTTACCACACAGCAAAATTTTAGACTCCTCCAAATTGAAGGAATTTATGTTGAACAATTCAAATGTTTTGCAAATGATATTATTTGTCCTTGAATCCTAATTACTAGCATTTTCTCCTTTTTCCACTGTATTTTCAAAAGCCTTTCTTTCTCAGGTGGTTAAAACTTGGGATTGTGCGGTAAATGGTTAAGGATTGCACCATCAAAAGGACAAACATCCTTTGACTACAAAGAAAATAGAGAGTAAATTCACAATAACTGCAAAGATCAAATGATTGCTATTTCTGGACACCAAAATCTCTCAGAAAATCCAGTCTGTGCCCTCTGATATAAAGTAACTACTTTGGTGCCCATCTATTACATTTACTCATTAGGTGACAACAAAACTTTTACACTCATCCATAGAATTGAAAGCATTTGCAGACAACAAACTAATTGTAGTTCAAAAGGGGTTTTGTCTTTGAAAGGGTATAAAACAATGTTGGAAAAGGCTGTGTACTAGAATTTTCTCCTTTTCCCACATTACCTTCCAAACCTTTTCTCCATCAAGGTCATGAAAAAATAGCTTTGTAGGTGTATAAGTCGCAATACAAAGTAAATTCTGTATTGTCAAAAAACTAACATGAGGAAAAACTAAGTTTCAACTTACTGCTTCATACTGTCTCATTCTTTCTAAGGCTTCAGTGAGTTCCTTGTCTTTGGAACTGGCATCATCTTCTGCCTGCGTAGAGTTGAAAATAACTGGTCACGCTTCTATAACACTCACCAACAAATGCAGACCCAGATAGAACAGTTAAAACAATTCTGAACCAAGAGGTTGGATAGAGATCAAATACTTAAGTAAAACCAATCTTTATATCCAGTTGTATTAATCAGCAAGAAATTATTATATATATATCAGAAGAAACAGTATGTCTTGAAAGAAGAATTGTTTATATCTATAGAAAGTATTGAAAACAAGGGAGAATGAGAATCCCCTTGAAAAACAAGCAAGTGAGCTATCACAATTGCAAAAAATGTTAAGAGCATTTTTCCTATATTGTTTTCAAAAGAACTTCAAACCCTAGAACAACTGAACAAATGTTGAAAGGGCAAAGAAAATTACTGTTTTTGAAACATAAAAACAAATAGTGTAAGAAATCAAGCAATGACCTGTTACAAGTCTGTCATTACGATAAAATTGCATGTAGAGTAATGAGTTAATCTTTTGATACACAGCATATTTCTAAATATACAGCTAACTAGTTGTATAGTGCACAGAAATACTGGAAGGCTTGGATACAAGACTCTTTCCGGTGACATGAAAAACATTGTGTGAATGGGAGCTATTGCTTGATACAGGTAGCTGTTCTTTCAACCACAATATTTTTTTGAAAGCTGTCTTCTGCAAAAACATAAAATGCTGTATTTGTATGGTAAGGGGTTAAGTACCTGCTTCACATCTTTTTCAATGTCTTTATTCTTCTCCTGTTCATACTTTAGTTTGTCTTTCAACTCTCGGATAATTTGCTGCTGACGATCTCCTGGTCCTTTCCCAGCTGTTTGGAAAATAAACATTATCATTTGTGCCAATTATCTCTTTATTTCAGACTGGTTCTTATTAAAAGCATTTGCAAGCAACAAATTAAATGTTACACATCATTTAAAATAAAAATCTTTGAAAGGATTGAAAACATTATGGGAAACGGAGAAAATGTTGGTTACCAGCACTTTCTCTTTTTACCACAGTGTTTTCAAAAGTCCTTTTCTTTTCTTTTTTTTTTTTCTTGGGGGGGGGGGGGGGGGATGGTATTTGAACTCCAGATCATGTGGTAAAGGGTTTGTTATTCATTTCTACTGTTACTTGTGAAAGCAAGTGTTACTGGCAATGTATCATTTATTTGTAACTTTTCATGTTGGGGAAAAAAACACCATAATTGATAATTACCTGCTTATTTCTATTTTTGTTCACTAACCTAACACTGTTCATCTTAATTCAAATATATGCAAATAGAGACATGTGTATTTCATACCCATAGGTTTTATCTCTTTCCAATAAGACAAATTTTTAGACTTATCCCTATTGAGAGCATTTCGAGGGGTGAATGCGAAACTATTCCATCTGCATTTTGGAAAATATTACAGGAGAGGGGAAAAAAACTCAATTCCGTAAAAAGCGTTGTTAGATCGTTTCAATTATGTTGTGCTGAATTCATGCTCTCAGCTCAACACAACATATCTAAACAAGATGATCTAACTATTCTTTTCATAGAAATAAGAAGCGTTTTTCCATCTCCTGTAAAATTGTTTGAAACGCAGATGGAATAGTTTCGTATTCACCCCTCGATTTGCAGATGACAAATCAGATTTAGGCTAAAAGTATGGGTTTTTTCTGTGAAAGGACAGAAAAACATTGTGGGAATAGGAGACAATGCTTGTTACCAGACAACTGAGAGCATTTGCAAATAACAAATCAAATTTAGGCTCAAATCAAGGGATTTGATTGTGAAAGGGTAGAAAAACATTGTGGGAATATGAGAAAATGCTGGTTATCAGCATTTTCTCCTTTTCCTACAATGTTTTCAGAAAACCTCTTTCTAAGGGTAGTTGAAACATGGCATTATATGGAAAAGGTTTAAATCTAAACACTATAAAGCATTACCACTAGCAGACAAGTTCCTTTGTCTTTCATCAGATCAGTTCTGGAAATATTTGTCGACACAAAATATTCCTCACAATGAGCAAACTGTCTATATACCATTATGATTTTACATGTAGTCATGTGGCAAACGTTAACTCATGTTCATTACAACAGTGTTACAAAAACATTTTCAAACATAACAATTATAAATTATTTTCACAGGGTACTGACTTAACAAGACTAGTCATTAAAAGGCATCCTTATGAAAGTCATGGAAGGTCTGCAAATCTCTACAATAAGACAAAAATTTACAATGAACTCACTTCTCTGAATTTCCGCTCTCAAGTCTTCAATAATAGCTGCATTGTTGTCGAGGTCATCAGCATAAATCTTTATCTGTTCAGACAGTTCTTCAATCTGTCTATCTTTCTCTTTGATGACCTTTGTCAGGGCTGCAACTGAGGCTTTGTCTGTATCCATGTTAGTTGCAATAACTTGTTCACGGAGGCGGAAAATCTGATCTTGTTGTTCCAAGATTGTCTGATCTTTATCTTGAAGAATCAGCTGTTAAATAACAAGCATGATAATGAAATATTTAAAAGTTCATCAATTCTTTTAATAAGTGCAGGTTGAAAATGTTCCTTCTAGTTTTGCACAAGGTGCAATCTGATCTTGGATCTACACTGTCAGCTATGCTGAGAAAATGTGGCCCATAGGAGAACAGAAATTACAACAATATGAGATTGTTTTGCTGCTGAAACCATCAAACATGCTTAATAGAAGCACCCACGGTTCAGTCAAATGCGTCTTAACCCTTTACTAGAACAATGTCAACCTTTAATGACCCAGACAAGGAAAGCCTTTGAAAACATTGTGGGAAAAGGAGAAAATGGTGGTAACCAGCATTCTCTCCTTTTTCCACAATGTTTTCTACCCTTAAAAAGAAAATTCTATGTTTTGAGTAACATCTGATTTGTTGTCTGCAAATGCTTGCAAAATGGGTAAGTCTAAAATTCTGTAGTGTGGTAAAGAGATGGTCTTAAACGCACACTATAACAAATGCAAATTTCAACATTATGCTTATAGAAAATAATTTACTTCATTTCCCTCATGCACATGCAGTAATACATTAAGATTGAAAGATATGCAGTGAATTTTCTAAAACTGATTCTTAAAAAAAGCTGTGCAACTGAATTAGATATTACAGATAATGGTGTCTGCTGTATACATGTATTTGTAGTCTTTTAACCCTTTCCAAAACGACAAATTTTGGACTTGTCCAAATTGAAAGCATTTGCAGATGACAATTTAAATGTGGCTCAAATGGTGCAATTTTTCTTTGATAGGGTAGAAAACATTGTGGGAAAAGGAGAAAATGCTGGTTACCAGCATTTTCTCCTTTTCCCACAATGTTTTCAAAAGGCTTCTTTCCCAGGGGCGTCAAAAGGCGGTATTGTGCGGTAAAGGGTTAATGCTATTTTCAAAATAAGTTCTTCAATTTCACCATGACAGATAACTTATGAAATTCATGCTTTTTCAGGCCACTCCACTAATTATGACTAGTTCTGCAGGCCAAGATTCTATATGGGTTTGAAAATGAAAATCCAACACTGTATCAACTCATAAACAAAATAAAGTTGTTCTTGGAACAGAAAGGAGTTCGTAACTTTATGAAAACAATATTTCAAACGTACCTTCCATTCTTCAATTTTATTGTCAACTGCTACCATAATGGCATCATCAGCATCTGTCTTACTTGCTAATTGTTCTGTAAGATCTGCAACCTGCAATGGTCAGAAAAAAACACACAGTATTTGAACATCAAGGTGATTCTACAGCTTGCATCAGACATAAACCTGATAAACTAGAGCTGTCACTGAATGTGACTTAATACCGCCGCCAGTGCTTTGACAGAAAAAAAGTGTCAAGTTCAAGGGGAGATAATTCCTCAACCGGGGGAGTTGACACTTGAAAATTACGTCTTGCAAATCCTCAATATATGATCAATATATGTGCAAAGTTTCAATGCAATTGAAGAAAAACTCTAGGAGGAGTTCGCGACACAAAATGGCTAGTATTTTGTACACAGATGGACACACAGACGAACAGACAGAAAGGCTGATTCCAGTATACCCCCGAAAACATTCGTTTTGCGGGGGTATAATAATCAGAGCTCCAGATAAGAGGGAGTGATGGTATTCTAAATCTGTTATTTCTCTTCCAAACCCTATGTTGTGGGTACTCATTAGAATCATCTTGATGAGACAATTCTAATGAGTACCCATAACATAGGGTTTAGTGGAGAATAATTAATATTTTCACTTTTGAAATCAAAATCACTCCCTCTATCTGGAGTTCTGAATAATGTTTAAAATTGGCATCACTGACCATAAGCATTTGTTCTGATGGCAATTATCTTGTAAACCTCTGTGATGAAATCCGGGGTGCAGACTTCAAAAAGTTCTAATCAAATAGGTATTATAAACATGATTTAAGGTCTACCCGAGAAAAAGGATACACTGCTCAGTGTGATGGTCAGCTGACGAACAAACAAAAGTCCTCTATAAGGGGTAATGGGTAATGGGTTTATAGTACATATATTTAACAGACTTCAAGTCATATTGCTATCACAGGTTGATGCTTCATGGATCATCTATAATTAAGAAAACTAAGGAAAAAAGCCTTGCATAAGGGCAATTGCAATATGTCCATCTCAGATAAGAAATAAAACTTTGGACAACCAGGGTATTAATCTCTCCCATCTTTTCTTAAAGTCTATTTCAGTAAGAAAGCAATTATCCCTTACCAAACGACAAAATTTTAGACCTACCCTATTCAAAAGCATTTGCAGATGACAAAATAAATGCGACTCAAAAACTGAAATTTGTTTTGGGAAGAATAGAAAACATTGTGGGAAAAGGAGAAAATGCTGGTAACCAGCATTTTCTCCTTCTCCCTAAATGTTTTCAAAAGGCTTCTTTCTCAGGGTAGTTAAAAACGGTGATTGTGTGGTAAAGAGTTAAGGAATACAACCTTGCTGAAGGACTCTTGCAATATGTCCATCTAGGACAGAAATCAAATTTGGTTCTCCCTCTTTCTATACTGTACAAAATTACTGTACTAAAAGTTTGAAACATACCTTTGCTTTCAGAATCTCATTATCTTCCCTCAGTTTATCTTGCACAGAGTCACTTTGCTGAAGTACAATCTGAAATGAATTGAAGACACAAGAAAATTAGTGTTACAAAAAAGCTCACAAATCACTCAGTTTAAGAAGAATTAACTCTTTACCACACAATCCGGAGTTTTAACGACCCTGAGAAAGAGGCCTTTTGAAAACACTGTGGGAAAAGGAGAAAATGCTGGTAACCAGCATTTTCTCCTTTTCCCACAATGTTTTCTATCCTTCCCAACACAAATTTGAATTTTTGAGTCACATTTATTTTGTTGTCTGAAAAAGCTTTCAATTTGGACTGGTCTAAAATTTTGTTGTTTGGTAAAGAGTCAAGAAACCATAACAGCGAGTTTCTTATTATAAAACAAATCATAAATACAGTAAAACCCCTCTATTAAGACCACCCGTGGTACTTTTGAAAATTGGTCTTATTAGCGGGGTGGTCTGATTTCTGGGTTTCACCACCTAGATTTTGAATCAAACCCAGACTCTGTGTAGACTTATGTAGATTTAGACTATGTGCAAAGTAATGTACATGTATTTTAGTCAGAGAAGCCTATGCCCACACATTTAAATGACAACAACAAAATTTTCATGTTTATTGAAAAGTTAATATGTTGCTTGAAATTTATGAATAGATCCACATGGCAGTGCATGTCCACTCATAATTGCCTATTTAAACTATTACAGCAAGATATGTACATTAATTAAGAATCTGAACTTAAAGACTACATAATTTAATGTAACTGATAGAACTTGTCATATTCCCTGTTTTAATCTGCTTTTTTTATTTTGTGTAGTCTCAAGAACTCCTATTCCTTGTGCTCATTTTCATTTTTAAACAAAGAATTTCGAATATTATTGAAGAGCCTGACGTTTACATTGTTTTTTTTTTCCTATTTTGATTCGAGTTGAATGTTCAAACAGTCCTACTAATCGTCGATCACAAAAGTTGAAGTGTTCGCCAGTTCACAAATCGCATATTCTCTATGATATAAGTATGGCTTTAATGTGTAACAAAAACCAAATAATTATCCCATCCTGATCACTAGATATTAACCCAAGCGTCTCAAATTACAAAAGCTGGATGTTCAAAACAAATCGTAATTACCTGGATGTCGACATGTTTTTCACCCAGGTCAGCAACTTGTGATAAACGCCTGATTACCGAATAAATGCCGAATTAATTATTATCAATTCATTGCTTATATGATTATGTAAGGTAACACCTTGATCACCTAACACGATTGTGTTACTATAGTCAACAGATAAATAAAAGACCAATAATTGATTGTCTACTCCATCGGACCCAACAATATTCGTACATGAAGCACGGCCTCCAGTTCGTGATTATAGACGCGTGAAAATTAGCTGGTCGTAAAGAAATTGTGAAAATTAGTGGTCGTTTCACGGGTTAAAATCTATTGGTAACTTCTCATTGGTGCTGAAAACGGTGGTCTTGATTTCGTAATAGTGGGGTGCCAGTATTTCCAGGGTTGTGGTCATTGATTATGAAGAAGGAAAAATTCCGTTCTGACAAAAATCGTTCATAATAGTGGGCTGCTCGTATTACCAGGGTGGTCGTGAGGAGAGGTTTTACTGTATATAAAGCATTAAAACACGTATAACCTTTGGTTTTTATAATTAAGTCTTACTTGCAAAGAAAATGAAATATATATTTTTCAGTCAGACATATAACCCATCTTTGGTAACTCTATAGTTGTTCTGACATGTATATCCCTTGCACTATTGATCAGCTTAGATCAGTTATCAGACTGCATACTATGCACAGTCTCATTTTAATCTACCCATAGCAATGTAAGACATAGAAAGATAAATACTACTTGCGACATGTGTTTAACCCTTTACCACACAATCCCAAGTTTTAGTGGCCCTGAGAATGAGGCATTTTGAAAACATTGCAGGAAAAGGGAAAAATGCTGGTAACCAGCATTTTCTCCTTTTCCCACAATGCTTTCAACTCTTATTACAGACAAATCCCACTATATAAGTTATATCTTATTTGACCTCTGCGAATGTTTTCAATCTGGACAACTCTAAAGTCTTGTTGTTTGGTAAAGGTTTAAAAATCTGTTTACCTTCAACTTGGCATAATCCTCTGTGGTTCTGTCCATCTGAGTGATTGCCTCTTCCAGCTGTTTGTTGAGATTGTCCACTTGTTTTTGAAGCATGTCATTAGCATCCGTTAAATTCTGAAATCAGGAAAAACTTTCATATCAGACTGGAGGTCTTTTATCAGAGCAAAGAGAACATTGATTGTATGGTGTTTAACGCCATTTTTAACATTGTTTCAGTTATATCCTGGCTGCCAGTGTACCTATCCATGCTTTCCAGGAGTTTCTCTTACCTGTACTTTGCACAATATTCTTTCCAAGCCACTGGCTGCTTTCCAACATAACCATCACTGAAACAAGGTTCAGCGAAGAGAGAGAGAAGTGAATCCTGTCACAATGACTATCATTAATTCTCGGAAAGAAATTGGCCGAGTAAGGGATCAAACTAGGGACCTCCTGTTCTCAAGTCCTGTACGTTACCAACTGAGCTAAGTAAAGAGAAGAGTTTGAAGTATCAAAATGATTGATAACACATGAGAGGACAGGAAAATGCATGAGCCCCTCCTCACATACTTCAATGAATACACCACTTAGGAATAGACCCATGTGAACTGGCACTTTTGAAGTTTCAGTTTGAGCTTCCACAGGAGGAAATCCTCTACATAGAAGAAAATTAAGACCCAAGAATATAACAGCAAATGTTAACATTATTCATACCGTCCATCTATCTTCGTAACTTTGTTCATTATCATGTTTTGCCTACAATATCTGTTTAAATTAGAAAGACCCTGATCACCTGAAAATCAATACCAAGCTGATGAGTTACATTAGGGCAAGCAGTAACTGTTGTCCTTTTACTCACATTTTCCGTTCTCCTGAGAAAAAATATATTCTGTAGGTATTAAAACAGCTTTGATACTTATGGTAAAACCCTTTACCAACCAATTCCGTCCTTTAAGGACCTTCCGGAAGAAGGTATTTTCAAACATTGTGGGAAAAGGAGAAAATGCTGGTGACCAGCATTTTCTCCTTTTTCCACTATGTTTTCTATCCCTTCTCAGACGAACCCCAACATTTGAGCCACATTTAAAATGCTTTCAATATGGACAATTCTTACATTTTGTCCTCTAGCAGAGAAATGACCATGAAAGAAAGACTAGGATAGCTGAACGTTTCTTTGTGCAGCATCATGTCTTACCTGCAGTTCTTCCATAGCTTCAGCTAAGTCCTTGTTCTTCTTCATTAGTTTAGCTGTGATATCCGAGTCTTCCTGTCTAGCAATCATGGTGTTTCTCTGTGACTGCAGCTGTAATTTGTATTCTGTGATATCTTGCCTCATCTGGTCATTCTAGATAAAAGATAATTCAACAAAGAATCATTTGAATGCTGTGGATAATCTAAGAATTATTGTAAAATGTTAATAATTTGAATAATAATTGAGTATAAGAGATCACTAAATTTTGTTAAAATTTCACAAATGCTTCTTTGGTACAGTCTATTGAAATTGAAAGGTCTGGAAACCAAACACTGATCAATTTATCAAGATTTAAAAAAAAAACTTGCTTTGGACACTGAATGGTCTTAATTTGAATACAAGCTGGACAAGGCACGAGTCTATTCACATTGTAAGTATAATGATTTCCATCCAAAACTTAAACATGCATAAACGACTTTTTTCCCATTGGAAAAAAATGTGCAAGAGAATGACATTTGTGTGACTGGTGTTTTATGCCACTTTTAATATTTACAGCCAATTAAAATGACGGCTCATTTTTGCCTGAATCACCTAAAAAATCACTAATAATCTGACCAAAGTGATAGCAAACTTATCCATGACTTTCCTATGTCATAGCAGTACTAGGCTGCAGCTCTGCCAGTTTTGCCAACAGACATTTCAAAACGACCAAAGTTGCTACTTTGGATTGACCAAGAGTATAAGGGTAAAACATTATGGAAAAAGGAGAAAATACTGGTTACCACAATCTATTCAACACCTTTTTCCTCAGGACTGTTAAAAGTAGGGATTGTGTAGAAAAAAATACAAGCTTTAATCTTCTTATTTTAGTATATCTCTTAACCCTTTATCGCACAATGACACCTTTTGACGCCCCTGGGAAAGAAGCCTTTTGAAAACATTGTGGGAAAAGGAGAAAATGCTGGTAACCAGCATTTTCTCCTTTTCCCACAATGTTTTCTACCCTATCAAAGAAAAATTGCATCATTTTAGCTACCCTGAAATTGTTGTCTGCAAATGCTTTCAATTTGGAGAAGGCTAAAATTTTGTCAACTGGTAAAGAGTTAACTTACATCGTCTCTTAAATCCTTCAAGTCCTTTTCCAGGGTGCTGATCCTTTCACTGTACTGTAAGAAAAATATCAAAAACATGTATTAGTATGCAATACATTGCTTCAGATACAACAAATTCTGCACTCTTTGGTGGACTAGATAGAGGGAGTGATTTTTATTTCAAAACTGAAAATATTAATCACTCTCCACTAAACCCTATGTTGTGGGTACTCATTAGAATCCTCTCATCGAGATGATTCTAATGAGTACCCACAACATAGGGTTTGGAAGAGATAAAATGGATTTATAATACTATCACTCCCTTTCATCTGGCGGTCTGGCAGACTATTTTAATAAACCTTATCCTAGCTGAATAAATGGAAACTTTTAAGACGATAGTAAAAACCCAGGTTGTGTTATTTCAGAGGTACCTTTTTGGGAAAAATATTGCCTGATCAGACAGTGTAGATCCAAGATCAGACTGTGCATTCTGTGCAGTCTGATCTTGATCTACACCATCTGCAAAAAGTTCTTGAGTTGCACTTAGCAGCCAAAGGGTTAATACAGAGTGGGAAAAAAATACTCATTGCAGTCAACTTCTCTTTGTTTTCCATTTTAATAAAAGAAGGGAAAGCACATTCCTTCAAAATGTTCATGTTTCATCTCTATGTTAAACTAAGTACTTTTCTGTATGTCTATAAATAGTCTGAAATAGTCTATAACAAGTTGGTTTTATGATACATACATTTTTACAAAAAGTATGTCACCAAGATATATAAGGAGAAAAATCTCTGTCTCTCTCTCCCTCCCTACCTTCCTCCCTCCTTTGGTTGCTCTCTCTCTCTCCCCCTCTCTCTCTCCTCTCTCCCCCCTCTCTCTCTCTCTCATTCTCTCTCTCTCATTCTCTCTCTCTCTCTCTCTCTCTAGTATTAATGGGAAATCAAGAAATTAATAAATTTATTACATAAATAGAGGATATATTACCAATGATGCTCACTCGATGAAATAATGGCTGCGCCACGAGTGAAAATATTACCAATGATGTTCACTCGATGAAATAAATTTCGATCTTTCACCGAAAAAAAAAAAAAAACAAATATTCTATTTATTTCATGCTTCTAATGCCTTTTTTTGTCGAGACTTGAGGGGAAAAAGTAGTTCCGTCATGAAATCGGTATTCTCACTGGTCGTACCCGTGTAATATTGAAAAATATTTTCACCGCTATTTCTCCATATCCTACCGGAAAGCATGAAATACAATACAATAGTAAATACCTTTTCAGCTGTTCTGCGTTCTGAACTCAACTCCTGTTTTAGGTCTCTTACTTCTGCCTTGAGTTCTTCATTTTCCTTGTCCAATTCCTGGAGTTCGTCTCGCATTTTTCTGGCAGTTCCTGCACCCTTTCCTGATCCTATGTCACCACCATATTTCTGAGGAAAAAGGGAATGAAAACCTTAATATGCATGTGAGCCATGCTCTGGCCAAAGGGGGCTTAATGCACCTCATCGATGCATTATACCAAGTAAAATCATCACATAATCATGGATCCATAAAATCTATTTTGTCTAACGATCAACTAGATCTGGAGGTGGAACGGCCCTTTGACATGCCGAAAATTTATAAAAAGCTAAAACTTTTGAACCTTGTAGGCCTGCACTTACTGCTTGATATTGCATTGATGATGTTCATATGAACAAGTAGACGGTGGCTTGTAAAGAAAGTGGTGTGCTAAGTACTTGTAAAAGGAACTCCAGGAAGGCAGGGACAGGTGGATTGGCCATTGCGATATGACTGAAATCATGCTTATAGCAATGAGTATAGACATAAACCCTGCATTAACCCTTTACTGCACAATGCCGCCTTTTGACGACCCTGGGAAAGAAGCCTTTTGAAAACATTGTGGGAAAAGGAGAAAATGCTGGTCACCAGCATTTTCTCCTTTTCCCACAATGTTTTCTACCCTATCAAAGAAAAATTGCACCATTTGAGCCACATTAAAATTGTCATCTGCAAATGCTTTCAATTTGGACAAGGCTAAAATTTTGTCGTCTGGTAAAGGGTTAATGTCAGTTCCTATGATCAGAGCTCCAGATAAGAGGGAGGGACGGCATTCTAAATCCATTATTTCTCTTCCAAACCCTATGGTGTGGGTACTCATTAGAATCGTCTCGATGAGACGATTCTAATGAGTACCCATAAAATAGGGTTTCGAGGAGAATAATTAATATTTTCAATTTTGAAATCAAAATCACTCCCTCTATCTGGAGCTCTGTATGATCATGTACAGTATAATAGTCAGACAGTCAAATCATTCAAAGTACAATCAAGTTAGTGTCAGGTTTTCACTGTCAATGGTAAAAACTTGCATTGAAGTGTTTTCTTTACCTCTAATTCCTGAACTTTCTTCTCTAATGCCTTCTGTTCTGATAACAACTCTTGTTCTGAAAAGATCAATCATTACATTCAGATATTTGATTGATATCGAATTGTTAACTTGATTTACAGAGCTACTTTGTACATATATGGTTGGTACAAAACACAACTTATACACAACTTAAGTTACTTAACCCTTTACCACACAACAAAATTTTAGACTGTTCCAAATTGAAAGCTTTTGCAGGGGACAAAATAAGTGTAAATCAAAAGTTGAAATTTAGTTTTGGAAGAGTAGAAAACATTGTGGGAAAAGGAGAAAATGCTGGTTACCAGCATTTTCTCCTTTTCCGACAATGTTTTCAAAAGGCGTCTTCTTCAGGGTCGTTAAAAGTCGGGATTGTGTGGTAAAGGGTTAAGCAGACCAATATACATGTATGTGATGTAAGGGATAGAGAAACTTTAAAACTGGAAAAGACAATATTGATTTTTTTGAAGGCTGCCAAAAATGAAATGCATTTTCTATCCATTTTACTCTTTGCAACCTTGCAGCAGCCAGGAGCAACATTTGGCATGAAGATACAAGAATGATAATAGTTTCATTAAGTAAAGGTGAAATAGGTTAAAAACTGGCTGAAAAAGAGTACAGATGTATCTTTAAGTAGTATATCCGTATCTCAGTGCCTGTGGTTTACCCATACCACCATACCATAATGTCCCAAGAAAAAACAAAATTGACTGGCCTGCATAGCTCAGGTGGTAGAGTGTAGGACTTACAAACGTCAGGTCTTGGGCCACTTGAAAGTGTGGGTTTGAGCCCCAGGGCTGGCAATCTGAAACTTCTAATATTCTTTCAGATGACATGTTAAACTGAGGTCCCTTGTGACAGTGCTAGACATAGAGCATGTTATAGAACCAGGCTTAACTTAGGTTGGGTTTTGTCCTGTATCTTGCACTATCCCCTATCACATAACTAACAGCCTTCAGGTTGTCGCTCATATGGGCAACTGGTGGTGATGATAACTAAACAGAAAATCAATTATCAGTGTCAAAAAGGAAAACAAACCTTTCTTCTTAGTCACTTTGGCTTCTTTTTCCATTTCATCCATGATCTCTTCCACCTGTTCATGGCGAGATTTCATCACAGCTTGGGTTATCTTGAATAACTGTTTGAGTTTTGCAACATCATCTTCTTTCCCATCAAACTGAAATTCAAATGTACCATCTACATTCTAACCTTAGGCTCCTAATCGCAACTCAAGGACCTTTTGTGGACAGTGTAGATCAAGATCTTGGATCTACACTGTTCAATAAAGAGATATTTTGTACCCCAAAAAATAACTTTGAAACAGTAAAGTCTGGATTTTTACTATTGACCTGAAAGTTTCATTTAGCAGTTGAAATGTTAACTCTTTACTGCACATAATTCTTTTTTTCGACTAAACCAGATTCAAAGCATTTACAGATGACGAATTAAATGTTGCTCCAATGATGACATGTCTTTGAAAAGGGAGAAATCATGGTGGGAAAAGGAGAAAATGCTAGTTAAAGCATGTTCTCCTTTTCAACAATATTTTCAAAAGCTGACTCCTTCATATATACCACTGAAATGATATATCATTAACCCCGTATGGCAACTATTTTTGGTTTTAATCAGAAATTAACCCTGTAATGAAAGCCAAAATTTTAGACTGATCCAAACTGAAAGGATTTGCAAACAACATATTCAATCTTGCTAAAATGGTGATATTTGTCTTTGATAGGATGGAAAAACATTGTGGCAAAAGGAGAAAATGCTGGTTACCAGCATTTTTCTCCTTTTCCCACTTTGTTTTCGAAAGGCTTCTTCCTCTGGGTCTTTAAAACATGGGGATTGTTTGGTAAAGGGTTTATGAAGTAGGTACATACAATTGTTTCTAAGCCAGATTGATTTTCATATGCTGACCTGGCCTGCCCTGTATTTCCTGTTAAGCCAAATGAATTAAAAATGTGTTTTAGAAGCAGAACACAGTCTGAAATGCACTACATCATTCACAGCCAGGGATGTATTTTGGAGGAAGCATGCACAAAGATTAGCCTGTATCCATGTGCAGTCTGATCTTGGTCATCACCCTCTCACTCTCTTTTTGTGGTTTTAGTCATAGCATTTCCATTAACCTTTTACCAGAAAATCATGAGCTTTAAAGACCCTGAGGGACAGGCCTATTGAGAAAATGCTGGTAACCATCATTTTCTCTTGTTTCCAAGTGCTTTGTACCCCATCAAAGACAAATTCTATCACTTGAGGTACATTTAAATTGTCATCCTCATGCTTTCAATTTAGCCAAGTCTATGTTTTGCATGTGTGGTAAAGATTTAATATTAAAGTAATCTTCACAAAATTCATTTTCTAATAGAACACATCGGTAAAAATATTAGCGGGGTACGAGTAAAAGGATTAAAGGGAGCTATTCAGGTTTTCTTATCACACCAACCTTCAAAATGATTTACACTAGTATCAGTGAATTAAGCATTTTCTCTTTTTCCAAGGGTTTTGTACCCCATCAAAGACAAATTCTATCATCTGAGGTACATTTAAACTGTCAGCTTCATATATGCTTTCAATTTGGCCAAGTCTATGTTTTGCTTGTGTGGTAAAGAGTTAACACAGAATTAACCTTCACAAAATTCATTTTCTAGTAGAACACACCAGTAAAAATTTTAGAGAGTTAAGAGTAAAAGGATTAAAGGGAGCTATTCAGGTTTTCTTATCACACCAACCTTCAAAATGATTTACACTAGTATCAGTGAATTAAGTGAGGTGATTGCTAATAAATCCTCCATAAATCAGTAAAGAAGAAAGATGAAAAGTAATAAATAGGAGTATTTTGCAATGGTATGTCCTTAACTCCTTACCACGTGACAAAATTTTAGACCAGTCCAAATTGAAAGCATTTGCAGATGACAAATTAAATGCAACTTAAGAATTGAAATTTGTTTTGGAAAGGGTAGAAAACATTGTGGGAAAAGGAGAAAATGCTGGTTACCAGCATTTTCTCCTTTTCCCACAATGTTTTCAAAAGGCTTCTTTCCCAGGGTCGTTAAAAGTCGGGATCGTGTGGTAGAGTTAATGGACTACATAGCCTTTTAAAGTAATTTTAGATTTTACACCGGCATTTGTCATAGACTTGCCCAAATGTTACATAGTCAATATCATCTGTCAACTAGGATTCATATTAAAATCAGAATGAAATTGTCATAATTTGATGTAATTAAAAAAAAAAAAAAAAGTTACTGACTGCAAAACAATCACCCCTCATTTAAATGCCCAAACTTGGACCTTTTTTCTGCATGTAACTATCCTGTGTATTTAATGCAGCAAAGAAAAATATATCTAGTGGTACTAAATGGTGTTTTATCATAAATTTTGATTTTTGTCAAAAAAACTAGATATGCCCCTTAAACCCTTTACCTCAAAGTCCCAAGTTTTACTTACCCATAGGAAGAAGCCTTTTGAAGTGAAAACATAGTGGGAAAAAGAGAAAGTGCTGGTAACCAGCATTTTCTCCTTTTCCCACTATGTTTTCTACCCTTTCAAAGACAAATTTTATCATTCATGCTACATTTAAATTAGTGTCTGCAAATACTTTCAATTTGGACAAACAGATCTACATTTTTGTGGTTGGTGAAGGGTTAAGAAATGTACTTACTGAAACAAGAGATTCATAGAATTCATCTACTTGATCGTCAGACAGCTTGGAAGGTGTGGCTGCCATCAGCTTTTCCCAATCAAGGGGAGCCATCTTTTCTGTTTTACTACCTTACCTAGATGTATCTGAAATGATAACAATTTAACCCTTTACCAGATGACAAAATTTCAAACGGAGAAAATGACAGTTATCTAGTCACTGAATATGCAAATGTGTCAGTTTAACTCTTTACTGCACAATGTCGCCTTTTAACGACCTTGAGAAAGAAGCCCTCTGAAAACACTGTAGGAAAAGGAGAAAATGCTGGTAACCAGCATTTTCTCCTTTTCCCAGGATGTTATCTTCCCTATTAATCAAAATTTGTACGATTTGAGCCACATTGAAATTGTCGTCTGCAAATGCTTTCAATTTGGACAAGGCTAAAATTCTGTCGTCTGGTAAACTTTGTCAAACAATACCAGATCTAGAGTTTATGCACCTGATATTGTGGTAGAGCAAGTTTAACCCTTTACCAAACAATCCCTGGTTTTCATGACCCTGGGAAAGAATACTTTTGAAAACATTGTGGGAAAAGGAGAAAATGCTGGTAACCAGCATTTTCTCCTTTTCCCATAATGTCTTCTACCCTATCAGAGAGCTTAAGCTCATTTGACCCAATTTTGAATTTGTTGTCTGCAGATGTTCTGAATTTGAAAGAGTTTAAAATTTGTCGTTTGGGAAAGGGTTAAGATATTAATGATAAAAAAATGCTGTTTTAGTGGTTGTAAAAACTTCCTGGAGACTTGTTTAACTTTCTTGAGGTTATAATTATACATGTATCGGAACCTGTAACTGAATCAAGTTACGTTCTGTGAAATATTTTCATGGAAAGCATGTACAACTGTTAAGTAGCACATTGATAAAATGGTATGAGATATATCTGACATTTGATGAAGCAAAGCTAACTTTGCCCCTCGACACTATGGCCATTTGCCACTTTGAAAATCTAGCTACATTACAATATTTTCCACCTTGACTTTTATGGACAAGGTATAACTAGGGACCTTAAAAGTATCTGTTTGTATGTAAGTGTGACCCAAGGTTGTAATTCCCATTACGAATAACATGCACATGCGTATAATAAAATTCTGCAACCAAAGTAACTGTTGTAGGTCACAATATCATATATACATGTACTGATTTTTTGCTAGATTTGTGTACCTTTTCGAACAAAATAAATGGGTTAAATTCATGTACTGATGACTTGGGACTTCCTCTATGCTTTACAAAAACTGGTGACCTTTCATGTGGCATCATGCCTTACTGTGTGCATAAATATTTTAATCCTGGGTACGCCTATGTGATCCCAGGTATAAACAAAGAACATTTAACATGAACATTTTGGCCAGAAAAAAAATTAACCAAGATTATTATGCTTAAGTTGAGATAGGATAATATCAGTTATAGCAAAATTAACCTTTGATTGTAACTGAAAGACAAGTTTAAACATCCTGAACCTGGGTTTTCCCTCGACTCTCTTAAGGGGGTCATTTGACTCCTTTCAAACAAATGAAAGAAGGCAAATATCTAAATTTTGGGGATCATTAGGAAAATTTGGGGGTCCAAATTCCAAAAAGCAGGGGATCAGGGAAAACCCTGCTGAACATATTCCTACACTCTTTCCCCTTCTAGCTTTCCTAGTACTCACCTACAACTTTATTTCTGAAAGTCAAAAACAGTAATTTACATGGGAGAAAAAAGTTATGAGGACTTGAACCAGAGACCACTCCATTACGGGACAAGTGTTTCCATAACTGAGCTACCAGGGTTCGTATTCACCAACCATTCTTAAGAACGTTCTTAGACTTATTCTTCAAGATTTTCCAATTTTGAAAGTGACAGACCTTCTGATTGGCTAAACCGTACAGTTTAGCCAATCAGAAGGTGTGTTACTTTCAAATTTGGAAAATTTTGAAGAACAAGACCAAGAATGTTCTTAAGAATGGTTGGTGAATACAGACCCAGGACTACTCAACAACTGATACTAAAATCCTTCATCGATAATATTATATAGCGTTTCCCTCTGTCTAAGATTTTATTGAGTTCATGCGACTCAGTGTCACTGAAAAAGTTGAGTCCCCTCAAGTTTCTTCTGAGTTCAATTGTTATCTTTCAGACAACTACAGTTTTAAAGAGTAAAATCAGGTATTGTGGATGATTAAATTTTAAACAGATATGCATGTAAAACTAAAGAGTAAATAAATCACACAAGAGATTTCAGTTCAGAAACTAAACCTGATCATATCAGTGAAACTTCATAAAAAGGGAGGAATCTGTAAAATTCATTTCCATTAGCAACATATCTTCTACAATGGCATTTTGGTATTACTGAAACATTGTGGAGAAATTAAGGTACTTTCATGACCTACAGAAATTCTTACTCTACCAATCATTATCCTCTTTCGGCCCCAAATATATACAGTGGACCCTATCCACGGCTGAAATTACGAGTCACCAGACTTAGAAAAGAATGTATCTGAAAGGTTTGACTAGGAACTTGGACAGTATAGATCCAAGCGCAGGCTGCACATTCTGTGGGGAACAAGACAGTTCCCCGACACAAGTTTTCGAGACAGTTCCCCGACAGATTTGAAGACAGTTCCCTGACAAAATTGAAGACCGTTCCCCCAACACATTTGTTCTACGTCAAATGGAAATTAACTCGGTAAAAGAGGTTTATAAAGGATTGTATGGATGAATGATGTTGTGACTGATTGAAACATTTGTACCTGTGATTGATGAGTACATTTGGTCACCATGAGATTATCCGTAATTATCTATGATTGCGATGTGAAATGTTTATTAATTTTCTGTAGCTCAGCTTTGTTTGACGGGACTGTTTTCGTTGTCAAATACCAAACAATTATCAAAAATACACATGATTTCCCAATGTGAGATACAATATACACGTATGTTAAAACAGCAGGAATATGGAGAGAGTTTACAAGGCAAACGGAAAAAATACTTGGTAAATTATACAATCCCTGCTCTTTCTGGTGTAATTCCAAAACGCTTAAAGAAATACGCATACAAGAACATACAAATTATCAAAATAATTCAGAGGATTAACTGGCGAACAGTCTTTTTTTAAAGTCTTTTTTTTTTTTTTTTCTTTTTACAACAATCGTTAATAATTGTAAATTCTCCCATGACAGAATAAGTAGCCGTCATTGTATAATAGAATTCTTAATTACAACGTACAGATAATCCCATCACAACACATCAATTATACGCAAATATTTCCAATTTCTCATGATTATCAATCATAAATATCAGTAACAGGTTATTTGGCATGAATCAAAAGTGTCGGGGAACTGTCTTCAAAAGTGTTGGGGAACTGTCTTGTCGCGGAATTGTCTTGATACCATTCTGTACATTCTGATCTCCATCTTTGCCACCTGTTTTCACCTGGGGCGATAAAAGGGTTAAGGGTCCAATATTGAATATCATCATTACAAGATTTTTGCAATGTCATTAATCTGTTGTGAAAATTGCATCTTTCTCGCACTCTTTGTTCAGGAAACATGACCTTTAACTAAGTGTTCAAATTTGATTATTATGTGTTTATCTCAACCAGTAATTCCCATTAGCAGTTACCTTATCAAATTAAATATTAATTTATTGATAAACTGTTCAGACACATTCCAAAATCGATCAATCAATTACAATCTTATTTCAATTCGATTAAAGGTTGCTCGAAGGAATTTATTTAGCAATGATTAATACTGTACATGACTGTTTTAGTAGGACATGATTTGATCACACTTCCTTTATGTTCTTTCCTTTCATGTTTACTTTATATACAACAAACACTGCATAATAAAACACAATACTTTCTTTTTATTTATTTATGTCACATGTATTTCAACTCATGTACATTCTTACAAGCAATGTAAGAGTCTAGTCACTTTTGAAAAATAAAACTTGAAAACATACTGATCAACTATCTTTATATATATTTGTGTGGTACAAGTTTCCAGAGAACTCATACCTCGGGTATGACTTTTCTGGGGAACTCGTACCCTTCAGATTTGGGTACGAGGTCTCCTGGG
Source organism: Tridacna gigas (assembly GCA_945859785.2). NCBI lineage: Eukaryota > Metazoa > Mollusca > Bivalvia > Cardiida > Cardiidae > Tridacna > Tridacna gigas. Next base: position 9,117,648 of record OX244031.2, on the reverse strand, counting down.
TACGAGATTTCTAGGGTACGAGTTCTCCCGACACAATTTGCTACTTTAAACTTTGGTTTTCGTGGTTAAATAATCATTTTAGATTCGTCTCTCCACATTTGTCTATATACAGCACACCACAAAATGCCATGTGAATTCTCTGAAATTAAATTAAAGGGAAGAGAACAAAGATCGATAAAAAAGAAAGCCCTCATTCAAATTTGTTAAAGGCTAAAATGGTACAATTCATGTTCATTCTTGATTTGGTCAAATTTTGTCCATACTTTTGAATACTTTCATGCATGTCAAGATGCAAAAAATACACAGCAATCACAGTGTCCTATGTATCTATTTCTAGGCCTTTTCTATGAAGTACAACCGCAGTTACCAACAAAGACTAGGCAGTTACCATAAACTTCTGTCAAAACTATGGAAAATCCGCCATTTTTTGTCAACAAATTCGGCATACTTCGGTTTTAAATTCGACAAATTACCGGAAAGTAAATTTATTGACAGCAATGAATTGAATGGAACCGACCGGACACTCTTGTGTAAACCACCTTTACTTTTGAGAGCATTTATAAATAGGAAAAGTAAAACAGGAGGTAACCAATATTTTTCCCCTTTTCCCTCAGTATTTTCTACTTTTCCCCCACTATGTTTTTTGCTTTTTCAAAAACAAATTCCATATTGTGAGCCAAAATGAAATTGCAAACACTTTTTACTCAAGTAAACATGTGTCTGATTCCTACGTCTAGTTACAGGCTTTTGTCCTCTACATTTTTTAAATCTATTTTCTTACAGACGGTAAAAAGACTAACAAGACTGAATGAATAAATTGAAGAAACCGGATGTAAACCAGCAGAATCGAACCGAGCACTGGAAATACTTCAGCGTTAACATACGTTCTATATGCATTTTCCAGTCATTATTTTAAGACCCGCAGTATGCAAATTACCTCACACCTCATTACAATATTTCGGGTCTTGTACTAAAATATGAATAGAATTGATTTTCCGTAATTCAGCCTGTCAAATGGAGTAATTCAGATGTTTGTAATCTCACTAAACTTCAGAAATGATTTATTATTGAATTAAGTAAGCCGATAGCTGGCAAAATATTGATAAAGAAGAAAGACGAAACTGAGAAGAAAAAAACATTTCAAAATGATATTTCCTTAATGGGCTACGTAGCCTCTTCAATACCGTGTTTTAGATTTTGCCCCAGGGTTTTGCAAGGATTTGCGGGATTGTAATATGCCTTAAAATAACACGTGTCGATTACGAACGTTCGTATTCCATTTGGCAAACCTTGGGTGATCTATTGATCAAGTCCCTCGGCTGTATCACGTATCTTCATCAAACGTCACAACTGGGCGGATTCCGTAACTACATGTTACCTCGTCCGCATCAAGAGGGTTTCTGTCTCAAACTGCCAATCATAATCTTAAACATGGCGGCGCCCGTGAAAATCGATTAGCACCGACATCAACAACCACAATCTTTGAAAGTCATTCTCACAGATCAATCTGTCGGTGAAAATTCCAACGAAATTGATAAACCATGTGAAAATTTAATGCACAAACTAAATGTCAATGAAACTGTTTTTAGAAAGATTTCGATAGAAAATTGTGACCCATGTTTTCTTTTTTAAGAGGAGCCTTACAGTTTTAAGAACGGTAAAACGGCCTATTTCCGGCGAAGAAATGTACCGTCTGGGTGCATATCAACCTGCGTGATACAGCCGAGGCATTCGGCAAACCTTGCCCAGGCGATCCAGTGATCACGTCCCTCGTCTGTATCACGTAGCTTGATATGCATCTATATCATATATTTCTTGGCCGAAAGTACACCGCTTTATCTTTATTAGAACTGAAAGGCTCATCTTAAACTGTGACAGAAAACATGAATCACAATCTTCTATCGATATCTTTCTAGGAATATTTTCGTCGGCAAACAGTTTGTACATTCAATTTTTAGCACGGTTTATCAATTCCGTTGGGAGCTTTCATCGACAGATCGATAGATGTGAATAAATTTACTGTGGTTGTTCATGTCGTTGCTAAGCGATTTACAGGGCGCAACCATATTAAGATCATGTGATTGGTAGTTCAAAACGGAAACTTCCTTTATATACGGACGAGGTAAGATGTAGGTACTGAATCGGCCGAGTTCTGACGAGTGACTGTGATCAACAGATCGACCGAGGTAGGCCGAATGGTAGCTTGATATGCACCTACACGGTACATTTCCTCGCAGGAAAGACACAGCTTCACCGTCCTCAAGTCGATATACCCCACTTAGAAAAAGAAAACACCAGTCACAATTTTCTGTCAGAATCTTTCTAAATACATGACTGTTGATAAACAGTTTGTGCATTTATTTTCTTAACTTGGTCTACCAATTCCGTTGGCATTTTTCAGTGACAGGTTTCTCATCATCGCGACTGTTGTTCCCGTAGCTAATGGATTTGTTTAAGATCAAGTGACTGGCAGTATTTAGTAGTATAGGGGTCGGTTTGCTTGCAAACAAAGATGACGTAATCGGCGGCCATCTTGACCTACTTTTGGCCATCGTGTTAATATTTTTAGAAATTCATTTGCATATAAGGAGTTGTTGGTGTGTCATGGGTATTCGCGGCGGGTATGGGGAGTCCGCCATGTTGGATGACCTAATTTTTATTTTTAGACCAGCAGCCATTTTGGATGACCTATTTTTTTTTTTTTAGACGACCATTTATTTAAATGTGCTTTTTGGCACAATATTGATTTTTTTGGTGATAAATTTGGAGAGAAATAGCTTTAAAAATGAGTCGTATAAGCGAGTACCCTAACAGTATACAGAGTTGACTTGTATACTCTATCTAGTAATGATCGCGGGCATTGAGGGTCAGGCCCTTTTACGAGACGGAGATTTTCCCACTTAGACTCAACTTTAACGCCACACCAAGTCAAAGAGCCGATTCCTAACCTTACTACGACCCTCGGTCAAGTCTATAAGGTTAAGTCGGTCTAACGACACATCCATGCTCTCTGAGGTTTCTCACAAAGAATTACAAAAATACGGTAGAAAAAAACGGTACCTTCGATGTTGTCTCTTCAACGTCCTGAACTCAAATGACAAAGGAGTATTTCCGATATGATTCGCGGGCATGCGTCAATCCACATACGTGTCTGAACACGTTTTATAGGCTATTGTTAATGTCAACACACTGTCTGGTTTTGTTTATTTAGTACAGGAAATACGAACAATGCCCTATTCAACTGTACAACATAATCCCTGTTAATGTCGCCACACTGTTTCGGCATTTATTTATTTAGTACAGGGAATACGAACAATGGTCTATTTAACTGTCAAAGTTAATCCCCTAACAAAGGACTAAGTGGCAGAACAATGGTCTTTTGTTAAAGTGGTCACACTGGCTGGTTTTGTTTATTTAGAGACTGAAGTACGGAAAATGGTCTATTGAGATATCAGAGTTAATCCCCTAACAAAGGACCAAGTGATACAGAGCTGACTTGTATACGCAATCGAAGGCATAGTCATGGACATTGAGGGTCAGGTCCTCAGTCCTCGATGGAAAGAAAAGGGTAACAATTTTTAATGATAAAAAGGCGAAAAATGAAAAGAAAATAGGCTATTGGTAAAAATATAAAAGAACAGAAGGAAAAACAATGGAATAAGTGCAAAAAAAAAAAAAAAAAAAAAAAAAAAAAAAAAATAAGTCTATGGTGAAAAAGGAGAAGTAGAAAAGTCAAACATAGTCTACGGGTAAACACGATAAAAGCACAGATAACTTTCTAACGATATTAAAAGGGGAAAATGAAGAAAAAGCAGAAAATTCAAAATAAAAATAGTGAAAAAGTAAAATGCTACCTTTTTGTGTATGTTTTCTCTTCAAACCTCATGTTCAAGAAAATGAACTAGTTCATCAGCTTGAACACGCTCTTCAACCAAAATATCATTCTCAAGGATATATTCTAGCGAAACACTTACTTGACCAAACGTGCTGGTCCCAATACCAGAAAATATAACGAAATCCACTGCATCCTGAACTTCAACAATTACATTTATCATTGGAGCAATCAAAAACGTCGAAAAGAAATTAATGATATCCATCAAAGTGAAAAATCCAAGTCGCCCCCTTTAAAGTAAGAGATTAAATGACTAACAAGATTTGACAAGACCCCCACTCCTTTAAGGTCCAGTACCCATTTATTTGTATAGCACTGATTACGATACAAACGTAAAAAAATCAAGTTGCCCCCTTTAAAACAAGAGATAAAATAACTCTAACAAGATTGGACAAGACCTCACTCCTTTAAGATCCAGTACCCATGTATGTCATTGATTACCGTGTAGAAAAGAAAAGTCAAGTCGTCCCCCTTTAAAGCAAAAAGTTAAATGACTCTGACAAGATTGGACAAGACCCTCACACCCCTTTAAGGTTCAGTATCCATTTATCATTGATTATGATGTAAAAGTGAAAAATCAAGCCACCCCCCCTTTAAAGCAAGAAATTAAATGAGTCTAACAAGATTTGACAAGACCCCAACTCCTTTAAGGTCCAGTACCCATGTATAGCATTGATTACGATGTAAAAGTGAAAAATCAAGTCGTCCCCCTTTAAAGCAAGAAATTAAATGAGTCTAACAAGATTTGACATAAACCCTCGCCCGTATAAGGTCCAATGCCCATGTATATGTCAATGTTTTTTTGACTTGAGATTGGATTAAGATAGGGCATAAAGGGAGCTAGCTAATGTTTACATAAATATTTACAGTTACCCTAGTAACGGATTAAATTTTGCAAAAATGTAAGATTTTAGATGAAAGTTACAGGAGTTGTTACCTTCAGCAATGAAATGATTTTTTCTTAACATTCCAACCTTTTGACAAGTAAAGCCGTGTACTGATAAGTCTAAAACTAGGAAATGTAAGCAATGGCACCAAATTCCAGGACTACGAAAGTCTATAAGGGTCAATATGAACAATAAGAAAATAAACAAAAACACGTTATAACACGAAAAAAGTCACACTAACGTGAAAATTCATGTTATAACGTGAATATAAAACACGTAATAATGCGAAAAAAGTCGCACCAACGCGAAAATTCTCATTATAACGTGAATATAAAACACTTTATAACGCGAAAGAAGTCGCACTAACGCAAAAATTCTCGTAATAACGTGAAACCAAAACACGTTATAATGCAAAAAAGGTAGCAGTAACAGAAAATTCTCGTAATAACGTGAAATCAAAACATGTTATAACGCAAAAAAAGTTGCACTAAAAACGTGTTTTAAAACACGTTATTACGAGGATTTTCACGTTACTGCGACTTTTTTGCGTTATAACATGTTTTAAAACACATTATTATGAGAATTTTCGTGTAACTGCAACTCTTTTTGCGTTATAACATGTTTTAAAATACGTTATTACGAGAAGTATTGCATTACTGCGACTTTTTTTTTTGTTATAACATGTTAAATACGTTATTTCGAGAACTTTCGCATTAGTGCGACTATTTTTTGCATTATTACATGTTTTAAAACACGTTATTACTAGAATTTTCGCGTTACTGCTACTTTTTTTGCATTATAACATGTTTTAAAACACGTTATTACGAGATTTTTCGCGTTAGTGCAACTTTTTTTTGTGTTATAACGTGTTTTGAATTCACGTTATAACGTGTTTTTTCAAAAAAAAACATTTTACCTTCATTCTGACAATTGTAGCCTTTCGTACAGTACAACTAAGCAATGAAACCAATATTTGTCTTTTTCTTTCATTTTTTTTGACAGTTTCTATTTATGAAATTTGACATAACCCAATGATATTCTAGTGAAACACTTACTTGACCAAACGTGCTGGTCCCAATACCAGAAAATATAACGAAATCCACTTCACCCTGAACTTCAACAATTACATTTATCATTGGAGCAATCAAAAACGTCGAAAAGAAATTAATGATATCCATCAAATTAAAAAAAAAAAAAAAAAAAGAAAAAAAAAAGTCGCCCCCCTTTAAAGGAAGAGATTAATTTATTCTAACAAGATTTGACAAGATCCCCACTACTTTAAGGTCCAGTACCCATTTATATGTATAACATTGATTACGATGCAAAAGTAAAAAATCAAGTCGCCCCCTTTAAAGCAAGAGATAAAATAACTCTAACAAGGTTGGACAAGACCCCACTCCTTTAACGTCCAGTACCCATGTATATCATTGATTACAATGTAAAAAAGAAAAATCAAGTCCTTCCCCTTTAAAGCAAAAGATTAAATGACTCTAACAAGATTGGACAAGACCCTCACACCCCTTTAAGGTCCAGTACCCATTTATATGTATATCATTGGTTATGATGTAAAAGTGAAAAATCAAGTCGCCCCCCCCCTTTAAAACAAGTAATTCATTCCAACAAGATTTGACAAGACCCCAACTCCATTAAGGTACAATATCCATTTATATTGATATCATTGATTATGATGTAAAAGTGAAAAATCAAGCCGTCTCCCTTTAAAGCAAAAGATTAAATGAATCTACAAGATAAGACAAGACTCCCACCCCTTTAGAGTCCATTACCCAGTTTTATGTCAATATTTTTTGACTTGAGATTGGATTAAGATAGCTCATAAAGTAAGCTGGCTAATGTTTACATAAATATTTATAATAACCCTAGTATCGGATTAAATATTGCAAAAATGTAAGATTTTAGTCGAAAGTTATAGGCGTTGTTACCTTTAATAATGAAATGATTTTTTTGAACATTCTAACCTTCGGACAAGTAAAGCCGTGTACTGATAAGCCTAATTCTAGGAAATGTAAGCAATGACACCAAATTCTAGCACAACCAAGCAAAGAAACCGATGTTCGTCTTTTTCTTTCATTTTGTAACAGTTGCTATTCATGAAATTCGAGATAACCGTACCAAATGATACATGACACTTTACTCTTTCACTTTGACTCCCCCATTATCCATTAAGTTTTCAGCCGTTTCAGGCATAATACTCCTTTTCTTAAAAAATATCGACTTTTTTATTTGTTGTCAGATGGAATCAATACAGGTATCATTGGAATGGTTTTCTCACACCGGTCAAGAAAATGTATAGTTTTGTAGGTGTCACTTCAATACGGAATCCTGTTTCCGCCATCCACTTTTCGACCTACGAGGAACTCGAAAAGTAGAAATTAGGCACACTAACTTCCACTTTTCTGGCAAAAAAGTTACCTCAAAAAGTCGAAAAGTTGAAGTTTTTGACCTGACAATTGTCAAAAAACTTTCGACTTTTCGACCTCACGTTTGTCTAGAAAAGTAGAAATGAGGAAGTACTAACTCAAAGTCGAAAAGTTGAAAAGTCGAAAAGTCGAAATTAGCCGATTAAAACTTCCACTTTTCTAGATAGGACTGATTATCACGGGATGTTTGTTTATCAGCACCGAATAATGTTGGAGCCGGTGTAGGGGTAAAAATAAACTGGTACCCGTTGTATCTCCCGTAGCCGTCCGATAGACCATAAAATAAAGATCGATAACAGGCTGCCAGTTTAGGGTAAAAATTCCTGTGTCACCGGTCCCGCGGCCAATTTATCCTACGAAAAATTAGTCCTAACTAGAAAAGTGGAAGTTTTAATCGGCTAATTTCGACTTTTCATTGTCATGTGAAAAACTTCCACTTTTCTACTTTTCGATCTAGCAGTTTAACGCGAAAAGTTGAAGTTAGTACTTCCTAATTTCTACTTTTCTAGACAAACGTGAGGTCGAAAAGTCGAAAGTTTTTTGACAATTGTCAGGTCAAAACCTTCAACTTTTCGACTTTTCGAGGTAATTTTTTTGCTAGAAAAGTGGAAGTTAGTGTGCCTAATTTCTACTTTTCGAGTTCCTCGTAGGTCGAAAATTGGATGGCGGAAACAGGATTCCGTACTTCAATGACAACGGAGATACAAGGATTAAAATTTCGAGAGATACACGCTCTTGGCATCCACTGGTACCAAAATGGCTCAAATCTTTATTTATTGACCGATGTTTACGTTCTTGGTGTCTGTCCACGATAATTTCTCTCTGGGAATTCAAATTTGAAATCAAAATTTACCTAGAGATCATATTGAGATCGTAATGCCAGAACGATTTCAGATACGTTGTTATGAAAGATTTCAGATACGTTATTAATGCACTAACTTTAACAAAAAATGGCTAAAATCGTTGTTTATGAACCGATTTTCATGCTCTTGGTGTCTAAGTTTATTCATTTTTTTCTCAAGATTCCTTTTATGAGGGTTTCAATCAAGAAAAAAACCGGAAATGACGTCATTTTTTCCTATAAATTGCAATAAAAATGGGACAAAAATAGTTTAGCGTGTGTCCTTACACGATTTTATTTCATCTGTTAATTTTGAAAGCCTTTTGATTGGATGATACATTATGACGTCATTGATTAGTTCATATCTAAAAGACAATTTTAGGACAGTCATTTATTTCGTTTTAAACTCCATCATGAAACTTGCGTTTACACTTTCGACCCATGCCGTCGAAAAGCACTTGGATGCATATAATTTGAGTGCCTCTGTGTTTTTTAGTGAGCGGGTTATGTTCAGTGCTGTACAACAGTGTTTAAATAATACCAAAACATAGAATCGGAATGGTAAATGTGGGAGGACTGTTTGCTCAATATATTAATACATTTTTGAAATTTAAACAAGAAGCAAGCGGTCCTCCCGATTGGATTAAATGTTACGATGATATGAATAAGTACATTGCACAATTTATGGAAAAAGAAGGAGTTTTGTTGGATCGAGGAAATATTGAAAAGAACCCAGGGCTTAGAGCTTTGGCCAAACTGTGTCTTAACAGCTTTTGGGGAAAGTTTGGTCGGAGACTTAATATGCGACAAACGGATTTTTTCCACGAAAGTCAGGCCAACATGTTTTTTTCAACTTTTTTCCGATCCATTGAAAAAGCCGATCGATTTTCATATATTGTCTAATGATACGATACAAGTCGAATGGCAGTATAAGGACGATTGTCAACCCGAAGATAACAAAACTAACATATATTTGGCAACATTCACTACATAATGGGCCCGGCTTTACATCGTACTCGAGGCATTAATTAAACAGAAGAGTCTTGTATTAAGATACGGACAGCGTGATATACGTGAGTCGCCCTGATGAGTACGATCCTCCTCTAGGGGATTACTTGGGTGAACTGACGGATGAACTTCAGAATGGAGAGTACATCGTGGAGTTTGTGTCTCGGGGGCCAAAAAATTATGGTTACAAAACGAATAAAAACAATGAAACTTGTAAAGTGAGTAAGTAAATTATAACAAGAGGGCCATGATGGCCCTGGATCGCTCACCTGAGCCAATAGGCGAAATGACCCCAGGTGACCAAATTTCAAACTCATCTAAGATTTAATCAAGACAAACGTTTTGACCAATTTTCAAGTCAATTGAGCGAAAAATGTGGCCTCTAGAGTGTCCACAAAATATTTCTTTAATTTGACCAAGAGACCTACTTTATGACCCTGGGTGACCCAATTTCAAGTTTTCTGAGATTTAATTAACAAAAACAATCTGACCAATTTTCAAGTCAACTGAGCGAAAAATGTGGCCTCTAGAGTACCCATAAGGCATTTCTGTAATTTGATCTAGTGACCTAGTTTTTGCCCCCACATGATCCAATTTCAAACATGTCCGAAATTTTATCAAGACAAACATTCTGACCAAGTTTCATGAGGATCGGATTGAAAATGTGGCCCCTAGAGCGTACATAATGTTTTTCTAAGATTTGACCTAGTGACCTAGTTTTTGACCCAACATGACCCAATTTCGAACTCATCCGAGATTATATGAAGACAAACATTCTGACCTAGTTTCATGAAGATCGAACTGAAAATGTGGTCTCTAGAGCGTACACAAGGTTTTTCTAACATTTGATCCAGTGACCTAGTTTTTGACCCCATATGACCCAATTTCGAACTCGTCGAGATTTTATCAAGAGAAACATTGTGACCAAATTTCACAAGTATCTGGCTGAAAATATTGCCTCTAGAGCGTACACAAAGTTTTTCTAAGATTTGACCTAGTGACCTAGTTTTTGACCCCACATGACCCGATTTCGAACTTGTGCGGGATTTTATCAAGACAAACATTCTGACCAAGTTTCATGGGGATCGGACTGAAAATGTGACCTCTAGAGCGTACTCAAGGTTTCTTTTTGGATTTGACCTAGTGACCTAGTTTTTGACCCCACATGATAAAATTTCAAACTCGTCCGAGATTTTATCAAGACAAACATTTTGACCAAATTTCACAAGTATCTGGCTGAAAATGTGGCCTCTAGAGCGTACAAAAGGTTTTTGTAAGATTTGACCTAGTGACCTAGTTTTTGACCCCACATGACCCAATTTCGAATTGTTCGGGATTTTATCAAGACAAACATTCTGACCAAGTTTCATGAAGATTGGACTGAAAATGTGGCCTATAAAGCGTACACAAGGTTTTTCTAATATTTGACCTAGGGACCTAGTTTTTGATCCCACATGACCCAATTTCGAACTCGTCCGAGACTTTTATAAGACAAACATTCTGATTAAGTTTCATGAAGATCGGACTGAAAATGTGGCCTCTAGAGCGTACACAAGGTTTTTCTAAGATTTGACCTAGTGACCTAGTTTTTAATCCCAAATGACCCAATTTCGAGCTCATCCGAGATTTTATGAAGACAAACATTCTGACCAAGTTTCATGAAGATCGGACTGAAAATGTGGCCTCTAGAGCGTACACAAGGTAAAAAGTTGATGACGGATGACGGACACAGCACGATCACAATAGCTCACCATGAGCACTTCGTGCTCAGGTGAGCTAAAAACAGTCAACTCATTAATTTTGATAGCGTGAAAGATATATTCACAGACTCTCAAAGTAGTTCAAATATCACTGTGACCAATCCTAGTAAAATATGTAGGGACAAAAGAAAATTGTATAATAGAGAAGAACAGAAAAGTTATCAAATGGTTTATACAAAAAGACGAAAAGTACGAGGGTCATCCAATAATTAGCGAGGCTGTAGTTATTGAAGAAATACCTGAACTAATACTTATCCAATGTTCCTACATTCCTTCAATATAGGCTCCTCCCTTTTCAATGACAGAATTCCATCGATGAGGAAGTCTTCTTATTCCCGTTGCTAGGCAACCAGAGTTAATGCGTCGAATTTGACTGGCTACCTCTACTTCCAGGGCGTCTAAATCCTCAAAAACGCACACCTCGCAATAGTTGTTTCAACTTAGGAAAAAGATCAAAGTCTGGAGGACTCATGTCTGGAGAATATGGAGGGTGCGGTAAAATGTCCCAGTTATAGAGCGTCAAAAGTGACGTCACCCTACTTGCCTTGTGGCAGGCGACGTTGTCATGCAGAATTAATGGTGTAAGTTCAAGCAGCTCCGGTCGCTTCTCGCGAATGGCAGGTCTCAAGACAGACATCAGAAATGTACAATAATACTCTTGATTAACTGTTTTCCCGATCGGGACCCGATTTGCAGCTAATATACCATGATTATCATAGGCGAAAATCATCATCATCTTCAAATTTCCTTGTTTTCGCCTGAATTTAATCGGTCGTGGGGACCCTGGCGTGTGCCATTCTGAAGATTGTCTTTTTAGTTCTGGTTCATAACTTCGTCTCCAAGTCTCATCTATTGCCACTATCCTGTTAAGAAACATATCACCCTCATTTTTGTATCTTTCCAGTAATTGAATGGTAACATCCACTCTTGCCTGTTTCTGCTCCGAGCTCAGTGCATGGGGTACCCACCTTGCAGCAAAACGTCGCATGTTTAACTTATTCGTCAAAATTGTATGTACTGACCCATGACTTATCCCAATATCATTGGCTACTTCTTCGCATGTGTATCTTTGATCAGTCTCCATTACAGCCTTCACCTTTTGGATATTTTCTTCGCTTGTTGCTTCTGTTGGCCGACCTTGGCTGGGTTGTTTCTGCACACTAGTCCTTCCTTCCTTAAACTGTGCAATCCACCGGAACACTGCTGCACGAGAAATAGCTTGGTCCCCACAAACTTTTTGTAACGTTTGAAAAATCTCTATTCCAGTGCTACCCTTATAATACTCAATTTTTATATATGCACGTTGTTCTTCTGCTGTGAAGCTGGCCATGTTGCAGTTGTTTGTGTCACAGGAAGTGACGTCATAATTTTTGTTGATACAGAACCATATGGGTTTTGATAGTTGTCCTTATACTCTGTCAAATTTGCTTCAACAATATTATGATATTTATGTATAAAACTGTTAGATATTTCTTCATTGTCACTCATTTTTCAAAATGTGTCACACAATTTTAAAAAAGTGTTACACAAATATCAAAAAGTGTTCACCAATTTTAAAAAAAGGGTCACACAATTATGAAAAAGTGTTTACCAATTTTCAAAAAGTGTCACTCATTTTCTTAAAAGTGTCACTCATTTTTCAAAAAGTGTCAATCATTTTCTTAAAAGTGTCACTCAGTTTTACGTTTTTGTACTTTAACACGTAAAATCCCATAGGGTCCGTTTCAAAAACTGTCACTCATTTTTCAAAAAGTGTCACTCATTTCCTTAAAAGTGTCACTCATTTTTCAAAAAGTGTCACTTATTTTCTATTAAGTGTCACTCATTTTCTTAAAAGTGTCAATCATATTCTTAAAAGTGTATTTCATTTTTACGTTTTTGTACTTTAACACGTAAAATCCCATAGGGTCCGTTTCAAAAAGTGTCACTCATTTTTAAAAAAAAGTGTTACTCATTTTTCAAAAAGTGTCACTCATTTTCTTAAAAGTGTCAATCAATTTCTTAAAAGTGTGAATCATATTCTTAAAAGTGTCATTCATTTTTATGTTTTTGTACTTTAACACGTAAAATCCCATAGGGTCCGTTTTTGAAACGTTCACTGTCACTCATTTTTCAAAAAGTGTCACTCATTTTTCAAAAAGTGTTACTCATTTTCAAAAAGTGTCACTCATTTTCTTAAAAATGTCACTAATTTTTCAAAAAGTGTTATTCATTTTCTCAAAAGTGTCACTCATTTTTCAAAAAGTGTCAATCATTTTCTTAAAAGTGTCACTCATTGCTACGTTTTTGTACTTTAACATGTAAAATTCCATAGGGTCCGTGTTAAAGTTTTAATGTGTTAAAGTACAAAAACGTAAAAATGAGTGACACTTTTAAGTAACACTTTTTGAAAAATGAGTGACACTTTTAAGAAAATATGTAACACTTTTTGAAAAATGAGTAACACTTTTTGAAAACTGATAAACGTGCGTGACAGTTTTTGAAACGGACCCTATGGGATTTTAGGTGTTAAAGTACAAAAACATAAAAATGAATGACACTTTTAAGAATATGAGTGACACTTTTAAGAAAATGAGTGACACTTTTTGAAAAATGAGTGACACTTTTTTTTTAAAAATGAGTGACACTTTTTGAAACAGACCCTATGGGATTTTACGTGTTGAAGTACAAAAACATAAAAGTGAAATACACATTTAAAAATATGATTTTAAGAAAATGAGTGACACTTTTTGAAAAATGAGTGACAGTTTTTGAAACGGACCCTATGGGATTTTACGTGTTAAAGTACAAAAACGTAAAAATGAGTGACACTTTTTGAAAAATGAGTGACACTTTTAAGAAAATGTGTGACACTTTTTGAAAATTGGTGAACACTTTTTGATATTTGTGTGACCTTTTTCTTAAAATTGATGCACACTTTTTGATATTTGTGTAACACTTTTTTAAAATTGGTGAACACTTTTTGATATTTGTGTGACCCTTTTTTTTAAAATTGATGAACACTTTTTGATATTTGTGTAACACTTTTTTACAATTGTGTGACACATTTTGAAAAATGAGTGACAATGAAGAAATATCTAACAGTTTTATACATAGATATCATAATATTTTGAAGCAAATTTGACAGAGTATAATGAATGAATGAATGAGTGAGGTTTTAAGGCCCGTCGACATCAAAGGTCATATTGGGTGCACTAACAACTAATGCAATACGTTTAATTGATCAAACTGTAAAGTTACAAGACTTTTAAAATCTTAGCTGTGTAAACACTAAAAGAACAAAGGACATTAGTGACATAGAACCTGAAATCATATCTTTTTATAGAGATTTACCTCTTTCAAAAAGTCAAAAATAGACTCCAACTTTACAGTATCAAATAAATTGCTCATACTATCAACATGAAAAAACCTTTCTCTTGTAGGTGCAAGGTCTATACAGTCTACAAGTATATGTTTAACAGTAAGAGGTGTATTGCAGGGAATGCATTGAGGTGCTTCTTCTCCCTTAAGGAGATATGAGTGTGTCATGTATGTATGACCAATGCGAAGACGGGCCAAAATAATTTCTTCACGGCGACTTGTCCGCAACCCTGGAAGCCACTCGCCAAGAGCTGGCTTCACTGTAAACAACTTGTTATCTTTGTTAGCTGGGTCATTCCAGGATTGCTGCCATACATTCTGGATAAAACATTTTTCAATGGTTTAAAATCATTAAAAGGAACTTTAAAAGGTAGAACATCCAGTGACAATGCCTTCTTGGCAGCTTTATCTGCCTCTTCACTGCCACTGATACCAATATGGCTAGGGAGCCAACAGAAAACAATATCGGCTTTTTCACATATTTCGGACAGTTTTTCAAGGAGACCGACTTTAATGGGTTGTCTGTTTTCTCACCCTCAAGTGCTTGCATGGCAGATAATGAATCAGTGAAGATTATACAGCGCCAGTAAGCATCTTCTTGAATATTGTTGAGAGCAAGGTCGATCGCCCCCAGCTCCGCGGAAAAAATAGAAGAATTATTAGGAAGCCGAAATTGGTATATTTCGCCATCGAGCACGGCAGCTGCAGCAACTCTGCTTCCATCTTTAGAACCATCTGTATATATCTCTTCGTGAAGGCAGTATTGTTCTTTTATTTCGAGGAATTTATTTTTAAAAATCATTGGATCTGTTGTAGCTTTCTTGTCAGAAGCAAGACTGTATATATAGGTTGGACTTTTAGAAGTCCATAAAGGAACTTGAGAGATTTTATGTTGCGCTACAACCTCAAGATCGCAATCAACACAACTCATATCTGCTTCACAGCGTAAACCAAAAGGTGGTATGACTTTTTCCTTTTTTTGAAATTCATCCTTGTAGAGCGGTTTAAATACTACTTTATGCGTAGGGTTGTCGGGGTTTGACTTTAATTTTAAGTAATACTGCAAGGAAAGTTTATTTCTGCGTAAATTTAAAGATGCTTCATTTGCCTCAGCATACAAGCTATTGATAGGAGATGTTCTAAAGGCGCCAAGTGCTAAGCGTAAACCTTGGTTATGGATAGAATCCAATTTCCGAAGGTACGAGTGCCGCGCTGAGCCATATACAATGCAGCCGTAGTCTTAGAACGGACTAGTGTTCTATAAAGTCTCAAGAGGACTTTTTTGTCGGCTCCCCAGTCCATACTGGAGACAACACGTAAAAGATTAAGAGCTTTTTGGCATTTATTGCTAAGGTAATTGATGTGAGGAATAAACGACAGTTCAGAGTCAAATAAAAGACCCAAGAATTTAAATTCATGGACGACTTCAATTTGTACTCCATCTAGTGTAAGTTCTGGATCTAAGTGAAATTTTCTGGACTGGCAGAAATGCATGCATTTGGTCTTGGTTTTTGAAAATTTAAAACCATTTTCCTCTGACCAGTTTGCTAAGTTATTTAAAACTTGTTGTAACTGCCGTTCAATGGTATGCATATGCTTAGACCTATAGCAAATGCAGAAGTCGTCAACATACAAAAAGCATTCCACACCAGGACAAACAGACCTAACAATATTGTTTATTTTGACACTGAAGAGTGTTACTGAAAGAATGCTTCCCTGGGGAACGCCCATTTCTTGTTCATGGGGGTTGGAGTAAGTATTTCCTACCCGGACTTTAAACTGACGTTCATTCAAAATTGCCGAAATGAAATAAGCAAGGCGACCTCTTATACCGAAATCATGGAGGTCGTTCATGATTCCATACTTCCATGTGGTATCATATGCACTCTCTAAATCGAAAAAAACAGAAACAACATGTTCCTTTCTAATAAAAGCTTCGCGAATAAACGTTTCGAAGCGAACTAAGTGGTCGAGAGTGCTTCTTTGTTTACGAAAGCCGCCTTGGGCGTTAGCAATAAGTTTGTTTTTCTGTAGAAACCAAACAAGGCGATCATTAACCATTCTTTCCATGGTTTTGCAAATACAACTTGTTAAGGCTATAGGGCGATAATTTGCAGGATTCGTAGAGTCTTTACCTGGCTTTAGTATTGGAATAACTATAGCTTCCTTCTAGCAATCTGGAAGAATACCAGTATGCCAGACTTGATTAAATATACGAAGTAAACTGTCAAGGGATCGAAACGGTAAATGTTTTAAAAACTGATAATGGATGTCGTCACATCCAACAGCAGTGTCATGACATTTCTTTAATGCTTTCTGTAATTCTTTTAAAGTAAAATCCCTATTATAATGTTCGTTATTATTCGACTTGAAATTCAGTTTAGTTCTTTCCTTGGTCTTCTGAAATTTTCGAAATGATGCAGAATAGTTTGAAGAAGAGGACTTCTCTGCAAAAGTGTCAGCCAATGCATTTGCAATATCTGCCTTTGAGGTGACGACACCATCATCAGCATTCAAATGTCCTACATTTATGGAGGAATTTTTTCCGTTAATCTTTCGAATCATGTCCCACGTCTTTTTGACGGTCGATCTAGAATTTAATCCAGATACATACCGTGGCCAAGACGCACGTTTACTTTGCTTGATAGTTCGGCGTGCTTTTGCGCGTGCAATTTTGAACTTCGTAAGGTTTTCTTGGGTAGGTCTCACATTAAATTGCCTAAGAACAGACTTTCGCTCAGCTATAGCCCTTTTGCATTCATCGTTAAAGCATGGCTTGCTTGGATTTTTCGGGTTTGTCGATGTTCGAGGAATTGATGTTTCAGCAGCCGAGTAAAGTAAAGAAGTGAAAAGTTCTGCTGGATTTTCACAGTCGTCAAAAGCACTGGGATAAATTGATTGTTCGCAGTGAACTTTGAACTGTTCCCAGTTTGCTTTATTGAGCTTCCAACGTTCTGGACGTTGTTGCACTGAGGGTCCTACCTCAGATACCAGAATCGGGAAGTGTTCACTTCCATGAAGGTCATCATCAACCTTCCATTTTAAGTCAGGAAATATTTTAGGACTGCACACAGTTAAGTCTAAAGATGAATAAGAACCAGTAGCAGGGTGGAGATAAGTTGAAGACTTTTCATTTAGTAAAATGAGGTCGTGCTTCGTAATAAAGTCTTCAATAGTTCGACCTTTATCGTTCGTATCTGTGCATCCCCATAATGTATGATGAGAATTAAAATCTCCCATTATAAGGAACGGTTTCGGCAATTGATCTAGAAGATCATCAAGTTTCTTAACATCTATTGGTAAGCTAGGTGGGAGATAGATAGAACACAAAGTAAAGGTTTTATTCAGAGAAATGTTCACCGCAACTGCTTGTAGAGAAGTTTGAATCTCAATATAGTGGTGGGGAACACTGTTGTTCACAATGATGGCTACCCCCCCCCCCCCCCCCCCAGAGGCTTTATCATTGCCACCAAAGTTCTTATTATAACAAGAGTGGTGTTTCAAAGAGAACTTATCGGATTCCTTAAGAAGTGTCTCCTGTAAAC
Source organism: Tridacna gigas (assembly GCA_945859785.2). Classification (NCBI taxonomy): domain Eukaryota; kingdom Metazoa; phylum Mollusca; class Bivalvia; order Cardiida; family Cardiidae; genus Tridacna; species Tridacna gigas. The sequence continues at coordinate 9,099,917 of OX244031.2, read as the reverse complement.
AAACTGCTACCGGTTTCTTTTAAAAGGTTTAATTCCTCGAAATTAGCTTTAATGCTTCGACAATTCCACTGCAGAATGTTATTAGTCATTGCTATACTTAGAGTAAAGAAGATACCATAGACAAATGGAAGCATGTGTTGATTCATTTCTTGTTATTTAATTTGATAATGCGACCTTGCTTATTTGTATTTGGTGGTTCAGCAAGGTTCATATCCGCCTCCATGTCTTCTTCATCGAGACACTGGAAGCGGTTATGCTGAATAATTGGGTCATCAGATCCCTTTGGAAGGCGATCTGAGACGACCTTTTTGGGGGATTTGGTTGGACTCTTGGGGACAATTTTTTCTGGCTTTTTATTTACTGAAGGCTTCTGAGATATTTTAACATTTGTGGGCATTTGTTTCTGTGGCGTATTCGTTTGCGTTGACACATCGGTTGTCTGTGTTTGAGCATCTTTGAGCTCGACCGAACTTGTTTTATTTGATTTCAGTACAGTAGAAAAGGAGAGGTTGTAACGGGCTTCAACAATCTTTCTAGCTTCAGGGAATGACAAGCCCTCTTTATATTTTATTGTTACGATCTCTTCTCCCGTTTCCAAATTTTGCATGATCTAGAAGTTGAGGGATGATCTTCGCCACAGTTTACACATTTGATATCATTGGTGCACTTGTTTTCTTTGTGGGTGATTATAGTAGAGCTCATCTCCTCCATGCAATCTGCATTTTCTTTCATGATGCCCGTACTTGAAACAAGCATAACACTGAAGCGGGTTGGGTATGTGTATGTCAACAGGTACTTTGAGGTATCCAACTTTCAGGAATTTTGGTAAAATAGAAGTACCAAAAGTCAGAACTATAGTATTCGTACTCCTTTTAACATTGTCCCTGAAGACTGTAATTCGGCCAGCTGCGGTTACATTCTGGTCTGCCAGATTTGAAACTATTTCTTCCTCTGTCACACCTGCAAGATCCGGGCATCGGATAATTCCTCTAGATGTATTTAAGGAGGTGTGAGGGTAGCATTTAGCAGGAATTTAAAAAAAGCGAGATAATTTCAGTAGGTTTTCTGCATGTTTGGCTTTTTCGACTTCAACAAGAAGAGAACCAGAGTTTAACTTTTTGACTGACTTTGGCGATCCTGCTAGAGAAACAAGAACTTTCTCTATGACAAAGGGTGACAGTTTCGTCAAAGGTTGATCTGTTTTAGTTGATTCGATGATGAGAAATCGAGGGAAAGAAGAAGGTAGTTGTTCGTTGTCCGAGTCCATATCCAGTTGGTCGCGTGTTCGTTTTTTAGTGTGTTGTTCCACGTTTAAATTTAATACTTCGTCATCTACGGCCCCCGCCCTCCATGGAGCCCAACAAGGGGACATGTGTAATGGAGCGGCATTCCAGCTCCCCATGCCAGGGTTACCTAGATGATATACTCGGGCAACATAGATAAAGAGGAGCGACATCCAGCAGGCATGGCCTGTTCCTGGGTATCAGAGAACATCCATGAAAGCTAGTGACCCAACCCCAGAATCCCCGCCACCCAATTAGCCCATGAGCCTATATTAGACTAGGGACTAAAACATATAGGAAAGTAAAAACTAGTAATTTGAACATGCTGACAGTGCATGAATATATGCGAAAACTTAGATAAAGATGTACAAGATACATGCAGTATAAATCACAACTTCTTGAGTTCGTGCAATGATCATATACCTTGGAACCATTCGAGGTATTAACTAAGTTTTGGTTTAAACTAATGATGCCCAAATCTAAAAACGACCAGCCGATTGCACTAGACCGGGCCCATCTAGGCTCTCGTTTAGACCGAAGCCGAGGCCGAAGCAGTGTGTTGAAGAGCTGGAGATCCCTGGGCTCCCTTCAACTACCAGGACCCTCTTTTCCGGCTTACGAGTCTCCACCCACGGCAAACAGGCGGGTCTTACCACTCTGCAGGACTGGCAGCCGGCGTATTCTGCCCCCCGTCCGGCTGGGGGTTTGACAGAGTATAAGGACGACTATCAAAACCCATATGGTTCTGTATCAAACTGGTCTACTTTTCGTCTTTTTGTATAAACCATTTGATAACTTTTCTGCTCTTCTCTATTATACAATTTTCTTTTGTCCCTACATATTTTACTAGGATTGGTCACAGTGATATTTGAACTACTTTGAGAGTCTGTGACTATATCTTTCACGCTATCAAAATTAATGAGTTGACTGTTTTTATAATTTAGGGTAATTCCCCTCACTTTACAAGTTTCATGGTTTTTATTCGTTTTGTAAGCATAATTTTTTTGCCCCCCCCCCGACACAAACTCCACAATGTACTCTCCATTCTGAAGTTCATCCGTCAGTTCACCCAAGTAATCACCTAGAGGAGGATCATACTCATCAGGGCGACTCACGTATATCACGCTGTCCGTATCGTAATACAAGACTCTTCTGTTGAATGCCTCGAGTACGATGTAAAGTCGGGCCCGACATGTAGTGAATGTTGCCAAATATATGTTAGTTTTGTTATCTTCGGGTTGACAATCGTCCTTATACTGCCATTCGACTTGTATCGTATCATTAGACAATATATGAAAATCAATGGGCTTTTTCAATGGATCGGAAAAAAGTTGAAAAAACATGTTGGCCTGACTTTCGTGGACAAAATCCGTTCGTCGCATATTAAGTCTCCGACCAAACTTTCCCCAAAAGCTATTAAGACACAGTTTGGCCAAAGCTCTAAGCCCTGGGTTCTTTTCAATATTTCCTCGATCCAACAAAACTCCTTCTTTTTCCGTATATTGTGCAATGTACTTATTCATATCATCGTAACATTTAATCCAATCGGGAGGACCGCTTGCTTCTTGTTTAAATTTAAAAAATGTATTAATATATTGAGCAAACAGTCCTCCCACATTTACCATTCCGATTCTATGTGTTGGTATTATTTAAACACTGTTGTACAGCACTGAACATAACCCGCTCACTAAAAAACACAGAGGCACTCAAAGTATATGCACCCAAGTGCTTTTCGACGGCATGGGTCGAAAGTGTAAACGCAAGTTCCATGATGGAGTTTAAAACGAAATAAATGATTGTCCCAAAATTGTCTTTTAGATATGAACTAATCAATGACGTCATAACGTATCATCCAATCAAAGGGCTTTTAAAATTAACAGATGAAATAAAATCATGCGCTAAACTATTTTTGTCCCATTTTTATTGCAATTTATAGGAAAAAATGACGTCATTTCCGGTTTTTTCTTGATTGAAACCCTCGTAAAAGGAATCTTGAGAAAAAAATTAATACACTTAGACACCAAGATCATGAAAATCGGTTCATAAACAAGGATTTTAGCCATTTTTTGTTAAAGTTAGTGCATTAATAACGTATCTGAAATTTTTCATAACAATGTATCTGAAATCGTTCTGGCATTACGATCTCAATATGATCTTTAGGTAAATTTTGATTTCAAATTTGAATTCCCAGAGAAAAATTATCGTGGATAGACACGAAGGACGTAAAAATCGGTCAATGAATAAAGCCAGTGGATACCAAAAGCGTGTATCTCTCAAAATTTTAATCCTTGTATCTCCGTTGTCATTGAAGTGACACCTACAAAACTATACATTTTTCTTGATCAGTGTGAGAAGACCATTCCAATAATACCTATATTGATTCCATCTGACAGCAAATAAAAAAGTCGATTATTTTTTTAAGAAAAGGAGTATTAGGCCTGAAACGGCTGAAAACCGAATCGATAATGAGGGAGTCGAAATGAAAGAGTAACGTTTCATGTATCATTTGGTAGGGTTATCTCGAATTTCATGAATAGCAACTGTCACAAAATGAAAGAAAAAGACGAAAATCGGTTTCTTTGCTTGGTTGTGCTAGAATTTGGTGTCATTGCTTACATTTCCTAGAATTAGGCTTATCAGTACACGGCTTTACTTGTCCGAAGGTTAGAATGTTCAAAAAAATCATTTCATTACTAAAGGTAACAACTCCTATAACTTTCGACTAAAATCTTACATTTTTGCAATATTTAATCCGTTACTAGGGTTATTATATATATTTATGTAAACATTAGCCAGCTTACTTTATGAGCTATCTTAATCCAATCTCAAGTAAAAAAATATTGACATATAAATGGGTAATGGACTCTAAAGGGGTGGGAGTCTTGTCCAATCTTGTAGATTCATTTAATCTTTTGCTTTAAAGGGAGACGGCTTGATTTTTCACTTTTACATCATAATCAATGATATACATACAAGTTGGCTTCTTTAAAAAAGAAGCCAGGAGAGGTCAGCATCAATGTTTTCAAATAGCTTACTGCTTTTAATTTCAATATATTTTGGTACATATAAACAAATAAGTAAGGCATTATATGATCGCCGCTGTGTAAAAAGAAGAAACCTCTTCTGCATTACATGACAGACACGTGACCTTTTTCCCCCGTTTTCAAGTCGCGTGATCTTTTCCCGCGGTGTTCTCTTTTTTAACGAAATTCTTTTTGTGTGTGTGTAGCTTTATTTGTTTAATGAAAAATTACCACCACTGGAAAGGTCATTTGCAATCAAATCAATATAACAAATCCTTTTTGAAATCCTTCAAATAAAAACAAAACACGTCTATTTCCTATTTCAGTTTTTTGATTTCGGTTTATTTATAAAACCATGACGAAATAGACTGTGTATCAGAACGATTTCACAGAAAAGCATGGAGTTAGGCAGCAATTTCTGAGGCAGTCTGCCTTTTAAACTCACCACTGTTGGAGAGGTCTGATGACCTCTCCAATAAATGGGTACTGTACCTGAAAGGAGTTGGGGTCTTGTCAAATCTTGTTGGAATAATTTACTTGCTTAAAAGGGGGGCGACTTGATTTTTCACTTTTACATCATAATCAATGATATACATATAAATGGGTACTGGACCTTAAAGGGGTGTGAGGATCTTGTCCAATCTTGTTAGAGTCATTTAATCTTTTGCTTTAAAGGGGGACGACTTGATTTTTCTTTTTTACATCGTAATCAATGATATACATGGGTACTGGACGTTAAAGGAGTGGGGTCTTGTCCAATCTTGTTAGAGTTATTTTATCTCTTGCTTTAAAGGGGGCGACTTGATTTTTTACTTTTGCATCGTAATCAATGCTATCCATATAAATGGGTACTGGACCTTAAAGGAGTTGGGGTCTTGTCAAATCTTGTTAGAATAAATCAATCTCTTGCTTTAAAGGGGGGCGACTTGGATTTTTCACTTTGATGGATATCATTAATTTCTTTTCGACGTTTTTGATTGCTCCAATGATAAATGTAATTGTTGAAGTTCAGGATGCAGTGGATTTCGTTATATTTTCTGGTATTGGGACCAGCACGTTTGGTCAAGTAAGTGTTTCACTAGAATATATCCTTGAGAATGATATTTTGGTTGAAGAGCGTGTTCAAGCTGATGAACTAGTTCATTTTCTTGAATATGAGGTTTGAAAAGAAAACATACACAAAAAGGTAGCATTTTACTTTTTCACTATTTTTATTTTGAATTTTCTGCTTTTTCTTCATTTTCCCCTTTTAATATCGTTAGAAAGCTATCTGTGCTTTTATCATGTTTACCCGTAGACTGTGTTTGACTTTTCTACTTCTCCTTTTCACCATAGACTATTTTTTTCCTACTTATTCCATTGTTTTTCCTTCTGTTCCTTTATATCTTTAACGATAGCCTATTTTCTTTTCATTTTTCGCCTTTTTTTCATTAAAAATTGTTACCCTTTTTTTTCCATCGAGGACTGAGGACCTGACCCTCAATTTCCTTGACTACGCCTTCGATTGCGTATACAAGTCAGCTCTGTATCACTTGGTCCTTTGTTAGGGGATTAACTCTGATATCTCAATAGACCATTGTCCGTACTTCAGTCTCTAAATAAACAAAACCAGCCAGTGTGACCACTGTAACGAAAGACCATTGTTCTGCCACTTAGTCCTTTGTTAGGGGATTAACTTTGACAGTTAAATAGACCATTGTTCGTATTTTCTGTACTAAATAAATAAATGCCAGACAGTGTGGCGACTTTAACAGGGATTATGTTTTACAGTTGAATAGGGCATTGTTCGTATTTCCTGTACTAAATAAACAAAACCAGACAGTGTGTCGACATTAACAATAGCCTATAAAACGTGTTTAGACACGTATGTGGATTGACGCATGCGCGCGAGTCATATCGGAAATACTCCTTTGTCATTTGAGTTCAGGCCGTTTAAGAGACAACATCGAAGGTACCGTTTTTTTCTACCGTATTTTGTAATTCTTTGTGAGAAACTTCAAAGAGCATGGATGTGTCGTTTGACCGACTTAACCTTATAGAGTTGACCGAGGGTCGTAGTAAGGTTAGGAATCGGCTCTTTGACTTGGTGTGGCGTTAAAGATGAGCCTAAGTGGGAAAATCTCCGTCTCGTAAAAGGGCCTGACCCTCAATGCCCGCGATCATTACTAGATAGAGTATACAAGTCAGCTCTGTATACTGTTAGGGTACTCGCTTATACGACTCATTTTTAAAGCTATTTCTCTCCAAATTTATCACCAAAAAAAATCAATATTGTGCCAAAAAGCACATTTAAATAAATGGTCGTAAAAAAAAAAAAAAAAAAAGGTCATCCAAAATGGCTGCTGGTCTAAAAATAAAAATTAGGTCATCCAACATGGCGGACTCCCCATACCCTCCGTGAATACCCATGACACATCAAAAATTCCTTATATGCAAATGAGTTACTAAAAATAGTAACACGATGGCCGAAAGTAGGTCAAGATGGCCCCCGATTACGTCATCTTTGTTTGCAAGCAAACCGACCCCTATAGTACTGTATTTCAATACGAATGTCCCCTCCCCTCCCCTTGATACAGACGAGGTTCGATGTAGGTCCGGAATCGGAATCGGCCGAATATTGTGACGAGTGGTTCGTAGTTAACGAAGTATGATGGCGTCATATCTGATTTAATAATAATAATCGGAGTTACCGAACGCAAAACGACTATCCCTATACTTCAACGCACACAATTGCACCTTTTTGTTATAACATATACAAGGTTATATATGTATATAAATACGATTGCAAAGAAATACATAGGTCTAGTCATATTCGTTGACTATTTACAGTATTTTTTCTTTAAGGGTATTAAAGTATATAGCCCCTTTAAATTGTTTTAAAAATCCATTGTGTCTATATATTTTATAATGTTGTCACTCAATGTATAAATTCTCCTCCCCCCCCTCCCGGTTAAACCCTTAGAGCGGCAGGTTAATCCTTAAACTGCTAAATAAATGAAACGAAAACTTCCAATCAATGGTAAAAACTCAAATATTGAGATTTCAAAGGTTTCACCAGAAAGAAAATACCGTATTAAACAGTGTAGATCAAAGATCAGACTGCAAGTTTTGTGCAGTCTGATCTTGATCTACACTATCCGCAAAGGGTCAAGAACTCGCGCTTAGCAGCCTAAGGGTTTTACATTACAGACGTCCCCAGTTTAGAAATGAGACCCAAATTCATGCTGTACTAAGGCCCCGTTTTGCTCGACATGTCTTGGCAAAGCGGCCATTGCAGATCAAAGATAAGACAGCAAGTTTCATGCAGTCTGATAGTGATCTAGATTGGCCACAAAGGCAACTGAAGTCTTAACCCTTTACCACACGACACAATTTTGGACCCGTCCAAATACAAAGCATTTACAGACGACAATTTCAATGAAGCTCAAATGATGTGATTTTTCTTTGATAGGGTGGAAAACATTGTGGGAAAAGGAGAAAATGCTGGTTACCAGCATTTTCTCCTATTCCCACCATGTTTTCAAAAGACTCGTTTCTCAATGTCGTTAAAAGTCGGGCTTGTGAGGTAAAGGGTTAAAAGGCACTTTAAATAACTCTTTGCCATTACATAGCATTTAGATCTTTTTGTACAAACAACTAAATAGATCTGGTTATAGCTCAAATGGTGGTAGATCTGTTTGTCCCTGAGAGTGTAGAAAACACTGTGGGAAAATGCTGATCTCGATATCCGTCAAAAGATGAATTTTGATAAGCTGTTCTGTTGCTATGTTGTTGTCTTTTCTGTTTTAAAATTGGTAAAAGACATGCAATACAGGCCTACAAATAGTCAGTCAGTCATTCAGTTAGTCAGTCATTTCGTCTGTCTGTCTGTCTTTCTGTCTGTCTGTTTGTCTGTTTGTCTGTCTGCTTCGGGACAAAACCGTTTGACCTCGAGATGCAAATTTTTATTACTTTTTTTCCGGGTTTTTTTTTTTTTTTTTTACATGTTTTGGGCAATTTTAAGACTTAAAATTTTAAAATTTTTTGTCCCTATCCTTGTCTGTCAGCAACGAAAATTTGCTTAGTGGGGGCATCGCCTACCTCACTCAAAATCTTTCTGACCCGATTTACAAACCTTCTAAATATTTCACTTCGATAAAATTACGTGAAGTGATTGTTTATGACTCAATTAGTAACGCATGTAAGTTTTGCGCAAAAATTTTGAATATTTACAAAAATACTGCAATTTGAATTTTTCGCAAATTTAGTCAAACACTCACTTGATAGACAGACAGAGGTAGGCGATGCCCCCACTAAGAGAAAAACCAATTTGTAATTATCTCCAAAACTTTATCGAGTTTTTTCATAATTTTCACCAGGCATCGACTTCATGTAGAGCACAATAGTTTCAAAGAGTTTCATGAAAAAACATTGGGCGGTTTTGAAGTTATATGGTTTTCTTTTTTTCATTTTTTTTGACAGACAGTTTCTGTCAAGCAGACAGAGACAGATAAAAACAGACAAGCGCATTTTTGCACTAAAAACTAAAACTGTCATCATCTTTTGAAAAATAAGTATGTGATCGACTTTGACGATGTCTGACACGTCTTCCGAGCAATAAAGGAAAAGAAAAATGCTTCATTGATATCAGAGTTTTGCATGTCTGTCTGTCAGACACCATCTAGCGAGGACTGCATGACCAATTTATTACTAAAATATGGTGAAGAAAAAGATCGATACCAACATGGAAATGTGATAATTTTAAATATATCTTCAATCTCTATCGGTTTGATTTCATTTGAGTAAAATATGTATTGAAAATCGGTGAGAATTATTACCAAAATCGCTCTGGAAAATGCTTCATTTTGGCAATTTGGAGGGGGGGGGGCTTAGAAATATCGTAGATTTCTCGTTTATTAATGGTTATTAAGCTAAGATTTTATTAACATGTTGTAACCAGATAATAGGGCTACAAAAAAAAAAAAAAAAAAAAAATATATATATATATATATATATATATAAATGAATTGGACCACTGTAAATGGTGTAATTTTTCAGCGCGCGGGGGGGTACGTCGCGAAAACCTGTGATTTTCGTTTTTCCGTGACCCTGACACCGATTTAGCAGAAAATTCTGTTCTTGTTTATGGAGATATTGATGAAATCTTGGTATCATCTTAAGGCAGAGACTTTGTAAAATGTATTTAAACTAAATTTCGCCATTTTACATTGAGGATTTATGAGTACGATCCGATTTCCCTAACCTACCCCCGGCTGAAAATGGATTTTCAGCTTTTCGATACCCATATTGCTCCTTAAAACGTGTCAGTTTTTCTACAAAAACGATGTCAAGTGGTTTGAGGTATCGTTCGTAATATTCTTGCCGTGTTTAGGGGGAAAGAAATGTTATTTGTGGGAATTATGGCCGAAATCGCTCCGAAAATTGCTTCTTATTTTCGCCTTTTAAGGGGGTAGGATAGAAATATCGTATATTTCTCATTTATTAATGGTTATTAAGCTAAAATTTTATTATCCTTGTTGTAGCTAGATAACAGGACTACAAAATAAGAAAAAACATAAATGAATTCAACCACTGAAAATGGTGTCAAAACGTCGCGAAAACCCGTGATTTTCGTTTTTCCGTGACCCCGACACCGAATAAGTAAAAGATTCTGTCCTTATTATGGAGATATTGATGAAATCTTGGTATCACCTTAAAGCAGAGACTTTGTAAAATGTATCTAAACTAAATTTTGCCATTTTACATCGAGGATTTATGAGTACGATCCGATTTTCCTAACCTACCCCCGACTGAAAATGGATTTTCAGCTTTTCGATACCCATATTTCTCCTTAAAACGTGTCAGTTTTTCTAGAAAAACGATTTCAAGTAATTTGAGGTACTGTTCTAAGATTCTGGCCGAGTTTAGGAGGAAAGAAATTTTATTTGTGGGAATTATGGCCGAAATTGCTCCGAAAATTGCTTCATTTTTTCGCCTTTTAAGGGGGTAGGGTAGAAATATCGTATATTTCTCATTTATTAATGGTTATTAAGCTTAAATTTTATTACCATAATGTAGCCAGATAACAGGAGTACAAAATAAAAATAATATAAATGAATTGGAACGCTGTAAATTGTGTCATTTTTCAGCGCGCGGGGGGGTACGTCGCGAAAACCCGTGACTTTCGTTTTTCCGTGACCCCGACACCGAATTAATAGAAAATTCTGTTCTTATTTATGGAGATATTGATGAAATCCTGGTATCATCTTAAAGCAGAGACTTTGTAAAATGTATCTAAACTAAATTTCGCCATTTTACATTGAGGATTTATGAGTACGATCCGATTTCCCTAACCTACCACGGACTGAAAATGGATTTTCAGCTTTTCGATACCCATATTGCTCCTTAAAACGTGTCAGTTTTTCTAGAAAAACGATTTCAAGTAATTTGAGGTACTATTCTTAAGATTCTGGCCGAGTTTAGGAGGAAAGAAATGTTATTTGTGGGAATTATGGCCGAAATTGCTCCGAAATTTGCTTCTTTTTTTCGCCTTTTAAGGGGGTAGGGTAGAAATATCGTATATTTCTCATTTATTAATGGTTATTAACCTAAATGGTTTTTACCATGTTGTAGCCAGATAACAGGGCTACAAAATAAAATAAAGTATAAATGAATTCGACCACTGTAAATGGTGTCATTTTTCAGCGCACGGGGGATACGTCGCTAAAAACCCGTGATTTTCGTTTTTCCGTGACCCTGACACCGAATGATTAAAAGATTCTGTCCTTATTTATGGAGATATTGATAAAATCCTGGTATCATCTGAAAGAAGAGACTTTGAAAAATGTATCTAAACTAAATTTCGCCATTTTACATTGAGGATTTATGAGTACGATCCGATTTCCCTAACCTACCCCCGACTGAAAATGGATTTTCAGCTTTTCGATACCCATATTGCTCCTGAAAACGTGTCAGTTTTTCTAGAAAAACGATTTCAAGTAATTTGAGGTACTGTTCTTAAGATTCTGGCCGAGTTTAGGAGGAAAGGAATGTTATTTGTGGGAATTATGGCGGAAATCGCTCCGAAAATTGCTTCTTTTTTTCGCCTTTTAAGGGGGTAGGGTAGAAATATGGTAAATTTCTCGTTTATTAATGGTTATTAAGCTAAAATTTTGTTACCATGTTGTAGCCAGATAATAGGGCTACAAAATAAAAAATAATATAAATGAATTCAACCACTGTAAATGGTGTCATTTGTCAGCGCGCGGGGGTACGTCGCGAAAAGCTGTGATTTTCGTTTTTCCGTGACACCGACACCGAATTAGTAGAAAATTCTGTTCTTATTTCTGGAGATACTGATGAAATCTTGGTATCATCTTAAGGCAGAGACTTTGTAAAGTGTATTTAAACTAAATTTCGCCATTTTACATTGAGGATTTTTGAGTACGATCCGATTTTCCTAACCTATCCCCGGCTGAAAATGGATTTTCAGCTTTTCGATACCCATATTGCTCCTTAAAACTTGTCAGTTTTTCTACAAAAACGATGTCAAGTGGTTTGAGGTATTGTTCTTAATATTCTGGCCGAGTTTAGGGGGAAAGAAATGTTATTTGTGGGAATTATGGCCGAAATCGCTTCGAAAATTGCTTCTTTTTTTCGCCTTTTAAGGGGTAGTATAGAAATATCGTAAATTTCTCATTTATTAATGGTTATTAAGCTAAAAATTTATTACCATGTTGTAGCCAGATATTAGGTCTACAAAATAAATAAAATATATAAATGAATTCAACCACTGTAAATGGTGTCATTTTTCAGCGCGCGGGGGGTACGTCGCGAAGACCCGTGATTTTCGTTTTGCCGTGACCCCGACACCGAATTTATAGAAGATTCTGTCCTTATATATGGAGATATTGATGAAATCTTGGTATCATCGTAAAGCAGAGACTTTGTTCAATGTATTTAAACTAAATTTCGCCATTTTACATTGAGGATTTATGAGTACGATCCGATTTCCCTAACCTACCCCCGGCTGAAAATGGATTTTTCAGCTTTTCGATACCCACATTGCTCCTTAAAACGTGTCAGTTTTTCTAGAAAAACGATTTCAAGTAATTTGAGGTACTGTTCTTAAGATTCTGGCCGAGTTTAGGGGGAGAGAAATGTTATTTGTGGGAATTATGGCCGAAATCGCTCCGAAAATTGCTTCATTTTTTCGCCTTTTTAGGGGGTAGGATAGAAATATCGTATATTTCTCATTTATTAATGGTTATTAAGCTAAAATTTTATTACCATGTTGTAGCCAGATAACAGGAGTACAAAATAAAAATAACATAAATGAATTCGAACGCCGTAAATTGTGTCAATATTCAGCGCGTGGGCGGGTACGTGGCGAAAACCCGTGATTTTCGTTTTTCCGTGACCCCGACACCGAATTAGTAGAAAATTCTGTCCTTATTTATGGAGATATTGATGAAATCCTGGTATCATCCTAAAGCAGAGACTTTGTAAAATGTATTTAAACTACATTTCGCCACTTTACATAGAGGATTTATGAGTACGATCCGATTTCCCTAACCTACCTCGACTGAAAATGGATTTTCAGCTTTTCAAGTAATTTGAGGTACTGTTCTTAAGATTCTGGCCAAGTTTAGGGGGAGAAATGTTATTTGTGGGAATTATGGCCGAGATCGATGCGAAAATTGCTTATTTTTTTTTTCCTTTTTAGGGGTAGGATAGAAATATGGTAAATTTCTCGTTTATTAATGATTATTAAGCTAAAATTTTATTACCATGTTGTAGCCAGATAATAGGGCTACAAAATAAAAAATAATATAAATGAATTCAACCACTGTAAATGGTGTCATTTTTCAGCGCGCGGGGGCTACGTCGCGAAAACCCGTGATTTTCATTTTTCCCTGACCCCGACACCGAATTAGTAGAAGATTTTGTCCTTATTTATTGATGAAATCTTGGTATCATCTTAAAGCCAAGACTTTGTAAAACGTATCTAAACTAAATTTTGCCATTTTACATTGAGGATTTATGAGTACGATCCGATTTCCCGAACCTATCCCCGGCTGAAAATCGATTTTTAACTTTTCGATACCCATATTGCTCCTTAAAACGTGTCAGTTTTTCTAGAAAAACGATTTCAAGTAATTTGAGGTACTATTCTTAAGATTCTGGCCGAGTTTAGGGGGAGAGAAATGTTATTTGTGGGAATTATGGCCGAAATCGCTCCGAAAATTGCTTCTTTTTTTTTGCCTTTCAAGGGGGTAGGGTAGAAATATCGTAAATTTCTCGTTCATTAATAGTTATTATGCTAAATGTCTTTTACAATGTTGTAGCCAGATAACATAGCTACAAAATGAAAAAAAGTATAAATGAATTCGACCGCTGTAAATGGTGTCATTTTTCAGCCCACGGGGGATACGTCGCGAAAACCCGTGATTTTCGTTTTTCCGTGACCCTGACACCGAATAAGTAAAAGATTCTGTCCTTATTTATGGAGATATTGATAAAATATTGGTATCATCTTAAAGCAGAGACTTTGGACAATGTATTTCAAACTAAATTTCGCCATTTTACATTGAGGATTTATGAGTACGATCCGATTTTCCTAACCTACCCCCAGCTGAAAATGGATTTTCAGTTTTTCGATACCCATATTGCTTCTTAAAACATGTCAGTTTTTCTAGAAAAACGATTTCAAGTAATTTGAGGTATTGTTCTTAAGATTCTGGCCGAGTTTAGGGGGAAAGAAATGTTATTTGTGGGAATTATGGTCGAAATCGCTCCGAAAATTGCTTCTTTTTTTTGCCTTTTTAGAGGGTAGGATAGAAATATCGTAAATTTGTCATTTATTAATGGTTATTAAGCTAAAATTTTATTACCATGTTGTAGCCAGGTAAGAGGCCTACAAAATGAAAAATAATATAAATGAATTCAACCACTGTAAATGGTGTCATTTTTCAGCGCACGGGGGATACGTCGCGAAAACCCGTGATTTTCGTTTTTCCGTGACCCTGACACCGAATTAATAGAAAATTCTTTCCTTATTTATGGAGATATTGATGAAATCTTGGTATCATCTTAAAGCAGAGACTTTGTAAAATGTATTTCAACTAAATTTCGCCATTTAACATTGAGGATTTATGAGTACGATCCGATTTTGCTAACCTACCCCCGACTGAAAATGGATTTTCAGCTTTTCGATACCCATATTGCTCCTGAAAACGTGTCAGTTTTTCTAGAAAAACGATTTCAAGTAATTTGAGGTACTGTTCTTAAGATTCTGGTCGAGTTAAGTGGGAAAGAAATGGTATTTGTGGGAATTATGGCGGAAATCGCTTCGAAAATTGCTTCTTTTTTTCGCCTTTTAAGGGGTTAGGATAGAAATATCGTAAATTTCACGTTTATTAATGGTTATTAAGCTAAAATTTTATTACCATGTTGGAGACAGATAACAGGACTACAAAATTTAAAAAAATGTAAATGAATTCAACCACTGTAAATGGTTTCAGTTTTCAGCGCGCGTGGTGTACGTCGCGAAAACCCGTGATTCTCGTTTTTCCGTGAATCGGACACCGAATTAGTAGAGAATTCTGTCCATATTTATGGAGATATTGATGACATCTTGTTATCATCTTAAAGCAGAGACTTTGTAACATTTATCTAAACTAAATTTCGCCATTTTACATTGAGGATTTATGAGTACGATCGGATTTTCCTAACCTACCCCGGCTGAAAATGGATTTTCAGCTTTTCGATACCCATATTGCTCCTTAAAACGTGTCAGTTTTTCTACAAAAATGATTTCAAGTAATTTGAAGTGTTGTTCTTAATATTCTGGCCGAGTTCAGGGGGAAAGAAATGTTATTTGTGGGAATTATGGTCGAAATTGTTCCGAAAATTGCTTCTTTTTTTCGCCTTTTTAGGGGGTAGGGTAGAAATATCGTAAATTTCTCATTTATTAACGGTTATTAAGCTAAAAATTTATTACCATGTTGTAGCCAGATATTAGGTCTACAAAATAAATAAAATATATAAATGAATTCAACCACTGTAAATGGTGTCGTTTTTCAGCGCGCGGGGGGTACGTCGCGAAGACCCGTGATTTTCGTTTTGCCGTGACCCCGACACCGAATTTATAGAAGATTCTGTCCTTATATATGGAGATATTGATGAAATCTTGGTATCATCTTAAAGCCAAGACTTTGTTCAATGTACTTAAACTAAATTTCGCCATTTAACATTAAGGATTTATGAGTACGATCCGATTTTCCTAACCTACCCCCGGCTGAAAATGGATTTTCAGCTTTTCGATACCCATATTGCTCCTGAAAACGTGTCAGTTTTTCTAGAAAAACGATTTCAAGTAATTTGGGGTATTGTTTTCAAGATTCTGGCCGAGTTTAGGGGGAAAGAAATGTTATTTGCGGGAATTATGGCCGAAATCGCTCCGAAAATTGCTTCTTTTTTTCGCCTTTTTAGGGGGTAGGATAGAAATATCGTAAATTTCTCGTTTATTAATGGTTATTAAGCTAAAATTTTATTACCATGTTGTAGCCAGATAATAGGGCTACAAAATAAAAAAATAATATAAATGAATTCAACCACTGTGAATGGTGTCGTTTTTCAGCGCGCGGGGGGTACGTCGCGAAGAACCGTGATTTTCGTTTTTCCGTGACACCGACACCGAATTAGTAGAAGATTTTGTCCTTATTTATGGAGATATTGATGAAATCTTGGTATCATCTTAAAGCCACGACTGTGTAAAACGTATCTAAACTAAATTTCGCCATTTTACACCGAGGATTTATGAGTACGATCCGATTTTGCTAACCTACCCCCGGATGAAAATGGATTTTCAGCTTTTCGATACCCATATTGCTCCTTAAAACGTGTCAGTTTTTCTAGAAAAACGATTTCAAGTAATTTGAGGTATTGTTTTTAAGATGCTGGCCGAGTTTAGGGGGAGAGAAATGCTATTTGTGGGAATTATGGCCGAAATTGCTCCGAAAAATGCTTCTTTTTTTTTTGCCTTTTTACGGGGTAGGGTAGAAATATAGTAAATTTCTCATTTATTAATGGTTATTAACTTAAGATTCTTTTTTACCTATTTTACTTTGTTGTAACCACATAACAGGGCTACAAAATAAAAATGATATAAATAAATTCGAACACTGTAAATGGTGTCATTTTTCAGCGCGCGGGGGGTACGTCGCGAAAACTCGTGATTTTCGTTTTTCCGTGACCCAGACACCGAATTAGCAGAAAATTCTGTTCTTATTTATGGAAATATTGATGAAATCTTGGTATCATCTTAGAGCAGAGACTTTGTAAAATGTATTTAAACCAAAGTTCGTCATTTTAGTAATATGTTTTTTGACGTTTTCCAGACTGTTTTAAGTTTTGATAAAAAACTTTTATCAGAGTTTCAAACAGGCTTTCTCAGCTACACAATGATGCATAAAACTTTAAGATCGGCTTAAATTTAAGAACTGCAGCGCCTGGAAAAGGTTTCTCGATCAGGTCGAATTTTTGACTTTTCAGACATCGGCCCATGTTCCGAATAGTTTTTTCGACATTTTCCATACTGTTTTCAGTAGTGCTAACGGTCTGTTGACAGAATTTCAAATAGGCTTTCTCAGCTGCACAATGATACATAAAAAGTTAAGATCGGCTTAAATTGAAGAACTGCAGCGCCTGGAAAAGGTTTCTTGATCAGGTCGAATTTTTGACTTTTCAGAAATCGGCCCATGTTCGGAATAGTTTTTTCGACTTTTTCCATGCTACTTTCAGTAGTGCTAACAGTCTGTGTTAACACTACTGAATTTAAAATAGGCTTTCTCAGCTACACAATGATACATAAAACGTTAAGATCGGCTTCAATTTAAGAACTGCAGCGCCTGGAAAAGGTTTCTTGATCAGGTCGAATTTTTGACTTTTCAGAAATCGGCCCATGTTCGGCATAGTTTTTTTTTAATTTTTCCATACTGTTTTCAGTAGTGCTAACAGTCTGTTGACAGAATTTCAAATAGGCTTTCTCAGCTACACAATGATGCATAAAACTTTAAGATCGGCTTAAATTTAAGAACTGCAGCGCCTGGAAAAGGTTTCTTGATCAGGTCGAATTTTTGACTTTTCAGAAATCGACCCATGTCCGAAATAGTTTTTTCGACTTTTTCCATACTGTTTTCAGTAGTGCTAACAGTGTGTTGACAGAATTTCAAATAGGCTTTCTCAGCTACACAATGATACATGAAACGTTAAGATCGGCTTAAATTTAAGAACTGCAGCGCCTGCAAAAAGGTTTCTTGATCAGGTCGAATTTTTGACTTTTCAGAAATCGGCCCATGTTCGGAATAGCTTTTTCGACTTTTTCCATACTGTTTTCAGTAGTGCTAACAATCTGTTGACAGAATTCCAAATAGGCTTTCTGAGCTACACAATGATACATAAAACGTTAAGATCGGCTTAAATTTAAGAACTGCAGCGCCTGGAAAATGTTTCTTGATTAGGTCGAATTTTTGACTTTTCAGAAATCGGCCCATGTTCGGAACAGTTTTTTCGACTTTTTCCATACTGTTTTCAGTAGTGCTAACAATCTGTTGACAGAATTTCAAATAGGCTTTCTCAGCTACACAATGATGCATAAAACGTTAAGATCGGCTTAAATTTAAGAACTGCAGCGCCTGGAAAAGGTTTCTTGATCAGGTCGAATTTTTGACTTTTCAGAAATCGGCCCATGTTCGGAATAGTCTTTTCGACTTTTTCCATACTGTTTTCAGTAGTGCTAGCAGTCTGTGCTAACACTACTGAATTTCAAATAGGCTTTCTCAGCTACACAATGATGCATTAAACTTTAAGATCGGCTTAAATTTAAGAACTGCAGCGCCTGGAAAAGGTTTCTTTATTAGGTCGAATTTTTGACTTTTCAGAAATCGGCCCATGTTCCGAATAGTTTTTTCGACTTTTTCTATACTGTTTTTAGTAGTGCTAACAATCTGCTGACAGAATTTCAAATAGGCTTTCTCAGCTATGCAATGATACATAAAACGTTAAGATCGGCTTAAATTTAAGAACTGCAGCGCCTGGAAAAGGTTTCTTGATCAGGTCGAATTTTTGACTTTTCAGAAGTCGGCCCATGTTCGGAATAGTTTTTTCGACTTTTTCCATACTGTTTTCAGTAGTGCAAACAATCTGTTAACAGAATTTCACATAGGCTTTCTCAGCTACACAATGATGCATAAAACTTTAAGATCGGCTTAAATTTAAGAACTGCAGCGCCTGGAAAAGGTTTCTTGGTCAGGTCGAATTTTTGGGTTTTCAGAAATCGGCCCATGTTCGGAATAGTCTTTTCGACTTTTTCCATACTGATTTCAGTAGTGCTAACAATCTGTCGACAGAATTTCAAATAGGCTTTTTCAGCTACACAATGATACATGAAACGTTAAGATCGGCTTAAATTTAAGAACTGCAGCGCCTGGAAAACGTTTCTTGATCAGGTCGAATTTTTGACTTTTCAGAAATCGGCCCATGTTCGGAAGAGTTTTTCCGACTTTTTCCATACTGTTTTCAGTAGTGCTAACAATCTGTTGACAGAATTTCAAATAGGCGTTCTCAGCTAAACAATGATGCATAAAATTTTAAGATCGGCTTAAATTTAAGAACTGCAGCGCCTGGAAAAGGTTTCTTGATCAGGTCGAATTTTTGACTTGTCATAAATGGGCCCATGTTCGGATGAGTTCTTCCGACTTTTTCCATACTGTTTTCAGTAGTGCTAATAATCTGTTGACAGAATTTCAGATAGGCTTTCTCAGCTACACAATGATGCATAAAACGTTAAGATCGGCTTAAATTTAAGAACTGTAGCGCCTGGAAAAGGTTTCTTGATCAGGTCGAATTTTTGACTGTTCAGAAATCGGCCCATGTTCGGAATAGTTTTTTCGACTTTTTCCATACTGTTTTCAGTAGTGCTAACAATCTGTTGACAGAATTTCAAATAGGCTTTCTCAGCTACACAATGATACATAAAACGTTAAGATCGGCTTAAATTTAAGAACTGCAGCGCCTGGAAAAGGTTTCTTGATCAGGTCGAATTTTTGACTTGTCAGAAATCGGCCCATGTTCGGAAGAGTTTTTCCGACTTTTTCCATACTGATTTCAGTAGTGCTAACAATCTGTTGACAGAATTTCAAATAGGCTTTCTCAGCTACACAATGATGCATAAAACGTTAAGATCGGCTTAAATTTAAGAACTGCAGCGCCTGGAAAAGGTTTCTTGATCAGGTCGAATTTTTGACTTTTCAGAAGTCGGCCCATGTTCGGAAGAGTTTTTTGACTTTTTCCATACTGTTTTCAGTAGTGCTAACAATCTGTTGACAGAATTTCAAATAGGCTTTCTCAGCCACACAATCATGCATAAAACTATAAGATCGGATTAAATTTAAGAACTGTAGCGCCTGGAAAAGGTTTCTTGATCAGGTCGAATTGTTTACTTTTCAGAAATCGGCCCATGTTCGGAATAGTGTTTTCGACTTTTTCCATACTGTTTTCAGTAGTGCTAACAATCTGTTGACAGAATTTCAAATAGGCTTTCTCAGCTACACAATGATGCATAAAACTTTAAGATCGGCTTAAATTTAAGAACTGCAGCGCCTGGAAAAGGTTTCTTGGTCAGGTCGAATTTTTGGGTTTTCAGAAATCGGCCCATGTTCGGAATAGTCTTTTCGACTTTTTCCATACTGATTTCAGTAGTGCTAACAATCTGTCGACAGAATTTCAAATAGGCTTTTTCAGCTACACAATGATACATGAAACGTTAAGATCGGCTTAAATTTAAGAACTGCAGCGCCTGGAAAACGTTTCTTGATCAGGTCGAATTTTTGACTTTTCAGAAATCGGCCCATGTTCGGAAGAGTTTTTCCGACTTTTTCCATACTGTTTTCAGTAGTGCTAACAATCTGTTGACAGAATTTCAAATAGGCGTTCTCAGCTAAACAATGATGCATAAAATTTTAAGATCGGCTTAAATTTAAGAACTGCAGCGCCTGGAAAAGGTTTCTTGATCAGGTCGAATTTTTGACTTGTCATAAATGGGCCCATGTTCGGATGAGTTCTTCCGACTTTTTCCATACTGTTTTCAGTAGTGCTAATAATCTGTTGACAGAATTTCAGATAGGCTTTCTCAGCTACACAATGATGCATAAAACGTTAAGATCGGCTTAAATTTAAGAACTGTAGCGCCTGGAAAAGGTTTCTTGATCAGGTCGAATTTTTGACTGTTCAGAAATCGGCCCATGTTCGGAATAGTCTTTTCGACTTTTTCCATACTGTTTTCAGTAGTGCTAACAATCTGTTGACAGAATTTCAAATAGGCTTTCTCAGCTACACAATGATACATAGAACTTTAAGATCGGCTTAAATTTAAGAACTGCAGCGCCTGGAAAAGGTTTCTTGATCAGGTCGAATTTTTGACTTTTCAGAAATCGGCCCATGTTCGGAAGAGTTTTTCCGACTTTTTCCATACTGATTTCAGTAGTGCTAACAATCTGTTGACAGAATTTCAAATAGGCTTTCTCAGCTACACAATGATGCATAAAACGTTAAGATCGGCTTAAATTTAAGAACTGCAGCGCCTGGAAAAGGTTTCTTGATCAGGTCGAATTTTTGACTTTTCAGAAGTCGGCCCATGTTCGGAAGAGTTTTTCCGACTTTTTCCATACTGTTTTCAGTAGTGCTAACAATCTGTTGACAGAATTTCAAATAGGCTTTCTCAGCCACACAATCATGCATAAAACTATAAGATCGGATTAAATTTAAGAACTGTAGCGCCTGGAAAAGGTTTCTTGATCAGGTCGAATTGTTTACTTTTCAGAAATCGGCCCATGTTCGGAATAGTGTTTTCGACTTTTTCCATACTGTTTTCAGTAGTGCTAACAATCTGTTGACAAAATTTCAAATAGGCTTTCTCAGCTACACAATGATGCATAAAACTTTAAGATCGGATTAAATTTAAGAACTGCAGCGCCTGGAAAAGATTTCTTGATCAGGTCGAATTTTTGACTTTTCAGAAATTGGCCCATGTTCGGAATAGTTTTTTCGACTTTTTCCATACTGTTTTCAGTAATGCTAACAATCTGTTGACAGAATTTCAAATAGGCTTTCTCAGCTACACCATGATGCATAAAACTTTAAGATCGGCTGAAATTTAAGAACTGCAGCGCCTGGAAAATGTTTCCTGTTAAGGTCGAATTTTTGACTTTTCAGAAATCGGCCCATGTTCGGAATAGTTTTTTCGATTTTTTTCCATACTCTTTTCAGTATTGCTAACAATCTGTTGACAGAATTTCAAATAGGCTTTCTCAGCTACACAATGATACATAGAACTTTAAGATCGGCTTAAATTTAAGAACTGCAGCGCCTGGAAAAGGTTTCTTGATCAGGTCGAATTTTTGACTTTTCAGAAATCGGCCCATGTTCGGAATAGTTTTTTCGACTTTTTCCATCCTGTTTTCAGTAGTGCTAAAAAGCTTTTAACAGAGTTTCAAAAAGGCTTTCTCTGCTACACAATGATGCATAAAACTTTAGGATAGACTTGAATTAAAGAACTGTAGGGGCTAGAACAGGTTTCTCGATCAGATCGAAGTTTTTACATTTTAGAAATCGGCCTATTTTCGGAATGGTTTTTCCGACTTTTTCCATACTGTTTTCAGCATTGCTAATAAACGTGTAACAGAGTTTTAAATACGCGTTTTCAGCTATACAGTGATGCATAAAACTTTAAGATCAGCTTAAATTCAAGAACTGCAGGGCCTCGAAAAGGTTTCTGGATCAGGTCAAATTTTTGACTTTTCAGAAATCGGCCTATTTTCGGAATAGTTTTTTCGAGTATTTCCATACTGTTTTCAGAAGTGCTAAAAAGCTTTTAACAGAGTTTCAAATACGCTTTCTCAACTGCACAATCATGCATAAAACTTTAAGATCGGCTTAAATTTAAGAACTGCAGGGCCTGGAAAAGGTTTCTTGATCAGTTCGAATTTTTGACTTTTCAGAAATCGGCCCATTTTGGGAATGTTTTTTCCGACTTTTTTCACACTGTTTTCAGTAGTACTAAAAACCTTTAAACAGAGTTTCTAATAGGCTTTCTCAGCTACACAATGATGCATCAAACTTTAAGATCGGCTTAAATTTAAGAACAGTAGGGCCTGGAAAATGTTTCTCGATCAGGTCGATTTTTTTATATTTCAGAAATCGGCCAATTTTCGGAATGGTTTTTTCGACTTTTTCCATATTGTTTTTCAGTAGTACTAAAAACTTTTCACAGGGTTTCACAATGATGCATAAAACTTTAAAGATCGGCTTAAATTTAAGAACTGTTGAGCCTGGAAAATGTTTCTTGATCAGATCGGATTTTTGACATTTCAGAAATCGGTCCATTTTCGGAATGTTTTTTTCAATTTTTTCTATACTGTTTTCAATTGTGCCAAAGAACTTTTAACAGAGTTTGAAATAGGCTTTCTCAGCTACACAATGATGTATAAAACTTTAAGATCGGCTTAAATTGGCCCATTTTCGGAATGTTTTTTTGACTTTTTCCATACTGTTTTCATTAGTGCTAAAAAACTTTTAACAGAGTTTCAAATAGGATTTCTCAGCTACACAATGATGCATAAAACGTTAAGATCCGCTTAAATTTAAGAACTGCAGATCCGAATTTCTCAACTATTTCCTGCAGAAAAAATGTATTTGAGTAATTGGATACCCACTCTGCTCCTTTAATCTTGTTTGGTTGGAAAACGATTTTACCTTGATCAGATAATTATTCTCAGTAATCTCGCCAAGTTTCATGCAAACATATTGATATTTGCGGATGTTAGACAGGACATTGTTCCGAAAAATGCTTCTGTTTCGCTAATTTTTGGGGGCAGGGGTAGAAATATTGCAAAAATCTCCTTAAACAATTGTCATTGGGGTAACATTTTATTATCATCTAGTCAAGATGACAAGGATTCAAAATAATACAACGATAGAATGAATTTGAACAGTTGGAATGATGTAATTTTCAACGCAGGAGGGGGTATGTCGCGAAAACACATAATTCGGGTTTTTCCGTGCTTCCGACGCCGGATTAGTAAATAATCCGTCCTATTTTAATTAAGAAACCTTTCGCAGACCCTGCAGTCCTTAGTTTTAGGTCAATCCTAATGTTTTTTGCATCATTATGTAGCTGAGAAAATCTTTTTGAAACTCTGCAAAAAAGTTTTTAGCACAAATGAAATCAGTACAGAAAAGTAGCGAAGTTATGCAGTATGATAATATTGAAGATCAAGCCGAACGAAGCCTGCGGGAATGTACCACAATAGGTGCAATTCCGCACCTGCTGGTCATGAATCATAAAAATTAACAAAACGATCGAAAGAATTTGAACTGTTTGAACAATGAAATTTTCAACGCGCGAGAGGGTATAGTCGGGAAAACACAATTCGGGCTTTCCCGTGCTACTGACACCGGAATAGTAAATATTTCGTCCTTATTTCTGAGGATATTGATGAAATTTTGGTATCGTATTAAGGCAGAGGCTTTTTACACTTTTTAAATACTAATTTCCGTTATATCTGATGAAGGATATTTGAGAATGACCAGAATTTCTCAACCTATTCCCGACAGACACGACTCCAGACGGTTAGCTTTACGAAGGTCTTGGTCGATTTATGTTTTATGAAGGAAGGAAGGAAGGAAGGAAGGAAGGGGCAAGGAAGGAAGGAAGGCCTAAAGGGCAATTTAAATATACGTAATTGATATTGACATTGAGCTACTCTGAGATTGTGTTTTGGTTTCCAGATAATAGAAAAAAAAACAGGGTTTTTTGTTATAATACCTGAAAGATGTATTCAGATTATTATTTATCCAGCCGAGCCACTTGCAGGCAAACCCTATTCGGCCATAATTTTGAATTTCGATGGTTAGATCCAAAATAACCATTTGAAATTACCAAAATGAAAGCCAAACATTTTTTAATTTGTTTCTGTGAGACTTTTACTTCGGAACCATGGCCTCAGAAAACATTCGCATGTCATTTTCACTTTCACACATCCCTTTCTTCGTCATATTTGCAATAATTCGCCACGACCTCTAAAAGTTTATACACTTATATAAAAGTTTTACCACTAATAGTTCATACAAATGTCGCATTTAACTTGTCGCACGTGAATGGTTTAGCCTTAGATATGTTTCTAATTTTTCTTCTGCGAAAGAGAGAGAGAGAAAAAAAAAAAAAAAAAAAAAAAAAATGAGAGACAGACACCGGATTTAAACACTTCTGTAGCAATCATTAACTATATTTACATTTTTTAGCTAGGTATATTTTTTTACCTAATTCTTGTATTTTACTTTTTGTGAGTTTTAGACAATCTGCCAACGTGATTTTGATATCTTGATTTA
Source organism: Tridacna gigas (assembly GCA_945859785.2). Lineage (NCBI taxonomy): Eukaryota > Metazoa > Mollusca > Bivalvia > Cardiida > Cardiidae > Tridacna > Tridacna gigas. Next base: position 9,075,184 of record OX244031.2, on the reverse strand, counting down.
TAGCTATAAGGGCTGCAAGGGTGTGGACAATGTCCAAAGATTCACTAGTCCTCATGTTTGCACCAATGCATTACTCCTTAAAAGCACCCTGAAAAGTTAATCATTTATTGACGTCATTTGTACATAAAAGTATGATCTTAATTCGAAAAATCTGTCCATTTCCATATTAAGTCCCTTTAAATTAATGACCGACACTACGCTGTGTCACGACTAGCACAGTATGTGCAGTCTAGTCTTGAATTTTTCTTTTTAAATAATCGCACGTAAGAGCATTCTATATTGATAATCCTTGAATTTGTTGTCTGGTTACGAGGGTTTTTCTCTTATTTATTGAGAAGCAGGTACACGAAGATGAATACACTTCTGTGGCAATCAACTACTTAATACTTATTTACATCTTTTTTACTTTTTATCTAAGGTATATATACATTTAACATGATTTACTTATGAAATTGTCAAGATTTTATCTGATTCAAACTGCATGATTAACACATATTTACACTAATAAGGGAAGCAAGGGTGTGGACAACGTCCAAAGGTTCATCAGTCCTCATATTTGCACCAATGCATTAAGCCCTTATTTGGCTCTTTTACTGCAAAAATTCTAAGGTTTCCCGAAAGATGCTCTGATGCGTACCAAGCGTATGCCACATGAATACGTATCTTACATATACGCTTTAGAACATTCATGTTTTTATTCTCAGAAAAGTTCCGATTTTATTAGTTGTTGATAACACTTTTAGCCTGCAACTTCATTTGTATATAAAAGTATGATTTCAGTTCGATAAATCTGTCCATTTCCATATTAAGTCCCTTTAAATTAATGACCGACACTACGCTGTGTCACGACTAGCACAGTATGTGCAGTCTAGTCTTGAATTTGATTGATCACTAATCGGACAACAACGCTTTTTAGCCTAATCTCGGATTTCAAAAAGTCATAAACAGAATTAGAGTAAGTTGTTTCTGAAATTTATATCAAAAGAATTTTGGTCTTGAGCGCGTTCAAAAAGTTAAAACATTAAGTTTGCATCCCAGAAGTTCTGAGTGGCAGTTAGTTCAGTTTGACATCCATGCTAAAGTAGCCGATTTAGTATCATTTTTTTGAATTATAATCAAAAAGGATTTCCTCACACATATTTATTTTCCGGCTGGCTACAAAAAGAATCACTGGGTTTCCATCCGGGAGCTGGTGGACCACAGGCCTGACGTTTCGGTTATTCTTAGAATGATTTATTAATCGACCTTTGATAAGTTTGTTTGGATGGCACTGGCAATGCTCCTTATTGGCATCAATATATCTTTTTTTGCCATCAAAGCTAAAAAGGAACATGTATACATTTTTGTCCGTAGCATTTTCCATATATCTTTTATTGCCTTCTTCAAATGAAAGTAGTTCTCCGTGATAATCCCAAACTATCATTCCGGGTTCAAAGTTGATTTTTGCTTTAATGCCCGCCCCTCTTCCGTCTGTGCTGAATTTTTTTATTCCTGGCCAGTCTTGGGTTTGAATTGCAGTCAGAATATTTTGGTCTTTGATTAGATTTTTTGCCTCTTTTATATTTCTTCTTGTTCCATTACATTGCTGCCGACTGTACTCCAACAGGCATAAACTCAAACATTTCGCTGTGAACCAGTTTCTTTCGGACAGTAGATTGGTAAAAGTTTTATTTGGGTCCGTAAGTTTTTCGTGTCCGACCATTTGAACAACCTTTTCAACCCTTTTTTTAATGACAAGTTGTAAAAAGGCATTCTGAAAATTTTTACGGTCATTTGTCGAGTCTTTAAGTCCGAACTGTGGATTAGCGTGGACCATAGAGGAATATTCCTCTGCCGTAGGGGTAACTGTGTTTGTATCAATATTTGGCCATATAGTATTGATAAATTTTCTGCGATTTTGGGCTAAAGTGCCGTGAATAGTTTCCTGTGTACTTGAAGACCCCGAGGACCCTAACGATAAGGCAGGTGAGTTTGACCTTTGACTAAGCTGGTCTTCAAGAGGACTTGTCGTGCTTGGCATGGTTGCAGGTAATTCGGATGTTTCAGTTAGGCGTTTATCAAGTACACTTTGGTACATGTCTTTAATAACTCTTACCCCTTGATAAAATTCTTGTCTTCGCTCGTCAACATAGACGTTTTTAGCAGTTCTTAGAGAATGGCTCAAAACGGAAGCCACGGTTGATTGTTCAGTGTCCGACTTTGTGTTGTGTGAATATGTTTCAATCGCATGTCGTATTTGAGTGGAGGAAATTTCTGGTAATCCCTCTTTGTTTAAGATATCCTTAAAATCGCCAGACGCAGATATGATAGAATTTCCTTTTGAATTTAGAAACAATTTAGTCTTTGACTGATCATTTGCTGGCTGTGGTCTGAGCCTTTTTATATACTTTAACAACATTGGCCACGTTTCATCTTCCTCGCTGAAAGGAACCCTTGCCATGTACACGTTTCCGGTCTTGTGTTCGTCGGTGGCGAGGTAGCGTTCAGCGTTTTCATTTCTTTTCTTTTCATTTTCATATCGAATTTTTGAGTTTTTTTATTTCTGCAACCGGCTTGTTTATGAATGCCGAAGGCCTTTGACCGTATTGGAGGAAGTGGGAATAGAAAAACATATTAACTGTTCTCAGATCTTTGGGATCGGGTAATTTAGTCGTAGTTGAATCTAAGATTTCTTTTGATTTTGATTTTAAATGCTCGTGAATCTGAATATTGTCTTTTAAAACTTGTTCGTAGTCTACGGGTTTGTTTTCAAATTCTCGTCTTCTTTCTTTTGTCCTTATTGTAAATCTACTTTTGAGGCCTTTGCTCTCATCTGCAACTTGAGAGACTGAGAGCCTAAATGCCTCAGGCAATGCTGCATCATTTTCCTGACTATTTGACTCAACCTCCACCATTTTTGACAGAGCGAGGCAATATTTCGCAACGGTGTCTGAAGTTATTCCTAAGGTTTTTAATGCTTCATAAAAGCCACGTCTCCACTCAATTTCTAAAAAGTTTTTGGGGTCAAACATTTCCAAATTGTTGTCTTCCGAAAAAAACTGCATTGTTCTTAACATGTTATTAGATGTCATTTTTATGTGCTTTGAGGAGTAGTTTCGAACTTTCATATACATCGTGTACCTGTTTAGATGCCCATTAACACACGAGCTGTCTGCAAGGGTTTCACCCGAGAGAGAAAGCCCTGCTGCCATCATTTTAGTTTTGATTTCTCTTCGTTTTACTGTACTATGTGTTACTTTGCCTGATTTGTCAGTATCATCCTTTGAGTCTGAGCTCGATTCTGAGGAAGAATCAAAACCAGTAAGATGCCTTTTCACAATTTTCTTTTGGAGTTTCGTTCTAGTCGCCTTAAGGCCTGTTTCAACGTCTGGTTTATATAGCGGATCAAACAGATCATCTTCACTTGCCAAAAGTTCATCCTCAGATGATTGTATATTATTTGTATCTACTTTTTCTTGTCTGCTTCGTAGCCTGATAGATTTTGCAGTTTTTTGCATCTGGATCTGGTTTAATTCGGGCGAAGATGATAAAAGACGTTTACGTGTTTGTTTGATTGTTTTACCTTTCTTTGATATCGGCGATTTAGTCAAATTTTGATAATCAACTTCGCTCTCATAACTGGTGCTTGCCTGCGGGATAGCAGAAGCCCCAATAGCCTGGTCATGACGAGATTGATCTATGGAGTCTGCTAAAGATACGGTTGACTCAACCGATATTTCCGTATTAACTTGATTATCGTTGTCATTGGATGTTAATTGATTTTTGGCAGCATTGCCTTGGTCAATTGCGGGTTCTTTTTCAATTTGAGTAGACGCACTTTGACATTCATTGTATTTAAACGCGACAGTGCCGCTTGCGTTGCAAACAAACTTTCCTGATTTGTTTTCATTCTCAAAGTACATCTGTAATTCCTGGACATTACTTACTGCCCTCTTTGACTCAATTTTAATGGGAATGCCTACACTAGCATAAGCATGGGCAATCATTGGCCATGCACTCCCATACTTAGTTTCAAGATCTTTAAATGAAAAATTTGCTTAAATTATCGGCTCTCTCCGTTTCTTCGCTCACAATATCACACGCTCTCTCCTTGTTAACTTTTCTACAAAAAATGACATGGGAATGAATTTTCGCCCTCACGTCACCACATTTTACGCAGAGGTGTTTTCTGAAAAGAAAAAAAAAAAATTGTATGTAAGATTTCTACAAAAAAAAAAAAAAAAAAAAATATATATATATATAAAAGAAAGAAAGAAAGAAAGAAAGAATGTGTTATTGTAATATCAACAATAAGAAAAACAATCATAATGACTCTTATTGGGATCTGTATCTGAAAGGCAGGCATTGCCTACCTTTGACACACAAGTTTCTGAAGGATAATTATGTCAAAGGGGGTTGCCGATACATTTTTGAAGGAAGGAAGGAAGGAAGGAAGGAAGGGAGGAATGAAGAAAGAAAACGATCAGGTAATAAAGACAGCTATGAAACTAAATATAAGTGTTCAATTCGTTCTTACTGGGATCTGTGTCTGACAGGCAGGCATCGCGTACCTTGACAGACACGACTCTGGACGGTTAGCTTTACAAAGAAATGATCGATTTATATTAATAGAAAAGAAAGTAAGGTAGATATGAAGAAAAAGAAAGAAAGAGAGAAAGAAAGAAAGAAAGAAAGGCAGAGAGATCGATAGAAAGGAAGGAAGGAAGGAAGGAAGGAAGGAAGGAAGGAAGGAAAACGTTAACCTAATTAAGACAGCATAAACGAAAATGTTCAACTCGTATTTGTTGGGATCTGTGTCTGACAGGCAGGCATCGCCTACCTTGACAGACAGGCTTCGCGGAGGTAGGCGATGACCCCATAAGTAGGCGATGCCCCCACCTTTCAGGTAGGCGATGCCCCCATAACGGGGCGATGCCTACCTATAGAGTTACGCTTATCAGAGATGACATTTTAGCGTCTGCTAACCGACGGGTGATAGTTATTTTTGTCATGACATAATTTCTAACCCTTCGTTCGTCCATACATAAGTCATACAGACTGTTCGTCCGGCTGTGTGTCTGTCTGTCTATCGATCTTTCTGCATGCTTTTCTGTCTGCTGCATTTTGTTTTAATTATTTTCGAACTCTTAACCACTCGATTCCGAGTTCCGACCCTAAGGAAATCATCGGGTTAACTATCATTTTCTTCCTTTCCCACAATGCTTTCTTCTCATCAAAACACAAATCTGTCGTTTGAACCATATTTGTAAGTCTGCAAATGCTTTTAACTTGAACATGTCTAAAATTATATCGTTTAGTATAAGTAAGTATAAATATTCTTTTTTTGAACAACACAAATAACGTGTACTTTGAGCAGAGTTACAATTTAAATTGAAATCGCCTAACGACCAAAAGCGATTAAAAACTATTTTGCTGCCTGGTTGGATAGCTCAACGGCTGGCGTATCTGACTCGTGACCTGGGCCCGTATTCACCAACCATTCTTGAGAATATTCTTAGTCTTATTCTCCCATGATTTCTATATTTGTAAGTAACATAACTGCTGGTTGGCTAAACCGAATGGTTTAGCCTATCAGAAGTTGTGTTACATACAAATATCACAAAACAAATTTCAAATTTTCCGTCCTTTTTGTTTTGTCATCTGAAAATGCTTTCGATTTGGACAAAGCTAAAAATTTGGCGTTTGGTAATGAGTTAATTAATGTACTTTTTACCTTTGAAATTCACTTATGACGTTTGTGCCTGTACAATTATGAAATGTTGAAGTGTCCACCGGTTCATTCATTCATTCATTCATTCATTCATAACAAAAAAAAAGTGTGTACATTCAACATTTCACTCATATTACCAGCCGAGATTTCAGAATTCTCTTTCTTCAACAACGTTTGCAGACAACAAATTTCAACTGGCAAAAAAAACAGTGTATGAATGGATGGGAAAAATTGTAGGAGAGAATCGATTATTATCGTTCGTTCGTTCCTTCCTTCCTTCCTTCGTTCCTTCCTTCCTTTTTCCTTCCTTCCTTTTCGAGTTTCGATCGTGAAGTACAAAAGGTCAATATGGTTGGTGCAATACAAATACCCCCATGTAGAGAGACCATTGATAAAGAGGTTATTGATCTCAGCATGATGTCCGCTTAAAGTAAATCACAGCTGATCTTTAACCTCTTTCATAGATAAATCGGAACGACATTTATGTTGCTCAATGTCCAAAATAACTTTCCAGGGAAACGATGCCTGCCTGTCAAATAAATTCTGATTTGAAGACAAAACTTTGTGACAGATTTTCTTTTTAGTAGTTTCCTTCCTTCCTTCCTCCCTCCCTCATTTCCTTCCTTCCTTCCTTAGTATGAAAATTATAGCATAGCTTAGATGGAGAATTAATGAGGTCCCTATGCCATTTTTCAAAACATTGCTAATCCTATATATTTTTCTAAGTCCCGTTTTTCCTTATCCGTTTAATGTTCTATATATCTCAAGTTTTAACTTTTTCTTTTCTTTATGTACATGACGGGTATTGTTCTGTGGATAAATACTTTGTAGTGTTTTATTCAACGTGAGGGAGAAGGGTTTTTCTATATGATACATGGAATTCTTTATCGTAAAGTAATAACAGAAGCTTCAAAAATACATAATAGTTGCTAGTATTTAGAAAAAGGACTTGAACATCATCCGAGCCATGATTGACATCTCCATACCTGGAAAATTTTCCAATCTGGGTCAGGGAAAGACCGCCCACATCTGCACTGACCAATGAGGATGCAAGGGTGGAGCCAATTTTTCGATTACTGTAAGCAAGCGTCTTTTAATTGGCAATCAAGTGAATGAACATTGATGTTATGTTTTGCATAATCTTTTACAACATCGACTTTTTTAAGACACATTGAAAAAAGCTTATGAAAGCTAAGAAAAATTGAAAAATACTGGTTACAAGCATTTTCTCAATTCTCCACAATGTTTTCTATCCCGTCGAAGACAACTCAGACACTATAAGCTACATGTAATTTGACAGGCACAAGTCTATAATTTTGTTATGTAATCCAAGTCCATAGTGCACTTTCTGTGTAATCTGATTATAAACTGCGATGCCTTCCAAAGCAATTTTAAATTGCAATCGGCAGCAAAAGTGAAAAAATCAATCTATTCCCTGCATAATCGCCAACTTGACTTACGAGTTTAAGCATAGTTGAATCTGCAGAAAACATTGCTGAAAAAAGAGATAAGGCTAGAGAGAAGTGCTGTTGTTTCCGTTTCCACAGGTTCTTTTTTTTCACCAAAAGCATATTCCGTCCTGATTAACATTTGATTTACATCAAAATAAATTTGTGCCATGCTCTGGCAAAAGGGCTTAATGCATCACCGTAATACTAGCCCAAGCCAATCACATAATAATTAATCCACAATAGCCACATTTCTTACCAATCATCTTAATCATGAGGTAGAATGGACCCTGGTCACACAGAAAAAAAACGACCAATAGAGAAAAGTTTAGGCCAGGTCAGCCTGCGATACTTTTCGTAGATGTATTATGCCCCCTTTTCACAGAACATGGCTCATTTATGAATTATTCTTCTGCATCAATGAGATAATACTGTATGGAAATTTTGTTTCCTACTACGATTAACTTGTAATTTGCCTTTTTTTTTTTTTTTTTTACGCAGAAAGCCCTTGGAAACTGATGCCAGCGAACAGCGACCTGGTAAATCGCCTTGCACTCTAGTGCCATAAACTCTGTTCAGGCCCATCGTCTTTGTATGGTGGAGACAAAGACCAGACTGTAATGACTGTAAAGTAACGATATTCATCAATAAAGAGGGCAAATTCGAGCAATTGAGGGGGAAGGAGAACAGATATACATATCAAAATATGCATAATCCATGTAAAAGTTGTAAGGTAATAAATGCAATGTATTTTTTTTTGTGTGTCAATCGCGAAAATGTTTATTAGTTGCATTTTTTTTTTTTTTTTTCATACTTCAGTACTTTAAGTGTTTTAGTTTTCAGGAGTCCAATTTGTCTAAAACGGAGAATATTTCCCCCAAAGTGTCCAAGGAATTTTAGGATTCATGACAGGGTTGTGCATATCTCTTCTCGTTAGCACCTTTGCGTTATATTTCCTCAAGTAAAGATATCAGGTATTAGTGGAAAAAAGCTGCTGACATGAGGGTATGGCTTCTGTCACATGTCACCTTATTTGCTAATATGCATCATTCGTGGTATAAAATGCTGGAAATTTTGAAACCAAGCCACTACCAGCCGATATAGCTCAGTAGGTAGAGCGTAGGACTCGTGAACACAATGTCCTACAGATTGTGGGTTCGTATCCCCGGCTGGCCAACTAAAAAAATTACTAATAGTCTTTCGGATGAGACATTAAACCGAGGTCCAGTGTGACGGTGCTATACGCCGAGCACGTTAAAGAACCAGGCGAAGCTCTCAGTAGTTTCGACCTGTATCCTTGCACTATCCCCCGTAACAACTAACCGTCTTCTGGGGGCGTCGCTCAGATGGGCAACCGGTAGCGACGATAAATAAACGGAAATAACCAACCAACCAACCAAGCCACTGCTGTTTTTACCCTCGGTAAAATTTCTTGGTAACGTGCTTACATTCTCAGAATATTCTCAGGATTGATATATTGTCTGAACCATGGCCTCTTTCAAACGAAGTCACAACAAGTAAGTCTACACTTCTTTCTATGGGATTTCCTGTAGTTTTGGTTCGCTTAACTCTTTACCAGACAACAAAATTTTAGACTGGTAAAATTGAAAGTATTAGCAGACGACAAAATTAGAGTGACTCAAAAATCAAAATCATTTTAGGAAGGGTAGAAAACAATAAAAGGAGAAATTGCTGGTGTCCAATGTTTTCAAAATTTATCTTTCTCAGGGTCGTAAAAACCAGGGATTGTTTAGTAAAGGCTTAAACGGTGCTTAAAATTTATTGCACAAAAAAGTGTGTTTCTGAACAATTATAACCGTTATTTCAATGTAAGTTTTAAGACTGGACTGCCTCTGGCAATGCATAGCTTTTTTGTTACTTAGTTTACAATTAATTACATTACCTTCTTTTGGAACGTTGCAATGTGAAAAAATGCGATCGTAGTATCTCAAATTCACCAAAATTGCTATTTACAGTAATTCATTGTAAAAGTATCTTTTTCGTTTACATGTTTCGCCAATTTTTACTAAACCTCTCTCTCTCTCTCACGCAAGACTTCAGTTTTTTACATTTAAGTCTAAGCCAGGGGATAATATTTCAGCTTTGAAAAAAGTTGCAAAGTGTCTCCAAGACAAAGGGGTCAAAGTATCTCAAAAGGGTCTAGATTTCATCTAAAATTTTAAGGGGTCTAAATGGTCAGGGGTCTAGGTGTCTCACTCCCAAGTTTACATTTTAGCAAAAACTTGTGGGGGAATTAGAAAAACAATTGTATTAATTTTGTAAAAGTTAAATTGACCTATTCAGAAAACGACAAATTTTTACTACTGTCAAATTGAAAGCATAAGCAGACAACATACTGAAAAATGCCACAAACTACATGTAGCTGAAATTCTTAGATAGAGTTGAAAATAATGTAAGAAAAGGAGACAATGTGTGGGCGTAGGCACACTGGCCGCCTCGATATGACCCAGATGGCAGGAGAGAATTGATGATTTTTGCTTTTTTCTTTTCCAACATTTCGCCTCGAGCAACGTTGAAGCAGCTTATCATAAAATTGAAAGGAAAACCACGAGAAAACATTTTTACAGGCCGCTTGGCGCGCTTCTAAAATCTTAAGCGGCGAGTGTAGATCAAAATCAGACTGCAAAAAATGTGCAGTCTGATCTTTGATCTGCACTGTCCGATGATAAGATACCTATACTCTTATTATGCCTGTGAAATAGCAAAATTTAAGTTTGTACTATCAGTTTGAAATTTTCATTTCATTTAGTTAGCAGGGAAAGGGTTAAAGATATCAAATATCTTTCTAACCAGGTGAATGATTGATGTTGCACGTTTTCCTTTTATCCGGCCAAATGATTGAATCAAAATCTTGCTATTTCATAGGTATTTTTAATGGAAAATTTATTATTATCAGACATTGAAGATCGAAGATCAGTCTGCATGGTCATGTAGTCTTATCTTGATCAATACAGTCAGCCAGTTAATCTAAACATCACAAAAGGAACACTTCCAGTCTGTTTCACTCGCTAATTGGTGCAGTCAGTACTTATTTAGACCAATGGCATAACAGGGGCGGAGTTAAAAAATTCTTTGTTATCATAATCATAACGAATTTGATGATTGACATCTCTGATCAAAGAATATCTCCCTTCGAAACCTTTAAAATTGTATATATATATATATAAAAAAAAAAAATCAAACCTTAACCCTTTCCCAAACGACAAATTTTTGGACTAGACCAAATTGAAAGCATTTGCAGACGACAATTCAACTCCTGCTGAAAAGATGATTTCTATCTATGATAGGGTAGAAAACATTGTGGGGAAATGAGAAAATGCTGGTTACCAGCATTTTCTCCTTTTCCCACAATGTTTTCAAAAGGCTACTATCCCAGACCCGTAAAAACCAGGGATTGTTTGGGAAAGGGTTGAGGCATCAATCTTTCTGCGACAAGTTTTTGAAATAATCAGCATAGCCCTTTATATATAAAAAGTAATTAGAAAATAACAATATTTTCATAGGTTAGACAATAATATGTATGAAAGCAACTACCATGTAACTACTCACATTCAGAACTTGTCTCACATCTTTTTTCTGCTTGTCTCTCGTTCTCTCCCATGGGTTTAAAAAAATCGGTTAAAAAAGAGTATGTTACAAACACTTCTTAACATGCAAAAAAAGAAATGAGCTTCCTTCCTTCCTTCCTTCCTTTTTGAGTTTCGCTTGTGAGATCCAAGTGTCCAATATGTTCGGTACTCTACCGATACCCCATGTGGAGAGCCGATCAATATTCGATAATCGTTCGCAGCGTGATTCTAGCATACAATTACAATAAGTTTCTTAATTCCGCGTCTGTTACTATTTTACTACTAAAAGACTAAGTAGATCAAAGATCAGACTGCACTTTCTTTGGAGCCTGATCTTGATCTTAACTGTTCACAAAAGCTTCAAGATTCTTTTCTTTCTTCCTCCGTCCTTTCTTTCTTTCTTTCTTCCTCCGTCCTTTCTTTCTTTCCTTCGTATCTACCTTACTTTCTTTTCTATTAATATAAATCGATCATTTCTTTGTAAAGCTAACCGTCCAGAGTCGTGTCTGTCAAGGTAGGCGATGCCTGCCTGTCAGACACAGATCCCAGTAAGAACTTTCGTGTAGCTTTCTTCAATACGTTTTCTTTCTTTCTTTCTTTCTTTCTTGGTGAAATAAATTACAATCTCGTTATATTACCAATATTCGTTAAATAGTTTTTTCGTTCGTTCGTTCATTCGTTCGTTCGTTACATTTTGAGTTTCGCTTGTGAGATCCAAGTGTCCAATAAGTTCGGTACTCTACCGATACCCCATGTGGAGAGCCGATCAATAATCGATAATCGTTCGCAGCGTGATTCCAGTATACAATTACAATAAGTTTCTTAATTCCGCGTCTGTAACTATTTTACTACTAAAAGACAAGGTAGATCAAAGATCAGACTGCACTTTCTTTGGAGCCTGATCTTGATCTTAATTGTTTAAAAAGCTATAAGTGTACAGTATACAGTAGAGAAGAGAATTTCCTTTTCTGTCTTTCTTTCTTTCGTTCTTTTTTTTTGTTTCTTATTTTATCTAACTTCGTTCTTTCTTTCTTTTTTCTTTCTATGATGCAAATTGCTATCAACCTCAGTTATGCTTACCGCCCGGCACTCTGTCTGACACCTGGTGAAATAAATTACAATCTCGATATATTACTTAAATTCTATAAATGGTCATTTCGTTCGTTCCTTCCCTCTTTCCTTCATTTTTTTGAGTTTCGCTTGTGAGATCCAAGTGTCCAATATGTTCGGTACTCTACCGATACCCCATGTGGAGAGCCTATCAATAATCGATAATCGTTCGCAGCGTGATTCCTGCATACAATTACAATAAGTTTCTTAATTCCGCGTCTGTTACTATTCTACTATTAAATAAGTATATTGCAGTATTTCAGAGGCTAAAAAAAAATAAGAACAAGAAACAATTCGGTCAAAATGTAGAATGAGCTTCAAGACGAGGTAGATCAAAGATCAGACTGCACATTCTTTGGAGCCTGATCTTGATCTTCACTGTTTAAAAAGCTTCAAGTGTCATATACAGTATAAAGGAGATTTTTTTTCTGTCTTTCTTTCGTTCTTTCGTTTTTCTTTTCTTTCTTATCTAACTTACTCCCTTTTATATTTATATAAATCGGCCATTTCTTTGTAAAGCTAACCGTCCAGAGTCGTGTCTGTCTGTCTGTCTGGCTGTCATTCCGTCCGCAGTCCGTCCGTGTACACGAGTCTGTCCTTCTGACGATAATATCGCTGTTGGGTGAAAAGGGAGAAAATATTACAACTATTTAAACATGTAGATCTGTATTTTCACGTCAACCAAATATAATTACATGTACAACGACGAAAAAAAAATGCATCCATAAGAGAGAGAGAGAGAGAGAGAGAGAGAGAGAGAGAGGGATGCGAGAGAAAGAGAGAGAGAGAGATTAAATATCTACATTAAGTTCTGATAAATTGTTTAGAATTTCATAGAGGTGTCGTTCCTGCAGATAAAAAGAAAGAAGAGAACCTTACGATGTTGAATCAGCATACTTAAATTACAGGTAATTGGGTTATCTATCTATTTTTTCTATAACACATGATGAAAGACAAGATTGTAATCGTTTAGATAATTGTCTTTTAAAGTTACATATCAGTATCATCTTATCATCCAAACGTATTTTTGACACCATACGATCTTCCTGTTTCAGTTTATAGCCCTGTAATATTTATTTAATTGCTTGCACTGTATCTTAATTTTGTATTGCAAAATGCAAGGAGATGTTTTGGAATTGTAAACCCACCAACATGTATGTGACAACGCTTTTAATCAAATACTATTCAAGGTAGCTCAGGGGTCCCTATAAACTTAGAAACGGATCCGAAACGAAACGCAACGAAACGGAACGAAACGTTGCGAAACGGAACGAAACGAAACGAAACGGAACCAGACCCAACGAAACGAAACGAAATAGAACGAAACAGAACGAAATAGAACGAAATCTTGCAATATTCCACTATTTTTTTTTTTTTTTTTTTTTTTTTTTTTCAATTTATCATATTTCTTTTGTATCATTCTTCTTGGATTATCCCACATTTTATGTGGAGAGCACACAGAAACAACTGAAATTTTGCGTCATCTCGTGCGTAATTTGCCGGTTTGAAAATCTAGTCAGAATCAGAATTAGTTAATCTAAACGACAATCCGTTACCAGGACCTGTGTTTGGGAAAGTTGCGCAAACTCCAACATATTTGATGCAATATTTTGGACGGAAATGGGATTTCTTTTTCTTTCTATTCTGTTCTTCTTTCATTTTGGTACCCAGCCCCTGTAGCTCAGTTGGTAACGTATAGGACTTGAGAACAGGGGGTCGCTGGTTCGATGCTCGGCTAATTTCTTTCCAAGGATTGATGACAGTCATTGCGACAGGATTCATTCCACTGTCACAGTGACCAATTTTTCGACGATGTTTATGTGGGTAAGCAGCCAGTGACTTCTAAAGAATATTGTGCGTATTACTGTCAAAAGAAACTCCAGGAAATCATAAATAGGTGCACCTGCCACTGCGATATATCTGAAATAATGTTGAAAACGGCCTTAAACATCATCCAGTTAATCAGTTTCAGTTTGATATTATATCACTCTCGCAGGTGGCCGTCATATTTCGCACGAACACCATATTATGCCGTGAATACCTTTGAGGATTTCAGTCGATGCCCTTCAAGATGTGCCGAGCCCCGTAGTTCAGTCGGTAGCGTACAGGACTTGAGAACAGGAGGTCGCTGTTTCGATCCCCGGCTCGGCCAATTTCAGAGGATTGATGATAGTCATTGCGACAGGATTCATTCCTCCCTCACCGCTGACCACTGTTTCGACAATGGCCATGTGGGAAAGCAGCCAGTGGCTTGGAAAGAAAATTGTGCGGAGTACTGGTAAAAGTAACTCCAGGAAAACATGGATAGGTGCATTGGCTGCCGCGATATAACTGATATAAGGTTGAAAACGGTGTTAAACACCATACAATCAATCAATCAATCAATCAACCCTTCAAGATGCTTTCAGTCGACCCTTGCCAGAATATAGAGTCCCCACAGATTTTTCTTTTTCATTTGTACATTTTCCCCATAATGATAAATCAGTGTAATGAACGTCTCGGCAGAACCTGTAAGATAAAGAGATGGATTCAGGCCTGAAAAGAGAAAATGGGTAGGGCTGTTCGTTAGAACCGCTTTAAAGGTGAATGGCTACACTGGCAGAGGGAGATAAATTCAGTCTAGAAGAAATCATCTTCAGTTTCCAAGGTATTACTTTGTTACAAATAAATGTACAGCATGTATACAAATGAATCCGAACATTCGCACAGGATCTGACTGTAAGCAGCAGCTTATCTTAAAGTCATCTGAAAATGTTAACACTTATCCTGCTAAATACTTGAAAATGACACTTTCAAGCCGATATTAAAACCTAAATTTTGCCATAAATTTCAAAGGTATTTTAGGGGGAAAAGTATCCCTTTATCGGACAGTGTAGATCCAAGATCAGACTGCACGTTCTGTGCAGTCTGATCTTAATCTACACTGTCTGCAAAAGGTCCGTGAGTCGCGCTTAGCAGCCCAAGGGTTAAGTAGGTTGCAACACCGCTGTCTGGCGGGTAAGAAACCTTACCGCACGACATACAGCGGATAAGGATAATAATTATTATTCGCACGACAACAGTAAGGTTATTGTTTTCTTTGAAAGAAAAATATGACACTGTATTGATTATTATGAAAATATCGAGGAAAAGATTCACTTTTCTTATGCTAAATTGCTGTCTGTGTGAAAATTATATGAGTTAAAGGCCCACTAGCGGCCAAAAACACAATGCTGGTGTTAATATACATTTAAATTTAAATCATACCAAATCAAAAGTATGGAAACTATTGTGAGGATGACAATCTGTTATTGTATAGTAAGTCCAGTTGTTAGTCACTGGCAGAAAAATGAATTTTAAAATCAGGAAAAAAGTAAGCAAAAGATGGAGTAACCTGGCAACTTTTAACCTGGTTTTGGAATTAGCTTCTCTGCCGGCGACTAACACCTTGACCGACTGTACAATATCAGATTGTCATTTTCACAATAATTTCCATACTTTTAAATGATACGATTTAAATCTAAATGTATTTCAATACCTGCTTTGTTTACTTTTGGCAGCTATTGTTACTTTAAGAAAATCGGGAACTGACTGAACTAGAACCCAAACCCTTTTTCCCCCCACATCGAAGGAACTCACAATGTTCACGTTTTAAAAAATGATAATACATGTACATGTTATAATTAAGGATAAACACCGTTATCAAACGAAGGTCGCGAATGTCGCAGCTGCTCCGGGACCAACGATTTTAGTAGATACTAACAAAAAAAAAAATAAACTTTTGTAAAGTATGTGCAAAATTTTCAAGGTCACCTTCGAGACGTACATATATACGTTATGTATACACGTGTGGTAATATTTAAAACCGTTCATAGTTTGCAAAATTGGTCAGATAATTCGTAGCTAAAAGGCCTGGTGGCTATTTAACTCATTACCAAACGACAATATTCTAGACCAGTCCAAATTGAAAGCATGTGCAGACGACAAAATAAATGTGGCTCAAAAACTGAAATTTGTTTTGGGAAGTGTAGAAAACTTTGTGGGAAAAGGAGAAAATGCTGGTTACCAGCATTTTCTCCCTTTCCCACAATGTTTTCAAAGGACTTCTTTTTCAGGGTCGTTAAAAGTCGGGATTGTGTGGTAAAGGGTTAAGGCAAAGTTCGAGTTTCGGTGGATGTAAGGTATAGACATATCCAGTCCACGTATTGATCAGAAATATCGATGCCGGGACTTAAAGAAAATTTACCAGAAAGAGTCATAGATATAATGAAGGCTGGGCTAAATACAACAGAGGTTGCAGTTCATGTTGGTGCATTCACGCAAGCAGTCAGCAGCCATCTGCAGCGATTTGCGCAAACCTGAAGTGCAAAAGACTTACACGTAGCGGCAGACCGCGCGTTACGACTCGAGCCTAAGACCAATATATCGTTAATCAGTACCTACGAGACCTACGAGCAATAGTTACAGCTGCTATTATCCCCGGACTTGTTTAGCTGATAACGGTTTGCTCAGACGTAGCCCGCACGTTCGCTCGGTTCTGAGGCGCCGCCATCGCAATTATAGAGAGCAATTGGCTTTGGGACACAAACTGGACAAGACAACGCTGACGGACAATTATTATTTTTTTCTGACGAGTCGAGGTTTGTATTGTCTCGAGCTAATGGCCGTGTACCATTGTTCAGATGCAGGAATGAACGTTATGCTGACTGTTGCGTACTGCAACACGATCGTTTTGGGGGCTGGGGTCAGTTATGGCGCGCGCGGTATTGCTTACGGGTATTGTGCCCCTCTCTTCGTTATTGGATGAAATTTAAATGCCCCCTGAAAATAAGGAAAATAATCTAGGCCCCCATACTGTCCCTCTGCTTTGACTGAGCAGCGACGTAATTGCTTCACTGACAGTTGCCCTATAATTGAAGAACATTTTAATGATGATTTATTTCCATAACAAAGTGAACAATAATACAGATTCATTGCAATAACCTGATCTTCGTGCATACAACTGCTATCAAGTTTTAATATCTACCTATTTGAATTAATTGCAATCAAGAGGAAGATGATTTAAAAGAAAAAAACTAATTTAGGTTTTACTTCTGCTTCATTTTCTTCTATTTCGTTCCGTTTCGTTCCGTTTCGTTGCGTTTCGTTCCGTTTCGTTGCGTTTCGGTACCGTTTTTAAGTTTATAGGGACCCGGTAGCTCAGACATACGAGTATATTTAAGTCATCATCTGTGAAAAGGGCGCTTAATGCATCTGCAAAAAGTATATCGACTCAGGCCAGCCTGCGCATTCCGCGCAGGCTGACCTGAACCAAAACTTTTTGCTATTGGTCAATTTTCTGCATGTCCAAGGACCATTCTACCTCGGGTTTCTGTCATTTGTTAGAGAAAATGGATAAAATGGATCCAAAATTACGTGATGACTGGCATTTATTTAGATCTACATTTTTCTGCCAGCGATTATTTAAACATAATGTAACGTGCAACGACCTGTTCACCCATCCAGGCACTAACCTAATGCACGCTGCTTAACCTCCACGGAGAAAAATGCACCATACCGCATCGTTGTAAAAGCTAGCTCCACAGCAAGGCAGGTTTAAAGTGCTTATATATCTAACCTCTCTCCGTGACATTACTCTCTCCTATGAGAAGTCTCGACCCCGAGACTTACATACAAGCATGTCTATACAAATAAACCAGGGGAATATACATGGGTAAGGCAACTTCTGTCCGACAGTTGTCATTATCCCACCTCTGCCACCAAATGTAACGTGCAACGACCTGGTCACCCATCCAGGCACTAACCTAATGCACGCTGCATAACTTCCACGGAGAGAAATGCACCAAACCGCATCGCTGTAAAAGCTAGCTCAACAGCGAGGCAGGTTTGAAGTGCTTATATATCTAACCTCTTTCCGTGACAATATTTTATCGTAAAGGCCAACGAATTTCACATTGTTGTTACCACATACAAGGATATTGAACGAACCATAGATTAGAATATGCAACCCCAAACATGTGCAAAATTACAATTATTGTAGAGGTCATTTGCAATCAAATCAATATAACAAATCGTTTCTTTTTTTTTTAAGCCATCATATAAAAACAAACCACGTCTATTCCCTATTTCAGTTTTTGATTTTGGTTTACTTACAAAACCATGACGAAGCAGATGGTTATCAGAACAATTTCGCAAAAAGAAATGGATTAAGGCGGCATTTTCTGGGGCAGTCTGCCTTTTAAATTCACCACTGTTGGAGAGGTCTGATGATCTCTCCAATAACTCTCTTTTTACGAAAGACATTGAAAGATGGTTTTCAATTTTAACATTGTTTTCATTTAAGGATTCATATATAAAAAAATAGCTTTGCACTGAAGTTGCCCTTTACGGCCCTTTTTCATAGAGTATGGCTCAGGTCTTTTTTCCTGACTAGAAAAGGTCTTTTTCACGTCACTGGTGAAGTATAATAAAGACATGAATAAGATGAAAACCTTTACCACACAATGACCCCGAAGTAATGGCTTTTGTAAACATTGTGGAAAAAGTAGCTTTTTCACAATGTTTTCTAGATCTATTCTTTCAAACAAAACTTTTACCATTTGCGCCACATATCATCTGTCATCTGTAAATGCTTTAAATTTAGACAAGTCTACAATCTTGTCGTTTTGCATGGAGTTAACCTTTAACTGCTTAAAACATTTTATTGATTGAAAATTTTAGCAATAATAATTATTAAGAAAATTGCGAATTGATCGATTCTTATTGTTGGAAAATGTTTGCCGTATCGGACACGGTAGATCCAAAATCAGACAGATCGTTTTGTGCAGTCTGATCTTGATTTACACCGGCGATCCATAGAATTGACTTAATCCAGTTGGGAAAACAAGTCCCATACACGACAACATTACGAACATCTTTTTTTTTTGTCATAATATTTCAGAAAAAAGCGGACAGTGTTGATCAAGATCAGACTGCACTTTGTACTTTCAGTGTGTTGGTGGAGGTCGGCCTCTAACATCAAAGGTTCAAATCCCGTGATGGGCAGGGTCAGCCTTTAGAATTACCCTCTTCACGGGCCGAGTACTGCTTCTAGTTGGTTCTAAGAAACAATTACAGAAAATGATTAAAAGAAGCCGCAAGGACTTTTATCAAAAAACTGATAATGAACGGCACGCTAGGCAAAGGGGGGTTAATGCATCCGCATAATTTATCCTTGTCACTATATGAAGCAAGTCATCGCATTATACGGACACACTTTCTATAAAAAGAAAAAAGAAAAAAATGGCTAAATCATGAGGTAAAATGGTCCTTTGACATGCAGAAAATTGACCAAAAGCAAATTTTTCAAACTTGGTCAGCCTGTTTGATACTTTTTAAAGATGGTTAAACCACATTTGCAAACAGCACGGCTCATATGTTTAAACTAACAATTCATGGATCCCAGTGTTAATTGGTATAATTCACAGTGCATGGTTCATATGTTTAAACTAACAATACATGGATCCCGGTGTTAATTGGTATATTTCACAGTGCATGGTTCATATGTTTAAACTAACAATACATGATCCCGGTGTTAATTTGTGTAATTCACAGAGCATGGTTCATATGTTTAAACTAACAATACATGGACCCCGGTGTTAAATGGAATAATTCGCAGAGCATGGTTCATATGTTTAAACTAACAATACATGGATCCCGGTGTTAATTGGTGTAATTCGCAGAGCATGGTTCATACGTTTAAACTAACAATACATGGATCCCGGTGTCAATTGGTGTAATTCGCAGAGCATGGTTCATACGTTTAAACTAACAATACATGGATCCCGGTGTCAATTGGTGTAATTCGCAGGGCATGGTTCATACGTTTAAACTAACAATACATGGATCCCGGTGTCAATTGGTGTAATTCGCAGAGCATGGTTCATACGTTTAAACTAACAATACATGGATCCCGGTGTCAATTGGTGTAATTCGCAGAGCATGGTTCATACGTTTAAACTAACAAAACATGGATCTCAGTGTCAATTGGTGTAATTCACAGAGCATGGTTCATACGTTTAAACTAACAAAACATGGATCCCGGTGTCAATTGGTATAATTCACAGAGCATGGTTCATACGTTTAAACTAACAATACATGGATCCCGGTGTCAATTGGTGTAATTCACAGAGCATGGTTCATACGTTTAAACTAACAATACATGGATCCCGGTATTAATTGGTATAATTCACAGAGCATGGTTCATACGTTTAAACTAACAATACATGTACATGGATCCCGGTGTCAATTGGTATAATTCACAGAGCATGGTTCATATGTTTAAACTAGCAATACATGGATGCCGGTGTTAATTGGTGTAATTTACAAAGCATGGTTCATGTTTAAACTAACAGCACAAGGTTCCCAGTGTTAATTCAGCGGGATAAACCGACTTTTTTTATTACGTTACGCGACAGAAAAAACTAAACGAAAAAAACGAGAAAAGATTTTTATTTCAAGACATGAAGATTTGAGCCATGCTCTGTGAAAAGGGGGCTTAATGCATCTGTAAAAAGTATCGACCCAGGTCAGCCTGCGCACTCCGCGCAGGCTGACCTGGGCCGAAACTTTTGGTGAATTTTCTGGATGTAAAAGGACCGGTCTACCTTACGATTCTGCCAGTTGTTAGACAAAATGGACATTTTGGATCCATAATCATGTGATGACTTGCTTGGCATCATACATCACGGTGATGCATTAAGCCCCCTTTTGCCAGAGCATGGCCCATTTATATTTCAAGACATAAATTTTCAAAGAGAAAAGCTGAACAAAGGCAGCATTAAATGCAATCACATAGCATTATAAGTTTCCTATAATATTAGAATAACCGCACAATTGTTTTGTTTTCTGTTTATATTCTGTAATTTAGTCTTTGATTGGATTTACATTACAACATATACACAACTATTCATCAAGATATTTAAACTATTAAAATACATCAGAACGATAACTCAAGCGAAATAATGAAATGTAAAAGGAACCTGAAGGTAGCTCCCCAATTCATCTCACCATGATGACAAAAGAAATTAGAAAATAAAGTGGAAATCAAAACAAACAAAGAGCAACAACAACAACAACAAGAAAATATTTTTGAGATATGGAGGAAAAAAATGAAATAAAAAAAAAAAAAAAAAAAAAGGAGCAGCGCAAATCAAGGATCATTATGCATGCTTTACACTCCGATCCGTTCTGCTCCAATTCCATTTCTTTTTTTCAACCTCTATTCTGCTGAATAAGATAAATGATAACTTCAAATCAAAAGTAAAAACCCACATGCTGCTATTTCAGACTTATTTTTCGGGGAGAAATATCTCCTTATCTGACAGTGTAGATCCAAGATGAGACTGCACATTCTGTGCAGTCTGATCTTGATCTACACTGGCCGCAAAAGGTCATTGAGTCAGGCTTTGCAGCCTGAGGGTTAATCTGTTCAAGATGCAATCGGCACTAAGAGAGCAACGGTATACATTTACATATCGAATGCATGTCTGTTCCAAATATCGTACAGTCAACACTATCTCTTTTTTTAAAACTAGATACAGCCGATAACAAATGGGCCATGCTCTGTGAAAATGGGGCTTATTGCATCTGCAAAAAAAGTATCGACCCAGGTCAGCCTGCGTAGTCCGCGCAGGCTGATCTGGGCCGAAACTTTTTGCTACTGCTCAATTTTCTGCATGTCCAAGGACAAGTTTACCTCATGATACAGTCGGTTGTTAGACAAAATGGACTTTATGGATATAGGACCATGTGATGACTTGCTTGGTATCATGCATCACGTAGATGCATTAAGCCCCCTTTTGCCAGAGCGTGGCTCATATATTTATAAAGCAATCCTGACATTCTAACTCAAGCATGTATAATAACAGTGTTTTAAGTTATAAAACTACAAATACAACTGGTTAGTTAAATCCATCGAACAATATTTCTTGGACTCCCCATTTTGCCCTGACTTATGAGGACATCTTTATCCTTAGCATTAGAACAATAACAAGACTCATTTTCTAAATCATTTTATTAATCGTGTCTCTTTTCATGTAGACAATTCAATCTATATAGCGAGCGACAGCGAGTTACGGGTAAAGCCCGTAATGGGCAAAGCTCGGTTTGCTGTCACACCGTTTTGAATTTTCTGAAAAATAAAATTCCGACTTTGTTCTGACTATCACCAATCCTTGGAAAGAAATTGACCCAGCCGTGGATCGAACCAGCGACCCCCTGCTCTCAAGTCCTGTACGCTACCGACTGAGCTACATGGGCTGGACTCAAATATTCTGCCCAATTTCAATGTTAGATTTCACTGTGTTTTAGGGAAACATTGGTCTAAAATTACAAATATTCTGCCCAATTTCAATTTAAAGCCTAAAACACAGTGAAATCTAACATTTTGACCAAGTTTCATTGACATTGGGCGGGGAGGTAACCTGGTTGATATCCTTTTAGGATTTCCCATGCTTATACTGCTTTTAAAATGTATACAAATGGACCTATCGGTCTCTGGACAAAACTTTGGCCCAACAATTTTCAGTAAATTTGGACCAAAACTTGCTTCTATGGTTTGACACTATTTTCAATATTATTTCAATTATGTTGCAAAGGCCAGTGCACCTATACATGCCTTCCTAGAATTGGTTTAACTTGTACTTTCCAAGCGAGTGGCTACTTTACCACATAAACATGGTTGAAAAAATATACAGCAGTGAGAGGGGTTGAAATCCTCTTCCCATGACTATCATCAATTGTCTGAAAGAAATAGGCAGAGCTCAGTAACCTGGCTTTCAAGCCTTGTATTTAATAGACTGAACCACCTGTCTTGGCTTGGCTTTAAACACAAATGGAAATTTGCATGGCATACTATTAAGACAGATGGACAGATCGGGATCTCTATTTACTTACCATTCCTAAGAACTTTCTCAGTCTTATTCCCCTGAATTTTCTAGATTTGAAAGTAACACTTCTAATTGGCTAAACCATCTGGTTTAGCCAATCAGAAGTAGTGTTTTACTTTCAAATTATGAAAATCTTGGAGAATAAGACAAAGAACGTTCTTAAGAGTAGTTGGTGAATATAAACTCAGTTCATGTAATCAAAATAGGGTCTCAAAAGTATAAACAAGTTGTCAGTGTTGTGACCAGGGGAGCATCCATTCGAAATCATGTAAGATAATTCTAATTTATTGCAAAAAAGAAAAAAAGTGATTGTAATCTGTCTTGTGTGACCTATTTATTTTTACCAATATTGACCAAAATTTAAACTTGTGACCGTTGTAATTAGGAAACAAACTTGCTACCCCAATTTTCATATTTGCATAGAGGCAATTGTCAAAATTATCTTAACTCCTTTTCAAACAACAAAATTTTAGACTGGTCCAAATTGAAATCTACTGCAGACAACAAATCGAATGTGATGCTAATGCTGACACTGGAAAGTGTAGCAAAACAATGTGGAAAAAGGAGAAAATACTGGTCACCAGGAATTTCTCCTGAGCCCTTCCTCCAGTATTTTCTAAACCCTCCTTCATCTCAGTTGTTAAAACTCAGGATTATGTGGTAAAGGATTAAATATTATAAAGACAAATACTAGGACTAAATGTGGTGAAGATTTGGCCAGAGATGTAGTCTTCAGATGATTGGTGTTTGCTACAGTTTAACTTTTAACTTTATCCAAGACATGGTGCATAAAAATGATTTGCTAATGGTAAATATTTTTGGGTCAAAATATGGCCCTTTTTGGGGTAAAAAGAAAATGGCTCTCTTTTATGTGAACAAGCAATTTGCTCTCTATTCTTTTTGATTCTTTAAAATTTAAGAACAATGGGCCTGTTCCTAACCTGTTTAATTCATTTTCTGCATTTTCGAAGTGATTCAAGATACTGCTGCTTTTATGTATACTAGCATTTTCCCCTTTTCCCACAATGCTTTCTATTCTATCTGGGACAAATTCCATCATTTGCAAAGGCTTTCAATTTGGTTAAGTCTAAAATTTTATCATTTGATAAAAAGTTAAAACCAATTACTGCAGTTGAGCCTCATTAGCACAGTCGTTAGCGTACCAGACTTGAGAACAGGGGGTTCACCGGTTTGAATCCTTAGCTCAGCCAATTTCTTTTTGATGATTGATGGTAGTCATTTCGACACAATTCAATCCTCTCTCTCTTAAGCACTGAGCTTTTATATTACCTTAATTCTGAATTTTGACGATTGGTAATCTTGGTATTTAGAAGTAGCCAATGATGGCGACAAATTTGAGATTGTTCCCCAATTGCTGATGGTGACAATTCTAGGAAAAACAGTGATTCACAGATATTAATTAAAGAAAAAAAATCTTCCTAATTTCAGATGTATGATGTTACTTGATTTTTTAATTCATGTTTCACTTAAAATTCATTTTAATAAAGTAGGGTGCAATAATGTGGGTCAAACAAGCCTGGATGAAAAAGCCCAGGGATGAACATGCCCACGGCCAAGCTATAGTTTTTGGCCAAACTAGCCTCGAACCAAATGCATGATCGGACGATAAAATATTTTTCTTAAATTATTCTTAGTAACATTGTGGATTTACACAGATGAGTACCAATATTAACGGTCTTGAATTGCCCTGCACTCCGACACCTTTGAAAATTCATCAGCTTTGAAATATGTCCCTATCATTTTGGAAGGAGCGGATCATCTGGACACAGTAACTTTATTAATGAATTAACATCAAATTTGTCTGCAACAACTGGCAGTAAAAATATGGATCCGTAAGCAGTGTGTTAAAAACCTAACTCAGTACCTATTATCACTTAACCCTTAAATCTTTACCAAACGACAGAATTTTAGACCTGTGCAAATTCAAAGCAGATGCAGATGACAAAATAAATGTGACAGAAAAATTGAAATCTTTTTCCGGAAGGGTAGAAAACAGTATCGGAAAAGGAGGAAATGCTAGTTACCGGCATTTTTTCCCTTTTCCCACAATGTTTTCAAAAGGCTTCTTTCTCAGGGTCATTAAAAGTTGGGATTGTTTGGTAAAGGGTTAAAATGTTCAATACAATGGATAAAGTTTTCAAGCCAATTATATATGCTGTAACATGGCGATTGCAAAATTGTTGTTGGTAGAAAATAACTCATCGTGTCAGACAATGTAGATCCAAGATCAGACTGCACGTTCTGTGCAGTCTGATCTTAATCTACACTATCCGTGAAAGAGCATGGAGTTGCACTGAGAAGCCTAAGGGTTAAATATCCCGTACTGACAGCTTAGATCAAGAGCAGATTGCACCGAGTAATAAATATGATCTTCGATATAAAAAGCCTACCACCTGATGCTAATCTCAGGTCAAGCAATTTATTATCGATAAATAGCGGGGGAGATCAAAAATCAAGATCAGATGGCACTTAATGGGAAGTCTGATCTTTGATATAACACGCTCGCCATTTAGGTCTTCTTAACTGGTTGTCTATGGCTCATATTACAAAGTTATATAGCCTGTGTAACGTTACATATTCGATTTTGTGTGCCGAGTTTGTAATGCCTAAAATGGGTCGAAATTGTCATGGTCCGAGCTGTCATAGGATATCAGGACAACTCTGACAAGAAGAAATAAGGCATCGTACATACTGGGCCAATAAAAACATATTTATACCTTTAGATACGAGAAGCACAGTAATTTTGCGAAAATAAATCTTACCGAGTTTTTGAAATGTTCAGATGTTTTGGGGAAAGAGCACATCGTCTGCGTTTTGTCATGCACATTGTGTCAAAAAATAGGAAAGACGAAAGATTCCGAGTATTGTTCGGCAACATTACTCGTCACTACTCGGCCGATTCCGTAACTACATCTAAGGTTTTGCCAAAGTTTCTTCATAAACTGGCAGCCTGTTATCGATCTTCGTATCAACGTCTATCGGACGGTTACGGGGGATACAACGGGTACCAGTTTAAGTTTCTTCAGTGTTACAGCGCACGAATTTCCACTTGTAAATAAGATCATTAGGGCTTGAAATTCTTTGTCAAATACTTTCGTTAGATTAAGATCGCGCATCTCTCACAGTTCTCTGTGAACTTAAACCTAACTAAGATGTTCAAACCCAAATATTTTTATCATTTTTGGGGTTCTTTTCTTTCAGCGTAGTGAGATGCATTGCAAACGGTACTTTTCACTTTTACTCGGGCTTTTCCGTAACTGCTCGGATCATGTGGATGGGGTTGAAATTTTGGTATACGATTGCTATAGCCTTGGGCTTGGCAAGGCAAGCCCTGGCTAAAAAACACATGTCGCAAAGCAAAATAAAAAGACACAGTTCTTCTAAGGCGATAACTCTTGTCAAAATCACAGAAAATAGTCTTTAATTTCAAACCCAGAAATAATAGTACTTTCTAACATCTTGTAGAAGAATTTAAAAAAAGGATATCAAGCGGGGCATTTTTACGAGATATGGTGCAATTTACATGTTATTGATATACTGAATTAACTCTCTTTAGAATAAACGTCTGTTTTGGCCTGATTTGGCAACCCTATCCTTTTATATCTCCCATTTTTCTCTGCGTCTGTGATTTCAAGATATTGAATGAATGAATGAATGAATGAGTGAGGTTTTAAGGCCCGTCGACATCAAAGGTCATATTGGGCGCACTAACAACTAATGCAATACGTTTAATTGATCAAACTGTAAAGCTACAAGACTTTTAAAATCTCAGCCGTGTAAACACTAAAAGAATAAAGGACTTTAGTGACATATAGTCTAAAAATACAGATTGTCCATAGAACCTAAAATCATATCTTTTTATAGAGATTTACCTCTTTCAAAAAGTCAAAAATAGACTCCAACTTTACAGTATCAAATAAACTGCTCATACTGTCAACATGAAAAAACCTGTCTCTTGTAGGTGCAAGGTCTATACAGTCTACAAGTATGTGTTTAACAGTAAGAGGTGTATTGCAGGGAATACATTGGGGTGCTTCTTCTCCCTTAAGGAGATACGAGTGTGTCATGTATGTATGACCAATGCGAAGACGGGCCAAAATAATTTCTTCACGGCGACTTGTCCGCAACCCTGGAAGCCACTCGCCAAGAGCTGGCTTCACTGTAAACAACTTATCTTTGTTAGCTGGGTCATTCCAGGATTGCTGCCAAACATTCCGGATAAAAACATTTATCAATGGTTTAAAATCATTAAAAGGAAATTTAAAAGGTAAAACATCCAGTGACAATGCCTCCTTGGCAGCTTTATCTGCCTCTTCATTGCCACTGATACCAATATGGCTAGGGAGCCAACAGAAAACAATATCGGCTTTTCACATATTTCGGACAGTTTTTCAAGGAGACCGACTATTAATGGGTTGTCTGTTTTCTCACCCTCAAGTGCTTGCATGGCAGATAATGAATCAGTGAAGATAATATAGCGCCAGTAAGCATCTTCTTGAATATGGTTGAGAGCAAGGTCGATCGCCTTTAGCTCCGCGGAAAAAATAGAAGAATTATTAGGAAGCCGAAATTGGTATATTTCGCCATCGAGCACGGCAGCTGCAGCAACTTTGCTTCCATCTTTAGAACCATCTGTATATATCTCTTCGTGAAGGCAGTATTGTTCTTTTATTTCGAGAAATTTATTTTTAAAAATCATTGGATCTGTTGTAGCTTTCTTGTCAGAAGCAAGACTGTATATATAGGCTGGACTTTTAGAAGTCCATAAAGGAACTTGAGAGATTTTATGTTGCGCTACAACCTCAAGATCGCAATCAACACAACTCATATCTGCTTCACAGCGTAAACCAAAAGGTGGTATGACTTTTTCCTTTTTTTGAAATTCATCCATGTAGAGCGGTTTAAATACTATTTTATGCGTAGGGTTGTCGGGCTTTGACTTTAATTTTAAGTAATATTGCAAGGAAAGTTTCTTCCTGCGTAAATTTAAAGATGGTTCATTTGCCTCAGCATACAAGCTATTGATAGGAGATGTTCTAAAGGCGCCAAGTGCTAAGCGTAAACCTTGGTTATGGATAGAATCCAATTTCAGAAAGTACGAGTGCCGCGCTGAGCCATATACAATGCAGCCGTAGTCTAATTTAGAACGGACTAGTGTTCTATAAAGTCTCAAGAGGACTTTTTTGTCGGCTCCCCAGTCCATACTGGAGACAACACGTAAAAGATTCAGAGCTTTTTGGCATTTATTGCTCAAATAGTTAATATGTGGGATGAACGTGAGTTTAGAATCAAATAAAAGACCTAAGAATTTGAATTCTTGGACGACTTCTATATGGACACCATCTAATGTCAGCTTCGGGTCGAGATGAAATTTTCTCGACTGACAGAAATGCATACATTTGGTCTTGGTTTTCGAAAATTTGAAACCGTTTTCGTTCGACCAGTTGCTTAAATTATATAAAACCTGTTGAAGCTGTCTTTCTATCGTATGCATATGCTTTGACCGATAGCAAATGCAGAAGTCGTCAACATACAGAAAGCATTCTACTCCAGGGCAAACAGACTTAACAATATTATCAATTTTAACACTAAAAAGTGTAACTGAAAGGATACTTCCCTGGGGAACGCCCATTTCTTGTTCGTGTGGGCTGGACAGTGTATTTCCAACTCGGACTCTAAACTGACGTTCATCTAAAAAAGCAGAAATGAAATAAGCAAGACGACCTCGAATACCGAAATCATAAAGGTCGTTCATAATGCCATACTTCCAGGTGGTATCGTAAGCACTTTCTAAATCGAAAAAGACAGAAACAACATGTTCTTTCTTTATGAAAGCTTCACGTATAAAAGTCTCGAAGCGTATTAAGTGATCAAGAGTGCTTCTCTGTTTACGAAATCCGCACTGGTTTGTGGAAATAAGTTTATTTTTCTCTAAAAACCAAACTAGGCGGCCATTTACCATTCTTTCCATAGTTTTACAAATACAACTTGTTAAGGCTATAGGGCGGTAATTACTTGGGTTTGTAGAATCTTTGCCTGGCTTTGGTATAGGTATAACTATAGCTTCTTTCCAACAGTCTGGAAGAACACCTGTCTTCCAGATCTGATTAAATATTTGGAGTAAACAATGGAGGGGACGATACGGTAAGTGTTTAAGGAACTGGTAATGTATATCATCAGACCCAACTGCAGTGTCATGACATTTCTTAAGAGCCTTTTTCAGCTCTTTAATGGTGAAATCTTTATTATAATGCTCCTTGTTATTGGATTTAAAATTCAGTTTGGATTTCTCTTTTACTTCCTGGCGTTTTCGAAACGTGGATGAGTAATTTTCAGAAGAAGACTTCTTGGCAAACGTATCGGCCAGCACATTGGCAATGTCATGTTTAGAAGAAAAGCTCCCATCATCAGTATCAAGATGGCCAACACTACTGGAAGTACATTTGCCGTTAATTTTTCGTATCATCTCCCATGTCTTTTTGACAGACGATCTAGAATTTAATCTGGATACATTCTGTCGCCAAGACGCACGTTTACTTTGTTTTATAGTTCGCCGTGCTCTCGCACGCGCAATTTTGAACTTTTCAAGATTTTCTTGAGTAGGTCTCAGATTGAAATTTCTGAGAACAGATTTTCGCTCAGCTATAGCCTTCTTACAGTCATCGTTAAACCATGGTTTGCTTTGATGCTTTGGATTTGTTGACGTCCGAGGAATTGATCTCTCTGCAGCCGAGTAAAGTAAGGAAGTGAACAGATCTGCTGGATTTTCACATTCATCAAAAGCATTGGGATCAATTGATTGTTCGCAACGAATTTTGAACTTTTCCCAATTTGCTTTATGAAGCTTCCAGCGTTCTGGACGTTCTTGTACAGATGGTCCAATTTCCGATACTACGATCGGGAAATGATCGCTTCCATGAAGGTCGTCATCGACCTTCCAATTTAAATCAGTAAAAATTTCCGGACTGCATATACATAAGTCTAAAGATGAATAAGAACCAGTTGCAGGAAGAAGATATGTTGAAGACTTATCGTTGAGCTAAACAAGATTATGCTCTGTGATAAAATTTTGTAAAGTTTGACCTTTGTCATTCGTATTTGTACATCCCCACAACGTGTGATGGGAATTGAAATCTCCCATCAAAATGAAAGGTTTCGGCAATTGATCTACGAGGTCATCAAGTTTCTTGATATCGATTGCCGAGCTGGGTGGAAGATAAATAGAACAGAGAGTAATGGTTTTATTTAAAGAAATACTTACAGCAACGGCTTGTAAAATAGTTTCGAGTTTGACAAAATGGTGTGGAATATTGTTATTCACAATTATTGCCACTCCTCCTGAAGCTTTATCATTACCACTGAAGTTTTTACAAAAACAGGAGTGACCCTTTAAGGAGAATTTGTCGGAATCTTTAAGAAAGGTCTCCTGTAAAGATATTGCAACTGGTTTCTTTTCATTGATTAAAAGGTGTAATTCCTCGAGATTTGCATCTGCGGAACCATCGGTATATATCTCTTCGTAAAAGCAGTATTGTTCTTTTATTTCAAGGAATTTATTTTTAAAGATCATGGGATCTGTTGTAGCTTTCTTGTCTGAAGCAAGACTATATGTAAGTTGGACTTTTAGAAGTCCATAAAGGAACTTCAGAAATTTTGTGTTGCGCTACATCCTCAAGATTGCAATCAAGACAACTCATATCCAGCGTTCTGGACGTTCTTGTATAGATGATCCAATTTTCGATACTACGATTAGGAAATGATCGCTTCCATGAAGGTCGTCATCGACCTTCCAATTTAAATCTGTATAAAATTCCGGACTGCATATACTTAAGTCTAAAGATAAATAAGAACCAGTTGCAGGATGAAGATACGTTGAGGACTTATGGTTGAGCAAAACAAGATTATGCTCTGTGACAAAATTTTGTATGGTTTGACCTTTGTCATTCGTATTTGTACATCCCCACAACTTATGATGGGAATTGAAATCTCCCATTAAAATGAAAGGTTTTGGTAATTGATCTACGAGATCATCAAGTTTTTTGACATCGATTGCCGAGCTGGGTGGAAGGTAAATAAAACATAGAGTAATGGTTTTATTAAGAGAAATGCTTACAGCGACCGCTTGTAAAGTAGTTTCGAGTTTGACAAAATGGTGTGGAATATTGTTGGTCACAGTTATTGCCACTTCTCCTGAAGCTTTATCGTTACCACTGAAGTTTTTACAAAAATAGGAGTGGCACTTTAAGGGGAATTTGTCGGAGTCTTTAAGAAAGCTCTCCTGTAAAGATATTGCAACTGGTTTCTTTTCATTCATTAAAAGGTTTAATTCCTCGAAATTAGCTTTAATGCTGTGACAATTCCAGTGCAGAATGGTGTTATTTATCATAAAAGTTAGAGTTAGGCAGATACCATAGAAAACTGGAAGTATGTATTGATTCATCTCTTGTTATTTAATAATACGACCTTGCTTATTTGTTTCTGCATGGTCAGTTTCCACCTCCATGTCTTCGTCAAGACACTGGAAACGGTTGCGTTGTTGTATTTGGTCATCAGACCCCTTTTGAAGGCGGTCTGAGCGGACCTTTTTTTGGCGATTTTGGCGATCTATTAGGACGTTTTGGAGCAGGCTTTTCTGATTTGTTATTAACTAAAGTTTGCTGACGTTTGGCTGTTGTGGAGGTTTGTTTCTCAGTTGAATCTGTTTGTACTGACGCATCGTTTGTCTGTGTTTGAGCATCTTTCAAAGTTACTGATTTTGCTGCATTCGACTTTGTCATACTGGAGTAAGAGGCACCCAGTGCTTCTGTATCTACAATTTTCCTAGCCTCCGAAAAAGTGAGGCTTTTCCGATATTTTATGGTGAGAATTTCTTTTTCCCTCTTCCAGACTTTACACGATCGGGATGTGGAATAGTGTTCCTCACCACAATTTAAACATTTCAACGCTTTTTCACAAGGGTAGGTATGGTATGTTTCAACTTCATTGGGTCCGCATCCTCTACAGTCATCGTCAGCATCACACTGCCTTTCATGATGGCCAAACTTGACGCATCTATAACAATGAAGTGGGTTGGGGATGTAGATATCAACAGGAACCTTCATGTATCCAACTTCCAGAGTTTAAGGTAGGATAGCCGCTTTGAATTTGAGAACTATGGTATTCGTGTCCTTCCGGATACCGTCCCGAAAAATACGAATACGTCTTGCTTCTATGACATTCTGAGTCGATAATTCCGTTACAATTTCTTCTTCCTTCATACCAGCCAAGTCCGGACACCTGATTATACCTCTAGATGAGTTCAGAGTACCATGCGCAGTGCATTTTGCGGGGATATCAAAAAATCGTTTTAAGGCCAAAAGGTTTTTTGAATGTTGTGGCTTTTCAACTTCCACCAGCAGAGTGTCTTTTTTCAGTTTTTTGACAGACTTCGGGGAGCCTGCCAAAGAAACCAGTACTTTTTCAATCTCAAATGGTGACAGCTTTGCCAATGGTTTTTCGGGCTGTAGCGATTCGATAATCAAGAAGCCAGCAAAAGGTCCAGTCGGTTCGGGTTCAGTCTGTTCATTATCAAAGTCCTTCCGTGTTCTTTTGTTTTGTTTTTGTTTGTTTGTTTGGTTATCCATGATTTAAGTTTAAGTGTTCGTCATTTGTGGCCCCCACCCACCATGGAGTCATACAAGGGGACATGGCCAACAGAGCGGAATATCCTGCTCTGCATGTCAGGGTTACCCAAATGATATATTTCGGGCAACGTAAACTATAAAATCTGACAGAGAGAGTGCGTGGCAACAACCCCAGATCAGGAAGCACCCACGCAAATCAATGCCCGACCAAACAGTCCACACAACCCAATTAGCCCACGAGCCTATATTAGACTAGGGACTAAAACACAAAAATATACAGTTAAATTGGACAGAATTGATGCTGTAAAAATACATGCAAGTATGTGATCAAAGAGATTAGTATACATGCAAGTTCAAGAAAACAGTTGTAGTACAAACGAAAATGGGTGTTTTTTTTTTTCCACCAGTAAGAGAATCTTACTATAAAATGAGATAATTTCGAAATGCCAAAAATCTAAAAACGACCAGCCGATTGCACTAGACTGGGCCCAGCTAGGCTCTCGTTTACACGAAGCCGAGGCCGAAGCAGTGTGTTGAAGAGCTGGAGATCACTTGGCTCCCCTCAACTACCAGGACCCTCTTTCTCTTACGAGTCTCCACCCGTGGCAAACGGGCGGGACCATTGGTGGGGTCTTACCACTCCACAGGACTGGCAGCCGGCGAATTCTATCCCCCGTCCGGCTGGGGGATAAAGCTGAAGAGATGCTTGATTTAATGATGTAAAATACATGAGTGTAAGTGACCTCCTTCTTTTAATCAGAGTGACCCAATTTCAAACTTGTCCAAGGTATCATTAAGACAAATATTCTGAGCAAGTTACATGAGTATCAAGCTTAAAATGTGGCCTCTACGGTCCATACAAGTTTTTTTTTTTTTTTTTTTTTTTTTTTTTTTTTGGTCCATTGACCTACATTGAGACCAGATGTGACCCACTTTGAATTCGACTAAGATCAATCAAGACAAACTTTCTGACATAGTTTCATGAGAATCAGGCTGAAATGTGGCCTCTAAGGTGTACATAAGACTTTTCTAAGATTTGACCCTGTGACCTACTTTTTGACCCAATGTGACCTAATTTCGAGCTTGTACGAGATATCATTAAGACAAACATTCTTACCACGTTTCATGCGTTTCTGGCTGAAAATGTGGCCCCTAGAGTGTACACAATGCTTTTCTAAGTTTTGGGCCAGTGACCCACTTTTTGACCCAACATGACCAAATTTAGATCCTGTCCAAGTTAACATCGAGACAAACATTCTAAGTTTCAAGAGTAACAGGCTGAAAATGTGGCTCTAGAGTGCACACATTTTTTTTTTTTTTTTTTTTTTTTAAGATTTGACCCTGTGATCTACTTTTTCAGCTGACATGACCCAATTTCAAACTTGTCTGATATATCAAGAAGATAAACTTTCTGACCAAGTTGTATAAGGGTGAAAATGTGGCCTCTATGGTGCACACAAGGTTTCCCAAGATTTAGCCCTGTGACCTTCTTTTTGACATTACATGACAAATTTCGAACTTGTATGAGATATCAAGACAGACAATCTGACCCAGTTTCATGATTGAAACTGGGTCAGGTTGAAAATATGGCCTCTAGATTGCACACAAGATTTTTTCTAAGATTTACCCTGGTGACCTACTTTTTGACCTGACCCAATTTCAAACTTATCCGCGATATCATCAAGACAAACATTCCAACCAACATTCAAGAGTTTCGTGTTGTAAATGTGGCCTCTAGAGTGCACACACGGTTTTTTATAATATTTAGCCCAGTGACATACTTTTTGACTCGATATGACCCAATTTCTAACTTGTACGAGATTTTATCAAGAAAAAAATTCTGACCAAGTTTCAGGAGTATAATGACTGAAAATGTGGCCTCTGGAGTGCACACAATGTAATTGTTGACGACCGCACCAGGGACGTCGCACGACGGACACAGCACGGTTACACAAGTTCACCTTGAGCACTTTGTGCTTAGGTGATCTAAAATATACTATCTCTCTATCATACTAACCCAGTGGAATATAAAAGAGTTTACAAAAAAGAAACATGCTCACTCTGGTGAGCAGGGAAAACTGTGGAATATGTCCTTACACTTCTTTTTTCGAAATTTAATAACTGCCCAGATACCACAGAATTATCACACCGCTGGGGTAAGAGGATTAAAAACATGTCTAGAACAATTAGACAATGTGGCGAATACAATTCGTATGATTCAAGCCAATTACTGGACCAATTTGTCCCCCTGAATGGGTATAGATTACAATTCACCCTTAACTTAATGACTGTTCGCGACAAAGTTACTTGTTTGTAGACAATGAAGACAAATATCATGCTGCAGACTTTTGCCCCGTATGTTGAGCCAAGAGGCAATTGACCACAAAAAAAAAAAAAAAAAAAGTATATTAACCAAAGATCAGTAGACTTTATCCCTGGAAGATTTGTCTTATAAAAATATTTGCATTTGTAGACATACAGTTTAAGACAGTGTCAATACAGAAATCGTTCTGGTACTTTGTCTGAGACTGCGTGACATTTTGCTTAAGGGTAGCAATTTGCCCTTACTTAGTATATTTGGTCTTTAATATAAGCTAATATTACTTAGCCCATGTAATGGTAAATCAAAACGAAGTTCGAATTGCCTTAGAAGACGAGAGTCAATCGGTTGGAGTGCAGAATCAATAACCATGCACCTGCCTTCATTTCATACATAATATATTCTGTAGAAGCTGTATTTATACATGCTTATATTCAGGGAATTTTTCTATTCTGCTGAGGACTTTCAAATAAAAGTACAAATGATAATGCGTACCTCATACACATACTCAACCCGGTAAACGTAAAGCTAAACCAGTGAAAGAATCTTGAATGTAAAAAGCAAGCACTTGAAAAAAGATGTGCCGTAAATGTAAAGATCTTTTTTTTTTTTTTTTTCGAAAAAGGAAACAAGTTATAAAGCATTCTATGTATTTGCATTGCAAACTTGTGCGTATGCCAGAAATTGTTTAACCGTTTATCACACAATAACGAATTTCAACAACCCTCATGCAGAAAGCGTTCGAAAACATTGTGGGGGAAAAAACCTCTGGTGGCCAGCATTTTCTCCTATTCCCATAATTTTTTTCTTCCCTTTCAAAAATCAAACCCCGTTTCGGATCCAATACAGTAAGACGGATCTAATATTTTATTGTTGGTGAAGAGTTAAACAATCCCTTGCATACCCGGAAGTTTGAAATGCAGTCAGCTTGAAGGGCAGAGATCTTGAGCCTACAATTATATGGGTACTATAAAACCATCAAAGATATGTCATTCAAGATAGACGTAATAGGAAGTTAGAATACTATCTATCTTCATAATATAAGAATTATTGAGAATATAGACACAGACATCTTGTGGCAAAATAAGTGACCAATAAACTATGTTTTGGTGTCCAGCAGTTCTGCTGGCGCTCGTTTTCGGCGTTTGGGAGATTGATGCATCTTATTTCTGTGGTGCTCTCATAACCTGGGCACCGACTGGAAACGGAACGGAGGTATGGTGATTTATTTTACTTCTGAGATATAAATAGTCTTTAAAAAAATCTCATTCAGTAGCAACACGGCAGCTGTACACATGTCGAAAAGTCGACTTCATCAAGAACATATGCCAGAATGTCTTTCATGCAAGGAATATATTCAGGGTTTTAAATCTAAAATCTAAAATTTTGAGTGTATAGCTTTGATGGTTATAGAAAAGGTGTTCCTTAGTGAAATATCAACCAATCCACTTGCATAGCACAGTGAATTTAGAGTATTTCTATATTATTTGAAACTTTTTTGACGTTGAAAAATTAGAAATATTGTTACATTTAAGATATTCTAACTTGATAGATTGAAAGTTAAATAAAATTCTGACACTGTGTACGTTGCTCTAATTTTAGATCAATCTGAGCGTACTCTGCGAAGATAAGACCCATTAGAAAATGTAGTTGCTTTAACGGACATTTCATTCTAACATTAAAACTCTACAAAAGCATCCAGTAGTGCCATTCATCGCATTGTCATAAACAGAAAAGCGATTGAAACAAAAGAAAAATAAATTTTGTCACTTGATAGTAGTATTTCAGTGTAGGTGTCCTTGTAAATCCCTCATTTATCAATTGTTCAAGCAAGTGGTGTACTAATATTTATTGCCGCTGTTTATAAGTTTTAAATCACCCATATGAACATAAACCCAGTCACTTATTGGTATCGGCATACCTGTCTTACATAAAACACTTTCATTAAATGA
The DNA here is from genome assembly GCA_945859785.2 of Tridacna gigas. NCBI lineage: Eukaryota > Metazoa > Mollusca > Bivalvia > Cardiida > Cardiidae > Tridacna > Tridacna gigas. Next base: position 9,038,503 of record OX244031.2, on the reverse strand, counting down.
GACGCGCTTGCCCTTGATTTTCGCCCCTTTTTTTGTTCCAGAAAATAAAAATTTCCTTTACCAAAGCTACTTTCTGTTACCGAAATAGAATGCATCCGAATTCTATTTCAATACAAAATAATGATTACCTTACACATTTTCTTTATTTGACTATTGGAGGTTTTACTTTGGAATATGAGTACCTTTAAACAGGGGATGCACATCGTTCCTTCTCAGTACGGAAGAAAAGGCAGTTTTGCTGAAGTCTTTTACATGTATGATAGACCATTTTTGGGCTAGGGGCCCATCAGGACCTAGCCCTTTGTAATACCGCTTTTCAGAATTTTGCACAAAAACCGCATCCGCTTTTAACATCATATATGAATATATGCAATTACGGTTTCTGATTGGCTTAATATGCAACCATCGATTTGATTGGCTGATCGAACCCCAGTACGAATTATTCATCCACGGTGAAAGTTTACCTAGATACCGATTTGTTACAAGACTTTTGAACAATTTGTGTACATGAACAGACTGGAAATAACAGAAATTGCATTTCAGGGTACAACCTGGTCATTGAGAACACTGTTTGCCATTATGTTGTCGTTGCTGCGTTTGAAAGATAAAGTACCATTTTCAACTCATATTCACGTTTTACCTGGGTGTGGGGAGGGGGAGGGGTATAAAAAATCACCGGAACCGACATGATTTCAGTGTACCCTTCTGCTTTCACATTTTGTTCTTCGTTTACAGTACATTTTTCTTTCAGATATCTATGGTTAAAAAAAAAAAAAAAAAAGACAATTATCATGACTAGTAAACAAAAACTATTTTGAGCTATTTTTGAGCTAATGTACTTGCTGCTGGCGGTACCGTACGGTAGTTCCGAGCATACCGGTGGCCATTGGATGTCCTCCGTTTTATACGTGTCGTTGGATTTTACATATGATATTCAAAATTCAAAATTAGGGATTGCAAGGACCTCTAAATAACTGGAAATAGGCATCACATCGAAATCCTGTAACATTACAATATTTCTGAAAAAGAGATGTAAGTGTAGTGTCGTTAGTTTTCGTAGTAGTTCGGGTTCCGAAAAATGCCCGAGTCTTGGCGAAGAGTTGTTGACAATACAAAGCCAAGCAACAACCAATGAGGATCCAGTTGCCCATCCTGCACATGCGCAGGCGTTAACCTGGGCTAAAAACCAAACCAGATTCGGGGCACTTGAAGATAACCTACTGAACTCAACACATCTCTGAAGCACAACTCCCCGCGGGGAAACTAGCTTTGACCGCGTTTTGCAGACTGGCCGGCCAGAAGTTCTGAATACTATATCCAGATAACCGTAAGTTGCCGGCTAAGCTGTATTTATATATTCTTATAGAGACCAATTACTCTATAATTGGCGCTGCGAGCAATTGAACCTCGTGAACACATCGGCGTACAAGTTTGCAGTTAGCGGTAAATATCTCGTGCTGAACGCTTTACCGTGTGTTGGATTGAATGAAAACTGGAGGCAATCGGGGACGAGAAATGAGGATAATTCCGTGGGATACTCTGATATATATCCCATAAAGGCGTTTTTCATAAATTTGAAGCGGCAAACTGGGATTTCAGAGTGCGGGTTTTGTTTGCAACTTCCCTGCAGCGTCCAAAATTCGATCCATAATCGGGCATAGTTCAAAAGAGATAACCTCCGCTAGCAAGAATTGCTTGCTGAAAACGTGTTCTGTTCAAGCAGTGCGGCGTGAGAAAAGGGATATATGGGGGACTTATTGCATTTTTTGGCCCTAATTTGCCCATTTTCTTCTGGCTTTTGCTACTTCCACGGCAGTATTTTACATTTGCCTGCAGATTTCTCTTCCGTTTCCGGTTTCAGTTTTCAGAAGGCATATATTGTAAAACTTTTACGAGAAGTACATTTTTATCGTTAATGGGTGTTATTTCTCCTCTGTTTCGTCTGACAATTTCGATAATTTTGTTCCCCCACCCCTCTTCAGACAGATAATAAATGTTGAGGGGGGAAGTCAGACTAAGGCTTACATTTACTGTCCCTGTCCCCAATAACTTTGAAGAATATTGGTCGGTTGCCCATGTGGTTTTCGGAGGATGTTTTAAACAGATTTTTTTTCTGGTTATCCATCTGAAACCAGGGATTTGGGGGACTTGACCAGAATGCCAAAGGGATTTGGGAATTTCTCTTGATTTTTTTTTTTTTTTTTTTTCACAGGGATGTTATGAACAGGCTGTCACCCTATTTTATACATTTACCTACATTTTTTTCTCCAAATTATGGAACCATTATGAAAGGAATCTATATTTCCATTAGTTTCCAATAATGATTCAATTTTCCGAATATTTCACTGAATAATCAAATGTCAATCATAGTTGTGTGTAGATCTAGCATAAGACTTAACATTAAAATACTGATACTTTTTGATAGCTTACAATTCTTCCATTCTATATTTGTCCATAATTATGAGATTTCATTGATAGAATCCAACTAGGGATTACATTATATGTAACCCTATATACCTATTTTCCAACATTTTTCAGTCCATTAGCCCATTTTTCAATCCTTTATTTCCTACATTTCAAACTTTTCAGATGTTTTCCCTGTTCTTTTCCTTTTATTTAGACATTAATAGTCACTGGTATTGATTTAGAATCCAATTGTTATTTGCAAGTATCTGTAGTTACTTGTAATTTATATTATAGTATCCCATAAGTAGGACATTTTCCTTATTTAAAAAAAAAGAAATAAAAAAAAAAAAAAAAAAAAAAAAAAAATCGACCGATTCTGACACACATAGCAAAAAATGTTTTGTTTTTCTATCTAGACAGTTTTATCTATAGCTTACAACTGTTTTAGTTAACAAGTAAGCACATTAACTCTCGAGTGTTAGGTAATGTTCTTCAAAGATTTTTTTTTATTAACTTGACACCCCTACATTTTTCCCAAAGAGGTTTATGCAACTAAACTGATGGGGGGAAGTTTCCCTTATTTTTGTCTACTGTACATTAGAACTTTCCACTATACATTAATACTTTTTGACAGCCTGTATTAAAACCGAGAAGAAAGAAGACAAATTAATGTTTGATACTCTATCTGCAAAAGGGCCGAACGAAGAAAAGCCTTTACCCTTTGGCCTTTAGTCATATAAGGGGGAAGGCTAGAATAATAAAGGTGGGAAAAGGAGACAAGTCTTTTCTCCAAATAGCTTTAGGACATTATTATAAAATGATGGCTGAATTGACTAGGCCAGTTTGGAACAAAGTATTGTTAAAGTTAAGGGCAAAGACTCTTGCTGAAGCCAAGAATGGATGGGCTAACATGGGTTTTAGCAATGAAAGCTTGTGGGTACTTATCTGCATCTGCAATAAGAGATAGGTGTGTACCCACAGTTTAGGTATGATTAATCGGTTAAAGTCCCAATAAAGTCCAAATGTAAACAATGCTGGGTAAAAAATGAAGTTAAATTTTAATCATACCATTTAAAACTATGTAAATTAATATAACGATGACGTTCTCTGAATGTGCGATTGGTCAAAGTTCCATTCGCTGGCAGAAGAATTACTTTCAAAACTACAAGAAATACTACCAGGTATCTCTAACTTTTGTTTACATCAATAACGATGACGTAGGTACACCACGTGATACCTTGGAGCTAAGGTAAACGAAAAACAAAATGGAGGACGGTGTGACGGTGTGAGAATCATATTCGACAGAAAATCAAGTTCGTTTACCGAATTTGCTGAAGAGCGACACAGAAAGAACAAACGGGCGTCTATTTTAGGATGTGTTTCTTTTGTTTTGAACAAGAAGCTCCGTGTAAATATACAGAATGAGAGAACTGTCTGAAAACAGATGCGGATTTCAGTTCGCATTCTTGAATCGGTAAGTCGCCTTACGTTCATCTTATATTTATTGTGTTCAAAACAGATTTATCGCTATATATCTGTACTGATTTCCCCATTTACTGTTGGAACAGGATACGTAAGCACTTTCTGATTAATGAACATCGGCTAGTAAGATGAAACACAGGTGAACGGCGAGCGACAGTATAATTCATGTGTTACACACTAATTTACTATTACTTAGTGTGTAATACATGAATTATACTGTCGCTCGCCGTTCACCTGTGAGATGAAAGTGATCTTTCATTTTTGCGCAGCACCCGATTGACCCATTTTCTTTGCAGAGAAAGCAGATAATGATTAGATGTGCATGAATGTAGTCTGAACCTCGGATATACGCGACGCATATTTATTCGGAGATTGGCCATTTACCTAGCAATCCCTAGTTTTTAGATATCGAAAAAATGCTTTTGAAAACATGGTGGAAATATGAGAAAAAGTTGGTAGCCGACATTTTCTCCTATTTTCACAATATTTTTCTTGTATCGCAGACAAATTTCATTGTTTGAGAAATATTTGTTTTTCCGCAAATGCCTTAGTGTTGGACAAGGCTAAGTATTTGGTGTGTGTGTGTGTGTGTATAACACTTTAGAAATGCAATTGAAACTCAATGTGTTGAATTAAATCTGCACCATTTAAAAAAAAAATGGCTGAATTTCTTGGGTGACACAAATTTGAACGTAGAAACTATCTTTCCCTAATCTGGTCAGTGCACATATCAATGGAATCTTGGTGTGTGTTTTTTTTTGTTTTTTTTTTAGCAGATGGCAAAATTTTGGACTTGTCTAGATTGAAGCCATTTGCAGACGACATAGCTTGTATTGGATCTACATGATTTGTATTTGAAACAGGAGAAACAATTGTTGAATTAAAGGTAAATACTAGTCACCGGCATTATTTTCTCCTTTTCCTATAATGTTCTGAAAAGGTTTATGCCTCTGGGTCATTACAGCACTGGATTGTATGTTAACCCTTTACTACACAATCCCGAGTTTTTACGACCCTGAGAAATAAGCCTTTTGAAAACATGGTAGGAAAAGGAGAAAATGTTGGTAACCAGCATTTTCGCCTTTTCCCACAATATTTTCTGCCCTATCAAAGACATATTCTATCGTTTGGCCCACATTAAATTGTCGTCTGCAAATGCTTTCAATTTGGACAAGTCTAAATTTTTGTCGTTTGGTAAAGAGTAAAAGATGAATTTGCACATTATTAGGTCTGGGGTTTGATCTGCTGGCTTTTTCATGGGAGTGTCTTTGGGCAAGACACTTCAGAGCCCTAGCCTAGTATTGGTGAATCCCAGGAAATACATGAATTTGTGTGATGCTGCCATGATATGACTGAAATACTGTTGAAAGCGGAGTAAAACACCATTAAATTTCTAGCACAGAATGTTAAATGATATGTAAATGATATTCCAGAGTATGGAAATAATTACTTTACACATCTCTGGCCAATGTGAATGGATCCTCCTACATGATGATACACATACTGAATTATACTGACTGTGCAGATGCAGATGAGCCTTGGTTTCTGACTGTTATGATTGTGATTCAGAATTTGGCAACCACTTTTCAGGTACATATGTCTTAATCAGATAAAACAAATTTTATTTTCAATAGCCAGATTCACAAAATTTACATGATTGGTAAAGTAATGAAAATTCAAAACAAATGTACATGTATTGCAGTTTCAGGGATTCACCTCAACCCACCGCATGGGCTATACCTTTAAAAAAGCAGTGTAGATTCAAGATTACTGGTATACTGCAAGAAGTTTTTGCTGTCTCATTTTGCTAGATCTTGAATGAAACCCTTATTATAGGCCAGGATGAAAATGGAGCAGAATTCTTGAAAATATGCTGTTGGACAAAATACCAGTAGACAGCTGATTAAGCTACTACTGTGCTTATGCGACTGAATTTTGTTTTGTCACTTAGGGCTTCACAGTTCTCCTATATTACTTGAGCTGACCCTTGTGATACTAGTAATGCCACAAGTTTTACTCAACTGAACAGCTGTAAAGGGTTCAAGGATTACTTCATGTCTCAGTGGTAAATGCATAATATAAGTAATCCATGACTCAGATTCAATTCTCACTGGGTTTCGTTGGGATGTCCATGGGCAAGTTACTTCAGATATTGTTAAAACTCAGGAAACATATGAATAAATGATCTGTCAAAATGGTATGACTGATTTGTTGAAAGCTACATGTATGTATCACTCAGTCAATCAAACTGGGCTTCATTTGCAAAAGTGCTGATTACTGAGTAAAAGATACTGCATTACACTGTTCTAGAATTTACATGTATCATACATGTAAACAGAATGATTGTCAGAAATTGAAAGGCTAAAAACTACATTCATTTGTTTGATGTATAGCCCATACCCATGATTGTATGTGCTACTGTTTAAAGGCCCAGCAGCCACCAAAAGTAAACAAAGTGGGTGTTAAAATGCATTTTGATTTAAGTCATACCTTTTGAAAGTATGAAATTGTTGGGAAGATGACAATCTGTTGTTATACAGTCAATCCAAGTGTAAGTCAATGGAAAAAAAAAAAAAAATTGAAATCAAGTAAAAAGTTAACAAAAGATAGAGCAGCATAGCAACTGCTGACCTACTTTTTGTGTACTTTTTGCTACTATTCGGGCTTTGAGACATATGCCATACTAGAGTAAAGAACATGTGAAGAAAATTAGTAAAAGGTTGGAAATGCAGCAGCAGTCAATTTTGATCTATATGGAAAAGTAACATTGTGGAAGATGGATCACATGATTCTTCCATACAAATGATAAGTAATTACCAATGCTGTTTCGAAACAGGTTTGTTAAAAGCTGTATTTGTACAGTTATGACTTCATACATGTGCAGTTTTCAACATTATTTAAGTTCAACCACATGCTGGACAAATGCTGCAATCAATTCTGTTATCAAGTGGAATGAAGTTGGAGTAAACCTACACCTATTACTATACTGCTGTCTTTTTTTTTACAGTTTCAGATTGAGATAAATTAAAAAAGAGAATATGTCTTTTTTTAATTTTTCAGATATACAGCAGAATAATCAGATTTCCAAAGACATATTCTGTGGTGTTGCTGAAGAATATGTAGCATGTGAAAAGCTGGCCCTCAGTACTACGATATAAAACTGGCTGGTTCAGATCACAGCTCTTACAAAGACAGATATGTTTCATGCAACAGTCAAGGCAATATAGTGTAATATTATTTTATTATTTTAAATACATGTACATCACAATAGTCCTACAAGAAGAATTTGTGGACAAAAAAATAAAAATATATATTCATACATACAGAGCAATGTTAGAAGCTATTGCTTGCCCTCAACCCTTAACTCTTTACCAAACAACATTTTGGACATTTTCAAAATGAAAGCATTTGCAGACGACAAAATAAATGGGACTCAAAAACTGAAATTTGTTTTGGGAAAGGTAGAAAACATTGTGGGAAAAGGAGAAAATGCTGGTTACCAGCATTTTCTCCTTTTCCCACAATGTTTTCAAGAGGCTTCTTTCCCAGGGTCTTTAAAAGTTGGGATTGTGTGGTAAAGGGTTAACCAAAACATCCAAGTTATTATGTAACGCACTATTTAATCATTTTAACAAAGAAAAATGCTTTTGAAACATTATGGAAATAGCAGAATTGCTGGTTACCAGTATTTTTTCCTTTTCCCATAATGTTTACTATTCTTCTTGAAGCAAATCTTTTCATTTGAGCAACTACGTCCAATTTTTCATCTGCAATTGTTTCCAATTTGAACAATTGAACTAAAATTTTACCAACTGGTAAAGGGTTGCGCACCTGCTTGGAAAGTAAGAAAATGGTAGCCGTCTTGCTTTGTTTTGACAAAACTTGTTTCATAGTAGCAGAAAGTATAGATCTTAAATCAGACTACATGTTATGTGCAGTCTGATCTTTATCTACACTGTCTGCAAAAACAACTTTTGTCTGCAAAAACAACTTAAGTTGGTTCCAGTGCTTTAAGCCGCACCCTGTAGCTCAGTCTGTAGCGTAAGGGACTTGAGAACAGGAGGTCGCTGGTTCGATTCCCAGCTTGGCCAAATTCTTTCCGCTGATTAATGATAGTCATTGCGACAGGATTCATTCCTCTCTCACCGCTGACCATTGTTTTGACAATGGCTATGTAGGAAAAGCAGCCAGTGGCTTGGAAAGAATACTGTGCGAAGCACTGCTAAAAGAAACGCTAGGAAAGGATGGATAGGGTCACAGGCTGCCACGATATGACTGAAATAATGTTGAAAATGGCATTAAACACCATAGAATCAATCAATCCAGGGCTTTAAGGAATGTCCTTAGGCAAGACATTGCAGAGCCCCAGCTTTGTGCTGGTGAAATACAGAAAAGACAGTAATGAGTTGTCACACTGACATGAATAAATATCTGAAATAATGTTCAAAGTGGTGCAAAATGCTCCAACAAATAAACACCCAATCTATACAAGAGAAGAACATTTTAGTCTCATCTAAATTGAAACTATTTGCAGATGAAAAAGTACATGTAACTCAACACAATAAATGTCTCTCTGGAAGGGTAGAAAACAGTGTGGGGAAAAAAGAAAAAATGCAGGCTACCAACATTTTCTGCTTTTTCTACAGGCTAAATTGTACCAAAATTTTCTCTTTATCCCACAATATTTGGAGAGGCTGTCTTACTAAGAGTTGCAAATTCTCTAAAATTCACTGGCTGTTTCCCCAATGAGCAAACCCAAATCATGTTCAGGAGTTTGAGAGGATCAAATCCTGTTGCAATGACACTTAACTCTTTACCACACAGCAATATTTTAGATTGGTCCAAATTGAAAGCATTTACAGACGACAAAATAAATGTGACTCAAAATTTAAATTTGTTTCTGGTAGGGTAGAAAACACAGTGGAAAAAGGAGAAAATGCTGGTAACGAGCATTTTCTCCTTTTCTCGGAATGTTTTCAGAAGGCATCTGCCATAGGTTCGTTTAAACCCGGAACTGTGTGGTTAAGGGTTAATAAACAAGGACGTGAAGATGCTTGCAAGCCAACCATGGCCTTTTGGTTGATATGATTTGTAAAACGTGTTCAAAATTCAACTGTAGCTGGAGCTTGATAGGTAGTTTCCTACAAAAAGTAACCTCCCCCAGCTTTATTGCCAGTAATATCTCTTTACCAAACAACAAAATTTTAGACTGGTCCAAATTGAAAGCAGTTGCAGACGACAAAATAAATGTGACTGAAAAATTGAAATTTGTTTTGGGAAGGGTAGAAAACACTGTGGGAAAAGGAGAAAATGCTGGTTACCAGCATTTCCTCCTTTTCTCACAATGTTTCAAAAGGCTTCTTTCTCAGGGTTTTAAAAGTCAGGATTGTCTGGTAAAGGGATATCAGTTACTGACCCAGTGAACATGAGTAAGTGTACAGCTACTGCTATACAGTTGAAATACTGTTGAAAACAGATTTATTGCATTGTGACATACATCAGTCAAATAAATTTACTTGTTTCTGTTTCTCTTCCTACCTTATGTGCTCTATGATGGAAAGTTTTATGTGAACAGTATTTTTGCCCAAGATACAGATAGCCAGTATTAAGTTTTTACAACAGTCATGAAGAATATTGAATTAAGATTACCAATATGATTAACTCTTTACCAAACGACAAAATTTTAGATTGGTCCAAATTGAAAGCACTTGCAGACGACAAAATAAATATGATTGAAAAATTGAAATTTGTTTTGGGAAGGATAGAAAACATTGTGGGAAAAGGAGAAAATGCTGGTTACCAGCATTTTCTCCTTTTCCCACAATGTTTTCAAAAGCCCTCTTCTTCAGGGTCATTAAAACCTGGGTTTGTGTGGTAAAGAGTTGAGTGTGATATTTTTGTGACCATTGTTTTTTATTACTAAAAGGAAAATTATTGAAAGATACTAAACTCTATTTCCAGTTTAAGCCTTTACCACACACTCACAGTTTTTAACAGCCCTGAGAGAGAAGCCCTTTGAAAACATTGTAGGAAAAGGAGAAAATGCTGGTAACCAGCATTTTCTCCTTTTCCCACAGTGTTTTCTTCCCTTCCGAAAAAGAATCTTAATTTTAGAGTCACAATTATTTTGTCAACTGCAAATGCTTTCAATATGGACTAGCATAAAATTTTGTCATTTGGGAAAGGGTTACAGTTTTAATTCATGTTTATGAATTTTAAAACAAAACCATATCTTACAAAGTTCGAGACCAATAAAAAGTACATTTGAGCAAACTGCAATTGTTTTCACTATCTACATATTTTCAAGCTTTTAAATCAAGTATACAATGGTCCTTTAGCAAACAATCTCGTCTTTTAATGACCCCCAGGAGATAGCTTTAGAAACTTCGTGGGTGAAGGAGAAAATGTTGGTAACCAGCATTTTCTTCTATTCCCTCAATGATTTCTACCATTTCAATGACAAATCTAATCCTTTCTGCCACACTGAATTACAGTAGTTGTCAAAAAACACTTCCAATTTGGACTTGTCCAAAGTCTGTCATCTGGTAAACGGTTAACCCATTTCTGCACATAGTTTTTAACTCTTGACAAACAACAAAATTTTAGACTTGAAAGTATTTGCAGATGATAAATGGGACTCAAGTATTGAAATTTGCTTTTGAAAGGATAGAAAATATTATGGGAAAATGAAAAAAAAATGCTGGTAACCAGAGAATTTCAACAATGTTTTCAAAAGTCTTCATCTCTAGGGTCGTGAAAACTCAAGATTGTTTAGTAAAGGGTTAAACCGACAAAAACCCTTTTTAAAGTACCTCACACAATAATATTTCCAAGCCACTGGCTGCTATCCCACATGTTTCAATGAATATCATCAATTCTAAGAAATTGGAAAAGCCAGGAATCAAAACACTGACCCCTTGTTCTCAAGTCCTTGACTGAGCTACCTGGGCTTTGTCCTGTTCCTAAGTAAATACCTGTGTATAGTAACATGAACCAGGCTATGGCAAAAGGGGCTTAAGGCACCTCTGTGATGCATGATGCCTAGCAAGTCATAACATGATCATGGATCCACAGAGTTCATTTTTTTCTAACAACTGACTGAATCATGAGGTGGAATGGGCCTATTATATACAGAAAATTGTCCAATAGTGAAAAGTTTCATCTCGGGTCAGCCTGTGCAGTCCGCACAGGCTGACCTGGGTCGATACTTTTCGCAGATGCATTAAACCCCCTTATTACAGAGCATAGCTCATAAGCAAAATCAGTCATCTTATACCCGTTATCTATTCCAGCACTCAGAAAGCAATAGCTCGTAACTGTATCTGTCCAAACTTGTTTTCTAGCTTTATTGTCTGTAGATGATGTGTATAGGTATATGTATAGGTAGAGTTCTTATTTTGAATGTTACTCACTCAAATTGTTCCAAAAGAAACCTCCAGAATCCACAATTTTGATCCAAAATTCTAAAATTACGATCACCAATCACTGCAGAAGTCCATTCCAATGTTACTGGTATATTGTTAAGTCAATAGATGCACTAATATTGTCCATATTTGTCTATAAACGGAGAGCGATTTTTTTCCCTGTCCACACTGTTCAAAATGTCACGTCACTCTGTCCAAAATGAGACACTGAAATGACAAGAACACAAATTTCTTTTTAACTCTTTACCACACAATCCCGACTTTTAACAACCCTGAAAGAAAAGGCTTTTGAAAACATTGTGGGAAAAAGAGGGAATGCTGGTAACCAGCATTTTCTCCTTTTCCCACAATGTTTAGTACCCTATCAAAAAGAGAAATCATCAATTTAGCAACACTTAATTTGTCGTCTGCAAAATTAATGCTTTCAATTTGGTTCAGTCTAAAATTTTGTCGTTTGGTAAATAATGCAAAGTATGTATGGGCCATACGCGGGCAAAAGGGGGCTTAATACATCTCCAGGTGTTTTGAAAACATTGTGAGAAAAGGAGAAAATGCAGGTAACCAGCATTTTCTTGATTCCACACTATGTTTTCTACCCTAATAAAAACAAATTCCATCATTTGAGCCACAGTTAAATGTTTGGCTACAAATACTTTGAATTTGGACTAGTCCAAAATTTTGTTGTTTGGCAGAGTCATATGAAATCCTAAAGAGGCCATTTAACAACTATGTCCTTGTATCTTACACTGCCATTGAGACTGCATTCACATTTTGAGTCTGAAATACAAATTTATATAAGGTCTCCCTGGCTCAGTGGTAAAGTGTAGCACTCATAACCTGGAGGTCCGAGCTTTGAGCCTCACTGGGTTTTTCATAAGAGTGTCCTTGGGCATGACACTACAGAGCCATAGCCTTGCACCATTTAAACCCAGGGTATACATGAACAAGCAAACTGACGCAATGAAATGACTGATATAATGTTGAATGTCGCATTAAACACCATTCAATCAATCAAGTAAATTTAGATTGAAAAACACATGTATTTTTAATCTACTAGTCTCAGATTGTATCTCTAGAACTATTTTACACGATATGTTCGTTTCTTTATACAGTAAACCCTGCCCTTGTGGCCACCTTTATACTAATTCTTTTCAAACTGATAAAATTTCTAACTTGTCCAAATTGAAAGCATTTGTGGACAACAAATTGAATGTGGCTCAAATGACGGAACTTGTCTAAAAAGGTAAAATCACTTTTGGAAATAGAAAATGTTGCTTTTCACCTTTTTTCATTATGTTTCAAAAGCCTTCTTTTTCAAGGTAAAAAACAGCCCACACAATTTGAGAGTCTCTTTGGTGCTGGCTTAATACAAAGCAGCTTTTGAGTGTACCTTTTGTGCTTGCTTACTAAAAGTTGGACTTTAATTTGTTTTAGCCCCAAGGCATGCCTTTTTCTCTCTCAAGAGTACATTACTTTTACGAAATACTACTGCAGAGCCCTAGTGGTGCAGCTAGTCGCATAACGGACTTGAGATTGGGGGATCGCTGCTTCAAATTCCTAGCTCAGCCAATTTCTTTCCCAGGATTGATGATAGTCATTACAACAGGATACATTCCCCTCTCAATGCTAATCAGTGTATTGACAATGATTACGTGGAAAAGCAGCCAGTGGGATATTATGCAAAGTACTGGAAACAGAAACTCTTGATAAGCATGGATAGGTGCACTGGCTGCCGTGATAAAACTGAAATAATGTTGAAAATGGCATTAAACAACCGACAACTGGGGAATATTCACAAAAAAAAAATCAACTAAATGGAGAAATGTGAGAAAGGAGCAGTTGCTTGTAGCAAACAATTGCTCCTTTAAAAAATTTATGGCAAGGGTGTAAAAAAGTTGTATTTGATCAATCATCCCTTCAGCAGCTGATCCTTTCTAAGCTTAAAATATAATAGACTTCAAAGTTCTAACATTAATGTGTAATAGATGTAGATCTAAATATCATTCAAATACCTGTTGACATGGACTGTGCTAAAATCTGGGAAAAAAAAATCGTCATACAGCAGAGATATAATAACACCAGACTGGGATATCTATTTGTCGGTTAACAAACATCTTGGTCTCTCTGTATCACACCCTAAAAAGATACACTGTTTTTAGATTGGAAAGAAAAGAGATCAATAAAAAATGACATAAAAAATATTTTTCTTAATCACAATGTGGTAGATAAATATTACTTGAGTACTAGTAAACTTCTACTTTTGTCTTCAATTGTCTTGCACTCCAACAACTTGAAGTACATGTATTTATCAGCTTTGGAATATGTATCTATAAGTTTGAAAAGTATGGTTCATCTGCATGCAATAACTTGACTGATGAAGTAACATCAACTCTGTCTTCAAAAACTAGCAGTAAAAATAACTATAAGCAATGTGTTTTTAGTAACTCTTGAAAGTTGAGAAATATCCTTTGTTGACAGCATAGATCGAGATCAGATTGCACCTAGTAAGAGGTCTGACCTTTGATATAACGTCCACCACCTGATGCTAAACTCAGGTCAAAATTCGCTAGTAATTACAGACCAAAAAAAAACCCCACAAAGTTCTTAACTTTTTCATTACCTACGAAGATCAAGATCAGATCGCACATAATGTAAAGTCTGATCTTCGTTATAAACCGTCCACATTTTGTTTGACTTATTCTCCATGGCTCATATTACAAACCTTTATACCCTGTGTAGACATTCGATTTTGTATGCGCCGAATTTCTTACTAGTCAAAATTGTAATAGGCCGAAAGTGTTATAGGCCGAGATGTCATTCGATGTTTGGACGACTCTTGACAAGAAGAAATAGGCATATCATGATCGAAATAAATATAACACAACTCCGATTTACCAATCAAATGCATACAAATAAATTAGATACGATGAGCGAAGGTAATTTAACGAAAATTAAAGACTTACCGAAGTTTCGCAACGTTTTCTAAGGAAAGAAAGCACATCGTCTGTGTAATACGTCATCGGTCACATGGTGTCTACAAATAGGACACCAGAATGATTCCGAATAGTGCGTGGCAACGTCACTTGGGAGAATTGATAAAAAAAAATAGGATTTTTTGTATGGTTCTGTGACATGAACCGATGCTGCAATGAACGCCCCTATCCCCTTGGCGACAAAATAAGAGTAAATCTAACAGATTCGTGCCTTTTTTCAAGCATAAAAAAATTCTAATTTTGGACTTTATTGGGGCTTTAATAGTCTAGCTTTGAGATTTGGTTGGAACGATGTCCCTGAAATTCTCATGGCTTAGCCTATGACTTAAACCCAACAGCCCAATGAAAGCTTATGGGAATGAGTACATAGGAATAGGTGACCTGGATGCACTAGTTTATCCAGAATTCCTACGTAGAAAGAAATGGCCTTGTCAGTCACACAATTCTGCCAAAGTTGCACCCATAGGGATGCGGAGTATATGGTTTCTTCGGATAATCTACAACCCACTTCCCTGGAAAATGCGGTTTCAGCAACAAAATGGCAACAGTTAGTCTACGAAGCTTTGTTTGGGTCAAAAATAGGGCAAATGGTGGAACCTGTACAGACATGTGTACATTAACATTCAACCCAGGTTGTTACCATTGTGCCAACATAAGATAAAAACCAACTAGCCCTTCAAGAGAATTGGATAGAATCATAAAGTTGAACAATAGGGTTAAATCTTCCAAACATTTAGACTAAAAGTCTACACTTTGAAATACCTTTGACAAAAGGGTAAACGTTCAAAAAATGTAGACCTAAGATCTACAATTTAAAATGATAAAAAATATTACCATTATTGTTCTACTCTTTTTGAGAAAAACTTGATATTTCAGTGATAACAAATGTGACGTGAACCCCTCGAGGCCAAACTTATGGCTAGAGGTGTGGTTCTAAACAAATAATAGGAAATGGATTTCAACATCCCCGAAAAGAAATTAAATCTGATAATTATTTGCAAAATGGGGAGTGTATGGCAATTTGTCAAAAGGTGCCCGTCACATAAAAGATAACTATCCAAGTCACTTCTTTTTATGCAGAAGAGTAAAACAAGTAATTTTTTAAATGTGTCAGGGTCGGACAAGTAGGCCTCCCGATCCTGAGGGTATTATATGGAGGCCTTAAATTTGAATGTTCAGGCACTCACGTTAGAGAAAGGGTTTTACAGATCTTACATTATCTTTCAGTGATAACTTTGTATTAAATTATTTCAAAGTAGGATCAGCAACATGCAAACACCAGGCAAGTCTTTGGGGGATGTATCTGTACAGTAAAGAAAATAATTCCTCCGAATTCTGTGCAGTTGGTGAGTTGTTGTTGCAGTAATAATTCAAATCAATTTTACATGTCCTCTGTCCATATTTCAAAAAGATTTGAATAGAATACACTTTTGGGATAGAATCTGCCCATGAATTCTCTCAAGCCCATCCGATACGATGGGTAATTCAGAAGAAAGCAAGAATTGCCCAAACCAAGGTAAATATGGATGGGAAATAACTGCCTGATCACTTAAAAGTCCTAAAAATAACTAAACACTGGAGCAATCAATATATTTTACATATTTTTTAATCGGATATCAGGTAGACTTTGATTTGGCTAACTTTAAAGTGTTAGAGCACAAAAACTTGCAATGTTTAATGCACAATCCGTTAAATAAGAAATGAATGTGGCAAGAGGAGAGTTTAGTCTGATAAAATGCTGACTGCAGGAGGAGATAACTCCTTTAACTTCAGAATTAACTCTTCCAGTTGATAAGGGAAAATAGAGCTAGTGGGAAATGGAATATAGATTTCAAAGCCCTAAACAATGTAAAGAAAGGGGATACCTACCCTTGCTCTTATTTGTAGAGAGCTAAGATACCCTTCTGGTGGTGGGTCACTTTCGAAGTGGTTACCAATTCCACATAATGGTAGATAACCATTGTGGTAGAGGACCAGACTGAAAGCGGCCCACAGCACGAAATACGGTTCGTTCCAAAAAGCAAGGGTGGCATCTGGTAATACAGCAGTCACATTAATTTTGCAGGAACAGTAAGTCTGTGTTTAGAGGGCATATCTGGACATTTGCAAGTTCCAGCCTTTCTGGAAGACATTAGGGTAATGGGCAGGAGTTTCAGAATCATGTCGCAAATCTTGGGGGAAATCCTCTCATCTGCGAGTGAATCGACTTAAGTTCGTGCCCAAACATGTCATTTTTTTCCAATTGAAGGTGGAACTTTTAGTGAAATTGGTCTGGGGTAAAGGGTTGGCATTCAGAGATTAGCTTGTTAGGTATGTGGAAAATTGACCTGTACCCCAAAATTTCAAATTGTGGAATGTTCCCTGGGGTTGGCCAATGACCACTTTAAAAGGAACTATAGGGACTTTGAAAATCTAACTACTCCATTATATGCACTTAGCAGAAAGAATGGCCTAATTGGAGGGTGCAAGACAAATTTCATAAAAGATAGTTCTAACATCAGCTCCAGTGTTAAGTTAACCTGATTGGACTGGTCTGTTCATTCTTGATACCGATGTATCCCAGAATTCAATTGGAGCCCAGCTATTACAATTGTCTGGAGGACAGGAGAGTGTAATTGCTTAGTTGATTGTGTCTTGTCTTTGTTGCCTGAACGGTCAAAGTATTGCACCTCTCGTAAGGAGCCTCTTACAGCGGTGCGCTTTACTCGCTAGCTCAGGTAGTATTTGTCTGGCACTAATTCTTAATCCATTCAAACCACAGCAGTTTTAAAAATCCGACAAGGTTAACTGGCAAGTTGGTTGGAAGAATTGGTGCAATATGATACGGCTAGTGAGCACAGGCTGGATGCAAGCATCACAGTGCTGATCCGTGCTCTCTCGAATCCCTTTCTGTGGTAAGCGTAAAGTAATATATTGGGCCGTGAATAAAAACAAAACAAGTTACCCTGTGGGAATGCTTATATGATCAAGAAACGATCAAGGTTGTGGAAGCACCACACATTACTTAATATTTTTGACCAGTCCTCAAATACTGTGATATTTATGAAGCTGTGATAACACATATCATTTTAGGAACAGGGTGTATGTGTATATACTCTTTTTTGGTATATATATCAACCTGTTATGTTTTTATAATCATCTGCCTTTAAGGATTATTTTTAAGGCTAGGTTTAAGAAACCAATTTTATGTAGTGTTTTTAAGTCTGAATTAATCCTGGTGGCATCAAGCTTCACAACATGGACACAACATGGTCATGTCCAACTATAACGCCCAAGCCATCAAATTGGTGGAGGAAAACTGGGCCAGAGTGTGATAATGCCTTCCAAGGACTTATTATTTTATACTTTGGGTTTTATAGGGTTTTTAACATAAAGTGAAATTTTTCCTGGGTTCTTTTAAATAAAACGGGGAGGAGTGTAGTATCGTTAGTTTTCGTAGTAGTTCGGGTTCCGGAAAATGCCCGAGTCTTGGCGAAGAGTTGTTGACAATACAAAGCCAAGCAACAACCAATGAGGATCCAGTTGCCCATCCTGCACATGCGCAGGCGTTAACCTGGGCTAAAACCAAACCAGATTCGGGGCACTTGAAGATAACCTACTGAACTCAACACATCTCTGAAGCACAGCTCCCCACGAGGAAACTAGCTTTGACCGCGTTTTACAGACTGGCCGGCCAGAAGTTCTGAATACTATATCCAGATAACCGTATGTTCCGGCTAAGCTGTATTTATATATTCTTATAGAGACCAATTACTCTATATAAATAAGATACAGATCCGAACCTGTTTGATCCGGTTAATTTACCCTCACTTTTTTTCTGCTAAAATACGCCGACGGTGTAGCTTGGAGACGAGAAGTTGCTGCAGCACAAGAAAGCGAAATCATTTTACTTTGCATGAATAACTAAGGTAAGAATGATTTCTTTTTTTTTTTATAATTTATTCACGATATTGCAATTTTGTAACACTGACTCGCCCTCGAACGATTCCGGGACATTTCGGCCAATAACAATTTCGGCCCATTACAATATCGGCCCATAACAATTTCGGCCCATTACAATTTCGGCCCATAGTCTGTATTCCAACTGAACAGCACTTGAATGTTTCATTGCATGTTTATCAGCTTGCATGCTCCTACCTGTCTGGCTATCACTCTGTATGTGTTGCTTGATTGTTTATGTTTGACATTGTTTTAGTCGCTGGTCCAGCACCTTCGAAGGTTTGCCAAACATAATAGCTGCGTTGTGTACTGGACAAGGGAAAATTAGTGTCATCGTTTGAAATAACACAAAGGCATTTCCAGACTTGTAAACTTGCCAATGGTACCTCATTTCAAACTCGGTTTTAGTTGAAGAACGTCTCGTTTCTAAGGATGTTTCATTATGCAGAGCCTTCATGAAGGACTAATTCTAAGAATTTTGAAATTCCAGATCTCGCTTCGAATTCTTTTAATGAGAATTTGGGAAGTTATAGATACCCCGGCGATACCATAGATCTAGTTTTTTCCCAATTTTACCAGGGGACATATTAAAGTATTAATTTGGGCTTCAGCGTGGAAAACGGTATGCAATCCTTCTAAAAACCCTGTGCTGTCTAGAAGTATTACAGGTAAACAATATGAATTAGCATCCACAAAATCAATAGGGTTTACTGAGGTGACGAGAGGAATTAAGTGCTAACTAAATTATTAAAATTCTTCTCTGATCTTGATGCTTGGTGAAATTAACTGAAAAATTTTTGCCTAACAACTTCTTTAAAAACATTAATCCTTGGTAAATAATCCATTATCACGAATATATAAAAAAAAAAAAAAAAAAAAAAAAAAAAAAAAATGCACAAAACAAGACTCATTGTGCCAATTATTATTGCATTTGAAAATAATTACTTAAATTGCATCCATTCAATTATTTTCACCCGTCCTATACACAAATTTTAGAGCACTCACGCCGACAAGTAAACACCACCCCCCTTTCTAATCTATGTCATCCATTATATTCTTTATTTCATGAGAAATTTTCTTACCCTTTTCATGGTAATTGATTCTCCAACCCCCACATAATTAATCATATAGCGTTTATACAAGTCAGCTATTTAAAGTTGTTATCAAGGTTAGAAAAGTCAGTTTGAAGGGGTAATGATCGGACGATGTCAGTTTGAGTTAGGCTTGTCATGGGTTTTCATGTTTTATTTTTTATTTTTTATTTTTTTTTTTTGCTCATGCCGGGTAATATTTTAAGAAGCATTTAGACCAGTGCATTTTCACATACACACTAAGAAATGAAAATCAGAGTTACAGTGTGATAAAAATATTTTAAGACCCCCAGAAAAGGTGATTTCGGAGGAGAAATTTAGCACAAAATTGTTATAGTATACAAATCAGGAATTTTTGAAGTTCTATTAATATCAGTTGTCTTTGGTCACCATTAAGGCAATTATGACAGTGTTATTACTAATAACATTGCTCCGTAATTCTAATTAGCACAATATGATTATAAAATACCCGTCACACATGTACTTGGTTGTCAAGGAGACTGGATTCAGATTCACAACAACCATGATAATAAAATGCAACGAAGCATATACCTAAAATAGACGGATATCTTACACGATATATGGCCATACAGATACTGGATGGTTTAAACCCTTAGCCCAAATTGAAAGACAAAAAAAAAAAAAAAAAAAAAAAAATACTTGATGATAAATTATTATCAAATTCTCCTGCAAAAAAATAAAACGTAAAAAGATCAATGAACAATGCATTTAACTGGAACCTTTCAGTGGCGGGAGATCTAAGTATCCGTCGTGGAGAGCGTAGAAGAAGATCAAAATGTACTTGTAAAGTAAAATCTGATATTCGATTTATAACGTCTGCTACCTGATGCTAAACTTAGACCAAAATTAGGCTGAAATTATGAGAGCAGAAATTTAGATCTCTTCCACTGTCGATGGCAACTTAGTATCCTTTGTGGGTGGCGTTAAGTCTAGACCGAATTACACATGATGTTTACAGTCTGATCTTCGATACAAACCTAGATTTAACGTCCGCCATGTGATTATATTG
This sequence comes from Tridacna gigas, assembly GCA_945859785.2. NCBI lineage: Eukaryota > Metazoa > Mollusca > Bivalvia > Cardiida > Cardiidae > Tridacna > Tridacna gigas. The sequence continues at coordinate 9,018,138 of OX244031.2, read as the reverse complement.
GTTTTGCTTTGCTTATATTGTACACACTCTTTTACCATGTGTAAACATTCTACCAGGACCTAAAGCAAATATCTAAAATGTTGATTGATGCATTAAAAAAATATTGAAGAATGCAATTTAATGAACCAAACAATTAGTAAATAAAAGATTCGTCGAATCGTGCATTATTTAAGATACACCATCCATGAGCCAAAATCGTTATGGGCCGAAATTGTATGGGCCGAAATTGTTATGGGCCGAAATTGTAATAGGCCGAAATCGTTATGGGCCGAAATGTCCAGTCACCTTCATGACCAATCGCACATCATATGAATGAAGTAGATGTAGCCGATCGTAAATCACGCCGTGTAAATTTTTGCGTTAATAATAGACTACATAATAGATCAAATTATAAAAGTTTCAAACGTAGTTTACATAGACAAATGTGGCAGCATGTCATAATTTATTTTTGCAACGCATAGGTCTGCAGTCCGTTTAGAGCTATGGCTTCGACCCCAAGAAGGTTCGGCCCTAAGGAAAGAAAATAGATTTTCCGGAGAAGATTCGATCCAAAGAAAACTCGGTTTTGGGTCAAAACTCGCCCACAATTTAATATGATATGTGTACGCTTGTTTACATAATATCGTTCTCATGTTAAAAAATGATTTGAATGAAGTTCTAATAAATTCTAACTTTAATCATTTGGGAAAAAACAAATGACCATTGTTATCTTAAGACATAATCTCATGCCATGGTAACTTTGTAGAGTGATACATGATCATTGTGCTTATCTACAAACAACTTCAAAAACTAAATTCAGTGGCCAAAACTTTATGACGTTGAGCTTAGGTTTTTCCGACCTAGAACAAATGTAAAACAAGAGAATTATAATGTCTAGTTGTTGACTCATGTCCATATTAGCCATTTTTAAATGTTTTAAGAGTACTTGCAATTACCACCATTCCAGTGGGCATCTATGAATGGAACTTATTTGTTGTCCGAATACAACTTTGATATGATTTACACAATACTGTGAAATTGCATATCTATTTTCAGCTCTGCTTTTTTCGAAGAACACATTGAGGTACAGCACTGTCATAGCCCTGGCATCATCTGTGTCATCCGACTCCTCTGTATCTTTGTCGACATTTTCGTGCAAAAACTTTGACATCTTATGATTTCTCTGTTATTACTGAAGATAATTGTTTACTTAAAACTCTGACTAATTGTTACCAATCAAAAGGAGAACCCATACAAGAGGGGCAGTAACCATCAAAATATTTTTGACACAGTTCTGCCCTTTTACTTAGAATTTTCACTATAAGCAAATGCAGCCAAGTGTTGGCACCCACATCTGGTGTTCTTGTTGTCTTGTTGCACTATAGTGACTGTTACAATCACTAGGTCAGTTTGAACTGGTGGAATTTGTGTCTGAAAGGGTAGAAAACATTGTTTGAAAAGGAGAAAATTCTGGTTACTAGTATTTTCTCCTTTTCCCACAATGTTTCTAAAAGCTTCTTTTCTCAGGGTCATTTAAAGTCAGTTATAGTATAGAAAGGTGTTAAAAGTTCAAATAATACCATAAATGTAATTTTCAAAGTTGCTATTGAAATATATATTGGTCCAGAGTAATCAGTTTTGATGCATGGAATAGTAGCAATGAGTTAAACGGCTGGCCAAGCACAATGAGGAGCCTGATTAGACAAAATTATTTGTGTCTTTGGAACAGGCTGTATAATACATGGGTGTAGTATTTTGATTGTTGCAGTTGTTGTGCATATGACAAAGGACTATCGGTGGTCACGCAATTATATTGTCAGTCCAATTTGCAAAAGCAGTCTAGTCAAGGTTACTTAATGACGTCCCTCATATAGAAGTAAGCAAGTAAATGAATTTTAACACTTTACCGCACAATATTCCCTGTTCAAGGGTTTTTCAAAACAAGGCTTGTAACCAGCATTTTCTCCCTTTCCCACAATGTTTTCTACAGTTTCAAAGACAGAAATAATCTTTTGAGCAAAATTTTTATTTTTCGTGTGCAAAGGCTTTCAATTTTGTTGAGTCTAAAATGTTGTTGTTTGGTAAAGAATTAACTTCCTCAAACAAAGAATGATGCATTTATTTGATTCAAAAGGTGAAAATGTATTAGAAATAAATGAAAGCCTCAATTTTAAAGAAGTAGCTCGCAAAATGTTGTGGAAAGCATGCATTTGCTAATTACATACAACAAAATATGCCTTTCCCTACAATGTTCTTTTTTTTAAATTGCTACTGAAACACTTAGTCTGCCTGAGGTTGAATATATAATTTTCAAATGTGTACTCCTAATCATGTGAACTTCTGCTTGAAAGAACAAAAATGGAGATGTGGTGAGTGGATGTGGGAATGAAGTTACAGCAGTGAACAGCAAAATTTTGATATCTGCCACACTTCTGGAAAACTATGCAGTGATGAAAGAATGATACTTTTCATCCCAGAGTTTCACATGAACAGAGCTGAAAATGTATCATATAAGGTGACATAGAAACCTATATACATGTATTGTATTTTTGCTTCATCTTATGTAAATTTCCTGGCATACAGCCAACCTCAGGTAACGCAGATGGTGGTGTGCAGGATTTGAGACCAGGAAGTTGCTGGTTGAATCCCCAGCTTGGCCAATATCTTTCAGTGGATTGTTGGTAGTCATTGTGACAGGAGACATTCCTCTCACACTGCTGATTATTGTTTCAACCATGGTTATGTGGGAAAGCAGCAGTGGCTTGGGAAGAATGTTGTGAGAAGTACTGGTAAAAGGAAATTCCGAAAATGTGGGAAAGCATCCAGTAGCCTGGGAAGATTAATGTACAAAGCACTGGTTAAAAAAAAAAAAAAAAAAAAAAAAAAAAAAAAAAAACTGGGAAATTCATGGATTGTTCAACTGCTGTTTTATGTCTGAAATAATGTTGAAAATAGCATTAAACACAAAAAAATGCTAAAGTGAGGCTTTCCTCATACTCGTATGTTTGATACTTACTGTGTTCTCAAACAATCATTTAGTATTTCTTAATTCCATTGCATTTTTAATCTATGATACAATTAAACATTTCTCCAGAATATTTTCTACTATGTGAAAAAATCATTGTAAATGGAATTTAAATGGGCATAGGTAAACCCCCCATCCACAAAGTAGAGGGGGGTATACCGGTTTCACCCTGTCTGTCTGTTGGTCCCTATTTTCATTTCCATACTCTAACTCAATTTTGTTAGACCAATGACCCTGAAACTTCATACAAGTGTTGCTAACAACCCCGTGGCTTGGAAAGAATATTGTGCGCAGTACTGGTAAAAGAAACTCCAGGAAAGCATGCTTAAGAGCACTGGCCCCCGCAATATAACTTAAATAATGTTGAAAACAGCATTAAACACCATACAGTCAATCAATCATTTTATTTGAATGGTTGTATTTTTACAGATTTCCTGCTGTAGTTATTGTTATATCACTGCAAAAGTATCTATATTTGGTCCTTTCATTCAGATCAGAAGATCTACATCAAATATTTTTTTTCCAAGGAGGTTCCATATTAGTTTGGATTCACATGGGTCACAAGTCAAGGTCACAGATAAACCTTGTTTGAAAATTGTTTCAGTGCTCTAACAAAAACATCGTATGACCTAGAACTCTGAAACTTTATACAAGTGTTGCTCATAAGCCAATATTGTTTATGGGTCACATGGATCAAAGGTCAAGGTCACGGGTGAACTTTGTTTGAAAACCAATTCCATGCTTTAACTCAGTAGCTGTTTGACCTAGGGCCCTGAAACTTGGTTCATATCAGCATTGTTTTGACTATTAATCAGTCATTTGACAGCCTCAGTCTAGAGGACTTAATTGGTAGTACTGGTAGTACAAATACTTAACTGACTCTGTGTTAACCCCTAACCTGCTGAATAAGTGAAATGAAACTTTCAACCCGATAGTAAAAACTCAAATTGCTATTTCTGGGGGGGGGGGGGGAAACATGTCCGTATCGGACAGTGTAGTTGTTCTGTGCAGTCTGATCTTGATCTACAACTGTGTGCAAAAGGTCTTTGAGCTGCGCCTATGAGCCTATGGATTAAACATAAATCATTGTATCCCCTCACTCTTTTATGTCCCAGCCATAATACAACAAGCATTCTGATAGTATTGCATAGCAATACATAGTCCCCTACCGGCCGTATGTATCGCTGGCATGTCAGTGAAATTTTTAAAGTCCAAGGCCCGTAAATGCGTCAAAAAGCAGTGGAGCGGGACGAAACTCGAACTTGATGTGCAAGTCATGGTGGTTGATGTACACACCAAAAATCAGCACTATATATGTAGCAGCGTTTAGAAAAAAAGTTCGGAAAAATGTTTTATCAGTAAAATTTTGTAAGTCCAAGGCCCGTAAATGCGTGAAAAAGCAGTGGAGCGGGACGAAACTCGAACTTGATCTGTAAGTAATGGTGGTTGACTTACACAGCAAAAGTCAGGTGAATATCTACCAGCATTTAGAAAAAAAAAAGTCCAGAAAACTGATTTATCAGTGAAATTTTGTAAGTCCAAGACCCGTAAATCCGTGAAAAACCAGTGGACCGGAACGAAAGTCGAACTTGATCTGTAAGTAATGGTGGTTGAGTCACACAGCAAATCTGAGATCAATACCTACCAGCGTTTAGGAAAAAGTCCGGAAAACTGATTTATCAGTGAAATTTTGTAAGTCCAAGGCCCGTAAATCCATGAAAAACCAGTGGACCGAAACGAAAGTCGAACTTGATCTGTAAGTGATGGTGGTTGAGTTACACAGCAAATCTGAGATCAATACCTACCAGCGTTTAGGAAAAAAGTCCGGAAAACTGATTTATCAGTGAAATTTTGTAAGTCAAAGGCCCGTAAATCCGTGAAAAACCAGTGGACCGGAACGAAAGTCGAATTTGAACTGTAAGTGATGGTGGGTGACTTACACACCGAAACTCAGCTCAATATGTACCAGCGTTTAGAAAAAAAAGTCCGGAAAACTGAATTGCCGGACTGACGGACAGACGGACAGATGGACAGACGGACGGACGGAGTGCAAACCTAAAGTCCCCTTCGGCTTTGCCGGTAGGGGACTAATAAACAGATATAGCATGTAGTGTTGTACATCTGTAGGTCTTCAGTGTTGTGTTCATTTCTGGCCCATAACTTTGATAATTACATTGGATTAAAAAAAAAAAAAAAAATGGGAACTAATGACAGACATGTTTCGATCATGTGTCATGTGCAGTAGAGGTGCTGTCAGCTTAAAGGTCAGTGCCAAAATGCCATGACTCAGAAGTAACCATATTTGAGAAGAGATCCAAAATTCTTCAGTGTTGTCCTTATCTGTTTTGTAGGCTTAACATGGGATTGTCCGGGGTTTTTGACTTCTTGAATTCATTTCTAGGAGATCAAATGACCCCACCATGCCAAAGCCCAGGGAAAACCTTGGATTGTCCATGAACAAGGTGTTTCAAAGCCCAAGCATCATACTGATAAACCTGGCATTTATTATTTCATTAATGGGCAGTTGCTCCATGTCGACTGAAATTATACTTAAAATGTAAAACACTGTTTAATCTACCAGTCTAGTTTTTATTTGAATGGACGAGCCCAAGTAGCTCGGTCAGTAGCGTACAGGACTTGAGAACAGGAGGTTGCTGGTTTGATCCCCGGCTCGGCCAATTTTTTTCCGAGGATTGATGAGTCATTGCAAAAGGATTCATTTGTCAGTAGTGTATAAATGATACCTTCTAGAAAATCCCGCTCTCCGCCAACCATAATTCCCCCAAAATTTAAATCTGTTTTTTCCTGCTTGCCGCCAACCATAAATTCAATCCAATATTCCCATCCCCCGATCTCGCTTATCCCCCGGCTCGAGCCAGCATTCCCATCCCCGATATCACGACAGAATTACCATCTCCCGATAATAACCCAGAATACCCATCCATTTTTGTAAAAAAATTAAAAAAAAATAATAAAAAAATTTCCCCCCCTCGCTCGTCTCTCCCCAAAAATTTCTGATCTCGCAATCTTTCTATCCCCTCGTGCGTCTCTCCCCAAAAATTTCCGATCTCGCAATCTTTCTATTCCCTCGCGCGTCTCCCCAAAAGATTTTCCGATCTTACTATCTTCCTATCCCTGCGCGCGTCTCTCTCGAAAAATTTATAACTCGTAAAGTTATAAATTTCCAATCTTGCTAATTCTTTATCCGTTCGAGCCCGGCCCGAGAAAAATTTCCCCGATCTCGCGAGTTTCCTTATCTCTCCGCACGCGCGTCTTTCGAAGAGAAAAAATTTATAACGGGCGAAAAGTTATAAATTCTCGTAAGAAAAAAAAAAAGAAAAAAATCATTTTATTTTTAGTTTAAAATTCCGTATTTTCAAAAAAAATTTTTTTTCGTTCGTTAAAAAATTTGAATTTTAAGTAAGTTTTTTTTCCAAGTAATTCGCCATAATGAGCGTGTTAAATATTATAACGAACGAATCCAGAGAAAAAATTAAAAGATGTTTGCGAGAGAGACCACTTAATATTATTTATTTTACGCAGGTACCGAGAGAGAAAATAGTAATGGTATTTATTGGTGGGAAAGAATATACGAGTGCAAATAGGCTATTTAAAAGTTTAAGAACAACCATATGCTATCTTATCAGTAGAGAAAAAGCCAGAAACACACAAGATTTTACGGTGGATATTTGCGTGCATAATTATTTGACTAAAAGAAGGGATCCTATTATAGAGAATCATCTGTCAAGTACGGTTTTTAGTGAAGATCAGAATAAATATTTAAAATCATTGTCGTTTCTTATGATGGGTAAACTTACTATTTTATCGTTATTTTTTAGAAATGGAAATTTCGAAGAAGACGAACCTAAAGAAATTAATGGTAAAAACATATTTACTTCTGAAACGTGCGTAATATGTTTAGAAAATATTCCGAATATACATTTTGTTGATTGCGGTCATATTTGTTTGTGTGAAGAGTGCGACAACATAAATATTTCACCGGTATGTCTAGTTTGTAAAACCAATGACAATATAAAACGAAAAATATAACTTTTTAAATATTTTTACGAAAATAAAACGCGAGTTATAAATATATATTTTATTAAAAATATATATTTTTAAACACGTAAAAAAGTTAATAGACGATTTTTATTTTTTTGTAAACGTCTGTTTTCATATATTAGTTTACGTATTATCTTACTATTATTACTTCTTTTTCTAGCATTAATTATAGATTGTTTCCATTTTTCGTTTCTACGATTAATATCATTTTCGTCAATAATCAATCTTAAAGACTTATTTATTTCTTTTAACGTCTTAATACGATTATTATTTTCCGAGATTTTTTCGTCATAATCCATTTTAAAAAAAAACAAAAAAAATATTTTACTCGCTTAAAATTCGGTATTTATCAATATTTAAGAAAAAAATTCTATATAAAAAAGATGTATAGTTTAGACATCAGATTTATTTCGCATTTAACTAAAGTACAGGAAGATAAAATTTACTTCGGTGAAGTAAAATATCGAGAACCGAATATAATAGCATTACCACCACGCATAGACGAGAACAATTTTTTATTGTTGCAAATATTAAAACCGGTTATTTACTATATTTACAAAAATGTATTAACTCGCGTAACGTTAGTATTTATGATGAAAACAGATATTACGCTACATTTAAATAATCTATGAACCTATAATATTTTATGGCCATATAATAATTTATTAGCTAACGTTGGTGAATGGGATAAAAGAAAACCGCTTTCCATTAATCTTGTTATGGATGGTGTCTATTTTAATCCGACAGATTTTCCTCATTCGTGGCAATCTGGAGACTTTAATCAGCGCGTTATATGGTCCTATAATCCTACAGAATCGGATGATGACTCATCATCGTCGGAAGAAGAAATTAGCGATAAAGAATCACTCGAAATAGAAATTCATACTGAAACTCACACAGAAACTGCATCAGTTACGGATCCTTCCGAAATTAGAATAACGAACGAAGAACAAAATGTCGAAACAACAACGTCAGTTTGTTATCGTGGCGAAGTTTACCAAGAAGAAGAATGCATTATATGTAGAGATAAAGAACCGAACGTATTATTTTGTAACTGCGGTCACATGGTAATATGTTTTGATTGTCTCGTTGATAGTGAAAAGAAAAAACGAGCGATAACTAAATGCCCAACGTGCAGACTAAAATTTGACGTGGTAAGGATATTCGAATAAATTCATAACTTTTTTTTAAAAAGTTATAAATTTTCGTCTAACTTATAATGTCCCAAAGCTAACGTATTTATACTATCTTTTAATATAAATCTTTTATCATCGTCGTGACTTAACGCTATTTTGTTTATCTTTTCCGTATACATTTCGTGCCCGCGACTTCTTAGTACACGCATTTGCCTATACTGATCTTTTTTCGTGAATAAACAATGTTTATAATTCGCGAAAGGTAATTCTTTTTTGACGACCGACTTTTTAATTCCCTTGCATCTTTTATCCACCTTATTATCCAAGGTTTTATAAGCGTACATTTTTGCCTTTAATCCTACAAATTCCGTCATAATTTTACCTCCTAATTCGTCTTTAAACTTTCCTATTACTTTCTTGTTTCCGCTTTAATAACCCTGATTATCGGTCGGATAGTTACTCGTGTCAAATATTTTAGGTATGTCCGGACGAATATCTTCGTAAAGGTCGTACGTTTCTATTTCGAGTATAAAACTATCGGTATCCATATAACACAATTTAACTTTATCATTATACTTTTTCCTAAAAATAAATATAATAAGTGTTATACATATGCGTCTTACTGATATCTAAAATGCTCATACCCAAATAAACGGGTTTGTCAGATTTTATTAAGGTTCTTTTCATGTGTAAAGCTACTAAATTTTCGTCGAATATAGTCGTATGATCGTAATTCGGTTTTGCTGCCTGCTTTTTATAAAAATAAGATTGATTGGCAGAAAGTAATTTTATATCTACTCTGTTTCTTATATTTTCCATCGTTTTACCAAAAACGGAATTATTCATCAACTTAAAAAAATCTTTTTCGAAGTCATTTTCGGCTTTAGTTCTTAAACCGTTGTTAAGATCGATGTAAGATTTTAACCAATTACTTTCTTTAAATTTAAATCCTCGGGTAACGTTTTTTAATTTAAGGCCCGAGTCAATATACGGTTTTAAAGCCCGATAATGCAAAACATATTTTTCTTTATTGTATAAATTGGGAATTAATTTTTTTACCTTTTCTACTTTTAAATGTTCGGGCGCTAAAGGAAAGTCGTTGTGAAAATCGTGTAATGTTTTAGGGTATTCCAATTCTACCTCTAATATACAACCTTCTCCTTTTTTATCTCAATATTTTTCCCAATTTTTTAATTCTTTTTCCGTCATCCATTTAAAACCGTGCGTGGGTAAAGGCTCGCTCATTGCTCCGGAATAAAGACTATTTGCGTCTACGTATATTAAATACTTCGGAGGTTCGTTCGTCACATATTGATCCCCCATGTATTTATTATTCGCTTTCGAGTATCTCGTTGTACACATGCTAACCCCGCCTCTTAGCCCATTTTCTGTCATTAAAAGCCTATCCGGGTTCGATAAAAGTTCTAACTTTACCTCAGTTATCTTTAACAAGGCGTCCCAAGCTAAACCGGGGGCGGTATAATACCAACAAGGGTCTAAGTCGTAGTTTTTACGGCAAACGTTTCTAAAGTTTTCGTAAACATCGGCCAAAAGTAATACGTCCGTTTTGTTGTATAATTTTAAGTAATCTTCTAGCGTGCTCGCGTTAAAAGTTTTCCAAACATTTTTCGCGTGAGCGTAGTCTTTATCAGTAATATGTTCCCCGTTTAAACAGGAGTAAAATTCTTCCTTAGGCGGTAATTGCGTTTCTTTAAGCCTTTTAAAAGAGTCTAAGTATTCGTAGGGAAAAATTCCTTTTTTTTTAACTAATGACAACTCTTCTTTCGTAAAAAATTGCGATAAAAGTTTTATTTGGTCTTTATTTAAATTGCTCGAAAGATCATCTAAACTTGTACGCATAAACTTAAAGGTATCGATAAATCTAAGTTTATGCCATATCGTTTTTTTTTTTTTTTTTTCTTCTATTACCTCGTCAACGACAATATCCTTACTAAAGCTGATGTATTTTTCCTCGTTATTCGGATGCAATTAATTTTGCCGTAATGTTTACCGAGACTTTTAATAAAAAGGTGAGCGTCATAACCACTAAGATTATGAAAATACATGGGGATAAAGTCCGGCGTTTTTGCTTCTAAGTTACACGAATTATGCGCGGCGCCCCTATATTTACCCGCAAAATGACAATGATCTCTTACTTTATCGTTATTAAATTCTTTACCGCAAAACCAACAATGCGTTCGATTTTTGTAATCCGTCTCTTCTTCCTCAGTCATGATAATAGGCTTTTTATTTCGGTAGTACTTTTGGTAAATTTCTCGCGTGTCAGATATTAGCCGTTCTATAAACTTTTCCCCCGCATCTTTTCCGACATAACTTCTCGTAATAGGTCGGCAAACATTATCCTCGAAACAGTTTATTAGGTAGTAAAAACTACATGGGACATGATGATGTTGTTTTATAGTAAAACTATTTTCTGGGTTTAATTCGCACCTATGTATAGGTTCCAAAATACTCTCAAAATCGGCATAGACAACAAAAGGAACCGGTAGTTTTCTATAATGGTTTTTAAAACTTATCATAGTACCTTTTTCCGGCATCTCTATTCTAATGCTCTCGTGATCGTTACAAAATGTTCGGTGTTTTTCTAAAAGATCTTCATTTCCAAAAAGGTTTAAACACCGCTTACAAAATTTAATATTTCCATTATGACGACTCGTTACCTGGCTTCTTAGTAACCGATTAAAGTTTTTTTTATGAGAGCATAGTGCGTTTTTTTCTCTCCGTCTTTAATATATAACAGGTCTACGTGATTGCTTTTTTCGAAGCTCGCGTTCCTAAGAGGATAATTTTTTTCATTTTCATAACCAAAAACATTGACGCTAATTTCCGGATTTTGTTTCTCGAACTTATTTATGTCTTTAATCGAGACGGGGTATTCGATCCCATCCATGTTTAAACTGTCTTCTTTCGATCGTAAATTTCTATCAATTATTTCCGCGTTCTTGTCTTTAGGATAAAGACGCCTTAAAACGCACCATAAAAAACATTTATTATCCTTATTTTTTATATTAATAACGGCTTTTTTATTTTTAATCCAATCCGGCAAATCTAACCACCCATTAGCCCCCAAAGGTTCGTAAACGACTGTATGCAGTTCTAATACCATTATACGTACAAAAGCCCAACCGCTGCCTTCTCGTTCAAACTTTTCCATTTTTGCCGTAATTTCGTCCCACATATCTCGTAATATATCATTTACTTCATCCCCGTTTAAGTTTAAATATTGATTCGATTGAAAAGCAAATTCTTTTTCTTCCCTATCGGGGTCCGATATAAGATAATATCTGCTTCTAAGAACTAGTTTTACCTTTTTTCGTAGGTTACTTCTAAGAACGCCTCGAATAAGCTCTTCCGTTTCGTTAAAAAATTCGTCCGGCAAATAACCCCTTTTTCCATCTATTTTATACACTCTAGTATAATTTCGAAATGCGGATTGCCTTAAACTAATATTAAATCGTTCCCTAACAGGAGGAGCCCGCGGTACTAAGGGTACCCGAGCAGAAGGTCTAGTACGCAACCTAATTCTTGACTGAGTCAGGGCTCTAACGCCCGGCGTAGCTGGTACTATGGATCTTCTCACGTGTAATCTAAAGTCATCCAGTACTTGCGGTTTGTCCGTGGAATCTACATTATCGACGAGCCAATTATTGAAATTAGTTATTCTTCTCTGTACAGGTTCTGGGACAAACGCGGAGTAGGCCCTAGATGCGGCCCGTTTCGCCGTCAAAAATAAATTCGAAATATAACGCGACATTTTTTTATATTATAATAAAAATATATTTAAGTTGGTAATCAATTTTATTACGATTTAATCGTAATAAAATTAAGTTATAGTTATTTTATATTTATCTTTCCAAACTCTGCCATTCCAATTACAAACCGTTTGAGGACTGGTCTCGATAAATTTGCTCGCTTTATAAATCGAGCAAAAATCGCGTACGTTTCCCGTTTAAACGTTTTCTACGCGAACTTTTTTCGGATTATTCCTAATATCTTTTAATCTATCGAACCTAGGATCTATCGTTTTTTCCGGTTTAGGAGGCTCTTCCGGTAATACCCCGCGTTCTTTAGCTAAATCGATCAATTGTTTTTTATCCAAATAAGAAAAAAAATTATATTATTTTCTTTAAGAATATCTTTTAAACCCGATTTGCTAATCATTTTTTTTTATATTAAAGAAAAATCTTAATACACTACGCTCATTTTATTTCCGTCGGATTGGAAGTTTATTCGTCTATCGCTAATCAAAACGGCATATGCTTTACAAGCTCCTAATGCTCCATCGTAATTGTTAGCAAAATTTGCCTTAACATGAATATCGGTTACGGAATATTTTAGCCTTTCACTCTGTTTGCTAACATCGAACAAAAACAAAGGATACAGATCTCTGTACTCTAACGGGGTAAAATTAGGATTTGACGCTAAATCATCCACGAGAAAAAACTTAGATCTAAATGAAGAAACATCACCGTACGCTCTACTAAATTGTTGATTGTTAAACGAAAGTTTGTAATCATGTCTAGGATATTTATAAGAATTTAACGTAACGTGAATATCCGTAACTTGTAAGTGGTCGAATAGGGCTGGATTTGTTGTTTGGACACTGTCTTTGCCCTGCTGAAAACTGATAATAATGTAACGTGGAAACTCTGGCGATGTTTTAACGGCGAGCCTCCAAGTAAATGATAATGCTCGATAACAACTGCATTATCGCATTGTATCATTCTATAATTAACCGGAAAACTTTCTTTATTCTCGATATGTTTATAAAGTTGAAATTTATACTGATCCACTGGTAGCACGTGCGGCATATACCACGCTATTCCTTGCAGCACGACTTTACCATCAACAACAACAGGATTACCTCCACCATCTACAGCATTGCTTTTAAAAATAGCGTCATTATCACCAGCTCTTGTTAAGTAAAGAGTTTGCTTCATTCCGTACAAGACTTTATCGTAATCTAAATGTACCCTTTTGTGCGGGCTTCTTAATAATGTGTTCTTGTCTAAGTTTAAAACCCAAATTAATATTATTTCCGTCTATTACTGTCCCAACTGTCGTATCCTTAAGCCACAATTGGTTTAATCCCTGCGATTTAAAAAGAATCGTCGGAATATTTTAACAATCCGAGCATATTCTTTCAATCTCTTTACCCGAAAGGTCGTATCTAATATTACTAAATAGATACATTAAGCCGTTGTTTGTTAAAGTAATACGGTCATCATCGCCATATAGTGTATCATCGCCTTTTATTAATCTGCCTTCTATAAGTAAATAGCTTTCGCTAGGATGCATAAAAATATCTTGAGTTTCGATGTTAATCGCAATATCTCCGGTACTGTTAAGATTAGTACCTACAATCGGTAAATACTCGAAGTATTTGTACTCTTCGATAGTATCGTCGTTAATCTTCGTTTCAGTAATGTCTAAAATGCTCATTTTTTATTATATTATAATAATCTTAAATTATTATAATATTTTTACGTCGTTTTAATGCCAGCCCCGCTATTTAATTTTTTAACTGATTCTTGTATAGCAATCGCGTCATTACCACTTCCAGCTAATAAAGTGTTCGTGTTTTGCGAAGTTACGGGCGCTGCCGCGGGTATAGCGGTATACTTTTTAAATTTTTTTTTAGATTTCGGCGTTAAAGCCTTTTCAACTAATTTTTTTCCCGCGTCTATAGCGACGCTCTTTCTGGTCTCTAAAGCTTTTTTCGCTCCTTCCTTAGCGACGCTCTTTCCCACATCAACGGCTGAGGACGCGATTTGTTTAGCCGCGCTACTACTAAAAAGTCTCGCGAGAAAGTTAGCTAAGCTGTCAAAAATTCCGGCTCCCCCGTATGTATTTCTTCTTACAAATCCTCGTTTCTTATAGATGATCATATTTTTATAATAAGGACATTATTTTTTTATAGATATTACTATCGAAAACGCCTTGCCTTTTTAATTTGTCGCACACGCTAACGAGTTCGTTTCTCACGCCCGTATTACCCGCCGCTTTACTAGCCATAAGTAAGTCGAGTTTTTCTAGCAAAGCGTTAGGGTCGCTGGGGATAACAACTTTTTTAAGGCCTTTACCAGTTTTTTCTTCTTTAAGACTATCCCAAACAGGTTTAACACATTTTTTCCATTTTAACGATCTAGAGGCTTTAGGATGGGGACTGTCGCGGTAATTGCCTCGACGCATAGTATTAGTATAATCTAAGTTATCAGCATAATTTTTCTTATCTTCATCTTCAATTAAACTGTCTATGGGATTTTTTTTAGTAATAAGTTCCCACAAGCCCGGTGTTTTTTTAAAAGTTTTGTCGCCAATATAAATGTTTTCTTTAGTAAAGATAAATTGTTTATCACCCAAATGAAGTTTACCACCTTTTTCATAGACACCAAAGGTAGTATCAAGATCCTTTTTTTCCCCTTCTTTAGATGTTGATGGCTCTTCTTCCTCTTCTTCCTCTTCTACTAATGTTGATGGTATCGAGCTTGTTGATCTATAACTAGGAGGAGCCGTGCTAAGAGGATAACCTATTTCTTGTTGCAATTGTTGCGGCAATCTTTGGGGTAACTGTTCGATAGCCGTTTTAATACCTTTAAGACCCTTAATAGGTTTAAGGCCCTTTTTGATAGGCCTAAGACCCGACGTAAGTGCCCTTTGCGTTTCTTTTTGCGTTTCTGTAACGGGCTTAAAAAACTCCGAAAGATCCGCTCGTAATTCTATTTTACCCGTTTTTTCCGCTAGTTCGTTAGCGCGAATATTCTTTTTTATCGCGAGAAATTCTTTTACAGTTTGTTACCTTTTTACCGGATCAGCGATTTTTAAAAAAGACATTTTTTATTAGGATTATTTTTTTAAACAGTTTTTAACGCAGTTTTTAACATAGTTTTTAACCCGTTTCGTAACTAAAACTACACGAAAATTTAATTTTAGGTTTTTTAGGCATCTTCAATGTCCGGATCCCTGAAAAGGATCTAATATTCCAACGGCGCACCGTGATGTTTCTCAACCAACTTCCGAAAGGACTCACGCTGTTCTCTTCTCCCTCTTTCTATTAACGAAGCTTCCGTTTCGCTCGACATCTTTTTCTTGGATTTAGACCTAATTTCTTCCTTCATCTTCTTATATTTCTCTAATTCCTCCATAATTAGTTGAAACTCTTCGTCCGTGACTTTATTATCCGATAAAGCTTTCGAGACGTGCGAGGTTATAGTATTTAATTTCGTATCAGCGATGGTTTTAATCTTTTCGTGTTTTTCGGCTTTAGCCGTCGAATTTCTAACGGCGTATTTTCCGACTAAACTTAAAAAACCTGTAAAAGCTGCGACACTTTCTATCGCTATTACTGCGGGTATCGCGACTACCGTAGATAACAAACTAATACCTCCAGCCCCCACGGCTAAAGTAACCGTAATTAAAACGATGTCAACGTTGTCTACTATTCTCGCAGCTCTAAAATATTTTTTACTTAAAGCTTCTCTTTTCGCGACCTCGCCTTCTAAAAAGTTTTGTATCTCGTTAATTTTTTGCAAACGATAACCCTGTCCCTCATCCACCGGAGGAGCTGTGGGTAATTCGGGATATTTATTAATCTCTTTCATTTCCATTTTTTATTAGCGAAATATTTTTAAAGATGATAATAAACGCGACATAAAAGTTCGTTTTCTTCTATTTTTACCGAGTTCTTTGAATTGTTAGTAATAGTAATTAAAATATTGCTAGCGTCTTTAAGACTTATCTCGTTTTGTAAACTGCAGTTTTTAAATCTTAGAGAATACGCTAATGAGGTTAAAACTACGCCTTTAGTCAATGTGAAATCTAAACCTAATTGCATCGGAAATACTTGCCCCGGAGTTAACGTAATTTCTTCTTGGGCAAAGATGTTCCAAATTAACGGATTTTCTTTTATCGGAGGATGTTTTAAATTAGGAGCCAATCTCCAATGGATCGTTTTTGGTTGAGAAATTTTCGGTTTCACGCTAAATTTGTGAACATTCATCTTTTTTAATTAATATGTTACTCAGTTAAACGACGTAATATATTAATTATTTTTTTCCTCGATTAAACGTTTTACTTTATCGAGTATTTCTTTAAATACTTCCGATTTCGATCTCGATGTATCTATAGGTATCCAATTATCTCTTTTAGATAAATATATATCTTTGTAATTTTTTTTCGCTTCTTCTTTGAAATTTTTCGGTTTCGTATATTTCTTTAGGCATTTTTAGTCTAAAATTGTAATGTTTAGGTCTACCGCTATATAGATATAAAACCAAATCGGGTTCCGGTAATCCCTCGTCTACATTTTCCAACCATTCGATAGGAATAGTATTATCTAACGTTTTTGTGTAAACAACTCCAGAAAAATAATATCGATCCGAAATAAGAACCGCTTTTTTATTATTTGCCATACGATTAAGAGTATCGTAAAATTCCCATCTATTTGCGGAAGAAAGTAAATGCGATACTCTAGGATTAATATATTTTCCCAGTCCGTAGTTATTTTTTAAATAATTATCGATAAATTTACCTATCTCGGTATTTCTGTCAGGAAACACGATAAGTCCTACATTATCCGTTTTCAACGCTTCAAAAAGATTTTTACTATGAGTAGTTTTACCAGTTTTGTCACAACCTTCAAATACGATAAACATGATTGAGTTTTATTAACGTAAAATAATTAACTCATAAAATAGCTCCTAAAATGGGTATATTTTTAAAAGGACTATTGGATCCGAGAATAAGACCTTTTCCGTCGTAAAGCTTTCCATCCTGTTTTAAATATAAACCGTTACCGGCGGAACCTAATCCTTTGCCTTTATAAGGACTTAAATAAAGACCTTATCCGTCAGTTTCTACCTGGCAAACGCAACCTCCTTTTTTAAGGTAAAGACCCGAACCCATCGCCTTTTGTACGCCGGATGAAGCTAGTCCCAAAAGAGCGCCTACGCCTAATGCCAATAAAACGGTTCTGGCTATCGCCTGCAAAGCGCTCGCGGCTAAACCGGCTAGCATTCCGAGAAAACCTCCCTCTATTTTTTTGTTATGTTTTAAGTTGATTGGAACTCATTCTTATTGTTACGCCAGTACCATTTTTGAAGGCTTTAGCTAATTTTTTCGCTTGCGACTGGGTAACGGCTAAAACATCATTACCTTTTAAGTCCTTATGCAATAAACGAATACTCGTTTTGCAACCCCCTTTTTTAATAGTGGATAAAAGTTTTTTCTTTTGCCCCTCTGTTATATTAACTTTAATATTCACATATTTCGTAATTTTTTATACGTTTTTTATTTTTTTATGCCTCTCTAATATGAAATCTAATCGTTAGATTTTCGCCCCTTAGATTTAGTAATTTTTACCTCCATATCGTGTATGTCGTACTTTGTTATCGGTAAATGTACTAAATTAACCGGTGACTCTATTATCTTATATCCGGGAGCAACATTGGGGAAAAAAGAGTAAATTCTGTTTTGCGTTGAACCATTAACGTAGCTTCCCGAGATAATATCGATGTTAACGAATACGGAATTTATACTGAGAATGTTTACTACGTTTTGCGACTCGTGAAAACCTGCTTCGTATTTTGCGTGAGTAAAACCTAAAACTTTAGAAATGGAGTTTGGATGATTAAAATCTACTTGATAAGCGTCTTTGATAGTAAGAATAGATTTTAGCGTATTCGTGTTCGCAGAAATATGTATAGGATATTCGTCGTTAATTAAATCGAAGTGGCCTTTTTTCCTCATTTCCTGGTGAACGGTATCATTAATGTCTGAGAGGTCGTAACTTCCTTCTGGTATTAGTATTTTAACCCACGAACCGCCATTGTCCGGAGAATAAATAAACGCGTTATTGGTCGCGTCAATGTTTGGAAAAGAATAGTACGTTTCGAGGTTTACCAAAGCTATCTCATATTTTCTATCGTATTCCAGTCGGATTGGGGGATTAAACGTCGTCGTAAAACGCGTTTTATCGTTACTTACTATAATTTGCGATGACATTTTATGTTCCGTATTTTTAGCTATCCGTTTTAAATGATCTTCCATTTTTAATAGTAAAAAATTATTTTAAAAATATATCTTTCGTTAAAAGATATATTTTTTAATGTCTTTGACAATTTTTTCTGCTAAAATTTTTGTTTAAATTTGTCTTTATTGTAATTATACTAGATCTAGAAAAAGCTGGTTTTTCAGCTTTATTAAAAAACAAATTTATTTTTATTATTTCATTTAAATACGGCAACATTTCTTTTATGTGTTTTCTATGTTTTTTATTAGTTCCATCTTCCTCTTCAGTTTCAAAAATCTTTGCCCACCTACTCGCATTATGCAATAATTTGGAAACGCGTTCTTTTATAAAAGCTTTGCACGCTTCTTCACTTTATCATATTCTTTAGCGAAAGACCGAAACTCTTTTTTTAGTCCAAAAGCATCGATAAATTTTTAAAAAACGCGTGCCGGACAATGTTCGAGATTTTCCGGTAATTTATTTTCTATAATATTTTTAACATTAGACATGACCTCATTTGCCGTTAAACCATTTAATCTATAATCGAGAAGTGAAAAATCTTCACTAACAATAAATGTGTGATAATTTGCTGTCATTTTTGACAATTATTTTTTTATTTTAAATTTCTTACCTTCAATTTTTTTTTTACTCTATCGAATTAGGAATATAAAAGTTGTGAAAACCGTCTCTATATTTTCCTTCGTCTTTTTTACTCGATAAATCGATAACGATAAAACCAAAAGGCTTTTCCCATACTTTATAGCAAAATTTTCTAAACTCTTCTTTGGTCATATCTTCGCTGACATGATCACTATAAATATGATTAATGTTTTTATGATCTTGACGAAAAAGACAGATAAAATTCGCATTTTTTCTAATAGTTTGCCTCGGCAACCTAAAATAGTTTTGCGAAAGGTAAAAGCAACCAACGTTACTATGTCTTCCTCGAATATAGTAACACTCGCATTTATTTTGCTTTTCTAAAAGTAAATCATCGAAGATCATTAAATTATTGTTTTCCGATTTTAGTTCTCTCGGATCAGGTACATCCCCGGCAGTTTCGAAAAAACTACATTTAATATTCGATTTATTCGCTAGGGTTTCGATCCATTTCTCGATCAAAGCCGCTGGAGAAACGTTTTTATCCTGAACTTCGTCGCTCATGTCAAACAACCTTAAATTTGCCTCTTTAGGTAGTTTTTCTTCGAAAGCTTTTTTAAGTAAACGATATTCGGGTTGAAAAATACTTTTTCCAAAAACACATAAATTATCGTAAACGAGCCAATCCGGTCTTAGCAAAGGGTTTAGTAAAAGCGTCGTTTTACCGCATCCCGATTTACCCACGATTAGTCCTCTAATGCTTTTAGGTAAAAAAGGATTATTAAGTCTTTTCGATATTACTTCATTCCACGATAAATCTATGACATCCATTTTTTATATACGTTTAAATAAGTTTAAATTATATATAAAAAAGATGTATTGCGTTAAATGTAGAAAAATCACCGATACTAATAACGTAAATTACGTCGTTAGTAAAAATGGAAGAAATATGGCGCGCGGAAAATGCGTCGTATGCGGAACGACTAAAACGAAATTCGTTAAAAAAAGGGCGGTTCAATACTAAATAAGTTTATTAATAACTTAGCAGTTGAAATGCATCTCCCAGGTCATAATTTTACTGGACCCGGTACTAAGCTAAATAAAAGACTCAATCCCGATTTAACGCCGAAAGAATGGAGTAAACCGATAAACTGGGTTGATAAAGCGGCTTACCATCACGATATTTGCTATCTTAAACATAATGACACGGCTACCAGAAATTCTATTTGCGACGCTAATATGTTAACGGAGCTAAAGGTAATCTATAACCCGACGATTAGAGAAAAATTGGAACGATTCGTCGTTAGTAATATGATTGGAACGAAGAAAAAATTCGGAATGGGAATTAAGCCCCTTTCAGGGGCCCGGACGTTGAAGACGTCTAAAAAAAATCAACGTGACATCGCTGTCGGAAGAGCTGCATAAACCCGTAAAAAAAAATTTAAGAAAAGGAGAGTCTTAGTAAACGGTATCGATAGGATATGGGCCGCGGATTTAGTAGACATGCAAGCGTTTTCTAAATTTAATCGGGGTATAAAATATCTTCTCGCAGTCATCGATATCTTTTCCAAATACGGTTGGATGATTCCGTTAAAAGATAAAACGGGCAAATCTGTCGCTGCGGCATTAAAGAGTATTTTTAAAGAAAGAAAACCGGAAAAAATATGGATGGATAAGGGTAAAGAGTTTTATAACAAGGATGTTAAAGACCTGATAGAGTTGTATTCTACCGAAAATGAGGAAAAATCTAGCATCGTCGAGAGATGGATTAGAACGATGAAAGAAAAAATGTGGAAATATTTTTCCGCTAATTCCACTAACGTTTACATTAATGCGCTGTCAGATCTCGTTAAAGAATATAATAACGCGAAACATTCTTCTATTAAGATGACGCCAATAAATGCTAGTAAAAAGGTTAATGAAACCAAAGTTTGGAAAACTCTTTATCCCGAAGGTCACGAAGTAAGATATAAATCATAAGTTTTCCGTAGGCGATAAAGTAAGGATATCTGAAAAGAAAAAGACCTTCAAAAAAGGTTATACCACAAGATGGACTGAGGAGGTTTTTACGATTTCTGAAATAAAACGTACGTCGCCCGTAACGTATGAAATTATGGATCTTAACGGAGAAGAAATACGAGGTACTTTTTACGAACCCGAACTACAAAAAACTAGTCAGGAGTTGTTTAGGACAGAAAAGGTTATTAAAAAGGGAAAAAAGAAATCCTTGGTAAAATGGAAAGGGTATTCCGACGAGTTTAATTTTTGGGTTGACAACGAGAACATTAAAAATATTTAGGTATAAAAAAAAAATGTCGGATATCGCGATTAAAAACGTAATTTTACCGAACAAACCGGTAAGCAACTTCGAACTAGAAGATGCCGCGAAAAAATTAAAAATTCCTTCTTTTAGGGGGATATTTTTACGAAACGCTTTACCGAAAAGGTGTAGAAAAAAAGAATGCGGCATATTAAATCTCGATGACATGAGCGGCCCCGGGACGCATTGGGTCGCTTGGTATAAAAACGGTAAACTAAAAATTTATTTCGACAGTTACGGCGTGAGACCGCCTCTCGAACTTCGAGACTATCTGGTAGATCCGATATTTTACAATTCGGACCAATTACAACAAGCTAATCAAGTATTTTGCGGTCATTTATGTTTGCACGTTCTTAAAGAGCTAACCTCGGGAAATAAATTTCAACGAGTTTTAAATAAACTTTTTTAAATATAAAAAATGCCGGTCGATAAATTCGGAAGAATGGACGATGTTAAATCAAGCGACGATGGAGCGTCGTTAACTTACATAAATAATAATTTTTTGCGTAAAGACGGAACGACGGAAGTTACCGGTTCTATAAATATGAACGGTAATACATTAACGCGGGTTAGTAATCCCGTAAATCCTCAAGACGTCGCGACCAAGGACTATGTCGATTCCAACGCCGGGTTATTGGACGAAAATGGGGGCTATATGATGAGGGAATATTTAAACATGGGATTTAATAAGATAAAAAACTTAGGCGATCCTACGGAACCGAGCGAAGCCGCTACTAAAAAATACGTAGATGTTAGCGGTAGAGCGATAGTAAAACGGGAAGACGGCAGTTTTTCAGCCGTCGCGAATATAGATATGCGAGGTTATTATTTGTCGAATCTTTTAAGAATCGCAGGATGCCACGTCTAAAAATTACGTAGATTCCTTTAATCAAGCTTTCGTTTATGGTTCCAGAGGTTATATAGCGACCTCGGACGTTTCCATGGGAGGACGAAGAATCGCCAATATCAGAACCCCTTTAGAAGGGCAGCAAGCTGCGAATAAATTTTACGGCTACGGGGGGAGAAGCTTTATCGAGAGATCGTGACGGTTCTTTTACCGCGAATGGGCAAATAGATATGAAAGGAAAAAGAATTACGAGCTTGCCCAAACCCGTCGATAAGGATGATCCTATAACGAAATCTTTTTTAACCGAGCGGCTATTAGCTTTATCCGAGCATTTATTATATTTATCTAACCAGGAAAAAATTAAACCTATAATAAGCGTCCATGCCGAGGAACAAGGAAGTTTATTAGAAGGAAATTACGAGTTTTCTTTCGGTAATGGAAGCAGCGGCAGATCGCACGGATTAGGAGGTTATTGCATGTCGGCTCCGGGTAGAATTATAAGAGGTTCTTTAATGGTTTTAAAAGGAAATAGGTTTTTAGACGAAGAGATAAAAATTAACTTAGTCGTAAACGGCGACGAAAAAACCGACTACTCCTTAATAAAAGAAACGGGAAAAGGTTGTAGTTGCGTAGTTTTTCCTCAACCTTTAGAAATAAAGCAGTGTGACGTCATAAACTTTTTAACGAAGACTAGCAATCTTAATGTAAAAAATGCTTATTTAATGATACTTATAGAACTCGATTTATAAAAATTTATAACTTTTTTAAAAAAAAGTTATAAATTTACTTTTTAATATTATAAAGCAGTAACATTTTCTTGGTCATCTTCGGCTTCGCTTTCATCGTCGGAACCAAATGTTAATTCCAAAGTAGCGGTAAGTTGGTTCATTCTTATAGGTTGAGGAACATTCTTCCTAACAATAAGAACTTCGGAAACACTAGTACGTATTTTAATCGTAGTATAATTAATAAAAATATCCGTTATATCCATATAAACGATTACTTTACATCTTATTTTTGTGAAAGAAAGAGGGTCTTTTTCTACGAGATTGTTATCGTCACCTTTTTCGAAAAAACGAGTAACTATATCGTTTTGTACGTGATTTCCACGTTCGTCGTATCTTTTAATTTGTTTTAGTTTCGGGTAAAAATATCTCCGTTAACAATTTCTAAATCATTAAAATTCTTATTTTTAATATTTTATTGCCTTTCATACATTTTTTAGGCGCTTCTTTTTGTAAAAAAGCCGAAATATCATCTAATACCTTTTTAAATCCAGTTTCTCTCTGTGATGGATTTTCTTCGTCGTAAAAAGATAAAATACTCATAAAGTAATCTTTCGAATTAGTTGTATAAGCTTGTACTCCGTACGTAAATAAGAGGCCTGAACGTAATCGTAAACCTCTCGTTCTTCCATCCGGATATTCGTATAAGATCCCTATTGATTGATAATTATAAGCCGTATTTTTTGCGCCATCGCAAATTCTCAGTTTATTTAGATCAAAGTCTTGAAACTTTGTATAATTTTTCTCCATTATACGCTTTTTACATGAAAAAGTTTTTACTTTAAGTCAATTTTTTTTTTATCTAACTTTTAAATAAAAAAAATTTGAAAATAGGAATTTTTATCCAATTAACTAAATTTTTTCGTTTAAAAAATGAACGAAAAGGTTTCTACCCAAGTATTTATGGCTTACACAAACATAAATGGCCTTAACTTAGAAAAGTTGCTCAAAGAGATCATTAAAACGCCCGAATTAACGAGTATGTCTTATAGTCCGAAAGAAGTAGGAAAAAGCAATCCGAAAAATTTTTTTAATTGTATTTTATTTTTAATTTCCTTCGATGAGAAAAAAATCAACTTAAAACTTTTTAAAAACGGGGTATACAACTTACTGGGTGTAAGTCTTACGATCATTGCGTAAAAGGTTTAGCCCTTTTATGGGACATACTCAAGAAAACCCCTTCATGTATTTTACTCGATAGTCTAAAATTGTACTTGGTTTCAGTAATGAGAAACGTTATTATTAATTTAGGGTTTTCCGTGGACAAAGAAAAACTAAGAAACTAGTTCGTTACCAATAAACGATATGATCTTTTACCATCCATAAGAGATTCTATAGGAATCAAGTTTATGTTGCCCGTAGAATCCATCGATGATATGCCGGTTTACGAGCTCGATATAAGTAAGGAAGATAATACCGTACATTTAGAAAAGGAAATACCCTACGATAAGTTTTACGAGTTAATTTCGAAGTCGCGAAACGCGCGTAAACTATCTAGAAAATGCGATACCATAACCGTATTTCCTACGGGACGAGTCTTGTTTTCCGGAATCCACGAGAAATACCAAACTTCTTCAATAAAATGGTTTTCAGATATCATGTTTAGGATAAAAGATAAGGTCGTGATAGAAGAACCTCCAGTTTGTCATTTAAAGGATTACTTACGTCCAAATTTATAACTTTTTACAAGTTATAAATTTCTTAATCTCTCGAGAAAAAAAATCCTACTAATCTTTCTATTATCGTGGGACTACGATCTTGTTTTATTACGTTAAAATTCTCTATTACCGTTCTGCAAATAGCGCATTCGTTTCTTCCCACGTTTTTAGTATTACAATCCTTACACATGCAAACGTGACCGCAAGGGATATTAATTATTGTAGGTTTCTCATCATAACATACGCAACATTTATCGTGCACGATTAAAGTTTTTTCTTCGGGTACTTCATCATGTCAGATTACCCCATTTTCTCCATCTAAATATTCGGGAATATCTTCGTCGGAATCACCATATGGTATTCTCCCGCCAAAAGATGGATCTTCCCCATCAGAATCAGAATCTTCTTCAGAGTCTGCTTCATAACCAGTTTTCTCCGTTAATAATTCTGTTTTTCTCGCTTCATGTTCTTCTAACAATCTTTCCAGGTCTTCGTGAAAAGCAGCAGTAGCTGATATTTCATTTTCTATATCATTTTTTTTTTTTATTTAGATCATTAATTTCGGTTAATATCGCTAGTTTTTCATTCTCTAGTAAATGAATATAAGATGATTCTACCGCTTTTGTGCGTACTATTTCGTAAATTTGTCTGTCTATAAAATTAATCAACCTGCGAATTCTTTCTAATTCTACTTCTTTTTCTTTTAATTGATTGTCTTTACTATTATTTGCCCCCATTTTTGGTAGCTTAATTTGCAAAAAAATTTTATACGTTTCAAAATTTTTTTCTTTTTTCATTTTTTTATAACTTAAATTTTTTTGAAAATACAGAATTTTAAACTAAAAATAAAATTTATTTTTTCTTTTTTTTCTTACGAAAATTTATAACTTTTCGCCTGTTATAATTTTTTTTCTCTTCGAAAGACACGCGTGCGGAGAGATAAGGAAACTCGCGAGATCGGGGAAATTTTTCTTGGGCCGGGCTCGAACGGATAAAGAATTAGTGAGATTGGAAATTTATAACTTTACAAGTTATGAATTTTTTTCTCGAGACGCGCGTGGGGATAGGAAGATAGTAAGATCGGACAATTTTTTGGGGAGACGCGCGAGGGGATAGAAAGATTGCGAGATCGGAAATTTTTGGGGAGAGACGCGTGAGGGGATAGAAAGATTGCGAGATCGGAAATTTTTGGGGAGAGACGCGCGAGGGGGGATAATTTTTTATTATTATTTTTTTATTTTTTACAAAAATGGATGGGCATTCTCGGTTATTATCGGGAGATGGTAATTCTGTCGTGATATCGGGGATGGGAATGCTGGCTCGAGCCGGGGGATAAGCGAGATCGGGGGATGGGAATATTGGATTGAATTTATGGTTGGCGGCAAGCAGGAAAAAACGGATTTAAATTTTGGGGGAATTATGGTTGGCGAAGAGCGGGATTTTCTAGAAGGTATCATTTATACACTACTTTTGTCTCATCACCGCTGACCATTGTTTCGACGATAGCTATATGGGAAAGCAGCCGGTGGCTTGGAAAGAATATTGTGCGTAGTACTGGTATAAGACACTCCAGGAATGCATGCTTAGGAGCACTGGCCCCTGTGATATAACTGAAATAATGTTGAAAATAGCGTTAAACACCATACAATCAATCAATCATTTGATCTGAATGATTGTATTTTTACAGATTTCCTGCTGTAAATATCTATATTTGTTCCTGTTATTCAGATCAGTAGATCTACATTACATATTTTTTTTTCTCCAAGCCATTGACTGCATTCTCACATCTACTTAGTTTTGGGCTGTCAACAAAATGTTTTTATTCCTGTTGATTTTAATTAAACAGTAAAGGGAATGTTGAGTTTGTACATCTTTGATAGGCACTTGAAGGACTTCACAGTTTTTGAAGTTGTTATCAGAAATAAATTTCTTCCATTATCTCTGTACTAGACTACAAAATGTTACACTTGTCCATATTGAAACCATTTGCAGACAACAAAATATGTTTTGTGAAAAGCTTGGGAGTTTTCTTTGAAATGTGGACAATGTCACAAGGAAAAAAAAAAAAAAAAAAAAAAAACTGTGGTCATCAGTGTTTTCCATTTTCTCCTTTTCCCATAATGATTTCAAAAGACTTTTTCCTGGCTGTGGGGGCGTGAAAACACAGAATTGTTGGTAAAGAAATTTGAAAACATGTACATGTACTTTTTCTGAGAGACTACTTAATTTTCCATTACAGGTACATGTACATAGTGGCAAAGTTTACAGATAAAGTGTCCCAGCATTAAATTTGTTTCTTGGGGCTATTTCAAATGGACAGTTTCAAAAAAAAAGAGTATCAGTTTGAGGCAGTTTTTTTTCACTTGACTTGTTCATCTTGTCTGCAAAAGTCATGTTTTCATTATCAGCATTTGAAAGAATAAAGAAAAAAAGACATTACAGAACATGACAATTATCATTTTATGTCCAAAACTTTAATTAAAGTTGTATTCTCTCAAAATTATTTCCTTTTTTCTCTCTTGTTGCAAAATTTAGTACTGCTTTATCATGCTGAAGTTTTTGATAATGCCATTTCTTTATCCATTTTTGCTGGACTAAGACTATGTAAGAATGTACTTTGCAAGTGGAAAGAATAATGTGTGTAGATCTTGTTTGGTGCTGGTTGTTAGTAAGGGGTCCTGCGTGGCTCAGTGGTAAAGTGTAGGACTCTTGACCTGGAGGCCCCGGGTTGAGCCTCACTGGATCCCCTGGATTTTCAATGGGAGTACCTTTGGGCAAGACTTTTCTAGTATGTGTGGAACACAGGAAATACATGATTATGTGAACTGTTGCTATGATATGGCTGAGATAATTTTAAAAGTGGCGTAAAGCACCATTCAATCAATCAGCCAATTTGGATGTTAGTTTGATGGTGTTTAATGCTATTTTTAACATTATTTCAGTTAAATTAGGGCAACCATTTCACCTGTAAATGCTTCCCATGAGATCCTTTAAGCACTACTTTGCATGATACCCGTCCCAAGCCACTGGTTGTTTTTCCACATAACCATTGTGGAAATAATGATCAGTGGTGATAGAGGAATTAATCTTGCTGTAATGACTGTCATCAGTCATCGGAAAGAAATTGGCAGAGCTAGGATTTTAAACCTACTATCTCATAGTTCAAGTCTGGTATGTTATCGACTGAGCTAATGGACTTGTTTGGAAATATGGAAAACACATTCATACATCCAGTGTCAGTCATACTATGCCAAACAGTACAGAATTAGGGGGAAAAAAGGGTTCAACAAAATATATTTTTTCAGCACTATACATGTAATCCACGATTTCCAGCAGACCGCTATGCACATACTGTACATGTATTTGTTCATAATTACATGTATATGCAGTCGTACATTTGCCCCTAGCCAATCAGTGCTTTCAGCGCTTTGATTTTCCATAGGTGCAACAGTTTATCACACAGTGACATTTAAAAAAAATGTGATGGCCCAGACGTCACTCACCTGAGCCTTTTGACCAAACATGACCCGTTTCCAATCTCTGCCGAGATAGTATGAAAAGCATTTTAACAAACTGTCATGAGTATTGGACTGAAAGGGTTGTCTCTAGAGGATAAACGGGGTTTTTCAAAGATTTGTCCCAGTGACCTAGTTTTTGACCCAATGTGACCCATTTTCAAACTCATATGAGAATCGAAAAGACAAACATTCTGACTAATTTTCATGAGCACTGGACTGAAAATGTGGACCCTATAGCATACACAAGATTCTTTTTTTTTCAGAAATTAAGCCCGGCGACCTACTTTTCGAACTAACATGACCCTTTTTTAAACGCGCCCTGAATTTCATCAAGACAAACATTTTGAGTAACTTTCATGACTATTGGACTAAATATGAGACCTTTGGAATATACACACGGTTTTTCTAAGATTAAACCTGGTGACCTAGTTTTTGACCTGACAACTCATTTTCATACTCATCTGAGATATCATTAAAATAAAACTTCTGACGGACATTCATGAATATTGGAATAAAACTGCGGCCTCTGGAGCATAGGGGAGTTTTTTTTTTTTTTTGTTTTACAGGCTTGATCCTGTGACCTAGTTTTCAATTGGATGTGACCCAAATTCGTGAAAGAAGTCATCAAGACAAACATTCTGACCACGTTTAATTAGAATTGGATGGAAAATTTGGTCTCTGCAGTGAACACAAAGTTTTTCCAAAGATCTGACCTAGTGACCTTGTTTTTGACGCGACATGACCCATTTCCAAACTTGTTCGAAATATTGTCGAGACAAACATTCTGATGAATGCTCATGAGTATCAGACTGAAAATGTGGTCTCTAAAAGCTACAAAAGGTTTTTCAAAGATTCGATCTAGTGACCTAGTTATTGACCTGACATAATTATACACACCGCTGTGTGTATACATACAAGATTGTAAACAGTCACTGATACACAGACTGGGTTATCGATTTTCTTCTCGGCACGCGCGTTCGACTTCCGCTTTTTCCCAGTCGACTTCGATGCTTACTACGTCACCGATCATACGCGAATAAAATGTTGGAGCCACAAGTTGAGCCACATATGATGATTTTTGAGACACTTTATTTTTTTTTTAGCAAAGGCTCAAGTGGTGGACGACAGCGCGGGCCCTGAATCATCTGGTGGTCACTGTGACCTTGACCTTTCACGGATTAACCTTAAAATCGATAGGGATCATTTACACTCCAAGATGAATATCTGTACAGAATTTGAAGGACCTAGGTCAATTCTGTGTGTAGTTATCATATGGACAAGGTTTGGTCTATATATCATTAAGTTGAAGGCCACTGTGACCTTGACCTTTGATGGATTAATCTCAAAATCGATAGGGATCATTTACACTCCGAGATGAATATCTGTACAGAATTTGAAGAACCTATGTCAATTCTGTGTCTAGTTATCATCTGGACAAATTTTGGTCTATATATCATTAAATTGAAGGCCACTGTGACCTTGACCTTTGACGGATTAATCTCAAAATCGATAGGGATCATTTACATTCCGAGACAAATGTCTGTGCCAAACTTGACGAACCTATGTCGATTCTGTGTCTAATTATCATCCGGACAAGGTTTGGTCCATATATCAATACGTTGACGGTCACTGTGACCTTGACATTTGACTAATTAACCTCAAAATCAATAGGGACCATCTACTCTCCAAGACAAATGTCTGTGCCAAAGTTGACGAACTAAGGTCAATTCTGTGTCTAGTTATCATCCGGACAAGGTTTGATCTATATATCAACATGTTGACGGTCACTGTGACCTTGACATTTGACCGATTGACCTCAAAATCAATAGGGATCATTTACCCTCTAAGACACATGTCTGTGCCAAATTTGACGAACCTAGGTCAATTCTGTGTCTAGTTATCATCCGGACAAGGTAAGGCCTACCGACCGACCGACCGACCGACATGTGCAAAGCAATATACCCCCACTTCGTTGAAGGGGGGCATAAAAATAAGTTTTACGGCGGCGACAGTAACGGAAATTTGAAGTTTACAGGTATAAAAACCAAATGATTACTGTATATGGTGTTCTAAATGGACGATACCCGATTCAAATGTTGTAGACAGTATGTAGCTATTAATTAACCATAAAAATGAAAATGTATGAGGCAATATGGCATTTGTATTGAACAAAACACGGTTGGTTCCATTGAGAATGGCGATGAAAACGTACCAGTTGTTTTGCTGAATGCACACGTACATACACTTGTAACTTTAGCAATCAAAGCAAAATCTTGAACGCGAAGACATCTTGAATAAACACCATTTGATATTTTATGGCACCTTCTGTAACTTGAAATTACAATAACGGTACATTTTCTCTGGGCTTGCCTCACGTATTTTCTTGTTCACTTGTTTTATCCTTCAATAAGATTATTTACATCACTTACGTTGAAATTCATCATTGTCAGCCGTTATCTCGCATTAGAAATGAAAATTGATTGATTGACTGAATGGCGTGCTACGCCACTTTCAACATTATATCCGTGATATAAAGGTGACAGCTCGCTTATTCATGTATGTCCTGGGTTTCGCTGGTGGTAGGCGAGGGCTCTGAGCTGTCTTGCCCAAGGACACTCCCACGAAAACCCAGTGCTTCCAATGAGGCTCGAACCCAGGGCCTCCACGTCACGAGTCCTACACTGTAGTGCTGAGCTACGCATGACTCCTAATCGAAACGAAAAGAAGTACTACATAGACTATTTGAGCAAATTACTTGAAATCTCGGTATGCGTCTATATTAATTATGTCTGTGTATTTATTTAGGTGTGAATATATAATGTTCTAGCCTAATTGACCCTTCTGCCGATTTTGATTGACAGGTCCTATCAACCAATCAAAACGCAGTATAGCGTGTCATGTAAACACAAGGGCCGGACAAAGTGATAGACTTTACTGTTGACAATGTAATTGTTTTCTTTTTGTTTAAACCATAGTTCTAAGACTAGATTATGCAATAGTTATTTCAAAATGTTTTAAAGTTACACGCAAGAATCATGTGGTAAGGTATTTGTTAAACTATATACCTTGAAAGGAAAACTAAATTTATCCATTCCAAAAACCTAGATCTACGTAAAACGTCGCCGGTAGATTTAACCAGGATTCCGAAAAAACAGCCACCAAACGACAGAAAAACAGTTTTTTTTCCTAAATGAACGTACATCTTTCAAATTCCAAACCATTACTGGTAGACAGCCGTAATCATTACATACGAAACGAGCGACAGGAAGAAGGATATTTTATTGACAGCCACTCGTCACCCTGTTTCAAAAAGAAGTTGACATTGCGAACGTCATCATATGATTCTTGTTTTAATATTTTGGAGATCGTTCATATTAAACTCTTGTTTCATAAAGACGATTGCATGTAACTGTTAATGTCACTTTTGCCTGGTTCGAACGATTGTTTGTTTTCCCAACGATTGTCGTATGACTGATAAATGCACGTCCATTCCAAATCAGTATAATCCTTACAAATCACCCAAGTGACCAAATATACCCCCCAATTTAAAAGTTTTTTACAACATACATCTGTTAAAAATACGACAAACCACTCCTTGATTTTCACTCAAACAGGTGTTAGAGGTTTTAATTAAATCTTTACTAGACAATAAAAGATTAGATTCGTCTGTTTTGAAAACATTTGCTGTCGACAAATTAAACGTTGCTCCTATGATGAGATTTGTCTTTGAAAGGGTAGAACATCTAAGAAAAAAGAAGTTTTCAAAGTTTCCCCCTTTAGGTCGTTAAAGCACGGGTTTGTGTGGTAAAGGGTTAGATTGTAAATCCTTTTCTCATATTGTTTATTGTTAAACTGACTTGTTATATACTGACGAAATGTCTTAAAAACCTATGCCCCAATTATAAGTTATGGATAATGCCGACATCAATTTACTCACAATGTATTTTTAGTTTAAATGCTGTGACCAATCATGGAATTACGAACATATTTGCCCTATTTTCATTTTTCGATTTCTCATCAATATGACATTTTTCAAAGTATTTTTTTCTTGTTACTTTGCCGATTTAGTCCAAACTGAAAAGAACGTGGGGAAAAAGCTTTGGGTACTTTAATTATAGCGAAACATATGCTAGAATAAAACTGAAGTAATCTCTCTTTCTCTATGTATTCGACACCATTTTGTTTGTCGGGCATAACGACCAAAATATCGCGTTACTAAGGTGGGCGTGCCAAACTCGCGTTTGCAGAAACATCAGTTGGCTGTAATGACGAGTTTCGGTTCATATGAATGACTCACAGTACAGAGGGACATATCTTTTTTGTACTGTAAACCACTGGGTGAGTTTAGCAGTGTTCTAGTTCTAAGAGCACTATGTACAAGTCCGAAGGTCCCAGGTTTGATTCCTATTGTTTGCATGAATTTCTCTGAGACACATTTGGGTTTCAGACAAAAGAAGAGGCAAACTGGCAGGTATTCAAATGCTTAACCTCGTTACTTCATACTGGGCAAGATTCTTGCACCTTTTCATCTGAATCCTTCTATCTACCTTCTTTCGCTCCAACGATCCATAATAAATGAGTCATGCTCTTGCAAAAGGGGGTTTAATGCATCACCGTAATGCATGATACCAAACAAGTCATCACATGATCATTGATCAATGATGTCTATTTTTTCGAACAACCGACTGAATCATGAAGTAGAATGGTCCTTCGATATACAGAAAATTGACCGATAGCGGGACGGCCTAGGTCAGCTTGCGCGGACTGCTTTATAGGATTAGGCGTTCGGGGAATAAACCTGATTTGGTGTGTAATTCATAATTTAAAAATCAGCGCCCGTATTCACAAAAGTACTTAAATAAAAGTATGATACTTATGTTCCTACCTAACTCGAGTATAATGCCTAAGTGGAATTCATTGTGATATTTACTTAATGTGTAATGCTCAAAATGACACTTATATTTGAGACACCTACTAGGCAGTCATAAGTATGATACAGTTGGTTATTCACAGGGATTATCGAAAAGCTATTTGAACAGTATGGCTGCATTAATGCTGGCGGTGCAAGTGGAGTTCGAAAGACGATGTGCTATTGGTAGAGAAAGACTTTTCCTGGATCGCTCACATCCTTCGGACGCATACAATGGTTTAGAATTATACCAAAGGTATAGACTCGACCGTGAAACGGTGTTGCAATTAATTGATGCTGTGAGAGATGAACTGTGCCCTGCTAATCAAAACTTCCCTTCAGTGCTAGGACAGTTAAGATCTTTTACTCATCTAGGCGGTGAACTTGTCGCTTTCCGTGCGCTGTCTCTTATCCAAACCACAAACAGTTACATGGTTGTGTTTGAAATCGTACATAACACCCTAACAACAACCGGCCGAGAAAGCTATGTATGATCCCTAAACTTACGCATAATACTAAGCTAGGTATTGTTCTTAAAGGCCCGGTCCCACTGGCCGATGGACACAAAACGTATGCAAAAAGGACACAGCGGACGAGCAAAATTTCGAGGGTGGCTCCATCCGTTTTCATTCGCTCCAGAAATGGACAAAAATGGCGAAAATTTGCGAAAAAAGAACTGAAAAGAACGGACGTTGGTTGTATGTAGCGGGGATGTTAAACGGATGTTCATCGGAAGCCTAGCGGATGAAGCGGATGCACCACGTAATATGGACTCTTTGATCATCCATGGTGGAGAACAAGACCAAGGGTGATGAGGTCTGTACACCACGGTTGCTCGACTCATACTGAGATCCAGATGATTTTCTCTTCTTTTTTATACAAAATACCGGTTGCCCGCTAGGTGTCCATCTACATACTCTAGACATACTACAGACATACTAAATATACGAGATACATCCCAGATACAAGGGCTTTGTCCATTTTGAATATTTTATATACGTGATGCACACGCTTTCCTTCTTTTCTATTACCGTGCTACTTACGATGTATAGACGTTCCATGTACCTTATCTTTCCCCCCTACTTCCGTTTTCACCTGCAGCGGATGTGAGTTGCGAGGATGCCCAGAGGATGCAGAGAGGATACAGCGGACGTTTAACGGATGATAACGGACATAGAACGTTTGTTGCTCGTATATGTCGCGGATTTACATCGTACACGGCGGAAAGTTCATCCGTTCAAAAAGTTTTGTGCAGCTCAAAACTTTTTGCGCGGATGAAATCACAGTGGACGGATGCTTGGTGGAAAGAGCGTATGAAACACGTATGCAATGAGTACAAAACGGATGCATAGCATTTTCCAACGGATGGCAAGACTTTCTTTTACGTTTTACATCCTCTTTGCATCCGTAAGTGCAGTGGGACCGGGCCATAAGTAGGTTTGTGAATTCCAACTTAAGTATCATACCTGGTAAGGCATGATACCTAAACTTTAGTCATATTTAACTTAAGAATTTTTATGAATACGAACCCAGAGGTCCAAACCTTGATTTTAGAAGTCCACTAAAACATGAATTTTCTTTAAATGCCTTGGTACAATGCGGATTTGAAAGAGTATTGTCCTTAAAGACCCGATAGTGTGCTCAAACCATTCTGTGTATAGGATACAGGTAAATTTCATACATACCATTTGAAGGTACGGCGATCATCACAAGTATGACGATGTGCAAAAATATGGTAGGTCAACGTCCAAGTCACTGGCAGAAGAATGACTAGTAAAACTAGAATTATTAATGTTGCTCACATTATTTCCAGTTCTGACAGAGCCCGGAACCTTTATCAACCGTACTTTTGACTGATCATCAGACTCACAATAATCGCCATACTTTTAAATGGTATGAATGCAATGTACCCGTTTTTTTTTTTTTTTTTATATATATATAATTGTTTCCGTTTGACCACTTTTGGGTCTATAAGCACGTGAAATGTTCTTTTTATATCATACCGCAGACGCACTGACTTAACAGATACTAGCGTATGATAGGTATTTATTTTAATCAGCATTTGAAACAAAAGCACAACAAAAAAGGGCTTAGAAATACAAATATAACAATGGATCTTCGAAACATCTACTGAGAGCATTATTTTTTTTGCAGAAGATAACCTTCGTTACAAGGGAGACTGATCGTCCTTGCAAGTACCTGTTGCAAGAAAATTAGGTCGTCAAATATCGATGAACAGACGCGTCTGTGTCATATGATATGTGTGAATAGGATGCAGATTGGAAAACTGCGCAAACCCACTACTACAAATCAATGAACATCTGAGTAAAATGTAATGGAATTAGCTCTAGATTTGAAATTGGCGTCGATTCTAAGCTTCGACATGGCCAAACATATAAAGTCTTCATCACGATTGAATAAGTGAGGGAAACACCACAAAACACCCCAAACGACTCGAAAAACACTCCAAACCACTGTCATCACACCTTAAACTACATTCCTTAATCGACGTGCAAAACGCACAGATACACAATTTTATGAAAAATAGTCATGGAATAAAATTAATCTCAGAAAAAAAGTTGTCAGCCGTGAAATGAATGATTTTTTATGATCCAATGTTCAAACCTATTTGCTTGCAAATTTCTATCTACACCTTTTTTCAGTACTTTCAGTATTTTGATTGAAAAATCGCAAGTTACTTTTTGTTCATTCGATACTAATACAAAGAAGTAGGTCAAAAGCCAGCATTTACATTGTAATTTTTTCAGATTCAAGTCAGTTTCAGAATATCATGGCGGCGATGGTTCGAGTTTTGTGACGACGATACTATCGCATCTGGTCTTTTGATCTCCGGCGATTCTCTGTCTTGTTTCTCGAACTGTGGATCGACACGTAATTTTGGTACCCTCTCCTTTTACTGCACAGACTACAGTGTCGTTGACGACTGGACAACAGGTCGTAACAGCTTCACATACAGCCACGCTACAACAGGAGTTTTTACATTTGGGTATGAAATGAGTTTGATGCAAGTATTAAATAGGTCAATACATTTTTTTTCTAGTAAGAAATACCTCTGAGTCCTGCTCTGTGGAAAGGTGGTTTAACTGATCATCAAAATGTATCGATCCATCTCAGCCTGTGCACTCCGAGCAAGTTGACATGGAGCGAAACTTTTTGCTACTAGTAAATTTTGTGCATGTCAATGGACCGTTCAACCTAGTAGTTTAGCCGTCTTTTAGACTAACTAGATTGATTGATTGATTGTTTGGTGTTTAAAGCCGTTTTCAACATTATTTCAGTTGTACCGAGGCGGCCAGTGCACCTATCCATGCTTTCCTGGAATTTCTTTTACCAGTACTCCGCACAATATTCTTTACAAGCCACTGGCTGCTTTCCCACATAACCATCGTCGAAATAATGGTCAGCGGAGAGAGAAGAATGAATCCTGTCGCAATGACTATCATCAATCCTCGGAAAGAAATTGGCCAAGCCGGGGATCGAACCAGAGACCTCCTGTTCTCAAGTCCTGTACGCTACCGACTGAGCTACGGGGGCTTGGCTAGACAAACTAGAGTCGTACTATGCAACGACTTGCTTGGTGTAATAATTACGAAGATGCAATATACCCCCATCTCGTACAGCGCAGCTCAAAATTTTAGTATTTAGCATTTTATTGAATACCTTACAGTGACAAATTGGCATTTATCAATAAGGTAACTTTTGAAACTGCTAGAGGTAATATACTGTCTTCCAAACGAAAGTGTGCACTTTGTTTTCGATGATTTTTCATTAACTGTTTTTCATAATGCCGACTTATTTTGTATCACAATTGAGATAGATCATGTACAATGTAGACATTATGTTAGATTTTAAGTTCCTGTCACGTAAAAGGGTATTTTTAGCAACGAGAAATGACTGGGTATGAAAACAAAAGTTGCAAATATACTCAGAAAATCAGAATTTGCACAGTTTAGAGTTTCATGTGACTTAAATTGGAATCTTAATTTTCATTTTAGTCAATATCGTGTGTGACCACCTCGGCTGTTGATGCAGGCGAGAATGCGACCTTGCATTGACCTAACGTAACGTCTGATGACGACGTCGGGGATATTATTCCATTCTTGATTTAAAGCGTTTTCGAGGTCCCTAAGATTGTGAATGTTGTCCCTGGAATGCACCTTTCATATCCGATGAGACGGCAGGCCAGGGTAGGACGTCAACTTGATTTCTGTTAAGAAACTGACGACTTCTCCGTGCAACATGAGGTCTTGCATTGTCATGCATCAAATTTGCAGACCCGTGTCTCTGAAGGAAAGGAACTACTTCAGGCTGCAGAATCTGGTTAATATAGCGTTGAGCATTGAGATTGCCACGTACAACGATAAGATTTGTTTTTTTTTTCTTCCCATAATTCCATCCCAAACTATTACACTCCTACCCTCAAATCTTTTTCTCTCAACGAGACAGCAATCAGCAAATCGTTCATCTCTTCTTCTAAAAACTCATGTTCGACCATCATGATGAGAAAGATTAAATCTAGACTCATCAGAGAATAGAACCCCACCCCACTGCTGTCGCCCCCAACGTAAATGTTGTAGGGCCCAGTGCAAACGCGCAGATCGATGAAGTGCCGTCAGGACTGGTCCCACATAAGGCCTCCAAGGCCGGATAAGGGCCCCGAGCTTGCCTGAGGCGGCGCATCTGTTTCTTGCTGCTGATACCGTACTACCTTGCTGTACTTGACGCTGTTTGAAAGCGACGTCGAAGGTGCGT
Organism: Tridacna gigas; assembly: GCA_945859785.2. Classification (NCBI taxonomy): domain Eukaryota; kingdom Metazoa; phylum Mollusca; class Bivalvia; order Cardiida; family Cardiidae; genus Tridacna; species Tridacna gigas. Next base: position 8,980,496 of record OX244031.2, on the reverse strand, counting down.
CAACGTAATAAATCTGTCCGTCAGAGGATTTGTACACCTAGGTCTACCAGGTCTAGGACGAACTGCTACTCCACCTGTTTGTAGGAAACGTTGGCGCAACCGAATTATGGTGTTTCCATGGCAACCTAACGCCGTACTCACGTTAGAGACGTTATCGCCGCGAGCAAACATCGTTAATGCTTGAATTCGCTGATTTTGATTCAGTCTTGGCATGTTCAGTGGCAAGCGCTGTGAATTAAATGTGTTTTTTCCCTACGAAGAATTTATAAGGATTAATGTATATCCATACAAATTTCCTGTGGCATGTACTTCGGCTTCGGGCTGCACGTGGAAATCAGGCAAAATCATGTCTTGCCGTATAAACACAAAACTTCTCCATATCAAAGGGTAGATTTTAAAAGGGATTGATAACAATTTAAGTTGAAGTAAAGTAAAACATCTGCTACATATTGATATATTAAACATCAAGAACATTTTCGGGAGTTTTTTTTGCGTAACCTAGTGTGTATGGAAACGAGCTCTTTCGTCCCCGGGCTTATTCGCCCGAGCTTGTTCGTCCGGTCTTGTTCGTCCAGGCGTGCTCGTCCTTTTGAATGATCGCATTGCTTTTAAAATCAAATTTGGAACACTAAGAAGCCATATTAAAATAAAGGACGATATTGGACTCTTCACGAAGGAAATAGTTAGCAGTGCTCGGATAGTTTCACTGTACGGCGCGAAATCATAAACAGCCTACACATGTTTCGCTTTAACTCGTTACCGCATAATTTCGCCATTTAACGACCATGGAAAAGAAGCCTTTTGAAAACATTGTGGGAAATGGAGAAAATGCTGGTAACCAGCATTTTCTCCTTTTCCCACAATGTTTTCTACCCTATCAAAGAAAAATTGCACCATTCGAGCCACATCGAAATTGTCGTCTGCAAATCCTTTCGATTTGGGCATGGCTAAAATTTTGTCGTTTGATAAAAGAGTTAAAGAATATTTTGCGAGGAAATCTACGTTAGACCGTATTTCAAGGGTTCAGTCTGCAATGCCAATAAATGATACTACAAGAAATGCCGACTGTATGCAACTAGCGAGGCAGAATAAACGAAAGTCACTGCCAGTTTCCCACCCACTTCTTCTAACGCAAAGTGTACAGAAACGTATTCTTGCGATGAGATATCATAATCGTCGAACGGGCCATGGGAAGGTGGTCGTTGAATTAGTAGCCTACGTCGAATTATTAGCCTACAGACTTGACTTAACAAGCGGTTGGTACAGATCCAAAATCCCACTGCACATTCCATGCAGTCTGATCTTAATCTATGCCATCCGCTAAAGCCCCTGTGTTCGCCCATGGTGCACAAAAGGTAAAGAGTTTTTTTTTTTTCTCCAGGTTATACTCGTACTAACCTGATGTTAAGTAATGCATCATTTTCTTTTTATTTTTGTATTCAGCAGAAAATTGTACATAATATATGAGAAAACAAAAAAATTCTTTGGAAGAATTAAAATTCTAGAAAACGTCCTTAAAAAAGTGCACACTTTTTATGTAAGTGACTATATTTTCACTGAAGTGAAAGTAACACTTTTGCCGAAATTCATTATTGCACTTTCGTAATCCCCCAGCAAATGTACAGAGCAGGAAGTCTTGTTCACCACAGAATTAAAGTTTTAGAATTGTGAGCAAATGTTGTCGAAAAGGGGAAAAAAGTATATCATATGCATCCAAAGATATTTATTTCCAGTAGATAAACATTTCACTAAAAGTTAAAATTTCATGTAGTTGAGAAATGAAGTGAGTCGCTGATCCACCCATTGCAGATTTATTCCTTTATGTCTGAATGTTTTCTAAGTCTTGATCTACCCACTTCTTTAGATTATTTCAGCTCTGTATCTATCTTATACGTTCCCCATCATCATTTATATCATCATCATCATAAATAGCAATAACAAAAATAACAACAACATCGGCAACCTTTCTAAACTGAATTACATAGTAATACGAGGACACGGTATGTACATCATTTTTCAGTTGAAAAAATACATGCACTGTTCAAAACGTTGTATTTTAGCTACCAGGGGGGCAACTGGATAAGAAGTATGAACTATGGCTCAAGCGGAAACTGGCGACTGGTTGTTACGGCAGATTTGTCACTGCGAGCAGATACCGGAACATTAAACTCATCGCCAACCGTTGAAATAGTACCTATTGTGGAGTTGAAATATGGTTGCTCACATCAAATTGTTCTTCCTGGTATGCTAGTCTGTGTTTTTTGTGCGTAGTAATATTTGCCTTTTTTTTTAAATTTCAAATTACATTATTTGAATACCCCACTTTCATCGGAGTGATATATATGGATCTATATATTGTAAATCTCTATTCACAATCGATAGAGAATATGGAAGCCAAAATGTTTTTTTTTTTATACCTAGATTTAAGGTAAGACCCGTGTAATGCACTTCCGGTGAACATTGGGCAAAAATTATAATTGGTAGTTAAATAAGGATAAATAAGGATTTATGCCGAAATAATATTTTTGCACATTTCTAATGGATCAGAAATTCCGTTTATGTCTATCTTGAAACTTTTTTTTGATACTTTTGTTTGTTTTCTAAAAAGGGAGGTAATTATTATCTCTTTTTCAATTGAGAATATAGCGGTTTTAAATTTATAAATGATAATTCAAAAAAGGAAAAAATGGAAAAAATGAAAAGGTGAAAGTAGTTCAATAATACTCATTTTTAATTATAGCTAATTTTGCAGGATGATATTTTAGTGGAAATAGCTGTTTTCCATTACACAGGTCTTACCTTAAATGCATGCGCCTTTATTTTTTACCTGTAAATCTGGTCTGTAAAAGTGCTCTGAACATTAGGACCAATTCATATGCATACCGTTTTCTGCTGTGTCTATTTCGTTGTAATATACAGAGTAGATATACACACGTGAGTCATACGCGCTAACGTAATCCCCGTAAGTATCGGTATTTCCGTTTTTGTTATATACCAGTTTGTATTAATTGCAGGCGAACGTGTTAAGATCTAAAGTTTCATTTCAAGATTTATTCTCACCTGATGGAAACATACATAAAGATCATATTCCCGCATAAGTCCACAAATGCGCAAAATAAACAAGTAATATTTTTAAAGCGTCTATAATACACCCTCCTTAAGACGCTTTTTCTATATCCCACCTTACCTCAGTTTATTTACAGAGTACGAAACGTCTACATGTTTGCTCTCGCGTTTTTATGCGAGTTTTTTTTTTTTTTTTTCTTTTTATTTTTGTTTGGTATTTTACTTTCTTCTCCCTCGACGGGATGTCGAATTTAAATATAGAGACGACGATATACTGTCCTTATCGTCGCACTCAATGGAAACTGCAAAAGAGACCAAAACGCATTGACACTATTAATTCAGTATTGATTTTGAATGAATTTATTGCCAACTGAGCCTGTTCATTATGCCAGGGATAACGCCTCAGTAGGGGAGTGTAGACCCTGTCACACTACTTTAGAAAACGGCCCTACAGGGAAGCATAGACCGAACATTTCAGATGAGAACCCTCTTAACTTAGACACGATGATGTTCTGTCTTTACAACCTGGTCAAAATGAGTGCAGAGATGCAGACTGGCTAGCGTCTGACAGACTTTTTCTACCCGATCTCTTAGTGATCGAGTTCTGCATGAAGACACTACTGTATCACATCATTTCACGAAATACGGTGCTAAAACAGCTATTCTTATAGCAGAAATGTTTTCGGATGATGCAGACACCTATGCATGCATCTCCTGGAAAATACGGCGTTATACTGGGTGACTCCCATATCAAAGTACTGAAAGTATCATGGAGGTGCACATACCCTCCTAATTTGAATCAGACTGTGTTTTCTGTTCCATCAATACGACAGAAACTTGGCTTGTTAGGAGGTATGGTAGTAAAATGTTCAAGTCTCAGTCACTATGTTTTCAACCGTTGCGATCCCTTGAGAAATTGGCATACCAGGGTCAACATGTTGCCCGAATGGGTCTTATGATTAATGTTTATCTACAACAAGCTTTAGGAAATGTGTTTTCTGTATCGCAGGACAAGGACAATAATTTGGATAATGGTGTGCAGTGCGTCCATGATGTTTTGGTATGAGACAAAATCATTCGACCAGATGGTGCGTCGTGGGGCTTTCCATCACCTTATTACGTCTCCCACTTTCTCATCTGATGAAGGGGTCTTTGGTTGTGGCTAAGAGATAAAAAATAAAATAAAAAAAAAAAAAAAAAAAAAAAAAAACTCAGAGAAAGAAAAGAACTCGACTATCAAATTTCAGAAATAATATCAGATGAGGATTATCAGATGAGGATATAAAAAAACGGAGGGGTTATTCATCTCATCTGCAGGTCCACAGGGGAAAAGTCACGTTATGATGACTCTAATATATACTAGGTCACAGAAATCATTCAAGAAACACACTTTTACTATTGTCATAGTTTCAGAGCGAGGGAATAGCTCCAAACCATCTGGAGCAAGTTCTTTTCATCAGTACAAGAAACAACAGTCCTAACTTGATTTGTCTGCATCCAGAGATACCTCCTAGCGGCTGTATTTATCATTTGTACGTTCTATGGGTCAAAATAACCGTTCTACATGTGATACGACAAAAGCATCTACCAGAAGAGCAGTTACATAAGATTTCTAGTGACTCTTGTTAAAAATTGTACAATTTCGTTGGATCTGAAGGATACTTTTATGCATATCATTTCATCCAAAATACAGAAAGTATTGCAAATTTGCAGTAAAGGGCTCATCAGTGGAAATGTCTTCCGATTGGCCCAAAGTCAGCTGTAGGAGACTATACAAATATTTTATCAGTAACTGCAGCATATCTGATACAACAAAGCATACAATTAGCAGATTACCCAGAAATTTGGTTGAGTATGAATGCCAAGTACCAAAGTCTCCTCAGAGATCAGTCGAAATTGCAAAATCTCTTTATTCTAGGCAAAGCCAAAAAGTCATTTCTACAACCAACTCAGGTTATCACGTATTTTGGATGCATTTTCAATTTTAGGGAAAGAATAGTGTCTCTCACTCCGGGAGGACATCAGGAAAATATTTTTGCAACTTCGCTAATTCTAGAAAACAGTTTTTCAGTGACAAAAGATTATTTATATCTTCTCGGTCTGATGTCCTCATGCATAGACTAAATACAGTTTGCTCAACTTCACATTGCAATTGCATTTACTTCCACTTTGGAAACGAAGCTCAAGAGATTTAACTTGCAAATTCCAGTAACACAACATGTTCGCAATCATTTGCAAAAGTGGTTACCAATATTTTAAACAAGTCACATATTACAGATTTCTGTAAGTAAAGACAGACTTAGGTGCCTGCCCAGGAACAAAAGCAAGGGTTGTGTTTTCTCTTGCATGAACGAATCTCCCTATCATCTGTCTAGAATGAGGCAGCGTTCCTTGTACGCATTAAATAAATTCGTTCGATTTCTTCAAGGTCAAAATGTCTTGAAAAGATAAGACGACACAACTATTGTACAATACATCAACAATTAAGGAGGGAAGAAATCCCCCCACACCTGTATTCAAACTTGGAATTATTGGCAGTTTGATATTCAAAACAATATGCTGTTGAGAGCAGGTCAAATTGTAGGGAAATTGAAAAGCTCACCAGATCTGTTGACCAGGGTCAGTATTTATCCTACAGATTGCAATCTGTATACCTCAGTCTGTCATCAGCTGTTCAGTCGGTAGGGTTCTCCAAAATAGATCTCTTTGTATCAATGCGCAATCGGAAAGCATTAATGTTTTATTCTTTGATACCTCGTCCACTAGCGTTGGCAAAAGATGCACTAACATTGTCTGTGCAGGGGACGTTTGCATATGCCTTTCCACCTCTCTCTCTGTTGCCCAGAGTTTTGCAACATTTGGAAAAGTTCAATTGCAAAGTCATTCTGATTGCTCCAAAATGGCAAAGACGTCACTGGCATCCAACGCTTCTCCATTTGTCTGTAGCTAACCCAGTAGCTCTTCCACTGCAAAAGAACTTGTTGCTCTAACAAATGTTTCACTTGTGCCACCCGATTGCAGAATGTTTCAAATTGATTGGCTGTTTTAAACAGATTGCTTACAGCAAGCAGGAAACTAGGAATTCAAAAGGACTAGGCAAAAAAAAAAAAAAAAGAAAAAATCACACACACACAAAAACAAAAACAAAACAACAACAACAACAAAAATAATCTGCAGCTTGTGTAATAGCAAACATATCGATACACATTCAGCATCTTTGACTTATTGGGCAGAATTCTCAACCATTTTGTACCATGAAGGCCTGCAATACAAAACGATCGTAGGCTACGGATCTATGGTTTCTGCAATCTTAGAAACTTCGTTGAAAATTTTTACCGATATAAAGCTGTTTTTCTAACAGCGATCACAACTTTAAGACGAAAGCTGGGTGAAGGTTCAGTCTTGGTCCATCCTGAAGGAATCACATTTGTAAGACTATGATTTGCAAAACTAGATCCATCGAGGCATAAGTCTTCAAAGATATTTGATCCAAACTTCAAGGTTAACAAATCGTTAGATCCGAAACACATTTCTGCTGTATATCTCAAACGGACAGAATCTTTCCGACGTATTCAGGTGACTCGGATGAAACTAGCCGTTTTCTCACTATAAATAAGCCTCTTAAGAAAGCTTCAAGCCAGATATTGAGTTATCATATCGTAAATACGATTCGAGATGCATGTGAAGACAAACTTTTTTGCTGTCAAAAACCACTCTACAAGGGCTTTATGTCCATCCTGGTCACTATACAAAGACTCTTAGAACTATCAGTTCAGTGTTGGTAGCAGCAGACTGGTCCGAAGAATCCACTTTCATGAAATTCTATCGGAGGAAAGTAACTCATGTTTGGAAGAAAAAAAAATCTTTTCATTAAATAAATCATGAAGTTTATTTCCAACGGATTAAGGGGAACGTTTATATTCTGATCAGTGTGTAAATTGTGCACACTCTGTATTCCAAACAAAGTAGATTTCACCAGTCATTTTATATTTTGATGTAAATACCAAGTACTCCCAGACAGTGAGAGAAGAGTGCTGAATAAAGTTTATGGAACAGGGATTGAAGACAGACCTGTAAATTACCTTCCTCAACAAAGGTAAGATTGCTCGGTAACCTATCATTATGTATGTTTCCATCAGGTGAGTATAAATCATGAAATAAAATAACTCAATTTGTTATCAAACTGGAATTTTATGAATTGATTTATACTCACCTGATGTAGTTACCTCCCGTCACCCTAGGTATTTTTTGGACATACCATTGGGTTTACATTTCACTTTTGAAATAAACTTAGGTCAAGCGGGGTTTACATAAAGCGTCTCAAGGAGGGTGTATTATGAACTGGTTCCCGTTGTAGATCTACATATTACAACTGGCAAAGGCTATTGTGTCGTTGCTATTCATTGGGCTACATTTATATCACAGGATAGCCAATCAGAGCAGCATACACATTTCCAGTTTGGCTGTAGCGGTAACACTGCGATTTTTTGAACAGTCTGAAATTGGTAATCGAAACTAAAAAGAATATTAGCAGACGTAAACATAAAAGGCGATACCAAAAATACAATTCACTTATTCGTGAGGTCAAAAATATTGGAAAATTCTCTGCTTTCGATGTGAGAGTGACCTCCCATGAATCTCTATTAGTCCTGCGTCATGGCTGTTCTAAAAATAGAAGGGCAGAATTCCTCCCGTTTTTAGTAGCCTGTACCGATCCCTATATAGTGTCACACCACTGGTTTTTTTGCCATATTGAAAATAGAGTGAAATTGACCATCTTTGAAGCTTCACAAATCGCTTAATGGCAAAACTTTGGCTTTACCGTCTCTTGCTCTCAAAAGTACAGTCATAGTCCTTCAAAAAATGCATAAAAAACAACATGTGAACTGATCGCATTTTTCGCTAAATCCCAATCAATACAGGCACCCTATAAATTGTCCTCTCAAAAATGCCTGTTCACCGCCATGACCCCAAGTTTTTGGCCCTCCACTGACATAAAATAGTCCAATCAATATATGATAAAATCACATCTAAATGGTCCCCCACTACCTAAATTTGAAGCAAATCTAAATTATATACCACCAAGCCCTCTCAGCTCCACGAAACAGTGCAACAAAAGTGCTACCGCAAAATTTCAATTCGGACTACTTTTGACTACTACGACCCGGAAGCAAACTCGCAGTGGTGCGACACCTATATACACTCGCTGTATCAGGGGAGGTAACCGATCTAGGTGTATTATAGACGCTTTATTACTTGTTTATTCTACGGATTTGTGGACTTATGCGGGAATATAATCCTTATGTATGTTTACATCAGTTGAGTATTAATGCATTCATTTGATAACAAATTGATTACTTTTCATGCAGCAACATTCCAAGTCTTTGTCAATTTATGTTAAATGCCGTTGCAGGTTTAGTTTCTGTATTGGCACTGTCTTTAGCTTTTGTCATTGAAGTATGTTTTTTTACCTTTGACAACATCCCGCAAAAGGCAAAGGTACTCAGTAGCAATGTAGATCTATGTCACGTGAACAGAATCTAGCATCACGCATATACAATTAATGTTTCTCACTGCTAAAATGTATGAATTCAACAATATCGTATTGACAAAACCACATCATTGTGATAAGTTTCATTAGCGGTCTAGAAAACGAACGCAGTAGTCACATGTGGCAATGGGGTCATAAACTGTTAATGTCTTCTTTAGTTTATGTGATTAGTTTATGTGAAGTATTTATTATTATATTGCAAATACATTTCTCGCGCTCTGATTGGATAATATGCCCCGGATAAAAATTGCTTGACATTGGCAAGCTCTAGGGAAAAGCAGTTTCCCCGTCGGGAACCCCATAGACTCAACTACACTTCAAAGCAAAATCCAAGATGGCGACATCGATCGATACGAGTCGCCCACAAGATAAATACACCATACTTTTACTAGTTTTCCCAGATGGTTTTCATTAAAATGGAAAGAATGGATAATTATGCCGATTATTTTTGAAAATAAAAGAATATAGTGAAACATATCATGGTTTGTTGTCATTCTTAAATACATGAGGTTATTTAACGAGCCATCCCTTCGTCACGTAATATGTTTCTAGTTATCTCCAGTCATTTCGTATCTAGGTCATTTCGCACCTGGTCATTTCGGACAATTACGGTCATCCGTACCCACTTGACTTTTCATTTAGATCATTTCGTACCCTGTTTCTTGGTCAAGTCGTACCCAATTTGGTCATTTCGTACCTGGTAATTTCATTTTGGTCATTTGGTAGTTAGTGCTTTGTTTTAATTTATATTTGGTCATTTTATACCTTCTTCGGTCATTTCCTCCGAATTTTGCTCTTTACTTTGGTAAATACTATTTTTTAAACATTGCCGGATGCCACATTTTTTCTGTTTTTTTTTTTTTTTTTCCATAGCACCGCTTCTAAGATCGTTTACAAATACCATGATTAGGAATGAAACATATGAAACTTCGTTTCTTGCTACCAATTTTCTTGTATCAGAATACGTGTAACCTGGACTTGGCTAGCTTTGGGGTTCAGGGTTTGACTATTGACCCAGATTTTAATGTTAAATTACATTCAGTCAGACACTTTTTTTTAATCAATGCATTCATGTGAAAAAAGGTAGACAGTGGCTAAAGGGGATAATGGTTTTTGCTGTTTAAAAAACGCGATCATTTCACGGTAACATCACGAAAAGTGTACCAAGCAAGTAAGCAACAGGATTTATTTATTCCTGAAACCAGTTAGCAGGGTTAAGCTATTACTTAGCTCTTTACTAATTGACAAATTAGTCATATTGGCAGTCTTTCCACATGACAAATTTGCTATGAATCAGAAGCTGGGATTGTGGGAAAGGGAGAAAATACCATCGTCACCAGCTTATTCTCCTTTTACCGAATTCAGAACCGTTGTATAAAAAAGATGGTAAAAACCTGGAATCGTCTTAAATAAACATGGAAACCTTTATCACAAAACTGACATGAGTTATAAAGTGTAGTACACTGGTCTATCCCTCAGATAAATATATGAATGTATATATAACTTGTGTTTGTATAAGGGGACACTTTTACTACCTTGTACTGCCTTGCTATAGAGCTAGCTTTTTGTAGCGACGTGGTAGAGCGTTTGCCTCGGGACCTAGAGGTCCTGGGTTCATTCCCCGCCTTGGTAGGTCATTTGTAAGAACAGTTACATTGGCGCCTCAAGTAAAAACGCACTTAGTTGAGAAATTGTGTAGCAGTAATTTGTCAGAACTGTCATAAAAGGACAGTCAATGTGCAGTACAGTCTGATCTTGGATCCTTACTGTCCGACAAAGTGACGTTTTACCGTTATTTAATGAACTTTAAGATCACGCAAATCATTTTGTTAATAAATTATGTAATTTACTATTTTTCTTTCACTCTATTTCTAAATATCTTTACAGGTCCACAAACTGTATATATACAGGGTGTTCCATAATATCTGTCCTTATTTTAAGTGTCAAAATATATTGCTAATCTTCAACTTCAACTGAATTCAATAAAATTTCATTTGATATATAGTGCATAGGCATTACTTTCATAATAGTTGATACACTACAATTTTTCTGCCAAGTCTATTTTCCTGCAATCGCTCTACATGACGTCCACTCTAAGCAGTTATGACGTTTTGTTAATCGACAGATTTTTTTTTCTTTACATGTCTGAGTGTCTCCCTGCTATTTTCATAAGTTACTCTCACGATTGCAGCTTTAAAGAAGAAGAAGGAGGTACGAAATGACCAAGACCGTACGAAATGACATATGTACGGAATGTCCAAAGTACGAAATGACCAGTTACCATGTAAACAAATGGTGAAGTGTCAAAGGTCATACATTATGACGTTAAAAAATACACTCTTTGTCGTTTGAAACAACGACTGGTCTTTTAATTTTGCGAACAAATCGTAAAATTAATATTTACTTACCTTAGAGTTGTTTAAATCCATGTTTATATGGAAATGTGTCGAATGTCTATCGCAGTGACTTCATGTACCAAACTGCACGTTTTACACAGTTTCCAGTGACGTCAGTGTTCAGTGTGTAGGGGTTCTCAGACAGGAAAATCGATTTCGTAAAATTGTTGATTCGTGAGACGATAAAACAGGAAGTTTCACTTGAATACACGCTTTATGGTAAAACTTTGCAGTATTATAAATTTGTTGTCCGGTCAGGTGGCAGGGCACTGAAAAGCTGTTCACTGCTGTGGCGAATCATGTCTTCGGCTCGCGGTGTCATGATCCGTAATAGCGGTGAACAAGTTTCCAAGTGTCCTGCCACGTGACCGGGCTACTAATAATGTATCGTGTCCAATTACATGTTTTCATGCCATCTATACACACAGGAATATTTCTTTTTGCATTTGGTTTTGATCAAAATCCAGCTTTATTAACTCTTAGGCTGCTAAGCGCGACTCGCTGACCTTTTGCGGACAGTGCAGATCAAGATCAGACTGCACAGAACATATAGTCAGATCTTGGATCTACGCTGCCCGATAAGGAGATATTTTTCTCCCCAAAATACCTTTGAAATAGCCAAAGTCGGATTTTACTATCAGCTTGAAAGTTTCATTTCACTTATTTAGCAGGATAAGGATTAATCTTGATAAGTATCATATTTTTCTATTAGTGTTCGACGCAGACGGAGATGTGATAAGATGTAGATTTTCCACTAGCGACAAAGACGAGTGTGCTGATATTTGTAACGGATTTCCAGGGTCGACAATGGACCAGGTACCTTCCTCTTCTTCTCCTCCTTTTCGTGCTGCTTCTCCTGGCAGTGCCTTATCATTACCATCACGAAAGTCCTCGTCACCAATACCATTGTAAACACCGGCTAGGTGCCCAAAATCGTCATCTTTAGCGTGATTGTCGAAAACAACTGATTGCCGTCAATAACTTTTTTTGGAAAATATATCTTACGAATTTATTCCTGTGCTAAATACAGCTTTTGGGGGAAAAAGAGTGGGAAAATGTTTGAAACTAGCCATTACACACTCTTTTATGATTTCAGTATTCTTTTTATTTAATCTATTCATATTAATACTTCATCTCATTTATGAATTAAATGTTTAGTTTCATTCTTACCGAGGCTTTCCCACCCCACAAAAAAGTGTATGTGCTTCGATTAAGAATGAATGAATGAATGAAGTTCTATGGCCCGTCGACATCAAAGGTCATATTGGGCGCAATTACAATTAATGCAATGCTTTTTATTGAATATACTGTAAAGTTACGAAATTAGATTAAAATCTATACCGTGTAAACACTAAGAGCAAATAATTATACTGGTATTACGTATAAAAAACAAATGGTCAATAGAACCTAAAATTACATCTTTTTATAGAGATTTACCTCTTTCAAAAACTCAAAAATAGACTCCAACTTTACAGTATTAAATAAATTGTTCATACTGTCAACATGAAAAAACCTGTCTCTTGTAGGCGCAAGGTCTATGCGGTCTACAAATATATGTTTAACAGTAAGAGATGCATTGCAGGAAATACATTGAGGTGCTTCTTCTCCTTTCAGGAGGTATGCGTGCGTCAGATATGTATGACCAATGCGAAGACGGGCCAATATAATTTCCTCGCGGCGACTTGTCCGCAACCCCGGAAGCCACTCGCCAAGAGCTGGCTTCACTGTAAACAACTTATTGTTTTGATTTACTGGGTCATTCCAGGATTGCTGCCATACACTTTGAATAAAATCATTTACTAATGGCTTAAAATCGTTAAAAGGAACTTTAACAGGTAAAACTTCCAGTGACAATGCCTCCTTGGCAGCTTTATCTGCCTCTTCATTGCCACTGATACCAATATGGCTGGGGAGCCAACAGAAAACAATATCGGCTTTTTCACAGATTCCTGATAATTTTTCAAGGAGATTGACTATTAATGGGTTGTCTGTTTTCTCACCCTCAAGTGCTTGCATGGCAGATAAAGAGTCAGTAAAAATAATGTAGCGCCAATAAGCGTCTTGTTGAATATGGTTGAGAGCAAGGTCGATCGCCTTCAACTCCGCAGAAAAAATCGAAGAACTATTAAAAAGTCGAAACTGATATAACTCGCCATCGAGCACGGCAGCTGCAGCAACTTTGTTTCCTTCTTTAGAACCATCGGTATATATCTCTTAGTGAAGACAGTATTGTTCTTTTATTTCAAGGAATTTGTTTTTAAAAATCATGGGATCTGTGGTAGCTTTCTTGTCTGAAGCAAGATTATATATGTAGGTTGGACTTTTAGAAGTCCATAAAGGAACTTCAGAGATTTTGTGTCGTGCTACATCCTCCAGATCACAATCAATACAAGTTATATCCGCTTCACAGCGCAAACCAAAAGGTGGTATTACATTTTCTCTATTTAAAAACTTGTCCTTGTAGAGCGGTTCAAATACTGCTTTATGCGTGGGGTTGGTGGGATTTGACTTTAATTTTAAGTAATATTGCAAGGAAAGTTTCTTCCTGCGTAGATTTAAAGATGGTTCATTTGCCTCTGCATACAAACTATTGATAGGAGATGTTCTAAAGGCGCCAAGTGCTAAGCGTAAACCTTGGTTATGGATAGAATCAGAATTCCGAAGGTACGATTTCCGCGCTGAGCCATATACAGTGCAGCCGTAATCTAACTTTGAACGGACGAGTGTTCTATAAAGTCTCAAAAGGACTTTTTTGTCGGCTCCCCAGTCCATACTGGAGACAACACGTAAGAGATTAAGAGCTTTTTGGCATTTATTGCTAAGGTAATTGATGTGAGGAATAAACGACAGCTTAGAGTCAAATAAAAGACCTAAAAATTTGAATTCAGGGACGACATCAATTTGTACATCATCTAAATAAAGTTCTGGGTCCAAATGAAACTTTCTTGACTGGCAGAAATGCATGCATTTGGTCTTGGTTTTTGAAAATTTAAAACCATTTTCTCCTGACCATTTGGCTAGGATGTTTAAAACTTGTTGCAACTGCCGTTCAATGGTATGCATATGCTTAGACCTATAGCAAATGCAGAAGTCGTCAACATCCAAAAAACATTCTACACCAGGACAAACAGACTTAACAATATTGTTTATTTTGACACTAAAGAGTGTAACGGAAAGAATGCTTCCCTGGGGAACGCCCATTTCTTGTTCATGGGGGTTGGAGTAAGTATTTCCTACCCGGACTCTAAACTGACATTCATTTAAAAATGCCGAAATGAAATAAGCAAGGCGACCTCTTATATCGAAATCATGGAGGTCGTTCATGATTCCATACTTCCATGTGGTATCATACGCACTTTCTAGATCGAAAAATACAGAAACAACATGTTCCTTTTTAATAAAATCTTCGCGAATAAAAGTTTCGAAGCGAACTAAGTGGTCGAGAGTGCCTCTTTGTTTACGAAAGCCGCACTGGGCGGTAGCAATAAGTTTGTTTTTCTCTAGAAACCAAACAAGACGGTCGTTAACCGTTCTTTCCATGGTTTTGCAAATACAACTTGTTAAGGCTATAGGGCGATAGTTTGCAGGATTCGTAGAGTCTTTACCTGGCTTTGGTATGGGAATTACTATTGCTTCCTTCCAGGAATCTGGAAGAGTACCAGTATGCCAGACTTGATTAAATATACTCAGTAAACATTCAAGGGATCGAAGTGGTAAATGTTTTAAAAACTGATAATGGATGTCATCACATCCAACAGCAGTATCATGGCATTTCTTTAGAGATTTTTTGATTTCTTTTAAAGTAAAATCCTTATTGTAATGCTTTGTATTATTTGACTTGAAATTCAATTTAGTTTTTTCTTTGATGTCTTGGAATTTTCGAAATGTTGCCGTATAGTTTGAGGAAGACGACTTCTCTGCAAAAGTTTCTGCCAAGACATTGGCAATATCTGCTTTGGATGTGACAACACCATCATCCGAATTTAAGTGCCCGACATTTAACGAGGAGCTTTTCCCATTAATTTTTCTAATCATACCCCATGTCTTTTTGACAGGCGATCTCGAATTTAATCTAGATACGTACTGTCGCCAAGATGCACGTTTACTTTGCTTGATAGTTCGTCGTGCTTTTGCACGTGCAATTTTGAACTTTGAAAGATTTTCCCGAGTCGGTTGCAGATTAAATATTCTGAGAACAGACTTTCGCTCAGCTATAGCCTTTTTGCAATCATCGTTAAACCATGGCTTGTTTGGATTCTTTGGATTTGCCGATGTCCGAGGAATTGATTTTTCAGCAGCCGAATAAAGTAAGGAAGTGAAAAGCTCAGCAGGATTTTTGCATGCATCAAAAGCACTGGGATAAATTGATTGTTCGCAGTGGACCTTGAACTGTTCCCAGTTAGCCTTATGGAGTTTCCAACCTTCTGGACGTTGTTGTACTGAAGGTCCTATTTCCGATACCTGGATTGGGAAGTGATCACTTCCATGAAGGTCATCACCAACCTTCCAGTTAAAGTCCGGAGCAATTTCAGGGCTGCATATGGTTAAGTCTAAAGATGAATAAGAACCAGTGGCAGGATGAAGATAGGTTGACGACATATCATTTAGCAGAATGAGGTCGTGCTTAGTTACAATGTCTTCCATGGTTCGACCTTTATTATTTGTATTCGTACATCCCCATAATGTATGGTGGGAATTGAAATCTCCCATTAAAATGGAAGGTTTCGGAAGTTGGCTAACTAGATCATCAAGTTTTTTGACATCTATTGGTGAGCTAGGTGGGAGATAAATAGAACACAATGTAATTGTCTTATTAAAGGAAATGTTTACCGCGACAGCCTGAAGTGTAGTTTCAAGCTTGGCAAAATGGTGTGGAACACTGTTGTTCACAATTAAGGCAACACCTCCTGAAGCTTTATCATTACAACTAAAATTCTTCGAGTAACAAAAATGATATTTTAAAGTAAATTTGTCGGAGTCTTTAAGAAAGGTCTCCTGTAAACAAACTGCCACTGGTTTCTGTTCATTGACCAAAAGGTTCAATTCCTCAAAGTTAGCTTTAATACTTCGACAATTCCATTGCAGAATGTTGTAACTCATGGTAGAGTTAAGAGTAAGGAAAATACCACAGAATAATAGAAGTATGTACTTGATCATTTTTTGTTGAGTTTGATAATTCGGCCTTGCCTATTCACACTTTGATCTGCTTGTAGATCTTCCGCTTCTATGTCTTCGAGACATTCGAAGCGGTTATGTTGCTGGATTTGATCATCGGATCCCTTTGGAAGGCGATCCGAAGTGACCTTATTTGGAGATTTGTTTCTCTTTTGGTTTGGGCTGCTTGGAACCTTTGCCTGTGTACGTGTAGATGCAGAACCTTTATTTGCTTTACTAGTTGTAGGTTTTTCAACATTCGTGTCTTGTTTTCTTTGGCTGGATGTTTGAACGGCTACATCGGTAGTCTGTGTAAAAGCATCTTTTACCTGTTTTTGTGTATTCATGCTGGATTTAGTAATAGTGGAGTAAGAGTTTGTCAGAACATGACGGCTATTAACTATTTTCCTTGCTTCTGGGAACGAGAGACTTTCTTTGTACTTAATAGTTACAATTTCCTTCTCTCGCTTCCAGACAGGACATGCTCGTGAGGTAGCAACGTGTTCTCCATCGCAGTTTACACATTTAATTTTATTCTTACAGTTGTTCGAATCATGTGTATTTGCCAGCTCTCCACAATGTTTACACAAACTTTCAATTGTGGGCTTCTTGCATTTACGTTCATGGTGGCCAAATTTGAAGCATGAATAACATTGGAGTGGGTTTGGGATGTAAAGCTCCACTCCAACATTTAAGTAACCAACTTTCAGAGTTTTGGGCAAAATAGCCGAGTTAAAAGTGAGCACTATTGTGTTAGTTTCCCTCTTGAAACCGTCTCTGAAGACTGTAATACGTCTGGCACCTGTCATAGTCTGACTCGAAAGCTCCTGGACAATTTCTTCTTCGCTAACACCTGCTAGATCCGGACAACGAATTATCCCCCTGGAGGAATTCAAACTGGTATGCGGTGAGCATTTTACAGGTATTTGGAAAAAACTCTTAATTTTCAAAAGGTTTTCTGCATGTTTTGGTTTTTCAACCTCTACCAAAAGGGCACCAGAAATCAACTTTTTCACTGATTTTGGCGAACCAGCAATTGAAACTAAAACTTTTTGGATAACTAAAAGGAGACAGTTTACTCAATGGCTGTTCAGGAGCAGTTGATTCTATTAGTAGAAAGCGAGGAAAAGTCGAAGGTGGTTCAGAGTTGTCCGAGTCTGCATCTAGTTGGTCACGTGTTCGTTTTTTGTTTAGATGATCCATGATTAGGTTTTCAAGTTTCGTCATCCGTGGCCCCCGCCCACCCCGGAGCCCTACGAGGGGACATGGAGTATGGAGCGGCAAACCAGCTCCCCTTGCCAGGGTTACCGAGATGGTATACTCAGATGCCATGAATAAGTCGGAGCGACAAAGAAAAGAACATGGGTACTCCCCCAGATCAGGGATTTGCCATGGCAGTCAAAGCCTCAACGAAAAATCCGTAACACCCAATTAGCCCATAAGCCTGTATAAGACAGGGACTTAAAAGTAAATACCAACTAAAGTAAAAGGTAAAAACTGGCACTTTTTGAGCAAACGTTAAATAGAGTTTTGACATATATGTTGGATTATTCCTTCCAGAATAAAGACTACATGAATTATGTAAATAATACAGGAAAAAAGGTCAAATATTCCAAGTTTGCTTCAAAATCACAAATTTGGATTTCAAGACGTATCGAGAGACGTATGCAGGAGGGAGGCATCTGCACACTGGATACAGATGTCCTCCCCCCATACAACTCCCCCAACACAAGACAATTTTACATAAAATACGCCCAATCCTCAAACGACCAGCCGATTGCACTAGACCGGGCCCATCTAGGCTCTCGTTTACACAGAAGCCGAGGCCAAAGCAGTGTGTTGGAAAGCTGGAGATCCCTGGGCTCCCCTCAACTGCCAGGACCCTCTTTTCCTGCTTACGAGTCTCCACCCACGGCAAACAGGCGGGTCCATTTTGGTGGGGTCTTACCACTACTGCAAGACGGCAGCTGGACAATTTCTATCCCCCCGCCCAGCTGGGGCGGCTTCGATTAAGAAATAATTAATAACACAATAAATAATCCACGAGGGCGATAGCCCGAGTGCTTTATTCACTGCGTCTCAGAACTCACAACCGTGTTTTTTTTTTTTTTTTTTTGCGATAAACCACGATAGAAAGAAGACTGTTTCGATTCTAACATTACCAACTGTTGACCGAAAGAAAATAAGGCCATAATTAGTATAAAAAAGCGGATGCAGGTCAATTCCTTTGAATAAAACATGGCGTTTAAAGTTACTAAGCAAAACAAACCACCGCTGCCCAGTCTGTGAATAAAAAAAATGAGACCTTAGGCATCTCTCTTTCTCTCTATCACACACACACACACACACACACACACACACACACTGTTAAAAACTATTAATTTTCGCTCCATTAAACGACAGAGACAAATGAATGTATTGTCAAGCATAAGAGTCGTAGTCGCTTCAAACGCTCCGAATATTACCCCACCCACTCCAAATCCCATTTCAGTAGCAACACCGGTCAATTTTGATGTTAATCTGAAACACGAAAATACACTTAAATTTAAGGACATGCTTTCTGGTAACATTTCAAATACGCCTATCATTTTCATTTTTTTTTTTTAAATCAAAAACAGTAAATATCGGTTAATTCTGTTTTTTTTTTTTTTTTTTCCTTCCTCCTTGGCCGAGTAGCAGAAAATGACGATTTTTCTTTTACGTCAAGTGACTTTCATTGATGAAATATCCAAGGGTGAAGACATGGACTAGCCACGGGCAACTTATTTTACATAGAATGATGTCGATTTTTCCAGGCTTCCGCTGCACTGTCTATATAGCCGAATCCACGTACCATGTTAAAATTAAGAAATTCTCTTCTTTCTATCGTGGTTTATCGTTCAACAAAACAAGCTTGTAAGTTATGAGGCACAATAAATAATCCACGAGG
Organism: Tridacna gigas; assembly: GCA_945859785.2. Classification (NCBI taxonomy): domain Eukaryota; kingdom Metazoa; phylum Mollusca; class Bivalvia; order Cardiida; family Cardiidae; genus Tridacna; species Tridacna gigas. The sequence continues at coordinate 8,961,400 of OX244031.2, read as the reverse complement.
GCAATTCCGTCTTTTCTTAACTGTTTGTCTGTACGAGTTGTCGTTCGTACGGGACGGTACATGAACTTCCGGTTTGGAATTTTACGTACTGCGAACTTCAAAAATTTAACTTGGGTATTTATTTATAGATGCAACAAATACTTCTGTCTTGCCGATAACCCCTCAAACAACGGTAGAAGATATTTTGAACTGTCGCAAATCAGAAATACAAACGTTTCTCGCCACCAGCCGGACGGGGGGGGGGGGTAGAATTCGCCGGCTGCCAGTCCTGTAGAGTGGAAAACCCCACCAATGGACCCGCCTGTTTGCCGTGGGTGGAGACTCGTAAGCCGGAAAAGAGGGTCCAGGTAGTTGAGGGGAGACCAGGGATCTCCAGCTCTTCAACACACTGCTTCGGCCTCGGCTTCGGTGTAAACGAGAGCCTAGATGGGCCCGGCCTAGTGCAATCGGCTGGTCGTTTTTAGATTTTGGGCATTTCTCATTTTGTAGTAAGATTCTCTTACTGGTATAAAAGAAACACCACCCATTTCCGTTTGTACTACAATTGTTTTGTTGAACTTGCATGTATCACTAATCTCTTTGATCACATACTTGCATGTATTTTTACAGCAACAATTTTGTCCAATTTAACTCTATATTTTTTATGTTTTAGTCCCGAGTTTAATATAGGCTCATGGGCTAATCGGGTTGTGTGGACTGTTTGGTCGGGCGTTGATTTGCGTGGGTGCTTCCTGATCTGGGGTTGTTGCCACGCACTCTCTCTGTCAGATTTTATAGTTTACGTTGCCCGAGTATATCATTTGGGTAACCCTGACATGCAGAGCTGGGTATTCCGCTCTACTGGCCATGTCCCCTTGTAGGACTCCATGGTGGGTGGGGGCCGCAAATGACGAAAACTTAAACTTAAACCATGGATAATCAAACCAAAAAAAGAACACGGAAGAATTTTGATAATGAACAGGCTGAAACCGAACCGACTGGACCTTTTGCTCGTTTCCTGATTATAGAATCGCTACAGCCAGAAAAACCATTGGCAAAGCTGTCACCATTTGTCATTGAAAAAGTACTGGTTTCTTTGGCAGGCTCCCCGATGTCTGTCAAAAAACTGAAAAATGGCACTCTGCTGGTGGAGGTTGAAAAACCACAACATTCAAAAAACCTTTTGGCCTTAAAACGATTTTTCGAGATCCCCGCAAAATGCACTGCGCATGGTACTCCGAACTCATCTAGAGGTATAATTAGGTGTCCGGACTTAGCTGGCGTGGAGGAAGAAGAAATTGTAACGGAATTATCGACTCAGAATTTCATTGAAGCAAGACGTATTCGTGTTTCTCTAGATGGTATCCGGAAGGACACGAATACCATAGTTCTCAAATTCAAAACGGCTATCCTACCTAAAACCCTTAAAGTTGGATACATGAAGGTTCCTGTTGATATCTACATCCCCAGTCCGCTTCAATGTTATAAATGCTTTAAATTTGGCCATCATGAGAGGCAGTGTGATGCCGACAATCACTGTAAAAGATGCGGAACCAATGAAGCTGAAACATACCATACCTACCCTTGCGAAAAACCGATGAAATGTTAAAATTGTGGTGAGGAACACCATTCCACATCTCGATCGTGTAAAGTCTGGAAGAGGGAAAAAGAAATCATCACCATAAAATATCGGGAAAGCCTCTCTTTTTCGGAAGCTAGAAAAATTGTAGATACACGGCAAGCACTGGGTGCCTCTTACTCTTGTGTTTACCAAGTCAAATGCAGCAAACTCAGTAACTTTGAAAGATGCTCAAACACAGACAAACGATGCCTCAGTACAAACAGATTCAACTGAGAAACAAACCTCCACAACAGCCAAACGTCAGCAAACTTTAGTTAACAACAAACTAGAAAAGCCTGTTCCAAAAAGTCCGAATAGATCGCCAAAAAAAGTCCGTTCAGACCGCCTTCCAAAGGGGTCTGATGACCAAATACAACAACATAACCGTTTCCAGTGTCTTGATGAAGACATGGAGGCGGAAACCGACCATGCAGAAACAAATAAGCAAGGTCGTATTATCAAATTAAATAACAAGAGATGAATCAATACATACTTCCAGTTTTCTATGGTATCTGCTTAACTCTTACTTTTATAATGAATAACACCATTCTGCAATGGAATTGTCGCAGCATTAAAGCTAATTTCGAGGAATTAAATATTTTAATTAATGAAAAGAAACCAGTTGCAATATCTTTACAGGAGACCTTTCTTAAAGACTCCGACAAATTCTCCTTAAAGTGCCACTCCTGCTTTTGTAAAAACTTCAGTGGTAACGATAAAGCTTCAGGAGGAGTGGCAATAATTGTGAACAACAATATTCCACACCATTTTGTCAAACTCGAAACTACTTTACAAGCCGTCGCTGTAAGCATTTCTCTAAATAAAACCATTACTCTATGTTCTATTTACCTTCCACGCAGCTCGGCAATCGATGTTAAGAAACTTGATGATCTCGTAGATCAATTACCAAAACCTTTCATTTTAATGGGAGATTTCAATTCCCATCATACGTTGTGGGGATGTACAAATACAAATGACAAAGGTCAAACCATACAAAATTTTATCACAGAACATAATCTGGTTTTTTACTGAACGATAAGTCCTCAACGTATCTTCACCCTGCAACTGGTCCTTATTCATCTTTAGACTTAAGTATATGCAGTCCGGAAATATTTACTGATTTAAATCTGCTCTCAGAAATTTTAATCTGAGACCTACTCAGGAAAATCTTGCAAAGTTCAAAATTGCGCGTGCGAGAGCACGGCGAACTATAAAACAAAGTAAATGTGCGTCTTGGCGACAGTATGTATCCCGATTAAATTTTAGATCGTCTGTCAAAAAGACATGGGAGATGATAAGAAAAATTAACGGCAAATATACTTTCAATAGTGTTGGTCATCTTGATACTGATGATGGGAATTTTACTTCTAAACATGACATGGCTAATGTGCTGGCCGATACGTTCGCCAAGAAGTCTTCTTCTGAAAATTACTCATCCACGTTTCGAAAACGTCAGGAAGTAAAAGAGAAATCCAAACTGAATTTTAAATCCAGTAACAAGGAATGAATGAATGAGTGAGGTTTTAAGGCCCGTCGACATCAAAGGTCATATTGGGCGCACTAACAACTAATGCAATACGTTTAATTGATCAAACTGTAAAGTTACAAGACTTTTAAAATCTTAGCTGTGTAAACACTAAAAGAACAAAGGACGTTAATGACATATAGTCTAAAAATACAGATGGTCAATAGAACCTAAAATCATATCTGTTTATAGAGATTTACCTCTTTCAAAAAGTCAAAAATAGACTCCAACTTTACAGTATCAAATAAATACTCATACTGTCAACATGAAAAAAACCTGTCTCTTGTAGGTGCAAGGTCTATACAGTCCACAAGTATGTGTTTAACAGTAAGAGGTGTATTGCAGGGAATACATTGGGGTGCCTCTTCTCCCTTAAGGAGATATGAGTGTGTCATGTATGTATGACCAATGCGAAGACGGGCCAAAATAATTTCTTCACGGTGACTTGTCCGCAACCCTGGAAGCCACTCGCCAAGAGCTGGCTTCACTGTAAACAACTTGTTATCTTTGTTAGCTGGGTCATTCCAGGATTGCTGCCATACATTCCGGATAAAAACATTTATCAATGGTTTAAAATCATTAAAAGGAACTTTAAAAGGTAAAACATCCAGTGACAATGCCTCCTTGGCAGCTTTATCTGCCTCTTCATTGCCACTAATACCAATATGGCTAGGGAGCCAACAGAAAACAATATCGGCTTTTTCACATATTTCGGACAGTTTTTCAAGGAGACCGACTATTAATGGGTTGTCTGTTTTCTCACCCTCAAGTACTTGTATGGCAGATAATGAATCAGTGAAGATAATATAGCGCCAGTAAGCATCTTCTTGAATATGGTTGAGAGCAAGGTCGATCGCCTTTAGCTCCGCGGAAAAAATAGAAGAATTATTAGGAAGCCGAAATTGGTATATTTCGCCATCGAGCACGGCAGCTGCAGCAACTTTGCTTCCATCTTTAGAACCATCTGTATATATCTCTTCGTGAAGGCAGTATTGTACCTTTGATGTCGACGGGCCTTAAAACTTCACTCATTCATTCATTACAAACGTTTCTCAGGCAAAACCGTCTTAAAATTAATGGAAACAAACCTCAACTGGCCCAAAGAGTCATAGACCTTATACAATCGTCACAGTCTTGCAAAGATCAGACAGATAATCGTGTTAACAACAACAAATTCATTTTCTGTATGTCCAAGGACCAGTTTACCTCTTGATTAAGTCGATTATTTAAAAAGAGAGGCCCTTACTGATCCATGATTGTGTGATGGTTTAATTGGTATAATGTAACACGGAGATGCATCAAGCGCACTTTTGCCAGAGCATGGCTCATACAAAGGATGCATAAATCCCTCCTTGTTCCGCAGTTTTGTCTCTAACATTTATTTTAAGTAAACGTATGCCAATGATTACAAACTAGATTGCCCTATATTTTTTATTATTCGTCTAATTACAGGTATATGCAATTAAACTAAATACTGGTATCATTCGTAAAAGTATTCTGAAAATATTAAATGATAGTGTAGGTCTAAATGTTAGCAGTAAAAGGTTTTTGAAAACTATAAGGCAAAAGGGCAAATTGCTCATAACCAGCTATTTCTCCTTTTCCCACATTATTTTCTACCTCATTAGTCAAGTTGAAGACAGTTTTGTTAAATCTAAACTTGTCGTCGCCAGACTCTATCAATTTGTGAGTGTTAAAAATGTGTTGCTCATCAAAGGGTTAACGTGTTAAGGGCACTATAGAAATAACAATTGTTAGAAATGATTAAAAAGCACGTTTTGTACAGTCTGATTAGTGATTGGTCAAAGCATCTTGTTTCCCGTTTGTATTGAAACAGAAAATTGTTTGTCTCGTTTTCTAGGATATCTTTAGAAAGTCAAAATGATTTGTAAAAATTGTTCATACATTTATTGTTCCTTAGAGCCTTTTGTCCTTTTCATAGGTATTTTCTACTACTTTAACCATGTTAGCTTTCCCACGTTTGCTATAAACAACTACTTATTTTCCAAGAGCATACATAGAGTAAGTTACCCTATTACCAAACAACAATGTTAAAGCCTCCTCCATACTGAAAGAGCCTGCAGACGACAAATCAAAAACTGGTATTAATGAACTGCTGATAGGGTAGAAAACATTGGGGGATGAGGAGAAACTGTTCATAATGAGTAATTTCTTCTTTTTCCACAATGTTTTTAAGGTCGGAAAGGGTTAAGAGACTCAAAAGCAAATGCTAGTTACAACCAATAGTAGGCATACGAAGACTTTTGACTATCTCCCCGCATTTTCTCGCATTTTCCCGCATTTTCTTGCATTTTTCTCGCATTTTTCTCGCATTCCCCCGCATTTTCCTCTCATTTTTTTTGCATTTTCGTTGTCCCCAATTCCGAACTCATCGCCCTTTGCGAATTCTTTTGTCCCCAATCCCGAATTCTTTTGTCCCCAATCCCGAATTCTCTTGTCCCCAATCCCGAACTCATCGCCCATTGCGAATTTTCTTGTCCCCAATCCCGAATTCACTGGTCTCATTCCCGAGATTCGCATGCGTGAAAAAAATTTATAACTTTCTTAAAGTTATAAATTGTTATGAAAAAAAAAAAAAAAAAAAAAAAAAAAAAAGTCTTTTTATCATTAAAAATCCCCTATTTTCAAAAATTTTTAAACTTAAAAAATTAATAAAAAAAATTTGTTTTATGAAGGAAAAAATTTCTTTTTTAAAAAATTAACTTAAAAAGATTTGTGAATATGTTTGAGTATATTTGATAAGTATACAATAGCAGCTTTTTCCCTTGAAAAAAATAACTCGAGGAACACTTTGCCAAGCAACTACACTGACCTTGATCTTAATTTGCCAGTAGAAGCGCAAATAGAGGTGTTTTTAAGAAATAACAGAAGAAAAAGGGTATTGTTAAGGTTTAAGTTCAGAATGATATCTGGAAATTTTAAAGAATGCGTTTCTTTAAAAATAAATTTAGATGAAACTAACGAAGTTATAATGAAGTTATAATGAAGCTAAAGTAAATTTATAACTTTTTTAAAGTTATAAATTGTCATGAAGAAAAAAAACAACATTTTTTTATCATTAATAAAAAAAATTGTTTTATGAAGGAAAAAAAATTGATTAAAGAAAAATATATTTTTTATGAAAAGCGTATGATAGCGGAAGATAATTTTGTAAAGCTGCGAGAGTTTGTTAAAGTTTCATTTGACGTTATTTTTATATGTACTGTTGGAAGAGGTGAAAGCGTAAAAGAGCATTTTGCTTTTGCAAGAGCACAAATAAAAGAGTTGTTTAAATAAAATAAGAGATAACCGGATAAATTTATCTATTTCACATGTTGTAGAAGGTTATTACCCAAAAGAAATAACAACTAGCATATTAAATCATGCAATAATTTATAAAAGTTATGAGGAAGTCTATGACCAAACGATAGAACTAAATATAGATGGAACCGACGAAAACATAAATTTTAATAAAGTAAAAGATAAATTGTACGAAGCATGGCTTAGAATTGGGTTCTCCCCGACCCGGTGGGTTTTTAACTCAAGGGAAATACCATTTATTTCTGTCCCGTTTTTATCTCCATCTTCATCTTTACCTTCAATAAAAATCATTCCACTTTACAACGAAGAAAAATGTGTCATTTGCTTAAGACACAAACCTGTTTTACTTTTTAGTGCTTGCGGACATAGGTGTATTTGTGAAGAGTGCAAGAAAAGTTATAATGGAAAAGTGTGTCCTCTTTGCAGAAAAAAGTGTCAATTTTAATGAAGCCGGAGTAAATTTATAACTTAAAGAAAATTATAAATTTTTATTTATATTTTATAGTAAAACAAAGCTAACGTATTTATCCCATCATCTAATATATGTCTTTTATCATCATCGCCACTTAATGCTATTTTATTTATTTCCTCTGTGTATATTTCATGGTTATAACTTCTTATTATTCTCATATACCTAAGTTGTTTTTCTCCTGTAAACAAACACTTTTTATAATCGTCAAATATTATATCGTTTTCGATGGTTGACTTTTTAATTCCTTTACATCTTTTATCTTCCTTTCCATCTAAAGTTTTATAGGCATACATTTTTGCTCTTAAACCAACATAATTTTACCACCTAACTCATCTTTAAACTTGCCAATTACTTTTTTGTTGTGCTTATAATAACAAGGATGATTATTATCGTAGTTACTTGTGTCAGAATTTTCCGGTCTATCATTCTTAATATCTTTATAAACATCTTCTGTTTCTACCTCTATTACAAAACTATCAGTATCAGTATATAATAATCTAACATTATCCCCCCATTTTGGTTTAAGATAATCATAAAAAAAATTAACCATATGTATTTTACTAATATCTAAAATACACATACCCAAATAAACTGGTTTATTATAATTTACTTTTTTTTTTTTTTTCATATTTACAGCTACCAAATTTTCATCGAATATTGTTGTGTGTTTAAATAATTTGCTTTTCTTACTAATTTTTTATAGTTCTCCCCATGAGAAACTAATTGTACATTAACCCTATTTAACACATTTTCCATTGTTTTACCAAAAACAGAATTATTCATCAACTTAAAAAAATATTTCTCAAAATCATTTACCGCATTAGTTCTTAGGCTAATATTTAAGTCGATATATTTTTTAGCCAATCTTTCTCACAAAACTTTATACCGTTATGTTTCTTTTTAAGTTTTAAACCGTGTTTTAAGTAAGTTTTTAAAGCTCTATAATGTAAAACATATTCTTTTTTATCTCTCAAGTTAGGAACTAATTTTTCCACCTTATCTATTTTTAAATTTTCTGTTGCTAAAGGAAAGTCATTATGTAAATCATGTAACTCTTTATTGTATTCTAAATCTACCATTAAAAAACATCCTTGTCCTTCTTTGTCACAAAATTCTTCCCAATTTTCTAACTCTTCTTCAGTCATCCAATCAAAACCATGCGTGGGTAAAGGATAACACATTGCACCCGAGTAAAGAAAATTAGCATCTAAATATAATAAATACTTTGAAGGTTTACTAGGATCATATAGTTTTTCCATATATTTATTATTAGCTTTTGAATATCTTTTAGAAACAATGGTGACCCCACCTCTTTTACTTTCTTCAAACATTAAACGCATATTAGAATCTGATAAAAGTTCTAGATTTATCCCTGTTATTTTTAATGCTGCATCCCAAGCTAAACCCGGAGTAGTATAATACCAACTAGGATCCAAATCATAATGCTTACGACAAAGATCTCTAAAGTTCTCAAAAACATCGGCTAAAAGTAATACATCTATTTTGTTATAAAGTCTCAAATAATCTTATAACGTTTTCATGTTAAAACTTTTCCAAACATGTTGAACAAAAGCATAATCTTCATCGCTAATATAATGTTTGTTTAAACTTGAGTAAAATGCTTCTTTAGTGGGCAATTGGGTTTCTTTAAGTTTTTCTAAAGAATCTAAATATTCGTAAGGAAAAACTCCTTTTTTCCTAACTAGGCAACTGTTCTTTCGTAAAAAATTGTGGTAAATTTTTTAACTGACATTCATTCAAATTACTGGTAAGAATATCTCAGCTAGAACTCATAAACTTAAAAGTATCAAGAAATCTTAGTTCATGAAATATTAGTTTATTTTTATCAACAGTAACTTCCTCTCCATCTTTAGTTTTTTCTTTTTCTTGAATAATTTCCTCACCAACACAAATTTTTTTACTAAAACTAATATATTTTTCTTCGTTATGTGGGATGCAATTAATATCACCTTCATATATATTAAGACTTTTTATATAAAGATGTGCGTCATATCCACTAAGATTATGAAAGTAAATAGGCACAAACTTAGGTTTGCACGCTTTTAAGTTACATTTATCATGTGCCGCTCCTCTATATTTACCCTAAAAAATGACAATGATCTCTTACTTTTTTATCATTACGTTTGAATGGTTCACCGCAAAAATGACAATGTTTTTGTTCAGCATAAAGCTTTTCATCTCTTTCTGTCATATTAATAGCTAACGAATTTTTGTAGTATTGCTCGTAAATTTTAAATATGTCGCTTCTTAAGTCTTTTACAAAAACTTCGCCCGCATCTTCTCCAACATAACTTCCTTCTATAGGAGCACACACATTATCATCGAAACATTTTATAAGATAGTAAAAACTGCAAGGTGTGTGCTTTTGAGTTTTTGTCGTTGAACTATTTTCAGGATTAGGGTAACATGTGCTTATCCTTTCTAATTCACACTCAAAATCGGCGTATACAACGAAAGGAACCGAAATTTTTCTTTCGTGATTTTTAAATTTTAATATGGTGTCTATTTCTGGCATTTTTATAAAAGTAGACTCGTAATTTTTACAATTTTCTTTATTGTTTTTTTTAATGCTTCTTCCGATCTAAAAGGAAATGAACAATATGTACAACAATATACACGTTCATGCGACTTTGTTACTTGTGACCTGACTAAGGCATTAAAATCTTTAATAAGAACATAGTGACTTTTTACGACATCAGCATCGGTATCTTCTTTTGTAAGATAAAGCAGATTAACATGTTTTTCCTTTTCTTCTTTTGTATGTCTAAGAGAGTAAATTCTTCTATATACTTCTTCAATAGAATAAACATTTATACTAATTGTGGGATTTTGTTTCTCAATCTTGTCCAAATCTTTAATGCTTAAAGGATAATTAATTCCTTCCATATTCAAAGTATGTACTTTTGATTTTAAATTTTTGTCAACTCGTTCCGCGTGAATGTCTTTAGGATAAAGGTGTCTTAAGGTATTCGGGGCCTAACCCCCATTTTTCAAAATCATCATAAACTAAGTCTCACTGTAATTGTAACTGGTAAAGACATTTGATAATGAAATTTAAAAAAAAATTACCACGCGTAAGTTGAATTACGAGGAATTTTATCTCATAACCCGTGAACATCAAAACTGATAAAAAATAATAGACTACTACCTCTATAAAACTTAACATATTTATCAGGTTTTTCAAAATTTATGAACAAAAATGGTATCAAACAAGCAAATAAATATTACTTGATCAAAATTTAATCAAAAATGGATTTTTTTTCACAAAGGCAGAAAGTATCCTGACAAAAGTCACATATAGGTCCTCCAATTTGACCCTTTTTCAAGTGCGTTTGACGAGTTCACACTAAATTTCAAAAAATCCTAAAAAATTGAAAAAAAACTTCAATTCATTAGAACTTCTCTAAAAATTCAAGACACCATCAATGAATACTGGAAAGAGTTTTTAAGAAATTTTACCACACCGTTTCAGAGAAAATCTGACCTAGATATGGTAGGGTGCATTCACCCTTTCTCTCAGAAAATTAACGTAAAACTAAACATTTGCCTGTAATTTCTAATGTATATAAGGTACAAAGCTCATATCACGTGTGATGGTACATCTTACTATTATGCTTCAGCTGATAACAAAGTCGATGTCATTAGACTAAGTCAAGGTCAAATATCAAGGTCAAATAAAAAAAAAATGATCAAAACTATAAATATTTTCCTGTGTTTCCTGAAGGATTACAATTGCAAACCTCATATTTGGTACGAAGGTGAACCTCATCAAATGTTTCAGCTGATAACAAAGTTAAAACAGTTATCATCATCTGGTAAGGTCAAGGTCAAATATCAAGGTCAAATGAACAAAGAATCAACAAAAATCTAAACATTTGCCAGTAATTTCTTAAAAATATCCAGTTTCAAAGTCAAATATTTGAAAGGAATATGTACCTCACATATTTTCTTTTGGTAACATGGATTAAGGTCTTCTGACAATATCAAGGTCAAATATCAAAGTCGCATTTTCACAAAAATATCAAAAGACGTTAGACTTAGCCCATCTAATATATAAATGAGACCTGTCACACACAAAGGAACCTATTGGTTACTCTGTAAAACAAAATTCTGAAAACAAGATCAGACCCATTACAGAATAATATGGGTCCAAATTCAAACAAGAAATGCATACTTTGTCACGAAAACAAGAATTGGTCAATTGGTAAACAAACAGTGCAAGTTTCACAAAAATCTAATTACAAATGCACATTTTATCCCGTAAACAAGAATTTGAAATTTTCAACTTGAAATGGCTACTTTTCCCATACTGTTTGTTGGATTTGTCTCAAAATCAATAGGGTTGAAGCTACTGATAATATAAACAAACTGTGTGATTTTCATGAAAATCTGGCAACAAATGCAGACTTTATTGCATAAAAAGCATTAGCAATTTTCAACTTGAAGAAATAGCTACTTTTCCCATACTGTTTGTTGGATTTTTCTCAAAATCAATAGCGTTAAAGCTATTGATGAGATAAACAAACTCTGCAAGTTTCACTAAAATCAGGCAACAAATGCAGACTTTATCACGTAAACAAGAATTCGAAATTTTCAATTTGAAATGGCTACTTTTCCCAAACTGTTTGTTGGATTTTTTTAAAAATCAATAGGGTTGAAGCTATTGATGAGGTAAACAAACTGCAAGTTTCACAAAAATCAGACAACAAATGCAGACTTTATCGTGTAAACAAGAATTAGAAATTTTCAACTTGAAATGGCTACATTTCCCATACTATTTGTTGGATTTTTTTCAAAATCAATAGGGTTGAGGCTATTGATGAGATAAACAAACTGTGCAAGTTTCATGAAAATCGGGCGACAAATGCAGACTTTATCGCGTAAACAAGAATTTGAAATTTTCAACTTGAAATGGCTACTTTTCCCATCCTGTTTGTTGGCTTTTTCTCAAAATCAATAGGGTTAAAGCTATTGATGAGATACACAAACTGTGCAAGTTTCACGAAAATCGGGCAACAAATGCAGACTTTATCGCGTAAACAAGGAAAATACTAACAGACGGACGGACAGACGACGGAAACCACGCCATGACATAAGCTCTGCTGGCTGAAAGCCAGTAGAGCTAAAAAGAAATGGCTATATGGTAATGTATCCCGATGCGTAGTTATGATCTATGATAACTGACCTTTTGGCTCTCTTTGATTTAGTTTTTCGGAAACGACCGCGGTAGTCCCTAACTCTGTCGGTTAGGTCAGCCATTTTGGAACCAAATATATTACGTCAAAGAGTGGGAAAAACCCGCGTCACGTGACTTACAAACAACAAAAATCAAATCAGTTTTTTGGAACAAAAATAAATTTCGTTGTCTCAAAATGTCTAGAATATTGTCTGAAAAAATTCACCGATATCGGAGTTCATCTAGAAAAAATACGAAACCTACCGGCAGAGACCGAGATTAACTGACAGCTTGTGCGAGTACGTCGATATTACACGATATTAGCCGATGATTTCGCAGAGAGTTAGGCCTCGTACACCTTAAAATACACCATAAAGCACATTTATCATCATTATTTTTCATGTTAATGCATACTTGTTTATTTTTAACCCAATAAGGCAAATCTAACCATCCACCGGCGCGTAAAGGATCATAAACAACTGTGTGTAGTTCTAACTGGTTTATGGCTCTTAAAGTAAAGCCACTACCTTCTCTTTGTGCATTAGCCATTATTTCTAATATTTCCCCCATCATATTTTCTAGTAATTCATCTACTTCTTCCTGATTTGTGTTTATATGTTGCTTCGAGTGAAAAGCATGTAGTTGTTCCACAATGCTTCTAGGATGAAGGAAAACACACCTAAGAACTAGTTTTACCTTTGTTTGTAGATTTCTTCGAAGAGTGTCACGAAGAGACCTTGTTTCATTTAAAAAACTAGAAAGACGATAATTTTCTCTACCCTCTATAACATGTTGAGTAGGATACCCTCTAAATGCTGATCGCTCCGCTCTAATCTCAAACGGTGGTCCTTGTGGGCGATCTTGTATAACATTCTCAACAATTTCATCTAATACTTGGGATATTTGTTGCGGTTCTACATTACCGTATAACCAATTACTAAAATTACGCACCCTTCTTTGTACAAACTCAGGAAGAACAGATGAAGCTAGTCGTCTGGCTTGGGAGTAAACATTAGATGTAACACGTCTACCTACGTTAGCGATATTTCGTCTTACTGCGGAAAATACATTGGAATATAGTCTGACATTTTTTATATATAATAAAAAATTAAGTTAAGTTGTTAATCAATTTTATTATGATTTTTTTTTTATCATAATAAAATTACTGCAGAATGGTTATTCCATATTTATCATTCCAAACTCTACCATTCCTATTAGAAACTGTTTGAGGGCAACACTATTAAATTTGCTCGCTTTATAAATCGAGGGGAAGGTATGTATTTCCCCCGTTTTAACATCCACTACGCTAACTTTTCTCGGATTCATCTTAATACCTTTCAATCTATCAAACCTAGGGTCCCTTGTTTTAGGCGGTTCCTCTGGCAACATCCCATGCTCTTTTGCTAATTTAGCCAATTGTTTTTTATCCCAATAAGAAAAAAAAAATTATATTATTTTCTCTAAGAATATCTTTTAAATCTGATTTGTTTAACATTTTAGGCGGCTCCTCTGGCCACAACCCATGCTTTTTTGCTAATTTAACCAATTGTTTTTTATCCAAATAAGAAAAAAAAAAATATATTATTTTCTCTAAGAATATCTTTTAAATCTGATTTGTTTATCATTTTTTTATATTGAAAAAAAAAAAAAAAAAAAAAAAAAAAAATCTTAAATTATTACGCTCATTTTATTTCCGTCAGACTGGAAATTTATTAACCTATCACTAATAATAATGGCGTATGCCTCTGTGGCTGCGGGTACATTCGCGTTAAAAATGCCTTAATTTGGATATCAGTAGTAGAATATTTTAACTTTTCACTTTGCTAAGAAACATCTTACAAAAACAAAGGATGAAGATTTTTGTAGTCTGAGGGGGAAATGTTAGGGTTTGATACCAACTCATCCATGTTAAAAAACTTAGATCTAAATAAAGCTGCTTCACTATACGCTCTACTAAATTGTTGTCTAGTAAATGAAAGATTGTAGTCTGCCGATGGATATCTAATAGAATTTAACATTACATAAATATTTTTAATGTCTACGTTATCGAATATGGCCGGACTTTCCTCTTGGTTGCCAATTTTATTAGTCTGAAAGCCTACAGTTATAAAACGTAGTACTTCGGGAGATGATTTAACGGAAAGTCTCCAGGTAAATGTTGTCGACTGAGGAACTGTAATAGAGTCGGATTGTATCATTCTATATCCAACTGGGAATTTTTCTTTTTTCTCGATAAGTTTATAAAGTTCCATCTTCTCCTTATCCGCTGGCATTACGTGCGGCATATACCATGATATTTTATCCAAAGTAATTTTACCAGGCTCATGTCGAGCTGGGTTGCCACCTGCTGCAGGTACCGTAGCTGCTCTAAAAATAGCATCGTTATCATCATTTCTTTTAAAAGTGAGAGTTTGCTTCATTCCGTCCAAGACTTTATCATAATCTTCGCAAAAACCAAATATATGTTTTAATGGGACTCTAAAGCTAAATGTGCCCTTTGGATCAGGACTATTAATAATGTATGATTTTCTTATAGTCCAAACCCCGTTACCTGCTGCTGCAACGTTCGATGTATCCTTATACCACAACTGGTTTAACCCTTGCGATTTAGAAAAATCGTCCGGATATTTTAACAACCCAAGCATTGTTGTAGCCTGACCAGGGTATGTTATGGATTCAATCTCTTGACCGGAAAGTTGATAACCAATATTTTTAAAAAGATACATTAGACCGTTGTTTATTAAAGAAACGTTGTCTGCATCTACGTAAAGTGTTCCATCAGCCTTTGTTAAACGACCTTCTAATAGCAAATAGCTTTCCCTAGGATGCGTAAAAAGATCTTGTGTTTCGATGTTTATCCTAATATGTCCTCCGGAGTTGTTAAGATTGGTACCCATAATTGGATTATACTCAAAGTATTCATACCTTTCAATACTAGTATTTTCTAAAATTGGTTCTGTAATGTTTAGAATGCTCATTTTATTAATATTATAATAATTTTAAATTATTATAATATTTTTATGTTGTTTTAATACCTGCTCCGCTATTTAATTTTTTAACTAATTCTTGTATAGCAATTGCGTCGTTACCACTGCCATCTATTAACGCGTTAATATCTTGCGTTGCAGGTAACGCAGTATACTTTTGTTAAATTTTTTTTGGATTTTGGGGTTAAAGCCTTTTTGACTAATCTCTTTCCCGCATCTATCGCGGCACTCTTTCCAGCCTCTAAAGCCTTTTTTGCTCCTTCCTTAGCAACACTCTTTCCTACGTCAAAGGCAGAAGAAGCAATTTGTTTAGCCACGTTACTATTAAAAAGTCTCGTAAAAAAAGTTAACCATACTGTCAAAAATACCGGAACCACCGTATGCAAACTTTCTTTTAAATCCTCTCTTTTTAGGCGTTATCATCTTTTTATAATATAGACATTAAATTTTTATAGCTTTGCGTATCGAAGATGCCTTGCCTTTTTAATTCGTCACATATGCTAACAAGCTCGTTTCTTACACCCGTGTTGCCCACTGCTTTACTTGACATAAGTAAGTCAAGTTTTTTTAGTAATGCGTTAGGGTCACTGGGGATAACAACTTTTTTAACGCCTTCACCTTTTTTTTTCCTTTTTTAAGCTTTTCCCAAACAGGAGCAACAATTTTTTTCCATTTTGGTCCTCCAGAGGATTTAGGATATGGAGTTTTAGGATTATCTTTTTGATGCATAACATTAGTATAATCTAAGATTTGAGCATATGCTTGATAATCATTGTCATCAAGTAAATCTAAATTTGGGTCTTTAGATGTAATAAGTTCCCACAAGCCATCCGTTTTTTTATATTTTTTGTCGCCAATAATAAGATTATCTTCACTAATGTAAGCTAGTTTATCACCAATATAAAACTCACCATCCACCTCACGAAAGCCAAATGTAGTATCAGAGCCAGTAAAAAGCCCCGATTCTTCCTCTCTTTCCTCTTCTTCCTCTTCTTCCCTTAGTAGTTCTTCTAACTCTTCTAGTAATTCTGTCTGTGATTCCTCTGTAGATGATGATAATGTCTTACTTCGTTGAGACGATTTTTCCAATAACTTTTTAAGAGCCCTTGTAATTTTCTCTGTTGTAGCTGCTTGTGTTTGTGTAATGGGTATAAGACCCGTTGTAATAGGTATAAGACCCCTTGTAATCTCCTTTGTTGCAGCTTTTTGCGTTTCTGTCAGAGGTTTAAAAAACTTTGAAAGGTCAGTTTGTAATACTATTTCACCCGTTCTCTCTGCTAGCTGGTTAGCCCGAATATTCTTCTTTGTCTCAAGATACTCCTTTACAATTAAGTCCCTTTTAGCCGGGTCTTCGATTTTTAAAAACGACATTTTTTATTGGGATTATATTTTTTAACGTAGTTTTTAACGTAGTTTTTAACATAGTTTTTTAACCCGTTTCGTAACTAAAGCTACATGAAAACTTAATTTTAGGCTTCTTAATGTTCCAAAGGCTCACCTTTATGTTTTTCAAACATCCTCCGAAAGGAATTACGCTCTTCTCTTCTCCCTCTCTCTATTAATGATTCTTCCGTTTCGCTCGTCCTCTTTTTCTTGGATTTAGACCTAATTTCTTCCTTCATCTTCTTATATTTCTCTAATTCCTCCATAATCAGTTGGAACTCTTCATCCGAGACTTTATTATCCGATAAAGCTTTCGAGACGTGAGAGGATATAGTATTTAATTTTGTATCAGCAATGATCTTAATCTTTTCATGTTTTTCCGCTTTAGTTGTTGAACTTCTAACGGCGTTTTTCCCTACCAAACTTAAAAAAACAGTAAAAGCTGCAACACTTTCTATCGCTATTACCGCGGGTAACGCAACTACTGTTGACAATAAACCTTCGCCTCCAACCCCCGCAGCCATGGTAATCGTAATTAAAATAGTATCTACGTTGTCTACTATTCTTGCGGTTCTAAAATATTTCTTACTTAAAGCTTCTATCTTCAATACCTCGCTTTCTAAAAAGTTTTGTATCTCGTTAATTTTCTGCAAACGATAACCCTGTCCCTCGGAGGGCAATTTAGGATAAATATTCTCTTTCATTTCCATTTTTTATAGGGGTAAATATTTTTTATAGGTGATAATAAACATGACATAATAGTTTGTTTTCTTTTATCTTCACTGTATCCTTCGAATTGTTTGTAATAGTAATTAAAATATCCTCGACATCTTCGAGGCTAATCTCATTTTGTAAACTGCATCTCTTTAATTTTAAAGAATAAGCTAATGAGGTTAAAACTACGCCTTTAGTCATCATAAAGCCTAAATCTAATTGCATTGGAAATACTTGCCTCGGAGTTAATGTAATTTCTTTTTGACTAAAGATTTGCCAAGTTAACGGATTTACTTTTATCGGTGGATGTTTTAAATTAGAAGCTGGCCTCCAATAGATTGTTTTTGGTTGAGAAATCTTTGGTTTTGTAACAAATTTGTAAACGCTCATTTTTTATTATAAATAATATTTATATATTATTTATAATATAGCTCCTAAAATGGGAATATTAGCAAAAGGACTATTGGGACCTAGAAGAAGACCACGTCCACCTTGTTTTAAATATAAACCATCTCCAACAGATCCTAATCCTTTGCCTTTATAAGGACTTAAGTAAAGCCCTTTTCCGTCAGTTTCTACCTGACAAACGCAACCCCCCTTTTTAAGGTAAAGACCCGATCCCATCGCTTTTTGTACGCCCGGTGAAGCCAATCCAGAAAGTGCTCCAACGCCTAACGCTGGTAAAACGGTTTTGGCTAGCATTGGCAAAGCACTTGCGGCTAATCCAGCTAACATTCCGAGAAAACCTCCCTCTATTTTCATATTATGCTTAAGTTGTTTGATACTTATTTTAATTGTTATACCCGTACCATTTTTAGAGGCTTTAGCTAGTCTTTTTGCCTGAGACAGGGTAACCGCTAAAACATCGTTACCTTTTAAATCTTTGTGGCCTAAACGAATACTTACTGGACATCCTTTTTTAATATTGGATTTAAGCTTTTGCTTTTGCCCTTCCGTTATATTTACTTTAACATTTGTGTAACTTGTCATTTTTTATATATTATTTTTTTTATTAGGCCTCTCTGATATGAAACCTAATTGTTAGATTTTCACCTCTAAGATTTAGTAAAGTTCCATTTTGGTCCGTAATTTCTACCTCTAGATGGTGTATTTCATCCAATGTTATTGGTAAATAAACTAAATTAACCGGTGACTCGATTATCTAGTATCCTGGAGCAACGTTGGGGAAAAAAGAGTAAATTGTGTTTTGTGTTGAACCATTAACGTAGCTTCCCGAAATAATATCGATGTTAACAAATATGGAATTTATACTGAGAATGTTTACTACATTCTCCGACTCATGAAATCCTGATCCATATTTTGCGTGAGTAAATCCTAATACTTTAGAAATAGAGTATGGATGGTTAAAATCTACTTGATAACCTTCTTCAAGTGTAAGAACAGATTTTAAAGTATTTGTGTTTGCTGAAATGTTAATAGGATATTCATCATTGACTAAATCAAGGTGACCTTTTTTTCTCATTTCCTGGTGAATGGTATCATTAATGTCTATAAGGTCATAACTTCCTTCTGGTATTTCTATTTTAAACCATAAAATTCCGTTGTCAGGAGAATAAATAAAAATGTTATTTGTCGTGTCAATCTTTGGAAAAGAGTAGTAAGTTTCAAGATTTACTAAAGCTATTTCGTATTTTCTATCCTTTTCCAGTTGTATTGCGGGATTAAACCTAGTTCTAAAGCGTGTTTTGTTATCGCTTACTATAATTTGTGAGGACTTTTTTGTTGAGTATTTTTAGCTATCGTTTTTAAAAGATCTTCCATTTTTTATATTAAAAAAAATTTATTTATGTGTAAAAAATATATCTTTCATCAAAAGATATATTTTCAAATAGGGTTGATACTAACTAATGTAATTTTCAGTCAAAATTTACCCCATTAAAATCTTCGGTCAAAATTTATCCCGTTAAAATTTTGGTTAAGCTCCCTCTTTAAAAAACTGTTTAATGCTAGCAAAAGTTACTTTTTCTTTTTTCTCAAAAAATGCACATATTTTTGCTATTTCATTTAAATATGGCACCATTTCTTTTATATGTTTCCTATGCTTTTTATTTGTTCTATCTTCCTCTTCAGTTACAAAAAATTTTGCCCACTTATTTGCATTATGCAATAATTCGGAAACATGTTTTTTTTTTTATAAAAAGAATGTGTAATTCTTTTTCGTCAATATCGTGTTCTTTAACAAAAGAAAGAAACTCTTTTTTTTTATTTTTTGAACTTGAATAACTCTATTAAAAACACTAGTTGAACAATGGTTAAGCCTTTCTGGTAATCTGTTTTCCACTATATCTCTAACAGCGTGCATAACTTCATTTGCGGTTAAACCACATAATCTATAATCACGTATAAAAAAATTATAACCATAATGCAAACTCACCATTTTTTACAATTATTATTTATTTTAATTTTTTTTTTTTTTTTTTTTTTTTTTAATTTTTTTTTTTCTTTACTTTGAATTAGGTATATAAAAGTTGTCAAAGCCGTCTCTAAACTTTCCTGAATATTTTTTACTATATAAATCAATGACAACAAAACCAAAAGGTTTTTCCCATACCTTGTGACAAAATTTTCTAAACTCTTCCATGGTCATATCTTCACTTACATGATCATTATAAATATGATTAATATTTTTAAGGTTTTGACGAAAAAGACAAATAAAATTTGCGTTTTCTCTAATAGTTTGTCTCGGTAACCTAAAATAGTTTTGTGAGAGGTAAAAGCAGTCAACGTTACTATGTCTTTCGCGAATATAGTAACACTCGCACTTATTTTGCTTTTCTAAAAGTAAATCGTCGAAGATTATTAAATTTTTGTTTTCCGTTTTCAACTCTCTCGGATCAGGCACATCCTCAGCAGTTTCAAAGAAACTACACTTTATATCCGATTTATTTCTTAAGGTTTTAATCCATTCTTCGATCAAACCTTCAGGAGAAACATTTAAATTCTGTATTTCATCACAAATGTTAAACAACCTTAAAATTGCCTCTTTCGGTAGTCTTTCTTCGAAAGCTTTTTTAAGTATGCGATATTCAGGTTGAAAAAGACTTTTTCCAAAAACACATAAATTATCATAGTCAAGCCATCCCGGTCTTAGCAAAAGGTTTAGTAAAAGTCTTACCACATCCTGATTTACCTACAATTAACCCTCTAATGCTTTTAGGTAAAAGAAGGTTATTAAATCTCTTTGATACTACTTCATTCCATGATAAATCTATAACATCCATTTTTTTATATATTTAAAAAAAAAATAATATATAAAAAAGATGTATTGCGTTAAATGTAGAAAAACTACTGACACAACCAACATACAATATGTTGTTACTAAAAATGGAAGAAATATGGCACGAGGAAAATGCGTTGTGTGTGGAACAACTAAAACACGGTTTATTAAGTCACAGGGTATTTAAAAAAAAAAAAAAAAAAAAGGTGGGTCAATACTAAATAAAGTTATAAATAATTTACCCATCGAAATGCATCTTCCCGGTCATAACTTTACCGGACCCGGCACTAAATTAAATAAAAGACTTAACCCCAATTTAACACCGAAGGAATGGAGCAAACCAATAAACCGATTGATAAAGCCGCATACCATCACGATATTTGTTATTTAAAAAAACCCACTACAGAAGTTAGAAAGAATGTGTGCGACGCAAATATGTTAACAGAGCTAAAAAGAATCTATAATCCGACAGTTAGAGAAAAAATGGAACGGTCCATCGTTAGTAATCTAATTGGGACAAAGAAGAGATTTGGAATGGGGGTTAATAAAAAAAAAAAAAAAAAAAAATCGACATGACAGCTTTATTGGAAGAGTTACACAAACCCGTAAAAAGAAAATTTAAGAAAAGAAGAGTTAGAGTAAACGGTATTGATAGGATATGGGCCGCAGATTTAGTAAACATGCAATCATTTTCTAAATTTAATCGAGGCATAAAATATTTTCTTGCCGTCATTGATATCTTTTCCAAATACGGTTGGTTGATCCCATTAAAAGACAAAACGGGGAAATCTGTCGCTTTAGCATTAAAGAGTATTTTTAAGGAAAGAAAGCCGGAGAAAATTTGGGTAGATAAGGGTAAAGAGTTTTATAACAAAGATGTTAAAGACTTGATAGAGTTGTATTCTACCGAAAATCAGGAAAAATCTAGCGTCGTTGAGAGATGGATTAGAACAATGAAAGAAAAAATGTGGAAATATTTTTCTGCTAATTCCACTAACGTTTACATTAACGCGTTGCTGGATCTCGTTAAAGAATATAATAACACGAGACATTCTTCCATTAAGATGTCGCCAATAAATACTAGTAAGAAGGTAAATGAAACCAAAGTTTGGAAAACTCTTTATCCCGATCATCTCGAAGTAAGAGATATAGAGTTTTCCGTTGGCGATAAAGTAAGGATATCTAAAAAGAAAAAGACCTTTGAAAAGGGATATACCACAAGATGGACTGAAGAGGTTTTTACAGTTTCCGAGGTAAAACATACATCGCCCGTAACATATAAAATTGTGGATCTTAAAGGGGCACCTTTTATGAACCCGAACTACAAAAAACTAGTCAGGAATTGTATAGGATAGAAAAGGTTATTAAGAAGGGGAAAAATAAATCTCTGGTCAAATGGAAAGGTTATTCCGATGAGTTTAATTCGTGGATTGATAATAAAGACATTAAAAATATTTCGGTATAAAAAATGACAGATATTGCTATTAAAAACGTAATTTTACCGAACAAGCCGTTGAGCAACTTTGAACTAGAAGATGCTGCAAAAAGATTAAAGATTCCTTCTTTGAGGGGGGTATTTTTACGAAACACTTAACAAAAAAAATGTAGAAAAAAAGGAATGTGGTATATTAAACCTTGATGACACGAGTTGACCCGGTACACATTGGGTTGCTTGGTATAAAAACGGAAAAAATAAAAGTTATTTTGACTGTTATGGAATACGGCCACCTATTGAACTTCAAGAGTATCTGGTAAATCCAATATTTTACAATACGGACCAATTACAACAAGCTGGACAAGTATTTTGCGGCCATTTATGCTTGTACGTTCTTAAAGAGTTAAGCTCGGGAAATAAATTTCAGAAAGTTTTAAATAAACTTTTTTAGCGATATAAAAAAATGCCAGTTGATAAATTTGGAGGAATGGAAGATGTTAAATCAAGCGGTGATGGAGCATCGCTCGCTTACATAAATAATATTTTTTTACGTAAAGATGGAACAACCGACGTTACCGGTTCTATAAATATGAATGGTAATACATTAACGAGGGTTAGTAATCTGGTAAATCCTCAAGACGTCGCGACTAAAAATTATGTTGACTCCGGTGTGGGGGATATTGGACGAAAACGGGGGATATCATATGACTGGATATTCAAACATTGGATTTAATAAAATAAAAACTTAGATGATCCTACGGAGCCGAGTGAAGCTGCTGCTGAAAAGTATGTGGATGATAGTGGTAAAGCAATAATACAACAAGACGGTAGTTTTTCCGCCATTGCAGATATAAATATGCGAGGTTATCAGTTAACAAATCTTTTGGACCCTGCAGAACCACAAGACGTTGCGACTAAAAATTACGTTGATATTGCTAATCGAGCTTTTGTTTACAGTCCTGGTGGTTATATAGCGACTGGCGACGTTTCTATGCGTGGACGAAGAATTAACAACGTTGGAACTCCTTTAGAAAACCAGCAAGCTGTAAATAAATTTTACGTAGATACCATCGTTGGGGCAGCTACCGCGGGTGAAAAATCTTCAACAAAAAACCCAGACGGTTCTTTTTCCATGGATGGCGAAATAGATATGAAAGGAAATAGAATTAAAAACTTGCCTGAACCTGCAGCTTGGGATGACCCTGTGACAAGGTCTTTTCTCTCCACGCAGATATTAACAGTCTTAAATCAAACTGAGCAAAAGAGAAAGTTAATTAAACCTATAATAAGCGTTCATGCTGAGGAACAAGGAAGTTTAGAAAAAGGAAATTATGAGTTTTCTTTCAGTAATGGCAGTAGTGGAAGAGCACATGAATTAGGCGGTTATTGCATGTCAGCTCCGGGTAGAAATATAAAAGGTTCTTTAATGGTTGTAAAAGGAAATAGGTTTTTAGAAGAAGAGGTAAAAATTAACATAGTCGTAAATGGAGTTGAAAAAATCGACTACTCCTTAATAAAAAAAGAGGAGAAAAATGCAGTTGCATAGTTTTTCCTCAACCTTTAGAACTAGAACAATGCGACGTCATAAACTTTATAACAAGGTCTGACAATCCCGATGCAAAAAACGCTTATTTGACAATACTGATAGAACTAGATCTGTAAAAAATATATATATCAAATAAAAATTTTATTTAAATTAAATATTTTTTTAATATATAAAAAATGGAAGAAAAACTAAATGAGATTGTGGGATCTGATTACTTTAAAGAAAAACTAAATGAGATTGCGGGAACAGATGACTTTTTTAAAGATCCTCTAGAAAATTTATTAGCAACTATACAAGCAGACTTTACGGAACTTATTAAATACAAACATTTGTTTACGAGTGAAGTTCTTCGTGAAATATATGAAAACCGAGTTTATGATTTACATGAACTTTTAATTAAGCAATGTAGATATTTTTTATGCAATATTATAGTGAAAAGATTAATAATATTTATTCTAAAGCGGCTAAATTTCTAATTGAGTCAGAGGAGGAGACTTTTTTAAAGTTATAAATTTGAATTTTTTTTCTTTTTTAAATATATATATATATATTTTTAAAAATGAATTCCCATTTAGTAGTAAAAGAAAATTTAGAAAACAAATTGGCTAGCTCACACAGAGAAGTAGAATGTAATGACAATAAAATTTTAATACGTTTTGAAGGATTTAAAGATACAAACTATATCAAAACTCTAGCCTGCGTAAAACCTGCAGTCTACTACGAATGGAGTAAACTCTTAAAAGAAGTCGGAAATGTATATAAATTTTCTATGAGACTATCCATAGATTTATTTTACTTTGACTATATCATGCGAATACTTTATATACATGATAGTGAAAGAAGTATTTTAGAAAATTACGACTATGCATTGGATACTCAAAGAAAAAATGAAAAAAAATAGAAGGAAGAAAGATAAAAGAGGTGGTTTAATTGGTGGCACATATAACCTAGCAATTCCTATTCTAACTATAAAATATCCGTTAAAAGATTTCGACTCGGACAATGACTCTAGCTCCGACTCTGACAATGACTCTGGTTTCGACTCTGGCAATGACCCTGGCTCCGACTTTGACAATGTCAGTAGAATAAAAAGCCCCAGACCTAGCGCACTTCAATCATCTGGTGGTTAAAAAGCTAACCCATTCAATCATCTCATGGTTAAAAAGCTAGCCCATTCAACCACTACATGGTTAAAAAGTTAGCCCATTATCCATTCAACCACTACATGGTTAAAAAGCTAACCCATTCAATCATCTCATGGTTAAAAAGCTAGCCCATTCAATCATCTCATCGTTAAAAAGTCTCATTTGGGGGAATCCCCTTAAAGGTCAAGGTCATTTTCCCTTAAATGGGTTTTCCCTGAAATGGGTTTTCCCTTAAATGGGTTTTCCCTTAAATGGGTTTTTCCCCTTAAATGGGTTTTCCCGTAAAGGTCAATCCCATTTTCCCTTAAAGGTCAATCCCATTTTCCCTTAAAATCCTCAGTCATTTTCCCTTAAAATCCTCAGCCATTTTTTGCTTTAAGTGGTCATTGATTTCGTACCTCACGATCTACGAGATAAAAATCTTACTATCATCACGAGATATTAACTTCCCACCCATCACGCGGGATAAAAATCTTACTATCTTCGCGAGATAAAAATCTTACTATCATCACGAGATAAAAAATCTATGATATTCCTAAGTATCTATCTATAGTCTCTTTTACTTCTTGTAACGCCTGTAGATTTTTCTCGTCTAACGGTCTTTTTTCCTTTTCTAAAAGTTTGTTTTTCTTATTTAAATCCCTTATCCTAGTGTTGTTTGATTGTTCTTTTCTAGCATTGGTTACGAAATTTCTACAAGCTTCAGTATTTCTTATAATATCATATTCATCAATCTTCAACTGCCGCAAATTTTTGTTTTCCTCTTTAAGCGTCTCAATATGTTTTTTGTTTTCCGAGATTTTCTTGTCATTAATCTCGTTTATTACATGTACCAATCTTATGTGTTCTTTTAAACTAGTCATTTTTTAAAGTAATATTTTTCTTTAAGAAAAAAATCTCTTCTAATCATCTCTGCTCGAAATGGCTTTTTCCCATGGTTCTTCTGTATCCATCTCGTTCCTATAGTGCCCCAAAGACCTTGTGTTTATTCTATCACCTATTATATATCTTTTATCATCATCATAAGCTGATGCTTTCTTGTTTATCTCCTCAGTATATATTTCGTGTTTATAACTTCTCAGCGTTGGCATAGTTCTGTACTGATCCTTCCCACTAAACAAACACTCTTTGTAATCCTCAAAGTGTAAGTCGCATTCAACTACACACTTTTTAATTCCTGTACATCTTTGAAGTTCCGTGCCTTCTATAGTTTTAAAAGCGTAATTTTTTGCTCTTAAAGCTACAAACTCCGTCATAATCCTTCCACCCAGTTCGTCTTTAAACTTGCCAACTACTCTTTTATTACTATCATTTTTTAGAAAATGATCATCAGGATAATTGCTTGTATCAAATATTGCGGTCTTTTCTGACTCGATATCCTTATACAAATCATCAGTTCCTATCTCGAGAATAAAACTGTCTGTATCGGTATAACACAGTTTAACTTCTTCACCATACTTTGCTTTGAAGTAATTATAATAAGTGTCATACATATGAACCTTACTAATATCTAAAATACTCATTCCTAAGTAAACGGGTTTGTCGTATTTTATTTTAGTTTTCTTCATATGTACGGCCGTTAAGTTCTCATCGAATATTGTGGTATGATCATAGTTTGGTTTGGCAACAAGCTTTCTATACCGGTAACAGTCTTCGTTAGAAACCAATTCTATATTTACTCTATTTCGCACGTTTTCCATGGTCTTACCAAAAACGGAATTCATCATTAACTTAAAAAAACTCTTCTTCGAATTTATTCTCAGCCCTTTTTCTTAGTTCAACGTTTAAGTCAGTGTATGGTTTCATCCAAGGGCTTTCCACAAATTGAATTCCACGATGTATCTTTTTTATTTTTAAACCTAAATCGAGATACGTTTTTAAAGCTTCGTAGTGAATGATATAATTTTTCTTATTATATAAATTAGGTATGAGCTTTTTTACCTTTTTAATCTCTAAATGCTCTGGTGCTAGAGGATAATCATTATGCGAATCATGTAACTCTTGCGAATAATCTAAATCCACTTCTAAGAACATACCTTGTCCTTCTATATTACAATATTTTCTCTATTCTTTTAATTCTTCTTCAGTTGCCCACTCAAACCCGTTAGTAGGAAGAGGTTTACTCATTGCCCAAGGGTAAAGGCTATTTGCGTCAATATATATTAAATATTTTGAGGGTTTACTAAGATCATATAGGTCGTGCATATATTTATTATTTTATACCTTTTGCTACACAGGCTAATACCCCCTCTAATGCCGCTTTCTACCATTAAAAGCATGTCAGGGTCTGATAAAAGTTCAAGATTTACCCCCGTTTTCTTAAGCATAGCATCCATACCTAACCCCGGAGCGGTAAAATACCAACTAGGATGTAGTTCATAGTTTTTGCGGCAAACATCCCTAAAGTTCCCAAAAACATCAGCTAAAAGCAATACATCTATTTTATTGTAAAGTTCTAGGTAATCCCTAAAAGTTTCTGTGCCGAAGGTTTCCCAAACCTTTGTTGCGTGAGAATAGTCTTCATCACAAATATGTTTTCTGTTTAAACCGGAGTAAAATGCTTCTTTAGGCGGTAAACTAGGTTCTTCAAGTTTTTCGAAAGAATCTAAGTACTCATAGGGGAAAACTCCTTTCCTCGTAACTAACGGTAACTGTTCTTTCGTAAAGAATTTAGTCGTGGTTCTTAACTGACTTTCATTTAAATAACTCGAAAGAGAATCTAAACTAGTTTGCATAAATTTCATACTATCAAGAAATCTAATTGTGTGATATTTATAATTTTCAAATAGAACGCCATTTACAAAACCAGTATATTTATCAACCACAATCTTTTTACTAAAACTAATATATCTTTCCTCATTATTTGAAATACAATCAATCCTCCCTTCGGTTTTACCGAGTATTTTAATAAAAAGATGAGCATCATATCCGCTTAAATTATGAAAGTACACCGGAGTAAAGTTAGGGATTTTAGCATTTATGTTACATTCATTATGCGCAGCACCTCTATATTTACCCGTAAAATGACAATGATCTCTTACCTTACAATTTTTTTCGTCAGTAAAGCCATCGTCACAAATCCAGCATTTTTCCTCTCACTCGTGCTTTGCCTTCTCTTGTTCCCTTATTTTCAAAGGTTTAGGGTTTACGTAGTAATTATAGTAAATTTTTCTTATATCGTTAAAAATTCTGCAAACTTTTCCTCCGCATTTTCTCCGGTATATTTTCTTAATATAGGAGTTGTGTAACTATTTTTGGGATTCGGTTGACAAGTGTTTATAGGCGATAACACGCTTTCAAAATCGGCGTATACAACAAAAGGAACCGGAAGTTTTCTACTATGATTTATAAACTTTATTGTGTTACCCTTTTCTGGCATTTCTAAAGTAAAAGGTTTATGCCCATTGCAATATTTCATGTGCTTTTCTAAAAGCGTTTTACTGCCAAAATGATTTAAACAAAGCATGCAATATTCGGTGCCGCCATTATCGACTATTTGATCTCTCATTAAACCTCTAAATTTTTTTATCAAAGCATAGTGGCTTTTTTCTCCTTCTTCAATATAAAGCAGGTTTACATGGTTACTACCCAATTTTTTAGTAGCCCTAATACGGTTAATATTCTTTTTTTCCGTGTACTCAAACACATTAACGCTAATTTCCGGATTTTGTTTTTCAAACTTATCTATATCATTACATGAGACGGGATATTTTATTCCATCCATCTTTAAACTATTTTCCTTTTCTTTTAAAACCTTATCGACTCTATACGCATGCTTGTCTACAGGATTCAACCATCTTAAAACACACCATAGAAAGTATTTATCATCTTTATTCTGCATGTTAATAACTACTTTCTTACTCTCAATCCATTTTGGTAAAGGTATGTGACCTTCAGCTTTTAAAGGATCATAAACAGCTGTATGCAACACTATTTCGCTTATATTCCGTAATAACCAGCCGCTATCCTTTTGCAGGAATTTAATTAAATCTACCATAATCCTGGCTGACATTTTATCGTATAACTTATATAAATCAGTTTCCTTCGAATTAATCTCATTTATGTCAGAATGGAAATGAGCTGGAACTGCTTCATCAGGTTGTATATCTAATCTATACATATAAGCCTCAATATTCATTTTCACTTTTCTTCCACGATTAACTGATAAAATTTTTATCACACTTTCTTTCGCAAGTAGTAGAAACTCTTTCGCTGTTGCAATAGATTTTAATGTTGAATTACCCAAAATTCTATCAAATGGCGGACCTTTTCCTATATATTTTCTCACTTTCCCATCATGAGCGGTTGACACTAGCTTAATATCTATTCGATTTTGCCTCCTATGTTTTTCACTTATTTTTCCTCTAAGAGCCTTTAGCTTGGGTGAAATACTTCTAGGAGCCTTTTTATCGCTCTTTAAACTTTTTAATATCTCCTCATATGAAGGGCCACGTGGAGTTTCAGGAGTTGTTTCAGGAGTTATTTTTGGAGTTGTTTTAGGAGGAACATAAGGCTTCGGAGTTAATATTGGTGCTTTTATATCATCATTATCCCTATCTAATATTGGTTTTTCTTGGCTTCTCAAACGTGTAATCAATTGATCTTTTCTAAGATGAGTGAATCCTCCCATACCTCTACTCTTAGCTATATTACGAAGATCTTTCATTGTTAGCCTTCTAAGCTCGTCATCCGGTTGCCTTATATTGTCAATATTAGCAGTATCTACTATTGGGCCTTGATTTCTTAAACGCTCAATTAATTGAGCTTTGCTAAGCCGAGAAAATCTTCTGAGACCTCTATTTCTAGCTATAGTATAAAGACCTCTTATTGTAAAATTCTGATAATCAATCTCCATTTTTTTATATAATAGTATTTTTTCTTAAACTATTATATAAAACTTAGGAATGCTTTATCACGTAGAAATTCTTTATTACCTTTCTGCAAATAGCGCATTCGTTTCTTCCCACGTTTTTAGTATTGCACACCGCGCACATGCAAACATGCCCGCAAGGGATATTAAATATAGTAGGCTTCTCCTCTTGACATACGCAACATTCATCATATATGAAGAAAGTTTTTTTCTTTAGGTTTTGCGTCATTCCAAGCTACCTCATTTGCTTCATCAGATATAAATTCATCATAATCTTCAGAAATATCTCCGTCAGAAATATTTTCATCCGAGTTTGTTTCTTCTCAAAGTAATCTATATTGTCTTTTTAAATCTTCTACCTTCATAATTTAAGCTATTTTTGTTTCTTCATGTTTTTCTTTTTCTCTTCCCATGTTTTCTTGATAAGCATCATTACTTAATATTTCTTCATCTAGATCATTAAATATTTCGGGTAATACTAGTTTTTGATGTTTTTGATTTTTTAGTTTATCATTTAATACTTGTTTTGCAATTTTTATTTTTTTAACACGAAATATTTCTCTCATTTTCATACGTTCTATTTCATTAATTATTCCATCTATTTCATTAATGCATTTGTCTAATACTTCTATTTCTGCTATTATATCTAATTGCCTTTCTTGTTCTGAATCTGTTTCGGGGTTACATTTATATTATTATTCTCTGCCATTTTTATATATGATAATAATTACTTAAGCCATTTATTAAATTTTTTTCAAAATGATAATCTTATATTTATTTTTCCAAACTTTCCCTTCCCAATTTAAAATCGTTTGAGGACAGCGTTTAATAAATTTACCAGCTTTAAAGGTCGATGGGAAAGTATGTATTTCTCCAGTTTCAATATCCTCTAAAGTAACTGTTCTAGGATTTTTCATAATAGTTTTTAATCTATCATACTTAGGATCAATTATCTTTTCTTGTTTAGGCTCTCGTTTTATTACTATTTCTGATTTAGGTATCTCCTCAGGCATTAATCCGTGTTCTTTTAATTTCTCAATCAAATCTTTCTTATCCCAAAAAGAGAAATAATGTATATTATTCTCTCTAAGAATTCTTTTTAAATCCTTTATTGTTAACATTTTTTTTTATAGGGAAAAAAACGTTTAAATTAAAATACTACGTGCATTTTATCTCCGCTAGACTGGAAGGATAATAACCTGTCACTAATAATAACGGCGTATGCCTCTGTGTTTGGAGGTGCATTTACACCGCCAAAAAATACCTTAACTTGGATATCAGTAGTAGTATATTTTAACTTTTCACTCTGGTTAGAAATATCAAACACAAACAAAGGATAAAGGGTTTTATAATCCGCGGGGGAAATGTTAGGATTTGATACTAACTCATCCATGTTATAAAACTTAGATCTGAACAAAGCGGCATCGCCATATGCTCTACTAAATAGATAGGCGGGGAAAGACAAATTATAGTCAGACGCGGGATATCTTTTGGAATTTAACTTAACATAAATATTTTTAACGTTTATGTGGTTAAATATGGCGGGATTTTGCGTTTGATCATTTTTTTTTTGTCTGTTTGAAAGCCGATAATGATCAAACGTGGCACCTCAGGAGATGATTTAACGGAAAGTCTCCGATCAAATGTTGATGCCTGAGGAACCGCAATAGAGTCACATTGTATCATTCTATACCCAACTGGGAATTTTTCTTTTTTCTCGATAAGTTTATAAAGTTCCATCTTCTCCTTATCTGCTGGCATAACGTGGGGCATATACCACGATATTTTAATTAAATTAACTTGTCCATCAACAACAACAGGGTTACCTTCACCATCTACAGCATTGGTTTTAAAGATTGCATCATTATTATTATTTCTTGTTAAGGTAAGAGTTTGCTTCATTCCATAAAGAACTTTATTAAAATCTTCGCAAAACCCGAATATATGTTTTAACGGAACTTTAAAACTGAACGTACCATGTGGTAACGCATCTCGTATAATATACTGCCTTCTTACTTCGAAACCTGTATTGTTATTGTTCGCAACAAGTGCGGTGTCCTTATACCACAATTGGTTTAATCCCTGCGATTTAGAAAAATCATCCGGATATTTTAATAACCCGATCATTGTTGTAGCCTGACCAGGATGTGTTATGGATTCAATCTCCTGTCCGCTAAGCTGATACTTAATATTTTTAAATAGATACATCAAACCGTTATTTGTTAATGAAATGTTATCACCAGCGTTATAAGCCAAGCCATTATCATTTCTTACTAATTCACCTATAAAAAATAAATAAGACTCGGAGGGATGCGTAAAAAGATCTTGAGTTTCGATGTTAATCCTGATATCTCCTCCAGAGCTGTTTAGATTGGTACCAGTGATAGGCTCATACTCAAAAAAATCATACTCTTCAATACTATTATCTTTTAAAATTGATTCAGCGATGTTTAAAATACTCATCTTTATTATATATTATAATAATTTAAATTATTATAATATTTTTTACGTCATTTTAATGCCGGGCCCCGCTATTTAATTTTTTTCATCGCGAGAATAATATCGCGAAAATAATATCTTCTTATAATCGCGAGAATAATATCTTCTTATCATCGCGAGAATACAATCTTCCTAACATCGCGAGAATACAATCTTCTTAACATCGCGAGAATACAATCTTCTTATTTCTTTACGTCGTTTTAATACCTGATCCCCTACTTAATTTCTTAATTAATTTTTCTATAGCAATTTCATCGTTACCACTACCATCTATTAACGCGTTAATATCTTGCGTTGCAGGTAGCGCGGCATACTTTTGCAAATTTTGTTTTGGATTTAGGGGTTAAAGCCTTTTTAACTAATCTGGTTCCCGCATCTACCGCGGCACTCTTTCCAGCCTCCAAAGCTTTTTTTGCGCCTTCCTTAGCAACACTTTTTCCTACATCGAGGGCAGAGGAAGCAATTTGTTTAGCGGCGTTACTAGTAAAAAGTCTCGTAAAAAAGCTAGCTAAGCTATCAAAAATTCCGGAACCACCGTATGCGTACGTTTTTTTAAATACTCTTTGTTTAGGCGTTATCATCTTTTTATAATATAGACATTAACTTTTTATAGCTTTTTTTTATCTAGGTGCCCTTGCCTTTTTAATTCATCACACACGCTAACAATCTCGTTTCTCACACCCGTGTTGCCCGCTGCTTTACTCGCTATAAGTAAGTCTAATCTTTGCAGTAATGCGTTAGGATCACACGGGATAATAATTCCTTGCCCAGTTATATTTCCCGATTTAATCGTTTCCCAAATAGGACTAAGTAATGTCCACTTTCTTCCTCTAGCATATTTCGGGTAATTACTATTCGGATTTTTATTGCGATAAAGAGTATTGCTTTTTATTACTAATTTTCTATAATTCGTATAATCACTTGGTGTAACAATGGCCGGATCTGGGATTTTAGAAGTAATTAACTCCCAGAAACCCGGTGTTCCTTTATAAACCTCACCATCTAGCAAAATATCATTATTATTAAGCGTGACTATTTTATCGCCGATATAAGATTTACCATTTTTAGAATATAACCCGTATGTTTTATCAACAGCAGATTTATCAACAAATTTTATTAAATATTTTGTTGCAATTGGGCCAATTTCTTGTATATCATCGCCTTCTCCCATAGTTATGATTCCTTCTTCAGAGGTAGAAAATTTTATTGACGGGTAATTCGGCAATTTTTCGATACCCTCTTTAATAGGTATAAGTCCCTCCGTAATTTGCTTCGTTGTAGCTTTTTGCGTTTCCGTAATAGGTTTAAAAAACTTTGAAAGATCAGATTGCAATTCTATTTCACCCATTTTTTTTGCTAACTGGTTGTCTCGAATATTCTTCTTTGTCTCGAGATACTCTTTTACAATTAAGTCCCTTTTAGCTGGATCATCGATTTTTAAGAAAGACATTTTTTATTAGGATTATTTTTTTAACGTAGTTTTTAACGTAGTTTTTAATGCAGTTTTTAACGTAGTTTTTAACCCGTTTCATAACTAAAGCTACACGAAAATTTAATTTTAGCTTTTTTAATATTCCAACGGTCCACCATGATGTTTTTCAACCAACCTCCGAAAGGACTCTCGCTGTTCTCTTCTTCCTCTTTCTATTAACGATTCTTCCGTTTCGCTCGTGATCTTTTTCTTGGATTTAGACCTAATTTCTTCCTTCATCTTCTTATATTTCTCTAATTCCTCCATAATCAGTTGAAACTCTTCATCTGTAACTTTGTTATCCGATAAAGCTTTCGAGACGTGGGAAGATATAGTATTTAATTTAGTATCGGCAATGATTTTAATCTTCTCGTGTTTTTCCGCTTTAGTCGTCGAATTTCTAACGGCATATTTTCCCGACTAAACTTAAAATACCGCAAACACCCGCGACAATTTCTAACACTGTTACCGCGGGTATCGCAACTACCGTTGATAACAAAACTACTCCCCCACCCCCGTAATTAAAGCAGTATCAACGTTGTCTACTATTCTCGCGGCTCTAAAATATTTTTTACTTAAAGCTTCTCTTTTCGTAACCTCGCCTTCTAAAAAGTTTTGTATCTCGTTAATTTTCTGCAGACGATAACCCTGCCCCTCATCAACTGGAGGAGCCGTGGGTAATATAGGATATTTATTCTCTTTCATCTCCATCTTTTATAAGCGAAATATTTTTTAAAGATGAAAATAAACGTAGCATAAAAGTTCGTTTTCTTTTATTTTTACTGGTTCCTTCGAATTGTTAGTAATAATAACTAAAATATTCTCAACATCACCGATGCTAATCTCATTTTGCAAACTACATTTTTTATATCTTAGATAATAATCTAATGAGGTTAAAATTACGCCTTTAGTTGACATAAAGCCTAAACCTAATTCCGTCGGAAGTACTTGTCCCGGAGTTAACGTAATTTCTTTTTGACAAAAGATCTTCCAAGTTACCGGATTTACTTTTATCGGAGGATGTTTTAAATTAGGAGCGGGTCTCCAATGGATCGTTTTTGGTTGAGAAATTCTCGATGTTACGCTAAATTTGTGAACATTCATCTTTTTTATATTATAATATTAATTTATAATATAGCTCCTAAAATGGGAATATTAGCGAAAGGACTATTAGGACCTAAAATAAGACCGTTTCCTTTATGAAACTTTCCACCCTGTTTTAAATATAAACCATTACCAACAGAGCCTAATCCTTTACCTTTATAAGGGCTCAAATAAAGTCCTTTACCATCAGTTTCTACTCGGCAAACGCAACCTCCTTTTTTAAGATAAAGACCCGATCCCATTGCCTTTTGTACGCCCGATGATGTTAAACCTGAAAGGGCGCCAACGCCTAATGCCGGCAAAACGGTTTTGGCTATCGCTGGCAAAGCACTCGCGGCTTATCCGGCTAACATTCCGAGAAAACCTCCCTTTATTTCCTTATTGTGTTTAAGTTGTCTGGCAGACATTCTAATTGTTACCCCAGTGCCATTTTCAAAGGCTTTAGCTATTTTTCTCGCTTGTGTTTGGGTAACTGCTAAAACATCATTGCCATGTAAATCTTTATGACCTAAACGAATACCTATTTTGCAGTCTCCTTTTTTAATAGCGGACACGAGTTTTTTCTTTTGGCCCTCCGATATATTAACTTTGATATTCACGTAACTCGTCATTTTTTATACGTTTTATTTTTTTTATGCCTCTCTAATATGAAACCTAATTGTTTTCTCCCCTTAGATTTAGTAAAGCCCCATTTTGATCCGTGATTTCTACCTCTAGATGGTTTATTACATCTAAATGTTATTGGTAAATATACTAAATTAACCGGCGACTCGATTATCTTATATCCCGGGGCAACATTAGGAAAAAAAGAGTAAATTGTGTTTTGCGTTGAACCATTAACGTAGCTTCCCGAGATAATATCGATGTTAACGAACACGGAATTTATACTGAGAATGTTTACTACATACTCAGACTCGTGAAAACCCGCTTTGTATTTCGCGTGAGTAAAACCTAGTACTTTAGAAATGGAGTTTGGATGATTAAAATCTACTTGATAACCGTCTTCAAGAGTAAGAATAGATTTTAGCGTATTTGTGTCCGCGGAAATGTTAATAGGATATTCATCATTGGCTAAATCAAAATGACCTTTTTTTTCTCATTTCCTGGTGAATGGTATCATTAATGTTTATAAGATCATAACTTCCTTCCGGTATTTCCATTTTAAACCATGAAACTCCATTGTCAGGAGAATAAATAAAAATGTTATTTGACACGTCAATGTTTGGAAAAGAGTAGTAAGTTTCGAGGTTTATTAAAGCTATTTCGTATTTTCTATCCTTTTCCAGTTCTATTGGTGGATTAAACCTAGTTCTAAAGCGTGTCTCGTTGTTGCTTACTGTAATTTGTGAGGAAGTTTTTTGTCCCGTATTTTTAGCTATCCGTTCTAAAGGATCTTCCATTTTTTATATTAAAGAAAATATTTAATTAATCATCTTTTCCATTTTTTCCTAACGGTTTAGGTATATAAAATTTGTCAAAGCCGTGTCTATACTTTCCTTTATCTTTTTTTGCTAGATAAATCAATGAGGACAAAACCATAAGGTTTTTCCCATGCTTTGTAGCAAAAATTTCTAAACTCTTCTTTGGACATATCTTCGCTTACATGGTCGCTATAAATATGATTAATGTTTTTAAGGTCTTGACGAAAAAGACAAATAAAATTTGCGTTTTCTCTAATAGTTTGCCTCGGTAACTTAAAATAGTTTTGTGAGAGGTAAAAGCAGTCAACATTACTATGTCTTCCACGAATATAGTAACACTCGCACTTATTTTGCCTTTCTAAAAGTAAATCGTCGAAGATCATTAAAGTTTTGTCTACCGTTTCCAACTCTCTCGGATCAGGCACATCCTCAGCAGTTTCAAAGAAACTACACGTTATATCCGATTTATTATCTTCTAAGGTTTTAGCCCATTTTTCAATTATATCTTTAGTATTAAAATTAGAATCCTGTATTTCATCACGATTGTTAAACAACTCTAAAATGCATTTTTTCGGTAGTCTTTCTTCGAAAGCTTTTTTAAGTATGCGATATTCGGGTTGGAAAAGACTTTTTCCAAAAACGCATACATTATCATAGTCAAGCCATTCCGGTTTTAGCAAAAGGTTTACTAAAAGTGTAGTCTTACCACATCCTGATTTACCCACGATTAGCCCCCTAATGCTTTTAGGTAAAAGAGGGTTATTAAATCTACTCGATACTACTTCGTTCCACGATAAATCTTCAACATCCATTTTATATATATTTTAAAAAAAATTAACATATATAAAAAAAGATGTATTGCGTTAAATGTAGAAAAGCTACTGAGACAAGCAACATAAATTATCTTGTTAGTAAAAATGGAAGAAATATGGCACGTGGAAAATGTGTGGTGTGCGAAACAACTAAAACACAGTTTGTTAAGTCAGTGGGTGCCAAACCGAAGAGTGCCAAACCAAAGAGTGCCAAACCGAAGAGTGCCAAACCAAAGAGTGTTAAAAAAAAAAAGAGAAAAATTTAGGCGGATCAATGCTTAATAGGATTATAAATAATTTGCCTGTTGAAATGCATCTCCCTGGTCATAACTTTACTGGACCCGGTACTAAATTAAATAAAAGACTCAACCCCGATTTAACGCCTAAAGAATGGAGTAAACCGATAAACCGCATTGATAAAGCTGCGTACCATCACGATATTTGTTATTTAAAAAATCCTACGACGGAAGTTAGAAACAATGTGTGTGACGCGAATATGTTAACGGAGCTAAAGGGGATCTATAATCTGACAATTAGGGAAAAAATGGAGCGATCCGTAGTGAGTAATCTAATTGGAACAAAGAAAAGATTTGGAATGGGGTTAAAAAAAAAAAAAATTCGACATGGTAGCTTTAGCGGAAGAATTGCACAAACCCGTAAAAAGAAAATTTAAGAAAAGGAGGGCAAAGTAAACGGTATTGATAGGATATGGGCCGCAGATTTAGTAGACATGCAAGCATTTTCTAAATTTAATCGCGGTATAAAATATCTTCTCGCTGTCATTGATATTTTTTCCAAATACGGTTGGTTGATTCCATTAAAAGATAAAACGGGAAAATCTGTCGCCACGGCATTAAAGAGTATTTTCAAAGAGAGAAAACCAGAAAAAAATGTGGGTGGATAAGGGCAAAGAGTTTTATAACGCGGATGTTAAAAACTTGATAAGAGTTGTATTCCACCGAAAATGAAAAAAAACCTAGCATCGTTGAGAGATGGATTAGAACGATGAAAGAAAAAAATGTGGAAATATTTTACCGCTAATTCCACGAATGTTTACATTAACGCGTTACCGGATCTCGTTAAAGAATATAATAACACGAAACATTCTTCCATTAAGATGACGCCAGTAAATGCAAGTATGAAGGTTAATGAAACCAAAGTTTAGGAAACTCTATATCCCGATCATCTCGAGGTAAGGAATATAAAACCCAAGTTTTCCGTCGGTGATAAAGTAAGGATATCTAAAAAGAAAAAGACCTTCGAAAAGGGATATACCACAAGATGGACTGAAGAGGTTTTTACAGTTTCCGAGGTAAAACGTACGTCGCCCGTAACGTATAAAATTGAAGATTTTACTGGAGAAGAAATACAAGGCAGCTTTTACGAACCCGAACAACAAAAAACTAATCAAAACTTTTTCAGGATAGAAAAGATTATTAAAAAAGGAAAAAATAAATCTCTAGTAAAATGGAAAGGTTACCCTGACAATCTACTTTCATGGGTTGATAATAAAGTCATTAAAAATATTTCGGCGTAAAAAAAAATGAGAGATATCGCGATTAAAAACGTAATTTTACCTAACAAACCGCTAAGCAACTTCGAACTAGAAGATGCCGCGAGAAAATTAAAGATACCTTCTTTTAGGGGAGTATTTTTACGAAACAATTTACCGAGAAAGTGTAGAAAAAAGGAATGCAGTGTGTTAAATCTTGATGACACGAGTGGACCTGGTACACATTGGGTTGCTTAGTATAAAAATGGTAAGCTAAAAATTTATTTTGACAGTTACGGCGTTCAACCGCCTCTTGAACTAGAAGAGTATCTGACGAATCCAATATTTTACAATACGGATCAATTACAACGAGCCGGACAAGTTTTTTGCGGCCATTTATGTTTATACGTTCTTAAAGAGCTAACCTCGGGAAATAAATTCCAGCGAGTTTTAAATAAACTTTTTTAGCGATATAAAAAAAAAAAAATGCCTGTTGATAAATTCGGAGGAATGGATAATGTTAAATCGAGCGACGATGGAGCGTCACTCGCCTACATAAATAATAATTTTTTACGCAAAGATGGAACGACGGAAGTTACCGGTTCTATAAATATGAATGGCAATACCTTAACGCGGGTTAGTAACCCGAGAATCCGCAAGACGTCGCGACTAAGGATTATGTAGATAACGTTGCTGATACTCCTCTATTAAAAGAAAATGGAAGATACATTTCAACGGCACCAATCAATATGGCCTTCAAATCACTACACAACCTTCCTACACCTGAAGAGAGAAAGGATGCGGCAACTAAAAATTATGTAGATACACTTATATCAGATATTAATACTCTACCGAATAAACCCGTAACAAAAGAACAGTTAGATGAGGCAATAAGACTTATTCGTAATTTATTACCTTTCGTTAAATCCGGAAATATTTATGAATGGTTCGGTGAAATTAATATGAACAATCAAAGAATTCTTAATTTACCTTTACCTATAAGTGGTGCTGAAGTAGCAACTAAAGAATACGTAGATACGAGTGTGAAAAAAACAGCAACTACGATATTTGCCGAGCCAAGAGGTGGATTGGTAAAAGGTTCAAGACCATTTACTTTTGGCGATGGTAGTGACAACCCTGTTGGTTATGTTTTGCCTTCAAACGGACAAGTATTAAAAGGCTGTATCCGCGTATCAAATCTTACAAATACTAGGTTTGAAATAGAAATTTTAATAAATGGAGTTGGAACAGGAAAAGAACTCATGCATATTGGATCAGAATATTCAAGCACCACTTACTTTCCCAACAGCAGGTACCTGGTATTAAACGAAGAAGATACAATAGGATTCGAAGTAAAAACCGACAATCCTAATGTTTGCTTTACAAATCTTTCATTGTTGATAGAATTAGACTTTTAAAAAAATATTTGTATAAAAAAAATGCCTGTTGATAAATTCGGAGGAATGGATAATGTTAAATCGAGCAATGATGGAGCGTCACTCGCCTACATAAATAATAATTTTTTGCGTAAAGATGAAACGACGGAGGTTACCGGTTCTATAAATATGAATGGCAATACCTTGACGCGGGTTGGTAACCCCGCGAATCCGCAAGACGTTGCGATTAAGGATTATGTAGACTCTAATGCGGGATTATTAGTCGAAAATGGGGGTTATCACATAACAGGATATTTAAACATGGGTTTTAATAAAATAAAAAAGTTAGATGATCCTACGGAGCCAAGCGAAGCCGCTAATAGAAAATATGTGGATGAAAGTGGTAGAGCAATAGTAGAACAGCAGGACGGTAGTTTTTCTGCCATCGCGAATATAGATATGCGAGGATACCAGTTGACAAATCTTTTAAACCCCGCAGAACCGCAAGACGTCGCGACTAAGGATTATGTGGATGGTGCCAATCGGGCTTTCATTTTTGGACCTGGGGGGTATATAGCGAGTAATGACGTCTCCATGGGCGGTCGAAGAATTAACAACCTCGGGACACATTTAGATAATCAGCAGGCCGCAAATAAGTTTTACGTAGATACCGTTGTTGCAGTGGCTACTGCGCGAGAAAAAGCTTCAACGAAAAACCCAGACGGTTCTTTTTTAGCGGATGGTGAAATAGATATGAAAGGAAATAGAATTACAAACTTGCCTGAACCTGCTGCTTGGGATGATCCTGTAACGAGGTCTTTTCTTTCCAGACAGATGTTAGCTCTATCCGAGCGGGAAAAAAAAATCGTAATAAGCGTTCACGCTGAGGAACAAGGAAGTTTATTAAACGGAAATTACGAGTTTTCTTTCGGTAATGGTAGCAGCGGAAGATCACACGGATTAGAAGGTTATTGCATGTCAGCCCAGGGTAGAATTATAAGAGGTTCTTTAATGGTTTTAAAAGGAAATAGGTTTTTAGAAGAAGAGGTAAAAATTAATATAGTCGTAAACGGTATCGAAAAACTCGACTACTCCTTAATTAAAAAAAGAGACGAACGTTGCAGTTGCGTAGTTTTTCCTCAACCTTTAGAAGTAAAGCAATGCGACGTTATAAACTTTTTAACGAGGACAAACAACCCCAATGCAAAAAACGCTTATTTGACGATACTTATAGAAATAGACACGTAAAAAATATATTAAATCAAAGAATTAATTCAGTATTAAGATGGAAAAGAAACTAAAAGAGATTGTTGGAACCGGTGCTCTAGAAAATTTATTAAAGAGCATACAGGCAAGCTGTATGGAACTTTTTAAATATGAGCCTTTGTTTAGTGACAGCGATCTTTGCGCAATTTACAGATATAAAGTTCGCGACCTACACAGATTTTTAATAAGGCGATATAAAAAATTTTTACCGGATTATTATAGAAAACAGACTGATAATACTTTTTCTGAAATGGCAGAATTTTTACCGTGGCCAGTTGAGGAGACTGAGAAGACCGTGGAAACTGTGAAGACTGTGAAGACGACTGTGGAGACCGTGGAGACTGAGGAGACTGAGGAGACTATGGAGACTGAGGAGTCTTAAAAAAAAAATTTCTCGTTTTTAAAAAACGGTGAATTCTCATGTAATACTGAAAGAAAATCTAGAAGACAAACTAGCTTGCTCACGCAGAAAAGCGTGCTTAAACGATGGAAGGATAATATATTTTACGGGTGTTGAAGATACAAACTATATCAGAGCTTTGGTTCGTATAAAACCTGCTATCTACTATGAATGGAGCAAAATGGTAAAAGTAGCTGGAGATCCATATCTTTTTTCTATGGAACTATCAGTAGATTATCCTTCAACGGAAACGAGTGAAGAGATATTCTATATCCAAGAAGGGGGGAAGGAGTATTTTAGGGTATTACGACTATATGTTGGATGGTATTGTTTTATCCAGAGATCACAATGAGAAAGTGATTCCTGTTTTGACTATTGAATTTCCTGTGTGTCCAATATGTATGGTACACAGAATAAAGGAAGAGTCTTAAACAAAAAATTTATAACATTTTTTTAAAAGTTATAAATTTATTCTTCATCATCAGAGCCTAACTCTACTTTTGTCAACCATTGTTTTAATAGGTTGAACATTCTTCTTAATTATAGCAACGTCAGAAAGACTTGTACGTACTTTAAGTGTGGATGAATTCATAAAAATATCCGTTAAATCCATATAAACAACTACTTTGCATTTCATTTTTTCGAGAGAATAAGGATCTTTTACTTTTTTAAGCTTGCCTGTTTCCGATTTTTCATAAAAATTAGTACTTATAACACACTTTGCAAGGTTATTACAGTTTTCATAAGTTTTATCTTGTTTTCGTTTTGGGAAAAAATATCATCTTTAATAATTTCTAATTCTTTAAAATTGAAGAAATATTCAATTTCTCCTTTTTTATATACTTTTTTGGCGCTTCTTCTTGTAAAAACTTCAAAATGTTATCTAATACTTCTTTAAACTCAACTTCTTTTTCAGTTGTTTTTTTTTTTTTTTTTTTCATCATAAAAAGATGTCATAGCCATAAAGTAATCTTGTGATTTGGTTTTATAGGCTTGCACTCCGTGAGAAAACAAAGCGGGTGAACGTAACCGTAAACCTCTTACTTTCCCATCGGGATACACATATTCGATCTTCATTGATTGGTAATTGTAATTTTTATTTATCACACTATCACAAAGTCTCAGCTTACTTATATTAAAGTCTTGGAATTTTACATAATTATCTTCTGCTATTATACGTTTTTATATAAGATTTTTTTTTCTTTAAGTCAATTTTTTCTTATTAATAGACCCATCGAGATTTTTATCTTATCACGATAATAAGATTTTTATCTTATCACGATAATAAGATTTTTTATCTCGTGATGATAGTAAGATTTTTATCTCGCGAAGATAGTAAGATTTTTATCCCGCGTGATGGGTGGGAAGTTAATATCTCGTGATGATAGTAAGATTTTTATCTCGTAGATCGTGAGGTACGAAATCATTGACCACTTAAAGCAAAAAATGACTGAGGATTTTAAGGGAAAATGACTGAGGATTTTAAGGGAAAATGGGATTGACCTTTAAGGGAAAATGGGATTGACCTTTAAGGGAAAATCCATTTAAGGGGAAAACCCATTTAAGGAAAACCCATTTAAGGGGAAACCCATTTAAGGGAAAACCCATTTAAGGGAAAATGACCTTGACCTTTAAGCGGATCCCCCAAATGAGACTTTTTAACCATGAGATGATTGAATGGGCTAGCTTTTTAACCATGAGATGATTGAATGGGTTAGCTTTTTAACCATGTAGTGGTTGAATGGATAATGGGCTAACTTTTTAACCATGTAGTGGTTGAATGGGCTAGCTTTTTAACCATGAGATGATTGAATGGGTCAGCTTTTTAACAACCAGATGATTGAAGTGGGCTAGGTCGGGGGCTTTTTATTCTACTAATGTCTCTAGCTCCGACTCTAGCAATGACTCTGGCTATAGTTCTGAGCCTGAGCCTGAGCCTAATTTTGTTCCTAACCATGACTCAAGATATATGTTTCTCGTTGACTAAATATATATATATATATATATATATATATATATTTTTTTTTTTTTTTTTTTTTTTTTTTTCTTAACAAAAATTTATAACTTTTAGAAAGTTATAAATTTGCTTTACGATTATTGTTCAGGTCTAGAGGTTTGGATTGCTTGTATCTCTGCACGTTTCCGTATCTCTTCGGCACTATGAGTATCAGAATCATTAGTACCATTTTTATTTCTTTCATCAATTGTTTAATATAAAAAATTTATAACTTTAAAAAAGTTATAAATTTACTTTTTTAAAAATTTTCTTCTTTTTCTTCTTCATTTTCAGTGTCGCTTTCATCGTCAGAACCTAACATTACTCTTGAAGGATTAGCAGAGGAGTTTTCAGTCTTCATTTTAATAGGTTGAACATCCTTCTTAATTATAGCGACGTCAGAAAGCATCGTTCGTACTTTAAGTGTAGACGGATTAATAAAAACATCCGTTATATCTATATAAACAATTACTTTGCAACGTTTTTTCACGAGAGAAAGAGGATCTTTTACTTTTTCGAGGTCTCCTTTTTTAGATTTAGCATAAAAATTAGTGCTTATAGTACACTTTGTAAGGTTATCAGATTCATCAAAAGTTCTATCATGTTTTAGTTTTGGGAAAAAAATATTATCATCTTTAATAATTTTTAAATTTTTAAAATTATATTGTTTCTTATTATTTTTATTTTTCGGTAGCTTTTTTGGTGCTTCTTCTTGCAAAAATTCTGAAATATTTCCTAATGTTTCTTTAAACTTGATTTCTTTTTCAGTTGGGTTTTCTTCATCGTAAAAGGATAACAAAGTCATAAAGTACTCTGTTAGTTTTTTACTTTTATAACCTTGAACTCAATAAGAAAACAAAGTGGGTGAACGTAACCGTAAACCTCTTATTTTCCCATCAGGATACACATATTCAATCTTCATTGTCTGATAAATGTAACGTTTACCTATTACAGCATCACAAAGTCTTAACTTTTTTATATCGAAGTCTTTAGGATTTACAAAATTATCTTCCGCCATTATATACTTTTATCATAATATTTTTTTTCTTAAATCAATTTTTTTTTCTTCATAAAACAATTTTTTTTTTATTAATTTTTAAGTTTAAAAATTTTTGAAAATAAGGAATTTTAAATTATATATATATATATATATATATATATATATATATATATATTTTTTTTTTTTCTTCATAACAATTTATAACTTTAAGAAAGTTATAAATCTTTTTCACGCACGCTAAACTCGGGAATGAGGACAGTGAATTCGGGATTGGGGACAAGAGAATTCGGGATTGGGGACAAAAGAATTCGGGATTGGGGACAAAAGAATTCGCAAAGGGCGATGAGTTCGGGATTAGGGACAACGAAAATGCAATGAAAATGCGAGGAAAATGCGGGGGAATGCGAGAAAAATGCGAGAAAAATGCAAGAAAATGTGGGAAAATGCGAGAAAATGCGGGGAGATAGTCAAAAGTCTTCGTATGCCTAAAATATACACTCTACCAATTGAAATTATAGCCTTTACCCTTTGCCTGACATGTCATCTTTAGACTATTCTAAAAAAAAAGCATTTCACTCTTTACCAAACAATCCCTT
The DNA here is from genome assembly GCA_945859785.2 of Tridacna gigas. Lineage (NCBI taxonomy): Eukaryota > Metazoa > Mollusca > Bivalvia > Cardiida > Cardiidae > Tridacna > Tridacna gigas. The sequence goes on along the minus strand of OX244031.2, from coordinate 8,916,534 downwards.
GTGTTAATGTGTTTCCCATATAGGTCTTTTGAAAAAAAATGCTCCAAAAGGAGAATTGCTGCTTACAAGCAGTTTCTCCTGGAAAAGTGGAAATTGTGTTTAAAGACAATTTACCGTTTTCCCATAATGTTTTCAAACATCGTCTATTGCAAAAGTTGCTGTGAGGCAAAGGTTAAGAAATGCCTGATACCATTTTCACAATGAAGGCAACTGCAGAAAATCAAATGGAAACCACTAGAGAATTTCAGATTTGCTTTACCCCTTAACAAACAAATCCTTGATACAGAAGAGAACATATATCATTTGTCTTTTGAAAACACTGTGGGAAAAGGGGCAACTACTGGTATCAAGTAATCCCTCCTTTTCCCAGTATGTTTTCCAGCTTTTTGGAGAACAAAGTTGAAGCAAATCTGGAAAAAGTTAGAAGTGTGTTTAAAACACGTTAACCTTTTCGCGTATTGTTTTAACTCATTATCACGCAACAAAATTTTAGGGCCAATCAAATTGAAAGCGTTCGCAGAAGACAAATGTTTTAAAAATGAGGATTTCTCTGTTTGATAGGGTAGAAAACATTGTGGGTAAAGGAGAAAATGCTGTTTACCAGCATTTTCTCGTTTTCCCACGTTTTCAAAAGCCTTCTTTTGCAGGGTCGTTAAAAGTCGGGACTGTGTGGTAAAGAGTTAAAACATCACATCATCTGTTGCAAAAGTCATTGATTTGAGGCAAAGAATTGTTTCAGCACAAGCTGTATATATTGTATCTTAAACCATTTCCACAATGAATTCACTCACAGAAAATCGAATGGAAACCACTCAAGCATTTTGGATTAGCTTTACCCTTTAACAAACAAATCTTTGTTATCATTTGTTTGGATGGAGGTCTTGAAGACACTGTGTGAAAAGGAGTAATTGCTTGTATCAAGAAATACATGCTTTTCCCACAATCCTTTCTAGCTTATTGGAAAGATTTCTCTCATTTTTACCTAATCTTAAATTATGATCTGCTTGCTCTTTCAGTCTGGAAGAATCTTAAATTTGTGGTTTGATAAAAAGTTAACTCTTAGCCTTATAATAAATTTTAGACTTTCAAATTGAAACAGTTTGCAGACAACAAATTTGGATTTAACACAACTGACTTAAACTTTGCTGATAAGGTAAAAAAAAAAAAAAAAAAAACAAAAACAAAAAAAAAAAAAAAACATTGCTGGAAAAGGAAAATTGCTCGATACGAGCAATTTCTTCTTTTACCACAATGTTTTCAAAAGACATTTACTGCATGCACCTAAAATCATTTTTTTCTACTATGTACAAACTCTTTAATGGCAGATTCTTATTATTGGACATTGTACATGTATAATATGAACTTACTGTAGTTTGCATCAGATTCTACATGTGGTCAGTGGAATGTGTATCGTGTGATCTTAGTATATGACTATAATACCTAGTTTTTAACCAAACACACCTAGCATTTGATCAGAACCTTACCACATGTATTCCGGATTTTCGTAATTCTAGCTAATATTAAGAGCTGTCATTTGTGCGGGGTGGTATACTGACTTCCGGTTTCGATTACAGTTTTGGGAAAAGATAACTGTTGTATCGTTGAATATCATAATTACAGTGGTAGGAAAAAGAAGAAATTACCAATTGCAATGTTTTCTCCCTTTCCTACAGTTACAGCCCACCTAAGCACTGTGCGGTATGCTACTTTGATTGATCATTTGTCATCATATATCCATCATGTCCTCTGTTAAAAATTTCTTGAAAATAGATTTCCTTAATGTCATGGTATATTGTTATAGAAACCCAATTCCCGCAAACTACCAGGCTTTAAAAATCTTACAATATTATGGACTTACTGAGAAGTGTATTTGTTTAGATTTCAATTACAAATAAACTGCTCAGTAGCTCGATTTGTTGACATTTTTTAATGGTAAATACGAGGGTTGTTCTGGAAGTTCGTAGAATTTTTTTATAGGACAAGTTATAATCGCAGTTTAATAAAATAGAATATACGGGCACAAATTTCAGATTTTATTCTATCCATTCCCTGTGTATTTTTCTAGTATCTTAAATAGCAAAATTTTCCTAACAGAAATAAAACAGCATGTAAGTCATACCCGGAGCACGCCGACGTCATAAATAACGTCAAGCGTCATTTAAGTCCAACCAACGTCGCACTTTCTCCACATAGTCACCCGCAAGATCCACGCATTTCCGATGCCTGCTTATCCACTTAGTGTACGTTTCTACATACCACTCTTCAGAAAATGACGACACAACTGCTTGGGCTTGTTTAGTAAGGTCGTCAGCTGAATCAAACCGTATTCCGCGTAACTGTGCCTTGAGCTCCGGGAACACGCGAAAATCCATGGGGGCGAGGTCAGGACTGTATGGTGGGTGCTTCAAGACCTCAAAACCCAGCAGAGTGATCTCTAGCTGTGTAGATTCCGCTCGGTGTCCCGGTGCATTATCCTGGTGTAGTATTACTTGGTCATGGTTCAAGTGGGGCCGTTTCTTCCGTATCGCGTTAACGAGATCCCGCCTCAGAACCTAAAGAAAGAAATGCACGGTTCATTAGGTTTGCGTAAATCAATATCTCATTTTTTGTTATTTATTTGATTGATTTATTTATTTATTTAGATTTATTTATTTATTTATTTATTTATCATTTACCTTAGAATAGTATGCCGCTGTGACTGTTTGGCCCTCTGGAATTCGGTGCTGTAATAGCATCCCGTGCCGGTCCATGAAGTAAACGAACATCTGTTTTCCTGCGCTTTTTTGGACCCGAGCCTTTTTTGGTGGAGGGGTACGCGGGGTTTTCCACACTGATGACATGCGCTTAGTTTCCGGGTCAAAGTGGTGCAGCCAGGTCTCATCCGTGGTGATAATCCTGTCTAAAAATGCGTCTCCCTCTGTTTCGTAGCGGGTAAGAAACTCCTGTGAACATCGCACCCGGCATTCTTTTTCACTTTCCTTGAGCAATCGGGGCACCCAACGCGCACTAACTTTAGACATGCCCAGTTCATCTGTTAATATCCCATGCACCGTGGATACCGAAACATCGAGTTCATCTGCAATCGACCTGACAGTAATTCTCCTATCACAATTTACCATGTCTTTCACTCGATCCCTAACTGAACACACTACGACGGCCGGCCGACCAGATCTAGGATCGTCCTCAATAGAATCACGTCCGCTTCTAAAACGCGCATGCCACTTATATACAGTAGCTGGGCTGCATTTTTTATATTTTCCTGTAGATTTGATCATGTTCAGCGTTTCTGTTGGTGATTTTTCCAGCGCGACACAAAATTTCACAACACTTCGCAATTCGACGTCGCCGGTAGACGTCATCTCTTCCGGTCAGCGACTTTTTGATATCTCCTTCAAAATCGTGTAGCTCGTTTGAAAGAACCGAAAACGTTATGAAATTTGCAGGAAATGACGTCATGACGTTGTGTTAACGATTGACGTTTTCGCGCCATTTTGATGCCAATAGAAAGTATAAAAGATACAATGTAAAATCTGTTATACTATGTTATACATTGTTAAGAAATGGACTGCTCCGGTATCCCGATATTGTGTTGCTAGGGTTACCGCTATTTTCGGTTATTGTTGATATTTTCGAATAATCTTTTGGAAATGTAGTCACGGTATGTTTAAGTACTTATACCTTGATATTTACCTATAAATTACAAATAATATGGATTTTAGAGCAAAATTCTACGAACTTCCCGAACAACCCTCGTATATATCTATGAACAATGTATAAAATAGAATTCACATGATTATATCTCAAGTTCAAGTCTATGTTATTTTTTATGAATACATGTACATGTATATGAGTAACATCTAACTTGTAATTGTATGTACAGACAATATTAAAGTTTGAAGACACATTTGTTTAGCATTTTCCATAGCAGGTCTACAAGAAAACTAACCATTTTACAACAATTCCTTGTCTTTAAGGCAGTGAAAGACTTCGAATTAATGTGGAAAAAGAAGAAAAGGCTCAGAACAAGATTTCTTCTATTTCTTCAATGATTTCTTTCCAGATAAGAGAACCAGGAGTCTTTGGTAATTTTTTTAGTAGGCCTAGTTGTCATCAGCAGAAGCTCGAATTCTAAAGGAGTCTATAATTTGTTACTTCAATAAGATTAACTCTTTACCAAATGACAAAATTTTGGACTAGACCAAACTGAAAGCATTGGCAGACGACAACTTAGATGGAGCTGAAATAGTGATCGTTGTATTTGAGAGGGTAGAAAACATTGTGGACAAAGGAGAATATGCCAGTTATCAGCATTTTCTCCTTTTCCCACAATGTTTTCAAAGGCTTTCTCTGCCAGGGTCCTTAAAACTCGGGATTGTGTGGGAAAGGGTTAAACGAGACATATTGGTATGTGAAGAACATGTACACTGAATTTTCACCCTTACTCTGAAACAAGTGGAGGTAGCAGTTTGTCATTGCTGAACAAAGAAAGAATATTTGATCAGCAAAGTCACTTATAGCTAAATGCAGGACACCTTGCAGAATTCTGTAATTCTTTATTTGCTCCATTTTTCTCTCAACATGAATGCGTGCTGAGGCAATCCTTCTTGTGGTCTCCACTTAAGTCTTGCTAAACTGAGTTTTTGACTTGAACGGAGGACAGTACAGCTTTACACCTAATGGTTTCAATCTGACTGGATGTGTATGAAACCTTTATCAACCATCACTGCATCTCCTTTGTTGAGTTGCTCAAATAGACAGCTCTTTCTAGTTATTTCAACATCTGAGGTAGATCCCGGCCACAATTTAGACACAAAGACAACTGCTCCTGTCATACTGACTCCAACCAATGCCTTAAAGGTATCATGCAATTTATAACTGGAGTAGGTTAATGACTTATTTTCTAAAGATGATGGACTCTGGATATAAACCTCTGTACAGTCAAGTTTGACTCTTGTGTCTGAGAATTTTTCAAAACATTTTGGCACAGATGCTTGTAGAACATCAATTTTGGGAAGAATGACAAGTGATTGCATGCATTCACACATAAACAAGACCCATGAATTAAAAACCTTTGAAACTGCACTTGCAGATATTTTGAAACGAAATTCCAAGTCTTTTACAAGTAAACCAAGTCTAAGCCTCATCATCACCATTAAAAATTCATCAACATGACGCAACTTTCGTCTTCACCCTAAGCTATTTATAGTCATTTCACCAACAGATTCAGTACTCAATTTATCAGCACCATGTTCCACAAGGGAGTCAAACCAAGGAATGTCTTGAAATCTGTAAATCCAGTGTAAAACATTATCAAATCACTTGAATGTTTAATTTTTTCTATGCAGATTTCTGGGAGTGATACATCTATACCAACAGATACACTGGGCTGAACGTGGTTGAATGTCTCAGAAAATTCAGTGAAATCAGTTCCTACTATAGAATTTTCCTTATTACACAATTCACATTTTCCAAAATTCTAGGCGGTTCATATGTCTGTGTGGCTTGAGTAAAACTGGAATCAGCAACTGGACATTTTGCCTTTATGGTCTTGCTATAGGCTGTCAGAGAATACCTGTGAAGATTCATAAAATATGATAATTTTATAACCTGTTACCATACGTTCCAGTCAGAAGCATCTTTACAACTTAAACCTTTACCACACAATCCCGACTTTTACCAGTCCTGAGAAAGAAGCCTTTTGAAAACGTAATAGGAAAAAGAGAAAATGCTGGTAACCACATTTTCTCCATTTCCAACAATGTTTTCTACCCTTCCTATAACAAATTTCTATTTTTTTGAGCCACAATTCTTTTGTCATCTGCATTACTTTCAATTTAGACCATAAAGGTTGTGACATTGACGAAAAACAAAATAACGACAATATATTTCCATACTATCATATATCCCTGTGTAGGGTATTTTTGCCAATTTAGCAACATTTCCTTCAATCCTAATTCATGTAAACTGGAAATTAGTAAAATGTATCTGTATGTAAAATCTGTAACCTTTTACAATCATTTAAATTCACCTCTTTAAAATTATTGACTATATTCATTTATCAACAAATGAAATTTTAATGGCAACCATATAGAATGGATTTCCTGGTGATGTGCATGTATTTTCACTGGTCATGATATTTTCTTTTCTAAGGTAAACTGCGGATGATGAATGAAAGTCACATGAAAGTCATTAACCTGTCAATTCTCTGATGACAAGCTGTGAACATTTAATAAGTGCGTATTGCCTCACAAAATTAACATATTGTTTTAATTCTGCATCATATTTTAGGAATAAATTATTGTTTTAATTCTGCATCATATTTTAGGAATAAATGAAAACCGCCAAATTCATGGATATAAACGTTTGCACTCTCTATTTTCTTCACTGGCCGTGGATTTGTATAAACTTAAAAGCTGCTTTCTATAACCATTTACAAACACAAAATGACTATTTTTTTTTTTAATGACTATTTTTTTTATATAGGAATTAAAGTATACTTATTATCCGGTTACGCGCTCTCCTTCACTTATTAGGTTTTTTTTTCTTTTTTTTTATTATAGATTCATTACAGGCAACACGTCTGTGCACACTTGTATTGACTTGTATTGCACCCTTAACTGGTTTTGGTGCCATCTCATTATGTTACCTAATCATATCTTTGCTTTATTATGGGGTTCATATATAGCCTGTTTGCTGTGGAGACCTCGTAACTACAGCTTGAATCAGGCTGCAGTTGCGATGTTTTTGCGGTGAATCTAAGGTATGCTTATTAATATGTCTTACTCATTTACGCTAAATTGCACGCTTTCTTATGCGTTTTTTTTTTCCGCAATTCTCTGTGTAACGTAACGTTTATGATGTCACGTTTGTTTATAGCAATTTAATTTATTATGTACTCCTGAAGAAGGCAAATGCCGAAACGTCGTACAGTACATAAACTTTAAAATTTTAATACGTGTTGTTGTAGTTATTTAACCCTTTATAACCATTTACCACACAATGTCGCCTTTTAATGAGCATGGGTATGAGGCCTTTTGAAAACATTGTTGGAAAAGGAGCAAATCCTGGTAACCAGCATTTTCTCCTTTTCCCACAATGTTTTCTACCCTATCAAAGGAAAATTGCACCATGTCCGCCACATTGAAATTGTCGTCTGCAAATGCTTTCAATTTGCACAGGTCTAAAATTTTGTCGTCTGTTAAAGGGTTAATTCAAAGATCAAAACAAGTTGATATCCTAGAGTCATTAGTTTGGACGCCCTTAAGCACTTTAGTTTCTGTATCATTAGTTTAATAAGTTATTTATATAAACAAATGCAATGTATAGCAGCTGTAGTGTGTTATCTATGACTGCATATTTATATCATACTTAATTGTAATTTGAATTTTGAATAAGTCAAATTTTTGCAACTTTTTCAATGGACCACCGGAGCATCCATGTTTGTTTACACTCATACGAAACAACGCCTTTTATTAGTCTGCTCTTTTTTGAGTGATATATCCCTCTACTTTCACACGCACAACCAGATTTGATACTTGGACAAGCAAACCAGAAATTTAACAACATGTACAATTTTTTCTATCTTTCAGACATATGAGCTATTTCAGATTTTTCAAATCTGATACTCACTTCTGTATTTGAAAAATTTACATTGCTACAGTTTACAGGGTGTAACCATGTGTTAAAACCATAGTTTCTCTTCCATAATCAATGTCTGAAGATGATTGTAATGAGTACCCTCAACATCTTATCTCAAAAAGAAACACAGATTTTAACATTTGACCGTCCTGTTGCCTGGAGCACCAATTGATCCATAAACAGTTATGAGTTAAGTTATAAAAAGGGCTTTGAAATGATATAAGTTACAGTTTACTACAATAAACAAACTTCTTGTCATATGATTGTTATCCAGCTTTTAAGAATAAGCAATGGTGACATTTCATCAGCGCATATGTTTTCTCGTGATCGTAAATATACAGTTTTAGACTTTTATAAACGTACAAAACTTTGAAATTTGTAAAATAACAAAAAAAAAAAAAAAAAAAAAAAAAGTCACCAGGGATGATAAATAGAACAGATAACTGTCCCTGAAGGCGATTTTAGTTTTAGATTGGTTGCCTCCGCCTACAGAGACGATCATGAAAAAATCAGCTGAAATCTGTGCACAGATTTTGTACGCACTTTGAAACTCTCTTATTTTCACAAACAGAGGACAAAATTAGAATTTGAACATACCTGTAGCTTACTTATTCAATAATCATTTGTTTCAAGTACAAATATTTTCAGTTTAAACACTAAGCATATAAAAAAAAAAAGAAAAAAAAAAAAAAAAAAAAAAAAATCATCTGTTACTCAAGGTGTTTACATTCCCAAAAGTATACACAAAATGGCCGTCAAGCATGATAAACTTCATTAGCCTTTTCGAGATTTACATGTACATGTTATAAACAGCTTCTACAAGTTCTTTAGGTGATGAACAATTTTATCAATTTGTCCTGGTCATGTGTGTCACTAAAAATCAATTGCATTTTGTTGCAATAGGGATTAAACCGACAAAACAGAAAGTCAGTACAGCGCTGTAGATTTGCTACTAGAAAATTCATAATGGACTTGAGACGGTGCGTTGCACAGTAAATGTCCAAATAAAAAAGGAAAGAAGAACCACAAACGTCTCATTATTGAGACTAGGATGATAAAATATTGAAAATCTTATCAAAGGGTCTCTAATTTTCCACATGTTTTAAAAGAGTGTGGCAAATGGTGTGTATAGAGTGCAACTGAGCAGAGTATGGCTTCAAAAGAGGCTGCTCACACCAACTGATTGAACAAAACAACAAGGACGTCAAAACTTATGAGCGTCAAACAGCCTGGTACGACGATAAGTTATAGTATTATACTCACGAGAGAGATGTATTAATGGGGTTTCTGGAACAATTTCCGTATTTTCGTAATTCGTCAATTAGTATTTAATTAGATAATCTGACGAGGGTATAAATTTTCGGAGTAAGTTTTCGGCGTAAGTTTTTATCCTTTCACCTCTTTAAATCCTTCATGGTACTTTTTCGTCTACTTTCTAGAACAATCTCTCGCATTTCCTCGAAAATTTCCCGTCGTTTTTTTTCGTCCCCGATTTTCCCGTCTTTTCCCCTCTATCGCTCTAGACCCCTGTAGGACCCCCTGCGGGTTCTAAAGGTCGCAGTTTCTAAAGACCGCAATCCCGTAGTTTCTAGACCCCTGTAGGGTCCGCCGTAGTTTCTAAAGATCGCAGTTTTGGAAGACCGTAGTTTCTAGGATCCCGTTGGTCCTTTTGAGGTTTAGGTTTTAGTTTTTTGGGGGTTTGAGGCTGACTGATCGTCGCCTTCCCTTCGATCGGCGGATCTTTAGGTTCGGCCGGATCTTTAGGTTCGACTTTCGTTTTCGCCGTAGCTTTCTTAGGTTTCTCTTTAGGTATATCTTTAGTTTTCTCGTTTTTCGTTTCTCCCTTCCTTTCAGTCGGTTCCTTCCTTTCAGTCGGGTCTTTTTCTTTTACCTTCTTCTTTTTAGTCGTCGAATTTCTTTTAGATTTAGTCCCTCGATATCTTTTATTTAAATTAGTCGTTACACCCGCGAATCTTCCCGTTAGTTTCGACGCGTACCATACGTGAGTAACCGTATTAGTCGTTTTGTTCGCGATGACGAAACTTTTATTAATCAACGATTAGTCTTTTCCATTGTTCCACGCCAGGATGAATATGGAATATCTCTAAATCTCTGACTAAGTCGAATTCCTTTTGAAGAAGTTTTAAATAGTTTATGTTACAATCGAATCCGAAAATAGAAATTTCCAATCTCGTTAATCCTTTCTCTAAAACGTCCAGATGACGAAACGTGTTTTCGAGATGGGGAAGATAGCAATGCGCGTATTCTGCCAGATGACTACCTTCTTTATTTTGTACATTTCCGGCTTCGAAATTAACCGCGATTTTATTGTAATATTTAACTACGTATCTGGTATTTTCCGAATGTTTTAGATATCTAACGATATTTTTCCCGGCTTTACGATCCGTATTCAGTAAAATAGGCGTCGTATTAAACCTTTTAATTTCTTCGGGATTGGAAACGTTCCCTTCTTCGCGAAATCCCGAACGTTTAAAATGTGAATACAGAGCGTTTCTTTCCAACGTTCCCGAAAAATCTTTAGTATAGTCTATAGAGATTAATCCGAATCCCCTTAGATTAAGTTTATTTTCCATGTTACTCAAAGAGTTTAATACGGTTTTAATAGGTAATTCGGAAGTATCTATTTTATATTTAAAAATCGCTTTAGGGGTTAAGACTTCTTGGCCCGGATTGTCGAGACGATGGTATTTTTTATAACCTTTTAACGCTCTATAATTCGTTTTCTTTTCGATTTCTCTAATATCGTTAGCGATGCCCCCTGTCGAATCCCTATTTAACGTAAAAACTATTAATTGTTCGATTTTTTTTATTCAGATGACCGAAAAGTTCCGTCGTAATCGATTTGATATAAATGACTACGGATTTTGCGGGACTATTGTCTCCCGTTATAAAATTAACGGCTTTTCCTTTTCTCATAATTTCTTTTTCGTGAAGATATCCGAATGTGTATAAATCGTCTATGAAAGGGGGTAATCCTTTTAACGGTCCTAAACGGCATAATCCTTTCGAATCGGATGTATAGTCTACTTTAGATATATCCGAAATGAGATTGGAATTTAAAGTATTATCTACGATTAAATGGGGAATCACGCGATCTAACGACATACATCCCAGTTCTTTTAACGGAAATTTGATCGTACCCGATTTATTTTTGACGCTCTCATTCATTTTATATATATATTAAAACGCTTAAGCCAAGTACTTTTTTCTATAGAATTTAGGGTCTATATATCTAAATTTAGATATGTAGACTTTTAAAATACGGGCATGAATTTGCTTCTGTCGGCTTTTAGCGAAAATATTTTGTCCGATATTAATCCCGCTTAAGCCGCTGTATTAACGGGGACGGCGCCTCCGAATACAAAATCGGCTTGAACCGTAACTGTACCGGCTTTTAAAATGTCTTGTTTAGAGATATTGAAAACGAATATCGGATAGAGATTTTTAAATTCTATATAACTAATTCCTATGTTCGATATTTCACTAGTTATATCGTCTATATTAGATCTGTATACGTTAGCGTCGCAATACGCCCTAGCGTATTTATTAGCCGTAAAATTCATACTTCTATCGTCTTGAGGACATCGCCTATCGTTAAGGTTTACGACAGCGTTCGTTACCTTTAAATGATTGAAAATAGAAGGGTTTTGTTCTTGATCATGTCTCGAATTCGTTTGAAAACCTACGATTAAGTATCTAGGTCGTTCGTTTATAGCTATTGCGGCAAAAACCCACGACCAACTCGTCAAATTCGGTCCTATGGCTACCGAGTCGCATCGTCTATGAGCGAATCCTATTTTTATTTCGGTTCTATTCGCGACTTTGTTTAATAATTGGGTTTCTCATTGAAGCGAAGGTTTTACGTGGGGTATACACCAGGATAATTTTCTTAAAATTACTTTTCCGTCCTCGCATGTGCCAGCTCTATGTAACGCTTCATCGTCGCCTTTTCTCGTAATTTTTAATTGTTGTTTAACCCCGTATATGGTCTGGGTATAGTCTTCGCAAAATCCGAAAATATGCGAGAGCGGGATATTGAAAGAAAAACTTCCTTTAGTCTAGGGGTCATCGTTATTTTTTATGACGTAGGCTTGTCTATAATCGAAACCTGTGTCTCCAATCTCGGCTTTTCCTAAAGTAGTATCTTTTATCCAGCATTGAAGTAATCCCGGAGCTAGCGAATAATCTCTCGAGTATTTTATCATTCCTAACATTGTCGTAGCTTGTCCGGGAAATCGGACGCTTTCGATTTCTTTTCCCGAGATTTCGTACGCGATATTACCGAACAAATACATGATTCCGTTATGCGCGAAAGTAATATGATCGTCATTTGTAAAGGGATTTCCATCGGCTTTTTTTACGATTTGTCCTTCTATATTTTAAAAACATTTATGCGGATGGGTATAAACGCTTTGAGCTTCCAAAGTTATATAAATATCTCCCGGCATATTTAACGCGTTTCCACCTCCTTCTAATGGAACATGCTCGACGTATTCATATTTTTCGGTATCTTCGTCGATATAAAGGTAATCCTGCCATTGGTAAGTTTCGGCTGACATGTTTTTACATAGCGTAGATTAAATTATTTTAAATCCCGCTCCGTTTTTCTTTTTCGCTATCAAGTCGTCGATTCTTTTACTTACTAATCCCGAGAATTTTTCGCTTCCTTTCTGTTAAGCCTTTCTTGAGCGGCTTTCGACGTTACGTTAGATGCTACTTTAGCAAATGTTCTACCTACTAGGCTCGCTAACGGCCCAAAAAATTTGTCACCCTGTAAACGTATTGTCTTTTATAACCTTTTCGTTTCTGCTTTACGATCATATTTTTTTAATTAGGGGCAAAAATCTCTACGTGAACTAACGAATCATATTGCCCTCTAGTTATTTCTTTTTGTCTCTGTAATTCGTCTAAAATCGGGACGATTTCGTTTCTTACCCACATATTACCCGCGTTTTCGCTCCCGAGTAAAAGCGTTAATCTATCGACTAAAGCCTTAGGATCGCTCGGAAGAATTATAGTACCTTGACTGACAGTCGTCCGTCCTTTTTTTTTAAAGTCGTTTTGGACGGTATTCCTAATCTATTTCGTAAATCCGTAAGTTTTTGTTTGTCTTCTTCCGCAAGTTTCTCTTTGTCTTTATCCTTTCTGTATGTCGATTTTTTCCAATGATGGACAACGTCTTGTAGCTGTTCTCCAATTTTCTGATTTTCTAAATCTTCCTTTTTCATTCTAAGAAATCTAGTTAACCATTGTCTTCGATGTATATTTTTCCATCTCTCTTTAATAGGTTCGCTACCTTTCGAAAACTGATGATTATGACCTACGTTTTCAGAATTCCAGTCTTTGTAAAGAATTTTAGAATCGTCTATGATCCGATTATAGTCTTTCATCACTGCCGGATTATCGATGCTATCTCGGGAAGGGTCCATAGAGAATAGTAAATCCATTAATGCCGGCGTCTTTACATATGTTTTTTCCGTCGTAGGTAATCGTATCTTTTCTGATGGTAATAGGTTTGCCTCCTTTCATCAGTTTCTGATCTTCTATTTTAAGCAATGGTTCGAATATGGTTTGTTTATTGTGAATATTTTGCAATATTTTACCTAGTTCCGGATCTCCGTTCGTCTTAATTTTTCCATCTGAGTCCATTAAAGTAAGGGTAGGATCTTCTTCCTTAATAGTCGCGTCCATTAAAGAAGGGGGCGAAAAATCTATCATGGGGGTAACGATTCTCTGGCTTTTTTCGCGATTTGTTCGGGTAAATATTTCAGGATTTCGGGGATTTCTCCTACTTTTTTTTCGACTTTTTCTGATGAAGAAGTAATGGGTTTAAAAGTTTTCTCCAGTTCTTCCGTTCTGAGATAATCGCCCGTATTTAGTTCTCTATCTGTTTTCCGGCTTCTTCTCTTCATAGCTAGATAGTCTCTAACCAAGGAATTCCGTTTGGAATGATCGGTAATTCGTAAAAATGACATTTTTTAATATTTTAAAAAAATTTCCGTTTGCGGAAAATCGGAAAATCGAAAATCGGAAATCGGGAAATCGAAAATCAGAAATTGGGAAATCGGGGATTGGAAATCGGAAATCCTAATTCGGGAAATCGGAACTTCTAAATACGAGTTAAATAATATTTTAAATATAAAAAAAAATGAGAGGGGACAATAGTATGGTAATCCGAAATTTAGATTCACGTCGGATCAAACGTTTAAAAACGGTTCAAAGAGATAAAATTCTTTTTGGGTACGCCATTAGGAATTTAGAAACTAACGTATTCGATGATCCGGAAGATCCGTCCAGTCCTAAAAAGGGGAAAATTTTGGTAGAATTTCCGTCAATTAAGTCCCATCACGGTTACTATAAATTAAGACCGGCTTTTTAATACGAATATAGCTCAATACTTTTTCATTTCCCGATCGATTTCGAAAAAATGGAAATGATAGTTAAAACCGCTTACAGACCTCTAGGAATTAAAATGAAAATGAACTTTTGTGAAGGTTCTATACTTAAAGAATTCGATAGAATGGCTCTAAGATTTCTTTTTCCCCCGAAAATGGAAAGAAAACACGATAAAATATTATTCTTCGGTCTTTACTTTAGCGATTCGAATTGGCCCGATGAATGTTCTTTTGATTACGACAGTTGGTTTTCTCTAGAAGATATTATTTCGCTTTAGATATATATCTTCTTTTCGACATATATATCTTTACGAGTTTTCGCTCACGACTCTGTTATCGATTTCGCAAGTACAACTACAGTAGAATTTCGGGAAATGGTGAAACCCCTTAAAAGGGCAACGAACCCTCGCGATGTTTTTCAACCAACCTCCAAAAGGACTCGCGTTGTTCTTGTCTTCCCCGTTCGATCAAATTTTCTTCTTCTCCAGTAGTTAACGTTTTCTTCGTCTTTTGACGAATATCTTTTTTCATTTTCTTATATTTTCCCAATTCTTCTAAGATTAATTTAAATTCTTCGTCCATAATACGGTTGTCGGCGATCGCTTTAGAAATATGAGAAGATATCGTATCTAATTTTGAATCGGCTATCGCGCGAATCTCTTGATGTTTTTCTCCTTTCATTCTCATCCTTTTTACCGCGTATTTTCCTAGTACGGTGATCAAACCGGTAAGTAACGCCGATGCTTCCATGGCAGTCGCGACCGGAATAGCTACGACAGTCGATAGTAATATGGTTCCCCCTGCGCTAGTTGCTATCGTCATCTACTGTAAAACGGTATCTACGTTATCGACGATTTTTGAAATCCTAAAATATTTTTTCGTAAGAGCGTCCCTTTTCTTAACTTCGTCCTCGAGAAATGTTTGAATTTCTGAAATTTTACGAAGGTGATAGGTATGACCCCCGCCATCGTCGTAGCCGTTAGTCGTTTGCAAAGCCGGTACCCTATATGAAGGGGGGCTATCCCCCCGATCATCCGGCGGAGCTGAAGGTATTCTTTCTTCTTCCGGTAAACTAGGATAAGTTTTTCGATCTAAATCCGTCATTTTTTAAAACGTCTAATTTTTAAAATATCATAATTCACAAAACGGATTACCCTCGGGAATGGTTACTTTATTCGGGGAGAAATTGTAAAGGTAGACGATGATATCTTTCATTTCGTCGGAAGAATACATCCCGTTTAAGATCGTTAAAGAATCTTTCCAAGACGTGGAAGTAGATGCGATTAATATTCCTCGAGACATACTATACCCGAACCCTAAAGACATTCTTTTTCCTTCTTTCAGGAAAATCGCGATTTTTTCTTGGGAATATATATCCCACGTCGTATGGTCGAGTTCCCCCGAACCTTTAATCTTTCTTTTCGAAGGGGGAAAAGAAACATTCGAAAAAGGTTTCCCATGTATAGTTTTAGGTTGAAAATTAAATACGGGACTACGTCTTTTAGTATTCATTTTTCCTATACGAAAATATTTTATAATATAGCCCCTATGATAGGAATATTTTGAAACAGAGAATTGTCCCCGAACAACAAGCCGGATCCATCCTGTATTCCTTTTCCGTCGGATAGGTATACACCGTTTCCGTATCGTTCTAATCCTTTACCGGTATAAGGAAGAAGATATAAACCTTTCCCGTCGTTTGCATTTGGGCGACGTAAGGTCCCTTTTTCAAGTACAGACCTTTTCCCATGATTTTATCTACTAAATTGCCCTCGAGCTCCTTGCGCTAACGACGGGAGAATTTTTGACGCCCCTTTCAAACCTTTCGCTCTCGCTTTTTCCATTTTCGCCAATTGCGTCTTCCTAAAATATAATTCGTCGGGTCCTTCCATTTGGGAAGGAGATAATCTTACGGTCGTAGAACCGCGATCTCTAATAGCTTTCGCTATAGCTTTCTTTTGTCCGTCCGTAAATGAAACGCCTTTTAGCGTATATTCGGTTCTTACCATTTTTATACATAGATTTTTTAAATTTTTCTAAGATGAAAACGTATTGTAATTTCTTCTCCCCTTAAATCTAATATATTACCGTTTTGATCGGTTACCGTTACTTCTAAACTGTCAATTTTATCGTCATAAATGATAGGGAGATAAATAGGATTCGGAGGATTCTCGACGATTTTATAACCCGGGGCAACTTTAGGAAAAAAACTATAGATAGCGTTATATTTATAATTCCCGACGTAACTTTCGCCGATGATATCGACGTTAATCACTATCGAATTTACCGGAAGAATTTGTACTACCCAATCGCTTACGTGATAACCGGATTCTAAAACTTTTTCGCTAAATCCCAATAATTTTCCTAACGAATTAGGTATTCCGAAATCTATCCTGTATCCGTCTTTAATAGCTACGGAAGATTTAAGGGTATGTTCTTCCGGTTCTAACTTAATAGGATATTCGTCGTTCATAGGATCGTAATCGCCATTTTCTTTCATGAATCTCTTTAATTCTTTATAAATATCATCTATGTCGTAGCTACCTTTAGGAAGAGTAAATTCCTTATACCCGGTAGTATTCCAATAAGCGAAAGCGTTATTACCCTCGTAAATATTAGGAATACTGTAATACGTCTCGAGATTAACGAAAGCCATTTCCCAATAAGAATTTCCTAGATCGATATGAGGGATAAAATTCGTCCTAAACTTCGTTGTATGATTCGTGACTATGATTTGTTTAGATGTCATTTTTTAAGAAGATTTAAAATATTTTTTTGGTACGTATTTAAAAATGGAGAATATAAAAGATACGACGCCCGAGATTAAGTCGGACGTAAAATAGTAAGAAGAAAATCGATTACGGAAGAAGAAATAGTAGAAGTTATCAGCAACGAAGAAACGATTACGACTACGACTACGACGACGGTAGAAACGGAAGAAGAAACGACAGAGATTTAAAAAATATAATATATATTTTTTTTAACGAAAATATATATTACCTATTAATTAAAAATTTCTCGTATATGGATCTATAAGACTAAATTCGTATCTCTCGTCTTCATTTTCTATATCGAATGTTAAACTAATTTGAGAAGATATAATATTAGGATTAATCGTAATTTGGGTAACGGATAGGCGATTAAAATATGCAAAATCATTATAATGGTCCATGGGAAATGTAAATCTTGTATTACCAAATGACCATGCCCTAACTGCCATAGTATTAAAATTTTTAGTCATATAATTTTCTTCATCTGAAGCGACAGGCATCATAGAAAAAGAGTCCATATGTGCTTCGTCAATAGTTTTATAAATATCCTCTATTTTTGGTTGTATCACTAATGGATTCCTTCGATTATATTCCCATCTCTGATAATCTATGTATTTTTGACGATCTAGTAGAATGCCGTTAAACAAAGTTATTTCTACTTTACAGGGAAAAGGTCTAGAATTTGCCTTATATCTTATTGATAGTTCAACACTTCGGATTTTCCCGCATTCGCGCGGAATAAAAAAGAATTCTTCCCCATTGAACTTATATTTTTTTCCATTTGTAAATTCTCCCGTAGCTGTACCAAATATCGTTTCCCGTCTATTATTACGCATTGATTTAGATTTATTATCCATCTCTGTTCGCGTAGGATACTGATCGAGGTTCGGAATATTTAAATTCGCAATCTTACTAGTATTTTCGTCCGTTAATCGTTTAAGTTTAGACGTCTCCCGATCGATGTATTCTTTCGTCGCGGTGTCTTTTTCTTCTTCCGGTTCTTTTAAATTCACGAACCTACGATTTTTCGCGTCTATAGTATCCAAGTTTTCATCCCCTCTAGCTTTAGCGATCTCTTGATCGACGTATTCTTTCGAAGCTGGTTCGTTTCTGTTTTTAGGCGTGCGTATCCCTCCTATTTTATTTCCCCTGAAATATATTTTATCTTTCGCTATAAATCCCCCGTTTCTAAATTGGAAAGGATTCGCGGAATCGACGTATTCTTCCGTCGCGGCGTCTTCGGGATAAGACGGTAAAGGCATATTTTTTACCGTATTACCCCCATATCTAAATTACCGCTCATGGTACTGCTACCGTCTTGTCTTACGTATTTGCCAAAATGTACAGGGTTTTATATGATGTGTAGCCGAAGTCCGGGCTATTTTTTTCTCGTTAAATACTAAACGATAGGATATAAATCGTATCCTTGAGAAAGAGTTTCCAACACGAAAACGCAGAGATGTCCGCAGATATAAGAATTTAAATCTTGTACCTGATCGGACGAATAATATATCGGAGATCGTAAATAGTCCCATAATTCTAACGGCGGTTGAATTCCGTAGCTATCGAAATAGTACTTAGTCCCTTTTATCCGATACCACGCGACCCAATGCGTCCCGGGTCCTTCCGCGTCATCGAGATTTAAAATACCGCATTCTTTTTTGTTAGGTCGGTCTGGAAGTGCATCTCTGGAAAATATACCTCTCCAACCTTTGAGATCTTTACAAACTTTTTCCAGGTCGATATTCGAAAGTATTCGATTAGGAAGTTTAGAAGTTAATGTATTAGACAGCCGGGTTTCCCGACGGGTTTCGTTAGTCCCTATCCCTTCTCCCATTCGAAAATCTAGATCTTCTTCCAGACCTTTTCGTTTATTTTTCCCTTTTACGTCCTTTTGTCTTTCGGCTTCTTTCTTGACGGCTTCGCGACCTCGACAAGTGTCTTCTTTCTTCTAGATCTTCCGAAATCTTTTAGATTAGGATTCATAGGACGTTCGGTCTTTTGAAGTTCTTGCTTGTAAAATATTCTGTCAACTTTATGACCGTGAACGTCTTCTACGTGATACGTAATAGGTTCATGGTTTTCCTATTTTATAAACTTTATAAATTTCGCACGTCCAATTTTGTTCATATCCTTTTTCCATATTCGCTTTAATTTTCGCTAATCTTACCTTGTCTCCTACGGAAATATCGTTTTTCTTAATATTCTTTTCGATCTCTTTCTCCGATTTCCTTTTTCTCTCGAAAGCTTTTTCGTAAATGGCATCTTCATTTTCGGGAAGACTCGCTCGTACGGGCGTCATTCCTATCATACTATGTACAGTATTATTGTATTCTTCGACTAAAGACGGTATAACATCGAGAATTCCTTTTTTACCGTGATTGGTCATATATTTCCATATTTTTCCTTTAATCGTTTTTACGAATCTTTCGGCAACGGCAGCTTTACTTCGTCCGTCAGTATGATATAGTTTAATATCTTTGAATACGGAAGCTCCTCTCTCGGATCGGCCATCGGTCTAAAAGGACATTCTTTTTTCTTGTGACGTTTTAAGTTAACTTTCGTCGAAAAATATCTTTTGCAATACTGACATCGAAATTTTTTCCCTTCCGGATATTGATCTTGATCGACTTCGCCATCTCTTTGGTTTCTTCGTAAAAGACCTACGAATTCCGAACCTCGATCGGTCCAAAACTTTTTAGGTTTTCTTCCCGACGTTTCGAATATATCGAGTAAAGCGTCTTTGACGTTGATAGCCGTTTTCCTATCTCCTTTCATACGTACGACCCAAGCGTATTTCGAAAAAATGTCTAATACGACCAGAAAAGTAGGTTTAAGTTCGTTCCCTCTAGAATCTTTGTTTAATTTTTCTTTTTCTTCTTATTCCTTCGGTATAAACATTAAATCCGCGGTCCAAGTATCGTCTATGCCGGGAACGGATACCTTTTTGGTAGGAAAATTCCTTCTAACGTTTCGATGTAATTCGTCTCCCAAGGTTTTTTCCAGCTTTTGTTTTATTCGGGGGGTTACCCATACCCATACCCAATTTAGCTTTAGTACTTATAATAGGTCTAACGAAAGCTCTATCTATTTCTTTCTTGAAAAGTCGGTTTAACGATATGATCCAAAGTTTTTACCATATCGGCGTCGCAAATCGCGTTTCTCGACTTCGTATCCGGATATTTCCCATAACATATATCGTGAAACATAGACGCCTGATCGACTCTATTAATCGGACGATATTTCGCTTTCGGGGTTCCGTCGGGATTTAATCTTTTCTTTAAATCCATTCTCGGTCCCGTAAAGTTATGACCCGGTAGATGCAATTCGATAGGAATATTTTCGATGATCTCGTTCATTATCCCGCCGCCATTTTTTTTTTAAAAACGTCATCTTTTTCGAACCACATACGGCGCAGGTACCTCTTAACATTCTTTTGGAATTTCTCGTCATTTCTTCCGTCGGAGAATTCGTTCGAGTTTTACGTTTGCATTTTACGCAATAGATCTTGGTCATCTTTTTTATATTAATTATAAAAAATATGGATATAGACGACTATTCGTGGAATACGAATACCAGCATTAGGAACAACAATCCTATGTTTCCTAGTAGTATCAGGGGACTGATCATAGGAAGTTCGGGTTGCGGGAAAACGACGCTATTGTTTAATCTATTGTTAAAACCGGGCTGGTTAGACTACAATAAACTATTCATCTTCGGAAAAAATTTATTCGAACAAGACGAATATAGGATACTCAGGGAAGGATTAGAAGCGGGACTTACTAAAGAAGAACTGAACGAATATTTTTTATGTAAAGAAGAGATACGAGGATTGGGGAAACCCCTTAAAGATTTATTTAAAGAAGTAGCCGAAGGATCTACGACGAACGGCGGTAGAGTCATCGTCCCTAGTTTTCATAACAACGGTAAAGACGTACCAGAACCGGGAGACTTAAATCGTAAAGATAAAAATTTAATGATCTTCGACGACTTAATGCTAGAAAAACAGAACAAATGTGAGCAATACTATACGCGGGGAAGGCATAGTAACGTCGATTGTTTTTACTTGTCGCAAAACTTCTTTGCTTTGCCAAGACAAACGATTCCAGAAAACGCGAATTTTATATGCTTCTATCCTCAAGACGATAGAAACTTAAGTATCCTTTATAATATGTACGCGTGTCAAGATATGGACGTCAACACTTTTAAAAAATTTTGTAGAGATTGCTGGGATTTTCCTTATGGTTTCGTAGTCATAGATCGGACCAGTCCTAGAGACGGGGGAAAATATCGTTGCAGATTCGATCGGTTCTATATCCCTCACGAATTGTAAAAAATGATAACGAAGTCGAAAATCCGTACAGGGGGCTATATGAACAAAAAATCACGTTACTCTCCGAAGAAAAGTAACGTGAAAACAAAGGCAAGAAAAAATGGATGAGCGGGAAATCAGCGCCTAAACCGGAATACTTCTAAACCTCCGAAAGAACAACGATATATAGCCGAAATATAGGACTCGGATCCTTAGGGCTCGGGCCCTATTTTATTATAGATAGGAATTTTCTTTAAGTCAAAATTTCTTCGTTCGCGTCGTTGTCGTTTCTAGCCGATATAAGTTGATTATATTCATAGTCTTCGTCTTCTTCAGGGTCGCGATATTTTTCGACGTCTCGGACCAAAACGGCTAAAACTTTGATAGATATTCCGGATTCGCGCGAATTACGTTTTCTCCATATTCCCCCTACTTTAATAGTATAAACGCCTTTAAGAATACGATCTTTATAGAAATCTTCGTAATTTACGTTTTTAAAACCTTTACCTTTAAGATCCGGTTTTTGGAAGAAACTCGCGCCGAATTTTTCCGTATCTACCTTCGCTTTGACGAAACCGTCTGATTTGTATCTTTCTAAAATTAGACTTAATAAAAAATCTTCTAACTTGTCGTACGAATCGTCGTCGAAACTCTCGAGTGTCGCTTCTAAAACTTCTTCGAGCATGTTGTTGTAAGCGATATTAATATACATCGTTCTTTTTTGGTAATCGTATATCGTCGGTCTATTAGGGGGACCCAACGCGTTTAAATTCAGGTAAACCCCTCGTCTTCCTTTCTTAAGAAAATCGCGATGGACTATTTCTTCCGATTTCTTAGATCCTCGAATCGTATTTTCTTCCCCTGACGTAAATATCGACGGCTTAGACATTTTCGTTGCATTTTTGATAGAACTCATGTTTTTTATATATAATTTAAAACGATTTAATCTATATATAAAATGAAACGTTATTCTTTCATTTTTAACGAGAATTGTAATATCGTGACGCGAACGAAGCTATCAACGGCGCCAACGATAACGAAGTCGATCAGTCAGTCGATGGCAAATCGAGAAAAGAAAAAACTATAGAAATGAAGATGAAAAAATCCGCGTTAAACGGATATTTCAAGGAAATAAATTTTACTATCCCTAACGGGAATGACGTTGACATAGAAATTTATTTAAACAAGACGAGGTCTCGCGTATTAAACGTGTTCGAGAAAAATTCTGGTATGAAAGTAATCATGACTTTAGTCACGTAAATGAGAAAAGACGAGAAAGTCGCTTACAAATATTTTAATTTGAGACCTCACGCTGTTTATCCTTGGAATAACAAGGAAAAAATATACGAGAAACTATACGCAAAAGTCCTAGAATCTTTCGCGGGAAAAGAATACGAAGGCAGCGGATGGAGATTAATGGGAAACGAATGTGTTTCTTTGAGTTTCGGGAAATACGTTCCTTTTACTGGAGGTTGTTCCCTTGGTCGGTCCCGAGTAGAATTACCCGAATGGCTTAAAGGAAAGAGAGCACTAGTATCCATGATTACCGGAGATCAAAGATGTTTCTATTGGAGTATATTACGATTTTTTAATCCGATCGAAAAGAACAAACGGAGAGTCGATCAAGTTTTTAAGGAAATTTACAGAAAAGATCCTAATCGATACGCGGATTTTAGCGGCGTAAACTATCCTACATCGAGTGACGACATCGAAAAATTTCAGGAGAAAAACCCCCATATACATCTAATTATATACGGAGTCGACAACGAAAACGAAAGAATGCCCGTCATATACGACGGGAGGGACTCCGTTAAGATTCGAACGAAGGGACCAAAGGGACCAGCTCTGAGAATATATTTACTCTATTACGAAGGGCATTTTTATCTCGTCGAAAATATATCTAGATTACTATTTAGCCAAATATCCAAACGTAAGACGTGAAAAGAAGTTTGTTATAAATGTCAAAAGGTATTTTCTTCCTGAGAAAAATTAGATTGTCACGAGGAGAAATGCAGCGACGCTACTTTGCTAGAACTTCCCGAAATTCCTAATAATATCGTCTCTTACGGGGAAAAGAAAAATGGGACGCCTCCAGCTTTTTGCGTATACGCAGATTTCGAATCTTTTCTAATCCCGTATAACGAAGTCGATCAGTCAGGTGACGGCGACGCCAGTAACAAATTTCAGAAACATAAACCTCTGTGTTTTTCCTTTTTCATAAAATCGTGGGACGAAAATGTTCGCGAATCGACTCTAACGACGTATACCACGAAAGACGATGAAGAAAGGTATTCGTAAAAAAATTAATGACTACCGTATACGCGTACGTTAAACGATGGGTTGAAAAGAAGGGAAAAAACCCGGCTTTTACGCCGGTACTGTTTCATAACTTAGGGGGATATGACGCTCGAACGAACAAAAATACATATCTTTCTCGAAATATTTAAATATTCGCGGTAAATATCACGAAGTTCGTTTTCTCGATAGTTATCGATTTCTCGATTCTAGCGTCGAACAATTAGCGGGAGAATTGGGGAAAGACAAACTGATAGAAACCGAGAAACGTTTTCCGCTGATACCCTCATATATTCTCCGGGGGAAAAGGTATATATCCGTACAAATGGATGGATAGTATTTATAAATTAAATAGTCCCTGTCTTCCGTCGATAGAAAACTTCTATTCTCGACTTCGCGGAAAAGGTATTTCGTGAGAAGAATACGACCTAGCGCTCGAAAGTTGGAAAGGTTTCGGTTGTAAAACGATGAAAGATTACCAAGAAATATACTGCGAAAGAGACATCCTTCTGTTAACAGATATTTTCGAGAATTTGAGGAAACTTAATATCGAGGAATACGGAATCGATCCTATCGAATGCTATACCCTTCCGGGTACGTCGTGGAAAAACGTGTTAAGATATACGGGAAAAGAAATAGAATTAATTACGGATAGGGAAACATACGAAGATTTCGAGAAAGGAATTCGAGGAGGCGTTTCGATGTCTATCGTTCGTCACGCGAAAGCAAATAATCCGTACCTATCCGATTATAATCCGAACGTCGAAAGTTCTTTCATATTTTACGTTGACAAAAACAATCTTTATGGAGATTCCATGAGCGAAGAATTGCCGTACACGATCGAAAGGAAAATGAAAGATCACGACTGGGAAAATTTCCCTTGCGCGGTAGTCGTAGACTTGGAAATACCGGAAAGTTTACACGATTTCCTAAACGATTATCCTATCGCTCCGGAGCATATCTCGAAAAGCGGGGTCAAAAAACTCGTCCCGAATTTGAGGGGTCGAAAAGAATATCTTTGCTTCGGAGAACTATTAAAGTTTTACGTACAGATGGAAGCTAAGATTACGGAAATTTATAGGGGTTATATTTTTCGCGTCGAGAAATGGCTCGAACCTTATATCACGAACAATACGAAGAAAAGGGTAGAAGCGACGAAGAAAAAAAAATCTAGCGCGGTCTCGTTTTACAAGAAGGCTAACAATAGTATCTATGGAAAAACGATAGAAAATCCTAGGAAAAGATGTAACGTAGAACTTACGAATAAACGCGAACGAGCCGAAAAACTGGTAAGAAGCCCCGAATATACGAAGTTTACGATATTTTCGAATGACCTCGTCGCAGTCCATAAGAAAAAAACTAGTCAAATGTAACAAACCTATATACGTCGGTTTCACGATTTTGGAATTGTCTAAACTTAAGATGTATCGAACGTTTTACGAATATTTACTTCCTAAATTCGAGAATCGACTGTCATTACTGCATATGGATATGGACAGTTTTATCTTTCGCGTTAAAAGCGAGGATATTTATGAAGAATTCTCAAAAGACCTCGATACGAATTTCGATACGAGTAACTATCCGGAAAATCATCCTTTACACAGTAAGAAAAACGCGAATCGATTAGGGTTCTTTAAAGACGAATGCAAAGGAAAACCGATCAAGGAATTCGCGAGTACCTGTGCAAAAATATATTGTATTAGGACGGAAGGCCAAAAGGAAAATATCGTCAGATGCAAAGGAATCGGTAATACCGTGAAAAACTAACTTACGATGGAAGACTTTCTTTCTTGCGTATACGGCAGGAAAGAAAAAAGGATAGACTTTAACGTTATAAGCAGTCAAAATCACGAAATTTTTACGGAGACCGTCAAAAAGATAGCGTTAGTTCCGACGCAAGACGTTCGATACGTTTTAGACGATCGCGTACATACGCTATCGGCGGGCCATTATAAATTAAAAGGGATAAATTTTTAAAAAAATGACTGGAAATCCTTCGGTTCATCCCTTTTTTCTCGAATGTGTCGTCAACGAAACGAATCCGGAAAAAAAGAAAAAAATACTCGACTTAGAACGAACGGCTATCGTTTTAAGGAAACTATTGTTTACGAAATACGGGACTATGGAGATTCCTTCGGCCTATTCGAACGAAGGCAAAGAAAGGCTTCTTGAATTGTTAGATCATAAAAACTCGGACTTCGAAAATATTAAAAGCGAGATTCGAGAATACGAAAGGCGATGGGGTAATTTAAGGAAAGCGGAAAAAATAAAGATCCTAGATCGTTACATCGTTAATTTAGAACGTTCTTGGACCGAAAAAGTTTACGTAAAATGTATCGTTTCGATCGCTTTAATATCTAATCTTTTCAAGGAGAAAAACGTCGCATACGACAATTACAAAATTAGCGATAGCGAGATATCCGATCTCGGCTATCTTTTAAAAGCGATGAAAGACGAATAGATATATATCTTAACAAAGATATATATCTTAAACCCTAACTCTAGTCGGAAAAAAAATATTCCGGTTCGAGAGATCTATTGTATCGTCGGCATCTACCTTCGAGTAAATTTTCGATCGTTTTCGTTAATTTTTCAAATTGACGCTCGGTTAGATTATTTAGTTCATATTTATCTACGTAATATTTTTTCGTTTTCGATCTTTTAAATAATCTATTGGTAATACGGTACCTTCTTACGGGTATCGGGGTTCCTTCGGGTAACAAGCTATCGCAATAATCTTTATACCTCTTTTCATGTAGCCATCGTATCGCCAGTATAAGCTCCCATAATTCATCGTACGATCGATTCCATAAACCATAAATATAACAAATATCTATAAATTCGTTCCCGTATATTTCTTTTATCGCGATTCGAAACTTCTCTCCCTCGGTAAGATGAATATCGTGATTTTCCAGCTCCATTTTCTATAGCGATTTTTTTCTTTGAGCCAGATTCAGTATTTTCCCGAGAATATTAAAGTTTGCCAGAATCGTATAGAATTTTTCCTCGGATTAAATCTTCTGTCGTCTTCGATAATTTTCCTAATTCGTTATCGTCAAGATCGTATAGTTCGTGTTCATTTAGGTAATATTCCTTCGTTTTTTCTTTAAAATATTCGTCGGTAATCCAGCAATTTCTTTCGGGTTCCAGGGTTCCTTCATATAACTGGCAAATGCAAAAATCTTTATACCTCTTTTCAAATACCCATCGTATCGCGTACGTAAGCTCCCTTAATTCCTTGTACGGCAATTCCCGTAGACTATATCTATAGCAATACGTAAAAAATTGGCTACCGTATTTCATTCCCATTTCTTCTTTGAATAATGAATCTTCTTCTACGTCGCTCGAATCTTCTTCG
Source organism: Tridacna gigas (assembly GCA_945859785.2). NCBI lineage: Eukaryota > Metazoa > Mollusca > Bivalvia > Cardiida > Cardiidae > Tridacna > Tridacna gigas. The sequence goes on along the minus strand of OX244031.2, from coordinate 8,889,744 downwards.
AAGCCCGAATCTTCGTTATATTCCCGTTCCATTTTCTATACAATATTTTTCCTTTAAGGCATGATTTAATATTTTAAATACCGACCCCTAATCCGAGGGATCGCTGGAAATCCGTATAATAAAACGAAAAAGTATCCGGAATATAATGTTCGATATAATGTACAGTATTAGGCGGGACCTCGCTACACGAGTTAAAATTTCCGTGACAAATATATCTTCTTTCCAATTCTCTCGATAAAAAAAACGATGTAAATCCAATCTTCTAATTCGTTTAAACGATGTTTTTCGAGTAGTTCATTCGCGCGGGCGTTAAAAGGATGGTGAAAACCTCTTTTCTCATAACTGTAAAAGGAATCGGTAAACCAACGAGGTCGAATATTTAAAGTATCGTAAACTTTTTTAAGGCAAAGCGTATTTAACGCGGAATCTAATCTTTCTAGTTCTTCATACGATTTTCCTAGGATTAGTTCTTTAATTAATGTATTCCTAATACGTTTATTAGCTGATAGGTATATCCGATTAAATCTTTTTCTGACCGACTTTTCGTAAAAATTCGCGAATTCTTCGGAAGACTCTCCTCGATTTCTTAATATTTCCGCTGCCATATCCATTTTCTATACAATATTTTTCCTTTAAGCCATGATTTAATATTTTAAATATCGATATCATCGGTATTACAATCCGTTTCTTCGCTGCACGGTTCGCAACTTTCGTGACATTTGTTTCTTTTGCATATTATATCGTAAATCCGATCCATTAAAAAAACGACAATACTCCAATCCTCTGGTTCGGTTAAACGAAATTGTTTAAGTTCCTCGTTTGCCCAATCGCTATAAAGACCTACGAATTTATCTTTACTGTCTTCTTCTTCTATAAACGAACATTCGACATCTAGCAGATAGTATAATCTTCTAAGACAAAGAATATTTAACGCGGAACTTAGCCTTTTTAATTCCAAAAAAGATTTTTTCCATTAGGTCTTTATTAATAGATTTACTAGTCCTTGCATTTAAATACGTAGGCATTAACCTACATTCTCTTTGTTGTTTTTCCCTGGCGTTACAACTTTCGCAACTTAAAATCTTTTTCGATCTTATAAAAATGGTATTAAACGGAAACGTATTCGATAAGATGTCTGATACGCGAGGCATTTTTTATATTAGAAAAAATATCAGAGAGATGTATTAATGGGGTTTCTAGAACAATTTCCGTATTTTCGTAATTCGTCAATTAGTATTTAATTAGATAAGATTCTTTTTCTTTTCGTTTTTTTTTTTTTTTCGTTTCCTTTCTCTCTCGTCGGTTTAAACCCTAATACGTCTTTAGCGTCTAAGACGACGGCGCCGATCGAAGGGAAGGCGATGATCAGTCAGCCTCAAACCTCCAAAAACCTAAAACCTAAACCTCAAAAGGACCAACAGGATCCTAGAAACTACGGTCTTCCAAAACTGCGATCTTTAGAAACTACGGGGGACCCTACAGGGGTCTAGAAACTACGGGATTGCGGTCTTTAGAAACTGCGACCTTTAGAACCCGCAGGGGGTCCTACAGGGGTCTAGAGCGATAGAGGGGAAAAGACGGGAAAATCGGGGACGAAAAAAAACGACGGGAAATTTTCGAGGAAATGCGAGAGATTGTTCTAGAAAGTGGACGAAAAAGTACCATGAAGGATTTAAAGAGGTGAAAGGATAAAAACTTACGCCGAAAACTTACGCCGAAAATTTATACCCTCGTCAGATTATCTAATTAAATACTAATTGACGAATTACGAAAATACGGAAATTGTTCTAGAAACCCCATTAATACATCTCTCACGAGTAATGATGTAAGGCTCTGGTGAAATCTACAGGCTGAGATCTTGAAATTGGCCTCGTTTCCTTTTGATTTCGGCTTTTTCGTCTCGGGAGATTTTCGGTCTGTATTTTATTACGATTCACTGAATTCGGTTCAGTGCCGTCTCTGAGTGAAGTGGTCAGGACAAACTCTGGTATACGATGTCTGTTTCCAGTCTTTCCGGCTGATTGCTCTTATCCATGCATTTTTCGTGTAATACTCTTTGGGAACTTTGCGTAGTGTTATTTTTTTCCCAAATCTACCAATCCTAGCACTGTAATTATGACATTCAACGATACAACAGTCTTTTCCCATTAACTGTAATTGAAACTGGAAGTCGGTATACCGTCCCGCACGAACGACAACTCTTAATAGCTAGAATTACGAAAATCCAGAATAGCCCGGGTGGTTTATTCATTGCGCCTCATAACCCACAACCGTCGTTTATTGAACGATAAACCACCGTAGAAAGAAGATTATTTCGATTCCTACATGACCAACTCTTGATAAAAGGAAAACAAGCTCATACTTAGTATACAAAAGCGGATGCAAATTAATTTTTACTTTACATAGAATATAGAATGACGTCGATTTTACCAAGCTTCCGTTGCGTTTATAAAGCCGAATTTACGTGTCATGTTAGAATTTCATTTTGAGACAACAACTATGAGATAATTCAATTTTTTATGTAAAGAGCAGGGGTTTGATTCCAGGTCTCTATGATGTTTGTATTGCACCGTCGTAACTTGTCGAACAGTGTAGATTCAAGATCAGACAGCACGTTCTTCTCAGTCTGAAATTGATCACCACTGTCCGCAAAAGGTCCTTAGAGCGCTTAGCAACCCAAGGGTTTATATATAAAAAGCTTATAACATACTCATCGAATTTTTATACTAGAACTTTCTTTTTTTTCAATGTAGAATTTTAATCATCAGACTAAACCAGCCATTGATTTCTTGCCCCGTTTTAATTTCAATGAGATTCAACTCTTGTATAAATGCATTAGCACAGTCTGCGCAAGCTGATTTGGTTTGAAACCTTTTTCTTTTGGTAAATTTTCTTCCTGTCCACGGTCCATTCTACCTCATGATTCAGTCGATAGTTGGACTTTAGATTTTATGGATATATAGTTATGTGATGTCTTGTTTGGTGCTATTCGTCACAAATATGCATTAAATCCCATTTTGCCAGGCGCGGCTCTGACAGATTTGTTACCTGGCCATGATAAGTCGATAAGTTCATGTACAAGCGCAGGAAGGTTTGCGAAAAGAGGAGATTATCTCTTTATCAGACAATAACATTCCAACACTTGTCCAAATTGAAAGCAATTGTAGATATTCAAATAAATGTGGTTTGCATGTTAGAATTTGACTTTGATGGAGTTGAAAAAATGAGTTTGAGTTTGAGAACGGGAGAAAATGCAGGTTTCTGGACATAAAAATATTATGAAGAGCCATCTAGTTATTTAGTGGCAAATTTGAACTTTGAAAGTTGGACATATATTTTGGGACACCCCGTATTCAAAATTCTAAAGCGAGGGTTTGTTCCTGCTTGAGGCTCTGCAATGACTGTGGTGCATCGTAGGACAGCATCAGAGTCACAGGTAAACGGCGAGTGACACTATCTCAAATCATATATTACGCTGTAATATATACGCCGTTCACCTGTGATCGGAGTAAGCATACAACGTTCGAAAGATTGTTGTAGGCGGTCGTGAACTCGTTTCAAAGCATTTTTTTTTAAAAATAGGGCCAAAGAGATAACTCGGGTACGCAGTGTTTACAAATTATTATGTAAAATATTTTTAGCACTATTTAGCGCTTTACCAAATGTGTTTCTTTTGCATTCATATTTACACAATGTTCCTGTTCAACGACGAGGAAAAATTATCACAGTATTACAAATAATGAAAACTTTGAGATACGAATTAAAGTTAAGGAAGAGAAACATCATCAGACTTTTTCATTGAGTTAAATAATTTATAGGACCATTGTATACTGAGCTATACAGCAAATGATAGCTTTGGGTACTACCCGGTGGCACTGCAAGTGGAGGACTTTGACTCGCCAGCATCGACAAGCGCGCTCAGTAGTGTTCCGGTCCAGTTTTTAGTGTATGTCTACGCGTCCTCCGATAGCTGTGGATCTGTGCCTGATTTTGCACCACCAACACCAGATGATGGTGACAAGTTTTGTTTGGAGACTGGATCCCCTTTCGAATTGAACATAACTGCAGCAGGGTCAAATAGGTATGTTTATCCCACTTTAAGTTAAAGGGTACAAAATTAGTCCATTGGCGCTCTCCCTTTTCCCCCTCTCTATGAATTTCGTTTTCCATAGAAATAAATGTTCTGTCAGTTTGTAACTGAAAAAGGGTCCGCCGAAAAACAAACAATAGCAATCAGCGAATCACACTACAAATACTTCACCGTGCAGCTGTAACCAGTTTGGCATGAAATGCACAGATCTACGTTGCCTTGACGGATACTATACATAGATCAAAACAAAAGTCAAAGGACATACAGTCTGACTGTGATCAAGCTGGCAGCAACTGATGGTCATTTACCTTGCCAAGAGATCATAAAATGAATAGTTACTCACCTTGAAGTTGTTTATATACCTGTTGTAATGTTTGAATAAATGTCTATCACAGTGACTTCAGGCACTAAACTGCACGTTTTACACAGTTTTCAGTGGCATTACTTTTCACTGTGTTGGGGCGCGCAGAAGTAAATTCGACTTTGTAAGCATACTCGATTCGTGAGACCATAAAACAGTTAAACTTCATTTGAATTCACGTTTTAATGGTAAAACTTTGCAGGATAACAAATTCGTTGTTCGGTCAGGTGGCAGGGAACTTTGAAAGTTGTTTACGGCTGTGACGAATCATGTCGCCACCTCGCCTTAGGCTCGGAGCGACATGATTCCCCGTGAACAAGTTTCCAAATGCCCAGCCACCAGAAAGGAAAAGTAATAATGTATTAGTTCATAGGTTAGTAAGACTAGCACGAAGATATTAATGCATTAGCTTTTATAAGGCCAAGTCATATGTAATCATCGATTTGTTAATCCTCCGCCGCAAAGCGGATAGGAGATTATAGGAAGGGCCTTCGTCTGTCTGTCTGTCCGTCTGTCAATCTGCCCATCCATATTATTTCTTGTCCTCTCCATATCTCCTGAACTCTTTGAACTATTTTTTATTAATCTTTGGTCAAATATCTGTATCGGTGAGACGACCTGCGTAATTCAAGATCCAAAACTCTATCTTCGTTATTTTTTGAGTTATTGCCCGTAGTAATTTTACAAATTGGATGTTTGTCCGGAGCATAGTATGAAAGCTATCTGCTTCAAACTAAATATACAAATAGATCATTTTGAGGACAAGTGCAGTGCATTAAATCAATAACTCTTCATTATTTTTGGGGGTTATTGCCCTTACTTATTTTACAAATTGGAGTTTTGTCCGGGGCGTAACTTCCAAAATGTAAGAGCTATCGGCTTTAAACCTTTAATACGAATAGATCATGATTGGCACAAATGTAGTATAGAAGATCCATAACTCTGTCTTCATTATTTTGGGGTTTTTGCCCTTAGTTATTTTACAAATTAGATTTTGTCCGGAGCATAACTTCAAAAGTATAAAAGATATTGACTTCAGACCTCATATACAAATAGATGATGGTTAGGACAAGTGCAGTGCACATGATCCAGGCTCTGTCTTCATTATTTCTGGAGTTATTGCCCTTCATTATTTTACATATTTAATTTTTGTCAGAAGCATAACGTCCAAAGCATAAAAGACATCGACTTCGAACTAAGTATACAAATAGATCAGCACAAATGTAGTACACAACATCCAAAACTCTCTCTTCATTATTTTTGGAGTTATTGCCCTTTGTTATTTCACAAATAGGATTTTTGTCCGGAGCATAACTTCCGAATAAGAAAAAGCTTTTGACTTCAAACTTCATAGGCAGATAGACCACATTGAAGACAAGTGCAGTGCATAAAATCTACGACTCTGTTTTCATTATATGTGGAGTTATTGTCCTCAGTTATTTCAAAACTTAGATTTCGTTCGGTGCATGACTTTTTTTTTTAAAGATATTCACCTCATTTAGGTAGTGTGCAGAACCCATGACTCAAACATGCAGACTCAAGGTCAAGGTCACCGTCGATGGGCATGCGATTGAGCCTTGAAGTTTGTGTCCGCTCCATATCTTCTTTTTGCCTGGAAGGATTTTCATTAAATTTTGGTCAAATGTTTTCCTCACTTGGATAATGTGTAGAACCTATCATGCACACTCAAAGTCAAGGCCACAATTGAAGGTCACAAGTTTTAGCCTTTACTTTGGTATCTACTTCATATCTCCTTTACCCCTGGAAGGATTTTTATTAAATTTTGATAAGGCGTTCACCTCTGTAGTTTGCAGAACCCATAACTCAACCGTGCAGACTCAAGGTCAATGTCACAGTCGTAGGTCATGAGATTAGGCTTGAATTTCATGACCGCTCCATATCTTTTTTGACACTGGAAGGATTTTTTATTAAACTTTGGTCAAATGTTTGCCCCAGTGAGATGATGCGCAGAACCCATTGTTTAACCATGCCCACCCAAGGTCAAGGTCAGAATTGAAAGTCACAAGTTTGAGCCTGTACTTCTATATCAGTTCCATATCACCGTTATCCCTGGAAGGATTTCCATAAAATTAGGGTAAAATGTTTGGTTCTGTCAGAGAATGTGCAGAATTCATGACAACATGCTGGCTCAAAGGTCTGGGTCACAATTTTATGTAATTAGTTTGAATCTTTGATTTCCTGTCTGCTCCATATATCTTTTTACAATTGTCAGGGTTTTCATTAAATTTAAGTCAAATATTCAACTCAGTGATACTGTATGTAAACCTTATGTTTTAACAATGCCAACTCAAGTTTAAGGTCACGTTTGAAGGTCAATAGTTTGAACTTTTGACTTCATTTTCGCTCAATATCTTTACCTTTTAAGGATTTATGTTCTTTTTCCATATACATTTGGTGAAATGTTTTCTTTGGTGTCTCAGTTATGCTGGCTAAAGGTCAAGGTCGTAATTTGAACCTTGGACTTAATGTCAAGCCTGGAAGGATATTCATTTAACTCTAACTAGTAACATATTGACGTCAGTAAAAGAAAATGTACAGAACACATATCCAGGGCCGTTCAAGGTCTCAATTGATGGCTGAGGTCCCAGACATTGGTCTAACGTTTGGAACTCGGCTGTAGTGTTTTCAGCTTTTGTGTTTGCGGATTTTGCGTTTTCAATTGTTATGTTTGTAGATATATCATCAAGAATTATCTACGTATACCGGTTTTCTTGAATTCACAAATGCAACCAAAACATATGGATCGATGGATGGTTTGGTATTTTGTGTCCTTCGACAGAATTTCAGTCATGATACGACGACGGAAGGGTGATTATAAAAGGCTCAGTGTGATGAAGTGCTGTTTTAGACCCAGCAGGAATCACACCCTGATCTAAATTTTGGAGCACGATTGGCCATCTGACCACTTCTACAACCGAAGGTGCCACCACTCTGCTATTCTACGGCAGGGATATAGCTGTCCTTCAGACTGCCTTCTTGTTTAATAAAGCATTCATCAGCATCTATTATATTTTCAGTCTAAGTGAAATACAATCGATTTCACCGATAGGATTGCAGAGAACGTCACCGGTCACGTGGACTAACCGGACAGCCAATTTCATGTCTATCATATTGTCCTGGACACCTGGTGTGGAGAACTTGGGAGAGCATACTCTCTGCCTCATTCCAAAGGACAGTGGATGGTAAATTCGATATCTAAACTTTATTAAGAGGTCACAGCTTTCAATCCTCCTCTAAAGTTTTAAACAATTCAACCGCCGCACCTTCATGAACATGTAATGGACCAACGAGTTATTTTCCTGTTAAGTAACATACTTTTTGGATAAAACAAAAACAAAAGCAAAACAATTCATAGAATTCGCGAAGTCATCTTTACCTATGCATGATTTACTTTGGATAGATCGTGGAACAAACTCTATGAATTTCTAGCAAACGGACTCGGATTATTTTCTGTAAAGAAGTTAGTGTTTAAGTTGGACTGAAGTTTTCGGATCAGTTCCTTTTGTTTTCTTGTTTATTACGCTAATAGATGAAAAGAATACGAGCACTTTCTTCGGTATTTGTTGCACAAACGAGATACTGACACTAACGACTAGTTAGCTCTTCTGGCTGTAAGCCAGCGGAGCTTATGTCATGGCGTGCTTTCCGTCGTCCGTCTGTGCGTCCGTCCGTCCGTTTCTTACGCGATAAAGTCTGCATTTGTGGTCGGACTTTCGTGAAACTTGCACAGTTTGTTTATCTCATCGATAGCTTGAATCCTATTAATATTGAAATAAATCTGACGATCAGTGTGGGAAAAGTAGCCATTTAAATTTCAACATTTCAATTTCTTGCTTACGCGATAAAGTCTGCATTTGTGGTTGGATTTTCGTGAAACTTGCACAGTTTGTTTATCTCCTCCATAGCTTGAACCCCATTGATTTTGAAAAAGATCTGACAATCTGTGTGGGAAAAGTAGCCATTTGAAATTCAAAATTTCAATTTCTTGTTTACACGATAAAGTCAGCATTTGTGGTAGGATTTTCGTGAAACTTGCACAGTTTGGTTATCTCATCAATAGCTTGATCCCTATTGGTTTTGAAAAAAAATTTGACAATCAGTGTTAGAAAAGTAGTAATTTGAACTTCAAAATTTCAATTTCTTGATTACGCGATAGGGTCTGCATTTGTAGTCAGATTTTCGTGAAACTTGCATGGATTGTTTATCTTATCAATAGCTTGAACCCTATTGATTTTGAAAAAAAAAAAAAAAAAAAAAAAAAAACACGTGTGGGAAAAGTAACCGTTTAAATTTCAAAATTATAATTTCTTTTTTAACGCGATAAAGTCTGCATTTGTAGTCAGATTTTCGTGAAACTTGTACGGTTTGTTTATCTCATCAATAGCTTGAATTCTATTGATTTTGAAAGAAATCTGACAATCAGTTTTGGAAAAGTAGCTATTTTAAGTTCAAAATTTCAATTTCTTGTTTACACGATAAAGTCAGCATTTGTGGTCTGATTTTCGTGAAACTTGCACAGTTTGTTTATCTCATTGATAGCTTGTACCCTATTGATTTTGAAAAAAAAATCTGACAATCAGTTTGGGAAAAGTAGCTATTTAAAGATCAAAATTTCCTTTTCTTGTTTACACAACAAAGTCTATATTTGTGTTCCAATTTTCCTGAAACTTGCACAGTCGCTTTGTATCATCAACAGCTTGAATCCCATTTATTTTGAAAAAAAAAAAAAAAAAAAAAAAAAAAAAAATCAACAATTAGTATGGCAAAAGTAGCCATTTAAATTTGAAAATTTACAATTCTAGTTTACACGATAATGTCAGCATTTGTGGTTGAATTTTCATGAAACTTGCATAGTTGCTTTATATTATCAATAACTTGAACAAAAATTGAAAATCAGTATGGGAAAAGGTGCCATTTAAACTTGAAATTTTTTATTTCTTGTTTATGCAATTAAGTCACATTTTTGATTCAATCTTTTGAAACTTGCAAAGATTATTTGTATAATCAAAGGATTGAACTCTATTAAGAATGAAGAAAATCTAGCAATCGGTTTAGGAAAAGCAGCCATTTGATGACTTTGTATTGTTTACTCAACAAAGTCCACATTATTGGTCACAATCTTTGAAACTTACAGGGATTGTACTGAAACCGTATCAAATTTGATTGGATTCTAAACAATTGGTTTTGAGAAATTGTACTTCAGGTTTTTTTTTTTGTTTTTGTTTTTTTTTTTTTTTCACTATTAATTTTGTTGAATTCACCATGCCTACTTTTGCTATCTTAGTTGGTTCAAGCCCAATTGCAACAACCCTTTTTCCCCATTTTTTTGTGTATTTGCTTTTTTTCCTTTTTGCATCATGAATTCATAGCGTATGCTATAAAAAAAAACAGCACAATCATGCCAGTGGAGCGATTCAGGCCCTCAAGGGCCTCTAGGTTTTTATTTGACACAGTATTTTTTTTTTTTTTTTTTTCATTTCTACTACATGTATGCCGTTCTCATTTTGCTATTTCTTTCTTTGATGTCAAATAATTCTTTTTTCTAATATTGAAGCGCCGCGTGTTTGGATTTTCTCAGAAGAATAGAAAGAAGAAGAGAAAGAAGAAGAAAAAGAAGAAGAAGAAGAAAACTTCGGACAAATCCATAAAACTTACTGATTATGTGGAACGCAAGGGACAGTTGATCACCTTATTCCCACACTTTTTCCTCAAAATTATAAAAAGTGTGCCGTTATTCTCTTTTTCCTACGTTTATGTATCGAATTTTTATTTCAGGTTGACAGGAAGGCAAATATGTGTGTTCCTGTTTGTGTTTTTGACAGGTAATACCTACGGTGCACGTACATTTAGGGCATTCTTTTTCAAAAAAAAAAAAAAAAAAAGATTCAGTGATTACATGTACGTCTATGTAGCCCTGTGGTTCAGCAGAAAATCAATGATTATTCTGTTAATCTATTTCTGGGTTCGATTTCGCTCGTGGCGCTGGTTGCATGGTTGTGATCTTGGGTAGGTAGTGTAGTGCCAAAACACAGTATAACCTTGGCAACACACGAAAAACTGATGTCCTGTCCCTTTGAATGCGGAAAGAAACACCACTCAAACAAACAACCATGTATGCAACATTGACTTCTTTGTTAGAATCTGTATTCCGAGCAACGAGTGTCTCCTATTTTATAATCTGTTGTTCTTGCATCTGTTTTGTGAAACAACTGTATCTACTTCGTATGTTCTTAGTTACCTTACATCATTAAAGTCACTTTTGATTTTTTATAATGTAATTTCAATGTTAATTAGGGGCCGTATAATTGCAAAGCAAGACTTACTGCATAGATATGATGCAAGCATATTCGTCATATTTTATATGATTACAAACAAGGCCAATATCACACTGGAAAAGCACCATCTAATATTCGTCAACATTGATTTTCAATCGCAGAACCACAGAACCTATTAAAGTCTTTATAAAATGTTATTACCTTACTTCAGGATTTGTTTATTTTCTTATGCCGAAATTTTCCTGTTCTTGGTGTCTATTTTACAGTCTCAGACCCTAAAGTGACATCCTTGACTAAATCAGGGACAGCTGATAGCCAATCAGACTTTGTGATTGATGTACAGTATAATCAAGAGGTAACTTTTAGAGTGTCTTGAACTCATTAACCTCGATAAAAGTGATTCTAGAAAAGGACGTTCATGATTGAAAGATATAATTTTGAAGGAAAAATAACCCAATCTGTTGTCGGGAAGGGAACAAGCTTTTTTTTTTTTTTTTTTTTTTTTGTTTTTTAGATGTCATTCAAAATGTTGGCAAAAGTCACTACTCTAGATGAGTAAGAAAAAATACTACTACTAATAATAATAATAAAATCTCAAGATCCAATTACAACCTTAATTGCTTTTAAATAAAGTGTAGATCAAAATAAGACTGCACAAAACATGGCTTTTCTTTTGCTCCACATCGATGGCTGTTTTGTGAAATATTCTGTGAAATATTCTGTGAAAATGCGAAAAACCTGTCTCTGAAACATCCATATCATATTTTCACAGCTTCATGAATCTAATAAATGTTGCCTAGATTAAGCTTCCACTAACACCAGATATGCGTTACTTTGTCAAAATATAGGTTTCCTACTACTCAACGTTTTCATTTAATGTATTTGTATAAATCAAAATGAAAAGTGGTATCATTAACATTCCTTTTTATGCATCGATTTATTTTGGAAAGCACGAAAATGTTCCGTATCGGTGGAAATGGGTAAGTTATATACTTTGTTGAATTCTAGAAGTATACAACTTTTTCCAGATTGACTTGTAAGTGAACTATAACTTTAATCACGTGGACTTGGAACTTGAAAAGAAGAGAAACAAATATGAATCCAAAATTTTGGCCAAAATACAACTCTCTCTATTTCCACTTTAAACAGGCAATGAGTTTAGAATATCTGCATGTGTTTATTTACAATAGTTGCAGTGGGACAATGTTAAGAATCCTTTATGATAGCAATTATTGAGAAGTACTGGTGCACTGTCTCATTCATAAAACTACTTTACCGCGAGTAACAAGGTCTTAGGCTATATTGCTCTCGTTACAAAAGACATTGTACAAAACTTCTGTTAAGATATCTTAAAGTTAGTCTGAAATGGCAAAAGAAAATTAACACACACAAAAAAAAAAAAAAAAAAAATCGACCTAAATCTTCAGCATTATCAATATATAACAATCAATTTCTAAATAATTAATTCGCTGACTCTATCCAATACTTGGCATAGTCCGAGAAAACATAAGGGAGGGGAATTGACACATTATAAAGTCTGCAGATGTCATAAAAGATTGGACGTTCCCAGGCCATTTTTTTTTTTGCAAGCAATCTTTTTCTCTTCTAATCCCACCTAGATTTTTGCCGTAAAAGCAATACTTACATGTAGCTCCGCAAACTCACATGCTTGCGTTTTTAGTCTTCGCTATGAAACAAATAGGGAAAGATCATGACCTTAAAATTCAAAAAGAAGACTTCATGCTTCCTTTTAACGCTCTCATTTCACCTTTGGGTGTTATAAACAATCTTTACATGAGAATTACATTAAAAACCTGTCTTTCCCAATTATTTCTGATTTTCACCATGACCAGTACGATACAAAAACTAGGAACACTGTGAAAACTAGCCTGAGGTACCAGCTTCATGTCTTACGAACATGAAAGTTCGTAACAAATGCATAGCTCAAATACAAACCGCTCCGACGGGGATTCGAAACCGAGCGGCAAATATCCTCGTTTATCGAGGATTAAAAGACCAGTATACTAACCCCTGAGCTGAAGAGAATTGTCCCTAACGCAGTTGTCAGGTATTGATTTTATACGGGAAGAAGCTATGCCGTAAGGAAGGAGTGATCTTCCGTAACACATGAAATTCAAATTTCTGGTTACTGCTTCATTTGAGCAAATCTTTGAGTCACTTCTGAATATCACCTATTTTTTTATCAAAACGAATAATCACGATTTAGATTTTCCGGTAAGAATGGTTAGAACTCTATTAGTAAAAATTTGTTTTGAAATTAACAAGGAAATATAGTAAACACCAACAAATTGAAATAAAAGACAAAAGGAAAGTCAATACAACTACATGTACCCGTGTACCCGTAATATTGATCGTGACTGCTCTTCGCCTTCTCCTCACATCTGAGGGTGTCTTGTTTCTTTTTCTCTAATTTACAAGGATGGTCATGGAGAGGAAATACGCGATAAAAAGCATGAATGAATCATCAGTAGCAACATAATAAACATCGGCAAAATAATGAACTTATGCATGATGTATAAGTTCACAGATCTTAGTAAATGATCCATAGCTGAAATACACCAAACAAAAGCAAAGTTTATGCAAGTGTTCATGGAATTTTATTGTGTCTGATAGCAAGAATATCGAGTATGTAAATTCAAATTCGGACAAGGAGAACATCAAGTAAAACTGTGATAAATTGAGAAACTGCGTGACTTGACACCTTCTCCACTATTAACAAGTCATCACAAGACTTAGAAAATTAAAGCTGTGAAGAAATGCTCATTAAAAAGGGCTATGTGAGTTTACATTGTACTATATTGTATTTCCTGACAGATATTAAAACCCACTAACGTTTCCTTCATCTATATATATTACGAAAATGGCACTTTGCTGAGCCGACATGATGCATCTTCAAATGATACAGTCTTCCATGCAACACACTTTTCTATTTCTGTCAGCATCCCAGATGGAGAACTGAAATACTACATACTTATGGATCCAGGTATTTCCAAGTTATTTATATTCTTTTACGCTAGTAAAAAGGGATTTCATCTGTGGCTATCGAATATCAGATAAATTCGAAAAATGTTAATACGTAAACTTTGAAATCTGATCGATACGTCTAAGTGTCTGTGACAAGAATTCAGTTAGGATTCTTACGAGAACCTAGTTTTGGAGAACTGGTAAGATACTAATTACACAAAAATCGTTTTCGACAAGGGGTTCATAATTTTATGCAGAAGATATCATCTTTGACAATGGGTTTTACAACAAAGAGTTTAGTCGTATTCAACAAGCCAAAGTTTTTGTAAAAAATAGATTATTTTGTTAAAACAGTGTAGGACCGGACGTATGCAATGTATGTGACTTGTGATTCTGTGCAGTGACGGTTTGTTACTTGGGTGTTACAAATTGTGTTTACATGGTAAGTCAAGCTGGTGCTTTTTAATTTATATATTGATAGTTATTATATAATGTTGATACCAAGTTACGTGTTTGTTATGTATAGGCCATATCAGAAACACGTATGGGCGCTATGAGCAAGTTGGATTCGTTGATCTCCCGTGCTGAAAATACATATGATTTTTCTCAAAACAATGCCATTATGTTCGATTACTCAGGGCTAAAAACCTGTTTGCTCAACGGAAAAATGTGTAAAAAGTTTCTGTACTCATATCTTTGTGAAAACAGGTGGAAGTTTGGTAACAAGGTTTACTAAAATCTTTCTTATCCTTCGTTTGAAATGGAACGTTAAGAAAATAATTTTGTACACTCACTTGTAAGCAGTTAATAGATCTCAGGCGACTGTTCAAGCGCTTACAAGTGACTGTACATATTTCCTTTCTCAAGGCGCCATTTTAAACGAAGGATAAGGAAAAACGAAGTCGACTTTGTTACCAAACCTTGACATACTTTCACAAATTTAGGAGTAAAGAAACTGTTTATATTTTTCGTCGAGAAAACAGGTTTTTAAAGCAGAGTAATCGATTAAAAACGGCATCAGTGGGACAAAATCATCAATAGTTTTAGCACAATCATATGAGCAACGCATTCCTATGCCTCTGAGGAAGGTTCACAGCGCACATACGTGTTCCTGATGGTCAACACGTATTTCCATATTCAGACCATCCCACAATCATGATTTGATCATTTATAGCAATAGTTCCGTTTCCGTCTTCATTTCTGAGTTTAATTTTATTTTATCTGTTTCCACACTCACTTTGATATTTAGGCACAGTCATAGTAAGCGATGAATGCAACATACCATCTGAGCCTGTCACTAATAAATCGGATATCACTATTCAAGGTAATGGTTAGCCTTTATTTTTGTAAGCTCAAATGAAGGCAATAATTCTTTCATTCTTGATGTGTTTCCGCGAGATGAAAGTCGACGATGAAAACAAGAAACATTTCGTTTTTTTTTTTTTTCAAAAGTGAATCTCGTAACACAATGATATGAAGAGCCAAGTGACAGCTGGCAAATATAGGTTTGAACAATCTCTATCTGGACGATAGGCTCTCTGCTATGTAAGGTCGAGGTGCCGACATACCTTTCAAATTTATATTTATTCGATGGAAAGGTTTTGGATACCCAGGAGGGGATTTTGAATAGTAAAGCCTCTATTCCCTCCTACACATTGCAATGGAGACAGCATCAATACTGTATCACAAGCAATAATTTAGTTGAATGAAATCTATGACAAGTGAACCATGGATAGATGAAAACCTTTTCTTAGATAAATGAAAACAACACGAGACAAACAACTGCTTAAACCGAGTTTGTTCACCAGTATTAGTCTGAATTTGTACGTTCTTTCTTTTCCCACTGAGCTATACGTAGTTAAATATGAGATCCCCTTCTGAGGCACTGGTGTTTTCGTAAAAGCATTCTTGGCAAAGCACAGTAGAACCCAAGCGAAATAACAGAGGAATCCGGATGATATGTGAGAAAGTGGGCTGCCACCGTCATGTGACCGAAATAATGTCGGAAACAGCATTCAATACACTAGCCAGTCACACGAGCTGTAAACTATTCAAAATTGATTATATGTTTCTAACAGAGTTTTGGAATCGACTTGAAAGTTGGATATGTTTATATAACGTTTACACTCGAAAGAAGGTTTAACCACTGAGTGTGTACATACTACCAAAAGATTTTCAGTCGAAGTCATTACATATGAGGCATGCTTTGTGAAAAGGAGGCCTTATGCATCTCCATGATGCATTATACCAAGCAAGCCATCACATAATTATGCATCCATAACAGCAACTTTTTTTAAACAACCGACTTAATCATGAGGTAGACTGGTCCTTGCACATACAGAAAATTGACCAATAGCGAAAAGTTTCGGCCCAGGTCAGCCTGCGCAGACTGCGCAGGCTGACCTGAGTCGATACTTTTCGCAGATGCGTTAAGCCCCCTTTTCACAGAGCATGGCTTATATGTAACATGACTCTTTACCTTCAGTTACTGGTTTGCTTTGACTCGGACACTTCCTTCCTCCATTTTTTTAAAAATATTATGTGTGTTTTGTTTGAATTTTGTTGTTTCCTAAACTTTACTTCTGACCCTGTCTTTAGCTTGTGGACCCGCCCCGCGCCCAAATGCAAACAGTGACTACAACACAACACAAACAAACTCCTCCCTTGGTGGCAGAGCTTTTTACTGGTGCCCCGTGGAATATAACTTGATTGGATCACAAACACTACAGTGCTTACTAAATGGTAGTTGGTTGGGGATTCCCCCAACGTGTGAGCTAATAGGTGAGTTTAATTAACTCTAGAATTTCTAAAACATGTGAATATTGAAAAAAAAAAAAAAAAAAAAAAAAAAAATCGGTATGTTTTTACACATATAGATCTTTAAATAAAATTGTTCGTTTTTACTTTCTCTGCAATTATCAGACTGTGGGCCCCCGCCACTTGCTGATGTCAATGGTTTTCTAAATGGAACAAATAACACCAATTACCGGGCCGTTGTCGAATATGGATGTAATACAGGATACACACCTGAAACAAAGCGTATAGTTGGATGCGAAGCGCCAGGAGTATGGAATGGAACAGCACCAAGCTGTCAGCGTATAGGTTAGTTTGTCTTCTCATCATGCCAAATTCCCCAGTTACTTGTGGCACAGCTTATTGTTTACATTTATAAATCTTCTTGACTTCTTTAATGGAAACTCTTATTGGCCCGCAAATGAAGTTACATGTAGCTTGGTTAGAGGTGATTTCAATTCCACCTTAACATGTGTTACCTTGAAAAAATTGCTTTCACACAAAGCGTTTAAGTAATAAATAAGTAGCAAAAGTACTGAAACCCATTTTCATTAGCACCCTGAATCCATATTGAAAGCACGTTTTTTTCTGTCACACAATGTAGACTGTGGGCCGCCACCATTAGCTGATGTCAATGGTTTTGCTAATGGAACAAATCACACAAATTACCAGGCCGTTGTGGAATATGGATGTAATGCAGGATACGCACCTGTAACAAAGCGTGTAGTTGGATGCGAAGCGCAAGGAGTATGGAATGGAACAGCACCAAGCTGTCAGCTTATAGGTTAGTAATTTTGTCTTTTTACCATATCTCAGAGTTCAAGAAGCAGACACGATGTTTTTCGAAAGGAAAGAAAATGAAAGTCCTCCAAAGATAAAGATGCCTTTTTAAATGACCAGTGGCGCATTTCATAAATGTGATTTACATATGTATTTAAGAAAGGAAACTTTTTCATAGGTCGCGATTTAAGTAAAGACAAATTAAGGAGACAAGCAAAGCCATTTTGTATTTTGTAATGATACGTACGTTGGCTTAATAAAGTTGACATAATCATAATCATGTCATTTCGATCATGCTTTCTTTTCGTTTTTATTACATGCACCACTATGACACAAAGGGTTCTCTACCTCAGGCGAGTCATACAAGAACACCATAGTTCTGTGCAATAATTTATATTCACCATCCATGTATCATTTCAGATTGTGGTCCTCCTATTGGTAATCCATATGTGAGTTTAAATTATACAACTACAACATTTGAATCATTAGTCATATATACATGTAAAGAAGGTTACCAACTTGTGGGTGACAGGAATGTTGTTTGTTCGCTAGATGGACAATGGAATGGAACCGTACCTGAGTGTATCCCAACAGGTAGTTACCTATAAATTGCTAAAATCACATAAGAATATTCAGAAAAGAAAATATTCGAATTTTTGAGATAAACTTTCCACAAAATACCCCAAACGGTTTTAAGATGTACTTAAGATATGTAATGTATAACTTTAGTCATTTGAACAATATGCTGTCCTGGACATATTTGAACACTAAGTAACACGTGACTCAATACATTTGCAAAAATGCAAAATTTGAAATTTCAAGTTCAGAGTCAAAGGAAGCCAGACTTGCAAAAGCTCGATTAAAATCTCAACTGATGCTGGCCTATCTGTTCATCTTGCTCTTCAACTCTTTAAGTTTAGATTTTCAGTATGCATTAAAAAAAGGGAGGCCATGATGACCCTGTATCACTCCAATGGTATAAGTACAAACCGTACTTACCAATCATTGCAATTCTAGGTCAAATGGTTTTGAACAAGAAGATTTCTACAGGATTGTGTATAAAAGCCCATGTGAAAGTTGTGATCCCATGGCTAGGCCATTTTTGACCACAGAACCACATACCTAATGATACAAGTCTAGGCCCTATGGTTAAAACCAAGAAGATTTTCAAAGTTTCCTCGATAAAGCCCCTTTAAATCATTAGACACCAAAGGAAGGACTAATCTTAATTCAAGGGCTAAATTTTTAACAAATTCAGAAGTGATCCACAAGATGAAGCTATGTGCCAATTTTGGTAGCCCGCGAATTTCTTGCCAGAAGCAAGAAGATTAGAAGAACCTTCACTGTATAAGCGCGTGCTAGAATTATGACTTATGGAGTGGGGCTTTAACTTGAAATATTTTGATAGAGGCCTACTAGATTATAAAACTCACAAAATATTACAGCTGTAGCTCACAGTCAGGGACAAGGAGATCTTTAAAGTTTTCACTATATAAGCCTATGAAAAATTGTAACTTGTGGGCAGGGCCAATTTTGACCCTAGGGCTATAATTTGAAGAAGTCATGTAGAGGCCCTCTAGAGAAATATACATGCAAAATTTCGTAGCCGTGGGCTTTATGGTAAGGAACGACAAGCTTTTTAGATTTTCATTTTATAAGATAATGTAAAACTTGTAACCCCCGAAGCAGGGTCTAGTTTGGCCCCAGGGCTGTAATTTGAAGAATCTCAGAAGAAGTCGATCAGATGAAGGTACAGGCCAAATCTGGTAGCCCAAGGCCTTGAGGTATAGACCCAGAAATGTTTAAAGTTATCACTATATAAGCTCATGTTAAACTTCAGACTCCCGGACAGGGCCAATTTTGACGAAACTTGGTAGAGGTCTATTAGATAAGGCTACATGCGATAGCCATATGGTAGCCCTAGGCCTTATGGTTCTGGACAAGAAGTATTTCAAAGATTTGTAATATTTTTTCAGTTATGTTGCCATGGCAATCAGAGTTTTTATAGGAACCAGATTCTTTCATAAATTTTACAGAGGACCTTTGCAGGATAATTTCTGTGAAGTTTGGTCAAAATTAGATTGGTAGGTTAAGAGATGAAGATGCTTGATATAAAAGGTAACGCACGAAAGCACGCACGCACGGACACACGAACGCACGACACAGGACCATGACAAGCTCGCTGGCTTTCGCCAGTGGAGCTAAAAACATCATTTTCAACAAAACATCTGCAGTGATGATAACTGTGAGTCACATTCAATTACTCAAAAGTAGACAGTGTTAATCAGCTAATCTATGTGCTAACTTACACTTAAAAAATTAAAGGCGGCAATTTCGACGAAGCATAATGTTGGTTGCAAATACGCTCCACTTAAAAAAAAAAGACAGGACAAAAGATATACGACAAATGAATAAAATATACCTGTTGACTTGTTACATTGAAATTGCACAACAAAAACAACTAAAACAAGAGGACAGTCTGCAGGGCAGCTAATCCCCGCCGCTATGACCATTAGACAGTCATTGACGAAGGTCAGAAAAATCTTGAAACGGTAAAGAAGATATGGAACAGTACAAAGTTGAAGTCTCGTATTTGTGACATTCAAAAGTGACCTTGACCTTGAGTCATAACATATCTTAACGTAACCTCACAGAGACAGTTGACTAATTAAATAAAGAACCTTCCAGGGGTAAATGCAATATAGAGCAGGCACAGCAGTAAAGGCTCTTACTTGTAACTTTAAATCGTGACTGTGATCTTACTCGAACAAGACTGAGTCATGTATTTTGTATACGTTTCATTTAGGTGTTAAGGTTAAATGAACTGTATGATACTCGATGTCGACAGTAAAGTTGAAGATCAGGCAGACGAACGGACGGACAGAGGACCTCCCAATTATCCCCTTTCACTTTTTGGCGGGGAATTCAAGGAAGCCTACGTCTTGTGTTCGAATTAAAAATTTACAACTCCCACCGATCATCAGTTATGTTGAACCTTATACAATTTTCTCTTCAGACAGGTGTGAAAATTCACGTGACCTCGATATTGTTTTCATAAATGATGCCTCAGGCAGTATTGGTGCATCAAACTTCAGAACATCATTGCTGTTCATCAAGGATATGATAAGTAGGTTATATACGACGACAACCCGATTTGGTCTAGTGACATTTGATGATTTCACGTATCTGCAATTTCAACTCAACGAATTCACAGGCCAGCTATCTGATATGAAAGCGAAAGTTGACTCGATCAGGTAAGTATGAGCAGTAGCAAGACCGGGTTAACACCATAAGATTTTGTATTTTTCATGCATTATTTTCCACCCAAATGTGTGAACAAATAGCGTGTTGTCTTGTTTTGTATTCACAGTACCAAGAAATTTTATTTCAAAAGGTTGGAGTGTGTTTTCGATTTCTTCATATTTCTTTGCACTGCTCGGAAAAACATTGATTGATCATGCACATTTTTGCAAACTTCTATTATAATCAAAGGCCTAGTAGCGACCACAAGTAAAGAATGCAAATGTTAGAATGCATTTTAATTTCAATCATACCATTCAAAAGTAAGGAAATGATTGTGAAAGTGACAATCTGTTATTGCACGGTCGCTCAACGTGTTAGTCGCTGGCAGAAGAAATGAATTTCAAAGTCAAGTGAAAAGTAAATAGAAGATAGAGCCATTTGGCAGTTCCTAGCCTAGTTATCTTTATAATAATGTCCATACTTCAAAATGATATGATTCAAATTCAAATGCATTTTAACGCTCATATTGTTTTCTTTTGGACGCTACTGGATCTTTAATTAATAAAATGTGTGTTTGATTGTATGGTGTTTAACGGCGTTTTCAGCTCTTTTCAGTTAGACGGCGGCCGTCACTGAACCTATTAATGCTTTCTTGGACTTTCTATTACCAGTACTTCACATAATATATTTTTTTCCAAACCTCTGGCTGCTTTTCCATATAGCCATCGTCGAAACGATGATAAGCGATAAGAGAAGAATGAATCCTGTCGCCATGACTATCGTTCATCCTCGCAAAGAAATTGGCTAAGCAGGGCGATTCGAACAAGCTACCGCCTGGTATCAAGGCCTGCACGCTATCGACAGCGCCACCGGGCTCGGTGTTATAAAATGAAAATATCAGACCGAAGTCAATGGTGCAATTGATTATTATGCGTGTAACCCCACCACGTTAAGTGAAATAGTATTTCGGTTCACTTTTTTTCCCATTTCTACTCCCAATAAAAAAAAAAATAATAATAATATACGAGGGTTGTCCCAGAAAATCGAGAACTTTTGCTATAACATCCTTTTTGACTTCGGAATGACATGAAAAATCGTGACAAGGTCCAGCAAATTATATTTGAATATTTTCATGTACACATGTATGAATAACTTGGAAGCTATTTTTAAAAAGAACATCCGCTTTCTATATTCGGTTAGCGTAGGTCGGCGCACGCCAAAATAATTGAAATAAATTATTTCAAAAAGTATCATAGTGAGCCGTTGGTCCTTCGTTAGGAATAATATAAATACAAAAATCATATTGCCATAAACGCCATGATTTGATGTGTAAGGGCACAAAGTTTCACATGCCTGACATCATTGATCACTGAGCTGTGACATGATATCTGTGCTCTACAATAAAATTTTCGGAAAATGGTGACGTCAGCGACTGCTCGACGCAAATCTGTCATTACATACTGTGTTGACAAGGTATTGATGTCAATACAAACTTAAAAGGAATATGAAATGACAGAGATTGACAGAGATTGGTAGAAACACTTCTATAACACCTGTGTATACTAGGCACAAGAACTTTTCCAATGGATGTACATCAGATGATGCTGGACAGCGCGGCCGAAAAACAAGGATACCGTAATCAAACGCATGAAGGACGTTACTGACACGGATAGCCGTCAAACGTTACGGGAAGTTGTCGATAAAGTCGGCACAAGTAATCTGAAGTATAGCACATACTGACTGGATATTTATACATGATCTGTTTCGGTGCGTCCCCCACCCAACTTGATAATTCCAATTTCTCTGCACTGAAGGCGCATCTTCAGGGCATGCGATTCACGGGAAATGACGAGATTCAGCAGGAAGTGAAGGACTTTAACTTGAGCTTTGTCAGCCAATATTTCCTTAAGAAATAAGTTAGCCACCAAATAAAGTGTGTAATTCATGAGGGACGATTCCCTGAAAAGGAGTGACGTTCTTGTGTAAGTTTTGGTTACTTTCTTAACGTTATGACGTCTGCAGTTTGCGCCGACCCCCTTCACCTGGCTTTGTTTATACCTAGATATTTTTCTATTCGTTATCACAGAAACTTGATATTTATACATGTACACGGGTATATATTTAACTTTAAATCTATCAAAAAACTACCGGTGTTCATTGTCATTTTCCCATAATTTAAGCAATGCTCGTGAATTTCTGGCGCAACCGTTTTATTTGTTTTCCCGGTAAATCGCTAAAATCTAGTTGCATACAACGTTTTGATCGTTCCGAAGATTGTGAATAATTGCCTTGAAACGAGCCTACCTATCGGGGTGGAGGAACTTGAAACCTCCAGCGGAAATGGTACTGGCATTGAAAATGACCCAAGTCTCCAACGAGATACATTGGATCTAATATCGGTTAGCATCTGAGATAAAAGCTATCGCACGAGTCTAGAAAAATGATACTTAGCATGCCCTTAGCCAAGTGTCGAAGAGAATGTCAGTTGTTGGATGAATCTGTGATTACCGAAGAGATCATATGAAAGGTAAACGGACGTCTTAATGTGTTTGTAAGTATTTTCAGTCGGATTATGCTAGTAAGATTTTCATGTTGCAAGTACCCCCAGCCGGACGGGGGGTAGAATACGCCGGCTGCCAGTCCTGCAGAGTGGTAAGACCCCACCAATGGACCCGCCTGTTTGCCGTGGGTGGAGACTCGTAAGCCGGAAAAGAGGGTCCTGGTAGTTGAGGGGAGCCCAGGGATCTCCAGCTCTTCAACACACTGCTTCGGCCTCGGCTTCGGTGTAAACGAGAGCCTAGATGGGCCCGGTCTAGTGCAATCGGCTGGTTGTTTTAGGATTGGGCGTATTTTATTCATAACTTTTTCGTGTTGGGGGACCTGTACGGGGGGAGGATATCTGTATTCTGGGTATAGATGCCTCTTTCCTGCAAGCGTCCTGCGAAACACCGTGAAACCAAAAGTTTTCTGATTTTAAAGCAGACTTGGAATATTTGATACTTTTCCCTCTTTTACTTACATAACTAATTTGGTCTCCATTCTCTGAGGAATAGTCTAATGCGTTTAACCCATATTTTATGTTTGCTTGAAAAATGCCCTATCTACCTTTCCCTATAGCATGTACTTTTAAAGTCCTGGTCTTATGTAGGCTTATGGGCTAATTGGGTGTTGTGGATTTTTCGTTGAGGCTTTGACTGCCATGGCAAATCCCTGATCTGGGGGACTACCCATGTACTTTTCCTTGTCGCTGCGACTTATTCATGGCATCTGAGTATACCATCTGGGTAACCCTGGCATAAAGGAGTAGGATAGCCGCTCCATGATATTATGTCCCCTTGTTGGGCTCCGTGGTGGGTGGGGTGCCACGGATGATGAATGAATTAAAACAAACCATGGATTACCCAAACAAAAAACGATCACGCGGACAAGATGATGACGTTTCGGATCATGGACAAACGAATGCTTCCTTTCCTCGCTTCCTTTTGATTGAATCTGTTGTGCCAGAAGAACTATTGACAAAACTGTCTCCATTTGTCATCCAAAAAGTTCTCGTTTCTCTTGCTGGCTGCCCTAAGTCAGTGAAAAAGTTAAATTCTGGAGCTTTGTTAGTGGAAGTAGAAAAGCCAAAACATGCTGAAAATCTTCTAAAGATTAACCGCTTTCACCTAACGCCAGCGAAGTGTTCTCCGCACGGAAGTTTAAACAAATCGCAAGGAATCATTAGGTGCCCTGATTTGGCTGGAGTCTCAGAAGAAGAAATTGTCGCTGAGCTCTCAAATCAAAACGTTTCTGAAGCTCGTCGGATTTCAGTTTGGAGAGACGGAATTAAAAAGACTACAAATACTATCATCCTCACATTTCGAATAGCTATCTTGCCCAAGACACTGAAAATTGGTAATCTGAATGTTGGTGTTGACATTTACATCCCGAACCCGCTACAATGCTACTCATGTTTTAAATTTGGCCATCATGAGAAAAAATGTAGATTGGGTCTCGGAAGCAAGCTATGCCGCCGTTGTGGCGAACCTGCAAATGACCACGACGAAAACAATTGCAACAAGAAAATGAAGTGTGTCAACTTGTAATGGGGAACATATCGAGAGCTTGTGACTTCTGGAAGAAAGAAAAAGAAATTGTCACCGTTAAACACAAAGAAAGTTTATCCTTTCCAGAAGCTAGAAAAATAGTTGAGGCTCGTCACATCTTACCAAATTCTTACAGTTCCGTTATTAAATCGAACAAGACTGTTGAGCTGAAAGACGCAAATACTCAGACTACTGAAACTCAAGCCAAACCACAAACAAAAGAGAACACTTCTACCAACACCAAAGCTTCTGCCCGAAGACAATCTCCACAAGGAAAACGAACAGAATCATTAAGTGAGGATAATGTTAGAACCTCCCCAAAGAAACAAAAGAAACAGAATAATAAACAAACAAAGGTTGTTGAGTCGGATCGTCTTCCCAAGGGATCTGATGATCCAGTTCAGCAACACAACCGCTTCTCATGTCTTCCAGAAGACATGGAAGAAGACAGTTACACTGGTGATGAAAAAACCAAGCAAGGTAAAATTACAAGATTACCAACCCAAAAATGAATTATTCCACACTTCTATTTCTATGTGCCGTTTTACTTAGCACCACTCAAATCATGAGTAATAATATTTTACAGTGGAATTGTCGAGGTTTTTTGGCTAATGTTGAGGAATTATCTGTTTTAGTAGATAAATATAAACCAGTGGCATTATGTCTACAGGAAACGTTCCTCAATGATACTAGTAAAGCATCTCTGAAATATCACTCTTTTTATCAGTCCAATTACAGTGGAGGTGAAAGAGCTCAAGGAGGAGTAGCTGTAGCAGTGAATAATTCTGTTCTTCACCGCAATATTAATCTTAATACTTCTTTGCAAGCAACAGCTATTAGCATTTCTTTAAACAAAACGATAACAATATGTTCTATTTACTTGCCTCCTAGTATGCCCATTGATTGCTCTAAACTCGATGACCTGATCGATCAGCTTCCTAAACCGTTCATTTTGATGGGCGATTTTAATGCCCATAGTACCTTATGGGGTTGTAGAGACACAAATGTTAAAGGTCGACAGGTGGAAAATTTCATTTCCAAGCATGACCTCTGTCTCTTAAACGATAAAACTCACACGTACCTACATCCTGCCACTGGTTCATATTCATCTCTAGACTTGTCTATATGCAGTCCTGAAATTGCTTCTAACTTCAAATGGAAGGTTCATGACGACCTTCATGGAAGCGATCATTTCCCGATTTAAGTATCGGAAAGGGGACCTTCCATACAGCAACGACCAGAACGCTGGAAGCTTCATAAAGCCAATTTTGGAACAATTTAAAATACGCTGCGAACAGTCAATCGATCAAAATGCATTTGAAAACTGTGAAAACCCTGCGGAACATTTTGCTTCTTTAGTTTACTCTGCCGCAGAGAAATCAGTTCCTAGAACCTCGACAGATCCAAAGCATCCAAGCAAACCATGGTTTAATGATGACTGCAAAAAAGCTATAACAGAGCGGAAACGTGTTCTCCGAGATTTCAATCTGAGACCGACTCAGGAGAATCTTACAAAATTTAAAATTGCACGTGCGAAAGCACGACGGACAATAAAACAGAGTAAACGTATGTCTTGGAGACAGTACGTTTCTAGATTGAACTCTAGATCGTCTGTCAAAAAGACATGGGATATGGTCCGTAAAATTAATGGAAAAAACTCATATCAAAATGTTGGTCACTTAAATACTAATGATAGTCTCGTCACTTCCAAAAGCGATATTGTCAATGCTTTGGCTGAAACATTTGCAGAAAAATCCTCCTCTTCGAATTATTCCTCAAATTTTCGAAAATTTCAAAACATAAAAGAAAAAACTAAGCTAAATTTCAAATCGAATAATACGGAGCCATACAATAAGGACTTCTCTATGAAAGAACTGAAGAAAGCGTTAAAGAAATGCCACGATACTGCTGTTGGATGCGACGACATTCATTATCAATTTTTAAAGCATTTGCCATATCGTTCTCTAGATTGTTTACTCAATATATTTAATCAGGTTTGACAGACAGGTATTCTTCCCGATTCATGGAAGGAAGCCATAGTAATACCAATACCCAAACCAGGAAAAGATTCTTCTAATCCGGCAAACTATCGCCCTATAGCCTTAACAAGTTGCATTTGTAAAACCATGGAAAGAATGGTGAATGACCGTCTTGTTTGGTTTTTAGAGAAGAATAAATTAATAGCAACCGCTCAGAGCGGATTTCGTAAACAAAGAGGCACTCTTGATCATTTAGTTCGTTTTGAGACATTCATACGTGAAGGTTTTATAAAGAAAGAACATGAATGAATGAATGAATGAAGTTTTATGGCCCGTCGACATCAAAGGTCATATTGGGCGCACTTACAATTAATGAAATGCTTTTTATTTGATATACTGCAAGGTTACGAAATAAGATTAAAATCTATACTGTGTAAACACTAAGAGGAAATAATTATTACTGGCTTTTTGTATAAAAAGCAGATGGTCAATAGAACCTAAAATTATATCTTTTTATAGAGATTTATCTCTTTCAAAAAATCTAAAATAGACTCTAACTTTACAGCATTAAATAAATTGTTCATACTGTCAACATGAAAAAACCTGTCTCTTATAGGTGCTAGGTCTGTACATTCTACAAGTATGTGTTGAACAGTAAGAGGTACATTGCAGGAAATGCATAGAGGTGCTTCTTCTCCTTTGAGGAGGAATGAGTGCGTCAAATATGTATGACCAATGCGAAGACGGGCCAATATAATTTCCTCGCGGCGACTTGTCCGCAACCCTGGAAGCCACTCGCCAAGAGCTGGCTTCACTGTAAACAACTTATTATTTTGGTTTACTGGATCATTCCAGGATTGCTGCCATACATTTTGAACAAAATCATTCACTAATGGCTTAAACTCAGTAAAAGGAACTTTAAAAGGTAAAACGTCCAGTGACAATGCCTCCTTGGCAGCTTTATCTGCCTCCTCATTGCCAGTGATACCGATATGGCTAGGAAGCCAGCAGAAAACAATATCAGCTTTTTCACAGATTCCGGACAACTTCTCAAGAAGACTGACGATTAATGGGTTATCTGTTTTCTCACCTCAAGTGCTTGCATGGCAGATAACGAATCTGTAAAAATAATGTAGCGCCAGTAAGCGTCTTGCTGAATATGGTTGAGAGCAAGGTCGATCGCTTTTAACTCCGCAGAAAAAATCGAAGAATTATTAGGAAGTCGAAACTGATATACCTCGCCATCGAGCACGGCAGCTGAAGCAACTTTGTTTCCATCTTTAGAACCATCAGTATATATCTCTTCGTGAAGGCAGTATTGTTCTTTTATTTCAAGGAATTTATTTTTAAATATCATAGGATCTGTCGTAGCTTTCTTGTCTGAAGCAAGATTATATATGTAGGTTGGACTTTTTGAAGTCCATAAAGGAACTTCAGAGATTTTATGTTCCGCTACATCTTCCAGATCGCAATCAAGGCAACTCATATCCGCTTCACAGCGCAAACTAAAAGGTGGTATTACTTTTTCTCTATTTTGAAATTCATCCTTGTGGAGGGGTTCAAATACTACTTTATGCGTAGGGTTGTCGGAATTTGACTTTAATTTTAGGTAATATTGCAAGGAAAGTTTCTTCCTGCGTAAATTTAAAGATAGTTCATTTGCCTCTGCATATAAACTATTAACAGGAGATGTTCTAAAGGCGCCAAGTGCTAATCGTAAACCTTGGTTATGGATAGAATCCAGTTTACGAAGGTACGATTTCCGCGCTGAGCCATATACAATGCAGCCGTAATCTAATTTCGAACGGACAAGTGTTCTATAAAGTCTCAAAAGGACTTTTTTGTCGGCTCCCCAGTCCATACTGGAAACAACACGTAAAAGATTCAGAGCTTTTTGGCATTTATTGCTCAAATAATTAATATGTGGGATGAACGTGAGTTTAGAATCGAATAAAAGACCTAAGAACTTGAACTCTGGGACAACTTCTATACGAACATCATCTAATGTCAGCTCCGGGTCGAGATGAAACTTCCTCGACTGGCAGAAATGCATACATTTGGTCTTGGTTTTCGAAAATTTGAAACCCTTTTCGTTTGACCACCTGCTTAAATTATTTAAGACCTGTTGAAGCTGTCTTTCAATCGTATGCATATGCTTTGACCGATAGCAAATGCAGAAGTCGTCAACGTACAGAAAGCATTCTACTCCAGGGCAAACAGATTTAACGATGTTGTTAATTTTAACACTAAAAAGTGTAACTGAAAGGATGCTTCCCTGGGGAACGCCCATTTCCTGTTCGTGTGGGCTGGACAATGTATTTCCAACCCGGACTCTAAACTGACGTTCATCTAAAAAAGCAGAAATGAAATAAGCAAGGCGACCTCGAATACCGAAATCATAAAGGTCGTTCATAATACCATACTTCCAGGTGGTATCGTAAGCACTTTCTAAATCAAAAAAGACAGAAGCAACATGTTCTTTCTTTATGAAGGCTTCACGTATAAAAGTCTCGAAGCGTACTAAGTGATCAAGAGTGCTTCTCTGTTTACGAAATCCGCACTGGTTTGTGGAAATAAGTTTATTTTTCTCTAAAAACCAAACTAGGCGGTCATTTACCATTCTTTCCATAGTTTTACAAATACAACTTGTTAAGGCTATAGGGCGGTAATTACTTGGGTTTGTAGAATCTTTACCAGGCTTTGGTATAGGTATAACTATAGCTTCTTTCCAAGAGTCTGGAAGAACACCTGTCTTCCAAGTCTGATTAAAAATTTAAAGTAAACAATGGAGGGAAGTATACGGTAAGTGTTTGAGAAATTGGTAATGGATATCATCAGACCCAACTGCAGTATCATGGCATTTTTTAAGAGCTTTTCTTAACTCTTTCATAGTAAAGTCTTTATTATAATGTTCCGTGTTACTGGATTTAAAGTTTAATTTTGATTTCTCTTTCACGGCTTGAAATTTTCGAAACGTGGATGAGTAGTTTTTAGAAGAAGATTTGTTGGCAAATGTATCAGCCAGCACATTAGCAATGTTTTCTTTAGAAGTAAAATTCCCTTCATCAGTAACAAGAGGACCAATATTGTTTGAAGTACTTTTGCCATTAATTTTTCGAATCATTTCCCATGTCTTTTTGACAGACGATCTAGAATTCAATCTAGATACGTACTGTCGCCAAGACTCACGTTTACTTTGTTTGATAGTTCGTCGCGCTCTCGCACGCGCAATTTTGAACTTTGCAAGATTCTCCTGTGTAGGTCTCAGATTGAATTGTCTGAGAACAGATTTTCGCTCAGCTATAGCCTTCTTACAATCATCGTTAAACCATGGTTTGCTTGGGTGCTTTGGTTTTGTCGACGTTCGAGGAATAGATTTCTCTGCAGCCGAGTAAAGTAAGGAAGTGAACAGTTCTGCAGGATTTTCACATTCGTCAAAGGCATTGGGATAAATTGATTGTTCACAGTGAATTTTGAATTTTTCCCAATTTGCTTTATGTAGCCTCCAGCGTTCTGGACGTTGTTGTATAGATGGTCCAACCTCCGATACGTGTATAGGAAAATGATCACTTCCATGTAGGTCATCGTTGACCTTCCAATTTAAGTCAGTGAAAATCTCTGGACTACAAAGAGTCAAATCAAGAGAAGAATAGGAACCAGTTGCAGGATGAAGATACGTATAAGACTTATCATTGAGCAAAACAAGATTATGCTCTGTGACAAAACTTTCAATGCTTCGACCTTTATCGTTTGTATCTGTACATCCCCATAATGTATGATGGGAATTGAAATCTCCCATTAAAATGAAAGGGGCCGGCAATTGTTCTACAAGTTCATCAAGTTTCTTGACATCAATGGGCGAACTAGGTGGAAGATAAATAGAGCACAGTGTTATGGTCTTATTGAGGGAAATGTTTACCGCAACAGCTTGTAAAGTAGTGTCAAGATTGATATAATGGTGCGGAACGTTGTTGTTCACAATGATGGCAACTCCCCCTGAAGCTTTATCATGGCCACCATAATTTTTTAAATAACAGGAGTGGTACTTAAAGGAGAAGTTATCGGAATCTTTCAGGAATGTCTCCTGTAAAGATATTGCAACTGGTTTCTGTTCGTTCACTAAAAGTTTTAATTCCTCATAGTTAGCTTTAATGCTACGACAATTCCATTGCAGAATGGTATTATTCATTACTAAGTTCATAGTAAATAAGATACCACAGAGGTCTGGAAGTATGTTCAGATTCATTTCTTATTATTCAGTTTGATAATACGACCTTGCTTATTTGTATCTGCATGGTCGTTTTCCGCCTCCATGTCTTCCTCAAGACACTGGAAGCGGTTGTGTTGTTGTATTTGGTCATCAGACCCCTTTGGAAGGCGGTCCGAGATGACCTTTTCTGCAGATTTGTTGGGACTTTCTTTTCGAACAGGCTTTTCTGGTTTTCTGTTTGCTATCGGTTTTTGTGATTTGACAGATGTTGAAGTGTGTTTCTCTGCTGAATCTGTTTGCACTGAGGCATCATTCGTTTGCGTTTGAGCATCCTTCAAATTGACTGTTTTGGCTGTAGTTGACTTTGTAATGCTCGAGTAAGATGCACCCAACGCTTGTCGTGCATCTACAATTTTTCGTGCTTCTGCAAATGATAGGCTTTCACGGTACTTTATTGTTATGATTTCCTTTTCTCTCTTCCACACTTTACATGACCGGGATGTTGAGTAGTGTTCTTCGCCGCAATTCAGACATTTCATGGGTTTATTACAAGGATATGTGTGGTATGTTTCAACTTCGTTCGTCCCGCATCGTTTGCAATGATCATCAGCGTTGCACTGCCTTTCATGATGGCCAAACTTGAAACATCTGTAACATTGTAGAGGGTTTGGGATATAGAGATCCACGGGAACTTTCATATAACCGACTTTCAGTGTTTTTGGTAAAATAGTCGTTTTGAATTTTAAAACTATTGTATTAGTGTCTTGCCGGATGCCATCCCGAAAAACACGAATACGTCTAGCCTCTGTGACATTGTGAGATGATAATTCGGTTACAATTTCTCTACACCAGCCAAATCTGGACACCTGATTATACCTCTGGATGAGTTAAGGGTATTGTGTGCAGTGCATTTCGCGGGTATTTCAAAAAATCGTTTCAAGCCTAAAAGGTTTTTCGAGTGTTGTGCCTTTTCTACTTCCACAAGCAACGTGCCATTTTTGAGCTTTTTTACAGACTTCGGGGAGCCTGCCAAAGAAACAAGTACCTTTTCTATAATAAATGGTGACAGCTTCGAAAGTGGTTTTTCATTTTGTAACGATTCAATGATCAGGAAGCGTGCGAAAGGTTGGGTCGATTCAACTTCAGCCTGTTCGTTATCGAATTCTTTCCGTGTTCGTTTTTTTGTTTGGGGATCCATGATTGATATGTTAAAATTCATCACCACCCGCCCTGGAGTCCAACATAGGGGACATGGCTAATAGAGCGGAGTATCCAGCTCTGCATGCCAGGGTTACCCAAGTGATATACTTAGGCAATGTAAATCACGTAATCCGGCAAAGAAGATGCGTGGCAACTTCCCCAGATCAGGAGGCAGCCACGCAAGTCAAAGCCAAACCAAACAACCCACACAACCTAATTAGCCCATGAGCCTACAATAGACTTGGGACTAAAAAGAAAAGGAACGCACGTAAAATAGATTTAGTGTTCAAGTATGTATCTATGCTTGTAATAGACTAAACAGGTTTAAGATACATGCAGTATCAGGGAAACTGTTGTGATACAGACAAAAATTGGTATATTTTTCTGAAACGAATAAAGGTGTTACAAATTTTGAAACATTCAAAATGCCCAAAATCTAAAAACGACCAGCCGATTGCACTAGACCGGGCCCATCTAGGCTCTCGTTTACACAGAAGCCAAGGCCAAAGCAGTGTGTTGGAGAGCTGGAGATCCCTGGGCTCCCCTCAACTACCAGGACCCTCTTTTCCTGCTTACGAGTCTCCACCCACGGCAAACAGGCGGGTCCATTTGGTGGGGTCTTACCACTACTGCAGGACGGCAGCTGAACAATTTCTATCCCCCGCCCAGCTGGGGGCAAAGAAAGAACATGTTGTCTGTGTTTTTTGATCTCGAAAGTGCCTACGATACAACATGGAAGTATGGAATTATGAATGACCTCTATGATTTCGGTATTCGAGGTCGCCTTGCTTATTTCATCTCAGCGTTTTTAAATGAGCGGCAGTTTAGAGTCAAGGTCGGTAATACTTTTTCTAACCCCCATGAACAAGAGATGGGCGTTCCCCAGGGATGTATTCTTTCAGTAACACTCTTTAGTATGAAGATTAACAATATAATCAAATCTGTATGTCCTGGTGTGGAATGTTTTCTTTATGTCGACGACTTCTGCATTTGCTACAGGTCAAAACACATGCATACTATTGAGAGACAGCTCCAGCAGGTCCTGAACAATTTAAGCAAATGGTCTGAAGTAAATGGTTTTAAGTTTTCCAAAACAAAAACCAAGTGTATGCATTTTTGTAATTTACGAAAATTTCATCTTGACCCAGACCTTACATTAGATGGTGTTCGTATAGAAGTCGTCCAAGAGTTCAAATTTCTAGGCCTTTTATTTGATTCCAAGCTGTCGTTCATTCCTCACATCAATTACTTGAGCAATAAATGTCAGAAAGCTCTCAATCTTTTACGTGTAGTCTCCAGTATGGACTGGGGAGCAGATAAAAAAGTGTTATTGCGACTTTATAGGTCGCTTGTAAGATCAAAGTTGGATTACGGTTGCGCAGTGTACGGATCGGCACGTCAGTCATACTTGCGCAAACTTGATACTATTCATAATCAAGGCTTGCATCTTGTACTGGGCGCATTTAGGACTTCTCCAATAAATAGTCTGTATGCAGAAGCAAACGAGCCTTCCTTGAATCTTAGGCGAAAGAAACTGTCAATGCAGTACTATATAAAACTGAAGTCAAACCCTGAAAATCCCACTCATAAAGTCGTATTTGAACCTCTGTATAAAGCCGATTTTTTAAAGAAAGAAAATGTAATACCTCCTTTCAGTCTCCGGTGCGAAGCTGATATCCAAAGTCTTGGCTTCGACCTTGATGACATAGCGGAGCAGAAGATTACAGATGTGCCTTTATGGACCTCCAACAGTCCGACATTTGTCTATGATCTAGCATCATACAAAAAGGCAACAACAGATCCTACTATATTTAAAATCAAATATCTAGAAATAAAGAGACAGTATTACAATTATGAACACATTTATACAGATGGTTCGAAAGAAGGTGACAGGGTTGCCGCAGCTGCTGTGCCGGACGGCGAACTATACCAGTTTCGTCTTCCAGATAAGTCTTCAATTTTTTCTGCAGAGCTAAAAGCTATAGACCTTGCTCTTGATCATATAAAGGAAGACGGTTACTGGCGCTACATCATTTTTACCGATTCACTTTCTGCCATGCAAGCACTTGAGCATGAGAAGACTGATAATGCAATTATTGTTAATCTTTTAGATAAGCTCTCTGACATCTGCGGAACTACTGACATTGTTTTCTGTTGGCTCCCCAGCCACATTGGTATCAGGGGTAATGAAGAGGCAGATAGAGCTGCCAAGGAGGCATTATCACTTGATATTTTACCTTTTAAAGTCCCTTTTACCGATTTTAAACCTTCAATTAATACTTTTATTCAATCTGTATGGGATACTTCGTGGAACGACCCACTTAATCATCAAAATAATCTTTTCTGTATTAAGCCAACTCTTGGAGAATGGCTGCCAGGCTCAAGGACTTGTCGCCGCGAAGAAATTGTTTTGGCCCGTTTGCGTATCGGTCATACCCATCTTACGCACTCCTATCTCCTAAAAGGAGAGGAGGCGCCGCAATGCATCCCGTGCTCTACTCCTCTCACCGTGAAGCATATATTAACTGAGTGCGTTGACTTAGCGCAAATACGCGATAAATACTACAAAGTAGACAACACGAGTCTTTTATTTGATACTGCGAAGATTGAATCATTACTTGAATACCTAAAAGAGGCAAATCTTTTCAGAAAAATTTAATGTTTTATCTTCCTTGTTACATTCTTAACTCGTTTTAAGGGCTTTTTTGGCTTTTCTGTTATTATTTTTATCCGTTAGGCGTCACTTATGCGTACCTTTTTACTTTTTACCAATATAGTTTTATACATTCCTAAATCAATACTTCACAGTATCGCCTTTCACCTTCGTATATGCGCCCAATATGACCTCAGCTGTCGACGGGCCATAAAACTCCATCCATTCCATTCCATTCATGTTGCAAGTTCCTTGCTTTTCCATTGCCTTCTATATCCATATCGCAAGAAAACAAGAAAAACAAAATCGTATTGGTATAAGAGAGACTGGATTATTTGAAAAACAACACGTAAATAGCCTTACTTTTAGAAGTACAAATGAAGACATAAAACAGTGCTAAAATCTACCTTTCGCTGCTAGTAAAAGGGCTTGATCAACTCTTTCACTTCAACAAAAAAGGAATAAAGAATTTTTGTAGACATTTAAGAAAAGGGGCGCGTATTAAAGGCTGCAGCTTTTGAGACTGCAGCTGCCATCCCTAGATCCAACAGTGTACATAGGTTAATAGGATTTAATGGCCATATATATGTACGTTACACAAATTTCATTCTAATGATAAAATGAAAGTCGTTTTGAACAGAACCGAATTAGTTAAAAGTAAAAGACAACCGTTTAACTTAAAGAACCTTGTAACACGTGCAAAATTCACATAAAAAGTTCAAGAAAAAAATCTCAAACTGTGGGCGTCCAAATTGCAGTCTATGTTTATAGATGTCATGCGGTAGTTCATACAACCTCAATGAAAACGTTTTCGAAGTAAATGCAGACATTACCTGTGATGTCAAATATGTGATATATGTTATCACGTGCAACTGGTATGGAGAATACTATATTAGCCAAACAGGTGACAAACTAAGGACTCGCAGAACAATGTGTGTGTGTGTGTGTGTGTGTGTGAGAGAGAGAGAGAGAGAGAGAGAGAACTCTATCAGTGATTGATTTCTTTTAAGGAAGAAGGTCGAGGCCAAAATTCAGCGGCCTTTATAAAACACGGAGAAGTATCAGACATTTTGTTTTGAAACGTTGCGCCAATGTTTAGATTTTGTCTAGATGTGGTTCCAGAGAACGCAAGGTCAAACAAAAGCATATGGCTTTCATGCAAAAACAATTTTAGATATAGGGTTAGAAAATATTTTAGTGGACAGTGTTGAATGAAATTCCCTTTGGCTTTATTTAATACTAAATATATCGCTAAAACCATTTTGTGGGATGAGAAGGCTCATCATTAGCCGTAACATAATTAAAGCTCTGAATAACTTTTTCTTAATCGGTTTTGATTTCCGAAAAATAGTTTCCGAGTTTGATGTAAAACTTTATGTCTAAACTCGGCAACAAATAAAGTATCCTCCGACATTTTTGACCACTAATGCAGTATACTATGACGTCATTAAAATAACGTCACACTTTACCTACTTGAATTTGACAACATTTGACAGCTTGAGTCAGTTACAATATAATTAATGCCCATCTCTGCATTTTTTTGTGTGAAGTAGTTTTCAAAATAACGAGGTGGTGCACGTTCTCTCTGATCACCCCTCGTAATACATGATACCTAAACAATTGAATTCAAATACATGAACAAATTCATTTCCTTTCTTGTCATGATGTAACTACGGGTCTGGACGATAATATCATCACCAGAACACTTTCATTTTGGTCTCGGAATAGTTTAATTTATCTGTTGTCGTCATACGGTAATTGTGGTCTGATCAAATTAGGTGACAAACTAAGGACTCGCAGAACAATGTGTGTGTGTGTGTGTGTGTGTGTGTGTGAGAGAGAGAGAGAGAGAGAGAGAGAGAACTCTATCAGTGATTGATTTCTTTTAAGGAAGAAGGTCGAGGCCAAAATTCAGCGGCCTTTATAAAACACGGAGCAGTGTCAGACATTTTGTTTTGAAACGTTGCGCCAATGTTTAGATTTTGTCTAGATGTGGTTCCAGAGAACGCAAGGTCAAACAAAAGCATATGGCTTTCATGCAAAAACAATTTTAGATATAGGGTTAGAAAATATTTTAGTGGACAGTGTTGAATGAAATTCCCTTTGGCTTTATTTAATACTAAATATATCGCTAAAACCATTTTGTGGGATGAGAAGGCTCATCATTAGCCGTAACATAATTAAAGCTCTGAATAACTTTTTCTTAATCGGTTTTGATTTCCGAAAAATAGTTTCCGAGTTTGATGTAAAACTTTATGTCTAAACTCGGCAACAAATAAAGTATCCTCCGACATTTTTGACCACTAATGCAGTATACTATGACGTCATTAAAATAACGTCACACTTTACCTACTTGAATTTGACAACATTTGACAGCTTGAGTCAGTTACAATATAATTAATGCCCATCTCTGCATTTTTTTGTGTGAAGTAGTTTTCAAAATAACGAGGTGGTGCACGTTCTCTCTGATCACCCCTCGTAATACATGATACCTAAACAATTGAATTCAAATACATGAACAAATTCATTTCCTTTCTTGTCATGATGTAACTACGGGTCTGGACGATAATATCATCACCAGAACACTTTCATTTTGGTCTCGGAATAGTTTAATTTATCTGTTGTCGTCATACGGTAATTGTGGTCTGATCAAACATAGTTGAAGTTATCATTCCGTTTTATTTGGCTATATGACTGCTTCTAAACATAATCGTCCATATACAAAAACTCACATAAGGCTTAACAGTTTTTCATATGGTATTTATCTTGACACTAAAATGCTACACGGGGCATACAATCTTGTAAATCCGAATCTTGCTCCATTTTACCTGAAAAAGATATCTATCCTCAAACAAAATAGGCGGTTGTTTGAAAAGAAAACATAAAAGGCTATGGGCTTGTGAGACCAAAATTCTCCAGACCTTTTAAAGCCTCGTATTTCCAGATTGTATGTAAGCACTTTCCAAGTAAAAGAGTTCTGATATAAAATGTTAACTTGTGCCAAAGGATTCTGAAAGGAAGGTTTTAAAAGGTGTTCAGGATGGTCAACCGGGCTAGGTTGACGATGAATCCGTTTCAAATACAAACCATGGCATTCCTTTTTTTTTCTAAACAACGCAGGAAGGTCGCTGCTTGGGCCGGATGAAACTTTTCATGGCTTTAGAAGGGAGATTACCAAATTCTCTGTTCAGGGGAGGCATTTCACCTGTTGGCAATGTGAAATAGTTTGGCGTTGACCCAAAGTTGCTTTTCATATCGTTTTATTGGAAATTTGAAACCAACCCGATTTACGCACGAATATTACTTATATAGATTTCAAATTAGACAATACTCTTTAAATGACAACAAGGGAATGCAAGTATTAGACATCAATCTTATATTTGTAGCTACACAGGTGGAGGTACGAACACCCACCAAGCGCTGGCTTTTGCGAGAGTTCATATGTTCTCTGACAAAAATGGAGAGAGGAACAATGTAACAAGTGTTGCAATCGTCATAACAGATGGTATGTCATTTTTGTCATAATGTCTTTATTCAAAGTAATGTTTGTTGGAACTTCAGGTGTTATTGCATGCACATTGCAGAAGTGTATACTTAATCAATGGAGAAAATCAAATCCAATTTGTAAACGAATTGCGAGAAAAAAGGCCACCAACATAAATTGAGATATGTTTACGCATATTTTTCTGATCTGCAGTCTCACTTTAGCCTTATTCTGCACTTATATGGATGAAAACTAGTATGAAAAAAAAAAAAAAAAAAAATACTTGAGAATGTTATTCATGCGTAAAACATCAGTGTCTCAATTGTGAATTTTCTTCCATTCTTATTGACCGACAGTAAGGATTTAGTATTCGAAAATACTGCTATAATAGTAGGAAAAATAGTGTCCCCTTGTTCATTTGTTTCTATTCAAGGCACATAAAAATTCTTATATTTCTTAATAATAAGCCTCAAGATCTGCAAATTTCTAAGTTCCCGTGGTAAGAAACCTGAAATTCAAAGAGTTAGATTTCTTTGTTTGAGGTTATGTAAAGGTGAAAGCCGTGCAGTTTACTCTCAAGTTAAGTGGAAAAAAAGCATCTTTTATCATGGTGCACGCATTAATAAAGGTGAAATTGAACATAATGAAGCGCAAGAGTATATTTGATTAAAAGTTATAAGGGGATTGATAGCTGAATGTAGATAGAGTAAATGTTTTACTTATTGTGATCTTACATTTTCTAATATTACTTCATACATTTAAATCAGAATAATGAGAGATTATATCTATAAAGATTATGATAAAGATTATTTAACCTTTACGTAAGGTAAAATTATCGTACGATTATGATTTATTATGATTTTGTTGAATTAGTAATTAGATGACTGATTAAATTGCAAGCATGTATTTGATTTAACAGGACACAGCAGCATCTCACAGTCAACTGCAACGGAAGCAAAACAGTTACGTGATGCTGGTGTGACTGTTTTCTCGGTTGGAATAGGAAACGCAGATTCAAATGAACTGACAGAAATTGCCTCTTCTCCAAACAATGTGTTTAAAGTTACCGATTACAATGACATTTTGACAGTTTCAAGTCCATTGTCGGATAAAACATGCACAGGTATTGCAAGTTGTTCTTTTAATTAAGTAAAAGAAATAGCTCCATCAGACATCTTTTAGAACTTTGAGCCTATTTTCATGCCGGATGAATTATCAAAACTGTCGCATTTTCTTTTCATCCTAGGATCTGCGCATAGTAGCAATTGAGAAAGTACTGAATATTTCTTTAAACTTTTGTGTATTATTGTGGTAGGACGAATCATTTCTTCTGGATAAATGATAATAATTTCAATACGTCACGTTAGAATTGAACAGGAATTAAACAAGTTTGACGGATTATAAACTGATAAAGCAGCATTTTAAGTTGCTGAATATCATACGCACATGTGATACAGTAATATGAAGTAAATACATTTCTATTCCTGTCTATTCTTTGCAAATCTTGGACAAATATGTTTATTGTTTAAACGTTTGACTACTGATAAATAATAGTAATTTGATAGTAATCTTCAGTAATTACCACGTTATGTTTGCCAGTTCTTTTGAAAATCTTGGGCAAATATATTTGGTGTGTAAAAGTCGGACTTCTCACAAATAATAGTCATTCGCAAATATAGCCACGGGCAATGTCTGAATAGGAAGCTTGAACTAGCCATCATATTATGACTGCTCACCAAAGGCATATGTATGTGTTTCCATAATTTTTCCTAGTATGCAATGACCCGCGATTGCCACACCTAATATCCAGCTCTGAAGATTTTAGAATAAATACTACTGTAAACCTCAGCTGTGAAGTAGGGTATGTCCTTGTTGGAGACGCTGTAATTAGCTGTGATGACAGCGGAATTTGGAGTGGGTTAGCAAGATGTGAACCGATAGGTATACTATTCCTTTATACCTTTACTGTATTTCTATAATCCAACGCCAAGTCTTACTATAATTTAAGCTTGAAGCACTTCGGCTGTGTAGGGTGGACCGAGTAATGTAGTAGACAGGAAAATAAATCTAATTTCATTTTGAGTTTGGTCTTGATGTCCATTAGATCAAAGCGTGCATGAGCCTATGTGTCTAAAATAACTTGCTCATGACTACACTAAGAATTCATACAAAAGATGTTCATATAAGTCATTCATATCAGCTTGTCTCACTTTTTGTCAAGGAAATCGATATAAATGAATTTCTGATAGAAATCATTATCTTACTTTTTTTTGGGAGATTGTGGACCTCCACCCCCACCACCTACTCACGGGAGCTCGCAAATAGCCAACACAACATTCGAGGAATATGTCCAATATTTCTGTGATTCTGGATACAACATAAAGGGCCTAAACATTTTACAGTGTCAAGCAGATGGATCTTGGAATGGAACACATCCATATTGCGTACCCGTAGGGGTGGAAGGTAACTGACTCTACAAAATTGGCACTTTTTTTTTCATGTTAGTTACAATGTTATAAATAATTTTACGCATAAGTTTTCTCTCTTAACAGCGTAAAACATAAAATACTAGTACATGTATAACATATATTTCGAAAAAGGTCTTATTAGAGTAATTGTTTTTACACATTAATGCAGGACTTTCGAGATCTGCGGCTGAGGAGAGGGGCTATGTAATGGCTCGATTAAAATTATGAGGTCAAACCGAATTACTACATCGAAATGGCGTTTTTACCTGTTTTTCACAATTTTGAGGATTATATAAAGTCCTTGAAAAAGAGATATCAATTTCATATGAAAGCAAACGAATGCCATGGATACCTTCAAACCAGTTATGCCTAAAGTCTCGGATACGTATAACTGACTAACCGTATGAAGGACTTTTGCGATGAAGATTGTGATATAAATTATGCCTTTCCTACAAACAAGATGACTGTAACTTTCAAGTTAGACCATATTTTGATGGATATAATACGTATGTTAGTAACATCCATCTAATATTGTAGATGATGAGCTACAGCTTAAAATTAAGCTAAATAAAAAAAAAAAAAAAAAAAAAAATGTTGAAAAGAAACTTCGGATCGTACTATTGACCAAATTTTCACTTTCTTTCCAGATTTTTTCTATTGGACTTAATGCTGCATAATCAGTAAGAAAGATTATTAGCCTTTTAAGCAAATGCTTTAAGAGTTTTTGACTTACTGTGATTTAAGGGCGGACTTAAGGTATGGCCATCCTAACTTGCTTTTTGCGATCTCGTTACTTTCCATCCGATATCGACAACAATTCGTTAGTATTTCGGCTGTATCGGAAGTATAACGGCAACGAGGATCTGGTTACTTGGTTTACTCTTCAATGTATTAGTACAACGCAGAACCAGCATTCCAAAATGTCGTCCCATGGCAATCCCGGTTGTGCTGTGTTAGGAAAGACAGAAGAAAAAAGAGTTTTTGCCAAGAGCATACGTGTAGATCACAACTATGACGATCTTTCTTGATACTGTATTGGATATGAGTTCATTAAAAAGCCGAGAAATTATTATCACGCACAGATTCCACAGACAGTGAGACAGTTGGAAAGATGGCAGACGAATTGTTGAATTTGGTGTTTTACTTCATCATTTGCGGTCGTGTTCGTGTAGGATGGTGGCCTATCGCTGTATTCTATGTTGTTCAGAGTTGTTGGGAAATTACGAAATGGACTTGGATGGAATCTGTATTTCAAATATGAGAATACTGACAAATTAAATTTAGTTTGCATCCAAAAATAAACTCGCAAATATTGAATCTTTATTATCACACCGGAAGTCACAGAGTAAAGAGAAGCCTACAGTGGCGGTCCACATCAGACTACATCAGGGCCCCACAGTTCCCTTACAGAAACAGTTAATCGTGCTGCTTACAGGAAAATTCAGAAATTGAAAAAGACTGAAATATCTTGCTGCCAACACTGAATGAATAAAGGTTGTTTTATGACGCATCGACAGCGCTGGTCATTTAGGGCGCATATCTGTCTTAAAGGAATGATTAAAGTGGAATTTTTGAGCCAAAAGGATTTGAGACATACTGACAGTAAAAGAGTTGATTTAAGAAGGATTATGTGTGATCTCAATATGCATAAAAGACATAATTGAGCGACAGGTCAATCCCTATCGACTCAAAAAGTTATGAACGGTGGGGTTTAGATTGTGATAAAAGATTTAAACAGTCTTAAATTGATAATACAAAAGTCTTTAAATGATGTAACTTTTAATGTGCATAAAATATAATATTGAGTGGCTGGACGCCCCTGCCTACTCAACGTTTTAAATGAAAATGTTAAGACTGTGAATAGCAGTGAATATAGCTTAAAATTGAGAAAGTGTGGAGCCTCCAATGGGATCAAAACACTCCCATTAAAGAGGTCCTGACTCCAATGTAGTTACGATGCTCTCACGATAGCTAATCCTCCCATTAAGGAGATGCAGACTGGAGGTAAAAAGGATTAAGAGGTAGAAAAATGGGTTTACAACAGAGGTACAAAAGGTAATTAAGAAAATATCACAGCTTGTTGTATAGAGCAATCTCTTTGATGAAAGTGATAATTAAATCAATATTGACTGTTTCAAAGAGATTGTGCATACTGTCAACATTGTAGTATTTCCCACGAATTGGCTGAAAGTCACTGCAATCTAATAAAATATGTTTTAATGTTAGGTGTTCATAGCATTGAATACATTCTGGTGCATCTTCTTTGGTTAAAAGCCAGGAGTGTGTTAACCGAGAATGTCCAATTCGAAGCCTTGTGATTATCACCTCTTCTCGACGAACGGACCAGTAAGACGGATACCACTCGCCAAGGATTGGTTGAACAGAATGAAGTTTGCTGAAATGATCTGCATCCCATTGGGATTGCCAAAGACATTGGATGGAAGGTATAATGGATGCTTAAAAATCTGTGTAAGTTATTTTAAAATGAGATATGGGAATAGACAATGCCACGTGGCAAGTGCATCGGCCTTTTCATTGCCTCGAATACCCATGTGACTAGGAAGCCAGCAAAATACAAGCTTGTTTATATCAGAGAGAGAGGAAATTCTTTCAAGAACAGCACAAATAGATGGAATTTCAATTTTCTGGTTAAAGAGAGCCTGGAGTGTAGAAAGAGAGTCTGAGAACAGAAGAAAGCGTTAGACCTACTTTTCTGCTAGACTCAAAGCAAGGTCGATTGCCTTCACTTCAGCAGAAAATATTGAAAAATTGTCAATAAGGTGACATTTTTTGTTTTTGTTATCAAATACTGTTGACCATTAAACATTATGACCATTAAAATCCCCTTCAAGCATGAAGGGAGATGGTAGCTGTGTAATAAGATCGTTGAGCTTGTTTTCATTGATAGGAAAACTTGGGGGGAGGTAAATAGAGCAGAGGGCAATGGTTTTATGAAGGGAAAGGCGAACAGCAACAGCTTGCAGAATTTAACTGTATTTGTATATGGGGGATGTTGTTATTTACAATAACAGACACACGCCTGGGCCTTATCACCCTCATTGTATATCTTGTTATAAATAGAGTGACATCTAAAAAGGGACAGTGTCCGATTCCTTCAAAAAAGTTTCCTGTAGCCATATTGATACAGGATTGTGTTAATTAATTAACATTGAAATCTCTTCATTATTTGACTGTAGGGTTTCATTCTTTAATTTCTTTACAGATTTTGGAGTGCCTAAAATAGAAGAGATTGTTTTTTCAATAACGAAAGGTGGTAATTTTGTGATCCTTTTTGATGTGTCAGCTAACTCGATGACAATAAAACTAGCACAACTAGTGTGTGAAGTAAAAGAAATATCTGATTCTGCATCCGAATGTGAAAGTATATGCTTGGCTTTTTTGGATTAGCCACGATAGTTATAATATATATCACTAATGCTCCCCACCCGCCTCGGAGCCCAACAAGGGGCCATGATCTGGAGAAACCAGCACAGATCATGAAAAGATACATCGATTATATACTCAAAGTGAAAGGGCTAGACTGGACAAATGAAGGCCCACAGAAAATCACACCAAGCATAGACTATCTTTGGGCGGTCACAAGTTTCATCCAAACACCAACTTTCACCTGATTAGCCCATAAGCCACCGCTTTCTAGGGCATTGATTTATATCTATAACAGAGAGGGAAAAATGAT
This sequence comes from Tridacna gigas, assembly GCA_945859785.2. Lineage (NCBI taxonomy): Eukaryota > Metazoa > Mollusca > Bivalvia > Cardiida > Cardiidae > Tridacna > Tridacna gigas. The sequence goes on along the minus strand of OX244031.2, from coordinate 8,845,420 downwards.
TTATTGTCTTTTATGAATATCTGTGTATAATAAAATAAAACACAGTTAAGAGAACTGCCCTAGGGTCAGGCATGACCAGCCGATTGATCAGGACGGGCCCTCCTGACCTCTCGTTTAGTTCAATTCATGGCCAAAGTGATGTGTTGTAAAAAAGAGCAATTTAAGGGCCTTACTCTGAATCAACTTAACCACCAGGATCCCGTCATCAAAGACACGAATTGCATCCCACGGCAAACGGGTAGGCACAGTGGGGGGGGAGGGGTCTTTCTATAGTGCGACAGCTTGGCTGTTTCTAGACCCGCGTCCAGCTGGGGAAATGTATTGAATATTTTGGATACATTTATCACAAATTGAAGTTGTGCACAACTTTTGTGAAATTGCCTGGTACCATGAATTCCACATCATATGTTATTCCTCGGTTATTCTAACTCTATTCCAGATGTCCAGATCTACTCAGTTGCAATTCCAAGTTATACTGACCCCGAGGATGAAAATTACTACAAAAGGAGAGAATGCTGGTAACAAGCATGCCTTCTTTTTCCAGTTTTCTATCCTTCTTAAGGAAAATTTCTTTGTTTGAGCCTGATTATTCTTGTTGTCTGCAAATGCTCTAGATTTGGTCAAGTCTTTAACTTTGTCCCCTGCCTAAGATCAATAAATTCATATTAATTTTTCAGTCAGAGGACATTGACTCACTCGTCACAGCTAGGTAGATTCCTTATCTACATCTAACCTCTTCCGTATAAGTGAGTCTTTTGAAATAACAATCACATGATCTTAAACATGGCGGCGCCCCTGTAAATCGCGTAGCAACGGCATGAACAACCACGGTGAAGTTATTCACATCTATCGATCTGTCCATGAAAGTTCCAAACGGACACGATGAACCACGAAAATTGAATGTACGACCTGTTTGCAGACGGAAATATACTCAGAAAAATACCGACAGAAAATGTGACTCATGTTGTCTTTTTTAAGAGGTGCCCTACAGTTTCAATAACGGCAAAATACTTTCGGTGATGAAATGTACTGTGTAGGTGCATATCAAGCTATGTGATACTTCCGAGGGATTTGATCACCGGATCACCCGGGGTATGCCGAATGTACATCATTTGCCACATGTAACAAATAGCAAGGGGTGCAATCGGGATTAATGTATAAGAGTATAATGCTCATGATACTGAACATGGTGCGAAATGTTAAGCATCACTGAGTAAACATTGTGTTAAAATTTAGTTAAATGTTTTTGTAGATAAAAGCTTTCAACCTACGGAAGAAGAAGAAAAGACATTCTAAGTTTGAGTATCCTATTACCACCAGAAAAAAGGCTTTTGAAAACATTGTGGAAAAGGGAGGAAATGCTAGTAACCAGTATTTTCTCCTTTTCCTACAATGTTTTCAACCTTTTAAAAGAGAAAATTCAATTTTTGAGTCACATTTATTTTTTCGTCTGCAAATGCTTTGAATTTGGACAAGTCTTAAATTTTGTTGTTTGATAAGAGTTAAACCTGATAAACCAACCCTCTTTTGACTACCTCTCTTTAACAATACAGTCCAGTAAATCTAGCAAAATACAGCATCGAACCAGGAACTAATTGCAAAATAACTCATTTTTGTTACTTTTGGATTCTATTATATATAGTTTGATACTGGAAAAAAGTTGCACTCTGAAATATGTGGCAAAATGCTAAAAATTAAACCTTTTATATCACTGTCATTTACACTCTTTCAGTTTTTAGTAATCAAGCATCTGATGTACTGAATCAATTAAAATGAATAAAACTTATAAGTAGTATAGTAAATACTCGATCTGGCTCATTGCCATTACGCTCACGCATTCGCTTAACAAAATAATCCGTGGTTAAGTGAGCCAGCAATTTTAAGTTGCGCATGCAATTATGCATTTATTATTGTTTATCAAAATCAACCACGCTTAAGCACGCTGTGTAAATTTATGCAATCCAACCACGCTTAAGAATATGGCTAACCCTTATCCATTCAACCCGTCCTTAAGATTATAGCCAGCTCTTAAACAATATAACAATTTTATGTAACATTAACATGCTCATAAAATTAAAAACAAAATGGGGTTAACAAGTCAATCTGATTAAGGTCAGCAAACAAAATGGCATAACCTTTTTTACCAAATTTTTTTACTTACATGTAAATCAATTTTTAAAAAATTAAAAAAAAAATTGAAATATTAAGCTAACCAGCTCATCAGCTAATCAATGCGTAACCCCCAACAAACCCTTACATCAGACAATTGCTTAACCTTTTTCCCAACCCATCAACCAACGCATCACGCATCAGCTAACCGGCTTATGTGTTTGTGGGCGGCTTAAGATATTGATAAAAAAAATAAGAAAAAATAAAAAAATAAAATTTGAATTTTACTTAAAAAATCATGCTTCTATAATATATAAGATAAGTGGAAAAAATAATAACTCCAATATGTCTTATGATAAAAACTTAGAAATCCAAAAGTTAAATGATAGTGTTTCATTTGGTGATACACCAGATGAACCATGTGATAAAGGACCTGTTAGCTATTGTGAAGCCATGGGTTTCAATGAAGAAGAGTTTGATAAAATGGTAAGAGAACAAAAAGATAAAGAAGCAGAAGAACGACAAAGAGAAGAAGAAGAATACATCATACTTAAGAATAATAAAGTGGGTGATTTTTTGTCTCGTGCTAATCAAATAAGATATGATGCATTTAATAAAGCTGACACTTTGAAAGATAAGATGGGTGATGATTTACTGACACGAATAGAAGAAGATAAGATGACTGAAGGAGAGATGGATGCACTTGTTGAAATATATTTAGAACTTTTAAAGAAATACTTAACCTTAGAAAATTGAAGGAGTTCTTAAAGTAAAATTTTAAATAATAATAAAAAAAAAACATATATTATATCTCTTGATATAACATATGTGCATGAACACCACCAAATGCACACGCGACGTTTAACTGTGTAATTCATGAATTTGATAACATCTTTTAAAAAATATTTTTGTAAGAATTTACAAACATATTTTTTAAAAAATTTTTATAAAAATAAAAAATTGAATTTTTCTATGTTAAGTTGTAAATATCATATAGTAAGATGAGTGTTTTGAATAAAATTACTAAAGAGTTTAAGAAAAAGTTAAAAAAGACTTTATGGAGAAAAATAGAATGTGAGCCTGATTATAATGGTAGAATGGTATTTTTTACAGGAATTGCAAGAGAACATTATATAGATACATTTTATATAGCAAAGTCTGCTATTTACTACCAATTTAGTAAAAGGATGAGAGAATATGGTGTGGGAAATCTAACTGTGTGGATTGGGCTTGCTAATATTAATTTAAATAGAACAGGGATGTATTGGCTTAATGTTAAACCAGAAAATGAAGAATATTTAGTTACATATTACCAAAAAATAGAATATTTATATTTAAATGACGGGGCATTTATGCCTGGTTCATATCATGATGATTGTCTTTGTCCTTGCTTAGAATTTAGTGAAAGATATGAGGATTTAACTGGCTATCCAGAATATGAAGATTATGAACATGATGAAGAAGATGAAGAAAATGAAGAAGAAATACTTAGACGTTATCGTCAAAGACATAATGAAACAATAGAAACAATCACAGCTGTTAACTCTACATCTGGATTTGAATATATGCAATCAGATTTTGAAAGGTTTTGGGCAGACAACACTCGTAATTTTGTTGATGGAACCTATGATATTACATTTGGTGAGTTAGGTATTCAACTAATTAGAAGAAGAAATGATGATGAACAAGATGAACAAGATGCAGCGCGTTTAAGACAAGTTCTTGAAAATCTTAGAAAAGAAAATCTTAAAAAAGAAAACATCAATGAAAAGAAAACCTTTTATTCACCAGAATGTGTAATTTGTATGAGTAAAAAACCAGATATACTTTTTTGCAATTGTGGTCTTATACCTATATGTAATGATTGTGATGATTTAAACGAAAATTCAAACAAGTGTCCAGTTTGCAAAACCGATAGTGATATAAAACGTAAAATTTAACAGGAATATCGGGGGACGTATCTATCCGAGGATAAATTCTGTGAACCCCAAACACAGAGAGACTTAAGCTTTAATATTCCTGTCTTAACTAATGTTGAAAAACGTTAAACTACTACCATGATATAGACCATTTTTTCATGCCTCCTCACCGAAAACGAAAGAGGAAGTTATTTAGCGCACAACCCTTTAACTTTTGCTTAACACACCAAAAACTGAAAATGGTAGAACATTATAATATTAACAAACATTTTTTACCCTGTTTTCTAAAAAATGTTTAACTTGTACAATAATTGTATAAAATACTTAATATTGTTTTTTTAAACAGCAGCCTTACAACATTATGATATGGTATTAATTTACGGGTTGTTAGACCGCGCCAGAGGTTACCGTGTTATTAGTAATAAAATTTTTACAGCAAGGAAGTAAGGCTACAATTATTATCATTAAATAAAAATCGTATTTTATACAATTACCATATACAGTTCATTTTTTTAGAAAAAACAAAGCAAACAATTATTAATATCATAACATACAACCATTTCCCTCAAAAGTTCAGTCTAAAGTGCATTACAAAATATTGGAAAAAGTTGTAAAATACTATACCACGTGATCTTGGTGTGTGTGTCGATAAACCCTTTTTAAATATTTAACCCTTTTACTGGGTTAAATATTTTTTTACAAGTCTAACTCTATCAGTAACGTCAAATATGCATTTTTAGCATTAGGGTTATTTGACCTTGTTATAAAGTTTATAACATCACATTGATCTATTACTAAAGGTTGAGGAAAAACTATACAACTACAACCTTCTCCTTTCTTTTTTACTATGGAGTAGTCAGCCTGTTCAACTCCATTTACGAATATATTGACTTTTGCCTCTTCTTTTAAAATACCACTACCTTTAGCAACCATTAAAGTTCCTCTTATAGTTCTACCAGGAGCAGACATAAAATAACCTCCTATCCCATGGCTTAATCCAGAGCTTCCATTACCAAAAGAAAACTCATAATTACCATCTGCTAATGCACCTTGTTCCTCGGCACACACGCTTATAACAGTTTTAGGGAGCGATACTTTTTCATCCACGTAGGACTTTGTTGCTAAATCTCTTTCTTCTATAGGTGCCCCAGCATTTTTTATAGAAAAACCTTACATACTTATACTCGCAACAGCGGAAAAACTTCCATCATGATATTTTACGATAGCTCCACCATTATCAACATAATTTTTATTAGCAGCAGCGTCACGGTCTATTGGATTTGGTAAACCGGTGATTGGGTTACCGTTCATAATTATTTTGCCAGCTGCTAAAAAAGCTCCAGCATGGTTTTTTGTTAAAGCTTTTTCACCAGTGGTAGCTTCATTCACAACTGTATCTACATAAAACTTATTTGCAACATCCTGTGGTTCTGTAGGTTTTTTAACATCCGTTAAAGTATGTCCTTGCATATTTATATCCGCAATAGCAGAAAAACTTTCATCTGAATTTATTACGATAGCACCACTATTATCTACGTAAAACTTATTAGCAGCTTCACTTAGCTCTATAGGTTCGGGTATGTTTCTTATTTTATTAAAACCCATGTTTAAATATCCTGTCATAACGTATCCACCGTTTTCATCTAACAACCCTGAGATACCATCAACGTAACTCTTAGTGGCAACATCCTGAGGATTTACTGGATTACTAACCCGTATTAATGTATTACCAGCCATATTAATAGAACCGGTAACGGGGGTTGTTCCATCTTTACGTAAAAAATTATTACTTATGTAAGCGAGTGACACACCATCGCCACTTGTTTTAACATCATCTATTCTTCCAAATTTATCAACGGGCATCGTTTTTAATATTACTAAAAAAGTTTATTTAAAACATTTTGAAATTTATTACCTAAACCCAACTCTTTAAGAATGAACAAACATAAATGACCACAAAATACTTCCCCTGCATGTTGTAATTGGTCAGTATTGTAGTGTATAGGATGTTTTAAATAATCTATAATTTCATTAGGTGGTTGAATACCATAACTATCAAAATAAATTTTAGTTTTATCATCTTTAAACCATGCAACCCAATGCGTACCAGGTCCTCTGCTATCATCAAGGTTTAATATACCGCATTCATTTTTTTTTTTTTTTATTGTTTTTTGGTAGGGTATCTCTTAAAAATGTTCCTCTAAAATTTTTTAATTTTAATTTTTTTGCGGCATCCTCAAGTTCAAAATTGCTTAAAGGTTTATTTGGTAAAGTTATACTATCAATTAAAATATCTTTCATTTTTATATATTTAAATATTTACAATAGCACTATTATCAACCCATGAATTAAACTCATCAGAATAACCTTTCCACTTTACAAGAGATTGCTTTTTTCCCTTTTTAATAACCTTTTCTATCCTATACAACTCTTGACTTGTTTTTTGTAGTTCAGGTTCATAAAAGGTACCTTTTATTTCTTCACCATTTAAATCTTCAATTTTATATGTTACAGGTGATGTATGTTTTACTTCTGAAACTGTAAAAACCTCTTCAGTCCATCTTGTGGTATAACCTTTTTCAAAAGTCTTTTTCTTTTTACTTATCCTTACTTTATCTCCAACAGAAAACTTTGGTTTGATATCTTCTTTTACTTGATTATAATCAGGGTACATTGTTTTCCAAACTTTATTTTCATTCTTCTTCTTACTTGCTTCAGTTGGCGTCATCTTAATAGAAGAATGTCTCGTGTTATTATATAACTCAACCAATTCTGGTAACACGTTAATATAAACATTTGTTGAGTGAGCAGAAAAATACTTCCACATTTTTTCTTTCATTGTTCTAATCCATCTCTCAACAACGCTGGATTTTTTCTCATTTTCAGTAGAATACAATTCAATTAAATCTTTAACTTCTTTATTATAAAACTCTTTACCTTTATCCACCCACATTTTCTCAGGTTTTCTTTCCTTAAAAATACTCTTCAATGCAACAGAAACAGATTTTCCTGTTTTATCTTTTAATGGTATCAGCCACCCATACTTTGAAAAGATGTCAATGACAGCAAGAAGATATTTTACACCACGATTAAATTTAGAGAATGCTTGCATATCTACTAAATCTGCAGCCCATATCCTATCAATACCATTTACTCTAACTCTCCTTTTCTTAAATTTTCTTTTTACAGGTTTATGTAATTCTTCTGCTAGCGTTATATTTTGGTCATTTTTTTTTTAATTCCCATACCAAATCTTTTTTTAGTACCAATTAATGAAGAAACCAATCCTCTTTCTATTTTTTCCCTAATTGTTGGATTATAGATACCTTTTAACTCTTTAAGCATATTAACATCACAAACAGAATTTCTTGTTGCTGTATCATCATGTTTAAGATAACATATATCATGATGATATGCTGCTTTATCAACACGATTTACAGGCTTTGACCATTTTTTAGGTGTTAAATCAGGATTTAATCTTTTCTTTAACTTGGTACCAGGACCAGTAAAATTATGACCTGGTAAGTGCATTTCAACAGGTAAGTTATTGATAACCTTGTTTAACAACGACCCTCCCTCTATTTTAGTAAATTGAGTTTTAGTTGTTCCACATTCTTTACATTTACCCCGTTTCATATTTCTACCATTTTTACTTACCGCACATTCAAAATTGGTTGTTTCAGTTTGTTTTTTACACTTAACACAATACATTTTTTTATATTAAATTAAAATTTTTAATATAAAATGGATATTGTTAATTTATCATGGAATGAAGCGTTAGCAAAAAGATTTAACCACCCCCTTTTACCAAGAAGTATCAGAGGTTTAACAGTAGGTAAATCAGGATGTGGTAAAACTACACTTTTACTTAACCTTTTGTTAAGACCTGATTGGTTAGATTATGACAACTTATGCGTTTTTGGTAAAAGTTTGTTTCAACCAGAATATCGCATACTTAAAAAAGCTTTTGAAGAAAAAATACCAAAAGAATACATATTAAGGTTGTTTCCACTTAAAAATGAAGTTCAAAACTATGATGTTTCGCCTACAGCGTTAGTTGAAGAATGGAGCAAAACAATTAAAGAAAAATCCGATATTAACTGTGAATTTTTTGAAAATGCTTGTGATGTACCTGACCCAAGAGATTTAAACGGGGAAAATAAAAACTTAATGATATTTGATGATTTACTCTTGGAAAGGCAAAACAAATGTGAAAGCTATTATGTCCGCGGAAGACATAGTAACGCAGACTGTTTTTATCTATCACAAAATTATTTTAGATTACCTCGTCAAACTATTAGAGAGAATGCAAATTTTATATGTTTGTTTAGACAAGACTTAAAAAATCTTAATCATATTTTTAGCGATCATGTAGGGGATGATATGACAAAAACTGAGTTTGTTAATTTTTGTAAAAATTGTTGGGAAAGGCCACATGGATTTGTTGTAATTGACTTAACCAATAACAAATACAACGGTAAATATAGAAATGGATTTGACAACTTTTATATACCTAAAAATTATAAAGATTATTATTAAAAATTGAAAATAAATAACTTAAGAAGATTTTAAATATAATTATAAAAAATGAGTTATAATAATACATTTGGATTTAAAACAAATAATTTTTATGGTTTAAGTTTAAAAGAAATTTTGTTACGTGTTGAAATAGGAGTAGAAACAGAAATACCTGATTTATTTAAAGTTATTACACTTTCAAATTTAAAGAAAAAAATTACTGGTCTCAAACTAAAAAAATAGTTCCAATCTTTTTCAAGAAACAACAATACTCTTAGTGAAAAAGAAAAATGTATTTGTTTTGTAAAAGACTATATTTCAAAATTGTATGCTCATATAAATAAATGGTCAGAGATTTTTATAAGTGAAGAGTTGGATAAAACTAAAGAAAAACATAGAAGACATTTAAAAGAAATAATTCCTTATGTGAATAGAATAAATGAAATAGAATTTGCTCTTAGAGTAAATAAAAATTATGGAAATAAATATTTTTCACAAACAAGTGCTAAAGAGTTTTTTAGTCAACATAATTTAATGTAAAAAATATATTTTTGTTTTAAAATATATTTTTAGTAAATATAAAATGGAAGAATTGCTTGAAAAAATTGTAAAAAACACTGACCATAAAAAATCATTTCAAATTATCGTAAGTGATAACAAATCAGATTTTAAAACAAGATTTACTCCACCACTTCAACTTGAACCTGATAAAGAATATGAAATAGCTTTAGTCAATCTTGAAACTTACTATTCATTTCCTAATATTACTGATAGTAACAACATTTTTGTTTATTCACAAGATAGTGGTAACACGTGGGAAAAGATAAAGATACCAACAGGTAGCTATGATTTAATTGATATCAATAATTATATACAACAAGAAATGAAGAAAAAAGGACATTATGATTTATTCAATGAAGAATATTATATTTACTTAACAGCAAACACTAACACCTTAAAATCAGTTTTAATTCTTGAAAATGGATATCAGGTGGATTTTAATCAGAGAAACAGTATTGGAAAGGTATTAGGATTTAACAGAGCAAAATATGTTCGAGGGTTTCATGAATCAGAAAATTTAGTTAATATCTTAAGTATCAACAGCATACTTGTTAATATTGATTTAATCTCAGGTAGTTAGGTTAATGGTTCCCAAAGAAACACAATTTACAGCTTTTTTCCAAATGTATCTCCGGGTTATAAAATAATAGAAAATCCAGTTAATCTGGTATATTTACCTTTAACGTTGAATGAAATACATGATTTAAACGTTACGCTAACTGACCAAGATGGAAACATATTAAATTTAAGAGGAGAAACATTAACGATTAGATTTCATATAAGAGAATCACGTTAAATATAAAATGTCAAAATACATGAACGCTAAAGTAAATATAACAGAAGGGCAAAAGCAAAAGCTAAATCATGCTTTAAAAAAACAAATGTCAGGCAAGTATTCGTTTAAATTATGAAGATTTGCATGGTAATGATGTAATAGCATTAACCAAGTCACAAGTAAATAAACTTACTAAAGCTTATGAAGCTGGTAAGGGAACCACGATTAGAATGACAGAAAAACAACTTAAACATAACATGAAAGTAGAAGGTGGATTTTTACCTTTGATAGCTGGATTGGCATCAGCTGCTTTACCTGTATTAGCAAAAACAGTATTACCTGCTTTAGGTGTGGGTGCCTTAACTGGTTTAGCATCAACAGGAGTTCAAAAAGCAATGGGTAATGGTCTATATCTTAAGAAAGATGGACGTATCTGTCAAGTTGAAACTGATGGTGAAGGTTTATATCTTAAACCATATAGAGGAAAAGGTCTAAAATCTAAAGGTGATGGATTGTATTTAAAACAAGGTGGAAAAATTTATGATGGAAAAGGTCTTCTTTTAGGACCAAATAGTCCATTTGCTAATATTCCTATATTAGGAGCAATTTTGTAAATTAAAAAGAATGAATGTGCATAAATTTGGAAATAATAAACCTAAAATGTTTCAACCAAAAACTATTTTTTGGAAACCTGTAGAAGTTAAATAGCCAGCTAAAAAAGTTAATCCTGTTACTTGGGATGTTTTTGCTCAACAACCTCTAATATTAAAAGGTGGTGAAACTAAAACTATTGTTTTAGGTTTTGGTTTTATGATGACTAAAGGAGTTGTTTTAATTTCTCTATCATTCAACTTAAAAATAAAGCAATTAAGTATAACAAATGAGGTAGTGTTGGAGGAAACCCCAGATGCGGTTACCACAATTACAAACAACTCTAGTAACCTATTAAAAATTAATGAAGGTGAATTTTTGTGTCGTATTTACTATTCTATTTAAAAAAAATAGTTGTAATTAATAAAATGGAACTATCAAAAGAAAAGGTTTATCCAGTACTACCAGAAGCACGAAATATACCAAATGCGCCAACATTAGAACCAATAATATCAGCAGGAGACAATGGTCAATCCTTTAGACTACAAAAAATATCAGAAATTCAAACATTTCTTGAAAATGAAGTTAAGGTTAGAGAGCAGTTAAGTAAAAAGTATTTAAAGATAAGTAAATCAGTTGATAACGTTGAAACAGGACTAGCCACAATAGCACTAGGTGCCGGAGCAGGTGGAATAGCACTTTTAAGTACCGTGGTAGCGATACCTGCAACGATAGCTTTAGAAGGTTGTGCTTTAGCTGTTGGACTTGCTGCAATTGTTAGTAAATTTGTGGTTAGAAGAACCAGGACAAAATCAGAAAAAACATCTTCAGATTAAAATGTTAGCTGATGCAAAACTTGATACTCTTAATACACATATATCAAAAGCAATATCAGACAACAAAATAGACCATTCAGAATTTACTTTAATTATGGATGAACTTGAAAAATATAAGGTGATGAAGGAAGAGATACGGGCTAAGTCAAAGAAAAAAAGCAAGCTAGAGGAACAGGAGAGCTTAATCGAGAAGGGGAAACAGGAAGCACGGGAGGAATTCCGCAGACTAGTAGAAAGAAACAATGGAATCAATTAAGACTAAAACCACCTAAGTTTAAATGTTCTTGTGCATGTGAGATAGGTAATACTAATTAAAAAAATGATAAGATAAAAAAATTTTTTACTTAAAAAAATATGTCATTTTTAAAGATAAAAGACCCTGTGAAAAAGGAACAAATTGTAAAAGAATATCTCGCAACAAAGAAAAGAATTCGTGATAGTCAGCTTGCAGAAAGAACAGGTGAAATTGAATTACAAACAGACCTTTCAAAGTTTTTTAGACCTATTACAGAAACACAAAAAGCCGCAACAAAGGAAATTACAGAAGGGCTTAAACCTATTAAAGAGGGGATTGAAGACTTACCTAAAGCTATTACATTTCCAACCTTTCCTTCTATAAAAGCCTATGAAAGACCGGGATTAAGTGATGAAGATATAGAAGAAATTTTTTGGTTTAAGGAAGCGATGGAAGAAGAAGAAGGAGACCCATTATTACTTATTGGACCACTTGCAACAAAGCAACTAAGAAGATTTACCAATAAGGATGAAGCTGATACAACGTACGGGTTATATGACAAAAAAGGTAAATTTTATATTGGTAATGAGGAAGTTGAAATTTTAGGAGATGATATTTTATTTGCAAATAAAACCTATGAAGGTACACCTGGTCTGTGGGAGTTAATTATAGCAAAAAGACCGGATAAAGATAAATATACTGATAGGGATTATGAAAATTATAAGGAGATAATGTTAAAATCTGGCACCCTTCATAAAAATAATAACAAAGATAGTCATTTACCAAAAAGCAGTAAAGCATTCAAATGGAAAAAAAATTCTTTCCAAACTTTGGCTTGATAGACCTATTAGTGGAGAAGGAATTACCATTATCCCATCTGACCCTAACGCACTATTAAAAAGGCTTGACCTTTTGATGGCAAGTAAAGAAGCTGGTAATACAGGTGTAAGAAATGAGCTTGTAAGTATTTGTGATGAATTAAAAAGACAACGCGCATTAAATTCAAAGAGTTATAAAAATTTAATGTCTATACTATAAAATGATTACATCACAAAAGAGAGGATTTAAAAGAAATTATGCTTATGGAGGAGCAGGTATATTTGATACTTTAGCTAATTTTCTTACAAGACTTTTTACTAGTAGCGCAGCTAAACAAATTGCATCTTCAGCAGTTGATGTTGGTAAGAGTGTTGCAAAGGAAGGAGCAAAGAAAGCGTTAGAGGTTGGAAAGAGTGCCGCGGTTGATGCAGGTAAAAAGTTAGTTGAAAAGGCTTTGACACCAAAATCTAAAAAGATTTTAGAAAAATATACTCAAAAGCCAACTACAACAACTCAACCTGCAACACAAAATATTAACACCTTAATAGATGGTAGTGCCATTGCTATACAAGATTTAGTTAAGAAATTAAATAGTAAGGGTTCCCGAGTTAAAGTATTATGAAAAAAATAAATTTAAGTTAAGCAAATTATTACATTAAATAAAAAAAGAATGTCAAATCTTAAATTTAGGATAACAGAATATGAAAAATACAATACAAAAAGAGTTGGTATTCTTTATGGCCAATTTAAACTTAATGAAGATTGTGAGATTCTTGAAGTAAATAATACAAGTTATGATTATAAAAAGGTTGTTGTAAAATTGTCTCCTGAAAAAGCTGATATCATGAAGGGTTTTGAAGATGAAGTAAATCTATATTTAGAAAAAAACAATATACCAAAGGTGACCGTTGTTTATGGAAATAAAATTTATCCTAAAATGAGAAAAAAAAATTCTGCTATAAAACTTAAAAATATTAAACTTAAGGGTGTTTTTGCAAATGATGAAAACAAATCATTCCCCCCACTATGGTTAGAATATTAAAAACACAACTCAACTCAATTATAATTTTGACTTAAAAATTATAATTGCATATAATAAAAATGGATATTTTAAACATTAAAGCACCGATCTTAAAAGATGATAGTATTGATGAATATGAATATTATGAATATCTACCTATTACAGGTACCAATCTAAACAATCCAGGAGGAAATATTAGAATAGAAATCGAAACTCAAGATATTTTTTATCATCCTTCTGAATCTTTTTTAGAGATTGCAGGTAAATTAGAAAAAGAAGATGGAACTGAATATAATTCAGATAATGACCGTGATTGGGTAACCTTAACAAATAATGGGTTGATGTATTTGTTTAAAAATATTAGATATCAACTTAGTGGTCAGGAGATAGAAAGCATTAATTATCCTGGCCAAACTACTACAATGCTAGGACTGTTAAAATACCCCGATGACTTTTCTAAATCACAGGGGCTAAATCAAGTGTGGTATAAAGATACCAGTGCAACTGCTAATATGAATAATAATGCAGGTTTTAAAGTTAGAAGAGATTATATTTTAGGTGCCGGTGAGCCTAATATTGCAGTTGCAGACAAGGGAACATTCAGTTTTAGGATACCTCTAAAACATATATTTGGTTTTTGTGAAGATTACAACAAAATTTTATATGGTATGAAACAAACACTAACCTTAACAAGAGACTTTAACAACAATGCCATTTATAGACCTGACACTGTTGCAGCTGCAGGTGGAAATCCTGCTAGACATGAAGCTGGTAGAGTTAATTTACTGAAGGTATCTTGGTTTATGCCTCATGTAGAGCCGGAAATTGGTAATAAGTTGGAACTTTCAAAATTTATTGAAAAGAAAGAAAAATTTCCAGTTGGTTATAGGATGATACAAAGCGACTCTATTACTGTTCCGCCAGCAACCAGTTTTACTTGGAGGTTATCAAGTAAATCATCTCCTGAAGTGCCACGTTTTTTAATTGTTGGTTTTCAGACTGGTAGAAGTGGTGACCAAACACAAAACCCAGCTATATTTGATAACTTAAATGTAAGAAATATTTATGTAATGTTAGGTTCTAAAAAATATCCTATCTGTGACCATGATATAAATTTTACTGAAAATCGATTTAGCAGAATATATGGAGAGGCGTCTATGTTTAGAAAAAAGTTTTTTAACATGGATGAATTAGTATCAAATCCTAATATTACCCCATCAGATTATAAAAATCTCTTTCCTTTGTTTGTGTTTGTAACTGATATACATGTTAAAGCCACATTTGGAGCAGTTTCTCCTGCTGTTACTGAAGCATTCGCTGTTTTACTTAGTGATAGGTTAATTAACTTTCAGAGTGATGGTAATAAAATGAGTGTAATGTATTAAGTAATTTTTATGTTATATAAAAAATGCAAAAGATTGCTGATTTAAAAAAAAAAAATATTAACAGATAACAATATTAAGTGGTATTCCTATTGGAACAAGAAAAAGTATATTGATGTTTTAAAAGAGCATGGATTGTATCCTGAAGAAGCTATACCACTTAAGAAAGTACCTAATTATGATAGAGTAAAGGATATTGCTAAAAATCCAAAAACAGTAATATTAAAGGATGTTGAAACTGAAGAAGAAACAACATTTCCATCAATTTACAAGGCTAGTAAGTTTATAGATAGATGTCCTCAAACGATTGAAAATTGGAATGGTAGAGTTTAGAATGGTAAATATAGAATTGACATTCAATAATTTTATTATTTTTTTAAAAATAATAATAAAATTTGACTTAAGGAAATATTTTTAATTTAAAAAAAGTAATTATGGATATCAATTATGATAATTATACAGTAAATGGATTAAGAGCATTAGCAAGAAATAGAGGATTAAGGGGTTATTCACGTTTAAGACGACAAGAATTAATTCAATTTTTAAATTTGGGGGGTAGCCCTATATTGGATACAAGAGTTGAAAATATAAACGTGCCAATATTACAACCAACTATAGCTCAACCTTTACCATCAACAACAAGACAAAGAACAACTACTCCACCAACTACTTCAGTTAATGATTTGTTAAAAAGTTTAGAAAATGTTAGAGTGGTACAACCTAGTATATCACCTGAACTTAATGCTTTAAAAAAGAAGATAAAAGATGTATATAGTAAAGTAGAGCAAATTAATATAAAATTAAGTAAATCTGCTTTAAAAAATTAT
Source organism: Tridacna gigas (assembly GCA_945859785.2). NCBI lineage: Eukaryota > Metazoa > Mollusca > Bivalvia > Cardiida > Cardiidae > Tridacna > Tridacna gigas. Next base: position 8,829,827 of record OX244031.2, on the reverse strand, counting down.
GCTGAAGAACATAAAATAGAAGGGATACCAGTTGCTACACAGCAAGAGTTTTTAGAGTTGACACAACCATCAATCATAAAAATTTTAACAAGTAATCGTGGGGTTAAAGTAAAAATGAATCTTCAATGTTTTATGAAAAGAGGAGATGGTGAAAATGAAGAAATAGTAAAAGCTAATTTTTCCTCTGATGTAAATGAGATTAATTTAAAAGGAACCAATGTAACAGAAATATACTATAATATGATAGAAAGAATTCTAGAAAATTTTGTTAATTTTTTGAAAAAGGGTAGTGGGTGGATATTTCATAGTGTGGTTCATTTAAAAGTGCATACCGTTATTTATGAACCATTAAATGCTGGTGGGTGGATACCTTTACCTGATTGGATTGCTAACAAAAAGGCATGTATTAATATGAAAAGTAAGAATAATGAATGTTTTACAGATTGTATTTTAAGGCATTTAAATCCAAAAGAAAAAAATGAAGAAAGAGTTGATGGTGATTTAAAATCTAAGAAAAATAGCTTAAATATGAAAGGAATTAAATACCCTGTATCTTTACTTGATATAGATAAGTTTGAAAGACAAAATCCAAAAATTAGTGTTAATGTTTATGAATATACAGATAAGAAAAGAATCAGACGAATTAGAGCTATAAAAAGTTTAAGAGAAAATCATGTAAATTTACTTTATATTGAAGATGGTGAAAAATCACATTATGTTTTAATAAAAAATATTAATGCTTTACTGAGAACCCAAACAGCCTCTAATAATAATGTTGAGTATTGTGTGCTTTGTAATGGTCATTTTGGAAGTAAAAAACTTTTAGAAAAGCATATGAAACGTTGTGTAGATTATGATGGAGTTGATTTAATAATGCCAAACCCTGAAAAGCCTGAAGAAGTCATAAAAGAATTCGAAAATTATTGTAGAAAAATAATGGTACCTTTTATTATAATAGTTGATTTTGAATGCTTGTTGGAACCTACAGAAAATATAAGTCAAGAAGAAAGTAATACAATTAAAACACAAAAGCATATACCTATTAGTTATAAGTATTTAGTTTGTAGTTTTGATAGAAATGTTTTAAAACCGGAATTAAGAGGATATGTTGGTAAAGATGCAGAAAAAAAATTTATAGATAAATTAACTAAGGATGTTAAACAACTTTATGATAAATATTATAAAAACCCAGTAAAAATTAATATAACAGAAGATGAAGAAAAAAAATATAAAAATGAAAAGCTTTGTTGGATATGCAATGGTGAATTTACTCATGAAAATTATAAAGTAAGAGACCATTGTCATTTTACTGGTAAATATAGGGGAGCTGCACATAATGAATGTAATCTTAAAGCAAAAATTCCAAATCTTATCCCTGTTTTTTTTTTTCATAATTTAAGTGGTTATGATGCACATATTTTTATTAACTATCTTGGTAAAACTAATGGGCGTATCGATTGTTTACCAAACAGTGAAGAAAAATACATTAGTTTTAGTAAGTATGTTATGGTGGAGGAGAAAAAATACCTTAAATTAAGGTTTCTTGATAGTTTTAGATTTTTACCACAGAGTTTAGATAAACTTTCAAAACATTTAAAAGATGAAGATTTTAAAAATTTATTAGAACGCAACTATACAAAAGACCAAGTACAATTACTAAGAAGAAAGGGTTTTTTTCCATATGAATGGTTAGATTCTTTTGATAAGTTAGAAGAAACACAACTACCACCTATAGAAGCATTTTATTCAAGTTTAAACAAAGAGCATATAGAACCTAAAGATTATGAACATGCTTTAAAAGTTTGGAAAGAATTTAAGATGGAAACATTTAAGGATTATTTAAAGCTATACAATGAAGTAGATGTTTTACTTTTAGCTGATATTATTGAAAACTTTAGATTTTCTAGTCTTGAAAATTTTGGTTTAGACCCTGCTTGGTATTATACTTTGCCAGGATATGGATATGATGTAATGCTTAAAGAAAGTAAAATAAAACTAGAACTACTAACAGACCGAGATAAACTTTACTTTATTGAAAACACAAAAAGGGGTGGTGTAAGCATGTGTAGTAAAAGATATGCAAAGGCTAATAATAAATATATGGGTGATAAGTATGACCCAACAAAACCTTCTATATATTTGCTCTATATTGATAAAAACAGTCTTTATCCATGGGCTATGACTAAACCTTTACCTGTAGGTGATTTTGCTTGGATGACAGCTGAAGAATTAAAAAACTGGGAAAATTACCCATGCTTTTTAGAGGTTGATTTAGAATATCCAGAAGAATTACTTGATGAACATAGTGATATGCCTCTAGCAGCAGAACGATTAAAAATAGGAAAAGTAGAAAAATTAATTCCAAACTTAAATGATAAAGAAAAATATATACTTCATTATGAAGCTTTAAAAACTTACTTACGCTTAGGATTAAAAATTAAAAAAATACATGAAGGAATTAAATTTAAAGAAAGTAGTGATATTGAAAAATATATTGATATGTTTGTAAAATTAAGAACAGATGCAAAAAAAGACAAAAATAATTTTTAAGAACAATTATTTAAGTTAATGATGAACGCTGTTTTTGGTAAAACTATGGAAAACATAAGAAACAGAGTAAATATAGAATTAGTTAATGGTGAAAATTGCAAACGTTTTAAAAAGCTAACCGCAAAACATAACTATTATAATCATACTATATTTTCTCCAGATTTAGTTGCTGTTCATATGAAAAAATTAAAGTTATTATATAATAAGCCTATTTATTTAGGTACAAGTATACTAGATATTAGTAAAACAACAATGTTATTAGATTATTATGAACATTTTAAGAAAATATATGGTAAAAAAGTAAGAATGTTATATACTGATACAGATAGTTATATACTAGAAATAGAAACTGAAGATTTGTATGAAGATATGAAAAAAGATGCAGATACAATGTATGATTTTAGTGAATACCCACCCAAACATCCATTATATAGTGGAAAAAATAGAAATGTACTAGGTATGTTTAAGGATGAATAAAAAGGGGATATCATGACTGAATTTGTAAGTGTAGGTGCAAAAACATATTGTTGTAAAAAACTAACATTAAAAAGAGAAAAGGAAACAAAAGAAATTCTAATCCAAAAGCAATTTTAGATGAAAATGGTAAATTTATATATGAAGATAAAGAAAATGATACAGAAATCAAAAGATGTAAGGGGATAAAAAAGTATGTTATTAAAAATGAAATAAGATTTAAAACTTATAAGGATTGTTTAGATACAGGAAAGGATTATTATACAAATATGGGTGGAATAAGAAGTTATCTTCATCAATTAAACACTGTGATGATAAACAAAAGAGCATTAAGTTTTGAAGATGATAAAAGGTATATACTTTTGGATGGAAGTTATGATACTTTAGCAAGGGGGCATCATAGAATTAAAAAATTAACTGAAGAAGAAAAAAAAAATGTATGAAGCACAGGGGGCAAGACCAAAAACATATTAAATATTTAATATAGTAAAAATATTAAATATTTATATTCCAGGAAAAATATCATCAACATTAAATTTATAAGTTTTATATGAAAAATCATCAATATCATCGTTCATTCTAACAAAAGGTATAATTGTTTTATTTTGTGTTTTATAATCTTTTCCTGTATCAAAGGACAAACCAACAATTCTTTTAAAATTATAAAAAAAATAATCTAAAAAATCTTCTCTATTACTTATATTCACTCCATATACATAAATATATATATTTCTTGTTCCATCATATATCCAATGAGAAACACATTTGCTTTTTGTTTGTTTTGTGATATCATCATTACCATCAAAAATAAACAAAGAAAAAAACATTGCAAAAGGCATGTCTCCATTTTCATATTTCTTTTTACTAAATTCATAATATATTCTTGATTTAAGTTTAGCTAATTCAGAAAAATATCTAAATTTTCTTTTCATATTTAAAAAAATTTTTAAATCTGGAAATTCAGAATTAAAGAAAGTTAAGCAATCAAGTTTTTTTTTCTAATATTTTCTTCAACTATCGGTATTGCTTTTGAAAATACTTCTATTGGGTTAGAAGATATAGAGCGATTTTTTTCATTTTTTATATTTTCAGAATAAATATCTCCAACTATCATTTTATTTTTTAAATTTTTTAATTTAAGTAAATTTTTTTAATTTTTTTTTATAATATCTTAAGCCACCCACAAACTCATAAGCCGGTTAGCTGATGCGTGATGCATTGGTTGATGGGTTGGGAAAAAGGTTAAGCAATTGTCTGATGTAAGGGTTTGTTGGGGGTTACGCATTGGTTAGCTGATGAGCTGGTTAGCTTAATATTTCAAAATTTTTTTAAATTTTTTTTAAAAATTGATTTAAGTAAAAAATTTTGGTAAAAAGGGTTATGCCATTTTGTTTGCTGACCTTAATCAGATTGACTTGTTAACCCCATTTTGTTTTTAATTTTATGAGCATGTTAATGTTACATAAAATTGTTATATTGTTTAAGAGCTGGCTATAATCTTAAGGACGGGTTGAATGGATAAGGGTTAGCCATATTCTTAAGCGTGGTTGGATTGCATAAATTTACACAGCGTGCTTAAGCGTGGTTGATTTTGATAAACAATAATAAATGCATAATTGCATGCGCAACTTAAAATTGCTGGCTCACTTAACCACGGATTATTTTGTTAAGCAAATGCGTGAGCGTAATGGCAATGAGCCAGATCGAGTATTTACTATACTAATCTTATAGTTTTGTAAACTTTTTTTAAACATTTTTTATACCTTAGTGATTTTTTTTTATAAGAGATGTCCATTTTGATAAAACAAATCTTAAATGTCCTGAATAATATTACCCTACCCACTTCTTAATGAGTTGAAAGCTCCAAAGTTCTTTTACTTTTTTCCTTAGGAGGAGAAGCTTTTTTTTTTTAAATACTGCAGTTAGACAGTTTGATTGCACTAGCTGTATACTTGCATATAGTTCAATGATTTTTCATTGTTCAACCTTTTTCCTCATGCATAACATTACATCCGACTGATTTACAGAGGCTTTTTTACATTTAGAAAATCCCGGATACACACAATACTTGATGACCGAGATCTAAAGCCAATATACATTATTATACATGCGTTTCTATTGAAAGACAATAAAAAACATACAGCATACAATTTCCTTGGAAAGTGGCTGAAGATCCGTTATTTACAAAGAAAAAGAACTTTGCTGCAATTTCGCATGCTGTCTGGTTTGACTGATTGTATATTGAACTTTTCTGCCCTGCTGCAGGCTTATCAGCCATAAATTACCTAGATGGCTATAAATTATGGTATCTGACATCTGGAATATTGCTAAATGTTCACGGTGGTGGCCAGTGTGGACCATCATTTATTCATTACATTTTTCATTGTTTTAGAAAAATTAAATTGGAAATAAATCTTTTTTGCCAAAATATAAGAACTGCAACTTTTTTGTTTGTAGTTGTATACCTCTGCTCTATCGCATTGTATACACAGAAATTCTTTTGCAATTAGTTCCAACCCATCTCGTCTATTGACTGGACTAATATGATTTGTTTACTTTTGTGCATTTTACCCAAAGGATGTTGTTCTTGAGAAGTTGCTGTGTTTCTAGTTATTTCAATTGTCGTCAGCTGATTTTTTCAATACGGAGCCTAAAATTTGTCATTTGGTAAAGGGTTAAAAGACTGAAAATCATATTAAAACCTAGTAAAGAAGTTATTATTTTACATGTTTTTGCTAAGGATATTATTTATTATGGTTTGATTACAGCAAAATTTAATGATTTTGTTTCAGTTTTCAGACTAACTAGCCAATTATATGAAAAATCAGTTGCCCTGAAATTGCAGTAGTACTTGTTTTTAATGTCAAGTATTTTTCAATTTGGCTGATAAAAGTTATTTTCTTTCATTTTATTTTGTCATAATAGTGTCAAGGAAAATTATCATATCAGTTTTAGGGTTTGCATTTCTTATTTGAATTTAGAACAACACCTCTTTCACACCCTTCCTTTTCGAACATTGGAAAAAATGAGCATTTAATCCTGTGGGGTGCACATGTTTATTTGGCAATATCTTATACTCGTACATATACAAGCAATGACTTTTTCATTACATATAACTGTAAGGACAATCATATTGGTGATGATAAAAACATAGACTATTTTTATAATTCTTTGTTGAGAAAAAAAAGAATGTACAATTTGGGTGGTGGCAGCCATATTGGAATTTCAAAATGGTGGGGGTGGTATAACAGAAAATCATTTTTTTTGAAAACGACATGATTTTTTTTTTATATTTCACACTTATATGTCTAATACAATACTCTAATACCCTATACTAATTAAAAACATTTATTGAAAGGTTCGAGTTAGGATGGTCATACCTTAAAGGTTCTAGAAAAAAAAATCTACTTCCAGAATTGCCACACATAATGAATCTGATAAAAAATACAGTTCATGTATAAAAATATCTATTTTTCCTCAACGCTCATACTCTTGACTTTTTATTCGATTTTATTGATTTAAACACGATATAAAAGCATGAAGGTAAGTATTTCAATAACATTATCGTTTTTTACACAAGTATTTAAGAAAAGGGCCCTCTTTAAAAGTATACATCTTCATCCAGCTTGTTAATTGCTAGTTTTGCTATTTTGGCGATGGCGCCTTTTCAGTGACATCGAATTAATTACACCCTTAAAACGAAGTAAGGGAGTATACTAGAATCAGGTTGTTCTGTGTCCATTTGATTGCTGGACTATTACAGGGGTAAATACCTGTCATTAGTCCACTAATCCAGTGACAAAGCAACTGTTAAGTTATTCGTACGTTTGCGACAAGTTCAATGTCTCAATGTTTTCAAATGGTGAAAACAAACTTAAAAGTATTCAAGCTTTGGAATTGTGGTATATAACTACCACGACTTGCCAGATGAGAACGTCAGAAACGTTCACGATAGCTTTGTCGTGTTTCACGTTGTTTAAAAAATGTTTTTTTTTTTTTTTTTTTTTTTTGTTTTTGTTTTTGTTTAGTCATGACACAATAGTAATAATTCAACATAACTGAAGCCTTGTGAGTGACGTATACGACCACCACTTACAGAAAGAGAATTGTTTAATTAAATGTTTTTGTCTTCATTGTGCTAGTCAAAAGGTTCTCGGGAAAAACAAGAAATTTTGCATTAAAAAGTATTGGGAAAAAATGAATCCGAGGAATATGTCATTTGTTAGTTTGACAAAATATGTGCAAAAGGATTCCGAATTAGCTGCTGTTGATGAGGAGTGTTATTAACGGAAAAGAAACACCGTCCTTTTGAATAGCAGTTTTATATCAATCTCATGAAAATGCAGATTTTAGAAGGGTCGTATTTCTTTTAATTGGCTAGATATTTCACTTTGTCGAACAATATAGGAGATGAACAAGGTGATATTTTACGTTAACCTCTCTTTTAGCGAAGTGCATGAGAGCTTTTCGTTATAAATAGTCTCTAACACAACGACGGTGAAAAACCTCCGGATATTTACCCAGCCTCTTAAGGGTAACCCTGAATTTTTTTTTCGGAAATGTTATTATCATGCTAAGGGAAGGACTTGAATAAAATGTTTAAGATATTCGGATGCTTACAGATTGTGGTCTCCCTCCTCCTGCAAACCCGTATGGCAGTTTAAGATTTACTACTATTTATCTTGGATCATTAGCCGTATACAACTGTAATACTGGGTACCAGTTGGTCGGAGATGTGATCGTTCAATGCCAGTCTGACGGTAATTGGAATGGCACAACACCAGATTGTTATCCTTCAGGTGAGTTACTTCACTTATATTTCTCACTGAAGAAACGTGAGCAATGACAAAAATACTACTTTAAGCTTCTTTTGCTATTCAGCAAACTAATTTCAATTGTCAGACACACGCACACAACACGCAAATCCTGAAACGAAATCTGCAAAATTATTTTTCTGCTTCAATAAGTCATATATTAGGAGAAAAAAGTATTTTATAAAGCGCCTAAATTTGTAGCGAAGAAAGGTGTGATAATCTAATGGACTTCTAATTGTGATTTATTATCATTATCTATTTTAGAGAAAAAAAAAAATGTTTTATACAGTTCTTAAATTTGTAGCGAGGAAAGGTGTGATAATCATACTTATAATTGTGATGATTATTATCATTATTTATCGAACTTTGTATCTTGTTTTAACCATACGGTTAATCTGTACATTAAAGTGAGAGGTTTTGTACATTTTGCAGACACATGTACAAGCTCACGTGGCCTCGACATTGTTTTCATCAATGATGCCTCGGGAAGTATTGGTGTGGGTAACTTCCAAACATCGTTATTATTCATCAATGATATAGTCAATAGATTTGATCCACTGTCTACACGCTATGGATTGTTGACTTACAGTACTTTCCCAAGTGTACAGTTTCATTTGAATGCTTTTATCAACAGACCTCAAGATGTGAGATCAAGCGTTCTGTCTACAAGGTAAAAGTTCAAGAAAGTCTGTTTGTTTAATAAGGTTTAGATTTTTTCGACAACACGAATGTGTATAATTCAAGAAACCAATGAGCCTGAAAGTTGGAGAATTAAATGCAATTTGTAGAGCAATTGCTTGTAGAGCGGAAGTTGAAATTAAGGTTGTTCAGTATACACTCTTCTTTTGATTTCTAGTTCTAGCTAGGCGTTTGTGTCATATCTATATTAATGATTTGTTGCATTTTTTTAAATAACATATTATTTTCATAAAAATAATACTTTTTGCAATATAGACGATATTCCCGTTTTTTTTTTTTTTTTTCTTTTAAGTATATTTTTGAAACGTCTAAAAATTGAAACGCCCTGTTCATGTAAAGATAGGTGCACTATATGACTTAATGTTTACACGACTATAAAAAACTTCAGTGTGTAGTTCTTAACTTGTTACTGGTTTGGGACGACGGTTGACTTACGAAAACATGGTATGTTGGGGATAAACTTTGAAAATACAGTGATACATCACACAACTATTCGACAACACGGAATCAGCGTAATGCGGTAAGATTATCTTGAAAAGAGGTCGTCAGTTTCGAGACTATATTATTGCCTGCAGACGCCTTCATTCTTCTAGTATTAGATAACTTTAAAAACTAATGTGGCAAGGTGAAACTACTCCATGACAAACAAAGTTTGTTTTCAGAGCACGTTTTTTTAATTGATGAAAACATGAATTAGAAGAACTAAATTACTAATCTAAAACCCTTCCTGGATCACATTTTTTCTCATTGATGAATTAGGTACACGGGTGGAGGAACTTCAACACACCTTGCCCTGGCGTATGCTAGAGTCCACATGTTTAAAACCAGTAATGGAATGCGGGGAAATGCAACAGCAATTGCCATTATCATCACAGACGGTAAATAATTTAGCCATCTTTTGAAATATTTGAAAATACCATAAGGGCGCATTGACAATTTAAGGAGCTGTTGCCCGTTCAAGGTACAATTGAGCCATTGTTATCGAAAACAATGTCTGGAGTCTATTTTGCCTTTTGACACAGATCACGTAGATGTTTTCTTCGGGTAAGACACCATGGAGCGCTATATATATGCAGTCACTTTTGAAAACTGGGTTGCACTGAAAGAAATATAGAGATATTGGCGTAATAACTACAGAATAATGTTGAATGCGATAGAGAAAGAAATCAACATTACCTTTGTAGATTTATCTAAAGGAGGTTCTGCATCGAAAAATTACGAAAGATCTGATTAAAACTCTGTAAAGATTTTTTCGATTGTCACAGGACACAGCAGCAACTCACGAGCAACAATCAGTGAGGCCCAACAACTTCATCAAAATGGTATAACTGTCTTTTCTGTTGGTGTTGGAAATGCCAATGAAAATGAACTGCAAGGAATGGCATCATCGCAAGAGTATGTGTTTGAAGTTTCGGATTACGACGATATTTATACCGTATCCAGTCCACTGTCAAATAAAACATGTACAGGTATGATTATGTGAAGTGTTTTATTGTCAACAACCACAAGAAAAACAACACCAACATTGATTTATAAGTAATGCAATGCAAATGGCCCCAAAATACAGTAAATTTCTACATTCGTGACTTGTAAATGTTTTTCAAGACAACAGAGATTGGACAGATGAGTAAAATCGTTTTTTACCACAATGATTACTACAGTAACATCTGCTTGTTCAAAGGTTGGAAAATCTATAAAGCGCTTCCAGTTTGGGGTACAGCTAGCTGATGCATATCCAAATTCATACAAGGAGCTCTTCAATGGACTATTTAGAAGCATAGACCCATTTCTGAACAGTACAATATAATTCTGAAATCGTTCTTTAGCCGAAAGAAAAGCATTATACATCAACAAGCTGCTAAAATTAATAATGGTGTTTTGTGTTTAAGGAGACATCAAAAACCATTGAATCAGTTGTCAAGCTGCATATACATATCTAACGAAATGCATGTATTCTACAGTATGCGCTGACCCCAGACCTTCCAATGGAATATCTGATACTACCAGCTTTGCTGTGAACTCCACGGTGACACTTACCTGCGATGAAGGATACATATTGACAGGAAGTTCTATAATATATTGTGATGTAAATGGGAAATGGAACTCATCTGGATCCTGTGAACCTATAGGTAATAATTTCATAATTCCAAGTGGATTTCATTTTGAAATAAAAAGAGACCAGCGGTATCTGTTCTGGTCTTCTTTAAATTTTCACAAAAATACATGAGAAGTGATAATATGTTCAATTTTGCAAATACTAAAAAAATTAAGACTTTGGCATATCATTTATTGTAGATTGCGGATTACCTCCAACACATCCGTCAAATGGAACATCTCGAGTCACTGGGACATCATTTGGTCATCAAGTGTATTATACGTGTGACATTGGACACATACCAATAGGAAATACTGTTTTGTATTGTCAAGCAAACGGAACCTGGAATGGAAGCGCTCCTACCTGTCAACCCATAGGCGTTCCTGGTAAAAGAATATCAATAAACTGGTTCAATATTCAATCGTTTTGCATCATTAGGAACTCTCGTTTTTCAGTCCATATAACTGAAGTACATTTTATGATTCATGAAACCTGCGGAGGGATTGAATATAAACCATAGATCTTCAATGTATTTTTTCACGTTCCTTACGGTGAAAGATTATTTAAACAAAACAAAAATAATGACGCTTTAGTTAATGCACTTGAGTCGAGTTGAATGTGCTTTGCAGTTAAATGTTTAATTGACCTTTTAAACCACTGAGTACGTTGAAGTAGTGCAATAAATAGGTTGAGAAGGGCACCTGATTTATGCCTTATTGGTAGGATGAATGATTACCATTTTAATATTAGGAATGTATTGAATTGTAGATACGAAGACTTGCTTAAAATACAAAGTAAGACTTTAGAGCCTCCGAAAAAAAAAAATTGCTTTTGATGCCCCATAGATTGTGGTCCTCCACCTGTTGCAAGTCCATATGGCAGTGTAAGCTTTACATCCACGGTTGTTGAGGCATTGGCTATATACAGCTGCTATGATAATTACATAGTTGTTGGAGCTATTCTTATAGAGTGTGATTCAAGTGGTAACTGGAATGGAACTACACCAGACTGCATTCCAGACTGTGAGTAAATAATAAATTCCTTTATTTTAATCGACAGTCTATTTCAGAATAAATTTTTAAATATTCTGTTGGGATATGCACTGTGCATTCACTTTTCCTAACTTGAGAAGTGGTTGCGGTAGCTTTTCAAACACACTTAGCCTTTATTTCCTTTGTGCAAATTTCAGCATTTTGGAGAAAGTTTAGATCCATTATTTCCCTAAATGAATTAATGAATTTGATAACTATATTAATATTTATTTTTACTTTTAAGATACATGTCAGAGTAGTCGAGAATTGGATATCGTATTCATTAATGATGCATCTGGAAGTATTGGCGCCTCAAGTTTCCAAACATCATTATATTTCATCAATGACATGGTGAATCGATTTGATGCATCTACAACAAGATTTGGGCTTGCGACATTTAACCAGGGTGTCTCGCTACAATTTCATCTTGATACCTATATTAACAGACCCGATGATCTTAAAACAGCTGTATTATCGACAAGGTAATTGTAGATCGAATTAGGTATTATTGATTTGTTTCTAAGATAGGTGTTATCAGTAGACTAGGCTAAAGTTATAACAAGAGGGAAATAGACTGCCTGAGGCCTGGCCTGGCCCAAGCTATTGTAGCTCGTTAGCGAAAAAGTGTAAAGTTCTTGTTTAAAATAATAAAATGCACGATGAAAATCTAGAAAGCGTTTTTCTATTGCAGTTTTAGTTACCCATCACCATTGTTTTGTATTTTGTAAGCATTAAATGTTCAGTCGACCGTAGAGTTTGGTATTCCTTTATTTCAAGAATGTATACTTGCTTACAAATATTTATTGACCTTTTGTTAAAAGTATGAGACGTGTTATTCTTTGTCAATCCATCTCTTCTTCAGCTATTCAGGCGGCGGTACATCTACACATGTTGCTTTGGAGTATGCAAGAACACACATGTTTGAGAACAATCATGGAAAACGGAATAATGCGACTTCTGTAGCAATTGTGATAACCGATGGTAAGAAAAGCAAAATTTCATGGCCCTTTTGATGCTTCACTTTTGTTTGAATTAACGAGAAACTTTTTTTTTATTCATGATGCCTGGTATTTGTTGTACTATAGGGCATTGTCGTTTTATACATACCTTTTTTAATATTTGATGACAGAAGAAAGGATAACACCTTCTCAGCTACATTGAGCCATCCTTATGAGGAGGATGGGCGAATGAAATTACTTTCGTATATTTATAGTTCCATTTTCATCCTCACAGGATATAGTAGTGACTCCATGGCAACGGTGAATGAAGCAGAAAATCTGCGACAATCTGGTGTAACCATATTTTCGATTGGAGTTGGAAATACAGACAAAAATGAACTAGAACAAATGGCATCGAGCAAGGAATATGTATTTGAAGTTACAGACTATGCGGATATATTTTCAGTATCAAGTCCATTTACTGAAAAAGCCTGTTCAGGTATTTACTAAGATTATCTGTTCCTTACTGTTAACAACCAAACTCTACACACGATGGATTTTACATGGAATTAGTATCTTATAGCATCTCTATATATAAATTCTTTTCACCAAGGGAATGACTTTTTAAGGGTTGGTATTCAGGTGATATACTAATGGGCGAGAGTCTATAGTAAAAGCAAATTGTGTATATCTTTTTTTAATAATTTCACATTATATTACGTCATATTACGTCAATAATATGCAGCCACTGACCTTATCAGATGTGAAATATGCACACAAAACAACTTGCCTGGAAGATATATTCAGAATTACCTTTTACGAAACTGGATATCAGAATTTAAAAGGTTTTATGACCATCAGATGTGCTAGAAGACGATTAAAAAAAGGCCTTGCTTTTGGTTGACTATGTGAATTTGCAATTATTTTACAGCCTGCTTAGACCCTAGACCAACAAACGGTTTTTCGAGTTCTCCAAATTATAGAGTTAACAGTACACTTGAACTGGCATGTTATGATGGTTATGTTTTGCAAGGAGATTCTGTTATAAGCTGTGACAGCGATGGAAAATGGAATGGATCTGGAACGTGTTATCCTATAGGTATTTCATTAAATTTATTATTCAACAAGGTGTCTCTCTGATACCATAACATATTTAACGACTTAAAGCCTAAATCTTTGTATTTTCTATAGGATATAATTGAATCTTCCATACACGAGTCTGAATTTGTTTATAAACATCGTTATTTCTGTTTGATTTTGCTCCTTAGATTGTGGTTTGCCGCCTGTGGCCAATCCATTTGGCAGTATAAACTATTCAACCACCACTTTTGGATCATCAGCCGCATACAACTGCAACGATGGCTACCAAGCTGTAGGTGATCAGTTTCTATCCTGCCAGTCAAATGGAACCTGGAACGGAACTGCACCAGACTGCTCTCCTACAGGTAAGAAACAGAAACTTTTGCCTTAAAAACACTTCCGATGCACTCTGAATTCACTCTTTCTATGTATTGTGTTATGGACGTCATATACTCTTTCTGTTTGTATTTCTTTTCCAGATTCATGTGAAAGTGACCGAAAACTTGATATTGTTTTCATCAACGATGCCTCTGGAAGTATTCATGTGAATGATTTTTACAAGTCGTTATTATTGATTACTGATATTGTAAGTCGGTTCGATTCTGCATCAACAAGATTTGGATTAATGACCTACGATTGGTTTCCATATCAACAGTTTTTCCTCAATGATTACTTGAATAAACCTGGAGATGTAAAAGATAAAGTTTTAACCTCAAGGTAAGAAAAGACACGATTAAAATATACTGAAAGGAAACATATATTTGTCGGAAAATATGACGCTCAGTAATGCACGAAATAGTTATTGAATCAAGCAAATAAATGCTTTTCATTTTAGCGTTTAAAAAATTTACCCGGTGCCTCGGTTTTTGTGTAGCTAATTAATTCCAGTTGCATGTTTTTTTTTTTTTTTTTTTTTTTTTTTTCTCTCGGGAAAATAGTAAAAGGGCTCTTTCGTTTTGCGAGTATTAAGTATCGGTATTTTATACACAATAAAAGACGTTGTCTTGAAGGACAAGTGTGACCTTTTAAAATGGCGGACTTTAAACAGCGTTCATATTTTGTGCGTATGTTTTATGTAAACATTGCAGCTATAAGAAGTTGGTCAGTGTAAATCTGGACTTTCCTTTAAGTTTGACGAATAACATTCTAGTGTCGCAGAACTGATGTTTTATGATGGATGTCTTAGGGTTGATTTTTTTTTTTTTTTTTTAAGATACACAGGTGGTGCGACAAACACACACTTGGCACTGGAATATGCAAGAATCCATATGTTCTCCGATGTAAATGGAAAGAGGGCAAATGCAACAAGTGTTGCGGTTTTAATTACAGATGGTATATATTAATTTGTTTTACTCGATTTCTTTCGAGATACATGTGCATGATATTCTACATCTTGAAATAGTGTATCGGACAATTGTGAACAGACAATGGGTGACGTTTTTTAAAAAGGAAAAATATATCTTAGTTTTGAACAGTATGGGGAATACACTTAAGCTGAATTCCAAATGCAAGCATTCTGAAACAAGTATCATTTGATTTGACGGCTAGACTGTTGTAGTTAATATGGGGTTTCTCGTTTTGTCATCATTTACAAAATGAGGTATCCTGTTTTACTCCTCCAACCCGATTTTGAAGTAATACATTTTGTATGGGATGATAGAGTGACTCGACTTTTCTTTTGAAAAAATATTGTCTTAAATGCGTTTATCACTTTTTTTACGTAAAAACAGGGCGCAGTAGCAACTCACAGTCAACAGCGACAGAGGCAAAGCTGTTACGTGACAGTGGTGTAACTATTTTTACCATTGGGGTTGGAAATGCTGACCAGATGGAACTAAATGAAATTGCGTCTTCTCCAGACTTTGTGTTTCAAGTGTCAGATTATGACGAAATCTTTACAGTATCAAGTCCATTGTCAAATAAAACATGTTCAGGTTAGCAAATTTCTTGAGAATAAAATTACTCATGTTTGATATATTTTCCTTTTCGGTGAGGGCGAGAGACTGGTTTTAATTGAAAGAGTTTGTTTTCAATTGGCATCAGGTAGAATCCATTTATTCTGATATATTGCTGCCATAAATTATCAGGATATGTCGATGATATTCGAAACATGCTTTTGCTTATGATATAGATTTGATTAAAGTAATGAAAGGCAGAACATTATCCCGTTTTTCAGTATGTGTTGACCCAAGACTGGCACACGTTATATCTGATTCGAACGACTTTTCGGTGAACTCAACAGTGAAACTGAGTTGCGAAAGTGGGTACCTTTTGACTGGAGATGGAACAATCACGTGTGGCAATGATGGACTTTGGAATGGATCAGCAACTTGCGAGCCAATAGGTATTGCACATAACCGACTTTATGCTATACTCGATTTGACACACGGTATACATGTTCTTTCCGCTGCAAGTACGTTGAGTGGACGCTTCATTCAAAAACACGAAAACAATACGACAAGGACTGGTAATGATCAGACTCAAAACAATCTTTATCGCGTTTTGGTACATAAGCTTTACAACTTTGTACAGAAACAATAAATCTGAAAAGGGCGATGACTTGAATAGAAATGGCTTCTTTTGTAGACTGTGGAGATCCGCCACTTTCACCAATCCATGGGAATATACAAGTACTTGGTACAAGGTATCAGGAAACCGTTCAATATCAATGTGATTCTGGGTTCATTTTGAGGGGAGCTACAATTTTACAATGTCAGGCAGATAGATCTTGGAATGGAACAGCCCCCTATTGTGTACCTGTAGGAGTCATAGGTAAATACTTTACAAGTTATTTAAGTTAACGCTTTTCTAGGATAGATTTTCAAATGGTACAGTGATTATATAAATAATTTGATATGCTCAAGAGTAAATGCATGACATTAAATGGGAGAAGGACTTACTATGTTTCTTATCGACTTTGACACATATATCAGTGAAAATAACACATGATAGTTCTATCCAAATATGTGATGGGATTCTTACAGATTGTGGACTCCCTCCTCCTGCAAATCCTTATGGCAGTGTAAGATTTACTACCATTTCTCTTGGATCAGTAGCCGTATACAACTGTAATACTGGGTACAAGTTGTTCGGAGATGTGATCGTTCAATGCCAGTCTGACGGTAATTGGAATGACACAACACCAGATTGTTATCCTTCAGGTGAGCTATTTCACTCATATCGTTTATTGCAAAAAAAATGAGTAATGACATAAATACTACTTTCAACGTTTTTTGCTATTCAGAAAATTAATGTCAATTGTACTTAAAGACACACGCAAACAGACACGCAAATCCTGAAACGAAATCTACAAAATTATTTTTCTGCAGCAATAAGTCCTATGTTAAAGAGAAAAAAAAGTATTTTATGCAGTGCCTAAATTTCTAGCGAAGAAAGATGTGACGATCAAACGGACTTATAATTGTGATTTATTATTATTATTCATTTATTTAGGAGAAAAAGAGTTTTATACAGCTAAATTTGTGTTGTAGAAAGGTTTGATAGTCATACTCACTTATAAATGTGATGTTATTATTATTATTATTTATCTAATTTTGTATCTTGTTTTAAACATACAGTTGATCTGTACATTAAGGTGAGAGGTTTTGTACATTTTGCAGACACATGTACTAGCTCACGTGGCCTCGACATTGTTTTCATCAATGATGCCTCGGGAAGTATTGGTGTGGGTAACTTCCAAACATCGTTATTATTCATCAATGATATAGTCAATAGATTTGATCCAATGTCTACACGCTATGGATTGTTGACTTATAGTACTTTCCCAAGTGTACAGTTTCATTTGAATGCTTTTATCAACAAACCTCAAGATGTGAGATCAAGCGTTCTGTCTACAAGGTAAAAGTTCAAGAAAGTCTCTTTGTTTGATAAGGTTTAGATTATTTCGACAACACGAATGTATGTAAGTCAAGAAACCAATCAGCCTGAAAGCTGGATAATTAAATGCATCTAGGAAAGAAAGAAAACTGGACGTGTTTATTAGTTTAACTTATACTGATTTTGTAGATAAGAGCGGAAGTTGAAATTAAGTTGTTTAGTATACAGTCTGCTTTTGATTTCCAATCCTAACAAGGCGTTTTTGTTATAT
Organism: Tridacna gigas; assembly: GCA_945859785.2. Taxonomy (NCBI): domain Eukaryota; kingdom Metazoa; phylum Mollusca; class Bivalvia; order Cardiida; family Cardiidae; genus Tridacna; species Tridacna gigas. The sequence goes on along the minus strand of OX244031.2, from coordinate 8,812,038 downwards.
CTGGATTAATGATTTTTTTTTTTTTTTTTTTTTTTTATAATAATATATTATTTTCATAAAAATAATTCTTTTTGCAATATAGACGATATTCCCGTTTTTGTTTGAGTACATTTTTGAAACGTCTAAATATTGAAATGCCCTGTTCATGTGAACATAGGTGCAGTACAGGGTTAAATGTTTACACGACTATAAAAGCTCAAGTGTGAAGTTCTTAACTTGTTACTTGTTTGGGACGACGGTTGACGCAGGAAAACATGGTATGTTGGGGATAAACTTTGAAAGTCGAGTAAAACGTCACACAACTATTCGACAACACGGGTATCAGCGTAATGCAGTAAGGTTATCTTAAAAAGAGATTGTCAGTTTTGAGACTATATTATTGCCTGGAGACTCCTTCATTCTTCTAGTATTAGACAACTTTAAAAACTAATGTGGCAAGATGAAACTTCTCCATAACAACCAAAGTTTGTTTTCAGCGCACGGTTTTTTAATTGATGAAAACATGAATTAGAAGAACTAAATTACTAATCTAAAACCCTTCCTTGGTCACATTTTCTCTCGTTGATGAATTAGGTACACGGGTGGAGGAACTTCAACACACCTTGCCCTGGCGTATGCAAGAGTCCACATGTTTAAAACCAGTAATGGAGTGCGGGGAAATGCAACAGCAATTGCCATTATCATCACAGACGGTAAATAATTTAGCCATCTTTTGAAATATTTGAAAATACCATAAGGGCGCATTGACAATTTAAGGAGCTGTTGCCGGTTCAAGGTACAATTGAGCCATTGTTATCGAAAACAATGTCTGGAGTCTATTTTGCCTTTTGACACAGATCACGTAGATGTTTTCTTCGGGTAAGACACCATGGGAGCGCCATATATATGCAGTCACTTTTGAAAACTGGGTTGCACTGAAAGAAATATAGAGATATTGGTGCAATAACTACAGAATAATGTTGAATGCGACAGAGAAAGAAATCAACATTACCTTTGTAGGTTTATCTAAAGGAGGTTCTGCATCGAAAAATTACGAAAGATCTGATTCAAACTCTGTAAAGATTTTTTCCATTGTCACAGGACACAGCAGCAACTCACGAGCAACAATCAGTGAGGCCCAACAACTTCATCAAGATGGTATAACTGTCTTTTCTGTTGGTGTTGGAAATGCCAATGAAAATGAACTGCAAGGAATGGCATCATCGCAAGAGTATGTGTTTGAAGTTTCGGATTACGACGATATTTATACCGTATCCAGTCCACTGTCAAATAAAACATGTACAGGTATGATTATGTGAAGTGTTTTATTGTCACCAACCACAAGAACAACAACACCAACATTGATTTATAAGTAATGCAATGCAAATGGCCCCAAAATACCGTAAATTTCTACATTCGTGACTTGTAAATGTTTTTCAAGATAACAGAGATTGGACAGATGAGTAAAATCGTTTTTTACCACAATGATTACTACAGTAACATCTGCTTGTTCATAGGTTGGAAAATCTATTAAGCGCTTCCAGTTTGGGGTAAAGCTAGCTTATACATATCCAAATCCATACAAAGAGCTCTTCAATGGACTATTTAGAAGCATAGACCCATTTCTGAACAGTACAATATAATTCTGAAATCGTTCTTTAGCCGAAAGAAAAGCATTATACATCAACAAGCTGCTAAAATTAATAATGGTGTTTTGTGTTTAAGGAGACATCAAAAACCATTGAATCAGTTGTCAAGCTGCATATACATATCTAACGAAATGCATGTATTCTACAGTATGCGCTGACCCCAGACCTTCCAATGGAATATCTGATACTACCAGCTTTGCTGTGAACTCCACGGTGACACTTACCTGCGATGAAGGATACATATTGACAGGAAGTTCTATAATATATTGTGATGTAAATGGGAAATGGAACTCATCTGGATCCTGTGAACCTATAGGTAAAAATTTCATAATTCCAAGTGGATTTCATTTTGAAATAAAAAGAGACCAGCGGTATCTGTTCTGGTCTTCTTTAAATTTTCACAAAAATACATGAGAAATGATAATATGTTCAATTTTGCAAATACTAAAAAAGTTAAGACTTTGGCATATCATTTATTGTAGATTGCGGATTACCTCCAACACATCCGTCAAATGGAACATCTCGAGTCACTGGGACATCATTTGGTCATCAAGTGTATTATACGTGTGACATTGGACACATACCAATAGGAAATACTGTTTTGTATTGTCAAGCAAACGGAACCTGGAATGGAAGCGCTCCTACCTGTCAACCCATAGGCGTTCCTGGTAAAAGAATATCAATAAACTGGTTCAATATTCAATCGTTTTGCATCATTAGGAACTCTCGTTTTTCAGTCCATATAACTGAAGTACATTTTATGATTCATGAAACCTGCGGAGGGATTGAATATAAACCATAGATCTTCAATGTATTTTTTCACGTTCCTTACGGTGAAAGATTATTTAAACAAAACAAAAATAATGACGCTTTAGTTAATGCACTTGAGTCGAGTTGAATGTGCTTTGCAGATAAATGTTTAATTGACCTTTTAAACCACTGAGTACGTTGAAGTAGTGCAATAAATAGGTTGAGAAGGGCACCTGATTTATGCCTTATTGGTAGGATGAATGATTACCATTTTAATATTAGGAATGTATTGAATTGTAGATACGAAGACTTGCTTAAAATACAAAGTAAGACTTTAGAGCCTCCGAAAAAAAAAAAATGCTTTTGATGCCCCATAGATTGTGGTCCTCCACCTGTTGCAAGTCTATATGGCAGTGTAAGCTTTACATCCACGGTTGTTGAGGCATTGGCTATATACAGCTGCTATGATAATTACATAGTTGTTGGAGCTATTCTTATAGAGTGTGATTCAAGTGGTAACTGGAATGGAACTACACCAGACTGCATTCCAGACTGTGAGTAAATAATAAATTCCTTTATTTTAATCGACAGTCTATTTCAGAATAAATTTTTAAATATTCTGTTGGGATATGCACTGTGCATTCACTTTTCCTAACTTGAGAAGTGGTTGCGGTAGCTTTTCAAACACACTTAGCCTTTATTTCCTTTGTGCAAATTTCAGCATTTTGGAGAAAGTTTAGATCCATTATTTCCCTAAATGAATTAATGAATTTGATAACTATATTAATATTTATTTTTACTTTTAAGATACATGTCAGAGTAGTCGAGAATTGGATATCGTATTCATTAATGATGCATCTGGAAGTATTGGCGCCTCAAGTTTCCAAACATCATTATATTTCATCAATGACATGGTGAATCGATTTGATGCATCTACAACAAGATTTGGGCTTGTGACATTTAACCAGGGTGTCTCGCTACAATTTCATCTTGATACCTATATTAACAGACCCGATGATCTTAAAACAGCTGTATTATCGACGAGGTAATTGTAGATTGAATTAGGTATTATTGATTTGTTTCTAAGATAGGTGTTATCAGTAGACTAGGCTAAAGTTATAACAAGAGGGAAATAGACTGCCTGAGGCCTGGCCTGGCCCAAGCTATTGTAGCTCGTTAGCGAAAAAGTGTAAAGTTCTTGTTTAAAATAATAAAATGCACGATGAAAATCTAGAAAGCGTTTTTCTATTGCAGTTTTAGTTACCCATCACCATTGTTTTGTATTTTGTAAGCATTAAATGTTCAGTCGACCGTAGAGTTTGGTATTCCTTTATTTCAAGAATGTATACTTGCTTACAAATATTTATTGACCTTTTGTTAAAAGTATGAGACGTGTTATTCTTTGTCAATCCATCTCTTCTTCAGCTATTCAGGCGGCGGTACATCTACACATGTTGCTTTGGAGTATGCAAGAACACACATGTTTGAGAACAATCATGGAAAACGGAATAATGCGACTTCTGTAGCAATTGTGATAACCGATGGTAAGAAAAGCAAAATTTCATGGCCCTTTTGATGCTTCACTTTTGTTTGAATTAACGAGAAACTTTTTTTTTTTATTCATGATGCCTGGTATTTGTTGTACTATAGGGCATTGTCGTTTTATACATACCTTTTTTAATATTTGATGACAGAAGAAAGGATAACACCTTCTCAGCTACATTGAGCCATCCTTATGAGGAGGATGGGCGAATGAAATTACTTTCGTATATTTACAGTTCCATTTTCATCCTCACAGGATATAGTAGTGACTCCATGGCAACGGTGAATGAAGCAGAAAATCTGCGACAATCTGGTGTAACCATATTTTCGATTGGAGTTGGAAATACAGACAAAAATGAACTAGAACAAATGGCATCGAGCAAGGAATATGTATTTGAAGTTACAGACTATGCGGATATATTTTCAGTATCAAGTCCATTTACTGAAAAAGCCTGTTCAGGTATTTACTAAGATTATCTGTTCCTTACTGTTAACAACCAAACTCTACACACGATGGATTTTACATGGAATTAGTATCTTATAGCATCTCTATATATAAATTCTTTTCACCAAGGGAATGACTTTTTAAGGGTTGGTATTCAGGTGATATACTAATGGGCGAGAGTCTATAGTAAAAGCAAATTGTGTATATCTTTTTTTAATAATTTCACATTATATTACGTCATATTACGTCAATAATATGCAGCCACTGACCTTATCAGATGTGAAATATGCACACAAAACAACTTGCCCGGAAGATATATTCAGAATTACCTTTTACGAAACTGGATATCAGAATTTAAAAGGTTTTATGACCATCAGATGTGCTAGAAGACGATTAGAAAAAGGCCTTGCTTTTGGTTGACTATGTGAATTTGCAATTATTTTACAGCCTGCTTAGACCCTAGACCAACAAACGGTTTTTCGAGTTCTCCAAATTATAGAGTTAACAGTACACTTGAACTGGCATGTTATGATGGTTATGTTTTGCAAGGAGATTCTGTTATAAGCTGTGACAGCGATGGAAAATGGAATGGATCTGGAACGTGTTATCCTATAGGTATTTCATTAAATTTATTATTCAACAAGGTGTCTCTCTGATACCATAACATATTTAACGACTTAAAGCCTAAATCTTTGTATTTTCTATAGGATATAATTGAATCTTCCATACACGAGTCTGAATTTGTTTATAAACATCGTTATTTCTGTTTGATTTTGCTCCTTAGATTGTGGTTTGCCGCCTGTGGCCAATCCATTTGGCAGTATAAACTATTCAACCACCACTTTTGGATCATCAGCCGCATACAACTGCAACGATGGCTACCAAGCTGTAGGTGATCAGTTTCTATCCTGCCAGTCAAATGGAACCTGGAACGGAACTGCACCAGACTGCTCTCCTACAGGTAAGAAACAGAAACTTTTGCCTAAAAAACGCTTCCAATGCACCCTGAATTCACTCTTTCTATGTATTGTGTTATGGACGTCATATACTCTTTCTGTTTGTATTTCTTTTCCAGATTCATGTGAAAGTGACCGAAAACTTGATATTGTTTTCATCAACGATGCCTCTGGAAGTATTCATGTGAATGATTTTTACAAGTCGTTATTATTGATTACTGATATTATAAGTCGGTTCGATTCTGCATCAACAAGATTTGGATTAATGACCTACGATTGGTTTCCATATCAACAATTTTTCCTCAATGATTACTTGAATAAACCTGGAGATGTAAAAGATAAAGTTTTAACCTCAAGGTAAGAAAAGACACGATTAAAATATACTGAAAGGAAACATATATTTGTCGGAAAATATGACGCTCAGTAATGCACGAAATAGTTATTGAATCAAGCAAATAAATGCTTTTCATTTTAGCGTTTAAAAAATTTACCCGGTGCCTCGGTTTTCGTGTAGCTAATTAATTCCAGTTGCATGTTTTTTTTTTTTTGTTTTTTTGTTTTTTTGTTTTTTTCTCTCGGGAAAATAGTAAAAGGGCTCTTTCGTTTTGCGAGTATTAAGTATCGGTATTTTATACACAATAAAAGACGTTGTCTTGAAGGACAAGTGTGACCTTTTAAAATGGCGGACTTTAAACAGCGTTCATATTTTGTGCGTATGTTTTATGTAAACATTGCAGCTATAAGAAGTTGGTCAGTGTAAATCTGGACTTTCCTTTAAGTTTGACGAGTAACATTCTAGTGTCGCAGAACTGATGTTTTATGATGGATGTCTTAGGGTTGATTTTTTTTTTTTTTTTTTTTTTTTTTAAGATACACAGGTGGTGCGACAAACACACACTTGGCACTGGAATATGCAAGAATCCATATGTTCTCCGATGTAAATGGAAAGAGGGCAAATGCAACAAGTGTTGCGGTTTTAATTACAGATGGTATATATTAATTTGTTTTACTCGATTTCTTTCGAGATACATGTGCATGATATTCTACATCTTGAAATAGTGTATCGGACAATTGTGAACAGACAATGGGTGACGTTTTTTAAAAAGGAAAAATATATCTTAGTTTTGAACAGTATGGGGAATACACTTAAGCTGAATTCCAAATGCAAGCATTCTGAAACAAGTATCATTTGATTTGACGGCTAGACTGTTGTAGTTAATATGGGGTTTCTCGTTTTGTCATCATTTACAAAATGAGGTATCCTGTTTTACTCCTCCAACCCGATTTTGAAGTAATACATTTTGTATGGGATGATAGAGTGACTCGACTTTTCTTTTGAAAAAATATTGTCTTAAATGCGTTTATCACTTTTTTTACGTAAAAACAGGGCGCAGTAGCAACTCACAGTCAACAGCGACAGAGGCAAAGCTGTTACGTGACAGTGGTGTAACTATTTTTACCATTGGGGTTGGAAATGCTGACCAGATGGAACTAAATGAAATTGCGTCTTCTCCAGACTTTGTGTTTCAAGTGTCAGATTATGACGAAATCTTTACAGTATCAAGTCCATTATCAAATAAAACATGTTCAGGTTAGCAAATTTCTTGAGAATAAAATTACTCATGTTTGATATATTTTCCTTTTCGGTGAGGGCAAGAGACTGGTTTTAATTGAAAGAGTTTGTTTTCAATTGGCATCAGGTAGAATCCATTTATTCTGATATATTGCTGCCATAAATTATCAGGATATGTCGATGATATTCGAAACATGCTTTTGCTTATGATATAGATTTGATTAAAGTAATGAAAGGCAGAACATTATCCCGTTTTTCAGTATGTGTTGACCCAAGACTGGCACACGTTATATCTGATTCGAACGACTTTTCGGTGAACTCAACAGTGAAACTGAGTTGCGAAAGTGGGTACCTTTTGACTGGAGATGGAACAATCACGTGTGGCAATGATGGACTTTGGAATGGATCAGCAACTTGCGAGCCAATAGGTATTGCACATAACCGACTTTATGCTATACTCGATTTGACACACGGTATACATGTTCTTTCCGCTGCAAGTACGTTGAGTGGACGCTTCATTCAAAAACACGAAAACAATACGACAAGGACTGGTAATGATCAGACTCAAAACAATCTTTATCGCGTTTTGGTACATAAGCTTTACAGCTTTGTACAGAAACAATAAATCTGAAAAGGGCGATGACTTGAATAGAAATGGCTTCTTTTGTAGACTGTGGAGATCCGCCACTTTCACCAATCCATGGGAATATACAAGTACTTGGTACAAGGTATCAGGAAACCGTTCAATATCAATGTGATTCTGGGTTCATTTTGAGGGGAGCTACAATTTTACAATGTCAGGCAGATAGATCTTGGAATGGAACAGCCCCCTATTGTGTACCTGTAGGAGTCATAGGTAAATACTTTACAAGTTATTTAAGTTAACGCTTTTCTAGGATAGATTTTCAAATGGTACAGTGATTATATAAATAATTTGATATGCTCCAGAGTAAATGCATGACATTAAATGGGAGAAGGACTTACTATGTTTCTTATCGACTTTGACACATATATCAGTGAAAATAACACATGATAGTTCTATCCAAATATGTGATGGGATTCTTACAGATTGTGGACTCCCTCCTCCTGCAAATCCTTATGGCAGTGTAAGATTTACTACCATTTCTCTTGGATCAGTAGCCGTATACAACTGTAATACTGGGTACAAGTTGTTCGGAGATGTGATCGTTCAATGCCAGTCTGACGGTAATTGGAATGGCACAACACCAGATTGTTATCCTTCAGGTGAGTTATTTCACTCATATCGTTTATTGCAAAAAAAAATGAGTAATGACATAAATACTACTTTCAACGTTTTTTGCTATTCAGAAAATTAATGTCAATTGTACTTAAAGACACACGCAAACAGACACGCAAATCCTGAAACGAAATCTATAAAATTATTTTTCTGCAGCAATAAGTCCTATGTTAAAGAGAAAAAAAAGTATTTTATGCAGTGCCTAAATTTCTAGCGAAGAAAGATGTGATGATCAAACGGACTTATAATTGTGATTTATTATTATTATTTATTTATTTAGGAGAAAAAGAGTTTTATACAGCTAAATTTGTGTTGTAGAAAGGTTTGATAGTCATACTCACTTATAAATGTGATGTTATTATTATTATTATTTATCTAATTTTGTATCTTGTTTTAAACATACAGTTGATCTGTACATTAAGGTGAGAGGTTTTGTACATTTTGCAGACACATGTACTAGCTCACGTGGCCTCGACATTGTTTTCATCAATGATGCCTCGGGAAGTATTGGTGTGGGTAACTTCCAAACATCGTTATTATTCATCAATGATATAGTCAATAGATTTGATCCACTGTCTACACGCTATGGATTGTTGACTTATAGTACTTTCCCAAGTGTACAGTTTCATTTGAATGCTTTTATCAACAAACCTCAAGATGTGAGATCAAGCGTTCTGTCTACAAGGTAAAAGTTCAAGAAAGTCTCTTTGTTTGATAAGGTTTAGATTATTTCGACAACACGAATGTATGTAAGTCAAGAAACCAATCAGCCTGAAAGCTGGATAATTAAATGCATCTAGGAAAGAAAGAAAACTGGACGTGTTTATTAGTTTAACTTATACTGATTTTGTAGATAAGAGCGGAAGTTGAAATTAAGTTGTTTAGTATACAGTCTGCTTTTGATTTCCAATCCTAACAAGGCGTTTTTGTTATATCTGGATTAATGATTTTTTTTTTTTTTTTTTTTTTTTTATAATAATATATTATTTTCATAAAAATAATTCTTTTTGCAATATAGACGATATTCCCGTTTTTGTTTGAGTACATTTTTGAAACGTCTAAATATTGAAATGCCCTGTTCATGTGAACATAGGTGCAGTACAGGGTTAAATGTTTACACGACTATAAAAGCTCAAGTGTGAAGTTCTTAACTTGTTACTTGTTTGGGACGACGGTTGACGCAGGAAAACATGGTATGTTGGGGATAAACTCTGAAAGTCGAGTAAAACATCACACAACTATTCGACAACACGGGTATCAGCGTAATGCAGTAAGGTTATCTTAAAAAGAGATTGTCAGTTTTGAGACTATATTATTGCCTGCAGACTCCTTCATTCTTCTAGTATTAGACAACTTTAAAAACTAATGTGGCAAGATGAAACTTCTCCATAACAACCAAAGTTTGTTTTCAGCGCACGGTTTTTTAATTGATGAAAACATGAATTAGAAGAACTAAATTACTAATCTAAAACCCTTCCTTGGTCACATTTTCTCTCGTTGATGAATTAGGTACACGGGTGGAGGAACTTCAACACACCTTGCCCTGGCGTATGCAAGAGTCCACATGTTTAAAACCAGTAATGGAGTGCGGGGAAATGCAACAGCAATTGCCATTATCATCACAGACGGTAAATAATTTAGCCATCTTTTGAAATATTTGAAAATACCATAAGGGCGCATTGACAATTTAAGGAGCTGTTGCCGATTCAAGGTACAATTGAGCCATTGTTATCGAAAACAATGTCTGGAGTCTATTTTGCCTTTTGACACAGATCACGTAGATGTTTTCTTCGGGTAAGACACCATGGGAGCGCCATATATATGCAGTCACTTTTGAAAACTGGGTTGCACTGAAAGAAATATAGAGATATTGGTGCAATAACTACAGAATAATGTTGAATGCGACAGAGAAAGAAATCAACATTACCTTTGTAGGTTTATCTAAAGGAGGTTCTGCATCGAAAAATTACGAAAGATCTGATTCAAACTCTGTAAAGATTTTTTCCATTGTCACAGGACACAGCAGCAACTCACGAGCAACAATCAGTGAGGCCCAACAACTTCATCAAGATGGTATAACTGTCTTTTCTGTTGGTGTTGGAAATGCCAATGAAAATGAACTGCAAGGAATGGCATCATCGCAAGAGTATGTGTTTGAAGTTTCGGATTACGACGATATTTATACCGTATCAAGTCCACTGTCAAATAAAACATGTACAGGTATGATTATGTGAAGTGTTTTATTGTCAACGACCACAAGAGCAACAACACCAACATTGATTTATAAGTAATGCAATGCAAATGGCCCCAAAATACCGTAAATTTCTACATTCGTGACTTGTAAATGTTTTTCAAGATAACAGAGATTGGACAGATGAGTAAAATCGTTTTTTACCACAATGATTACTACAGTAACATCTGCTTGTTCATAGGTTGGAAAAATCTATTAAGCACTTCCAGTTTTGGTTAAAGCTAGCTTATACATATCCAAATTCATACAAAGAGCTCTTCAATGGACTATTTAGAAGCATAGACCCATTTCTGAACAGTACAATATAATTCTGAAATCGTTCTTTAGCCGAAAGAAAAGCATTATACATCAACAAGCTGTTAAAATTAATAATGGTGTTTTGTGTTTAAGGAGACATCAAAAACCCTTGAATCAGTTGTCAAGCTGCATATACATATCTAACGAAATGCATGTATTCTACAGTATGCGCTGACCCCAGACCTTCCAATGGAATATCTGATACTACCAGCTTTGCTGTGAACTCCGCGGTGACACTTACCTGCGATGAAGGATACATATTGACAGGAAGTTCTATAATATATTGTGATGTAAATGGGAAATGGAACTCATCTGGATCCTGTGAACCTATAGGTAATAATTTCATAATTCCAAGTGGATTTCATTTTGAAATAAAAAGAGACCAGCGATATCTGTTCTGGTCTTCTTTAAATTTTCACAAAAATACATGAGAAATGATAATATGTTCAATTTTGCAAATACTAGAAAAATTAAGACTTTGGCATATCATTTATTGTAGATTGCGGATTACCTCCAACACATCCGTCAAATGGAACATCTCGAGTCACTGGGACATCATTTGGTCATCAAGTACATTATACGTGTGACATTGGATACATACCAATAGGAAATACCGTTTTGTATTGTCAAGCAAACGGAACCTGGAATGGAAGCGCTCCTACCTGTCAACCCATAGGCGTTCCTGGTAAAAGAATATCAATAAACTGGTTCAATATTCAATCGTTTTGCATCATTAGGAACTCTCGTTTTTCAGTCCATATAACTGAAGTACATTTTATGATTCGTGAAACCTGCGGAGGGATTGAATATAAACTATAGATCTTCAATGTATTTTTTCACGTTCCTTACGGTGAAAGATTATTTAAACAAAACAAAAATAATGACGCTCTAGTTAATGCACTTGAGTCGAGTTGAATGTGCTTTGCAAATAAAGGTTTAATTGACCTTTTAAACCACTGAATACGTTGAAGTAGTGCAATAAATAGGTTGAGAAGGGCACCTGATTTATGCCTTATTGGTAGGATGAATGATTACCATTTTAACATTAGGAATGTATTGAATTGTAGATACGAAGACTTGATTAAAATACAAAGTAAGACTTTAGAGCCTCCGAAAAAAAAAAATAAATAAATAAATAAATAAAATTGCTTTTGATGCCCCATAGATTGTGGTCCTCCACCTGTTGCAAGTCCATATGGCAGTGTAAGCTTTACATCCACGATTGTTGAGGCATTGGCTATATACAGCTGCTATGATAATTACATAGTTGTTGGAGCTATTCTTATAGAGTGTGATTCAAGTGGTAACTGGAATGGAACTACACCAGACTGTATTCCAGACTGTGAGTAAATAATAAATTCCTTTATTTTAATCGACAGTCTATTTCAGAATAGATTTTTAAATATTCTGTTGGGATATGCACTGTGCATTCACTTTGCCTAACTTGAGAAGTGGTTGCGGTAGCTTTTCAAACACACTTAGCCTTTATTTCCTTTGTGCAAAATTCAGCATTTTGGAGAAAGTTTAGATCCATTATTTCCCTAAATGAATTAATGAATTTGATAACTATGTTAATATTTATTTTTCCTTTTAAGATACATGTCAGAGTAGTCGAGAATTGGATATCGTATTCATTAATGATGCATCTGGAAGTATTGGCGCCTCAAGTTTCCAAACATCATTATATTTCATCAATGACATGGTGAATCGATTTCATGCGTCTACAACAAGATTTGGGCTTGTGACATTTAACCAGGGTGTCTCGCTACAATTTCATCTTGATACCTATATTAACAGACCCGATGATCTTAAAACAGCTGTATTATCGACGAGGTAATTGTAGATTGAATTAGGTATTATTGATTTGTTTCTAAGATAGGTGTTATCAGTAGACTAGGCTAAAGTTATAACAAGAGGGAAATAGACTGCCTGAGGCCTGGCCTGGCCCAAGCTATTGTAGCTCGTTAGCGAAAAAGTGTAAAGTTCTTGTTTAAAATAATAAAATGCACGATGAAAATCTAGAAAGCGTTTTTCTATTTCAGTTTTAGTTACCCATCACCATTGTTTTGTATTTTGTAAGCATTAAATGTTCAGTCGACCGTAGAGTTTGGTATTCCTTTATTTCAAGAATATATACTTACTTACAAATATTTATTGACCTTTCGTTAAAAGTATGAGACGTGTTATTCTTTGTCAATCCATCTCTTCTTCAGCTATTCAGGCGGCGGTACATCTACACATGTTGCTTTGGAGTATGCAAGAACACACATGTTTGAGAACAATCATGGAAAACGGAATAATGCGACTTCTGTAGCAATTGTGATAACCGATGGTAAGAAAAGCAAAATTTCATGGCCCTTTTGATGCTTCACTTTTCTTTGAATTAACGAGAAACTTTTTTTTTTTTATTCATGATGCCTGGTATTTGTTGTACTATAGGGCATTGTCGTTTTATACATAGCTTTTTTAATATTTGATGACAGAAGAAAGGATAACACCTTCTCAGCTACATTGAGCCATCTTTATGAGGAGGATGGGCGAATGAAATTACTTTCGTATATTTATAGTTCCATTTCCATCCTCACAGGATATAGTAGTGACTCCATGGCAACGGTGAATGAAGCAGAAAATCTGCGACAATCTGGTGTAACCATATTTTCGATTGGAGTTGGAAATACAGACAAAAATGAACTAGAACAAATGGCATCGAGCAAGGAATATGTATTTGAAGTTACAGACTATGCGGATATATTTTCAGTATCAAGTCCATTTACTGAAAAAGCCTGTTCAGGTATTTACTAAGATTATCTGTTTCTTACTGTTAACAACCAAACTCTACACACGATGGATTTTACATAGAATTAGTATCTTATAGCATCTCTATATATAAATTCTTTTCACTAAGGGAATGACTTTTTAAAGGTTGGTATTCAGGTGATATACTAATGGGCGAGAGTCTATAGTAAAAGCAAATTGTGTACATCTTTTTTTAATAATTTCACATTATATTACGTCATTAATATGCAGCCACTGACCTTATCAGATGTGAAATATGCACACAAAACAACTTGCCCGGAAGATATATTCAGAATTACCTTTTACGAAACTGGATATCAGAATTTAAAAGGTTTTATGACCATCAGATGTGCTAGAAGACGATTAGAAAAAGGCCTTGCTTTTGGTTGACTATGTGAATTTGCAATTATTTTACAGCCTGCTTAGACCCTAGACCAACAAATGGTTTTTCGAGTTCTCCAAATTATAGAGTTAACAGTACACTTGAACTGGCATGTTATGATGGTTATGTTTTGCAAGGAGATTCTGTTATAAGCTGTGACAGCGATGGAAAATGGAATGGATCTGGAACGTGTTATCCTATAGGTATTTCATTTCATTTATTATTCAACAAGGTATCTCTCTGATACCATAACATATTTAACGACTTAAAGCCTAAATCTTTGTATATTCTATAGGATATAATTGAATCTTCCATACACGAGTCTGAATTTGTTTATAAACATCGTTATTTCTGTTTGATTTTGCTCCTTAGATTGTGGTTTGCCGCCTGTGGCCAATCCATTTGGCGGTATAAACTATTCAACCACCACTTTTGGATCATCAGCCGCATACAACTGCAACGATGGCTACCAAGCTGTAGGTGATCAGTTTCTATCCTGCCAGTCAAATGGAACCTGGAACGGAACTGCACCAGACTGCTCTCCTACAGGTAAGAAACAGAAACTTTTGCCTAAAAAACGCTTCCAATGCACTCAGAATTCACTCTTTCTATGTATTGTGTTATGGACGTCATATACTCTTTCTGTTTGTATTTCTTTTCCAGATTCATGTGAAAGTGACCGAAAACTTGATATTGTTTTCATCAACGATGCCTCTGGAAGTATTCATGTGAATGATTTTTACAAGTCGTTATTATTGATTACTGATATTGTAAGTCGGTTCGATTCTGCATCAACAAGATTTGGATTAATGACCTACGATTGGTTTCCATATCAACAGTTTTTCCTAAATGATTACTTGAATAAACCTGGAGATGTAAAAGATAAAGTTTTAACCTCAAGGTAAGAAAAGACACGATTAAAATATACTGAAAGGAAACAGATATTTGTCGGAAAATATGACGTTCAATAATGCACGAAATAGTTATTGAATCAAGCAAATAAATGCTTTTCATTTTAGCGTTTAAAAAATTTACCCGGTGCTTCGGTTTTCGTGTAGCTTATTAATTCCAGTTGCATGTTTTTTTTTTTTTTTTTTCTCAGGAAAATAGTAAAAAGGCTCTTTCGTTTTGCGAGTATTAAGTATCGGTATTTTATACACAATAAAAGACGTTGTCTTGAAGGACAAGTGTGACCTTTTAAAATGGCGGACTTTAAACAGCGTTCATATTTTGTGCGTATGTTTTATGTAAACATTGCAGGTATAAGAAGTTGGTCAGTGTAAATCTGGACTTTCGTTTAAGTTTGACGAATAACATTCTAGTGTCGCAGAACTGATGTTTTATGATGCATGTCTTAGCGTTGATTTTTTTTTTTTTTTTTTTTTTTTTTTAAAGATACACAGGTGGTGCGACAAACACACACTTGGCACTGGAATATGCAAGAATCCATATGTTCTCCGATGTAAATGGAAAGAGGGCAAATGCAACAAGTGTTGCGGTTTTAATTACAGATGGTATATATTAAATTGTTTTACTTGATTTCTTTCGAGATACATGTGCATGATATTCTACATCTTGAAATAGTGTATCGGACAATTGTGAACAGACAATGGGTGACGTTTTTTTAAAAAGGAAAAATATATCTTAGTTTTGAACAGTATGGGGAATACACTTAAGTTGAATTCCAAATGCAAGCATTCTTAAATAAGTATCATTTGATTTGACGGCTAGACTGTTGTAGTTAATATGGGATTTCTCGTTTTGTCATCATTTACAAAATGAGGTATCCTGTTTTACACCTCCAACCCGATTTTGAAGTAATACATTTTGTATGGGATGATAGAGTGACTCGACTTTTCTTTTAAAAAAATATTGTCTCAAATGCGTTTATCACTTTTTTTACGTAAAAATAGGGCGCAGTAGCAACTCACAGTCAACAGCGACAGAGGCAAAGCTGTTACGTGACAGTGGTGTAACAATTTTTACCATTGGGGTTGGAAATGCTGACCAGATGGAATTAAATGAAATTGCGTCTTCTCCAGACTTTGTGTTTCAAGTGTCAGATTATGACGATATCTTTACAGTATCAAGTCCATTATCAAATAAAACATGTTCAGGTTAGCAAATTTCTTGAGAATAGAATTACTCATGTTTGATATATTTTCCTTTTCGGTGAGGGCGAGAGACTGGTTTTAATTGAAAGAGTTTGTTTTCAATTGGCATCAGGTAGAATCCATTTATTCTCATATATTTCTGCCATAAATTATCTGGATATGTCGATGATATTCGAAACATGCTTTTGCTTATGATATAGATTTGATTAAAGTAATGAAAGGCAGAACATTATCCCGTTTTTCAGTATGTGTTGACCCAAGACTGGCACACGTTATATCTGATTCGAACGACTTTTCGGTGAACTCAACAGTGAAAATGAGTTGCGAAAGTGGGTACCTTTTGACTGGAGATGGAACAATCACGTGTGGCAATGATGGACTTTGGAATGGATCAGCAACTTGCGAGCCAATAGGTATTGCATATAACCGACTCTATGCTATACTCGATTTGACACACGGTATACATGTTCTTTCCGCTGCAAGTACGTTGAGTGGACGCTTCATTCAAAAACACGAAAACAATACGACAAGGACTGGTAATGATCAGACTCAAAACAATCTTTATCGCGTTTTGGTACATAAGCTTTACAACTTTGTACAGAAACAATAAATCTGAAAAGGGCAATGACTTGAATAGAAATGGCTTCTTTTGTAGACTGTGGAGATCCGCCACTTTCACCAATCCATGGGAATATACAAGTACTTGGTACAAGGTATCAGGAAACCGTTCAATATCAATGTGATTCTGGGTTCATTTTGAGGGGAGCTACAATTTTACAATGTCAAGCAGATAGATCTTGGAATGGAACAGCCCCCTATTGTGTACCTGTAGGAGTCATAGGTAAATATGTTACAAGTTATTTAAGTTAACGCTTTTCTAGGATAGATTTTCAAATGGTACAGTGATTATATAAATGATTTGATATGCTCAAGAGTAAATGCATGACATTAAATGGGAGAAGGACTTACTATGTTTCTTATCGACTTTGACACATATATCAGTGAAAATAACACATGATAGTTCTATCCAAATATGTGATGGGATTCTTACAGATTGTGGACTCCCTCCTCCTGCAAATCCTTATGGCAGTGTAAGATTTACTACCATTTCTCTTGGATCAGTAGCCGTATACAACTGTAATACTGGGTACAAGTTGTTCGGAGATGTGATCGTTCAATGCCAGTCTGACGGTAATTGGAATGGCACAACACCAGATTGTTATCCTTCAGGTGAGTTATTTCACTTATATCGTTTATTGCAAAAAAAAAATGAGTAATGACATAAATACTACTTTCAACGTTTTTTGCTATTCAGAAAATTAATTTCAATTGTACTTAAAGACACACGCAAACAGACACGCAAATCCTGAAACGAAATCTACAAAATTATTTTTCTGCACCAATAAGTCCTATGTTAAAGAGAAAAAAAAAGTATTTTATGCAGTGCCTAAATTTCTAGCGAAGAAAGATTTGATGATCAAACGGATTTATAATTGTGATTTATTATTATTATTTATTTATTTAGGAGAAAAAGAGTTTTATACAGCTAAATTTGTGTCGTAGAAAGGTTTGATAGTCATACTCACTTATAAATGTGATGTTATTATTATTATTATTTATTTAATTTTGTATCTTGTTTTAAACATACAGTTGATCTGTACATTAAGGTGAGAGGTTTTGTACATTTTGCAGACACATGTACTAGCTCACGTGGCCTCGACATTGTTTTCATCAATGATGCCTCGGGAAGTATTGGTGTGGGTAACTTCCAAACATCGTTATTATTCATCAATGATATAGTCAATAGATTCGATCCACTGTCTACACGCTATGGATTGTTGACTTACAGTACTTTCCCAAGTGTACAGTTTCATTTGAATGCTTTTATCAACAAACCTCAAGATGTGAGATCAAGCGTTCTGTCTACAAGGTAAAAGTTCAAGAAAGTCTCTTTGTTTGATAAGGTTTAGATTATTTCGACAACACGAATGTATGTAAGTCAAGAAACCAATCAGCCTGAAAGCTGGATAATTAAATGCAACTAGGAAAGAAAGAAAACTGGACGTGTTTATTAGTTTAACTTATACTGATTTTGTAGAGCAATTCCTTGTAGATAAGAGCGGAAGTTGAAATTAAGTTGTTTAGTATACAGTCTGCTTTTGATTTCTAATCCTAACAAGGCGTTTTTGTTATATCTGTATTAATGATTTGTTGCAGTTTTTTTTTTTTTTTTTTTTTTTTTTTTGTAATAATATATTATTTTCATAAAAATAATTCTTTTTGCAATATAGACGATATTCCCGTTTTTGTTTAAGTACATTTTTGAAACGTCTAAGTATTGAAATGCCCTGTTCATGTGAACATAGGTGCAGTACAGGGTTAAATGTTTACACGACTATAAAAGCTCAAGTGTAAAGTTCTTAACTTGTTACTTGTTTGGGACGACGGTTGACGCAGGAAAACATGGTATGTTGGGGATAAACTTTGAAAGTAGAGTAAAACATCACACAACTATTCGACAACACGGGTATCAGCGTAATGCAGTAAGGTTATCTTAAAAACAGATTGTCAGTTTTGAGACTATATTATTGCCTGCAGACTCCTTCATTCTTCTAGTATTAGACAACTTTAAAAACTAATGTGGCAAGATGAAACTACTCCATAACAAACAAAGTTTGTTTTCAGCGCACGGATTTTTAATTGATGAAAACATGAATTAGAAGAACTAAATTACTAATCTAAAACCCTTCCTTGGTCACATTTTCTCTCGTTGATGAATTAGGTACACGGGTGGAGGAACTTCAACACACCTTGCCCTGGCGTATGCAAGAGTCCACATGTTTAAAACCAGTAATGGAGTGCGGGGAAATGCAACAGCAATTGCCATTATCATCACAGACGGTAAATAATTTAGCCATCTTTTGAAATATTTGAAAATACCTTAAGGGCGCATTGACAATTTAAGGAGCTGTTGCCGGTTCAAGGTACAATTGAGCCATTGTTATCGAAAACAATGTCTGGAGTCTATTTTGCCTTTTGACACAGGTCACGTAGATGTTTTCTTCGGGTAAGACACCATGGGAGCGCTATATATATGCAGTCACTTTTGAAAACTGGGTTGCACTGAAAGAAATATAGAGATATTGGCGTAGTAACTACAGAATAATGTTGAATGCGACAGAGAAAGAAATCAACATAACCTTTGTAGGTTTATCTAAAGGAGGTTCTGCATCGAAAAATTACGAAAGATCTGATTCAAACTCTGTAAAGATTTTTTCGATTGTCACAGGACACAGCAGCAACTCACGAGCAACAATCAGTGAGGCCCAACAACTTCATCAAGATGGTATAACTGTCTTTTCTGTTGGTGTTGGAAATGCCAATGAAAATGAACTGCAAGGAATGGCATCATCGCAAGAGTATGTGTTTGAAGTTTCGGATTACGACGATATTTATACCGTATCAAGTCCACTGTCAAATAAAACATGTACAGGTATGATTATGTGAAGTGTTTTATTGTCAACAACCACAAGAGCAACAACACCAACATTGATTTATAAGTAATGCAATGCAAATGGCCCCAAAATACCGTAAATTTCTACATTCGTGACTTGTAAATGTTTTTCAAGATAACAGAGATTGGACAGATGAGTAAAATCGTTTTTTACCACAATGATTACTACAGTAACATCTGCTTGTTCATAGGTTGGAAAATCTATTAAGCGCTTCCAGTTTGGGGTAAAGCTAGCTTATACATATCCAAATTCATACAAAGAGCTCTTCAATGGACTATTTAGAAGCATAGACCCATTTCTGAACAGTACAATATAATTCTGAAATCGTTCTTTAGCCGAAAGAAAAGCATTATACATCAACAAGCTGTTAAAATTAATAATGGTGTTTTGTGTTTAAGGAGACACCAAAAACCATTGAATCAGTTGTCAAGCTGCATATACATATCTAACGAAATGCATGTATTCTACAGTATGCGCTGACCCCAGACCTTCCAATGGAATATCTGATACTACCAGCTTTGCTGTGAACTCCACGGTGACACTTACCTGCGATGAAGGATACATATTGACAGGAAGTTCTATAATATATTGTGATGTAAATGGGAAATGGAACTCATCTGGATCCTGTGAACCTATAGGTAATAATTTCATAATTCCAAGTGGATTTCATTTTGAAATAAAAAGAGACCAGCGATATCTGTTCTGGTCTTCTTTAAATTTTCACAAAAATACATGAGAAATGATAATATGTTCAATTTTGCAAATACTAAAAAAGTTAAGACTTTGGCATATCATTTATTGTAGATTGCGGATTACCTCCAACACATCCGTCAAATGGAACATCTCGAGTCACTGGGACATCATTTGGTCATCAAGTACATTATACGTGTGACATTGGATACATACCAATAGGAAATACCGTTTTGTATTGTCAAGCAAACGGAACCTGGAATGGAAGCGCTCCTACCTGTCAACCCATAGGCGTTCCTGGTAAAAGAATATCAATAAACTGGTTCAATATTCAATCGTTTTGCATCATTAGGAACTCTCGTTTTTCAGTCCATATAACTGAAGTACATTTTATGATTCATGAAACCTGCGGAGGGATTGAATATAAACCATAGATCTTCAATGTATTTTTTCACGTTCCTTACGGTGAAAGATTATTTAAACAAAACAAAAATAATGACGCTCTAGTTAATGCACTTGAGTCGAGTTGAATGTGCTTTGCAAATAAAGGTTTAATTGACCTTTTAAACCACTGAATACGTTGAAGTAGTGCAATAAATAGGTTGAGAAGGGCACCTGATTTATGCCTTACTGGTAGGATGAATGATTACCATTTTAACATTAGGAATGTATTGAATTGTAGATACGAAGACTTGATTAAAATACAAAGTAAGACTTTAGAGCCTCCGAAAAAAAAAAATAAATAAATAAATAAAATTGCTTTTGATGCCCCATAGATTGTGGTCCTCCACCTATTGCAAGTCCATATGGCAGTGTAAGCTTTACATCCACGATTGTTGAGGCATTGGCTATATACAGCTGCTATGATAATTACATAGTTGTTGGAGCTATTCTTATAGCGTGTGATTCAAGTGGTAACTGGAATGGAACTACACCAGACTGTATTCCAGACTGTGAGTAAATAATAAATTCCTTTATTTTAATCGACAGTCTATTTCAGAATAGATTTTTAAATATTCTGTTGGGATATGCACTGTGCATTCACTTTGCCTAACTTGAGAAGTGGTTGCGGTAGCTTTTCAAACACACTTAGCATTTATTTCCTTTGTGCAAATTTCAGCATTTTGGAGAAAGTTTAGATCCATTATTTCCCTAAATGAATTAATGAATTTGATAACTATGTTAATATTTATTTTTACTTTTAAGATACATGTCAGAGTAGTCGAGAATTGGATATCGTATTCATTAATGATGCATCTGGAAGTATTGGCGCCTCAAGTTTCCAAACATCATTATATTTCATCAATGACATGGTGAATCGATTTGATGCATCTACAACAAGATTTGGGCTTGTGACATTTAACCAGGGTGTCTCGCTACAATTTCATCTTGATACCTATATTAACAGACCCGATGATCTTAAAACAGCTGTATTATCGACGAGGTAATTGTAGATTGAATTAGGTATTATTGATTTGTTTCTAAGATAGGTGTTATCAGTAGACTAGGCTAAAGTTATAACAAGAGGGAAATAGACTGCCTGAGGCCTGGCCTGGCCCAAGCTATTGTAGCTCGTTAGTGAAAAAGTGTAAAGTTCTTGTTTAAAATAATAAAATGCACGATGAAAATCTAGAAAGCGTTTTTCTATTGCAGTTTTAGTTACCCATCACCATTGTTTTGTATTTTGTAAGCATTAAATGTTCAGTCGACCGTAGAGTTTGGTATTCCTTTATTTCAAGAATATATACTTGCTTACAAATATTTAATGACCTTTTGTTAAAAGTATGAGACGTGTTATTCTTTGTCAATCCATCTCTTCTTCAGCTATTCAGGCGGCGGTACATCTACACATGTTGCTTTGGAGTATGCAAGAACACACATGTTTGAGAACAGTCATGGAAAACGGAATAATGCGACTTCTGTAGCAATTGTGATAACCGATGGTAAGAAAAGCAAAATTTCATGGCCCTTTTGATGCTTCACTTTTGTTTGAATTAACGAGAAACTTTTTTTTTTATTCATGATGCCTGGTATTTGTTGTACTATAGGGCATTGTCGTTTTATACATAGCTTTTTTAATATTTGATGACAGAAGAAAGGATAACACCTTCTCAGCTACATTGAGCCATCCTTATGAGGAGGATGGGCGAATGAAATTACTTTCGTATATTTATAGTTCCATTTCCATCCTCACAGGATATAGTAGTGACTCCATGGCAACGGTGAATGAAGCAGAAAATCTGCGACAATCTGGTGTAACCATATTTTCGATTGGAGTTGGAAATAGAGACAAAAATGAACTAGAACAAATGGCATCGAGCAAGGAATATGTATTTGAAGTTACAGACTATGCGGATATATTTTCAGTATCAAGTCCATTTACTGAAAAAGCCTGTTCAGGTATTTACTAAGATTATCTGTTTCTTACTGTTAACAACCAAACTCTACACACGATGGATTTTACATAGAATTAGTATCTTATAGCATCTCTATATATAAATTCTTTTCACTAAGGGAATGACTTTTTAAAGGTTGGTATTCAGGTGATATACTAATGGGCGAGAGTCTATAGTAAAAGCAAATTGTGTACATCGTTTTTTAATAATTTCACATTATATTACGTCATTAATATGCAGCCACTGACCTTATCAGATGTGAAATATGCACACAAAACAACTTGCCCGGAAGATATATTCAGAATTACTTTTTACGAAACTGGATACCAGAATTTAAAAGGTTTTATGACCATCAGATGTGCTAGAAGACGATTAGAAAAAGGCCTTGCTTTTTGTTGACTATGTGAATTTGCAATTATTTTACAGCCTGCTTAGACCCTAGACCAACAAATGGTTTTTCGAGTTCTCCAAATTATAGAGTTAACAGTACACTTGAACTGGCATGTTATGATGGTTATGTTTTGCAAGGAGATTCTGTTATAAGCTGTGACAGCGATGGAAAATGGAATGGATCTGGAACGTGTTATCCTATAGGTATTTCATTAAATTTATTATTCAACAAGGTATCTCTCTGATACCATAACATATTTAACGACTTAAAGCCTAACTCTTTGTATTTTCTATAGGATATAATTGAATCTTCCATACACGAGTCTGAATTTGTTTATAAACATCGTTATTTCTGTTTGATTTTGCTCCTTAGATTGTGGTTTGCCGCCTGTGGCCAATCCATTTGGCAGTATAAACTATTCAACCACCACTTTTGGATCATTAGCCGCATACAACTGCAACGATGGCTACCAAGCTGTAGGTGATCAGTTTCTATCCTGCCAGTCAAATGGAACCTGGAACGGAACTGCACCAGACTGCTCTCCTACAGGTAAGAAACAGAAACTTTTGCCTAAAAAACGCTTCCAATGCACTCAGAATTCACTCTTTCTATGTATTGTGTTATGGACGTCATATACTCTTTCTGTTTGTATTTCTTTTCCAGATTCATGTGAAAGTGACCGAAAACTTGATATTGTTTTCATCAACGATGCCTCTGGAAGTATTCATGTGAATGATTTTTACAAGTCGTTATTATTGATTACTGATATTGTAAGTCGCTTCGATTCTGCATCAACAAGATTTGGATTAATGACCTATGATTGGTTTCCATATCAACAGTTTTTCCTAAATGATTACTTGAATAAACCTGGAGATGTAAAAGATAAAGTTTTAACCTCAAGGTAAGAAAAGACACGATTAAAATATACTGAAAGGAAACAGATATTTGTCGGAAAATATGACGTTCAATAATGCACGAAATAGTTATTGAATCAAGCAAATAAATGCTTTTCATTTTAGCGTTTAAAAAATTTACCCGGTGCTTCGGTTTTCGTGTAGCTAATTAATTCCAGTTGCATGTTTTTTTTTTTTTTTTTTCTCTCAGGAAAATAGTAAAAAGGCTCTTTCGTTTTGCGAGTATTAAGTATCGGTATTTTATACACAATAAAAGACGTTGTCTTGAAGGACAAGTGTGACCTTTTAAAATGGCGGACTTTAAACAGCGTTCATATTTTGTGCGTATGTTTTATGTAAACATTGCAGGTATAAGAAGTTGGTCAGTGTAAATCTGGACTTTCGTTTAAGTTTGACGAATAACATTCTAGTGTCGCAGAACTGATGTTTTATGATGCATGTCTTAGCGTTGATTTTCTTTTTTTTTTTTTTTTTTTTTTAAAGATACACAGGTGGTGCGACAAACACACACTTGGCACTGGAATATGCAAGAATCCATATGTTCTCCGATGTAAATGGAAAGAGGGCAAATGCAACAAGTGTTGCGGTTTTAATTACAGATGGTATATATTAAGTTGTTTTACTTGATTTCTTTCGAGATACATGTGCATGATATTCTACATCTTGAAATAGTGTATCGGACAATTGTGAACAGACAATGGGTGACGTTTTTTTAAAAAGGAAAAATATATCTTAGTTTTGAACAGTATGGGGAATACACTTAAGTTGAATTCCAAGCATTCTTAAACAAGTATCATTTGATTTGACGGCTAGACTGTTGTAGTTAATATGGGATTTCTCGTTTTGTCATCATTTACAAAATGAGGTATCCTGTTTTACACCTCCAACCCGATTTTGAAGTAATACATTTTGTATGGGATGATAGAGTGACTCGACTTTTCTTTTATTGTCTCAAATGCGTTTATCACTTTTTTTACGTAAAAATAGGGCGCAGTAGCAACTCACAGTCAACAGCGACAGAGGCAAAGCTGTTACGTGACAGTGGTGTAACAATTTTTACCATTGGGGTTGGAAATGCTGACCAGATGGAATTAAATGAAATTGCGTCTTCTCCAGACTTTGTGTTTCAAGTGTCAGATTATGACGATATCTTTACAGTATCAAGTCCATTATCAAATAAAACATGTTCAGGTTAGCAAATTTCTTGAGAATAAAATTACTCATGTTTGATATATTTTCCTTTTCGGTGAGGGCGAGAGACTGGTTTTAATTGAAAGAGTTTGTTTTCAATTGGCATCAGGTAGAATCCATTTATTCTCATATATTTCTGCCATAAATTATCTGGATATGTCGATGATATTCGAAACATGCTTTTGCTTATGATATAGATTTGATTAAAGTAATGAAAGGCAGAACATTATCCCGTTTTTCAGTGTGTGTTGACCCAAGACTGGCACACGTTATATCTGATTCGAACGACTTTTCGGTGAACTCAACAGTGAAAATGAGTTGCGAAAGTGGGTACCTTTTGACTGGAGATGGAACAATCACGTGTGGCAATGATGGACTATGGAATGGATCAGCAACTTGCGAGCCAATAGGTATTGCATATAACCGACTTTATGCTATACTCGATTTGACACACGGTATACATGTTCTTTCCGCTGCAAGTACGTTGAGTGGACGCTTCATTCAAAAACACGAAAACAAAACGACAAGGATTGGTAATGATCATATGCGTTTTGGCACATAAACTTTACAAATTTGTACAGAAACAATAAATCTGAAAAGGGCGATGACTTGAATAGAAATGGCTTCTTTTGTAGACTGTGGAGATCCGCCTCTTTCACCAATCCATGGAAATATACAAGTACTTGGTACAAGGTATCAGGAAACCGTTCAATATCAATGTGATTCTGGGTTCATTTTGAGGGGAGCTGCAGTTTTACAATGCCAAGCAGATAGATCTTGGAATGGAACAGCCCCCTATTGTGTACCTGTAGGAGTCATAGGTAAATATTTTACAAATTACTTAAGTTAACCCTTAAGGATAGATTTTTAAATGATACAGTGATCATATGAATGATTTGATATGCTCAAGAGTAAATGGATGACATTAATAGGGAGAAGGACTTATTATGTTTCTTGTCGGCTTTGACACATATATAACTGAAACAACACACGATAGTTCTGTCCAAAAATGTTATGGAATTCTTACAGATTGTGGACTCCCTCCTCCTGCAAACCCTTATGGCAGTGTAAGATTTACTACTATTTCTCTTGGATCAGTAGCCGTATACAACTGTAATACTGGGTACAAGTTGTTCGGAGATGTGATCGTTCAATGCCAGTCTGACGGTAATTGGAATGGCACAACACCAGATTGTTATCCTTCAGGTGAGTTATTTCAGTTATATCATTTATTGCAAAAAAATGAATACTACTTTAAACGTCTTTTGCTATTCAGCAATCTAATTTCAATTGTACTTAAAGACACACGCACACAGACACGCAAATCCTGAAATCTACAAAATTAATTTTTGCTTCAGTAAGTCCAATGTTAACAGAAAAAAAAGTATTCTAAACACCTAATTTTTTAGCAAAGAAAGGTGTGATAATCAAATGGACTTATAATTGTGATTTATTACTATTATTTATTTATTTAAGAGAAAGATCGTTTTATACAGTTATTAAATTTGTAGCGAGGAAAGGTTTGATAACCATGCTCACTTTTAAATTGTGATTTTTAGCCTGGGCTTGGCTTGGCATGCCCAAGACCATAGGAATCGTATACCAAAATTTCAACCCCATCCAGGTATTTACGGAAAAACCCGAGTCAAGTATTTACGGAAAAAAAAAAAACGAGTAAAAGTGAAAAGTACCGCCTGTAATCCATGTCACTACGCTGAAGGAAACGACCCCTTTAAATGATAAAATATTTCGATTTGAACATCACAGTAAGGTTTAATTTCACAACAAACTTTGATAGATGTCCGATTTTAATCGTACGAAAGTGTTGATTAAGAATTTGGGGCCCTCGTGAGGTTATTCATAACTGCAAATTCGTGCGCTTAACAATGAAAGAAACAGTTGGCAAACCTCAGGTGATCGTTGATCAAATGTTTTGATGTAGGTACGCACTCGACCGAGTTGTGACGAGTGCTGTTGCCGAGCACTAATCGGGATCGTTTGTTTATCCTTTTTCTACACACCATGTGAATGACAAATAATGATAGCGTATTTTACGCAGACGATGTGCTCTTCCTCTGAAAAATGTGTCTCAAAACCTCGGCAAGATTTTAATTTTCGTAAAACTACTGTGCACCTCGTGTCTGAAGTTATAAGTATGTATTTGATTGGTATATATGCCTTACTTCTTCCTGTCAGAATTGTCCAGATATGACATCTCGGCCCGTAACCTTTTCGACCCATAGCAAACTCGGAGCATACAATACCAAATATGAATTAAAGTTTGTAACATAAGCCTTTGAAAACCAGTTAATCTTTAAAAAAAAAAGATGAAATTTTAGACTTGTCTAAATTGAAAACATTTGCGAACGGCAAGTTTGATTTAGCTAAAATGTTGGTTATTGGCTGTGAAAATGCAGAAAACCTTGTAGGAAAAAAGAGAGTGTTTTTTTTTTTTTTTTTTTACAAGGTTTTCATGAGGCTTTATCCTTGGAGTTCATAAAACTCGAGAATATGTGGTCAAGAGTTAAGTAACTGGTGGCCGTTTGATATGGAAGATCAGACTTGACATTCAGTCCAATATGATCTTGACCTCCATAGGTATTTAGGCTGACCTGGGTCGAAACTTTTTGCTTTTGGCAAATTTTCTGCATGTCAAAGGACCAGTGTACCTCATGATTCAGTTTGTTGCTCCACAAAATGGATTTGCTGGATACATTAATATATAATGGTTTGTTTGGATTGATGGATCACGGAGCTGCATTAAACCTCCTTTTGCCACAGCATGGCTCATTTGTGTTTTTCATGATCACAACCAGGAGCTCATCAAATTTATCAATGCTAGGTGACTTTATTCAGGTGAGGGCTTTAGGTCAAACGGCCCTCTTGGTCATGAAAATCGGCTTTCCAAATTGGTTGATCATGGTAACTTAGAGATTCTATAGCTTTTCAATGCGAAAGTTGAAAAGTGGCATTTACAGCAGATATTTTGACAAAACTTTCATAGAAATGTACCTTGAGCAGTCTTGTATCATCCATATTATTTCATTCAACTGGCAGTCTTTCGCTCATCTGTTTACGAAGAAAGCGTCATGCTATTGTCAAAGCCTATGCGTATTGTCGTCGTGCAAAAACTTCGACATTTTTAAATATCTCTGTTATTCCTGAAGAGATATTTACTTCAAACTTATACAAGTTATTTACTGTCAAAAGGGGTACCCATATAACAGGGCAGGTAACCATCAGAATATTTTTGACCCAGTTACGCCCTTTTTTATTGCTTTAAATTTTCAGAACCTTTGACATTTTATCATATCTGTCATTAATGAAGATACTTACTTCAAACTTGAACTTTTCGTTAACTATTAAAAGGGGAATTTATATCAGTACAACAGAGGTAGGTAACCAACAAAATATTTTCGGCAAAGTAATTAGTTATGTCCCTTTTTTGACTGAGAACTTTTAGCTTAGCGGTTTTTAGACATGGTATTTTCATAGCCTTAGTGTCATCATCTTCGTCGTTTGTGTCGTCGTCATGCAAAATCTTTGACATTTTACAATATCTTTGTTATTACTGAAAATGTTTACTTAAAACTTGGACAACTTGTTAACTATCAAAAGGGAAACATAAACAATAAGGGTAAATAACTATCAAGTGATGCCCCTTTTCAACTTTGTGTTTTCACTGAAAATCAACCGAGCATTGGCGCTCGAATGCGGACTCTTTTTATTTGTTGCCATAGAAACAAAAACTTAAGGATAAACGTAAAAAGATTGTCTTCTCAGACACCAAATCGTGCTCTGTGATATTAGCCTTTAAGGACTTTGTGTTTTTCCTTGTTATTGCTCAAAGGACATGGTTACTATTTCAACCTATAGACTGAGTGTGGTAGAATGAAAGAAAAATATGATTCATTGCTTGGCCATTGTGGATTTTTGCACTTTCCAGAAATTTTGGTTTGTTACCATGATTTGTTGCCAAAGCAACGTAAAGGAAGAAAACAGGAAGCAGAAAATCCTTTGAAAAGTATCTCCTTTCAATCCATAAAGACCATGAGACCAAGGCTATACAAAAATACTCATTATATAGGCCATTACAAATCTATGTTTCCCCATTCTACTGTTAACTCTACATACTGTCAGTGTGAGACATGTAGATATTTTTTATTAGTCTGTACAAATGTGACAGCAGTTTTTAAGCCCGTACAAATGTGATAGCAACTTTAAGCTTCTAGTCCTCATTTTCCTACCTCTTCGCTCGTGCTGATGCCAAGGCATTCAGAGCCTTCAGCGCTTTGATTTATTATTATTTATTGAATTTTGTATCTTGTTTTAATCATACGGTTAATCAGTACAATAAGATGAGAGTTTTTGTACATTTTGCAGACACATGTACTAGCTCACGTGGCCTCGACATTGTTTTCATCAATGAAGCCTCGGGAAGTATTGGTGTGGGTAACTTCCAAACTTCGTTATTATTTATCAATGATATAGTCAACAGATTTGATCCACTATCTACACGCTACGGATTATTGACTTATAGTACTTATCCAAGTGTACAGTTTCATTTGAATACTTTTATCAACAAACCTCAAGATGTGAGATCAAGCGTTCTGTCTACAAGGTAAAAGTTCAAGAAAGTTTGTTTCTTTGATAAGGTTTAGATTATTTCGACAACACGAATGTATGTAAGTCAAGTAAGCAATCAGCCTAAAAGCTGGAGAATAAAATGCACGTAGGAACGAGAGAAAACTTGACGCGTTTATTAGTTTTACTTATACAAATTTTGTAGACCACTTGCTTGTAGATAAGAGCGGAATTTGAAATTAAGGTTGTTCAGTATACAGCGAACATTGTATTTCTAGTCCTAGTTAAGCGTAATTGTCATATCTGTATTGATGAAAGTATTGTTAAAAGTGGTTTTTTTTGGTAATAACATGTTATCATAAAAATAATATTTTTTGCATTATAGACGATATTCCCGTTTTTTAGGTATATTTCTAAAACTTCTAAAAGTGAAATCGGTTTTTACTTTTATTTCTTACATTGTCTTTCATGGACACTTTGAGAAGGAGGGGTTATATCAATCTTTCGTAAGCGATGATAGTTTTATGGTTCTTAGATGCCCTGTTTAAGTGAAGACAGGTGCAGTAGATGATTAAATGCTTACAAGACTATAAAATACTCAAGTGTGAAGTTCTTACTTTGTTACTGGTATGGGACGACGGTAAACGCCGGAAAACATGGCATGTTGGGATAAACTTTTGAAGTAGAGTAAAACACACAGCCATACGATAACACGGGTGTCAGCGTAATGCAGTAAGATTATCTCAAAAAGGGGTTGTCAGTTTGATAATTTATTATTGCCTGCAGACGCCTTCATTAGTCTTGTATTAGACAACTTTTAGAAATAATGTGACAAGATATGAAGCTACCCATAACGAGCAAAGTTTGTTTTCAGCTCAATGTTTTTATTTGGAGAAAGCATGAGTTAGATAAACCTAATTATCTAAAATCCTGGGTCACACTTTCTCTCATTGATGAATTAGGTACACGGGTGGAGGATCTTCAATACACCTTGCCCTGGCGTATGCAAGAGTCCACATGTTTAAAACCAGTAACGGAATGCGGGGAAATGCAACATCAATTGCGATTATCATCACAGACGGTAAATAATTTAGCCATCTATTGAAATATTGAAAAAAAGAGAGCATTAACATTTTAAGGAGCTTTTGCCGCTTCAAGGTACAATTGAGTCATTGTTATCAAAGCTGTCTGCGTTTTGACCCAGATCACGTAGATGTTTTCCTCGAGTACGACACCATAGGAGCGCAACATATATGCACTTACTTTTGACAACCGGGTTGCACTGGATAAAATGAGATACTGGCGTAATAAGTATTAAGTAACGTTGAAAGCGACAGAGAAAAAATACAAATTTACCTTTGTAGATTTACCTAAAGGAGATTCTGCAATCGAAAAATTATGAAAGATGTGATTCAAACTCTGTTTTTTACCACCGTCACAGGACACAGCGACAACTTACAAGCAACAATAAGAGAGGCCCAACAACTTCATCAAGATGGTATAACTGTCTTTTCTATTGGTGTTGGAAATGCCAATGAAAATGAACTCCAAGAAATAGCATCATCGCAAGAGTATGTGTTTGAAGTTTCGGATTACGACGATATTCATACCGTATCAAGTCCACTGTCAAATAAAACATGTACAGGTATGATTATGTATTATACACTGCAAATGGCCCAAAAATGCCGTAAATTTCTATATTCGTTACTTGTGAATGTTTTTTCTAGAAAGTAGAGGTTAGACAGATGAGTAACATTGTTTTTACAACAATTACTATACTAACATCTGCTCGTCCAGATGTTGGAAAATCTATTAAGCGCTTCCAGTCTGGGGTAAAGCTAGCTGATACCTATCCAGATTCATACAAGGAACACTTTAATGGACTGTTTAGAAGCATAGAACTATTTCTCAACAGTACAATATTACTCCGAAATGATTCTCTAGCCGAAAGAAAAGCATTATTTATCAAAAAACTCTTTAGCTTGATAATACTGTTTTATGAATAGAGAGACATCAAACACTATTAAATCAGTTTTAGGCCGCACATACATATCTAACGAAAGGCATGTATTCTACAGTATGCGCTGACCCCAGACCTTCCAATGGAATATCTGCTACTACCAGCTTTGCTGTGAACTCCACGGTGACACTTACCTGTGATGAAGGATACGTATTGACAGGAAGTTCTATAATACATTGTGATGTAAATGGGGAATGGAACTCCTCTGGATCCTGTGTGCCTATAGGTAATAAAGAAAATGTTAATTCTATAATCCAAGGTGGTTTTCATTTTGAAGAAATAAAAAGAAACCAGCGGTATCTGTTCTGGTCTTCTTCATATTTTCACAAAAATACATGAGAAACGATAATATGTTCAATTTTGCAAATACTAAAAAAATCTAAGACTTTGGCATATCATTTATTGTAGATTGCGGATTACCTCCAACACATCCGTCAAATGGAACGTCTCGGTTCACTGGGACAACATTTGGTCTTCAAGTGCATTATACATGTGACATTGGACACATACTAATCGGGAATACCGTTTTGTATTGTCAAGCAAACGGAACTTGGAATGGAAGCGCTCCTACCTGTCAACCCACAGTTGTTCCTGGTAAGAAAATATCAATATACTAGTTCAACATTCAATCATTTTACTTCATTAGGAATTCTTGTTATTTAGTCCATATAACTTAATACATATTTATGATTTTATGAAAGCTGCGGAAGAGATGATTACAAATCCTAGACCTTCGATGCTTTCAGTCCTGTTCCTTACGATGTAAAATTATTTGAACAAATAGAATAAATGACACTTTAGTTAATGCACTTGAGTCGAGTTGAATATGCTTTACAGATAACAGTTTAGTTTATCTCATAAACCTGTGAATACGTCGAAGCAGTTCGATAAATAGGTTGAGAAAGTCTGGTGAATTATTTCTTATTGGTAGGATAAATGCTTACCATTTTAAAAGTAGGAATATGTTGAATTATAGATTCGAAGACTCGACTGGAATACAAAATAAGACTTTAGAGCCTCCAGAATGAAATAAACTTGTTTTTGATGTCCTATAGACTGTGGTCCTCCACCTGTTGGAAGTCCATATGGCAGCGTAAGCTTTACATCCACGCTTCTTGGAGCAATGGCTATATACAGCTGCTATGATAATTACATACTTGTTGGAGCTATTCTTATAGAGTGTGATTCAAGTGGTAACTGGAATGGAACTGCACCAGATTGTCTTCCAGACTGTGAGTAAATAATTAATTGTTCTAATCGGGAATCTATTTCAGAAAAAAAAAGATAAATGTTCTGTTGGGATATGCCTTATGCTTTGACTTTTCTTAAATTAAGAAGTGGTTGTGACAGCTTTTCAAACGCCCTTAACATTCATTTCTTTTGTGCAAACCTTCATTTCTGCATTTTGGAGAAAGTTTAGATCCATTATTTCCCTAAAATGACTTAATGAATTTGATAACTGTAAATTAATTAATATTCATTTTTCCCTTTAAGATACATGTCAGAGTAGTCGAGAATTCGATATCGTATTCATTAATGATGCTTCTGGAAGTATTGGCGCCTCAAGTTTCCAAACATCATTATATTTCATCAATGACATGGTAAATCGATTTGATGCATCCACAACAAGATTTGGGCTTGTGACATTTAACCAGGGTGTCTTGGTACAATTTCATCTTGACAGCTATATTAATAGACCCAATGATCTTAAGACAACTGTATTATCCACAAGGTAGGTGTAGCGTTAAAGAAATATGATTATTTTGTTCTAAGGTAGGTGTTATTTTTAGACTAGGCTTAAGTTACAACAACAGGGAAATAGATTGCCTGAGGCCTGGCCCAGTTATTGAAGCTCTTTTTTCAATTGCAGTTTTAGTTACCCAGTACCATTGTTTTATATTTTGTATGCATTAAATTTTCAATTGACCGTGTAGCTTAGTATTCCTTTATTTCAAGACTATATACTTGCTTTCAAATATTTATTGACCTGACAGGCACTTGTGTTAGAAGTATGAGACGTGTTATTCTTTGTCAATCCATCTCTTCTTCAGCTATTCAGGCGGCGGTACATCTACACATGTTGCTTTGGAGTATGCAAGAATACACATGTTTGAGAACAGTCATGGAAAACGAAATAATGCGACTTCTGTAGCAATTGTGATAACCGCTGGTAAGAATTGTAAAGTTTTATGACAAACTTGATGTTTATCTTTTGCTTGAAGTTAGTAGAAAGTCATGACCCCTGACATTTATTGTACTATTTAGCATAATTGTTTTATATGTCGGCTTTTAATGTATTTCTTAATATTCCATGACATAAATAACACCTTCTCAGCCACAATGTGGCATTCCCATGTGGAAGATGGACATATGAAATTACTTTTGTAAATACCATTTCCATCCTCACAGGATATAGTAGTGACTCCATGGCAACAGTAAATGAAGCAGAGAATCTGCGACAATCTGGTGTAACCATATTTTCGATCGGAGTTGGAAATACAGACAAAAGTGGACTAGAACAAATGGCATCGAGCACGGAATATGTATTTGAAGTTACAAACTATGCAGACATATTTTCAGTAGCAAGTCCATTAACTGAGATAACATGTTCAGGTAAACACTTCAATGAACTGTTTGATTCGCCTTTACAAACCCTTCCATAATACTGTTTACCAAGCTCTTAGATTAATTTCGTTTAGGCCATTCTATTGATCAGTCCCATTGTCAGATTGTATTTCGCATGAAGGTTTTTTTTGTTGTTGCTTTTTTCTTTTTTTGTTTTGTTTTGTGTGTGTGTGTTCCAACGTCATTTTTAAGATATTTCAATGAAATCGCTACAGCCATTATACTATTCATTCTTTCCTAGAATTCATTTTACCAGTTCTTTGCACATCATTCTTTGCAAGCTACTTTCTACTTGTCACAAAGGCATTCCTATGCGACAATATTCAGCGGTGAAAAATGAATTTATACTATTTCAATGACCAAAATGAATTGAAAAACACTGGAGATTTCACAAAATAGAACGGAATACATGAATATCTGTTGAACGAACCATTGGGTTTGTGTGATATATCATAAGAGAAAATTAGTTACAATTTCAAATAATTTAATTTATAATTATGTTACAGTGTGCACAGACCCTAGACCAACAAATGGTTCCTCGAGTTCAACAAAATATAGAGTGAACAGTACACTTGTATTGACGTGTAATCATGGTTTTGTTTTGCAAGGAGATTCTGTAATAAGCTGTGACAAAGATGGAAAGTGGAATGGATCTGGAACGTGTTACCCCATCGGTAAATTTAGAAATGGAATGCTATTTTGGAGATAAGCGTACTGTAAATTCTACGTAAACACCCGCTTTCTAAATCATGAGGTGGATTGTTACCATTACTAAAGTTATACAGATGATTTTCTTTATGAAAGTTAAAGCTTTGATAAAAAGTAAGATACCTTTTCAATTAATATTGAAATTCAGCCAATATTGAAAATATGGGAAATATGAGAAGGTGGTTTGAATGATTTGGGGTAGATGTGGCTGCGTCTATGTGATGCAGGTTGTTACTTATACACCAATTAGTGGCCAAAACGCAATTAAGGTCTTAAAATGCAGTTAAATCTAAATCATACCATTCATAAGTACGGAAAATATTGTTAAGATGACACCTGTTATTGTGTGATTGGTCCAAGTGTTAGTCGCTGGCAAAAAAGAAAAAAAAAAAATTAATTACCAATCAAGCAAAAATGTAAGTAAAAGTAAAAGAGTGACCCGGCAACTTTTAACCTGGTTGTGAAATTAATTTCTCTGCCAGCGACTAACACTTGGACCAACAGTACAATAATAGATTGTCATCTTTACAATAATTTCCATACTTTAAAATGGTATGATTTAAATTTAAATGCATTTTAACACCGGCATTGTTTTCTTTTGGAAGCCGTTGTTACTTTAAATTGTAAGGATTCATACGCTTTCGACCAATAATTTTCAGAAGCTTCGCCATCTTTGTACTTTTCAAACCCGGTAATCGCGTGCAATAGTGAGATTGCCGCTGTGATAAATACATGTACTGCTGAATGAAGTGTAAATCGCCACCAACCAAATATACCATCTATACTTATGTAAATGTGTGTGTATACACACACACACACACACACACACACACACATATATATATAATATATGTGTGTGTGTGTGTGTGTGTGTACTGCTCAGTCATAGAATGCTTATAATTGTACGAGGGTCATCCAAGAAGTTCTGATAATGGTCCCATATATAGATATATTTTCCATCTTATTTCGGAAGGTAATAAAACTTGGCATGCATAACTATTACCTGTTACGATATTGATTAATGCCGAGTACGTGCATGTGCAACAAATGACATCATCTAGACATCACTTTAGCGTTATGGCCGCGGCAAGTCAAGCTGAACAACGCGCAGTATCATATAATATAGTTTATAAGTAAATAAGGCGTTCTGCTGAAGGGAAATTTAACATTTCCAGTGACCTCGGTAGCGGACGGCCAATAGAGGCCACAGACAAATTTCATGTTGAAAAAAAAGGAAACTCTGGATGAAGATGGACGTTATACATGCCAAGAGCTAGCTGAGGGTATTGGAATTTGTCATGGATCAGTTTACACGATATCAACAAGGCATTTGAAAATGTTAAGGGTTTGTGCGAGATGGGTTCGTCATCACTTGAATCGAAACCAAATGACTCACAGGGTAGAAGTTGCAGAAAAACACTTAAAGCGGTATCAAGATGAAGGTTATAGGTTCCCAAATCGTATTGTTGCAATAGATGAGGCGTGGTTACATATGTATAAACTTGAATTGGAATCGCAATCTTCCAAATGGCACACTCCTCGGTCAAAAAGGCCTGTCTGATTCTGACGAAAACAGGGACATCTGAAACAGCTGGCAATAATATCATATAATAATGCTGGTGTATTGGCTACGGATTATGTTCCCCTTGGACAGACAGTTAACGGTACGTATTATGCAAAGTTTTTGCAAGAGAAACTGAGGCCGGCTATACGTAAAAAGCGACCCGCAGTCTAAAAATGTTGGAGTGGTGCTGATTCATGACAACGCGACGTCGCATAAATGAGACCCGGTAACGTCAGTAACACGGGAATATCAATGGGAAATAGTGTCACATCTGGTCCTTGTGACTATTACCAGTTCCCTAAATCAAAATGTTGCAGCGAGGAATTCGTTTTGATGATTTACAACACTTGGAAGTTGCCGTGGCCGAGGAACTGCAAAGCATCTCAAATGGTTGCCTAGAAACAAAAATTGAGGCGCTTCCAAAGATATGGAATGCGATTATATGAAACAGGGGTCAATACTTTGAAGGTAGATAGTGCAGGTATTCAGCTATTTGCTATAGTTTGTTAACTGTAAGGCCATTATCAGAACTTACCGGATGACCCTCGTACTATCTAGTTTAAGGCCATCTTAACTATCAAAATTTCAATTTTAACAATTTAAGAAATACTTAATGCATATATTGATAATTGTTTAACTTGTTTGTCTGCTTCCAAAGAGCCGCAAATTCTTGTTATTTTTGTTATGCAGTCATTGATTTTCTTGTGCCTTTCGTGAAATTACAGAATGCCCTGATCCAACCCCGAAAAATGGTTCAGTCGCGCGTCAAACCTTCCAGATAAATTCAACCATACACATTAAATGTGATGCGGGTTTTCAGCGAATTGGAGCCGAAAAAGTGACCTGTTTACCAAATGGAACGTGGACGGACACTGTTAACTGCACAGAGCTTGGTTTGATCTTATCTTGAAATATTGATTAAAAAAATAAACAATATAAAATGAGACATATATTTCATGTACTACAGAATTTTTTTTTTTTTTTTTTTTAGAATCTATTTTCCACAAAAGGTTCACTTTATTTTATGACCTGTATGCATATGTTAATATCATGTTGGTTAAAATCATACGATTTCAGATTGGATGATTCTTTTGTTTATTGTTTTGATTTCTTTTTTGTATATAAATCTATTAATTTCTGTTCTTAATTATTCAATCAATACAGATAAATGCGTTATATTAAAGAAAGATTACTTTGAACTTGTGCTATGAAATTTCATTTACAGTGGCTGGTTGTATAGTTACTGCATTTTCTGGAGGTTCCGGAAGAGATCAGTATTTACCAGTAAATACAACAATATCTATCTGGAGTTATCCTGGATTAGAACATGGTCATAATACACTTACTTGTTCCCCCAGTGGGGCCTGGATGGGAGCAATGTCATATTTGTCAAACAGTAAGTGCAAACTCTGTTCCCTCTACCTACTTTTAGCTATTTCTTTCAAAAGGCTTTTAACTCGATTACTTTCTTTCAAAAAAAGCATTCTTTGGAGTATTGATTAAGATTTCGCCTATGTCAAACTTCGAACTTTTCAGTGAGACGTAGTATTTATGTAAAACGGCATTTATAAGTCTAATGTCACATACTCTATTTTAAAAGGACGTTATGTTCACTTCGTTGAAATGTTACAGAATGCCCAGATCCGTCCCCAGAGAATGGTTATACCACTTGTCACGACTTCACAGCCAACTCAACCGTCCAGATCAAGTGCAAAGACGGATTTCAGCTTGTTGGAGATGGAGCAGTCACGTGTTTACCGAATGGGACATGGACAGATAATGTTACCTGTGCAGAAATAAGTAAGCGTTCATGAGTGAAGATTTTGCACTGTAATACTTAACTATTGAATATTTGAAAAGAACAGGTTTTATTTATTTAGAGGAAAAAACTCTTTATTAATAACTGCTCCGATTTTTCTTTAAATTTATCACAGTCATACTAATATGAATGTACAAACTAAAACTTAATCGAGCTTACAAAGTCAAAATGAATTTCTGACTGAAGATTCACGCCTAACACATTTTTTTTCAATTATATAGATATTGGAATATAAAGTAGTTTCTGTTCCCTTTACTTTGTATCAATTTTTCCATAAATGTAGCTGTATTTTCATAAATTGCTGAGCAGAGGTACCTGGTTATATTTAGTCAAAAGCAGAACGTATGAGCTGCATCAGACAGGCATGTACTTAAAGTGAAAAAAAAAAGAACCAAATTGAATTATCATAACCTACATGTAAAACAGTTGCTTCTGTTCAAATAAGTGTTAATTCACACATTGCTCTCTTTCCTAAGAATGTTCAGATCCTACCCCATTGAATGGTTCCATAAACACTCAGGATTTCTCTGTGAATACTACTTTGAGTCTGCGGTGTGATGATGGATTTTTTCTAAATGGAGTTGACAATGTGACTTGTTTACCCAGTGGAACTTGGACCAGCAACGCAACATGCTCTGAAATCGGTAAAGCTGATTTAAATGCTTTGAGTCAAAAGATCGGGAGATACATACTGCCACTTTATTAGGTTATTTCATTTGGACGTAGATCTTCCTCCTTTTTTTAAAAGAAAAGAAAAATCCAAGATTGGATGAACCGTTTATCTTGTACGGACCGCTCATTTGATAGTAGATAATACACAACAGATTAGTACATGCACATTGTTTTAATCATTACTTGCTATGTGGTTGTTTAGAACAAATTGAAAGAAAAACTTGCTTTTCAATTGTGATACATTTTATGTATTCCATTATCTTTCTGTCATAGAACAAGAAAAAAATCATTGTTGCGGCATTAGAATGCCGGTGAAAAAAGCATATATTTAATTTTATCTATAATTATCACAAACATATCATCTTGGGAAAATCCCTATAATCCCTCGAAGAAATCATTTTGATTACAGACCAACTAAATTTTGCTTTCATGTTTACATAAAATCCCTATAATCATCCGAAGAAATCATTTTGATTTCAGACCAACTAAATTTTGCTTTCATGTTTACAGTGTGTACTGATCCAACACCTATGAATGGGTTTGTCAACACAGAAGATTTCTCAATTAATTCATCTGTGATTATCCAGTGTAATGATGGGTTTTCTTTGAATGGAAATGAAAATGTGACTTGTTTACCCAATGGAACTTGGACCAGCAACGCAACATGCCCTGAAATCGGTAAGGCTTATTTAAATGCTTTGATTCAAAAGATTGGGAGAAAGATATTGCCTCTTTATTACTTTATTTCATTTGGACGTAGATCTCCCTCCTAAATAAAAAAGAATCAAAATTGGATGAACCGTTTATCTTGTAAGGACCCCTCATTTGATAGTACATGTAGATAATACACAACAGATCAATACATGCACATTGTTTCAATTATTACTTGCTATGTGGTTGTTTTCAACAAACTGAAAAGAAAGAGCTTGCTTTTCGATTGTGATACATTTTATGTATTCCATTATATTTCTGCCATAGAGAAAAAAAAAAAAAAAAAAAAAAAAAAAAAAAAAATCAGTGTTGCGGCATTAGAATGTCGGTGAAAAAAGCATATATTTAATTTTATTTCTAATAGTCACAAACATACCATCTTGGGAAAATCCATATAATCCCTCGAAGAAATCATTTTGATTACAGACCAACTAAATTTTGCTTTCATGTTTACAGTGTGTACTGATCCAACACCTATGAACGGGTTTGTCAGCACAGAAGATTTCTCAATTAATTCATCTGTGATTATCCAGTGTAATGATGGGTTTTCTTTGAATGGAAATGAAAATGTGACCTGTTTACCCAACGGAACTTGGACACACAATGCAACATGTACCGATATAGGTAAACTGTACTTTTAATGTAACAATTAGAAATCAGAATCGAATTTTTAATGCTATGAGTGGCAGAAGGTACGGTTAATGGAAGTTAGCAATTTAGAAGATGCAAACATCAGCTTTATCAAAGCTGTGTACCTGGATTCAGCGTGTCCTTGAGAACAGAAAATGTAAACAACTAACCACAATTTCACAGCAATTTTAGATTGTTGAAAAGTGTAAAAAAAATATGTGTAGCCATAAGGCATTGCATCTACCTTTTTCATTTGTTTTTAAAAACTATGCACATATGAATATCCTGATACAACTAAGGTGAACAGTGTTGCAGTAACCCTGGCAGCCCTTAAAATACGGTATACTTTAAAATCGGGAAAAAAGCCCCCCCCCCCCCAAAAAAAAAAAGCCAAAAAAAAAAAAAAAAAAAGATCGTCTACGTTTTACAGTATGCGCTGATCCCACACCAATGAGTGGCTCTATTAATTCATTAGATTTCTCCATAAATTCGACTGTAATTATCGAGTCTGTTGTTGGATTTACACGAAATGGGGACAAAACGGTAACTTGTTTACCCAACGGAACTTGGACACACTATGTTACATGTGCTGAAACCGGTGTACTGAAACCGGAAACTCGTATTTTGTTGTTATAAGTGACTTCTGTGAAAATTATATAGGTTTTCTATTTCTGAATTTAATTATGTGAATAATTTTCATGCCCCCCAACGAAAACATTTTGGAGGAATATAGTTTTTAGTTTCACTGACTAAAGGCCAGTGAGCACATATTATGGCCAGTTGTATCGTTGTATGTCCGTGCGTGCGTGCGTGCGTTAACCTTTCTTTCAAATATTTTCGTCCCTTAAACTACCTATCCAAATTTGATGAAACTTTACAGATATGCTCCAAACATTGCCATTTTCAGCAATTCTTCGAAGAATTTGATTCTAATTAAAACTCTCGTTGCCATGGTAACAAAGCTGAAAAACGTTTGGGAAAAAAAAAAAAAAAAAAAAAAACTTTATCTAAAACCATAAGGCGTAGGGCTACAAAATTTGGCATGTACCTTTATCCAGTAGACCTCTGCTAAACGTCTTCAAATATTAGCCCTGGGGTCAAAC
Source organism: Tridacna gigas (assembly GCA_945859785.2). Lineage (NCBI taxonomy): Eukaryota > Metazoa > Mollusca > Bivalvia > Cardiida > Cardiidae > Tridacna > Tridacna gigas. The sequence continues at coordinate 8,770,513 of OX244031.2, read as the reverse complement.
TTGGTGGAACCTCAGGAGTCACAAGTTTCACATGGGCATATATAGTGAAAACGTTTATTAAATATTCTTATTCCTAAACCATGAAGCTTACGGCTACCAAATTTTTCATCTAGTTTTATGTAGTCAATCCCAACTTATATTATTCGAGTTTTGCCGTCGGATGTCAAAATCACAAGTCAAACGTTTACAAGGGCAAATATATTGAAGATTTTTTTATTCTAACTATATAGGACTAAGACTACCAAATTTAGCGCCCCCAGCTGGGCGGGGGGATAGAAATTGTCCAGCTGCCGTCCTGCAGTAGTAGTACGACCCCACCAAATAGACGCGCCTGTTTGCCGTGGGTGGAGACTCGTAAGCAGGAAAAGAGGGTCCTGGCAGTTGAGGGGAGCCCAGGGATCTCCAGCTCTTCAACACAAGTTGCTTTGGCATCGGCTTTTGTGTAAAAGAGAGCCTAGATTGGCCCGGTCTAGCGCAATCGGTTGGTCGCTTTTAGATTTGGGCATGACTTTTCTTTTTCAAACTTGGTTAAAGTAATTGTAATGTTCTTAAAAAATAATGATTGCATGTATTTGAGAAGTTTTCTCAGTAGTGCACGTATTCTCTACAGCTCTTGTGTAGATTTTTAATCAATTTATACATTGCTACCTTGCCCAACTTACTGTTTTAAGGTTTTTACATGTTTTTAGTCCCTAGTCTAATGTAGACTCATGGGCTAATTGGGTGGCAGGGATTCTGGGGTTGGGGCACCAGCTTCCATGGATGTTCTCTGATTCCCAGGAATAGGCCATGCCTGCTGGATGTCGCTCCTCTTTATCTATATTGCCCGAGTATATCATCTGGGTTACCCAGGCATGGAGAGCTGGAATGCAGCTCCACTATACACACCCCTTGTTGGGGTCCATGGAGACCGGGGGCCGTAGATGACGAAATTAATGAATTTAAACATGGAACAACAAAAGCAACAAAAAAAGCGAACACGCGACCAATTGGATACGGACTCGGACAACGAACAATCACCTTCTTTTCCTCGATTTTTAATCATGGAATCGACCAAAGCAGATCAACCTTTGACGAAACTGTCACACTTCGTCATAGAGAAAGTTTTAGTTTCTCTAGCAGGATCGCCGAAGTCGAAAAGTTTAAAAAGTTAAACTCTGGTTCACTTCTGGTTGAAGTCGAGAAAGCGAAACATGTTCAAAACTTGTTGAAACTATCTCGCTTTTTTGAAATTCCTACCAAATGTTACCCCCACACCTCTTTAAATACATCTAGGGGAATCATCCGATGTCCGGATCTTGCAGGTGAGACAGAAGAAGAAATAGTTTCTAATCTGGCAGATCAGAATGTAACTGCAGGCCGACGAATCACGGTTTTCAGAGACAATGTGAAAAGGAGTACTAATACCATTGTTTTGACATTCAACACCTCTATTCTACCAAAATGCTTCAAAGTCAGATTTCTGAAAGTGCCTGTGGACATATACATTCCTAACCCGCTTCAGTGTTACGCTTGTTTCAAGTACGGACACCATGAGAAAAAAATGCAGGTTGCATGGAGATGAACTCTGCAGACGTTTTGGGGTTACTGTAATCACCCATAACGAAATCAGATGCACCAATGATATGAAATGTGTAAACTGTAGTGAAAATCATCCCTCTACCTCTAGGTGATGCAAAATTTGGAAAAGGGAAAAAGAGATTGTTATAGTCAAATATAAAGAGGGCTTATCATTCCCTGAAGCCAGAAAGATTGTCGAAGCCCGTCACAATCTCTCCTTTTCCACCGTACTGAAATCTAATAAAACAAGTTAGGTCGAGCTCAAAGATGCTCAGACTCAGACAATTGATACATCAACACAGACGAATACGCCACAGAAACAAACACCTACAAATGTGAAACAATCTCAGAAGACTGTAGTGAACAAAAAACCTGAGAAAACTGCCACTAAGAGTCCAACCAATTCTCCTAAAAAGATCCTCTCAGACCGCGTTCCAAAGGGGTCTGATGACCAAATTCTTCAGCATAACCGCTTCCAGTATCTCGATGATGAGGACATGGAGGCGGATGCTAACCATGCAGAACCACCAAATGCAAATAAGCAAGGTCGCATTATCAAATTAAATAACAAGAAATGAATCAATACATACTTCCATTGTTCTATGGCATCTTTCTTACTCTAACTCTAGCAATTAATAATAATATTCTGCAATGGAACTGTCGTAGCATTAAAGCAAACCTCGAGGAATTAAACCTTTTAATCAATGAACAAACACCGGTAGCAATTTGTTTACAGGAGACATTTCTTAAACACTCCAACAAGGTTTCTTTAAAGCACCACTCTTGTTACTTTAAACACTATAGTGGCAATGATAAAGCTTCAGGAGGTGTTGTCGTTCTTGTGAATAATGGTGTTCCTCACCAGTTACTCCAACCCCCATGAACAAGAAATGGGCGTTCCCCAGGGAAGCATTCTTTCCTTTACACACCTTAGTGTCAAAATAAACAATATTGTTAAGTCTGTTTCTCCGGGTGTGGAATGTTTTTTGTATGTTGACGACTTCTGCATTTGCTATAGGTCAAAGCATATGCATACTATTGAGCGGCAGTTACAAGTTTTGAATAACTTAGCCAAATGGTCAGAGGAAAATGGTTTTAAATTTTCAAAAACCAAGACCAAATACAGGCATTTCTGCCAGTCAAGAAAATTTCACTTAGATCCAGAACTTACACTAGATGGAGTACAAATTTAAGTGGTCCATGAATTTAAATTCTTAGGTCTTTTATTTGACTCAAAACTGTCGTTTATTCCTCACATCAATTACCTTAGCAATAAATGCCAAAAAACTCTTAATCTTTAACGTGTTGTCTCCATTATGGACAGGGGAGCCGACAAAAAAATCATTTTGAGACTTTATAGAACACTTGTCCGTTCAAAGTTAGATTATGGCTGCATTGTATATGGCTCAGCGCGGCAATCGTACCTTCGTAAATTGGATTCTATCCATAACCAAGGTTTAGGCTTAGCACTTGGCGCCTTTAGAACATCTCCTGTCAATTGTTTATATGCAGAAGCAAATGAACCATCTTTAAATTTACGCAGGAAGAAACTTTCCTCGCTATATTACTTAAAATTAAAGTCAAATCCCGATAACCCCACGCATAAAGTAGTATTTGAACCCCTCTACAAGAATGAATTTCAAAATAGAGAAAAAGTCATATCACCTTTTGGTTTACGCTGTGAAGCGGATATGAGTTGTCATGATTGCGATCTTGAGGTTTTAGCGAAACATAAAATCTCTCTGAAGTTCCTTTATGGACTTCTAAAAGTCCAACCTATATATACAATCTTGCTTCCGACAAGAAAGCTACATCAGATCCAATGATTTTTAAAAATAAATAAGTAAAAATAAATTCCTTGAAATAAAAGAACAATACTGCCTTCACGAAGAGATATATACAGATGGTTCTAAAGATGGAAGCAAAGTTGCTGGGGCTGCCGTGCTGGATGGCGAAATATACCAATTTCGGTTTCCTAATGATTCTTCTATTTTTTCCGCGGAGCTAAAGGCGTTCGACCTTGCTCTCAACCATATTCAAGAAGACACTTACTGGCGCTATATTGTCTTCACTGATTCGTTATCTGCTACGCAAGCACTTGAGAGTGTGAAAACAGAGAACCCATTAATTGTAAGTCTCCTCGAAAAACTATCCGGAATCTGTGAAAAAGCCGATATTGTTTTTTGTTGGCTCCCTAGCCATATTGGTATCAGTGGCAATGAAGAGGCAGGTAAAAATGCCAAGGAGGCATCGTCACTGGAAGTTTTGCCTTTTAGAATTCCTTTTAATGAACTTTAACCATTAATAAATGATTTTATTAAAAATGTATGGCAGCAATCCTGGAATGACCCAGTGAACCAATATAACAAGTTGTTTACAGTAAAGCCAACACTTGGCGAATGGCTTCCGGGATCGCGAACAAGTCGCCGTGAAGAAATTATTTTGGCCCGTCTTCGCATTGGTCATACATATATGACGCATTCGTATCTCCTCAAAGGAGAAGAGCACCACAGTGTATTCCCTGCAATATGTCTCTAACTGTTAGACACATATTTACAGATTGTGTAGACCTTGCACCTCTAAGACAGGTTTTTTTATGTTAACAGTTTGAGCACTTTATTTGATACTGTAAAGTTCGAATGTATCTTTGAGTTCTTGAAAGAGGTAAATCTCTATAAAAAATATAATTTTAGGTTCTATTGACCATCCGTATTTTTAGACTTTATGTCACTAACGTCATTAATTACTTTAATGTTTACACAGCTGAGGTTTTAATTTTTGTTCGTAACATTACAGCATGATCAGTTAAATGAATGTCATTAGTTGTCAGTGCGCCCAATATGACCTTTGGTGTCGACGGGCCTTAAAACTTCATTCATTCATTCATTCCAAATCTGGCATGCCTCTTGGTAAAGTAGACCTCTACAAAGTTTGTCTCATTTATAGCCCTGGGATCAAAACTGGCTCCATCGCGAATTCGCAAGTTTTACACTGGCTTAGAAACTGAATAATGAAATAATCGTCTGGTTCCTACGTATAAGGTCTAGGCTTGCAAAACTTTGCATGTAGCTTCATCTAGTTTACCCTTTGCAAGAATATTTAAACTATAATCTTGTGGTAATACATTTTACAAAGGCTTAAATGGTGAAAATAGTGAAAAATCTTCTTGTAGTACTATGACTAAAGCTTATTGTAACTATCAAGGGTAATAACTGTCGTTATAAGAGATACCATTGTTACCATTTACCTCCCGTGATGATCAAATTGTTCTGTTACATGATTCGTATAAGATATTCATTTTTTTTTAAAGAAACTGTTGATGTTAATAGTTATGCTCAGATGAGTTTAATATTTGATTGTTTATTGTTTTGGGGTTTAACGCCGTTTAAACCGCTTAGGGTCATATCAAGGTGGTCAGTGCACCTACACATGTGTTTCCTGGCTTTCTCACACCAGTACTGACACAACTTTCTTTCAAGGTCACTGACTACTTTTCTCACATGCATCAGACGTGAGAGACAAAAAGTCACCGGAAAGACAATTAATTGTCTCAGCCGGGTTTCGAACTCGCAACAATCAGATCAGGAGTCAAATACGCTAACCAATAGGCTAGCCGTACGGGCGATTTCAATATTTATTGTAAGGTATCTATCATTCATTTTATTTTTCTAGAACTTTACCACACATAACGTTAAAATTGTCGTCTGCTTCTGAGATTTGGAAACCTTGTCAAAGCTGTCTTTGCAAGAGTTAACTGACATTTGGTATGACTGATACTTCATTATATCTGCTTCTATTCATTGACCATTGACATTATCTGTGCATTTGACAAAGATAGTACTTTTTTCGGAGGAGGGGGGGGCTAAGCTATTTTGTCTATGAAACTTTACTGCCATACAGACTTCTAACGATTTATGTCTCTGTCAATGCTAATTAAATGCATGATGCATCTATACTTATGGACAATAAAATCTTGTCCGGTTGGGTTTCCCTAATTATTTTAAAACCTGTAAAGCTACGTCCTTGAAATTTGAACTACTCTATATCTCCATTCTTTCAAACTGGTTTGTCAGTTTTCATTGCCATCGGCGCTCTAACAATGGAGATTCACTACTGGCGACGTTTTTTAAGTGCTCCGTCTTGTATACAGTATCGAGTAAAATGTGATGAAATAGTTTATCAAAACCCTTTCTATTACTATAATCCAAGCGAAAAACATCGCAATATTTGATAAAATATTGAGTTTATTTGAAAAATGAAATTTTTTAATGATCAACGTGTGTGCGTTTTTGCCCAGCTTGAGACTGGGGCAACAGTCGTACACGTAGCCCGTCCATTTGGGTAAATGATCGGTATTTACGCGAGAAATTTGGCTCGCACATCACCATATCAGATTTCCCACGTACCGAACGACAGCGTGTAACAATGTAACGTCAGGATTGGCAAATTCACCTTACGCTTTTACGTAATCATTTTGCCGCTTCAAATGACACGGCACGAAATACGCCTGGTCGAAATTAGTGTCAGAGCCGTACGGTTACGGCCCAAGCCGGTCGGATTACGTTGCCGAGGGCCGTACCATGGAGCGCGATTAACCCCCAATCACGGGCGTTTGCGGGTGCAATTGGCTTTGCGTCATCGTACATTGGCGAACATTTTCTGTTTACCGATGAGTGTAAATTCAACGTTGGTTCCAGCGACAGACGTCAGCATGTCTACCATGTCTACCGACGTTCTTGAGAGAGGTTTACAGACGCCTGTGTTCTTGAGATTAACCGATGGACCACGTGGCATTGTTTGGGCAGGGCTTAACCACCACCATAAAACTCAAATGGTGTTCCTTAAATGTGGTCGAGGAAGCGGTTGCGATCTAACTGCGCACCGTTACGTCGATCAGGTATTGAAGTCGAGTGTGCTGCCATTCATTGCTGCCCAACCAGGTACTGTCTTGCAACAGAACAACGCCCGTCCCCATGCTGCAAAGGTGACGCAAAACTTCTTCGTGACATACATCGTTCAGATGTTACCATGGCCTACTTTATTGCAGGATACGAACTCGATAGAGCACATGTGGGATTAAATGAAACACAAAATCAGGACACGAAACGTGTACATCGTTCAACAATTACGGCAGGCCATTATTGACGAATGGAACCAACTTCCGACCAGATTTCTGCACAGACTTGTCGCCTCATTCTGGTTAATTGAGGTCACACTCATTATTGATATACCCCGACGTAAATTAAGCAACAATTCGTCCAATCATCTGTGACTTGCCAACATAACGTGTCCGAATTTACAAAGTTATTCCATCAGATGTACAGATTCAAATTCCATCACAAAAAAAAAAAAAAAAAAAAAAAAATCATTTAATGTGTTATAAATTCCTCTTTTCAACGACACCATTTTTATCAGTTTGCGATTATTGAAAAATAATAAAATGAAATAGATATCTAAATAGATAATAAATAGATGAATAAATAAAATATATATACATTTGTAGACCGGAGAAGACTTTTAGCCATAAGCGTATTTACAAGACAGTGGAGCGATACAGGGCCATACTGGCCCTTCTGCTCTTTAGTCCGTCCATCTCTCCGTCAGTCCATCCGTCTGTCTGCTTGTAAGTCTATTTTTTTCCGTATGTCCGCCAGTCTGTTTGTTTTCATGTCATGGCCATAACTGTTTGCCTATGTCTTAATTTCAAAATAACTTTGCATAAATATTAACCCTATCGAGACAATGTGTCATGCACAAGTCATGTCCGTAGGCTAAAGGTCAAGGTCAGAGCAAAGTTCAGATGTGTTTTTGAGTGGTAGTATTTTTGTCCGGTCTGCAACATTTTTAATTGTGCATGGTTTTCAGTATTACTTTTCAGGATTGTTAACTACATAAAGATGATGTTTTGCGCTTGAAACCATGTCAGTGGGTCAAAGGCTGGTCATTGAAATGTCAAATACATATAAAAAAAGAGAACGTTTGCGCGGTTAAGTTCGTGTCTAGATCATAACTTTTTCCCGTATTACTTTAATTTAAAAAAGAAAAACAAAAAAAAAAAAAACAAAAAAAAACTTTGCACTAACGTTAGTCATATCAAAAGTCATGTTCGTAGGTTAAAGGTCAAGGCAAAAGAAGGTCAAATGCGTTTTGGGTGTAGTGTGCGTATCCGGCCTGTAACTTTCTACATTCTGAATGAATTTCTGTTTGACTTTGCAGAACAACAACCAAATAAAGTCGGTGTGTCGCACGTGAAAAGTCAACGGTAATGGTCATGGTAACGTCAAATATGTTTAAAAAGAGAAATTTCGAACGGTTATGGTCGTGTTCGATTTGTTAAATTTTAATTATGAATGAATTTAAATACAACTGTGTAGAATTTTCAACCACAAAAAGACGACGTTTCGCAAGAAAAAATCATGTCCAGAGGGAATGTCAAGGCAAGGCCAAACGCCCGTTTCCTTGTCCGGGCCATAACTTTGCTCCCTATTACTGAATTTCAAAATAAAACTTTATACACATGTTAATCACATCAAGATGATATGTCATGCAAAGCAGACATATTATAGTTTAAACATATTTTATTGCCATAATTTACATACATGTACAATTCATAATTACAAACAAGGAAATTGGCTAATGGGTTGAGCCACAAGTTCAAAAACTTAGTTACGGCTCTCCCCAGTGATCATTGAAATATACTTGTTGGCAATGTATCTAAATGGAAAGTATGAATAAATATTTGTTAAGTCTAAGGAAGAACAGAGTGTAAAAAAATGCAAAAGGGTTAAAAATGCTGCATAAAGTATGAGGTATACGCGTGTGTGTGTGTGTGTGGGTGTGTGTGTGTGTGTTTGTGAGAGAGACAAAGAAGGGCATGGGTGACTCAGATCAGTTTTTTACTCTTTACAAGCAATACGTATAACGTCAATCCACCATCCTGAAGAGTCCAGTTGCAACTATATATTTATGTACAGTGTCAAAATTTAAAATATTTGCTTCTACAGATAATTCAGTGTTTCCACATACTAAAAGATGACAGTTCAATGGATGAAGATGTCTGAAAATATTAAAGGGTTTAGACGTTGAAGTTGATATCTGTAACATTTGAAGAAATAATTTTCAGCATCTTCACGTTCATCACAAAAGACACAACCATTTTTTTCTCAAGAAACATGATTTAAAAAAAAAGACCGTTTTTTTTAAGTCACTGCAATTGTTTCGTATTCTTGCATGAATTACTGAAAGATATCGTGTTCAATACGAAAAGTATGACGGGACGTTATATGTTTCTAACATATATTAAGAAAATTCTCATTTAGAGGAAGATATACTAGTTTAATGTCTCAAGTTCAGAGGAAGTTGATTCCAGATAGAAATTAGAGAAGGAACACACGATTTTTTTTTTTAACAAAGAGGCGCGGCATGGGAGAAGCACAAAATCACCATTATTTCTCAAATTATAATTGACAGAGTTGCCAACGTTTTGTGGAAAAAAGTGAACTTGAATATTGCGGAGCCACATTATGTGTTATTTTATAGGCAAAAACAAGCTTTTGGTATTTACGTCTCTCTGAAAATCTTAGCAGACATATTATGTAGGTTAAGGGTCAAAGTCAAAGCATGGTCATTTTTTGTGGGGGAGGGGGGTAGTGTTCGGTTGCGGCTTGTAACTTTTTAAACCATGAATTAATTTCAACTTTTAACTTTATGCAATTGTCAACCAGAAAAAGACAATGTGTCGCGCCAAAGAACCATGTTAGAAGTTCAGCGGTCAAGGTCACAACTAGGTCAAATATCTTTACAAAGAGAACATTTTGAGGATTATGTTTCTCTCCGGCCTGTTGCCTTTTCAGTTATAAATGAGTTTCAGAATAACTTCGTAGAATTGTCAACCACATATCAACGATGTTTCACGTACAAGAACCGTATCCGTAGGTCAAAAATAAAGATCAAGACGATGTCAGAAACGTTTGTAAGTGTTGTGTCCATAGTCATTGTTCATGTTCAAGACTCGCATTAAAAGTTTACTATTTTAGAGGGCTTCAGTGACTTCTCAGTGACACATCTTTTTTACTAGATTTAATATTTCGCACACAATAATGCAGAATTTACTTGCGTGAAAGCTTGTCATCAACATTGTTTAGAGCAAAGTTTAAAGAAAATACCTGTAGTATTGTTTTCTTTTTCAACCAAAGGACTAATGTAACGTAACCATTTTTTCCTAAAATTTATCCAATTAGAAAAACAGCAGAGCAGCAAAATTCAGCCATTTTAATGAGTCATTTTTTCCATCTCCTAATATTTTTCGAGTTCAAAGTTTACCAAAAATGTGCATGCGATTTTCTGAAAACTGTCCTGACTAACCCTAGAATATTCACTTCTCAAACATTTTCAGAGTGTCCAAATCCTACACCTCCAAATGGAACAACAAACGGTCAAGACTTCTCTTATAATTCAACGATAACCATGACTTGCAATCCAGGATTTATACATATTGGGGAAACTACAATCACATGTCAAAAAAATGGTACATGGACAGATGATTCAACATGTGTTGCCCTTGGTGAGTCTTTCTTTGTGTTCAAGCCTGTATCAAACAATCCTGCGATAGAACGACCCTAGGAGAAATAATTATTTTTCCATTGACCTCAATAATTTCTACATTTACAGGCAGATGCCTTTCGTTTTTAGCCACATTCAAAATATTTCTTGTAAATGATTTCAACATGGTTAATTCTAGTTGTTTCGTCGGGTAAGAAACTGACCCTTTACCTAGGAAGGCAACATAAGTAGCGTTTTTGGACCCTGTAGATCACGATTAGAGTGCATAGAATGTGCAGTATAAATTTGATCAATATTGGTCATAAGACGCATTGTGTGGTCTTTGGTAAACAGTGACAGACACTTAATCCTATACCATAATTAAAAAAGCCTTTTATTTGCAGTGGGATTGTACCATAACACCTCGAAGAAAATTCGGGAAAAAAAAAAAAAAAAAAAAAAGAATTACTGACTTTATCATTTTCGCTGCCATGTAAATAACTTTTCTGATGGCCCAAAAATAATTCCCCTGCAAATAGACCTACAAATGATTTCTTGTAGAACAAAAATGCGGATGAAAAAGTCCAAAGATCATGAAGATCATTCTGTGCGATTTGTACAGTCTGATTTCAATTTACACCTGTCGTAAAATCTTCTTATGTAGTCCATGGCTGCGAACATTTTACAAGTTAAGTTTTCATTTTTGCTCACAAAGACAAGATGTAAATTCTTATCAGGAAAATAACATTTTATTTTGGAATCACGGTCACTGTTTGAAAAAAAAAAAAAAAGAAACTTGCAAATACTATTTTATCGTAATGGTTCAACTGACATGTAAGTTACTTGGGGAAAAAACCAAAATCCATCTGGGTTAGTTTTGAATCAAGTTTCGGACAATAAAGTATCTTGGTCGTTGGTTAGGTATAGAAAGAAGTGATCGAAAGTGCAAAATGTGTTCTCTAAATGAGGTTGGTGATGAATTTCATTATCTTTTTCGATGTAATGCTTTTGATAATGAGAGAACACATGTTCTGACGAGATCCTAATGTAGAAATCCGAATATCTGTACCTTTAGAAGTATTACGAACACAAATATTTCCAAGAAACTAACTAAACTGGCAAAGTTTTTATTTATTGTATTGAAAAATTGTAAACTATCCACCTGACTTTGTTCCTATATATTTCATTAATTTCATGACCGGTGCTAAAACGTACAGATTTTTCCATTAGTCTTTCCTCCCCTCACTCTTTACATATGTATCGGTAATGTTTGTTTTCCTATTCTTCATATATCTTGTAGATTATTTACCATACAGCCTGGTAATTATTACATGTTTTGTTGTTACCTCATATCACATAAATGTAAATGTGCTGAGAGTATAAATAAAACTTGTAAACTTGGTCGATCACGTCCTTCCCGGTTCTTTTTTTTTTTTTTTTTTGTTTTTGCCGATAGCAGTGAAGAGTGCTAGATAAGTAAACTGGACATGTTACCCATGCACAAAACCCACCTAAAGCACAACCTACAATATCTCTTTTCATCGAACAGCGTAAATCGACATCTATTGAACAGTTCCATTTTGATCACACTATCTGATAAAACACAAAAATGGCACGTAGCATTTCAATGTTTAACATGTTGTCATTTTATGTGTTATCTTTTTTTGCAACATTTCTATTTTGAAAAGAAGGTTGGTTAAAGAAGAAAGTACACGGAGTACTGGTGCATGTTTTAATGCCTACTTTGTAGTATAGTTCAATTAATTTTGTTGAGAAGCAAGTTACTTGAATACAGAAAATACTCAATAGTTTCTATTTATCTCTATTTCTTTCTTTTGGGCTGTAAATAATTGTCTGAAAGAGAAAGAGTTTTTTTCCTCTCAGCACGATCAGTTTTTGGGATTAATCTATATTATCTATTCTTCAACCAAGAAATTTGCAAATGAGCAGGGTCCGTATTCACCAACCATTCTTAAGGACATTCTGTCTTACTCTCCAGAATTTTATAAATTTGAATGTAACACCACTTCTGAGTGGCTAAACCATGTTCCTAAGAATTGTTGGTGAATACGGACCCTGGTGCAATGCAACAAATTCGTTATCTTAAGTGATGCTTTACCATGCGAGAAAGTTTTAGACTTGTCGAATTAGAAAGCATTTGACGACAAATTACATGTTTCTCAAAAGAAAATAATTGTTTAGATAAGGATGGCAAATATTGTGGAAAGAGGAAAAAATGCTGTTTCACAGCAATTTCCAGTTTTGCCCACTATGTTTGTAAAGTCTCTTTATATTTGATGGTGAGATTTTCGTATGGTGTGGTAAAAATTGAAATACTTTGCCGCAGACGGCCTTTGAAAACATTATTTAAAAATATGAATAATATGTATGAATTCAGGATTGATACCTGAACAGTACTGCAACCATTGTAGCTAAAGGGGGAATTGTTCCTCACGGGTAAATTCTCCTTTTGGGACTGCAGGGGGTTAGCTGTTATTGTACATATTTCAGAATGTCCTGATCCAACCCCAGTGAACGGTTCCATTGACTCGCGGACTTTCATTCTAAACTCAACAATCACCATTAATTGTGAACAGGGGTTTACCCGTTTAGGAGATGCTAGTGTGACTTGCTTGCCTGATGGACAATGGACAGATACCGTGTTTTGTCTTCAAGAAGGTGCGTATGCTTTTCATTTTTATTTCATTACCCCTTTAAACAATTTGAAGCAAAAGGTAGTGGGGAAAAAAACTTAGGAAAAAAAAAAAAAAAAAAACTTTATAGAAATATTATCTTAAAAAGATGTGGATGAATAATACGGATTATGTTTCATGCATGAATTGAAATGGAAATATTACGTGCAGTTTGTGATTTCGGGTCTGACATGTGTTGAACATTTTTCTTGACTCTGTACCAAACGACAAAATTTTAGACTAGTCCAAATTGAGAGCATTTGCAGACGACACGATAAATGTGACCGAGAAATTAATTGCAATTTGTCTTTGGAAGGATAGAAAAAATTGTGTGAAAAGGAGGAAATGCAGGTTACCAGCAATTTCTCCTTTTCCCACAATGTTTTCAAAAGGCTTCTTTCTCAGGGTCGTTAAAAGTCGGGATAAGTGTGATAAAGGGTTAATTGTAAATTTTCTGCATGTCCAAGAACCACTCTACCTCGTGATTTAGTCGAATTTTAGACAAAATGGCTTTTTTGGATCCATAGTTATGTGATAAGTTAATTCATATATTGTATCGTAGAGATACTTTAACCCTTTACCACACAATCCCGACTTTTAACGACCCTGAGGAAGAGGCCTTTTGAAAACATTGTGGGAAAAGAAGGAAATGCTGGTAACCAGCATTTTCTCCTTTTCCCACAATGTTTTCTACTCGTCCCAAATCAAATTTCAATTTTTGAGTCACATTTATTATGTCGTCTGCAAAAGCTTTCAATTTGGACTGGTCTAAAATATTGTCGTTTGGTAAAGAGTTAACTCCCTTTTCAAGAGCATGGCTCATATGAATGCCTAACACTGGTTTTGCAGAATAGGTACACATCTTGTTAGGCTCATATGAGTGCCTAACACTGGTTTTGCAGAATAGGTACACATCTTGTCAAAGAAAACTATGTTTTATATACTCTTTAAAAGATGCTTTTGAAAAGAAAGCTGTATCTTTGGAAGAACACAAGAATACCCTTTCCTTTTACGTTTGAAGCAGCTTCTAAGTTCTCTTAGTTATATCACGTCAGCAGCTCTCTTATTCATTTGTGCCCTGGATTTCAAAAGTAGTAGTCAAAGACTGTGACTTTTTTTTTTCATTATTTGTCCAAGGACCATGGAAACACCAAAGCCTGGAGTAATAATTAAACCACAAAACTCCTACATTTTTACAACCGAGCCATGTAGTAGTAATTAACCATTAGGCTGCTAAGCGCGGCTCACTGACCTTTTGCGGACAGCGTAGATCAAGATCAGACTGCACAGAACGTGCAGTCTGATCTTTGATCTACACTGTCCGATAAGGAGATTATTCTTCCCAATAAAATAAGTTTGTAATAGCATTATTTGGCTTTTACTGTTGCCTTGAAAAGTTCCATTTAAGTTATTCAGGAGGATAAGGTTAAGTAACCTGTATCGATGTTGTATTGGGTATAGAGAGAAAATGTCTCTAAATAATTAAATAAGAAGGAATCTGCTCAGCACAAAAATCATCAACATTCCAAAACCTATCCACGCTTGACTTGAAAACAGACTTATGAGATACAAGAACATGAACGTTTGTTGTTTCCAACAGGTGTATTCCAGAAACTGTCGTGTGAAGAATATCAAACCCTGTATGGAGGATGCTCTGAAGGAAAAACCTGCTTCAAAAACGAGTCAGATGGACCTAGTTGCAGGTACATGTATATGAGCCATGCTATGTGAAAAGGGGGCTTTTGCGAACAATATCGACCCAGGTCAGCCGCGCAATCCGCACAGGCCGATCTGGACCGAAACTTTTCACTATTGGTAGATTTTCTGTATGTTAAAGGACCAGTGTGTTTCATGATTCAGTCGGTTGTCAGACAAAATGGCCTTTATGGATCCATGATTATTTGATGACTTGCTTGGCATCATGCTCACGGGGATGCATTAGGCCCCTTTTTGCCAGAGCATGGCTGATATATTTTAACCCATTACTGTAAGGTTATTGTAAACAGTCCTACCTAGACCTCTTACCAACTGCACAAAGGACAACCTTTCGTAGGATTCGATTTTTTAAACTGTATTTAAGAATACCTTACGGACAACTTTCCCCTTTTCACCATGTTTTCGAAAAACTGTCAACTGCAAGGACGTTAAAATCTGCATTTAAACAGAAACTGGGCGAAAACATCTAGTAGCCTATTTGTTAAACCTTCACGTAGTGTTTCGTCTTATCTTGATTTAAACCAACAGGAAAACGACCTGTATTAATATTTCCTATAGCAGTTAAAAGATAACACCCGTTACATATCTATTAATAGAATGTCATTTGCTAAGTTTGTAATTGGTACATTCTATGGTGTGTTATCAATGGATACGAAAACCTCATAAAATGCATCTGTTACAAACTTAGCTATTGACATTTTTCTCGAATTAGCTGTATTCATCTGCTGTCGTCACTCTTTTTTTTCCCGCCTTGCACTGCAGAATGATCGAAACGACCAAACAGATAAGTCGCTGGCTTTGTGGGGCGTAATACTTGTGTCCAAGGTTAGACAACGCTAGAGTCATTTTTTTTTTTTTTTGTAACTAAGGACAAATAATTGAGTAGAGGGCCACGGAGATATGATAAAAAATACACGTATTCAAAATCGATCCGACAATATGATCAGATTTATAAGAGAAGAAGTCAGACTGTCCTTGTCTTTGAAATGGATGACCCATAGCAGCCATGCTTATATTAATAAGTAGAAGTGGGAAGTTACTTTCGCCCTTTTCATTTTTATCGGACTAGAAATCATCAAAATCGTTATTTTGTTGGCATCGAGAGTGCGAGAGCGACCCAGATCCAAATGTTAAAAAAAAAAAAAAAAAACAGTCGCCAAGTACTGCCTCACAGAAAATAATTATTTCTGTTAAAAATCTATTTCCACTCTTGGAGCCAAACATACCGTCTGTAAATTTTTCCCGTGTGGACTGGCCTTAAGATTTGTTCGTCTTGTTAAAAATTAACCCATCATAAAACAATCTCGAGTTTTTGGAGACCATGGGAAAACAGGCCTCTTGAAACATTGTGTGAAAAGAAGAAAAGGCTGGTTACAAGTATTTCTCGTTTTCCAACAGTAGTTTCTGTCCTTTCGAAGACATTCCATAATGAAAGCCATGTTTAATTTTTTCGTCTACCATGTGTAAAAATTGGGCATGTGTAAAAATTGTCATCTGGTGAAAGTTTAAACATCAAATTACTAGTATTATTCACATAGTTGTGCATTATTCTCATTGTTTGTAGCAAGATAGTGATGGGGTCAACTTCCTAATAGGAGACAGTTCAGGTGCACATACAGTGTAAACGTGAAATGCGGATAAGCTTAAAATCAGACCTGCCTTATCACATCTGATTTAAGAAACCGTGTAACTTAGGCTTCAAGGAGTATATCACATCTTTTTCTAACGGACAGGTTTTTTGGAAGCCTTGCCCTTACACAGCTCATCCTGTCCCTAGAAAATCACAGTAAAAACAATATCGACAACAGTGTTCGTTTCTGAGTAAATGTCTTGGAAAAAAGTATATACAGGTCCAAAGTTCAGCATATATTAGGTGTTACACATCTTTCTTTAATAGCCAGTTAAACAGAAAAAATACAAGAAGAATATACACATACATCATTTTAGTGAAAATTTACTCATTTTGTACACAAAAATATATCTAAAAGCCTGGTTTCGAGCATGCCAAATGCACAACTATGCATTATATATATATATATAGACCGTTGAGTTAAAAAGGGGAAAAAAAATTGACCGAATTGGGGGTAATATTTACAAATGTCAAATAATTTCTAAGGAACAGATTTTTCTTAAAATTCCCATCGTTATAGTACATATATTTATAAATATAAACAACAGGAAGAAATAAGAAAGGTAACTATCCGCGCCTATTTCTTTAGAAAACAGTGATGAAGTTCACTATGAAAGTTTTTTGTTAAAAGAAATTAGAACGCACTCCGAAAACATTTGACTCGAGGTAACTCTAGCCTAATGAGAAACAACTAAATATCAGAATTGTAATAATACGGTTAGCCATCTTTGATAACAAAAATTGGAATATTTCACGGAAAAAGGAGCTATTGCCCAAATGAACTATGGTTTCTTTGTCTGCAAAGTTTTCAAAGGTTTCAGTACCCAAACTCTGAGAAAGCAATAATTTCAGCATTTTTTTTTTTTTTTTTTTTTTTGCAGTTTTGAGGCATTCCACTTGTAATAATTAGAGCGGAAACATTGTGATAAAAGAAGCCGTTGCTTATTCAAGAAATGGCATCTAATTTATAATTTGTTTTCAAAAGCATATCGACTCATGTTTAGTTTGGTTCTTGATGTTTCAGTGCCACTTTGTTCCTTTCATGTAGAAGTTGGCAGTACTTATATGAGAAATTGCTTCTCTTTTCACAATGTTCAACCCTAACAACTAGACAAGAGATACTTATGACAGAACAGAAAACATTGTAAGAAAAGGAGAATAGTTTGATAATAGCAGGTTTTGAGTTCCAGCGTAGGGGCTGCTTTCCTAGTTTTCAACACCATACAGACATATAATTCATTTCATTCATTAATCACTTTGAGTTTTGGTAGCGAGCAGCGCACAAAAGGCGTTGCGAAGCGACGCCTCGCGAAAGCGAGAGACTGTGGAAAAATTGTTACCTACCTGTTAACTTCGAAAAAGTTCTGGACCGGAAGTAAATCAATGCATATTCAAACATGGCGGACGGAAGTAACGTAAAAGACTGGTACTAAGAGCGTTTCTGCCCAAGATCTTTTATGCGCTTGCCAGTCAGGTGGTTTGAAACAATATTCAAGTCTACAAACGAGACCCTCGTGAGATCTAGTCAAATACAAAGGAGCTCGGGCTTTCCCGTATCTGTCGGAGGTACGAAAGTTTCCGAATACAGTAATAAACGTCAAGGGAATTCATAGAGTAGATGAACAATTACGCGTGAGCCTCTCGATTTTTTAAAAAGATTTTTCGCGCTCTTGCCAATAAAAAAACTTCGTTCATATTTCATTTTGACGTTTTCCATATTTTTTTAAAGCTGTAATCTGTAAAATATACCAAAACAACCCGTCCAGTATTTAACTCGTCCCCAGATCCTCTCGACCAGAGCAAACTTGTAAGCTTCTTTATCTTTGTAGATAGGGGACGGATTGTCTGGCATGCCGTTTATTCTGAACGAGTTAATCAAAGTCGATTCTCATCTAGATTTAGATTTACCTTAGAATTGAAATAGTTTTCCTTGTCTTTTCTGTTAGCAGCCAAAGGGTATATTCGGTCCTTTAACAGCAGGATTTTTTTATTTCCTTTAACGGAAAGAATTCGCTTCCTTTTTTAATCTTAGTATGTTTCCTTCTGTCTGTTGTGAATTATCTGCCAAATTACGCTTGTTGTGAATCCTACCAAACTCTGTCAGAATTTGGTTTTACGTTTTTGATATTGTACAGGCAGATTGAATTTTGACTGCATAGAACGTGACTTTTTGTTCAGCCCGTTATTGAATCCACATATTCTCTAAAATAGAGTCTACACTTTTGGACAGGTGGACATTCTCGGATGTTATTGCGGAAAACATTCTTGAATTTAGGATAGCCGTCTTTTCTACATCCTGAAACGGATTATTTTCTTCAATCTATTCTGCACTGTATTCTGGTAATAGCTGCGTAGAACCAGATGTTGAGCAAAGAATTTTGTTCAAGGCGTTTGCTAGCTTGTAAGATACATCATCAGGAAATGACAGTGTACTCTCTGTGTGGCCAGGGTGAGAAAAAAAGGCATCGCCAAAACTGTCAGCACCAGGGCTCAAACTCATTGCAATGATTACCTAGAAAGCCTAGAATACCTCCATCAACTGTACTAATCAGATTCGTCCAGTCTATGGTATCTGTCAGCCATGCTAAAATGTATTTAGAACTACCCTGTTTCACACTGAGTCAACAGTTAAGATGTTTAAAAAAAGACATTCCTTTGTGCATTTTCTCTTTTTTTTTGCAGAACGATATTTTTTATTAGTTTTTGAAAACAGAGTTTAACTTCCCAAAACAAAATATGGTGCTATGCCTTTTTACACTCATGTTTTACTCAGGCTTTCAACATTTTTTTTTTTTTATTATACCCAAACAAAACCATCACCTGCATAAAGATAAAAAAGCACCATTACGATGAATTGATTGTTAAGAATAGTTTAATGGCAAAGTAATGACAATAACTTGAAAGTCATTGATTTTTTTTTTTTTCTGCAGATTTGTTTATTTAGGTTACTATATATTTATCACTTGGGTGATCTGCATCAGTATGCACTAGGCAAAGGGTTTGTCATCAGGGAACCCTGACTGCACTGCCAGTCATGTGGGAGTACCTTTTGGCGACGCACTGTAACCTCATGCTAGCACTTGTTGAAACTTTGCTTAAAGAAGATATAATCAATAACAATAATTAAGCTGAATTTCTGTGAAAAGTAAAATAAAACTCCATTCAAACAAATATTCAAAAAACTTAAATCTCTAAAAATCCTCAGTCTTTACTTTTTTCCTTAATCCATGCAGGTATAGTTGTTCGCAACTTTAATTACGAAATACTACGTTTTCAAACTATGACTAAATAGTCATGAGTTCGTTTCAAATACCAGTGTCAGATGATAATATCGAAAAAAGGACCATAACTTTTAACACACCTCTTTTGGCCCTACCATTTTTGTGAAACTAGGACTTTTTGAACTGATTGATTGGTGTTCTTCTCTCCATTGAAAATCATTTCAGTTTTGCCATCAGACTGACAGCTCGTTTTTCATGTATTTTCCTCGGTTTTACAAGCATGCTTGGGATGTACTTTGTGTTTGTCTTTCATTTTGGTTTTTTGTTCGAAGAGAGGCATTCAACCTATCTATCTCAAAATATGATGATGATTATAATTATTTTTGTGACTAAATGAACACGTATAATAATCAATGCAGCTTTCCAAATATTCATAGTCGGTAAAATTGATCCTGTTATATATATGAAAAAGTGCACTACATACACATAAAGGTTTAAGAGATGAACCATTCAATAGTATGCTACATGTACAATGTATCATATCTTGGGACTTTACAAAGGCATATTCACTTGTCTATGAGTTCTTTAAGTACTCAGATTCTCTTTAAAAATAAGTCAGAAGATGCCTGTTGGTTTCTTGAATACATACTGGACATATAGACACCTACATTTTTCGTCTTTTAATATTTTAACTTTCCAAGGAAGTGCAAAAGCACAAAAGTCTATAGACGATAAGGAAATGGTTAGTGACAAACTATTTTCTTTGCCTAATATGCCACTTTTTCTTATTTTCAGAGTCAGCGCAGAGGGAAATGGTATGTATATATCAAACAACTTACTTACACATGTACCAATAATCATTAAATTCCTTTTTTCAAAATATTTTCTGTTCCACCTACCGATTATCCACTTTCACCCTGTCTAGTCCTCGTATAGTTCGTCAGTATAAGCACATTGTGGTTTTTAGTATGTCATGTTCCAGCTTGAACTAAAATTATTGTGAAATCTGGACCGGTGAAACTTGAGATTACTCGAACACATCGCTTGATTAACATATGAATGGAATGGAGACATCGCTTTCTAGAAGAAATGCAGCGAAAGGTCTAGACCTGCGTCAACCAATCAGAAATGTCCTTGTACTACTTTGCGCTGAAAGACACATGCATGCATAGCAACCTAATATTGTGCTTAGTTATTACTTCAATCAACATTTAAGTTTACAGTCCGAAAATTAACGTCATCTAAATTCTCCGGACTTTGTCTGATCTGATTGTTCTTCATTGCCTTTCAGAAAGTGAATCAACACCCACATATGTATACGGAATTGCAGTAGCAGCGGGAATTCTTGGAGTTGCAGGTGTATCGCTTGCTGTAGTCAAATATCTGAGATACAGGACAAACGCCAATCAAAGGACTGATAGTCCTGAGAGTCGCCTGGAGGGCAATGGGTTAGAACTTTTCACCCTTTTCTGTTCAAATCTATTAAAAGCATTCAAGATACAAAATAACTTAACCATAAGACAGTATTATATGCAAGCATATTTCTTAGTTGTCATCCTAAAGTTGCAAACGTTTAGGCACCAGGAACAGGTTTAAAAAGTTCAAAGTCTCTTACCCCGGGTGACTTCATTTAACAAATGATTTTCAAAAGGTAAAATCATTACAAAACAAGTCATTCGTTAAAATGATATCCACCGCCGAAAAAAAAAAAAAAAAAAAAAAAAAAAAAAAAAACAGTTTTTTAGACAGAAACATAATTATAAGAGGTATCGTGTTTTGCATGTAAATGGCCTTTTTGTCATTGGTGAAAATATGCATTAAGCCCCCTTTTTCCATGACACGGTAAATAAAAACAAATACTGATTGTATGTGGCTTATGATAAACAATATAAATATGAAGTTTCATAAAATTTTGTCCAGTAGTTAAAGAGATATTGATCCATAATGGAAATATACATCAAGCCCCCTTTTTCCATGACACTGCATTAAAAACAAAAACAAAATAAAACAAAACAAGCAGACCGGAGGACATCAAGCCTCCTCTTTCTATGAAAAGGCATTACATTGAAAAAAAAAAAAGTATATCGGCGGACTATCATGAGGAACACATGTTTGAAGTTTCATTAACTTCGTCAACGAATTTAGAATATATCTGTCTGGATGGACGGAAGATCGGACCGATGAACAGACAGACGGACAGACAACATGAAAACTATATCCCTCCCACCCCGAAATTCAGCGGGGCATAATAACTGTCGGAGTTCCATCAATATTTACAGTTCCTTCCCAGCGTAACAATGCCTGTAAATCAGGCTTCTAGGTTGATAAAAATGTTTTTCTAAGGCAGAAACTGGGTGATTTAACTTACATGTATATCTTAATTCTTACACATATTGCTAAAACAAACATTCTAAATAATTTCAGTAGAACAGGGCATACATTTTCTCTCCAGATTTAGAACAAGTTGTTTTTGTATGACACAATTTTTCTAAAATTGGACCATGTGGTTATACATATATCTGTTAAATTGAATAATTGTCCTTTCCAAACACAGGATGCTAGATATGAAATTTGGGTGTAATTGCTTATACAGTTTCAGAGGCCGTGATTTTGAAATGTTACTACTCAATTCTGAAGCTTCTGTAAAGTTTATAGAAACAGAGCAGAACCACTTGAACAATTTTACGAGAGGCCATTTAGGCAACATTAGTATGGAACTCAACTGAAGTTTGTCTTTTGGTACAGGATCTAGTGACATACTTTTAGACCAAAATTGCCCTTTTGAAACTCACCCATATCTAATCTAAGCAGTCTGACAAAGTTTCGTGAGTATTGGACTGAACATAAATGGATTCTACAGCTCTAGATCTATTACGGTTTCGTCTGATTTGACCTAGTGACAACCTTTTTCTTTTAAACCCCGGTGACCTACTTTCAGTTTTGTCAAAAATTATTATTGAGACAAACAGCTGGGCAATTTCATGATCATTGGACTGAAATGTAGCCTCTGGAGCACACACAAATATTTGATTCAGAAATCTACGGTCCTTTGGAAATAATTTGTTTTTGTTGTTGTCCGGGTTCAAGTTTTGTCCACAGTGGACTCTAGAAATGTGGCTGCTACAGCTCAAGAAAAACAATATAACCCAATAGCATGATCATCAGCCTTTTAACTTTGTCTGCGTGTTATAACGGCCCAGGAATTAGTACTGCTTCCACACCAATTGAACATTGTAGAGATCTACATGTGTATTGCTTTGGTGTAAACTTCATATGTTTGCGATTAGCTCTAGTACCCTGCACAACAACCCTTTACAAGATTACAAACACTCCAATAAAGACCTTGTTGTTCGAGTGGGTTAACATTGACCTGTTCTATTATATTTGAAATATAGTGAAGTAAAAGTCAAGTTCTCAGATTGCTGGATGTTAGAACTGCGTAGTTTCAAGTCGAATTCCCGTGTGACTTCATATTTTGGCAGTTACGATAGCACCTTTCGTTCTGACACAGGCACTAATAAATTGTTTCATAAATACTAGATCTAGGTTAATCGCACATTGAAAAAAGAAAAACAAATTCACCTCTTTAAAAACGAAAAACAATTAATTGAACACAGTAAACTTTAAAACACTCTCTCTGCATGGATCGGTGAGGCGCTAGGTCGGTGTACTCTGAAAATAAAGGCCGCATCAGCGACTGATTCATTCGTAAAATTAATATGTAAATTTATAGGAATTCCGTGGTGCACATGACGTTATACGTCACGTGATTATAAGATCTATATTTGTCACACAGCTACATTCCAGAAAGCACCTGCTAAGCGATGACTTGGTGCAGTCTTGAACCGTGTGCATTACATACGCTATTGTACGATCTCTGCTTGTGCACCTAGAATATGGGTGTGCAAAGTAGTTGATGTCTAGAATAAAAAGCTCTGAAGAAGCAACGTTTAAGAATGTCTAAGAAGGCACGCAACCATTCCAAGTCGTTATAAATTTGTTTAAAAAAATTAGCCTACTTTTGGGAAAAATATCCATTGAAAGCTTGCACCACGTTAACTCGGTATCGCCTTTCTCTTTCCGATCATAGGTTGAATGTTGGATTGAAATAAGACTTGCAATTACGGACAGATTGTAAGATTTAGATTGTGCTTCTAATGGGTAATTATCAAACCTTTTTTCACTGAGAACTGTCCACAAATAGAAGCGTGCCGTAGTGAAGACGGTTGTCGTCGAAGAGTATTTTGCAGTGTGTTCGCGAACTTATTCAGTTCACAACGGCTATTTTTAGATACATACATAATGCGCTATTTTAAGAGATGATGTCTGTGTAAGAGATAGGCTATCGTGTACCTTGTCGACGAAATGATTTTTCAAAGGCTTAAACCGTTAAAGAGCTCAGTCTTTATAGACACATTCATTATCACAACGGCACAACTGTAAGTGAATTACTACAGAAAAATTGGGTTGTTTACCGAATAATTAGAAAACTATGTTTTATCTCGTAAACCGGAACTTGGGACAGGAAGCAGTACAAGGCCGGAGGTATGCTTACGTCACCCCATAGATCAAGATGATAACAATGAGAGCCTGGTTGCTACGCAACCAGGCGACTCAATAAAAAATCAGTGGATAGGTAACTATACTCTTATACAAATAATGGAAAATGCTTTTCATCTGTAACAACAACAACAACAATCACGGTGTTTAAAGTAGACGTATTTTTTTGTCATCCTTTCACAATAATGTTCAAGTTAACCTACAAGGCTAATTTCAGCTTATTGAACTTTTGACAGTTTGTCTGATGTATGCTAGGTTAATGGATCTGTCTGCTGTTAACATTTCCTGTCCATGACGTATAGTGAGTATCTAATTTGTAAATGAAAATTAATAAGCCCGCATTTACAACAAGAGCCGTACAGCCGTCCTCTGTTTAAGCATGCACAGGTTAAAGTCTCTCTCTCTCTCTCTCTCTAAAGGAAGAATATTAAAAAAGTCTGAACTGTGCATCTGCAGCGAAGGACGAGCCCCGAAAGAGCTGTCGGTAGCGAACAGGACTTGAGACTAGGGGGTTGTTGGTTCGAATCCCTAGATTTGTCTTTTTTTTCCGAGAACTGATGACAGACATTGTGGCAGAATTCATTCCCCTCGTACCGCTGATCAATGTTTCGACGATGGTTATGTAAGAAAGTAGCCAGTGACTTGGGAAGAGCATTGTGCAAAGTATTGCAAGACCTAAACTCCAGCATGGCTGCTGCGATATAACTGTAGTTCTATCTGGCTAGGCTAGGAATATTTAACACTTAGAGTTCCTACTTTTGTATCTTTAAATAGCTGATTGCATGGACACCTGTCAGCTTAATAATCTGTTAACTCACAGACCTATTTAATTTATCGAGCGCTCTTAGTTATGACTATGCTGTCGAGAGAGATATTTGTGTTGTTTTTGAGAGACATTGCGGCAGAATTCATTCCTCTCGTACCGCTGATCAATGTTTTGACGATGGTTATGTAAGAAAGTAGCCAGTGACTTGGGAAGAGCATTGTGCGAAGTATAGCAAGAACTAAACTCCAGGAAAGCATGGGTAGGTGCACTTGCTGCTGTGATATAACTAGTTCTATTTGGCTAGGCTAGGAACATTTAACACCTAGAGGTTTTACTTTTGTATCTTTAAATGGCTGATTGCATGGACACCTGTCTGCTTAATCCCCCAGCCGGACGGGGGGGGGGGGGGTAGAATACGCCGGCTGCCAGTCCTGCAGAGTGGTAAGGCCCCACCAATGGACCCGCCTGTTTGCCGTGGGTGGAGACTCGTAAGCCGGAAAAGAGGTCCTGGTAGTTGAGGGGAGCCCAGGGATCTCCAGCTCTTCAACACACTGCTTCGGCCTCGGCTTCGGTCTAAACGAGAGCCTAGATGGGCCCGGTCTAGTGCAATCGGCTGGTCGTTTTTAGATTTTGGGCAATTTGAAAGTTAACTTTATCAGTTTCAACACTACTGCTCATGTAAAAGAAAACTTCTACCTTTCCTTGTATCACAACGACCTTTAACCCTTTACCGCACAATGACGCATTTTAACGCCCCTGGGAAACGAGTCTTTTGAAAACATTGTGGGAAAAGGAGAAAATGCTGGTAACCAGCATTTTCTCCTTTTCCCACAATGTTTTCTTTCCTATCAAAGGAAAATTGCACTATTTGAGCCACATTGAAATTGTCGTCTAAAAATACTTTCAATTTGGACAAGGCTAAAATTTTGTTGTCTGGTAAAGGGTTAAAACAACTGCATGTATTACCAACCTTTTGATTTTGCACTTGCATGTATTCGTACAGCATCAATTTGTCCAATTTAACTGCATATCTTTTGTATGTTTTAGTCCCTAGTCTAATATAGGCTCATGGGCTAATTGGGTTGTGTGGACTGTTTGGTCGGGCATTGACTTGCGTGGGTGCTTCCTTATCTTGGGATGTTGCCACGCATCCTCTTTGTCGGATTGTCTAGTTTGCATTGCCTGAGTATATCATTTGGGTAACCCTGACATGCAGAGCTGGATATTCCGCTCTATTGGCCATGTCCCCGTTGTAGGACTCCATGGTGGGTGGGGGCCACGAATGATGAATTTTAAATATTAAATCATGGATCACCCAAATAAAAAACGACCGCATGAACATCTGGAAAACGACTCTGCTTCAGTTGAATCGACAAATAGCTTTTCCCGGTTTCTTGTGATTGAATCTTGTAATACCGAACAACCTCTGACAAAGCTTTCGCCCTTCGTTATTGAAAAAGTATTAGTTTCGATTGCTGGATCACCAAAATCCGTGAAAAAGCTGAGAACTGGCGGCCTTCTTGTTGAGGTAGAAAAACCTCAACAGGCAAAAAATCTGCTCGGGTTAAAGCAATTTTATAATATACCCTCAAAATGCTCCGCGCATGGCTCTCTGAACTCTTCAAGAGGAATAATACGCTGCCCAGATTTAGCCGGTGTTGAAGAACAAGAAATTGTGTCCGAACTGTCAAATCAAAATGTAATCGAAGCTAGACCGATCCGTGTTTATCGTGATAACGTCAGGAGAGACACGAATTCCATCATTCTCAAATTTAATACAGCAATTCTTCCAAAGACCTTGAAAATCGGATACTTGAAAGTGCCAGTTGACGTTTACATTCCGAATCCTTTGCAATGCTACAAGTGCTTTAAGTTCGGACATCATGAAAGGCAATGTAACGCCGACAACCATTGTAAACGATGTGGAACGAATGAAGCTGAGACCTTCCATCTTTATCCCTGTGAAAAACCTATGAAATGTTTGAATTGTGGTGAGGATCATTACTCCACATTTCGCACTTGCACAGTCTGGAAAAGAGAGAAAGAAATTATAACAATAAAATACCGAGAAAGCCTGTCATTTGCAGAAGCACGCAAGATTGTGGATGCACGTCACGCATTGGGAGCATCATACTCCAGTGTCACAAGATCTAATGCTGTAAAAACAATAAATCTAAAAGACGCTCGAACACAAACAAATGAAGCATCGGTACAAACAGTTTCACCACAGAAACCGAGTTATACTTCTGCAAAAACGTCACAGAAACCTGTAACGAATAAGAAACCAGAAAAGCCCGCCCCAAAAAGTCCAAGTAAAGTTCAAAATAAGGTCACCTCGGATCGCCTCCCAAAGGGATCCGATGACCAAATTCAACAGCAAAACCGCTTCCAGTGTCTTGATGAAGACATGGAGGCGGAAGACACCCATGCGGAGTCACTTACAAATAAGCAGGGTCGTATCATCAAATTAAATAATAAGAAATGAATTGGCACATACTTCCAGTCCTCTGTGGTATCTTCCTTACAATAAACTCAGTCATGAATAACACCATTCTTCAATGGAATTGTCGCAGCATTAAAGCAAATCTCGAGGAATTGCACCTTTTAATCAATGAAAAGAAACCAGTTGCAATATCTTTACAGGAGACCTTTCTTAAAGATTCCGACAAATTCCCCTTAAAGGGTCACTCCTGTTTTTGTAAAAACTTCAGTGGTAATGATAAAGCTTCAGGAGGAGTGGCAATAATTGTGAATAACAATATTCCACACCATTTTGTCAAACTCGAAACTACTTTACAAGCCGTTGCTTTAAGCATTTCTTTAAATAAAACCATTACTCTCTGTTCTATTTATCTTCCACCCAGCTCGGCAATCGATATCAAGAAACTTGATGACCTCGTAGATCAATTGCCGAAACCTTTCATTTTGATGGGAGATTTCAATTCCCATCATACGTTGTGGGGATGTACAAATACGAATGACAAAGGTCAAACTTTACAAAATTTTATTACAGAGCATAATCTTGTTTTGCTAAACGATAAGTCTTCAACATATCTTCATCCTGCAACTGGTTCTTATTCATCTTTAGACAGTATATGCAGTCCGGAAATTTTTACTGATTTAAATTGGAAGGTCGATGACGACCTTCATGGAAGCGATCATTTCCCGATCGTAGTATCGGAAATTGGACCATCTGTACAAGAACGTCCAGAACGCTGGAAGCTTCATAAAGCACATTGGGAAAAGTTCAAAATTCATTGCGAACAATCAATTGATCCCAATGCTTTTGACGAATGTGAAAATCCAGCAGAACTGTTCACTTCCTTACTTTACTCGACTGCAGAGAGATCAATTCCTCGGACGTCGACAAATGCAAAGCATCAAAGCAAACAACCATGGTTTAACGATGATTGTAAGAAGGCTATAGCTGAGCGAAAATCTGTTCTCAGAAATTTCAACCTGAGACCTACTCAACAAAATCTTGCAAAGTTCAAAATTGCGCGTGTGAGAGCACGGCGAACTATAAAACAAAGTAAACGTGCGTCTTGGCGACAGTATGTATCCAGATTAAATTCTAGATCGTCTGTCAAAAAGACAAGGGAGATGATACGAAAAATTAACGGCAAATGTACTTCCAATAGTGTTGGCCATCTTGATACTGATGATGGGAGCTTTACTTCTAAACATGGCATTGCCAATGTGCTGGCCGATACGTTCGCCAAGAAGTCTTCTTCTGAAAATTACTCATCCACGTTTCGGAAACACCAGGAAGTAAAAGAGAAATCCAAACTGATTTTTAAATCCGATAACAAAAAGCATTATAATAAAGATTTCACCATTAAAGAGCTGAAAAAGGCTCTTAAGGAATGTCATGACACTGCAGTTGGGTCTGATGATATACATTACCAGTTCCTTAAACACTTACCGTATCGTTCCCTGCATTGTTTACTCCAAATATTTAATCAGATCTGGAAGACAGCTGTTCTTCCAGACTCTTGGAAAGAAGCTATAGTTATACCTATACCAAAGCCAAGCAAAGATTCTACAAACCCAAGTAATTACCGCCCTATAGCCTTAACAAGTTGTATTTGTAAAACTATGGAAAGAATGGTAAATGACCGCCTAGTTTGGTTTTTTAGAGAAAAATAAACTTATTTCCACAAACCAGTGCGGATTTCGTAAACAGAGAAGCACTCTTGATCACTTAGTACGCTTCGAGACTTTTATACGTGAAGCCTTTATAAAGAAAGAACATGTTGTTTCTGTCTTTTTCGATTTAGAAAGTGCTTACGATACCACCTGGAAGTATGGCATTTCGGTATTCGAGGTCGCCTTGCTTATTTCATTTCTGCTTTTTAGATGAACGTCAATTTAGAGTCCGAGTTGGAAATACACTGTCCAGCCCACACGAACAAGAAATGGGCGTTCCCCAGGGAAGTATCCTTTCAGTTACACTTTTTAGTGTTAAAATTAACAACACTGTTAAGTCTGTTTGCCATGGAGTAGAATGCTTTCTGTATGTTGACGACTTCTGCATTTGCCATCGGTCAAAGCATATGCATACGATAGAAAGACAGCTTCAACAGGTCTTACATAATTTAAGCAACTGGTCAAACGAAAACGGTTTCAAATTTTCGAAAACCAAGACCAAATGTATGCATTTCTGTCAGTCGAGAAAATTTCATCTCGACCCGGAGCTGACATTAGATGGTGTCCGTATAGAAGTCGTCCCAGAATTCAAATTCTTAGCTCTTTTATTTGATTCTAAACACACGTTCATCCCGCATATTAACTATTTGAGCAATAA
Source organism: Tridacna gigas (assembly GCA_945859785.2). NCBI lineage: Eukaryota > Metazoa > Mollusca > Bivalvia > Cardiida > Cardiidae > Tridacna > Tridacna gigas. The sequence goes on along the minus strand of OX244031.2, from coordinate 8,741,019 downwards.
ATGCCAAAAAGCTCTGAATCTTTTACGTGTTGTCTCCAGTATGGACTGGGGAGCCGACAAAAAAGTCCTCTTGAGACTTTATAGAACACTAGTCCGTTCTAAGTTAGACTACGGCTGCATTGTATATGGCTCAGCGCGGCACTCGTACCTTCGGAAATTGGATTCTATCCATGACCAAGGTTTACGTTTAGCACTTGGCGCCTTTAAAACATCTCCTATCAATAGCTTGTATGCTGAGGCAAATGAACCATCTTAAATTTACGCAGGAAGAAACTTTCCTTACAGTATTACTTAAAATTAAAGTCAAACCCAGACAACCCTACGCATAAAGTAGTATTTAAACCGCTCTACAAGGATGAATTTCAAAAAAAGGAAAAAGTCATACCACCTTTTGGTTTACGCTGTGAAGCAGATATGAGTTGTGTTGATTGCGATCTTGAGGTTGTAGCCCAATATAAAATCTCTCAAGTTCCTTTATGGACTTCTAAAAGTCCAACCTATATATACAGTCTTGCTTCTGACAAGAAAGCTACAACAGATCCAATGATTTTTGAAAATAAATTCCTCGAAATAAAAGAACAATACTGCCTTCACGAAGAGATATATACAGATGGTTCTAAAGATGGAAGCAAAGTTGCTGCAGCTGCCGTGCTCGATGGCGAAATATGCCAATTTCGGCTTCCTAATAATTCTTCTATTTTTTCCGCGGAACTAAAGGCGATCGACCTTGCTCTTAACCATATTCAAGAAGATGCTCACTGGCGCTATATTATCTTCACTGATTCATTATCTGCCATGCAAGCACTTGAGGGTGAGAAAGCAGACAACCCATTAATAGTCGGTCTCCTTGAAAAACTGTCCGAAATATGTGAAAAAGCCGACATTGTTTTCTGTTGGCTCCCTAGCCATATTGGTATCAGTGGCAATGAAGAGGCAGATAAAGCTGCCAAGGAGGCATTGTCACTGGATGTTCTACCTTTTAAAGTTCCTTTTAATGATTTTAAACCATTGATAAATGTTTTTATCCGGAATGTTTGGCAGCAATCCTGGAATGATCCAGCTAACAAAGATAACAAGTTGTTTACAGTGAAGCCAGCTCTTGGCGAGTGGCTTCCAGGGTTGCGGACAAGTCGCCGTGAAGAAATTATTTTGGCCCGTCTTCGCATTGGTCATACATACATGACACACTCGTATCTCCTTAAGGGAGAAGAAGCACCCCAATGTATTCCCTGCAATACACCTCTTACTGTTAAACACATACTTGTAGACTGTATAGACCTTGCACCTACAAGAGACAGGTTTTTTTCATGTTGACAGTATGAGCAATTTATTTGATACTGTAAAGTTGGAGTCTATTTTTGACTTTTTGAAAGAGGTAAATCTCTATAAAAAGATATGATTTTAGGTTCCATTGACCATCTGTATTTTTAGACTATATGTCACTAACGTCCTTTAGTCTTTTAGTGTTTACACGGCTGAGATTTTAAAAGTCTTGTAGCTTTACAGTTTGATCAATTAAACGTATTGCATTAGTTGTTAGTGCGCCCAATATGACCTTTGATGTCGACGGGCCTTAAAGCCTCACTCATTCATTCATTTATTCTGTCTGCTTAATAATTTATTAACTCACAGACCTATTTAAGTTATCGAGCGCTCTTAGGTATGACTATGCTGTCGAGAGAGACATGTTTGTTGTTTTGTAAATTTTTCATAACATAATTATATTCAGGGGCTCCAATGAGTCACGACAACCACCTTTGGAGAGATAATTTTTTCCAAAATATTTGAGTAAGTATTCTTCTGCAGTGAAGTTGATCACAACAATGGTTTTCTTGATAACCTAAAAAGGCATTAAACCAGATTTTGTTTCGCATATTTAAAGAAAATCTTAATAGAGACTGTTAATTTTTAATTCTATGCAAACATTGCTAAATGTCACTAGCTAAAATCTCGCAATAAACACTAATATAACCATCACGCCCTTTTCAATAAGCTTGATGAGAGCACACAATAAAGTAGGCCGATATACGTATATGATGATTTACCACGTTGTTTTTATTTGTTAAATCTAATTTAAATGGTAATTACAGAAGTCTTCCAAAGTAACTTTTATGAGGTAGGATATGAAATGGTATAAAATGAGATTGGGGGTATAGTGCATACGAGCATACGAAGAGGCACATATACCTGCGGTTGTCACTACGCAAGAATCTGCAGCCATAGTAGGTGCGACATTCTCGGCGCCATTTTCAAAACTAACAAGAAAGGATCAGTGTCGCCCCCACTTGTAAGACTGAAAAACTTCAGAGCCCTAATTAGAATTGTCTAATGATGCTGGAATCTGAAATCTAAGGACAGCTTCACGTTTCTATACTATGTAATTTTCTGATTAGATGTATGATTCCTTAACTATAATGAGGATTGTAAGTTCAATAAATGAGGTTTGAACTGTTTTTAAAGATAGGTAATGATTTCGCATCTTTGATGGAAGAAGGAATTTCATTCCATACATCCATGCTAGAATACGAGAATGCTCGTTCTTTGTACAATGTTTTTAATCTCGAGTTTATGATGTCACACTGCGAGCAAATGACCTTAAATTTTAATTTGTGTTACTCAAAAACGAAATTATGTCACTCATATATCTAGGCGATAGGTTATTAGCACATTCGTAAATTAAAACGCCGATGTGATCCATACATCTATTATCGTAAATTAAACAGTTAAGTTGAGAAAAAGGTTTCTTCGACGGTGTTCCTGGGATAACCCCTGGTATAACGCGAGAGGCTTTTTTCTAGAGGACGGTTAGCTTACAGGATTTATATTTGGTGTTCTTCCACCAAACTGTACAACAGTAGTCAAAGATTTGTAGTGTCTAAGAGTTTTAAAATAATTGTTTCATTTCAAATGTGAGATACATGGAAATTCTTTTTTGGCAATGTTATCTTATTGTTAATCTTAGAAACAGTTTTATCAATATGAAAATTCCAGGACAAATGCTTATCAACATATACACTAATATTTTATGAGATTCAACGTTTTCAATGCAACAACTATTAACATGTAAATGTACATTCATATATTTTAACTTTTATTTAGGTCCAATAAGCATACATTTTGTTTTATTTGGGTTCACAAGCGTGCTGTTAACTGTTCACCATCTCAGTGTAGATTCTAGGCTTTTCTGGAGATTAGCTTGTATTTCTATAAAGTTTGTTCCTGATGTATATAATGTCGAATCATCCGCATAAAGGTCTAAATTTGAGGTACCAATGTGCAAGCCTATGTCATTTATGTAAATTAAAAAGAGAAACGGTCCCAAAATAGAACCCTGGCGTATCCCGCTAGTTAGAAATTGTGGAGAAGAAAGTACACCATTATGATTAATATAGTCTGTTTCCTGTCGTTCAATTAGGATTTGAAAAGTGCCAAAGACATTTAAGAAAAAATGGTGCAGCCTCAGCTTGTGTAACAAAATTTCATGGTCAACTAAATCAAATGCTGTCTTAAGATCAACAAAAACTGAACCAATAATTTTCCCTGAATCGATTTCCTTAAGCCATTCATTAATCAGTCGAATAAGTGCGGTCTGACACGAGTGTCTTTCTCTAAACCCTGATTGATACTTACATGTAGCTAATATGTCAAATTTATTTAGAAAGGATAGTAACTGACAAATGACGATTTTTAATCTTTGATACAGTTGGAAAAATGGATTTTGGTCGATAGGTGTTTGGATCATCATTGTCAAACCAATAAACCTCTTTCGACGAATTTGGAAAAAAAAAAAAAAAAGAAAAAAAAAAACACCTTTCGCAATGCTGTAATTTATGATAGAAGTTATTGGTAAACCATATGATCGCTATATGTTTCAGAAAAGTTGCGTTAATTCCGTCAATTCCTTTAGTTTTATTTGTATCCAGTTTCTTAATCATTCGACAAACCTCAAAAGGTATAAAAATTGTATGTCGAAAACTTTGTCTTTCATACATTACGTAAATGTGAATGTTAATATGAAAATGTGCTCTTTTTACACTCTGACTTTGTTACAATGTTTGCCATATTGATTAAAATAATCATTGAATCAGTTAAGAATATGAGGCTTTCCTTCGATGTTTCCACGTTGAATGCCATTTTTGAAGTTAGTATAGCTAGTTCATAATCTGAATAATCATTGGTTTGTACTTTTCTTAAATTTCTCCACAGATCTTTACTATTTGCGCCTTTCTTGATAGCTTTATTAAAATAATCCTTCTTATTTTCACGAATTAGATGCAATGCTTAATTTCTCATCTTTTTATAGTTATCATAATCTTTCAACTTGTGAAATCGATCTCGTTCATTCATTGCTTGTTTCACTTCAACAGTAAGCCATTAGGGTAGGCAATTACTCTTAATACGTTTACATTTTACTGGGGCATGTTTAGATAAAACTTTATTTAGAATATCGTAAAATGACACAAGTGCGCACTCTGGGACGTGCTCAGTTCCGATAAGATGAAGTTCTGAAGCACTTAAATCATTCTAAAATTCAGATATATTAAAATTATTAAAACTTCTTTACTTCAAAACTGAATGCACATCGCCCTTATCACATTCTTTTTCTAATTTTTTCGCGTTATGCAAACTGGAAAATGGTCACTTAGGGACAGAGGAGACACAAATACTTTATTTAGTCTCTCATATAGATTTGTATAGACATCGTCAATAATCGTAGAAGATTATTTTTGACGCTCATGCAGCTTTATTAACTATTTGTGGGAGACGGTATTTTTGAACAAATTTTGACAATTCTTTACATTTAAAGCGTGTTTTATCTGTAAAGAAGTTGAAGTTAAATCGCCGAGTATGCGATTTTCAGTATGTAGCTCCTGTACTGTCTTTATTTGTGCATAAAAATTGGAGACACACTCTTTATTAGAATTCGGGGAACTTCTTATTAGGATTTGTTTTCATTGATAAATTAACTCTCTACCAAACGACAAAATTTTAGACAAGTCCAAAGTGAAAGCACATGCAGACGACAAACAATTCGTTTGGTTTTCATCGATGAATCAAGTCATGTGACCACTTGATTTTTTTACACCTTAAGTTAAAAAAGAAAATAACATTACTTGCTACATAATTGTATAATTATATGCCATTGGACCTAGGTGTTCACTCGAATGGGATTGGCGAATATTGTTTGGTATGGAGTACTAAAAACGGATCGTTCAGGAATACTAAACACTTTCACTATGTTAAGTTACTTTTACTTCAAGTTGTTTAAACTTTTAGTTGAATATTTTACTCAAATAAACAATTTTCACGCAGAAACACATAGGCATAATTCCAAAACGAATGAAAGTAAACTATCGCAGCTCTCCTGCGGCGACTAAGGACGTCTTTGTCACTGTGATACCTGGTGGATGACAAATAGCCAAATCTCGCAACTCAATCATATCATAGCCAACACACGCAGTTATTGATCTACCGCGAACACTGGACACTATATGGGAAAGCAGCCAGAGGCTTGGGAAGAATATTGTGCGTAGTACTGGTTAAAAGAAACTCCAGCAAAGCATAGGTGCTCTGGCCGCCGTGATATAACTGAAAAAAAAGTTGAAACGGCGTTAAACACCTTACAACCAATCATACAATCAAAGCAAATACTGGATAGAAAGGTCCAAGTTGAGAGGTACTACAGGGATCCGTTTTACAAAGGTAGCTACGAACAATTTTTTGTAAGTCTTTACGTAGCGCTGAAGAAAATGCTTAAGTGCATTTTACTAAAAAAAGTTCGTAACTGAGTAACTGATTCGGGTGTAAGTTTTTGGGTAACCTTACAAACAACAGCAAAAAAAACAAAGTGCCCTTACCTTTGCGCAAGTGTTGTAGATATCACAGGCATTCGAACTAGTAAGAAGAATTAAACGAGAAACAAGTGGAATGAAAAAAAAAAAAGATTGGCAAGTACAGATTTCGGTTGAATAAAATTATCCCGGATGACATATAAACAAGGAGATTTATGCAGCTATTTCCGACACTTTTGCAAGTGTTTCATGTTTTTCGTCAGCACTAGATTAGAGCGCAAAAATGCCATGCGAAAGAAAATTTTCACGTTAACGGTTTATTCCACTGAGGATCGAACAAAGAAACTCTCAAATAAAACAGGAATCCAACAATATTGAGCACCGAGCCTCGGTTGGCCCTGCCGATGTTGCTACTGAACATTCATTATCATTTTATAAAATAACAAGTAACATTTTTTTGACTAACATCTATATCCTATTGCTTTCTATCACTAATTAGACAAGACAAAGTGAGCCTTGGATTAACCTTCAGGCCCTAAGCGCGATTCAAGGACCTTTTGCGGACACTGTAGATCAAGATCAGACTGCACAGAGCGTGCAGTCTGATTTTGAACCAAAACTGTCCGATAAGGATATATTTTTACCCCACCTCCAGCTCCAGATAACTTTGAAAAGGCAGCATCTGGGACTTTGCTGTCCACTGAAAGTTTCTTTTCACTTATTTCGCAGGATAAGTGTTAAAGTAAAGACCAGTGATGCAGATGGTTATTTACATTCTGGAATTATTTTCACGTATTTACAGCAGACATATCGCTAGAAGCATACAGAACACATTTAGATTGATTACTTGATTGAACTGTTGATGACAACGCTTCAATTGTTTTTTTTTTTTTTACTCATGTCATACCCACGATTGTCTTGGGTTTCACCAGTACTAGGCTAGGGCTCTGAAATGTCTTGCCTAAGGATACTCCCTCGAAAAACCCAGTGCTTCGAGGATCGAACTCAGAAATCCCAGGCTACGGGCTCTACACTCTACCACCAAGCCAAGTCAAAAACCCGAAAATATTTGAAGAAGTGTTCTCTAAATCAACGCTTACTTTCTTCTACATTTCTTCAGTATATATTATATGATTGTATTGTCTATTGTAATCTTTGTTCTATACTGACAATTGAAATACATATTTACACTATCGAACAAAACAACACACTATCATGATCACCTAAAGCCTTCGATTGGTAATTGGGAACGTGCAGTCTGATCTTTCATCAGTTCTGTCAAATATTACAAGATTTCTTCGTCAGAAAGAACTTTAAACTTGCAACAGTAGGTTTTTTTGCTACTTTCAATTAAAAAAAGTATATCACACAGTCTAATAGCACAATCGAAACCGTAGTTCAAGTCAGTCCGACCTAGTAATACGTCGATTCTGTACTTTCATCTTGCAAATTTTAGGCTCTTTCAGATTGAGAACATCTGCAGATGACGCATTCGAAAGTGGAACAATTTAACTCTTTGACATGGTAGAAAACATTGCGGGAAAATTAGAAAATGTTGGTTGCCATCATTTTCTTTTCCTACAATGTTTTCAAAAGGCCTGGATACTTCAGGTTCGTTAAAATTGTGTGGTAAAGGGATAAAGACTCGGTGTCTATTCAAAATTGGTCGATGGACCTAGCTCAAAATATGAATTTAAGCCATGCTCAGTAAAAAGGGGGCTTAATGCATCGCGAAAAGTATCGACCCAGGTCAGTCTGCGAAGTCCGAACAGGCTGACCTGGGCCAAATCTTTTCGCAATTGGTCAGTTTTCTGTATGTCCAGGGACCAGTCTACCTCATGATTAAGTCAGTTATTTGAAAAAAAAAGTGGCTATTAGGGATCCATTATTATACGATAACTTGCTTGGTATAATGCATCACGGAGATGCAATAAGCCCCCTTTTGCCAGAGCAAGGCTCATTTGTAATTGAAGTACAGTTTTCATAAGTTGATCTTTAATGGTATCGTCGCCTGTAGTTTGTATCTGTGTTGTATTTATGTATGTTTTAAGTCGCTTATGTTTCCAATCTTTCTAACAGTGAGGACACATTTGCAATAGTATTTATTATCTTGAAGAAAAAATTAATGAATATTTATACATCAAATGGTAGCCTTTTGACTGATAAACATGTCATAATAAAAGAGCGAACAATCCTGGGCGAAAAGTGATTTGAGAAAGACGAGACAAGCGACGGCAAAAGGGGGCTTTCTTTAAGTGTTTCCATACACGCAGTTATATCATTACTTAAACAAAGATTTTTTTTTTTCACTCTGTTATCAAGTCATTTCACGCGCTGTGTCTTCAGCTTTAAATAGATAAAAAAATTAAGTTCCTTGAAACGCCAGCAGAAAATCAGACTGTTTGATTTATGTACCTCGAATCGGAGGATTACGAAAATACTTACGCAAGGTTTGTAAACGCACATTTTATAACTATTGCGTTAGTGAAGAGATACGAAAATTCTTTTGCAAATCTTAGTAAAAAGGGCACCAGGTATTTATTGAATTTCCCACGCATGAATATAAGTAAATTCTATTTAAATGTTTCAGTCAGTCATTATGGCTACCTGAATGTATGACACTACACAATACCCTTGTGCTTCAGATCATAAAAAAAAGCACACTTTGTTGTCCAATATATGCTCTACAACACTTCAGACTAAACAAGTCAACTGTTTCAAGTACGTTTGTGTCTCAACAGCTGTGGTTTACCAGCAGATAGAGAGGAACATTGTTATGGAATTACCTATGCCTTGTTAACAAGTGTGTTTATTTTCAAACAGTATCGTATATAAACGCTCATGTCTATTTAGATTAAGTTATCCTGGGCACACTAGCCTATACTTAAATTTACTGTTCTGCTGCTTTATGATTGTACTGGATGTAACATAGTTGAAAATATATTTATTGCTTTGTGATATACAGTTCCTCCGCCCCCACCCCCTATATTTGTGTGCTATGGTTCAAGATTGTACTCTGTAAGGAAGTTTGGACCGCCTATCGCTGTGCGAATTAAGGACTTGCAGTCCATTTTTTGTATCTTTATATGACTTTGAACACCAGACATGTTTCTAATAATTCATTTACAGTCCAATGTGGTATATTTCGGGCTTGAGGGTTTAATAAGGCTCCCTGGAACGGTAGTGTCTTTTTCTGTTGATACTTTGTGATGTTCAGTATACATTTAATTATGTTTCAGCACCTTCGATGGGTCAAGGGAACCGCCTCTGGAGAGAGGAGTCTTTCAGCTTTCAGAGAGTACGTATTCTTAATGATGAACTCATTTTGTGCTATTTCAAAGTATCTTTGGTCGAAGTTATTAAGAAAAAACTTGCTGAATCCTTTCCCACACAATTCCTGTTTTTAACAATCACGAAGAAAAAGACTTCTGAAAACATTGTCGGAAAATGAGAAACTTTTCGTAACCGGCATTTTCTTCTTTTTCCTAAATGTTTTCTACCATTCCAAAAGTATATTTTCCATTTTTGAGTAAAATTTATTTTGTCGTCTGCAAATGCTTACAATTTGGATATGTCTAGTTTTTTGTCGTTTGGTAAAGAGTTAAGGAAGTGTCTATCATGAAGCTCGGACTGTTGTACACCTCGAGAAAGTGCGGGTACCGACCCTCAAAGTGGGTCAGTATTATTTCAAAGTATTGTCCTTTGTGTCTCTATCAATAGCTTTTGTTCGGTCTAGAACCACCTGTACTATAAAAAGTTATAATACAATAATCAGGTGCCCTTTATGTATTAGTACGATTCTCGTTCATTTTGATTTTATCTTAACTACTATCTTGCTGAATATACTATTGACTTCCAAAGAATTGTTAAATTGCGTTACGTTATTGACATTTTGTAGAGTCTCAATGACTGAAATAGAGAAGCGAGCAGCCTGAACCAAGATCAGACTGGAAATATGTGCACATTCATCTATGTTTATGTTGGCTGCAAAACACATGAGTCGTGCTCTGTGAAATACGGGTTGAATACATCCAAAAAAAAAAAAATATCGATTCATGTCAGCCTGTGCGGACTTTACAGGCTAACCTTGGATCGAAACTTTCCGCTTTTTTTGGTAAATTTTCTGCATGTCCAAGGACAAGTGTACCTTATGATTCAGCTGGTTGCTATACACGGTAGATTTTATGAATCCAGTATTAAGAGATGACTTTCTTGATATAATACATCACGGAGACGCATTAAACCCCCTTCTGCCAGAGCATTGCTCATATTCATGGTTTTGCAGGACAGCTGTTTATAAATATTTGCTCACTTTCAGCAACCCCACAGTCGTGACGACGCTGGTAAATGGTATCAACCCCATATGTGAAAAATCACAATTTGAAGACTGGCTTTTGAAAAACAATTTTTGAGCAGTAGTGAGAAGTTTCTATGCATGCAAGTTCCTACTTCTGAAAAAGAGAAAGAACGTTCCATGACCTTGTTTCACATTACTCACGCGTACAGTTTCGAACATGCTCCACTAAAAAAAAACGAGATGTTTTGTTGTTTTTGTTAATATAATTACTTACTGTAAATTAGCTTTGAACCTACAGATACTGGATTGTATACAAAAACTTGAATGCCGCTGAAAAATAATGATTGTAAATATTCGTGGTAAGAACCTTTTGTAAACATTCCCTCTTTACCTATTTGGAACCGGCTTAGCCTACAGGACAATGCTTTGTTATACGTCTGTTTTAGAATGATTTCTTGTAAATAAACTTTAAAGAAACGAATTGCTTTTGAGATGGTGAACTTGCTATAATCAATAATTGATAGTAATAAGTATGCAAATGATACTCTTTTAAGTTTTTTTTATTTTTTTTTATTTTTTTTTATTTTTATTATTATTATTTTTTTATTTTTTTTTTTTTTTTAATTTATTTATTTATTTATTTTTTTTTTTTGAAGAGATACATGGAAAAAAATAAAGATAAATAAATATGATAAACTTCGGTCGATTTAACCTACTAACAGGATGTATGTACATGCACTCTGAAAATTTCGTTTGTGTGCTCAGACTGTGATTTAAAGAAAAAAGTTACAGAAGTATTCATTTTCTGTCGAATATAACCACCTTTAAAATTTGGTTGTGTGTGTTAATGAAAAAAAGTGGTACATGTATTTATGGCCTCAAAGAATGAAAAAAAAAAAAAAAAAAAATCCGATTTTTGTTAGAAATAAATCCTTGTCAGGCGAAAGTTGCTTCTAGTGAAAAATTAAGAATCGTGAGAAACAGCGATAATCTGTCGCTAGAATCTACCCACAGTCATTTGAATACCCACATACATAAATAGCTTCCGCAAAATGGGAAATGGCATATTTATTTTTTTGTAGGCTCATGTCTTTTTCCTATTTTTCGCAGTTTTCTTAATTCAAACGTTAAACATTTATGCAGATAGATATTTATGCAGATATTCTGAATTAAAATTTCTGTTGTCTTTAAAACAACTTAAGTGCATTCCGATTAACAAAGTCCTGCATCCGCGAGCGATTTTGTGTCCATTTCCTGTCACCTAAATGTTTACGATAGCGATTCCATTTTCTTATTTGCCTTATCACTATGCAAGGCGAAAGTCATGACAGACATGTGACAGTTATCATGTAATATCCTAGATTTAAGGTGCAGGGTGATGCCTAATTCAAAATTTTATTTTCTATCGGTCGTAATCTAAATAACCTCGTGACCGCCTAGGTAGAATTTGGCATGAAGCCACAAGAATGACTGTAGTTTGGTAAAATAAAAGGGTAGTAATTGACTGTAAATGAATACTTAAGTAACTTCAAGATGGAATGAATTGACCGAGATTGAAAGCTTAAGATTTTTTTCTATTGTGTATAGATTTTGAGCATAACTCTTGAAAATTTGGCATCTACGCGCTATTGATAAGAACTGGTTTTCTACTGGTCATAATGACTGTAAATTTGTATGTGCAAATTAGTTTGACCAGATTCCTAATTTTCTTTGAACAGGGAAGGAATACATTTGCGAAAAAGGCAGCATCCGAACGCCTTCTGAAATGCTTTTCAGAACAGCATACTTATGGATCAGACTGCAGAGGACGTGCAGTCTGATTCTGTATCTACGCTGTCCAATATGATAGAATATACCGATTCAAAACGGCGGTGAAATTTCCTAAACATTTTCAGTTGTTAACCCTAAAACTGCTAAACGCGAATTACTGACATTTTGCGGACAGTGTAGATCAAGATCAGACTGCACAAAACGTGCAATCTGATCTTTGATCTACACTGTCCAATTAGGAGATATTTTTCATCCAAAAAATAAGTTTGAAATAGCATTAGTTGGGTTTTTACCATCGGCTTAAAGATTTTATGTTAGTTATTTAGCAGGGTAAGGGTTAATCAATTCTGATTTATTTACCATTTTAAGAGATAAAGGATGAGTTGAGTGTTCTATGTGTTTTCTTTAACATTTATTTAGCCTTTAACCTTCTGCATAAGTTAAATGATACGTTCAAGTTGTTAGTAAAACCCCAAATGTTGCTATTTTGAAGTTGTATTTGAAGGAGAAAAATCTACTTATCGGACAGTGTAGATCAAAGATCATACTGCACGTTCTGTGCAGTCTGGTCTTGATCTACACTGTCCGCAAAAGGTCCTTGAATCGCGCTTAGCAGCCTAAGGGTTAAAACGGATTTGTTTGAAAAGGAATATTGGGAAAGTATACTTCAACTCGTATGTCGCTAAATATGTACTTTTTATTGCAACCTTTGCTTGACTATATTGATATTCCAAAGGAAACAAGTTATTTTTTTTTATGTATTATTGAAGCATTGTCATTGTTGTACTCGATTTTATTCTATGATGTAATTATTTAGAAAAAGAAGCAGTGTAATTTCCATGTTTACAACGTTATTTTAGTTTCAGCAGAACTTTACTTAACTAAAGAAATAATCTAGAATTCATGAAGGTTTTTGCACTAGAACAAAATTATTATTTTCATGCAGTTGTTTATTCTCTCACCTCTATTACAGAATTAATACCTGAATAAAAGCATATGTAGACTTGCACATTTTCGTCGTATTTCTTTTACGAAAACCTGTGCAGTAAACGTGTGTCAGATAGCAGTGTCTTTAATGTTACTTCGGACCTTTTTTGTTTACAAACAGTGAATTTAAAAAACTTGCACATGCATTTCATTTTTATAATTCCTACCATTTAGTATTTTTTCAGATGAAATTAAGAACGATTTGTTAAGGAATAAAGAGAGATCCCTGGAGAAACTAACGACTGATCTGAAAAATAGAGCATAAAATAAGAACCCAAAATATTTTTGTCAACGAAATTTCGCCGATAATATTATGTGTAAGGCATACAATCATTCAACCCAAAGAATATATCTCTTTAACTATGAGAAAATCGATTTTTCCGATTTTTTTTTTTCAATTTGAAAATGTATCAAATTCTCAAGAATGATGAATAGCTACGGCTAGCATTACCCCAACCAAAATCTCTCCCCCTGCCCCCTGCCCCCTGTCCCCACAAACACATGTATACACAAAAGAACCGAGCAAGTTTGAAAACGATTTTCTAATGGGCTAAGGTACAGTAAGCCATACTTTTTTTACAAAGAACTAGAAAAGCATACAAATAGCTTAAATACTGTTTGAAACAGTGTTTGACATTGAAAATAAAGATAATTTGTTAGAGTAGGGTGAAACAGTGTTAATTTCTTGTCACCCCCTTATGAAAGGGCCTGGCAATATGTGCCTATTGAGACACTTTAGCCTGGCACGCTTACTTCCAGTGTTCTAACCTTGTGTACCAAGGTAAGAGGCAGGTAAGCAGGTAACCATTATCACCAATAGTAAGTGGCTCACAGACCTCCCTCTCTCACCGAGACTCGAACTCCTTTTGCGGACAGCTTAGTCACTAAACTATGGGAACGGTGTACATAGTGTCTCCTAACTAGTGCTTTAACCCTTTCACTGCCACTGGCGACTCGAAGATAGTTTGTGTAAGGTGTAGAACTACGATTGCAGGCACATATCTGTGTAGTCTGATCTTGGATCTACACGTTCGCTACCTAATTCATAACTATTTGTCTTCAGTTTGGTTTGGTTGGAGACTGACTCTAGATACTTGTCTACTGTGTTCGCAAAGGCTATTTACGGTCGACAGCCCCCATATAGGTATTTACAACTTACCTGTAGCGGGCCATTTTTGCAAAGATCTCAGTAAATGTTGTCATGTGACCGTTCAGTTTAAGACAAGGTTATCTTTTCACATGTATCCGCTGTATGGTTACCGTGACCATGACTTCAAGGGCAGATATCATCACCGTGCAGACGAGATACACACCTGAAAATATTATTACGGTGTCTTAGATCTACACCGAATGACTACGGCTTAAATGACGTTGTAATAGATTAAAAAAAAAAAGAACAGAGTTCCACTAAACTATGTTTAAAATTTAATAATTCAAACCACAGTAATTTATAATACAAATGGTAAATTCCTATTTAAACTTCACAGAGTCTAAACAATTCAAACTGTCCTATATATCACAATTTTGTTGATCCGAAGACCGAGTAAGTCACGAAGAACAAATAAAATCCCTGGTCTCAATAGATCTCCAAAATCTGAGAATCCAACAATGATAATGACAGCATATGTTTCAACTGTGATGCCAAGTATTTAATCCTTTTCAAACTTAAGTCACAATCGCAAATCTTCCCACAACTTTTCTGACACCAATTGGGGGCCTTTATATGTCTCAATCGAGTGCTCCCAGAAACTCCCGAAAGTACATTCGAGAAAAATACAGGGGAATTCCCAATAAACATATACGCTGGGTTACTCAATAACAACATCAATTCTTCTTTGGGACCTTATGGACCTATCATACAAACAGTTAAGTACAGTACCTATATTACTTTCGATTAAAATCTTTCGCTAATTACAAAGTAATTATGAAAATTGATATTCATTCTAGACTATTCTGCATTCACCATGTTTTGTAAACAAAACATCGAACGTACTAGAAATATCTTGATACTGTTACTAAAATTTGATTACCAAATAAACATAACTAGATTATTCACGAACATTCCGTAACAATATTCATTAATATTAGCAAAAAAAAAAAAAAAAACAGAACCTTGCTGTATTGATGTGATAGTTCAGTTTATGTCCACAATATTAATTAATATTAGCAAAAAAAAAAAGAACCTTGCTGTATTGATGTGATAATTCAGTTTATGGCCACGTTATGTTGTAATACATATCTGCTACTTATACTAACAGTGATTTTTGAGGCGCCTGGTTTCATGTTTTATCATACTGATCCATTGGGTGACGTAAGCATACGTCCAGCCTTGTACTGCTTCCTTTCCCAGTTCTGGTTTGCGAGGCATATAATGTAGTTTTGTAATTATTCAGTGACCAAGCATGTTTTCCGTTGTACACATAAATAACTTACAAATGGTGCATTTTGTGATCATGATTATGTCTATAGAGACTGAACCATTTAACAGTTGGAATCTTTGAAACAATCATTTGGTCCACATGGACACACGATAAACAATCGTTTACACAAACATCAAGCATAATTTGCGTATATCTACATATGGCGGTCTTGAACCAGTTTGCGGATACACCTAAAAGAAATACTCAACGACTGCAAGCGTCTTTTCTGTGACAAGCTTACATTTATGGAAGGATTTCAAGTGAAAGTTGTTTGATAATTACCCATTAGATGTATACTTATTCTGTAATAAATCTTATAATCCGTCCCTAAATGTTAGTATTCTACATTCGATCTATGATCGGGAAAGAAAGGCAATACCGGGTTACATTGGGGTTTCTACAAGGAAAGTTTTTCAATGTAACAGTTATTTTTTCGAACATATTTACAACGACTTGAAGTGTTTGCACTGACTTCTTCTACACATTTTTTTCTTATTCTAGACCCAAAATACTTCCTTCCACTCGCATAGTTTAGCTGCACCGGAGATCGTAGTAGGTCTAAATGCCTTATGCAATGTGTACCTATGGTTCTTGGCTGCACCAAGTCACCGCTCAGCAGGTGTTTTCTAAAGATAGGATGTATAGTTGAACGGCGATACTGTGTCACTTGTTCAGGGTTATACGAAATGAAATGAGTAGTTAAAAAAAAATTCTCAAAAAGACAAGCAACACTCCCGAATAAACATACACTATAATTCCCTAATTTAAAATACCCTATCTGTGGTCTTAATCTAGATTTTTTTGTGTGTATACAAGTGAATAAAATCGACGTGTAAGTATAGCTGTGGGACAAATATATCTATTGTGATCACGTGATATAGGATGTTATTTGTACCAAGGATTCTTCATAAATTTGCATATTTATGAATCAGTCACTGTTGTTTGCGTTGTCCCTAGCCAATGAGTGAGGCTAAATCATACTGTTACAGGAGATCACTCCTTTCTTAAGGAGTTCAGGGGTTAGTGTGTTAGTCTTTTAAACCTCAATAAATGAGGATATTTGCCGCATGGTTTCGAATCCCAGCCGGAGCGGTTTATATTTGAGCTATACATTTGTTGCGAACTTCCATGTTCGTAAGATGGGGGCTCGTCCGGGATTGGCCTTTGGGCCATTTGTTGTCTGCCCGTTATTGGCCATTGAGCCATTTGTTGTCTAATTAATAGACTTCCTGCCTAAAAAGGCTGTCCGTCATCAAAAATGATGACTTCTCTTAGGAGGGGGTGTATTACGGGAGATCACTCCTTCCTTACGGCATAGCTTTCCCGCATAAAATCAACACCTGACAAATGCGTTAGGAAGAATTCTCTTTAGCTCAGGGGTTAGTGTTGTTGTCTTTTAAATCTCGATAAACGAGGATCTTTTCCGCACGAGTTCGAATCCCAGCCGGAGCGGATTATATTTGAGCTATGCATTTGTTGCGAACTTTGATGTTCGTAAGAATACCATTTAAACATAATAAAATTGTGACGATCTGTTATTGAACGAATGGTCCAAATGGTCTGAATTCACACCAGAATTTGGGTGGAAACTGCACACGTCTTAAACCCAGCAATGTTAGGGCTTGACTCTTTACATTACCCACATTCAACCATTTTTTATTGAATTTTATCGAAATCTAAAACTAATGTAAAAGTGGTCAGGAAGGTCTATCTTTTTTTTTCCTTTTACCTAATTAGAATTTTTTCCAGCGACTGTTACCTGAACCAAACGTACAGTAACATATTGTCATGTCTACAATAGTTTCCATACTTTCAAATGGTGTTAGTTAAATTTAAATGCATTTTAGCACCCTTTGCTTACTTTGGCAGCTATAAGGCCTTTAACGTTTAAAAAATCACTCTCTGAGAAACTGCTTCAGCAATTATACCATATCCAGCGTCCTGTGTTGGGGAAAGGACAATTCTTTAGGTTTATCAATAAATATGAATATATGGTCCAGTTTTAGACAAATTGTGTCATACAAAAACAACTTGTTTTAAATCCAGAGAGAAAATGTTTGCCCCATTCTACTGAAATTATTCAGAATGTTTGTTTATTTCTCGTCCCCAAATTAAATTTTAGAGAAATCGTCCCCATATTCAAAATTCATATGTATTGTTTTAAAGATATCAAAGAATATTAACACACTTTATGTACATGTATATTTTATAACTGGTTTAAAATCAAATTCAAACAAAAGAAACAATTTATAATCAAAGCGTCGAAAGCACTGTTGTGGCATTTGTCAGGGGAGCATTGTTTGAAATTAATAATTTGAAAAATAAACAATAGCATAGGTTTTAAAATATTGACTCGAAAGTCAACCTACTATTATAATCATGCACAATTTTGAGTGCCAAACAAGTCCGGGTGAACAAGTCCAGGGACGCTTAAGCACAGGAACGAACTGGATTTTTGACGAACAACCACGGAATGGGGCGGTCAGGAGACAAAGATTGTGTGTATTATTACGCTTTTAGAAGGGTCATAGTGGGTAAAGCTATTTTTCTATAAAATAAAGAAAAGAAGCATTTCCACGATCGATGGCCGAATCCAATTTATTGTAATACGCCATGTTCTGAGTGCAATCGAAATATTTATTTGTCTTAGAAAAAATTTAGTTTAAATGGGTTTACTTCCTTCGGTTTTGCACAAACTACGATACATGGTGAAATTTGCTGTATAAACAATGACAGTGATATCAAATAACACTTAAGAAAACCTAAGTAACAGAAAAAAATTAGAGTAGTTTTCCAAGACATCTTTAAAAACAATGTAGATCTAAATAAATTTTGAATATGGGGACAGTTTCTCTAAAATTTAATTTAGGGACAATTTCTCCAGAGAAACCGTCCCCGAGCAGTTTGCGGCACGATTTTTCCAGGGGACGATTTATTCAACATCCACCTAGAGGCCTTACTTTTGCCAAGATTCTTTTGAGGCATTATTCAGTTAAGGAGGAACTGCCTATATTGATGGGACTTCACCAGTTATTTCATTTTGGTGATACATTATGATAATTTTTTTTTTTTTTTTTTTTGAAGTCACTGTGGGTAAGAGACTAGGTCTCTTTGGACATTGTAAAGCTGTTACTAAGTCATAAAATACAGTTTTCTCCACACACTTCTTTTTTTATGTGAATTTTGATATTTCTGTTTGTAATATTAATTGACAATTCAGCACTTACGCTTGCAAATAAGATTTCTACTCAAGTCATATTTCCATTGCATCATGCTCAAAACTTTCAACCTATTCCATACCTTGGGAGTGTTCTGCGTAAATCAGTGGTAAAGTGAAGGACCTTTAATCTGAAGGCCCAGGGTTCGATTGGGTGTCATGGGAGCGTTCTTGCGCAAGACACCTTAGAGCCCTAGATCGGTACTGATGAAACCGAAGAAACACATTAGTATGTAAGCTGTCGCCGTGATATGACTACAATAATGTTGAACGCGGCGTAAAACACCATTCAATCATGCGATCAACACACCAGCAGACTTTCAGGACTATCAGTCCTTTGATTAACTCAGCATTTTTATCGTTATCCAGTCTCTCAAGACCTTTTGATACCCGTTGCAAAGAGATAAGACTAAGATCAGACTTCAAATCTTTGCTGTCTCATCTTGTTCCACTCTTTCATATGCTAGACTGGTCTTCATAATCATCCAACATCCTATATCCATTTTAACGTTTTTTCAGACGATAATATCAGCAAAAGAAGCTTTAATGCATCTCCGTGATGTATTATATTGACCAAGTCATCACATGGACCATAGAATCCATTGTGTCTAACATCGTTTAAATTATGAGGTAGAATGATCCTTTGACATACAGAAAATTGACCGATAGCAAAACGTTTCGCCGCAGACTGTGAACGCCTAGTGGTGAAAGCACAGTATAAACTTTTGGGGATGGGGGATGGAAAGAGAAACAAATGGACGTCAACCACTAAACTGATAAATAATTGATACGAAAATTTTCACTCAATAGTAAAAACCCAAAGATGATTTCAAAGCTTCAAAGATAATTTCACTGGAAAGAAAATACAGTATCGGACAGTTTAGACCAGAGATCAGACTGTACGCTTTTTGCAGTCTGATCTCGATCTAAACTGTCCGCAAAAGCGACTACAGTCACGCTTAGCAGCCTAAGTGTTGAACAATGCTTAGTAAATTCAACAGAGTAATCACAAATCCGCTCAGTAACCTTGTTTACTCACTAACGCGACAAAAACAAGATAACAATTCAAGACATAAATTTTCAAATCAGGCATTTCAGCAAAACAGAATTAAACTTGCAAAAGTGTTTTTGTATTACTTAAATTATCGCACATCTGTTTTATAGCAAACTAAAATATTCAAATGATATCTTACGGTAATGTTTTATGGTTAGACGCAAAAAAAGTTGTAATCTGAGCCATACTATGTGCAAATGGGGTGTCATGAATCAGCAAAAAGTATCGACTCATATCGTGGACTGCGCAGTCCACGTAGACTGACATGAGTCGAAACTTTTTACTATATGTAAATTTTCTGCATAGCAAAGGACCATTCTACCTCCAGATCCAGTCGATTGTTAGACTAAATGGATTTTATGTATCTATGATTAAGTTATTTCTTACTTGATATGATGCATCATTAAGATACATTAAGCCCCCTTTTGTCTCAGCACGGCTCAATTATTTTTGTTAATGTGACAGTGTGTATATGCAGTGACTACAAAACGTTACAAGTCTGGAAATGAACCCACAAAAATGATTATCAGCGAAAGAAGTACCTATTTCCTACAGCTCTTGGGAAGAGGTTTAGCAACGTTTGCATTTCTTCCTTGTTGTACCTTGCATGCACTTCACAAGTAATGATTTGCAACAGACTTATACATCCCGAACAACTTGTTAATTGTAGGCCGATAGCCATCGATCCATACAGTAGGGAATTTTCCTAGCTTCCATCTTGTAAAATGAACAGTTCAAAGTTGGACATTTCGAAATGAGCCATGCTCTGTGAAAAGGGGGCTTAATGGATCTGCGAAAAGTATCAACCAAGGTCAGCCTGGGGAATCCGCGCAGGCTGACCTTGGCCGAAACTTTTCGCTATTGGTCAATTTTTCTGTATGCCAAAGGACCATTCTACCGCATGATTCAGTCATTTATTTGACAAAATGGATTTTATGGATCCATAATTATGTGATGACTTGCATGGTATCGTGCTTCACGGAGATGCATTAAGCCCCCTTTGGCCAGAGCACGGCTGAAATATATGAGTCAAGGTATATCCGTGATGCCTGATACCAAGCAAGCCATCATATAAATATGGGTCTCTGAAATCTATTTTGTTTAACAACAGACTTAATTGTGAGGTAAGATGGCATTTGACATTCAGGAAATTTAAAGATGGCAAACAGTTTCGGTCCATTTCAGCAGACTTCGCCGACTGACATGGATCGATATGTTTTCCAGAATTCTTAAACCCCTTTTTGACAGAGCATGGTTCATATTCAGATTTCTTTTCGAAATACTAGTCCACACAGTGTAAGGCACGAAAACGCCTTGCTCATTTTATTACATCGGTGGTTTACATTACTACTGTTTTTGTTCTATTCAGTTGAAAACGAAACTAGGTTCGGTTCTGTATTCCCTTTCCGTTAAGTTGACTGTGGTCCCACATGGTCGAGCCAACAGTTTCAAAACTTCTCAATTATACCCATTTCAACGAATCCTTATTCCAGTTCAGTTCAGTCTGTAACAGACAAGGCTGGAAACGGTGTGTTCCTGCTTTGCTCAGCCAATTATGGACAGGAGTTGAAATGCTGAGTTTCTTTAATAGTACCCTTACAAGTTTGTATGAGAACTTAAAGCTTTTCAAGATATTGTACATTCAACATCTGGGTCCAACTGTCAAGAACATTCTTAGTCTTGTTCTCCAAGATTTTGTAAGCTTGAAAGAAACACAACTTCTGATTGGCTGAACCAAATGGTTTAGCCAATCAGAAGTTGTGCCACTTTCAAAACTGGAATATTCTGGAGAATAAGACTAAGAACGTTCTTAAGAATGGTTGGTGAATACGGACCGAGATTGCTTAGAACGTGCAGTCTGATGTTGCATCTTTTCCATCCTGTATAGTGGTTTTATGAAGAAGGTGCAACACCACACACGGCCCAAAGCGTATTGGAATGGTGGGAAAGCATTTTTAGAGCGACCGTGGCACACTCATTCGCCGGATCTAAGCTCACTTGATTTTGTTTTCTGTGAGGTTTTATCAGCAATAATTTAAATACAGTCCAGATAAGCTTAACTGTATGAACTTTATTGGCGTAATCTTATGAATAAACATGTATGAAAGTGTAACCTTTATTATAAAACGCACTGTAGCTAAGGTTTCTTTTTTTTGACGTGTCAGGTATTATTTTTCACCGGGCGGTTGGAAAAAAAGAAATTAGCGAGATAGATACAGATTAACGACATAATAAAGTATCATTTGTCACGTTTTTAAAAAAGAACAAATCTATGCATATCCAGGTCTTCAGATGACATTGAATGGCGAACTCCCACCACGCAAACACTTTGTAATTACTTAACTCTTCATGTTTCACATTCTTTGCATTTAATTACCATATCATATCTCCACGTTTTGGTGTCCACCATGCATCTGTATCAGTATATGTCTTCTTCAAATTTCTAATATTTTCATTGCACAAGAGCTGTTAGATGGTGAATATTCAAAATTTTCCGTAAAATCTGCTCTTCATTTTTTTTTTTTTTTTTCGTGCTGTTTTGTACTAAACAAACGTCGTACGTCATTTTGTATTTATGGCTTCCTTTCCAGTTTATACTGCGTAAAAAAAATGATGTGCAACACATTTTTAAAACAAACATAAGGTTTCAGCTTAACTTTACCCATCTAATATCATCAACTGGTATTTATATTTGACATATTGCTATGTGTGTACAGCTTTTTTTTTCACGGATCCAACGGCTGAGACAAATAATAAACGAAGAAACAAGAGCACCATAAGTGGGCGCCAACACTTGGCTGCCGTTGCTTGTTTTACTACAAATACTTAGTTCGAAAAGGGGGCAAAGTTTTAAGGTATTTGTCATATTATATAAGGCATCTATGACATTATAAGGTGTTTGTGAATATCAGCATGAGGTCATCAGCGTATCTAATTGTTCGGTTTATTGAATGTGTAGTAGATCTGACGTGGTAAACAGATGCAGACTGTTTCTTTATTTCTATAATACTAACCTTTTCAGCGCCATGGGCGGAAATATGAGCTGTTGCGGACGACATAGATCAAGATTAGACTGCACAGAAAATGCAGTCTGATCTTGAATCTTTACTGTCCGCTTGCTCAGTCAAACATACAAAATAAAACTCTTTCGAAGTTTCGGCAGATTGCATTTTAAATTGTCAAAAGAGGTCGAATATAGAATTGAGCGCACTCTGACAAAAGGGGGTTTAATGGATGTTCTTAATGCATGATACCAAGCAAGTCATCACAGTATTATATGTAGAGAATACGTACATAGTGTTGTCGTAGATCAAAAATATCTAACGAGGTTGGGAGAATTGATAATTGTCTCGCCTTGTCTCCCATTTTAAAATTGCATTACCCACATACATAATACTTTATCGTAGTAATTAAACGTCCGAAAATTGCGATTGAGATCGCTTGGGATTATTCTATTTGAGAAGACGCGGTAAACGAGCATTCAAATGACGTCACGGGTAGGAATTACGTAGGCAGATCATCGGAAAGTAGCGCGCATGCTATGACATCGTTCTTTTTTCGCGGGCTTTCTGTAGTAATCGTTACTATTTTTGGAGTGCATTTCATTCCTAAATGGTGAGAGGGGGCGGAGTCAGTGGAACTTACTGTTTTAAAATATCCGTGGTATATCAAAAATCCATAAATATCCGTGGTATATATATATAAAAAAAAAAAAAAAAAAAAAAAAAATCGCATGGCTGTTATTGCATGGATATCCGTTTAGTTGAAAGATAAATCCTTTTATACTTTTTGTATAACAAACGTCTGAATCATGAGGCACACTGTTCCTTTGACATGCAGAAAATTGACCAAAAGAAAAAGTTTCGGTCAAGGAATGCACAGGCTGGCCATGGTCGATACTTTTTGCAAATGCATTTAGCTCCATTTTTACAGAGCATGGCGTATGTGATTGAGCGGCGCCCTGTCAAAAGGGTATTTAGTTTTTCTCCAAGAAGCATTTTACCAAGCAAGCCATCACATAATTATGAATCCATAAATCTTTATTTTTTGTCTTACACCACTGTCTTAACAATCCATTTTGTCTTAATCCACTGACTCATGTGACAGAATGGTCCTTGGACATGAAGAAAATTTAACCATAGTAGACCATTTCGATCAAGGTGAGGCTTCGCGCACCGCGTGTGCTGACATGAGTCGATAAAGCGTATATAGAGAATACGTACATAGTGTTGTCGTAGATCAAAAATATCTAACGAGGTTGGGAGAATTGATAATTGTCTCGCCTTGGCGAGACAATTATCAGTTCTCACAACCGAGTTACATATTTTTGATCTACGACAACACTATGTACATATTCTATTTATCTTTTAACCTATGATTTGTACTCATTGTGAAAAGATGTGAAAAATGTTGCTGACAAATACATTTTAAAAGTTTTAAAAGTTTATTTATGTCGGAACTCCCATTTTTAAATTGCATTACCCACATACATAATACTTTATCGTAGTAATTAAACGTCCGAAAATTGCGACTGAGATCGCTTGGGATTATTCTATTTGAGAAGACGCGGTAAACGAGCATTCAAATGACGTCACGGGCAGGAATTACGTAGGCAGAAAGTAGCGCGCATGCTATGACATCGTTCTTTTTTCGCGGGCTTTCTGTAGTAATCGTTACTATTTTTGGAATGCATTTCATTCATAAATGGTGATAGGGGGCGGAGTCAGTGGAACTTACTGTTCTATAAATATCCGTGGTATATCAAAAATCTATAAATATCCGTGGTATATAAAAAAAAATATATATATATATCGCATGGGTGTTATTGCATGGATATCCGGTTAGTTGAAAGATAAAAGTAGTTCCATCCTTAATTCAGGTAATGAACACGGCAAGTACTGGACATGACCTTCAGCTCATAGAATTTCTTCTTAAAGTTTAGGCAATAGATTCTTTTCAAAACCACTAGCTTCTTTGAAAGTTAAATATAAGCTAGTCAAAATGAAGTTGAGAGGTAGGAGAGCGTTTGATCATAAATGTATTACATATTTGCAAGGATCGGCCTTTGACGAATTGATTTTGTATGTTATTTAGCGTAAGCCCAATGCCCCACTCCTATCCTCGTACTCGGGTCGTTAAGGGCCTCGATTTGTAATCCAGAGGTTTGGAGTTCCATGCCTGATTCCCTACAAGCCACGCTGATAAAGTTCGGGAGCATGGCCTTGCAGAAATCCAATCTTGCTCCAATGAATGTCAGGTAACATATGCACATATGTAATATGGTTGAATTACATGTTCTGTTAACCCTTAAGCTACTAAGCGTGACTCACTGACCTTTTGCGGACAGTGTAGACAAGATCGGACTGCACGGAACATGCAGTCTGATCTTGGATCTAGGCTGTCTGATAAGGAGACACTTTTCACCAAAAAATAAGTTTGAAATAGCATTATCCGTGCTTTTACTATCAGACTGAAAGTTTTATTCAACTTATTTAGCGGGATAAGGGTTAAAAGCGGCCTTAGTATTGATACAAACAAAATTAAAATTAATTCTGAAAGTGCATACAGTTTTGCTTATATGCCAAACACCAATATTTTCAATAATACCTATAAACCTAGCCTTATTTTGCCCAAAATCTGATCCAGGTTGACATTTGATGCTACCTTTCGCTTTTTTTAATTATCAAATATAAATAATTCCCTTGCAGTTTGTTTATCATTTCCACTCCTCCAAAGACATTTTTATCTGTTTGTTTATGCAAGTCCGGGAGATTGAAACGCAATATAAGTCCGTTAAAAAGATACAGAACTCCTAGTTGCGAGACAGGTCTTGTGCCCTACACATAAATATTCACTGTAAAGTTATTCAGTTTCTAATTGCATTTTTGTACTTTGGTTTGCTACAAAGGTATGTCATGCCAGGAGTAATATAAAATTCATATAGAATCAATAAAGAACTGAAACAGAAATCTATGAACATAATTTATCGTGAAACAAAATATTTTTTTTTCATAACGATGTCTCGTTGTTCAGTAGTTCTGCTACTGCTGGTTGTCGGCTTTTGGGAGATTGATGCAACCCATTTCCGCGGTGCTCTAATAACCTGGGCACCAACTGGTAACGGAACAGAGGTATTGTGAGATATTTTCGTTTTTAGCTTTATTGTTTTCAGGTCATGGCAGTAACATCAGATAAATAGCTCATTTTCACGCAGTTTTTCCGTGTCATTCAAATAAGTCATTGATTATTTCCTCCTGTGTACTCTTGTAATGTATGTCTAAAATAACGTGTGTGCACATTTCTAAGAATGTTATTCACGGGTAGGAAACTTCGTAATCGGAGCCAATGGCTCTGATAAGAAAATGTTGTGGTGGTCTTCCGTCTCCGGAAATATCAGCTCAAAACAACCAAAGAAACTGGTAAGCTTGTTGTTCTTTGTACTTAATGTGTTCTTAAGTCTTTGAAATTATAAAGAAGGAGAATGTCATGCAAGTTTCTGGTTTTTCATGGTGTTTCGTACACTAAGGAAATTTGTAACATATGTACAGCATCGTCTGAATCATTTCTGCCTTGGGTCGACCGTAGCCGAAATATTACGCCAGGTACCTAATTTCAGGCTGGTATTGCCATTAAAATACCAAATTAGAGAGAGTTTTGCTGTCCTAAATGTGTGAATTATTGTCTTGAACTTTTCCATTCGCTGCTGGAAAAGAATTGAAAATAAATTACATAATTGACATATTAGGAAATGCTCCAACTATGTGGACCGGCTCTGAATATGTCGGTTGGCACCGACGGAAGAAAGCTTCCTTTCAAACATTTAGTTGTCGGTAACTTTTACGTAAACTCTGCATTCCTGTTCTTACCCCTCACTTTATAAAGTTAAAGTATATATTTTTTCTATGAAACGTGACCAAATTTCTGAAAATAAAGAGGATTAATTTTGTCACAATTGAAAAATGCTGTCTAACATTAAAATTAATCCTCTTTATTTTCAGAAATTTGGTCACGTTTCATAGAAAAAATATATACTTTAACTTTATAAAGTGAGGGGTAAGAACAGGCCACAATTGAAAAATGCTGTCTAACATTAGTCATTCTATATTTTGAAAATACTGTCGTGTAGCTTTTGTTAGCCGAATTCATTCTTTCATTTGTTGAAGCGTTCATGTATTCATTCAGTCATTGGTTCATTGCCCACTTGTATATATATTTTTTTCTCTAGCTCCCTTCTCTTGAGTGGGTGAGTGAGTGAGTGATCACCTATTATATGAACATGCCGATGTGGTAAAAACTGAAACGTAATGTCGGACACATTACCATTTCGGGTAACCATTTATGTTTATGTATGAATTACAATAAAAAACACTCAACAACAACAAACACACTCAATTTCTATGCCTTTTTATCTTCTTCACAGTCTCAGGTAAGAGCAGTAAACTTGTAATTTGAACCTCATATCATTCAATATTCATTGACCATATATCGTGCCAAAGACGCTAAGGATTAGGTATAAGGGTTGCGTTTTTAAGGTAACAGAATGTCCATTCTTACAATGTGATTAGTTGTGTGTAAGCAATCTAACGACGTACACATTGCAAATGTTACATGGCATCATTCTTTCAATCAATGGTGATTCGATTGCTTTTCAAAATGCATATAATATGCCGATGTTAGAGCAAGATACCTCAAACGACATGATTTTCTCCTTTTCATACGTTGTGTTTAACCCTTACAAAGACAAATCCTTTCGTTTGAACTATATTAAATTCGTTGTCTACAAATGCTTTTCAAGTGCGTTATAGAACTTTCACATTGCACAGTTTGTGGTTTTACCACGATTGACTGAAACAGTATAAAACGCTGAGGCGTAGAGCTCATAACGCTCAATACGCAAGTGTGTAAAAGAACTTGGATATTATCTTCTGTTAAATAGTTAAATGGTATTTTACGTCACTTTCAACATTATTTCAGTCATACCGAAGCAACAGCTCACATATTCATGTATGTTCTGGGTTTATCCAGTAGGCTAGGGCCTTTAAGGGTCTTGCCCGAGGACACTCCCATGAAAAACCAAGTGCTTACAGTGAGGCTCGAACCCTGGACCTCCAGTTTTAGAGCTTTACACTTTACCACTGTGCCATGGAGGAAAACATCTTTATTTTCGCATTTGGTTAACTCTTTACCCCAAGACAAAATTTTAGAATGGACCATTTCAAAGGCATTTGCAGACACCTAACTAAATTTGGCTAAAATGGTGCGATTTTTCAGAGGAAAAGTGAAAAATATTGTGGAAAAGAAGAAACCAGCATTTTCTCCTTTCCCTACAAGGTTTTCAAAAGCCTCTTCCCCCTTTACGGTCGTAAAAGTCAGGATTCGACGGTACATGGGTTAAAGAGATAAGAACCTAGATTTTGCGCTTTATAGTTTTTAAATCTCTACTAAAGTATACAAAATCTCTTATGCTACTAATGCACAAAGACCACGAACCCCTCAAACTGATAAACTTTAGGATTTGTATATGAATCATAATCAGTTGTGAAATTCCTAACTGAATTCGTATATTCCATCGGGAATTTTCCGGTAGCAAAACTACCGCGCTGTACTGATTTTCTAATTCGTCGGTTAATCTTTATTGCAGCAAAATGCAATTAAGTTTTAATACCACACATGCCCAAGGACAATTTATTAAACGTTTCATTACCAAAAGCGCTTTTAGAGAGTCCTCGAAAAAAAAAAACTTTGAAAATTTATCACGTTTGGCGGCCATTTTGACTTTATCTAGGTGATGTAAACATGTCGGGTGACATATGGAAAAAAAAAAAAACTGTTTTTTCGCTGTGTAGCGTTTAAACTGGAAATATTTGTATTTGAAACGAAGGATTATTGAATACGTAAGCAACATGTATGTTCAAACGCTAGTTTTGTACTCTATTCGTGAAAATAAGAGGGTTGCAAAGTGCGCAAAAAATCTGTGCGCAGATTTCAACTTTTTTTTTTCACAAAAATCTCTGTACCCGAGGCGACCAATCAAAAACTAAAATCGCCTTCGGGGACAGTTATCTTTACTAGAATGATACGGTGCATGTGTCTTGTTTTCTCGTGTAATTGTAATTCAGCGCTTTTTTTATTTATTTATCTTTTTATTATTGGCAATATACACATCTTTTTTCCCTTTTTTTCAGTACTATCATCTTTATTAAACATTATATTTACAATGCATTTTTAAATATTCACAGTACAGTTTCTTAAGCAAAATTCTTTACAGAAAATATTTAAAAGCAATCAATCAGCCTCAATAGGATTAAACCTTTCAAAAGAATCACTTCTCCTTAACAGGATTAAACCTTTCAAGGGGAATCTTAATGTCTCGAGAAATGTGCATTCATGTGGAATAAATAAAATCAACGAATATGAAATGCATTAAAATAATAATCAACAACATAAGCTCAGTATCACATTGTTAAAAATTTCCCGGAGGCAGTTTTCCTAGAGGGTAGTTGTTCGGGGGGGGGGGGGGTACAGATTTCCAGGGGCCAGTTTTCAGGGGACAGTTTTCCGGGGGCAGTTTTGCAAAGGGGGGCGCTATTTTCCTGAAATCGACTGAATCATGAGGTAGACTGGTCTTGACATGCAGAAAATTTATTTTACAAATAGCAAATAGTTTCGACCTATATCAGCCTGCGCAGACAATGCAGGCTGACATGGGTCGATTCTCTTTGCAGAAGCATTATGTCTCCTAGTCACAGAACGTGGCTCATTTCAACTTTCGAAAGGGTCAAAGGTAGGAACTTATATTCCGACGCCTGCTTGTTGTTGCTCAATTCAGTTTCTGGTACTGTGAATTTGTTTGTATGGGTTCTTTTCTTTCGTTCAATCGTTTGATATTAACCCTTATCCTGCTAAGTAAGTTAAAACTTTCAAGCCGATAGTAAAAACACTAGTAATTTACTTCAGATGTATTTTTGGAGAAGAAATAAAAATCTCCTTATCGGAAATTATAGATCTAAGACCAGACTGCAAGTTTTGTGCAGTCTGATCTTTATCAACACTGTCGGCAAAAGGTCAGCGAGTCGTGCTTGGAAGCTTAAGTGTTAAGACTCTTTCAAATCGATCTTTCTTTTTAAGATCCCATGTACCTCCACCTTTTCCCGCAATGCTTTCTTATTTTTATTCGAATACGATTGTTTTGTGACTATATCGGTCCTTTGCATTTTAAGAAATTCGGTCACGTTTCATCAGACAAATGTATATTTTAAATTTTTGGGGTAAAAGGTATTGACGGAAACAGATCTTATGTCGTAAGTTAGCTACGACAACTACATTTTCGAAAGAACGCCCTCATCGAATGGTGCCAACCGACATATTCAGAGCCGGTCTACATAATCGGAGCCTTTGTTTATCTGTCAACTTTGTCTTATTTCCTTTCAATTCTTTACCAGCAGCGAATGGAAAAGTTCAAGGCAATAACTCACGACTTTAGGAATGCAAAACTCTCTCTAGTTTGCTAACAAAATGGCAGTATCAGCCTGAAATTAGGTCATTGACGTAGTGTTTCGGCTACGGTCAGCCCACGACACAAATGATTCAAACAATGCTAATCATATGTTACAACTTTCCGTAGAGCAGAAAACACGTTCAAAGATCAGACCATTGCGTGACATTCTCCTTATTTTTGAATTTCAAAGACACAAGAACACATAAGTACGAATTAGCCAGTCAGAAGTTGTTTACATTCAAATTTGTAAAATATGGAAGAATAAGACAAAGAATTTTCTTAAGAATGATTAATGAATACGGGACCTGGTCTATCAAAGCCAGACGGAGTTCCCGTGTACAAAACAACCACGCCGTTATTTAAACGATAAAACCGTACCCTATGACTAAATATAACCGTCCTGTTTCTTTTTTTTTTTGCTTGCAGAGAATTCATATTTATTAGAAATTACCAGTGTTTAAATCTGTATCAAACAAAACCTGGGAACTGAATGTCGAAAGACAAGTAAGAAAACATAAAACACTCACGTTTTCTTGTATCATACTTCTTTCAAGCTGTCTTTTTTTGCGTATATTTAAACAGTATTGAGCTCTGCCGATTTACACCTACACGGATTAGTTATGACGCTGATCCATGAGAATTTAAATTGACACTCGTCCATAATGAAATTATTTCAAGATGACCAATTAAACGTGGCTCAAACAATAGGGTTTGATCTCATATTTTTTTGTAATCCCTGTCCCGTATTCAACAACCATTCTTAAGAACATTCTTAGTCTAAATGAAGATTTAGAAAGTAACACAACTTCTGATTGGCTAAACCATTTGGTTTAGCTAATCAGACGTTGTGTTACTTTCAAACTTTGTTAATTCTTGAGAATAAGGCTAAGAACGTTCTTAAGAATGGTTAGTGATTACGGGTACTTCAGGAAGTAAGCTTTTGAAAATGATCAAGCGATCCACGAGATGATAAGTTACAGTAAAACAAAAATAAAAAAAAAAAAAAAAGTTTCAACGAATCGTTTACATAGAATGCATGTGCGGCATATAAAGAAACTGTCTTAAATGAGGGGATTTGTTTTTGAAAGAGTAGAAAGCGATGTGTAGGAAAATAAGAAATAATGGTTGTCAGACTTTTCTCCTATTCCTTCAATATTTTTCAAAAGGCTTCTGACTCAAGGTCTTTAAAATATTTCTTTGATAAAGGGTAAACATTTTCGACCATTGCACATTGAAATGTATGTTTCAGATTCGAGTCAGTTTCAGAATATCATGGCGCCGAGGGAGGGAGTTTTGTGACCAAGATACGATTTCGTCCGGTACTTTGATCTCTGGCGATTCTATGTCTTGTTTCTCCAATTGTGGCGGATCGACGGATGAATTTGGTACCCTTGACTTTTACTGCACAGACTACAGTGTCGTTGACGACTGGACATCCGGTCGTAACAGCTTCACATACAGCCACGCTACCACAGGAGTTTTTACATTTGGGTATGAAATATTAACACCTATAGATAATGCAATATGATATATTTCGTGAATGAAGAAGATTTAATGACGTATTTCGCTTTCTCATCACCTTCAGACTGAAGTATTGTTTTTTTTTTGTTTTTTTTTCATTTTCGTGCTTAAAAACCTGTCTACAAGTAGAAGATTCTACAACTGCACTATTATGTGGTAAAACAGCATGGTTGTAATAAGGTTAGGGACAGCAGATTCGCCTCACATTACCTCCCGCGGAGAATGTCCTATACTTACTTTGGACATATTTAAACACACCGTCTGAAGTTACATATGGAAACATTGCGCCAGATATTGACGTTGTCAGGAAGAATCACTTTCGTCTCTGCTGAATGAGAAGGAGAACCGAACAGAGTTCCTGATCTACTGATTGCAGATTTTGATTCTTTTGACCTTCATTCTTCTACAGTCTATCCCAATTCTTCAACCTTTTTATCTGCTGAGCGCACTGTTTTTCTTTGTCTGTCCTTTTCATAGGACACATTCCATAGTTCGTTTTAAGGGCGAATAAAAGATACTTGCAATGTTTAAAATATTGTATTTCAGCTACTCGGGTAGAAGATGGATAAGCAATATGAACTATGGATCGAAAGGAGACTGGCGCCTAGTGGTCACAGCAGATTTGTCCTTGAGGCCAGACACCGGAACAATAAACTCATCGCCAACTGTGGAAGTGGTGCCCGTGGTAGAGCTGAAATACGGTTGTTCACATCAAATTGTTCTTCCTGGTATGCTTGTATGTTTAGTGTGTTGTAATTAACGCGGGGCAAAACTAAAAGTGAAGTTAGCACTATAGAAACTATTGCTTTTTGTTATTTTTGTTGTTTGTTTGTATGTTCGAAAAGGAAGTGAAGACCCCATTTCAATATCTTAGGAGGTACTTTCGACACTAATTACTGAACGTGCAATTCGAAAAACCTACCTTCATGTTTCTTATGTTAATTTATTTGGCCTTTTTATTCACCTGTAAGTCTGATATGTACAAAAGATCAAATGATCTGAACGTAGGAAAAAACGCTTAAAAGATAGCAATTATTTAGCTATGAAAGAATATCACGTAAATTTTGTTATTTAGCCTCAGTAAAATATTACGAAATACAATCTCTAGTTTGACCTTCTGTCAAGACTTTATTGCAATCATACGTTTATGCAAACTGTCACAGTTTCTGAAAGATACTGTAAGTTTTCTATTGTTAATTTTATACAAGTTCACTTTTGTATCAAAAGTGACTTGTTTAGTATTTAAAGATGTGTTTTCACGAGCAGCACAGCGGTTTTACAACATTCTGCAACCAAGGATGTATTTTCTGTAATGTGGAGACTATCATCAGTCAGAGTACACCTCTACCTCTCCATCAAAGTTTTCATTGATAGAATCAGCATTATGTATAAATTGTACTTCACTGTGTCTACCGGAATGATTGTCAACAATATAAATTTGGCAACATACGAGTGAAATAAAAGTTTTGGCTCTTGCAGTGTAAGGTTTTAGGGATATAGCTTATCCGCAAGAGTAAGTATTGTGCAGAAAACGAAAATAAAACTGAAATTCAAAACGTAATTTGTGGTTTAGAATCTAAATATAAGGTAAAAGAAACAAATTATCGTCTTGTAAATCGCCTGCAAAATAGCCATCTATATTGCACTTTGCAGTGACAGTTATTCACAGCAATCACTCTGTAGCAGTACGAAACCAGATTTTATTTCCAATAAAGACATGTTAAAAAAAAAAAAAAAAAAAAAAACATTTTCAGATACTTTTCTTTGAAGTTTCTTATCCCGTAAAACAGTAGTTGCCGCTTCAAGTTAAACAATTTATATTCGATATGAAGATAGCGGTTGACTTAGTTGGAACACTGTATGATCATGAGGCCGTGAGTTAGTGCCCCAGTGACAGTATTTTTTGCATGTTTTATTTCCCCCACTAAGAGGACATAGAGATTGTCTTACGAATAGTTTCAAAATCAAACAGCAGATTTCTGCAGGCATAAAGTTTTATGTCGTTTTCTAAGCATCTTTATGAATAACAATTACATTTTTAAGTGTCCGACGTAGATGGAGATGTGATAAGATGTAGATTTTCTGCTAGCGCCAAGGACGAGTGTGCAGATGTTTGTGATGGATTTCCAGGGTCGATAATGGACCAGGTACTATCATCATTATCATCATCATCAACATCATCATCATCGACATCATCATTATTATTATCCACTTAGTCTTACATTATTACCATCATCGTCAAATACCTCGTCATAATTATCATGTTTTTCATTATTGCTATCGCTAATGTCCCATTCAAGAGTGAAGCTATGGAGAAGAAAACCATCTAATATGCTTCCTCTCAGCATTTTTTTCTGAGAGTTTACGTCCTTGTTAGATACAGGGTTTGAAAGCCATTATCAGAAAAACAGCAGTTGTATGCAGTTAGCGATTACTTATATGTTTGTACTCTTTTTGAATTAATCATTCTTTTATGTTCTATCATTTAAATGTTTGCTTTCAATTATCAGTTGCACATGTCTTTTAACGAAAAAATATTGTGATTGGGTAATCCTTTCATTCATGCCAACCAAAACTTTTGTTGATTCTGACTCTAACGATTTTCTAAACATATAGTGGCCGATTATCATCACCCAATTTTAAATGATTAAAAATAGCTTCCCCACTTCATGTACAAATGTTATTTGATCACAATGCGCTTAGTATTTTCAATACTTTCATGAATTTACATGTGTTCCACACTAGTCGTTCTCCGCCTTGTGCGTTCTCATGATCCAAAAGCGTATGTGGCAGCTATAATGTGCCCTGGGCCAAAGTAAGAACGCAGTAAGGACGCAGGTCTGCTGTGACGGCCCTTTTACAGCTATGCTGAGAGTTACGGTCTGTACACTTTCCTGGCAGTGTTAAAAAATGACTTTGTTTTTAGTACTTTCCTTCATGTTTAATTTTTGTTTTCGTTCATATTTACCCAACATTGCATAAATATCTTAACGACAGAAAACTTATACCAATATTGCAACTAAATAAGCACTAAATAGTCAAGAAAGAGTAACAAAATTTCGTATTTCTATAAAGTCTCTTATGTGAAACACTTTATAGGACCGGTGTGTATTGAGCTATACGGCGAATAATAGCCTAGGATTTTACCCGGTAGCATTGCAAGTGGAAGACTTTGATTCACCAACATCGACTAGCGCGCTTAGTAGTGTTCCAGTTCAGTTTTTAGTATACATCTACTCATCTTCTGATACATGTGGATCCGAACCCGAATTTGCACCACCAACACCGGCTAATGGGGACAGGTTTTGTCTGGAAACTGGGTCCGCCTTCATACTGAACATAACTGCAACAGGGTCAAATAAGTATGATCACCTACGTTTTTAATTATAAGATAAAGGGAGGCACTCTCACTCTCTCTCTCTCTCTCTTTCTTTCATACATTTTATGACCCTCATCATATGAATTCTGTACTTGATAGAAAGACGTTGTGAGCTAGTTTAGACTGAAGAAGCTTTAGAAAACAAATTGTACACTCTAATCATGGCACAGACAAGTGGCCGTACTCTCTTCAAATATTTTCAGCCTAGACCGTAGGCCGTAGGTCAGTTGTTGACATGTAGTTTGATGGTGATTAATGCAGGTCTCTAAAGCTCGTTATGTGGTCAGTGGCAGTGGAAATGCTGCATGTTTATTTTTTTGTTTCTACAAAAGCTCAGTGTGTATGTATTTATGTGTTTACCCCTAAGGTTCCAAACACAAAGACGCTTTTCCATAGTCTCGTGCGAAGCTTATTCAAAATTAAATTCGGTTGAAAAAACATCGATCAATATCGTCATATATATTTCCAGTCTCAGTGAAATACAAACGATTTCACCAGTTGGTTTACAAAGAACGTCACAAATCACGTGGACTAACCAGACTGCCAATTTCATGTCTATCATCCTGTCCTGGACACCTAGTGCAGAGAACGTGGGTGAGCACACTGTCTGCCTCATTCCAAAGGACAGTGGAGGGTAAGTTTGGTGTAACAAATGGCAAGCTTGTAGATTGTTATACGGATCTAAGTTAATGCACGTGGAGAATAGTAATGGACCAACAAACCTTTTAGATAATACTGTTGACATTTTACCCTCCACCAGTCTGTCCTAAATCTGAAGTTCTTGTTTCAAACGGCTAGGATACATATTAAAACAAAAGCATAATACATGTAAATCAATTAGTGTTGAAAGCAAGTTTTACCTTTGCACAATTTGATATGATTGATTAATAATATATATTTGATGTATATGGAACATGACGGTAGCCCTAGATGTCCTTCTGTTCTTCCTATATGCATGCGTGTTTTTTTTTTTTTTTTTTTTTTTTTTTTTTTTTTTTTTTAGCTTGACCGGAAGTCAAAGATGTGTGTTCCTCTCCGTATATTTGGCAGGTAATAATCACGTTACATGATTTGTCAGTATTTTTCTCTCAAGAGGATTAAGTGACCTACGTGGCCTAGTAACTTAAGAAGTGAATAATCCTGAATTTGGGTTTAATGCTCGGTGGTGGTGCTGGTCGTGCGCAAAGCAAGGCAGAACCCTAAACTACCGGGTTGTGAAATGCATGAATGCATAGTTCTCTAGGTAAGGCTCAAATATGTTTAAACAGAATTTCATAATAATTATAGTTCTAAGTACTACTAATGATAATAACTTTATTGATATATCTGTGTTTAAAATATTCCGATATGAAATACTGTTTGATATAATGGCATTGTTACATGTTTAAAGTAAAGATAAATGAATACGAATCTTCGAAATCTGCGAGCCAAGCAAGTAATGGATCAGTGCATAAAAACATAATAAAGCTAATACATCAGCAATGATGTTTCGAAGTCTGTTGCAACAATGTTGCCCGATGTAAATAATATTGGGGACAGGGATGCATTTACGATGATCAATGGTTTAACGTATTTAATAAATAATCCTCAGTGTAGGGATATAAATTAACATATACTGAAGAGGTTCTTATTTTATTATTATCATTATTATTTGTTTTTTCTTAATAAACTGTTATGCTGCTAGTCAAGGAGAAGAGCATGCAGACGAAAGAACGGAAGAAGAAGAGAGGAAAAAAAAAAAAAAAAAAGATGTAAAAATCTACCAATGTACCAATATCGTTATTTAATTGTCTAGGCCTTGGCCCATATACAGTTACATGTCATGCAATTTATATACAAAGAGTGGCGCCCCCCAGCCGGACGGGGGGTAGAATACGCCGGCTGCCAGTCCTGCAGAGTGGTAAGACCCCACCAATGGACCCGCCTGTTTGCCGTGGGTGGAGACTCGTAAGCCGGAAAAGAGGGTCCTGGTAGTTGAGGGGAGCCCAGGGATCTCCAGCTCTTCAACACACTGCTTCGGCCTCGGCTTCGGTCTAAACGAGAGCCTAGATGGGCCCGGTCTAGTGCAATCGCCTGGTCGTTTTTCGATTTGGGCATCATTTATCCATACCGAAACTTAGTACATACCTGTACTGGTTCCAAATGACATGGTCATTGCATGAACTTGAAAAGTTTTTTGTATACAGTAGGCATCTTGTACAGCCTTTACATAAGTTTTGGCATATTCATACATCGTCAGTATGTTCAAATTACTAGTTTTTATTTTGCGTTACATGTTTTAGTCCCTAGTCTAATATAGGCTCATGGGCTAATTGGGTGGTATAGGTTTCGTGATTGGGGCAGCAGCTTCCATGGCTGTTCTCTGATTCCCAGGAATTAGCCATACCTGCTGTATGTCGCTTTGCTTTATCCTTGCTGCCCGAGTATATCATCTGGGTAACCCTGGCATGGGGAGCTGGATACTACGCTCCATATTCCATGTCCCCGAGTTGGGCTTCGCGGTGGGCGGGGACCACAGATGATGAACATTAAAAACTTCAATATGGATCACCAAAAAAAAAAAGGAAACCGTGATCAGCTAGATGCAGACCTGGACAATGTACAATCGACTAATTCCGTGTTTCCTCGATTCCTCGTGATTGACTCAACTGTACCCGACCAGCCACTTTCAAAATTATCTCCTTTCGTAATAGAGAAGGTACTTGTGGATTTAGCTGGCAGTCCGAAATCGGTGAAAAAGCTAAAATCTGGAAGCCTTTTAGTAGAAGTTGAAAAAGCGATTCATGCTCAAAATTTAATGAAATTGAAGCACTTCTTCAACATACCTGCAAGGTGTACTCCGCACAGTAGCTTGAATACCTCTAAGGGTATTATTCGCTGCCCTGATCTTGCTGATGTTTCTGATGATGAAATAACATCAGAATTGTCTAGTCAGAATGTTACAGCAGCAAGAAGGATTACAGTTTTCAGAGATGGTGTAAGAAGACCCACCAACACAACTGTATTGACTTTTAGTTCTTCTATCCTACCTAAATCACTTAAGGTAGGATATCTGAAAGTAACAGTGGACCTTTACATACCTAATCCACTTCAATGCTATTGTTGTTTTAAGTTTGGGCATCATGAAAAAAGATGTAGATATAACCAAGATGAAGAATTTTGCCGACGTTGTGGCAATTCAAACCTTGTACACAAGGCAGAAACATGCGAGTTTGATATCAGAAGCATTAACTGCAAAGGCGACCATGTTGCAACTTCTCGATCTTGTCCAGTTTGGAAGAAAGAGGTTGTTACTGTGAAATACACAGAAGGACTCTCTTTTCCCGAAGCGAGGAAAATTGTGGAAGCTAGGCACAACTTAAGTGCTTCATATGCATCTGTGTCGAAAACATCTTCGTCAAAACAGGTACAGCGTAGGGATGCACACACCCAAACTGTTGATGCTGCTGTTCAAACAACGGATAAACCAGTAAGCGAACATGCTCATCTGAAATCTTCAAGTCCTAACAAGAGTACTGCATCTAGCCAACCAACTGTAAAAAAAATCTAATACTTCACAAGTACAAGCAAAGGCTCCAAGTAGCCCTAGTCAAAAGAGAAACAAATCTCCTCCTAAAGTTGTCTCGGATCGCCTTCCTAAGGGATCTGACGACAAAATAAAACAACATAACCGCTTTGAATGTCTTGATGAAGACATGGAAGCGGAAGACTCATCAGCAGAGTCCAACACAAATAAGCAAGGAAGAATTATCAAACTCAATAACAAAAGATGAATAAATACATACTTCTGTTGCTTTATGGTATCTTCTTCATCTCAGATTTAGCAATGAGTAATAACATTCTGCAATGGAATTGTCGTAGCATTAAAGCTAACTTTGAGGAATTAGATCTATTAGTTAATGAACAGAAACCAGTAGCAGTTTGTTT
Source organism: Tridacna gigas (assembly GCA_945859785.2). Classification (NCBI taxonomy): domain Eukaryota; kingdom Metazoa; phylum Mollusca; class Bivalvia; order Cardiida; family Cardiidae; genus Tridacna; species Tridacna gigas. Next base: position 8,702,157 of record OX244031.2, on the reverse strand, counting down.
ACAGGAAACTTTTCTAAAAGACTCCGACAAGTTTACTTTAAAATATCACTCTAGTTATTTAAAAAACTTTAGTGGTAACGATAAAGCCTCCGGAGGTGTTGCTGTGATTGTAAACAATAGTGTTCCACATCATGCTCTAAAGCTCGACACTACCCTTCAAGCTGTTGCAGTAAACGTTTCTTTCAATAAGACTATTACTCTATGCTCCATTTATCTCCCACCTAGTTCGCCAATTGATATCAAAAAACTTGATGATCTGATAGACCAATTACCGAAACCTTTTATTTTAACGGGAGATTTTAATTCCCACCATACACTATGGGGATGTACAGACACCAATGACAAGGGTCGAATCATTGAAGAATTTATTACCAAACACGACCTTGTTCTGCTTAATGATCAATCTTCAACCTATCTTCATCCTGCTACTGGTTCGTACTCCTCTATAGACCTTATTATATGCAGCCCTGGAATTTTTCCAGACTTTAACTGGAAAGTTTGTGATGACCTCCATGGAAGTGATCATTTCCCGATCCAAGTATCAGAAGTAGGACCTTCAATACAACAACGTCCTGAAAGTTGGAAACTTCATAAGGCAAATTGGGAACAGTTCAAAGTCCGCTGCGAACAATCAATTTATCCCAGTGCTTTTGATAAATGTGAAAATCCAGCGGAACTTTTCACTTCCTTACTTTATTCGGCTGCTGAAAAATCAATTCCTCGGACATCGACAAATCCAAAGAATCCAAGCAAGCCATGGTTTAATGATGATTGCAAAAAGGCTATAGCTGAGCGAAAGTCTGTTCTCAGACAATTTAATCTGAGACCGACTCAGGAAAATCTTTCAAAGTTCAAAATTGCACGTGCAAAAGCACGACGAACTATCAAGCAAAGTAAACGTACTTCTTGGCGACAGTACGTGTCTGGATTAAATGCTAGATCGTCTGTCAAAAAGACGTGGGATATGATTAGAAAAATTCATGGGAAAAGTTCCTCGTCAAATGTCGAGCACTTAAATTGGGATGATGGTGTTGTCACATCCAAAGCAGATATTGCCAATGTCTTGGCAGAAACTTTTGCAGAGAAGTCGTCTTCCTTAAACTATACGACTACATTTCGAAAATTCCAAGACATCACAGAAAGAACTAAACTGAATTTCAAGTCAAATAATACAGAGCATTACAATGAGGATTTTACTTTGAAAGAACTCAAAAAGGCTCTGAAGAAATGTCATGATACTGCTGTTGGATGTGATGACATCCATTATCAGTTTTTAAAACATTTACCGTTTCGATCCCTTGAATGTTTACTGAGTATATTTAATCAAGTCTGGCATACTGGTACACTTCCAGATTCCTGGAAGGAAGCAATAGTAATTCCCATACCAAAACCAGGTAAAGACTCTACGAATCCTGAAAACTATCGTCCTATAGCCTTAACAAGTTGTATTTGCAAAACAATGGAAGGAATGGTTAATGACCGCCTTGTTTGGTTTCTAGAAAAAAACAAACTTATTGCTACCGCCCAGTGTGGCTTTCGTAAACAAAGAGGCACTCTTGACCACTTAGTTCGCTTTGAAACTATTATTCGCGAAGCTTTTATTAAAAAGGAACATGTTGTTTCTGTATTTTTCGATTTAGAGAGTGCGTATGATACCACATGGAAGTATGGAATCATGAACGACCTCCATGATTTCGGTATAAGAGGTCGCCTTGCTTGTTTCATTTCGGCATTTTTGAATGGACGTCAGTTTAGAGTCCGGGTAGGAAATACTTACTCCAACCCCCATGAACAGGAAATGGGCGTTCCCCAGGGAAGCATTCTTTCCGTTACACTCTTTAGTGTCAAAATAAACAATATCGTTAAGTCTGTTTGTGCTGGTGTGGAATGCTTTTTATATGTTGACGACTTCTGCATTTGCTATAGATCTAAGCATATGCATACCATTGAACGGCAGTTGCAACAAGTTTTAAACAACTTAGCCAAATGGTCAGGAGACAATGGTTTTAAATTTTCAAAAACCAAGACCAAATGCATGCATTTCTGCCAGTCAAGAAAGTTTCACTTGGACCCAAAACTTTAGATGATGTACAAATTGAAGTCGTCCCTGAATTCAAATTTTTAGGTCTTTTATTTGACTCTAAGCTGTCGTTTATTCCTCACATCAATTACCTTAGCAATAAATGCCAAAAAGCTCTTAATCTCTTACGTGTTGTCTCCAGTATGGACTGGGGAGCCGACAAAAAAGTCCTTTTGAGACTTTATAGAACACTTGTCCGTTCAAAGTTAGATTACGGCTGCATTGTATATGGCTCAGCGCGGAAATCGTACCTTCGGAAATTGGATTCTATCCATAACCAAGGTTTACGCTTAGCACTTGGCGCCTTTAGAACATCTCCTATCAATAGTTTGTATGCAGAGGCAAATGAACCATCTTTAAATTTACGCAGGAAGAAACTTTCCTTGCAATATTACTTAAAATTAAAGTCAAATCCCACCAACCCCACGCATAAAGCAGTATTTAAACCACTGTACAAGGATGAATTTCGAAAGAGAGAAAAAGTAATACCACCTTTTAGTTTGCGCTGTGAAGCTGATATGAACTGTCTTGATTGCGATCCGGAGGATGTAGCACAACATAAAATTTCTGAAGTTCCTTTATGGACTTCTAAAAGTCCAACCTACATATATAATCTTGCTTCAGACAAGAAAGCTACGACAGATCCTATGATATTTAAAAATAAATTCCTTGAAATAAAAGAACAATACTGCCTTCACGAAGAGATATATACTGATGGTTCTAAAGATGGAGACAAAGTTGCTGCAGCTGCCGTGCTCGATGGCGAGTTATATCAGTTTCGGCTTCCTAATAATTCTTCTATTTTTTCTGCGGAGTTAAAAGCAATCGACCTTGCTCTCAACCATATTCAACAAGACGCTTACTGGCGCTATATCATCTTTGTAGATTCTTTATCTGCCATGCAAGCACTTGAGGGTGAGAAAACAGACAACCCATTAATAGTCAGTCTCCTTGAAAAATTATCAGGAATCTGTGAAAAAGCCGATATTGTTTTCTGTTGGCTCCCTGGCCATATTGGTATCAGTGGCAATGAAGAGGCAGATAAAGCTGCCAAGGAGGCATTGTCACTGGAAGTTTTACCTTTTAAAGTTCCTTTCAACGATTTTAAACCATTGATTAATGATTTTATCCGAAACGTATGGCAGCAATCCTGGAATGACCCAGCTAACAAAGATAACAAGTTGTTTACAGTGAAGCCGACACTTGGCGAGTGGCTTCCAGGGTTGCGGACAAGTCGCCGTGAAGAAATTGTTTTGGCCCGTCTTCGCATTGGTCATACATACATGACACACTCGTACCTCCTCAAAGGAGAAGAAGCACCCCAATCTATTTCCTGCAATGCACCTCTTACTGTTAAACACATACTTGTAGACTGTATAGACCTTGCACCTACAAGAGACAGGTTTTTTCATGTTGATAGTATGAGCAATTTATTTGATACTGTAAAGTTAGAGTTTATTTTTGACTTTTTGAAAGAGGTAAATCTCTATAAAAAGATATGATTTTAGGTCCTGTTGACCATCTGTATTCTCAGCCTTTGTCACTAGTCCTGTTTATCCTTTTAGTGTTTACACAGCCGATATTTTAAGCCTTGTCCGTAACATTACAGTTTGCTGAATTAAATGCATGGCATTAGTTGTTAGTGCGCCCAAAATGACCTTTGCTGTCGACGGGCCATAAAACTCCATTCATTCATTCATTACAAAGAGTGGCGCTTTATAACAAACTTTACAATCTAATTTATATTTAACAAATAATTCTAGAGCTAGATCTGTAATAATTAAAAGTCATACGCTTTATTCTAAAACTATTCAGTACATTTGAAGAAAGACACTTTTTCACATCGGAAAAATAATAATGGAAAAAGACATAATAACCATCAAAACCTGTATTTGTGAGCCCATTTCTACGACAATGAAGTTCTGTTTTTTATGCACTTCTAGATTTTAAAACTTTTGAAAACGTTATTGCAGAAGATTGCATTACATCAATTATCATACGTACATACTATCTTGCCAAGTTTATCTTTACACCAAATACTCTATATTTAAGCTATTACGGAGTAAATGTTGAGAACATTGTGGCAATTGATAAACTAAAATAAGAGGAAGAAGAAGAAAGAAAGAAACCGCATTATCTGTATATTCATCAATCTTTGTTTACTACTGGAGTGAAGTTTATTTTAATTTTGTATAAAACGTTAAATTAAATCAAATACCGACATTTACTTTTCTGAACTTTAAGTCAGAGCATAGGTTGCTTTATTTATTTCTTCTATTTTTTGAGTTTTGATGTGTATCAGATGTTTTTTTCTCTGAGCTCTGCCAACGGAGGGTTTAATGCCTCTCCATGATGTATAATATGGAGCTAGTCAGCATATGATTATCGATCGATTTAACCCACTTAGTCTGACAATTGTCTAAATCTGGAGGTAGAACGGTCCTTGGACAAGCAGAAAATTTACAAAAAAAGAAAACACAACATTTCGACCCATGTCAGCCTGTGGGAACTATGCAGGCTGACAAGAGTCAGTAGTATTTGTAAATGCATTAAGCAAACTTTTCACAGAGTATGGCTCATATATGCTCACTTTCTTGAAAACTTACAGTGTGTCCTGATCCGTCTCCTGAAAATGGTTTTGTCATTTGTCATGACTTCTCGGCCTACTCAACTGTCCAGATCAAGTGCGAGGAGGGCTTTCAATTAAATGGAAATGGAACAGTCGTGTGTTTACCAAATGGAACTTGGACAGATAACGTTACTTGTGCAGAAATAAGTAAGTGTTCCTAATCGAAAAAATCACAATCTAACAGACCAATCGAAAAAAAAAGAAAACTATTTCGCTTTACAACTTTTAGGCATTGCCTTTACGAGTAACGCCGCCTTATTGTTAAGAGGAATGATTTTATACGTAAATATGTAGGGTTTTTTTTTTTTTTTTTTTTTCTTACTTTTTTTTTACAATCTATAACAGCCATAAGTACCGTAACATGAATGGACAATTTGAAACATAATAAATCTACGAAGTCGAAATAAAGGTCTTACAGAAGATGCGAGCAATTTTTTTCCCAACACATAATAGAATACAATGTAGTTGCTCTTTCTATTAATTTATATCATTTTTCCCTTTGGACAGCCCGCCCGGGTAGCTCAGTGGTTAGCGTGTCGGACTCGTGACCTGGGGGTTGCGACTTCGATACTAGGTTAAGGCAAACTTTCTTTCCGGCGATTTTTCGCCTCTCACCTCTGATGCATGTGAGAAAAGTAGTCAGTGGCTTTGGAAAGAAAGTTGTGTAAGTACTGTTATGAGAAAGCCAGAAAACACATAGGTGCGTCGCTGACCGCCATGATATGACCTAAGCTGTTAAAATGGCGTTAAACTCCAATACAATACACGCCCTTTGGACAGAAAGAAATAGATATTGTACCCCAGATAGGCAGCGTTACTTACGTACAATTTTTAAATTGCTGCGCATTCTGTTTTGGACAGGGTAAAGGAAACAAATATTTTCAGAGAACAGTTTTGTGTTTGTGTGTTTATATAATTTCCTAATGAAATTTGTTTATTTCTTATCATATTATCATCATTGTCCTGTTTTACTAAACGTAAGAAGACAAATCTAATGCATAATGAAGGTTGTGCCGTAATACATCTGGTATTTACCATCTGTAGCTGTATTTTTGAGACACTGGGGAAAAAGCATTGAAATGATTTCTTTTTTTCAAACACTTGAAACACTTGTTGAACCGTTCATCTTGTATGGGTCGCTAATTTGATGTAAGTACTTAGATATTGTTTTAATTATGACTTGCTTTGTAGCTGTTAAAGACAAAATTGAACTGGGAATGCTTTCTTGAATTATGAAACTTTCTATATTTCCCAAAATATTTTTGTATCAGGGAAACGGAATCATGAAGGGAAAAGTCACCGTTAGAAGGCTTTGTGAAAGTATAAACATTATCATATCATATCTCTTAAAGTCACAAACTGATCACAATTGAAAGTGTACGTGCATGTGCAAAATTAAGTCCTTTAGTTTTACGGTACTCTTCAATTTAACATTAATCTACGAATACCTGGTTTACAGAGTGTCCTGATCCCGCACCAACGGATGGTTTTGTGAACACACAAGATTTCTCAATAAACTCAACTGTTATAATCGAGTGTGATGATGGATTTTCACTAAATGGAAATAAAAATGTGACTTGTCTATTGAATGGGACTTGGACACACAGTGTAACATGTACCGAAATAGGTAAAGTGCTCTCTTAATTCAACGTTGGAAATCTGTATTGTAGTTTCAATGTATTCTGTTTAAGCAGATGCAAACATCAGCATTTTTAAAGTAACGTATTGAGCGTATCCTTGTGAAGCATGAAATTGTAAGTTTCAGGTAATTTATCATCAAAACATACCATTCTTTTACAATAACTGGGGAAAGAACTGAATATCAATTGTGAATGTTAGAGATTACAATGTTTTACATCAACTGTACCTTAAAGTTGTGGTCAGTAACAAAAATGAGCACTAAAACGAAGAAATCATCTACATTTTATTGCATGTACTGATCCAATACGAGTGAGTGGGTCTTTAAAGTCAGAGGATTTCTCTTTAAATGCAGCTGTTACTATTTGGTGTAAATATCACTCATAGGGAAGTATGTGACTTTTTTACAGGACTTAAACACACAATGTAATTATAAGTATTGAATTCACTTCAGTCCAAAAGGCCCAAAACCAGCGTATGCAAAAATATCACCCACCTGCCAGCTTCTATATTTAGCTTCAGCTTCTGTGCCCCGACTTCGTCTCTTTCTCAATTCTCAACCCTCTTTTCCTCTTTTCCTCTTTACAGCTGTTACGTCTTGTCTTGCCGGTGGTATCTGATCACAAGATTCTTAGCTTAGTTGATATTAGAGTTGAGGAGTTCCCGAAAATGTACATTTCAGCGGTGGAAATGCCTGGTTTGCTTTTGAAAATCTGCAGCTGACATCCTCGTGGCTATACTTCCAAGCTAAAAAACTTCTATCTGTTCTGTGCCATTTTGATCATGGTTACTAGTTTACTTCTTTGTATATAGATTTTCATGATCTTGGTCTTCTTTGCCTTTTAACCTGAACCCAGTTTGTTATTCAAAGATCCCAAAGGAAGCAAAGTTATCTTATTTTGATTAAATGCCCTGAAATCGCCGAGAAAGTAGGGCTTTGTCATCTACTTAGTCACTCTAGTGACTTTGGAAAATCAACTGCTGTTCCTGTTTGCGCTGTTGACACTTTCTTTAATCATTCAGGCAAAAAATGGAGCGCTGGTCATTCCTGGCATGCTTGTCTTGGACTTACTCTGATTTGGAAATTAGACGAAAGTTATTTGCCTCAAATCGCTTAAATTGCCTTGATGTTAGGGTATAACATCCTGGTTGCTATTATTATCTTCCCAAGTATGTAGTTGTTGCCAAGAAATATTGTAGAAATCCTTTTCATTGTTCTGTTCAGCAACATGGCATAGCGAGAAGACCTTGTTAGTGTGCGATCTGTCTTGCCTAAAGCTGGCTTGTCTTTCTCCAATAGATATTATGGCTTCTGTTATCCTGTTAAATCCTACCAAGAATCTCGCCTGTCGCTGACAGGAGCAGAGTCCTGCAGCCAGTATACTCTGTCAGGTCACTTTTCTAGTTTGACAAAGAGTTCGTTCAACCTTCCAGTCCTTTTATGCCTTTTCTGATGTATAAATTTTATGAACATTCTCATAAGTGAAATGGAAATTTATAGTTCATTTGCTTTTTAACCAGCACGGAGTCAGATTCCATTTGCCGTTGCTTCCGATGTTCTATATTGGCTTGCAATAGCTTCTTCTTCACTTCCATTCTCTCTATGATATCCATGCCTTTGCATTACTGCCCTTTGGAGCTAAAACTTTCTCCCCTGCTGTACAGACCATTTTAGTTATTGTGCACACGAGTTATTCCATTAGTAATGTGGTATATCAAATGTGTTACGCAGTTCTAGTTGGAAACTGCTTTTTGTCAAACGGCCTTGGAAATTGTCTACATCTATGCTTGCACCAATGGCTTTCTGTCGCTTTTACTATTCTTCTTTGATTTTATATCACTAAAAGAAAATAGCCGCTTCCAACTTCTGATCATTTCTCCGATATCTTGTAGAGAGTATCTATCCTCCGACGCTTGTCTATGAGAATAAAAATGATTTTGTTTGTTAGTTTATATCGTGGGAATTCCAGTCAGTTTGTCAATGTGTTGATATGTGGATATTGTGTAGCCGATTACTATTTTGTTTTGTTTCATTAGTTAATCTTTTATCATTGTTGTGTTGAACTCCTATGCAAGGTTGAGCTCTCGAAGAAATGTCAAGATATACATAACAACCTGATAGATATGCGTATTTATAATTTCCATGGATATTAAGATTTTCTACTCGTTTCAGAATTATCTGAAATACTTATAATTCAAATACCACTTTCCCAATTGTTGAGATCTTGTTGCATTTTACACTTCTTTCTTTACTTTTCAGGAAGGAAATCTACACCAAGCTATGTGTACGGAATTGCCGTGGCAGCAGCAGTCCTTGGAACTGCAGGTGTATCGCTTGTTGTAATCAAGTACCTAAGACATCAGACGAACGCAAGGAAAGATTCATTAAATAGGTAACGGTGATTTGCTGTAATGATGTGAACATTTTAATCAGTTGTTAAAAATGTCAGAGTTTTCAAATTAAACAGGTTTTTGAAAAGGCCATAATTCACGAACGGCCTTCAATATTATTGTAACTCTACTTTTTAAAGCTAGCCAATCTGATTGCCAGTCAATTAGAATTAGAATCGAACTTGAAACAGTAGGAAAAATCAGGCCCCTAGATTGAGTCAAAAATATCATATGTTCACTTTTTCAGGTGAAAATGGAAAAAAACAACAGCGTCAAATACTTGATTAAACTTAGATATATGCATTTGTATATTAAAAAGTTGTTACAACTGATTTTTGACGAGTTTGAGCTCTGTATCTCTATTTCCTGGTCAGATTTCGAAAAACTGTCCGTATTATGTAAAGGTTAACTCATCTGCTCTTTTGAGCTCTGTCTCTATTAGTTACAGACCTGCAGACAGTCTGTCTGACGCGTGTAAAAGTTAACGCAGCCCCGTATCTACTTCAATTGTGTTTCTTGCTACCCCTTGAACAACATTTGACATAATCTGCTGCATGTACAGATTAACGCATCTCTCTCTCTTGCTCGCCGTCTCAATGAGTTTTTGGCAGTCTGTAATCTGCATGTATAGTTAAAGATTCTGCTAATCCCGGTTACCATTTACATGTGTTTTGACCGGAAAACTGTCGACAGTACATCCTCAAAAACTACATGTTACTTTTTTCGTTTTGTTTTGGACTCTGAGCTTAGCGGAGAACTTTTATGTATATACAGCTTAACGCATCAAACCGTTCTGAACTGTGCCTCTCTAAATTAAGATAAGAACTATTATGCTTGTCTATCTATTTAAGAGTCTTTTAGGGTTTATCTTCCTTAGATTAAAGATAACACACATGTGTTACTCTTACCTATTAAACCTTTAGAACCTTTCCTAATTGGTTTATGCCTGTACAGGTTTAAGCATCTGCATATTTCGGAAGGAACTTATTTTCTAACCAATGTGAAAAAAAAGTATTTTGCATTAAGGTGAAAAAATTTCACCCACTATTATTGTTTTTAGTTGAAACGCAAATTTCTGTAGTTCTACAAGTGCATCAAGCGAACGATAATATAATTTGATATGTTTCAGGATGGCCGATAAGACCAGAAAACTACCTGTAGAGACAGAATTCTTTCCAAATATACCGAGTAGGTTTTACTATTTTCTGATACTGGTCATAACGAAGTGTGTGTGTGTGTGTATGTGTGTGTGAAATCTCTAAATTGCATTTGTTTTCGTAACGTGGATTTTTTTTTTTTTTTTTTTTTTTTTTTTCATAATAAACTAACTATTCTTGTTTTTCGTTATTGGACATAACAGTGTATTTTGAGAGAAGAATCTTTCAGCCGGCGAATACCGAGGAGGTACAGTCATTTAGTGATTGCAAAAAAACATGCAGTTTCAAGAAAATCCGACCGTAAATGTAGACTTTATCGCGTAAACAAGAAATTGAAATTTCGAACTTTAAATGGCTACTTTTCCCAGGCTGATTGTCGGATTTTTTTTTTTTTTTTTTTTTTTTTTTTTTTTTTTTTTTCAAAGTCAATAGGGTTCAAGCTATTGATGAGATAAAGAAACTGTGCAAGTTTCAAGAAAATCCGACCACAAATGAAGACTTTATCACGTAAACAAGAAAAAGACTAATGGACGGACGGACAGACAAACGGACGAACAGACGGACAGACTGACGGACGGACGACGGAAACCACGCCATGACATAAGCCTTGCTGGCTTACAGCCAGTAGAGCTAAAAACTCTCACAAGAACGTCCATGTCATAACTGCTGAGAATGCATATCATGTAGGTCAACCGTAGTAAAATGGACCTGTCAGAAGAAATGAAGTGTATAAGTACAAGTATTATTAAAGAAATGCCTGACTACTTCGTATCAAATAAAATCTTATTATGTCCACAAAAGTTGGCAGCTTTCAATTCACTTTAATTTGAAATAAGTAGAAAACTTTGACGCTAAGAATAAGGACAAATATTATGAAACACCTTGTGCAAAGGTTTTTTTTTTCTTTCAGAAGTAAGGGTTTTGTGACCTAATAAATTTAATATTTAAAGTTTTAGACCTATTTTCCTCTAGATTTTCATTAGTTGAACAGTCTTAATGAAATTTGTAGACAGAATTACTACTCATGTGTATAACTGTGATATCTTAAGAAAGATAAGAGAATGGGTTTGCTATTTTTTGTGACGTCTTTTTCAACTTTCTTTTAATTTCACACGCAAATCTTGTATGCATGTATGCCTTCAGAATTTCGGAGGTTTTCACAACCTTTAAACAGGTTCGGTTTTTTTTTTTTCCCGTCAAATTAATGTCCTTTGTGTTAATTACAATAGCTTTTGGTTCATCAAAAGTCGCATGATCAGTCAAGGGTTGATTACATATTAGGCGAGTGAGTGATTAGTGTAATTACGAGTTATTCTGATTTTGTATTGTACCTATTGTACCTTTGCCTCTCACAAATTTACATTTCATGGAGATTCTAAATGAATGAAATGGAGAATCGAGAAGTATGAACAAAGATCAGCCAGCATGGTTGCACATAGTTATCTTTGTTTACAGTGTCTGTTGATAATATTCGTGGGTTTGGAGGATAAAAAGTAAATACTGTAAATCTTTTCTGTATTTTAGGGGCCAATCGCTTTTAACGATACTGGTAGATGGTATGGTAGATTCAATAATTCACACATGCGAAGAATCAGAATTTGAATGTTGGCGCTTTTGTGACTTTTACTGGGACAGCGAAAACACATTTCACTCAGTTGCAAAGACAGGCATTTCCTAACAGTCGCAGTGGAAATTTTATATTTATAAAAGCTGTAATTTAAAACAAGTTTGAGAACATTTTACGAACATTTTGCATAGTTATTTTGGCGTACTTTTCGGAACAGGTTCTTCCTAAAATTCAATCTGTTCTCTGATGTTTCTCCTTCTATTGTAGTTTGGCATAAATAAGCTTTAAGAGTAAGGAATAAAATTGTCTACAAAAACGACGAAGAATAAATATACATGGGGAATAAACATGGAGACAACTTTCTATAATAAATTCCTACATTACGACATACGTATAAATTTACAGATTATATACAGTTTGCAACAGGTTTTGTTTTGTAATGCTTTTGTTTTTGTGCAAATTGCTATAAACAAGCTTTAGACATGTAAATAGACCAGTGGAAGGATTGCTTGTCAAGCAGTGAATGTGTTTCCATCAACCAATTTAATGAAAATATTAACATCCTACTGCAAACAATTTCCCCTTTATTTACTTGGAATAACTTGAACTTTGCACATCCTTAAAGATAATCTGTTGTTATACTCCTTCTTTCTTGTAAATAAACTTTAGAAATATGAAGAAATGAATTGTCCATTAAAAAGTGAATTTGCTATTGTCGATGAAGGAGTAACCTCCATGGAGCACATCCCCAAATATTTTTTTCAACGGAATTTACCTATTGCGCAATATTTTATGGTTATAATTTCTGATTACGACTGACTGAAAATGAACTTGAACATGTTACGGGGAATTTTTACAAAGAGGATATTACATAAGTGTTTATGTATTATCACTTTTATGAAATGAGCTGACTGAAATTTTATGACGCGAGCCTTGGCGAGCGTCACATACATTTTAGTCAACGAGTTTGAAAAATCTGGTAATACATTAACACGAATGTAAGATTCTATTTATCACATAAAACGAATGACAGAAAAATAACTATCCTGCATCGTCATCTTAAACCTTTGTACCATTCACGGGTACATGTCTGCAGGTATAGTTCTGTTACATACACAAGGAAATAGCTCTGTGACATTTAAATCGAAAGTAGAATAAAACAGTTTACAGAGGGCGTAAATCAACATAATTTTCTCAATTTTGTTGATTTGAAAGGACTCCTACTTCATTTCTTGTTATTATACATGAAAATCATAACATATTCCACACGTATACGTCGTAGCAACAACAACGTCTTTTTCCCGCGAAGAGGCGAAGTAGTACAAATTTCGGCATGTGCTATGGTTGGTTTTGCCTGCTTGCTTCACGCGCTCATAACTACAGACATAACCAGAGCAGGGACCAAAAAACAAAAACGATATACACTACTGTGTTATCGAAAATAAGTCATAGGTTTAATGTACTACTGAAGAAGGTTTTCTAGGATGAAAAGGAGTAAATACGATGCTTATAAATTGCAAGTTTTAGAAATTGTTACTGAGAATGTCAAGTTATTCACCAATTAAAGGTTTACAGGACGACTAGAAATATCCTTTTTAGGGTTTAAAAATTAACACGTTTGTTAACACTAGGAATAAAGAGCCAGCAGTTAACTTATTCGTCGCTATACTAGCAGTTTTCTCTTTCTTACATTTTAGTTTTTTTTGTGATTATGATGATATTCCATCGGAAAAATCATATATCTGTATGTTATTCAAATGTTGTGGTTGTTGTTTCACTGTTTATATAATACTATTCTGTATCTGCAATTGTTTAGAAGAATAATCAGAGATTTGATTTTTTTTTTCTTATACTTAGAGAACAACCATTTGAATTAAGTTCCTTACTTATTTGCAATGAACAACAGGTGTGCACTGTCCAGTTTACTGAAAATTCGTTCTAAAATCCTAAATTTTGATAGTTTTCCAATCATCACCAATTACCTGTTTTAAGAAATAGTTCAACTTTATAAGGAAGTAAAAAGTTATAATGGCACTGTCCACTATTCTCCGACAGATAAAACAACGAGAAACGTTGTCGTTACGACAGATGTTATCAAGAAAAACAACACAAAGAAGACCCTATCTAGAATGTTAGCCAAATCCTTATACTCGTACACGTATATGTCTCTTTCCGCGAAAACTAATAACTCAGTGCCAGATCGTTTCGGCTTTGGTACAACTTTGTTTTGCTTTACTGAACCTTTCGATACTGGTAAGGATTCTTTGCGGTCATCGTTCGTGGCTCTTCTTGGATTGTTTACCCTGTTTAAATATAATATAGTGTTAATTTAGATTATTGGAATATGTGCTAGTTCAAATACATACACATATCAATGGCTTGATAAAACCGATTAGCAACATCTCTGATTGCCCTTACGAGCAAACAGGCCATCGGAGATGCTGCTTATATTTTTTTTCTGTTTTGTTCTTTCTTTAGAAGAACTGGAAAGCATCTACATAACTTAAATATTGATTGAAAATGAGTTTAACAAAAAAGCAAATAAAGATACTATGTAGAGTAGGGTGAAGCAGATTGTTTATTACCGTGTCAGCCTTTTTGAAAGGACCAACCAATATCTGACTCATAAGACACTTTAGCCTGACACCTTTTTATACTAAGCCACAAGGAGGTAGTCATTCAGTAAATATTATTCAATTAGCTTACAATGGACCATATGTATAAACGATTCCCTCTCCCAACGGGACTCAACTCTGTTCGTGGACACCTTAACTACTAAACCATGGAGGTAGTGCAGTAGTGTCACTTAACAAGTGTTCTGTTTTACTGCCACTGGCGACTCAAATATATTTTCTGGACAGTGTGGATCCACGGTCAAGCTGCACATTCTGTGCAATCTGATCGTAGATCTAAACCGCTAGCTACCTCATCCTGAACTGTGGGTCTCTAAATTGGGATGATTAGAAAGTGAAACCCTAGATCTTGCTCTACTCTGTGCGTAATGGCTATTAGGGGTCGATAATCCCCATGTAGTCCTTTAAAACTTACCTATAGCAGGCAATTTTTGCAAATATCTCAGTTAGTGTTGTCATGTGACCGCTCATTTTACAACCATGTTCTGTTTTTACATGTATCCGCTGTATGATTACCGTGACCAGGACTTCAAGGGCAGATATCATCACAGTGCAGATAAGAAGCACACCTGAAATATTCACAAATATAAACAAAACAAAAACGTTGTGAAATTTAAGTGATAGTTCAGTTTACGGGTACTTTGTGTTGTCACGTGTATATGTACTGTGCTTACAGTGATAAGGAACTCCAAGAATGAAACTATCACAGCAAATATAAGCTACACCTATTAAACAAGATATAAGTTGTACAATAACGAATTAAGTTCAGTCACAAATAAATGTTCAATTTGTAGTTTATGTAACCTTGCACTTTTATTTTAATTTCTTGCTGTCAAAAAATGTTTATTTCTTAGTTTAAAAGACCAAAATTATCACATGAAAACATTGAGGTATAGAGAGACAGGTTGAATTTGGAAATCTGTTCGGTTTGTTTGTTACTTACTAAGAATGCAGAGATCGATTGATGTAGTCGGTATTTTATCGGAGACGATAGTGAGGACGACTGTCAATGACAGAAGAATGGTTAGCGAAAATCCATTTTTCTCCCCGCTCTCTACAGGTAGCACAAATACAAGGCAACCAAGAAAGGAAATAAACACCACCGGAAGTATGACGTTGAGAATGTAGTAGGAGTTTTTCCGCTCGAGATACAGTGTGAAGGTCACCTGACTCATTGCATGGCCATGCATACTTCTGTAAAACAAAACCATGAAATTATGCAAATTAAGACAAAAACTACAACTTGAAGCTTATATTTTACTGAATGGTTCTGCATAATATCAAAAGAAAAGTCAAGGTTACTTGTAGAAACTGGTGACAATTAATTACAAATTAACACAGGATTACTAAGAACGCGTGTACAACGTCGAGCAAATGAGCAGCTAATCGTTAACTTGTGTAACTATGTATAAAACCATTGTATAGGCACTTTTGGTTAGTTTTGGAATAATTTCTGTAAAAGGAGCAGTTGTCTGTTACAAGCAATCGCTCTTTACTCCAAACTGTTTTCCATACAAAACAGAAACGATTTAAAAAAAAAATGCTTTCTTTAAATATTAGCATTGCCTGTCATTATGGACCTGATTTATCTACATGCACAGTACTAAGTCTTAATTAAATTCGTAACCCTATACCACACATTCCAAATTTTAACGACCCTGAGGAAGAAGCCTTTTGAAAACATTATCGGAAAAGGAGTGAATGCTGGTAACCAGCATTTTTTTCATTTTCCCACAATGTTTCCTACCCTTCCAAAAACAAAACAATTTTTAAGCATATTTATTTTGTGGTCTGCAAATGTTTTGAATTTGGGCTTGCCCAAAATTTTGTCGTGTAGTCAAAAGTTAATCATAGTACTGGCAAGCTGGTTAAGCGAGACAGAAAGTCTCGATTGATCGGACTGCTGGTCTTTGAATTTAAAATTAGGACTGAATTTGAAATGATTAACTCTTTCCCAAACGACAAAATTTTAGACTTGTCCAAATTAAAAGTATTTGCAGACGACAAATTAAAAGTCACAAAAATGACGATTTCAATCCCTGTGAGGGTAGAAAACATGGTGGGAAAAGGAGAAAATGTTGATTACCAGCATTTTCTTCTTTTTCCATCAATGTTTTCAGATTGGTTTTTTCCTTAAAACTCTGGATTGTGTGGTAAAGAGTTTCAAGAAAGTTAATCTGGGCCACTCTTGATGGCAGTGGAGTAGCGATCTCATGATCGCCAGTCTAAAAAGATTGTCTTTAT
The DNA here is from genome assembly GCA_945859785.2 of Tridacna gigas. Classification (NCBI taxonomy): domain Eukaryota; kingdom Metazoa; phylum Mollusca; class Bivalvia; order Cardiida; family Cardiidae; genus Tridacna; species Tridacna gigas. The sequence continues at coordinate 8,685,818 of OX244031.2, read as the reverse complement.
CTATAAATTGCAGAACTCGTCTTCGTTGCTATGCTTTTTCTTGCATCAAGTCCACATGACAAAATTTCTTTTTCCTAACTTCTCTTAGGGCAATTACACGCTTCCATTCAGAGCCATATTGAGAGTATAAGAAACTTACAATGAATGTGTCGCCTTGTATATTACCCTGTATTAATCAAAACACGAAACATTTAAAGCAATCAATACAAGTGTGGTAAATATCTTCAGTTGTGAACATAGAACAAAGAACTCTCCAACTTGGTTTCTGTAGAATTGAGGAAACTATAGATCTGCATAGAGAGTTTCACATGCAGGGCGGAATCAGTGAAATAATGTTGTAAAGGACGTTTAGCCACAGGGTTTCAAAGCTCCATTGGTCAATCACGCAACACTGACGTTTTCATTGATCGATTATCGAACGCTGTTGCTAAAACAGGACACATTGGCACATCCCCTGTATATCGTGCGTAATAAGATACGGAGCCGATACGCCGATGGGCTATTTTTATTAACGTAGTCCGACGATCGAGCTATGAAAATATCGTTATTCCGTGATAGACTAATGGCGTTGCAGTGGCCTATGGTTACTCATAACGCAAATAGTTTTGTTGTAGTCTATAAATACCTTGTTCCTGCCTCAGTTTTAGTTTTGCTCACGTCCCATTCTCCATTTTCTTCATAAAGCTCGAAGTTGACAGGTGCCTCACTCTTTTGTAAAGCAACTTCATCAACACTGTACATCCAAGTAGAAACCTACAGTAGAATGTTGAGATACGTTGCATTGTCCGATAAGTATATCAAGGCTATATTTCTCATGTTTTCCCGTTATGGGTTAGTTAACTATTTGGCCACGTTAAGGGCACCCTGTATGTTCCGATAATATCGCACTGTATTGCGAGACTTGTTCATTTTTTTACCATACATGCAGAGGAGTGCTCAAAGGTGCTCTGCCGGACTTGCGATAACCAGTATACCACCCATTTCGAGTTTTACACTATACCTTTGTGTAACGTTATGAGTGAAAACTCGGTATCAACAACTCTATGGCTCTCCGGATAGGCGTGTGTTTTGAGAGTCTAGTTTGCTTAGAATTTTGGCTACTGATGCCTTATGAATATTGATATTGACAGTGGGAGTGTTTTAACTTCTTATAAATGTGGTGTGAGATGTGCGATCGCGGGGGAGAGATGTGAAGACAGAGAGACTGGTACCATCAGGTTGCGTGATAAGATCTGGAAAGAAGGACTTAGGAAAATACAAGAAAATGTTTTAAAATAAATGTTGTTTGCGAAAGACTTTGACTTGGTTGTTTAAAGAAAAAATCCACTATACGATCTAGACAGAAGCATAACGTTACATTTGTTTCAATGCAAGATACACAATTTAATTGAGCCATGCTTTATCAAAAGGAGCCTATGAAGCTCCTTGATACATTATACCAAGCAAGTCATCACATAATACTGCGCACATCTATAAAATCCATTTCGTTTAATAACCAACTGAATCGTGAGGTAGAATGTTCATGGACATGAAAAAACAAATGTTTCGATTCAGGTCAGCCTGCGCAGTCCGCGTAGGCTGACCTAGGTCAATACTTTTTAACAGATGCATTAAACCCCCTTTTCACAGGGCATGGTGCAATTGTTTCAGCATACATTAAAGATATAAAATTGGGTTAAATCTTAGCGTTTACCTGTATTTCACACGTTTGTTTATCAAATGGATAATACGTTATATCGACTGTACAGGCCACGAGATAGTTGGCGGCAGCTAGCCAGTACACCTCGCCATGGGACCCGATGTATAGTGGTATACTTTTTGTGTCGGAATCGTCGCTCAGGATCTTTATATCATCTGCACTGCATTACATTGAAATTGGAATTATTTTTCTGAATTAGCAAATCAGATTATGTTCCCGCTTCTTTTTTTCGAATGAAACGTGGAATGCTTTGTGCACATGTGTAGACGAGATTTTTCTTGTTACTGTACATGTTTCGACGTTGACCCCCCCCCCCCCCTTCCCCACTCTTCACCCTGAAAATGTTCATTGTTCTCGTTCAATTTGTACGGAAAAAAAAAACTCTTGTTTAGGATCCAAATCTTGAATGTAAATAGATTATACAATAACACGTCACATTCAGTTAAATGCCTTAGAGTCAAGACCAAGATCTGTTCACAAGGACGACCAGGTCCATCATGCAACCGTTGAGTTATAGGATACCATACTAATAGCCCCAACTCAAGCTGTAGACATCTACTGTCGACAAATAAGACATGAATAAAGCGATTTTACTGACTTTGTGCCATGGTATTAGCGGGCTTTGAAGATCAATGTCAAATAAAATGCACAGATGATGTTCTTTTTTTTTTTTTTTTTTTTCGATGAAAGGTCGAAATTTATTTCATCTCGTGAACATCATCGGAAATATTTTCATGCATCTAACCCCTATTTAGTTGGGACTTTCATCAAAATCTAGTACAATTGTTTTCGGTAATTCCCCGTGGTGTACCCTCTTCACATAACAACGCCTTACTATATTACGTAAAGCGCGAGAAATATAGGGTAAATGCACGTAATTTACGTCATATTTCCCTCTGTTTGAATGGCACGCGTTCTTTACCTAGGTAACTAGTGCGTGGGAACTACTGTTTCCGCCTTCAACTGAAGAGTTCGGAAATATAAAATCGGCATTTTCACTCCTCGTAACCATAAAATAATACGAAAATAGGCAAAGTCTAAAAGCGAGCAGCGCTTGAAGTGTTTGCACCTTTTAATTAATGCTGAAGAAAGTAGATCACCAAGTCTAATGTCTTCAAATTATAGGTGATAGATTAGATCTAGATATACTTCAGATTTTTACAATCTCACTAAAGTTTAGTCTAAACTCCAAAAAATGATTAATCTCTGAATTATGGAAAGGAATTGCTTGCAAACTGTCAGTAAAGAAAAAAGACATTTGTGATAAGAAAAAAACTCAGTGGAGTTTCCATAATGGGCTAGATAGCCCCTCGGGATATTTGTAGATTTTTTGCCAGAATTTAGGGACTTTGGAGAGGTTTGTGGGTCATATGATCAATAATGTGGATCCATTATATGCAGTTGTATTCAAATGAGTATGATAATGTCATATTTGATATCATAAAAATAGAGTTATGTTTTGCAAAGCAACTAGTCCGTTATTTGAATGCCAAAGTTTACTGCATACATGTATCCATTCAGTATTGTTACGTTTGCAAAGAAAAGTCTATTTTGTAGTAGATCTACCATATTCATCTGTGTGTAACAAAAAAGAAAAAAAATGTAGAAAAAAAGCCCCTTTAACATGGAAAATCTTTTGGTAGCACTGTGTTATATATATAGTATTGTAGCTCAGTTTGTGCATCATACACTCAGATAGGGCAGGGGTATTGTGGGTATCATTTCCCATTGATCCTCAGCAAAATGTTGACAAGATCAATTTGTGTGAGTTAGCAGGTGTTCTTAACCAGGCAATATAACAAAAGTTAACTCAGAGATGTTATATCAGCTTTGTTTGCCCACAAATTTGTATAGCAATACCCAGTAAGCTAGAGGTATCATGTTCCAGTTCCACATCAGTCATCATTTTTCCCTTTATCATTGGACCTGTTTGAGAGAATGAATGGACAGACAAACAGACTGGCAAACTTACTAATGGAATTATCTGTACTTGAAGCAATGTTGCCATGTTGATATCTAGGGCTATGATTTGTTGCAACCTTTGATTATCAAAGCAAACAGTTTGAAATATTTTCATCTTTTACTATCAGGTATTTACCAAATTAGACAAAGTCAGAGAACAGCTTAAAAGTTTTGTAAACATATATAGGTTCTGGGTCAAAATGGCACCCTCCAAAGAGGTCTGATTTGTCTTGGGTGGCTAAGTGCATGAGTTAGTAATAAGGTCCTGGGTTTGATCCTCACCCAAGATAATGTTTTACTTTTACGGGAGTGTCTTTAGGCAATGCAAGTTTCAAGTTTTATTTCATTTTTGCAAAAGGTCACAGACCCACAAGTACAGTTGATGCAACAGTGAACATAGTTTTTATGAATGCATCATAATATAAAATAGACAAAATAAACCTAGATATAAACAATATTACAACTAAACCTGACATGTACAGACATGATAGCATTGGCTACAAAATACATCCATCAGTTAAAAAAAAAAAAGAAAAAAAACTTATTCTTAGGGTAATTGACTGTTTTCAATTCCGTACCAATACAAGGTACATCCAAAGCATGGACTACTTGTAAAACCAAAGAAAATACATAAATAACTGAGCTGTCAGTCTGATAGAAGGACTGAAATAATTTTGAAAGGAGAGAAGAACACCAATCAGTCAATGCAAAAAGTCCTGGTTTCCAAAACGATTCGGCCAAAAGAAGCTGATTAAAAATTATGGTCCTTTTTTCAAATCGTTATCTGACATTGGTATTTGATTTGAGATCATGACTTTTTAGTCACACCATGACAACATTGCATTTCTTAACTAAAGTTATAAACAACATGATATATACTAGCAGTTTACTTGCATGGATCAAGGGAAAAAATTTAAGCTGAGAATTTTCAGAGATTTAGGTTTGTAAATATTTGTTTTGATTGAAGTTTTATGTTACTTTTCACAGCAATTCAGCTTATTTATTGTTATTAATTGTATCGTAACAAAGTTTCAACAAGTGCTAGCCTGTGGCTATGGTGCCTTACTCAAAGATACTCCCTTATGACGGACAGTGCAATCAGGGATTGAAACAGGATTTCCTGATAACAACCCCTTTGCCTTGAGCAGATGCAGATCACCCCAGGGGTACAAAACAGTCTCCCACAAAAACAAATCTTTAAAAGAAATATTTCAATAGCTTTCAAGTCCTTGTTCTTTACTTTGCCACAAATCTATTTTTAACAATCAATTCATCATATTGGTACTTTTTTATGTTTATGCAGCTGATGGTTTTGCTGGGGTGTAATAAAATTAAAGGATATTATTCTGCAAAAGGGGTTTAGACCAAGATATTATTTCAAGAGAAACTACATAAAGGAATATCCCATTTAAAAAAAAAAAGAGTTGACTAATCGTGTAACAGGGTAATTCTAAATACATTTTAGAATGGCTGACAGATAGCATAGTTTGAATGATTACGATTATTTCAGATGGTGAAAGCACTTTAGGTTATCATTTTACAGGTAATGAGTTCGAGCACGTCAGACATGTACATTTTGACACCATCTCTACCAATAAGCTCTCGCTTACGCGATGCGTCGCTTGGCGACGCCTCTTGTGCGCTGCTCGCTATTAAACCATAATCCACCATTATTTCTCGATAAACTACTGAAAAGCAAAAAAATAAAGCCTAGTCTTTATTTACGAGGAACGCAAATGCAACTTTATTTTGTGCTTGAAGTTCTGCGATTTGAAATATGTTTGTCTCCATATCTCGTCATTACTAAGCATCATTATATTATAAGACTGGCAAACATAATGTGATTGATTGATTGATTGATTGATTGTATGGTGTTTAACGCCGTTTTTAACATTATTTCAGTTTTATCGCGGCGGCCAGTGCACCTATCCATGCTTTCCTGGAGTTTCTTTTACCAGTACTCCGCACAATATTCTTCCCAAGCCACTCTCTCTCTCTCTGCCCAAATATTTATGAATGTGTGTAGTTATTTTTAATCATATTGTCAGAGATTCCAAAGTATTGGTAGCAAAGAATGATGATCTCTCGACACATATATACTTGTAATTATATTAAATTATTGTGAAATAATTTATTCGAGGGCAAACCAATGTTGCTTAATGTATTTCATGAATTATGGGCCGGTGGCCCAATTTACAAATAAATTTTCTTAGTTCTGAGTTCTCTTTATACTTACGAATTAGCCAGAATAAGTGGAGGTACCCATATTTGGTCATCTCGTAGATAGGTGCCCGTCATTCCCCCGTAAGTTGCAGCTGTCCAGGTCAGTCGATCGTCATTCCAATTCTGATCAATGATGAAATGGCAAGACAAACACTCTTTATTCTTTATCAAAATATCTATTCGACAGTTTTGTCTCAGTGTTCCTTATTTGGTAAATGGGTTATTATTTTACTAAAAAAGAAAAAAAATAACTTGCACAGATTGTGCAGTCTGATCTTGGATCTACACAGTCTGATATGGAGATATTTTTCTCCAAAATATAAGCTTTAAATAGCATTATTGGCGTTCTTAATATCGGCTTGAAACTTTCATTTAACTTATTCAGCAGGTTAAGGGTAAAAGCTTACCTAAGTATGTTAAAGACAGAAAGAGAGAAAGAAAAGAGACGGGGATGGCAGACTATGTAAAATTGCTAAACAAAATGGTTCAGCCAACCAGATTTGCGTAACTGTCTAAATCTAGAATACAACTAAAAAATGCAGTTTAGAATGATCGGGGAATATAGGCTTAGATGTTTGGACATTTTTTCCCACGTAGTCCTATGTTTGATACTTACCACCAACAGAAATCCAACGAGAGAAAGTGTTTGATCCACATTATTCTGCAATGAAACAGAGATTAATTGTTTCTTACATGCTGTTTGACAGATTATAAATATTTTCGACTGAATTATATTACTACACAATTTCTCTACAAAAGTTACAATTTCGTACGTGAAATTTTAGAGTAATATGTTCACTGCCTGTGAGACTTTGTGCCTTTTGACGCTAGTTACTAATTTAAGTAAGTAAATTAACAATTCATTATAGACATTATGTATGAAGTCAAATACAAAATAGATGTTAAAAGTAGCCCCGTCCGCATGGAGCTATAAGTCACTGACAACTTTGAGTAAGTACATGTATATTTGATTACATACGCAATATCACATGTCGGATATAAGACTGCAAAATGTAGTAAAACTGATCTTGTTTAAATTTACTCAAAACAACAATGTAAAAAAGTTTGTTTCAGACATCGGAGTTAAGCGCACTTTCTCCGTCCTTCAAATCCAACAGCAATAAACTTAGCAAACTGACGGACATGACACTCCCTGACATTATTCGGGTCATCCAAAGAGGAAAAATATATGTATAACAAGATCTTTATGCATTACGTATATCACCAAACGATGGAGTGGGTTTTCTCTCTGGTATAAACAGTACAAAATAGTGCTGTTTCACACGTGTGTTTGATGAGGTATGTTTATGTAAACCAATCTAGGATGCTTACTTATTCGTTCCTGTCTTTCCTTGGGATTTAACGCTTAACTCTGACAGTTTTAGTAGCACTGACAGCACGGAAATTAATGAATAGAGGATATATGTTCTTTTCGGTTAAAGATCGAAATTTATTTCATCGAGTGAATATCATCGGTAATATATTCACGAGTTGCGCTGTCACAAGTGAAAATATTGCCCTATGATGTTCACGAGATGAAATAAATATTCCATTTATTTTCTGCTTCTAACTCCTTTTTTGTTGGGACTTGCAAAGTGCATGGGAGCTCTCAGTATTTCCGTACGAGTGAGTTTATTAACTGGCAAATTGACTGGTCGAAACGTTGAAATTATCAAACCATAATCCACCATTATTTCCCGATAAACTACCAAAGACCATGAAACGAGCTGTTCAAATGCCAAGTAAAACGTGACCATTTTGCAGTTTCTGTTAGACAGACTAGAAAAGATCTGAGTAATACTTTACCAGTGACGTAATATGGTACATTCCAAACTCAATGGTCACATTGGTGGTGTCACTGGGTCGCACCATGGTGTGATATCCGTTGGTAAGAGAGTCTTCTAGCGTGCTGGCATCGGTGTGACTATACGTGGCGGTACTTAGTTTTAACAGCTGAACCGTCACAGCTGCAAGAATAAATGAGCTATGCTCCGGCAAAAGGGGGCTTCAAATGGCATTACCGTGATTCATTATATACCAAACAAGTCAAACATAAATACGCATCCATAAAACCCATTTTGACCGACGACCGAATCATGCAGAAAATTCACCAATAGCAATAATAAAGGTCTCTGCCTAGGTCAACCTGCGCAGGCTGGTCTGGGTCAATACTTTTTGCAGATGCATTAAGCCTCCTTTTCACATAACACGGCTGATTTATAAGTGAATAAAAACAGTCGAAGATCCCCAGGATGACTTTATTACTGTGCGGGTTGGTACATGGAACTCAAATCGTTGTTATTATGAAGTTTCAAACCAAACGACTTACATATTCAACTTAATGTTTTTTCATGGAAACCTATCTCAATGTTTCAGTTAATACCGATGACTTAAGAGAATAACTTTAAAGGTTAAGATTTCGCTTTGCTGTAGAAAAATATATATCGGTAACTTATTATAGTGAAGCGTGGCTCCACTGAATACACAGTCAATTCCTCGGTGATCGGTAAAGTTTAGTTAGCACATAGGTTATTGCATTTGTGACAAAATGAGCCATGCTCTGGCAAAAAGGGGTTTAATGCATCTCCGTAATGCATTATACTAAGCAAGTCATCACATAATTATTAGTTCGTAAAATCTATCTTGTCTAACCATCAACTGAATCATGAGGTAGACTAGTCCTTTGACACGCAGATATTTGACTATCTGTAAGAAGTTTCGACTGATTTGATTATTTTTTTCCCATTTTAACAAGGCATGAATCAAATGTATTAGGGACAAGAAGGGTGAGCAAACAGCGCACCTAATATTGTGTCTAAAATGTTCACAAAACGACGTAAATCGTCCTTGACAGTAACAGCGTTCGCGAAATGTGTCAAAATAAAACAGAAAGAAGAAATAAACTTACTGATAAATAATATCATAGACATCCAAGCCATGCTTTGAGCATTACATAAAACTTCCAAACTCTTTAATAGTAGTGATTTAGAGAGAGAAAAAAAAAGTTAGAAATATTTTCTTTATTAAAAAGTAAGAAGTTTAAAAATAGTCAAATATACCAAGTCCAAAATGTTAAAATCTATGTTGAAAAAATAAACACGTGAACGAAAAGTCACTGATCCAAATATCAATCCTTAACAAGCTAGGTTGTTGAAATTGTTATTTCGGGTAAGAAAACAGGACTGACGTAGATATAAAAAAGATAACATCTAACAACTGCAATATATTAATGTACGATTCAAAAATGTCGAGCCTTGCAGGTTCAAGGTCAGACTGCAAGATCTTTTAAGTGTGATCTTAACCTTCACTGTGCGCAAACGAAGTCATAATGGTGCCAGGCGTTCAGATAGTCAATAATGTTTTGATTTATAGCTGTCAAAGCAAGTCAGGTTTTTGTTAATTAACGTTTATCTTACTGATTAAAATGTAATTGACAGGAACAATCATAACCTGTAATTGCTTACAATCCACTTTTTGTAATATGATTGAACTTGTCTTGAATTGAGAAGTTTTAAAAAGTTTTCTTTCCCAGGATCATTAAAACTCGGAATTATGTGGTAAAGGGTTAATTTGAACACAGAAAAAAGAAGACCAAGATCAGATTGTCTGGACCTTCAGGCCAGTCTTAGTCTAAGCTCTTCGTTAAGGGTAGCAAAGGGCTCGGTAAGTCATGAATTAAGATATTGCCAGATGACATATTTTGGAATTGTACAAATTTAAAGCATTTGCAGATGACAAATCACAATCATGGAGTGATGGATGAAATCTGTCTTTGAAATTAAAGAAAACATTGTAGGGCAAACAGAAAATAGTTTGCCTCATTACACGAAATTGCTCGGTAATGGGTTAAGATAAAACAATTTATGCTTAGTTAGTTTTGAATATCGACACATGAAATCTGATATTTTTGACCAATAATTGGGAAGAACAGTATTTGCGTCAGAGCACCGTCACAACCGAGACTATTTAGGGTACGTTAACTACTGGGCCGCTGAGCGCGACTCGGGGCGCTTTTGTGGACAATGTAAAACAAGATCGGACTGCACGATACATGCAGTCTGATCTTTGATCTACACTGTCCGATACGATATTTTTTCCCAGTGAAATGAACTTCGAAATGGCAATACATGGTTTTAAAGGATCTTAAAATAGAACAGAAAATAGAACCTGTCTCTGAAAATTTCCCTCGACGACTATGGTTCACTTTTAGGGTTCAAGTGTACTGCTTAGCTCTAAGTGCGTCTTTGTTACCTTGAATTGTTTGATGCTTTGGTGTTCTACGCCGTTTTCAACGTTATTTCAGTTATATCGCGGCGACCAATATACCTATCCATGCTTTCGTAGTGTGTCTTTTACCAGTACTTCGCACAAAAATCTTCCCATGCCACTGGCTGCTTTCCCACATAACCATCATTAAGAATATTATCAGCCATGAAAGACAAATTAATCCTGTGGCAACGACAACCATAAATCCTAGGAAAGAAATTCGCCAAGCTGGGGATTCGAACCAGCTACACTCTTGTTTCAAATCCTGTACGCTACCGAATGTCCTAACAGACTAAGACTATTAACTTGAATTTATCTACATGTGAGCCATGCTCTGTCAAAAGGGGGTTTAATACATCTCTGTGATGCATTATACCTAGCAGGTCATCACATAATTATGGATCTATAAAATCCATTTTGTCGAACAATTGACTAATTCTATCGGTAGACTTGTCCGTTGACATGCAGAACATTTACAAATAGGAAAAAGATCCGACCTACGCCATGCCATGGGGGTGATGAGGGGCTTTTGCCAACAGTGTATGTCAAGATCAGCCATGCTCTAGCAAAAGGGGGCTTGATGCATATCCGTGATACATGATACCAAATAACCACTGATCCATAAAATCCATTTTGTCTGGCAACTGACTGATTCACAAGGTGAAATGGTCCTTGAACTTGCAGAAAATTTATCCATAGCAAAAAGTTCAGATGAAATTGCTCGGACTGCGGAGGCTGACCTGGTTTTCTCTCTCTCTGTCTCTGTCTGTCTGTCTCTCTCTATATTTTGTTTTAATCTTTGGCTGGAACTTTTCATTTTATTAATCTAATACTTTAACCCTTCACCAAAGAATCCCGTGTTTAACGTCCCTGACCGTAAGGCCATTGGAAAACATTGTGGGAAAAGGAGAAATGCTGGTAACCAGTATTTTCTCCTTTTTTTCACAATGTTTTCTACCCTTCCAATGATTGAAGTTATCATTTGGGCTTCGTTTTGTTTGTCATTTGCCAATACTTTAAGTTTGGACAAGTCTAGGATTTTTTCATATGGTAAAGAGTTAAGGGTTAAAGAATAACTGCAGCAATCGCATTTTGAAAACACCTATAATTGATTATAAACATGCATACATTTCAAAACATTGTGGCAAAAGACAACATGACTCTACTCGCACAAGGAATTTATCGTTTTACAACAATGTTCACGAAAGTGGTATGCTGCAAGGCGAAAGAAGTCTTCCACGTAGATTATCGAAATTATTCTTTCAGTTCTCCTCTCCTTTAGCAATAACCAGGAGAAAAACCACAGTCAGCACAAGAGTAAACAAAAAGAACACATAGAAACATATCTTGTCCAGGCAAACACTGATGTCTTTATAGTCATATATGGCCTCTAATTTCGCACTTCCGTCTTTTTTATCGTCTGTCGTTTTCCCAATTTTATCCAAATCTTGGCTTAGACTGTGTTCTATAATGTCATGTTTCATGTAAGATCGTTGAGGAATGTCTTTTGGGAATATCTTTGTGTTTTTCCGTGATTTTGGCGTCGAAAAATTGTCGTTAGCGGTTTCTGGTTCGTCTTTGCTGTTCCTGGTTCAAAAAGCAAAGATAGTTTAAGACTATGAATTTCTATAAAATCGGTCGAACTTTTTGTCTATGTATTGGATAGACAACGAAGTGAGTTGGTATATGATACAGACACGAGCTTTAGCAAGAGTACCCATGTCATATAGACAAAGCGACGAGCTTTGTCTATCCGAAATAGACCACTTGGATTAAAAAAAGCGTTGTATATGCGATAAATATAAACCAAATACCGTGCGCTGATTGGATAATTATTGGTGGTCTAACAATACCTAAATTGTTTAATTCACAGCCATCTGACACTGACGAAATTGGCTTGATTCTTGTAAAAAGCCCAACACGAATTTGGGTTGTACGCATACATGTTCTGTTAAACCTTTATTATCAGTGGCCACCTGGCAATCATAACTTACGTTACGAGAAAAGGCAAATATATTGACATGACCCTGTACCATGCCTTCACCTGTCATAAGCAAATACATTTTGCGTGTCCTTTTGGTGCTTGCTTTATACAGTTTGGACGTGTTTACAAACGAAAATCAACTGTGACAAAAAGAGAAATTAAGAGAAGTTTTTGGGTTTTTTTTGTCGGTTCTAATTTTCAAAAGCTTTCTGTTTCAAGAGAGGTAAAGCAACATCAAATTTGTCCTAGAAATTTACGTGCAAATTGTCAGTAAATTAGAGGGTTTATGTTGTAATACATACGTGTGCATTGCTATCTTTGCAAGAAACCTGGCAAACGACTGTAGCTTCGTATCGGTCGATCTTGTGTCATATGTTTTGGAATGAACTCGTTGAATGAACACTGTGACAAGTACCTCTGTCACTGACACAGATAGAGCACACAGCAGGTACACACCTGAAATAATACAGTGAGTTTCTTTGGAATGCATGTTTCAGAATTTTTAGCGTTGGCGTCATAGAACTGGGTTAAATATATCTCGACATGCTATTCTTCCATTTCCGTGAAGACCCTTTTTATGTGGTTTTACCAATGTCAGATAGAGTATTGTAATGAGGTTTTACCAATGTACAGATAGAGTATTGTAATGAGGTTTTACCAATGTACAGATAGAGTATTGTAATGAGGTTTTACCAATGTCAGATAGAGTATTGTAATGAGGTTTTACCAATGTCAGATAGAGTATTGTAATGAGGTTTTACCAATGTACAGATAGAGTATTGTAATGAGGTTTTACCAAAGTCAGATAGAGTATTGTAATGATAGTTCTAGTGAAGTGGCCATTTCGGAAGATGGGCCTTGAAATATACAGAAGTCTTAGTTTAATCTTATCAATTAATAACAAAGAACAACATGATTGAGCCATGCTCTGGCAGAAAGGGGTTTAATGCATCTCAGTTATGCATGATACCAATTAAGTTATCACCTGATAATGAATGCCTAAAATCCGTTTTGTCTAACAATCGACTGGATCTTGAGTTAAAATGGTCCTTTGACATTCAGAAAATTCATAAATAGCCACAAGTTTTGACCCGTGTCATCCTACGCAGGCTGACATGGATTGATGTTCTTTTTTTTTTTTTTTTTTTTGAAGATGCATTAACCCTTACGGCACAATGCTGCCTTTTAACGACCCTGGGAAGGAAACCTTTTGAAAACATAGTGGTAACTAGCATTTTCTCCTTTTCCCACAATGTTTTCTACCCTATCAAAGAGAAATTGCACCATTTGAGCCTCATTGAAAATGTCGTCTGCAAATGCTTTCAGTTTGGACAAGGCTAAAATTTTGTTGTCTGGTAAAGGGTTAAACCCTCCTTTCAAAGAGCATGGCTCTATTATTTTAAATATTACACGAATCTGTTATACATCCTTGATATAAATCAGGCATTTTCTTGTGTAATTTAATTTTAATTAAGGTATTTTTCAGGTCAAATATGTTAAGAAAAAATGAAATTACCTCAATGGTTCCCATTACAAGGGGGCAAAAATAATTCGAATGATAGGCGTAGAGGATATATTGATACTGCAGGGACCACACTAAATTGGTCCCCGTTGTAGATATACATATTACAACTGATACAGGCTATTGTGTCGTCGCTTTTCATTTGGCTACATGTATTTAACAGAATAGCCAATCAGATGAGCTTACACATTTCCAGTTTGGCTGTATAGGTAATATTGCGATTTTTCGCACAATTTGATATTGGTAATCGAACCTAAAAGAATAGTAGCAGAAATAAACATTAAAAGGTGATGTAAAAGAATACAACCTACTGCTCAAGAAGTGAGAGTGACCTCCCCTGAATCTCTATAATAGTCTCGCGACATGGCTGTTCTAAAAATAGACGGACAGAATTATGCCCGCTTTTAGTAGCCTGCACCGATCCCTATACAGCTGCTGTAACAGGGGAGGTAACCAATCTAGGACCATATCCACAATCCATTATATCTAGAATCGAAGACTAGCCATTTGATTGACCGGGACTTTATGTCGCAGACAATCATACACCTAGTCCTTGAATTTAGAATCAGAACTATATTAAATATCGTTGTTGAATTAAGCCCTCAACCTAGAGCATCAGTACATCTACTGATCACCCCATAAACCTTTGATAGCGTTGAATGAAAATACTATTTTTATAAATTTCGATGAATCATTACGCTATTGGTTGTGCATAGACTTTACATACTGCTGGTTATATTTACATCTATGCTTTAGACAAATACCTTTATTCCTAGTACGAATACGTCTTTCCATTACCGCTACTTATATCTACTTTTTGCTTCAAACATATTTATTCCTAGTAAGAATAACCTTGTTATGGACAAAGATCAAAGAAAACGATGATCTGGGTCTACGGCAATTGCCAAGGTCTATATTTTAAGACAGTATGACATTTATAGTTGAAGTGTTCTGTGAATTGTTACTAAAAATGTTGGTGACGGTTCTGCGTGGTGCTGTCATGGAAACTCCAGATACGCTTTGATAAATACGAATGCCGTGATATAAATGAAGTATTGTTGAAAACAGCATTAACCCTTAACTTGGTAAATAAGTCAAATGAAACTTTCCATAAACTTTCGATTAAAAAAAAAAAAATTTTTTTTTCTATTTTCAAAGGTATTTATTGGGGAAAAATATCGCCTTATCGGAAAGTGTAGATCCAAGACCAAGCTGCACATTCTGTGATTTGATCTACACTCTCCAGAAAACGTCCTTTAGTCGCGCTTAGCAGCTTAAGGGTTTATCAACAAAGAAAGAAACAAACTTACTCAAGATACAGACATGTGTCGATGTGGGTGGTATCTTGTCCGAGACAATTGTCATGATCACGGACAATGACAGCAATATTGTCAGGGCAAACCCGTTCTTCTCTCCACTCTCTATGGGTAAGAGGAACACCAAACACCCCAGTATTGAAGTAAATACCACAGGGAGTATCATGTTTAAGATATAGTAGGAATGTTTCCTTCTTAAATTTAGTGTGAATTCCGCCATTGACATCCCATGGCCGTGCAACCTCCTGGAAAAAAGAGTGATCTTGAGATTAACCCTTATCCTGCTAAATAAGTTAAATAAAATTCAATTCAATTCAATTCAATTCTTTAATCATACATTATAGGCCTCTGGCCCATTATACACATACTACAAGATAACAAAATCATACCAAGTGGTGCCCTAAAAAATATCATGGAAACAACCTTGATAGTGACACAAAGCTCATATTGAGATGACTTAAAAGTTAAATAAAACTGTCAATCCGATAATAAAACGCCGAATAATGTTATTTCAAACTTTTTTTTTGAAAAAAAAAATACCTCCTTATCGGACAGTGTAGATACAAGATCAGACTGCGCGTTCCGTGCAGTCTGATCTTGATCTACACTGTGCGCAAAAGGTCGGCGAGTCGCGCTTTGCGGCATAAGGTTTAGTAGGGTCCTCTCCTGTTGGTTTTTAGTTTGGTTTGAACATATTGCTTTGCCAAGTTAATTTATAAAAAAAATTTACAAAACTGCACAATATACATAATAATCCAATGACAAGACAAAAGGGTCTGACCACAAGTTCTCTTCAGTTAGATTCGGTCATTCCCTCTCTTGTTTATAATGTATTACCTTCTTGAACACTTTAACAGATGACAAAATGTAAGTCTCTTCCATACTGAGAGCATTTGCAGACGTCAAATCAAAAGTAACTTAAATGATTGACTTTGTATTTGAAAGTGTCGAAAACATTGCGGGAAAAAGGAGTAAATGTTTGTAACCAGCATTTTGTCTCCTTTTCCCACGATGTTCTCAAAAGCTTTCTTTCTTATGCTCGTTAGAATTCTGGATTGTTTGGAAAATGGTCAACTTTTGCTTTGTTTTCAATATCAAGGTAACATTTCACTTGAGTCTTTACTAAACGACAAAATTACAAACAGCTTAAATTCGTTTGCAAAAGACAAATTATATCTATATGCATCAAATAATGTGATTTATCTTTAAAATGGTTAAAAACATTCTGGGAAAATCAGAAAATGCTGGTTACCGACAATTTCTACTTTTCCAAAAATGTTTTCTAAAGCCCTTTGCGTCAGAGTCGTTAGAGCACGGGACTGTTTGGTAAAGGGTTAATCATATGTCTCATTAGTACTAGAACCAAGAAATTAAAAACATTTTTTTTTTTTCTAACTACTAATCCACAAATTCCTCTTTTACGATACTTTGTGTATCTGGTTTGAAACTTTAAACTGCTAAAAGAAAATTTCCATCCATCAGTAAAAATCCAAGAAATAGCTATTTCAAAATTCTTTTAGCGAAACCCATCTCATTATAATGAGCCTATATGACAATGATACAGTTCGTAGTGCGTCCATATGACTGATATGGGTCAACATGCGTCCGTATGAATATGGTACGGGTTGACATGGGTTCATATGACTATGATTATGGGTCGAGATGCGACCATATTACTAAGATATTGAAGAAGTTGCGTCCATATGTTTATGATATGGGTCGAGATGTGTCCATATGACTATGATTCGGCTAAAGCCACGTCAGTTACACTATGATATAAGTCGAGATGTGTCTATATGACTATGATTTAGGTCAAGATAAGTACATATGACTATGACATGGGTGGAAACGTGTCCATATGACTGTGGTCCGGGTAGAGATACGTCCATAGGACTACGATATTGGTCAAGATGCGTCCATATGACTATGATCTGGGTCGAGGTGCGTCCATTATGACAATGATATTGGTCTAATTGCGTCCACATGACTATGATACTGATCGATATGCGTCAAAATGACTATGATTTGGGTCGAGATACATCGATATACCATAATATGAGTCAAGGTCCGTCCATATGACTGATTTGGGTTGTGGATGCTTCCCTGTGACTATGATATGGGTCGAGATGCATCCCTATGACTATGATCTGGGTCGATGTGGGTCCATTATGACAATGATACTTGTCGTTATGCGTCAAAATGACTATGATCTGGGTCGAGATACACCGATATGCCTTGATATAAGTCAATATCTGTCCATATGACTGATTTGGGTTGTGATGCTTCCCTGTGACTATGATATGGGTCGAGATGCGTCCATATGACTAAGATATTTGTCAAGTTGCGTCCACATGACTATGATATGGGCCGAGATGCGTCCACATGACTATGACATGGGCCGAGATGCGTCCACATGACTATGATATGGGCCGAGATGCGCTCATATGACGATGATATCGGTCGGGTTGTGTTTGTATGACAATCATATGGGTCGAATCGCGTCCACACCACTTTTAAAGAGGTCGGGTTGCGTTTGTGTCCCTATGACTATAATATGGGCCCAACGCTTTATACAGATTTCATATTAATTAACCCTTAGACTGCTAAATGCGACTCACTGACCTTTTGCGGACAGTGTAGATTAAGGTCAGGCTGCACAGAACGTGCAGTCTGATCTTAGATCTACACTGTCCGATGAGAAGATATTGTTCTCAAAAGATAAGTTTGAAATACCATTATTCGGGTTTTTACTCTCGTATTGAAAGTTTTATTTAACTTATTTAGCAGGATAAGGTTTGAGGCTTTACCTTTCACCTAAACTGACACTGGTGCCGGTCAGGTCCCACTCCCCGTTTTCCTCGTAGAGCTGTAGGTTCAAAGTTTCAGACATCTTGGTCATATTAACTTCATGTGTCCCGTACATCCATGTAGAAACCTTGTCAAATAAAACTAGAAAAGTCAGACACTATCACTCGATTTACAGCCTGAGAAATAAGGCTATTAAAAACATTGTGTGGTAAACGAGGAAGTTTCCGTACCTAGCACCGTTTTCTCACCCGTTAATCTTTTGTACTCTTTCCAAGACATATTCAGTCATATGAGCCATATTTAATTTGTCGCCTGCAAACTCCTTTAATTCGACAGTGTCCTAGATTTTGTTTCCTTGGAAATACTTGATACCCCGCCAAACTAGTATAACATTATTGCCATCAAATTTTCGACAGAGGCACATTCTTATTTCAGGATTATTTTACCAACTGCGCTAAGAATAGTTTCGACTTGTAGGGACCCTCGTGAGTCTAATGCACCGGTCCACAACTGTCTTCAACACCCTCGCAGACTTACAGGATCCTCGGTTCCAACCGACTTAAACATAGTTTCGACCGTTTGAGACTCTCAAGAGTGTGTTCTGCGACTGCCTCTGACACAGTCTCATACTTCCAAGAACTCCAGTTCCAATCGAGTTAAGCATTGTTTCGACTTTTTCTGACCCGCGTTTAATGCGCAGGCCTGCGACTGTCTATGGAGCACTCACGGACGCAGAAAAGAGCCGATCGCCGATCATAGTAGTACTTTTTAAAAAGTAATATCTACTACTCGAGTCCAAGCTAAGTCTTTGGCGCTCTTGATCGAGCATGTACCATGTCTTTTGCGAACCTTTTAATTACATTTTTCTCAAAGCGCACGACGTGCTTAATGCGCGTCCATCACGTCCTCACTGCTAGTTTCTAGATCTCCTAAATTTCGATTCCACACTCTCTGTATATTAATTTGTTCTGAAAGTTGTCTGGGGAATAATGCGATCTTTAGCGCAAAAAAAATAACGTTTTAACTTCGTCAAAAAAAAAAAAAAGGTTAGGTTCATGCTTCGTTGGTACAACGCCAGTGTCAAATTCCTACATCGTCGATTGAAAATCGGTCGGACACAACAGCAACGTGTACATCGTACAAGGAATGCAGTAGAAACACAATAAGGACGTGATCTGATGGTACTACTGACGCGGTTGAACTTTGAACATGAAGCCGACCCGCAAGAAAAAAAAGGGAAAGAAAACCTGACGAGGACGTGAGCTAATCAAGACTCAGTAAGAATATGGGAATAACGAAAATGACGAATCCTTGTACCAACAAGGCGTATACCTGATATGGACTCTATTGACGTGGTACAAATCTGTTATGGATGATTGTTCACTCAAGAAAACAAAAAAGATGAGTGCATGGACTTATTTTGAACATCAAGACGAATCTTAATGAGGACGAGGTAAACAAAAAGCTATGCAATAAGAAAAGTCCTTACGGTATGGCCATCCTAACTCCGCTTTTTACGATCTCGTTACTTTCCGTCCGATCTCGACAGTTTTCGTACCAATTCGTAAGTATTCCGGCAGTATCGGAAGTATAACGGAAACGAGGATCTGGTTTCTCGCTTTACACTTCAACGTATTGGTAAAACGCAGACCAAACATTCCAAAATTGCGTCCCGTGACAGTCCCGACCGCTTTGTGTCAGGTTTGTCGGAAGAAAAAAGAGTTTTTGTCAAGAGCATACGTGTAGATCACAACTATGACGATTTTTCTTGATACTGTATTGGATATGAGTTAATAAGAAACCGAGGAAATTATTATCTCGCGCAGATTTCAGAGACAGAAAGCCGTGACAGTTGGAAGGATGGAAGACGAATCGTAGAACTTGGTGTTTTACTTCACAATTTGCGATCGTGTTCGTATAGGATGGTGGCCTATCGCTGTATTCGATGTTGTTCAATGTTGTTGGGAAATTACGGAAGGGACTTGGATGGAATCTGTATTTCAGATGTGAGAACATGAATTGTAGGTCTTTACCACACACTTTTAACGATGCTGAGCAAAAATGTTTTTGAAAACATTGTGGAAAAGGGCGAAAATGTTGGTAACCAGCATTTTCTCCTTTTCGCACAATGTTTTCTACCCTTTAAAAGAGAAAATTCTGTTTTTGAGTCACAGCTATTTTGTTCTCTGCAAATGCTTTGAATTTGGACAAGTCTTAAATTTTGTTGTTTGGTAAAGAGTTAAACCTAATAAACCAGCCCTCTTCTGACTAACAATCTATCTTTAACAATATGATTTGCTTGCTTTGTGAATTTTACCCGAAGGGTTCTTGAGAAGTTGCAATGTTTTCATTTACATGTATTTTAATATTCATCTGCAGGCGCTTTCAATACGGAGTCTTTTGGTAAAGTTTTAAAAGGCCGAAAATCTAATTAAAACCTAGTTAAGTAGTTATTACTTTACATTTTCTTGCTAAGGATATTATTGATTATGGTTTGACTATAGTAAAATTTAATGATATTGTTTCATTCCTAAGGTTCCAGACTTTGACTAGCCAATTATCTGAAAAATCACTTGCCGAAATTTCAGTAGTACTTGTGTTTAATTTCAAGTATTTCTTTTAATTTGGTTGGTGTTTTCTTTCATTTTATTTTGTCATAATATTGTTAAGGAAAAATTTATATCAGTTTTAGTTTTTGCATTTCTTATTTGAATTCAAAACAGCACCTCTTTCACACCCTTCTTTTTCGGACGTTGGAAAAAATTGAACGTTTAATTCTGTGGGGTGCACATGTTAATTTGGTAATATCTTATACATATACTTGCAATGGCTATTTCATTAACTATATTTGTAAGGACAATCATATTGGTGATAATAAAAACATAAAGATTGACTATTTTTATCGTTCTTTGTTGCAAAAGAAAAATGTATAGTTTTGGTGGTGGCTGCCATATTGGAATTTCGAAAGGGTGGGGGTGGGGGTAACAGAAAATCAATTTTCTTGAAAACGACACTGTAAAACTCTTTCATATTTCACACTTTTGTGTCTTATACAATGTTCTAACACCCTATACCAATTAAACACTTGTATTGAAGGGTTCGAGTCAGAATGGTCATACCTTAAAAGAACTTCCCCAAACAAAGATGATTTCAGGAATTAGCATGATCCAGACAGCGTGCGAACGCGAATTCCAGGCAGGGACATAATATTAACGAAGGGTATGAGACATGCTCTATGACAAGGGGGCTTAATGCATCTGCAAAAAATATCGACCCAAATCAGCCTACGCAGTCCGCGCAGGCTGACTTGGGTCGAAACTTTTTGCTCTTGGCCGATTTTCTGCATGTCAAAGGACCAATCAGGTTGCTTGGTATAGTACGTCATGGAAATGCCTTAAACTCCCTTTTTGCAAACATTACGAGAGGTGATCACAAAGATCGTTGGCCATAACTTTACAAATGACTTAGAAAGGTTCCCTTTAATAACGGAAGGTGATGTTGGATGTTTCCATACACAGCTGTGTTGTTTAGATTCAGCCTCATGTACCTATGTTTCATCGCATGTTACAATACGATCAGTAAAGTTTGATCCCTCTATCCTAATAAGTACTGAATTTTTTAAACAGAATTCGACCTAACCCCCATTTGCTCGGACGTCAATAGTCGAGGCACCCATATTGTGCAAACAAGCGACATTCCAAGACTGTCAAACTCTTCTTGGCACTTCTATATGAATTGTTGAATATGACGGCTATTTTTCTGACAGTGTCTTAGCGATCTTGCTTTACATGCTGCTCTACATATATGATGATTTTGTCTGTGAGTGATGTTGATGGACGGCCAGGGGGGCAGTAAAGCACCCTTGTCTAATCCGGTCTGATCCATTTACAAGTATCAGATTTCTTGAGTGCAGAGTCCCCTTAATTGTTTTCTAAAGCGGTTTTAATTTCAGATGAATATTTTCCGAGTTTGGCATAAAACTTTATGATTACTCTCGGCTCAAATAAAACGCTCAAATAAATGCAGTATGCGACGTCATTAAAATGACGTCACACTTTACCTATTTGAATATGACGACATTTGAAAGCTTGAGCCAGTTACCAGATAATTAATGCTCATCTATGCAATTTTTTCGTAATCCAACGTAAAGTAGTTTTCAAAGTAACGAGGTGGTCCACATTCTTTCTCATCAACCCTCCTACATACTGCGTCGGTTAAACTGGTGCCTTTAGAACATATTCACCGTACAGTCAAGTCCTTCTGTTTTATCTTTGAGATATTTTGGAACCAGATTCATAGAAAAATGATTGTATAAATAATAATGCTGACAATAAAGATAGTAATGATGCTGGTGATAATAATAATGATAATAATAATAAAAGCACTAACCTTCATACTGCAAGTCTGGGTATCGAAGGGGTAAAACGTGATGTCCACATTACATTTAACAAGGTAGTTGGCCGCTGCGAGCCACGCCACTATTCCGGTCGCGTCCACGTAAAGAGGTATTCGTTCTGTGTCCGAATCGTCGCTTAGCAACCGAATGCCATCAGCTCTAAAGGAGATTGATGGAATATGTAAACCTTGTGAGGAAATTAGAAATTTGGTTTTACATTTAACAATTAAATGCTCCTTTTTCCAACTTGTTTTCAATACAAGTGGAAAGCGATATTTTCATTCACTTCAAATGTAATTTGTAATATTTTTTGGTCGGGTTAAAAGATTCTGTGTAAATGCTGTTAAGTGTAAGGCTCCTAAAAGAAACTGTCCAACATTCTTCAACTTGGTTAAAAGTCTATGTAAACTAAATCAAAACTAACTGATTAAAAGTCCATTGGCGGCCAAAAGTAAACATTGCGAGTCTTAAAATGCATTAAAGATATAATCATACCAGATAAAAGTATGGAATATGGCGAAAATGACAAACCGTTATTGTACAGTTGGTCTAAGCGTTAGTCGCTGGCAAAGAAATGAATTCAAACACTAGGTAAGAAATTACTAAGTCGCTTTATCTTTTGTTTACTTTTTACTGGTTTCAAATTTCATTTTTCTTCAAGCGACTAACACTTGGACCGACCGCACAATAACAGTGTGCGACAATCTTCACAATAATTTCCACACTTTTAAATGTTATGATTTAAATTTAAATGCATTTTAACACTTGCAAAATGTATCGACCTTGGCCTAGCCTGCGCAGTCCGTGTACACTGACTTGGGTCGAAACTATTTTGTTCTGTTATTGGTCAATTTTCTCCAGGTCTAAGGACGAGCCTATCTCATAATTCAGTTAGTTGTTAAACAAAATGTATCTTTATGGTACCATAATGATGTGATGACTCTTGATTGGAGTCATGCAACCTTAAGATGCATTTGCCACCCACTGACCAGAGCTCCTTTCCTATCTATAGGCTGTTTGCATGGATACGACGAAAATGCTTTTGTAAGCGCCTCGAAACATTCAACTAAGAAAAGAAAATGAGAAGAAATCCAATGTATTCCCATATATTCCAAGCGATGCAATATGAAAAGGTGTTATGAAAATATCAAAATGTAACCTACGAATTAGCGAGTGTTACCGGAGGTACCCAAATTTGCGAGCTCTTCACATATGTTGAAGATATATTGCCATAACTGGATGGTGTCCACATCAGGCGTTCATCATGCCATACCTGTACAAAGATGATATTTAATCCTCTACTAAAAAATCAGAAAATTCTTGACTTGTCCAAGATGAATGCAATTTGAATCCAGAGATGATGCGTTAATTGCGGTTTAAATGGTAGGATTTGTTTTTAAAAGGACGGGAAACTTTGTGGGAACATGAGAAAATGCTGGTTAACAGAATTTTCTCCTTTTTTCCATAATGTTTATTCAGTCCTTTTCTTTGTCAGTGTCGTTAAAACTTGAGATTGTTTGGTAAAGATAAACTTTTAACAGCGCGACTCACTGACCTTTTCCGGATAGCGTAGATCAAGATCAGACTGCACAGAACGTGCAGTCTGATCTTGGATCTACGCTGTCCGTAAGGGAGATATTTTTCTCCAAATGTAAGTTAGGAATAACATTGTTCGGGATTTTAGTATAGGCTTGAAAGTTTTATTTAACTTATTTAGCAGCATAAGGGTTAACGTTCTTTATATTATCGAATCCACCTGGTCTAAATTGATGGCATGAAATTTAAAAGGATGTAGTTACCAGAAAAAAGATCTAAAACGTAAGCCTGAGTGAATACTTTTTTATACAAATGAACCACGCTCTGTGAAAAGGGGGACTTAATGCATCTGCGAAAAGTATCGACCCAGGTCAGCCTGCGCAGTCCGCGCAGGTTGACATGGGCCTAAACTTTTCGCTATTGGTCAAATTTCTGTATGTCAAAGGACCAGTCTACCTACCTCATGATTTAGACATTTGTTGGTCAAACTTCCTGTCTGCGATAGATCTTAGGGAGAGATCTGTTAAATTAACAATCGCTGCCAAAGGTAAACAAAGCAGATTTTAAAGTGCATTTGAATTTAAATCATATTATTTAAAACTATCGAAATTATTGTGAAAGTGCCAATCTGTTGTTGTGCTGTCGGTCCAAGTGTTACTCGCTGGCAGAGAAATTAATTTCAAAACTAGGTTAAAAGTTGCCATGTCACTCTATTTTTTGTTTACTTTTTGTCTGGTTTTAAAATTAATCTCTCCGCCGTCGCCTTGGACCGACCACGCAATAACATTTCTTCCGTCAGCCACATGACCGTCATCTCCTCAATATTTTCTATAGTTCTGAATGGTATGATTTAAATTCAAATGGATTTTAACACCTGCATTTTCTGTTAGATCGTTATTGGGCCTTTAATCGCTTTTGTGATTTTAACGTCCGAATATATAAAGGGAAAACATGATCAGACTGAAACCAGACTACCTTACCGGAATGGTTTTAAGAAATCGTTCTGTTGACGAAACGCAACTATTGTTGCACGTAAAATGGACAGAAAACTTCATTTGACATAAAATTTATGAGTTTATCCTGCACAATCCTCTAGGCGAGCCCCGGTAGCTCAGTCGGTAGCGTACAGGACTTGAGAACAGGGGGTCACTGGTTGGATTCCCGGCTCGGCCAATTTCTTTCTCAGGATTGATGATAGGATTCATTCCTCTCTCACCGCTGGCCATTGTTTCGACGATGGTTATGTTGGAAAGCAGCTAGTGGCTTTGAAAGAATATTGTGCGTAGTACCGGTAAAAGAAACTCCAGGAAAGTATGGATAGGTGCACTGGCAGCCGCGATATAACTGAAATAATGTGGAAAGTGGCGTTAAACACCATACAATCAATTAATGCATAATCCTCAATCTTAGGATTGGCAAGTTGCACACGGCAAAAGCCGTCTTTAGAT
Source organism: Tridacna gigas (assembly GCA_945859785.2). Classification (NCBI taxonomy): domain Eukaryota; kingdom Metazoa; phylum Mollusca; class Bivalvia; order Cardiida; family Cardiidae; genus Tridacna; species Tridacna gigas. The sequence goes on along the minus strand of OX244031.2, from coordinate 8,660,658 downwards.
TTAAAAACTGCTTTTACACAAGGACTGTAAAAAGTGGTATTTGTTGATTCATTGATAAAAGAAATAAGCCTTGCTTTGTGAAAAGTGGTCTTACTGCATCTGCAAAATTATCGACCCAGGTCAGCCTGTGCAGTCCGCGCAGGTTCACTTGAGCCGAAACCTTTTGCTTTTTGTAAATTATCTGCATGTCCGAGGATCATTCTACATCAGAACTCAGCAGGTTGTAAGACAAAATGGATTTTATGGATCCATAATTATGGGATGACTTGCTTGGTATAACGCATCAGGAAGATGCATTAAATCCCCTTTTTCCAAATCATGGCAAAAAATGTATGAGCTATGCTCTGTGAAAAGGGGCCTTAATGCATATGCGAAAAATATCGACCAAGGTCAGCCTGCGCAGTCCGGACAGGCTGACCTGGGCCGAAACTTTTCGCTATAGGTTAATTTTCTGTACGTCAAAGGGCAATTCTTCTTCATGATTAAGTCGGCTGTTTAACCCTTTCCCAAACAAGCCCTGGTTTTCACGTGTCTGCAGTACAAGTCTTTTGAAAACACTGTGGGAAAAGGAGAAATTGCTCGTAACGAGCAATTTCTCCTTTTCCCACAGTGTTTTCTACCCTTTTGGAGAACTTTCTGTCATTTTCATGAAATTTCAAATTGTCGTCTGCAAACTCTTTCAATTTGGACCAGTCTAAAATTTGTCGTTTGGGAAAGGGTTAAAGAAGTGGCTATTATAGATCCATAATTCTGTAATGACATGTTTGGTAGAATACTTCACGGAGATGCCTGAAGCCCCCTTTTGCCGCAGTATGGCTCATATTGGTGCTATACGTACCAAAATAAGAAATCCAACGAGAGAAAGTTCCTGGTCAATATTACTCTGAAATAGATTACAGTCAACCGCAAAATTACTAAGGCTGATAGATAGCTGTGTAGCTGTCTAAATTATCTAGTCAGATCAGTCTGCCCTATGTGCGCAGTCTAATTAAAATCAATTCTTTCTGTCAAAAGACTGATACCGACCTATCAGAATAGAACAATGGCCGACACAAAAAGCATCGATCTGGATATGTATGTATAGTCTACGCCGTCTGATCCCAACCGATACTTTGGTACAAAAAGTATATGACAGATTTGTGCCACATACCTTCAACCCTAATACGAGGACTTTCTTTGACAGCGAGTTTAAATTCTGAAGGGTAGAATGTTAAAATCTAACAAAGAAAAACATAGTAGAAAGTTAAATATTGATATTTTTTCTTATTTCTTCAACGTAATTATCAGATAAAAAAAATACTTTTGGTAGAAGTTTCACCCATTATCTCTTTCACTCTTTACCAGGCAACAAGGTTTTGGGCCTGTCCATTTCCGAAGCATTTTCAGACGTATATATAATTGAGATGAGCCATGCATCTGCAAAAAGGTATCGACGCATGTCAGTCTGCGTAGCCTGACCTGGGTCCAAACCGTTTGCTTTTGATCAATATTCTGTATGTCCAAGGACCGTACTACCTCAGGATACTGCCTGTTGTGGGACAGAATGGATTTTATAGATCCATAACTAGCGGTATGTGATAACTTACTTGGTATAATGCATCAAACCCCCTTTTGCCAGAACATGGCTCATATCGTATGAGCTTAGAATTATGAAATTTGTCTTTAAAAGGATAGAAATCATTGTTGGTAAGGGAGAAAATGCTGGCAACCAGCATTTTCTCCTTTTCACACTATATTTTCAAACAGCCTTCTTCCTAAAGGTCAATAAAATTCGGGATTGCGTGGTAAACAGTTCAAAAACATTTCGTTTATCCGACTGTGATGAAGTCATCCTTGAAAAATAATAAGAATCAATAGGAACTAAGAACTAATACACGAAGAGTCATACAAATTAAGCCTTAAACTGCTAAATGAATAAAACGAAAATTTCCACTTGATAGTAAAAGAACCCAAATATTGCGACTTTAAAGTTGATTTCACTCGAAAGAAAATACTGTATCGGACAGTGTAGATCAAAGATCAGACTGCACGTTCTGTGCAGTCTGATCTTGATCTGCACTGTCCGCAAAAGGGCAGTGAGTCTCGCCTAGGGGTTAAAACATTGTAAAAGCAGTTCTAAGCAACTACTCGTCATCGGCAAGTTTTCCTGTTGCCTCATTGTATTAAAAAGTTTAATATAGCACGTCGGAAAATTCTGTTTGCAGGTAGTATACGGTGCCAGTTTATCTCGTCTATTTTTTTTTGTTTGTTTTGTACAATCAACTTAACCCCTATCCTGCTAAATAAGTGAAATGAAATTTCCAAGCTGATATCAAAACCCAAATTTTGCTATTGTAACTCTTTACCAAACGACAAAAATGTAGACTGTCCAAACTGAAAAAGCATTTGCAGACGACAATTCAAATGTGACTCAAATGATGGAACTGGTCTTGGGTTGGGTAGAAAACATTGTGGGAAAATGAGAAAATGCTGGCTACCAGCATTTTCTCCTTTTCCCACAATGTTTTCAAAAGGCTTCAGACTCATTTTTGTTAAAACTCGGGATTGTGTGGTAAAGGGTTAAAGGTATTGATGGGGGGGGGGGAGAATATCTCCTTATCGGACAGTGTAGATCCAAGATCAGACTACACGGTCAGCAAAAGGTCAATGAGTCGCGCTTGTCAGCCTAGGGGATTAACAACTGATCAGCAGAGCCGATCTTTTGTAGCTGATATCGCAACGAAGAGGAATATGTTTGTCGGGATTTTAAATTCGATTCGCAACAATGTCTTACCTTTTTATCTATCCCGAGTTTTAACGTCCCTGGGAGAGAAGGTTTTTGAAATTATTGTGGGAGACTGGAAAAATGCTTGTAAATAGCTAAGACGTTTTGCGAGGAAGTTTCCTACCACATCAGAGAACTTAAACTCGTTTAATAATTTCAAACGTGTTGTCTGAAGCTACTTTGAATTTGGAAGAGTCTAAAATTTGTATTTAGGGAAAGGATTAAAGGAATTCAACCCTTATGGTGCTAAGCACGACTCACCGTCCTTTTGCGGACAGCATAGATCAAGATCAGACTGCACAGAACGTGCAGTCTGCTCTTGGGTCTACGCTGTCCGAGAAGGAAATATCTTTCCTCCAAAAATACCTTTTAAATAGGAAAATGTGGGTTTATACTATCGGTTTGAAACTTTCATTTCTATTTTATAGCAGAATAAGGGTTAATGCAGTCGTCCTCAGAACAATCCATTATTTCTCTGACATCGCTTTATTTATTTCATTAGTATTCTATTACTTGAAAACTGATTCACCCTTCTGGCACAACTTAAGAACATCCAAAATTCGTGAATAGATACACTGATCGCCGAAACATAAATGAAATGCAAAGTTATCTTACCAAAGAACTGATATGGTATAGTCCGACGTCTATTGAGACTTGCACGGATTCACTCGGTCTGACCATCGTGTGATAGTTTGTTAGTATAGCGTCTTGTATATTTCCAGCATCTGTCGTGTTGTACACACACGTCACTGTTTGAAACAGGCACTTTGTCACAACTGTAATGTAATATAGATGGATGGATGGATGGATGGATGCATGCATGGATGCATGGATGGATGGATGCATGGATGGATGCATGGATGCATGGATGGATGCATGGATGCATGGATTGGCGGTGGTTAAATTATAAGGTGGTAAGTAAGGTGGATAAATGAGTGCATTTTAAACTTTATGATTCAGATTAATTTTTTCCTTGATTATTGATTAATCGATGGATGAATAGATTGATGGACATGTAGGTTGGTGGTGAAATGTACCCACGGGTTCACCTACATGTACTTCCATTTCTCATTTTTGATTTTCAAAATGATGTGAAATACTCCCGCATTCATTATCTACTACTTCCTGATTCAACAGTTATCTAAATCTTCTTTTTTGTTTACTGAATACAAACATAAGACTCGTCAGATTTTTTTTTTTTTTTTTTTTAATTGTCCATAAATTAATTTATAAAATTCTTGTAGTTAAATCCACTGTTTCAATACAAGTATCAATTTCTTTTGTTATGTACTGACAAGGAGTTTGTTTGCTATATGTCAAAAAATGCTGTTATGTTATGCTATGTTATGCTATGCTATGTCGTGTCGTGCCGTGCCGTGTCGTGCTATGCTATGCTTCACTATGCCGTGCCGTGTCGTGCTATGCTATGCTTTACTATGCTTGACTTATTGAAGGTCGTCATATCAATTAATTAAGTATGCTTTATTAAATTATTAAATTTTTCCTCATTTGAGACCGCTGACAATTCATCTAAATGTTAAACTACTTGTGAAGTATTGTGAAAAAATTCATAGGTTACATGTATATATTTATTTTTTACATGAAAACTCATTTAAACAATTTAGCTTACAAGCACTATAATCTGACAAGTTTTTCAGTAAGCCAAACACGTTTGCGGGTTGCACTTTTTCCGGTTAAAACAAAATGACTCGCGACTTACATGTAGACCTATTTAGTTACATGTACTTGCACGAACTCGTACAAATGTAAAAATATTGAAGAAGGAGAAGAAGAAGAAAAACTGTCTTACCTAAATATACAAAGATCGTAAGACACGGAATTGGCGTCATTACTAATCCATTAAATAAATGATTGAGAATTGATATTTCCGATAGTTGATAAATGAACACAATTTAAGTACCTTAACCTTTCCCAAACAAGCCCTGGTTTTCACGTGTCTGCAGTACAAGTCTATTGAAAACGCTGTGGGAAAAGGAGAAATTGCTCGTAACGAGCAATTTCTCCTTTTTCCACAGTGTTTTCTACCCTTTTAGAGACCTTCCTGCCATTTTCATCAAATTTAAAATTGTCGTCTGCAAACTCTTTCAATTTGGACCAGTCCAAAATTTGTCGTTTGGGAAAGGGTTAACCCTCTAGATGGAAGTATATAGCACCTATTGAGAGCTTTTGACGATAATGATTCAAAATGTGGCTCAGATTATAACATTTTTTTTTTTTTTTTTTTCAAAATTTATAATTATTGTGGAAAAAGAGATGGAAAGACAGAATGTCTCCTTAATGTTTTAAAACATCGTGCTCTTCAGAGTTGTAAAAAGAAGACCCCCGATCAGTTAGTAAATGGTAAATTTGCGAGACTATTCGGATTCAACGGTAAATTTATGCCATAGGTTGAGACCTTGAAATAGTAACGAGATATTCTAAATCTTTCACCGGTTAACCCTTTACTGCACAATGATGACTTTTAACGACCTTAAAGGAGAAAGCTTTAAAAAAAAAAACATTGATAACCAGCATTTTCTCCTTTCCTCAGGATGTTTTCTACCCTATGAAAGACATCATATTTTTCGTCTGCAAATGCTTTCAATTTGGACAAGGGTATTATTTTGTCGTCTGGTATAGAGTTGACATATAATCCGACCTCTTTCGACTGCTGAAAATACAAGCCACTGACACTCAGAAACAATGTTTTGTCATAGACTTGACTAAACAAGCGGACGGTATAGATCGAAGATCAGACTTCACGTTCTGTGCAGTCTGATCTTGATTTATGCCGTCCGCAAAAAAGCCCTGAATTTTTTCCTGTAGCGCTTAAACGGTTAAAAAATATTACGACATTTATGGTTGTATAACATCTGAAATTAGGGAACTTTAAGGACAGAACATTTTAAAACCTACCTAAAAATAGTAGAAATCTGCAATATTTGATATAACCCATTGCTAGTCCAAACATTCAATCAGTGATTGAAAATGATTGATAATTGATTTTCCTTTTATAAACCACTGAAAATGTTGATTTCATCTAGTCACGGTATCCAACATTTTCAGAGGAGATTATCATCATTAATCTCATCGTACCAATGGGGATAACACTGACGGGGGATGTCGCAGAAGTTCACACTAACGCAAAGAGAAACCACAGATTTCTAAAAGTTTTTTTTTTTTTGCGTAGCTGTATGTGCTGGTCTTTGACCTACTTTTTGCTACTGATAACAAATGAATAGATAAATATTTGTGTTTGCTCAGAAATGAAGACATGTTTATTCTAAGGGTCCATGTAGTAAAGGAATGTAGACATGTTTATTCTAAGGGCCCCTGCCTGTTTCCTGGTAAATTTACGCCGTCTATCTTTTCTAAAGATATTCTTGTTATCATTGTTTTTTGGGGTCAGTGCAACCCCGATACTGAAACCTGAAAAGAAGCAAAATGTCGCACAGGGAGATAAATTGGTAGAGGTACTTCAGTTGGCTGATCGGTCGGTCGGTCGATCGGTCGGTCTGTCGATCATACATACATACATACGTAGGTAGTTACGGATGGAGAGACGGACATACTGCCAAAAAAAGAAACGGACACACATACATAAAAATAATTAGATGGACAGACAGATAGGCAGGTCGATAGACAGATAACGCTTGTAAACTCATCTATGATTGACAGAAGATCTATACTAAAGTTTTGCTATCAGCTTCCTGGGTTCGTATTCACCATCCATTCTAAAGAGCATTCTTAGACTTATTCTCCACAATTTTATAAATTTGAAAGTAACACAACTCCTGATTGGCTAAACCAAATGGTTTAGCCAATCAGGAGATGTGTTGCTTTCAAATTTAGATAATCTTAGAGAATAAGACAAAGAATGTTCTTAAGAATGGGTGGTGAATACGCACCCTGGAACATGTCAAACGGCCCTTGTGCCAGGAAACAACGTTCATTAAGCAGTATTGATTCATCAATTAATGGACCAACGTTTACGAGGGGTGTTTACAATTTCTCTACATTTCAATAAATTAATATTCCCTATATCAATACAGCAATCATTTTCCATTATTCTTGAACAGTTTATCAAACAAAAAATGCGTGTTTACCGAGTGTGAATACGTTATGATTTCTTTCTTATTGCTTCCATTCTTTAACTGTTTGGGAAACTAAAGTCATTGCTCAGAATCATAGCCTGGGTCCGTATTCACCAACCATTCTAAAGAACATTCTCAGACTTATTCTCCAAGATTGTCTAAATTTTGAAAGTAACACAACTTCCGATTGGCTAAACCAAATGGTTTAGCCAATCAGAAGTTGTGTTACTTTCAAATCCAGAAAATTTTGGAGAATAACACTAGGAATGTTCTTAAGAATGGTTTGTGAATACGGACCCAGATCTTGGACCCACACTGCCCGAAAAATTGTGAATTTCCGATCAAACTAAATAGAATTGTATTATTACATCATTAGAAATGTTCGGTTGATGTTATGCGTAGTCGTCCGATGAATTAGGGAACTTTTGACCAAACGTTAGACAAAATGTGGCTTTGTTTTGGCTTTGTTTTGATTTGTTTTGATGGAGAAGGAGAAAATGACGATTACCAGCATTTTTCCTCTCCCTTCAATTTTTTAAAGCCTTCTTCTTCGTAGTCGGAAACACGAAAACGTTTGGTTAGGGATGTAACCGAAATCACGCTCATGTCGCCTTCTTGTGTCCCTTATGGAAATTTTGCAAAAACTTCGATCGGGTTTTCTTTCTTTTTTTTTTTTTTTTTTTCATCGAGCAATAGATTCTTTTTAACTTCTCTTTATTTTGCTCAAACCCGATATTTTTGGTGCGTTTAGATGTTCGTCCTTTTTCTTGGTATGCATTTGTTTTCGTATATGTTAAACACTTAAGCTGCTGAATAAATGAATCGAAAATCTCCACTTCATAGTAGAAGCCCAAACATTGCGTTTTCCAAGTTGATTTCACCGGAAACAAAATACCGTAACGGACAGTGTAGATCAAAGATCAGACTGCACGTTCTGTGCAGTCTGATCTTGATCTACACTGTCCGCAAAAGGTCAGTGAGTCGCGATAAGCAGCTTAAGGGTTAAAATTAGCAACGCAGTGAAGAGTATTTGATTAATTAGTGACCATGTTAAACAAAGGAGTCGTCATTTGCTTGCTGTTGATCAAGTCTGATTTCCGGCGTTTGTCAATGTAAATACTAACTTTCTGTTTCATAGATTTTGTTTCTACAATATGATCTGTAGGGTATAAGCCATGGTCTGGCAAAAGGGGATTCAATGCATCTCCGTGATACATTGTACCAAGCAAGGAATCGCATAATTATGGATCCATAAAATCCAGTTTGTCTGACAACCGGCTGAATCGTGAGGTAGAATAGTCTTTTGACATGCAGAAAATTTACGAAAAGCAAACTAAAAGTTCTGACCTGGGTCAGCCTGCACAGACTGACCAGAGTCGATAATTTTTGAAGATGCATTAACCCTTTCCCAAGCAAGCCCTGGTTTTCACGTGTCTGCAGTACAAGTCTTTTGAAAACACTGTGGGAAAAGGAGAAATTACTCGTAACGAGCAATTTCTCCTTTTCCCACAATGTTTTCTACCCTTTTTGACAACCTTCTGCCATTTTCATCAAATTTAAAATTGTCGTCTGCACACTCTTTAAATTTGGACCAGTCCAAAATTTGTTGTTTGGGAAAGGGTTAAACCCCCTTACATGGAGCATTACTCATATACATGTATATTGTGTAACATTTTGAACTAGCATTGGATAATAATAAAAAAAAAAAAGGAAATGGAGTTAACCATGACTTAAACCGATTGTCTAAACTTTTTTCAGCTTTAATTGGAATGGGTGGGGTGAAGGAGATCTTCTAATAAAACATGTTGAGAGATCTTAACCCTTATTCTGCTAAGTAAGTGAAATGAAACTTTCAAGCCGATAAAAATATTTCCTTATCGGACAGTGTAGATCCAAGATCAGGCTGCACGTTCTGTGCAGTCTGACCTTCATCTACACTGTCCGCAAAAGGTCCTTGAATCGCGTTTAGCATCCCAGGAGTTACTAAAGTAAAGAAAGCCTAAATTTTATCTCGGAAATAAGTTTAAGAATAACCTTTAGAAGTCACTTTGCTTTCAAACGAAGTCGTGTGATTATTCATCGATTGGTCTGTCCATTTTTCAAATGGTTAGTTTTAAGTCGGTTTACTAACATATTTCTTTCTCGTTTGTTTAGTTAGCCATGCCATTGTTTAACTTTTTTCACAAAAATATACCATGTATTAAAGAGACTATTGGGGGAAAATACGTGAAACAAACAGCAAGTGCTGGTAACTAGAATTTTCTAGATTTCTCAAAATATTTTCTACCCTTTCAAAGGCAAACCCTATCATTTCAAACAAATTTATTTTGTCCTCTGCAAATGCTTTCCGTCTGGAAAAGAACAAGAGTTTTGTCGTCTGGCACAAAATTTAACTGGCTGGTTGGTCGTTGAATTGTTTGGTTACGACGAGTCACTCCCAGATCAGTTGGTTGCTTGGTAAGTGAGAAATATGATAGACCGTTCAGATAAAACATTGTTTTATGCTGGAAAATTCAATTGATCTGTCCTAGGGTCAGGGAATTAACCCTTTTAAACACAGTCCCGACTTTCAACGACCCTTGGAGATAAAGCTTTTGAAAACATTGTGGGAAAGGGAAAAAAATGCTGGTAAATCGCTTTTCCCTTAATGTTTTCTACCATTCTATAGTGGTTTGGGACGCGTTTATTTGGTCGTCTGCAAATGCTTTCAGTTTGGAATTGTCTTTAATTTTGTCGATTGGTATAGAGTTAATTAACGATAGAGATTATCGAACTTTTAAAGAATCCAATTAGTTGGAAGCAAAATAAATATGAAAAAAAAAAGTTAACCCTAAGTGCTACGGACATTTAAAGTGGGCTAGTGGAGGATATATACTAAGATCAGACTACAAGTAATGTGCAGACTTGTCCTAGATCTTTTGTGCGATAAACTTCCCCAAATATATGCCGCATGGCTATAACTGTCCTCTTTCTTCAGACTGTTAATGCCAGTCTCATGATCTTTGTTTGGTAGTGTAAAGCTTACGCTGCACTGTATCAGACCACGAAATTTTAAACTTGGCCCAATTTGAAAGTATCTGCAGACCACAAATAAAATGTGGCTTAAATGACAGACTTTGTTATTAAACAGATAAAAACACATTGTGGGAGAAGGAGAAAATTATTGTTACTAGCATTTTCTCCTTCACCAAACGCCGCCTTATTTAGGGTCGTGAAACCACGGGATTGTTTGATAAAGGGTAAAGTTTACACAGTCAGTATTACAATAATAGTCATGTAATTAGATCAAAGTCAAAGCACCTATGTAGGCTTATTGATTCATAAACCCAGGTTATTCTGTTCTGTTCGCTTATCATGAGAGCGGCATTACGTAAATAAAGGTTGTAATAAATGATCTAGTCGGTCGGTAGGTAAGTCAGGCAGTTGGATGGATGAATGGATGGATGGATTTATCGATTCGGTTTGTTGACTTTACTGGAATACTTTAACTGAAATAAATACGAATTTTTCCGAAGAGCAAGTAGGAGACAGTCGTGTAAATCATCGTAGAAAAATGTCTGTCATAGACAATTGTTCAGTTTCCCACAGTATTTTGCCTGTGATTCAAATGGACCGTTTTCTCCTTTCTCACAATTATATCTCCTATACGTCACTTGACAATCTACAAGTTAACCCATCAGCATAAAAAATATATATATACGACTATTCGCACGACAATTGATATTATGTAATGTTTATAGTGAACTAAGACAAAAAATACCTAAAGCGCTACTATTTCAAACACCCATCAGTTTATAAGTATCATCAATTGTTAATGTCTTCGAATAGACCATCCTCGTTAACCCAGTTCCGATGTATTCCGTAAACTACATCCATCACGATGAATGGTAGGTAATACTTCACACCTGGGTTAACGAGGGTGCGAATAGACAGGACCTCATTAAGTTGTGTATTTTTATTAAATATTGAGAAATAGTATAATATTACATACTAATGCATAGAAAGTTCCTATTGTTCAACCTTTTATTGTAAAATGCCGACTTTCAACAACCTGAAAAGAAGGCTTTTGAGTTCATTTTGGTAAGAGGAGAGAATGCTAGTAACGGGCATTTTCTACTGTTCCCATAATGATTTCTCCCCTATGAAAGACAATTTTTATTTTTTGAATAACATTAATTTGTCGTCTGCATATGCTTGCACTTTGGTGAAGGCAAAAATTGTCATCTGTAAGAGAATTAAATGAATAAATCTTATATAAAATTTATCTTTTTATATGTATACCTGTAATGAAAGGAGGTTGCCTTGTCTTTCTTTCCAATAATATATGTACTGTAAACCCGAATTGTATGTCTTTAAGAATACTTTCACTTTTAAAGCCCCAGTGTTTTCGAAGGTGCAGACCTGTGATCAGACTGAACTTTGAGTTCGGCCTGATGTTGGCCTACACTCTCAGCACCCAAAGTACAGGAAAGTGTGGACCTGTGATCGGACCGAACTTTGAGTGCGGCCTGATCTTGTCCTACACTGTCCGCCATACTACAAGAGAGTATTCAGGCGCGTTTCACAACAAGGGGACTTGAAGAATTACCTTGTCTCTTTTTCTTCATAGTTTGACTATTTGGTCATCTCTCCCTCTTTATATGATATTATTTCTCTTCATACATATTGTTTCTTGTTGATTAGTTTTTTTTTATGTAATTCCTATTATTTCTGCTTCTGATAGGTAACTATAGGTTAACTCTTTTTTTTTCTTTTTTTTTTCTACAGTTTGGTTACTTCACGTTTGATATGTATATACACATGTGGCATCATTCATTGAAAAACTTGCATTCTGACAAGACAATGTATTATGTATACGTCTAAATAAAATGTCTGTTCTGTTCTGTTCTGATATTATGAACTCTTTACCAGAAGATAAAAAAGTTAGACTCGGCCACTTTGATAGTACTTGGTAGACCACAAACAAAAACTGTCTGTATTCATAGAAATTGTTCTTGACAAGTCGGCAAGATGTTGGTTATCAGAATGTTCTTCCTTTTCCACAATGTGTGTAGAAGCGTTCCTTCTCTAGGTCTTTTAAAATTGGCATTGTTTGGTAAAGTGTTAAAAAGGTGTATATACTATTTAGTTTTCGTATGTTTCAACATATAAAAGCGTCTCTTCTTTTTCTCACAAACGAAAACAGTAAAACAATAAAGCTTTTGTTATCCTTTGTAACAACGTTATTCCTTCGGAAAACGTCACGTTCATGGCGTGAATACTGCTATGCCGCGACCGTAGATTTCTCTTAAGACTATGCGCTATGAAAGAGAACACTTTATTAAAACTAATTCTTCTTAAAGTCCAAATCTTCTTATTCGTAAACGCACAGAAATACTACAATATGAGTCATGCTCTGGCAAAAGGAGTCTTAATGCATCTCCGTGTATATCAAGCAAATCGGCACATAATTATGAATCCACAAAGTCCATTTTGTCTGCAACAAAATGGATCTTAAGGTAGAAAAATCATGGACATGCTGAAAAATTAATGTCCAAAGAGCATCGACCCATGTCAGCCTGTGCCTATGCATGTAAACACCTTTTCGCAGAGCACGACTAAAATATATTTTATCCTTTCTTTTTTTTTTTCTCTTTTCGCTTAAAACTTATTTTTGCTTCTTGCTTTGGTTTTATTTTATCATTATTTCCAAAGGGATAGCATTGTGATAACGATATATGTGGATCTAGGCCAGACATCATTTAAATGTAAATAATAGCAATAACAAATAAACCCTTTACCGCACAATGCCGACCTTTAACGACCCTAAAAAAAAAGGCTGTAGAAAACATTGTGGGAAAAGGAGAAAATGCTGGTAACCAGCATTTTCTTCTTTTCCCACAATGTTTTCTACCCTATGAAAGATAAATTTTATATTTTGAGTAACATCTAATTTGTCGTCTGCAAATGCTTTCAATTTGGACAAAGCTAAAATTTTGTCGTCTGGTAAAGAGTTAATGTAGAAATCTGCGAGTGACATATTGATCTGTGCTGTTTACCTTCGTAAAAAGCCGATAGCACCTGTAGGTTTAAAAGCTAACATGATCAAGTAAAGGCAGGTAATCAATATTGGGATAGAGCGAACGGAGATTTGTTTTAAGAGTAAACTCCCTTCTTAATGTTAGCGAGGACTTCGGATATATATATATATATATATATAAGCCGTGCTCTGGCAAAAGGGGGCTTAATGCATCTCCAAGATACCAAGCAAGAGATATATATAAGCCGTGCTCTGGCAAAAGGGGGCTTAATGCATCTCCATCATACCAAGCAAGAGATCACATAACTAGGGATCCATAAATTCCGTTATGACTGACAACCGACTGTATCATAAGGTAGACTAGTCCTTTGACATACAGAAAATTGACCAGTAGCGAAAAGTTTCGGTCCAGGTCAGCCTGCGCGGACTGCGCAGGCTGACCTGGATCGATACCTTTCGCAGATGCATTAAGCCCTCTTTTCACAGAGCATGGTTCATATATAGGTGGCACTCTGAAAAAAGGGGTTTTATGTATTTTCGTTGCGCACTATACCAAACCAGTCGTCGCATAATAATTACGGATCTATTTTGTCAGAAAACTTTCCGAGTCGTAAGGGAGAATGGTCTTATTATATGCAAAAGTTTAACCAACAACAAATTGTTCCGACCTCGTCAGCCTGCGAGGACTCTGCAGGCTGTTACGGGTCGATATTTTTTGCATATGCATTTAACCCCCTTTTCCATAGAGCACTACTCATACACGTGAGCCAAGCTTTGTGAAAAGCGGGCTTAATGCATCTCCGAAAAGAATCGACTCAGGTCAGCCTGCGCAGTCCGCGCAGGCTCCCCGGGGCCGAAACTTTTCGCAATTGGTCAGTTTTCTGTATGTTAAATGACAAGTCTACCTCATGTTTCAGTCGCCGAGCCCCGTAGCTCAGTCGGTAACGTACAAGATTTGAGAACAGGAGGTCGCTGGTTCGATCCCCGGCTCGGCCAATTTCTTTCCAAGGATTGATGATAGTCATTGCGACAGGATTCATTCCTCTCTCACCGCTGACCATTGTTTCGACGATGGTTATGTGGGAAAGCAGCCAGTGGCTTGGAAAGAATATTGTGCGGAGTACTGGTAACAGACACTCCAGGAAAGCATGGGTTGGTGCACTGACCGCCGCGATATAACTGAAATAATGTTGAAAACGGCGTTAAACACTATACAATCAATCAATCAAACAATCAATCATGTTTCAGTCGGTTGTTAGACAAAGTGAACTTAACTGATCCATGATCATGTGATGTCTTACTGGGTACCACACATAATGGAGATGCATTAAGGCCCCTTTTGCCAAAGCATAGCTCATTTCTAAAAATATTTTTTCGCCAGTGTTTGATCCGTATAAATCTTTCAGCGCCATAGACGAAAACAGGAGCTTTTGCGGAAGACATAGATCAGGATCAGACTGCAAAGTCTGATCCTTGATTCATACCGTTTGCCATATCCAAATCCATATTTATCCCTTAGAGCGCTCAGCACAATTTAACCCTCATCCTGCTACATAAGTGAAATGAAACTTTCAAGCAGATTGTAAAAACCCAAATTTTGTAGTTTCAAAGGTATTTTGATGGGAATGATATCTCCTTATCGGACAGTGTAAATCCAAGATCAGACTGCACGTTATATGCAAGTTAATATTCATCAACACTGTCCGAAAAAAGGTCCTTGAGTCGCGTTTCGCAGCCTAAGGGTTAAGTTTTTTCGTCGACTCTTTTTTTACCCTTTTGTGCTAGTGTAGATTAAGCCTTCAACACATAATCCCGAGTTCTTACAGCCTTGAGAAGGAAAGGTTTTGAAAACATTGTGAGAAAAAGGAGAAAAATTGTTAACCGGCATTTTCTCCTTGTTCCACAATGTTTATGCCCTTTAACTATTTCGGCGCCAAATAAGCAAACTTGGCTTCTTTTGATGGCTGTAAATACAATCCACTGAGTCCCCGGAAGATTTATATCACATAGGCTTGACCACACAAGCGGAGGGCATATATCAAAGATCAGACTGCACATTCTGTGCAGCCTGATCTTGATCTATGCCGTCCGCAAAAGTCCCTGTTTTCGCCTATGGCGCTGAAAAGGTTAAATTCCAATAATTCTCCACACCCTTTCACAAACGACTTATCTCATTGGAGAGGTCATCAGACCTCTCCAACAGTGGTGAGTTTAAAAGGCAGACTGCCCCAGAAATCACTGTCTAAATCCATTTGTTTTTGCGAAATTTTTCTGATACACAGTCTATTTCGTCATGGTTTTATAAACAAACCGAAATCAAAAAACTGAAATAGGAAAACAACGTTTTCTTTTATATGACGGATTTCCGAAAAGATTTATTATACTATATTGGTAGTAAATGATCTCTCCAATAATTGCAATTTTTCATTAAACAAATAAATCTAAGCAGAGGGGAAAAAAAAATCGCTAAAAAAAAAAATTAGAAAGAACACCGCGGAAAAAGATCACGTGACTTGATACTATATGGAGAATTCGTACCCTGGAGAACTCGTACCCTAATCTCGATAGCACGAGTTCTCTGGAGAACTCGTACCCCACAAATAGATAGAAATAGGTTGATCAGTATGTTTTCAAGTTCTATTTTTCAAAACTGACTAGATTATAGCATTGTTCTGTTTTATTAAAAAATTCTATGGATTTATAATGACATAGATTTGATGAAATAACACACAGAGCTGCTTCTATTATGCGGGATTGCGAGAATCCTGCGAAAATCAACTTAGGAGCGCGAAAGAAAGTCGTGCCTCTTCGCCCTACTTGCCGCACACCTCAAAAGAGTCTGTGGTCCTTTGATTTTGGGCGGATTGCGCAGGCTGACATGGATCGATACTTTTTGCAGATGCATTAAGCACCCTTTTCTCAGAGCATGGCTCATTTATCTACTTTCTTAAATTTTTAACGTTTAGACAAACAACCTCTTCATTTTACATGTCTGCAGCAGACAACTTTTCAAAATATTGTGGAAAGAGGAGAAGCTGGTAGTCACAGCAGTTTCTCCTTTTGTCACAATGGTTTCCATCACACCAAAGCACCATCTTCCACATTAATTATCAAAGTTTAAATTGTCGTCTGCATGCTTTTTCTGTTTGGGACAGTCAAAAAATTGTTGTTTGTTAAAAGATTATAAAATGTTACATTTATGTTTAACATGTCTGGTACTAGTATTATGTATAGGCCACCTTTATTTGTTGTTATCAGGTAAGATTCTTGCCTCTTCAGTGGAATTAGCGTATTGTATCAAATTTTAATTGAAGGATTTCTCCTTTCCAAAAAAAAGTTTGGCTTATCTGAGCGCACATTACAAACATTCATTAGAGGGTCGTTCCTTTCGAAAATGAGCTAAATTGGATGATCATCTTCAGTTTTGTGTCCTTTAATTTTGAAAAAAATATGCATTTCTGAGCATGTTAATAGCATATGGCCTCCAATTCCTAGAATATTATAATAATGTGGAACATATACTGTTTTGTGCCTTTACACCGACAAGATTGAAAAAAAAAAAAGTTTTTTCTCATTCACTTTTAATGCCTAACTTGTTTCTTTACATCTACCAAAATATATTGAAATCAAAAGCTAATAAACTATTTGAAAACATTGATGTTGACCTCTCCTGGCTTCTTTTTTAAAGAAGCCAACTTGTATGAGCTAAATTTGGTTTTTCAGCTGCAAATACTTTCAGTTTGGACAAGTCTAGAATTTTGTCGTTGGGTGAACAGTTAACCTTTTACTAAACAATCCTGAGTACAATGACCATGAGAAAGAAAGCTTTTAAAAAATATTATGGGAAAAGGAGAAATTGCTGGTAATCAGCATTTCCTCCTTTTCCCACCGTGAATATTTTTTGCCCTTCCAAAACATTTTTAATGTTTGAGCCACATTTTTTTTTTTTTTTTTTTGTCGTCTGCAAATGCTTTCAGTTTAGGCAAGTTTACATAGAGGATCTTACATGAGTGTTTATGTATTATCATTCTTATCAAACGAGTTGACTAAATACATTTTAGTCAATGAGTTTGATAAAAATGATAATGCATAAACACGAATGTGAGATTCTATTTATCCATAAAACAAATAAAAGGCAAAAATATCCTGCATCATCACCTTTAGCCTATACAGCATTCACGGGTCCATGTTTACAATTGTAGTTCGGTTTCAAATGTGTACATACACAAGTAGATAGATCTTTGACATAAACTCCGAAAATAGAATGAAACAGGTTCTAGAGGGGTTTAGTCTACCTATTTCCCCAATTTTGTTGTTTTAAAAGACTTTCGCCGCATTTTTTGGTTTTTATTAGACATGAAAATCAAACACTTTCCACACGTATACGTCTTAGCAACAATGACGTCATTTTTCCGCGACACGGCGTAGTCGTACAAATTCCGGCACGTGCTGTGGTTGGTTTCTCTGGCTTCACGCGCTTATGACTAAAAACTGATCAGAACCGGGACCCAAAAAACGATAATACCCTAGTGTATTATGAAAAATAAGTCATGGGTTTAATACACTGCCGGAGGAGGTTTTATGTGATAAAATTTTATAATTTGGTAAAGAGTTAAGGTCTAAAGCTGAAACCAAGGCATGCACAACGGGTTGACAACATTGGTAGACGGAGTATAAGTTTGAAAGGTACATCCTTACAGCCAGAGAAAAAGAAAAGACGCCGTCAAAATTTGATAGACTGTAGAATGGTTCAGAATTCAGTCAGCTATGTAAACATGGATAAATTACCGATTTATATGGTGTAAGGATCAATACATATATCGGAAAACTTCGATTTGAAATCGGAAACGTCCAAACAGTTATTTCTTTGATGGCCTCCAGAAAATGAAATGCATCGCAATCTATGCAAACTTGCAACCATCAGGGGCAACATTTGGCATGAAGATACAAGAATGTTTATAGTTAGATAAAGTATAGATGAAGTGGGTTTAAAAAGTGGCTCAAAGCGAATATAGGTGTACCTTTAAATTTTGTTTGTATGTGTGTGTGTGTGTGGGGGGGGGGGGGGGGGGGGAGTTAAGAGGGGGAAAAAAAAAGATCGGGAAAAAAGTTGTAATTTGATATTTGATATCAGTTACTAGAACTTACCATAAAATGATTTGGATTCAACGATTAATAAAAATCAAATCTTAACCGTTTACTACGCAGCCAGGTGTAAAACGACCCTAAGGTGGAAAGCTTTTGAAAACTTTGTGGGAAAAGGAGCAAATGCTGGTGACCAGCATTTTCTCCTTTTCCAACAATGTTTTCTGCCCTTTCAAAGACAAATTCCATCGTTAATGCTATATTTGAATTGTCGTCTGTAAATATTTTCAATTTGGACATGTCTAAAATTTTGTCGTTCGGTAAAGAGTTCAGGGTTCAGTGACATAAATTTGCTTTCAAACCTTTATTTAGACAGCCAAATAAAACAGTGAGGATTTTTCAGCCGGTAAGACGCACTAAAATAATGTAAGGTCAAGGCCGTTTTTCTTCGAATATTTGAAAAAAAAAAAAATAACGGAAAATTTAGCTTAACCCCTAACCTGCTATATAAGTTAAAGAAATATTTTAAAACAAAAAAAAAAAGAAAAAGAAAAAGAAATATTTCAAGACGATATATATAGTAAAAACCCTAATAATGTTTTTTCAAACTTACCTTTTTTGGAGAACAAAATCTCCTTATCGGACAGTGTAGATCAAAGATCAGACTGCTCGTTCTGTGCAGTCTGATCTTGATCTACACTGTCTGCAAAGGGTCAGCGAGTCGCGCTTAGCAGCTAAAGGATTAACTCTTTACCAAACGACAAAATTTTAGATTCGTCCAAATACAAAGCTTTTACAGACGACATTCCAAATGCGACTCAAATCAAAGACTTTGATTTTGAAAGACTTGAAGTCAATGTGCAACAGAGAGAATATGCTGCCTACCATTTTTTTAAATCTTTTCTCAGAATGTTTTTAAAAGCCTTCTTCTCAGCTCGTTAAAACTCGGGATTGTGTGGAGAAAGGTCAAAGATGAGACTCTGCATTCTGTACAGTATGATTTTGATCTAATCTGACCACAAACAGAGAACTATAGTTGTGACAGGCACTCTACAGGTTAAGTAAATAAGATTATAACTACAAATGTAATTTGTTTGACTTGGCGCACCCACTATAACTCCAACTCGATAAACTTTTCATTAAGAGCTAATATTATTGTCTGTTTTTTGGGAATACAAGTTTAAAAACTACGAACCATGATGACATAATATAAACATTATCGAGTTGGGTTTATAAATTTTCTCGTCACGGTACGTGATTTTAAACATGTTATCCCAAACATAAACAATAATATAAACTGATAATGAAACATTTATCGAGTGAGAGCTATATCTCGGCATACACAAAGGCCAATACAAATGTCCCGTAAAGTATGTCGAAATCGCACAAAAGAATTCTTATGCAGAGGCAAATTGGAAAGATTTCACCCATAAATAATATACAATCATGTAGTTAATAATCACGAAGTGGGTAGTCGAAACCGTTTGGCCTCAATCTATTTCTTTTTTTTTACACTCATTTGTTGATTGATTGATTGAATGGCGTTTTACACCGCTTTCAACGTTATTTTAGTCATATCACGGTGACAGCTCGCATATTCATGTATTTCCTGGGTTTCACAAGTACTGAGCTAGGGCTCTGAAGTGTCTTGCCCAAGGATACTCCCTTGAAACATTTCAGATATCATTTTTAACTCCTTACGACACAATCCCGAGTTTTAACGACCCTGGGCAATTAGAGTTTTAAAAAGAAAAAAGTGTTGGAAAAGGAGAAAATGCTGGTATCCAGCATTTTCTCCTTTTCCAACAATGTCGTCTAACCTTTCAGAAAAAAAAAAAATCCTATCATTCGAGCTACATTTAATTTGTCCTCTGCAAATGCTTTGAATTTGGACTAGTCTTTCACTGTCGTGTGGGAAAGAATTAAGTCATTCTACATTAACCTCTTCGCTATGAGTTAGATTGGTTACCTCCCCTGATACTCGTACAGCG
Source organism: Tridacna gigas (assembly GCA_945859785.2). Taxonomy (NCBI): domain Eukaryota; kingdom Metazoa; phylum Mollusca; class Bivalvia; order Cardiida; family Cardiidae; genus Tridacna; species Tridacna gigas. The sequence goes on along the minus strand of OX244031.2, from coordinate 8,640,705 downwards.
GGGATCAATTTCGTTGTCTGCGCATGTCATATTCTTCGAAGATTCGACCTGTCTGCTATGACGCATCACCCATCCCCCGTATACCGGGGAAAAGTAGGGCTTATATCGAAGCTATTAGCCTATTATGAAAGCATGTAGGGGCTGTTTTAATAAATGGTCGGTGCATAAGTTACATGCTAGCCGATCATAGTTGAATAAATGGCACCAGGTAGCGTTTTATTGAGTAAACGTTTATTTCAACTGAAATTCAAAGTCACGGTTGTTGTTTTGAAAAATTACTCCGCTTCTGTACCCAGGATGCCCAAATTAGATAGATGTGTATTTGTAGAATGCCATCTAGCGGGAGATAATGGGATCAATTTAGCTACAGAAATGAATGAAGACAATGTCACTTCCGGTGGTGGAAAATTGTTTGATATAACGGTCGATACAGTATCGCAACGGGTGAAATAGTAATTATATAAATGGATTTTGTGTGACGATATAATTCGTTTTGTTATATATGTTCAGTTATGTCAGAATTAACACATTTTATCTCCTGCGAACGATAGCTTTAGCTTTTTCTTGTAACAGATCAGTTTTGAAAGCACTCAGGCAAGAAAGATTGGTCCTAACGAGCAATTTCTGTTTTTCTCACAATGTTTTTTACGTATGAAATTCCTTTTGAAATATAATCACGTTTAACTCTTTACCACACAATCCCGACTTTTAACGACCCTGAGGAAGTAGCCTTTTGAAAACATTGTGGGAAAAGGAGAAAATGCTGGTAACCAGCATTTTCTCCTTTTCCCACAATGTTTTCTACTCTTCCAAAGACAATTTTTAATTTTTGATTCACCTTTATTTTGTCGTCTGCAAATGCTTTCAATTTGGACTGGTCTAAAATTTTGTCGTTTGGTAGAGTTACAAAAAGAAAAAAATGAACCATGCTCTGGTAAAAGGTGGCTTAATTGCATGCTACCCAGCAAGTCATCACACGATGATGGATCCATAAAATCCGCTTTGTCTGACAACCAACTGAATCATGAGGTAAACTGGTCCTTGGACATGCAGAAAATTGACCGATAACTAAAAGTTTCGGCCCAGGCCAGCCTATGCGGACTACGCAGGCTGACCTGGTCGATACTTTTTTGCAGATGCATTAAGTCCCCTGTCCCCAGAGCATGCCTCAATTGTGTTAGAACTCGACTGCTGAAAATTTGTTTTAGGGGGTTACAGTGTAAACTGGTATTGACACAGTTTGGCTTTGCGACACATTTGCATCGTCCTCTAAAGATACCATCTCTAAATGGCATAAAGCGAAGAAGTATGCACACAACTTTAGCCTTCTTTCACAATAAAAATGATGATGATGATGAGGAGGAGAAGGAGGAGGGGGAGAAGGAGGAGGAGGGGGGGAGGAGATGGTAGCATTTAGGTCCCCCCTCCCGTAGTTGTAGTTATAATAGGCATGGATCGACCGTCTTTAGGAGAGAAAGAATCTTGAGTGCTCAAATCGGATACTAGATATTTCGGGTACAAGACCGTAGCTCGTCTTCGAACACCCTGTTAGTTGTATTACGTGCCCAGTATAAATCCTATACACGTGAGGCTACCTCTGGACATCTCACCACTCACCTCACACAATCAATATCATGTATTACAAGGCTTAGATTTAAAGGCTACTCCCGTTGTCATGGAAACATAAATGTTTTTATTACCTTGAAGATATATACTTAACCCGCGAACTCATTTGTAAATAGGCTACATTTTTTCGGTCTGATAAAGACGTAAACGAACCCAACCTAACTGTTTTCACACAGTCTAATGCATGCCATCTCACAGTTTATCATTTGTAAAGACGGCGGATTGACGTTATGCAATGATTAAGTTCGTGACCCTCTCGGATCGAGTACCATGCAAACACTTTACTCTGTGACAAGTTGATCATTGACGAGTATCGCTATATATTTGAGTGTAACTCATTCAATGGTGAAAGGAAAAATGTAATTATTAAGGAATATTTGAGCCACGCTCTGGCAAAAGGGGGCTTAATGCATCTCGGTGATCCATGGTACCAAGAAAGCCATCACGTACCTATGGATCCAGAACAGCTACGTTTTTTTGAACAATAGACTTAATCAGGAGGTAGACTCGCCCTTGGACATACAGAAATTTGACCCGTAGCGAAAAGTTTCGGTCCAGGTCAGCCTGCGCGGACTGCGCAGGCTGACCTGGGTCGATATTTTTCGCAGATGCATTAAGCCCCCTTTTCACAGAGCATGGCTCATTTGGTTTGACATAATAATGTCGATAAATTTGAATGTCTTTTAAATTCAACAGATCGGTCTGAAATCGTTACTTTGTGCAAATTAAAATCATCATAAATTCATTTTAACTCATGTGCGGTTAAAATTAAGTAATCTCTGCAATATACTGATATTAAAATTTTGACCCCCTCTCTCTGTCTCTCTGTCTCTGTCTGTCTGTCTGTCTCTCTCTCTCTCTCTAATGATACTAACACCAAATAAATTTTGTGTCAGGTACATTTACCTTTGTTTTTTGTAAAAGAAACAGGGTGAATAAAGGTATTGTATTGTATTGTATTGTATTGTATTGTATTGTATTGTATTGTATCGTATCGTATTGAATTGTATTGTATTGTACTATACTGTATTGTATTGTATTGTATTGTATTATACTATACGGCATTACTATTATACAACGACTTAAAATATGTTTGTTGATCCTTTACCACACAATCCTGAGTTTTAACGATCCTGAAGAAGATGGCTTTTGAAACGATTTAGGGAAAATGAGAAAATGCTGGTAACCAGCATTTTCTCCTTTTCCCACAATGTTTTCTACCCTATCAAAAGCAGGGATTACAATTGAGCCAAATTTGATATGTCGTCTGCAAGTGCTTTCAATTTGGTGCGGAGTCCAAAATTCTGTCGTTTGGAAAAGAGATAAAGGAGAGGTTCACTATAAAAGCCACTGGTCCATCTCACACAATGTTTATCAATTCAGTTATAGTTTATTGAGTATTTAGGCCTCTGGTCCAGTAATTATTATATATTCAATATAATAAAGCTCCCTCGAATAAAATATGTCCAAAAAACATTCAATGAAAACAGCACATTAGGATAATATAAAGATAATTGGGTATTAGTAAAAGAACCGCATGCGAGGGAGAAATTCCAGACAACAGGCTAGACTCTCCGTCCCACACGGTGATATGAGAAAACTACTAACACAAAAGAGGAAGTACATGGAATACACGTTAAACATGACTTCGAAAGCATAGACCTGTGAGCAACTGTCAATTCATATAATGCAAACGGGGTTTCATGAGGTCTGATGGTTGGTCAGCACTGTCCGTTAAAGCTCACTGTCAATGTCAGCAAGCTGATAAATAAATAAAATAAAAATATAAAAACGACACAAAAACGATAATTGTTGCAAAGTCAAAGTTGTCTCTCTATCAGACAGGGTAGATTCAAGATCAGACTGCTCGTTCTTTGCAGTCTGATCTTCATCTAGACTGTCTGCAAAATACAACCATAGTGGGTCGCAGTTAACAACCATGGGGTTTTCAGGTTTAACACGTTTATTTTAGAGAAATATAAACACACCTTAACGAGTTTATTTGCACATTCTGTGTGTTTTAGGGTCAGGTATTGGTCACTTTTGGTCAAGAATTTGCTAGTATCGCTGTGCATACATATATTCCCACGCTTTGTAATCCTCAGGCTGCTAAGCGCGACACGGTGACCTTTTGCGGACTGTGTTGATCAAGATCAGACTGCACAGAACGTGCACTCTGATCTTGATCTACACTGTCCGATATGCAGATATGTTTCACTAAAAAAGAACTTTGAAATAACAAAATTGTGGGTTTTGGTAGCGGCTTGAAAGTTTCATTTAACTTACCTAGCAGTATAGGGGTTAATAGAAGTATTGCCGATTAAATTTTGATTCAAGTGAAATCTGAAAAGAAAACCACTATTCCCTGACCCGATCTAGCCCCCAACCCACCCCGACCCAGTGTTGTTTGTCCAATCCACCATAAATCTTGGTCGACCTAATTTTACAGGTTTCCATTGAATAGCATGTGGCATACGTGAATAAAATTTTGCCGATATAGTAAAGGATAGAGTCCATTGGACCGCGTTTATGCTATTTATATTCGAATTCAACCCATAGAGAGGAAAATAACCGTGTTTACACCTGATTCTATTGGACGCTTTCATAAATTTTAACGCTGTTTAAATCGGATTATTTACGATAATAATTATATAATAAAGTAGGCAGGCCTATAATATACCGGAACGGGAATTACACAATTCAGGGAATATGAATTCAGAGTCAGAAGGTAACTATGTTGTATGTTGCTTTAACTCTTTACCACACAGTCCCGACTTTTAACGACCCTGTGAAAGAAGCCTTTTGAAAATATTGTGGGAAAAGGAGAAAATGCTGGTAACCAGCATTTTCTCCTTTTCCCACAGTGTTTTCTACCCTTCCCAAAACAAATTTCAATTTTTCAACCACATTTATTTTGTCGTCTGCAAATGCTTTCAATTTGGACCAGTCTAAAATTTTGTCGTTTGGTAAAGAGTTAAAATGTATGTTTTGATTTGTACGTTTAGCAGACGACTGTCAAAACCTGCCTGTATACAACGGGTAATCAAGCTGACAGAGTTTGCCAGTGAAAACATTGTGGTGGAAGGAGAAAATTAGGTATGAACAATGTCCGAATTGCCAGTGTTTTCCAAAGGTTGACTGCTGCGATATTTGTCTCCAGAAGATGATAGCGCGTTTCAAGGACCTTTTGCGGACAAGGAAGATCAAGATCAGACTGCACAGAACGTACAGTCTGATCTTGGATCTACACTGACCGATAAATAGATAATGTCTCCCCGCAAAAAATATCATTTAAAAAATCTTGGTTATTTTACTACCAGCTTGAAAATTTCATTTCACTTATTCAGCATGATAAATGTTAATCCTTAGGGCTGCGAATAAGCCCAACAGACATTTTCAATCCAGATATCAAACCTAAATGATTGCAAATTCAGGGTAGCTTTTGTCATGAATGTCCCAGCAAATTGGACAGTGCAGATCAATGATCAGACTGCGCGTTTTGTGGAGTCTAATTTTGATCTACATTGGCCGCAAAGGTGAAAGGTGCTGAAAAATTACAGTTAACTCTTTACCACACAGTGACGAGTTTTAACGCCTCTGGAAAATCAGACTGTTAGAAACATCGTTGGAAAAGGCGAAAAAGCTGATAACAGGCATTTTCTCCTTTTCCTACGATGTTTTCTAATCTTTCAGAGACAATCGTCCTATCATTTGAGCCACACTTAATTTGTCGTCTGCAAATGCTTTGAATTTGGGCAAGTGTAAAATTATGTCCTCTGGTAACCAAGCTGCTATATAAATGAAACCCAAATTTCTACTCAAGAGTAAAAGCCCAAATATTGCGGTGTCAAAATGGACTTCACCGGAAAGAAAATACCGCATCGGACAGTGTATATCAAAGATCAGACTGCACGTTCTGTGCAGTCTGATCTTGATCTACACTGTCCGCAAAAGGTGAGTGAGTCGCGCATAGCAGGTTTAGAGTTAACAGATAGTTTTCCATTCAACGTGTTGGTCGGGTGGGGTGGAATGTCTGCTATGAGCACTCAGCTTACATTAATTACAATTTGATATATCACATCCTTTTTCAGGCCTAACTAGGTCAGTGTGTATTTCAGAAATGAGGAGATAACACTTACCTAGGTAGCTGCAGCCGACAATTTCGGTAAAAATCATTGTAAAAACCGGAAGTTTAACATTATTTGACGTTTGACATTCAACATCAATTACTGCTAATTTCTGGAAGTCTATAAATTTGTCTGATCTGACCAATTATCCAACATGTGAGTTAATATACGTAGACATATTTGAAACTGACAGTGACTGATAGGCCCATGGGGCCGGGTGTATGTTTGTCATTGATTTTGTTATATCTTCTGTATGTTATTCTGTACACATGTCACTATAATAAACTACTATACTACTCAATAAAAGGCTGGACTAGATCTACATGAGAAAATATTCTGGAAAGGAGACTCTCTCCCTTCGAGCGATCTAAAAATCTAGCAAACGATTTCGAAATTATTGTAAGGAATGGAGAATCAACATCAAATTGGGTTTGACGAAATGTGAAAATATTCCGTCAATGGAAAAAAAAAAGTTCTTCATGAAAGAGATTTCTCCTATAGCAACAGTGTCTTCAGCTGGTCCTGTGAAGATGAACCAAGCCGTCAGTAGACTATTACTGTGATAAAAAAGTAGTATACCGTAAGATTCTCTATAAATGAAATGAACATGCTTAGCCCAGAGTAACCTGAACGCCCAAATATGCGCTTTCAAAGATTTTATTTGCTGGAATAAACATCAGTATAAACAGTGTAGATCAAAATGCAGATTCTACGGAGTATGATCTTGGATTTGCATTGTCCACGAAAGAGCATTCTAAAAATCTCACTTAGTCATAGAGAATGATTGATTTAATTGTGTTTTTACGCCACTTTCAACATTATTTCAGTCATATCGACAGCTCACATATTCATGTATTTCCTGGGTTTCATCAGTACTAGTCCAGGGCTCTGAAGTGTCTTGCCCAAGGACACTCGCCACGAAAAACCCAGTGGATCCAGGGGGCTAGAACCCGGGGCTTCCAGGTCACGAGTCCTACACTTTACCACTGAGCCATGCATGACCCCTAGCCGTAGAGAAAAAGAACGTTTTCAGGCGATTGAGGGAGGTGAATACAGCAACTTTGAAAACCAGGTAAAAAGTAAACAAAAGATAGAGCGACTTGGCAACAACTGTGTAAGCTGCCACCGGCTGGCAAATATCAAACAATCTGTTACAGAGCTCCACATAGAGGGGGTGATTTTGATTTCAAAATTGAAAATATCAATAATTCCCCACTAAACCCTATGTTATGGGTTTTCATAAGAATTGTCTCATCCAGACGATTCTAATGAGTACCCACAACAAAGCGTTTGGAAGAGAAATAATGAAGTTGTAATACTTTCATTCCCTCTTATCTGGAGGTCTGTGTTATTTATCAAAATCAGAGTAGGCAGGCCGTGCAGTCTAATCTTACGTCCACACTAGCAGGTATTTAACGAGACGCTCAGTTAGAACCACTTTTTGTAATAAAAAGGCTTTTTGTAATAAAATTTTCATCTTCGCTATATTCCCTCAATTTTAGTCCAAATCGGTCAAAATGGATGTATATACTTGAGCAGTGCTCTGTGAAATGGGGGCTTAATGCATCTCTGTGATATATGATACCAAGCAAGTCATCACATAATTATGGATCCATAATAGTCACTTTTTTAAACAAGGAACTGAATGATGAGGTAGACTGGTCCTTTGGCATGCAGAAAATTGACCAATAGCGAAAATTTTCGGCCCAGGTCCGGACTGCGCAGGCTGACCAGGGTCGATACCTTTCGCAGATGCATTAAGCCCCCTTTTCACAGAGCCAGGAAACACATGCGTCGGTGCACTGATCTCCGTGATATGACATAAGCTGTTGAAACGGCGTTAAACTCCAATACAAACAAACAAAACAAAGAATTATTAGGGGAAAGGATCTTGCACTTCATGACATACTATTAATTTGACATTCCTCCCTAGTATTTTATAGAAATTTCGTCTATTTTATTTTCAGTCATAATTACGCTTCTCCCACAATGTATGATTATCTGTGTATTTTTAGAAGAACCTTAAGCAAGATCAGTCTGTATATTCGTGCAGACTGATCTCCGTCGACACTCTTGCACATTTTTTTTAATTGGCTGGGGATTAAGAAACCCCGTTTAATTTACCTATTTTAGGTAATGAAATCTAAATTACATTTTACTGAAAGCGGTAGAAATTCGGGAAGGAAATGTAGAAATTTTAAGACGGATATGGAATTTTGGGCGGACAAAAGAACTCACTGTATTTCAAAAGCAGACGAACAAACAATTACGCTGAGTAATTACATAATATCTACCCACTCGTCACAACTCGGTCGATTCCGTAACTACATCTGAATGCACCTACCGAGGTTTGCCGAATATGCATCTGCCTTATAATCTGACCTTACCGGAATGCGATGTACTAGTTATTCACCTATACTGTCGAGAGCTATTTATGGGCTGGCCAAGTTTAAATGACGAGGAAAACCACTTAATCCTTAGCTCTGTCACTGCTAGTGGCAACTTTAAATAGCTTTTGCGGACGGCGTAGATCAAGATCAGATTGCACAGAACGTGCAGTCTGATCTTAGATCCACGACGCCCGTTGCCTGAAGCTAGACTATGCCAAAAATTACGTTCAATTGCAGTGGAAATATATGTAAAGACTTTGAAAAAGTTTGAAATTAGAAAAATGTCAGCGAAAGATTTTATCCGATCAACTCTTCACCACATGAGAAAAATGTAGACTTGTCAGAACTGAAAGTATTTGTAGAAGACAGTTTAAATATGGCTCAAAAGATGAAATTTGTCTAACATGGTAGAAAACATTGTGGGAAAAAGAGAAAATGCTGGTTTCCAGCATTTTCTCCTTTTCCCACAATGTTTTCAAAAGGCTTCTTCCTCAGGGTTGTTGAATGGTAATTCCCAGCCAATGGTGAAATCCAAAATGTTGGAATTTAGAAATCCTTATCGATGGAAAAATTCTAACTGTATCGGCCATTGTAGATCCAAGATCATACTGCACATTCCTTGCTGCCTGATCTTAATCTACACAGTCTGCGAAAGCGTCTCGTCTCGACTCGAGCTTAGCAGTCAATGCATTAATACAATGAAACATATTCTTGAAAGCGTCGTGTAATTTAACCAACGTTTGTAGGTTGTAAAAAATGAAAACGACATTTTTTTCGTAGCGAAGACTGGGACCCAAACTTTGCATTTCAAACTTGTTTTGGTCTAGGTGGGGCGTTTCTGTTTAACCCCTTATCAAGGGACAAAATTTTGAAAACAGTTGTAGGCTTTATATGAATTATGGCTCAAATGATGGATCTTGCCTTTGAAAGGTAGGAAAACATCATAGGAAAAGGAGAAAATACTGCTCAACAGCATTTTCTTCTTTTCCTACAAAATTTTCAAAGGCCTTCTTTTTTAAGGCCGTTTAAACTTGGGACTGTACGGTAAAGGGTTAAATAAAATGAGCCATGCTCTGTGAAAAGGGGGAGGTGAATGCATCTGCGAAAAGGATCGACCCAGATCAGCCTGCGCAGTCCGCGCAGGCTGACCTGGACCGAAACTTTTCGCTATTGGTCAATTTACCGTATGTCCAAGGACCAGTTTACTTCAAGATTAAGTCGATTATTAAACAAGGAATGGCTTTTGTCGATCCATGATAATGTAATGACTTGCGTGGTGTAATGCATTACGGAGATGCATTAAGCCCGCTTTTGCCAGAGCGCGGCCCATGTACATGTATTTCGCAATACCGAATCCATGAAGAAAGTGCTTGCATTTTGGTCATTGTAATCTTGATCTATGCAGTCTCTTAAGACAGTTTAAGTTGTCTTTAGCACTCTCAGCGCCATAAGCGATTACCAGGGCTTTTACGGACGGCATAGGCAAGATCAGATTGCTAAGATCGTGCATTCTGATCTTTGGTCTATACCGCTGGCTTGTTTTGTCAAGGCCATGAGATAAGTACATACGAGCAGCGCTCTGGCAAAAGGGGGCTTAATACATCTCCGTAATACACCATACCAAGCAAGTCATCAGATAATTATGGCACCATAAAATCCATTTTGCCTAAAAACCGGCTGAATTCTGGGGTAGAATGGTCCTTTGACATGGAAAAAAGGCGCCATAGCGAAAAGTTTCGGCCCAGGTCAGCCTGCGTAGTCCGCGCAGGCTGACCTGGGCCGAAACTTTTCGCAGATGCATTAAGCCCCCTTTTCACAGAGCATGGCTCATATGTATATCATTCAGAGTTTGAATGGATTGTATTTTCAACCGTCGAAAAAGATCAAGTTTATAAATTCGACGTTGAAAAAGATAAACGCGTTTAAGAAAACATTTGAACATACTGCGGTAATCAGCATTTTCTCCTTTACCAGCAATGTTTTCTTCCGTATGAAACACAAATTCCAATACTTGACCCTCAGTAGCATTTGTACTTAGGGTCGTTAATAATCGGGATTGTATGGCAAAAAGGTGAATTCTTTACCAGAGACATAATTTTAGTTAAGTCCATTTTTAAAGCATTTTCAGACGGCAGATTAGATGTGATTCAAATGGTTGCATTTATCTTTGCAATACTGCAAAAAATGTGAAAAGGAGACAACACTGCTTACCAGCATTTTCTCCTTTACCCACAATGTTTTGAAAAGCGTTCTTCCTCAGGACTGTTAAAACATGGGATTGTTCGCAAAAGCCTAAACTTGTCGCAGGTTATGAATTAAATATTTACTGTACATCCTAGTTTCAGACCTTCCAAGAATTATTACGAATGAGCCATACTCTGTGAAAAGGGGCTTAATGCTTCTGCAAAAAGTATCGACCCAGGTCAGCCTGCGCAGTCCGCGCAGGCTGACCTGGGCCGAACCTTTTTGCTATCGGTCAAATTTCTTCATGTAAAAGAAACGGTGTACCTCATGATTCAGTCCCTTGTTAGACAAAGTGGATTTTACGGGTCCCTAGTTTGTGTGATGACTTGCTTGGTATAATGCATAACGGAGATGCATTAAACTCCCCTTTGCCAGAGCATGGCCCAAATGCAGTGAACAAAAATCTGAAAAATAGCAAAATACCAATCCATTCTTCAACATTAAGGGACACATTTGAAAAAAGGGAGCAAATTGCATATTACAAACAACGGTATCCTTTCCAACTTTTTTTTCCAAGACAATACACTGAAAAGGGCATGAACGTTTGTAGTTACATAGATATGGGTTAATCCGCAAGAATTATGAGATATCCTTTCACGCTTATCTTTCTTTTGTTACCTACTCTGCGGCATCAGAGAACGTTGATGTGTCATCGTTTTATGATTATAAAATCATTCCCTCTGCTCTTAGACCTATGTTGTGGTTACTCATTAATAAGGCACTACGATAAAGTTTTTCTGAGAAAATCTACAGAGATGCTATAATGTCTCTAAATTTCTTTGAAATAACAACATGCACGCTACAGTGTACATCTGGCCGAGCCCCGTAGCTCAGTCGGTAGCGTACAAGACTTGAGAACATGAGGTCGCTGGTTCGATCCCCGGCTCGGCCAATTTCTTTCCGAGGATTGATGATAGTCATTGCGACAGGATTCATTCCTCTGTCACCGCTGACCGTTGTTTCGACGATGGTTATGTTGGAAAGCAGCCAGTGGCTAGGAAAGAATATTGTGCGGAGTACTGGTAACAGAGACTCCAGGAAAGCATGGATAGGTGCACTGGCTGCCGCGATATAACTGAAATAATGTTGAAAACGGCGTTAAACACCATACAATCAATCAGTCAATACAGTGTACATCTACACCAAGTCGTTGTTGGTGCACAGTGAAGAAGTGCCAATAATAGAAGAAGAGGGCAAGAAAAGTATTTGTCTGTAAATTTTTTTTCGGCGTAACTGAATGAACTTGCTTTTGACCTACTTCTTGGTAATGATAAAGAATGAATAGATGGTAATTTACGACTGGTTAAAAAGGTGCTAATGTTTATTCGGCGGGCCATTGCTGGCATATTTGCCCACACATTAATGAAACCGTACTGCTAATCGGTACCCCGGGGCCTTGATTCATACTATAGCAAAGTATTGTAGTAGATAATGATTCTTTTCTTGTGCGATTTGGAAATGTAATATTTTCTTAAGCATTACCCAATAACCCAATTCTGCAAAATGAAAAACATTGAGGAAAAAGGGGCATTTGTCCGTGGGGTTACTTTTCATCATTTTACTGGTCCACAAAACAGTTGCAATATTCATACTCCAGTATCTGTTACGCCGTCTATCTTTTTTAGAGACATTTCTTGTTGGATTCTTCGTGTAGAATTAGTAAACTGAATATACCGAGTTCGATACCTCGCTAGAGCCGGTCCTCATGAAAATGTCCTCGACCAAGGCACTTACAAGGTGTACCTAGTTCTGGTAATGACCAATGAAGAATATGAATAAGTGCTGTCGCCCAAATACGACTTGAAAACCTCTCAAAACGTCGTTTCACTCTTTTGCTGATAGCTGAATAAATAGGCACATCATTGGAAGTTTAAAGTTAGTTTCCTCTGCAGGTACAGATGAGTTTGGTCATCGATATGCATCAGGAAGCGGATGGTGTAGATCTAAGATCAGATTGCGCGTTATGTGCAGTCTGATCTTGATCTACGCCTTCCGGAAAAGAAATCTTATCCACCATTGGCAGTGAAGAGAGTTACAAACATTATCTTATCAAATTAACCTTCTGAGAATCCAGGCATGTGGTGTCTCACTTCAAGGCTATGTGCACCAAAGGCAGCTGTGTGACACTGCACTCTGTACAACTAGATCAGACTGCTCAAAGCATGTAGTTCGATCTAAGATCTCGACTTTCAAATATTTCGTGATAAACTCTGGCCAATGAAAAGTTAAACATACAGTTAGTGGGTCATTTTACGTGTCTGCGCCTTGATTTTTTTATTCAATGTTTGATTTGCACGTTTCATTTCTGTTGCCACTTAATAATATGGTAAAAAAGGGGTGTTCATTGTTGATGCAAAAAAAGTTTTCAAGAGATTTCGGAGACAGGATTAGAAAACAATGAAAAAACATATCATCTATCAGATTTCCTGATCAACTTGGCTTTGGAATGTCCTCATAAAGTAATATCAAAGTACTGAAAGTACTGACATCGGATTTGGAGTGAGATGCCTTGATAAAGATCAAACTTCATCGCTCGATACAAAATTGAAGAAAAATAGTTGAATCGATTTATTAATTTCTATCCGGATCAATCTGGTAAATCCAGTTATTAAGTCCGAACCGGTTCGGCCTATCCTTATCCGGGTATTTAGCCCTATCCGGTGCATTTACCCATCGCTCATAGCTACTTACTTGTCAAAATAGGAAATACGATGAAACACTTTAGTTTGTTGATCTTTAATGAAAACAAATATATGGATTATTTTGATGGGCTTTTTCTTGCATGATTTGAATACTTTCCAGAGTTTTCTTTTAGATAAACTCTCCATACTTTTTCACTTTCTTATCGGTTGGACGAACTTGAAAAGACTTACAACACCATCGAGAAAGAAAAAAGGTTGCGGTGAGATTAGTAAAGATGAGTCTGATTAGAATAGGTCACTGACTAATTTACATATGAGCAAACAAGTTGTACCTTATCGATGACACCTTGTTTAGTCTATGGCTGTGTAACTAGATATCGTTCAAGTTGGCGTTATGAGGTTTTATGTTTCATGTCAACATTGTAATATTTAACAGAATTGCGACTTCCAAAAGAATCATTCTCTGTGGAGCAGTATTTGGCGACAGTGAGGTTTTACGCTTAAATCTGTGTCACTCTCTATGGCAATAATCTAGCGATCTTATGGTCGCTGGTGTAAATTGACTTTCAATTCGGGTTTAGTTAAAGCACGATTACACGCAATATTTTGACAATGGTAGTAATTGTTTATTGTTCAAAGGTGTTTTACAAGTATAATTTCAATGTCGTCCGCTTGAAGTTGTTTAGGGAAGAGTGACGTAAGCTGATTTCAAATGTGTAGTCCAAAAGAGTTTCACGGGGATAGTCATTCATGTGCACTAGTCCTATAACAGCCGACATAAAAATAACATGCAATGAGAAACACTTCTATGTCTTTTGCGAACAATGTAGATGAAATTCAGACTCTGATCTACACTTCCATTTTTCTGTTGTCATTATCAGGCTTTTGCCATAATTAACCCTTTCTGCGACAAAGATCAAGATCAGACTGCACAGAACGTGTCTTTGATCTATACCGTTCTCTTGTGAAGTCAAGACTTTGAAATAAGAGTCTTTCTCAGTTGCAGTGGATTGTAGTTTTTAAGCCGTTGAAAGAGGGCAAGTATTTTACCATATATAATACCCGGTGCTAAAAGAGTCAAGCAGAAATTATGTGGTCTTTTTGTACCATTTCATATGGCGTATTCAATTATTGCTATCGAAAGTCACACAACATAATTCGTAGAAGTCTAGCATTGTTGGAACGGAAGTGCATATTGTGTAACACAAGTCTTCGAGAGAATACTAGTAAGTAAAGAACTGCGACTGTTTGGTGCAACCTATAGACAAATACAAATGCAACAAAAAGTAGTTCTGCTAGAGCAGAGAAAAAATGATATTAGTTCGCGTACTTTATATCACTTTCATTCATTGTTTCAGCAACAAGGAAAAGGTTCCAGAGAGCTTTCGGCGTGTTGGCAGGATGGAGCGGGATTGTTTTAATTTGGGCCTGGGTGTCGTTCAGTATAACTAACAGCTTTGTTCAGGGAACAGGAATCGGGTACCAGGGCGCCCTAGCGGCTCTTGGTGGGATGGTAATACTATAATTACTTATGGATTGTGCTGTACAGCTTTAACTTGAGAGAGAGAGAGAGGGAGAGAGAGAGGGGGGGTTACGATCGATACAACTGGTGAAATTGTGGAGAAGAATAAAAAATTACCCTATTCCAAATGATCTCCTAATTCTGTAGGCGTGATGAAAATTGTAATTAGCGATTTCTTTTCCCCGACAATGTTTTCAAACCTTACAGTCAAATTTCAATATGTAGGCCATGTCTAGTGTGTCACCTGCAAATATAATTAAACCATGCTCTTGCAAAAAGGGGTTTAATGTATCTCAGTAATGCATGATATCAAGCAAGTCATCACATGAACATGGATCCACAAAATCCATTTTGTCCAACAACCGAATGAATCATGAGGTAAACTAGTCGGTGGACATGCAGAAAATTGACCAATAGCGAAAAGTTTCGGCCCAGGTCAGCTTGAACGGATTGCGCAGGCTGACATGGGTCGATACATTTTGCAAATGCATTAAGTCCCCTTTTCACAGAGCATAGCTTATACATTATAAGTAAAAAAATTGTCGTGTTGTTGAGAGTTTGAAGAGTGAATATAATTGACATAGACTGTTCCTAGCTTATCGACTCAGCTCTAATAATGACAAACACTGAGGCCATCAACATTTCGTTAAACTGCTGTATTTTTCGTTAGGCCTTTAGACTGTACTGTTGCTATATTTACAAACAAACATTCATTGTAGTAATTACAGGTTATTTACCCAATGGTTATTTTGTCGATTTGAATCCCTACCAGTATTGCCAATCTCTCTTGGAGCTTAACTTTTATTCTTTCAAAGCCGTACTGGTAACTCTCTCTCTCTCTCTCTTTCTCTCTCCCCTCTCTCTCTTTCCCTCTCTCTCTTTCTCTCTCTCTCTCGCTCTCTCTCTTTTTGTCTCTCTGTGTGTCTCTCTCACTCTCTCTCCCCTCTCTCTCTCCACCCCCTCTCTCTCTCTCTCTCCATCGCTCTCTCTATTGCTCTCTATTGATCTCACTGTCTGTCCGTTTATCTGTCTGTGTGTGTGTCTCTCTCACCCAATTACTTCTATACTCTTTAAATACTATAACGTGTCAATTTACTTTCATCAATAATTCCAGATCCCGGGGTTTCTAGGTAACGCTGCGAGTGTAGCCAGGTACATCATGAAGGCACGGTACAATCCAAACAAGAAATGCGGCTTTAACGCAACGGTAAGATTGATAGATTGATATATAAAAACTATTGTATCCCTTAACCCTTCAGCTGCTAAGCGCTACTCACTGACCTTTTGCGGGCAGTGTAGATCCAAGATCAGACTGCGCAGAACGTGCAGTCTGATCTTGGATCGACACTGTCCGACGATGAGATATTTTTCTCCAAAAAGGAAGTTTTAAAGAACGATATTCGAGTTTCTACTATCGACTAGAAAGTTTTATATAAGTTTTTATGGGATGGGTCAACCTGCTAGATAAATGAAACGAAGCTTTCAAGCCGACGGTTAAAACCCAAATGTAGCTATTTCAGAGGTATAATTTTGGGGCAAATATCTCCGTATTGGACAGTGTAGACGCAAGATCAGACTGCACGTTCTGTGCAGTCTGGGTTCGTATTCACCAACCGTCCTCCAGAACGTTCTCAGACTTATTCTCCAAGATTTTCCAAATTTGAAAGTAACACATCTTCTGATTGGCTAAACCAAATGGTTTAGCCAATCAGAAGGTGTGTGACTTTCAAATTTGGAAAATTCAGGAGAATAAGACAAAAAACGTTCTGAAGAATGGTTAGTGAATACTAAACCTGATCTTGATCTACACTGTCCGCAATTTAAGGTCTTTGAGTCGCGCTTAGCAGGCTGAGGGTTAACATTGTTGAGTAATATCGCAATCGCACTGCATTAACCTTGGTCTGTATTCACCATCCGATCTAAGTTGCATTTTAAATAGCGTTATTTTAGATTCAGAAAGTATCACGATGTCTAACCAGTAGCCAATCACAAACTGCGAGACATTGAAATTTAGAAAATTCTGGAGAATTAGGCTGGAAGGTTATAAAGAATGGTTGGTGGATACGGATCCAGGGTCCGTATTCACCAACCATTCTTGAGAACGTTCTTAGTCTTATTCTCCAGAATTTTTCTAAATGTGAAAGTAACACAACTTCTGATTGGCTAAATCATTTGGTTTAGCCAATGGGAAGTTGTGTTACTTTCACATTTAGAAAATCTTGGAGAATAAGACAAAAAATGTTCTTAAGAATGGTTGTTGAATACGGACCCAGGACTTTTTTTTTTTTTTTTTTGTTATCAACCAACATTCAAGCTCGGAGAAAACACTTCTCTGTGTCATATGGAACGCGACTCCCAACGGGATTTGCTCTAACGGAGGTCAAACTCCAAACAACCGAGTTGCAAATCTTACGCTATAACCTTTCCGTCACAAAGGCCCCGTATTTCATTATAACCCATGGGTCTGAATTCACCAACTAATTAAAAAATGATTTTGATTCCGAATCCCCATGACTAGTCATCTGACTTAAACCTTTACCAAACGACAAAACTTTTGACTAGTCCAGACTGATAGTATTTGCAGACAAATCAAATCCTGTTCATATGCTGAGATTTTTCTGTGAAGTGTAAGAAAACATTGTGGGAAAAAGGACAAAATGCTGGTTACTCGCATTTTCCAATTTTGCCACAATCTCAAAAGGCTTCTTCCTCAAAGTCGTTAAAACTCGCGGTCGGGATTATGTGGTAAAGGGTAACTGAGACAGAATGCTTCCGAAGCAATCTTAACCACATTTTTAGGCTATATCTCAGAAAAATACTTGTTTTAAAGAAACACATTTTCTGATTGACTAAAGCAAATGGTTTAGCTAATCAGAAATTTCATTACGTTTTTAATTAGACACAGAATGCTGTTTAGAGTGGTTCGTGAAAACGGGCCCACATTGCAAGTCTACGAATTAAGAAGTAGATATATGGGCAATGCTCTGTGTAAAGAACGGTTTAATGCAGCTGCAAAAGTATCGAGACTAGTCAGCCTGCGCAGTCCGTGCAGGATTACCTGGGTCAAAACTTTTTGCTAGTAGTGACTTTTCTGCATGTAGAAGGACCATTCTAATTCCTGATCTGGTTAGTTTTTGGACTAAATGGATTTTATGAATCCATAATTTTATGATGATTCACTTGATGCAATGCATCATGGAGATGCACTAAACCTGCCTTTTGTACGGCCAGGTAGCTCAGTGGTTAACGTATCTGACTGGTGATCTGGTGGTTGAGGGTTCGATACCCGGTTGCAGCAGACTTTCTTTCCGGCCATCTTTCGCTTCTCACCTTTGATGCATGTAAGAGAAATAGTCAGTGGCTTGGAAAGAAAGTTGTGTCAGTACTGGTGTGAGAAAGCCAGGAAACACACGCATAGGTGCATTGACCACAATGACCTATGATGCTAAAGCGGCGGTAAACTCGAATACAAATTAATAAACCTCCTTTTGCCAGAGCGGGGCTCATATAGAAAGGTAGACCTACATGAAATCAGCCTCAGAGCTCATCATAAGTAGTAATATTATTCCTCTGTTGTATTTTAACCCATCGGCGGATCCAGTATTCTTGTTTCATTTTTTAAATCCTTTTTTTTGCAGTAAAGCTGTTGTTGGTACATGTACTTTATCTTGAATGTACCACCTTCTTCAGGTCTTTTTTCAGTGCCGAAGTTATCCCTTCGTCATGGGACATTCATTCATATTACTTGTTTTGTCTTCTACAGGTCTGTTTTCTCGCCTGGTATCCAGTGATGCTGCTTCTCGTCAGCATTGCAATTATTGTTGTTTCTGCCATTTACGGGATTCACTTCGAAGACAGGGTAGACGACAGCGATTTGGATAAGAAGGACAAAAACGTAGCCATTGGAATAAACAACGTAGTGCTCGGGTGTTTTGCCAACATTTTCGCCACTGTGGCCCTCTACTATGGGCGGTTACTGATGAAAGAGCTCGAACGTGCAAAAAACAACGAGGGTGCGTTCGCGCCAGAGTACCAAGAAAAAATATAACTGTTTTTCAAGCGATTTTTATCTCTTATTTCTGGCATAGAAAGCCGAACTTTCGAATCCATCTTTTGCGATTTTGTTGACGATGTATGTGCGCGGTAGGGCCTATTTAATCTGTAGATATTAGGATTATTCCACATTATGCGTCTGAAACGATGGGATTTGTCATCGAAAGAGTTGAAAATATTGTGGGAAAAAGAAAAAAATGGTGGTAACCAACATTTTCTACTTTTCCGACAATGGTTTCAACGTCTTCATCCTCAGGGTCATAAAAACTGAGATTGTTTGATTCTCGTTATTTGAGCCATGCTCTGTAATAAATAGGTTATTGCATCTCCGCGATGCATTATACCAAGCAGACCATCACATGATATGGCGTGCAACACACGAAAAGGGGACCTTCGGACATATGCGTAAAAGTGTGTCGTCCCAGATCAGTCTGTGCAGTCTGTGACTAATCCGAGACGACACTTCGCGTTTTTTGTGCGATTTTCTGTTCCACGAAAGTCTACTGTATGAAAAAATCTTATGTGGTCGTAAAGTGTCGTCTCCGATTAGCCTGCGCGGATAGCGCAGGCTAATCCGGGACGGCACTTTACGCAAATGTCCAAAGGTCTCATTTCGTATGTTGCGGGCCATATAATGGATAAATTTATCAAATCCATTTTGTGTAACAACCGACTGGAAGTTGAGGTAGCATGGTCCTTGGACATGCAGAAAATTTACAAATTCTAAACTAGCGCAGACTGCAAGGGACGGACGACATGGGTCGATACTTTTTGCCGATGCATTAAGTCCCCTATTCACAGAGCATGGTTCATTTATATTTTGGAATAGTTATTTAAGACCCAAATTTTGTAATATCAGTCTCGTTTCTTGCTGCACACGCTGGGCTTTCCTTGGCATTCGAAGGTTCAAGTTATTTTAAAAAAAAAGTCTTAACTCGTTCAGGATTTTAACACCCAGGCTGCTAGGCGCGACCCAAGGACCTTTTGCGGATAACGCAGATCAAGATCAGACTGCACAGAACGTGCAGTCTGGTTTTGGATCTACACTGTCCGATAAGGAGATATTTTTCCCCAAAAGAATAACTTTAAATAACAAGATTTGGATTTTTACTATCGGCTTGTCAGTTTCATTTCATATATTTAGAAGTTTAAGGGTTAAAGATCTGCGGCAATATTCTGAGCAAAAAGACCCAGGAAATTTTGCGGATTGTCGTCTGAAAAGTGTAGGCATCTTTTAGACTCGGACACTCACTTTTTTCATAACCAATTCAAGAGTTAAAGTGAACTATCAGATTTCTGTCAAGACATAAAACTCCTGTTTATTAATGTTTTCGTTAGCTTCTTATTTGTACAAATCTCAGAAAAAAAAAACAAAAAAACAGTAAACAGTTCAAAGCTACAGTCGATATGCAGTGTTTATGTCGTGATGCAGTGAATCTTGGAGCGCTGCTACCAAGTTCATGTTGCCGCAAAGAAATAGCCTCTGCCTGTCTGCGAATTATTGACACGTATATTACACATCTACATCTCCTGAAAAGGATTGTAAAAATTGCGATGCCTTCAATGTTTTGTTCCTGTAATTATCTGGTGCAGATATTAAATAATTCTCTGCGTAACTTAGTGTATAGTGGAGAATTGTTGTATTAAATGTACATGGAAAAAACCGGATATGCTTGTTTTTAGGCAAAGACACTATGTTGTCACTTTTAAACTTCTAGCGAGCGATATTGTCTTTATGTTTGGAGCAACTTCAAAATTGAATGAAAGGGGCCGGTCAAGAAATTGGGTGGACGACAAGACCAGTTAATGTTTTATCAATCACGAAAGTGAATCACGAAAGAGGCCTAGAGGCTTACTTCAAACGATGAGTTCCAGTGATATTTAAATCTGATTTATAACATGCGTTTGTTTAAATTTTGCAGTATGACTCTACAAAGATGAGCAATGACTAGCGCGACAACGCCGATGCCTCTGTCCAGATTGATAAGGGTCAGACTGAAGCTGAACTGGATTTCTTTGATTGTATGTTATACATAAGTTAGTTGAACGGTATGAAATTCAGTTGTTCTACAGGCCACTCTCGTTTTATAGTGACTTAGAATTCATTTTCAGCCAATTATATCGTATTTAATAGAATTTGGCTATTTGTGTTTAATATACCCAATGATTAGCGATGTTTATGGCTCGAAAGAATCAAAAGAAGTTTTAGATTTGCCACTGGAAACGACTCCTAATCAGGAGGAAACTGCGTCAGGTCTAAATTGTAAACAATAGTGGGGAGCTGTGTAATAGTTTACGCAAAAATCATTTGCGCACCTCAAGCTAATCAAAGCGTTGAAAGCACTTGTGTGGCATTTGTCAAGGGAGCCATTGCGTGGAATTAATAATATGAAAAAATAAACAAACAATAATGTGGGACAAACAAGCCCGGACGAACAAGCCCAGAGAGAGAACTGGTTTTGGGATTTTCCGTTACCCCTCCCCCCCCCCCCCCCGACTCCTGGAAAAGACCTTGTCTTGTGATGAGCGTTAACAGTCAGGTTATGTATATCGTTGGGCCAATAGAAGGCAATAGCGTAGCCCGCCATAGCAGGTAGGTATTTTCAAGAAAAAAAAGAAGTATTCCCATAATCGGTGGCCTAATCCAGTTTACTTTAATACGCCGTTGTTAAGTATATGTCTGAGTGCTATCGAGACACTTATTTGTTTTAGAAAAAATGAAGACTTACAAAGTTTTCTCTGTAAAAGCTCATGCGAAAGTTGAGACCCGCAGGGCAAAGCCATTTTTGATCCCAGAGCTATAATTACTTGAACCCTGGTAGAGGTCCTTAAGATAAAGCCACATGCCAAAATAATACAAGTCTATGCTGTATGGTGAGTTTCAAGTTTCGTCCATATGAAGCCTCTGTAAAACATAAGACCCCTGATGCAAGGCTAATTTCAAAAAAAAAAAAAATCAAAAGTGATCCAGATTGACCCCTGAGGCGGGGCCAATTTTGAACCCAGGGATAAAATTTTGGCCCGTTTGGTAGAGGCCACAGGCAAAATTTGGTAGCTCTAGGCCTTATGGCTAGATAGAGAAAATTTTTTAAAGTTTTGTCTATATAAGCCTATGTAAAACTTGTGACCCCTGGGGCAGAGCCAGTTTTGACCCCAGGGCTATAATTTGAAGAAACATGACAGAGGTCTACTACATAAAGCTACATGCTAAATTTGGTAGCCTATGCCTTATGGTTTCAGACAAGAAGATTTTTAAAGATTTCCAATATTTTTCAGTTTTGTTGCCATGGCAACCAGAGTTTTAGAAGGAATCAAATTCTTTCAAGAAATTCTGAAGAGGACCATGGCAGGATCATTTCTGTGAAGTTTCATGAAAATTGGATGAGTAGTTTCAGAGAAGAAGATGTTTGAAATAAAAGTTAACGCACGGACGGACGCACGATGGACACCAGGCCATGACATAAGCCCGCTGGCCTTCGACCAGTGGAGCTAAAAATTGGTTAACTGTAGCGAACATGCTTAAAATGATTCCACTGCATTTTCGATACAAAATTCCGACATTGTCGAGTGTTTCGGTGTTGAGTTTCTGGGCCCTGGATTGTTACGATATCACATCTCTCTAGAGAATTTCATATACATTTTAGCAATGCTCTGTGAAAAGGGGTCTTAATGCATCTGCGAAAAGTATCGACCCAGGTCGAATTGCGCAGGCTGACCTGGGACAAAACTTTTCACTATTGGCCAATTTTATCCATGTCTAAGGTCCAGTCTACCTCATGATTAAGCTGGTTGTTAAAAATAGTGGCTATTAGGGATCCATAATTACGTGATGCTTAATTGGTATCATAGGTCACGGAGATGCAATAAGCCCCCATTTGCCAGAGCCTGCCTCATTTTTCTTGCTTATAGCATTGATATTCAAGGCAAAAGTCGTACACCGGCACTTTATAAGCATCATACAATATCCTCAGTTGAACAAGAAGATTGACGCAAATCACAAAGTGCATTTTTCATCGGTCTAACCTATACAGCCTCGAGTCAAATCTTGTTGATGTGTTCTTCGTTGGAAGTCTGGCTCCATTATCTAGACTGCCACTGTCACTGTTTATAAAGGATAAGTGGATGGGTTTTAATTTTGATTGCGATTTCCTACGATCAACTGATTATTACACATAATAACCTGGTTACCAGGAGAAATCTTCTTTAAAGATAATTCATGGTTAATGCAAGTGTACATAGAACGTACTGATGCAGGTAGTGGTAACTAATAAGCGATCATGCCACATTTCTGTGGTCCATTAGTGTCAGTAGTAAGGCATAAGCCCAGTACTGATACAAACGGCACCGTCTCGAATTGTCGTTTTACTTTAGACGTTGAACAATTACCTCAAATTTACTCAAAATCTAAGCATATCTGTTAGATAGTGCCTATTTCATTTATAAAGGTACATCTAGAATTGTGCACACAGAGTCGAAAGATTTATACGGAGTGGTATGTTGATTAAACAGTTTGAAACCCACCAAAGGCATCTTGTCTACTAGCAGTCATCTATTTGTAGCTTACAACTTGAGTATAGTTCAGTATTACTTGGTTGGCTTATTCATGATCTATAAGATCTTTTTTCTTGGGTGTGTGTGTGTGTGTGCGTGTGTGTGTGTGTGTGAAGGGGGCGGGGAGCATATGCGATTACACAAAAAACGGTTGTCGTTGGGGTGTCGGTAAATAATTGTGATGTTTATCCGATGCCGAAAATGCAGTGACTTAGGCTGCATGCACTTGTCACAACCCGGCTGATTCCGTAACTACATCTTACGTCGTCCGTATCAACGAGCTTTCCTTTTTGATTAAATGTAACATGATCGTGAACATGGTAGCGCCCATGAAAATCAACTAGCAACGTCATCAACAACCATTTTGAACCTGTGCTCATCTATCATTCTGTCGGAGAAAACTGCCGACGAAATTAATAAACCAAAGTAGGGAAGGAAAAGCCTGTTCTGGGCCACCCCCCTTAAGCCGCCCGCCCATCGTTATGCAATCAACCCGCGCTTATGGATTTCATGCTAGGTTTATGCTAGCTAACCAAGCTTACGAAAACTAACCAGACTTATAGATAACTAAACCACTTAACAAATCCCTTTACACTTATACCAAACAACCCCCATTAACCAAACATATGCTTTAACCAATTTCATAAACATGAGCACGCTTATAAAATTCATGCGTTACGCATATGTTACTCATATACCCACCCACCAACAAAATAGCATAACCTATTTTATAATCGTTTTTACTTTAATTCAATTAAAAAAAAAAAAAAAAAAAAAAAAAAATTCCGAGATTACCTGGCTAAACCACACCACAAAACACATCAACACACCGCTAACCCATATAACCCCCTTACCCACCTAATCAACCAACGCATTGGCTAATTAGTAACCGGTATGCCGAGCTTATAAAGAGAACGGCACTTAAGATTAAAAAAAAAAAAAAAATAATAAAAATAAAAAAAAAAAATAAAAAAAAAAAAAAATAAAATTTGAATTTTTGTTTGGTAAGTTAATATAGAGTTATATAAAGAATGAGTGTGTTAAATAAACTGTCAGATAAGTTTAAATTTAAGTTAATAAATACTTTATATGAAAAAAGTAATATTTTTGAAGTTTTTTGTTTATTTGGTGTAGAAGATATATAATTAAATTTGATTATTTATTTTTTATGAAAAAAGATATTTTTTATATTTTTTCTAAACTAAAATTAAGAATTTATTATGAATATAGTAATCGAAGGTTAAAAGAATCTAATTTTGACACAAATGTTTTTATAGCCTGGCCAAATAGTGATAAATATGATATAATTGATGTATTTTATCCAAATGTTATTGGTATTAAAATACCATTTAATGAAAGTGATAATTTTATTAGTGATTGTAATAAAGCATTATTTAATTTAATGGAAAAACCTGATAGAATTTGTCAAAATTTTAATTATTGTTTATATCCAATTTTAACATTTAAAAATTTTTTTTCTGAAGATTATATACATTGTGTTCCGCTTAAATATTTTAATAGTGAAAAAGATTATGAAATGTTAATTCGTATCGCTAGCAGTTATTATCTTTTTTAAATCACTTTTATCAGATAATGAAGAAAGTGAAGAAAGTGAAGAAAATGAAGAAAGTTAAAACAAAAAAAACACCTTGGTTTATTGTTTTACTTAAAAATTTGAATTTTTGTTTGTTAAGTTATTTAAAAAAATATATAAATATGAGTAAAGAAAATCAAAATATAGAAGTTTTTCAAGAGGATACCAGAGAACAATTTAGAAGATTTTTAATACAGATTGGAAACAATATACGAGAGACAGCAAAAAAAGATATAGATAGAGTAATACTAGAAAAACAAAGTGAATACATGCAAGAAATAGAAAATGTATATGTAAGACCTAGTAACATGGTTGAAATGATGGATAATTTTGTTGAAGATTTATTAGATGCTTTTAATGTACCTTCTAATGAAGAAGATTCTTGAATTTCACCTCCAATTATAAGACCTCAAGAAAATATTAATGGAATAGATTTATTTACTTTACCAGAATGTGTAATATGTATGAGTGAAAAACCTAACATAATATTTTGTAATTGTGGTCATATACCCTTATGTGAAAATTGTAATAATTTTAAAAATTTTAATAAATGCCCTGTTTGTAAAACTTTAAGTTATATTAAAAGAAAAATATAAATATTTAACCTTTTTACTAGGTTAGATATTTTTAAATTTAATTTTTAATCTTATGATGTCCCCAAGCTAAAGTATCTACATTATCCTTTAATACATACCTTTTATCATCAGCTGAACTTAATGCTTTTTTGTACATCTCCTCAGTATATATTTCATGCTCATGACTTCTTAACACGCTCATAATTCTATAATAATCTTTTCCTGTATCCAAGCAATCTTTATAATTTTCTAAATCTAGTTCATTTTTAACAACTGACTTTTTTTATCCCCTTACATCTCCTGTCTTCACCGACACCTTCATTTATCAATTTTCCATTTTCATCTATTTTTATATCTAATTTTTTATAAGCGTACAATTTAGCTCCTAAACCAACGTACTCAGTCATAACACCACCATTTAATTCATCTTTAAACATTCCCAACACTTTTTTGTTTTTTTGACTATACAACTCATGCTCTTTAGGGTAACCACTCATATCATACATTTCTTCAGCATCACAAGCAATATCCTTATACAAATCATCAGTTTCTATTTCAAGAATAAAACTATCTGTATCAGTATAACACATCCTTACTTTTTCACCATACTTTGCTTTAAAGTAATTATAATAAGTTTTATGCATAAGCGTTTTGCTGATATCTAATATGCTCATACCTAAATAAACGGGTTTGTTATATGTTATACTAGTTTTCTTCATATGAACAGCAACTAAATTTTCATCAAATATTGTAGTATGTTGGTAGTTTGGTTTTGCGGTAAGTTTTTTATAACGATAGCTATTTGTATTATTAACTAATTCTATATTTACTCTATTTCTTAAGTTTTCCATGGTCTTACCAAAAACTGAATTCATCATTAACTTAAAAAAATCTTTTTCAAAATCATTTTTAGCATTTTTTCTTAACTCAATATTTAAATCAATATATTTTTTAATAGCAGAACTTTCCTCAAACTTAATTCCACGATGTATTTCTTTAATTTTTAAACCAAGCTCTAAATATGTTTTTAAAACATTATGATGTATAACATAATTTTTTTATCGTTTAAATTAGGAATTAACTTTTCTACCTTTTCTATTTTTAAACGTTCAGGTGCTAAAGAGAAATCGTTGTGTAAATCATGCAACTCTTTAGGATATTCTAAATCAACCTCTAAAAAACAAGGTATATTTTCCCATCCTTCTAATTCTTCTTTACTCATCTATTCAAAACCATGAGTAGGTAAAAGCTGACTCATAGCCCAAGGGTAAAGACTGTTTGCATCTATATATATTAAATATTTTGAAGGTTTATTTTTATCATAATCTTTACCCATATATTTGTTATTAGCCTTAGAATACCTTTTACTACACATAGATATACCACCTCTGATACCTTTTTCAATCATTAAAAGCATATCAATATCTGATAAAAGTTCAAGCTTCACTCCCGTTTTCTTAAGCATTGCGTCATATGCTAACCCAGGCGCAGTATAATACCAACAGGGGTCTAATTCATAGTGTTTATGACAAACATCTCTAAAGTTTTCAAATACATCCGCTAAAAGCAAAACGTCTATTTTGTTGTAAAGTTCTAAATAATCCTTAAACGTTTTCATGTTAAAAGCATTCCAAACATTTTTTGCGTGTTCATAATCTTCATCACTAATATGTTCCTTTTTTAAACTTAAATAAAATTTTTCTTTTGGTGGTAGTTGAGTTTCTTTTAACCTTTCAAAAGAATCTAAGTAATCATAAGGAAAAACTCCCTTTCTTCTAACTAATGGTAATTGTTCTCTCGAAAAATATCTCGATAAAATATTTAACTGTCCCTCATTTAAATTTTTTGAGAGACTATCTAAGCTTGAAGACATAAACTTAAAGCTATCAAGAAACCTAATTTTATGGTATATATTTTTTTCCAATTCCAATAGTTTTACTAAAGCTAATATATTTTTCCTCATTGTTTGGTATGCAACCAATTTTACCACTAGTTGAACCGAGAAGCTTAATAAAAAGATGAGCATCATAACCACTTAAATTATGAAAATAAACAGGTGTAAAGTTAGGAATTTTTGCTCTAAGATTACATTTAGTATGTGCGCCCCCCCCCCCCCTATATTTACCAGTAAAATGACAATGTCTCTTACTTTATAATTTTCATGGTTAAATTCCTCTTCACATATCCAACAACGTGTTTCTCTTTTATGTTTTTTTTCTTCATCTTCTGTTATCTTAATTGCTACCGGTTTTTGATAATATTTTTTATAAATTTCTCTAATATCATTGGTTAGAGTTTCTATAAATTTTTTATCAGCATCTTCTCCAGTATATCTTCTTTCTATAGGAGGGCTTACCGTATCATCAAAAAATTTTATAATGTAGTAAAAACTACAAGGCACATGCTTTTGTCTTTGTATAGTATAACTTTTCTCTTGGCTTGGTTGACAGGTTTCTATAGGCTTCAATACACTTTCAAAATCAGCATATATAGCGACGGGAAATTTAATTTTTCTATCATGATTTATAAATTGTAGTATGCTTCCCTCATCAGGCATTTTTAAATTAACAGCTTCATGATAAGAGCAATATTTAATATGCTTTTCTAAAAGTTTTTCACTACCAAAGTGACCCATACAAAGCATACAATACTTAATATCACTATGGTCGCTTACTTGTTTTCTCAGTAAAGCATTAATATTTTTTATTAAAACATAATGCGTTTTTTTACCATCATCAATAAAAAGCAGTTTTACATGATTTTTTCTTAAACTTTGAGTAGCTCTAATGCGAGTAATTTGTTTATTTTCTGAATACTCAAAAACATTAACACCAATTTCCGGATTTTGTTTTTCAAACCTATCCATATCATGAAATGTAACAGGATATTCTATTCCTTTCATATTTAAGCTGTTTTCCTTTGATTTTAAATCACCATCAATTCTTTCAGGATGGTTATCTTTAGGATTTAATGCTCTTAAAACGCTCCATAAAAAGCATTTGTTATCCTCATTTTTCATATTGATGCACGCCTTTTTGTTACTGATCCATTCAGGTAGTGCTATATATCCTGAAGCTCTTAAAGGTTCGTAAACAACTGTATGCAAGTTTAAATGTATTACACTATGAAAAGCCCAACCGCTACCCCTTCTTAAAAAAGCAGCATAATTTTCTAAAATTCTTCCCACCATAATATTGTATAATTCATCTACATCTGTTCCCTTTAAATTAATCTCATTTACATCAGAAGAAAAATTAGCTTCTTGTGGTTTATCCACTTCTTCATACCTATACATATAACATTGAAGAACCATTTTTACTTTATTCCCCCACTTACGTCTTAAAATATTTATTATTGATAACCGCGACAACTCTAAAAACTCATCAGGTGAAGAAACAGGTATTCCAGGTATTTTATATTGTTCTGCCCACATTTTAAGAGCTGAACGGTCCTTTTCAACAACTATTTGGTCTACTTTACTATATATATCTTTTATCTTCTTTTTAAGAGCATCTACTTCTGGTGAAATACTTTTTGGAACATTTTTAACATTTTCTAAACTTCTTAACAAATCATCAACTGAAGATGGTGGTGTTGACTGGTCTTTGTCTTGATGTAGATGGTAACAGTGGTGCTATTGTTGGTTGTAAAACTGGTGTCCCTGTAATTTCAATATCTCTATCTAATATAGATGGCCCGGGGTTACTTAAAAGATCAATTAATTCAGCACGCGTAAGCTTTGAGTATCTCTTTAAACCTCTATCCCTTGCTAATTCTTTTAATCCTCGTAAATTTAATCGATTAAAAGCCATATTTTTATATAAAAAAATCTCTCCTTAAGTCAGTTTTATTATTTTTTAAAAAATAATAAAATTAAAGAATGTCAATTCTATATTTACCATTCCAAACCCTACCATTCCAGTTTTCAATCGTTTGAGGGCAACGATCTATAAATTTACTTGCCTTGTAAATCGATGGAAATGTTGTTGTTTCTCCTGTTTCAACATTCTTTAAGGTAACTTTTTTAGGATTACTAGCAATATTTTTTAATCTATCATAATTAGGAATTTTTTTATAATGTTTTTTAATTTCTTCCTCAGGGTATAACCCATACTCTTTTACTGTGTCAATAAATTTCTTTTTATTCCAGTAAGAGTAAAACTTAATATTGTTGTCTTTCAAACTTTTTTTTAAATCAGCAATCTTTAGCATTTTTATATAACATACAAAATTACTTAATACACTACACTTATTTTATTACCGTCACTCTGGAAGTTAATCAACATATCACTAAGTAAAACCGCGTATGCCTCAGTATTTGCAGGAGGATTTGCAGTAAATGTTACCTTAATATGAATATCAGTTACAGAATACTTTAACCTTTCACTTTGCTTTGATACGTCAAACAAAAACAAAGGAAAGAGAGTTTTATAATCTGAAGGAGTAATATTAGGGTTTGATACTAATTCATCCATGTTAAAAAACTTTTTTCTAAACAAAGCAGCTTCACCATATATTCTACTAAATTGATTAGCAGCAAAATTTATATCATAATCATATGCTGGATATTTTTTTGAACCTAACATTACATAAATATTTTTAACATTTAAGTTATCAAATATAGCCGGGTTTTGTTCTTGGTCACCACTTTTACCAGTTTGAAAACCAACAACAATAAAACGTGGCACTTCAGGAGATGATTTAGCTGATAGCCTCCAAGTAAAACCTGTTGCTGCCTGTGGAACAGCAATAGAGTCGCATTGTATCATTCTATACCCAACTGGAAATTTTTCTTTCTTCTCAATAAATTTAAAAAGCTCCAGCTTATTACCATCTTCTGGTGTTACATGGGGTATAAACCATGATACTTTTAGTAAATTAACTCTACCAACATCGATACCGCCAGCTCTAAAAATTGCGTCATTATCATCATTTCTTGTTAAGGTAAGAGTTTGTTTCATACCATATAAAACTTTGTTGTAATCTTCGCAAAAACCAAATATATGTTTTAAAGGAATTTTAAAACTAAACGTTCCAACTAGATTTGAACTAAAAATATACTGTCTTCTTACTGAAAAACAAGTATTAGTAGCACTGGCTGCATTGACTCCGGTATCCTTATACCACAGTTGATTTAACCCTTGTGATTTAGAAAAGTCATCTGGGTATTTTAACAGTCCTAGCATCGTTGTAGCCTGACCAGGGTAATTAATGGATTCTATCTCTTGCCCGCTAAGTGGGTATCTGATATTTTTAAACAGATATATCAAACCATTATTTGTTAATGTAACCTCATTAGCTGCCCCATAAACTGTACCATCATTTTTTACTAATTCACCTATAATTTGTAAATATGACTCAGAAGGGTGATAAAAAATATCTTGAGTTTCAATATCAATCCTAATATTTCCTCCAGAGTTGTTAAGATTAGTTCCTGTAATAGGCTCATACTCAAAATACTCATATTCATCAATAATATCATCTTTTAAAATTGGCGCTCTAATGTTTAAAATATCCATTTTATTATATGCAATTATAATTTTTAAGTCAAAATTATAATTGAGTTGTGTTTTAGTACTCTATCCCGAGTTGAGGGAAAGGTTTGTTTTCATCATTAACAAAAACACCTTTAAGTTTAATGGTTTCCAGTTTTTCTACCGGAAAATCACGCTTCATTTTAGGGTAAATTCTATTTCCATAAAGAATTGTTACTTTTGGTATATTGTTGTCTTTTAAATAATCATTTACCTCTTCTTCATAACTTTTCATAATATCAACTTTTTCGGGAGACAATTTTACAACAACCTTTTTATAATCATAATTTGTATTATTTACTTCAAGAACCTCACAATCTTCATGAAGTTTAATGTATGCATAAAGGATGCCAGCTCTTTTTGTATTGTATTTTTCGTATTCTGTTAATCTAAATTTTAGTTTAGACATTCTTTTTATTTGATATTATAATTTACTTAAGTTAAATTTATTTTTTATAATACTTTAACTCCTCTACCTTTAGTATTTGATTTTTTAACTAATTTTTGTATAGCAACACCACTACCATCTATTAAGGTGTTAATATTTTGTGTTGCAGGTTGAGTTGTTTTAGTAGGCTTTTGTGTATATTTTTCTAAAATCTTTTTAAATTTTGGTGTCAAAGCCTTTTCAACTAACTTTTTACCTGCATCAACCGCGGCACTCTTTCCAACCTCTAACGCTTTCTTTGCTCCTTCCTTAGCTACACTTTTTCCAACATCAACTGCTGAAGATGCAATTTGTTTAACCGCACTACTAGTTAAAAGCCTTGTAAGAAAATTAGCAATACTATCAAAGATACCTGCACCGCCGTAAGAATAATTTCTTTTAAATCCTCTCTTTCGTGATGTAATCATTTTATATTATAGACATTAAATTTTTATAATGCCTTGAATTTAATATACGTTGTCTTTTTAATTCATCACAAATACTTAACAACTCATTTCTTACACCTGTGTTACCAGCTTCTTTACTTGCTATTAAGAGGTCTAATCTTTCTAACAACGCATTAAGGGTCAGATGGAATAATAACAATTCCATCTCCAGTTGTTCCTGCCCTAATATCTGCCCAAATGGGCCTAAGTATGTTATACCACTTTTCTGATGCAGAACTTTTAGGTCGGGGGTTGGTAGGGTCGTTATCACGATGAAGAGCATTGGTTTTTATCATTAATCTTCTGTATTCAATAAGGTCCTCATCTTTATAATTGTTTTGATTAGAGTTTTTAGCAACAATTAACTCCCATAGACCAGGCGTTCCTATATATTCCTTACCACCAACTATAGTATTATCTTCATCAATTATGGCTAATTTGTTACCAATATAGAATTTACCATCTTTATCATATAACCCATATGTTCTATCAACACCACTTTTACCAATAATTTTTTTTAAATACTTTTCTGCAATTGGTCCAATAAGATGTGTGTCTTCATAGTTTGCCAATAACTCTTGATCCTCAGATGGATAAGCTTGTATTGATGGATAATTTGGTAAGTTAATAGCCTGTGGTAACTGTTCGATACCCTCTTTAATAGGTTCAAGTCCTTTTGTAATTTCCTTTGTTGCTTCTCTTTGTGTTTCTGTAATAGGCTTAAAAAACTTTGATAGGTGTGTTTGTAATTCAATTTCACCTGTTTTTTCTACAAGTTGACTATCCCTAATTTTTTTCTTTGTCTCAAGATATTCTTTTACAGTTTGTTCCCTTTTTAAAGGATCTTTAATCTTTAAAAACGACATATTTTTTTAAGTAAAAAAAAAAAATTTATCTCGTTTTTTAGTTAATTAGTGTTATCTATCTCACATGCACAAGAACATTTAAACTTAGGGCATTTAAATCGTAGCGGTGTCATGATTCTTTTCAACGAGCCTCCGAAAGGACTCCCTCGCTTCTTGCCTCCCCCTTTCAATCAAACTTTCTTGTTCTTCGGTTTTAATCTTTTTCTTTGACTTACTCCTAATTTCTTCCTTCATTGACTTGTATTTTTCTAATTCGTTCATAATTAGGTTAAACTCAGAATGTTCTATTTTGTTGTCAACGATAGCCTTAGATATATGTGTTAGTATTGTGTTTAGCTTTGAATCCGCCAACATCTTGATCAGTAGATTTTTTTTTTTCTGACTTTGTTCTGATTTTTCTAACCATAAATTTAGATACTAATGCAGAAACACCAAAAGCTAAGGCGCACCCTTCTAAAGCTATTGTTACCGGTATCGCAACAATAGTTGATGGTAGTGTAATCCCTCCTGCTCCAGCAGTGATACATACAACTGTAAGCCCCGCTTCCACATTGTCAACTGCTTTAGATATCTTTAAATACTGTTTACTTAACTGTTCCCTAACCTTAACCTCATTTTCAAGAAAAGTTTGAATTTCTGATATCTTTTGAAATCTAAAGGATTGACCGTTGTCATTTGATGATAGTGTTGTTTCTAATGGTGGTGCATTTGGTATATTTCGTGCTTCTGGTAAGTTTGGATAAATCTTTTCTGAAAGTTCCATTTTATTAATTGCTACTATTTTTTTTTTAAATAGAATAGCAAAGACGGCATAAAAATTCATTTTCCTCAATTTTTACTAAACTACTTGAGTTGTTTGTAATTGTGGTAACCACATCTGGTGCATCCTCAAGTATAACTTCATTTGACAAACTAAATTGCTTAACTTTTAAATTATAGGATAGAGATATTAAAACAACCCCCCTACTCATTAAAAAAACAAAACCTAATACTATTGATTTTGTTTCACCTGGTTTTAATGTTAAGGGTTGTTGAGCAAAAATATCCCAAGTAACAGGATTAACTTTTTTAGCTGGATGCTTAACTTCTATAGATTTCCAAAAAATAGTTTTTGGTTGAACTATTTTAGGTTTAACCCCAAATTTATAAACATTCATATTTTTAATTTTATAATATTGCTCCCAATATAGGAATATTAGCAAATGGGCTATTAGGTCCTAAAATAAGACCTTTTCCATCATAAATTTTTTAACCTTGTTTTAAATACAATCCATCGCCAACAGAACTTAGACCTTTACCTTTAGCTGGGCCAAGATAAAGACCTTCACCATCAGTTTCTACTCGGCATACACAACCACCTTTTTAAGGTAAAGACCTGAACCCATTGCCTTTTGAACGCCTGAAGAGGCTAACCCAGATAAAGCACCAACGCCTATAGCAGGTAGAACGGTTCTTGCTTCTGTGGGAAGAACTGATGAAGCTAATCCTGCTAACATTCCAAGAAAACCTCCTTCCATTTTCATGTTGTGTTTAAGTTATTTTTTAGTCATTCTAATGGTGATGCCTTTTCCATTCTCATAGGCTTTAGCCATTTTCTTTGCTTGTGAATTGTTAATTGCTATAACATCATTACCTTGTAAATCTTCATAACCTAAACGGATACTTACTGGACAACCAGCTTTAACTGCATATTGAATTTTCTCTTTTTGTCCATCTGATATATTTACTTTAACAGTAGTATAACTTGTCATTTTATATATTTTTTATTTTTTATTTATCTTGCTTCTCTAATATGAAATCTGATTGTTAACTTCTCACCTCTAAGATTTAGTAATGTTCCATCTTGGTCTGTAATTGACACATCAAGGTTATGTATTTCATTTAATGTTAATGGTAGATAAACCAGATTTACCGGATTTTCTATTATATTATACCCTGGTGAAACATTAGGAAAAAATGAATAAATAGTGTTTTTTGTTGAACCATTAACATAACTTCCTGAGATTAAATCTATATTAACAAAAAGGCTATTAACACTAAGAATATTTACTACATTTTCTGATTCATGAAAACGTTGTACATATTTTGCTCTGGTAAATCCTAAAACTTTAGCAATAGAATTTGGTTGATTAAAATCTACTTGATAGCCATTTTCAAGAGTAAGAACGGACTTTAAGGTATTAGTGTTTGCAGAAATATTAATAAAATACTCTTCATTAAATGCATCATAATGGCCTTTTTTTCTCATTTCTTGTTGAATGACGTCATTAATATCAACAAAGTCATAACTTCCTTCTGGTATTTTTATTTTTTCCCATGAAGCACCATTGTCTGGTGAATAAACTAAAGTGTCATTGCTTGCATCAATGTTTGGAAATGAATAGTAAGTTTCAAGGTTAACCAATGCTATTTCATATTTTTTATCCTTTTCTAATTGAAGTGGTGGAGTAAACCTTGTTCTAAAACTTGTTTTGTTGTCACTTACAATAATTTGAAATGATGTTTTGTGGTCGGTGTTTTTTACAATTTTTTCTAACAGTTCTTACATTTATTAATTTACTAAAAATGTTTATATGTGTAAAAATATATCTTTTTGCTTAAGATATATTTTTAAAATTAAAATCTTCTGCTTAAATAAACTGCGTGACCGTCAGTGGATTTATCTAAACTAAAAGTAAATAAAAAGCATATTTTTCTTATTTTATCAGCATATACTATTACTTCTTTTCTATGCCTTCTATGTTTTTTATTAGTTCTATCTTCCTCTTCAGTTTCAAAAATCTTTCCCCACCGATTTATATTAGAAAGTAATTCTGAAAGATGGTTTTGTAGAAAAAAAACTACATAATTCTTTTTCATTAATACCTTCTAGGCTTCTAGCATAAGAAAGAAACTCTTTTCTTAGATTTAACAAAATAAATAACTTTCTAAAATATCTTACTGTACAAACTTCAAGTTCTTTTGGTAACTCACGTTCTACTGAATATTTAATTATATCGATAATCTCATTTACACTATAATTATTTAAATTTTTTTATTAACCTTCATATCAATAGCTGCTTTTGCCATTTTATAATTATACTTAAAATCTTCTTAAGTTATTTTCAATTTTTCAATTTTTAAATTTTTTATTATTATTTTTTTTTTTTTTTTTATTTTATTTATTTTTTTTTTTTTAGATTTATACAGACTTAGGTATATAAAAGTTATCAAATCCATTTCTGTATTTACCATTTTCTTTTTTGCTGGTTAAATCGATGATGACAAAACCATGTGGTTTTTCCCAACATACATTACAAAATTTAATAAACTCATCTTTAACCATATCATCTCCTACATGGTCACTATAGATATGATTAAGATTTTTTCGGTCTTGTTTAAATAAACAAATAAAATTTGTGTTTTCTCTAATAGTTTGCCTTGGTAGTCTAAAATAATTTTGAGATAGGTAAAAGCAGTCAACATTACTATGCCTACCACGAACATAGTAGCATTCACATTTGTTTTGCTTTTCTAAAAGTAAATCATCAAAAATCATTAAGTTTTTATTTTCTGAATTTATCTCTCTTGGGTCAGGTACATCACTTGCATTTTAAAAAAAATCACAATTTATGTCAGATTTGTTTTTAACAGTTTTACTCCATTCTTCAATTAATTGAGTCGGTGAAACATCTAAATCTTGAACTTCATCTTTGATATTAAACAATCTTAAAATATATGATTTTGGTAATTTTTCTTCAAAGGCTTTTTTAAATATCTTGTATTCTGGTTGAAACAGACTTTTACCAAAAATTCGTAAATTATCATAATCAAGCCAATCAGGTCTAAATATAAGGTTAAGTAAAAGAGTTGTTTTTCCACATCCTGATTTACCTACAATTAACCCTCTGATGCTTCTTGGTAAAAGAGGGTGGTTAAATCTTTTTCTCATGACTTCATTCCATGATAAATTTACAGTATCCATTTTTTATATTAAAATTAAAAATTTAATATAAAAAAATGTATTGCGTTAAATGTAAAAAACAAACTGATACTGCTAATATAGAATATGCGGTAAGTAAAAATGAAAGAAATATGAAACGTGGTAAGTGTGTAAAATGTGGAACAACTAAAACACAATTTATTAAAAAACAAGAAGGTGGGTCGTTGCTAAACAGGGTTATCAATAACTTGCCTATTGAAATGCACTTACCAGGTCATAATTTTACTGGTCCGGGGACTAAATTAAAGAAAAGATTAAATCCTGATTTAACACCTAAAGAATGGTCAAAACCTGTAAATCGTGTTGATAAAGCAGCATACCATCATGATATCTGCTTTCTTAAACATAATGATACTGCTACAAGAAATGCTGTTTGTGATAAAAATATGCTTAAAGAGTTAAAAGGTATCCTTCTATTAAGGAAAGAATGGAACAAGGGTTACTTTCCTCATTAATAGGGACAAAGGCTAAATTTGGAATGGGAGTTAAAAAAAAAAAAAAAAATGAAAACATAATATTAACGGAAGAATTACATAAACCAGTAAAAAGAAAATTTAAGAAAAGGAGAGTTAGAGTAAATGGTATTGATAGGATATGGGCTGCAGATTTAGTAGATATGCAAGCATTTTCTAAATTTAATCATGGTGTAAAATATCTTCTCGCTGTCATTGACATCTTTTCAAAATACGGGTGGTTGATACCATTAAAAGACAAAACAGGAAAATCTGTTTCTGTTGCATTGAAGAGTATTTTTAAGGAAAGAAAACCTGATAAAATGTGGGTGGATAAGGGCAAAGAGTTTTATAACAAAGAAGTTAAAGATTTGGTTGAATTGTATTCTACTGAAAATGAGGAAAAATCTAGTGTTATTGAGAGATGGATTAGAACAATGAAAGAAAAAATGTGGAAGTATTTTTGTGCTCACTCAACAAACGCTTACATTAACGTGTTACGAAATCTCGTTAAAGAATATAATAACACAAGGCATTCTTCTATTAAGATGACACCAACTGAAGCAAGTAAGAAGGAAAATGAAAATAAAGTTTGGAGAACATTGTATCCTGATTATAATCAAGTAAAAGAAGATATAAAACCAAAGTTTTCTGTTGGGGACAAAGTAAGGATAAGTAAAAAGAAAAAGACTTTTGAAAAAGGTTATACCACCAGATGGACAGAAGAGGTTTTTACAGTTTCAAAAGTAAAACATACATCGCCTGTAACATATAAAATTGAAGATTTAAATGGAGAAGAAATAAAAGGTACTTTTTATGAACCTGAACTACAAAAAACAGGACAAGAGTTGTATAGGATAGAAAAGGTTATTAAAAAGGAAAAAAAGAAATCTCTTGTAAAGTGGAAAGGTTATTCTGATGAGTTTAATTCATGGGTTGATAATAGTGCTATTGAAAATATTTAAATATATAAAAAATGAAAGACATTTTAATTGATAATATAATTTTACCAAACAAACCTCTAAGCAATTTTGAACTTGAGGATGCAGTAAAAAAATTAAAAATAAAAAATTTTAGAGGAGTATTTTTAAGAGCTACTCTACCTAAAAAAGTAAAAAACAAGGAATGTGGTATATTAAATCTTGATGACTTTAGTGGGCCTGGCACACATTGGGTTGCCTGGTATAAAAATGGTAAAACTAAAATTTACTTTGACAGTTATGGCATACAACCACCTCTTGAAGTTAGAGATTATTTAAAAAGTCCATTACATTACAGTACCGACCGATTACAACAAGCAGGTCAAGTATTTTGTGGCCATTTATGTTTGTACATTCTTAAAGAACTGGGTTTAGGTAATAAATTCCAAAATGTTTTAAATAAACTTTTTTAGTAATATAAAACTATGCCCGTTGATAAATTTGGAAGAATGGATGATGTTAAAACAGGCGGTGATGGTGTATCACTTGCTTACATAAGTAATAATTTTTTACGTAAAGATGGAACAACCACCGTTACCGGTTCTATAAATATCGCTGGTAATACATTAACGAGGGTTAGTAATCCAGTAAATCCTCAAGATGCTGCAACTAAGAGTTATGTTGATAGCAACTTAGGGCTGTTGGATGAAAACGGAGGATACCATATGACAGGGTATTTAAACATGGGTTTTAATAAAATAAAAAACTTAGGCGAACCTGAGGAGTAGAGTGAAGCTGCTACTAAAAAATACGTGGATAATAGTGGCAAAGCAATAGTACAACAACAAGACGGCACTTTTTCCGCTGTTGCAGATATAAATATGCGGGGGTATTCTTTAACAAATCTTATAGACCCCGCAGACCCACAAGACGTTGCAACTAAAAGATACGTAGATGTTGCTAATCGAGCCTTTGTTTATGGACCTGGAGGGTATATAGCAGGTGGTGACGTTTCTATGGGTGGGCGGAGAATTTCCAACGTCGGAACGCCTTTAGAAATCAACCAAGCTGCTAATAAGCTTTACGTAGATACCATCGTTGAGGCAGCTACCGCAGGTGAAAAAGCTTTGACAAAAAACCAAGACGGTTCTTTTTCAATGGCTGGCGAAATAAATATGAGGGATCACTCGATTACCGGATTACCAAATCCCATTGACCGTGGCGCTGCTGCCAATAAAAATTACGTCGATAATGGTGGGGCTATCATAAAAAATCCAGATGGGAGTTTCTCGGCAGTAGCTGACATAAATCTTCAAGGTTTTTCTCTAAAAAACGCCGCAACTCCGGTAGAAGAGAGAGATTTAGCGACAAAATCCTACATGGATGGAAAAATAGGCTTTAAACCCGTTATAAGCGTTCATGCTGAGAAGCAAGGAGGATTAAAAGATGGTAATTACGAGTTTTCTTTCGGTAATGGAAGCACAGGAATAGATCATGAATTAGGAGGCTATTGCATGGCAGCCTCGGGCAGAATTATAAGGGGGTCTTTAAAGTTCGTTACAGTTGGAGGTAACCAAAAAGAAGAGGCAAAAATTAACATAGTCTTAAACGGAGTTGAAGAAATTGACTACTCCATAGTTAAAAAGGAGGGAGAAGGTTGTAGTTGCATAGTTTTTCCTCAGCCTTTAGATGTAAAACAATGCGACACTATAAACTTTATAACAAGGTCCAACAACTCCAACGCAAAAAACGCGCATGTGTCGATACTGATAGAGTTGGACTTGTAAAAAATATTTAACCCAGTAAAGGGTTAAATATTTAAAAAAAAGGTTTATTGAAACCCACACCAATATCACGTGGTATAGTATTTCACAACTTTTTCCAATATTTTGCAATGTGTATTCGCATATAATATCACTTTAGACTGGACTTTTGAGGGAGATGGTAGTATGTTATGATATTAATATTTTTTTCGCTTTGTTTTTTCTAAAAAATGAACTGTATATGGTAATTGTATAAAATATAATTTTTATTTATGATAATAAAGCAGTCTTACTTCCTTGTTGTATTTTTAATTTTGTAAGAATGTTATTACTAACAACATGGTAACCTCTGGCGCGGTCTTACAACCCGTAAGTTAATCCCCCCCCAAAAAAATGCTGACCTCTGGCGCGGTCTAACAACCTGTAAGTTAGCAAACACTAACAACATTGTAACCTCTGGCGCGGTCTAACAACCCGTAAGTTAATACCATATCAATACATTTCTTACACGTTAAAAACACAATGTTGTAAGGCTGCTGTTTAAAAAACAATAATAAGTATTTTATACAATTATTGTACACGTTAAACATTAAAAAAAAAAAAAAAAGGGTAAAAATGTTTGTTAATATTATAATGTACTACCATTTTCAGTTTTTGGTGTGTTAAGCAAAAGTTAAAGGGTTGTGCACTAAATAACTTCCTCTTTCGTTTTCGGTGAGGAGGCATGAAAAAATGGTTTATATCATGGTAGTGTCATGACTCGCCTTACTTTATCTATACTTTCTCTTATGTTAAGGTATAGAAAACAGAGTTAAAGGTGATTCTTAAGATAGTTTAACGTTTTTCAACATTATTTAGCTAAGGCAGGAATATCAAAGTTTAAGACTCTCTGTGTTTGGGGTTCACAGAATTTATCCTCGGATAAATACGTCCCCCGATATTCCCTGTTAACTTTGTTAAAAAAGTTATATCTTACGTTTTATATCACTATCAGTTTTGCACACTGGGCATTTGTTTGAATTATTATTTAAATCATCACAATTTACACATATAGGTATATGACCACAATTACAAAACATTATATTAGTTTTTTTACTCAAACAAATTACACATTCTGCTGAGTAAAATGATTCTATTCCGTTAATAGGTTTGGGTGGAGAAGGTGGAGAAGGTAGTTGATTGTTATTATATTCATCTATGATTACTTCACCTTCAGAATTGTATTCAGAAATATTTAGAATAAGTTCTCCTACATATGGCTCATCATCAGATACATAATATTCTTCATCATAACCGCTTCTATACTTTCTTTCTTCACTCCAATCAGGTTCATTGTTAAAATCTATATAAAGAACAAAAATTCTATCTGCTGGTTCCCTTAAATATCTTTTTAAACCTGCCCCATTAAACATTTCAAATTTTTCAACAAAACTACCTAAAAAGTCATTATCATTATGCATTAAAAATACACTTAAAGTAAAGTGAGTACCAAAATTTCCTAAACCAATATCCATGGTGGTATAATCAAGGTCAAAAATCTCATTTGTTTCCGTTAGTTTTTTACTAAATTCATAATAGATAGCAGGTTTTGCCCTTATTAATGCTTTTAAATAGTTATTAGTGTAATTAACATTAGGAAATGCTACTACTTTTGAATAAGAGTTATTAAAGTAAACAGGTTTAAACACTAACTTATTTATTAATGTTTTCTTTAGTTTTTCTTTAAAATCTGCTGTATTAGTTATTCTTTCAATCATAATATTTTTTTTTTTCACTTAAGTCAGAAAAATTCAATTTTTTTTTTTTTTTTTTTTTTAAAATTTCCTTCTTAAGTGCCGTTCTCTTTATAAGCTCGGCATACCGATTACTAATTAGCCAATGCAGTGGTTGATTGGGAGGGTAAGGGAGTTATATGGGTTAGCGGTGTGTTGATGTGTTTTGTAATGTGGTTTAGCCAGGTAATCTCGGAAAAATTAATTTTTTTTTTAAAAATTGAATTAAAGTAAAAACGATTATAAAATAGGTTATGCTATTTTGTTGGTGGGTGGGTATATGAGTAACATATGCGTGACGCATGAATTTTATAAGCGTGCTCATGTTTATGAAATTGGTTAAAGCATATGTTTGGTTAATGGGGGTTGTTTGGTATAAGTGTAAAGGGATTTGTTAAGTGGGTTAGTTATCTATAAGTCTGGTTAGTTTTCGTAAGCTTGGTTAGCTAGCATAAACCTACCATGAAATCCATAAGCGCGGGTTGATTGCATAACGATGGGCGGGGGGCTTAAGGGGGATGGCCCAGAACGGGCTTTTCCTTCCCTACTAACCAAGTTTGAAATTATGACTGTTTGTCAACGGAAATTATATTTAGAAATATCTCGATGGAAAATTGTGACTCGTTTTTTTTTTTTTTTTCTGTTTTTAGAACGGTAAAGCGGTCTGTTTTCGGCGAAGAAATGTACCGAGTAGGTGCATATCATCCATCGTAATACAGCCGAGGGATTTGATAAGCGGATCACCCGAGTTTGCCGAATGAGGTTGTATGTTGATTAATCCAAGATCTCACTCAGGCCAGTATTGCCCCAACCATTCTTAAGAAAGTTCCCAGTCTTTTTCTCCAGAATTTTCTCATTTTGAAAGAAACACAACTTCTGATGGGCTAAACAAAATGGTTAGGCCAATCAGAAGTTGTGTTACCTTCAAATAAAAAAAAAATCATGAAGAATAAGACTAAGAGTGTTCTTAAGATTGATTGGTGAATACTGACCCAGATAGAAAATCTCTCTAAAGTTATGTAATGTATCGGTCAGGTTTTCAAATAGATAACGAGAACAACTAACCATGCCAGTGTTAGTACAAGAGCAGAATACCACTAA
The DNA here is from genome assembly GCA_945859785.2 of Tridacna gigas. NCBI lineage: Eukaryota > Metazoa > Mollusca > Bivalvia > Cardiida > Cardiidae > Tridacna > Tridacna gigas. The sequence goes on along the minus strand of OX244031.2, from coordinate 8,598,118 downwards.
TTACTGGGACGCTACAAAAGTAATTCATTTGTGTAGCACAATACAACTAGACTTACCTACCATCTATCGACAGTTCTATACCATATTAAAAAACGTTTTAAACAATGATCAGAATATCTTTACCTTTGTCTTTTGAGCGCAAAATGTAGGTGTATACCTATTTTCTTTTCTCGTTTCTTACTTGTCAACATTTGAAACGATATCGTCTATATTCTTTTCTCTGATTTTTATCAAATAAATGTTAATTTCACTGATCAATCCTTTTATTTGCGACACAGTTAGTACTTCTTTCATGTATAGCTACAATAGATCAATCTATTAGGAAACCCGACATGATGGTTCAACTGAAGGATATGTCTTTCATTTTTCGGACATATATCCTATGCTTCTTTCGATTATTCTGATTGGCTAGCTTTAAATTGCTCTTTTTTCAAGGCCGTAGGAATATCCAGTGATTTCAGCGCTTTGGTTAAGCTTTGTATATTCCAAAAGCCAATAGTTTTCACCCTTTACCAAATAATACCCAAACAAAGAGGCCTTTTTAAAACAAAACATTGTGAGAAAAGGAGAAAATGCTGGTAGCCAGTATTTTCTACTTTTCCCACAGTTTTCCACCCCGTTAAAGAACTTCAATTTAATTGAATTTGTCGTCTGCAAATGCCTTTAATTTGGAAGCGTCCAAAACTCGTTGTTTAGGAAAGGGTTTACATGATTTTATAACAACTTCATAGACATCCGCTGTAACGATCTTATCGTCTTATCAGTGCTTATGTATGCACATTCTTTAAGTCAAGACAAGCAAAAGGACGTTATAAGAATGTTCTATATTCATGCTTCAATTGTGGCAACACCACTTTTGTTCGGACTATTGTGCTCGGGTGAGTTTAGGGATCTCTTTTTAAAGGAATGAATGAATGGATAGAGTTTTTATGGCCCGTCGACAGCAAAGGTCATCTTGGGCGTACTAACAATTAATGCAATGCATTTAATTGAGCAAACTGTAATGTTACGGAAAAGGCTTAAAATATCAGCTGTGTAAACACTAAAAGGATAAACAAGACTAGAGACAAAGTCTAAGAATACAGATGGTCAGTAGGACCTAAAATCACATCTTTTTAAAGAGATTTATCTCTTTCAGAAAGTCAAAAATAGACTCCATCTTTACAGTATCAAATAAATTGTTCATACTGTCAACATGAAAAAACCTGTCTATTGTAAGTGCAAGGTCTATACAGTCTACAAGTTTGTGTTTAACAGTAAGAGGTGCGTTGCAGGAAATACATTGGGGTGCTTCTTCTCCTTGGTGGAGGTACGACAGCGTCAAATATATGTATGACCAATGCGAAAACGGGCCAATATAATTTCCGCGCGGCGACTTGTCCGCAACCCTGAGCTCTTTTTAAGCTTTTGATGAATACATAAGAATCATCTGGATCCAATACGAGATAAATCAGCCTCATTGTAAGTTAGTAAAGCGAGGCTAAGGTCTACAACAAGTGAATGAGTTCCCGCCTACTAGACTGACCCGTTGTCTCTAACTTCACGACTCTGCTATTTTTACCGTAAACGTATTAAAGCAGCAATGTGCATGGAAGCCGGTTGTTTTGTGGGATTGAAACTTTATGGTGCTTGTCCTGAGTGGCAGGAGAGACGACTGAAAGAGGGAGAGAGAGAAAGAGAGGGGGAAGAGGGGAGAGAGGGAGGGAGAGGTTCGCTTGACAGTGGGTAATATGGCGTCTGCATGCTTTGAATACTAATGTTCCATAGTTTCATAATTTATTGATACAGTCAATAGGCCTTCGGCCTATATACACCATATAAACATACATAATCATATAAACATATAGTGAAAACATTACATTTTTAACAAAAATCATTACACTTAGAAATGAAACAATTTGAATAGGAATTCATGTGGTACTGATGTGTTCATGTTTTTAATGATAAAAGCCTATGTTAAATGATGGAGTAATATAAATGATCAATGACCAATGACTGGTTTGCAATAAGTTATTTATCCATCTTTTGTTTAATCCAGGTTTTTGTCGATTAAAGTGATCAACCCCTTACAATGTGTCTAACGAATTATTTCTAAAATCCATAGCATGAATTATATATGTTGCTAAATTATGAATGACTGTACTATTGGTATTGGCTAAAAGTATAAAAAAAATTATACATAGAAGGATGGATTTTTTTAATATACTGCTTACGCAGCTCATCATAAAGAGTACTGCAAGTAAATCAAAGTACTGAAAGTACTAGCGATTTTGACTTATAGACTGTATGGTGTTTAACCCTGTTTTCAACATTATTTGAGTTATGTAGCGATGGTCAGTGCACATATCCATGCTTTCCTGGAGTTTCTTTTACCAGTACTCCACACAACATTCTTTCGAAGCAATTGGCTGCCTTCCCACATAACCATCGTCGAAACGTGAGATAGGTATTGATCCTGTCGCATTGACTATCATCAATACTTGGAAAGAAATTGGCGGAGCCGCACATGGAACCAGCGACCTCCTGTTCTCAAGTTCTATACGTTACCGACTGAGCCAATGGGTGTATGCATGTTATTGCTTAACTATAATCCAGTTTAATTTTAACCCTTAACCAGCTAGAAAAAGTTAAATGAAACTTTCAAGGCGATGGTAGTCACCTGAATATTGCTATTCCAAATTTACATTTTGGAGAAAATATATCATTTTATCGGACAGTGTAGATCAAAGATCAGACTGCACGTTCTGTGCAGTCTGATCTTAATCCACACTGTTAGCCAAAGGTCATTGAGTCGCGGTAGTGCTGGTAAAAGAAACTCCAGGAAAGCATGGATATGGCCGCCACGATATCACTGAAATAATGTTGAAAACGGTATTTAACACCATACAATCGATAAGTCAATATCAAATACTACAAGATGTGAACTCTTTAACCCTTTACTAAACAAAATGCAAAGCTGTTGCAGACCACAAATTAAATGTGGCTGAATTGATGAAACCTGGTTCCAAAGGGCAGAAAACACTGTGGGAAAAGAAGAAAATGCTGGTTACCAGGAGTTCTTCCCCAGAGTGGTTAAAACTCGGGATTGTGTAGTAAAGGGTTACTATTCAAGACCTAAAATAACAGTTTAACAAAACAGTTTAACTGTACACAATGATCTAAATAATGAATGACTGAAGGAATGACAAAGGTTCCCGGCCCAGTGAGGGTTAATGCAGCTGGGATTTGCTACAAGTTACTTAGGTGTATCTATTTTAGATTCATTCATAATGTTACAGTGGTGTAGGGATAAGTGATAATGGCCTGCATTGAATAGGTCACTTAATTTACATGTAAGCAAAGATCGTGTACCTTATAAATGACATCTTATTCAGTCTATTACTTGTAAGAAGACATGTTCAAATTGGAGTGGTAGAGATTTGGTGTTTTTTGTCAAAATTGTCGTATATAACGGAATTAAGATTTCTAACAGAAAGAAGTATTTTCTTTGAGGCAGTATTTGGCAAATGTGTGTGTTTTTTTCTTTTTTTTTTTGTTTTTTTTTTGTTTACTTCGACTCTGTGTCAATCTTGATGCCTATAGATTAGCTTCGCTAGTCTAAAAATGGTATTCATCTTCCTGTTTGTAACATTGTAACATAAAATACATCTTCTTGATTCCGATGAAATACCCAGATGCCTCCCCATTTCTATCATTAGAGTATAATTATGATGATGTTCTAAATTGTACCAGACTTTGTCGGCATCTTACTATATCTACAAAATTTGAATAAGGTTTTACCCCCAAATATGGTTTTAAATTTACGTATGAAATAACATAGTTATTGTTTAAACATTCGCTGTGCCCTGTTTGAGAATAACTGTCTTTGTACATAGGTGATTGAAAAAAAAAAAAAAAACATGGTTTTCAACTCCTGGTTTTCCTATATATTACCAAAGTTATTACTATATTCAGCAAAAGTGAAAATTTAAATTGCAATGGCCTGTAATTCCCCAGTATTAAAGTAAATATACTCACTTCCAAAAGAAAGTGTGCACTTTGTTTTCAGTGATTTTTCCTCAATTGTTTTTCTTAATTCCGACGTATTTGGTATCACAATTGAGATTAGATCATGTACAATGTAGATATTATGTTAGATTTTAAGTTCCTGTAACGTAAAGGGTATTTTTAGTTACTAGAAATGACTGGGTATGGAAACAAAAGTAGCAAATGTACTCGGAAAATCGGGATTTGCACAGTGTAGAATTTCATGGCGTTCAAATTTGAATCTTAATGTTTATTTTAGTCAGTATCGTGTGCGACCACCTCGGCTGTTGAGGCAAGCGACAATGCGACCTCGTATTGACCTCACGTAACGTCTGATGACGAAGTCGGCGATGTCATTCCATTCTTGAATTAACGCGTTTTCGAGGTCCCTAAGATTGTGGATGCAACCTCTGGAATGCACACTTCTACCAAGATTATCCCAGATGTGCTCTATTGGATTCATAACCGGTGAGACAGTAGGCCAGGATAGCACGTCAACGTGATTTCTGTTAAGAAACTCTCGACTTCTCCGTGCAACATGAGGTCTTGCATCAAAATTGCAGGCCCGTGTCTCTGAAGGAAAGGAACTGCTTCAGGCTGCAGAATCTGGTTAATATAGCCTTGAGCATTGAGATTGCCACGTACAACGATAAGATTTGTTTTCCTTCTTCCCATGATTCCTTCTTCCCATAATTAACAGAAAAATCAACGAAAACAAAGTGCACACTTTCTTTTGGAAGAGAGTATACCATAAACCAAACCATGAAATATGACTGGCTTGACTGATCTAGTGATTGTGCAAGAACGTCTGAAGCACAAGGCTATATATCAACACTCTGAACAGCCACTTGCTGCCATTCAGTCAGACCCATGGACCTGGCATTACTTTCCAACAGGTCAATACAACTCCACACACTGCCCGAATTTCCAATAATTTCTTTGCTCAAAACAACGTCAACGTCTTGTCATGGCCAGCGGTATCTCCAGACTGAAATCCGATTGACCACAATAGAGATGAGCTTGGACGAAGAGTTAGGGCAAACCACCAGACCAACAATGTCAGTGATCTTATACAGGCTCTCCAGGTTGAATGTTAGGCTCTACCTAACGCCCTTATCGGACGTTACGTCCACTCTATGAGGAATAGCGTTCTTGAATGCATTCGAAAACATGGTGGCCAAACACGATACTGAATTCGTATTAAGCTTTGAGTAAACAAATACTGTTGGAAATTCTTCTAAACCCATTTTGTGTCGCTCTTCAATTCTTCAAATTTTTAATTTGGCCCCCTACGTCATTTTCCCGTCAATAAAAAACATTGTTCCATTGAATATCTAAACGAAAGTTTCCATAGTCAACAGAGATTGCTTTCATCTGGTAATGACAATAAAAATATCTACGCCTAAGTATCACATAAATAGAATATCTGGTATTGAATATCATTGAAAGTTTTCAGTTTTGCTCAGTATAAATAAGTTAAACCTAATATGTATGACCCAAGTTACATGACTCGGGAGCAGAAATTACTATTCTCTCCGAAAAGGTTTATGACTCCTTGAAACAAAACCCCCAAAAGATCAAGGATATTGTAATGCAAATGGCAGCTAGGGATAATGTTTTACCAGGTTTCATTAGCAAAACTGTACATTTACGTCTTTGCTCCCAGATAATTAGGGAAAGACTTTACGTCGCCCCTATTTCAGACGACGTGTTGTTGAGCCATGACGTCATGACGTCATGCAACATTTGGGTGTCTTACATGATATGAAGTCTGATACCCTTATGGTGAATGGAGAAAAAGTCCCTGTCATTACGCATTTGCAGGATAAAAAAGCTTGTTGTTGCTAGAGCGCCTTTGACAAAAAAGGTGGTGGTCCCTCCCAATTCTGTCGTTCGTGTCGCATGTAAATTGGATGATCAGCTTAGTGATTATTGTCTTGAACCTGGTGATCTGATACATCAAAGAAAGGTTCTTATGCTTTGCATTGTCAGATCTGCCGGGGACAGACTAATCATATCTGTCTGGTCAACCCCACAGATGTTTTCAAAACGTTAAAAAAGAATGTGCACACGAAACTGACATCGTTTTTTTGACATGCACAGTGCAGATACTAGAATGGCTTCTAGCCGGTCTACTAAACAAGGGTCTAGTACTGCTGCGGCCTCTAGCCCAACTAAGTTAAATCATGGGTCAAGGCCTGTCGCGGCTTCTAGCCCAGCAGGAGAGCTCAAGAGTCACGGATCAATAAATTTTGCGGCTTTTAGCACAAAAGGTGCGTAGAATTTAGCTGTAGAATTACCATCTCATTTACAAGGTGTGTTTGAGGCATCCGGAACCCACCTTAATGCCAGTGCAAGAATCGAAATTAGCTGGCGTTCTACGTAGCTAATCTGATGTCTTTGCTCAAAGTGATTTCGATCTTGGTCACAGCTATTGAGCATGCAATAGATACAGATGACGCAAAGCCTATCAAACAAAAAATGCCCAGAACACCTGCTTGTTTTGTCGATTGGGAAGAGGCTCACCTGAAGAAAATGATGAATGCCGGCGCAGGAATCATGTTTCAGAATGGTCACCTTCTGTTTTTATCAGGAAAAGAGATGGCTCAATTCGGTGGTGCATAGACTACCAAGCTTTGAATGACGTCACAGTTAAGGACACATTCCCATTACCATTGTCAGAAGATTGTCTTGATAACCTAACAGGAAACATTTGGTTTTCTAAACTAGATGCAAATTCTGCATATTGGCAAGTTAAAGTCAAAGAGGACGACTGTAAGAAGACAGCTTTTCTTACAAAGTTTTGGACTCTTTGAACATATCAAGATTGGCTTTGGGTTGTCCAATGCGCCCGCCACATTGTCTCGGGTTGTCAACTTCATTTTGAAGGGACTGACCTGGAAGATTGTACTTGCCTTCCTATATGACATTCTCGTAATTTTCAAAGAACACTTGCAAAATCTGTGTAAAGCCCTGGATAGATTCAGAACACAGGACATGAAGCTAAAGCCAAAGAAATGCTTCTTTCAAAATGAAGTTGGGTTTCTTGGCAGCTCTGTCAGTGGTAATTCTTTGTCTATGACGGAGAAGGACACAGAAAGTGTAAGACATTGGCTCAAGCCAACATACTACAAAGATGTTGAAGGGTTTCTGGGGCTGGCTAAAGACTTTGCAGATATTGCTTTTCCTCTGTACAAATTGACAGGGGGAAAAACTTTTTGTTGTGGTGAAGATTAAGAAGTGCTCTTGAAAAAGATGAAAGCAGTACTTACAAGTCCACCTGTTCTAGCTTTACCAAACGTCAGTGATTCTTTCATTTGGATGCATCTCAATTTGCCATCGGCGTTGAGTTGTTTCAGGTGCAGAATGGGGTTGAGAAGGTAATTCCTTTTAGCAGTTTTTATCTGACTCCTGACCTACAGAATTATTGCACGACACGTAGGGAACTGTTGGCCATTGTTAGGTTTACTAGACAGTTCAAATTTTATCTGCTTGGTAAGATCTTTACAGTCAGGACAGACCACTCCAGTTTAACCTGGTTATTAAGGTTCAAAGAACCACAGGGCCAGCTAGCTCGATGGATTGAGGAACTTTCTCAATACCACATGGTCAAACAACGAGAAGGATCAAAACATGGAAATGCGAATTCACTTTCACGGATCCCAGATCCTTTAAGTCCATGTTTCAAGTATAGTTCTGGACCTACCATGCGGATGATGCCATTATTGCACGAGTGCGCATAACTAGTGGGCTCAGTTCACTGAGGAAGTGGATGAGGCGGTTAGTCTGGTCGTGCAGGAAAGGGGGCACCTCTGACGGAGGTTAACCGAAGAGTGGTAGGTGTAGGATGGGGAAGCCAGGTCAGTGGGAGTCCGCCGGGTTTATAGCTCACCTGAGCACGAAGTGCTCAAGGTGATCTATTGTGATCGTGCTGTGTCCGTCGTCCGTCGTACGTCGTGCGGTCGTCAGAATTTACATTGTGTGCACTCTAGAGGCCACATTTTCAGCCAGATATTCATGAAACGTGGTCAGAATGTTTGTCTTGATAAAATCTCGGAAAAGTTGGAAATTGGATCATGTTGGGTCAAAAAGTAGGTCACTAGGCTAAATCTTCGAAAAACATTATGTACACTCTAGACGCCACATTTTCGGCCTGAAACTCTTAAAACTTAGTCAGCATGTTTGTCTTGACGATATCTTGGATAAGTTTGAAATAGGGTCATGTCGGGTCAAAAGGTAGATCACTGGGCTAAATCTAAGAAAAACTTTGTCTGCACTGTAGAGGCCACATTTTTAGCTTGATACTCTTGAAACTTTGTCAGAATGTCTGTCTTGGTGATATCTTGGATAAGTTTGAAATTGGGTCATGTCAGGTCATAAAGTAGGTCACTGGACCAAATCTGAGAAAAGCCTTGTGTGCATTGTAGAGGCCATAATTTCAGCATGAAACTCATGAAAGGTGGTTGGAATGTTTGTTTTGATGATATCTCGGACAAGTTCAAAATTTGGTCATGTCAGGTCAAAAAGTAGGTCACTGTGCTAAATCAAAGAAAAACCTTGAGTGCACTCTACATGCCACATTTTCAGCCAGAAACTCACGAAACTTGGGCAGATTGTCTGTCTTGATGATATCTCAGACAAATTCTAAATTGGGTCATGCTGGGTCAAAAAGTAGGTCACAGGGCTAACTCTTAGAAAAACCTTGTGTGAATCGCGGATGCCACATTTTCAGCCTGATTCTCATGAAACTTGGCCAGAAAGTTTGTCTTTGTGATCTCTTGGACAAAGAGTTTACATTTCAGCCTAATACTCACGAAACTTTGTCAGAATGTTTGTCTCAATGAAATCTTTGACTAGTTTGAAATTGGGTTGTATTGGTTCAAAATGTAGATCACTGACACTCATCTGTGTTACACCATTAAAACCAGGCCCTCTACAGCTTTATCAACTGTAGATGATTTTACTCAGGTTAGCGCTTTAGGGCAAATGGCCCTCTTGTTTCAGAAAGATCTTTTATTGCTAATGAGCTGAATCCTGAATCAGGTCTTCTAGACCACTCAGGGCACTATCCAGGCAAAAAGAGCAGTTTGGGCTCAGGTCTTCTAGACCAGCCAACGGACGATGCTCACTAAAGACAGCCGTCTTCTAGACGCTGTCACATTTACAGGAAATGGCCATCTTTTAGACGTCATTGGTTCTGGAGACATTGACGGGTTAGGTAGTAAAGAAGCACACTTTGACATAACATTCTGTAAGGAAAGAAGCCATATCGGATGTTGCACCGTCTCCCGGGGGGTGGGGGCGGCGGGCACGGCTGTCAACACAACTACAAGAACCTGCTGGGGCTATTTACTCAGTGAAGTACGGGACGCGCAACACAAAGATGAAAATCTCACCATGCTTCTAGCGTGGTTTGAGAAAAATCAAGAACCAGCCGAAAACGGATTGTTCATTGCCAGCATTTGGACATAAACTTATTGGCATGATAAAGAAATGTTCAAGCTCATAGATGGAGTCTTATACAGACATAAACCAGATGAAGATATGCGTGATTGGCTTCCCGAAAGTCTAAAAGAATCTGTCTTGTTCTTGCACCATGAAATACCAGCAGCTGGGAATCATGGTGTCGCTAGAACTAAGTCAAAACTCAAAGAAAAGCTTTTTTCTGGTTTCGTATGTCAAAGGATGTGGAGTCTTATGTACTGTCTTGCAATGTCTGTAACCAGCATAAAAAGAGCAAGGCTTATGGAAAGGTCCCATTAACAGAATTTCAAGCTCGGGTACCAATGGAGCGGGTATATATGGATTGATCCTTTACCTAAAACAAACCTCGGTAATGTTCACTGCCTTATGATGGTGGACTAGTTCACGAAATTGGTTGAATGTGACCCTTTGTCTACACAGCGCACAGAGGAAACGGCTCAGGCGGCCATTGATCGTTTTTTTTTTTTTTTTTTTTTCTTTTTGCGTTTTGGTCTTCCACTACACTTTTCTCCGATCAAGGCAGGAACTTTGAAAGAAATTTATTCGAAGCTTTATGTAAAGCCTTGCATATCTATAAGGCTTGAACCACTCCTTATAGACCTGCAGCAAACAGAGAGGTAGAACGATTCAATCGTACTTTAAACATGGATGCTGTCCGTTGCTTTTAGGTAAAAAAACCAGATCAAGGGGACAAGCACCTCCAGCAAATAGCTGTGGCAATAAGGTCTTCAGTCAACAGAAGTACGGGTTTTACCCCAAATAGACTGATGTTGGGATGGGAAATTAATACACTTGCACATTTAATGTTTCCTTGTCAAGGTCAGTCGGTGGATTACGGTGACTATGTTAATGATTTGGTTCAAAATACGCATTCCACCAGGGTGGATGGACACTTCGGAACTGGGGTTTTTCTCTAGCTTTCTGTTCTGCACGGAAGTATGTTAAGCTTCACCAATGGATCCATCTACACTGCTTCACTGGGAACCAGTGTGTAGTAGAGGGATGGATAAAGCAGTGTTCCAGTACTTTCCTGGGTTTCACCAACACAATCAGGGCTTTTAGTCTAGATCAGGTTGAGGCCTTGAAGTTGTTGCGGGAAGACTGGCTGCTGTTGGATTCTGTTTTTGTCTCCTGGTGGCTGGACCAGAGGCCGTCTTCTAAATCTGGCTTCTAGCCAATGTCGTTCTGGTGGAGGAATTCTCTCCTACACTTAATAAAGTACTGGTCTATTACCCAGGATAAGTCGAGTGTGTTGTTGTTAAATACATCAAGGGAACTAGGGAGATTGTCCGAATCGACTCTGTGGCCTCTAGCCCAGTAAAGTAGAGCTTCAAGCTCCTTTTTCCTGTAGTAGTTCCACTCGAGCCTGTTGTTTTCTATATTTGTGCGGCTTCTAGCCCACTTATTCAAAAGCTTCTAGCTTAAAGATTCTTGTGCGGCTTCTAGCCCCCTTGTTCAAAATCCTCTAGCTAAAAAATTCTTGTGCGGCGTCAAGCCCACTTAAGGGGTAATTCAAGCGGCTTTAGCCCCAGGTTTGTAGTTGAGATCCAGAGAATGATTCCCACCGAACTGTGGAAGTAGTCCCCAGAAATAAGAATCCGTCAGCTACCGCCAAAGCCTTCCTGGAGAAAGCCTTCTTGGAGCGTAGTGATGCTGCGTACCAGCATTGCCTTGCAACAGAAGTGGCGGTAAAATCAATATAGGGAACCCGTGTTTCTTGTGGATCATTCTCTCTCACCTGATATCGAATTTTGTGGACGTCCACCAAATCAGAAGCTACAGAAGAAATACAGAGAAGTATTATACACCCACATAAAGGACAGGTATCAGCCTCAGATCAGAAGGCACACTTTACCTCCCTTGTCAACAGTTGAAAACATTGTGGCAGTAGCAACTTAATGTTTTGCTCTTTCCATAGCCTCAGTTCAACATTTGGAATTGCAATTTTTTGACCAAACTGTCTAAAGGGTAAGTGCTCATCAGGAAGTATTAAAGGGGAACTGCTACACTTTTCCGCCTGTTGAAGGGGAAGTGAACAATTTTCTGACTTACAATAAAAAGCAGATAATTGACCTTTCTGCAAACGCGAGTTTGGCACGCCCACCTTAGTAACGCAGTATTTTGGTCACTAAGTCAGACAAACAAACCAGAAAATGGCGCCGTCTACATAGAGAAAGAGTGTTTATTTCTTTTTTATTTTAGCTTATGTTTCGCTCTAATTAAAGCACTCAAAGTTTTTTCACCTACTTTCGTATCAATTTGAACTAAATCAGCAACGTAACAAGAAAAAATACTTTGAATAATGTCATTTTTATGAGAAATCGAGAAGTTTAAACAGCGCAAATATGTTCGTAATTCCGTATTCTGTCTCGCAAATGTGACTAGATTGCTGTCGGCAACATCTATAATTAGTAATAGGGAAAAGGGGCAGAAGTTTTTAAGACATTTTGTCAGTATTTAACATGTCAGTTTGACAGTAAACAAGATAAGAAAAGAACTTACAATTTAACCTTTTACCACACAATCCTGTGCTTTAATGAACCTTGAAGGAGGAGACTTGCGTAAACTTTTTTTCTTTTTCCCTAGATGTTTTCAACACTGTTAAGACGAATCTCACCATTGGAGCAGCATTTAATTTGTAGACATTTTTTTTTCAAATTAGACTTATCAAGTCTTATATTTTCAGGTACATACCTCTAACACCTGTATGAGTAAAATTCAATAGGTTTTATTGTAAGTAATCAATTAAGAAAGTGGTGTGTCGTAATTTAAACAAATGTATGTTTTAAAAACTTTTAAATTGGAGGCATTTTTTGTTCTTTGAGGTGAAAGTAAGGATTATACTGCTTTTGAATGGACGTGCATTTATTAGTTATGCGACGATCGTGGGAAAACAAACGATCTGTCGAACCAGGTCAAAGTGCAATTAACAGTCACATGTAATCGTCTTAATGAAACAGGAATAAAATATGAATGCTCCCTTAAGTATTAAAAGAAGAATCAAAGAACATCTGACGTTCGCAAAGTCAACTTATTTATGAAACAGGATGACGAGTGGCTGTCAGTAAAATATACTTCTTCCTGTTGTTCGTTTCTACAACGATTACGACTGTTTACGAGTAATGCTTGGAATTTGAAAGCTGTTCGTTGGGTTAGATTTCAATAGGTAGTTTAACAATAAACTTTGTTCTTTCTTTCCCGAAAGATTAAAAAAAAAACAACTGCTTTTCTGTTGTTTGGTAGACAGACTGGTTTTTCGGAATCCAAGTTAAATCTACCGGCGACATTTACGTGGATATAGGTTTTTGGAATGGATAAATTTAGTTTTTCGTTCAGCTTATATTATGTTACAATTATCTTACCACATGATTCTTAGTAGATAGATAATAGTGAGTTCATCGACATTTTCCTTAACCCCTTTCTTGCCCCTTTCATGCCCCAGTAATATTTTTAACCATAACCCACCACGCAACGGCTAACCAACGCATTTTGCTAACCCTTATGCTTGACTAGCCCACTTAACATCAAACAAGACGCTTAACAAATTTTATAAACAGAGCGTCAATCATTGCTTATAAAATCTTCATAACGCTTATCAAGTCCATCAGCAAACAAAATGACAAAACCTTTTTCTTCAACGTTTTTACTTAAATTCAATTTTTAATTTTTTTTTTAATTTTTCCGAAAATACTTGCAACCCACCCCCCCTCATCAACCAGCTAACCACCTAACCAGGCTAACCAATCAACCAACGCATTAGCCAACCAGTCAACCACTTAACCCTTACCTCCCCCCCCATCAACCCAAGCATCAGCTAACCAGTTACTCACACATCAGGCTTATGTGTTTGTGGTTGCCTTAAGAAATTGGTAAAAATATATAAATAGTCACTTTTTGTTAAGTAAATATTTGTAAAATGATTTTAGAAAATTTATTTATACTTTAAACAATTACTTAACCCAGATGTTGAGAGTAAGGGTAGCCCAAATGATGTTAGTAAGGGCTTAATTTTTATTTAAGAAAAAATTACTTAAATCAATTTTTAAAAAATAAAAAAAAAAATAAAATAAAAAAATAAAAAAATTTTAAAAAAAATTTAAAAAATAAAATTTGAAATTTTATTTGTTAAGTTTAAACAATGATATATGCAACATAAGCGTGTATAAAATAAGAAAACATGAATGTATTAAACAAAATATCTCCATTTGAACAAAATAAACTTTCTTGCTGCCAAGAAAGAAAAAATGAAATTGCTATAAAGTCAAGTAAAAGATTTTATAGATGTCATGTGTATGAAATAGAATTAAGAAAAAACAATGCTTTAAATGATTTTACTTATTTAATAGAAAAAGCAAAAAATATTTTTTATTATCTTTGTTCTTTAGAAAAAAGTAAAGGAAAATTGGGCTTGTTTAATCCAGTTGTTACAGTAGTATGGCCAGGTAAAATAAAACTTGAAGATGAACCAAGTTATGATGGTTCTATTTATTCTGGATTTTTATTACCAACATTACCATTAGATTTATTTTTCTCTAATTTTAATTGTTTATTTTTTAAATTAATTAATTGTGAAAATTTTGAAAAACACAACTGTGAAAACATTAGAGCTTTTTTATCATTTAACGAACAAAGCTTTATTGTAAAAGAAGGATATGCTATAGCAAATACTTGTGGACATCAATCAAGAGTAGAAAATTTAATAGAAGAAAAATATATAGAATGCGAAGAAATAAAACCAAAAGAGGATGAATGGGAAAGGCAAACAAGAAAAAATAGAGAAATGGAAGTAAGATTGTATAAAGAATGGAAAGAAATAAATAATATGGATGAAGAAGAAAAACCAGAGACTTTAAATAGCAACGTAATAGCTTTTTTGAGGATCTTGGTGTTTTTAGACTTTATGATGATTAAATATTTAACCTTTTTTACTAGGTTAAATATTTTAAAATAAAAAAAAAATTGAATTTTTTATTAATTAGCTTCATACAATAATAATATATAGAGATGGGTGTTTTTGATACAATTTCAAACAACGAAAGAATAAAGTTGGAAAAGACTATAAAGTGTAAAAATGATATTGATGGTTATTATTATCTTGAAGATATTGGTTTATTTGAATTAAATTTTAAATTTGATAAAAGAAATAAAGATTTTTTTTATATGATTGCAAAACTAAAACCGCGTATTTGTTATGAACATAGCAAACATAGATTAAAAGAATCCAGTTTTGACACAACTGTTATTATGTGTTGGCCTGATATGAGAGTAATAAATCAACCAGAGATATATGAGGATTCATTTCGCTATGTTGGCCGTCCTATTTTTACTGGAATTAGAATACCATTTAACCAAAGTGATAAATTTATTAGTGTTTATGAAAAATCTTTACTTGAATTAGTTGAAAATGATGATAGAGAACCACCGACTAGATATAATATATATGCATTGTTAACATTTAAAAATATTCATCCGGCAGAGCATTTTAATTTTATTTCTTTTGTTAGATATTATGGTGAATATTGGGGAGGATTGCATGATTATCTTCTCTGCAGTTTTGATCCTTTTGAATTGAACTCTGGACCAGGTTATGACCCACAAGAAGATGAAGAAGAAGAACAAGAAGATGAAGAAGAACAACCACAACAAATTAATGCAGATGATACATATAAGTCTAAATCTTGTGTTTTATGCTTGGATGAAAACATAATACCAGATATTTTGTTTTGTAGTTGTGGTCATCTTTGCATATGTAATTCTTGTAATGATTTTTATAACAAAAAAGAGAGTCCCATTTGCAGAGTAAAAAGTAATATCAAACGAAAAATTTAATTTAAGAAAAAAAATCTTTTAAAAAAATGAATCTAATTTTTAAAAAGTTGATAGAAGAAGCAGAAGCCAAGCGTTTAAAAGAAAAAAATAGAATATGATGATATAGATGATTACACACATGTTAAAAATGAGTTTCCAGGTTTTAAAATATTTTTGTTTGATGTTTCAAGTTTTGATGTTTTATATGAAACAATATTTGATATAGAAAAATATATATTGTATGAATGGGACCAACAAAAAAAAAAAAAAAAAAAAACTTCTAATTTTACCCTTCATGTTTGTTTTTTTGTGAGTGATAGCCCAGAAGTTACAACTGAAACACCAACACGAACACTTTGTAAAATACCAGGTAGTTGTTCAGAATATGAAGCAGACACAATATTGGACAATCTAATGAAAGATCTTAAATGGAATGAAAAGGTACCAATAGAGGCTGTAGGAGAGAAATATTTTATTCCTTTTGTATATACTGAAAAAAGTAAATTTTGGAAAGGCTGCCCTCCCTTGTATTCAATTTTAAAAAAATAAATATTTAACCTTTTTACTAGGTTAAATATTTTTTACAAGTCCAATTCTATCAATATTGACACATATGCGTTTTTTGCGTTGGGGTTATCTGTCCTTGTTATGAAGTTTATAACATCACATTGGTCTACTTCTAAAGGTTGTGGGAAAACTACACACATGCATTTTTCTTTAGCACTTTTTATTATGGAGTAATCAACCTGTTCATCTCCGTTTATGGCTATATTAACTTTTGACTCTTCATGCAAAAACCTATTACCTTTAACAACCATTAAAGACCCTCTTATAATTCTACCAGGGGCAGACATACAATAACCTCCTATCCCATGACTCCTTCCTGTGTTTCAATTACCAAAGGAAAACTCATAATTACCATCTGCTAAAGGACCTTGTTCCTCGGCACACACGCTTATAACAGGTTTAGGACCTATGAGAGAAGAAAGTGATACTTTTTCATCCACATAGGATTTTGTTGCTAAATCTCTTTCTTCTACAGGTGTAGCAGCGTTTTTTATAGAAAAGTCTTGGAAATCCACGTTGGCTATTGCTGTAAAGCTTCCATCAGGATTTTTTACAATAGCACCACCATTATCAACGTAATTTTTATTGGCAGCAGCGTCACGGTCTATAGGATTTGGTAAGCCGGTGATTGAATGGCTGCTCATGTCTATTTTACTAGCCGCTAAAAAAGTCCCATATTGGTTTTTTGTTAAAGCCCTTTCACCTGCGGTGGCTATCTCAACAACGCTATCTACGTAAAACTTATTTGCAACTTGTTGATTTTCTATAGGTGTTCCAACATTGGAAATTCTTCTTCCACCCATAGAAATGTCACCACCTGCTATATAACCACCAGCTCCATAAACAAAGGCTCGATTAGCAACATCCACATATCTTTTAGTTGCAACGTCTTGAGGTTCTGCAGGATCTAAAACATTTGTTAAAGTATATCCTTGCATATTTATATCAGCAACAGCAGAAAAAGAACCATCTTGTTGTTGAACTATTGCTTTACCACTGTCATCCACATATTTTTTAGTAGCAGCTTCATTTGGTTCTGTTGGTTCTTTAACATTTTTTATAACATTATAATTCATGTTTAAATATCCTTGTGCATTGTATCCTCCATTTTCATCCAACAACCCAGTGTTTGAGTCAACATAATTCTTAGTAGCAACATCCTGAGTATTTACTGGATTACTAACCCTCGTTAATGTGTTGCCATTCATATTTATAGAACCGGTAACGGTGGTTGTTCCATTTTTACGTAAAAAATTATTACTTATGTAAGCAAGTGACACACCATCACCACTTGTTTTAACATCATCCATTCTTCCAAATTTATCAACAGGCATTTTTTATACAATATTTTTTTTTTTTTTATTTCTTTTTAAAAGTCTAATTCTATTAATAGAGAAATATTAACAAATTGAACATAAGGATTATTAGTTTTTACTAAAAAATTTATTCTATCTTCTTCTTCTAATATTAAAGATTTACTTCTATGATACCAAGTAGTGCTTGAATATTCAGAACTAATATGATATATATTTTTTCCAGTTCCAATATCATTAATTAAAATTTCTATTTCAAATCTAGTATTTGTAAGATCTGATACGCAAATAGATGATTTTAATATTTGACCATTTGAAGGAATTACATAGCCAATAGGGTTATTAGTATTACATCTAAAAGTAAAAGGTTTTTCACCTTGTACTAATCCTCCTTTACATTCAGCATATATTGTAGTTGCTGGTTTTTGAAATTTTCTATCTACATAATCTTTTGTTGCTGCTTCATATCCATTAACAGGAAAAGGTAAATTAAAAATTCTTTGTTGACCCATATTAATTTGACCAAACCATTCATAAATATTTCCGGATTTAACAAAAGGTAATAAATTACGAATAAGTTCCATTTTCTCATCTAACTGCATTTTTGTTATAATATCTGATATAAGTAAATCTACATATTTTTTAGTAGCTGCTTCACTCGGCTCCCCAGGGTCAGCTATGTTTTTTATTTTATTAAAACCCATGTTTAAATACCCCGTCATATGATATCCCCCGTTTTCATCCAACAATCCAGTGTTTGAGTCAACATAACTCTTAGTTGCAGCATCTTGTGGATTTACTGGATTACTAACCCTCGTTAATGTATTACCATTCATATTTATAGAACCGGTAACGGTAGTTGTTCCATCTTTACGTAAAAAATTATTACTTATGTAAGCGAGTGACACACCATCACCACCTGTTTTAACATCATCCATTCTTCCAAATTTATCAACAGGCATAGTTTTATATTACTAAAAAAGTTTATTTAAAACATTTTGAAACTTATTACCTAAACCCAGTTCTTTAAGAATGTACAAACATAAATGCCCACAAAATACTTCCCCCGCTTGTTGTAATTGGTCGGTATTGTAATGTAATAACTTTTTAAATAATCTCTAACTTCAAGAGGTGGTTGTATGCCATAACTGTCAAAGTAAATTTTAGTTTTACCATTTTTATACCAGGCAACCCAATGTGTGCCAGGCCCACTCAAGTCATCAAGATTTAATATACTGCATTCTTTGTTTTTTACTTTTTTAGGTAGAGTGTTTCCGGAAAACATCCCACTAAAATTTTTTATTTTTAATTTTTTTGCTGCATCCTCAAGTTCAAAATTACTTAAAGGTTTGTTTGGTAAAATTATGCTATCAATTAAAATATCTTGCATTTTTTTATATATTAAATATTTTCAATAGCACTATTATCAATCCATGAATTAAACTCATCAGAATAACCTTTCCACTTTACAAGAGATTTCTTTTTTCCCTTTTTAATAACCTTTTCTATCCTATACAACTCTTGTCTTGTTTTTTGTAGTTCAGGTTCATAAAAGGCACCTTTTATTTCTTCTCCATTTAAATCTTCAATTTTATATGTTACAGGTGATGTATGTTTTACCTCTGAAACTGTAAAAACCTCTTCAGTCCATCTTGTGGTATAACCTTTTTCAAAAGTCTTTTTCTTTTTACTTATCCTTACTTTGTCTCCAACAGAAAATTTTGGTTCGATACCCTCCCTTACTCGATTATAATCAGGATACAATATTCTCCAAACTTTATTTTCATTCTTCTTCTTACTTGCTTCAGTTGGCGTCATCTTAATAGAAGAATGCCTTGTGTTGTTATATTCTTTAACAAGGTCTTGTAATACATCAATATAAACATTTGTTGAGTGAGCAGAAAAATACTTCCACATTTTTTCTTTAATTGTTCTAATCCACCTCTCAACTACTCTTGATTTTTCCTCATTTTCAGTAGAATATAATTCAATCAAGTCTTTAACATCTTTGTTATAAAACTCTTTACCTTTATCCACCCACATTTTATCAGGTTTTCTTTCCTTAAAAATACTCTTCAATGCAACAGAAACAGATTTTCCTGTTTTGTCTTTTAATGGTATCAGCCACCCGTATTTTGAAAAAAATGTCAATGACAGCAAGAAGATATTTTACACCACGATTAAATTTAGAAAATGCTTGCATGTCTGCTAAATCTGCAGCCCATATCCTATCAATACCATTTACTCTAACTCTCCTTTTCTTAAATTTTCTTTTTACGGATTTATGTAATTCTTCTGCTAATATTATGTTTTCATTCTTTTTTTTTTTTTAACTCCCATTCCAAATTTAGCCTTTGTCCCTATTAATGTGGAAACTAACCCCCGTTCCATTTTTTCCTTAATAGAAGGATTGCTGATTCCTTTTAACTCTTTAAGCATATTTTTATCACAAACAGCATTTCTTGTAGCAGTATCATTATGTTTAAGATAACAGATATCATGATTATAGGCTGCTTTATCAACACGATTTACAGGTTTTGACCATTCTTTTGGTGTTAAATCAGGATTTAATCTTTTTTTTTTTTAATTTGGTGCCCGGACCAGTAAAATTATGACCAGGTAAGTGCATTTCAACAGGTAAGTTATTAATAACTTTATTTAGTAATGAACCACCTTTTTGTTTTTTAATAAAATGTGTTTTAGTTGTTCCGCATTCAACACATTTTCCCCGTTTCATATTTCTACCATTTTTACTTACCGCATATTCAGTATTAGTTGTATCAGTTTGTTTTTTACACTTAACACAATACATTTTTTTATATTAAATTAAATTTTTTAATATAAAATGGATATTGTTAATTTATCATGGAATGAAGCGTTAGCAAAAAGATTTAACCACCCCCTTTTACCAAGAAGTATTAGAGGTTTAATAGTAGGTAAATCAGGATGTGGTAAAACTACACTTTTACTTAACCTTTTGTTAAAACCTGATTGGTTAGATCATAACAACCTATGCGTTTTTGGTAAAAGTTTGTTTCAACCAGAATATCGTATACTTAAAAAAGCTTTTGAAGAAGAAATACCAAAAAATATATATTAAGGCTATTTTCACTTAAGGATGAAGTGCAAAACCATAATGTTTCTCCTAAAATCCTAGTTGAAGAATGGGCTAAAACAATTAAAGAAAAATCTGATATTAAGTGTGAATTTTTTTAACATGCTAGTGATGTACCTGACCCAAGAGACTTAAATGCTGAAAATAAAAACTTAATGATTTTTGATGACTTACTTTTAGAAAAACAAAGCAAGTGTGAAAATTACTATGTAAGTGGTAGGCATAGTAACGCTGACTGTTTTTATCTTGCACAAAGCTTTTTTGAATTACCAAGATGAACCATACGTGGAAATTCAAACTTAATTATACTTTTTAAACTACCAAAAAGAGACCAAATAAATATATATACAGATTATGTAAGTGAAGATATGGAACTTTCAGAATTTAAATTTTTTTGTAAAAAATGTTGGAACCAACCGCATGGTTTTGTTGTTATTGACTTAACAAGTAATCCAAATAATAGTAAGTATAGATGTGGATTTGATAACTTTTACATGCCTAACAATTATAAAGATTATTAAATTTTTATATAAAAAAATAAATATATTTTTGTTTTAAAATATATTTTTAGTAAATATAAAAATGGCAGAATTGCTTGAAAAAATCGTGAAAAACACTGACCATAAAACATCATTTCAAATTATAGTAAGTGACAACAAAACAGAGTTTAAAACAAGATTTACCCCACCACTTCAATTAGAAAAGGATAAAGAATATGAAATAGCATTGGTTAATCTTGAAACTTACTATTCATTTCCAAATATTGATAAAAATAATAATATTTTTGTTTATTCCCCAGACAATGATGCAACATGGGTAAAACTAAAAATACCAGAAGGAAGTTATAATTTAGTTGATATTAATGATTTTATTCAACAAGAAATGAGAAAAAAAGGACATTATGATGAAGTTAATGAAGAATATTATATTAACATATCAGCAAACACTAATACTTTAAAGTCTGTTCTTACTATTGAAAATGGTTATCAAGTAGATTTTAATCAAACAAATTCTATTGCTAAAGTTTTAGGATTTACTCATGCTAAATATACACAAGGATTTCATGAATCAGAAAATGTAGTAAATATTCTTAGTATTAATAGTTTGCTCGTTAATATTGATTTAATCTCAGGTAGTTATGTTAATGGTTCGCAAAAAAACACTATTTATTCATTTTTTCCAAATGTGCTACCTGGTTATAAAATAATAGAAAATCCAGTAAATTTAGTTTATCTACCATTAACATTAAATGAAATACATAACCTTAATGTATCAATTACAGGCCAAGATGGAACATTACTAAATCTTAGAGGTGGGAATTTAACAATCAGATTTCATATAAGAGAATCAAGATAAATAAAAAAATATATTAATATAAAATGGCAGACTATACTACAGTAAAATTAAATATATCAGATGGGCAAAAAGAAAAACTTAAACACGCTTTTAAAAATAAATGTCCTGTAAGTATTCGTTTAAATCATAGTGATTTACAAGGTAACGATGTTGTAGCTATAACCAAAAGTCAAGCAAAGAAAATAGCAAGAGCTTATGAAGCTGGTAGAGGAACCACGATTAAAATGACACAAAAACAGCTTAAACACAACATGAAAGTAGAAGGTGGTTTTCTTGGAATGTTAGCAGGATTAGCCTCATCAGTTCTACCTACATTATCAAGAACCGTTTTACCAGCTTTAGGTGTTGGTGCTTTATCCGGGTTAGCCTCATCAGGAGTACAAAAAGCAATGGGTAACGGTCTTTACCTTAAAAAAGGTGGTTGTGTATGCCAAGTAGAAACTGATGGTGAAGGTTTATATCTTAGTCCAGCTAAAGGTAAAGGATTAGGTTCTTTTGGTGATGGATTGTATTTAAAACAGGGTGACAGAATTTATGATGGAAAAGGTCTTCTTTTAGGACCTAATAGCCCATTTGCTAATATTCCTATATTAGGAGCAATATTATAAATTAAAAAAATATGAATGTTTATGAATTTGTAGTTAAAACTAAAATGGTTCAAACAAAAACTATTTTTTGGAAACCTTTAGAAGTAAAGCATCCAGCTAAAAAGGTTAATCCTGTTACTTGGGAAATTTACACACAAAAAACCTTAACATTAAAACAAGGTGAAACAAAAGCTATTGTATTAAGTTTTGGTTTTATGATGGGTAAAGGGGTTGTTTTAATATCACTATCTCAAGCTTTAAAAATTATGGAGCTTAAGCTATCCAATGCGGTTATCCTTGAAGATGTTGATGATGTGGTTGTTTGTATTACTAATACCACCGGTGACCATGTAAAAATTGAGGAAAATGAATTTTTGTGTCGTCTTTACTATTCTATTTCAAAATGTAGTTTTAATTATAAAAATGGAACTAAAAGAAAAGATTTATCCAGTCCTACCAGAAGCACGAAATATAGCAAATGCACCACAGTTAGAACCAATACTAACAGCAGAAGACAATGGACAATTCTTTAGGCTACAAAAAATATCAGAAATTCAATCGTTTCTTGAAAATGAAGTGAAAGTTAGAGAACAGTTAAGTAAAAAATATTTAAATATTAGTAAAACAGTAGATAACGTTGAAGCTGGATTAACCGCTCTTGCGTTAGGTGCAGGAGCCGGTGGTATCGCGTTGCTAAGTACCGTGGTAGCGATATCCGCAACAATAGCTTTAGAAGGTTGTGCTTTAGTTGTTGGGTTTGCAGCATTAATAGGTAAGTTTTTGGTTAGAAGAACCAGGACAAAATCAGAAAAACACCTAAAGATTAAAATATTAGCTGATTCAAAGCTTAATACACCATTTACACATATATCTAAAGCAATATCTGATAACAAAGTTGACCACTCTGAGTTTAACCTAATTTTAGGAGAATTAGAAAAATATAAAACGATGAAGGAAGAAATTAGGAGTAAGACAAAAAAGAAGATTATAACAGAAGAACAAGAAAGCTTAATTGAAAGAGGAAGACAAGAAGCAAGGGAGTCCTTTCGGAGGTTGGTTGAAAAGGACCGTGGCACCACTACGTTTTAAATGCCCTAAGTTTAAATGTTCTTGTGCATGTGAGATAGGTAATACTGATTATAAAATAAGATAAAAAACATTTACTTAAAAAAACATGTCATTTTTAAATATAAAAGACCATGTAAAAAGGGACCAAATTGTAAAAGAATATCTTGCAACAAAGAAAAAAATTCGCGATAGCCAACTTGCAGAGAAAACAGGTGAAATTGAATTACAAACAGGCCTTTCAAAGTTTTACAGAAACACAAAAAGCTGCAGCAACGAAAATTACAGAAGAACTTAAACCTATTAAAGAGGGTATCGAACAATTGCCTCAACAATTAATTCCTAAAAAGGAAGAGGAAGAGGAAGAGGAACTTACAACCTTAGATAGGCAATATAATACATTAAAAAAAAAAATATGGAAAAGAATTTGATACAACAGTTGGTATTAAAAGGAAAGGTATTAATTATTATATAGGTGATAAAATGGTTGATTATGATGGTGACTATATTTGGATTGGTGGAGAAAGATATAAATCAACAGATGGATTATGGGAACTTATTATAGCAAAAAATCAAGTAGAAAATATGATTTTTCTAACGATGAACTTAGTAATTATGACAAAATATTAAAGGATACCAATGTTATTTTTCATGGTAATAACCCAAACAACCGCCCTAAAATCAGTGGTGGAAAAAAATACAATATTTTTATTAAACCTATTTATAAAGAAATCAAAGCAGAAAAAGAAGCAACTGGAGAAGGAATTGTTGTTATCCCATCTGACCCTAATGCGTTGTTAGAAAGACTTGACCTCTTAATGGCAAGTAAAAAAGCTGGTAATACTGGTTTAAGAAATGAGCTTGTAAGTATTTGTGATGAATTAAAAAGACAAGGTGTATTAAGTTTGAGTCATTATAAAAATTTAATGTCTATATTATTAAATGATTACATCACAAAAAAGAGGATTTAAAAGAAATTATTCTTACGGTGGAGCTGGTATCTTTGATAGCATAGCTAATTTTCTTACAAGGCTCTTTACAAGCAGCGCGGCTAAACAAATTGCATCTTCAGCAGTTGATGTTGGTAAGAGTGTTGCTAAGGAAGGAGCAAAGAAAGCGTTAGAGGTTGGAAAGAGTGCCGCGGTTGATGCAGGTAAAACGTTAGTTGAAAAGGCTTTGACACCAAAATCTAAAAAGATTTTAGAAAAATATACTCAAAAGCCTACTACAACAACTCAACCTGCAACACAAAATATTAACACCTTAATAGATGGTAGTGCCATTGCTACTCAAGATTTAGTTAAGAAATTAAATAGTAAGGGTTCCGGAGTTAAAGTATTAAGAAAAAAATAAATTTAAGGTAAGTAAATTATATACATTAAATAAAAAAAGAATGTCAAAACTAAAATTTAGGATAACAGAATACGAAAAATACAATACAAAAAGAGTTGGTATTCTTTATGGTCAATTTAAACTTAATGAAGATTGTGAGATTCTTGAAGTACATAATACAAGTTATGATTATAAAAAGGCTGTTGTAAAATTGTCTCCTGAAAAAGCTGATATCATGAAGGGTTTTGAAGATGAAGTAAATGATTTTTTAGAAAAAAAACAATATACCAAAGGTGACCGTTCTGCTGAAAAACTTAAAAATATTAAAATTAAAGGTGTTTTTGTTAATGATGAAAACAAATTATTTCCTCAACTATGGCTAGAATATTAAAAACTCAACTCATTTATAATTTTGACTTAAAAATTTTAAGTGCATATAATAAAATGGACATTTTAAACATTAAAGCGCCGATTTTAAAAAATGATAGTATTGATGAATATGAATATCATGAGTATGAACCTATTACAGGAACCAATCTAAACAACTCTGGAGGAAATATTAGGATTGATATCGAAACTCAAGATGTTTTTTATCATCCTTCTGAGTCATATTTACAAAGTATAGGTGAATTAGTAAAAAATGCTGATGGAACGCCTTATGGAGCAGCTAATGAGGTTACATTAACAAATAATGGTCTGATGTACCTGTTTAAAAATATCAGATACCACCTTAGTGGGCAAGAGATAGAATCCATTAATTACCCTGGTCAGGCTACTACAATGCTTGGACTTTTAAAATACCCGGATGACTTTGCTAAATCACAAGGGTTAAACCAATTATGGTATAAAGATACAGGGGAATTAGCTAATGCTGCTACTAATACCGGTTTTTCAGTAAGAAGACAGTATATTTTTAGTTCAAATCCAGTTGGAAGATTTAGTTTTAGTGTGCCCCTAAAACATATATTCGGTTTTTGTGAAGATTACAAGAAAGTTTTATATGGTGTGAAACAAACTTTAACCTTAACAAGAAATGATGACAACGACGCAATTTTTTAGAAGAGGTGTAATTCGTGGGGCAGGGCCTGGTGGAGGAGATATACCAGCAGTTGATGTTGGTAGAGTTAATTTACTGAAGGTATCTTGGTTTATACCTCATGTAACACCGGAAGATGGTAACAAGTTGGAACTTTATAAATTTATCGAGAAAAAAGAAAAATTTCCAGTTGGGTATAGAATGATACAAAGCGACTCTATTGCGGTTCCACAGGCAACAGGTTTTACTTGGAGGCTATCAGCTAAATCATCTCCTGAGGTGCCGCGTTTTTTAATTGTTGGTTTTCAACGTGGAAAAAGTGGTAACCAAGAACAAAACCCAGCTATATTTGACAACTTAAATATTAAAAATATTTATGTAATACTAGGTTAAAAAAATATCCGGTATATGATTATGATATAAATTTTGCTGCTAATCAAATTAGTACAATATATGGTGAAGCTGCTTTGTTTAGAAAAAAAGTTTTTTAACATGGACGAATTAGTATTAAACCCTAATATTACTCCTTCAGATTACAAAACCCTTTTCCCTTTGTTTGTGTTTGACCTATCAAAGCAGAGTGAAGGGTTAAAGTATTCTGTAACTGATATTCACATTTAAGCAACATTTACTGAAAATCCTCGTAACAATACTGTGGCATATGCGGTTTTACTTAGTGATAGGTTAATTAACTTTCAGAGTGATGGAAATAAAATGAGTGTAGTGTATTAAGTATTTTTTATGTTATATAAAAAATGTTAAAGTTTGCTGATTTAAAAAAAAATTAAAAGAAAACAATATTAAGTTTTACTCTTACTGGACTAAAAAGAAATTAGTCGATGTGGTAAAGAGCATGGGCTATATCCT
Organism: Tridacna gigas; assembly: GCA_945859785.2. Classification (NCBI taxonomy): domain Eukaryota; kingdom Metazoa; phylum Mollusca; class Bivalvia; order Cardiida; family Cardiidae; genus Tridacna; species Tridacna gigas. The sequence continues at coordinate 8,571,562 of OX244031.2, read as the reverse complement.
GAGGAAGAAATTAAACCAAAAAAAAAAAAAAAGAAAAAAAAAAAAAGAAAGAAAGAACTAATAAAAATAATAAAGTTATTAATTATGAAAGATTAAAGACAATTTTAAAAAATCCCCAAAAAGTTATTTAAGAGGATGTTGAAACAGGTGAAACCACAACTTTTCTATCAATTTACAAAGCGGCTAAATTTATAGATAAATGTCCTCAAACGATTGAAAACTGGAATGGAAGAGTTTGGAATAAAAAATATAAGATTGTTATTCAATAATTTTATTATGAAGAAAAGATTCATAACAAAATTGAGTTAAAGGAATTTATTTTTTATATAAAAAATATGAGTTCTATATTTAGAAGAATCTCCGATGCTAGTCAAAGCCTTGCATCTAATATTTATAGTGGTGCTCAAAGGGTTGCCGCGGCGGTAATGCCAAGTGTAAGAAGAAGGGTAAGAAATTTTGCTAATTGGTTAATAGGTAATGTTGAAGAAGAACAGATACCGCAAGTTTTAGATGAAGTTGAAAGAAATGTTGAAGAACGATTACCAAGAAGAAGACCAGAAGATATTGAAGTAGCAGAAAGTCGGTCTTCATTACGAGATTGGGCAACGCAATATAAAATAGATGGGTTTCCAGTTGAATCTCCTGAGGAGTTTTTAGAGCTATCAATGCAGCCTATGATAAATATTTTAAGAAATAAACGTAAAGTTAAAGTAAAGATGGTTCTTAAATGTTTAATGTATAGATTTGAAGATTTTGACCACCCGCTACAAGCACAGTTTTCTTCTGATGTAAATTTAATTAATTTAGGAGGAACCGATGTAAATGAATTATATGATATTATGGCTGAAAGAATTTTAGAAAATTATCGTAACTTTTTAAGAAGGGGTAGCGGATGGACTTTTCATAGTGTATTACATTTAAAACTACATACAGCCATTTATGACCCTTTAAGAGCAACTAGTTATATACCTCTTCCAAAATGGATTGCTGACAAAAAAGCTTGTATTAATATGAAAAATGAGGATAAAGACTGTTTTAAGTGGTCTATCTTAAGATACTTAAATCCTGAAGATAATCATCCCGAAAGAATTGATGCTGATTTAAGATCAAGAGAAAATAGCTTAAATATGAAAGGAATAGAATATCCTGTTACAATTGATGCAATAGATAAATTTGAAAAACAAAATCCAGATATTAGCATTAATGTTTTTAGGTATGATGATTATAAAAAATTTTATCCACTAAGAATTACAAAAAATGAAAAAACTAAACATGTAGATTTGCTCTACTTAACAAATGGAGAAAATAGTCACTATGCTGTCATAAAAAAGTTTAGTCGCTTAGTGTCTAGCCAAATATCAAAACATAATGGTAAAAAGTATTTCTGTAAAAGATGCATAAATTCATTTGGAAGGGAGGACCTTTTAGAAAATCATAAAAAATATTGTGGCGAGCATGACCCTGTTAATTTAAAAATGCCTAAAAAAGGTAGTATATTACAATTTATAAATCATGGTAGAAAAATTAAGGTTCCGGTTGCCGTGTTTGCTGATGTTGAAAGTATATTAGAACCTATAAAAGAACAATAAACAACTGAAAAAAATGAAGAAAAAAGTTATACTGTAAAAACTGAAAAGCATATCCCCTGTAGTTTTCACTATGTTATAAAATCTTTTGATGATGAGGTGTGCCCACCAATAGAAAGAAAATATACCGGAGAAAATGCTGAAAAAGTTTTTGTAGATATGATAACTGAAGATATCAGAGAAATTCATCAAAAATACTATCAAAAACCGGTACCACTACAAATAACTGAAGAGGAAGAAAAAAATATAAAAAAAGCACGCGTTGTTGGATTTGTGATGAAAAAATTACCCATAAAAATTATAAAGTAAGAGACCATTGTCATTTTACTGGTAAATATAGGGGAGCCGCTCATACTGAATGTAATCTTAAAGCGAAAATTCCTGGCTTTACACCTGTTTATTTTCATAATTTAAGTGGTTATGATAGCCATCTTTTTATAAAAAAATCTTGGTAAAACTGATGGAAACATTGATTGTATTCCTAACAATGTGGAAAAATATATTAGCTTTAGTAAATATATTAAGGTGGGAAAAAACAAAACTCATAAAATTAGGTTTCTTGATAGTTTTAAGTTTATGGGTTCCAGTTTGGATAGTCTTTCGAAAAATTTAAATGAAGAGCAGTTAAATATTTTATCGAGATATTTTTCGAGAGAACAATTACCATTAGTTAGAAAAAAAGGAGTTTTTCCTTATGAATATTTAGATTCTTTTGAAAGGTTAAAAGAAACCTGCTTACCACCTAAAGAAAAATTTTATTCGAGTTTAAATAAAGAACATATTAGTGATGAAGATTATGAACATGCAAAAAATGTTTGGAAAACTTTTAACATGAAAACATTTAAAGATTATTTAGAGCTTTACAACAAAATAGACGTTTTGCTTTTAGCTGATGTTTTTGAAAACTTTAGAGATATTTGTTATAAGCATTATGAATTAGACCCTGCATGGTATTATACTATTCCAGGGTTGGCGTTAGATGCTATGCTTAAAAAATCAGAAGTAAAACTTGAACTTTTAACAGACCCTGATATGCTTTTAATGGTTGAAAAGCGTATCAGAGGTGGTATATCTATGTGCAGTAAAAGGTATTTTAAGGCTAACAACAAATATATGGGTAAAAATTATGATAAAAATAAACCTTCAATATATCTAATTTATATAGATGCAAACAGTCTTTATCCGTGGGCTATGAGCCAACTTTTACCTACTTATGGTTTTGATTGGATGGATAAAGAGGAATTAAAAGATTGGGACCGGATACCTTGTTTTTTAGAGGTTGATTTAGAGTATCCTAAAGAGTTGCATGATTTACACAATGATTTTCCTCTGGCACCTGAAAAATTAAAAATAGAAAAAGTAAAAAAAAATGATACCTAATTTAAATGACAAAGAAAATTATGTTATACATCATGAAGTTTTAAAAACATACTTAGAGTTAGGTTTAAAAATTAAAAAAAGACATCGTGGAATTAAGTTTAATGAAACGATGATATTAAGAAATATATTGATTTAAATATTGAGCTGAGAAAAAATGCAGAAAATGATTTTGGAAAAATATTTTTTTTAAAGTTAATGATGAATTCTGTTTTTGGTAAGACCATGGAAAACTTAAGAAATAGAGTTGATGTGCAATTGGTTAATGATGAATTTAGGTATCGTTATAAAAAACTTGTTGCTAAGCCAAACTATCATCATACCACAATATTCAATGAAAATTTTGTTGCTGTTCATATGAAGAAAACTAGTATAACATATGACAAACCTGTTTATTTAGGTATGACTATATTAGATATAAGTAAAACTCTTATGCATAAAACTTTTTACAACTACTTTAAAGCAAAGTATGGTGAAAAAGTAAAGATGTGTTATACTGATACGGAGTTTTATTCTTGAAATAGAAACTGATGATTTGTATGAAGATATTGCTTGTGATGGTGAAGAAATGTATGATATGAGTGGCTATCCTAAAGAGCATTACTTGTATAGCTCAAAGAACAAAAAGGTGTTGGGAATGTTTAAAGATGAATTAAATGGTGGTGTTATGACTGAGTTTGTTGGTTTAGGCGCTAACCAATATATTTATGGAAAAATAGATATAAAAATAGATGAAAATGGAAAATTGATGTGGGAAGGTAATGGTGAAGGTCGAAGATGTAAGGGAATAAAAAAGTCAGTTGTTAAAAATGAACTAAATTTAGAAAATTATAAAGATTGTTTGTTTAAAGAAAAAGACCATTATAGAACCATAGGTGTGTTAAGAAGTCGAGATCATGAAATATACACTGAAGTAATAAACAAAAAAGCATTAGGTTATGCTGATGACAAAAGATATATATTGGAGGATAAGATAAACACTTTAGCTTGGGGTCATCATAGGATTGAAAATTAAAAAAAAATATTTAACCTGGTAAAAAGGTTAAATATTTAAATCTTAATTTTTTTAATCTTCATCTTCATCAGAATCTTCATTATCTTCATCTTTTTCATCAAAATTTTTATCAGAAACTGAACATGATTCAAAAAATGCATCAAGAAAATCAATTTTAAAATGTAAATAAAGAAAAACAGATGCACGACCTGGATAACTTATAATTGGATAATTAAAAAACTCTGACATACTTTCATATTTACTTAAAAAATTATTATCATTAATATTAGTTTTCATAAATATATGAAGTGTTGGATCGTCTGGAAACTGTGATACTATTTCTACATAAACGTAAAAATTATAAGAATTTTTTTTTTTATCTTCACTTAATTTATAATATACAGCGGATTTTATGTATTTCATTACATCTTTAGAATTTATAGATAAAGTAGTTTTATTGTTTAAATCTTTAACACCAGAAAATACTATTGTTTTTTCTAAATTATCTTGGATATACACTGGTATGCAATCCATTTTTCTTTTTAAAGTTTTTTCCAACTTTTCTTTTTCACTGTTTGAAAGTTTATTTAACACACTCATCTTTACATAATATTGTTTAAACTTAACAAATAAAATTTCATATTTTATTTTTTAAAACAAAATTTAAATTTTTTAAATTTTTTTTTTAAATTTTTTAAAAATTGATTTAAGTAACATTTTCTTAAATAAAAATCAAGCCCTAACTAACATCATTTGGGCTACCATTACTCTCAACATCTGGGTTAAGTAATTGTTTAAAGTATAAATAAATTTTCTAAAATCATTTTACAAATATTTATTTAACAAAAAGTAACTATTTATATATTTTTACCAATTTCTTAAGGCAACCACAAACACATAAGCCTGATGTGTGAGTAACTGGTTAGCTGATGCGTGGGTTGATGGGGGGGGAGGTAAGGGTTAAGTGGTTGACTGGTTGGCTAATGCGTTGGTTGATTGGTTAGCCTGGTTAGCCTGGTTAGGTGGTTAGCTGGTTGATGAGGGGGGTTGGTTGCAGATATTTTCGGAAAAATTAATTTTTTTTTAAAAATTGAATTTAAGTAAAAACGTTTAAGAAAAAGGTTTTGTCATTTTGTTTGCTGATGGACTTGATAAGCGTTATGAAGATTTTTATAAGCATTGATTGACGCTCTGTTTATAAAATTTGTTAAGCGTCTTGTTTGATGTTAAGTGGGCTAGTCAAGCATAAGGGTTAGCAAAATGCGTTGGTTAGCCGTTGCGTGGTGGGTTATGGTTAAAAATATTACTGGGGCATGAAAGGGGCAAGAAAGGGGTTAAGGAAAATGTCGATGAACTCACTATTATCTATCTACTATTCTTATCTGCAACTTTAATCCATTTTGAAACAATTATTCTATAATCCAGTCCTCTTTTGTTTAAACAACAACAACAAAAAAAAAAAAAAAAAAAAAAAAAAAAAAACATTCTCTATAATAAAGGTTGTAATTTGTCTGACCTTTTTGTTTGTATGACACGCTATACTGCGTTTTGATTGGCTGATATGACCTGTCAATCAAAATCGGCAGAAACGTCAATTGACTTTTGTCACCAAATGTTTATATTATAGGTACATGTATTTAATTATTCATGTCAACAAATAAATGGTGATTATATCACGCATATTTTGGATGTATCTATAAGTCATCTGACAATGGACAAGGTACATATAAATTACTATGTGAAATTTTGAAAATGAGGGAGGAGAAAGGAAATGTAGATTTGAAAGAGCTTCGATCTGTTCGCAGGCTCAGAATCACACGCGATTTGTTAGACCTTATGAGCCGCCTAATAAAGAGGTTCAAAAGGATACAGGGGCAATCATTTGAGTGTAAAATTGATCACTCTACGTAAATCTCTGGAAGTGAAAGAACCCCATATCCAAGTGTTCCCTCACCTGTGGCTCACTACCCACCACAAACAACTTTTGTCATGACAATCCATAATTATGGTGATCATGAAAGGAGATCGTATAACTTGTGCTACTCCCAGGATAGTGCCAGACATGCTTATGGTGCCAGCCGCAAACATGGTTGACGACTGCTATGCTCAAAGACATGATTCGCCTTATAAGCCAATAACTGCTCAGAGGCACTGGACCATGTCAATCATTTTTTTTGTAAAATTGTCGACCTTCGCTGAAGAACAACAGTGGACAGGAAGGGAAAGAAAGAACAATTTGTGCTGGTGTTTTCAGGGTAGAGCAAGTGACTACTTTGCCATGATAATGAGCAGAGAACCAAATATGGAGTATTTTGATTTGGTTCAAAGACTAGAAAGAAGATTTAGTTCTATTGATCTTCCCAGCGTGCTGAGGATGCATTTTGTAAATTTGCGCCAAATATGTGATGAAAGCATTTACGAATGGCAGATAGAATGGCATCCCTGGGCAGAAAGGCCTATGTAGACATGCCAGAAGATCTCATGCAATATGAGCTTGTTCTGAAATTTTGCCAAGGTTGCATAGATACAGATTCTGGTCACTATGCAATAAATAGGAAACCAAAGACCTTAGAGCAAGCAATAGGCCATGTAGTGTGGAATCAAAACACTACTAAAATGATGAATTCAGGAAAGGCTAGGCACCCAAACCGGCAAGTGTATGCAGGTACAGAGGCAAGTGAAGAATGTGAGCAAGTGAATGCTCTGATGAAGCTTGATGTAGACCTATTAGAGAAAAGAATAGCGACACTTGAGGGGAAGATGAGTTATGTTGTGACAGTATTAGAGGAATTGAAGGCTGTCATTTTAAAAGAAAGCGAAGACAGGAATAGATCTAGGTCGCCGAAAAAGGAACCAGATGGCCCTGTTTGCTACATTTGTAATGAAGATGGGGGGGCACTTAAAGAAAGACTGTTTCAAGCAGTACAAATCGGTCAGGTTTCGTGAAACAGCCAATTAGTTAAACGACCAAGGGTTGTGGGAGAAGGCCAGCCTTCAAACCAAGCAGAAGTAAATGGCCTGAAAGCTAAGAACAGAGTAGCTGGACTCGAAGACGAGCCGGCATATACTGCTGACAGTGAGCTGTTTTCAAAGAAGAAACACACGGCGATATGTTGAACGCGTGTATTAATCAAGTTCATGTTGAGGGCACATTAGAGGGAGATCAAAGTTTGTGCAATATTATCATTGTCTGTAAACTTGATTGCCTTTCAGCTCTTACAGTTATCTGCAAAGTGCAATCTGTACCATTAACAACAAAAGTTGATTAAGCTGCTGAAGATACTGTAATATCAGACAGGTTTTATAATAAACTACAGCCAAAGCCCCCAATCAAAAACGATGCCATGTTATATACAGCAGGGGGGGATATAAACATGAAAGGTTTCATTGTAGGCCCTGTGAGTGTTCAACTAGGACTTTCGGTATTCGAAGACATTTATGTCGCTCCCGTACAAGATGACATGTTGTTAGGGTTTGATGTAACTCATGAGAGGAAGATTAATATCAACACCTCAAAATCATGCCTACAAACAACGATCGGGAATGAAAAATAAAGATCACAGGTATCAAGTGTGTATGTAAGTGAGACATTCCAACTATCTAAATCTGTCAGAATGGTGGAATGTGAAAAGGACTTGGTGTTACCTGGAACAGCCTGTAAAGTAGTAAAAGAGCCGTTGAGAGGTGCAATAAATACATCAATAAATACATCATACCTTGAATGGGAGGCACCAACCTGAAAACGACATTGCTTATCCACAGGCAGTATTTGGAATCCAAGACAGTTTTGAACATCTCCTATATGGAGGCTGCAATAATGACAGTAAAGCATACCAGGACTGGGAAAACATCATGAGAATGGTAATGTTACAGAACATATCCCTTGAAAGAGTAAATAAAATGGTACCATAAAGATACTAACGAGATCCACAGATGCTGGGGAAAACGTTCAAATATCTACAAAAATGGTTATTTCATAAAAGAGAACCACCAGATGGAGAAGTAAGGTTGAATTTGATGCTTGAGAAGTAGTTTTTGATCCGATGTCTTCATTCTAGCAGACTACATGTTGTGGGAACGGATCAAGAAACGCTGAATCTAGTTCTTCTGACTAAAAAGATAAGGAGAAAGGTGATTAGGGTTAAAATGGTCATCCGGGCAATAAAACATGTGGGAATTGACAGAATGAACCCAAAAGTACAGAATATGAACAATATACTAAGGTCAGATCCATGCACAAGTAAAACAAGGGGGGGGGGATCATATAAATGTAGGTAACTGTCACTCAATCCCGGCCTCAATGCCAGTCAAGGAAAATTGATTCAGGGGTGAAAGAAGATTGTTGGTATTACCAGGAGAAAGAGCTGCCTGTTGGTTGACAACCCAAAATGAAGTTGGTAATTGACATACATCTCAAAGTGAATCTAATGAGTAATGAGGCCAGAAACATGCGTCATATATGACAAATAGATTCACAGCAGTAAGGAAACAGATATAAGCGAGACATGCATTATGCGTGACTCAACTTCTCTGCTCCTACTGATACTTGGGTTTGAAGACAACCCAAGTTTGGGATAGGATCCTTAGAATCTTGAACTGGTAGTCCACCGAAAAGAAGCAAAATGGGGCCCATAAGGCAAATAGGTCTACGAATAACAAGTCAATTGAAGGCTTTAAGCCTTACGGTCTGCTGTTTGCCATACCAGAGGATCCATGGACACATATATACCAGCTATTACAGTATGGTAGGGAATTAATGAAGACTTTTCCGAACTGCATTTTTTCCATGGAAAAGCATCTGTTGTAGCCAAAAGAATTCCAAGATGAAAGTGGGTCTAGACAAAATTCAGGTGGAAAATGATTTGCTCTGATACCTGGGACTGGAATTAGAATGGATACTCTCACCTTTAAAAGGGAAGTTGCCAATCTAATTGCTAAACTAAAAGTGATGCCTGTGTCAGTGGTCCTTTCAGTAACGTATTAGATCCTAATGACCATGTATTAAGAAGAAGAACAGGCCAATTCCACATAGACAAACCGCAATTTTGGATATGGGCTTGCTATATATTTGCAAAAAGGGTGCTCCAGTAACAGACCCTATATAGCATGAGGCTTTTAAAAATGGGAAGAATGTGGTAATATTACTGGATGGACTTTAGCCAGTCTCGCATGTTCATAATAAGTGCTTGAGAACCCTGTTTAATAAAGCTAGCCTCAGACGAAATATAGTAACCGAAGTGAAAGGACGTGTTTTATTTACCTTGTATTGTTGTTGTGCGGCATCTGCCTGTAGACAAAAAAAAAACAAAAAAAAAAAAAAAAACGACTAGCAGTTTTTGTAACCCTCGGAGGCTGACCAGTTACAGATAGGCAGGTGTGATTTTACAACACGTTATAGGGGACGACCCAGAACAGAATTGTTCATCGAGTATTCAAGATAGCAAAGAAGGAACAAATAAACCGAGGTAAGTAGAAAACTATCTCAGATCCTTACAGCGATTGGAACACTTACAGATACAATCAAGCAATCAAAAGAACAATCTGACAGTACCCCCCAAAATAATGCCATTTCCACTACACTCACAGAAATGACACAGACGATTGCACATCTTTCTGCAACAATGACTGAATAAAGTGCACAACCACTTTCACTCCAGTCTGAAAGACGCTCAACTCATTGCTGAGGAAGCCTCTATAAGAATAAAGGCATCTATATCTAATCTCTGGGAAATTAGACTCCAAAAACGCAGAGACGCTTACTGGGGAATGGTTAAAAATAATGGCCACAGTGAAATGTGTGAACGTTGGATTAACCGGGTACCACATGTCCTACATTTGCAGAAAAGGGCCATCAAAAATGAGCCCGAAGAACAGAAGAAAATAAAAGTGCATTCAGTGAAAAAAAAAAAAAAAAAAAAAACCCAAATGGAGCTTCAACTTCTGAGGTCAGAACAGCATAGAGAGAGGTAACAAATAAGTGACAAATCTATTTACGGTATAATAACTGACAAAGCACATGGAGAGGTAGCCAAAATCCTTAAGCAATGGTGGACTGAACGAACCGCTAGAAATGAAACTATCTCCCTGCGGAGATGGAAAAAAATGAGCATTGGCTTGCAAAGTATGAAGAATCCTTCATATTAGAATTTACATAAGCAAGCTGTTCATTTCCAATGAACAAGTACCTGCAAGTCGACCGATATCGTCACAACCTAAAAAAAAAAAAAAAAGCTAATTTAGCGCAGTACCAACAGACCAAGCAACGGCAATTCTCTAGGCAGACGAGAAACCACCCAGACCACCAGAACAAACCCCTTCCAGCCAATTTCAACAGATGAGACGAAACCGTAAAAAAAAAATACATTATGAAGTCAAATGAGTTAACATGTAACGTTACTAACGCGCCTGACAGTGAGCCTCTTTTAGATCGCAGCGGGAGTACATCAACCATAACCTGTTTGAAACAAATAAATCTGACAAACAAGTAAATATATTTAATCCCTCAAACAGAAAACTTAACTATGATGAAATCTGTCTACCTTCAAAAGGCTTCTAATTCACCCCAACTCCATCTAAGTCAACTATCACGAATTAGATTCCGACATGGCTGAATTCCATAGAAAACTTAAAGATTTTTTCACGATAAAAACTCTGTGGAAGATAACTCACTTGGTAGAAATAAAAGTGATTTTTCAACCACAAAAAAAAACTGGGCTCTAGACACTTTTATAAATTTTACTAAAATCACACCAGTCAACAAACATGTCGTTCAACTCAAAATTTCAAAGAAGGGACGCGGGGTCATTAACTCTTTACCTTATGATCAAAATATAGTAATTAAAGAGGCTGACAAAGGTGGGGGCATTGTAATAATAAACCAGGAATTTTATAAAACACGAATCTTGGACATGCTACAAGATAGAAATTTCTACAAAGAAGTCCCACATGATTGCTCTGAAATAACAATGTAGAAGTTAAAAATATACTACGACTTGCCCCTGTGACAATTCAAAAAGAAATCGATTATTTGTTGAATTCTGAATTCAAATCACGTTCATTTTATGGCCTCCCAAAAATTCACAAAAGTAATCTAATCAAAAGTATATGTTCCGAGAAACCTGACAAATATGTTAAGTAAGTAGTCCCGAAGATTTAAAATTCAGATTTATTGTGGCAGAGTGTGTGAAACACATAGAATAAGCAACCTGATGGACATATTATTGAAACAATTTCTCAAACACGTTAAAGTTACGTGAGAGATGACTTGGAGTTCCATCAATATATTCCCAAAACAGTTAGTGAAGACTCTATTTTAGTATCGTTTAATGTGAAAAAGTTTATATACCAACATATCACATGAGCTTGGGGTGGAAGCAATAAAATGTTGGTGGGACAAATATCCAAAATTAATCAATAATAGATTCACAAAACAATTCTTAAAAGAAGGTATGAAAATTATCCTAAAAAATAATTTCTTCTTTAATGATATATTCTATAATCAGAAAAGAGCCACAGCAATGGGAACTAAGTTTGCACCAACATACGCAACTCTAGTCTTAGGGTTTCTAGAGGAAAAATATATCATCGAGCAGAAGAAAGTTTTGAAAAAGGCTTTGGCAAGATGATTAAAGCCGACTGGAGAAAATTCCTGGACGGCTGCTTTGTCTTCTGGGGAAAAAAAAAAAAAAAAAAAAATCCAGACAAGATCTAAACCTCTTTTTTTGACCTTCTGGATAATCTTCACCAAGACATGAAATTTACCATAGAAATAAGTGAAAAATCCCTTTCGTTCTCATATTCTGATAATTAAAGAACATACTGGAATAACTACAGACATATACAGACACTTAACAATATCTTAACTATTTTTTTAAATAATGCAGAAATGTTCGGCATATTCACAAATAACTTACATATTCTTTAATCTGATGATAAAACGAAAGATGTTTTAAATGGAACCAAATTAATCAAAAGGACAACCACCTAACTTAATGACCTATTAACACGTGCGAAATTTACGAAAAATAGTAAAGATCAGAGAAAAGTGACAAATTGTGGGCGTCCAAATTGCAGTGTATGTTCATATATGCCAAATAGTAGTTCATACAACTTCAATGGAAGAGTCTTTCAAGTAAATGCAGACTTGACTTGTGGTGTACAAAATGTGATATATGTTATCACGTGCAATGGGTGTGGAGAATACTACATTGGCTAAGCAGGTGACAAGCTAAGAACCCGTAGAACATTCCATGCACAGCAATAAGAGATCCCACAACCAGACAAATTCCACTCAGCCAACATTTAGACTTGTGCAGCAAAGACAAGCTAAAGTTTAAAATATTTCCATCCTATAAACTAAATTCCGAAAGTATTTAAGCCCAAATAAAACCGTCTTCGTCGAGACGTTTAATTATCTCTCCTAAGTTCTCACCAATAACGTTGCTAACGTTGTGTTACCTCCCTTCCGATTACATGACGTCACTCCATAGTTACTTATAGGCCAGTCAGTGTACCCTATTTTAGGGGTCAACCTACAACTAATTGCAAAAGTTTTGAAATTCTGTTTTTCTGTTACTACCATGTATGTACAAATATCCATTTAAAGTCCTGAACTTTTGCAGTTGCACTTATTGAAAAATAGACGCCAGAGTATGAGAGGTACCTTGGATTTCATAAATTCACATGCATATGATAACACAACGCATTATGATAAAGGAAGGTAAACCATGCATTTTGAATGAAGTAAATGGGTTTCTTTTTATTATACAGTGAAAATCACATGTAATTTTACCCCTCCCACCAACGTTAACCTTGATAAGTACTACGTGTATGTTCATACTTTAACAAATTACCATCTTGCATGTTTGTATGATCTGAGGGTATTTTTACAATAACAATTTGTAATATCTACAAATATATAATTGCAATACAGAAATGAAAACACCAATTATGCAACGATAAAGCATTCGAAGAGTGTTAAACACAATATCAACAACAGACAGTTATTGTGTTTGTAGTGGAGAAAATTTGCACTTTACACCGCTTATACATGCATATGCCTTAGGAATATGCCTTTTAAATAGGGGTGCCTTTCCTTCTATTAAAATCTACATTGCACTGTTGGTGGTAAATTACATGTAATATTACCCCACCCGCTAATTCTAACTTAGATACGTACTACATACATGTTTACAAGTCAAGATATTGCCATTTATCAATATTAGTTTCACTTAGAGGCTCTTTCATGAGTCAAATTTATAATACATGTTACAAATGAATAATTGCAATTAACGCAAGAGGCTCGTGATGGCCTGAATCACTCTACTGGCAGTTACTGAAATGTGAATCCTTATGTGAAATAAACAGTAAAAACTTGTCATATTTTTTTTTTTCTTTAGACCATCTGTTCTTTTTTCTCAACTGGTGATTAGATTTTCTTAATTTTCAACAGGGTTTTAATTCCCTCGATAGTGCAAATACCCTGTGCAATTTTCTAAAAAACGGATGAAAGCGCTTATCATAAAAAAGCAATCGTAAATTTTCAACTCTATAAGCCTATCTTCCCTAACTGTTTCTTGGGTTTATTTAAATAAATTAATTAATAAATTTCAAGCTATTGATGACTGAAGAAAGAAAAAAATGTGCAAGTTTCACACACACACGCATACTTGTAAAACCCCCCAAACGGGGACCTAAGCTAGAAACCTACCAATCGGGGACCTGTATTTCTAATCATCGTAAGCGACTCAAATTGAGAATTTGACTGTTTCAGGACAGTCCATTTTGTCTTAAGTACTGAAAAACATCCTAAATCAAAGATTTCTTCATGTGAATTTTTACATGCAAAACGGGGACGTTTGTGTATACCAAACGGGGACTTTGTGTATACCAACCGGGGACATTGTGTATACCAAACGGGGACCTTGTGTGTACCAAACGGGGACTCAGTGTATACCAAACGGGGACTCTGTGTTTAAGGAATGGGATATATACCAAACGGGGAACATAGCACTGAGAAAAGTATTTCTGAACCTTCAGTATTTCAGGAGCAATTACGCATATGCAATTGGGTACATGTATTTGAAATCCAATTGAGAAAAATACTAGATATGCCATCGAAAAGCATAAGAGGATTTTATTGGGGTAGCTGTTTCTATTCAACAACTAGGCCAAATTCTTTTCGAGGATTAATTTGTTTTCAACCCTGTCAATTTTTTTTCCGTAATTTAGGCCTACGTAAAGCCAGTGCCCTTGAAAGAATATTGTGCGAAGCACTGGTAAAAGAACACAAGAAAAAAACATGCTAAGGGGCACTGACGGCCGTAACATAAATGAAGTGATGTCGTTAATGGAATCAACACTATATAAACATAGATCCTAGTTCTTACATTTTTCAGTACAACTTTTAACGTCAAACAGGGAACTATTCTAATGTGTATACCAAACGATGGCTTTGCATATAAGAAACTTGAAGTGTAAAATAAAAGAAAGAGTCTGAAAGTAATGGTTGGTATTCTCACTGAGAAATTCGTGTTTAATTAATGGGTAAATTGATCTAAAAAGTGGGATATTGCAAACTGAAAATATAAGGGCACGGCATGCAGGTGCCAACGCTTGACTGCAGCTGTTTTTCAGTGAGAAATTCTTAGTTTAAGAATGAGTATAACTGTGTCAAAAACATCTTTGGTTGCCTGCACATATTGTAAGTTTCAAGTAAATATCTTTAGCAATTAGCATTTTGATGGTTGCCTGTCTCTGTTGTGGATTCAAACTTAGTATCTTTAGTAATATGCAACATATGATAAAATGTCAAACTTGCAGACGATGACTACGACGACGCCAAGACTATGAACATAACTCGGTGTTTTCTTTGAAAATAGCCGAGCCGAAAAACAAACAAAAAAAAAAAAAAACCACAAACACTTCATATTTGTTATTTCAAAATAATGTATTTACACACATGTAGTTTATGCCGGAAAGAAAAAAAAAGTGTAAAATAAGAAAACCCATTAAAAGAAAGGATTATCAAAAGTAAGGATCAAAATGCTTAAAGTCATCAATTTCGAGTACTAGATGCCTGTTGTTAGATCCCTTTATAATGGAACTTCGGGTCATTCATTCGTAACATTACTTCCTCTTGTGATTGAAGATTTATGTACGCAAGTACACAATAATACTGTCAAAAAAACACACACCGAAAAAACAGAGACATGAGACAGAGAGAGATTACACAATATTAAACAATAGAGTGACGATTAGGGTGACTTGACCTTTTTTTCAAACTGATTACGGACGTGATGCAATAAAGATGAATATCTTTTTGTCATTGTAATGCACATCAAAAGATATTAATACCAGCGTTCTTTTTTTCCGATAAAATGTAAACACTTAATTGAAAACAGGACTATTTTCAGGAGAAAGGTATAGCAAAAGATTTTCTATAAAATCAGGAAAGAAACATGCTCAGAGTACTCTTCATTGATTAAAAGACACATTTATAAATGACTCTGTCACAAAATAAAAAGGACTTCACAATATTATGCAATGCAACATGATGTATTTTGAGGACATTCCAATATAAGTCTGTACTGTTGAATGATCTACCCTTTAAGAAAGAAAAAATAAATTACAACTTATTTTTCCTTCTTGTCGTTACAATCGTATTCCTGCAGAAGTCTTTGATGTTTCTCCAGTTCCGATGTGATAGATCTGCTTCCTCTGCCAGGCATTTTTCGATTTCATCTTTTCCTGGGAGCCTCCCCATTGCGAGGTGCCTCTCAAAATGCTTCAAAACGGCATAGCGTTCTTGTGTAGACCAGTACTTCTTCGTTTTTGGGAAACTCTTTGCGCTACCTTAAATAAGAAAGGAAAGAATACATTGCCGACTTTTCCGTTTCCTTATATGTAAACAGAGGCAGAGATAGAAAGGCAGGGAGAGGAAGAGAGAGTATAGCATCGTTATTAAACGATATCCAATTATAAGCGTTTATATTTACTAATGTTACTAGTTTTTGTTTAATTTCCTCGCATTAAAAGTGTAGCATTTTAACAAAATCATTCAAAATCTATACATAAAGAGCATGTGCTTGTGAGAAAAAAAAACGTTAGGCTGTTGTTTGACTCGGCCGTCAACTGAAAAGAAACATATAGCATAAGCACACAGATTATGTGTACATCATAAATATCTTCCCTACTAAAACGACTGAAGTCGGGACGCAATTAAAAATAAATTAATATCATTACGAAAGTGAACCAACCTGATCTTGTAGTTTTCGACGGAGCATTTGTCATGCTACGAACTGGTGCATTCAATAAACTTTCTTTGGCCGGCTTTTCTGAAACGTCATTTCCCGAGGATTCGGAAAGGCTGTCATCTTCAATTCCTTGCTCTTTAAAACAAAAAGAATAGTAGTAATTAAACAAATATGCATATTATCATATGGAGAAAAATAAACTCTACATCTTCTGAAAAATTGTCGCCGCTGAAAACAGATAAAAGTAGTTGTCTAGCAATTTAACAAAAACCAACAATAGAACAGCACACGGCCTAAATTCACACTTCGTCAACAGAAATTGTGGTAAAAAAACACACATGGTTTATATTAATTGATTTCAGAGGGAAAATTCATTGAAAAATATTAAATTGCCTTACCACTGCTAATTTCCTCCTCAACATCAATATCGTCTGGTGAGGTTGGCTGAGTTACTTTTCCCCCTTCCATTAATAAAAGTAGCTTAGATACCTTTGCCAGCTGTACTGTTGCCTGTGGCAAACGATAAAACTCCCTGTGCACACGTATGTCATGGCCTAGAAAATTGGCAAGGATATCCAACTCGTTTTCTTTCAAATTGATTAGCTGAGTCATTGTCGCAATGTGTTTTCGCAACTTGGTGGATCTCAGCCTATCCGGTTGTTCTGCGCCACATATTCCTGCAAACTTCCTAATGCAATCTGTTCCTCTTATATGTGCATTTGTACTTCGTGTGGGAAACAGGTATAAGTTTTCCGGGTTGCTGATAAGGTGTCTTTTCTTCAGAAGTAGTTCTATGTTGTTGTTTAATTGCGGGGTAAATATAACTGGGGCTGTTCTTCCACGTTTGGCAATTATTTCTGTTCTGTACAAAGATCTACACAAGGCATTTTCGAATTTCGTCAATTTTCCATCAATCTCGCAATCTGTGTTTGTCAATGATTTTTTTCTGAAATCTTCAATCTTCATCTTTGACACCTCCCCAGCCCTTCGTCTGTTGAACAATACGGTCTGCGTGAGGCAAATTTCGGACAGATACACCCAATCTTGCTTTGCTTTTTCGATATCATCTTGTTTCTTAAGACGATCTGAACAGGCATCTGCTTCTCTTTGAAGATACTCCGACATTAACCTGACATCGTTAGCAAGTGGTAGAAGACCTTTCGTCGAATTTCTTTTTCCTTCCCCAAGTGTGCGTAATGCATTTGAAGACACCTCATCCGTCCAGTTGTAGTCAAATAGTGTGGAAAGAGCTTCCGCTCTCGATTGAAGGTCCTTGTTGCTGTTCTCTATAGCCTTTGTAATCAAAATCTTAAGACATTTCTGCAATGTCCCTCCAATTTTCAAGGCTAGACTTGGTGTTGAATATGTATTAGTAGCGTTATCAAACCCTGCTACTATCCTGCAACATTTAACGATGAACTTAAACTTATCCGGATAAATGAAGTTTTCTAAGGACATATTGTAACTGCCACCTGATGTTCTCATCTCTTGAAGTAATCTAGCTGCTTCACGTAACTTTTGCCTGATGTAGTTGTGTTGGTCTACATCATGACCTTGTTTGGACGAAAGTTTCTCGCCGTACGCCAATATTGTTGGATCACTTTTTGCAACCCTGCTTACTTCGTCCAGCTTCATACCTGCGAGTATTTTTGTCAAAATATTGCTTTTTTCTTTCTTTTGAGGGAGAAGCAGCCTGCTGCAGATTGCATGTCGTCTCCTTTTTGAGGTTTCCGGTGCAAATTTACAACGTTTGTTGTGCCGCCACAAGTCTTTTACTGGGTAGTAGGCATAACAGTAGGGGCACGGCCCGTAGTCATCTGCGGTTAATTGTTGATTTTCTCGAGATCTGTATGCTACGGCTAACTCTCCAGTTCCACATTTTAGTACTTTAGAGTTGTGCAAATGGTTACCAACATTCCTCATTTTTTCAAATAAGAGCTGCTTAACCTTTTTGTTGTCTTCATTTAAAAATTTTAGCACGTCTTCTTCGTCTCTGTGTTTTGCAGCCAGATGTCTCTGCAATTTTGCAAAAGAACACTGACAAAACAAACAGTAAAACCGCTTGTCATAGTGTCTATAGTCGCCGTTGTTCGTTCTTGGTACTGACACTTCACTTTCAGATTCATTATCTTCGTGCCCAGGTCTACTTTCCTCTGAATTAATGGATACACAACTTTTGTCCTGGCTATTGTATTGATTTTCCGACGTAGCGCCAAATTCAGAGACTGACTTCTTCGGCAGTGTCTTCTGAAATATCCGAATATCCGGTATTTCTTGAATTATCTCGGATCCATCTGATGAAGCATCAATTTTCTTTGCAGGGACGTAGTCACTGTCTTTGTCACTATCCTGAGATAAAGTGCAAAAATAAAATAACGACATGTTTTCTTATGGTTCTATACAAATGCCTTTAAGAGATTTTCAAGGAAATGCATATTGAGGATCCAGCAGAATAAAAGAAATACATTTCAATTCTATGAAAATACATAAAAACATGTGGAATATTGTATATGTGGTATAATTGGAACTAAATCGGATGTGACTGAAAATGTATCCCTTGTGCATATTTGTGAAAACTTAGACAAACTGCTAAAACAGAAATAAAATCGTGTCCTTTTCAAACTTTAGGACTGTACACCTTGCGTGACAAACTTATTGTAGTTACAAGAAAATAAATACTATCTGTTTAAGGGAAAATAACGTTAAAAGTCATCAAACGCTGATTGCTGTAAGGTGAAACATATTAACTGAACTTACATCTACCTCAGAATGCTCAGAGGACACTGGAGAAGACAACATTTGATTCTGATCCGAACAGCATGAAATCGCACTGGCGTTAAGTGGCTGCAAGTAAAGATTGTGCATTATCATCTGGTGCTCATTGTACCAAATTCTACAATATTGTCAGTCTTATATCATTCAAGTTGTACAAGTTTGCTTAAGAATGAATGAGGAATTAAGACGATGCTTTTGTTACCTATTTATTCCGACATAAACTGCAACGAATTTCTATACAAATGAGTGGATGTATATGTTCATGATGAGATGTATACCTGGTACTTCCAGGGTACTTCTGGTTAAATCCGATTATCATCAAAACTAAGTAAAAGGGTTTGTCTGAACAGTTTGCCAAACAAGAAAATAACAAATAGCACTCCACATGACAAGACGGTACATTAACCTGAGGAATCGTTGTGCGAATTCTACCTCTTCTACAGCTGAGAGATCACTGACCACCATCACTTTCTTGTCTAAGAAAATATCGCACGGTAAATAACTCTATCCGCGTAAAGTGTATAGGTTCCTTATCAACATATTCAATTCATGACTTTAGTATAATCAATTTTACTGGCAATAAATATGTTCGATGTTTCAAGATGAGTTAACCAAGTGACAAAGTATGGTAACTTACAACACATATTTCGACTTTTTCATTGGCTTTCCCAGAGTACCTTTCCTCGGTATCGTTAACTGTAATTATTCTATTTGTTGAATCTTGCACTACGGAATATAGAACATATTATCAAATAGCTAAATTAAATGAATAAACAAGTAAATAAAAACGTTTGAAGAACATTTTTTTTTATGCCAAAGTTAAAGGTTTGAAGCAACAACTGTAAAGAAGTACTTATTCTATATAGATGCTTTTAAATGTAATAGATATCAAGACCGATTTAAGTATTCTATGATTAAATTAGGACACAAATACAGATGCATGTACTAGTATATTAAAACATTCCTAGCGTTGTATAATTGTGCTACACTTTCTAGGACAGTAAATGACCGGTACTTAAATAAATAATTACATGAACTTCCAATTTGTTCAGGCTCTGGATGTTGTCTTCCGTCTTGTAGCTCTTCGTTGGAAGTATGTACATTTTGGTCTGACATCGTATACCCAGGCTCTGAGTTAACTTGCCCTTCGTCTTTTGGAGGTACATTTTTATCTACATTTATATGTGCAGGCTCTGAATAGTTGTTTCCTTTTGTCAGCACTTTGTCTGAAGCAGGTGTGGTTTGATCTGCAAAAATAAAAATTTAGCTTGATCTTTAGTAAGGAGGTGTAGAAACAGGGACAAAACTACCAACAACAAGCATAAATAAGACACCTTGTAAACTAAGATGATTGAAACACACTATAATGCACAAAATGATTGTACATAAATTATCTTTCCTCTAGTTATTCTTGTTTTTCGGTTTAAAGCATCGTTGTAATAAGCGCTTAACTGACAAGACCAAAACGTTGAAAAAGTGCTGGATGTAAAAGAAAATATTGGTTCAATGTAAGACTGTAGTTTCGGGAATGGAACTTTATCCGCGTTCATTGCCTTATTTCAGCGTATAAACAAAAGTGCAGAATCACAACATTCTGACGTCATCAACCTTAGGTCGATCTAAACCTTAACCTGGCATTTATATGCAAACATTCTATATTTCTAGAACTAATTTAAGGAAGAAATGGTACTTACCATGCAGATTTTTCTTCGGTTTCTGAAAAAAAGGATATAGGGATATTATGAAATGTTTGTTTTCCTTTGTTGTGTATAATGCTATAGAGGTCCATATATTTAAAGTATTTCTTGGGTGCTTTGTAAAAGTCAGTTCATTTCTGATTATCACTCAAATCATATATCTGGCGTTTGTTCCGCTGTTTTTTGTCACATAAAAATTGATATTATGCTGCAAATAGCTATATTCCATTACAGGGGTTGTATACAAAACTGCAACTATTTTCCGATGCCACATCATTTTTGTATGAAATATGAAAAAAAAAAAAGAACCTTAAAAAATGTGGACTTACCCACATGGCTGTACGCAATGTTGTAGGTAGAATGTGTTTATGGAAATTCCTTACATTCTTTTGAAATATATGGGGAACATATAAATATGTAAAGTAGTCTGACTTATTCTGGTACAGTTGTTCATATCATTTAATGTAGACGCTTTCAGCGACATGTACTATCTGGTGCATATTTCGACAAATCGATGTGTTTTGCAATTTTGTGTAATACTTTTTCTTCTCGCTGAATTTAGACGCCTTGGTCCCATCAGGATTCATCACGTGATTCTATGATTTCTACATTATTATTTTCATGAAGGCTTTGAGAATCTCTAACCTTATATAGAGGGGTTGGTCTTTTGCACATGATTTAAATGAGCTATGATCCGGCAAAAGGGACGGGGGGGGGGGGCGCGGGGGGGGCTTAATACAACTCCGCGATGCATGGTACTAAGCAAGTCATCATATAATCATGGTTTAATAATATCCACTGTTTGAACAACCGACTTTATCATGAGGTACACTAATCCTTGCACATACATAAAATATACCATTGGAGAAATGTTTCGGTCCATGTCAGCCTGCGAGGACTGTGCAGGCTGAGCTGGGTCTATACATTTTGCAAATGCATTAAGCACCCTTTTCGCAGAACATGACACAAATCTATTGCTGTAATAATGTAACGAAATTATGAACCAAATGCATAAAAAGCAGGTCTAATTTATACCTTTCTCCATGGTAGAGTCGGGACACCATAATCATAACGTAGTTCTTCTCCAACACTTATGTCCCTTGAAGCAAATGTGCAAAGATGGGGACAGTTGTCTACCTCTACTATTTTCATCACGCAGTTTTGTTGAGGATCACCCTTTTCTGCGTCGTTGATCATTCTTCCTTGATGAAAAATGTCATCGGTGGCATCGACACTGTTATGATAAGAATATTAGGTGAAGGAAAGCAACTCAAGGATTTCAACTAGATCTAAGTAAAGTCATCAAGGGTTGAAAAGCTGAGGAAATATTGAGTTTAATAATGTAAAACGATTTACTGTAAATGACGTAGTTTTTGACCAAACGTAACCCCGTTTCAAACTTGTCTGAGATATCAACAAGAAAAAAATTCTGACAAAGTTTCAAGAGTATCAGATTAAAAGTGTAGACTGTACAGAAGTTTTTTTTAGAATTGGTTCAGTCCCCAGTTTCAAACTTGTCTGAGATATGAACAAGGCAAAATTCCTGACTAAGTTTCATAAGTATCAAGCTAAAATGTGGACTCTAGAGTGCACACAAGTTTTATAAAAGATTCTTGCTGACCTTTTTGACCCCAAATAACCATATATCGAATTTGTGCGAGATTGTATCAAGACAAACATTCTGACCAAATGTCGTGATTATCTGACTGAAAAATGTGGTCTCTTTACTACACACAAGGTAAATGACGACGATCGCACAACAGACTACATACGACAGACGCCTGACAGCACGATCACAAAAGCTCAACTTAGTGAGCTAAAAACGATATAGCTCTTATGTTAGCCAGCCGGGCAGGAACACCGCTACCTACTAGTAATCTAAATTTACCGGTTTCCGATGCGAAAACTATTGCTTTTGAACTTTACGATATGGAGTCAAAATTGTCCTGTAACTATGTTTTAGGATTGATTGATTGATTGATTGATTGACGGAATGGTGTTTTACGCCGCTATCGATATTATTTCAGTCATTTCATGGGGACAGCTCACATACTCGTATTCATGCATTTTCTAGGTTATACCAGTACTAGGCCAGGGCTCTGAAGAGTCTTGCCCATGGTCACAGCTACGAAAACCCAGCGGATCCAGAGGATCTAGAACCGTGCGTCTCTAGGTAAAGAGTCCTACGTTTTAACACTGAGCCACACAGGACCCCCACTCCACCCAACATTTTGAGGAGAAAGAGTTCATGTCGCAAAATGATCTCAAGGTTTGGATTCCAAACTGTCTCTGATTTCATCTCGAAATAGTAGCCTAGCACTATTCGTTCAATTTAAAATTACACCCTATTTATCACACGGGTGTTTCAAAATTGGACGACACTGACAGTACACGTAGCCCTGTGCAAGATCAAACGTAACAAGGTACTTCCTTACATTCCTCAATATAGTACTGCATGTCTCTAATAGATAAGGTCTGCGTCTTTTACTCACAGTTCTTGAATATTTATTACTCTTTTACAGAACCTTGCAATCGACACCATTTGTTTACTTACATTAAATCTCAAGCATTTCACATCGGAAGGTTTTTCTTTATGTTATAATACACTATGCCAAAGTTGAAATTTCTGGATAATCTGCTGCTGTAACGTTACTCTGTAATCTTTCATTATTTCTGGAGACAGTCCTCCGAATTTATATATTATGGTAAAAATTATGCGCTATAAACATCTTTTTGTATTTGTATATGTTCCTCTACACGCGATATTCTTTGAAAAACGAAATTAAAAAAATGCAAATGATATTTACATTTCAAAAATAAGTTAAAAATTTACCACATTTTCCTTTCTCTGTACTTAAAGAAATATATGAAACTTCCAAGGCTCGCCTCCTCATATTCTATTTCTAAACGTCTTGCTCTCTTCCAGTTTTTTATAAGGTCTCCCTTATATGTGAGAAGGAAATCTCCAGTCTTAAAGTTCTTCGTAGTGAACACGCCATCACCTGAAATAATCCACAAGTTCATCTTAACAGACAGTGTTTATTTATAACGACCAAACAAATCAGGTTCTGCAAAATTGTACTTTACGAACGGTGCCGTACCCTGATAGGCCATAGCGTACAGGACTTGAGAAGAATGGGTCGCTTACACAAATCCCAAGCTCGGTGAACTTCTTTTCATGGATTGACCCAAGACTCATTCCTCCCTCGCTAGTGATTATTGTTTCTACAAAAGCTATGTGGGATGGCAGCCAGTAGTTTGAGAATATTTTGAGCGAAATATTGGTAAAAGAAAGTCCAGGAGGGCATGTAACTGAAATAAAGTTGAAAACGGCGTTAAAAATCCTATTCTCATAGAGTTAGTGCATCAACGGCCACTTTGTGATCGTTAGGGTAACTGCTTATATATTTTGCCTTTATTGGATCCTTCACACGCATCTGCCTCGGTGGTCCACGGTAATAGTAGCTTTACATGGGATATCAAAATAAATCTGTTGCCCATTAGGTACTTTTAGATTATGAGCCAGTATCCATGGGAATACAGTATACATGATTCATAGCATGCATTGATTATGTGGGATATACGAATAAGCATGACTACCTTAACTAGTAATGATCTCAAAATTTTCTGGTTGCAACACATCAATAAAACTTTAAAACTGCACCTATTTGATTAAAGTCCAGATTTCTCACGCGTAAAGAGTTAGGTTGCATGTATGTATTTAGCAGTGTTTGTCAGTGTTTTGAAGAAAATCTTTGATTTTAGAGAAGAAATATACATACTTGCGGGCTCTTTTAATGTTGTTTTCAAAGTATGACTTACGTATAAAAAAATATGAATGTAGAGAAGATTTAACAATAAAACACTGTTTTGAAACACCCATGGAACTTTAAAACCTTAAATCGCAAAAATATCTAAGCACGACACTAGATATACTACTAGAACTCTAAACCTCAACAACATCAACGTTGTCATCATCAAATTGTTATTATTATGAATTTATCATTATTTACCCTGACTTATACTATTTTTAAAATGTACTGATGTCAAAGGAGTATGTGGAAAACGCGAAAAAAAAATCTCGATTATACTTTATTTACCTATGTGTTTATTTATCGGCCTGACTTCAAATCCTGGTGGATCAGCATAACTTAAACAGTAGTGCCTTGCAGCGTCAAGCGGGCTTGGATGTTCATTAGAACTGAAACACAAAGCATGAAAATAACGCTTAAAGATCTCTTTTTTTCGTATCAGTACTAAGAAAATTTAAAAAAAAAATATATGATATTACAAGTCGACTTTATAAAATATTGCAACAGGATTTATTAGTCACTTATTCCTACACACGGTTAAGTTTTTGCTGAGGAGAAAGAGTCCACTTACTTTGAAAGAATATTGCACAGACAGCTGGACAAAGGAAACAGGACGCATGTGAACTCGTAACTACTATAAAGATAAATGAGTCATGTTCTGGCAAAAATACGCTTAATGCGTCTCAGAGAAGCATTATACCAAGCAAGTCATCGCAGTATTGTAGATCCACAAAATTAATTTTTTACAGCAAAATCCTGATGTAGAGTGGTCCGTTGGTATGTAGAATATTGACTCAAAACGGAAAAAAAAGGTTTCGGCCCAGGTCTGGGTCGATGCCTTTAGCAGATGCATTAACCCATTACAACACAATCCCTACTTTTGACGACCCTGAGAAAGAAGCCTTTAGAAAACAATGTGGAAAAAGGAGAAAATGCTGTTAACCAGCATTTTATCTTTTTCCCATAATGTTTCCTACCCTACACAAAACAAATTTCAAATTTTCAGTCACTTTTATTTTGTTGTCTGTAAATGCTTCCGATTTGGACAAAACCTAAAATTTCGTCGTTTGGTAATGAGTTATGCCTCTTTTTATTATAGCATGGCTCGAATTTTTGTTGAAAACAGCTTATATAACCTTTTACTAGAAAACAAAATTAGCAATTACCAAATGAAAAAAAAAACAGTTGCATACGACAATTTCAATGAAGCTCAAATGGTGAAATTTTCCTTGGATAAGGTAGAAAATATTGTGGGAAAAGGAGAAATGCTGTATAACAGCAATTCCTTCTTTTTCCACTATGTTTTAGAAAGGCTTGTTTTCCAGAGTCATTAAAAATCGGCATTGTGCGCTAAAGGGTTATGTGCCATATAACTGAATATAATTTAAATCCTTCAAATATTATAATAAATTTTCCTTATTTACAAGTATACTAAAGACGAAGGTACTGCAATCGTAAAGCTTCAAAGGAGCAAGGATAAAAACCATTCTCCGATGGAATGCATCCTTACACAGTTTGAAGATAAGCCTATCACATGATCCTATTGTCTTTGTTTCCTTTGTTTTCTTTATTAATAGTAAAACCTATTTATTCCTGAAGGTTTTCGACAGGAATCACAAAATTAAAAAAAACACCCTAGTGAAAAAAAAAAGCATATTCAATACAAAACTAAGTAACAATTAATAAGAAAGAATATGGAAATACCTTAACTTTCTGCGTTTTGCTGATCTGCACTCCATTTTTCATGTATTTCGTAGCCCAGTGGAAAAGGCGGCAAGTGTATGAGTTTTTCACAGCACAAACGGGGACCTGCATTTTTGCAGATACACACACTTGCTCGGTCCGTCGCAACATGTGTATAATCTGTGTGTGCTAATAACCGTCTAATCGGGGAACGCGTCAGATTGCTAATTGAATTTGACATGTTGATAATTAGGGGGTCTGGAATCCGAATTTGAAATAAAAACCAAACGGGGACGTCCCCGTTTGGTAGGTGGTCCCCGGTTGGTTGGTGTGTATTCTTACAAAGTTCCCCGTTTGGTCGGTTTTACACACACACACACACACACACACACACAATCCGCTAATATATACTTTATTCTGTACACAAGAAAAAGTTCGAAGGACGGATGCAACGATAAAACATACAAACTATAGCTTCAAACTAAATATCACTGTTAATTAGTTAAAGTGAGTGTAGTGAACACTGAACTCAATAGTGAAAGATAGTAGCACTTAGCATTTCTTATACATATATGAGGGCTGACTGGTGAGTTGTAAGTTGTGTGGTGTTCGTGGTAGAGTGTCGGCCTCTTAACCAGAAGGTATGAATGAATGAATGAATGAAATTTTATGGCCCGTCGACACCAAAGGTCATTTTGGGCGCAATTACAATTAATGCAGTGCTTTTTATTGAATATACTGTAAGGTTACGAAATTAGATTAAAATCTATACCGTGTAAACACTAAGAGCAAATAATTATGCTGGTATTACGTATAAAAAACAAATGGTCAATAGAACCTAAAATTACATCTTTTTATAGAGATTTACCTCTTTCAAAAACTCAAAGATAGACTCCAACTTTACAGTATTAAATAAATTGTTCATACTGTCAACATGAAAAAACCTGTCTCTTGTAGGCGCAAGGTCTATGCAGTCTACAAATATATGTTTAACAGTAAGAGATGCATTGCAGGAAATACATTGAGGTGCTTCTTCTCCTTTCAGGAGGTATGAGTGCGTCAGATATGTATGACCAATGCGAAGACGGGCCAATATAATTTTCTCGCGGCGACTTGACCGCAACCCCGGAAGCCACTCGCCAAGAGCTGGCTTCACTGTAAACAACTTATTGTTTTGATTTACTGGGTCATTCCAGGATTGCTGACATACATTTTGAATAAAATAATTCACTAATGGCTTAAAATCGTTAAAAGGAACTTTAAAAGGTAAAAGTTCCAGTGACAATGCCTCCTTGGCAGCTTTATCTGCCTCTTCATTGCCACTGATACCAATATGGCTAAGGAGCCAACAGAAAACAATATCGGCTTTTTCACAGATTCCTGATAATTTTTCCAGGAGACTGACTATTAATGGGTTGTCTGTTTTCTCACCCTCAAGTGCTTGCATGGCAGATAAAGAATCAGTAAAAATAATGTAGCGCCAGTAAGCGTCTTGTTGAATATGGTTGAGAGCAAGGTCGATGGCTTTTAACTCGGCAGAAAAAATCGAAGAATTATTAGTAAGCCGAAACTGATATAACTCGCCATCGAGCACGGCAGCTGCAGCAACTTTGTTTTCTTCTTTAGAACCATCGGTATATATCTCTTCGTGAAGATAGTATTGTTCTTTTATTTCAAGGAATTTGTTTTTAAAAATCATTGGATCTGTGGTAGCTTTCTTGTCTGAAGCAAGATTATATATGTAGGTTGGACTTTTAGAAGTCCATAAAGGAACTTCAGAGATTTTATGTTGTGCTACATCCTCCAGATCGCAATCAATACAAGTTATGTCCGCTTCACAGCGCAAACCAAAAGGTGGTATTACATTTTCTCTATTTAAAAACTTGTCCTTGTAGAGCGGTTCAAATACTGCTTTATGCGTGGGGTTGGCGGGATTTGACTTTAATTTTAAGTAATACTGCAAGGAAAGTTTCTTCCTGCGTAGATTTAAAGATGGTTCATTAGCCTCTGCATACAAACTATTGATAGGAGATGTTCTGAAGGCGCCAAGTGCTAAGCGTAAACCTTGGTTATGGATAGAATCCAATTTCCGAAGGTACGATTTCCGCGCTGAGCCATATACAATGCAGCCGTAATCTAACTTTGAACGGACGAGTGTTCTATAAAGTCTCAAAAGGACTTTTTTGTCGGCTCCCCAGTCCATACTGGAGACAACACGTAAGAGATTAAGAGCTTTTTGGCATTTATTGCTAAGGTAATTGATGTGAGGAATAAACGACAGCTTAGAGTCAAATAAAAGGCCTAAAAATTTGAATTCAGGGACGACTTCAATTTGTACATCATTTAAATAAAGTTCTGGGTCCAAATGAAACTTTCTTGACTGGCAGAAATGCATGCATTTGGTCTTGGTTTTTGAAAATTTAAAACCATTTTCTCCTGACCATTTGGCTAAGTTGTTTAAAACTTGTTGCAACTGCCGTTCAATGGTATGCATATGCTTAGACCTATAGCAAATGCAGAAGTCGTCAACATATAAAAAGCATTCCACACCAGGACAAACAGACTTAACGATATTGTTTATTTTGACACTAAAGAGTGTAACGGAAAGAATGCTTCCCTGGGGAACGCCCATTTCCTGTTCATGGGGGTTGGAGTAGGTATTTCCTACCCGGACTCTAAACTGACGTTCATTCAAAAATGCCGAAATGAAATAAGCAAGGCGACCTCTTATACCGAAATCATGGAGGTCGTTCATGATTCCATACTTCCATATGGTATCATAAGCACTCTCTAGATCGAAAAATACAGAAACAACATGTTCCTTTTTAATAAAAGCTTCGCGAATAAAAGTTTCGAAGCGAACTAAGTGGTCAAGAGTGCCTCTTTGTTTACGAAAGCCGCATTGGGCGGTAGCAATAAGTTTGTTTTTCTCTAGAAACCAAACAAGGCGATCATTAACCATTCTTTCCATGGTTTTGCAAATACAACTTGTTAAGGCTATAGGGCGATAGTTTGCAGGATTCGTAGAGTCTTTACCTGGTTTTGGTATGGGAATTACTATTGCTTCCTTCCAGAAATCTGGAAGAGTACCAGTATGCCAGACTTGATTAAATATACTCAATAAACATTCAAGGGATCGAAATGGTAAATGTTTTAAAAACTGATAATGGATGTCATCACATCCAACAGCAGTATCATGGCATTTCTTTAGAGCTTTTTTGAGTTCTTTCAAAGTAAAATTCTTATTGTAATGCTCTGTATTATTTGACTTGAAATTCAATTTAGTTTTTTCTTTGATGTCTTGGAATTTTCGAAATGTTGTCGTATAGTTTGAGGAAGTAACCAGAAGGTCTAGAGTTCGATTTCCGGGAGCGGGTGTCAACTTTAGGACTGTTCATTGGCCCACACTTTTGGCGCGATAACTGGTGTAGTTCCCAGGAAGCAGAATCAAGAGAGATAAGTATAATTTGCAAGAACTTGTTTCCCAATCGATGTAAAAAATATGTTTAAACTAAACTAGTTGTGAGCCTTGTATTGAAGGAGTAAAGCAGGGATGTCTTCTTACAACCAAACTATTTCCTCACTCCTAAAGGCCGTGTACCCGAAGACTTGTGCCATTTAGCGCTCTAAAGTAAATAAGGCAAGTAACCTTTGCAAACGGACAAAAATCTCAAAAGGAGCAGTGATCCAATATTTACATAAGAAAGGTCTAGCACCTAAAGATGTCCATACTGATATGGTAGCAACATTAGGGAACGACGCTCCTTCATATGCTATTTGAAAAGGTGGATGGCGGAATTAAAGTGTGGCAGGTAGAGCCTTGAGTATGGCGCACGTCCAGGAAGGCCTGTCACTGTTGCAACCCCAGAAATTGTCAATAAAGTGTTATGGCTGACAGAGCGATATATAGCCAATACAGTTGGGATGTCACAAGAAATAGTACATTTCATTCGTAGGGAAAATCTTGCAATGTGAAAGTTCTCGGCCCGCTTGATACCAAGACTTCTGACAGTTGATCAGAAGCAGAGTAGGCGGACTTTATCGCATGCTAATCTGAACATTTTAGAGGCAGACCCTGCTAACTTTCTGCAGAGGTTTGTGACTATCGATGAAACGTGGGTCCATCGTTTCACCCCAGACGACAAACAAGTCTGTACAATGTAAACATCCTGGTTCAACCCCGACCAAGAAGGCAAAGACTGTTCTATCAGTTGTAAAGATTATGGCCTCGGTTTTCTGGAATGCTAAAGGTATGCTGATGGTATTTTGTCTTCAAAAGAGACATACTAAGAAACACTTCTCAGGCAGTTAGGAGAAGATGTTAAACTCGAGCTCCACGAAAAAGTCAGTGAACGTGTGTTGTTCAAGCAGGACAATGTGCTTTTTCACAAGTCTATCATTGCCCTGTCTGCCTTAACAATTGTGGCTTTGAATTGATTATTCACCTGATCTCGCTCAATCAGACTTTCATCTTTTTCCAAAATTGAAAAAGGCCCTTTCCGGTACAAACTTTCGGTCAGATGATGATGTCATACATGCAGTGGAGGACTTACTGAATGGTCAAGAAAAGGACTTCTTTAAACGTGACATTACGGCCCTTAAACGTCGCTGGCAAAAGCGTTTGGATACTGATGGCGATTATTTTGAAAAAATAATGCCATATATCCGCCAAAAACCCTTATAATGCTCACAACTTATCCATCAGCCCTGATATATGTCCAAGTCGTATGAATGTGCCATACGAATGGCTTTCCTTGTTCCAAAATATACATTGGGCTACAGGTGTAAACTGTCTTGGCAGCTGATAGATGGAATATGGAATATATCACTAAACGTCATCTTACATCATCTGTCCACTGAACACCCCTTTGAATGGAATGTTTCACAATATTTCTTTGTGATATTAATTCTAAATTACTAATTCTATGTTTTTATTCTACAGTAAGAGGCCATAAATATTTCATTCAGTTCCAAATTCCCATTGACTTAAATACATTTTTCAGTGTGCAATATATTAAATTACGATGCTTTATGCAATCATAAGGAAAATTAGACAGGTAAAAAGCCAGGTTACAGGGGCTATTTTCACTAATGCTATTACATGGATTTCCTTACATGACATGGAACTTGTCGCCCTCTGAAACTTGGTGGTATTATTTTTGGATCAAATTTTGGCGACGTCGCCATTGATGTCCACGTGAAATTTTTTTTTCGAAATGTTGGTCAGTTTTTGAACAGCTTCATTTCTGTCAAATTACTTCGTATTGATTCTCAAAATACATATTTCAATGTCAAACTCATGTTTCTTTATTTTCATATAAGTTCATAACTACAGCATGACTTTTAAGCAACAGAAAAGTAAAGTCGAAAATACCTGTCAGTCAGTGAGGATTCGGACAATGATGGAAATATTTACAGCCACTTTCTGTTAATAACTTTTATATTTATGCCCCGTATACGATTCCGTAGACTGAAAAATCTATTGCATCCCATTTATATACTGAAAGGAAAAACAAACGCATATCTAAATTCATTTTAATATATTTCATGAAGTATAGTGTTTCAATTCCGTTTGTTGATTTCATTTTATTTCAAATTCATTTTTTGAAAAAATCTCAAAATTTCAATGTCACATAATGCGTATCACACGACAAATGTCTGTTTAAGTGTTCGGAGGTATGAGTGGTTGAAATCAAAATAACAGTTCACTGTCAATACCGGGTGTGACCCCCATTTGCGCGCATTGCTTCTCGTATCCTATCGGCCATGGAGTTGAGAAGGCTGTTGATCTTTCTTAGAGGCATGCTGTTCCACTCCTCTTGTAAAGCAGCCGTCAGTTGTTGGACGTTATTGGGAACGTGACGTCGTGACCTTACATGTCTGTCAAGGTCGCCCCACAGGTGCTCTGTGGGGGATAAATCTGGACTGTATGGTGGCCATTCAATCGGAATCACATCGTTCTGTGTTAGGAAGTCGCGACAAACTTGAGCAACATGCGGCTTTGCGTTATCTTGTTGGAAAGTCAGATTGTGCTGCCGCGCAAACGGAACAACGCACTGACGAAGAATTCGGTCTCTGTATTTAACTGCGTTTAAATTTTCGTGCAGCACAATTAGAGGTGTTTTCAGTCCCTGAGCAATGCCATCCCCACACGATTACTGAACCGCCAACAAATCTATCTGTTTCCGTGACGCACTCGTCCGTGAATTTTTCGTCTCGACGTCTATACACACGTTTACGTCTATCAGCACGGTACAGAGAGAAGCGCGACTCATCACTAAACAGGATTTGTCTCCAACGGTGCATAGGAAACTGACGAAGACGGTGTCATGGCAACCAGTTCATCCTGATCTGATGTCTTCTTTGCGTGAGCTGGGGTCCAACGTAAGGTTGTCTGGCGTACAAACCTGCTTGCTTCAATCGGTTTCTCACAGTTTTAGGATCTGTTCTTCTATTGCGTCGTCCTGGTGTGTTTGCCGCTGTTTCAACCGCCGTCCTAAAGCGGTCGGGCAGATGTGCTAAACGTATGGCACGGTCTTGACGTCTGGTGGTCTCACGGGGACGTCCACTTCGAGGCCTATCCACTAACCTATCTGTTTGAAAAAGACGTTGCAGAAGTCGGCTCTCGGTTGACTGGGCAACACCAAGGTTTCTAGCGACCCTGGACTGTGAAAGGCCTTGCATTAACAAGTCAATTGTACGTCCTCTGTCTCTTTCACGTAGCCGTGGTATTTTCACAACATTACGTATCTGAACAATTTCTAATGGATTTGATCCAAATCACGTGAAGGCTCCGTCTGATATGACTCTTTACTCTGTTTAGTCCACGGCTGGCGAATTGAATGTGCGGAATAGGAAAAGTACTCATTAACAATGCACGTGCGTGATTATGTGGCTTCAATGAGTTTGACATGTTGAGATAATTTCTGTACATGATTTTAGTCGATGGGCAAAAAATGACTTTGTTTGTCATATGTAGGTAAAAATTATGCCAAATTAAAACCTGTGCGTTTCTTTTTCCTTTCAGTATAATTTCTCAGCTTCTTAAGAAACTCTGTAAAATGACAATAATCTAATCGAATTTATGACATCCACTTGATATGTTATCAATAATTAACATGTTTGGCGGATATATTTGATAAAATTTGCAGTAAAGTAAATTTTAAAACGTAGCTGTGTTGACATTATTCAGAGATGATTGTTGGCAGATCGACGACTGCTACTTCAATGAATATTTTACTAACGTGTGTTTTCAATCTTTATTCTACGTATAATTACCTAAAACTTACCTAGAACGATCCTGAATCATCTACTTCGCAACGTGTTTACAGTTTTATTTAGAAAGCATGGGCGCCGCCATTACACTGTGTGACGTCATATGAATAGGTGCGTGACGTTTGACATTTTCTACTGGTACGGTAGCACTGTCGGACCATTTCCGAAAAGGGATAAAAATAGCTAACTTTAGTCATAAAATTATTTTTATCTACAAGAGCAAAATTTGAGGATTTTTTCATGGTGAATGTATATCACTGAAAACTTTCGCCAGGTGTACTTCGAAATTCTTTTGGAATTAGTTCTAGGTCTTTTGCTTCACTGTCTGGTCTATTAACAACTGATGAGGCGTTAACCCGAACATGTTTGGTTTTTCATAGAGTTTATCAAATTTGGAATATTTAAAGGCGTGTGACGTTTTAATAGTACAGTTCACCTTCTCAACCTAGTGTCGAACCGGCATTTGTTTCCCATATGTGTGTGTGTGTGTTTGTTTGTTTGGCGCGCACACACACACACACACACATATATATATATATATATATATATATATATATATGTGTGTGTGTGTGTGTGTGTGTGACCCTGAGGAGAAAAACTTTTGCAGACGTTGTTTTAGATGGAGAAAATGTTGGTAACCTGCCTTTTCTTCTTTTGCCGGCATGTTTCCTAACCTTTCAAAGACAAAACCAATCATCTGAGCTATATCTCATGTCTCTTCTATAAATATTTTCAATTTGAAAAACTCTAAAATATTGTTACCTTGTCAAGAAGTTAAGTGATGATTAAGGCATGGACTATTTTTCCCTGGCTGACACTAATCACGATGGAAGTAATCATATGAAATGTGCGTTTTTTAGCCCTAGGACTATTAGATGACTTGTGTTGCATATAAAGATGTACCACTGCAATTATATGACTTGAAAAAAATGTAAATCAAACATTGTAACCCAGTAATATAGATCTACAGCTATACACCCGTTCAGTTTTAAGCTTAAGAAAGCAGAAATTAAATAAAATGAGCAGTTGCTCATTTCAGGCGTGTTTTGGATATAGTTTTAAAATTACATTATGATTTTCTTCAACTACCCATATTATGTGTAGTATAACCAGCTTTTGTTTGTATGACAGTTGGATTTCAATTAAAGTAGGATTAAACGCACCCCACCTCAACTGCGCTTTCAGTGCTTTGATTTCAAAACGCTGTCAGTTAAACGGATCTGGCACAGGAAATTATCTGATTTTGTATTAAACATGGCATATTGGTTAGAAAATGGCGCTGTCTTGAAGCCCTTGCGGATGATGAGTGGGATGTCACTCATCAAGTTGTGGTTCCCTAAATC
The DNA here is from genome assembly GCA_945859785.2 of Tridacna gigas. Lineage (NCBI taxonomy): Eukaryota > Metazoa > Mollusca > Bivalvia > Cardiida > Cardiidae > Tridacna > Tridacna gigas. The sequence goes on along the minus strand of OX244031.2, from coordinate 8,536,766 downwards.
TGTTCATCAGAAATATTATGCTAAGCTCATTAGATGCCTATGTCAGATCATCTAGGTGTAAAGACCTATTGCAATAGTTTTGAAAAAGAGCCTCCCGGGGCGGGGATTCAACTCGGGACCTCTAGGTCCCAATACGAACGCTCTACCACGTCACTACAAATACTAGCTCCTAACAAGGTAGTACAAGTGTTCCCTTCTACAAACAAACGGTGTACATTTACATGTATTGTTACGAACTGGTTTGTTGCAAGTAACTGGAATAGAAATAACTCTTAGACGCCGAAATATGTTCAACGTAATACAGCTGTGGTGTATTTCTATTTTATTTTTAAGTATAAAGCGACAATATGAAATATCGGGGATAATAACTGATCATCAACAGACAACAGTGGAGGAGTCTAGATTAAAGACTATAAATCCATGTACAATCCCATAGGTAGATCTAATTTCCCTCTTTTATCAGTAATCACAGAGTTTAATGTAACAGATACTGAGTAGGTAACGAACCAGCAATAATGCAGATAAAAATCCTCAAATAAAGTCAAAAAGGTTCAGATACAATGGCGTGACCGAGTTGCACAAGCTCTACTGAAAGGAATCCCTGAACACACGAAATCACGCTGCTTTTATAGTCTCCAGCCAGGCCACTGGCCCAAAAATTTTAGATCTACCCAGTTTTGGTAGAAGCTACCAATATCTGGTAGAAGGCTTGCTACCGAAATCGGGCCGCTACCCAAAACTGGTAGAAAACGTCTACCCAAAACGGGTAGAAGGGTTGCATGAAAATGGCCGTGATCCTGTGCGAAAGTCACCACCACCTAACTTTCAGGTAAAATAACGGGGATAAATGCAGTAGCTATTCGTACCTAATAAATAAAACTGTACAGTGTGATATTTAAACTTGCCGCCGAAGTGATGTCATCACCTTCTCGAAGCGTAACTATCCCACCATGCAACGTTTAAAGATGGCTGACTATGTCTAGTTTTGGATTTCATACAATGTTTTCAATCACTAAAACATGCGAAATATTCAGGAATAAGCGTGATGGCTTCGCTAGGATAAAGCTAAAGTTACATAATCTACACCAAAGCAACAATAAGAACATTCATGCTAGGATTGCCACGATCGTGTGTAGAATATACTTGCAAACAAGTTATCATGTTGACAGTGTGAAGGTCATTTACAGTGTAGCTTGGATTTACCACATTCAACTCTGGAAAGGACCTACTAGAATGAAAGGAACTACCATTTATTTCATGGGTAGACTGGCTGTTTATATAGACTAAGCCAATTTGCTCACTTAATCAATGGTTAGTTGCCATAAACACCCTTAGACTAAAGAAATGGGGAATATGAACTGCACACGAAATGGCTAGAGAAAAATCAAAGGTAAAGTTTCTGTTGATAACTGTTCACAGTTGAATGTTAAGAGTTACACAGTTTATAGAAAGTTTAATCTTTGCTTTCACAGTCAGAACAACCCTGGGGTGTTTCACTACCCCCTCCGACTAGTGGCTAAACTCCCGTTGCCACTTATAAAGAAATTAGTTAATTAAACTTTTAAGACACTTAAGATTAATACAAGGGTAAAACATTCAGCTTATTACAACAATTACTGTTCATGAGTTTATCACTAAATATAAAGACTTAAAACACCAATTTTAAGAGTTAATCACTTAGGGCTTAAATCACTTTGATAAAAGTTTATCACTAAATTCTGAAAGTTCCAAAAGCTCCACACTGCTGATACTGATGTAGCTGTAGATAAATGGCCCAACAAAGACGTTAACCAGAAGGACTAGTTCCACATTACCCAGTTACCCATTCTGTGCCCTCCTGCCACTGACAGGCTCAAAATGGGCCTACCCTCTTGCCAGGGTAAGCGACTTGCTCCATGCACATCTTCTTGTCTTTCCGGAAAAAGAAAGGGAGGCACACCGGCGTCAGCAGGTCTGGAAATTCAACATAGTTGAAACAAACAGTTTAACATGAAAATAGTTTGGGATTACTTCTTGTCCCCTTTCACCTTCTTCACCACACTCTTCACACTGTCTTTCCCTGTCGAGCTCCTCTTCCTGTTCGAGTTAGGTTGGAATGCCGGTGTTCGTGATCTCCTCCTTGGGGCGCTCCCTGAGCTGGAATGGGCAAAAGCACGTGCGCAGGTCCTTTCAAGGGAAAGTATAGCACTTTGTAGTCCAAAAATGTCATCTCTGATGGCTCGCACATTCCTGTTACCTGCGTTGAGCTCCTTCCCATTGGATTCAATTGCCCTTAGTATGTCAGTTAGCACCTTTTCCTGTCGGTCTTGGGCTTCTGAGCGGGAATCACGAAGCGGTGTCGGTGAAGGACATATAGCAGGAGCCACTACAGGTGTGGTCTTCTCCACTGTCCACGGGTTGTCCTTGCAACCCTTCGACGATTGCTGCTCCACCGCCTGACCTTCCAAGTATAGCGGGTCCGAAACATATGACTGGTCCAAGGGGCTATCAAAAACCAGGTACCTTTCATCCTGCAATGGTGTGGCCGCTAAACTTGGGACCGAATAGGGCGTCGACGTGACAGGTGCTAAAACAGTGACCAAACTAGCTGTAACACAGGCTTTGGGATCCAAATCCTTTTGACACGACCTGGATACGCGTGGGTTAAACTTCGAGGCAGGTCCCTGTAGGGTGGCCTGGAACTGGGGCACAGAAGGTAGCACTAGCTGTGGTGTTTCCAAAACCGCCGAGGAAGTCTTGGCGGGCATAGCTGGCGTCCGCAGTTTGGTCGACACTGGTGTGACACACTGTATAGTTCGTGCACAGATGTTGCCAAAATCTAGTGGTGACCCCAACAGGAGAGGAGTAGTCTTTACTGGACCTTTAGGAAAGACACTCAACGACGTAGTTCCCAAACTCTCTGGAATCGCTGGCACGTGGGCTTCTGCTGTCGTCACACCTTGGATTTCGAAGCCTTCAAGCCAGTCCGGAAGAGATGGCTCCTCTGGTTCCTGAGTCTCGAAAATGCTGAGGTCAAGACTAGGACCATCCAAATCTAAAGAAGGATAGGTGGACTCCACAGCAACGATCAATGTTGACGCATCGATTGGATTCAACGACCGGTTCAAGATCTGTGATAGGTTTGACACCCCCGATTTGGCAGCTTCTTCTCGGTGACGTTGGTACTGGTTTATATGGCCAACCAGGGTCGCTTTGTCAGTGCAAAGGAAGTTGCACAAACTACATGAAAAAGGGACTCTATCCATAGGAATGTGGTACTTCAGGACATGGCCCAGGATTCTGCCCTTTCGGTCCTCCTTTCCACACACATTACACTGGTATCTTTTGTGTTTCTCTACCGTTTTCTTGGCAAGCATCTCTCTGAAAAATATAAGCGAGAAGCCTCAAAAGCATTTGTTATCATTTAAAGCATTCTATCACCAAGCCAGTGAGGTTTCTTGTTGTTGAACTTTATTCCGCGTGGTTTGCACGACTTCCCAAGACTATGTCTCTGATTTATCAGGTAAGTGCACCTTTACTTCTAGAGTTCGCATGATGTGATAAGTATCGAGGTATGACGACTGCCATCACGAAGAGACCTCACTGCTTCAGATTTCCAAGGTAAGTTTTTTTCTTTTGATCAGTAGTAGAATGCAGAGTTAATTAATGCAGGTGTGCTCTTGCATTGGTGCATTTATTTGTGGCTACTGATAGTTCCTTATTATTCGCAAACACCACTTAGAAACTTAAAATCATCGTTTCCCTTCTATTTCCAGTTACTACAACTTTACACGATAAACCGAATAAACCCATAAGAGTTAATAATAAATGTTTAATGAGCTTTCACTGAAACAGGTAACAAAATCAACCCTGTACAAAAGTTAATTCACAAATCGCAAAGTAACCATGAGAAACATCTCAAAACAAAAATCAGGTTTCAGAATTCATCTGTTGCTATGCGCTGCTCCGCCCTCTACTCTTAAAGCAGCCTCTTTAAGCGTTTGGACGTGGCAATCGCCCATTTTGGGGGGCTCTCTCCCTCATAAGGTTTCAACTTATTATGGTGGATGACCTTAGATGTTCCTCCCTTATCTATTTGGAGCTCAAGATTCAACTCTGACAGCTTGTGTTTCACTACAAATGGTCCGTCACACCGTTTTTCAAGTTTTGGGCATACGCCCACCTTTCTGGTTTCATGAAGGTACCACACAAGATCTCCAGGTGAGTAATTGTTTAAGACAACTCTTGTATCATATGTAGCTTTGCTGCGCTTCGCATTTGAATGAAGGTATTTACGAGCAACTTCATGAGCATGTAGCATTCGATCTCTCAGTTCTTCAATATAGTCACAGAAACCCGGGACATCTGCATGGCTGGTACCCTCCTTGTGACCATAGACAATATCGACAGGCAAACGTATCTCCCTACCTAAGCTCAACAGGTCTGGACTTAAGTTGGTCGTCTCGTTTGGTGTAGCCCTGTACGCCCCGGTAAGACACCCAAGATTCTGGTCCCAATCCTTCTATTCGCCTGTCAGGTAAGCATGCATCATTTTCAGCAGGGTCCTATTGAACCTTTCTGTCTGACCATTACAACGTGGGTTTCTCGGACTGGTACGAGTTTTTCGCACCGAGAGTAACCGACATAACTTGTGGAACACTCTACTCTCAAAAGCAGCTCCTTGATCACTATCAAGGGTGTTCCCCATCTAGACACAAAGTCGTTGACCACAACTCTTGCGCAGTCTTCTGCTTTCTGGTTAGGGACTGGTGTCACTTCTACATACTTAGTGAATGCGTCTGTCATCACTAATATGTACCGATTACCTTTCTTGGTTTCTGGAAAAGGGCCCAAATAATCCAAAGCTAGAGTATCCCAGGGAGCACCACTCTTCAAATGTCCCATGGGAGCCTTTGGGTTACCAGGTGGGGGCTTGTCTGAGGCACAGATGTCACCTTTCCTGATAAAATCCCCTTTACTTCTTGTTTCATGTTATACTAGTAATATCCCTGGGAGAGCTTTTCTTTTGTTTTCCTAACACCAAAATGACCAGTGCATTTTTCCCAGTACTTCTTTCCACAGACTACGTGGTAGGACTAGCTGGTCGAAGTTCCCTGTACCATTATGCTTCCGATACATCTTGCACGGCACTCCTTCTTTTAAGAAGAGATCGTCCCACAATATCCAATAATGACGGCAGGCCGGGCTTTTGGACTCCGTGTCGTCATGACTTAGCCTACGCCCCTCACGTTTAGCTACGAGAATTGGGCTATGTCAGGGTCCTTCAGTTGACTCTGGGTCAGTTTCTGCGATGGCATAGACCAACACCAATTCCCAGTCTTATCTGGGCATGTTGCCTTCGATGTACTAGGTACATTCTCCTCTGCTTCCTGGTCGCTAATTGCCCTAACTGCAGAAGTCTCAGCAACAGTCGGCTGCCGCTCATGTTCCTCAACTAAAGCAGAGCTTTCACTAGTCTTTGGTTGCTGTAAGACCATCGTTTCTGCCCTTCTCAAGCATTTCGGACATGGTCCACACTTCAATGGCTCACTAGTATCCACTTCACTACATTCGCAATCTTTCGGCGAGGGACATCTTGATAGGGCATCTGCATGGGCCATCTTACTACCAGGCCGGTACTGTATTTCAAAGTCGTAGGGGGCTAGTATCTCTATCCATCTAGCGATCTTGCCGCTAGGTTCTTTAAGTCTGAAAAGCCATATAAGGGCTTGGTGGTCACTTCGCACCACAAATTTACGGCCTAACAGGTATTGCCTAAAGTATTGGATAAAGAAAACAACGGCAAGTAACTCCTGTTCAGTAACGCAATAATTCCTTTCTGCTTTGCTCATACCACGACTGGCGTATGCTATCACTCGCTCCCTACCCGCCTGCACTTGAGAAAGGACTACCCCTATCCCTATCCCCGATGCGTCTGTATCAAGGAAAAATGTGCCACCCTTATTTAACGGATATCCCATAATTTCGGGACCCATAAGGATCTTTTTCAACCGATTAAACGCACTCTCACAACCTTCAGACCACTGGAAGGAAACATCTTTTTTCGTTAAGTCAATCAATGGCCTGACTATCTTTGCAAAGTCTCGCACAAAACGCCGATAAAAGGAACCTGTGGCCACAAACTGCTTGACTTGCTTTTGAGTAGTCGGTCGGGGCCAATCGGCTATCTTCATCACATTTGCGGGGTCCGGCAGGACACCGTCCTTTGAAACGATATGACCCAGGAATACGACTTTAGTCCGTAGCATATGACACTTCTCTGGTTTCAACTTTAACCCAGCTATTTTAATGCGTTCTAGCACCTGCTCCACTCGCTTTATATGTTGATTGAGATCTGATCCATAGACAGTTATATCGTCAATGTAGACTAAGCAGGTCTCCCACTGTTGCCCTTGAAGTGTGATTTCCATTGTTCGCTGGAACGTGCTAGCTGCATTATTGAGACCAAAAGGCATGCGAGTCATTTCAAAATGGCCAAATTTACAGCAAAATGCGCTCTTGGGAATATCTTCTTCTTTTAGTGGGATTTGAAAATACCCACTTGTGAGGTCAAAACTACTCAATAGAGTGGCTCCGGCGACAGCGTCCAAGCAATCCTGGACCCTTGGAAGGGGAAAACCATCGGGCTTGACCAAGGCATTCACCTTCCAATAATCGACGCATGGCCTTATCGCTCCAGATTTCTTTTTCACAAGCACAATAGGGGATGCCCAGGGGGACGTACTCTTACGAATGACCCCCTTTTTCAACAGGTCTTCTATTGCCTTCTTCTCCTCCTCTGCATGAGCTAATGGTACTCGTCTTGGCATCTGCTTTATTGGCGGGGCATCACCCGTATTGATACTGTGTTCCGCAAGGTCAGTCAGACCAATGTCCCAATCTGACTTGGAAAAGACGTCCTGATATTTTACCAATAAACCAGCAATGACCTGTCTTTCGTACGGTGTTCGGTCCATGGAAGATTTCTCGAATAACCCCTTTAGGTGCACAGGTACATCACTTTCGCTAGCAAGGTTTTCAAGTGTTCCGGCGGTTTCATCATCTACACGATTATTCAGCTTTACTCTTCGCAAAGACTCGAGACTATGTGTCTCATGTTCGTGCTCTGCTGTGGTTATCGTGCTAACCACACGCTCAATCATTTCCGCCTTGCCAATCTCAGCATCCTGCTTCAGCATGACCTCGGTAGGAAATGGGTTTAAAATTCTAATTTTTACACGTAGGGCCCTGATTTACATTGACCAATGTACAAGCCATCTGCAACGGATAGTTTTCCTTAAAGTGGTCAGTCGGTTCCACAATAAAATCTGCAGACTGGTTATCGTCTTCTTCAAACCTCTCAAAGAAGACACTAACAACAGCCTCTGCTTGACCCGGCAACCTGATATCATCAGCCACAACAACTCGCCTAGTGCGTTTGCCACCGCCTATCTGGAACGTCGGAATATCTACTCCCCCAAGCACGATCTTATTTTTGGAAAGTAAGATATCAGCCGGCCCACGGTTACTTCCCCTAAGAATGTCATATCCCAACAGAGCCTCATCCTCAATGGCGGCGACAAACACTTCTTGTTGTAACTCCAATGGCCCCAGAGTGATATTAAATTCAGCCTTTCCCACTCCTTTAATGGGAGCACCTTCCGTACCCACGACACATGCGGAGTGATTAAGTTTAGGACGACTCACTTCTGGGATCTTATTATACACTCTAGTGGAAATTATCGTCCTTGACGCCCCAGTGTCCGCCGTATAGACTACTGGTTCTCCATTAGCAGTGCCCCTCACATAAACCCCATCAGAAAGTCCCCTCCTAGGCTTGACATTTATCGACTTCTTTTCTGGCCCTTGTTCTGCTGGCTTCTTAGTTTCTCTTTCAGGTGACTGGCCACGGGCACTTATTGGGACCTCTCTTTGGCCGCAAGAGCAGGTCCTTTCATGTTTAAAGGCTGATTTCTTTCTTCTTTGTTCTTGCCTTCTTGAGAAAATTTGTTTGGACAGTCCCTAGCATAATGTCCCAGCTGATGGCAGCTATAACATTCTTCCTTTTCTTTGTCTCTCTTTTTTCTGTTGCCCTTATTTTGACGCCTTCCCTCCAGCTTGTCAACTCTAATCACCAGTTCCTGCAATAGCCTGCTGTCCTCTGTCCCGCAGCTTTGCTCTTACTTTTGTTTGATTGTCGTTGTCTTGTTTTCTCGTCGTTCCTGTCTTCTATCAACTCCGGTTCGGCAGCCCATCTGGCTTGGAAATGCCCTCTTCTTTCTCCTTTGCCTAAGTCTTTTATCTGTCCATAATTCACTGCGTAGTAAACAGCCTCATCGATATTGACTGGTTCTTTATTGAATTCTATCGCAAACCTGAGGTCGTCGTCGATTAGACCATCTAGAAATCTTCGCACTAGATCCTCATCTCTGGCTCTCTTACTTCGATAACCATGGGCCTTGTATAAACGCTTGAGTTCGGCAGCATACTCCTCCAGACTCTCATCTTGCCTCTGCGAACGACGGCTAAATTTGGTAGCATACGATCTAGACGTCTCTATGCTTCTATAGCAGGTATCTAATTCTGATTTCAAATCGCGGTAGCTGTCAAGCACATCCACGGGCAGCTGAGTGAAGACAAATTGCGCTGCTGTCCCCTCTATTCTTGGAAGCAACTGATCTAGCATATCACTCTCTGACCAGCCATAACGTCTAGCTAAGGCCTCAAACTGTGCTACCCAAGTTGGCCAATCATTATTTCCATTGAACGGACACATTTTGATGGGCTGGCGTTGCACATGGCCATATGCCTCTGTGTTTGCTTCAAATCTGGCCCTTCGGGTCTGGTGATGGGATGGGTAGCTTCTACAGGTCGGCCCAGCCGTACTCCCTACCATATCACCCAAACTGTTATTAGCACTACTGTTACCGCAGTAACCAGTAGCAAAAGACCCACTTCCTAGCCTTGGCTCGTGAAATCTCTGTTCCACGGATTGATGGTAATTGACTTCAAACCCCAGGTCGTCTCTGTAACTTGTCTCTCTGAATGGCCTGTGACTGTCTTCTGCCAAACGACTGCCATTCCCGCTCAAACCCCGCAACTGCCTCTGACTTGAAAAATAACCTGATTGGTCAGGGACGTTGAGACAGTTAGTCTCACTAACACGATTTTCCGGGTCTGTACGGTGTACAACATTATTTTCCAGCGTGTTTCTAACGCAAGGCCGCGTGTCAGCCAACCGTAATCCCGTAGATCTTTCCCGAACCTCAGCATTGTCTGTACAGCCCAAACTCTCATTAGTCTTGCCTTTATTGACATAGCTGCTTGCTTGCTGTCCCGGTTCTTGGCTGCTCTGGGCTTTTATCGACTTAAGATCATGAATTACGTCTTGTAAAAGAGACGAAATGCTTGTAATTTGGTCCTGTATTCTTTCCCTTTCCGCAATGTTTTCTGAATTCCTCAAATGGTCACTCCTCTCTACCTCTGTAGGCGAGGGGCTTGATAATCTATCGACTGTATTCATAGAAGTATCCCGCTCTTCCTCCGCAGACAGCTGATTATTAATACGGAAAGTTATCTCCCCTGAACTGTCCACTGGGATCGGACTACTCATTTTCAAAAGCTGATTATCGCCTTTACACTTGGTAAATGAATGACGATTAAAACTTTAAAACTGTAGTGTCGGAGGCTGTTCGTATCACTGGACCTGTATATTTTACAACAGATCCCACCTCTGCCACCAAGAAATGTGTTACGAACTGGTTTGTTGCAAGTAACTGGGAATAGAAATAACTCTTAGACGCCGAAATATGTTCAACGTAATACAGCTGTGGTGTATTTCTATTTTATTTTTAAGTATAAAGCGACAATATGAAATATCGGGGATAATAACTGATCATCAACAGACAACAGTGGAGGAGTCTAGATTAAAGACTATAAATCCATGTACAATCCCATAGGTAGATCTAATTTCCCTCTTTTATCAGTAATCACAGAGTTTAATGTAACAGATACTGAGTAGGTAACGAACCAGCAATAATGCAGATAAAAATCCTCAAATAAAGTCAAAAAGGTTCAGATACAATGGCGTGACCGAGTTGCACAAGCTCTACTGAAAGGAATCCCTGAACACACGAAATCACGCTGCTTTTATAGTCTCCAGCCAGGCCACTGGCCCAAAAATTTTAGATCTACCCAGTTTTGGTAGAAGCTACCAATATCTGGTAGAAGGCTTGCTACCGAAATCGGGCCGCTACCCAAAACTGGTAGAAAACGTCTACCCAAAACGGGTAGAAGGGTTGCATGAAAATGGCCGTGATCCTGTGCGAAAGTCACCACCACCTAACTTTCAGGTAAAATAACGGGGATAAATGCAGTAGCTATTCGTACCTAATAAATAAAACTGTACAGTGTGATATTTAAACTTGCCGCCGAAGTGATGTCATCACCTTCTCGAAGCGTAACTATCCCACCATGCAACGTTTAAAGATGGCTGACTATGTCTAGTTTTGGATTTCATACAATGTTTTCAATCACTAAAACATGCGAAATATTCAGGAATAAGCGTGATGGCTTCGCTAGGATAAAGCTAAAGTTACATAATCTACACCAAAGCAACAATAAGAACATTCATGCTAGGATTGCCACGATCGTGTGTAGAATATACTTGCAAACAAGTTATCATGTTGACATTGTGAAAGTCATTTACAGTGTAGCTTGGATTTACCACATTCAACTCTGGAAAGGACCTACTAGAATAAAAGGAACTACCATTTATTTCATGGGTAGACTCTCTGTTTATATAGACTAAGTCAATTTGCTCACTTAATCAATGGTTAGTTGCCATAAACACCCTCAGACTAAAGAAATGGAGAATATGAACTGCACACGAAATGGCTAGAGAAAAATCAAAGGTAAAGTTTCTGTTGATAACTGTTCACAGTTGAATGTTAAGAGTTACACAGTTTATAGAAAGTTTAATCTTTGCTTTCACAGTCAAAACAACCCTGGCGTGTTTCAGTATATCTATCTGTGGCATAGTCCGGTATACTGCATACTCTCCTTCCATATGAACATTCATCTACGAACCAGCACTGTTACTCTATTTTTCTCTCTCTCTCTCTCTCTTTTTTTTTTTTTTTTTTTTTTCAATACGATGAGCGCCAATGTAACAGCTCTGGCAAATAGACGCCCGAGGCGGAGATTTAACACAGGACCTTTAGGTCCCAAGGCAGACGCTCTACCACATCACTACAAGAGCTAGCACTAAAGCAAGGCAGTAAAAGTGTCCCCATATAAAAACACACACACAATGCATTTATGTGTGGGATAGACCAGGGCCCGGCTTCACGAATAAACTTTAGTCCGTGCTCAGCTCAACTAAGTTAACAGACTTAAGTCCGTTGAATTGCTGAGTTGAGTCTGAAACGTTGAGTACGTTTCACGAACGCGTTCTCGCTGGGTCGCTTATTTCGATGATTTTTCAAACGTCTTAAGCGGTATTTTTGGTACTCTTTAAAAACGGGGAGAATAAATTGTAACAGTTCGGGAACACCTGCCAATATTATTGTCGTCTGCAATACATTTTACCGATTTTCTTGCATTAAAAGAGTACATGTAGCTAAAAATGCCGTTTTGGCTAGGGGCCTGCGGCCTCTAGCCTTAGTAACGGCTTTTCAGACTTTTGCACAAAACCTGCAACCACCCTGAACATCATGTACAAATGCGTACTATTCGCTGTCTCTGATTGGCTGGAACTGCATCTGCCGTTTCTGATTAGCTTTAAACAAAACCGTCTTATATCTCACGAATTATTCATCCTTGATTTAAAATAGAAATGGAAAAGGGGGGTCGTTATCTACATTTACCAAGAAAGTGCCAAAGAAAATATTTTCTAAGCGAAAGTTTTTTACGTTGTTTGTTTGCATGATGAAATTCAAATAACAAGACTTAAAACAGTAAACAAAATATTCCGTTAATTTCGCTAAATAATCATGAAGAGCATGACGTAACCAACATTCGTGTTTACCTTGTCAGCCATAATACATACATGTCATGGGTATGACACGGTTTTGTTTATTTCCGAGGATTCAAAGGTAAGATTTATCTTCTGGTCACGTATTATCTTCATCTAACTTTACTTTTAATATTTTTGATATGTCTATTGATTAGTATGGTCGGATAGGTTTTTGTCACAGCAGCGACGAAATGCCGGACCCTTAGCGAAGATTGATAAGTTCATATATTCTAACGAACAAAGACATTTTGTTCTCTGATGGTATAAATCTCGCAGAATTTATTTTTGTAATTGTAGATGAAATTTGTCTATGGCTACATCATAATGTTATATGCAAGCATGTCTGTACTCTGGTCGAAGACTACCGTTCTAGATATTGACCTAACTGTTCTTTGCCGTTGACCTACTTTATCTTTCTCAAAATTCGAGATGTCTGCCCCCTTTAGGAATGGTTAGCATGTCCTATCCATCCTTAAGATTTAGAGTCAGATCTGACTTTCACTGTCTTCCATTAATAGCAGCGTTGATTTTAAATATTTTGTATCTAGTTAACTCTTTACCACACAATCCCAAATTTTTACTACCGTTAGAAAGAAAGCTTTTTACCTCCTTACTAATTTCAAAATTTAGACTTGTCCAAATTGAAGGATTTGCAGACAACAAAAAAGAAAGTGACCGAAAAATTGGACTTTAATTTTGGAATGCTAGAAAACATTGCGGGAAAAGGAGAAAATGCTAGTTACCAGCTTCTTTTTTGGGGGGTTGTTAAAAATAGAATTGTGTGGTAAAGGGTTAAAAACATTGTAGGAGAAAGAGATATTCAGGGAACCATCATTTTTCCTTTTCCCACGATGTTTTCTGGCCTTCCACAGGCAAAATGCATTATTTTCAGAATAAGATTAAATTCTGCATTTGCTTTCGTTTTGAACAGGTCTAAAATTTTGTATGCTGAAGAGTTAAGAGAAGTCCTTTATGTTCATTTTGGACTGTAGGAGTTGGCAAAATTTACTGATATCATCTGTTTTATTGGTGTATGATCTGACATTTTGACACATAATGTTCATCAAAATGATATAGCGAATTCTTGCTCGTCGGGTATGGAAGGGGATATCCGCCAATTCACTCATTATTCATGATGAGACTTTCATTATTCCTGATGAATTTTTCAACTATGTTTTACAATGTTAACGTTGACTTACAATTACGTTTTGCCTGTTTAATTGTTTATGTCGACATTTAAATTACTTTTTTTGTTACTTCAATTTACAATCAACTATTCTATCTAATTCCATCATATTTAATTATACATTCAACCTTCCTAATAATATTTGAGACATTTAATTTCATGTCAACACTGTTATTATTTTAACAAAAGTTACTTCAACAATACAAGATAACAAGTGTAATACAAACAAGTACAATGTAAATACCAATGTAAACAAGCATAATGCAATAAGGATAATATGAAGCAGGGAACCACATCTCATTATTACGACAGAGGTCGCCACTGAGAAACTAAATTCTCCCTCAAGGCTAACGGTGCTGCGCTATTTTACTCAGACTTCCGGAACCTTAGATGTCGCAGGCCCTGATGATACCTACCAAGCATTGGACAGGTATGTATAAATAACATTATCTCTCATTGATTTAGTGTTGAATCAACCTGGGAGAGGTGAGACAGGTTTATGATTCGAACGCGGGTATTACGCTAAAAGTGTGAGCGATGTACTACTGACTGAGCTACCACCGTAGCCGACCGCATTTATCACATGAATGTTGCTCATCTGTTTATTTTTTTATGTGTGAAGAGAAAAGGGGAAAAAAGAAATTTCAGCTGAATTCCATTTTCTACAATTTCGTTACATGTATACAGAGTTAACCCGTTGAAAAAATGCATTTTTTTACCGGTACGTAAAATTCACCGGATCAGGCATAGACCGGTATATGGAATTACCGGAATAGACATGAATGGACCGGAAAAGACCGGAATAGACTTGGAAAACACGGCGTAGCGACACTTTGTTTATTGCATGTAGGAATGGGGCAAAGCCTGCACATACTCAGAGAAGCAAAAATAGGGATTTGCACCTTAGACTACAGAGAATGGACCTTTGTAAAGCCGTGTAAGACATAAGTTGGCGAGAACTGGTACTTGGCGAGAACTGGTTTAATGCCAGTACAAAAAGTATTAAAATACATGTATATAGCAGTTATTAATAATCTGACAGCCTGAAAATCTGTCTCCTACTCCTCTAATTTTTCCCTTTTTGACCACCAGTGCACCTATCCATGCTCTCCTGGATTTCCTTTAAGCAGTACTCCACACATTATTCTTTCCAAGCCGCTGGCGGCTTCCCTACCCGCTTCCCTACCCGCCGTTTTCAATACTATTTCAGTTATGCCCCGGCGACCAGTGTAACTATCTATGCTGTCCTGGATTTTCTTTTTACCAGTACTCCGCACAATATTCTTTCCAAGCTGCTGCCGGGTTGCACACCTGCCGTTTTCAACACTATTTCAGTTATGTCCTGGCGACCAGTGCACCTATCCATCCTCTCCGGGATTTTCTTTTACCAGTACTCAGCACATTTTTCTTTCCAAGCCACTGGCGGCTTCCCTACCCGCCGTTTTCAACAATATTTCAGTTAGGTCCTGCAGACCTGTGCAACTATCCATGCTGTCCTGGATTTTCTTTTTACCAGTACTCTGCACAATATTCATTCCAAGCCACTGGCGGTTCTAACATGAGGCAGGATTGCGTCCTGTTGCATTGACTTTATCGGCTAACAACTATTTCTTTCCCTTTCAGGAGAATACATGAAGATTCAGACATTGGCTAACCTCTAACGTGGGGTTAGCCATTACAGCTGCGAATGCAACCAACCACACACGACAGACGAGACAGAAACGGGCATGGACGGACTGGACACGTTCCTGCAAGGACTGGTCTCGGCCTGGATGGGGAGGCAGAGGGATGTGATGGTTGTAGGAACTTTGAAGTCCCACTTCACATCCCTCCTAAAGTTTCTGGATTTCTTAGAGGTGTTAGGCATTCAGGGTTGGTGGAACCAGACCAGCCTCACCATCCAGGTCTTCATCTGGTCCCTCAGGAACAGGACAGCGGAACGGAAGGCGGAAGCGGCGGCAAGGAATATGGTATCACTTCTGTGGCCCAAAGCCAGACGGACATACTGGACTTCAGACTACTACGATAACGTTACCTCAGCCGACTAGATGACGGACGAGGACAGACATGACCACCTTGACCGTCTGACGGACTGCCTGGTGATGGGGGTCAATATGACCAACGGATGCAGGCCGTCCGTCGTTACCAACATGACGCTGACAGCCTTAGAAGACTCGATGGAAGAGACGAAAGATGACAGGACGTTCTTCTGCATCCTGGTTACAATACACAAGACCTCAGGCACCGCGGGCTCTGAGGTGGTCACAGTGTCTGAGGCCTTGTACCGATGACTTGAGGACCTTCAGACACAGCTACACCCGGACACTGACCGACTGTTTACGAACAGGGGGAGAGCATTCGATAGCAGTTCATTGGTCAACCGATGTCTAAATCGAGCATGGACTGCTAGCAGGTGCTCTAAGTACGGACGGTTTTCCTGTACCATCAACAGGAAAAGACTGACGACCGACATGCAACAGCACGACCCCCTGATCGCCGACGACCTGGCAGAACTACTCTGCCATAGACGGACGACGGCTGATACACACTACAGACTTATAGACAAAATTGGGACCTCTGTCCGGACAGTAACGAAAATACAGGACTTCTACGGGGGCGGACAGAAGGTCTCAAGGACGGCGACAGACACTGACAAGAACCCGTGGAGCCTGACTGTGACTGACCGGACCCCGACGAGCCCGTCTCACAGTGACACTTCCTCGAACCAGACTGTGACTTATGAGACCCCAGGCCCAAATCAGGCTTCCACGAAGACAAGTGTGATGGACGGTTCTAATTTCGGTGACAATTCCAGACTGACGCAAAGGTTGCACTCAAGACTAGAATTACCAGAGAAGAGGACAGACTTTTATAAGACAGTTTTGACCTTTGTTACGGACCTGGACTAGTCTCGGATACTGAGATGGGCCCAGGCAGACGAGACTGACAGAAAACATAAGATGATGACGGAAGCCTTCTACTTGTCGGAGGCCCTCAGGACTGGCGTTGAAATGAAATATGGAATGGACATAGTTAGCATGGTGTTGAACTTGATTAACTTGGGGGCCTCCAACAAGCAGATGGACTTCCTGACAGTGGTGCTTGCCCTGATTGCAAACCAGTTTGACGCATACCTGACGGACGAACATGATGGTTTGACGGTCTCGACCCCATCTCCCTCACCCCTCCTGCAGAACCTGGACCCTAGACCATCAGAGGAACAAGTTCAGTTTAGAAGGGAAATGGATGAGTATGAGGACAGGAGGCAGGAACAGGCTAGGGTCCAGGCTCAGCAGGATGAGGTGCTCGAGCAGATAAGGCAGAGAAAACGACAATTTATGACCCAGGAAATGACTGACATTATTAGACAGGACTTTGACATTAGGACAGGAGAGCCACCGACAATGAAGAAAGTCAAATACCTTATGACTAAACGACCGACGTGTTACGGACAGCTGACTGCAAAACAGATTGTGGACAAAATTAGGTACTTAATAAAATATTCAAACAGACCAAAACAGAGAGACTAAAAGACTGATGCTCAAGACAGTGGCCTATGACTGAACGACAGAAAAAAATAAAAAAACACTAGAAACTTCTAGTCAAAACAAGACTATAAAATGTGTGATAAACTACTAGTCAAAACAGGACTCTAAAATGTGTGATAAACTACTAGTCAAAACAAGACTCTAAAATGTGTGATAATCAAAACAAGACTCTAAAATGTGTGCTTGAGAAAAAACACTAAAATTTCTGATAGTCAATTAAAAAAAAAATCTAAAATGTCTGGTAGTCAAAGAAAAACCCTAACAAGTCTAATATGTCTGATAGTCAAAGACTGAAAATTTAAAATGTGTTTTGAGAAGGGTACAAAACATTGTGGGAAAAGGAGAAAATGCTGGTTACCAGCAGCTGGTTACCAACATTTTCTCCTTTTCCCACAATGTTTTCAAACGGCTTCTCTCTCAGGGTAATTAAAAGTTTGAGAAGGGTAGAAAACATTGTGGGAAAAGGAGAAAATGCTGGTTAACAGCAGCTGGTTATCAGCATTTTCTCCTTTTCCCACAGTGTTTTCAAAAGGCTTCTCTCTCAGGGTCATTAAAAGTATGAGAAGGGTAGAACACATTGTGGGAAAAGGAAAAAATGCTGGTCACCAGCATTTTCTCCTTTTCCCACAATGCTTTCAAAGAAAGAAACAAGTCTAATATGTCTGATGTTTAAAAAAAAAAAAAATCTAAATTGCCTGATTTTCAAATGTTAATGTTTAACTCATTACCAAACAACATAATTTTAGACTGGTCCAAATTCAAAGCATTTGCAAACCACAACTGACTTAAAATTTAAAATGTGTTTAGAGAAGGGTACAAAATATTGTGGGAAAAGGAGAAAATGCCGGTTACCGGCAGCTGGTTACCAGCATTTTCTCCTTTTCCCACAATGTTTTCAAAAGGCTTCTCTCTCAGTGTAATTAAAAGTTTAAGAAGGGTAGAAAACATTGTGCGAAAAGGAAAAAATGCTGGTTACCAGCATTTTCTCCTTTTCCCACAATATTTTCAAAAGGCTTCTCTCTCAGGGTTGTTAAAAGTTTGAGAAGGGTAGAACACAGCATTTTCTCCTTTTCCCACAATGCTTTCAAAGAAAGAAACAAGTCAAATATGTCTGATGTTAAAGAAAAAAAAAAAAAATCTAAAATGTCTGATTTTCAAGTGTTAATGTTTAACTCTTCACCAAACAACATAATTTTAGACTGGTCCAAATTCAAAGAATTTTGTAGACCACAAAATAAATGTGACTGAAAAATTAAAATGTGTTTTGAGAAGGGTACAAAACATTGTGGGAAAAGGAGAAAATGCTGGTTAGCAGCAGCTGGTTACCAGCATTTTCTCCTTTTCCAACAATGTTTTCAAAAGGCTTCTCTCTCAGGGTTGTTAATTTAAAAGTCGTGACTGTGTGGTAAAGGGTTAATCTGGTAAAAAGTTATGAAGAGAATGTTATTTTTCAGCAAATAAAGGCTGTTTAACAGTTTTTATTTTCTTTTATTTCTTGCAATGTAAGATCAGACTGCACAAACATGCAGGCTGATCTTAACCTCCACTTTTAACTGAATGAGAATGCTGATAGTGCAGCCCAAGATCTAACTGGTACGACAAATTGTAGACCATTCCAGCAATATACTCAAAAGAATAGAGGGAAGATAGTGTTGCCCAAGATCGGACTGCTCATATATGCAGTCTGATCTTAATCTGCACTCTCTCCTGACCCTAACCCGTCTTCTTTCAAAGGACAAATCTTTTAGCATGCTGGTTTTCTTCATGTTATTGAAGACTGAAGTCTAAGATCAGACTGCACAAACATGCAGGATGATCTTAACCTCAACTCTTCACTTAATGAGAATGCAGGCAGTGCAGCCCAAGATCAGACTCGAACAACAAATTTTAGACCATTCCAGCAATATACTTAGAAGAATAGAGGGAAGCGAACTAAATCCCTCCTTCTGGGCGTGGCTTAAATCTACAGGGTACCTATTAAAAGGACAATATAAAACCATAGCCAACACAACCGGCCGATATAGCTCAGTAGGTAGAGCGTAGGACTCGTGAACACAATGTCCTACAGATTGTGGGTTCGTATCCCCGGCTGGCCAACTAAAAATTACTAATAGTCTTTCGGATGAGACATTAAACCGAGGTCCCGTGTGACGGTGCTATACGCCGAGCACGTTAAAGAACCAGGCGAAGCTCTCAGTAGTTTCGACCTGTATCCTTGCACTATCCCCCGTAACAACTAACCATCTTCTGGGGGCGTCGCTCAGATGGGCAACCGGTAGCGACGATAAATAAACGGAAATAACCAACCACCATAGCCAACACATTTCTTCTTCCGTTTGGAGAGTAAAGTCATTGCTTAAAAAAACGAAGTTGTGTTTTTGGTCTTTTATTTATTCATATGTCTCCAACATTTTTCAAATGGTGTTTGTGTAGAGTGCAGCCTAAGATCAGACTGCACGAACAGGCAGGATGATCTTAACCTCCACTCTTTACTGAATGAGAATACAGCCGAAGGCCAGACTGCACCTACATGCAGTCTGTCTTTACTTATTTTTCTTTCGTTCATTATCTTTGTAGACAGTGCAGCCCAAGATCAAACTGCTCATATATGTAGTCTGATCTTAATCTGCAGTCTCTCCTAACCCTAACCCATCTTCTTTGAAAGGACAAATCTTGTCAAGATTTGGTTTTCTTTATGTTATTGAAGAGTGCAGTCTGAGATCAGACTGCATAAACATGCAGGCTGATCTTGACTTCCAGTCCTAACCGATTGAGAATGCTGATAGTGCAGCCCAAGATCAGACTGGAATGACAAATTTTAGACCATTCCAGCAATATACTTAGAAGAATAGAGGGCAGATAGTGTGGGCCAAGATCAGACTGCTCATATATGCTGATCTTAACCTACACTCTCTTCTACAGCTTCCCATCTTCTTTCAAAGGACCATATCCTTTCAAAAGACAAATCTTTTCAACATTTGGTTCCCTTCATGTTATTGAAGACTGAAGTTGAAGATCAGACTGCACAAACATGCAGGCTGATCTTAACCTCCACTCTTAACTGAATAAGAATGCAACCAAAGATCAGACTGGACATACATGCAGTCTATTCTAAAGTTCCACTCTTCAATATATCTTTACAACATTTTTCAAATGCTGTTTGTGGAGAATGCAGCCTAAGATCAGACTGCACATTCATGCATTCTGACCTTATACTCCACTCTTTACTGAATGAAAGTGCAGCCCCACTTAGTCCCTCTGTCTTTACTTATTTTTCTTTCCTTCATAATCTTTGTACATAGTGCAGGTCAAGATCAGACCGCTCTTATATGTAGTCTGATCTTAGTCTCTTCTACGGCTACCCATCCTCTTTCAAAGGACAAAATTTTTCAAAATTTTGTTCACTTCATGACAGTGAAAATTGCAGCCTTAGAGCTAAATGCAAAAACATGCAGTCTGATCTTATACTCCACTCTTTACTGAATGGGAGTGCAGCCCAAGATCAGACTGCACATACATGCAGTCTTGTTCTAAAGCTCCAACCTTCAATATCTTTTCAACATTTTTCTTATGGTGCTTGTGGAGAGTGCAGCCTAAGATCAGACTGCAGTCTTGTTCTAAAGCTCGAACCTTCAATATCTTTCAACATTTTTCTTATGGTGTTTGTGGAGAGTGCAGCCTAAGATCAGACTGCACATACATGCAGTCTCACTATACTCCACTTTTAACTGAATGAAAGTGCAGCCCAAGATCAGACTACACCTACAGACAGTCTGTCTTTAATTAATTTTCATTCTTTTATAATCCTTCTGGATAGTGCAGACTGCTCATATATGCACCAATCTCTTCCTCTTTGACATAGGTGGACTCAGGGGATCAAGACGAACATTTTGATACCCAATTTAATGGGTTTTGACCCACCCCCCACCCCCCAAAAAAAAAAAAAAAAATCTGTTTTCAAACCCAAACGTCCGAGGTGCGACCCGGTCAATGAGAGGTAACTGTCAAAATTTCGAATTGCTTCAAATTTGGCACACACAAACTTCCAGCTATACTTATCATAACCCACTAATTGAAAGTGGGCTAACTTAAGTATGGTCTTAGATTTAAGCATTTGAAAGTGACGTAAGTCGCAAAAAATTGCGACCCTGCTGGCCGAAAAACCTACACGCCTGCCGGTATTTTACCTCTGTCAAAGTGATTCATACCACCACGGACTTTCACACTACGCATCTGCTTACAGGCGGACTTGTTTCCTTGGGAAAAATGTAGCGTAGCACCGTGAAGGGGAGCAGTCGTTTTTTTAAGTGTTACCTCCCATATTTTAGAAGGGCCAAATTTCAGCGCAAAGAAGAATTCAATTTTGTCGTTTGTCTTTTACTTGTCCTTGTTGTCATTATAAACTGGAAATTAAAACTTTTGAAATGATTTTTAGTAAAACTCGTTTGGTTGATAATTTATAATTTAAACATCGATCTTTTTCGTTGTGTTAAGAATGTCGATATGAAATTAAATGTCTCAAATATATTAGGAAGGGTTAAATGAAGAATTAAAAATGATAGAATTAGATAAAAAATAGTTTGTTGTAAAATGAAGTAACAAAAAAAGTAATTTAAATGTCAACATAGACAATATAATAGGCAAAACGTAATTGTAAGTCAACGTTAAAATTGTAAAACATAGTTGAAACTTTCATTAGAAAGTCTCATCATGAATAATGATTGAAATGGCGGATATCCCCTTCCATAGTCGGGTACGTCTCTCTTACATGTAATTGCAAAAACCATCGATGATAGTAGGTTTTTGATGGCCCATTTGCAGCCGAAAGTCAACAAAACATGCATTTGAATTTAAATCATACCATTTAAAGGATGGAAATAATTGTAAAGGTAATGCTTTGCTATTGTATGATTGGTTCAAGTGTCTGTCGCAGGCAGAAAAATGAATTTCAAAACCAGGTCAAAAGTAAACAAAACATAGAATGACCTGGCAACTTCTGACGTAGTTTTAACATCCATTTTTCTGTAAGCAATTAACATTTGGACTGACCGTACAATAATAGATTGTCACTTACCCAATAATTTCTATACTTTTAAACTGTATGATTCAAATCTAAACGCATTCTAATACCTGCATTGTACACTTTTGGCTGCTATTGAGGCTTTAATGATTTTTCGCTGAAAAAAGTCTTACTTTTGTCCATACAAATTTTATGTTTAAAACACATGTGAAGAACCTAATGTTTTCCATTTCACAGAACACCGCAACAGTACCACCCTTATATGTTGGTACATGTAAATGGAAAGGGAGCTATGTTCCTAATGTGCTTAGTACTAAGCGTCAACGAAAAGATGTTGTGTTGTAACGGCACTTAGTACCACATTTTTGTATAGTACATCCGCCTGTCTGTCCGTCCGTCTGTACGTACTTTTTTTTTTCTTTTTGTAATTGTTCAATTTCAATATAGCTTGGCACAAATGTTAACTGCATCTGCGCAAGAATTATGTCCGTAGATTAAAGGTCAAGGTCACAGCAAGGTCAAATGTGTTTGAGGGGTAGTATTCATGTCCGGCCTGTAACTTTTAATTATAAATGAATTTCAGTATTACTATGCAGAATTGCTAACCACACAAAGACGATGTGTCATGCGCAAGAGTCCTGACTTTGGGTTAAAGGTGAAGGTCACAGCAAGGTCAAATGTGTTTGGGGTATGGGGGTGTTGTTGTTTTCGTGTTCGGGCCCTAACTTTTTCCTTTTGTCCTAATTTCAAAAAAACTTTGCACAAATGTTAAGCACATTGAAATGATGTGTCATGCGCAAGAGTCATGTCTAGGTTAAAGGTCAAGGTCACAACAACGTCAAATGTTTTCGGGAGACTGTATTCATGTCAGGCCTGTCAGGCCTGTAACTTTTGTAATTATGAATGGATTTCGGTACAACTTTGCACAATTGTTAACCACATAATTATGATGTGTCATGCGCAAGAGTCATGTCCTTGAGTTGAAGGTCAAGGTCACAGCAAGGTCAAATGTGTTGGGGTAGCCTTTCTCGTGTCCGGGCCATAACTATTTTTCCCTTCAACAGAATTTTGAAATAACCTTGCACAAATGTTAATCACATTGATACGATATGTCATGCGCAAAGGTCATGTCAGTATTGTAAAAATCGAGGTCAAAACAAGGTCAGATGTTTTTGGGAGATAGTATTCGTTTCTGGCCTTTTAACTTTTTTTAATTATGAATGAATTTCAGTATAACTTTGCAGAATTGTTAACCACATAAAGACAATGGGTCATGGGCAAAAGTCATGTCCTTGGGTTAAAGGTCACGGTCACAGCAAGGACAAAATGTGTTTGGGGGGGGCGTTTTGGTGTTCGGCCATAACTCTTTTCAATATGGCTTAATTTCAAAATAACTTTGCACATATGTTAATCACAGTGAGACAATGAGTCAAGGGCAAGAGTCATGTCTATATGGTAAAGGTCAAGGTCACAGCAAGGTCATATGTGTTTTCGGGTGCATCAGTCACTTCTCAGTGACACGTCTTGTTATACCATTTCAAAGGCGATTTCCATCACTGTAGCCGTATTTTAATTTATTCTCTACAAATACTTTCAATTTTGGAAATTCTAAAACCTCTTGTTAGGTAGAGTAAACTCTTTACCAGAACAGTTTTGACATGTCCAAATTTGCAGGCAACATTAACTAGTAATGTTTCTCAAAAGGAAATATTTGTCTTTCAAAGAAAATGGCAGTTACAAGTATTTTATCCTTTTCCCACAATATTTTTAAAGCTTTCTTCCTCAGGGTCATTAAAACTGGGTCTTGTTTGGGAAAGGGTTACAGTATATTTTACTATACATGTACATCATATGTGTGATAAACAAAGTAGGCCAACTACAGGTTAACTCCTTAATAAACAACAAAATTTAAGATGTGACCATACAAAAAGCATTCGCAGATGACAAATGTAGTTCAGATAATTCTGTCTTTGAATTTGATGAAAACACCGTGGCAAAATAATACAACAAAAATTCTGGTAACAAGTAGTTTCTTCTTGTCTTACAATGGTTTTAAATTATGCCTTGTGGTCTTTAAAATGTGGAATTGTGTGTTAAAGGGTTCAACCTTCCTCTGATGTCCTCAGAAATATGTCCTTTTTCTGGACAGCTTAACCATTTACCACTTGACAATCTGTATGCTTTTGTTTTTACAACCCTGAAGAAGAAAGCTATTGAAAACATTGTGTGAAAAGCAGTAACCAGCATTTCTCTGTTTCCAGAAAGGTTCAACCTTTTCTGAATTACAATTTGAGAGTGCAAGCATGTAATTTGAATAGAATTGCTATGTGAAAAAAAGAAACCAAAAAATTCTTTAGTAGGTTTGTCATGCACAGTGCGGGGCTGGATCAGACAGTGCAGAAAAGCCGCATTACACTGTCTGTAAATGATAGGTATCCCTTTGCAAAACTTGATACTCACAAAAATATACAGTATTTACAAACAGATGCTCTTTCTCCTATATTGCATTTGTTTTTTAAAAGTCACCTGCTGAAAAATGTACAGTTCTGTCAGGTTTAAGGATTAATCTTAATAATTCTTAAGTATCTTGGATATCTACTTCTTGACTTATGAGCCTCTAACTGTAGAAAAAAGAGTAACTGTGGATGGAGTCTAAGGTTATGGCAATCCAACGAACTTATGACTTGATAATTATACTTCCATTATGCTTTAGCCAAGCCCCCGTAGCTCAGTCGGTAGCGCACAGGACTTGAGAACAGGAGGTCGCTGGTTCGATCCCCGGCTTGGCCAGTTTCTTTCCGAGGATTGATGAGAGTCATCGTGACAGGATTCATTCCTCTCTCACCGCTGACCATTGTTTCGACGATGGTTATGTGGGAAAGCAGCCAGCGGCTTGGAAAGAATATTGTGCGGAGTACTGGTAAAAGAAACTCAAGGAAAGCATGGATAGGTGCACTGGCCGCCGTGATATAACTGAAATAATGTTGAAAACGGCGTTAAACACCATACAATCAATCAATCAACCATTATGCTTTAATTAGCTTATATGTCTTTATATTTCAATTCCAGGTTCATGATAACACTTCATTCAGGTATAGATGAGGATATGGAGATGTTACTTGCTCCTTAAAGGCATCTATGACCATGGTCAACGTGCATCATTCATATGTATATGAGAAGTGATTGTTCTGTACAGATTGGATAAATTGGAGGAAGATTGTGGAACACGGTCAGCTGGCAGAGCAGCTAAAGTGATAAAGCTTATTCATGTGATTTCAAAGTTTTTTGCCACTGAACTCTCAATGCATCAGGTGGTCAGTATCCAAGATCAGACTGCATGTCTGGATATTCCCTGAGACATGTGATGCTACTTTTTAAATATCCAAGTTTACCCTTTATCACACAATCCCGACAGCCCTGAGAAAGAAACCTTTTGAAAACATTGTGGGAAAAGGAGAAAATACTGGAAACCAGCATTTTCTTCTTTTCCAACGATGTTTTTACCCTTCCCAAAACAAATATTTAATTTGTCTTCTGCAAATGCTTTCAGTTTGGACTAGTCTAAAATTTTGTTGTTTGGTGAAGAGTTAATTTTCCATTTTGAATTTTCCATAATAGTTCTTGTACAACTATTAATATCTCAAAAGAGGCTTTTGCAAAAGTCTGAAAATTTGTTTATGATTAACCATTTCATTTGTTATAATACTTTTCTTTTGATTTATAAATATTTGCTGGTGGCTCAAAACATGGAGTTTACCTGGTAACCAGCATTTTGTCTTTTTCCCCACAATGTTTTCCAAAGCCATCTTTCTCAGGGACGTTAAAACTCGGGCCCATTTAAATGTTTTCCACATATGAACTGTTGAATTGTAACCCATGTAGAGAAAGTATATCATACTTTAACAGCTTTTGCCTTAGGGAAAAAACAAACACACATTTGGGGAGTATCGCCCATCTCTGATGGCTCTTGTTTTGACTGCTTCCTTTACATTTAGGTTCACTGGTCAGTCACTCCTAGTAGAGCCATTCAGGCCCTTTACCCTTTACCGCACAATGACGCCTTTTAACAACCCTCGGAAAGAACCCTTTTGAAAACATTGTGGGAAAAAGAGAAAATGCTGGTAACCAGCATTTTTTTCCATTTCTCACAAAGCTTTCTACTCCATCAAAGAAAATTGCGCCAATTGAGTCACACTGAAATTGTTGTCTGCAAATGCTCTCAATTTGGACAAGGTCAAAATGTTGTCTGGTAAAGAGTTAAAAGTAGGAAAAACTGGGAAAGGGAGATATTGATTGTTGCATGTACAAGCAATATTTTTTTTTTCTTTTCCCACAATATATATATATTTTTTTTTGTCAGAGTAAAACACTTGTGTGTGGGAGATTTCACAACGAAAAAGTCCATCCATAGAGTTTCATGCTATTTCCGACAATTTGAAAGCATTTTTAACTAAAGGAAATAATGTTGGTAACCAGCGTTTTCTCCTATTCAAACAACGTTATTTAACCTTGTAAGGACATAATTATCTCCTCAATTTATCCACTTAAATTGTGTTATATGTCAATGCTTTCAATGTAGACAAGTCTAACATTTTGTTGTCTGTTGAAGATTTAAAAGCTTGATGTTAAGTATTTTAGGCATTTTCTGTCAACTTGTTCAATATTTGCCTTTGCTGTTGCTCTGTTTATATATATATATATATATATATATATATATACTTACAGTGTCCTAGGTTATATGAATTTATTATTATCATTATTGCTAGCTGATCATTGTTTCGGTGATGGTTGTGTGAGAAAGTAGCTAGTGGCTTTGGAAGAAATATCATGCTAAACTGTGGTAAAATAAATTCCTGGAAAGCATGGATAGATGCACTGGCTGCCACGATATAACCGATATAATGGTGTTAAATACCTTATAAAGAAAAAAACAAACTCATTGTTTGCAAAGGCCATTTTGCACTGAGTTAGAAATGTATTTCAAAGCCATTGTAAACTGTCCTCAGATACAAGTTATAGAAAAAAATCAAAGAACACAGTGGCAATCACTACCTTTGTATTCAATCACCAGAATGAATAATACAGTGTAAGAGTGTTTTATTGTATAAGATTTAAAGAAAGTGAACATTTTTTTTTTTTTTTTTTTTGTCAAAGGAAAACTGCTTCGTCTGCGCAATTTTCTGTTCATTATTGTGTCGCCAGTTTCATGCATGCTGCATACTGTTTGGAAAAGAAATCCATGGCAGTCAAAGTGAAAGTTTTCATGGAATAATTTAGATTTTTTGCTCGGCTGTTTTCGAGGAAAACGTTGAGGTGTTTTCATAGCACATGTGCCAACTTCGTCGCCTGTGGCGTTATGCAAAAACTTTGGCATTTTATAATATCTCAGCCATTACAAATGACATTTTTCTTCAAACTCGGATTAGTGTTAACTTATCAAATGGGGAACCAATTTAATAAGGGCAGGTAAACATCAAAGTATTTTTGAAACAGTTATGCCCCTTTTTGACTTTGATTTTTCAAATATTTTGAATTTTATAATATCTATGTCATTACTGCAGGTACTTACTCCAAACTTGGAGTAGTTGTTAACTATCAGATCTACTTCAAACTAGTAGTTAACTATCATAAGGGGGCAGGTAACCATCTAAATATTTCTGATACTGTAATGCATGTTTTTTTGACATACAATTCGCACTAAAAGCAAATGCAGCTGAGCAATGACACCCACCCACGTGCGGTTCTCTAGTCTTTTCCTAGTCTTTCAATCACATCACGGCAACAGCTTACATATTCATGTACTTCCTTGGTTTCACCAGTACTGGGGCCCTGATGTTTCTTACTCAAGGAGACTGCCATGAACAACTAAACGGATCTTGTGAGGCTCGAACCCGGGGCCTCCAAGTCACAAGTCCTACACTTTATCACTGAGCCATGCAGAAACCCCTGTGGACACATCCATTTACTACTTCTTGGTCCTTGGATATGCATGAAAAATAAGAACGTGCATCAGTACATAAAAATGATTTTTTTTGGAACGGACAGTTCATGATTGAGTGCAAATTGCTCTACGGATATATGCACTTTCCTTTTGCCCATAGCCATCAGTGCTTTCAGCGCTTTGATTTTACGGAATTCTATGCGTGTATACATGTATCGATATGCACATCACCATCGTAAATAAACTGCTTCTCTGTGGCAGATCTATCGGTCAAAATTTATCGAAATTGTTTCGAATTCAACAAACGAGGAAAATTCATTATATAGCAAAAGTAACAGTAGACATGTGCAAGCTACTGGAAGTTATTGGGACCATGTTTTTCATTGCATTACTTTCATTCAGAAAGGGTTAAAATGTTTTTTCCGATACGAGGGTTCGGAATGTTCGTTTTTAAACTTACCACAGAAATTATCAAATATCATTTCAATCTGCTCATTTTCGTCACATATGAAGGAAAAACATAAAGTTACTACTTCGCATGGCTAAACATAAACTACCTTTCGCCATGTAAACAAACTCTAGGTAGATTTCAAATGGGTGTTGGTAATAGCCGAAAGTAGGCAGTTTTATCATGCTATATCATTCTATAATTAGATGATAGTATACCAATTATTACGACTCTGCGCAATGCGGTCTTTAGATGAGACGATTTTTTTTTATTGTTATTTTTTAAGGTTTAACTTATAATGTTGAATATCATTGCTATTAAAGACCCAGTAAAGTCCAAATGTAAACAATGCGGGGGTAAAAATGAAGTTAAATTTTAATAATACCATTTAAAAGTATGTAAATCAATATAACGATGACACTCTATTAATGTGAGATTGGTTAAAGTTCCATTCGCTGGCAAAAGAATTAATGAAAAAATACTACTTTTGTTTATATCAATAACGATGACGTAGATACGCCACGTGATACCTAGGAGCTAAGGTAAACGAAAAACAAAATGGAGGACGGTGTGAGAATCATATTCGGCAGAAAACCAAGTTCGTCTACCGAATTCGCCGAAGGGCGACACAGAAAGAAAAAAAACAGGCGTCTATCTTAGGATTTGTTTCTTTTGTTTTGATCAAGAAGCTCCGTGTAAAAAGTAAACAGCATGAGCGAACTGTGTGAAAACAGATGCGGATTTCAGTTGGCATTCTTGAATCGGTAAGTCGCCTTACGTTCATCTTATATTTATTGTGTTCAAAACAGATTTATCTCTATATCTGCATTGATTTACCCATTTACTGTTGGAACAGGATATGTAAGCACTTTTTGATTCATGAATATCGGCTAGTAAGATGAAAGTGGTCTTTCATTTTTGCGCAGCACCCGATTGACCCATTTCTATGCAGAGAATGCAGATAATGATTAAATGTGCATGAATGCAGTCTGAACCTCGGATAATACGAGACGCATATTTATTCAGAGATTAGCCATTTACCTATCAATCCCTAGTTTTTACGACATTGAAAAAATGCTTTTGAAAACATGGTGGAAGGAGGAGAAAAAGTTGCTAGCCGTCATTTTCTCCTATTTCCACCATATTTTTTCTTGTACCACAGATACATTTCATTATTTAAGAAATATTTGTTTTTCTGCAAATGCCTTAGTGTTGGACAAGGCTAAGTATTTGTCGCGTGTGTGTGTGTGTGTGTGTGTGTGTGTAACTTTAGAAATGCAATTGAAACTCAATGTGCTGAATTAAATCTGCACCATTTTTAATAAAAAAAAAAAAATTGGCTGAATTTCTTTGGTGCCACAAATTTGAACGTAGAACTCAATTATCTTTCCCTAATCTGCTCAGTGCACATATCAATGGAATGCTGGTGTGTTTTTTTTTTACCAGATGACAAATTTTGGACTTGTCTAGATTGAAGCCATTTGCAGACGACATAGCTTGTATTGAATCTACATGATTTGTATTTGAAACAGGAGAAATATATTGTTGAATTAAAGGTAAATACTGGTCACCAGAAGCATTTTCTCCTTTTCCTACAATGTTTTCAAAAGCTTTATGGCTCTGGACCATTACAGCACTGGATTGTACGTTAACCCTTTACCACACAATCCTGAGTTTCAACGACCCAGGGAAAGAAGACTTTTGAAAACATCGTAGGAAAAGGAGTAACCAGCATTTTCTCCTTTTCCCACAATATTTTCTATCCTGTCAAAGACATATTCTATGTTTGGCCCACATTAAATTGTCGTCTGCAAATGCTTTTAATTTGGACAAGTCTAAATTTTTGTCGTTTGGTAAAGAGTTAAAGAGGGAATCTGCACATTATAGGTCTCGATCCGCTGGTTTTTTCGTGGGAGTGTCTCTGGGCAAAACACTTCAGAGCCCTAGCCTAGTACTGGTGAATCCCAGGAAATGCATGAATTTGTGTGATGTCGCCATGATATGACTGAAATACTGTCGAAAGTGGAGTAAAATACCATAAATTTCTAGCACAGTATGTTACTAACTGAGCCACTAGGCATACCTCTGACTATGAAAAGGGAGGGGAGATTGGAACAAGGTTTCCAGTCTGTCCTTAGTTACAGTCAGATTTTTCGTCTTCTCAGGCAATTTTCAACTACCCTCCTACCATAGGAAAAAAATGCACATGTTATTTTCAAAACTGTTGGTAATTCTAGGTAGACTACTACAGGAATCCCTGTTACATGCGGTATGAACCTTTGGAAAAAAAAATCATCTGATTCAGTGGCAAGGCCACTGGTGGAGTGTATCGGAGATTTTAGATCCATCTAATTTTGATGAAATGTGTATGTAAACTCCCAACTTCTTCAAATGTGGAAGAACCCTAAACAAAAAGCCCTAAAACTGCAGTGTTTGGGTCACTTCCATGGACTGAGATTTTCCAGTCATTTTTATGCAACCCAAGGATTTTGCTATCATAAATTTATGTAAAAACCATATTGGAGGCTTATAGGTGTATTGTAAATGATATTCCAGAGTATGGAGAGAATTATTTTACACATCTCAGGCCAATGTGAATGGATCCTCCTACATGATGATACACATACTGAATTATACTGACTATGCAGATGCAGATGAGCCTTGGTTTCTGACTGTCATGATTGTGATTCCATTCCAGTAGATACAGAATTTAGCGACCTCTTTTCAGGTACATGTATCTCAATCTGATGAAACACATTTTATTTTCAATAGCCAAATCCACAAAATTTACATGAATGGTAAAGTAATGAAAATTCAAAACAATGTATTGCAGTTTCAGGGATTCACCTCAACCCACCTCACGGGCTATACCTACAAAGAAGCTGTGTAGATTCAAGATTACTGGTATACTGCAAAACGTTTTTGCTGTCTTATCTAGATCTTGAATGAAACCCTTATTTCAGGCCAGGATGAAAATGGAGCAGAATTCATGAAAATATGTTGTTGGACAAAATAAACAGCTGATTAAGCTACTGCTGTGCTTATGCAACTGAATTTTGTATCGTCACTTAGGGCTTCACAGTCCGCCTATATTACTTGAGCTGACCCTTGTGATACTAGAAATGCCACAAGTTTTATTCAACTGAACAGCTATAAAGGGCTTCAGGATTACTTCATGTTTCAGTCGTAAATGCATAATATAAGTAATCCATGACTCGGATTCAATTCTCACTGGGCTTCGTTGGGATGTCCATGGGCAAGTTACTTCAGATATTGTTAAAACTCAGGAAACATACGAATAAATGATCTGTCAAAATGGTATGACTGATATAATGTTGAAATCTACACGTATGTATCACTCAAGTCCATCAAGCTGGGCTTGACTGGCTGATTATTGAGTAAAAGATACTGCATTACACTGTTCTAGAATTTACATGTATCATATTATGTAAACAGAATGATGGTCGGAAATTGAAAGGCTATAATCTGCATTCATTTGTTTGATGCATAGCCCATATCCATGATTGTATGTGCTGCTGTTTAAAGGCCCAGCAGCCACCAAAAGTAAACAAAGTGGCTGTTAAAATGCATTTGATTTAAGTCATACATTTTAAAAGTACGGAAATTATTGGGAAGATGACAATCTGGTGTTGTACAGTCAATCCAAGTGTAAGTCAATGGCAACAAAAAAACAAAAACAAAAAATGAAATCAAGTAAAAAGTAAACAAAAGATAGAGCAACATAGCACCTGTTGACCTACTTTTAAAACTCCTTTTTCTGCCATTAACAAACACTTGCACTGGCCGCAAAATAACAGATTGTCACCTTCAAATTAATAGCCATACTTTTAAATGGTATTATCTGAATTTAGATGCATTTTGGGCCCCTTTTTGTGTACTTTTTGCTACTATTCGGGCTTTGAGACATATGCCATACTAGAGTAAAGAACATGTGAAGAAAATTAGTAAAAGGTTGGAAATGCACCAGCAGTCAATTTTGGTCCATATGGAAAAGTAACATTGTGGAAGATGGATCACATGATTCTTCCCTACAAATGATAAGTAATTACCAATGCTGTTTCGAAACAGGTTTGTTAAAAGCTGTATTTGTACAGTTATGAATTCATACATGTACAGTTTTCAACATTATTTAAGTTCAACCACATGCTGGACAGATGCTGCAGTCAATTCTGTTAACAAATGGAATGAAGTTGGAGTAAACCTACACCTATTACTATACTGCTTTCTTTTACAGTTTTAGATTGAAATAAATTTAAAAGGAAGATATGGTTTTTTTTTTTTTTTTTTTTCAGATATAAAGCAGAATAATCAGATTTCCAAAGACATATTCTGTGGTGTTGCTGAAGAATATGTAGCATGTGAATACTTGGCCTGTAGTACGCTTTCTACGATATAAAACTGGCTGGTTCAGATTACAGCTCTTACAAAGATATGTTTCATGCAACAAGCAAGGCAATATGGTGTAATATTATTTTGTCATTTAAGATACATGTACATCACAATAGCCTTACAAGAAGAATTTGTGGACAAAAAATAAAATATTCATACATACAGAGCAATGTTAGAAGCTATTGCTTGCCTTCAGCCCTTAACTCTTTACCAAACAACAATATTTTGGACATTTCCAAATTGAAAGCATTTGCAGATGACAAAATAAATAGGACTCAAAAACTGAAATTTATTTTGGTAAAGGTAGAAAACATTGCGGGAAAAGGAGAAAATGCTGGTTACCAGCATTTTCTCCTTTTCCCACAATGTTTTCAAAAGGCGTCTTCCCCAGGGTCGTTAACAGTTGGGATTTTGTGGTAAAGGGTTAACCAAAACATTCAAGTTATTATGTAAAGCACTATTTAATCATTTTAACAATGAAACATGCTTTTGAAACATTTTGGAAATAGCAGAATTGCTGGTAACCAGTATTTTTTTTTTTTTTTTTTTCTTTTCCAATAATGTTTACTACTCTTCTTGAAGCAAATCTTTTCATTTGAGCTACGTTCAATTTGTCATCTGCAAATGTTTCCAATTTGAACAATTTCTAAAATTTTACCAACTGGTAAAGGGTTGCGCACCTGCTTGGAAAGTAAGAAAACGGTAGCCACTTTGCTTTATTTTGACAAAACTTGTTTCATAGTAGCAGACAGCATAGATCTAAGATCAGACTGCATGCTATGTGCAGTCTAATCTTGATATACACTGTCTGCAAAAACAACTTAAGTCGGTTCCAGTACTTTAAGCCGCGCCCTGTAGCTCAGTCGGTAGCGTAAAGGACTTGAGAACAGGAGGTCGCTGGTTCGATCCCCGGCTTGGCCAATTTCTTTCCGAGGATTGATGATAGTCATTGACACAGGATTCATTCCTCTCTCACCGCTGACCATTGTTTCGACAATGGCTATGTGGCAAAATAGCAGCCAGTTGCTTGGAAAGAACATTGTGCGAGCACTGGTAAAAGAAACGCCAGGAAAGCATGGATAGGTGCACTGGCCGCCGCTACAGGGCGCGGCTCAAAGTACTGGAACCGACTTAAGTTGTTTTTGCAGACAGTGTATATCAAGATTAGACTGGAATGAAAGGAATGAATCCTGTCGCGATGACTCTCATCAATCCTCGGAAAGAAATTGGCCGAGCCGGGATCAAACCAGCGACTTCCTGTTCCCAAGTCCTGTACGCTACCGACTGAGCTATGGGGTCTCTGGAAGGGGAAAAAAGAAAACAATGCAGGCTGCCAACATTTTCTGCTTTTTCTACAGGCTTATTGTATCAAAATTTTCTCTTTATCCCACAATATTTGCAGAGGCTGTCTTACTAGGAGTTGAAAAAGGTTTAAATTTAATAATGCGCCTTTTACCTCTATTTCATATGGCAGTAATTCTCAGCAAATTCTCTAAAATTCACTGGCTGTTTTCCCTCATGAGCAAACCTGAATCATGTTCAAGAGTTAGAGAGGATCAAATCCTGTTGCAATGACACTTAACTCTTTACCACACACCAATATTTTAGATTGGTCTAAATTGAAAGCATTTACAGACGACAGAAAAAATGTGACTCAAAATTTAAATTTGTTTCTGGTAGGGTAGAAAACATGGTGGGAAAAGGAGAAAATGCTGGTAACGAGCATTTTCTCCTTTTCCCGGAATGTTTTCAGAAGGCATCTTACATAGGTTCGTTTAAACCTGGAATTGTGTGGTTAAGGGTTAATAAACGTTGGCAGTAAATTGAATTAATCAAGGACGTGAAGATGCTTGCAAGCCCACCATGAACTTTTGGTTGAAATGATTTGTAAAACATGTGTTCAAAATTCAACTGTAGCTGGAGCTTGATAGGTAGTTTCCTTCGAAAAGTAACCTGTCCCTGCTTTATTGCCAGTAATATCAATTACTGACCCAGTGAACATGAGTAAGTGTACAGCTACTGCTATACAGTTGAAATACTGTTGAAAATAGATTTATTGCATTGTGACATATATCAGTCAAATACATTTACTTGTTTCTGTTTCTCTTCCTACCTTAGGTGCTCTATGATGGAAAGTTTTATGTGAACAGTATTTTTTGCCCAAGATACAGATAGCCAGTATTAAGTTTTGACAACAGTCATGAAGAATATTGAATTAAGATTACCGATATGATTAACTCTTTACCAAACGACAAAATTTTAGACTGGTCCAAATTGAAAGCACTTGCAGACGACAAAATAAATACGATTGAAAATTGAAATTTGATTTGGGAAGGGTAAAAAACATTGTGGGAAAATTAGAAAATGCTGGTTACCAGCATTTTCTCCTTTTCCCACAGTGTTTTCAAAAGCCCTCTTCTTCAGGGTCATTAAAACTCGGAATTGTGTGGTAAAGAGTTAAGAGTGATATTTTTGTGACCATTGATTTTTATTACTGAAAGGAAAATTATTGAAAGATACTAAACTCTACTTCCAGTTTAAGCCTTTACCACACACTCACGGCTTTTAACAGCCCTGAGAGAGAAGCCCTTTGAAAACATTGTAGGAAAAGGAGAAAATGCTGGTAACCAGCATTTTCTCCTTTTCCCACAGTGTTTTCTTCCCTTCCTAAAAAGAATATTAATTTTTGGGCCACATTTATTTTGTCAACTGCAAATGCTTTCAATATGGACTAGCATAAAATTTTGTCATTTGGTAAATGGTTACAGTTTTAATTCATGTTCATGAATTTTAAAACAAAAACACATCTTACAAAGTTCGAGACCAATAAAAAGTATATTTGAGCAAACTGCAATTGTTTTCACTATCTACATATTTTCAAGTTCTTAAATCAAGTATACAATGGTCCTTTAGCAAGCGATATGGTCTTTAAATGACCCCCAGGGAAATAGCTTTAGAAACCACGTGGGTGAAGGAGAAAATGTTGGTAACCAGCATTTTCTTCTATTCCCTCAATGATTTCTACCATTTCAAAGACAAATCTAATCCTTTACGCCACACTGAATTAGTTGTCTAAAAACACTTCCAATTTGGACTTGTCCAAAATCTGTCATCTGGTAAACGGTTAACCCATTTTTGAACATAGTTTTTAACTCTCGACAAACAACAGAATTTCAGACGTGAAAGTATTTGCAGATGATAAAATAAATGGGACTCAAGTATTGAAATTTGTTTTTGAAAGGGTAGAAAACATTATGTGAAAATGAAAAAAATGCTGGTAAGCAGAGAATTGCAACAATGTTTTCAAAAGTCTTCATCTCTAGGGTCGTGAAAACTCAAGATTGTCTAGTAAAGGGTTAAACCAACAAAAACCCTTTTTAAAGTACTTCACACAATAATCTTTCCAAGCCACTGGCTGCTTTCCCACATGTCACAATGAATATAATCAATTGTAAGAAATTGGAAAAGCCGGGAATAAAACCACTGACCCCGTTCTCAAGTCTTTGACTGGGCTACCTCGGCTTGGTCCTGTCCATAAGGAAATACCTGTGTATAGTAACATATGAAACAGGCTATGGCAAAAGGGGCTTAATGCACCTCTGTGATGCATGATACCTAGCAAGTCATAACATGATCATGGATCCACAGAGTTCATTTTTTCTAACAACCGACTGAATCATGCGGTGGAATGGTCCTATTACATACAGAAAATTGTCCAATAGTGAAAAGTTTTGGCCCAGGTCAGCCTGTGCAGTCCGCACAGGCTGACCTTGGTCGATACTTTACGTAGATGCTTTAAACCCTCTTATTACAGAGCATAGCTCATATGTTTCAAAAGCAAAAGCAGTCATCTTATACCCATTATCTATTCCAGCACTCAGAAAGCAATAAGTATTTATTATATGGAAATTTTCCATGATGTCAACATAAACATGTTATTGTTAGAAAAAGTTAAAGGCCCAGGGGTGGACAAAAGGTAACAATGCAGGTATTAAAATACATTTAAATCATACTATTTAATTTATCTTGTGTGACCCATTTGTTTTACCACAGGTGACCAAAATTAAAATTAATACTTAGGAAACAAACGTGCTTACAAGATTTTCATTGTGACATTGTGGTTATGGTTAAAATTATCTTAACTCTTTATCAAACAACGAAATTTTAGACTTTTCCAAATTCAAAGCATTTGCAGGTGAAAGTGTTGAAAACAATGCGGAAAAAAGGAGAAAATGCTGGTTATTAGCATTTTCTCCCTTTTCTTAAACGTTTTCAAAAAGTCTTCTTGGTACAGGGTCTTTAAAACTTGGAATCCTGCAGTAATGGGTTAAATATTATGAAGACAAATACTTAAACTAAACCTCGTGAATATCTGGCCAAAGATGTAGTCTTACATGATTGACATTTACCGTAGTTTTACTTAGTTTTTACTTTCAACTTTATACAAGACGGTGCATACAAATGATTTGCTAGTACAGTGCGTACAGTGTGAATTTTGTTTATGATTTCGTAACCAAACAGTCCTATAATTGCAAATTAAATGCAACCAAACACTGGAGGAAAAGGCACTGAAAAACATCCGAGATGGTATGTATCTTCTGAGTCACAAACAGCGCAACCTGTCGGTGCAGCTTGGCTTTACTAGGCCAGCTCTGTCCCAAATGAGACACTGAAATGAAAAGAACATAAATTTCTTTTTAAATAATGCAACGTATGTATGGGCCATGCTCGGCAAAAGAGGGCTTAATGCATCTCCAGGCCTTTTGAAAACATTGTGAGAAAAGGAGAAAATGTAACCAACATTTTCTTGATTCCACACTATGTTTTCTACCCTATTAAAAACAAATTCCATCGTTTGAGCCACAGTTAAATTTTCAACTGCAAATACTTTGAATTTGGACTAGTCCAAAATTTTGTTGTTTGGTAGAGTTAAATGAAATCCTAAAGAGGCCATTTAACAACTATGTCTTTGTATCATATACAGCCACTGAGACTGCATTCGCATTTTGAGTCTGAAATACAAATTTATATTAGGTCTGCCTGGCTCAGTGGTAAAGTGTAGGACTCATAACCTGGAGGCCTCAGCTTTGAGCCTCATTGGAAGCAATGGGTTTTTCATGAGAGTGTCCTTGTGCATGACACTACAGAGCCATAGCTTGTAAAACCCAGGGTATACATGAACAAGCAAGGTGACGCAATGAATTGATCGATTGTATGGTTTTTAACGCCGTTTTCAACATTATTTCAGTTATATCGCGGCGGCCAGTGCACCTATCCATGCTTTCCTGGAGTTTCTCTTACCAGTACTCCGCACAATATTCTTTCCAAGCCACTGGCTGCTTTTTTGCCACATAGCCATTGTCGAAACAATGGTCAGCGGTGGGAGAGGAATGAATCCTGTCGCAATGACTATCATCAATCCTCGGAAAGAAACTGGCCTAGCCGGGGATCGAACCAGCGACCTCCTGTTCTCAAGTCCTGTACGCTACCGACTGAGCTACGGGGCTCGGCTCTGACCCAATGAAATGACTGATATAATGTTGAATGCCGCATTAAACACCATTCAATCAATCTCGTAAATCTAGATTGAAAAGCACAGGTATTTTTAATCTATTAGTCTCAGATTGTATCTCTAGAACTATTTGACAAGAAATGCTCATTTCTTTATACAGTAAACCCTGCCCTGGTGGCCATGTTAATACTAATTCTTTTCCAGATGATAAAATTTCTAACTTGTTCAAATTGAAAGCATTTGTAGGCAACAAACTGAATGTGGCTCAAATGATGAAAATTGTCTAAAAAGGTAAAATCACTTTTGGAAATAGAAAATGTTGGTTTTCACCTTTTTTCATTATGTTTTCAAAAGCCTTCTTTTTCAAGGTAAAAAAAACACACACACAATTTGAGAGTCCCTTTGGTGCTGGCTTAATACAAAGCAGCTTTTGCGTGTACCTTTTGTGGTTGCTTACTAAGAGTTGGACTTTAACAATTTGTTTTAGCTCCAAGACATTCCTTTTTCTCTCTCAAGAGTACATTACTTTTACGAAATACTACTGCAGATCCCTAGTGGTGCAGCTAGTTGCATACAGGATTTGAGATTGGGGGACTGCTGCTTCGAATCCCTATCTCAGCCAATTTCTTTCCCAGGATTGATGATAGTCATTTCAACAGGATTCATTCCTCTCTCACTGCTAATCACTGTATTGACAATGGTTACATGGAAAAGCAGCCAGTGGGATATTATGCAAAGCACTGGAAATAGAAACTCTTGATAAGGATGGACAAGTGCACTGGCTGCCGTGATAAAACTGAAATAATGTTGAGAATGGTGTTAAACAACCGACAAAATGCTGGGGAATATTCACAGCAAATACAAAAAAATCAACGAAATGGAAAAGTGTGAGAAACGAGCAGTTGCTTGTAGCAAACAATTGCTCCTTTCAAAAATTTATGGCAAGGGTGTAAAAAACTTGTATTTGATCAATTATCCTTTCAGCAGCTGATCCTTTCTAAGCTTGAAATATAACAGATTTCAAAGTTCTAACATTAATGTGTAATAGATGCAGATCTAAATATCATTCAAATACCTGTTGACATGGACTGTGCTAAAATATTTGAAAAAAAAAAAAAAAATCGTCGTACAACTACATGAAGAAGTAAAACTACTTTTGCAACCGCAACAGAGTGCACAATAAATGCAAGCGAGTTTTTGCTTTATTTTATACACACATGATGTTGCACTGCTTGTAAAGCAATCAGACTCATGAACAGTTAAACAATGTGAACAACGGCGTCTGTTGTATTTGGTTTCATTGTACGAGATGATAGATTTATTCAGTTTAGAATGAACTAGCATATCATGAATATTAGCTGTTTTTTTGTAAGCAACTATGGGCTTAGATTCGTGTAAACAGGGCACGCTTTCACTGGCTGCTATCTTTAGTAAACCCAATACTGATTGATAATCTTTCCTGTGTTAGGAAGTGATGGGTTGTATGTACAGACAAATAGGATGATATCCTGACTTTCAGCGGTTTTGGATTTTAGGGTTTCATCAACAGCCAGAGTTGTTGTTTTTTGAATTGCCTCAGATAAAATATCAGCAGGGTAGTTACGCTTTTGAAAATAGTTTTTTTGTCTCTTTAAGTTTTGTTTAAAACATTCACCATTTGAAGTAATACGCCGATACCGTTCAGCTTGATTAAATGGTATACCCTTTTTACTAGACAAGGGGTGACAGGATGAGAGCTCAATATACTGACGAACATCAGAGTGCTTTTCATATACGCTAGTTTTCAAGATCCTATCATCAGATTTTTCAAGTTTGACATCCAGAAAAACAGCCTCTGCTTTAGAGTAACTGTACGTAAATTTTATGGTTTCATAATACTGATTGAGCTGATCTAGAAACTTTAAAAGTTGCTCTTCAGTGTCATCCCAGATCATGAAAATATCATCCAGAAAGCGTAACCACGATAATAGCTGCAAATTACGAGAATCCAGAAATTTCAATTTCTTCTCTAACTTTCCCATGAAAAGCGAAAGAAAGGGCCATTCGTGTCTCCATGGCAGTGCCTAGTTTTTGGAGGTAGTTTTTTTCATTAAAATGAAAATGGCTTTTCGTCAAAACGAGGTCAATTAAATCAGAAATGTGCTGGATGGTCGTTTTTGATTTGCAACCCACCTTCATAAAATGGCGGCATGCCTCAATACCCTCTTTGTGAGGAATATTACTATATATTGAACTGACATCCAAGGTAACAAGGAAACTATCTTTAGGTAACTGGGAAAGTTGTCGTATTTTTTTTTGAATAAAATCTGTAGTGTCTTTAATATATGAAAGTAAAGATTCCATATGTGTCTTTAAGGCACTGTCAATTAATGCAGAAATGTTTTCAGTCATAGACCCACAAGCTGATACAATAGGTCTAACCGTATAACCAAGTGGTAAAAGGGGATCCTAAGTTGTGTGTATCTTAGGAAAGATATAGAACTGCGGATATGATTTGCATTTGGAATGTTGACAGCCCTGAGATTACTTAGGCATTCATTTTCTTTCATTCCAGAGATTTAGCATAGATCTCTTGCCAAAATTTTTCAAGAGGGCTTTCGTCTAAATTGATGTAATAATTTTTGTCATTTAGTTGCCGTTCAACCTCGGCAATATAATCTTGGTGGTTCATAATTACTACAGTTGAGCTTTTATCTGCTTTTTTCACTACATGCTCTCATCTGTACGAAGAGAGGTAAGAGCAGTTTGTTCCTTAAGGGATATAGCTGACCTGTATTTATATTTCTCATTGTTTTGCAAAATTACATGGGTAATATCCTCAATGTAGAAGTCTAACCTATAATATCAGTTTTCTTGTGAATTTCCGTATGATATTATATAATGTGGCAGCAAATCCAAACTCACACGTATGAAATCAGAACTGCTGCTGCATTATTTTCTTCAGAGAATCAAGAAAACATTAAATTTACTGCCCAAATAAATTGTATAATTTAGTTATAAGTCCCAAAAAAATAACATTTTTTCAAGAAACTTTTCATTTTAAATCATAGTTGGAACTTATTTACTTACCGTTTTACAGTTTGTCGAAGATTAACTGTGGTTCTATATACATAAATGTTTACTCTTTTTAACAGCCTGTAGTGAACTGACTAACGACTCCAATCTCACAGTCAATATTACTGGTACAACATACAGTGCTACAGCGACCTTCACATGTAACACAAGTTATGTTATCTACAACACAACTAATACATCACTCTCTGTAACATGCAATGCAGATGGAAATTGGTCTAACGGCCAACCAACTTGTGTAAAAAGAGGTATGATTTTGCAGTTGTTGTTGTAGTTTAATTTTCTTTCGTAAAAATAATCATTAGATGATAGTATACCAATTATCACGACTCTTTGCATTCTGATCTTTACATGAGACGGTTTTGTTTTTAATTTCTGATTATTACTATTATAAGTTTTTACTTATGATGTTAAATATCATTGCTATGAAGTAGGCGAGCATGTTTTTAAAGATTGTCGAAGATGAACTGTGTTTCGTAATTAATAAAGGTTTATCTTTGTTACAGCCTGTCATGAATCGTCTAACAACTCCAATTCCACGGTTTATGTTACTGATACAACATATAATGCTACAGCGACCTACACATGTAACACAGGTTATGTTATCTACAACACAACTAATACATCACTCTCTGTAACATGCAATGCAGATGGAAATTGGTCTAACGGCCAACCAACTTGTGTAAAAAGAGGTATGATTTTGCTGTTGTTGTTGAAGTTAAATTTTCTTCCGTAAAAATAAACATAAGATAATAGTATACCAATTATCACGACTCTACCCATTGTGATCCTTAGATGAGACCTCCCTTTTTTTATTATCATTATTTCTGATTATTATTTTTACTTTTTAACTTATGATGTTGAATATCATTGCTATGACGTTAGAGAGCATGTTAAGATTAGGAGGTCGCTGGTTCCTTTCCCTAGCTCAGCCAATTTATACCGTGGACTGATATCGTTTATGCCAACAAGATTCCTCTCACTGTTGACCACTGATTCGAAGATAATTGTGTGGAAAGCAGTTTTGGTGTTCATCTAGAAAACACAGTGTAGGACAGGAAGTGTACAGTGTTTGGGATTGTATGTGACTTGAGATTCTGTACAGCGGCGGTATGTCACT
The DNA here is from genome assembly GCA_945859785.2 of Tridacna gigas. NCBI lineage: Eukaryota > Metazoa > Mollusca > Bivalvia > Cardiida > Cardiidae > Tridacna > Tridacna gigas. The sequence continues at coordinate 8,494,514 of OX244031.2, read as the reverse complement.
TGGTGTTAAAGATTGTGTTCAAACGGTAAGTCAAGCCGGTGATTTTTCTTTAATTTTGATAGTTATCATGAAATATTCATATTTATTATTTGTTTGTTTTATGTAGACCATATCAGAAACACGTATTTGCGATGTGAATCTTCCTTAGAGCAATGGCGATGCCTCGATTGTTTGACCTTGCTAAAAATACAGATGATTTTGTCCCAAAACACTGTCGTTTTTACCCCATCACTCAGCCTTAAAAACCTGTTTTCTGACCGGAAATGTATATACAGTTTCTTTATTCAAATTTTGTGAAAACATGTCAAGGTTTGGCAACACAGTCGACTACAATCTTCCCTATCCTTCGTTTAAAATGACCCGTTGAGAAAAGACATTTGTACAGTCACTTGCTAAGCGGTTGTACAGTCGCCTGAGATCTTTGATATTTTATTTTGTACAGCGACTTGAAAAACCTGTCTTTTATCACGAAGAATGAAAACAGAAATTTGACACAAAGTTGTTTTATTTTAAGGGATATGAGACTTTTACTTGAATTGTTTGACTAAATTTCAAGAAGATAGATTTGAGAAATGCTCCCTAATATGTTGATTTCAGTTGTTATAATTCGAATAATGAATTAGATACTGAAAATCCCAGTAAGGTTATATTTCAAGGCAACACTACAAGCAAATTTCGAGTTCTTTAAGTGACTAATGCCCTAGTGTGAACTCTTGCACCCTGCTGCGTAAACGTATACATTGATATTGATCGCCAAACTTTGTTGTGGGATCGCGAGCACCTAAACGAAAAAAGTACTTTGCTGGTTTAAGCTTAACTTCAGACAATTCTGATACAGTACCATATTCAAACTTATAAGCGCAAATGCCCTTATAAGGAAACCTACTTTTTTAGAATAGTAAAAATCATCCCTAATAAGCGCACATGGAATTGATGATATTTCATCTACACCGCAAAATTTATTATAAACGTTGAATTAGTTGATTTATTATGTAATTAAGTGAACGGTGTGACCTTGAAAATTGCCTGTTGCCATGATACAAGCATTAAACAAGGTGAGTAAATTATGAACCGACTTAGTTGGGAGGAAATTTGTCCACTAATTGACCTTTCTGCAAACGCGAGTTTGGCTTGCCCACCTTAGTAACGCGGTATTTTGGTCGCTATGCCCGACAAACAACCTAGAAAATGACACCAACTACATAGAGAAAGAGCATTTATTTCTGTTTTATTCTAGCTTATGTTTCGCTCTATTTGAAGCACCCAGAGTTTTCCCCAACTTTCTTTTCAATTCGAACTAAATCAGCAACGTAACAAGGAAAAATACTTTGAATAATGTCATATTTATAAGAAATCGAGAAGAAAAAACAGCGCAAATACGTTCGTAGTTCCGTGTTCTGTCTCGCAAATGCGAATAGATTGCTGTCGGCAACATCTATAAATAGTAATAGGGAAAAGGGGCATAAGTTTTTGAGACATTTTGTCAGTATGTAACATGTCAGTTGCCAATGTAAGAAAAGGTCTTATAATGTAACCCTTTACCATACAATCCGGTGCTTTAACGACCTTAAAGGAGAAGACTTTTGAAAACTTTTCTCTTTTTCCCTAGATGTTTTCTACCCTTTTTAGACAAATCTCACCATTGGAGCACTGTTTAATTTGTCGACAACATTTTTTTTTTAAATCAGACGAATCAAATGTTATGTTGTCAGGTAAAGCTTTACTTAACACCTCGAACAACACCTGTTTGAGTAAAAATCAATATGTTTTATTATAAGTTATCAATTAAGAAAGTGGTTTGTCGTAATTTTAACAGATGTATGTTGTAAAACTTTTAAATTGGGGGCATTTTTTGTTCTTTGAGGTGAAAGTAAGGATTATACTGCTTTTGAATGAATGTGTATTTATTAGTTATGTGACGATCGTGGGGAAAACAAACAATCGCTCGAGCCAGGCCAAAGTACAATTAACAGTCGCATGTAATCGTCTTAATGATACAGGAATAAAATATGAATGCTTCCTAAAGTATTAAAACAAGAATAAAAGAACATCTGACGTTCGCAAAGTCAACTTATTTATGAAACAGGATGACGTGTGGCTGTCAATAAAATATACTTCTTCCTGTTGCTCGTTTCGCACAACGATTACGACTGTCTACGAGTAATGCATGGAGTTTGAAAGATATCGTTGAGTGAGATTGCAATAGGTAGTTTAACTATAAACTTTGGCATAATCGTTCTTTCTTTCCCGACAGATTAAAAAAAAATGATTTCCTGTTTAAGATTACGAGGATATAGGTTTTTTGAATGGATAAATTCAGTTTTCATTTCAGCGTATATTATGTAACAACTATCTTACCACATGATTCTTATCTGCAAATTTAATCCATTTTGAAATAATATTCTATAATCTAATACTCTTTGGTTTAAACGAAAAGAACAAAAACATTCTCTGTCTATGGTACAGGCTTTAACTTTGTCTGACCCTTTTGTTTATATGACGCGCTTTACTGCGTTTTTATTGGCTGATATGACCTGCCAATCAAAATCGACAGAAAGGTCAATTATAAGGCATTGTAGAAAAGTTAAGCGCATAGTGCGCTTAGAAGGTTGAATATGGTACTACAGAGAAATCAATTTTCAGAAGGCTTGGTTTGAACATTTGAAATATGCATTAAACGTATGCTTGGATGATCATTTGTGAATTTACCATCTTATATGAAAACCCATATGCAGTTTTTGGCTGCACCTTAGGATTTATTCCAAGGTTAAGTATTCAACGGTTCTCTGACTAAAGCTTTCAATCATTTTTCAGCTAAACGCGAGAATTGTATACACGCATCAAAATGCTTCGACGGGGCGAAACAACAAATATCGGCAATGATTCGCAAATACATATACTGAAAGGCCGCCTCCACTCATGTCTTACTTAATGACGTGGTACGTAAAGAATTGCCTCGGTGGGGCAACCTCAACAAACAACTACACGGGTAACTCACAGGCACACCGATATAAGACAAGATCTCGAGTATATCCGCCCAATATTTTCACACTACAAATGCCATTATAAATCATGTGTCCTTTGCTTTCCATAAAAAAAAACCTTGTCATCACGACCATGCAAAATGGCCCTCTTTATGAGTTAAAAATGTCAGTTTTTTATGAAAATTTGGGGTTATTTCTTCCACCCACACTCGAAACATATTTCACCGGGGCCCGACAGAGCCTCAATGAGGCGGTCCTAACAAGCAACAAAAATCTATACCGGATTATACATAAGAGGATAAAGTTATATCGCTGCAAACCCCACTTTATGCTATATAAAGTGGGTCTACAGGGGTCCTTAATGCATGGGTATATTAATGTAATGGAAAATACTGAATAATATTGACAAGCAAAGAGCCAGACCTGCCTTCTTATCGGCTCAGCCCAGTCTTGGTCCCCACCAGTTGCTATTTACTAAGCAAAAATTTGTTATTCTGCCAAGGGCAGACGAGAGACAACACAGCTGGAATAGAACTTTGATATTCAATGCAGCCCGAGCGTTTTAGGAAGAAAAAATATTGCAACTATGATATTTGAAAAATTTTAAATTAAAGCATTGAATGAAGTGAGCTTATGCCACATAAATAACAAATGAAAAAAAAAAAAAAAAAAAAAAAAATGAAATAGAATCCAAATCAAAGAACTAAATAACATTTTTGTCTAATAATAAGGTAAATTCGGCCCAGTCCAAAAGTGAAAAAAATGGGTGTTCCTTCAAAAAATTTAAGAAAACTGTACATTAGATTTTCATGAAATTTATATCATGAAGGTACTTCCATATGAGTCACTTTCTGTGGAGGAAAAAAATGGGCCCGCCTGGAAAGCTCAGTTGTAAGCATATCTGAATCGTTACCTGGTAGTTACAGGTTCGATACCCAGTTGAGGCAAACCTTCTTTTCGGCAATTTTTCGCCTCTCACCCCTGATGCATGTGAGAAAAGTAGTCAGTGGCTTAGAAAGGAAGTTGTGTCAGTACTTGTGTGAGAAAGCCAGGAAACACATACCTGTATGTGGGTATACTGACCGACGTGATATGAACTAAGCTGTTAAAACCGTGTTAACTCTAATACAAACAAACAAACTGTGAAAAAATGAGTAACTTTCGCCACACAGCAACAGAGATACGGAAATCAAAATAGTGAATTTGCAGTCAAAATCATGACTCATACAGCATCATGATATCCCAAACTGAAAAAGATATCAGTCCAATTCCATTTAAACGAATGCTAATATTTCCTGCGACGTGATGAAGTTCAACAATCCGCCGTACGTTCTTCAAGGAATTAAAGATGTATCAAAAGTATCCGAATTATTCGTATCCGAATAAGTGAAAATAGGCCACTCCTTAACTCTCTCACTTTCTACTGAAGGAGAACGACGTTTATTAGCAGTGTCAATGTGCTTCAGTCCACTTTATTTTCTCGGTGTAGTGAACTTTTCTTTAGAATCCTCATATTTGATTTAGTATTTTTCATGCAAAAAAAAGGGTATGGCTATTAAGAACATTATGCACAGAAATGTGCGCACTAAAAACTACCGCGAACGCCTTTAATAGGGATTTTCGGTAGTATAAGCTTAAGCAAGGGAAGTATTTCTTTTTATTTTATCATGGATGCTCAAAATCAGCTCCAAATATCATCACCCACGAAAAAGAGTGGCGAACCTCTGATTCCAGCCAACAGTTGGCTGAGCTGAATGTATGTGGTCATGGGGCATTTTCAATACGAAAGGCTTTGTCATTATCGACGTATACTTCAAATGATACCCTAATAAACATTATAAGCAGTCAGTAGGTATACATTAGTACCATTCAATTTGAAATGGGTACACTGGCTCATTTTTTGTCTATAGTGTATGAAGACCAGCCACCGGAAGATGATCCATTTACTTGAGGACACAAGGAAAATGCAAGAAAACTTTGTATATCAATTTCATTTCTCTGTCTCCATCATGTTGGTCGACACAATGGGTCAATGCAAACATAATTTTGTTGTTAAGTGGCTAAATTCTTTTTATAAGACCGAAATAAGTTTTTAAACCGATTCAAGTCACAGTACAAAGTAATCTCACTTGACTGTACAAATCTACAACATTGCTTCTCCAAGTCACTGTACGAAAGTTAGTCAGTAAGCACTGAAGAATTTCGATATTTTGATCACTTTTGAAACCACATCTTGGAACTCGATGATAAAAAGAGAAAGCGTGTACATGTACAGGATTTTTATCGGGAAAGAACACTCTCATGTGCGCACATACGGTAAAGCTGGTATTTTTTGTGGTCAAGAATCATTTCAATTTTTGCACGTCAAGATGATCAAGACATTCCCATTGCTCTATGGAGGTTACGCATCTCGTGTGCCTAGTATGTTCTGTGTATATCCAAAAGTACAAATGAATGAGAATATTTTAAATCAATTTTCAAAATAAACGAAAAAAAAAAAAAAAAAAAAAAAAAATTACCGTATACAAGTATTTTTTTATCCAAGTTACATACCGCCACTGTACAGCATTCCAAGTTACATGCAATCTAAAATACTGTACACTGTGGAAAATATCAATCCTTACGGGGGCTCAAGCCAAAACGGCAGTCCTTTACAGGATAACAGAGTCAGTATAAAATCACCTGAATAACTCCATTATTTTATAGGTTTGCAGGACAATCAAGTCACTTGTTTTGATGTTTCGCCTTTTCGTTTCCAAAATAACGAATTTTTACAGTCAGGAAGTAAATATTTTCTGCACTTACATCAATTGAAAATAGAGTTCCTACTTCCTATCTTGGTTCGCTATTAGACGAGTTTAACAGATTAAAGCACAATTTCTGCAGAATAACAAAAATGCTGAAACTACTATGACTGAATATGCTATATTTTGTTATGGGCCTCTTATTTATATTGTATATATCAGACGCTGGTGGAGTAAACCAATTGCCTCTGGGAATTACTGAACCTAGTCTCCCAAGGCCAAAGGTGGGAAAGAATGAACAAAAACTAGCTTTTTTAGAAGCTGTCTTCACATTATTTTTTAGTGGTGAAACCAGTATGAAATTTGCAAATACACGTAATATTGTACTATGATTAACGTTTGTTTATGGTGATTCCATTCAAGGTTTCAATGTCAATTTACCTTAGAAAATATTAAATATACTGACTGAATGTATTGTATAGTTCTCTGTCAACCCATTTAAGTAAAATCAGCAGTCTGGTCAAGTCACTTAATGGCACTAAAAATAACAAAAGATGGCCTTCTAGGGTAAAAGGCTGGACGGAATAAACATGAGTCGGCTATTATAGTTTTCTTCATTTATTTTTTCCTACGAACGAAATCAGTTTAAAATTCCCAATGCTGCGGGGGAAAATTTTTTATTAGAATAAAGTTTCATTTGAGTTCACTATTCTAAGTTTCATTGTCGATATATCTATGTGATATTATATTCTGTAGGAATAAACATAACCTGGGTTGCTTTTTTATAGTTTTCTTCACGTTGAATTTTTACCAATGAAATCAGTTTGTAATCCACAAAACTGCCGAGGAAATAAACGTATTATAATAAATGTTTGCTTATGTTGACTCTATTCAAGGCTTCACTGTCAATCTACCTTAGAAGACATAGCATTTAACTATCTGTCAAGACATTTAAATAATAGCAGTTTTTAAAGAATATTTTTTTCTCTAAAATCATATTTGGAACTTATTTACTAAACGCTTTCCAAAGATTGTCGACAACGAAGTGTGGTTCGTTAGTAATAAAGGTTTATCTTTGTTACAGCCTGTACCGAATTGTCTAACAACTCCAATTCCACGGTTTATGTTACTGCAACAACATGTAATGCTACAGCGACCTACACATGTAATACAGGTTATGTTATCCATGAAACAAATAATACGTCACTCTCTGTAATATGCAATGCAGATGGAAATTGGTCTAACGGCCAACCAATATGTGCAAAAATAGGTATGATTTTGCAGTTGTTCTTGAAGTTTCAATTCCTTCCTAAAACTAATCATTAGATAATACTATACCAATTACCACGACTCTTTGCACTTTGATCTTTGCATGGGACGATTTCTTTTTTTTTTTTTTTTTTTTTTTTTCATAATTTCTGATAATTATCAAAAGTTTTAACTTATGACGTTAAATATCATTGCTATGAAGTGGGCGAGCATGTTAAGATTTGGAGGTCGCTGGTTCTTTTCCTCATCTCAGTCAATTTCTTCCGTGGACTGATGACATTTATTCCGATAAGATTCATCTCTATCAAACTCTCTCACTGTTGGCCATTATTTCAAAGATGATTGTGTGATAAGCAGTTTTGATGTTCACCTAGAAAACACCAATCCTTTCAGGCTCAAGCAAAAACTACAGTCCTTGATGCTCCTTTCATTTCCAAAATAATGAGTTTTTACAGTCAGGTTGAATAATATTTTCTGCACTTAAATGAAATGAAAAGAGATGCCATACTTCCTCTTTTGGTCCGCTTTCAAGCCGGTTACACAAATTAAAGTACAATTTCTACAGTATAACAAAAGTGTTGAATCAACTATGATTGAATATGCCATGTTTAGGTATGGTCCTCTTATTTATGGTAAATATATCAGAAGCCTGGTGGAGTAAAAAAAGATGCCTCTCATTATTACTGAAACTATTCTCCCTGGGGCAAAGGTGAGAAGGAATAAACAGGAGTATTTTTTTTTTTTTTTTTTTTTTTTTTTTTTTTTCGTTTTTCAAAAAGTTTTCTTCACATTCCTTTTTTACGGATGAAATTATTTTGAAATTGGCAAAACTGCCTTGGAAATAAACGTATTATAATATATGTTTGCTTATGATGACACTATTCAAGGCTTCAATGTCAATCTACCTTAGAAAACCAAGCATATCAGTTATATCCAGCGAAATAATTCTATAATTCTCTGTTAAGGCATTAACATGATAGCAGTTTTTAAAGAAATATATTTTCTCTAATACCATATTTGGAACTTTTTTTACTACACGCTTTTCAAAGATTGTCAAAGGTGAACTGTGGTTCGTTATAAATAAAGGGTTATTTTTGTTACAGCCTGTAACGCATTGTCTAACAACTCCAATTTCACGGTTTATGTTACTGATACAACATATAATGCTACAGCGACCTACACATGTAACACGGGTTATGTTATCTATAACACAACTAATACATCACTCTCTGTAACGTGCAATGCAGATGGAAATTGTTCTAACGGCCAACCTGCTTGTGTAAAAAAAGGTATGATTTTGCAGTTGTTGTTGAAGTTTAGTTTTCATTCGTAAAAATAATCATTAATTGATAGTATCTCTCAATTTTATCGACTCTGCGCATTCCGATCTTTAGATGGAACGACTTTTATAACATTTAAAGTTATTATTTTTTTTAAGTTTAAACTTGTAATATTGAAGAACAATTCTGTGAAGTGAGGGTGCAGCTTTGAGATCATGAGGTCACAGGTTCCAGTCTCCAGCTCGGGAAATTTCTTACCGTGGATCTTTCACCACTAACCATTATTTCGACGATGTTTGTATGGAAAGCAGATTTGAATTTCAGGGAGAAAATATAAATCCCTTCTGCTAGAGCCTCGAGTCAAGACATTAGTCCTCGACAAGAGAACAGAGCCAGTATAAAATCACCTGAATATATCCATTATTATAGTGGTACAGGACTATCATGTCACTCTTTCTGAGGATTTTTTTTTTTTTTTTTTTTTTTTCGAGTGTTGAGGTTTTTTTGTTCACGATGGAAGTATATCCTTAAGATAACTGGAATGGAAATTGATTTTTCACGAAGGAAGTATATCCTGAAGTTAATTGAAATGAAAATTGATTTCCTGCTTTCGTTTCTGGTCCGCCTATTGACGGTATAAACAGATCAAAATGCATTTTCTACAGTTTAACAAAAATGGTCAAACTACCATAAACGAACTTGCTATAATTTGTGTATATATCTCTTATTTATATTGTACATATCAGCAGTCTGGTCAAGTCAATAAATGCCACTAAAAATAACACAAGATAGTCTCCGAATGTATAAGGCTGGACGGAATAAACATGATCCGTCTATTATAGTTTTCTTCACTTTTTTCCTACGCGCAAAATCTGTTTAAAGTTCCCAATACCGCCGTGGAAATAATTCTATTAAAATAAACTTTCGTTTGAGTTGACTCTATTCTAGGTTTCATAGTCGATATACCTATGTGATATTATTTAATGCAGGAATAAACATAAGCTGGGTTTTTTAATAGTTTTCTTTACATGAATTGTTACGAATGAAATCAGTTTGAACTGCAAAACTGTCCGGGAAATAAACGTATTATAATGATCTTTTTATTATGGTGAGTATTCAAGGTTTTACGGTCCATCTACCTTAGAAAACGTGACATTTAAGTCTCTGTCAAGGCATTTAACTCATGACAGTTTTTAAAGAAACAATTGTCTCTAATATCATATTTGGAACTTCTTTGCTAAACGCTTTTCAAAGGTTGACGAAGATGAACAGTGTTTCGTAATTAATAAAGGTTTATCATTGTGACAGCCTGTCCTGAATTGTCTAACAACTCCAATTTCACGGTTAATGTTACTGATACAACATATAATGCTACAGCGACCTTCACATGTAACACAGGTTATATTATCCATGACACAACTAATACATCACTCTCTGTAATATGCAATGCAGATGGAAATTAGTCTAACGGCCAACCAACTTGTGTATAAAGAGGTATGATTTTGCAGCTGCTGTTGTTGTTTAATTTTCTATCGTAAAAATAATCATTAGATAATAGTATACCAATTATTACGACTCTTTGCCTTCTGATCTTTGCATGAGACGATTTCGTTTTTAATTTCTGATTATTATTATTATTATTAGTTTTTTTTTTCTTTATGATGTTAATTATCATTGCTATGAAGTGGGCGAGCATGTTAAGATTTGGAGGTCGCTGGTTGTTTTTCCCCAACTCTGTCAGTTTGTCCGTGGACCGATGATATTTATTGCGATAAGATTCATCTCTATTAAACTCTTTCAATGTTGACCATTATTTCGATGATTGTGCGGTAAGCAGTTTTGGTGTTCGCCTGGAAAACACCAATCCTTTCAGGCTCAAGCAAAAACTGCTGTCCTGGACAAGATAACAAGGCAGTTATGAAATCGCTTGGATAACTCCTCTTTCGATAGTAGTGTCAGACAATAAAGTCACTTGTTTTGATGCTCCTTTCGTTTTCAAAATAAGGAGTTTTTACAGTCAGGTTGAAAATATTTTCTGCACTTAAATGAAATGAAAAGAGATGTCATACTTCCTCTTTTGATCCGCTTTCAAGCCGGTTACAAAAATTAAAGTACACTTTCTACAGTATAACAAAAGTGTTGAATCAACTATGATTGAATATGCCGTATTTAGGTATGGTCCTCTTATTTATGGTAAATATATCAGAAGCCTGGTGCAGTAAAAATCATTATTACTGAAACTATTCTCCCTTCGGCAAAGATGAGAAGGAATAAACAGAAACTTTTTTTTTTTTTTTTTTTTTTTTTTTATCAAAATGTTTTCTTCACATTCCTTTTTACGGATGAAATCATTTTGAAATTGGCAAAACTGCCTTTGAATAAACGTATTATAATATATGTTTGCTTATGATGACTCTATTCAAGGCTTCAATGTCAATCTTTCTTAGAAAACCCAGCATATCAGTTATATCCAGCGAAAGAATTCTATAATTCTCTCTCAAGACATTAAAATGATAGCAGTTTTGAAAGAAATGTTTTTTCTCTAATACCATATATGGAACTTTTTTACTAAACGCTTTTCAAAGATTGTCAAAGGTGAACTGTGGTTCGTTATAAATAAAGGGTTATTTTTGTTACAGCCTGCATCGCATTGTCTAACAACTCCAATTCCACGGTTTATTTTACTGATACAACATATAATGCTACAGCGACCTACACATGTAACACAGGTTATGTTATCTACAACACAACTAATACATCACTCTCTGTAACATGCAATGCAGATGGAAATTGGTCTAACGGCCAACTAACTTGTGTTTTTGCAGTTGATGTTGTTGTTTAATTTTCTTTCGTAAAAATAATCATTAGATGATAGTATACCAATTATCACGACTCTTTGCATTCTGATCTTTGCATGAGACGATTTTGTTTTTAATTTCGGATTATTATTATTCTAAGTTTTTTTCTTTATAATGTTAAAATATCATTGCTATGAAGTGGGCGAGCATATTAAGATTTGGAGGTCGCTGGTTCTTTTCCCCAGCTCTGTCAGTTTTTCCATGGACCGATGATATTTATTGCGATAAGATTCATCTCTATCAAACTCTCTCACTGTTGACCATTATTTCGAAGATGATTGTGTGGTAAGCAGTTTTGGTGTTCACGTGGAAAACACCAATCCTTTTGGGCTCAAGCAAAAACTGCAGTCCTTGACAAGATAACAAGGCCAGTATGAAATCACTTGGATAACTCATCTTTTGATAGATGTGCAAGACAATGAAGTCACTTGTTTTGATGCTCCTTTCGTTTCGAAAATAATGAGTTTTTACAGTCAGGTTGAAAATATTTTCTGCACTTAAATGAAATGAAAAGAGATGTCATACTTCCTCTTTTTGTCCGCTTTCAAACCGGTTAAACAAATCAAAGTACAATTTCTACAGTATAACAAAAGTGTTGAATCAACTGTGATTGAATATGTCATATTTAGGGTATGGTCCTCTTATTCATGGTAAATATATCAGAAGCTTGGTGGAGTAAAAAAAGATGCCTCTCATTATTACTGAAACTATTCTCCATAGGGCAAAGGTGAGAAGGAATAAACAGAAACTTTCTTTTTTTTCAAAAAGTTTTCTTCACATTCCTTTTTACGGATGAAATTATTTTGAAATTGGCAAAACTGCCTTGGAAATAAACGTGTTATAATATATGTTTGCTTATGATGACTCTATTCAAGGTTTCATTATCAATCTTCCTTAGAAAACCAAGCATATCAGTTGTATCCTGCGAAAGAATTCTATAATTCTCTCTCAAGACATTAAAATGATAGCAGTTTTAAAAGAAATATTTTTTTCTCTAATACCATATATGGAACTTTTTTTCTAAACGCTTTTCAAAGATTGTCAAAGGTGAACTGTGGTTCGTTATAAATAAAGGGTTATTATTGTTACAGCCTGTAATGCATTGTCTAACAACTCGAATTCCACGGTTTATGTTACTGATACAACATATAATGCTACAGCGACCTACACATGTAACACAGGTTATGTTATCTACAACACAACTAATACATCACTCTCTGTAATATGCAATGCAGATGGAAATTGGTCTGACGGCCAACCAACATGTGTAAAAAGAGGTATGATTTTGCAATTGTTGTTGTAGTTTAATTTTCTTTCGTAAAAATAATCATTAGATGATAGTATACCAATTATCACGACTCTTTGCATTCTGATCTTTGCATGAGACGATTTTGTTTTTAATTTCTGATTATTGTTATTATAAGTTTTTTCTTTATGATGTTAATTATCATTGCTATGAAGCGGGCGAGCATGTTAAGATTTGGAGGTCGCTGGTTCTTTTCCCCAGCTCTGTCAGTTCTTCCGTGAACCGATGATATTTATTGCGATAAGATTCATCTCTATCAAACTCTGTCACTGTTGACCATTATTTCGAAGATGATTGTGTGGTAAGCAGTTTTGGTGTTCACCTGGATAACACCAATCCTTTCAGGCTCAAGCAAAAACTGAAGTCCTTGACAAGATAACAAGGCCAGTATGAAATCGCTTGGATAACTCCTCTTTTGATAGTTGTGCAAGACAATGAAGTCACTTGCTTTGATGCTCCTTTCGTTTCGAAAATAATGAGTTTTTACAGTCAGGTTGAAAATATTTTCTGCACTTAAATGAAATGAAAAGAGATGCCATACTTCCTCTTTTGGTCCACTTTCAAGCCGGTTACACAAATTAAAGGAATATTTCTACAGTATAACAAAAGTGTTGAATCAACTATGATTGAATATGCCATATTTAGGTATGGTCCTCTTATTTATGGTAAATATATCAAAAGCCTGGTGCAGTATAAAAAGATGCCTCTCATTATTACTGAAACTATTCTCCCTAGGGCAAAGGTGAGAAGAAATAAACAGAAGCTTTTTTTTTTTTTTTTTTTTTTTTTTTTTCAAAAGTTTTCTTTACATTCCCTTTTGCGGATGAAATCATTTTGAAATTGACAAAACTGCCTTGGAAATAAACGTATTATAATATATGTTTGCTTATGATGACTCTATTCAAGGCTTCAATGTCAATCTACCTTAGAAGACCAAGCATATCAGTTATATCCAGCGAAATAATTCTATAATTCTCTCTCAAGACATTAAAATGATAGCAGTTTTTAAAGAAATATTTTTTTCTCTAATGCCGTATTTGGAACTTTTTTACTAAACGCTTTTTAAAAGATTGTCAAAGGTGAACTGTGGTTCGTTATAAATAAAGGGTTATTTTTGTTACAGCCTGTACCGCATTGTCTAACAACTCCAATTCCACGGTTTATGTTACTGATACAACATATAATGCTACAGCGACCTACACATGTAACACAGGTTATGTTATCTACAACACAACAAATACATCACTCTCTGTAACATGCAATGCAGATGGAAATTGGTCTAACGGCGAACCAACTTGTGTAAAAAGAGGTATGATTTTGCAGTTGTTGTTGTTGTTTAATTTTCTTTCGTAAAAATAATCATTAGATGATAGTATACCAATTATCACGACTCTTTGCATTCTGAACTTTGCATGAGACGATTTTGTTTTTAATTTCTGATTATTATTAATATAAGCTTTTTCTTTATGATGTTAATTATCATTGCTATGAAGTGGGCGAGGATGTTAAGATTTGGAGGTCGCTGGTTCTTTTCCCCAGCTCTGTCAGTTTTTTCCGCGGACCGATGATATTTATTGCGATAAGATTCATCTCTATCAAACTCTCTCACTGTTGATCATTATTTCGAAGATGATTGGGTGGTAAGCACTTTTGGTGTTCACCTAGAAAACACCAATCCTTTCAGGCTCAAGCAAAAACTGCAGTCCTTGACAAGATAACAAGGCCAGTATGAAATCGCTTGGATAACTCCTCTTTTGATAGTTGTGCAAGACAATGAAGTCACTTGTTTTGATGCTCCCTTCGTTTCGAAAATAATGAGTTTTTACAGTCAGGTTGAAAATATTTTCTGCACTTAAATGAAATGAAAAGAGATGCCATACTTCCTCTTTTGGTCCGCTTTCAAGCCGGTTACACAAATTAAAGTACAATTTTTACAGTATAACAAAAGTTGAATCAACTATGATTGAATATGCCATATTTATGTATGGTCCTCTTATTCATGGTAAATATATCAAAAGCCTGGTGGAGTAAAAAAAGATGCCTCTCATTATTACTGAAACTATTCTCCCTAGGGCAAAGGTGAGAAGGAATAAACAGAAGCTTTCTTTTTTTTCAAAACGTTTTCTTCACATTCCTTTTTACGGATGAAATTATTTTGAAATTGGCAAAACTGCCTTGGAAATAAAGGTATTATAATTATATGTTTGCTTATGATGACTCTATTCAAGGCTTCAATGTCAATCTTCCTTAGAAAACCAAGCATATCAGTTATATCCTGCGAAAGAATTCTATAATTCTCTGTCCAGACATTAAAATGATAGCAGTTTTAAAAGAAATGTTTTTTCTCTAATAACATATTTTGAACTTTTTTACTAAACGCTTTTCAAAAATTGTCAAAGGTTAACTGTGGTTCGTTATAAATAAAGGGTTATTTTTGTTACAGCCTGTACCGCATTGTCTAACAACTCCAATTCTACGGTTTATGTTACTGATACAACATATAATGCTACAGCGACCTACACATGTAACACAGGTTATGTTATCTACAACACAACTAATACATCACTCTCTGTAACATGCAATGCAGATGGAAATTGGTCTAACGGCCAACTAACTTGTGTAAAAAGAGGTATGATTTTGCAGTTGTTGTTGTAGTTTAATTTTCTTTCGTAAAAATAATCATTAGATGATAGTATACCAATTATCACGACTCTTTGCATTCTGAACTTTGCATGAGACGATTTTGTTTTTAATTTCTGATTATTATTATTATAAGTTTTTTCTTTATGATGTTAATTATCATTGCTATGAAGTGGGCAAGCATGTTAAGATTTGGAGGTCGCTGGTTCTTTTCCCCATCACTGTCAGTTTTTTCCGCGGACCGATGATATTTATTGCGATAAGATTCATCTCTATCAAACTTTCTCACTGTTGATCATTATTTCGAAGATGATTGTGTGGTAAGCACTTTTGGTGTTCACCTAGAAAACACCAATCCTTTCAGGCTCAAGCAAAAACTGCAGTCCTTGACAAGATAACAAGGCCAGTATGAAATCGCTTGGATAACTCCTCTTTTGATAGTTGTGCAAGACAATGAAGTCACTTGTTTTGATGCTCCCTTCGTTTCGAAAATAATGAGTTTTTACAGTCAGGTTGAAAATATTTTCTGCACTTAAATGAAATGAAAAGAGATGCCATACTTCCTCTTTTGGTCCGCTTTCAAGCCGGTTACACAAATTAAAGTACAATTTCTACAGTATAACAAAAGTGTTGAATCAACTATGATTGAATATGGCATATTTAGGTATGGTCCTCTTATTCATGGTAAATATATCAAAAGCCTAGTGGAGTAAAAAAAGATGCTTCTCATTATTACTGAAACTATTCTCCCTAGGGCAAAGGTGAGAAGGAATAAACAGAAAGTTTCTTTTTTTTCCAAAAGTTTTCTTCACATTCCTTTTTACGGATGAAATCATTTTGAAATTGGCAAAACTGCCTTGGAAATAAACGTATTATAATATATGTTTGCTTATGATGACTCTATTCAAGGCTTCAATGTCAATCTTCCTTAGAAAACCAAGCATATCAGTTATATCCAGCGAAAGACTTCTATAATTCTCTGTCAAGACATTAAAATGATAGCAGTTTTTAAAGAAATATTTTTTCTCTAATAACATATTTTGAACTTTTTTACTAAACGCTTTTCAAAGATTGTCAAAGGTGAACTGTGGTTCGTTATAAATAAAGGGTTATTATTGTTACAGCCTGTACCGCATTGTCTAACAACTCCAATTCTACGGTTTATGTTACTGATACAACATATAATGCTACAGCGACCTACACATGTAACACAGGTTATGTTATCTACAACACAACTAATACATCACTCTCTGTAACATGCAATGCAGATGGAAATTGGTCTAACGGCCAACCAACTTGTGTAAAAAGAGGTATGATTTTGCAGTTGTTGTTGTAGTTTAATTTTCTTTCGTAAAAATAATCATTAGATGATAGTATACCAATTATCACGACTCTTTGCATTCTGATCTTTACATGAGACGATTTTGTGTTTAATTTCTGATTATTATTATTATTATAAGTTTTTTCTTTATGATATTAATTATCATCGCTATGAAGTGGGCGAGCATGTTAAGATTTGGAGGTCGCTGGTTCTTTTCCCCAGCTCTGTCAGTTTTTCCGTGAACCGATGATATTTATTGCGATAAGATTCATCTCTATCAAACTCTCTCACTGTTGACGATTATTTCGAAGATGATTGTGTGGTAGGCAGTTTTGGTGTTCACCTGGAAAACACCAATCCTTTCAGGCTCAAGCAAAAACTGCAGTCCTTGACCAGATAACAAGGCCAGTATGAAATCTCTTGGATAACTCCTCTTTTGATAGTTGTGCAAGACAATCAAGTCACTTGCTTTGATGCTGCTTTCGTTTCGAATATTATGAGTTTTTACATTCAGGTTGAAAACATTTCCTGCACTTAAATGAAATGAAAAGCGATGCCATACTTCCTCTTTTGGTCCGCTTTCAAGCCGGTTACACAAATTAAAGGACAATTTCTACAGTATAACAAAAGTGTTGAATCAACTATGATTGAATATGCCATATTTAGGTATGGTCCTCTTATTTATGGTAAATATATCAAAAGCCTGGTGGAGTAAAAAATGATGCCTCTCATTATTACTGAAATTATTCTCCCTTGGGTAAAGGTGAGAAGGAATAAACAGAAAGTTTCTTTTTTTTCAAAAAGTTTTCTTCACATTCCTTTTTACAGATGAAATCATTTTGAAATTGGCAAAACTGCCTTGGAAATAAACGTATTATAATATATGTTTGTTTATGATGACTTTTCAAGGCTTCAATGTCAATCTTCCTTAGAAAACCAAGCATATCAGTTATATCCAGCGAAAGACTTCTATAATTCTCTGTCAAGACATTAAAATGATAGCAGTTTTTAAAGAAATATTTTTCCTCTAACACGATATTTGGAACTTTTTTACTAAACGCTTTTCAAAGATTGTCAAATGTGAACTGTGGTTCGTTAGAAATAAAGGGTTATTATTGTTACAGCCTGTACCGCATTGTCTAACAACTCCAATTTCACGGTTTATGTTACTGATACAACATATAATGCTACAGCGACCTACACATGTAACACAGGTTATGTTATCTACAACACAACTAATACATCACTCTCTGTAACATGCAATGCAGATGGAAATTGGTCTAACGGCCAACTAACTTGTGTAAAAAGAGGTATGATTTTGCAGTTGTTGTTGTAGTTTAATATATTTTCGTAAAAATAATCATTAGATGATAGTATACCAATTATCACGACTCGTTGCATTCTGATCTTTACATGGGACGATTTTGTATTTAATTTCGGATTATTATTATTATTATAAGTTTTTTCTTTATGATGTTAATTATCATCGCTATGAAGTGGGCGAGCATGTTAAGATTTGGAGGTCGCTGGTTCTTTTCCCCAGCTCTGTCAGTTTTTCCGTGAACCGATGATATTTATTGCGATAAGATTCATCTCTATCAAACTCTCTCACTGTTGACGATTATTTCGAAGATGATTGTGTGGTAAGCAGTTTTGGTGTTCACCTGGATAACACCAATCCTTTCAGGCTCAAGCAAAAACTGAAGTCCTTGACAAGATAACAAGGCCAGTATGAAATCGCTTGGATAACTCCTCTTTTGATAGTTGTGCAAGACAATGAAGTCACTTGCTTTGATGCTCCTTTCGTTTCCAAAATAATGAGTTTTTACAGTCAGGTTGAAAATATTTTCTGCACTTAAATGAAATGAAAAGAGATGCCATACTTCCTCTTTTGGTCCACTTTCAAGCCGGTTACACAAATTAAAGGAATATTTCTACAGTATAACAAAAGTGTTGAATCAACTATGATTGAATATGCCATATTTAGGTATGGTCCTCTTATTTATGGTAAATATATCAAAAGCCTGGTGCAGTATAAAAAGATGCCTCTCATTATTACTGAAACTATTCTCCCTAGGGCAAAGGTGAGAAGAAATAAACAGAAGCTTTTTTTTTTTTTTTTTTTTTTTTTTTTTCAAAAGTTTTCTTTACATTCCCTTTTGCGGATGAAATCATTTTGAAATTGGCAAAACTGCCTTGGAAATAAACGTATTATAATATATGTTTGCTTATGATGACTCTATTCAAGGCTTCAATGTCAATCTACCTTAGAAGACCAAGCATATCAGTTATATCCAGCGAAATAATTCTATAATTCTCTCTCAAGACATTAAAATGATAGCAGTTTTTAAAGAAATATTTTTTTCTCTAATGCCGTATTTGGAACTTTTTTACTAAACGCTTTTTAAAAGATTGTCAAAGGTGAACTGTGGTTCGTTATAAATAAAGGGTTATTTTTGTTACAGCCTGTACCGCATTGTCTAACAACTCCAATTCCACGGTTTATGTTACTGATACAACATATAATGCTACAGCGACCTACACATGTAACACAGGTTATGTTATCTACAACACAACAAATACATCACTCTCTGTAACATGCAATGCAGATGGAAATTGGTCTAACGGCGAACCAACTTGTGTAAAAAGAGGTATGATTTTGCAGTTGTTGTTGTTGTTTAATTTTCTTTCGTAAAAATAATCATTAGATGATAGTATACCAATTATCACGACTCTTTGCATTCTGAACTTTGCATGAGACGATTTTGTTTTTAATTTCTGATTATTATTAATATAAGCTTTTTCTTTATGATGTTAATTATCATTGCTATGAAGTGGGCGAGGATGTTAAGATTTGGAGGTCGCTGGTTCTTTTCCCCAGCTCTGTCAGTTTTTTCCGCGGACCGATGATATTTATTGCGATAAGATTCATCTCTATCAAACTCTCTCACTGTTGATCATTATTTCGAAGATGATTGGGTGGTAAGCACTTTTGGTGTTCACCTAGAAAACACCAATCCTTTCAGGCTCAAGCAAAAACTGCAGTCCTTGACCAGATAACAAGGCCAGTATGAAATCGCTTGGATAACTCCTCTTTTGATAGTTGTGCAAGACAATGAAGTCACTTGTTTTGATGCTCCTTTCGTTTCGAAAATAATGAGTTTTTACAGTCAGGTTGAAAATATTTTCTGCACTTAAATGAAATGAAAAGAGATGCCATACTTCCTCTTTTGGTCCGCTTTCAAGCCGGTTACACAAATTAAAGTACAATTTTTACAGTATAACAAAAGTTGAATCAACTATGATTGAATATGCCATATTTATGTATGGTCCTCTTATTCATGGTAAATATATCAAAAGCCTGGTGGAGTAAAAAAAGATGCCTCTCATTATTACTGAAACTATTCTCCCTAGGGCAAAGGTGAGAAGGAATAAACAGAAGCTTTCTTTTTTTTCAAAACGTTTTCTTCACATTCCTTTTTACGGATGAAATTATTTTGAAATTGGCAAAACTGCCTTGGAAATAAAGGTATTATAATTATATGTTTGCTTATGATGACTCTATTCAAGGCTTCAATGTCAATCTTCCTTAGAAAACCAAGCATATCAGTTATATCCTGCGAAAGAATTCTATAATTCTCTGTCCAGACATTAAAATGATAGCAGTTTTAAAAGAAATGTTTTTTCTCTAATAACATATTTTGAACTTTTTTACTAAACGCTTTTCAAAAATTGTCAAAGGTTAACTGTGGTTCGTTATAAATAAAGGGTTATTTTTGTTACAGCCTGTACCGCATTGTCTAACAACTCCAATTCTACGGTTTATGTTACTGATACAACATATAATGCTACAGCGACCTACACATGTAACACAGGTTATGTTATCTACAACACAACTAATACATCACTCTCTGTAACATGCAATGCAGATGGAAATTGGTCTAACGGCCAACTAACTTGTGTAAAAAGAGGTATGATTTTGCAGTTGTTGTTGTAGTTTAATTTTCTTTCGTAAAAATAATCATTAGATGATAGTATACCAATTATCACGACTCTTTGCATTCTGAACTTTGCATGAGACGATTTTGTTTTTAATTTCTGATTATTATTATTATAAGTTTTTTCTTTATGATGTTAATTATCATTGCTATGAAGTGGGCAAGCATGTTAAGATTTGGAGGTCGCTGGTTCTTTTCCCCATCACTGTCAGTTTTTTCCGCGGACCGATGATATTTATTGCGATAAGATTCATCTCTATCAAACTTTCTCACTGTTGATCATTATTTCGAAGATGATTGTGTGGTAAGCACTTTTGGTGTTCACCTAGAAAACACCAATCCTTTCAGGCTCAAGCAAAAACTGCAGTCCTTGACAAGATAACAAGGCCAGTATGAAATCGCTTGGATAACTCCTCTTTTGATAGTTGTGCAAGACAATGAAGTCACTTGTTTTGATGCTCCCTTCGTTTCGAAAATAATGAGTTTTTACAGTCAGGTTGAAAATATTTTCTGCACTTAAATGAAATGAAAAGAGATGCCATACTTCCTCTTTTGGTCCGCTTTCAAGCCGGTTACACAAATTAAAGTACAATTTCTACAGTATAACAAAAGTGTTGAATCAACTATGATTGAATATGGCATATTTAGGTATGGTCCTCTTATTCATGGTAAATATATCAAAAGCCTAGTGGAGTAAAAAAAGATGCTTCTCATTATTACTGAAACTATTCTCCCTAGGGCAAAGGTGAGAAGGAATAAACAGAAAGTTTCTTTTTTTTCCAAAAGTTTTCTTCACATTCCTTTTTACGGATGAAATCATTTTGAAATTGGCAAAACTGCCTTGGAAATAAACGTATTATAATATATGTTTGCTTATGATGACTCTATTCAAGGCTTCAATGTCAATCTTCCTTAGAAAACCAAGCATATCAGTTATATCCAGCGAAAGACTTCTATAATTCTCTGTCAAGACATTAAAATGATAGCAGTTTTTAAAGAAATATTTTTTCTCTAATAACATATTTTGAACTTTTTTACTAAACGCTTTTCAAAGATTGTCAAAGGTGAACTGTGGTTCGTTATAAATAAAGGGTTATTATTGTTACAGCCTGTACCGCATTGTCTAACAACTCCAATTCTACGGTTTATGTTACTGATACAACATATAATGCTACAGCGACCTACACATGTAACACAGGTTATGTTATCTACAACACAACTAATACATCACTCTCTGTAACATGCAATGCAGATGGAAATTGGTCTAACGGCCAACCAACTTGTGTAAAAAGAGGTATGATTTTGCAGTTGTTGTTGTAGTTTAATTTTCTTTCGTAAAAATAATCATTAGATGATAGTATACCAATTATCACGACTCTTTGCATTCTGATCTTTACATGAGACGATTTTGTGTTTAATTTCTGATTATTATTATTATTATAAGTTTTTTCTTTATGATATTAATTATCATCGCTATGAAGTGGGCGAGCATGTTAAGATTTGGAGGTCGCTGGTTCTTTTCCCCAGCTCTGTCAGTTTTTCCGTGAACCGATGATATTTATTGCGATAAGATTCATCTCTATCAAACTCTCTCACTGTTGACGATTATTTCGAAGATGATTGTGTGGTAGGCAGTTTTGGTGTTCACCTGGAAAACACCAATCCTTTCAGGCTCAAGCAAAAACTGCAGTCCTTGACCAGATAACAAGGCCAGTATGAAATCTCTTGGATAACTCCTCTTTTGATAGTTGTGCAAGACAATCAAGTCACTTGCTTTGATGCTGCTTTCGTTTCGAATATTATGAGTTTTTACATTCAGGTTGAAAACATTTCCTGCACTTAAATGAAATGAAAAGCGATGCCATACTTCCTCTTTTGGTCCGCTTTCAAGCCGGTTACACAAATTAAAGGACAATTTCTACAGTATAACAAAAGTGTTGAATCAACTATGATTGAATATGCCATATTTAGGTATGGTCCTCTTATTTATGGTAAATATATCAAAAGCCTGGTGGAGTAAAAAATGATGCCTCTCATTATTACTGAAATTATTCTCCCTTGGGTAAAGGTGAGAAGGAATAAACAGAAAGTTTCTTTTTTTTCAAAAAGTTTTCTTCACATTCCTTTTTACAGATGAAATCATTTTGAAATTGGCAAAACTGCCTTGGAAATAAACGTATTATAATATATGTTTGTTTATGATGACTATTCAAGGCTTCAATGTCAATCTTCCTTAGAAAACCAAGCATATCAGTTATATCCAGCGAAAGACTTCTATAATTCTCTGTCAAGACATTAAAATGATAGCAGTTTTTAAAGAAATATTTTTCCTCTAACACGATATTTGGAACTTTTTTACTAAACGCTTTTCAAAGATTGTCAAATGTGAACTGTGGTTCGTTAGAAATAAAGGGTTATTATTGTTACAGCCTGTACCGCATTGTCTAACAACTCCAATTTCACGGTTTATGTTACTGATACAACATATAATGCTACAGCGACCTACACATGTAACACAGGTTATGTTATCTACAACACAACTAATACATCACTCTCTGTAACATGCAATGCAGATGGAAATTGGTCTAACGGCCAACTAACTTGTGTAAAAAGAGGTATGATTTTGCAGTTGTTGTTGTAGTTTAATATATTTTCGTAAAAATAATCATTAGATGATAGTATACCAATTATCACGACTCGTTGCATTCTGATCTTTACATGGGACGATTTTGTATTTAATTTCGGATTATTATTATTATTATAAGTTTTTTCTTTATGATGTTAATTATCATCGCTATGAAGTGGGCGAGCATGTTAAGATTTGGAGGTCGCTGGTTCTTTTCCCCAGCTCTGTCAGTTTTTCCGTGAACCGATGATATTTATTGCGATAAGATTCATCTCTATCAAACTCTCTCACTGTTGACGATTATTTCGAAGATGATTGTGTGGTAAGCAGTTTTGGTGTTCACCTGGAAAACACCAATCCTTTCAGGCTCAAGCAAAAACTGCAGTCCTTGACCAGTTAACAAGGCCAGTATGAAATCGCTTGGATAACTCCTCTTTTGATAGTTGTGCAAGACAATGAAGTCACTTCCTTTGATGCTCCTTTCCTTTCGAAAATAGTGAGTTTTTACAGTCAGGTTGAAAATATTTTCTGCACTTAAATGAAATGAAAAGAGATGCCATACTTCCTCTTTTGGTCCGCTTTCAAGCCGGTTACACAAATTAAAGTACAGTTTCTACAGTATAACAAAAGTGTTGAATCAACTATGACTGAATATGCCATATTTAGGTATGGTCCTCTTATTTATGGTAAATATATCAAAAGTCTGGTGGAGTAAAAAAAGATGCCTCTCATTATTACTGAAACTATTCTCCCTAATCCAAAGGTGAGAAGGAATAAACAGAAGTTTTTTTTTTTTTTTTTTTTTTTTTTTTTTTTTTTTTTTTTTAAGTTTTCTTCACATTCCTTTTTACGGATGAAACTATTTTGAAGTTGGCAAAACTGCCTTGGAAATAAACGTATTATAATATATGTTTGCTTATGATGACTCTATTCAAGGCTTCAATGTCAATCTTCCTTAGAAAACTAAGCATATCAGTTATATCCAGCGAAAGAATTCTATAATTCTCTGTCAAGACCTTAAAATGATAGCAGTTTTAAAAGAAATGTTTTTTCTCTAATACCATATACGGAACTTTTTTACTAAACGCTTTTCAAAGATTGTCAAAGGTGAACTGTGGTTCGTTATAAATAAAGGGTTATTATTGTTACAGCCTGCATCGCATTGTCTAACAACTCCAATTCCACGGTTTATGTTACTGATACAACATATAATGCTACAGCGACCTACACATGTAACACAGGTTATGTTATCTACAACACAACTAATACATCACTCTCTGTAATATGCAATGCAGATGGAAATTGGTCTAACGGCCAACCAACTTGTGTAAAAAGAGGTATGATTTTGCAGTTGTTGTTGTAGTTTAATTTTCTTTCGTAAAAATAATCATTAGGTGATAGTATACCAATTATCACGACTCTTTGCATTCTGATCTTTACATGAGACGATTTTGGTTTTAATTTCTGATTATTATTATTATTGTTATTATTGTTATAAGTTTTTTCTTTATGATGTTAATTATCATTGCTATGAAGGGGGCGAGCATGTTAAGATTTGGAGGTCGCTGGTTCTTTTCCCCAGCTCTGTCAGTGTTTCCACGGACCGATGATATTTATTGCGATAAGATTCATCTCTATCAAACTTTCTCACAGTTGACCATTATTTCGAAGATGATTATGTGGTAAGCAATTTTGGTGTTCACCTGGAAAACCCCAATCCTTTCGAACTCAAGCAAAAACTGCAGTCCTTGACCAGATAACAAGGCCAGTATGAAATCGATAGGATAACTCCTCTTTTGATAGTTGTGTCAGACAATGAAGTCACTTGTTTTGATGCTCCTTTCTTTTCCTAAATAATGAGTTTTTACAGTCAGGTTGAAAATATTTTCTGCACTTAAATGAAATGAAAAGACATGTCATACTTCCTCTTTTGGTCCGCTTTCAAGCCGGTTACACAAATCAAAGTACAATTTCTACAGTATAACAAAAGTGTTGAATCAACTGTGATTGAATATGCCATATTTAGGTATGGTCCTCTTATTTATGGTAAATATATCAGAAGCTTGGTGGAGTAAAAAAAGATGCCTCTCATTATTACTGAAATTATTCTCCCTAGGGCAAAGGTGAGAAGAAATAAACAGAAACTTTCTTTTATTTCAAAAAGTTTTCTTCACATTCCTTTTTACGGATGAAATCATTTTGAAATTGGCAAAACTGCCTTGGAAATAAACGTATTATAATATATGTTTGCTTATGATGACTCTATTCAAGGCTTCAATGTCAATCTTCCTTAGAAGACCAAACATATCAATTATATCCAGCGAAAGAATTCTATAATTCTCTGTCAAGACATTAAAATAATAGCAGTTTTTAAAGAAATGTTTTTTCTCTAATAACATGTTTGGAACTTTTTTACTAAACTCTTTTTAAAGATTGTGAAAGGTGAACTGTGGTTCGTTATAAATAAAGGGTTATTTTTCTTACAGCCTGTAACGCATTGTCTAACAACTCCAATTCCACGGTTTATGTTACTGATACAACATATAATGCTACAGCGACCTACACATGTAACACAGGTTATGTTATCTACAACACAACTAATACATCACTCTCTGTAACATGCAATGCAGATGGAAATTGGTCTAACGGCCAACCAACTTGTGTAAAAAGAGGTATGATTTTGCAGTTGTTGTTGAAGTTTAGTTTTCATTCGTAAAAATAATCATTAATTGATAGTATCTCTCAATTTTATCGACTCTGCGCATTCCGATCCACTTTTATAACATTTAAAGTTATTATTTTTTAAGTATAAACTTGTAATGTTGAAGAACAATTCTGTGAAGTGAAGGTGCAGCTTTGAGATCAGGAGGTCGCAGGTTCCAGTCTCCAGCTCGGGAAATTTCTTTCCGCGGATCTTTCACCACTAACCATTATTTCGACGATGTTTGAATGGGAAAGCAGATTTGAATTTCAGTGAGAAAATATAAATCCTTTCTGCTAGAGCCTCGAGTCAAGACATTAGTCCTCGACAAGAGAACAGAGCAGTATGAAATCACCTGAATATATCCATTATTATAGTAGTACAGGACTATCATGTCACTCTTTCTGAGGATTCTTCTTTTTTTTTTTTTTTTTTTTTTTTTTCCGACTGTTGAGGTTTTTTTGTTCACGAAGGAAGTATATCCTTAAGATAACTGGAATGAAAATTGATTTTTCACGAAGGACGTATATCCTGAAGTTAATTGAAATGAAAAAATTAATTTCCTGTTTTCGTTTTTGGTCCGTCTATTGACGGTATAAACAGATTAAAATACATTTTCTACAGTTTAACAAAAATGGTCAAACTACTATAAATGAACTTGCTATAATTTGTGTATATATCTCTTATTTATATTGTACATATCAGCAGTCTGGTCAAGTCAATAAATGCCACTAAAAATAACACAAGATAGTCTCCGAATGTATAAGGCTGGACGGAATAAACATGATCCGTCTATTATAGTTTTCTTCACTTTTTTCCTACGAGCAAAATCTGTTTAAAGTTCCCAATACCGCCGTGGAAATAATTCTATTAAAATAAACTTTCGTTTGAGTTGACTCTATTGTAGGTTTCATAGTCGATATACCTATATGATATTATTTAATGCAGGAATAAACATAAGCTGGGTTTTTTAATAGTTTTCTTCACATTAATGTTTACGAATGAAATCAGTTTGAACTGCAAAACTGTCCGGGAAATAAACGTATTATAATGATATTTTCATTATGGTGACGCTATTCAAGGTTTTATGGTCCATCTACCTTAGAAAACGTGACATTTAAGTCTCTGTCAAGGCATTTAACTCATGACAGTTTTTAAAGAAACATTTTTCTCTAATATCATATTTGGAACTTATTTACTAAACGCTTTTCAAAGGTTGTCGAAGATGAACAGTGTTTCGTAATTAATAAAGGTTTATCTTTGTGACAGCCTGTCCTGAATTGTCTAACAACTCCAATTTCACGGTTAATGTTACCGATAAAATATATAATGCTACAGCGACCTACACATGTAACACAGGTTATGTTATCCATGACACAACTAATACATCACACTCTGTAATATGCAATGCAGACGGAAATTAGTCTAAAGGCCAACCAACTTGTGTAAAAAGAGGTATGATTTTGCAGTTGTTGTTGAAGTTTAATTTTCTTTCGTAAAAATAATCATTAGATGATAGTATACCAATTATCACGACTCTTTGCATTCTGATCTTTGCATGAGACGATTTTGTTTTTAATTTCTGATTATTATTATTATTAGTTTTTTCTTTATGATGTTAATTATCATTGCTATTAAGTGGGCGAGCATGTTAAGATTTGGAGGTCGCTGGTTCTTTTCCCCAGCTCTGTCAGATTTTCAGTGGACCGATGATATTTACTGCGATAAGATTCATCTCTATTAAACTCTCTCACTGTTGACCATTATTTCGAAGATGATTGTGTGGTAAGCAGTTTTGGTGTTCACCTGGAAAACACCAATCCTTTCGGATTCAAGCAAAAACTGCAGTCCTTGACCAGTTAACAAGGCCAGTATGAAATCGCTTGGATAACTCCTCTTTTGATAGTTGTGCAAGACAATGAAGTCACTTGTTTTGATGCTCCTTTCGTTGCGAAAATAATGAGTTTTTACAGTCAGGTTGAAAATATTTTCTGCACTTAAATGAAATAAAAAGAGATGTCATACTTCCTCTTTTGGTCCGCTTTCAAGCCGGTTACAAAAAAATAAAGTACAATTTCTACAGTATAACAAAAGTGTTGAATCAACTATGATTGAATATGCCATATTTAGATATGGTCCTCTTATTTATGGTAAATATATCAGAAGCCTGGTGGAGTAAAAAATGACGCCTCTCATTATTACTGAAATTATTCTCCCTTGGGCAAAGGTGAGAAGGAATAAACATAAACTTTCTTTTTTTTTTCAAAAAGTTTTCTTCACATTACTTTTTACGGATGAAATCATTTTGAAATTGGCAGAACTGCCTTGGAAATAAACGTATTATAATATATGTTTGCTTATGATGACTCTATTCAAGGCTTCAATGTCAATCTACCTTAGAAAACCAAGCATATCAGTTATATCCAGCGAAAGAATTCTATAATTCTCTGTCAAGACATTAAAATGATAGCAGTTTTTAAAGAAATATTTTTTCTCTAATACCATATTTGGAACTTTTTTACTAAACGCTTTTCAAAGATTGTCAAAGGTGAACTGTCGTTCATTATAAATAAAGGATTATTTTTGTTACAGCCTGTAATGCATTGTCTAACAACTCCAATTCTACGGTTTATGTTACTGATACAACATATAATGCTACAGCGACCTACACATGTAATACAGGTTATGTTATCTACAACACAACTAATACATCACTCTCTGTAACATGCAATGCAGATGGAAATTGGTCTAACGGCCAACCAACTTGTGTAAAAAGAGGTATGATTTTGCAGTTGTTGTTGTAGTTTAATTTTCTTTCGTAAAAATAATCATTAGATGATAGTATACCAATTATCACGACTCTTTGCATTCTGATCTTTACATGAGACGATTTTGGTTTTAATTTCTGATTATTATTATTATTGTTATTATTGTTATAAGTTTTTTCTTTATGATGTTATATATCATTGCTATGAAGTGGGCGAGCATGTTAAGATTTGGAGGTCGCTGGTTCTTTTCCCCAGCTCTGTCAGTGTTTCCACGGACCGATGATATTTATTGCGATAAGATTCATCTCTATCAAACTTTCTCACAGTTGACCATTATTTCGAAGATGATTATGTGGTAAGCAATTTTGGTGTTCACCTGGAAAACCCCAATCCTTTCGAACTCAAGCAAAAACTGCAGTCCTTGACCAGATAACAAGGCCAGTATGAAATCGATAGGATAACTCCTCTTTTGATAGTTGTGTCAGACAATGCAGTCACTTGTTTTAATGCTCCTTTCTTTTCCTAAATAATGAGTTTTTACAGTCAGGTTGAAAATATTTTCTGCACTTAAATGAAATGAAAAGACATGTCATACTTCCTCTTTTGGTCCGCTTTCAAGCCGGTTACACAAATCAAAGTACAATTTCTACAGTATAACAAAAGTGTTGAATCAACTGTGATTGAATATGCCATATTTAGGTATGGTCCTCTTATTTATGGTAAATATATCAGAAGCCTGGTGGAGTAAAAAAAGATGCCTCTCATTATTACTGAAATTATTCTCCCTAGGGCAAAGGTGAGAAGGAATAAACAGAAACTTTCTTTTATTTCAAAAAGTTTTCTTCACATTCCTTTTTACGGATGAAATCATTTTGAAATTGGCAAAACTGCCTTGGAAATAAACGTATTATAATATATGTTTGCTTATGATGACTCTATTCAAGGCTTCAATGTCAATCTTCCTTAGAAAACCAAGCATATCAGTTATATCCAGCGAAAGAATTCTATAATTCTATGTCCAGACATTTAAATGATAGCAGTTTTTAAAGAAATATATTTTCTCTAATACCATATTTGGAACTTTTTTACTAAACGCTTTTCAAAGATTGTCAAATGTGAACTGTGGTTCGTTATAAATAAAGGGTTATTTTTGTTACAGCCTGTACCGCATTGTCTAACAACTCCAATTCCACGGTTTATGTTACTGATACAACATATAATGCTACAGCGACCTACACATGTAACACAGGTTATGTTATCTACAACACAACTAATACATCACTCTCTGTAACATGCAATGCAGATGGAAATTGGTCTAACGGCCAACCAACTTGTGTAAAAAGAGGTATGATTTTGCAGTTGTTGTTGTAGTTCAATTTTCTTTCGTAAAAATAATCATTAGATGATAGTATACCAATTATCACGACTCTTTGCATTCTGATCTTTGCATGAGACGATTTTGTTTTTAATTTCGGATTATTATTATTATAAGTTTTTTCTGTATGATTTTAATTATCATCGCTATGAAGTTGGCGAGCATGTTAAGATTTGGAGGTCGCTGGTTCTTTTCCCCAGCTCTGTCAGTTTTTCCGTGAACCGATGATATTTATTGCGATAAGATTCATCTCTATCAAACTCTCTCACTGTTGACCATTATTTCGAAGATGATTGTGTGGTAAGCAGTTTTGGTCTTCACCTGGATAACACCAATCCTTTCAGGCTGAAGCAAAAACTGCAGTCCTTGACAAGATAACAAGGCCAGTATGAAATCGCTTGGATAACTCCTCTTTTGATAGTTGTGCAAGACAATGAAGTCACTTGTTTTGATGCTCCCTTCGTTTCCAAAATAATGAGTTTTTACAGTCAGGTTGAAAATATTTTCTGCACTTAAATGAAATGAAAAGAGATGCCATACTTCCTCTTTTGGTCCGCTTTCAAGCCGGTTACACAAATTAAAGTACAGTTTTTACAGTATAACAAAAGTTGAATCAACTATGATTGAATATGCCATATTTATGTATGGTCCTCTTATTCATGGTAAATATATCAAAAGCCTGGTGGAGTAAAAAAAGATGCCTCTCATTATTACTGAAACTATTCTCCCTAGGGCAAAGGTGAGAAGGAATAAACAGAAACTTTCTTTTTTTTTTCAAAAAGTTTTCTTCACATTTCTTTTTACGGATGAAATCATTTTGAAATTGGCAAAGCTGCCTTGGAAATAAATGTGTTATAATATATGTTTGCTTATGATGACTCTATTCAAGGCTTCAATGTCAATCTTCCTTAGAAAACCAAGCATATCAGTTATATCCAGCGAAAGAATTCTATAATTCTCTGTCCAGACATTTAAATGATAGCAGTTTTTAAAGAAATATATTTTCTCTAATACCATATTTGGAACTTTTTTACTAAACGCTTTTCAAAGATTGTCAAATGTGAACTGTGGTTCGTTATAAATAAAGGGTTATTTTTGTTACAGCCTGTACCGCATTGTCTAACAACTCCAATTCCACGGTTTATGTTACTGATACAACATATAATGCTACAGCGACCTACACATGTAACACAGGTTATGTTATCTACAACACAACTAATACATCACTCTCTGTAACATGCAATGCAGATGGAAATTGGTCTAACGGCCAACCAACTTGTGTAAAAAGAGGTATGATTTTGCAGTTGTTGTTGTAGTTTAATTTTCTTTCGTAAAAATAATCATTAGATGATAGTATACCAATTATCACGACTCTTTGCATTCTGATCTTTGCATGAGACGATTTTGTTTTTAATTTCGGATTATTATTATTATAAGTTTTTTCTGTATGATTTTAATTATCATCGCTATGAAGTTGGCGAGCATGTTAAGATTTGGAGGTCGCTGGTTCTTTTCCCCAGCTCTGTCAGTTTTTCCGTGAACCGATGATATTTATTGCGATAAGATTCATCTCTATCAAACTCTCTCACGGTTGATCATTATTTGGAAGATGATTGTGTGGTAAGCAGTTTTGGTGTTCACCTGGATAACACCAATCCTTTCAGGCTCAAGCAAAAACTGCAGTCCTTGACAAGATAACAAGGCCAGTATGAAATCGCTTGGATAACTCCTCTTTTGATAGTTGTGCAAGACAATGAAGTCACTTGTTTTGATGCTCCCTTCGTTTCCAAAATAATGAGTTTTTACAGTCAGGTTGAAAATATTTTCTGCACTTAAATGAAATGAAAAGAGATGCCATACTTCCTCTTTTGGTCCGCTTCCAAGCCGGTTACACAAATTAAAGGACAATTTCTACAGTATAACAAAAGTGTTGAATCAACTATGATTGAATATGCCATATTTATGTATGGTCCTCTTATTCATGGTAAATATATCAGAAGCCTGGTGGAGTAAAAACAGATGACTCTCATTATTACTGAAACTATTCTCCCTAGGGCAAAGGTGAGAAGGAATAAACAGAAGCTTTCTTTTTTTTCAAAAAGTTTTCTTCACATTCCTTTTTACGGATGAAATCATTTTGAAATTGGCAAAACTGCCTTGGAAATAAAGGTATTATAATTATATGTTTGCTTATGATGACTCTATTCAAGGCTTCAATGTCAATCTTCCTTAGAAAACCAAGCATATCAGTTATATCCTGCGAAAGAATTCTATAATTCTCTGTCCAGACATTAAAATGATAGCAGTTTTAAAAGAAATGTTTTTCTCTAATAACATATTTTGAACTTTTTTACTAAACGCTTTTCAAAAATTGTCAAAGGTTAACTGTGGTTCGTTATAAATAAAGGGTTATTTTTGTTACAGCCTGTACCGCATTGTCTAACAACTCCAATTCTACGGTTTATGTTACTGATACAACATATAATGCTACAGCGACCTACACATGTAACACAGGTTATGTTATCTACAACACAACTAATACATCACTCTCTGTAACATGCAATCCAGATGGAAATTGGTCTAACGGCCAACTAACTTGTGTAAAAAGAGGTATGATTTTGAAGTTGTTGTTGTTGTTTAATTTTCTTTCGTAAAAATAATCATTAGATGATAGTATACCAATTATCACGACTCTTTGCATTCTGAACTTTGCATGAGACGATTTTGTTTTTAATTTCGGATTATTATTATTATAAGTTTTTTTCTTTATGATGTTAATTATCATTGCTATGAAGTGGGCGAGCATGTTAAGATTTGGAGGTCGCTGGTTCTTTTCCCCAGCTCTGTCAGTTTTTTCCGCGGACCGATGATATTTATTGCGATAAGATTCATCTCTATCAAACTCTCTCACTGTTGATCATTATTTCGAAGATGATTGTGTGGTAAGCACTTTTGGTGTTCACCTAGAAAACACCAAGCCTTTCGGGCTCAAGCAAAAAATGCAGTCCTTGACCAGATAACAAGGCCAGTATGAAATCGCTTGGATAACTCCTCTTTTGATAGTTGTGCAAGACAATGAAGTCACTTGTTTTGATGCTCCTTTCGTTTCGAAAATAATGAGTTTTTACAGTCAGGTTGAAAATATTTTCTGCACTTAAATGAAATGAAAAGAGATGCCATACTTCCTCTTTTGGTCCGCTTTTAAGCCGGTTACACAAATTAAAGTACAATTTTTACAGTATGACTAAAGTGTTGAATCAACTATGATTGAATATGCCATATTTATGTATGGTCCTCTTATTCATGGTAAATATATCAAAAGCCTGGTGGAGTAAAAAAAGATGCCTCTCATTATTACTGAAACTATTCTCCCTAGGGCAAAGGTGAGAAGGAATAAACAGAAACTTTCTTTTTTTTCAAAAAGTTTTCTTCACATTCCTTTTTACGGATGAAATCATTTTGAAACTGGCAAAACTGCCTTGGAAATAAACGTATTATAATATATGTTTGCTTATGATGACTCTATTCAAGGCTTCAATGTCAATCTTCCTTAGAAAACCAAGCATATCAGTTATATCCAGCGAAAGAATTCTATAATTCTCTGTCCAGACATTATTGTGGACGCAACTAACAAATGATAAACTAACATCACACCATTTACTATTTATTTGTTTTGACACATTATTTTTGGCTGCGGCAGAAGACATACAATTTACATATGGGCTGCCTCAAGTGATTATGGCAAGCCCAACAAAACAAGAGCCCCAACATATGGGCTTAAAATATCATCAACAACAAAACGCCCCAAAGTGGGCTCACAGAAGATCAAACGCCCCAATGTGGGCTACCAAATCAAATATGCCAATATCAAATGATAAGTATTCCCGGCTTACCCTGTGCTTCAGTAGCAAGCCAAGAACACCACATTTGTGTTCTATCACAACAGGTTTCCCAATTGTAACCTGTATCAAATATGTCAACATAAAGCAATCACTGTTCCTGGCTTACTCTGTGAAACAGTAGCAAGCAAGAACTACCACACATTTGTGACTTATCCTCGAAAACATTGTCATGATAGCAATAGAAAAACATTAAAAATCTAAATATTTACATAACATAAGAACACTTTTACACTTCCTAATTATTTTGCTGTACGCCATACGATCCTAATTCTATAATTCTCTGTCCAGACATTAAAATGATAGCAGTTTTTAAAGAAATATTCTTTCTCTAATGCCATATTTCGAAGTTTTTTACTAAACGCTATTCAAAGATTGTCAAATGTGAACTGTGGTTCGTTATAAATAAAGGGTTATTTTTGTTACAGCCTGTACCGCATTGTCTAACAACTCCAATTCCACGGTTTATGTTACTGATACAATATATAATGCTACAGCGACCTACACATGTAACACAGGTTATGTTATCTACAACACAACTAATACATCACTCTCTGTAACATGCAATGCAGATGGAAATTGGTCTAACGGCCAACCAACTTGTGTAAAAAGAGGTATGATTTTGCAGTTGTTGTTGTAGTTTAATTTTCTTTCGTAAAAATAATCATTAGGTGATAGTATATCAATTATCACGACTCTTTGCATTCTGATCTTTGCATGAGACGATTTTGTTTTTAATTTCTGATTATTATTATTATAAGTTTTTTCTGTATGATGTTAATTATCATCGCTATGAAGTGGGCGAGCATGTTAAGATTTGGAGGTCGCTGGTTCTTTTCCCCAGCTCTGTCAGTTTTTCCGTGAACCGATGATATTTATTGCGATAAGATTCATCTCTATCAAACTCTCTCACTGTTGACGATTATTTCGAAGATGATTGTGTGGTAAGCAGTTTTGGTGTTCACCTGGAAAACACCAATCCTTTCAGGCTCAAGCAAAAACTGCAGTCCTTGACAAGATAACAAGGCCAGTATGAAATCGCTTGGATAACTCCTCTTTTGATAGTTGTGCAAGACAATGAAGTCACTTGTTTTGATGTTCGTTTCGTTGCGAAAATAATGAGTTTTTACAGTCAGGTTGAAAATATTTTCTGCACTTAAATGAAATGAAAAGAGATGCTATACTTCCTCTTTTGGTCCGCTTTCAAGCCGGTTACACAAATTAAAGGACAATTTCTACAGTATAACAAAAGTGTTGAATCAACTATGATTGAATATGCCATATTTATGTATGGTCCTCTTATTCATGATAATTATATCAGAAGCCTGGTGGAGTAAAAACAGATGACTCTCATTATTACTGAAACTATTCTCCCTAGGGCAAAGGTGAGAAGGAATAAACAGAAGCTTTCTTTTTTTTCAAAACGTTTTCTTCACATTCCTTTTTACGGATGAAATTATTTTGAAATTGGCAAAACTGCCTTGGAAATAAAGGTATTATAATTATATGTTTGCTTATGATGACTCTATTCAAGGCTTCAATGTCAATCTTCCTTAGAAAACCAAGCATATCAGTTATATCCTGCGAAAGAATTCTATAATTCTCTGTCCAGACATTAAAATGATAGCAGTTTTAAAAGAAATGTTTTTTCTCTAATAACATATTTTGAACTTTTTTACTAAACGCTTTTCAAAAATTGTCAAAGGTTAACTGTGGTTCGTTATAAATAAAGGGTTATTTTTGTTACAGCCTGTACCGCATTGTCTAACAACTCCAATTCTACGGTTTATGTTACTGATACAACATATAATGCTACAGCGACCTACACATGTAACACAGGTTATGTTATCTACAACACAACTAATACATCACTCTCTGTAACATGCAATGCAGATGGAAATTGGTCTAACGGCCAACTAACTTGTGTAAAAAGAGGTATGATTTTGCAGTTGTTGTTGTAGTTTAATTTTCTTTCGTAAAAATAATCATTAGATGACAGTATACCAATTATCACGACTCTTTGCATTCTGAACTTTGCATGAGACGATTTTGTTTTTAATTTCTGATTATTATTATTATAAGTTTTTTCTTTATGATGTTAATTATCATTGCTATGAAGTGGGCAAGCATGTTAAGATTTGGAGGTCGCTGGTTCTTTTCCCCATCTCTGTCAGTTTTTTCCGCGGACCGATGATATTTATTGCGATAAGATTCATCTCTATCAAACTTTCTCACTGTTGATCATTATTTCGAAGATGATTGTGTGGTAGGCACTTTTGGTGTTCACCTAGAAAACACCAATCCTTTCAGGCTCAAGCAAATACTGCAGTCCTTGACAAGATAACAAGGCCAGTATGAAATCGCTTGGATAACTCCTCTTTTGATAGTTGTGCAAGACAATGAAGTCACTTGTTTTGATGCTCCCTTCGTTTCGAAAATAATGAGTTTTTACAGTCAGGTTGAAAATATTTTCTGCACTTAAATGAAATGAAAAGAGATGCCATACTTCCTCTTTTGGTCCGCTTTCAAGCCGGTTACACAAATTAAAGTACAATTTCTACAGTATAACAAAAGTGTTGAATCAACTATGATTGAATATGGCATATTTAGGTATGGTCCTCTTATTCATGGTAAATATATCAAAAGCCTAGTGGAGTAAAAAAAGATGCTTCTCATTATTACTGAAACTATTCTCCCTAGGGCAAAGGTGAGAAGGAATAAACAGAAAGTTTCTTTTTTTTCCAAAAGTTTTCTTCACATTCCTTTTTACGGATGAAATCATTTTGAAATTGGCAAAACTGCCTTGGAAATAAACGTATTATAATATATGTTTGCTTATGATGACTCTATTCAAGGCTTCAATGTCAATCTTCCTTAGAAAACCAAGCATATCAGTTATATCCAGCGAAAGACTTCTATAATTCTCTGTCAAGACATTAAAATGATAGCAGTTTTTAAAGAAATATTTTTTCTCTAATAACATATTTTGAACTTTTTTACTAAACGCTTTTCAAAGATTGTCAAAGGTGAACTGTGGTTCGTTATAAATAAAGGGTTATTATTGTTACAGCCTGTACCGCATTGTCTAACAACTCCAATTCTACGGTTTATGTTACTGATACAACATATAATGCTACAGCGACCTACACATGTAACACAGGTTATGTTATCTACAACACAACTAATACATCACTCTCTGTAACATGCAATGCAGATGGAAATTGGTCTAACGGCCAACCAACTTGTGTAAAAAGAGGTATGATTTTGCAGTTGTTGTTGTAGTTTAATTTTCTTTCGTAAAAATAATCATTAGATGATAGTATACCAATTATCACGACTCTTTGCATTCTGATCTTTACATGAGACGATTTTGTGTTTAATTTCTGATTATTATTATTATTATAAGTTTTTTCTTTATGATATTAATTATCATCGCTATGAAGTTGGCGAGCATGTTAAGATTTGGAGGTCGCTGGTTCTTTTCCCCAGCTCTGTCAGTTTTTCCGTGAACCGATGATATTTATTGCGATAAGATTCATCTCTATCAAACTCTCTCACTGTTGACGATTATTTCGAAGATGATTGTGTGGTAAGCAGTTTTGGTGTTCACCTGGAAAACACCAATCCTTTCAGGCTCAAGCAAAAACTGCAGTCCTTGACCAGATAACAAGGCCAGTATGAAATCTCTTGGATAACTCCTCTTTTGATAGTTGTGCAAGACAATCAAGTCACTTGCTTTGATGCTGCTTTCGTTTCGAATATTATGAGTTTTTACATTCAGGTTGAAAACATTTCCTGCACTTAAATGAAATGAAAAGCGATGCCATACTTCCTCTTTTGGTCCGCTTTCAAGCCGGTTACACAAATTAAAGGACAATTTCTACAGTATAACAAAAGTGTTGAATCAACTATGATTGAATATGCCATATTTAGGTATGGTCCTCTTATTTATGGTAAATATATCAAAAGCCTGGTGGAGTAAAAAATGATGCCTCTCATTATTACTGAAATTATTCTCCCTTGGGTAAAGGTGAGAAGGAATAAACAGAAAGTTTCTTTTTTTTCAAAAAGTTTTCTTCACATTCCTTTTTACAGATGAAATCATTTTGAAATTGGCAAAACTGCCTTGGAAATAAACGTATTATAATATATGTTTGTTTATGATGACTATTCAAGGCTTCAATGTCAATCTTCCTTAGAAAACCAAGCATATCAGTTATATCCAGCGAAAGACTTCTATAATTCTCTGTCAAGACATTAAAATGATAGCAGTTTTTAAAGAAATATTTTTCCTCTAACACGATATTTGGAACTTTTTTACTAAACGCTTTTCAAAGATTGTCAAATGTGAACTGTGGTTCGTTATAAATAAAGGGTTATTTTTGTTACAGCCTGTACCGCATTGTCTAACAACTCCAATTTCACGGTTTATGTTACTGATACAACATATAATGCTACAGCGACCTACACATGTAACACAGGTTATGTTATCTACAACACAACTAATACATCACTCTCTGTAACATGCAATGCAGATGGAAATTGGTCTAACGGCCAACTAACTTGTGTAAAAAGAGGTATGATTTTGCAGTTGTTGTTGTAGTTTAATATATTTTCGTAAAAATAATCATTAGATGATAGTATACCAATTATCACGACTCTTTGCATTCTGATCTTTACATGGGACGATTTTGTATTTAATTTCGGATTATTATTATTATTATAAGTTTTTTCTTTATGATGTTAATTATCATCGCTATGAAGTGGGCGAGCATGTTAAGATTTGGAGGTCGCTGGTTCTTTTCCCCAGCTCTGTCAGTTTTTCCGTGAACCGATGATATTTATTGCGATAAGATTCATCTCTATCAAACTCTCTCACTGTTGACGATTATTTCGAAGATGATTGTGTGGTAAGCAGTTTTGGTGTTCACCTGGAAAACACCAATCCTTTCAGGCTCAAGCAAAAACTGCAGTCCTTGACCAGATAACAAGGCCAGTATGAAATCTCTTGGATAACTCCTCTTTTGATAGTTGTGCAAGACAATCAAGTCACTTGCTTTGATGCTGCTTTCGTTTCGAATATTATGAGTTTTTACATTCAGGTTGAAAACATTTCCTGCACTTAAATGAAATGAAAAGCGATGCCATACTTCCTCTTTTGGTCCGCTTTCAAGCCGGTTACACAAATTAAAGGACAATTTCTACAGTATAACAAAAGTGTTGAATCAACTATGATTGAATATGCCATATTTAGGTATGGTCCTCTTATTTATGGTAAATATATCAAAAGCCTGGTGGAGTAAAAAATGATGCCTCTCATTATTACTGAAATTATTCTCCCTTGGGTAAAGGTGAGAAGGAATAAACAGAAAGTTTCTTTTTTTTCAAAAAGTTTTCTTCACATTCCTTTTTACAGATGAAATCATTTTGAAATTGGCAAAACTGCCTTGGAAATAAACGTATTATAATATATGTTTGTTTATGATGACTATTCAAGGCTTCAATGTCAATCTTCCTTAGAAAACCAAGCATATCAGTTATATCCAGCGAAAGACTTCTATAATTCTCTGTCAAGACATTAAAATGATAGCAGTTTTTAAAGAAATATTTTTCCTCTAACACGATATTTGGAACTTTTTTACTAAACGCTTTTCAAAGATTGTCAAATGTGAACTGTGGTTCGTTATAAATAAAGGGTTATTTTTGTTACAGCCTGTACCGCATTGTCTAACAACTCCAATTTCACGGTTTATGTTACTGATACAACATATAATGCTACAGCGACCTACACATGTAACACAGGTTATGTTATCTACAACACAACTAATACATCACTCTCTGTAACATGCAATGCAGATGGAAATTGGTCTAACGGCCAACTAACTTGTGTAAAAAGAGGTATGATTTTGCAGTTGTTGTTGTAGTTTAATATATTTTCGTAAAAATAATCATTAGATGATAGTATACCAATTATCACGACTCTTTGCATTCTGATCTTTACATGGGACGATTTTGTATTTAATTTCGGATTATTATTATTATTATAAGTTTTTTCTTTATGATGTTAATTATCATCGCTATGAAGTGGGCGAGCATGTTAAGATTTGGAGGTCGCTGGTTCTTTTCCCCAGCTCTGTCAGTTTTTCCGTGAACCGATGATATTTATTGCGATAAGATTCATCTCTATCAAACTCTCTCACTGTTGACGATTATTTCGAAGATGATTGTGTGGTAAGCAGTTTTGGTGTTCACCTGGAAAACACCAATCCTTTCAGGCTCAAGCAAAAACTGCAGTCCTTGACCAGTTAACAAGGCCAGTATGAAATCGCTTGGATAACTCCTCTTTTGATAGTTGTGCAAGACAATGAAGTCACTTCCTTTGATGCTCCTTTCCTTTCGAAAATAGTGAGTTTTTACAGTCAGGTTGAAAATATTTTCTGCACTTAAATGAAATGAAAAGAGATGCCATACTTCCTCTTTTGGTCCGCTTTCAAGCCGGTTACACAAATTAAAGTACAGTTTCTACAGTATAACAAAAGTGTTGAATCAACTATGACTGAATATGCCATATTTAGGTATGGTCCTCTTATTTATGGTAAATATATCAAAAGTCTGGTGGAGTAAAAAAAGATGCCTCTCATTATTACTGAAACTATTCTCCCTAATCCAAAGGTGAGAAGGAATAAACAGAAGTTTTTTTTTTTTTTTTTTTTCTTTTTTTTTTTTTTAAGTTTTCTTCACATTCCTTTTTACGGATGAAACTATTTTGAAGTTGGCAAAACTGCCTTGGAAATAAACGTATTATAATATATGTTTGCTTATGATGACTCTATTCGAGGCTTCAATGTCAATCTTCCTTAGAAAACTAAGCATATCAGTTATATCCAGCGAAAGAATTCTATAATTCTCTGTCAAGACCTTAAAATGATAGCAGTTTTAAAAGAAATGTTTTTTCTCTAATACCACATATGGAACTTTTTTACTAAACGCTTTTCAAAGATTGTCAAAGGTGAACTGTGGTTCGTTATAAATAAAGGGTTATTATTGTTACAGCCTGCATCGCATTGTCTAACAACTCCAATTCCACGGTTTATGTTACTGATACAACATATAATGCTACAGCGACCTACACATGTAACACAGGTTATGTTATCTACAACACAACTAATACATCACTCTCTGTAATATGCAATGCAGATGGAAATTGGTCTAACGGCCAACCAACTTGTGTAAAAAGAGGTATGATTTTGCAGTTGTTGTTGTAGTTTAATTTTCTTTCGTAAAAATAATCATTAGGTGATAGTATACCAATTATCACGACTCTTTGCATTCTGATCTTTACATGAGACGATTTTGGTTTTAATTTCTGATTATTATTATTATTGTTATTATTGTTATAAGTTTTTTCTTTATGATGTTAATTATCATTGCTATGAAGGGGGCGAGCATGTTAAGATTTGGAGGTCGCTGGTTCTTTTCCCCAGCTCTGTCAGTGTTTCCACGGACCGATGATATTTATTGCGATAAGATTCATCTCTATCAAACTTTCTCACAGTTGACCATTATTTCGAAGATGATTATGTGGTAAGCAATTTTGGTGTTCACCTGGAAAACCCCAATCCTTTCGAACTCAAGCAAAAACTGCAGTCCTTGACCAGATAACAAGGCCAGTATGAAATCGATAGGATAACTCCTCTTTTGATAGTTGTGTCAGACAATGAAGTCACTTGTTTTGATGCTCCTTTCTTTTCCTAAATAATGAGTTTTTACAGTCAGGTTGAAAATATTTTCTGCACTTAAATGAAATGAAAAGACATGTCATACTTCCTCTTTTGGTCCGCTTTCAAGCCGGTTACACAAATCAAAGTACAATTTCTACAGTATAACAAAAGTGTTGAATCAACTGTGATTGAATATGCCATATTTAGGTATGGTCCTCTTATTTATGGTAAATATATCAGAAGCCTGGTGGAGTAAAAAAAGATGCCTCTCATTATTACTGAAATTATTCTCCCTAGGGCAAAGGTGAGAAGGAATAAACAGAAACTTTCTTTTATTTCAAAAAGTTTTCTTCACATTCCTTTTTACGGATGAAATCATTTTGAAATTGGCAAAACTGCCTTGGAAATAAACGTATTATAATATATGTTTGCTTATGATGACTCTATTCAAGGCTTCAATGTCAATCTTCCTTAGAAGACCAAGCATATCAATTATATCCAGCGAAAGAATTCTATAATTCTCTGTCAAGACATTAAAATAATAGCAGTTTTTAAAGAAATGTTTTTTCTCTAATAACATGTTTGGAACTTTTTTACTAAACTCTTTTTAAAGATTGTGAAAGGTGAACTGTGGTTCGTTATAAATAAAGGGTTATTTTTCTTACAGCCTGTAACGCATTGTCTAACAACTCCAATTCCACGGTTTATGTTACTGATACAACATATAATGCTACAGCGACCTACACATGTAACACAGGTTATGTTATCTACAACACAACTAATACATCACTCTCTGTAACATGCAATGCAGATGGAAATTGGTCTAACGGCCAACCAACTTGTGTAAAAAGAGGTATGATTTTGCTGTTGTTGTTGAAGTTTAGTTTTCATTCGTAAAAATAATCATTAATTGATAGTATCTCTCAATTTTATCGACTCTGCGCATTCCGATCCACTTTTATAACATTTAAAGTTATTATTTTTTAAGTATAAACTTGTAATGTTGAAGAACAATTCTGTGAAGTGAAGGTGCAGCTTTGAGATCAGGAGGTCGCAGGTTCCAGTCTCCAGCTCGGGAAATTTCTTTCCGCGGATCTTTCACCACTAACCATTATTTCGACGATGTTTGAATGGGAAAGCAGATTTGAATTTCAGTGAGAAAATATAAATCCTTTCTGCTAGAGCCTCGAGTCAAGACATTAGTCCTCGACAAGAGAACAGAGCAGTATGAAATCACCTGAATATATCCATTATTATAGTAGTACAGGACTATCATGTCACTCTTTCTGAGGATTCTTCTTTTTTTTTTTTTTTTTTTTTTTTTCGACTGTTGAGGTTTTTTTGTTCACGAAGGAAGTATATCCTTAAGATAACTGGAATGAAAATTGATTTTTCACGAAGGACGTATATCCTGAAGTTAATTGAAATGAAAAAATTAATTTCCTGTTTTCGTTTTTGGTCCGTCTATTGACGGTATAAACAGATTAAAATACATTTTCTACAGTTTAACAAAAATGGTCAAACTACTATAAATGAACTTGCTATAATTTGTGTATATATCTCTTATTTATATTGTACATATCAGCAGTCTGGTCAAGTCAATAAATGCCACTAAAAATAACACAAGATAGTCTCCGAATGTATAAGGCTGGACGGAATAAACATGATCCGTCTATTATAGTTTTCTTCACTTTTTTCCTACGAGCAAAATCTGTTTAAAGTTCCCAATACCGCCGTGGAAATAATTCTATTAAAATAAACTTTCGTTTGAGTTGACTCTATTGTAGGTTTCATAGTCGATATACCTATATGATATTATTTAATGCAGGAATAAACATAAGCTGGGTTTTTTAATAGTTTTCTTCACATTAATTTTTACGAATGAAATCAGTTTGAACTGCAAAACTGTCCGGGAAATAAACGTATTATAATGATATTTTCATTATGGTGACTCTATTCAAGGTTTTATGGTCCATCTACCTTAGAAAACGTGACATTTAAGTCTCTGTCAAGGCATTTAACTCATGACAGTTTTTAAAGAAACATTTTTCTCTAATATCA
This sequence comes from Tridacna gigas, assembly GCA_945859785.2. Classification (NCBI taxonomy): domain Eukaryota; kingdom Metazoa; phylum Mollusca; class Bivalvia; order Cardiida; family Cardiidae; genus Tridacna; species Tridacna gigas. Next base: position 8,450,963 of record OX244031.2, on the reverse strand, counting down.
TATTTGGAACTTATTTACTAAACGCTTTTCAAAGGTTGTCGAAGATGAACAGTGTTTCGTAATTAATAAAGGTTTATCTTTGTGACAGCCTGTCCTGAATTGTCTAACAACTCCAATTTCACGGTTAATGTTACCGATAAAATATATAATGCTACAGCGACCTACACATGTAACACAGGTTATGTTATCCATGACACAACTAATACATCACACTCTGTAATATGCAATGCAGACGGAAATTAGTCTAAAGGCCAACCAACTTGTGTAAAAAGAGGTATGATTTTGCAGTTGTTGTTGAAGTTTAATTTTCTTTCGTAAAAATAATCATTAGATGATAGTATACCAATTATCACGACTCTTTGCATTCTGATCTTTGCATGAGACGATTTTGTTTTTAATTTCTGATTATTATTATTATTAGTTTTTTCTTTATGATGTTAATTATCATTGCTATTAAGTGGGCGAGCATGTTAAGGTTTGGAGGTCGCTGGTTCTTTTCCCCAGCTCTGTCAGATTTTCAGTGGACCGATGATATTTACTGCGATAAGATTCATCTCTATTAAACTCTCTCACTGTTGACCATTATTTCGAAGATGATTGTGTGGTAAGCAGTTTTGGTGTTCACCTGGAAAACACCAATCCTTTCGGATTCAAGCAAAAACTGCAGTCCTTGACCAGTTAACAAGGCCAGTATGAAATCGCTTGGATAACTCCTCTTTTGATAGTTGTGCAAGACAATGAAGTCACTTGTTTTGATGCTCCTTTCGTTGCGAAAATAATGAGTTTTTACAGTCAGGTTGAAAATATTTTCTGCACTTAAATGAAATAAAAAGAGATGTCATACTTCCTCTTTTGGTCCGCTTTCAAGCCGGTTACAAAAAAATAAAGTACAATTTCTACAGTATAACAAAAGTGTTGAATCAACTATGATTGAATATGCCATATTTAGATATGGTCCTCTTATTTATGGTAAATATATCAGAAGCCTGGTGGAGTAAAAAATGACGCCTCTCATTATTACTGAAATTATTCTCCCTTGGGCAAAGGTGAGAAGGAATAAACATAAACTTTCTTTTTTTTTTCAAAAAGTTTTCTTCACATTACTTTTTACGGATGAAATCATTTTGAAATTGGCAGAACTGCCTTGGAAATAAACGTATTATAATATATGTTTGCTTATGATGACTCTATTCAAGGCTTCAATGTCAATCTACCTTAGAAAACCAAGCATATCAGTTATATCCAGCGAAAGAATTCTATAATTCTCTGTCAAGACATTAAAATGGTAGCAGTTTTTAAAGAAATAATTTTTCTCTAATACCATATTTGGAACTTTTTTACTAAACGCTTTTCAAAGATTGTCAAAGGTGAACTGTCGTTCATTATAAATAAAGGATTATTTTTGTTACAGCCTGTAATGCATTGTCTAACAACTCCAATTCTACGGTTTATGTTACTGATACAACATATAATGCTACAGCGACCTACACATGTAATACAGGTTATGTTATCTACAACACAACTAATACATCACTCTCTGTAACATGCAATGCAGATGGAAATTGGTCTAACGGCCAACCAACTTGTGTAAAAAGAGGTATGATTTTGCAGTTGTTGTTGTAGTTTAATTTTCTTTCGTAAAAATAATCATTAGATGATAGTATACCAATTATCACGACTCTTTGCATTCTGATCTTTACATGAGACGATTTTGGTTTTAATTTCTGATTATTATTATTATTGTTATTATTGTTATAAGTTTTTTCTTTATGATGTTAATTATCATTGCTATGAAGTGGGCGAGCATGTTAAGATTTGGAGGTCGCTGGTTCTTTTCCCCAGCTCTGTCAGGGTTTCCACGGACCGATGATATTTATTGCGATAAGATTCATCTCTATCAAACTTTCTCACAGTTGACCATTATTTCGAAGATGATTATGTGGTAAGCAATTTTGGTGTTCACCTGGAAAACCCCAATCCTTTCGAACTCAAGCAAAAACTGCAGTCCTTGACCAGATAACAAGGCCAGTATGAAATCGATAGGATAACTCCTCTTTTGATAGTTGTGTCAGACAATGCAGTCACTTGTTTTAATGCTCCTTTCTTTTCCTAAATAATGAGTTTTTACAGTCAGGTTGAAAATATTTTCTGCACTTAAATGAAATGAAAAGACATGTCATACTTCCTCTTTTGGTCCGCTTTCAAGCCGGTTACACAAATCAAAGTACAATTTCTACAGTATAACAAAAGTGTTGAATCAACTGTGATTGAATATGCCATATTTAGGTATGGTCCTCTTATTTATGGTAAATATATCAGAAGCCTGGTGGAGTAAAAAAAGATGCCTCTCATTATTACTGAAATTATTCTCCCTAGGGCAAAGGTGAGAAGGAATAAACAGAAACTTTCTTTTATTTCAAAAAGTTTTCTTCACATTCCTTTTTACGGATGAAATCATTTTGAAATTGGCAAAACTGCCTTGGAAATAAACGTATTATAATATATGTTTGCTTATGATGACTCTATTCAAGGCTTCAATGTCAATCTTCCTTAGAAGACCGAGCATATCAGTTATATCCAGCGAAAGAATTCTATAATTCTCTGTCAAGACATTAAAATAATAGCAGTTTTTAAAGAAATGTTTTTTCTCTAATAACATGTTTGGAACTTTTTTACTAAACTCTTTTTAAAGATTGTGAAAGGTGAACTGTGGTTCGTTATAAATAAAGGGTTATTTTTCTTACAGCCTGTAACGCATTGTCTAACAACTCCAATTCCACGGTTTATGTTACTGATACAACATATAATGCTACAGCGACCTACACATGTAACACAGGTTATGTTATCTACAACACAACTAATACATCACTCTCTGTAACATGCAATGCAGATGGAAATTGGTCTAACGGCCAACCAACTTGTGTAAAAAGAGGTATGATTTTGCTGTTGTTGTTGAAGTTTAGTTTTCATTCGTAAAAATAATCATTAATTGATAGTATCTCTCAATTTTATCGACTCTGCGCATTCCGATCCACTTTTATAACATTTAAAGTTATTATTTTTTAAGTATAAACTTGTAATGTTGAAGAACAATTCTGTGAAGTGAAGGTGCAGCTTTGAGATCAGGAGGTCGCAGGTTCCAGTCTCCAGCTCGGGAAATTTCTTTCCGCGGATCTTTCACCACTAACCATTATTTCGACGATGTTTGAATGGGAAAGCAGATTTGAATTTCAGTGAGAAAATATAAATCCTTTCTGCTAGAGCCTCGAGTCAAGACATTAGTCCTCGACAAGAGAACAGAGCAGTATGAAATCACCTGAATATATCCATTATTATAGTAGTACAGGACTATCATGTCACTCTTTCTGAGGATTCTTCTTTTTTTTTTTTTTTTTTTTTTTTTTTCCGACTGTTGAGGTTTTTTTGTTCACGAAGGAAGTATATCCTTAAGATAACTGGAATGAAAATTGATTTTTCACGAAGGACGTATATCCTGAAGTTAATTGAAATGAAAAAATTAATTTCCTGTTTTCGTTTTTGGTCCGTCTATTGACGGTATAAACAGATTAAAATACATTTTCTACAGTTTAACAAAAATGGTCAAACTACTATAAATGAACTTGCTATAATTTGTGTATATATCTCTTATTTATATTGTACATATCAGCAGTCTGGTCAAGTCAATAAATGCCACTAAAAATAACACAAGATAGTCTCCGAATGTATAAGGCTGGACGGAATAAACATGATCCGTCTATTATAGTTTTCTTCACTTTTTTCCTACGAGCAAAATCTGTTTAAAGTTCCCAATACCGCCGTGGAAATAATTCTATTAAAATAAACTTTCGTTTGAGTTGACTCTATTGTAGGTTTCATAGTCGATATACCTATATGATATTATTTAATGCAGGAATAAACATAAGCTGGGTTTTTTAATAGTTTTCTTCACATTAATTTTTACGAATGAAATCAGTTTGAACTGCAAAACTGTCCGGGAAATAAACGTATTATAATGATATTTTCATTATGGTGACTCTATTCAAGGTTTTATGGTCCATCTACCTTAGAAAACGTGACATTTAAGTCTCTGTCAAGGCATTTAACTCATGACAGTTTTTAAAGAAACATTTTTCTCTAATATCATATTTGGAACTTATTTACTAAACGCTTTTCAAAGGTTGTCGAAGATGAACGGTGTTTCGTAATTAATAAAGGTTTATCTTTGTGACAGCCTGTCCTGAATTGTCTAACAACTCCAATTTCACGGTTAATGTTACCGATAAAATATATAATGCTACAGCGACCTACACATGTAACACAGGTTATGTTATCCATGACACAACTAATACATCACACTCTGTAATATGCAATGCAGACGGAAATTAGTCTAAAGGCCAACCAACTTGTGTAAAAAGAGGTATGATTTTGCAGTTGTTGTTGAAGTTTAATTTTCTTTCGTAAAAATAATCATTAGATGATAGTATACCAATTATCACGACTCTTTGCATTCTGATCTTTGCATGAGACGATTTTGTTTTTAATTTCTGATTATTATTATTATTAGTTTTTTCTTTATGATGTTAATTATCATTGCTATTAAGTGGGCGAGCATGTTAAGATTTGGAGGTCGCTGGTTCTTTTCCCCAGCTCTGTCAGATTTTCAGTGGACCGATGATATTTACTGCGATAAGATTCATCTCTATTAAACTCTCTCACTGTTGACCATTATTTCGAAGATGATTGTGTGGTAAGCAGTTTTGGTGTTCACCTGGAAAACACCAATCCTTTCGGATTCAAGCAAAAACTGCAGTCCTTGACCAGTTAACAAGGCCAGTATGAAATCGCTTGGATAACTCCTCTTTTGATAGTTGTGCAAGACAATGAAGTCACTTGTTTTGATGCTCCTTTCGTTGCGAAAATAATGAGTTTTTACAGTCAGGTTGAAAATATTTTCTGCACTTAAATGAAATAAAAAGAGATGTCATACTTCCTCTTTTGGTCCGCTTTCAAGCCGGTTACAAAAAAATAAAGTACAATTTCTACAGTATAACAAAAGTGTTGAATCAACTATGATTGAATATGCCATATTTAGATATGGTCCTCTTATTTATGGTAAATATATCAGAAGCCTGGTGGAGTAAAAAATGACGCCTCTCATTATTACTGAAATTATTCTCCCTTGGGCAAAGGTGAGAAGGAATAAACATAAACTTTCTTTTTTTTTTCAAAAAGTTTTCTTCACATTACTTTTTACGGATGAAATCATTTTGAAATTGGCAGAACTGCCTTGGAAATAAACGTATTATAATATATGTTTGCTTATGATGACTCTATTCAAGGCTTCAATGTCAATCTACCTTAGAAAACCAAGCATATCAGTTATATCCAGCGAAAGAATTCTATAATTCTCTGTCAAGACATTAAAATGGTAGCAGTTTTTAAAGAAATAATTTTTCTCTAATACCATATTTGGAACTTTTTAACTAAACGCTTTTCAAAGATTGTCAAAGGTGAACTGTCGTTCATTATAAATAAAGGATTATTTTTGTTACAGCCTGTAATGCATTGTCTAACAACTCCAATTCTACGGTTTATGTTACTGATACAACATATAATGCTACAGCGACCTACACATGTAATACAGGTTATGTTATCTACAACACAACTAATACATCACTCTCTGTAACATGCAATGCAGATGGAAATTGGTCTAACGGCCAACCAACTTGTGTAAAAAGAGGTATGATTTTGCAGTTGTTGTTGTAGTTTAATTTTCTTTCGTAAAAATAATCATTAGATGATAGTATACCAATTATCACGACTCTTTGCATTCTGATCTTTGCATGAGACGATTTTGTTTTTAATTTCTGATGATTATCATTATAAGTTTTTTCTTTATGATGTTAATTATCATCGCTATAAAGTGGACGAGTATGTTAAGATTTGGAGGTCGCTGGTTGTTTTTCCCCAGCTCTGTCAGTTTTTCCGTGAACCGATGATATTTATTCCGATAAGATTCATCTCTATCAAACTCTCTCACTGTTGACCATTATTTCGAAGATGATTGTGTGGTAAGCAGTTTTGGTGTTCACCTGGAAAACACCAATCCTTTCAGGCTCAAGCAAAAACTGCAGTCCTTGACCAGTTAACAAGGCCAGTATGAAATCGCTTGGATAACTCCTCTTTTGATAGTTGTGGAAGACAATGAAGTCACTTGTTTTGATGCTCCTTTCGTGTCAAAGTAATGAGTTTTTACAGTCAGGTTGAAAATACTTTCTGCACTGAAATGAAAAGAAAAGAAATGTCATACTTCCTCTTTTGGTCCGCTTTCAAGCCGGTTATACAAATTAAAGTACAATTTCTACAGTATAACAAAAGTGTTGAATCAACTATGATTGAATATGCCATATTTAGGTATGGTCCTCTTATTTATGGTTAATATATCAGAAGCCTGGTGGAGTAAAAAAAGATGCCTCTCATTATTACTGAAACTATTCTCCCTAGGGCAAACGTGAGAAGGAATAAACACAAACTTTTTTTCTTTTTTTTTTTTTTTTTTTTTTTCTAAGTTTTCTTCACATTCCTTTATACGGATGAAATCATTTTGAAATTGGCAAAACTGCCTTGGTAATAAATGTATTATAATACAAGTTTGCTTATGATGACTCTATTCAAGGCTTCATTGTCAATCTACCTTAGAAAACCAAGCGTATCAGTTGTATCCACCGAAAGAAGTCTATAATTCTCTATCAAGTCATTAAAATGATAGCAGTTTTTAAACAAATATTTTTTTCTCTAATACCATATTTGAAACTTTTTTACTAAACGCTTTTCAAAGATTGTCAAATGTGAACTGTGGTTCGTTATAAATAAAGGGTTATTTTTGTTACAGCCTGCACCACATTGTCTAACAACTCCAATTTCACGGTTTATTTTACTGATACAACATATAATGCTACAGCGACCTACACATGTAACACAGGTTATGTTATCTATAAAACAAGTAATACATCACTCTCTGTAACATGCAATGCAGATGGAAACTGGTCTAACGGCCAACCAACTTGTGTAAAAAGAGGTATGATTTTGCAGTTGTTGTTAAAGTTTAGTTTTCATTCGTAAAAATAATCATTAATTGATTGTATCTCTCAATTTTATCGACTCTGTGCATTCCGATCTTTAGATGGAACGATTTTTATAACATTTAAAGTTATAATTTTTTTAAGTTTAAACTTGTAATGTTGAAGAACAATTCTGTGAAGTGAAGGTGCAGCTTTGGGATCAGGAAGTTGCAGGTTCCAGTCTCCAGCTCGGGAAATTTCTTACCGTGGATCTTTCACCACTTACCATTTTTTCGACGATGTTTGAATGGGAAAGCAGATTTGAATTTCAGTGAGAAAATATAAATCCTTTCTGCTAGAGCCTCGAGTCAAGACATTAGTCCTCGACAAGAGAACAGAGCCAGTATGAAATCACCTGAATATATCCATTATTATAGTAGCACAGGACTATCATGTCACTCTTTCTGAGGATTCTTCTTTTTTTTTTTTTTTTCCCGACTGTTGAGGTTTTTTTGTTCACGAAGGAAGTATATCCTTAAGATAACTGGAATGAAAATTGATTTTTCACGAAGGACGTATATCCTGAAGTTAATTGCAATGAAAATTGATTTCCTGTTTCCGTTTTTGGTCCGCCTATTGACGGTATAAACAGATTAAAATACATTTTCTACAGTTTAACAAAAATGGTCAAACTACTATAAATGAACTTGCTATAATTTGTGTATATATCTCTTATTTATATTGTACATATCAGCAGTCTGGTCAAGTCAATAAATGCCACTAAAAATAACACAAGATAGTCTCCGAATGTATAAGGCTGGACGGAATAAACATGATCCGTCTATTATAGTTTTCTTCACTTTTTTCCTACGAGCAAAATCTGTTTAAAGTTCCCAATACCGCCGGGGAAATAATTTTATTAAAATAAACTTTCGTTTGAGTTGACTCTATTCTAGGTTTCATAGTCGATATACCTATGTGATATTATTTAATGCAGAAATAAACATAAGCTGTTTTTTTCAATAGTTTTCTTCACATTATTTTTGTACGAATGAAATCAGTGTGAAATTCGCAAAACTGCCCGAGAAATAAACGTACTATAATGATCTTTTTATTATGGTGACTCTATTCAAGGTTTCACGGTCCATCTACCTTAGAAAACGTGACATTTAAGTCTCTGTCAAGGCATTTAACTCATGACAGTTTTTAAAGAAATATTTTTCTCTAATATCATATTTGGAACTTATTTACGAAACGCTTTTCAAAGATTGTCGAAGATGAACAGTGTTTCGTAATTAATAAAGGTTTATCTTTGTGACAGCCTGTCCTGAATTGTCTAACAACTCCAATTTCACGGTTAATGTTATCGACAAAACATGTAATGCTACGGCCACCTACACATGTAACACAGGTTATGTTATCCATGACACAACTAATACATCACTCTCTGTAATATGCAATGCAGATGGAAAATGGTCTAACGGCCAACCAACTTGTATAAAAAGAGGTATCATTTTGCAGTTGTTGTTGTAGTTTAATTTTCTTTCGTAAAAATAATCATTAGATGAGAGTATACCAATTATCACGACTCTTTGCATTCTGGTCTTTGCATGAGACGATTTTGTTTTTAATATCTGATTATTATTATAAGTTTTTTTTCTTTATGGTGTTAATTATCATTGCTATGAAGTGGGCGAGCATGTTAAGATTTGGAGGTCGCTGGTTCTTTTCCCCAGCTCTGTCAGTTTGTCCGTAGACCGATGATATTTATTGCGATAAGATTCATCTCTATCAAACTCTCTCACTGTTGACCATTATTTCGAAGATGATTGTGTGGTAAGCAGTTTTGGTGTTCACCTGGAAAACACCAATCCTTTCGGGCTCAAGCAAAAACTGCAGTCCTTGACAAGATAATAAGGCCAGTATGAAATCTCTTGGATAACTCCTTTTTTGATAGTTGTGCAAGACAATGAAGTCACTTGTTTTGATGCTCCCTTCGTTTCCAAAATAATGAGTTTTACAGTCAGGCTGAAAATATTTTCTGCACTTAAATGAAATGAAAAGAGATGTCATACTTCCTCTTTTGGTCCGCTTTCAAGCCGGTTACACAAATCAAAGTACAATTTTTACAGTATAAAAAAGGTGTTGAATCAACTATGATTGAATATACCATGTTTAGGTATGGTCCTCTTATTTATGGTAAATCTATCAGAAGCCTGGTGGAGTAAAAAAAAAGATGACTCTCATTATTACTGAAACTGTTCTCCCTAGGGCAAAGGTGAGAAGGAATAAACAGAAACTTTTTTTTTTTTTTTTTTTTTTTTGTTGTTGTTGTTTGTTTTTGTTTTTGTTTTCAAAACGTTTTCTTCACATTACTTTTTACTATGAAATCATTTTGATATTGGCAAAACTGCCTTGGAAATAAATGTATTATAATATATGTTTGCTTATGATGACTCTATTCAAGGCTTCAATGTCACTCTACCTTAGAAAACCAAGCATATCAGTTATATCCAGCAAAGGAATTCTATAATTCTCTGTCAAGACATTAAAATGATAGCAGTTTTTAAAGAAATAATTTTTCGCTAATACCATTTTTGGGACTTTTTTACTAAACGCTTTTCAAAGATTGTCGAAGGTGAACTGTGGTTAGTAGATAGAATAAAGGGAGCTATAGCTCATCACATTGGTTACCACTTAAGACGTTTTCGCTTATTATTGCATTCCTTAACTTATTCAATGATGCTCTCTTAACACACGCGACCGCCATTAACAATTTTATGTAACATTATCATGCTCATAAAATTAAAAAAACAAAACGGGTTAACAAGTCAATTGCACGCACGCGCCCCCCACAATGACGCATCAGCTAGCCAGTTCATCACTGACTCATTCCATCATAAAACCACTTGACCGGCGTTTATAAAACAAAATGACATAACTTCATTATTATTCATTCTTAATTAAATTCAATTTTTATTTTTCTTAAAAAATTTTTTGTTTATTAATGACACGCCCCCCGCCCAACGCAATGACGCAACTAGCTAGTTAACCAGTCCATCGCGCGCCTTCATGCGTAAAAAAAAATTTGAATTTTATGTAATAAATTCCGGGGAAATAGTGTGGTAAAGATGGAGAACAAAGATAACTACACGGTAGAGAATAACTTTGAGACTTTTGAAAGTATTGAAGATAAAGTAAGAGCTGAGCAGAAAGAATTGCAAAAAGATGCTGCATTTAGACTAGAAAAAGAGTTTGATAATATTGTTAGTGAAGTACAAACTAAACTTAATAAGGAAATAGGTAATTTTATTAAAGAGTGCACAGACAATCAAATCTGTAGTGAGGAAATATTAGATTATTTGGTTGATGAATATGTTAGCCGAGTAAAAAAAGAACTTTCTATTGATGAATAAAAATTAAAAAAAAAAAAATTATTTTCTTTGCAATGATAAAAAATTTGAATTTTATGTAATAAATTCCGGGGTAATAGTGTAAAAAGATGAGTGTATTAAATAAACTGACACAGGAAGAGATTAATAAAATAGAACAATGTGTAAGAATGAGACAAAGTGATTACCACCCTGCTTACGCAGATAAAAGACAAGTATATTTTCCTGACTACTAAGAAAATGATGAACCACCCTATTCTCATCTTTATGATAATGCTCCTCTATATTATGAATATAGCCGTATGAAATATGAACATCCTGGAGAAAGGTGGTTTATATATGTGTGTGAAAATAATCCGGGATCTTTTTATAGTCACATAAGTTTATTTATTCTTGTTATTGATTTTAACAACAATGAGATAATTTTTTTAAAGAAAATACAAAATGATTTATTTTATTTTAATGAAATTAGTGGTGAAAGACTTAAAAGCATCTATCCTGAAAATGGTAATTTTTTTATTCACTTTGAAAATGATAGACATTTACTTGATTGTTTTTTTCCTAGATTTAATGAACTATTAACCCAGGAATTAGGTATGCTTCATGCATTTCCAAATATTAATTATTTTGCTGACGAAGATTTTTTCGAATATTGTATGAGAAATGAAGAGTATTTCAGTGATCCAGATTCAGAATCATAAGAGGATATTGTTGATGTGACAGTTGAAACTTATAATAATTTAAACATTTAACCTTTTTACCAGGTTAAATATTTTCAATCCTATGATGCCCCCAAGCTAAAGTGTTTATTTTATCTTTCATTATATACCTTTTATCATCAGCATAGCCTAATGCTTTTTTGTTTATTACTTCAGTGTATATTTCATGTCCTCGACTTCTTAACACACCCATGGTTCTATAATGGTCTTTTTCTTCAAACAAACAATTTTTATAGTTTTCTAAATCTATCTCATTTTTAACAACTGATTGTTTCACTCCCTTACATCTTTTCCCTTCACTATCACCCTTCCGTTGCAATTTACCATTTTCATCTAAAATTGCTTTTGGGTTTCGATTTTTATCAGTTTTTTTCTCTCTTAACAAGTGTAATATTTTATAAGCATATTGTTTAGCCCCCAAACCAGCAAACTCTGTCATAATTCCACCATTTAATTCATCTTTAAACATGCCTAATACCTTTTCATTTTTATTACTATACATTGGATGATTAGGAGGATAGCCACTCATATCATACATACTTTCAAGATTATAACTAATATCCCTATACAAATCTTCAGTTTCTATTTCAAGAATAAAACTATCTGTATCAGTATAACACATCCTTACTTTATCTCCATACTTTTTCTTAAAATGATTATAAAGAGTTTTATACATAAGAGTTTTACTAATATCTAATATGCTAATGCCTAAATAAACAGGTTTGTTATATGTTATACTAGTTTTCTTCATATGAACAGCAACTAAATTTTCATCGAATATTGTGGTATGATGATAGTTTGGCTTAGCAACAAGTTTTTTATAACGATAGCTAACCGCATCATTAACCAATTTCACATCAACTCTATTTCTTAAGTTTTCCATGGTCTTACCAAAAACAGAATTCATCATTAACTTAAAAAAATCTTTTTCAAAATCATTTTCTGCTTTTCTTCTTAACTCGATATTTAAATCAATATATTTTTTAATATCATTAGTTTCATTAAACTTAATTCCCTTATGTATTTTTTTTAATTTTTAATCCTAGATCTAAGTATGTTTTTAAAACTTTGTGATGTATAACATAATGTTCTTTATCATTTAAATTCGGCATCAATTTTTCTACTTTTTTTATTTTTAATTTTTCAGGTGCCAGTGGAAAATCATTATGTAAATCATACAACTCTTTAGGATACTCTAAATCAACCTCTAAAAACAAGGTATCCGATTCCATTCTTCTAGTTCTTCTTTACTCATCCATTCAAAACCACAAGTAGGTAATAATTGACTCATAGCCCAAGGATAAAGACTGTTTGCATCTATATAAATTAGATATATTGAAGGTTTATTTTTATCATAATTTTTACCCATATATTTGTTGTTAGCCTTAGAATACCTTTTACTGCACATAGATATCCCACCTCTGATACCATTTTCTATCATTAAAAGCATATTAGGGTCTGTTAGAAGTTCAAGTTTTACTTCTGATTTTTTAAGCATAGCATCTAACGCCAATCCTGGAATAGTAAAATACCATGCAGGGTCTAGTTCATAATGCTCAAAGCAAATCTTTCTAAAGTTTTCAAAAACATCAGCTAAAAGCAAAACGTCTATTTTGTTGTAAAGTTCTAAATAATCTTTAAATGTTTTTATGTTAAAAGTTTTCCAAACATTTTTTGCGTGTTCATAATCTTCATCGCTTATATGTTCTTTGTTTAAACTTGAATAAAATTTTTCTTTAGGTGGTAAGCAGGTTTCTTTTAACCTTTCAAAATAATCTAAATATTCATAAGGAAAAACTCCTTTTCTTTTTAGTAAAGGTAAATATTTTTTGGGGTAAAATTGTGATAAAATATTTAACTGATCTTCATTTAAATTTTTTGAAAGACTATCCAAACTTGAACCCATAAACTTATAACTATCTAAAAACCTAATTTTATGAGTTATGTTTTCTACATTAACATATTTACTAAAGCTAATATATTTTTCCTCATTGTTAGGAATACAATCAATGTTTCCTTCAGTTTTACCAAGATTTTTTATAAAAAGATGACTATCATAACCACTTAAATTATGAAAATAAACAGGTGTAAAGCTAGGAGTTCTTGCTTTAAGATTACATTTCGAATGTGCAGCTCCCCTAAATTTACCAGTAAAATGGCAATGATCTCTTACTTTAGCATCTTCTTCAGTAAATTTTTCTCCACCACAAATCCAACATTTTTTTGCCCTTTCATATTTTTCTTTTTCCCCTTTAGTTATCTTAATTGGAAAAGGGTTTTGATAATATTTTTTATGAATATTACTGATATCCTTGATTATCATATCTACAAAAACTTTTTCAGCATTTTCTCCGGTATATTTTCTTTCTATAGGTTGAAACACCTCATCATCGAAACATTTTATAACATAGTAAAAGCTGCAGGGAATATGCTTTTGAGTTTTTACAGTATAACTTTCTTTTATATTTTATTTAGTTGTTTGTTGTTCTTTTATAGGTTCTAATATACTTTCAAAATCAGCAAACACAGCAACCGGAACCTTAATTTTTCTATCATGATTTATAAATTGTAATATGCTACCTTTTTCGGGCATGTTTAAATTAACAGACTCATGCTCATTACAATATTTTTTTATGTTTTTCTAAAAGATCCTCCCTTCCAAATGTATTTATACATCTTTTACAAAAATACTTTTTACCATGATGTTTTGATGTTTGACTAGATAATAACCGACTAAAATTTTTTATGAGAACATAGTGACCATTTCCTTCATTTGCTAAGTAAAGTAAATCAACATGTTTAACTTTTTCTTCTTTAGTAATTCTTAGTGGATAAAAAAGGTTTTTTTCATAACTAAAAACATTAACACTAATTTCTGGATTTTGTTTTTCAAATTTATTAATATCGTGAATTGAAACAGGATACTTAATTCCTGTCATATTTAAGCTATTTTTCTTAGATTTTAAATCATCATCTACTCTTTCAGCATTTTTATTCTTTGGATTTAAATACCTTAAGATACAATCTGTAAAACATTCACCATTTTCACTTTTCATATTAATACATGCTCTTTTATTAGCAATACAATCAGGTAAAGGCATCCACCCACTAGCTCTTAAAGGGTCAAAAATAGCTGTATGTAATTTTAAATGAGACACAATGTGAAATCTCCATCCGCTACCCTTTTTTAAAAAGGCACGAAGATTTTCTAAAATTCTTTCAACCATCAAATCATATAATTCATTTACATCAGTTTCTATTAAATTAAGATGTATATGAGAAGAAAAATTTGTTTTTACTCTTTCTTCAAACATACCATCTCCTCTTTTCATGATACATTGAAGAACCATTTTTACTTTAAATCCCCGTTTATTTCTTAAAATATTTATCATAGGTTCCTCTGCTAGATCTAAAAACTCCTCAGGAGTTCTAGTGGGAAACCCCTCTATTTTATATTGTCTTGCCCAATTTTGTAATGAAGAACTACTTTCTATTACATTAACAATTTCAGGCCTCCTTGGTAAGCTTTCTTCTACATTATTAATAACTTGATTTATAACTTGTGGAATCTGCTCTTCTTCAACATTACCAGTTAGCCAATTAGTAAAATTAGTTACCCTTCTTTTAACACCTTCAGGGATTACCGCTGAGGCAACCCTTTGTGCACCACTGTATAAATTAGATGCAATCCTTTGACTAGCATCTGTTAATCTGTTGATAAATCTTCGTGAAAAAGAATTCATCGTTGCAATTTTTAAATAAATAAAATTAACTTAAGTTATTTTTTTTAAATTTTATTATTTTCTAAAAATAATAAAATTATTGAATGTCAATCTTATATTTACCATTCCATACTCTTCCATTCCAATTTTCAATCGTTTGAGGACATCTATCAATAAACTTACTTGCCTTGTAAATTGATGGAAATGTTATTTCTTCTTCAGTTTCAACATCCTTTAATATTACCGTTTTAGGATTTTTACCTATATCCTTTAATCTTTCATAATTAGGTTTTTTTTTTAAGTGGTATTGCTTCTTTTGGATATAGTCCATGCTCCTTCAAAACATTAATAAACTTTTTCTTACTCCAGAAAGAGTAAAACTTAATATTGTTATCTGATAATATTTTTTTAAAATCAGCAATCTTTTGCATTTTTATTTAACATAAAAATTACTTAATACACTACACTCATTTCATTCCCATCACTCTGAAAGTTAATTAACCTATCACTAAGTAAAACCGCAAAGGCCTCTGTATTTGCTGGAACAGCTACACTGAATGTTGCTTTAACATGGATATCAGTAACAGAATGCTTAAGCCTTTCACTTTGTTTTGATAAATCAAACACAAACAAAGGAAAAATAAATTTAAATTCATAAGGATTAAAATTAGGGTTTGATACTAATTCATCCATGTTATAAAACTTTTTTCTAAATGAAGCAGCTTCATTATATATTCTACCAATTTGATTAGTAGTAAAATTTGTATCATGATCATAAGCAGGATATTTTTTTGAACCTAGCATTACATAAATATTTTTAATATTTATGCTGTCAAATATAGCTGGGTTTTGTTCTTGATTATTACTTTTTCCTGTTTGAAAACCAACAATTAAAAAACGTGGCACCTCAGGAGATGATTTAGATGATAACCTCCAAGTAAAACCTGTTGCTTGTGGAACAGCAATAGAGTCACATTGTAACATTCTATATCCGACTGGAAATTTTTCTTTCTTTTCAATGAATTTAAAAAGTTCCAGCTTATTACCATCTTCCGGTATTACATGCGGCATAAGCCAAGATACCTTCAGTAAATTAAATCTACCAGGTTCATGTCTGGCAGGATTAGCTGCTGCAGCTGCAATGGTGGCAAGCCTATAAATTGCATCATCATCATTGTTTCTTGTTAAGGTTAGTGTTTGTTTCATACCATATAAAATTTTGTTATAATCTTCACAAAAACCAAATATATGTTTTAAGGGTATCATAAAACTAAATATTCCAACTGGATTTGAACTAAAAATATACTGCCTTCTTAATGCAAAACCACTATTATTAGCACTACCTGCAGCATTGTTGGTATCCTTACACCACAGTTGGTTTTGCCCCTGCGATCTAAAAAAAGTCATCCGTGTATTTTAACAGGCCTAGCATTGACGTAGCCTGACCAGGGTAATTAATTGATTCTATCTCTTGCCCACTAAGTTGATATCTTATATTTTTAAACAGATACATCACACCATTATTTGTTAAGGTAACCTCATCTTCATTTGCCCCAGCTGCTGTATAAGCGGTACCATCATTTTTTACTAATTCACCCAGAATTTGTAAATATGAATCAGAAGGATGATAAAAAATATCTTGAGTTTCGATATCAATCCTAATATTCCCTCCAGGGTTGTTTAAATTAGTCCCTGTAATAGGTAAATATTCATAATATTCATATTCATCAATACTATCATCTTTTAAAATCGGCGCTTTAATGTTTAGAATATCCATTTTTATTATACAATTATAATTTTTAAGTCAAATTATAATTGTTTTATTTTTCTAGCCATAGTTGAGGAAATAATTTGTTTTCATCATTTACATACACACCCTTAAGTTTAATATTTTTAAGTTTTTCTGCAGAAAGATTTTTTCTCATTTTAGGATAAATTTTATCACCATAAAGAATGGTTACCATAGGTAAACCGTTTTTTCTAAATATTTATTTACATCATCTCCAAATTCCTTAATGATATCAGCTTTTTCAGGTGACAATTCTAAAACAACCTTTTTATAATTATAACTTGTATCGGTAGTCTCTAAAACTTCACAATCTTCATTAAGTTTTAGATTTCCATAAAGGATATTAACCCTTTTTGTATTGTATTTTTCATAATTTTTTATATTAAATTTTAGCGTTAACATTCTTTTTTTATTAATGTAACATTTTACTTAACTTAATTTTATAATACTTTAACTCCGGAACCCTTAATACTATTTAATTTCTTAACTAAATCTTGTATAGCAATGCCATCACCATCCATTAACTTGCTAATATCTTGCATTGCAGGTTGAGTTGTTGCAGTAGGCTTTTGACTATATTTTTCTATAATCTTTTTAGATTTTGGTGTTAAAGCCTTTTGAACTAACTTTTTACCTGCATCAACCGCGGCACTCTTTCCAACCTCTAATGCTTTCTTTGCTCCCTCCTTAGCTACACTCTTACCAACATCAAGGGCAGAAGATGCAATTTGTTTTGCTGTGCTGCTTGTAAATAGTCTTGTAAGAAAATTAGCTAAGGTATCAAATATCCCTGCTCCTCCATAAGCATAATTTCTTTTAAATCCTCTCTTTTGCGATGTAATCATTTTATAGTATAGACATTAATTTTTTATAAGTTTTTGTATTTAATACACGTTGTCTTTTTAATTCATCACAAATACTAACAAGTTCATTTCTTACACCTGTATTACCAGCTTTTTTACTTTCCATTAAGAGGTCTAATCTTTCTAATAGTGAGTTAGGGTTAGAGGGAATAATGGTAATTCCTTCTCCGGTAGCCTGACTATATTTTTCTTTTTCTTTGATTTTTCTATAAATAGGTTTAATAAAATTATTGTATTTGGTTCCAATACTGCTTTTAGGACGGCGGTTAGGGTCATTATCATGAAAAATAACATTGCTATCTATTAATATTTTTTCATAATTATCTAAATCTTTTTTAGGATAATTAGCTTTTCTGCTTGGATTTTTTATCATAATAAGTTCCCATAATGCATCTGTCGCTTCATATCTTTCTGCACCAACCCAAATATTATCACCATCGTAATCAATTATTTTATCACCTATATAATAATTAATACCTTTCCTTTTAATACCAAATGTTTTATCAATATTTTCTTTATATTCTTCTTTTAAATTTCTATATTTTTCATCTAATAATGAATACCTGTTTTTTCCTCTTCCTCTAACTCTTCAGGAATTGGCAGTCCTGGTTGAGGAAACTCTTTAGGTAATTGTTCAATCCCCTCTTTAATAGGTTTAAGCCCTTCTGTAATCTCCTTTGTTGCAGATTTCTGTGTTTCTGTAATAGGTCTGAAAAGTTTTGAAAGGTCTGTTTGTAATTCGATTTCACCTGTTCTCTCTGCAAGCTGACTATCACGAATTCTTTTCATTGTTGCAAGATATTCTTTTACCTTTTGTTCCCTTTTATCTTTAAAAATGACATTTTTTAAGTAAAAAAATTTTTTTTTAATTAATGTTATCTATCTCGCATGCACAAGAAAATTTAAACTTAGGTGGTTTTATTCTTAATGGGTTCCATTGTTTCTTTCTACTAGTCTGCGGAATTCCTCCCGTGCTTCCTGTTTCCCCTTCTCTATTAAACTCTCCTGTTCCTCTAGCTTGCTTTTTTTCTTTGACTTAACACGTATTTCTTCCTTCATTTGTTTGTATTTTCTCAATTCATCCATAATTAAAGTAAATTCTGAATGATCTATTTCGTTGTCACTGATAGCCTTAGATATATGCGTAAGTAACGTATTTAACTTTGAATCCGCCAACATTTTAATTTGAAGATGTTTTTCTGATTTTGTTCTGGTTCTTCTAACCATAAATTTACCAACTAATGCTGTAATACCAATAACCAATGCGCTAACTTCTAATGCTATTGTTGCAGGAATTGCTACAACGGTAGATAGTAAAGCAATACCTCCTCCTCCAGCACCAAGGGCTATCACTGTTAATCCTGCCTCTATATTGTCTACTGTCTTACTAATATTTAAGTATTTTTTAGCAAGTTGTTCCCTAACCTTAACTTCATTTTCAAGAAATGTTTGAATTTCTGATATTTTTTGTAACCTGAAGGATTTACCTCTATCATTTTCTTGTATTGGTGCATTTGGTATATTTCGTGTTTCTGGTAAAACTGGATATATCTTTTCTTTTAGTTCCATTTTATTAATTATAAATATTTTTTTTTTAAATAACATAGCAAAGACGACACAAAAAGGTATTTTCATCAATTTTAAATAGTTTAATAGAGTTGTTTGTAATTGTGGTAACCACGTCAGAAGTTTCCTCTAATACTACTTCATTCGTTATACTTAACTGTTTGATTTTTAAATTGTATGATAGAGAAATTAAAACAGCTCCTCTACTCATCGAAAAACCAAAGCCTAAAACAATGGTTTTAGTTTCACCACCTTTTAATGTTAATGGTTGTTGAGTATAAACATCCCAAGTAACAGGATTTACTTTTTTAGCTGGATATTTAACTTCAACCGGTTTCCAAAAAATTGTTTTTGGTTGAATCATTTTAGGTTTAACTCCAAATTTATAAACATTCATGTTTTCTTTTTGTTTATAAATTATTTATAATATAGCACCTAATATAGGAATATTAGCAAATGGGCTATTGGGACCTAAAAGAAGACCTTTTCCATCATAAATTTTACCTCCTTGTTTTAAAAACAATCCATCACCAACAGAACGCAATCCTTTTCCTATAGCCTTAGCAAGATATAAACCTTCACCATCTGTTTCTACTTGGCATACACAACCACCTTTTTTAAGGTAAAGACCGCTACCCATTGCTTTTTGAACACCTGAAGATGCTAACCCGGATAAGGCACCAACGCCTAAAGCTGGCAAAACGGTTCTTGCTAATGCAGGTAGAACTGATGATGCTAAACCAGCTAACATTCCAAGAAATCCACCTTCTATTTTCATGTTATGTTTAAGTTGTTTTATTGACATTCTAAACGTGACTCCCTTTCCACCTTTATAAGATTTTGTAAGTTTATTTACTTGTGATTTGGTTAACGCTATTACATCGTTATCATGCAAATCTTCATTCTTTAAACGGATACTTGCTGGACTTTTGTTTTTAAAAGCATGTAAATTTTTTTCCTTTTGACCTTCTGATATATTTACTTTAGCATTAATATAATTTGTCATTTTATATTTATCTTGCTTCTCTTATATGAAATCTAATTGTTAATTTCTCGCCTCTAAGATTTAGTAATGTTCCATCTTGGTCCGTAATTGTTACATTTAAATTATGTATTTCATTTAATGTTAGCGGAAGATAAACTAAATTTACAGGATTTTCTATTATTTTATAACCTGGTGATACATTGGGGAAAAAACTATAAATTGTATTTCTTTGTGACCCGTTGACATAACTTCCTGAAATTAAATCGATGTTGACTAGTAAGCTGTTAATACTAAGAATATTTACTACATTTTCAGATTCGTGAAATCCTTGCGTATATTTAGAATGAGTGAATCCTAATACTTTAGCAATAGAATTTTGTTGGTTAAAATCTACCTGATAACCATTTTCTAAAAAAAGAACAGACTTTAAAGTATTAGTGTTTGCTGAGATGTTAATAAAATATTCTTCATTTATTTCATCATAATGTCCTTTTTTTCTCATCTCTTGTTGAATAAAATCATTAATATCAACTAAATCATAACTTCCTTCAGGTATTTTTAGTTTTACCCATGTAGTACCATTGTCTGGGGAATAAACAAAAGTATTGTTGTTACTGTCAATATTTGGAAATGAATATTATGTTTCAAGATTAACCAATGCTATTTCATATTTTTTATCCTTTTCTAATTCAAGAGGTGGGGTAAATCTTGTTCTAAAACTTGTTTCGTTGCTGCTTACTATAATTTGAGTTGATGTTTTATGGTCAGTGTTTTTTACTATTTTTTCAAGTAATTCTTCCATTTTTATTACTAAAAAGATTGTTTATATGTAAAAATATATCTTTTGCATAAGATATATTTCTTAGTTATTTTTTCTCCCAACTAAACTAAAATTAGTTCTAAGATTACTTATTTTAAAGGTATAATCAGAAATATAATTTATTTTTCTTAGTTTATTTAGACTTATCATAAAATTTTTTCTATGCTTTATATGTTTTCTATTAACTCTATCTTCCTTTTCAGTTTTAAAAATACTTGACCATTTATCTAACTCATAAAACAATTCAGAAATAAAATTTTCAAAAAACCAAGCACATAATTCTTTTTCATCTATACCTCTAAGTCCTATTTTATAATCATGAAATTCCTTTTTTAAATTAACATGATTAAAAATATTTTGAAAATATTTTACTGACCAACATTCAGATTTTTTATATAATTCATTTTTTATTTCTTCAGCTAAACCCATAAGTACATATATACTAAATTGATTTAGATTATTTTTTTCAACCTTGTTATTAAATGCTATTTTTGCAAATCCTGACATTTTTTACAATTATATTTAAAATATTCTTATGTTATTTTCAAATTTAATAAAAGTCGTTAAATCCATTTCTATATTTACCATTGTCTTTATTTCTGGTTAAATCAATCACAACAAAACCATGAGGTCTTTCCCAACATTTATTACAAAAATTAACAAACTCGGTTTTTTTCATATCATCCCCTACATGGTCGCTAAAAATATGATTAAGATTTTTTAAGTCTTGTCTAAACAAACAAATAAAATTTGCATTCTCTCTAATAGTTTGACGTGGTAATCTAAAATAATTTTGTGATAGATAAAAACAGTCAGCGTTACTATGCCTCCCTCTTACGTAATAGTTTTCACATTTGTTTTGTCTTTCCAAAAGTAAATCATCAAAAATCATTAAATTTTTGTTTTGTTCGTTTAAATCTCTTGGGTCAGGCACATCACTAGCATTTTCAAAAAAATTACAATTAATATCAGATTTTTCTTTAATTGTCTTGCTCCACTCTTCGACTAACGCTGTAGGTGAAACGTCGCGGCTTTGAATTTCATCTTTAAGTGAAAACAACTTTAATATGTATTCTTTTGGTATTTTTTCTTCAAAGGCTTTTTTAAGTATACGATATTCTGGTTGAAATAAACTTTTACCAAAAACGAACAAGTTGTCATAATCTAACCAACCATCTCTTAACAAAAGGTTAAGTAAAAGTGTAGTTTTACCACATCCTGATTTACCTACTATTAAACCTCTAATGCTTCTTGGTAAAAGGGAATGGTTAGATCTTTTTGCTAACGATTCATTCCATGATAAGTCAACAATTTCCATTTTATGTTAAAAAATTTATTTAATATAAAAAATGTATTGTGTTAAATGTAAAAAAAAGACTGATACTACAAATATAGAATGTGTGGTAAGTAAAAATGGTAAAAATATGATGCGAGGAAAATGTGTAAATTGTGGTACACGCAAAACACAATTTATTAAAAAACAAGAAGGTGGATCATTGTTAAACAAGGCTATCAATAATTTACCTGTTGAAATGCATTTACCTGGTCATAATTTTACTGGACCGGGAACTAAAGTTAAAAAAAAGATTAAATCCTGATTTAACGCCTAAAGAATGGTCAAAGCCTATAAATCGTGTTGACAAAGCAGCATATCATCATGATGTATGTTATCTTAAACATAATGATACAGCAACAAGAAATTCTGTTTGTGATACTAATATGCTTAAAGAGTTAAAAGGTATTTATAATCCTACTATTAAGGAAAAAATGGAAAGAGGATTGGTTTCCTCATTGATAGGAACCAAGAAAAGATTTGGAATGGGAATTAAAAAAAAAATAGAAAATATAATGCTAGCAGAAGAATTACATAAACCTGTAAAAAGAAAATTTAAGAAAAGGAGAGTTAGAGTAAATGGTATTGATAGGATATGGGCTGCTGATTTAGTAGATATGCAAGCATTTTCTAAATTTAATCGCGGTGTAAAATGTCTTCTTGCTGTCATTGACATCTTTTCAAAATACGGGTGGTTGATACCATTAAAAGATAAAACGGGAAAATCTGTTTCTATTGCATTGAAGAGTATTCTTAAGGAAAGAAAACCTGAGAAAATGTGGGTAAAGAGTTTTATAACAAAGATGTTAAAGACTTGATTGAATTATATTCCACTGAAAACGAGGAAAAATCAAGCGTTGTTGAAAGATGGAATAGAACGATGAAAGAAAAAATGTGGAAGTATTTCTCTGCTCACTCAGCAAACGTTTATATTAACGTCTTACCAAATCTTGTTAAAGAATATAATAACACGAGACATTCATCTATCAAGATGACGCCAGCTGAAGCAAGTAAAAAGAAAAATGAAGATAAAGTTTGGAGAACATTGTACCCTGATTATAATCAAGTAAGGGAGGATATCGAACCAAAGTTTTCTGTTGGAGACAAAGTAAGGATAACTAAAAAGAAAAAGACTTTTGAAAAAGGTTATACTACAAGATGGACTGAAGAGGTTTTTACAATTACAGAAGTAAAACATACAACGCCTGTAACATATAAAATTGAAGATTTAAATGGAGAAGAAATAAAAGGAAGTTTTTATGAACCTGAACTACAAAAAACTAGACAAGAGGTGTATAGGATAGAAAAGGTTATTAAAAAGGGAAAAAAGAAATCTCTCGTAAAGTGGAAAGGTTATTCTGATGAGTTTAATTCATGGGTTGATAATAGTGCTATTATAAATATTTAAATATATAAAAATGTATGATATTTTAATTGATAATATAACTTTACCAAATAAACCTTTAAGCAATTTTGAACTTGATGATGCAGCAAAAAATTAAAAATAAAAAATTTTAGAGGAATATTTTTAAGAGATGTCCTACCTAAAAAAGTAAAAAATAAAGAATGTGGTATATTAAATCTTGATGACATAGGTGGACCTGGTACTCATTGGGTTGCGTGGTTTGAAGATGGTAAAACTAAAATTTATTTTGATAGTTATGGTATTCAACCACCTCTTGAAGTTATAGATTATTTAAAACATCCATTACAATACAATACAGACCAATTACAACAAGCTGGGGAAGTATTTTGCGGTCATTTATGTTTATATGTTCTTAAAGAGTTGGGTTTAGGTAATAAATTTCAAAATATTTTAAATAAACTTTTTTAAAAATAAAAATGCCCGTTGATAAATTTGGAAGAATGGATGAAGTTAAAACAACTAGTGATGGTGTGTCGCTTGCTTACATAAGTAATAATTTTTTACGTAAAGATGGAACAACCACTGTTACCGGTTCTATAAATATGAATGGTAATACATTAACAAGGGTTAGTAATCCAGTAAATCCGCAAGATGTTGCAACAAAGGATTATGTAGATAATACAGCAGTAGGTGGTGTTGAATCACCTCTAATAAAGGAAAATGGAAATTTTCTTGCTACTGCTCCAATCAATATGGCTTTTAAAAAAATTCATAATCTTCATGAACCTGAAGAATTAAATGATGCTGTTACAAAAAATTATGTAGACAGAGTTGGTAAAGCAATAGTACAACAACAAGATGGTACTTTTTCTGCTGTTGCAGATATAAATATGAGCGGATATACTTTAATGAATGTTATAGATCCTGCAAACCCACAAGACGTTGCAACTAAAAGATATGTAGATGTTGCTAATCGTGCATTTGTTTATGGGCCTGGGGGGTATATAGCAAGTGGTGGTGTTTCTATGGGCGGCAGGAGAATTTCTAACCTTGGAACTCCCATGGAAAATGACCAAGCAGTAAATAAGTTTTATGTAGATACGGTAGTTAATGTGGCTACCGCGGGTGATAAAGCTTTAACAAAAACCCAAGATGGATCTTTTTCAATGGCTGGTAAAATAGATATGGGTGGTAACTCAATTACTGGTTTGCCAAATCCTATAGATCGTAACGCCGCTGCCAATAAAAATTACGTTGATAATGGTGGTGTTATTGTAAAAAATCCAGATGGTAGCTTTACAGCAATAGCCAACATAGATCTCCAAGGTTTTTCTATAAAAAATGCTGCGGCACCGGTAGAAGAAAGAGATTTAGCAACGAAATCCTATGTGGATAAAAAAGTATCACTTCCTTCTCTCATTGGCCCTAAACCTATTATAAGCATTCATGCTGAGGAAGAAGGGCCATTAGTAAATGGTAATTACGAGTTTTCTTTTGGCAATGGAAGCACTGGAAAGGATCATGGGATAGGAGGTTATTGTATGCCAGCTCCAGGTAGAATTATAAGAGGGTCTTTAATGGTTACTAAAGGCAATAGGATTTTGCCAGCAGAGGCAAAAGTAAACATAGTCATAAATGGGGCTGAACAGGTTAACTACTCTTTAATAAAAAAAGTTCAAGAAGGTTGTAGTTGCGTTGTTTTTGAACCTCCTCTAGAAGTAAAACAATGTGATGTTATAAACTTTATAACAAGGTCAGACAATGATAATGCAAAAAATGCGTATTTGACAATATTGGTAGAGTTGGACTTGTAAAAATATTTAACCTGGTAAAAAGGTTAAATATTTAATTTTTTTTTTTTTTTTTTTTTTTTTTTTTTTTTTTTTTTTTCTGTTTTACATAATGGTCAAATAGCAGTATTATTTTTACCTGGTGGTAACTTTGAAAAACAATCAGTACAAATACATAAATGTCCACAATCAACAAATTGCATAATAGCTTTATTTTCATAACATACAACGCACTCATTAGATGTGAATATTTTTCCATTGTTAACATTTTGCAATTCACTTTCAATAAAGTTTCCACCTACAAAGTTAATAAATAAATTATGAAAAGGAGAAAACATTTCTCCTAAAGCCATTAAATAATTTAAATTTGTTGAAGAAAAAATTTTATCTGATTTAAAAGCATCGATTCTTTCTATAACATAATTGTTAAAATTTTCTATTGTATCATTAGCTAACAAAGAAACATTTTTTAAACCAAAAATAGAAATTAGAAACTCTTCGTCATTTCTTATTTTTTCTCTACTATATGCAAAGTAGAGAGTGGATAATAATCGTTTAGCGTTTCTAGATCTATTACAATGATTTGAAAATAAAAATCTAATCGCAAGTGTTCCATCTATTTCAACATCATCTCTATCATAATATTTAGCTTTATCTGCGATACACCTTTTTAATGTTTTTCTTTCCTGTTTTGTAAGTTTATTTAATACAGACATCTTTCTATATTATACTTTTACCCAGTTTTATAAAAGTAAATTCAAATTTTTTATCATTGCAAAGAAAATAAAAAAAAAATATTTTTTTAAATTATTCTTTTAATTGTATTTTCAGTTCTGCAAACTGGACATTTAGTTAATGGTTGTAAGTTGTCACAATCTTCACATAAAGGGATATGTCCGCAGTTGCAAAATAGGATATTAGGTTTGTTGTTTAAGCAGATTACACATTCGGAAGAAGGGAAAGATTGAGTAGAGATAATGGGTTCTATGTTTTCATCTTCTTCACTTTCTTCTTCAACACTTTCTATATCAAAAAAAAAAAATTTAAATATGTCTAATTTCATGGTTAGTTGGTTATCTAATCTAGGAAAGAAACAATCAAGTAAATTTCTATCATTTTCAAAGTGAATAAAAAATTCACCAGATACAGGGATATATCCTCTATAATAATTAACAAAATAAAATAAACCATTGCCCATTTTCTCTAAAAAATTTATCTCATTGTTGTTGAAATCAAAATCAAAAATAAATAAACTCATGTAATTATGAGTTTCCGGATCCTTTTCACACAGATGCATAAACCACCTTTCTCCAGGATGTTCATATTTCATACGGCTATATTCACAATACATAAGTTGAAAATCACTAAAAGGGTTCCAATAGGGTCGACTATCCTCATAGTAGTCAAAAAAATATGCTTGTCTTTTATCGGGGTAAGCAGGGTGGTAATAATTTTGTCTCATTATGACACATTCTTTTAATGTTCTTATTTCTTCCTGTGTCAGTTTATTTAACACGCTCATCTTTACCACACTATTTCCCCGGAATTTATTACATAAAATTCAAAATTTTTTTTACGCATGAAGGCGCGCGATGGACTGGTTAACTAGCTAGCTGATGCGTCATTGCGTTGGGCGGGGGGCGTGTCATTAATAAACAAAATTTTTTTAAGAAAAATAGAAATTGAATTTAATTAAGAATGAATAATAATGAAGTTATGTCATTTTGTTTTATAAACGCTGGTCAAGTGGTTTTATGATGGAATGAGGCAGTGATGAACTGGCTAGCTGATGTGTGTGTGTGTGTGTGTGTGTGTGTGTGTGTGTGTGTGTGTGTCTGTGTGTGTGTGATAAAAGCAGCGTGATGGACTGGTCAGCTCATGCGTCATTGTGGGGGGCGCGTCATTAATAAACAAAAAATTTTTTAAGAAAAATAAAAATTGAATTTAATTACGAATAAATAATAATGAAGTTATGTCATTTTGTTTTATAAACGCCGGTCAAGTGGTTTTATGATGGAATGAGTCAGTGATGAACTGGCTAGCTGATGCGTCATTGTGGGGGGCGCGTGCGTGCAATTGACTTGTTAACCCGTTTTGTTTTTTTAATTTTATGAGCATGATAATGTTACATAAAATTGTTAATGGCGGTCGCGTGTGTTAAGAGAGCATCACTGAATAAGTTAAGGAATGTAATAATATGCGAATACGTCTTATGTGGTAACCAATGTGATGAGCTATAGCTCCCTTTATTCTATCTACTGTGGTTCGTTATAAATAAGGGTTATTTTTGTTACAGCCTGTACCGCATTGTCTAACAACTCCAATTACACGGTTTATGTTACTGATACAACATATAATGCTACAGCGACCTACACATGTAACACAGGTTATGTTATCTGTAACACAACTAATACATCACTCTCTGTAACATGCAGTGCAGATGGAAATTGGTCTAACGGCCAACCAACTTGTGTAAAAAGAGGTATGATTTTGCAGTTGTTGTTGAAGTTTAGTTTTCATTCCTAAAAAAAAAAAAAAAAAACATTAAATGACAGTATCTCTCAATTTTTTTGACTCTGCCATTTCGATCTTTAGATGGAACGACATATATAACATTTAAAGTTATCAGTTTTTAGCTCACCTGAGCACGAAGTGCTCAGGATGAGCTATTGTGATCACTCACCGTCCGTCGGCGTCCGTCGTCCGTCCGTCCGTCCGTACGTCCGTTCGTCCGTTCACACTTTTTTTGTTTACACTCTAGCATCTACAAATATTAACCAATCAGCACCAAACTTGGTCAAAATATATATGACCATAAGATCTCGGATGAGTTTAATTATGGGTTGAATCGGACCAGAACGACTGGAGTTATTTGCCCTTGAATTAGAAAAATTGCTATATTTGACTTTGTTTACACTCTAGCATCTACAAATATTAACCAATCAGCACCAAACTTCGTCAAAATATATATGACCATAAGATCTCGGATGAGTTCGATTATGGGTTTAATCGGACCAGACCGACTGGAGTTATTTGCCCTTGAATTAGAAAAATTGCTATATTTGACTTCGTTTACACTCTAGCATCTACAAATATTAACCAATCAGCACCAATCTTGGTCAAAATGTATATGACCATAAGATCTCGGATGAGTTCGATTATGGGTTTAATCGGACCAGACCGACTGGAGTTATTTGCCCTTGAATTAGAAAAAGTGCTATATTTGACTTTGTTTACACTCTAGCATCTACAGATATTAACCAATCAGCACCAATCTTAGTCAAAATGTATATGACCATAAGATCTCGGATGAGTTCGATTATGGGTTTAATCGGACCAGACCGACTGGAGTTATTTGCCCTTGAATTAGAAAAATTGCTATATTTGACTTCGTTTACACTCTAGCATCTACAAATATTAACCAATCGGCACTAAACTTGGTCTAAATATATATGACCATAAGATCTTGAATGAGTTCAATTATGTGTCTAATCGGACCAGAACGACTGGAGTTATTTGCCCTTGAATTAAAGAATTGCTCCATTTGACTTTGTTTACACTCTAGCATCTACAAATTTAAACCAATCAGCACCAAACTTAGTCAATATTATATACGACCGTAAGATCTCGAATGAGTTTGATTGTAGGTCTAATAGGACCAGTTATTGCTGTGTCATGGAAAAAGGGGGCTTGAAATATATTTTCATTGTGGACCAATATCTCTTTAACCTTTTCCCAAACAAGCCCTGGTTTTCACGTGTCTGCAGTACAAGTCTTTTGAAAACACTGTGGGAAAAGGAGAAATTGCTCGAAACGAGCAATTTCTCCTTTTCCCACAGTGTTTTCTACCCTTTTTGAGAACTTTCTGCCATTTTCATCAAATTTAAAATTGTCGTCTGCAAACTCTTTCAATTTGGACCAGTCCAAAATTTGTCGTCTGGGAAAGGGTTAACTACAGGACAAAATGTCATGAAACTTCATCTTTTTATTGTTTATTGCAAGCCACAGACAATAGTTATTTGTTTTTATTTCATAAAACGCCATGTCATGAAAAAAGGGGGCTAAATGTTTAATTTCGTCATTGACCAATGACCATCTGTTTGTCCATCTTTCAGGACAGATATCTTCTAAAATCCTCGACAAAAACTAATAGAAATTCATACAGGTGTTCCTAATGATGTCCGCTGATATTTATTGGGTTTTTTTTTTTTTTTTTTTTGTATCAAATACTGTCTCATAGGAAAAAGGGGCTTCATGTATATTTCTATTAAGGATCAATATACATGTATCTTCAACTCAAAATCCTGGACAAAAATTTGTGAAACTTCATTCGTGTGTTCCTTATGATAGTCCGCCAATATCATTAGTTTAGCTTTTTTGATTAAATGTCGTGTCATGGAAAAAGCGGGCTTCACATATATTTTCATTATGGATTAATTTCTCTTTAATTACAGGACAAAATGTTATGAAAGTTCATCTTTATGTCGTTTATCACAAGCCACAGACAATAGTTAGGCCTATATGTTAGCTCACCTGAGCACGAAGTGCTGGGTGAGGTATTGTGATTCGTCGTTGTCCAGCGTCCATCTTTCCACAATTCCTTTAACCCTTTACCAAACGACAAAATTTTAGCCTTGTCCAAATTGAAAGCATTTGCACACAACAATTTCAATGTGGCTCAATTGGTGCAATTTTTCTTTGATAGGGTAGAAAACATTGTGGGAAAAGGAGAAAATGCAAGTTACCAGCATTTTCTCCTTTTCCCACAATGTTTTCAAAAGGCTTCTTTCCCAGGGGCGTCAAAAGGCGGCATTGTGCGGTAAAGGGTTAAACATCTTCTCCTCCTAAACCAATCATGTTGAAACTTGACAGGCATATTCCTTGGGTGAAGTTCTACCAAAGTTGTTAAAAGAATTGAATTAACCCTTTAACTCCAGGGGTCACAATTTTGGGCAAAATTGTATATAGAGCAAACTTTAAAAATGTTTTTGTCTGAAACTAGAAGGCCTAGAGCTTTGATATTTGGTATGTGGCATTTCCTTGTGGACTTCTAACAATTTTGTTCAGATGATGCCCCTGGGTCAAAACAGGACATAAAGGTATACAGAATGAACTTTAAAAGTCTTGTCCTACTTAACCCTTTACCACACAATCCAAAGTTTTAACGCCTGTGAGAAATAAGGCTCTTGAAAATATTGTGGGAAAGAGAGGAAATACTTGTAACCAGCATGTTTTCCTTTTTCCACAATGTTTTCCACCCAACCAAAATCAAATTTAAATTTTTGAGTCACATTTATTATATTGTCAGCAAATGGTTTGAATTTGGACAAGTCTTTACCCTTTAAGTGCCTTTCACTACTATAGTTGCCTTTGTGTCTAGTGTAGATCAAGATCAGACTGCACGAAATGTGCAGTCCGATCATTGATCTATACTGTCTGCTTTGTTGAAACACTGCAGACAAAAGGCACCCACGCAGTTGTTATCATCTTGGACTCATTCTGGAATGAAAATGGCCTTTGGGTTTAGGGATTAAATTTTGTTGTTTGTTAATGATTTGAGCCAAGCCTGTTAGCTCATTACCTACAGGGCTAGCTATGTAGGGATGTCAAGTTTAAATCTCAGTTGGGCCAAGCACTCAGGTAACCAGCATTTTTTTAACTTTTTCCACAATGTTCTCTACCCATCCCAGATCTAAGTTCATTTTTTGAGACAAATTTATTTTGTTGTCTGCAAATGCTTTGAATTATAGACCAGTCTAAAATTTTTGTTTGGTAAAGAGATAGAGATAGACCAAGTAATATGCATTTCAAGACTGTGTTGTAGGCAATACTATCTTGCAGAATATAAGGCATATATATCCAAGATCCAACTGCAGTCGGATCTTTATCTACACTGTCTGATAAAACATCCTGTCTTGCGTACCCCTAGCCTTGGTTCCCACCTGATCATTTTTTCCTTTTATCTATTCAGGATGGACGGATGTAGTTTAAATTTGACATGAAGCGCCCTTTTTCCATGACACAGCAATAAATTCCAAAACCCTGACAATATGCGCTAGGTCACTTGATGTGTGAAAATTTCATTCAAATCTGTTGAGATATGTCCAGTAATCAAAGATATATTGGTGAAAAATGAAATATAACATGAAGACCCCTTTTTCCATGATGCAGCTATAAATTGCAGAACCTTGACAATATGCGCTAGGTCACATGATGAGAAACATTCTGTGAAAACTTTTGAAAACATTGTGGGAAAAGGAGAAAATGCTGGTAACCAGCATTTTCTCCTTTTTTCCACAAAGTTTTCTACCCTATCAAAGAAATATTGTGTCACTTGAGCCAATATGAAAATGTTGTCTGCAAATGCTTTCAATTTGGACAGATCTAAAATTTTGCCGTGTGGTAAAGGGTTAAAGGCTTTGACAGCATTTTTCTCTCTGGCTGTTAGGATGTATCTTTGAACATTGTGTTCATTGTATTTTGAGTTCATTTTTGTTCATTCATTTAACTCTGTAGTACAGATTTTATCTTGTAAATCTTAGAAGTCATTATAATTTTTGGGCATATACTCCACCATGAATTGAAGTACCATTTGAAAGATCTGTTCAGGTAGGGCCAAGGTCAGTGTCACATTTGAAGGTCAAATTTTTGTAAGCTGGACGCATTGAAAGGTTGGTGCAAGACTATTGCAAGTGTAAATACATTGTTTATGTGTTTACAATAGCAATTACCCATGAACATGTCCCTGGACTATGGAAGGGTATATCCGCCAATTCACTCATTATTCATGATGGGACTTTCATTTTATTCCTGATGAAATTTTCAACTATGTTTTACAATGTTAACGTTGACTTACAATTACGTTTTGCCTATTTAATTGTTTATGTCGACATTTAAATTACTTTTTTTTTGTTACTTCAAATTACAGTCAACTATTCTATCTAATTCCATCATATTTAATTATACATTCAACCTTCCTAATGATATTTGAGACATTTAATTTCATATCAACATTGTTATTATTTCAACAAAAGTTACTTCAACAATACAAGATAGCAAGTGTAATACAAACAAGCACAATGTAAATACCAATGTAAACAAGCATAATGCAATAAGGATAATATGAAGCAGGGAACCACACATCTCATTATTACGACAGGGGTCGCCACTGAGAAACTAAATTCTCCCTCAAGGCTAACGGTGCTGCGCTATTTTACTCAGACTTCCGGAACCTTAGATGTGGCAGGCCCTGATGATACCTACCAAGCATTGGACAGGTATGTATAAATAACATTATCTCTCATTGATTTAGTGTTGAATCAACTTGGGAGAGGTGAGACAGGTTTGTGATTCGAACGCGGGTATTACGCTAAAAGTGTGAGCGATGTACCACTGACTGAGCTACCGCCGTAGCCGACCGCATTTATCACATGAATGTTGCTCATCTGTTTATTTTTTTATGTGTGAAGAGAAAAGGGGAAAAAAGAAATTTCAGCTGAATTCCATTTTCTACAATTTCGTTACATGTATACAGAGTTAACCCGTTGAAAAAATGCATTTTTTTACCGGTACGTAAAGTTCACCGGATCAGGCATAGACCGGTATATGGAATTACCGGAATAGACATGAATGGACCGGAAAAGACCGGAATAGACTTGGAAAACACGGCGTAGCGACACTTTGTTTATTGCATGTAGGAATGGGGCAAAGCCTGCACATACTCAGAGAAGCAAAAATAGGGATTTGCACCTTAGACTACAGAGAATGGACCTTTGTAAAGCCGTGTAAGACATAAGTAGGCGAGAACTGGTACTTGGCGAGAACTGGTTTAATGCCAGTACAAAAAGTATTAAAATATATAGCAGTTATTAATAGTCTGACAGCCAGAAAATCTGTCTCCTACTCCTCTAATTTTTCCCTTTTTGACCACCAGTGCACCTATCCATGCTTTCCTTTAAGCAGTACTCCACACATTATTCTTTCCAAGCCGCTCGCGGCTTCCCCACCCGCCGTTTTCAATACTATTTCAGTTATGCCCCGGCGACCAGTGTAACTATCTATGCTGTCCTGGATTTTCTTTTTACCAGTACTCCGCACAATATTCTTTCCAAGCTGCTGCCGGGTTGCACACCTGCCGTTTTCAACACTATTTCAGTTACGTCCTGGCGACCAGTGCACCTATCCATCCTCTCCGGGATTTTCTTTTACCAGTACTCAGCACATTATTCTTCCCAAGTCACTGGCGGCTTCCCTACCCGCCGTTTTCAACAATATTTCAGTTAGGTCCTGCAGACCTGTGCAACTATCCATGCTGTCCTGGATTTTCTTTTTACCAGTACTCTGCACAATATTCATTCCAAGCCACTGGCGGTTCTAACATGAGGCAGGATTGCGTCCTGTTGCATTGACTTTATCGGCTAACAACTATTTCTTTCCCTTTCAGGAGAATACATGAAGATTCAGACATTGGCTAACCTCTAACGTGGGGTTAGCCATTACAGCTGCGAATCCAACCAACCACACACGACAGACGAGACAGAAACGGGCATGGACGGACTGGACACGTTCCTGCAAGGACTGGTCTCAGCCTGGATGGGGAGGCAGAGGGATGTGATAGTTGTAAGAACTTTGAAGTCCCACTTCACATCCCTCCTAAAGTTTCTGGATTTCTTAGAGCTGTTAGGCATTCAGAGTTGGTGGAACCAGACCAGCCTCACCATCCAGGTCTTCATCTGGTCCCTCAGGAACAGGGCAGCGGAACGGAAGGCGGAAGTGGCGGCAAGGGATTTGGCATCACTTCTGTGGCCCGAAGCCAGACGGACACACTGGACTTCAGACTACTACGATAACGTTACCTCAGCCGACTAGATGACGGACGAGGACAGACATGACCACCTTGACCGTCTGACGGACTGCCTGGTGATGGGGGTCAATATGACCAACGGATGCAGGCCGTCCGTCGTTACCAACATGACGCTGACAGCCTTAGAAGACTCGATGGAAGAGACGAAAGATGACAGGACGTTCTTCTGCATCCTGGTTACAATG
This sequence comes from Tridacna gigas, assembly GCA_945859785.2. Taxonomy (NCBI): domain Eukaryota; kingdom Metazoa; phylum Mollusca; class Bivalvia; order Cardiida; family Cardiidae; genus Tridacna; species Tridacna gigas. The sequence goes on along the minus strand of OX244031.2, from coordinate 8,416,509 downwards.
CACAAGACCTCAGGCACCGCGGGCTCTGAGGTGGTCACGGTGTCTGAGGCCTTGTACCGACGACTTGAGGACCTTCAGACACAGCTACACCCGGACACTGACCGACTGTTTACGAACAGGGGGAGAGCATTCGATAGCAGTTCATTGGTCAACCGATGTCTAAATCGAGCATGGACTGCTAGCAGGTGCTCTAAGTACGGACGGTTTTCCTGTACCATCAACAGGAAAGGACTGACGATCGACATGCGACAGCACGACCCCCTGATCGCCGACGACCTGGCAGAACTACTCTGCCATAGACGGACGACGGCTGACACACACTACAGACTTATAGACAAAATTGGGACCTCCGTCCGGACAGTAACGAAAATACAGGACTTCTACGGGGGCGGACAGAAGGTCTCAAGGACGGCGACTGACACTGACAAGAACCCGTGGAGCCTGACTGTTACTGACCGGACCCCGACGAGCCCGTCTCACAGTGACACTTCCTCGAACCAGACTGTGACTTATGAGACCCCAGGCCCAAATCAGACTTCCACGAAGACAAATGTGATGGACGGTTCTAATTTCGGTGACAATTCCAGACTGACGCAAAGGTTGCTCTCAAGACTAGAATTACCAGAGAAGAGGACAGACTTTTATAAGACAGTTTTGACCTTTGTTACGGACCTGGACTAGTCTCGGATACTGAGACGGGCCCAGGCAGACGAGACTGACAGAAAACATAAGATGATGACGGAAGCCTTCTACTTATCGGAGGCCCTCAGGACTGGCGTTGAAATGAAATATGGAATGGACATAGTTAGCATGGTGTTGAACTTGATTAACTCTGGGGCCTCCAACAAGCAGATGGACTTCCTGACAGTGGTGCTTGCCCTGATTGCAAACCAGTTTGACGCATACCTGACGACGGACGAACATGATGGTTTGACGGTCTCGACCCCATCTCCCTCACCCCTCCTGCAGAGCCTGGACCCGAGACCATCAGAGGAACAAGTTCAGTTTAGAAGGGAAATGGATGAGTATGAGGACAGGAGGCAGGAACAGGCTAGGGTCCAGGCTCAGCAGGATGAGGTGCTCGAGCAGATAAGGCAGAGAAAATGACAATTTGTGACCCAGGAAATGACTGACATTATTAGACAGGACTTTGACATTAGGACAGGAGAGCCACCGACAATGAAGAAAGTCAAATACCTTATGACTAAACGACCGACGCGTTACGGACAGCTGACTGCAAAACAGATTGTGGACAAAATTAGGAACTTAATAAAATATTCAAACAGACCAAAACAGACAGACTAAAAGACTGACGCTCAAGACAGTGGCCTATGACTGAACGACAGAAAAAAATAAAAAAAACCACAAGAAACTTCTAGTCAAAACAAGACTATAAAATGTGTGATAAACTACTAGTCAAAACAAGACTCTAAAATGTGTGATAAACTACTAGTCAAAACAAGACTCTAAAATGTGTGATAGTCAAAACAAGACTAAAATGTGTGCTTGAGAAAAAACACTAAAATTTCTGATAGTCAATTAAAAAAACAATCTAAGATGTCTGGTAGTCAAAGAAAAACCCTAACAAGTCTAATATGTCTGATAGTCAAAGACTGAAAATTTAAAATGTGTTTTGAGAAGGGTACAAAACATTGTGGGAAAAGGAGAAAATGCTGGTTACCAGCAGCTGGTTACCAACATTTTCTCCTTTTCCCACAATGTTTTCAAACTGCTTCTCTCTCAGGGTAATTAAAAGTTTGAGAAGGGTAGAAAACATTGTGGGAAAAGGAGAAAATGCTGGTTAACAGCAGCTGGTTATCAGCATTTTCTCCTTTTCCCACAGTGTTTTCAAAAGGCTTCTCTCTCAGGGTCATTAAAAGTATGAGAAGGGTAGAACACATTGTGGGAAAAGGAAAAAATGCTGGTCACCAGCATTTTCTCCTTTTCCCACAATGTTTTCAAAGAAAGAAACAAGTCTAATATGTCTGATGTTAAAAAAAAAAAAATCTAAATTGCCTGATTTTCAAATGTTAATGTTTAACTCATTACCAAACAACATAATTTTAGACTTGTCCTAATTCAAAGCATTTGCAGACCACAACTGACTTTAAATTTAAAATGTGTTTAGAGAAGGGTACAAAATATTGTGGGAAAAGGAGAAAATGCTGGTTACCGGCAGTTGGTTACCAGCATTTTCTCCTTTTCCCACAATGTTTTCAGAGAGCTTCTCTCTCAGTGTAATTAAAAGTTTGAGAAGGGTAGAAAACATTGTGCGAAAAGGAAAAAATGCTGGTTACCAGCATTTTCTCCTTTTCCTACAATGTTTTCAAAAGGCTTCTCTCTCAGGGTTGTTAAAAGTTCGAGAAGGGTAGAACACAGCAGTAGTGTCTAAAAGGCGGGTTCAAGCTCTTTTTTGAGATCGTCTCGGGATTTAACTCTTTCTATCGACGATATTTCTTACATAAAAATTTATACCTTTTCGTGGGTATAAATTTTTTTAAATTTAAAAAAAAAAAAAAAAAAAAAATTATTTAAAAAAATTTAAAATTTAAATTTAAAAAAAATTTAAGTTTTTTCAATTTTTTTTTAATTTAATCTCGCAAAAATATTTATTAAAAAAAAATATTTATTTAAAAAAAATTTAAGTTTTTTTTTTTTCAATTTTTTTTCTATAAAAAATATTAAAAAAAAAAAAAAAAAAAAAAAAAAAAAACTAAATCTTATAAAACCCCGGTCTTAAAAAACCTAAATCTTATAAAACCCCGGTCTTTAAAAACCTAAATCTTATAAAACCCCGCCCTTAAAAACCTAAATCTTTAAAAACCTAAATCTCGCAAACACCCCACCCCCCGTCTCAGCCCCCATCATTATAAAATTCTTAGATCGTGCGCGCGGGGATAAAAAAAAATTGAAAACGTAAAAGAATTTTTTAGGTTTAAAAGCGTGGAAAAAATGGAGGTATCAAAAATAGTATTAAAAAATTTAAGTAGTAGTTTTATTTTAGATCTAGAAAGAACACAAATACATAAAATTTATTTTGGGAGAAAGAAATATCGTTCTCCGAATTTAGTAGCATTTCCTTACGTTTCACATAGAAACTTTTATTTATCATTGTTGCTGTTGAAGCCAGTTGTTTACTACGAAATTAGAAAAGCAGCCAATGAACCCTCATTCAAGGGAGCATGTTTAATTTTTAATTCTCCGCAGATGGGAATTATGATGGATTATATTGAAGAGGAGGGATACGACGGCCTAGCGTTTAATTATTCCCATCAAATACGGCAAAATATAAGAGGCTATAAACTTTTTTTAAATATTAGGCTCTGCGGTATTACGTTTTCTCCCGAAAATTTCCCACATTCCTGGCAAGATGGTAACTTTGATATCTTCACTACATGGGAGGATCCTCCTTATGAAGAAGAGGAAGAAGAAGTTTTTAACGAAGAAGTTTTTAACGAAGAAGTTTTTAACGAAGAAGATAATATACCGATCAATTCTAGCGAAATGTTTCTAGAGAAAGAATGCGTTATTTGTCTCGACGCAAAACCGAGTATTTTATTTTGCGGGTGAGGTCATCTACCGATATGCGAAAAGTGTGATTTAGTAAAAAATAAGGGTAGGTGCGTAGTTTGTAGAAAAGAGTCTTCGATAAAACGCAAACTAAATTTTTAAAAAATTATAAATATATATTTTATTTAAAATATATATTTTATTTAAAAGTTAAAAGTTGATAGACGTTTCGTTTTTCTTAAAAGTTTGCTTTTTTCTCTAAGATTACTTATTATCTTATTATTTTTTTATCTCCTTTATGTTTAGTCGTAAATTCTTATTTGCTTTTTTTAAATCTTTAATACGATTATTATTGTACGATATTTTATCTTTTAAAAACGATTCCGGACGTTTTTCGTATAATACTCTATAATCCATTTTTTTTTTTTTTTTTTTTAATTATTTTTTATTCGTTTCAAAATTAATTTTTGATAAAATTTAAGAAAAAAAAAATTTATATAAAAAATAATGGAAAATTATTTAGGAATTACCATAGATCATAAAAGAGACGAACTATTAACCGAACACGCGTTAAATCTTTTATCCGAGTATTACTTACAAGACGGAGAAACTCCGCAAAAAGCGTTCGCTCGTGCGGTGGTAACCTACTCCAATAATCTAGAACATGCGCAAAGAATTTAGATTACACATCGAAGCAAAGATTTATGTTTTCTTCCCCTATTTTAGCGAATGCGGGAAAACCGGCGAGAGAGGGTCTTCCTATTTCTTGTTTCGTTTCTCATGTACCGGATAAAATAGATAAAATTATAGAACATTTAGTGGATACGTGTTGGTTTACTATCGTAGGAGGAGGAGTAGGTGCTGATTGGAGCGCCGTAAGGTCTACGGACAAAAAATCTTCTGGACCTATAGCGTTTTTAAATCCCATTAACTCCGTTATCAGCGCGTATAAACAAGGAAAAACGAGAAGAGGGAATTATGCCGTGTATATGGACGTAACGCACCCGGAAATCGTAGAATTTATCACGATGAGAATTCCGATGGGAGGAGACGCTAATAGAAAAAATCTTAATTTGTTTAACGGGGTTAATATTACCGACGATTTTATGAACGCCGTTAAAAACGGAACCGATTACGATTTGATCGATCCTAAAACTAAAAAAAGAATGCCTACATCTGCGAGGAAAATATGGGAAACAATATTAGAATCTAGGTGTGGAACGGGCACTCCCTATCTTAATTTTATCGATACGATTAATAGGGCGCTTCCGAAAGAAATGAAGAAAAAAGGTTTAAAAATAACCACGAGTAATCTATGCAACGAAATACATCTCCCGATGGATAAAAATACGTCGAACGTTTGTTGTTTATGGTCTGTTAACGCGGAGTATTTCTACGAATGGACGAAACTGTTTATTTAGACATCGTAAGATTTCTCGATAACGCGCTTCAATCCTTTATCGATAATTGTCCTCGGGAATTAGAAAAAGCGAAAAAAGGGGCGATACGAGATCGACCGTTAGGATTAGGAGTCATGGGGCTCGGATCTTCCCTTCGTAAGATGATGATTCCTTTCGAATCGGCGACCGGTAAAGAATGGAATAAAGCCGTTTTTTCGAAACTTAAAGAATATTCGGAAATCGCAACTTTAAAATTGGGGAGAGAAAAAGGAGAATGTCCGTCTACGAAAGGTACGGGTCGACGAAATTCTCATTTAATCGCGGTTGCGCCTAATTCCAATAGTTCGATTTTAGCCAATTGTTCTCCGTCCGTGGAACCCGTTATCGCAAATGCTCATACGCATAAAACGTGCGCGGGGACGTTTCTCGTAAAAGATAAATACGTTGAGGAGATTTTACGAAATATTGACATGGATACGCCCGAAACGTGGAATAGTATTATTAAGAATCAAGGCTCGGTACAACATCTTAATATTACGGATAATTTTAAAGAATACTTTTTAACAGTGAGAGAAATAGATCAACTTAAGATCGTAGAATACGCGTCGGATCGGCAAGAATATATCTGTCAAGGACAATCGTTAAACGTTTTTTTCTCATCGGATGCGAGTAAAAAATATATTCACGACGTTCATTTTAAAGCTTGGGAATTGGGGTGCAAGGGATTATATTATTACAGAGGAGAAGCGGCGAAAAAGTCCGAAGATATATCCGCGTTAGAATGCTCTTATTGTCATTCGTAAAAATTTTTTTAAAATTTTATAACTTTTAAAAAAAGTTATAAAATTGTTTGTTTTTTTTATTTTACGAAAACGTCTAACATGGACGAATTATTAAAAAAGTATAAATTTATAACCGAGTTGTTGAATGTGAACACCGAGACCATGTCGCATCTTACCGAAATTATGGCGAATATATTGTGTACCATCCAACGGTTGAAATTGCAAATCACGCGTTTAGAAGACGAAGAAAAACGTTTACGGGAAAAGTTAAAGTTGGAGGAAAATTCTATCGTTGAGGATCTTAAGCGCGTAAATGGGCAAGTAAAAGATTTACGGGACCTTCTGAAAGAAAATAATATCATGTTTCCCAAATATTTTCGGCTCTTAGAAAATAAGATAGATACTCGATTGAAACTTTTAAAAAATTTACGCGTTTTAGCCGATATTATCGGAATACCGATTAGTCAACGTAATTTTTCATCTCCAGAAACGGAAAAAACGAAACAGGATCGATTATTAAAAGAATTTTACTACGCGTTTTTTTATTTTTTATAAGAAGGTGGTAAGTAGTCTTTAAGCGAACAAACTGGAGGTTCTTCTATCGCGATCTTATCTTTTATTTTAAACATAATATTTAAAAACCATTTTATCAAAGGATCTTGGTATTTTTCGTGGACTCCGAAAAACATAACTCGTCCCGATTTAAATACAGTTATCGCGTCGTATTTTCTAAGCGGTTTACGTAAGTTTTGTTTAATAGTCCTATTTTTCGCGAGAGAGATTAAACCATTAAACTTTTCGTAAGTTATTTCCTTTTCTAAACTTACGACATTATCTTTTCTACCTATTTCAATCTCATAAACCGGCGTGTCATCTATAGATTTTCTTGGTATTATAAATTTAGCTCCTATAAAACCTCCTATTGATAACGAAAGGTCGTATTCTTCATTGTCAACGAAGTGTTCTTTTAGTTTTTCCCTATCAATGAGAAACCCTAAATTTAAGATAACATTTCTCATTACCGGAACCAGATAAACTTTTAGATCATAGAGGAAAAAGCATGATGGGGTTTCCTTGAGTATGATCCATAAAAAGACCGTGCCTTTCACGCATTGTTCGTAAGTTACGCACCCGGCAATCTGTATTACCCCGTTTCCAAAGAGCTTTAGATTGATCTTTTTTTCGTCAAAGAAAAAGGAAAATGAAATACAATTTAAAAAATTTCTCGAATTATTTTTCGCGTTTTTTTTACTTTTTTTCCCTAATTCTTTTTGCTTGTAAGACGCGCGTATTAACTCCCGCGTTAAAGTTATCTCATCGAATAACTTTTCTAAGTTAAGAGCGTCCATGTTCGTGTAAGCTATAAATGTCTGGGTAGAAACTTTTATATCCATTTTTTTTTTTTTTTTTTTTTTTTTTAATTATTTATAGTTTAAAATTTGATTTAACAAAAAAAATATTTATGAAAAATACGGGAGAAATGGCGGAAAATAATTATGTAAAGTTTCAAGACTTTAATATTAAAAATCTTAAACTTTGCGAAGGCGTAACGAATGAAAAGTATAATTATCAGACGATAAAGATCGAATATGAGTATAATGACGGGAAACGAGAGGTTTACGACTACGTTCTCCCGCTCTGTTTTCTCGCGGAATTTACCGGGGCACGACCAAATCGCCGGAATACTTTATGTCTTTGAAATCTTTTTACGACGAAGAACATCCGACCGAAAAGGAAAAGGAGTTTAAAAAAACTTTAGATAGTATTTGCTAATTTTTACGAAAAGAAGCGCCGAAAAAGGTCATAAAAAAGAAGAAAAAAGAGAATGATTTTAATGATTTAGAAATTATTAAAGAAAATATTTTTTTCCCGAAACTTAACCAAGATAAAACTTATGATAAAAATGGTAAAATTAAAAATTGCATTATAAGAACTAATTTTTTCGAAAAAAATAAAAACGGAGATCTCGAAGAAGTAAAAGATCCTAATTCTCTCGAAAAAATAAATTGCAAAGTAGTCGCTTATATAGATATTGCGGATATTTTTATTAATTCGTCCTTGATTAAAGTACGAACGTATCTGTCCGACGTTGCCGTTATTAAAAGGGTTGCGACTGTCTCTTTTAACCATTCGAAAGTAGAGCTAGGTTCCGACGACGAAGATGGTTATGAAGTTGAGGAAGAATAAATTTATAACTTTTTTTAAAAAAAGTCATAAATTTTTTTTAAAATAATCGTTTATTCGTTTATAAAATATCTACCGATACGAGTCGTTTCATCTTTAAAAATTTTTTTAAATCTCGTAAATAGATAATTAAGATACTCGAGATGAATATTAGGGTTAAACCCCTCCTTAATTTCCGTAATGATTTTGCTAATACGACTATTCGTACGAGATGTCTCATCGAGTATTTTAGGTATTTGCTCGTAAAGATCTATTAGCTCCGTTTCCATATATTCGACTCCTTCGTCCGTTTGGTAAACGAGATTTTGTAGTTCAAATATAAAATCTAGATACCTTTCCCGATCTTTCTCGATTAAATCGCGCAGGATACGATAATCAAGTTTCTCTAGATAACCATCGTCAATGTGCTCTATAATAATACTCGGTATATTTTCGGCAATTCTTAAATATTTGTTCGTTAATTGCTCAAAATCTTCAACGTCTTCGTTAAAATTTTGCATCTCAACGCGGGTTAATTTTTTTTTTTTTATTTACTTTTAGAAATAATCTTATCGACATTATTTCCCGATAGATGAGAAAAATAAAAAAGTAAATAAATCAAATTTATAAATCGAGTTCTATGAGTATCGTTATATAAGAGTTTTTCGCATTTTGATTATCGGTTTTCGTTAAAAAGTTTATAACGTCGCATTGCTTTACTTCTAAAGGTTGGTTCCGACAACGAAGATCATTATGAAGTTGAGGAAGAATAAATTTATAATTTTTTTTAAAAAAAGTTATAATTTTTTTTTTTAATAATCGTTTATTCATTTATAAAATATCTACCGATACGAGTCGTTTCATCTTTAAAAAGTTTTTTAAATCTCGTTAATAAAGAATAAAGATACTTGAGATGAATATTAGGGTTTAACCCATCCTCCTTAATTTTCGTAATGATTTTACAAATATCACTATTCATACGAGATGCATTATCGAGTATTTCAGGTATTTGCTCGTAAAGATCTATTAGCTGCATTTCCAGATATTCGTATTTTTCGTCCTTTCGGTAAACGATATTGTCTAGTTTACCTACAAAATTTAGATAACTTCTCCGACTTTTATCGATTGAAAAAAAGCTTACGCCATCATAACTCTCATCGCGACTGAAGCGCTTAATAAGATCTACTATATTATCAGCAATTCTGAAATAGTATTCCGTTCATTCATGTAAATTTTCAACGTCTTTGAAAAAATCTTGCGCCTCATCGGCGCTTATTTCTTTTTTATTTACTTTTTGAAACAATCTTGTCGACATTATTTCCCGATAGATGAGAAAAATAAAAAAGTAAATAAATCAAATTTTTAAAGGAAAATAATTTTATAAAAATTTTTTTTTTATAAATCGAGTTCTATGAGTATCGTTATATAAGAGTTTTTCGCGTTTTGATTATCGGTTTTCGTTAAAAAGTTTATAACGTCGCATTGCTTTACTTCTAAAGGTAGAGGAAAAACTGCGCAACTACAACCTTTTTCTCTTTCTTTTATTAAGGAGTAGTCCGTTTTTTCGATACCGTTTATTACTAAGTTAATTTTTACCTCTTCTTTTAAAAAATCATTTCCTTTTAAAACCATTATAGAACCTCTTATAATTCTACCGGGAGCGGACATGCAATAACCGCCTAAACCGTGCGATCTTCCGCTACTACCATTACCGAAAGAAAACTCGTAATTTCCGCTTAATAAACTTCCTTGTTCTTCAGCATGGATACTTATTATAGGTTTAGTTTTTTCCTCTCTAATTACATTTATAAATCCCACCGAGAAAGCCGCTAACTGCTCAGTTAAATAAGATCTCGTTACAGGTTCACTACCATCGTTAGGTTTGGGCAAGTTTTCAATTCTTTTTCCGTTCATATCTATTTCGCCATTCGCGGTAAAAGAACCGTCATCGTTTCTCGATAAAGATTTTTCCTCTTTTTCGCGCCCGGAAAAAGCTAACAACTGCGTGCTAAGAAAAGACCTCGTCACAGGGTCATCCCAAGCGACGGGTTCGGGCAAGTTTTTAATTCTATTTCCTCCCATATCTATATCCCCGATGGCGGAAAGACTACTGTCCGGTTGTTTTACTATAGCTCCACCTATATCATTCACATATTTTTTATTAGCGGCTTCGCTAGGTTCTGTAGGATCGGCCGTTTTTTATTTTATTAAAACTCATGTTTAAATAATCCGTCATGAGATAGCCTCCATTTTCGTTTAACATTCCGGCGTTGGAATCGACATAATTTTTGGTCGTGACGTCTTGAGGATTTACGGGATTACTAACCCTCGTTAACATATTACCGTTCATATTCATAGAACCGGTAACTTCCGTCGTTCCGTCTTTACGTAAAAAATTATTATTCACGTAGGCGATCGATATTCCATCACCAGTCGATTTAACATCATCCATTCCTCAGAATTTATCAACGGCCATTTTTTATATTTAAAAAAGTTTATTTAAAACTCGTTGAAATTTATTTCCTGAGCTTAGCTCTTTAAGAACGAACAAACATAAATGACCGCAAAATACTTGATCGGCTCGTTGCAATTGGTCCGTATTGTAAAATGTCGGATCTACCAGATAATCTCGAAGTTCGATAGGTGGTCGTACTCCGTAACTGTCAAAATAAATTTTTAGTTTACCGTTTTTATACCAAGCGACCCAATGCGTTCCCGGACCACTTGTGTCATCGAGATTTAATATACCGCATTCCTTTTTTTTACGATTTTTCGGTAAATCGTTTCGTAAAAATGTGCCCCTAAAAGAAGGTATCTTTAATTTTTTCGCGGCATCTTCTAGATCGAAGTTGCTTAACGGTTTATTCGGTAAAATTACGTTTTTAATCGCGATATCCGACATTTTTTTTTTTTATACTTAAATATTTTTAACGTTCTCGTTGTCTACCCAAGAATTAAATTCGTCGGAATACCCTTTCCATTTTACCAAAGATTTCTTTTTTCCTTTTTTAATAACCTTTTCTCTTCTAAACAACTCCTGACTAGTTTTTTGTAGTTCGGGTTCGTAAAAGCTACCTCGTATTTCTTCTCCGTTAAGATCCTTAATTTTGTACGTTACGGGTGACGTACGTTTTACCTTGGAAATCTTAAAAACCTCTTCAGTCCATCTTGTGGTATATCCCTTTTTGAAGGTCTTCTTCTTTTTAGTTATCCTTACTTTATCACCCGCGGAAAACTTCGGGTTTATATCTCTTACCTCGAGACGTTCCGGATAAAGAGTTTTCCAAACTTTGGTTTTGTTTACCTTTTTACTAGCGTTTACCGGCGTCATCTTTATAGAAGAATGTTTCGCATTATTATATTCTTTAACGAAACCTGGCAACGCGTTAATGTAAACGTTAGTAGAATTAGCGGAAAAATATTTCCACATTTTTTCTTTCATCGTTCTAATCCATCTCTCAACGACGCTAGATTTTTCCTCATTTTCGGTAGAATACAACTCTATTAACTTTTTTACATCCCCGTTATAAAACTCTTTACCCTTATCCACCCACATTTTTTCAGGTTTTCTCTCTTTAAAAATATTTTTCAATGCCGCGGCAACTGATTTTCCGGTTTTATCTTTTAACGGAATCAACCAACTGTATTTGGAAAAAATATCGATAATGGCTAGAAGATATTTTATACCCCGATTAAATTTAGAAAACACTTGCATATCCACTAAATCCGCGGCCCATATTCTATCAATACCGTTTACTCTTACTCTTCTTTTTTTAAATTTTCTTCTTACGGGTTTATGCAACTCTTCCGATAAAGTCGTCATGTCGATTTTTTTTTTTTTATTAACTCCCATTCCAAATTTTTTCTTCGTTCCTATCATATTACTAACGACGAATCGTTCCATTTTTTCTCTAATCGTCGGATTATAGATTCCTTTTAATTCCGTTAACATATTCGCGTCGCAAACAGAATTTCTAGTAGCCTTGTCATTATGTTTAAGATAGCAAATATCGTGATGGTAAGCCGCTTTATCAACCCTGTTTATCGGTTTACTCCATTCCTTAGGAGTTAAATCGGAATTAAGTCTTTTATTTAATTTAGTACCGGGTCCAGTAAAGTTATGTCCGGGAAGATGCATTTCCACGAGTAAGTTATTTATAAACTTATTTAGTAATGAACCGCCTTCTTTTTTTTTTTTAACGAAGTTCGTTTTAGTTTTTCCGCACACGACGCATTTACCGCGCGCCATTCTTCTCCCATTTTAGTAACTACGTATTCCACGTTACTAGTATCAGTAACTTTTCTACATTTAACGCAATACATCTTTTTTAATACGTTAATTTTTTTTTAATATATTTAAAATGAATATTGAAGATTTATCGTGGAACGAAGTAGTATCGAAGAGATTTAATAATCCTATTTTACCAAAAAGCATTAGGGGACTAATCGTAGGCAAATCAGGATGCGGTAAGACTACGCTTTTACTAAATCTTTTGTTAAGACCGCATTGGCTCGATTACGAAAATTTAGTCGTTTTTGGTAAAAGTCTTTTTCAACCCGAATACCGCATACTTAAAAAAGCGTTCGAAGAAAAATTACCGAAAGAAAGAATTTTAGAGTTATTTGACCTGCGAGATGAAGTTCAGGACAGAAACGTTAATCCCGTGGCTTTAATCGAAGAATGGGTTAAAACCTTAGAGAAAAAATCTAAAATACGCTGTAGTTTCTTCGAAACTGCCGAGGATGTGCCTGACCAGAGAGAATTAAAATTGGAAAATAAAAATTTGATGATCTTCGACGACTTACTTTTAGAAAGACAAAATAAATGCGAGTGTTACTATATTCGTGGGAGACATAGTAACGTCGATTGTTTTTACCTTTCGCAAAACTATTTTAGGTTACCGAGACAAACTATTAGAGAAAACACGAATTTTATTTGCCTTTTTCGTCAAGACCTGAAAAACATTAATCATATTTACAGCGACCATGTAAGCGAAGATATGACCAAAGAAGAGTTTAGGAAATTTTGCAAAACAGTATGGGAAAAGCCCCACGGTTTTGTCGTCGTCGATTTATCGAGTAAAAAAGACGAAGGAAAATATAGAGACGGTCTTGACAACTTTTATATTCCGAGTTAATAAAAAAAAATGAAAATTTAAAAAAAATAAAAATTGTAAAAATGGCGGACTATTTTATAGATATTTTTTCACTCGATTATAGATTAAATGGTTTTTCGGTAAATAGAGTTATGGCGTATGTTAGAAATTACTTGGAAAATGAATTAGAAAAAAATATGGACGAATATGGTACGAGAAAAATTTTTAATAAACTCTTGCAAATTCTTAATCAAAAAAAGGAGTTTACTTCATTCGTGAAAGAACGCGCTGCGAGTGAAGAAGAATCATACGCTCCTTTTATAAAAAAAACGTGTTTCCGAATTATTACGTAATGCGAATAGGTGGGCAAAGATTTTCAAAACTGAAGAGGAAGATAGAACAAACAAAAAGCATAGAAAACATATAATAAATATGTTGCTTCATTTAAAAGAAATGGGAAAAATATTCCTATTTTCAGTGGAGATATATATGGAAATAATGCTAGTTTGATTAGAAATGCTCATTTTAAAAAAATTTTTAACGGAAATTTTGAAAGGGAAAGTAACTCAAAGAAAAAACACTATTCAAAATAACTTTAGTTAGTTTTATTTTTTTTATTTTTTATTTTTTTTTTTAAATATATCTTTTTAACGAAAGATATATTTTAAATTTTTTTTTTACTATTAAAAATGGAAGATCTTTTAAAAGAGATAGTCGAAAATACGCGGCAAAAAACGTCTTTTCAAATTATAGTAAGCGACGACAAAACTCTCTTTACGACAAATTTTAATCCACCGATCCAACTGGAATATTAAAGAAAATACGAAATAGCTTTAGTAAACCTCGAAACGTATTATTCTTTCCCAAACATCGACGCGTCTAATAACATTTTTATTTATTCTCCGGACAACGGAGTTTCTTGGTTTAAAATAGAAATGCCGGAAGGGAGTTACGACCTTACAGACATTAATGATACCATTCATCAGGAAATGAGAAAAAAAGGTCACGTTGATTTAGTCGATGATGAGTACCCTATTAACATTTCCACGAACACAAATACTCTAAAATCTATTCTTACCCTCGAAAATGGTTATCAAGTAGATTTTAACCATCCAAACTCTATTTCCAAAGTATTAGGTTTTACTCGCGCGAAATACGAAACTGGATTTCATGAGTCAGAAAATGTAGTAAATATTCTTAGTATAAATTCTATACTCGTAAGAATTAATATTATTTCGGGAAGTTACGTTAACGGATCAATGCAAAACACAATTTACTCTTTTTTTCCTAATGTAGCGCCGGGATATAAGATAATCGAGACACCGCGTAATTTAGTATTTTTACCTATAACGTTGCGCGATATACATAATATGGAAGTAAAAATTACGGATCAAGATGGAAATTTACTAAATCTTAGAGGCGAGAAAATAACGATTAGGTTCGAAATTAGAGAGGCATAAAAAAATAAAAAACGTATAAAAAATTACGAGTTACGTGAATATTAAAGTTAATATAACGGAGGGACAAAAGCAAAATCTACAATCCGCTATTAAAAAAAGGGGTTGCCAAATGAGTGTTCGTTTAAGTCATAAAGATTTACGAGGCGATGATGTTTTAGCCGTTACCCACTCGCAAGCGAGAAAAATAGCTAAAGCCTTCGAAAAAGGTAAGGGAGTAACAATTAAAATGACCGCTAAACAACTTAAACATGACACGAAAATAGAGGGAGGTTTTCTCGGAATGTTAGCGGGTTTAGCCGCTAGCGCTTTACCGGCTATAGCAAAAACTGTTTTACCCGCTATAAGAGTCGGTGCTCTTTCGGGATTAGCGTCATCCGGCGTACAAAAAGCTATGGGATCGGGTCTTTACCTTAAAAAAGGAGGCTGCGTTTGTCAGGTAGAAACTGATGGAAAAGGCTTATATTTATCGCCTTATAAAGGTAAAGAATTAGGAACCACGGTTGGTAATGGTTTATATTTAAAACGCGGAGGAAAGTTTTACGATGGAAAAGGCCTTATTCTAGGTCCTAACAGCCCTTTTAAAAATATACCCGTTTTAGGAGCTATATTATAATATTAAAAAGATGAATGTTCGCAAATTTAACGTAAAATCGAGAATTTCTCGGGTTAAAACGATACAATGGATACCCGATAGTAATTTAAAATATCCCCCGATAAAAGTAAATCCGCTAACTTGGAAAATATTTTGTCAAAAAGAAATTACGTTAAATCCGGGGCAAGTACTTTTAACGGAATTGGGTTTAGGCTTCTCATCAACTAAAGGGGTAATTTTAACCTCTTTAGATTATTCTTTAAGATATAAAAAGTGCAGCTCGCAAAATGAGATTAGCATCGGAGATGTTGAGAATATTTTAGTTACTATTACTAACAATTCGAAGAATAAGGTAAAAATAAAAGAAAACGAACTTTTATGTTTCGTTTATTATCATCTTTAAAAAATATTTCGCTTAGAAAAAATGGAGATGAAAGAGAATATATATCCTAATTTACCCACAGCTCCTCCGGATGATGGGGGGCAGGTTTATCGTTTGCAGAAAATTAACGAGATACAAAACTTTTTAGAAAGCGAGGTCACGAAAAGAGAAGCTTTAAGTAAGAAATATTTTAGAGCCGCGAGAATAATAGATAATATAGATACCGTTTTAATCACGATTACCACAGCTGGAGGGATAGGTGGCATAGGTTTGTTAACAACGGTAGTCGCGATACCCGCGGTTATAGCGATAGAAGGTTTCGCGGGGGTTTGCGGTCTTTTAAGTTTAGTCGGAAAGTATGCCGTTAGAAATTCGACGACAAAAGCGGAAAAACACGAGAAGATTAAAATTATTGCCGATACTCAATTAAATACTATATCTTCCCACGTATCGAAAGCTTTATCGGATAATAAAGTCACGGACGAAGAGTTCCAATTGATTATGGAGGAATTAGATAAATATAAGAAGATGAAGGGAGAAATTAGGTCTAAATCGAAGAAAAAGATAGCGAGCGAAACGGAAGCGTCGTTAATAGAAAGAGGGAGACAAGAACAACGTGAGTCCTTTCGGAGGTTGGTTGAAAAACATCGCGGTGGACCGTTGGAATATTAAAAAACCTAAAATTAAATTTTCGTGTAGTTTTAGTTACGAAACGAGTTAAAAAACTAAGTTTAAAACTAGGTTAAAAACTAGGTTAAAAACTACGTTTAAAACTACGTTTAAAAAAATAATACTAATAAAAAATGTCTTTTTTAAAAATCGTAGATCCCGCAAAAAGGGAACAAACAGTAAAAGAATTTCTCGCGATAAAAAAGAATATTCGCGCCAACAAATTGGCGGAAAAAACGGGTAAAATAGAATTACAAGAGGATCTTTCGGAGTTTTTTAAGCCCGTTACAAAAACGCAAAAAGCAACGCAAAAAGAAATTCAAAGGGCAATTACGTCGGGTCTTGAACCTATTAAAAAAGGGTTAGAAGATTTACCTCAAGCTATTACGTTTAAAGCCTTTCCTTCTATTAAGGCTTACGGAAGTTCGGAAGGAAGTTCTACTGAAAATATGCGTAGGCTTATGGAAGAAATCAAAGAAATGGGAGAAATGGAAGATAAACAACCCTTATTTATTGGTCCGCTCGCGCAGCAGCAGCTAAGACGGTTTACCAATAAGGACGAAGCTGATACAACGTACGGGCTATATGACAAAAACGGTATATTTTTTATCGGTAACAAGCCGGTTCAAATTTTAGAAGATAATATTTTAATTGAGGATAAAAATTATGGAGATTCACCTGGTCTATGGGAACTTATTGTAGCTAAAAAACCGGACAAAAGTAAATATAATAAAAAGGACTTAGATAATTACAAGGAGATAATGGTTAAAACCAACACCCTCCGTCGCAATAATGATCCAAAAAGTAAATTACCAAAAAGCGGTAAAAGTTACAAATGGAAAAATCTTCTTTCCCATATTTGGTATGATTCTGAAACCTATGGAAGTGGGATCGTTATCCCAAGTGACCCTAACGCGTTACTAGAAAAACTCGACTTACTTATAGCTAGTAAAGCGGCGGGTAATACGGGCGTAAGAAACGAAGTTGTGAGCATGAGCGACGAATTAAAAAGGCAAGGCGTTTTCGATAGTAATATTTATAAAAAAATAATGAGCCTATTATAAAAATATGATTATCTATAAGAAACGAGGATTTGTAAGAAGAAATAGATACGGAGGAGCCGGAATTTTTGACAGTTTAGCCAACTTTCTCGCGAGACTTTTTAGTAGTAGTGCGGCTAAACAAATCGCGTCTTCCGCCGTTGATGTTGGAAAAAGCGTCGCTAAAGAAGGAGCGAAAAAAGCTTTAGAGGCTGGAAAAAGCGCCGCTATAGACGCTGGAAAAAAGTTAGTCGAAAAGGCTTTAACGCCGAAATCTAAGAAAATTTTGAAAAAGTATAACTCTATACCCGCGACAACGCCCGCAACTTCGCGAAACGTGAACGATTTAATAGCTGGAAGTGGTAACGATCCAATCGCGATACAAGAATTAGTTAAAAAATTAAATAGCGGTGCGGGAATTAAAACGACGTAAAATATTATAATAATTTAAGATTATTATAATATAATAAAAATGAGCATTTTAGACATTACTGAAAAGGGTTTTAATGATGATAGCATCGAAGAGTACGAATACTTCGAGTATCTACCGATTGTAGGTGCCGTTAACAATCTTAACAATGACAGAGGAGTTATTACGATTAACATCGAAACACAAGATATTTTTATGCATCCTAGCGAAAGTTATTTACTTATACGAGGTGAATTGATAAAAAAATGATGACACAAGATACGCAAATAATGATAACGCCGCTTTAACGAACAACGGTCTTATGTATCTTTTTAATAATATTAGGTATGAACTTTCGGGGAGAGAGATTGAACGAATAAATCATCCAGGGTGGGCCACCACAATGATTGGATTGTTAAAATATGATGACGATTTTTCCAAATCGCGAGGGTTAAACCAATTGTGGTTTAAAGATACGGCACCCCTGGTGGCAAATAATACGGGATTTGAAATTAGGAGGACGCTCATTCTTGGAAAGCCTAATGACATTGGTACATTTGGTTTTTGTGTACCGTTAAAACATATTTTCGGTTCTTGCGAAGATTACGATAAAGTCTTATACGGAATGAAGCAAACTATTCACCTTTCAAGATCTAGTGATAATGACGCTATTTTTAGAAACGTTGGTGTTGAAGTTGGGAAAGTTAGATTGACTAAAATAGCTTGGTATATGCCACACGTGTTACCCGCGGATAAGTATAAAATGGAACTTTATAAACACATCCAGAGTAAAGAAAGTTTTCCGGTTAATTATAGAATGATACAATGTGACACTGCTGACGTTCCTCAAACAAGAACATTTACTTGGAGACTCGCCGTTAAAACATCACCAGAGTTTCCGCGTTATATTATTATCGGTTTCCAGCATAACAAGAAAAACCAACAAGAACAAAATCCTGCCTTATTTAACCACGTTCAAGTAACTGATATTCACGTTACGTTAAATTGTTTTAAATATCCTAGAGCTGACTACTCGCTTTCGTTTCCCAATCAACAATTTAGTAGAGCGTATAGCGACGCCGCTAAGTTTAGATCTAAGTTTTTTCTCATGTTTGATTTAGCGACAAATCCTAACTTTACTCCGTTAGAGTACAAAGATCTATATTCGCTGTTTTTCTTCGATGTTAGCAAACAGAGTGAAAGGATAAAATATTCCGTAACCGATATTCATGTTAAAGCAAATTTTGCCGGTAATGTAGATGCAAATACAGTCGCGTATGCCGTTATTATTAGCGATAGGCAAGTAAATTTCCAATCCGACGGAAATAAAATGAGCGTAGTGTATTAATTTTATTACGATTAAAAAAAATCGTAATAAAATTGACTTAGGATATTTTAACTTATTTTTTTCGTTTATAAAAATTATGAATAGACTTACGGACGGAGAGTTAAAAGAATTGGCAAAGTTAAGAGGTATCAGGGGATACTCGAGACTTAGACGAAATCAATTAATCAATCTTTTAAATGCGCCGATATTAGATAGAGATAACGAAATTATAAATACTCCGGTTTTACGACCAACAATCGCGCCACCACCAACACCGAGTGCACCACCAACGCGAAAACAAACGGTCGAGGATTTATTAAGAAGTTTAGAAAGAGTCGAAAATGTTCCTAAAAGTATATCGCCCGAACTTAATGCGCTTAAAAATAAAATTAAAGAATTATATGGTAAAGTAAACCAAATAAAAGTTCAAAAACATTGTTCGGCTCTTAAAATGTGGGCGGAAGAAAATAAAATACCCGGAATACCGGTTTCTTCGCCCGAAGAATTTTTAGAGCTTACGAGACGAGCTATAATAGAAATTTTAAGAAGTAAGCGGAATACTAAAGTAAAAATAGTTCTTCAATGTCTTATGTATAGATTCGATGACGTTGATGTTCCGGTAGAAGCTAATTTTTCTTCCGATATAAACGAAATTAATTTAGAGGGAACCGACGTAGACGAATTATATAATATTATGGTAGAAAGAATCTTAGAAAATTACGCTAATTTTTTAAGAAAAGGTAGTGGTTGGGCGTTTCATAGCGTAGTACATTTAAAGTTACATACGGTCATTTATGAACCTTTAAGAGGTACGGGATATATAGAACTACCCGAATGGATTTCGGACAAAAAAGCGTGTATTAATCCGGAAAATTATGATAACAAATGTTTTTTATGGGGCGTTTTAAGAGCATTAACTCCTAAAGAACAAAATGCGAAAAGAATTGATAGAGATTTACGATCGAGGGAAAATAGCTTAAATATGGAAGGAATAGAATATCCCGTTACACCACACGATATAGATAAATTCGAAAAACAAAATCCGGAAATTAGCGTAAACGTTTATAGTTATAACGAAGAGCGAAAATTTTATCTGTTAAGAATTACGAAAAACGAAAAGAAAAACCACGTTGATTTGCTTTACTTTACGAACGGGATAAATAACCATTACGCTATTATAAAAAATTTTAGTCGCTTAATGGGCAGTCAAATATCGAAAAATAATAGAAAAAAGTATTTTTGTAAAAGATGCTTAAATCCCTTCGGAAACGGAGAACTTTTAGAAAAACATAAAAAATATTGCTCCGCACACGAGCCCGTTTTTTTAAAAATGCCCGAAGAGGGTAGCGTATTACAATTTATAAATCACTATAGAAAAATTAAGTTTCCCGTCGTCATATATTGCGATTTCGAAACCATGCTAATGCTTATAAAAACTTGTCAACCCAGTCAAGAGAAAAGTTATACTATAAAACGACAAAAGCACGTTCCTTGTAGTTTTCACTACTTTATAAAATTTTTTAATGATGAAGTAAATCAACCTATAGAAAGAAAATATACCGGAGAAGAAGCGGATAAAAAATTCATAGAAACGCTAACTGACGATATTAGAGAAATTGTTAGAAAATATTATCAAAACCCGGTACCAATAAAAATAACTGAGAAAGAAGAAAAAAAACAAGAAAGAGAAACTAAGTGTTACATTTGTAACGAAGAATTTACTCGCGAAAATTATAAAGTAAGAGACCATTGTCATTTTACCGGTAAATATAGAGGAGCCGCTCATTTAAACTGTAATCTTAAAGCGAAAATCCCTAATTTTACGCCCGTTTTTTTTTCATAATTTAAGCGGTTATGACGCCCATCTTTTTATCAAGTTTCTCGGTTCAACTAGCGGTAACATTGATTGTATACCGAACAACGAGGAAAAATATATTAGCTTTAGTAAAACTATTTATATAGGAAAAAATATAAAGCATAAAATTAGGTTTCTCGATAGCTTTAAGTTTATGTCTTCGAGCTTAGATAGCCTCTCGAGAAATTTAAATGAGGATCAGTTAAATATTTTATCGAGATATTTTTCGAAAGAACATTTACCGTTAGTTAGAAGAAAAGGAGTTTTTCCTTACGATTACTTAGATTCTCTTGAAAAGTTGGAAGAAACTCAACTGCCGCCTAAAGAAAAATTTTATTCGAGTTTAAACAAGGAACATATTAGTGACGAATATTACGAACACGCGAAAAATGTTTGGAATACTTTTAACATGAAAACGTTTAAGGATTATTTGGAACTTTACAACAGAATAGACGTTTTGCTTTTAGCGGATGTATTCGAAAACTTTAGGAATGTATGTCTCGAACACTACGAATTAGACCCCTGTTGGTATTTTACTACACCGGGGTTAGCGTATGACGCGATGCTAAAGAAAACGGGAGTAAAACTCGAACTTTTATCGGATATTGATACGCTTTTAATGGTTGAAAAAGGTATCAGAGGCGGTATATCTTTGTGTAGTAAAAGGTATTCTAAGGCTAATAATAAATACATGGGTGAAGATTATGACGTAAATAAACCATCGAAATATTTAATATATATAGACGCGAACAGTCTTTACCCTTGGGCTATGAGTCAATTATTACCTACTCACGGTTTTAAGAAAATGGAAAAAGAAGAATTAGAAGAATGGAAAAATATACCTTGTTTTTTAGAGGTTGATTTAGAATATCCCGAAGAGTTAGACGATTTACATAACGATTTTCCTTTAGCGCCCGAACGTTTAAAAATAGAAAAGGTAGAAAAATTAATTCCTAATTTAAACGATAAAGAAAATTACGTTATACATCACGAGGTTTTAAAAACGTATTTAGAGTTAGGTTTAAAAATTAAAAAAAATACATCGCGGAATTAAATTTGAGGAAAGTTCCGCTATTAAAAAATATATCGATTTAAATATCGAATTAAGAAAAAATGCGAAAAACGATTTCGAAAAAGATTTTTTTAAGTTGATGATGAATTCGGTGTTTGGTAAGACCATAGAAAACTTAAGAAATAGAGTAAATATACAATTAGTTAATGGCACGCATAGTTATCGTTATAAAAAACTTACCGCTAAACCGAACTATCACCATACTACAATATTTGACGAAAATTTAGTCGCTGTTCACACGAAAAAAACGGAAATAAAATATAACAAACCCGTTTATTTAGGCATGAGTATATTAGATATTAGTAAAACGCTCATGCATAAAACCTATTATAATTATTTTAAAACGAAGTACAACGAAAAAGTAATGATGTGTTATACTGATACGGATAGTTTTATTCTCGAAATAGAAACTAACGATTTATATAAGGATATCGCTCGAGAAGCTGATACCATGTACGATACTAGCGGTTACCCTAAAGAGCATGAGTTACATAGTCAAAAGAATAAAAAAGTGTTGGGAATGTTTAAAGACGAATTAAATGGTAGCGTAATGACCGAGTTTGTTGGTTTAGGCGCTAAATTGTACGCTTATAAAAAATTAAATATAAAAATAGACGAAAATGGAAAATTAATATATAAGGGCGTTGATGAAGACCGAAAATGTAAGGGGCTAAAAAGGTCAGTCGTTAAAAACGAACTAAATTTAGAAAATTATAAAGATTGCTTATTTACGGGAAAACATATTTATAGAATTATGAGAGTATTAAGAAGCCGTGAACACGAAATTTATACGAAGGATTTAAATAAAAAAGCTTTAGCTAGCGCGGATGATGAAAGGTATATATTGGAGGATAATATAAACACTTTAGCTTGGGGACATCATAAAATTAATATTATAAAAAATAATAATATATAAAATGATTTATATATTATTATTCGTTCTTGTCGCGCACGCATATCTTTTATTATTATTAGCGCATCTTATATTTATAATTCTTCATTATCACGAAGGATAAGATATATCTCATTCCGAGTTTTACAAATCGGACACGGGGTTGGTTGAGTTGTCTTATCAAAACATTCTTTACACAAGCAAATATGACCACACATATAAAATAATACTATCGGCGTATTTTCTAAGCAAATGACGCATTTTTCGGAAATAAATGTTTTTTCACCATTAATTTTTCTTTCAGGTTTGTCATCTACAAAATTCCCATCCTTTAAGATAATTGCGAAGTAAATTATTTCTGCGTTCAACAGATGAGACGACACCTGTTTTAAAAATTCGTTATGTTTTTGGGTAAGAAACCCGCTCGATGAGACATTATTTAAAATAGTAACATGCTCTTGCCCATTACTCAAAAATATAAGATTTAAATCAACGTTAAACTCTCCCTTATTCGTAGCTTTTTCTCTACTTAAAAAATGACGAAACCCCGATCTTAAATTTTTAAAAAGCTTATTCTGGGATGCGTGTTTAGCCCCCAGTAAAGCGAATGTAATCATTTTTCGACCATCCGGTAACATACAACTCGAGTTAAAAATTATTTTTGTCCATAAAAATGTTGATATTCTTTTTATATATGGTTCAGTTAACTTATTTAATACTTTTTTCTTGGTTTACATTAAGTATATCGAGGTTTATCTCCATTTTTCCATGCTTTTAAACCTAAAAAAATTTTTTACGTTTTCAATTTTTTTTTTTTTTATCCCCGCGCGCGCGATCTAAGAATTATATAATGATGGGGGCTGAGACAGGGGGTGGGGTGTTTGCGAGATTTAGGTTTTTAAAGATTTAGGTTTTTAAGGGCGGGGTTTTATAAGATTTAGGTTTTTTAAGACCGGGGTTTTATAAGATTTAGGTTTTTTTTTTTTTTTTTTTAATATTTTTTATAGAAAAAAATTGAAAAAACTGAAAAAAAACTTAAAATTTTTTTAAATAAATATTTTTTTTTTAATAAATATTTTTGCGAGATTAAATTTAAAAAATTGAAAAAAACTTAAATTTTTTTTAAATAAATATTTTTTTTTTTTTTAAATTTATACCCACGAAAAGGTATAAATTTTTATGTAAGAAATATCGTCGATAGAAAGAGTTAAATCCCGAGAAGATCTCAAAAAAGAGCTTGAACCCGCCTTTTAGACACTACTCACAGCATTTTCTCCTTTTCCCACAATACTTTCAAAGAAAGAAACAAGTCAAATATGTCTGATGTTAAAGAAAAAAAAAAAAATCTAAAATGTCTGATTTAATGTTTAACTCTTCACCAAACAACATAATTTTAGACTGGTCCAAATTCAAAGAATTTTGTAGACCACGAAATAAATGTGACTGAAAAATTAAAATGTGTTTTGAGAAGGGTACAAAACATTGTGGGAAAAGGAGAAAATGCTGGTTACCAGCAGCTGGTTACCAGCATTTTCTCCTTTTCCAACAATGTTTTCAAAAGGCTTCTCTCTCAGGGTTGTTAATTTAAAAGTCGTGACTGTGTGGTAAAGGGTTAATCTGATAAAAAGTTATGAAGAGAATGTTATTTTTCAGCAAATAAAGGCTGTTTAACAGTTTTTATTTTCTTTTATTTCTTGCAATGTAAGATCAGACTGCACAAACATGCAGGCTGATCTTAACCTCCACTTTTAACTGAATGAGAATGCTGATAGTGCAGCCCAAGATCTAACTGGTACGACAAATTGTAGACCATTCCAGCAATATACTCAAAAGAATAGAGGGTAGATAGTGTTGCCCAAGATCGGACTGCTCATATATGCAGTCTGATCTTAATCTGCACTCTCTCCTGTCCCTAACCCGTCTTCTTTCAAAGGAAAAATCTTTTCAGCATGCTGGTTTTCTTCATGTTATTGAAGACTGAAGCCTAAGATCAGACTGCACAAACATGTAGGCTGATCTTAACCTCCACTCTTCACTTAATGAGAATGCAGACAGTGCAGCCCAAGATCAGACTCGAACAACAAATTTTAGACCATTCTAGCAATATACTTAGAAGAATAGAGGGAAGCGAACAAAATCCCTCCTTCTGGGCGGGGCTTAAATCTACAGGGTACCTTTTAAAAGGACAATATAAAACCATAGCCAACACATTTCTTCTTCCGTTTGGAGAGTAAAGTCATTGCTTAAAAAGACGAAGTTGTGTCTTTGGTCTTTTATTTATTCATATGTCTCCAACATTTTTCAAATGGTGTTTGTGTAGAGTGCAGCCTAAGATCAGACTGCACGAACAGGCAGGATGATCTTAACCTCCACTCTTTACTGAATGAGAATACAGCCGAAGACCAGACTGCACCTACATGCAGTCTGTCTTTACTTATTTTTCTTTCGTTCATTATCTTTGTAGACAGTGCAGCCCAAGGTCAAACTGCTCATATATGTAGTCTGATCTTAATCTGCAGTCTCTCCTAACCCTAACCCATCTTCTTTGAAAGGACAAATCTTGTCAAGATTTGGTTTTCTTTATGTTATTGAAGAGTGCAGTCTGAGATCAGACTGCATAAACATGCAGGCTGATCTTAACTTCCAGTCCTAACCGATTGAGAATGCTGATAGTGCAGCCCAAGATCAGACTGGAATGACAAATTTTAGACCATTCCAGCAATATACTTAGAAGAACAGAGGGCAGATAATGTGGGCCAAGATCAGACTGCTCATATATGCTGATTTTAACCTACACTCTCTTCTACAGCTTCCCATCTTCTTTCAAAGGACCATATCCTTTCAAAGGACAAATCTTTTCAACATTGGGTTCCCTTCATGTTATTGAAGACTGAAGTTGAAGATCAGACTGCACAAACATGCAGGCTGATCTTAACCTCCACTCTTAACTGAATAAGAATGCAACCAAAGATCAGACTGGACATACATGCAGTCTATTCTAAAGTTCCACTCTTCAATATATCTTTTCAACATTTTTCAAATGCTGTTTGTGGAGAATGCAGCCTAAGATCAGACTGCACATTCATGCATTCTGACCTTATACTCCACTCTTTACTGAATGAAAGTGCAGCCCCACTTAGTCCCTCTGTCTTTACTTATTTTTTCTTTCCTTCATAATCTTTGTACATAGTGCAGGTCAAGATCAGACCGCTCTTATATGTAGTCTGATCTTAGTCTCTTCTACGGCTACCCATCCTCTTTCAAAGGACAAAATTTTTCAAAATTTTGTTCACTTCATGACAGTGAAAATTGCAGCCTTAGAGCTAAATGCAAAAACATGCAGTCTGATCTTATACTCAACTCTTTACTGAATGGGAGTGCAGCCCAAGATCAGACTGCACATACATGCAGTCTTGTTCTAAAGCTCCAACCTTCAATATCTTTTCAACATTTTTCTTTTGGTGTTTGTGGAGAGTGCAGCCTAAGATCAGACTGCAGTCTTGTTCTAAAGCTCGAACCTTCAATATCTTTCAACATTTTTCTTATGGTGTTTGTGGAGAGTGCAGCCTAAGATCAGGCTGCACATACATGCAGTCTCACTATACTCCACTTTTAACTGAATGAAAGTGCAGCCCAAGATCAGACTGCACCTACACACAGTCTGTCTTTAATTAAATTTCATTCTTTTATAATCCTTCTGAATAGTGCAGACTGCTCATATATGCACCAATCTCTTCCTCTTTGACATAGGTGGACTCAGGGGATCAATTGGGATTTTGATACCCAATTTAATGGTTTTTGACCCCCCCCCCCCCCCAGAAAAAAAAAAAAAATCTGTTTTCAAACCCAAACGTCCGAGGTGCGACCCGGTCAATGAGAGGTAACTGTCAAAATTTCGAATTGCTTCAAATTTGGCACACACAAACTTCCAGCTATACTTATCATAATCCACTAATTGAAAGTAGGCTAACTTAAGTATGGTCTTAGATTTAAGCATTTGAAAGTGACGTAAGTCGCAAAAAATTGCGACCCTGCTGGCCGAAAACCCTACACGCCTGCCGGTATTTTACCTCTGTCAAAGTGATTCATACCACCACGGACTTTCACACTACGCATCTGCTTACAGGCGGACTTGTTTCCTTGGGAAAAATATAGCGTAGCACCGTGCAGGGGAGCAGTCGTTTTTTTAAGAGTTACCTCCCATATTTTAGAAGGGCCAAATTTCAGCGCAAAGAAGAATTCAATTTCGTCGTTTGTCTTTTACTTGTCCTTGTTGTCATTATAAACTGGAAATTAAAACTTTTGAAATGATTTTTAGTAAAACTCTTTTGGTTGATAATTTATAATTTAAACATCGATCTTTTTCGTTGTGTTAAGAATGTCGATATGAAATTAAATGTCTCAAATATATTAGGAAGGGTTAAATGAAGAATTAAAAATGATAGAATTAGATAAAAAATAGTTTTTTGTAAAATGAAGTAACAAAAAAAGTAATTTAAATGTCAACATAGACAATATAATAGACAAAACGTAATTGTAAGTCAACGTTAAAATTGTAAAACATAGTTGAAAATTTCATCAGGAAGAATGAAAGTCTCATCATGAATAATGATTGAAATGGCGGATATCCCCTTCCATACTGGACAACCACTGTAGTTGTTGGTGTATTTAACAACATTATAATACTAACTTGTATAGAAAGTCTTGAATCGGCAAACATTCTCTACTAAGTTTGTTCAAATCAGGCAACTTTTTGCCAAACACCAAAAGGCCTAGGGCTTTGTTATTATTCCTTCAAAACTCTGTTCTGGAGGTATATAGGAGTCAGCTTGTCGGTCCATCCATCCGTCCATCCATCAGTCTTTCTGTAGCATTTTCTTGTCAGAGCTAGTTCTCAACAACTACAGGACAGATTTCATTCAAATTTTAGAGAGACTCGGTGCCAAGCAAGAATGTGCATATTATATTTTGGTGACGGTTCATTGAATTTTTACAAAGTTATTTTCCTTTGATGAAATTTCTTGTTCTCCCTATTTTTCAACAAAATTTGGACAAATATCATTCAAACTTCTCACAAATATTAATATAACCGGGTTTGGTTAAGAAAGATTATCTTCTTGTCTAAACCAAGAAGACCTAGAGCTTTGACCTTGCACTTCGATATTTGGTATTTATCTTCATTGTAGACCTTTACTGCTTGGTACTCAGGTGAGCGATATAGGACCATCATGGTCCTCTTGTTTTTTTTTTTTTTTTAAGTTCAAACTTGTAATGTTGAAGAACAATTCTGTGAAGTGAGGGTGCAACTTTGTGATCAGGAGGTCGCAGGTTCCAATCTCAAGCTCGGTAAATTTCTTTCCGTGAATTTTTCACTGCTAAACATTATTTCGACGATGTTTGTAGGGAAAGCAGATTTGAATTTCAGTGAGAAAATATAAAGCCTTTCTGCTGGAGCCCTGAGTCAAGACATTAGTCCTCGACAAGAGAACAGAGCCAGTATCACTCTTTTTGAGGATTATTCTTTTTTTCATTTTTCGAGTGTTGAGGTTTTTATGTTCACGAAGGAAGTATATCCTGAAGATAATTGAAATGAAAATTGATTTTTCATGACGGAAGTATATCCTGAAATTAATTGAAATGAAAATTGATTTCTTATTTCCTTTTTTGGATGAGATCAGTTTGAAATTCGCAAAACTGCCCGGGAAATAAACGTTTTATAATAAATGTTTGCTTATGGTGACTCTATTCAAGGCTTCACTGTCAATCTACCATAGGAAACCTGGCATTTAAGTCTCTGTAAAGACATTTAACTAATGGCAGTTTTTATAGATATATATTAGTAGTATATATTATACCAATTTGTAAACAAAAACCGTTTTATACCGTCTCATACTAAATGTTCTCTAAAAAAAGGTTCCTAAAAAATTTAAAAAATTAATAAAATTAAAAAAAAATTAAAATTTTTAAAAAAAAAAATTTCATCATCTCGCGTTATTGCATCATTGTATCATTGTATCAGCTAACCAGCTAACCAACACATCAGCTAACCAGCTAACCAACACATCAGCTAACCAGCTAACCAACACATCAGCTAACCAGCTAACCAACACATCAGCTAACCAGCTAACCAACACATCAGCTAACCTGCTAACCGGGTGCATCAGTTAACCAACAAACCCATCAGCCAGACAAATCCTTACATCAGCTAACCGCTTAACCTCCCCATCAACCAACGCGTCACGCAGCGGCTAACCGGCTTATGAGTTAGTGGAGGGCTTAAGATTTTTAATAAAAAAAAATTTAAAATTTTTATTCCTTAACGCAAGAATAAAAATTGATCTTACTTTTAAAAGTTCCAGCAACATAGTGTGTAAGATAATAAGACTTACAAGATGAATAACGCAGATAGTGAACAAACACAATATGATGGAGTTAATGCTTCTCCTTATGATGATCCAGAATATAAAACAGAGATGGCTTTCCGTTATAAAAACTATAACCCAGAAACCAACTCTTTCCGTGTTGACCTTTACACAGGTTTAGGAAAAACAGAAACAAAAGAACTACAACCAGGTGACTGGGATCACTTTGAAGATAAAGAACAGTATATAAGAACCGACCATACAGAGAAAGAAAAATGGATACTAACAACAGCAAAAGAAATAGTAAGTAAATACAAAGGGTATCCGGATCATGTAAAAGACTGGGGAGAAGTAAACAAATCTAAATATGAAGAATATGATTTTAACGAAGCAGAGTTATGGATAGACTATAACGAAAGATGTGTCTACATACGATTGTATTGCCCTAAAACAAGATTAGATTTTCTCGAGTATCTTAATTTAGATAATCTAGAAGAAGATTACTATGAAGAAGTAGAGTCTAACTTCCTATACAACGTGAAAGGTGTTAAAGAAGACATAATGTATTACTTTGATGAGTATACCAAAGGTTGCGCAGAAGATTTTATAGATCATGTTAAAGAGAGTGAAGAAGAAGAAGATTTTAATCAAGATTTTGCTATAGTATCTTTTATTGAAGATATGAAAGCAGGCTTTACTGACTGGTTACAAAATCAAGATGAAGATTATAAAACATGTTAAAATAGTAGTTAAACGTTAATCCATGGTTATCCAATCATCTTTTTAGATGATACATAACCCATATTAAAAAAATTATTTTATTTAAAAATGCTAGAACTAGAGCCAGATTTTAAACAAAAGTTAAGTGATCTACTTAAGGATAAATCTAATATTCATCCTATAAACACAAACAAAATTATTTACACAAATGGAACCGGGCTAATGCCTTACAAAAACCCTAGATGGTTTAGCGATATCTACTACTACTGCAGTAAAATGCTTTATGATCAACCTAAAGAAGATGTTCTAAAGATAATATTCTATGCCGGTGGTAATAGCATGCATGTTAGGAGTTGTTTCTATGTTAGAGATTTAGCTAATTTGCTATCACTTATGAAAGAAAGATTTATAGATTGCCCAAACGAACATCATTACCTAGAAAGCCGTCTTAACGAAATTGAAGAATTTAGTTTAAACTTTAAGTTTCTATAAAAAATGAAAATTCCAGAAGCGATACAACAAAAGTATATGGTTGAATGCTTACACATCAAAGCAAAAAAATACCTTTTTAACCTTGACTTTGAAGGATTAAAACAATTTCTTTATAAAATTAGAAACCTCACAAGATTTACAGATTTATATCTTTACGATGATCGTTTTTTAGTTGTGTATCGGGATGATCTAGATCCTAGAATACAGAAGTTTTTTAAAAAATATCCTGGAGAAAATGTTAAACTCATCAATAAAAGACAAGACTATGACATATAGTATATGCAAAATACTATATGTCGCATCCGGTAACATCAACAGCGACAATAAGCATATTTATATTATTATTTTTTTAAAATATCTAACCCTTTACTGGGTTAAATATTTAACTCTTTTACAAGTCTAACTCTATCAGTATCGTTAAATATGCATTTTTAGCATTAGGGTTGGTAGATCGTGTTATAAAGTTTATAACATCACATTGGTCTATTTCTAAAGGTTGTGGAAAAACTACACAACTACAACCTTCTCCTTTCTTTTTTACTATGGTGTAGTTAATCTGTTCAACTTTATTTACGACTATATTAACTTTTACCTCTTCTTTTAGAATACCGGTTCCCTTAACAACCATTAAAGTCCCTCTTATAATTCTACCAGGAGCAGACATACAATAACCCCCAATCCCATGGCTTTCTCCGGCACTCCCATTACCAAAAGAAAATTCATAATTACCATCTGTTAAAGGACCTTGCTCCTCGGCACACACGCTTATAATTGTTTTATGAAGCGATACCCTTCCATCCACATAAGATTTTGTTACTAAATCACTCTCATCTACAGGCATCGCCGCGTTTTTTATAGAAAAACCTTGAAAATCTACATCAGATATTGCTGTAAAGCTTCCATTTGGATTTTTTACAATGGCACCACCATTATCAACGTAATTTTTATTAGCAGCAGCGTTAAGATTTATTGGATTTGGTAAACCAGTAATTGAGTTACCACCCATATCTATTTTACCAGCCACTGAAAAAGACCCGTCTTGGTTTTTTGTTAAAGCCTTTTCACCTGCGGTAGCCATCTCAATAACACTATCTACGTAAAGCTTATTCGCTGCATGACTATTTTCAGTTGGAGGAGCAACAAAATGAATTCGCCGGTTACCCATAGATATTTCTCCTATTGCAGTATAAAAGTTATCAATGGGGTTATACAAAAATGGTGAGGATTGACTATCAACATACCCCTTTGTTGCTACATCATCAGGTTCAGCCGGTGACAGGACATTAATTAACCCATAATTCCTCATATCTATATTTCCGGTAGCAACAAATCTTCCATCATTACGTTTAACAATGACACTTTCTCTACTAACCTTATCCACATAGCTTCTTGTAGCAGCATCATGCGGTTCTTCAGGGTCATGTAGATTATGTATTTTTTTAAAACCCATATTGAAAGGAGCAGTAGCAATAAAATTTCCATTTTCTTTTAATAGTGGTGATTCATGGTTTCCCCCTGCTGTATTATCAACATAATCCTTTGTCGCAACGTCTTGTGGATTTACTGGATTACTAACCCTCGTAAATGTGTTGCCATTCATATTTATAGAACCGGTAACAGTGGTTGTTCCATCTTTACGTAAAAAGTTGTTAGTAATGTAAGCAAGTGACACACCACCATCACCACTTGTTTTAACATCATCCATTCTTCCAAATTTATCAACAGGCATCGTTTTTTAATATTAGTTCTACGAACTAAAAGTGAGTATCATCTACGACGATAGGAGTACTAAAAAAGTTTATTTAAAACATTTTGAAATTCATTATCATCGCATAACTCTTTAAGAATAAACAAACATAAATGACCGCAAAATACTTCACCCGCATGTTGTAATTGGTCAGTATTGTAGTATATAGGTTGTTTTAAATAATCTATAATTTCATTAGGTGGTTGAATACCATAACTATCAAAATAAATTTTTCTTTTTCCATCTTTAAACCATGCAACCCAATGAGTACCAGGGCCACCAGAGTCATCAAGGTTTAATATACCACATTCATTTTTTTTATTCTTTTTTGGTAGGGTATCTCTTAAAAATGTTCCTCTAAAATTTTTTAATTTTAATTTTTTTGCAGCATCATTTAGTTCAAAATTACTTAAAGGTTTATTTTTTAAAGTTACATTATCAATTGTAATATCTTTCATTTTTTATATATTTAAATATTTATAATAGCATCGTTATCAACCCATGAATTAAACTCATTAGAATAACCTTTCCACTTTACAAGAGATTTCTTTTTTCCTTTTTTAATAACCTTTTCTATCCTATACACCTCTTGACTCGTTTTTTGTAGTTCAGGTTCATAAAAGCTACCTTTTATTTCTTCACCATTTAAATCTTCAATCTTATACGTTATAGGCGTTGTATGTTTTACTTCTGAAACTGTAAAAACCTCTTCAGTCCATCTCGTAGTATAACCTTTTTCAAAAGTCTTTTTCTTTTTACTTATTCTTACTTTGTCTCCAACAGAAAACTTTGGTTTGATATCCTCCCTTACTTGATCATAATCAGGATACAATGTTATCCAAACTTTATTTTCATTCTTTTTCTTACTTGCTTCAATTGGTGTCATCTTGATAGAAGAATGCCTCGTGTTGTTGTATTCTTTAACAAGATTTGGTAATACATCAATATAAACATTTGTTGAGTGAGCAGAAAAATACTTCCACATTTTTTCTTTCATTGTTCTAATCCATCTCTCAACAACGCTTGATTTTTCCTCATTTTCAGTAGAATACAATTCAACCAAATCTTTAACATCTTTGTTATAAAACTCTTTACCTTTATCAACCCACATTTTCTCAGGCTTTCTTTCCTTAAAAATACTCTTCAATGCAACAGAAACAGATTTTCCTGTTTTATCCTTTAATGGTATTAGCCATCCATATTTTGAAAAGATATCAATGACAGCAAGAAGAAATTTTACTCCACGATTTAATTTAGAAAATGCTTGCATATCTACTAAATCTGCTGCCCATATTCTATCAATACCATTTACTCTAACTCTCCTTTTCTTAAATTTTCTTTTTACAGGTTTATGTAATTCTTCTGCTAGCGCTATATTTTCTAAATTTTTTTTTTACTTACACCCATACCAAATCTTTTCTTGGTTCCTATCAATGAAGAAACCAATCCTCTTTCCATTCTTTCCTTAATAGTAGGATTATAGATACCCTTTAACTCTTTAAGCATATTAGCATCACACACATCATTCCGTGTTTTAGTATCATTATGCTTAAGATAACAGATATCATGATGATATGCTGCCTTGTCAACACGATTTACAGGCTTTGACCATTCTTTAGGTGTTAAATCAGGATTTAATCTTTTCTTTAACTTGGTGCCTGGACCGGTAAAGTTATGTCCAGGTAAATGCATTTCAACAGGCAAGTTATTGATTGCTTTGTTTAACAATGAACCACCTTCTTTTTGTTTAACAAATTGTGTTTTAGTTGTACCACAAATAGCGCATTTTCCACGCACCATATTTTTACCATTTTTACTTACTACACATTGCAAATCAGTAGTATCAGTTTTCTTTTTACATTTAACGCAATACATTTTTTTATATTAAATAATTTTTTTTAATATAAAATATGGATATTGTTAATTTATCATGGAATGAAGCGTTAGCAAAAAGATTTAATCATCCCCTTTTACCTAGGAGCATCAGGGGCTTAATAGTAGGTAAATCAGGATGTGGTAAAACTACACTTTTACTTAACCTTTTGTTAAGACCTAATTGGTTAGATTATAACAACTTATGCGTTTTTGGTAAAAGTTTGTTTCAACCAGAATATCGCATACTTAAAAAAGCCTTTGAAGAAAAAATACCAAAAGAATACATACTAAGGTTGTTTTCACTTAAAGATGAAGTTCAAAACCGTGATATTTCACCTACTGCATTAGTTGAAGAATGGGCAAAAACAATTAAGGAAAAATCTGATATCAATTGTGAATTTTTTGAATATGCAAGTGATGTTCCTGACCCAAGAAATTTAAATGCATCAAATAAAAACTTAATGATATTTGATGACTTACTTTTAGAAAGACAAAACAAGTGTGAAAACTATTATGTAAGGGGTAGACATAGTAACGCTGATTGTTTTTATCTAGCACAAAATTATTTTAGACTACCACGACAAACTATTAGAGAAAATGCTAACTTAATATGCTTGTTTAGACAAGACTTAAAAAATCTTAACCACATTTATAGTGATCATGTAGGGGATGATATGACTAAAACAGAGTTTATTAATTTTTGTAAAAAGTGTTGGGAACAACCTCATGGTTTTGTAGTGATTGATTTAACTAAGAACCGTAATGATGGAAAATATAGATGTGGTTTTGACAACTTTTACATACCACGAGATTACAAAGATTATTATTAAAAATATATTTTCGTTTTAAAATATAATTTTACAAATTATAAAATGGAAGAATTATTTGAAAAGATAGTAAAAAATACTAATCATAAAACATCATTTCAAATTATTGTAAGTGACAACAAAACAGAGTTTAGAACAAGATTTAACCCACCACTTAAATTAGACCAAGATAAAGAATATGAAATAGCGTTGGTTAACCTTGAAACTTACTATTCATTTCCTAATATTGATAAAAACAATGGTACTTTTGTTTATTCACCTGACAATGGCGCAACATGGGTAAAACTAAAATTACCAGAGGGATCTTATGATTTAGTTGATATTAATGATCATATTCAACAAGAAATGAGAAAAAAAGGTCATTATGATGCAGTTAATGAAGAATATTATATTAATATCTCCGCAAACACTAATACTTTAAAATCAATTCTTTATGTTGAAAATGGATATCAGGTTGATTTTAACCAAGGTAGAAGTATCGGAAAAGTATTAGGTTTTAATAGAGCAAAATATCTACAAGGATTTCATGAATCAGAAAATGTAGTAAATATTCTTAGTATTAATAGCTTGTTAGTTAATATTGATTTAATTTCAGGTAGTTATGTTAACGGCTCACAAAGAAATACGATTTATAGTTTTTTTCCTAATGTATCACCAGGGTATAAAATAATAGAAAATCCGGTAAACCTTGTTTATCTTCCTCTAACATTAAATGAAATACATGATTTAAATGTATCAATTACAGACCAAGATGGAACATTACTAAATCTTAGAGGGGAAAATTTAACAATTAGATTTCATATAAGAGAAGCAAGATAAATATAAAAAATGACAAACTATATTATCGCTAAAATAAATATATCAGACGGACAAAAAGAAAAAATTTTACATTCTTTTAGAAACAAAGCTCCAGCTAGTATTCGTTTAAAGCATGAGGATATTCATGGTAATGATGTAGTAGCATTAACCAAATCACAAGTAAATAAACTTACAAAAGCTTATAAAGGCGGAAAGGGAGCAACGTTTAGAATGTCTCCTAGACAACTTAAGCATAACATGAAAGTAGAAGGCGGATTTTTACCTTTGATAGCAGGGTTAGCTTCATCAGTTTTACCTACATTAGCAAGAACCGTTTTACCTGCTATAGGAGTTGGAGCCCTATCTGGTCTAGCTTCTTCAGGAGTTCAAAAAGCAATGGGTAACGGGCTTTACCTTAAGAAAGGTGGTTGCGTATGTCAAGTAGAAACAGATGGAGAAGGTTTATATCTTGGTCCAGCAAAAGGTAAAGGATTGAGTTCCGTTGGTGATGGATTGTATTTAAAACAAGGGTCAAAAATTTATGATGGAAAAGGTCTTCTTTTAGGGCCAAATAGCCCATTTGCTAATATTCCTATATTAGGAGCAATATTATAAATTAAAAAATATGAATGTACATAAATTTGGAAATGGAAATAAAAATGGATATCATAAAATGGTTCACCCAAAAACTATTTTTTGGAAACCTGTTGATGGTAAGTATCCAGCTAAAAAAGTTAATTCTGTTTCATGGGATATTTTTACTCAACAACCATTAGTATTAGAAGGAGACAAATCTATAACGATGGCTTTAGGTATGGGCTTTAATATGAGTAAAGGTTTTGTTTTAGCTTCTCTATCTTATAATCTTAAACTTAATCAAATATCTATTACAAATGAAGTTACATCAGAAGAAGTGGATGACATGGTTACCACAATTACAAACAACTCTAGTAGAATAAAAAAAATAGAGGAAAACACCTTTTTGTGTCGTCTTTACTATTCTATTTAAAAAAAATAGGTTACTGTTAATAAAATGGAGCTAAAAGAAAAGATTTATCCAGACTTATCAGAAGCACGAAATATACCAAATGCCCCATCATTAGAACCAATAATATCAGCAGAAGACAATGGTCAATCCTTTAGATTGCAAAAGATATCAGAAATTCAGACTTTTCTAGAAAATGAAGTTAGGGAAAGAGAGCAACTAAGTAAAAAATACTTGAAGATTAGTAAGAATGTGGACAATGTAGAAGCTGGACTAACCGTTATAGCACTAGGTGCAGGAGCAGGGGGAATCGCTTTACTATCAACCGTAGTAGCGATACCTGCAACTATGGTTCTAGAAGGTTGTGCTTTAGTTGTTGGGTTAGCAGCATTAGTAGGTAAGTTTGTGGTTAGAAAAAGCAGAACAAAATCTGAAAAACATCTTCAGATTAAAATATTGGCTGATTCAAAGTTAAATACACTACTTACTCATATATCAAAAGCAATATCAGACAACAAAATAGATCATTCAGAATTTACTTTGATTATGGTTGAATTGGAAAAATACAAACAAATGAAGGAAGAAATCAGGAGTAAGTCAAAGAAAAAAAGCAAGCTAGAGGAGTCGGAGAGTTTAATAGAGAAGGGACGAATAGAAGCACGGGAGGAATTCAGGAGACTTGTAGAAAGGCACAATGGAAACCATTAAGAATAAAACTACCAACGGGGCTAAAGCCAAAACCACCCAAGTTTAAATGTTCTTGTGCATGTGAGATAGATAACACAAATTAAAAAATTTTTTTTTACTTTAAAAATGTCATTTCTAAAGATAAAAGACCCTTTAAAAAGGGAAATGTTAGTAAAAGATTATCTTGCAACAATGAAAAGAATTCGTGATAATCAGCTTGCAGAGAGAACCGGGAATATCGAATTACAAGCAAACCTTTCAAAGTTTTTTACACCCTTAACTAAATCACAAAAGGAGATACAAGAAGAAGCAACTAGAAATGTTGGTAAGTATCAACTAGAAGCGGCTAGAAGAATTACTGAGGGATTGACACCCATTAGTGCGGGGATTCAACAAATAATAAAGGCTACACCATTAGAATTACCAACTTATTTTACCTACCCTTCCTCATCCCCACCTAGTTATCATACAGAAGAAGAAGGTAGTGAAATTTCTTTACCAGCCATACCGAAGTTGGGAAACCCAGAGAATTATGAAGAGAATAAAGAAATTTATGATTTTGTTAAAGTTTTTAATACAAAATTAAAAGATTATAAATATGATTTTGATAATATCTATAGAATACATTTTGATGAAAACACAGAAAAATTTAAATTTGGTAACAAAGTAATTTCATTTAATTTAGATGATAATACTTTTTCTCTTGAAGGTATGAAAGGAAAAATTCCAGCTACTGATGGGATATGGGAATTGATTTTATCAAAAAATCCAGATGTAGAAAAACTTAGAAAAAGTGATAAAGATAATTATCAAGCTATGGTTTTTTTAAGTGATATTATGTTTGTTGATAATAATCCAAACAATGAATTTAAAAATTATTATATAAATGATAAAAAATGGAAAGGTGTAGTTAGTAATATTCATAAACTTATTCTTGAAAAAAAAATAAAAAAAACTGGTAAAGGATTAAGAAAAAATAAAACAACCACGGTAATACCATCTGACCCCAACGCACTATTAAAAAGATTTGACCTCTTAATGGCAAGTAAAGGAGCCGGTCATACGGGTGTAAGAAATGAGTTGGTAAGTATTTGTGATGAATTAAAAAGACAGCGTATATTAAATACAAAAACTTATAAAAAATTAATGTCTATACTATAAAAATGATTACATCACAAAAGAGAGGATTTTAAAGAATTATGCTTATGGAGGAGCAGGAATATTTGATACTTTAGCCAATTTTCTTACAAAACTCTTTACAAGCAGCGCAGCTAAACAAATTGCATCTTCAGCAGTTGATGTTGGTAAGAGTGTAGCTAAGGAAGGAGCAAAGAAAGCGTTAGAGGTTGGAAAGACAGCAGCAATTGATGCAGGTAAAAAGTTAGTTCAAAAGGCTTTAACACCAAAATCTAAAAAGATTATAGAAAAATATACTCAAAAGCCTACTACAACAACTCAACCTGTAATGCAAAATGTTAATACCTTAATAGATGGTAGTGCCATTGCTATTCAAGATTTAGTTAAGAAGTTAAATAGTAAAAAGGGTTCCGGAGTTAAAGTAATATGAAATTTAAGTTAAGTAAAAATAAACATTAAATAA
This sequence comes from Tridacna gigas, assembly GCA_945859785.2. Lineage (NCBI taxonomy): Eukaryota > Metazoa > Mollusca > Bivalvia > Cardiida > Cardiidae > Tridacna > Tridacna gigas. Next base: position 8,377,767 of record OX244031.2, on the reverse strand, counting down.
ATGCCTAATCTAAAATTTAATTTAACACATTATGATAATTATAATACAAAAAAGGTTAATATCCTTTATGCTAATTTAAAACTTGATGAAGATTGTGAAACATTATATAGTTGTGGTACCGAATACAACTATATTAAGGTTGATTTAAAATTGTCACCTGAAAAAGCTGATATCATTAAGGAATTTGAAGAAGATGTAAATAAATATTTAGGAGAAAATGGTATACCTAAGGTAACCATTCTTTATGGAAATAAAATTTATCTAAAAATGAAAAAAAACCTTTCAATAGAAAAAATTAAAAATATTAAACTTAGCGGTGTGTATGTAAATGAAGAAAACAAGTCATTCCCTCAACTATGGGCAAATTAATTTAAACAATTATAATTTAACTTAAAAATTATAATTGCATATAAATAAAATGGATATTTTAAATATTAAAGCTCCGATTTTAAAAGATGATAGTATTAATGAATATGAATACTATGAATATTTTCCTATTATAGGAACCAATTATAACAACCCTGGAGGAAATATTAGGATTGATATTGAAACACAAGATATTTTTTATCATCCTTCAGAATCATATCTTGAGATTAGTGGTGGATTAGTGAAAACAGATGGAACTGTATATGATTCAACTAATGCTGGTGATTTGGTAACCTTAACAAATAATGGTTTAATGTATTTGTTTAAAAATATTAGATATCAACTTAGCGGACAAGAGATAGAAAGCATTAATTATCCTGGTCAAACTACTACAATGCTAGGACTGTTAAAATATCCTGATGACTTTTCTAAATCACAAGGGCTAAATCAATTGTGGTATAAAGATACTAGTCTAGCAGCTGAAAATAATAATGTGGGTTTTAAAATTAGAAGAGATTATATTTTAGGCACAGATGATGCAAATATAGCTTTAGCAAGTAAAGGATTATTTAGTTTTAGGATACCATTGAAACATATATTTGGTTTTTGTGAAGATTACAACAAAGTTTTATATGGTATGAAACAAACTTTAACCTTAACAAGAAATAATAATAATGATGCAATTTTTAAAGCAGCAAGGCAAGCTGGTCCGCCAGTATTAAATGACCCTGGTCTAGTTAGATTAGATAAAGTATCTTGGTTTATGCCACATGTTGAGCCAGAAGATGGAAACAAGTTGGAACTTTTTAAATTTATTGAGAAGAAAGAAAAATTCCCAGTTGGGTATAGAATGAAACAAAGTGACAGTATTGCGGTTCCACGAACAACGAGATTTACTTGGAGGTTATCATCTAAATCATCTCCTGAAGTGCCACGATTTTTAATTGTTGGTTTTCAAACTAATAAAAGTAATGATCAAGATCAAAACCCTGCTATATTTGATAACTTAAATGTAAATAATATACATGTAATGTTAGGTTCAAAAAAATACCCTGCTTATGAACATTTTATAAATTTTAGCGTTAATCTATTTAGTAGAATATATAGTGAAGCTGCTTTGTTTAGAAAAAAGTTTTTTAACATGGATGAATTGGTATCAAATCCTAATTTTACTCCTTCAGATTATAAAACTCTCTTTCCTTTGTATGTGTTTGATTTATCTAAACAAAGTGAAAGGCTTAAGTATTCTGTTACTGATATCCATGTTAAAGCAACATTTGCTGCAAATCCAAATGCAAATACTGTAGCATATGCAGTTTTACTTAGTGATAGACTAATTAGCTTCCAGAGTGATGGGAATAAGATGAGTGTAGTATATTAAGTAATTTTTTACTTTAATAAATGAAAAAGGTTGCTGATTTTAAGAAAATATTAACAGATAACAATATTAAGTGGTATTCCTATTGGAACAAGAAAAAGTATATTGATGTGTTAAAAGAGCATGGTTTGTATCCTGAAGAGGAAGAAAAAAAATTTTTAAAAAAAATTTCTAATTATGATAGATTAAAGGATATTGCTAAAAACCCAAAGAGGGTTACCTTAAAGGATGTTGAAACTGAAGAGGTGAAAGAGTTTCCATCAATTTACAAGGCTAGTAAGTATATTGATAAATGTCCACAAACGATTGAAAACTGGAATGGTAGAGTATGGAATGGTAAATATAGAATTGATATTCTTTAGTTTTATTATTTATGAAAAAATAATAAAATTTGACTTAAGGAAAGAATTTTTTATTTAAAAATTATAGCGATGAATTCTTTTTCACGAAGATTTATCAATAGACTGGTAGATGCTGGTCGGTCGATTGCATCTAATTTATATAGTGGTGCTCAAAGGGTTGCCTCAGCAGCAATTCCTCAGAGTGTTAGAAGAAGAGTGTCTAATTTTACTAATTGGATGACTGGTAATGTTCCAGAAGAGCAAATTCCACAAGTTACAAACGAGGTTTTAGAAAATGTAGAAGAAGACTTGCTAAGAAGAGAAATGCCAAACACTGTACTAAGGCAAGAAGCGTCTGCATTAAGAGAATTTGCAACACAGTATGTTATAGATGGAGTGGGGGGATGGGGAGCAAATGATTTTTTAGAAGTATGTAGAGAAATCATAACTAATTTTTTAAGAAACAATAGAAATACAAAGGTAAAGCTAGAACTAGTATGTTTATTTTCAAGGGAAAAATCTGGTGGTGGTATTGAATATAAAGAAGTTAAACTTTCTTCAAGCCATGAAATTATAACAAGGGAAAGTAATGTAGATGACACTTATGATAACATGGTAGAACGAGTTATGAGAAATTTCGAAACTTTTTTAATACAAGGAACTGGTTGGAATTTTGAGGGGGTTATAAGCTTAACATTACATGTTGTAGAAAATAGACAATCATGGGAGGGGCTTGCAGGTTCATGGATGCCTTTACCAGCAGGATTAAAAAGAGCAAATAACAGAAATGGGCTTGTTAATATCAAAAATGAAGATGATCATAACTGTTTTTTATATTGTGTTATGAGAGTAGTTTATCCAAAAAAAGAAAATCCACAAAGACTAGATAAAAAATTAAAAGAACAAATAAAAGAATTAAATATGAAAGGAATAGAATGCCCTGTAAAGTTATGTGATATTAATAAATTTGAAAATCAAAATCCGGATTTTTCTATCGTTGTTATAGGTTATGATGAGAAAGATGGGTTATATCCTCTTAGAAGGCAAAGAAAAGAAACTTTTGATAGAAAACATTTAGTGATTCTTTTGTTAATAAAAGATGAAGATGAAAATAGTCATTATGTTTGGGTAAAAAACCCGAGTGCACTATTAGCATCAAAAATATCCAAAGATGGGCATAAACTTTCTTTTTGTTGGAGCTGTTTAGGACATTTTACGAGTGAAAGAGTTTTAGAAGATCATAGAGTGTTTTGCTATGAAGAAGATGCTGTAAGAATTAAAATGCCAACAAAAAACCGGTGTACCATAATGTTTAAAAACTGGGTTAAAACGCAACGACATCCTTTTGTTGTTTATGGTGATTTTGAAACGATGCAAATACCAATACAACATGCAAAACCAACTCCAAGTAAAAGTTCAACAACAAAAACTCATATGCATGCCCCAACAGGTTATGCTTTCTTTTTAAAAAGTTTTGATGAAAATGTTTTTAAGTCTAGATTGTTACTATATCGAGGAGAAAAAGCAGAGGAAAAGTTTGTGGAAGAAATAGAAAGTCTGACTAAAGAGATTTTTAAATTACCAAAAAAAGATATGATACTTACCGCAGAGGATGCAGAAAAATTTAATACCGCGGATGTTTGTTATCTTTGTAATATAAAGTTTGGGGAGGAAGAAAAAAGGGATGAAGAAGAGGAAAGCGATGAAGAAGATGGAGTGGAAGAAGAGGAAGAAAAAGAAGAAAAAAAGGAAAAAGATGAAGATAGATGGAAAAAAGTAAGAGACCACTGTCATTTTACTGGTATATATAGAGGAGCCGCACATAATAAATGTAATCTTAACTTTCGTAAACCAAACTTTCTTCCTGTCTTCTTTCATAATTTGTCTGTATTTGATACTCATTTATTTGTTAAAAATCTCGGTGTTAGTGAGGGGGAAATTAATGTAATTCCGAATAATGAGGAAAAATATATAAGCTTTACAAAAAAGACTTTAGTAGGTCAGTATAAAAATAAAGATATTTATAAGGATATTAGGTTTTTAGATAGTTTTAAATTTATGAGCAGCGGTTTAGCAAAACTAGCAGAAAATTTAAAAGATTATCAATTTAAAAACTTAAAAAGTGAATTTCCAAAAGAAGAAGAGTTTAAACTTCTTCGTAGAAAGGGTGTTTATCCATATGAATATATTGATTCATTAGAAAGACTTAATGAAACACAATTACCACCTATAGAAGCATTTTATTCAAAACTTGCTGGGGGAGGAATTACAGAAGAAGATTATAAACATGCAAAAAAGGTATGGAAAACATTTAAAACTAAAACTCTTGGTGAATATCATGATTTATATTTAAAAACGGATGTTCTTCTTTTAGCTGATGTGTTTGAAAGTTTTAGAGAAGTTTGTTTTAACGTTTATAAATTAGATCCTGCTTGGTATTTTACTGCACCTGGTTTAGCTTGGGATGCTGCATTAAAGTTAACTGGTGTTAAGTTAAAACTGATTAGAGATGAAAATAAAATCCAATTTATTGAAAGGGGGATCCGAGGTGGGATTTCAATGATTGTTAAAAGGTATATAAAAGCTAATAATAAATATTTAGGTAAAAAGTATGATCCACAAAAACCTTCAGTATTTTGTAAATATTTAGATGCTAATAACTTGTATGGTTGGGCAATGAGTCAGAAGCTTCCAATTGACGGATTTAAATGGATGGCGGAAAAGGAATTAAACAACTGGAGGCGGCATTCTTGTTTTTTGGAAGTTGATTTAGATGTCCCTAAAGAACTACATGATTATTTTAATGAGCTTCCTCTTGCTGCAGAAAGAAAAAAAGTAAATAAAGTTGAAAAGCTAGTACCAAATTTACATGATAAAAAGAAATATATTATACATTATAAAAGTTTAAAACAGTGTTTAAGTCTTGGTTTAAAATTGAAGAAGATATATAGAGGGATTAAGTTTAAAGAAAGTGATTGGTTAAAACAATACATAGATTTAAACACACAACTAAGAACAAAAGCAAAAAATGAATTTGAAAAGGACTTTTATAAGTTAATGAATAATTCAGTGTTTGGTAAAACTATGGAAAATATAAGAAAAAGGGTAAATGTTAAGCTTGTCAGAAGTAGAAAAACAGCAAGAAAATTTGTAAACAAACCAAACTTTAAGCATTTAGAAATATTTAATGAAAATTTAATAAGCATTCATATGGGAAAAACACAAATAACATTTAACAAGCCAATATATTTAGGGTTTTCCATTCTTGAGTTAAGTAAAACATTGATGTATGATTTTCACTATAACTATATTAAAGCAAAATATGGAGATAGAGCAACTTTAGGACTTACTGATACGGATAGTTTATTGTATGAAATTAAAACAGAAGATTTTTATAAAGATATTTCAGATGATGTTAAAGAAAAGTTTGATACAAGTGACTATCCAAAAGAGGGACATCCTTCAGGCATTCCAGTTGGTAAAAATAAAAAGGTGATTGGCATGTTTAAGGATGAAACAAATGGAAAGGAAATAGAAGAAACTATTGGATTAAAACCAAAAATGTATAGTATTAAAATGGATGATGGGGTGGAAAATAAAAAATGTAAGGGGACCAAGAAAAATATAATTAAGAAAACTATAACGCATCAGGATTATCTGAATTGTTTAGAAAATAATAATATACAGCATAGAACAATAATAAATTTAAGAAGTTATAAGCACCAAATTTATACAGAAGAAATTAATAAAATAGCATTAAGTGCAAATGATGATAAAAGGTTTATTTTACCTGATGGAATTCATACACTTGCTTGGGGGCATCATAGGATAGAGGAATACAAAAAATAAATTTTTATTTGTGTTAAGAACAAATAAAAATTATAAATTTTTACTTGTTGCCCATTAAAATATCAAAATTAAATTTTGATATTGGTTTTCCTCTTGATTTAAAAACTTCTTCACATAAGGTACATTTACTAACAAAAATTACATATATTGTCCCTGTTACATAATGTCTTAGTTTATCCCATAATCTTTGTTCTATATCTAAAAATTTTATTCTTCCTAAACAATTTTTGTTAATGTGTAAATCTTTTTCATAAAATTTTTCCATACCATATTTTTTACCATTAAAAATAGTATAATCATCCCAACTTTTTAAATTTTTTATTTCATCTTTTAATTAAATTTTTTATTTTTTTCATTTAATTCTTCAATATCATTATTATTTTTTTTTATTTCTTGTAAATTTTTTTCTGTACATATTAAGTCATAATAATGATTTAAAGAATTAATAATATTATAAAATATTTCCATATATTTATCATTTCCATAAATAATTTTTTTACCTGTTGTATAGTTTTTCCCATTTTTTAATTCTTCATAGATTTTTAAAATTTTTTCCATATTTTTTATTTTTACTTCTTCATCTTCTGTTATTTTATCTAAGTTTATTTTATCTATGTTTATTTTTTTAAGTATTGTTTTTTTTCTTGGTGGATATCTTAATATTTTTTCACTCATTTTTTAATACTTACATGCCTGAATTTATAACCATAAGATCAATTTTTATTCTTGCGTTAAGTAATAAAAATTTTAAATTTTTTTTTATTAAAAATCTTAAGCCCTCCACTAACTCATAAGCCGGTTAGCCGCTGCGTGACGCGTTGGTTGATGGGGAGGTTAAGCGGTTAGCTGATGTAAGGATTTGTCTGGCTGATGGGTTTGTTGGTTAACTGATGCACCCGGTTAGCAGGTTAGCTGATGTGTTGGTTAGCTGGTTAGCTGATGTGTTGGTTAGCTGGTTAGCTGATGTGTTGGTTAGCTGGTTAGCTGATGTGTTGGTTAGCTGGTTAGCTGATACAATGATACAATGATACAATGATGCAATAACGCGAGATGATGAAATTTTTTTTTTTTAAAATTTTAATTTTTTTTTAATTTTTTTAATTTTTTTAATTTTTTAGGAACCTTTTTTTAGAGAACATTTAGTATGAGACGGTATAAAACGGTTTTTGTTTACAAATTGGTATAATATATACTACTTATATTTTTTTTTCTTTTTTTTTTTTTTTTTTTTTTTTTTTTCTCTAATATCATAAGTCTCTGTCAAGGCATTTAACTAATGACAGTTTTTAAAGAAATGTTTTTCTCTATTATCATATTTGGAATTTATGTACTAAACGCTTTTCAAAGATTGTCAAACATGAACTGTGGTTCGTTGTTAGTCCCCTACCGGCGAAGACGAAGGGGACTTTAGGTTTGCACTCCGTCCGTCCGTCTGTCCGTCAGTCCGGCAATTCAGTTTTCCGGACTTTTTTTTCTAAACGCTGGTACATATTGAGCTGAGTTTTGGTGTGTAAGTCACCCACCATCACTTACAGATCAAGTTTGACTTTCGTTCCGGTCCACTGGTTTTTCACGGATTTACGGGCCTTGGACTTACAAAATTTCACTGATAAATCAGTTTTCCGGACTTTTTTCCTAAACGCTGGTAGGTATTGATCTCAGATTTGCTGTGTAACTCAACCACCATGACTTACAGATCAAGTTCGACTTTCGTTCCGGTCCACTGGTTTTTTACGGATTTACGGGCCTTGGACTTACAAAATTTCACTGATAAATCAGTTTTCCGGACTTTTTTTTTCTAAATGCTGGTAGATATTCACCTGACTTTTGCTGTGTAAGTCAACCACCATTACTTACAGACCAAGTTCGACTTTCGTCCCGCTCCACTGCTTTTTCACGCATTTAAGGGCCTTGGACTTACAAAATTTCACTGATAAAACATTTTTCCGCACTTTTTTCTAAACGCTGCTACATATAGACCTGAAGTATGGTGTGTACATCAACCACCATGACTTACACATTAAGTTCGAGTTTCGTCCCGCTCCACTGCGTTTTGACGCATTTACGGGCCTTGGACTTACACAATTTCACGGATAAAACATTTTTCCGCACTTTTTTCTAAACGCTGCTACATATAGAGCTGAGTTTTGGTGTGTACATCAACCACCATGACTTACACATCAAGTTCGAGTTTCGTCCCGCTTCACTGCTTTTTGACGCATTTACGGGCTTTAGACTTTAAAAATTTCACTGACATGCCAGCGATACATACGGCCGGTAGGGGACTGTGTATTGCTATGCAATACTATCAGAAAGCTTGTTACTTAAGGTTTATCTTTGTTACGCCTGTCCTGAATTGTCTAACAACTCCAATTTCACGGTTAATGTTACTGATACAACATATAATGCTACAGCGACCTTCACATGTAACACAGGTTATATTATCCATGACACAACTAATACATTACTCTCTGTAATATGCAATGCAGATGGAAATTGGTCTAACGGCCAACCAACTTGTGTAAAAAGAGGTATGATTTTGGAGTTGTTGTTAAGTTTAATTTCTATTCCTAAAAATAATCATTAGACGATAGTATACCAATTATCACGACTCTTTGCATTCTGATCTTTACATGAGACGATTTTGTTTATAATTTTTGATTATTATTATCATAAGTTTTAACTTATGATGTTAAATATCATTGCTATGAAGTGGACGAGCATGTTAAGATTTGAAGGTCGCTGGTTCTTTTCCCCTGCTCAGTCAGTTTTTCCGTGGACTGATGACATTTATTCAGATAAGATTCATCTCTATCAAACTCTCTCACTGTTGACCATTATTTCGAAGATGATTGTGTGGTAAGCAGTTTTGATGTTCACCTGGAAAACACCAATCCTTTCGGGCTCAAGCAAAAACTGCAGTCCTTGACAAGATAACAAGGCCAGTATGAAATCGCCTGGATATCACTTGTTTTGATGCTCATTTCATTTCCCAAATAATGAGATTTACAGTAAGGTTGCAAATATTTTCTCCACTTAAATGAAATGAAAAGAGATATCATACTTCCTCTTTTGGTCCGCTATCAAGCGGGTTACACAAATTAAAGTACATTTTCTACAGTATAACAAAAGTGCTGAATCAGCTATGATTGAATATGCCATATATAGGTATTGTCCTCTTACTTATGGTAAATATATCAGAAGCCTGGTGGAGTAAAAAAAAGATGCCTCTAAATATTACTGAAACTAGTCTCCCTTGGGCAAAGGTGAGAAGGAATGAACATAAGTAGTGTATAAAACGGGTTTTCTCCGCCAAAAAATTCCAAAAATTTCTAAAAAAAATTCTAAAAAAAAAGTCTTTGAAAAAAAAAATCTAAATAAATTTCTAAAAGAATTCCAACAATTTCTTAAAAAATCCTTAAAAAAAAAAAAAAAAAAAGGTTATAAATTTTACTAACTTGAAGGACTTTGACGTACTTCACCTCACGCACCCCTCCTGGCAACAAAAAGATACGAACGCGCTAGGAAAATTTACGAAGTGCGCGTAAAAATTTATATCTTTTTTAAAGAGTTATAAATTTGGCGCGAGGCTATAATCTCCTGTTCCCATCTTTTCACGCTTAAACTCTCCGTTACCAATAATGAGGACATACACTTTCGTGTTTGCCGGCGTGTTTTTCGCAAAAGTGGCATTAATAGATATACTCGCAAACCCATCGTTTTTTGCCTTCTCGCTCTCTTTGCCAACGTCAAAGACAAACAACGGGTATAGCGTTTAATAATCGGCGGGAGTAATGTTCGGATTCGATACTGATTCGCGCATCCTGTAAAACTTAGATCTAAACGTCACCGCATCGCGGTAAGCGCGGCTAAACAGGCCTTCCTTAAAAGTGAGATCGTAGTCAGTTTCTGGATATTTTCTAAAGTTGTTAAGATTGACGTAGATGGCTTTAATATTAACATGGTTGAATAGCGCCGGATTTTCCTCTAGGTTTCCTTCTTTACCCTTTTGGAACCCTACGATAATAAATTGAGGAACGCAGGTGGTGTGCGAAAAGGCTATGTTGCAATCAAAATTAGTTTTTTGCCCAACGCTAGAACGTAAGCACTTTCTAGATCCATAAATGACCAGTAAAGAAACTTTAGATTCTATCGTTTCATATAGCTGAAGTTTTTCCGCGACTGCAGGCTTAACGTGGGGCATATACCACTTAATTTTATTAAGAATGACTTTACCCGCATCGACTCCCGCGGCTCTATAAATAGCGTCATCCTCGGAGTTTCTCACGAGAGTAAGACTATGGTTTACGCCGTAAATAATCTTTTTATATTCTTCACAAAACCCGAAAATATGTCTAAGCGGCACCGCGAAGCCAAAAGCCCCCGCGGAATCCAGATCGCTTATTAGGCAAGATCTTCTAGCAGCAAAACCTACGTTATTTTCTGTATCTGCATTAGCTGCAGTGTTTTTATACCACAGCTGGTTTAATCCCTGCGACTTGGAAAAGTCATCGGGATATTTTAGCAGCCCAAGCATCATGGTTGCTTGATTTAGAGTATTTTAAACTTTCCAAAAAATGCTCCGGAATCGCGTACCTAATGTTGCGAAAAAGGTACATAAGCCCGTTGTTCGTTAAAGTGACATTATCCGCATTGGCATAAACCGTACCATCGGCCTTTGTTAAACGGACCTCGAATAGCAAATAACTTTCGCTCGGGTGAGTAAAACTATCCTCCGCTTTAGCCTCGATTTTTATCACGCTCGATACGACGTTAAATTTTGCGCCTGAAATCGGTTCGTAACCGTACCACTCGTAATTTTTTATACTTTCGTCTTCTATAGGAGTCTCAGTCCAATTAAAATGTCCATTTTTAAATAGAAACTTTTTCTTTAAATGACTTTAACTCTCGTATTTCGATTGTTTTTATTATACTAGAAGCGTCTCGTTTTACAACGTATTTAGAAAGAATTTAAAATATCTACGAAGTAGCTTTTAGAACAGACATTAATGTTTAGGCAAAAAATTTATAACTTTTTGAAGGCGTTATAAATTTGGCGGGATCATATAATGTGGCGTGTCCGTCGTATTTTTAAAACTTTTTTTTGCTAAACAACTTAAAAAAGAAATTTGTGGCGTATTTGGACGTTCTTATCGATCTCGAAAATGTGTAAAATACGATGATAGTGCCCAACGAAATTTCGTAGTCAAACAAAGATTCTTCTATGGATTTAACTTTTTCGTAAGTAAGAGATCTTAGTTTTCGTTTCATTGCGGCAAATTCGCCAGCAAACTCGGTTTCTGTTTCCATAATTTGTTTAGGTAGGAAAACTACCGCGGTAAGAAATCTTTTAGTATTAAGAAATAAATATTGAATTCGTAACAGCATTCCCTAAAAGAGAAACTAACGAAATATTAGCGTTTATCGTTTTCATCGTTATTTCTGAAACTAGTAATAGTTTTAGAAAAATTCTTAAAACTTTTTTCACTAAACAACTTAAATAAAAATTGTGGCGTATTCGGGCGTTCCTATCGATCTCGTAAAAGGGTAAAATACCATGATATAGCCCAATAAAAAATGTGACTTAAGAAAAAATATACATTAAGAAAATCAGGAATAATGGCATTTGTAAATGTAGAAAACTTCGATGAAACTAAACTTAGAGTAGGTGAACTAAAAGCTTTCACCACTTCTGTACAGTGGCAAAAGTTTTGTCTTTCTTACGAGTATGATACTGGAGTAGATTCTCTTCTAGTTTGTACGCCTATACTGTTTTCCTACGGAGTTTCAGAGAACAAGGATCCCGGTAACAAAAAAGTTACAGGATATTCTTTACCTTTAGTTTGACACGATGAGCAAAATGCTACAGAGGAAGAAAAGAAATTTAAAAGCATGATGGAAAAGATTACGAAATTTATAAAAAGCAAATACTTAGAAAAGGCTAATGAAAAAAAAAAGGGAGGGAGAAAAAAGCCCATTAACGCAAAAAATCTAAGTATCTTTAAATATAGTAATAAACTAAAAACTTCTACGATTTATGCGAAGCTTTACACTAATGAAAATAATGAAAAAATAGCGAGACTTTACCGGAAAGCTACATCTTTAGAGATTGCCCCTGGAAGGGGAATACTTTCCCCAAATAATTTACTGGAAACTTCCGCACAATATTGCATTAATAAAAAGATTAACGCTATAGCGGTTATAATAATAGAGCGTTTTTGTAAGTGCCTCTTTAGAGTCAATGCAGATTCGTCTTAAAGAAACTATAGTTACTAAGAAAATTAATAGCATTGCACAAAGCATACTTTTAGATAACCACTTAGACATGGGTTCTGATGATGAGGGCGATGACATTTCAGACTTTGAGGAAGAAGACTAAATGTATAACCCAACTAAGGTTATAAATTTTATAAGTCCAACTCTATCAGTATCGACACATAAGCGTTTGTTGCGTCGGGGTTGTCTGACCTAGTTATAAAGTTTACGGCGTCGCATTGTTTTATTTCTAGAGGCTGGGGGAAAATTGCGCAGCTGCAGCACTCCCCATCCTCTTTTACTGTGGAGTAGTCGATCTTTCCGATCCCGTTTACGACTATGTTAACCTTTGCCTCTTTGTCTAGAATACCATTGCCTTTGACGACCATAACAGACCCTCTTACAATTCAACCAGTAGCCGCCATGCAGTAGCCTCCTAATGCGTGCGCCCACCCCAGTTTCCATTAGCAAAGGAAAACTTGTAGTTACCGTTTCCTAAACCCCTTTTTCCTCGCCCCACACGGTTATAATGGGCTTAGGTCCAATAAGCGCTGGCGCTATTACTTTATTAGCGTCTACGTAAGCCTTAGTTGCGACTTCCTGCGAGTTTGTCGGGTCTGCAACATTCTTTACAGTGTTACCTCCCATATTTATATCATCGGCGGCCATAAAAGACCCATCTTGTGTTTTTAGTAATGCTTTCGTGCCATCCACATAACTTTTAGTAGCAGCTTCATGAGGTTCTGTTTGCTCCGCAACGTTCTATAGCTTTTTAAACCCAATATTTATTGAGCCGAGAGCATGATATTTTCCGTTTTACCTTAGTAGCGCTGTTCTCTCGTCAACGTAAACCTTAGTTGCGCCCACACTAGCGTCTACATACATCTTATTTGCTGCTTGTTGGTTTTCTAGAGGCGTACCAACGCCTGCCAATCTGCGATTGCCCATATTTATAGGCTGATTGGCTAAGTATTCTCTACCTGTGTACTTAAATGGTCTATCAATGCTATCCACATAATTTTTAGTCGCCGCGTCTTGAGGCTCCGCGGGGTCTTATAAGGTTTGTTAGTCCATAGTCTCGTTTCCAACGGCCATAAAAGACCCATCTCGCCTTTTCACTATCGCTCCCCCGCCGCTATTATTATCTACATAATTTGTAGTCGCAACGTCGGGAAAATTTACGGGATCCGCGACGTTTGTTAGGGTGTTTCCGCTCATGTTAATGGAGCCCGTAACAGTATTTTCTCCATACTTACGCATAAAGTTTTATTAACGTAGGCTAGGGAAACGCCGTCAGAAGAACTAGGTTTTTTTTGCTCTGCTTCCAAACTTATCAACCGACGTTTTATATCAATAAAGATTATTAATTACGTCTTGCAGGCCGACGCCTTTTCCTATTGGCACGTACAAGTATAGGTGGCCGCAAAACGTCTCGTCTGCTTTCTGCACCTACTCCGAGTAAAATAGGACTCTTTAAGTACTTTAATAACTCTTTCGGAGGAGGCAAACCGTAGCTGTCTAAGTAATTCTTACTTTTTTATCCTTATGTCAAGCGACCCAATGAGTCCCGGGCCCATCACTATCGTCTAGGTTTAGTATGTGACATTCTTTCTCCTTCGGTTTTTTAGGCAGAGTGTCTCGTAAAGATACTCCTCTGAAGTTATGTATATTTAATGCTCTAGCGGCAGAATCTAGTTTTAGGTTACTTAAAGGTTTGTCAGATAAAGTTACGTTGCCAATCGTAATAAGCACCATTTTATACTAGGGGTTATATATTTACAATGTCTTTGTTGTTAACCCAGGAAAAAACCCGTCTGAATACCCTTTCCACTTTACTAAGGACTTTTTCTTTCCCTTCTTGATAACTTTTTCTATCCTGTATACCTCTTCCTCCGTCTTTTGCTGCTCGGGCTCGTAAAAGGAGCCTTTTATTTCTTCTCCAATAAGGTCTACGGTTTTATAAGTTACCGGCAAAGTGCAATTTACCTCAGAGATAGTAAAAACCTCTTCAGTCCATCTAGTAGTGTAACCCTTCTCAAAGGTCTTTTTTCTTTTTACTTATTCTAACCCTGTCTCTTAACGGACAACTTGGGTTTTATATATTTTCTTACCTCGAAACATTCAGGATAAAGCTTTCTCCAAACTCTTTTTCGTTACTTTTTTTACTTGCATTTACGGGCGTCATCTTAATGGAGGAATGTCGCGTGTTGTTATACTCTTTACCGAGCTTTGGAAGCGCATTAATGTAAACGTTTGTGGAGTGAGCGGAAAAATATCTCCACATCTTTTCCTTCATGGTCCTAATCCACCTCTCAACGACGCTAGATTTTTCTCCATTCTCCGTAGAATACAACTCAACCGAGTCTTTAACCTCTTTGTTGTAAAATTCTTTACCCTTGTCCACCCACATCTTTTCCAGTCGTCTTTCCTTAAAAATGTTTTTTAACGCAGTAGCGACTGACTTTCCAGTCTTATCCTTTAGGGGTAACAACCAACCATATTTGGAGAAAACGTCTATCACTGCTAAACGATACTTTTACCGCGGTTAAGCTTAGAAAAGGCTTGCATATCTTCAAAGTCAGCGGCCCATATTCTATCTATGCCGTTGACTTCTACTCTCCTTTTCTTAAACTTTCTCTTTACGGGCTTGTGCAGTTCTTCCGCTAGAGCTTTTTTTAAATCCCATACCAAAATGTTTTTTTAGCTCCAATTATGTTACTTACCAAAGACCTTTCCATCTTTTCCTTTAGAGTACGACAGTAGTATAGAGAGGCCGTTTTTGAGACAAGGTCAGACCTAACCATTTTTTTTCAACAAAAAAATCCAAAAATGGTTAGGATTTCAACCATTTCTGGTCAAGCCTCAAAACCGGTTTCGATCCTGAGCGCGTCTGGTCGGATCTGACCAAAATCGGTTTCGATCCTTAACGCGTCGGAGCCAATTCGAGCACGTTTTTAGCGAAAGCTAGAACTGATCAAATCAGAATTCTGACACGGCGGGTTGGATCTGGGGCCCCAAAACCGTTTTCGATCCTGAATGCGTGAGGTGGGATACGAGCACGTTTTTAGCGAAAGCTAGAACTGATCAGAATTCTGACGCGTCGGGTTGGATCTGGGTCCAAAACCGTTTTTCGATATTGAGCGCGTTTTTTAGCTAATGTCTCAAAAGGGGGATTTCCCTCGACACCTTTTTTAACCCGGAGAGGTTAAAAAAAATAGGGGAGAGTAGGGGGGAAACTAATTATTTTTTCTGAGTCGATGTTTTGCCTTGTAATGCCCGTAAGCCAGTGTATGTATTTCGTCCTCTAGAACAATACGTTTGTCATCGTCTCGGTTTAGTGCCACTTTATTTACTTCCTCTGTATGTATTTCGTGTTTTCTGCTTCGAAGGATTCTCACGGATCTTAAGTGAGGTTCTCCGGTTCTTAGACAGTCTAGAAACAGGTTAAAATGCAATTCTTTATCAGCAATCGGCTTAGTTACACCCTTACACTTTTTTACTTCTTTTCCTTCGAACGTTTTGTACGCATACTGCTTTGGCCTAAGCCCCACAAATTCTGTCATGATTTTTCCACCCAGCTCGTCTTTAAACATGCCAATTACTTTTTTATTTACGTTCGTTTGTATTTCGGATGGATGATTTTCGGGGTAGTTATTCGTGTCAAACTTGGAAGGAACGTCGGGCCCGATGTCTCGGTAAAAATCTCTCGTTTCTATTTCGTAAATAAAACTGTCGGTATCCGTGTACAGCAGTATGGACCTTTCTCCGTACTTCGGCTTAATGAAATTGTAGTGAAAGTCGTACATTATTAAAGTTTTAGAGATGTCTAAAATACACATTCCCAAGTAGACGGGCTTGTCATAGAGTATGTGGGTTTTTTCCCATGTGCACCACGGTCAAGTTTTCACCGTATATCTCAGAGCCTTTGAAGTTTGGTTTTGCCATCAGCTTACGTTGTTTTTATTCATCAGTCACCAAACGAACATCAATTCTTTTTCTAATGTTTTCCATCGTTTTGCCAAACACCGAGTTATTCATCAGTTTAAAAAAGTTTTCCTCGAACTTATTGGCTGCTTTTGCTCTGAGCTCAGTGTTTAGGTCGATATATTTTTTTAACCAAGGAGACTCTTTAAAACTAATCCCTCTATGGACCTTAGTCAGCCTTAAATCGTTACGAAGGCATTGCTTTAAAGCGTGGTAGTGGAGAACGTAATTATTTTTAGGATCGAGGTTAGAGATTAACTTTTTTACTCCGTTTAACACTAATCGCTCTGGTGCAAAGGGAAACTCATTGTGCAGCTCGTGTAGGTTTTTTGGGTACTCTGAATTCACCTCTAAAATGCAGGGAATTTTTTCCCACTCGTTTAATTCTTCATCCGTCATCCAGTTAAAATCGTGAGTAGGAAGAGGATGGGACATTGCCCAACCGCAAGGGTTGTTGGCGTCAACATACAGCAGATATATTATTGGCAGATTTTTATCGTACTGATCTTCCATGGCCTTTCCGTGCCGAGTACTGCACATTGCGATACATCCTCTGATGCCTTTTTCTACCATCAACAGCATATCTACGTCAGTGAATAATTCCAACATTACCCCAGATTTTTTTTAAAGCGGCGTCCCAAGCCAACCCTGGCGCGGTGTAATTGTACCAAGCGGGGTCTAAACCGTAGTTTTTGCAACACACGTCTCTAAAATTCTCAAAGACGTCTGCCAACAACAGCACATCCGCCTTGTTGTATAGGTTGTGGTAGTCTAAAAACTTTTTCATGCCAAATACCACCCACACTTTTTTAGCGTGCTCGTAGTCTCCGTCGCTAATATGTTTTAGCTTAATGGACGAGTAAAAAGCCTCTTTCGGCGGCAGTTGAGTTTCCTCAAACCTTTGCTCCGAATCTACGTATTCGTACGGGTAGACCCCTTTTCTTAAAAGGAGAGATAACTTTTCACCCTCAAAGTACTTAGACATGTTTACAAACTGTTTTTTTTTTTTTTTTTTTCTAGGTTACTAACGAGATTTTCTAGCTTGTCGCCCATGAACTTGTAACTATCAACAATCCTAATTTTGTGGACAAGATTTTCTTTTTCACCCTTTTCGTTAACACGTTCTCCGACTATAACATGCTTGGTAAAGCTAATGTATTTTTCCTTGTTAACTGGGATGCAGTCGATCTTGCCTTTAGGCACGCCGAGATTTCTAATAAAAAGATGGCTGTCGTACCAACTAAGGTTGTGGAAAAACACAGGCGTAAAGTCGGGTGCCTTAAAATTTAGGTTGCACTTGTTGTGGGCCGCCCCTCTAAATTTGCCCGTGTAGTGACAATGAACTTTGTGGTTTTTATGGTACGTATCCTCAAGGGTAATTTCTTTTTTACAGATCCAGCACTTAGTAGCCTTTTCGTACTTTTTCTCTTCGCGTTTGCTAATTGCCATTTCTTTTGGTTCTTTAAACTGCTGACAAATACTTCGAACATCTTTTTCGAGCCAATCCACAAAGATTTGCTCCGCATTTTTACCCGTGTATTCTCGTAAAGAGGCGGAAAAATACTATCATCGAAGCACTTGATATAGTAGCAAAAGTCAGATGGCACGTGTTTTTGGCGGAGCGTAGTGTTTTTACCCAAAATGCGAGAGTTTTCGTCATTGACTATGTCTATATTAAAACACTCGAAGTCGGCTATTACGGTACAGGGCACCCGCATTTTTTTGTGATAGTTTTTTAAAGAACAGCCAGTTTTCTCCTTTCTCCGCTTTCGGCATTTTTATAGTGACGCTTTGGTGGTCGTAGCAGTAAGACTGATGGCTTTCTAGTATTTTTTCCGAGCCAAAATGGTTTAAACATCGCAAGCAAAAGAACTTTTTGTGCTCGTGTTTTGAGGTTTGCGAGGACAGCAGTCTACTAAGGTTTTTAACTACGCAGTAGTGCGTTTTACCTCCCTCCTCCATTCAAAGTAAAACAACGGTTTTTTTTCCCGCCGTTTTAGAAATTCTAAGAGGGTATTTTTTCTCCTTTTCGTAACTAAGAACGTTAATGCAAATGCCGGGGTTTTGGCGCTCAAACCAGCTTATGTCTTCGCTTTTAACGGGGTAGTTTATACCGCTCAGGTTTAAGCTGCTTTTCTTGTTTTTTAGATCGTCAATGCGCTCCGGGTGTTTATCTCTAGGATTTAAGGCCCTTAGCACCGCCCACAAAAAAAAACATTCGTCATCCTCGTTTTTTATGTTGATGACTGCTTTTTTATTCGCGATCCAAGGAGGCAAAGGCGTGTAGCTGCTACCTCTAATTGGATCGTAGTGTCCAGTATGGAGCTCTACCTGCACAATCTCTCATAAAGACCAACCGCTATCTTTCATCTCGAAGGACGCTAAATCCTCTAAAAGTTTTTCGAGCATCGTATCGTACAGTTCCTCAATGTCGGTGCCCTCTAAATTAAGTTCGTGATCTGAGCTAAAGGCAAACTCTTGCAGTCTTTCCTCATTTGGCGGTCTCGAAAACATTCCCACTAGGATTTAAGGCCCTTAGCACCGCCCACAAAAAAAAACATTCGTCATCCTCGTTTTTTATGTTGATGACTGCTTTTTTATTCGCGATCCAAGGAGGCAAAGGCGTGTAGCTGCTACCTCTAATTGGATCGTAGTATCCAGTATGGCGCTCTACCTGCACAATCTCTTATAAAGACCAACCGCTATCTTTCATCTCGAAGGACGCTAAATCCTCTAAAAGTTTTTCGAGCATCGTATCGTACAGTTCCCCAATGTCGGTGCCCTCTAAATTAAGTTCGTGATCTGAGGTAAAGGCAAACTCTTGCAGTCTTTCCTCATTTGGCGGTCTCGAAAACATTCCCACTATTCTTAATTTTACTTTAGTTTGTCAGTTAGCTCTAAGGTGGTCAGTCACGAGCCTTCTTACGCTGGCTAAAAACCGCGTTATGGTCATAGTGCGGTATTCTCTTTGAGGTCGTATAACGTGTTGCGTAACAAAACCCCGGAATGCAGATCGTTCTTCTCCGACAAACATCCTTCGTAAATTGACTGGCGGTCGGGGCGCCGGTAAAGGAGGAGGGCACGGTACTAAAGGCACGCTGGCAGACGGTCTGGTACGTAACCTAACTGTCGTTTGCGCGGAGGTTGAAACATTGAGCGGACGAGGGCGCGGTACTAAAGGCGCGCTGGCAGACGGTCTGGTACGTAGCCTAATTGTCGTTTGAGCAGGGGTTGAAAGAGGGTGGAGGAGGGGCCGGAGCATTCCTGTTAACCCAATTAGCGAGATTGTCTATTTGACTTTGTAAAGAAGCGGGTAGGTACCTTCTCGTTGCGTTGGCAAAAGAATTGTTAAACCCGCGCACCAATTTACTAAATCTAGCCTTTTTAATAACGTGAGAAAAAGGAATTTGGTCGATTCAGAAATACAACACGCCAACGCGTATTGTATTTCAACCTCGTGAGCATCTGACTAGGACATTTTTTTTCTCTGGAAGCGCTAGTGTTGGAAGCAAAAAAGAAAAAAATTAAAACGCTTCTCAAAATTTAAGACTTTGACTTAAGAAAATTTTTATGCTTAGAACGTGGGGAATGGCAACCATGAACCAAGAAAACGTAAGAAACTGGATGAAACCGGAAAACTTCAATGTGAAAAACCTAAGACTTAGCGAAAAACCGGAAGTAAATAAAAAGTATGATTTTGAGAGACTTTACATCGACTACGAATATTCCGATGGCAAAGTGGGACCCCTTTGCATTCGCACCCCCTCTTTGTTTACTTACGGAGTTAAAAAAGACAAGTATGAGCGGCACACCATGAGTCTGCTTTGTTTTTACGACGTAGATGCACCTGCCGAGAAAGAAACTAAGTTTAAGGAGGTTCTAGAAGAAATAACGGAATTTTTGCGGAAAAAACTCCTGAAAGCTACAAGGAAAAGGACAAAAAGAAAAATCTTGATTTTAGTACCTTAATAATCCTAAAGTACGACGAGGATGGTAACAGCCCCATACTTTTTCCAAAGCTAAAAGAGTATGAAAAATACGACTGCAAAGGTAAGAAGACAAAAACGAAAACAACGATAGAAACTGTATTTAAAAGAAATCCAATTTCTAAGGAGGGAGTAGACGAGGACAATTTAGTAGAAATATGCTCAAAAGACCTAAAAAAATATTTTGGAAACCCGTACAAAGTGATAGCCTTTCTATCTATTGGCAGTATTTTTATCAGAGGAACATTTTCATCGATCCAAATTAAACTTGATGTGGCTATTATAAATAGAAATGTGAAACCGCCAGCAAGACTGTCGAATAGAGGGAAGGGCTGCATTAAAAATACGGCATTAGGTTCTGACGATAAAGAAGAAAGCCCGGATATGGACTAGCACATTCCGGAAGAAAACTAAATTTATAACCCAACTAAGGTTATAAATTTTACAAGTCCAACTCGATCAAAATAGATATGTAGGCGTGCGTTACGTTAGAATTGTTTGTCCTCGAGACAAAGTTCACGATGTCACATTGTTTTATCTCGAGCGGCTTTGGAAAAACCGTACAGCTGCAATTTTCGTCCGCTCTTTAGCTCACCTGAGCACGAAGTGCTAAGGTGAGGTATTGTGATGGGTCATTGTCCGGCGTCCATCTGACCGTCTGTCCGTCTGTCCACAATTCCTTTCAACATCTTCTCCTCCTAAACCGCTGGGCCAATCTTGATGAAACTTGGCAGGGATGTTCCTTGGGTGAAGCTCTACCGAAGTTGTTCAAGAAATTGAATTCCACCCATAACTCTGGTTGCCATGGCAACAGAAAGGAAAAAAATAGCAAAATCTTTGAAAATCTTCTTCTCTGATTCTAGAAGGCGTAGAGCTTTGATATTTGGTATGTAGTATCTCCTAGTGGACCTCTACCAAGTTTGTTTATATGATGCCCCTGGAGTCAAAACTGGCCCCGCCCCCGGGGTCACAAGTTCGAACATAGGAACAAAGAAAGAAAATTTTAAAATTCTTCTTCTCTGAAACTGGAAGGCGTAGAGCTTTGATATTAGGTATGTACCATCTCCTAGTGGACCTCTACCAAGTTTGTTCATATGATGCCTCTTGGGTCAAAACTGGCCCCGCCCCGGGGGTCACAAGTTTCGAACATAGGAACAAAGAAGGAAAACTTTAAAATTCTTCTTCTCTGAAACTGGAAGGCGTGGATCTTTGATATTTGGTATGTAGCATCTCCTAGTAGACCTCTACCAAGTTTGTTCATATGATGCCCCTGGGGTCAAAACTGGCCCCGCCCCGAGGGTCACAAGTTTCGAACATAGGAACAAAGAAAGAAAATTTTAAAATTCTTCTTCTCTGAAACTGGAAGGCGTAGAGCTTTGATATTAGGTATGTAGCATCTCCTAGTGGACCTCTACCAAGTTTGTTCATATGATGCCTCTTGGGTCAAAACTGGCCCCGCCCCGGGGGTCACAAGTTTCGAACATAGGAACAAAGAAGGAAAACTTTAAAATTCTTCTTCTCTGAAACTGGAAGGCGTGGATCTTTGATATTTGGTATGTAGCATCTCCTAGTAGACCTCTACCAAGTTTGTTCATATGATGCCCCTGGGGTCAAAACTGGCCCCGCCCCGAGGGTCACAAGTTTCGAACATAGGAACAAAGAAAGAAAACTTTAAAATTCTTCTTCTCTGAAACTGGAAGGCGTGGAGCTTTGATATTTGGTATGTAACATCTCTTAGTGGACCTCTACCAAGTTTGTTCATACAATACCCCTGGGGTCAAAACTGGCCCCGCCCGGGGGATCACAATTTTCAAACATAGGAACAAAGAAGGAAAACTTTAAAATTATTCTTCTCTGAAACTGGTAGGCGTAGAGCTTTGATATTCGGCACCTAGCATCTCCTAGTGGACCTCTAACAAATTTGTTCATATGATCCCCCTGGGATCAAAACAGGCCCTGCCCCGGGGGTCACAAGTTTCGAACATAGGAACAAAGAAGGAAATTTTTAAAATTCTTCTTCTCTGAAACTGGAAGGCGTAGAGCTTTGATATTTGGTATGTAGCATCTCCTAGTGGACCTCTACCAAGTTTATTAATACGATGCCTCTGGGGTCAAAACTGGCCCTGCCCTTGGGGTCGCAAGTTTCGAACATAGGAACAAAGAAGGAAAACTTTAAAATTCTTCTTCTCTAAAACTGGAAAGCGTAGAGCTTTGATATTTGGCATCTAGCATCTCTTAGTAGACCTCTACCAAATTTGTTCATACAATGCCCCTGGGGTCAAAACTGGTCCTGCCCTGGGGGTCACAAGTTCGAACATAGGAACAAAGAAGGAAAACTTTAAAATTCTTCTTTTCTAAACCTTGAAGGCATAGAGCTTCGTTATTTGGCATGTAGTGAACCTGTTCTAAATTTGTTAGCCCCCATGAGCACAACATGTTCAGTCAGTTTGAAATTGGGTCACCTGGGATCATAAACTAGGTCACTAGGTCAAATTAAAGAAATACCTTGTGGGCACTCTAGAGGCCACATTTATTGCTCAGATGACCTGAAATTTGGTCAGAATGTTTGTCTTGATAAAATCTCGGAAGATTTTTGATCTGGGCCACCTGGGATCATAAACTAGGTCACTAGTTCAAATTAAAGTAATACCTTGTGGGCACTCTAGAGGCCACATTTTTGGCTCAATTGACTTGAAAATTGGTCAGAATGTTTGTCTTTATAAAATCTCACACGAGTCCGAATTTGGGTCATGTGGGGTCTTAAATTAGGTCACTAGGTCAAATTAAAGAAATACCTTGTGTTCACTTTAGAGGCCACATTTATTGTTCAATTGATTTGAAAATTGGTAAAAATGTTTCTCTTGATCAAATCTATCAGGAGTTCAAAAGTAGGTCACCTTGGGTCATAATCTAGGTCACTAGGTCAAATTAAAGAAATACCTTGAGGGCACTCTAGAGGCTACATTTCTTGCTCATTTGACTTGAAAATTGGTCAGAATGTTTGTCTTGATGAAATATTGGATGAGTTTGATATTGGGTCAGCTGGGATCATAAACTAGGTCACTTCGTCAATTTGAAGAAATACCGTGTGGCCACTCTAGAGGCCACCTTTATTGCTCAAATGACCTGAAATTTTGTCAGAATGTTTTTCTTGATAAAATCTCGAATGGGTTTGGATTTGGGTCACCTGGGATCGTTAACTAGGTCACTAGGTAAAATTAAAAAAATACCTTGTGGGCACTCTAGAGGCCAAATTTTTTGCTCAATTGACTTGAAAATTGGTCAGAATGTTTGTCTTGATATAATCTCACATGAGTCCGAAATTGGGTCAACTGGGATCATAAACTAGGTCACTAGGTCAAATTAAAGAAATACATGTATCTTGTGGGCACTCTAGAGGCCACATTTTTTACTCAATTGACTTGAAAATTGTTCAGAATGCTTGTCTTGATAAAATCTCTTTAAAAAATCTAGGATGAGTTTAAAATTGAGTCAGCTGGGGTCATAAACTAGGTCACTTTGTCAAATTTAAGAAATACCTTGTGGTCAGTCTTGAGGCCACATATCTTGTTCAACTGACTTGAAAATTGGTCAGAATCTTTGTATTGATGAAATATCGGATGAGTTTGAAATTGGGTCACCTGGGGTCATAAACTAGGTCACTTGGTCAAAATAAAGAAATACCTTGTGGACACTCTAGAGGCCACATTTATTGCACAATTGACTTGAAAATTGGTCAGAGTGTTTGTCTTGATTAAACCCTACATAAGTCTGAATTTGGGCCATGTGGGGGTCTTAAATTAGGTTACTAGGTCAAATTAAAGAAATACCTTGAGGGCACTCTAAAGGCCACATTTATTGTTCAATTGAGTTGAAAATTGGTCAGAATGTTTGTCTTGATAAAATATAGAATGACTTTAAAATTGGTCACCTGGGGTCATAATCTAGGTCACTAGGTCAAATTAAAGAAATACCTTTAGGGCACTCTAGAGGTCACATTTCTTGCTCCATTGACTTGAAAATTGGTCAGAATGTTTGTCTTGATAAAATATCGCATGAGTTAGAAACTGGGGTCATAAACTAGGTCTCTTGGTCAAATTAAAGAAATACCTTCTGGGCACTTTAGAGGCCACATTTTGTGCTCAAGTGACTTGAAAATTGTTCAGAATGTTTGTTTTGATAAATTTTCAGAACAGTTAAAACTGTTTTAAATTGAGTCATGTGGAGTCATAAACTAGGTCACTAGGTCAAATTAAAGAAATACCTTGTGGGCACTCCAGAGGCCACATTTATAGTTCAATTGATTTGAAAATTGGTTAAAATATTTGTCTTGATAAAATCTAGGATGAGTTCAGAATTGAGTCCCCTGGGCTCATAATCTGGGTCACTAGGTCTAATTAAAGAAATATCTTTAGGGCACTCTAGAGGTCACATTTCTTGCTCAATTGACTTGAAAGTTGGTCAGAAATGTTTGTCTTGATGAAATATTGGGTGAGTTTGAAATTGGGTCAGCTGGGGTCATAAATTAGGTTACTGGGTCAAATTTAAGAAACACTTTATGGGTACTCTAGAGGCCACATTTATTGCTCAATTAACTTGAAAACTGTTCAGAATGTTTGTCTTGATAAATTTTTTGATGAGTTCTAAATTGGGTCACGTGGGGTGATAAATTAGGTCACTAGGTCAACTTACGGAAATTCCTTGTGGACGCTCTAGAGGCCACATTTTAAGCTCAATTTACCTGACAATTGGTCAGAAATTGAATTATGCACGTTTAGTGAATTTCGCCTATTGACTCAGGTGAGCGATATAGGGCCATCATGGCCCTCTTGTTTAACTATATAGTAATCGATCTGCTCTAGTCCGTTCACCACGATATTAACTTTCGCCTCTTTCGATATAGCGGGATTATCTTTACCGGTCATTAAGCTGCCTCTTATAATTTTGCCCGGCGCACTCATGCAATAGCCTCCCGAACTGTGTTTGGAACCTGAGTTGCCGTTACCGAACGAAAACTCGTAATTGCCATTTCCTATTGGACCATTTTCTTCGGCCCACACGGTTATAATAGGTTTGGGTCCTATGAGAGAAGGGAGTGATACTTTTCTATCCACGTAGGATTTTGTCGCCAAATCTCTCTCTTCTACCGGGGTTGCCGCGTTTTTTAAAGAAAAACCTCGGGGATCCACGTTAGCTATCGCCGAAAAACTCCCATCCGGATTTTTTTACGATGCCCCCACCATTATCGACGTAATTTTTATTGGCAGCGGCGTCACGGTCTACGGGATTCGGCAATCCGGTAATCGAGTGATCGTTTATATCTATTTCACCGGTCATGGAAAAAGACCCTCGACAACGGTATTTATGTAAAACTTATTCGCGGCTTGTTCGTTCTCCATAGGCATGCCAACATTTTCTAGCCTGCGATTGCCCATGCTTATAGATGTTGTGGCCAAATACGCGCCCCCGACACGTCTAAATGCCCTTTCAGCAACATCTACATAATTTTTAGTCGCACCGTCTTGTGGTTCCGCGGGATCTATAAGGTTCGTTAAAGTATACCCCCGCATATTTATATTTCCGACGGCGGAAAAAGTACCATCTTCTCGCCTTACTATTGCTTTATCGCTATTATCCACGTAACTTTTAGTACCAACTTCGCTCAATTCTGTTGGCTCCCCGACGTTTCGTATTTTATTAAAGCCCATGTTTATAGCCCTGAGAGCGTGATAGGTCCCATTTTCCTTTATCATCCCCGTTCTCTCATCGATGTATGATTTCGTCGCGACATCGTGAGAATTTACGGGATCCGCGATGTTCGTTAGCGTATTTCCGCTCATGTTAATGGAGCCCGTAACAGTATTTTCTCCGTACTTGCGCACAAAGTTTTTATTAACGTAGGCTAGGGAAACGGCGTCTGATTTTCTCGCTCTTCCGAATTTTTTGTCGACCGACATTTTTTTAATGGAGAGAATTTATTATTTCCTGAAAACCTTTTCCGCGAGATAGTAGTTTTAAAACGTGAAGACAGAGATGCACGCAAAAAGTTTGCCCCGATCCTTGCAACCGTTCCGTGTTGTAAAAAATGGGGCTTTTTAAGTAATCTACTAACTCTGTGGGTGGGCGCAGGCCAAAGCTGTCAAAGTAGTATTTTTTACTCTCATTTTTGTGCCAGGCGACCCAGTGAGTTCCTGGTCCGTCGAAGTCGTCTCGGTTTAGTATTCCACACTCTTTTCCTTTAGGTTTTTTAGGCAAAGCATCTCTTAAAAATACTCCTCTGAAACTGGCTATTCTCAGCTTCCGAACCGCGGATCCAAGCTCTAAGTTGCCTAAAGGCTCGTTTGGTAAAGTTACGTTAGCAACCTTTATAACCGCCATTTTATATATTTATGATGTCTTTGTTATCAACCCACGAATTAAACTCGTCTGAATACCCCTTCCATTTTACCAAAGATTTTTTCTTTCCCTTTTCAATAACTCGTTCTACCCTAAAAAGTTCCTGTTCCGCCTTTTGCAGCTCGGTTTCGTAGAGAGTGCCTCGAATTTCTTCTCCGTTAAGATCTGCGATTTTATAAGTTACGGGAGAGGTGAGTTTTACCTCGGAAATGGTAAAAATTTTCTTCGGTCCATCTCGTGGTGTACCCTTTCTCAAAGGTTTCTTCTTCCTAGAAATTCTTACCCTATCGCCGACGGAAAACTTGGGCTTTTCTTTTCTTCTTTCTTCTATGGGATAAAGGATCCTAAAAACCTTGTTCTCGTTGGCCTTTTTACTAGCGTTGACGGGCGTCATCTTAGTAGAAGAATGACGCGTATTGTTTTATTCTTTAACGAGGTCAGGAAGTGCGTCGATGTAGACGTTCGTAGACTGGGTGGAAAAGTGCTTCCACATTTTTTCTTTCATGGTCCTAATCCATCTCTCAACGACACTAGACTTTCCCTCGTTTTCCGTAGAGTACAGCTCGATCAAGCGTTGAATTTCCTTGTTGTAAAATTCTTTGCCTTTGTCCACCCACATCTTTTCCGGCTTTCTTTCCTTAAAAATCTCCGCTAAAGCGTCTGCGATCGCCTTTCCCGTCTTGTTCTTAAAGGGCACCAACCAACCATATTTGGAAAACACGTCGATAACCGCGAGAAGGTATTTTACGCCTCGATTGAACTTGGAAAAAGTTTGCATATCTATGGAATGCCATAGCAGAAAATATTCAAGAAATAAAAACACTATCAAGATATTAAAAATATTCAATCAAGATAATCGCAATTATACCAAAATGATATATAAATTTGATATATGACAGCAAAATTATCATATCAAAACATAAAACCACTTCAAGACAAATAAATATACTTCAAGATGTAAAAACCGCATCAACATTTTAAAAACCACACCAAGACAAATAAATATACTTCAAGACGTAAAAACAGCATCAACATTTTAAAAACTACACCAAGACTCACGTGACCAATCAAGACTCACGTGACCACAAAATCCACGACGTCATCACTTGGCGAAAAGAACGTACACACACTGCTGCTGCTTGACTGTTGACAGTCACACTGTCATTTTTTATTCGGCGTATTAACGTTAATCATGGACCACCCAGACGAAGTTACTCGGCTCTTTAGACATTCGCAGTTCCAAGATCTCATGAGAGACCTCAGGAGGAATGTTTTAGATGCCCCTTCAAATGTCCGTGATGTTGTTTCATTCATTAAAGCATAAAGTGTAAGATCATACTGCATGTTTGTGTAGCCTGAGCCTCCTAAAGATCAGATAGATGAACGGACACACGAAGGGCAGACAGACGGACGGACGGACGGACGAACAAACAGACAGTCATACGGAATACCGACAGATAAACCAGACACACAAACAAAAAGTGAGATAGACGCACAGACCGACAGATAAACAGACCCACGGAGAAAAAGACAGACAGACGTGCACATCAACAGACGGACGGACGGACGAAAAAATAGACAGAAAAACGTGGAAAGACGGACAGAAAAACACTGTGCAGTCTGATCCTCCAAAAGATCCGAAAGGTTAACGGACCAACGAAGGGCAGACAGACACCCATGCATATGGACAGACGGACAGACGAACACAAAGACACACATACAAAATAGACGGACGGACCAACAGATAGACAGATATAGGGAAGACCAACAGAAAGAAAGACACAGACAGACAGCCAAAGAAAAGAAAGACAGACAGACGCACAGACCGACAGAGTAAGGGACACACAGTGGGCAAACGGACACGATTACATATTGACAGACGGACAGACTAACAGACACACATACATATAGACGGACGGACGGATGAGCAGATAGACAGACATAGGGAAGGCCGACATAAAGATACTGACAGACAGGCAAAAAGACAGACGCACAGACCGACAGATGAATAGACCTACGGAGGGCAGACAGACACACATACATATACACGGACGGACGAACAGGCAGACAGCCAGATAGGAAATGCAGACAGAAAAGACACGAGCATTTGAAAAGATACTGAAGGCCTGCAGTCTGATCTTTTGCTACACAATCGTAACAATGCAATGGCAATGCCAGATACCATATCGTATGTATCGTAGGCCTCTATTACTAGAAGTGCTGTGCATATATCGTCGAGTGTCCTTATTCCGTGAATGTCCTTGAACCGGTGATTTTTGTGTACATCTCGTAGAGCACATATTTTGATGACGTCACAAGGTATTTCTGCTCGTAACCCTTACCAATATTCGAATGTCTCATTGCCCTTGAATTTCAGACAAATACAAGACAAATACACCGGAAAATAAACTAATTATCGTATGTTAAAGAAATCTACTTCTTTTTTCTTGATGCTAAGTAGTGTTACTTCTCAAAAAAGTGCAAAGATCATCGACTTTCTGCAGTAAATACTACCGAGCTACGGGAATTAGGTCACGCTATGTTTGCACAAGAAGGCCGACGGTATATTCTTTATTTATGCACATTGAACATGAAAATAGTTATCTAAGTTATTCTTTTGATATGAGAGTGACCAGAAATGATTTTTTTATGAAGGCAAGTAATTTCTAGCTCATATTCTGGTCTCAATTCTTAATTTCATCAAGTTGTTTCCTTATCATCACGGAATACGGACACTTTTCGCCAAGTGATGACGTGGTGGATTTTGTGGTCACGTGAGTCTTGATTGGTCACGTGAGTCTTGGTGTGGTTTTTAAAATGTAGATGCTATTTTTACATTTTGAAGTATATTTATTTGTCTTGGTGTGGTTTTTAAAATGTTGATGCAGTTTTTACATCTTGTGAATATTTTCTGCTATGGCATTCCATACATATCCACCAAGTCTGCTGCCCATATTCTATCTAAGCCGCCGACTCGAACTCTCCTTTTCCGAAATTTTCTTCGTACGGGTTTGTGTAGCTCGTCCGCTAAAGTGCTTTTTTAAAACCCATTCCGAGTCCTTTCTTAGTTCCGATCAAGCCGGAAACGAGATTTCCCTCCATTTTTTCCCTCAAAGTGGGGTTGTAGATCCCTTGGAGTTCGGACAACATGTTTTTATCGCAAACGTCGTTTCTGGTCTTTGTATCGTTATGCTTTAGGTAGCAAACGTCGTGATGATAGGCAGCACGATGTACCCTGTTTACGGGGGTGCTCCACTTTTAACGATAGAAATAGAGGGTGGTAGCATTTTTCTTCACCCGTGTAAAAGCTACTTGCTCTCTGAGGGACAATTACAAAAGGCGGATGGCGCGGCTTACGTTACTCCGCCGGCAGTTGGTAACCGAAACACTATCACCTTAACAAACAACGGGCTTTTGTACCTTTTTAACAGCATTACCTATAAAATTTCGGAGCAAACCGTAGAATATTTACAACACCCGGGGCAAGCAACTACGATGCTCGGGCTATTAAAATATCCCGATGATTTTTCCAAGTCTCAAGGCCTAAACCAGCTGTGGGCTAAAGACAATGCAGAAACACCGGATTTATAATTAGGCACAACTACATCATCACTTCTCCAGACCCAGTGGGAACATTTAGCTTTGCAGTTCCTCTTAAACACATCTTTGGGTTTTGCGAGGATTATGACAAACTCGTCTTTGGGGTCAAACACAGCCTTAGCTTTATCCGAACGACTGATGATGATGCTATTTTTAGGGAAAACGCAACTGACGCTGGCAGGGTTCAGCTTTCTAAACTTTCTTGGTTCATGCCCCACGTGATGCCCGCAGACGTCGAAAAGGCTATGTTGTATAAGATAATACGAGACAAGGATTCCTTACCCGTCTCTTTCAGAGTAAGAAGATGCGAGAAAAGTAGCGTTCCGGATAGTACTAGCTTCACTTGGAGATTCACCGTTAGATCCGCGCCCGATGTTCCTAGATTCGTCATCGTAGGCTTTCAGACTGGGAAATCCGGAAACCAAGAGCAAAATCCTGCCATCTTTGACCACGTTAGCGTAAAAAGCATGTACGTCGAGCTTAACAGCAGACGATACCCGGAGGTAGAATTCCGATGCGATTTCGCTCGCCAACAGTTTGCTAGATTTTTTCACGAAGCCGCAGCGTTTAGAGAAAAAAATTTTAACATGGACGAATTGGTCTCAAACCCAAACATTAATCCCGGCGATTATAAAACCCTGTTTCCGCTGTTCGTCTTCGACGTCAGCAAACAGAATGAAAAACTAAAAAGCGCTCCCATTGCGATACAAGCCACAGCTACATTTGCGCGTAATCCAGACGCAGGTACGATGGCGTATGCCGTTACCATCAGCGATAGAGAGTTTAAGTTTTCGGCAGACGGAGAAAAGATGGCTTTGTTGTATTAGAAATGGTACCCAGCTTTCTACACACGGGGCAAAACATCGACTCAGAAAAATAATTAGTTTCCCCCCTACTCTCCCCTATTTTTTTTAACCTCTCCGGGTTAAAAAAAGTGTCGAGGGAAATCCCCTTTTGAGACTTTCGCTAAAAAACGCGCTCAAGATCGAAAAATGGTTTCGGACCCAGATCCAACCCGACGCGTCAGAATTCTGATCAGTTCTAGCTTTCGCTAAAAACCTGCTCGAATCCCACCTGACGCACTCAGGATCGAAAACGGTTTTGGGGCCCCAGATCCAACCCTGCGCGTCAGAATTCTGATCAGTTCTAGCTTTCGCTGAAAACGTCCTCGAATTCGCTCCGACGCGTTCAGGATCGAAAAACGGTTTTGGTCAGGATCGAAACCGGTTTTGGTCAGATCCGACCAGAAGCGCTCAGGGTCGAAACCGGTTTTGAGGCTTGACCAGAAATGGTTGAAATCCTAATTATTTTTGGATTTTTTTGTTGAAAAAAATGGTTAGGTCTGACCTTGTCCCAAAAACGGCCTCTCTATACTACTTAGGATTATAAATACCTCCCATTTCTTCTGGCATGTTTTTTATCACATACCTTGTTTCTGGTCTTGGTGCCATTATGCTTTAGATAGCAAAGGTCGTGGTGGTATGCAGCTTTGTCAATGCGGTTTACGTGCTTACTCCAATCTTTAGGAGTTAGATCGTAATTTAGTCTTTTTTTTTTTAAATTATGCGCCGGAAGGTGCATCTCGAAGGGCATGTTGTTAATTGCTCTGTTTAGCAAAGAGCCTCTCTTTTTTACAAACTGGGTCTTTGTAATTCCACAAACGGCACACGTCCCTCCTACCATGTTTTTCCCGTTTTTTTTAGAAACGGCGGGGGTCTCGTTTAACGTTTCCGTACGTTTCTACATTTTACGCAGTATATTATTTTAATATATCCTCATAAATTTATGATGGATATGGAGGATCTATCCTTGAACGAAACGATAGTAAAGAGGCTTAATCATTCGCTGTTACCAAAGAGCTTAAGGTGTATAATTATGGGAAAATCGGGGTGTGGAAAAACCACCCTTTTGCTTAACCATTTACCTAGACCAGGTTGGTTAGACTACGAAAAACTCTCCGTTTTTGGGAAGAGTCTTTTTTGCCGGAATATCGCATACTTAAAAAAAGCCTTTGAGGAAAAGCTGCCTAAAGAGGCTATTATGCGGTTATTCGACTTGCATGACGGGGCTATAAAGTTAGACGTATCTCCGGCCTTGGTCGAAAAATTTTCCAAAAGGTTAAAAAACAAGACAGACATAGAGTGTAGTTTTTATGAAAATGCTGGAGATGTGCCCGACCCGAGAGATCTAAATCCTGCTAGTAAGAATCTGATGATCTTTGACGACTTAATGTTGGATCGGCAAAACAAATGCGAAGCTTACTATATTCGCGGAAGACATAGCAATGTAAACTGCTTTTATCTCTCACAAAACTACTTTAATTTCCCGAGACAGACTACCAGAGAAAACGCTAACTTTATCATACTGATTCCGCAAGACCTGAAACATATTAACCATTATGTGAAAAAGCGTGGGGAAAAACCTTACAGCTTTGTTGTTGTATACCTAAGTAGCGATAAATACAACAAAAAAGTACAGAATGGGCTTTGACATCTTTTGTATCCCAGAGTAGTAACTCTGTAGCATATAAAAAATGGAGCCAATATTAAAGGAAATAGCCGCAAACACGGCGCCTAAAGAGTCATTCCAAATCATAATGAGCAGCAACAAAACGCAATTTATGACTAACTTTACCCCTAAAATAAAGCTTACAGAAGGTAAAAAGTACGAGATTGCGCTCGTTAACCTCGAAACGTACTACACTTTTCCAAACATTACTAAAGGCAACAATATCTTTACTTACTCTCCTGACAGAGGAAGCTCATGGTTTAAAATAACCATTCCAGAGGGAAGTTTCGACATCGTTGACATTAACGACACAATTTGCCGCGAAATGAGAAAAAACGAACATTACGACCCCGTTAATGAAGAATACTACGTTACCATTTCCGCAAACGCAAACACCTTAAAGGCTGTTCTCATCTTGGAAAATAATTACCTCGTAGATTTTAATCACCCCAGCTCCATTTCCAAAGTGCTAGGTTTTAACTACGCAAAGTACGTCTAGGGGTTTCACGAGTCTGAGAACATAGTAAACATCATTGACATTAATAGCATACTCGTCAACATAGACAATATCAGCGGAAGTTATGTTAACAAAAAAAAAAAAAAATACACACACACAATATACTCTTTTTTCCCCAAACGTCTCCTCGGGATATAAAATAGTAGAGACGCCGGTGAACCTCGTTTACCTTCCTATAATAAGTGATGAGATAAAAGCCTTTAATGTAGCCCTTACAAACCAAGATGGGGTACTACTTAACTTAAGAGGGGAAAACCTCACAATGAGATTCCACATTAGGGAGGTATAAGAAATATTTATCCTTATAAGGGATAAATATTTACTATATAAAATGACGCGTTACACTAACGTAAAAGTTAACATCTCAGAGTGGCAAAAAGATAAACTAAAAGCGGCTATTAAAGCTAAATCTTCCACGAGTATCCGTCTAGGACATGAAGACCTTAACGGAGAACATATTCTAGCCTACATATACGCAAATAAAAGGGATAGCTAAAGCTTACGAAAAAGACACTGGTGTAACGCTTAAGATGAGCGCCGCTCAACTTAAACATAACACGCATATCAAGGGAGGCTTTCTCGGAATATTGGCCGGATTAGCCTCAGCAGCGCTGCACGCGTTAGCAAGAACGGTACTTCCAGCATTAGGAGTTGGAGCTCTTTCCGGTTTAGCTAGCATAGGAGGCCAAAAAGCCCTGGGTAATGGTGTCTCTCTTAAAAATGGGGGTTGCATTTGCCAAGTAGAAACGTATGGTAAAAGAATTTTGCTAAAGCCAAAAACCGGTACGGAAACTAGAGTCTTTTTGGTGATGGGCTTTTTCTAAAGCAAGGGGTGAAGTTTTACGACGGAAAGGAGCTTCTTTTAGGACCTAACAGTCCATTTGCTGACATCCCCATTTTGGGCGCTATATTATAAATTTTTAGGTACTCTTAAAAATGCATAAGTTTGGTGTAAAATTTATGCTAAAACGGCCTATGCAAAGGCAGCCAAAAACAATCTATTGGAAGCCATTGGAGGGCAGCCGCTACCCCCCGCAAAAAAGTAAACCCAGTAACGTTGAAATTTTTTATGCAAGATAGTATAACCATAAAGCCTAGGGAAAGCCAGACTAGTAGCTTAGGAATCGGGCTCCAAATGCTTAAAGGCATTGTTTTAGTCTCGTTACGCAAGCTCTAAAAATAATGAAGCTTAGCGCGCAAAACGAGGCTGTTCTCGAAGATGTTAGAGACTTCGTTTTTACGCTCGTTAACAACTCTAAAGAGACTTTAACTGTAAAAGAGGGTGAGCATCTTTGCCTCGTAAAATACCTTATTTAAAAATAAAAAAAAAAAATACTCGCTATTATAAGATGGACATCAATAAGTTTACCCAACACTGCCTTCCGCTCCTCCGGAAGATTGGGAGCAGGAATATAAGTTGCAAAAAATCCGTGAGATACAACGTATTCTAGAGACGGAAAAGGAAAAAAGAGAGGCTCTTAGTAAAACGTACCATAGAGCCGTAAAGATAGTAGACAACGTGGATGTCTCTCTTATTGGTGTTACAATGGGACTTGGTGTAGGAGGCGTAGGCCTTTTGTCGACGATAGTAGCAGCTCCAATTGTTGTCGTAATGGAGGGCATCGCGATAGGTACCGGAGCTCTAAGTATTGTGGGTAAGTATGAGACTAAATATGCGCAGCAAAAGCGGAAAGGCATGAAAATACAAGAGGGCCATGATGGCCCTGGATCGCTCACCTGAGTCAATAGGGAAAATTTCACTCCAGGGTCATAATGACCCAATTTAAAACTCATCTGAGATATTATTAAGACAAACATTCTGACCAATTATCAGGTCAATTGAGCTGAAAATGTGGCCTCCGGAGTGTCCAAAATGTCTTTCTTCAATTTGACCTAGTGACCTAGTTTATGACCCTATGTAACCATATTTCAAACTTATCCGAGACATCAAAACAAACTTGTTGACCAAGGTTCAGGTGAACTGGGTAAGAACTGCCGCCTCTAGAGTGCCCACAAGGTATTTCTGTAATTTGACGTAGTGACCTAGATTATGACCCTATGTGACCCAATTTCAAATCAATTTAAGATATCATCAAGTCAAACATGTTGACAAATTTTCAGGTCAGTTGAGCAAAATCTGTGGCCTCTACAGTGCCCACAATACATTTCTTTAATTTGACCCAGTGACCTAGTTTATGTACCTATGAAATCCAATTTCTAATTGATCCGAGATATCATCAAGTCAAATATGTAGACCAATTTTCCGGTCAGTTTAGCTAGAATTGTGGCCTCTAGAGTGCCCACAAGGTATTTCTTCAATGTGACCCAGTGACATTGTTTATGACCCTATGTGACCCAATTTTGAACTCCTCTGAGATATCATCAAGACAAAAATGTGGCCTCTAGAGTGCCCACAAGGTATTTCTTTAATTTGACCTAGTGACATACTTTATGAACCCAGACCGATTTTCAATCTCATCCAAGATTTAATTAAGGCAAACATTCCGATACATTTTCAAGTCAATTGAGCAAAAAATGTGGCCTCTAGAGTGCCCACAAGGTATTGCTTTAATTTGACCTTAGTGACTTAGTTTATGACCCTGGTGACCCAAATTCGAACTCATCCAAGATTTCATCAAGACAAACTTTCTGACCAATTTTCAGATCAATTGAGTAAGAAATGTGGCCTCTAGAGTGTCCACAGGATATTTCTTTAATTTGACCTAGTGACCTAGTTTATGACCCTAGATTACCAAATTTCAAAGTCATCCAAGATTGAATTAAGACAAACATTTTGACCAATTTTCAAGTCAATTGAGCGAAAAAGGTGGCCTCTAGAGTGTCCACAAGGTATTTCTTTAACTCTTTACCACATAGTTCAGACTTTTAACGACCCTGTGAAAGAAGTCCTTTGAAAACCTTGTGGAAAAAAGAGACAATGCTGGTAACCATCACTTTCTCCTTTTCCCACAATGTTTTCTATCCTACCCAAAACAATTTTCAATTTTTCAATTACATTTATTTTGTTGTCTGCAAATGCTTACAATTTGGACCAGTCTAAATTTCTGTCGCTTGGTAAAGAGTAAATTTGACCTAGTGACCTACTTTATGACCCCCAGGTGACCCAATTTCAAAGTTATCTCAGATTTAGTTAAGAAAAACCTTCTGACCAATGTTCAAGTCAATTGAGCGAAGAATATGGCCTTTAGAGTGCCCACAAGGTATATCTTTAATTTGACCTAGTGACCTAGTTTTTCACCCCACGTGACCCAATTTCGAACTCATCCGAGTTTTTATCAAGACAAACATTCTGACCAAGTTTCACAAGTATCTGACTGAAAATGTGGCCTCTAGAGCGCACACAAGGTTTTTCTAAGATTTGAAATAGTGGCCTAGTTTTTGACCACACATGACCCAATTTCAAACTCGTCCGAGATTTTATCAAGACAAATATTCTTACAAAGTTTCACAACTATCTGACTGAAAATGTGGCCTCTAGAGCGCACACAATGTTTTTCTAAGATGTGACCTAGTGACCTAGTTTTTGACCCCACATGACCCAATTTCGAACTCGTCCGAGATTTTATCAAGACAAACATTCTGACCAAGCTTCACAAGAATCTGACTGAAAATGTGTCCTCTAGAGTGCACACAAAGTTTTTCTAAGATGTGACCTAGTGACCTAGTTTTGACCCAACATGACCCAATTTCGAATTCGTTCGAGGTTTTATAAAGACAAACATTCTGACCAAGTTTCACAAGTATCTGACTGAAAATGTGGCCTCTAGGGCGCACACAAGGTTTTTCTAAGATTTGACCTAGTGATCTAGTTTTTGACCACACATGACCCAATTTCCAACTCGTCCCAGATTTTTATCCAGACAAATATTCTGAAGAAATTTTACAAGTATCTGACTGAAAATGTGGCCTCTAGAGCGCACACAAGGTTTTTCAAAGATTTGACCTAGTGACCTAGTTTTTGACCCCACATGACCACATGAACTCGTCCGAGATTTTATCAAGACAAACATTCTGACCAAGTTTCATGAGGATCGTACCGAAAATGTGGCCTCTAGAGCGTACACAAGGTTAAAAGTTGACGACGGATGACGCACGCCGCACGACGGACGCCGGACACAGCACGATCACAATAGCTCACCATGAGCACTTTGTGCTCAGGTGAGCTAAAAAACATAAGTCAAACAAGAGCACCACATGCAGGTGCCAACAATTGGCTGTTGTTTTTAGACGGATAACAATTTTTGAAGAAGGTCACCCTAGGAACATTTCTGCGAAATTATTTCAAAATCTGATCAGCCATTCCAGAGAAGAAGAATCAAAACATTCCTCTTCATGTCCCTATAGTGCAAGTAGCCCCCCCCCCCCCCCACCCCCATCAGAGCCATGTTTCTTGACAGATCACAATTTTGCGAACAAGTTTAGAAAAGAGTCACCCAAGGAAAATTTCTGTGAAATTATTTCAAAATCTGACCAGCAGTATCAGAGAAGAAGAATTTTTCAGAATTTCTTCATGTCCGTATAGTGTAAGTAGCCCACAGCCATCAGAGCCATGTTTCTTGACGGATCAAAATTTCTCGAACAGTTTGCGAAAAGGGTCACCCAAGGAACATTTCTGTGAAATTATTTCAAAATCTGATTAGCCGTTTTAGAGAAGAAGAAGTTTTAAGAATTTCTTCATGTCCGTATAGTGCAAGTCGCCCCCCCCCCCCCCCCCCCCCATCAGAGCCATGTTTCTTGATGGATAAAAATTTTGCGAATAAATTTTTGAAAAGGGTCACCAAAGGAACATTTCCGTGAAATTATTTCAAAATCTGACCAGCCGTTTCAGAGAAGAAGAACTTTTAAGAATTTCTTCATGGCTGTATAGTGCAAGTAGCTCCCAGTCACCAGAGCCATGTTTCTTGACGGATCATAATTTCGCGAAAAATTTTTGAAAAGGGTCACGCAAGGAACATCTCTGTGAAATTATTTTAGAATCTGACCGGCCGTTTCAGAGAAGAAGAATTTTTTAAGAATTTCTCCATTTACATATAGTGCAAGTAGCCCCCAGTCACCAGAGCCATGTTTCTTAACGGATCAAAATTTTGCGAACAAATTTTGAAAAGACTCACCCAAGGTACAT
Organism: Tridacna gigas; assembly: GCA_945859785.2. NCBI lineage: Eukaryota > Metazoa > Mollusca > Bivalvia > Cardiida > Cardiidae > Tridacna > Tridacna gigas. The sequence continues at coordinate 8,339,444 of OX244031.2, read as the reverse complement.
CTCTGTGAAATTATTTCAAAATCTGACCAACCGTTTCAGAGAAGAAGAATTTTTAAGAATTTCTTCATATCCGTATAGTGCAAGTAGCCACCAGTCACCAGAGCCATGTTTTTCGACAAATCAAAATTTCGCGAACACATTTTGAAAAGGGTCACCCAAGGAACATTCTTGTGAAATTATTTCAAAATCTGACCAGCGGTTCCAGAGAAGAAGAATTTTTAAGAATTTCTTCATGGCCGTATAGTGCAAGTAGCCCCCATTCACCAGAGCCATGTTTCTTGACGGATCAAAATTTCGCGAACAATTTTTGAAAAGGGTAACCCAAAGAATATCTCTGTGAAATTATTTCAAAATCTGACAAACCGTTTCAAAGAAGAAGAATTTTTAACAATTTCTTCATTTCCGTATAGTGCAAGTAGCCCCCATTCACCAGAGTCATGTTTTTTGAGGGATCAAAATTTCGCGAACAGTTTTTGAAAAGGGTCACACAAGAAACATCTCTGTGAAATTATTTTAAAATACGACCTGCCGTTTAAGAGAAGAAGAATTTTTAAGAATTTCTTCATTTCCTAATAGTGCAAGTAGCCCCCATTCACCACAGCCACGTTTTTTGACAGATCAAGATTTCGCGAACTATTTTTGAAAAGGGTTACCCAAGGAACATTCCTGTGAAATTATTTCAAAATCTGACCAGCGGTTTCAGATGAGAAGATTTTTAAAGAATTTCTTAGAAAATTCCATTTCGTTGCCGTCGCAACCAGAGTTTTAGATGGAATCAAATTTTGTGTACAGTTTTTAAAGAGAACCTCCCAAGGAATATTCCTGCCAAGTTTGGTTCAAATTGGCCCAGTGGTTTAGGAGGAGATGATGTTTAAAGAATTGTTGACGACGCACGACGAACGAAGCACGACGCACAGACGCATGACGCACGACGGACGACGGACATCGGGTGATCCTAAAAGCTCCCCTTGAGCACGTTGTGCTCACGTGAGCCAATAAAAACGCTATCTCTGTCAAAGCTAAACACTATCTCCTCACACATGTCCAAAGCTTTCGCTGAAAAAAAAGTTAGCGAAGAAGAGTTTCAGCTTATACTAGAGAAACTGGAAAAGTATACGACCATGAAAGAAGAAGTGAGGGTAGAAAAAAATCCTCAGCAACGATCAGCGTGAATTCCTTATCGAGAAAGGGAGGCAAGAAGCTCGCGAGTCCTTTCGTAAGCTGGTTGAGAAGCATAAAAATTAGGCTCAAAATAGGGTTTTAAGCGGGTTTGTAGACAGAGTTTAAAAAGGCTTTTAATTTACCCATTTATGTCGGAATTTTTATTTTTCATGATTTTAGTCAAAATTTGTGAGAAACAATGTGGAATGCTTATATATGAGTTAGTTTTTATCAATTGAGAAATAATTTTGTAAATATAGCATTTTTAAATTTTGCCTACAAACGTAGACAATAGTTGTAAATGGGTACAGGTAAATACACATTAGATTCTGTCTCCAAAGTCAAGTTATATCTAGCAAATGTCACTGACACACACAGCGACTATAATTTAGCCCACAGAAATCCCTCCTTAAACCGTTTAGATTATTCAAACATCTAGACTTAACTAAAAACTTGTGACTATGGTTACATAATACAACAAAAATATTTCCTCATACGGCTGGTCAGTATGTATGGGTGTCTTGTTTGTTGCCTAACCCTGCTGAACTTACAAGTTTCATCTAGGCTTGCTCTGCCATTAAGGTGGAAGCATCTGACAAACATATCCAACCGATCTCTAATGGTTTCCTGTACTATCATTTCAATCACATCATTATCAAAGAACGAATTGAATATTCCATCTACAGTTTGATGAAGCATATCCGTATCTGAGCATGGATGGTGCCAAATGAATCTGTCAGCATCTTTTTGTGGTATGTCATAGTCATTGAAGAGCTTGCAACAGGCACATCTTCAGCTACATGATGTGTCTGAAGTGTCTTCACCGGCCTAAAATGATAAAGTTGCCTATAGAATATGTATAACATGCAACAATAGTCATTTATTGTAACGTAATTTATTTCAGTAACTGGAACCCCCAGCCGGACGGAGGGGGGGGGGGGTAGAATACGCCGGCTGCCAGTCCTGTAGAGTGGTAAGACCCCACCAATGGACCCGCCTGTTTGCCGTGGGTGGAGACTCGTAAGCTGGAAAATAGGGTCCTGGCAGTTGAGGGGAGCCCAGGGATCTCCAGCTCTTCAACACACTGCTTCGGCCTCGGCTTCGGTGTAAACGAGAGCCTAGATGGGCCCGGTCTAGTGCAATCGGCTGGTCGTTTTTAGATTTGGGCATCATTAGTTTATACAAAAACTTAGTTAATACCTCGAATGGTTCCGAAGTATATGATCATTGCATGAAATCAAGAAGTTATGATTAATACTGCATGTATCTTGTACATCATTTATCTAAGTTTTTGCATATATTCATACACTGTCAGTATGTTCAAATTACTAGCTTTTAGCTTGCTTTACATGTTTTAGTCCCTAGTCTAATATAGGCTCATGGGCTAATTGGGTAGTATGGATTTCGTGGATGAGGTATCGGCTTCCATGGCAGTTGTCTGATACCCAGGAATTAGCCATGTCTGTCTTTGTCGCTTCTCTTTATCTGTACTGCCCGAGTATATCATCTGAGTAACGCTGACATGAAGAGCTGGATAACCGCTCTGTTTATCATGTCCCCTTGTTGGACTCCGTGGCGGGCGGGAACTGCGGATGATGAATATTAAAAAACCAACCATGGATCACCAAAACAAAAAAAGAAACCGTGACCACCTGGATGCCGAGCCAGATAATGCCCAGTCGACTACCTCCGTCTTTCCTCGCTTCTTAATCATTGAGTCTACAGTACCTGACCAGCACTTTCAAAATTATCTCCATTTGTCATAGAAAAAGTTCTAGTTGGACTTGCCGGAACTCCAAAGTCCGTTAAAAAACTCAAATCAGGGAGCCTTTTGATTGAGGTTGAAAAAGCTGTACATGCCAAAACCCTCGTGAAAATAAAGCACTTCTTCAATATACCTGCTAAGTGTGTCCCTCACAGTAGTTTAAACACGTCAAAAGGAATAATTCGTTGCCCCGACCTGTCAGATGTTTCTGAAGAGGAGATAACAACGGAACTTTCCGATCAAAATGTGACAGCTGCACGCCGAATTACAGTTTTTAGAGACGGTGTGAGAAGGCCTACCAACACAATTGTGTTGACATTTAACACGGCTATTTTGCCTAAATATTTAAAAGTAGGATGTTTGAAAGTGGCTGTAGACATGTACATACCCAACCCCCTTCAGTGCTACTGCTGTTACAAATTTGGGCACCATGAAAGGAACTGCAAATTAAACCGAGGAGAACATTTATGCCGTCGTTGTGGTAATTCAAATCTTGTCCACAAATCAGATGACAATTGTGAATTCGATATCAGATGCATCAATTGCAAGGGTGAACATGTTGCAACTTCTCGATCCTGCCCAATCTGGAAAAAGGAAAAAGAAGTTGTAACAGTAAAATACAACGAAGGATTATCTTTCCCAGAAGCGAGGAAGATTGTTGAAACAAGGCACAACTTGGGTGTTTCGTATGCTACTAGAGCCACTGCAAAGCTCATTCACCGCAAGGATGCTCAAACTCAGACTGTTGATGCTGCTGTCCAAACTGATAAACAAGATAAACCAGCAAGTACTAAAACACCAGTGCAACAAAAGTCGACAAACTCCCGTCAAAACAATCAAAGTAACTCTACAGATCCTGTATCTAGCCAGCCTAACACAAAAAAATCCAACAGCACTCCAGTACAGGCGAAGGCTCCAAACAGCCCAAGCCAAAGGAGACATAAATCTCCAAATAAGGTCCTCTCAGATCGCCTTCCTAAGGGATCTGATGACCAAATAAAAGAACACAACCGCTTCGAATGTCTTGATGAAGACATGGAAGCGGAAGACTCCCAAGCAGAGTCCAACTCAAATAAGCAAGGTCGAATTATCAAACTCAACAACAAAAGATGAATAAATACATACTTTCATTGCTTTGTGGTATCTTCTTTACCTTAAATTTAGCAATGAGAAATAACATTCTGCAATGGAATTGTCGTAGTATTAAAGCTAACTTTGAGGAATTAAATCTATTAGTGAATGAACAGAAACCAGTAGCAGTTTGTTTACAGGAAACTTTTCTAAAAGACTCCGACAAATTTGCTTTAAAATATCACTCCTGTTATTTGAAAAACTTCAGTGGTAGCGATAAAGCTTCCGGAGGTGTGGCCGTGATTGTTAACAATAGTGTTCCACACCATGCTCTTAAGCTCGACACTACTCTTCAAGCTGTCGCAGTAAACGTTTCTTTCAATAAGACCATTACTCTGTGCTCCATTTATCTCCCACCTAGTTCAATTGATGTCAAAAAACTTGATGATCTGATAGACCAATTGCGGAAGCCTTTTATTTTAATGGGATATTTTAATTCCCACCATACTTTATGGGGACGTACAGACACAAATAACAAGGGTAAAATCACTGAAGAATTTATTACGAAACACGACCTTGTTCTGCTCAATGATCGGTCTTCAACCTATCTTCATCCCGCTACTGGTTCTTACTCCGTTTTAGACCTTACTATATGTAGCCCTGGAATTATTCCAGACTTTAATTGGAAGGTTTGTGATGCCCTTCATGGAAGTGATCACTTCCCGATCCAGATATCGGAAGTAGGACCTTCAGTGAAACAACGTCCAGAACGTTGGAAACTCCACAAGGCTAACTGGGAACACTTCAAGGTCCATTGCGAACGATCAATTTATCCCAGTGCTTTTGATGACTGTGAAAATCCTGCAGATCTTTTCACTTCCTTACTTTATTCGGCTGCTGAAAAATCAATTCCTCGGACATCGACAAATCCGAAGCATCCAAGCAAGCCATGGTTTAACGATGATTGCAAAAAGGCTATAGCTGAGCGAAAGTCTGTTCTCAGACAATTTAATGTGAGACCAACTCAGGAAAATCTTTCAAAGTTCAAAATTGCACGTGCAAAAGCTAAGTAAACGTGCGTCTTGGCGACAGTATGTATCTAGATTAAATTCGAGATCGTCTGTCAAAAAGACATGGGATATGATAAGAAAAATTAATGGGAAAAGCTCCTCGTTAAATGTCGGGCACTTAAATTCGGATGATGGTGTTGTCACATCCAAAGCAGATATTGCCAATGTCTTGGCTGAAACTTTTGCAGAGAAGTCGTCTTCCTCAAACTATACGACAACATTTTGAAAATTCCAAGACATCAAAGAAAAAACTAAACTGAATTTCAAGTCAAATAATACAGAGCATTACAATAAGGATCCTACTTTTAAAGAACTCAAAAAGGCTCTAAAGAAATGTCATGATACTGCTGTTGGGTGTGATAACATCCATTATCAGTTTTTAAAACAGTTACCATTTCGATCCCTTGAATGTTTACTGAGTATTGCACCATGTCTTGCATACTGGTGCTCTTCCAGATTCTTGGAAGGAAGCAACAGTGATTCCTATACCGAAACCAGGTAAAGACTCTACGAATCCTGCAAACTATCGCCATATAGCCTTAACAAGTTGTATTTGCAAAACCATGGAAAGAATGGTTAATGACCGCCTTGTTCGGTTTCTAGAGAAAAACAAACTTATTGCTACCGCCCAGTGCGGCTTTCGTAAACAAAGAGGCACTCTCGACCACTTAGTTCGCTTCGAAACTTTTATTCGCGAAGCTTTTATTAAAAAGGAACATGTTGTTTCTGTATTTTTCGATCTAGAGAGTGCGTATGATACCACATGGAAGTATGGAATCATGAACGACCTCCATGATTTCGGTATAAGAGGTGGCCTTGCTTATTTCATTTCGGCATTTTTGAATGAAAGCCAATTTAGAGTCCGAGTAGGAAATACTTACTCCAACCCCCATGAACAGGAAATGTGCGTTCCCCAGGGAAGCATTCTTTCCGTTACACTCTTCAGTGTCAAAATAAACAATATTGTTAAGTCTGTTTGTCCTGGTGTGGAATGTTTTTTGTATGTTGACGACTTCTGCATTTGCTATAGGTCTAAGCATATGCATACCATTGAACGGCAATTACAACAAGTTTTAAACAACTTAGCTAAATGATCAGGAGAAAATGGGTTTAAATTTTCAAAAACCAAGACCAAATGCATGCATTTCTGCCAGTCAAGAAAGTTTCATCTGGACCCAGAACTTTATTTAGATGATGTACAAACTGAAGTCGTCCCTGAATTCAAATTTTTAGGTCTTTTATTTGACTCTAAGCTGTCGTTTATTCCTCATATCAATTACCTTAGCAATAAATGCCAAAAATCTCTTAATCTTTTACGTGTTGTCTCCAGTATGGACTGGGGAGCCGACAAAAAGGTCCTCTTGAGATTTTATAGAACGCTTGTCCGTTCTAAGTTAGACTACGGCTGCATTGTATATGGCTCAGCGCGGCAATCTTACCTTCGGAAATTGGATTCTATCCATAACCAAGGATTACGCTTGGCACTTGACGCCTTTAGAACATCCCCTATCAATAGCTTGTATGCTGAGGCAAATGAACCATCTTTAAATTTACGCAGGAAGAAACTTTCCTTGCAGTATTACATAAAATTAAAGTCAAATCCCGACAACCCTACAGCAGTATTTAAACCGCTCTACAAGGATGAATTTCGAAAAAGAGAAAAAGTCATACCACATTTTGGTCTACGCTGTGAAGCAGATATGAGTTGTCTTGATTCCGATCTTGAGGTTGTAGTGCAACATAAAATCTCTGAAGTTCCTTTATGGACTTCTAAAAGTCCAACCTATATATACAATCTTACTTCTGACAAGAAAGCTACAACGGATCCAATGATTTTTAAAAATAAATTTCTCGAAATAAAAGAACAATACTGCCTTTACGAAGAGATATATACAGATGGTTCTAAAGATGGAAGCAAAGTTGCTGCGGCTACCGTGCTGGACGGCGAAATATATCAATTTCGGCTTCCTAATCAATCTTCTATTTTTTCCGCGGAGCTAAAGACGATCGACCTTGCTCTCAACCATATTCAAGAAGACGCTTACTGGCGCTATATTATCTCCACTGATTCGTTATCTGCCATGCAAGCACTTGAGAGTGAGAAAGCTGAGAACCCATTAATTGTAAGTCTCCTCGAAAAATTATCCGGAATCTGTGAATCCGATATTGTTTTTTGTTGGCTCCCTAGCCATATTGGTATCAGTGGCAGTGAGGAGGCAGATAAAGCTGCCAAGGAGGCATTGTCACTGGAGGTTTTGCCTTTTAGAATTCCTTTTAATGATTTTAAACCATTAATAAATGATTTCATTCAAAATGTATGGCAGCAATCCTGGAATGACCCGGTAAACCAATATAACAAGTTGTTTACAGTAAAGCCAGCACTTGGCGAGTGGCTTCCGGGATCACGGACAAGTCGCCGTGAAGAAATTATTTTGGCCCGTCTTCGCATTGGTCATACATATATGACGCATTCGTATCTCCTCAAAGGAGAAGAGGAACCACAGTGTATTCCCTGCAATATGTCTTTAACTGTTAGACACATACTTAAGATTGTGTAGACCTTGCGCCTATAAGAGACAGGTTTTTTCAAGTCGACAGTTTGAGCACTTTATTTGATACCGTAAAGTTCGAATGTATTTTTGAGTTCTTGAAAGAGGTAAATCTTTATAAAAAGATATAATTTTAGGTTCTATTGACCATCCGTATTTTTAGGCTATATGTCACTTACGTCATTTATTCGTTTAGTGTTTACACAGCTGAGATTTTAATTTTTGTCCGTAACGTTACGGTATGATCAGTTAACCGAATTTCATTAGCGCGTCCAGTATGACCTTTGGTGTCGACCGGCCAAAAAAACTTCATTCATTCATTCATTCATTCTAAACTCAAACCCCATAGTTGTAACTGACCCTAACATTTACTACGGTGTATTAGAATAACATCGTCATATTACTTCATGATTTTTTCTTCATTTCCTTTAGATTTTAGGATTTTTTTTTTTTACAAATTTGATTTAATCAATCTGATTTATTTATCTAAGGACTAAAGGTAGGTATTACCGGCGCCCACATGGGGAATCGTAAACTGCTATTTACTTATTTTCAGTTTTACAGGCCGCACCAAACGATCATTTATAGAAAATGGAAATTAACGTATAAGTCGCTTCGGTTATAGGCCACAGCCTTGAAAAATTCCACTTTTGAAACGGATTGGCCACGGCCTATTGAACGGAAAATACGGTACTTTATAATTGCATCGTCATATTTCTTCATTATCATTTATTTATTTATTTATTTATTCATTTATTAATATTTATTTATTTATTTATTTATTTATTTGAATTTTGACTATTAATTTTTGTATAGATTGTAAAGATCCACGTAAAATAGAATATAGCCATGTCATATATAACAAAACAACGTTCGAAGGTGTAGCCATGTACACATGTATCCAAGGATATGAGTTTTTTAACACTAGTAACACGACGATATATCAGAAATGCCAAGACAATGGATCGTGGTCGGATATACTAGTACATTGTGTACCGAAAGGTACGTAGCTTATTATTATTATTATTATTATTATCATCATTATTTAACACTTTGCAAACTGTTTATGGATAGAATGTATTTTCAAAATAAAAAGAAAAGATATGTATCGTTTCCCGTCTTAAGTGTCCATTATAATACATAGATACACGTGTTGATTTTGTTTTTATCTTAGCGTCGTCGCAGCATAGCTGCCGTTGAATATCAAGATATCTATTATTTTCCCTAACATACAGAATATCGTAACCTAATTCTTTCAGTCCGGATAAGTTGTATTTGCCTGTTGGAATTCGTTCTTAAAAGCCATATTTTAATTTAATTCAAGTACACCTTCTGTAACTAACATCAAAATACATGCAAAATAGGTTTGATTTGGGCTATGCTGCTATTTACATGTATTCATTTTTCTTTGCCTGTGAATATTTTTTTCTGTGTTTATTACCACACTGTTGCTGCTTCGTTTTCAAAGGCTTTACTAAATTTGGAAAGGAATGCAGAAGTACTTGTTTCGAGTTATTCTGATATTCATACGTTTCTAAATTTTGTTTTCGGCGAGATATTCTTATTTGTGTTGATTTGATCATCTCACCGTTCCTGTTCCATTATTCAAGGCCCAGATACAAGATTGATTTTGTCTTACATTCAAGAAATATTCAAGAATTATCGGTTCAATTCTAGAATTGCGCGAAGGAGTTTATCATTTTTTTAATTGACAAACTACTCAGGTATTGTCTCTGCGCAAAGTGGGAATGACTGCGACAAAGGTGGAATTTTTACCTGATTTAAACCGCAAAAAAATGATCTTGTTCTCCTTTATATCATTTTTACTCTTCATCATATGCTTTAATGTATGAGCTTTAATGTACGTCTTTCTGTGTCTTTTATCTTTTATCTAAATAGAACACTATTTTATCCTCTATATTATGATGGTTTTAAAAGAAAGTTCATTTTTTTTAAAAAGCTGAAACATAGAAAACATTTTGTCGTCAGGAAAGTTAAATTTTCACACCAAAGGTGTTGTCTTTAAGATCGAAAAAGGAGATAATTACATCATAAGTTGTTTTACATGAACTTTAAAATTGTTTATTACACGTTAGTTAGGTCTCTAAAGTGTTAGCAGCTTAACACTTGGAGACTTTGCCATAAACTCGAAGCTTTAAGCGAATGTTTTATTTGACTGAATTTCTTCGATGAAAATGTGCTATTTATTTCACAGAAAGTCTGCTGATTTGCTTTTCGATTACTGTTTGTCGTAACTTTTGGAATGTAAAGCAAAACCTTGGTTGTTTTTGTTGGGCTTGTAACATGAATATTAAGACCAGACTGCACATAATGTGAATTCTTTTCTCGGATGCACTCTCTTGTATTTTGTGAGACATTCTGGTCCAAAACAACCTTTTTATTGCAATATAAGATCTGATATCCTGGGTAAAATTGTGCTTTTCATGTCATAGCTCCAAAGAATTAGGTTTGAGCTTAGCAATTTACCGCAGAAGAAAACATTGAAGGAAAAGAAGCAATGTCCTATTTCCATTGAATTTCCATATCATTTTTCCCCTCTCTTTTTAATCACCAGAGTGTTTCTGTTTCACTGGGTGATTAGTCAACATTTTCAGTTGATCTAAAATTACCCTCTACAGTGATGGGTCAAGACGCTGAGATCAATAATAAACGAAAACGGGCCTCGAACTTGAACAAAATTGCAAGATCTTGATTTTCACCATTTTTTTTTTTTTTTTTTTTTTTCAGCTAAGGCGGGTTTATTTTATGAGATATTTCTTTCATTAAATATTATTTGCATTGTTTCCCTTATTAAGATTTTCATCGCATATACTTAATGCAACTAGGAACAATACATCATCTCACAAGTACGACCTAGTACGTCCCTACAGTTTATCACCTTCGAAAAAGAAGCATGTAATTGCCTTTGACCCACCAAATCCTTTTACTTTTGTGAATTTTTCACACGGCTTTTGTAGGTTGAAAGATAGCCTCTACAATATTGAATTCAGGCTCTCGAAGTAAAAAAGAACAAGATGCGTATCAAACTTGAAAACAAATATTTGTTAAGTAAAATGTCTTAATCCTTTACCACACGGGTTTTAACGACCATCTATGAGTAGACTTTTGAAAACACTGTGGGAAAAAGAGAAAATGTTGGTAACAAGCATTTTCTTTATTTTCCACAATGGTTGATATCCTTCCGAAACAAATTTCTTTTTTACAGTCTCAGTTATTTTGTCGTCCACAAATGCTTTCAATTTGGACAACCGCTCGAAAATTTTGTCGAAAGGTAGAGTTAAACAGCAAGTAATCGGTTAATTAATCATTTCAGATACAGGGGGGAGGAGGGGGTTATTGACATTGTTTCCAATATGCCCACATTCTCACTAAGCGACCTCATTTTCTGCAATAATACTGTATTTTTTTTTTTTTTTTTTTTTTTCCGATTCTAAACTAAACCGCAAAGTTCTATTTAAGACTCTCCCAGAGAGCATTTCATTTTAAAACGGAAAATTATAAATATATAGTGTAAACGGTAGGATTTGTCTCTTGAGAGGTGGAATTTGCCTCTTGAAAGAGCGTCATCTGCTTTATCGCAAATCTATAGCTAGTTTCGAGTAAAGAGTGTGCCTGTGAGATTTCGGAGAGATGTTATCATGAAAATTAATCAAAGCAGGATGATTTGAATGTTTGTATCTTATGATATGAACCAGGCTCAGGCAAAAGGTGATTTAATGTATCTCCGTAATGCATTGTACCAAGCAAGTCATCACATAATCATAGATCCATAAAATTAATTTTGTCAAACAACAGGCTGAATTTTTAAGGAGAATGGTTCTTGTACATGCACATAATAGCAAACAGTTTTGACACAGGTCAGCCTGAACGTAAATTCAAACATGACAGCATAGCAAAATTCAAATATTTGTCATCATTTACACACTTTACCCTAGATATAAGAGTTTGAACGCCAGCAATCTAAGGACAGACATGTAATGAATTGTCAAGAAAAAGGGGAGTTGTCAGTTAAACGGCTTTGTTTCTATCAAAGATGAAATAAAAAACTGGGGACGAAAATTAGCATCAATATTATCATTTGTACGATTACTGCAATTTTCATTCCAGATTGCCATACTCCACAGATAATTGATAACGGCAAAGTATATATGAACGGCACAACATTTGGCAGCATGGCTTTATACGAATGTAACAGTGGATTTGAATTTAACACCAGCCTGTTTAATCAATCAGCCAAGTGTTCAGAGAGTGGCGAGTGGAAGCCTGCGGTTGATAATTGTACAGGTTGTACAAAGTAAATTTTTAACTTGATGAAAATTCGTTATTACTTTTATCTCAATTAACGACACATATGACGAAAAAAAGTTTATGAAGGGGGTAGGTCAAGATCAAACAGAAGAAAAACAAAAGAGTGCAGCCTGATCTCTGTATCATGTACAGTATATAACTTCCCTCAAAATCATGGTCAAACAGGTTTCCCCACTTCCAGCTGAACTGTATGTATTAGGCCCGGAAATGGAAAAAAAAAAAAAAAACATAATTATATTGAAACGAAGGAGTTATTCTATTATTTTACATCAAAATTTTAAGATTTTACAATATCTTGTTACATTAATGACCTTCTTTGCAATGAATGAAATATCAATTGTCTGAAAGAAAAGACAATGTGTAAAGTATCTAAAGCTTTGGAATGCCAAGTAATTAAAACAGATATTTAAGGACATATGCCAGTTTTCGAAGCTTACCTGATTGCGCATGTTAGTAGTTAGGGTTTCTTTTAGGACTTATGACATCGGCGATCGTAGGACTTAAGAAATCGGTTATCCTAGGCCTTAAGAATTAATAATCCTCGGGTCCTTAAGAATATCGTCCTTCTAATCCTTAAGAATATCGTCTTCTAAATCCTTAAGATATCTCCATCGGTCTCCCTTATGAAATCTATAACCTCTCTCCTTAAGACTCCTCTATCTTTACTTAAGGCCTTTCTATCTTTTCTTCTCCCTTATGATTCCTAGGGAAAGTCTTAAAAGAATATTACCTTATAGTAATATTTTTTTACTTAATAAATTTGATTTAAAAAAATCTTAATCTATAATAAATAATAAGGGAAGATGGAATCGAATATAGTAAAAAAGGTATTAATAAACCCTAAGGTAGAAGGAGTATTTAAACGAAATATAATAGTAAATGAAAAGTAGGCCTTTACGACGAGAGTGACTTAAAGGTATGTAATTTGCCCGCTATTAATTTTATTCGGTTAAAATCAGCCATAATAAATCGTATATACTACGAATATAGTAGTAGAGTACAACGAGAAAAAGAAATAGATGAAATATTTATATTGATAGAAGGGGTCTTTTTTTCTACCGAAGTAAATATTACTATTAGCGACTCTACTGAGTTACTAGAAGAAATTAAAAAAGTTTTTAATCAGTGTGTAAATGGTATTTTATCTCGTCCTGGTCTTTTTTATCAGGAAAATATTGTCACGCACACAATTTTTACAAAAGAGAACTAGACTACTTACCAACGTACTTACAAGAAGAATGCGTAGTCTGTCTCGATAATAAACCGTGTATACTCTTTACACCTTGCGGTCATATCCCTCTTTGCGAAAGTTGTAATAAGATTACAAAATGTCCGATATGTAGGAAAGAAAGCGAAAGAAAATATAAATTAAATTTATAACTTTTTTTAAAAAAGTTATAAATTTTTTTTTAGTTTAAAGAAAAAAACTTAATTAAAAATAAGGAAAATGGAATCGAATAATATAAAACCCTTGACAGATGAAAATTTCAAAAAAGAGTACGTAAGGTATTACAACGAGAATGGCTTTGTGGTATGTGATATACTCGGGAGCGATCTTATTCAATATAAATCGACCGTAGTAAATTTAATAAACCACGAATATAACATACAAGTAATAGTAAAAAAAAAAGGGATATAGACCGCATATTTGTAAGGATTATCAGGAAAAAGGATGAACAGGATAGAGGGGATGAAGGTTTATTAAGCGTGGGATGTGTTTATATTTACGAAACTAGAGATATACTAAAAGAAATTGAACGAAATATAGATAGAAGGTTAATTCATGCCAAAGCCCTTACCGATTTTTATGAAAAAAAGAATTACTACTTAGACATATTTTTTCGCGAACCAGACCGAGAAGGCTACTTAGATAAATACGTATACTGTTACGATAATAAAGAGTGTACATTCTTTACACCTGACAAGTATAATCGTTTTTTTTAAAAGTTATTAATACATTATAAATTAAATCTATAACTTTTAAAAAATAAAGTTATAAATTTTTATAATGACCTAAGGACCTAGTATTTATTTTATCGTCTAATAAGTATTTTTTATCATCCGTATGGGATAAAGCTTTTTTGTTTATCTCTTGGGTATATATTTCGTGTCTGTAACTTCTTAACGAAGGCATAGTTACGAAGAGGTCTTCTCCTCCGAATAAACAATCTTTATAAAGTTGGAAATGTAAATCGCTCTTTACTACGGACTTATTAATTCCTTTACATCGTTTAACTTCCTTACCTTCTATATTTCTAAAAGCGTAACTTTTAGACCGTAACCCTACGAATTCGGTCATAATGTTGCCTCCTAATTCGTCTTTGAATTTTCCAACTACCTTTTCATTACGATTATCTTTTAGGAAATGACCTTCCGGATAATTACTCGTATCGTGCATCTCAATCTTATCTGGCTCGATATCTTTATAAAAATCGTCGGTTTCTATTTCCAGAATAAAACTATCGGTATCCGTATAACATAACCTAAGTTTTTCTCCGTACTTCGCTTTAAAATAATTATAATAACTATCGTACATGTGGATTTTACTTATATCTAAAATACTCATTCCTAGGTAAACGGGTTTATCGTATTTTATATTAGTCTTTTTCATGTGTACGGCTACCAAGGTCTCACTGAATACGGTAGTATGATCGTAATTCGGTCTAGCTACGAGTTTTCTATACCGCTTACTGGTTTCGTTATTACATAATTCTATATCCACTCTATTTCGTATATTTTCCATAGTCTTACCAAAAACGGAATTCATCATTAGTTTGAAAAACTCTACTCCGAAATTGTTATTATCTTTCTTAGTCTCTTTTCTTAGATTTACGTTTAGATCGATATAGGTTTTCATAAAAGGTTTTTCTACGAATTTAATTCCGCGATGTATCTTTTTAAGTTTTAAACCTAAATCGAGGTACGCTTTTAAAGTCTTATAATGTACGATATAATTTTTCTTATCCCATAAATTAGGAATAAGCTTTTTTACCTTTTTAATTTCTATATGTTCCTGGGCCAGGGGGTAATCATCATGTTTATCGTGTAATTCTTGGGGATAAACCAAATCTACGTCTAAGATCATACCCCGTTCTTCTATATTACAATATTTTTCCCATTCTTTTAATTCTTCTTCCGTCGCCCATTCGAAATCGTGGGTAGGAAGGGGTTTACTCATCGCCCAAGGGTAAAGGCTATTAGCGTCGACGTATATTAAATATTTCGAAGGTTTACTCAGATCGTATAAATTTTCCATGTACTTATTATTAGCTTTCGAATATTTTTTACTAACCGTACAAATACCACCCCTAATACCACCATCTTCTATCATTAAAAGCATGGCCGGATCCAATAAAAGTTCGAGTTCTACTTTCGTTTTCTTTAACATAGCGTCCATACCTAAACCGGGAGAAGTAAAATACCAACTTGGATCGAGTTCGTAATGTTTACGACAAATTTCCCTAAAGTTTTCGAAGATATCGGCTAAAAGTAATACGTCTATTTTATTATAAAGCTTGAGGTAATCCTTAAAAGTTTTCATACCGAAAGTTTTCCATACCTTAATCGCGTGGTTATAGTCTTCTTCGCTAATATTTTCTCTTTTTAAAGCGGAATAAAACTTCTCCTTAAGAGGTAAACTAGTTTCGTTGAGTCTTTCGAAACTGTCTAAATACTCGTAAGGGAAAACTCCTTTCCTCCTAACTAAAGGTAACTCTTCTTTAGTAAAGAATTTAGATAAAGTTCTAAGTTGGTTTTCTTTTAAATAACCAGAAAGCTGGTCTAAACTAGATGACATAAATTTCATGCTATCCAAAAATCTAATGGTATGCCAATTATCATTACCGACTAAAATACTCTTGCTAAAACTAATATATCTCTCTTCATTATTCGGAATACAATCGATCTTCCCTTTAGTTTTACCGAGGATTTTAACGAAAAGATGGGCGTCATATCCGCTTAAGTTATGGAGATAAACGGGAGTAAATTTCGGTACTCGAGCTTTTAAGTTACATTCATTATGGGCGGCCCCTCTATATTTACCGGTAAAATGACAATGATCTCTTACCTTCTTATCTTTTTCTTTAAACTCTTCGTTACAAATCCAACAAAATTTCGCTCGAAGGAATTCCTTTTCTTCCAGTTTCGTTATTTTCATGGCTACCGGGTTTTGATAGTATACTTGACAAATTTCTTTTATATCCCGCGTTAAATACTCCGTAAATTTTTTGTCCGCTCCTTCTCCCACGTATTCCCGATATATAGGTTTACAAATATTATCGTCGTAACATACTATAACGTAACTAAAACTACAGGGGATATGTTTAGCGGTTTTTACGGTAAAACTTTTTTGTGGATCGGGTTTACAAGAATCTATGGGGGATAAAACGGATTCGAAATCGGCGTAAACGGCGAAAGGTACCGCGAGTTTTCTACTATGATTTACGAATTTCGTTACTTTACCCTTTTCGGGCATTTCCAGAGTAACGGGATTATGCCCTATACAATAGTTCGTATGTTTTTCCAAAAGCTTTTCGCTACTGAAATGGTTTAGACAAAGCATACAATAATTAACTTTATTCTCTATCGTTACTTGACCATCCATTAAACCATTAAAATTTTTTATTAAAACGAAATGGCTTTTATCTTCTTTCTCGATATAAAGTAGCTTTATGTGATTACTTCCTAATTTTTTAGGGGCTCTTATACGGCTTATTTTCCCATTTGTCTTACATTCGAAGACATTAATACTAAATTCTGGATTTTGTTTTTCGAACTTATCCATATCTTTAAATGAAACAAGGTATTCTATTCCGTTCATATTTAAAGTATTTTCCTTTTCCTTTAAATCCTTATCGATTCTCTCCGGATGTACGCCCTTGGGATACAACCACCTTAAAATACACCATAGAAAGCATTTATCGTCTTTATTCTTCATATTAATCACGCTTTTACTTTTTCTACTACAATCGAGTAAAGGTAAATGACCTCCGGCTTTTAAAGGATCGTAAATAACAGACTTTAACTCTACTTTAGTTATATTTCGTAATTTCCAACCGCTTCCACGGTTGAAATAACTATCTAAATTTTCTAAAATTCTTTCACGCATCATTTCGTATACCTCGTTAAAATCCGTTTTATTCTCGATGATTTCGTTCTTATAGGAATGAAAGAGCGCCGGAGTCGCCCCCTTTTTAACATCATCTGTTTTTAACATCATACCCTCTACAGCCATCTTTACTTTTCTTCCGGTATTTTCCTTTAAAATTTCTATAATCCTTTTTTTTTATAGATTCTAGAAATAAGCTCATTACGAGGATAGATGTTTGGTCTACATGTATGGTAGTGTATGCCGGGTCGTTATCTTCATCAAACTCTGTACAGAACCCTTTATATACTTTAATTTGACCGTTTAAAGCTGTTTCCCATAGTTTTATTTCTATATCAGTATGAAAAATATTATCTCGTATGATGGTAAGTAATTCTTTTTATTCTTCTTCTTTAGATCCTGTTTCGGAAAACCTAATTTCCTTCCTACCAAGCGGAGTACACTGTTAGGAGAAGTCTTCCTATCTTCGGTCATTATTAGCCTGATTAATTTATCTTTATTAAGTCTCGAATATCCTCTGAAACCTTCTTCTTTAGCGATTTCTTGGAGGCCCTTTTTCGTTTGTAATCTCATTTCGATCCCACCGCGGCTTAAATTATTCCTATCTATAGTTATATTAAAACCGGTCTTCGTTTCTTTTCTCACGTGTTTAATATCCTTTATATTTATTTCTCCTTTTAAAACCCGATTTAACTGATCTTTACTAAGTAAGCCATAACCCTTTAATCCCTTCCCCTTAGTTTCTTCTTTTAAATCTTTTAAACTTTTCTCTTTTAATCCGCTATTAACTTCCGATACCCCCCGATCTTTTAAAAACGCGATTAAATTTTCTTTATTTAGAGTCGTATAACCTTTTAATCCCCTTCTCTTAGCTATTTGGCGGAGGCCAGCTACCGTTTGGTTACTACGTTTAATATCGCTTACATTTTTTCGACCTTCTAAAACGTCGAGTAAATCTAGTTTAGGTAACGCGAATAACCTTTAATGCCCTTTTTCTTAGCTTCTGCTTGAAGAGCTTCTAAACTTAGAAGTTCATTTCTTGCTTGTATTTCCCTATAATATCTTTCTTTATAATATGTCAAAGTCTTTTTCCTGGTTAAAACATTTATTAATTCTTCTTTTTTAAGTCTAAAAAAGGCTTTTAAACCCTTCGACTTCGCTTCTTCATGAAGCCATTTTATGTCTTTAGAGTTATAATAACTCGCCATTTTTTATGTAAATTTTTTTTATTTAAGATAAATCCCAAATTTTTTTTTATAATAGTTTTTCTAAGGCTATTATATAAAATTTACTCATCTAGAAATTTATTATAATCGTCTCGTAATTTTTCGGGGATATCTTTTTCTTCTAATAAGAAAAGCTCGTCTTTATAGCTTTCTTTTATCTCGTGTAATGCCCAGTATAAAGCCTCTATTTTAAAACTCGAAACGCTTGTGCTTTCGTGCGCCTTTTTCATTCGATCAAGAGCGGCTTTTTTCTCATCAATTATTTCGGATAGTACTATATTACGCCTCTTTTCTGTCTCATCGAATTCTAATTCTCTTGGTTCTACGACTAACGAGGAGAGAAAACGAATTTGATCTTTCAGGCTATCGCGTTCCTCTTTAGCGGATTTATTCCTTTTTTTTTTTATCATTATGTTCTCGAGCATATATTTCGATTGACATTTCTCTTTTCTCTATTTCTTCTTTTAAGTAAAGCACGTGTTTTATTCTTTCTTCGGATATAAACATTTTTTATATCGTGAGAAAAATATTTAACCCAAAACATTAATCTTAAATTTGTTAACGCCATCACTCCATGTTCTCCCGTCCCAATTTAGAATCGTTTGAGGACAGCGCTTAATAAATTTACCCGCTTTATAAATCGATGGGAATTCGTATTTTTCTCCGGTTTCATCGTCCTCTAAAATAACTCTTCTGGGATTGTTCTTAATAGTTTTTAATCTTTCGTACTTAGGATTAACTTCCTTTTCTTCTCTACGAACGCGTTTCAAGTAAGTTTCCGATTTAGGTATCGGGTCTGGCATTAATCCGTGTTCTTTTAATACATCGATTAAATATTTCTTATCCCAAAAAGAATACTATTTTATTTTATTCTCGTCGAGAATTTTTTTTATGTCCTTAACAGTTAACATTTTTATAGAAAATAAATTTTATTTAAATTAATTACATTACTACGCTCATTTTATTTCCGTCAGACTGGAAGGATAATAACCTATCGCTAATAATAACGGCGTATGCCTCCGTGTCTGCGGCTACATTTTCCCTAAAAGATACTTTAACTCGTATATCGGTAGAAGAATATTTTAACTTTTCACTTTGTTTAGAGACATCGAAAACGAACAAAGGATAAAGGGTTTTATAATCTGCGGGGGAAATACTCGGATTCGATACTAATTCATCCATGTTAAAAAACTTAGATCTAAATAAAGCGGCATCTCCATACGCTCTACTAAACTGATGGGCGGGGAAAGTCAAATCATAGTCGGTCGTGGGATATCTAGTGGAATTTAACATAACATAAATATTTTTAACTCCTACGTTATCGAATAAAGCCGGGTTTACGGCTTGATTATTTTTCTTATTCGTCTGAAAGCCGATAATGATAAAATGTGGTACCTCTGGAGAAGATAGAACAGAAAGTCTCCAATCAAATGTAGCGGCCCGGGGAACCGAGATAGTCTCGCATTGTATCATTCTATACCCGACCGGGAATTTTTCTTTTCTCTCTATAAGTTTATAAAGTTCCATCTTTTGCGCGTCCGCCGGTATAACATGAGGTACATACCACCATATTTTAGTTAAATTAACTCGGCCATCAACCGGATGACCTACGTCGTCGTTCCTAAATATCGCTTCATTATCGTTATCCCTGGTTAATGTAAGAGTTTGTTTCATTCCATAAAGAATTTTATTATAATCCTCGCAAAATCCGAATATATGTTTTAACGGAACTCTAAAACTAAACCCACCACGCGGTACCGCATCTCGTATAATATACTCTCTTCTTTTTTTGAAACCTGTATTGACGTCAGCGGCCGTAGTAAGTCCGGTGTCTTTATACCAAAGTTGGTTTAATCCCTGCGAGTCGGAAAAATCACCCGGGTATTTTAATAACCCGAGCATCGTAGTAGCTTGGCCGGGATTCGTTATAGATTCGATCTCCTTTCCGCTAAGCTGATACTTAATATTTTTAAAAAGATACATCAGGCCGTTATTCGTTAACGAAATATTGTCACCACCGCCATATTCCGCTCCATTATCGCCTCTTACTAAATTACCTATGAAAACTAAATAAGAGTCGGAAGGATGAGTATAAATATCCTGGGTTTCGATATTAATCCTGATTTCTCCAGAGACGTTGTTTAGATTGGTACCGGTAATGGGTCCGTACTCGTGATACTCATATTCGTCGATACTCGTATCTTCCGTAATGGTTTCCGTAATATTTAAAATACTACTCATCTTTTTATTATAGATATTATAATAGTTTAAACTATTATAATATTTTTTTATGTCGTTTTAATACCCGAACCCCTATTTAATTTCTTAATTAATTTTTCTATAACTACGGGATTACCGATAATACGTTGGGGTGTCGCGTCATCGGATAAAATTTTCTTGGATTTACGATTAAAAGCTTTTTTAACTAACCCGCTGGCCGTGTCTACCGCGGTGGCCTTTCCGGCGTCTAAAGCTTTTTTAGCGCCCTCCTTAGCTACGCTTTTACCTATGTCTACGGCGGAAGAACCTATTTGTTTAGCCACGTTACTAGTAAAAAGCTTCATGCCGAGGTTAGCTAAATTATCGAAGATTCCTCTACCACCGTACTTGTACTGCCTCTTAAATCCTCTTTTTTTATACTCAATCATCTTTTTATAATATAGACATTAACTTTTTATAACTAGTTTTATTTAGATGCCCTTGTCTTTTTAATTCGTCACAGATGCTAACGATTTCGTTTCTAACGCCCGTATTACCCGATTTTTTACTCGCCAAAAGTAATTTTAATCTTTCCGCTAACGCGTTAGGATCGCTAGGAATAATAACTCCCGTTCCGGTCTTTTCCGATTTAACCACAACCCAAATATCTTTAAGTAAATTATTCCATTTAGCTCCTCTAGCGGATTTCGGGTGATTTTCATACGGATCGTTATTTCGAAAAAGAGTATTACTTTTTACAACTATTTTAACATATTTCTGATAATCCTCGTTACCATAAATGTTCTCATCCTGGTTTGCGGAAGTAATTAACTCCCATAAACCCGGCGTTCCTTCATAAACCTTATCATCTAGTATTATATCATTATCATTAATCGTAACCTCTTTATTTCCGATATAAAATTTACCTTTTGTAGAATATAACCCATACGTTTTATCGACTTTGTCTTTTTTACCCGCGAATTTCATTAAATATTCGAGCGCCATTGGGCCGATAGTCGTCTGGTCTTCATCTTACCCCATAGTTATTTCTCCTTCTTTAGAGGTAAAAAGTCTTATCGACGGGTAATTCGGTAATTTATTAATACCTTCTTTAATAGGTTTTAGTTCTTCCGTAATTTCTTTAGCCGTAGCTTTTTGTACATCCATAATAGGTTTAAAAAACTTCGAAAGATCGGACTGAAAATCCATTTCCCCCGTTTTTTCCGCCATCAGCCTATCACGAATATTCTTCTTCGTTTTAAGATACTCTTTTACGATCTCGTCTCTTTTAGCGGGATCTTTAATTTTTAAAAAAGACATTTTTTTTATTAGGGTTTTTTTATTAAAAATAAACGTAGTTTTTTACGTAGTTTTTTACGTAGTTTTTTACATAGTTTTTTACCTAGTTTCGTAACTAAAACTACAGGTAAACTTAATTTTTGGTATTTTAATATTCGGTCGGTTAGTTATTATTTTTTTCAACCAACTTCCGAAAGGACTCGCGCTGTTCTCTTCTCCCTCTTTCTATTAATAATTCTTCCGTTTCAGCCGAAATCTCTTTCTTAGATTCAGTCCTAATTTCTTCCTTCATATTCTTATATTTCCCTAATTCCTCCAAAATTAACTGAAACTCTTCGTCCATAACTTTATTATCCGATAAAGCTTTCGAGACGTGGCTCGATATAGTATTTAACTTAGTACTAGCTATAATCTTAATCTTTTCGTGTTTTTCTGCTTTCGATCTCGAATTACTAACAGCGTATTTCCCGACCAAACTTAACAAACCGCAAAAACCCGCGATGCCTTCTAACGCTATAACTGCCGGTACCGCTACTACCGTAGTTAATAAACCTATTCCCCCTAATCCTCCGGCGGTAGTTACGAAAATTAAAACCGTATCTATATTGTCTACTATCCCGGCCGCTCTAAAATATTTCTTACTTAAAGCTTCTCTTTTTTCAACTTCGTTTTCTAAGAAGGTTTGTATCTCGTTAATTTTCTGTAGACGATAACCTTGGCCCTCATCTAATGCTGGAGCAGTAGGTATTTCTGGATATATGTTCGTATCTTTCATCTCCATTTTTTATAGGGGAAATATATTTAAACTCGATAATAAACGAAACATAGGAGTTCGTTTTCTTTTATTTTTACGGGTTCTTTCGAATTATTAGTAATAATGACTAAAATATCCGCGACATCTCCGAAACTAATCTCATTTTGTAACCTACATTTTACGTATCTTAGATGGTAATCTAAAGAAACTAAAATGGCACCCGTAGACGACCTAAAGCCTAAACCTAACGCGATACTAGTTACTTGTCCCGGAGTTAACGTAATGTTTTCTTGGGTAAAGATTTCCCAAGTTACCGGATTTATTTTTTTCGGGGGATGTTTTAAATCCATAAAGGGGATCCATTGGATCGTTTTCAGTTTAGAAATTTTCGGTTTTACGTAGAATTTATGGGTATCCATCTTTTTATATTATAATATTAGATTAGTTTAATATTATAATAGTTTTATAATATGGCTCCTAAGATGGGTATATTAGCGAAAGGACTATTAGGACCTAAAATAAGGCCGTTTCCTTCGTAAAGGGTTCCACCCTGTTTTAAATATAAACCGTCTCCGACGCTAGCTAATCCTCTACCTTTATAGGGACTTAAATAAAGACCTTTACCGTCGGTTTCTATTCGACAAACGCAACCTCGTTTTTTTAGAAAAAGTCCCGAACCCATAGCTTTTTGTACTCCGGTAGAAGCTAATCCCGAAAGAGCCCCGACGCCTAAAGCCGGTAAAACGGTTCTGGCTATAGCCGGTAAAGCGCTGGCGGCTAACCCCGCTAACATTCCGAGGAAACCCCCTTTTATTTCCTTATTTTGTTTAAGTTGTCTTTCGGACATTTTAATAGTAACTCCCGTACCATTTTTGATGGCTTTAGCTACTCTGTTCGCTTGAGTTTTGGTAACCGCCAATGTATCATTACCGCGTAAATCCTCGTGGCCTAACCGGATGGATACTTTTTCTTTTTTTTTAATAGCGGATAAGACTTTCCTCCTTTGTCCTTCCGATATATTAACTTTGATATTCGTGTAACTAGTCATTTTTTATACGTTCTTTTTATTTTATGCTTCTTTAATATGAAACCTGACCGTAATGGTTTCGCCCCTTAGATTTAGTAAATTTCCATTCTGATCCGTAATTCTTACCGTTAGATGATGTACGCTATTTAACGTTATCGGTAAATATACTAAATTAACGGGAGTTTCGATTATCTTGTAACCCGGCGCCACGTTAGGGAAAAAAGAGTATATCGTATTTTGCGTGGTACCATTAACGTAGCTTCCCGAGATAATATCGATGTTAACGAATACGGAATTTATACTGAGAATGTTTACTATGTTTTCGGATTCGTGAAAGCCCTCCCCGTATTTCGAACGAGTAAAACCTAGTACTTTAGAAATGGAATTCGCGTGATTAAAATCCACTACGAAACCTTCTTCTAGGATGAGAACGGATTTTAACGTATTCGTGTTGGCGGAAATTTTAATGGGATATTCATCA
Organism: Tridacna gigas; assembly: GCA_945859785.2. Lineage (NCBI taxonomy): Eukaryota > Metazoa > Mollusca > Bivalvia > Cardiida > Cardiidae > Tridacna > Tridacna gigas. The sequence continues at coordinate 8,315,406 of OX244031.2, read as the reverse complement.
TTAACTAAATCGATGTGACCTTTCTTCCTCATTTCCTGATTAATGGTATCGTTAATGTCTCTAAGGTCGTAACTTCCTTCATGTATTTCTATTTTAAACCAAGTAACGCCTTTGTCCGGAGAATAAATAAGTAAGTTGTTATCATCGTTAATGTTAGGAAAAGAGTAATAGGTTTCGAGATTTACTAAAGCTATTTCGTGTTTTCTTCCCTCTTCCAGTTCTAACGGAGGGTTAAACCTCGTAGTAAAGTCCGTCTTGTTAGAACTTACTATGATTTGTGTAGAGGTTTTTTGGTTAGTATTTTTAACTATCTGTTTGAGAAGATCTTCCATTTGTTATATAGGGAAAAAATAATATTTAACCGTCTCCCCCATTTTCCTGAAATGGTTTAGGTATATAAAAATTGTCAAAGCCGTCCCTATACTTTCCTTCATCTCTCCTGCTAGATAAATCGATGACAACGAAACCGAAAGGTCTTTCCCACGCCTTATGGCAAAGTTTTCTAAACTCTTCTTTAGACATATCCTCGGCTACATGATCTTGATAAATATGGTTAAGGTGTTTTAGACATTGTCTAAAAAAACAAATAAGATTCGCGTTTTCCCTAATAGTCTGTCTGGGTAACTTAAAATAGTTTTGGCAGAGGTAAAAGCAGTCGACATTACTATGTCTTCCGCGAATATAATAACATTCGCATTTATTTTGTTTTTGTAAAATTAAATCGTCGAAGACCATTACATTCTTATTCTCACGATCTAACTCTCTAGGATCAGGCACATCATCACCATCTTCGAAGAAACTACACTCTGTTTCCGATTTTTTACCATCACCTAAGTCCTTACACCATTCTTCGATTAACTCTTCCGTATCTACACCGGAACCCTGTATTTCATCGTGATTACGAAATAATTCTAAAATACATTTTTACGGTAATCTTTCTTCTAAAGCCCTTTTAAGAATGCTATAGTCATCCTGGAAAAGGCTTTTCCCGTAAACGCTTAAATTATCGTAATCGAGCCATCCTGGTTGTAATAAAAGATTTAATAAAAGTGTGGTCTTCCCTCATCCTGATTTTCCTACGATTAATCCCCTAATACTTTTAGGTAAAAGAGGGATATTATCCCTACTCGATTCTAGTCGGTTCCAAGATAAATCTTCAATCTCCATTTTTTATATGTATTTAAATTTTAATATGCGTATATTAAAAAGATGTATTGTGTCAAGTGTAGAAAATCTACCGATACCGGAGAGATTACTTATAAAGTTATTAAAAATAAAAGAAATATGGCTCAAGGAAAATGTAAGGTATGTGGTATAAAAAAAACTCAGTTTGTTAAGTCAGCCGGAGCGAAAAAGAAGACTACCAAACCGAAAAGCGGTAAAAAAAAAAAGTAAAAAATCTGGGTGGATCGTTACTAAATAAGATGATAAATAATTTACCCGTCGAAATGCATTTACCCGGTCATAATTTTACTGGACCCGGTACTAAATTAAATAAAAGGCTTAACCCCGATTTAACGCCTAAGGAATGGAGTAAACCAATAAACCAAGTCGATAAAGCCGCGTACCACCATGATATTTGTTATCTTAAACATAATGATACGGCTACCAGAAATTCTATTTGCGACGCGAATAAGTTAACGGAGTTAAAGGGGATATATAATCCTACGCTTAGGGAAAAAATGGAACGATCCATCGTTAGTAATATGATCGGTGCAAAGAAAAGATTCGGAATGGGAGTTGATAAAAAAAAAAAATTCAATATGGATGATTTAGCCGAAGAGTTACATAAACCAGTAAAAAGAAAATTTAAGAAGAGGAAAGTTATAGTAAAGGGTATAGATAAGATATGGGCCGCTGATATAGCGGACATGCAAGCGTTCTCCGGAGATAATCGGGGTTTTAAATATCTTCTCGCCGTTATCGATATCTTTTCTAAGTACGGATGGCTGGTTCCATTAAAAAACAAATCCAGGAAAGCCGTCGCTGAGGCATTTAGAAATATTTTTAGGGAAAGAAAGCCGGAGAAATTATGGGTAGATAAAGGAAAAGAGTTTTATAACAAAGATGTTAAGGATTTAATAGAAATATATTCTACGCAAAACAAAGAAAAATCTAGCGTGGTAGAGAGATGGATTAGAACGATGAAAGAAAAGATGTGGAAATATTTTACCGCTAATGGCACGCGAGAATACATCGACGTTTTACCGGATCTCGTTAATCAATATAATAATACGAAACATTCTTCTATTAAGATGACGCCGGTAAATGCTAGTAAGAAGGAAAATGAAAACGCGGTCATGTTGAATCTTTACGGTCCTCTCGAAGAATATAAAAAGCCGAAGTTTTCCGTCGGGGATAAAGTAAGGATAGCTGTAGATAAAAGGACCTTCGAAAAGGGATATACCGAAAGATGGACTGATGAGGTTTTTACGATTTCTGAGGTAAAAAGAACTTTACCCGTAACGTATAAAATTAAAGATCTCGCCGGAGAAGAATTAATAGGTACCTTTTACGAACCCGAACTACAAAAAACTGGTCAAACCTCGTTCGAGATAGAAAAGATTGTTACGAAAGATAAAGATAATAATAAATCGCTAATAAAATGGAAAGGCGACCCCGCTATATATACGTGGCTCAATAATAGGGTTATTAAAAATATGACGAAATAAAAAAAATGGATATCGCGATTAAAAACGTAGTTTTACCTAATAAGCCGTTAAGTAACTTCGAACTAGAAGATGCGGCGAGTAAATTAAAAATACCTTCTTTTAGGGGAGTATTTTTAAGAGATACTTTACCGAAAAAAAGTAAGGGGAAAGAATGTGGTATATTAAACCTCGATGATAGCAGCGGACCTGGTACCCATTGGGTTGCTTGGCATAAAAAAGGTGAGAGAAAAAATTATTTCAATAGTTACGGTGTTCGACCTCCTCTCGAACTAAGGGACTATCTATCAGATCCAGTATTTTATAATACAGATCAATTACAACGATCCGATCAAGTATTTTGCGGTCATTTATGTTTATTCGTTTTAAAAGAGTTAAGTTCCGGAAACGAATTCCAAAGCGTTTTAAATAAACTTTTTTAGTTTATTTAAAAAAGATGCCAGTCGATAAATTCGGAGGAATGGGTAGCGCCGTTAAAACGAGTGAAGATGGTATATCGTTATCCTACGTAAATAATAATTTTCTGCGTAAAGACGGAACGACGGAAGTTACCGGTAGTATAAATATGAACGGTAATACGTTAACGAGGGTTAGTAATCCGGTAAATCCTCAAGACGTCGCTACTAAAAAATACGTCGATTCCAACTCGGGATTATTAAGCGAAAATGGAGGCTTTCTCATGACGGATTATTTAAACATGAGTTTTAACGAAATAAAAAATTTAAAAGATCCTATACAGCCGAGCGAAGCCGCTAATAAAAAATATGTGGATGATAAAATAGGTGGAATAGTTAAACGAGAAGATGGTAGTTTTTCGGCTACAGGAGATATAGATATGGGAGGAAATAGAATTAAAAACTTACCTGAACCCGCCTCTTGGGATGAACCCGTAACGAATTCTTTTCTTAGTAGGCAGTTGTTAAGTTTTTTCAACCGCGAAAGCCCTTTAACGAGAAACAATGACGGTTCTTTTACCGCGAAAGGACGAATAGATATGAACAGGGAAAGAATTAAAAACTTAGCTAGACCTAACGATAATAATGAGGCTGTATCGTTGATTTATTTAACCGAACGGTTAGGAGTTTTATCGGCGAATTTAATAGATTTATTTAAAAAGGAAAAACCGAAACCCGTAATAAGTATCCATGCCGAAGAACAAGGAGCTTTAGCGAACGGAAATTACGAATTTTCTTTCGGAAACAGTAGTAACGGAAGATCGCACGGTTTAGGGGGTTATTGTATGTCGGCTCCAGGTAGAATTTTAAGGGGTTCTTTAACGGTCGTAAAAGGAAACGATATTTTAAATGAAGAGGTACAAATTAACTTAGTGATAAACGGTATCGAAAAAACCGATTATTCCTTGATAAAAAAAGTAGGGGAGGGTTGTAGTTGCGTAGTTTTTCCGCGACCTTTAGAAGTAAATCAATGCGACGTTATAAACTTTTTAACGAAGACGGATAATCCGGGCGCGAAAAACTCTTATTTAACTTTACTCGTAGAACTCGATTTGTAAATATGTTAAAGAAATTCTTCTCTTAATAAAAAATAAATACGAAATTAAAATTAAAAGATTATATTAAGGACAATCCGAACGATTTTTTAAGCGTTATAGGGTCGAACGTTTTAGAACTCTTTAAATACGTAGATTTTATAGAAAGAAGACAGAGCGTACCTTACATGAGAGATATTAGACAACTAGGCGAACTTATATTAAGAGTATCCGAGCACGAAAAAAGAGTAAACACTTGTGTTTGGAAAAAAGCGTACGGCGGAGTAAAAGTTTTGCCGGAAAGGATAGAGAAACTTTTTTTTTCAAGAAGGAAAAAAAAAATCCGATTCTTCTACTCATCCTGATGATTTTGTGGAAGGCCCCCCTACTATTAATTACGATTCATAAAAGAAATTTATAACTTTTTTAAAAAGTTATAAATTTATTCTTCGTCATCGGAGTATAACCTTACTTTACTATGAATGTGCGTACTACACTCAACGTTCTCTTCGACTATAATAACGTCAGATAGATACATACGTACTTTCCTTACGGTTGAATTTATGAAAATATCCGTAAAATCTATATAAGCGATAACATTACATTTTTTTCCTTCGAGATAAAGGAGAGGATCATCTAACTTTTTAAGTTCGCCCGACTCCGATTTTAAGTAGAAATCGGTACCCCCCATTTTTTCGGTTTTTAGTTTCGGATAAAAAACATTTTCTCTAGTAATTTCTAAATTATCGCCTCCTTTCGATTGTAATAAGTCTAATACTCTTTTAAACCACATTTCTTTATCCGTCGGATATTCTTCATTGTAAAAAGGTAATAAAGACATAAACCGGCTATCATTACCGTAATTATCGGTATGAATTCCGTAAGAAAACAAAACTGGGGTACGTAACCGTAAAGTTCTCCTTTTCCCATCAGGATAATTATACATTATTTTCTTTGACTGGTATTCACCTTTCTTAACCTTTACTGGGTGATAAACTAGTAGGTTTTCTATATTAAAGTCGTTGTATTTTACGAAATTATTTTCTACTTCTCCCATTATTTTATATAAGATTTTTTTTCTTTAAGCCAAAAAAATTTATAACTTTTTTTAAAAAAGTTATAAATTTAATTTAAATTTTCTAACGCTTTCTTTCCTACATACCGGACATTTTTCAATCCTATTACAATTATCGCAAAGAGGGATATGACCGCAGGGAGAAAAGAGTATACACGGTTTATTATCGAGACAGACTACGCATTCTTCTTGTAAGTACGTTGGTAAGGTGCCTGGTTTTTCTTTCTTCTTTTTATTAAAAGTTATACTTAGGTTAATAATTAAAACCGTACTAAAATCATAAAGATTAATACTTTCTATAAGTCTTTCTAAGGCTTTTTCTATTTTTTTTTAATAATCTGGTGGAATCATCAATCTTTTTAATGAATGTTAAATAACCCATAAACTTAAATTTTATACCGATTATCTTCCCTTTATTTACTAGTTGTAATCTACTATATTCATAGTATATACGTTTCATTAAGGGTTCTAAATAATAATAAAAATCGGACCTGGCCATATTCGATACGAGTACCGTATCTTTTTCGGGGTAAGTTACTTTTCTATCGAGTATTATACGATCCCTTCTAAGTAAATTTCTAATATTCGATTCCATCTTCTTTTATTATTTATTATAGATTAAGATTTTTTTAAATCAAATTTATTAAGTAAAAAAATATTACTATAAGGTAATATTCTTTTAAGACTTTCCCTAGGAATCATAAGGGGGAAGAAAAGATAGAAAGGCCTTAAGTAAAGATAGAGTAGTCTTAAGGAGAGAGGTTATAGATTTCATAAGGGAGACCGATGGAGATATCTTAAGGATTTAGAGGACGATATTCTTAAGGATTAGAAGGACGATATTCTTAAGGACCCGAGGATTATTAATTCTTAAGGCCTAGGATAACCGATTTCTTAAGTCCTACGATCGCCGATGTCATAAGTCCTAAAACCGGTGAAACCCTAACTACTCATGTTTCTTTTTTGCACACTATTATATTCCACTGGGTTAGTGTGACAGAGAGATAGTATATTTTCATCTGTGATATGTCGGTTGCCGTTTAAAAATCTGGACATCACAAACGCGGAAGAGAAATGGGATGCCAAATCACGCCAAAATAGACGTTTATTATGAAGAGGGGCAATTCATAATGTAAATAGCTTTTGAAAATGCACCATTTCTCTTACAAATGCCCCGCTTGATATACTTTTTTTTTTTTTTTTTTTTTTTTTTTTTTTTTTTTTTTTCTTTTACAAGATATTAGAAAACAATATTTATGTGCAAAATTTAAAAAAAAAAATGTCCACTGAAATGTTTTATTGCAGAAAATTGATCAGAAAATAAGTTTTTGTTGACCCGTAAGAACATTTCTGATTGCTACTGTGATCTATCTAGTGCTTTATATCGTTCGATTAATCCTTTTTGCTATTGCCAAATGTCACATTTTTAAGAAATACATGTGACATCCAGGAAACACATGATTAAGTTTTTCTGTTGCCGTGATAACTGGAAATTTCGGAATCGACCTAAGCCAAATCCATTACACCACAAAGAGATGAATAAATCTAAGAACCTTTCTGACCGCACAATATTCGACTAGAAAATGAGCTTTTTTTTCCTCTTCATCCTTTGAGCGAAGTTCTAATTTCCAGCCCTTGACATTCACTGTAACATTTTTCAGGGCTTATGTACAAAGATTTGTTACTGATCTTTTCCCCTTGGAAATGAATATCAGGCAGCGTGAAACATGCATTCGAATCTGATGTGTACATTGTCTGATAATATCTTATTATCAAGTTCTGCTAGAATAAGCCGTGAAATTGCTTGACCCTCTCTAATTCATGTATATACCCACATTGAATTTGCTGATATTTTCATTAAATCAGATTGGATACATGAGCTCATAGAAATGCTTTTATGTGATAGATATTGATGAATGCAAGACAAAGATGGACAATTGTCATTATTGGGCAAGATGTAATAACAACGATGGTAGTTTTTCTTGCGAATGTAAAGAGGGTTTTGAAAATAAGCAGCAACACAGTGACGGAAGAGATTGTGTAGGTATGTATGTTGAAATAAACTCAAGGGTTGTACTTATTTGATTTTGAAAAGTTTAAAGTTCTTTTAAGAATGTAGCCGCAAATGCATTGACTATTGGTTGGTTTTGCTTCAGTGAAATCCTTACTTTAATAGTGTTGAGGTATGTATACTTCAGATACTTCAGTAAAGTGTAAAGCAGACACAAACTGGACACAGTCGAAGACTTAATCTTTTATCGATATTTTCATAAAATGGAACAAGCTCAGGGAAAAACGGCCTTGAAACTTATGGGGCACTCCCTGTGATTGAACAATTGTAATGGACTCGGCTAAATCCTCTTTTAAAAAAAAGGAAAAAAAAAACGAAACAGTTATTGCAGTTATCCATCAGGTTCAGTTCTAACGGATTTCAACGATTTAGGTTTCTGCGATCAATTCTAATTGAATAGGAAATGTTCCCTCAATAGGGCCACTCATTGTACATGTACCTGTAAATATAACCATAGAATATAATTTTTTTCGAGGTGCTCATGGAATAGGCTTGTAATAATTATATATCAAACTTTGTACTGAAGATGTTGATGAATGTGCACGTCCTGGTACTTGCTCGAAGAATGGTACACGTTCCTGTGTCAATGTTATTGGTCAGTATTTCTGTGTCTGTAAACAAGGATATACAGGAAAGGATTGTGGAAATGGTAAGAGTCACTTATGTATTCTTACGAATATGAAAGTTCGCAACAAATGCATATCTCAAATATAAACCGCACCGGCTGGGATTCGAACCCGTGCGGCAAATATCCTCGTTTATTGAGGTTTAAAAGACCAATACACTAACCACTGTGCTAAAGAGAATTCTCCCCAACGCAGTTGTCAGGTATTGATTTTATACGGTAAGAAGCTATGCTGTAAGGAAGGAGTATTCTCCCGTAATAATATCTATTCTACAGAGATTACTAGAAATAAAGATTGTAAATATATGAAGCTTTGACAAGCTGTCATTTTGATCATGGAAAAGGCAAAGAAAATATTTCATACAGAGAAAGATCCCGTGCTGTGAGAATCAAATCCAGGGCCAATATTAACCAAAACTCTAGTTTCAGTTCGGCAAACAATGTTAACTTTCGAAGCTAGCCAAAACATTTGCAGAGTCACAGTTTCATAGCTTGTTTTGCAATTTTGATTCAGAGCAATATTTAGTATTTTTTGTGAATGCCATACCTGACTTACTAATCAGAGATCGATTACCATTTGAACCACTTAAAGATGTCAAAACGGAAAGCTGCAGGCCTGAATTATGTGCTGACAATTAATGATCAATATTTCCGTGTTCATCAGTGTGTCAAGAGATGTGATGACGATGAATGGATTTGTTTCTCAGGTGACAATGTCTTACCAGGAAATATGTACAGTTCTGGTGATATATAGAATTTTCCTCGGGTTATCTGGCCTCAATTAATTTGGAACTAAAAACACAAAAGCAACAAACTACAGTCTTGGTAGATTATCCGTCGAGCACTAAACGACTGCCCCATACAGTCTAACTAGATATGTACAAAACTCAAGCTTCTGGGTCAAACGTTTTACACTACAACTTGCTCGTGACTTGGCTTCCAACACCCTCCCAGTCTTATTCGGCTTCGAACGTCTTCAAACAAATCCTCGTGAAGCGCTCCAAGTCTGCTTGACGCTGTCTTTGTTGCTGCTGATGTATTCGAATTATCGAGCTAGTGCATTATAACTTATTGTTTATTGTAGTGAAAGCTTTGAAAACAAATAAGGACAAACACCCTTTTTTGCCCCTTTTCTCAAAATGTTTTCCATATCATAAGAATATTATACTATCCTTTCCTCAAAAGTCTCCATACAAATTCCTATCAGAAGGAGTGCACGCGTATTTCTTATTCGCTCGTATGAGCAACATTCGTAGAAACAAATTGATTGATTGATTGATTGATTGATTGATTTTCATCGAAAATTGTCTCGGTATGTACTGAATCGTGGATGGATGGATGGATGGATCATAGTGTACTACCAAAGGAGGGATTCTCGGACATTATAAAGTGGTCTATGATGTGATAACCATGATAATCGCTACTCACTTACCTTCTGTATTAACATAGCCAATATGCGTCCAGCCGATTCAATGTGCCAAAGTTCTTGAACGGAGATTTATAGATAGGAAAAATGCCGATTGGGCATTATGCTTGCTACCTTAGTCCGGTGCATTCGACCCCCTGAATTTTGAAATATTTTGAAAAGTCCCGTATCAATTTTTATGAAACTTTTCAAAGTCTTTTAAAATGCCCCTACCAACTCTCACGTCGGAAATTAGAATTTTTTCTTTTGCAAAAAAAAAAAGCCGCATTTTGCCCAATGGTAGTGTTATTTTTTTGTTCTGAAGCTTAACTTTTTCCGACGGTTTCGCACAGTGACCAGAACAGCAAACATAATTGAACAAGTGCATGACTTCAGGATCCAAATTTACTTAAATATGTGGCCCTGCAATTGGTTTTTGTACAAATAATATAGTTTTATACCTTACCTTAGATATCACTTTCGTCACTTTCATACAAATCTTCGAAGTCTAAAATGATTTGTCCAGTGTTCTCTTAAATAGTGTCTGTTCTCCAATATTTTTGTCTCAATTTTATTTTCGGTATGGCTTCATGTTTTATACCACTTCTGTTGAGATATGTGTTAGAAACCACCTGAGGGGTCCCGCGTGGCTCAGTGGTAAAGTGTCGGACTCGTAACCTGGAGGCCACGGGTTCGAGCCCCACCTGATCCGCTGGGTCTTTCGTGGGTGTGTTCTTGGGCAAGACACTTCAGAGCCCTAGTCTAGTAATGGTAAAACCCAGGAAATACGTGAATATGTGAGCTGTCGCCGTGATATGACTGAAATATTGTTGAAAGTGGCGTAAAACACCATTCAGTCAATCAATCGATCAAAACCACCTGACACTTAGACCCGAGGGTGTTTCGGTGTTTGCTTTGAATTGTTTTTGGCAGTCACTTTTTCACCTCACACAATATTAGCTCAATTGTATTTTGGTCACAATCATAGGGTAGTAATCGTAAAGACACTGTGTCCCTTTGACCGTAAAAAATCAACTGCAACAATACTTTCTTGCTTGTTTATGATTCTTAAACCAGTTCATACAATTCACCCTTCTTCATGTTAATGTTGTATGCTATACCACATGATGTGAGCCAAAGTTTTCAAGACTGAGTTTCAGGAAAACATCTATGGTCACCGTGTATCATCGACTCCGGAACTTGGTACCAGCCGAGTCGACACAAAAGGTAGTCATGGCACGTAGTGTGGTGAGTCAATCGTTCTTTTGAATGTTTTTTAATGAGTGTCTATCAACCAAATGATAAGCATCGGTGTTTAGAGATGTCCAACTGTTGTCCATGATCGTGAGTCAAAAATACTATTTATGCATGCTGCAAAAAACAGCGAAATCCTATCAGCTGGTACTGCTCAAACCACCATATCCCTTTTAAAATCGTTCTTTTTGCTTTGTTACAAAGCTTGTTACCCTTGGTTTTTAATATCAAAATATTCCGGACATTTGGAATTGACTTCGGTATAAGTTTCATATGCAACAAGCAAGATTTGAATGAATTATTCTCGAAAACAAGAATCTTTGGGAGTACGGCGATTTGCAAGGTTGGTGTACGGCAACATGAAAATTTTACTAAATTAACTGTACGGCAACTTGCATCGGTATGATACAGCAAAAGTGGCTATCTTGACGCATTCGTTTATCCCTTTGCAGGTTCTAATGCCCTTCGCTAGCGGACAAATATACCAAGAGGCGTGTACATTAGGACGAATAACATTTAGCGTTTTGACGTCGCAGAAGGGCAAAAATAGTCCGGTTACAATATAGAAAGGGATTACCATGAACCGCGGCAGTAATGGATTTAGAAAAGTAATTAGAAATATCTTTAAAAAAGATAGACAGCGTAAGAGATACTGGAATATGAATATTGAAACTCTTTTGTGGCTCAATATTAAGTAAATAATGAAAATAATGAAAAGTAACCTCACGAGCAATTTTCCCCTTTCTCCTCAGTGATTTTAATTTTGTTAAAAAGTAGTATCGGGCTATTGGGTAACGCTCATGAAAACATTTAGTTTCCAAATAGCACAAGAAAAGAATTATTCCCTACTACATTAGTTTGCTATGGTATGAATCAAGGCCCGGGGTATCGATTAGCAGTGGCAACACTTGTTGATAGTGGTTTCATAAAGTGCGAGGAAATATGCCAGCAGGGGCCCGCCGAACATGTGCACATATTTTATCAATCGCAAATGAACACCTATTCATTCTTTATTAATACCAAGAAGTAGGTCAAAGGCCAGCGCTTTCGGCTACGTCGAAAAAAAGGTTGCATTCTCGTGGTGCAAAGCAGTTGTGCGCGATCCATGGTGGTCCAAGATTTTTGGACGCTAATAAATAAGCCGGAGCACAACAAATTCTACAGTTTACATGTGCATCCTGCTAGGATCAGCCTCTTCATTTAGATCAGTGTCTTCAATGACCACTCTGTTGATAGCTAAGGACCCAACCCTACTTCAGGCGACCAGCGAAGACTCTGACCAGACTCTGACTATATAGATACGGAGGCTGAGCTAATGTATTTGCTGGGCGCGCATATTGGTAGTACGAGTTGCTGCGGTCCGGTACCAGGGCCGTTGGAAAAAGTTCGTCTGCGGCGATTGCTCACCAAGGAAACCATTCATATTTGATATCATTGTAAAGATCAACAACTACACTTTAATTTAATACGCAATTCGTATGCATGCACCTGCTACAAAATTCAATAACAAGAACATAATTACTGTTTTTATTCTGGAAACTTGAATGGTCAGTTACCACACCCACCCTATTCAGAAAACGGGGGGGGGGGGAGGGGCGGGGGTTGAAATAACTTGAAATAATGTTTCTGCGAGAAAATGCCACACACTGAAAATTTAAGAACGAAGGATGAGTCGCAGGTCGTCACAGTGTTCTGCTTTAAGAAATATTATTTGCTTTCCTTTAGTTTTGTGGTCGTTATAGGGTCAACAATAGAGGTTTTATGGAATCATATATATATATATATACTCGGAAACAGAACATCATGCATGCAAACAGCGCGCGTGAGTCGTCAAGTAATGCCATACTTAGTATGACGGTTTCTTTTAAGAAAACTGATTAACTTTTAAAGTACAATTTCATTATTAAAATAGAGCTCTCACTTTTCTACAACATGTACTCATGATTATCTGATATAGATAAGGCATGGCTCAAATAATAAAGCATGGCTCAAATAATCTCAAATAATACCACCGATATTGTTGCAGATTGTGACATGTTTTATTGCATTAAATTCATGCCAGTGTCATTATACTGACTGTGTTTTTCCCCATCTTTTTAAGAAAGGTTCAAACTTTCCTTTATACGAGTTCACCGTTTAAAACTAGTATAAACACAATGTACCCTACAAAATTAATGGACCTCGCATAAATGAATCCATCTTTAGCTCAAGATACAGGAAATATTTCTCTCGGGTAATATTTCCCGAATTATAAACTTATTGTCACAGGCCGATACACGACTCGGTAGTTTTGTGGCTAGACTACTCGCACGGCCTGCGAGGGGGAATTGGCTTCCAGTCGAGCCGTGTGCTTTTTTCTTTCCATATGGCCACACTCAAACAAATAAATTCTCTTGTAACTAATGTTGGCAACTGTGAAAATGGTACTAATTAGGAAATAATACCCTTTCGCGCGCTACATTGCATTAAATTCTATTACTTTCACAATAAATTGCCGTACAGTTAGCTAGCAAGACGCCGTCCAGTATTTTTATGCAGTGCCTCAAGTTGCCGTACTCAAGCCTTCCGAGTTTTATGATGTTTTTATCGAGTTCCATTATTGTTTTGAGGAAACTATTGATTGTATTAAAGCAGCGGTGATGGGAATGCATATGCATAATAATGGACTGAAATTTGTCACAACCGTTTGTATGATAAACAGGTAGGTTTTGACGAAGACACATAATTTCGGCAGTACCAGGCAGCTCGTTTTACGTTAAAAAGTGAACTTAAAATCATTTTAATATTATTTCTGGGTTTGCAATTCAAACAAAAATATGTTCCGTATATGGAGACATTCTCACTGACGCATAATATCGCGACATAACATCAAAATAAAGAATTTTCTTAACCTGGACACGACCAGTTTTTGTTTATCACCGCTTCAGCTGGTACCAAGTTCCGGAGTCGATGATACACGGTGTGGTTGGGAGTGGAAAAGGAAACCAGTTGTAAACAAGTGCGTGCAAGTCTACGATATTGAATCATTAAACTAAAACCAAAATAAAAACAGATAAGGGCTTCAAAAGTTGAAGTCTTTGCTGTTCAAACAATAGACGACCACAGTTACTGTACTTCCATGAGAATTGTTTTCATAAACAGGTAAACCCTTTACTCGGAATAGCCTTCCACCCTCCCTCCGTTTTTAAGCTGTTTTGTTCATACATTTTAACATTGCACTGAATGCAAAAATGTCAAACTAAGTTATCAAAAATACTTAACATTTCACTTAGAGTTTGTAAAGGTAGTATTATTAGTTATGCAAATTTTCAGTACAATAGCTACAGCATTTTTTTAAAGATGTTTCAAAATTCAGGGGGCCCCTATGAACCTCAAAAAAACCTATACAATATTGGCGATTTCGCCCGGTTCCTTTCTTTATGTAAATGTTTTTAGTCTTATAGCGGTTAAATGTTTCACAAGAATTTTCCCTATTTTACACTTTTTTTTTATTCACAGAAATTGATGAATGTAACAGAACAGGTAGCTGCGGGGTCAACGCGAAATGCTTTAATACTCCAGGGAGTTATTTTTGTCAGTGTAACAAAACTTATCCAAGTGGAAACCCCTACATACGTTGTTATGGTAAGTTATAGCCGCATTGTAGAAAAAGGAGGTCAATAAGGGAGTTTAGGTAGGCGCTAGATGAATTGATGTAGAAAAGAGATGTAAAGATAGACTGGAGGAAAAAACTTCTGATGGAAAAATGTTTTGCTAAGTGGGAGGTCCATTAAATTGGAGGAAGAGAAAATACGAGGAAGGGTGAGAGAGAGGGAGATGGATTCAATTTGATTGAGAGAAACTGGAAGAAAGGACTGCATGGAAAAGAGAAAAGAATAGTTTTGAAGCACAGGACAGGTCTAAGGAACTAAATTTTGGATGATAGAGAGACATTCCAAGAAATGTGCATGGTGCATCTTCAATAAATTGTTTGTTTTGGAATTTATTGTATATCCGTCAAAAACTCTTTTGTAGAAAACACAATAATTCGTTTTGAACCTAGAGTAGTTACAGTACGTGGTAACACCGTCAAGATGACATCCCATGCTGTGCCATTTAGATATACTTACTTTGGTGTACAGCACTATGTGTTTAGGGTAAATACATTTAGTGTATCGCTCTTATCCTATTATCTACTTACATATATGAAAATCAATCTCTCTCTCTCTCTCTCTCTCTCTCTCTCTCTTATGAAGAATTTGCTATTCGTTTACAATGTTCAAACAGCGTGTTATTCGGTTTCTTCATTTGTTAAAACTTTCCTTGACAACCTCTGCTTCAGTTATATCATTTCCCTTCGGTGCTATTTTGCATGTATCTCGTGATCTCGTGTTTTAAATCATCTGGGATAGGTTTATCGTTTTCAATACTCATCTTCCATAAAAAAAGATAAAAAAAACATAACGGATTTACCTTTCATTTTCAATCTTTTACAGGCTGCAATGGATGGGTTCATATCGCTAGGTTTTCAACAAGTATTTGATCGGTACGCTCCTACAAATCCCAGTGACTGGCAAAAAAGTAGCAGGTATAACTATGCTTATGATTCTGTCTCGATTATAGCCCCACTGTGGTCTGACCTTGACACGACAAACATCACGAACGCTGGTCTCTACGTACATTATTTCTCGGCAGATGAAACAGGAAATGTCACTGATTCTAACGCAAAGAAAGCATTTGAAACAGCAAAAGGTGCATTCAGATCTTATGTCAACGACAGCAGTTTTGAACCCAAAGTTCTTCTAGAGGCAACCTGGGCAAACGTAACTGTTGCATTCCAGCCTTTACCGCCGCAGAAGTTTGTCAAGCGTGAGGTAACTATTTTTGGCCTATAATGTCTTTCTACCTTATCCATCCATCCATCCATCCATCCATCCATCCCAATTCTTTGCTTTCCTATCCTTTCTTATCCTATCCTATCCTATCATATCCATCTATCCATCCTTCCATCCATCCACCCATTCATCCGTCCATCCATCCATCCATCTATCCATCCACCCGTCCATCCATACATCTACTCATCTGGCATTTAATCTATGTCCAAACTAGTTTCGATGACTAGTGTTTTATGACTATGGTTGCATATTCCTACGTTGACGAACATGGGCAGAGGGCTGGTTGGTTTGTCGGTGTGTCAGCAAGGCAAAAAAAAAATATAATTGAGCGCAAGCAACATCATACAGAGTTTTCTAGATTTCCATATTTTTCTTGTATATGCCCCACACAGGTTGTACCTTTTGCAGAATCCAAAAAACAAAATATTGATTGCTATGTATGAAATACATTTATATTTATCAATTGTTCATTTCTTGAATTGAATAATGAAAATATTAGTAAATGAATCTCGTGTTTTGATTTTCAGAATGCGACAATGCAAACCATTCTTGTGTCAGACGGGATATCGACCTACATAATGTTTAACTATGCTCAAGATGAATGGAACATTAAACCAGGACATGATAGGTTTGGTGCAGCTGGGTACAGTAATCCTGATTTTACTGGAAACGTTATTGCAAACAAACAGAATTTTACGAACCTGTCCAACATAAGTACCAACTCAAGTATGTATTGAAACTCAAAATGGTCATGACTTTAAATCTGAGCATTGTCATGATCAGAAAACTCGGTACATATCTGAAGAAAACTGTTCATGGGGATATTTTAATGATTAAGAAACTGCTTGCTCATTTAAACAAGTTTTTTTTTTTTCATTCTCAAACTTTCCATGGAGCATTAGATCGTGTTTGCATTATTGACTCCAAGAGTTTAACTCTTTACCATAAGACAAAATTTCTAGACTTTTGTGAATTCTTAGTAGTTATAGACTACAATAGATGTGACTTGAATATTGATAATTGTTTCTTGAAATGGTAGAAAACATTGTGGGAAATGGAGAAAATCCTGGTTACTAGCATATTCTTCTTTTTCCCACTTATTTTCAAATGTGTACATTCTCAGGGTAGTCAAAACTCGGGATTATGTGGTAAAAGGTAACCTGTACTTGTGCAAGCCAATGCAGATCCTTCTGCAGAAAACTGGTGCTCTGTAATGATTAAATGATTGTATGCTATTCCGTTTGCAACATTATATCAGTTCTTTCGCGGCGGCCAGCGCACCTATTCATGCTTTACTCGAGTTCCTTTTACCAGCACTTTGCACAATAAACTCTCCAAGCCACTGGCTGCTTTCCCACACAACTGTCGTCAAAACAATGGTCAGTGCTCTGTAATGATAAAATCGATGAAAAACGTTTGTTTAGTCTAGCCGCTAAGAAAAAAAAAAATCGTTATAATTTTTTAGTGGATTGCATTGTCTACAGTCGAAAGAGGTTGAGTTTAAATATTTAGCACTTGAGGAGTTAAAGGTAGCGTGATAACACCCAGATCAAAACTCACTTAGATCATAAGCATGTAGAATGACATACCCTGGTCTGTTTTTCATAAGAGTAGATTACCCTTGTCCATCCTAAAGGGGCTGTTTTTGTTTTAAATTAAGAACTCTTTGAAAAAACTTTATACAATACTTTTTATAAAAGGAAAAATACCCATCTGTTTCTATCTTTTTGTAGATATCTTCGTTCTTTGTCCTCAGTTTCAATGAGTACAAGATACGCTAATTGATTTCATTCTAATTCTTTTATTAACTGATAACTGCATGATTACGATTGAAAATACATTCATGATTTCCTTCAAATGGACAACATGCGCCCGTAAAGAAGCAATTACCAAATTTAAGTAGAACTTTTCTTCTATTTCCGCGGAGCTATCTTAGAAAAGTAACCGAATAAAAGCATTTTCTACGATTTTTGTTTTTTACAGCTGAAAAAAAAAAGAGAACTATGCTTTAGAAACTTAATTCATATCCTTATACTGCTAAATGAATTGATTAAAATTACCCAGCTGAAAATAAAGCCCCCAGAGTGTTGCGATTTAAAAGGTCTTTTCGCAGGGGAAAAACTCTGAGTCGGGGAGTGTAGATCTAAGATCAGACTGCACGTTCTGTGCAGTCTGATTCTGATCTACACCGACAGCAAAAGCATTTCAATTCTTGCTCAGAAGCCTAAGGGTTAAGATACAACTAGAAGTACTCAAGGACAGATCTTTTCGCGAATCGAAATTGAAAGAGTCTAATGTGGCACAAAAAATGAGCCATGCTCCATGAAAAGAGGGCTTAATGCATCTCCGTGATACATGATACCAAGCAAGTCATTCCAGTGTGATAAATCCCTAAATTCCGTTTTGTATAATAATCTACTGAATCATGAGGTACACTGGTCCTTTGACATGCGGAAAATTGACCAAAAGCAAAAAGTTTCGGTTCAGGTCAGCCTGCGCAGATTGCGCAGGCTGACCTGGGTCGATACTGTTTGCAGATGCATTATGCCTCCTTTTCACAGAACATGGCTCAAATATATTATCAGCAAAATATATCAGTAGCAAAAGTAAATGAATCATTCTCTGGGAAAAGCGAGTTTAATGTGTCTTGTTGATGAAATATTGCAAGCAATTTATTGCATAAATATGGGTCCATAAAATCCGTTTTGCGTAACAAGCGACTGTACCGTGAGGTAGACTAGTTGATGGACATGCAAAGATTTTTGATGAAGATAAGTTCCGTCCCAGGACAGCCTGCGTTGACTGTGCAGGCTGACCTGGGTCGAAAAACTTATGCAAATGCACTGAACCCTTTTTTCACAGAGCAGGGCCCAGGTCGGTGTGAGGTGATAAACTGAGGAAAAAAATAAACTTTTACCAACCATTTTGACGGCCCTGGCAATGAAGGCTTTAAAAAAAAAAAAACACGAAAAGGAGGAAATGCTGGCCACCAGCTGACCTGGGCCGGAACTTTTCGCTATTGGTCAAAACCGAATAAATCGCAAGATAGAATGGTCCTTGGGCATGCAGAAAATTGACCACCACTAGCAAAAAGTTTCGGTCCATGTCAGCCTGCGCGGACAGCGCAGGCTGACATGAAGCGATACTTTTTGCAGATGCATTAAGCCCCCTTTTCACAGAGTGTGGCTCATTTAGATTTAGCACCTAATAGTCATATTGTGAATTGTCTTTTTTTTGTCCTTTATGTACACACAGCTCTGAAAGGAAGGCATATTTTCAACGTCACACAAGGCACAGAGAAACAAATGGCATTTTTACAAGTAGAAGAAGATTGTCGAAGATTTTACAACAACCAAACCAAATGGAAGTGTATTTCAGACAGGAACAAAAAAGCCTATGTATGCCCTTGTCAGGAAGATTTCGTAAAGTATGACCTGTCTCTACACGAAGTGGACATCAACGCAACTTTAGGTCATAGTGTTGATTACCCAGACAAAACATCCTGCTATCAGGAATGGTTCTACAATTTTAATGGAGTCAAGCAAACATGTTGTTATCAGTAAGTTCTCGGTTTTTTTTTTTTTTGTTGTTGTTGTTGTTCATTATCATATCTATGTCCTTTATACTATGCTTTTGACTTAAAGGGAAAACTTTTAAGTTATACTCTTGGTTTGAAATACCTCACGAAACAAATTTACAGCCAAAGAGGGAAAACATCCCTAGTTCTATTCCTGTCGAGGACCTTGGAATCCTGAAATATGGTATCTCAAAGATCCCATAAATTTGTGAGTGATGCTTGTGTACTAATAGTGATAAGCCACGTGAACTTCGGTTTAGGCAGACAGGCCGACGAGTTTCGTCATCGTCTGGCTCGAGACAGTGCTAAAACTCGGTACTCGGCAGACGAAATGGATTTTTGTGACAACATAGTCGTTTCCCTGCATGAGGGAGGATAAAGCTGTGACAAGAAAAGTAAGCATTAGAGCCAAATAACCGATACTTAAGAACCGAAATAAATGTGTGTATGTCACAGTTTCTACGTCATATCCGATTTTGCGAAGATTTTACAAACTCTCACTGGTGTGAAAACCTTATTTATGCTTATAACTCGTTTTTTACGAAATACATTGAAAACTGGTTTTCAATTTTGAGATTAGTTTAAAGATTCATCTATTGAAAATAATATCTTTAAGGCCCGTTAACTCTTTACTAGACAACAATTTTAGGTTTGTCCAAATTGAAAGCATTTTGCAAACAACAATCTAAATGTGGCTCAAATGATGGAATTTATCTTTGATAGATTAGAAAGCATTGTGGTAAAAGGAGAAATGCTGGAAACCAGCATTTTGTCATTTTTTCACAATGTTTTCGAAAAGACTTCTTTCCTAGGGTCGTTAAAACTTGAGATTGTGTGGTACCTGTGGTATCTTTCGCTACCAGCTAAATGGATTCGACTTTTCACGCGGTCTGAAAACATGTTTCCATTGCAGTAAACCCTCATTTTGGTCAAAGATCGGCAGAAGGTAGCGGACGGTGTAGGTCCAAGATTAGACTGTACGTTTTGTTCAGTCCGATCTTGATCGACGCCGTCCGCAACATCGTCCATTGCTTTATTTCACCGATTTTATTGATTTTTCTCTTTTGATAAAAGTAAGCTTTGTCAATGCATACATAGATTCTGCCTAGATTCCAATCTGGCCTACGACATATATATATGTATAGGAGCAGGGGCATTTTAGTATTTAGTGCAGAAGCATTCGCTCTTTACAAGCAATAGCTTCTTTTCCACAGTATTTTAGAGGACGTTTACTTTGAAGTGGAGCTTATAAATGAGTCATGCTCTGTGAAAAGGAGATTTGATGCGTCTGCAAAAAGTATGTCTGCGTAGGCTGACATGGATCAATTGCTACGGATCAATTTTCTGCATGTTTTTGTCAAAGTGTACCTCACCATTCAGCCAAAATGGATTTTAATGGATCCATAACTTTGTGACGACTTGCTTGGTATGATACATCACAGAGATGCATTAAACCCCCTTTTTCCCAGAGCGCCGTTTTAAACAAAAAAAAAGGGGGGGTGACCCTGTGTGAGTCACTGAAAGGATATGAGCCATGTTCTGTGAAAAGGGGGCTTAATGCATCTGCAAAAGTATTGACCCCGGTCAGCCTGCTGACCTGGGCCGAAACCTTTTGCTTTTGGTCAATTTTCTGCCTGTCAAAAAACTAGCCTACCTCAGGATTCGTTCGGTTGTTAAAGAAAAATGGATTTTATGGATCCACAATCATATAGGACTCGCTTGGTATCATGGATAACGGAGATGCATTAAGCCCTTTATTGCCAGAGCATGGATCATATATGGCGTGCAACACACGAAAAGGGACCTTCGGACATGTGCGTAAAAGTGTGTCGTCCCAGATCAGCCTGTGCAGTCTGTGACTAATCCGAGACGACGCTTCCCGCTTTTGTGCGATTTTCTGTTTCAAGAAAGTCTACTGTATGAAAAAATCTTATGTAGTCGTAAAGTGCCGTCTCGGATTAGCCTGCGCGGATTGCGCAGGCTAATCCGAGACGACACTTTACGCAAATGTCCGAAGGTCTCATTTCGCATGTTACGGGCCATATAGGGATTTTTGCATAACTTCTGAATATATGACCAGGCTAGCACCCATTAGAAAAACCATAGGGTTCTCTCTCAAAGTACCGAATGATTTAAAGAACACATTATCAGTTTAAAAAAAAAAAATCTAAAATTTTAGTGCCGGGGATTTTCTAGATAAAGTATCTCTTTAAAGTATCACACAGTGCAGATTCAGCATTGAACTGCAAGTTCATTGTAGTCTGACCTTGATCTGAACTGTCCCGACAAACAGCCGAATGTTGTCCATTGCATGCATGTTAAGAAAAAATACTGCACCCTTTACAAAACAACAAAATTTTAGAACAGTCCACCTTATAAGCATTTAAAGGTGACAAAATTAAGTGTTGCTTGAATTATGGACTTGTCTGTGATAGGACTGAAGACATTTAGGGAAAAGAGGATAACGCTGGTTACCAGCATTTTCTCCATTTTCCCACAATGTTTTCAAAAGGCTCATTTTTTAGGCTCTTTAAAAACTCGTAAT
The DNA here is from genome assembly GCA_945859785.2 of Tridacna gigas. Lineage (NCBI taxonomy): Eukaryota > Metazoa > Mollusca > Bivalvia > Cardiida > Cardiidae > Tridacna > Tridacna gigas. Next base: position 8,293,822 of record OX244031.2, on the reverse strand, counting down.
TGCTTGTTACGGGGTTAACGATTGCTTCGACAGTTTCATGATGAATGTATTTGCAGATTTTAATATCAAAAGGGAAACAAATGAGCTGAACTATATGATGGAAAACATTAAGAGAAAAGGAGAATTTGCTTTTTCAAGCAAATCCTCGTTCTGCAACAATATTTTCTGCACGGCGCAGAATTGTTTGTTAATAGTTAGGCTGCTAAGCGCGACTTTGTGGGCTTTTGCTGACTGTGAAGATCACGATCAGACTGCACGAGACGTGCAGTCTGATCTTTGATCTACACTGTCCGGCACGGTGGGATTTCTCCGAAGAACTTTTTTTTTCAATATTACGATACAGGTTTTCCCTATAGGCCAGAAATCTTTAATTTGATTTATTTAGCAGCTTGGCGGTTAGAATATAGGGGTAGAACTCTCTAAACCAAGTGAGCTTTTTTACCAGATTTGGTTCCATTGCGACGAGTCAGTACGCTGGTGGATTCGCACTGTTTGATAACGACGAATGCGGTGCTGATGTCGGGTACCAGAAATGTTGTGTACAGTCGAAAAGGCTCTGTCATCTTTTCTACAAAATGAATCCACCGAATGATTGCACTGGATATCAGTTCCCGTCTTTCATTGGCTAACTGTCTGCAAACTACGAGAACGATGGAATTTCTCCATGATGCATAGCTGATGGAAAGTATTGTTTATGTCATAAATGTATTGAAAATTATACGATGAATATCTTTGATTTTTGTTTTTTTCTGATACCTTTTTTTACTTTGTTTTGATTGGTACGTGTCAAAAAAGCTTCAATATGTATGCTTTCTTATAACACAACTGTCCCGCACAAGTAATTAAAGATGAAAATGAAATTATTGCAACACAATGACCATTTTCTCCCGCTAGATGGCATTCTACAAATACACATCTATCTAATTTGGGCATCCTGGGTACAGAAGCGGAGTGATTTTTCAAAACAACAACCGTGACTTTGAATTTCAAATAAAATAAACGTTTACTCTATAAAACGCTACCTGGTGTCATTCATTCAGCTATGATCGGCTAACATGTAACCTATGCACCGACTATTTATTAAAACAGCCCCTACATGCTTTGGTAATAGGCTAATAGCTTCAATATAAGCCCTACTTTTCCCCAGTATACGGGGGATGGGTGATGCGTCATATAAGACAGGTCGAATCTTCGAAGAATATGACATGCGCAGACAACGACACAATGACAAACGTGCCTCTATTGCTACAGAGAATTCAGCCTGTTTTGTGCACGTACATGTATATTTTAAAACAGCGCACGTTTTTTTTTTACCCCTGTGGCATTTGACGCTACACGTTGTTCTGTGAAATTTGTGTTCAGCCCGGCCTTATGCGTGTTCACCTTGGAAAAATAATCCTCTGAATGTTTTCTGTTTCTCTTGAAATAGTGATAAAATTCAGCGACGACATTCTGTAAAAAGAAAATGCGTGTTATAGTCGCGGCCTGAATTGACACACAGCCTGTCCGCATTCGGCATACCTCGGGTGATCCGGTGATCAAATCCCTCGGCTGTATCACGTAGCTTGATATGCACCTACACGGTACATTTCGCACGTCTACGGAAGCACACCGTTTTACCGTTATTGAAATTGTAAGGCTCCTCTTAAAAAAGAAAACATGACTCAATTTTCTATCGTCATCTTTCTAAGAATATTTCAGTCGGCAAACAGTTTGTACTCTCAATTTTTAGCGTGGTTTATCAATTTCGTTGGGAGCTTTCATCGACAGATCGATAGATGTGAATAACTTCATCGTGGTTGCTCATGTCGTTGCTAAGCGATTTACAGGGGCGCCGCCATGTTTAAGATCATGTGATTGGTGGTTCAGAATGGAAGCCTCCTTTATACTAGTCTGGTACCCCGCCGTACTACAAGAGTACGTCAGGCAAAGCGCAATAATGGCGGCCACCGTGGTACTATATGCAGAGGAGACGCGATATTGTTATTTCACATGATCAAATCGGATCATAGGCTAAATTCGAAACAGATCGCTTGCAATAAAGTGATGGCAGTAAGTTTTTCTAATGCCGTTCTTACTTGGCGGGAAAAAACTACATATCAGAAATGCTTTAAGTATCCGAAATGTCAATAGACCTATATAACGTCCGAAAACAGGGCTACTTTTAAAATGATTCATACTCGAATTTTTATTGAAACCATACCCCAACAGCACGTTTTAGATTCGGTAATGTATTTTTTGTACAAAAATGAACTCAGTTTACTAAGTGATCAAACGGGATCACATGAAAATGGGGAAAACGGGGAAGCATGTAGTGGTACGCTTGAGGACACCAGTAGTATATATTTTGTTGTTTTGAGGAAAAAACAGATTTACCCCATTAGATATATTATTTGTTTGAGTTTAAATATGTAATACCCCCCCTCCCCCATCAACCAACACATCTCACATCATGCAACGGCTAGCCAATCACTCATTCACTCACTCACTCACTTAACACATAATCATCATAATAACAATTTCATGCAACATTAACATGCACATAAAATTAAAAACAAAATAGGATTAACAAGACAATCTGATTAAGGTTAGCAAAACAAATAGCATAACCTTTTTTTATAACATTTTTACTTAAATTTAATTTTTTTTAAAAAAATAAAAAAAATTTTTGATTTAGCTAGCTAACCAGTTCATAAGTTAACCAATGCAATATAACCCCCAACAAACCCTTACAACAAACAAATAGCATAACCTTTTTTAACAACATTTTTTACTTAAAATCAATTTTTTTAAAAAAAAATTAAAAAAATTTAAAAATTTTTGATTAAGAAAAACCAACGCATCAGTTAACCAGTTACTTAACTAGCCAGCAAACCCTTACATCAAACAATTGCTTAACCTCCGATCCCCTCATTAACCAACGAATGAAGCAATGGCTAACCGGCTTATGAGTTAGTGGGTGGGTTAAGATTTTGGTGAAATAAAAAAAAAAAAAAAAAAAAAAAAAAAAAAAAAATTTTAAAAAATTTTAAAAAATAAAAATTGAAATTCTGTTTATAAATCTGTAAAAAATATTGTGATAGAATATATGAAAGAAAATATGGAAGTATATATTCGATATAACACAGACTTAGAAGACATTGACCCATTTGAAGACTTTGACATATTTGAAAACATTGACCCACTTGAAGGTATGTCATTTGAAGAGAATGAGGATGGGTTTTATGAAGAAAGGTTAACTTATAAGGATGAAGAAAAAACATATGATCTTGAAAGAAATGTTTATGCTAGTCAATTGTATGAAGAAAAAGTTTACGGAGTTATATGTAGACTTGAAATATTAAAAAAGCATAATGCTTTAGAAAAAGCTGATGAAGTTATAAGTGAAGTAAAAAATCTCTTTTTAAAAGCTAAAGAGAAAAATTTATATGATGATTTAAAAGTTTATTTTTATAATATCTCAAAAAAAGATGAAGATATTGATTATAAAGATATTATAGATTTTGTTAGAGAGTTTTTTAATGAAGTAAAGAATAAAATTTTTGCAAAATATATAAAATTTTTTAAAACAGAATTAGCAAAAAATTTATTTAATATTTATTATTATGAAAAATAAAAATTGAATTTAACTTAAATCGTTCCTATAATATATAAGTGAGTGATGGAGATTTTAAAAGACTTAAGAGATTATCCTTATTTGTACACATTAAAAGTAAAAAAATTTTTACATGTAATAAAAACAAAACAAGATACCTTCTATAATAAACATGTAGATGGATTAAGAGAAGTGTATTTTTTCTATAGTAATATCTTACCATACGAAGGTGTGTATAGTGATGCTAGTATTTACTATGAATATAGTAGAATGAAATATAATAGCCCTAACATGAAAATATACTTAAACTTAAACGTATTGTTTCATGAAGGAAAAATACCAGGACAAGAAGGCAAATTTCTTAACCCTCAATGTCTTAATCTAACAAAAATATATTTAGACTTTAACAATAATGAAACATCTTTTTTATCTATGTTACAGGAAACATTAAATATATTAGGTGAAGAATCAGAAAGAATTTACCGTCAGTTTGGTTTAAACAAAGAAACAACTCTTTTTTTATACTTTGAAAAAAAAGGTGAAATAAACTATCCTTCTTTTATAAAGTTATGTAATCTACCACAAATAGAAAGTGAAGATGGAGAGGAAGATGAAGAGGAAGAACCAGAAGAAGATAATAGAACACCACATTATCAAAGTCAGCTATTTCCAAGAGAAGTTTTAAATAGAGATATAGATCGTTATGGTGAAAGTGATGCTGGTCAATTTTGGTTAAATAATGAAAATGATTTTAGAAGTGGAAGTTATCGTTTAACCTATACAAATCTTGGAATAGAAAGAATAGAACGTTATGAATCAAATCAATTAGAAGATGAAGAACTAGAAGAACCAGAAGAACCAGAAGAACCAGAAGAATCAATAAATAAAAACAAAACATTTAAAAGTGATCAATGTGTAATATGTTATGATAAACAACCAACTTATTTATTTTGTAGTTGTGGTCATCTATGTTGTTGTAAGGATTGTTTTAAAAATTATATTAGTAAAAAATGTCCAATTTGTAAAATAGTAAATCCAAATATTCGTGAAATATAAATATTTAACCCTTTACTGGGTTAAATATTTTTTACAAGTCTAACTCTATCAGTATTGTTAAATATGCATTTTTAGCATTAGGATTATTTGTCCTTGTTATAAAGTTTATAACATCACATTGATCTAATACTAAAGGTTGTGGAAAAACTATACAACTACAACCTTCTCCTTTCTTTTTTACTATGGAGTAGTCAACCTGTTCAACTCCATTTATGACTATATTAACTTTTACCTCTTCATTTAGAATACCATTACCTCTAACAATCATTAAAGTTCCTCTTATAATTCTACCAGGAGCAGGCATACAATAACCCCCTATCCCATGGCTTGTTCCGGAGCTTCCATTACCAAACGAAAACTCATAACTACCATTTGTTAAAGGACCTTGTTCCTCCGCACATACGCTTATAATAGGTTTAAGAAGCGTTACCCTTTCATCTACGTAGGATTTTGTTACTAAATCATCATCACTTTCCGGTTCCTTACCATTTACTAATCTATTACCTCTTAAGTTTATATCTGTTACAACTGAAAGTGTACCATCTGGATTTTTTCTAATAGCACCACCATTATCAACATAATTTTTATTAGCAGCAGCATACAGCTCTTCAGGATTTGATAAACTAGTGATTGAGTTACCACCCATATCTATTTTACCAGCTATTGAAAAAGACCCATCTTGGTTTTTTGTTAAAGCCTTTTCACCTGCGGTAGCTATCTCAAAAACACTATCTACGTAAAGTTTATTTGCTGCTTGGTTATTCTCAATTGGAGAAGCAACAAAATTAATTCGACGGTTACCCATAGATATTTCTCCTATTGCAGTATAAAAGTCATCATTAGGGTTATATAAAAATGGTGTGGATTTACTATCAACATACCCCTTTGTTGCTACATCATCAGGTTCAGCTGGTGATAGAACGTTAATTAACCCATAATTTCTCATATCTATATTTCCTGTAGCAATAAATTTTCCATCATTACGTTTAACAATAGCACTTTCTCTACTAACCTTATCCACATAACTTTTTGTAGCAGCATCATGTGGTTCTTCAGGGTTAAAAAGATTATGTATTTTTTTAAAACCCATATTGAGAGAAGCAGTAGCAATAAAATTTCCATTTTCTTTTAATAGTGCTGATTCATGGCTACCCCCTGCTGTATTATCAACATAATCCTTTGTTGCAACATCTTGTGGATTTACTGGATTACTAACCCTTGTTAGCGTGTTACCATTCATATTTATAGAACCGGTAACTGTGGTTGTTCCATCTTTATGTAAAAAATTATTACTTATGTAAGCGAGTGACACACCATCACCACTTGTTTTAACCTCATCCATTCTCCCAAATTTATCAACAGGCATTTTTAATATTACTAAAAAAGTTTATTTAAAACATTTTGAAATTTATTACCTAAACCCAACTTTTTGAGAATGTACAAACATAAATGTCCACAAAATACATCACCAGTATGTTGTAATTGGTCTGTATTGTAGTATATTGGGGTTTTTAAATAGTCTATAACTTCAATAGGTGGTTGGATACCATAACTATCAAAATAAATTTTTATTTTTCCATTCTTAAACCATGCAACCCAATGCGTGCCAGGTCCTCTGCTATCATCAAGGTTTAATATACCACATTCTTTATTTTTTACTTTTTTAGGTAGGTTATCTCTTAAAAATATTCCTCTAAAATTTTTTAATTTTAATTTTTTTGCGGCATCCTCAAGTTCAAAATTACTTAAAGGTTTATTTTTTAAAGTTACATTATCAATTGTAATATCTTGCATTTTTTATATATTTAAATATTTACAATAGCACTATTATCAACCCATGAATTAAACTCATCAGAATAACCTTTCCACTTTACAAGAGATTTCTTTTTTCCTTTTTTAATAACCTTTTCTATCCTATACAACTCTTGACTCGTTTTTTGTAGTTCAGGTTCATAAAAGGTTCCTTTTATTTTTTCTCCATTTAAATCTTTAATTTTATATGTTATAGGTGATGTTTGTTTTACTTCTATAACTAAAAACCTCTTCAGTCCATCTTGTGGTATAACCTTTTTCAAAAGTCTTTTTCTTTTTACTTATCCTTACTTTGTCTCCAACAGAAAACTTTGGTTTGATATCTTCTCTTACTTGATTATAATCAGGATACAATGTTTTCCAAACTTTATTTTCATTCTTCTTTTTACTTGCTTCAGTTGGTGTCATCTTAATAGAAGAATGCCTTGTGTTATTATATTCTTTAACAAGATTTGGTAACACGTTAATATAAACATTTGTTGAGTGAGCAGAAGAATACTTCCACATTTTTTCTTTCATTGTTCTTATCCATCTCTCAACAACGCTTGACTTTTCCTCGTTTTCAGTGGAATATAATTCAATCAAATCTTTAACATCTTTGTTATAAAACTCTTTACCTTTATCAACCCACATTTTTTCAGGTTTTCTTTCCTTAAAAATACTCTTCAATGCTATAGAAACAGATTTTCCTGTTTTATCTTTTAGGGGGATAAGATAGCCATATTTTGAAAAGATATCAATGACAGCAAGAAGATATTTTACACCACGATTAAATTTAGAAAATGCTTGCATATCTACTAAATCTGCAGCCCATATCCTATCTACACCCCCTACTCTAACTCTTCTTTTCTTAAATTTTCTTTTTACTGGTTTATGTAATTCTTCTGCTAGCGTTATATTTTCTAAATTTTTTTTTTAATACCCATTCCAAATCTTTTCTTGGTTCCTATCAATGAGGAAACCAATCCTCTTTCCATTCTTTCCTTAATAGAAGGATTATAAATACCTTTTAACTCTTTAAGCATATTAGCATCACAAACAGAATTTCTTGTTGCTGTGTCATCATGTTTAAGATAACATATATCATGATGATATGCTGCTTTATCAACACGATTTACAGGCTTTGACCATTCTTTAGGTGTTAAATCAGGATTTAATCTTTTCTTTAACTTGGTACCAGGACCAGTAAAATTATGACCAGGTAAGTGCATTTCAACAGGTAAGTTATTGATAACCTTGTTTAACAACGATCCACCTCCTTTTTGTTGTTTAATAAATTGTGTTTTGGTTGTTCCACATTCTTTACATTTTCCACGCATCATATTTTTACCATTTTTACTTATGTAACACTCTTTTTCAGTAGTATCAGTTTGTTTTTTACACTTAACACAATACATTTTTTATATTAAATTTAATTTTTTAATATAAAATATGGATATTGTTAATTTATCATGGAATGAAGCGTTAGCAAAAAGATTTAACCATCCCCTTTTACCAAGAAGTATTAGAGGTTTAATAGTAGGTAAATCAGGATGTGGTAAAACTACACTATTACTTAATCTTTTGTTACGTCCTGATTGGTTAGATTATGATAACTTATGTGTTTTTGGTAAAAGTTTGTTTCAACCAGAATATCGCATACTTAAAAAAGCTTTTGAAGAAAAAATACCAAAAGAATATATACTAAGGTTGTTTTCACTTAAAAATGAAGTTCAAAACCGTGACATTTCACCTACAGCATTAGTTGAAGAATGGGCAAAAACAATTAAGGAAAAATCTAATATTAACTGTGAATTTTTTGAAAATGCAAGTGATGTACCCGATCCTAGGGATTTAAATGCATCAAATAAAAACTTAATGATATTTGATGACTTACTTTTAGAAAAGCAAAACAAGTGTGAAAACTATTATGTAAGAGGAAGACATAGTAATGCTGATTGTTTTTATCTAGCACAAAATTATTTTAGATTACCTCGTCAAACTATTAGAGAGAATGCTAACTTAATATGCTTGTTTAGACAAGACTTAAAAAATCTTAATCATATTTATAGTGATCATGTGGGTGATGATATGACTAAAACAGAGTTTATCAATTTTTGTAAAAACTGTTGGGAAAAACCGCATGGTTTTGTTGTGATTGATTTAACAAAGAACCGTAATGATGGAAAATATAGATGTGGTTTTGATAACTTTTATATACCAAGAGATTATAGAGATTACTATTAAAAAATATATTTTTGTTAAAATATATTTTTACTAAATATAAAAATGGAAGCAGAATTACTTGAAAAAATAGTAAAAAACACTAACCATAAAACATCATTTCAAATTATAGTAAGTGATAACAAAACAGAGTTTAAAACAAGATTTACTCCACCACTTCAATTAGAAAAAGATAAAGAATATGAAATAGCATTGGTTAATCTTGAAACTTATTATTCATTTCCTAATATTGATAAAAGTAATAATACTTTTGTTTATTCACCTGACAATGGTGGAACGTGGGTAAAAATAAGAATACCTGAAGGTTCCTATGATTTAGTTGATATTAATGATTTTATACATCAAGAAATGAGGAAAAAAGGTCATTATGACGTGATTAATGAAGAATATTATATTAGTATCTCCGCAAACACTAGTACCTTAAAATCAGTTTTAATTCTTGAAAATGAATATCAGGTGGATTTTAACCAAAATAGAAGTATTGGAAAGGTATTAGGATTTAACAAAGCAAAATATGTTCGAGGATTTCATGAATCTGAAAAAATAGTAAATATTTTAAGTATTAATAGCTTGTTAGTTAATATTGATTTAATCTCAGGTAGTTATGTTAATGGTTCGCAAAGAAACACAATTTATAGTTTTTTTCCAAATGTATCTCCAGGTTATAAAATAATAGAAAATCCAGTTAATCTGGTATACCTACCTTTAACGATGAATGAAATACATGATTTAAACGTTACGCTAACTGACCAAGATGGAAATATATTAAATTTAAGAGGAGAAACATTAACTATTAGATTTCATATAAGAGAAGCAAGATAAATATAAAATGTCAAACTACATTAACGCAAAAATAAATATATCAGAAGGGCAAAAGGAAAAAATTTTACATTCTTTTAGAAATAAAAACCCAGCAAGTATTCGTTTAAAACATAAAGATTTGCATGGTAAAGATGTAGTAGCATTAACTAAGTCTCAAGTAAATAAACTTACTAAAGCTTATAAAGCTGGTAAGGGAACCACGTTTAGAATGTCAACTAAACAACTTAAACACAACATGAAAGTAGAAGGTGGATTTTTACCTTTAATAGCTGGTTTGGCATCAGCTGCTTTACCTGTATTAGCAAAAACAGTATTACCTGCTTTAGGTGTGGGTGCCCTAACTGGTTTAGCATCAACAGGAGTTCAAAAAGCATTGGGTAACGGATTGTATCTTAAGAAAGGTGGTAGTATTTGTCAAGTTGAAACTGATGGTGAAGGTTTATATCTTAAACCATACAAAGGTAAAGGGTTAAAAAATAATGGTGAAGGATTGTATTTAAAACAAGGTGGAAAAATTTACGATGGAAAAGGTCTTCTTTTAGGACCTAATAGTCCATTTGCTAATATTCCTATATTAGGTGCAATATTGTAATATTAAAAAAATATGAATGTGCATAAATTTGGAAATATACCTAAAATGGTTCAACCAAAAACTATTTTTTGGAACCCTGTAGAAGTTAAATATCCAGCTAAAAAAGTTAATCCTGTTACTTGGGATGTTTTTACTCAACAACCCCTAATATTAAAAGCTGGTGAAACTAAAACCATTGTTTTAGGTTTTGGTTTCATGATGAGTAGGGGTGTCGTTTTAATTTCTCTATCATTCAACTTAAAAATTAAACAATTAAGTATTACAAATGAGGTAGTGTTGGAGGAAACCCCAGATGTGGTTACCACAATTACAAACAACTCTGGTAATCTATTAAAAATTAATGAAGGTGAATTTTTATGTCGCCTTTACTATTCTATTTAAAAAAATAGTTGTAATTAATAAAATGGAACTAAAAGAAAAGATTTATCCAGTATTACTAGAACCACGAAATATACCAAATGCACCATCATTAGAACCTATAATATCAGCAGAAGACAATGGTCAATCCTTTAGACTACAAAAAATATCAGAAATTCAAACATTTCTTGAAAATGAAGTTAAGGTTAGAGAGCAGTTATGTAAAAAGTATTCGAAGATCAGTAAATCAGTTGATAACGTTGAAACAGGACTAACTGTGGTAGCTTTAGGAGCAGGAGGAGGTGGAATAGCTTTACTAAGTACCATTGTAGCAATTCCAGCAACGATAGCTTTAGAAGGTTGTGCCTTAGCTGTTGGTCTTGCTGCAATTGTTAGTAAATTTGTGGTTAGAAGAACCAGAACAAAATCTGAAAAACACCTTCAAATTAAAATGTTAGCTGATGCAAAGTTAAATACGCTATTAACACATATATCTAAAGCTATCAGTGATAACAAAGTAGAACATTCAGAATTTACTTTAATTATGGATGAATTGGAAAAATATAAAGTGATGAAGGAAGAGATACGAGTTAAGACAAGGAAAAAAAGAAAGTTAGAGGAACAAGAAAGTTTAATCGAGAAGGGGAAACAGGAAGCACGGGAGGAATTCAGGAGGCTAGTAGAAAGAAACAATGGAACCCATTAAAGCTAAAACTAAAACCACCTAAGTTTAAATGTTCTTGCGCTTGTGAGATAGATAATACTGAATAAAAATAATAAGATAAAAAAATTTTTTTAACTTAAAAAATATGTCGTTTTTAAAGATAAAAGACCCTGTGAAAAGAGATCAAATTTTAAAAGAATATCTTGCAACAAAGAAAAGAATTCGTGATAGTCAGCTTGCAGAGAAAACAGGTGAAATTGAATTACAAACAGACCTTTCAAAGTTTTTTAAACCTATTACAGAAACACAAAAAGCTGCAACAAAGGAGATTACAGAAGGGCTTAAACCTATTAAAGAAGGGATTGAACAGTTACCTAAAGAGTTACCTCAACCAACACTATCAATCCTTGGAGACCTTGAGAAAGAGGAAGAGAAAGAGGAAGAGGAAGAAGTAGGATATTCATTATTAGATGAAAAATATAGTGAATTAAAAGAAGAATATGAAGAAAATATTGATAAAACATTTGGAATTAATAGGAAAGGTTTTAATTATTATATAGGTGATAAAATGATTGATTACGATGGCGAGCATCTTTGGGTTGGTGCAGAAAAATATCCACCAACAGATGGATTATGGGAACTTATTTTATCGAACAACCCAGAAAAAGATACCTATTCTGCCGAAGATTATTCAAATTATGTTAAAATCTTGAAACAAACTAGTGTCCTACACCGCAGTAATAACCCAGCCAACCCTTACCCCAAAGCCAACAAGGGGGATAAATGGAGATTTGTTAAACCTATTTGGAAAAGGACCACAAAAGTAGCTGGAAAAGGAATTACCATTATTCCATCTGACCCTAACTCACTATTAGAAAGATTAGACCTTTTAATGGCAAGTAAAGAAGCTGGTAATACAGGTGTAAGAAATGAGCTTGTAAGTATTTGTGATGAATTAAAAAGACAAGGTGTATTAAATTCAAAGCATTATAAAAAATTAATGTCTATACTATAAAATGATTACATCACAAAAGAGAGGATTTAAAAGAAATTATGCTTATGGTGGTGCAGGGATATTTGATACCTTAGCTAATTTTTTTACAAGGTTTTTTACAAGCAGCGCAGCCAAACAAATTGCATCTTCAGCAGTTGATGTTGGTAAGAGTGTTGCTAAGGAAGGAGCAAAGAAAGCGTTAGAGGTTGGAAAGAGTGCTGCGGTTGATGCAGGTAAAAAGTTAGTTCAAAAGGCTTTAACACCAAAATCTAAAAAGATTTTAGAAAAATATACTCAAAAGCCTACTACAACAACTCAACCTGCAACGCAAAATATTAATACCTTAATAGATGGTAGTGCCATTGCTATACAAGATTTAGTTAAGAAATTAAATAGTAGTGGTTCCGGAGTTAAAGTATTATGAAAAAATAAATTTAAGTTAAGCAAATTATTACATTAAATAAAAAAAAGAATGTCAAATCTTAAATTTAAAATAACAAAATATGAAAAATACAATACAAAAAGGGTTGGTATCCTTTTTGCTAACTTTAAGATAAATGAAGATTGTGAAATTCTTGAAGTTACCAATACAAGTTATGATTATAAAAAGGTTGTTTTAAAATTGTCACCTGAAAAAGCTGATATCATTAAGGAATTTGAAGAAAATGTAAATCAATATTTAGAAGAAAATGATATACCTAAGGTAACCATTCTTTATGGAAATAGAATTTATCCTAAAATGAGAAAAAGTTTTTCTGCAGAAAAACTTAAAAATATTAAACTTAAGAGTGTTTTTGTAAATGATGAAAACAAATCATTCCCTCAACTATGGTTAGATTATTAAAAAACAAAACTCAATTATAATTTTAACTTAAAAATTATAATTGTATATAATAAAATGGATATTTTAAACATTAAAGCACCAATTTTTAAAGATAATAGTATTGATGAATATGAATATCATGAGTATGACCCTATTACAGGAACCAATCTTAACAACCCTGGAGGAAATATTAGGAATGATATCGAAACACAAGATATTTTATATCACCCTTCAGAGTCATATCTTCAAATTTTTGGTGTATTAGAAAAAGCAAATGGAACAGCTTATACTGCAGCTGGGGCAAATGCAGATGATGTTACCTTAACAAATAATGGGTTGATGTATTTGTTTAAAAATATTAGATATCAACTTAGTGGTCAAGAGATAGAAAGTATTAATTACCCTGGTCAGGCTACAACAATGCTAGGTTTGTTAAAATACCCTGATGACTTTGCTAAATCACAAGGTCTAAACCAACTATGGTATAAGGATACCGATGACACTGCAAACGATGATAATAATCCTGGTTTTTTAGTAAGAAAACAGTATATTTTTAGTTCAAATCCTGTTGGAACATTTAGTTTTAGGATACCTTTGAAACATATATTTGGTTTTTGTGAAGATTACAATAAAGTTTTATATGGTATGAAACAAACACTAACCTTAACAAGAAATGATAACAACGATGCAATTTTTAGAGCACCAACTGTTGCAGCTGCAGGTGGTAATCCTGCTAGACATGAACCCGGTAGAGTTAGATTAACTAAAGTATCTTGGTTTATGCCCCATGTAGAGCCGGAAGACGGTAATAGGATGGTACTTTATAAATTTATCGAGAAAAAAGAAAAATTTCCAGTTGGGTATAGAATGATACAAAGCGATAGTATTGCGGTTCCACGGGCAGCAACAGGTTTTACTTGGAGGCTATCAGCTAAATCATCTCCTGAGGTGCCACGTTTTTTAATTGTTGGTTTTCAAACTAATAAAAGTGGTAACCAAGAAGAAAACCCAGCTATATTTAACAACTTAAATGTTAAAAATATTTATGTAATGCTAGGTTCAAAAAAATATCCAGCATATGATTATGATATAAATTTTCCTGCTAATCAAATTAGTAGAATATATAGTGAAGCCGCTTTGTTTAGAAAAAAGTTTTTTAACATGGATTAATTGGTATCAAACCCTAATATTACTCCTTCAGATTACAGACTCCTTTTTCCTTTGTTTGTGTTTGATGTATCAAAGCAAAGTGAAAGGTTAAAGTATTCTGTAACTGATATTCATGTTAAAACAACATTTGGAGCAAATCCACCTGCTAATACTGAAGCATATGCGGTTTTATTGAGTGATAGGTTGATTAACTTTCAGAGTGATGGAAATAAAATGAGTGTAGTTTATTAAGTAATTTTTACTTAAATAAAAAATGAAAAAGATTGCTGATTTTAAAAAGATATTAACAGATAACAATATTAAGTTTTATTCATATTGGAACAAGAAAAAATATATTGATGTTTTAAAGGAGCATGGATTGTATCCTGAAGAAGCTATACCACTTAAAAAAGAACCTAATTATGATAGATTAAAGGATATTGCTAAAAATCCAAAAACAGTAATATTAAAAGATGTTGAGACTGAAGAAGAAACAACATTTCCATCAATTTACAAGGCTAGTAAGTTTATAGATAAATGTCCTCAAACGATTGAAAATTGGAATGGTAGAGTATGGAATGGTAAATATAGAATTGATATTCAATAATTTTATTATTTTTCTAAAAATAATAAAATTTGACTTAAGAAAAATTTATTTATTTTAAAATTATGGCGATGAATTCTTTTTCACGAAGATTTATCAATAGATTAACAGATGCTAGTCAAATGATTGCATCTAATTTATATAGTGGTGCTCAAAGGGTTGTCTCAGCAGCAATTCCTCAGAGTGTTAGAAGAAGAGTATCTAATTTTACTAATTGGTTAACTGGTAATGTGCGTGAAGAGCAGATTCCACAAGTTTTAAACCAAGTTTTAGAAAATGTAGAAGAAGACTTACCAAGAAGAGAAATACCAAACACCGAATTAAGGCAAGAAGCGTCAGCATTAAGAGAATTTGCAACACAGCATGTTATAGATGGAGTAAGGGGATGGGGGCCGGATGATTTTTTAGAAGTATGTAGAGAAAGCATTACAAGTTTTTTAAGAAACCATAGAAATACAAAGGTAAAGCTAGTACTTTTATGTATATTTTCAAGGAAAACAGCGGAGGGTATCCAATATGCAGAAGTTCCACTTTCTTCACATCATGAAATTATTACAAGGGAAAGTGATGTAAATGAAATGTATGATGAAATGGTAGAACAAATTATGGAAAATTTTACAGCTTTTTTACGATCAGGAAGTGGATGGGTATTTGAAGAAGTTATAAAATTAAAATTGTATGTTGTAGAAAATAGACCGTTATGGGAGGGGCTAGCAGGTTCATGGATGCCTTTACCAGCAGGATTAAAAAGATCAAATAACAGAAATCGTCTTGTTAATATACAAAATAAGGAGGACCATAACTGTTTTTTATATTGTGTTATGAGGGTGGTTTATCCGAAAAAAAGAACATTCGGAAATAGTTGACAAAAAATTAAAAGAACAAATAAAAGAATTAAATATGAAAGGAATAGAATGCCCTGTTAAGTTATGTGATATTAATAAATTTGAAAATCAAAATCCAGATTTTTCTATCGTTGTTATAGGTTATGATGAGAAAGATGGATTATATCCCCTTAGAAGGCAAAGAAAAGAAACTTTTGATAGAAAACATTTGGTGATTCTTTTGTTAATAAAAGATGAAGATGAAAATAGCCATTATGTTTGGGTAAAAAACCCAAGTGCACTATTAAGAGCAAAAATAACAAAAAATACAAATAAAATATTTTTTTGTTGGAGCTGTTTAGGTCATTTTACAAGTGAAAGTGTTTTAGAAGATCATAGAGTGTTTTGCTATGAAGAAGATGCTGTAAGAATTAAAATGCCTTCAAAAAACCAGTGTACACTAATGTTTAAAAACTGGGTTAAAACACAATGGCATCCTTTTGTTGTTTATGGTGATTTTGAAACGATGCTTGTACCAATACAACATGCAAAACCAGACCCAAGTAAAAGTTCAACAACAAAAATTCATATGCATGTCCCAACAGGCTATGCTTTCTTTTTAAAGAGTTTTGATGAAAATGTTTTTAAGTCTAGATTGTTACTATATCGAGGGGAAAAAGCAGAGGAAAAGTTTGTGAAAGAAATAGAAAACCTAACCAGGGAGATTTTTAAATTGTCAAAAAAAGATATGATACTTACTGCAGAGGATGTAAAAGATTTTAATAAGGCAGATACTTGCTATCTTTGTAATAAGAAGTTTGGAGAGGAAGAAAAAAGTGATGAAGAAGAGGAAAGCGATGAAGAAGATGGAGTGGAAGAAGAGGAAGAAAAAGGAAAGAAAAAGAAAAAAGATGAAGATAGATGGAAAAAAGTAAGAGACCACTGTCATTTTAGTGGTAGATATAGAGGAGCAGCACATAATAAATGTAATCTTAAATTTCGTAAACCAAACTTTCTCCCTGTTTTCTTTCATAATTTGTCTGGATATGATACTCATTTGTTTGTTAAAAATCTTGGTGTTAGTGAGGGGGAAATTAATGTAATTCCAAATAATGAGGAAAAATATATAAGCTTTACAAAAAAGACTTTTGTAGATCAGTGGGAAAATAAAAATAAAACAATAGATATTTATAAGGATACAAGGTTTTTAGATAGTTTTAAATTTATGGGTACAAGTTTAGCAAAACTGGCAGAAAATTTAAAAGATTATCAATTCAAAAACTTAAAAAGTGAATTTCCAAAAGAAGAAGAGTTTAAACTTCTTCGTAGAAAGGGTGTTTATCCATATGAATATATTGATTTTTTAGAAAGGCTTAATGAAACACAATTACCACCTATAGAAGCATTTTATTCAAAACTTACTGGGGAAGGAATTACAGAAGAAGATTATAAACATGCAAAAAAGGTATGGAAAACATTTAAAATTAAAACTCTTGGTGAATATCATGATTTATATTTAAAAACGGATGTTCTTCTTTTAGCTGATGTGTTTGAAAGTTTTAGAGAAGTTTGTTTTAACGTTTATAAATTAGACCCTGCTTGGTATTTTACTGCACCTGGTTTAGCTTGGGATGCTGCATTAAAGTTAACTGGTGTTAAGTTAAAACTGATTAGAGATGAAAATAAAATCCAATTTATTGAAAGGGGGATTAGGGGTGGGATTTCATTGATTGTTAAAAGGTATACAAAAGCTAATAATAAATATTTAGGTAAAAAGTACAATTCAAATATGCCTTCAGTATTTTGTAAATATTTAGATGCAAATAACTTGTATGGTTGGGCAATGAGTCAGAAGCTTCCAATTGGTGGATTTAAATGGATGACAGAAAAGGAATTAAACAACTGGGAGCGGCATTCCTGTTTTTTAGAAGTTGACTTAGATGTTCCTAAAGAGCTGCATGATTATTTTAATGAGCTTCCTCTTGCTGCGGAGAGAAAAAAAGTAAATAAAGTTGAAAAGCTAGTACCAAATTTACATAATAAAAAGAAATATATTATACATTATAAAAGTTTAAAACAGTGTTTAAGTCTTGGTTTAAAATTGAAGAAGATACATAGAGGGATTAAGTTTAAAGAGAGTGATTGGTTAAAACAATACATAGATTTAAACACACAACTAAGAACAAAAGCGAAAAATGATTTTGAAAAGGATTTTTATAAGTTAATGAATAATTCAGTATATGGTAAAACTATGGAAAATATAAGAAAAAGGGTAAATGTTAGGCTTGTCAGAAGTAGGAAATCAGCTAAGAAATACATAAACAAACCAAACTTTAAACATTTAGAAATATTTAATGAAAATTTGATAAGCATTCATATGGGAAAAACTCAGATAAAATTTGATAAACCAATATATTTAGGGTTTTCCATTCTTGAGTTAAGTAAAACTTTGATGTATGATTTTCACTATAACTATATTAAAGCAAAATATGGGGATAGAGCAACTTTAGGACTTACTGATACTGATAGTTTATTATATGAAATTAAAACAGAAGATTTTTATAAAGATATTTCAGATGATGTTAAAGAAAAGTTTGATACAAGTGATTACCCAAAAGAGGGACATCCTTCTGGAATTCCAGTTGGTATAAATAAAAAGGTAATTGGAATGTTAAAGGATGAAACAAATGGGGAGGAAATAGAAGAATGT
This sequence comes from Tridacna gigas, assembly GCA_945859785.2. Taxonomy (NCBI): domain Eukaryota; kingdom Metazoa; phylum Mollusca; class Bivalvia; order Cardiida; family Cardiidae; genus Tridacna; species Tridacna gigas. The sequence goes on along the minus strand of OX244031.2, from coordinate 8,275,597 downwards.
ATTGGATTAAAACCAAAAATGTACAGTATTAAAATGGGTGATGGAGGGGAAAATAGAAAATGTAAGGGGATTAAGAAAAATATAATTAAGAAAACTATAACACATCAGGATTATCTGAATTGTTTAGAAAAAAATAATATTCAACATAGAACAATGACAAATATAAGAAGTTATAAGCACCAAATTTATACAGAAGAAATTAATAAAATTGCATTAAGTGCAAATGATAATAAAAGGTTTATTTTACCTGATGGAATTCATACACTTGCTTTGGGACATCATAGGATAGAGGAATACAAAAAATATTAAAATATTTTTATTTGTTGGTAAAAACAAATAAAAAATTATTTTTTAATTTTACCACATGTTAAACATTCTAAAACATAGTTTTTGTTAATATTTCTTCCTGTAATATAATTCATTATATTATTAAATAATAGGTTTTCTTTTAGTTTTCTTTCAAATCTGCCTAAACAATCATTTTCATGATGGAGATTGTTGTAAGATACATTAAAAAGACCATATTTTTTATTTTCAAAAATTGTATATTCTCTCCAATTTGTCAATTCTTACATTTTTTTAGATAGCTCACTTCTTTTTTCATTATAATTTGATATTAAGTTATTAATGATGTCTACTTCTTCATTTATTTTTTCAATTGTCTCTAAATCTTCTTTTGTTAAAGTATCTCTATATTTTTCTTTTGTGTTTAGTAAAAGAACATAATTTTTTAATTCTTGTAAAAGTTTAATATAAGTTTCTTTTCCATATTCTATTTTTTTCTCTGTATTATAGTTTATTCCTCTTTTTAATTTTTCATATTTTTCTTTAAGATTGGAAACTTCTTTTAATTGCCAGTCAAAAAGTAAAAAATCCTCCTTTCTTAATTTAAATGGAATATATTTTTTCGGATAATGTGTAATTGGATATTTTGATGGTGGTAGATACCTTTTTATTTTATCTTCTTCCATTTTGTTTTTATTAAATAAAAATTTTTGCTTAATTCCTTTTTTTTTTTTTTTTTTTTTTTTTTTTCATCAAAATCTTAAGCCATCCACAAACATATAAGCTGGTTAGCCGTTGCGTTATTCGTTGGTTAATGAGGGGATCGAAGGTTAAGCAATTGTTTGATGTAAGGGTTTGCTGGCTAGTTAAGTAACTGGTTAACTGATGCGTTGGTTTTTCTTAATCAAAAATTTTTTAATTTTTTTAATTTTTTTTTTAAAAAATTGATTTTAAGTAAAAAATGTTGTTAAAAAAGGTTATGCTATTTGTTTGTTGTAAGGGTTTGTTGGGGGTTATATTGCATTGGTTAACTTATGAACTGGTTAGCTAGCTAAATCAAAAATTTTTTTTATTTTTTTAAAAAAAATTAAATTTAAGTAAAAATGTTATAAAAAAAGGTTATGCTATTTGTTTTGCTAACCTTAATCAGATTGTCTTGTTAATCCTATTTTGTTTTTAATTTTATGTGCATGTTAATGTTGCATGAAATTGTTATTATGATGATTATGTGTTAAGTGAGTGAGTGAGTGAATGAGTGATTGGCTAGCCGTTGCATGATGTGAGATGTGTTGGTTGATGGGGGAGGGGGGGTATTACATATTTAAACTCAAACAAATAATGTATCTAATGGGGTAAATCTGTTTTTTCCTCAAAACAACAAAATATATACTACTGACACCTAGGAGGCCGCCATTATTGCGCTTTGCCTGACCCGATAACGTAGTGGTAGGGGCAGGTAATCCAGACTACCTTTATACGGACGAGGTTAGATGTAGGTACGGAATCGGCCGAGTTATGACGAGTGAGCCTGTCCGGTGTGGTGTCAGATAAATATTCGCTGTACGCGATTCTACCACTCTTTCATATAACCTTGTTGTGGAGATTACCATGAAATATAAACAAGCGGATTGTATAGATCAAAGATCAGACTGCACGTTCTGTGCAGTCTGATCTTTGATCAATACCGTCCACTAAAGCCCCTGTTTTCGCTCAATGTGTTAAAACCACATAAAATTCCATTAATTGAGTACCGGAGAAAGCAAATCACGATCAGAATGCATGAACATGCAGTCTGATTATGGTTAACTTCATTCGCAGAAGACACAGTTCGAAACACGGAGGACTTTAGTTTAACCATTTACCTTATTAATCCCGTATTTCAACGAACCTCGAGGAAGCAATCTTTGGAAAATATTGTGGCAAAACGAGATAATTATGGTAACCACAACTTTCTCATTTTTCCACAATGTTTTCTTTGTCATCTTATTATCATTTTATTATCATTTTCATTAGTAGTCAGGTCCCAGATGAATAAAGTCGTATGCATATAGGAACGCATTACAGTGACTCGGCGACAATTTGGTGCGAAGCCATGTGAACTTGGCTGATTTATATGAGCCATGCTCTGTGGAAAGGGGCCTTAATGCATTTGCAAAAAGTATCGACCCAGTTCAGTCCGCGCAGGCTGATTGGGGCCGAAAGTTTTTGCTTTTGGTAAATTTTCTGTATGCCAAAGGAGCATATTACATGTACCTTATGATTCAGTCGGTTGTTTAACAAAATGGATTTTGTGGATCCTCGATTATATAATGACTTACTTGGTATAATGTATCACGGACATGTATTAAACCCCCTTTTGCCAGAGCATGGCTTATAATTTTTTGAAAAAAAAAGAGTGGCTATACCATTGACAAAACCTTTATCGAATTAGGTCGCGAAGATATACTGATAAAATTTTGTAAGTATACATGGACCATTTGTTTGACTTTGAACACGGTCAAAAATGTACGCTTTTGTCCCTCATCTTCTAAAAAGAATTTATTGAAAACATCCTTGCAAAGTATAGATGGTTATTGTAAACAAGCTCTGTGAAAAGAGGGTTTAATGCATCTGCAAAAAGTATCGATTCATGTGTGCCTGCGCAGGCGGCGCAGGCTGACACGGGTCGATACTTTTTTTTTTTTTTTTTGTTATTGGTCCATTTTCTTCGTGTCGAAGGATCAGTTTACCTCAAAATTCTGTCGATTGTTTCACAAAATAGATTTAACCCTTTACCGCACAATGCCGCCCTTTTAACGCCCCTAGGAAAGAAGCCTTTTGAAAACATTGTGGGAAAAGGAGAAAATGCTGGTAACCAGCATTTTCTCCTTTTTCCACAATGTTTTCTACCCTATCAATAGAAAACTGCACCATTTGACCCACATTAAAATTGTCGTCTGCAAATGCTATCAATTTCGACAAGGCTAAAATTTTGTCGTCTGGTAGAGGGTTAATGGATCTATAATTATGCGAAGTCTTGATTGATACAATACATAACGGCGATGCATTAAACCCCCTTTTGCCAGAGCATGGCTAAAATTTGTTTTTGTAAGGAGGAATTGCTTGTTACGGGAGTTTATGTTCTTTTTCTTACAATGTTTTCAGAGTTAGTCAGCAACAATATATTGAAAGCTGTCTACAAGAAGTTATGTGTTTGATTCTTTTGCCAAACAAACCCGTATCCTAACGCCCTTCACTCCATAGGCTTTTTCAAACACTGAAGAAAACGGAGAAAGTGCTTGGAACCAGCATTGTCTCCCTTTCCCGCAATATTTCTTACCCTTCCAATGACATATTTCATTTAATTGAACAACATGTAGTTGGTCGTCTGCAAAAGCTTTCAATGTGGACAATTCCAAACGGTTGTCCGGTGAAGAGTGTGCGAGGATAAAATCGTGAATATTCCTACTTGTGTAATTATATAAACATGTTATATATGAACCACGCTCTCACAAAAGGGGGCTTGATGCATCTCCGTAATTCATGATACCGAGCAAGTCATCACATAATAAGGAATCCATATAGGACATTATGTCTAACAAGCGACTGTATCATAAGGTAGACTGGTCCTTTGACGTATAGAAAATTGAGCAATAGCGAAAAGTTTCGGTCCAGGTCAGCCTGCGCGAAGTGCGCAGGCTGACCTGGATCGATACGTTTCGAAGACGCATTAAGCCTCCTTTTCATAGAGCATAGCTCAATTACAGATCTGGTTATGAACACATTTAAACCCAAATTCTAAAAAACCTACAAAACACCGCAAATATGAAAGAGAGACACACGGGAAATGAATTCTTAAAAAGATATTTGTAAAAGGATCGATTGCTTGCAGCAAGTCTATTACAGTACCCAGTCCAATTTTAGACTGGCCCGAAACCAAATAATAAAACGGCAAAAAAAACACACACATTTTAGGGAAAGGAATGTCGTTTAACAAAAAAGGGAGGAGATATTCGGATAAAAGAAGCAATTTATGGTCGTAACAAGTAATGTCTCTTTTTCCGATCATATTTTGAAAAGATAATTGCTGCAGGGTAATGGTGGGAGGGATAAAAGTCATAAATGACAGGATTGCACTAGTCTTGCTATATAAAGTGAAAAACATGAGAAAAGCACCAACTTCAACGTGTACTCAGCAAACACGTTTCAGATTTTTTTAAACCTTTACCCAAAAACAAAATTTTATACTGGTGCAAATTGAAAGCATTTGCAGACGACAAAATAAATGTGAATCAAAATTTGAAATTTGGTTTGGGAAGGGTAGAAAACATTGTGGGAAAAGGAGAAAATGCTTGTTACCAGCATTTTCTCCTTCTCCCACAATGTTTTCCAAAGCTTTTTTTCTCATGGTCGTTAAAAGTCGGGATTGTGTAGTAAAGAGTTAAACCTTTCATCACTAAGTGCGAATAAAGGATCTTTATGGAACGGCATAAAACAATATCAGACTGCACAGAACGTGCAGTCGGGTCCACGTTATTAGTCTAGTCTGTATGATAAATACGAGCAATCCTGTGTGAAAAGGGAGCTTATTGTATCTGCAAAAAGTATCGACCTATGTCAGCCTGCGCAGTCCGCGCAGGCTGACATGGGTCGATACTTTTTGCTATTGATCAATTTTCTCCGTGTCCAAGGACGGTCTTCCTGCAGATTCCGGCAATCGTTAAACCAAATGGAATTTATGAATCCCTAATTATGTGATCACTTGATTGGTACAATGCATCATAAAAGGCTGGTAACCAGCATTTTCACCTTTTCCCAGACTGTTTTCTACCCTTTCACAGAAAATGTTTTCTACCCTTTCACAGATAAATTCCATCATTTGAGCAGAACTGAATCTGTCGTCGTTAAATGAATCAATTTTGATGAGTCTAAAATTTTACCATATGGTACAGGGTTCATACAAGTCGCTTGCGTAAAGTTTTTCCCACTTAATCCTGTGATTTAACTACCATTAGGAGGAAATCTTTCGAAAATAATCTCAGAAAAGGAGAAGATGCCGGTAACCAGCAGTTTTCCAATTTCCCACAAGGTTTTAGAAACCTTATCGAAGACAAGTTCTTTGAGACCATAAGAGAGAAACTTTTTTTTTTTTCCAAATACTGCTATATACATTGCCAGGAGAGTTGCCCAATGTGTTTTCTCGAAAAGTCGTAAAGTGCCGGATATCAAAGTACTTTGGACTGAACGTACATGTATTTATAACTCTTTACCAAACGAGACAAAATTGGAGTCGTCCAAATTGAAGGCATTTGCAAACGACGATTCAAATGTAACTAGAATTATGCTTTTTGACTGTGTAGACAGTCAAAAAGGGGTAGACAACATTGTGAGAAAAGGAGAGAAAGCAGGTTACCAGCACTTTTTCCTATTCTCGCTATGTTTTCAAAAGCTTTCTTCCCGTTGAGGCAAGGTTTCTTTCCGGCGATTTTTCGCCTCTTACCTCTGATGCATGTGAGAAAAGTAGTTCGTTGGCTTAGAAAAGCTGTTAAAACTACAAGAAAAACAAGTCAAAAGCTTTATTTTATCAGGTATCAACTCGGAATTGTGTAGTATAGGGTAATAACGCATTGAATCTTATAAAATCAGTACAGTCGTGGTGATCCGTGAATATCTAGGTGTGATATAAAATAAATACCCTTAACTTCAGCCCTCCTACAGACGAAGACATTTTGGGTCATGCAGTAGACCACAAACCGAAATGATTTTGACAAAAGAGAAAAATACTCGGGAGGAGCAATTTATCCTTTTGCCGCTGTGATTTCTTTCCACCGTTTAGTCTGTAAACAGTTAATCCTGTTGAACATCCTTATTTTACCAGGATGTTTTCGATGTCGCCGGCTGTAAATTTGTTTTAGGCGGTTATGAGCCGATGCAAACACAATGACACCGTGTCTTCTGCCAAATATTAACCCTGCACCAAATATTCCCGACTTTTAAAGACCCCCGATGAAAACATCTTTTGAAAATTTGTGGGAAAAGGAGAAAATGCTGGTAACCAACATTTTCTCCCATTTCCATATCTTTTCTATCCTTTTAGAAACAACTTCCATCATTTGAGCCACAATTACACCTTTACCACACAATCCCCAGTTTTAACGAGCCTGACGAAGAATGCTTTTCAAAAAAAAATGTGGAAAAAGGAAAAAAATGCTGGTAACCAGCATTTTTTTTTTCCTTTTCCAACAATGTTTTCTACCATATCAGAGAACTACAGCTCATTTGTATCAGTTTATAATTTGTTGTCTGCAGTCATTTTCAATTTGGGAGACTCCACACCATGTTGTTTGGGGTAGGTTTAATTAACCGTTTGCAACAGTTTTCAATAAGAAGTGTAAAACTGTGTCGTCTGCCAAATATTAAATTAATGCGATTTTGATAATAGAGACAGGCCGAATCATAATAGATATTTGTCTGTGAGAACTAGTTGTCGACAGCGACATATAAAATTAACACCTTTCCTGTTCCACGATTATCTACCGTTCCATTCAGAGGGAAAAAGTGTATTAATGAAGTTGACATATAAGGACGGGAGATGAACGGACATTTCTTTGTATTCGTGTTCTTGTCTTTACCGGCCCTAGTCACCAGTCAAGGTATTGTAAGGTCTTTAAAACCGGAATGCGGTGACTCTAATACTAACATTTTTTTCACTAACATAATAATATGTGTTAACTAAAAATATATATGAATATAACAATTTATCGGGTAATTTGTTTCACTTTTCTCTTATCTAGATGTTTAAGGATTGTAGCTATACGTAAAGGATGTCTTCTCGATTCGATTAATTTTGAATAATTTATAGCACGTAAGAGTAACAATAGCAAAATTTGTTGCCTAAGTGGACCATGACAACCAAAATCTGGGACCATATTTACCAACCATTTTGAATCGCATTCTAATCATCTAATTCTCCAACATTTTCTAAATTTCAAAGTAATGTAATTTCTGATCGGCTAAACCAGATGAGCTATGCTCTGTGAAAAGGGGGCTTAATGCAACTGCGAAAAGTATCGACCCAGGTCAGCCTAAGCCGAAACTTGTCGCTATTGGTCCATTTTCTGTATGTCAAAGGACCAGTCTACCTTATGATTAAGTCGGTTGTTTACAAAAAAAGGTAGCAATTATGGATCCATAATTATGTGATGGCCTGCTTGGTATGATGCATTACGGAGATGCATTAAGCCCCCTTTTGCCAAAGCATGGCACAAATGCTTTAGCCGACCAGAAATTGTGTTACTTTCTTATGATTCATAAACAGGGTATAAGGAACCAGATGAAGTACCGTATATATTTAGGGTGTTTGACCGAGAATAATTCACAAGAAATCGGATGGTGCGGATCACAGATAGGTGTATTTGTTAATCAGTCTGATCTTGCTCTGGACTTGATGCAAAAATTGTCAAGAGCATGCTTGAAAGAACCGAATAGCGCTCAAAAGCCTATTTTACAGTTGCGAACCTAAGCCAAGGTAGTGCAGAGGTAACGAACGGTGTTTGTTTACTCGAGGTTCGAGTTTGAGCATTGGCTCTGTAAAAATATTTCCGAGGACTGATAAAAGATCAATGTGATAGGATTCATTCTTTAACCATTAACCTGCTAAGTAAGTTAAATGAAGCTTGCAAAGCGACAGTAAAAATCCGACTTTTGCTATTTCAAACTTATTTTTAGAGAAAAATATCTTCTTATCGGACAGTGGAGATCCAAGATCAGACTGCACGTTCTGTGTAGTCTGATCTTTATCTGTACTGTCAGCAAAAGGTCATTGAGTCGCGCTTATTAGCCTAAGGGTTAATTAGTATAGCGCTTTACGTTATCTCGACTCTATTTACTAAAAAATACTAACTATGGAATAGCTGAGCAATACCCGAGAGAAGTGATGGATACCCGTCGAAAACTTATCCCGATCATGCGAAAGGCCAGAGAGGATGGAAAAGAAGCATACCTCAGAGTTGACAAACTGTACATTGATAAGAAATTGTATGAGGAAAGCAGCTAGGATCAATGTGAGAGTGTTGTAAAGTGCCTATCTTGGAACATTGAAGGGTTAACAACTGAGAAATTGAATGACAGTAACTTTCTACAGCTTATTTCTAATTATGATTTAATTTGTTTCAGTGAAACATGGACTAATAAACATTCAAATATTGAGATAAAGGGTTATTCCAATCCAATACATTCATTTCGTAAATTTAAACATAAGCGTGCAAAAAGATCAAGCGGCGGCTTGGTAATCTATATTAAAGACAGTATTCGAAAGGGCGTAAGCATTGTGAGAAATGAACTTGATTGTATTGTTTGGTTGAAATTTGATAAGGGTTTCTTTGGCTTACCAGAAAATTTATTTCTGGCTGCTTTGTATTTTGCCCCAGAGAATTCCCCTTCCTATGAGTTATATGATGGCGACTTGTTTCAGATATTACAGAATGACGTTATGCATTTTAGTAATCTCGGAAGCGTCTTCATCACAGGAGATACAAATAGCCGAGTTGGTCTAAAATTGGATTATGTAGAGAGGGATTATTTTTTGGATATGGAGGAAATTTCATACACCGAAATTCCTCCCAAACGTACGTCACGTGACACAGGGTATAATAGATTGGGTGACCATTTGCTAGACTTTTGTAAATCTACAGGAGTTGTGATTGTTAACGGTAGATTTTCCCATGACAATAACATAGGTAAACTTACCTGTATTACTTACAACGGTCAAAGTACCGTAGACTATTTATTGACCCATGCTCACAATTTTTCTTACCTGGCTGATTTTAGAGTTCATGATTTTGTAGAATTTTCGAATCATGCTCCTATATCATTTTCATTTAAAACCAACCTAGTTAAACATTACAGTAAAAATAAAAATAGTACATATTACAAATGGAACGATACTTACAAGGCCCAATTCTTGAATGACATTTCAAGAGGAATAGAAAATCTTCGAGAAAGCCTACTTTTTGAAATAGAAAATCATAGCGAGTCTGACGTATTACTTACCAAGTTTACGGATTTCTTATGCAAATGTGGCAACAGGTACTTTAAAAGGCATGTGTGTAACCCGGACAATAATTTAGTAAACCACGATCAAGCATGGTTTGATAGTCAGTGCCGCGACAAGCGCACTTTGTACCGCTCAGCTCTAAATCATTTTAACAAGTTTAAAACCGAATCGGCTCGTAAAGAGCTATTTGAAAAACGCAGAGATTATAAAAATTACTGTCGAAAACGGAAATCTCAATATAATTTAAATATGGCCAATCAAATGAATGAAATGAAGCGAACGCGACCGCGAGAATTTTGGAAACTATTTAAAAAGAAACAATCGAACACTGCGGGAGAGGAAATTTCAATCGAAAACTTTCAGAACTACTTTAAAACTTTAGCGTCAGAAAATGAAGGGAAACCCAACGAAGAGGTAGATCATTTTCTGTCGAACTTTAATGTGGCCGATACTTCCGCTACATTCGAGGAGCTAGATACGAGAATTACACAGTCTGAGATCAGACGCGCGTGCAAACAATTGAACACTAACAAGGCATGCTCGATGGATAGCATACTATATGAATACCTAAAAGAGAGTATCGATCTAACCGTAAGCTCCTTCGAAATCTTTTTTAATTACATACTGGAAACAGGAAACTTTCCAAAAAATTGGTCAAAAGGTCTCATTATCCCCATTTTTAAAAAAGGCGATCCGTCCGATCCTTCGAACTATCGGGGTATAGCATTGATAAGCTGTTTCGCGAAGCTATTTACTGTTATACTTAACAATAGGCTGAAGGAATGGGCGGATAAGAATAGTATCCTAACGGATGCTCAGTTCGGATTTCGATCGGGTCTCGGCACTGTCGACGCGGCCTTTATTTTAAATTCTATTGTTGAAAGACAATTCAACAATAGGAAGAAACTGTTCGCATGCTTTATTGATTTTCGCAAAGCGTATGACTTGATTGACAGAAATGCGCTATGGTTCAAATTGATAAAGAGTGGTATAGATGGTAAGCTTCTCTGCGTGCTCAGATCCATGTATTCCGATGTTAAACTATGTGTTAAACATATGGGTAATATTTCTGATTTATTCGACAGTAACTTGGGTTTATTACAAGGGGAGGTAACTTCCCCTATCATCTTTTCTCTCTTCCTAAATGATATAGAGCTACATTTACAGAATAACCTTCATTGTGGTATTAATATTGACCAATTATCGATATACTTGTTGCTCTTTGCAGATGACGCGGTTGTTTTATCCGATAGCGAGGCGGGTTTACAGGATTCATTAGATCGATTAAAAGAATATTGTTTGAAATGGAATTTAACAATTAACACGGATAAGACAAAAATAGTTATATTCCGAAAAGGTGGACGATTACGTGAAACATATAGGTGGTACATCAATGGTCAAGATATAGAGGTTGTCAGCACATTTAATTATCTTGGATTAGTGTTTTCTAGCGGTGGCTCATTTGTACATGCCACGGACGCTCTGGTTGGAAAAGCACTGCGGGCCATTTATTCATTATTTAGTATAACCAAAAATATCGAAGTGCCTGTTCAAGTCATGTTCAGTCTTTTTGACGCCTTTGTTGGATCCATTTTGGGATATAACTGTGAAGTATGGGGTTTTACCAGGGCCGAAAATATTGAACGTATTCACAGAAAATTTTGTAAATGGTTACTTAATGTAAAAATGTCAACAAATTCTCTTGCGCTATACGCAGAAGTAGGCAGGTTCCCTCTAATTATTAACAGACAAACTCGAATCATCAAATATTGGCTAAAATTGTTCCATCAGAAATCGTCTAACTACTTATTGTCGGCGGTAATTAATGACCAGGTTCACGAAATAAACAAAAATTCCCGAATTAATAATTGGGCAAATAAAGTAAAAAATCTTTTAGAATCATCGGGGTTCGCTGACGTATGGATATATCCAGAGTCAGTGACTCTGGATAAATTCATTCCAATTTTCACCAGCAGACTAAGAGATATCTACATTACTCAATGGCATACAGGTATCCAAGAATACAGCTCACTGACGCTCTATACATCTATTAAAACAGACTTCCTTCGAGCGAAGTACCTTGATGTGATTGGGAAAAGGTCATTGCGAAATATAATAGCTAAATTAAGACTTTCATCACATAATCTTATGATCGAAAGCGGTAGGCATCGAAAAATAGAAAAAATCAGACGAAAGTGTATATTGTGCGATAAGGATGACATCGAAGATGAATATCATTTTATCATAATTTGCCCTTTTTTTCATGATTTAAGACAAAAGTTCATAGATAAATACTACAGAATAAAACCAAGTGTATTCAAATTTACGAAATTACTTAATTCAGACCAAAAGAAAAATTTGACAAACCTTGCCCTTTCTTGTAAATACGCATTTTTAAAAAGAAACCAGTTCATGTTACAGTAAGTATTGCACTCTCACTCAGCCTTTTGTTACACTGCTTTTGGACCACAATTTTCAACGATATGCATGTTTTACAATGTACTGATTGTACAATGAGTATGTATACTTGTGTGCATAATAAAGCTATTATTATTATTATTATTATTATTATATTATATTTATGGGGGAAGCAGTGATTGGCTAGGCAATCAAAATAGTTTTGAGCAGTACAGATTTAAAAAAAAAAAGTTCTAATGAATAAATAACACGCTGGAATAATAAAATATTCTTACGTAATACATAAAGTTTCTGGTATGAACAAAAGCATTGCTCCAGCAATAAGAATTACTTTATAAAGCGGACAGAATGTTTTAGAGATATTGGCGTTCATTACATTTACTTTAGTGTAAAGTATTTACAACTTTACAATACGGACAGAATGTTTTAGCGATTTTGGCGTTCATTGCATTTACTTCAGTGTAAAGTATTTACTATTTTACAATGCAGACAATGCGGACAGAATGATTTAGAGATTTTGGCGTTTATTACATTTACTTTAGTACTTTAATGTAAAGTATTACTAGTAACTGCTTTATTATGCAGACAATGTGTACAGAATGTTTTAGAGATTTTAGCGTTCAATGCATTGCTTTTCAACAACACTGAGAGTTTGCAAGAGCTCTCTGATTCTGTTGGTGTCGAACCAATCAATCAGTGCATTGTTGAAAGGGAATGGCTTCTATAGACAGAAGACTGCGATATTTTTACACATTTCTGGCTGTGATACTGGGAGCTTTACTTTACCTTCTGCACAGGGTGTACTATCATAGGAATTTGGCATTGTTTTAAACTTATTCTATAATACTTGTATCCCAGATGATTTTTTAGGAGCATTTTTTTCACACATCTCACATTTATGTTAATCCGACAAATCAACGAAATACGCGCCATACATGGCCCGGCTGTCGATAGAACATTCGTTCTAAAGTCACAAAGCCCATGACCAGCCCCAACTACAATCGCCCAACAGCAGTTGTGATCAGCAACTGTTTTCAAAAAGACGAAGGAGTATAAATATTATGAGGCAAAACAGAATTAGGCCCTTTCATCAAAGTTATCGAGGAACAAGGGCTGACCATGACGCACTCATGCTATGTACAATTGTAGATTGAATTTATATGTGCCATGCTCTGCCAAAAGGGGGCATAATGCATCTCCGTGATGCATTATACCAAGCAATTTATCACTTAACCCTTTCCCAAACAAACCCTGGTTTTCACGTGTCTGCAGTACAAGTCTTTTGAAAACACTGTGGGAAAAGGAGAAATTGCTCGTAACGAGCAATTTCTCCTTTTCCCACAGTGTTTTCTATCCTTTTTGATAACTTTCTGCCATTTTCATCAAATTTAAAATTGTCGTCTGCAAACTCTTTCAATTTGGACCAGTCCAAAATTTGTCGTTTGGGAAAGGGTTAATCATGGGTCCATAATAACCACTTTTTGTAACAATCGACTGAATTCAATCACGAGGTAGATTGGTCCTTGAACATACAAAAAAAAAATGACTAATAACGAAAAGTTTCGCACCAGGTCAACCTGCGATGACTGCGCAAGCTAAACTGGGTCAATACGTTTCGCAAATGCATTAAGCCCCCTTTTCACAGAACAGCGCTCATATAAACTGATCATTCTGACTAATCCATGCTTTTCTGTCCAGTAATTCACACAGTATTTCTCCAAGCCACTGGCTACTTTTCCAGATAACCGCTCGCCGAAACAACGATCAGCGATGAGAGAGGAGTGAATCCGGTGACAATGATTGTCATCAATCCTCGGTTAGAAATTGATCGAGCTGGCGAATCGAACCCACGACCTTCTGGTTTCAGGTCCTATACCTAACCGACTGAGGCTTGGTTCATGTACATGTATCTCATAGCAAGATGGTTAATGTTAAATATCCATTAGACGGCTTGTTTAAAGAAATGTGTTTTTTTTTTTACCTAAGACAATGTTACTTTTATAATTACCTCAAAATGAAAGGATTGGAAAACAAGTTGCCTAAATATTTATGTAGTTATTAATATATAATATTGACGCTTTTTTTTTTTCCCGAGCCTGTTACATACTTCGTGTTGATTCTGCTACTGGCCCTGTCTAGCCTACCTACATTTTTTCTTACAACTTACGGTACCAGATGTTCTTTCTTTGCATAGTTCTGTATTTTATAATAACATTTGGCTAGTATTTTCTTGTTTCAGTTGGTGCCTGCACGTCGACAGCTGATTGTGTGGCCAATTCTGTATGTATCGGTGTTCCCAACGGTGAATGTTACTGTCTGAGCCCATACGTCACTTCTGATGACGGTCTCTCTTGTATATATAGTAAGTATGGCTCCATCTGTGTGTACGAACTCATTAACCCCAGTTGAAAATGATTTTACGATAGACAACTTTGAAATTATGGATAATCAACTTTAAATTAATAAAACTACATGTAAGTTGTGTCATCTAATATGTTACTCATTATTTCCTGAAAAAATAGGCAGTACATGATAATAAGAATTGATTACGAAGATACAAAAAATGGCAAAGGTAAAAAATTTATCTTCAGATCTAATTCTTTATAAGTTTTATGCATGCGTGACAGTGATCTCAATTTCTCACTATCTCCTGAACCCTTTACCGCACAATGCCGACTTTTAACGACCCTGGGAAAGAAGCCTTTTGAAAACATTCTGGGAAAAAGAGAACATGCTGGTAACAAGCATTTTCTCCTTTTCGCACAATGTTTTCTACCCTTTCAAATACCCTGTCATTGCCAATTCGTCGAAGAAAGTGAATAATTCTCGTGAAACCTCATTTGCATTAGGTTTTTCTAAATCTTGAACCAAGTATTCACTTGATAACTGTTATATACGAGTTTTTAGAAATTGCTACGGTTGAGAAAGGGTCTTGTTTCGTGCTAAACCTTTTTACGGTACCATCAAAACTTGTCATGCATAAACTGAAACATTGTCGCTAAGGTTTAGTAATACTAATAATATTTTGTATGTTTGGATGTTTTTTTTTTTTTTTTTTATAGGGAAAGTCCCCTTGACACTAAAATTCTTTAAAAAAAAAAACCTTAACGAACAGCTTTCATTAAAATGCATTATTTTCTAATTCAAAATATAGAACGGTGTACGCAAAACTGGTCAGTTTGTAACAGAAATTTTAAGTTGTTTACATGATATGAGTATCGTTCAACGGTAATTTTGAAATCTGACATACTTTATGTAAATGAAATCATGACTGATTTTTTAAGGATTTCACCTGTTTCTTTCAAGCTTCATAATGATCAGTAAAGTTACAACAACGGGCATTTTCTTCCAGTGTGTTTATTTAGAAGTCTTTATGACGATCATGTATTCTTCTCAGTGACAGAAGGTCAAAGTTTGAAAATTTCAATACATTAAAGCAATAATATGAAGCTGATTTTTCAACTTCTTTATACCCGTCTTTGCACCCTCTCATTGAGACTGAGTGTTTTATTTTTCATTAAAAAGAATAGCCTACCATGTGCAGATGAATATAATTTATGAGACTCTCGTACACAGGCTGTCAGGAGACGTTGACTGCACCCACAAATGGAGGAATTGACACAACTGAGGGTAACAAGGTTGATGCGACAGTTTACTATAGCTGTAATGCTGGCTATAATTTGAACGGTGACGCAACCCGTCAGTGTGATATTGTGAACGGCGGGTGGACGGGTTCAGCACCTACTTGTGACGGTAAATAGCTGGCTTCAGCTGTACACATTTTCTCTCATGTTTTGTCAGAAATATAGGTTCCAGATGGTTAAATTCAGCTTTATCTGCATTCATCAAGAAGGTGGATTTATAGTCTAAAGTCGAAGTCACCGCATGATAAGCTATCTGACTGGCCGAGACCTGCTGTGTCAGCAAATCAGATAGCTAGTCTCGGAAATTAGAATTAGACATGATTGAATTTAGTACGGTTGATGACAATGGCACATGGAATCTTCATCATTTCTTATGATATCGAGGGTCTGTATACTGATATTCCTGCAATTTTTGACTTCCACTCTCTTATCTTGGTCTGTTGCCATATGAAGCATTTTTTTCCGCATATTTCAAATACATAACAAATCTTTGAAGGATATTGACACGCACAGACAACGCCATGAGTAATAGCTGCCACTTAATTTAAGACAGAACATTGTGATACTAGCCTCGCCGGAGGTAGTTTTACTAGAAAATGTTATAATGGTTATCTTTCAGAAGCCACAGAGCTTATATTAAAAAAAACTAGTAACGTTATTCTCTGTTAGACTTAGGATGTTTTCCTTGATTGGACCGTAGCTATCAGTACTGCGAACCAATGATTTACATGGCTAAAAGCGAGTGAACTAAGACTGGAGACTATACCTGTCGCAAATCTTGAAAGTTTATGTAGCCGAGAGCTTCAAAATTACGTCGTCGATTTCGGGACCCATTACAGTACTTCAAAGTAGCTGTTAAAGTTACTGTTGCATTCAGTTTGGTTTCGTGCTGGACTAAGCGGTATTTTCCATCATGAATTACAAATGTCTGTGAAGCAGCTCCGAGTAAACCGTTGTTTTCAGGATAAACTGAAGCTAGACCAGTTTGTAATGTCAGAAATATATGAGCCATGCTCTGTGAAAAGGGGACTTAATATGCCCGTGATGCATTACACCATTCAAGTCATCACATGTATGACTATGGATCCCCTAAAATCCATTTTGTTTAACAACCGACAGAATCATGAGGTAGACTTGGCCTTTGACATGTACGTAGAAAATGTAAAGATAGCAAAATGTTTCGGCCCACGTCAGACTGCGGGGACTGCATAGGATGACGTTGGTCGATACCTTTTGCAGATGCATTAATCCCCTTTTCACAGAGCATGGTTCATATATATATAATGTGAGTGTACATCTTGTGACTTGCAAGGCATTATCTTGCCCAGTGTAAGTTTGTTATTGTACAATTTAATTTTTTTTTTACCCTGTAAGAGCGGAGTCAAGAGAATACGTTCATTCACATGCATGCAAAGGTTGTTTTTTATAAAAACATAGAACAGGGATTACCATGTTTTTTTTTTTACCAGAAAATATCCTATTCTGTTTGTAAAAGTATGGCCTTTGTTGCATAACAAAGAATGAATACATTCTTAACAGAGTAAGTTATTAAATGGAGTCACTGCCTTTGGTTTTGAAAATCGTGAGTTCATGTCCCATCTCGGGGCATTTTTTGTAAAGAGTTTTTGTTGTTGTTGTTGTGGTTCTCCAAGTAAGGGTAAACAAGTCATGTCTTCACTGGGTAAAAAATTGACTTTAAGATAATCAATCAGTCCATAGCTCACATTATTTAATGTATTTCTGTAAATATCTTATTTGAAATTAAACTTGTTAAGGACAAATGCTACAGTTTTTTTGCTATAAACAGATTTTCTTTCATTTTCGCTCAGATGATAATATAATGTATGCCGAGTGAAGAGTGAAATAAAAAAAGTCATATGTTGAGCACTGGACAAAATACAATGATAAAGTTCTTCAAGGAAGATAACTCCTGTCAAAATTACAGAAAATTGGGTTTAACTTCAAACCTAAAAAAAAGGGCTCTTAAAATAGAAAATTGTGACTGCTCAAATAAATTACTATATTTAGAAATGTGATGCTTGCCACTAGTAAAAAAGATTAGTCGAAATGGTTAAGGCTGTAGACAGATCACCGTGGCAATTAGAAATGTTCTAACGAGTTAACTATTTTTTTTTTTTTTTTTCTGATAATTTTTCAGCGAAAAAAAAATTAAAAAAACTTAGCCGACAGATTTCTTTTAAATTCTGCACAGATATAGTACTTTCTAATATCTTGTAAATAGAAAAATCAAACAGTATATCAAGCGGGGCATTTTGTAAGAGATGCGGTGCAATTAAATAGTTGTTGACAAAATGAATTACCTCCCTTTATGCTAAACGTCTATTTTGGCGTGATTTGGCATTCCGATCATACATAAATCTCCCTTTTTTTCTTCTATGTCTGTATTTTCTACATTTTTAAAAGGCAACCGACATATTAGAGATAAAGATATACTGTCTCACTGTTATAGTAACCCAGTAGAATATAATGCTCACAAAAACGAAACATGCGCCAACCGGTGTGCCAAGAAAACTGTGGCATATGTCCAGATTCTCATGTATGTACATGTATATAGACCTCTCCAAGTCAGGTGTATTGCATTTCTTATGCTTAGGCATATCATCCTGGTAAGAAGATCTGTTCACCATGCACTTCAGTAGTAAATGGTGTATATTTCGTACATATCTGCAGAAATTGATGAATGCACCAGCTCTCCCTGTGACAATGGTGGATTTTGTCAGGATCAAGTCAATGGTTACATCTGTATATGTCCAAATGGTTTCACAGACACTCACTGCGAAACAAGTAAGACTTCTTTCCTCTTTTATTTTTATTTTATTTTTTTTAATGATACCCCTCCCCCCCCCAAAAAAAAAAAGACACTCAACCCTTTTCACACTATTCTGAGTTATAAAACCCTGAGAAAGACAGCGTTTGGAAACATATTGGGAAAAGGAGAAAAGGCTGGTAAGCAGCATTTTCTCCTATTCCCATTATAGTTTCTATCCTATCAAAGACGAATTCCATAGGTTGAGACACCTTTAATTTGTCGGCTGCAAATGCTGTAAATATGGATAATTTTAGTCTAAAGGTTTTGTTTGGTTAAGAGTTACTTTAACTCTTTACCACACGACAAAAATGTAGACCTGTCCAAATTGATAGCATTTGCAGACGACAATTCAAAAGTGGCTCAAGTGATGGATGCTGTCTTTGATAGGGTAGAAAACATTGTGGGAAAAGGAGAAAATGCTGGTTACCAGCATTTTCTCCTTTTCTCACAATGTTTTCAAAAGGCTTCTTTCTCAGGGTCATCAAAACTCGGGATTGTGTGGTAAAGGGTTAAGACACCACTGCAGGAAAGTTTTTTCATTAGAAGTGCGTTATTCCTGTACTGTGTTTACTCCATAACTGTATATAAATACAAGTTTTGACACTTCTGCAGTGGACAGTTTTTTGAAAAGATTGTGGCAAAAGGAATAATTACCATGTAAAAGCAACTGCTTCTTTGTCAAAGATTTTTTCCATGTGTAATAACCAACATTCATTACAAACATAGAGACTGAGAAACCAACTGGCTCATGATTCAGGTTGCTGTTAGACAAAATGGATTTTATGGATCCATAATTATGGGATGACTTGTTTGATTTAATGCATCAGAGAGAGAGAGAGCAAAAGAGAGAGAGAGAGAGAGAGAGAGACACACACACACACACACACACACACACACACACACACACAACCCCCTTTTGTTAGAGCATGGCTCATGTAAACTTGATTTCTTTTAACGACTGAAAACAATCCACTGACACTCAGAAACATTGTTCATCATTTCAGGCTCGACTTAACAAGTGGACGGTATAGATCCAAGATGAGACTGCACGTTCTGTGCATTCTGATTTTGATCACTGCTGTCTGCAAACCTTGTTGTTGCCTATGACCCTAAAGGTATTAAATGTCAAAAGAGAGATTTATCTTTTTTTCATAAGGACACTCAATGAATTAGCCATTTACTAAACAATGCAGTCTTTTTATGGCCCTGAGGAACAAGGCTTTTTGAAAACATTGTAAGAAAAGGAGAAAATGCTTGAAACCAAAACGTTCTCAATTTCCAACAATAGTTTGAACTTTTTTATTGCACTTTGAATGTCAGAAAATGTGTAAAGTTTACAACAATCACTCTTGATGATCACTCCCTGGAAACCGTAACAAAAAGTGCCATGATGTTTTCTGCCCTTCATATGAGACACATGTAACTGGTGGTCTGCCAGTGCTTTAACCCCTCTTGTGCCTTTGTGGCCAATATAGATCAAGATCAGACTGCACAGAATGTGCAGTCTGAAGTTTGATCTACACTGTCTACTTTGCTAGGAATTCTGAACAAAAACTATTTTTTTCAAATAACAATTAGTTTGTCTTATTTCGACACTGAAAATGTCTGCTAGGCTTATTTGGCACTCTAAGGGTTAAACTTTGACTGACCTGAAATTTGGCACTTTATAAATAGTTATCAAAGTACATATTTGTTGTTTTCAGATATAGACGAATGTGCCAGTGACCCATGTGACAATGGTGGTACTTGTGTCGACGGCATAAATGGGTTTACATGTACCTGTGCTGGAGGCTACACTGATACACTTTGTGATACAGGTAATGTTATTCTTAACCCTTTACCAGATGACAATATTTTAGCCTTGTCCAAATTGAAAGCATTTGCAGATGACAATTTCAGTGTGGTTCAAATGGTGCAACTTTTCTTTGATAGGGTAAAAAACATTGTGGGAAAAGGAGAAAATGCTGGTTACCAGCATTTTCTCCTTTTCCCACAATGTTTTCAAAAGGCTTCTTTCCCAGGGGCGTCAAAAGGCGGCATTGTGCGGTAAAGGGTTAAATAGACCACAACATATTTAGACTTGTCAGCGTAAGTGAGCAAAATGTGCCTGGGGACCAATTTTGAATAAAATGACTGCCATTTCTGATATCAAATTATCTCCCTCGTCAGGTAAAGACTAAAGGTAACCAAATACAAAAATGTAAGACATTGGTCCTTTACTTGTATTCCTTTGTTTTTATCTTTCATTCCCTAATAGGAATGGTGAAATTAATATAATTTGATTTATAACGTAAATGTGAGGTTTCCGTGTAATATTAAAGCAAATTTTCTTTCTAATCATCAGAGAAAAGCATATTATCAATTTGTAAGACAACCTGACCAGATATAGTTCAGATATTATCTTAAAAACATATATGTGAAGTGCAAAAAAATTAAGGATAAAAACTAAATAATTCCCTTATCGGGACCAATATAGTACTGAAGAGGAATCAAGGGAAATAATCGCAGAATGCCCCCATTTGCCAGTTTGCCTATTTGATTGATTGATTGATTGATTGGGATAAACTATTACAATTTTGAAGCTCTTAGTAACATTGATGCAGATGGTTCTTTGCTTTTCCTTCCCACTGATAGCTGACCACAAAATTGGGTGGATAAAAATCAATGTAACTTGCCTTGTAATTACTTTTAGCAGAAGAATATCTGGTGGAGGGAGGAACCCAGCCCTTCCTTTTGTCTACAGGCCTGTTTGTCCTTACTGAAAGTACCATTAGAAATGTGACATCATCAGAACTCCATTAATGATAAGAAAAAGAGTTAATGATTTCTGATCGCATTTAGCTTATCAGTAATGGCTGTAACATACAGCTGTTAATATTTCAGGAGTATCCCAGAGTTTAAACCCATAACCTGCTAAATCTGTTAAAAGAAACTTTCAGGCTGATAAGTAAAAACCCAAATGTTACTATTTCAAAGTTATTTGTGGGGGAAAACATCTTCGTATTGGACAGTGTAGATCCAAGATCAGATTGCGCAATTTGTGACCTACACTGTCCACAAAAGATCCTAGGAAGCCTAAGTTTAAAGTGAACATAAAAATGAGTACATGACCACATTACGCTTTTGCATATTATAATGTGTATTACAAGTGCTACTCCCTTACCAATGTTGTTTTAACAACAGTCCTATGTCATACACTTGTACAAGTATGCCACTTCTAAAAATAGTCCTGAAATATGAATATGCGTATATCTGTGCCTTTTTTCTTTATTGTGACACTTTATGTTGTTTATATGATACTGAAATGTGTTGTTTAATGACTTACGTTTGACCTATGTTCCTAGGACCGCAGGTAAGCCTTCGGCTTCTAAAGGTCCCTCTGTTTGATTTCTTTGTCTATTTGTGTAAGGGCTAATATATTGATGAGTGTTGTTTATCAGAATATTGATGGATGTTATTTGTTACAGAGAATTGACAGGCATGAGAGAAATCAATATGGCAATGGTGTTTGTACCAATACTCTCAACTCAAAGAATTGTGGATGTCAGATAGTTTTTACAAAAACAACCTTATCTAGTCTAAGATATTGCTTAGTCCCTGTAGTGCCAAATAAATGCATTTCACACCTGTAAATAGATTGAAAAAATAATGAGTCCATGTACAATGCCAAGGTTGCTTTTGTCTAGAACATCTTTACAAAGTGGACAGTGTAGACCAAAGATCAGACTGCATGTTTTGTGCAGTCTGATCTTGATCTATACTGGTAGTAAAGGCAGATCAAGTTGTCAAAAAGTGCTAGCACAGAAATAATGCATTTTGCTATTTCTTTGTTTCAGATATAGATGAATGTGCCAGTAATCCATGCGCCAATGGTAACTGTAACAACAATCTCAATTCCTACAGCTGTACATGTCAGCCTGGGTACACAGACACTAACTGTGATGTTGGTATGGAGTTGGACATAATTATCCCTTCTGAAGCAAATTTGACTTTGGAAATGTCTGTTTAATTCTTTACCTCACAATGGAATTTTAGACTGGTCCAATTTCAAAACATTTGAAGGTGGCACATTTGGTTCAAATGTTAGGTTTGATTTTTTAAAAAGGTAGAAAACATTGTGGGAAAAGGAGAAAATGTTGGTCAACAGCATGATCTCCTTTTACTACAATCATTTCACAAGCCTTTTTCTTCATGATCTTGATAACACTTGATTAGGTGAATAAGAATATCAAAGAGGTATGTGTTAAAGCATTGTTGGGAACGGAGGAAGTGTTCTGTACCTGCAATTTATCCTGTTGTCCCTTTGATTTCAAAAACAGCTGGCTGCAAGACAACAAAAGTCATCTACCAAAGGCAGTGTACAACATTCTTCTAAATTTGCTTTGTTTATAGTGCTTAAAATTAATAATGTGTCATTAAATTGACATTATTGGGAATCACTGTTATATGACTGAATTTTGTTAATGAAGAAACAGAGATTGTAGATCAAAGAAACAGAGATGAAGATGAGACTGAATGCTTCCAAATCCTAAAATTTTCTGACAAAGCGAGAAGCAAATACAACAAATGTAGGAAAGTTTCTGCAACATGATATTCATTTATTTCTATACCTAAAACTTTCAACAACAATATGTTGAAATTATTGACATTTCATTCAAAGATGGTACACAAAATAAAACAAATAATGGTTTAGCAGGTAGTAACTTTGTTTTCAGTTATGATAGATGAATATAACATCATAGCATTTTGACCAGTCAAGAAGCAAATCTATAGGTATTTGTAGCGCTAGATACATGTAAATGTAACTCATTATACCATATTTGGAAGTGTATTTGATACCGTGTACATACATGTACAGATTTTTTTCTTTCGTGTGTGATATGCTATTAGCATGTGATGCATGCACCTGAGCCAGAAAATTTTTTGGGTATATATTAAAAAAAAAAAAAAAAAAAAAAATCATTCGAGCCATGCTCTGGCAAAAGGGGGCTTAATGCATCTCCTTGATGCATTATACCAAGCAAGTCATCACATAAAATTTATGGATCCATAAAAACCATTTTGTCTAACAAGCGACTGTATTATAAGGTAGACAGATCCTTTAGCATACAGAAAATTGATCGATAGCGAAAAGTTTCAGCCCAGGTCAGCTTGCACAGACTGTGCAAGCTAACCTGGGTCGATACTTTTCGCACATTCATTAAGCCCCCTTTTCATAGAGCATGGCTCATTTTTATTAGCCTATTGAGAATGTAAACAATTTTTTTGTTGAATCTCCAAATTTTACTTGCTGAGTTATTGTCTCAATTTCCAGACTAATTTTTAGAGAGGTCAACTTCAGAAGAATGGTTTCTACATAGTAGAAACAGTCACAAGAAAGATAAATATTTTCCTTGGTCTGTTAGGAAAACAGGAAGTGAAAAATGAGCAATCGCATGCAAATGCTCCATTTCCAAATACAGCAGAATTTCGTTAATTCGCACGTCGCTTATTCGAAGGTATGTGTTGCCTGTTGGTTCGTATCCTACATGTATCTCCGGTCCCGATTTTTATGCTTCTTTATCATTGTTAAATTTCTCCGAGTACTTCGAACGTCGATGATCAGTAATTCGTAGTGAATTTCATGCCCCAAAAGCAGTTTTTTTTTTTTTTAACACAAACTCCTACCTTTAATTGGTATGTAATTAATCCCCTTGCAAACTTAGGAAGGTGTGAAAACCCGTGACCAACCTTGATTTTCACACCTGTTGATTGTCAATGTCGACTGGTATCATTCAGTCGTCAACTGCGCGCGAGTGTAATTAACGATGTTATTTGGTTTGTCACATCAATAAGTCAATCAAAAGGACAATAATTCCGAAATTCCTTAAAACATCTGACAAGGCCTAAACGTATAACAGTCTGCAGTGCTTACTAGAAAGACCGGAAAACACCGTATGACCGTAAAACGCAGGAAAACGCCGAAAAACACCCAAAATATAGCAAAATACATATCGAAAGGGAGACAGGGTCGAAAGGGTAGGGTTATATGTTAAATAGGGGTGTTGGGGAAAGAAGTTATCAACCTGTGCTCGCCGAAAAATACCACTGATACCACATCATCCCTTTTCATTTTTATTTTATCGCCGAAAAATCATCGCGTAGCCCTCCCCCGACAAAAAAAAAAGATCGGAACAAGGCAAACTACCTAAACTACCTAAATATGCCGGAAAGCACCATTTAGTGTTTTCCGGTCTTTCTGCTGGAGACCCGGTCTGAAGTCCTCTGAGTGATTTGATCCCTAGAAGGGAAAATCACTCTGATGGATTTCAACAAACATAAAAAACAATGGATAAATTTGTTTCGCGTGTTTATTATGATAAACATGTACATTATTTATAGATGGATGAAAAAAAGATAAGTAAACTTTCTTGTATCAGATGATCACGTGATATTACCCTCGTTTCAGAAGCTTGCTCCGATTTGTTTCTTACACGTCTCCTAGATAGGTGAGTGGAGTAACAATCACAAAAATAACATCGGATTAAGCCTTCAGGTTGAAGGAACGGGAGATATACATGTATCGTCAGAACCAGTGCAGAGTACTGCAAGATATGCTGCGTAAATCTGATTGTCTATTTCTGTATATGTACGGCACCGAAAATACCCGAACACAGCCACGCTTTTTTATTCGTACTACGTTTAGTTCGAATGAAATACTCCGGTCCCTTACGCTACGAATTACTGAGGTTTTACTGTACATTTCCAAGAGCTTCTATTCCTAGGATATGAAAGGGTATGTTGTATAAGTATGTTGATAGCTTAGGAATATTTTTTACAGACATTGATGAATGTGCCAGTGACCCATGTGAAAATGGTGGGACATGTTTTGACTTCCCGAACCAGTTCTTCTGTAACTGTGCACCTGGCTATGATGAAGCAACATGTAACGTTGGTAAGACAAAGTACAAGGTTTTCTTTTTATTTTGTGTCAAACCCCATTTTGAACAGTATTTCACTTAAGTTTCCTGTGTATACTTATCCATGGGTTAACCCTTTACAACACAACAAAGTTTTAGACATGTCTAAATTGAAAGCATTTGCAGATGACAAAATCATTGCAACTTAAAAGATGATATCTTTCTTTGAAATGGTTGAAAACATTGTGGGAAAAGGAGAAAATGCTGGTTACCAGCATTTTCTCCTTTTCCCACAATGTTTTCAAAAGCCTACTTTTTCAAGGTCGTTAAAAGTCGAGATTGTGTGGTAAAGGGTTAAGGAATAATCTTTACTGCTAAGAACAATACTATTTCTGATTTACTGGCTGCTCTCCTACATAACCAGAGTCAAAACTGTGGTCAGCTGTGACAGAGAAATGAGTCCTCTTGCAAAGTCTTTGATCAAGCCATGGACAGAATTTGGCCAGGGCAGGTTTGAACTCAAATACTTTTAGAAGGAAATAAATAAAGTGAAATACTAGCATGTACTTATTTTGTTTATGTCGTACACAATGCTTCGCCCAGCTCTAGTTTAGATTCCATTTTTAGCTCGGCTGTTTTAGAAGAAAGTTATTGTCATAGTTCTGGCATTATCTGCATCATGCAAAAACTTTGACATTTTATAATATTTCTTTTATTACTAAAGATATTTACTTCAAACTTGGATAAGTTGTGAACTACTAAGAGGGGAACTCATACAACAGGGGGAGGTAACCATCAAAGTGCTTTTGACACACTTATGCCCCTTTTTCAACTCGGAATATTCACTGAAAATCAAGCAAATGCAGCTGAGCCTTGGCACCCACATGCGGTTCTCCTGTAACCCTTTACCGCAATGAAGTTGAGGAAGTCAGGTTTTTGAAAGCATTGTGGGAAAAGGAAAAAATCCTGGTAACCAGAATTTTCTACTTTGCCCACGATATTTTCTACCCTATGAAAGACAAATTCCATCATCTGAACCACATTTAAATTATTGTGTGCATCTGCTTTCATTTTTGACAAGTGTACATTTTTTTCAAGTGGTGAAAAGTTAAATACCTTTTGCCATGTCCCAATTTACTTGCTAAAGCCTTTTTAATACTGGCTATTTTTGACATAACATTTACAAGAACAACAGAAATCGAGGGGAAAATAAAATGGTTTGAGCCATGCTCTGGCAAAAAGGGGTTTCATGGATCTCTCTGATGCATGATACCGAGCAAGTCATCACATTATCATGGTTTCATAAAATCCATTTTGTCTGACAGCCGAATAAATCTCCTGAAACTGACAGTTTTTGTTCAAAACATTTATGATATATGATGCAACCTATGTTAAGCTAATTTGTGTGTTTTAGTGGTGTTTTATGTTGCTTTCAGCCGTATTTCAGTTGTTTGTGTATCACAGGCTTCTCACTTATTTCATGTGTTTTGAAACTATTGAGCTTTTCAAAACTTTTACATTTTGGGCAACAAATTCTGAAATTATTTTAACTCTTTACCAAACGACAAAATTTTAGACTTGTCCAAACTGAAAGCATTTGCAGACAACAAAATACATGTGCCTCAAAAATGAAATTTGTTTTGGGTAGGGTAGAAAACATTGTGGGAAAAGGAGAAAATGCTGGTTACCAGCATTTTCTCCTTTTCCTACAATGTTTTCAAAAGGCCTCTTTCTCACGGTCGTTAAAGGTCAGGATTATTTGGTAAAGGGTTAAGCACTGATGAAGTCAATACAAAGTTGCATATTAGCAAAGTTGTTCATTTGTTTAGCGTTTGCTGATAAGAACTCAAGAGATACAGCTTCTACTCTGTAAGTTTTCATTTCTGTCAAAGTTTTTCTGCTGCATATGTTGAAATCATGTTATGTACCATTGCATTCCAGATATTGATGAATGTGCAAGTAATCCATGTGACAATGGGGCCACATGTAATGATTATGTAAACCAGTACAACTGTACCTGTGTTCCAGGATATGAGGGTGTTCATTGTGAAACAGGTTTGTATAATACATTGTATTTCTGCCATCTTCATGAGCATTGGATGACTCTTTTACTGTTAAATAAATTTGTCCTTCTACAATAAATGAAAATAAAGTTGTAATATTAAATGCAAATTAAGGAACTTAATAATCACATAGTTTTCGAAGCATCAGGCAGTCCAATGATTTTGTCTATTTTGGGAGAAGTTTAATATGTACAGTGTAGCTGTCTAAATACACGAGTATAGGTTTGTATCCACATTATTCTGTTGAAGGAGAAATCTGCAAAGTAAAGTATTTATTTGTTAACTTCTGCTTTTAAAATCATTGATCTTCTCAAGTCCAGCACCCCAGAATGCACAAAGTACATCAGAATGCTCACTTGCTTTTCAAAATATTTCTAGTGGCATATGTCACCTGAACGCCCCCTCACATTATCAACATAAATAGAAGGCTAGCTGCACCTCTTTGTTTATCTGCTGAATAAATCCAAATCTGTGTTTTCTTGAATTAGACAACACCATTTTATTGAAATTTCCGAGGTGTTCTGGCTAATTCTAGTACCTCATAAGATGGTGTAGATCTAATGTCAAACTCCATGATTTACACTGTCTGCAAAAGAATCTTGTGTAATCCTTGGCATATCAATATACTGTTACTATTGAAGCCATTTGTTAAGACATGCAGAAAATTATCACAAGGGGGGCAAAGAGAAAACATTTGAGGACAAGAAAAATATTAAGGGTTTTTTTTATGGCAAAAATGGAACGTAAGATGCCATTGATTGTTACAAACAGTTTCTCCTTTTTTTTCACAACTTCTTCAAAAGCTGTCATCTGAAGGGTGAGGAATAAACTTCAGAAAATATTGTTTCTAGAATGTTTTCTATTATAAAAAATAAAACATAATTTGAGCCATATTTATATCTTGTCTGCAACTGGTCTTAATTTGGGCAACTCTCAGTTTTCGTTGTCTGGCCAAACAGAGCTAACTGTGCCACAGTATTACTGCCTTTTGCTAATTTGTAGTTTTAATACCTTTTCAGATACTGATGAATGTGCCAGTGATCCATGTGACAATGGGGCTACATGTAATGATCAAGTCAACATGTACAATTGTACCTGTGCTGCAGGGTATAATGGTACACATTGTGAAATAGGTAATGTGGTTCTTTTTATTTATTGAAAACCGGTCATTATGACTTACTTTTACAATGTACAAATATAACTTTTAATGTCCCTACCTGCTACTTAACCCTTTACCGCACAATGCCACCTTTTAAAAACATTGTGGGAAAAGGAGAAAATTCTGGTAACCAGCATTGTCTCTTTTTCCCACAACGTTTTCTACCCTATCAAAGAAAAATTTCTTCCTTTGAGCCACATTGAAATTGCCTTCTGCAAATGCTTTCAATTTGGACAAGGCTAAAATCTTTTGTCTGGTAAAGGGTTAATTTGATTTAAATATTTCTTTTTGAGAAAGGAGAAATTGATTGTTCCTTACCTACCAATATCTCGCCCTTTTTGTCACTTGTAACATTGTTCAGTTTGTTTTGAAAAGGGGAGACTTTAATGATTAAAATTGTTTACCTAAATAACCTTGTGTTTTCAAAATGCCCAAGAAGAAAGCTTTTGAAAGCACTTTGGAAGAAGTAGGAAATGCTGGTTACCTACATTTTCTCCTTTTCCTACAATGTTATCTATCTTTAAAACACAACTTCCAACATTTTAGCCAAATTTTATTTGCAAATGCTTTCAAGTTAGACAAGTCTGTAAATCTGTTGTCTGCAGATTGTAAGTCAAAGAGAATCAAAGAGTGTAAACAAGATCAGACTTTACTGTATTCAAACATATTGCTGATTTTAATCTTCACTGTCTGTTTTCTACATGCATAGTTGTGTAAGGGGAGGTAATGGTTAAGCTCTATGAATGGATGAGAGAGAGAGACTTTCTCAAAAAGTAGAATAAACCCAAAAATTTTGATTTACAGATCTTATGGTTAGATATTACTGAATGATAATTATGAGAACAATTGTTTACCCTTTACCAGATAATTCCCACTTTTAACGACCCAGAGAAGGAAAGCTCTTGAAAACATTGTGGGAAAAAAAGAAAATGCTGGTAAGCAGCTTTGCTTCCTTTCCCACAATGTTTTCTATCCAATCAAAGAGAATTCCATCATTTGACAGCCACATTTGAATTATTTCCTGCAAATGCTTTCAATTTGGACAAGTCTAATATTTGTTTTCTTGAAAAGAGTTAAATATCATCTCCTATTGTATGATAAATAGATAATTCTGATACTTAAAAAGAATGAGAAATTCAAACCTGAGTTGATTGGTTTCTTTAATAAGTTTGTAATTGATCTCAAATATCACTGATTTTTTTTTTTCTGTTTTGTTTTCAGATATTGATGAGTGCGCCAGCAGTCCATGTCAAAATGGGGCCACATGTAATGATCAAGTAAACCAGTATACATGTTCTTGTGCTCCTGGGTACAATGGAACACACTGTGAATTAGGTAAATGCAAACGTACACACTTAACCCTCTACCACACAATCCCAAGTTTTAACTACGCTAAGAAAGCGGCCTTTTCAAATCGTTATAGGAAAAGGAGAAAATGCTGGTAATCAGCATTTCCAAAATGATTTCTCTATTTTCAAAGACAAATGCTACTATTTGAGCCAATTTTAATTTGTCGTCTGCAAATGCTTTGAATTTTGATAAGTCTAAAATTTTGCCATGTGGTAAAGAATAAACTCTCTACAATACAATTTACAACCTTGAAGAAGAAAACTTTAAAAATATTGGGGAAAATGAAGAAAACACTGGTACATGTAATTAGAATTTTCTCTTTTTTTTTTCCAAAAATGTTTCTGCTATTTGAAAAAAAAAATACGTATTACTTGAGCCATGTATTATTTGTTGTTTGACAATGTTTTGAACATGATCTTAATTTTTGTGGTTTTTGTAACATGATATTGTTGTGTAGGCAGTGTTTCCGCTAGAGTGCGTATCTTGCATTTTTGATGCAGTTATTTCTTTCAGGGCGCAATAGAATTGGCCTTGTGCATTTTTTCTGGCGAAACCAAAATAACAGTTCAACCAAAGGAACAATTTCATACAAAACCGTGACTTTTAGCGAAACCAAGGTGTAAAAGAATGTTTCATAAGCGAAGGATGAAAATTTCATCTACCATGTTTATTTACATTAACAGTTTATGTTATGGCTCCCAGCGTCAGTTGGTCGTCGCTTCCGAATATATCTGGATTTTAACCGTATTCGGTCTTAGTAGTCCAGACGCTCTCCGATACAGAAATGGCAGACGAACCAAGTAAAAAGAAACAGAAAAGACAAGCAATAAAGATTATAATTATACCAGTCATAACATTAAAAAATGCTTCTGGTTTTCTAACTGGATAGAATACATTGTGGAAAAAGGAGAAATTGCACAATCTGTGCAATTTCTCCATTTACCACACTGTTTTCTAAACCTTCCACTGTAGAGTTAGTGAAAACATGGGATTGAATGATAATGGGTTATAACAGTGACCATTAATTTTCCTGTATGACCCTCAAAAGTTAGGATAGCGGGTCACAAATGACCCTCAAAAATTTGAAACTGGCAGAAACAATGTGTAGGCCTGTTATCCATGGCAAAATGTGGGTTACACATTGTATGATTGGTAGAGATACTCCCTAAAGTAGTTGAATTAATGAGACACTAATGGATGAGCATGCTAGCTGTCCTTATCAAAAAGGAAAAAGCCTCTTTGCAATGATTTAGGGAAACATTGTAAATATATATTTGGGCCATGCTCTTTGAAAAGAGAGCTTAATGCATCTGCGAAAAGTATCAAACCAGGTCAGCCTGCGCAGTCCGCGCAGGATGACCTGGGCTGAAACTTTTCACCATTGGTCAATTTTCTGTATATCCAAGGATCAGTTTACCTCATGATTCAGTCGGTTGTTAAAAAAAAAGAGGCTATTATGGATCACTAATTCTGTGATGGCCTAGTAGGAATCATGGATCACGGGAATGCATTAAGCCCCCTTTTGCCAGAACATGGATCATTTACATGGGTTCCTTGCTGCAGTGGTATCTTTTGTGAAGGTAAGTAGATAGTAAACTTGTCTATGAGGTTTTTAAATTTTTGTAAGTTTTTGGGTTATGTTTTTTGTTGCAGTAAGATCTTGACCAACATTTGAAGGATTGAAATCTTTTTCAGATATCGATGAATGTGCCAGCAGCCCATGTCAAAATGGAGCCACATGTAATGATCAAGTGAATCAGTATAACTGTACTTGTGCACCTGGGTACAATGGAACACATTGTGAAATAGGTAACGTTTTTTATAAGACTTAGTGCTGCAATGAGGATAAATGTTATATTGAATTATAGGGCAATGACCTTGCAACCAGCATTTTTTGCCTTTCCCACAATGTTTTCTATTTTTTTAGAAAAAAAGAAAAAGAAACAGTCATTTTAGCCATTCAGTTTGTTGTCTTAAAAAGTTTTCACGGAAGACAAATCTTAAGTATTGCCATCTGATAAAAAAGAGAATTAATTTAATATCTATGACTTTGTAAATTACTTATTAAATACCGGTAAATTCTTTTTCAACCATAACATGGTACATGGATTGCAGACTTTTGAAAAATAGTTATCTTGTCATTTTGTAAGCCAATTGCGCAATATGGGGAGAGTAAGGCTTGGTTTGCTAAATATGGCATTTTCTTTTGTTATGACATAATTTATTTGTTGCATTGTGTTTGATTACAAATTCCGTTTTTCTTACACTTTCTTTCATGCTAACATATTAGACATACTCTCTGAAAAGTTGCCAAAAAGTGTCACCCGATGTCAGCCTGTGCAGTCAACCCAAGCTGACAAAAAAATTATCATTATTTGGCCAAAAGCTTTTGCTATTAATTAATTTTCTGCATGTCCAAGGACCATCCTACCTACAGATTCAGTCGGTTGTTAGACTGAATAAATTTTATGGATCCATAATTATGTGATGACTTGCTTGATATAGTGCATCACAGAAAGAGTTTTAAAATCCCTTTTACCAGAAAGCTGGCCATATATTTTGGGCTCTGGAACGTAATTCCTTACTTCAAGGTCATCACTGGCAATTGATGACTTTCATTCTAGTAAGGAAAAGCAAGACTTTTTCTTCTTCAGCCACTTTTACAATAATATTTATGTTTGATGATGTGTCAAAAAAAAACCTATCAGATTTTTTTTTTTTTAAATTTTAGATATTGATGAATGTGCCAGTGACCCATGTCAAAATGGGGCCACATGCAATGACCAAGTCAACCAGTACAACTGTACTTGTGCCCCTGGATATGAAAGCACTCATTGTGAAATAGGTAATTAAGTCATTCTTGCTGATTTTTTAATTTATTGTAATTATGCCATTTTTTGATTGAGAGGGAGTGGGCCAACAAGGGGTCTATTCATTGGCTTACCAAACCTGTCCTGGACATTTACAGGTAGATAACCAGTATTTTCTTCCTTTCTCTTCCTCACAATATTTTCAGTCCTCTAAAAGACAGGTTTCATTTTTTGAGTAAAATTTAATTTGTCGTCTGCAAACACTTTCATTTTGGACAAGGCTTAAATTTTGTTGTCTGGTAAAGAATTAATGAATGACATTCTGAGCATAAAGAAAAACGGACAACCCATCTTGTTTTATTGTTAGTCTAAAGATTCAGATATTTTCATTTTAACTCTTTACCACACATTCCCAAGTTTTAACTACCCTAATGGAGATGGTCTTTGAAAACATTGTGGGAAAAGGAGAAAATGCTGGTCACAAGCATTTACTCCTTTTCCTACAATTTTTCTACCCTTTCAAAGAAATAGTCCATTTGAATCACCTTCAAGTTGTCATGTTTAACCCTTTACCACACAATCCCGACTTTTAACGACCGTGTGAAAGAAACCTTTTGAAAAAATTGTGGGAAAAGGAGAAAATGCTGGTAACCAGCATTTTCTCCTTTTCCCACAATGTTTTCTATCCTTCCCAAAACAGGTTTCATTTTTTTTTTCAGTCACATTTATTTTGTCGTCTGCAAATGCTTTCAATTTGGACCAGTCTAAAATTTTGTTGTTTGATAAAGAGTTAAGTGCTTCAGTTTAGTTGAGTCTAAAATTTTGTTGCATATGAAAGGATTAAACATCAAAAGTCATGGCTTTGACCCTTAGGAAAAAATTTGAATTTGGTGCTCACTTATTTGCTTCTAGATATATTTCAGTGAGAATTTCAAATATTGTCTCTACTCCGTTAACTTGTACAACAAAAGATTTATTTTATTGTTTTTATCGCTTACCAGATACCAATGAATGTGCAAGTGATCCGTGTGAAAATGGGGCTACATGCAACGATCAAGTTAACATGTACAACTGTACCTGTGTTGCTGGCTATGAGGGAG
Organism: Tridacna gigas; assembly: GCA_945859785.2. Classification (NCBI taxonomy): domain Eukaryota; kingdom Metazoa; phylum Mollusca; class Bivalvia; order Cardiida; family Cardiidae; genus Tridacna; species Tridacna gigas. The sequence continues at coordinate 8,242,005 of OX244031.2, read as the reverse complement.
TTCATTGTGAAATTGGTGAGGTGTTTTCAATGTATTTTTTTATCTCGCTGTTTTATTTCAAGTCTTAACCCCTAAGCTGCTAAGTGACATTCCAGGAGCATAGAACATGTAATTTCATCTTTGATCTAATATGTACTCTTCACTGAGACATTCAGATTGTATTTATTGGGTCTTATTTCTACACGGAAAGCACCCATTGGATTAACGTGGCAATCTAGGGATTGAATGAATGTGAAAATATTTATTTGTATTTAATTGTTCTTAAATTATCTACTTGATACATAGTTGAGTGTTCTTAACTCATTACCACACAATCCCGAGTTTTAACGACCCTTAGGAAGAAGCCTTTTGAAAACATTGTGGGAAAAGGAGAAAATGCTGGTAACCAGCATTTTCTCCTTTTCCGACAATGTTTTCTACCCTATTAAAGACAAATTCCATTCCTTGAGCAGTGTTTTAATTGTCGTCTGCAAATGCTTTGAATTTGGACAAGTCTACATTTTTGTCGTGTGGTAAAGAGTTAAGCTATCGACTTAACCCTTTACAAATGTGCATTCTGATCATTGATCTACACTGTCCACTTCACAGAGACATTCTGGACAAGGGCATGTTTGAGTCCCATTTCTGTGATGAAAATACTAGTTGGGTTTATTCAGGGCTCTAAGGTTTAACTCTTTACCAAACGACAAAATTTTAGACTTGTCCAAAGTGAGAACATTTGCAGACAACAAACTAAATGTGACTCAAAAATTGAACTTTGATTGAGAAGGGGTAGAAAACATTGTGGGAAAAGGAGAAAATGCTGGTTACCAGCATTTTCTCCTTTTCCCTCAATGTTTTCAAAGGGTTTCTTTTATAGGGTCGTTAAAAGTCGGGATTGTGTGGTAAAGAGTTAATTTCCAATACTGAACCCTTGACTGATCTTTGTGTGGATTTTTTTACAGATACTGATGAATGTGCAAGTGGTCCCTGTCAGAACGGTGCCACCTGTAATGATCAGGTAAATGGTTACACCTGCTCATGTGCCCCAGGATATGAATCAACACATTGTGAGATAGGTGGGTCATTGACATTTTACATGTGTTGCTTTAACATTAACCCTATACCACACAGCAAAATTTTAGACTTGTCCCTATTGAAGGAATTTACAGATCTAGTCAAATTATAGTTTTCATTCTTGAGTAGGAAGAAAACATTGTGGGACTGAGAGAAAATACTGGCTGCCAGCATTTTCTCTCTTTTCAACAATTTTTTCAAAAGCTTTTTTTGCAGGGTTGTTTAAACTCAGGATTGTGTCTTAACTCTTTACCAAATGACAAAATTGAAAGCATTTGCAGATGACAAATTAAGTGCAACTTAAGAATTGAAATTTGTTTTGGAAAGGGTAGAAAAAAATGTGGGAAAAGGAGAAAATGCTGGTTACCAGCATTTTCTCCTTTTCCCACAATGTTTACAAAGGGCTTCTTCCCCAGGGTCGTTAAAAGTCGGGATTGTGTGGTAAAGAGTTAAAGGCTTTATTCCAATACCTTATTATGGATGAAAATACAATGTATTCAAAAGTTTTTATCCTATAAACTTGACTATACAAGGGAACAATATAGATCTAAGATCAGACTGGACATACTTGCAGCCTGATCTTGATCCATGCTAGCCACAATAACCCCTGTTTTTTGGCAGTGTGGCTTGAAGGTTTAAACAAGTTATAAAATAAATGCCAAACTTTCCATTTAAATGCTTTTCTGTAGGTAAGAGACTTAAATACTTTCACTTGCTCTCTGAGGTTTGTAAGTATGGTGGCTATTATATTACTAGTGTAAAGCAAGACAAGATTGCATCTATATGCAGGCTAAAATTGGTCTATACTCTTTATAAAAACATCCATGGTCACGTATGGCAGGGCATGTCTATAACTCTTAACCCTTTACCACACAATCATACGTTTTAACGACCCTGAAGAAGAAGCCTTTTGAAAACATTGTGGGAAAAGGAGAAAATGCTGGTAACCAGCATTTTCTCCTTTTCCACAATGTTTTCTAACCTTCCCAAAACAACTTTCAATTTTTGAGTCACATTTTTTTTGTCGTCTGCAAATGCTTTCAATTTGGACAAGTCTAAAATTTTGTCATTTGGTAAGGGGTTAAACTGCTGAATGAATTATACAAACATTTCTAGCCAATGGTAAATTGTTGGTTGGTTGTATTGGGGTTTAACGCCACTTTAACAGCTAAGGTCATATCATGGCGGTCGGTGACGCACATGTGTTTCCTGGCTTTCTCACACCAGTACTAACACAACTTTCTTTCCAAAGCCACCGACTACTTTTCTCACATGCTTCAGCAGAGGTGAGAGGCGAAAATACGCCGGAAAGAAAGTTCGCCTCAACCGGGTATCGAACTCACAACCATCAGGTCATGAGTCCGACACGCTCACCACTGAGCCACCCAGGCGGGCCCAATGGTAAATACTCAAGCATTGCCAAAAGGATTTCAGTATATAAGCTTGTGTAAATGAAGACCAAACCGCTTTTTCTGTGCAATCTGATCCTATTTAAAGTGCAAAAAGATTACTGAGTCACTCCTAACAGCGTAAGGATTACAAGAATGACAACTTGGTATTAAACTTGTTGTACATGTTACAGATACTGATGAATGTGCCAGTGATCCGTGTCAAAATGGGGCGACATGTATTGACCTAGTTAACAGATATAACTGTACTTGTGCACCTGGATATACAAGTACCCATTGTGAGATTGGTGAGTATGTTGTTCATAGTGAGCCTTCCTGTATTTAGTGTTCTGGAGAAATAGAAAGTTGTTTAACCCTTTACCGCACAATGCCACCTTTTAACGCCCCTGGGAAAGAAAGCTTTTGAAAACATTGTGAGAAAAGGAGAAAATGCTGGTAACCAGCATTTTCTCCTTTTCCCACAATATTTTCTACCCTATCAAAGCAAATTCGCACCATTTGAGCCACACTGAAATTGTCCTCTGCATGCGCTTTCAATTTGAGCAAGGCTAAAATTTTGTCGTCTGGTAATGGGTTAAGACATTTCCCTCAAAGGCAAACAAAAAACTTTGGGACATTTATAAAAACAGACAACACTTTCAATAGAATGACTTTCATGTTCCTAAAAAGTATCTACCTTTTTAATTATCCCCTGCTGAAGATGAGGGGATATAGCTTTTGTTTTTTCCATCCATCCATGTATCTTTCCGTTTGTTCATCCATCTGTCCAGACGCTTATTACATGAAGTTGAATACATTTAGGTGTTGATTTATGGGTATCTACTTCTTGTTTATATACCATCTTGAGGTATCAGTAAAACTGAAAAACATTAAACTGATTGATTAAAATTTTATGAAACATGTCACAATTTACATATGAGCCATGCTCTGTGAAAAGCGAGTTTAATGCATCTGCAAACAGTATTGACTCATGTCAGCCTGCGCAGTTTTTAAATTGGTACATTTTCTCCATGTTAAAGTACCATTTCAATCTCTTGATTTGGCAGAATTTAACCCCTTTACAGAGTGTGCAGGGTCTGTTTATCTGATTTTTTCTTGTTTTCTGCATTCTTGCAATCAGCTCTATTTAATTTGAAGACTAAAGGTTACCAAAGCCTGTTCACTTCCATGTAAATGAATAAAGATTTCAAAGTAAATCAACAACCAAAATATTTCAAACTTCTTTTCACTAGAAAAAATTGCAAACTCCTCAGTGTAGATCCAAGACCAGGCTGCACTTCTATGCAGTCTGGTCTTGATCTATAGAGTTAAAAAATGTACATTATGTCACACTTAACAGGGTTTCAGTCGATATTGTCTGTATTTTTTTTTGTGAAAGGCAAACAGTATCTTTATAATTAATATTTTTTGGCTGTGATCAATTTACACACATTTAAATTCTTTTTTTTTTTTCAGACTCTAACTTCCTCTGTCTCAGCCTATCAGACAACTAGACTTTGGATTGAGAATTATATCTACTTTATCAAAAAATTATATGTCTTTTATCAAAAAGACAAAATTTTAGACTCATCCACTTTGAAAGCATTGCAGGTGAAAATGCAGCTGAAATGACGGTAAACATCTTTGATAATGTAGAAAACCTCGTGGGACAAGGAGAAAATGCTGGTTACTATAACCAGCATTTTCTCCTTTTCCTGCAAGGTTTTCAAAAGGCTATTTCTTTAGGGTCATTAAAGCTAAGGACTGTTGTGGTAAAGAGTAATACATACTTAATGAAATAATTTCTAACCAAGTTGAAACAATGGTTGAAATGGATTTACTTGATTTATAAACAGGATCTCTGTCAAAAAAAAAGAATTTCATTTCCTTTATCACTTCCACAGAAATCAACGAATGTGACAGTAACCCTTGCCAGAATGAAGCAACCTGCAATGACTTCATTGATTACTACAATTGTACCTGTAAACCAGGCTATGCTGACTATAACTGTGACAGAGGTAGGACATTTGTATGCGATATGAGCTGTTGCTTAACTCTTTAACGAACAATCCAGTGTTTTGATGGCCCTTCACCCTTTCCCAAATGATAAAATTTAGACTGGTCCAAATTGAATGAGTTTGCAGGCGACAATTTTAAATTTGATGAAAATGACAGAAAGTTTTCCAAAAGGGTAGAAAACACTGTGGGAAAAGGAGAAATTGCTCGTTACGAGCAATTTCTCCTTTTTCCACAGTGTTTTCAAAAGATTTGTACTGCAGACACGTGAAAACCAGGGCTTGTTTGGGAAAGGGTTAAGAAAAAAGGGTTTTGAAATCATTTGGGAAAAGGAGAAAATGCTTTTTCAAAGACAATTCTCAAATCTTTTTTGCCACATTTATATAACCATCAGCAAATGTTTTCAGTTTGATTAAATCTGGAATTTGGTCATTTGTTGTCATTGGGACTTGAATGAGTTTATCCCAAAATGAGTTATTGCTCTAACTCTCAACTTGTATTCAGACAGTTAAAAAGAAACACTTTGAAAATATAACTTTAGTTTGAAATGGATGAAATGAATTGCAGTAAAATTTAAGAGGTTTCTCTAATAGGGGTATAGAAGTGTTGTAAGCCCTTGCCCAAATCTGTTAGCCCTTTCCCGCACAATGCCGCCTTTTAACGCCCCTGGGAAAGAAGCCTTTTGAAAACATTGTGGGAAAAGGAGAAAATGCTGGTAACCAGCATTTTCTCCTTTTCCCACAATGTTTTCTACTCTATGAAAGAAAAGTTGCACCATTTGAGCCACACTGAAATTGTCGTCTGCAAATGTTTTCAATTTGGACAAGGCTAAAATTTTGTCCTCTGGTAAAGGGTTAAGTATGCATTTTTGCTTTATTGTCAGTTTTTCTGCTTCCATGTCTATAATATTTCATTAAAATTTGGTTCATTCCTCTATTTTGACACTAATTCCTAGTACATTTTTCGATGAAACAGACCAACAAAAATTTGTGCATTTAGAACTATTATTTTTCAGACATTGATGAGTGTGTATCACTTCCCTGTGAAAATGGAGGTACTTGCGTAGACTACATTAACTACTTCGGTTGTGAATGCCAGGCTGGCTATACAGACGTAACATGTAGAAAAAGTAGGTAGAATTTGAATTTCCTTTAAATTAAAAAAAAAAGGGATCTTTTTAAACAACCATCCTGTCTTCGGTTGAGTGGTTTTGTCCCTGCTTGCAGCACTGGTAAGCTGGGAAATTCCTGGAGCACTATAGAGCCCAAGCTGAATACTGGAGAAATAACCCTTATACAACTATTGTGGCCTTTGAAGCCAATCTAGATCAAGATCAGACTGCACAAAACATGCAGTCTGATCTTTGATCTACACTGTCCACTTTGCTGAGATATTCTGGACAAAAGCAACATTGAAGTTGCAATTATAAAGGTCTTATTTCTAGAATGAAAATGTCTGTCAGGTTTATTTGGCACTCTTATGGTTGAGAAATGAGATGAAAAAGTAGCCTTTGCAGTGGTATGATTCTTATATTGTTGAAAGTGGCATAAACCCTTCTTTAGATAAGCAGATATGAACTGCAAAAATATCCACATGATTGTCCGGGAGAGAAAGTCTGAGTGTGTCAGTTGAATGGTCATAGAATTTGGAACTGGAATGATATTTGAAATTGTTGCTGAATAACAATGAAATCAGGAGACATTTAAATTTCAAAATGTAAGAGACCAATTACCTCTAAACTTTTAAAATTCTGTATGCATCAAGAAAATAAACACGTTTTCAATCCTTTGACAAACAATCCGAAATTATCAGCCTTCGGGAAAATTTTAAGACCTTTGAAAACATTGTTGGAAAAGGAGAAAATGCTGGTGACCAGCATTTGCTCCTTTTCCTATAATATTTTCTACCCTTTCAAAGCCAAATCCCTCTATTTGAGCCACATTTATTTTATCATCTGCAATTTCTTTCAATTTGGGCTAGTCTAAAATTTCTCATGTAGTAAAAGGTTATAGATCTAAGTCATTTAGCAGTTATGCTTTATTGGCACAAATCATTTTTTTTATGATAAACTGATCATAATTATTATGTTTTGCATTTTGCAATGTTTTTTTGTTTGCAACATACTTAAATACTAGATCTACTTTTTTGTATGCAGATCAACTTTTATATGATTGGCTTATATGAATATACTGTTTGCAGTGGATTAAAATACATACCATATATGAATTAACCCTGTATCACACAATCCCATGTTTTAACAACCCTAACAAAGGTTCTTGAAAACATAGAGGGATAGGAGAAAATGCTGGTAACCAGCATTTTCACCTTTTCCCACTGATTTTTCTACCCTTTCAAAGATAGAAATCATAATTTTAGAAACATTTAATTCGTTGTCTACAAATGCTTTGAATTTGATCCATGCTAAAATGTTGTTGTTTGGTAAAGAGTTAAATGAATATGTGAATTAAATAAACATTGTTTTCTAGGTGTCCTGTATGACCTATGTCATTTATCAGCTTCTATATGTGATGGAATCTTGAATGCAGAATGTGATAGCTCAAGCTGTGTGTGTGTCACTGGATATAAGGATTATGGCAATGCAACCTGCAATCGTGTTGGTAAGTTAACCCCTAAAATTCTGAAAAAATGATACAGATCTTTGCTATTGGGAAGGACAGCCCAAATATTGCTATTTCATAGGTTGTCTCCACTAAATTACATAAATTAAGTAGCAGACAGTGTGGATCTAGGATCAGGCTGCATGTTCTTTGCAGGCTTGATCTACACTGTCTGTGAAGACAAAATAGGTTGATTTCAGTACTCTGAGGGTAAAGTAATTTTGTTATGTGCTAGACCTCTATCTCATAGCTGTGTAGATTTTGGTCAGTCTGTCAATCCTGAAGAAATTGCCTTGTGAGAAAACAGCTGTATTTATGATAATTCTATTGTTTTCACCTCCTATCTCGATTGTTTCTGACATTAGATAGTATTTTGCATACATCAAGAGCATTGAACTTCAATATCCTTTTCTCTAAAAATTCTTTCAAGTTTTTTGAGGATTTTAATTTATCAGAAGTGGTAATGTTAACGGAATTGTATGTATATTCAGAAAGTCAGGCATAGAAGTTGTTAATCAATAAAGTAATTTCGAGTATGATGAAGTCGATGTTGTAAGTTTATCCATGTTGACTTATTTTAACCCTTTACCACACAGTCCCGACTTTCAACGACCCTGAGAAAGAAGCCTTTTGAAAACATTGTTGGAAAAGGAGAAAATGCTGGTGACCAGCATTTTCTCCTTTTACCACAATGTTTTCTACCCTTCCCAACACAAATTTCAAATTTTGAGTCACATTTAATTTGTCGTCTGCAAACGCTTTCAATTTGGACAGGTCTAAGATTTTGTCGTTTGGTAAAGAGTTAGCTGTATCATTGGATTGATCATGTGGTATGTCCATTTTCAGCTAGAAAAAAGATGGTTTAAAGGCATTTTCTAGAAGGGGAGGGTTGTCTAGTAAAGGGTTAGTGGTATTTTAACCCTTTACCACACAATCCCGATTGGAATGACCCTGAGAAAGAAGCCTTTTGAAAAAAAATTGTGGGAAAAGGAGAAAATGCTGGAAATGCTGGTAACCAGCATTTTCTCCTATTTCCATAATATTTTATAAGCTATCAAAGCTATATGGATATTTGAGCCACACTTAAGTTGTCATCTGCAAGTGCTGTCAATTTGGACAAGTCTACATTTTTGTTGTCTGGAGAAGAGTTCAGAGATACTACTAGATACAAATTGCAAAGGACTATGTCTTTTAAATGAGACCAGTTGCATAGCTCAAGTGGTAAAGCTTAGGACTTCATCAAGTCTTGGGTCATTTGAGGATGTGGGTTCGAGCCTCATGGCTGGCCACCTAAAATTACTAATAGTCTTTCTGATGAGACGTTAAAAGAGGTCGCGTGTGAAGGAGCATGTTCAAGAACCAGGCGTAACTTGGGATGGGTTTCGTCCTGTATCTTGCACTATCCCTTGTAACTAACAGCCTTCAAGAGGCATCGCCAGTATGGGCAACAGGTGGGGACAATAAATAAACACAAATTTAATCAGTCTTTTAAATCAATATCATTTTCATGACATATCAAAGTTGAACTTGAAAACAGTATTGGATAAAAAGAGATTGGATGTTAACCCTTTTCCACACAATCCCGACTTAACGACCCTGAGAAAAAAGCCTTTGTGGGAAAAGGAGAAAATGCTGGTAACCAGCATTTTCTCTTTTTCCCACAATGATTTTTACTCTTCCCACAACAAGTTTCAATTTTTAAGTCAAAATTATTTTGTCGTCTGCTAATGCTTTCAATTTGGACTGGCCTAAAATTTTCTTGTTTGGTAAAGAGTTAATTTGACTTCAAGATTTGACTTTATCCCTTTATCACACAATTCCAAGCTTTTACAACTGGAAGAAAGAAGGCTTTTGAAAACATTGTGGGACAAGGAGAAAACCATGGTAACCAGCATTTTCTCCTTTTCTCACATTGTTTTTAGACCTCTAAAGAGAAATTTCAGTTTTTGAGTCAGATTTGATTAAGTCTGCAAAGTTTGTAATGGGATTGATTCACTACCCATATTAAAGACTCTATTTCTCCATGACTCCCACACATGTTTTGTTTTCTCAATATCCTTACTATGCATTACAAGTATTGTCATACTTTATATGTTGGCAGTTTACCTCTCTCTGCACATGTTGTCTTACAACACTAGTTTCTGTGCTCTGTCCATGCCATTATCTACTACTTTTTATCACCTATGCATTTATCTGCTAAATCTTTCAGTGGAAATATTGCATGTATTTTTGAGAAAATTTGATGTTTGGCAGTCTCCATTCCACTGCCAATGTATTGACATCTAACTGTATTTTCACTACAGCCAGGCACCTTAGCCAACTGGCTAATAAGCAGGGTTTTAGCTTGGACTGCCTCTCAGTTGAACAGAGCTACATGTGTATATAGGTAGCCTTTACGCTCGAGCTGAACTCACTGAGTCTTTCTGCCTTTCTTTCTGTGTTTCCATCTGTCTATCACTCTCTGATCATTCCCGCCCCATAATGTTAAGTTTAGTTACTTTAATGTATATTTTTGTGTTCTTCTGTATACATGGATCTGTGGCGATGAGATAAACCGACTTCCTTGGTTACCGTCGTTAAGGGCTCACAAACAAACACAGTAAATACATATACAGTACAGCAGATAGGCTACTTAAATCGTGCTGTCATGCCTGTTTCTTTCGATTAAATTCCGGAAAAATATTCCTTTTCATATGTTTCTGCCAATGATGGATTCTCGGAAAGAAATATATGGATACTTGAACTTATTTACACAAGGATTTGTACAAAAAGTGTGAATTTCAGGGGCTACGGACAATGTAATACATGTGCCAGCAAAGTTTTGAACTTCTACGAGAAAGAATGAAACAACTCATAATCTTCAGTTTTGCTTAAAAATAATAGAATTAAAGATGATTAATATTCCTTTAAGGCTTGTCAGGTTGTCTCAACATCGTATTAGATAATAAATTACTCTATATATTACAAGCATTTTGAAAAAATTATAGATTGTCTCATTCAACAGAGAGGTGGAAGTATGAAAAATATTTAAATTTCAAGTTAAGGGAAAATGGTTGCCTGACGATTTAAAAAAAAAAGTGTAAAGTGTGCTGTCAATCAACAAAGTTGTTAATATCATTTGCGGTAGTTTGTTTTATCTTATGATAATACTGAAGACAACGGGTGGTCGAGTGGATTACAGCGGCAATCAAACACACTTCTTATCAGTTAACAGTTTACCGACATACCCTTTGAAATGGCAGATGTGCTAATCCACCTAAATATGGCTAAGTCAAAGGCTGATTTAATTAACATAAGTTGCCTTTTGAGTAGAACTTCCAAAACTGTACAAAACAGAACTTACTCTGTTTCATAATTGAAATCTACATGTACCTTCAGTAAAAAATACACGTAAATGTACTTAATTTAAGTAGCAGATGGTTTGAATCCAAGAATAAACTGTATTTTTTTGCGCTCTGATCTGTATCTACACATTCAGCATTTTTCACTCACTAAGGGTTAATGTTAACGTCAAACTGAAACATTGATGACATGTGCCCCTTTTTGGATGTGCAGATGTTATTAAACAAGATTAACTATTTGAGTGAACATACTTTGTCTTTATTAGTATTTCATATATTTTACCTTTGTTTTCCACTGTAAGACAGTTTAAGTTTTTTTCAGGGAGTTCCAAAGGAAAAAAAAACAACTAACATTAATTAATCTATTGCGTAATATAGCGTTGATCAAACTCTTTGCTCATGTCCCATTGTCAATCATAATCATAATGCAAACTTATAATCTCTTCGTATATCTCACGTACGCAGTACACGATCGCAAAGCACATCTTTTCAACTTTTTCCTTGAATTCAAGCATTGTAAACACACATGATATCGCACTTCTCCATCATTAACAGTCACTTGTTTGTGAGCCGAAATAGCAGACAGCAAAGCTGCACATCGGGCCAAATAAATGCGATGACCTGATTGGTCAAATATCGATTCCCACGGATCCATGTATTGAAGAAAACTTCAATTGGGAAATAAACTGTATTCTTTGTAATAAAGCTTGCTTAGTGTGTTTACCCAAAAGAACCTTCCTGTCATCTGCCAATCCATTGATTATTGTGGATTAACCTACATCTGGTTATGAATTGTTTTAAATTGAACAAGTTTAAGATTTTGCCATTTGGTAAAGAGTTGCAATAATTAGGAACAGCTCTCAGTGTCAGGTGTGGTCAGTATGGCCAATGTTCTATGTTTTTTAGACTGTGGACCTCTCAATTCCCCATTAAATGGTGAAGTGGACATGAACCAAGGCACACTGTATGAAGCTGTGGCAACATTTGAGTGTGATGTAGGCTATTCCATGGTTGGTTCTACCACTACCACATGTTTATCTACAGAAAGTTGGAGTGATCCAGAACCAGTCTGTAATATCAAAGGTAGACTGTGTCTAAGACATGGTCAAAATGAAGTGTTAAGTTTTTTTTTTACTTGATTCAAATACAATATGGACCTTGGCAGGGTCTTCCCAGGAGCAATAGAAAGGTGTTCTGTGGTGGCCCTTTTTTTGTCCTTAAAAACAATTATCTAGTTTCTGAAAGTAATTATGTCTTTATGTGCTCTAATGATGTATTTAAACTGTTGTATGATATAACCAGTCTAACAGCTATTCTAACTTGTTTTTTCTAACATTTGTTGCCCATATATCACTGTTGATTAAATGTCTGTTACAGTGATACTATTTGAGTGTTTAGGTTATAATAACCAAGACTACCAGTTTATGCATTAACCCTTTGTCATACAATATCATATTTTTAAGACCTTGAAGAAGAAGGCTTTTGAAAACCTTGTGGGAAAAGGAGAAATGCTGGTAACAAGTATTTCCGATGAAATGGATTTTGTTCAATTAGAATTTGTGTTTACCAGAATATGTTGCAAAGTGGTGGAAAATGTAGATCCAAGATCATATCCCTTTACCATACAATCCCAGATTTAAAAAACCCTTAGAAAGATGTCTTTTGAAAACATAGTAAGAAAAGGAGAAAATGCTGGTAACCAGCATTTTCTCCTTTTCCAACAGTACTTTCTCCATTTTCAAGAGCAAATTCAATCATTGCAGTGGTATTAAATTTGTTGTCTGCAAATGCTTTCAATTTGGACAAGTCTAAGATTTTGTGGTTTGGTAAAGAATTAATGTTCACTGCAAATCAACATGCGTTCAGCTATTAGCTCTATAGTAGTTAAGTTTAGGTCCTGTTAGGTTCCATATCACTACAACTCTACACCTTGTATGCCTGTTTCAGACTGTGGTGCACTAGCCAATCCTGTTGATGGATCAGTGATCACACCAACTGGAACAGAGTTTGGGGACATTGCTACATATTCGTGTAACACTGGATATAATCTAAATGGTGTAGAGACTGTCACCTGTCAGGCTGATGCAACATGGACCCAAACTGCTCCAACATGCGACATTGTGGGTAAGAGGACTATTTCTATGTTAAGTCTTTACCGCACAATCCTGAGTGATAGCGACCTTAAAGGAGAAGCCATTTAAAAACATTGTGGGAATATTGCTTGTAACCAGCATTTTCTCATTTTCGTACTGTGTTTTCTACTCTGTCATGTTTAGCTCAGCTGGTTTTGAAGAAAATGTCAAGATATTGTCACAGCACCCTGCTCATCTGCATTGTCATCTGTCTCGTTGTCATTTGCATCATTGTGCCAAAACTTTGACATTTTATAATACACCTGTCATTACTGAAGACATTTACCTCAAGTGCTGACTAGTTGTTAACTGTCAAAAGGACAACCCATACAACAAGAGCAGGTAGCCATCAAAATATTTTTGAAACAATTATAAATGCCACTTTTCAACCTAGAATTTTCACTGAAAATCAATGTACATGTATTTCTAAAAGCAAGTGCAGCAAAGCACTGGTATCAACATGCAGCACTGTGGTTGAATTTGTAGTTGCAAATGATGTCTGTTCTGAAAAGGAGAAAATGCTGGTAACCAGTATTTTCCCCTTTTCCCACAATGTTTTCTACCCTATCAAAGGGAAATACCATCAGTTGAGCCATATTTGAATTGCTGTCTGCAAATGCTGTCAATTTGGACAAGTCTACATTTTTGTTGTGTGGTAAAGAGTTAAGGTAACACTGCAGTCTCTCAGAAAAGAGTGGAAAGAACTTCAATTTTTAAGCATGCAAGATAGAGAAAATGCAAGATTTTCATGTTTAAACTTTGACCTACAGTGTTTTTAATGCTGTGAACTGTGTTGATGGAAATGTATGACAGACATCAGTTGGCCCTTATCATCCTGCTTAATAAGTCAAGTGAAATTTTCAAACAGTAAAAACCCAAATTATATTATTTCATAATAGTTTTAGGAAGAAAGTATCTCCTTATTGGACAGTGTGGATCCAAGATCAGACAGCATGTTCTGTGCAGTCTGATCTTGATCTATACTGTCTGCAAAAGGTCAGTGAGTGGTGCTTAGCAGCCTAAGGGTTAAACTTTTGGCCTTGGGTACAAATTTATCACCGAGTGATTTAATTCAGTTGGCTATAATCCTTATATTCTGATAATTAGACTTAATCAATTGAAACCACTCATGTTTGATTTTTTTTTTTACTGTACATTTGTAGATTGTCTGGTTACAGCTGCCCCAATACAGGGGTCTGTGACCTACAACCCCAACACTCTGTATCAGGGCTACGCAGAATACTCATGTAACACAGGATATACACTCAATGGGAACGTAAGACAACAATGTCAAGCTGATGGCACATGGAGCTTGACTCCACCCACCTGTGTAATCAATGGTAAGTAGCAAACATCAGCTTAATTAAGTCAGCCACATTTGTAATCAATGATGAATAGCACGCAGGATATTTGTGGTAACTTCAATAATGAAGTTAAATTCTCAACCACACAAAAAAAATGTAGAAAAATTTAATGTAGACTTGTCCAAATTCAAAGCATTAGCAGATGACAGTTTCCATGTGGCTGAAATAATGGAATTTATCCTTGATAGGGCATAAAACATGGGAAAAGGAGAAAATGCTGGTTACAGTATTTTCTCCTTTTCCTACAATGCTTTCACTCTTCCTCAGGGTCGTCTAAAGCCAGGATTGTGTTGTACATAAAAATTGGTAATCCAGATGTAAGAATTTATGGATTACTCTTCATATCTATCCTCAGCAGGGTAATAGATTCTCATCCTTTCAGAGGAAATATTCCAAGGTTATAATGATCGCTCAGATTTTATATATTTACTGAAGTATTGTTAGAGAGTTAAGGCACTTTCCTCCCCCCTCATATTTCATCAATCACACCCCTGTCACAGTGTGAAGAAATTTGCATACATACACAGTAATCTGCTTTTTGTATCAACCGGGGGTTTACAATACTACCTAAGAGTGGACTGTGGTTCATAGTTGTGCATGGTGTAAAACCATTTACCCCACAACAAAATTTTGGACTTGTCCAAATTAAAAGCAGTTGCAGACAACAAATTTAATGTTGCTCAAAAGATGATTTCTGTCCTTAAAATGGCAGAAATCATTTTGGGCAAAGAAGAAAACACTGGTAACCAGCATTTTCTCCTATTCCCACTGTATTTTCAAAAAATATTTTCTGTCAGGGTCATTGAAATTCAGGATAGTGTGGTAAAGAGTAAAGGGACAATTATTCACAGTCTGTGCAGATTACAACTCTTTTTTTATTATTAGCCAGTGGAGCAATACAGGGCCTTTAAGGTCCTCAAAGTTCTGGTTTGACTAAAACTTGTTTGTGTGTTGACTCTATACCAAACGACTAAATTTTGGAATGGGCCAAATTGAAAGCATTTGCAGACAACAAATTAAATGATGCTAAAATGATGATTTGTGCCTGTGATAGGTTAGAAAACATTGTGGGAAAAGGAGAAAATGCTGGTCACCAGCATTTTCTCCTTTTTCCACAATGTTTTCAAAAGGCTTCTATTTCAGAGTTGTTAAAAGTCAGGATTGTGTGGTAAAGTGTTAATTCTTTTCCAGACAACTAAATTTTGGCCTTCACCAAATTGAAAGTATTTGCAGACAACATGTCAAATGTAAATTTATGGAATTTATTATTGAAAGGTTAAAATAAATACACTGTGGGAAAGGTTTTCCCACAATGTTTTAAACAGGCATTTTCCTCAGGGTTGTTAAAACCTGGAATTGTTTTGGCAAAGGGTAAACAATTGTAACAAGATAAATCATAAACTTTTTTTCGTTATATACTAGATTGTGGAACACTGTCAGCCCCTACAGATGGTAGTGTAACATTGACAGGGACTACGTATGAATCTGTGGCTAACTTTGAGTGTAACATTGGCTACGATTTGTCTGGATCTTCGTCTAGAGTGTGTCAGGCCAATACGGCATGGAATGGAACCACTACGCTTTGTATTATCAAAGGTGAGCGAATGCTTCACCAAAGGCTGGTTTACTCTTTAACAAATGACAAAATTTTAGACTGGTCCAAATTGAAAGCATCTGCAGACGACAATATAAATGTGATTGAAAAAAATTGAAATTTGTTTTGGGAAGGGTAGAAAACATTGTGGGAAAAAGAGAAAATGCTGGTTACCAGCATTTTCTCCTTTTCCCACAATGTTTTCAAAAGGCTTCTTTCACAGGGTCGCTAAAAGTCGGGATACAGCAAAATGTAGACTTGTCCAAATTGAACACATTTGCAGAGGAAAATTTAGTTGTGGCTGAATTGATAGAACTTATTTTAGGGTAGGAAACATTGTGAGAAAAGATAAAATGCTGGTTACCTACCAGCGATTTCTTCTTTTTGCACAGTGTTTTCAATAAACTTTATTCTCAGAGTCATTAACTCAGGGTTGTGTATTAAATCTTTACCAAACCACAAAATTTTAGACTCATCCAAATTCAAAGGATTTGCAGATGACAAATTAAAATGTGCAAAAAGTATGAAAATTGTCTTTGGAAGGGTAGAAAACATTGTGGGAAAAGGAGAAAATGCTGGTTACCAGCATTTTCTCCTTTTCCAACAATGTTTTCAAAAGCCTTCTTCTTCGGGTCATTAAAACTCTGGATTGTGTGGTAAAGGGTTAAAGATTTAAGATATGTGCTACCATCACCCAATGAGAGCCATTCTTCAGTTATCTCCCCTGATTCCTCTCTAGTACTACATTGGTCCTGATAAGGAGATTACTTGGACTTTATCCTTGATTTTCTTGCACTACACCAATATGTTTTTGAGATAATATCTCGGCTAAATCTGGTTAGATTGTTTTACAAATCCATATATATACATTTCTCTGTTGATTGAGAACATGATTTGCTTTAAATTTACATGGAGACTTTAAATATAATCATAAATCAAATTATTTTTATCGCAACATCCCCAAGGGAATCAAGGATGAAAACAAAGGAATACAGGTAAAAGGACCAATCTATTATTTGGTTACCTTTAGTCTGTATCTGGCAAGGGAGATAATTTGATTTACAGGAATGGCCCTCATTGTAAAGAGACCATAAGCCCTGTCAGAGCCAGATATATAAACTTGACCACTGTCAACAGCTGGAAACACAAAGCACTAAACCTCATAAATGAGCTATGCTCTGTGAAAAGAGGCTTAATGCATCTGCAAAAAGTATAGATCCTTGGTCAGCTTTGTCAGTTCGCGTAGGATGACCTGGGCCAAAACCACTTGATTATGGGTAAATGTTCTGCATGTCCAAAGACAATTCTAACTTAGAATTCTGTCAGTTGTTAGACCAAATGGATTTTATGGATCCATACTTATATGTTGAATGGCTTGGTACATGTATAATGCATTACGGAGATGCATTAAACCCCCTTTTGCTAGAGTATGGCTCAAATATTTTTGTCTTATGTGTGAAACACTCAAACAATATAGATCAAAGGTCTGTGCAGTCAGATCTAGATCTATGCCAGCCATAAAATCCCTGCTTTTGTCTACGATGCGAAAAAGGTTAACTCTTTACCAAACTACAAAGCTGTAGACCCGTCCAAATTGAAAGCTTTTGCAAATGACAAAATAATTCTGATTCAAAATTGAAAATTTGTCTTGGGAAGAGGAGAAAATATTGCAGGAACAGGAGAAAAATTTTCTCCTTTTCCCACAATGTTTTTTTTAAAAGGCTTCTTCCTCAGGGTTGTTAAAAGTCTTGCTTCTGTGGTAAAGGGTTAAAGAGGTCAATTCCAATTGTTGATACATTCATGGTAGTCTAGGTAAAGTTTCTGAAAATTTTTGACATTGCTCATCCTAAATTAAAATAAAGGTCATTTGTTCTAATATATACAAAAACCTTGTTTGTGATATAAGACAAATCATTTTCTGATTAATGTTCATAAACCTTAGAATGTTGATGATATCTTGTTCTTAACCCTGAACCCTTTACCAGACAACACAATTTTAGCCCTGTTCAATTTGAAAGCATTTACAGATGACAATTCCAATGTGGCTTAAACGGTGTAATTTTTCTTTGATAGGGCAGAAAAAAAAACAATGTGGGAAAATGAGAAAATGCTGGTTACCAGCATTTTCTCCTTTTTCCCACAATGTTTTCAAAAGGCTTCCTTTCCAGGGTCATAAAAAGGCATCATTGTATGGTAAAAGGTTAACCTGCAAAATAAGTTCAAAGAACTTTTTCAGGCAATAAAAAAAAAAACCAAATATTGCAATTTCAAAGTGATTTTGGGGGGAAAAATATCTCCTATTCAGACATTGTAGATTCAAGATCAGATTGTACATATTCCGACGCAAAAGTGCCTCCAGTCATGCCTAGTAGCCTAGGGTTTAACCCTTTCCCAAACAAGCCCTGTTTTCACGTGTCTGCAGTACAAGTCTTTTGAAAACAATGTGGGAAAAGGAGAAATTGCTCATAACGAGCAATTTCTCCTTTTCCCACAGTGTTTTCTACCCTTTTTGAGAACTTTCTGCCATTTTCATCAAATTTAAAATTGTCGTCTGCAAACTCTTTTAATTTGGACCAGTCTAAAAATTGTCATTTGGGAAAGGGTTAAATGACCCTATTTTTATTCTCTTAACTCTTTACAGTACAATGCTGACTTTTAATGACCCTGAGAAAGAAAGCTTTAGAAAACATTGCAGGAAAAGGAGAAAATGCTGGTAACCAACATTGTCTCCTTTTCCCACAATCTTTATTACCCAATAAAAGACAAATTTTATGTTTTGAGTAACATTTGATTTGTCATCTGCAAATGCTTTGAATTTGGACAAGGCTAGAATTTTGTCTTCTGGTACAGAGTTAAAGTAACAATAGATGCCAAAAGTATACAAAGTGGTGTTAGAATGCATTTAGATTTAACTCTTTACCAAACGACAAAAATGTAGACTGGTCCAAATTGAAAGCATTTGCAGACGAAAATTGAAATATGAATCAAATGATGTAAATTGTCTGTGATAGTGTAGAAAACATTGTGGGAAAAGGAGAAAATGCTGGTTACCAGCATTTTCTCCTTTTTCCCACAATGTTTTCAAAAGGCTTCCTCCTCAGGGTCGTTAAATCCCAGGACTGTGTGGTAAAGGGTTAAATCATACCATTAAAAATTATGGAAATTATTGTGAAGACGACAACCTCTTGTTGTACAGTCAGTCCAAGTGCAGTCGCTGGCAGAGAACTTAATTTCAAAATTAGGATAAAAGTTGCCAGGTCTTGCTTTTACTTTCTTTTTGCCTACATACATGATTTTAAAATTCATTTTTCTGCCAGCAACTAATATTTGGACCAACCACACCATAGCAGATTGTCATCTTCACAATATTTTCCATACTTTTAAATGGTATGATTTAAATTTAAATGTATTTAAATGCATTCGTTTTTTGGCTGGTTTTGGGCCTTTAAACATTTACCAAACAATCCCATGTTTTATAACTTTGGGGGAAATGACTTTTGAAAACATGGTACAAAAAGGAAAAAAAGCTTGTTACAAGCATTTTCCTATTTTCCTACAATAATTTCTACCCTATGAAGACAAACCCTTCATCTGCCCTTTTAAAGAGAAATTCCACAATTTTAAGCGCATTTAATTTGTCGTCTTCCAATCCACTGGATTTTTACAAGTCCAGAATTTTTTTGTTTGGTAAAGAGTTAAATTATTGTCTACACATAGGAAATTATGGCTCTTTTGTTTTCAAATAAATAGAGAGAGAGAGAGAGAGAGAGAGAGAGAGAGAGAGGACTTCTATGGTCTAGTGGTTAAGGTGTTAGGTTTGTGGGTAGGAAATCATGGTTTGATCCCTTCTTGTAGCCCTAGTCATGTTGAAATGCTCTTTGGCAAAGTATTGCAAAGCAATAGCCTAGTACACAAATATACAGTCTGATCTTGGCCTACACTCTATGCTTTTCTTTTAGTGTTTATAGTCTCATAATACCCATTAAAAACAAAGACATGAGCCATGCTCTGAGGAAAGAGGGATTATTGCATCTCTGTGATGCATACTATGCCAAGGAAGTCATCACATAATTATGCATCCATAAAATCTTATTTGTCTGACAACCTGCTGACTAATGAGGTAGACTGGTCCTTTGACTTGCAGAAAATGTATAAGAAGCAAAAAGTTTCAACTCGGGTCAGTTTGTGCAGAATGCATTGGCTGACCAGAGTCAATACTTTTTGCCGTGCATTAAGCCCCCTTTTAACAGAGCATGGCCCATTTATTTTATACAATGATTTGGGCTAACATCTTGAACTAAGAGCAGTAAGCAAGATTCATCTGGTTATATCTACAGATTGTGGTGCACCGGCTGCTCCAACCAATGGTGCTGTTGATTATTCTTCGGGCACCAAGTACCTGAACACAGCCACATTCACCTGTGACACAGGCTATGATCTGGACGGTGTTGCCAACCGGCAGTGCCAAGCAGATGGTACCTGGCAAATGCCTTTTCCAACATGTGTTATCAAAGGTAAACATACCCTCGGTAACCAAGACAATAAGCATTGTGTTAACTTTTTACCACATGAGCAAAATGTAGACTTGTCCACATCGACAGCAATTGCAGATGACTATTTAAGTTTGACCCAAGTTATGGGGTCTGTTATTGATAGGGTAGAAAACATTTTTGGAAAAGCGTAAAATGCTGGTAATCATTAAAACTCGAGATTGTGTGGTAAAAAGTTAAACCTTATTAATAACCCAAGCAAACAGAACTGTCACTGCACTGATTTTTATATTACGTAAAACATATCACAGAACTTTACTGTATACGTGATTTTATCCTTGGAGATGTTTCCACCTGTAGATTACTTGTTTCCTCTGGCAGTTGTCTACATGGATTTTTTAAACCATTGTGTCTAGAGAAAAAATTTCAATTAAACTTATGAATGCAAACTCCAAACTATGAAAGCATTATAGTGAAAAAAAGGGATTGCTCACCACAAGCAATTTCTCCTTAACTCTTTACCAAACGACAAACTTTTAGACTGGTCCGAATTGAAAGCATTTGCAGACGACAAAATAAATGTAACTCAAAAATCAAAATTTATTTTGGGAAGGCTAGAAAACATTGTAGGAAAAGGAGAAAATGCTCCAGCATTTTCTCCTTTTCCTACAATGTTTTCAAAAGCCTTCTTTCTCAGGGTCGTTAAAAGTCGGGATTGTGTAGTAAAGGGTTAAGCCATATATTCCTGTGTATTAAAACTTAATGACATGTGCATATTTTTACAAGTTATATATCACAAAACAGCCCTCAACATGTTTGTTAAGATGAAGTTTCATCACATATCTCCCCTTGTTTTCAATGTAATACTACCATTACAAATTTCCTTGTCTCACACACGATTAAGATAAAAAAATAGTGCAGTATTATGGTCAACACTATGTAATTATATGCCTCATAACTATCTAAAACATTGCTGACCTAGATTTCTGTGTGAAATTATTGGTCAAAATTGGTAATCATCATAAAGTTTCAAATTTAATCACTTTAAGATTCAAAGGAAAATTAATAAATTGCAAGTTAATAAATGCAAGTTTCTTTGGAACTATTTTTTGTTCATAATGTTAATCGTTTGTAATGTACCAGTCAAAGAAGCGAGTAGGCTTCATGTAAATTTCATTACACATTGTACATTTATGCCTATGTTTTAACACATCATGGACTGTAATTCTTGTTATACATTTATGTGATAAAAAGAATCTGATATTTGTTGGCTTTTGAGGTAAAAATTTATTAAACTCTTCCAAAAGCCAAAGCCAAAGGCTCGCTTTACAACATTTTCTGTAGACTTGTTTAATAAAATTTTATCTCAAACACTAACTCATGCCAGATCGGGTATATCTTAGACTAAGGATAGTTCCATGGTCCTACTATCAGACAATTATTAACATCCTTACCACACAGTTCCTACTTTTAACAACCTTGACAGAGGCCTTTCGAAAACATTGTTGGTAAAGAACAAAATGTTGGTTATCAGCATTTTTTCATTTTCCCACAATGTTTTCTTCCACTCCAAAGACAATTTGCACTATTTGAGGAAAGCTTAATTTGTTGTCTGCAAATGCTTCCATTTTCATCACATCTAAAATTCTGTTGTTTGGTAGAGTCATATAACCTGCTAAAGAAGTCAAATGAAACTTTGATGCCAATAGTAAAACCCTAATGTTGCCATTTCAGAATTATTAGCGGGAAAAAAATACCCTTATCAGACAGCATAGATCCATGATCAGACTGCACATTCTGTGCAGTCTGATCTTGATCAACACTGTTTGCAAGGTCCTTTGGACACACTTATCAGCCAAAGGTTTAGATACTCTGTAACCAGTATGTTCATATTGACAGATTGTGGATCCCTAACTGCAGCAGCTAACACACAAATAGACACCTCCTCTGGTACAACATATGGAGCACAAGCTGTTTACACATGTGATGCCGGCTACGAGATTTCTTCAGCCACAGATAAGAGAACATGTACTGCAGCAGGGACATGGTCTACCACTGTTCCAACTTGCTCAAGGAAAGGTAAGAACTGATTTAGACTTCCAAATACATATGAGACAAGCTCTAGCAAAATGGGGTTTAATGCATCCCCACAATGCATGATACCAAGTAAATCATCACAGACATCACATAATAATGGATTCATAAAAGCCATTTTGTCAAACAACCGACTAAATCATGAGGTAGAATGGTCCTCTGATATGCCGAAAACTTACCAATAACAAACAGTTTCGACACAGGTCAGCCTGTGTGGACTGTTGGTGCACGACATTTCATGGAAAATGTGTTTCATTGAAGCCCATGTATGTTTTAAAATTTGCTTAATTTCTAGATTTATTTCATGAAAAGCTCTGTCTGAAAGGAAGATATGGGCCACAGTTTATCTGGGAAGAAGAAGAATTTGCAGACAACAATTTAAATTTGTGGATAATTATGATATTTTTCGGTGAAAGGGTAGAAACTGTGGTGGGAAAAGGAAAAAATGCTGGGTAACCAGCATTTTCTCCTTTTCCCACAATGTTTTCAAGAGCTTTCTTCCTCAGGTTAGTGGAAACTAGGGATTGTTGGATAAAGGGTTGAATTTGGAGAAGTCTACAGTTTTGTCATCTGGTAAAGAGTAAAGATTTCAGTCAAGAACATTTGTCAAAATATTTTAGCAAAAAGAGACATTGCTTACTACGATTGCAAAAATGATCAGAGGCATAACCAGAATTAAAATATTTATATGCATAGTGAGCTGTACAACTTTGGTCATGGAATGTTTAAATATACAATGTGCGTGTTGTGTTTAATGGGCTCTACGCCCTTGAGGATATCAAAATTTGTCTACTGTAAGAAGCATTACGTATGTTATCTGTGGATGGTATTATTAGAAAGGAGGTCTTAGAGCCGTGTTTGCAAATAATTCTGAATGGTATTCAATTCTTCAAGTCCCAAACTGTATTTCAGACTGTGGAACAGTTCTAGCACCATCAAATGGTGATGTAGACTTGACAGCCGGGACGCTGTATGAAGCCGCTGCACTTTTTTCATGTGACACTGGCTATACACTGAATGGCGCAGCCTCGACAACTTGTCAGTCTGATGGGACATGGAGTGACCCAAACCCGACGTGTGACATTAAAGGTGCAAGTTTTTCTGTTTGATTAGTTTGTTGTATGTTGGATT
This sequence comes from Tridacna gigas, assembly GCA_945859785.2. Taxonomy (NCBI): domain Eukaryota; kingdom Metazoa; phylum Mollusca; class Bivalvia; order Cardiida; family Cardiidae; genus Tridacna; species Tridacna gigas. Next base: position 8,218,781 of record OX244031.2, on the reverse strand, counting down.
GGAAAAGAATGGAAAGTATATAGAGCATGGAGCCAACAAACAGTTGTATTAAATCTTTACCAAATAACTTAAATTTACACTCGTTCATTTGTTCAAATTGATAGCTTTTGCACATGACAAATCTAATGTAGCTCAAAAATTGAAATTTGTTTTTGGAAGGGTAGAAAACATTGTGGAAAAAGGAGAAAATGCTGGTTACAAGCATTTTCTTCTTTTCCCACAGTGTTTTCAAAAGGCTTTTTCTTCTGGGTTGTTAACCCTTTCCCAAACAAGCCCTGGTTTTCACGTGTCTGCAGTACAAGTCTTTTGAAAACACTGTGGGAAAAGGAGAAATTGCTCTTAACGAGCAATTTCTCCTTTTCCGACAGTGTTTTCTACCCTTTTTGATAACTTTCTGCCATTTTCATCAAATTTAAAATTGTCGTCTGCAAACTCTTTTAATTTGGACCAGTCCTAAATTTGTCGTTTGGGAAAGGGTTAAAAGACACGATTATGTGGTAAAGAGTTAAGTAACAAACAAAAAAATGTAATCAGAAACTGACTTCTGTTCAATTTTTACTTTTGTTAGCTTAAAGCAACTAAGCATAGGCCTTTATTCACCAATAGTTTTAATTTTTAGCTCCACTGGCCGAAGGCCAGCGGGCTTATGTCATGGCCCGGTGTCCGTCGTGCGTCCGTCCGTCCGTGTTTACGAGAGGCCACTTAATGGGTACTACGTATGTGTAAATGGGACTTATTGGCTACTTTTTCCTTGTTGGGTATACCCAACAATATGGGCTAGTAATTTGTGTCCATTTTGTTTTTCTTAGGTAGTTGGTAAGAAATACCCATCACAGTCTCGGACTTCATTTTGTCCAATAACTAAGTCCAATTGTTAGACTTTACCGTAAATGATCGATTTACATTTCGCGCCAAACTCGGCGGAAATCAATGCGGTTGGCTTCGGATTTTTCCCGCACAAGATTTGCGCATGCGTGTTATCATCCGCCATATTTGTTGGATATTTGTTTGGATGAAGGACGAGTGTGACCTAGATAGGTAAGCTGAAATCTTAATGGGTTTTCATGCATAGTATTGTGCGGGAATCATTTTTGGGTAGTTTTTTAAACGATTTATTTATAACTCCATGTTGGAAATGCTGTATTTGTTTTGGTTCGAGTGGATTTATTCGTCGTCAAAAATAGCATGGCAAAACGAAAACGTCGTGTTCCAACTTCAAAAAATTTTCGAACATTTTAAAGCAATGGACGTTTTTTGTGCTGAATTTTATGAACTGAATCGTGTTTAATAACGTGCTGAAATGGCATCAATGTCGGGAACAAGACAGTTCCCCGACAAGACAGTTCCCCGACACAAGTTTTCGAGACAATTCCCCGACAGATTTGAAGACAGTTCCCCGACACTTTTGAAGACAGTTCCCCGACACTTTTGTTCATTGTCATATGACAGTTGTCGTGAGTAAAAATGGTTGATAAAGGATTTTATGGATAAATCATGAATTATGATTGATTGAAAAGTGATTGACGAATACATTTAGTCACCATGAGATTGTCTGTGATTTCATATGATTGCTTTATTTGACAGGACAGTTTGACGACCTTTTATTACCAAACAATATTGAAATACAGGCCCAGTACATTTTCCCCATTTTGTACATACAATATGTGTAAAAAAACGGAAGACTTTGGACAGAGAGGACGAGAAAAAGATGTTTCACCTCTCTTCCTCTCTCTCCAGTGTAATTCTAAAACACATAGAGAAATACACACTAATAAAATACAAATTATCAAGAGTGTCAAGGAGCAGTTAACTCCAAACACAGGAGAAACATATTGTTTTATTAACTTTAATGCCGGGAAGGTCTTTTTTATAATCTCTTACTTTCATGACAATTGTGAATCATCATGAATTAATTCACTCATAGAATAAGTACCCGTGAATGTATAGAATTCTTCATCACAAGGTACAAATAATCCAATCACGACACATCAATTCGCCACAAATATATTAAAATCTCACGATTACCAATCATAATTATTAGTAAGAGGTTGTTTGACGTAGAGCAAAAGTATCGGGGAACTGTCTCGAAAACTTGCGTTGGGGAACTGTCTCGAAAACTTGTGTTGGGGAACTGTCTTGTCTTGATACCTCAATGTCTGCCTTTCATCGCTTTGGAGATTACACAATATTTTTGTTGTGAAGATGTGATGTCTCATATCTGTTTAGGTCAATGACACTGCTTGAAAGAAATTCTTGTCGTGTTAAAAAATACGATAATGGATATCTTATTATCATGTCAGATGTTTTAACGTGATTGTGTTATGACAACTTCCTTGAAGAACAGCACATTTTTCACTGAACCTGTTGGAGCACGGCAAAGGAAATGATAAACAAAAATACTGTAGCTACCGTACGTTTGTGACAAAGTGGCATAGACTGTGAAAGATTTTGTTCGTTTTTTTTTTTAGCCATAAAATAATGCCAGGTAGATCATAAAGTGGTTTGACATTGGGAATTATAGATTTTTGTGTTCATAAATCACAAAAAAATACTTCATCCTGCAGAAAGACGTTTTTTCCACTGAAAGTGGAATGCATGTTTCTGTAAGGTCCAGTTTCATTGTATTTGAAATGTAGAATTTTTATCAATGAAATTTGAACCACATCCCTAGCTCTTTGCCTTACAGAAGCGATCTTTAACAGGTCTGATTTTAAAAATTAAACATTGTGGTAAAGGGAGAAATTGCTCGTTACAAGCAATTTATCCTTTCCTCACAGTGTGGTCTCCCAGAAACTTGAGCCATTCGCACACAATCCCATGTTTTTATGACCCTGCATAAAAAACATTTTGGGAAAAAAAAATGCTCATGGTAATTTTTTTCTCCTTTTCCCACATTAGTTCATACTTTATCAGAGAACTTGGACCCCTTCCAATCTTAAATTTGTCATCTGCAGATGCTTTCAGTTTCGGATAGTCTGAAATTTTTGTTAGGAAAAGAAGGGTTATAGCATCCCTGTTTTGTAAATTTTTTGCCACATAATTTCAAACGCGAGGACTCTCAGTATTACATTTCAGGTGAAAGTTAATTATGTTTTTAACCTTTCAGAATCATGTTGCTATGCATTGTGTGTTACAGACGATGGCCCTAATATACTGGTCATCTCTGCCAGGCATGGCCAGAAACATAAAAATGGCCTGTGAAGATTGAAGACTGGGGTTCAAGTGGTACAGATGTTACTGTGTACTGCAACTCAGACAATGCCTAGTAAGTTGTTTGTTTACATACTGATGCATTTGACTTGTAGCATTTAACCCTTTACCTTATGAGCAATTTTTAGAATCTCCGAATTACAAAGCAAATGAAGAAGAAAAATTAAAGTCAAGATAAATATTAGTAGAATTTGCTGACAGAGTGGAAAACATCTGAAAAGCCTTCTGCTTCTAAGGTGTCCAAAATTGAAATGTGTCTTATAAGGTAAAGAATTATTTGTAGAGCAACAGAGATTTTCGAAGTAACCATAAATTGTAACTGTAAACTGGGTTAACAAATCAACACTCTTTTCAAATACCGGTACTACAAATACATGTACCATTATTTAAACAATATATTTGTGCGTTACTCATAGCCTGGGTAACCCTATAGATAGCAAACTCAATTTTGATCATTTTACCCCCACTACCCTCAGGTAGGGGGCTGTAAAGGAATCATTCTGTCAGTCTGTCTGTCCCGAAAATATTTGTGAGAGCCATAACTTCCTAATGCCTGGCTGGATTTCCAAATAACGTCATATTAAGACAGCTTGTTCTGTGCAAGAACCAGATTGCTAGCTCAAAGGTCAAGCACACTTTTGTTTGTCCAGGCTGTAGCTATGCCATGGATGAAGTGATTCTCAAATAACTTGGCACAAATGTCAAAACTGTGTGAGACAGTGTGTTTCATGCAAGAACCAGATAGGTAACTCAAAGGTCAAGGTCATACTTGGAGGTCAAAGGTTGAATACTTGTGTATTTTTGCTTGTCTGGACTGTAACTACACCATAAATGGAGGTACACATACAATGTATTTTCAAATAACTTTGCACAAATGTCGAGCTATATTATACAATGTGTGACTGTCATGTGCAAGATAACTAAAAGGTCAAGGTCATAACTTGGAGGCCAAGTCAAAAGTGAGCGCATTTTTGCTGGTCAGGACTTTAAGTAGGCCATGGATGGAAGGATTTCAAAAGGTTTTGCACAATTGTCAACCATATTAAGATGGAATGTCAACCATATTAACCCTTTCCCTCATAGAAGTGGGTTTTGACAGGTCTGAATTCAAAACTTTTGGAAACATTGTGGGAAAAGGAGATATTGCTTATAATGAGCAATTTCTCCTTTTCCCACTATGTTTTCTACTCAATCAGAAATTTAAAGCATTATTTGTCCATGGTTTGAATCTGTTTCACCAGATGCTTTCACATGGGAAGACCCTTAAAACTGAATAACAGGGAAAGGGTTAAGACGGAGTGTCACACACTAGAACCAGATTGGTAGCTCAAATATAGGTTATTAACTTTCAATTAATAAACAATATTAACTGCAATGTAACATGTAGGCTGGATTTCATAAAACAAATGCTAATTTAATTTTATTTTTGCAAGTTCATCATATGGACATACAGGCTTTGCCCGATTCAAAATTGCCTTTAAAAATCAATTACATGTAATGGCCATGTTTTATAACACCCAGCCCTGATGTAGGTCATGAACACTTGTTTCATAGCCAGAATTGTACATGTTTTCCCCTTCTAATGAAACAATTCCCCCCATCCCCGCAACATAACAGTTTTCAGTATCTTGCTCACAAATAAGATGAGTAAATCAATGACAGCTTTGGTTTGCCCTTCACCAACCTTACCTGTAAGGGGTGGGTGAAGTAATGAACAAGAGGGCCATGATGGCCCTAAATCGCTCACATAAGGTCATTTCTTTATTAGAATTAGAGCTATTGTTCAGGTTATTTTATAGGAAGTACTATTGGAAATATTGTTTAGTGCTTAGTGCGTTGATTATTTGGATGCAGAGACCAAACATACTTGGGTAGGTTGGGAAAAGAGACCAAACATACTTGGGTAGTTATCTTGAATGGCTTGTCCACCTTTTGTGCTATCCAAAATATTGTTGAGTACTGTACTTGGTCCATTTAGTTATTGGGTACAGGGACTGAGGGTCCACACCCATGGGTATTTATCTTGAATGTCTTATCTGCCATGATTATGTACTGTCCAGAATATTGTTGACTACTTGTCCGTTTATTTAATGGGTACTGGGTCCAAACAAACATGGGTATTTATCTTAGATGTTGTACTATCCAGAATATTGTTGAGTACTTGTCCATTTATTTAATGGGTACAGGGTCCAAACAAACATGGGTATTTATCTTGGATGTTGTACTGTCCAGAATATTGTTGGGTACTTGTCCGTTTATTTAATGGGTACAGGGTCCAAACATACATGGGTATTTATCTTGGAAGTTGTACTGTCCAGAATATTGTTGGGTACTTGTCCGTTTATTTAATGGGTACAGGGTCCAAACATACACGGGTATTTATCTTGGATGTTGTACTGTCCAGAATATTGTTGGGTACTTGTCCGTTTATTTAATGGGTACTGGGTCCAAACATACATGGATATTTATCTTGGATGTTGTACTGTCCAGAATATTGTTGAGTACTTGTCCGTTTATTTAATGGATACAGGGTTCAAACAAACATGGGTATTTATCTTGGATGTTGTACTGTCCAGAATATTGTTGGGTACTTGTCCGTTTATTTAATGGGTACAGGGTCCAAACATACATGGGTATTTATCTTGGATGTTGTACTGTCCAGAATATTGTTGGGTACTTGTCCATTTATTTAATGGGTACTGGGTCCAAACATACATGGGTATTTATCTTGGATGTTGTACTGTCCAGAATATTGTTGAGTACTTGTCCATTTATTTAATGGATACAGGGTCCAAACAAACATGGGTATTTATCTTGGATGTTGTACTGTCCAGAATATTGTTGGGTACTTGTCCGTTTATTTAATGGATACAGGGTCCAAACAAACATTGGTATTAATCTTGGATGTTGTACTGAGTACTTTGTTGATTAATTGGTTACTGGGTCCAAACATACATGGGTATGTACCTTGAATGTCTTATCTACCTTACGTTCTGTCCAGAATACTGTTGAGTATTTGGTCCATTGATCTATTGGTTACATGGTCCCAACATACTTGAAATTCTTGTCTGCCTTCTGTTCCGTCCAGAATACTGTTGAGTACTTGGTCTATCGATCTATTATAGGGTCCAAACATACATGAAAGTCTTGTCTGCCTTCTGTACTGTGCAGAATAATATTGTTGTACTTGGTCCATTAATTCATTGGTTATAGGGTCAAAACATACTGATCTTGCGTTGCTCTCGTTAATTTTGTGTCTGTTGTCTGCAAATGCTGTAATCTTCCTTTTGCAGAACTGGTTGTCGATTCAGATGGTAATATGGCCTTGGCAGTTCCAGATTTGGAGTATCAAGGTATTCAATGCTTATTTATTATACCCCCAGATAGGTATCTGGCGCTGTTTTGGAGTTGTGTTTGTCACATCGCGTCACGTCTCATCACACTTTTTTGTCCTGTGATGAGGCGGCATCTGGGGTATTCATCGCTCTAGTGATAGCTGTTGTTTCTGCTGTATACCGGGTCAAATGGAAAAAAAGAAAAGATGTGATGTGCATATTTCTTTTGACAAAGAAGAGTCTAACAATGCAATAGTAAATATACAAATTCTCTTGGTTTTCCTGTTGGCTTGAATGTAATTAAATGAATTATAAGAGGAGAAAATTCATCGAAGAACATTGTAGCTCAACTGCTCTCAAAGAAAACGTCGGAGTTAATGCCATAGCTCTGTTGTCATATGTGTCATGTGTCTGCTTACTTAAACTATTGGCAGAGTTATGCCCCCTTGTTGGGCTTGGAATTTTCACCCAAAAAAAATCACCCACAGTCGAGCGTTGGCATCCACATGTGGTGCTCTTGTTGTCCGTATAGCTGGAAAAAGACTTTAATTAATTGAATGGCAAGTCCCAAGTTCCAATGAAGCAGTTACCTAATATGAAAGCAAGTGTTTTAAAAGTGCATGGAGGTAAAAATCGGACATCAGCAGAAAATTCGCATTTCAAAGTTTTACATGTAGGTTTATCAATTTTCAGGTACGTCTGCTGTTTTTAACACCCGTGAAGCTGATAATTGTGATGATGGTGATGGATATATTCCAGACATGGAGAAAGGTAATAATTTGAAATGCTTTAAATTGAACCAGTTATGAACCTGTCCGCTGAGAATGCCTTATCAAGAACTGCAATTACACGGATCGCATAGACCTTGCAAAGTCCTTGAAGTACTTGAATTTGCAAATATGTTTTTCAATGCACAGAATCCATGAAAAGGGGTAAAAATACTTAATTATTGTCATAAAAAGATCTTGGAATTCCAAAACCTTCTTAAACCTGCTTTATTAACCCTTTCCCAGACAACAAATTTTGGACTGGTCCAAATTGAAAGGCCCGCCTGGGTGGCTCAGTGGTGAGCATGTCGGACTCATGACCTGATGGTTGTGAGTTCGATACCCGGTTGAGGCGAACTTTCTTTCCGGCATATTTTCGCCTCTCACCTCTGCTGAAGCATGTGAGAAAAGTAGTCGGTGGCTTTGGAAAGAAAGTTGTGTTAGTACTGGTGTGAGAAAGCCAGGAAACACATGTGCGTCACCGACCGCCATGATATGACCTTAGCTGTTAAAGTGGCGTTAAACCCCAATACAACCAACCAACCAACCAAATTGAAAGAGTTTGCAGACGACAATTTTAAATTTGATGAAAATGGCAGAAAGGTCTCAAAACGGGTAGAAAACACTGTGGGAAAAGGAGAAATTGCTTGTTACGAGCAATTTCTCCTTTTCCCAGTGTTTTCAAAAGACCTTTACTGCAGACACGTGAAAACCAGGGCTTGTTTGGGAAAGGGTTAAGCAATTCTGATAATAAAGGACTGTTGGATTTGGCAACTGTTTGTTAGTTACTGAAAAAAGGCCAGAAAGTCCTTTAAAAGTCGTTGAAATTTTTAGGCATGTTCTATAATAACCATGAATTGGTTAAAAAACTGGAGAAATTTACAAATCTACCAAGGCTGTTAAAATGCAAGATTTAATTTCAAGTTTTTCTAAAATATATTGTCCGAGATTTAAAGATTTGGATTTTAAAATTTAAGATTTTGATACCAAGCTTTATTTTGGATGTTTCCATTGAAATCGTCCAGGTACTGTCATAGCCCTGCAGCGTCATCGTCTTGTGAAAACTTTGACATTTTGTAATATCTCTGTAATTCCTAAAGATATTTACTTCAAACTTAGGTAATTTGTTTACTCTTAAAAAGAGGAACCATACCACAAGGGCGTGTACATTATTGACAGAATTATGCCCCTTGTTTGACTTGGAATTTCCACCAAAAAAGCACACGGTGCATTAGCACTGACATGTGATGTTCTTGTTTTTATTAAAGAAAGCGCGATGTACACAATATGTATTTCTTTCAGATGCTGATCAAGATGAGTATACCTTTTAGGATGACGACGAGGATTCCCTGTCTCAAAAGCAAAGAAAGAAAAAAACAGGTAAATAATTGGTCTTCGATGATCTGTTATTACTTAAACACATTAATTTAGTATTGTTTGCAGGTCTGATTTCAGTATTTCAAACCAGCTTGATTTTTCACGAGGATATGGGCTTAGGAAACTATCTAATTTAGCAGACGAAAAAAGTTTCGGCTCTTTGAAAATGTTACTGATTGTTAAGAATTCTCACACACAGACACGTGTGTGTGTGTTTGTGTGTGTGTGTGTGTTGAAATACTGGACATCAAGTCAGATCATTTAAATACTGTCTTTATTCAGGCCATATCAACTGATTTCAATTCCACCTCCTAAATCTCTGTTTGTAACATTTCCTGAGGATTCAACTGGATTGATTTTACAATGCCACTATGCGCTTTTGTATTAAGACATAATCTGATTATCTGTCATTCCTTAAACAATGCATGACGTTTTTCTTCCGTAATTTGAAGAAGTTACATCAATACTTTGATAATTATCAGACCTGTCAATCTGTACTGGTTTAACTTTATGTAGAGCATTTTTATATATGTAGGTGCCAGTACACGGGTTGCATGGACTAGGGAGGAAATTTCAGAAGTGCATTCCTTGTTTAAAGAATACATCTTGTCACATCAGACTCCAGGGATGAAAGAGTGTCTTAAAGCAAAAGAAAAGAGCAAAGAAGCTGGAGGTTCCTTATACTTGAGACACTGGGAAACTATTAACAAAAAGTATGGAATATGATCCAAAAGGAAAAAAAGAAATGTGGTCATGTGAATAATAAAGGATACAGAAAACATTTGAAGTAATAGGTAAACAGGAACCAGTGTGCCATAATAAACAGAAAATATAACAAATGTGAAACAAGAAAGAAATACTAAGCAATAAATAGGAAACAGAATTCAAATATGTAATTGTGAACAGGGATCAGAAGAACAAATGTAAAATGAAGATAGGAAACAGAAGAATAAATAAGAGCCTACAGATTTTGTTTCTGCATTTTAAAATGTTGTTAGTTTACCATGATACTGATAGCAATTGGTGCTTTTTTTTTTAGCTAAATTCTCACATTTTAGCCCATCTAAGCATGTGCTGATGGCTAACATGGCACATGTTATTTAACTTTTCATTGCCTAATGGCACTTCAGCAGACAACATCTGAAAATATTGAAACTAAAGAAGATAATTGCTCATAATGAGCATTATCTCCCTTTGCAACAATTTTTGCACCTACATGTTTATTTCTTTGAAATAAATTATCGTGACTTTTCAGATTTTTGCCCATATACTTGCTTAGTCATCTGCTGCAAATTTGTTGCAGGTTTTTGAAGATTTGAAGCTGTTCTTTAATATCCTTGTTGTTTTTATGCCCCCGGCCATGACTAGCTGGATGGCATGTACTGTTTACCCTCTGTGTGTGTGTTTGTGCGCCGAAATTGTGTCTGGCCTATAAATTTGTGGGATTTGAAAACTGGTTGGAATGATCTTTATGAAGAGACAATACATCACATACAAGATCCATGTCCCTAGGTCAAAGTTATACTGCAGGCTTAAACTTCATGCATAGGCAGTAATGGAAACGTCATCTTGTCCGGCCCATAACTATGTCATGCATGGTGGATTAGGTAGAAATGATTATTATTACAAGATGATGTGTGGTGTTGAAGAACCATGTTGCTAGCTGAAAGGTATCGGGCGGGGGGGGTGTATCATTGGCCTAGTTACAACATTGTGATGGAAGAGTTGCTGGTAATGAGCAGTTCCTTGTTCCTCACAATTTATTTTACCCTCTTGGAAAAGTTTGCTTTTTATTTGACTCTTGCCCACCTTTCTGTCAATGCTTTCAGTTTGTGTCTATTCCAGACCCATAAAGTCATCTGCATGAGGGAAGTGATTAACAGAATTGTCCTCCTTTTGGAACTAAGATTTCCTGGGTGAATTTTTGCATACTACATACTAGTATGTTTCTATCTTGACCATTGGGCATGGGATTCACTGGAAACTAGTTACATGTCTTTTTGATTTTTTGACTAGCGAAGCTAGGCTATAGGCATCAAGACTGACCTATATTCAAAGTAAACAAAAAACCTCACAGTTGCCAAATACTGCCTCACAGACAATACTTCTTTCTGTTAGAAATCGTAATTCTGATATATATTATAATTTAAACAAAAACAACTAAATCTCTACCTCTCTAAGTTGAACATGTTGTCTTACAAAGTAATTAAGTGAACAAGATGTTATTTATCAGGTACATGATCTTTGCTGATATGTAAACAGTGCTCCAGATAATTTTCAATGACATCAGTACAGTACTGATGAAAATCAAGATTAATCAGTACCAGCATATGGGGATCAGTACCAACATTTAATTAACGAGACTGATTAAAATCAAAATTGGTTTTCTTTGCATTTGCTTTTATGTAAGCATTACTGTAAAACTACATAACATTTTACCTAGTAACAGTATGATATTTACTGTACAAAGTGTAAAGCAGGTTTGTAGAAACAAATATGCAACTCATAATTTTTTTTTTTTTTTAAGCGATCTTTTTTTCATGCTATTTAATTTTTGGAAAAATATTTGTGCAGGATTTGACATAAATTTGTCAAATAGGGTCGCAAATAACTTCAAAACCTGTAATTTTACGCTAGAAAAGCAGATATCATAAATACTTTTGAATTCACCAGTGCTTCAGTTTTGGAGACATTTTTTCTAACTTGGCCCAAATTTGCGCTACTGGCGATCAACAGAGAGCCCATCTGGGTGCATGCGCTTTTTGCTTTTTTTGTGCGTGATTATTCAATTTAGAGTGAGACTTATTGCACATTTATACATAAATGGGAACAGTGCTTAAGTCTTGACCAGTCTGATTTTATCTTTCAACGATTCTCAATTTTGTTAGGATTATTATACCGCCGCAAACGAAGTTTGTGGGGGGGGTATACTGGAATCAGCCTGTCGGTCGGGCAGCCGGTCTGTCCGCAAAATCTTGTCCGGACAACTCCTCCTACAGTTTCAATCCAATTCCCTTGCTACTTGGCAGAAGTGTTCCTTAGGAGCTGTAGATGTGCAAGACACACATTTTGTAAAAATTCCATCAAGAATTACTGAGTTATTGCCCCTGATTTGACTTAAAAATGCTTGTCCGGACAACTCCTCCTACAGTTTCTGTCTGATTCACTTTAAACTTGGCATAAGTGTTCATTAGGAGTTGTAGATGTGCAAGACGCAACTTTCGTGAAAATTCTATGAAGAATTAATGAGTTATTGCCCCTGATTCACATTTAAAATGCTTGTCCGGACAACTCCTCCTACAATTTCAGTCAGATTCGCTTTATACTTGGCAGAAGTGTCCATTTGGAGTTGTAGATGTGCAAGACGCAAATTTTGTGAAAATTCCATCAAGAATTACTGAGTTGTTGCCCCCGATTTGACTTAAAAATGCTTGTCCGGACAACTCCTCCTACAGTTTCTGTCTGATTCACTTTAAACTTGGCAGAAGTGTTCATTAGGAGTTGTAGATGTGCAAAGCACAAATTTCATGAGTGTTGGCCTAATGATTACAGAGTTATTGCCCCTAAATTGACATTGCAGAGTTATTGCCCCTGTGACATAAAATATAGGGGCGGGGGTATTTATCACCTTCAGTGATAGTGATTCTAGTTTGGTTCTGGAGATGGATTGAAATAACCTAGCCAGATGTTTCTGTGTATTCCCTGACTTTTTCGAAGCGCAAACTATTCATTCGGAACATACATGTACATAGTACGATTATCCGCTGGTCCCACGCCGTAATCGATAAAAACTTGACTAAAGCCGAGATGCAGGGTCTAATTCGGGTCCGAGCCGATTTTCCCTTTTTATTTAACGGGAAAAAATTAGAAAATCGCTCGGCAATCCCGAAGATATCTGAATGTTTGTCTGAAAAAGAGTAAGCTCCCTTCCATTGTGTACGGATTCGTACCCTATATTTTACGTAACTGGAAAAACGTTCTGTATCGAGTACGGAATTTTGTAAAAAAAGATGCGTAACAATCAGATCGTCATCCGTAAATTACGTGAATACGGACCTTATCTGGAGCACTGTAAATTAAGTGACCTATGCAAAGCAGAGAATCATTTATTCCTACACCACTGTAACATTATGAATGAATCTATTAACGGATACACCTAGGTATTAACTTGTAGCAAATGCCAGGCTATATCAACCCTCACTGGAAAGAGAACCCTTGTCATTCATTATTTAGACCATTGTGTACAGTTAAACTGTTACACTGAACTGTTATTCTACCCTTTGAATATTAACCCTGTACCAAACAATTCCAAGTTTTAATGACACTGGGGAAGAATCCCTTTGAAAATATTGCGGGAAAAGGAGAAAATGCTGATTACCATAATTTTCTCCTTTTCTCACATTTTTTTTCTGCCCTTTTGGAATCATGTTTTATCAGTTCAGCCACATTTAATTTATGGTCTGCAACAGCTTTGAATTTGGACGAGTGTAAAATTTTTGGTTTTGTAAAGAGTGTTAAATAGTTAACCACCTCTTTTGCTACTGGATACTGACTAATTGGTTGTATGGTGTTTAACGCCATTTTCAACATTATTTCAGTGATATTGCGGCGGCCACTACTGAGCACCTATCCATGCTTTCCTGGACTTTCTTTTACCATCACTACCGCAACTCAATGACCTTTTGCGGACAGTGTTGATTAAGATCAGACAGCACAGAGCGTGCAGTCTCGTGGGATCTACACTGTCCGATAAGAGGATATTTTTTTCCAAAATGTAACTTTGAAATAGCAATATTCAGGTGTTTACCATCGGCTTGAAAGTTTCATTTAACATTTTTAGCAGGTTAAATGGATTATAGTTAAACAGTAGCACGCATAGCCCCGGCAGCTCAGTCGGTAGGGTACAGGACTTTAGAACAGGAGGCCACTGGTTTGATCCCAGACTCTGCAAATTTCTTTCTGAGAATTGATGATAGTCATTGCGACAGGATTCATTTCTCTCTTTCATTTCGACGATGGTTATGTGGAAAGCAGCCAGTGGCTCGGAAAGAATATTGTGTGGAGTATTGGTAGAAGAAACTCGAGGAAAGCATGGATATATGCACTGTCCACTGCTACATGACTGAAATAATGTTGAAAATAGGGTCAAACACCATACAAACAATCAATCAATCATATTCGCTAGTCTGTCAGTACTTTCAGTACTTCGATTTATAATGGTAATTCAAAACCTGTACCTTTACTTCAATGTTTTTTTTGTTACTATCGAGCACTTTGAATAGTCGAGCCTGCAGGCCTGGGATAGCTGTTGTTTACCATATATGATAGCAGATTATGGGAAAAGGAATTGATCATGAGCAATTTCTCTTATTCCCCTAATATTTTTCCAAAGGCATTAATTTGTATTCGCTACATCAAAACATAATGTTTGGATTCTGATTATCACCCTATCAATGTGTAACTTTTTCAACCTCAACACCTAGAGATGCATTCAAGCTCCTTTGCAGGAGACGATTTTTGAAAACTCATAATGACTATTTTCTTCACCTCGTTTTCATATGCCATTTGCATATCAAATATAAACTTGTATTTTCCACAACATTACAAAACTGTTTTAAAGTCATGTGCTGCAGAATTACTCCATAGTTTTTGAAGAGTTAAACCATGAAGGTTCAGACAAGAGCTGTGCCGCCTGAAATGAAGTGAAATCTCTACTGTCTAGTGTTTAAAAGCATTGGATTTTTTGTCTGCCAATTCACTGTATTGGACTTATTAGTTACACCTGAGTGGCTTATCCATTTTGGAGTTTGATATCAGTAAAAATTTTCATTTACAGTGTTGTGTATTACAGTTAAGCCTTTCAATAAAATAATGAAAGCATTTGTAATTATTGTCTCTTTGTAGATTTTTTATATGTCCATCTTTCGAAGAAGACAGGCATATAGCTTTGCACAGGTCGGTCCGTAGGTAGATCAGACCTTGTCCCAGTGATAACTCGAGTTCTATATGACCCTTAAGTCTCAAACTTCATATGGTTGTTGCTAATGATGAGTAGAAGACCCCTATTGATTTTGGTATTAATACATCAAAGGTCAAGGTTAGAAGGCCACATACAAGTATTATGGCAAATTATATATATTTAATGTTTACACTCGTGTTTCTTAAGTGATCTTCAAACTTCATGATAATGTTTATAGCCATAACCTCTCAGCAAAGTTTTATGCCTATTGCCTGTAGGTCAAGACTTGTGACCCGTTCAACGGTTGAATCGTCATAAAATGCCAGATTTGACTCTGTTCACACTTGAGCATCTTCATTTACACTCGAGCATCTTCATTTCTTACATGAGTAATTTCTGTCTGATTTGTTTGAAACTTGCACAGCTTGTTTTAATCCAAACTGATACACAAGGTTAATGACAATTAGGTTATTTACAGCATGTGTTGGACGGATACTGTTTAATCTAGAATTATGTGACATAATATGTCTTAAGAGAAATGGTAGTCGGGTCAGCGACTTGGAGACATGTTGGTCCTTGTCCTTTCTTGACCTTTTTCCTCATAGAAGCAGGATTTGACTGGTCTGAAATTTAAAATGTTGGAAAACATTGTGGGAAAAGGAGAAATTATTCATAATGAGCAATTTCCTCTTTTCCCACAATGTTTTGTACTCTGTCAGAAACTTAAAGCATTTTTTGTCCCATATTTTTGCCAGATGCCTTCAAATGAGAAGACCCTGAAAACTGCGTATCACACAAAGGGTTAAATAGATAATCCTTTTAATATGATGGTACAGCATTTTGTATAAAAACTTGTAAACATAATGTTTAAATGTCATATATAGTTCAAGTAAATTTTCTAATAAAAGTGCCCAAGAAATTAGTCCAAGTAAAATAACCAACTAATAAGTCCAAATAAAAGGCCCAACTAGTGCCCATTCGTTAGAATACTTTACAAATACCCAAGAATAAGTTACCAAGAAAGTTTTTAATGAACTACCCATCATATGGTCATTCGTTGGTACGTCCGGTCGTCCGTCCGTCCGTCCGTCCGTCCGTTAACTTTTATTTCAAACATCTTCTTCTCTGAAACTACCCATCCGATTTTCACGAAACTTCACAGAAATGTTCCTGACATGGTCCTCTTCAGAATTTCTTGAAAGAATTTGATTCCTTCAAAAACTCTGGTTGCCATGGCAACAAAACTGAAAAATATTGGAAATCTTTAAAAATCTTCTTGTCTGAAACCATAAGGCATAGGGCTACCAAATTTGGCATGTAGCTTTATGTAGTAGACCTCTATCAAGTTTCTTCAAATTATAGCCCTGGGGTCAAAATTGGCTCTGCCCCAGGGGTCACAAGTTTTACATAGGCTTATATAGAGAAAACTTTAAAAATCTTCTTGTCTGAAACCATAAGGCATAGGGCTACCAAATTTGGCATGTAGCTTTATGTAGTAGACCTCTATCATGTTTCTTGAAATTATAGCCCTGGGGTCAAAATTGGCTCTTCCCCGGGGGTCACAAGTTTTACATAGGCTTATATAGAGAAAACTTTAAAAATCTTCTTGTCTGAAACCATAAGGCATAGGGCTACCAAATTTGGCATGTAGCTTTATGTAGTAGACCTCTATCATGTTTCTTGAAATTATAGCCCTGGGGTCAAAATTGGCTCTTCCCCAGGGGTCACAAGTTTTATACATAGGCTTATATAGAGAAAACTTTAAATATCTTCTTGTCTGAAACCATAAGGCCTAGAGCTACCAAATTTGGCATTTAGCTTGATCTAGTTGGAGTCTACCAAAAGTGCCCAAAGTATAGTCCTGGGGTCAATTTGGCCTCATACTTGGAGGGGGGGGTTTCACAAGATTTACATAGGCTTACATAGGGAAAACTTTTAAATCTTGGTGTACATAGCCATAAGGCTTAGGCTACCAAATTTTGCATATAATTATAGCATTATTTAGTGGACAGTTACAAAGAGGGCCCAAGTTACAGCTCTAGGATCAAGTTTGGCCCTGCACCAGGGATCACAAGTTTTACATGGGTTTATGGAGTGAAAAGTTCAGAAACCATCTTGTTACCAGCCATAAGGCCAAGAACTCCCACATTTGGCATGTTATTCTTCTAATACAATATTCCCCATTTAGTCAGACTGTAGCCATGAGGTCAAAGTTTTATAAGGGCTTATATAGTGAAGACTTTTCTTCGTGGTTTATATTTATAAGCCAGTGGAGCGATACAGGGCCATCATGGCCCTCTTGTTTGTAATTCTGATTTTCAAGACATGCTATCTGATTGCGATCACTTATATCATGACTTGCATGGAAAATATTTGATAATTTAAAAGTAAGACATTTTCAAACAAATATGAATATGGATGCCTCTGCAGAGGGTAATTTTTGAAAAAAGAAAAAAAAAAGTTTGAAAAAGGAGCAATGCTTTCTAAAGGCAGTATTTTGTTTTCCTATTATGTTCCTCATTGTATAAAGACATATATTTATGACCTCTTTGAGATGTGTACTGGGTAGAGATATGTTCTAAATATAGGTCAACGATCAAAGTACTGTGCGCAGCAATGATCAAATGTATTTAAATCATTGTCGTGCTATACATTTGCATATTTATTTATGGATCAAACTTTGCATTTTGGATTGTTCAAATTTACTGCCCTGGTGTAAATTGTATTTTACTTTCAAAATTATTTTTGTACAATCGTTTATGCTAAGTCTAGCTTACAGATGTTTATTTCGAAGGGAAAAGGTTGAGAGGGTCGGCTTCTTTTTGACTGTGTTTCGATAATAATTCTTAACATCTGTTATTTATACTGGGGGAGTTCACTCCTGAAGTTTTTATCAAGGTTTCGAAGATAATGTAGGTCAAGATTTCTGCTACTGATTCTGTTATTTAGAAATAGTTTGTCACATAATGGGTGCTTTGAGGAGAAAGATGGTGTCAAAATAGCGCCCAAGGTAATATGATCTGCAAACAAAAGACATGCACATTCGTTAAAACTGGATTTGAAGAACTGAGGTGGACATTGAATCTTGCCGCCATGGGGTGCCCATCAAAATGGCGCTTCAAAAAAATGAAAATATTTCAAAGTGATATTATCACACAGCACTTACATAATTGCTGTTTAACCCTTTCCCAAACAAGCCCTGGTTTTCATGTGTCTGCAGTACAAGTCTTTTGAAAACACTGTGGGAAAAGGAGAAATTGCTCGTAACGAGCAATTTCTCCTTTTCCGACAGTGTTTTCTACCCTTTTTGAGACCTTTCTGCCATTTTCATCAAATTTAAAATTGTCGTCTGCAAACTCTTTCAATTTGGACCAGTCCAAAATTTGTCGTTTGGGAAAGGGTTAAAAATAGTGCTATTGCCACCATGTCTCATAGCCTATGATATCATGATTTTGTTTATCTCTTTATCACAGACTGTGGTGAACCTACTTCACCTACAAATGGGGGTGTGTCTTTACCATCAGGGACAACATATTTAGCAGTGGCCACCTTTTCGTGCAATGTTGGGTATACACTGTCTGGAGTGGCAGATCGTACTTGTCAGGCTACAGGAAGTTGGGAATCACCTTTCCCTACTTGTCAAATCAATGGTAACTACCATTAACTGTTCAGACTTGCCAGTATTGAAAGCAATTGCCTACAAATTAAATCTTGCTCAAATTATAGGGTAAATGAAAGCATTGATTTTAGTCAAAGCAGATACAAGCTTCATAGACATTAAATTTTATTGGTGTGATATCTCGATGTCATTGCGTTCCTTCAAATATATGAAAATACCCTGCTTGGTTATCAATCTATACTTGTTAATCATGGTGAGATAATTATGTACCTTTAAGCATCATTGATGATGTAACACAGACCTAAGATCATGAATTGTCTGATTTGCATTTGTTGGCTGAAAGATTGATGCGTTTGACCCCCAAACTTCAAAGTTGTTAGTGCTAAAATGGTGATATACATTTTTCTGCAAACATGATTTTCTAGTACCAAAAGGCAGTATCACACCAATAAAATTTAATGTCTATGAAGCTTTCATTGCATTAATTCACAGAGCATTTATTACAGATTTGAGACCACAACTTGGGATAAAGGCAAAAGTGTCCAATAACAGATGAACCTATTTTAACTTTCAGTAACTTTTGAAAGAATGCACCTATTACAGCAAAATTTTGTGCCAGTATTCAGGACAACTTCCTTGGGTAGATACCGTTATTTCCTTGTGATATGTATATTCATATGGTATGGAATGACCCTCGTATTACACGCTGTGCAATACAGGGCAAACTTACTCTGTTTCAAATAAAACTTGGGCATAGATGTAACAGAGTAACACTGTAACTCTCTGACATAGAGAAATTGCTCAAAATGTTCTTTAGATGCATTGAGAACTAGTTCTTCGGTCTTTTTTCATGAACCCTTTACCACACAATCCCGAATTTTTATGACCCCAAAGAAAAAGCCTTTTGAAAACATTGTGGGAAAAGGAGAAAATGCTGGTAATTAGCATTTTCTCCTTTTCTCAGAATGTTTTCTACCCTATCAAAGAAGAATTGCGCTATTTTAGCCACATTAAAATTGTCGTCTGCAAATGCTTTCAATTTGGACAAAGCTTAAATTTTGTCAAAGAAGAATTGCACTATTTGAGCCACATTACAATTGTCATCTGCAAATGCTTTCAATTTGGACAAGGCTAATATTTTGTTGTCTGGGAAAGGGTTAACTAAAAATGTCAATTCTATATATCTGATGAAGTTTAGATAAATATATTTACATGTATTTTGCTTGTTTACAGATTGTGGCATGCTGACTCCCCAGGCTAACACGCAAGTTGATACTTCATCAGGAACATCCTACCAGTCAGTTGCCACCTATACTTGTGACACTGGATATGAACTGGCCACGGGAACAGATAAGCGCACCTGTCAGAGTGATTCTACCTGGTCATCCCCAGAACCTTATTGCACTAAAAAAGGTAATGAAATCTTGTGCTTGCTGCTTAATGATTTCTGTTATACTTGTCTGCTTAGCACATATTCTGTTCTTTCTGATATGTAGTGGGAATTTTAACCAATCTGGCAATGAATGTGAAATTATCCTACTGTTTTTGTACCTATGGATAGAAAATATTCTTTTCATTTATTTATTATACTATGGGTTAATTATTATCACTTGATGGCTATGTGTAGGGGTCCTCAAAGTCTCATTGGTGGAGGCAATGAATTTCAGATCTGGTGGAATTTGTCACATGGGAGTGTTGTTGGGCAAGGCACTGTTGAGACAAAGCCCGGTAGCAAGAAATTAGTGTGAGCCAAAAATAAATGTGCTGTTGCCTTGATATAACTGAAGCACATGTATTGCTGACAATAACAACAAAGCTCAGTGCCACAAAAATTGTCGTGAGTTTGTTTAGACTTATTCATATTTGAAGCATTGGCAGACGAACATATTATAGCTCAAGTAATCTCACTCGTCTTTGAAAAGATAGAAAGAATTGAGGAAAAAGGAGAAAATGCTGGATACCAGCATTTTCTCTTTTTCCTACAATGTTTTTCAAAAACTTCATTCCCAGGATCCACAAAACACAGCATTGTTAGGTAAAGGATTACATACATTCATTTAACTCTTTACCAAATGACAAAATTTTAGACTGGTCCAAATTGAAATGATTTGTAGACGACAAATTAAATGTAGCTCAAATGATGATTCCTGTTTTGGATAGGGTAGAAAACATTGTGGAAAAAGGAGAAAATGCTGGTTACCAGCATTTTCTCCTTTTACCACAATGTTTTCAAAAGCCTTCTCTTACAGGGTCTTTAAAACTCAGGATTGTGTGGTAATGGGTTAAACAAAGAAAGAAAGAACCAAATTGGTGTACTGTATTACAGATTGTGGTGCCCTAACTAGCCCTGTAAATGGAGTTGTGACATACGCTGGAAGCCTTTACCAGGATGTGGCTACATATTCCTGCAACGCTGGATATACACTGATTGGAGTACAAACACGGACATGTCAAGACACTGGCATCTGGGATGGGGCCACGCCGGCTTGCAACATCAATGGTAAAGAACTAAAGTTTGTAAATGATACTCAGATAGAAACAGTTCCTGTACCTGAATTAGTGTCCAAAGTGGTGTACAAAACAAACTTGGCTTTAGTCCACACCCTAAGAGTTAACCCTTTACCAAACAATCCCAGGTTTTCACGACTCTGGGAAAGAAGCCTTTTGAAAACATTGTGGGAAAAGGAGAAAATGCTGGTAACCAGCATTTTCTCCTTTTCCCACAATGTTTTCTACCCTTTCAAAGAGAAATTGCACCATTTGAGCCACGTTGAAATTGTCGTCTGCAAATGCTTTCAATTTGGGCCAGTCTAAAATTTTGTCATCTGGTAAAGAGTTAACACAGTACCTCATGCAAACAATTTTCTTTTTCATTTCACAGCTGACTACTTTTCAGAAGTTGGCTACAAACAAAGAAAAACCTTGTATTCTAGAAAATTTGCAATTATTGTTGGCAGGTAGCTTGTGAGACATCAGTTTCACCTACATGTATTTGTTGTTGCAGATATTCATTATGAAGATTTTTAACTAGGCTGTTTTCCGAGATAACATTGAGGTATTGTCATAGGCCTAGTGTCATCGTCTCTGTTGTACAAAAACTTTGACATTTTATAATATCTCTGTTATTACTCAAGATATTTACTTCAAACTGGGACAAATTGTAAACTAGCAAAAGGGGAAGCCATACAATAAGGGAAGATAACCATCGAAGTATTTTTGACACAGTTATACCCCTTTTTTGACTTGAATTTTTCACTGACAATCAAGCAACTGCAGCCAAGCATTTCCCTCCAATGTGGTGGTCTTGTTGTACTTTGTCACTACAGATTGTGGAGCCTTGTCCTCTCCTACCAATGGAGCTGTGGATACAACTTCGGGAACTACCTATCTACAGTTGGCGATATACACATGTGACACTGGCTATGATCTCATTGGGGCCACAACAAGAACGTGTCAGGCAAATGGAACATGGAGCACAACAGCACCAACCTGTCAGATAGAAGGTTTAACCCTTTTCCAAACAATCTAGTCTTCTAATGACCCTGTGGAAGAAGGCTTTTGAAAATATTGTGAGAAAAGGAGAAAATGCTGGTAACCAGCATTTCTCCCTTTCCCACAATGTTTTCTACCCCCTCAAAGACAAATCCGATCATTTGAGCCACATTTAGTTTGTCATCTGCACATTGTGGGGCTAAGGAGAAAATGCTGGTATATAGTCATGTTTTGTGGGAATATCCAACAGCATATCCCACACTGTAGATCTGAGATCAGACAAGATGTTCTGTGAAAGCTGATCGCACTGGACCTTGTTGGCAAAGCAACCTAATTTGTTTTCCTGATCTGATTCAAAGGGCCAACTGATTTGATATTTCAGGAACCTTCTTTACTTGTGCAAACTAGTCATTGCATTTTTTCTCAGTCAAGTTACTGTAGTGTGGTTTGTTCTCTTTCAAAGAAAACATCAAGGTATTGTCATAGCCCTGTCATCGTCTCCATCATTGTTGTGCAAAAACTTTGACATTTCATGATATCTTTGTAATTACTGAAGATATTCACTTCAAACCTGGACCAGTGGTTAACTATCAAAAGGGAAGGTAACTATCAAAAGGGAAGGTAACCATCAAATATTTTTGACACAGTTATGTCCTTTTCTTGACTTATAATCTTCACTTAAAATCAAGCAACTGCATACAAGCATTGGCACTCCCATGCACTTCTCTTGTTTAGATTGTGGTGCCTTAACTTCCCCAACCAATGGAGTAGTTAATACAGACTCTGGAACTACCTACGGACAGACAGCCACATACCAGTGTATTGTTGGGTATGATCTGGTAGGTGTTGCCACCCGCACTTGTTTGTCAACAGGGCTTTGGAGTGATAGCATACCAGCCTGCACAATTAAAGGTCAGATTTAACACTTATCTCCTTCAACAAACTTTAAGCTGACTAGTTACACCGTTTATCACCTGATCCCGAGTTTTATTGACCCTGGAAAAGAAAGCTTTCGAAAACAATGCAGGAAAAGGAGAAAATGGTGGTAACCAGCATTTTCTCCTTTTCCCACAATGTTTTCTATCATGTCAAGACAAATCTAATCATGTGAGTCATGTTGAATTTGTCATGAACAAAATGCTTTCTACTTGGGCATGGCTAAAATTTTGTTGTGTGGTAAAGGGTTAAAGAGAATTTTGTTTTAAGTATTGACAATCAACTTTGCTGTTGTTGAAAGATGAATTATTATTGAAATCACAAAATTATTAGAACATGTGACAAATTCTGAAACAAAATATGATTTGTAGACTAAGTCACTTATAGTTCAAGTCTGAATAAAGACATGAAAAAAAGAGTGGTTTTCTTAAAAATATGTTAGACTATTTCTTAACTCTACTCAGAGAGGACAAATTCATTACAAATTCTCTAGGTACTTTTCCTAACACTTTGCCAGACAATCTCATGTTTGGACATGTTGCAATGATTTTGAAAAGATGGAACACATTAAAAGGAGAAAATGCTGGTAACCAGCATGTTTTTTTTTCCTTTTCCCACAGTGTTTTCAAAAGCAATTCTTCCTCAGGGTCATTAAAAGTTGTAGTTATTTGGTATAGGGTTAACAGTGTTTAAATCCTACTTTGGTGCTCCAAAATATTCGAAGTTGTTTGCTTCAGTTTCTTTTCAGTAGATAAGGAGTTGAATAGCCTAAAATAGATGAAGTGATAACTGGTTTTGTTTTTTTTAATCATTGCTTAGATTGTGGTACACCCCCTTCACTGACTAACGGCCAATCAATAGTATTTACAACCACCTACTTGTCTGCCGCTAACTACTCCTGCGAGGACAATTATGGACTGGTTGGAACAGCTTCTGTGCTCTGCCTTTCTACAGGAAATTGGGCGACCCTTCCCGAATGTGTTCCTGGTAGGACTTTATTAACTCCATATCAGACCGAAATATTTTAGACTTGCACAGTTTGCAAACATTTGCAGATGACAAATTAAAAGTGGATCAAATGATTGGATTTTTCTTTGAGTGAGTAGAAAAATTGTGAAAAATGGAGAATATGCTGTAACCAGCATTTTCTCCTTTTCCCACAATGTTTTACAAAAGCTTTTTTTCTCAGGGTCGATAAAAGTTGGGATTGTGTGGTAAAGATTTAACTCTTTATCAGACAACAAAATTTTAAACTTGTGCAAAATTAACCCTTATCCTGCTAAAAAATTGAAATCAAATTTCAAACCAGTAGTAAAACCTGAACAATGCTATTTCAAACTTATGGGTTTTTTTTTTTTTTTGGAAAAGAAATATCTCCTTACCTTTTATTGTACAGGATTAACCCTTTCCCAAACAAGCCCTGGTTTTCACGTGTTTGCAGTACAAGTCTTTTGAAAACACTGTGGGAATAGGAGAAATTGCTTGTAACGAGCAATTTCTCCTTTTCCCACAGTGTTTTCTACCCTTTTTGAGAACTTTCTGCCATTTTCAGCAAATTTAAAATTGTCGTCTGCAAACTCTTTCAATTTGGACCAGTCCAAAATTTGTCATTTGGGAAAGGGTTAAGCTGTATAGTTTTAGACTCTTACAGAGCTAGTATATGTGGCTTTGAATGGGGTTTTGAAGAGAACTTAACTCTCTACCACACATCAAAATTTTAGACTGGTCCAAGGTGAAAGCATTTGCAGACAAAAAAATCAAGTATGGCTCGGATGTTGATATTTGTCTTTGAAAGGTTAAAAAACATTTTGGTGAAAGGAGAAAATGCTGGTTACCAGCATTTTCTCCTTTTACCACAATGTTTTCAAAATACCATTTTTTTAGGAGTCGTTAAAACTCGGGGTTGTTTGATAAATGGTTAAAGTGATGTACTCTTCTAAGATTTTATATTTGTTTGAAAATCAATGCATGAAAAAGTTCATACTGATTAAAATGATGCCAAGCATTTATACCATAGTCTATACAGACCAGCACCTTTCTCCTTTTTTTCCACTTTGTTTTCTATGCTTTCAGAGACAATACACCATGCATAATTCGTCATCTGCAAATGCTTTAAATAAAGATATGTCTGAAATTTCATTGTCAGTCAATTTATGTCGCAAGTTAATTCATTACGTTTATCTGACAGATTGTGGAGTACCTGCAGCCATTTCTGATGGTACAGTGGCTTACCCTGCGGGGACCCTACAAGACGCAGTGGCAACATACACATGTGATGGAGGTTACACTATGAGTGGTGGGGCGACGGTAACATGTGGTTCTGATGGCTCATGGAGCACTGCTCCAGTCTGTTCAGTTAGTAAGTGGTTGTGTAAAAAAAAAGATTAACTCTTTTTTACTCATAAGCCAGTACAAATTTGCGTAAAATTGGTGCACTACCTTATCACCCTTTTGGATCAATTAACAACTTATAAACAATAAAAACACAATTACATGTAGCTTGTTGGTCTGACTAAATCTGATTTTTCTATCACCTTGTTCCATCAAGTTACTTCATAAACATGTATTACATGTTATGATATCAGTCCTCTGTATCAGTCGTCTATATTTAGTTTTAGAATTTTTTTGTAATTTAGATTTTGAAAATATATATCAGATTTGGAAAATGCTTTTATTTCAATTATTTAGAATATAGTTGTGGTTAAAAAAACTTGGAATGCGCTTATTTCCCTGATTTGGAATATGTTTATTTTTTCAGATTTGGAAGGTTACAACAGTGCCTGTTTCACTGTATTGCAGTGTCAGACTGACCGAGCTTCCTGTCTGGATGATGGAACTGGCACAACGCGATGTCTGTGTAATTCTGTTGGACAGTTCTACGACTCAACTGTTGACTCTTGTCTCACAGGTTTTATCTAATAGATAACCTCACCTGATGATTTTCTTTTTAGCTTGGTTGTTTAACCCTTTCCCAAACAAACCCTGTTTTTCACGTGTCTGCAGTACAAGTCTTTTGAAAACACTGTGGGAAAAGGAGAAATTGCTCGTAACGAGCAATTTCTCCTTTTCCCACAGTGTTTTCTACTCTTTTTGAGAACTTTCTGCCATTTTCATCAAATATAAAAGTGTCGTCTGCAAACTCTTTCAATTTATTCTTTTTAACTCTTTCCCAAACAAGCCCTGTTTTTCACGTGTCTGCAGTACAAGTCTTTTGAAAACACTGTGGGAAAAGGAGAAATTGCTCGTAACGAGCAATTTCTCCTTTTCCCACAGTGTTTTCTACTCTTTTTGAGAACTTTCTGCCATTTTCATCAAATATAATAGTGTCGTCTGCAAACTCTTTCAATTTGGACCAGTCCAGAATTTGTTGTTTGGAAAAGGGTTAACACTTTACCAAACGGCAAACTTTTAGGCTGGTCCAAATTGAAAGCATATGCAGACGACAATTTAAAGATGGCCCAAATGATGAAATTTGTCATTGACAGGTTAGAAAACGTTGTGGGGAAAGGAGAAAATGCTGGTTACCATTTCCCACAATGTTTTCAAAAGGCCTCCTTCTCAGGGTCGTTAAAAGTCGGGATTGTGTGGTAAAGGGTTAAAAAGTCAAGGTATTGTCATAGCCCTGTTGTCATCTGTGTCTGCATCTGTTGCGCTGTCATCATGCAAAAACATTTTGTAATATCTCTGTCATAACTATAGATATTTTCATCAAACTTGGACTAGTTGTTAACCCTTTACTAGACGACAAAATTTTGGCCTTCTCCAAATTGAAAGTATTTGCAGACGACAATTTCAGTTTGGCTAAAATGGTGCAATTTTTCTTTGATAGGGTAGAAAACATTGCGGGAAAAGAAGAAAATGCTGGTTACCAGCATTTTCTCCTTTTCCCACAATGTTTTCAAAAGGCTGCTTTCCCAGGGGCGTCAAAAGGCGTCATTGTGCGGTAAAGGGTTAACTATCAAAAGGGAAACCCATACAACAGGGCAGGTAACCATCAAAATATTTTTGACACAGTTATTTCCCTTTTTAGATCCAGAATTCTCACTGAAAATCAATCTATTTCTAAAAGCACCTGCAGCCAAGCATTGGCACCCATATGGGCCCTATTGTTATCTGTTTGAGGTGGACCTAAAGCTCTTAATATCTGGCAATTTTAGTCAGAAGAAAAGACACAAGGCTCTTTTGATCAAAATGTCTTACAAATTGTCAGATAAATTTCCAGCCCCTAGGAGAATGCCAAATAATTAACCCTTTACTACACAATAATGACTTTCAACAGCTCTTGGAAATTGGACTTTTGAAAACATCATGGGAAAAGCATTTTCTCCTGTTTCCATGATGCTTTTTTAACCTTTCAGAAACAAATGCTATCATTAATTTTGAGCTACATTTAATTTGTCATCTGCCCATGCTTTGAGTTTGAGCTAGTCTAAAATTTTGTTGTCTGGTAAAGAGTTAAGACGGGACTATTTCAGTCTATACAAGAGGCATAGATCTTGCCATTACATTACTACTGGGGAAGACTAGCTTGTTGGTTTTACGTCATGGATAAAAAGATTGGAAAGTTGTATTTTAATGTGGCAAGAATATGTTGACAAGATGACAAAATATTTATTGCACAACCATCATACTGCATGTAATATGAATTTTTCCATTAGATGACAAAAAGTAGGTCTTAAAGTGTTTTTGGCTGAAATTTTTAATACATGTAGATGCAGTTGTTGTTGAAACAGGTAACAGGCATTGTGTGAAATGGAGAAAATGCTGGTTGTCAATATTGTTTCCTTTTTCTCCAATGTTTACAGGTCTTCTTCCAGAGGGGCATGAAACATGTGTTCGTTTAGTAAAATTTCATATCAAGAATATAAAAAAAATCAGTTATGTTTCTGTTCATGGGAACACTTTGAAGAGTCAAAATGAATTTATCAACTCTTTACCATATGACCAAATTTTACACTTGTCCAAATTGAAAGCATTTGCAGATGACATGTTAAACATAGCTTAAATAATAAGTTTGTCTCTGACAGGATAGAAAACATTGTGGGAAAAGGAGAAAATGCTGGTATCCAGCATTTTCTCCTTTTCCTGCCATGTTTTGAAAAGCCTTCATTTTCAGGGTCGTTAAAACTTGGAATTGTGTGGTACAGGGTTAAATGACCCTCACACTAAACTGAATTTTTTTGAGTATATTTTTCCCCCTTATAGACTGTGGTGGATTATCTAATCCCACTAATGGCATTGTGACACTACCAACTCAGACTGCTGAAGGACAAATCGCCACCTACACATGCAATGCTGGCTTTGCTCTATCTGGGAACCGTACCAGGTTATGTCAGGCTTCAGGGGCCTGGACTGGTATAGCCCCAACCTGTCTTACAGGTAAGTACTTCCTCTTTCTTTTGTTAACAGTTTACCAAACAATCTTGATTCTTAATGACCCCGAGGCAGAAGGCTTTTGAAAACATGATGGAAAAAGGAGAAAATGCCAGTAAACAGCATTTTCTCCTTTTTCCACAATGTTTTCTACTTTTTAGGAGACAAATACCACAATTTTAGCTACATTTGACATGTCGTCTGCAGGTGCTTTCGATTTGGACCAGTCAAAAATTTTGTTGTTTGGTAAAGAGTTAAGTATGTGTCTTGCCCTTTCCTAATGCAGCTCCACGGTTTTACAACACAGGCAAATTAAGGATAGGGTCTGGAGTGCCTTGCTGGAATCCTTTGTGTCAGCCCCATAGTCTGTTTGTATGGTGCTACACCCTAATTGTTTTTGACATTATCTGTTATATCCTGGCAGCAAGTTCACCCATCCATGGTTTGCTGGAGTATACTATACTGGTACTTCACATAATACTCTTTACAAGCCACTTGCTGCTTTTCCACATAAGAATTGTCAAAAGAATCAGTCAATTTATCATGGAAGACCCCGTAATAACTTCAAAGGATCAAGGTTTTTCACTCTTTATCTATTGCACATTAAAAAAAAAACTTTATGACTCATTCTCTGTGAAAAATGGGTTTAACCCTTAGACTGCTAAGCGTGACTCACTGACCTTTTGCAGACAGTGTAGATCAAGATCAGACTCCACAAAACATGTAGTCTGATCTTGGATCTACACTGCCCAATAAGGAGATATTAATATCCAAAAAGTAAGTTTGAAATACTAATACAGTAAAACCCCTCTATTAAGACCATCCGTGGTACTTTTGAAAATTGGTCTTATTAGTGGGGTGGTCTGATTTCCGGGTTTCACCCACCTAGATTTTGAATCAAACCCAGACTATGTGTAGACATATGTAGTTTTAAATTATGTTCCAAGTAATGTATACATATTTTAGTCGGGGAAGCCTATGCCCACACATTTAACTGACAACAAGAAAATTTTCATGTTTATTGAAAAGTTAATATGTGCTTGAATTTTTATGAATAAATTCACATGACAGTGAATGCCCATTCATAATTGCCTATTTAAACTCTTACAGCAAGATATGTACATTAATCAAGTATCTGAACTTAAAGATTACATAATTAAATGTTACTGATAGAACTTGTCATATTCCCTGTTTTAATCTGCTTTTTTTTTTATCTTGTGTAGTCTCAAGAACTCCTACTCTACGTGCTCATTTTCATTTGTAAACAAAGAATTTCGAATATTATTGAAGAGCCTGACGTTTACATTGTTTCTTTCTTCCATTCTGATTCGAGTTAAATGTTTGAACAGTCCTACTAATCGTTCATCGCAAAGTTGAAGTGTTCACCAGTTCAAAAATCGCATATTCTGTACGATATAAGTATGGCTTTAATGTGTAACAAAAACCAAATAATTATCCCATCCCCATCGCTAGATATTAAGCCAAGCATCTCAAATTACAAAAGCTAGATGTACAAAACAAATCATAATTACCCAGATGTGAACTGTGTTTTTCACCCGGGTCAGCAATATGTGACAAACGCCTGATTACCAAATAAACGCCAAATTAATTATCATCAATTCATTGGTCATTTGATTACGAAAGGTAACACCTTGATCACTTAACAAGTTTGTGTTCCTGTAGTCAACAGATAAACAAAAGATCGCTAATTGATTGTCTACTCCATCGGACCCAAGAATATTCGTACATGAAGCACGGCCTCCAGTTCGCGATTATGGACACGTGAAAATTAGCCGGTCGTAAAAAAAATGTGAAAATTAGTGGTCGTTTCATGGGGTTAAAATCTATTGGTAATTACTCATTGGTACTGAAAATGGTGGTCTTAATTTTGGAATAGCGGGGTGCCCGTATTTCCGGGGTCGTGGTCATTGATTATGAAGAAGGAAAAATTCTGTTCTGACAAATATCGTTCATAATAGCGGGTGGTCGTGAGGAGAGGTTTTACTGTATTTGGGTTTTTACTATCGACTTGAAAGTTGCATTCAACTTATTTAGCAGGGTAAGGGTTAATGCACCTTTGAAATAGAGTATAACAAGCAACTTGGCACATGAGATAGATCCATTTAACCTAGAAACCGGCTGAACCACAAGGCAAAGTGAGATAGAATGTTCCTTTAACATGCGGAATATTTAGCAATGGCAAAAAGTTTTGACCCATGTCAGCCTGCGCAGGCTGAGGAGTGTGCACAGGCTGACATGGTTTGATACTTTTTGCAGATGCATTAAATCTGCTCCTCACAAAGTTGTTTCACCCAGGCTGTTTGTGCTAAATTCAAGCTACTTGCTGTTTCACAACATTAACATGTTATCCCCAGCAAAAAAAAAAGACAAAAATTTTTCATCTTGCATCAAACCAGCAAACCTCTTTTGAATACATTATGGTTAAGAGTAAAAATTGCGAGGAATGACCATGTGTTAACCCTGTACAACACAATCCAAACTTTTAACGAACCTGATGGAGAAGCCTTTGGAAAATATAATGGGAAAAGGAGAAAATCCTAGCAACCAGCATTTTCTCCTTTTCATACTATGTTTTCTACCCTTTAACTTTTTACCAAACAACAAAGGTCTAGACTGGTTAAAACTGAGCTGACCATTTGACCTACATTTATTTGGTCATCTGCAAATCTTCTCAATTTGGTTGTGTCCAAAATGTTGCAGTTGGGTTAATAGTTAAAATAATTCTTATTTTTAATCAAACAACTAGCCATCTGAAAATATAAGTCAGTCAGGTGTCATATTCACCCACAATTCTAAATATTGTTCTAAGTTAGCCAAAGTAGCCATCTGATTGGTTGAAACAGAACATCTTGGTCAATCAGATGACTAGTCTTGGAGCTCAAAAAATTACAATTGATTTTAGAGTGGTAAGAGAAAAGATGGCTCATGATGATGTTTTTCTTTTTCCATTCATACTGTTAGCTAAAATGCAACTACCGAAGACATTTAGTTCAAACTTTGACTAATTGTTAAAAGTAACTAAGACAAACCCATACAACAAGAGGAGGTTACTATTGAAATGAGCCATGCTCAGGCAAAAGGGGCTTAATGCATCTTCTCAATGCATCATACCAAGCAAGACATCACAAGACTGGGGATCTATAACATCCATAATGTCTTACAGCCGACTGTATCATAAGGTAGACTGGTCCTTTGACTTACAGAAAATTGACCAATAGCGAAAAGTTTTGGCCCAGGTCAGCCTGCGCGGACTGCGCAGGCTGACCTGGGTCGATACTTTTCGCAGATGCATTAAGCCCCCTTTTTACAGAGCATGGCCCAAATATTTTTTACCAAGTTATGACCCTTTTTCATCTTAGAATTCAGCTAAAACTTTGACATGTCATAACATCCCTGTCACTTCTGAAGAAATTGACTGCAAACTCTGACTAGTCATTAACTATCAAAAAAGGAACCTAATCAGAGCAGGAAACCATCAAAATATTTCTGACATAGTTATGATCCTTTTTTTGAAACCACAACTGCAGCCTAGCGCAGGCACCTGCATTCGGTGCTCTTCTTTATACTAAGCATCTATACTTCTTCTTTCTTTTCCATTTTAAGGATGTACACTACCAGACCCCCCACTCAATGGTATGGTGGATGATCCTCAGGGCTTATTAGCAGGATCTGCTGTGACATATTCCTGTAACACTGGGTATGCACTGGTGGGACAGACTTCGAGAGTATGCCTCGCTGATTCCACTTTCATGGGGGAGGAGCCAGAGTGTAAACGTGGTAAGGAGATAATATGTTTTTTATTTGTTTTGCAAAGGTTAAAAAAAGGGTTCTGTAGAATCAAAGTACATCAACCCTTTACCACACAATCCCAAGTTTTGATGACCCTGAGCAATAAGAATTTTGAAAATATTGTGGGAAAGGAGAAAATGCTGGTAATCAGCATTTTCTATTTTTCCCATAATGTTTTCTACCTGTTCAAAGCTAACGTTTCCTGTTTGAACCGTATTTGTTGTCTGCAATTACTGTTTGCACAAGTCTAAAATATTGTCATTTGGTAAAGAATTGAGGGAAAAGTCAGCTGCTTTTACTCTGCACAGGACGACAAAATTGTAAAATTTGTCCATAATGAAAGCATGATGATGCAGGTGACAGTTTTAACCCTCTACCACACAATCCCGACTTTTAAAGACCCTGAGAAAGAGGCCTTTTGAAAACATTGTGGGAAAAGGAGAAAATGCTGGTAACCATCATTTTCTCCTTTTCCCACAATGTTTTCTACCCTTCCCAAAACAAGTTTCAATTTTTCAGTCACATTTATTTTGTCATCTGCCATTGTTTTCAGTTTGGACTAGTCTTAAATTCTGTTGTTTGGTAAAGAGTTAAATGATTTATAAATTCAGAATAAGTTAAAGTTTAAAGCATTTAGAAACACTTTGGCTAAAGAAGATATTGCCTGTTACAAGGGATAACTCTTTTTTCCAAAATAGTTTCCTTAACGATTTACCACACAGTCGTGAGTTTTAACGGCCCAAAAAGAAGAAGGCTTTTGAAAACATTGCAGGAAAAGAAGAAAATGCTGGTAATTAGCACATTTTCTCCTTTACCTGTAATGTTTTCTACCCTGTTAACGACAAGTCATCTTTTGAGCTACATTGAATTTCTCAACAATAACAGCTTTCAGTGTGGTCAAGTCTAAAATTTTGTTGTGTGGTAAAGAGTTGCAGATGTGTAGCAAGACAAAAAGGTGACCTGTATAGGATATTACGTTTGTCTGTTTTGTAGAGTGCCCAGAGCTGCCAACCATCAAACACGGAACCGTAGATTTGTCTCTGGGGAACTGGGAGGACTCGTTAGCTACCTACATCTGTAACAGAAACTACGCCCTGGTAGGACAGTCAACAAGGCTTTGTGAATCCACAGGGTCTTGGTCAGGAACAGAACCCACCTGTATCTTTAGTAAGCAAATTTTGATTTATTTATATTCAATATACAGGAAGTCAGTCCTGTTTTAAGCAGCCTCTAGAAGAACAAACAAACCCAGCCTCTTCTGACAAGAGGATGTGTAATACAGACAGAAATAGAAAACTAAAAGAGATGGCTATTTTAACCTTTACCAAACGATCCCATGTTTTATAGACCCTGAAGGCCTCTAAAAACATTGTGGGAAAAGAAGAAAATGCTGGTATCCAGCATTTTCTCCTTTTTCCCACTATGTTTTCTATCTTCTCATGGACAAATCCTATCAAAGAGTCACAATTATTTGTTGTCTACAAATGCTTTCAATTATGAAAAGTCTACAGTTTTGTTGTTATGTAAAGAATGGAGTCATGAAAGAGAAAAACTTTGAAGTAAGAAAAGTGGCTGCTCAATAGAGAAGCTTTTCAGTTGAAAAGTATTTGATTGGAAATCAAAATGATGGCTGCTTAATACAGTTGGCTGTTGGACACAAGTGCTGGCTAAAACAGGTTTGACAGTATTTGGATTGATCTATAGGAGAGAAATACATTATATATAAAAGATATCTATTAACCCTGTACCACACAATCCAAAGTTTTAATGACCCTGGGAAACTGGACATTTGAAAACATTGTGGGAAAAGGAGAAAATGCTGGTAACCAGCATTTTCCTCTTTTCCCACAATGCCTTCTTACCTTGGTAAAACAAATCCAGTCTTTTGAAACATTTAAATTGTCATCTGCAAATGCTTTCAGTTTAGACCATTCTGAAGTATTGTCATTTGGTAAAGAGTTGAAATGTTTGAGAGTTAAACCCAACATGAACAAATGCAACCTTTTATGGCCTGCAGTGGACTGGACCTTGGAAATACTGAGGAAAAAGTAGGTTGCTTACGTCAGTAGTTTAGCAAGATGGGTTTGTCTAGTTATCATAGGGTTACGGTTATAGCAGGTACACTATTTTTTAATCCTCTTTGGAAAGTAGAAGTAATTCTTTTTTTTTTTAACAAGACTGTATGCTTGTGTGGTATGATCATGTTTCAATCTCAGCTCAGTGAAAGTCCTTTCCCTGGATTGATGATAGTCATATTGACAGAACTCATTCCACCTTTATCACTTAACATTGTTGTAAGTCAAGTTGTGAATACAGGCAGTGGTTTTGAAAGTATGTGCACAGTGTTCATGGTACTGGTAAAAAAGCTTAAGGGGTGTATGGATAGGTGCACTTGTCATTGTGATACAACTGAAATATGGTTGAAAATAGCTTTAACCCTTTCCCAAACAAGCCCTGGTTTTCACGTGTCTGCAGTACAAGTCTTTTGAAAACACTGTGGGAAAAGGAGAAATTGCTCTTAACGAGCAATTTCTCCTTTTCCCGCAGTGTTTTCTACCCATTTTGATGACTTTCTGCCATTTTCATCAAATTTAAAATTGTCTGCAAACTCTTTCAATTTGGACCAGTCCAAAATTTGTCGTTTGGGAAAGGGTTAATTTATTCAAACATATGTATTTATTTTACACCAATTGAGAAACAAGTTCTTGCAGGCTATACTAATCTCTCTCAGTTTTGCTATCTGGA
This sequence comes from Tridacna gigas, assembly GCA_945859785.2. Taxonomy (NCBI): domain Eukaryota; kingdom Metazoa; phylum Mollusca; class Bivalvia; order Cardiida; family Cardiidae; genus Tridacna; species Tridacna gigas. The sequence continues at coordinate 8,184,158 of OX244031.2, read as the reverse complement.
AACTATACCAGTACTGGTGCCAAATGTGTGGTGAATAAACAGCACCAAAGTTGAAACCCTCTCACAGGAATCAAACTCTTAACTTTGTGGTTGTGAGGCCTATGCTCTGCCTCACAACTATGGACACAAAAAAAAAAACGTGAAAAGAGCTTTAGTCACAAACAAATAAACAATTGGGACCATTCCTGTCAGCTGAATTATCTCCCTTCCCAGATAAAGACTAAAGGTAACCAATTCACAGATTGGTCCTTTTACCCGTATTCCTTTGTTTTTATCCTTGATTCCCTTGGAGATGTTGCGTTAATTACAATTTAATTTTTGATTATGTGTAAGGTTCCCATGTGTTTTTCAAGCATGTTTTATTCTAAATCATCAGAGAAAAGCTTATCTACCAATTAGCAGAACAATCTGACCAGCTATAATTTAGTTATTATATCAAAAATATATCTGTGTAGTGTAAGAAAATCAAGAATAAAACCCAAGTAATTCCCTTTTGAGGACCAATGTAAAACTGGAGAGGATTCATGGGAAATAACTGAAGAATGGCCTCCATTAAGGTCTGGACAGTTTTTCTTGTGGGAGTAGGGGTAGAGCTTAGGCCTCTCACATCAAAGGTTTCACATTTGAATCCCATGATTATCCTTTAGAACAATCCACATAACAGCAGGAGTACTGCTTAATGTTTCCAGGAAGTAGTCATTGAGAGTGGTTAGTATAATTTAAGTTGTGAGAACTTGTTTCACAGTCGATGTAAAATAAATGAACTATGGGGGCCTAATGCATCTCTGTAATGCATGATACCAAGCTAGTCATCACATAACCATGAATCCATAAAATCCATTTTGCTTATAAACAATTTAATCATCAGGTAGAATGGTCCTTTGACATGCAAAAAATTGACCAATAGCAAAAAGTTTCAGCCAATGTCAGTCTGTGCAGAGTATGCATGCTGACATGGGTCAATACTTTTTAACAGATGCATTAAGCCCCCTTTAGCATCGCTCAAATATGTTTACAACTAGACTGTTTTCTTTACAGCTGTATTCCCAAACATTGTGCTGGTGTTTGGGATTATCCTGCTTGTTCTTGTCCTGGTAGACCTGATTGTTCTGGCTGTTTTCCTCTACAAAAAGTTCTTCAAGAAACGTCTACAGGTAAGTTCTCGTAACAGTAAATTTTATCCATGAAGCATACTAAATATTCCTCATTTTACACCCACACTCTTTGAAAAGGGGGGATGGAGGGGCAATAAATAGGGGTGGTTTTATGGAGGATTTTCTAAGGATATTGACTCTTAACCAGAACGAACCTAATTAAGTATAAAGGACATGAGTTTGTGAAAGATTAAGATATTGCTAGTTTTTCCCCATGGTTTGTCATGATTAACTCTTTACCATACACCTGAAATGTAGACTTGTCCAGATTGACCTTTCTTTCTGGCGATTTTTTGCCTCTCACTCCTGATGCATGTGAGAAAAGTAGTCTGTAGCTTTGGAAACAAAGTTGTGTCAGTACTGGTGTGAGAAATCCAGGAAACACATGGGTGCATCACTTACCACCATGATATGGCCTGAATTGTGAAAATGACGTTAAACTTCATTACAAACCTAACAAATCCAAATTGCAAGCATTTGCAGAATACATACTGACTGTGCCTCAAATGATGGAATTTGTCTTTGAAAGGGTGGAAAACATTGTGGGAAAAGGAGAAAATGCTGGTTACCAGCATTTTCTCCTTTTCCTAGAATGTTTTCAAAGATCCTTCTTCGCAAGTGTGTGGTAAAGGGTTAATAGAGATCTGTTTTACAGTATACACAGTTTGCTGTTTGATTTTAGTGTGAATCATCCGAACTTCAATTAAAATAGAGACTTCTATAATAATCTAGTTGTCTAATTGGCCTTAGGTAAATCTACTTTTATAGGAAAGTTTATTTGGGGGAAGAAGCAATAAAAGATGAATATTTTACGTCTCAGTAAATGGTAATAGTACAAGTCTTCACTGATATAAATGAATCTTGTTCTGGGAAAAGAAGATTATTGCATCTGCAAAAAGTATCAGTCTGCCCAGGCTTATCAGGGCCAAAATCTTTTGCTAATGGTCAATTTTCTGCATGTTAAAAGACAATTTTACCTCATGACTTGATTGGTTGTTAGACAAAATGAATTTTATCGATCTGTAATCATACGATGACTTGGTATAATGTATCATGGGGATGCTTTAAACCCCCTTTTGCCAGATCACAGCTATAATCAATAATTTCTACTGTTTTCAGAAAATGAAGGATGAAGGAGAGGATGATGACAAAAAGAAGCCAGCATTTTTACCATTCATGGTGGAGAGGCCAGGAAACAAGGCCTTAGCTCCCCCATCCTACGGACAGAGTCCAAACAAAAGTACAAAATTCTCCAACATTGCACCGGATAGTGGAGATGACCATGATGTGCGTATGCGCAAGCCAGTTCTCCCACCGTCTCGCAAACCTTTTGCTCCTTTTAGAACGGAAAAACCTTCCTTTTTCAAGCATAAGGACAAAAAGCGGCAGGGAAAAATGGAGAAGAATTTTGATGCTGGTACTTATGGTTCGGAGAAAGAGAAGTCCACAACAAGTCATTTGACGACTGTCAACGCCTTCATGTCTCCTGATTCTGGTAAACAGACTCTGTCGACTGCAAGAGAAGATAAAGTACGCCCACAGGTATATCATGACAGCTTAACTCTTCACCAGATGACAGAATTTAGACTCATCGATATTGAAAGCATTTACAGATGACAAAATTAAATGTGGCTCCAGTGAAAATCTGTTCTGGTTTGTTTTAAAGGAACCCTGCTTTATACAGTATTTCAGTCGTAGCATGGCAACAGTCCAACTTATTACTGTTTTTCAGGGGTTTAACAAGTGTTAGGCTTGGGTCTGTTCTGCCTTGACAAACGCATTCAGTCAACAAACGATTATCCCTGTATCATGTAAATCCCAAGTTTTAAAAACCCTGAGGTATATGGCTTTTGAAAACATTGTGAGAAAATGTGCAAAAGATGGTTTCCATGTTTTCTACCTTTACTGCAACACATATATGTACCGTCATTTGGGCCAGATTTAATTTTGTCATCTGCAAGTGCTTTCAGTGTGGATAGTCGATGAGTTGACACATTAACCCTTTCCCAAACAACAAATTTTGGACTGGTCCAAATTGAAAGAGTTTGCAGATGACAATTTTAAATTTGATGAAAATGGCAGAAAGGTCTCAAAAAGGGTAGAAAACACTGTGGGAAAAGGAGAAATTGCTCATTACGAGCAATTTTTCCTTTTCCCACAGTGTTTTCAAAAGACTTGTACTGCAGACACGTGAAAACCAGGGTTTGTTTGGGAAAGGGTTAAGCTGGTTTTCAGCTTGGGCCAATTCCAAAGAAAACATCGAGGTATTGCCATAGTTCTGGCATCCTCGTCTGCGTCTTCCTGGTCACCATGCAAAAAACTTTGACATTTTATCATTTCTCTTTTGTTACGGAAGATATTTACTTCAAACTTGGACAAGTTGTTAACTATCAAAAATTTAAGGGAACCCAGACAACAGGGGCTGGCAACTATCAAAGTATTTTTGACACAGTTAATCTTCTTTTTTTGAATTAGAATTTTAAAAACTGACATTCTGTAATATCTCTATTATTACTTACAGATATTTACTTCAAGGGGACTCCATACAACAGGGGCAGATAACTATCAAAGTATTTTGACACAGCTATGCCCCTTTCTTACTTAGAAATTTCACTGAAAATCAAGCACCTACAGCCAAGGGTTGGCACCTGCATGCACTGCTCTTGTTTAAGTTGTTGAAGTTGTTGTGTAGGTGGAATATTTCTTAGGTTTAGAAAACTTAAAGTAAAGAATTAAATATAGAAGCCAATAAAACCAGGATACCAGAAGACATGCATACTATCGTTTGAGGTAATATGTACATTTCAAATGAATGAAACTGTGTAAGATTATATGTCTAATAAGATGTGTATTAAATAGGTACTCTGCAGTCAAATCCTTACAAACAGGGCATAAACACCCATATTTTCATGACAAAGAGCTCCTCTATTTTTCTTATTCTTGATTCATCTAGTTACCAGAGACAGAGAATAAGGACGGTTACAACACAGGCAACAGTGACGAGTCTAATCAAAGACGGGCCCCTTCTGTCGCAGAGGAGGATCAACTTTCCCTGAATGATTTCCATATCCCGAAACCCAAACCAAACACTCCCATGGTTGAGATGGACTCCAAATTCAAAGGAAGAATGAGCATGCCTCCAGGTCATGTGATCTTGGGCGACGCAGGAATGCAGCAAAAACCCATGAAACCTGTATCAGAGGATGGCCAGAAGTACTTTAGAACCACTGTAAATGCTTACTCGTCAAGAAATTGAAGACGGTTTGATTTTTGAGTGTATTCTTTTTGGGATTTGATTCTTTAAACTTTACCAAACTACAAAATTTTAGACTTGCCCAAAAGGAAAGCTTTTGCAGACAGAAAAATAATTATGACTCAAAAATAGAAATGCACCTTAGGATGGCTAGAAAACATTGTTAGAAAAGTAGAAAATGCTGGTTTTCAGCATTTTCTCCTTTTTCACAGTGTTTTCAAAAGGTGTGTTAGGTTGTTAAAACCTAAGATTGTTTTGTAAAGAGTAAAACTTGTTAGTTTTCATCTTGTTTGATGTGTTACCTTTGTGCAGAGGGTTGTCCAAATTCCGTCTGGCTTCAGATGAATGATTGATCTCTGTTTTGTCATTACCTTATGATAGAAGTTTTGAGCGGACAATTTTGTACACAATCCCTTGTTAGGTACTGATAATCAGCATAAATTAAGCATTAATAAATCTGTATGAAGTGTTGAAAACAGAGAAATTGGTCTAGAAGAGGAATTCATCTTTTTGCTACGTTTTTTTTATTATTATTATTTTTATGGTTTGAATGATTAAAATTTTAATCCTTTTCCAAAGGTCAAAATTTTAGACTGGTCCAAATTGAAAGCATTTGCAGACAACAAACTAAATGTTGCACAAATTTGGAAATTTTGGTTCTAAAGGGTAGAAAACATTATGGGAAAAGGAGAAAATGCTGGAAATCAGCATTTTCTCCTCTTCCCACAATGTTCTCAAATGTCATTTTCCTTGGGGTCGTAAAACCTCAAGGATTGTGTGGTAAAGGCTTAATTAGGACCAGGCAAGTGATATACTCCATGATTTGATCCAAGGGTTTTATTCCAGCATATAAGGATATTTCTCGCTACCTTCAAAGTAAAAGTTAAGCTTAGCAGATATGACTTACTTATACAGGGTGTCTGGAAAGTGAGGTAACACTTTTGTACATTTATAATATGGCTTTTAATTTCAGTTGAAGGTTAGAGATATATATACATGTAGATAAAATATGTAAGATGTTTGTGTGATAATTTCATGCAATGTTCATTACATTACACACTTTATACAGATTTCAAATGAGAATTACTTTTTTATCATTGGCGTCAATTTAGTAATTAATGATGTTTTCAATTTGATGGCCTCCTGTGCTCTTTTGATGCCGAACATATGTGATGAAATTGTGAATCACCTCAGCACACATTCCAATATCAGTCTTTTTGAATTCATGTTTAATGTTCTTTGACCGTCTGTCTGTGCTGTCTGGCTTGGGTTAAGGTATTTCCGATTTTGAAATCTCTATAGAACTGTATTATGTAATGACAATTGAATGAATTAAATTATAACACAAAAAACTTACATTTCTTATACACATGAATACATTTTTTTATCTCATTATCTTAAATTAAAAGCCATGTTGTAAATGTACAAAAGTGTTACCTTACTTTTGAGACATCCTGTATAAAGAGAAATAAACGGCATTTATTTCATTTATTTAGCAGTGCAAGGATTTAGCCTCAGAGAGGTATAGGTACAAACTTCAGAACTGTTAATCCTTAAAGGGCCTTTTATGACTATAGCTGAATTTGCAGTCAGTGTAGATCAAGTTCAGGCTGCACAAAATATGCAACCCTACACTGTCCGCTTTGCTGAATCTGAATCACTGTAGACAAAAGCAACCATGAAATTGGAATTATTTGAGTGGTATTTCTAGGATGAAAATGTCTGGCAGGTTTATTTGGCACTTTAGGATTAATAGGTTAGAAAATGTGAGAGGGCTTATCCAATTTTCTGAAAATGATCTTTTTCATGGTCTGTTAAAGTCAGGTACGTATCTTTATGGGTCTTTCTTTGGTACATATTAAGATTTGTTTCGCAAGTTTGATGTTTTGGTTTGTGTGCTAGTAGTTAAAAGAGGAAACAGTTTGAAAAATGCAGGTTGCTTACTTCAAGTAGATGCCAATTTATTCCTGTATCTTTCTCAAATGTTTTCTAAAGCTTCTTCTTCAAAGCTGTACTGGCATAGCAAGAGGACCAATCTTATTTTCTAGAAATGTCCATATTAGGGTCTGGTAAAGACACATATTAGATACCATAGTGGGTTGAATTATATCTGATTTCTAAAGCAGACCATCTCAGATCTGCTGCATCAACCCTTTACAAGATGACAAAATTTCAGATTGGTCAGAATTGAAAGCATTTGCTGGTAACTAGCATTTTCTCCTTTTTCCACAATGTTTTCAAAAGCCTTCTTCCTCATGGTTGTTAAAAGTCGGCATTGTGTGGTACAGGGTTATAGATTGATTGATTGATTGTATGGTGTTTAATGCTGTTTTCAACATTATTTCAGTACATGGTTATAGGGTAATCCATGGTGTGAAGACTAATGCACTCTTCAGAAAATGTCAATTTCAGGGTTTATTTGTATTAAGGAAGATAACTCCTTATGTTGCCTGTTTATGATAAATTAGTAGTTTTTTACGCGAAAAACTCAAATATCTTTGTGGTCAATTTTGTTACCTCTAGAAAACTAGGTAATTCGGATGTTCAATACTTTATCAAACAAACAAACAAAATATTGGGCTTACCCAATGCCAAAGCATGTGAAGACTACAAATGTTGCTGAAAGGGTTGGGTTTGTCCTAGAAAGCTTTTTAAAAACATTGTGGGAAAAAGAGAAGATGCTGGTAACCAGCATTTTCTCCTTTCACCACAATTTTTTCAAAAGCTTTCTTCATCAAGGTCGTTTAAACTCGGGATTTGTTTGCATAAGGATAAACTTTTTACCAAACAACAAAATTTAAGACTCACCAACTTTCAAGCCTCTTCAGACAAGAAAAATCAATGTAGTTCAAAAGATGAAATCTGTCTCTGTAATAATAGGAAACACTGTGGCTGGTTACCGTATTTTGTCCTTTTCCCACAATGTTTTCAAAAGCTGTCTTTCGCAGGGTCAACAAGACTTGGGATTGTGTGTAATAGGCTATTATAGTGTCCACTATTGTAATGATCAATTTGTAAATCAGATGTAAATGTGGCATGATGAGAAGATTGCCCTTTAATACTAAATGAAATCTTCTTTGGATCTACCTGAAATATTATGATGTTTGTTTAGTCTTGGATTATCATTCCCATCATGTCTTAGTCATTTGATTATTGCTTAAGTATTGTACATGTAATTGGTGTCATTAAAGAATTTTGTTGATCCAGCAACAGATGCTATTTATTGTTCTCTTCTCCTCTCACAGTTTTCAACCACTTTGGCTGAAATCCTTGTGAAGCCTACGTACCTACATGTTCCACAGAACTTCTACACATTCAATTTTCATTTGACTGTAGCAGGACTTATGATCCTTTGATTTTTAGCTCAGCTGTTTTTGGCTTGTACAGTCGCTTGAGATCTATTAACTGCTTACAAATGACTGTACATTTTTTTTTTCAATGTGCCATTTTAAATGAAGGGTAAGGAAGATTGTAATCGACTTTCTTACCAAACCTTGACATGTTTTCCTATTTAAGATATGAATAAAAAAAAAATGTTTATAAATTTTTCGTCCAGAAAACAGGTTCTTGACGCCGAGTAATCAAATAAAAACAGCATTGTTTCGGTACAATATCTCACCTGTATTTTTAGCACAGTCAACTGCTCAATGCATTCCCATTGCTCCATGGAAGGTTCACAGCGCAGATCTATACGTGTTCCTGATATGGTCTATGCATAACAAAAAAAAACTGGACATGAATATTTTTGAATAACTATCAAAATAAATGAAAAAGCACCAGCTTAAGTTACCGTGTGAACACAGTTTTTAACACCCATGTGACAGACTGTCACTGTACAGAATCACAAGTCTCATACAATCCCAAACACTGTACACTTACGGTCCTACACTGTGACGTAAGTATTGATTTTATTTAACTCTTTACCAGATGACAAATTTTTGATCTCATCCAAATTGAAAGCATTTGTAGACAACATATAAACTATCTATCAAATAAACTACCATACATCTCGTGAGAAATGGTTCAGCACATCTGGTTAACCGTATAGACGCATTTTGACGCGTTGTCAAACAAAGCAGACCAGATCAGAGAGTTCCAACGGGAGTTATGTGATCAGTGTCTCGTCTGTTTGCTCGTACAATATTATAACTCAGACTGAGCTGAACTTCTGAGGGATATCAAGGTGGCATTTCAACAGATGAAATGACAATACAAAATGATCTTCAGTTGAAGAAAGTTGGAGGTGAGTTTCAACTTATTGGTTTGGCTGAATGTTGTACAGAATCTGTGTAGTTTGAAAAAGTTTCCTGGAAAAGACAGTTTACATCTTGCAACTCCAGTCTTACAACTCCTTTTTATTTATCAATCAGTAGCACATTATCCTACAACACAGCTCGGTCCACAAGAGCTGTATCTAACATTTTGAAAAGCGAAAAGCTGTTAAGAAGTTTGGCGTTGATGGATTTACTATAACATATTCAAGTTTAGATGGTGCACAAGAAAAGCAGATTGCTTTTGAAAATTCTCCTTCCAGAATGAAAACCATCTAAAGCAATGACCAAAATATTAGTGCCCAATGTATTTGACCAATATAAACCAAAAATTAGTGTGATTATGGACTATTCTCAAGTGATTAAAAAGATCAGGAATAATATTTCTTAAAGTTGACATACGAATTCTCATAATAGATTACTAGAATTCAATAATATTATGTACATCATTATGGGATCACTGGATCAGAGCGTATCAATGGGTTGTATAGTAAATACATTTAAAATTCACGAGAAACTTACTCAAGATAATTTCTTCTTGATTCTTTAATTGAAAATGAGAAATAGACTTACAGAAGATGTTTTAGAAAAAGAAATATGATAACAAAGTATCATCAAAGCCTGCAGGAGGACAAGGCTCGCGACCTTGCAAATACTATCCAGCTTCTGAATCAAACATCTGCTTTAGTATCATTCTTCAAAGACAAACGACGAATTACATGCCTAAAGGACACAAGACTTTATGAATTAACAAAAATCCTTGATTGGTTTAAGGACTGGGAGAGCAAGACTTACAGCAGTAAAAGAGAAAACAAAACAAACAAAAAAATGTCTATTATCATACCAAACAAAGGAAGATATCATTTCATCCCTTTTAGGCTTTAATGAAATGTATCAACAATCATTTCCTTCCATCTATTGTTCAGTTGTGCCTTAAAGACTACATAGTGACCAAATCGAGAACATGTTTTCACAGCAAGGGTGTATTCACAATGAATCCAACAGTAACCCTGACTGCTTGACATACTGCAAAGCAAGAAATGCAATTATGAAAGTGAAAACCGCATTTCAAGATAGAGTATCGCAGCATTGAGCATTGGAGCAAAATGCATGCAAAAGTCTGTAGGTTTTCAAATTATATCTTCAGGACCCAGAATTTAACCTTTTTCCTGATCAATCCCTTGTTTTATTCCATTACCAATCAACTGATTTTGGAAACTTCGAAACTTCGAAATTAATTAAAACCTTAGATCCGTAAAAACAGAATTGGCGGGGAAAGGGTTAACGTGCCGCCGGCGGACAACTTCTTGAAATATTAAGGGAAAAGGAAAAATGCTGTAAATAATGTTTACACCAACCAACGAAGGTCTCTTGAGGGTGAAGCAGGGACAGGGTGCGCCCAAACACTATGCACACCATATGGTACAAGTCCTTTTTGAGAACATTAGGGACATAAAACGCTTAAAATGATGCACGTTCCTTGAAAGTGCAGTAGGGACAGTAAACGCAAAACTGTGCACATCATTGAATGCAGGTCCCTGTTCTCAGCAGTAGGGATACTATCATAACCAGGGATCGCCGAGCCCCGGTAGCTCAGTCAGTAGCGTACAAGAATTGAGAACAGGGAGTCGCTGGTTCGATCCTTGGCTTGGGCAATTTCTTTCCGGGGATGGATATTAGTCATTACGACAGGATTCATTCCTCTTTTACCGCTGACTATTGTTTCGACGATGGTTATGTGGTAAAGCAGCCAGTGGCTTGGATAGAATATTGTGCAGAGTACTGGCAAAAGAATATCTTGGAAAGCATGGATAGGTGCACTGGCCACTGCGATATAAATGAAATAGTGTTGGAAACGGCATTAACACGATATAATCAACCAATCAATCTCCTTAGTGCCTTAACCCAGGACCTGCGTCATATGGTATGCACATTATTTAGAGCGTTTTCTGTCTCCACCTACTTTAGTAGTGATCCACATTTTGTGCTGTGTCTATTATAAAGGGAGTTTTCTCACCTTCCTATCATAACCAGGGATCTGCATTATATGGTGTACACATTATTTAAAGCGTTTCTCTCCCTACTGACTTGACTAGTATGGTGTGCACATTATTAAGGGAATTTTCTCTCTTACCTATCCTAAGCAGGGATCTGCATTATATGGTGTGCACATTATTAAGAGCCTTTTCTCTCATAAGTATCGTATCCTAGACCTGCATTGTAAGGTGTGCACATAATTCAGGGCGATTTCTCTCTTTGTTGCCATGACTAGGAGCGTTCATCGTATGGTTCGCACGTCATTTAGAGCATTTCTCTCCTACGTATCGAGACTTACATTATATGGTGCACAGACGTTTGGCATTTTCTGTCCGTACTGTAGTTACAAGGGACTTGCATTATATGGTGTGCACATTATATATGGCGTTTTCTATCCTTCGTGTCGTAACCAGCGGCCTGCATTATATGGTTTGCCACATCATTTAGAGCGCTTTCTGTTTCTACTGACGGAACCAGTGACCTTCATTCTATAGGGTGCACTTTTGTTTGGCGTATTCTGTCCTCGCTGCAGTTACAAGCGACCTGCATTATATGGTGTGCACATTATTGGAGTCCTTTCTCACCTTACTTTCGTAAACGTGACCTGCATTGTATGGTGTGCCCATTATTTAAGCGTTTTAAGTCCCTACTGTTCTTAAAAGGCACCTGCACAGTTTTTTTTTTTTTTTTTTTCCTGCCCCTACTGCATTTACAAGGGGCCTGCATTGTATGGTGTGCACATTCTTTGTTGCATTTTCTGCCTTTACCGTCGAAATCTAGACCTGCATTCTATGGTGTGCACTTTATTTGGGATATTTCTAACCCTACTGAAGTAGCTTAGACCTGTATCTTATGGCGTGCACTTTGTTTTCGGTGTTAAATGTCTTTTTCTTTTGCATTCTTTTGTGTGCGCACTATGTTGGATGTTTTCGTTACTACTATTGTAATCTAGACCTGCATTTTATGGAGTGCACATTCTTTTGGTTTATTTCCATCACTACTGCCGTAACGTGGGATTTGCATTCAATGGTGTGTAAACACAACGATTCTTTTGAACCAATCAGGATTGACATACGAGATTTACTCGCCGCCCATAATTTCTAAAGCCACGCCTTGATTCTGCGATATATGGTGCGTACCTAGTACGTCATTCCTGATTGGTTCGAAAGATCCACCATTGAATGCAAATCGGTCGTCGCTAAATACACACCATATAATGCAAGTCATAGATTCGTGACAGGATACACACCATATAACGCAGAATCAAGGCGTGGCTTTAGAAATTATGGGCAGCGTCTAAATTCTTGTACATTTCCGACTGGTTCGTAGTAGATATTGTGCGATGATCTCAATCGCAAAGACATCAATTTATTTAATCTATACTAGATCTAGTGAAAAATGATTAACCAGGATTTTATACATGATGGTTTTACTTTTGACAAACACTATTTGATTTTTATCCACAATTTCTGTGTACACACCACTGATTGCAGATCCCGTGTTACGCGGCTGCAGGGACGGAAAACAACCCAAAATAATATGCACACTATATAATGGAGATCTAGGTTGTTACGGGTACATAAGAAAACCCATAAAATAGATCTACTGTGTACACAATGAAATGCAAGTCCAGGTTACGGAAGTAGGGAAAGAAAACACCAAAAATAATGTGCACCCCATAGGAAGCAGTTCTAAGCTTCTTCAGTAGGGTAGGAAACATCCCAAATAAACTGCACACAATTAAATGCAGGTCTTTGCTACTGCGGTAAAGGCAGAAAAGGCCCCAAAAATGTGCACATCATAGAATGCAAGTCTAGGTTATGCGGTAAAGACAGAAAATACACAAAAGAATGTGAACACTATGGAATGCAGGTCCGCTTGTAAGTACAGTATGGACAAAAAGCTCTAAATTGTGTACTTCTTGTTTCTGCAGTAGGGACAGATAATGCTCTATGTAATGTGCACACCATAAAATGCACTTGTAAATGCATTAGGGACAGAAAACGCAAAAAAAAAAAAAACTGTGCACATCATAGAATGAAGGTCCCTGGTGAAGTCAGAGGAGACAGACAATCCTCTGTATAACATGCACGCCAAACAATGCAGGTCCCTTCTAAGAACATTAGGGACAGAAAACGCTCTAAATACTCTGCACACCACACAGTGCAGATCCCTTGAAAGTGCAGTAGGGACAGTAAACGGCAAAAAGCTTGTGCACATTATAGGATGCAGATCCGTTGTCATGGCAGTAGAGAGAAAACTCTAAATGATGTACACACCATAGAATGCAGGTCCCTGGTTATGTCAGTAGAGACAGAAAATCCACTCAATAATGGGCACACTATAAAATGCAGGTCCCTGGTTATGTCAGTAGAGACAGAAAATCCGCTCAATAATGCGCACACTATAAAATGCAGGTCCCTGGTTATGTCAGTAGAGACAGAACATGCTCTACATGATGTGCACACCACATAATGGGTCCTGGTTTACGACAGTAAGAATAGAAAACGGCCTAAGTAATGTGCACACCGCATAATGCAGGTCCCTTGTGTCTGCAGCAGGGACAGGAAACGCCATTGAACAACTGTGCACAGCATGTATTGCAGGTCCCTGCTTACGTCGTTAAGGCAAGAAAACGCTCTATAAAATGTGCACACCATATAATGCAGGTCCCGGGTTATGGCAGTAAGGAGTTAAAACGCCCTTATTGATGTGCACACCATATGATGCCGGTCCCTTGTTGCTGCAGCAGGTAATGAAAATGCCGAAAAGCTGCACACCACAAAATGCAAGTCCCTTTGAAAAACAGTGGGGACAGAAAAAACCCTAAATAAGCGCACCCATACAATGCAAATCTCTTGTAGGGATGGACTAACTAAATGGTATTTTACGCCTCTTTCAACATTATTTCAGTCATATTACGACGACAGTTCACGTGTTCACGTACGTCCTTGGTTTCACTTGTAAGGCTCGACTCCCGTGGCTCAAGGTGAAGAGTCTTACCTTTCTCCACTCATCCACAAAGGGACAGGCGGCGCAAAAGTCCGTGCACACCATATAATGCAGGTCCCTTATATCTCCAGTAGGGAGAGAAAACTCCAAAAATATTGTGCACATTATAATTATAATGCAGGTACCAGGTTAAGACAGCAAGGAGTGAAAAAGCCCTAAAATGACCACACCATAATGCAAGTCCCTTGTAACTGCACTAAGGACAGAAGACGCTGAACAACTGGTCACGCCATAGAATGCAGGCGCCTGGTTATGTCAGTAGGGACAGAAAACGCTCTTAATGATATGCACATCATACAATGCATAAAATGTAGGTGACTGCCAAAAAAAAACTGTTCACACTAATAGAATGCAGGTCCCTGGCTACTGCGGTGCGGGACGCGCTCTAAAAGGATAAATGATGTGCACACTATTGCATGCAGGTCTCTTTTAAGAAAAGTATGGATAGAAAACGCTGTATCCAAAATAATCTTGGTTTTTGTATCGACCGTCTAAACGCATTTGCAATCAAATCAGTAAAGCTCTGCTTTTACGGGAGATCACTCCTTCCTTTTACAATTAATGCATTCAAACATGAAAATGGCTACTGCAATGGGAACTACAACAAAGGTTTGTGCTTTGTTATTACACAAAGAAAAAAGTATTGCAACATCCGATTTTGAACATAGTAGTCCTGTGTAAAGTCGAAGTGTGGTTATTTCGCGCATGAAAGACCAGAGAAAATCTTTTCAGTGAACTTTATCATCTTCAATGAAACTGAAAACCAAGTAAAATTTTTCCAATTGAAACATTTAATGCATTTTATCTCTGTAACAAAGCAAGGATATTTTTCACCAATATTGCTACACAATTAACTATGGCTGTAGCGAAAATGTTAGGTGGGATTTCAAACTGCAAATTGTCTCTAATCCAAGGGTAATCATCACAGTTCCTGCACAGTCAATATCTTGTGTATCCACCAGCGACAGCAATCACGGCATTCATTCTTCTCCTCATACCCTGGATCAGACGTTGGATATGACGTTGCGGTAAACGTCGCCATTCCTCGTGCAGCGCCTGTTCCAACTGTGCCAGAGTTTGATGGTCGGTCAAGGGTTTCGAGACAGCCAGGGACAGCATATGCTCAAAGGAACATACAGGAAGTTGTGCCATTTGGGGGTGGATCAATTATGGTGTGGGGGTGCGTGTCTCATGACTGTAAACTGGAACTACAAATAGTAGCGGGAAACCTTACAGGGCCTCGGTATCAACAGGAAATTCTGGACAGGGTTGTTGTTCCACATTTTGACGATCACCCGCTTCTGACAAGACCAGTTTACATGGATGATAATGCACGGCCACACAGATCTCGAGCTGTCATTGACTTTTTGAGACAAAGTGCCATCACTACCCTTCCTTGGCCCGCTCGTAGCCCAGATATGAACCCCATCGAGCATGTGTGGGACATTCTTGGCCGTAGAGTACGTGAACGGGTACCTCCTGTTCAAACTCTGGCACAGTTGGAACAGGCGCTGCACGAGGAATGGCGACGTTTACTGCAACATCATATCCAACGTCTGATCCAGGGTATGAGGAGAAGGATGAATGCCGTGATTGCTGTCGCTGGTGGATACACAAATTATTGACTGTGCAGGAACTGTGATGATTACCCTTGGATTAGAGACAATTTGCAGTTTGAAATCCCACCTAACATTTTTGCTACAGCCATAGTTAATTGTGTAGCAATATTGGTGAAAAATAGCCTTGTTTTGTTACAGAGATAAAATGCATTAAATGTCTCAATTGGAAAAATTTTACTTGGTTTTCAGTTTCATTGAAGATGATAAGGTTCACTGAAAAGATTTTCTCTGGTCTTTCATGCGCGAAATAACCACACTTCGACTTTACACAGGACTACTATGTTCAAAAAATCGGATGTTGCAATACTTTTTTCTTTGTGTATATATTCTATCACATGAACCTTTAACAAATGATTCAGTGTTTGTGTGAATGTCTCTATGGTTGAAGGCTTTTGAAAACATTATGGATGTGGGAAAATTTCGCTTATTGTTTTGTGCAAAGCCATACCCCTTAACCCTTTACAATGACGCCTTTTAACGACCCTGGGAAAGAAGCCTTTGGAAAACATCGTGGAAGAAGGAAAAAATACTGGTAACCAGCATTTTCTCCTTTTCCCACAGTGTTTTCTGCTTCTTCCTGTATAAAATAAGTACCTGACAATTGCGTTGGGGAGAATTCTCTTTAGCTCAGGGGTTAGTGTATTGGTCTTGTAAACCTCGATAAACGAGGATCTCTGCCGCACGGGTTCAAATCCCAACCGGAGCGGTATGTATTTGAGCTTTGCATTTGTTGCGAACTTTCATGTTGGGAAGACTACCTACAAATTTTTTTTTTTTTTTTTTTTTTTTAATTCGTCAAATATAGACAAACCACGTTTATTTCCTTTTTTTTTTATCTATAAAACCATGAAGAAACAGAATGTGTATCAGAACAATTTTGCAAAAAAGTTGATTTAGACTACAATTTCTGAGGCAGTCTGCCTTTTAAACTCGCCACTGTTGGAGAGGTCTGATGAATCATACCAGGTAGACTTTAGCGTATGTATATTTTAAATTTTTGAATTCGCTGCATCGATTGCCGCCTTGAAAAGTAGTCCGGTTCAGTACCCAGAATGCCCAAATCAGATAGGTATGTACATGTATTGAAAAATTCCACGTAGCGGAAGATAATGGCCTTAACTGATGGATAGGGCCGGTAAACAAAGTAACACGAATACAATTAGACATCTGTTCATGTTTCGTCTTTATCCGTCAACTTCTTCCAACTGAATGGAACTGCAGATAATTGTGGCACAGGGGGTATGTTGCCGACTACAAATATCTGTTTTGATCTATATCTATTTTAAAGATTGCTATAATATTTGGCAGACGACACAATTTAACCCTTTACTGAATGACTAAAAATTCAGAAACCTCCTTATTGGAGGCATTTGCAGACAGTAAATCAAATGTGGCTCAAATGGCTACAATTGTCTCTGAAAAGGTAGACAAGATTGTGGTTGGCAGCATTTTCACCATTTTCCATTATGTTTTCCAAAAGCCCAATATCTCGTGGTTGTTAAAACTCGGGATTGTTTGGTAAAGGAGTCTGAAAGTTGTTGCACATGGTTGATTAATTATGCCTCAAATGATCGGAGTTGTTTCTAAAAGTGTGGAAAACTTTATAGGAAACGGCGAAAATGCTGGTTACCAGCATTTTCTCCTTTTTCGAAATGTTTTCAATAAGCATCTTTATCGAAGTCTTTAAATCTCAAGATTGCTTGGTAAAGGGTTAATATTGTGCTTAAGACTCGGTGGATATTATGTTAATGAGCCGTGCTCTGTGAAAAGGGCGCTTAATGCATGTGCGAAAAATATCGACCCAGGTCAGCCTGCGGCTAACCTGGGCCGAAACTTTTCGCTATTGGTCAATTTTCTGTATGTCAAAGGACCAGTCTACCTCATGATACAATCAGTTGTTTGACAAAATGGGTTTTATGGATCAATAATTATGCGATGTCCTGCCTGGTATAATGCATCACGGAGATACAGTAAGCCCCCTATTGCCAGATCATGGCTCATTTGTACTTGCTCATAACCACCTTAAACCAATTTGCAGCAGACGATATTGAAAACATCATTGTAAAATAAGGATCATATATGATAAAAAGCAACAGTTTCAGATTTGATTATGGAGTATTTAAAGTAATCACAGTAGAAAACGGATAAATTGCTTTTTCCGAGTATTGATTCCCAAACACATAACCTCTTGTAGACAGCTTTTCATGTATTGCTGTTGACCCAAACCGAAAGCATTGTGAAAAAAAAAAACACGCACACGCAAAAATTCCCGTAACAAGCAGTTCCTCCCTTTTACTGCAAATTTTAAATTACTTTCATTTATTTAACATAAATTTATAAAATATTATCTATATTTTACAAGTTGTTTTTTTCCCCAATAGTTGCCCTCTCTAAATTTGTTTTAGTAGATGAAGGCCTGAATGTTACATTTTGGAGTGTGTTCAAAGTCAAACCAAGTTTTTTTTTTTTAAACAAAACACAATCTACAAAGATTTAAAAAAAAAACACACAATCTACAAAATCTTATCAGTGTGCCAAACAAAGTAGTTTTTTTTTAAACAAAACACTTTCTACAAAATCTTATCAGTGTGCCTTCACAAATTTTTCAATAAATATTTGTCAATGGTATGGTCACATTTTTTCCTTGATATTTTACAATCAGGCACGTGAACATAGTTTCGCATCAAATTGTCGCCGCTTCTTTTTAACCGTTTTACAGTCAAAAGGCGAAAAACGGGGATTTTCTTCAGGTGGCAAAGACCATAATCCGACCATACAGACAGATGCAGTCTGATATTTAATCTACACCGTCTGCTTGTATACATGTAATTAAGCCTGTAAGATTATAAAATCTTTCTGAATTTCATTTATAGTATTTTCATCCGTCGATAGAGGTCGGCTTTATCCATGTATATTTGGCACTGAAAAAATTTATGCATAGGCACATGCAGACGACTTATTCGTCTAGAACGAGGCTACCTTTGAAAACATCATATCAAAGTAACTAACAATAATAGTAATAAAAATACTAATAATAACAATAATGCTTGTATCGTTCAACTTCTCATCAGACCAAAAATTTTGGTATGCTGTACATTTTACCACATGTTAACTCCCTACCAGCTGATATAATTTTTGACTCGTCCATATTGTAACCATTTACTGATGACAAATTAATTTTGTGTAAAAGGATGAGGTTGTCATTGAAAGGGTAGAAAACATCCCAGGGAAAGGAGAAACTGGTGGTTACCAGCATTTTCTCCTTTGCCAAATTGTTTTCAAAAGCCTTTTTCCCAAAGGTCGCTAAGTCAGAGATTGCTTGGTAGAGGATCGGACAGATAGTGTAGATCAAGATCACACTGCAGTGTGATCTTGATCTACACTGTCCGATATGATGAGATTTCTACGGATGAAAGGACCTTCGAAAATGGTATATATCTGGGTACAACTTCTGACAGGAAATTTCTAATTAACTAATATATGACTGAGTCGTGCTCTGTGCAAAGGAGGTTGAATTCATCTGCAAAAATTATCAACCGGTCAGTCTGCGCAGTCCGTGCAGGCTGATTATTGTAGAAACGTTTTGCGTTACGTAAGTATCTGCAAGTCAAAGGGCTATTCAACTTACGATACCGCTAGCTTTTTTTTTTATCCATATTATGTAATGACTCGCCTGGTATAATGCATAACCCATTTTCCCTGAGCACCAGTCATATTGCAGTTTACCCTTAACCTGCTAAATAAGTGAAATGAAACTTTCAACCCATCAATAGAATCCCAAATTTTGTATTTGCAAAGATATTCTTGGGGAAAAATATCTCCTTATCGGACAGTGAAGATCCAGGATCTGATTGCACGTTCTGTACAATCCGATTTTGATCTACACTCTCCACAAAAGATCTTTGAGTCGCGCTTAGCAGCCTACGGGTAAATTTACCTGGATTATAATTATTTCAATAAGCCGTTTTTAAGTAAGATCCTCTGCTTCAAATCTGCAACGGGTTAACTTTTTTTCAGAATATCTCGCTTTAATGTCTAATGCATTCTGCTCTTACTTAATTTTCTTCGATACTCAATTAACCCTTAGGCTGCTAAGCGCGACTCCATAACTGTTTGCGATCAAGATCAGATTGCGGAGAACGTGCAGTCTGATTTTGGATCTACACTGTCCACTAGGGAGATATCTCTCCTCCAAAATAGGAAATTCTGAGGTTTTGCTATCGGCCTAAAATATACATTTCTTTTATTAAGCAGGAGAAGGGATAATAAGTGGATTGTACTTTCACCCGTCCACAGAGGTCAAGGTTTGAACACTGAGAAAGTTAAGGCATTGAATTTACATGTATAGTCCAGTCAAATTAATGATATCTGGGGCATGACCAAAAACAAATAACAACACAAATGTCTTGATGATTTTCGTACAGGACAACCTTCCCTAGATAGTATACAAAAAGTAGGACAAATTCGGAGGACATGAATTTTCTCTTTTTTTTCTGCACATTGTGTTGCAATCCGCGAATTTGTGTATAATCACTGGCTAATGTGTAAGATTATGCATGCTATACTATTTATATGACTTTTATTTCATTTAACATATTTCAACTTCTCTGAAATTTAATTAGAACAATTATTAGAATGATTGATCTACTTTCTCTGTGCATTTAACCCTTTACTGCACAATGTCGCCTTTTAACGACCCTGGGAAAGAAGACTTTTGAAAACATTGCGGGAAAAGGAGAAAATGCTGATAACCAGCATTTTCTCCTTTTCCCACAATGTTTTTTACCCTTTAAAGAGAAAATGCACTATTTTAGCCTCACTGAAACTGACGTCTGCAAATGCGTTCAATTTGGACAAGGCTAAAACTTTGTTGTGTGGTAAAGGGTTAACCTTAAATGTGGAAAAAACAACTATTATCAACTTACCCCACCCACCACATTCTGCACTAGTATATCAGATCCAAGTTTGAAAGTGATTGAACAGTGATATGCATAATGATGTTTGTTTTAAATTGTATACACATAATAAAAATCTAAGCCAATCTTTCAATGGCTGATATCACATAAAATCTGATACCGAATACTGAGTTGTCGGAAATGAGTGAAGAATAAATCTGTTGGAACAACAAAACAATGAATAGAATTGGATTATGAAAAAGTTTATTTTACGGTAAGAAAATTATGTTAGGATGGTCTTAACAAGATGAAGGTAATATTCCAACCCCAGATAAATAACTAAATGGGAATACTTTTACAAATTTCACACATAACCCATTGCATTTCAATCTACTTATAACCCGTGCAATTTTTTTTATAAACACAAAGAACAAGCCTTGGAAAGAAAAATATTGTTTATAAACTATATTGGAAATATGATGAAAAAGGAATTATTATTTAAGTTTTTCTTCTTTTCAGACAATGTTTTCCAAAGCTATAGACTGCAGTGAGGTAAGTCACATTAAGACAATTGTAGTTTTGAGAACTGCCTACATATGTGCTCAACTAAAGCTGTAAAAAAAAAAATAATCTTTTTTGGGGGAAGGGGGTGGTGGTGAAATAATTATTATTTAGATGCAATAAATAGGATAGGTTAGCTATAGGGCATTTATAACATTTGGATCGAGTGAATCCTTGTTTGAGCCCTTATTGTAGTTTTATTCGGGTATTTTACACTTAAATGATCATTCTAGGTTAAAGAAAAAAAGATGGATCAGAATTTGATTCAGGAACTAACAATCACCAGTGAAAAAAAAAAAAAAAAACATGACAGGGTCCAAAAAATGAAATTTGAATTTTGATCTTAGTGTAAGAGTTATGATAGAATTTACACTCATTTATTACAGCTTTAGTTGAGCACAACCGAGTTAGACATTTTTGATATACGACAACACATGTATAGCTCTCACTCGATAAACCTTTCATTATCAGTTTATATTTCTGTTTATGTTCGGGATAACAGGTTTAAATCAGATACATGTAATTTATCAACCCAGCTCGATAACGTTTACATTGTCTCGTCACGGTTCGAGGTTTAAAACATGTATTCCCCAAAACAGACAATAATATAAAATTGTAATGAAAGGTTTATCGAGTTAGATTAATACGTACAATTGCATAAAACGTACGTTTTCGGGCCGTTATAAGCATGTATTAACGGGGAAAACCCGGGCGTTAACGAGAGAAAACGTGTATTAATCAGTAAAATCACGTTAACGCCGTTAACGCCCGGCTTTGTACTTTCAGTATCCTCGATCCGAGCCTACCTTGTAAACAATGCACGCTGAACGTTTGTTCTTGTCATACACCCCAGACTCCAACCGACAGAGCTGTAGGAACTTGTACCATATTAGATCTTTGATGAATTTAGTACACCACAAATGAAATCTTACGCAGTATCTTGGTATTATTGAGATCTGCGCAAAAAAAAAACTCAATCGTGAATGCACTCTACATCCCACCCACTTTCTTAACGTGTTCAGCAATGCCTTCGCTCGATATATCCCTTTGGCGTCTTTCAGTTATGGAAATTTCATATCCTCTCGTTTATCCTGGTTGGAATCGATCCAAAAATTCTGCACGTTAATCCAACGAAAGTCCGTTATCTATTAAATATCATTAAAAGTGAACTACAGCGAAAGATCGAAACGCTGGCATAGGACTATGGCCCTTCACTACGCTAACAAAAATTTCATCGTCGAATTCCGGTTCTGACCGGTATAAGTACGGTCCATTTCAAGTCCGTTTCTTTGCATTTCTATGGAAATATTTTTTTCATTTCGTTGAAAATTATTGCTTAAATACATTCATTTTATGTAATAATAGCGTTAATTTACGTTTCTTTGGTTGTTTACATTCGCAGAGGCTCTGAAACCATTTTTTCGGGCCTCTGCGAATGTTAACGACCTCAAAAACGTGAATTAACCCTGTATTCTATTTATCTTTTAACACCTGATTTGTTAGTATTTCTTATATTGTTAACATGTGGCTGACAAAAACAAGTTGAACGTTCATTTCTATCGGTGCTCCCTTTTAAAATGACATTACCCACGTATAGTAATTTATGGTAGTAATTAAACGTCCAAAAATTGGGATTAAGACCGCTTTGGATTACTCTATTTGGGAAAATACGGTAAACAGGCATTCACATGGCGTCACAGACAGCAATTACGTGGGCTAGGCCTAATTATCGGAGAGCAGCGCGCGTGCTATGACTTCGTTTTTTTTTTTTTTCGCGGGCTTTCTGTAGTAATCGTTACCATATTTGGGATACATTTTATTTACATATGGTTAATGGAGGCGGAGTCACTGGAAGATACTGTTCTATATATATATATCCATGATATATCAAAAATGCATAAATATCCGTGGTATATCAAAAATAAAGATGGCATAGGTGTTATTGCATGGATATCCGGTCAGTTGAAAGGTAAATAAATCTCTAGATGTAATAATTCGATTGACTGGCTAGATCTTAAAATCATAGGGTTTTGAGTTCGAATCCTGGCTTTGCTTCTACTAATTTTGAGGGTTGTCAAGTTTACGTCATTATTGCGATAGACAGCATTCCTCTGTCGTAGATGTATACATGTGAAATAGGGCGAACGGTCCAGGATTTTCTTAACAAATCATGACAGTTGCCCGATCTTCGACGAATTAGACGTTTGAATATGCTGGAAAAGAGTTGGAAATTACATAATCTGTACCCATTAAACTGAGGACATTTTCAAATAATCAACCGGGGAACGTTTTAATAAAGTTTTAACGTAAATCTAGAATTTCGTAAGTTTTTGTATCACTCTGAGTTTTGCGTTTTACTAAAATTTTCGTAGCCAAGTTCGAACGTAAGGTTTGGGGGTAAATTTAAGTACAGAATATCCGTCTGGAAGCATTTTTTGTATTCCATCGTCATAGAGGAAGAAATTTGTGAAAAACAATATACTTAAACTTCCAGCTAGATCTATCCGCAATATTTTTTTATCACATGTACATTAGCCACACTTGACGGAAGCGGCTGAGGTGACGTAAAGCGCAAGAAATGTAGGGCAAACGCATAAATTACATTATATATCCGTCTGGTTGAATGGCACACGCTGTTTATCCAGGTAACAAGTGCGGTGTCCGTGGTCGTGAGGTAGAGCGTCGGCCTCTCGCAACCGTACGACCCCGAGTTCGATTCCCGGGAGCGGGTGTCAACTTTGGGACTGTTCATTGGCCCACACAATCTGCGCGATTACTGCTGTAGTTCCCAGGAAGCAGAATCGAGAAAGATTAGTATAAGTTGCAAGAACTTGTTTCTCAATCGATGTAAAATGAATTTTTAAACTTTAACAAGTGCACAAGTGTAATGGAAGATTTACGGATATATTTACTTACGCAAATTCACAGTCACGAAAGTTTAGTAAAACAGATTTATGAATTTCGTAAATCTAAACGTAGGCGTAAAGTTATGAAATCTCTTACGCAAAAACTTACGAATTGTTAGTAAAACGGTTCCCAGATCAGTAAATAATAATATCGTTTTTGACCAATCAAGTAAATGTGCGAAAGGTTGTGATACGTGTGATGCTGTGCGACTAACCGGAAAACACATGAAAACCCAGAACGAAGTCGGAATTTTTTTTTTTTCTTCGTTATCATTCAGTAAATCCATTGGTGGAGAGTAACCCTTATTGCTTTGGGTCCTATTTTCATTTTGATGCGCTTAGCGCCTGTAGCACAGTCGGTAACGTAAATGACTTGAGAACAAAACCGTAGTAGTGCTGTAGAAACCATTTATTTGCAGTCCAATGTTCATGAAACTTTGACTCTCCACTTAAATTGGATATGGATGAGTTTCATAAGCGTACTTTTGGTCTAAAAGTATTTCACTAAACTACAAGCCAAGTTTCAGTGGGATTCCATGCAGATGTTCCCTAAATGGTCTCTTTGCAATAGAGTTCACATGGATCTGCTCTATTTCTAAAACGATCAATCTCTCCAAAATTCATTTTAGGGACAATTTTTCCAGAGAAATCGTCCCCAAGCAGTTTGCGGACGATTTCGCCAGGGTACGATTTCTCTTGCAGCAACCTAAAGGCCTTATTTTTGCCCAAATTCTTTTTGGGGGGGAGCGGGGGCATTATTAAGCTAAGGAGGAACTGCAAATATTGATGGAACTTCGTCAGTAATTTTATTTTAATAATACCTTTTAATAATCTTTTTTTTTTAAGTCAATAGGGTAGGAGATTATGTCACTTTGGACTTTTCAAAGCTATTACTGATGCATAAATTGCAGTTCTGTCCACATACATGTATGTCTGTTTCATGTAAATTTTGATTTTTTTGTTTGTAATATTAGGATAATGATTCAGAACTTATACTTGCATGCATAAACCATCAAGTGTGGTTGGGTTATTTTGTATCCTTTATGTTGTTAACAGATTTTGTTTTGAAATTTAAAAAAGGGAAAAGGAAATTTAAAAAAAATTAAAGCAGATAAGTCATATTTCCGACGCATCATTTAGAAAACTTCTAACCTATTACACACCAGGCGACCCTCGGGACTATCAGTCCTTTTGGTTTTTTTTTTTTTGAGATAGCCTTCAAAGAAATCACTGATGTCGTTTCCGGTTTTAAATGAGGACTAATTCCCCGAGTTCCTCTATCCCTTACACCATATACATGTATATTAGTAGTTTATCTATCTTTACACAGCTGACCAAATTTTGAGCTGTTCTCCACTTTCAAGTTTTAAAAACAGCGCTTTTTCTCTCTTGCTGTAAGGATGTATCTTTAATATGTAGCATGTGGAAATGATGCAAAATCGGAAAATAAAATGGAAACATGGTTATATATTTGCGGGTTTCAACACAGGTCTAGGGTCTTTAGCTACTAATTAGCTAAAATCCATTTTCATCTGTATCCAATTTCACGCCTCTTATTTTTTGACATTGTTACCTACATGAGATTTTTTTTTACATTTTTCGTACGTACATAAAATGTATGCTAATGGAATATTAGTCACAAGTTCTTTTTCTGATGAACTTGTTACACAATGTAAGAAGAACGAATAAACTTTCAAAGCCGGGCGATTTGACCATATTCGTAATAGATGTTTTAACAGAAATAGGGGGACGTTTTAGCTATGGGATATTATGACTGTGGGACGTTTCAAACTAACTGTAAACTGCATCCCTACTCTCGAATCGTTAAGATTTGCTCCAAATTGTTAAGATTTACTCAAAAGTTTCAAGGTCGAACCCCATCGTTAGATTTACTCAAAATTGTTAAGATTTACTCAACATTGTTAGTTCGTACATTCTTGTTAAGATTTACTAAACATTGTTAGTTCGTACATTCTTGTTAAGATTTGCTCAAAATTGTTAAGATTTACTAAACATTGTTAGTTCGTACATTCTTGTTAAGATTTGCTCAAAATTGTTAAGATTTACTAAACATTGTTAGTTCGTACATTCTTGTTAAGATTTACTCAAAATTGTTAAGATTTACTAAACATTGTTAGTTCGTACATTCTTGTTAAGATTTGCTCAAAATTATTACGGTCGCACCTTCATTGTTAACCCTTTCCCAAACAAGCCCTGGTTTTCACATGTCTGCAGCACAAGTCTTTTGAAAACACTGTGGGAAAAGGAGAAATTGCTCATAACGAGCAATTTCTCCTTTTCCCACAGTGTTTTCTACCCATTTTGAGAACTTTCTGCCATTTTCATCAAATTTAAAATTGTCGTCTGCAAACTCTTTCAATTTGGAAGGGTCTAAAATTTGTCGTTTGGGAAAGGGTTAAGATATACTCTGAATTGTTAGGGTCGCACCCTCAATGTTAAGATTCACACAAAATGGTTAAAATTTACTCAAAATTGTTAAGGTCCCATTCTAGTTTTTAAAATTTACACAAAGTTATCAAGATTTACCCTA
Source organism: Tridacna gigas (assembly GCA_945859785.2). NCBI lineage: Eukaryota > Metazoa > Mollusca > Bivalvia > Cardiida > Cardiidae > Tridacna > Tridacna gigas. Next base: position 8,157,899 of record OX244031.2, on the reverse strand, counting down.
AATTGTTAAGCCCTCATTTTCACCCTTTTAACCCTTATCATGCTAAATAAATTAAACCAAGCTTTCAAACCGATGGGAAAAACCAGAAAAATGCTATTTCAAACGTATTTTTTAAAGAAAAACTATCTCCATATCGGACAATGTAGATCCAAGATCAGACTGCACGTTCTGAGCAGTCTGGTCTTGATCTACACTGTCCGCAAAAGATCGGTGAGTCCAGCAAAGCAGCCTAAGGGTTTAAATCGTTAACTACCTGAATATTGATAGTCAGATGTGTTGAGTTAATATCCTATTCTTGACTTAAGACGTGCTGTCACAATGCACTATTAAAGATATTTATAGGGTCCAACGTATTATTGTTTGTTTATTTGTTGGTTGTTCGTTTGCTTGTACATTTTTGTTACATAAAGACTTACTTTTCACGTACTTGACAGGAATAGATGGTCTATAAAACAGGTAGGTTGTATAAAGAGTGTAGTAGGTCAAGGGATGTCCTAATAGCTTTTTTTTTTAATAAGGTAAATGTTAGCAAAACATAAAATATACAAGAAAACTAAAGATCTTATGGTTCATTTTTGGGTCTTTATCAAACTATTAATGGGCTGTTAACTGGTCGTGAATATTCTATAATCCTTGTACACTCAAGTCATAAATTCTTATCAGATGTAGTGTGGTCAGACTATTTGTGTTTGGCTTATCTCTGTGTACTGTAGATACACATAATTACAGATAGTCCATACAGTAAAGGGTTAACTTGATCACTGTATGTAGCTCCTTTGTTACACTGACCATTGACACGTTCATCAGTATCTAAAAAGATATTTACACACATAAATTAGTGAAAGAAAATAATACTGTAGCACAATAAGCTGTGCTAAGCTTTTTATTACACTACAACAAATAGAGTTGTCCAAAGTAAGAGCAATTACAGAAAAAATATCAAATATGGCTCAAATAATAGGATTTGTCTTTAATTGAAGACATTCTGCCAACAATCCTGAAGAAATTGCGAAAAAGGGGACAGACTCCTCATATTGATCTGCTGTGTAATAGTACAGTTAGAACATGTCAATCAAAAATAAGGTTATCGTCATATAAATTTCGAATGAAATGTGGTAGATATGGTAAAAACAGACTTCCCAGAAATGAACGACTGTGTAAGTTTTGAAAGTAAAAAGTAAAATAAAGACAGAGCGACTTGGCAACTTTTGACATAGTTTTAAATTCATTTCCCGGCCAGCGAGTAACACTTGTACCGACCGTACAATAACATCTAATGTCATCTTCACCACAATAACTTCCACACTTTTAAGTGGTATGACTTAAACTGATATGTATAACACCCGCACTGGTTACCTTTGGTCGCCATTTTACCTTTAAGATTGTTGATAAAATTACAGAACAGTGCAGACAAATTGTTAACAAATGTCACGTGAACAACAGAGGCCATTGAATCACTTTTACACTCAATCTCTGTAAGAAACTACACACATCAATTTCTTATTTATAAACAAAATTTATCAATATATGCAATAAACAACACCCATAGAATAACAGAAATATCATACCAAAGACAAACAAAATCCCGGTACGTGTTATTTTATGTTCATTTTGGTGATGCGTAATTTAATGTGATTCTCTGGCGATACTCCTGAAATATCTATTGATAGCTTTATATTACAAAAACCCATTTCTTTTAAGTTAACACATTCAATCAAAGTGCTGTAAGCACTGTAATCGGTCGACACTGAATAATTACAGTGGTTTGAAATCACAAATCAGATGGTATATGTTTGAACTATGTATTGGACAAAATATCCTACAACGTTACAAATAAGCTACGTAGGATCCCACTTTTTAGCTCACCTGAGCACGAAGTGCTCGTGTTGAGCTATTGTGATCGGCCAATGTCCGTCGTCCGTCTGTCCGTCCGTCCGCCCGTCCGTTCACAATTACAAAAACAATCTTCTCCTCCTAAACTAGCAATCAGATTTCAATCAAACTTCACAGAAATGATCCTTAGGTCATGCTCTTTCAAAATACTTTAAAGAATTGAAATCAGTGAACAACTCTGGTTGCCATGGCAACAGAATGAAAAAACTTAAAAAATCTTCTTCTCCAAAACCGTAAGGCCTAGAGCGTTCATATTTGGTATGTAGTATTGTCTAGTGGCCCTCTACCAAAATACTTCAAATTATCACTTCACATTGAAATTTAGCCCTATGTTGTGGGATCCCAGATTTTACATAGAGGTAAGAAGGAAATAGGTAAAAATCATCTCCTCCCAAATCGATTGGCCTTGTGCATTTAAATTTTGCATGTAGCATGGCCTGATGGCCCTCTATCATAATACTTTAAATAATTATTCTACAATTGAAATTAGCCCTATTTTGTAGGATCCCAGATTTTACATAGAGATAAAGAAGGAAATCTTGAAAACCTTTTTTCTCCCAAACCCTAAGGCCTACAGCTTTCATATTTGGAATGTCCCATTGTCTAATAGCTCTCTATCAAGACACTTCAAATTATCACTTTACAATGAAAATAATCCCTATGTTGTAGGATAACAGATTATACATCGATATAAAGAAGGAAATCTTGAAAACACTTTTTGTCCCAAACCATAAGGCCTGCAGATTTCATATTTGGAATGTTACGTGGTTTAATAGCCATGTATCAAAACACTTCAAATAATCATGGTACAATGAGAATAAGCCCTGCGTTGTAGGATCACAAATTTTACATAGATAAAGAAGGAAATCTTTAAAAATATTGTCCTCAAACTTTGAGACCTAGAATATTCATATTTTGCATGAAACAGACATGCCCGCATAGCCCTCTATATCAAAACATTTCGAGCATTCCATACTATCTAGTGGGTAACTCTAGATGCATTTTATGCCCCCACATCGATAGATCAGGGGCTACTCAGGTGAGCGATATAGGACCATCATGGTCCTCTTGTTTAAACTATCTTTTACAAATTATTGTTTAACGATTGGTTAAAATATAAGTTATGTTTGCCAGCCGACAGCAATAGAACGTAAAAGATATGTGACAATTCTGATCAGCAATACCCATTATCAAGTTTTAGATATCACTCATCATGAACAGCAGTACCTACCAACCCTTTAAGAGAGTAAAAAAATACATATATTCTTTTCTGTAACTTTGGCAACTTTAACATATGTCTGCATTATAACTTTGGAACTGTTTACTTTTGGCTGCTTGTAGGCCTTTCATTTTTCCAATTTGAACAAGACATCGTATTCATCTTGACAAACTGTCCTACTTATTTTTTAGCGGGCCAAATCGCCCAGTCCAAACGTCTGCTGGCAAATTTCTCCTACATTATACTTTCAAAGAATGTAGATACCCAATAGCTCCCTAACCGTCAACTCTTTACAAAATGATAGAATTTTAGACTTGTCCAAATCAAAAGCATCTGCACATGACGATTAAATGTAGACCAAATGATGATCTGAATCGTTGAAAGGGTAAAAAAAACATGGGAAAAGGAGAAAATGGTAACCTGCATTTTCCCCTTTTCTCACAATGTTTTCAACTTCTTTCTCATGGGCTTTAACAAAGGATAGTTTGGTTAAGAGCTAAAACACTCAGTTAATCGACTAGCCTTTTTCAGTCAGGAAAACAATATCAAACATTAGGCTTCAATTTCATGGTGGGTTTTTTTTCCCCCACATACATCCCAAATAAACAGACAATTAGATCTAAAATATGAACGTCTGTGATATTAAACTGCATTGCGTTCAAAGGACAGTCTGATCTTTATCTTTTATTGTCTTCAAAAGCGACTTTACTTGTCCTTAGCCAACACAAGTAATTGTATTCGAGTCATTCTAATCAGTAAGAGCATAACTGCGGTAGCCTTGACCTCTTTATCTGAAATGTGGAAAGGATGAGAATCGACAAATATGGAATAGCTGATGAGACAAACATGTTGCTGACATTTGCACGCTTAGAGCGCTAAATTGTTAAAATAGACATGTTAAGCTTAGAAAAGCAGCCTAAATCTTGCAGGACCATTGCTGTCTTGAGTAGAATAACTCGGAAAACTGGCATGACAGATCCAAGATCTGACTGCATGTTCTGAGCAGTCTAGTCTGAATCTGCACTCTCTGCAAAGACTTTTTTCCTGGTCCGTTGATTCAGATATGGAGAATATAACAGTAAGTGAGCTTATTTGTGTGACCGTTTCAGGGGTTTTTTTTATCCTCGATGAAAATGTTCTATTTGACAAAATTTCGAAAATCTTTTAAATGGGTGAAAAACGCTGTGGAAAAAAGAGAACATGCTGAATACATACAGTTTTTCCAACTATATTTTCAAAGCCACACAGGATTGTTTGATCAAGGGTTTACAGACTGATTCCAGTCTGTAGAAACTCACCAAGAAGAAACATGTAAGTGAGTGTAAAATGGTAGTGCCATGGCTGGAAGGAGAGGAAAAGGGACTGTGAAAACAATTCAACCCTTATCCCACTAAAACATTGTAATGAAATTTCAAACGGTGGTAAAACCCGAATAATTTAATGTCAAACTTATTATTTTTTGGAAAAAGAAATATCTCCTTATCGGACAGTATACATCTAAGATCAGACTGCACGTTCTGTGCTGTCTGATCTTGATCTATACTATCCGCAAAATAGGTCAGTGAGTCGCACTTAGCAGCCTAGGGGTTAATACATCAAACGCTAAGAGATGCGTAATCAGTCAGTATTGCGAATGGACAGTCTGGGTACTAAGGTTGCAAGCGATGAATCGCCAGTCCATTCTGAAAATGTTTACGTAATGGCCTCTCCGCGAGGGCCATAACCTTTACACAACTCTATACCCTTTGTCCCCACAGTTTCACACGCTTCACCTCGCTAACATTAAACGACCAGCCGGTTACTATTTTAAACTTACGGCTGTTGCAAGTAGCATTTACATCAGTTTTCTCTTAGGCAGAGCAATCTAAATTTTCAAATTCTTTTCAAGCAATGTTTCCTGTTGCGATTTTATTCCTCTCAAGACCAAAATGACCTATTATCTTTTCAACACCTGCTACATATACGGAAAGCACTCGTCACAACTCGGCCGATCCCGTAACTACGTATAATTATCAACGGATCACTCGAAATTTGCCGAATGACATGGACAGCAGACGACTACAAGATGTGGTCACATCACCCAATACACTTGATTCTCACTCGTTTCATTCATAAAGTTGCTGCTAATTACTGACCATATTTCTTATAATCGTGTTGAAAGTAAACTGCTCCAGTTTTTGCTGGCCAGAGATTTTGATAATACTGTAATTATGACATACTTCAATACTAAACAAATTGTAACCGCCGTTTATTACATAATTGAAAAGTTATTATGGGATTACTTGACATTACTTAATGCCTGTTTACCGCTAATTACTATTCCTGCGCTTATCTGGGTCAAAAGTGCGGTTATCTGGGTCAAAAGTAGTTTTTGTAATAAGGTCATCACAGCAGGTATAAGCGTTAAAACGCTGTAAGTAAAAGCTGTTCCGAGTTGCAGTTACACCAGTCTGCCCTGAGTAGACGGGTTTCCGAAGTTTTCCACCTCTCTAATCGGTCTACCGCCCGATTAAAAATCATTAATTCTTTATCCTTTCATCAAATGTAGTTGTTAAGGATGGAAGGATTTTATCGCATTTCTAAAATTGCTTTCAATATGAAAAAACGAGCTTGCAGACAAAGGGGCGGGGGTCCACCCTCTTCCGGTCATTCTTCCCAAAAAGCTAAATGTGATCACAAGGTGATTTACATCGATTTGTAACCATATATGTGGTCAGCTCTCATTTGCAAAAAAGCACAGAACTGCCTGCAGCAACATTTCAAACCTCTTGAAAATCTCAATCAATCAATCAATCAATCAATCAATCAAACAAACAGGCCTATTGCCCCCCCACCCCCCAGTACATTTTGCTAACTGCATGGCTCATCACAAAGTGTATCAGTGTAGCCTGCAGCAAAGGTACATGTGAACCCATTTATGCCGTCGACACAAGTACTACCATTGTCACATGGGTCAGTGGCACATTCGTCTATATCTGAATACATCAAATATATATACTTTTGTAAACTCTCTATGCCAAAATTTCAGATTAGTCAAAATTTATAGCATTGACAGACAACAAGTAAAATGTGTCTGATAGGATTGGATTTGTCTTTGGAAGGGCATTAAACATTGTGGCTAATTTGGTCACGATCCGAGTGCTAAGAAATGGAGAAAATGCTGCCTTCAAGAGTTTTCACCTGTTCTTACAATTTTTTTAAAAGCTTTTTACCCGAGGACCATAAAATGGCAGCATTGTTTGGTAAAGGTATAATTCGTTGGCTGTATTTACATTAAAAATCAAAGTGCTGTAAGCACTGTAATCGGCCGACACTGAATAACTAAAGTGTTTTGAAATCGCAAATCAGAAGGTAATTGTTTGAAGTTTGTATGTTACAAAAAATCCTACACCTTACAAATGAGCCACGTAGAATATTCCCTTTTTAAATTGTCTTTTACAAATCAACAGTTTAACGGAATGGTTAAAATATATGTTTGCCAGTCGACAGCGATAGAACGTAAAAGATATGTGACAATTCTGGTCAGCAATATCAAATATCAAGCTTTAGATATCATTCATCATGACTAGCAATACCTACCTACCTTTTGTAAGAGTAAAAAAATACAAATATTCCTTTCTATACCTTTTGGCAACCAACTTTGATAACTGTACTGTGGCATATAAAAGTCGTAAAATATGCCCCCATTATGACGTTAGAATTGTTTACTTTTTGCTGCTTGTGGGCCTTTCATTTTTGCATTTTTAACAAGCCATGGTATTTACCTAGACAAACTGTCCTACCAAATGTTTTAGGCTAACTCGTCCTAGGCCAAATCGTCCAGTCCAAAACGTTTGCTGGCAAATTTCTCCTTAATTACTTTCAAAGAATGTAGATACCCAATAGCTACCAAATGATAAAATTTTTGACTTGTCTAAATCGAAAGCATTTGCACATGACGAATTAAGTGTAGACCAAATGATGATTCGGGTCGTTGAAAGGGTAAAACAAAAAACATTTTGGGAAAAGGAGAAAATGATGGTTATCTGCATTTTCCCCTTTTTCCACAATGTTTTCAACAGCCTTCTTCCTCATGACATTGAAAAAGGGATAGCTTGGTTAAACATTAAAACACTACGTTAATCTTTTAGTCAGAAAAAAGGCAATATTAAAAATTACAATTTTATGGCTTTTTTTTTTCCGTACATGTATATATCCCACATAAACAACAGGCAATTATGATTCAAGATATGAACGTTTGTGATATTGATCTGCATTGCATTCAAAGGACAGTCTGATCTTTATCTTTTTTTGTCTTCAAAAGCGACTGTACTTGTCCATGGCCAACAGAGGTCATTGCATTTGAGTCATTATAATAAGCAAGAGCATAGCTACAGTAACCTTATGCTCTTTGTCTGAAATGTGGAATAGATGAGATTCAGCCAATATCGGGTAGCCAAACATGTTGCGGAGAGTTTTACACTTAGAGCGCTAAATTAATAAAATAGACATGTTGAGCTTGGAAAAACAGCCTTAATATTTCAGGACCATTGCCGCCTTGACTAGAATATCTAAGAAAACCGGCACGACAGATACCAGATCTGACAGCAAGTTGTGTGCAGTCTGGTCTGAATCTGCACTCTCCGCAAAGGCTTTTTCCTGGTCCGTTGATTCAGATATGTCTGAGAATGTAATGTTAAGTGAGCTTGTTTGTGTTACAGTTTCAGGTTTCTTTTCCTCGATAAAAACGCTCTATATAACTCTACCAAATGACAAAATTTTGAACATCTTTCAAATAGTAAAAAACGTTGTGGGAGAAAAACATGCTGAATACATGCAATTTTTACCAGTATATATTTTCAAAGCCCCCACGGGGTTGTTTGGTCAAAGGGTAAAAGACTAATTCCAATCTTTAGAATCTCATCAAGACAGTGACCCTGTAAAATGGTAGTGCCGGGGCTGGAAGGCGAGGAAGAGGGTTGTGAAAACAATTTAACCCTTATCCTGCTAAAAAATGTGAAATGAAGTTTCAAACCGGTAGTTAAACCGGAATGGTGCTATTTCAAACTTTTTTTTTTTTAAGAAATATCTTCTTATCGGATAGTTTAGATCAAAGGTCAGACTGCACATTATGTGCAGTCTGATCTTGACATACACTCTCCGCAAAAGGTCAATGAGTCGCGCTTAGCATCCTAAGCCTTAAATTAATAAGCAGATCTATGCTTGTCAATGTTGTGAATGGACAGTCTGGTTTCTAAGGTTGCAAGCGTAGGATAATCAGTCCATTCCGAAAAAGTTTACGTAATGGTCTCTCCGCTAGGGCCATAACCTTTACCCAAATCTATATCCTTTGTCCCCACATCTTCACCTCGCTAACATTAAACGACCAAAGACCGAGAACTATTTAAAACTTACGGCTGTAACGAGCAGTTTGCTCTTACAGTGTAGGTAGAACATTCTAAATTTTTTAAATTCTTTTAAAGCATTGTTTCCTTACAAACTCCTTTCTTTTGCGCTTTTATCCTTACTCAAAGCCAAAATGATCTATCTCTTTTTTTTTTTTTTTCAACACCAGCTACATATACGGACAGCACTCGTCACAACTCGGCCAATCCCGTAACTACGGATCAACGGATCTATCGAAGTTTGCCGAATAATATAGACAGCAACCGACTACAAGATGTGTTTACATACCCCAAAACACTTGATTCGCACTCGTATCATTCATAAAGTTGCTGCTTATCACTGACCCTATTTCTTGTAATTGTGTTGAAAGCATACTGCTACAAAATTTCCAGTTTTTACTGGCCAGAGATTTGATAATACCGGTATTATGACATAAATCAACGCTAAACAAATTGTCACAGCCGCTTATTACATAATTGAAAAGTTAAATATAGGATTACTTGACATTACTTGACGCCTGTTTACTGCTAGTTTCTATTCTTGCGCTTATCTGGGTTAAAAGTAGTTTTTGTTATAAGATCACCACAGCAGGTATAAGCGTTAAAACGATGTAGGTAAAAGCTGTTGCGAATTGCAGTTACATCAGTTTGCTCTCAGCAGACGGGTTTTCGAAATTTGTGGTTTCTCTAATTGGTCTGCCGACCGATTAAAAACCTCTCTTTTGACATTGTCATTAAACTCTTTCAGCGCCATGAGTGAAGTAAGATTTTCAAACAGTAGAGATAATAAAAAAAAGACTACACAAAACATATAGTCTCATCTTGAATCTATACAACCCACTTGTTTACCCAAGCCTGAAAATGTTGCTCTATCTTGCTATAATCTTTAAATACACAGGCCATCTTGTCTTACTTGGCCTGGCACATCAGTAGTCAAAAGTAAACGTTTTAGGCTTCAAAATGCTGACAACTTTTGTAGTAGTATTACGATATTTCTCTTCAAGCAGTGGTATGAATTTTTGTTTGTAATGAGTGTTGGTTGTAGCATATGGAAAAAACCGTTAAGAAAGAACCAAGTGCTTTTAGACGGTAATTATTCCTTTGTCGACGACGGTTCCAAACACTGTCCACTGCAGAAGTGTTGAAACTTGTCTATCTGTCAGTTTTTGGTAATAAACTGTAAATAACAAAAACCCTTTCAATAGAAAAAAAAAACGTGCAGAGGTGTCTTTACTATTTATCAGATAACACTTAAGACTTGTCCATATTTAAAACATTCATAGACGACAAATTAAAGGTCGTTAACTGATGGAATATGTCTTAGATAGGATGGAAAACATCGTCTGAAAAAAGGAGAAAATGTTATTTCGACCATCTTCTCCTTTTCCACTATATTTTCGATAGCTAGTCTTCCTCGGGGTCTTTGAAACTCAGAATAGTGAGGTACAAGGTTAATTGTGGAGGATGTCACATTAAAAAGATGAGGAAAGAAGTCTGTGAAGCCCTTTGGACATATACAAATGTAACTATTGACTTGATCCTAACAAAACCCACTATTGTGACAGGGTGAACTTGTGCAATCATCAATTATTGCAATTATACATGATATAATCACCATTGTAGAATTACATGGGTGAATAGGCCTTCTTACTAGGAAGTGTAACAATATATATGAAAGATAAGTAATAAATTGCGCCTGGTACGGAAAAAATCTATATGTAAATTTAACAAATTTAACTTAAACTAAAAAGCTTTACAAAAATACAGTTAAATGGACTGATTAATTATCTTACGAAGTCACATTTTTACCCAAATTTCTAGAGGGGTGAAAATCAATAATTAGTATGGAATATTGTAAAGACATGACTGTTTAGCCTCACTTGGGAAAAAATATGCTTACAAGAAATGCCTCCGAAAAGCAATATTTCAACTTTACTGAATTTGAGAGTGTAATAAAATAAGAATCCTTTTTCTGTACCCCGTCTACCAGAGATTTGCCTAAATGTCCTGTAAACGGCTCAAGAAATTGAAACGGAAGTGAATTTCATCTTAAACAGAATTATCGTTGCAGATCTGGCATGATCGTTCCTGTAGCTAAAGTCCAATATATTCTCTTGTGTCTACGCTTACAAGGTGAAAAGCCAAACCTTAATTGTATATACCATACCTAAATTGTGCAAGATAATACATTGCTAGTCACAGGATGGCATTCAAATTATTCATTTTTTGTCTAGGTCATTCTCTTATATCAATAACAAAATAGTAGAGCCTCTGTTTACCCTGAACACAACGGTTTGACCAGAGCTGCTTGACAGCGCAAGCGTTTGTTATTCATGACGGCAAATGCCAATTTAGCCTACCACAAACCAAACTTAACGCATCAATAGCTCTGATTACTTTAGGTACTGTTATGAGTCCTTTAATCGACGATGTCCTAATTTCAACGCTCTTGGCTAAATAAAACCTAATTTATGCCAGATTTGCGACACTAGCTTTTAGCTTATATATCGTAGGTTTGCAATAGAGTTACAGTCCGATCAAGATAGACATCCGTGTTTTAACAGAGAATACCAGGGGTTTTTAATGCAAGCTTTGTGGCTACTTTACCAAAGACTATCGTTGTATTATTCATAAATAACACAGAAAAGATTCACCAAAGAAAAATGTGAATATTTAATTGACTGTCTTTCAAACTTCCGGTGAGGCTGTACACATTCTGTCTAAAATCAAGCGGCATCCCGTTCATGATTACGGCGGAAAGGGAGATACATAGTGTTCTAGATTATGTCTAGCATTAAAATACAGCCTGCTATCGATCGCAATATCAACTATCTAACGCGAGATCTATCAATAAAATGGGTACCAGTTTGGACTCAATTTAGGCTGTGCTAAATCGGCTGACCAACAATCTCTAGAACGTTTACGGGAGATCCATCGTTATCTCATCCACCAATGGCACAAGATAGGCAAAGTACAAAATCCGGAAATGCTTTAAGACCCTAGAATTTTAAGCATGAAATGTGTTGCTGCCTCCATTCGCAAATGGAACGAAGAACTAATTTTATGAAACTTTGATTGATCAATTTAGTCATGTAATTTTAGTCTAAATATATTTCAAAGATGCGAACAAACTTGACTGCATCGTGATAGGTATTTTTTATAAAGTAACAGACCTAGCTATGAGAGTAGAAGTCAAACATATCAGCATACAGACCCAAGATGTCATAAATGACGTTAATCCCCGGCAACAGTTCCGGAACTTTGCAGGACCCTTCAAGAGGAATTGGACAACATCACAGAGCATTGAATAGTCTCACAATTTTGTCAATGGCGCAAAGCTGTCAAGTTTTGATAAATGCAAAGAATGGCAATAATCAATGATAATTATGTGACTTTTGATTTGCGGTAAGGAACTTTTTCTATCATTTTTCCATTTAAAAATCTTAAAGCATCTTAACGAAACTTTGGGAATCATTTAATGGAATAACAATAATCACATTAAAAGTAAATGTTATCAACACTAGTTATCTTCAGGCTGATTTTGAACTTACAACTAGTGTTGCGTTTTTAAATGTGCTGAGTGTACTTCGTTTGTTTTGAAAGCTAACAATGGGCGTTGGGACTTTTGAGTGAATGTTCAATCGGCAGCCTGGCTACGTGTAATAGGTAATGTAAATCGGCGAGTCGGCTGTACAGCAAAGCTTCTCCAATGTCACAGCCAGCAACCTCATTACAAATGTGAAAGAATGTGATAAAAGACGTATTAACATACGTAAAAAAAAATTGCAGTCATCTACCACTAAAGGTCATTCGCCTTCAAGAACGCAATAATTGATTGGTTCGACACAAACAGGAGCAGAGACCCTTTACAAATTGTCAGTGTTAATGAACAGCAATGCGCGACCGCTCAAATCTCTAAAACATTCTGTCTGCATTGTAAAGTAGTTAAGACTTACTGCAGGAACAACAACCTCTGTTCCAGTGTTTCAGCTAGGATTGCTCAGAAGGGGGCCAGTTGGCTCCCTTGAGTCCTAAATAGGGGTCAATCACCTGTGTCATGGGGGAAGGGGGGGGTGTTAAACATTAATCTTCGAATTTTTGCAAATTTTCATACCTTAAGAACTGAAGATTCTCCGCTCCTTGAAATTTGTCTTTTCATTTTTGTAAAATTTTTACGAAGACAAAATCGTCTGAAAAGCGTTGCGTAAATATAATTACCAGCTTTAGATCACATACCAAGAACATATAATTGGGGAACCAGGAATGAAAATTCCAGACTGGTTTAGTGAAGTGAATAAAGATTTGATGCAACAAGTTTAATTTTCAATACTGCTTGTAACCCAGTCGTATATATTTTTCGTCCTCCTACTTTTCGTACCAATATGATTCGTCCCATGGTCTTTCGTACCCTGGCTCGTTTATATACACGAAAATGAATTTTTGGAGACAGACACGATTTTTTTTGCGCCAGTTTTGGCGTGCCATTGTTGGAAATGTGCGGAAACTGTTATTTTTTTGCGGAAATCCCGCGATGGCGCATCCTGGCTGAAACACTGCTGTTCATACCAGAAACTGTTCGTATTGAGTAGTAAATTTTTCTGTTATTTCAGCTTGTTACTTATTCATTAGTAAGATCTTTTTATCTGTACGACCGAGTTTGTTGCCTGCCTCTCACTGCTCCCCGCCATAAATAGAGTCAAAATAACGTAGAATGGTATACTAATTAACTCTTGGGCTTCTATGACCTTGGGCTTCAAAGACCTTTTGCTGAAAATGTAGATTAAGATCAGACTGCAGAGAAAGTGCAGTCTGATCTTGGATCTCCACTGTCCGATAAGAAGATATTTTTTTCTCTAAAAATAAGTTTGAAATAGCAACAGTCGGATTCTTACTGTCGCTTTGCAAGCTTCATTTAACTTACTTAGCAGGTTAACCCTTTCCCAAACGACAAATTTTGGACTGGTCGAAATTCAAAGAGTTTGCAGACAACAATTTTAAATTTGGTGAAAATGGCAGAAAGTTCTCAAAAAGGGTAGAAAACACTGTGGGAAAAGGAGAAATTGCTCGCTACGAGCAATTTCTCCTTTTCCCACAGTGTTTTCAAAAGACTTGTACTGCAGACACGTGAAAACCAGGGCTTGTTTGGGAAAGGGTTAAGGGTTACAGAATGAATCCTATCACATTGACCTTTTTATCAGTCCTCGGAAACAATTTTACAGAGCCAACATTCCCACTCGAACCTCGGGTAAACAAACACCGTTCGTTAACTCTGCACCACCAGGGCTAGGTCCACAACTGTACAACAGGATTTTGGCACTATTAGGTTCTTTCATACTCTTGACAATATTTGCATTTAGTGAACTTCTGATTGACTAAACCAAGTGGACCAATTTTTGACAAAAAATAGTGGACAAAATAGGTGAAGAAAGGCTAAGAGTAAAGCAAAAGAGAATCCTGAAAAGATTTTGCAGTGCTTATAATCTTTTAAAACTTAACAACCTTGAACTTTTAGGATACTGAGGACAAAGGACATCTTTTGAAAACATTGTAGAAAATTGACCAAATGCTAGTAATCACTATTTTCTTTCTTTTCATCAATTCTTTCTACCCTTTTAAAGGCTCCCAACCATTTCAGCCACATGTTGTCTTTAAATGCTTTAGATTTGAAGAAGTCCAAAATTCTGTCATTTGTTTATGAATAAATACACATAATAGCTTAAGTTTTTAACTTTATAACTTTTCAGTTTCTTCATCTAACAAAACCTGAGTCTTCATGTAATTTAAGCACCATCTGAATGCGAGGCTGAAAGGCTAAGCAACAACTTAGTTGAAACTGAATTGGAGTTTCATAACACTTTACCACGGAGTCCAAGTAGCACAGACGGTAGTGTCAGGGACCTGAGAACAGGGTTCACTAATTCAAATCCCCAGCTCCATAAATTTCTTTCAGAGGACTGAGAAAAAGCATTGAGACAGGATTGATTTCTCTCTCAAAGCTACTCATTGTTTTGACAATAGTCACATGTGAAAGCAGCCAGTGGCTTGGAAAGAGTATTCTGTAATATATAACTTGTAAAAACATGCTCATGTTGTTAATTTTAAATACATGGAAAAATATGGCTTAAGGAGTATTTGCTTGAAGTGAGCAATCCTTTTTTTTTTTTTTTGTATAATGCTGCTATAGTTTGGAGTTTGCATTCATAACTGGAATTGCAATTAAATTTTATTCTCAAGACACAATGGTTTAAAAAGTCCATGTAGACAACTGCGAGAGGAAACAAGTACGGTAATCTAAAAGTGGAAATGTGTCCAAGGATAAAATCACATATACACTAAAGTTCTGTTATGTTCTTGTTCTTCATAACATAAAATCAGGGACAGTTCTGTTTGCTTAGTTTATTAATAAAGTTTAACTTTTTACCACACAATCCTGAGTTTTAACAACCATGGAACTAGAGCCTTTTGAAGAAAACATTGTTGAAAAACGAGAAAATGCTTGTTACCAGCATTTTACACTTTTCCAACAACTTTTTCTACCCTATCAATTTAACAAATCCCATAATTTGAGTCAAACTTAAATTGTCATCTGCAATTGCTGTCAATGTGGATATGTCTACATTTCACTCATGTGGTAAAAAGTTAACACAACACTTATCATCTTCGTTACTGAGTATATGTTTACCTGTGATAACACATGTTGGAAAAGGCATTTGCCAGGTACCATCTGCTTGGCACTGTCGGGTGGCAACACCATCCAGATCATAGCCTGTGTCACATGTGAATGTGGCTGTGTTCAGGTACTTGGTGCCCAAAGAATAAACAACAGTACCATTGATTGGAGCAGCCGGTGCACCGCAATCTATAAATATAACCAGAGGAATCTTGCTTATTACTCTCAGTTCAAGATGTTAACCAAATCATTGTATAAAATAAATGAGCCACGCTCTGTCAAATGGGGACTCCATTCAGGCTGACCTGAGTTGAAACTTTTTGCTTCTTATACATTTTCTGCAAGTCAAAGGACCAGTCTACGTCATTATTCAGCAGGTTGTCAGACAAATAAGATTTTATGGATCCATAATTATGTGATGACTTCCTTGGCATAGTATGCATCACATCTTTCTCTAGAGCATGGCTCATGTTTTTTTCTTTTTTTTTTTTGAATGTACCGGTATATAGGTATCTAATGAGTATTATGAGACTATAAACACTAAAAGAAAAGCATAGAGTGTAGGCCAAGGTCAGACTGCATATTTGAGTACTAGTCTATTGCTTTGCAGTACCTTGCCGAAGAGCATTTCAGCATGACTAGGGCTACAAGAAGGGATCAAACCATGATTTCCTACTCACAAACCCAACACGTTGACCACTAGACCATAGAAGTCCTCTCTCTCTCTCCATTTATTTGAAAACAATAGAGCCATAATGGCCTATGTGTAGACTATAATTTAACTGTTTACCAAACAAACAAATTCTGGACTTGTAAAAATCCACAGCATTGGTAAACGACAAACTAAATGCGCTTAAAATCATGGAATTTCTCTTTAAAAGGGTAGATAATATTGCTGGTCTCCAGCATTTTCTTCATTTCTAACCATGCTTTCGAAAGCTATTTTTCTACAGGGTTGTCAAATCTTGTAGTGTGTGTTTAAGAGTTAAATGAAGGGTTTATCATCAAAGGGTAGAAATTATTGTAGGAAAATAGGAAAATACTTGTTACAAGCTTTTTTCCTTTTTCTACCATGTTTTCAAAAGCCATTTACCCCAAAATTTTAAAGCATGGGATTGTTTGGTTAATGTTTAAAGGCCCAATAGCAGCCAAAAAAATTAATACAGGTGTTTAAATACATTTAGATTTAAATCATTCCATTTAAAAGTATGGAAATATTGTGAATATGACAATCTGTTATTGTACCGTCGGTCCAAATGTTAGTTGCTGGCAGGAAAATGAATTTCAAAATCAGGCAAAAAGTAAACAAAAGATAGAGTGACCCGGTACTTTTAACCCAGTTTTGAAATTAATAATTTCACTGCCAGCCGCTAGCACTAAGACTGACATTACAAAAACAGATTGTCATCTTCACAATAATCTTAATACTTTTGCATGGTACAATTCAAATCTAAATGCACCACTTTGTATACTTTTTGCAGCTATTTTTACTTTAAGAGAATAATAATAAAGTCATTTAACCCTTAATCTACCAAGCGCTACTACAGGCACTTTTGCGGCTAGTGTAGATCAAGATCAAGAATGTGCGGTCTGATTTTGAATATACGTCGACCAGTAAGGAGATATTTTTCTCCAAAAGTTCACTTAGAAATCACAATATTTGGTTTTTTTAGTATTGGCCGAAAAGGTTCTTTTATCTCTTTGCCACACAATCCCGAGTTTTAATGACCCTGAAGGAGATGGTTTTTGAAAACATTGTGGGAAAACAAGAAAATGCTGGTAACCAAACACAGATACTGTTGTTTGTGCACCATTTTATTTGTCGTCTGCAAATGCTTTGAATTTGGACCGGTCTAAAAGTTTTGTTGTGTGGTAAAGAGTTAACTTATTTAGCAGGTTTAGGGTTAAAAACAAGATTTCATCAACATCCTAAGATTTATAAACATTGATCAGAAAATGATGTCTCTTATATCACAAACAAGGTTTTAGTAATATTTGAACATGTGACCTTTTTTAATTTTTTTAAACGTTTGCAGACGACAAATGTGACTCAAAATATGAATTTACCTTTGGAAGGGTAGAAAACATTGTCTGGAAAGGAGAAAATGGTGGTACCATAAAGTGTTCAAAGCCGTTTTTCCTACAGTTGGTTAAAACTTGGGATTGTGTGGTAAAGGATTAACCCTTTTTACATCATAGGCAAAAGTGGGGCTTTTATGGCTGGCTGTACAGACCTTTGATCTATATTTGATTGTTTCACACAT
Organism: Tridacna gigas; assembly: GCA_945859785.2. Lineage (NCBI taxonomy): Eukaryota > Metazoa > Mollusca > Bivalvia > Cardiida > Cardiidae > Tridacna > Tridacna gigas. The sequence goes on along the minus strand of OX244031.2, from coordinate 8,140,469 downwards.
AAGACAAAATTATTTGAGTCATACTCTAGCAAAAGGGGGTTTAATGCATCTCCGTAATGCATTATACATGTACCAAGCCATTCAACATATAATTATGGATCCATAAAATCCATTTTGTCTAGCAACTGACAGAATCCTAAGGCAGAATTGTCCTTGGACATGCAGATCATTTACCCATAATAAGAAAGTTTCTGCCAAGGTCAGCCTATGCAGACTAAGTAGGCTGACCTTAGCTGATGCTTTTTGCAGATGCTTTAACCACCTTTTCCCTGAGCATAGCTCTTTTATGAGGTTCAGTGCTTTGTATTTCCAGCTGTTGACAGTGGTCAAGTTTATATATCTGGCTCTGACAGGGCTTATGGCCTCTTTACAATTGGGTGATGGTAGCACATATCTTAAATCTTTAACGCTTTACCACACAATCCGGAGTTTTAACAACCCTGAAAGAGGCTTTTGCAAACATTGTGGAAAAAAGAGAAAATGCTGATAACCAGAATTTTCTCCTTTTCCCACGGAGTATTTTTTTAGCCTTTCAAAAATGAATTCTGTAAATCTACATTTGACAAGTTGTCTGCAAATGCTTTCAATTTGGCCCATTCCAAAATTTAGTCGTTTGGTATAGAGTCAACACACAAACAAGTTTTAGTCAAACCAGAACTTTCAGGACCTTAATGGCCCTGTATTGCTCCACTGGCTAATAATAAAAAAAGAGTTGTAATCTGCACAGACTGTGAATAATTGTCCCTTTACTCTTTACCACACTATCCCGAGTTTCAATGACCCTGACAGAAAATACCCTTGAAAACACAGTGGGAATAGGAGAAAATGCTTATAACCAGCATTTATGCCTTTGCCCACAATGATTTCTGCAATTTCAAAGACAAAAATCATCTTTTGAGCAACATTAAATTTGTTGTCTGCAACTGCTTTTAATTTGGAAAAGTCCAAAATTTTATTGTGTGGTAAATGGTTTTAAAACATGTACAAACACCGGCCTACTCTCAGGCAGTATTTAAACCCTCAGTGGAAACAAAAAGCAGATTAGTGTGTATGTATGCAAATTTCTTCACATTGTGGCAGGGGTGTGATTGATGAAATATGAGGTGGGAGGAAAGTGCCTTAACTCTCTCAGAATACTACAGTAAATATATAAAATCTGAGCAATAATTATAACCTTGGACAATTTCCTCTGAAAGGATGAGAATCTATTACCCTGCTGAGGATAGATATTAAGACTAATCCATAAATTCTTACATCTCGATTACCAATTTTTATGTACAACACAATCCTGGCTTCAGACGACCCTGGCAAAGAGTGAAAGCATTGTAGGAAAAGGAGAAAATACTGTAACCCGCATTTTCTCCGTTTCCCATGTTTTATGCCCTATCAAGGATAAATTCCATCATTTCAGCCACATGGAAACTGTCATCTGCTAATGTTTTGAATTTGGACAAGTCTACATTAAATTTTTCTACATTTTTTTTGTGTGGTTGAGAATTTAACTTCATTATTGAAGTTACCACAAATATCCTGCGTGCTATTCATCATTGATTACAAATGTGGCGGACTTAATTAAGCTGATGTTTGCTACTTACCATTGATTACACAGGTGGGTGGAGTCAAGCTCCATGTGCCATCAGCTTGACATTGTTGTCTTACGTTCCCATTGAGTGTATATCCTGTGTTACATGAGTATTCTGCATAGCCCTGATACAGAGTGTTGGGGTTGTAGGTCACAGACCCCTGTATTGGGGCAGCTGTAACCAGACAATCTACAAATGTACAGTAAAAAAAAAATCAAACATGAGTGGTTTCAATTGATTAAGTCTAATTATCAGAATATAAGGATTATAGCCAACTGAATTAAATCACTCGGTGATAAATTTGTACCCAAGGCCAAAAGTTTAACCCTTAGGCTGCTAAGCACCACTCACTGACCTTTTGCAGACAGTATAGATCAAGATCAGACTGCACAGAACATGCTGTCTGATCTTGGATCTACACTGTCCAATAAGGAGATACTTTCTTCCTAAAACTATTTTGAAATAATATTATTTGGGTTTTTACTGTTTGAAAATTTCACTTGACCTATTAAGCAGGATAATAAGGGCCAACTGATGTCTGTCATACATTTCCATCAACACAGTTCACAGCATTAAAAACATTGTAGGTCAAAGTTTAAACATGAAAATCTTGCATTTTCTCTATCTTGCATGCTTAAAAATTGAAGTTCTTTCCACTCTTTTCTGAGAGACTGCAGTGTTACCTTAACTCTTCACCACACAACAAAAATGTAGACTTGTCCAAATTGACAGCATATGCAGACAACAATTCAAATGTGGCTAAACTGACGGTATTTCCCTTTGATAGGGTAGAAAACATTGTGGGAAAATGGGAAAATACTGGTTACCAGCATTTTCTCCTTTTCAGAACAGACACCATTTGCAACTACAAATTCAACAACAGCACTGCATGTTGATGCCAGTGCTTTGCTGCACTTGCTTTTAGAAATACACTGATTTTCAGTGAAAATTCTAAGTTGAAAAAGTGACATTTATAATTGTTTCAAAAATATTTTGATGGCTACCTGCTCTTGATGTATGGGTTGTCCTTTGATAGTTAACAACTAGTCAGCACTTGAGGTAAATGTCTTCAGTAATGACAGAAGTATTATAAAATGTCAAAGTTTTGACACAATGATGCAAATGACGACGAGACAGATGACAATGCAGACGACCAGAGTGCTATGACAATACCTTGACATTTTCTTCAAAACCAGCCGAGCTAAACATGACAGAGTAGAAAACACAGTACGAAAATGAGAAAATGCTGGTTACAAGCAATATTCCCACAATGTTTTTAAATGGCTTCTCCTTTAAGGTCACTATCACTCAGGATTGTGAGGTAAAGAGTTAACATAGGAATCGTCCTCTTACCCACAATGTCGCATGTTGGAGCAGTTTGGGTCCATGTTGCATCAGCCTGACATGTGACAGTCTCTACACCATTTAGATTATATCCAGTGTTACATGAATATGTAGCAATATCCCCAAACTCCGTTCCAGTTGGTGTGATCACTGATCCATCAACAGGATTGGCTAGTGCACCACAGTCTGAAACAGGCAAACAAGGTGTGGAGTTGTAGTGATATGGAACCTAACAGGACCTAAACTTAACTCCTGTAGAGCTATTAACTGAAGGCATGTTGATTTGGTGACATTGTACATTTAATTCTTTACCAAACCACAAATTTTCAGACTTGTCCAAATTGAAAGCATTTGCAGATGACAAATTTAATACCACTGTAATGATTGAATTTGCTCTTGAAAATGGAGAAAACATTGTGGGAAAAGAAGAATATGCTGGTTACCAGCATTTTCTCCTTTTCTCACAATGTTTTCAAAAGGCCTCTTTCTGAGGGTTGTTAAAATCTGGGATTGTATGGTTAAAGGGATATGATCTTGGTTCTACAGTTTCCACCACTTTGCAACATATTCTGGTAAAAACAAACTCTAAGTTGCAATATTTTGACTGGTTTTTTATTCGTCTAATTGAATAAGATGCATTTCACGAACTTAGAGCTTTATTTATTTGTTTTGAAAGAACACTTTAAAAATTATTTGCGGCAAATTTATTTCAGGAAAGTACTAAGTTAGGTATTAAATGTATGCCTAACTGCATGGCAATGCAATCCAAGAGACATAATGAAGTCTTAGTCTGTAACTCTTTACCAAAGGATAAAATGTTAAACTAGTCCAACTAGAAAGTTTTTGCAGACGACAGATTCAGTTACTGAAATGCTTTATTTTGTTTTTGAAAGGGTAGGAAACATTGTGGGAAAAAAGGAGAAAAATACCTGTCACCAGCATTTCTCCTTTTCCCACAAGGTTTTCAAAAGCCTTCTTCTTCAAGGTCTTTAGAATATGAGATTGTATGACAAAGGGTTAATGCATAAACTGGTAGTCTTTGTTATTATAACCTAAACACTCAAATAGTATCACTGTAACAGACATTTAATCAACAGTGATATATGGGCAACAAATGTTAGAAAAAACAAGTTAGAATAGCTGTTAGACTGGTTAGATCATACAACAGTTTAAATACATCATTAGAGCACATAAAGACATGATTACTTTTAGAAACTAGATAATTGTTTTTAAGGACAAAAAAAAAGGGCCACCATAGAACACCTTTCTATTGCTCCTGGGAAGATCCTTCCAAGGTCCATATTGTATTTGAATCAGGTAAAAAAAAAAAACTTAACACTTCATTTTGACCATGTCTTAGACACAGTCTACCTTTGATATTACAGACTGGTTCTGGATCACTCCAACTTTCTGTAGATAAACATGTGGTAGTGGTAGAACCAACCATGGAATAGCCTACATCACACTCAAATGTTGCCACAGCTTCATACAATGTGCCTTGGTTCATGTCCACTTCACCATTTAAAGGGGAATTGAGAGACCCACAGTCTGAAAACATAGCGCATGGGGCCATACTAACCAAACCTTACACATACAACTGCTCTTAACCCTTTACGACACAAAAAATTTTAAGCCATGTCAAAATTGAAAGCATTTGCAGATTACAATTTCAGTATGGCTCAAATAATGTGGTTTTTCTATGACAGGGTAAAAAACATTGTTGGAAAAGGAGAAAATGCTGGTTACAAGCATTTTCTCCTTTTTTCACAAGGTTTTCAAAAGGCCTCTTCCTCAGGGTCATAAAAGTTGGCATTGTCAGGTAAAGGGTTAATAATCTCTTTTAACCAAACAAAAATATTTTAGACTTGTACAGATCGAAAGCATTTGCAGACAAAAAAAAATGAGACTGAAAATTGATATTTGTTTAGGAAAGATTAGAAAACATTGTGGGAAAAAGGAGAAACTACTGGTTTCCTGCACTTTCTCCTTTTTCCACAATGTTTTATAGAGGCTTATTTCTCACGGTCATTTAATAGTCGGTATTGTGTGGTAAAGGGTTAGCCCTTTACCAAACAACAAAATTTTGACTTGTTCAAACTGAAAACATAAAATTTGCAGAAGACAAATGTGACTCGAAACCTAAAATTTCTCTCTAGAAGTTTTGAGAACATTGTGGCAAAAGAAGAAAATGCAGGTTACCATCATTTCATCCTTTTCGAACAATGTTTTCAAAAGCCTTCAGCCTCAGGGTTTGTTAAAACTTAAGATTGTGCGATATAGTGTTAAAGTCAAATCTTAAAGTCAAATAAACATGCCATCTCTTTTTCTCCATTTTCCACAATATTGTTTTCAAATTAAACTTTGCTGGGTCATGAAAACTGTAGATATCTAGTAGACATAGTCATCTGCCATTTGTATCTCTTAACCCTTTACCACACAATCCCGAGTTTTAACGACCTTGAGAAAGAGACCTTTGGCAAACATTGTGGGAAAAGGAGAAAATGCTGGTGACCAGCATTTTCTACTTTTCCCACAATGTTTTCTGTCCATATGAGCCATATCAAATGCTGTCAACTTGGACAAGTGTAAAATTTTGTCGTGTGGTAACAGGTTAACTGTTCCACTCATTACAAAATTTTGACTAGTCTAAATTGAAGGCATTTGCTGATGGCAACTTATATGTGGCTCAAATGATGGAATGTCTTTGAATGTTTTTGACAGGTTAGAAAATATTGTAGAAAAAGGAAAAAAAATACTGGTTACCAGCATTTTCTCTTTTTCCGATAATGTTTTAAAAATGATTCTTTCATCAGGATTGTTAAAACTCGAGATTGAAATACCAATAATTCTTTAAAAGACAACCCTCACCTAAGAAATACTTACCATCTTTTTTCTAACTGAAAATGGACTTATCTCATGATCAGTCCAATGATAAAGTTGAAACAATCAGCATGAATAAACTTACAACATCTACTTTATCCTATAATCAAGATCAGACTGCAAAGAATACATGCGTCTGTTCCAAGTTCTATACTGTCCGCTACTTGGTTACGTAATCTAGAAGAAACAATCTGTGAAATAGCAATATTTGGGCTGTCCCTCTTATTTGAGAAAAGGTCCATTTCTTTAACCCTTTACCACATGATCCCAACTTTTAACGACCCTGAAGAAAACGCATTTTGGAAACCAGCAATTTCTCCTTTTCTGACAATGTTATCTACCATTGCCAAATCAAATTTCAATTTTTGAGCCCTGTTTGATCTGTCATCTGTAAATGCTTTCAATCTGGACCAGTCTAAAATTTTGTCATTTGGTAAAGAATTAATCTAGCACTTCAAGGGTTATACTTACCAACACGATTGCAGGTTGCATTTCCATAATCCTTATATCCAGTGACACACACACAGCTTGAGCTATCACATTCTGCATTCAAGATTCCATCACATATAGCAGCTGATAAATGACATAGGTCATACAGGACACCTAGAGAACAATATTGACTTCATTCACATCATTTAAGCAACATTTTGGCATAGACCAAATTCAAAGCATTTGCAGAAAACAATGATTAACGTATGCTAAAAATTATGGTAATTGTCTATGAAAGTGTTGAAAACCTTGGGAGAAAAGCATTTTTTCCCCTTTTTCCACAAGGTTTTTGAAAGGCTTTTTCCTGATGATTTATGTCTTTGAATGGGTAGAAAACATAGTGGGAAAAGGAGAAAATGCTGGTTACCAGCATTTTCTCCTATCCCACTGTTTTCAAAAACCTTTGTTAGGGTTGTAAAAACATGGGATTGTGTGATACAGGGTTAATTCATATATGGTTTGTATTTTAATCCACTGGAAACAGTATCCATATATGCCAATCACATGAAAGTAGATCTAGTTTTCAAGTATTTTGCATACAAAAAAGTAGATCTAGTATTTAAGTATGTTGCAAACAAAAAAATTTCAACATTGCAAAATGCAAACATAATAATTGTGTTCAGTTTATCATAAAAAATTATTTGTGCCAATAAAGCATAGCTGCTAAATGACTTAGATCTATAACCTTTTACTACATGAGAAATTTTAGTCTAGCCCAAATTGAAAGAATTCGCAGACGATAAAATAAATGTGGTTCAAATAGTGGATTCCGCTTTGAAAGAGTAGAAAAACATTGTGGGAAAAGGAGAAAATGCCAGTTACCAGAATGTTCTCCTTTTCCCATATTGTTGTCAAAAGTCTTCTTCCTCAAGGCTGCTAATTTCAAGACTGTTTGAAAAAGGGTTGAATACATGTATTTATTTTCTTGATGCACTCAGAATTTCACACATTTAAAAGTAAATGATCTTTTACATTTTGAAATTTACATGTCTCAATAATTCAGTGTCATTCAGCAAAAAATTTAATTAAAATTCTAGTTCCATATGCAAAGACTATTCAACTGACAGGCTCAGACTTTCTTTCCAAGACAACCGGGTGAATTTTCTTGCAGTTTAGATATACTTATCATTCATCTCATTTCTCAACCTTTAGAGTGCGGAATAAACCCAAAACACATTTTCATTCTAGAAATAAGACCCAGATAACTGTAATTTCAAGGTTACTTTTGCCCAGACTGACTCAGTAAAGCAGACATTGTAGATCAAAGATCAGACGGCACATTTTGTAGCAATGGCAACCATAGTTGTGAAATGTGCTTGAAGGGCTAATTCTTCAGTACTCAGCTGGGGATCTACAGTTCTCCGGGACTTTCCCAGCTTAGCGGTACCCCAAGCAGGGATGACTGAAGTCAAAATTGTAATTAAATATAACTCAGTGTTTTCATCCAAGGAAGATTTCATATCTACCTACTTTTTCTGCATGTCACATCAGTATAGCCAGCCTGGCATTCACAACCAAAGTAGTTAATGTAGTCTACACAAGTACCTCCATTTTCACAGGGCAGTGATACACACTCATCAATGTCTGAAAAATAATAGTTCTAATTGCACAAATTTTGTAGGTCCGTTTCATCAAAAAATGAAGTACGAATTAGTGTCAAAATAGAGGAATGAACCAAATTTTAATGAAATAAAATAGACATGGAAGCAGAAAAACTGAGAATGAAGCAAAAAAGAGTCCTTAACAGGTAAGGAAAGAGTAGAAAACATTGTGGGAAAAGGAGAAAATGCTGTTTACTGGCATTTTCTCCTTTTCCCATTTTTTCAAAAGGCCTTTCCCTAAGAATCATTAAAACTCATAATTGTGTGGTAAAGGGTTCATAAGTCAATTAAAATATGAGTACATGAAACGGGAATAAGCGACAAGATAGTGGTGGACCAATTTTTGACAAAAAGTAGTAGACAAAATGGGTGAAGAAAAACTAAGATAAAGCAATAGAGAATCCTGAAAGATTTGGTCCAGTGCTTATAAAACTTCTAACCCTTAACAACCCCGAACTTTTAGGATACTGAGGTATTCAAAGACATTTTTTGAAAACATTGGGGAAAACTGAGCAAATGCTAGTAACCACCATTTTCTCCCTTTTCCACAATGTTTTCTACCCTTTAAAAGGCTTCCACCACCCCAGCCACATTTGTCATCTGTAAATGTTTTGGATTAGGACAAGTCCAAAATTTTGTCATTTATTTATGAATAAATACACTTAATAGATTAAGTTTTTAACTTTTTTAACTTTCAGTTTCTTCACTTTACAAAACTAGAGTTTTCACTTAATTTTAGCACTGTCTGAATGCGAAGCTCAAATACAGAGGTTCTTTAACCCTTTCCCAAACGATTAATTTTAGACTGGTCCAAATTGAAGAACTTGCAGACAACAATTTTAAATTTGATGAAAATGGCAGAAAGGTCTCAAAAAGGGTAGAAAACACAGTGGGAAAAGGAGAAATTGCTCGTTATGAGCAATATCTCCTTTTCCCACTGTGTTTTCAAAAGACTTGTACTGCAGACACGTGAAAACCAGGGCTTGTTTGGGAAAGGTTTAAATTCATTCTCTGTATTGGCTGAAAGTTTGAGCAACAATTCGGTTGAAATAGCACTCAAGTTCCTTAACACTTTACTGCCGAGTCCAGGTAACACAGAAGGTAGCATCAGGAGCCTGAGAACAGGTTAATGTTGGTTCAAATTCCCAGATCCGCAAATTTGTTTCAGAGGATTGATGTTAGACATTGTGACTGGATTCATTTCTCTATCGCTGCTGATCATTGTTTTGACAATGGTCATGTGGGAAAGCAGCCAGTGGCTTGGGAAGAATACTGTGCGAAGTACTGGTAAAAGAAACTCCAGGAAAGCATGAATAAGTGCACTGGCAGCTGCTATATAAATGAAATGATGTTGAAAATTGCATTAAACACTGTGCAATCAATCAATCAAACCTTAACACTTTACCAGATGATAAAATTCTGGATTGTTCATTAAAGAGTTAAGCATGGTTTCATATCGCATACAAATGGCCTACCTCTGTCACAGTTATAGTCAGCATAGCCTGGTTTACAGGTACAATTGTAGTAATCAATGAAGTCATTGCAGGTTGCTTCATTCTGGCAGGGGTTACTGTCACATTCGTTGATTTCTGTGGAAGCAATAAAGCAAATGAAATTCTTTTTTTTTTTTTGACAGAGATCCTGTTTATAAATCAAGTATATCAATTTAACCATTGTTTCAACCTGGTTAGAAATTATTTCATTAAGTACATGTAGGTAAGCCTTTACCACAAGAGTCCTGAGCTTGAATGACCCTATGGAAATAGCCTTTTGAAAACCTTGCAGGAAAAGGAGAAAATGATGGTTATCTTAACCAGCATTTTCTTCTTGTCCTACAAGGTTTTCTACACTATTACAGAGTGATGTTTACCATCATTTCAGCTGCATTTGTCATCTTCAAATGCTTTCAATGTGGATGAGTCTAAAATTTAGTCTTTTTGATAAAATAGATATAATTTTTTTTATTAATTCTTAATCCAAAGTCTAGTTGTCTGACAGCCTGAGACATAAGACTTGGAGTTTTGAAAAAAAAAAGAATTTAGATGTGTGTAAATTGATCACAGCTTAAAAATATCAATTATAAAGGTACGAAAAAAGAAAAAAACATAATGATGATATCGAATGTTACACTGTGAAGTGCGACTTAATGTACAATTTTTAACTCTATAGATCAAGACAAGACTACGTAGAAGTACAGTCTGATCTTGGATCTACACTGAGGAGTTTGCAATTTTTTCTAGTGAAAAGAACTTTGAAATATTTTGGTTGTCGATTTACTTTGAAATTTTTATTCATATGCAAGTGTACAGGTCTTGATGACCTTTTGTCTTCAAATTAAAAAGAGCTGATTGCCAGAATACAGAAAACAAGAAAAAATCAGATAAACAGACCCCGCACACTCTGTAAAGGGTTAAATTCTGCCAAATCAAGAGATTGAATGGTACTTTAACATGGAGAAAATTTACCAATTTAAAAAACTGTGCAGGCTGACATGAGTCCATACTGTTTGCAGATGCATTAAACTCGCTTTTCACAGAGCATGGCTCATATGTAAATTGTGACATGTTTCATGAAATTTTAATCACTCAGTTTACTGTTTTTTCAGTTTTACTGATACCTTGATGGTTTATAAACAAGAACTTTGCCATGGCAATACTTGTGTTTTTAACAGAACAGAACAAAACAGACATTTTACTTAGACATATACATAGTACATTGTCTTGTCAGAATGTAAGTTTTTCAATGAATGATGCCACATGTGTATATACATATCAAAAGTGAAGTAACCAAACTGTAGAAAAAGAAAAGAGTTAACCTATAGTAGTATGTCCGACAGTGTATGACAAGAACACAGGCTAAAATTGTTTGTATACTAGTAATTCCTTCAGCTATTCAAGAGTCATCAATGTGCTGCCATATATGACCATGGATGTTTTCACAAAGAGTGTAAAGAGTGCCTCCATAGAGATGCAATGTGATCTTAGTTTATACTGGTCATATGATATCCATCATTGATGCTAACAAATGTTAGAGAGTAATTGAAAGTATTCATGGATGACAACAGCATAGTGCCATTGTCACAGATTTTGTGGCGTATTTTGTGGTGGAGAATCTGGGTACCATTATATTTGGGATAAAAATGCCCAATTGCATCAAAATCTTTTGTATTTAAACATGAAAGACTTGACAACCATGATATTGAAAAAAGATTAATTTCATAAAAATGAAAGCATTTGCGGACGTCCAAAATGAAAGCATTTGCAGACAACAAATTAAATCTTACTCAAAAAATGAAACCTGTCTTTCAGAGAATTGAAAATATTGTGAGAAAAGAAGAAAATGCTGGTTATCTACCTGTAAATGTCCAGGACTGGTTTGGTAAGCCAAGGAATAGACCCATTGTCGACCCATACCCTCTCATTACAATAAAATAAAAAAATCAGCAATAATGACTTACCTATTTCACAACGAGTACTTTCATATCCAGGGGCACAAGTACAGTTGTACTGGTTGAATTGGTCATTGCATGTGGCACCATTTTGACATGGGTCACTGGCACATTCATCAATATCTAAAATTTAAAAAAATCTGATAGCTTTTTTGACAGGTCATCAAACATCATAAAAATTGTAGTAAAAGTGGCTGAACAAGAAAAAGTCTTGCTTTTCCTTGCAAGAATGAAAGTCATCAATTGTTAGTGATGCTTGCTTGAAGTAAGGAGTTATGTTCCGGAGCCAAAAATATATGAGTGGCTTTCTGGTAAAAGAGATTTTAAAACTCTTTCTGTGATGCACTATATCAAGCAAGTCATCACATAATTATGGATCCATAAAGCTTATTTAGTCTAACAACAGACTGAATCTGTGGGTAGGATGGTCCTTTGACATGCACAAAATTGACCAATAGCCAAAAGTTTTGGCCTAATAATAATAATAATTTTTTGTCAGCTGGGGTGGATTGCATGATTGGGCAATACTTTTTGCCAATACATTAAACCCCTTTTCACAGAGAATGTCTTATATGTTAACATGAAAAGAACGTGTAAGAAAAACGGAATTTGTAATCAAACACAATGCAATAAATATCTCATTACAAAAGACAAGAGGGCCATGATGGCCCTATATCGCTCACCTGAGTCAACAGGCGAAATTCACTAAACGTGCATAGTTCAATTTCTGACCAATTGTCAGGTAAATTGAGCTTAAAATGTGGCCTCTAGAGCATCCACAAGGAATTTCCGTAAGTTGACCTAGTGACCTAATTTATCACCCCACATGACCCAATTAGAACTCATCAAAAAATTTATCAAGACAAACATTCTGAACAGTTTTCAAGTTAATTGAGCGATAAATGTGGCCTCTAGAGTGCCCATAAAGTGTTTCTTAAATTTGACCCAGTAACCTAGTTTATGACCCCAGCTGACCCAATTTCAAACTCACCCAATACTTCATCAAGACAAACATTCTGACCAACTTTCAAGTCAACTGAGCAAGAAATGTGACCTCTAGAGTGCCCTAAAGGTATTTCTTTAATTAGACCTAGTGACCTAGATTATGAGCCCAGGGGACCCAATTTTGAAATTATCCTAGATTTCATCAAGACAAATATTTTAACCAATTTTTAAATCAATTGAACTATAAATGTGGCCTCTAGAGTGCCCACAAGGTATTTCTTTGACCTAGTGACCTAGTTTATAGCTCCACATGACCCAATTTAAAACAGTTTTAACTGATCTGAAAATTTATCAAAACAAACATTCTGAACAATTTTCAAGTCATTTGAGCACAAAATGTGGCCTCTAGAGTGCCCAAAAGATATTTCTTTAATTTGACCAAGTAACCTAATTTATGATCCCAGTTGACCAAAATTCAGACTCATGTGAGATTTCATCAAGACAAACATTCTGACCAATTTTCAAGTCAATTGAGCAAAAAATGTGGCCTCTTGAGTGCCTAAAGGTATTTCTTTAATTTTACTTAGTGACCTAGATTATGACCCCAGTTGACCCCATTTGGAACTAATCTGAAAGACAAACATTCTGAATAATTTTCAAGTCATTTGAGCAATAAATGTGACCTGTAGAGTGCCCACAAGGTATTTCTTTAATTTGACCAAGAGACCTAGTTTATGACCCCAGGTGACCCAGTTTCAAACTCATGTGATATTTTATCAAGACAAACATTCTGACCAATTTTTAAGTCAATTGAGCAAGAAATGTGACCTCTAGAGTGCCCTAAAGGTATTTCTTTAATTTGACCTAGTGACCTAGATTATACAATACAATTTACAATACAATACTTTATTCAATACTAAGGCCTTCGGCCCATTGTACAATGACATGAAATATATATACAGAGAGTGACATGAAATATATATACAGAGAGTGACAAATACAATTTAAAACGTTAAAGGGATTGTCATGACTAAATTATGAGGCTAGTAGATATTGTAGGCTGAGATCGATATATGTAATCAACATATCGATCTGAGTCAGCACTTTCTGAAAAATTTGATTTTAGTCTATAATAGAAAGCAAATTATGCGTAATTCTCTTGCAGAACATAACACCTATTGATTAAAATACAGGAAAAGGTAAATGACCCCAGGTGACCCAATTTTGAAATCATGTGAGATTTTATCAAGACAAACATTCTGACCATTTTTCAACTCAATTGAACGATAAATGTGGCCTCTAGAGTGCCGACAAGGTATTTCTTTAATTTGACCTAGTGACCTAATTTAAGACCCCACATGACCCAAATTCAAACTCATGTAGGGTTTAATCAAGACAAACACTCTGACTAATTTTCAAGTCAATTGTGCAATAAATGTGGCCTCTAGAGTGCCCACAAGGTATTTCTTTATTTTGACCAAGTCACCTAGTTTATGACCCCAGGTGACCCAATTTCCAACTCATCCGATATTTCATCAAGACAAAGATTCTGACCAATTTTCGTGTCAATTGAGCAAGATATGTGGCTTCAAGAGTGACGACAAGGTATTTCTTTAATTTGACCAAGTGACCTAGTTTATGACCCCAGGTGACACAATTTTAAACTCATCCTAGATTTTTTCAAGAGATTTTATCAAGACAAGCATTCTGAACAATTTTCAAGTTAATTGAGCAAAAAATGTGGCCTCTAAAGTGCCCACAAGGTATTTCTTTAATTTGACCTAGTGAGCTAGTTTATGATCCCAGGTGACCCAAATCCACACCCATTCGAGATTTTATCAAGACAAACATTCTGACCAATTTTCAAGTCAATTGAGCAAAAAATTTGGCCTCTAGAGTGCCCACAATGTATTTCTTTAATTTTACCTAGTGACCTAGTTTATGATCCCAGGTGACCCAAATCCAAACCCATTTGAGATTTTATCAAGACAAACATTCTGACCAAATTTCAGGTCATTTGAGCAATAAATGTGGCCTCTAGAGTGCCCACAAGGTATTTCTTTAAATTGACCAAGTGACCTAGTTTATGACCCCAGGTGACCCAGTATCAAACTCATCCAATATTTCATCAAGACAAACATTCTGACCAATTTTCAAGTCAATTGAGCAAGAAATGTAGCCTCTAGAGTGCCCTCAAGGTATTTCTTTAATTTGACCTAGTGACCTAGATTATGACCCAAGGTGACCTACTTTTGAACTCATCATAGCCTTCATCAAGAGAAACATTTTCACCAATTTTCAAATCAATTGAACAATAAATGTGGCCTCTAAAGTGCACACAAGGTATTTCTTTAATTTGACCTAGTGACCTGATTTAAGACCCTACATGATCCAAATTCACACTCATGTGAGATTTTATCAAGACAAATATTTTGACCAATTTTCAAGTCAATTGAGCCAAAAATGTGGCCTCTAGAGTGCCCACAAGGTATTACTTTAACTTGCATTAGTGACCTAGTTTATGATCCCAGGTGACCCAAATCCAAACTCATCCGAGATTTTATCAAGACAAACATTCTGACCAAATTTTAGGTCATTTCAGCAATAAATGTGGCCTCTAGAGTGCCCACAAGGTATTTTTTAAATTTAACCTAGTGACCTAGTTTATGATCCCAGGTGACCCAATTTCGAACTGACTGAACATGTTGTGATCAGGGGGGCTAACAAACTTAGAACAGGTTCACTACATACCAAATAACGAAGCTCTATGCCTTCAAGGTTTAGAAAAGAAGAATTTTAAAGTTTTAAAGTTTTCCTTCTTTGTTCCTATGTTCGAACTTGTGACCCCCAGGACAGGGCCAGTTTTGACCCCAAGGGGATCATATGAACAATTTTGGTAGAGGTCTACTAGGAGATGCTAGATGCCAAATATCAAAGCCCTACGCCTTCCAGTTTCAGAGAAGAAGAATTTTAAAGTTTTCCTTCTTTGTTCCTATGTTCGAAACTTGTGACCCCCCGGGGCAGGGCCAGTTTTGACCCCAGGGGCATCGTATGAACAAATTTGGTAGAGGTCCACTAGGAGATGCTAGATGCCAAATATCAAAACTCCACGCTTTCCAGTTTCAGAGAAGAATAATTTTAAAATTTTCCTTCTTTTTTCCTATGTTTGAACTTGTGACCCCACGGGTGGGACCAGTTTTGACCCCAGGGGCATCATATGAACAAACTTGGTAGAGGTCCACTAGGAGATGCTACATACCAAATATCAAAGCTCTACGCCTTCTAGAATCAGAGAAGAAGATTTTGCTATTTTTTTCCTTTCTGTTGCCATGGCAACCAGAGTTATGGGTGGAATTCAATCTCTTGAACAACTTTGGTAGGGCTTCACCCAAGGAACATCCCTGCCAAGTTTCATCAAGATTGGCCCAGCGGTTTAGGAGGAGAACATGTTTAAAGGAATTGTGGACAGACAGACAGATGGACGCCGGACAATGACCCATCACAATACCTCACCTTAGCACTTCGTGCTCAGGTGAGCTAAAAATTGTCACTTTTTTAAAAAAGAATGTTGTATGTCATTTTCGCTAACTTTTCAGGACAGAGTAAAAACTGAAAATCTTGTAAACAGAAAATCTGTTCTACCTAAGTCATACATCATTTTACTTAATAAAAGTGTGGCTTTTGTTGGAAAATACACTACGCAACAGATCTTTAATGTCAGAGCTGTAAATGCACATACATGAAGTTTGATTTTATTTTATTGCCACCTAGCTTTTATATGGGATATTCAAGAAAACTGAATATGCAATTTTGATTAAAGAACCTCTTACAAGCTTTTCGCGGGAAAGGTCAAACAATCAAAAGCAGAATTGAATATCTGATTGCTAGATGTAGACATGTTTATATTGCTTTTCACAGCTCCATCCAATTTACCTTTTTGTTACCTTCTGCAATAGCAAATTTTCTTGTGGTGAAAATAAAGAGAAGTCTGTATTTTAAGTCGTTTTTTTACTGGTGTTTACAATGCTCATTAACCCTTGGGCTGCTATGCTCAACCCAGGGCAATTTTTCGGGCAGTCTGAATTTAGATCAGACTGAACAGAAAATACACAGACTTTTACCTGAGAAATTAGTTTTGAGATCACAATATTTTGGAGTTTGACTGTTTATCGTCGCCTGGAAATTGCCATATAAGCTAATTTATTTAGCAGTAAAAGTGTAAATCAGCAAACTATGAAAACAGCTCTTGATCCATATTCACCAACTATTCTTAACTTATTCTAGGTTTCATTCTAGATTTAAGAAAGTAAACCAACTTCTGATTGGCTAAACCAAATGGTGCAGCCAGTCAGAAGTTGTGTTACTTTCAAATTCAGAAAATTCTTGAGAAATAGATTGTGAATGGTTTTGAAAATTCTTGGTTATATGGGCCCTAGTTCTTATACTCATGGCCAAAGTGTAAGAATTTAAAACAACTGTTATAAATCAATTTGACTGATGTTGTGCAACTTGGTAAATGGAAATAAGAAACAATTGTATTGAGATCAAATTTTAATCAAACTCTTTCAACTTTAAATAGAATTTTGATTAAAAAATTATCTTAATTACGATACAGTTTTAATCAAAATTGAATTTAAATTAAAGTAAATTTATCGAACATTCAGACAGAATTGATCTGTGTTCAGACTTGGTGTTTTCTATCGTCTGATCTTGGGCTTGACTGTCTCTAAACTGAACCAGGCAGAAAACAGTTAAACCTTTAGTCACCTTGTCAAGAATAAATATAAAAAGTGTGGAAAAAGGAAAAAGCAAAGCAAGCACTTCTTAATTTGATTGAACGAAAAACAAAGAAAGTGGGTTTTAGCAATAATTAGATCAGCAATCCAAGTTATACAAGTTAAAATGCAATTTTCATGATACACGATTTTAAATGGATGGAAACTAACCCAAACTCAGTGTCATAGTGAACATTTTATAAAGGTATTCAAAATAACACAAAATGCACCATTTAAAAAGTTCATGACAAACTAAAGAAATCCTTCAGATCTACAAACTGATACAGAGTTTCACGCCTCTTAACATTGTGGGTAAATGTTTTATTTTTTTGTTGAGCAATATTGCAGTTCTTCAAATTGCATCATATTCACTTTCTGAAACACATCTAGGTCGGTATTCATCAAAACCACAATCTTAATATGATTCTTGGTCTAGCCTTGAGGATTTCCTAAATTTAAAGGTAACATATGGTTTCTGTTTGGGTTAAAAGATATGGTTCAGCCAATCAGAAATTGTGGTACTTTGTAAGTTTAGACTAGGGATGCAATTTAGAATACGAACCCTTGTCTTTTTGTTCAGAATCAGATTAATAATTGTATCATAAAAGTGATGGTAATCTTTTGGGATGACAGCCTTCAACTGTCGCAAGTGCTCACATGTAGACATCTTGATTAAAAGGGCATGACGATACAATGGAAAAACATCATCCTCTATTAATGGAGTCCTGTAGCTCCTTCCTTTTGGCATCTTGATGTACTCATTCTCAAATGATAGTTTGTTCCTAACAATTCTATTTGGTAATTATCTATGGACATCTGTCACAAAGGGATCAGGGGTCCCGCATGGTTCAGTAGTAAAGTGTGGAACTCGTAACCTGGAGGCCCCGGGTTTGAGTGGAAGCACTGTGTCTTTTGCAAGAGTGTCCTTGGGCAAGACACTTCAAAGCAACAGACTAGTACTGGTGAAACCCAGGACATACATGAATATGTGAGCTTTTTGACTGAAATAGAAAAGCAGCATAAAGCACCAATCAATCAATCATGGCTGGATCAGGCACCTTATTACCCGGCCAAATCGTCTCATTGTACTTCAAGCATTAGAAAATGTAAAAGAATGCATGGTCAATGTGAATATCATCATACATTACTTTAAACAAGTTGTTCTGTGCACTTCCATTTGCGTGTTTCCTTTTTCTAGACAATTCTGCCCATCTAACAAATATCTTTGTCAACATGGCATTTTTGTTTTGGCAGCAACACCTATTGCTGTAAAAGATAATCTTCTCTGCAACTTCTTTAATGATGCCTTCAATTTATGACTGATCCTAGAGGAAGTTGGTAATCTTTGCTCCAGCTATCTAGTCGTTTTTAGCTCTACTTAGCCAGCAGAGCTTATGTCATGGCGTGGTTTCCATCGTCCGTCCGTTTGTCAGTTTGTCCGTCTGTTTTTCTTGTTTATGCAATAAAGTCAACATTTATGGTAGGATTTTTGTGAAACTTGCACAGTTTGTTTATCTCATCAAGAGCTTGAACCCTATTGATTTTGAAAAAAATCTGACAATCAGTGTGGGAAAAGTAACCATTTAAAGTTTAAAATTTCAATTTCCTGTTTATACAATAAAGTCTGCGTTTGTTGCCTGATTTTAGTGAAACTTGCACAGTTTGTTTATCTCATCAATAGCTTGAATCTCATTGATTTGAAAAAAATCTGACAATAAGTGTGGAAAAAGTAGCCATTTCAGTTTTAAAATTTCCATTTCTTGTTTACGCGATAAAGTCCACATTTGTTGTTAGATTTTCATGAAACTTGCACAGTTTGTATATCTCATCAATAGTTTGAACCCTATTGATTTTGAAAAAAATCTGAAAATCAGTGTGGGAAAAGTAGCCATTTAAAGTTGACAATTTCAATTTCTTGCTTACGCGATAAAGTCTTCACTTGTTGTCTGATTTTCCTGAAACTTGCACAATTTGTTTACCTCATTGATAGCTTGAAACCTATTGATTTTGAAAAAAATCTGACAATCAGTATGGGAAAAGTAGCTAATTTAAGATCAAATTTCCTTTTCTTGTTTGCGCAATAAAGTCTGTATTTGTGGTTGGATTCTCATGAAACTTGCACGGTTGCTTTGTATCATCAAAAGCTCAAATCCTTTTGATTTTGAAAAAAACTTGACAATTAGTGTGGGAAAAGTAGCAATTAAAATTTGAAAATTTACAATTCTAGCTTATGCGATAATGTCAGCATTTGTGGTTGAATTGTCATGAAACTTGCATAGTTGCTTATTAACAATAGCTTGAACCATATGGATTTAAAAAAACAAAAAACATTTGAAAATCAGTGTGGGAAAAGGAGCCATTTAAAGTTGAAAATTTACATTTCTTGTTTATGCAGTAAGTCTCATTTTTTATTCAATCTCTTGAAACTTGCAAAGATTATTTGTATCATCAAGGGATTGAACTCTATTAAGAATGAAGAAAATCTAGCAATTGGTTTGGGAAAAGCAGCCATTTGATGACTAAGTATTGTTTACTCAACCCAGTCCACATTATTAGTCACATTTTTTTTAAACTTGCAGGGATTGTTTAAAACAGTGAGCACTAAAACCCTGTCAAATTTGACTGGATTCCAAACAACTGAATTTGAGAAATTGTACTTCAGGTTTTTTTTTTTAATATTAATTTTGTTCAATTCACCATGCCTACTTGTGCTATCTTAGTGGGTTCAAGCCCAGTTGCAACAACCCTTTTCCCCCATTTTTTGTGTATTTGCTTTTTTTCCTTTTTTTCCTTTTTGCATCATGAATTCATGGCGTATGCTATAAAAAAGCACAATCATGCCAGGGAGCGATTCAGGCCCTCAAGGGCCTCTAGTTTCATATATATATGACACAGGGGTGTACCTATACGCAAATACCACAGTTACATACACTTTGCAAAAAAAAAGAAACAAATTTGACAAAAGAAACGTAACCAGAGGCCACCAAATAGTATCTACAATTCATAAATTTCTGGGGTGAGACCACCATACAATCCTGGGAAATCGCTGTCCCCTCTTTTGGCACTTCACACCTCAAGTAATACCTTTGGTATTACTTTTGCATATACCTTATTTTTGGCTAGCCACGCATGTGAGTTATCACAATTTCAATCATTATCTAGTTCTGGTCCAGAAGGGTGAGACATTTTACTGGAGAGAATGAATAAATGATAGCAATTGATACAGGCAACAAAACCGAAGACTGTGATTCAAGATCAGACCCCACTGATACCAATCAATGCAGAGAAAAGATAGGCTGAGATCCTTGTTGATGTAAAAAAAAATCAGATCACATCCTGAACCAAAGTTGCCCTTATTTTACTCAACAAGGATTATCAAATGACAATAAACCGAGATAATTGCTTCCTCTAGATTGTTATATAACAGTTACCTTACACTAAACACGAAGAAGCTATATGCAAAAACTATGTATATTATACATTCATGTTAAAATATGTGTTGGCTAAAATAACTTATACCAAAACTTTGTATCAAATCATCATCAATATCTTTTTTTTTCACCGAGTAAAGGATGTAGTTCGATGTTAGAAAACATTCGACATCAATGATGCAGTTGACTGAAGCAATGATCAATAGATAAGGGGAAAAAAGACAATGTTGATGTTGGTGATCTGTTTCTCAAACCAAGATATAAAATGATGTCATATTTCACACGGAAAAAATAAGTGTATGTTCAGTGGCAAATATCAGACAGTTACTTTTAAGACTAAATAAAAGTTTGTCATTCATTATCACCAAGAATAACACTTTTTTAATGCATTCTGTGGTACTCAAAAATACCTGGGTGTCACTATTTATCTTATACGAGATTTTTAAGGGTAAACAATTTCTCTAACGAAATATTTGGGATTTTTCACATGCTCCCACTAGAAAATCTGATTGGTCTTCGTCTCCGGTATTTTTGCAGACGGGAACATGGAAAATACGCATTCTTTAATGCTTGAATAAAAATTTTCGCCCAAAATTCACTTACAAGATTTTTTATGAAAAGCGACGAAATGCTGTATTTAGCAAACAAAGCCTTACCATCCCCATGTTGCACAACTGGCTTACAAAATGACAAGATAACTATCTTTCAAAAGTCTGCAATCCACGTACCATGTTATGGTTGAAAAAGAACTCATTTACTTAGTAATTTACAAAGTCATAAATATTCAGTTATTTCTCTTTTTTATCAGATGACGAAATTTTAGATTTGTCTTCCGTGAAAACTTTTTAAGACAACAAACTGAGTGGCTAAAATGGCTGTTTCTTTTTTTTTTTTTTTTAAAAATAGAAAACATTGTGGGAAAGGCATAAAATGCTGTTTGTAAGGTCATTGGCCTATGATTCAATACAACATTTATCCTCATTGCAGCACTAAGTCTTATGAAAAACATTACCTATTTCACAATGTGTTCCATTGTACCCAGGTGCACAAGTACAGTTATACTGGTTTACTTGATCATTGCATGTGGCTCCATTTTGACATGGGCTGCTAGCACATTCATCGATATCTGAAAAAGATTTCAGTCCTCAGAATGTTGGTCAAGATCTTACTGCAACAAAAAACACAACCCAAAAACTTACACCAAGAGGGCCATGATGGCCTTTGATTGCTCACCTGAGTCAATAGGCAAAATTTCACTCCAGGGTCATAATGACCCAATTTAAAACTCATCTGAGATATTATTAAGACAAACATTCTGACCAATTGTCAGGTCAATTGAGCTGAAAATGTGGCCTCCTGAGTGTCCAAAATGTATTTCTTCAATTTGACCTAGTGACCTAGCTTATGACCCTATGTGACCATATTTCAAACTCATCCAAGATATTATTAAGACAAGCACGCTGACCAGTTTTCAGGACAATTGAGCAAGAATTGTGGCCACTAGAGCGCCCACAGA
Source organism: Tridacna gigas (assembly GCA_945859785.2). Lineage (NCBI taxonomy): Eukaryota > Metazoa > Mollusca > Bivalvia > Cardiida > Cardiidae > Tridacna > Tridacna gigas. Next base: position 8,118,457 of record OX244031.2, on the reverse strand, counting down.
ATATTTCTTTAAATCTGACCTAGTGACCTAGTTTATGACCCTGTGTAACCCAATTTTGAACTCATCCAAGATTTTATCAAGACAAACATTCTGACCAAGTTTCACAAGTATCTGACTGAAAATGTGGCCTCTACAGCCCACACAAGGTTTTTCTAAGATTTGACCAAGTGACCTAGTTTTTGACTCCACATGACCCAAATTCAAACTTGTCCGAGAGTTTATCAAGACAAACATTCTGACCAAGTTTCACAAGTATCTGACTGAAAATGTGGCCTATAGAGCGTACACAAGGTTTTTCGAAAATTTGACCTAGTGACCTAGTTTTTGACTCCACATGACCCAATTTAAAACTCGTCTGAGATTTTATCAAGACAAACATTCTGACCAAGTTTCACAAGTATTGGACTGAAAATGTGGCCTCTAGATTGCACACAAGGTTTTTCTAAGATTTGACCTAGTGACCTAGTTTTTGACCCCACATGACCCAATTTCAAACTCATATGAGATTTTATCAAGACAAATATTCTGACCAAGTTTGATGATGATCAGACTGAAAATGTGGCCTGTAGAGCGTACACAAGGGTTTTCTAAGATTTGACCTCATGACCTAGTTTTTGACCCAACATGACCCAATTTCAAACTCGTCCAAGATTTTATCAAGACAAACATTCTGACCAAGTTTCATGAGGATCGGACTGAAAATGTGGCCTCCAGAGGGTACACAAGGTTTTCCTAAGATTTGCCCTAGTGACCTAGTTTTTGACCCCAAATGACCCAATTTCAAACTTGTCTGAGAATTTATCAAGACAAACATTCTGACCAGGTTTCACAAGTATCGGACTGAAAATGTGGCCTATAGAGCGTACACAAGGTTTTTCTAAGATTTGACCTAGTGACCTAGTTTTTGACCCCACATGACCCAATATTGAACTTGTCCTTCATCAAGACAAACATTCTGACCAAGTTTCATGAGGATTGGACTGAAAATGTGGCCTCTAGAGCATACACAAGGTTTTTCTAAGATTTGACCAAGTGACCTAGATTCTGACCCTGCATGACCCAATTTCAAACTCGTCTGAGATTTCATCAAGACAAACATTCTGACCAAGTTTCATGAGGATCGGATTAAAAATGTGGCCTCTACAGCGTACACAAGGTAAAAAGTTGACGACGGACGTTGGACGATGGACAACGGACGACGGACACAGCACGATCATAATAGCTCACCATGAGCACTTTGTGCTCAGGTGAGCTAAAAATGTAAAAACCTCAAAAAAACTTTACTATCTACTTACATGTACCTCACAAAAGATACCACTGCTGCAAGGAACATGTAAATGAGCCATGCTCTGGCAAAAGGAGGCTTATTGCATGTTCGAAAAGTATTGATCCAGGTCAGCCTGCACAGTCAGCACAGGCTGACCTGGGCTGAAACTTTTCGCTATCTGTCAATTTTCTGTAGGCCAGAGGAACAGTCTACTTTGTGGTACAGTCGTTGTTAGACAAAATAGAATTCATGGATCCATAATTATATGATGATCTGCTTGGTATAATGCATCACAGTAATGCATTAAGCCGCCTTTGCCAGAGCATGGATCAAATATATTTATACTGTTTCCCTAAATCATTGCATAAAGGCTTTTTCCTTTTGGATAAGGACAGTTAGCATGTTCATCCATTAGTGTCTCATTAATTCAACTGGTTTAGGTAGTATCTCTACCAATTATACAATGTGTAACCCACATTTTGCCATGGATAACAGGCCTACACAACAATATCATGTTACAAAACTACAAAAATTAAGACTTTGTCATATTCAAAACATTGTCAAACAACAAATGATACATGGCTCAAGTAATATGGTTTTTTTTTTTTTTTCAAATAGCAGAAACATTTTTGGAAAAAAAGAGAAAATTTGTAATTACATGTACCAGTATTTTCTTCATTTTCTCCAATGTTTTTAAAGCTTCTTTCTTCAAGGTTGTAAATTGTCTTGTAGAGAGTTTACTCTTTACCACATGATAAAGTTTTAGACTTGTCAAAATTCAAAGCATTTGCAGATGACAAGTCAAAACTGGCTCCAATGGTAGCATTTGCCTTAGAAAAAATATTTTGAAACTGCTGGTTACCAGCATTTTCTCCTTCAGAGGGTTAAGTGCATAAGTATGCATTTACCTAATTCACAGTGTGTTCCATTGTACCCAGGAGCACAAGAACATGTATACTGGTTTACTTGATCATTACATGTGGCCCCATTTTGACATGGACTGCTGGCACACTCATCAATATCTAAAAACAAAATTGAAAAAAAAATCAGTCATATCTGAGATCATTTATGAATTATTAAAGAAACCAATCAACTCAGATTTCAATTTCTCATTCTTCTTAAGGACGTTTTCTAGAGTTTTAATTCTTCCATAGAATTTCTTTGTTTTCACATATATCATGTAAAATTTTATGCTGAATACAAAAATAAAAAGAAAATGACATGTCGTCAAATTCATTTTTTTGTTATTTGCCTGTTTCCATGGTAACAGTATACCCCCAAATTCTAAAAATTGTGACTATTGCTTAAAAATTATTATAACATTGTCAGACAAGTTTAATTTTATAATTTATATGAATTCAGAGCTGAACATTTGTATATTCTGATCTAACATTCAGAAAATTTGAATTCCATTCATGTTTTTCCAGAAAGGGTCATTTTTTTAACAAATCTGTATTTACAAAAATGCCAAAAAAATTTAAAGAGTTCTGCAGGTAAAATTGGGTTATCAAAAATACCCTCCCATAGATTTTGTCCATTTTTTCTGTATAGAATCCTTGAAGTATCATCTTTTCAGATTCAACAAAAAAAAGAATAGGTCATCGAGTTCAGATTTTCACAACAAGCATAGTCATGTATTAGTAAAAACAATACAAGAGGGCCATGATGGCCCTGGATCGCTCACCTGAGTCAATAGGCAAAATTTCACTCCAGGGTCACAATGACCCAATTTAAAACCCATCTGAGATATTATTATGACAAACATTCTGACCAATTGTCAGGTCAATTGAGCTGAAAGTGTGTTCTCTGGAGTGTCCAAAATGTATTTCTTCAATTTGACCTAGTGACCAAGTTTATGACCCTATGTGACCATATTTCAAACTCATCCGAGATATCAAAACAAACTTGTTGACTAAGGTTCAGGTGAATTGGGCAAGAATTGCCGCCTCTAGAGTGCCCACAAGGTATTTCTGTAATTTGATCTAGTGACCTAGATTATGACCCTATGTGACCCGATTTCAAATTCATTCAAGATATCATCAAGTCAAACATGCTGACAAATTTTCAGGTCAGTTGAGCAAACATTGTGGCCTCTAAAGTGCCCACAATACATTTCTTTAATTTGACCCAGTGACTTAGTTTATGACCCTATGAGACCCAATTTCTAACTGATCTGAGATATCATCAAGTCAAATATGTAGACCAATTTTCAGGGCAATTTAGCTAGAATTGTGGCCTGTAGAGTGCCCACAAGGTATTTCTTCAATGTGACCCAGTGACATTGTTTATGACCCTATGTGACCCAATTTTGAACTCATCCAAGATATCATCAAGACAGACACGCTGACTAATTTTCAGGTCAATTGAGCAAGAATTGTGGCCACTAGAGCGCCTACAAGATATTTCTTTAAATCTGACCTAGTGACCTAGTTTTTGACCCTATGTGACCCAATTTTGAACTCATACAAGATTTTATCAAGAAAAACATGCTGATCAATTTTCAGATCAATTGAGTAAGGATTGTAGCCTCTAAAGCACCCACAAGGAATTTCTGTAAGTTCACCTAGTGACCAAGTTAATGACCCAAGGTGACCAAAATTCAAACTCATCTGAAATTTCATCAAGAAAAAGATTCTGACCAATTTTTAAGTCAATTCAGCCATAAATGTGACCTCTAAAGTGCCCACAAGGTCATTCTTTAATTTGACCTTGTGACCTAGTTTATGACCCAAGGTATCCCAAATTTGAACTCATCCGAGATTTTGTTAAGACAAAGATTCTGACCAATTTTCGAGACAACTGAGCAATAAATGTGGCCTCTTGACTGCCCACAAGGTATTTCTTTAATTTGACCTAGTGACTTAGATTATGTCCCCAGGTGAACCAATTCTAAAGTAATCCTAGATTTCATCAAGACAAACATTCTGACCCATTTTGGGGTCAGTTGAGCAATAAATGTGGCCTCTAGAGTGCCCACAAGGTATTACTTTAATTTGACCTAATGACCTACTTCATGACCCCAACTCATGTGAGATTTAATTAAGACAAACATTCTGACCAATTTTCAAGTCAATTGAGCAAACAATGTGGCCTCTAGAGTGCCCCCAATGTATTTATTAAATTTGACCTAGTGACCTAGTTTATGACCCTATGTGATCCAAATTCTGATTCATCCGAGATTTCATCAAAACAAACATTCTGACAAATTTTCAGGTCAATTGAGTAAGAAATGTGGCCTCTAGAGTGTCCACAAGGTATTTCTTTAATTTGACCTAGTGACCTAGTTTATGACCCCAGGTGACCCAATTTCAAACTCATCTGAGATTTTATCAAGACAAACATTCTGAACAATTTTCAGGTCAAATGTGGCCTATAAAGTGTCCACAAGGAATTTCTTTAATTTGACCTAGTGACCTACTTTATGATCCCCTGTGACCCGATTTCAAACTCATCCGAGATTTAATTAAGACAAATATTCTGACCAATTTTCAAGTCAATTGAGCAAAAAGTGAGGCCTCTAGAGTACCCAAAAGGTATTTCTTCAATTTGACCTAGTGACCTAGTTTATGACCCTAGGTGACCCAAATTCAAACTCATCCAAAACATTCTGACCAATTTTCAAGTCAGTTGAGCATAAAATGTGGCCTCTAGAGTGTCCACAAGGTATTTCTTTAATTTGACCTAGTGACCTACTAAATGACCCCAGGTGACCCAATTTCAGACTCGTCTAAGATTTAATTAAGACAGACATTCTGACCAATTGTCAAGTCAACTGAGCAAAAAATGTGGCCTCTAGAGTGCCCACAAGATATTTCTTTAATTTGACCTACTGACCTAGTTTTTGACTGCACATGACCCAATTTCAAACTCATCCGAGATTTTATTAAGACAAACATTCTGACCAAATTTTATGAGTATCGGACTGAAAATGTGTCCTCTAGAGCGCACACAAGGTTTTTCTAAGATTTGACCTGGTGACCTAGTTTTTTAACTGAGGTGACCCAGTTTCAAACTCTTTCAAGATATCATCAAGACAAAAATTCTGACTAAGTTTGATTAGTATGGGACTGAAAATGTAGCCTCTGGAGCACACACATGGTTTTTCTTAGATTTGACCTAGTGACCTAGTTTTTGACCCCACATGACCCAATTTCAAACTCATCCGAGATTTTATCAAGACAAACATTCTGACCAAGTTTCATGAGGATTGAACTGAAAATGTGGCCTATAGAGCGCACACAAGCTAAAAGTTGACGACGAACAACGAACGACGAACGACGGACACAGCACAATCACAAAAGCTCCCCTTAAGTACTTCATACTCAGGTGAGTTAAAAACATATTATAAGTCAAATTTAACTGAAAGATTACCTTTTATCAAAGACCACCCAAAAGTGAAGATTGGTTCGGGTTAACATGGAAAATTTTCAAATTTATTTTGAATTGGGCTCCTGAAATCTTTGAAGTATGTAAGCTGGATATAATATGCACTACTTAACATCAGGTTAATATGAGTATAACCCTGAATGAAAAAAAACAAACTTTACCCTTTCTGCGCCATAGGTGAAAACAGGGGCTTTAGCAGATGGCATAGATCAATATCAGACTGTATGGAATCAGCAGTTGGATTTTGGATCTATACCAACCGCTTGTTAAGTCAAGTCTGTAGGCTAATGTGATAATTCAACATAGGCTACAAATTTAACAACTACTTTCCCATGGCTCGTTCGACGATTATGATATCACGAGAATACGTTTCTGTACACTTTGTACTAGAAGAAGTGGGTGGGGGACTGACAGTGACCTTCGTTTCTTCTGCCTCGCTAGCTGCATACAGTTGCCATTTCTCGTAGTATCATTTACTGGACAAGCTGACTGATACGGTGTATCTTAGATTTCCTCGCAAAATGTCCTTTAACTCTTTACCGAACAACAAAATTTTAGCCATGTCCAAATTGAAAGCATCTGCAGACAACAATTTCATTGTGGCTCAAATGGTGCAATTTTTCTTTGATATGGTAGAAAACATTGTGGGAAAAGAAGACAAGAGGACCATGATGGTCCTAAATCGCTCACCTGAAATGCAACTCAGCTCAACACCATAATGCTACATGCCAAATATGAAAGCTCTAGCCCTTATGGTTTGGGACAAGAAGATTTTTAAAGATTTCCTTCTTTATCTCTATGTGAAATCCGAGAACCCACAACATAGGGTCAACTTTTAACACCAGGGCCATAATTTAAAGTATTTTGGTAGAGGGTCACTAGATGATGCTACATGCCATATATGAAAGCTCTAGCCCTTACGGTTTGGGACAAGAAGATTTTTACAGATTTCCTTCTTTATCTCTATGTGAAATCCGAGAACCCACAACATAGGGCCAACTTCAACACTAGGGCCATTATTTGAAGTATTTTGGCAGAGGGCCACTAGATGATACTACATGCCATATATGAGAGCTCTAGCCTTTATGGTTTGGGACAGGAAGATTTTTAAAGATTTCCTTCTTTATCTCTATGTGAAATCCGAGAACCCACAACATAGGGCCATTTTCAACACTAGGGCCATAATTTGAAGTCTTTTGGTAGAGGGCCACTACATGATGCTACATGCCAAATATGAAAGCTCTAGCCCTTACGGTTTGGGACAAGAAGATTTTTACAGATTTCCTTCTTTATCTCTATGTGTAATCCAAGAACCCACAACATAGGGCCAATTTCAACACTACGGCCATTATTTGAAGTATTTTGGTAGAGGGCCACTAGATGATACTACATGCCATATATGAGAGCTCTAGCCCTTACGGTTTGGGACAAGAAGATTTTTAAAGATTTCCTTCTTTATCTCTATGTGAAATCCGAGAACCCACAACATAGGGCCATTTTCAACACTAGGGCCATAATTTGAAGTCTTTTGGTACAGGGTCACTAGATGATGCTACATGCCAAATATGAAAGCTCTAGCCCTTAAGGTTTGTGACAAGAAGATTTTTAAAGATTTCCTTCTTTATCTCGATGTGAAATCCGAGAACCCACAACATAGGGCCATTTTCAACACTACGGCCATTATTTGAAGTATTTTGGTAGAGGGCCACTAGATGATACTACATGCCAAATATGAGAGCTCTAGCCCTTATGATTTGGGACAAGAAGATTTTTACAGATTTCCTTCTTTATCTCTATGTGAAATCCGAGAACCCACAACATAGGACCATTTTCAACACTAGACCCATAATTTGAAGTATTTTTGTAGAGGGCCACTAGATGATACTACATGCCATATATGAGAGCTCTAGCCCTTATGATTTGGGACAAGAAGATTTTTAAATATTTCCTTCTTTATCTCTATGTGAAATCCGAGAACCCACAACATAGGGCCATTTTCCACACTAGGGCCATTATTTGAAGTATTTTGGTAGAGGGCCACTAGATGATACTACATGCCATATATGAGAGCTCTAGCCCTTATGGTTTGGGACAAGAAGATTTTTAAAGATTTCCTTCTTTATCTCTATGTGAAATCCGAGAACCCACAACATAGGGCCATTTTCAACACTAGGGCCATAATTTGAATTCTTTTGGTAGAGGACCACTAGACGATGCTACATGCCAAATATGAAAGCTCTAGCCCTTACGGTTTGGGACAAGAAGATTTTTACAGATTTCCTTCTTTATCTCTATGTGAAATCTGAGAACCCACAACATAGGGCCAATTTCCACACTACGGCCATAATTTGAAGTATTTTGGTAGAGGGCCACTAGATGATACTACACGCCATATATGAGAGCTCTAGCCTTTATGGTTTGGGACTAGAAGATTTTTAAAGATTTCCTTCTTTATCTCTATGTGAAATCCGAGAACCCACAACATAGGGCCATTTTCAAGACTAGGACCATAATTTAAAGTATTTTGGTAGAGGGCCACTACATGATGCTACATGCCAAATATGAAAGCTCTAGCCCTTACGGTTTGGGACAAGAAGATTTTTACAGATTTCCTTCTTTATCTCTATGTGAAATCCGAGAACCCACAACATAGGGCCAATTTCCACACTAGGGCCATTATTTGAAGTATTTTGGTAGAGGGCCACTAGATGATACTACATGCCATATATGAGAGCTCTAGCCTTTATGGTTTGGGACAAGAAGATTTTTAAAGATTTCCTTCTTTATCTCTATGTGAAATCCGAGAACCCACAACATAGGGCCATTTTCAAGACTAGGGCCATAATTTGAAGTATTTTGGTAGAGGGTCACTACATGATGCTACATGCCAAATATGAAAGCTCTAGCCCTTAAGGTTTGGGACAAGAAGATTTTTACAGATTTCCTTCTTTATCTCTATGTGAAATCCGAGAACCCACAACATAGGGCCAATTTCCACGCTACGGCCATAATTTGAAGTATTTTGGTAGAGGGCCACTAGATGATACTACATGCCATATATGAGAGCTCTAGCCTTTATGGTTTGGGACAAGAAGATTTTTAAAGATTTCCTTCTTTATCTCTATGTGAAATCTGAGAACCCACAACATAGGGCCATTTTCAAGACTATGGCCATAATTTGAAGTATTTTGGTAGAGGGTCACTAGATGATGCTACATGCCAAATATGAACGCTCTAGCCCTTAAGGTTTGGGACAAGAAGATTTTTACAGATTTCCTTCTTTATCTCTATGTGAAATCCGAGAACCCACAACATAGGGCCATTTTCCACACTAGGGCCATAATTTGAAGTATTTTGGTAGAGGGCCACTAGATGATGCTACATGCCAAATATGAAAGCTCTGGCCCTTACGGTTTGGGACAAGAAGATTTTTACAGATTTCCTTCTTTATCTCTATGTGAAATCCGAGAACCCACAACATAGGGCCAATTTCCACACTAGGGCCATTATTTGAAGTATTTTGGTACAGGGCCCCTAGATGATACTACATGCCATATATGAGAGCTCTAGCCCTTATGGTTTGGGACAAGAAGATTTTTAAAGATTTCCTTCTTTATCTCTATGTGAAATCCGAGAACCCACAACATAGGGCCAATTTCAATACTAGGGCCAATATTTGAAGTATTTTGGTAGAGGGCCACTAGATGATACTACATGCAATATATGAGAGTTCTAGCCCTTATGGTTTGTGACAAGAAGATTTTTAAAGATTTCCTTCTTTATCTCTATGTGAAATCCGAGAACCCACAACATAGGGCCATTTTCAACACTAGGGCCATAATTTGAAGTATTTTGGTAGAGGGCCACTAGATGATGCTACATGCCAAATATGAGAGCTCTAGCCCTTACGGTTTGGGACAAGAAGATTTTTAAAGTTTTTTCTCTCGGTTGCCATGGCAACCAGAGTTCTTCATGGAATTCAAATCTTTGAAGTATTTTGAAAGTGCATCACCTAAGGATCATTTCTGTGAAGTGTCACTGAAATCTGTTGGGCGGTTTCAGAGGAGAAGATTTTTTAAGTAATTGTTCACGGACGGACGGACGCACGGACGGACGGACGGGTGCCGGACAACGATCGATCACAATAGTTCACCCTGAGCACTATGTGCTCAGGTGAGCTAAAAATGCTGGTTACCAGGATTTTCTCCTTTTCCCACTATGTTTTTCAAAGGCTTCTTTCCCAGGGTTGTTAAAAGGTGGCATTGTGCAGTAAGGAGTTAAAGTGAAACATGTCTAGGCTGTTTATGATTTCGCGCCGTACAGTGAAACTATCCGAGTATTGCTATTTTCTTCGTGAAGAATCCAATATCGTCCTTTATTTTAATATGCCTTCTTAGTGCTCCACATTTGATTTTAAGAGAAACGAGATCATTCAAAAGGACAAACATGCCTGGACGAACGAGCTCGGACGAACAAGCCTGGGCAAAAAAGCCTGGGGACGAAAGAGCTTGTTTCCATGGGCACTAGGTTGTGCAAAAAAAACTCTCGAAAATGTCCTTAAGTATCAGAATTATCTATTTATCATACAGAAATAAAGAGATGATATTTAACTCTTTTCCAGAAAACAAATATTAGACTTGTCCAAATTGAAAGCATTTGCAGGAAATAATTCAAATGTGGCTCTCAAATGATGAAATTTGCTTTGATAGGATAGAAAACACTGTGGGAAAAGAAGAAAATACCAGCATTTTCTTGTTTTCCCAAGATGTTTTAAAGAGCTTTCTTTCTAAGTGTCGTTTTAAGTGAGAATTATGTGGTAAAGGGTTAATAATTATTCTCTTAATTACCGTTCAGTAATATCTACCCATAAGATCTGTAAATCAAAATTTTTGGGTTTATTCTACACTCTTTGATTCTCTTTGACTTATTATCTGCAGACAACAGATTTATAGACTTGTCTAACTTGAAAGCATTAGCAGAAGACAAATAAAATGTGGCTAAAATGTTGGAATTTGTGTTTGAAAGGAAGTTAACATTGTAGGAAAAGGAGAAAATGTAGGTAACCACCATTTTCTGCTCCTTCCAAAGTGTTTTCAAAAGCATTCTTCTTGGGCATTTTGAAAACAAAGGGTTATTTAGGTAAACAATTTCAATCATTAAAGTCTCCCCTTTTCAGGACAAACTGAACAATGTTAAAGTGACAAAAAAGGTGAGATATTGGTAGGTAAGGAACAATCAATTTCTCCTTTCTCAAAAAAAGTATTTAAGTAGAAGGCAGGGGCAAAGTTGTATCTGACATTGTAAGAGTATGTCACAATGACCGGTTTTCAATAAATAAAAAGAACTACATTACCTATTTCACAATGTGTACCATTATACCCTGCAGCACAGATGCAGTTGTACATGTTGACTTGATCACTGCATGTAGCCCCATTGTCACATGGATCACTGGCACATTCATCAGTATCTGAAAAGGTATTATAACCACAAATTAGCAAAAGACAGTAATATTGTGGCACAGTAAGCTCTGTTTGGCCGGACAACGAAAACTGAGAGTTGCCCAAATTAAGACCAGTTGCAGACAAGATATAAATATGGCTCAAATTATGTTTGGTTTTTTTTGTAACAGAAAACGTTCTAGAAACAATATTTTCAGGTTTCTAGAAGTCTTATTTCCCAGGGTCATTACAACACCCTTTAGCTGACAGCTTTTGAAGAAGTTGTGAAAAAAAGAAGCAACTGCTTGTAATCAATGGCATCTTACATTCCATTTTTGCCATTAAAAAAACCCTTAACATTTTCCTTGTCCTCAAATGTTTTCTCTTTGCATCACTTGTGATAATTTTCTGCATGTCTTAACAAATGGCTTCAATAGTAACAGTATATTGATGTGCTAAGGATTACACAGGGTACTTTTGCAGACAGTGTAAATCATGGAGTTTGGCCTTAGACCTACAATGCTGACATCTTACCACATACTTTAGCCTGAACACTTGGGAAATTTCAATAAAATGGTGTTGTCCAACTCAAAAAAACATAGATTTGGATTTATTCACCAGATATACACACAGGTGCAGCTAGCCTTCTATTTATGTTGATAGTGTGTGTGTGGGGGGGGGGGGGGAGTTTCAGGTGGCATGCCACGAGAAATATTTTGGAAAACAAGGGTGCATTCTGATGCACTTTGTGCATCCTGGGGTGCTGGACTTTAGTCCTGAGAAGATCAATGCTTTGATAAGCAGAAGTTAACAAATAAATACTTTACACTGCAGACTTTTCCTTAACAGAATAATGTGGATTCAAACCCATACTAGTGTATAGAAAGCTATACATGGTACACGTTAAACTTCACCTAAAATAGACAAACTCATCGGACTGCCTGATGCTTCGAAAACTATGCGATCATTAAGCTCCTTAATTTGCATTTAATATTACAAATTTACTCTTAGATATTGTGTTACAGGATGAGTTAAATGTAATGTGTTGTCATGCCGTTGTGTTTGTATCTGTCATATATCACATTAATGTCATTTTTGTTCCATCCTATTTCGCCTTCCAGGGCCTCATTCCAGCACTATGTAAATAAGGGCCTCATTTCTTTTTTTTTTTTATGCACGAGTTCCCCATGCCTGTTTTGTAGATGTTCCCGCTCTGCTGACGTACTACCGCGCAGTCATTATTGGACCTTTGGTTCGTCAGCATTAGAATAGTTTGCTAAATGAATCTGGTCATCTGCATTTCAGGTTTGTGTAACTTCCATTTCACATTTCTAATCATAACTCATTTCACATTACTTTCATTCATTCAGCATTTAAGGTATGTCTGTCTGTTGGCCAGGCTGTCTGTCTTTGCCTGTCCTAGCCATTGTAAAATATGTCAAAGTTTTGTCGAATTACTGAATCTGTCCATTAGTCAGTCTGTCTATCATAAATTACTGTTTTTTTACATGTCACTATTTGTTTAAATGTTACATTTATGTTAACAAGCATTCTGATAGTAATGCATAGCAATACACGGTCCCCTACCGGTCGTATGTATCACTGGCATGTCAGTGAAATTTTTTAAGTCCAAGGCCCGTAAATGCGTCAAAAGGCAGTGGAGCGGGACGAAACTCGAACTTGATGTGTAAGTCATGGTGGTTGATGTACACACCAAAAATCAGCTCTATATGTAGCAGCGTTTAGAAAAAACGTGCGGAAAAATTTTTTATCAGTGAAATTTTGTAAGTCCAAGGCCCATAAATGCGTCAAAAAGCAGTGGAGCCGGATGAAACTCAAACTTGATGTGTAAGTCATGGTGGCTGATGTACACACCAAAAGTCAGCTCTACATGTAGCAGCGTTTAGAAAAAAAGTGCAGAAAAATGTTTTATCAGTGAAATTTTGTAAGTCCAAGGCCCGTAAATGTGTGAAAAAGCACTGGAGCGGGACGAACTTGATCTGTAAGTCATGGTGGTTGACTTACACAGCAAAAGTCAGGTGAATATCTACCAGCATTTAGAAAAAAAGTCTGGAAAACTGATTAATCAGTGAAATTTTGTAAGTCCAAGGCCCGTAAATGCGTGAAAAAGCAGTGGAGCGGGACGAAAGTCGAACTTGATCTGTAAGTCATGGTGGTTGAGTTACACAGCAAACCTGAGATCAATACCTACCAGCATTTAGGAAAAAAGTCAGGAAAACTGATTTATCAGTGAAATTTTGTAAGCCCAAGGCCCGTAAATTTGTGAAAAACCAGTGGACCGGAACGAAACTTCATCTGTAAGTCATGGTGGGTGATTTACACACCAAAACTCTGCTCAATATATACCAGCATTTAGAAAAAAAGTCCGGAAAACTGAATTACCGGACTGATGGACAGACAGACAGATGGACAGACAGACGGACAGACGGACGGACGGAGTGCAAACCTAAAGTCCCCTTCGGCTTCGCCGGTAGGGGACTAATAAATGGTAGTCGTTATTGAACCTTTGGTTCGTCAGGTTGTTTAACTCCTGCGCTTGAAATACAACATTAGAATAGCTTGCTATATGAGCCGGGTCGTCTGCATTTCAGCCCTGAACGAGAACCCAGAGCAATATTGACTTGTGACAATTGTAGAAGGACAAATTTATTTAACAGTAAAAGAGTCATCCAATGATCATGAAGATGGCAGAAATACAATGTATTATACAAACCTGTTTCACAATGAACACCCTCATATCCCGGAACACAGGTACAGTTGTACTGGTTTACATAATCATTACATGTGGCCCCATTATCACATGGGTTACTTGCACATTCATCAATATCTGGAATACAATAGTACATAAAATGATTTCAACATATGCAGCAGAAAAACTGTGACAGAAAAGAAAACTTACAGAGCAGAAGCTTGAGTTCCTATCAATAAGCCCTACACAAATATACATTCTTGCTAATATGCAACTTACCAACTTTGAACGGTTTTATCAGTACTTAATATAGTTTCAGAATTTGTTGCCCAAAATGTAAAATTTTTAAAAAGCTCAATAGCTTCAAATCACGTGAAATAAATGAGAAGCCTGTGATATACACATATTTGAAATACAGCTGAAAGCAACATAAAACACCACTAAAACACACAAATTAGCTTAACATTGGTTGCATCATATATCATAAATGTTTTGAACAAAAACTGTCAGTTTCAGGAGATTTAGTCGGCAGTCAGACAAAATGGACTTTATGAAACCATGATTATGTGATGACTTGCTCGGTATGACGCATCAGAGAGATCCATGAAACCCTTTTTTGCCAGAGCATGACTCAAACAATTTTTATTTCCTCCTCAATTTCTGTTGTTCTCATAAATGTTATGTCTAAAGTAGCCTGTATGAAAAGGGCTTTAACAATTGGGACATGGCAAAAGGTATTTAACTCTTCACCACACAAAGAAAATGTAGACTCATCCAAAATGAAAGCACATGCAGTCAGTATTTTAAATGTGGTTCAGATGACGGAATTTGTCTTTGATAGGGTAGAAAATATTGTGGTTACCAGCACTTTTACCTGACTTCCTCAAGGTCACAGTAGTAAAGGGTTTAGAAGAACACCATATGTGGGTGCCAACGCTCAATTTTCAGTGAATATTCCAAGTTGAAAAAGGAGTACAAGTGTGTCAAAAGCATTTTGATGGTTATCTGCCCCTGTTGAATGAGTTTCCCTCTTGATAGTTAACAACTTATCCAAGTTTGAAGTAAATATTTTGACTAAAATGATAACTAAACTAGAGCTGGGTGAAGCATTGTGTATGACATAAACAAAATGAGTACATGCTAATATTTCACTTTTGTTTATTTTCTTCTAAAAGTATTTGAGTTCAAACTTGTCTTGGCCAAATTCTGTCAAAGGCTTGATCAAAATCTTTGCAACAGGACTCCTTCCTCTATCACAGCTGACCACAGTTTTGAGTCTGGTTATGTCATCTTCTTAACTGATTTGTGACAGTGAATGTTGAAGAAAATATTTTTCGTCTGTATTTTGTTGGTTATAATTCCCACCATATCCGATAACTTTCTCCTGTGGTAATTTTTATTTACATTCTGCTGATGTTGGATAGCAAATGCAACACGCTATTTGATTGGTGCTTTCAGTCCTGACTGCAACTAATGATTACACCTATCGCGAAGCTAACAAATTTCGACTCGATTAGCCAAGGGGTAAGATTCACACAGTGATCGTCGCCTTGGCTTGCGGAGATGGGTTATGTAGGAGAGCAGCCAGTAAATCGGAAATGCTAAATTGTTCTTAGCAGTAAACATTATTCCTTAACCATGTATAAGAGACTTATGTGAAGTACTGTTCAAAATGGAGTTTGACACAAAATAAAAAGAAAACCTTGTACTTTTTCTTACCAACGTTACATGTGGCTTCATCATGGCCAGGTGCACAGTTACAGAAGAACTGGTTCACAAAGTCAAAACAAGTCCCACCATTTTCACATGGATCACTGGCACATTCATCAATCTCTGTAAAAAATATGTCCTAAGCTATCACCATACTTACACAACACAGCCTTTCATATCCTTGCAATAGAAACTCTTGAAATTGTATTTGGAAATGGAGCATTTGCATGCAATTGCTCCTTTTTCTTTCCTGTTTTACTTACAGACCAAGGAAAACATTTATCTTTCTTGTAAATGTTCTACTCTATAGAAACCATTCTTCTGAAGTTGACAGCTCAAAAATTAGTCTGGAAATTGAGGCAATAACTCAGCAAGTAAAATTTGGAGATTCAGCAAAAAAATTGTATAGATTCTCTATAGGTTAATAAAAATAAGTTTTTATATACCTGAAAAATTCTCTGGCTCAAATACACACATCACATGCTAATAGAATATCACACACGACAGGAAGAAATCTGTATGTACACAGTATCACACACGACAGGAAGAAATCTGTATGTACACAGTATCACACACGACAGAAAGAAATCTGTGTGTACACAGTATCACACATGACAGAAAGAAATCTGTGTGTACACAGTATCACACATGACAGAAAGAAATCTGTGTGTACACAGTATCACTACGACAGAAAGAAATCTTTGTGTACACAGTATCACACACGACAGAAAGAAATCTGTATGTACACAGAATCATATACAGTTCCAAATATGGTATGATGAGTTACATATATCTGGCACTGCAAATACCTAGATAAAGATTTGCTACTTGATTGGTCTAAATGTTATGATATTATATTCATCAATTATATCTGAAAACAAAGTTACTACCTGCTAAACCATTATTTGTTTTATTTTGTGTACCATCTTTGTATGAAATGTCAATAATTTCAACATACTGTTGTTGAAAGTTTTAGGTATATAGATAAAAGAATATCATGTTGCAGTAACTTTCCTGGTGCTTGTATTTACTTCTCGCTATGTAAGAAAATTTTGAGATTTGGAAACATTCAGTCTCATCTTGATCTCTGTTTCTTTGATCTACAATCTCTGTTTTTTTATTAACAAAATTCAGTCATATAACAGTGATTCCCAATAATGCCAATTTAATGACACATTATTAACTTTAAGTACTATAAACAAAGCAAATTTGAGAAGAATGTTGTACACTGCCTTTGGTAGATGACTTTTTTGTCTTGCAGCCAGCTGTTTTTGAAATCAAAGGGACAACAGGATAAATTGCTGGTACAGAACACTTCCTCCTTTAACACCTACCTCTTTGATATTCTTATTCACCTAATCAAAAGTTATAAAGATCCTGAAAAAGAAGGCTTATGAAAAGATTGTAGGAAAAAGATAAAATGTTGTTGACCAGCATTTTCTCCTTTTCCAACAATGTTTTCTACCTTTTCAAAAAATCAAACCTAACATTTGAACCAAATTTAATTTGCCACTATCAAATGTTTTGAAATTGGACCAGTCTAAAATTCCATTGTGAGGTAAAGAATTAAAGAGACATTTCCAAAGTCAAACTTGCTTCAGAAGATACTTAAGGATAAATATGTCCAACTCCATACCAACATTACAGTTAGTGTCAGTGTATCCAGGCTGACATGTACAGCTGTAGGAGTTGAGATTGTTGTTACAGTTACCATTGGCGCATGGATTACTGGCACATTCATCTATATCTGTAAGAAAGAAATAGCAAAATGCATTATTTCTGTGCTAGCACTTTTTGACAACTGGATTTGCCTTTGCTGCCAGTATAGATCAAGATCAGACTGCACAAAACATGCAGTCTAATCTTTGATCAACACTGTCCACTTTGTTAGGACATTCTAGACAAAAGCAACCTTGGCATTGTACATGTACTCATGTTTTATTTAATCTATTTAAAGGTGTCAAATGCATTTATTTGGCACTATAGGGATTTAAGCAATATCTTAGATTTGATAAGGTTGTTTTCGTAAAAAATATCTGACATCCACAATTCGCTGAGTTGAGAGTATTGGTACAAACACCATTGCCACAATGATTTCTCTCATGCCTGTCAATTCTCTGTAACAAATAACATCCATCAATATCTGATAAACAACACTCATCAATATATTAAACAAAAACTTTCAATATCATATAAACAAAATAAAGTGTCACAATAAAAAAAGGGCCCAGACAAGCACAAATATTTACATTTCAGGACTGTTTTTAGAAGTGGCATACATGTACAAATGTACAACTTAAGTTGGTTGTTAAAACAGCATTTGCAAGGGACTAACATTTTTAACCAACAATACGCAAAAGCATAATGTGGAAAACATGGGAACAGTCAAAACATTCTTTTATCACTTTAGTATAACAGCTCAGTCTTCATAATTAAGCTCAAAACTGCTGAAAAAGAACATTTCCAAGTGACAGTAGAAAACCAAATATTTGGATTTTGTCCTATTTCCTTTCGATGGAAAATCTCATTGTATAGGACAGTGTAGAACAAGATTATACTGCAAGTTCTATGCAGTCTGATCTTGATTTACATTGTCCGCAAAGTGCAATGTCTCGCATATAGCAGCCTGAGGTCAAAATATAACTATTGATTCTGGGAGCGTGATGATTCTGAACCCCTTGGTTACGATCCTAATTGGTACAAGAATTATTGTCAGACTCATTTACCTCTCTAACTGATGTTCTACATACATCCATTTCTTATCTATAACCAGCACTCATCAATAAATGTGGCAAAACAACACCCAAAGAATAACATGTTTTGTTAAAAGACAGATATATCATGTCCATTAAAAATTCATGTACTCATTTTTATGTTCACTTTGGTGATGCAGAATATTTTTAGACTAGCGAAGCTAGTCTATAGGCATCAAGATTGACATAGAGTCAAAGTAAACAAAAAAACCCACAGCTGCCAAATACTGCCTCACAGAAAAATACTTCATTCTGTTATAAATCTTAATTCTTTTATATATGACAATTTTGTCAAAAACCACTAAATCTCTACCACTCCAATTTGAACATGTCATCCTACAAAATAATAAACTGAACAAGATGTCATTTATAAGGTACAAGATCTTTGCTTATGTGTAAATTAAGTGACCTATGCAAAGCAGAGAATCACCTTTTCCTATAGCACTGTAACATTATGAATTAATCTATTAATAGACACACCTAGGTAACTTGTAGCAAATCCCAGTTACATTAACCCTCACTGGACAGGGAACCCTTGTCATTCCTTCAGTCATTCATTATTTAGATCATTGTGTACAGTTACACTGTTATGTTAAACTGTTATTCTAGTCTTGAATATTAACCCTTTACCAAACAATCCTAAGTTTTAACGATACTGGGGAAAATCCCTTTGAAAACATTACGGGAAAAGGAGAAATGCTGGTAACCATCATTTTCTCCTTTTCCCACCTTGTTTTCTACCCTTTTGAAATCAGGTTTCATCAGTTCAGCCACTTTTAATTTATGGTCTGCAACAGCTTTGAATTTGGACTGGCGTAAAATTTTTGGTTTTGTAAAGAGAGTTAAAAAGTTAACTACATCTTGTCCTATTGGATATTGACTAATTGATTGCATGGTGTTTAACACCGTTTTCAACATTATTTCAGTGATATTGCGGCAGCCAGAGCTCCTATCCATGCTTTGCTGGAGTTTCTTTTACCAGCACTACCGCAACTCAGTGACGTTTTGCAGAAAGTGTGGATTAAGATCAGACTGCGTAGAGCATGCAGTCTGATTTTGGATCTACACTGTCCGATAAGAGGATATATTATTTTCTCCAAAATGTAAATTTGAAATAGCAATATTCAGGTGTTTGCCATCGGCTTGACAGTTTTGTTTACAATTTTTAGCAGGTTAAGGGTTAAACCTAAACTGGATTGCAGTTAACCAATAGCATGCATAGCCCCAGCAGCTCAGTCAGTAGTGTACAGGACTTGGGAACAGGAGGTCGCTGGTTTGATCCCCGACTCGGCAAATTTCTTTCCGAGGGTTGATTATAGTCATTGTGACAGGATTCATTTCTCTCTCACGTTTCGACGATAGTTATAATATAAATGTGGGAAAGCAGCCAGTGGCATGGAAAGAATACTGTGCAGAGTACTGGTAAATGAAACTCCAGGAAAGCATGGATATGTGCACAGTCCACTGCTACATAACTGAAATAATGTTGAAAACAGGGTAAACCACCATACAAACAATCAATCAATCAAATTCGCTAGTCTGTCAGTACTTTCAGTACTTTGATTTAAACTTAGGCTGCTAGGTGTAACTCAAGGACCTTTTGAGGACAGTGTAGATCATGATCAGACTGCACAAATTGTGCAATCTGATCTTGAATCTACAGTGTCCGATAGAAGGATGTTTTCCCCTCCCGAAAATAACTTTGAAAAAGTAGCATTTTGGTTTTTGCTTATCAGCCTGAAAGTTTCCTTTAACCAATTTAGCAGGTTAAGGTTTAAACTCTGGGATACTCCTGAAATATTAACAGCTCTTTATTACATAAACCCATTACTTTTAAGCTTAATACAGCCACAAATCATTTACTCTTTATCTTTTCATTAATTTAATTCTGAAGGATATTATCACATTTCTAAAGACACTTTCAGCATGGGTAAAAAGGCCTGTAGGCAAAGAGGGAGGCATGGGTTCCTCCCTCCACCAGTCATTCTTCCTCTGAAAGTACTTACAAGGTAAGTTACATCCATTTTTATCCAATTAATTTTGTGGTCAGATATCGGTAGGAAGGAAAAACGAAGAACTGTCTGCATCAGTGCTACTAAGAGCTTTAAAATCATCATAGTTTATCCCAATCAATCAATCAAACAATCAATCAAACCAACAAAATGGCAAATGGGAGCATTCTTCATTTATTTTCCTTGAATTCCCCCCCCCCCCCCCCCCCCCAGTACTACATTGGTCCAGATAAGGGAATTATTTGGTTCTTATCCTTGATTTTTTAGCACTTCACATATATGTTTTTAAGACAGTATCTGAACTATATCTGGTCAGATTGTTTTACAAAGTGATTGTATGCTTTTTTCTGTTTATTACAAACAAAATTTGCTTTAATATTACATGGAGACCCCACATTTAGGTCATAAATCAAATTATGTTAATTTCAGCACACCTAAGGGAATGAAAGGTAAAAACAAAGGAATACAAGTAAAAGGACTAATGTGTCATTTGGTTAAATTTAGTCTTTACCTGACAAGGGAGATCATTTGAGTAACAGAAATGACAGCCATTTTATTCAAAATTGGGCACCTAGCACATTTTGCTTGTCAGCAACTTGTGTTTATCTTGATGAAAAACTAGGGTTTAACAGTGGTAGCAGAGCGAAGGGTAGCAGGTAACTCCATAAGAGTGTACAGTGTTGGTATTTAATCAGAGCTTCGGAGCGTATTTGCTTTAAAAAAGGGAAAATGGCAGCCAAAATCAAAACCATCTTTCCATAAGGGAAAGTCTTATGAACTGTACAAACAAGAGTTAATTGCTTGGAATGAAATTACAGAGATAGACAAAGCCAAGAGAGGTATTGCTATTGCTCTAACACTTCCTGAGGATGATGAACAGAGAATTTGTGAGAAAGTATTTCATCAAATTAGTATTGATGACTTAAAGAGAGACACTGGCTTTCATACTTTTGGATAAGCACTTAGCATAAGATGACTTAGCAGACAGTCTTGAAAAATTTGAAGAATTTGAGGATCTCTCGAGAAGTGACGGTCAATCAATCAGTATTTTATTGCAGAATTTGACAGTAAATACAGAAAAATTGAAAAGAAAAGAATGACTCTTCCGTCAGAAATTCTGCATTTAAGCTATTGAGAAAATCAAATATTACAAAAGAAGAAAAGCTCCTGGTACTGACTGGAATGAACTATGAGCAAAGAGAAACATTATATGATAAGGCTAAAAGATCCCTGAAAAAAATTATGGGGGATGGGGGCAGTGCTAAACACTGCACTCTAATATCAGGCTAGAGCCAGCTTTTTTGGCTGAGAATGAGGAAGCTCTGTTAGCTGCAGGGTATGTAAAAAGGGATAACAGCTATAGTGGTCATCGTGGAGGTTGGCGTGGAAGAGGTAGTAATAGAGGTGGAGGTTTTCAGTCATCCCAGAGAGGTGTTAAGAACTTGAATCCTACGGGGCCAGACGGAAAAGTACTAACTTGTAGATCTTGTGGATCCTATAGACATCTGGTAGCCAAATATCCAGACAGCTAGGAAAATATGGCCAAGGTGAATAATACAGAGACAGAAGAACATGCTGTTTTGTTCACTGGCTATCAGAATGATGAAGTATTGAGATTAGGTGCAGATGCCCGAAACTGTGCTGTGCTTGATAGTGCATGTACCAGTACAGTTTGTGGAAAACTATGGTTGGATACATATCTTGACTCACTATCAGAAGACGATCAATGTAAAGTAGTTAAGAAAGAGGGTATTAAAGTGTTCAAATTTGGTGGTGGTACTAGACTGAGATCAAATGGAGAATATGACTTACCCATGTACATTGCAGGAAAACATGTGAAAGTTAAAACAGATGTGGTTGATTCCGACATTCCACTATTGTTGTCACGATCAGCAATGAAAAAGGCTAGTATTAAGATGGATCTAGAAAATGATACTGCTGAGATTTTTGGGAAAGAAGTGAACCTTAATCTTACTTTTTTGGTCACTACTGCATCCCAATAGACAAAACTGAGACACTGCCAGTAAAAGATGTAAACATAGTGAATGCTGGGGAGCCAGATAATGAAAAACAAAAATCAACTCTGTTGAAACTTCGACGTCAGTTTGCCCATCCTCCTAAAAGGAAGTTGGTCGCACTATTGAAAGATGCTGGAGCCTGGAAAGAAAGCTATGATGAGGAATTGACACAGATTGAGTCTGCATGTGTACCGTGCAAAACATGCGCGAAAACATGGCCAAAACCAGTTGTTGCCCTGCCATCAGCTAAAGAGTTCAACGAGAAAGTTGCAATGGATTTGAAACAGTATAAGGGTCGATGGATATTACACATGATTGATATGTGGTCAAGATATACATTGTCAGTTTTCATTAATAGAAAAGAACCAAAAAACGTCATTCAGGCAGTGATGAAAAACTGGGTTGGTGTCTATGGAATTATGGGGGCCATCATGACTGAAAATGGAGGCGAGTTTAGTTCAGATGAAATATGTGAAGTAGCATCCATTCTGAATGTTAAAGTACATACCACAGCTGGATATAGTCCTTTTCAAAAAGGGCTTTGTGAAAGAGTTCACTCAGTAACAGACAGTATGCTAGTAAAACTTGAAGCAGAAAAAACAACAGTTGACTTAGATACTCTACTTTCATGGGCAAATATGGCAAGAAACTCCCTCCAGATGTGGAATGGTTATAGTAGCAATCAACTCGTCTTTGGAAGAAACCCAAACTTACCAAATATGATGCAAGCAGAAATGCCAGCTCTTGAAGGTGTCACAACCAGTGAAACATTTTTCAAGCATTTAAATGCCCTACATGAAACTAAGGAAGCATACATCCAGACAGAAGCAGATGAGCGACTTCGTCATGCTCTTCGTTCAAAGGTGCGAGCAGCAGAACAAGTGTATGAAAACAGTGATTATGTATTTTACAAAAGAGATGGTAGAGATCATTGGCTAGGGCCTGGTAAAGTTGTATTTCAAGATGGAAAGGTGGTATTTGTGAGACATGGAGGTGTTTTTGTTAGAGTATCTCCAAACAGACTTTGCAAAGTAGATCATGGTAATACAGTTGATGAAGATTTATTCAGTGGAAGTGAAGAGAGAATTCAGATGGAAGAAAACAAAAGTTCAAATTGTAGTAATTTTGCCTCGAATGATTATGACAATTCAAGTGTCTTGTCAGAGACTATTTTGACCAAATCTGAAGTTAATCAAAATGCAAATGGCTTTAATGTTCTCTTACATGATCAAATAGAGTATAAATTGCCCAATTCCATAGAATGGACAAAAGCCACAATAACTGGACGTGCAGGAAAAGCGAGTGGCAAATACAAAATGTCGTACAATATAGAAGATGACACAACAAAGGATCAGAAAAGTGTTGATTTGGGTAGCATTGAATGGAGAAAGATACAGAATGTTAACAGTGTTGTATTAGATAGTAGCAAGGTTGAAAATACATATAAAGCAAAACAATCAAAATTACTGAAACTCCTGCAGTTCAATACCTATGAAGAGGTGAAAGATGAGGGACAAAAATCCATTTCGACATGTTGGGTTATAACAAATAAAGATGGTGTTATAAGGGCACGTTTAGTTGCAAGGGGATTTGAGGAGAAATCGTTCATTCCGAAAGATAGCCCCACAGTGGGTAAAGGATCTATGAGAGTATTTCTTGCAGTAGCCTCCAGTAAAAACTAAAAAATAAAAACAACCGACATAAAATCTTTCCTGCAGGAAAATGAACTTGAACGGGAGGTGTATATTGTACTACCTATTGAAAGTGACACACCTGATGGTTACATTTGGAAGTTAAAGCATGGCCTTTATGGGTTAAAGGATGGTGCTCGTCAGTTTTATATCAGCGTAAAAGATGAGCTTTTGAAACTCGGATTTACACAATCTAAACTAGACCTAGCTGTGTTTACTCTAGTTTCAGATCAGACTCTGCAAGGTATAATATGTTGTCATGTGGACGATTTTCTTCATGCAGGAAACATAGACTTTGAAACTTTGTTTGATAGATTAAAAAGTCATTTTAAAGCGGGAAAAGTAGAAGAAGGACAGCTCACATACATAGGTTTCCATATAAGAGAAGATGAGAAGGGAATAATTTTTTATCATACATCTTACATTGACAAATTAGTTCATCCAAAATTAGACCCTGTTCATGCCTCAGAAAAACTAAGTATACTAGATAAAAAATGAGCAAACAGTGTACAGAAAATTAGTAGGCCTGTTAAACTGGGTAGTGCAAGGTTCGAGACCTGATATGGCTTTTGAACTTGTTGATTTGAGTACAAAGTTAACAAAGGTGTCTGTCAGCGATCTAGTACATGCCATTAAGGCTGTTGGTAAATTAAAGGATATATTGTCAGTGCATTTGTTCCCACGGTTACAGGGTAGCCCTACCAATGATTGGGAAATTTTCTTATTTTGTGATGGTGCACTTGGGAACATTAATAATGTAAAAAGGTAGTACTGGTGCCCATATAATTTGTATCAAAGACAGGCTTGGAAACTGCTGTCCCGTGTTTTGGCAATCCAACAAAATAAAAAGGATTGTGCATTCGACCATAGCAGCACAAGCTTTAAGTTTAAGTGAAGGATTAGAATCAGCAATCTATTACAGGGAACTGATTCAAGAAATTGGTTTTGTTGCTGGAGATTGTTTGCCAATTACAGTGTTTATTGATAACAAAAGTGTAATTGAAGCATTGGGTACGACAAAACTGGTTGATGACAAAAGACTGCGAATTGACATTGCAGCCATTCAGGAGATGAGACAAAACAATAAAACTGAAATAAAATGGTGCCCAGGAAAAATCCAGCTTGCCAACTCATTGACTAAGAGAGGTGCATCTGGTCTTGAACTTTTAAATGTTTTACAGAAAGGAAAAAATGCCAGAAGAGTTTGTGTAATTTATGATTCCTGGAGATTATTGTGAGGGGCAGAATAATCCCCATGACCTGAGGATAGTCTAATCCTATGACGGTTACCATTACCTGTTTCATTCGGTTACTCTTAATTTTTTTATTTCTTTTAATTCAAACCCAGGGGTAGCTGGGAAAAAAAAGACATTGTAATTAATGTTAATATAGAAATGATCTAAGAGAGATAACTCTGTAGACCTTATTGACAATAACTTATACTCTCCAACTAGGGAGGTAAAAAAAGAAGAACTACCTCAGTGTTTTGTTTTTCAATGTGACAGTAAAATCTGCTGTCAGCAACTTGTGTTTATCTTGATAAAAAACTAGGGTTTAACATTGCTAACTACAGGGCTGACAAGCATAGATATGTTGTCGTCTAGTAAAGAAATAACATTACCTGTATCACAAAGTGTATCAGTGTACCCTCCAGCACAGGTACATGTAAACCCATTTATGCCATCGAAACAAGTACCACCATTGTCACATGGTTCACTGGCACATTCGTCTATATCTGAAAACAACAAATATGTATTTTGATAACTCTTTACAAAGTGCCAAATTTCAGGCTGGTCCAAGTTTAACCCTCAGAGTGCCAAATAAGCCTAGCAGACATTTTCAGTGTAGAACTGAGACCTAACTAATAGTAATTTGAAGAAATGGTTTCTGTCCAGAATCCCTAGCAAAGTAGACAGTGTAGATTAAACTTCAGACTGCACATTCTATATTGGCCACAAAGGCAACTAAAATGGTGGAAGGCACATTAGGGGTTAATGCATTGGCAGACCACCAGTTAAATGTGTCTCATATGAAGGGCAGAAAACATCACTTTTTGTCATGGTTTCCAGGAAGCAATCATCAACAGTGATTATTGTAAACTTTACACATTTTCTGACATTCAAGGTGCAATAACAAAGTTCTAACTATTGTTGGAAATTGAGAAAAGTTTGGTTTCAAGCATTTTTCTACATTTCTTACAATGTTTTCAAAAATAATTGTTTCTCAAAGCCATGAAATGACTGCATTGTCCAGTAAATGGTTAATTCATTGAGTGTATTTATGAAAAAAAGACAAATCTCTCTTGCGACATTTTAATACCCTTAGGGTCATAGGCAACAACAAGGTTTGCAGACAGCAGTAATCAAAATCAGACTGCACACAACATGCAGTATCATCTTATTTTCAGCTGTCAAAAAATCAAGTTTATATGAACTATTCCCTGCAAAGGGGGTTTGCATCTCTCTCTCTGATGCATTATATCAAGCAAGTCGTTGCATAATTATGGATCCATAAAATCCATATTGTCTAACAATAAACTGATTCATATGGTAGAATGGTCCTTTAACATGCAGAAAACTGATCAATATCAAAAAAATTCTACCCAGTTCAGCCTTTGTTAGCCATTTGGTTTCTTATGCCTTATGTTTGTAATAAATGTTGATCATTACATATGGAAACAAGAGAGCCATGATGGCCCTGTATCACTCCACAACCTTTTAATGATTGATTGATTGATTGTATGGTGTTTAACGCCGTTTTCAACATTATCTTAGTTATATCGCAGCGGCCAGTGCACCTATCCATGCTTTCCTGGAGTTCTTTTTACCAGTACTCTGCACAATATTCTTTGCAAGCCACTGGCTGCTTTCCCACATAATCATCATCAAAGCAATGGTCAGCGGTGAGAAAGGAATGAATCCCGTCCCAATGACTATCATCAATCCTCGGAAAGAAATTGGCCAAGCTGGGGATCGAACCAGCGACCTCCTGTTCTCAAGTCCTGTACACTACCGACTGAGCTATGGGGCTTGGCCAACCACAGCCTTTTAAACCATGCATAATGACTTAACTGGCACTGACAGAGACATAAGTCATAAGAAGTCTGTATGGCAACAAACTTTCATAAAAAAAAAAATGCCTAGCTGAGCCAACCCCCCAAAAAGCATAACTTATTCAAATGCAAAGATTATGCCAGTGAATACAAGCAGGTCTAATCAAGATCATTCATACAAAATATCAATGAACTCTAAAACAGAGTGCCTTGACAAGAAGATTTCCAGATGCTAGAAGCAGAAAACAATTTTTCAATGGCAAAGTTCTTGACAAAAATGAAAGAAACCTTAGAACTTTACTTTATACTAAATATTAGAATCATCTGAGCATAAATATAGTATCAAAATAAATCACTCTCACTTTATTTTTTTTTTTTGCCAAAAACTTTACCAACACCAATTATGTATTAGTGCAGAGTGACAATCAAGAGAGGTAAATGGTAACAAACTAAATATTTGTCATAACAGGAGTCATTTCCTTTGATCAGTACAAATAAGCTTAAATAGTGACCATGTAATACTAAAATAACATTTTCAAAGTTTCACTATTAAAGCCTTTAATTTTAACAGTTTTGCTACAGGTCCACTAGATGAAGAATTGACTTTATCAGCTAGGAAACAGGCTATTCTTTCAGTTTTCAGTTTGTTAGCCCACATAAAACTTATGACTCTCAAGGCTGGGCCAGTTTTGACCTCAGAGCTATCAATGAGACAATTGTGGTTGACATATACTATATGAAGCAGCAGTCTAATCTGGTAGCCCTAGGCCTTACAGTTTGGATCAAAATATTTTTTGAAGTTTTCACTATATAAGCCCATGTAACTGAGGTGGGTCCAATTTTAACCCCAGGACTATAATTTGAATGTCATTAGCAGGGGTCTACTAGTTGACACTACATGCAAAATTTGGTAGCCCTATGCTTTATGGTTTAAAAAAAAGATATTCAAATTTTCACTATGTAAGCCCATGTAAACTGCCCCCAGGACAACAATTTCATGGAAATTGGTAAGGGTCTATTAGATGAAGCTACATGCCAAATTTGGTAGACCTAGGTTTTATGGTTTCTGACGAAAAGACTTTTAAAGATTTTCAGTATTTTTTCAGTTTTGTTGCCTTGGCAACAACAGTTTTCATTAGAATTAAAATTTTTGAAGGAATTCTGAAGATGGTCATGGCAGGTCCAAAAACTGTCTACTGTAGAAGTGTTACTTAAAACTTTTATTTATGCAGAACTTATGAGTCAAATACGAATACAGTGCAGGAATAAAACAATTCAAATAGAAAAAACAAGAGGGCCATGATGGCCCTGTATCGCTCCACTGGCTTATAAATATAAACCATGAAGAGAAATCTTCACTATATAAGCCCTTATAAAACTTTGACCCCAGGGCTACAGTTGGACCAAATGGGGAATATGTGTATTAGAAGAATAACATGCCAAATTTGGGAGTTCTTGGCCTTATGGCTAGTAACAAGATGGTTTCTGAACTTTTCACTCCATAAACCCATGTAAAACTTGTGACCCCTGGTGCAGGGCCAAACTTGATCCTAGGGCTGTAACGTGGGCCCTCTTTGTAGTTGTCCACTAGATAATGCTATGATTATGCAAAATTTGGTAGCCTAAGCCTTATGGCTATGTACAACAAGATTTAAAAGTTTTCCCTATGTAAGCCTATGTAAATCTTGTGAACGCCCCCCCCCCCCCAGCATGAGGCCAAATTGACCCCAGGACTATAATTTGGGCACTTTTGGTAGACCCCAACTAGATCAAGCTAAATGCAAAATTTGGTAGCTCTAGGCCTTATGGCTAGGTACAGGAAGATTTTTAAAGTTTTCTCTATATAAGCCTATGTAAAACTTGTGACCCCTGGGGAAGAGCCAATTTTGACCCCAGGGCTATAATTTCAAGAAACATGATAGAGGTCTACTACATAAAGCTACATGCCAAATTTGGTAGCCCTATGCCTTATGGTTTCAGACAAAAAGATTTTTAAAGATTTCCAATATATTTCAGTTTTGTTGCCATGGCAACCAGAGTTTTTGAAGGAATCAAATTCTTTCAAGAAATTCTGAAGAGGACCATGGCAGGATTATTTCTGTGAAGTTTCATGAAAATTGGATGGGTAGTTTCAGAGAAGAAGATGTTTGAAATAAAAGTTAACTCACGGACGGACGGACGGACGCACGGACGGACGGACGCACGGACGCACGACGGACACCGGGCCATGACATAAGCCCGCTGGCCTTCGGCCAGTGGAGCTAAAAACTGCCCAGCAGAGGTGTTTTAAAACCTTTTACCAAACAATAAAATCTTGCACTCGACCAAACTGAAAGCATTTGCAGATGACAATTTGAATGTAGCGCAAATGATGATTTCTGTCTTTGGTAGAGTACAATAAATTCTGGTTACCAGCCTTTTTTCTTTTCCCACTTTGTTTCCAAGAACTGTCTTTCTGAGTGTCTTTTAAACTCAAAATAGTGTGGTAAAGATTTTTTTCCTTTAGTAACAATAAAAACAAGCATTCTGATAGTATTGCATAGCAATACACAGTCC
The DNA here is from genome assembly GCA_945859785.2 of Tridacna gigas. Lineage (NCBI taxonomy): Eukaryota > Metazoa > Mollusca > Bivalvia > Cardiida > Cardiidae > Tridacna > Tridacna gigas. Next base: position 8,088,864 of record OX244031.2, on the reverse strand, counting down.
CCTACCGGCCGTATGTATCGCTGGCATGTCATTGAAATTTTTAAAGTCCAAGGCCCATAAATGCGTCAAAAAGCAGTGGAGCGGGATGAAACTCGAACTTGATGTGTAAGTCATGGTGGTTGATGTACACACCAAAAATCAGCTCTATATGTAGCAGCGTTTAGAAAAAAAGTGCGGAAAAATGTTTTATCAGTGAAATTTTGTAAGTCCAAGGCCCGTAAATGCGTGAAAAAGCAGTGGAGCGGGACGATACTCGAACTTGATCTGTAAGTCATGGTGAGACTTACACAGCAAAAGTCAGGTGAATATCTACCAGCATTTAGAAAAAAAGTTCGGAAAACTGATTTATCAGTGAAATTTTGTAAGTCCAAGGCCCGTAAATCCGTGAAAAACCAGTGGACCGGAACGAAAGTCGAACTTGATCTGTAAGTCATGGTGGTTGAGTTACACAGCAAATCTGAGATCAATACCTACCAGCGTTTAGGAAAAAAGTCCGGAAAACTGATTTATCAGTGAAATTTTGTAAGTCCAAGGCCCGTAAATCTGTGAAAAACCAGTGGACCGGAACGAAAGTCGAACTTGATCTGTAAGCGATGGTGGGTGACTTACACACCAAAACTCAGCTCAATATGTACCAGCGTTTAGAAAAAAAGTCCGGAAAACTGAATTGCCGGACTGACGGACAGATGGACAGACAGACAGATGGACAGACGGACAGACGGACGGACGGAGTGCAAACCTAAAGTCCCCTTCGGCTTCGCCGGTAGCGGACTAAAAAAAGAGGAGAGAAGTCTTACTTGTTTCACAGTGAGTGTCTGTGAAACCATTTGGACATATACAGATGTAACCATTTACTTGATCCTGACAAAACCCACCATTGTCACAGGGTGAGCTTGTGCATTCATCAATTTCTGAAAGTATAAAGAAAATAATCACCATTACTGAAGTGTACATAGCCGAGAATTGGCCTTCTCACTAGCAAGATACAATGATCTATATTAAGCCTAAGTAATAAGTTACACCTGGCCGGGCCTATAAGTCACTTTCACAATTTTGAATTCAAGTAACAATTATTTGCATAGAGGATGTTTGTTTTTTTGGTGAAAGATTTATTTCATTTAGTAAACATCATCGGTAATATTTTCACAAGTTCACAAGATGAAATTAATTTTCATCTTTCACACACACACACACACACACACACACACAAATGTTATTTATTTCATGATTCCAACTCCATTTTGGTTGGGAATGAAGTCAAAATACAGTACAGTTGCTTGGTAAAATTTCCCCGTGGCGTACCCCCCCCCCCCCAAATTATTACAATGAGAATGTTACCAGTTCACAAAGAAACAGTACGTTGGTACAGACCAGAAAAATGACAGTATTGTGTTCTGATCAATTTGAGAGTAATCCCCTTTACTGAAGTATTTAAAAAAGACAAAATCCATTTTGAAACTAGATCCAACATTTGTTAAACCTTTGCAGAATACATCCTTCATTATTAGTGTCATTGGTGTTTGCCATTTATTTACATTTGGAGTGACAAAATAAATCTCAATATACCTCAATTTAAAGGATTAATAGACATTTTGAAAAGGTGGAATTTTTTTAGATTACTCGATTCAATCACTGTCTGAAATAGACCTGATGCATTTGAAAGGGCAAAGTACAGAGGTGCTACTTTCAAATTTTGAAAATCTTGGGGAAAAAGACTAAGAACATTCTTCAGAAAGGTTGGTGGATACGGACCCTGGTCAGATCGTGCTGTAGCTACCAGTATTTACATAAATGGGATTTGTGAGAGGGTTTGGTGGGTTTTCAAAAGAGTAATTTTACAAGGTCAATATATTGTAAAAAAAAGACTGATATAGGGAGAAAAGTAGATCCGTACCAGTGAATTATGAAATGTGTAAATTCACTGGTCAAAACGGCGAAATTATCGAACCATAATCCACAATTGTTTCTTGATAAACTACTGAAAAGCATGAAATGAATAGAGGATCCTAAACTCATCAAGTGTTTATCACTTTTATCAAACAATTTGACTAAAACTGTATGACGCAAGCTTTGTCGAGCATCAAGTATACATTTTAGTCAATGAGTTTGATAAAAATGATAATATGCAAACATAAAATGTGAGATTCTATCTATCACATAAAACAAATGGCAGACAAGAAGTATCTCCCATCATCACCTTTATCCCATATAACGTTCATGGGTCCATGTTAACAGTTGTAGTTCGGTCTAAAATGTATATCAATACATACACAGGAAGATAGCTTTTCGACATTTAAGATGACTAGGATGAAACAGTCTCTTTAGGGAGTAAGTCGAGCTATTTTAGCAATTTTGTTAATTTTAAATAACTTTTGCTGCATTTTTGTTGTGATTCAACATGTAAAAACCAAAACTGTCCATGCGTAAACGTCTTAGGAACAATGACGTCTTTTTTCCGCTAAATTTCCACATGTAGAGGCCTATTATACATTTACCTAAGGCTATTCACATAACATTTTGTCTTGCTGCAATTCATATTTTTCTGCCGTAACAAACTGCAAACTGGTACAGCCTCTGTTTACCCTGAATACCAGAGCTGCTAGACAGCGCAGATGTTTGTTATTCATGCCGGAAAGTACAATTTATCTTCCGCAAATCCCAGCTTACCAATGAAACATGTGGATTTTAAATTAGCCACTTTTCATACTTCCGGCGAGGCTGGTACCCTGTGCTGGAAGTGGGTCAAAACGGTCCACTTCCAGAATAGCCCGGTCGAAAACGGTTCACTTACATGGGTGCCAAAAAACCCTAGTTCTGCAGTATGAATTGTGTTGTTTCAATCAAGTTTATCAAATTGAATTTTTGAACTTTCTTATACTGCATTCGTCTGGATCCGATGTTTACTAGATACTATGTGTGCTTATATGTTTACCCTCCTAACTACACTCAAAATACATACAACACTATATTCCACCAGGCGCACAGAATAACGTCACGTCACGTCAAAAACAATGTCGCTAATTATATTTTCTCCACGTAGTCCCCACACTTCCTGTGACGTGCGATCCATTTGTAAAATGTTTCTGCATAAAAATGACGACAAAACCCTCTGTGTTTCCAACAGCAGCTCATCTCCACTGTGAAATGTGTACCTCGTAAACGGGACTTTACCTCCAAGAAGAGACGAAAGTCCATGGGAGAGGGGTCGAACTGTAAGGTGGATGACTGAGCCTCCGGAACCCCAAAATGTCTATCATCCAGCAGAGTGAAACTTGCTGTATGAGGAGGCCCATTGTCTTGGTGCAAGACAATGTCAGTCAGCTGAACATCAGGCATCTTTTTCCGCAGGGGATGAACAAGATCACGGCGCAGTAGATGAAAACCACAAAACGCATTTTAGAATTTCGTAACTGGCATTCAGTTTTATCTTATATTTTTGAAAATGTATTAATATATTTTTTTGAATATTAAAACATTTGTTAGACTCTGATTTCAGTTTAATATTTTACATCTATTTCATAATTATGTTTTTCATACATTACCTTGGAATAATATGCAGCATTTATAGCTTGTCCCACGGGAACCCAGTGGATTAAGATCATCCCTCGTCTGTCCATAAAGAACAGCAACATTTATATTGACGGGCTTCCTGAACAACTCCATATGCATGTGAAGGTGCTTTACCGAGTGTTTGACAAAACTGGATTACCATCCGCAGCTTGACATCAACTGTTGACGTCATGAAGCTTCCTCTCTTTAGACACTGGTGTGATGAAAAACAATGCATCTCAGCTACCGGAAATGATATGGCACCCACATAAACAGGAAATGATGTCGTAACGTGACTCGTCGTGCAGCCGAAATTTCGCGCGCAAGAAGAAAGCATGAGAGTAGCTATTACGACATATAAAAGAGTCAATGTTCTCTCTGCGTAATAAAAAACGACGTGCGCCGGCTACCATGACCGTTACCTTGGAAACTCTGCATCCTCCGAAATACGTAAGATAAAATTTCATTTGGAGCAGATGTGCCGGTGGCATATATGTTGAATTTTATTCATACAAAAATATAGGAATGCGCGAGGGACAATTAAGCAGCTTCAAGAAAAGTCCCTTTACGTCTGAGACAACCCTCGTATATAGACCTAATATAAATATTTCAAATTTAATTCGTAAGGCGTAAACATTTCATTACCAATTCATACAGCATATGTGAAATTCGCAATGTACATTTTATTGATTTTCTGTCACAGTTGACTGAAGAAATGAGAAAAAATGGCTTGGCACCAAGTGAGTTCCACTTACAGCACATGATTGTCTCTTGGCGAAAGAAAAGCTTGACAATCATTTTAGTGCATGTATTGTACAGCTAAGCCGTGTTGAAGATGCCGAGATTGACCATATAAGTCCACAGACGGGCAATTGGGACTGCTGCAAGCTGGCCAGTCTAAGCGACAGGTAGCTCGTGCTCTTGACTGTACCTCTTTCTACGATTGCCAGAGTGCGGAGAAAATTGAATCAAACGGGTACATCTGAGTGAACGATTACTATCAGTAAACAGAGATCACAAATCTTGCGTACCTGTTCGATTAAATTTTCTCCTCAATCTGGCAGTTGTAGAAGGGTCGCAATTAGAGACACGAACTACCTGGCGCTTAAACTTGCCAGGTTGCAGCAATCCATAATGCCCGTTTCCGGAATTCTATGGTCAATCTCGGCATTTTCAGCACGGCTTAGCTATACAATATAGTCGACTTCATTTAACCTGATCCTGACCTTTATGCTGAATATATAGGTAGGCATAAAAATAGAACTCAGACTTTAATTTCATGATTTATACTCACCTGACGGAAACATACATATATAAGGATTATATTCCCGCGTATGTCCACCAATCCGCAAAACAAACAAGTAATAAAGCGTCTATAATTTACCCTTCTTGAGAGGCTAAATACCTCAGTTTATTTCCAGCGTGCGAAACGTTAACATGTCCGCGTGTTCGCTCTCGCATTTTTATGCGGTTTTTTTTTTTTACCACGTTTGGTATTTTACTGTTTATCTACGGGATGTCAGATTTAGATAAAGACGAAGATATTTTGTCAATATCGTCGCACACCTCGGAAACTGCAAAAAAAAAAAAACTAAACGCACGCCACGTGCTAGTAAGAAGGATTTGGATATTTTACGATCGGAAGTTTCGACCTTTCAAGGTAAAATTGACGCCATTGATTCAAAATTATTGTTTTTGAGTGAATTTATGACTAACCAAGCATCTTTTTCACGGCCTGTTCAGTTTGACAAGGATAACGTCCCGGCAGGGGAGCGTAGACCGTGTCAAAATACTTCGGAAAACGACCCTTCAGGGGAGCATAGACCGAACATTTCAGTTCAGAACCACTTCAGCTTACACTATGGTGTGTCAGACCCAGGTAGACACGGTGATGTTCTGTCTTTACAACCTGGTCAAAATGAGTGCAAAGAGGCAGACTGGCTAGACTCTGGCAGACTCTCTACTCGATCTATTAGTGATCGAGTTCTGGATGAAGACACTTCTGCATCAGATCGTTTTACCAAATACAGTGCTAAAACAGCTCTTTTTCTAGGAGAAATGTTTGGGGATGATGCAGACACCAATATATCTTCTAAAAAATATGGCATCGTTTTGGATGAGACCCAAATCAAAGTACTCGAATCATCATGGAGGTGCATAGACCCTTCTATGTTGACTACATACAAAGATGGCTATAGGTTTAGTTTTCCTATTAGTAAAAAATCAGAACATGTTTTGTCTGTTCCATCGTTGGACAATACGATAGAAACTTTGCTTTCAAGGAAGTATGGTAGTAAAGCTTCCAAGTCTCAGTCACTTTGTTCTCAACCATTGAGATCCCTTGAAAAGTTGGCATACCAGGGTCAGCATGCTGCACGTATGGGTCTCATCATTAATGTTTATCTACAACAAGATTTGGGAAATTTGTTGTCTTCACTGCAGGACAAGAACAGTAATTTGGACAATGCTGCACAGTGTGTACGGGATGTTTTTGCCATGAGCACAAAATCATTGGATCAGATCGCGCGTTTTGCCGCCTTCCATCACATTATTAGACGTAGAGCAGCTATGTCAGACACAGGTCTTCAAGACATTTCAGATGCAAAAGACGGTCTGTTACGTCTCCAACTTTCCGACGAAGGTGTGTTTGATTGTGGTTTAGAGAAAAACTAAAAGAAAGAAAAGAACTCGACAGTCAACTTTCAGACTTCTTACGAGATTCAGATAAAAAAGAAAGAGTTTTTCATCTGCAGGACCACAATGGAAAAAGCCACTTCATGATGACTCTAGTCGTGCCAGATCACAGAAACCTTTCAAGAAGCCTACTTTTACTATTCCCAAAGTTACAGAGCGCAGAAATATCTCTAAACCATCTAGGATAAGTTCCTTTCGTCCCCAGCAGAAACAACAGCCCTGACTTGATTTGTCTGCATCCAGAGATACCTGTAGGGGCCGTCTTCGTCATTTTTACGATCAATGAGTCAAACTTACAGACGACCAATGGGTACTAGATGTGATACAACAGTTTTACAAACTTCAATTTCTAGAATTTCGAAAATATACTACAAACACAACTACCAGAAGAGCAGTTACATTTTATACTGCAGGAGGTAGAAGAGTTATTACAAAAACAGGCAGTAGAAGAGATTCCCTTCCCAGAGATGAAACCAGGTTTCTACAGTACGCCTTTCCTTGTTCCAAATAAAACAGAAGATTTAAGGCCTGTAATAAATCCGAAACCCCTCAACAAGTATCTCAAGAAGCAGCATTTCAAAATGGACTCCATAAAATCTGTAGTGAATCTTGTCCAGAAAGGAGATTATGCAATTTCATTGGATCTGTAGGATGCTTACATGCACATACCAATTTATCCCAAACACAGAAAGTATCTCAGATTTGCAGTAAAGAACAGGGCTTATCTGTGGAAATGTCTCCCGTTTGGCCCAACATCAGCTCCAAGAATTCTTACAAGAATTGTATCAATTATTGCAGCATATCTGAGACAACAAAGCATCCGATTCGCAGTTTGTCTGGACGATTGGTTGAGTCTGAAGGGCAATTACCAAAGCATCCTCAGAGACCAGTCAAAATTGCAAGAACTCTTGATTCAACTAGGTTTTATAATCAATGCCAAAAAGTCATTAGTACAACCAACTGATATTTAGGATGCGTTTTCAATTTAAGGGTAGGAATAGTGTCTCCAGCTACAGAAAGGCATCAGAAAATTGTTTTGGCAATTTCGATAATTATAGAACACAATTTCTCAGAAGCAAAAGATTATTTACATCTTCTGGATTTGATGTCTTCTTGCATAGACTCGGTACAGTTTACTCAACTGCACATGAGACCAATACAATTGCATCTACTTTCATTTTGGAAACCAAGCTCAAGAGATTTAATTTCCCAAATTCCATTAACACAACATGTTTGCAATTATTTGCAATGGTAGTTACTCCCAGCCAATATTTTAAAGGGCAAATCTTTTCTTCCATGGTCAAGAAGTCACATATTGCAGACAGATGCATCTATGACAGGCTGGGGTGCATGTCTAGGAACAAAAATAGCCCAAGGGCTGTGGTCGCCGGCACAAAGGAGCCTCCATATCAACTGTCTAGAACTGGAGGCAGTATTCCTTGCATGAAAGAAATTTGTTCGGTTTCTTCTAGGTCAAAATGTCTTAGTAAGGTCATACAACACAACGGTGGTACAATACATCAACAAGCAAGGAGGGACAAAATCTCCTTCACTCTGTATTCAAATTTGGAATCTTTGGCAGTTAGCCATTCAAAACAATATTCTGTTGAGAGCAGCTCACATTGCAGGCAAATTTAATATCCTACCAGATCAGTTGAGCAGGGTCAGCATTCAGCCTACAGAATGGGGTCTGCACCCCTCAGGCTGTCATCGGTTGTTCAGTCTGTGGGGTTCTCCGAATGTAGATCTTTTTGCTTCAATTCACAATCGCACGGCATTGATCTTTTGTTCTTGGGTACCTAATCCACTAGCGTTACCAACAGATGCACTAACAATTTTTTGGAAGGGAATGTTTGCATATGCCTTCCCACCTCTTTCTCTGATACCCCGAGTTCTGCAACATTTTAAAAGGTTCAATTGCAAAGTCATTCTGATTGCTCCAATGTGGCCAAGACTTCTCTGGTATCCAACACTTCTACATTTTTCAGTAGCTCAACCCATAGCTTTTCCTCTACAGAAGAACTTGCTGATTCAACCAGTGTCTCAAATATGTCACCCGAATCCAGGGGTGTTCAAAGTGACTGCATGGCTGCTTTCAACAGACAATTCAGAAAGAAAGGTTTTTCGAAAAAAAAGTTAGGAAATTGCTTACAGCAAGCTGGGGACAAGGAACTCAAAAGGACTATGCTTCAAAGTTAAAAAAAAATTCTGTAGCTGGTGTAATAGTAAACAAATTTATACCTATTCAGCATCTTTGATTGATTGTGCAGCATTCTTAACCTTTATGTACAATGAAGGTTTGCAATACAAAACGATCGCAGGCTATAGATCTATGCTTTCTGCAATTTTAGAACCGGTTGAAAAATTCCCTGTGGGTCAACACCCATATATTATTAGACTTTTGAAAGATGTTTTTAATTTGCGGCCTCCAGTGTCTAAATCACTTCCAGAATGGGATTTACCTAAAGTTCTTAAAGCTGTTCAGAGATATCCTTTTGAACCTCTTAAAAAGACTTCGTTGAGATATGTAACTTACAAAGCTATTTTTCTTACAGCGATCACAACGGTCAGACGTGTCAGTGACTTACAGGCGTTAAAGTTGGGTGAAGGTTCAGTCTTGGTCCAGCCTGATGGAATCACGTTTGTAAGACGAGGATTGGCAAAACAAGATCGACCAGGGCATACCTCTTCAAAGATATTTGTTCCAGAGTTTAAGGCTAACAAATTGTTAGATGCAGAACGTACTTTGGCTATTTATCTCAAAAGGACGGTATCTTTCCGACGTAAAGGTGATTCGATGAAACCAGCCTCTTTCGTACTATAAGTAAGCCTCCTACGAAAGCCTCAACCCAGACTTTGAGTTCTTACATCGTAAATACGATTAGAAAAGCATATGAAGACAAATCTTTTCTTGTCAACGCTCACTCCACAAGGGCTTTAGGTCCATCCTGGTCAATATAAAAAGGTGCTTCTATCAGTTCAGCGTTGGAAGCAGCAGACTGGTCCAAATATAAGACCAAGTACTCACAGACAGTGAAAGTAGAGCACTGAAGGTGTTGAAAATAGAGATGGAAAATAGACCTGTAAAATACCTTCCTCAACCAAGGTAAGATTGCTTTGTATATTTATCCTTATGTATGTTTCCATCAGGTGCGTATGCATCATGAAATGAAATTACTCAATTTGTTATCAAATTGGAATTTTATAAGTGCATTTATACTCACCTGTTGGAGTTACCTCCCACCTCCCCTTGGTATTTTCAGGACTTACCATTGGTTTCAAGTTTCACGTATGAAATAAACTGAGGTAAAGCGGGGTTTGCGTAGAGCGTGTCAAGCTTTATTACTTGTTTATTTTGCGGATTTGTGGACTTACGCGGGAAAATAATCCTTATGTATGTTTCCATCAGGTGAGTATAAATCCATTCAAAAAATTCAAATTTGATAACAAATTGAGTAATTTGATTCGCAAAGTTTAGTTCGCATTCGCTGCCGAGCCCCCTAGCTCAGTCAGTAGCGTACAGGACTTGAGAACAGGAGGTCGCTGGTTCGATCCCCGGCTCGGCCAATTTCTTTCCGAGGATTGATGATAGTCATTGCGACAGAATTCATTCCTCTCTCACCGCTGACCATTGTTTCGACCATGGTTATGTGGGAAAGCAGCCAGTGGCTTGGGAAGAATATTGTGCGTAGTACTGGTAAAAGAAGCTCCAGGAAAGCATGGACAGGTGCACTGGCCAACGCGATATAACTGAAATAATGTTGAAAACGGCGTTGAGTACCATACAACCATACAATCAATCAGTTCACATTCGCTGAAGTTACTTTAGGTAGGTATGTTTATATACACAGGCTAGCAATCTAAATCGCGCATACCGTACGAAATATTTCCGTGACCATTCAGGACATATACCGAAGGCAGCCCCGTGCGATGCCGAGGGTAAAGATAAAATTTTAGTATAGGATATCGACTGAGTACGAGGTCTTACTGTATAAGAAAGACCTGGGCACGAGCTTCACGTAACACCGAGAGCGCGAAGCTGATATCGACCTCGTACATCGTTCTTTCCGTATAAGAAGGATCTGGGCACGAGCTTTAGCCCGAAATGCTCCCGTATTTTCAAATTTTACCGTCTGTCCACCGGCTGTTTGCAATAATTCATCTAGTTCTAGGGCCGTAGGTCAGTGATCAAGGGTAATCACTTTTATCACAGCAGCTACTGTAACCAGGGTTCGTGCTACATGATTTTTCAACATATATCAAGGCTAGAACAACGTGCCGTGGTCGTAGAACACACCATTGGGTCAGTCCAAGAAGGAAAGTGTTCCTATGTTATCTTTGCTTTCTCGCATAAAGAAAATCAAAGCGGTGAAAGCGCTGCTGATGTGGCGTGCGTTTAATCCTACTCAAAATAAAATCTAACTGTTAAGTAATAAGCATGTAGTGCTACTAGACAGAACTTGAGTAAAAGCAAGCAGACATTTAAAGAACTGAGAGGTATCTCTCCCATAAATCTCAGCGCAAACTAACAAATTTCTTTTTTTTTTTTTTTTTTTGTATGTGAGGGGAAGGGGGGGTCAATAGAATGTCAAAATTGAACGACATGAGAAGTATTATTAAGCAATATTTAGACAAATAATGCAAACCTATGCAAAGAAATTACCGCAAGAGTTCGCATGACGCGTTTAAGCTTTCCATGTCACTTGTTGATGCTTGTTGACGCTATTTGGTGGAACTGATGGGTAAATGCGAGTACCTCCGCATGCCTCATGGTAGTTTCCATGTTTTGTTAATTGTGTTATGATAATGGTGTATTTGTTTAAATATTTATCGTCCAAGTCGTGTAAGTTCCCCTTTTGTTAACGTTTTAGTCATGCCTTGATGCCTAAGTGAGTGAAATTCTTTCTTAATAGCACTATTTTTCCAGGTAATGATTTTGCGATATTGGGTACCCCAGAATCAGATTTTTTAGGTTCAATTTCCCACATGGTAAATCTGAGCTGGGATGCTTCGCACTCCACCTCAAAAACAAGAGGGCTGTGTCGCTCTAAAGGCTAAACTGTGCTAACGTGCACAAACCAATAAAGGAAAGAGGGTGCACGGAACCGAAATACAACAAAGTTGAAGACATATTTTCGTACATGCATCGGTGATTATTTTCCGCATTTGCTATTTCAAATGGATGAAAACTAGAACAATATTAAAATGAGACGCTTTTAGGTATGAGTGAATAATTGTAATAACAGGATATAAAGGTAACATTTTGTGAATAGGAACATAGGAAAATGCACGTTTCCAACAATGTTTTAAATGTCTGCTTAAATGTGATAGCACATGTATTAAATAAAACGGGACAGATTCTTTAGTGGTCTCTTTAAAAAACGGTGTTGAAAATTACTGAGCTTATCACCAATACGTAAAAATCATGTTAAAAACTCTTACCAGAAACATATTTGCGAACTTCTTCCTATTAATTATCAAATTCTTAAATCTATTCAAGAGTACCAATGTCCTTCACGACCCTGTCTGCATAACCTCGGGTCTGTCTATGCACATGGACAGGTCCTTCTCGCACGTGAGCAGGTCTTTCTCGCACATGGGCAGGCTTTCTATCTACAGAAAAACCTGTGCACGTGCTTAGATAGGCCTGCGCTCGTGCATTCTATTGTTAAGACGGGTCATTCCGAAAAAGACCTGGTCCAAATAAAGGAGCCGGTTTGTAAATTTATGTTAATGATGTTGACCTTGGTCAGATTAAATGAAGTGGGCAATACATGCGCAAAAATGATGGTCAAGCTTTCCTTAATTCTCCAAGAGAAAGCCTTATCCGCGGATAATCACGTGCTGCACGTGGAACTCATATGGCGCCAAGCACGTGTTCTGTGATTTGTTCAGTTAACTGTGACAGAAATTCAATAAAATGTACATGGTGATTTTCACATGCATATGTTGGAGGAACTGGATGTGAAATGTTTACTCCATTCAAAAATTATATTTGAAAAAAAATATCACCATGGTAATTTTGGAGTTGCATTGGAAGTTTGGTCAGGTTTTTTTTTTTTTTTTTTACATCTGATCTGATGCAGTAGGCTGGGATCAGACATCACATACCATACGGTGTGATCTTGGACGTAGACCCACTCTCATGCATAGACCTGGGCCCGGTTTTATGAAAAAACTTAAGTCTCTTATTTTACTCAAATCCACCAACAGACTTATTTTTGCGACTTGAGTTTCTTATTCCAGCATTTCACTAACTTTAACAGACTTAACAACATGTATGTAACATTCTCAAGTCCTGTATTGATACAACGTTTGCACAACTCGGCAAAATAATTGACTTAAGTCTTTTAATTTACTTAAATCCGTTTATTTTGCTTAACTGAGTCTGAAAATTAGTGTCAACTCAAGATTTAAGAAGGATACTACAGTCTGTTAATGTTACTTAAATATGTCTCAAATAAGGAAGACCACTTAAGTCAGAACCTGGGAATTTTAGTTGAGTTGAGTAAAATAAGAGACTTAAGTTTTTTTTCGTGAGACCGGGCCCAGCTGTCCATGGGCAACCTTGATATTACAGTTATTATGGTTAATTCCTACGACAAATGTCCATTTTGTCTATCGGTGCTGTTTGGGTCCATATACTATTTTATCAGGCATTATTTGTCAAGATTGAAAATGAGACACTAAAAGATTAACGTTGCCTATTGTCAAAACATATCGGTTTTTTTTTTTTACTTTCTTTCTTTGTATGGTGTGTGTATTTATATTTAGGGTTACAATGCTAGTTTTATGACATTGTACTTATTTCCTTAGCCCGAACGGTCCCTATTAAATCCTTACTCGACTCTGTGATTGTTGTGGATTATGATCAGACTGCACGTAACATGCGGTTTGAAAGATACACTCAGAGTGTTATGATTCTTTATTGTCAATGTTTTTTTAAGACTGTACTTGCACAGTATACCATAAGGGTTTCAATGCTCATATCATTGCGAAGTATTTTGTTTTAACTAAAATCGTGCGTCATATCTGTTTTGTCTGCAGGTTTTCGATCATTCTAATTATTATTCTGACTAGTCCTATTTATAAGCCCCGACGTATTTTATTTTTCATTTTGACACCCACGGTTAACGTTGGGTCTGATCAGTTCCGTCATAGTTTCCTTTAACAAACTCCGACATTGAATTTTGTCGCTGTTTCAAAAGCAAATCTGGCTACTTTTAACCGAATTTCTTCAATAAAATCATGAGATGTACGATTAATAAATAATTTCTCGATCGATAAAGAGTATAAATTGCGCGAAAGTTACCTGTCAACGAGCTAAATCCAAATGTTTCGATTCGGCACCACTCTATTTGTTATGAATTACCGTGGAATAGATGTGATCGTTCCCAGTGAAACCCTCCAAATGCAACTTAAAGAATCATATGATTTGTCTTTTTTTTTTTTAACGAAATTTTGTCCAGCACAGTCTAGGTTATTGAAACAGATTTTGTTTTAAAATCTTTTGTCAGCTCTGGTTTGTTATACAACCGTCTGCATGCCTGAACTACATGGAGCCGGCTCCATCTGCAATCCGTCGTGATGGTGCTTGAATTCTAAATGAATCATTTGCCATTAACAAGCAAGACAGCGGATGTAAAGTTTCGAACAAAAGTTGTCGTACTTGTTCGGGTTTGCTACATAGACCCATCCTCGTTGACCCAGTTCCGATGTATTCCGTAAACTACATTCATCGCCCCTGGGTTATCTCGCGTATGTTTTCTCGTTCTTATGAATTAAACATGGAGCATTTTGATTGGTAATCTCAGTTTTTCAGTGGGAAAGTTTAATCTATTTTTATCAACCATATACCATCATTTTTATTTTTACCTCGTCTACAACCAATCAGATCGATGAATGTAGTGTACGGAATACATCGAAACTGGGTCAACGAGGATGACGTCACCCCTGCTACATACCCGTATGGACTGCAACAGCACGCTGTATTTCTGAATACTTGCCCTTGTATACAAGGATTTTTAATGTCTGCCTTGGATTGTCGTAAGGCAAATGCCACAGAAGGACGGCCAACCGGCGGCCACCATATTCGTTGATAATGATGTGGGTTTTGCCCGGTTTATTCATAACAACGTAAGAAATGTGATTATCCTCCACTACAAGAGAGTATCATTATGTCATCGACAATTCGATTGGCTATTGGGTGTAATTCGCAATCTTATAAATATTCGTAGAAACGACGGTTTTGCAACTGAATGGTAATACTTCACACCTGGGTTAACGAGGGTGACACAGACCTGCATGGGACCCATTTAGACATTAATTAATAAAAAGAATACTAAAATGTCAAATGTACGATAGATAAATCTTAAAGGGTAGATAATCACGTAAGACTACATATCCGGAATAGGAGACGCTACCAGAGAGCTAAAGGGAGATAGATATAGTGCAAGATAGTCCAGACCTCGAGATAAAAGGGAGTGATAGTATTCTAAATCCATTATTTCTCTTCTCAAGCGTATGTTGTGGGTAATCATTACAATCGTCTCGATGAGACGATTCTAATGAATACCCATATAACATAGGGTTTAGTGGAGATTGATTAATATTTTCGATTTTGAAATCAAAATAACTCCCTCTATCTGGAGCTCTGGATACACGATGAAAGTCATCCTAAGTCACGCCTGGTTCTTTCACGTGCTCGGTGTATACCACAGTCACACGGGATCTAGGTTTGACATTTCACCCGAAAGACTAGTACCTTAAGATTGCTAGCCGTGGAACTAAGTGGCTTGACCTTTAAAAGTACAATGCTCAACCACTTGGGTTTTTTCGGGCTGGTCAAGGTCATGGTAGATCCAGTGGGTACCAGTTAAATATCCTATCCACCAGTGGCACAAGAAAAATTAAAGCACTGAAGGCGCTAAAGGCCTGGGCATCAGGACGGGTGAAGAGGTAGGAAGATATGGCCCAGAAGCTCAAAGTTGATATGTCATTTGCACAGGCTTAAAACTGCTATCACATTCGTACAGACTAATAAAAAATATCTACATGTCTCACACTGACAGTCTGTAGAGTTGACAACAGAATGGAAAAAAAACATAAATCTGTAAAGGCCAATATAATGAGTATTTTGTATAGCCTTAGTCTCATGGTCTTTATGGATTGAAAGGAGATAATTTTCAAAAGATTTTCTGTTACCTATTTTCTTCCTTTACGTTGCTTTGGCAAAAAATCCACAATGGCCAGGCAATGAATCATATTTTTCCTTCATTTTACCATGCTCTGTCTATAAGTTGAAATAGTAACCATGTCCTTTGAGCAACGACTAGGAAAAACACGACGTCTTCAAAGGCTAATACCACAGAGCCTCATTTGATGTCTGAGAAGACAATTTTTTAAGTATTTCTTTTTATTTTTGCATTTTGGTTTCTATGGCAACAAATAAAAAGACATCCACATTCGGGCGCCAATGCTCGGCAACAGTTGTGTTTGGTAACAAGAGCACCATATGCGGGTGCCAATGCTCGGCTGCAATTGGTTGATTTTCAGTGAAACCACAAAGTTGAAAAAGGAGCATAACTTGATAGTTATTCACCCTTATTGTTTATGTTTCCGTCTTGATAGTTAAAAACTTGTCCAAGTTTGAAATAAACATCTTCAGTAATAACAAAGATATTGTAAAATGTCAAAGATTTTGCATGACGACGACACAAACGACGAAGACGATGACACTAGGGCTATGAAAATACTATGCCTGTAAAAACAGCGGAGCTGAAAGGTCTTAGTCGAAAAAGGGGCATAACTAATTACTTTTCCAAAAATATTTCGGTGGTTACCTGCCTGTGTTGTACTGATACAAATTCGCTTTTTAATAGTTAAAAAGTCCAACTTTGAAGTAAGTACATGTATCTTCATTAATGACAGATATGAT
The DNA here is from genome assembly GCA_945859785.2 of Tridacna gigas. NCBI lineage: Eukaryota > Metazoa > Mollusca > Bivalvia > Cardiida > Cardiidae > Tridacna > Tridacna gigas. The sequence continues at coordinate 8,072,684 of OX244031.2, read as the reverse complement.
AAAATGTCAAGGGTTCTCAAAATTCAAAGTAATAAAAAATGGCGTAACTGTGTCAAAAATATTTTGATGGTTACCTGCCGCTGTTATATAGGTAACCCTTTTGACAGTAAGTAACTTATCCAAGTTTAAAGTAAATATCTTCAGGAATATAAGAGATATTATGAAATGTCAAAGTTTTTGCCCGACAACAATGGCGCATAGGCTTTGACAATAGCTTGATGTTTTCTTCGTAAACAGTTGAGCTAAAAACTACTAGTTGAATAAATTGATATGGATGATACAAGAATGCTAAAGGAACATTTCTATTAAAACTTTTCTCAAAATATTCGCTGTAAATGCCACTTTTCAATTTTCCCCATTGAAAGCCTATGGAATCTCTAAGTTGCCAAAATCAAACAAGCTGGAAAGCCGATTTTCATAAACAAGAGGGCCATTGGACCTAAAGCCCTCATCTGAGTAACGTCATCAAAGATTTGTAAATTTGCAGAGCTCTTTGTTGTGATTATGGAAAACACAAATGAGCCATGCTCTGGCAAAAGGGGGTTTAGTGCATCTCCGTGATCCATCATTTCAAACGAGCCGTCATATATTTATGGATCCATAAAATCCATTTTGTTGAACAACCGACTGAATCATGAGGTACACTGGTCCTTTGACATGCAGAAAATTTGCCAAAAGCAAAAAGTTTCGACCCAGGTAAGCCTAAATACCTATGGAGATCAAGATCAGATTGCACTGAATGTCGAACCTGATCTTCGATATAAAACGCCCACCAGTTACTTAACTCTTTACCACACAATCACGAGTTTTAATAACAGTAGTATATATTATACCAATTAGCAAACAAAAACGCTAAAAGTAGCTCTTACTCGTTTTTGTTTCCTAAGAGCGTTAATATACCGATTGATGTAATATCTTAATCAAAGCTATATTTGTTTAACTGTGGCAATGGCTTAACAAGACGCATCAGTTAACCAACAAACCCATCAGCCAGACAAACCTTTTTCATCCCCCCCTCAACCAAACGCATCACACAATGGTAAACCAGCTAACGCCTAATGAAGGCTCATAAGTAAGCTAACCGGCTTATGAGTTAGTGGACGGCTTAAGATTTTTAATTAAAAAAAATTAAAAAAATTTTATCTTTAAACCGCTTTAACCCATTCCTCCCTTCCTTGCTTTAAACCGCTTTAACATTCACTAACTCTAGCTAACAAGGCGCATCATACAACGGCTAACCAGCTTATGAGTTAGTGGGTGGCTTAAGATTTTGGTGAAAATAAATAAATAAAAAAATTTCATCATCATTGTATCAGTTAACCAGCTAACCAACGCATTAGTTAACCAGACAAACTCATACATCAGTTAATCGCTTAACCTCCCCATCAACCAACGCGTCATGCAATGGCTAACCGGTTTATGAGTTAGTGGAGGGCTTCGGATTTTTAATAAAAAAAAAAAAAAAAAAATTTTAAAAAATTAAAAAAAATTTTGATTTAGAAGTTAAAAAAATTTAGCAATGTATGTATTACGTAAGATGAATAACAAAAGTAAAGCTTTAGGACAAGCAAATAGAGGGCAGTTGGCTTTTGCTAGAGATGATTCAATGTATAAACTAATAAATACAGTGGAATTACCTATGGTTAGCAGTAAAATAAATAATAATATTGTTACTAGATTAAAAGAAAATGTAAGCAATAAATGTTTAGAGAGAGTATTAGATTATTTAAATAAAGGAAAAGTTAAAACTGAAGATAGAAATAAAAAAATGAAACAAATAATACTTTTAGAAATTGATAAAATTCATGAACTAGTAAAAAACAAAGTATGGAGATATACAGCTTTACAGCAAAGTAAGAAAAGACGAGGAATAATATTGTTAAGAAGGGAGATATTGAATACCATAGATAATTTACGTGTTATTGAAGATATAATAAACAACAATGAAGTGAATAAAAATTTAAAAAATTTTTTAAATTTTTTTTGTCTAAATACAAAAAATTTTTGAATTTAAATTTTAAAATCCCAAGAACATAATAGGTAAAGACACATAGATAAAAAAAATGAGTCACGAGATAAAATACAACAACGGTAATGATAAAGATTACTTTATGAATCAACTTATTGAGGTTGAATATTATCCTACTACTGAAGAAGAGGAAGACAAATACCTCAATAACAAGTATAAATTTTTATACAGCAACTATAACCCAGAAACAAAAACGTTTTCGGTGGATATAGATAACCAGGTAACGCAAATGTGTCCAGAACAATGGTTTGAATTAAATCCAGAAGACCATTATCTTTATTATTTGCGTGATGATCATACCACAGAAGAAAAAGAATGCATAAAAGGTGTTATAGAGCTGATAAGACAGTTAAAAGGCTATCCAAAGCATGTTAAAAATTGGGGTTTTGTTAACAAAACCAAATACGAAGACTATAACCTTGAAACAGCTGATGCATGGATAGATTATGATGACGATGTGGTCATCGCTGAGCTTTATTGTCCAAAGACAAACATGTCACATAACATAATTTATCCATTGATAGAAGCTCATGGAGCTTATGGTCTATATATAAGTAAAAAATTCGAAAAAGCGATGGACCTGTTTAAAGAAGATGTCATTTATTATATAGATGGCTATGCAGAAGATTATAAAGATGATTTCCTAGAGTATTTCGAGGAACTTATAGAAGAAGAAAAAGATGAAGATGTTGTGATAAGTCTATTTCTAGAGCAAATTATCGAACCAGAGATTCGAGGACAAATAAAAGCAAGACTAGATAAATTTTGGGAAGATGTGAGATTGAAGAAAATTTAAAAAAAATAAAAAATTTTATAAAATAAAAAATTTTATAAAATAAAAATGCTAGAGCCAGATTTTAAGCAAAAGCTAAGTGACCTACTTAAGGATAAATCAAATATTCATCCCATAAACACAAACAAAATCATTTACACAAATGGAACCGGGTTAATGCCTTATAAAAATCCTAGATGGTTTAGTGATATATACTATTACTACAGTAAAATGCTTTATGAACAATCTAAAGAAGATCTAAACATAATATTTCGCGGTGGTGGCAGCAGCATTTGTGTTAATCATTGTTTTTACTTTAAAGATTTAGATGATTTGAAACAAAGATTTTTAGACTGCCCAAACAAATTAAGTTTCCTTGAAAGTTGTATTAATGACATTAAAGTTTACAGTATAAACTTTAAGTTTCTATAAATATTTAACCCAGTAAAGGGTTATATATTTTACAAGTCCAATTCTATCAGTATTGTTAAATATGCATTTCTAGCATTTGGGTTATTTCTCTTTGTTATAAAGTTAATAACATCACATTGCTCCACCTCTAAAGGTATAGGAAAAACTGTACAACTACAACCTTCTCCTTTCTTTTTTGTTATGGAGTAGTTAGGTTGTTCAACTCCATTTATGACAATATTAACTTTTGACTCTTCTCTTAGAGCACCGGTTCCTTTAACAACCATTAAAGTTCCTCTTAAAATTCTACCAGGAGCAGACATACAATAACCTCCTAACCCATGACTTTCTCCACTTCCTCCATTACCAAAAGCAAACTCATAACTACCAACTTTTAATTCTCCTTGTTCCTCAGCATGCACGCTTATAATAGGTTTAGGACCTATGAGAGAAGGAAGTGATACTTTTCCATCCACGTAAGATTTTGTTGCTATGTCTCTTTCTTCTGTAGGTGCCGCAACATTTTTTATAGTAAAACCTTGAAAATCTACATCTGATATTGCCGTAAAACTTCCATCAGGATTTTTTACAATGGCTCCTCCATTATCAACATAATTTTTATTAGCAGCAGAATCACGATCTGTAGGATTTGGTAATCCAGTAAGTGGGTGAGTGTTCATATCTATTTTACCAGTTGCTAAGAAAGTTCCATATCGGTTTTTTGTTAAAGCATTATTACCTGCAGTTATTGCCTCAACAGCGGTATCAACATAAAACTTATTTGCAACTTGCTGAGTTTCTATAGGTGAACCAACATTGTTAATCCTAAATCCATCCATAGAAATGTCTCCTCTTGCTGTGCCATCTGCTCCCAAAACAAAAGCACTTTCAGCAGCATCTACATATTTTTTATTAGCAGCTTCACTCAGCTCTTCAGGGTCGGCTATATTTTTTATTTTATTAAAACCCATATTTAAATATCCTGTCATATGATATCCTCCATTTTCATCTAACAGCCCAGCGTTTGCATCAACATAACTCTTAGTAGCAACATCCTGCGGATTTACTGGATTACTAACCCTCGTTAATGTGTTTCCATTCATATTTATAGAACCAGCAACAGGTGTTGTTCCATCTTTACGTAAAAAATTATTTGAGATGTAAGCAAGTGATACACCATCACCGCTTGTTTTAACTTCATCCATTTTTCCAAATTTATCAACAGGCATTTTTTTAATATTGCTAAAAAAGTTTATTTAAAATATCTTGAAATTTATTACCCAAGCACAATTCTTTAAGAATATATAAACATAAATGACCACAAAATACTTCACCTGCTTGTTGTAATTGGTCAGTATTGTAATGTATTAGACTTTTTAAATAATCTATAATTTCGAGAGGTGGTTGTATACCATAACTATCAAAATAAATTTTTTTCTTTCCATCTTTAAACCAAGCAACCCAATGAGTACCAGGTCCGCCTGCATCATCAAGATTTAATATACCACATTCTTTATTTCTTACTTTTTTAGGTAGGGTATCTCTTAAAAATATTCCTCTAAAATTTTTTATTTTTAATTTTTTTGCGGCATCCTCAAGTTCAAAATTGCTTAAAGGTTTATTTGGTAAAGTTATATTATCAATTAAAATATTTTCCATTTTTTATATACTTAAATATTTACAATAGCACTATTATCAACCCATGAATTAAACTCATCAGAATAACCTTTCCACTTTACAAGAGATTTCTTTTTTCCTTTTTTAATAATCTTTTCTATCCTATACACCTCTTGGCTCGTTTTTTGTAGTTCAGGCTCATAAAAAGAACCTTTTATTTCTTCACCATTTAAATCTTCAATCTTATACGTTATAGGCGTCGTATGTTTTACTTCTGTAACTGTAAAAACCTCTTCAGTCCATCTCGTAGTATAACCTTTTTCAAAAGTCTTTTTCTTTTTACTTATTCTTACTTTATCTCCAACAGAAAACTTTGGTTTGATATCCTCCCTTACTTGATCATAATCAGGATACAATGTTGTCCAAACTTTATTTTCATTCTTTTTCTTACTTGCTTCAGTTGGCGTCATCTTAATAGAAGAATGTATCGTGTTGTTGTATTCCTTAACAAGATTTTGTAATACATCAATATAAACATTTGTTGAGTGAGCAGAGAAATACTTCCACATTTTTTCTTTCATTGTTCTAATCCATCTCTCAACAACGCTTGATTTTTCCTCATTTTCAGTAGAATACAATTCAACCAAATTTTTAACATCTTTGTTATAAAACTCTTTACCTTTATCCACCCACATTTTTTCTGGCTTTCTTTCCTTAAAAATACTCTTCAGTGCAACAGAAACAGATTTCCCTGTTTTATCCTTTAATGGTATTAGCCATCCATATTTTGAAAAAATGTCAATGACAGCAAGAAGATATTTTACACCACGATTAAGTTTAGAAAATGCTTGCATATCTACTAAATCTGCTGCCCATATTCTATCGATACCATTTACTCTAACTCTCCTTTTCTTAAATTTTCTTTTTACAGGTTTATGTAATTCTTCTGCTAGTAAATTTTTTTTTACCGACACCCATACCAAATCTTTTCTTGGTTCCTATCAATGAAGAAACCAATCCTCTTTCCATTCTTTCCTTAATAGTTGGATTATAGATACCGTTTAACTCTTTAAGCATATTAGCATCACACACATCATTACGTGTTTTAGTATCATTATGCTTAAGATAACAAATATCATGATGATATGCTGCTTTGTCAACACGATTAACAGGCTTTGACCAATCTTTAGGTGTTAAGTCAGGATTTAATCTTTTCTTTAACTTAGTACCAGGACCAGTAAAGTTATGCCCAGGTAAATGCATTTCAACAGGCAAGTTATTGATTGCTTTGTTTAACAATGACCCACCTTCTTGTTGTTTAATAAACTGTGTTTTTGTTGTTCCACATTCAACACATTTACCCCTTTTCATATTTCTACCATTTTTACTTACACCATAACTTAAATCATTTGTTTCTGTTTGTTTTTTACACTTAACACAATACATTTTTTATATTAAAATAAGTTTTTTTAATATAAAATGGATATTGTTAATTTATCTTGGAATGAAGCTTTAGCAAAAAGATTTAACCATCCCCTTTTACCAAGAAGTATCAGAGGTTTAATAGTAGGTAAATCAGGATGTGGTAAAACTACACTTTTACTTAACCTTTTGTTAAGACCTGATTGGTTAGATTATGATAACTTAAGCGTTTTTGGTAAAAGTTTGTTTCAACCAGAATATCGTATATTAAAAAAAGCTTTTGAAGAAGAAATACCAAAAGAATATATATTAAGGTTGTTTTCATTTAAGGATGAAGTGCAAAGAAATGATATTTCTCCTTTAGCATTGGTTGAAGAATGGGCAAAAACAATTAAGGAAAAATCTAGTATTAAGTGTGAATTTTTTGAAAATGCTTATGATGTACCCGACCCAAGAGATTTAAACGGGCAAAACAAAAACTTAATGATTTTTGATGATTTACTCTTGGAAAGGCAAAACAAATGTGAAAACTATTATGTTCGTGGAAGACATAGTAACGCTGACTGTTTTTATCTATCACAAAATTATTTTAGATTACCTCGTCAAACTATTAGAGAGAATGCAAATTTTATTTGCTTGTTTAGACAAGACTTAAAAAATCTTAATCATATTTATAGTGATCATGTAGGGGATGATATGACAAAAACTGAGTTTGTTAATTTTTGTAAAAAATGTTGGGAACAACCTCATGGTTTTGTTGTAATTGACTTAACCAATAACAAAGACAACGGAAAGTATAGAAGTGGTTTTGATAACTTTTATATTCCACAAAATTACAGCAACTATTATTAAATTTTTATAAAAAATATATTTTTTTTTTGTTTAAAATATATTTTTAGTAAATATAAAATGGAAGCAGAATTACTTAAAAAGATAGTAAAAAACACCAACCATAAAACTTCATTCCAAATTATCGTAAGTGACAATAAAACAGAGTTTAGAACAAGATTTACTCCACCACTTCAATTAGAACGAGATAAAAAATATGAAATAGCTTTAGTCAATCTTGAAACATATTATTCATTTCCTAATATTGATGCAAGCAATAACATTTTTGTTTATACACCAGATAATGGCAATACATGGGTAAAAATAAAAATACCTGAAGGAAGTTATGATCTAGTTGATGTTAATGATGTAATTCAACAAGAAATGAGAAAAAAGGGTCATTATGATGCTGTTAATGAAGAATATTATATTAACATCTCAGCAAATACTAATACTTTAAAGTCTATTCTTGTTTTAGAAAATGGATATCAGGTTGATTTTAACCAACAAAATTCTATTGCTAAAGTATTAGGGTTCTCTCGTGCTAAATATGAACAAGGATTTCACGAATCAGAAAAAGTAGTAAATATCTTAAGTATTAATAGCATACTTGTTAATATTGACTTAATTTCAGGTAGTTATGTTAATGGTTCTCAAAGAAACACAATTTATAGCTTTTTTCCAAATGTAGCGCCAGGTTATAAAATAATAGAGTCTCCAGTTAATCTGGTATACCTACCTTTAACATTAGATGAAATACGTGATTTAAACGTAACGCTAACTGATCAAGATGGAAACGTATTAAATCTAAGGGGTGAAACATTAACGATTAGATTTCACATAAGAGAATCACGCTAATTATAAAATGACAAGTTACATTACAGTTAAAGTAAATATAACAGAAGGGCAAAAGAAAAAGATACAACATGCTGTTAAATCAAGTTGTCCTGTAAGTATTAGATTAAATCATGATGACCTAACAGGTGAAGATTTAATAGCGGTAACCGAGTCACAACTAAACAAATTAAATAAAGCATTAGAGGGGGGTAAAGGGGTAACCATTAGAATGACTATTAAACAACTTAAGCACAACATGAAAGTAGAAGGTGGATTTTTACCTTTGATAGCAGGGTTAGCTTCCACCATTCTACCTACATTAGCAAGGACCGTTTTACCTGCTTTGGGAGTTGGTGCACTATCTGGGCTAGCATCAACAGGAGTTCAAAAAGCAATGGGTAACGGGCTTTACCTTAAGAAAGGGGGCTGCGTATGTCAAGTAGAAACTGATGGAAAAGGGCTATATCTTAAACCATACAAAGGTAATGGGTTAAAAAATAAAGGTGAAGGATTGTATTTAAAACAAGGTGGGAAAATTTATGATGGAAAAGGTCTTCTTTTAGGACCAAATAGCCCATTTGCTAATATTCCTATATTAGGAGCAATATTATAAATTAAAAAGATGAATGTACATAAATTTGGAAATGAAAAACATAAAATAGTTCAACCAAAAACTATTTTTTGGAAACCTGTAGAAGTTAAATACCCAGCTAAAAAAGTTAATCCTGTTACATGGGATATTTTTACTCAACAACCGTTAGTAATAGAAGGAGGACAAACGATGACGATAGCCTTAGGTATGGGCTTCAATATGAGTAACGGTTTTGTTTTAGCTTCTCTATCTTATAATCTTAAACTTAATCAAATATCTATTACAAATGAAGTTTCATTAGAAGAAGTGGATGACATGGTTGCAACAATTACAAACAACTCTGATAAAATAAAAAAAATACAAGAAAACACCTTTTTGTGTCGTCTTTACTATTCTATTTAAAAATATGTTGCTATTAATAAAATGGAACTAAAAGAAAAGATTTATCCAGAGCTACCAGAAGCACGAAATATACCAAATGCACCATCATTACAGCCAGTAATATCAGCAGAAGACAATGGTCAATCATTCAGGTTACAAAAGATATCAGAAATTCAGACTTTTCTAGAAAATGAAGTTAGGGAAAGAGAGCAACTAAGTAAAAAATACTTGAAGATTAGTAAGAATGTGGACAATGTAGAAGCTGGACTAACCGTTATAGCACTGGGCGCAGGAGCAGGGGGAATCGCTTTACTATCAACCGTAGTAGCGATACCTGCAACTATGGTTCTAGAAGGCTGTGCTTTAGTTGTTGGGTTAGCCGCTTTAGTGGGTAAGTTTGTAGTTAGAAGAAGCAGAACAAAATCTGAAAAACATCTTCAGATTAAAATGTTGGCTGATTCAAAGCTAAACACACTACTTACACATATATCAAAAGCAATAACAGACAACAAAATAGATCATTCAGAATTCACTTTAATTATGGAAGAATTGGAAAAATACAAACAAATGAAGGAAGAAATTAGAAGTAAGTCGAAGAAAAAAAGCAAGCTAGAGGAATCGGAGAGCTTAATAGAGAAGGGACGAATAGAAGCACGGGAGGAATTCAGGAGACTTGTAGAAAGACACAATGGAAGCCGTTCAAATTAAAACTACCAACGCCTAAGTTTAAATTTTCTTGCGCATGTGAGATAGGTTAATTAAAATAAAATTTTTTTTACTTAAAAAATGCCTTTTATAAATGTTGATTATAAAACAAGAGATGAGATGGTAAAAGATTATCTTGTAAGAAAAAAACAGGTTCGTGATAGGTTACTTGCAGAAAGAGCAGGTGATATTGAATTGCAGCAAGACTTAACTAAGTTTTTTAAACCCTTAACTAAAGCACAAAAGGAGATACAAGAAAAAGCAACTAAAAAAATTGGTGAGTATCAACTAGAAGCAGCTGAAAGAATTACTCAGGGATTGACACCTATTAGGGAGGGGATTGAACAATTACCAGGAGTAATTACAAAGGGATTGGAACCTATTAGGAAGGAGATTATTAAATTACCAATTCAACTTTCTAAAGAAATGAAGACTAGTCAATTACGAACAGAAACACCGCCTCCTTCTTATCACGAAATTACAGCAGAAGAAAATGAAGAAAACATTAGAAATTTTACTAAAGCTTTTAGTTTAAAATTAGAAAATTATAAAGATGATTTTGACAATATTTATAGAATAGTTTATGATAGTGATTTAGAAAAATTTAAATTTGGTAAACTTGAAATTTTATATAATCCTAATAATAATACTTTTTCTTTTGCAGGATACACAATCCCAGCTACTAATGGGTTATGGGAATTGATTTTATCTAATAGTCCAAAAAATTATGCCAAAAAAGATTTAGCTGCTTATCAACAATTAATTTATTTAAGTGATATTATGTTTAAGGATAATGATCAAAAAAATGAATTAAAAATATATAATAGATTTAGTGAAAAATGGACAAAAATAATTGAACCTGTTTATAATTACATTAAAGAAAAAACTGGTAAAGGATTAAGAAAAAATAAAACAACCACGGTAATACCATCTGACCCTAACGCATTATTAGAAAGGTTTGACCTTTTAATGTCTAGCAAGGATGCGGGTCATACAGGTGTAAAAAATGAGTTGGTAAGTATTTGTGATGAATTAAAAAGACAAAAAGTATTAAATGCAAAGAACTATAAAAAGTTAATGTCTATATTATAAATAAAATGATTACATCACAAAAGAGAGGAGTTAAAAGAACTTATGCTTATGGTGGAGCAGGTATATTTGATACCTTAGCTAATTTTTTAAGTAGGCTATTTACAAGTGGTGCGGTTAAGCAAATTGCAAGTTCTGCAGTTGATGTTGGTAAAAGTGTGGCTAAAGAAGGAGCAAAGAAAGCTTTAGAGGCAGGTAAGACAGCTGCAGTTGATGCTGGAACAAGATTAGTTAAAAAGGTTTTAACACCTAAATCTAAAAAGATTATTGAAAAATATAGTCAAGTTCCAACCATACCAACAATACAACCTGTTGAACAAAATGTAAGTTCATTGATTGATGGTGGAGCTGTTAATATACAAACAATGGTTAAGAAGTTAAACAAAAAAAGAGGTAAAGGGATAAAAACAATATAATTTTTAATTTAGCTTAAGTAATTATTACATTAAATAAAAAAAAATGTCAAAGCTAAAATTTAATTTAACACATTATGAAAAATACAACACAAAAAGGGTTAATATCCTTTATGGAAATCTAAAACTTAATGATGATTGTGAAGTATTAGATTACAGTAATACAAAATATGACTATAATAAAGCTGTTTTAAAATTGCCACCTGAAAAAGCTGATATCATTAAGGAATTTGAAGAAGATGTAAATCAATATTTAGAAAAAAATGGTATGCCTAAGTTAACCATTCTTTATGGAAATAAAATTTATCCAAAAGTAAGAAAAAATGTTAATGTAGAAAAACTTAAAAATATTAAACTTAAGGGTGTTTATGTAAATGATGAGAATAAATCATTTCCTCAACTATGGTTAGAAAATTAAAAACAAAACACAATTATAATTTTAACTTAAAAAATTATAATTGTATATAAAAAAATGGACATTTTAAATGTTAAAGCACCAATCCTAAAAGATGATAGTATTGATGAATACGAATACTTTGAGTATGAACCTACCGTAGGAACTAATTTGAACAACCCAGGGACTAATATTAGGATTGATATTGGAAACAAGGATGTTTTTCTACATCCCTCTGAATCATACTTAAGTTTTGAAGGGCAACTTGTAAGAGAGGGTAATAATCCTTATGATCCTGCTGGTGCAGATGCTACTTTTGTAACACTAACAAATAATGCAATGATGTATTTGTTTAAAAGTATCAGATATCAACTTGAAGAGCAGGATATTGAGTATATAAATTACCCTGGTTATGTTAGCACAATGTTGGGGTTGTTAAAATATCCTGATGATTTTGCTAAATCACAGGGTATGAATCAACTTTGGTATAAGGATACAAGTAGATATGCAGAAACACAACAAGATAATGTTAATTTTAATCGTGGATTTACTGCAAGAAGAAGCTGGATTTTTAATACAATTCCTGTTGGTACATTTAACTTTTGCGTTCCGTTAAAACATTTATTCGGTTTTTGTGAAGATTATAATAAAATAGTATATGGTATGAAGCATAGTTTAACCTTAACAAGAGACGGTGATGATAACGCTATTTTTAAAGCATCCTCTGAACCACATGGTAATGCTGGCGCTGCAACTAATAATTTTAGAGGAAAAGTTGTTTTAAGTAAAATAACTTGGTTTATGCCACATGTTTTACCTGAACTTGGTAATAGATCAGAACTTTTAAAATTCATTGAAAAGAAAGAAAGATTTCCTGTTGGGTATAGAATGATACAGTCAGATACAATAGAGGTTCCACAAAATACTAATTTTGCTTGGAGACTAGCAACAAAATCATCTCCAGAGGTACCACGTTTTATAATTGTTGGTTTTCAAAGTATTTCTAATGCTATTCTTGATGTAAATGGTAATCCTGGAGGTGGTGGAGGTGATAAAAATAGAGCTAGTTTAAATAGACAATTACATAACCCTGCTTTATTTAATCACTTAAATGTAAGAAATATTAAAGCTGTGTTATCCACAAAACAATATCCACATAATGAACATAATATAAACTTTGAAACAAATCTAATTGGAAGAATATATGAGGAAGCTGCTTCATTTAGAAAAAAATTTTACAACATGGATGAATTGGTATCAAATCCAAATATTAATCCGTCTGATTTTAAAAATCTTTTTCCTTTGTTTGTTTTTGACGTTTCAAAGCAAAGTGAAAGAATTAAGTATTCTGTAACTGATATTCATATTAGAGCTAGCTTTACAGTTAATCCACCACCTAATACTGAAGCATATGCTGTTTTACTTAGTGATAGGTTAATCAACTTTCAGAGTGATGGAAATAAAATGACAGTAGTATATTAAGTAATTTTTTGTTTAATATAAAAAATATGCTAAAGATTGCTGATTTTAAAAAGATATTAACAGATAACAATATTAAGTTTTATTCCTATTGGAACAAGAAAAAGTTTATTGATGTCTTAAAAGAGCATGGATTGTATCCTGAAGAAGCTATACCACTTAAAAAAGAACCTAATTATGATAGGCTAAAGGATATTAGTAAAAATCCTAAAACGGTAATATTAAAGGATGTTGAAACTGAAGAGGTGATTGAATTTCCATCGATTTACAAGGCTAGTAAATACATTGATAGATGTCCTCAAACGATTGAGAATTGGAATGGTAGAGTATGGAATGATAAATATAGAATTGATATTCAGTAGTTTTATTATTTATGAAAAAATAATAAAATTTGACTTAGAAAATTTTATTTATTTTAAAAATTATAGCGATGAATTCTTTTTCACGAAGATTTATCAATAGATTGGTAGATGCTAGTCAAACGATTACATCTAATTTATATAGCGGTGCTCAAAGGGTTGCCTCAACAGTAATTCCTCAGAGTGTTAGAAGAAGAGTGTCTAATTTTACTAATTGGATAACTGGTAATGTTCCAGAAGAGCAAATTCCGCAAGTTATAAACGAGGCTTTAGAAAATATAGAAGAAGACTTACCAAGAAGAGAAATACCAAACGTTGTATTAAGGCGAGAAGCGTCTGCATTAAGAGAATTTGCAACACAGTATGTTATAGATGGAGTGGGGGGATGGGGAGCAAATGATTTTTTAGAAGTATGTAGAGAAAGCATAACTAATTTTTTAAGAAACAATAGAAATACAAAGGTAAAGCTAGAACTAGTATGTTTATTTTCAAGGGTAAATTCTGATGGTGTTATTGAATATAAAAAAGTTAAACTTTCTTCAAGTCATGAAACTATAACAAGGGAACGTGATGTAAATGATGCTTATGATGATATGGTAGAACGAGTTATGAGAAATTTTGAAACTTTTTTAATACAAGGAACCGGTTGGAAATTTGAGAGGGTTATAAGCTTAACATTACATGTTGTAGAAAATATACAAGCATGGGAGGGGCTTGCAGGTTCGTGGATACCTTTACCAGCAGGATTAAAAAGAGCAAATAACAGAAATGGGCTTGTTAATATTAAAAATGAAGATGATCATAATTGTTTTTTATATTGTGTTATGAGAGCAGTTTATCTGAAAAAAGAAAATCCACAAAGAGTTGATAAAAAATTAAAAGAGCAAATCAAAGAATTAAATATGAAAGGGATAGAATGTCCCGTTAAATTGTGTGATATTAATAAATTTGAAAATCAAAATCTAGATTTTTCTATTGTTGTTATAGGTTATGATGAGAAAGATGGGTTATATCCTCTTAGAAGGCAAAGAAAAGAAACTTTTGGTAGAAAACATTTAGTGATTCTTTTGTTAATAAAAGATGAAGATGAAAATAGTCATTATGTTTGGGTAAAAGATCCAAGTGCACTATTAGCATCAAAAATATCCAAAGATGGACATAAACTTTCTTTTTGTTGGAGTTGTTTAGGACATTTTACGAGTGAAAGAGTTTTAGAAGATCATAGAGTGTTTTGCTATGAAGAAGATGCTGTAAGAATTAAAATGCCAACAAAAAACCGGTGTACCGTAATGTTTAAAAACTGGGTTAAAACGCAACAACATCCTTTTGTTGTTTATGGTGATTTTGAAACGATGCAAATACCAATACAACATGCAAAACCAGACCCAAGTAAAAGTTCAACAACAAAAACTCATATGCATGTTCCAACAGGTTATGCTTTCTTTTTAAAAAGTTTTGATGAAGATGTTTTTAAGTCTAGATTGTTACTATATCGAGGAGAAAAAGCAGAGGAAAAGTTTGTGGAAGAAATAGAAAGTCTGACTAAAGAAATTTTTAAATTACCAAAAAAAGATATGATACTTACCGCAGAGGATGCAGAAAAATTTAATAAGGCGGTTACTTGTTATCTTTGTAATATAAAGTTTGGGGAGGAAGAAAAAAGGGATGAAGAAGAGGAAAGCGATGAAGAAGATGGAGTGGAAGAAGAGGAAGAAAAAGAAGAAAAAAAGGAAAAAGATAAAGATAGATGGAAAAAAGTAAGAGACCACTGTCATTTTACTGGTATATATAGAGGAGCCGCACATAATAAATGTAATCTTAACTTTCGTAAACCAAACTTTCTTCCTGTTTTCTTTCATAATTTGTCTGGATATGATACTCATTTATTTGTTAAAAATCTTGGTGTTAGTGAGGGAGAAATTAATGTAATTCCGAATAATGAGGAAAAATATATAAGCTTTACAAAAAAGACTTTAGTAGGTCAGTATAAAAGTAAAGATATTTATAAGGATATTAGGTTTTTAGATAGTTTTAAATTTATGAGCTGTGGTTTAGCAAAACTAGCAGAAAATTTAGAAGATTATCAATTCAAAAACTTAAAAAGTGAATTTCCAAAAAAAGAAGAGTTTAAACTTCTTCGTAGAAAGGGTGTTTATCCATATGAATATATTGATTCATTAGAAAGACTTAATGAAACACAATTACCACCTATAGAAGCATTTTATTCAAAACTTGATGGGGGAGGAATTACAGAAGAAGATTATAAACATGCAAAAAAGGTATGGAAAACATTTAAAATTAAAACTCTTGGTGAATATCATGATTTATATTTAAAAACAGATGTTCTTCTTTTAGTTGATGTATTTGAAAGTTTTAGAGAAGTTTGTTTTAACGTTTATAAATTAGACCCTGCTTGGTATTTTACTGCGCCTGGTTTAGCTTGGGATGCTGCATTAAAGTTAACTGGTGTTAAGTTAAAACTGATTAGAGACGAAAATAAAATCCAATTTATTGAAAGGGGGGTCCGAGGTGGAATTTCGATGGTTGTTAAAAGGTATATAAAAGCTAATAATAAATATTTAGGTAAAAAGTACAATTCGAATATGCCTTCAGTATTTTGTAAATATTTAGATGCTAATAACTTGTATGGTTGGGCAATGAGTCAGAAGCTTCCAATTGATGGATTTAAATGGATGACGGAAAAGGAATTAAACAACTGGAGGTGGCATTCTTGTTTTTTGGAAGTTGATTTAGATGTTCCTAAAGAACTACATGATTATTTTAATGAGCTTCCTCTTGCTGCAGAAAGAAAAAAAGTAAATAAAGTTGAAAAGCTAGTACCAAATTTACATGATAAAAAGAAATATATTATACATTATAAAAGCTTAAAACAGTGTTTAAGTCTTGGTTTAAAATTGAAGAAAATACATAGAGGGATTAAGTTTAAAGAAAGTGATTGGTTAAAACAATACATAGATTTAAACACACAACTAAGAACAAAAGCAAAAAATGAATTTGAAAAGGACTTTTATAAGTTAATGAATAATTCAGTGTTTGGTAAAACTATGGAAAATATAAGAAAAAGGGTAAATGTTAGGCTTGTCAGAAGTAGAAAATCAGCAAGGAAATTTGTAAACAAACCAAACTTTAAGCATTTAGAAATATTTAATGAAAATTTGATAAGCATTCATATGGGAAAAACACAAATAACATTTAACAAGCCAATATATTTAGGGTTTTCCATTCTTGAGTTAAGTAAAACATTGATGTATGATTTTCACTATAACTATATTAAAGCAAAATATGGAGATAGAGCAACTTTAGGACTTACTGATACGGATAGTTTATTGTATGAAATTAAAACAGAAGATTTTTATAAAGATATTTCAGATGATGTTAAAGAAAAGTTTGATACAAGTGGCTATCCAAAAGAGGGACATCCTTCAGGCATTCCAGTTGGTAAAAATAAAAAGGTGATTGGCATGTTTAAGGATGAAACAAATGGAAAGGAAATAGAAGAAACTATTGGATTAAAACCAAAAATGTACAGTATTAAAATGGATGATGAAGAGTATTGTGTTGAATGTGGAAAGATAACAAGTGCCATTAAAAATAGTAGAACATGTGATGAATGTGAAAGAGTTAATAAGAATGAAAATAGAAAATGTAAGGGGATTAAGAAAAATATAATTAAGAAAACTATAACGCATCAGGATTATCTGAATTGTTTAGAAAAAAATAATATTCAACATAGAACTATGACAAATATAAGAAGTTATAAGCATCAAATTTATACAGAGGAGATTAATAAAGTAGCATTAAGTGCAAATGATGATAAAAGGTTTATTTTACCTGGTGGAATTCATACACTTGCTTGGGGACATCATAGGATAGAGGAATACAAAAAATAAATTTTTTATTTGTGTTAAGAACAAATAAAAATTATAAATTTTTAATTTTACCACATGTTATACATTCTTTGACGCTGTTTTTATAATTAGAGCCTGTTAGATAATTTATTATTTTATAAAATAAACCTTCTTTGTGTATAATTTTAAATACGCCATAGCAATCATTTTCATGATGAAGATTGTTGTAACATTCTTTAAAAAGACCGTATTTTTTATTTTCAAAAATTGTATATTCTCTCCAATTTGTTAATTTATCCATTTTTTTACATAGCCCACTTCTTTTTTCATTATAATCTAATATTAAGTTATTAATGATGACTACTTCTTTATTTATTTTTTCGATTGTCTCTAAATCTTCTTTTGTTAAAGTATTTCTATATTTTTCCTTCGTGTTAAGTAAAAGTATGTGATTCTTTAAATCTTGCAAAACATTTATATAAGTTTCTTTTCCATATTGTATTTTTTTCCCCGTTTTATAGTTTATTCCGTTTTTTAAATTTTCATATTTTGCTTTTAAAGTAATAGCTTTTTCTAAATCATAATATAAATCAAAATCATCTATACTACATTCTATGTGTGTTAATGAATATGGTATAAAATTTTTTGGATAAAATGAAACTGGATATTTTATTTGAGGTGGAAACCTTTTAATTTTATCTTCCATTATTATTTTTTATTAAATAAAAATTTTTGCTTAATTCATTTTTTATTTCTTATAAATAAAAAAAAATTTTTATTTTTTATTTTTAAATTTTTTATTTAGTTATATTTCTCTAATTATAGAATTTTCTGTTTTACACATGGGGCAAGCATTTTTTGTATATAATGCAAAACATGTAGCACAGCAACATAGATGGCCACAGTTAGCAAATAAAACATTAACCTTTGCTTTTTCATCTAAACATAGCACACACATTTCTGATTTAAATGTTTTATAGTTATTTTTTTTTGTAGTTGTTTGTTCCTCGGTTACCCTTTCTATCTTTTCTATACCTAAAGATCCATATGTGATATTATACTTGCCATCAATAAAATTTTTTTTATTTTCTTTCCAGAAACTTTCAAAATCACTTTCTGTAAATTCAAAGGCAGAATGTTGATTGTTTTCTTCTACTGTTTCTAATGATTGTTGATGTTCTCTTCTAAAACTAGCTTCTATTTCTTCTTCATCTTCACTTTCTATTTCAAAGTCTTCTTGTGTTCTTTCTGTAATATCCATGCTTGATTATTATCTATTATGTTTATGGATCTTTTTAAAGTAAAATCAATTTTTATTTACATGTTAACAAAATAAAAAACTAATTTTTTTTTTTTTTTTTTTTTTTTTTTTTTTATTAAAAATCCGAAGCCCTCCACTAACTCATAAACCGGTTAGCCATTGCATGACGCGTTGGTTGATGGGGAGGTTAAGCGATTAACTGATGTATGAGTTTGTCTGGTTAACTAATGCGTTGGTTAGCTGGTTAACTGATACAATGATGATGAAATTTTTTTTAAAAAAATTTTTTTTTATTTATTTATTTTCACCAAAATCTTAAGCCACCCACTAACTCATAAGCTGGTTAGCCGTTGTATGATGCGCCTTGTTAGCTAGAGTTAGTGAATGTTAAAGCGGTTTAAAGCAAGGAAGGGAGGAATGGGTTAAAGCGGTTTAAAGATAAAATTTTTTTAATTTTTTTTTAATTAAAAATCTTAAGCCGTCCACTAACTCATAAGCCGGTTAGCTTACTTATGAGCCTTCATTAGGCGTTAGCTGGTTTACCATTGTGTGATGCGTTTGGTTGAGGGGGGGATGAAAAAGGTTTGTCTGGCTGATGGGTTTGTTGGTTAACTGATGCGTCTTGTTAAGCCATTGCCACAGTTAAACAAATATAGCTTTGATTAAGATATTACATCAATCGGTATATTAACGCTCTTAGGAAACAAAAACGAGTAAGAGCTACTTTTAGCGTTTTTGTTTGCTAATTGGTATAATATATACTACTAATAACTCTAAGGATATAGCCTCATGAAAACCTGTTGGAAAAAGAAGAAAATGCTCTTTTTTTCCCACAAGGTTTTCTGCACTTTCACAGACAATAACCAATAGTTCAGCTAAATCTAACTTGTCGCCTGCAAATGTTTTCAATTTAGACACGTTTAAAATTTCGTCGTTTTATAAAGATTAACTGGTTTTCAATGGCTCATGTTACAAACTTTAATACATATTTGAAATTGTAGGCGCCGAGTTTGCTATTGGTCGAAATGGTTATGGGCCGAGATGTCATATCTGGACAACTCTGACAGGAAGAAATAAGGCATATATACCAATAAAATACATAGTTATAACTTCAGAAACGAGGTGCACAGTAATTTTACGAAAATTAAAATCTTACCGAGGTTTTGAGACACCTTTTTCAGAGAAAGAGCACACCGTCTGCGTAAAATACGCTATCATTATTTGTTATTCACATGTTGTCTAGAGAAAGGACAAACGAACGATCCCCATTAGTGCTCGGCAACAGCACTCGTCACATCTTGGTCGATTGCGTACCTACATCTAAATATTTGGTCAACGATCACCCGATGTTTGCTAGTTGTTTCTTTCACAATTACAGCGCACTAATTTGCAGTTATGAATAAGCTGACCAGTGCCCAAAATTCTCATTCAACACTTTCGTACGATTAAAATCGCGCATCTATCAAAGTTTGTTGTGAAATTAAACCTTGCTATGATGTTCAAATCGAAATATTTTTTATTATTTTAAGGGGTCGTTTCTTTCAGCGTAGTGAGATGGATTGCGGGCGGTACTTTTCACTTTTACTCGGGTATTTCCGTAAATGCTTGGATGGGGGTTGAAATTTTGGTATACGATTCCTGTGCCCTTGGGCTTGGCAAGCCAAGCCCAGGCCAAAAACCGGGAATGCTTTCAGAGGCTAATTATGTTTTTAATTTGAAATTTTCTGTTTTCGCCTGTCGCAAATGGAACAAAAAATAACCTTGTAAAAAGGGACCAATCTAATGAAAAGTTTGATTGGTATATTCAGTCATGTAATCTCAATAGTACAGAATCTAAGAATCTAAATATATCTGGAAAGATTAAAACATGTGAACCAACTTGACTTATTCAGTACTTAACCCTTTACCACACAATGACGCCTTTTGACGCCCCTGGGAAAGAAACCTTTTGAAAACATTGGGGGAAAAGGAGAAAATGCTGGTAACCAGCATTTTCTCCTTTTCCCACAATGTTTTCTACCCTATCAAAGAAAAATTGCACCATTTTAGCCAAATTGAAATTGTCATCTGCAAATGCTTTCAATTTGGAGAAGGCTAAAATTTTGTCGTCTGGTAAAGGGTTAATACGTGTTTTTATTAGGCAGCAGTCATACTCTTTACCACACAATCCCGAGTTTTAACGACCTTGCGGAAGAAAACATTTTGAAAACATTGTGGAAATGGTTATCAGTATTTTCTCCTTTTCCCACAGTGTTGTCTACTCTTTCAAAGAAAAATACCCTTTGAGCTTTATTTAAATCGTCGTCTGCATGTGCTTTCAAGTTGGACCAGTCTAAAATTTTGTTGTTTGGTAAAGAGTTAATATGAGAGTAGAAGTTAACCATTGCAGGTTTATCAGCATAGAGACACTAGATATCACAAGCATTCATGAAGAATTCTAAGGCCATTTTCATCAATTATCCGAAATCCAATTAGGAACAAGTCTAAATTTTATTTTCCAGTACTAGCCCTACGAGGCAGAATGTCTCAGCCAGCCAGACTGCTTATCACTCATTGGCTTGGACTTTAGAGTTGCTGTTAAATCTACCTTGGTTGATTAATGCAGATAAAGGTATTTAACGATCTCGAACCTACATTTCTAACAAAACAAATTAAAAGGAGTTAATACAGTGAAAACCAGCTATTTACCGTCACAAGTAGGTGCTGAACCCGTCCACCCGCCGTTCACAATATCACACTGACGGGTTTCGTCACCGTTCAAATTATAGCCAGCATTACAGCTATAGTAAACTGTCGCACCAACCTTGTTACCCTCAGTTGTGTCAATTCCTCCATTTGTGGGTGCAGTCAACGTCTCCTGACAGCCTGTGAACGAGAGTCTCATAAATCATATTCATCTACACACCTCTTCTTTTTAAGCAACTGTTAAACTGTTAGATGAATTTCCAGCCGTTGGAAAATCATAATTTTGCCAACCTGAAAAGGTCGTACAGACAAAGATCTGTGCAGGATGTATGCAATCTGGTCTTCACACAGTTTACAAAATAGCAGCGAGTCATCCTTCGCAGCCTAAGGGTTTGTGGGATTTCTTTTCACTTTTTAATTTACAGATAATTGATCAATTTTAACATTATGATAATCATAACTTTTCTTCAGAATTACACGAATGGGGAATGCTTTTCAAAACAGGATGGGCAAAGGAGAAAATGCTGGTAACCAGTGTTCACTCCCTTTCCTACAATGTTTTCCATTTTCGTAAAGGCAAGTAACCTCATTTGGTATGTCGTCTCAAAATTATTTCAATATGAGCCGGTCTAAAATTTTGTTCTCTTGTAGAGTTAACGGTGGCAGAAGGTACAAAATTATAGCAGTTTGTTAACCATGTACATGTATATACCATGTACATGTATACAAAATTTTATATTAACAATGAATGAGTGTCCCCAGGAACAATCTTGAGACATAGCTCAATAATTAACAGATGAGCATAGGACTGCCTGCCATCCGTCCTGTTGAGTACCTATAAAAGACCTCACCTTTAGTATCAGCCACGCCTATTTTCGAACAGCTCCGTACTAATTCTAGTGCCGCTTAGGGAGATTCGGTATAGTAAAATACCACGGTTTATACAGAAGTATTTCGCACCGGATATGCCCTTATTTACGGAATCACCAGTTTCTGCCTCTTTGGTGTCAGTTTTTTGGATCACAATAATTCTGATAATAGTCTAAGTCTCAATCTAAATATTATTTTTTCGTTGCTTGCTAAACACGTTTTCGGTGGATGAAACATAGAAGAGATCGATTTATGTCACACAGATGTGATGATGAGTACGATGGATCTTCCGACCATTAGAAAAATAGGAAGAGACCAACATCGTCAACGGACATACCATGTTTAGTTCTGTACCTTCTAAACTATTTAGCGAGTCCGGAGGCGCAGTCAGTAACAATGGATAACTAAATGATGTTTTCGCCGGTTTCATAATTACATGCACTCGGTTTTATCCCAGTTTACATATTTATGTGTATACTTAAAATGTCCAATTTCAAAAAATGGCCACATATAAACATAGGTCCAGATACGGGTTTATATTTTGATTTCAAAGATTTGCATAATCCCCACCCCACCCCCAACTACGACGAAGAAGAATACTGATTTCACTTCGTCTGTCTGTTGGTCCGTCCATCTTTTAACATGTCTGCAGACAAATCGTTTCATAACTCATTAACTGTTTGACTTAAGGTAATGAAACTTCATACAAGTGATGCCTATGGCCCAAGCAAAACGCCTGTAGTTTTGAAGTCATTAGAGTCAACGTTCTGGTTCATGAATTTTGTTCAAAATCTTACTTTTGTGATAGAATTTGAATATAGTTTAACATAGGGCAAAGAAAGTTCACTTAATATTCTTTTGACGCAGGATGAACCCAACTGATTTTGTGTCATAAAAGGCCAAATGTGAATGGAAATATGGTACTGTTCCTGTGACAAGCCCCCTTTGAGGGTTATTCATTTGCCCAAAAAAGTTCTAGGGAAATTTACTTACTTTCGCCACCAAACGTTATAATGCGTGACAAGTGTGAGTGCTTAGCATAACTGATATTTAATTCTATTTAGTAAAAACAACAACAAAGATAACAAAAACAAGAACAAACAACACCTTCATGAAATGTTAAAATACCATTAAATGTGTATTGTTTTCAGCTTTGCTGCCTTTCTTCATCTTTAGTAGTAGTATGAATTGCGTAAGATAAGGTAGTTGTTTGTTGGAACTGTGTATATGGCCCACATCTGTTGCCAAAATGACGAATAGATTTTTACTATTTTCGTTTTTTTTATAATCCAGAAAAGCTACTCCGGTGATTCCCCCTTTTAACTTCTTTTTATATTTCAGAAGAGAACACCATCATCAGCTACTGTCTCTGAAAGTTTAAGTAAGTAACAGTATATTGACTGAGAAAATTAATTTTTTGATATTACAATCTTCATGGCCAAAATACTGCTTAGTCAGCACACTAAGCTACAACAACAACCACAGGATACCACTTGAGTAGATGTATAGAGTAATTTATAAGTTTTTAAAGAAAATAACATTGTTCATGCGATGTTTACTTATTATTGTTTGTTTTACGTTGCACACAGTTGAATTATTACAATTTGAAAATGTCAAGTCCGAAATGGAACTAAATGTCTGTAGCTGATCATGCAACAAATTATGGGATAGAATAAACGAAGACCGTGATCCAGTTTTTTTTTTTTTTACAAAAAAAATCCAAATACTGCTTAGTCAGCGCAATCAGCTACAAAAAACTAGAACCACCACAGTATAAGTAGATGTATCGCGCTTTTTAACTCTTTACCAAACGACAAATTTTTGGACTGGACCAAATTCTTAGTATTTGCAGACGACAAATGAAATGTTGCTAAACTGATGATTTCTGTCTTTGATAGGGTAGAAAACTTTGTGGGAAAAGGAGAAAATGCTGGTTACCAATATTTTCTCCTTTTCCCACGATGTTTTCAAAATCCTCTCTTTCAGGTCCGTTAAAATTTGGGATTGTGTGGGAAAAGGTTAAGAATTATAACATTGTTTTTGCAACGTTTACTTAGGGAATATTACAACAGTCTACATTTCTGCGTGGTAACCAGCATTTTCTCCTTTTCCCACAATGTTTTCAAAAGGCTCCTTTCTCAAGGTCGTTAAAACTCGGGATTTTGTGGTAAAGGGTTAAAATACACTTAAATGGATCTTTTTCCTACACTGAAAATGTCTGTTAGATTTTTATTCTGCGCTTTAAGAGTTAATTTGTTTTGAAACCGACTAGGGGCTTGAAAAGTGGTCTGATGTAAATTTTTTTAAGGAGATAATGAATGAAGAAAATGAGATTACTGTGTTTTTTTTTTAATTCATATTTTTGAAGATAAATTTCTACTGTTACTTTTGTTCGTAAGTTTATAATCAGTGTTTGCTATCATTCACTGCCTCTTTTTTCATAAGCTATATGAAAAGTTCATTATTCATTATTTCAAAGTTTTCTGTCACGAATTTGTTTCTGACGGGAGGTAATGAGTTTGTACAAACCGATGGAATGGAAATATTGCTTAATACATACTATAGATAGAGGAGAGACCGTCATCAGACGTCATTTTCTACAAACAGATGGAGTTGAAGTATTGTACTATACTTACTATAGATACAGGATAGACCGTCATCAGAAGTGACGTATGGGCTCAGACAGTAACATTCACCGTTGGGAACACCGATACATACAGAATTGGCCACACAGTCAGCTGTCGACGTGCAGGAACCAACTGAAACAAGAAAATACTGGCCAAATGTTATCATAAATTGCATGATCATGCAGGGAAATAAAATATAATTTTAACATGGGCCACACAATCATCTGTCGACGTGCAGGAACCAACTGAAACAGGAAAATACTACACAAATGTTGTCATTTTAAAAATGACAATGCAGAGAAAGAAAAAAACGGTTGTAATATTGGCCACAAAATCAGCTTTCAAATGGCGTGCAAGAACTAACTGAAACAGGAAAATACTGGCCAAATGTTATCATAAATTGCATGACCATGCAGGGAAATAAAATATAATTTTAATATGGACCACACAATCATCTGTCGACGTGCAGGAACCAACTGAAACAGGAAAATACTACACAAATGTTGTCATTTTAAACATGACAATGCAGAGAAAGAAAAAACGGTTGTAATATTGGCCACAAAATCAGCCTTTGGCATGCAGGAACCAACTGAAACAGGAAAATACTAGAGAAATGTTATCATTTTATATATGACCATGTAGAGAAAGAAAATGTTATTTTAACATTGGCCCGCATAATCATCTGTCGTCGAGCAGGAACCAACCGATACAGGAAAGTACTAAAATGCTATTATGGAATATATGACCATGCATGGAAAGAAAATAAGCCATGCTCTGTGAAAAGCGGGGGTAAATGCATCTGGGAAAAGTATCGACCCAGATCAGCCTGCGCAGTGCTCGCAGGCTTGCCAGGACCGAAACGTTTCGCTATGGGTCAATTTTCTGTCCAAGGACCAGTCTACCTCATGTTTAAGTCAGTTATCAAAAAAAAAAAGTAGCTTGATATATTGCATAGGGAGATGCATTGCCAGAGGATGGTTAAAATATATTTTTAACATTCTGTAAATAGGTTCTTATTGTGACAAGGGTTATTAACTAGATTTTTGGTAACTTGTTTTCCGATCCATTCATTTAATGGGAGTTATTGAAACATATTTTTGTTGTCCTTGAGAAATAAACTGTTATTTAAATGGGTAGGCTCAGGGGTATTAACGAGCCATGTTTAAGTCAACCTTAACGAACTCTCTATGAAATACATGTACATGAACCGAGCCCGGCACCTCAGTCATTTATTTACATGGCGGGAAACCAGAAGGTTGCGGGTTAGATTCCCAAACTCGGCTAATTTCTAAATGAGGGTCGATGATAGTAACTGCGCGGGATTCATTTCTCTCTCATCGTTGATCAAAGTTTCGACGATGCTTATGTGGAAAAGCAGCAGCCAGTGGCTTGGGAAGAATATTGTGCAAAGTACTAGTGCAAGAAACTCTTCGAACGCACGAAAAGGTGTACTAGCCACCGCGATGTAGCACTGAAAAAATGTTTTAAGCGGCTTTCACACTATAAAAAAGAGAGAGAAAAAAACGAAAATGACATTTTGTTGATAGAATGATGAAAAGGATCTTTGTACAAGGTAATTTACAGCGAAATCTTGATACATACAATGCGAATAGAAGCAAGAAATTAGTCCGTAATTATCAGTGTATAGTAATTTTAATGTGCCGACTTTATAGCATCGCGGCAGTAGAGTCAGCCAATGTTCCCCAGTAACTTTTTTGGAGGGGTCTCATTCTGTTTTGCCTCACAAATGGCATTGGGCTAAAATAAGCTTAGCTTTTGCTTTATTAAATGAGGCATGCTCTGGTAGAAGGAGGCTTAATACATCTCTATGATGCATCATACCAAGCAAGTCATCATATAATTATGGATCCATAAAAACTATTTTGTCTAAAAAACAACTGAATCACTAGGAAGGCTGGTCTTTTGACATGCAGAAAATTGACCAATAGCAAAAGGTTTACGCAACAAAACGGAACCATACTCAACGAAACGAAATAGAACGAAACGAAATGAAATAGAACAAATTCAACCAGAATAAAACCTACATTTTTTTTTTTTTTTTTATCATCTTCCTCTTGATTGCAATTAATGCAAAAAAGTAAATGTTGAAATTTGATAGCAGTTGTACGCATGAAGATTTGGCTATTACTGTGATTCTGGATTATTGTTCACTTTGTTATTGAAATAAATCATCATTAAAATGTCCTTCAGTTATACGGCAACTGTCAGTGACGCAATTACATCACTGCCAAGTCGCAGCAGAAGAACAATATGAAGGCCTTCATTATTTTCCCTATTGGTGGCATTTAGATTTCCTCCAATAAGGACGAGTGGGGTACAATACTCGTAAGCAATACCTCCCCGCACCATTACTGATCCCTTCCCCCAAACGACTGCGTTACAGTTCGCAACAGTCAGCATAATATTATTTCCTGCGTCGGAACAGTTGTACACGGCCATTAGCTCAAGACAATACAAATCTCGGCTCATCAGAAAGCAATATTTGTCCGCCAACGCTGTCTTGTTCAGTATTTGTATCCCAAAGGGCGCTCTGTATATTTGCTATGGCGATGAGTCAGAACCGAGCGGACGTATGTACAATGTCTGCGCAAACCGTTATCAGCTAAACGATTCCGGGGATAACAACAGCTGTAACTGTTCCTCGTAGGTCTCGTAGGTACTTAATCACGATATAGTGGTCAATACATCGATGCATTGTTTCCAGCACCAAATATCTGAGCCATGCTCTAGCAAAGGGGGTCTTAATGCATCTTTGTTATGTGTTATACCAAGCAATTCATCACATAATTCTGGATCCATAAAATCCATTTTTTCTAACAATCGACTGGATCTGAAGTTAGAATGGTCCTTTGACATGCCGAAAATTGACCAAAAGCAAAAAGTTTCGGCGCAGGTCAGCCTGCGCGGACTTTTTGCAAATGCTTTAAGCCCCCTTTTCGCAGAGCACGGTTCATATATCATTGACCTCTCTCAACACCTGAAAATACACTCCTTGATGAAATAGGAGGATGGTACAGATCCAAGATCATACTGCGCTTTCTGTGCAGTCTGATCTTGATCTCTGCCGTTAATGAAAGCCTCTGCTTTCACCTGGGGTGCTGAAAGAGTTCAGCAAGTAAGTTCAACCCATTAGAGAGCCTTAATTCATTGGGTGTTTTTACAAGCCGAGGCTGATGAAGTTCCTTTGAAATGTTTGATGCCAGTGTTGTTGCATTAATTCAGTGTTCACACTTAAGCTGCTGGATAAATGAAACGAAAATTTCCACTTAATAGTAGAAGCCCAAACATTGCGTTTTCCAAGTTGATTTCACCGGAAACAAAATACCGTATCGGACAGTGTAGATCAAAGATCAGACTGCACGTCCTGTGCAGTCTGATCTTGATCTACACTGTCCGCAAAAGGTCAGCGAGTCGCGATTAGCAGCTTATGGGTTAAAGGCCAATTCAATGCATAATTGAGCCATGCTCTGGAAAAAGGGGTATAATGCATTTCCGTGATCTATTATATCAAGCACTTCATCACATAATTATGGATCCATAAAATCTATTATGTCTAACAACCACGGAATCCTGACGTAGAATAAACCAAAAAGTTTTGACACAGGTCAGCCTGAGAGAGGAATGAATACTCTCGCAATGACTATCGTCAATCCTCGGAACAAGCGACCCCCTCTTCTCAAGTCCTGTACGCTACCAACTGAGTTACTGGGGCTCGGCACCAAAATGAAAGAAGAACAGAATAGAAAGAAAATAAAAATTTCAGTTCCATCCATAATCTTGCATCAAATATATTAGAGTTTGTGCAATTTTCCGAAACACAAGTCCTGGTAAAGGATTGTCGTTTAGATCAGCTAATTTTTTATTCTGACTAGATATTCAAACCCGCAAACCACGCATGAGATGACGCGAAATTTCAGCAATTGTTTCTGTGTGCTCTCTACATAAAACGTTGGATAATGCAATAAGAAATGATAAAAAAGAAATATGATAAATTTAGAAAAAAATAATAAAATAAAAATCACATTGCTAGATTTCGTTCTATTTCGTCTCGTTTCGTTCTATTTCGCTTCGATTCGTTGGGTTTAGTTCTGTTTCGTTGCGTTGCTTTCCGTTTCGTTTCTTTTTGTTCCGTTTCGTTGTGTTTCGTTTCGTTTCGGTTCCGTTTCTAAGTTTATAGGGACCCATCCAGGGTCTTTCTTTATCTGTACTACGCAATAGTGTTGTTTTTCTAGCTAATTATTATTTTCTACCACAATCAGAGATGAAGAAACGTATAGCTGTATGAAAGAATGAATTCTTTAATTAATTCCGAGGACTGATAAATAGTCAGTGTGTTGGCATTGACCCATTATCAGTACAAGGAGATAATTTTACAGTCATGGTTCAAACTCGAACCTCGGATAAACAAATACCGTTCGTTACCTCTGCACTACCAGGGCTAGGTCCGCAACTTTTTAGCGCCATTTGGTTCTTTCGTAGTATTGACAATATTGCTAATTAATGCAGAGAAAAATCAGACTTGTGAATGGACAGACTTATATTTGATCTGCAGCATCCAATATTTTGTAAATTATTCTCGGTCAAAAACAATTGACATTGCAAAATATCTGGGTCCGTATATCCTGTTTCTGATTTAAGAAAGTAACACAATTTCTGATTGGCTAAACCATTTGGTGTAGTTGATCAGAAATTACGTTACTTTGAAATGTAGAATATTTCTGGGCATTAGAATTAGAATGCAACTCAGAATGTGTTCGTGAATACGGTCCCAGATATTGGTTGTCGCGGTCCACTGAGAGAACTGTTTTTGCACGGTTACAAATTGTTAAAGAAAAAAAATAATCGATTCGAGAAGGCATCGTCAGCTAAAGCTACAATCTTTAAACATCTAGATAAGAGAAAAGTGAAACCAGTTTCCTAATAAATTGTTATTGTTACATATTTTTTCGTCATCAGATTTGTCGAAAATTTTGTTAGAATTACTGCATTCCGGTTTTAAAGACCATACAATACCTTGACTGACGACAATGGCCGGTAAAGAAAGTAACACGAATATAATTAGACATCCATTCATCTTTCGTCTTTATCTGTCAACTTCTTTGAGAAACCTTTTCCGTCTAAATGGAACAGTACGATAGCTGTGCGGCAGGAAAGGTATTGATTTAAGTAGTATTAGTATGTTGCTCGACAAAATAGTCCTCACAGATAATTATCATTCGGCATACCTCGGGTGATCCGGTGATCAAATCCCTCGGCTGTATCACGTAGCTTGATATGCACCTACACGGTACATTTCGCACATCTCCGGAAGCACACCGCTTTACTGTTATTAAAATTGTAAATCTCCTCTTAAAAAAGAAAACGTGGGTAAATTTTCTATCGTTATCTTTCTAAGAATATTTCAGTCGGCAAACAGTTTGTACATTCAATTTTTAGCGTAGTTTATCAATTTCGTTGGGAGCTTTCATCGACAGATCGATAGAAGTGAATAACTTCATCGTGGTGGTTCATGTCGTTGCTAAGCGATCTACAGGGGTGCCGCCGTGTTTAAGATCATGTGATTGGTAGTTCAAAATGGAAGCCGCCTTAATACGGACGAGGTTAGATGTAGGTACGGAATCGGCCGAGTTGTGACGAGTGAGATAATTATCTAATTTTGATTTTTATCTATTATATCGATTATACAGATCGCAATGATATTTGGCAGATGACACAAGTTATGACTTGTCCATATGATTTTTGTTGCAGGCGGTTTATTTATTGTGCTTTAACCCTTTCCCAAACAAGCCCTGGTTTTCACGTGTCTGCAGTACAAGTCTTCTGAAAACACTGTGAGAAAAGGAGAAATTGCTCGTAACGAGCAATTTCTCCTTTTCCCACAGTGTTTTCAACCCTTTTTGAGACCTTTCTGCCATTTTCATCAAATTTAAAATTGTCTTCTGCAAACGCTTTCAATTTGGACTAGTTCAAAATTTGTCGTTTGGGAAAGGGTTAAACCATGGGAGTTGTGTCTGACAGGGTGGAAAACTATTATGGGTAAAGAAGGAAATGCTGGTCCCCAGCAGATACCCCCTTTCCCACAATGTTTTCAAAAGCCTCCATATTCAAGTTCGTTACTACAGGGTTTTTTTTTTTTTTTTTTAACCAAAGGAATCAAACTCATAACTTGTTGTAGGCAGCCGTTAGTGTATTGCTGTTGACCAAATATGAAGACATTGTGAAAAAAAAAAAATTCCGCTGTTCCTCTGTTTTACTCAATTTTTTCACTTGCATTCAATTATTCTACAAATGAGCCATGCTCTCTCAAAAGGGGGCTTAATGTATCTGTACGCGCAGGCTGACCTGGACCGAAACTTGTCGCTATCGGTCAATTTTCTGTATGTCAAGGACCAGTCTACCTCATGATTCGGTCGGTTGTTAGCCAAAATGGACTTTATAGACCTACGGTCATGTAATGATTTGCTTGGCATCATGCATGACGCAGATGCATTAAGCCCCTCTTTGACAGAGCGTGGCTCAAATACGTTTAATGATTATCTATATTTTAAAAAAGGTTATTTTTAATAGTCACCTGCTGTAAATTTGTTTGAAAAAAGATTAAGGACAAAACGCTGCAGTTTGGAGCGCGTTCAAAGTCATACTAAGTTTAAATGTGCAAGACACAATGAACAAAATGTTATCAGTATATCTTTACGACGTAATTCAGTAAATACTTGTCAATAGTATAATAGCAATTATTTTTTCCTTGATATGAATCAGACAAGTTAAAATGGCATCTCATCAAATTGTTGCCGCCTCTTCTTAACCCTTTCACAGTCTAGGGCGAAAAAGGGGGATTTTGCAGATGGCATAGATCATAATCCGACTGCACAGACCGTGCAGTCTGATCTTTGATCTACACTGTTTGTTTAGTTAAGCCTATAAGATAAAAATCTGTCTGAGTTTTTTTACTGCATTTTCAGCCGTCGAAAGAGGTCGGCTATATCCATGTATATTTAGCACTGAAAGAATTCATCTCCTAATCGGACAGTGGAAATCCTAGATCAGACTGCACATTTTGTGCAGTCTGATCTTGATCTATACTGTCTGCAAGAGGTCATTAACGAATTGTTAAGATTTCGATAAAGTTGGAAAGACAATGAGGACAAAAAATGCATTTATGGCTGGATCAACAAAATTCTTTAATGACACCAATTACATGTACAATACTTAAGCAATATTCAAACGAGTGTAAATTGATCATGACAATAGTAGACGCTATAATAGCCTATTACACACAATCCCAAGTCTTGACGACCCTGAGAAAGACAGCTTTTGAAAACATGGTCGGAAAAGGAGAAAATGTTGTAACCAGCCACAATGTTTTCTCTATCATTTCAATGACAGACTTCACCTTTTGAGCTATAATGATCTAAATATAGGTGAAAGTTATCCATGTTCATTTAGCTTCAAAATAATCATGGAAACAGTAAATGGAATGGGTAATTATTGTTCACAAATCACGGTTATTTCTATCACGAAGGTATATAGATAACGGAGGTATAGAATGAACAGCGTGGTATGATACAGGATCGAACCTGGGACGTTTTCTTTACCGCAGAAATACTCTCCTGACAAAGCATGGGACTGGCTTTCTATGATCTGCCTTCAAGTTGTGTGTGCCGCGCCCCCGTAGTTCAGTCGGTAGAGTACAGGACTTGAGAACAGGAGGTCGCTGGTTCGATCCCCAGCTCGGACAATTTCTTTCCGAGGATTGATGAAAGTCATTGCGATAGGATTCATTCCTCTCTCACCGCTGACCATTGTTTCGAGGATGGCTATGTGGGAAAGTAGGCAGTGGCTTGAAAAGAATATTGTGCGTAGTACTGGTACAAGAAACTCCAGGAAAGCATGGATAGGTGCACTGGCCGCCGTGATATAATTGAAATAATGTTGAAAACAGCGTTAAACACCAAACAATCAATCAATACAATCAATCAAGTTGTGTGTGAGTTCAGGCCGCGACAAAAACACGCAACTTTGATGGAAATTCGTTTGTTTTTTTTTTATTGAAGAAAAACAAAAGGCATGGACAAGAACGGATTCCAAAGTCAAACAAACAAAGATAAAAAAAAAAAGTAGCACAACAAACACAAATATCAAAGACTTTCATCACAATTTTCGAAATGTTCATAAAACATAAATTATACTTTTATCAGCTTTACATCATTACATTACAACCGCCCTCGTATTCATAGTTTACAGACAATTCGCCAATAAAATTCGGCAATTTGGATCAAGTGCAGTTACTGAGTGGATTCATTTTGTAGTGAAGATGGCAGAGCCTTTTCGAGTGCATACAACATTTCTGGTAACCACCCTCAGCACGGCATTCGCCTTAATGTGACCTGAGCTGTTAAAGCAAAGAAAAAAAAAAACATTTGGTCTGATGAGAAAGTGAACGATGAACGATAGTAAGCATTATTATTATTAACACTTACACGAGTAGGAAACTTCATATTCGGAGCCAATGGATCCGATGAGAAAATGTTGTGTTGGTCTTCCGGTTCCGAAATTGTCGGCTCAAAAACAATTTAAAAACAGGTAAGCTCGTCATTCTTTGTAAGTATGTGTTCCTATGTCTGTGAAATTCCAAAAAAGGGGGATGTCATGCAATGCTTAAGTCTTTCAACGTGTTTTCTACACTACGGAAAGCCGTGAAATGTGTACAGTATTGTCTGAACCAATTGTGCCGTGGGTTGACCGTAGCCGAAATAATACGTCATGAACCTAGATTCAGTCTGTTATTGCCATTAAATTGGCAAATAAGAGAGAGGTTCGCTGTCCTAAAAACATGGATTAGTATCTTGAACTGTTATAATCGCTGCTGGTAAAGAATTGAATGATATAGCGTAAAAATGATAAAAACAAAGACGGGCTCCGATTATGTGAACCGGCTCTGAATATGTAAGTTGGCACCGATTGATGAGGGCTTCCTTATGCTAATTTACTTTTTGTTAGAAATTACTTAATACATAAGCTCTGTTTACCCGGAAATATCCTTCAGTCCAAAATCTGATACATTTGTTCGATGGAACGTGACAGACTTTATGACAGTACAAAGGACTCATGTTGTCACAATTGAAAAATACTGTCTAACATTAGTCTATCAAAATTTTGAAAATACTTTTGTGTAGCTTTTGATTAACCGAATGGTCTATAAATATGTGCAATTGTAATGCTTTCGTTGTAAGTGCAGCCAACACATAAACTCATATAATGAAAAATATTTGGCATCTTCGGAACGTTGTATGGTCTTCAAATAGTCATTCAAAAGCTAAATAGAAAATGTAATCCAACTATCGCTGCAAAAATGTTGAATTTAAAAAAAAATGAGTCTGCAAAGAATATTTGATTTTCTGCCAAACTACACATGCATATTACAGAAGCCGCATTACTCTGGCAATAAGCACTGTTCCTTTACAAGTAAGAGAAGAGATGAAAATGATACACGCAACACAAGTTCGAGTGGTCTACATACATAAAAAAACGAACAACGTTGTCTTCTTCACAATCTCTGGTACGAGCGGTGAAGTTGTAATAGACCTTAAATTAATCAATATTCGTTGCCCACGTATCTTACCAAAGAAGCTAAGGGTTAAGGTTCGCGTTTGTGAACGAGAAGTTTAATATTGCAGTGTAATTGAATGTGTGTAAGCAAACTAATGACGCACGCATTGTAAATGTGACACATCTTTTTTCGAACTATTGCAGATTTGATTGCTTTTTTCAAAATTCATAAAGCATTGGTTGGAAAAATGGTGTCATGTAGCATTTACAATGCGTATATCGTTAGCTTGCTTACACGTCTCAGTTTGAGTTTGTTGTTCTTTTTGTGTGTGTAACTCATGCTTAAACATAAAATTGTTACCCGAACTGTTTATGTGTAAGACGTTACGTTTCAGGTTTACAACATCAGCCTATTCCCCTTATATATTAGGTGACCACTCACTCATTCACTCACTCCAGCCCATTTTCAAGGTAAGAGATACATGTATACAAAACAAAAGATCTACAAATGGGCAATGAACTAATGACTGAATGAATGCACGGATGCTTGAATAAATGAATGAACTAATTTATTGTGGTAACTTATATTTTATACATAATTGTTTCACTTACTCTCTTATCATTTTTATTTTATTTTTTATGTGGATGAATGCATTATAAATCGTACAATGCAAATTCATGTATGTATGTAGACTATTGAAACGTTGCGTGTATCATTTTCTTCTCTTCTCTTACTTGTAAAAGAACGGTATTTAATCCCAGAGTAATCGGGCTTCTGTAATATGCATGTGTAGTTGGATAAAAGTTTTGTTTCGCAACATAATCAAATATTCTTTGCAGACTCAATGTTTTTATTCATTATCTCTGCTACGACAGGTACATTCCATTTTCTATTTAGCTTTTGAACGACTATTGGAAAATGCCAAATACTTTTCATTATATGAGTTTATGTGTAGGCTGCACTTACGACGAAAGCATTACAAATGCAACATACAGACCATTCGTATATTCAAAATTTAGATAGACTAATCTTAAACAGTATTTTTCAATTGTGACAATATCAGTCCTTTGTATTGTCATAAATTCTGTTACGTTCCGTCGAACAAATGTATTAAATTTTGAACTAAGGGTATTTCCGGGAAAAAAAGAGTTTATGAATTAAGTAATTTCTAATAAAGAACTAAGTTAGTAAAAGGAAGCCCTCATCAATCGGTGCTGA
Organism: Tridacna gigas; assembly: GCA_945859785.2. Taxonomy (NCBI): domain Eukaryota; kingdom Metazoa; phylum Mollusca; class Bivalvia; order Cardiida; family Cardiidae; genus Tridacna; species Tridacna gigas. The sequence continues at coordinate 8,037,255 of OX244031.2, read as the reverse complement.
CTTACATATTCAGAGCCAGTTCACATAATCGGAGCCCGTCTTTGTTTTTATTATTTTTACGCTATATCATTCAATTCTTTACCAGCAGCGATTATAACAGTTCAAGATACTAATTCATGCTTTTAGGACAGCAAACCTCTCTCTTATTTGCCAATTTAACGGCAATAACAGACTGAATCTAGGTTCATGACGTATTTTTTCGACTACGGTCAACCCACGGCACAAATAATTCAGACAATACTGCATACATTTCACGGCTTTCCGTAGTGTAGAAAACACATTGAAAGACTTAAGCATTGCATGACATTCTCCTTTTTTTGGAATTTCAAAGACATAAGAACACATACTTACAAAGAATGACAAGCTTAACTGTTTTTCAGTTGTTTTTTAGCCGACAATTTCGGAACCGGAAGACCAACACAACATTTTCTCATCGGAACCATTGGCTCCGAATATGAAGTTTCCTACCAGTGCTTAAGCTGCTGAATAAATGAAACGCAAATTTCTACTCAATACTAAAAGCCCAAACATTGCGATTACGTTACAAAGTTGATTTCACCGGAAAGAAAATACCGTGTCGGACAGTTCTGTGCAGTCTGATCTTGATCTACACTGTCCACAAAAAGTCAGTGAGTCGAGATTAGTAGCTTAAGGGTTAATATTAGTATTATTATGAGCTTTTTTCTTATATTTTCAAAAGTGTTATACGAAAGATTAGACTGTACGGTCTGTACACTCTGATCATGATCTATGTAGCCTGCAAAATCCCCTATTTTAGCCTATGGCTACAATACTTGGTGATCATGATCTATGCCGCCTGCAAAATCCCCTATTTTAGCCTATGGCTACAATACTTGGTGATCATGATCTATGCCGCCTGCAAAATCCCCTATTTTAGCCTATGGCTACAATACTTGGTGATCATGATCTATGCCGCCTGCAAAATCCCCTATTTTAGCCTATGGCTACAATACTTGGTGATCATGATCTATGCCGCCTGCAAAATCCCCTATTTTAGCCTATGGCTACAATACTTGGCGACAATTTGATGTGAAGCCATGTTAACTTGCCTGATTTACGAAGGACTACTTTATCATTGACAGATCGCTATTGAATTTCGTTTCGTAGATATCGATAAAGTTTTGTACATTGTGCTTAGTAAGCAAAATCTTTGTATAAATTTGAACTCGCTCCAAAATGAAATATTCAGGCCTTCGTTTTTTTAAAACAAATTTACCGCAAGTGACTATTGAAAAAAAAAAGTAAAATATGGATAATCATTGCAGATTTATGTTTAATAGATGAACACAAGTGAAACTTTGAGTAGAACGGTGTGTAACTGACCGTTGCGGAAATGTTTATGCTTTTCCCTGAATTTTTTCGAATTTGGTCGACAGAAATACACTAAAAGCTGTCAGTAGTAAAGGAGGGTAGCAGCGGGACACGGCACCACCGTGTCCCGCTGCTACCCTCCCTGGCGTCCGAAACTGGGGTATTTTGTCCCGCTACCGTCCTACCACGAATTTTGGTAGGACGGTAGCGGGACAACTTCCCCCCCAAAAACGTCAAAAATGGCCAAACCGGAAGTGGACCTTGCCCCCCCCCTCCTCACACCACTGCAAAAATGCGCGCGCAGAAGAGGAAACCGGAAGTAGAATTCCTAGCAAAGAGTGGTGTGCCACCGTGTTTGTTCGGGTTGATCCTGCGTTTTGATTGGTCGAGACGTTTTCCCGCCGAAATTTGAATTGGAGATGTGTGACACCACAGACTGGCTCGAGGAAAAGAAGGTGTTCCACCATCTTCGCTCTGTTTGGTCTTTCTCTAGTATCGTGTTGGACTTAGTCTTTTTTTCTCCGTCTTTATTCGGTGAGATGTGCCACCGTCTTCGTTCACCTCTGTAGGACTGAGCCATTTCTCTATCACCGTGTTGGACTTAGTCTTTTTTTTCTCCGTCTTTATGCGGTGAGATGTGCCACCGTCTGTAGGACTTAGCCATTTTTCTGCTTTCGTTCAACTTAGCCATTTCTCTGTCACCGTGTTGGACTTAGTCTTTTTTTTCTCCATCTTTATTCGGTGAGATGTGCCACCGTCTGTAGGACTTAACCATTTCTCTGCTTTCGTTCAACTTAACCATTTCTCCGTCATCGTGTTGGACTTAGTCTTTTTTCGAGACAAAAGATCTTGTATTGGACTTAGCAATATTGACAATTTGGATAAGTAGTCTTTCTAGGGTATTGGTTAGCCCTGAAAAGGGCTGTTTTGTTTTTTTGTGGTTTTCTGTCTTTCTTTTTGCTATGTTTTTTCTCATCTTTTCTCATCTAATGAGAGCTCTTCTTTGTTTTCTTTTGGTACTTTTTTGAGTGTTGAGTTTTTTGGGATCTTGAAGTTCTTGAATTTATCAATGTTTTTTCCATGTTTTCCCAAACCTCTTTTTGGTGAAATTGTATAATCGTGATCGTATCGTTGTTTTTTGTTAAGCTGGGTATCATCATCTTTCTCTATTTTTCGTTTGATTATTCTTATCTTCTCTAACTTTGGTTGTTGATCTTTCTCTGTCTGTGTTTCCTTTGAGTGTTGATTTTTTTCTAACTGTTTTTTCTTTGATTGTTCATCTTTTTTTGCTCGGTTTTCCTTTGACTGTTGTTCTTTTTTTACAGTAGTTATGATGAATTCTGTTAACTTTTGAATACTGGTTTTATCGAAGTTAACCAGTACTGGGGTCTTTGCAGGAGCTGATGAATTCTGCTGATTCTGTTGACTCTGTTGGGTTTGCTGGCATAACGTCTCAATATTTTTACTGAGTTGGGTCATATTTGTGTTCAAACTCTTCACCTCGTCTAAAAGCTGAGCCATTACAGAATCTTGTTTTGAAATCATCTGTCTCATTTCTTCTTCAAATCTATTGTTTGATACTCCCATTGGGTTGATGAATGTTGAATTCATGGTTGAAGATAAAATATCTCCATTGTTTTCAGGTTGTGGTAAGGAGTTGTCTAAGATGTAATCAGCTAAGTTGAAATCCATTTTCCGTTAACAGTTTGTTTTACTCGCACTACTCGAGAAACGAGAGGCGAATGGTTGTAGAGAAATATCGTCAGCGTTTTATAGGTTGGTAGGGGGATTGACCTACTTCGATACAGAATTAAGAGAGCGCGGACCCGGTAGAGAGCATGTAGGTAGAACATAACAGCTAGAGAGAAATAATGGAAATCTTGGTTGTTAACTAACCGATTGATCTGTTCTCTATTGTGAATGTAACATGTCCTATGATTGAACGAAACAGTTGAATTCTAGTCAAGCAGAGATTATATTGTCTTTCATTTCTCCTACATAGTTATAATGGAGATGATAATTTCCTTAGAGGAAATACTTTTGCCTTGACTTTTTTGTTTTTTGACAATTTTGAAAAGATAGAACTTTTCTTGTTGAATGTTAGCCCTGAAAAGGGCTGTTTTTCGAAGATTGCATTTTTTAACCTCTTCGTCTATCTCTCATGGCCTCTAGTTCATCAAGTAACCTGACGAGTGCTAGTAGATCACGACGCATTTGTCGTCGACGTTCCCAATCTTCTAAACACCTTACTATCGAAAGACATGCCACCGCTCCAAACATTATCATGCAAAACATTTTTATTCTCAAGTATTGAGAGAAAAATGATTAAAGGAAAAAACTTCGCTGACTTTTTTGCTGCCAATCCCCAATCTACCTACCCAGAGAGGGGGCTATATGTCGTCTCAGTCTGGGTCAGGCAAAATCGATGTAGGACTTAACCTTTTCTCTGTCATTATTGGAGTTAGCCTTTCTCTATCTTCGTTGAGCTTAGGCTTTCTCTATCCTAGTGTAGCATGGGGACAACATTGTCCCCATACTACGACTGCCCTATGGTCTCAGGCTGGTGGACTTAGTCTTTTCCTCTCCAGTCCCCGGGTTAGCTACCCAGAGAGGGGTTATATACCACCTCCCGATGGTTCAGGCAAAGACTCTGTTGGACTTAGTCTTTTCTCCGACCTCTCTGGTCTTGGTCTTTTTTCCCACGAATTGGTCTGTACATCACCTCAGAATGGTTCAGACAATATCCGTGTTGAAGTTAGTCTTTTTCTTCGGTGCGGAGAGTGTAGATAGAACATATAGAGCGTTATGTTCTATCTACATGCTTTCGTCCACGTTCGCGCTCTTAATTCCGACGCAAAGTAGGTCAATCCCCCTACCAAGCTATAAAAACCAGCGAATTCTTCTATGGACCATTTTCACGATGGAGCTGTCCGAATTCTGCTGTGGGTTGTTCTGTGGAAGAGGGTTGAGAAGAGAAAACGGTAGGAGTCGAGAACCCTCTATCTTTTCTCTGATTTTGGAATTAACTTGCTCAGATAGTTAATTTAATTTCAATCCAGAGAATGGTAAAAAACACCTCTTTTCAGGGTTAGCCAATACCAAGAAAGTTCTATCTTTCAAAAATTGTCAAAACAAAAAAAGTCAAGTCCTATGCATATGTCGGATACCGTTGATATTCTGAAATGCTGATTTCCTACAGGTTTTAAAATATTTTTTACGTTTAATTTCCTCATCGATGGATGGGCCTGTTAAAATGCTCGATATTTGATCTATATTTTGTCCTGTACGTGGTTCTTTGTTTTTGGTAATTTGATTTTCAGTGATGTTTTGTGCTGCCAACGTAAACCGATTTTAAAATTTCTTCTTGTATTCCTGCTTTCAGCATAGATTCTCTTTCAGTCGCTTTGTTGACTTAAATCTCACAAATAGCTAAAAAACGAAGCTTATGTGATAGTAAAGCCCTGTTTTATTCACAGTCGTTTTCCCAAAATCAGTTCATCTCAAACGGCTTTTTTAGAGGTGACTCCTCCGCCTCCTCGTCAGTGTCACACAGACCGTCGACATGAACACATGCAATATATGCGCTAAACAGTTTAAACGGAGGGATAATATGCTGCGTCACAAAAGAAGCGTTCACCACCAGGACCAAGATTCTGACATGAAACATTCCGAGGATATGGAGCAACAGACTTACGAAAGCACTGACAAATCAGAGAGTGACGAACCAGAGAGTGACGAGCAACAGCCTTACGAAAGCACTGACGAATCAGAGAGTGACGAGCAAGTGACAAAATACGACCCATGGGATATTCTCATACAAGAGGCAACTGAGCAATGTCGGGAGGCTTTTGAGGAGACGGTTTCTAAACTTACCCGACACAACAGATTAGGAATAACGGATGCAAGGCACAAAGCATACGAAGATTTACGGTCATCTTATCGGAAAGCACTAGTTAACGTCTTACAGAGCAGGATGGTGTGGTTTAATGCAATGAGGAAGGATCCGGTATACAAGAGTATGCGCAAAAAAGTTAGCGATCTGATGAATACGGAGAATTTCACTAGAGACGAAGCTTGGAAATATACCATAAGCAAACGCAAATATTTCTTGGATTCCATCCTCGATGATTTTGGTCCTCCGCCAGTGGAAACAATTGACAATAACCAGGAAAAAGTGATAAAGTGGCCATACCAGAATTTAACTCCTATTTTAAAGAGTTAAACCAATGACATTATATTCGAGTCTTTTGCTGTTTCAATTTAAATCGTAATAAAAATAATATCTATAATACACATCTGTTTTTCTTTTTACACAACCATTCTTGCGATCTGTAATCCGACTCCTCGAAGCTGATCATCACCTAAAACCTGAATCCTCTTCACTCCGCTAGCCTCCTCTTCACTCCGCTAGCCTCCTCTTTTCCGACTTCAAAATGAAATAACTCAAAAAAAGACTAAGACCAACATGGCCTTTTAACCCTAAAGCTACTTAAAGATCGAGTCCACATGTATGTCCACCAAAAAGTGTACAACGATCAGGATTTCGTACTATAAAACACCGCTGAGCGATTCTGAGCTGGCGTATAGCACAATTCCAACAGATCATATAGACAAGCTACAAAGCAATATGCTCTATAACCCTAAAGCTACTTAAAGACTGAGGCCACCAGACAATGTCCAAAGATCATGCTGGTAGGAGTCAAAGAAAAGACTAAGTCCAACATGACGTTTGTATGGTATGGATTTGTGCTATAAACCGTCTCTGACCAACTCAGAAGATAGCGTATAGCACAAAGGGAGACAAATCTTGTCTGACTAATTCAGCCATGATACGGTATATAGCTCATATCGTGGGGGAATAGACTAAGTCCAACGATGGTAGAGAAAGACTAAATCGAACGAAAGCAGAGAAATGGTTAAGTTGAACGAAAACGGAGAAAAGACTAAGTCCAACAGTGGCCTTTGGCTGAACCAGTCTGAGTCGGTATATCGTCCACATCGTGGGAAAAAGAATAAGTCCAACGAAAGCAGAGAAAAGCTTAAGTCCACATCCCTAGAGAGGAAGGGGTATAGCCTATATCGTGGAAAAAAGACTAAGTCCAACATGGTAGAAAAAGCCTAAGTCCAACGGGGTCTTTGCCTGAGCCAGCGTGAGATGGCATATAACCCACATCGTGGGGAAAAGACTAAGTCCACCAGTCTGAGGGCATGGGGTAACCGTAGTATGGGTACAAGCTTGTCCACATGCCTAGAGAGATTACTCCTCTTTTCCTCCTCTTCACTCCTCCATCCTCCTTTTTTCCTCCTCTTCACTCCTCCATCCTCTTCTTCACTCCTCTTTCGGCATATAGCCTATATCGTGGGAAAAGACTAAGTCCAACACGGGATAGAGAAATGGCTAAGTCCAACAATAATAGAGAAATGGCTAAGTCCGACAGAGGTGAAGGAAGACGGTGGCACATCTCACCGAATAAAGACGGAGAAAAAAGACTAAGTCCAACACGGTGACAGAGAAATGGCTAAGTTGAACGAAAGCAGAAAAATGGCTAAGTCCTACAGACGGTGGCACATCTCACCGCATAAAGACGGAGAAAAAAAAAGACTAAGTCCAACACGGTGATAGAGAAATGGCTCAGTCCTACAGAGGTGAACGAAGACGGTGGCACATCTCACCGAATAAAGACGGAGAAAAAAAGACTAAGTCCAACACGATACTAGAGAAAGACCAAACAGAGCGAAGATGGTGGAACACCTTCTTTTCCTCGAGCCAGTCTGTGGTGTCACACATCTCCAATTCAAATTTCGGCGGGAAAACGTCTCGACCAATCAAAACGCAGGATCAACCCGAACAAACACGGTGGCACACCACTCTTTGCTAGGAATTCTACTTCCGGTTTCCTCTTCTGCGCGCGCATTTTTGCAGTGGTGTGAGGAGGGGGGGCAAGGTCCACTTCCGGTTTGGCCATTTTTGACGTTTTTGGGGGGGAAGTTGTCCCGCTACCGTCCTACCAAAATTCGTGGTAGGACGGTAGCGGGACAAAATACCCCAGTTTCGGACGCCAGGGAGGGTAGCAGCGGGACACGGTGGTGCCGTGTCCCGCTGCTACCCTCCTTTACTACTGCTGTCTACAAGAGGTTATGAGTTTGATTTCTTTGCCAAACAAACCAGTGTTTTAACGATCTTGAATAAGGAGGCTTAAAAAAATGTGTGAAAAGGAGAGTCTGCTGGAAACCAGCATTTCCTCCATTTTCCCACAACATTTCTTACCCGTCCAAAGACATACATGTATTTCATTAATTGAACAACGAATGTTGGCAAAGTGTGAGGACTGATGCACTGTTCAGAAAATGTCCATTTCATGGTCTCATTATGGGTTTAGCTGTATTAGGGGAGATAACTCCTTGCATTGACTGGTTAAGAATACATTAGGAGTTTTTACCCTGTGTTATAATAGTTGCTGATTGTTTTGTTGGTATTTTTGTATCGGAGTTTGACACCTTTTTGACAGCTTAGGTCATATCACAGCTGTTTGTGCACCTACACAGGTGTTTCCTGCTTTCTCACATCAGTACTTACACAACTTTCTTTCCAAGTCACCGACTACTTTTCCAACATGAATCAGAGTTGAGAGGCGAAAATCGCCAGAAAGAAAGTTTGCCTCAACCGGGTATCGAGCTCCCAAACAGATTCTTAGGGACACTATTAGACAGGGAAAAAAATAGTTGCTTGCAATAAGCAGTTGAAAATTCTCTTGCTTTGCTTTTCTAAATGTGTATTCTTCCATAAAATCTTTTGTAGTGCTTTGTTATCATGAATCAATGAAATGATCCATGCTCTGGCAAAAGGGGGCTTATTGCATCTCCGTGATACATCACACCAATCAAGTCATCACGTGATCATGAATGCATCAAGTCCATTAAGTCTAACAACCGACTGAATCAAGAGGTAGACTGCTCCTTTGGTATACAGAAAATTGACCAATAGCGAAAAGTTTCGGCCCAGGTCAGCCTGCGCGGACTGCGCAGGCTGACCGGAGTCCATACTTTTCGCAGTTGCATTAAGACTCCTTTTCAAAGAGCATGACTCAAATGTTTGTAGGTCAATGGTAAATTTGTGGACAAACTGATTTTCTTTTGATAACACTTTTTTTTTTTTGCATTACTTAAAACTCTGATATATCTTTGTTGTCAGTCTTGTTAAAACAATTCAGAAGTGAAACCCTTTACCAGACAATCCCGTGTTTTAACGTCCCTGAAGAAGAAGCCTTTTGAAAACATTGTAGGAAAAGGAGAAAATGCTGGTATCCAGCATTTTCTCCTTTTCCCACAATGTTTTCTAACCTATCAACGACAAATCTAACCATCTGAGCAATATTAAATATGTCGTCTGCAAATACCATCAATACGGACCAATATCAAAGTTTATTGCTTTGTAAAGGGTTATGACTGTACCAAGCAAAAACATTTTTGGACTTGTCCAATGGCATTTTGAAGCAATTGAAGATGACGAATGCTGCTGAAAGGCTGGGGTTTGTCCTGGAAAGTTTTTTTTTTTTTTTTTAAAAACATTGTGAGAAAAAGACAAAACTGTGGTAACCAGCATTTTCTCTTTTTACAACATTTTTTTTTTTCAAAATTCTTCTTCCCAAAGGTCGTTTAACTCTTTACCTAACAACAAAATTTTAGACCTGTCCAAATTGAAAGCGTTTGCAGACGACAAATTAAATGTGACTCAAAAATTGAAATTTGTGTTGGGAAGGGTAGAAAACATTGTGGGAAAAGGAGAAAATGCTGGTTACCAGCATTTTCTCCTTTTCCCACAATGTTTTCAAAAGGCTTCTTTTTCAGGGTCGTTAAAAGTCGGGATTGTGTGGTAAGGGTTAAACTCCGGATTATGTGTTAAAGGATTAATCCCTTACCAAACAACAAACTTTTAGACTCGACCAAATTTCAAGCCTCTGCAGACATGAAAAATCAGTGTAGTTCAAAAGATGTAATCTGTCTTTGTAATAATAGAAAACATTGTGACTGGTTTCCGTATTCTGTCCTTTTCCCACCATGTTTTCAAAAGCTGTCTTTCTCAGGGTCGTCAAGACTTGGGATTGAGTGTAATAGGCTATTATAGCGTCCACTATTGTAATGATCAATTTGTAAATCATTTGTGAATGTGGCATGATGAGAAGATTGCCTTTTGATCCTAAATAAAGACTACATTGTATTTGAATCTGTCTGTAATATGATGTTTGTCTTAGATTATTATTTCCATCACGTTATACTCGTTTGAATATTGCTTGTTTAAGTATTGTACATGTAATTGGTGTCATTAAAGAATTTTGCTGATCCAGCCATAGATGCATTTTTGTGTCCTCATTTTCTTTCCAACTTGATTGAAATCTTAACCCTTTGTTTAGGACCTTTTGTGGGCAGTATAGATCAATATCAGAGTGCACAAAAAGTGCAGTCTGATCTTGATCTTTACTGTCCGATTGGGAGATATTTTTCGCCCCCAAAAGTAGCAAAATTTGGGTTTTTAATGTTGGCTTGATAGTGTAACTTATTTATTTAGCAGAATATGGCTAAAAGAAGCTTACCTACCATAGACCTTCTGTCTCTGCAATGGGGATGGGGTAGGGCTGCATTTGACGGTCTGAAGCAGGTCAGTTTTTTTTTCCTTAATGTTGTTATTATTGGTACTGGCAACGATTATATCCGTAATGCCTGTGAAATAAACAATATGTGGCTGTGTTTGACATTTAACATTTAGCCATGCTCTGTGAAAAGGGGGTTTAATGTATCTTCGTAATGGGTTATACCAAGCAAGTCATCACAACATTAGGGGATCCATAAAATCCATTTTGCCTAAAACTGACTTATCATGAGCTAGAACCCTCGTTGGATATGCATAAATAGAGGATATTTGTTGTTGTTTTTTCGGTGAAAGATCGAAATTTATTTCATCGAGTGAACATCATCGGTAATATTTTCACGAGTGAACATCAGTAATATTTTCACTCGTGGCTGCGCGCCACGAGTGAAAATATTACCGATGATGTTCTGCGCGCCACGAGTGAAAATATTACCGATGATGTTCACTCGATGAAATAAATTTCGATCTTTCACCGGAAAAAAACAAATATTCTATTTATTTCATGCTTCTAACGCCTTTTTTTGTCGAGACTTCCATAAAAACCAGTGCAAACTCCCCGTGGTCGGTATTCTCACTGGTCGTACCCGTGTAATATCGAAAAATATTTTCACCGCTATTTCTCGATATCCTACCGGAAAGCATGAAATAAAATCTACGAATTTACAGGAAAAATTTCGCTTCATATTATTTCTGCTTTCATAGGACTCCCGTTCTTTTATTTTACACATTTTATCTTTCAGTCCTTAAAGCACCTTTTACAGCTATTTTTGCCTTTGAAACCAGTGAAGACCAAGATCAGACTGCACAAAACGTGCAGTCTGGTCTTGGATCTACATTATCTGCTTTGCGGAAACACTAAATGCACTCAAATTTGAAATTACACATTATTTGCGTGTGTGTGTGTGTGTGTGTGTGTTTTTTTTTTTTTTTTTTAAGACTGAAAAATGTCCGTTGGTTTTATACTGCATTCTTAGGGTAAATATAAAAGCTGTCTGACCAAATAGGGCACTTTTTGCTTATTTCAAACTTGAACATTCGTAATGGTTGTATTACATTGAAAATAACGGTAGTCTGTAAGCTTTTTTATTTTTTTCGTGCAGAGAATGAATAAAGTTTGCTGTCCAATCTTTGATCTACACTCTTTGACCCGGTGAGCTTTTACCCATAAAAAGAACAATATTGAAATTGCAGTATTTCGGGAAAATATTGATGTTTGAAGGTTCCAAATATAACCATATGATATGTCTGAGACAAGTTTTGTCCTATTCGATTAGAATGACTGATCTAGAAAGTTCAAATTAGACTGAATCTAGAATGATTGGCGAATATGGTCCCTGGTTTTCACGCATAAGGGGGGAAATGAGAGAGTAAAAAGCGAGGTAAATTAACAACGCTAATTATGAAAGTACATGTAATTATAGGTGGGTATTTAAAATCTTGACTGAAGTGTTTTCCTTTCACTCTTTTCAACTAATACATTTATTTTCGATACAAAACCGCACGCTACTCGTAGTTCCATATCGAAGTAAAAAAAAAATGTGGTATATCAAACTGCTTTTAGCTTTTGTGTTCGGAATTGCTGAAACAGGTAAGTATATGTATGCGAGCCATGCTCCGGAAAAAAGGTGTTTAATGCATCTCTGTGATGCACTTTACCAAGCAAGGTCTCATACAATTACAGATCCATAAAATCATGTATGTCTAACAAGCGTCTGAATCCATATGTAAAATGGTCCTTTGACAGACAGAAAATTTACAAATAGCATAAAAGTTTCGACCCATGTCAGCCTGCGCAGTCCGCGCAGGCTGACATGAGTCGATACTTTTGAAAATGCATGAAACCCCCTTTTGATAGAGCGTGGCTCATATACCTGTGTGCTTTCTAGTCAACCGCTAGTGTGCTTATCGAGTGAATTACCTGTTTGATTATGAGTGACAGTCTGTATGCGTGCGAGTCAATGTTTAGTCTACTCATGAGCCAATCATTCGTTTCAAACGTCGAGTCAAGTATTAGTGTGCTCATGGGTAAACCATTGGTCTACTTAGCGTGCTCGCGAGTCAACCATTGGTCAACTTAAGAATTAAGCATTACCGTAAAATGGCGTAAAATGAAAGTAGAACCAACCGTAATACGGTTATATGTGTTTGCTTTGTGTTTAGCGCCGTTTTAACAGTATTTCTGTATTTCACGGTATATGTTAGGGTGGCTGGTACCCCTATCACTTCTGTATCAGTACAACGCACAAAACTCCTTCTAAACTGCAGGCTTCTTCCCCTTTGAATGAAAATAGAGCTGTATGCCTATTTGGAAGTTACATGGATTGAATTCTATCGCAATGATTTTGATCTGGCCTCGAAAAGAAATCTTGCTGAGTCCAGAATCGAGCTCAGAGTTCCTGGACTATCAGCATTGGACAAGATCACAGAGCTAGTGAGCCTTGGCACAGTATCCGTACTCACCAACTGGCATTCTTAGACTTATGCTAGATTTAGAAAGTCATGTAATTTCTTACAGGCTAAACCATTTGCTTTTTCCAATCAGAACTTGCGTTAGTTTCTGTAGATTTAGAAAGAAACGCACCGTCTGATTGGCTAAACCATTTAGTTTATACAATCATAAGTTGCGTTACTTTCTAAATCAAGAAAATTCTTGAGAATTAAACGAAAAATGGTATTAAGATAGGTCGATGAATACGGACCCTGCTGTATGCACTAAAACAAAGAAGAAATCATTAATGATAAGAAAATATTTTTTTCAATGGTGGAGAAGAAGCATCTGGTACATGTTTACGAAAGGTAAACACAGCAGTACATCTTTGCCCTTATATCTTTAAACCAGATGACAAAGGTACAGACTCATCATTACTGAAAGCTGAGCAGACAACAAACGAGAGTCAAATGAAGGGATTCGTCTATGATCGGGTAGAAAACATTATATGTGAAATAAGAAAATATAGGTTACCATAAAACATGAAAACGCAGTGACTTATAGGCTTAGAAAACGACGAAGTCAATTAAAAAACAGAAATCCTCTGAAAAACTAGATTCCATAGCGATTGATTACAGCGTGAGTCTTTTATATGTGGATCTGTTCCTAAGTCACTTCGGTTTTAACATAGAATTCCCCAGCTTTAACCTTGATCTAGCCCGATGAGAAAACATAGGAACTGCACTGATAAGTGGGCTGTCGCCAAAGAAATTGTTACAGTATTTCAACAAAACAAGTTCTGTAATTACAGGTTCTAAGCTATGTCCAGAAAATGAGGGTGTGAAAGGTAAGTATAACATTTATTTATGAATAATCAAACTACTTAAGGTACTGACAAGGTGAATGTGGAATAAGCAGATTTGGCATAGATAAAACTTGTTTGTCCTAACCAAGATTGAAGAAAAATAGTCCAATCCAATAAGTAAGTTAGATATGATTTAATCCGGTGACTTTATCTACTGCCATTCACTTGTCACTATAGGAAAGAAAATGGAAAAATTCTGTTTGTTGGTCTTCAATTGACAAAAGCAAATTAAGAACACATCTATTTGATGATTCGTCGTTTGAACACTTTCTAGAGTTCACTTTTAGATGAACTTTCCGTGCTTTTCACTTCCTTTTCGGTTGGACGAATCCGTAGCTAGACGAGACCTACAACACCCGCGAAAACCACGAGGATAAACCAGTTTGCGTTGGGATAAGAAAAGATGGGCCTGACTTGCATAGATCACTGACTAATTAACAGACATCTTGTATCTTATCGATGACATCTTTTTCAGTCTATGACTTTGTAATTAGACATCGTTCAAATTAAAGTGATAGAGATTTTGAAGTTGATATCAACATTGTTATATTCAACAGAATTACTTTTTCACTAACAGAAAGAGATTCTTTTCTGTGGAGCAGTATTTGGAGACTGTGGGGTTTTCCGTTTCCATTTGGATCTAGGTCACTCTCCAGCAGACTGGGTACTGGGTAGAGCCTTCAGTCTGATCGTTTATCTACACTCTCCGATACAGTATACAGTATTTTGCAGTAAGATGATAGATTCGGAACGTTCATTTAAAAATTCGTCCTTAAAGCCAGAAACAAACGAAGGAGAAATTACTCCTCACTGGCAACTTCTCCATTTGCTTTAATGTTTTCAAAGGTCGCCTGAAACAAAAAGCACGAAAGTATCTTTGAAGGATGTGTTGTACTTATGTTTCTTCAGTTGTACCAGTCTGTACATCAGGAACAGTGCAAGGGGGCGCTGTTGCCATCTCAACGGAAGATCTCCCAAGCCTACCAGAGCTGAACTGCTCCTGCACAATCAATGCCTATGTTGTTGGAGATGAGCCAGTTCCCGTCCTGTATTACTACGGACCTGGATACTCGCCGTGTGGTATAGAGTTCGATGTCGGAGGATACAAATTTTCCTGTTTTCAGGGATACATTAATTTTGGTCAGGCAGTACAGGAAATACGCTTTACGAAGACCTTACCCAGCAGCTATCCTGAAGCATGTTTGCTTTTCCTTTCAGGTGAATCATGACATCATGCATTTCTTCCATTTCTGTCAACTTTGTGCGCTCTTCATACCTCCAGTCTTTCTTTCTTTCTTTCTTTCCACCTTCCCTCGCTCGAAATACCTACTTATCCGCCTATCCCTATCATATAAACGTTTTACATACCAACCTTACCACACGACAAAAAACTACACTTACACAAGTTGAAACCATTGCAGACGACAGATTAAATATGTTTCAAGTGCGTAAAGAGGTCTGCACCAGGGTAGAAAACATTGTTACAAGCATTCTCTCCATTTCCCACAATGTTTTCAAAAGCCTTCTTCCTCAGTGTCATTAAAACTCGGAATTGTGTTGTAAAGTGTTAATTTAGTTTTACGAAGATCTTATCCATAAGTTATCACAATGCTCTTGGGTTCAAGTGAAACATGAAACGACGTCCTTTCTCTCTCTCAAACTCGTCATATCTTCAATGCTCCAACTTTACTTTTCTTTTTCTCTCTTTCTTCTTCTGGTTGTACGAAGTGTCTAGTTGTAACATTTCCTCGTCTTCTAGGTGGACCAAATACAGAAATAAGAATCTCATGCCGGAAGCCGAATATGGCCAATACACCAATGACGACAAATTCATCCACGACAAAACCTGTTTCAGCAAAAACAGCCAGGCTGGCGTCTGAAACTTCCACACGTTCCAGCTCTTCATTTGTCAGTGATGTGTCCAGAGGTGAAAATAGGATTACAACCAATCTAACGACTGTGGTAACAGACGTAATAAATCTTTCTACATTACCAAATGTATCCTATATATCCAAAACAAGTCCGAAAACCACTTTACTCCAATCAGACACAACAGACACGTCAGTGTCAACAAAAGCATCAAGTGAACAGAGTTCTTTGACTACAGATGTACCTAGCACTAAACTTCCAAAAACTTTTAAAACTAGATCAATGCCTACGTCACACTTGTCAGTAACCACCGTTAGACAAAATTCAAACCCACGTGAAACTAATGGTACAGCGGGGCTAAGTTCAACCAATCATTTTTCTTCAAGATCATCAACTGGAAGAAGTGTATTTCCCACATCAGCTGATTCCACAGACAATAATCCGGGTTCTACAACAATAAGTGTTCTACTTGGGAAAGCTCACGATGAAGCGGATCGTACTTACATTATTGGTAATATGATTTTAACCATGCTCTGTGAAAAGAGGGTTTAATGCATCCGCAATAAAGTATCGACCCAAGGTCAGCCTGTGCAGTCCGCACAGGCTGCCCTGGATAAAAACTTTTGCCTTTAGTTAAGTTTTCTACATGTTCAAGGACGTTCTACCTCATGTTTGACAAAATGGATTTTAATTATGGATGTTTATTTCATGCTTTCCGGTAGGATATCGAGAAATAGCGGTGAAAATATTTTTCGATATTACACGGGTACGACCAGTGAGAATACCGATTTCATTTTTTTTTTTTTTTTTTGATGGAAGTCTCGACAAAAAAAGGCGTTAGAAGCATGAAATAAATAGAATATTTGTTTTTTTCCGGTGAAAGATCGAAATTTATTTCATCGAGTGAACATCATCGCAGCCACTCGTGAAAATATTACTGATGATGTTCACTCGATTAAATAAATTTCGATCTTTCACCGAAAAAAACAAATATCCTCGGATGTATAATTATGTAATGATGTGCTTGGTATAATGCATCACAGAGATGCCTATAACCCACTTTTTGCCGGGGCATGAGTCATTTATGTTTGTTCCCGGCATTAAAACTGATATGAAAAGCTATTTTTCGACTTTTCGAATTAAATGTATCACAAGACGACAAATTTGAACTTATTATATTTAGGTGGACTTCTCCGACAGCATGGAAAACATTGAGGGAAAAGGGGAAATTGCGTGTTACAACCTTTAAAACCTCAAAATCTTATTTGAATGTTCTACACCATCTAATTGTGATCTGCAATGTTCGCAAAAGCACACTGATTGGCGCAGATTAACCAATGGTGTAAGGTTTATTTCTCTCTATTTACAGTGATTGCTGTATGTTGTGGTGTACTGATTGCGCTACTTATCGCCGTGTTTGCGTTCCTGTACAATTTGAGGTAATTCCTTTAAGAATTTAGTCAAATATCTCGATTATTCAAACATCTGAAAATTCGAATATTTAGAGTAACTTGAAAACTACTGTTATGTTTGTTATCGTATGACGGAAAAAAACCGATTACCGCGGAGCAAAATGCAACGGGAACTTACAAAGAGTGAGTACATAAGTTCATGTTTTACTTTTTATACGTGTCAGCAGCACTTCACCTTATTATCATTTCACAAGTTTTACCGGTATCATATACGAAATCAAATTCTCCGAAAATCCAGGAAATCACCCACCCACTGTTTTGCCATCAATTCGTAGTGGGCTTCATTATTACAGCAACTCACGCTTTCTTCCCACTGACCATCCTACTTTTCAAGCTCACATCATGACATTAATCATCATTGTTCAGACTGTTGACAAACAACTTTCCAAAATACTCACTGTCTTCAGATATGAGGATGTATATGAGCTTGTATAGAAGACTATTACTTATCTCCATGATGATCAATTTTCTTGTGTTTTATTACTATCTAGACACAGAACTCGGAGTAGAAATAAGTTGATACCGAAAAGGGAACACACAGCTACAACGTACACATATATAGACGCCTTCAGAGGTGACACTATCACTTTACTGAATGAGCCAGTATATTTTACCGCTACACCGGCTGAAACAGATAGACATCACGATCAGAGATTAGAGACCAGTCCAGTAGCATTGGACATCTCAGCAGCACCGTTCAGTGATACCATTGTTACACCAACACAAACGGATATATATGCGGTCGTCACCAAAAGACCACCAGTATTTCTGACACAGCCAGTGAAAAAAATGGTATCTTTTCAAGGAGCCGGAGCCGGAAGTGGCCAAGGGAAGCATTCGCCGTCAGAAGGACAGAGAAAGCCTGTGTCTCAGTTCGGGATCTTACAAAGGAGAGAATCTGCAAAGTTAGAAAGGAAAATATCCCAGATTCAAAGAGATATCATTGGGAATCGAGATGCAAGATCGCAATATGATCACATTGATGTAGATATGCATACATTTTGACTTGCCTTAATTATTGAGCATTATAAGCCTTAAACTGCTAGAAATCTATATAGATAAGATCCATAGGATGTGACATAAGTTGACATTTGAGGTAAAGTTTTACAAAAGCAGAAAAAAGTTATAAACCCTTTCCCAAATAAGCCCAGGTTTTCACGTGTCTGCAGTACAAGTCTTTTGAAAACACCGTGGGAAAAGGAGAAATTGCTCGTAACGAGCAATTTCTCCTCTTCCCACAGTGTTTTCTACCCTTTTTCAGACCTTTCTGCCATTTTCATCAAATTTAAAATTGTCGTCTGCAAACTCTTTCAATTTGGACCAGTCCAAAATTTGTCGTTTGGGAAAGGGTTAAGCGAGCCTTTGACGAGCTCTAATAACATTAATTTGTAGACGAGCTCAATAAAATTTTACTTCAATAGCCAACGAATGTCAGATTCTTTTCATCAAAATAAGAGTATATCAAGAACCATAGTTCATGGTGTGTAAAGCATAGGCTTAGATGTACAACTGTATTGACATTTCCATGAAGCTAATCGCTTCTTTAAAAGGTAGGACGGAAAATAATTCCAGAGATATTTGCATATGATGATTATGTTTTGATTCAAAAGATGATAAAATGCTCATCTTTGTCACGATCACCAATTTTGACAGTTACTTTCGCAAAGAAATCTGGGTCAGTAATGTCTGAGAAATGGGGCGTATGATTACAGAGTGTGGACCAAACACGGCACTATTTGCTAGTCTCAGTCGTGTGTAAGATAAGAACATTCGTAATGGCTGTACTACACTGAAAACAAGGGTAGGCATGCAATAAAAAAAAAACATATCCAGCCGATTGTAGAAACCGAAATATTAAGATTTCATTGTTCTATTCACCGGAAAAATCATCACTGTATCGGACAGCTGTGCAGTCTGATATTGGATCTACGCCGTCCGCAAAAGCATAGTGTGCCTCCCTGAGCAGTATGAGGCTAAAGCTTTACTTTACGGTGGATATATGAGCCATCCTCTGGTAAAAGAAGGCTTAATGCATCTCCGTGATCCATGATACTAATCAAGCTATCCCATAATTATGGATCCATAATAGCCACTTTTTTTAACAGCGGACATAATCATGAGGTAGACTGGTCCTTGAACATACAGAAAATTGATTAATAGCGAAAAGTTTCGGTCCAGGTCAGCCTGCGCGGACTGCGCAGGCTGACCTGGTTCGATACTTTTCGGAAATGCATTAAGCCCCAGCTTAACAGAGCATGGCTCATATACAATCGTCATTCTCCAAGGCAGTCATGATTAACCTCCTGGACCCGTAGTCACCAATGATTCTAAATTGCATCCATAGTCTGATTCTAGATTGAGAGAGTATCACAATTTCTGATTGGCTTAAACACTTGGTCTGACCATTCAGACATTGTGTTACTTTGAAATTTAGATTTTCTTTTAGAAATCGAGTAAGAATGGTATTCAGTTAGTATTAGTGAGACATAGGAGAATATTCGAGGGAAAAGAAATTGACTTGGAAACATATTTTACAAAAAGGCAAAACTACGTGTATAAGTAAATCTGTGCTTTTCCCTTGATGTTTTCTTATCAAAAGTTGCCCACGTCAAGTGCAGCCCGCCCGGGTAGCTCAGAGGTTAGCTTATCTGACTCTTGACCTGGTGGTTGCGAGTTCGATACCCGGTTAAGCCATATTTTCTCTCTGGCGATTTTTCGCCTCTCACCTCTGATGCTTGTGAGAAAAGTAGTCAGTGACTTGGACAGAGAGTTGTATCAGTACTGGTGTGAGAAAGCCGCGAAATACACATATGCGTGGGTGCGCTGACCGCTGTGACATGACCTAAGCTGTTAAACGGCGTTAAACTACAATCAATCAATCAAACCACGTCAAATGCATGCAAGCTCATACTTCACTCATTACCAATGAAACGATTTTGATTCAGGTGAAACTTAGAAAAAAAATCGAAGGAAATAAAAATAAAATGAGCAATCGTGTGTGAAAAGAGGGCTTAATGCATCTGCAAAAAGCATCGATTCCGATCAGCCTGCGCAATCCGCGCAGGCTGACCCTAGTCTAAACTTTTTGCTGTTGGTTAATTTTCTGCGTGTCCGATGATCAATTCACCTCCAGATCCAGTCAATCGTTAGGCTAAATGGATTTTATGGATCCATAATTATGTGATAACTTCCTTGGTATAATACACAATGGAGACGCATTAAGCCCCCTTTTGCCAGAGCGTGGCTCAAATATATTATCACCATTACTTTAAAAGATTCAATACCCCTTCATGTATACAGAACTGAACTGAACTGACATTTATTTTTTTACGTATACAAGATGTACATTGTCACTGCACATCTACATACAGTGAATATACATACATATAATGATCATTTCTCCTTTTGCCACAATGTGTCCAAAAGCCGACTACGGCAAGACGAAAAAGCCCAATGTTGGTGGTAAATTTAGATAAAGAAAGATGGATAAGTCGTCAAAATTAATGAGAGGAAATGAGAGTTTAATTTTTTTACGTACGTTGTTTTATCGAACCAACAATTAATGTCAAACAGAGGATTGAACACATATAAAACATATTCATTATCATTGACACGTGCGTCCGTTCGGCTGTTTTTAACAAGCATTTACTGCAGGGAGTACTAAAGCTGTGATGTTTACAATGTTTTATCAGCTAATTTATTTTTCATTATATACATGTTTCACTTATATTTTGTTTGATACTACAATTACAACGTGCAAGTAAATAGAGTAGGAACAAAGGCTTTGAAGTTTGTACATATATTTAAAGTGGTGTTAATAAATTTTGTCTATTGAGAAACTGAATAAACTTTAGCGGAATTATTGTCTCTAACCAACAAGTGAATGAAGATATTATATATTTATATGGATATCCATACAGATATTTAAAACAAATATTTTTTTCATTCCAATATTATAATTTTCATTTCTTAAAAGAAAAAAATAATAATAATGTAATGAACAGTTGCTGGGACTATTGGCTTACGTTCGCTAATACCTGCACTTATAAGCTATTTGGTGGAATATAAGAAAAATATCTCAGTAAATTCTCGTCGTGCATGTAATAAATCACATGGAAATTTTCAGTCAGTTGTAAAAAAGGAAAAATTGAGATTTGAAGATTTTTTTGCCGAAAGAAAGTCCTGACATATCAGACAGTTTAGACAGAAGACCAGACTGCACGTTCTGTGCAGTCTGATCTCACCATCCAATGTCAACAACAGTGCACTGAAAATTAAGATTTCACCGTTCCAACTTCATTTCTCGTACAGTTTTTCTCTTTAAAAGATGACTCTGATAGATCATAGATATTTGTAACATCATGAACGTTACGTTATCCCTCGGAAACACTTGGAAGAGAGCACTTTTTTTTTTTTTTTTTTGTTTTTGTTTTTTTGTTTTTTTGTTTTAATTAGCTTCAAAGAAAGAAAGAAGAAAAAAGAATCACACGTGAATTCTTTTTATGTAATAATTGTAAATGAATTGTTCAAAAATATTTTATTTAAGTTTTGTACAACATTGGAATTACGACCAAAAAAAAGTGACAGAGATCGGATACATGGAAGCTGAGAAACTTATATTAAATAAACGGTTCATTTCTAAATACAGTGTAGAACAATTTTAAATGTCTAAATTAATTCTATTTAATGAGTAAAATTCCAGTGGAAGTATTCGAAAATATATATCTCACAGGCACTGATATATCTTTCCTTTTTTTGTTAATCTCGGCAATGGTTTCCTTTTTTGACCAGAAAATTAAGAACAATAAGATACGTTAGAAAGTTTGGAGTGTGGCTTTGTCTGCCTTTGTCTGCCGTGGAACGCTTTTTCATTCCCTCAAATTTTGTGTCATGTATTTTCTCTCATGCGCTCTGCACGTTGACAAGTTCACAAACCCTTAACCCTTTCCCAAACGACAAATTTTGGACTGGTCCAAATTGTAAGAGTTTGCAGACGACAATTTTGAATTTAATGAAAATGGCAGAAAGTTATCAAAAAGGGTAGAAAACACTGTGGGCAAAGGAGAAATTGCTCGTTACGAGCAATTTCTCCTTTTCCCACAATGTTTTCAAAAGACTTGTACTGCAGACACGTGATAACCAGGGCTTGTTTGGGAAAGGGTTAAACTGCTAAATAAGTGAAATTCAACTTTCAAGCTAATTTTACGAACCGAAATTTTGCTATCTCAAAGATACTTTTAGGAGGTTAAATATCTCCTTATCGGACAATGTAAGATCCAAGATCAGACCGCACGTTCTGTACAGTCTGATCTTGATCTGCACTGTATGCAAAGGGTCATTGAGTCACGTTCAGCAGCTCAAGGGTTAACATTTATTCCATTACAAGAGAAGTAGAATAGCTCTAAACTTCCCTAAAACTAGTTCTTGTACACGTGACAGTTAAGAGAAGTATCACAAGGAAACACGAATACCTTTTCTTAACTATGATGCAGCGCAGCAGCAATTTAAAGTGCTTTCACGGACAGTAAGGAGTAAGATCAGACTGAACAGAACGTGCTGTCTAATCTTAGATCTACACTGTCCGAAATGTGAGATTTTCTTTTGGGCCTAAGGAACTTTAAAATTCGCATTATTTGAGATTTTTATCGTTGCCCGGATTATTTTTAATTTATTTAGTATTTAACATCAATAATTTTGTGTAAGGGTTAATTTTCATTGTAAAAAAAGCAGGCGCTCTTTTTCCACAGCTTTTTGATCAATTAACATACCACAGAGATGTAAAAAGCCATATTTGTATGGTTACCGGTAAATGAATATTCGTCCTAAGTCGGCAAATTATATCAACGAGGTTAAACAAAGAAAGTCCATAGATCAGCGGTATTTTCAGAGCCATGCTCTGTGAAACGACGGACGGAATGCATCTGCACAAAGTATCGACTCATGTCAGCCTGCGTAGTCAGCGCAGGCTGACATGGTCGAAACTTTTTGCTATTCTAAATCTTCTGCATGGCAAAGGACCATTTTACCTTCAGATCCAGTCTATTGTTAGACTAAATGGGACTTATGGATCCATAATAATGTGATGACTTGTTTGCATCACGGAGATTCATTAAATCCCCTTTTCCCAGAGCATGGTTCATTTGTTTTCTACATATTACCTTATTATTTCGAGAATTTTCTTTGACACAAAATGTGTAATAGTTTTTACAGGCCAGTGTTAGTTTATTAAACAAACAAAAAAAAACCTATTCATTCACGATGGGGTATCTGTTGTTGTTGTTCTGTTTGTGTGGTTTATTCAGTGTCGGATATTGTCAGTTACCCATGAGATTGCCATTACCAATCTTCTGTGGAGAAAGGGCAAGTAAGTAACTTCATAACTTGTTTTTTATATGTAGATCCTTTTTTTTTTTTTTTTTTGTTACGAGTGGGAAGTACCCATTGCCTTAAAGCCCCAATAGCGGCGAAAAGTAAACAATGAGGGTGTTATAATAAGTCTAAATTCAAATCAAACCATTTTAAAAAAGTATGGAAATTATTGTGAAGGTAATAGTCTGTTATTGTCCGAGTGTTAGTCGCTGACAGAAAAATGAATTTCAAAAGTATGCCAAAACTTGCCAGGTCGTTTTATCTTTTGTTTACTTTTTACCTAGTTTTAAAATTCATTTTCTGCCAGCGACTGGCACTTGGACCGACCGGACAATAAAAGATTGCCATCTTCACAATAATTTTCATACTTTTAAAAGGTATTATTTAAATTTAAATGCATTTTAAGACATGCACTGTTTACTTTTGGCCGTTATCGGGGCTTTAAGAACAGTGTTTGCGAGGCACTCATTGATGGGTTTCCTGGCCGCCATACTATAGCTGAAATAATGTTGAAGATGGCATTCACCCATTGGGTTTAAAAAAACAGTATTTATCCCTTTACCACACGAAAAAGATTTCGATTTGTCTAACTTGGAAGCATTTGCATGCGACAATCTATATGTGGCTTAACTCTTTACCACACAACGACCCTGAAGAGGAAGGCTTTTGAAAACATTGTGGGAAAAGGAGAAAACCAGCATTTTTTCCTTTTCCCACAATGTTTTCTACTATATCAAAGACAGAAATCATCATTCGAACAACATTTATTTTGTCGTCTGCAAATGCTTTCAATTTGGTAAGTCCAAAATTTTGTCGTTTGGTAAAGAGTTAAATGCTGGAATTTGTAGTTTAAAGAGTAGAAAATATGGCGGGAAAAGGAGAAAATGCTTGTAACTAGCATTTTCTTCTTTTCCCACCATGTTTTCAAAACCTTTCCTCCACAGGGTCGTTAAAACTCATCACTGTGTGGCACAGGGTAAAACTCGACAATCTTCTGAAACTAACAAAGAAATCTTATAGGTATGACTTTGCAAGAGGACGGAATAAATCCAAGATCAGACTGCACGTTCTGTGTAGTGTAATCTTCATATTTGCCGTTTGCAATCGAACCTTTTTCGCCAGTAGCACTAAAAGGGTGGACTCTCAACCAAACGACAAAAATGTAGACTTGTCCAAATTGAAAGCATTTGCAGATGACAATTTAGATGTGGCTTAAATGGTGGAATTTGTTGTTGATTTGGTTTTTAAACATTGTGGGAAAAAGAAGAAAATGCTGGTTACCAGCATTTTCTCCTTTTCCCACAATGTTTTCAAAAGCTATCTTTCTAAGGGTCGTTAAACTCGGCATTGTGTGGTAAAGTGTTCAACTTCAAACAAACAAAATGTGTTTCCCAACTACTGCATGTACTGGCGACAAGTTAAATGTTACTCAAACAATCGGATTTGTTGTAACAAATGGTACAGCATTTTGTGTGGTTTTGTAAGCTTCTATCAAAATAAGAAAAAAAACGTCTAAATCACATTTGTAATAAACAACAGCACTTTATGTGGGTGCCAATTTGCGGCTGCAGTTTCTTGATTTTCAGTGAGAATTTTAAGTTGATAAAGGGACGTAATTGTGTCAAAAATATTTTGATGATTATCTGTGCTTATTGTATGGGTTCCCTGTGTTATAGTTTACAACTAGTCCGAAGTTGAAGTAAATATCTTCAGTAATTATAGAAATATTACAAAATGTCTAAGTTTTGGCACAACGATAACGTGTACGGTGACGCAGGCGACGACAGATTGATTGTATGGTGGTTAATGCCGTTTTCAACATTATTTCAATTATATCGCAAGTGCACCTATCCATGCTTTCCTGGAGCTTCTTTTTACCAGTGCTCCGCAAAGTATTCTTTCCAAGCCACTGGCTGCTTTCCCACATTACCATCATTGAAACAATGGTCAGCGGTGAGAGAGGAGTGAATCCTGTCGTAATGACTATCATCGATCCTCGGAAAGAAATTGGCCAAGCCGGGGATCGAACCAGCGACCTCCTGTTCTCAAGTCCTGACTACCGACTGAGCTACGGGGCTTGGCAGACGATGACAGGGCGACAATGAAAGACACCCCCGACGTTTTCTTCGAAAACATTCGAGCTAATAATGAGAAACTTGCGCCCTTATTTCTTTCCACAAAACAATTTAAATCCATTTTGTTTTTCCATGGCTATAAATATAAGAAAGCTGCAGATCAAGACACGTTTTATTAGATTTTCTATTGTTATTGCGGGAAGTGTAGATCTAAGATCAAAGTGCACGTTTTTCCCAGTCTGATCTTACCCGCCCGAGGCGTTTGTTTAGAACAAGAATCATTTTGATAATGCATGTTAACATTCGTCCTACAAGAGGAACTTATGTAACGTGTTTTGTAACAATTTTACATAACAATGAAACGGACAAGACACGCTGAAAAAAACGCGTGCATTAACCTTTAAGCTCAGGGCACACATGCAGTAAATTACGTACGAGGGCTGTTCGATAAATTCATGGAATTTTATTGTTAAAACCACATTTCTTCATATTTCAAGCTAAAAATTTGTCTGTAATGGCATGAGCATATTTTAAACTTGATACAGAAATTTTGCAGCTGTAAAACATTTTAAACGCGAAATATGTGTAACTATAGTAACCCATGAAATGTGCATAGCCGGGCTCAAATTTTCTCCTGATTCGAAGCAAGTAACTTTGTGTAAAATGAACCCTCAGAAATGTGTAAAATGCCGCCAACTGTGCAAACGGTCAAATAGCATCATAACAGCATTTCTGTAAAACATCAGCGCTGTGGCACTTCCGTTTACTGCAATAACATAGTTTTTGTCTCGTCAGTGCTAGGTAATTTTCAACGCAATGACCTCTTCATTGGATGTTGAAAAATGAACCCTCAGAAATGTGTAAAAATGCCGCCAATTGTGCAAACGGTCAAATAGCATCATAACGGCATTTCTGTAAAATATCATCGCTGTGGCACTTTCGTTTACTGCAATTACATAGTTTTTGTCTCGTCAGTGCTAGGTAATTTTCAACACAATGACTTCTTCAATGGATGTTGAATTACGCACATTAATACAGTTGTCTTGGACTCGGCAAAAAAACAAAAACAGATCATAAAATTGAATTAGGAATCGACATTTTCAAGTAGTATATTTATTTGTCTATTAGAGGCATGAGCGATTCAGAACATTACTTGAAGATGATCCTCGTGAAGTACGGCCCGTTAGCGTAACGGCGTCAATTTCGGCTTCTATGTTTGACAAGTTAAGACCTTTTCACAATTAGAGTGCAACAAACTGCGACAATTTGGTTGCACGATCGACTTAACCCTTAAAGCGCCTTTTACTGATATATTTGACTTTGCGGCTGGTGTAGATCAAGATCAGACTGCACAAAACGTGACATCTGATCTTTGATCTACACTGTCCGCTTTGCTAAAACACTACAGACGAAAGGAAGCCATGAATTTGCAATCATCTTGGTCTTTTATTAGAATGGAAATGTCCATTGGGTTTATTCGATGCTTTAAGGGTTAAGAACGGTACTCTCACAATGGATCGCAAAAAAAGCTTTCACAAATGCAATAGATGTCATTCAACAAGAGCGAGTGGAAGCGACCGTTGCAAGACAGAGGACATATGCTCGTGCGAACGATCGTACGTTTTCCTGAGTGTTGCTCGAGTAACTGCGACCGGTGTGACGTCACCCATACAAATGGTGGGACTGATGGCATTGTCGCACGCGTTGTCTCAACACCGTGCAATCGGTCGAGCATTTGTATGCGACCGGTTGCACGATCATGAGATTGTTCGTACGAGTGCTCGTGAAACGATCCGGAAATTTATACCCGCCGAAATATGGATCTGGTCAGTTCAACGCCGAATTTTGAAGAACGAACGAAATGTCGTCAAAAAATGCCACAAACACCGAGCAAACAACAGAACTTTAGCAAAAGCAGCTTCCAGCTTCCTTCAAAAAGAATGGAGACCATTTTAGTCGTTGGCTGATTTTTCTCTTTAAGATAGTCGCAAAGAGTCTCTCAAAGTCGTGCAACGGTAGTACAACGGTCTAATAGTCGCATTCAAAACGCAACCGAACGCACGACTGGTAGACAGAGATCTCTAACACACGTACAAGTGTTGTACGGCGTCTAAACGATCAAATACAGTATCCAAGCACAGGCCTTTGAAGCTCCATTTGTCTGTTACGGAACACTAACATTTTTCTTGGTTGATCATCGAATACTTGCCAATTGGTGCATCGCCCGTATATCAGGGAACACTCAAATTTTCATTTACATCGTTACTATAGATAGCACATTGGCGACTGCCTCTATGCTGTATATATTTTCTTCGATTTCGTTGCACACATTGTCTTATTATATACAATATAGAGGCAGTTGCCAACTTGCTATATATAGTAACGGTGTCCGATAAGGAAAATTTCGTTGTCCGGTAATAGACCAATGGAGTTTCAGTGGCCTATAATCCAAGTCACGCAAGCTCGTGCGTCTTGTCGTGCAACGATGTGCAACGTTGAGCAATACTCGTACGAATGTTCGTGCGACAAAGTGCGACTACTTCGATCGCATGCAGTCGCGTCAGAATTTTAAACATGTTTAAAAGTCTAATACGATCGTTTGAGACCGCTTGCAGCTCTGCAATGACTGCGACAACTCCCAAGACACCATGCAAATGGTCGTACCACACTGCTAAAAAAGGTTTGCAGGCGGTCGTAAACTGGTAGTAAGCCAGTTGTGAAAGGGGCTTTAAATAACGACCGGTGGGTTACAGTGCGTGTCAAATCGGACGACATGGGTGTGTTTTGTTCCACAGTAAAAGTTTTTACTGGACCTAGAAACGTCTAAATTGAGCGAGCACTGGTTGTTCGAGGCGATTATTTAGAAAAAGTACCCCTATCTCTTGACTTGTAATGACGCTGATGTTAGTTTTTTTTTACATCCGGAGCCCGGCAATGTACGTTTCCATGTGTTTTGTAAATACTCTGTTGAAAATGTATTTCTTTGTGAATTTGTATAAAATTTAGAAGATGTTTCGGGTATAGATTGTTTGATATCTATGGTGAAAACGATATTAATTGTTCGCTAACTTTATTTTCACAACAAAATTCCATGAATTTATTGAACAGCCCTCACACACACACACACACACACACGTGTGTGTGTGTGTGTGTGTGTGTGTGTGTGTGTGTGTGTGTGTGTGTGAGCCATGCTCTGTGGAAAGGGGGCTTAATGCATCTGCGAAAAGTATCGACCCAGGTCAGCCTGCGCATTTCCGCGCAGGCTGACCTGAGCCAAAACTTTTCGCTATTGGTCATTTTTTTTTTTTTTTTTTGTATGTCAAAGGACCAGTCTACCTCAAGATTTAGACAGTTTTTCGACAAAATGGATTTAATGAATCCATAATAACATGTCGACTTGCTTGGTATCATCCATCACGGAGATGCATTAAGCCCCCTTTTGCCAGAGCGTGGCCCATATATATAGCTGCTCCGTGCAAAGAAATATTTTTTGTCATTTTAGATATCATTAAACATCTTTATAAAGCCGAGGGGCGTTCTGGTAAAAGGGTGTTTAATGCATCTTCGTAATGCATTATAGCAAGAAATGCATCCGATGATACTTTATGTATGGGTCCATGTTGTAAAAAAAAGGAATAAAGAGGGGGGCTGAACCATGGGGTAATAAGGTATTTTGACATGCAGAAAACTTAAGGTTAACAAAAAGGTCCGACCAAGGTCAGCCTGCGCGGACTGCGCAGGCTGACCTTGGTCGAGACTTTTTGCAGATGCATTAAACCACCTTTTCTCAGAGCATGATTCAAATTTATTTGCAAGCACTCTCGAATTTGTCATTTTTTTTTTTCAAAAAAATATCGCAAATTAGCTACATATAAGATAACATATTACTCATGAAATTTAACATTCGTTATTCGTATTGTAATTTTATTCGAAAGTGACATATAGGCCCGTGGGGCCGGGTGTTACTGATATCATTTATTTGTAAATTTGATTCGCTGCTTACACATGTCACTATAATAAAATATTTACTTACTTAAAACATAACGTCCGCAGAAGTATGTTTGACCAAGTGAACAGTATAGTCATTCAGCTATACAATTTAGGGGATTTAGTTTATGATTTAGTTTAGGCTGACGCTTTGAATTCAACCTGACTAATTACGACATTGCTGTAGTTCAATGAGGGCCATTCGTTTAAATAAAATTATCTCCCTTACCAGATAAAGACTAAAGGTTACCAAATAACAGATTGGTCCTTTTACCTGTATTCCTTTGTTTTTATCTCTGATTCTTTTGGGGATGTTGCGATAAAAATAATTTGATTTATGACATTATATAAGGTCCACATGTAATTTTAAAGCAAATCATGTTCTCAATCATCAGAGAAATGCATATATCTCGACTTGTAAAACAATCTAGCCCGATTTTCCAGAGATATTATCTCAAGAATATATTTGTGTAGTGCAAGAAAATCAAGGATAAAATCCAAGTAATCCCCTGATCAGGACCAATGTAGTACTGGAGAGGAATCAAGGGAAATAACTGAAGAATGGCTCTCATTGTAAGGGAATCAGTTCATACACTTACCTGACCATTTAGCCTTCCTTACTGAATAAATGACATAATAATGACTGAGTTTATTTTTTTAGTATAAAGTAAAAGAATTGTTCTGATTATTCATTTGAGCAGTTAGAACTTCTACTATCGATTTACCTTACACCTGAAAGTGGGAGAAGTATTCGAGTTATCAACCGATATATTCGACTTTTTTTGGAATTTTAAGGTGTGCATTTGAAATACCATTATAAACTTCGAATTATCAATCTATACATTTGATTTATCAACCCATACATTCAGATTATCAATATCTGAGAAGTATTAATCTGTATGCTGGAATTATCGGTTGTCTGCTTGATCCAGATTTCACTATGATTATTATATCTTATGCTTTTAGCTATACCATAGGCCACTGAGACTCCATTGGTCTATCACAATGTACAATTTTTAGTAACGGTGTCCGATGATCCACAAATGAAAATTTTGGTACCCTGTGATAGACCGATGGAGTTTCAGTGGCCAATGGCAGTACCTTGGCAAGAATTTGATATGAAATTGAAGTGAAAGGCCCATTAATTTACACTCTATTTCAGTACAAGCTGTATGTCGGATGCAACCCAACCCTAATTCTCAAGGTGAGCAGTATGCCAACATCCACGGTGTTGTGATTCTAACGCAAAGACTGGTGAGTTAGATTTCCTAGATTTTAACCCATTAAGATGGTAAGCGCGACCCGTGGTGCTTTTGTGGACATTGTAGATCAAGTTCAGACTGCACAAAACGTGCAGTCTCATCTTTGATCCACGTTGTCTGTTATAGGATTTTCTTTCCGGTGAAATCAACTTTGAAATCGCAATTTCGCAACATTTGGTTTTTTTTTTACTATTGATTGGAAATTTTCGCTTCAATTGTTTAGCAGTTTACGGGTTAACTTCTTGATTACTCCATATAACGACATTCGTTACCCTTTCGTTTAATGAAGGCCTTTGTTACAGTTTTGTTTTTTGTAATTTTCTATTCAATTTTCTAATCTTTTTTCCGAAAAAAGAATCTTTACGGTGATCTTCGTTATAAACACCTTCGTTACATCTACATATCACTGTTTGTTACAACGGCCTTCGTCACAAAGACTTTCGAGGCCATTTTCGTTATAATATTCGGACTTCAGACGCGTAGCTAGGCACTTCAACATTCACCATCAAAGAATCAAGTAAACGAATGCACTTTCTCAAGCAAGAAAAGAGACCATATCATCTCAGTTTCAAAAAAGCGTTTACCAGAAGATAAAAACTAAATAGCGAACAATGTAGATCGAAGATTACGTTCCGTGCAGTCTGATCTTGATTTATTTTGTCCGCAAAATGTAGCCTGGTCTTTATCTGCATTGTCTGTAAAATTGATAAAGTTGTGGTTGGTTCTTTTAAGTTCTAATATCTATTTTGCTAGAAGAAAAACGACAAAAAAAAAAAGAAAAGAAAATTTAGAGTAAAATTGACTTCATATGTACGAAATTCCTGGCTACGCACCTGGGGTCACTCATCACAACTCAGCCGATTCCGTACTACATCTAACTTGATCGCCGGATCACCCGAGGTTTGCCGAATGACCTGGGGTGTCTTTCACTGAACTGCGTAGATATACGCAATCTTCAGGGGGATTGAATATACACACATAAGATCCCTGCTTTACCCAAAAGCATGAGCTGGCATAAAGCCATGCAAATATTTACTCAAATCATAAAGTTATGCAGTTTAATGAAACTTGATTTCAGATTTGATGCTTGCTTACATAAACAGCGTACATAAATTTCGTGCGAACAAAGTTTAGAGAAATGTACCCCCGGACTGTTTGAGTCCAATGTCAGATTACACGTTCTGTTCAGTCTGATATGAATCTATGCCGTACGCAAATGTCCATGTTGTCACTTATGATGCTGAAAAATACCAAATACCAAATAATTTATTCACAATTTCGGCCACCGGCCTACAATGATCATGATACAATGAATTACACAGTTTGGAGAGAGGTATTTACAAAATATACATAGTAAAATTAGTGTTGCACCCCCTGTGTTTTTAACGTGTTTAATTTTCTGGCGTGAATGATATGAAATGGGTTGGAAATTAGAATCTGGCTGCTGTATACAAGAACAAACAAGTCTGTTGTCTCTGAAATGGAATGAACTGAGGTATCCCTTAACCTCGTGGCAGCAGCTACTGATCGAGCTGTTTCAACCTCTCGTGAGAGGTGTGAGACAAAGACTGCAAGCTGTTTTGCATGCCCCGGGCGGAAGTACGCAATATTGCCTGATTTTGTGTGTCCATTCTCTGCAGGTCACTTTCAACCTGTCGTAAGTTTTGTTTCGACATTAAATTCCATGTTTTAACCAAACTTAAAAGCTTCTCGTTTTTCTTAAATTTGAAAGCAACATCTAGGCAAAAGATTCCCACTTACCATGAGGTCAAGGGATACCTCAGTTCAATTCATTTTATGGGCAAAAGACGAGTCTGTTGGTGTATGCAGCAGCCGAATTCTAATTTCGACCCAATTTTATCTCATTCACGTCAGAAAATCAAACCCGGTAAAAAACACAGGGGGTGCAACACTAATTTTACTATGTATAGTTGATATACACGAAATTGATATACATGAATAGTCCTTTCCCAAAGAAACACGGATTTTCATGTGTCTAAAGTGCAAGTCTTTGGAAAACATTTGAGAAAAGGAGAAATCGCCCATAATGAGCAATTTGTTCTTTCCAAAAACGCTTTCTATCCTTTTAATGAGGTTTCCTCCGTTTTTACTGCATTTCAAGTTGTCGTCTGCCAACTCTTTGAATTTGGAAGAGTCTATAAATTTGTCGTTTGGGAAAGAAATAGTTTCCACTATTTTACTGCAATTGGACGTGTAGTCTGCCAGCTCCTTGAGTTTGGAAGAGTCTATAAATTTGTTTATAAAAGGAGCTAAGTAATTTCGGTTTATGTTGTTTAATTGTTCTTCATTTTCAGACATGTTATACTTACTACTCCCTACAAATCAAAGTAAATATTGAAGGGTTACCGGCTGATGGTAGATGGACCTATCACGGCTTTCATGTTCACGAGTCCGGAGACCTGTCAAACGGGTGTGAGTCCATGGGACCGCATTTTAACCCCTACGGAACTGTACACGGGGCTCCGAAAGACCCTGTCACGTAGGTACATCTAAGTCTCAACGATGGTCATGTGGGAAAGCAGCCAGTGGCTTGGGAACGAAAAATATTTTGCGAAGTACGTAAAAGATACTCCAAGAAAGCATGGATAGGTGCACTGGCCGACGCGATATAAATGAAATAATGTTGAAAACGGCGTTAAACACCATACAGTCAACCTATCAACCAATATATATGACATTGGATACGTCGACAAAATGAACCATGAACCATTAGCCTTCCTGCAATAATCTGGGTAAGATAGATGAACCATGCTCTGTGAAAAGGGGGTTTGATGCATATGCAAAAAGTTTTTTACCCAGGTCAGCCTGCGCAGTTCGCGCAGGCTGACCTGGGTAAAACCTTTTGCTTTTAGTGATTTTTTTGCATGTCCAAGAAGCATTCTAACTCATGACTCGATCGGCTATTAGACAAATGAATGGTATGGATCCATAATTATGTGATGACTTGCTTTGTATAATGCGTCACGTAGATGCATTAAACCCCCTTTTACTAGAGCACAGTTCAAATGCATTGCAATTATTATCATGTAAGACTACCAGCTGAATTAGCTCTCGTCGAAATTTAATAAACGTTGTCTAGATCTATTAGATACGATAACAGTAAATGAACATGCAAATACAATGTTGGGAAATATAGGGTCTGACATGAGTATAGCATTTGAGATAATATTTTTCATTAAACGAGTCTAGAAAAGGGGTTATATGGCGAGCCTTTGGCAAGCCTAGTCCCTTTTTTGTCCACGAAATCAATAAAAAATTATCTCAAAAGCAAACGAATGTCAGATTCTTTTTATCACATAGGCCTACATGTGTAACTCTGTCACAAGGATAATAGTTATGATGTAATAAAACATAGGCCCAAATTTACATTTGTGTTGAAATTTACATGAAACTCGCCTCTTTGGTGTGTGCGTATATATAATGGAGGAAAAATAGTTGCAAAGCAAATAATTGAGTTTGTTTTGAATCTAAAGACGATAAAACTCGCAGCATTGTCACGATCCGATTGTGAAAGTTAATTTCAAAAAAAAAAATTGTAACAGAAATGTTTTATAAATGAGGCGTATGATTACAGAGCTGTAACCAAATAAGGAACTACTTCCTTATTTTAAACGTGTGTAAGATAAGAAAATTCGTGATGGCCGTATCACACTGAAAATAAAGGTAGTTATGTGATAAATCTGTACTTCTTTTTTCAGTCGACGACACGTTGGTGCCCTGGGTAACGTAGTGAAGGACCCGTATGGAAATGTGCAGGGTGCGATGTTTGACAACATTGCCAGTCTGGTCGGGGAGCGCGCGGTTGTAGGTCGGGGCATGGTTGTAAGTCACACCTACCTTCAACTTGACTCTTTATCAAACGGACCCGTGTTTTTAAGACCCTAAAGAAGGCGGCCTTTGAAAACATTTTTGGAAAAGGAGAAAATGCTGATAACCAGTATTTCCACCTTCTCCCGCAATGTTTTATCCCTTCAGAGACAAAGCCCATTGTTCGAATCATATTTAATTGGTTGTCTGAAAATCCTGCTGCAAAAGGAAAAATTGCTCGTGACGGTCAACTTTTCCTTTAACAAGATGTGTTATACAGAGTGACTTGATGTCTCGCCACATGTTTTGAAAATAAAAAAAACTGATGTTTAAAACTGACCTGCTTTGAACTTACTGGTGTCTCGGTTCAAAAATAGATAATTATTTAACTCCATCAATACTTAGAAAGCAGTTCGTGTCACAAATAAGGCTATTTATACACACAATGTCAGGTGGAGGGACAAACAGACTAATAGACAGACGTTCAGACAGGCAGATTCAACGATTCTCCTGATTTTTTTAGGGGTACAACAAAGTAAAACCTTGCAGAAGCCTATACAGTATTTTTGCCCGGCAACATGTTTTATAAGTAGCTATGTGTACAATTATATTTTTTTACAAAAACATGTGTTTTTTATGATTTTATGATACGTTTGGTTGTTGTTGACAATACGGTAACCCTTTACCAAACAATCTCATGTTTCTTGTTATGACCTTGTGGTGAAGGCATATTAAAATACTGTTGTACCATAGGAAGGCTTTTGAAAACATAGTGGGAAAAGGAGAACATGCTGGTTACCGACATTTTCTCCACTTTCCACAACATCTTTTGCCCTTTTTAAGAAAAAAAACCGTCATTTAACAAAACTTTTTTATTTGTCATCTTCTAATACTTTCATCATGGACAAGTCTTAACCCTTTACCACACAGTCAGAGTTTTAACGACCGCGGTGATGAAGACGTTTGAAAACAATGTGGGAAAAGGATAAAATGCTGCTGAGCAGCATTTTCTCCTTTTCCCACAATGTTTTCTACCCTATCAAAGAAAGAAATAATCATATGAGCTAACTATAATTTTTCGTCTGCAAATAGTCGAGTCCAAAATTTTGTCGTTTGGTAAAGTGTTAATTTTTATGGTTTGGTAAAGAGTTGACAAATCAAACCTGTGTTATAAAACGAGAGCGATCAATCACAATAATGAATTTTGACGTTGGGCACACTCATTCTCAATGTATGTAAACAAAAAATTGTTACTGTGACGATCTATCTATCTATCTATCTATCTATCTTTCCGTATCCGTCCGTCCATCCGCTTCCCCCTTCCGAACGCTCGTCCGTGTGCCTGTTTATTTGTGTATTTACCTTTCCTTTATTCTTAATTCATATATTATTTATTT
Organism: Tridacna gigas; assembly: GCA_945859785.2. NCBI lineage: Eukaryota > Metazoa > Mollusca > Bivalvia > Cardiida > Cardiidae > Tridacna > Tridacna gigas. Next base: position 8,001,724 of record OX244031.2, on the reverse strand, counting down.
TTATTCATTTTTTTCCCTATTAAAGATTATACCTGTATTGCAATTATGATGAATGATTGGTTGATTGATTTTGTTTCTACTGGAGTTCAACTGACTAATTTTCTCACATACATCAGAGAGAAAAAAATCGCCCCGAAGAAAGTTTGTGGTATCGGACTCGCTACCACCAGGTCACAACTGAGATACGCTAACCACTGAGCTACCCGTCCCTTTGATGATGATGATGATGATGATGATGATGATTTCATGAAGTACACGACCATCTGGGTCATGCTATCTTGCACTAAATCTTTAATTACATGAACAAGTAAACGATCAGGTCATGAAATCTTATACATGTACTATGTTTCGCCTTCATGTGATATCATTTTACTTTATTTCCACAGCTACACGAACAAGAAGACGATCTTGGACGTGGTAACAACGAAGAAAGCTTAAGGACCGGCAACTCTGGACGGAGGCTGGCTTGTTGTAGAATTGAGCCTTTGTATTGACACTTTGGCTGCTCAGCGCCACTCAAGGACCTTTTGCGGACAGTGTAGATCAAGATCCGACTGCACAGAACGTGCAGTCTGGTCTTGGATCTACACTGTCCGATAAGGATGATATTTGTTCCCAAACGATACTTTTTAAATAGACAAAGTTTGGGTTTTTACTAACGGTTTGAAAGTTTCATTTCACTTATTTAGCAGGTTAGGGGTAAACTAGAGCGCTTGCTTATCGAGTCCATAATCTGATATGTACACGTTTCAAATTTACATTGAACCCTTTACATCACTATCCCGACTGTTAACGACCCTGAGAAAGAAGCCTTTTGAAAACATTTTGGGAAAAGGAGAAAATGCTGGTAACCAGCATTTTCTCCTTGTCCCACAATGTTTTCTACCCTTCCTAAAACAAATTTAAATTTTTCAGTCACGTTTATTTTGTCATCTGCAAATGCTTTCAATTCGGACTTGTCTAAAATTCTCTTTTTTTGTGTGTGTAAAGAGTAAACCCTCTGCTAAACAATCTTGTGTATAACCATGCAAGGGGGTGAACCTGTTGAAAATACTGTTGTAAAAGGAGAGACTTGCATTTTCTACTTTCTTCTTTATATGTTTTCCCTTTTATTGACGGATTCAATGATACGAGCCGTGTTCATTTGTTTTTTTTTTTATACGGATAAAACTATCATTTTGTTGTCTGGTGAAGGGATAAAACGATCCTGAGGGAAAAGGTTTAATTTAACCCTTTCCCAAATTTTGGACTGGTCCAAATTCAAAGAGTTTGCAGACGACAATTTTAAATTTGATGAAAATGGCAGAAAGGTCTCAAAAAGGGTAGAAAACACTGTGGGAAAAGGAGAAATTGCTCGTTACGAGCAATTTCTCCTTTCCCCACAGTGTTTTCAAAAGACTTGTACTGCAGACAGGTGAAAACAGGGGCTTGTTTGGGAAAGGGTTAAAACATTGTGGGAAAAGGGGAAAATGCTGGTTACGAGCAGGTTACAATGTTTCCTACCCCTTCAAAACAAATCCCATCGGTCGAGCTGCATTTAATTTCTTGTTCGCATGTCTGCTTAGAATTTGGACAACTCTAGATTGTTGTCGTCTATTAAATATTTACTGCTTCAGGGCAGCAGGTAAGCAGCATAAGAATTTAGATATATGTACTATACACGTTGGGATAAGGGCGGAAGGGTCGATTGCCGCAGCATCAATATTTTTCAATGATTACATGTATAACACAGGAAACGAAAGAAAAAAATACAAGTAGTTTATTTTCTCTTACAATGGCTTTGTTATCAATATGGACAGAGTATCGTCTGGTTTTATGCGGCATTTTTAACTTCGTTTGTTGTTAAGTTAACGCCGTTGACAGCATTATCACAGTAATGTAACGGCGTTCAGTGTACCTATCCTGCGTTCCCACAGTTTCTTTTCCAAGCCCCTGGCTGTTTTCTCATCCAGAATTGTCGTCGGAACGATGCTCAGCGGTAAGAGAGGCAGGATTCCTGTTCAAAGACAACATCACGAATCCTCGGGCAGAGTTGGCAAAGCTGGGAATTTTTATTTCATGCTTTCCGGTAGGATATCGAGAAATAGTGGTGAAAATATTTTTCGATATTACACGGGTACGACCAGTGAGAATACCGACCACGGGGAGTTTGTACTGATTTTTATGGAAGTCTCGACAAAAAAAGGCGTTGGAAGCATGAAATAAATAGAATATTTGTTTTTTTCGGTGAAAGATCGAAATTTATTTCATCGAGTGAACATCATCAGTAATATTTTCACGAGTGCGCCACTCGTGAAAATATTACTGATGATGTTCACTCGATGAAATAAATTTCGATCTTTCACCGAAAAAAACAAATATCCTCTATATCTCAGGAGCCCTGGTTTACCAGCTCTGTATATTACCTACCAGCCTTGTATGTCTATTGCAGCTTGAACTCCCCTTTGGCACAGAAAGAGTCAAAGAATGACTTTTGCACGCCTAAGCAATATCTGAGCGATTTCAGTACTTAATTACTTTGATCATTAGAGTTCCCGCTTTCGTCTGGATTTCGCCCAGTTGTTTCTAAAACGAGCAGTTTCGAGCTTGGGCTCATTGGAATACTTTTACCGTATTCACCACTTATTATTTTCTGTCTAGACGTAGGGCGAATAAAACGTTTTCTTGAGGTTCTGTAATGTACAGATGGAATGACTGACAAGAAAACGTGAAATCATTCGTTGTTTACGTCAAAATTAGGGTAGAATTCCCATACGTATATATAGGAAATTCTTCTATGTAGAGAGTAGCACAGGTTTCCGGCTTGTATTTGCGCGTAAATGAAAACGAGTGTTAATTATAATGGTGTTAAAATGATAGTATACTACAGCTACATTTTTTTCCAATAGTTTCTTGTTTGACATTCCTCTGTTTTTATAGGGTAAATGAAATTATTTGACATCGAATGAACAACAACAAATAGATCCAACAACAAGATAGCACACGGGTGCCAACATTCGGCTGCGAGTACTTTTTCGGTGTAAACTTTAAGTCGAAAAGGGGCATAACTCATAACTATGAAAAATGTATTGAGAGCTACTTACCCTCCTAGCGTGGGTTTCTCTTTTTATAGTTAACAACGAAAAAAGTTTGAAGTACATATTTTCAGTAATAGCAGATTTATGAAAAGCTGTCAAAGTTTTCGCACACTGTGATGACGATGCAGACGACGAAGACGCCAGGCCCATTTAACAAAACCTCGACGTTTTCTTCGTTGTCTACGCATGTCTTATTTCATGCTTTCCGGTAGGATATCGAGAAATAGCGGTGAAAATATTTTTCGATATTACACGGGTACGACCAGTGAGAATACCGATTTCATGACCCGATTTCATGATTTTATGGAAGTCTCGACAAAAAAAGGCGTTAGAAGTATGAAATAAATAGAATATTTGTTTTTTTCGGTGAAAGATCGAAATTTATTTCATCGAGTTAACATCATCGACAATATTTTCACGAGTGGCCCTCGTGAAAATATTACCGATGATGTTCACTCGATGAAATAAATTTCGATCTTTCACCGAAAAAAACAAATATCCTCTATATATTCTTCGAAGATTTGACCTGTCTACTATGACGCGTCACTACAAAAAATAATGGACAAATATTAATACGCGGTGCGTAAATTGCCGTTTAAAAAGTGCTGGCGGAGAATGGCAATAAATAATACGTCTGTGGAAAAAATCAAGCCAGGATTTCGCTACAAATTTCTTAAAAAACAAAATAATTTCAAATGGGAAAATATTTTTTTTGAATACCAACTGTTTACTGCAAATCTCTGTAGACAGTTTCTAAATATAGATGTGGGGAAAACTGGGATTTGTGCAAAAGACTGGCAACAAAAATAACGTCCCCACCTTGCTGGGCATATACCGGGGCTTTTTTCCAAGCTTATATGGGCTTATGTTTATAAATGGCTGGCGCATAGCTTATATGCTAGCATACCATGGCTGGATGAATCGTACAAGGTAGGTTTTAGACAGTAAACGTATTTTTTTTTATTATGAAATTCTTTGCATTGATTCCCGCCTTGAAAAGTAGTCCGGTTCTGTACCCAGAATGCCCATATCAGATAGGTTATGTGATTGAAAAACGCCACCTAGCGGAAGATAATGCGTTTTCTTTAAAAAGAGATAGAATTTTAGATTTTTTTTTAACGCCACGTCTTTTTTAACAAGTAGAACAAATTCAAGTTAGTCACAAGAGTATCATCAATAGCTGCCATTATGTCTGTACAACGAAATTACCGTCATAGGCTGTTAAAATTTGCATGACCTAATGGCTGCCATACCATTTGTTAACCGACCAACCATGCTAATTTCTACCCCACCCCCATCTGTTGTTAAGGCGTTCTCGCGCAATAACCTTCGAATGTTTCACAGCGTCGTTGTCTGCCCGTTAACTCTTCACCAAACAAAAAAATTCTACACTAGATCAAATTGAAAGCACTTGCAGACAACAGATTCACTGTATACCAAAAAGTTCCTTCTGGCATTGAAATGTTAGAAAACATTGTGAGAAAAGGAGAAAATGCTGGTTACCAGCATTTTCTCCTTTTCCCACGATGTTTTCAAAGGCTTCCTTATCATGGTCGATAAAACTATAGACTGATTCGTTAAAGGTTGCAACAGAACATTCTTGGTTTTTATTTTACTGAGCTAATCATAGCCTATGATCATCTTATGAATTTCAAATGAGTATACTAGAGCTGGAAGATTTGAAAATCGAGAGAAACCAGACGAAGATCAGACTACACTCGCGTGTAGGCTCATCACCACCGGCTAACTCTCCTCACAAAAGGAGGCTAGAGCTCGCGACATGCGTGGAATGGACTTGCGTTCTATTTAAGGTAATTCCGAGAGAAGTGTCGGGTTAAAGAATAAAATATTACGGTGTGACAGAAACCCAGTCTAACCTTTCGAAATGTCAAAGAAAATTAATTACATTCGCACATTTAGTACTGCCTTCTTTTTCACGGTTCATTGGAGAACTTTTTATGTAGAAAGGCTGTAGGACCCAATACTGTGAAATTTCGATTATTCGAGAACACATGATACTTCGAATTTAGCGGTGAATTAATTCATTACCTGACGATCGTCTGGTTTTATAATACTGAGACAGAACAGTTTTGAAAATATTGTGGAAAGAAGAAGTAGATCCTATCGTTACCATGATTTTGTACTCATCTGCAATTTTGTCTACCATTACTAAAAATATCATCATTTTCAAATAAACATGTCAATCATTCGAGATCTTTATAAAACCAAATGTGAAATCTTAAAGAATGGTTTTTTTTTAATTATCTTTGTTTGCTTGTTTTTGCCTGTATGCTTGTTTTAATTTTTTCTTCCCTTAAATAAATAGATAATGCAATTGGAAGGAGGGGGTTTAATTTTTTTTTTTTTTTTTTTTCTCAAGAATAAGGTAAATTATCGGACAAAAAAAAGACAGTTAAAAGCACAAATGCGTATTTTGAAGCCACCTCAGTTAAAAGCCTTGAAAGACATTATGGCAATAAGCAAAAAGGCATGGTAGTTATTAGTGATTGCTCCCTTTTTTTTCCAAAACGTTTTCAATCCTGTTCCATAATGGCGATTTTCACTCTTTTTTAACACTTGTGCTTTGTGTCAGTTGCAACAAAGTAAAAACTGGTGGGTTTAGAAACCACCAGCCGAGACCCGGTAGCTCAGTCGGTAGCGTACAGGACTTGAGAACAGGGGATCGCTGGTTAAATCCACGACTCGGCCAATTTCTTTCCGAGGACTAATGATAGTCATTGCGAAAAGATTTCTCTCTCACCGCTGTCCATTGTGTGTTTCGACGATAGTTATGTGGGAAAGCAGCAAGTGCCGTGTAAAAAATATTGTGCGTAGTTCTGGTAAAAGAAACTCCAGGAAAGCATGGATAGGTGCTCTGGCCGCCGTGATATAACTGAAATAATAAACATCATACAATCAATCAATCAATCAATCAATAGAAACCATCTCTACAGCCCTGGGTTAGATACAATCGGTGAGTCATCTTAATTTTCAAATACTAGAAAAAACGAGTCTGTCGCATTTTTCAATTCTTAAAATAAATTCACATTACAATAAAAAAAAAGATAAACAACACAAAAGAAAATCAATAGAAACTGTCACAAATCAAGAGCAAAAAGATTCAATTTTCCTACCCATTTGTCACGTTAAAGCCAAATCGATCACATCGCCATTTTATGACAACACAATTTACCAGCGAGCAGTGTTGGGGAAGGAAACACATTTTTCAAGATTAAGCCTTTACCACACAATCCCGACTTTTAACGACCCTGAGAGAGAAGACTTATGAAAACATTGTGGGAAAAGGAGAAAATGCTGGTAACCAGCATTTTCTCCTTTTCTCACAATGTTTTCTACCCTTCCCACAGCCAATTTCAGTCTTTCGGTTACATTTATTTTGTCGTCTGCAAATGCTTTCAATTTGAACTAGTCTAAATTTTTATTGTTTGGTAAAGGGTTGATCCTTAGAGCGCTAAATTATTAAAATGGACTTTACCAGTCCGGAAAAAATAGCGCTTCTGTTCCACTTTATTAAGGTCATTGTACAATACAGCGGACAGTGTAGATTCACGATCAGACTGCACGTTCTGTGCAGTCTGATCTTGATCTACAGTGTCCGATAGAAGCTCTCAGATATTAATTTACATTGTCTACAAAAATCAACAAAAACAACAGTGTTCTTATTGTCAATTTCAGTGCTTCTACGAAGGTACGGTGAAACGAGGTTTTTTGTGGTCTTTTTATTTTTTAATACGAAGATTGTCGAGCTAAGGGACGTTCACTTAAGTGGACAGCTCAGATCAAGAACTTTGATCGCGACTATAATTTGTATTATTTTCATATTTAAAATCGGGAATCGTATATGTAATATTCAAGGGAAACATTTGTCATCCGGGACACTCTCCTGTCAAAGAAGTGCATGTCTACAGTAGAAGTGTGTTTTAATTTTGGTATATTTGAGAAATAATCTTCTTTCCATCGTGGTTTATTGTTCAATAAACCACGGTTATGAGTTATGAGGCACAATAAATAATCCACGAGGGCGATAGCCCGTGTGGGGTATTCATTGCGCCTCATTACTCACAAATGTGGTTTATTGAACGATAAACCACTATAGAAAGATTGATTGATTGATTGATTGTATGGTGTTTAACGCCGTTTTCAACATTATTTCAGTTATATTGCGGCGGCCAGTGCACCTATCCATGCTTTCCTGGAGTTTCTGTTACCAGTACTCCGCACGATATTCTTTCCAAGCCACTGGCTGCTTTCCCACATGGCCATCGTCGAAACAATGGTCAGCGGTGAGAGAGAAATGAATCCTGTCGCAATGACTATCATCAATCCTCGGAAAGAAATTGGCCGAGCCGGGGGTCGAACCAGCGACCTCCTGTTCTCAAGTCTTGTACGCTACCGACTGAGCTACGGGGCTCGGCCCACGATAGAAAGAACAATATTTCGATTCTAACATGACAAACGCTTGATCAAAGAAAAACAAGTTATGATATACTAAGTATACAAAAGTGGATGCGGATTAATTCTTACTTTACACGGAATATAGAATGACGTCTATTTTACCACACTTCCGTTGTACTGTGTTTATAGATCCGAATTCACGTGCCATGTTAGAATAAAAAATATATCATACATTTATGCCATAAAAAACAAAGGCTGATATCAAACGGTTTTTTTTTTTAAATACATGTATATAGGAGCAGGCATAAAGTAATATTTAGAGATCATTTTTTCCCAGCCTAAAAATGTTATAAAGCGAGCCTTTGAATCTATTACTACTTTTTTTTTCCACTTTCTGTAAAAAAAAAAAAGATAAATAAAGTTTAAAGCTCAAAAGCTACCGATATCGGTCTTTTTTAACCCATAACTCGCTTTTAAATATTTTAAGGCGTAATATGGGAAAAAAAAAAAGCCAATATCAGAGATTGCCTATATGAATATAATCCTTATCACTGCTTGTACCTGTGAATATTTCCGTAGGTGGAACACGCTCATTTCTATGAAACAGCCAAAAAGTATCCTGACAGAGATTAACTTTACTGCTTCTAAATCTAAAAATAAAACTAAGCTGAGCATTGTTCAGATATTCATTTTGACAGGAGAATAGGTACGGAAATGTAAGACATGTGCAGCCATGTTTGGGTATCGACGCGTAGGAATACATGGCTTTGACCGGTGACGTCACACAACGCTTAGCTTAAATGGGTGCATATTACATTGAAGACGATGATAGTTATGTAATTAATGCATTTTAGCCATGCTCTGTGTAAAAGAGGGGCTTGATACATCTGCAAAAAGTATCTACCAGGTCAGCCTGCGCAATCCGCGCAGGCTGACCTGAGTCGAAACTTTTTGCTTTTCGGTAAATTTTCTGCATGTCAAAGGACCGGTGAACCTCATGATTCAATCGGTTGTTAAACAAAATAGATTTTATGAATCCCTAATAATGTGATGACTTGCTTTGGCATCATGCATCCACGGAGATGCATAAAGCCCCCTTTTGCCAGAGCGTGGCTCATTTATAACAGTCATTCAGAAGAAATATTAGCCTTAAGCTTGGACCCCTCCCCATGTTTCATTCTCTTCACCGGACATAAAAATTGTAGACCAGTCCATCTTTTTTAAAGCAATTGCAGAATACAAACTAAATGTGGCTCAAATGATGAAAATCGGCTTTCAAAGGGTACAAAACATTATAGGCAGGATATAATACTTGTTACCGGCTTTGATTTTCTGCCTTCTCTTCCTTGTGTTCAAAAGCCCTCTTTCTCAAGGTCGTTAAAACTCGAAAATATTTTATAAAGTGTTAACTCTTAGGCTGCTGAGCCCGAATCGATGCGTTTTTACGGACAGTGTAGACCAAGATCAGAGTGCACAAAACGTGCAGTCTGATCTTGGATACGGTTTTTTTTTTGCCTGGAGAAATCAATTTTTAAATTGCATTATTTGGGTTTTTACTATTTTGTGGACATTTTCTTTTCATTGCTTCAGCAGCTTAACCCTTTACCACACAATCCCGACTTTTAACGACCCTGAGAAAGAAGCCTTTTGAAAACACTGTGGGAAAAGGAGAAAATGCTGGTAACCAGCATTTTCTCCTTTTTCCACAACGTTTTCTAGCCTTCCCCAAAACAAATTTCAATTTTTGAGTTACATTTATTTTGTTGTCTGCAAATGCTTTCAATGTGGACTATTCTAAAAAATTGTCGTTTGGTAAAGAGTTTTAGGGCTAAAATTGCACTTTTATGGTTGATTAATTGTGCTCGTGTTTGTATTCACCGGCAAGTGAAATCAGGCGACAGCAACAGACGTATCTATCACCTACACTAACCAATGATGTATGTCACTATTAAAATTAATGAGTTCGGTGAAACGATTTGAGCCATGCTCTGGCAAAATGGGGTTTAATACACCCACGTGATGCATTATACTATGTGAGTCATCACATAATTATGGATCTATAAAATCCATTTTGTTCAACAACCGAATGAATAAGTCCGCGCAGGCTGACTCGGTCGAAACTTTTTTTCTATTTGTCATTTTTTTTTTTTGTATGTCCAATGACCATTCTACCTCGTGATACAGTCGGTTGTTAGATAAAATGGATTTTATGAGTCCGTAAGTAAGTGATGACTCGCGCGGTACAATGCATCACAGAATTGCATTAAATACCTTTTGCCAAAACGGCCCTTAGATATATGCTCTTCAGCGTCATAACGGCGATACGCTATGCTGTATTTTGATTTCGTTCCCAAAATCATTGCCATTTGGAATTAGATCTTTATCAAGAAAGATAACAGCAACCAATGCGATTAACTTTGCCTAATTTACATATTTTATTTGTCATATAACACTTCCATTGGTACCCCGGAAAGAAAAAGGTCAATAAGCATTAAAGGTACGGTAAGGGCCAAAATTAAACAATGCATTGTAAAGATGCTTTGAAATTTACTTTATATCATTTAAAAGTATAAATTACGCTGGGACAGTGAAGAGTTGCCAAGTCGCTCTATCTTTTGTTTACTTTCTAACCCTTTTTTTTTTCGTTTCTCTGACAGCTACCGTACAATAAAAGATTGCCATCTTCACAATGATTTCCATAGTTTTAAATGGTATGATTTACATGTATTTTAGAATGGGCATTGTTTAGTTTTGGCTGCTATTAGGTCTTTAAGTGGGAAGGATCTGTCAGAAAACTCCAAAAACAGAGGCAAAGAGTGTGGACTAGGATCAGTCTACTTCACGTATGTTGAGGGTTATCTGGACATTCACTCGCCGCAAAATGTCCCCGTAGTTGTATATGGTAGGATATCTATTAAACTGTTACTAAAAACTGCAGGTGTGTTTCTTAACATATCGGACAGTATAGATAGAAGATCAGATATCAGTTTTTGTCCAGTCTGATCGTAATCTACACTGTCCACAGAACAGTGATATGGCACGCTAAGCATTGTAAGGATTTCATCCTTTACCAAACAGTCCAGTGTTTTAACGACTCTGAGAAAGAAGCCTTTTGAAAACATTGTGGGAAATGGAGAAAATGCTGGTAACCAGCATTTTCTCCTTTTCCCACAATGTTTTCTACCCCTTCGAAGACAAACTAAACCATTTAAATCACATTTAATTTTTCGTTTGCAAACGCTTCCAATTTCGACAATTCTAAGATTTTGTCGTCTGCTTAAGATTTAACTTGGTAAATTGATTTCCTTGTTGATCAAGTATTGCCTCAAGTCACATCTCCGCACGGAACAAAAAGAACGGGAGCCAAATTTCAAATTTGTTACGAATGGTTGACATCAGGGAAATGGCGTGGTGTCATTTTTCCAATAAGGGCTTCACATTCTAAATCTATTTGAGACATTTTAACAAGGACTTTGATGTATAAAAATGTAATTACTGACATGTGCAGAAGCTACATCTTTGTATCTTTAAGGAAACATCTATACTCGTTTTCAGCCACTTTTTAACTAATTTCATCTTTATCTTATCAAACTACAATTATAAATGTATCTTCTTGCCAAATGTTGCCCCTGACGGCTGTAAGGTTGTATAGATTACGACCGATAGAAAATGTATTTTATATTCTTGGAACCATCAACGAAATTACTGTTTTGAAGTTTCCGGTAATAAATAGAAGATTTCCGATATATGTATTTATACTTTACACCATATATATCTGTAATTTATCTATTTTTCAACAGCTGACTAAATTTTGAACCATTCTGCAGGCTGACCTGGTCTATACTTTATGCAGATGTCTTTAGACACCCCTTGGCAGAGAATGAGTAATACATATGAGCCTTGCTCGGGCAAAAAAGGGGCATAATGCATTAGGCTATATTATTCAAGCCATCGCCTAATTATAGATCCATAAAATCCATTTTGTCTTACAATCGAATGAATCCTCAGGTAAAATGGTCCTTTGATATGCAGATCTTAATCAACAAATAACAAAAAGATTCTGCATGTCAGCCTGCGCGGACTGCGCTGCCATAAGATTTGCTCCAATACACACGTTCGCGCGAAAATTTTGTGGCTAAAGGAAACATTGCTTGATACAAGCAATTTATCCTTGTTTCGTAATGTTTTCAAATATGATTTCCTTCAAGACGTAATGAGTCATCTGCAGCAGAAAATGAGTTAACCCTTTACCACACAAGTCCGAGTTTAAGCCACCCTAAGGAAGAAAACTTTTTGAAAACATTGTGGGAAAAGGGAGAAAATGCTGGTCTCCCTTTTCCCACAATGTTTTCAACACTTCCACAGTGAAATTTCAGCCTTTGAGTCTCATTTAATTCGTCGTCTGCGATTTCTTTCAATTTGAACAGGTTTTTAATTTTGTCGATTGGATAAGAGTTAACCCCATTCAGTATGCGGCCTCTGGCGTATGTTCAAAGCACGCGACACATTATAACATTTGATTACAAGGCAGACAACTACGTCTAATTGACAGCTGAGAATGGTCCAAACCTTATAAAGACGATGATGATAATAGCTTCATTTAGTGAAGGTAAAACATTAAGAAACGTTTTTAAGTCAGAAATCTAAAAGCTGAAAAGAAGTCTTTTCGGCGTAGCTAAATGTACTGGCTTATGACCTACTTTTTGGTAATGATAAAAAAAATAAATAAATAGAAATTTGTAATTGGTCAAATATGTAAACATGTTTATTCCAAGGGCCCCTGTGGTAATAATTGTTCTAAGAAGCCCTGCCTATTTACGGGCAAATTAACGTCGTCTATTTCTTTTTTAAGATATTTCTTGTTTGCAGTGTTGCCTTCAAAATGAGTGGAACAAGAAAGAAAAAAGAAGTGATATCGATGACTTTAATGATACTGACGACTGAGATGATACTGACGACTTTGATGATACTGATGACTGTGGTGATATTAATGACTGTGATGATACTGACGACTGTGATGGTACTGGCGACTGTGGTGATACTGATGACTGTGATGATACTTATGACTGTGATGATACTGACGACTGTGATGGTACTGGCAACTGTGGTGGTACTGATGATTGTGATGATACTGAGGGCTTTGATTATACTGATGACTGTGATAATACTGATGAATGTGATGGTATTGACGACTGTGATGATACTGACGACTTTGATTGTCCTTACGACTGTGATTATATCGATGACTGTGATGATACAGATGACCGTGATGATACTTACGATTGTGAATACATTGGTGACTGTGATTATACTGATGACTGTAATGATACTGACCAATTGTGATTATATCGATGACTGTGATGATACTGATGACTGTAATTATATCGATGACTGGCATGATATTGATGACTGTGACTATACTGATGACTGTGCTTATACTGATGACTGCGATGATACTGATCTGTGATGATATTGATGACTGTGATGATACTGATGACTGTGATGATATTGATGACTTTGGTGATGCTGACGACTGTGATTATATCGATGACTGTGATGATACTGATGACTGTGATGATACTGACGAATGTGATTATACCGATGACTGTGATGTTACTGATGACTCTGATGACACTGACGACTGTGAGTATATCGATTACTGTGATAATAATGATGACTGTGATGATATTGATGACTGTTATGATACTGACGACTGTGATGATACTGACAACTGTGATGATATTGACGACTGGGATGATACTGACGACTGTGATGATACTGATGAATGTGATGGTACTGACGACTGTGATGATACTGATGAATGTGATGATAGTGACGACTGTGATAATACTGACGACTGTGATGATACTGATGACTGTTATGGTATTGACGATTCAGAAGATTGATGACTGCGATGATACTGATGACTGTGATGGTACTGATGACTGATGATACTGACGACTGTGATTATATCGATGACTGTGATGATACTGACGACTGTGATGGTACTAATGACTGTGATGATACTGACGAATGTGTTTTATCGATGACTGTGATGATACTGGTGACTGTGATGATACTGATGACTGTGATGTTTGAAAACGAAGAGGATGAATTAATGGCAAAATAATACCGAAATCTGAAGTTTACGTCCCTTGCCTAATTATTCTCATAACTTACATGATACCTTAACTATATTGAGGACTGTACGATTTTTTATGTTTAATAATAGTTGTTTAAACTGTTTACCGCATCCCTGATGGAAGTAGGAGTTTCATTCCATATACCCATGTTGAAATACAAGAATGCTCGTTTCTTGTACGATGTATTGAACCACGAGTTTACGATATCACTATATTGATAATAGAATATAACTACATTGAAAACCAGCTAGATGGTATTCAATTTAGAGCCCTTGATAAATGCTTTTATAAGACAGTGTTTATTTTCTTTTTCAAGCAATAGTGTACATAGCAATTAAGCGCTTAACAAAGCAGAAATTAAGAAGCGAAGGGGCCGTATTCCCCAACCATTCTAATTTACATTCTAATTTTAATTCCAAAGTTTCCAAATTTCAAACTGACATACTTTCCTCTTTGATAAGCCAGTCAGAAATTGTGTTACTTTCTATATATTTAGAAGCCCTTTCTCAAAATCAGTTTTGCAGATAAGCCATGCTCTGGGTGTTTAATGCAAGTCATGGTGCATAATACTAAACAAGTGATCACATAATTATGTATCCATAAAATTCCAAATTTGGCTAACATCCAACATCATCCTGAGGTATAATGGTCCTCGCACATGCAGAAAATATACCCATAGCAAAAGTTTCGATCCACGTCGGCCTTTGCGGTCTGGGCAGGCTGATCTGGATCGATATTTTTTGCATATGCATTAAACTCCCTTTTCACAGAGCATGGCCGAAATATATCTATCAAGAAATATAGAAAAAACCGTATTCACCGACTGTACTAAATGACGATGGCATGATGAATAGATCCATGACGTTGGCTATGGTTTCTTCTGAACTCTTGACCAGACGACAAAATTTTAGCCCTGCCCAAATTCAAAGCATTTGCAGACGACAATTTAGATGTGGCTCAAATGTTGAAATTTCTCCTTGAAAACTTTGTGGGAAAAGGAGAAAATGCTGATTACTGACTAATCAACTCCCAAAACAGTAAACTGGTTTAGAGCATCTATCAAGCACTCTACTTTTTATTGTCATCCCACTTTTTCATAGAACTACTTTTACAAGTGGTGTCGCACCACTGCGAACTGCTTCCGGGTCGTAGTATCGAAAGTAGCCCCGTTTGAAAAAAATTTAAAAAGCACCTCTGCTGCGCTGTTTTATCAGGAAAAATGAAAGGACAAGTCAACATCTGTGTATCTGGTGTTGATTTGATAACTTCTGTGGAAACTGCGTGCAAATTTGTTATTTCTTGGGGAACTATTTTGTGTCTGAGGTCACATAAGGAACTATAGTAAACTTTGTGTTTGAGATGGAACACACACAAAAAAAAAACGTAATTTAGTTGGGTTGCCATTTCTTTTACTTCTTGTATAGGGCACTGGATATTATTTGAAAGAATAAAAGAGATTCTTGGGGAGAGAAGATGAGTTCAATCGAGTTTCAAGGCACAGAATGCCAATCATGGTTTATCTATTGAACTAAAGTAAATAAGACAGCTGCTGAATAATAAAGTGGCTTAACCACATTTTTTAATGAAAGCTTGCCTTCAACTCCCTAGTCTTTGGTCATCAATCTTTGATGAAAAGGGGTTATTACCAGTAAATAATCTTAATAAAGACACTGATAGGATTCACCGTTGTTACATATAAACCTTCCAATGCTATACGTGATGTTAGCAACGTCTCCGGACGATGTAGGTCCAAGATCAGGTTGCACAAATCGTGTGGTGTGATCCAGAATCTACACTGTCTACTAATTGAATCTCAACTATGGCAAAAAAATGCCTCTTTATTATCGCATAACTTGTATTTTACCTTTCAAAAAAAGATGACTATACTAAATTAGGTGACGAAAGAGTTTGACCCTTTAGTCGACGATTCTGTGTTATACGGCCCTTAGAAGAAGGTCCCTTTGAAAACAATGTTTGAAAAGGAGAAAACGGCGGTGACTAGTATTTTCTACTTTAATCAATAACGTTTTCTACCGTTTCAAAGATGATTCTCATCATTTGAGCCACATTCTGCTTTCGTTGTGTGTGTGTTTTTATTTTTAGTTTCGGCGAGTCGTGGTTCTAGTGAAGTGTTGAGATAGAGTTGAGAGATAGTGAGGTAACCTGAAAACAAAAATAAACAAACCCATCGTTCTATAAAACACCAGTCATTCCGTTTGTTTGTATTCAAGACATCAGAAATCTACAAGTTGACGCCCAGATCTTGTTTTCTTCAATCAACACACAAGTCGAAATTATATGGTGACAGATCTCCAGTTACAAGTCTATTAACATAACAGGAGCCCGGGTCTGGGTTTTTGTCAAGTTTCGCAGCCCTCCACAAACCACAAATCATCGCCGCGGCTGACACCCTCGTTTTGTTTATATTCAAATTTCAAAGACAGACCAGGCTGTTTTGTATGTTTATTGATTTAAATAATTCGCCGCGGTCCTAAATTAAGAGCAATGGATGGGGAAATCAAGATGATAAAATGATCGTTTCCTTAAGCATTTGATACCCGTTTTACAGAAGTAACAATAGTACTGAACACGTATAAAGGTGTTAGATTGATATATTGCGACCGGACTGGTGATTTCCGCAGTGGGGGTGTTAGTCAGGGGGAAATTATACTTCCAGATTTATTAGTGAAGTTTGACTTGATATTTCGTTTTCCAACCTTTATTTTTTTATCTTCAGTTTCTACCATCATTTTGATGTTTAGAGTGCTAAATGAAAAACATTCCAACGACAAGGCTTTTGCAGATTCATGTTTGAGTCATACTCTGTGCAAAGGAGGTTTTATAAATCTGCAAAAAGTATCGACCCAGGTCAGCCTGCGCAGTCCGTGCAGGCTGACCTGGGTCGAACGTTTTTGCTATTGGTCACTTTTCTGCACTTGAAAGGACCAGTCTACCTAAAGATTCAGCCGGTTGTTAGACACAATGGATTTTATGGACCCACAATCATGTGAATGACTTGCTTGGTATGGTGCATCACGGCGATACATTAAACCCCCTTATGCCAGACCATGGCTCCTTTATTGGAGAGATCATCAGACCTCTCCAACAGTGGTGAGTTTAAAAGGCAGACTGCCTCAGAAATTGCTGCCTAACTCCATGCTTTTCTGCGAAATCGTTCTGATACACAGTCTATTTCGTCATGGTTTTATAAATAAACCGAAATCAAAAAACTGAAATAGGAAATAGACGTGTTTTGTTTTTATATGATGGATTTCAAAAAGGATTTGTTATACTGATTTGATTGCAAATGACCTTTCCAGTGGTTGTAATTTTTCATTAAACAAATAAAGCTACGCACACAAAAAAGAATTTCGTTAAAAAAGAGAACACCGCGGGAAAAGATCACGCGACTTGAAAACGTGGGAAAAAGGTCACGTGTCTGTCATGTAATGCATAAGAGGTTTCTCCTTTTTACACAGCGGCAATCATATAATGCCTTACTTATTTGTTTATATGTACCAAAATATATTGAAATTAAAAGCAGTAAGCTATATGAAAACATTGATGCTGACCTCTCCTGGCTTCTTTTTTAAAGAAGCCAACTTGTTTATGCCATAAGCTGGAAAAATTTAAAATAGGTTCATGTATACCGGACTGCGAAGACTAAATAGGCTGCGTAGTATCTGCACTTTGATCTAGATCTAAATAGTGTGAGAGAGAAACCGACAAGTCTTCCTTGCTATTTTGGCGCTTTACCATTAACCCTTTACCAAACGACAAAATTTTAGACGTGTCAAAATTGAAAGCATTTGCAGACGAAAAATAAATGCCACCCATAGCATGAAATTTGTATGTCAGTGGGTGGAAAACATTGTGGGAAAAGGAGAAATGCTGGTAACCAGCATTTTCTCATTTTTCCACAATGTTTTCAATAGCTGTCTTCCTCAGGGCCTTAAAAATTGGGATTGTGTGGTGAAGGATTAACTTTTATAAATGTAAAGCCTCAGTATGTTAACTTTTCACCAAAGTACTGGACTCATCAAAAATTGAAAGCAGTTGCCGACAGAAATCAACGAAACTAAAATGGTGGGATAGGCTATATTAATGAAAGAGTAGAAAACAATGTGGGAAAAGGAGGAAATGCTGGTAACGAAAAGGAGAAAATGCTGGTTACCAGCATTTTGTCCTTTTCTCACAATGTTTTCAAAGGCCTTCTCCGTCAGGATCGTTAAAACTCGGGATTGTGTGGTAGACGGTTAAACCCTAACTTTTATTATTAATTTTCCATGTGTTTGGTTTTTTTTTTTTTTAGGCGAGGGGGGGGGAGGTTCCGGCGTATCTGATTATGCTTGCATTTGACCTATTTCTTGGTAATATTATACGAATGAATAAAAAGTAATTTTCAATTGGTCAAAATTGTCAACATCTTTATTTTGCGGGCCCTTGCAAACTTATTTCCGGGCAAATTTGTGGTATCAATATTCATTTTTTTTTCATTCATGTTGTACCTCAAAAGAGTTTCAATATTCATATTCCGGTACCTCTTTTTCTGAATGATACTTCTTGTTTTTCATAACTCCAAAAGCTGCTGGCAGTGAAATACCATGTTTGCTTTTAAACTGGATTCTCGAGAATCACTCAAAACTATAGAAGACAGCTCCGACTCTCTTGTAAAACAATGCAGCGGTAGTTCTGATTTCTGTATGAGAAATCACAATCGACTGTTATTAGTCATTTTCCATACTATATTTATATGTAAAGTCTGCATCCCACAATATTGACTTTTAAATGTTTACATATGGCACACCTGGAGGACGTTGTGGTGAAGGGAACACTTGCTTTAATAAGCAATTGCTTCTTTTACCGTGGCCATTTATTGAACTATTTTCTTTTGTTTAAAGGATTGTGTAGTCTACATACATTATTTGCAGTACTCATTATTTACTGGAAGCCGTTTTGGGCAGAGTATTCGCTTTTAACAAGCGAATTCTTTTGCTCAAAACGACTTTCACGTTGATAGCACTTATCTTCCTTGTAACGATTTTTACTAGTAAAATTTGAGTATGACTGTACGAATTACTGGCAAATATACTATACTGTTACTCATTCTCTAATGTGCTATGTACTTGTTTTAACATTATTCGTATTTACAGGAGGTCATTTTGTACGGAGCATTCGCTTTTAACAAGCGACTTCTTTTGCCAAAACAACTTCCGTGTTTATAATATTTAACTGCCTTGTAATTTATCTCCCTTGTAATGATCTTCACTAGTAAACTTTGACATCTTACTTACTTGATACTTTTCATTCTCTAATGTGCTATGTACATGTTTCATTTTTATCATTCATTATTTCCGCATTCGCTCATTTATTTCAGGATACCAATTTGACATCATTTGTTTTTTGTTGGTTTGTTAGTTGTTTTGTCCATACCCATGTATGTATATACAATTTATGTGTTCGGCGATGAACCTTAAGTGTTCAAGCCGATATTATGAATAAAGTTTCTGTTCTGTTCTGTTCTGTTCTATATCTTTTTCCTCGATGGTAATTCTGACCATTGTTTCTTCCTTTAATGAGCTCATGTTCGATTAAACAAGACTTCACAGTTAGTTTAAAACATTTTTTTCCAAGCCATGAGAATGACAGACCTAACGCGGAATCAAAGGTTGTTTCTACACGCAGTGACAAAGTTATCAGTTGAATAGGCGTGGGTTTTTTTTTTGTGCTTGTCTCAACTAGAAAGATTATTCAAATTTATTGATATCTGTAAATTCGAAGTATGCCTTATTCGCACACATAGGGTTTTACAGTAGTACTGTAATCCTTTTTTTAACGCTGTACTAGATGACAAAAAAAAAATGTAAAAACATTAATATAAGACAAACTCAGTTTTGCTCAGATGATGAGATATGTCTATAGAACAATAGAAAACATTGTGGGAAACGGAGAAAATGCTGGTAGCCAGCATTTTCTCCGTTTCTCACAATGTTTTCAAAAGCCTTTTCCTTTAGGGTCGTTAAAACATAGGACTGTTTGGTGAAGGATTAAGCCATAAAACTAAGGCAGAAATCAAGGGATGTTCCTATTCGCCGAACCATCTGCGAGGACAATGGTGATTAGTTGTTTGTGCGCCGTTTTTTGTACTTTGCTCAAGATTTCTGTAGTCACTTTTTGTCGTCCAAAATGTCAAGATAAATCACATTTTGTATTCATGCGCGCATTCAGTACCATGTGTTGGAAACAATACACTTGTTCCATATAAATCAACGCCTTACCACATTGCGGCGAGACTTCTGTGAAATTAACTGTTCATTAACAATGCATTTAAAATTAGTTGCCCAGCACAACTCATCTTGCCTTTGCAGACAATATTGATCAAGATTAGACTGCATGAATGGAGTTGTTTGATCTTTGACTTAAGAATAGCCAACAGTTTTATAAACATTTCGACCAAAGCGGCCTGAAGATTGTAAATCTTTATTTTTTTAAAGACGCAAGAGGTCTTTATTTGGCATACTTAAGGTCGACAACTATCTCTTTACCAAACGACAAAATTCAGACTGGTCCAAACTGAAAGCATTTGCAGACGGCAAATTAACTATAACTCATAAGCTGAACTTTCTCTTTAGAAGTGTAGAAAACATTGTTGGAAAAGGAGAAAATGCTGGTGACCAGCATTTTCTCCTTTTTCCCACAATGTTTTTCAAAAGCCTTCTTCTTCTTCTTCTTCTTCTTAAGAGTCGGTAAAACTCAGAGTGCCAAAGGATTTACGGTTGACAATTAACGCCATTGCCATAAAAGAAATTGACATTCGTCTCGAACTGCCATGAAAAAGACTTTCAATCGTGGTTTTTTAATCTGTAGTCCGTCGTATTTCGAGTAAGAAAGACGTGGTTCATATACATGTAATATCAACTTTTTTTTTATTGCCTTGTCAATCTTACTATAACATTAGGCTTCAAAATATCTCTGACTAATCATTACAAGCACGAATTCACGCACACTTTTTGAAAATATTCTTGTAAAATGGGGATACTTTAGATGATTATTTGTATGCATGATTATATTTAAAAACAGTGAGGTAAAAGTAACAATACTCGCTATGAGCTATTTTCCTTCTGACAAAATGTTTACAAGGATCACAAAATGCTATCAAAGTTGAAAATGTAATTAGATAGCAGCTCTCAATTTGCAAGTAACTTAATTCATTGTTACCTCTGACTGACCTAATCACATACAGTATTTGAAAACATCATTGGAAATTTATGGACAATCATCAGAAAGTAAGGTTCAGCCCTTCAGCAAACGATCCTGCCTGTTCCCTTAAAACAATAAATAATCAAAAGTCATTGGTCAACTAATGGGTTCACATATATTTCAAATGATTATCATTGATACCTCAGGTCCTTTGAGAACACAAAGGAAGTACCAGAAATTACATGTATATATCTGCTCATACACCAAAACTGTTTCTCTTTTGCCATACTTAAAGGTCAAAATTGTGCCACTTGTATACACAAACAATCCAAAATAGCATAGCCCACTGAAACTCTATTGGCCTATCACGGGATACGGAATTTTTCATTATTGAACACCGTTACTATAAATAGCACATTGACGACTGCCTCTATGTTGTATATCGTAAGACTTACTATATACAACATAGAGGCAGTCGTCAATGTGCTATTTATAGTAACGGTGTTAGTGACAATTTCAGTATTCCATTATACATACCGACGATGCACAATTGCCCCTGTATAAGTGTTCCATGTTCGACCAAGGAAAATATTAGTGATCCGTGATAAACCAATGGAGCTTCAAAGGCCTGTGAAAATAGCAACATAAAACGGGTATTATAAGTTCCAAAATAATCGTACATGTATATATACATTTAAGATTGATGTTAATGACCTATTAGATCTATTTCAGTTTTATTTTATATGTTCCTGCCTAAAACCTATTTTATTTAACCTGTATCAGGTGACACGCAAATGCCGTTAATACGTGAGCTGCTGATTAAATGAAACGCAAATTTCTACTCAATACTAAAAGCCCAAACATTGCGGTTTCAAAGTTAATTTCACCGGAAAGAAAATAACGTATCGGACTGTGTAGATCAAAGATCAGACTGCACGTTCTGTGCAGTCTGATCTTGATCTACACTGTCCGCAAAAGGTCAATGGGTCGCGATTAGCAGCTTAAGGGTTAACTTAAACTAAAGAACATAGAAAATTGGTCCATAAAAACCAAGTTGAGTTTGCAAATTTGAGGATGTGAAGTCATTGCTCGTATTGTATTGCTTTATAGAAATAACATGGCGCTTTTGTCAATGAAGCAATTTCTTAGAAGGCTTCTGACCCAAGGGGCTTTTGCCCATGGAGCTTACGTCCTATGGGGGTTTTGTCTTATGGGATTTTTGTATATGAGGCTTACGTCCTATGGGGGTTTTGTCCTATGGGACCTTTGTCCACGAGGCTTTCGTACTATGGGGGTTTTGTCCTATCGGGCTTTTGTACTTTATCCGTTCAAGCAAAAAAAAAAAAAATAGAAACGTACATACATGTACGTTGAATGCAGAGGACAAAAGAAAAACGAGGTTCAAATGATGTGATTCGTCTTTTATATGAAACTTTGTAGGGAAAGGAAAATAGTGGTCACATTCTTCTTTTCCCGCCATGTTTTCAAAAACTTCTTTTCTCAAGGTCGTACAATCATAGCATCGTTCAGAGCAGGGTTAACCCTTCGCTGCTAAGCTCGACTCACTGTCCTTTTGCGAACACTGTAGATCAAGATCAGACTGCACAAAACGTGCAGTCTGATCTTGGATCTACACTGTCCTATAAGGAGATGTCTCTCCCCCCCCCCCCAAAAAAAAAAAAATACCTTTGAAATTACAAAAAATGGGTATTTACTATCGGCTTGAAAATTTCATTTCACTTACTCAGCAGGATAAGGGCGAACAGAAGTTTTCTCGATTTACTGCACGTTTGAATAATCGATTTCAGACTACATTGTTTCCATGTTGCCCCATTACAAAATACAAGAAAACATCGTGTTACCCACTTGAATTAAATCGGAACATTAGCATTATGTCCGCAGTTTCTTTTGATTCTGGAGTACTTATTCTGGTTCTACCTCTTGTAATATGCTAATTGCCACTTGAACGAGCGCTGTTTATTCTATAGGGATAATGTTTACCATGTTTGGCGACCATTTTGTGGTACAGAGGCCACAGTTGCGCCATCTGGTGATCACCCACTTCAATCCGGTTTGTACACAAGCCTCAAAGGCGGATTGGACCTCAAAAGCGGGATCTTTGAGAGTGCAATATTTCGTGACAATGAAATTGTTAGAGCACTCTCTCTCTCTCTCTCTCTCTCTCTCTCTCTGTGGTTGAAATAAAACCCGAAACGAACTTTGAACTTTGAAGAGTGCGATCCCCTACATAACAAAGAAAAGAAATAATTGTTAAATATATTTATGTTTGTACATGTATTGCTATAGATATATATCTTCACCATATCCATCATAGTGGGTTGTCTTTGATTTTAGAAATTACTATTTACTGCTGTACAATCCTGAGTTTTAACGGCCTTGAGGAAGAAGGCCTTGGAAACAAATTGTTTCGACGATGGTTCTGTGGAAATGCAGCCAGTGCCTCGGGAAGAATATATGCGAAGTACTGGTAGAAGAAACTCAAGGAAAGTATGGATAAGTGCACTAGCTGCCGACATATAGCTGAAATAATGTTGAAAACGGCGTTAAAGACCAATCAATCAATTAAGCAAGCAATCAATAAATCAATCAATCTATCGGTCGATCGATCAGTCAATCGATCCTTTCCTGGAGTTTCCTGAGGGCTCGTTGTCAGTGAAGCTTGCAAGCTTCTCTCCCACACTGACAAAGTCGAACTAAGGTTTTGCAATGGAAAGGAATGGATCCCAGGACAACGACCATCAATGCTTGGAAAGAGTTCAGTTTTTCAGAGCCTGGTTTCGAACTCCTCTCGTCAACCTAAGTCTTAACCCTTTACAACACAATCTCGTGTTTTAACGATCCCGGGGTAGAAAACTTTTGAAAACATTGTTGGAAAAGGAGAAAATGCTGGTAACCAGCATTTCCTCCTTTTCCCACAGTGTTTTCTACCCTACAACAGACAAGCTACATCGTTTACGCACCTTTTATTTTTGTCTGCAAATGCTTTCAAACTGGGGTCTAAATTTTTGTTGCCGAGCCCCGGTAGCTCAGTCGGTAGGGAACAGGACTTGAGAACAGTAGGTGGCTGGTTCGATCCCCAGCTCGGCCAATTTCTTTCCGATGTTTGATGATAGTCATTGCGACAGGATTCATTCCTCTCTCACCACCGACCTTCGTTTCGAGGATGGTTATGTGGGAAAGCAGCCGGTGGTTTGGAAATAATATTGTTCGGAGTACTGGTAATAGAAACTTAAGGAAAGCATGGATAGGTGCACTGGCTGCCGCGATATAACTGAAAAAATGTTGAAAATGGCGTTGAACGCCATAAAATCAAATCAAACTAAATTTTTGTTGTGAGATAAAGAGTTAATCAGCAATTATGTCACGAACACAGTGCTGGGTCCGGCGTGGCTCCTTGGTAAAGTGTAGGATCCGTAACCTCGAGGAACGAGGTTCGAGCTTTACTGGAAGCACTGGGTTTTTCGTGGGAGTTTCCTTGGACAATACACTTCAGAGTCCAAGCCTAGTAGAGGTGAAACCCAGGACATACATGAATAATGTGAACTGTCGCCAGTATATGAATGAAATAATATAGTTCAAAAGCACCGTAAAACATCATTCAATCAATCAATCAACGAACACAGTGCAGCTCAGACTGTGGCCATGTTCACAAAGGGACTCAAACCCAGTCAAGTTAGTATTCGTCAAGGACAGGGTACGGCCATTTGTAGAGGTGATTGATTTCATTTCAAAATCTGCGAGTTAGTTACAAAAATAGTTCATTAATTAGATCATATAGCGATCTGGTTTTGAGTGACCAAATTATTCTAGTCCACTGAGTACAATTCGCTATCTTTCAATTTCGGACAATTAAGTCTGAAATTAACATCATCGGACCAGTGACTGCAGGCGACACAAGACGCTCGTCTGCTGCAATACGAATGTCGTCTGCCATTGTATTGTAAACGTCTGCTTTTGTTGAACAGATGACCAGCTCCTTGGTTACATCAGGAGTTAATTTGTAATCTAAATGAGTTTGAAGATTTTTATACTGTTTGTGCACGTTGCCTTCTGTCAACGTTATTTGGATGCTGTCAAGGGTAATAATTGTTCGCTCCATTGATGCCCCGTACTAGCCTGGGTTCCACTCCGTTTTTTTTTTTTTTTTTTATCATTATGACGTTCTTTAGGAAATAGACAGAACAAAAAGCGATGAGAGAGAGAGAGAGAGAGCTAGAGAGAGACTGGGAATAGAGATGGAGAGACCGGGCAGAGACCGCAGAGAGGGATGGAGACAGACAGAACTCGTTGCTGTCTGAAATAAATTTGTAGCAGCCAACTTTGAAAACGTCCTTGTAAATTTTCTAGGTATAATCAGTATGATTAAAAATTTAATTCTTTACCACACAATCCCGACTTTTAACGAACCTGAGAAAGAAGACTTGAAAACATTGTGGGAAAATGAGAAAATGTTGGTAACCAGCATTTTCTCCTTTTCCCCCGATGTTTTCTGTCCTTCCACAAAATAAATTTCGATTTTTGAGTCACAATTATTTTGTCGTCTGCAAATTCATTCACTTTGGACAAATCCAAAATTTGTGGTTGGTAAGTCAACTTTACAAGAGCTACTATCCACTTCTTTATATAATCACAGTGTGGAGTGCGAAGAAGTGTTCAGTAGCTGGAGAGAAAATCTTATTTCAGGGCTTTTTTATCAGAGTATCTTCCAACATATCGAAAAATTCAGATCCAACATCAGACTGCATTGTGTGTAGTCTTAACTTGATCTACAGTCTCAGCGAAAGCATTGAATAATAGCGTAATAGCGTCTATTATTTTAACCCTTTAACAGCTAAATACGAGCAGATGAAAAGAAAATTTCCACTCAATCGTAAAAAACCCAAATAGTGCGATTTCAAAGTTGATTTCACCTGGAAAAAAAAACGTATCGGACAGTGTAGATCCAAGATCAGACTGCACGTTTTGTGCAGTCTGATCTTGATCCACACTGTCCGCAAAAGCGCCCCGAGTCGCGCTTAGCAGCCTAAGGATTAAGATTCAACTTTCAAGAATTATACACTGTGGACTAACCCTCTCACCAGAGCCCATCAAATAACTACCATACATTATTTTGTTCCCCCCATTGTGCTTGGAAAACTAAATGGCTTTACAATGTTACACAAAAGCAATAAAACGATAATTACAGGGCAGAATCTGGGTATAATAGATTAAGGTGTAATAGGGGAGTCAAAATAGCCATTTCAGCTGACCACCGGACATCGATGTAACTGGTCAACATATGATACACAAAGTGTGCCGGATCTTCCAACAGCTGTACCAAAAACCGCGAGTTGTGATTGATTAGATCCAGGGCCCGGGTTTTTCAATGAAAGAAACTTAGTCTCTTATTTTGTTCAAGTCTGCTATTGGTCGCATTTTTCAACAATAAGGTTAATTGTTTGAAACGCGTTTTATCTTTCAACTAACCGGATATCCATGCAATAACACATGGATGCGATATTTCTTTTTTATATACCACGGATATTTATAGATTTTTGATATACCACGGATATTTATAGAACAGTAAGTTCCACTGACTCCGCCCCCTATCACCATTTATGAATGAAATGCATTCCAAAAATAGTAACGATTACTACAGAAAGCCCACGAAAAAAGAACGCGCGCACGCGCACTACTTTCCGATGATCTGCCTACGTAATTCCTGCCCGTGACGTCATTTGAATGCTCGTTTACCGCGTCTTCTCAAATAGAATAATCCCAAGCGACCTCAATCGCAATTTTCGGACGTTTAATTACTACGATAAAGTACTATGTATGTGGGTAATGCAATTTTAAAATGGGAGTTCCGACATAAATAAACTTTTAAAACTTTTAAAATGTATTTGTCAGCAACATTTTTCACATCTTTTCACAATGAGTACAAATCATAGGTTAAAAGATAAATAGAACTCGGTTGTGAGAATTGATAATTGTCTCGCCAATGCTCGACAATTATCAATTCTCCCAACCTCGTTAGATATTTTTTATCTACGACAACACTATGTACGTATTCTCTATTATCAAAAATTTAAAAAAAAAACTTAAGAAATGTTCTCAAATCCTGAGTGGGCACAACGTTTCAGACTCAGCTCAGCGAAATAGTGGACTTAAGTCTGTTACATGAGCTAAGTCCGTATATTTTTCTGAGTGAAGTCTAAAACGTTGTGTCAGCTCAGGATTAAAGAATGGTACTAAAGTATGTTTATGTTAGGGAAACAAGTCTCAAATAGCAAACTCAACTTATGTCAGAAACTAGGTCTGTCAGCGGTCTTCAACAAAATAAGAAACTAAAGTGTTTTTTTTTTTCGTGAAACCGGGCCCAGCATTTCTTGCAGGGACCGTATTCACCAACCATGCTCAATCGCATTTTAGTGTAATTGTACATGTTCAATTAGAAGGTAACGCAATTTCTGATCGGCTAAACAATTTAAGCCGTGCTGTGGAAAATAGGGGTTTAATGCATCTCAGCGATTATTAACCCTTTCCCAAACGACAAATTTTGGACTGGTCCAAATTGAAAGGGTTTGCAGACGATAATTTTAATTTGGGTGAAAATGGCAGAAAGTTACCAAAATGGGTAGAAAACACTGTGGGAAAAGGAGAAATTGCTCGTTACGAGCAATTTCTCCTTTTCCCACAGTGTTTTCAAAAGACTTGTACTGCAGACACGTGAAAACCAGGGCTTGTTTGGGAAAGGGTTAAACAAAGCAAGTCGTCACATAATTCTAGATCCATAGGTATACAATCTATTTTTCTAAGAACCGGCAGAACCATCAGGAAGTTCTATCCTTTGAAACACAGAAAAATGACTAATAGCAAAAAGTTTAGACTCAGGTCAGCCTCCGCGGACTGCGCAAGCTGACCTGGGTCGATAATTTTTGCAGATGCATTAAGCCCCCCTTTTTCACAAAGCATGGATTATTTGGTCTTGCCAACAAGAACTTGCTTTACTTTCAAACGAAGAAAATTCTTGAGAATTAGAACAAGAATGTTTTCGAGAATGGTTAGTGAACACGGACCGAGAACGAAATGGGACAGTCCTTACTTTCTGAAACTAATTCGTGGCAGACGAAAACACGGTGTATACCAGGTTATGAATGAGCACAATATACATGAACTTATTCTTGATACATAAAGACGTGTAAAACATTGTGGAAAATGGAGATAATACCCATTAAACCTTTCTCAAACGACAAATTGCAGACTTTTCCATATTGAAAGTATTTGCAGACTACAAATCAAATGTGGTTAAAAAGATTAATTTTGGCTCTAAAAAGGTAGGAAACATAGCGGGAAAAGGAGGAAATGCTGCCGGTTACCTGCATTTTCTCAAAACATTTTCAAATGTTTTCTCTGTTAGGGTCGTTAAAACTCAGGATTGTTTGTTAAAAGGTTCAGAGAAATTTCTTTCTTTGTCGCAATGTTTTAAGCTCTTACCACACAATTCCGGGTTTAAAGGACCCTCGAAAAGAAAGCTTTTTGAAAACATTGTGGAAAAAAGGAGAAAGTGGTGGTATCCAGCATTTTCTCCTTTTCCCACCATGTTTTCTTCCCTTCATAGAACAAATTCAATTTTTCACATTTATCATGTCGTCTGCAAATGCTTTCAATTTGGACTAGTCCATACAATTTTGTCGTTTGATAAAAGGTTAAACCGTTAAGCTGCTAAGCGCGACCTTTTGCGGACGGTGTAGATCAAGATCAGACTGCACAAAACGTACAGTCTGATCTTTGATCTACACTGTCCGATACAGTATTTTCTTTCCGGTGAAATCAACTTTGAAATCGCAATGTTTGAGCTTTTAGTATTGAATAGAAATTTGCGTTTCATTTTTTCAGCAGCTTAACCCTTTACCACACGATACCGACTTTTAACGACGCTGAAGAAGAAGGCTTTTGAAAACATTGTGGGAAAAGGAGAAAATGCTGGTAACCAGCATTTTCTCCTTTTCCCACAATGTTTTCTACCCTATCAAGGACAAATTGTGAAATTTGTGCCACCTTTAATTTGTCGTCTGCAAATGCTTTCAATTTGGACCAGTCTGAATCTCTGTAGTCTGGTAAAGGGTTAAGTGTTAATAGTAGTCTGCTGCAAGACCTTGAAAGTGTGCTCATTTAACCCTTTTCCACACAATCCCGACTTTTAACGACCTTAGAAAGAAGGCTTTTGAAAACATTGTGGGAAAAGGAGAAAATGCTGGTAACCAGCATTTTCTCCTTTTTCCACAACATTTTCTACTCTTCCAGAAACAATTTTCAATTTTTGAATCGCATTTATTTTGTCGTCTGCAATTGCTTTTAATTTGGACAAGTG
The DNA here is from genome assembly GCA_945859785.2 of Tridacna gigas. Taxonomy (NCBI): domain Eukaryota; kingdom Metazoa; phylum Mollusca; class Bivalvia; order Cardiida; family Cardiidae; genus Tridacna; species Tridacna gigas. Next base: position 7,972,514 of record OX244031.2, on the reverse strand, counting down.
TAGAACTTTGTCGTTTGGTAAAGAGTTAACTCTTTATCAGACAACAAAGTTTTGGACTCGCCCATATCTAAATCATTTGCAGACAACAAATTAAATGTGGCGTGAATGATGGGAGCTGTGTATGATAGACAAGGAAACATTGTGGGAGAAAAAGATTGGTTCTATGGTGTTTAACGCCGTTTTCAACATTATTTCAGTTATATCACGGCGGCCAGTGCACCTATCCATGCTTTCCTGGAGTTTCTTTTACCAGTACTCCGCACAAAATTCTTTCCAAGCCACTGGCTGCTTTCTCACATGACGTCGTAGAAACAACGGTCAGCGGTGAGAGAGGAATGAATCCTGTCGCGATGACTATTATCAATCCTCGGAAAGAAATTGGCCAAGCCGGGGATCGAACCAGCGACCCCCTGTTCTCAAGTACTGTACGCTACTGACTGAGCTACGGGGGCTTGGCTGTGGGAAAAAAAAAGAAAATGCTAGTTTCTAACATTTTCCTTCTTTTTCTACGGGGTTTTGAAAGGGGTTCTTCCGCATAGTCGCAAAAACATGGCATCGTATGGTAAAAGATTAACTCTAAAAAGGCTAAATAAATTAAACATATGAACCATGCTATGGCAAAAGGGGGCTTAATGCATCTCACTGATGCATTAATTACCTAGTAAGTCATCACAATATTATAGATCTATAAAATCCATTTTGTTTAACAACCGGCTGAATCCGTCGGTAGAATGCGTCCCTTAGCAAGCATAAAATGTACAAATAGCAAAATGTTTCGGTCCATGTCAGCCTGCGGGGATATGGGTTGAAACTTTTTGAGAATGCATTAAACCCCCTTTTCACAGAGCATGGCTCAAAAGTGAATTTGAAAAGCTTTGCCTTTGGAATGACGTTATTTAGCACTCTAAACATCAAATGATGGTGGAAACTGGAAATTAAAAAAAAAAGAATAAAGGTTGGGGAAAAATATCAAGTCCAACTTCACAACTTTACTAATAAATCTGGAAGTGTAATATCCCCTTAACTCACACCTCTACCGGACAGTGCAGATCATTTATAACACTACACGCGGTGTGCGAAAAATTAAAAAAACTAGAACTTGTCATATGTTGTGACTTAATACCCCCCGCAAGAGCTGTAATTGACCAATGTTTTTTTTTTTTTTTTTTCAGGAATGTACTTTTAATTTAATTAAAAATGTTGGTAAGGAACAGATAATGGTGTCTATCTTCATAATTATATATAAACTGCCATGTGAAGGAGTTTTAGAATGATACATAAGGCTTTAAATTGCATTTTAAAAACCTTCAATATATGATCAATGTATGTGCAAAGTTTTAAAACAACTGCAGAAAAACTTTTGTGGGAGTTCGCAACACAAAATTACTAGTATTTCATACAGAGATGGATGTTAAGAGAAAAAAAAGTGTCAAGTTCAAGGGGAGATAATTCATGAAGCAGGAGGAGTTGACACTTGAAAATTGCGTCTTGCAAACCTTCAATATATGATGAATGTATGTGCAAAGTTTCAATACAATTGAAAGAAAACTGGAGGAGGAGTTTGCGACACAAAATTAGTAGCATTTTGTACACAGACGGACACACGGACACACGGACGGACGGACAGACAGGCTGATTCCAGTATACCCCCGAAACATTCGTTTTACGGAGGTATAAAAATGTTTCAGTCTGCAACTCTACAGTCAAAATATACAAAATATTTAATGAACGGTCGAAATATAGAAACTGCACTTCAATTCCTAGCATGATAAAGTCAATACATGTATAAGTTTTTTTCGCAGATAGACAAATGTATTTTCGGGTTGCTAACAAGCACCGTGGGAAAAAAAACTTAAAGTAATAGAAAAATCGTACAAAATGTTTAAAGATTTATTTTTCAAAGCCCTGAAGAAGCCAATGAAAAAAATGTTTTAAGTATATCAATTAATATATACATACAGTAGGTCTAATATAATATGAATTTGTAACATAAACTTAAAATGAGTATTTTTTATCATTTTACCTAAATGTTTTTATTTGTACGCGTTTTACCGTATAGTACATAATAAGCGATGTTGAATATTTAGTTTTAACCCTAAATCTGCTTATCGTGACCCATCGACCTTTTGCGGACAGCGTAGATCAAGATCAGACTGCACAGAACGTGCAGTCTGATCTTTGATCTACACTGTCCGATAAGGAGATATCTTTCCTCCAAAAATACCTTTGAAAGAAGAAAGTTTTCGGCTTCTACTATCTACTATAAAGTTTCATTTCATTTATTCAGCAGTACAAGGGTTTAAAAAGGGGTGTTCTCAGTAACCTCAGTAGACATTGAGTAAAGATACAGACGTGATTTCACTGCTTGAACACAAAAATTGAAAGTTTACAATCTAGTGTTTATAAATGGAATCAATCTCGGCCTTACACTGAAAAAATATACGCAGCCATACATCACATTTCTGATGCACTAAAATCAGACAGAAATTCAAACCAGTCCTTAGTCTAAGTATCTTTTTCCACTATCTGAAGCACTGGCATAACAAAACATAAATTTCCTTTGGCAGTCGGTGCAACGTTGATATCTACAGACAATACGAGTGCTACGTCAACAGACATAAAATTTGGAACAAACAGTCATTAATTTCATTTCTTTTTTTACTTTCCTCAATGTAATAACGTGGGAAAAGGACGTATACGGCCCAAAACAGAATTCATGTACCTGTGTTTCCGCAAACCCGATGGACCCTTCTTCTAACCCCTATGAAAGAAATAAAATTCAGTGTCGGAGTTTTTTTTTTTTTCCTTTTTTTTATTTATATATATTTCATGCAAATCTAATTAGTCTTTGTGTAGATCCTTTCACTTTTTTCCCCAGGAAAAACGTAAAGTTAACAAAAAAATGAGTTTCTTCTACCTTCCCTACCAATTCAATTCAGAGCTTTAGCGAAAGCATACATATTTCTGTAACCTGATGTGACAATATCCCATCTTGAGCCAAATATTTAAAATGCTAAATTATTCTTTTAGTATGAAATCACAGGCCGTATTTACAAGCTATTCTCAGCTGCAGTTGTCAAAATTAAATACCAAATAATTTTCTAAATTTCAAAGGAACGCAATTTCTGATCGGGTATACTGAATGGTTACGCCAATAAAAAATTGCGTTACTTTCCTAGAACAAAACTTCATTTTATAGTGTTTGTGTATGGTTCATGAGCCGTGCTCTGGCAAAAGGAAGTTTAACACATCTCCGTGATGGATTATACCAAAACAAGTCATCACATAATTATGGATCTATAAAATCCATTTAGTCTAAAAATCGACTGGATCTGGAGGTCATGCAAAAAAAATCAACGTACATGTACAGCAAACAGTTTCGACTCATGTCAGCCTGCGCGGACTATGCAGGCTGCATGGGTCGATACTTTTTGCATTGGGCCCCTTTTTCACATAGCATGGCGTTATTATTTTCACACTTCGAACAAGATGTTCGTTTTTCAATAACCTACTCAAATCTAAACAGAAATGATAAAAATAACACTAGTACCAATAATAAGCAAAATGATCATTTTAGCTGCATTACGAAATGTTGCTGCATGTTTCTCGTACATATATGCCTAAAAGAAATCAAAAGTTTTAAATAGAGGCGAAGTATAAGGTCTATATTATTATCGAAATGCTTGAAAACAGTCTTTACTTCATTCGATATTTTACAATAACATGCCAGAAAATGTAGTCCTCTGAAACGCCGCCATGATTTAACTGTTACAGAAATATTTGTTGAAAAACAGTCTTTACTTCATTCGATATTTTACAATAACACGCCAAAAAATGTATTTCTCTGAAACGCCGCCATGTTTTACTGTTACTGAATTATTGTTGAAAGCAGCGAAATGAACGAGTGAAAGGACTCGTCTTTCAGTAAGAACATAGTCTTTAACCCTTTACCAGACGACAAAATTTTAGCCTTGTCCAAATTGGAAGCATTTGCAGACGACAATTTCGATGTGGCTCAAATGGTGCAACTTTTCTTAGATAGGGTAGAAAACACTGTGGGAAAAGGAGAAAATGATGGTTACCAACATTTTCTCCTTTTCCCACAATGTTTTCAAAGGGCTTCTTTCCCAGGGGCGTCAAAAGACGGCATTGTGCGGTAAAGGGTTAACTCATTATACACCTTGTTTTCACCACTTTGGCGAAAATGGAACTACAAGTATAATAAACAAAAAATGTTATCTGCACATTCTGCTGTAAATGCGATTACTGCTTCCTTTTCTTCTGTCACATATAGACGCACACTAAGGAATTTGAAAGCATCCTTTTAAAATATGGATTGTCAACAGAAACAGATGCTTAATAAATGTACATAAATACTTGTAGAAACATTGTGGCAGAAAGGACGCTATTTACGCGAAATTTTATCTTATTTAACGATGCTTTCAAAATTGGTCCGCCTCGAGAGACAAAACAGTTGAAGGCAGGTGGCAATGTTTTATCACTAGAGCACCCGAACAAAAGCATTTAATGGCACGTTGATTTAAAGTGTGAAAAAAATAATTCAATCCAAAATTGTCGCTTATGCAAAGTCACGATTGTCCATTGTCCTTCCTTGTATACGGACTGTAAAGTGGAGGCATACATACATTGTAATTTCTCCTAGTTTGTAAATATAAACATTGGCTACACGTGCAGGGCGTGTGCCATCTAGCGTTCAGCATATGCTGATCATGGGCACTAACCGGGCTTATGAGGGCAGGCGTCGTCATCATATTGTCCTTATTTGGTCTTTTGTCCGGAATATCGGTGGCGCTGGCAAGCCTATTTGGTGTCGGTACGATAGGAAACCCAGGGACGTGTGTGGATGTTGGTGGCATCGACGGTGTTGGTATTGCGACGCTGGGCGGCTGGTGCTTATTGTCCGACCTATATATGTCACTCACCAGCTTCTTCATTTCATCCAGGGACGAGCTTAACATTAATATGTAGTTCTTAGCTAAAAGTAATGTAGCTATCTTTGACAGTTTTCGGACTGAAGGTCCATGAGCATATGGCATCACCTCACGAAGTCCGTCCAGTGCAGAATTTAAGTCATGCATACGTTTTCTTTCGCGAGAATTTACTTTAAGTCTTAACTCCTGAAGTTCGCTTTCGTCCATACATTTGTTGGTCAGCACACGTCTTTGGCGCGGTGTCATGTGACGTCCGAGTGTCCGCGCTTCACTGGAACTAAGTTCATGATTTTCTTGGGAAGAATCACTATCGTACATATTTCCTGGACTCAGAACGTTCCCTGTGACCGTGGACATCGTGTCCGATGAACAAGAAGCGGGAACAGTATCAGTCACATTTATATCATTATCCATTGTAGAACCACAATATTTTGTAAAAACGATCTAAAATTGAATATAACGACTAACTGCGGTTAATTTTAGAGTATGACCCTCCACATAAAGTCACGGTGGTTTGAAGGTTTGGGTACCCAATACAGTATGTCAATCAGATTGGTAGGCGTGGCTTCAACAGCCATTACGGGCTTACAAATCACTTCGATTTAGTGAACAAAACGATGAATGCCCAAAAGGTGTCTCCTTTACACGGCCAAATGAACAAATGGAGAGAAAATGCTAAATCGGAGGCTGGTCCAATTATATCCAAATTATAACCTCACTAGTAAAACACAATGTAGTGGTTTTATAGAAGTTATTTTTTTTCAATGATGTTTGTGGATCGGTGAGCAATTTGTTCATATATCATCGGCGTTGCAAGAGATTTCTTAAAGGGCAGTTTTAAACAATAACATCGAATGAAACAACAAGCCTAGTTTTTATTCTATCCATAGACTTAGTGGTCACAGTGTGCTTTTAGAAATAAGATAGACTACTAGGTCGTTGAGCCCCTTAACTCTTTACCAGACGACATAATTCTAGACTGGTTAAAATCAACTATATACAAAGATTTTCTGTAAACAATGTTGTTTTCCCGTTTGAAATTATTGTAGTTTCAGAAATTTGGGGAGAGAAAATCAGGCTTGATTTCTCCACAGACGTATTATTTATAGCCATTTCCTGCTTGCTACTTTTTAGTGGCCGAGTTTTGAGTTACGCACGTCGCGTATAAATATTTATCCCGTACAGGATAATAATGTGTTATAGCAGACATCGAAGTAAATGACATACGCAGACAACAGTAAAAAATACAGTCGGAAGCCATATGCAATGTGAAATCTGCATGTTTATTCGTCTTGAAAGAAGATGTACCATGAACGTTGTTAGCACAGGCAAGATTAACCCTTTCCCAAACAAGCCCTGATTTTCACGTGTCTGCAGTACAAGTCTTTTGAAGACACTGTGGGAAAAGGAGATATTGCTCGTAACGAGCAATTTCTCCTTTTCCCACAGCGTTTTCTACCCTTCTTGAGACCTTTCTGCCATTTTCATCAAATTTAAAATTGTCGGCTGCAAACTCTTTCAATTTGGACCAGACCAAAATTTGTCGTTTGGGAAAGGGTTAATAACGACAACGTATACATTTTTTAATGAGTTTAGCAAATTTCATAACCTGCTTTGCATGCTCTTATCGTCTTGATTGGGACCTCTTTTTGTGGAAAAGGAGAAAGTTTTTGTGATTTTCATTTCGTCACAATATTTAAATCAATGTATATGAGTCATGCTCTGTGAAAGGGGGCTTAATGCAGCTGCAAAAAAGTATCGACCCTTGTCGGTCATAGCAGTCCGCGCTTTTGGTAAATTTTCTACATGTCCAAGGACCATTCTATCTCACGATTCGGCCAGTAGTTTAAAAAAAAAAAGGATTTTTATGGATCCATAATTATGTTACGACTGGCTTCGTATAATGAATCACGGAGATACATTAAACGCTCTTTTGCAAGAGCATGGCCCAAATATTCATGGATTAGAATTTAAGACAAGTTCACAGTCAACAAGCATTTCATCGAAATGGTTTAGATATGCCGTCTTCGCATATAAGCTTTGGAGGTTTATATAATAGTTAACCATTTACCGCACAATGCCGCCTTTTGACTCCCCTGGGAAAGAAGCCTTCTGAAAACATTGTGGGAAAATGAGAAAATGCTGGTAACCAGCATTTTCTCCTTTTCCCACAATGTTTTCTAACCTATCAAAGAAAAGTTGCACCATTTGAGCCACATTGAAATTGTCGTCTGCAGATGCTTTCAATTTGGACAAGGCTAAAATTATGTCGTCTGGTAAAGGGTTAAACCTTTATCCTGATAGATAAAAGAAATGAAACTTTCAAACCGATCGTATAAACTCAAATTTTCCTATTTAAAAGATATATTTGGAGGAAAGATATCTCCTTATCGGACAGCGTAGATTCAAGATCAGACTGCACGTTCTGTGCAGTCTGATCTTGATCTACGCTGTCCGCAAAAGGTCATTGAGTCGCGTTTAACAGCTTAAGGGTTAATAGATAAAATTTTTAAAACATGTAAGTGGGATCAAAAGTACATGTATGGTAATTAATTCATCAGTTTAGTACTACACGAATGTAACAAACATTTCAGTTAACTCAAATCATGGCATTGCAATTTATAAGCTTTTACTGAAAATTTCACAAAATATCAGAAAGTGTCTCTCCAAGATCAAACATTATGACAAAAGGCGGTTTAATGCATCCCCGTGACGCATTACACCAAGCAAGTTATTGCATAATTATGGATCCATAAAATCCTTTTTTTTTTTCATCAACCGGCTGAATCTTAAGGTAGAATGGTCTTTTAGCATGCAAAAAAAAGACCGAAAGTTAAAAATTTCGACCCAGTTTAGACTGCACGGACTGCAGAGGCCGACCTGGATCGATATTTTTTTTTTTAATGCATTAAACCCCTTATCACAGAACATAACTAATATGTTCTGTACAGTCTAGTCACCAACTACACCGATCCTCAAAGCCAACTGAAATCGCTTCTGGTGTCGAAGAAAAAAAATCGGTAAGTATCGATGGGTGATTAGCATAAAAAAAAACTTTTTATTAAAGATTACATGTATTTACATATGATTTAATATCAGTTGCTTTCATGAATATTGGCGAGTTCTGATTGGCTGAAAATTTTTTTTCATAGCTCTATGAAAAAAAAATCACGTTGTGCCGGAACTACTTTAGCTGTCAAACTAATGTAAACAAACATGTATACATACAATATTCCACATTTTTTTTTTTAAGAATTTTATACAGAGTCCCAAGTTTATTAGTTAGCTTTTTTTTGCCTGTAATATTGAATTATAAGGGATGAAGAGAATTTTTTTTTTTCATACAGTGTGATTAGGTTGTTTTTTTTCATACCTCCATGAAAAAAAAAATATTCTCTTCATTCCTTAAGTATTTCTTTCGCTGCTAACTGCTATAAATTCGAATTTTTATCGAGGTCTAAAAGTAGATTTTCTCCGAAGCAAACTAACTCTTAAACTTAAGAGCGCAGGCTGACATGGGCCGAAACTTTTTGCTATCCTTAAATTTTCTGCGTGTCCAAGGACCATTCTATCTCCAGATTTCCAGATTTAGTCAATTGTTAAACTACATGGATTTTATGAATCTTTAAATATGTGATGACTTGCTTGGTATCATGCATCGCGGAGATGCATTAAGCCCCCTTTTACAGATCACGACTCATATATATTTTACTTGCAGTCTCATTCATACAAAAATTATAATTGAAAACATACATAACAACAGTTACAATAAAAAGTATGTGACTACTCTACCGTAGAAATCTTGGCTGCTAATCGCGACTCACTGACCTTTTGCGGACAGTATAGATCAAGATCAGACTGCACAGAACGTGCAGTCTGATCTTTGATCTACACTGTCCGATACGGTATTTTCTTTCCGGTGAGATCAACTTTGAAACCGCAATGTTTGGGCTTTTAGTATTGAGTAGAAATTTGCGGTTCATTTATTCAGCAGCTTAAGTGTTTAACCTTTTACCGCACAATGCCGTCTTTTAACGACCCTGGGAAAGAAGCCTTTTGAAAACATTGTGGGAAAAGGAGAAAATGCTGGTAACCAGCATTTTCTCCTTTTCCCACAGTGTCTTCTACCCTGTCAAAGGAAACTCGCACCTTTTGAGCCACATTGAAATTGTCGTCTGCAAATGCTTTCAATTTGGACATGGCTAAGTCGTCTAGTAAAGGGTTAAATAAAACGTCAAGGTTTATTACATGTTATTTAATATATGCACAGAGATCATACACGAAAAAATTGAGAATGTGATTTATCCATTAAGCTGCCGAATAAATGAAAATGAAAATTTCTACTCAATACTAAAAGCCCAAACGTTGCGTTTTTAAAATTGACTTCACCGGAAAGAAAATACCGTATCGGACAGTGTAGATCAAAGATCAGACTGCACGTTTTGTGCAGTCTGATCTTAATCTGCACTGTCCGCGAACGGTCGTTGAATCGCGCTTATCAGCCTAAGGGTTAAAAAAGTGCATTGCTTATAAAAAGTCCGTCATTTTAAAAGATCGTCATAAAGGTTAGTCCTACCTTTCAACGAGAAGACGGAAACAGACACGAGGCTAAATTATGAATTCAAAGACTGAACATTCAAATAGCTCTTCTGATAAGGAAAAGGTTTAACATCAGTTATCCTAGGGCCATAATTCACATCCTCAAACATCAGTAAAATCACAATTTAAATATGACAAATAAATAAATAAATACGCACGCCTATAGGAACCTGCAGACGAGGGGACTCGACGCCATAAATCACCGTCTGTACGTAAACAAAAAGCAGACGAGATTATTGCAGCCGAAGACACTTTAATATTTACGCCTGATTTCTGCTCGCTTATTCATGCATTTTGCTCCATACAAAAAATTGTTGTGGAAGACGGGTTAAAATGAGGAGCATTGGTGATATCCTAATTCATACTTTTTCAAATGTTGTAAAAACTACTGTATGATGTTTATTTATTCATTTATTTATTTATTTATTTATTTATTAAAATCAAGCCGCTATTTATTTATTTATTTATTTATTTATTTATTTATTCATTCGTTTATTCAATTACTTTTTTTTTTTTTTTTTTATTAGCCACGTCAACTGGTATGATGGGAGTCGTGGCCATCTCCCACCATACCTTACAATTCAATGTTAGTAGGTTTCTAAATAATTTGTTAGCACTCTTAAACAAAAGATGTTTCATATACCTAACAAAAATTGTATTTTTTGTAGATTTATTCCATCACTTGAATGTGGCCTTATTAAGAGAGAGAGAAAGAGAGAGAGAGAGAATCAGAAATCAGGGTAAAAAAAAATGAAATAGATGTAAGTATGTGTGTGTGTGTGGGTGAGTGGATATGTGCATATGGAGTAAAGAAATTGGAATCCTTCAGAAATTTTATAGAAATTCGTTAATATTTACTACCTGTGCACTATACTGGCAAAGGAGACTTTGATAAACATGTTCTACAATTGTCATGTGACATTTGTCAATTTCATGCGTGTTTGTGCATTTATGAATATTTAAGGTCAAGTTTTGAGTATTTTTAAAACCGATCATTGAGGGTATTTTTTGTTTATTCCTACAGTGATAAATATATTTCTTAACTTCTATAAGTAGCCTGTCTAATGGTACGTTTGATGTACGTGTGCCTAAAAGTAAAGTTCGACTATCAATTTGCAGTGTATGGTCAAAAGTACTTAAAATTGTTGCTATATTATTAATTAATGATTTGGTGTGTTCACAGTCATGAAATAAATGTAGAATAGTTTCTTCATATTGTTTACAAAATGTACATGAGTTAGTATTTATCAATTTCATTTTAAAAAGCAGAGAATTTGTTGGAATTATTCTATGTATTATTCTTGTTTGAAACCACTGTGTATAAGTGTCTTTTGTGCATTTAAACACATTTCCATGAACTTGCTTCCAATCTATATTTATGTGGTTATATAATGAGTCCCACTTAACTCTACTCGAAGGTATTTCATCGTTGTGTGTCAAAATATTATAAACATGTTTATTTATGTTACTTTTAGTAAGCATATGAAAGAAATAACAACTAATAGAAGGATTATGACATCCATTTAAAGCATCCTTTTTAATCAAAATGTGATTTTTTGAAAGGAAAGTTTTAACTGATGTTGTAATGCTATAGAAATTTAAAAAATTCACTTTGTTTCTAGTCATTGTTTTTATGTCTAACCAATTTTTAAAACTTCCATCTACATTTAACAGATCCTTTACATATCTTATACCACAATCGTATAATATTTTATTATAAATGTGCTTAGAATCTACCAAAATATTGCTATTAAAAAACAGAGGCATGTTAACTACATCCAGCAGTTTTGTAAAACTACATTTAGAGATAAATACCATAAAAGATTTTAAAACATCAATCCAGAAATCATTTCTTATGTTGGTAATAATTTTTTCACAGTACATCATTCCAAAATTAAATAGTTTGTGTGTGTCAATTACATTATTCATGAATTTATGACAACTTTTACCGCAAGCAACTAGTTTTCTTATCCATTTAATTTTCATACTTTTATTATAGTTATTGATATCAATCATGTTTAGACCTCCTTCCATATAATTTTTTGTGAAGACAGTTTGTTTAATTTTAGCAGTACCGTCCCATACAAATTCATAAAGTGTATTGTTCAGTTGTTTCATAAATTCATTCGTTGGTGATGGTAAACTAATAAATAGATGTGTGAGTAAAGGTAATAAAAGACTTTTGACTACAGTTATTCTTCCAATTGGTGTTAGTTTTCTTTTCTTCCAATAATTTATAATGTTATTAATGCTTTTGAATTTGCTTTCAAAATTTAACTTTATCATTTTATCTAGATCGACATGGAACTCCAGTCCAAGAAGTTTAAATTTTATTTCCCCCCATGTTAATTTCCATTTCGTCTTGATAGATCTTGTACTATACTTCAAACTGCCAATCCATATAAGTTTTGTTTTGTCGAAATTAACTTTCAAGCCAGAAATATGTGAGAATTTTTCTAGTAATTCAAGAGTACTTTTAATCGATTTTTCAGAACCGTCTAAAAAGAGTGTTGTGTCATCAGCAAATTGTGATATGATATATTCTTCTTTTTTTATTTTTAGTCCCGTTATATTTCTATCGTGCTTTAATTTAATGTTAAGAATTTCGGTGCAAAGGATGAAAATATAAGCGGATATTGGATCACCTTGTCGACATCCCCTTCTGACTTTGAAATAATCTGAAAGAAAACCATTTATTTGTACGCATACCTCAGTATTGTGCAGAAATAATTTAATCCATTCTTTGAACATTACACCGAAATTAAAATATTCAAGCGTCTTTTCAATAAAATTAAATGATAGAGAATCAAAGGCCTTTTCAAAATCTATTAACATTAAAAGTCCAGGTATTCTATGTTCTTCACAATATTGCATAATGTCATAAACTAGTCTTGTGTTTTCACCTATAAACCTGTCTCTTAAGAACCCAGTTTGGTCGCTTGATATGATATGATCCAAAACGTGTTTCATCCTATTTGCAATACTCCCAGATGCAAGCTTATACAGAACATTTAAAAGAGTGATAGGTCTCCAGTTTTTTAAAAACTTTTTTGGTTTATTATCTTTTGGTATGCAAGTTATAGTTCCTAATTTAACATTTGGTGAAAAGGATCTAGAAATAAATGCGTGATTTAATGCTCTTACAACAAAATGACCTATCTTATTCCAGAACACCTTATAAAAATTGGAAGTAAAACCATCCCCTCCTGGGCTTTTGTCATTTTTCATGTTTTTGAGTGTATGTGTTACCTCATTGTATTGTAATAGTCCTTCAAGTTCCTTCTTCTGCTTTTCGTCTAGCTTATTTGAAGTACAGTTTTTTAAGTCATCCTCTAAATTGACGTCAATCAAATTATTTGATTCATTATATAAAGTTTCATAATAATGTTTTGCTTCTTTAAGGATTTCCCTTTGGTCAAATAAGTGATTGCCATCTTCTGTTTCTATAAAGGGAATAGTTTTTGATGCAATATTTTGTTTTTCCAAATTACAGAAATATTTCGTCACTTTTTCTCCACTGTCGACCCAGTTTGCTCTAGACCTAATAAAAGAGCCATGTAGTTTTTCTTTTCGTAAGTTTTCTAACTCTGATTGTAATGAAGATAACCTATCTTTATTCGTTTCATTTAAATTTGTTTCTAAAAAAGAAATTTCATTTTCAATATGTTTTTCTCTCTGGTTTTTTGCTTTTGTTTTATAACTTGAAAATGAGATTGTTTCCCCCCGTATTTCCATTAACAAAGTTTCCAATTATTCAATTACTTACTGATTTATTCATTTATAGATAATCTGGCTGTTGTCTAAATTTCGAATGTGGTGATTTATTTATTTATTTATTTATTTATTTGTTCATTCGTTTATTCAATTATTTACTGATTTATTCATTTATAGATAATCTAGTTGTTGTCTAAATTTCGAATCTGGTTATTTATTTATTTATTTATTTATTTAGATAATCCGGTTGTTGTCTAGATGTTGAAGTTGATAGACATCAAAAAGCAGATTATCATCTCAGATCAGATGTTGGTATCGGTGTCAAAGTGTGCATTTTTTGAGAATTAAAATTTTTTTTTCCGTAGATATGTCCAATTTAGGAAGATTTCTTTTCTTCCTAGAAAGACCCGTGTACGTAAAATCATTCTTAAAAAGTCCCGTTCAGTTTATCTAAACTATAGAAATGCTTATTAACCCTCATCCTGCTAAATAAGCGAAATGAAACTTTCAAGCCGATAGTTAAAAGGTAAATTTTGCTTTTTTAACGTTAGGTTTTTTTGGGGAAAATATCTCCTTGTCGGACAGTGTAGATCTAAGATCAGACTGCACGTTCTGTGCAGTCTGATCTTGATCTACACTGTCCGCAAAAGGTCCCAGCGTCGCGCTTAGCAGCCTAAGAATTATAGATAACTGATACATGTAACTGATGAGTTTTTTAAATGTTTGCAGACTACAGTCATGCCAACAGTTATTTATCTATCATATATACGAAACATGGTCTATGAAAAGGGGGCTGGATGCATCTGCGAAAAGTATCGACCCAGGTCAGCCTGCGCAGTCCGCGCAGGCTGACTGGACCGACACTTTCCGCTATTGGTCAGTTTTCTGTATCTCCAAGGACCAGTCCACTTCATGATTCACAGTTGGGGAGCTATACGGGCTACGACGGTATTTCAGATTGAAAGGTCCAACCTTATCTATTTTGTGCGTTACAAAAGGGCTTCTAATTCATTATGTTCTCTTTTCTTTTTTTAATCCAGTATGCAAGTATAAGTTTGGTACTGTCAAGTTAAGGCAAATTATATGAGACGTGTTTTATGACTTTGCTGGGGAGTACTAAAAATGTATATATGTCAGTTTCGCCGTCATGCTCGCCCAAGATCTAGTGATTTTCATGTTAATATATCTTTTCTGTATGACTATATACAACCGTGTACTTGTCGTAAAATAAAATATTCTGTTCTGTTCTGATTAAGTGGATTATTTAAAAAAAGTGGCTGTTATGGATCCATAATTATGTGATGGCTTGATTGGGATCGTGGATCACGGAGATGCATTAAGCCCCCTTTTGCAGGAGCATGGCTCATATACATTCTAAGTCTTGAGACACTCATGTATATGAGCCATGCTCTGGCAAAAGGGGGTTTAATGCATCTCTGTGTTATGTTATACCAAACAAGCCTTCATATACATGCAATTCTGGATCTATAAAATCCGTTTTGTCTATCAAACGACTGGATCCCGAGGTAAAATGGTCCTTGGACATACAAAAAATTGACCAAAAGCAAACAGTTTCGACCCAGGTCAGCTCAGGCTGTCCTGGATCGATCTTCTTGCAGATGCATTGAACCTCAGTTTCACAGAGCATAGTTCGTATATTTTATTGAAGAATAACCAATGGCCGATGTAGTAGCAAAATAAATCAGCCATGCTCTGTGAAAAGGGGGCTTAATGCATCTGTCCGCGCAGACTGACCTAGGCCGAAACGTTTTGCTATTGGTCAATTTTCTCTCGTCCAAGGACCAGTTTACCTCATGACTCAACCGCTTGTTTGACGAAATGGATTTTATGGACCCACAATTATGCAATGACTTGCTTGGTATCATGCATCATTGAGATGCATTAAGCCCCCTTTTGCCAGTGAACGGCTCTAATTATTCAAATTATTGGCATTGTCCTTGTCTCTCCTGTATCCAGTTTTATCACAATTTCTGTGGCTTAAATACATTACGTAAATCTAATTTCTTCTCCTCCAAAGGGTATTCAATCCGACTTCAGCTTCTTGTGCAGCATACATCAGTTTAACCTTGTATCACATAGTGCCGAGTCTTAATGACCTCAAGAAAGAAGAGTCTGGAAAACATTGTTGGAAAGGGAGAAAATGCGGGTCACCCTTTTTTTTTTTTTTTTTTCCATAAAGTTTTCAAGAGCCTTGCTCCTCAATCGAATATATTTTGTTTCTTAACCCATTAATGTCATTTCTTGCGTTTAATGTTCTTTCAACACAAATGGTTCCAATGTTCTATCAACACAAATAGTTCCAATGTTCTTTCAACACAAATAGTTCCAAGAAACTAATTAAATTAGCAAAGTTTTATTTATTGTATTGAAAAATTGTAAACTATCCACCTGACATTGTTCCTATATTTTTCATTAATTTCATGACCGGTACTAAACCGTAAAGATTTTTCCATTAGTCTTCCCCCCACCCTCAATCTGTTCACCTATGTATCAGTAATGTTTGATTTCCTGTTCTTCATATATCTTGTAGTTGATATACCATACAGCCTGGTAATTATTACATGTTTTGTTGTTACCTCATATCACATAAATGTAAATGTGCTGAGAGAATAAATAAAACTTGTAAACTTGTATCTTATATCCGTTTAGGTAAGGTTGGACTAAGATCAGCCTGCACGTTCTTTGTCTCAACTCTGTGTAATCAATCCCTAATGACCTTTCAGCTGATGTTAAACCAAGATCAACCTGCACGTTCTTGGTCGATTCCTTATATATTCAACCGCTTGTCCTCAGTTCCGATAATGTAAGGTCAAGATCAGCCTGCACGGTCGCCTTCTTAACTCTCTGTATTCAACCTCTTTCGTTCTTGTTCTTAACTGTGTGTATTTAACTACTGATGCCCTTTAAATAATGTTAGACCAAGTAAAGCCTTCACGTTCTTGGTCTTTATCTCTGTTTATGCAACTTGTTATATCCTTTTAGATACGGGTAATCACAATTAGTAAGTACGTAACACTTTTTCCCGTTGCTCCCGTTGTATAGAAAGAAAGCGAGATTCAAAGTTCTACAATTCGCTGTCACCGACAGTCCTCTTTTTCCTTCGAATGCTTGGAGGTAACATCTCTTGCTTTCACCGAAAAGTTCATATAAAGACTAGCTAGTACTAAGGTAAGTAGTCTGAACTTCGATCTACATTTTCCAATATGATAATATATTCACGACAAAAACAGCCTTAAAATTGCAAATCGATCATCAGGATTTCTGTAGTCACCGAGGGAGAATGCTCATCATTTTTTACAGAGAAGGTCAAGGGCCGTATCAGAAATGTATTTTTAATAATTTCCTAATTTTTAATTGTTACTTGTCTTCTGATTTGTTGAATCAAAACATTTTCGTATTTCTATGTTAAACTATTCGGTCAAACGATCCCAAGCCGAACGTAGATTTTGACATATCAGATCTATTTCTCTCTATCGTTGTATAAAGCTTAGATCTTTTACGATGCCTAGGGTGATCGTTTCCTATAATGATATATAAACAACAAATAACACGGTGACAAGAAGAAAATTATAGGTACAACGTTTGTCGAAAACAAGATATATATTTTTTTCCAAGTTGACTTTAGAACATGTGTCCTTTTTCAAAGCAGCGACACTTACCTTTAACACACAACAACCAATACAGGCAACGCCGATCATAACTAAATATATAAATATATACATGTATTGCTTCATTGACTTTTTTTTTTTAACTTTGGCATATACTTTATTTTTTTGATTTGTAGAAAGAAGTGTCTTTTTTTGTTGGTGTTGTTTTTTTTTTTGTACATTTTTCAAGTTATATGATTGTAAGTCACAAACAAAGTTATCCTTTCGTAGGCAAGTCACCAATTCAATTTCCTTGACTGGTTAGGACCAAGATAGAACTGCACAGAACGTGCAGTCAAGTTATGAATCTACACTGTCCGATACTCAAACTTGTGAATTTTAGGTTTAGTTCAAGCAAAGTAGCTATTTAGTCTTAACATTCAGGTCTTCTCTACAGACTGAAGATGTCATGTTTTATTTTTGGATACTATAAGGGTGTACACTTTACCAAACGGTAGATGACACGTCCATATCACAAGTATTTTTGCAGACCTTTAATCTAATGTTACTCAAAGGTCGGTGTTATCTTTGACAGAGTGGAAAACATTGTGGGAAAAGGAGAAAATGCTGGTTACCAGCATTTTCTCCTTTTCCCACAATGTTTTCAAAAGCCTTCTTGCTCATGGTCGTGAAAACACACAGGATTGATTGGTGAAAGAGTTAATGATATACCAAGAAAGACATGTATCACTTATCGCTGCTGCAGGTGTTCACGATGCCCGTTCTCAAATAATCAAATATTGAAATAAACCTGGCGTTAAGATACCACCTTGACGTACCCCATGCCGGGCAAGAACAGAACATTAAACTGGAGTGTCACTGCTTCCTCCATCGACCCGAAGGCGCCCTTTGTCAGCACAATAAAGAGGATATCATATGCTAAAGGTAACAGGCATTTTAACAACTTGAACTCCAAATAGCAAGGCTCTCAATTAACACCTTAGACGAGTTATTCAAATTAATAAACACAGTTCCCAGTGGTTTCCATCTTTGAAACATTGAGATAATCTACTCGTCTGTCAAAGGTCACGTGATGTGTGGTTTGTTAAACTATGAGAAAATACGAAAGGTTTTAAAAAAGCTTCTGTTATGCTAATGCAGTGAAATTTGGTATCACTGTTGGAATGACTTTCAAAGTTTATCACCAACTGTTTCCAACAAATTATAGTTTGAGGCTGTTTGTAAATGACATATGGAAAATGTCGTAACTTTATCAGTATTTCAAGTTTCGATATATAGCACATTTGGTGAACTTGAAAACGAAGTTCTGAAGTAGAATCAGGGCTTGAACAGACAGATGCTCAAAGGAATGCTTAAAATTCTCAAGGGTGGTATAAAACATCCTAATAAAGACCTACTTTTGCATGTAGCATACCTGAATTCATAATATCTTTTAACTTACAGGTGGCACTGTTTACCAAGTCTTGCAGTTGTTAGCGTTTTTTTTTTTTTTCCCCTAAGAAAATGACACTCAAAATCAATCGCCATGCCTTACTGTTTAGTCAATGGCCAAAATTATTTCATCTAGTTCCGTATTCCCATTTACTTATAAGTATTTTTCAGTGTGCAAGAAAATTTACACTGCTTTTGATCACGAAATTATATGGAAAAGTTTATTGGTAGAAAGCGGGTATATAAGGCCTATTTACCAATATATGTTATTACATGTATTATTCATCCTCTGACTCAAAAGTTGCAGCTGTCTGAAACCTAGCTGTGTCAATATTCCGTTCATTTCTGGCGATGTCGCTTGTGACGTCAGTGTGGAAAACGTGTTTAGAAAATGTTGACCCTTAAGCTGCTGATCGCGACCCAATGACCTTTTGCGGACAGTGTAGATCAAGATCAGACTGCACAAAACGTGCAGTCTGATCTTTGATCTACACTGTCCGATACGGTATTTTATTTCTGGTGAAATCAACTTTGAAACCGCAATGTTTGGGCTTTTAGTATTGAATAGAAATTCGCGTTTCATTTATTCAGCAGCTTAAGTGTTAAATAGCAGCATTTTCATCAAATAATACTGTATCTGGTACCAGCATTTTCTCCTTTTCTAACAATGTTTTCTATCCGATCAAAAATAGAAATCATTATTTGAGCTTCATTCAATTTGTTGTCTGCAAACGCTTTCAAATTCCCAAAATATTGTCGTTTGGTACAGAGTTAACTAAAACCGGAGGCGATATAATTTTACAGTTTCTTCGAAACAACAGCTTATTTTCTCTTTAACGAACGACCTCGATTTTTCGACCCTGCGTAAGACTGCCTTTATAAACATTGTGGTAAAAGCAGAAAATACGGGTAACTTCCACAATATTCTCTTCCCATTAAAAGATATACCTCATTACTCGGACCAGTAATGGTCGCCTCCAACTGTTTCAATGTGAACGAGACTAAAAGTTGTCGTCGGGTTAAGTGTTACGGTCTGCAACTAAAGGTCTTTGTGTCGTCTGCAAACAGGGGAGATAACAGTGCGAATAAACTGTCAGTGTATGAGTTACCTACCATTTATAACCTGAAACTTTAAACAACATACTGTCACCTCAGCAAGAATCATACAGACTATTTCAGTCACACTAATTATTGCAAATAAAAGACAGAAGAAACATTTAACAGAAAGAAGCTTGTGTTATTTCACTAATAGGGAAAACATCGTGGGAGGTGAGAAAGATATGCCACAGATCCTTTCCCCACAATAATTTTCAAAAGTTTGTCCACTGAAGGGGCATAGAACGTTGTATTTGCTTCTAAATGTGTAGGTTGAAATCCTATATTTCTTCCCCGACCCAATCCCTTAAAATAACATTCATTCCCCCACCCACCAATTCCTTGCTCTCTAACAAACTGACTAAGAACTGTTACAACTATGATAGGGTAGTAATTGTAATCCAACTTCTGCAACTTAACTCTCAAAGTGCTTAAAAACCTGCAGACATTTTTAATCTAAAAGTGAGGCCTAAATGATGTCAATTTTAATATAACTCTTTTCTAGATTGTCTTAGCAAAGCGGACCAGAGATCAGACTGCATGTTTTGTGCAGTCTGATCTTGATCTACACTGGCCAAAAAGGCAACTATAGTTGTGAATGGTGCTTTAATGGTTAACGATATGCAGCTCTACTGGTTAACATTCTCATATACATCTATATATCACATAGTTAACTACGAGAAAAAAGGCAAATATGGTTTATTAATAACCAGATAATAATTAATATTTTGTACAAATATATGTCACAACAACTGAACAGAAAGTCAATAATACATATTTCAATTAAGTGTTTTGTCAGAGGCCAAAAATTGTAAATGCAATACTTTTGTTCCCTGTTATTTTCCAAGTATCTCTCTCTTCATCAACAACCACCACTTTCTTTAACCATTGCTGACAAACATGGCGCCTTATAACCTGGTAGAAGATGACCTTAAAGGAACATTGTATGAAAAGGACCAATTGCTTGTAATCATGCAATTGCACATTTTCCCACAATGTCTAACACATCAGTCCAAGACCATGTACATGTATTTCTTGTCTTTAACTCTTTACAAGAAAACAGAATTTGGATTTGGCCAAATTGAAAGCATTTGCAGAAGACAAATTAAATGTAGCCAAAAGGATGATTTTTGTCTTTCATAGGGTAGAAAACATTGTGGGAAAAGGAGAAAATGCTTGTTACCAGCATTTTCTCCCTTTCCCACAATGTTTTCTATCCTACTGGTCACCATTCTCAAATACATATACATGTATATAGTTGCCAGCATTTTCTCCTTTTCCCACAATGTTTTAAAAAGCCTTCTCTTTCAGGGTCTTTAAAACTCTTAATTGTGTCTTGAAGGGTTAAATGTTTTTTCATTGGTGCTTGTTGCCTTGGCGTTTGATTCTCCAAGTACCAGCCTTATCAGCTAAGGGTGCAGACTATGATTGGACCTTTAATTGTGGCCTAGGCCTGGAAAAATGAAATAAAATTTTCAGGCAGTGGCTGAACACCTACTATTGCAATTTCAAGGTAATTTTGCTCCAAATATCTCTTGAAACAGGCCAATTCAATTCAATTTAATTCTTCTTTATTGTACATATAGGCTGCTGGCCCAAGATACATAACAAAATATATAAATGAATATTTACAGTAATCGGATAGATTTAACTCCTTACCAAACCACAAATATATAGTCCTGTCCAAATTTAAAGCATTTGCATTTCAAATTTAAAGCATTTGCAGACTTCCAATTAAGGACAGCTGAAATGACAGAATTTGTCCTTGATGCAGTAGAAAAACATTGTGGGAAAGAAAAAAACAGGCCAATATTACAATATCTGAGATCAGACCCCATATTCTGAACCTGTCCAGTCTGTCCTTGAACTAAGTCCTTAACAAGCAACAAAACTTTAGCCTCCCAGGTAAAGGAGCCATTTGCAGTCATCGTGTGTGACTGAAATGATATTAACATGTAAGTACATTGTTGGTAGAGGAGAAAAAGCTAGTGAGCAGTATTTTCTCCCTTTTCCACAATGGTTCAGAAAGCCTTTGTCCTCAGGGATGATTAAATCTTTCACTATTAATGACGACTTGAGTAGCTTTTGCTGACAGTGTAGATCAAGATCAGACTGCACAGAATGTGCAGTCTGATCTTGGATCTACACCGTCGGCTACCCTGTTTTTAAACTATGAAGAAAGTTATTTTCAATAGGACGAAAATCATTTTCAATAGCAGTGGAAATCTATTTTTAGAGCTCAGAAAGAAAGTGGAATTTCCGGAGTTAGTAGTGAAAGAGTTAAAGCTGACTACAAATTCATCACATTTACTGTAGGACTCATGGACAAACCCATACAATTAAATTTTCTGAGGTAATCAGTTGAATCAAGTCACCAACTTATATTTATTATATCAAATCTTCCATAACCTTTACCTCTTTTGATGGCTGAAAATACTGAAACAAGAGGACCATGATGGTCCTAAATCGCTCACCTGAAATGCAACTCAGCTCAACACCATTATGCTACATGCCAAATATGAAAGCTCTAGCCCTTATGGTTTGGGACAAGAAGATTTTTAAAGATTTCCTTCTTTATCTCTATGTGAAATCCGAGAACCCACAACATAGGGTCAAGTTTTAACACCAGGGCCATAAGTTAAAGTATTTTGGTAGAGGGTCACTACATGATGCTACATGCCATATATGAAAGCTCTAGCCCTTACAGTTTGGGACAAGAAGATTTTTGAAGATTTCCTTCTTTATCTCTATGTAAAATCCGAGAACCCACAACATAGGGCCAATTTCCACACTAGGGCCATTATTTGAAGTATTTTCGTAGAGGGCCACTAGATGATACTACATGCCATATATGAGAGCTCTAGCCCTTATGGTTTGGGACAAGAAGATTTTTAAAGATTTCCTTCTTTATCTCTATGTGAAATCCGAGAACCCACAACATAGGGCCATTTTCAACACTAGGGCCATAATTTGAAGTAATTTGGTAGAGGGCCACTAGATGATGCTACATGCCAAATATGAAAGCTCTGGCCCTTACGGTTTGGGACAAGAAGATTTTTACAGATTTCCTTCTTTATCTCTATGTGAAATCCGAGAACCCACAACATAGGGCCAATTTCCACACTAGGGCCATTATTTGAAGTATTTTGGTAGAGGGCCACTAGATGATACTACATGCCATATATGAGAGCTCTAGCCCTTATGGTTTGGGACAAGAAGATTTTTAAAGATTTCCTTCTTTATCTCTATGTGAAATCCGAGAACCCACAACATAGGGCCATTTTCAAGACTACCGCCATAATTTGAAGTATTTTGGTAGAGGGTCACTAGATGATGCTACATGCCAAATATGAAAGCTCTAGCCCTTGAGGTTTGGGAAAAGAAGATTTTTACAGATTTCCTTCTTTATCTCTATGTGAAATCCGAGAACCCACAACATAGGGCCATTTTCAAACTAGGGCCATAATTTGAAGTATTTTGGTAGAGGGCCACTACATGATGCTACATGCCAAATATGAAAGCTCTAGCCCTTAAGGTTTGGGACAAGAAGATTTTTACAGATTTCCTTCTTTATCTCTATGTGAACTCCGAGAACCCACAACATAGGGCCTATTTCCACACTAGGGCCATAATTTGAAGTATTTTGGTAGAGGGCCACTAGATGATACTACATGCCAAATATGAACGCTCTAGCCCTTAAGGTTTGGGACAAGAAGATCTTTACAGATTTCCTTCTTTATCTATAGATGTGAAATCCGAGACCCCACAACATAGGGCCATTTTCAAGACTAGGGCCATAATTTGAAGTATTTTGGTAGAGGGCCACTAGATGATACTACATGCCAAATATGAAAGCTCTAGCCCTTAAGGTTTGGGAAAGAAGATCTTTACAGATTTCCTTCTTTATCTCTATGTGAAATCCGAGAACCCACAACATAGGGCCATTTTCAATACTAGAGCCATAATTTGAAGTATTTTGGTAGAGGGCCACTAGATGATGCTACATGACAAATATGAAAGCTCTGGCCCTTACGGTTTGGGACAAGAAGATTTTTACAGATTTCCTTCTTTATCTCTATGTAAAATCCGAGAACCCACAACATAGGGCCAATTTCCACACTAGGGCCATTATTTGAAGTAGTTTGGGAGAGGGTCACTAGATGATACTACATGCCATATATGAGAGCTCTAGCCCTTATGGTTTGGGACAAGAAGATTTTTAAAGATTTCCTTCTTTATCTCTATGTGAAATCCGAGAACCCACAACATAGGGCCATTTTCAAAACTAGGGCCATAATTTGAAGTATTTTGGTAGAGGGCCACTACATGATGCTACATGCCAAATATGAAAGCTCTAGTCCTTACAGTTTGGGACAAGAAGATTTTTACAGATTTCCTTCTTTATCTCTATGTGAAATCCGAGAACCCACAACGTAGGGCCAATTTCCACACTAGGGCCATTATTTGAAGTATTTTGGTAGAGGGCCACTAGATGATGCTACATGCCATATATGAGAGCTCTAGCCCTTATGGTTTGGGACAAGAAGATTTTTAAAGATTTCCTTCTTTATCTCTATGTGAAATCCGAGACCCCACAACATAGGGCCATTTTCAAGACTAGGGCCATTATTTGAAGTATTTTGGTAGAGGGTCACTAGATGATGCTACATGCCAAATATGAAAGCTCTAGCCCTTAAGGTTTGGGACAAGAAGATTTTTACAGATTTCCTTCTTTATCTCTATGTGAAATCCGAGAACCCACAACATAGGGCCATTTTCAACACTAGGGCCATAATTTGAAGTATTTTGGTAGAGGGCCACTAGATGATACTACATGCCATATATGAGAGCTCTAGCCCTTATGGTTTGGGACAAGAAGATTTTTAAAGATTTCCTTCTTTATCTCTATGTGAAATCCAAGAACCCACAACATAGGGCCATTTTCATCACTAGGGCCATTATTTGAAGTATTTTGGTAGAGGGCCACTAGATGATACTACATGCCATATGTGAGAGCTCTAGCCCTTATGATTTGGGACAAGAAGATTTTTACAGATTTCCTTCTTTATCTCAATGTGAAATCCGAGACCCCACAACATATGGCCATTTTCATCACTAGGGCCATTATTTGAAGTATTTTCGTAGAGGGCCACTAGATGATACTACATGCCATATATGAGAGCTCTAGCCCTTATGGTTTGGGACAAGAAGATTTTTAAAGATTTCCTTCTTTATCTCTATGTGAAATACGAGAACCCACAACATAGGGCCATTTTCAAAACTAGGGCCATTATTTGAAGTACTTTGGTAGAGGGTCACTAGATGATGCTACATGCCAAATATGAAAGCTCTAGCCCTTAAGGTTTGGGACAAGAAGATTTTTACAGATTTCCTTCTTTATCTCTATGTGAAATCCGAGAACCCACAACATAGGGCCAATTTCCACACTAGGGCCATAATTTGAAGTATTTTGGTAGAGGGCCACTAGATGATACTACATGCCATATACGAGAGCTCTAGCCCTTATGGTTTGGGACAAGAAGATTTTTACAGATTTCCTTCTTTATCTCTATGTGAAATCCGAGAACCCACAACATAGGGCCATTTTCAAGACTAGGGCCATAATTTGAAGTATTTTGGTAGAGGGTCACTAGATGATGCTACATGCCAAATATGAACGCTCTAGCCCTTAAGGTTTGGGACAAGAAGATTTTTACAGATTTCCTTCTTTATCTCTATGTGAAATCCGAGAACCCACAACATAGGGCCATTTTCAACACTACGGCCATAATTTGAAGTATTTTGGTAGAGGGCCACTAGATGATACTACATGCCATATATGAGAGCTCTAGCCCTTATGGTTTGGGACAAGAAGATTTTTAAAGATTTCCTTCTTTATCTCTATGTGAAATCCGAGAACCCACAACATAGGGCCATTTTCAACACTAGGGCCGTAATTTGAAGTATTTTGGTAGAGGGCTACTAGATGATGCTACATGCCAAATATGAAAGCTCTGGCCCTTACGGTTTGGGACAAGAAGATTTTTAAAGTTTTTTCTCTTGGTTGCCATGGCAACCAGAGTTCTTCATGGAATTCAAATCTTTGAAGTATTTTGAAAGTGCATCACCTAAGGATCATTTCTGTGAAGTTTCACTGAAATCTGTTGGGCGGTTTCAGAGGAGAAGATTTTTTAAGTAATTGTTCACGGACGGACGGACGGACGGACGGATGCCGGACAACGATCGATCACAATAGCTCACCCTGAGCACTATGTGCTCAGGTGAGCTAAAAACAATCCACGGAAACTGCATTTTTTTTTCACCTTATGGAATTGACTTCAAACAAGTGAACAGGATAGATTCCAGATCAGACTGCATGTTCTGTTCAGCCTAATCTATGCCGTCTGCTAACACCCTGTTTTTGCCTATGGTACTGAAAGGATTAAAACTACAACATTCTTTCCATAATAAGAGATTATTCAAATTATTGCATATCAAAAATCTGAGATTGCACTGTTTCATAGGCATGTCTTTATAGCAAGACGGCCATGGTAACCCAGTACCACTCCACTGGCTAAATATAGCAAGTAAATTATATCTGGCATGCACATGCATGACATTTATCCATCATAAGTTGTAACCTGAGAAATTCTTTGGACTGGAAACAAGATAGCCACACCCAACAGCAGCCATGTTTATTTCAAATATCAAGATGCCCTCAATGAAACTGGAAGAATTCTACCCATGGAACACTCATGTCAAATGTCAGTAAAATCTGATCATAAGTTTTGACAAATTGATTTCAGCCACGCTCTGTAAAAATGGGGATTAATACATGTACATTTGCAAAAACTATTGACAAATGTCAGCTTGTGTTATCCGCACAGGATGACCTGGGCCGATAGTTTTTGCTACTGGTGAATTTTCTGCATGTCAATGGACCAGTGTTTCAACATGTTTCAGACGGTTGTTTGATAAAATGGATTTTATGGATCCATAATTAAGTGATAACTTACTTAGTATTATGCATTAAGCAAATGCAGTAAATCCCCTTTTTCAGAGCACCCCTAATTTTCAAAAATCATGCAATATGTCATATCAAGAAAATAATCCACCAACAGCAGTCATATTTTTCACAAATCAATATGCCATTATTGAAAGTAATAGAGGTATCTCCAAGGATCCATAAGATTATTCTACATCGTAATAAGCAATAGCTCTGCAGCCATTTTATTTGGCAAGTCCAAATTCTATCAAGTAATCTCAAAGAGGTACATCACAGGATCATTTATGCCAAATTACAGAGAAAGTCATCATGTAGTTTTAGACAGAAAGAGCTTTCATTTTATATTGCCGTAACATACTTTATGGAATCAACTTTATCAACAAAAAGGAACTTGGATGGATTATTTTTGTGAAGTTTGATTATAATTTGGTCCATCAGTTTCAGAGGACACTATGACTGAAAAAACGAGAGCTAACATACTGACAAACCACAGGCATTTGCCTGTAACATACACTTGCAGGCCTATGGCATGAAGAGCTTGAATGCAGTCTTTTTCAACATGATTAACTTTCAAACAAGAGAAAAGTCCTCCAATCAAACTCTGCTATAACACTGGTTCAAAAATAAATAATAAAGTGGGTAGCATTGCTTCCATTTGTAGTTAACTGTCAACTTTAGGTCTCTTACCAACAAATCATTAAGTCTTTACCAAACAACAAAATTTCAGACTTGCCCAAATAGAAAGCATTTGAATAAGACAAAATAAAAGTGCCTCAAAATTAGGAATTTGTTTTTGGATGGGTAGAAAACATTTTTGGAAAAGGAGGAAATGCTGGTTAACGGCATTTTCTCCATTTCCCAACACATTTTTTAAAGCCTTCTTTCTTGGGATCGTTAAAACTTTGGATTGTGTGGTAAAGGGTAAAATCCCTATCAGCTGATTTGCTTCCTGCGGCATTATATCCATGCAAATCCAGCTGCTAACCTCTTATTCTAATATAGAAACATCTTAGTTTGTCAGCAAGGCAATGCCCAAAATTTGTGTATTCAATTTTCATTAATTTATAAATACACTTTGCATGACAGCAACAGTGTATTATAACCCAGTGAGGCTGTAACATACATCACAAATAAAAAATTTGACTCTTCATACAACACATACATAAATAGATGACATTATAAGTCTTTTAAGGCTGCTAACTGTCTTTCAATATCGTCATCTACAGCACTAGCCTTTGAACCTTCCCCGAGTTTTCCTTGATGCGCTGAGGGGGCATCTAACATCTGAAAAGGAATTACAGATAAACTGGAACTGTTTTGACTCTGTGATGCACTGATAATTTTACACTAAAGAAACTCTAAAAGATACAGACAACAAAGGGTTTAACTCTTTACCACACAATCCCGAGTTTTAACGACCCTGTGAAAGAAGCTTTGGGAAAACCTTGTGGGAAAAGGAGAAAATGCTGGTAACCAGCATTTTCTCCTTTTCCCACAATGTTTTCTACCCTTTCCAAAACAAATTTCAATTTTTCAATCACATTAAATTTGTTGTCTGCAAATGCTTTTAATTTTGACAAGTCTGAAATTTTGTCGTTTGGTAAAGAGTTAACCCTTTATCAGATGGAAAAATTGTAGACTTCTCCTAACTGAAAGCTTTTGCAGACCACAAAATGAATATGGCTCAAATGATGGAAATTGTCTTTGAAAGGGTAAAAAATACTCTGGGGAAAGAGGAGAAAATGTTAGTTTCCAGTATTTTCTTCCACTTCCACAATGCTTTCAAATGACTTTTTTTTTATGGTTGTATGAACACTAGATTGTTTAGCAATGTGTTAATGGTACAGACTGATAGGGATTTACCCTACCTACATCACAACAAACATATTCTATATGTTTTACTGATACATTGTAACAAGCTTTCCTGACAGGGTTCTGATATGAATACTGAACATTGTGGCAAAAATCAAATCCATAAGCTTTCTGACTAGACCTTGTTTTTAGCTAACAAAACTAGAATGCATTCATTACAGTTGAACATTTGATTTCAAACAACAAAACAACATATTTAGGTCATACATAGGAAGAGAATTTGCAATTTAGAATTTCACTGAAATTTGAAAAAACAAAGTTATCATCAATGTCTCTAAGGGGCAGAAATGTGCCATGCTCTGGCAAACTGGGGCTTAATGCATCTTCGTGATGCATCATACCAAGCAAGTCATTACATGATCATGGATCTATAAAGTCCATTTTGTCTAACGACTGACTGAACCATGAGGTAGATTGGTCCTTTGGCATACTGAAAAGTGATCTATAACTAAAAGTTTCCGTCCAGGCCAGCCTGCGCAGGCTGACCTTGGTCGATACTTTTTGCAGATGCATTAAGCCCCTTTTCACAGAGCATGGCTCAAATGTAAAGGTCATGTAGTATTAGTACAAGTTAAGAAAGAGAGTGTCAGAAAACAGTGCAAGGAAAGTTTCAGTTACAGCATTTCCATTTGAAAATTAAACAACAACATCACGGCTAACTCCTACACTTTTACCTAGTATGTGTATATACCTGTCCTGACCACCACTTATGTTTGAGCCAGGCTCTGTGATAAAGGGTTTTATTGGATCTGCAAAAAGTTTCAAACCAGATCAGCCTGTGCAGTTCATGCAGGCTAACCTAGGTCGAAACTTTGGCTTTTGGTAAATTTTCCACATGCCTCGGGATCACTCCACCTCAGGATTTAGTCGGCTGTTAGATAAAATGGAGTTTATGGATCCCTAATTATGTAATGACTTGGTTGATATAATGCATCGCGGAGATGCATTAAACCCCCTTTTGCCAGAGCATGGCTCATTTATAATACAGACTAACAAGAACAAAGCTGATAAGCAATTTGTACCTTTCCAGTGATATCAATACCAATTTCATCTAACACCAGTGAGACAACTGCGTCTTGTTCTTCTTCATCCCCTGATTCTGTTAGAATATCGTCCAGTGTGTCATTTACTGCAAAATGGTAATGAAAGGATTACAAACTGTGCATGTGACTGACTGACATATGATATGCAGCAAGTTAACCCTTTACCACACAATCCCAAATTTTAATGACCCATTGGGAAGAGGCATTTGAAAACACTTTGGGAAAAGGAGAAATTTCTGGTAACCCACAATTTTTTAAATTTATCATAAACAAATCTTAGTAACATTTGATTTGTTGCTTGCAAATGCTTTTAATTTGGACAAGTCTAAGATTTAGTTGTTTGGTAAAGACTTAAATGGTGACCTCAGCTGCCACACTAATGCAAGTGATTTTGTAATTCCTTTGAATATGAATTTACATTGCTCTTGACAGTGTATCTTCTAGATCACAACAATAGCTTACTTACTTTTTATTCAAATTCTCTTCAATCAAACACAACATGTTACATGTAACATAGTACTTACTCATATCTTCTGTCATTCCCATCTTTGTTGACTCTTTCTCAAAGTCTTGCATCATCTTAGCAGTTTTCATTGGATCCATAACTTTGTTCATCTGTTGCATTGTCTAAACCATAGATAAAAAAAAATATGCAATCTTAAGTAATAAAGGCTGACAGTGACAGAGTCAAATACAGTGGGAGAGACACACACATACAGCACGGGACATAGAGAAAATTAGGAAGACTACCTAAGTGACCTGACTGTGTTAACTCTGTACCATACCACAAAATTTTAAACCAGTCGAAATTGAAAGCATTCGCAGACAACAAAACAAATGTTATTCAAAAATTGAAATTTGTTTTAGGAAGGGCAGAAAACACTGTGGGAAAAGGAGAAAATGCTGGTTACCAACATTTTCTCCTTCTTCCACAATGTTTTCCATAGGCTTCTTTCCCAGGGTCGTTAAAAGGCGTCATTGTAAAGGGTTAAGGGGTATGGCTTTACAAAACAATAAGAGAATTTTTCCTACATCCATAATGTTTTCAAAAGCCTTCAACCATAGAGACATTCACACAAACACTGGATCATTCATTAAAGGTTAATGTGATAGAGTATACAGTAACAAAGCACAAACCTTTGTTGTAGTTCCCATTGCAGTAGCCATCTTCATATTTGAATGCATTAACTGTAGATAACAAGAAATAGACATAAAAATGCAATAATGTTTACCACACAATAAATATTTAGTCTTGTCCAAATTCAGAGCATTTGTAGCCGAAAAAATAAGTGTGGCTCAAACTGCGAAAATCATCACTGAAAAGGTATAAACATTGTGGGAAAAGGAGAAAATGCTGGTTACCCTCTTTGGTTGTATGATAAACTAGTGTAGTAATGGAGAAAGCCCAACTGCATAAAATTTTAATAATGATGCTAAAATTTGTCTAACTGAATCTAAACTATGTAAAGAAATTATACAAATATACTAACATCTACTAACTCCTACAAAAAGAAAAAACTTAACTCAAATGATGATTTTTGTATTTGATATGGTAGAAAATGTTGAGGGAACAGGATGAAGATGCTGGTTACCAGCATTTTCTCCTTTTCCCACAATGTTTTCAAAGACTCTCTTTCTCAGGGTTGTTAGAATTCAGAATTGTGTGTTAAAAGGTTATTGTAAAACAGCTTGGAACTCGTTCACTAGCCATCCTTACTTCTACATTTTGAAACCAGTCATTTGATTGGCTGAGATCTTTCAGATGACTAGCCTTGGAAGTTTGAATAAAAAGTAATAATTTAGAATTACACCCTGTTTACCTTTTGTTGGTTTCCTACTGCCTGTATTTTTGAGCCTGTGGCATAACTTCTGTTTTTCTGTTTCCTGAGATTGACAAGTTGTTTTGCAAGAACAGTGCATGCCTGAAATAAACCAAAAATAGAAAATTAAGAATAAAATCTTTTGTTGACCTTTTTCTTCCATCACCATTTATGGTCTGGTTGTTATAAGATTAACTACGACTGCCACATCAACAATTTCCTCAAGTTTAACTTTTTACCATAAAACAAAAATGTAGACTTGTCCAAATTGAAGGCACATGCAGGTGGCAAATCAAATGTGGCTCAAACTATGGAATTTGTCTTTATTAGGGTAGAAAACATTGTGTGAAAAGCAGAAAATGCCGGTTACCAGCATTTTCTCCTTTTCTAAAAGTGTTTTCTAAAGCCTTCTTCCTCAGGGTCGTTGCTGAGCCCCATAGCTCAGTCAGTAGCGTACAGTAGCGTACAAGACTTGAGAACAGGAGGTCGCTGGTTCGATCCCCCCACTCGGCCAATTTTCTTTCCGAGGATTGATAATAGTCATTGCGTAAGGATTCATTCCTCTCTCACCTCTGACCATTGTTTCGACGATGGTTATGTGGGAAAGCAGCCAGTGGCTTGGAAAGAATATTGTGTGGAGTACTGGTAACAGAGATACCAAGAAAGCATGGATAGATGCACTGTCCGCCGCAATATAACTCGTTCAATCAATCAATCCTCAGGGTCGTTAAAACTTGTGATTGTTCATTATAAGGTTCAACAAGGATTTCCTGGATACAAAACCAAGGCCCAGCCTGGTAGCTCAGTGGTTAGGGTATCTGGCTTGGCTTGTGACCTGGTGGTTGTGGGTTCTATACCCGGTTGAGGCAAACTTTCTTTTCATTGATTTTTCGTCTCTCACCTCTGTTGCATGTGAGAAAAGTAGTTTGTGGCTTGAAAAGAAAGTTGTGTTAGGACTGATGTGAAAAAGCCAGGAAACACATGCATAGGTGCACTGACCACTGTGACATGACCTAAGCTGTTAAAGCTGCATTAAACTCCAATACAAACACACAAGACAAATTCAAGGACATAACCACTAAGCAAAAGAAGATTCCAGATTGATCCTGTATTGATAACAACATACTACATAGAGAGTACAGACAGGTGTACCTGTTTATTTCCTTGCTTTGCTGCCTTCTTTATTTCCATTTCCTGAAATATATCAGACAAGAGCAGAGTTACACAATCTCATCTCATTAGTACCACAGAAATTAAAAAAAAGACCAGTGCATACCGATGCCAAAACTCGGCTGCAGTTTCTTTTAGAGATAGTGAAAATGCCATGCAGAAAAAGGAGCATAATTATGTCAAAAATATTTTGAGGGTTATCTGCCATACTGACACAAGTTCTCCTTTTGATAGTAAACAATTTATTTAAGTCTGAAGTAAATATCTTCAGTCATGACAGAAATATTAGAAAAAGGTTGATTTCTTTTGAAAATTCTTAGTTGAAAAAAGGGCAGAGCTGTGTCAAATTGTTTTGATGGTTACCTGCTGTACTTGCATGAGCCCCCCTTTTGATAGTAAACAATGATTCCCAGTTTGAAGCAGGTATCTTCAGTAATGACAGAGATATCATAAAATGTCAAAGATTTTGCAGGACCACACAGACAATGACCCAGATGATGATGCAGACACCAACAAGGCTATGACAATACAAAGCTAAAAATCATTTTGCATGCATTACCACCTGTGGACCCCTGATACTGTATTATTTCATTCACTGAAGATATCTGTTTCACAAACATAGACAATCACTACCTTTTGAGACTTCACGATAATCTAACTATTAGTATTTTAGAAATGACAAAATGAAAGCATTAGCAGACGCCAAAATAAATGTGACTGAAAAACTGATATTTGTTTAGGGAAGGGTGGAAAACATTGTGGGAAGAGAACAAAATGCTGGTTACCAGCACTTTCTCCTTTTCCCACAACACTTTCAAATGGCCTCTTTCTCAGGATCTTTGAAACTCTGGATTGTGTGGTGAAGAATTAAACACCATTTCTGATCATATTGCAATAACAGCACACTTATCTGTTTTTCATAGTTATCTACCATTACTAAGGCTTGAGAAAAGGGCCTTGCCCATGGACACTTTTGCCAGGAAAACTAGCAGGAATAAAACAAGGACACACAGTAACAAATTCCATGCCTTTTTTTATAGGGCCCTAGATCTCCAACCCTTTACATTCCAAAATCTGAAAGAAAGCAGTTGTCCCATCTTCTACATTCTATCCCTTTTTGCTATATGTGAGGGTTGCTTGAAGTAGTCAAAGATATACAATAACTTTTTTACCACAAAATCCCGACCCTTGGGGCAGAAGGCTTTTGAAAACATTCTAGGAAAAGGAGAAAATGCTAGTAACCAGCATTTTCTCCTTTTCCCACAATGCTTTCTAACCTATCAATGAAATATTTTGTTAAACTGAACCAGCTAAAATTTGTCATCTCCAAATGCTTTCAATTTGGACCACTCTAGAATTTAGTCATTTGGTAACAGGTTAAAAAATTTATAATAAATTTATCTGGAAAGATATTTTTTATCTGTGCACAAATGCTATATGTATTCCTACCAGCTTCTTTTCTTCTTTTTCCATCTTATTTCTATCTCTTTCCAGATCTCTCTGTGTACGCCTCATGACTCTGTCATTCGACTTCAGTTGTTCTGAAAATAATGTTTGACCATTGTTACTTCCCAAAATCATACCTCTGTAACCCTTTACCACACACTCCCAACTTTTAATGACCCTGAGAACGAGGGCTTTTGAAAACATTATGGAAAAAGGAGAACCAGCATTTTCTCCTTTTTCTCACGTTTTCTACCCTACAGAAATCATCATTTGAGATACATTTAATTTGTCATCTGCAAATGCTTTCAATATGGTTGAGTCCTAAATTTTGTCATTTAGTAAAGAGATGATATACACAGCTATGTTGATTGATTGTATGGTGTTTAACGCCATTTTTCAACATTATTTCAGTTATATCGCGGCGGCCAGTGCACCTATCCATGCTTTCCTGGAGTTTCTTTTACCAGTACTCCGCACAATGTTCTTTCCAAGCCACTGGCTGCTTTCCAACATAACCAATGTTGAAACAATGGTAACCGGTGAGAGAGAAATGAATCCTGTCGCAATGACTATCATCAACCCTCGGAAAGAAATTAGCCAAGCCGGGGATCAAACCATTGACCTCCTGTTCTCAAGTCCTGTACGCTACCAACTGAGTGACGGGGCTTGGCTCACAGCTATGTAGAGTTTGGTTTACAATGACCAGTCTAAACTGTTAAAGTACTTTGATGTCAGAAGGCACTTGAAGTTGAAACATTTCCTGTCATATTTCCCTGTCTCAAACTCGTGTTCAGAGCTCTAGCAAGGTGTTATTCTTGGTGGATCAGTTTCTTGAGCTATGCCTTTGTTGAACTTGCCACAATTGGTTACAGTTTAATGTTCATATGAAAGATCATCTTACTTTCGTCAGAAATATTTTTTCAGTCATTTTTATTGTGTATATAAATAAGCAGACCTCCAGATAAGAGGGGGTGATAGTACTCTAAATCCATTATTTCTTTTCCAAACTCTGTGTTGTGGGTACTCATTAGAATCATCTCTATGAGAGGATTCTAATGAGTACCCATAGCATAGAGTTTAGTGGAGAGTGAGCCATGCTCTGTGGAAAGGGGTTAAATGCATTTGGCTGAAAGGCGACTGGTCAATTTTGAAGTTTCCAGAAGCATTAAAAGAAGGCTGATCCAAAGAAGCGGGGAGAAACAATTACAAAAATAATCGAAACTACACTTCAGATTGAAGGTAGGATAGGAAAATGCTGGCTCTCCCAGTGTTTTCAAAACCCTCTTCCTCATAAACGTTAAAAAAAAGGAAATGTAAGTATAAATTAAATGGGAAAAAACCTTGGATATGACAGTGATATTCACATTTAGAACTGCCGAGTGGCCTTCCGTTTGTTTTACGAAGAAATATTGCAGCTGAGAAATCTAAAATCTTACCTTCAACTGTCGGCTTTTTTGAAAAGAAACTCATTGTTTCGTCGTCTGTGGTCAATCAAAAAGTAAACTAACTGTTTGTTTGGTGTTCTCGGGTATTGTATTGTGTTTATTTATAGAAAACTGCTGCACATTCCTCATATGATGTTTACGGATCACGGAAGTTTTGTTAGTCACTCAGAGTAAACAAAACGCTTGGAGATGTTTATCCGGCGGGCCTCGGCCGACCAGTTTATGGATAATTCCGTTAAGAGGGATTGGGGTCAAAACGGCCCACTTCCAAAACGGCCCAGTACCAAAACGGCCCATGACCAAAACGGCCCAATACCGAAACGGCCCACTTTTTTTGTCATGCCTTATTCGTAATGGAATTCTCTCGTCATCTTCATATTCATCACGTAGGCGGTTTTTTTTTTGTCTTTGTCGTTTGTTCTTTTGTTCATTTTTTATCTCGTACAGATGTTTTCTGGCCAGTTTTAAGTACTGAGTAAGGTGGATAATTTAAACTTTCCGTTAATGACAAGAAACGTATAGTCTGAAATAAATTTACATATTTTATTAATTAACCTCTTTTTAAATATCGATGCACTAAAGTGATTTTGCAGACTGATTAAAATTTAACCTTAACTCTTTACCAAACGACAAAATTTTAGACAATTCCAAATTGAAGCATTTGCAGACGACAAATTAAATGTAGCTCAAATAACGTTTATTTTCTTTAAAGGGTAGCAAAAATGATGGGAAACGGAGAAAATGCTGTTTACAGAAAACATTGTGGGAAAATGTAGTAGAAAACATTGTGGAAAACGGAGAAAATCCTGCTCACCAACAGGGATTATATATAACATATAATTTACGATCCCTGTTACCAACATCTTCTACTTTTCCCACGGTGTTTCCAAATCCTTTTTCTTCATGATCGTTAACAGTCGGTTAAAAGTGGTAAAGGGGTTCAACACCAATGCTATATGCTTTAAAGTTTAATACTTGTTCAGTCAGTCCGGAGTGTGTAATAATTTTAAACCCTGGTTACGTCGATGATTGCAGCAAATGATGACACTTGTATATAGACCGTTCCTCATTAAAAGAAAGATGGACAAAAAGATGTTTTTTTTTAAACAACTTTTTAGGCTTTGGTCTATTTACTTTAAAAGGTTTTGCTTGGATAAATTCAATACCTTCTACGTCATTACTGGTTCGTATGGACTGGCGAAATACTGACCAGTCGTCAACTCTGAGCGTCTCTCAGTCTGTCTACATGTGGCACCTGAAATGGTATCAAGACAGTTCCCCGACAAGACAGTTCCCCGACACAAGTATTCGAGGCAGTTCCCCGACACTTTTGTGGGATGTCAAATAACCTGTTACTGATAATAATGATTAATAATCATGAGAAAATTTGAAATATTTGTGGATAATTGATGTAATGGGAATCTATTGTTTGTACCTTGTGGTGAAGAATTCTATGTATGTCCAATGATGGACCCGTACTTTTTCTCCAAAGGGTGAATTCACGATGATTTACAATAGGCAGTAGAAAATTACAGACATTTCATATTTATACCAATCATAGAAAATTAGGTACAAGTTTCAAACGTTTCAAACAAACTTTACATAAATTCATCCATAAAATTGTCCATCATCCATCTCTACACATGATAACTGTCATTTGAAAACCAGCTAAGGTGTCGGGGAACTGTCTCCAAAAGTGTCGGGGAACTGTCTTCAAATCTGTCGGGGAACTGTCTCGAAAGCTTGTGTCGCGGAACTGTCTTGTCGGGGAACCGTCTTGTTCCCCCTGAAATAATATCTTTACGAAAGAATGTTTTGCTTAAATCAAAATAGTGCATGCTCATTTTTTAAACAGTCACACTAGTCAATACCATCAATTTGATATAAGTTACTTATAAAACAACAGTATTCTACCATGCAAAAATGATCCGTATGGTTTTTTCTTTGTTACATATCTAAATTGAATGAAGAACTTCCCCGCGATTTATTTGAAAAATGATACTCAGAGAGAGAGAGCGACAGAGAAACAGATTTCTTTTTTTTTTTGTAAAGCTATACCGGTCACTTCCACTGCTTGCTGCCGTTGACGAACCTCCCGAAAACAAAGCATGCATGGAAAGTTCCTCATTTCAAAAGTGAAATTTCCGACTCGTTCTCAAATAATATGATAAACAATACACACGCACACAGAAAAAAACAGTCAAACAAAACACTCAATCAAGAAATTTATAACAGATAAAATTTATGAAACTTAAAAAAAAAAATCTAGGATAGACCAAAATGAAATTTTTGAAATTATATTTTAGCAATAGAAAATGATTCGAGCAGCAAGAGATAGTATGAAGATATAGACAATTTTAAAGAAATAATGAGCTCTTAATATAAAACAAAAGAAACTTACAAAATAATGTCAAACACCTGTGATTGAAGCCATCTTCACACGTCCCAGTCCAGCATTAATTTAGAAAACGCTATCTGCGCAGGAAGCAAGCAATGAGTGAAATATGACACCAGGCAAATCCGGTGATACATTATCATTTATTCTTGCATAAATCGACATTAGTTTAATAAAATCAGGGGATAAACAATAAACGAAAATGAAATAAATATGATAAGGAATAAAATACGATAAGGATCCTATTTAAAAGTGGGCCGTTTTGGTCCCCATATTAGTGGGCCGTAATGGTAAAGTGGGCCGTTTTGGACCGGGCCGTTTTGGAAGTGGGCCGTTTTGACCCTATCCCCCCTTATTGGAACCCGAAGGCGCTTCTTCATACCTCACCTGAATAATCTATGATAGGCATAATTTACTTTCTTTAGACTAATTGTTTATTTATTACAAAATACCTTTCTTTATGGAAAAGCACTATCAGAACTACGCAATGAAATGTGCGAGCAACTGACGCAAATATTCAACAATTCATTAAAGACAGGAGAAGTCCCCAATATATGGAAAACTGGAAACATCACGGCACTTTTCAAGAAGGGGGATAAATTAGATCCAGAAAACTGCCGACCGGTTAGCTTTACAAGTATAATTTGCAAGACAATGGAGAAAGTAATGGGAGAAAAAATTGTATACCACTTTAATAATATTCAATTCAACGATCTCTTCAATGACAATTTGCGTTTATTGCGGGGTGTCAATACATGGATCCGTGGCGATGAGATGAACCGACTTCCTTGGTTACCGTCGTTAAGGGCTCACAAACAAATGCAGTAAATACATATACAGTATAGCAGAAAGGCTACTTAAATCGTGCTGTCATGCCTGTTTCTTTCGATTAAATTCCGGAAACATAATCTTTTTCATATGTTTTTGCCGATGATGGATTCTCGGCAAGAAATATATGGATACTTGAACTTATTTCCACAATGATTTGTACCAAAAGTGTGAATTTCAGGGGCTACGGACAATGTAATACATGTGCCAGCAAAGTTTTGAACTTCTACGAGAAAGAATGAAACAACTCATAATCCTCTGCAGTTTTGCTTAAATTAATAGAATTAAAGACGATTAATATTTTTGTAAGGCTTGTTAGGTTGTCTCTACATCGTATTCGATAATAAATTACACTGTATTACAAGCATTTTGAAATATTTATAGATGGTCTCATTCAACAGAGAGGTGGGAGTCTGAGAAATGTTTAAATTTCAAGTTAAGGGAAAATGGTTGCCTGACGATTTTAAAAAAGTGTAAAGTGTGCTGTCAATTAACAAACTTGTTAATATCATTAGCGGTAGTTTGTTTTATCTTATGATAACTGGTGGTCGAGTGGATTACAGCGGCAATCAAACACATCTTATCAGTTAACAGTTTACCGACATCCCCTTTGAAATGGCAGATGTGCTAATCCACGTAAATATGGCTAAGGCAAAAGCTGATTTAATTAACATAAGTTGTCTTTTGAGTAGAACTTCCAAAACTGTGCACAACAGAACTTACTCTGTTTCATAATTGAAATCTACATGTACCTTCAGTAAGAATACACGTAAATGTACTTAATTTAAGTAGCATTTTTTTTGCACTCTGATCTGTATCTACACATTCAGCAGTCTTCACGCACCAAGGGTTAATGTTAACGTCAAACTTAAACATTGATGACACGTGTCCCTTTTTGGATGTGCAGATGTCATTAAACAAGATTAACTATTTGAGTGAACGTACTTTCTCTTTTTTAGTATTTCATATATTTTACCTTTGTTTTCCACTGTTAAACAGTTTTTTTTTTTTTTTCGGAGAGTTTCAGGGCGAAAAAAAAAAACTAACATTAATTAATCCATTGCGTAATATAGCGTTGATCAAACTCTTTGCTCATGTCCCACTGTCGATCATAATCATAATGCAAACTTATAATCTCTTCGTATATCTCACGTAAGCTGTACACGATCGCAAAGCACATCTTTTAAACTTTTTCCTAAAATTCAAGCGTTGTAAACACACATAATATCGCACTTCTCAATCATTAACAGTCGCTTGTTTGTGAGCCGAAATAGCAGACAGCAAGGTTGCACATCGCGCCGAATAAATGCGATGACCTGATTGGTCGAATATCGATATCCATGGATCCATGTATAGCATTACAATTGCTGAACATGATAGTCAGTTGGACAGACACTCTAGATTGGAGGGGGGGGGGGCAGTACTGATGCAGTATATGTGGACGTCATGAAGGCCTTTGAAGTACCGCACAAGAGGCTAATAACAGAGCTACATAGATACAAAATAAATAATGTAATTGTAAAATGGGTGGAAAACTTTCTCAAAGACAGGCTACAAAAGTTGTTGTTAATAAGAAGAATGATTAATGCTGTCAGTCACTAGTGGCATCCCTCAAGGTAGTGTGCTGGGACCAATTATATTTGTAGTTTACACAAATGATATGCCAGAATGTGTCAGCTCAACTACATACTTGTTCGCAGGTGACACAAAGATTTATAGAGAATAGAGATATAGTCTCAGGACAATATATCACTCGTCACAACTCGGCCGATTCCGTACCTACATCTAGCCTCGTCACTCGTTACAACTCGGTTACCGGCCGATATAGCTCAGTAGGTAGAGCGTAGGACTCGTGAACACAATGTCCTACAGATTGTGGGTTCGTATCCCCGGCTGGCCAACTAAAAATTACTAATAGTCTTTCGGATGAGACATTAAACCGAGGTCCCGTGTGACGGTGCTATACGCCGAGCACGTTAAAGAACCAGGCGAAGCTCTCAGTAGTTTCGACCTGTATCCTTGCACTATCCCCCGTAA
Source organism: Tridacna gigas (assembly GCA_945859785.2). Taxonomy (NCBI): domain Eukaryota; kingdom Metazoa; phylum Mollusca; class Bivalvia; order Cardiida; family Cardiidae; genus Tridacna; species Tridacna gigas. The sequence continues at coordinate 7,932,032 of OX244031.2, read as the reverse complement.
CAACTAACCGTCTTCTGGGGGCGTCGCTCAGATGGGCAACCGGTAGCGACGATAAATAAACGGAAATAACCAACCAATCACAACTCGGCCGATTCCGTACCTACATCTAACCTCGTCTGTACAAGGGAGGCTTCCATTTTGAACTACCAATCACGTGATCTTAAACATGGCGGCGCCCATGTAGATCGCTTAACAACGACATAAACAACCACTGTGAAGTTATTCACTTCTATCGATCTGTCGATGAAAGCTCCTAACGGAATTGATAATCCACGCTAAAAATTGAATGTACAAACTGTTTGCCGACTGAAATACTCTTAGAAAGATAACGATAGAAAATTTACTCATGCGTTCTTTCTAAAGAGGAGCCTTACAATTTCAATAACGGTAAAGCGGTGTGCTTCCGGAGATGTGCGAAATGTACCGTGTAGGTGCATATCAAGCTACGTGATACAGCCGAGGGATTTGATCACCAGATCACCTGAGGTATGCCGAATGCTAGCCTCGTCTGTATAAAGGAGGCTTCCATTTTGAACTACCAATCACCAGCCGATATAGCTCAGTAGGTAGAGCGTAGGACTCGTGAACACAATGTCCTACAGATTGTGGGTTCGTATCCCCGGCTGGCCAACTAAAAATTACTAATAGTCTTTCGGATGAGACATTAAACCGGTGCTATACGCCGAGCACGTTAAAGAACCAGGCGAAGCTCTCAGTAGTTTCGACCTGTATCCTTGCACTATCCCCCGTAACAACTAAACCGTCTTCTGGGGGCGTCGCTCAGATGGGCAACCGGTAGCGACGATAAATAAACGGAAATAACCAACCAACTACCAATCACATGATCTTAAACATGGCGGCACCCCTGTAGATCGCTTAGCAACGACATGAACAACCACGGTGAAGTTATTCACTTCTATCGATCTGTCGATGAAAGCTCCCAACCACGCTAAAAATTGAATGTACAAATTGTTTGCCGACTGAAATATTCTTAGAAAGATAACGACAGAAAATGTACACATCACCAGATCACCCGAGGTATGCCGAATGGACAATATATATATATGTGTGTGTGTGTGAGTGGTCTCCAAAAATGGTTAGATACATGGCTACTGAAATTACATCCCAACAAATGCAAAATCATGACCATAAGTACAAAAAAAAAATGTCCAAGGTAATGAAGACAATGTGGGACAATCAGCACCATCTGTAAGACGAAAATGGCAACAAAGTAGAGTTACAAAAGTCAACAGCAGAAAAAGATATAGGGGTAATGGTAGACGATAAAATTAACTTTAGTTGCTATATACAACAACAGACTAACAAGGCCAACAGCACCGTGGGTCTAATCGGACGAACATTGTGAACTTTCCTTGATGAACAAATTTTAACCATCTGCTTTAAGCACTAGTTAAACCCCATCTAGAATATACCCAATCGGTATGCCCGAAACTTTTTTTTTTTTTTTATATATATATATATATATAACATAGGAGAAATTGATAAACTAGAATGTGTACAAAGATGAGCTACAAAGCAAATTCCTTCAATCAGCAACCTCGACTATGAAGACCGTCTCATTTTCCTACTCTGAAATATAGAAGTATTTGATGGAACATGATAGAAGTATTCAAAATATTATCAACTTAATCGAAATAAACTGCAAGGGATTAACAAGAGGTCACAACAAATAATTGAATAAATGTTCCTGCCATTCAAATCTTAGGAATATGGGATATGTATTGAATAGCCTCCCGGAAGACGTCTACCATCGTGTGAAGCAAAATTAGACAGGCATTGGAGTGATCAGGAAGTAAAGACGAATTTTAAGGTTGAAATTAATCTGAAGGCAATAACCGGAAGTCACACAGAAATACATGGAAAATCAAGAGCTAAAGAAGAGGCGGATAGAGTGGCACCACAGCCAGCGTCCACTGAAGATCCTGAGGTATCCTAAGGTAAGGTTTTAATGTTCTTTAGTATTATTCACAGGCATTTTACAAGAGACACTGATTCACGGTTTCAATGAAATAAAACAATTATGCTATGTACAACAACAACAAATATTTTATACAATGGACGAAACAGTCAGTAAACAATACAGATGTGTATATACACTCAGTTACAATGGCAATTTTGAATGGGTCTTGAACAGCAAATTTTGTATCAGTGATATCCAGTTAGTCACTTCCATCTTTTTTTTTTTTTTTTTTACAAATTAACTTCTTTGAATAGGTTTTGAAAATCTAAGTTTTAAAGATCACACCATTTTCAAAGTCAACAAGTCTATGAAGGCATGAACAGTCTATAGTTTAGTTTGCATAGGTATCTTCTGTTGGCTACAATTTGTTAAAGCAGGAAAAAATCAATCAATTGGCAACCCTTTCTATGTTGGAATCATACGTATGATTTGGAGTGTGCTTATATGCTAACAAATAGGTCCATAGGGGTCCGCAGAATAGATATGTCCATGTTATACAACAACAACAATTAAATCAACAACAACAATATTTTTAGCAAGGGCGATCACTCTAATACACTTTTGAAATTAAAAAAAAAAAAACACTACTGGAAGAATTTTTTTTTTTTTCTTAACAGTTCGGACGACTAGAGTTGATTACGACAAGGAGGAATTGGTAATTAAAAACAGCCATAGGCTTAGGCACAGTCGATAGAATGATGAAGAAATCGTCCCCTGGAAAAATCATCCCCAAACAAAATGTGGACGATTTCTGTAGCAAAATCGTCCAGAATGAACTATATTTCTGGTGAAATCGTCCCAAAATAAGTTTTTGGAGATATCGTCCACACATACAGTATCCATACCTTAAATGATAAGACGTATTTTTTCAGAGCCCCAGATAAGCTGCGTATTTGTTTATTTTACGCCATTTGGAACAGGAAATAAATACGCAAGAAACCTTATTTTAAAGCCTATAGGATAAGATACGCGTATTTCTCATAATAAGCACTATTTTTCTCATTTTTACTGAGTATTTTGTTGACAACCAAGACTGTCATCTTGATCGGCTGTGTTGTCACTGAACAAATTGCAAGCTTCTTAATTCACTTGTACTTGGTTTGGCATTTGGCAAATTTCAGGTTTTACCTTGACCAAGTCCCTTGGCTATATCACATAGATTGATATGTATTACACGGTACATTTCTTCACCGGAAATACACCTCTTTACTGTTTTTAAATCACAATACTCCACTTAGAAAAAGAAAACTCAACACTATTTTCTATCAGAATCTTTCTTAATACATTTCCATTGGCAAACAGTTTGTGCATTTATTTTCCAACTTGGTCTATCAATTCGCCTGGAATTTGAAAATGATCCTTTTTTTTTGACACTCAAAAATATCTGCCCAAGCATCAATCTGACGCATTAGATAATTGCCTAAAGCGTCATATAAATAAGCTTGCGAATGTGCATCCAGCAGAAATATTATCTGTAATAAACACAATCAGTATCATATGTGGATGCATGAGGCTCTGTTTATCACAGGTAATCAAACTGGCAAGTCATTTTATGAAAATGTGATAAAAGCGTCAGTCCTCTTATATAGTGTAAAATGAAAGTTTTTAAGTTATCTGCTACCTAATTGACAAATTTATGTCAAATAATGCACAAAATAATACATCTCCTTAAATTGATTGACATGAAAAATAGGACATTGTGAAAAACAAGAAATACGTGTAAAGTGTATAAGAGAAGAATTGGCCTAATGGGAATAAAAAAGAAAATTATAACCATATAAATCAGTGAGATTTACGTCAACCCTTTACCACACAATCCTAAGTTTTGACGACCCTGAGTGAAAAGCCTTTTAAAAATATGGGAAAAGGAGAAAATGCGGCTTGCTCCTTTGACATATAGAAAATTGACTTAAAGCAAAACGTTTTGGCCCAGGTAAGCCTGCACTGACTGAGCAAGCTGATCTGGTTGATACTGTTTAAACATGTGTTAAGCCTCCTTTTCTCACAGCATGGCTATATATTTTCTAAGATTTCTTCTCAATCATAAGCAATATGAAAATGGATACTGTATGCGAGGATGATGTTTTCAGAGATGTGTCTCCTGGGATGAGTTCTCTAGAGAAATCATCCCCCCCCATCCAGTTTGGGGACAATTGATCCAGGAGAAGATTTCTACTGCAGCCCGCACAATATACTAATCTGTGTGATTAAACTGTACAGAATGCACAGAAATTGTAGCCAATGTAGGCTTTGATCAGAAGATTTATTGTAATTACTATGCACAGAGAAGCAATCACAAAAAAAAACATAAGAGCTAATCCCAGTAGCAAGTGATAGGATAATAGCATTTTAAAACCATATGGGAAGAGGAGCATTGCTTGTAACAATTAAGTTCCTGTTTTCAAAAGATAGTTTCCTCTGATACCCTTAAATACCCCACACCTTTCTGTCTAAAGTGTCTCCCATTTACTGTTTGTATTACTATTTAGCAGACCGAAAAGAAGAATTATGGTGGTGACTGGTGTGCTAAATTGCTGTGTAACCAATTAACATATGATCACAATCTAACTGTGAAGTAAAACAAGGAAAAAGCTGTAATCAAGATCATCCTTTTTTAAACAAACATGAAGAAGAAGGCTTTTAACCCTTTACCACACCATCCCGACTGTTAACGACCCTGAGAATGAGCCTTTTGAAAAAATTGTGGGAAAAGGAGAAAATGCTGGAGACCACAATGTTTTCTACCATTTCTAAAATATATTTTAATTTATTTTGTGGTCTGCAGATGCTTTCAATGTGGTCTAATCTAAAATTCTGTCGTTTGGTAAAGAGTTAAATACATTGTGGGAAAAAGAGAAAATGTTGTTTATTGGCGTTTCCAGATACAAACTGCATCATGTGATCCACATCATATTTGTTGTATGCAAACACATTCAGTACAAACAAATCTTAAATCTTTATTATTTAGTAAAGATTTAAAATCATTGCCACATAATCCTGAGTTTTAACGACCCTGAAGATGAAGGCTTTTGAAAACATTGTGGGAAAAGGAGAAAATACTGGTAACCAGCATTTTCTCCTTTTCTCACAATATTTTTTACCCCATCAAAGACAGATATAATCATCTGAGCTGCATTTATTTTGGTGTCTGCAAATGCTTTCAATTTGGTTGAGTTAAAAATTGTGCTGGTTAACCCTTTCCCAAACGACAAATTTTGGACTGGTCCAAATTGAAAGAGTTTGCAGACAACAATTTTAAATTTGATGAAAATGGCAGAAAGTTATGGAAAAGAGTACAAAACACTGTGGGAAAAGGAAAAATTGCTCATTACGAGCAATTTCTCCTTTTCCCACAGTGTTATCAACAGACTTATACTGCTGACACGTGAAAACCAGGGCTTGTTTGGGAAAGGGTTAATAAAGGGTTAATAATTATACCATGCCTTTTTTCTGTATCACAGAATCTGCTGGTATGGATCAGGAAGTGGTCACAGAGGTTCCACAGAGCATGAAAAGATTAGTTCGACTTGTGGTGAGAGGATTTTATTCCATGGAGCATGCACTTGTGATAGACATGTTAATACGACACCCATGCATGAAGGAGGACGACATGATAGAATTGTTGAAGTTTGATAGAAAACAGTTAAGGATGTTGATTAATACCTTAAAAAATGAGAAATTCATAAAACAGAGAATGAGGGTGGAAACAGACTCAGAAGGTAGAACAACCAGACATAACTATTATTTTATAAGTTTTGTGATGTTTGTAAACATTGTGAAATATAAACTCGATCATGTTCGACGGAAAATTGAGATGGAAGAGAGAGACAATACTAGTCGGGCTTCTTTCAGGTGTGAGGAATGTCAGAAAACATTTACAGATTTAGAGGCAGATCAGCTGTTTGATTTTATGACACAAACATTCAGGTATGCAGAGTTCCAGATAGAGGGAGTTTTGATTTCAAAATTGAAAATGTTAGTTATTCTTCACTAAACCCTATATTATGGGTACTCATTAGAATCGTCTCATCGAGATGATTCAAATGAGTACCCACAACATAGGGTTTGGAAGAGAAATAATGAATTTAGAATACCATCACTCCCTCTTATCTGGAGCTCTGGGTATGGAAGCCACCTTATATATACTCCATCGTAAACTGTAGAGTTTAATAAATCTGTTTATTTGTAACATATACCTTTATATATGAAAATTAAAAGTGGGCTTAATGTATCTGTAAAAAGTTTTGCTCAGGTCAGCCTGCACAGTCTGTGCAAGCTGACCTGGGCTAAAACCTTTTGCCATTGGTAAATTTTCTGCATGTTCAACACCAGTACACCTAATGATTCAATCGATTGTTCTAAGACAAGATGTACTCTGTGGATCCATAGTTATGTAATGACTTGCTTTGTATCATGCATCATGGAGATGCATTAAGCCCCCTTTTGCCAGCACATGGCTCAGTTATATAAACACTTATTCTTTGTTCATGGATGTAAGATTTATGACTCCCAAGGATTTTTTCTGTAAATTTGGTAAACATGCTTTCTTCTTCTTTATTATTGTTGTACAGAGTCTTTTTAACTAAAATTTTAGGACTAGAGTTGCAAAATCAAAAGCAAACAATTTTAACTCTTTACCACATAATAAAATTTTAGACTGGTCCAAATCGAAAGCATTTGCAGGCGACAAATTAAATGTAGCTGAAATGTTGGTAATTGTCTGTGAAAGAGTAGAAAAACCTTGTGGGAAAAGAAAATGCTGGTTACCAGCATTTTCTCCTTTTCTCACAAGGTTTTCAAAAGGCCATTTTCTCGGGGTTGTTAAAAGTCAGGATTGTGTGGTAAAGGGTTAAATAAAGGTCCCAGTTAGGAATAATATTTTTGCCCTGTTCCAGAGTTCCAGTGACACAACCTCCATATGCAATACTTCACAAGATTTTACAAATCGTACACACCCATGCAGTAGGCTGCTTTTGAAACACTTTTCGAAAAAAAGCAATTGCTTGTGACAAGCAATCAGTTTTTTCCTGCAGTGTTTTCTGTGTGATTAACTTCTCACCACATGACAATATTTTAGACTTGTCCAGATTGAAAGCATTTGCAGATGATAAAATATATGTGACTCAAAAATTGAAATTTGTTTCTTGAGTTAAACCACAGGATTGTTTGCAGAGTTAACCCTTTACCACACAATCCGGACTTTTAACGACCCAAAGAAATTAAGCCTTTGAAAACATTGAGGGAAAAGGAGAAAATGCTGGTAGCCAACATTTTCTCCTTTTCCCACAATGTTTTCTACACTTTCAAAGACTACTTTCATAATTTGAGCATGTCTAAATTCTTGTCTGCAAAAGCTTTCAATTTGGACCAGTCTAAAATCTTGTCATGTAGTAAAGGGTTAAACCACATGATTGTCTGGTAAAAAGTTACTGTAAACCACAGGATTGTTTGTTTGGTAAAGAGTTAAACTACAGGATTGTTTGGTAAAGAGTTAAAATCAATACAGGTGCACTTTGTGTGGAAATGAAGTTATTGAAGACGAGAGTGCCATTCCTAAAAAAGATGCCAGAACTCTCCTGGCAAAGTTCAATGAGCAGATTCAGCCCTTGTATGACCTGTTACGAGAGTGTGAGGATGTCAAACTGGCCCCAGAATTACAGGAACCAGAGCCTATTGACAGAGTTGGGCACAGGTACAGTATGCATTTTTAACACTTAAGCTGCTGAATAAATGAAACGCAAATTTCTACTCAATCCTAAAAACCCAAACATTGCGGTTTCAAAGTTGATTTCACTGGAAAGAAAATACAGTGTCGGAGTGTGTAGATCAAAGATCAGACTGCACATTCTGTGCAGTCTGATCTTGATTTGCACTGTCCGCAAAAGGTCAGTGGTGTCGATCAGCAGTTTAAGGGTTAATGCCCAGTAGTAGCCAAATGTAAACAAATGTTAAATTGCATTTAGATTTCAAGTATAGCTTTCAAAAGTATGGACATTATTGTGAAGATGACAATCTGTTATTGTATGGTTGGTCCAGGTGTTAGTCAGTGGCAGAAAAATTAATTTTAGAATTAGGTTAAAAGTTGCCCTATCTTTTGTTTACTTATTACCTGATTTTAAATTCATTTTTCTGCCAGCAACATGGACCAACCGTACAATAACAGATTGTCATCTTCCCAGTATTTTCCATACTTTAAAAATGTATGATTTAAATTTAAATGCATGTTAACACCCAGATACCCTTATTGTTTACTTTTGGCTATTATTAGGCCTTTAACTCTAAGACTTGATCTTTTCCGAACAACAAATTTTGGATTATACAAAACTGAAAGCATCTGTGGATGATAAATTCAAGATTGGTACAAATGAGCAGAAGTTCTCTGAAACAAAGGAAAACATTGTGCAAAAAGGAGAAATTCCTCTCAGTGTTTTCTGAAGGCTTCTTCCTCAGGGTTGTTGAAACTTGGGATTGTTTGGTAAAGAGTTAATCTTCTGAAACAAATTTGCAACTGAAAATTTTGAAAACATTCATACACCTGTACTTTTTCCGTATTCTACAACGTTTTCAAAAGCCTTCTTTTCCATAGCTGTGCATGGGATTATCTGTGGTAAAGGGTTCAACCGTTGATGTTATTATGACTTTGGTGTATGGTCACTAGTGGCTTGGGAAAGACTGATATGCATATTGCTAGTAGGGAAACTTGCGTAAGACATGTATTTCTACTGGCTCTGACAATAACATGAAATAATGTTGAACACACTGTTAAACACAAAACAGATACAATTGACTTGTTAAGTGTTTATTGTGTAAATGACTGCAAAGATAACCTGAAATAATGTTGAAGTAATAGTCCTTTACTACAAAATCCAGAGATTTAATGACCCTAAGACAGAAGCCTTTTAAAAAAATTGTGAGAAAAGGAGAAAATAATGGTAACAAAGTATGTTTTCTATGCTTTCACAGACAAATTCTGTGATTTGAGCCACATTTATTAGCTCACCTGAGCAAGGTGAGCTCTGGTGATCATGCTGTATGCGTTTTCTGTCGTCTGGTCGTCAACATTTACCTTGTGTGCACTCTAGAGGCCACATTTCCAGACTCTCATGAAACTTGGTCAGAATGTTTATTTTGACAAAATCTTGGACAAGTTCAAAATAGGGTCATGTTGGGTCAAAAAGTAGGTCACTGGGCTAAATCCTACAAAAATCTTGTGTGCACTCTAGAGGCCACGTTTTCAGCCTGATACTCTTCAGCTTTATCAACTGTAGATGACTTTACTCAGGTGAGTAATTTAGGGCCAGTGGGCCTCTTGTTTTTTCATCTGTAAATCCTGTGAAATTGGACAAGTCTAAAATTATATTGTGTGGTAAAGAGTAAAGACAGAGACACACACGATTGACTTAGTAAATATTTCTTGCATTAATAGCTTTTTATGCCCACTTTTGAAATAACATTCTTCTGAACAACACCAAAAAAAAATTATTATGTAATAACCCATTACTTTTATTGAAATCTAGGTCAAGAAACCCTAATAAACCAAGCGAAGGGGACAAGATGGTTTGGAGTGGTGATGCCTCGAAGGATAAAACATTCGGATACACAGACGGAACAATAACTATCTCTATGAATGAGGAGGAGAAAAAGAAGGAGCCGGCTAAACAGCAGCCAGTCTGGATGTCCCACAGCACAGTGGATGGCGTTCCAATCGAAGCCTCCGACATGGTAAGGCATATTATAATGAATGGATATCGTTTATGGCGCATCTACAGCTCTGGTAATTTAGCAGGCATGTATGTATTAACCCTTTCCCAAACAAGCCCTGGTTTTCACGTGTCTGCAATACAAGTCTTTTGAAAACACTGGGAAAAGGAGAAATTGCTCGTAACAAGCAATTTCTCCTTTTCCCACAGTGTTTTCTACCCTTTTTGAGACCTTTCTGCCATTTTCATCAAATTTAAAATTGTCGTCTGCAAACTCTTTCAATTTGGACCAGTCCAAAATTTGTCGTTTGGGAAAGGGTTAATCAAAGCATATTAAGGCATGTTATAATCCTATTGCATTGAGCAATTTCACTTTTTGCAATATTGTTTCGATATTAGATACATGTAGTAAACTTTAACCCATTACCTCCTTAAAGAAATTAAAAGGAGATGACTTTGACAATATCCTCGCCAAAATACAGATAATTAACATGAATTAACCCTTTACCACACAATCCCAACTTTTTACAACCTTAAAAAAGAAGCCTTTTGAAAACATTGTGGGAAATGGAGAAAAAGCTGGTAACCAGCATTTTCTCCTTTTCCCACAATGTTTTCTACCCTATCAGAGAAAAATCTTATCATTTGAGTCGCACTGAAATGGTCATCTGCAAATGCTTTCAAATTGGACGGGTCTAAAATTTTGTCATCTGGTAAAGGGTTAACCCTATACCAATAACAAAATTTTGGGCTCAACCAAATAGAAGGTATTTGCAGACGACAAATTAAATGTAGCTCACATGATGATTTCTGTCCATGATAGAGTACCAGCATTTTCTCCTTTTCCAACAGCGTTTTCAAAAGCCTGCTTTTTTCAGGGTGGTTAAAACCCGGAATTGTGTGGTAAAGAGTTAAGGGCAATTTCTTGTTAGAGTAGAAAACATTGTGGGACAAGGAGAAAATGCTGGTTACCAGCATTTTCTTCTTGTCCGACAATGTTTTCAAAAGCCTGTTTTTTAGGGTCATTAAAACTCTGGATTGTGCGGTAAAGAGTTAAGGGCAGCGTTTTCTTAGAGAAGGTGATCAACAAATTAAGTGTAGCTCAAATGATGATTTCTGTTTATGTTAAGAGTAGAAAACATTGTGGGACAAGGAGAAAACGCTGGTTACCAGCATTTTCTCTTTGTCCCTCAATGTTTTCAAAAGCCTGTTTTTTTAGGGTCATTAAAACTCGGGATTGTGTGGTAAAAAGTTATGGGGCAACATCTTTTTAGAGTAGAAAACATTGTGGGACAAGGAGAAAATGCTGGTTACCAGGTCATTAAAACTCAGGATTGTGTGGTAAAGAGGTAAGGGCAACATCTTCTTTTGCCCCCGTTTGACTTACTATAATACAAGTCATCCTCAGGAGATAATATATGAATTTATGTTATGAACAGTCATCAGAATTGTCTTGATAATGGCATGGTCACATTTATGGTCAAGCACATAGTTGACCGTAGTCTCCCATAGTGTTACTACGGTCAACTAGCAAGTTGAAGTAGGGTCATTTATGGTTAACTACAGTCACAGTAGGGTCATGACATCGTAGTTAACATTAAACAATTTTTGAACAGGTTGAAAAATTATGTGCTTGCTACGGGCAAATCATAAATTCAAGCTACGTTCATTACTAGACTGAACTATGGTTATCTATGTGTTAATATCAACTATGTTTAATATTTTCAACTATGGCTAACTACAGTCATTCCGCACTACGGTCAACTAGGTAAAATGTGACCATGGCTTTGGGCATTTTCATTGAGTTCCCATGGTTTATGTTTCAATGGAGAACTTGTTTAATGCATGTAATACTATTTAAATTTTTACTAGATGACAAGATTTCAGGGTTTATATTTTGGAGCATTTCAAGAGCTGAACTTTAATGTGGCTTCAGCTATAGGATTTAAAAGGAAGAAAATGATGGTTATCAGCATTTTCTCCATTTTGCATGATGTTATCAAAAATCTTCTTCATTTGTTATCAAAAAGAACAAGACCCGAGATTCGATCTAATTCACTCAAGATTACTAGCCATGAACATTACTTTTCATTTGAGATACAAAAGCTAATTATTACTCTTTCAGAATGAAAACAACTCAAACAATGAAAGAAAGCAAGCTGTACTAAAGACAGATGTAAACCGAGAGATAGAGACATTATTGTTGATACACGAGAAGAAATCAAACAGTACAGTACCCCTAACTGGAAATGCCGACGCAGAGGAGAGTGAAAGTAGTGATAGTGAAACAGAGACAGCCAAGCCCAACACAACACAAGTGGAAGGTTAGTGAGTTTTATGTATATGGGCCATACTCTGTGAAAAGGCAGTTTAATGCATCCCCGTAATGCATTATACCAAGTAAGTCATCGCATAATTATTGATCCATAAAAACTATTTTGTCCTACAATCTACTAAACCATGAGGTAGAATGGTCCTAGAACATGCATAAAATTTACAGATAGCAAAAGGTTTTGACCCATGTCAGTGCAGATGGACGGGCGTTGGGCATCCTTCTAAATGTCCCTTCTTACAATAAGGGGCATGACGAACCTTCTGTGAAGATCTGGTTTGTCTGGAGGGGTGGGCTTGTTTGCAGTTAGAAGTTGACCTGGGTCAATTCCCTTTGCAGAGTATGGCTAAAATGTACTAGAAAAAGATTTCTTGTAGGTTCCCTGCCTGGCCAACTGGTCCTTATGGGTGACATTATGTACAGTTTACCAAACAATTCAGAGTTTTATTGACACAAGGGAAGAATTCTTTTGAAAACACTTGTGGTAAGAAAAAGGGAAATGGCTGGTAAAAACACTTCTTTTTCCAGACTGTTTCCAACCATTTCAGATCTAGATTTAACTTGTTGTCTGCAAATGCTTTCAATTTGGACTAGTAAAAAATTTTGTAAGGAGTTAAGTGTTTACCACACAATCCCGAGTTTTAACAACCCTGAGAAAGAGGCCTTTTGAAAACATTGTGGGAAAAGGAGAAAATGCTGGTAACCTTTTCCCACAATGTTTCGTACCCTTCCCAAATAAAATTTCATTTTGTTATTCACATCTATTTTGTTGTCTTTCAATTTGGATCAGTCTAAAATTTTGTCTTTTTGTAAAGAATTAAATTGATATTTCGCTTTACTTACTCTCATATACAGATGTCAATATGATGGAAAGTGAGGAGGAAGAAGAAATTGTGACTGTATCAGTGGCAGGGAGAAGAGTTCCACTCACAGATGTGACAGATGACATGGTGGCCCAGATGACGCTAGATGAGAAGGCAGAGTATATCAGATTGGGTCAGGAGCTGGGACCAGATATGTATGAATAAGGTAGCTAAATCGTAATGTAGAGATACATCAATTAAACCTTATAGGCCATCTCTTTGTGTTGATTGCCCTGTCTGCATTAAACAAACATGTTTTCTTGTTTTAACTCTGTACTAGATGACAAAATTTTAACCTTACACAAATTGAAAGCATTTGCAGACAAATGCTACTCAAAACATGAAAGTCTCTCATTGGGTAGAAAACATTATTTACAAAAGCTTTATTTTCTCGGGATCCTGTGGTAAAGGATTAAGATGCCTTTTGTCTAGAGAGGTCAGTTTTCTTTGTCCCTATTCATGGCTGCTTAACACTTTACCAAACTTTCCAGTGTTTTCATGGCCATAGGAGAGGGTTTTTCCCACAATGTTTTTCCAACCTTTCAAAGACTAAACAAATCATCTGAGCTACCCTGAATTATTCACCTGCTATCGCATAACTTGGACAGGCCTAAAATATTTGCAACCTGGTAAAGAGTTTAATATCTGGGCCATGCTCTGTAAAAAAGGGGCACCTGCAAAAAGTATCGACCCAGGTCAGCCTGCGCATTCCGCGCAGGCTGACCCGGGCCGAAACTTTTTGCTAGCTGTCAAAACTTCTGCATGTCAAAAGACCATTCTACCTCAAAATATACTCATTTGATAGACAAAATGGATTTTATAGATCCATGGTCATATGATGACTTGCTTGGTGTCATGCATCATAGAGGTGCATTAACCATTTACCACACAACAAAATTTTAGACAAGTGCAAAACAAAAGCGTTTGCCGGCAACAAATTAAATGTGGTGCATATGGGCAAAGTTGTCTTTGAAGGAGAAGAAAGCATTGTGGGAAAATAGGAAAATGCTTGTTACCAGCACTTTCTCCTTTTCCCACTGTATTTTCAAAAGTCATCTTTCGCAAGGTCGTTGAAAGTTGGAATTGTGTGGTAAAGAGTTAAGCCCCCTTTTGCAAGAGCATGGCTCATCTTCCCATCTTCCATTTGTATGCACAACTTTGTCTCAAAATGGCCTGTATGGTACAAAGTGTAGAATAGGCATGACAAGCAAGAATTTTTAACTTCCAGTTGCCTGCAGCTGTTTGTACCCATCTTCTTGGTAAACAGATATATTGCAGTAGATGGATAACAGAGGAAGGGGATCTTCAGAAATTGCCCAACTATCAAGAAATATGGGAGTGGACAGGGAAAACAAGTCAAAATATTGTACCATAGATCTTTCAGAGACTGAGTAGGAGTAATTGTGGATTTTGTCTTTGTTGGAGTTAACTCTTTACTACACAATCCCCAATTTCAACAACGGGTGGGAAGAGGCCTTTTAAAAACATTGCGGGAAAGGGAAAAAATGCAGGCTACCAGCATTTACTCCTTTTTCCACCATGCTTTCTAAAAAAAACAAGTTTCAAATTTTGATTCAAATTTTTTTTGTTGTCTGCCAATGCTATCAACTGGGACAAGTCTAAAATTTTGTTGTTTGGTAAAGAGTTAACTCTTTACCAAACGACAAAATTTTAGACTGGTCCAAAATTCAAGAATTTGCAGACGACAAATTGAACAGGCTCAAATAATGGAATTTGTTTCTGAAAAGACATCAAAAAATTGTGGGAAAAGGAGAAAATAGTGGTTACCAGCATTTTCTCCTTTTCTGAAAATGGTTTTCAAAAGTCTTTTCTGTCAGGGCCGTTAAAACTCGGGATTGTGTGGTAAAGAGTTAAGATAACTTCCTACAGATGTCGTTTTTTATTTTTGATCAGCAGATTTCCATTCTTGTTAACCCTTTGCCACACAATCAAGGGTTTTCACGACCCTGAAAAAGAAGGCTTTTGAAAGCATTGTGGGAAAAGGAGAAAATGCTGGTAACCAGCATTTTCTCCTTTTCCCACAATGTTTTCTTACCCGTATTCGCCAAGCCCCCGTAGCTCAGTCGGTAGCATACAGGACTTGAGAACAGGTCGCTGGTTCTTTCTGAGGATTGATGATGGTCATTGCGACAGGATTCATTCCTCTCTCACCGCTGACCATCGCTTTGACGATGGTTATGTGGGAAATTAGCCAGTGGCTTAGAAAGAACGTTGTGCAGATAACTGGTAAAAGAGACTCCAGGAAAGCATGGGTAGGTGCGCTGGTCACTGTGATATAACAAATAATGTTGAAAACAGCCTTAAACGCCATACATTCATTCATTTATTCCCAAAACAAATTTCCATTTTTGAGTCGCATTAATTTTGCCATCTGCAAATGCTTTCAATTTGGACAAGACTAAAATTTTGTTGTGTGGTAAAGAGTTAACATTGTTGCTGATGGAGAAATAACTCATGGTGAGCAAATTCTCTGTTTTCAACAATTTTTTGGCAAGTTTTCAAGTACATGTTTGAAAATTTATATTTTACAAGGATGTTTTCCTGCTGCAAATTTGTTTACAGAAGTCATGAATATGTCATCAGTTCTTGCAAGTTTATGTCTGTTTTTGCACAAAGTATTAGACAGTCGAAACAAGGATCAGACTGTATGCTTTGCCCTGCTCAATCTTGATTTACATGGTATACAAAATCACCAGGTTTGGCAGGTTTTGTCTTGAATTCTTACAGTGTCAAATTAATTCAGCAGACATTTTCAGTTCGGAAATGAGACCTGAATAATTGCAATTTCAAGGGTGCTTTTGTCTTTATTAAAGCTGACAATGTAGATCAAAGATCAAACTACACATTTTCTGCAATGGCAACTACAGTTTTAAAAAGGCACTGTAATGGCTAATTGCAAAATAGATAGCCATCTTGGATTTAAAATTTGAAAAATTCACTGAAGAATAGTTGGTGAATACCGACCCTGGAAGAGATTAAATAAAATCATATATAGTGAAAATGAACAAAAAAATATCACGACAGTTTTTTTTCTTACATTTTTAATCAATAAGAGTGAAAATTACATTAAATGCATAATACAAAAAGACACGTAAAACAAATAACATTACACGTTTTGACCATACAGCCCCACACCCTACGACCTCTATATTGAACCTTTTACCAAACAGTCCCTTGTTTTAATGACCCTGATGAATTAAGCAATTGAAAACATTGTGGGAAAAGGAGAAAATGCTGGTAACCAGCATTTTCTCCTTTTCTCACAATGTTCTCCACTCTTTCAGAGATAAAAATCCATCAATTGAGTACATTTCCCCGTGTCTTGTTAACTTCAATAGCATTCATAGACTCTTCAAAATTCCATTTTGATATCTCAAGAAAGTATCATTATTCAAACAACTAGTGACAAAGAAACTCACATTTTACCCTCTTACTGTACAAGCAAGTTTTATACTTACAAAAATTTATAACAAATTACTAAAAGACACACACATGAGGAAAGGTAAGTACTTTGCTTTAACAGTATAGAAACAAGAGGGCCATGATGGCCCTGGATCGCTCACCTGAGTAGAGTGCCTTAAAGGTATTTCTTAAATTTGACCAAGTGACCTCTTTTATGACCCCAGGTGACCCAATTTCAAACTCATATTTCACAAAGACAACCATTCTGACCAATTTTCAAGTCAGTTGAGCAAAAAATGTAGCCTCTAGAATGCCCTGAAAGTATTTCTTTAATTTGACCTAGTGACCTAGATTATGACCCCAGGTGACCCAAATTTGAACTGGTCTTGGACTTTATCAAAAGAAATATTTTAACCAATTTTCAAATCAACTGAATAACAAATGTGGCCTCTAGAGTGCCCACTAGGTATTTCTTTAATTTGACAAAGTGACCTAGTTTATGACGCCAGTTGACACATATTTAGACTCATGTGAGATTTTATAAAGACAAACATTCTGACCAATTTTCAAGGCAATTGAGCAAATAATGTGCCCATAAGGTATTTCTTTAATTTGACCTAGTTTATGGTTCCAGGTGACCCAAATCCAAACTGATTTTATGTTTCATCAAGACAAACATTCTGGCCAAATTTCAGGTCATTTGAGCAATAAATGTGGCCTCCAGAGTGCAGACAAGGTATTTCTTTAATTTGACTCAGTGACCTAGTTTATGACCCCAGTTGACCCAAATTCAGACTTATGTGAGATTTTATAAAGACAAACTTTCTGACCAATTTTCAAGGCAATTGAGCCAAATAATGTGGCCTTGAGAGTGCCAACAAGGTATTTCTTTAATTTGACCTAGTGACCTAGTTTATGACCCAAGATGACCCAATTTTGAACTCAATGAACTCGTTGTGCTTAGATGGGCAAACAAACTTAGAAGAGAATCACTACATACCAAATATCAAAGCTCTACGCCTTCCAGTTTCAAAGAAGAATTTTAAAGTTTTCCTTCTTTGTTCCTATGTTCAAACTTGTGACCCCCCCCCCCGGGCTGGGCCAGTTTTGACCCAAGCAGCATCCTTGGAACAAACTTGGTAGAGGTCCACTAGGAGATGCTACATACCAAATATCAAAGCTCTACACCTTCCCGTTTAAGAGAAAAAGAAATTTTAAGTTTTCCTTCTTTGTTCCTATGTTCGAACTTGTGACCCCTAGGGCGGGGCCAGTTTTGACCCCAGAGGCATCATATGAACAAACTTGGTAGAGATCCACTATGAGATGCAACATACCAAATATCAAAGCTCTACGCCTTTCGGTTTCAGAAAAGAAGAATTTTAAAGTTTTCCTTCTTTGTTCCTATGTTCGAAATTGTGACCCCCGGGGCAGGGCCAGTTTTGACCCCAAGGGCATCATATGAACAAACTTGGTAGAGATCCACTAGAAGATGCTACATACCAAATATCAAAGCTCCACGCCTTCCTGTTTCAGAGAGGAAGATTTTTAAAAGTTTTCCTTCTTTGTTCCTATGTTCAAACTTGTGACCCCCAGGGCAGGGCCAGTTTTGACCCCAAGGGCATCATATGAACAAACTTGGTAACGGTCCACCAGAAGATGCAACATACCAAATATCAAAGCTCCATGCCTTCCTATTTCAGAGAGGCAGATTTTTAAAGTTTTCCTTTTTTGTTCCTATGTTCGAACTTGTGACCCCTAGGGCGGGGCCAGTTTTGACCCCAGGGGCATCATATGAACAAACTTGGTAGAGGTCCACCAGGAGATGCTACATACCAAATATCAAAGCTCTACACCTTCCTGTTTCAGAGAAGATGATTTTTAAAGTTTTCCTTCTCTGTTCCTATGTTCGAACTTGTCACCCTCGGGGCAGGGCCAGTTTTGATCCCAAGGGCATCATATGAACAAACTTGGTAGAGGTCCACTAGAAGATGCTACATACCAAATATCAAAGCTCTACACCTTCCTGTTTCAGAGAAGATGATTTTTAAAGTTTTCCTTCTTTGTTCCTATGTTTGAACTTGTGACCCAGGGGCGGGGCCAGTTTTGACCCCAGGGGCATCATATGAACAAACTTGGTAGAAGTCTACTAGGAGATGCTACATGCCAAATGTCAAAGCTCTATGCCTTCCAGATTCAGAGAAGATGATTTTTTAAAGTTTTCCTTCTTTGTTCCTATGTTCAAACTTGTGACCCCCTGGGCAGGGCCAGTTTTGACCCCAGGGGCATCATATGAACAAACTTGGTAGAGGTCCACTAGGATATGCTACATACCAAATATCAAAGCTCTATGCCTTCAAGTTTCAGAGAAGAAGATTTTTAAAGTTTTCCTTCTTTGTTCCTATGTTCAAACTTGTGACCCCCGGGGCGGGGCCAGTTTTGATCCCAGGGACATCATATGAAGAAACTTGGTAGAGGTCTATTAGGAGATGCTACATACCAAATATCAAAGCTCTGCGCCTTCTAGTTTCAGAGAAGAAGATTTTCAAAGATTTTGCTTTTTTTTTTCCTTTTTGTTGCCATGGCATCCAGAGTTATGGGTGGAATTCAATTCTTTGAACAACTTTGGTAAAGCTTCACCCAAGGAACATCCCTGCCAAGTTTCATCAAGATTGGCCCAGTGGTTTAGGAGAAGAAGATGTTTAAAGAAATTGTTGAAGGACGCCGGACATAGGGCGATCACAATAGCTCACCTTGAGCACTTTGTGCTCACGGTGAGCTAAAAACTGTCAAGCTGCCAAGCATGACTCACTGACCTTTATTGGACAGTGCAGATAAAGATCAGATGGCACAGTATGTGCAGTCTGATATTGGATCTACACTGTCCGACAAGGATATATTTTTCCCCAAAACATGTTTAAAATAACATTATTCAGGTTTTTACAATCTGCATGAAAGTTTTATTTAACTTATTTAGCAAGATAAAGGTTAAAAAGGAAATACTGCCTGTTAGAAGCAATCAGTCATTTTCCCACACTGTTTCCAAAAGCTGTTAAATTTTTACCACACAATGACAACTTTTAATGCCTCGAGGAAATTAGACTTTTGAAAACATCATGGGAAAAGGAGAAAATGCTGGTAACCAGCATTTTCTCCTTTTTCCACAATGTTTTCTAACATTTCAGAAACAAATCCAATCATTTGAGCCAAATATAATTTGTCGTCTGAAACTGCTATGAATTTGGGCCAGACTAAAATTTTGTCGTCTGGTGAAGGGTGCACTTACTGGTGTTGAAAGTTGTACAGTTACAGGGCAATCCTGTACCAAACAATCCAGGTTCTCAACAACCCTATAGGAGAACGCTTTTATAACTCTTCACCACACAACGAAAATGTAGACCTGTCTAAACTCAAAGCGTTTGCAGATGACAATTTAAATGTTACTCAAACGACGGGGTTTGTCTCTGATAGGGTAGAAAACACTGTGGGAAAAGGAGAAAATGCTAGTTACCAGTATTTTCTCCTTTTCCCATGATGTTTTCAGAAGGTTTCTTTCTCAGGGTCATAAAAATCATATTAACATTGTGACAAAAGGAGAAATTTTCTGCTGGTAACCAGTATTTTCTCCTTTTTCCAACAATGCTTTCTATCCTATAAAGGATCTTTGGCTAAAATATACTGATTTTCAATTTTTCATAGACATTTGCTCTCCATTGTTAAGGTTAGAAAATACAGTATTTTGTTTAGCACAGAATTAACCCACAGGCTCCTGTTCTAACGCAGATACTACTGCCCTCTAAAGCCGAGGGACTCTCCCTCTATGTCATACGTAACACACCGAGTCAGCATTGAAACTCTTTAAAACTTATCGCTCAAATTACAAAACAACAGGAGGTAAATTTGCAAGGTTTATATTTCATGATTATCACCTTTAGAAACAATATAAAAACTAATTACTTATGTTTAAAAGTTTATTGACATAATTTGATACAAAGATTTAATGTTGTCTCAATATTTCTTTTAACATTTTTTTAGGGGTGGGGGCATAGAGATTACAAGTAAAACTGTGAAAAAAAAACAACAAATAGCAGCTCATGATCTTTGGCCGGAAAAACATTACACTAAAACAGAACATACAAATGAACACAAAAGTAAAATGCGATACATTATGTGATGTTATCAGCTGAAGATAAATGCTTAAATTTGGCGAGTAATAATTCCATTTCCCATAGAATGATAAACGAAACATATGTTGCTTTTGCAAACAATTAAGATCAGGTTCTGACGGCAATTGTAAAAACAACCTCATGTTTTCCAATACTGTCTAGTGTTTTGTGAGATATATGATGACCCCATACCCACAATATGAGAGCCCTTTAACTCTTCACCACACAACAAAATTTTAGACTGGTCCAAATTGAAGGCATATGCAGATGACAAAATAAATCTGACTGAAAAATTAAAATTTGTCTTTGGAAGGACAGAAAACTGGTTACTAGCATTTTCTCCTTTTCCCACGTTTTCAAAAGGGCTTTTCTTTAGGGTCGTTAAAATTCAGGATAGTGTGGTAAAGGGTTAAGAGACTCAAAAATGCCCTTCGGCACTCTTTGAGTTAGTATAGATACAAACATGTGATTAATTAATACTAGAGGGATATATAACTCATTGGCTTCTGATCTAAATGTACAGCTTGGGAAATTTCCCTTTGAAATACATATAATCAAAATAAAGTAAGGTTTAACATGAATACATGAAAAGTCAATCTGACAATGGAGAAATTCTTCTGTATGAACAATTTCTCCTTCTGCCAGAGTGTCTTCAAAGTTGGTCTGCAGCTGCCAGACAAAAAAGGTTTACTGCAAGCGGTAATTATCTTAGACAAAATTTCAGCAAATGGCAAGTAAGGTCATTCTTCTTTTTTGGAGTTAGAAAAATAAAGGATAAACACAACATGTGCCAAAAAAATAACAACAATGTTGCTGTAGCACCAAGTTGTATTGAACATTTTGCATTAACTATGCTGTGGGCAACAGAAGTACGGAGGTAGAGAGTCTGCCTCTCATCTCAGAGGTTACCGGTTCCAATTCCATGATTAAAAGGGATCAACCTTTGGAAATATCGACATAACAATACAAGCACTGATTAACCCTTTACCGCACAATGCCGCCTTTTGACGCCCCTGGGAAAGAAGCCTTTTGAAAACATTGTGGGAAAAGGAGAAAATGCTGGTAACCATTTTCTCCTTTTCCCACAATGTTTTCTACCCTATCAAAGAAAATTTGCACCATTTGAGCCACACTGAAATCGTTGTCTGCAAATGCTTTCACTTTGGACAAGGGTAAAATTTTGTCGTCTGGTAAAGGGTTAACTCTATACCACATATCAAAATTTTAGACTGTTCCAAATTTAAAGCATCCTCAAGTGACACATTCATTGTGACTCCTGTGATGGAATTTGTCTTTGGAAGGATGGAAAACATTGTTGGAAATGGAGAAAATGCTGGTTACCAGCATTTTCTCCATTTCTTATTATGTTTTGAAGCCTTGTTCTTCAGGAGTGTTCAATTACGGGATTGTGTGCTAAAGGCTTAATGACAAGGAAGCAATCATCAAAAATGATTAATATAAGAGGGAGACCTCATTTCACAATCAATGTAAAATATAAAGGTTTAAAACTAACATTTGGCTCACAAATGGAAACACATATAACTTTGAAGCCACTGTAAATCAGTAATGTACCGGTATTTGTCTTGTGAAAGGCATTCTATGCAAACACTGTGGTAAAGGGATAAATTGCTAGTGACCAGTAATTTCACTCTTTGCCAATTTTTTTTAACCCTTTACTACACAATCCCAACTTTTAACAACCCTGAAGAAAAAGCCTCTTGAAAACATTGCGGGAAAAGGAGAAAATGCTGGTAACCAGCATTTTCTCCTCTTCCCACAATGTTTTCTTCCCTTCCCAAATCAAATTTCAATTTTAAAGTCACATTTATTTTGTCGTCGCCTGCAAATGCTTTCAATTTGGACAAGTCTAACATTTTGTCGTTTGGTAAAGAATTAATGAGTTTATCAAAGATTGTGTTAATTATCTGCATTTTACATAAACATTTTCAAAACTGCTGCATATTTGATGAGGGACATGTAAAAATACTGACAAACAACAATAATGAATGAAATATAATCAAGTCTTTAAAAATGTACATTTATATACTTTAGTAACTCTTATCTTGACTCTTTAGAATATGACAAAATTTTAGACTGGTCCAATTTGAAAACAACTGCAGATGACAATTCAAATGTTGAGAATTGTCTTTGAAAGATTTAAAAAACATTGTGGGAAAAGGATAAATACTGGTTACCAACATTTTCTCTTTTTTCCCAACAATGTTTTCAAAAGCCTATTTTTTCAGGGTTGTTAAAACTGGGGATTGTGTGGTAAAGAGTTAATTCATTTCAGAAACTGCATTTTGCATACTGGACCAAAAAGAAAAAGAACCATAAGAAAAACATGAATAATAAAAAAAAAAGGCATGTAGCAGATCACATATAACCATGGTTTTAAAGACTGGAAGACAAATAAAAGCACTTAGAATCGCTTAACAAACACACTAATTCATTGCCTCCACAACAATTTGTAGACTTTAAAAACATCCATGTTGATTGAGGAAAAATTGACATGAGTTTTTCTTTAATGTATGACTGTAAGTGGAACTAGAACTGTTGCAAAGCGGACAAAAATACCCACTGTCACTGAAGCAGCACAATCAGAGAAAACAAAGTTCACCTGTGACCTTGACCTTGGACCCATGTGACCCAAAATCATTGGGGCACCTCCTTGCATCAGTCATGAGGCTCACTTGTATAGAATTTCAGGGTCCTAGGTTACACGGCTTTTGAGTAAGAGCACGGAAATGAAAACAAGATGGGTGGAATGACAGATGGTTGGACAAACAAAAGACATGGTGAACCCAGAAACCAGTATACCCCACTCTCCTTTGTAGGGTGTGTGTGTGTGTGTCTGTGTGTGGGGGGGGAAATAAATATTGAGGTGAAACAAATGAATGTAAGAGATCTAACTCGGAGTCCTTTTTTTTTTTGTTTTTTTAACCCTTTACCAGACGACAAAATTTTAGCCTTGTCCAAATTGAAGGCATTTGCAGACGAGTTTCAATGTGGCTCAAATGGTGCAGTTTTTCTTTGACAGAAAGAAAACATTGTGGGAAAAGGAGAAAATGCTGGTCACCAGCATTTTCTCCTTTTCCCACAATGTTTTCAGAAGGCTTCTTTCTCAGGGTCGTCAAAAGGCAGCATTGTGCAGTAAAGGGTTAAATTATCTTAATCCTGACTAGTGTTTCGGTCTTTATCACCTTTATACAGGTAAATACATGTATTAGAGGCAAAACAGGGAAAATCTTTGTACAAGACTTTGTCATTACATGTAAAATCATTGAGGTGAAAGGAGACACTGCCTGTAGCAAGCAATTTCTCATTTAGCCAGTCATCTGTAGAAGATCTTAAGTTAACTCTTTAATACCAGACAACAAAATTTTAGACTGGTCAAGACTGAATGCATCTGCCAACGTCAAATGTTACACAAATAATGAAGTTTTAAAGAGCAGAAAACATTGCAAAAAAATCAGAAAATGCTGATCACCAGCATTTTCTCTTTTCCTACAATGGTTTCAAAATTCCTTCTCCTTGAGGTTGTTAAAACTGAAGAACAGTGTGGTAAAGGATTAAAAATTGCACTTGTCTGTTTGTGCCTCCCTTCAAAGCCTATATCTGTTCACTTTTCAAGCATTTTGACTTCCTTTCTGGCATTATATTTCATATAATTTGAGCAGAATCTCTTTTCAACACAGAAAAAATCACTGTAACATGCTCTAACCTGGAAACAAAAACCTCTTGTAACAAACATTTATCAATTTATTACATTATTTCTATTCATATCCATACTAGTATATTAAACCTTTACTAAAACTGATTTGCCTTGTCTTACGAGGTTGTTTTTAAAGTCATTTGCTGCAACTGGAGGGTGGTAAGGTCTTAACCCCTAGGCTGCTAACCGCAACTCTCTGACCTTTTGCAGACAAAGTAGATCAAGATCAGACTGCACAGAACGTGCAGTCTGATCTTGGACCTACACTGTCCGATAAGAAGATATCTTTCCTCCAAAAGTACCTGTGAAATAGGAAAATTTGGATTTATGCTATCCCTTTGAAAATTTCATTTCTTTTATTTAGCAGGAAAGGGGTTAGAGTAACCCAGTCTGATCCTTAGTAAAGATAAAGGTCTACACATTACACAGGCTCTGCATATAAAAATAGTAAAATAAAAAAAGTCCTTTCTACAGCAATTGTTTTTAAAACTATCATGACATCCTAAAGTGGACACTTTTAGTGCACTCTAGCATTTTACACAATAAATAACAGGTGTCATTCCAACCCAAACATAATTTAATTAACACATTACCACCTGCAAAACACTCTTTTTATCTTGCAGCAGACCACAATGTGGCAAAATGTAGCAAAAGGAAAATTTGTTGGGAACAAACAATTCCTCCTTTCGCTACATTTTCACACTGCTGCCAATACGGTTGAAGAAAAAAATCAAAAATGCAAAAACTCATAGAATATTTTGGTATATTGAATATTTCAATATGAAATATTACTGACACAAAAGTATCACAGAACTATGGCAGCTTACCCTTTACCTGCAAATCTTGTGTTTTAACAGCATTAATATCTTGATTTAATCGAGACAATGTTGGGAACAAGCAAGCAAGTTATTTCCTTCTAAAATCTATCTTCATACACAAATACTCTGCAAAATCAGAGGTGCAGTTTGTGTACATTTGGGCTCCAAAAGTAACTTCTTTAATTCATGCCTAAAACAAAGTTATAGATACTCTGACAATGAAATTGTCTACACTAAGACATTTCGAATAAGTCCTCAAAAGAAGAAACACTTACTCTTTACACAACCAAAAACGACTTTTTCATATATAAGGCTCTTGCCGATGACAAATTGAAAATGGCTTAACTCTTTACCACACAATCCCGACTTTTAGCAACCCTGTGAAAGAAGCCTTTTGAAAACCTTGTGGGAAAAGGAGAAAATCCTGGTAACGAGCATTTTCTCCTTTTCCCACAACGTTTTCTAACCTTCCCAAAACAAATTTAAAATTTTCAATCCCATTTATATTGTCATCTGCAAATTCTTTCAATTTGGACCAGTCTAAAATTTTGTCGTTTGGTAAAGACTTAAATAGGTTGATTTTTGTCTTCAACCCTTTACCTCACAATTCCCACTTTTAATACACCCTGGGGAGAGACCATTGTGAGAAAAGGAGAAAATGCTGTTAACCAACATTTTATCTTTTTCCCCACAATGTTTTCATCACTTTTTGATACAAATCTTATCATCTGAGCTACATTTTATTTGATGTCTGCAAATTCTTTCTATTTCGGCAAGACTAAAATTTTGTCATTTGGAAAAGCGTCAACCTTTTCCCAAACAACAAATTTTAGACTGTTTTCAAAAGGCCTCTTCCCCAGGGTTGTGAAAACATGGGATTATTTGGTGAAGGAAAAAGGGTAGAAAGCATTGTGGGGAAAAAAAGAGGAAAATGTAGTTTTCAGCATATTCTCATTTTCCCACAATGTTTTCAAAAGCTGTCTTACTCAAGATTGCTACAATACAGGATTGTATGATAAAGGATTAGGAATTTGAGGAGTGCTATTCACCTTGATCTGTGAAGAAGATATATTGTACAATTTTCAAATGGAATAAGTACATACTGTTTCAGTTGAGCTAAGCATATCTGAAAAACTAACAAATCATTTTCCTGCCAGACAACTATTCATCTGAGAGCAGACCTTCTGAGATCAAGTAACAAGAGCATTAATTTTGCTTGTAAGAAATTGCTAATTATCAATACGGTTTTTCAATACCATTTGAACGCATTATTTTCCTTTTTTTTTAAATATCTAGTTTTTTCTGATTTGAAACCGTATTTGGCAGGTCAACACTCGGCCTATAGTGATAGTTTAAAAGTCATAATTTACCCTTTAAATCTTTTACCAAATGACAAAATTTTGGACTGGACCAAAATGAAAGCATTTGTTGATGACAAATTGCATATTAATAAAATGATAATTTCTGTCTTTAATAGAGTAGAAAACATTGTGGGAAAAGGAGAAAATGCTGGTTTGTGGGAAAAGAAAATGCTGGCAACCAGCATTTTCTCCTTTTCCCACTGTGTTTTCAAATGCTTTCCTTTCAGGGTCATTAAAATACAGGATTCTGTGGTTAAGGGTTGAATACAATTTATATGCGGACCCCAAATGAAAAATTTCCTGCAAAGTTTAATGAATATTAGCTGATTACGATAGTTGCCCGACTTTCATAGAGGTTGAGCAATAAATACTCTTCAATTATTAAGCTCACTTACACTTTATCAAAATAAAGCAAGATGCATATTTAAATCGAAAAGAATACCATGCAACATGACACAACAGTAAACACTGCTTTTCTGCAAGGTTTGCCACAAAGACTCCTGTATAGCTGATGGGTTCACACAAGAAAAACATTATAAAATACTCTGTAACTAAATAACACTTTCTGTTTGAAAGCAAATCTTACTATTTATGTGATCTGCCTCTGTATTCAACAACCATTCTTAAGATCATTTTAAGTTTAATTATAGATTTAGAAAGTAACACAGCTCAAAATTGGCAAAACCAAACTGGTTATACTGTTTGGTTTAGCCAATCGGAGGTTGTTTTACTTTATAATTTAAAAAAAATTACGAGAATAAGACTAAAAATGTCCTTAAGAATGGTTGGTGAGTACTGACCTAGAAATTTCCACCATCTAAAAAATAGCACTTAGTCCTTTACCAGACAATCCCCTTTTTTTAATGACTCTGAGGAGAAAGCTCTTAAAAACAATTTGTTGGAAAAGGAGAAAATGGTGTTTGCCAGCATTTTCTTCATAAGGCTTTTCCCATAATGTTTTTTCTTTGCGGACAAAAATTCCTTCATTTTAGGTAGCTTTTAATTTGTTGTCTGCAAATTCCTACATTTTACAAGATTGCAAAATATTATTGTCTGACAAAATTTTGGACTCGACCAAATTGAAAGTATTTGCAGAGGACAAATTAAATAAAGCTCAAATTATGCTTTCTGTCTGTAATAGGGTAGAAAACATTGTGGGAAAACGAGAAAATGCTGGTTACCAGCATTTTCTCCTTTTCCCACAATGTTTTTTAAAGCCTTTCTCCTCAAGTTGTTAAAACTCAGGATGGTGTGGTAAAGAATTTAATAAAAAAAAACCTAAATGAGCTAAATATTCAGCAAGTCTTCCAACGACTTGGTTTTCGAAAGTGCTTCAAAGGACTTTGTACCATCCATATAATCTTCAACACTTTCATCCAGATCTTCTTGCCGTAAGTCTGTCGAGAACTCTTGAAACATAGCAGACTCTGAACCAGGCTTCCTAACACGATTTTCGGCCAGTCTGAAGAAACAATACGAGAACTGTTAACTCTTTACCACACAAAAAAATTTCAGACTTGTCAAAAACGGCAAATGCAGATGACTAATTAAATCTGACTCAAAAGATGGGATTTGCTTTTGAAAATGGGTAAAAATGGTGGGCAAAGGAGAAAATGCTGGTTATCAGCAAATTCTTCTTTTCCCACAATGTTCTCAAAAAGGCCTCTTTCTCAGGGTCATTAAATCTATGGACTGCATGGTAGAGGGTTAACCTTTATCACACAATCCCTGTTCTCAGACCCTTGAGGAAGAAGACTTTTGAAACAAATTTTTCAGATACATGTATATCACAGTAGTGGCTCATTTATTTGTGCATTTCATGTGTCTTACTAGAGCAGGTACTTGGACATAAATTTACAGTGCTTAGTTCAAGGAAGCACCAAGGTGACTGGTAACCTCAGCTGGGATCAAACCACAAATATATATTCAAAACACTCCCAAGAGAAACAGAGAGAACCCTGTGATAGCCTAATAACTGCTGACGGGTCGAAATGCCTGAGAGATAATGATCCATTCCATTTGTTAAAAAGGTTAATTGATAAAAAGAGATAGTTTTCCTTTAAAGAATTTCCACATGGTGGGAATCAAAGCTTTGACTTGTCGCTGCCCATCAGAAGGGAAGAGAAAACAGGTAGAACTTTATGTAACCTCATATACACACTATCTGGCCTTTACTCAGAGTTCCAGATAGAAAGGGTGATTTTGATTTCAAAATTGAAAATATTAGTTATTCTCCACTAAACCCTATGTTATATACTCCACTAAACCCTATGTTATGGGTACTCATTAGAATCGTCTCACTGAGACGATTCTAATGAGTACCCACAACATAGGGTTTGGAAGAGATTTAATGGATTTAGAATATCATCACTCTCTCTTATCTGGATCTATGTTTACTACTACATGAAGTTATCATAAGAAACAAACTCACTGTGAAAAGCAGTCATCCAAGCTCTCACTGTCTAAATTAAAGTTTACAGATCCAGAGCTGTCTTCATCAAAAGTTTGCTGCAAATAAAACACAAGAAATCAACTGTTACATACATACCTGAGGTCAATTACTTACAAATGTAAACAATTACATTACAATTACTTTTGCATTTCATGATGACAGATTACAAATGTGATTACTTTTTTCATGAATATAATCAATTACAATTACAATTACTTCACAAAAGTAATCATGATTACTTCATAATTACTATGATTACTTTTTTAGAGTTACTTTACTGTTTTAAGAATATTATGTTCATACATAAACTTTCTTTGCATGACTTACATCTAGTAACAGGAATGAAAAGAAAAAACAAACAATGTATCACTTAACCCTTTCCCAAACAAGCCCTGGTTTTCACGTGTCTGCAGTACAAGTCTTTTGAAAACACTGTGGGAAAAGGAGAAATTGCTCGTAACGAGCAATTTCTCCTTTTCCCACAGTGTTTTCTACCCTTTTTGAGACCTTTCTGCCATTTTCATCAAATTTAAAACTGTCGTCTGCACTCTCTTTTAATTTGGACCAGTCCAAAATTTGTCGTTTGGGAAAGGGTTAAGTAATGTTTGTTGCATGGTAAAGTATTGATGTTTCAACATCTATTGCCTTAACATAAGTTTGAAGGCATCTTTATGAGATAAGAGAGTCAAGATAAATACCCATCCTTGTCGATGCTGAGGACTGCCACTATGGTTCACAGGACTTGAGGTATTTATTCTAGAGGGAGATGGAGGGGGTCGAGTAATACTTGTTTCACTGACGGGTTTGGGCAGTCTAGGGTGTGAATCTGTAACAAATTATTCAGAAAATGTCACATCATATACATGTACTGTAGTCTGTGTGAACAAAATCAACTGAATTCTTTGAGTTTAACCCTTTGAGTATCAAATAAGCCAGACTTTTTATGTCTTCAGATATAAGACTCTAATTGCAATACAATAGTTGCATATGCTTGTAGTTTTTCAGGACATCAGACAGTGTAGATCAAAGTTTAGACTGCACATTCCGTACTGTATGATCTTGATCTACACTGGCTGCAAGGCATCTTTAGTTGTGAAAGGTACTTTGGGGGTTAACCCTTTATCAAACGATCCAATGATTTTATCACAAAAGGTACTTTGAGGGTTAACCCTTTATCAAACAATTCAATGATTTTATCACCCAGAGAAAGAATGTCTTTAAAAGCATAGTCAAAAAAGGAGAAAGTGCTGGTAACCATTATTTTTCCCTTTACCCAGAATGTTTCCAAGGACAAATCTCATCATTTGAACAACATTTAATAAGTCATCTGCAAATGTTTCAATGTTGACAAGTCTAAAACTTTGTCTGCTGGTAAACAGCTGAGGCCTTAATTCATGACTAATTGCATGACTATTATTGTTGTATAGACTGTTTCTAAATAGAAAAACAAGAGGGTCATGATGGCCCTGTATTGCCCCACTGGTTAATAAGTATACACCATACACACCAAACATCACAATTCTAGGCCTAATGTTTTCAAACAAGATTGAAGACTTAAGTTTTCTCTATAAAGGCCCATGTGAAAGTTGTGACCCCTGGGCAAGTCCATTTTTGACCTATAATTACAATTTCAAGCTATAATTATGAGCTATAATTAATTGAATCCTGGTAGAGGTCAACAAGATATAGCCACATACCAAATAATACAGATCTTGGCTGTTTGGTTATAAAAGTTTCCTCAATAAAACATGAGAGGCGGGGCTTACTTCGATTAAACGGCTAAATTTTGAACAGATTTTGAAGAGATCCACTAGATGAAGCCATATGCCAAATTAGGTAGGCCTAAGCCTTACAGATAAAAACAAGATTTGTAAAGTTTTCACCATAAAACCCCATGTAAAACTTGTGACCCCCAAGGTGGGGCCAATTTTGACCCCATACCATAATTAAAAGAATCTTAGTTGAGGTCCATCAGATGAAGCTACATGCAAATTTTGGTAGCCCTAGGCCGAATGGTTTAGAACCAGACGATATAAAGTTTTCACTATATAAGCCCATGTAAGACTTGACTCCCCTAAACCCCCCCCCCACCCACCCCCCCCCTTGCAGTCAATTTTAACCCTAAGGCTATAATTTGAAAAAAGTAAGTAGAGTTCCATTAGATGAAGCAAAGCTACATGCCAAATTTAGTAGCCCTAGGCCTTATGGTTTCCAACAAAAAAATTTTCAAAGATTACCAATATTTTTCAGTTCTGTTGCATGGCAACCAGTTTTTACAGAAATCCAATTCTTTCACAAATTTCTGAAGAGGACTATGGCAGGATCATTTCTGTGAAGGTTGGTCAAATTTGGACGAGTAGTTTCAGAAAAGAAGATGTTTGAAATAAAAGTTGCTGCATGCACGGATGGACAGAAGGACGCACACACAGTGGACAGAAGGCTATGACACTGGCTTGCTGGCCTTTGCCAGTGAAGCTAAAAATCAATGCTAAATGTTCTCATGGCAAATAGTTGAACTAAAAATTTACCTGGATATAAAGACCACTTGTCTTTTACATCAAGTTTAACTCTTTAGCAAATGACAACATTTTAGACTGGTTCAAATTTAAAGCATTTTCAGAAGAAAAATTAAATCTGACTCTTTTAATGATTTCTGTCTTTGATAGCATAGAAAATATTGTGGGAAAAGGAGAAAATGCTGGTTACCAGCATTTACTCCTTTTCTTAAAATGTTTTCAGAAACCTTTCTCACTGTCATTAAAACTCAGGATTGTGTGGTAAAGGGTTAAATTTTCCTTGACTGGTTTCTTCACACAATTTAAGCCTTTACTGTACATGCTGTTTCCAGGCCTTCAAATATATTTTACAAATTACACAAAAGGTGAACATCTGAAGGAAAGGAAAGAGGC
Source organism: Tridacna gigas (assembly GCA_945859785.2). Lineage (NCBI taxonomy): Eukaryota > Metazoa > Mollusca > Bivalvia > Cardiida > Cardiidae > Tridacna > Tridacna gigas. The sequence continues at coordinate 7,900,315 of OX244031.2, read as the reverse complement.
ATTTTTTACAGCATCAAAAAAGTTTTGTGGAATAGACTAATTGATTGTTAACTCAAGATTGTTTCTTTTCCCATGTTTTCTTCAAAAGCTACCAACAGCACAGGGAAAAAATTCTTTCTAGACAGCACTGGGTCAAGTATCAATTTTGAATGGTGGTTTATGCTCGTTACAAGTTTAACTGTCACATTTAAATAATACCCTAAAGCAGTGGAAAGTATCCAGCCAAAAAAAAAAACTTACCTAACAACAGGTCTATTTGAGGGGCAGACTGAGTGTGCTTAACAGAACTACTCATGGTATGACTACTTATTCCAGCGTCAGTTTGGTTTTGCTCATTTTTCTTGTTCTGAAATAGTAATGGTGATAATACATTTTTAACCCTTTACCACACAGTCCCGACTTTTAACGACCCTGAGACTAGAGCCTTTGAAATTTTAGACTAGTCCAAATTGGAAGCATTTGCAGTCGACAAATGTGACTCAAAAATTGAAAACTGTTTTCGGCAGGGTAGAGAACGTTGTGGGAAATGGAGAAAATGCTGGTTACCAGCATTTTCTCCTTTTCCCACAATGTTTTCTTCCCTTTCTGGTACAAATCCCATCATTTGAGTATCATTTAATTTGTCGTCTGCAAATGCTTTGAATTTGGACCAGTCGAAAATTTTGTCGCTTGGTAAAGAGTTAATAATGTTTTATTACACTATTAAATTAACTCATAACAAAATGATCTAGTGTTTTAACTACCCTAAAGAAGAAGGCTTCTGAAAGCATTGTAGGAAAAGGAGAAAATGCTGGTAACCAGTATTTTCTCCATTTCCCACAATGTTCTCTACCCTTCTGAAAACAGTTTTCAATTTTTGAGTAACACTTGTCGTCTGCAAATGCTTCCAATTTGGACTAGTCTAAAATTTCATCATTTGGTAAAAAGTTAATGGTGTTTTACTACCCTTTAGCATTAATGCAGTTATATCATGGCAACAGATTACCTATTCATAATTTTCTTGGTTCCACCCATACAGTACCAGGATTTTATGTATCACCTCATTGGCTTAAAGGCAAGTGAGCTGTAACTGGCCTAGACAATGACACTTGAGTAATGCTCTTTGAAAAGGGGTTTAATGCATCTGCAGAAAGTATAGACCCATGTCAGCCTCGACAGTTTGCATAGGCTGACTGTGGCTCTAAGGATAAGGCATCATAGTCATGAATTCCTGGTTTGATCTTCACTGCCAATGGTTCAATGGTTGTAACATAATTATGAATTTCATTGGGCAAGGCAATCCAAATCCCCAGCCTTGTCCTTGTGAAAGCCAAAAAGGACAAGGTTAAGTAAGCCTTGCTATGACATAACTGATATACCTTTTAAAACTGTGTAAAGCATATTTTAACCCTTTATCTAAAGACAAAATTTTGGACTCTGCCAATTTCAAAATACTTGCTGACAACAAATGCGGCCTAAACAGTGAGAGTTGTCTTTGAAACCTTTGAAATCATTGTGGGAAAAGGAGAAAATGCTGGTTTCCAACATTTTCTCCTTTTCCAACAATGTTCTCAAAAGCCATCTTCATTAAGGTCATTAACCCTTTACCAGACGACAAAATTCTAGCCTTGTCAAAATTGAAAGCATTTGCAGACGTCAATTTCAATGTGGCTCAAATAGTGCAACTTTTCTTTGATAGGGTAGAAAACATTGTGAAAAAGGAGAAAATGCTGGTTACCAGCATTTTCTCCTTTTCCCACAATGTTTTCAAAAGGCTTCTTTCCCAGGGGCATCAAAAGGCGGCAATGCGCGGTAAAGGGTTAAAACTACGGATTGTGTGGTACAGGCTTAAACAAATAAATCATACCTTCTTCAATTGCATCTTTTGCACATTTTGTGAATTTTCCCAAATATCTTTAGCTAATTTGAATGCTTGAGATACAGAAAGGGTAACAGCTTGGGCCTACAAAAATAAGAGAAACATTTAAAAATCAGCTTCAGCACACATCATTTAACCCTTTACTGGATGACAAAATTTTAGACTTGTCCAAGTTGAAAGCACATGCAGAAGAGATTTGAATGTGGCCCAAATGTTGCAAAGTCTCTTTGAAAGCTTAGAAAACAATGTGGGAAAAGGAAAATTGCTGGTTACAAGCATTTCCTTCTTTTCTTACAACGTTTTGGAAAGCCTTTTTCCTCAAGGTTGTTGAAACTTGGGATTATGCAGTAAAGGGTTAATGCCTTACCCCCCTCTCAATGCAGATGATTTTTCACATTATGCAGCAGACAACATTTAAAAACAATGTGGCAAAAGGAGAAACTAACTTTTTACATGAAGTTGTGTACATAACCCATAAAGCAGTTCAAAGAATGAAACTGACTTTCGCTAATCAGGCAAACAAAAAAAAAAATGTTGCATTTCCAGACTTTTTTAGCCAAGCCACAGTACAGCAGTCAGTAGTGTACAGGACTTGAGAACAGGGGGTTGCTGGTTAGAATTCCCAGCATGGCCAATTTCTTTCCGAGGATTGATGATAGTCATTGCAATAGGATTCATTCCTCTCTCACTGCTGATCATTGTTTCGATGATAGTTAAGTTGGAAAGCAGCGAGTGGCTTGGTGTTAATTACTGTGCAATCAATCAAGACTGTTTTGGCCAGAATATACGAAAAAATATTAGACAGTGAAGATCTGTAACCAGACTGTATGCTATTTGCAGTCTTATCTTGATCTACACTATCTGCTAGAGGCAGTGTGATCTTGATCTACATCTCCAGCAAAAGGAAGTCCAAGCTTGATCTACATTATCTACAATAAACAAATATTAAGTTGTGATCAGCATTTTAAAAGACTTTGTAAAGGTAGAACATTGCCTTGACCCACAACAAAATTTCTGATATGGCCAAAATATCTAAAATTTTCTTATCTGATAAAGGCTAAACCCTTTACCACACAATCCTAACTTTTAGAAACCCTACAGATAAAGCCTTTTGAAAACATTGTTGGAAAAGGAGAAAATGCTGGTAACCAGCATTTTCTCCTTTTCCCACAATGTTTTCTACCCTTTGGAAAACAGATTTCAATTTTTGAGTCACATTTATTTTGTCATCTGCAAATGCTTTCATTTTGGACAAGTCTAAAATCTTGTCGTTTGGTAAAGAGTTAAACAAATCTCGTCTAATTCTCCATTAACTGAAATCTAAACTCTTTACCATATGACAAAATTTTGGACCACACCAAACTGAAAGCATTTGCAGATTACAAATTAAATATAACTTAAGTAATTATTTCTGTCTTCATTAGGGTAGAAAATACTGTGGGAAGAAGGAGAAAATGCTGGTTACCAGCATTTTCTCCTTTCACACAATGTTTTCAAAAGTCTTTTTCCACAGGGTCATTAAAAGTGGCATTGTGCAGTAAAGGTTTAATTGACTTGTGAAATAATAAACAGCATTTTTTGAAAACTTACAAGTTCATACTGGCTTTGGGACAATGCGATAAACCGGTATTTTCATGTCTAGTAATTTTGAAAAGCTCTGCAAATTCAATACAGTTTATACAAGTTTTCAATGATATAATAATTAAACAAACCACTTTCTGTCGAGCACAATAATATGCATGGCACTCCATGGTTTCATTAATTGTGTTTCTGGCAATAAAGGCAAACACTTTATCGTGGGTCTTGTCAGCAGTACAGAATGAAATCCTGAAATCACAAGTAACCTTTCACAATTAGCACACATGACAAGGTAACAGTTACAATGCTACAATAAAGTAATCAGTGTTGTAGATAATTAACCACAAAATTTTGCTAGTTTCTAATACTTTTAAACTTGGGATTGTTTGGAAAATGGTTTACAAAAGTTTGTTTCAGATTTTTCCCCTCATATTGGTCATTGGAAAATGGTTTACAAAAGTTTGTTTCAGATTTTTCCCCTAATATTGGTCATAAGCAGTATTTATTATTAAATACTGCTTATGACCAATATGAGGGGAAAAATCTGAAACAAACTTTTGTAAACCATTTTCCAAACAATCCCAAGTTTAAAAGATCTGTAGGGAAACTTTTGAAAACTTTGTGGGAAAAGAAAAAGAATACCTATTTCCAGCATTTTTTTCTTTTCCTACAGTGTATTTGATTTTTAAAAGACAAATTCCACTACTTAAGACATCTTAACCTTTGCCAAACAATCCCAACTCTGAAGTAAAAGATTTAAAAAAAAAGAAAAACACTGTGGGAAAAGCAGAAAATGCTGGCAACCAGTGTTTTTCCTTTTCCTACAGTTATCTCTATCCTATCAGAGAACTTAAGCTTATCTGTGGCAATTCTCAATTTTTCTTCTGCAGATGTATTGAATGTGGGAATGTGATGAAAATTTCTTGTGTGGGAAAGGGTTAAGCTACTTTGTCTTCTACAAATGCTTTAAATTTAGACATGTCTAAAAATTTGTGGTCAAGTAAAGGATTAACCTAGCCTGTTGAATATGTCTGCATATGGAGTCAAAAAACAGGAAACAGGGAAAATGTTGTATTTTATATTTAATAGATTTACAACATATAGAGATTATCTGAGATGGTTATCACGATAGTTTTCCTTGGGCATTTCTAAAAATACTGTACATGATCTTACAAAGCTGTCTTTTTGCAAGGTCCAGACAGCTGTGTGATCTGTGAATCTGCTCCGAGAATACAAGACCTTTAATTGTAGATCTATATTGCTTGTTACTAGCATCTTCTCCTTTCCTCATAATGTTTACAACAGGCTCTTTTTTCAAAGTTCTAAGAGCATGTGACAGTTTATCAAACAAAACATAGCCAAGACAAGACAAAGTTTATTTAACGTATACAGGCCACCGGCCTAAAAATACATACAACATACAAAATTGCATAATCCATGTTGAGAGAATATACCTAATCACATTTTAGGATCATATATACGTAAAAGGCTAATTTATTTAATTGTTTGAAATTCTCTATTTGAAATATTTCATAGAAGGAATTTACATCAGTACCGTGTTTATACCAGTTGAATAGATAATGCTGTCTTATTACATCATGTTTAGGACAAATAAAAAAGGACATGATATTCACATTCTGTGACTCTAATATTAAATTGCTGTAAATAGTAAGTGCATATTCTGTCCTTGCATGGTATATTAGAATGGCGCCCAGTCTCATACCTGTATATTGTAATGTCTAAATTGACATCTTTAGCATCCATTCCTGTCACTTTAATGCCAGTCGGACTTACATTTAAGGCAACTTTGTCAAGTTTTTTGTTCTTTGTTTTGGCCTGGAATGAGAAAATATGTATGACAACCAAAGACTACATACAGACTTCCAGATAAGAGGGAGTGATAGTATTCTAAATCAATTATTTCTCTTCCAAACCCTATGTTGTGGGTACTCATTAGAATCGTCTCAATGAGATGATTCTAATGAGTACCCATAACATAGGGTTTAGTGGAGAGTGATTAACCCTTTACTGCACAATGCCGCCTTTTGACGCCCCTGGGAAGGAAGCCTTTTGAAAACATTGTGGGAAAAGGAGAAAATGCTGGTAACCAGCATTTTCTCCTTTTCCCACAATGTTTTCTACCCTATCAAAGAAAAGTTGCACCATTCGAGCTACATTAAAATTGACGTCTACAAATTCTTTCAATTTTGACAAGGCCAGAATTTTGTCATCTGGTTAAGGGTTAATATTTACAATTTTGAAATCAAAATCACTCCTTCTATCTGGAGCTCTGCACATATTTACATGCATATGCTATTTATCATTCAACCAGTATGCTGTACAAATATCTCTTTTCACATTCCTTCCTTAGACTTCATTTTGTTGGAAACATTTCGGAAAAGGACAAGTTGCTAGTAACAGGCAAAATTCTGCTTTTCAGACAATGTTTTCAATGTTATTCAAATCAGATAGCAGGTAACTTCCTGTGCTTGATTTTTTCTCTCTTTCTGCATCACTTGTTTTTGGTATGTTTTACAATAGTTGCTCAGTGGGTTGGGGTATACAGAAGTTTCAGGTCTTCTATGATGAACATAAATGAATACTGACAAATACATGTACTCACAACTTAATTCTTGGTACTAGTTACATCAGAGTTAATCAATTATCCAGATTTAACTGTACTTGTATTTTACTTTGTATAATATAAAAATCTTCTAGCTTAACCCTTTACAGTACAATGCCACCTTTTGATGCCCCTGGGAAAGAAGCCTTTTGAAAACATTGTGGGAAAAGGAGAAAATGCTGGTAACCAGCATTTTCTCCTTTTCCCACAATGTTTTCTACCCTATCTAAGAAAAGTTGCACCATTTGAGCCACATCGAAATTGTCGTCTGCAAATGCTTTCAATTTGGACAAGGCTTAAATTTTGTCGTCTGGTAAACGGTTAAACATATATCATTAAATTATTGTTTACATACATGTACATATATATGAAAAGAATCAAGATGAAAGTTATAAGCTTATAAAGTTCCTCTCTTACAAGTCATGTCTTCGTCATCTGTTTACCAGTAACAGAATTTGCAACAAAATATCTTCAAATGTATACAGGTACATGTTTGTGAATGTGTTGGGGTGTGTGTTTGAGAATGTCAGAGACATAGAGTGCCACCAACAAATATTTACGTTTCAGTTCAAAAAAATTTAAAAAGGCAAAACTATATAGGATATGTTGCGTGTAGAGTAAAGATAGGATGTAAGTAACTGATATACCATGTCAACTATCCTCTGCACAGCACGAGCACTGACTCCCTCACCATAACTTTCTCCGAGCGGTAGCTCATCCAACAGTGTAGAACCCAGATATTTCAGGTAAAATGTGACTCCCTCAGTAACAGCCTCTCTATTTACCTCCCAACCTTCACCTAATTCTAAGGGGAAAAAACAAACAAGGTAGAAAATGCAAAAAAATCTAAAGATTAAATATTGAAAAGAAATGGAAAATGTACAAAACGGTCTCTAGATTTAAACCCTAAGCTGCTAATCGCGACCCACTGACCTTTTGCAGACAGTGTAGATCAAGTTCAGACTGCACAGAACATGCAGTCTGATCTTTGATCTACACTGTCCGATACTGTATTTTCTTCCCGATGAAATCAACTTTGAAACCGCAATGTTAGGGCTTTTAGTATTGAACAGAAATTTGCATTTCATTTATTCAGCAGCTTAAGTGTTAATAATCCTGAGGGGAAGATCCTACAAAAATGTAGGCAAAAGAAAATGCTGCTATCAACCATTTCCTCCTTTTCAAACAATATATTCTATCCTGTAAAGGACAAATCTCATTATTTGGGTCGCCTCCAATTCGTCTTCTGTAAATGGTTTGAATTTGGACAGTTCTAAAATTTTGCTGGTAGGTAGTGAGTTTATGTGATGTTGAGTTGGGTAGCGGGATTCGCTCAGTGGCAAAGCACTCACCAAGTAAGAGAGTGGACCAAGAGTCAGTGCCCATACCAGCTTCACTTTTTCTCCTTTTACTTCACTACAATTTTATAATCCATGGCTTTTTTTAATATTAAGCAATGTTTCCTTTCTAGGTTTCTTAGATGACTATACATGGCCGTTTGCCAGGGATGTCAGACAAACAGACCCCTGACCATTTAGACCCCTTAAAATTTGGGTGACAATTAGACCCCTGAGACACATAGACCCCTATTTCAGTGAGACAATCAGACCCTTTTTTTCCTAAAAGATAGTACACTTGTGTTTATTGATGGTATTGGTTGTAACTTTTGTCTTGCAGCATAAAATGTGTATTTTGGCTTTTGAGGCCAAGTATAAACATAAACATCTGATGAGAATCTTTCCGTTTACCTGAATTACCAACAGTCAACTGAAAGGCCAATCAAACATACACATACAGGACTATTTTCAGAGTACTTTTTGTATTAGTTGGTTCTCTATTCCAAAGTTTGTCCTTTTTTTTTTAAATATAGATATGTGTAGTAATTCCAGTAAAATAAGATAAACTATCTTTTCAGCTGTCTGCCAACATGTCCGTGCTTCCTTCCCTCCAAACTTCTTTCCTTTTATACTTCTCCTGAAATTGCCTTCATTCTTTCAAAACTGCTAATTTATATATGGAATAGATTCAGGGAAATTTCAAAGATAATCACATAAATGGGCTAAATGCAGGCAGACATTTGTCAACAACTGATATAAAAAACTTCAGAAAATGTAGTTTATAAGTTATAAAAGGAAATGATGGATTTAATAAAGCCTTAGAGTGTAAAATTGACATACCCAAAATTTTACACATTGACCACCATAAACAAATAAAGTTGTGGTAACAAACATTTTTTTTCCTTTTCCTGAAATGTCTTTCCAAAAACGGATCTAACCATTTGAGGAATACTTCATTTGTTGTGTACAAATGCAAATCAGAGTAGGTCCAAATTCTAATTGTTTGGTAAAGGGTTAACCCTTTACCACACAATCTGGGCTTAGCAACCCTGAGAAAAAGCTCTTAAAAACATTGTGAGAAAAGAAAACACTGATTACTGGCATTTTTTTCCTTTTTACCCATAATGTTTTCTGCCCTACAAAATTCAAATTTTATTGTTTGAGTAACATGTAATTTGTTGTGTGGTGTCTTCAAAAGCTTTCAATTTAGGCAAATCAAAATATTTTTCATGTGGTAAAGAGTTAAGGAACTTAAGGGGTTTCTGAGATGATGTTTCATGATCCAATTAACACCTTCAATTCCCACTGGAGATAGACAAGATAAGGACTATAACTCATCCCTTTTCTACCATTTGAATTTATAACTTTAGTATAATACTGTATCTATTATCCTTCTTTCCATCAACCTATCAGCCATTCTATCTTTCCATCTGTCATTCTTTTCATTCCTCCAGCCTTCAGTAATACAATTAATCCATGCATCTGTATTAAGACACTGTTTTTCAGTCATATGACAACTAGAAAAGATGTGAACTGAACAATAGTATTCACATTTTGAATGTGCAAGTTGACCAACAAAATTAAAATTACTTAACTCTTTGTACTTAGAAGGGTAGAAAAGATTTTTTGAAAAGGAGAAATGCTGGTTATAAGCATCTTTTCTCCTTTTCACAGAATGTTTCAAAAGCCTTCTTGCTCAGAGTCTATAAAACTCAGGATTGTGTGGTAAAGGGTTAAATAAAATCTAACAATATTAAGACATGATTTAAGTAAAATATCAAAATATGGAAAATTATTCAAATACAGTACTAAAACACAGAAAATTATTTATCCATCCTTCTCATCTATTATTCATTCACAGCTTTTCAGTCAGGAAATAAGTAGAAACTTTAGGTGTGAATAGAATAATAGTAAAATTTTAAATGTGTGAGTTGAACAATATATTTCAAATTTACACCTATCATACCTGGCTAAATGAAAAACTAAAATATGGAAAATGACTCTAAAATGATAAAACAGTTGAATTTTACATTGCTGATTTTCAAGAAAGAAAAACATTAAAAATAGGGGTCAAAGTGTCTCCAGGGCAAAGGGGTTTAAATGTCCCAAAGGGCTCTAGATGTCACCCAAAATCAAATTTTAAGGGGTCTAAATGGTCAGGGGTCTATTTATCTTACTCCCGTTTGCCAAATATTGTATGATTTGTCTCTGTATGGTGTTTGTGGAAATGTTTTTGATGTTTCATAATGAGATAAACTTCTGACTTAACCCTGTACCACACAATCCTGAGTTTTAAAGAACCTGGGGAAAACATTGAGGTAATCAGTATTTTCTTTCATTCCCAAAATGTTTTGTACCCTACAAAAGAAATTCCGTCATTTGAGTCGCATCTACATTTTCATCGGCACATGCTTTCAATTTGGACAAATCTACATTTTTCTCATGTGGTAAAGAGTTAACAAAGTATGAGTAATGTTTTGATTGCATGCCAGACAAGGTTAAAATTTCTTACTGCTGTGTTTGGCAGGTTTTCTGAAGTTCGGAGTACTTCTTACTTTCCGAAACAGGGAATCCATTCGAAACAAAAAATATGAGAAACACTTTTTACTACTACTACTTATGAACTTTGACGATTTTGTTTACAGATTTCTGAATAAGGTTAGCTGGGGTGTAACCGATAACATGCGATTCTGCATTCGCCAATGAAATAAATGTCAGAAACTGGCATGCTTTTTCTACAGATGACGTAAACTTAAGAATAATGTTCGGTGTAGTGTATTACATGTGATGAAGTAGAATTTTTAATACACAATCTGTTCTGTGTACAAAAGAGTGATTTCGATTTTAATTTTATCAAACTGTTTCATATTTAAAATTTAGTTCTGCTTTTTTTCATGCTGGAAATGGAAAAAATACACCCCAAATTACTTTATTCGCATTTCAAAACTCTTAATCAAGCAAAGCTACGAAAACCGTTAATGCGAAAATGTTGTGAGTATCCTCATTCGTTGATGTATCGGAGGGGGGGGAGGCAATAATGAGAGAGCGCGTATATTTCGCCTGTCTGTCGTACATACATCCGTACAGGGTCTGGTTAAATTCTGTTTCAAATATTGTATGTTCTTAAAGTACTACTGCAACTGGAACCATATTTCATACTCTTGTAAGTATTCAGGACTAGGCCATGGTCCTCTTTCGGATTTCTTGAAGAAGAAAAAAAATCGATTCACGGAGAACTCTGGTTGCCATGGCAACAAACTGAAAAAAAATGCAAAAGACTTCTTCTACAAATATGGTCAATATGGTTGTTGGTTTCAATTTGGTGTGAATGACTCTTGGGTAGACCTGTGGACCTCATTCAGTTTTCATGATAGAATTTTCATTCGTTATACAACATATATACCTATTATTTTTTTTTTTTTTTTAATAATATTTGCAGTACAAATTACGTGTATTTACCGATACTAGCCTGTGATTCTCTTCTTCTAGGTAGCATGTGGCATTTTTCAAATGCATAACCTGTCTGATATGGGCATTCTGGGTACAGAACCGGGCTATTTTTTACAAGGCGGGAATCAATGCAACGAATTTAATAATAAAATATACGTTTACTCTCTAAAACCTACCTTGTGTGATTCATCCAGCCATGGTTAGCAAGCAAAACCTATGCACCAGCCATTTATAAACATAAGCCCCTATAACGGGGAAAAGCCCCGGTATAAGTCCGGCAAGGTGGGGAAATAGCCTATATTATTTTTGTTGTCAGTCTGTAGCACGAATCCCGGTTTTCCCCACGTCTATATTTAGAAACTGTCTACCGAGATTTGCAATAAACAGCTGGTATTTAAATCAAAGGACTGATAGTCCTGAGAGTCGCCTGGATGGTAATGGGTTAGAAGTTTTCAGCCTTTTTTGTTCAAATCTATTAAAAGCATTCGAGATACAAAATAACTCAACCATAAGACAGTATTATATGCAAGCATATTTCTAAGTTATCATCCTAAAATTACAAACATTAATATGTGGTGAGAATTAAAATTTAGGCACCAGGAACAGGTTTAAAAAGTTCAAAGTCTCTTACCCCGGGTGACTTCATTTAAAAAATGGTTTTCAAAGGGTACAATCAGTATAAAACAAGTCATTTCGTTGAAATGATATCCACCACCGAAAAAAAAACCCTTTTTTTTGATAGAAACATTATTATAAGAGGTATTTTGTTTTGCATGTTATTGGCGAAAATATACATTAAGCCCCCTTTTTCCATGATACGGCATTTCGTTAAATAAAAACAAATACTGATTGTCTGTGGCTTACGATAAAGACTATAAATATGAAGTTTTATAAAATTTTGTCCAGTAGTTAAAGAGATTGGTCCAGAATGGAAATATACATCAAACCCCCTTTTGCCACGACACCGCGTTAAAGACAAAAACAAATGAAACCGAAAGACATCAAGCCCCCTTTTTCCATGACAAGGCATTATATTAAAAAAAAAGTATATCGGCGGACTATTATGAGGACTACATGTATGAAGTTTCATTAACTTTCGTCAACGATTTTAGAACATATCTGTTTGGATGGACGGAAGATCGGACGGACAGACAACATGAAAACCATATCTCCCCCCCCCCCCCGAAATTCAGCGGGGCGTAATAACTGTCGAAGTTAAATCAATATTAACAGTTCCTCCCTAGCTTAATAATGCCTGTAAAGAATGTGGACAAAAATTAGGCTTCTAGGTTGATAAAAAAGTTTTTCTGGCGCAGAATCTGGGTGACTTAACTTACATGTGTATCTTAATTCTTACACATATTGCTAAAACAAGCATTCTAAATAATTTCAGTAGAATAGGGCATACATTTTCTCCCCAGATTTAGAGCAAGTTGTTTTTATATGACACAAATTTTCTAAAATGGTTATACATATCTCGTTTGATTTCAATAATTATCCTTTCCAAATACAGGATGCTAGATATGAAATTTGGGTATAATTGCTTATACAGTTTCAGAGGCGGTTATTTTGAAATGAAACTACTCATTTCTCAAGCTTCTGTGAAGTTTATAGAAACAGAGCTGAACGACTTGAACAATTTTACAAGAGGACCATTTAGGCAACATTAGTATGGAACTCAATTGAACTTTGTCTTCTGGTATTGGATCTAGTGACACACATTTAAACCAAAAATACCCTTTTGCAACTCGCCCATATCTAATCTAAGCAGTCTGACAAAGTTCCGTGAGTACTGGACTGAACATAAATGGATTCTAAAGCACTAGATCTATTACGGTTCCGTCTGATTTCACCTAGTGACAACCTTTTTCTTTTAACCCCCGGTGACCTACTTTCAGTTTTGTCAAGAATTATTATCGAGACAAACAGCCTGGCAATTTCATGATCGTTAGACTGAAATGTAGCCTCTGGAGCACACACAAATATTTGACTCAGTAATCTACTTGTCCTTTGGAAATATTTTGTATTTGTTGCTATCCGGGTTCAAGTTTTGTACACAATGGAATCTAAAAATGTGGCTGCTACAGCTCAAGAAGAACAATATAACCTAATGGCATGGTCATCAGCCCTTTAACTTTGTCTCTGTTTTATAAAGTCCCAGGAATTAGTACTGCTTCCACAACAATTCAAAATTTTAGAGATCTACATGTATAGTGCTTTGACTTAAACTAAATGTTTGCGATTCGCTCTAAATTACCCTTTACAACAACCCTTTACAAGATTACAAACACTCCAATAAAGAACTTGTTATTCGAGTGGGTTAACATTGATCTGCTCTTTTATATTTGAAATATAGTGGAGTAAAAAGTCAAGTTCTTAGACTGCTGGTTGTTAGAACTGTGTAGTTTCAAGAATTCCCGTGTGAATTCAGATTTTGGCAGTTACGAAAGCACGTTGTGTTCTGACACCCGCACTAATAAATTTTTCTTTCATAAATACTAGATCTAGGTTAATCGCACATTAAAAAAAAACAGCAGACTTTTACAAATTCACCTCTTTAAAAACGAAAAAAACCAATCAAACACAGTATACATGTACTTTAAACACTCGCCCTGCATGGATCGGTGAAGCGATAGGTCGGTGTACGCTGAAAATAAGGGCCGCTTCAGCGAATGATTCATAAATATGTAAATTTATAAAGAATTCCGTGGTGCAAATGACGTTATACGTCACGTGATTATAAGATCTATATTTGTCGCACAGCTACATTCCAGAAAGCACCTGCTAAGCGATGACTTGGTACAGCCTAGAACCGTGCGCATTACATACGCTATGTACGATCTCTGTGCACCTATAATATTGGTGTGCAAAGTATTTAAAGTCTAGAATAAAAAACGCTGAAGTAGCAACGTGTAAGAATGTGTAAGAAGGCAACGCAACCATTCCAATTCGTTATAAATTTGTTTAAAAAAATAGCCTACTGTTGGGAAAAATCTCCATTGAAAGCTTCCATGCCAAACTCGGTATCGCCGTTCTCTTTCCGACCATAGGTTGAGTGTTGAATTGTAATAAGACTTGCAACAATTAAGGACAGATTGTAAGATTTAGACTGTACTTCTAATGCGTAATTATCAAACCATTTTCACTGAGAATTGTCCACAAATAGAAGTGTGCCGTAGTAAAGACGCTTGTTGTCGGAGAGTATTTTTCAGTGTGTCCGCAAACTTGTTTAGGTCACAACGGCTATTTTTAGATACATACATAATGCGCTATATTTAGAGATGACGTTTGTGTAAATAGGCTAACGTGTACCCATGTGGACGAAATGGTTGTTTCAAATGTTTGAACCGTTAAATAGCTCAGTCTGTTTAGACATATTCAGTATCACAAAGGCACAGTTGTAAGTTATTTTCGATAGAAACTGGGTTGTTTACCAAATAATTAGAAAACTATGTTTTATCTCGTAAACCGGAACTCGGCCAGGAAGCAGTACAAGGCCGGAGGTATGCCTACGTCACCCCATAGATCAGGATGATAACAATGAGAGCCTGGTTGCTACGCAACCAGGCGACTCAAAAAAATCCTCATATGAAATCATTCTTTTTTTTTTTAAGAAATTTTACATAACGAAAAACTGACTTAATTTCTCCACAGACGTATTTTTTATTGCCATTTTCCGCCTGCACTTTTTAAGCGGTAATTTATACACCTCGTATTGATATCTGTCCATCATTTTTCCAGTGATGCGTCATAGCAGGCAGGTCAAATCTTCGAAGAATATGAAATGCGCAGACAACGACTAGGCCGGGGCTTAAGAATTTGCGGTGCATTGCCCTTTGGCACTCCTACACTTGTATACCAGCAAGGATCGAAACCAGAATTTTGGGATAACACATAGTTCATCATGTCAACAAATGAGTAACATAGGATCCCATTTAACTCTTTAACCCTTTTCCACACAATCCCTAGTTTTCACGCCCCTGATAGAGAAGCCTTTTGAAAACATTGTGGGAAAAGGAGAAAATGCTGGTAACCAGCATTTTCTCCTTTTCCCACAAAGTTTTCTACTCTTCCCAAAACAAATTTCAAGTTTTGATTCATATTCATTTTGTCTTCTGCAAGAGCTTTCAATTTGGACTGGTCTAAAATTTCGTTGTGTGGTAAAGAGTTAACAAACAATTCCGTGTTTTAATGACCCAGAAGAGAAAGATTTTGGAAACATTGTGGAAAAAAAGGAGAAAATACTGGCAGCCAGCATGTTCTCTTCTTCCTACAATGCTTTCAATCCTTTCAGAGACACCCTGTTAGCAACCGTGGTTTAAATTGTCGTCTGCAAATGCTTTCAAATTTGGTCGAGTCGAAAATTTTGTGGCCTGGTAAAAAGTAAACACGGTACAGGTTTTCTTAGCATAATATGTAGCAGTACAAGTTGCAGACTTACATGTAATTAGGGGAACGGAAATGATTCCGGAGAATGGAAATGAAAACGGTGGAAGGTGGTTGGAGGAAGTCGGTCATAAAAGAAAAGTGTTCATTTTCAATAAGTTGCAGGGATTTACATGCATTTTCATGACTAATGTCTCAAGAGGGTTGACACCTGGGTGGGGGAGCGGGCAAACATGAGTCTGTAAATTAATCATGTTCCTACGGAGTACAACGCTGTCTTTTGGCCATGGCATTTGAACAGTAATCAAGGTGTCCCAGGTTCGATCCTCAGCTACAGCACTGGGTCTTTTCACGACACTTCACTGCCCCAACATGGGAAGTACACCAGTAAGAGCTAGGGCTGTCACAGCGATGACTGAACTAATGTTGAATGCGGCCTATTAGTGGCATTCGCCCGTTCAATCAATCAATCAATCAACCAATAATTAGTTCCGCGGTACCACCACATGATGTACTAATTAGTATTCTGTCGAAAAGTTTACGAAATAGTTCACTTCCTTAAAATACACGCCCACTGTCATACGGACGCCAATGGCTGTTTAAATGAGAGACTGTAAATGCAAAACTACGCATTCCCGTCGAACGCCAAAGACCTTCTTTGGGTGTGACCGTATGTAGAAAGCACAAGGGGGGGTGCTCACCCGAGATAAGTTTTGATAACAAGATGTCTAGAGAGGTTTGCCCATGGAACACCAAAGAAGTTGTTTGGTTGCAGGGCACAGGAATCGGGGGAAAGGTCCCCGAGAAACGTTTAGAGGTCAATCCAATCCGATTTCGACGGCTTCTGCTGTATTTTAAAACGTAGTTCCACCAAAATACCATAATCAGCCGAAAGAAGTTTAGTCACGACCGGACTACCAAACCCCAACGACTGTCTTTGATTCTTACCTTATACTATTAACAACAGAAGATCTCAAATATCAGGACTATTGATGCGCTAGCATTCACTTAGAATATGTTGAAAAATTCTTGGAAAAATAGAGCTGGTCACCACGACAAGGGGACGAATTATTTTAACCGTCAGAGCTTCAAGTACATTACCTTTTATATATGACTGTATCGGGCTTGCGTATCTTTGGGGAAAAATGTAGTAACAGTAGAAGTTTCTTGTATCCACCTATAGTTGAGCCATGCTCTGAAAAAAGAGGGTTTAATGCATCTCCATGACGCATCATTCCAGGCAAGACATCTCATAATCATAGATCCACAAAGTCAATTTTATCTAACAACCGACTGAATCATGAGATAGACTGGTCCTTCGGCATGCAGAAAATTGACCGATAGCAAAAAGTTTCGATCCAAGTCAACCTGCACCGTCTGCACAGGCTGACTTGGGTCGATACTTTTTGAAGATGCATTAGCCCCCTTTCACAGAGCACAATTTACGACCATGTCTTACAAAAAATCATGTTTCTGAAGTCGTCTGTCTAAATTCTTTTTTTTTGCGGGGGGAGGGGGGAGGAGGGGGAATAATGTTCAGTTGGGAAGAAATCCAAGAATTGCAATGGTTGTATTGACCAGAAAATCACGTGAAATCTTGTTCAATGTAGATCAAAGATCACACCGTACCCTCTGATCTTGATCGCCACTGTCTACAAGAAAACTTTGCCCTATGCGCTTAAACGGTTAACTCATTAATTAATTAACTAATTAATTCCAGGAGACTACATATATGGAATGCATCTAGCAGCACTTTTTAAAAACGTTACGTCTAAATGCGTACCTGCTCCATTCGTGTACAAAATTAACCCTTATCCTGCTGAATAAGTGAAATGAAACTTTCAAGCCAATAGTAACATGAGGGCCCTGATGGCCCTGTATTGCTCCACTGGACCCGTGGGGCAGGGCCAGTTTTGACCTCTGGGCTATAGTATGAAGAGTTCTTGTAAAGGTTTATTAGATAAAGCTACATGCCGAATTTAGTAGCCCTAAGCCATATGGCTTAGGACTAGAAGACTTAACGTTTCCACCATAGAAGCCTATCTAAAACTTGTGGGCCCAGAGGTGGGGCCAATTTTGACCCTAGGGCTATAAGTTGATGAGTATTTGTATATGTCTATTTGATGAAGCTACATGCCAAATTTGGTAGCCCAGGGCGATATGGTTTAGAACAAAAGCATATTTAAAGTTTTCACTATATAAACCTAAGTAAAACTTGTGACCCCTGGGATGGGGCCAATTTGATCCCGGGGCTATAAGTTGAGTTTTTGTAGGGGCCTATTAGATGAAGCCACAAGCTAAATTTGATAGCCCTAGGCGATATGGTTTAGGACAAGAAGATATTTTAAAGTTATCACTATATAAACCTATGTAAAACTTGTGACCCCTGGGGTGGGGCCAATTTTGACTGTGGGGCTATAATTTGAAGTGTTTTTGTAGATGTCTATTAGATGAAGCTACATGCTAAATTTGGTAGCCCTAGGTATGGTTTAGGACAAGAAGATGTTTTAAGTTTTCACAATATAAATCTTTGTAAAACTTGTGACCCCCTGGTGCGGGGCCATTTTTGACCGCAGGGCTTTTATTTGAAGAATTTTTGTAGAGGTCCATTAGATAAAGCTACACACCAAATTTGGTAACCCTAGGCCTTATGGTTTCGGACAAGAAGATTTTTAAAGATTTTCAATATTTTCAGTTTTGTTGTCATGGCAACTAGAGTTTTTATAGGAGTCAAACTCTTTGAAGAGTTTGGGAGGATCATTTCTGTGAGGTTTCTTTAAAATCCGATGGGCAGTTTCAGAGAACAAAATGTTTGAAATAAAAGTTAATGCACGCACAGACGCACGACGGACACAGGGCCATGACATAAGCCCACTAGCATTCGGCCAGTGGAGCTAAAAACCCAAACTTTGCTATTTCAAAGGTATTTCTGAGAGAATGAATGCCTCATCCGACAGTGTAGATCCAAGATCAGACTGCACGTTCTGTGCAGTCTGATCTTCATCTACACTGTCCGCTAAAGGTCATTGAGTTGCGCTTAGCAGCCCTAAGGGTTAACCTTTAATGCGACCATCCATATTTAACAAGCATTTTGTAAAGTCGACTGCTGCATACTTGATTAACCTTTTCCCAAACGACAAATTTTGGACTGGTCCAAATTGAAAGAGTTTGCAGACGACAATTTTAAATTTGATGAAAATGGCAGAAAGGTCTCAAAAAGGGTAGAAAACACTGTGGGAAAAGGAGAAATTGCTCGTTATGAGCAATTTCTCCTTTTCCCACAGTGTTTTCAAAAGACTTGTACTGCAGACACGTGAAAACCAGGGCTTGTTCGGGAAAGGGTTAATTAACCCTATACCACACAACAGAATTATAGATCTATCCATGTTGAAAGCATTTAAAGGCAAAATAGGTGAATGCGGCTCAAATGATGGAATCTGTCTTTAAAAGGGTAGAAAATATTGTAGGAAAAGGAGAAAATGCTGGTTACCAGCATTTTCTCCTTTTCCCACAATGTTTTCAAAAACATTTTCCCTCAGGATCGTCAAAAGTTTGGATCATTTGGTGAAGGGTTATGGAAGTAAGAGCTAAGTTGTGCAGGAAGTAACTGATAGTATCTGCACTTACATCTGTTTAACCCTTTCCCAAACAAGCCCTGGTTTTCATATGTCTGCAGTATAAGTCTTTTGAAAACACTGTGGGAAAAGGAGAAATTGCTCGTAACGAGCAATTTCTCCCTTTCCCACAGCGTTTTCTACCCTTTTTGAGACCTTTCTGCCATTTTCATCAAATTTAAAATTGTCGTCTGCAAACTCTTTCAATTTGGACCAGTCCAAAATTTGTCGTTTGGGAAAGGGTTAAATTTAAGTTCACAGACACTTTATATATGTACACCATGGCCCTACTACTTTAAGTGCAGAAAAACTAGTTTAAAACTCTTTATCCCACATAATTCCGAGTTTTACCGACCCTGAGACAAAAGCCTTCTGAAGACATTGTGGGAAAAGAAGAAAAATGCTTGTAACCAGCATTTTCTCCTTTTCCCACAATTGTTTTCTACCCTATCAATGAGAAGTTCCATCATTTGCGCCACATTTAAATTTTCGCCTGCAATTGCTTTCACTGTAGACAAGTCTCCATTTTAGTTGTATATGGACACTAGTTTAACTCTTTACCACACAATCCCGACTTTTAACGACCCTGAGAAAGAAGCCTTTGGAAAACATTGCGGGAAAAGGAGAAAAATGCTGGTAATCAGCATTTTCTCCTTTTCCCACAATGTTTTCTACCCTCTCCAGAACAAATTTCCTTTTTTAGGTTACAATCATTTTGTTGTCTGCAAATGCTTTCAATTTGGAGTAGTCTAAAATTTTGTCGTTTGGTAAAGAGTTAACCCTTTACCACACAATGACGCCTTTTGACGCCTCTGGGAACGAAGCCTTTTGAAAACATTTTGGGAAAAGGAGAAAATGCTGGTAACCAGCATTTTCTCCTTTTCCTACAATGTTTTCTGCCCTATCAAAGAAAAACTGCACTATTTGAGCCACATTGAAATTGTTGTCTGCAAATGCTTTCAATTTGGACAAGGCTAAAATTTTGTCGTTTGGTAAAGAGTTAAGGTTTCATTCTGAAACAGCTGTGCTAGGAGTGCTATATTTTTTCGCACTTGCACCTGACTGAACGAAGGTTTTGTGTACAATTTATACATGAAGGCTCTTTCTTACAGACATTTTTCCACGTTTTTTCGTGACTATGCGTACACATAAATGGCAACATGCGTATTGTTAGACTTCAAAACTATAAAATAAAGTGTGTTTAGAGTGCCACTGCAGAACGGGTCCAGGGTCCATATTCACCAACCATTCTTAAGAATAT
The DNA here is from genome assembly GCA_945859785.2 of Tridacna gigas. Taxonomy (NCBI): domain Eukaryota; kingdom Metazoa; phylum Mollusca; class Bivalvia; order Cardiida; family Cardiidae; genus Tridacna; species Tridacna gigas. The sequence continues at coordinate 7,880,208 of OX244031.2, read as the reverse complement.
TCTTAGACTTATTCTCCAAGATTTTCTACATTTGAAAGTAACACAACTCATTTGGTTTAGCCAATCAGGAGTTGTGTTACTTTCAAATGTAGAAATTTCTGGAGAATAAGACAAAGAACGTTCTTAACTCTTTCAGCGCCATAGGCGAAAACTGGGAATTTTGCGGACGGCATAGATCAAGATCAGACTGCACAGAACGTGCAGTCTGATCTTTGATCTATGCCCTCCGCTTGTTTGGTCATGCCTATATGGTAAAAATCTTCCGGAGACTCAGTGGATTGTATTTACAGCCATCAAAAGAAGCAAAGTTTGTTTATTTGGCGCCAAAAGAGTTAAGAATGGTTGGTGAATACGGACCCTGGTTGGCAGGGACTAAGAAAAGTGATTTAACGTTCACAAAGAACAAGTTTATAAATTTATCTGTATAAATACTCTCAGCATTGTGTAGACCATCTGCTATTTAGACAGCTGTAGGGTAGACCCCTTTTCTTCATATTTGAGCTATGCTCTATGAAAATGGGTTTTAATGCATCTGTGAACAGTATCGCCTCAGATCAGCCTGCACAGTCCGCGCAGGATGACCCGGGCTGAAAATTCCGCTATTGGCCAACTTTCTGTATATCCATGGACCAGTCTACCTCATGATTAAGTCTGTTGTTAAACTAGAAATAGGTGTGTCATAAACACGGATGCCCCCGCTAAATGATCTTGACCTTGAACCCATCACACAAAAATTCTTGCATGACACTAGTACTTAAAATGGAGAACAAGTTTGCCAAGTTATTTTGAAATTCATTGATAAATGTAGAAGTGGTGCTCTGGACAAGGTCAATTTTATCATTTGACCTTCAACTGTGACCTTGACCTTGGGCGTATCGAAACAACCTTTTCGCATGACACTAGTACTTGTTAAGGAGAACAAGTGTGCAAAGTTTTTTTGAAATCCATTGATAAATGTAGAAAGTATGCTCCGAACAAGGTCAATTTAAACATTTGACCTTCAACTGTGACCTTGACCTTGGGCGTATCGAAACAAACTTTTCGCATGACACTAGTACTTGTTAAGGAGAACAAGTGTGCAAAATTATTTTGAAATCCATTGATAAATGTAAAAGTTTTGCTCCGGACAAGGTCAATTTAAACATTTGACCTTCAACCCTGACCTTGGGCGTATCGAAACAAACTTTTCGCATGACACTAGTACTTGTTAAGGAGAACAATTGTGCAAAATTATTTTGAAATCCATTGATCAATGTAGAAGTTATGCTCCGGACAAGAATGGGACACACACACTAACGCACGCACACACACTAACACACACACACTGACGGACACATGTAACTCTATATGCCCCTCCCCATTTCATGGCGGGGGCATGAAAAAGTGGCTATTATGGATCTATAACTGTGTGACGGCTTGATTAGTATTATGTATCATGGAGATACATTAAGCCTCCTTTTGCCAGAGCATGGCTCATCTATTTATAAGCCATGTTCTGGTACAAGATTGTTCATCTCCGTAATGCATTATGTAAAACAACTCATCACATGATTATGGATCCATTTAAATCCGTTTTGTCTAACTACGGGCTGAATTGTGAAGTAGATTGGTCCTTTGACACTCAGAAAGAAAATTTACCAGTAGCAAAAAGTTTCGACCCTGTGCGGCCTGACCAGGATCGATACTATTTGCAGATGCATTAAACTCACTATTTACAGACCATGGCTATTTCATATTTTTACAACAGGTTTTCAGACATAATCATGTCAACAATCCACTGAATCATCTCTTGCCTGGGTTGTGCTGATCCTGAGCTTGGGATCTGCAGTGTCTTGACCAAGGACACTGGAACCATTATTTCCCGAAATCAAATCTACTTAGCAAATCTCAGTCCTGGAAAGCGGATATGTAGAGTAGCACAGAGCTGTAATATGTTGTAATAAAACAGTAACATCACATGCAACACATGTGCAATCATTTCAAAATGGAGTTAGCAAGGGCAGGGAAAGTCAAACTTGTTCTGCCGAGCAGGCCGCGCAGTAACTGTTATTCTATTACTGTTTAAGAAGTGGCAAGTTGATCCATCAATCTTATGCAGCTTTTTGCTGGTATTAGATTTCGGAATAAATATGTATACACATGTAAGACAGTGTATATGGTAGTGACAAAAGCGAGGTTGAGGTGTATTAGCTAAACCTGAAAGTAGAATGGGTAGAGCGCAAGCATGAATGACCATATTTGGTTCAGGTCAAACTGATATCATGGTAGTGTAAGTGCGTATGCGTTGTTCCGCATGATGTATTTGGTTCCTGTCAGAACGATCACAGTTAGCCAATTTGCTATACAAATCCGCTAAAAAGGAACCACATTCTAAGACATACCTATCTCCTGCATACACATGGCAAGAACTGTTGCAAGCAGGGTTTTTTTTCTTTAATCTAGATCACACTTTTATTGACAGATTTAGAATCAAGGAACCCTTGTTAGATCCCCATCGGCCATGCTGGTAACATTTGAGTGACCTTAGGCAAGGCACTTCAGTGCCCAACTAACATATTCTTGATGCCCAGGAAAGACATGACAAATTGATATCTTTCAGTGGTTTGATTGAAACATTGTTGAGAACTACATCAGACCTCCCGATAAAAGGGCGTGATAGTATTCTAAATCCATTATTTCTCTTCCAAACCCTATGTTGTGGGTACTCATTAGAATCGTCTCAATGAGACAATTCTAATGAGTACCCATAACATAGGGTTTTGTGGAGACTGATTAATATTTTCAATATTGAAATCAGAATCACTCCCTCTATCTGGAGCCCAGATAGATATATAGATATAGATATATATATATATCCCTTTACAGTCAAATATACACAAACAAGATGTAAGATAGGAGTACAAGTGTCAAACAGCTTAATCCTTTACCACGCCAGCCCGAGTTTTAATGACCGCCAAGGAAAAGGACTTTTGAAAGCATTGTAGGAAAAGGAGAAAATGCCGGTAATACAAGGTATCAATTGGTGTGTGTACAATTTATTAATAATGCATTTCATACTGATCATACCATTTCATAGTAAGGAAATTGATCTTGCGGGAAACAATGTGACCAAGGATTTCTTTCCATAAAAATGAAATACATTGACAATAGCTGACCAACTACTTTCCACCAAATTAACATAAACAGGTACCCTAACACACTTTAAAAGGGCAGACTCGGTTACCAGTAAAAAAAAGATATTGTAATGTCAAATCTAATTTGGTCATTTTATTTTTACAAACTGTCAATGTTGATTGCAAATAAGACAAAATGCTCAATCAAAATGTTGAAAACAAGGCACTACTCTTTGAGCCAAAGATAAGTATGTCTTCAAGGCGGGATTTATAAGGAATAATGAGACCAGATATCAGTAAAGTGACAATGAAGATATTTCTGATATGTGTGTTTTAAATAGGCTAAAATTTCTGGTGGAAATATGGAGATTACCTACAAAATTAACAAATAAATCCTTATCCTGGAAACATAACTATGAGAGATACCTATTGGTATCCAATAATCCAATAGGGATGAACTAACCCTGTCAGTCACCTCTTCCAGCAGCTTAACCCTTCCCCACACAATCCAGAATTTTCACCACCCTCTGGAAGAAGCCTTCTGAAAACAATGTGGGAAAAGGAGAAAATCTGGTTACCAGCATTTTCTTCTTTTCCCACAATGTTTTATACTCTATCAAGAGAACTGCAGCTCATTCATACTGATTTCAAATAATTTTTTTCATGACATTTACTTTCAATTCACGTTTACTTTCAATATTTTGGGAAAGGGTTAAAATACAATCCACTGAAAGTAAGGAAAGTTTTTGTCTAATAGATTTTTCTACACAAACTGATGGTATAGATTCAAGATCGGACTACCTTTTGTGCAGTCTGTTCTTAATCTATGATATCCGCAAAGCTCATTTTCACCTATGGCACTGAAAAGCTTAAATGAAATAAAGAGCACCTGGACTTCCAAGAATGTACGAAGGTAGACCTGAGTAAAATTAATTTTGTTTTCATTTTCTGTCATCTTTTATTACGAGATTCGCTGTATTTTCTGGAGTCCCTTGACCTTTCATGCTCATGACGTACATCTCTGTGTCTGTCTTTGGCATGTCTCTCCCTAGATCTGGACCTCGATCTATGTCTGTGGGGTTTACCCTTTGGGCTTGCAGATCTAGATCTAGATCTGGACCTCGATCTATGTCTGTGGGGTTTACCCTTTGGGCTTGCAGGTCTTGATCTAGATCTGGACCTCGATCTATGTCTGTGGGGTTTACCCTTTGGGCTTGCAGATCTTGATCTAGATCTGGACCTCGATCTATGTCTGTGGGGTTTATCCTTTGGGCTTGCAGATCTTGATCTAGATCTGGACCTGGCTCTATGTCTGTGGGGTTTACCCTTTGGGCTTGAAGATCTTGATCTGTTCCTCTTTCTCTCTCTACTTGGACTTCTAGACCTTCTATGCTTTTGCTTCTTGTGTTTTGACACCTAGTTTTTGGAAACATAAATTATAGTAAAATAAAAAATACATTCTTACGAACACGAAAATCCACAACAAATGCATAGCTCAAATACAAACCACCACAATAAAAATAGATTTCAACTGCTATAACCCGACTTTTGTCATAGTTTAATAAAAGGGTAGCGGATGGTGTAAATCAAGATCAGACTGCACGCCGTCCGCAAAAGCTACTCAAGTCATCATTGGTGGTGAAGGGTTAAACTGTGACAAAAGCTCTCAGCACAAAAATCATGCTTACCGTTCTACTGTCTCCATCACTATCCCGGTCTTCTTTATGTTTCTTCTTCTTCTTTTTCTTCTTTGCATTTGCATCAGTCATCACATCATCGTCTTCATAAACTAAATCATAGTTTCTATTGTAGACTGTTAAGTAAATTTCATTGTCCATGCTGAGCAAATTAAAGTTTTTGAATTGAAAAGATTTCAATACAAATTATCTTTTCAAAATAAAGGCTGAGGTATACTAAAACCACTTCAATTTCACCTTATCAAACCATTCTTTGTTTGGTAAAGAGCCTGTGTAAGAAGGCTATAGAAAACAATTTGGGGAAGGGAGAAAATGTTGGTAACCAGCATTTCCTCCTTTTCCCACATTATTTTCCATTCTCTTCGAGACAAATCCCATTATTCCAGTCACCTTTATTTCATCATCTGAAAAAGCTCAAAATTTGGCAGAGTCTAAAATTTTGACGTCAGGTAAAGAGTTGACCCTTTACCAAACAATCCAGTTGATTAGGGCCTTTGAAACATGGTGGAAAAGGAGAAAATGCTGTTTAACAGCATTTTCTCCTTTTCCCACAATGTTTTCTACCCCGTCATAAACTTAAGTTCATTTTTGCCGCTTTCAAATTCGTCGTTTGCAGAGGCTTTCGATTTGGCCGAGTCTAAAATTTTGACAGCTGGTATACATTTAACTTATACCTACCTATACAAGCTATATCTAGACCTCCCAAAAACTTTTACATTGACATAAAGGACAAAAACTAGACGGCAAGGAAATTTGCTTTTTTTCTTTCCAACAACATGGAAAGTTTTGAGGGGAAAGAAAAAAATGCCATGCTACAAGCAACTGCTCTTTTTCCTGCTATGTTTTTCCAAGTTGACATCTTCAGGGACGTAAAATGCTAATTTTGTATGATAATTGATGAAAAAATAAACATGTACTGCAACCTTAATCTATGCCATTCAAAAGATACTTGTCTTTTCTTGTATTGTCTTTAATTCTGTAATTTTCAGAGAACGAGTCCTTCTTACTGTCATCCATAATTTCAACTCCTCTTCCTGAAAAGTAAGAAAATAGAGGGTATAAAAATAGATGTTCAAGGCATAAACAGATATGCTTGTAGGAATTACTACTGCCTAAGTGCAATGTTTTACCTCTTTACCTGATGAAAAAATTTTAGAACTATATGTATTAAGAAAAATACCTAACAAATGTCCCCATTTGTTAAGAGAAAAAGGTTACTTGGTATTCGACCATGTATATCCAAACTCAAGACAGCTCATATTCGGCAGTCTAATATTGATCTATATTGCACAGGAAACTACAGTTATACTTGGCATTTTAACCTAAGGCAGATCCAAAACTTTTTCGCAAAGCCTACTTTGTATTGCATTAAAGTTTCATAGGTTAGGCATGAGCATTTATTAATTCAAAAGATCCTCAAACAAATTAGCAGCATACAACTTTGAAGGCAACCTTTGTACATAATTTGAAAATCATTACTCTACAAAGACAACCTTTGTACATAATTTGAAAATCATTACTTTACAAAGACAACTTTTGTACATAATTTGAAAATCATTACTTTACAAAGACAACCTTGTACATAATTTGAAAATCATTAGTTTACAAAAACAACCTTGTACATAATTTGAAAATCATTACTTTAAAAAGACAACCTTGTACATAATTTGAAAACCATTACTTTACTCTTCACCACAGGCCAAAATTATAGTATATGCAGACAACAAATCAAGGGTGGCTAAAATGATAAAACTTCCTTTAAATGAGTAGAAAACATTGTGGTTACCAGCATTTTCTCCTTTTCCCACATTTTTTTTCAAAAGCTTTCTTTCCCAAGTTCGATGAAGCTTGGGATAGTGCAGTTAAGGGGTAAGATTTACTAAATGACTATGTTTTGCAAGTCTGTAAAATCATTGCTGCAAAAGGATACAATTGCTTGTCAAGGTCAATTCTCCTTTCCTCACACTGCTCTTTAGAGTAGTTAGCCACAAAACACGGAAAGTCATCTACAAGTACTAAAAGTCCTGGAGGACCTAAGAGAGAAAGGATTTACCTTTTCCTTTCCATTTGATTTTTGCGACCGACTGACTGAAATCCACATGTATCCTCCTGTCATCAATCAACACATTGTCCATCTTGAAATAGGCGGACTCACAATCTTCTTGCTGTAGGATAAGATAGAGGATTTGAACAGAAGTTTGCATGAACGTAAAGACTGCTGGAAATTAGGTATCTAGGGTCCATATTCACCAACCATTCTTAAGAATATTGTTAGTGTAATTATAGATTAAACAAGTAACATAACTTTTAATTTGCTAAACCCTTTGGTTTAGCCAATCAGAAGTTGCACTACTTTCATATTTAGAAAATTCTTGAGAGTAAGACAAGAATGTTCTTAAGAATGGTTGGTGAATATGAATCAGTATTCAGAAAAATATTTAAGCCATGCTCTGTTAAAAGGGGGTTTAATGTATCTGCAAACAATATCGACCCAGGTCAGCCAGCACAGTCTGCGCAGGTTGACCTGGGCTGAAACTTTTTGCTATTGGTCAATTTTCTTTACGTCAAAGGACCAGCATACCTTATGATACAGTCAGTTGTGAGACAAAATAGATTTTATGGGTCCCTAATTATGTGATGACTTGTTTGGTATCATGGATCACAGAGATGCATTAAATCCCCTTTTGCAAGACCATGGCTCATGTCTTTTTTTCAATAGATCCATTTTCTAAGTTACAGACAAAGAAGCTTCATAAGAAGCCACATTAATAAGTGGCAGCATTAATCAACTACATGTATTCTAGATTCAACTCAATATCTGAATTCCAAGTCTAGCCATCTTATCAGCTGTCAGGCAGAATTTCTATGTTGGAATTTAGAGTTTGTTTACATGTATTTGTATACATGTTTTTTACGCATACTTTTAGCATCATGATGGTCATATAACAGCCACTTATTTATGTCTTCCCTGGTCTCACCAGCACTAGTCTAGGGCTCTGCAATGCATTGCTCAAGAACACAATTGCATGAGCACTAAAGCAAGCAGAAATACATACAAGGGTTTTCTGATTTCATAATTATGATACTTAGCCATGGGGGACCCCTAAATTAACTGCTTGGACAATACATGTATTCAAAATTGTTTCAAGTTGTTTTTTTTAAGACTATAGTACAGTGGCTTGCAGAATCAGAAAACCACTAAACCAAAAGTTTTATCGAAGGATCATCTTGAAATCATTAGCCTTAAAAAGAAATGGGCATTAAAAAATTCCTTGGTCTATGTAAAAGTACTTACTTTCTCAAACTCTATAAAGGCATACTGCAGTGACTCCTTTGTCTTATGGTCTCTGATAACTTCACAGCTAGAAATACAGAATGCATCAATAATTTATTTCTGTTTTTCTACAGATGACAATGAGAACATACAAATTAGCCACAGGCTTCATTCCAGTTAGAGGTGGAGCCATCAAACCTGTGTGGAAATTTTCTTTCATAGCCTCAACCATTTGTGTAGAGAAAATTTTCAATCTTTTTAACCCTTTACCACACAATCCCGACTTTTAACAACCCCCAGGAAGAAGCCTTTTGCAAACATTGTGGGAAAAGGAGAAAATGCTGGTAACCAGCATTTTCTCCTTTTCCCACAACGTTTTCTACCCTATAAAAGAAAAATCGCATCATTTGAGCCACATTGAGATTGTCGTCTGCAAAAGCTTTCAATTTGGATGTATCTAAAATTTTGTCATCTGGTAAAGGGTTAAAAACCATTACACCAACAACTACATAAAGAACAAACATTTGAAAAATGGGAATATACTGTTTCCTAACTGTGTAGAAAACATGGAAAAGTTATCTTTTCTTCAGAAGCTAAGGTAAAAGTGAAAAAAAAGCAAGGTACAAACTATGGAGGGTTACCTTTTAACAGTTCCAAATCTAGAGAAAATAATTTCCAGATCTTCATCAGTAGTGACTGGATTCAGTTTGCACACAAACAGAACATTTTCTGGTGGCGCTATGTCCTCCTCCGGTAAATCACCAACCTGTAGTGATAGTTTGATAGTTTGTCATTGTCTTAACTCTTTACCACACAATCCAGACTTTTAACGACCCTGAGGAAGAAGGCTTTTGAAAACATTATGGGAAAAGGAGAAAATGCTGGTAGCCAGCATTTTCTCCTTTCCCACAATGTTTTCTACCCTTTCGACGACAAATCCTATCAATTAAGCCACACTGATATTGTCGTCTGCAAAAGCTTTTAATTTGGAGCAGTCTAGAATTTCGTCGTTTGGTACAGAGTTAAACTTCATATTGTCTATCTGACAGTGGTTGCACAGGTCAGGAAACACCAGACATGCAGTGATAGGTGCATATGCTGTTATAATGAAACTGAAATATACTTAGAAATTTCATCAATTCTTCACAAGGTGATAAAGTTTTAGGCCATTCAATAATGAAATCATAGGCTGATGACAAACAAAATGAGGCTCAAATGATTAGTCTTTGAAAAGGTAGAAAAACTTTTCCCACAAATTAAAAAAGCCTACTTCCTCAGGGTCATAAAAACATGGGTTTGTTTTTATTATTAAAATTTGTACATTAGCCTTAGCCTCTCTGTCCTCCCTTAACATCAGATCTTTACAAGACAAAGATATATATAGACCTATCCATGTTGAAACAATCTGAAAGCACATAAAATGTGGTTCAAATAATGGAATATGTCTTTCAAAGAGGACACAACCTTGCTAAGAAAAGGTGAAAATGCAGGTAGCAACCAGCATTTTAACCTTTTCCCACAAGGTTTTTGAAGTCTCTTTTCCTCATGGTCATTAAAATGTGTGTTCATTTGGTCATTGGTTAAATGCCAAATACACAGACATGTTAAAACCTTCCACCTACCATTGTTAAAATCTGTGCATTAGCCTTTGCCTCTCTCTCCTCCATCAGCTCCTGAACTTCTATTTCTGTCATCCCTTTGTAGTCATCTATTTCTTCATCTGCCCCAATACGACCACTCTGAAAATCAACAATTACAACAATACTAAGAGTAGCATTTGTAATAAAAAAAGCACCTATTTCAAACAATGGAAAAACCTCTACTACTGCTTGCATAAGAATAAGCAGTTTTGGTTCTGTTGCTTGCCTGCTTGGTAGCTCACAAAGGAACAGGGTTAGTAATCACGGGATCCCAAGATGAAACCCCACTCTGTAAAACTTCTTTTGAAGGATGATTATAGTTGAGTTTAAACATATTTATTTTAGATCAATTGAGGAACAAGTTCTTGCAACTTATATTAATCTCTCTCGATTCTACTTCCTGGAAAGGATGGTTATAGTCACTTCCACAAGAATTTATTCCTCTTTCATCACTGATTTTTACTTTGACAATGTTCATGACAAGACGCCAGCTGCTTGCACAGTGTGACGTGTAAAGTTTTAGAAAAAAGGGAAAAAAAAGCTGGAGTACAATAGCTGCCAAGATATCTCTAAAATAACTATAAAAGCCATGCTCATTACTAAGCAAAGAAATCTATTTATAAAATAAAGTTACAATGGATTGGATTGAGTACCAAATATTGGCTAACAAATAAACTGTCATTCTTCAGGCTGAGAAAATGTCTTGTAAGATTTAAGTGAAAATCAATTTCAATCTTTTAGTAGTCTAAAAATTCATTTAAAATTCATGAATGACCATTGACAGGATGACTGCTGTAGAAGATTCATTCTGAATGCTGTATCAAGTATGAGTAAGGAATAACAGGTCAAATGTGGAACTATATCTGCCAATATCACCACTGACCAATTAGACATCATTTTTTTGCTTTTTTAGAAGTTAATCAACTTGCCAAAGTTTCTGTAGTGTAGATGCACCAAATTGTATCCATATTTCATTATCCCTTTACCACACAATAATGCCTTTAAACGACCCTGGGAAAGAAGCCTTTTGAAAACATTGTAGGAAAAGGAGAAAATGCTGGTTACCAGCATTTTCTCCTTTTCCCACAATGTATTCCATCTTATCAAAGAAAAAGTGCACCACTTGAGCTACATTGCTTTCAATTTGGACAAGGCTATAATTTTGTCGTCTGGTAAAGGGCTATGCCATATTGCTGTGTATAATAGCAAAATATGAACAGCTAGAAAGTAAGCATCTGATATAACTTCATCAAAGTTAACTGAGAAAATCTGAGTTTCCATCTAATTAACAAATTTCTGTAATTTGTATTTGGAGAAGGGAACTGTGAAAATAAATCTGATTGCCAAGGGACAATCTGAGATAAGTTGAGGATAGAAACTCCACACCATAGTACCCAATCAATACGGAACAATCGGTAAATTGTTTTCATCCAACAACTAGATAAATTACTTAATCGAACAATGGATGAATGACTTACATCCAGCTGTTCTTTCGTGGGCTCTGGGGATCTGTCCGGTATTTCAAGTCCTGGTGGGTCATCAAACGGGTCATCCAATATGATAGTGTGATAGATTCTGAGGAAGCGAAAGAGCAATCTCTTTGTCAGCATTGACAAATTAGTTTTTTAGTTGAGTTTTTTAGTTTTTGTTGAGGACTACCCAACTCATCAAGATCTCTGCTAATTAAATGTATCTGATGCAGGACATTCTAAATTCTTGAGTTCACAGCAGACCCTTGGAATAATCTGCTCACATGAGCAATATTATGCCATTTAGGCATTAAATTTTAAACCATCCATTCAAGTCAATTTATTGAAACAACTTATATACATTTGAATTATTGCATATGGCCATGCTCTCTGAAAAGGGGGCTTAATGCATTTGCAAAAAGTAGTGACTCAGGTCAGCCTGTGCAGTCTGCACCGGCTGACCTGGGTCAAAACGTTTTTGCTATTTGTCAATTTTCTGCTTGTCAAAAAAAACAGTTTACCCCCATGATTCAATCGGTTCTTTGACAAAATAGATTTCATGGATCCATAATTGTGTGATGATTTGCATTTTGTATAATACAGATGCATAAAATCCACTTTTGCCAGAGCATGGCTCATAGACAATAAGTCAAGATATTTACAACACAAAATAGTAGAAACAGACTTTCTCAATCAGGACAACAGGGCAAACTAGTTTCAATTGCATGGCTGTTTTTGCCAGAATATTTCACAAAACATTGGACAGTGTACATTCAAGACTAGACTGCACATCCTGTCCACAAAGCTGACTTTGATCTACAATCTCTACAAAATCAACTAAAGTTGTGCATAGCTCTCTAGTAGTTTAAGGTTAAAAATACCTTATATCTTTATACGGCCTGTGTTCTTTATCACAAAAGGCTTCATTAATCTTCATCAACACATCTAGACCTTCTGATACCTCTCCAAACACTGTGTGAATGTTGTCCAGATAGTCCAAGTTTTCTCCCAGAGTTATGAAAAACTGAACATGAAAAAATAAGTAAATGTAAATGTATATGTTCATGTATATGTATTATCCAAAAGCTGGACATTCCAGTATTTCTTACTTGTCCATGGTCAAGTTAACTCTGTACCAAACAATCCCATGCTTTTATGACCTAGAGAAAAGACTTTTAAAAACATTTTGGTTAACTTTACCAAGCAACAAAATTTAGACTCACCCAAATTGAAAGCATTTGCAAATGATAACATTAATGCGACTCAAAAACTGAAATTTGTTTTGGGAAGAGCAGAAAACATTGTGGGAAAAGGAGAAAATGCTAGATACCAGCATTTTCTCCTTTTTCCACAATGTTTTCAAAAGGCTTCTTTCACAAAGATGCGAAAAACCAGGATTGTTTAGTAAAGGGTTAAAGGGAGAAATTGGGTGGAGTGCAAAATGTTTTAAACTTCATATCTTTGATGAAATTTTTCATGTAAGATACGTGAAAAACAAAATACAAATGTGACAACTTTCCATAAATTCCTGAGATACATAACAGGGAAATATCCTGGGATTCAAGGGGTAAAAACACCAAAGTTCTCCACTTTAACCTATGACCCAGGTACACATCAGATCAATTCAAAGACTTCTCTTCACTATGACAAAAGACAAAATTAACTTTACCTGTGATCCATGCATGTTACTTCCATTATTAACCATGGATACGGTTCCAACATCTCTGTGCTTGATACGAGGGGCAACCTCCATGTCAAAATACTTGGCTTGCTCCCCATATAAAATCCTGGGAAAATACATGAAAAGTGTAACCTTAACTCCTCACCTAACGAAATAATTTGGCAACAGAAATCTCAGAAAATGTTACCACAAAATAAAGATATTATTAACATGATTTAGACTTTGATAATGATTCACATAAAAACTTTTACAAGCAGTTTCTCCTATGTCACCATACTTTCAAAGGTTGTGTAGTGCATCGCACACAGAAGGTACAGGTAACGAGTGAATGAGAAGCCTATAAGATAATATGGACAACCACAGTGTGTCTGCAGACAGAGTAGATCAAGATCAGACTTCAAAGAGTGTTAGTCTTAACTCTTTAACACACGAAACAGTTTTAGTCTTGTCCATATTAACCCTTTCCCGACAAAATTTGGACTGGTCCAAATTAAAAGAGTTTGCAGACGACAATATTAAATTTAATGAAAATGGTAGAAAGTTCTCAAAAAGGGTAGAAAACACTGTGGGAAAAGGAGAAATTGCTCGTTATGAGCAATTTCTCCATTTCCAACAGTGTTTTCAAAAGACTTGTGCTGCAGACACGTGAAAACCAGGGCTTGTTTGGGAAAGGGTTAAATACATTTGAAGACAATAATATAAATGTAGGTAAAATAATACAATTTATCTACGATAGGGTAAAAAAAATTGTGGGAAAAGGAGAAAATGCTGGTTACGAGCATTTTCTCCTTTTCCCAAAATTTTTTCAAAAGCCTTCCTCCTCATTACAACTCGGGATTGTGTGGTAAAGGGTTAAATAGCTTAACCATAATTAGTTAACCCTTTGCCACACAATCCCAACTTAAAGACCCTGAGAAAGAAGCTTTTTGAAAACATTGTGGGAAAAGGAGAAAATGCTGGTAACCAGCATTTTCTCCTTTTCCCACAATGTTTTCTACCCTTCCCAAAACAAATTTCAATTTTCAGCTACATTTATTTTGTCGTCTGCAAATGCTTTCAATTTGGACTAGTTTAAAATTTTGTCATTTGGTAAAGAGCTAAGATATGCCTATAAAGGTATGCAGCTATGTATCATGAATGGAGCAATACTGTGACTGATACTGTTTTCATGTGTATAACAAGCTGATAAAGCTGAAGAGATCCTGGTTTTAACCCTTTCCCAAACGATAAATTTTAGACTGGGGCAAATTGAAAGAGTTTGCAGACGACAATTTTAAATTTGATGAAAATGGCAGAAAGTTCTCCAAAAGGGTAGAAAACACTGTGGGAAAAGGAGAAATTGCTCGTTATGAGCAATTTCTCCTTTTCCCACAGTGTTTCCAAAAGACTTGTACTGCAGACACGTAAAAACTAGGATTTGTTTGGGAAAGGGTTAATGATGTAAAACACATGAGTGTAAGTGAACTACCTTTTGACCTGACATGGACAAATTTCAAAATTGTCCAAGATATCATCTAGACAAACATTATGACAAAGTTCTATAAGTATCATACTGAAAATGTGGCCTCTATGGTACACACGAGGTTTGTCTAAGATTTGGCCCAGTGACCTACTTTTTTATCCAATGCAACCCAATTTTGAAGCTGTCCAGTATATCATCAAGAAAAATGTTCTGACCAAGTTTCAAGACTATCACGCTGAACATGTGACCTCTATGGGTCACATAAGGTTTTTCTAAGATTTGGCCCAGTGACCTACTTTTTTATCCAACGTAACCCAATTTCGAACTAGTCCAAGATATCATCAAGACAAAGATTTTGACCAAGTTTCATGAGTATCAGGCTGAAATTGTAGCCTCTAGAGTGTACACAAGGTTTTTCGTAGATTTGGCTCAGTGACCTACTTTTCAAACCAACATGACTCAATTTCAATCATGTCCAAGATATCATTAAGACAAACATTCTGAGCAAGTTTCATAAGTATCTGGCTGAAAATGTGGCCTCTAGAGTGCACACAAGGTTTTTTTAAGATTTAGCCCAGTGACCTACTTTTTGACCCAACGTCAGCCAATTTCGAACTTGTCCAAGACAAACATGCTGACCAAGTTTCATGACTATCTGACTGAAAATGTGGCCTCTACAGTGCACACAAGGTAAATTTTGACGACCCGGATGACACACAATGCACAACAGATGAAAAACACAGCACGATCACAAGGGCTCACCTTGAGCACTTCATGCTCAGGTGAGCTAAAAAGACGACGGTAAGAAAATAAACATTTATCCAATTATAGACAACATCCCCTTTTTGTATGTTAAACAGTGACAGAACAATTATAATTTTCATCAAAGGCAATAAAAAGATAGTATAAATTACCCATTTACAGACTCCCCTCCTTTTCCTGTACCAGTTGGATCTCCAGTCTGGGCTACCAAATTCCTCTGCTCAAAACAAAACATTCCAATCATCAGGGTATTACTTTAACCCTTTCCCAAACGATAAATTTTAGACTGGCCCAAATTGAAAGAGTTTGCAGACGACAATTTTAAATTTGATGAAAATGGCAGAAAGTTCTCAACAAGGGTAGAAAACACTGTGTGAAAAGGAGAAATTGCTTATTACAAGCAATTTCTCCTTTTCCCACAGTGTTTTCAAAAAACTTGTACTGCAGACACATGAAAACCAGGGCTTGTTTGGGAAAGGGTTAACTCCTTACCAAACGACAAAATTGTAGACATGTCCGAAATGAAAGCATTTGCAGACGACAAAATGACAAAATTTGTCTGTGAAAGGATGGAAAACATTGTGGGAAAAGCAGAAAATGCTGGTTACTAGCATTTTCTCCTTTCCCACCATGGTTTCAAATGTCTTTTTTCCAGGGGTCATTAAAAGTCCGGAATGTCTTGTAGACGGTTAACCCTTTATCAAAATTTTAGACTTGTTCAAAATGAATGCAGTTGTAGATATAATTCATGGGAATCGATTGTTTGGTAAAGATCAGAGACCCTGATTCTGGCTCTTGAAAATTTGGTTTTGAGCTTTTGACTCAGGGGTCTATGACTCGAGAGTGATGCCCCCTGTTAACACTTTACCACACAGTCCCGACTTTCAACGACCCTGAGGAAAAAGTCTTTTGAAAACATTGTGGGAAAAGGAGAAAATACTGGTAACCAGCATTTTTTCCTTTTCCCACAATATTTTCTACCCTACCAAAGACAGTTTACATCATTTCATTCACATTTCAATTGTTGTTTGCAAATGCTTTCAATTTGGACCAGTCTACATTTTTGTCGTTTGGTAAAGAGTTAACTCTTAACCAAAAGACAAAATTTTGGAGTCATCCAAATTGAAAACATTTACTGACAACAACTCAGATGTTGCTGGAATTATGCTTTTGGCTGTGAAAGGCTAGAAACTATCGTGCAAAAAAGAGAAAAAGCTGGGTACCAGCATTTTGTCCTTTCCCAACAATTTTGTCAAAAGCTTTCTTCATGAGGATCGTAAAAACTCAGCCTTGTGTGGTAAATGATTAACCCTTTACCACACAATCCCGACTTTTAACGACCCTGGGGAAGATGCCTTTTGAAAACATTGTGGGAAAAAGGAGAAAATGCTGGTAACCAGCATTTTCTCCTTTTCCCACAATGTTTTCTACCTTTCCCGAAACGAATTTCAGTTTTTGAGTCACATTTATCGTGTCGTCTGCAAATGCTTTCAATTTAGAAACATCCAATATGTTGTTGTTTGGTAAAGAGTTAAAGATCACTGTAAGTTCATTCTCTGATTACAATTATCTTCAAAGACAGTACATGGTTTTACATGAAAGAATAGAAACTATTGTGCAAAAAGGAGAAAAATACTGGTTACCAGCATTTTCTCCTTTCTAAAAATTTTGTCAAAAGCTTTCTTGATGAGGATCGTCAAAACTCAGCACTGAGTGGTAAATAATTGAAGATCATTGTAAGTTCTTTCTCCAATTACAATTGTCTTCAAACTTAAGACAGTACATGGTTTTATGGTTTTCCATGACATCAGTTTCAATTACCATGTTCTGGGGAAAAAAATGCCTACAGTAAAAAATTATAGCTATTGACATTGAAAAAATAATGCATTGGCAAATTAGAGGTAAGATACATAAGCATAAATCAAATTGATAATCATTTACTGTAATTGCATCCATTGCTGCCAAACAAAAATATTCAGTGACCAACATAATTAACTCTGTATCAAGCATCAAAATTTTTGACTTGTCCAAATCCAAAACAGTTGCATAAGACTAATTAAATGTGACTTTAAAGCAGACTGTGCTGATTACCTGCATTTTTACCTTTTCTCACAATGTTTTCAAAACCTTCTTTCTCAGGATTATTTGGACACAGGACTGTGAAGAGTTTAGATATAAACCCAATACATGTCAATGTAACAACATTTTGGCCAAAAGTGCAACATCTCATTTTGAAAGGTGTTTTAGTAAACAAAATATATCAAACCTGAACTGAATGGAACAAACAAAAGTTGTAATACTTGACTTTGCATAGCTTTAAGAAGTTCTTGCAGCCTGAAAATATATACATGTGGCAATTCATGATTTAGACTAATGTCGTAAAGTTAGTTTCCAAGCTAACTCAGGCTACCAGTGCTGATGGACAAATGTAAACCTGAAATATAACCACACTAAAGGCTAGGCCACAGAAAGATTTCGGCCAAGCTCTAAATTTAGAAGTTGGAGGGATGGCCAGTTACCTCTGGAACATTATAGTTTTAGACTCATCCATAGTGAAAGCATTTGCAGATGAAAAAAAGTAAATAACCTTGTAAAGAAGGGAGCAAATGCTGGTTACCAGCATTTTCACCATATCCCACAATGTTTTCAAAATCCTTCAAACTAAGCTATGTTTCCAAATGACTGCAGGTAAACCTTGCTGCACACTGCTACATACTGTACTTTATCTACATGTATTTAGTTTGTTTTAAACAAGTCCCAGACACAAGCATTGACATAATTTAGCCTTCATAAGCATGTTCTTTAACCCTAGAACAAACAATCCTGTGTTTCAACAACTCTTAGGGATTAGGTTCTTGAAAACATTGTGGGAAGTGGCAAAAATACTGTTAACCATAATAGAATAATTTACTAAATATGAGCTGCTAAATTGTGGTCTTTGGGACTAGGACAAAAGATATACTTAACCCTTTCCCGCACAATGCCGCCTTTTAACACCCCTGGGAAAGAAGCCTTTTGAAAACATTGTAGGAAAAGGAGAAAATGCTGGTAACCAGCATTTTCTCTTCTTCCCACGATGTTTTCTACCCTGTCAAAGAAAAATTGCATCATTTGAGCCACAGTGAAATTGTCGTCTGCAAATGCTTTCAAATAGGACAAGCCTAAAATTTTGTCGTCTGGTAAAGGGTTAAAACAACCTGCAACAATGCTGAACTGTAGACACCTTTAGTCATCATGGGAAAAAAGTTCCATCTTAAGTAATCTTATAACTGTTAAGTCTTAAAGAGGTAGAAAGGATGATTTGCAAAGCAGTTGCCCCTCTCTTTACCAGACGACAAAATTTTAGACTTGTCCCTAGAACTTAGAAGCATTATTAGCAGACGATAAATTTCTTAATGTGACTCAATGGTCAATAAAGTGAAACTTGTCATTCACTGAAAGGGTAGCATGTCATTTCTCTTTTTACTATAAAATCTTTTCAATCAACGTCGTAAAAGACCGGAATTGTTTCAAAAATAGTTATACCCGTTATAATCCGATAATAGGTACAGTCCGAAAATATATAAACAATAATAAAAAGTAGCAAATCAGTCACGGTAAAACTAAAAGACAAGAAAAACTATCACATTTTGGTCGTTCATCTGTAAGAAGGTCTATTGTTATATCCCCGATCGATGTTTCTAACAAAACCGCCATTTAGTCCAAATTACTGTTCTCTTCTCGTTTTTACCGATTTGAACACGGTACAGGGACACGGCAAAAGTCATCCAGTTAAATGTCGTGCGTGTTTTGCATAATGACGTTGTTAATTATGAATATGCAAATTAATGATCGGAATTTCCGTCATCCAAGTTCGACTTCTCTCGTGAACTTGAGCACTGCCTGAAATCCATCGAACAAAATTCTTGATCAAAACAAGAAACAGCTCTATTTTAAAAAAAGAAAAAAAGAGAACGCGTTTAAGAGGTACTGCATTGTGAACATTGGAACTCTTTTGTAGAGAGAAAGAGGGAAGAAAAATGATGTCAAAAAGTAAACCCGCCTGCAGTTACCTCTTTTTCCTCATTGTTTTGCAGAATTTGGTATCATAAATGTGCCTGCAACTAGGTCTGCAGGGGCATGCTGCATAAACAAGTGGACCCACATTCAATATTGCCAATCGCAAACTGCTGCTTGTTCTCATATACCAAGAGGTGAAAAGCCAGCGTGTTCAGCCGTAAACAGAAAGAAAACATTTTAGGGATTTTCTTTTTTTTATGAAAGTGTAGGCCAAGAGATTTTGACTGAGTGATAAAAGAAAAAAAAACTTGATTGGTTATCACCTCATGTTCATGAGATTTTTTTTTTTTCCCTTCATAAGGCTGAAATGAAACTGGACGCAACTAGAAAAAGTATCTTAAAAATCGAGATCAGACGCACTCATGCCGGGAATAGATTTTCTTGCCAAAATACATAAAAGAGACTGCGTACATGACCATTGGAACATGAAAAGTTCAATAGATACATGGTGTCCCAAAATATATGTTACAGTTGAGAATATGCCTTAAGTAAGTTTTTATAAAGATAACACAATAAAATTTATGTACCATTTAATGAATTTAAGAATACAGTCATGTTTATGACATGTACAGTATGTAAGGTAACATTGAACAATAAAGGAAGCTAGCGCCCTCAAAACACAGATTGATTTACATCAAATATTCAAAATGACGTCCATTTTTACACCGCAGGTCTCGTCATGTAATTTGCTTTTATCGATGTCCACGTCTAGGTTGTGACCAGTCTCATTTCAGGGAATATCGATCATTTTAATGGGCTGTGTGGCGTTCTACTTGAAACCGCATTTCCTTTAGTACCAGACACCTTACAGCGAAATGCTGGCATTAAATTTTGCTTCACAGGAAGAGCTGCAAATATCGCCCCTGCAGCGTCTTCATTACGGCCTTCAAAGAAGGAAGGCTCAATTGTGCCACACACACTCAGAGCATCCCATACAACAAGAAGTAAGTCCGGCCTCAGACATAAAATAAGCTTAAGGCATTAATAGTTCCAGAGATGAGACTGGTCACATCTTTATGGACGGAACGGAACTGCCGTACTTCGATTCTATTAGGGACGTGTTACGACGTGGTGCAGTCTGGCATCAGTGCGTTTGTAAACAAACCAAAATTTGCTCATTCTACCCCGACTGCAACCCGTTTTACGATTTTGCTAGGACAAGGTAAGACTTTCTAAGAACTTACTTGATGCGACGGAGGCTTTAGGCATTATTAGGGCAAAATTACACGTTCTACCTTGACCGCAACCCGTTTTAAGAGTTTGTTTGGACGGGATAATACTTTATAGGAATTAGTTTGGTGTTAAGAGGGTTTTACGGTAGCTCGGTCCAGTCTAGATCGGTAGATAACCTACTGGTTTTGTAATCCAAAGGTCCTGGGTTGCGTTTAATCAATAGTCGTATAAACTCATTCAGTTTGTCGTTCTGTTAGGAATGGGCTACGTTTATGATGGGCATGTTATCTACAGATCATATGGTGCATATGTAACAATCGGCACCATCAGATGATAACGATAAAATTTAAAGGACCAATAGCAGCCAAAAAAACTAATGCAGATGGTAAAATACATTTGAGCCATGCTCTGGCAAAAGGGGGCTTAATGCGTGTCTATGATCCGTGATACCAATCAAGCCATCACATAATTATGGATCCATAGTAGCCAATTGTTTAAACAACCGACTGCTGAATCATGAGATAGTCTGGTCCTTGGACATACAGAAAGCTGACCAGAGGCGAAAAGTTTCGGCCGAGGTCAGCCTGCACAGACTGCGTAGGCTGACCTGAGTCGATATTTTTTAGCAGATGCATTAAGCCCCCTTTTCACAGAGCATGGCTCATCTAAATTTAAATTATGCCTTATTAAAAACATGGAAAATATTGTGAAGACGAGAATCTGTTACTGTGTGGTCGGTCCCAGTGTGAGTCGCTGGCAGGAAAATGAATTTCAAAATCAGGTGAAAAGTAAACAAAAGACAGATCGACCTGGGTCCGTATTCACGAACCATTCTTAAGAATATTCTTAGTCTTATTCTCCAAAATTTTCTATATTTGAAAGTAACACAACTCCTGATTGGCTAAACCAAATGGTTTAGCCAATCAGGAGTTGTGTTACTTTCAAATGGCATCTTTCAATCTAGTTTTGATATTCATTTGTCTGCCAGTGACTAATACATGGACCAATCGCACAATAACAGACGGTCATCATTACAATAACTTCCATACTTTTAAATGGTAGGATTTAAATCTGAATGCCGCATTTTCTAACACCGGCATTGTTTACATTTGGCTGCTACTGTGCCTTTAAGGTAAGATTTTCAGAGTCGGACGACCGCTGATAGATTACATCTGATGCATTTTTCTTTTGTATGTGTGTGGGGGAGTGTCCCCGGGCACGGCTTTTTAGAGCACAAACCAATTACGTGTACTGACGAAACTCAGAAAACGGGCAAATAAACGAGCTGTTATACGGGTAGGAAACTTTAGAACCGGAGTGGATAGCATGGCTCTGAAAAGAAAATGTGTTGGTCGTCCGGCTCCGAAAATATCGGCTCAAAACATAACAAGAAAAAGGTACGCTTGTGATTCTTTGTACTTATGTGTTATTAAGTCTTCGAAATTGGAAAAAAAAAGGAGAATGTCATGCATTGCTCTGGACTTTCAACGTGTTTTCTACACCATGGAAATTAGTAGCATGTGTACAGTATTGTCTGAATCGTCTGTGCCCTGAGTTGATCGTAGCCGAATTATTACGCCAAGGACCTAATTTCAGGCTGATATTGCCATTGGATTAGCAAATTAGAGAGTTTTGATGTCCTAAAAGTGTGAATCATTGTTTTGTTTTGAACTTCTCTAGTAACTGCTGGCAAAGATTTGAAAGGAAATAACATAAAATTTGCCATAAACTGACAAACGCTCCGATTATGTGGACCGGCTCTGAATATGGGGGTCGGCACCGATAGATGAGGGCTTAATGCATCTGCAAAAGGTATCGACCCATGTCTGCCTGTGTTGTCCCCTGGTATACATCTGTCAACATACTAATACGGGTTTCCAGGGCTTACCGTTTTGAAAACATTGTGAAAAAAAGAGAAAATGCAAGTAAATAACATTTATCTCCTTTTCCGGCAATGTTTATTATCCTGTTTAAGGTAATTTCCTTCATTTGAGCCACATTTATTTTTGCGTTCCACTTAGACAAGTCTATAATTCTGTCTTAACATCTGTTTTTATGTTCGCTAATTTAGCAACACCTATGACTACTCCGCTATTCCAACATCTCTCTCTCTCTCTCTCTCTCTCTCCTACAGGTTTGTCCATTTAGAAAATGAAATAGAGGTTCATCGATACGTCAGCAGTTTTTTAAGTATAATAAAGATTTCACTTTGCTTCAGGTTGTCTTTATTCCTTGTAGCAAATTGGTTTGTTTAAATGATCATGTAAAAAAAAGTTACACACGCTCGTCTGCGTCTGAAAGCAAACTAAACACTTGAATTTAGTTTTTAAAATGAAAAGTAAAAGTATTTTATCCCCACATCTATATATAGAATCAAAACGCTAAGCCCTGGAAACCCGTATTGGTATGTTGACAGACATAGCCCAGGGGTACTAACTGTTTAAATTATCAAAACAAAAGAATGACCATTATACTTACCTGATATCGAATATGAAAATCTTTAAAAAGCAGCTAATTTCTTCTGATCAATCATCTGTTCATTCATTCTTTTATCCATTCCCCTATCTTATCATTTTGCCTATTTATTAGTTTACCCCTTAAATACTCTGTCTGTCCGTCCGTCTCTCTCTCTCTCTCTCTCTCTCTCTCTCTCTCTGTGTGTATCTCTCTCTCCACCAGGCTCTAATGTCAGACAGGATAAATTCGCTTTGAAAGAATTTTATACAAAATATTGGTGAAAAGAAACTACAAGATAAGTGCATTGGTCGCCTCGGAGTAACTATAATTATGTTAAAAACGGCATTAACCAGCATTAACCAGCATTAACCAGCATTTTCTCTTTTTTCCAATTTACTTTCTACCCAATCAAAGACAAAAATCATCCTTAGAGATGCATTTACTTTGTCATCAGCACATGCTTGAAATTTGGTCTAGTCCAAAATGTTACTATTTGGTAAAGAGTTAACACATCTATTGAACCCTTTACCAAACGACAAAGTGTTACAATAAAAATATTGTCAAATATTGTCCAAATTTAAAGTATTCGCAGACTAAGAAAAACTGAAATTCATTTTAAAAAGGTGATAAATATGGTAGGAAACCTGTTAGCGTTTGGTAAAGAGTTAATCCTTAAGCAGCTACGCGCGACTCACTGACCTTTTGCGGACAGCGTAGATCAAAATCAGACTGCACAGAACGTGCAGTCTGATCGTGGATCTACACTAGATTTTGAAAGGAAGTGCCCATCCATCGGTGCCGACCCCCATATTCAAAGCCTGTCCACATAATCGGAGCCGTTGTTAACTTATGTCAATTTTGTGTTATTTCTTTTCGATTCTTTACCAGTAGCAAATAGAAAAGTTCAAGACAATAATTCACAGTTTTAGGCCAAAACACGCTCTCTAACTTGCTGATTAAATGGCAATATCAGCCTAAAATTAGGTCTTTGACATAATAATTCGGCAACTGTCAATCCACCGTACAAACGATTCAAACAATACTGCACACATGCTTCAAATTTCCGTAGTGTAGAAAATACGTTGAAAGAACAGAGCATTACATGACATTCTCCTTCTCTCGAATTTCAAAGACTTAATAACACATAAGTATTAAAAATGAAAAGTTTACCTATTTCTTGAGGTTTTTCTTTTTTTTTTTTGAACCGATATTTTCGGAGCCGGAAGACCAACACAACATTTTCTTATAAGAGTCATTGGGTCAGATTTTGAAGTTTCTTACCCGTGTGTTATTGCGATATGACTGAAATAATATTAAAATCAATCAGCAGTATGCAGCTTTTGAGAAATTACGTGTGAGGTTCCTGTAGTGAATTCTATGTATTTCACACAATCAGGCTACTTTCTCTCCTTTCCTTGAAGTTTGTTTCTCCAATAAATCTCGTTTGTGTCCTCGTACCTACAAAATGTTTTGCCTATATGTTGGGCGAGAAATGATCCATAAAAGAATTGCTCCACACCTATCATTGAGTCCCCTATCATTGCGCTGCATGCAGTTATCTATATTGTGAAATTATGAAAGATCGAATTGCGGCTCTTGTTCTGTGCTGGGTGATCTGAGTGTAGAGATTTATCAAAGAACAAAACATTGCATTACACTATGACTGACCAGATCGAGGATGCACTTACCTGAAAATGATTTCGGACTTTGACCTTTCAGAACAAGAGTGCCATGATGACCCCGTATCGCCCAACTGCCTTATAGAGAAATGAGGCAAATCTCAGACATTGATTGGCTAATCCGTTCGCATGCATGGACTTGATTGTAAATATGTAAAAAGGAGTGCATTAATTCGCAGTTGATATAAGATATGTCCATATCGACTGTAGGGACAGTATTTTTCAACTGAAAACGAACCCATGTTGATCCTGTTCTGACAAAGTTGTGGTTTTTTCGTGATCTATATATGAGTCATGCTCTGGCAAAGGGGGGCTTAATGCATTTTCGCAATGCATTGTACCCAGAAAGACACCACGTAATTATGGATCCATAAAACCCACCGTGTCTAACAGTCGACGGAATCATGAGGTACATTGATCCTTTGACATACAGAAAACTGACCAACAGCGAAAAGTTTCGGCCCAGGTCAGCCTGCGCGGACTGCGCAGGCTGACCTGGGTCGATACTTTTCGCAGATTCATTTAGCCCCCCTTTTCACAGAGCACGGCTCATATAGTATGAGCGAGCACACATATATACATACACATATATATATGAGCCATGCTCTGCCAAATCATCACTTAATAACGCATCCATAAAATCAGTTTTGTTTAATGATTGATTGATTGTATGGTGTTTAACGCCGTTTTCAACATTATTTCAGTTATATCACGGCAACCAGTGCACCTATCCATGCTTTCCTGGAGTTTCTGTTACCAGCACTCCGCACAATATTCTTTCCAAGCCACTGGCTGCTTTCCCACATAACCATCGTCGAAACAATGGTCAGCAGTGAGAGAGGAATGAATCCATTCGCAATGACTATCATCAGTCCTCGGAAAGAAATTGGCCAAGCCGGGGATCGAACCAGCGACCTCCTGTTCTCAAGTCCTGTACGCTACCGACTGAGCTACGGGGGCTTGGCGGGTACAAATGTAGAGCAATATATCCTATTTCAAAGCTTTAAAGATTTATGAAACACTCCCATGTTTTACGGTTCCTGAGGAAGAAGGCTTTTGAAAATACTGTGAGAAAAGGAGAATATGCTGGTAATCAGCTTTTCTCCCTTGCGCTCAATGTTTGTGCCCATATCAAAGAAAAATCCCGCCATTTTACCCATATTCAATTTGTCGTCTGCAAATGCTTTCAATTTGGACAAGTCTAAACATTTGCCGTGTGGTAAAGAGTAGGCGCTTTTAACTGAATATGAAATTATGATGCCAACGAATTACACAGTTATGACAGATATTAGAATATAAATAATATGGACATTTCCCTTATTAAAACAAAACATGCCTTTCATAACCACCGTTCCCTTTTCAGACAAAGGTAGATCTAGATTAGACAGCACAAACCGTACCGTGTCATCTTTGATCAACACTGTCCGCTATGCAGAGGACATTCTGCACAAGAGTGACACTGAATTTGTAGTTATGTGGATTTTATTTCTAAACTGAATATTAACGCTGGGTTTGATCGGCAATCGAAAGTATAAGACAGTAAAAGTGATTGAGCCATGCTCTGTGAAAAGGGGGCTTAATGCATCTGCGAAAAGTATCGACCCAGGTCAGCCTGCGCAGTCCGCGCAGGCTGACCTGGGCCGAAACTTTTCGCTATTGGTCAATTTTCTGTATGTCCAAGGACCAGTCTACTTCATGATTAAGTCGGTTGTTAAAAAAGTGGCCAGTATAGAACCATAGGTACGTGATGGCTTTCTTGGTGCCATGGATCACGGAGATGCATTGAACCCCCTTTTGCCAGAGCGTGGCTCATTTCTAAAGTGAATATTAACGCTGGGTTTGTTCGGCGTTCAAAAGTTTAAAACAGTAAGAGCAATTTGAAGAGATGTAAAAGACATTTCCAGCAATCGACGAAGTTTCTTATATTAACCCTCATCCTGCTAAATAAGTTGAATAATAAGTTGTGTGGTGTCCGTCGTTGTGAGGTAGAGCATCGGCCTCGCAATCAAAAGGTCCTGAGTTCGATACCCGGGAGCGGATGTCAACTTGGGACTGTTCATTGGCCCACACATTCGGCGCGAGTACTGGTGTAGTTTCCAGGAAGCAGAATCGAGAGAGATTAGTTTAAGTTGTAAGAACTTGTTTCTCAATCGATGTAAAATAAACATTTTTAAACTAAAACAAAATAAGTTGAATAAAATTTTCAAGCCGATAGTAAAACCCCGAATAATGCTATATCAAACTTATTCTTTGGAGATAAATATCTCCTTATCGGACAGTGTAAATCAAGGATCAGACTGCACATTCTGTGCAGTCTGATCTTGATCTACACTGTCCGCAAAAGGTCAGTGATTCCCGCTTAGCAGCCCGAGGGTTAATAGATGAGCCGTGCTCTTGCAAAAGGGGGTTTAATGCATCTCCGTGATGCATTTTACCAAGTAAGTCATCACATAATTATGGATCCATAAAATCTATTTTGTTCAACAAACGGCTCAATTCTGAGGTAGAATGGTCCACAGGCCTTTGAAGCTCCATTGGTTTATCACGGATCACTAATATTTTCCTTGGTCGAACATCGAACACTTATATAGAGACAATTGTGCATCGTCGGTATGTATAATGGAATACTGAAATTGTCACTAACACCGTTACTATAAATAGCACATTGACGACTGCCTCTATGCAATCTCCGAGCAGAGTTGTCGTTCGTTACTCTCACCATACATCTCTGCAACGAGCTAAATGACAAGAATCTTGTCAAACCGAGGAAAACATGTTTTGTTACTGTTTAACTGTTTCATGTGTAACATAATAAAGTAGACAAAGGAAATATGATTCCGGATATATTATAGGTGCATTCAAACTGATGAATTTACCTGTATACAATGGAACTATTTTTTCAAGCTTCTTTACTGATCAAAATCTTACGCCAATTGTAAAAAGAAAAAAAATGGCTGCGCCCATGAATGATGACAATTTAACACACCGATGGATCTAAGTTTGTAGGATTAAAAAACAAGTTATCATCCTTTAACCCTTTCCCAAACGACAAATTTTGGACTGATCCAAATTGAAAGAGTTTGCAGACGACAATTTCAAATTTGATGAAAATGGCAGAAAGTTATCAAAATGGGTAGAAAACACTGTGGAAAAAGGAGAAATTGCTTGTTACGAGCAATTTCTCCCTTTTCCACAGTGTTTTCAAAAGACTTGTACTGCAGACACGTGAAAACCAGGGCTTGTTTGGGAAAGGGTTAAAAGACATTTAAGCTTTTCAGAAAATCCCTCTTTTTCACATTTCCTACCACTAAGTCTGATTGGCCGTATGCTGTTTGAACAGCACACAAAACAATCGATTGGTCTTTCTTTCACCGGCGTTTGTGTCGCCATTTTGAGTTATGGTCATGTGACGAAAATATCACGTGATGATGGACTACTTTCTGAGCCAACTACAGAGGTGAATGGGAATGATCCGTAGTGCAAGAGAGTGGCCTCTATGTTGTATATAGTAAGTCTTACTATATAGGATATAGAGCAGTCGTCAATGTGCTATTTATAGTAACGGTGTTCGATAATGAAAAATTCCGTATCCCGTGATAGACCAATAGAGTTTCAGTGGCTTATGAATGGTCCTTGGACATAAAACAGAAAATGTAATTAAAAGCAAAAAGGTTTTAGTAATGCCTGCTAACCTGGGTCAAAACTTTTTGCCTGTGCATTAAACCCCCTTTTCACAGAGTTTGGCTCACTTTTCTCATTTTACTTGTCTTTGTTTCTATGGTGACCTCTGTTTAAAAAAAAGAATGCATATTGTCAAACAAGCCATTTACAAGATTTCATTTATAGACATAACTGCTGGCTTTTCTTTTTCAACCATGACCATTTCCCTAAAAAAACAACAACGGATTTTTGTTTCTTCCAAGCGATATCCTTGTCTTTCGAGGTGTTTTTATATATATATATATATATCTCTCTCTCTCTCTCTCTCTTTTATCTTTATAAATCTTACACACGCTGTGGGTACTTTTCAATTTTAACTTGTTTGACTTCATTTAAATCAATTTCACATTCTGTTTCCACTGATTGTGCATAATAACGCAGCAATGATCCAAAATTTACAAATGTCCATACACAAAAGCCATAACAGAGTTTTATTCACTGGTATATGTGGCCCGCAACATGCGAAATGAGACCTTCGGACATTTGCGTAAAGTGTCGTCCCGGATTAGCCTGCGCTGTCCGCGCAGGCTAATCCGAGACGGCACTTTACGACTACATAAGATTTTTTCATACAATAGACTTTCGTGAAACAGAAAATCGCACAAAAACGGGAAGTGTCGTCTTGGATTAGTCACAGACTGCACACACTTTTACGCATATATCCGAAAGTCCCTTTTTGTGTGTTGCACGCCAGTTATGTTCTTCCATATTATTCGGTAAAATCATTTCTAGAGGCAGACCGAATGTAAGAGTCCGAAACTAAACATGCTTTAAAACAATTCCGACATTTATAGGGACATTCTTTGGAATGTTGGGCCGAATGCGCATCGTTCAGCAGAGGCCTCAAGCCCAGTTTCCTCTGGGCGGTTCTATCTAATACTCTCCCAGATTGTCGGCTGTCTGACCTGCCGGGCAAGGTCTCCATGATCTTCCAAGTAGGCGTCAACGCGTCTATTCTATCAGTGGTATAAGTACCTTGGTCCTTAACCAAGTCCCTCTTGAATAACTTTAGTTCTCCCTTGAAAGGAGCGGTATCTTGTTCGGTGAAAGTTGTTGGGGTCTTAATGGTTTTATTGTCCAAAGTTTTGTCTTGATTGATTCGTGTAACTTTTAAGAATTTCCCCTCGGCCCTGAAGCTATACACTTTTACTAAATCTTCAAAGTTGTTTTCTGAACTGTTCGTGTTTGATTTCACATTGGCCCCAAACCCAAGACTAGTTTTTGGTCGACAGTCTTTCTTGGGTCTTATCCTCCCGTTTGACGTGAACAGCCGCTTCCCTGTGTCAGGCTGTTTTAGATGCTCAATGTCATTTTTGTTTTCGTCATCGTCCACAGTGTCAGTTTCAAAACGCCCGGACGATTTGTTGATGCCCGTACCCCTTAACACAACAGTTGATGGTAAATCCTGATGGTTAGCATCACAACGCTTAAGTGTGAAAAATGGATGGGAAGTTTTTAATCGCATGCATGCTCTGTTTTTATGCCACTCTCGAACTGGCGAGTACGAGATGTCACTGATGCGTGAAGAAATATACTCGATCTGTGTGGCCCAGGAGTTCACAGAGATTTCTCTCATTGTTACACATGGGTAGAAAGCGGCTACGGACACAGATTAACTCTTAACCTGCTAAATAGAACAAATGCAACTTTCAAGCCGATAGTTAAAACCCAAATGTTGCTAGTTCAAAGCTATTTGGGGAGTAAAAATATCTCCTTATCGGACAGTGTAGATCAAAGATCAGACTGCACGTTCCGTGCAGTCTGATCTTGATCTACGCTGTCCGCAAAAGGTCAGTGAGTCGTGCTTAACAGTCTGACGGTTAAGTGGCGATTAGCAGCTAAAGGGTTAAGGTAAGACCTGTGTAATGGAAAACAGCTATTTCCACTAAAATATCATCCTG
The DNA here is from genome assembly GCA_945859785.2 of Tridacna gigas. Taxonomy (NCBI): domain Eukaryota; kingdom Metazoa; phylum Mollusca; class Bivalvia; order Cardiida; family Cardiidae; genus Tridacna; species Tridacna gigas. The sequence continues at coordinate 7,850,121 of OX244031.2, read as the reverse complement.
CAAAATTAGCTATAATTAAAAATGAGTATTATTGAACTACTTTCACCTTTTCATTTTTTCCATTTTTTCCTTTTTTGAATTATCATTTATAAATTTAAAACCGCTATATTCTCAATTGAAAAAGAGATAATAATTACCTCCCTTTTTAGAAAACAAACAAAGGTATCAAAAAAAAGTTTCAAGATAGACATAAACGGAATTTCTGATCCATTAGAAATGTGCAAAAATATTATTTCGGCATAAATCCTTATTTATCCTTATTTAACTACCAATTAGAATTTTTGCCCAATGTTCACCGGAAGTGCATTACACAGGTCTTACCTTAAATTTGTGCACCCTAAAGCAAACTTGAAAGAAGGTACAGTCTCATTTTAGGTCTGTACCCTTTGCTTGTCTAGTCATGCCTATACATGTACAAGGTAAGATGACAAATTTCAGAGTTTTACTGAATTATATTTTCAGCCGTCGAAAGAGGTCGGGTTTATATATTTGGCATTGAAAGAGTTAAAAATATCTTTCTAAAACTAGTTGCCAAGACCCCGTAGCTCAGTCGGTAGCGTACAGGACTTGAGAACAGGAGGTCGCTGGTTCGATCCCCCGGCTTGGCCAATTTCTTTCCGAGGACTGATGATAGTCATTGCGACAGGATTCATTCCTCTCTCACCGCTGACCATTGTTTCGACGATGGTTATGTGGGAAAGTAGACAGTGGCTTGGAAAGAATATTGTGCGTAGTACTGGGAAAAGAAACTCCAGGAAAGCATGGATAGGTGCACTGGTCGCCGTGATATGACTGAAATAATGTTGAAAACGGCGTTAAACACCACACAATCAATCAATCTAAAACAGTTTGTCGTACCAAACGACAAACTTTTAGGTTTGTCCAAATTGAAAGCATTCTCAGACGACAAATTAGATACAACTTATACGGTAGGATTTGTTTCTAATAGGGTAGAAAACATTGCGGGAAAAGGAGAAAATGTTGGTTACCAACATTTTCTCCTTTTCCCACAATGTTTTCAAAAGGCCTCTTTCTCAGGGTCGTTGAAAGTCGGGATTATGTGGTAGAGGGTGAAAATTAAATACAAGAAAAGGTTTTAGAAAATTTGGCAAAGGAAGGAAATTGTACGTTTTGAGCATGTCTCCTTTTTTTTTTTTTTTTTCACATGTTTTTTGGTCAAAAAATTGGTTTGCTTCAAGATGCTAAAGATCGTCTGAAGAGGGTAATAAGTGAATAAACATCACTGTATACGTTTACATTTAACATTTTGCTAGACACCAAAACTTTAGACTGTTCCAAACTGAAAGCATTTTGCAGATGCCAAAACTTTAGACTGTTCCAGATTGAAAGCATTTTGCAGATGCCAAAACTTTAGACTGTTCCAGATGGAAAGCATTTTGCAGATGCCAAAACTTTAAACTGTTCCAGATGGAAAGCATTTTGCAGATGCCAAAACTTTAAACTGTTCCAGATTGAAAGAATTCACAGACGACCAATTAATTTTTGCCAACATAATGGGATTTTACTGAATAAGGGCATAACACTTAAGCTGCTAAGCGCGACTCATTGACAGTGTAGATCAAGATCAGACTGCACAGAACGTGCAGTCTGATCTTGGATCTATACTGTCCGATATGGAGATATTTTTCTAAAAAAAAAAGTTTGTAACAGTATAATTCGGGTTTTTGCTATAGGCTTGAAAGTTTCATTTAAGTTATATAGCAGGATATGGCTAAATGTGGGAAAAGGAGAAAATGCTGCTTACCATTATTTTCTCCTTTTTCCACTTTGTTTTGTTCTCAAAAGCCTAGTTTCTCAGTATCAGTATTTGGTAAATGGTTTAAAGTATGTAGACAGCATAACGACGGACATCTTCATAATTGGATTCCATGAAAATGTTTACAGCGTAAGATTCGTTAATGAACTAACTGTATCATCCGCTTCAAGGATTCAAAAAAATAATTATTTTCCAAGAATTCTATTCCGAAATTTGCGGTCACAAAAACACAAATTCCTCATCTTCAACAAGCAAACACGTATCACTATGGTTGTCCAATCCCTTTAAATGAACTGACGTAATTTGTCCAACTGAAAGAGAAGCCGTTTTTAATGAACAGTTTCCAGCAAGTACAATGCGTACTTCTCCCAGAATTCATCATTGATTCATACGCTGATCAAATATCACAGAAAAATAGTTCGTTAAGTTTACCTTACTTGCTTGGGATTGTATACCTGTAACCCTTTACCAAACGACAAAATAATAGACTTGTCCAAATTGGAAGCATTTTGCAGACGATAAAATGATTGTGACTCAAAAATTGAAATTTCTTATTGGAGGTGTAGAAAATATTGTGGAAAAGGGGAAAAATGCAGGTCACCAGTATGTTTTCAAGAGCCTTCTCTGTTAAAGTTGTTAGATCTCGGGGTTCTGTGGTGAAGGATTAACAGCAATAGAGAGACTAACAGCGATGACCGACCAAATTTAATGTATAAAAAGGTTGATCTTTTACCATATTCTTCGAAAAAAGAAAACAATTATACTCACGTATAGCTTTCTCTTGATCTCAATATACAGAGAAACTTTTAGACTTTTGAGTAGTTTTAACTCTTGAGAACAGGAGGTCACTGGTTCGATCCCCGGCTTGGCCAATTTCTTTCCGAGGACTGATGATAGTCATCGCGACAAGATTCATTCCTCTCTAACCGCTGATCATTGTTTCGACTATGGTTATGTAGGAAAGCAGCCAGTGGCTTGGAGAGAATATTGTGCGGAATACTGGTAAAAGAAACTCCAGGAAAACATGGACAGGTGCACAGGCCGCCGCGATATAACTGAAATAATGTTGAAAACGGCGTTAAACACCATACAGTCAATCAGCTTTAACTCTTCTGTTGCTATAGAGACACGGGAGTCTGTGTTTTAACCCTTTATCATACAACCTCGACTTTTAACGACCCTGATGAAGACAGCTTTTGAAAACAATGTGGGAAAAGGAGAAAATGCAGGTAACCAGCATTTTCTCCTTTTCCCTCAACGTTTTCTTAATTTCCAAATACTATTTCATCATTTGAGTCTCACCTGATTCGCCGTCTGCAAACGCTTTTAATTTGGACGAGTCTAAAATTTTGTTGTTTAGTGAGAGTTTTGGGAAACAAAGAATCTACCATTTGCGTAATGATTATGCACAGGAAAGTTCGAAAATCACGGTAAGGAATAACGATAACTGTTTGTTACGCTACCTTCAACTATATTTCAGTTACATGTATGTCACGGTTGTAACTCACTTCTTCATGTCTTAACTGTGTTTCACCAGCACCAGGCTGGGGCTCTACAGTGTCAAGGACACTCACGTATGACCCCGCGCCGTCTGCGAGGTTTGCACTCAAGAATTTGGATAAAAAACTAACGCCATGAATAATGGGCATTGAAAGATCCCTACAAGCATGATAAGAAACAAGGATGTTTAGTCCTTTACAATTTTTTAAACAAAATAGGTAGTTTCACGCGTATATTGATTTTAATATGAGGCTACGTATCCCCTTAGGGTTCACCTAGTTTCAGACAGGTTAGCAGATGGCAGCTTTAGCCATGTGAAACGTAAAACACGAAAAAGAATGAAAACAAATAGAAACAGGCATTCAAAGTTTTTATCAAAATATATCTAGTCCTTTCTTCCTTCTAGGATCATATAGCAAGAAATTCTTGATTCTTTTCAGGTAAACTACCTTTTCTGTCGCCATACACAAATGTACAGTTGCTATGATGGCCTATCGCTGTAGCCAATAAAATGTTATCTTTTTTTTTTGTACAGGAAGTCTGAAAAGAAAGCCAATAAACTGCAGGGAACAAGTCAACCAGTTAAAAAATTAATATGTCTGGTACTATCGGACAAAAGCCTTACTGTTACAAGATACGAAAAACATGACTGAGCCAAGCTCTGTGAAAAACGGGCTTGATGCATCTGCAAAAAGTATCGACCCTTGTCAGCCTGCGCGGACCGCGCAGGCTGACATGGGTCGAAACTTTTTGCTTCTTTATAAATTTTCTGCATGTCCGAGGACCATTCTACCTCATGATGCGATCGTTTGTTGGGCAAAATGGATTTTAAGGATCCCTATTTGTAAGATAACTTGCTTGGTATAATACGTCACGGAGATGCATTAAATCCCGTTTTGCCATAGCATGGCATCACATTGTTCACCTGAAGACATGGAGAATAAAAGCATTTTCCCGCACGCTATCGATCCTGCGGACATAAATCATTTTAATTGTAAAACGAACTGTAAGGTTTATTAACTTTTCTCAAAGATGCATTTGATTTTTGGATCGATGTATCGGATCAGTTTTCTCAGACTAAAGTATTTACAGCTGAATGGGCCGAAAATCGTTACGGTTACCGGAATCTGTGGTTTTCTAGCTACCCGCACCAGAGTTCGGTTTCACGAAAAAAAACTTAAGTCTCTAATTAAGCTCAAGTCCACTTTTGGACTCAGTTTCTGACTCAAGTTGAGTTTGTATTCTATGACCTATTTCATTAACATTAACAGATTTCAGTAACGTTCTCAAATCCAAGGTTGACATGACGTTTTAGACTCAACTCAGCAAAATAATGGACTTAAGTCTGGTAAGTGAGTTAAGCCCGTTTATTTTGCTGAGAGCCAAGCTCCCGTAGCTCAGTAGGTAGCGTACAGGACTTGAGAACAGAAGGTCGCTGGTTCGATCCCCGGCTTGGCCAATTTCTTTCCGAGGATTGATAATAGTCATTGCGACAGGATTCATTCCTCTCTCACCGCTGACCATTGTTTCGACGATGGTTATGTGGGAAAGCAGCCAGTGGCTTGGAAAGAATATTGTAAAGAGTACTGGTAAAAAGAAACTCCAGGAAAGCATGGATAGGTGTACTGGCCGCCGCGATATAACTGAAATAATGTTGAAAACGGCGTTAAACACCATACAATCAATCGATCAATATTTTGCTGAGTTGAGTCTGAAACGTGTCCGCTCTGGGTTTGAAAAAGTTTCTAAGTCTGCCAATGGTAGTGAAATGCGTCTCAAACAACGACTTTTAAGTCGAAAAATGAGTCCGTTAGAGGATTTGAGCGAAATAAGAGACTACAGTTTTTTCGTAAAATCCGGCCCAGAGGTAGCCTGTAAGCCCGGTCCATTTTGATGTACGTATAGATTTTTCGGGAAAATTTTCAAAAGAAAGATTCGAAAGCTTCTGAATAGAGGGTCTTGCAGCGTGAAGGGTTTTCAGTTTTCTGTACACTTTATTTCCCTTAAAGGCCCAGTAGCCGCCAAAAGTAAACAATGCAAGTTCTAAACTGCATTTACATTAAAATAGTACCGTTTAAAACCATGGAAACTATTGAGAAGATGGTATTTTATGACTAGTTTTACAATCCATTTTTCTGCCAGCGATTAATATTCCGACCGACCATACAATAACAGGTTGTCACCTTCACAATAAATTCCATACCTTTAAATGGTATACATTGTATTTTAAATCTAAATGCATTCTAACACCCGCATTGTTTACTTTTGGCCGATATTTGGCCTTTAAAATTTACTGCCGAATTTATGATCAGAAAATCTTGTAGAAAAGTTTACATAATCTGATGTAAATTTGACATTTACAGAGATATCTGCTTACGAGGACAGTAAAAGTTCGAGTCTATGTCAGCCGCGCAGGTGACTCTGGTCATGTGATTTCAAGTACCCTTGGGTAAAGCACTGCAAATGCATGGCTTAACACTTTACGACACACACAATCCCGAGTTTAATCGATCCTGAGAAAGAGGTCCTTTTAAAACATTGCTGGAAAAGGAGAAAAGGATGGTTCATAGCATTTTCTCCTTTTCCAACAATGTTTTCTACCCTATCGTACACAAATTTCTTTATTTGAGTCACATCTAATTTGTCGTCTGCAAATGCTTTGAATTCGGACGAGTCTAAAATTTCGCTATGTGTTAGAAGAGTTAATAATAATGAAACCAAGAAAAGACATAGATAAGTAGATACGTGTGTCGCCTGTTATAAGCAGAGCAAAACGCCATTCAAACAAACAAACAAACAAACACAGAAATCAAACGAATGTTTAACCTAGTTGAACTGAATCAGAATGGAATGCTTCAATGTGTTTGTTTTTACTTTTTAACCCTTTACCAAACGACAAAATTTAAGACCGGTCCAAACTAAAAGCAATCGCAGACGTCAAATAAAATGTGGTTCAGATGATGTCATTTGTATTCAAAAGGGACTAAAACATTATGGGAAAGAAGAAAATGGTGGTTAGCAGCATTTTCTTCTTTTCCAAAAATGTTTTCATTAGGCTTCTTCCTTAGGGTCGTTAAAACCCAGGGTCCGTATTCACCAACCATTCTTAAGAATGTTCTTTGTCTTGTTCTTCAGAATTTTCTACATTTGAAAGTAACACAACTTCTGATTGGCTAAACCATTTGGTTTAGCCAATCAGGAGTTGTATTACTTTCAAATGTCGAAAATCATGGAGAATAAGACTAAGAATATTCTTAAGAATGGTTGGTGAATACGGACCCAGGACAGTTAGGTAAAGGGTTTACAAGACGGCCTCCTGCACACGACCTTTTCGTCCTTGCTGCATATCTCTTTGATAAGAAAGGATGCGTAATGCTGTTACGAAAGGGGGTTTAATGCATCTCTGTGATGCATTATACCAAGCAAGTCGTCACTTACTTATAAATCCATAAAGAAAATTTTGTCGAATAATCAAATGAATCAATGGATAGAATGATCTTTGTACATGCAGCAAATTTAAAAAAGCAAAAAGTTTCAAGCCATGTAAGCCTGCGCGGACTGCGCAGGCTGACATGGGTCGATACTTTTTACAGATGAGTTAAATCCCCTTTTCACAGAGCATGGGTCAAATGTTATAAAGCAAAATCACTTGTCTGGCAATGCAATTACTCGTTATGACGTCAGAGATTGTTTCTCGCAACAATAGGGTTACGGATTTGTTGACGTGAAAGTCCCCTATATTTTTCCAGTAAGAAGAGCTGGCTAAAGCTTTGCTCGAGCACTCCTCCTCCCTTCCCCCCTTCTTCTTCTTCTTCTTCTTCTTGATTGACTGATGGATGGATAAATGGATGGATGGATCGACCAACCGAGTCGATGGATGGATCGACCAATCGATCGATTGATTGATTGGCTACTCTCGCTGTGATGTGGGTAATCCTAAAAACTGACCGACTCATCACGCGATTCGAACTCGGACCTCTGTTCTCGGAAGATGTTTTAAACATCAACTAAAAAAGACATTTCTTATTCTTTCAAACACTTGTTTGGTATTATGCATCACGGAGAGGCATTAAACCACCTTTTGACAAAAGGGGAAGCAAGCCATTACATAATTATAGATCTGTAAAATATAATTTGTATTATGATCTACGGATTCATGAAGTGAACTGGTCCTTTGACATTCAGGAGGTTAACAATTAGCAAAAAGTTTCGAACCGGGTCAGCCTGTGCGAACTGCACAGGCTGACCTGGGTAGATACTCTTTGCAGATGCATTAACCCTTTACCGCACAATTACGCCTTTTGACGCCCCTGGGAAAGTATCCTTTTGAAAACATTGTGGGAAAAGGAGAAAATGCTGGTAACCAGCATTTTCTCTTTTTCCCACAATGTTTTTCTACCCTATCAAAGAAAAATTGCACCATTTTAGCCAAATTGAAATTGTCGTCTGCAAATGCTTTCAGTTTGGAGAAGGCTAAAATTTTGTCATCTGGTAAAGGGTTAAAATCCATTTTGTCTGCCAACCGACTGAATCATGGGGTTCAATGGTCCCTTTACATGTAGGAAATTTACCAAAAGCAAAGAGTTTCGACCCAGGTCATCCTGCGCAGGGTGCGCAGGCTGATCCGGCTCGTTACTTTTTGCAGATGCATTAAACCCCCTTTTCACCGAGCAGGGCTGATATATAATGGCGTGTCGTCAATCTATACGTTTGTATTTTAGCATTTGTTGGAGTATTCGTTCGTTAAGGTTTATATATCTTTTTATCCGGTGCTTTTGTTGAGAGTCAAATCGTGCGTAGAACAAAACGAAGGGAAATAACTGTGTCTATAGCATAGAAATCGCCTGCACTAGGTCTGTAAGAGTCATCGAACACAAGTAATCACTGGCGACAAGTGGTGTCACACCACTGGTTTTTGGCCACATTGAAAAGAGAGCGAAATCGACAATGTTTAGAGTTCCACAGATCGCTTAACGGCAAAATTCTGGCTTCTCGGTCTGTTGTTCTTCAAAGTATGACCATAGGCCTACAAAAAAATGCAAAAAAAAAACAATATGTCAACCGATTGCGTTTTTCGCTAAATTCCAACCAGTACAGGCACCCTAAAATTTGCCCTCTGAGGAACACCTGTTCACGGCATGACCCCAACTTTTTGTTCCTCCAGTAATACAAAATAGTCCTGTCAAAGTACATTGGTATAAATGCATCTAAGTGGTCCCCCAGTGCCTAAATTTGAAGCAAATCTAAATTATATACCTCCAAGCCATCTCGGCTCCATGAAACAGTGCAGCAGAAGTGCTACTGCAAAATTTCATATGGGACTACTTTTGATACTACGACCCGGAAGCAGTCTCGCAGTGGTGCGACACCAAGTAATCAGCAGCCGAAGCCAAATACGGATTTTACTAGTTCATGTAGTTCAACAACCTATTTTCCTTAAAAACCCGCCACTAATATTACCTGTGAAACGAACAGATGAATATCAGCTTTTACGTCCATGTAGTCTGATCATGGTCGACTCTTCCTTTCTAAATCACGTTTTAAAGCCTAAATGCCCAATGGCGGCCAAAAGTAAAGAATACGGGTGTTTAAAAACGCTTTAAAAAGTAAAACATACCATTTGTTGTATGGTCGGTCCAAGTGTCAGTCGCTGGCAGAAAAATGAATTTTTAAAGGTTGCAAAGTCGTTGTATCTTTTGTTTACTTTTTACCTACTTTTACAATTTATGTTTTCTGCCAGCGACTATAATGCACTGGTGATATTCTGTCACTTGTATATACACAAAAAATACAAAACAAGAGCACGGAAAAGGGTATTATATGTTAGCCATGCTGTGGCAAAATGGGGTTTAATGCATTGCGATAACTGTCGACCCAGGTCAGCCTGCGCAGTCCGCACTTGCTAAATATAATGGATTACGGAGATGCATTTAGCCCTCACACACACACACACACACACACACACATATATATATATACATACATACATACACACACACACACACACACACACACACATATATATATATATATATATATATATATATATATATATATATATATATATATATATATATGTATGTATGTGTGTGTGTGTGTGTGTGTGTGTGTGTGTGTGTGTTTCAAATTTCGGATTTATTTTAAAAATGTGCACTTCGGAATGTTTGTTATTGTTTAAATGATGTATCTGATTTTTATCTTATATATTCTGACCGTTATACTATAACACTTGGTTGACTGATTGATTGATTGATTGTATGGTATTTAACGCCGTTTCGACATTATTTCAGTTATATCACGGCGACCAGTGCACCTATCCATGCTTTTTCAAAAAAGTCACGTGATCGTTTGTTTGGATGGACGTTTGTTTATCATCGGCTTCAAAAATTATCTGATATGTGACATTTTCCTATCTAATATGCGTCTAGATGATTGAACATTGAAACATCTGAGTGAGTACAATGCGAATCAGGGATCAATGAACATTTTTTTGGTCTTGATGTGCTTGTGAATTCGATATTTTTTCGTCGTTACAGATTAGTCTATACCCCACCTACCAGATATATTATGTGGTGTTGTGTAAAGTGTTTAACAAAAAGAGTTAAAAGTGTTCACGTATATACCCAGAGGCGCATACTGCGAACAATTGAATTGTATTTCTCACGCTTTGTCCAATTTGATCAATCACCGCTCTGAGTATCAGCAAGGGTAGTTAACTAACGAAAAGGATAATTTTCTAACAGTGTATTAGCGGCACTAAAATTAACATTGAAAATCCTGACTTTGAATTAACTTTGATTAATTAGCTGATCTGTACGACATGAATGCAGAGGCAAAGTGTAACCAAGCAGCTGAAACAGATACCGTGTCAACCCCTTGTAACACAGCAGATTCCAAAAAGCGTCCTCTATCCTCCCCTTTAGATCTCTGTGAAGCTAAGAAACAGATAGTAATGAGTGAGCTTACGTCTAGCCCTGACATCAGCAGTCCAGTTACTCATGGGGATCATTCGAGTTCTGATACTTCCACTACGTATAGTGGTCACACATGCACACCAAACATTTCTCTCGATGAAAAAGAAATGACAGCCCTCGCAGGTGCCCTTAAGTCATCCTTTCAGCTTGACATACAAGAGATGATCAGCAATGTGTTACCTTCGACAGTACAATCTGTTGTTGACGGTGTTTTGCAGGGTCTACACGAGAGAATTGCAAGCCTGGAAGCTATAAATGAAAATCTGGTAAAGGAGAATGATTTGCTTAGATCGGAGAACAGTTTGCTGAAAGTAAAGGTTGAAGAGCTAGAAATCACATCAGACAATTTGGAACAGTACAGTCGACGAAATAATCTTAGAGTAAGTGGCATTCCAGAGACTCCGGCCAATAGCAACACAGACAAAGTGATTCTGGATCTTTGTACATACTTGGGTCTATATCCCTAGGTGAATCGGATATCGACAGATCACATCGTGTCGGAAAACCAAATGGCCCCAAACCTAGACAAATCATAGTAAAATTCACGTCCTATCCCGCCAAAAATTTTACAAAGCAAGAACACAGCTGAAAGAGACTCACAGAAACGTGTATGTGAACGAATATCTTATGAAGAATCGTAACAAACTGTTGTTCGATGCAAGACAACTTTTGAAGCGTTCTCTGGTCAACGGAGTTTGGTCATCTGATGGAGTCACAGTGTCTCAAAGGGCTTCTTCCACAGGGTCTTTAAAAGATTATGTTGTACATGGTTAAAAAAGATCTGATTACAGGACAAAACTTCTATTTTTGCACCTGTTTTGAAAATTTTACAAAATGAATGTAATTATCATTTGTTTGCTTGAATAATTATTCTTTCTTACAGGGAATATAAATATATAAAACACTAGATCTACGTCTATCTATATGTATGTAATTAGCCACCATGGAATGTCTGTAAACAACCATACGAGTCATGCTGTGTGAAAAGGGGACTTAATGCATCTGCAAAAAATATCGGCGCAGGCTGACCTGAGTCGAAACTTTTTGCTTTTGGTAAATTTTCTGCATGTCAAAGGACCAATGTACCCATGATTCAGTCTGTTGTCAGACAAAATGAATTTCATGGGTCCATAATTACATAATGACTTGCTTGATATCACGCATCGCAGAGATGCATTAAGCCTCCTTTTGCCAGAGTATGGCTCATGTCTACATACCTTCTTTGTCTTCGGGTACACTCGTATGAAGACCGAGCCTGTTAGAGCAGTCGATAACGTACAGGACTTGAGGCCGTGGAGGTCGCTGATTCGATTCTCCGGCTCGGCCAATTTCTTGCCGAGGATCGATGATCATTGCAACAGAATTCATTCCTCTCTCAATACTGGTCATTGTCTCGACGATGACTATGTAAGAAAGCAGCCAGTGGCTTGGAAAGATTATTGTGAGAAGTACTGGTAAAAGAAACCCCAGGAAAGGATGGCTAAGTGCATTGGCTGTCGCGATATAACTGAATTATGTTGAGAACGGCGTTAAGCACGATACACGCATACAAGTAAATACTCTTACATACATAGAACCCTTGCACCGCTTTCAGTAACGTTTAGAGCTGCTAATACAAGGGCTGTGAGTTCGAGTTTCCGTCGAGGCTTATTGATCAAGTATTCGTGAGAGTAATTTTGACATTGTCAATTCTTCTCTTATCGCCGCATGTCGTTTCTGTTCAGTTTAATTTTATAAGGAAAACCCACGATGCTTCGTGATATAATTGGATTGCTAATGAAATAGGTGCTGGCGACAGAATCAACCAATCTACTTTAGGACAATAAACAACCATGGTATGATCTACAAGCACCATCGCTTTCACTGAAATAGGCCTACTCCAGAAAGCGGCGTAAAACACAATTCACCAAAGCAAATGATTTGCACCAAAGACAATTTAAGTAATTTTTCCGCAAACGTAAATGAAAAATCAAAGATAAATAAGCCCTAGCTGAGTTTGTAAAGAAAGAAAAGAGGTATTCATAAAGTTTTCAATATAACTAACGTGTTTACGTTAATGAGACAATACTTCATAGATAGCAATCAAAGCTTGTGGAATCTCGTATAAACGAAAACAAACTAATTGTTGTTACGCCTGTGTTTCGTTGTCCTCTAATTGATAACCTAACAACACTTGCTATTGTTTTTTGTTTTCTCAAACGCTTCTTGAAAAATAAAAAAAAATGCTCAAAATAAGCAGTTTCTACATTTGTCTAAATCTATTTTTTTTTACTTCCCTAATTAAGACAAGTTCAGACAAAATTATCCTTTTGCCACACAATCCCTGGTTTAGTTTAAACATATTTTATTCATGAAGTGAATGGGGTCGGGCCACAAGTTCTTACAACTTAGATTCGGCCCTTCCCCTACAATCAAATTAACAACAGATGAAAGATAATGGAAACAAAACATATAGAGACATGGTGTAAATAATTAAATATAGAAAAAAAACAAAGAAAAAATGTACACTAAAACAAAAACAGAAATAAGGAGAAATTGATAAAGAGAGGAGAAAAATAAACAAAAGAGGAAGAAAAAAAAAAGTAGAGTAGAAATAGAACTAATAAGGAAAGAAAAAGGGAGAATGAGAAACTGGATGCGATCCCTGGTAACCAGGATTTCTCCTTTTCCAACAATGTTTTCTACCCTTTAAAATATGTCTCTCATCATATCAGCCACAATGACTAGTCCGCGTGTAAATGCTTAAAAAAAAAAGACGAATATTGAATTTATTTGAGTGGTAAAGAGTTAAATTCGTAATACCATAAAGGCTTCTCAAGTATAATATTTATGTACCCTTGGAAACGATCCATGCTCCGGCTAAAGGGGTTTTTGAAGCATCTCCGTGATGCATTGTACTAGGCAAATCATCTTGTAATTATGGGTCCATAAAATCCTTGTTGTTTAAAAACCGACTAATCGTGAGGTAAGAACGGTCCTGTGACATGCAGAAAATTGACCCATAGCAAAAAGTTTTGATCCATGTCAGCCTGCGCTCACTGCGCAGGCTGACATGGGTCAAAACTTTTTGCTAATGTATTAAGCCCCCTTTTCAAATAGCATGGCTAAAATCATAGCGAAAAGGCGCCATCGTCGGTTGTAGACCATGTACATCACCAAATAGTTCCACACGAAATAGCAAAGTTGCACATAATTCACCAGAGATATTTTCAAACCAAACTGCAGAAATACGATTTAGACCTTTCCTTCCATTGTATGGAAGTTACCTTTACCATTGATTGACTGATTGTATGGTGTTTGACGCCGTTTTTCAACATTATTCGAGTTACATCGCGGCGACAAATGCACCTATCCATGTTTTCCTGGAGTACTTCGCTCAATAATCTTCCCAAGCCACCAGCTGCTTTCCCACATAACCATCGTAGAGACAATGGTCAGCGGTGAGAGAGTAATGAATCCTGTCGCAATGACTATCATCAATCCTCGGAAAGAAATTGGCCGAGCTGGGGATTCAAACTAGCGACTCCCTGTTCTCAAATCCAGCACACTACCGACTGCGCTATCGGAGCTAGGCTAACCTTGTATCAAGCAATGCTGTGGTTTAGCAACCCAAAGGTAAGAGGCTTTAGAAAACAGCGAAAAAAAAAAAAGGAGAAAAGTTTGGTTAGTAGCATTTTCTCCTTGCTAACAATGTTTTTACTCTTTTAAAGGCATTGAATCGAATTGTTCAAGACACGTCTAATTTGTCGATTGCACACGCTTTCAATTTTGATAAGTCTGAGAGTTCCTTGCCTGGTAAAGCGTTTAAACTCTTAACTACACCGCACAATTTTAGACCTCTCCAAATTGAAAGCATTTCCAGACGACCATTTCAATGTGGCTCAAATAATGCGATTTTTTTATAGGGTAGAAAACATTGTGAGAAAAGGAGAAAATGCTGGTTACCAGCATTTTCTCCTTTTCCCACAATGTTTTTGAAAGGCTTCTTCCTCAGGGTCGTTAAAAGTCGGCATAATGTGGTAGAGTATTAAGCGACAACATCAAATGAAATATACAAGCCCAGTGTCGGTCGAAAAATTTATTGCATTACATTCATAATAATTTAATCTCGAAGTTACAAAAAAAAGAGAAAAATAAGCATTATTAATGAAGTAACTACATTATACAAAAAAATGCGTAATCAGTCACACAGAGTTGAAATTGCACTTTTATAATGTTTGTTTGAATAGGTTTGTTTCTAAGCCGCTTACAACAATATTTACGGTAAGTCTTTACCTCACGACAAAATCTAAGACTTGTCCAAATTGAAAGCAATTGCAGACGACATTTTAAATGTGGCTCAAATGATGAAATATGTCTTTGAATGGGTAGAAAACAGTGTGGGAAAAGGAGAACATGCTGGTTACCAGCATTTTCTCCTTTTTCCACAATGTTTTCAAAAGGCTTCTTGCACAGGTCGTTAAAACCCGGGATTGTGTGGTAAAGGGGTTTAAGTAATAAAGTTGCTAATAGCGACAGCGCACCTATTCGTGCAGATACCTTTTCTGGATTTCATCTGTGCTTGGCTAGAATTCTGCAGCGCCCTGCCAAAGAACATTCCAACATGAGCTGCTCCGCAAACAAGATAGCCAGATAAAGCGGTTACTGCGCAGGATGATTTGGGTCGATACTATTTGCAGATGCATTAAAACCGCTTTTCACAGAGCATGGCTCATATATCGGGGCATGATTCTGCTGCGCCCTGCCATAAAACATTCAGACATTTTATATCGTGTTAGTATTTTTTTATCAGAAAAAGGTTTGGACATTAATCAATCAGTCAAAAAGACAAAGCTGTTCTAATTTGAAGGTGTCAGAATATTTAACAAATAATTATCGAAAAGTGCTGATCTTTGATCAATACTATCCGCTAAAGTCAAGGGTTAATATCTGCCTATGGCGCAAATCAGCTTGGTCTTCAACCCCAAGGCTAGTTTCTGTATTAGCTGAGATACAAAAAGTTCATCCCATCCACTTAAATGAAAGCTACTATTATTTTTTACTTGTAATCAGAACGAAGGTTTACAGATGACTATTCACCCAATTGACACTGTCGATCTTTCCTAAATGGCAGTATCGTCGGTAAATGGACTGTTAATGGTAATATTTGCCTGCCATTATCAGCAAGTCTAAGGCACAAACAAAACCTTTAAGACAGGTGACTGTTTAACTCGTTTGTCAGACAACAAAATTTTAGAGTCGTCTATTAGCATTAATTTTTGTGAACGACACGTCAAGTGTTATTCAAATTATGTATTTTGTCTTCAAAATGACAGGATAGCAAACACTGTAGGAAAAGAAGAAAATGCTGACTGCCAGCATTTTCTCCTTTTCCACGATGTTTTCAAAAGCTCTCCTCCTTGGAATAGTTAAGACACGAGATTGTATGTTAAAGAGTTCACGCATCAAGTTTAAGTTTTGGAACATAAAAAAGTAGTTGCTTCATACAGGCGGCTGTTAAATCAGAGCTCCAGATAAGAGGGAATGATGGTATTCTAAATCTATTATTTCTCTTGCAAACCCTATGTTGTGGGTACTCATGAGAGTCGTCTCATCGAGACGATTCTAACATAGGGTTTAATGGAGAATAATTAATATTTTCAATTTTGAAATCAAAATCACTCCCTCTATCTGGAGCTCTGGTTAAATACGTACAACAGGTTTGACCGTACTTTGTGTGTTAAAATGCCAATTTCAGAAGTTTTTCGAGTAATTTCTAGGGTTGTCTGATTTTCGTTGACTTTTTGTGATCCATATGGTATTTGCAATTTTCAAACACACACATGGATGCTAGGTGGTAATCATTCGGCTTCTCTTTCTCCATAGAAATTAATGTCGGAACATCATTTAAAATATCCGGGACCTCTTTGTCCTTATTGCCTGATTTTACTCTACTAATTTTCTTTTTCTTTCTTTTACTGTCTGTCCTATGCCTGTCTTTTCGAGGTCTACTACGGTCCTCATCTAAAGTTTTTATATCGGTCACTGTGTCTTTAATCACCGGTAATACTACTTTGTGGTTGGGACGTATGTCCCTGTCAGGTGTCCCGTCACGTGACATTTGATCTTGTATCTGAGGAAGAAAGAGATGAAGTTCTGTATGAGATTCTAACTTCTTAAAGTCAACTGTCCGCGATTTTCCTTGATCTTTTCTAGTTTCAGGTTTTGTAGGTGTTGGTGTACGTTCGGGAGTCTGATAACTTTCATCGTCTTCGTCCTCCTCTATGAAAGTTTCGTCGTCTTTATTTCTTTGGACAGATTTAACCTCAGGAACCAAGTCGTCCACGGTTTTAGATTTTGTAATAACTGGCATTGACGTTACATTACTAGAGCGTGTGCTATATGGTTCCGAGCGAGTATACCGTAACACCGTCTGTTCTGTTGTCTCCTCTACATTACCTTGACTTTGCGTTTCTTGTTCAATATTATCAAACTTATCTTCATTAATCTCAGTTTCACTCTGGGCAAGATACTGTAATTTTTCAGTGGCTTCTATAAGTCTGTGAAACGTTGGGGACTTGCTTCTTGGGTGAAAGCCGTGTTTCGATGGCGTCAGTGTCTTTAATTTCTCTCTCTGGAATTTCCATCGATACTGAAGTGGTTTCACAAGCTCGGCGAAAAACTTCATATCCGGCTGTTCACTCTCTTCCGGTATTTGAATAATGCGATTCCTACGCGCAAGCATGGATGACGCTGCCAATGTCGGATAGCCGGATCTATATTGACTTTCAGCCTCTGCTAGAACTTCATTGGCGGCTTTATCGTCAAAGACACGTACAACCTGGTTTACATCGTGGTTGTTGGTGGTTGTTTTTCTGGCAAGCGCAAGGTTTGTGGGTCCATCTATAGGCACAACATTAGTCCTGAAATGAGATTCAATAAGGGTAATTATCATCTTTCCTCTTTTTCAAGCTGATATTAACCTTTACGCTGCACTAAATGCGACTCAGTGCGCCATATTGCGGACAGCGTAGACCAAGATAAAACTGCACATTACGTGCAATTTGATCAAGCATCACATGGTTCAATAAGGTGAGATTTTCCGCTGAAAACAACTTCGAATGCGTAACATAATCGGTTTTCTGGAATTGGCTGGAATTTTTTATTTAACCTATTTTGTTGTTTAAGGGTTGATTTTCAGGTTTTCTTTTCAACATGCAACACCCTACAATAATTCGAGGCACACAGTGCTACCATCTAGTTCTTAATTCTAAGATAAGCTGTCTGATTGCCTGAGACGACCTGTCTTACCCAATAAAATGCATAGTCTTGGAAGTTGGAACTGAATTTAGAATTGTTGCTTATATGGCTATATACATAGATACATTTACGTGAATATCATTTCTTTTTTACCCAAGCTTCTAGTTTTTGCTGAAGTAAATGATCGACGAGACAACCAGTGACAGGTGTGTGTAGTTTAATTTGTTAAACTTGTTTTTCTCCGAAGGTGCGACGAAACTATATTTTCATTCGCTTGGAAGTTATGCCTTATTGTGACTGCGTGACAGTTGTTTAAAATCTAAAGTTATCGAACGAATCCATCTTAAGTTTTGTAAACGCGTTTTGCAAGTACAAACTAGTACAAGTACGATGGCAGTTTATGGTGAGCTCGGTCGATTTCCGATGTACATACTAAGATATCATAAGATGATCAAATATTGGTTTAAAGTGTTGCATACCAACAAGATCATATTGAAAAGTGTTTATCTGCAGTCTTTACATGATTTTACCTGTGGCAAAAGAAATTGGGTTTTTAACGTTAAACATATTCTGGATATTTATGGCTTTTCGGATGTTTTTATCAATCCCTCAACTTACAACTCAGTGCTAATTTTGAGTTTTTTGAAAGAGAAAATGGTAGATTGTTTTAAACAAGAATGGTTTTCATATATCAGGGATAGTAGCTCTCTGATACTGTACAAAAATATTAAATCTTCTCTTTGTTTAGAAGAGTATTTAAATGTTTTGCCTCTTTCACTTCGTTCCCACCTATGTCGAATTAGAGTATCTGCACACTCTCTTCGTATTCAAACAGGCAGATTTTCAAAGAACAGAACCCCGCGAGGTGAAAGAATATGTCTAGCATGCAGTAGGAACGAGGTCGAGGACGAATTTCACTTTATGTTCATCTGCCCAAGGTATAATGTTTTATGTAGGCAATACATTGATAATGTCTACCTTAGAAATCCAAGCATGTTTAAGTTGGTTGAACTTTTTACCAAACAAGAGAAAAGAATTTTATCAAATGTGGTATTTTATATAAGATCTGCATTGTCAATGCGTTTCCATACTTTCTACCGCTAATGGTGTCGATTCGTCATGATTACTATTAGTATTTACTAGTCATTGTATAAACACGCTATTTACCATTTTACATATCTAGCGAAAATCCTTCGTATGTCATCCTCACTTTATATTATTGTTTCCTATGTAACAGAGAGAGAGAGAGAGACCTTGACAAATGTTTTGTTGAATATAACCTGTAATTTTGACTATGTACACTTGTACACGTCTATTAAAATATCTGTTCTGTTCTGTTTATCACTTTTGTTTTTAGGGTCAATATATTCAAAGTAAAGTTCACACTAATCCAGGCAAAAAGTGCACGATCTAGTCGAAGATTTTAGTATTCCTGAATGATCTGTTTTTAGTTATCACGGGAAAAAATACCACTGTTCAATCCGATTCAAGTGAACAAGTCGGTCCGATGGTACATCAATTATTTATGTTGCAAGTCATGTGATATCGTTTTTCAATTTAGGGTGGGAAATCAACTGATCACATAACTTGAAAGGTTATCAATTCAAAACCAAGGAAATGTAAGAAATCAACTGATCACATGAATAAATTCAACAATGAGAGGCAAAGGCAAAAACCTGTACATGTAGATCTATCTACATGTATTAATAGAGGCAATTCACCATCTTCGCTGATAAAACGGTACAGGCAGTTCACCAAGGCTATGAAGTTTTTCGGCCGTACAATTCGCGGGTACTTTGATGCTATGCATCAATCTAATAATGAGTCATGCTCTGACAAAAGGGCACTTAATGCATGATACCAAGCAAGTCATCACATGATCATGGATCCATAAAGTCCGTTTTGTCCAAGAACCGACTGAATCATGAGGTAAAGTAGTGCTTGGACATGCAGAAAATTTACAGATAGCAAAAAGTTTCGGCCGATACTTTGTTTGGTTCGGTACTTTTTTGCAGATGCATTAAGCTCCCTTTTCACAGAGCATGGCTCATATTCTTGTAGAGCTGCATATAATAACTAGACAGGAATTCTAGTACACATACGTGTCTTAACACTTACGTATCATCCGGTCTGTAGACTTGCGGCCATTTTAACCGCGACATCTGCGGGGGACCAGTATTAATTATTTTTAGGTTTAACATTTTTCAGATCTACACAATTACAGCTATTACTCTAGCAGTCACATGACGCGGAAGAGAGAGTCTTTAATTAGTCAAAACTCAGAAGTAAACAAGTCAGTCTGCTCAAGATCTTTACTAAACTGATACTTCCTCATTATGTCCCTTATAAGTCACTCTGAACATGAATATTAATCTTGTAGGACTTTTAAAAGCTATAAACACGTAACCGTACACTTATTATTAAATCCATTTCTATTCAAATTTAATCTTTCCAGTTTTTACACTGAACAGCCATAGGAAACAACCAGTTACTACTTTTCGTACAATGTATCCAATACAGTAAGAAACCAATATTATTCTTTCTTTCAGATATATGCCTTTGTATTCCATGTGAAAATACATGTATATGGGAGGTTTTTAAAGACCTGTACAGTATATGGTTAACTCTTTACCAGACGACAAAATTTTAGACTCGACTAAACTGAAAGCATTTGCATACAACAAATTACTTGTTTCTCCCTTTTCCCACAATCTTTTCAAACGCCTTCTTTGTCAGGTTCGTGAAAACTCTAAATTGAGTTGTAAAGGGTTAAACTGGTAGTGTATGCATACACATTTAATGTATTTCGTGTTCATCCCATCTAAATTTAGTTAACGTCTCATGTCATGAACAGTAATTTCAGCGCTTTGATTTGAATGATTAATTTTCCCTCCCTCTTGCATAGATGTAGCAGATGTACAACAATCACGACTCTCTAAACATCTGCACTTTTGCATGTTTTGAAAGCATAGTAGAAGAGGAGCGTATCTTTAACGAGCCGTTACTCTTTTTTCCACAAAGTTTTCCATTTAAAAAAAAGCATGACTTGCAAGTTTTATATTCTTCATGTGACCTATAATAATACAGTCACAGGTTAAATTCATTACCCGACAACTTCAAAACTTTACACTTGTCCAACTTGAAAGCCTTTGCAGGCTACAAATCAAATGTTGGTCAAATGATGGGATTTGTCTTCGAAATGGTAGAAAACATTGTGGAAAAAGGAGAAAATGCTGGTGACCAGCATTTTCTCCTTTTTCCACAATGTTTTCTCAAGTCCTCTTCCTTTGGATCGTAAAAGCATGGACTTTTTTAAAGGCTACCAGATAATTCCATAGTGTTGCTCTAGATTATGAGATCATGAAAAATAACAAACATCACACAGAAACTGTTTCTTTCCGAACGGGTTGGTAACTCACACACAGTCTGAGTAAATTGTGCTTATTAATACGCCTAAATACCCTCTGTCTTTTGGTTGAAGAAGATCCTCTGTCTTATCTATAACGTCTAGAGATTAAGTTAACTCGGATTTCACTCAATCAGCTGTCACAGCACTTATCTTAATCTTTTGAAGACTCGTAAGCTCTCTTTTCTCCAAAAACTACTTTGACTTCATAAAAATATCATTGATATAAGAAAAGCCGTCAAAAATCTTGCACAAAAAGCTTATCCTTGCAACAAGCTGTGGTTTCTTTTTGCACTGTTTTAATTTTATCATGGCTGCACAATACAAATATGAAGTCTCTCCTCTCTTTTTGTAACTTTTTACCAACCGACAAAATTTAAAACTTGTCCAATTGAAAGCATTTGCAGACGACAATATAAATGTGACTAAAAAAATAGAAAAGTGATTTTTAAAGGATGGAAAACGTTGTGGGAAAATGGAGAAAAATGCTGGTTATCAGCATTTTCTCCTTTTCCCACAACGTTTTCAAACGCTGTCTTTCTCAGGGTTGTCAAAAGTGGGAATTGTGTGGTAAAAGGTTAATTTGGATTTTCGATTTGTCTCAAGTTTTCCAGTTAGAACGCTTGCTATGGAGAAATAGATAGATCGAGCACAAGAATACCAAGTTCGGCTTTAGGTTCTCCTGCGGACAGTACAGATCAAAATCAGACTACACAGAACGTGCAGTCTGATCTTGTAATCTACACTGTCCGATCTCTTGCTATTCATATTTTGGTCAAAACAGCGAAACATTTGCAATTTTTATTTCTTTCCACTGGCTGAACTATACTATGGCGGTCTTTGAGATCAAACAGATAATTAAGAACGAAAGTCTTTATTACAAGTGAATTTTCCATTCAAAGTCCGTATATAGACATGAAAAATAATCCCACACTTCCATTTGTGTTCAAACTTTCAAACAAGCTTATCTCGAACATTTGACGTTTTGGTCGCGCAATTCTATTGTGACGAAAGCCAGATAACAACAGACTGGTTCTAAGACAATAATAACAGAATGGTTCTATACTTATTGATCCCGATGCACTCGGTCATACTCTAAGGGCATTTGTGGCCAAGAAAATTCTATTAACACTTTAGCCGCTAAGCGCGACTCACTGACCTTTTGCGGACCGTGTAGATCAAGATCAGCCTGCACAAAACGTGCAGTCTGATCTTGGATCTACATTGTCCGATAAGTCGATATTTTTTTCTCCGAAAAATAAGTTTAAAATAACATTATTACAGTTTTTGCTATCGTCTTGAAAGTTTCATTTAACTTATTTACTCAGAATAAGGGTTAAAACTTTATCAGACAATCCCCGAGTTTTAAAGACCCTAAAGAAGACTAATTTTAAAAACATTGTGGGAAAAGAGAAAAATGCTGGTAACCAGCATTTTCTTCTTTTCCCACATTGTTTCTACCCTCAAAAGACAAATTTCAATTTTAGATCATAGTGAATTTGTCGTCTGCAAATACTTTAAAATTCAGCAAGTCTTAAATTTTGTCTTTTGGTAAAGAGTTAATACTTGGGCTGTTTACGCGGGACTCATTGGTTTTTTTCGTGGACAGTGTAGATTAAGACCAGACTGTACTTTGATCGACGCTGCCCGATTGGTCCATTTTCGTTCTCCGGTAAAAAAAAATAAAGTTTAAAATCGCAATATTTTGGTTCTTAACATTTGCTTGGAATTTTAGTTAGCTTATCTAGCGGGTTACTGGTTAATATTATTACCACACAAATGCGACGCCCCTGTCACGGACTTGGTACATAAATCAGGGGTAACAACCTACGTCATAGCATACGTCATCGGAGACATTTTAAATCCGCCATTTTCGTTTTAAAAGGTAAGTTTTTCAGCTTGTACATTATTGTTATTGAAGATCTGTCCAAACAAAGCAGTGCATATGGTACCTGACAACTTTCTTCGTTAGTATACATTAATATTTTGTTCATTAGTTTCGTTGATTTTGCAATTACCTCCGCACGATTTTCGAAGCTGGTGACACATGTGCGATTTAACAATAGATGTCGTATAAACTTCAATTGTGTTGAAATGTTTAGAGCTGCAACATTGTTTCATGGCATTTTGATTTCACGAATAGGACAAATACATTTACCGTCACCAGATGAAGTAGGTATTCTAAGTAAATTTTAGATACATATATCTTTTTAAAGTAATTAATCTGCACCTTGGGCACAAAATGGCGGCTATTCAAAATGTTTCCGACACCTCTGCTATGACGTAGGTTGTCACCCTTGTAAATACATGTACAAGCGAAATAGGTTACCAATAATTTCTTCTGTTCGCCATAATTTTTAAGGTAAGACCTGTGTAATGCACTTCCGGTGAACATTGGGCAAAAATTCTAATTGGTAGTTAAATAAGGATAAATAAGGATTTATGCCGAAATGATATTTTTGCACATTTCTAATGGATCAGAAATTCCGTTTATGTCTATCTTGAAACTTTTTTTTTGATACTTTTGTTTGTTTTCTAAAAAGGGAGGTAATTATTATCTCTTTTTCAATTGAGAATATAGCGGTTTTAAATTTATAAATGATAATTCAAAAAAGGAAAAAATGGAAAAAATGAAAAGGTGAAAGTAGTTCAATAACACTCATTTTTAATTATAGCTAATTTTGCAGGATGATATTTTAGTGGAAATAGCTGTTTTCCATTACACAGGTCTTACCTTAATTCTAAACCACACGACAAAAAATGTATGCTCGTCCAAATTGAAAGCACTGAAAGACGACAATTTAAATGTAATTTAAATGATGGATTTTTGTCTTTGATAGGGTAGAGAACATTGTGGGAAAAGGAGAAAATGCTGGTTACCATCATTTTTTCCTTTTCCCGCAATGTTTCCAAAGGTTCTTCCACAGTGTCGTTAAATCTCGGAATTGTGTGGAAACGGGTTAAAACGCATCCTGCGGTTAAAAACATAAAACATTTGTTACCACATCTCTTTACCACATG
Organism: Tridacna gigas; assembly: GCA_945859785.2. NCBI lineage: Eukaryota > Metazoa > Mollusca > Bivalvia > Cardiida > Cardiidae > Tridacna > Tridacna gigas. The sequence continues at coordinate 7,826,204 of OX244031.2, read as the reverse complement.
ATAAAATGTTAGACGTATTAACCCTTTCCCAAACGACAAATTTTGGACTGGTCCAAATTGAAAGAGTTTGCAGACGACAATATTAGATTTGATGAAAATGACGGAAAGTTCTCCAAAAGGGTAGAAAACACTGTGGGAAAAGGAGAAATTGCTCGTTACGAGCAATTTCTCCTTTTCCCATAGTGTTTTCAAAAGACTTGTACTGCAGACACGTGAAAACCAGGGATTGTTTGGGAAAGGGTTAATCTACATAGAGCCCTCTTCCTCTTTACAACATGACAATTTTTCTGATTTGTCCATATTGAAATATTTTGCATAAAATACAATGGACTCAAATGGTGAGTTTGTCTTTCGGAGAGTGCACTTCCTTAACCAATCCGATGCTACATAGGCTGATCATCACAGTTTTCTCCTTTTTCTGTAGTGTTTTTTCAAATTCCTTCTTTCTTGGGGTCGTTAAAACATGGTACATTGTACATGGTAGCATTTTTAAAGGGATGAAGAGATATCAGCAAACTTGATTCCAGAAACTTTTTTTTTAAAAAAAAAAGGGGGGGGATTTACGGCGTGAAATACAAAACAAACAAACAAACACGTATGAGCCATACATGGATTCGTGGAAATCGATATTTGACCAATCAGGTCATCGCATTTATTTGGCCCGATGTCCAGCCTTGCTGTCTGCTATTTCGGCTAATCCTGTGAAGACGGGATTTAATGTAAAAGGGAAAAGTATCGATTTAGGTCAGCCTGCGCAAATCCCGCAGTTTGACCTGGGTCCAAAATTTTTGCTCTAGCCATTTTTTTTTTTTTTTTTTTCTTTTCTGCCTGTCAAAGGAACAGTCTACCTACTGATTGAGTCAGCTGTTAAAGAAAATGAATTTCGTGGTTCTATAATTGAACCATGCTCGGCAAAAGGGGGCTTAATGCATCTCTATGATGCATTATACCTATCAAGCCATCAGATAATTATTTACCCACAATAGCCACTTTTTTTTTTAACAACCGACTCAATCATGAGGCTAAATGATCCTTAGACATACAGAAAATTGAGCAATAGCGAAAAGTTTCGGCCCAGGTCAGCGTTCGATACTTTTCGCAGATGCATTAAGCCCCCTTTTCACAGAGCATGGCTCAATTATATGATGACTTGCTTGGTTGATGCATCACAGAAGTGCATTAAACCTCTTTTTGCCAGGGCATGGCTCAAATGTATTTGTATCATAGTTGTCGTCTGTTAACAGATACGCAATTGCATTTTAAACATGGAAGCGATCACGTGATGACACTTTATGTCTGTTTTACGACAGTCATGCAATCCTGTTTAATGGCGGGAACTTGCGTGTTTATGACGTTTAAATACTTACCTATTCTTTATTGTTTGATTGTTTTTAACCCGTGACCAAACAAATCCGTGCTCTGACGATCCCATGGAAAAAAAACTATGGAAAAAATGTGGGAAAAGGAGAAAACCCTGGTTACGAACATCCTTTCCCTTTCCCACGATGTTTTTTGAGAAATTATCGTCTGCAGACTCTTTCTATTTCGAGAGGTCTCAAATGTGTTGTTTGGGAAAGGATTAAGGTAAATTATTCCATACGGTATGAAAAAAAAATATACCTGACCCATGCTCTGTAAAAAGGGGGCTTAATGCATCTCCTTGATGCATTATACCGAGGAAGACATCACATAATTATGGATCCATAATAGCCACTTTTTTTAACAACCGACTTAATCGTGAGGTAGACTGGTTCTTGGACATACAGAAAATTGAACGATAGCGAAAAGTTTCGGCCCCGGTCAGCCTGCGTCGATACTTTTCGCAGATGCATTAAGCCCCCTTTTCGCAGACCATGGCTCATATACATATCGTTGGGAGTAACTACAAATTAAGGTAGCATCAAGGCATTTCATTCGCACTGGTATTGAATTTTACATTCTACACCAAAACTTTTACGTTTTTGGTACTCAAAAGATTTGTCTGCATGAGACGGTGCACTTTCGTTGCCCTACAGGCCATTCGGCAAACCTGGGGTGATCCGTTGATCATTTCCCTCTGTTGTATTTAGATGGATCATATGTTCCTACACGAAACTATTCATCTTAGGAAATGAACCGCTTTACTGTTCTTAGAACTGAAAGATTCCGATTAAAAAAAAAGAAAACACGAGTTACAATTTCCTGTTGAAATCTTTCTGAAAATACATATCCGTTAACAAACCGTTTGTAAAGTCATTTTTAACGTGGTTTATCAATTTCGTTGGCAGTTGTCACCGACAGATTGAAAGATGTTTATAACTTCAAAAATGGTCGTTGATTTTCATGGACGCTGCCATTAAACGTTTACGATCATGTGGTATGTAATCAAAATGAAAACATTGTTGAGGAGACGAGGTGAAACGTTGTCACTGGTGCCAACAGGCGTGTTATGCTCGAGTTCGTCACAACTCGGCCGATTCCGTACCTTCGAGGCCATCTAACCTCGTCTGTATCAAGGGGTTTCCCTTTTGAAATACTGCCAGTCACATGATCTTAAACATGGCGGCACCTTTGTAAATCGATTAGCAACGGCAACAATAGCTACATTGATAAGCAACCTGTCGCTGAAAAATGCTTGCAGAATTGACAGATCAAGTTAGAAAATAAATATACAAACTGTTTGTCAACGTAAATCTGTTAAGAAAGATTCAGATAGAAAACTGTGACTCATGTTTTCTTTTTCTAAGTATTTCGAAATAAGAACGGTAAAGCGGTGTATTTCCGGCAAAGAAATGTACCGTTTAGGTGCCATTCGGCAAACCTCGGGTGATCGTTGATCAGTTCCCTCGGCTGTATCACGTAGCTTGATGTGCACCTACACTGAACATTTCTTTGCCGGAAATACACCGCTTTACCGTCTTAAATGGTAATAATCCACTAAGAAAAGGAAAATGCTAGTCACGATTTCCTTTCAGAATCTTTCGAAATACATTTCCGTTGAAAAACAGTTTGTACATTTCTTTTCTTACTTGGACTATCAATTCCGTGGGCATTTTTCAACGATAGGCTACTTATCACCGTGACTGTTGTTACCGTTGCTAATCGATTTACGTGTGCATCACCATGTTTAACTCTTTCCCAAACGACAAATTTTGGACTAGTCCAAATTGAAAGAGTTTGCAGACGACAATTTTAAATTTGATGAAAATGGCAAAAAGGTCTCTAAACGGGTAGAAAACACTGTGGGAAAAGGAGAAATTGCTCCTTACGAGCAATTTCTCCTTTTCCCACAATGTTTTCAAAAGACTTGTACTGCAGACATGTGAAAACCAGGGCTTGTTTGGGAAAGAGTTAAGATCATGTTTTTGCCAGAATTTCAAAATGCAAACCCTCTTGATACAGACGAGGTTAGATGTAGGGACGGAATCGGCCGAGTTGTGACGAGTGGTTTAGGTGCATGTCAAGCTACATGATACAGCCGAGGGACTTGATCACCGTATCACCCGAGGTTTGCCGAATGGTTGTAAATAACAAGGTCTGCGCAATCAGACTTCTGTCTACTACATTAAACTGATAGCAGCGTTTCCTTACACCCCTCTTCGTTTACGTTAACTCTACACACCATAGGGTTATTGTCATAAACATATTAAATGGCGCGGAAAATGGAACAGAACACGATTTTGACCTAAGTAAGTCTTTCGTGTGATCCTATAAAGGCGAGATTGTGTACTACTAATGTACCAATTTGAAGGGTATGTCTTGTAGAAGAGAACTATACATGTTTGTATTTCATTTTCATGTCCATCGGTCCTGAGATCTTTTAACCCTTAACTCTATATCAAACGACTTTTTTTTTTACCGGACCAAATTCAAAGCATTTGCAAACGACAAATTAAATATTATTAACGTGATTATTTCTGTCTTTGATAGGGTAGAAAATATTGCGGGAAAAGGAGAAAATGCTGGCTACAAGCATTTTCTCCTTTTCCCATAATGTTTCCAAAATCTTTCTCTTTGAGGGTCATTAAAAGTCGACATCGTGTGTTAAATGGTAAGGGCGCTAAATAATCCCAACAGACATTCTAAGTCCAGAAATAAGACCAAATAACTGCACTTTCATGGTTGCTTTTGTTTATAGCCACGGTTTCAGCAAAGGCGGTCAGTATAGATCAAAGACCATACTACACGTTTTGTGCTGTCTGAGTTTGATTTACACTGGCCCCAAAGGCAACTCTGGTTTGAAGAGCGTCTTTTAAGTGTTGATAATTGACAACGTGGTACATTTTAATGATTTTGGACACTTTTTTCGGTGTTTCTTACAACCGTTCTGAATAACATTTTAAAACCAAAATCTGACTTTGTTTTCTTAAACTCTAACACACAATCCCGAGTTTTAACGACCATAAGAAAGAAGCCTCTTGAAAATAATGTGGGAAAAGATGCTGGTAACCAGAATTTTCTTCCGTCAAGTTTCCCACAGTGCTTTCTATCCTTTCTGATACAAATGCCATCATTTGAGTCACATCTAATTGTCATTTGCAAGTGCTTTGAATTTAGACCAGTCTAAATCAAAGCGGTGAAAGCGCTGCTGAGGTGGAGTGCGCTTAATCTGCTCAAGTTGAAATCTAACTGTTGTGCAAATTATAAGCACATAGTGCCATCAGAAAAAAAATGAGTAAAAGCAAGCAGATATTTAAAGAGATGAAAGGTATCTCTCCTATAAATCTCAGAGCAAACTAACAAGTTTCTCCTTTTTGTGTGAGAGGGGAGGAGGGTTCAATAGAATGTCAAAATGAAACGACGCGAGAAGTATTATTAAGCAATATCAAGACAAATAAAGCAATCCTATTCAAAGAAATTACCACAAGAGTTCTCATGATGCTTCTGAGCTTTCCATGGCACTTGTTGACGCTTATTGATGCTATTTGGTGGAACTGATACATAAATGCGTATACCTACGCATGCCTCATGGTAGTCTGTTATAGCACTCTTTTTTTTAAATCGTGTTATGATAATGTTGTATTTGTTTACATATTTATCGTCCAAAGTCATGCAAGTTCCCCTATTGTTAACGTTTTAGTCATGCCTTGATGCCAAAGTGAATAAAATGCTTTCAGGATGGTACTATTTTTTCCAAGTAATGATTTTGCAATGTTAGGTATTCCAGAATCAGATTTTTTAGGTTCAATTTCCGACATGGTAAATCTGAGCTGGGATGCTTCGCAACCAAACTCAAAAAATTTTGGTAAAGACTTAACACATTTTTCTATGAGAAGACGACCTTTTACATATCTGCATTTTTTCACAATTTTCGCATTGTGTCCTCCATACCGTTATAAAAGTGATATTTTCCTTTTCTTTAAGTGAGTGTCCTTGGTAATTTTGTATAAATGCGTCGGTAAACTTAAAGTAACTGTATAGAATCATTGTGTTTAACCCTTTACCACACAATCTCGAGTTTAACGATCCTAGGACAGAGGCCACTTGAAAGCACTGTGGGAAAAAAGAGAAAATGTTGGTAACTAGCATTTTCTCCTTTTCACACAATGTTTTCTGCCTTTTCACGGAAAAATTCCATCAGCTGAGGCACATTTAACTTTTATCCTGCTAAATAAAAGAAATGAAACTTTCAAACCGACAGTATAAACCCAAATTTTCCTGTTTCACTGGTATTTTTGTAGCAAAGATATCTCCTTATCGAACAGTGTAGATCCAAGATCAGACTGCACGTTCTGTGCAGTCTGATCTTGATCTACGCTGTTCGCAAAAGGTCAGCGAGTCGCGCATAGCAGCCTACGGGTTAATTTGTCATCTGTAAATACTTTCAGCATGTACCAATCTAAAATTTTGTCCTATGGTAAAGAGTTAAGCCCCGTAGAAATTTTTCTCATGCATACATGAGGAAAATGTTGATTCTTGCCCTATAAAAATTGTTCTTTAAACTCTGTTTATTGAGAAAGACAAGTGTATGGCAGAATGGTCCCGCATATTCATTGAAAAATAAATCTTTACATAATTATTGTATAATGTTACAGTATTCCTGTTATAAGCTTAATAGAATTTAATAGAAATCTTGCAGGCTATTAGTTTTTACAACCCTTCTCTCAAATAAGTCAAGGATATTATTCCCTGACTAGATAACAGGTTTGTTAACTCATCATCCCTGCGTTTTTAACAAGATCATTTCCTAAAACAGTGTGGCAAAAGAATAGAATGCACGTATGTGTATATTAAACTGTAATTAATGTTATAATGGCTATCCATGGATTTCAACTCTTTACCAAACAATCCCGAGTTTTAACCACCTGAAAATGTAAGCTTTTGAAAACATTGTGTTTGTTACCAGCATTTTCTCCTTTTCCTGCCATGTTTTCTTTTCTTTCAGTTACAGATTTTATTCGGTGCAAGAAGGGTTGAAGTAATTCATAACATTGGGGTAATATTTTAAACCAAGATACCACAAGCCAATGTTTTTAGTCATATATATCATTCACACCATGACAAAACATTGTGGAAAGTTGAAAATTACGCAATATGTACAATTTCTCCAAAACGCCTGTTGTAATTCATTGGTGTAAGCTTATCAAAACACCTAAATTATATGTTTTTATAGATGTTCTTCTTTTTTTTACTTTTATGCCAGTAATAAAGAAAACATTGCGAAAAGTAGAGAATTGCTCGGTATGTGACATTCCTTATTTTCTAACAATATTTTCTTCTCTTCGTCTCCTGCACAATACTTTATCTGTCAACCTTTTCTATCCTTTTAAATCAAACATGTGATGAAAGAATTCTTCTTCGGGAGATTATGAAGTTTTTCATCAGTAACCGACCACTGAAGATCTTTGATGACATGTCATTTTACGGCAATTGAACCATCGATTTGTGGTCGAACGGTATTAGATCTATGAGGTTTGGCACGCACAGACCTTTTGTTTTTTCGTTTCGTTTTGTTTCAGTCGGTCCGTCAGTTTCTTGGTGTATCTGTTTGTGTTCGTGTGTATTTTGGCCTTTTCGAGTCTATCTCTCTGTCTGTCTGTCTGCCTCTCTCCCTCTCTCTCTCATACAAAAATTTTAACAATGACAAATTAACAGTAACTGAATATTTTCAAAAGGAACAAAAAAGACAGTTAACCCTTTCCCAAACGATAAATTTTAGACTGGTCCAATTTGAAAGAGTTTGCAGACGGCAATTTTAGGTTTGATGAAAATGACAGAAAGTTCTCCAAAAGGGTAGAAAACACTGTGGGAAAAGGAGAAATTGCTCGTTACGAGCAATTTCTCCTTTTCCCACAGTGTTTTCAAAAGACTTGTACTGCAGACACGTGAAAACCAGGGCTTGTTTGGAAAAGGGTTAACCTGCCAAATAAGTAAAATGAAAATGTCCAAGCCTTTAGCAAACCCCCAAGTTTTGCTATTTCAAAGGTACTTTTTAGGGAAAAAAACTCATTATCGGACAGTGTAGATCCAAGATCAGACTGCACGTTCTGTGCAGTCTGATCTTGATCTTCACTGTCCACAAAATGTAATTGAGTCGCGCAAAGCAGCCTAGGAGTTAAAAAAAAAAAAGTTAAACTTACCTTTCGAACTCCGCTAACTTTCTCGTACGTCCATATTTCCTATACTTCCGTTTTTGTCTTGCGTTTAAAGGATCAAGAATCACCGGTGAATAATACATTGTTACAGACGGAATATCCATTCTTTATGAGAACATTCTTTCCGAATTTTTTGTCTGTTGTCATTGTATTTCTGTTTGTTATCAGTGTCACTTTGGTTCGTAAACTTACAGGGTTTTTTTTTTTTCTTTAATTATCTCTGTATATCTAATTACATACACGTGTATCTCCAAACATTTGTGAAATAATCGTATTGGTTTTCTCATATCCACATTCTTTCGCAAAGTATAAATCAGCCATGCTCTGGCAAAAGGGGGCTTATTGCATCTCCGTTATGCATTAAACCAAGCAAGACATCGCCTAACTACGGATCCATAAAATCCGTTTTGACAAACAACTGACTGAATCATGGGGTAGAATTATCCTTTGGCATGCAGAGAATTCAAAGATAGCGAAAAGTTTCGGCCCATGTCAGCCTGCGCGGACTGCGCAGTCTGACATGGGTCGATACTTTTCGCGAATGCAATAAGCCCCCTTTTCACAGAGCATGGCTCAATCTTTTTACCAGATATCTGTATGGTTACATACGTATCTCCATTATCATTTGTGAATTAAGTTGTTACGCAAGATATTCAAAACGCTGACAATGAAAGGAAAAGCATGTAAAACTATTTAACGCATCACTTCATGCAAACGACAAGTTTCGGGTTTTTTTTGGCTTGTATCACTCAGTTCGAAAACACTGTGGCGCAGGAATAAATTTCTTCCAAGTAGATTATTCTCTGTTTTAAATCACACGTCTCTCTTACAAACTAATACCTCAGTATTAGATATCCGACTCTTGACCCATCAATCCTGAGTTTTAACAAACCTGATCAATGAAGAAAGCTTCAGCAAACATTGTTGGAAAAATAGAAAACAATGACGTGCACAACAAGCATTTTCTGCCTCTACCACGATATTTTCCACGTTTGTAAGGACGAATTCCATCATTTGAGCTCCATTTGATTTTATCGTCTGCAAATGCATTCGAGCCATGCTCTAGCAAAAGGGGCTTAATACATGCCCGTAATGCATGATAACAATCAAGCCATCACATCATTATGGTTCAATAATAGCCACTTTTTTTAACAAACGCCTTAATCAAGAGGTAGAGTGGTCTCTTGGCACACAGAAAATTGACCAATAGCGAAAAGTTTCGGCCCAGGTCAGCCTGCGCGGACTGCGCAGGCTGACCTGGGTCGATACTTTTCGTAGATGCATTAAGCCCCCTTTTCACTGAGCATGGTTCATTTATAAATGTTGAAAAAACTTTAAATCCGTCGCCTGATTTAGCTTTAAAAAGTGAGTGTTCCTTGAAAAAAAGAAGTCCACCCTGTGTAATAAAGATCACTCACGTGAGTTGCGACAAAATTTCAATCCAGCATGAAGTATTATGACTGATCTTTCTGTAAGGTACAACTCTATTCCATCTCAGCAGCTTAACCTTTACCTTGCTTAGCGCTACTCAGTGACCTTTTGTGGACAGTGTAGATCAAGATCAGACTGCACAGAACATACAGTCTGATCATGGATCTACACTGCCCGATAGGGAGATTTTTTTTTTGCCTCAAAAATAACTTTGAATGAGCAACATTTGAAATTTTACTGTTGGCTTAAAAGTTTCATATATCTTTTTTCAGCAGGTTAAGGGTTAATGTATCACAAAGTTTAACTTGCAAGTATACATGTGAATTTAAGATTCCAGTCAAAAGATTTATCTAGACATAAATGATATTCCAGGAATTTAAATTAAACATGGTATCTTAACGTTGGTTTCCCTACAGCTCTAACTCTTTTCCAAGACGACAAAATACTAGTTCATTGATTGATTGTATTGTGTTTAACGCCGTTTTTAACATTATTTCAGCTATATCGCAGCGGCCAGTGCACCTATCCATGCTTTCCTGGAGTTTCTTTTACCAGTACTCCGCACAATATTCTTTCCAAGCCACTGGCTGCTTTCCCATATAACCATCGTCGAAACAATGGTCAGCGGTGAGAGAGGAATGAATCCTGTCGCAATGACTATCATATCATCAATCCTCGAAAAGAAATTGGCCGAGTCGGAGATCGAACCAACGACCTCCTGTTCTCAAGTCCTGTACGCTAATGACTGAGCTACCGGGGCTCTGCAATAAAATATTAGACTTATCCAAATTGAAAGTATTTGCAGACGGCATTTAAATGCGCCTCAAATCATAGGCGTTGTCTATAAACAGAGAAAAAACTTTCAGGGTGGGAAAAGGAGAAATTACTAGTTAATAACAGTTTCTCCTTTTCCCACAATGTTTTCAAAAGCCCAAGGTCCTTAAACACATGATTGTTTGGTAAAGGGTTAACCCTTTCCCAAACAAGCCCTGGTTTTCAAGTGTCTGCAGTACAAGTCTTTTGAAAACACTGTGGGAAAAGGAGAAATTGCTCGTAACGAGCAATTTCTCCTTTTCCGACAGTGTTTTCTACCCTGTTTGATAACTTTCTGCCATTTTCATCAAATTTGAAATTGTCGTCTGCAAACCCTTTCAATTTGGACCAGTCCAAAATTTGTCGTTTGGGAAAGGGTTAAGGATTTAAATAGTTGAGCGACGCTCTGGCAAAAGGGGGCTTTAATGTATCTATGTGATGCATTATACCAAACAAGTATCGACCCATGTCAGCCTGTGCGGATTGTGGAGGCTGACGTGGGTGGATACATTTTGAAGATGCATTAAACGCCCTTTTCTCAGAGCATGGCTCATAGGAATTATCATCCATTAAAGAGTTCAGCCTTTATTGTACCTCATAAAAAGAACTCATATGTACTTATCCATATACAAACAAATGCAATCCATATCCATGCAGAGTTTTTCATTTATATACAAATATCTAACACGAATTAGGCGAAACAGGGACTTTTAAAATTCTATCACTGATAGCTAAAAGTCTTTAACTTGTACGGCACAGTAGCAATAGATTGTAATAGGCAATGGCTCCTTTTCCTAGGGTGTTTATAAACAGTATCTGCGTCAAATGTCATAATTTTGTGGTACACGGCTGAATTTACCTATTATCCATTCATGTACCCCGACCTGTAATATATATATCCTTTATCTGACCCATTTTTTCCTACTGACCATATAAACGGAAATGACATCTATCCTAAGTCAGGAATACAGGGAAAATCCCTCGAAATATATATTCGTATTTCTTTCAAACTTGTTTCTATTTTCTTTATCGCTTCGTCTATGGACGATAGGGGTGAATTAGTTTGTCAGATTTGTCCGTCTCTTCCAAAAATGGTCCATGGGTAAATGGCATTTTCATATTTCCCTTGTCCTAGTGCAAAGTATCAGCCTGAGAACTGAACAAAACTTAACCCTTTCCCAAACAAGCCCTGGTTTTCACGTGTCTGCAGTACAAGTCTGTTGAAAGCACTGTGAGAAAAGGAGAAATTGCTCGTAACGAGCAATTTCTCCTTTTCCCACAGTGTTTTCTACCCTTTTTGATAACTTTCTGTCGTTTTCATCAAATTTGAAATTGTCGTCTGCAAACTCTTTCAATTTGGACCAGTCCAAAATTTGTCGTTTGGGAAAGGGTTAAATGTTCCTGATCAAATTCAAAGTATGTAGATCCTTGCCCGCAGTGCATTTTGCAATTATATATGAACAATGCTCTGTGAAAAGGAGGTTTGATACGTTTGCAAAAGGTATCAACCCATGTCAGCCTGCGCGATCCGCGACTCCCTGACCTTTTGCCGAAAGTGAAGATCAAGATCAGATTGCACAAAAAGTGCAGTCTGATCTTGGATCGATACTGTCCGATAAGAAGATATTTTTTTTTCTCTAAAAAATAAGGTTAAGTAGCATAATTCGGGTGTTAACCATTGGCTTGAAAGTTTCATTCACCTTACTTCGCAGGAAAAGGGTTTTACAAAAGTATCGCCTGATAGAGGGTAACACGGAGAAGTCCATACGAATAATACCACCGATAAGTAGTTAGACACTGTCAAGCTTGACAATATAAGTAACTCTTCTCCAGACGAAAAAAAGTAGACCTGACTAAATTAAAAGCAATTGCAGACGACAATTCAAATGTGGCTGAAATATTGGGACTTATCTTTGAGATGGTTGAAAACATTGTGGGAAAAGGAGAAAATGCTGGTTACCAGCATTTTCTCCTTTTCCCACAATGTTTTCAAAAGGCTTCTTTACTCAGGGTCATCAAAAGACTGGGATTATTTGGAAAGAATACAGGTACTGTCAAGTTTGACAATAGAAGTTAACAAACATTTATAAAAGACACAATATCACATTCTTCCTACACTAGAGACTGATCAAAGAGAAATCCTACACTACCAATTTAGGGTCCCTTTATAAACTTGACAGGTTTCTAAATACCAAGCCACATAGCTTCTCTGCCGTAACTCGCAAACTCTTGGAATGTTTAAAGATACATCCTTACAGCCAAAGAGAAAAGGAAAAACGCTGTTAAAATTTGAAAGTGTGTAGAATGGCTCAGAATTTGTTCAGCTGTGTATACATAAATAAGTTACCAATATATAAGGTGGAAGGAATAGAGAAATTCGAAGGATTTGTCCTCATTCAAAATCGGAAGCGACAGTGGTGATTTCTTTGAAGGCTGCGAAAGAAATGAAATGCAATTTCTATCCGTCGTAATCTGTGCAACCTTGCAGCCGTCAGGGGCAACATTTGGCATGAAGATATAAGAATGATTAGAGTCTGATAAAATAGAGATGAAAAGGGATAAAAACTGCCTGAAAACGAGTAAAGATGTATCTCAAACACGTTTATTTATACCAAACAGTCTAGCGTTTTAACTCTTTACCACACAATCCCGACTTTTAACGACCCTGAGAATTCAGTTTTTTGAAAACATTGTGGGAAAAGGAGCAAATGCTGGTAACCAGCATTTTCTCCTTTTCCAACAATGTTTCCTACCCTTCCCAAGACAAATTTCATTTTTTTAGTCACATTTATTTTGTCGTCTGCAACTGCTTTCAATTTGGACCAGTCTAAAATTTTGTCGTTTGGTAAAGAGTTAAAGTCACTTTAATTTAAGGTCCCTTTATAAACTTGATAGGTTTCTAAATACCGAGCCACTTATGTCCAATAAAAGCACAAATGACCCCCACCTTTGTAGCTTCTAAGACCTTGGAATATTTTACACTTTACCGAACAGTTTCCCAAACAATCCCGACCGTGAGACAGAAGAATTTAGAAAACATTGTGGGAAAATGAGAAAATGTTGGTATCCAGCACTTTCTCCTCAACTCTTTACCAAACCAGCGACAAAATTTCTGATGGACCAAAATCGAAAAAATTTGCAGACGACAAATTAAATGTTTCTAAGGTTACGATTTCTGTCTGTGATAGAGTAGAAAACATAGTGGGGAAAAGGAGAAAAAGCTAGTTACCGGCATTTTCTCCTTTTCCCACAATGGTTTCAAAAAGGCTTCTTTACTCAGGGTGGTCAAAACATTGGGACTACGATTTCTGTCTGTGATAGGGTAGAAAAAAGAGTGGGAAAAGGAGAAAATGCTGGTTATCAGCATTTTTTCCTATTTCCACAATGTTTTCAAAAGCCTTCTCTTTCAGGATCGTTAAAAGTCGGGTTACCCCACAGTGTTTTCTACCATTTCAAAGACAAATCTCAATGTTTTCTATTCTTTCACATGCAAATTTCATCATTTTAGCCACATTTCATTTGTTGTCGTTAAATGATATGAATTTGGGCAAGTCCGAAATATTACTGTGTGGAAAAAATTAACTCATCTCCCGCCAGAATAAATCCATGTAAAATATTTATCTTTGATAAACTACATCAATCAACGTAAAATAGAAAAAATACACGTGAAAATGTTGAGGGAAAATAAGTAACTCTTCGCTGCTTGGAAATTTTATGCATGTCAAGGGAACATTAGATACCTTATGATTCAATCGGCTTTTTGACAAACTGGATTTTATGGATCCATAATTAGGTATATATGGTGACCTGCTTGGAATCATGCGTCACGGAGATGCATTAAGCACCCTTTTGCCAGAACACAGCTTAATAAGAAATACTGTGGTGAAATTTGATATCCGCAGAATATTTAACTTTTTTATGTGATTCTTGGGGATATTGTGGATCAAGATCATACCACACTGTCAGTTATTTTATGGCATGGAAAGTCCTTTAATTCCACTCACAATGACTAGATCACCAATCTTCAGTAAGAGTTTGTTCAAGCAGGGATTCAAATTACGATCCCTGGTTTACAATCTCTATACGTTACAGACCATCCTCAAACATAGATGAAGCTCGTCTTGAGTAGGAATACCAAATGGTGAATGGTCCATGCATGATTTATTCAACGTAATAAGAGCACTTTGATTATTTTGATTACGCAATTGTTGCTATTTTAAGAATGTTGTCGTTTTCGTCCCGATTTTGCGTCGTTATTTTTAACACTTAAGCTGCTGAAGAAATGAAACGCAAATTTCTATTCAATATTAAAAGCCAAAACATTGCGGTTTCAAAGTTGATTTCACCGTAAAGAAAAATACCGTATCGGACAGTATAGATCAAAGATCAGACTGCACGTTCTGTGCAGTCTGATCCTGATCTACACTGTCCGCAAAAGGTCAGTGGGTCGCGATTAGCAGCTTAAGGGTTAACAAAGACTATTTCGCGCTTGGGCCAATTTGCACAGCTTATCATATTTACCACGTATTCGTTTTCTATCTACAGGTAGGGCGAATGAAATGTTTTTGTGTTTCTGTTACATTTGCACTGAGTGATTGACGAGAAAATGAGATATCGTTCTTAATGTTGGTTCAAACTCAAATAAAACTGTGTCTCGTATTTTTTACGATGTTCTCCATTGTAGAGAGTAGAAAAGTTCCCCGGCTTGTATTTGCGCAGTATACTGGGCCCAGCATCAGAAACGGTTTATTCTGCGGGTTCGCAAGAAAAATATACGACAAACGTATATTCTGCAGTCCTGTAAGGCCACGTGCGATTATTACACTTCTATTTACTGTGTTTCTCTTATACGAAATGGTCTAAGTAGCAGGTACGTTAAATGTATGGCTTCTAAACAAATATTTTATCTCAGAACGTTGACAGATTACAAAGATATCACTATCAAACAGTTATGTTCGGCACCAACAAAAACTTGTCAGATATGTCCCCTTCATATATAATGTTGATAATGATGACAATGATATTCCATATTTTTGTTGCTTGACATTTTTGATGCTTTACAGGTAACTGAAAATAGGCTACATGTATTACAAATACAAGAGAGATAAACGACGGATCCAGAAACGTAAAATGACCGATAGAATTTTTGTTCGGTCTTAACGCCGCGTCACTACTATTTAACCCTTTCCCAAACGACAAATTTTGGACTGGTCCAAATTGAAAGAGTTTGCAGACGACAATTTCAAACTTGATGAAAATGGCAGAAAGTTATCAAACAGGGTAGAAAACACTGTGGGAAAAGGAGAAATTGCTCGTTATGAGCAATTTCTCCTTTTCCCACAGTGTTTTCAAAAGACTTGTACTGCAGACACGTGAAAACCAGGGCTTGTTTGGGAAAGGGTTAAGCTGCATTACGACAGCCTGTGCATCTATCTCTGTGTTCACGGTGTTTCCTAACTACACTCCGTCAAAAATATTGAGATCGAACGCCAGTCGTCCGACATTTTCACGAAAACAAATTCAAGAATATGCTGTATTTTGCATGGTCACTACTTTTCCCACAAAAGGTAAAACAAACAAATAATCATTATTTGATTTCATTTGAAATAACATATTTCAAAGGAAAACCCGTTAAATATTAAAACACAACTACTTTTGCCTTCCACTACAAAAAAAAATAAATATCCTATCATGTAATGCATTAAGAACCTGTCGATATATTCGTAACTTCCACATAAGAAGTTTTGCACGTTCAGCAATAAGGGGTATAGTCCAATAGTTATTATCACAAATGACCAAAACTTGAAAAGAAAGATTCCTTTCCGAAAAATTTCATTGCCATTATCAGACAGTGTTATTGTGTAGATCTTTTAGCGAAGATCATGTCTATACAAAACAATTGAACTGAATAGCTTCATTCTTTAAAAATCCACTAACCCCAAACTTCTAATGTACCTTTGTAGTAATGTTACCCCTTCAACGTTTTGTCTTTTATATATGACAATTTCAATTTTTATACATGCTCTGTGAAAAGAGGGACTTAATGCATCTGCAAAAAGTATCGACCCAGGTCAGCCTGCGCAGTCCGCGAGGGCTGACCTGGGCCGAAACTTTTCGCTATTTGTCAATTTTCTGCATGTCAGAATCATTCTACCTCAGAATTCAATAGGTTGTTAGACAAAATGGATATCAGAGATCCATAATTATGTGACGCCTTGCCTGGTAAATGCATCATGGAGATTCATTAACCCTTTCCCAAACGACAAATTTTAGACCGGTCCAAATTGAAAGAGTTTGCAGACGACAATTTCAAATTTGATGAAAATGGCAGAAAGTTCTCAAAAAGGGTAGAAAACACTGTGGGAAAAGGAGAAATTGCTCGTTACGAGCAATTTCTCCTTTTCCCACAGTGTTTTCAAAAGACTTGTACTGCAGACATGTGAAAACCAGGGCTTGTTTGGGAAAGGGTTAAGACCCCTTGTGCCAGATTATGAATGCTGTATGTCTTCTCAAGTCCAAAATTCAGAAGAAAACGAAAAAAGGCACCGGATACAACCGTTTAAAAAATTCGAGTTCAGAATAATCAGTTCATGTGTATTTTGAGACATTTGTGGAGATTTAGAATAGACTAAACGTTTGAAAGTTTTATACAATTTAACATAACTTATTGCAAATGTTGTATCTTCTAACCGCTCTTGTAATGATGCCAATTTGTAACAATTTTTTTCTCCTCCTCCTCCATCTGCTCCACCTCCTCCTCCTTGTCATCATCATCATCTTCCCCATCGTCATCATCATTTTTTTTTTTTTTTTCAATCATTAATAAGGCAAGCCAGGTCCGTATTCACCAATTTTGAGAACATTCTTAGTCGTATTCTCAAGAATTTTCTAAATTTGAAAGCAACACACAAGTTCTGGTTGGCTAAACCAAATGGTTTAGCCAGTCAGACTTGTGTTACTTTCTAAATCTAGAATTAGACAAAAAATATTTTTAAGAATATTTGGTGAATACGGGCCGGGGTTGGTACTCTTGACATGATAACGGGGTTAATATCTGAACCCTTTTTACAAATAACTGAATGGCAACGGACTAAAAAGTTAGGAATTGAAAATTATAAGCCCGTTAAATCTGAACTTTATTTCGATCATGTAACAGTTACCGATCATGACGGACTTGCATAAACAAGGTAAAAGTTGACGACGGACGACGGATAACGCACGACAGATAACGCACGACGGATAACGCACGACGATAACGCACGACGGACGCCGGACACAGCACAATCACAAAAGCTGACCTTGAGCACTTCTTGCTTAGGTGAGCTAAAAAGAATAGGCATATTCGGTGCTGGTTGGCCTGTCGGTTGTCGAGATCTAGGATTTCTCTAGTGGTCTGGAGAACTAATTATTGATTCCTCATTATCATTGACTGATTTTGATTTTTGCGTTTATTTATCGTCGCCACCGGTGGCTCATCTGGGCGACGCCCCCTGAAGGCTGTTAGTTTTGTTACGGGGAATAATGCAGGATACAGGACGAAACCCATCCTTAGTTACGTCTGGTTCTTTAACGTGCTCGGTGTATAGCAACGTCACACGGGACCTCGGTTTAACGTCTCATTCCTCATTATTATTGTCCCAAACTTCCCATTTGTGATACACCGTAGGCATCCCCCTTCCCTCATCCTTTATCACATAACAATGTCTTTTAACCCTTTGCCACACAATCCCGTGTTTTAACGTTTAACGACTTTTAGGAAGAAGCCTTTTGAAAACATAGTGGGAAAAGGAGAAAATGCTGGCAACCAGCATTTTCTCCTTTCCCCACGCTGTTTTCAACCCTATCAAAGACACATATTATCATTTGAGCTACGTTTAGTTTGTCGTCTGCAAATACTTTCAATGTTAGATAAGTCTACATTTTTTGTCGTTTGGTTAAGAGTTAAGTACCCTGACTGTAAGGGATTTTGAAAACATTGTTGGAAAAGGAGAAAATGCTATTAAAGGAAAATCTCCTCAGCGGACCTACATTTATCTTCTGAAAATGTTTAAATGTGGATTGGCCTTAAATTTTGCAATCTGGTAAAATATTACCCTTTACCATGTAATCCATACTTTTAACGACACTTAGAAAGAAAGCTTTTCAAAACGTTGTGGAGAAACGGTGAAAATGCAGGTAGCCATCATTTTCTCCTTTTCCCACAATGTTTTCTACCCTTCCAAAAACATTTTTAAATATTTGGGTCACCTTTATTTTGTCGTCTGCAAATGCTTCCAATTTAGACAAGTCCAACATTTTGTCGTTTGGTAAAGAACTAAGTTATGAATAATTACACCACGGCTGGTAATGGTATTTTACAAATAAGCTAATGTTATCTAGGGATTTTGAACTTGTATCCGCGAGCTATTTTGACCATGAAAAAAAAAATGAAGATCAATAAAAGCATTTTTGGCTTCGGCACTGGTTGTCGAGATTTTGGGATTCTCTTCATTGCTTGGGAGTATCCTTTTCCCTCATTATTGTGTCTAAGCACTCCTTCCTTGCACTTATTAGAATGCTCGTAAAGATATCTGTAGATTCCTTTCATTAATCATTTAACCATACAATCCCCAGTTTTAACCTTCCAAAAGTAGAAGATTTTTGAAAAATGTGCAAAAAGGAGAAAATGCTGGTAACCAGCATTTTCTCCTTTTCCCACGAAGTTTTCTACCTTTCCATAAACAATTTCAATAAATGAGTCACATATATTTTGTCGTCTGCAAATGTTTTCGATTTGGACAAGTCTAAAGTTTTGTCGTTTGGTAAAGAATTACCATTCACCACCTGCAGACGACTCTTTGTTGTCTTGCAGCAGACTTTTGTTGAAAAAAGAACCTTCAATTATTGGAACAACAAAAATATAAACTCTAAATCTTCCGACTGCTGAATACTGTATACACTCGAGTGAACCAATTTCAGCGGCTGAATATTGTATACGATCGAGTGAAGCTCTTTCGACGGCTGAATATTGTATACACTCGAGTGAACCAATTTCAGCGGCTGAACATTGTATACTATCAAGTGAACCTCTTTCGACGACAGAATATTGTATAGATCAAGTGAACCTCTTTCGACGGCTGAATATTGTATACTATCAAGTGAACCTCTTTCGACGGCTGAATATTGTATACAATCAAGTGGAACCCAGAGAGATGTTTTTTATCAGCTTGTAGCCTTAAGTAAAAGAGAGGACGGTATAGATCTGTTTTCAGGTTGAATCTTTTATGCAGCGTGATCTTGATTTAACCTGCCTGGAAAAGCTCATGTTTTCACCTATGGCTGTGAAAGAGTTAAACTACTAATTAATGCTAATGGAAAAATCGAGCAAAGAGTAAATTCGCTTGTATATTGCAATATCAAAATTCTTTATGCAGGGAAAAAAGTGTATCGTACAGAGTGGGTCCTAGACTAGACTGTACGCTCTGTGCTATCCCTTTCCCAAACAAGCCCTGGTTTTCACGTGTCTGCAGTACAAGTCTTTAGGAAACACTGTGGGAAAAGGAGAAATTGCTCGTAACGAGCAATTTCTCCTTTTCCCACAGTGTTTTCTACCCTCTTTGATAACTTTCTGCCATTTTCATCAAATTTAAAATTGTCGTCTGCAAACTCTTTCAATTTGGACCGGTCCAAAATTTGTCGTTTGGGAAAGGACTATGTGACCTTGACCTACACTTTCTGAAAAGGCGCTTTGAGTTGCGCTCAGCAGCCTAAGGGTTAAGACAAAATGTTGCTAATCGATATTTTCGAGGATATTTTAAAAGACAGAAAAAACGTTGATCGTATTTTGGCGACCTCATAATTCTTATCCTCTTTGTCAACACTACAAGTTTATAAACAGTAAGTATCAAACCTTTTGATCTTACCCCACTGTTTTTAAAACCCTTTACCGCACAATGATGCCTGTTGACGCCCCTGGAAAAGAAGCCTTTTGAAAACATTGTGGGAAAAGGAGAAAATGCTGGTAACCAGCATTTTCTCCTTTTCCCACAATGTTTTCTACCCTATCAAAGAAAAATTGCACCATTTTAGCCAAATTGAAATTGTCGTCTGCAAATGCTTTCAATTTGGAGAAGGCTAAAATTTTGTCGTCTGGTAAAGGGTTAAATAAATAATGGAATCTACTTTTTTACTCGGATTTATAAAGCTAAGCTTGAAAAAAAAATAGGAAGTTTGAGACCGAGGTCGAACTGCAGAGAAGTGAAGGCTGATCTTGGTGCACATTTTTTGCAAACGATATCAGGAAAGTGGTGAATTTTACCAGCATTTTCTCCTTTTCCCACAATGTTTTGAAAAGACTTCTTTCCCAGGGTCGTTAAAAGGCGGCATTGTGCGGTAAAGGGCTAAGGAGCTGAGTTTCAAACAGTACCAGACTGAGCTGAAATTCTTCATCTTGCCAAAGATATGCCCACGTCACGTGACCACCACCGCGTGCTGGAATCTAAGTAGGATTTGTTAGATACAGTTCCAGCGTCCTAGCCATAGACCTACAGAGGACTGGCTAAGTGTACCTAATTTTCCTGTAAAACTACCACAGCTGATTGATTGATTGATTGATTATATTGTGTTTAACGCCGTTTTCAACATTATTTCAGTTATATCGCGGCGGCTATCCCACCTATCCATGCTTTCCTGGAGTTTCTTTGACCAGCATTCCCACAAAATTCTTTCCAAGGCACTGGCTGCTTTTCCCAAAAGACATCGTCGAAACGGTGATCAGCGTTGAGAGAAGGGTGATTCCTGTCGCAATGACTATCATCAATCCTCGGAAAGAAATTGGCAGGGCTGTGGATTTAAACCAGCCACCTCCTGTTCTCAAGTCCTGTACATTACCGACTGCGCTACCGGGACTCGGCAAATACCATAACTTAAAGCTCAAGGATCAAGCAAACAGCTGGAAACAAGGTTGTTAGACAGTTTAATCTTTCGAACGCTTAGCACTTCTAAAGTTGCTTTGGCGGACAGTGTAGATCAAGATCAGACTGCACAAAACGTGCAGTTTGATCGTTGATCTACACTGCCCGCTCCCTTCTGACGTATTATGGCCAAAGCAGGTTGAAATTGAAAAATTTTAAATAGTTTGTTAAATAGTTCAGTCTTTCGAACGCTAAGCACTTCTTAAGTTGCTTTGACGAACAGTAACGATCAATATCAGACTGCACAAAGCGTGCAGTCTGATCGTTGATCTACACTGCCCGCTTCCTTCTAACGTATTATGGCCAAAGCAGGTTGAAACTGAAAAAATTGATATAGTTTGTTAAACAGTTTAATCTTTCGAACGCTTAGTACTTCTAAAGTTGCTTTGACGGACATTGTAGATCAAGATCAGACTGTACAAAATGTGCAGTCTGATCGTTGATCTACACTGCCCGATTCCTTCTAGCGTATTATGGCCAAAGCAGGTTGAAATTGAAAAATTTGAAATAGTTTGGCAGTTTATTTTTTCCTGATAAAAAAGGTCAATCTTCATCGATTAAGTGCTTTAATGTTCAAGTAGTTTAAGTCCTATCGAGTTTTTTTTTTTTTCTTCAACTCACAACCTCTTGAAACAAATTTGAAAAGACAACTGTGAAATCCACATTGTTAAATAAAAATGATTAATCTTAATAAAGGTTCGATACCTGTATGCATGTGAAAACGTAACGGCAGCATAGTAAAGTGCTTGTTATGGGTACTTCTTCCCTCTGCCACAATGTTTCCAGAAGTGATCTGCTTCAACTGTTGGGCTGCTAAGCGCGACTCACTGACCATTTGCGGACAGTGTAGATCAAGATCAGACTGCACAGAACGTGAAGTCTGATCTTGGATCTACACCGTCCGATGAGGAGATTTTTTTTTCATAAGAAGAAGTTTGAAATAACATTCGGGGATTTACTATCGGTTTGAATATTTCAGTTCACTTACTTAGCAGGATAAAGGTTATGACGAAAACAGTCGTCTGCTTGCTGTAATTTGTTGACATAAACTAAACCAAAAATAACACTTTATCTCTAAAGAAGCCTAGACGCAATAGCAAGACGGCAACAGGGGTCAGACCCGAAAATTGTTTCGGTCGACGGGGAGGAGAGGGGTGCAAGCTTTCCTCATTACAGGAGTCCTGCGTGGCTCGGTGGTAAAGTGTAGGACTCGTGACCTGGAGGCCTCGGGTTCGAGCCTCACTGGATCCACTGGGCTTTTCGTGGGAGTGTCCTTGGGCAAGACACTTTAGAGTCCCAGCCTAGTACTGGTGGAACCCGGGAAATGCGTGAATATGTGAATTGTCGCCGTGATATGACTGAAATATTGTTGAAAACGGCATAAAACACCATTCAATCAATCATTCCTCATTACGACACGTTGTAGCTGATACGCAAAACTAAATGCATGTTAGAATTATCAGGTACTTGAATAATCAAGGTGTTTTTCTGTATAGATGTAGCAAGAGTATGGCAATTATTCTTATCCAACGGCATAATGAAATAAGCCATGCTCTATGAAAAGGGGGTTTAATACATCTGCAAAAGATATCGACCCGGGTCAGCCTGCGCAGTCCCTGCTGGCTGCCCTGAGTCGAAATTTTTTGCTATTTGTTAATTTTCTGTATGTCAAGGGACCAGTCTACCAAATGGTTCAGTCGGTTGTTTGACGGAAAGCGTTCTGTGGATCTATAATTAGACGCTGACTTGGTTGGTATCATGTATCACAGAGATGCATTAAGCCCCCTTTTGCCAGAGCCCGGTTCAAGTGATATTGATACGATATTACCTCATTACCATGTGAAACAGATTTCGGCTGACGAGTTTGAAAACATCCTTGTAAAACATCCTTGTAAAATATTGATTCGTCAAAATGAATTATGCTTTACTGTAGGAATAGTTGTGAAACTAATTTGGAAAAGGAAGGAGGGATTTTCGTCACGAAATAATTCTCCGTTTACAATCAATTTTTCAGGAGTTGGTTTGTTTTAATCCCTAACCACACAATTCTGAGTTATAATGACCCCGAGGAAAAGGGACTTTTGAAAACATTTTGGGAAAAAGAGAAAATGCTGGTAACCAGCATTTTCTCCTTTCCCACAATGTTTTCTACGTTTTCAATGACAAATTTCATAAATTGTGTAACATTTAATTTGTCGTCTGTAAATGCTTTCAATTTGGACCAGTCTAACATTTTGTCAACTGGTAAAAATCGCCTGTCGGAAGTTAAGTGTTACATATCCACATATTACGGCACACACTTTATAGACCTTCAAAAAGCTAGCTACTGCGAATGACACAAGGCAAAACGTTAAGATATGAAAATATTGTTTCTCGATTTGCATTGAAAACGTTGCTGGAAAATAAGCTTGTTAGCCAGGGTTCCTCGTTTACTCTCAGTGTTTTCAACAGCAATGACGTGCTCATTTTCTCGTATATAGTAACAGTCAGATTAAAAAAAAAAAATACTCTCTCTCTCTCTCTCTCGTGTCATCTTCGAAAGCTTATTTAGTACTTCTGATCTAAATCTTTAAACAAAATGTCTATTCACAATACAGTATTTATGTAAAGTTACATCTGGGGAAAAAATGCTCTCTATGAGCCATGCTCTGTGAAGAGGATGTTAGATAATGCATCTTCAAAAAGTACCGTACCAGTTCAGTCTGCACAGTCTGCGCAGGCTGACATGGGTCTAAAGCTTTTGCTGTTTGTACATTTTCTGAATGTCCAAGGGCCATTCTACCTAACGATTCAGTCGATTGTTAGACTATATATATTCCATAGTTATGTGATGACTTGCTTGGTATAATGCATCACAGAGATGTATTTAACCCCGTTTTGCCGGAGCATGGCTCGTGCATAATCACACACACACACACACACACACACACACACACACACAAAAGAAAAAAAAATGGGGGAAAAAAAGGCTCACCTGGTTTCTGAATAGTTATCCTATTATTCAAAAAATTTCAACAACAAGAATCCGACATGAAAATTACGACCAGACTTCAATTATCTATTATAACCACCCGCAGAGCATTACGGGCCAGTGCACTATGACCTATTGTTCATTTTCAGTCACTTAACCCTTTCCCAAACAAGCCCTGGTTTTCACGTGTCTGCAGTACAAGTCTTTTGAAAACACTGTGGGAAAAGGAGAAATTGCTTATAACAAGCAATTTCTCCTTTTCCCACAGTGTTTTCTACCCTTTTAGAGACCTTTCTGCCATTTTCATCAAATTTAAAATTGTCGTCTGCAAACTCTTTCAATTTGGACCAGTCCAAAATTTGTCGTTTGGGAAAGGGTTAATCCTTGGGCTGCTAAGCTCGACTTGCAGACCTTTTGCGGACAGTGTAGATCAAGATCAGACTGCACAGAACGTGCAGTCTGATCTTGGATCTACACTGTCCGACAAGGAGATATTTTTACCCTACCCCAATAACTTTGAAATACCAACATTTTGGTATTTGTCATCAGATTAAAAGTTTCATTTTAAGTTATTTAGCAGGAAAAGGGATTAATCTCTTCGAACGCTGAATTAACCCTTTCCCAAACGACAAATTTTGGACTGGTCCAAATTGAAAGGGTTTGCAGACGACAATTTTAAATTTGATGAAAATAGCAAAAAGTTATCAAAAAGGGTAGAAAACACTGTGGGAAAAGGAGAAATTGCTCGTTACGAGCAATTTCTCCTTTTCCCATAGTGTTTTCAAAAGACTTGTACTGCAGACACGTGAAAACCAGGGCTTGTTTGGGAAAGGGTTAAAGAAATGAATCTTTGTTTATTGGGGAAAAAGTCGAAATATTGCAATTTTAAGTGCTGTTTTGGCCAGAATATGCCACAAGGTTGCGGACTTAGTGGATCGAAGATTAGACCGCACCTTCTGTGCTGTCTGATCTTAATCTATACAGTCTTCAAAAGAAACAGGGTTGTGCTCAGCTCTCTAAGAGTTAACCCTTTACCACACAATCCCACTTTTAACGACCCTGAGAAAGCTTTTGAAAACATTGTGGGAAAAGGCGAAAATGCTGGTAAGCAGCAGTTTCTCCTTTTCCCACCATGTTTTCTACCATTCCCAAAACAAATTTCATTTTTTATGTCACATTTATTTTGTCGTCTGCAAATGCTTTCAATTTGGATTGGTCTAAAATTTTGTCGTCTGGTAAAGGGTTAATATTCAATAAATTCTATCATAGGATTACTCCAAATCATTATAATGAATTAATTTCCTTGACCGAGCGATACATTTGTACTTACGTTTTGTCATGGTGGGAAAAGATCGCATATTTCTTCATTTAACTCTTTCACTACTAATGACGACTTGACTACCTTTTGCGGACAGTGTAGATCAAGATCAGACTGCACAGAACGTGCAGTCTGATCTTGATCTACACCGTCCGCTACTCTGTTTTTAAACTATGACGAAAGTCGTTTTCAATAGAAGTGGTAATCTGTTTTTAGAGCTCGGAAAAAAGCGGAATTTCAGGCGTTAGTAGTGAAAGAGTTAATCCTATTCAATCTATAAAAAAGGGAGTGTTAATGCCCTTTGCAGGTCACATCTTCGGAAAATGTTGTAGAAAAAAGAGCAATGGCGTGTTGCAACAAATCGCTTCTGTCCCCACTATGTTTCCACATCATTAATAAACACCATTTTCATTTCTCACAATGTTTGTGTTCTATATAATTTGCAATAGCTTTTATGACAGTAGAGAATTGGCCTGTATATCTTATCAAGATTAAGATCTATTTAGATGTTAACCCTTAGGCTGCTTATCGCGACTCACTGACCTTTTGCGGACAGCGTAGATCAAGATCAGACTGCACAAAACGTGCAGTCTGATCTTTGATCTACACTGTCCGATAAGGAGATATCTTTCCTCCAACAATACCTTTGAAACAGGAAAGTTTTGGGCTTATACTATCGGTTTGAAAGTTTCATTTCTTTTATTCAGAAGGATAAGGGTTAAAATAACACAGGAAAAGAACTGGCACTAATTTTGAAAACAGTGTTTGAAAAGAAGCGATTTTTTTTTTTTTTTTGTGAAAGCAGCTGCCCATGATCCCCGACTTGACCTTTAAAGCTGTCTTTTACAGTTGCGTAAAAAGTCATAATTGTATTGAAATAATAAAGTTGGCCGAATCTCCATACTGTTTGCCAAATCTACCAAAGTCTAATCCTTTTCATGTCAAACGTGACAATGACAGTACTCTGCGGAGAGTGACGACCAAGACCAGTCTACATATACATCCAATAGGATCTGGGTCTACTATCTTAGGGTTTCAGACAAAACTTAATAATCCATACTATATTAAAATGAGTCTTGCTCTGTGAAAAGGGGGTTTAATGCATTTGCAAAATGTATCGATCATATCAGCCTGCGCAGTCGACGCAGGCTGTTATGGTTTGAAACTTTTTGCTATTGGTCAATTTTCTGTATGTCCAAGGACCATTCAACCTCATGTGTGAACCCTCCTCCCCCTAAAAAAAAAACATAACCCTTCACATCTAGCGAAAAGTTTCGACCCATGTCAGACTGCGCAGTCTGACATGAATCGATAGTTTTTGCAAATGCATTAAACCCTCTTTTCACAGAACACGACGCAATTGCTTTTAACAAATTGTCATCTTAAAAATATTTTCCATATTTTTAAATGGCATTATTTACATTTAAATATATTTCAACATCTGCATATTTTTTGCCGCTATTGGGCCTTTAAAGGTCCAGTTTGGAATACAGGTCTCATAGACTATACAACGATATAGGCCATACTCTCATATTTCATGAATTAAACAGGGCATTCTTTCTGTCTATAAAATTTAAATAGGTCCACGACCCAATCCTGTAAGAAACAATAACCACACATAACTCAGTACCATATTGGCATATATTTCTATACACATAAATTGTACGCCATTATTTACGCAAATACATGTGTAATTGAGCAGCTAGAAGCCAAATGATTCTTTTCACGGAATGTTTTCCACGCGATTCAGGGGCAAAAGTTTCCTAATTTAGGAATGCTTCTCTTTTACGTCACATATCGTATTATAGTTGTTTTAGAATAAACATTTACAGCAATGGGTTAAGCCAATGACCTTTATAATCAATGTTAATAAAGAAGGTCACGTCTTGTCAATAAAACGCCAAAGGAGATTTTCGACTTAAAGCAATTCGTTTGTAATCCCGCCAGGACCGTGCCCGATGGTCGATGACTTTTGTACGAATCATGGACAAAAAATGTTGGTGTCCCATGGAGGGATTCCAGACTTATGCAACAGTGTATTCAAAAATATTTGAGCCATGCTTTGGGAAAAGGGGATTTCGTACATCTCCGTGATACACTCACTATACAATGCATGTCGCCATATAATTATGGATCCTTAAGATCCATTTTGTCCGGCAACCGACTGAATCATGAGATAGATTCATCCCACTCGTCACAACTCGGTCGATTCCGTACCTACATCTAACCTCGTCCGTATAAAGGAGGCTTCTATTTTGAACTACCAATCACATGATCTTAAACATGGCGGCGCCCCTGTAGATCGCTTAGCAACGACATGAATAACCACGGTGAAGTTACATTCGGCATACCTCGGGTGATCCGGTGATCAAATCCCTCGGCTGTATCACGTAGCTTGATATGCACCTACACGGTACATTTCGCACATCTCCGGAAGCACTCCGCTTTAACGTTATTGAAATTGTAAGGCTCCTCTATAGAAAAAACGCATGAGTAAATTTTCTATCGTTATCTTTCTAAGAATATTTCAGTCGGCAAACAGTTTGTACATTCAATTTTAGCGTGGTTTATCAATTCCGTTTGGAGCTTTCATCGACAGATCGATAGAAGTGAATAACTTCACAGTGGTTGTCCATGTCGTTGCTAAGCGATCTACAGGGGCGACGCCATGTTTAAGATCATGTGATTGGTAGTTCAAAATGGAAAGCCTCCCTTATACAGACGAGGTTAGATGTAGGTACGGAATCGGCCGAGTTGTGACTTGTGGGTGATAGGAACAAAAACGGTGAAGTTATTCACTTCTATCGATCTGTCGATGAAAGCTCCTAATGGAATTGATAAACCACGCTAAAAATTGAATGTAGAAACTGTTTGCCGACTGAAATATTCTTAGGAAGCTAACGATAGAAAATTTACTCATGTTTTCGTTTTTAAGAGGAGCCTTACAATTTCAATAACGGTAAAGCGGTGTGCTTCCGGAGATGTGCGAAATGTACCGTGTAGGTGCATATCAAGCTACGTGATACAGCCGAGGGATTTGATCACGGGATCACCCGAGGTATGCCGAATGAGATTGATCCTTGGACATGCTGAAAATTGACCAATAGCAAAAAGTTTCGACTCATGTCAGCCTGCGCGGATTGCGCAGGCTGACATGAGTCGATACTTTTTGCAGATGCATTAAACCCCGCCCCCCCCCCCTTTTTTTTTATTAAGCATAGCTAATTTCAATTTGTACAAGATCGGTATATAACCCTTTCCCAAACGACAAATTTTGGACTGGTCCAAATTGAAAGAGTTTGCAGACGACAATTTCATATTTGATCAAAATGGCAGAAAGGTCTCAAAAAGGGTAGAAAACACTGTGGGAAAAGGAGAAATTGCTCGTTACGACTTGTACTGAAGACACGTGAAAACCAGGGCTTGTTTGGGAAAGGGTTAAGGGGGAGGGGACGGGGCACTTGTGATTTACGGTGATTTTATAACGTTTGTTTCTTCTCACTAGATTTTAGAAATCTGTGGCATCTCGTAAATGGAAAAGGTACAGTAATAAACATTCTGGATGAAAACATTGCTTTCACCAGACAATTTAATAATTCGTCCCAATATTATGATCACATGACTATAAGCCATGCTGTGGAAAAAAAGGTATATATCCGTGGTGAAATGTAATAAGTAAGTCATCACATTTCATGGATCCATAAAATCCAGTTTGTCTAACAATCGGCTGAATTATGAGATGACGTGATCCTTAAAAAATGCAGAAAATTTAGAAATAGCAATCCAAGTCAGCTTGTGCAGGCTGACATGGGTCGATATATTTTTTTTTTTTTTTTTCACAGAGCATGACTCGTATCTTTTAATTTTATAATCCAAATACGTAATTGTCTTTAATATCAAGTCACAGGGAAAAAAGAAACTACAGAAATGTATCGATACCTTAAATAGGAGCACAGATCGCCGTGTCATAAATGGAGGATTTCTGTTGAAAACATTGCTAAACACTAAAAATTACTCTACCTGAGAGATTGTTCGCGCTTTTTCCTCTTCAAGTATCGTCTAGACTCTTGCCTCGTTGGTCCTAAATTTGGAATCCGGTATTTTAAAGAACTTGTATCGGAGAGTGAATCTACCTCGGACCTGAGTCCGTCAGTGTCGCCGGTGGGTGAAGTCACCGCCGACAAAAAGGTCATGGTCATCTTTTGGTGCTCCCTTACCACTCCCCAGACCTCGAAGTCCGTGGTTCTGTGTCGAATCACGTGTAGGTTCCGGGGAGATCCGGGTTGGGGGTTTAATCTTCCGGGACTGGCGATAATCTGATCAGGGGATGCGATAAAAGGATGTCCTATTCCTAACATTTTTGTACTGGAAAGCCTGTGCCGGAATTCACTGTATTAACCCTTAAGCTGCTATGCACGACCTTTTGCGGACAGTGTATATCAAGATCAGACTGCACTGAACGTGCAGTCTGATCTTGGATGTACACTGTTCGATTAGGAGATATTGTTCTCTAAAAAGTAAGTTTGAAATAACATTATTCGGTTTTTTACTCTCGTCTTGAAAGTTTTATTTGACTTATTTAGCAAGATTAGCGTAAAACTTGTGAGGATAATACAGTATCTGGGTAGAAGGGATTCCACAAACACAAGCTTAAACGAGCTAAAAATTCAAGAAGTGACTCTCTTTTACTTTCCGTTGTGCTTATTCTTTTCGTTCTGTGTCTCTTCGTAAAAAAAAATAAGTATTCAGAACTGCCTTTACGCTTTTCTACAAGCATCAGTTCCCATCAATCAATACATACAGAAAACAACACATTTGAATTATCACTAGGCCTATATTTGAATCATGACATATTCGAGTAATTAAGATTCCATTTCATCCGAATATGACAATTTTGGAATTTCATAGATTGCCAATGTTCAGTTAAGTACAACCGCCCATTTCTAAAGCGAACACAACTGTAACTCGAAAACATTTCATAATCCTGCTGCTATACAAACTAAACGAAAATTTCCACTCAACAGTAAACACCCAAATATTGCGATTTCAAAGTTGATTTCACCAGAAAAAAAAGTATCGAACAGTGTCGATCTAAGATCAGACTGCACGTTTTGTGCAGTCTGATCTTGATCTGCACTGTCCGCAAAAGCGGTCCCAGTCGCGCTTAGCAGCCTAAGGATTAAGTATATATCCTTCAGAAATATTACTATACAGAATCGCTGACGAATTTAAACGCAAATAGGCAACGTAAACAGAACTGCTGTCTCATCCTATACCTAAATCAACAAAATTGCCTTTTTTGCGGACGACAAAGTATGTTTTATTATAAAGCAACACTTTATTTTGACTAACAAAGATGAATTTATTACAAAAGTATAAAACACAATCAAGTATACAAATCTGACACAATATGTTGTCATCTATTCAAATATTTGTATTTGTGATCTTTTCAGCGGCAAATATATGAGCCATGCTCCGGCAAAAGGGGGCTTAATGCATCTCCGTTAATCCATGATACCAAGCGAGGCATCATATAATTATTGATTACTAAAATCCATTTTGCATAACAACCGACTGATTCATGAGGTACACTGGTCCTTTGACATGCAGAAAATTGACCAATAGCGAAAAGTTTCGGCCCAGGCTGACCTGGGTCGATACTTTTCGCAGATTCATTAAACTTCCTTTTCACAGAGCGCGGCAGCTTTGTAAGTCGATCTGTGTCGACGGCTAAAAATACCAAGCACTAACTCTCAATGATTTTATTTTAATATAGGCTTGACTAAACAAGCGGACGGTATAGATCCAAGATCAGATTGCACGTTCTGTGCAGTCTGATCTTAATCTATGCCATCCGTAAAAGTCCTTGTAAAGACTACGGCGCGTAAAGGGTAAATAACTTTGTGCCAATCAATACATTTCCTCATGTAAACGCACTTTGTTGGTCTTTTTGCATTAGACCGCTGCCAAAAACATTGTGGACAAATGAAAAATTGCTTTTAACGAGCAATTCCTCCTTGTGCCTTAATGTCTTCAGTTGTTTTTATAGTGATGGTCTGTATTTTAACCCTTTACAAATTTCCGAGTTTTAAGGACCCTAAAGAATAAAGCTTTTGAAAACATTGTTGGAAAAGGAGAAAATGTTGGTTAGGAGCATTTTGTCCTTTTCCAACAATGTTTTCTACCCTTTGTAGGTCAAATGCCATAATTTCAGCATAATCTGTCATCTGAAAGCGGTTTGAAATTGAACAAGTCTAAAACGTTTATCGTTTTGCAAAGAGTAAAAAGGGTTGTCTTACAACTGTCTGCTATAAATTTGAGCCATATTCTGTGAAAAGGGGGTTTAATGAATCTGTAAAAACTATCGACTCAAGTCAGCTGGCGCAGTCTGCCCTTGGTCGAAACTTCTTGCCATTGGTCAATTTCCTGCTGATCAAAGGACCATTCTACCTCAGGATTCTGTCGGTTGTTACCAAACGGATTTTATAGATCCATAATTATGTTTTGCCTTGCTTGATGTAATGCACCACGGATGTGCACTAAGCCCCTCTTTACCAGAGCACTGTCAGGAGATAACCAGTCTACCCTTTACAACTGGATCCCGTGATTTTACCATCCGAACAAAGGTTCCACTTTTTAAAACGTTGTGCGACAAGGAAACAAGAGGGCTATTGGCCCTAAAGTGCTCACCTGAGTAAAGTCATCCAGGAATGATAAAGCTGGAGAGATCCTGGCTGTGATGATGTAAAAGATATGAGTGTTTGTGACCTACTTTTTGACCAACGAGACCTACTTTTCAACTTGTCAGAGATATATGTAACATTGAGGCAAATATTCTGCCCATGTTTCATGAGTATCACACTGAAATTGTGGCCTCTGGCATGCACACAAGGGTTTTCTAAGATTTGTCTCAGCGACCTCCTTTTTGACACGACACTTTAAAATTGACATATTATCAAGACATACATTCTGGCCAAGTTTCATGAGTTTTGGGCTGAAAATGTGGCCTCTAGGGTGCAGACGGTGTTTTTCTAAAATTTATCCATGTGGCCTGACGTGACCCAATTTTTATCTTGTCCGAAATGTCACCAAGACAAACATTCTGACCATTCTTCATGGGTACCAGAAGGTGGTTTAGAGCGCCACATGGCTTTTCTCAGATTTGTCCAAGTGACCTACTTTTTGACCCAATATGAAAAACCCAATTTCAAACTTGTCCGAACTTGTCCGAGATTCATCAAGACAAACATCATTGATCATCTTTCGGGAGTATCAGACCGAAAATATGGCCTTTTAGAGTGCACCTAAGGTCTTTCTTAGATTTATCCCAGAGGCCTTCTCTTTGATCTGACATAAACTAATTCAAACTTGTCATACACAGCATCAAGACAAGCATACTGGCCAAGTTTTAGAAGTATCAAACTGAAAATGTGGCCTCTAGAGCATTATCTTCCGCTAGGTAACTGTGCATTCTGGGTACAAAACCGGATTACTTTTCAAGGCGGCAATCGACGAAGCAAATTTCCAAATAAGATATAGGTTTACACACTAAAACCTAGTCTGGTACCCCGCCGTACTACAAGAGTACGTCAGGCAAAGTGCAATAATGGCGGCCCCCGTTGTTAATATGCAGAGGAGACGGGATATCGTTATTTCACACGATCAAATCAAAGCATAGGCTGAATTCAAAACCAATCGCTTGCAATAAAGTCATGGCAGTGAGTTTTTCTACATGTCGTTCTTATTTAGCGAGAAAAACTACATATCAGAAATGCTTTAAGTATCTGAAATGTAAATGGACTTATGTAACGTCCGAAAACAGGGCTACTTTTAAAATGATTCATAGTCGAATTTATATTTAAACCATGCCCAAACAGCACGTTTTAGATTCGGTAATGTAGCCTTTGTTCAAATTTGATCTCATTTAATTAACTGATCAAACTGGATCACATGAAATTCGGGAAAACGGGGAAGCATGTAGGGGTACGCTTGAGGACGCCTAGGAGGCCGCCATTCTTGCGCTTTGCCTGACCCGATAACATAGTGGCAGGGGCAGGTAATCTAGACTAACTAAAACCTGACTGGTACGATTCATCCAGCCATGGTTAGCTAGCATACCGTATACCCTATGCACCAGTCATTTATAAACAGCCCCTATAAGCTTGGGCAATAGCCCCGGTATAAGCCCGACATGGTGGGGACTTTATTTTTGTTGTCTACCTGTTGAACAAATCCCGGTTTTCCCCATGTCTACATTTAGAAACTGTGTGCAGAGATTTTGTCGTAAACAAAGGTATTTAAAGCCCCAGTAAAGTCCAAAATTAGAGATTTTTATGCTTGAAAAAAAGCCTCGAATCTGTTAGATTTACTCTTATTTTGTCACCAAGGGGATAGGGGCGTTCATTGCAGCATCGGTTCATGTCACAGAACCATACAAAAAATCCTAATTTTTTCATCAATGTAGTCTGGTACCCCGCAGTACTACAAGAGTACGTCAGGCAAAGCGCAATAATAGCGGCCCCCGTTGTTAATATGCAGAGGAGACGGGATATTGTTATTTCACATGATCAGATCGGATCATAGGCTGAATTCAAAAAGATCGCTTTCAATAAAGTCATGGCAGTGAGTTTTTCTACATGTCGTTCTTATTTAGCGAGAAAAACTACATATCAGAAATGCTTTAAGTATCCGAAATGTCAATGGACCAATATAACGTCCGAAAACAGGGCTACTTTTAAAATCATTCATAGTCGAATTTATACTTAAAACATACCCTAAGAGCATGTTTTAGATTCGGTTATACTTTTTTTGTACAAAATTGATCTCATTTTATTAACTGATCAAAGTGGATCACATGAAATTGGGGGAAACGGGGAAGCATCTAAGGGTACGCTTCGGGACTCCTAGGAGGCCGCCATTACTGCGCTTTGCCTGACCCGATAACGTAGTGGTAGGGCCAGGTAATCCAGACTACGCACTATTCGGAATCATTCTGGTGTCCTATTTTTAGACACCATGTGACCGACATATAATGATGACGTATTACACAGACGATGTGCTTTCTCGCCTTAAAAAACGTTGCAAAACTTCGGCAAGTCTTTAATTTTCGTTAAATTACCTGCGCTCATCGTATCTTAGTTATCTGTATGCATTTGATTGGTAAATCGGAGTTGTGTTATCTTTATTTTGATCATGAAAATATAGATATATGCCTATTTCTTCTTGTCAAGAGTCGTCTTAACATCGTATGACATCTCGGCCGATAACACTTTCGGCCTATTACAATTTCGACCAATGAGAAATTCGGCGCATACAAAATCGAACGTCTACACAGGGTTAAAAAGCCATGGAGAATAAGTCAAACAAAATGTGGACGTTTTATAACGAAGATCAGACTTTACATTATGTGCGATCTGATCTTGATCTTCATAGTGTGACGAAGACGACCAGTTGCCGTAGTTTTACACATTACCCTACTTTCGTTTTAGAATTCACATGTAAATTTCCGGTTGTCTGCAAGTACAGTCAGTCCTCAAATTCACCGTTAATGTAAGTTGTTAAAGACTATTACATGGCTCTTCTTTGGTAGAAATTGATTGAACTTTCCGTTTCTTTATTGCGTTAAGTCTGATCTGAATTATATTTTGCGAGAAACGCTCTTTGATTAGTACATTCGGCATACCTCGGGTGATCCGGTGATCAAATCCCTCGGCTGTATCACGTAGCTTGATATGCACCTACACGGTACATTTCGCACATCTCCGGAAGCACACCGCTTTACCGTTATTGAAATTGTAAGGCTCCTCTTTAGAAAGAACACATGAGTAAATTTTCTATCGTTATCTTTCTAAGAGTATTTCAGTCGGCAAACGGTTTGTACATTCAATTTTTAGCGTGGTTTATCAATTCCGTTAGGAGCTTTCATCGACAGATCGATAGAAGTGATTAACTTCACACTGGTTGTTCATGTCGTTGCTAAGCGATCTACAGGGGCGCCGCCATGTTTAAGATCATGTGATTGGTAGTTCAAAATGGCAGCCTCCTTTATACGGACGAGGTTAGATGTAGGTACGGAATCGGCCGAGTTGTGACGAGTGTGATTAGTACTGCTATATACCCGCTGTAGCGGAAGTACTTGAAGTAGTATGATTTGAAGTCAAAGGTCAGTAGTGAGTGCGCATGCCTGGTTGTCCTATATAAACAGCAAAAAAAAATATCGCCGTAGGCAAGGAGTTGCTTTCTGCTCTTCGAGGTGTGCGTGTAATCTCTGCAAAGATAGCTAGTAGAAATTAAATATTTTGACTTTAGTATTACATTGTGAAGCTATTTCAGACATACAGAAGTGCAACCTGGACTCAGAAATATTTGCAGACCAGGCTCAGCTGTGTTGTCTCAATAGCTAAGACGCAATAACGGGTTACAGTAATCAATCAGCAGTAGTAAACATGGCCTGTTTGACTCGTTCCAGTCTGACTGAGTCGGTACATAGTTTCATTTCCGTGGTAGGTTGGTTGAAGGCCTGTAGTCGAGAGACAGGGTAAGTCTGTTGACTCATTCTGGTCAGATTGAGACCGCACACGGATCCATTATACTGCTAGGTAAGATACGGCCTGTGGCAAGTGACAGAGTCGTTCTCCGGACTCATTCCAGTCTGAGTCTGTACACATAGATATTCCTTTAGCAGTTTGAGTCAGTCCGTTATTCGACCCAGAGCTGAGATATAGCGAGAAACTACAGAGGTATAACTTCCCCTATTTCGCTCGGTATAAACGTTACAATAGGTAATGTAAAAGTGAAGAACTTTGGTTTTTTTTGGTCTGTAATTGCTGACGAATTTTGACCTGAGTTTAACATCAGGTGGTGGACGTTTTATATCAAAGGTCAGACCTCTTACGAGGTGCAATCTGATATCGATCTATGCTATTCAAGAGTTTGGTAAAACCCATTGCTTATCTATAGATGTTTTTACTTCTGGTTTTTGAAGACAGAGTTGATGTTACTTCATCAATCAAGTTATTGCATGCAGATGAACAATACGTTTCAAAATTATAGATACATATTCCAAAGCTGATAAGTACATGTAGGCCGTATTTCAAGTTGTTGGAGTTCAAGACAATTGAAGACAATAGTAGTAGTTTACTAGTACTCAAGTAATCTACCACATTGTGATGAAAAAAAGTATTTTTATGTCATTTTTTACCGATCTCTTTTCTTTCCAATCTAAAAACAGTTTATCTTTTTAGGGTGTGATACAGAGAGACCAAGATGTTTGTTAACCGACGAATAGATATCCCAGTCTGGTGTTGTATCTCCGCTGTACGACGATTTTTTTTTTTTTACAGATTTTAGCACAGTCCATGTCAACAGGTATTTGAATGACATTTAGATCTGCATCTATTACACATTAATGTTAAAACTTTGAAGTCTGTTATATTTCAAGCTTAGAAAGGATCAGCTGCTGAAAGGATAATTTATCAGATACAACTTTTTTACACCCTTGCCATAAATTTTTGAAAGGAGCAGTGGTTTTGCTACAAACAACTGCTCCTTTCTCACGTTTCTCCATTTTGTTGATTTTTTTTTTTGTGTGAATATTCCCAGGTATTTTGTCGGTTGTTTAACACCATTTTCAACATTATTTCAGTTTTATCACGGCAGCCAGTGCACCTGTCCATCCTTATCAAGAGTTTCTGTTTCCAGTACTTTGCATAATATCCCACTGGCTGCTTTTCGATGTAACCATTGTCAATACAATGATTAGCAAAAAAAAACCTATTTTCCCTTTTGAAATTATTGTATTTATATGCGTCAATGCAGACAGGTCTATCTGCGAAGTATATGACATGCGCAGACAACAGTCTCTAGAGTGCTTACAAGTTTTCTGTATCATTTGTCCCAGTGACCTACTTTTTCACCCGGCGAGACTCCATTTCAAAGCAAACTTTCTGACAAAGCTTCATAAGTATCAAGACTGAAAATGTGGCCTCTACAGTGCACACAAGGTTTATCTAAAATTTGTCCCAGTGACCTACTTTTTGACCCGATGTGACCCAACTTCGAAAATGTCCGAGATTTTATTATGACAAATATTCTGACCAAGTTTCATGACGATTTGACAACAAATGTGGGTTCTAGAGTGCACACAGGGTAATTGTTGATCACCGCACGACGGACACAACACAATCACAAAAGCTCACCTTGAGCACGAAGTGCTCAGGTGAGCTGAACAAGAGGGCCATTGGCCCTAAAGCGCCCACCAGATTAACTCTTTACCAAACGACAAAATTTTAGACTGGTCCAAGTTCTAAGCATTTGCAGACGAAAAAATAAATGTTATTGAAAAATTGAAATTTGTTTTGGAAAGGGTAGAAAACATTGTGGGGAAAAAATGCTGGTTACCAGTATTTTCTCCTTTTCCCACGAGGTTTTCAAAAGGCTTCTTTCACGGGGTCGTTAAAAGTCGGGATTGTGTGGTAAAGGGTTAAGTTCATCTAGGATTTATAAGACTGAAAAGATCCTGGTCATGATGATGTAACACTCTTGAGTTTAAGTGATCTACTTTTTGAATGGTTTGACTTTGATTCTGACTCAAAATATCCATACTCTATATTCTGACTCTACAGTGCATACAAGGTATTTCCAAGATTTGGCCCAGTGACTTACTTTTGGACCCTACGTGAATCAATATCAAATTTTACCGAGATATCATCAAAACAAACGTTCTGACAATGTTTCATAAGCATCAGACTGAAAATGTAGCCTTTAGACTACACACAGGGTTCTTCTAAGATTTGGACCAGTGACCTACCATTTGTCCCGACGAGACCCAATTTCAAATTTCTTCGAGATTTTAACCAACATTCGGACAAAGTTTCTTGAGTATCAGGCTGAAAATGTGACCTCTAGAGTGCACACAAAGTTTTCTAAGATTTGACCCTGTGACCTACTTTTTGAGCCAATATGTTCAAATTTCTAGGTGTCCAAGATTTTATCAAGACAAACACACTGACCAAGTTTCATGAGTATCAGGCTGAAAATGTGGCCTCTGGATTGCACACAAGGTTTTTCTAACATTTGGCCCTGTGACCCACTCTTTGACCCATGATTTTATCAGGACAAACATTCTGACCAAGTTTCATGACGATCTGCCTGAAAATGTGGCCTCTCGAGCGCACACAAGATAAATGTTGACGACCGCACGACGGACGACGCACGCCGGACACAGCACGAATACTAAAGCTCACCTTGCGCACTTTGTGCTCAGGTGAGCCATAAACTGGTGACCATCTCTCTTCTTGCCCAAAAATATTTTTGGGAAACCTTTTTAACTCTTTAAAAAAACACTTTCCCGTGTTTTACCGACTTTGAGAGAGGTCCTTTGAAAACATTCGGGGGAAAAGAATAAATGCTGGAAATCCGCACTTTCTCCTTTTTCTACGTTTTCCCCATTTTTAGAGCCAATTCCACCATTTTAGTGGCATTCCATTTGTTGCATGCAAATGCTTTCGATTTAGACAAATTTAAAATTTTGTTGTGTGGTGAAGAGTTAAGACAATTCCTACCATACTTAGTTGTCAGTAAGCACAATGCTTTCAACATGAGTAAGTTCTTCATCTTGTTGGAGGTGAACAAACCTGACAAAATTCTGCCACGGAAAAGAAGACTTGTATACATTTATTGCTATGTCAAGATTATTTTTAAACCATATATTCACGTTGCGGATAGTGTAAATTCAACATAGAATGACAGTACAATAGAAGTTTCATCGACAAATGTGAATGCCGGATGGGCAGACTGACAGACAGGGCTTACAGCTTGCCATATCACAGTACAATTTTTTTTTTTTTTGGGGGGGGGGGAGGAGAGGGGGGAAATAACGACAAAGTTCTTGACAGTTTTCCACAATATTTTATGTAAAATTTCATTAATATCGTCATCATTATTATTACCATCATACATAACTATAACTGCAGCGCACATGAAAGAATAGTACTAGATCCCCCCCAGTTCTAAACAAACGACACGAGCATTTTCAGTCAATTATGAAGCAAACATCAAAACACTGAACTTCGAGACTGTCCTAAATAAAACATACCAGGAAGTAGCTGCTATTCTGCTAATGGTAATGCTGGAAAACATTTGAGCCATGCTCTAGCAAAAGGGGGTTTAATGCATCCCTGTAGTGCATAAGGATCCATAAATTAAATTTGTCTCACAACCGGCTGAATACGGCGGTGGAATGGTTCTTTGCCATGCAGAAAATTGACCAAAAGCAAAAAGTTTCGACCCTGGTCAGCCTGCGCTGACTGCACAGACTGACCTGAGTTGATCCTTTTTGCAAATGCATTAACCCTTTACCGCACAATGACCCCTTTTGACGACCCTGGGAAAGAAGCCTTTTGAAAACATTGTAGGAAAAGGAGAAAATGCTGGTAATCAGCATTTTCTCCTTTTCCCACAATGTTTTCTACCTTCTCAAAGAAAAAATGCACCATATGAGCCACATTGAAATTGTCATCTGCAAATGCTTTCAGTTTGGACAAGGCTATAATTTTGTCGTCTGGTAAAGAGTTAATCCCCTTTTCAATGCTCAATTTAAAAGTTTTAGCTTAAATCCATCTGACACAGAACTATCTCCGGAGAACTCATATCAATAATTGTGGGGAACGGATGGACAGATGTCAAGATAGGCAGGTATACAGACAGATGACTATATGCCGGACTGTATGACTGTATGGTGTTTAACGCCGTTTTCAACATTATTTCAGTTATATCACGGCGGCCATTGCACCTATCCATGCTTTCCTGGAATTTCTTTTACCAGTACTCCGCACAATATTCTTTCCAAACCACTGGCTACTTTCCCACAAAGCCATTGTCGAAACAATGGTCAGCGATGAGGAATGAATTCTATCGCAATGAGTATCATCAATCCTCGGAAAGAAATTGGCCGAGCCGGGGATCAAACCAGCAACCTCCTGTTCTCAAGTCCTGTACTGAACTACGGGGCTTGGCGACTATACGTTGGCCATCACAAAAGCTACTCTAGAGCACTCTATGCACACATCAGCTAAAACCTGTTGAAAGTGGCGGAAGACTACCATTCAAACAAACATGATTTTTCTCTTTTTCCAATCGTTACAAAATATGTAAAAAAAAAAAACTTTTACCTAAGAATAACTCTTTACAACACAATCCCCACTTTTAACCACCCCGTGAAAAAAACCTTTTGAAAACATTGTGGGAAAAGGAGAAAATGCTGGTAACCAGCATTTTCTCCTTTTCCCAAAATGTTTTCTACCCTTCCCGAAACAAATTTCAATTTTGAATCTCATTTATTTTGTTGTCTGCAATTGCTTTCAATTTGGACAAGTCTACAAATTTTCCGTTTGGTAAAGAGTTAAGGACTTATGTTGTATGTTTAAACTTATAAAAGACCCGTGCTCTGGCAAAAGGGGGTTTAATGCATCTCCGTGATACATGATACCAAGCAAGCCATCACATTACTATGGATAAAAAAAAAAAAATGACTGAATCATGAGGTATACTGGTCCCTTGATAAGGAGAAAATTTACCAAAAGCAAATAGTTACGAATGAGCAGGCTGACCTGGGTCGATACTTTTTGCAAGTAAATCAAACCCCCTTTTTACACAGCATGGCTTAAATGTTAGGCCAATCAAAATGATTTTGAATGCAGTATTTCAGTTACATCAAGGCAACAGCTTTCCTTTCCATCTATAACATCTATACCTGAGTTTCACTACTGTCAGATCGTTGTTCTAGTTTCTCTCCTACACACACTCCCATAAGCCCAGCTCTATGAGCAACCTTACCGACCATACCACACAAAACCACACTATCAAAATAAATAATGATAGGAGTTGAAAACAGGGTCTTGTCATGATATATGTGTAATCAGATCTCTAACATTTACTGCCAGAAACGTATGGGCCATACTCTGGCAAAAGGGGGCTTTATGCATCTCCGTGATCCATGGTACCAAGAAAGCCATCACATACTTTTGTACCCACAACAGCCACTTTTATAACGACTGACTTGATCATGAGGTTGACCGGTCCTTGGTCATACAGAAAATTGACTAATAGCGAAAAATTTTGGCCCAGGTCAGCCTGCACAGACTGCGCAGACTGACCTGGATCAATACTTTTCACAGATGCATTAAGCCCTCCTTTTACAGAGCACTACTCATATCTACTGCAACTTTGATTGCAACATGCAACTGCGTCTTTTCTCACGTCTTGCAAAAGCTCAAACCAGATATTCTCCTGTAAGTCTAAATATACCCACTATCTATGGCGCCAGTTAGTGGTATGGATTATCTCTCAAAGCACAGAAGATACATCAAGTGGGCTTTTCCAGTCAGTGAATATTGATGTTTTAAAACTTCTATTCTGTTCAGTTTGATCTCATCTACACTGTCCACAAAAACAATCTGATCTTGAACTACACAGCGTCTGCAAAACAACTGAATTTGTGTTCAGTTCTCTCTAGATCAAATGTTTTTCACAATTTTCCATAAACAAAAAAACATAAACAAGCACAGTAAGTCTGGGTCAGTACTGATTCCAATTTGTTTTATACTCTACGCAGCAGGGCATGAAAATTCCAATGTAAGTATACTTCTGTATAGCTCAAAAGTAATCAATATTCAACTCCAATAGTTTTACGTCATTCAAAACAACAGCACATCATGCAGGCGCCACACCTCGGCTACAATTGCTTGAATATTAGTGTAAATTCAAAGTTAAAAAAGGGACATTACTGTGTCAAAAAATATGTTGATGGTTACCTGCCCCTCTCTTATTGGTTCCACTTTTGGTAGTTAAAAAAAAGTCTGAATTTGAGGCACATATCTTCAGTAATAACAGAGATATTACAAACTAACCAAGTTCTTCCAAGACGACGCGGATGATGACAGGGTTATGACAATACCTCAACATTTTCTTCAAAAACAGCCAGGCTAATAAAGAAATACTTTCAAAAGTCTTAACATATGGAGTATTTAACTTGTCACTGAGAGTCTGAGGCACATACTCAAGTTTCAGCATAGACTCAATTTTTGTTAAGTGCTGACACAGGTTTCAGATCTATCTCATCATTCTCTTTTTCTTTAGCACAATTATAGTGTTCAATCGCCTGTGGGTGCATGTCTTCAGCTTTTCTTCAGTGTTTTTCTGATGAGTGCCATTCGCTGAAAACAACATAAAAAATCATGTAACCGGATTATATAAGTACATTTGAGCAGATGCATTTAAACCCCTTTTTCCTGAGCATGGCTCATATATTGGCAATTAGATTCATATCACCAATTCTTTGCTTCATCCATACAAGAGGGCCATGATGGCCCTGGATCGCTCACCTGAGTCAATAGGCCAAACATTCTGACCAAATTTCACAAGTATCTGACTGAAAATGTGGCCTCTACAGCGTGCACAAGGTTTTTCGATGATTTGACCTAGTGACCTAGTTTTTGACCCCACATGACCCAATTTCAAACTTGTCTCAGATTTTATCAAGACAAACATTCTGACCAAGTTTCATAAGTATTTGACTGAAAATGCGGCCTCTAGAGCGTACACAAAGTTTTTTGAAGATCTGACCTAGTGACCTAGTTTTTGACCCCACATGACCCAATTTCCAACTCGTCTGAGATTTTATCAAGACAAACATTCTGACCAAATTTGACAAGTATCTGACTGAAAAAGTGGCCCCTAGTGCACACACAAGGTTTTCAAAGATTTGACCTAGTGACCTAGTTTTTGACTTCACAAGACCCAATTTCAAACTCGTCCAAGATTTTATCAAGACAAACACACTGACCAAGTTTCATGAGGATCGGACTGAAAATGCGGTCTCTACAGCGTACACAAGGTTTTTTGAAGATTTGACCTAGTGACCTAGTTTTTGACCCCACATGACCCAATTCCGAACTTGTCCGAGATTTTATCAAGACAAACTTTCTGACCAAATTTCACAAGTATCTGACTGAAAATGCGGCCTCTAGAGTGTACACAAGGTTTTTTGAAGATTTGACCTAGTTTTTGACCCCACATGACCCAATTTAGAACTCATCCGAGATTTTATCAAGACAAACATTCTGACCAAGTTTCATGAGGATTGGACTGAAAATGTGGCCTCTAGTGCTTACACAAGGATTTTCTAAGATTTGACCTAGTGACCTAGTTTTTGACCCCACATGACCCAATTTTGAACTTGTCCGAGATTTCATCAAGACAAACATTCTGACCAAGTTTCATGAGGATCGGACTGAAAATGTGGCCTCTAGAGCGTACACAAGGTAAAAAGTTGACGACGGATGACGCACGACGGACGACAGACAATGGACACAGCACGATCACAATTGCTCACCATGAGCACTTCGTGCTCAGGTGAGCTAAAAAAATAGTACAGTACTGATTGAGTTTGATACCTGTTTCGAACCCTTAAAAGTAAGCCCTACTTGATAGTGCAATGTTATTTCTGAGTAACTATTCATGTTTCATAATTAAAAATAGGCTGAGTCATGCAAAATACAGTGTATGCCTTTGGGCATCTGTAATTGAGACAGATGTCACATACAAGTCTAAAATTTTGTCAGCTGATAAAGAGTTAATGACTATTTGAACAGCTATCTGTAATAGCTATGTGGAATGACAAAGAACAGCTCGCTATGGGAAACAAATAGTTACAGATGGCTTTTTGAAAAATATTGTGGCAAATACAGATAAACCACAAAACCAGCACTTTCTGAAGTTGCCACTGTAAATCCTTGACAATCCTTAACCCTTTACCACACAATCCTGGGTTTTAACAACCCTGAAATAGAAGGCTTTTGAAAACATTGTGTAAAAAGGAGAATATGCATTTTCTCCTTTTCCCACAATGTTTTCTACCATTCCAAAGACAGAAATTATCTTGTGGGATACATTGAATTTTTCCCCTGCAAATGTTTTCCATTTCGACAACTCTACATTTTTGCTGTGTGGTGAGGAGTTACACAAAAACCATAACTATTAACCCTCTATCGCAGACTGCCGCCTTTTGACGCCCCTGGGAAAGAAGCCTTTTGAAAACATTGTGGGAAAAGGAGAAAATGCTGGTAACCAGCATTTTCTCCTTTCACCACTATGTTTTCTATCCTATCAAATAAAATTTACAACATTTGAGCCACACTGAAACTGTCGTCTGCAAATGCTTTCAATTTGGACAAGGCTAAAATTTTGTCGTCTGGTAAAGGGTTAATACCTAAATCATTGCTAATTCTATCAGCTACTTGTACTGTTGATTGAACACAAATACATGTAGTTTCTTGCCATATAAAAAAAAGAAATCTGAGACTTTACCAATTACCACAAATTTTCTGAGTATAACAAACCTAAAATTAGAATGTTGAAAACATTGTGGGAAA
The DNA here is from genome assembly GCA_945859785.2 of Tridacna gigas. Lineage (NCBI taxonomy): Eukaryota > Metazoa > Mollusca > Bivalvia > Cardiida > Cardiidae > Tridacna > Tridacna gigas. The sequence continues at coordinate 7,781,715 of OX244031.2, read as the reverse complement.
AGCAGAATTTCTCCTTTTCCCGCACCAATTTTCTAACCTTCCAAAACAAATCAAATTATTTGAGTCGAACTTAATTTGTCATCTGCAAATACTTTCAAGTCGGCCCAGACTAAAACATTGTTGTCCAATACTGAGGTAAGCGTAGAAAGCATAGAAAGAAAACATTTTAGCTGAATCTTTCATACATTTAAAAGGGTTCAAAATTCTTGATCTCCTGAATCAATTTTGCAGCAGAAGACTTCCCTGATTTTGTAAACAATTCTTACCTGTTTATGTGCTTCTGTTGTGCTAGCTTTTTTGTAAGGTCGAAGTTCATCTGTGCCAAAACCTGGTACCCACATACCCCAGCCTCTTTCTAACAAAACAAATCAAATATTTTCATTTAGACAGAGTACATAAACATACAAAAGCACCGCATGCAAGCATCAACACTCTGCTGCAGTTGCTTTTAGAATCAGTCTATTTCCAAGTCGAAAAATGGGCATGTCTGTGTTGAAAATATTTTGACGGTAACCTGCCCCTGTTGTATGGGTTCCCCTTTTGATAGTTAACAACTAGTCCAAGTATGAAGTAGATATCTTCAGCAATGACAGAGATATTATAGAATGTCTCAGATTTTGCGCAACAACGATGACAACAGGACTATGACAATACCTTGGTGTTTCCTCTGAAAAGTGCCAAGCTAAAAATAGCCACTCCTGGATAAATCCATGAACAGTCTCCATGTTCTTTAAAGCAAGAGAGTGTTTATTACAGAGATTATGTTCCAGAGGTTGCATTCACAACTGAGCCAGGCTCTGGGAAAAGGGGCATAATGCACCTCTGTGATGCATTTTACCAAGCAAGTCATCACATAATTATCATGGATCCATATAATCCATTTAGTCTAACAACGACTGAATCACAAGGTGGACTGGTCCTTTTAAACTCAGAAAATTAATGAATAGTGAAGAGTTTCCACTCAGGTCAGCCTGTGTGGACTGAGCAGGCTGACCTGGGTCCATACTTTTTGCAGATCTTTTTAACCATCTTTTAAAAAAGCATGGCTCAATCATTTTTGCTTCAATTCTAACTTCTGAGACCAGCTTTCTGATTGGCAATAATGTTTTGTCTTGAGCAATGAATGGTCTCAGATATAGAAATAAATGTAGAATGAACCTATCAATATCTCCACACAATGTTTCACTGTATCTGGAAAAATTTCAAAACTTTTTGATAATATTTTTCCAGAAAACTTGAATCAATGATGAACACTTTGAAATGTTTTTGATATGAAACAATTGAAACATGTTGCCCATGATCAATGCAAACCGTTTTACAAAAAATTGTAACAAATTACCCAAAATATCATGTATATTTATTACTCTTAGAGAGATGGTTTTTGAAAACATTGAGAGTACAGACAAAGTGCCAGTAACCAGTATTTTCTCCTTTTCTGACAATGATTTCTTTCCTTTCAAAGAGCTGCATTTACTTGTAAACTGCATATGCTTTAAAATGTCTAAAACTCTGTTGCTTGACAAAGAGTTAAAAACATCTGATAAATAAATGACCTAACATCACAAATTTCAGAGCTCATATCCACCAACCATTCTAAACAAATTCTTGGGCTTTTTCAAGAATTTTCTAAATTTAAAGTAAAATGATTTGAAGACTTTCTAAATTGAGAATCAGCATAATAATGCAATCTAGAATGATTAGTGAACACAGACCAAGGACTGCAATGTTATATTATCTCTTTACCAAACGACAAAATTTTAGACTGGTCCAAATTGAAAGCATTTGCAGACGACAAAATAAATGTTACTGAAAAATTTAAAATTTGTTTTGGAAAGTGTAGAAAACATTGTGGGAAAAGGAGAAAATGCTGGTTACCAGCATTTTCTCCTTTTCCCACAAGGTTTTCAAAAGGCTTCTTTCACAGGGTCGTTAAAAGTCGGGATTGTGTGGCAAAGAGTTATGCATAGAATATTATATCTTTTTTTCCAACTAGAAATGAAGTTATACTTTAATGAGGTTACGTTATCACACAAAATCTTTTTGAACAAACAATTAGGTTGCTAAAAAACTAATTTTAAACAGCTTGAAAGCTCCTAGAATGATTTATATTACTTTGTAAGACAATGAAGATCAAGATTATGAGGCACCAATCCAAATATTCCTGGTATTCTTGTAACTCAGGCTGCTAAGCGTGACTCACTTGACCTTTTGCGGACTGTGTAGATCCAGATCAGACTGTGCAGTCTGATCTTGAATCTACACTGTCCGATAAGTAGATATTTTTCTGCCTAACATAAATTTGAAATAGCATTATTCGGTTTTTACAATCGGCTTGAAAGTTTCACTTAATTTATTTAGCAGGATAAGGGTGAACCCTTTACCACACAATCCCGACTTTCAACGACTCTGAGAAAGAAGCCTTTTCAAAACATTGTGGGAAAAGGAGAAAATGATGGTAACCAGCATTTTCTCTTTTTCCCACGATGTTTTCTGCCTTTCCAAAAACAAATTTCAAGTTTTCAGTTACATTTATTTTGTTGTCTGCAAATGCTTTTAATTTGGACCATTCTAAAATTTTGTCATTTGGTAGAGAGTTAAGACTCTCTCCAATCCCCTGGCTACTTTGCCACATAAAAAAGTTAAATGCTCAGCAGTGACAGAGGAATTATTCCTGTCAACAACAATCATGATCAAAGCTCTACTGAAAAGTTGAGATTCAAATCTGCAACCCATGTTTAATAAGCCCGTTCTAATACTATTGGCCTGAAGGGGCTATTCAAATGGTGATGATGAAGGAGAAGACCAAGAAGAAGCTGAAGCAAAAGCAAAAGAAGAACAAAAAAGGTCAAAAACCAGTTTACAAACCTAGATGTAACTGAACATCTTTGACGTCAAGAGAGGATGATTTTCTGTGTTTTGCAATTTTACATGATGCAGTCACCACACTCTCGATGAAATCATCAGCAATCTGCATTAAGACCTAGTAACAAAAACAATTATTTTAAAACACTTGTGGACAACAGCAACTAAAAAAAGCATTCTGGGACAAGGGGTAAATGCTAATAGCCCCTTCATAGACAAACTCCATCATTAAATACATGCATGTAGTCTACAGTTTTATGCCAAGAATTATTCAGATAAAGGCCAAGTTCAACTGTCCAATAATAAGCTTGCAACACCAAGAGTTTTCAAAACAAACTGAGATAAATACACTCAAGACTTACTCCCAAATAGATTTGGTACTTGTTGTTGTACATTGGCTTGGACAAAAACAGCAAGACTACAAGATTCCCTTGGAAAAGTAAATTGCGATTTACAGACAGGTAGGTGTCCAGCAAAACCCAAAATCTCCTCATCTCTGCTTTTTGTCCCACAATGTTTTCTACCTTTTTATTAGATAGAAATTAAGACTGATGCTACTTCTAATTTGTCATCTGCAAACGCTCTCAATTTCGACAAGTCTGTAATTTTGTCGTTCAGAAAAAGACTTACAGCAATCTGTTACATGCATACAACTCCTTACCAAATGATGTAATTCACCAGTATTTTCTCCTGATCCTGCAATGTTTTTTACCCATTCGTACATAAAAGTCATTACCGAGCTTACTTCTAATTTGTCATCTGCCAATGCTTTCAATTTGGACAAAACTAGAATTTCATCCTTTGGTGAAGAGTTTGAGCAATCTCTAACATATGAGCCATGCTCTGGCAAAAAGGGTGCTTAATGCGTCTCCATGACGCATTATACAAAGCAAGCCATCTCATAATTATGGATCAATAAAAACCATTTTGTCTAACAACAAACTGTATCATAAAGTAGACTGGTCCTTTGACATACAGAAAATTGACCAATAGTGACTGCGCAGGCTGACCTGTGTCAATACGTTTAACACATGCATTAAGCCCCCTTTTCACAGAGCATGGCTCAAATGTTTAACTCCTTACAAAACAATATAATTCACCAGCATTTTCTCCTTTTCCCACAATATTTTTCAATGGACTTGTTCCTCAGTGTCTTTAAAACATGGTGGGTTTTTGGTAAAGGTTTTAAAGGTTTAACTCATTACCAAACGGTTAAAATTTAGACTGGCCCAATTTGAAAATACTTGCAAAAAACAAAATAAATATGGCACTAATGATGGGATATGTATCAGAAAGACTAGAAAACATTGTTGGAAAAGGAGAAAATGCTGGTTGCCAGCATTTTCTCCTTTTCCCACAATTTTTCCACTGGCCTTTTTCCTCAGGGTCATTAACCCTTTCCAAAACAAGCCCTGGTTTTCACGTGTCTGCAGTACAAGTCTTTTGAAAACACTGTGGGAAAAGGAGAAATTGCTCGTAACGAGCAATTTCTCCTTTTCCCACAGTGTTTTCTACCCTTTTGGAGAACTTTCCGCCATTTTCATCAAATTTAAAATTGTCGTCTGCAAACTCTTTCAGTTTGGAAGGGTCTAAAATATGTCGTTTGGGAAAGGGTTAAAACACATGATTGTATGGTAAAAGAGTGGTTAAGTGATTTACCTCTTCAACATCTTCGTCTAGTTGTTCCATAGGATCTACCTCTTTGACGAGCTCTTGTAAACGTCTCTTATCTAGTACTTTAGAGTCCACAGACACTGCGTTTGGGATGGAATTGGATTGGATTGGGGTGCCAGTCTGTCTTATACCAATGCTAGGCTGTGTTATATTTACAACTTGTTGCTGGCCAGTACCCAGACCTGGACTATTTGTAATTGCCTACAAGATATATGTATTTTTCGATAAAATGTCTGTAATCCAAGTACATCTCGATAACAGCCTCAGGCATTTTTTAAATTTGCTCCTCTAGAACATAACAGAAACAACATGAACAAGAGGGCCATGATGGCCCTGTATTGCCACACTGCTAAACTCTTTACAAGATGACAAAATTTTAGACTTGTCCAAATTCAAAGCATTTGCATATCAAAGGTTACATTAGCTCAAAATGCCGATTTCTGCCTTTGACAAGGTAGAAAATAAAATGAGGGAAAAGAATAATATGCTGGTTTCCAGCATTTTCTTCTTTTCCTACAATGATCTCAAAAGCCTTCTTCAGGGTCATTAAAACTTTAGACTGTATCATAAAGTTAACTTGAAATTTAAATCTTTACAAATAATCCCGAGTTTTAACAATCTTCAGGTACAGGGCTTTTAAAAACTTTTGGAAACAGAAACATAGAAAATGCTAGTAGACAGTATTTTCTCCTGTTCCAACAATGTTTTAGCCTTTTAACACTTTACCACACAATCAAGAGTTTTAACAATCTTGGAGAAGAAGGTCTTTGAAAAATTTCTAGTCCTTCAAGAACAAATGTCATTATATCAGCCAGATTTACTTTGTCATCTGCACAGGCTTTGAAATCAGACAAGTCTAAAATTGTTTGGTTAACCCTTTACCACACAATCCCTACTTTTATTGATTCTGAAAAAGAAGCCTTTTCAAAACATTGTGGGAAAAGGTAACCAGCATTTTCTCCCTTTGCCACAATGTTTTCTACCCTAACCAAAACAAATTTCAATTTTTGAGCCAGATTTAAATTGTCATAGATCTGCAAATACTTTGAATATGGACCAGGCTAAAATTTTGTTGTTCAGTAAAGGGTTAAGACACAAATCATATCATTTCAACAACTTAAAGTGCTTTCCAATAAGACAAGTCGGAAATGTCATCTGGTAAAGAGGTAAAGCCATTTAAACAAATCTTACTCAGATCATGCACACAATATTCGACCATCTTTAATTCAAGGTTGGCAAAATATATTGTCAGTATAGTCCTACAAAGTGTAAACTTTAAAGACATACATCATGTTTGTGATCAATGAATCCAGCCAACTTCAGTCAATGAATCCTTTCTGTACAAATCCCTGCAAGCTGGGACAATTTAACAGTTTTGGTTTGAGCTTCAAAGTGAGGGAATCCCTTGAAGGGAGGAAAAAAAAATCACACACCCAATATACATATAAATTTTCAATAAATCTGCTTTACATGTATCTTTACTTCATCTGCAAGAAGGCTAACATATTTTCATTAACATGCAAATGGCTTACTACTGAAATTTTTAGCCCCTGTAACTGTGTCAGTATTTGTAATTCAAGATAAAATATTTGCAATATACATATATAAATTAATATCATTAATACATTTACTGGCAAGTGCTGTGATATAATTCCTGGTACCGGTGATGAAGCACTCACTCCAACAAAACTGTTTGGTGTTGAAGTCATCTTTCTTGTTGCTGATAGGTTCACAGTACATTACATATTGTCAGTATCTGTAACGAAAGATGATATTGTAATTAAACCTGTGCAGTGTTAACTCTTTATCACATGACAAAACTTAAGTCTGGTCCAAACTGAAAGCACTTGCAGTCAACAAATAACACATTACTCAAAAAATAACATTTGTCTTTCAAACGGTAGAAAACTTGTATGGAAAAGGAGAAAATACTGGTTACCAGCATTTTCTCCTTTGCCCACAATGTTTTCAAAAGCCTTCTTCCTCAAAGTTATTAAAAGTCAGGATTGTGTGCTAGAGGGATAAGTTTTTTGAAAGCTAGAGCCACTGGCCAATCAAAAGGTCTCTGATTTTCCAATATGTTTGAACAGAGTAGCACACAGTGTGCATCAAGTGCAACTGAGCAGAGTATGACTTTAAAAGAGGTAGCCTACACCAACCGATAGAGCAAAACGGTGCCATGAGTTATGAACATCGAAACATGATATGATGATAATTATTTCTGGAATACTGGATACATACAAATTAGCTACATATAAGGTGAGAAAAATCTGTCTTCTCTCAGAGCTTAATATACCAAATAACATTCAGAACCTAATAGATCCAGTTACATAATATAATGTACATACAGTCTTTTCTGTGGTATACGACTTTCACTTTTCAATCTTGAAAAAGGCATCACACAAATTCCCCATTTTGACAGATTACAGATTAGGCTTTAACCCTTTCCCAAACAAGCCCTGGTTTTCACGTGTCTGCAGTACAAGTCTTTTAAAAACACAGTGAGAAAAGGAGAAATTGCTCGTAATGAGCAATTTCTCCTTTTCCCACAGTGTTTTCTACCCTTTTTGAGACCTTTCTGCCATTTTCCTCAAATTTAAAATTGTCGTCTGCAAACTCTTTCAATTTGGACCAGTCCAAAATTTGTCGTTTGGGAAAGGGTTAAACTTTCTTTGCCCAAGCCTGGCCCCTAGTGAAAAGATGTTGGAGGATTCCTGCTATGTATAAGATACATGTACACGTAAAGGCATCATCAGCAGTTAATACTGATACTGAGTTATGTTGTAGGCATGGCTTGAAACATAAATAGCTGCACTGCTAAACTGGTAGCCTATTATTGATCTTATTAATATCAGCTGGTAACACCCAATGCTACAAGGCAAATATCTGCCCTGTTCGAGACTTAGGAAAATAACAAGGGACTTGGGATTTCATCTGTGATATCATGTATGTACGAAGAAAGCCTTAATCATGAAGTACTAATATTCTTTGGAAAGTCAATCAGGATTTTTCTTGATTCACGATTTTTTTTGTGTTTTGATGCATTTTAAGTAAAATGACCCATTTTTTTTTTTTTTAAGAATGCATCATTGTGGAGGCACAAATACGATAACGTTTACTCCAGGTATGGGAATCATTTTGGTTTCAAAATTGAAAATATTAATCATTCTTCACTAAACCCTATGCTATGGGTACTCATTAGAATTGTCTCATTGAGACAATTCTAATGAGTACCCACAACATAGGGTTTGGAAGAGAAATAATGGATTAAGAATACTATCACTCCCTCTTATTTGGAGGTCTGAGCTGCCTTACTTACTATCATCTTTTCTATCCAAAACCCTTCATTCACATGTCGATAAGAAAGCTGGAGCACGAAAAGAAAATGGGATAAAATAACTAGACTGTGTATTGAGTTTACAAGAAAACCTTCAGTCTTTAACTCCTCTGAACTAAACCAGTTGATTGCTAATAAAAACAATATGGTTCAGTAAAAATACTGATGTCGTTCTTGCTGCGTGAAAGAAAAAGGGACCTTGTACAACAAATAGACAATAAAACGCCTGTCCAAGCAGTGAGAAAATAATTTTAAGGCCCCGAAGATTTACTGAAGATTTACTAAAGAAATATGACTCATTATTCGTTGAAAACAGTGGCATGAAATGCAACCAGTGCATAAAAAAACAGACATTAAACCTTCTACATCTTCAAAACGTAAGTGGTCATGGTAATCCCTATTGTTACAATGTATCTATCATCGTATAATCATACATACACAGGTAACTAAAAATTTTAGGGTGAAAAAAATCACAAATTTGTGTCATAGATAGTACTTTTTTTGGTCTATAACCAAATTGCATTTAGTTGTGACCCCCACAAATTTCAGAATAACCCCCCATTATTCATGACCATAGGGTCACATTGACCCCCTATTACTGTTGTCAAGGAAAAATCCTGGTGAATGAAGTGATCCTAGTCAGATTAGTTTTTGCATGTCATGGATATCTTGGCCAAAGATAGTATTATTTTGAAATAGCAGAAAGTCACTCAGCAAACCTCATGATCCATTGAATTAAGAATTAACCAAGCAGTGACAAGTGAGCAGAAAGTAAGGCATTCTCCTATGCAGGAGAGGCTCAAAACAGCCCACTTCCAAAAGGGCATGGTCCAAAGTGGCCCACTCTACCAAAACGGCCCAGTTTTATGGCTACCAAAAAGGCTCACTTTTGAAATACAGTAAAACCTCGATATTTCCAGTCTTGAAAATTCGAGAACCCCGCATTATTCGAGGAATTTCCATAGTCCCGGCAAAAACTCCACTATATTGCACCAAAAGCAGTTCGGTAATTTCGAGTCTCGATAATTTGAAAATTCGAACACGTATGTTGGTCCCTGTCATCATTTTGCTTCTTTAACCCTTTCCCAAACAAGCCCTGGTTTTCACGTGTCTGCAGTACAAGTCTTTTAAAAACACTGTGGGAAAAGGAGAAATTGCTCGTAACGAGCAATTTCTCCTTTTCCCACAGTGTTTTCTACCCTTTTTGAGAACTTTCTGCCATTTTCATCAAATTTAAAATTGTCGTCTGCAAACTCTTTCAATTTGGACCAGTCCAAAATTTGTTGTTTGGGAAAGGGTTAAATTGATTGTTAATTTGAACACAATACTTTCTCACCTCTCGAGTAATTGTTTTCACACCTTTTCTGCTCAAAGGATTTGGCGAGTCGGCCCGTGTACGGTGTGGTGTAAACTTTACAATCCATGACAATTACTACAGGGGATTCATATTACCCAATAATTTGGGAAGAAACTGACATTGATTTGATGATGAGAAGTTACGACGACCTCCCCATCTCATTTAGGTTGTCTGATATATTTCATCTTATAAAATTCACAAAACATTTCATTCCTGATTAAACAAGTGATTTTATCTCCCAATTATAATTTTCTGTAGTATGTTTGTACATCAACGGTTCAAAGTCATTGTTGACGCTAAAAAGACAGTTTGAAGCGTTTGTGATCGGACAATGTTTAATTTCTTATCCGTTTTCGTGCCTATCTATTTACAGCATCAGGGTTTTCCCCAAGTTGCTTCGTCACACAATAAAAAAACAGTCTGATCACATTTTTCCCCATCTTGTTACGATGACGTCGTGTTTCAAGTTTGCATGAATACCATTGGTTTATTTACATGTCACAGAAATTTTCCAGACTTTGACACTGACAGGTTAATGTTATTTTTCACGGGTGTGTAGATATCATGGTGCGTTCTTCTTTCATGGACATTGAAAAGCACTGTGGAACACAGAACCGCTTGTAACCGTTCACATATATCGACACCAAAATAACTTTTCCTTACATTCTTGAGTTTTAGCTAGAAGTATATCGCACATTCTCTCTTTTTTTTAATTTTTTTGACATCTTGCCCACTTTCATTCTTTGATCGTTTATAACTCATTTCTAGTTGCATGTCGCCGTATTCAAATAATCAGGGAAACACCAGTGTAGGAGGAAGATATAAGTGTAAATTTTCGAATTTTTATTTTCTAGAATAGTGCAAGCACCATATCAATATTACCTTCTGACGTTTTCTCAGTAAACAAATAAAAGTTTGCATACTTTTCTGTGGGGTGACAGTTATTGGGGGCCAATGGAACAGGCGAAATTTTATGATTTCGTAAAAACTACAGTACCGACCTTCCTGGAAAAAAGGTGACTTAGAGTGATTAATTTCCAAGAACTCATACAATCAAAACACATGAATTTACAAAAATAATCACTCGATGTGATATTCTTTGAATGTTATGAAAAAAAAGGAACAAAAATTCAGTTGTATTGCTCAGGGAAGTATACTTTGATTGCCAATCTTAAACGGAAAGCAACTTTGTTTTCACTGATATTTTGGATAATTCGAGAACTGCGATAATTCGAGCATTTTGCTTGTCCCCGTGGGACTTCGAATTATCGAGGTTTTACTGTATAATTATTAGTAAAATGTAAAAACGAATGAAGTAATCCAAATGCCTTACTTCTTTTTTGTTATAAATACAAAAAATTGGACCGTATTGGTAATGGGCTATTTTGGCACTGGACTGTTTTGGTACCGTGCGGTTTTGGCAGTGGGTCGTTCTTATGCGCTGTCTGACTGACCAGTGCTTACAACTTTTGTCTACTTGGGAACTTGTTAACCCCTAATGGGTTGTCACCCCCTTCTAATGCTGGTTCTAGTTTCTATAGTTTGCTTGAGCCCATACACATCTGAAAGGTGAAAACCCTTTAAGACCAAAATTCATCCAAATTAGTCTTCAAATGGTCCAATTTTTTGGATGAAACAATATCTTCTGGCAAATTTATCCATATATCAATAAAACGAAGAGAAAATGAGTTCAAATGCAGTGCAGCGACTTCGCACAAGGTTTGTTCCACTTTCAATAATGTCCTCTTAGATGGTCAGATTCAGCAAAACTGACAACCAATAGCTTCCATAGCTAAATCAGGTGTATCTGTTGTGTATCTAACAGTTGTGGGAGATACAACGGTAACCAATAGATTGAATTTCGGGAATGCCTATCATGAAAATATTTAATTCACTGCTGTACTTCCGCCCGAGGTTTATATCAAGGTTACACCGTTAACATTCAAGAATGGATAAGGAATTGCTTCTTTCAAAAAAGTCGCCTTACCCTGCACTTGCACAGTATGTTAGTCCTAAAAACAGCAGTGAAATGTGTCAGATTCAAACTATTTTGTACAAGCTCACCTAGTACGAAAAGAAAAGAGCAATTTTTCACCTGCTTCCCGTCGGAAAGTTTCTCTGTATCGCAAGTCGTTTGCTTCTCATCACGACAATTGAATATGTACCTTTTTTCAAATCCAAAGGGGAGAAGGAGCAAACGATTTCCGTTTCGTGGAAAAAAAATGGCTTTCGATAACCTCAATACCTTTAAAAGATTTCGTCGTTATGATTTTACTCTACCGTCATGTCGTAAATGAGAAAACGGTGCATTTAAATAACACAACGTAAATTGCACATACACAACGACGTCTGCAATGACGAGACCACCACCAGATCCTAGTTTCTGCCTCAGGGGTTCTAGGAACCCAGTTACATGCCTTAAGGTCAGAAAACATGCAGGTTTTAAAGAGAAAAGAAGGCATATACGTTTACTGACACAGTCCGTGAAAAATAAGGGTAAACTACACGAATTAAGGTTGAAACTGGAAGCCTGGAGGCATGTGAAAACAATTTTGCAAAAGCCGTGTGAAAAGGGTCCATTACTCTTTACCAAACGACAAAATTTTAGAATAGTCCAAATTCAAGATGTCTGCAGATGACAAATAAATGTGACTCAAAATTTGAAATTTCTTTTGGGAAGCGCAGAAAGCTTGGTGAGAAAGGGAGGAAATGCTTATTACCAGCAATGTTCTCCTTTTCCCACAATGTTTTCACAAGCTTTCTTTCTCAAGTATATTAAAAGTAGGATTTTGTGGTAAAGGGTGTAGGCAAGACACTGTAAATCCCCAGCAGTGATTATGGTAAATCATAAACTCCCATTATCTTGTTACAGTCTAAATGATATTTGTGCCCACCATGGTAGCTTAGTGGTTAGCGTATCTGACTCGTGAACTGATGGTTGGAAGTTCTGTACCTGGTTGAGGCAAACTTTCTTTGCGGCAATTTTTTCGTCTCTCAGGAAACACATGGGTGCGTCACTGACCACCATGATATGACCTGGGCTGTTAAAATGGCGTTAAACTCCAATACAAACAAATGAAATTTGTGAAAGCAAACTTTGAAAATACATTTATTTTGACAACTTATAAATTCAGTTTTAAAGGTGCATATGTAGTGTAATTGCATTACAGCAAAATTTCTCTTAAAATACCGATCAATACAACAAGACATATATTTCTTTGCAGTCATGTAAACTGTTTTTTTTTTAATTAAAAGGTATTAAGCTGCCCTAAAACTAAGTCTTCCAAATTGCAACCAAATTTAATGACAGACTGTATCTAAGTTAAGAAATTGTATTCAAATTGTTTTCAACAGCAAGTGAATTTTTTTCGAATTGCTTCTGATAATCAGATGCCTAACAAATCACATAGCTGAAATTTGCATAAATCGATTTGTTTGTGATTTGTTTCTGAACTGCATTCAAATCAATCCAAGAAATCACTAATATGCAATTTGAATGCAATTTGAAGATGATTTGAAGCCAATTTGATAGAAAATTTTTTGACTTGGGTAGTGTTGGCGTTAAATAGCAGGATGTTCGTTTTGCAATCGATAGCTCTCCATTTTTATTACATCAGATATGATGTCAGTATACAGATTTAAACAGAAATTCTCGTAATCCATGTGTGCTATTTACCATGTGGCATTCCCACTTGTCTTAGCAAAAGCCTGGGGCAAAAAATAAAAATACCTAAAGAAGCAACATAGCTCATTTAGGAAATACCATTGGGGAAAAAAATGTCTTCCTTCTATATTGATGATTTGCCAGCTGTTGCCTTACTTAATTCAGTGACAAATCATTTTTGGAAGTTTGGTGAGAGATTTTAAAAATCTCAAACGCTCTCTTTAATGCTACATGAAAACATATGAAAACAGAAAATCAGCAAAGGGAGAAATTATTAATTAAAAACAATTCTCTTTTATATCACAACATTTTTTAGTAGTCGGCTGCAAGACAAAAAGTAATAATCTTCAGAAAGTAGGAGGTTAAAAGACTTTGTCTCTCTTTCTCTTGCAGTTTAAGACTGAAGATTTTCTCTACTCAGGTCACACGGATGGAAATATACATGTATGGTCAATGAAAACCAAGAGAGTCACATCTACCGTCCCTGCCCACCTTGGACATACAGTGTTATGGCTTGATTTTATCAATGACGATTGCATGGTAACACAAGGTAGAAATGGAGTAATCAAATTGTGGACTCTGACAGATAGCAACTGGGTAGAAAATGGTGAGAATAGTAGTCACAGGAGAATTTTAGAGTCTGAACATGAGTTTGAATCACGACTTAACTCTTTACCAAATGACGGAATTTCAAGTTCGACCAAATTGACAGCATTGCAGACATTAAATTAAATGTAGCTCAAAAGATGATTTCTGTCTTTGAAATGATAGAAAACATCATGGGGAAAAGGAAGTTATGCTGGTCACCAGCATTTTCTCCTTTTCCCACAATGTTTTCAAAAGCATTCTTTTTCAGGGGCATTCAAACTTGGGATTGTTTGGTACAAAGTTTACCCTTTACCACACATTTCCAACTTCAACAACTCTTATGCATTCGGCTTTTGAAAACACTGTTGGAAGAGGAGAAAGTGATATTTACCAGCATTTTATCCTTTCCCAACAGTGTTCTCAACCCCAACAAACACGAAAGTCCATCAATTGAGCCATATTTATTATGTTGTCTGCAAATGCTTTCATTTGGACAATTCTGGAATTTTGTTGTGTGGTAAAGGGTCATCATCTAGGTTCTTATTAGATATTATGTTCAGATATTTATTAACCCTTTACCACACAATCCTGACTTTTAACAACCCTGAGGAAGAAGGCTTTGAAAACAATGCTAGGAAAGGAGAAAATGCTGGTAACCAGCATTTTCTTCTTTTCGTACAATGTTTTCTACCCAATCAAATATAGAAATCATCACTGAGCTACACTTAGATTCTTGTCTGCAAATGCTTTAAATTTAGACCTGTCAAGAATTGTGCTATGTGGTAAAAGGTTGGAGATGGCCTTTGGAAACATTATTTCCAGGTTAGACAAATTTCCCTGACAGAGGACAATGTCTCTGTCTATAGGTGTCACTTGCAAAAGTTAATGGAGGGATTCTTTGGGCTTCACTTTTCCTTGGTATGTATTGTAGACATATGATTTCCACTCTTGTGGCCGGTGGCATGGGAGTTTCCTTGGTCAAGGCACTATAGAGCAATACTTGTAATACTTGTGAACCCCAGACCAAACACATAAGTAAACTGTGACTATGATAATACATGTATGTTGAAAGGCAGAATAAGAGGAAGTTGAGACTAGGCATATTATTACTTTCCAAAACAAATTTGCAGCTCATTACTTCGAAAACTTGGTAATATCTAAATTGTCACATGAAATAGGGGTTTACACATGAATATAAATGAAAACATTGTGGCATAGGAGAAATTACCAAGTGTCCTTTACTGGATGACAAAGGGGTCCTGCGTGGCTCAATGGTAAAGTGTAGGACTCATGACTCTGAGGCTCCAGGTTCAAACCTCACTTGATCTGCTGGATTTTTTGTGGAAGTATCCTTTGGCAAGACATTTCAGTGCCCAAGCCTAGTACTGGTGAAACCCAGGAACTACACCAATATGGGAGATGTCTCTGTGATATGACTGAAATAATGTATTCAATCAATCAACCAGACAACAAAAGTTAGGAATTCTTCATATTGAATGCATTTTGCAGATGACAAATTAGGTATGGCTTAAATGATGGGATTTGTATCTAAAAGAGTTGAAAACAGTTTGTGGAAAGGAGGAAACTCTGGTTACCAGCATTTTTCCTCTATTCAACTGTGTTTTAAAGCTTCTTCCTCAGGAACATAAAACCAAGGGGTTGTCTGTTTACATTTTTTGACACCAGAGTCTTAACAACCCTGATGAAGAAGGTTTTTGAAAATGTTGTGGGAAAAGGAGAAAATGCTGGTAACTAGCATTTTCTCCTTTTCCACCACAATGTTTTCTACTCTATCACAGCCATATCCAATCAGTTGAGTTTATTTAATTTGTCGTCTGCAAATACCTTAAATATGGACTAGTCTAAAATTTTGTCGTTTGGTAAAGAGTTAAGGCACTACATGTAATATGGTACTTTGTATAATTTCAGGTTATACCCAGACAGCCAGTCTAGGTTTCTGTAAAGGTCACATTCTTGACAAGAACACCATTGTGGTACCTGGGGAAGATCAGTCAGAGGTCAAAGTTTATGACCTTGTCAGTGGACAGTTTACAACACAGTTAAAAGCAGATCAGGATGAACGTAAATATGGTACATGTATCAAATGATTAAATGTCATATTTTAATAGACTTTAACCCTTTACTACACAATTCCAAGTTCTAATGTTTTCAAAAGTTTTCTTCCTCAGGGTCGTTAAAAGTTGGCGTAGTGTGGTAAAGGGTTAACCAAATATTTCACATATAACAATGCATACCAATACACCCATTCTTTACCACACAGTCCCAAGTTTTAACGATCCTGAAAGGGAAGGCTTTTGAAAACATTGCTGGAAAAGGAGAAAATACTGGTAACCAGCATTTTCTCCGTTTTCCGCACTGTTTTCTACGCTATCAAAGATATTTAATTTGTCGTCTGCAAATGCTTTCAATTTCATTCAGTCCAAAATTTTGTTGTTTGGTAAAGTGTTAAAAGGAAAAGAAAATAAAAGTCATGCATCTGTGGTAAAGGGTTAGGAAAATATGCATAATGCCATGCTCTGTGAAAAGGGGGCTAAATGCATTTGCAAAAAAGTATCGACCCATGTCAGCCTACGCAGTCCGCGTAGGCTTACATGGGCCGAAACTTTTCGCTATCTTTAAGTTTTCTGCATGTCAAAGGATAAATCTACCTCATGCATTAGTCGGTTGTTTGTCAAAATGGATTTTATGGAACCATAATTAGGTGATGACTTGCTTGGAATCTTGAATTACAGAGAGGCATTAAGCCCTATTTCACAGATCATGGCTCATATACATGTATTTGTTTCAGGCATGTGTATGAGCATCAGATCAACTGGACAACTTGCTGGAAGTAGGCAAATCATCGTAGGATATGAAAATGGTTGTGTTGCATTGTGGGACACTTGTCAGAATAAAATGGTGGACTGTTTAAAAGTACATGATGAAAGTGTTATGTGTTTAACCTATTCAGAAACGTTACAGAAAGGATATTCTGGTTCAGCCAATGAGCTTTTGAAATCATGGACAATAGATGATGGGTTAAAGGTCAAGGACACAGCAACCATTGTTAATCCAGGTTTTAATGATGTCATTGTTCATAATGATAATAAGATTATTGTGACAGCTGGATGGGACTCGAAAGTGAGAGTTTTTGGTACCAAGCATTTAAAACCACTGGCAGTGTTGAATTATCACAAAGATAGCGTAAATTGTTTGACATTTTCAGAACAAAAACTGCTAGCCTGTGGCTCTAAGGATAATCAAATAAGTCTGTGGGACATTTACAGATGAAACTTTGACCAACTTATACATTATGCTTAGAGTCTCATGTCATGAACAATTATGATAGAGTTAACCCTTTTTCATAAGTTCTTGAGCTTTAATGACCTTGAGGAGTGAAGATTGTGAAAACATTCTAGGGAAAGGAGAAAAATGCTGATTACCACCATTTGTCTTTGAATAATAATAATTTATCTTTACTCTTTACCAAACGACAAAATTTCCAAATCCAAAGCTTTACCAGACAAAAAAATAAATGTTACTCAGAAATTGAAATTTGTTTTGGAAACAGTAGAAAACATTGTGGGAAAAGGAGAAAATGCTGGTTACCAGCATTTTCTCCTTTTCCCACAATGGTTTTAAAAGGCTTTTTTCCTTAAGGTTGGTAAAATCAGGATTGTTTGGTAAAGAGTTAAAACAGTAGAAAACATTTCTGCTTGTCCCAAATGTTTTCTACTATTTCAAAGACAGAATATTTTGAGCCACATTTGTCATCTGCTAGTTCAGATTTGACAATCTTATATTTTGTTTTTGGTATTGTGTTAAGTTTTGTTTGATCATGCAAGCGCTAAGAACTGCTGATCTCCATTTCTTTTTTAACTCTTTACCAGGTGATAAAAATAGAGAACTTTCTTTATTTAAAGCATTTACAGAAAACAAATATGGCCAAGATAATTGGATTTCTCTTTGAAAGGATATAAAACATTGAGGGAAGGAGAGAAAATGCTATAAGCAATTATTTTTAGGTGTTTTCGAAGGAAATGTCAAGATACTGTCATAGCCTGTTGTCATCTGTATTGTCGTTGTTTGCATTATTGTCATGCAAAAACTTGACAATTTGTAACATCTCTGTCATTACTGAAGGTATTTACTTCAAATTTGGAATAGTTGTTAACTTTCAAAAGGGGAACCTATACCAGTATGGTAAGTAACTATCAGAATATGTTTGACACAGTTATTGCCCTTTTTCCAACTTGAAATTTTCACTGAAAATCAGTCTCCATGTATTTCTAAAAGCAGCGGCAGCCAAACTTTGGCACCAGCATGCAATGCTCTTGTCTCTCTTTCCCACAATGTTTTCAAAGCCCTCTTCAGTGTCATAAAAAATGCAGGATTGCTTGGTAAAGACTTTAAAAAAAAAAACCACATTAATTGTCTTGCTGCAGTTCTGTCTTGAAAAAACATGGTATCCAGAAGAGAAACTGCCTTCAAGTTTTAATTCCATCTTTTGCGGCAGTGTTTTTACTTGCATTTATGAGTCTGGTATCAAACTTTATGTGAGCCATGGTCTGTGGAATAGGGGCTTAATGCATTGCCGAAACGTATTGACCATGTCAGCCTGCGCAGTCGGTGTAGACATGGGCTGAAACTTTTTGCTATCTTCAAATTCTCTGCATGTCAAGGGATAATTCTATCTCATGATATGGTTGATTGTTTGACAAAATGGATCCATAATTAGGTGATGTCTTGCTTGGTTCAATGCATTACGGAAATGCATTAAGCCCCCTTTTGCCAGAACATGGCTCATTTTTGATGATTATTCCCATTTGACAGGGATTTTTAGAAATTTGTTTGATGCAAAAAATAATTAACTAATTATGGTGTCTTTGATTTGCATTTGTGTCAAAAAAAAAAAAAAGAATAATCCATGTTTTTCTTTCTTTGTTTGTGAAGTATCCCTTACTCCTTTACCTGTTGACTGAACTTTAACTTGGTGTAAGTTTGAACCATTCACAGACATAAAATGAAATGTGTATCAAATTATGGAAATTGTTTTTGAAAGGAAAGAAAAAAATTGTGGAAAAAGTGAAATTGCTGGGAAACCTTTTCCCCATGATGTTTTCAAAAGCCAGCCGAGCCCCATAGCTCAGTCGGTGGCGTACAGGACTTGAGAACAAGAGGTCACTGGTTCGATCCCCCACTTGGCCAATTTCTTTCCGAGGATTGATGATAGTCATTGCGACAGGATTCATTCCTCTCTCTCCGCTGACCATTGTTTCGACGATGGTTATGCGGGAAAGCAGCCAGTGGCTTGGAAAGAATATTGTGCGGAGTACTGGTAAAAGAAACTCCAGGAAAGCATGGATAGGTGCACTGGCCGCCGTGATATAAATGAAATAATGTTGAAAACGGCATTAAACACCATACAATCAATCTTCTTTGTCAAGATTCTTAAAACAGTGTATTGTTTGTCCACCAAAAAATCCTGAGTTTTAACAACTCTGACAAGTAAAGCTTTTGAAAACATTGAGGGAAAAGAGGAAAATGCTGGTAACCAGCATTTTCTCCTTTTTCCACAATCTTTTCTACCAATCAAAGACAGGTCCCAACATTTGAACAATGTTTGTCATCTGTAAATGCTGTCAATTTGGACAATTCTAAAAAGTTTTTCGTGTGGTTAAGGGTTAAAGCATTATAGAAAGAGGGCTGATAATTGCTGCATTGCACTTGGATTGAACCTAAGTCTTTTACTAAACGACAGAATTTTAGACTGGCCCGAATTTAAATTGTCTGCATATGAGAAATTAAATGTGGCTAAATTGTTGCTATTATCTTCTGATTTGTCAGAACACATTGTGGGAAAAGGAGAAAATTCTGGTTACAAGCATTTCCTCTCTTTTCCCCACAATATTTTAGAAAGCTTTATTCCTCTGGATCATAAAAAGTTGGGATTGTGTGGTAAAGGGTTAAAATAAAAAATAGTTTGTGCTCCAATATGATTAATTTTACTCTCAACACTGTGCCATTGATGAGAATTTATGGGTGTAACAGTCTTTCTGCAAGGAGCTGTTTACCTGAAAAATGAATTGGGATTAAGAAATTTATTTATTTATAGAAGTCTAAATGAGAAAAAGATACAGCAAGAAACCACAATCTGTGAAGATGGGCTTTTGCCATGACTCAGTGGTTTGGTATTGATGAAATCCTGATTTGATCCTTGCTGTCAGTGCTGGCCAGGTAGGAGTGCCTTTGTGCAAAGCACTGTAGAGCCCAAGCTTTACACTGGTGATCTGATTTGATCTGGTGACTGTAAGTGGGCAGACACAGTGATGGCCCTGAAATACCATGTGACAAATCATTTAACTCTTTACCAGATGACGAAATTTTAGCCTCGTGCAAATTGGAAGCATTTGCAGACGGCAAATTAAATGTTACTCAAAACATAAGAATTAGTCTTTCATGGGGTAGAAAACATTGTGGGAAAAGGAGAAAATGCTGGTTACCAGCATTTTCTCCTTTTCCCACAATGTTTCTAAAGCTTCTTTCTCAGGGTTGTTAAAAGTTAGCATTGTGTGGTAAAGGGTTAAACAACTGTACAAAGGCATAGGAAAATAAGGCAAAATAATTTCTTTCTATAACCCTTTCGATGGCTGAAGTTGAAAGCCAGTGTGTTTTGTCAAGGCCCTGTGTCGGAGGTGCATCCATCCAGCTGTCCATGTTTGTGTGCATCCATCTGTCTGCCCATGCATTAACTCAAACTTTCAACCTTACTTTCAAACATCTCTAAAATTACCCATCCAGTTTCTATGAAACTTCACAGAAATGATTTTGCCATGGCCCTCTTCAGAATATTTCAGAGAACTTGATTCCAGTAAAAATTCTGTCGGCCATGGCAATAAAATTAAAAATATTGAAAATCTTTTTGTCCAAAACCAGAAGGCCTAGTGCTGCTCAGTCAAGCATGTAGCTTTATCCAATAGACCTCTACCTAAATCCTTCACAATATAGCCCTTGGGTCTAAATTGGCCCTGCCTGTGAGGTCACAAGTTTTACATGGGCTTATATAGTGAAAACTTGAAAAATCATCTTGTTCCTAACCATAAAGCCAAGAGCTACAAAATTTGGCATGTAGCTTTATCTAGTGGACCCCTACTTTTATTATTATCCCCTGCCAAAGGTGAGTTTGCATTGTCCATCCTTTTGTCTGTCCATCCTTTTGTCCATCCAGACAGATATCTTCTAAAATAGTAGACAAAATTTGATGAAACATCATACACATTTTCCTTTGATAGTGCACAGACATACTTTTTTGTTCTTTGAGTTAATGCTATGTCATGGAAAAAGGGGGCTTGATGTTTTTTTCATTATGGACTAGTATCTCTAACCACGACAAAATATTACGAAACTTCATATTTATATCTTTTATCATAAACCACAGACAATCATTATTTGTTTTCCTTTAAGGAAATGGAATGCCATGGAAAGGGGGAGGGGGCGGGGGGGGGCTAATAGAAAATTTTTTTTTAGCGGGGGATATCATTTCAGTGAAAGAACTTCAAATTACAGCCCTTGGGTAAAAATTGGTCCTGCCCCAGAGGTCGCAAATTTTACACTGGATCATATAGGAAAACTTCAAAAATCTTTTTGTCCCTAACCGTAAGGCCTAGGGCTACTAAATATGGCATGCAGCTTCATCTTGTAGACCTCTACCAATAATGTCCCAATTATAGCCCTAAGGGTCAAGATTGACCCTACCCCAGGGGTAACAAGCTTTACATTGGCTTACTAACTGAAAGCTAAAAGAATCTTCTGGTTCTTAACAGTTATGTAAGGTCTAGGTTTACTAAATTTTGCTAGTAGCTTCATCAAATGGACTTGTAACAAGTTTGTTAAAACGTTACCCATGGGGTCAGTCCTGTGGGGGTGGGGTAACATGTTTTACAAATACTGATATAGTGAAAACTTTAAAAATCTTCTTGAAGTACATGAAATCAATGACTGAAGCATATACTATATACTGATCGAGGGAAAGAACTGGAGTTCACTCATAACAGATACATGCAGTTTCTTACTATTTACCTTCCTTATTATAAAATTGCACTGTTACACATTGATCCCCTCTTCTATAAATGTCATCAAAAGTAATTACAATGAAATGGTAAAGAGTAAATGGGTTAATTTGATGATTTCTTTTCCCGTATCATTTAAAACATATTTATTCCATTCCTTAAACACCTTGGATGAAGAAAATTTAGACTTGTCATTATTAATAGCAACATTGCAGACTGCAAATAAAAGTGGAGCAAAGGATGGGATTTGTCTTTAACAGAGTTGAAATAACTCGGAAAGGGAGACAATTGTAGTTACTAGTTACTTTACCACACAATCCAAAGTTTTAACAACCCTGAGGAAGAAGCCCTCTGAAAGCACTGTACAAGGAAAATGAGAAAATGCTGGTAACCACTTTTTTCACCTTTATCCACAATGTTTTCTAACCATTCAAAGACAAATTCCATCATCAAGGGGTTTCTGTCCAGATCATTATACCCCCTACCTATGATGGGGGTCACAGTGTTTTCAGTCTGTCTGTCCGTCCATCCGTCAATCTGTCCAGCTTTTCGTTTCTGTGCTCTAACTAAAAAGCTGTTAAGCCTAGTACCCTTAAACTGCTTATTCTTTCAATTTCGACAATTCTAAAATTTTGTCATTTGGTAAAGAGCTAATGTGGAAAACCATCGAGATTTTCTAGTCTAGAATCCTTTGGACTAGAGCTTTAAGATTTTATATGAAACATATATTATGGTTCTTAAAGAGGGTACAATTTCGTGTAAAAATATTTGAGCCATGCTCTGTGAAAAGGGGGTTTAATGCATCTGCAAACAGCATCGACCCGTGTCAGCCTGCTCGGACTGCACAAGCTGACATGGGTTGACACATTTTGTGCTGTCAGTTAATTTTCTGCATGTCAAAGGACCACTTTACCCCCAGAGCCAGTCGCTTATAAGACTAAATGGATTTTATGGATTCATAACCATGAAATAACTTGCTTGGTACAATGGATCACGGAGATGCACAAAGCCCCTGTTTCCCAGAGCATGGCTCATTTTTATGTGCTCTGGGTCGATATTCACCAACCATTCTGAAGAACATTCTTTGTCTTATTCTCCAAGATTTGCAGTTTTTGAAAGTAACACAACTTCTGATTGGCTAAACCAAATGGTTTAGCCAATCATAAGTTGTGTTACTTTCAACTTTAGAAAATTCTGGAGAATAACACTTGAGAACGTCCTAAAGAACGACTGGAAAATACGGACCCAGGTGAGCGATATAGGAACGTCATGGTTCTCTTGTTTACATTACTGCTGTTAAACTTTGTACCCATTGCTCCACATCCTACCCTATGATGTGTTGATTGGAACTGAAAATGATTTCTATGAAGGTTAATATACACTTTCCATGAAGTCGAAGGAAAAACTCGTCTGTCTTCTTATCTTTCAGCCCTAGAAGCTGACACCTCCAGACGGTGTTCAACTGCGCCATTATTTACAGTTAACCCTTAAACTGCTAAGCGTGACTCACAGACCTTTTGCGGACGGTGTAGGTCAAGATCAGAGTGCACAGAACTTGCAGTCTGGTCGTGGATCTACACTGTCCGATAAGGAGATATTTTTCTCAAAAAAAAAAGTTTGTAGTGACATTATTAGGGCTTTTACTATCGGCTTGAAAGTTTTATTTAACTTATTTATCAGGATAAGGGCTAGATTACCTTTTTTCTTACTGGGTAAAGCTGCTGTTTAAACTTTATAAATTAGTAAATAGATATCCCCGTCATTCACCGGGCACTGGTTTTCGTTAACCTTTGGTTGAAATATAGTATATCATTGTTTTCAACTTGACAAACGCAAGGTTTTCATTACGAACAATGTAGATGGTCAGCCGGTGCAGATTGTGCTATCTGATGACTGATACACATTTCACTGAAATGTGATAACCCCCCCCCCCCCCCCCCCCCCCAAGTGCATTTTTTTTTTTCTAGTGATCCATTTTGCACACGATTGAACCGCGAAGCGTTCAACCACGATAATAATTGGCTTGATTTCCTTGTCCATTTAACTTGCTGTTGAACTAGATCCTTGCCAGATCAAATTCTCATTGTTTCCGAAAGTTAAAACGGACTTTTTGCATGATCGAGTAAGTGGAAAATGTGTGTGGATTCAATATCAGACTATTGGTTCTTTGATTTTAATCCTTTACGAAACAATCCCTAGTTTTAACGACCCCGAAAAATAAAACTTTAAATCGCGACAGGGATTCATTCCTCTCTCACCGCTGACCACTTTTTCGACGATGGTTATGTGGGAAAGCGGCCAGTGGCTTGGAAAGAATGTTGTGCGGAGTACTGGTAAAAGAAATTCCAGGAAGGCATGGATAGGTGCACTGGCCGCCGTGATATAACTGAAATAATGTTGAAAATGGCGTTAAACAACATACAATCAATCAATAAAACTTTTTAAGACATTGTGGGAAAAGGAGAAAATGCTGGTTACCAGCATTTTCTCCTTTTCCTACAATGTTTTTTTTCTCTCTGAGACACAAATACCATCATTTGAGCCATATTTAACCCTTTCCCAAACGACAAATTTTGGACTGGTCCAAATTTAAAGAGTTTGCAGACGACAATTTTAAATTTGATGAAAATGGCAGAAAGGTCTCAAAAAGGGTAGAAAACACTGTGGGAAAAGGAGAAATTGCTCGTTACGAGCAATTTTTCCTTTTCCCCCAGTGTTTTCAAAAGACTTGTACTGCAGACACGTGAAAACCAGGGCTTGTTTGGGAAAAGGTTAAAATGTTATTTGCAAATGCTTTCAGCTTTGACCTGTCTAAAACTGCGTCGTTTGGTAAAAAGTTAATCTCCGTCCCCTCAAGGTTTTATGTCCAACGTCCGATGCAGTGATCCTCTTTGGCTCAGTGATGAATGTGTTGAATTTGTAATTCGCAGGACCCGGGTTCGATCCCTACTCAAAGCGCTAGGGCTTTTGATGCGAGTGTCCTTGGGCAAGACTCTGCAGTGCCCTCTGCCAAGCCCCTGTAGCCGGTAGCGTACAGGACTTGAGAACAGGAGGTCGCTGGTTCGATCCCCGACTCGGCCAATTTCTTTCCGAGGGTTGATGATAGTCATCGCGATAGGATTCATTCCTCTCTCACCGCTGACCACTGTTTCGACGATGGTTATGTGGGAAAGCTGCCAGTGGCTTGGAAAGAATATTGTGCGGAGTACTGGTAAAAGAACTCCGGGAAAGTATGGATAGGTGCAATGGCCGCCGTGATATAACTGAAATAATGTTGAAAATGGCGTTAAACAACATACAATCAATCAATAAAACTTTTTAAGACATTGTGGGAAAAGGAGATAATGCTGGTTACCAGCATTTTCTCCTTTTCCTACAATGTTTTTTTTTTTTTCTCTCTGAGGCACAAATACCATCATTTCAGCCATATTTAAAATGTTATCTGCAAATGCTTTCAGCTTTGACCAGTCTAAAACTGTGTCGTTTGGTAAAAGGTTAATCTCCGTCCCCTCAAGGTTTTATGTCCAACGTCCGATCCAGTGATCCTGCTTGGCTCAGTGATGAATGTGTTGGATTCGTAATTAGCACGACCCAGGTTCGACCCTCAGTCAAAGCGCTGGGGCTTTTGGTGCGAGTGTCCTTGGGCAAGACTCTGCAGCGCCCTCTGTTATACTGGTGAAACCCAGGACATACGTAAAAAAGTAAGCTGTCGCCGTGATATGTCTGAAATAATGCCATTTAAAGCGACCTAACACATAACAACCAATCGACATTCTTTTTTTTTTTAACCCAATATGTCATACAAAACAGTACATGTCCTCGACACTGGTTTCCTTCCTAGAACAATGTCATTGAATCAAAGTTCAACTTTGAGAGAGGTGTCGATTGATTGTATTTGAGTTTAATGCCGTTTTAACAGCTTGAGTAATATCACGGCGGTCAGTGCACCTACACATTTGTTTCCTGGCTTTCCACACCAGTACTGACACAACTTTCTTTCCAAGTCACTGATTACTTTTCTCACATGCATCAGAGGTGAGAGGCCAAAAATCACCGGAAAGAAAGTTTGCCTCTACCAGGTATGCACCCTCGTTAAGCCAGGTGTGAAGTATTACCATTCATCACCCCTGGGACATTCAATTGCGAAACCGTCGTTTCTATGAATATTCATAAGATTACACCCAATAGCCAGTCGAATTGTCGATGACATAATAATGCTCTCTTGCAGTAGAGGATAATCACATTTCTTCCGTTGTTATGAATAAACCGGGTAAAACCCACATCAGTATCAACGAATATGACCTTCCTTCTGTGGCATTTACCTTACGACAATCCAGGGCAGACATTACAAATCCTTGTATACAAAGGCAAATATTCAGAAATACAGCGTGCTGTTGCAGTCCATAGGAGTATGTAGCAGGGGTGACGTCATCCTCGTTGACCCAGTTCCCATATGGATGTATTCCGTAAACTATATTTATCGATTTGATAACTTGTAGACGAGGTAAAAATAGAAATGATGGCATATGGTTGATAAAAATAGATTAAATTTTCTCACCGAAAAACTGAGATTACCAATCAAAATGCCCCATGAACAATTCATGAGAACGAGAAAACATGCGCGAGATAACCCAGGGGCGATGAATGTAGTTTACGGAATACATCGGAACTGGGTCAACGAGGATGCCAGGTATCTAACTCGCAACTAACGGGTCACGAGTCAGATACGCAAACCACTGAGCAATCTGGTCGGGCTCAACGGTATGAGAGGAATGAAGCTTTTCGTGATGACCTTCATCAGTCCTCAGGAAAAATGTCGACTCGGCCGGGCTTCGAACGTACAACTCCCGTGCTACTATGCGGCACGTTCACTTTGAGCCACCATGGCTCGGCACACAAGACGGTGTTAAAAAGAAAAGAAAAATCGAAATTAAGATGTGGTATTTAACCTTTAAGCCGCTAAACGCGACTAAATGCGCTTATGCGGACAGTGTAGATTAGATCAGACTGCCTACATTGTGAAGTCTGATCTTGGATCTACACCATCCGATATATAGAGAGATTCTTTTTTGAGAAAAGAACTTCGTTACCGCATGGTTATGGTATTTGTAGTAGGCTTTCATTCCATCGTTTTAGCAAGTAACTCTTATCCTGCTAAATAACTTAACTCCTTACCAAACGAGAAAATTCTACACTGGTTCAAATCGAAAGCATTTGCAGACCATAAATTAAACATGGCTCAAAAACTGAAATTTGCCTTTGCAAGGGTAGAAAACAATGTGGGAAAAGGAGAAAATGCTGGTTACCAGCATTTTCTCCTTTTCCCTCAATGTTTTCAAATGGTCTGTTCCTCAGGGTTGTTAAAACTCGGGATTGTGTGATAAAGGGTTAAATGAAACTTTTAAACTGATGTTAAAAACCAAAATGTTGGTATTTCAAAGTAATGGGGGTTGGGGAAATATCTCCTTATCGGACAGTGTAGATCCAAGATCAGACTGCACGTTCTGTGCAGTCTGATCTTGATCTACACCGTCCGCAAAAGCCCCCGTGAGTCGCGCTTAGCAGCCTAAGAGTGAAGGATTAAAATGCATTCTGCCTGAACTCATCCATTGCATTGTCATACGTGGCGGAGAATACAAGATTAGATCAGACAGCACTTACAGTTCAGTCTAATCTTAGTCTGCATCCTTAGCATCTTTATTGATAGGTTCAGTCATTAGACTGATAAAATGTGATAAAATGGCAGTAAATCGATTTGTTTAAGGCATTTTTTACACAAGGTCAATACTATATTTATGGAAGATTTCGTTAAATTTTGTTAACTTTTCACAAGTATTAGACTTTCACAGCTTTAAGTGCAAGTTGAATCCGTGTGAAAGCTAAAAGTGCAGTATAAGGATGCATCTGACATTTTATAACCCGGAACTCTGATAACACCACTGCTGCTTATCGCTTGTGTGGGCGGGACATCTTACGTGGAATTTGCCTGTTTAAATCTTTACCACACAATCACGGGTTTTAACGACCCTGAACAAAAAGCCCTTTGAAAACATGGTGGGAAAAGGAGAAAATGCTGGTGACCAGCACTTTCTCCTTTTCCCACAATGTTTTCTTACCTTCCAAAAACGAATTTCAAATTGTTGCGTCACATTATTTTGTCGTCTGCAAATGCTTTCAATTTGGACTGGTCTAAAATTTTGGCGTTTGGTAAAGGGTTAAATCGGAGGTCCTTTATTGCTCAGAATTTGACCCGTTACCAAACGACAAAACTTCGGACTGGACCATCTTGAAAGCATTTGCAGACGACAAATTAAATGTTGCTAAAATGATGTCTGATGGCTTTGATTGGATCCAAAACATTGTGGTAAAAGGAGAAAATGCTGGTTACCAGCATTTTCTCCTTTTCCCACAATGGTTTTAAAGGTCTTCTCTTCCAGGGTCGTTGAAAGGCGTGATTTTGTGGTAAAGGGTTATACCTTTGGGTCTGCAATACTGAAGCTTTGAGTTCACACCCCGATGGCGGAGCTGGTCGCACGGCAGTAACCGAGACTGTGAAAGGCACTAACTAGGCCCATTCTTGCGGAACCCAGAATGAGCCGTCGATGTGATCTTATTTAATGAGCCATGCTCTGGCAAAAAGGGGGTTTAATGCATCTCTTAGATGCTTTGTACCACGCGCTATCACATAGCCTAATTATGGATCCATAAAATCCATTTTGTCTAACAATCGGCTTGATCTGGAGGTTTGATTGATTGATTGATTGATTGATTGTATGGTGTTTAACGCCGTTTTCAACATTATTTCAGTTATATCGCGGCGGTCAGTGCACCTATCCATGCTTTCCTGGAGTTTCTTTTTACCAGTTCTCCGCACAATATTCTTTCCAAGCCACTGGCTGCTTTCCCACATAACCATCGTCGAAACAGTGGTCAGCGGTGAGAGAGGAATGAATCCTGTCGCAATGACTATCATCAACCCTCGGAAAGAAATTGGCCAAGCCGGGGATCGAACCAGCGACCTCCTGTTCTCAAGTCCTGTACACTACCGACTGAGCTACGGGGCTTGGCTTGATCTGAAGGTAGGCTGTCCTTGAACATGCAGAAAATTTACAATTAGCAATTAAATTCGACTCATGTCAGCCTGAGTCGATACTTTAGATGCATTAAGCCCGCTTTTAACAGAGCATATGTCATACATTGTTAAAAGCAGTGTTAACCCTCAAATTAACCCTTTCCCAAACAATAAATTGTAGACTGGTCCAAATTTAAAGAGTTTGCAGACGACAATTTTAAATTTGATGAAAATGACAGAAAGTTCTCCAAAAGGGTAGAAAACACTGTGGGAAAAGGAGAAATTGCTCGTTACGAGCAATTTCTCCTTTTCCCACAGTGTTTTCAAAAGACTTGTACTGCAGACACGTGAAAACCAGGGCTTGTTTGGGAAAGGGTTAAACACTAAGCGCGACTCACTGCACTGAACGTGCAGTCTGATCTTTGATCTACAATGTAAGATAGGTCAAGATTATGGCGTAAAGTACACATTATTTGGGAGTTTACTCATTGCAGGAAATTTTCATTTTTTTTATCAAGAATTCCGGGTTGAATACCAGTGAAACCGAACAAATTAAACGAACTTGTTGCACTCGAGCATTTCACACATGGACTGCTTATATCAATACTTTACCAAACGACAAACTTTTGGACTGGACTAAATTTAAAGCCTTTGCAGACGGCAAATTAAAAGTTGCTAAAATGATGATTTCTGTCTTTGATAGGGGAAAAACATTGTGGAAAAAGGAGAAAATGCTCGTTACCAACACTTTCAATTTTTCCCACAATGTTTTCAATAGCCTTCTTTCTCAAGGCCGTTTAATTTTGTGGCCCGCCCGGGTAGCTCAGGGTTTAGCGTATCTGACTCGTGACCTGGTGGTTGCGAGTTCCATACCCAGTTGAGGCAACTGTCTTTCCGACGATTTTTCGCTTCTCACCTCTGATGCATGTAAGAAAAAATAGTCAGTGGCTTTGGAAAGAAAGTTGTGTCAGTACTGGTGTGAGAAAGCCAGGAAATACATAGATGCGTCACTGACCGCCATGAATTATTATGACCTTAGCTGTTAAAATGGCGTTGAACTCCAATACAAACCAAACAAATTAAACTCGTGATAGTGTGGTCAAGGGTTGAGAATTTCTTTCATAGACTGCTTAAATCTTTACCAAGGTAAATGTAGCTCTTGCTGTGGAAGTTGTATTTCATATGGTAGAAAACATTATGAAAAAAGGAGAAAATGCTGGTTACCAGAATATATTTTCGCAGTATATTTTGGTAAGCCTTCTCTTTCGGGCTCCTTTAAAGTCCGGGTTTGTGTGGTAAAGGTTTTACTCTTTATCAGACGACAAAACCTTAGCCTTGTCCAAATTGAAAGCATGTGCAGACGTAAATTTCAATTTGGCTCAAATGGTACTATTTTCTCTTTATACTGAAAACATTGTAGGAAAAGGAGAAAATGCTGGTTATCAGCACTTTCTCCTTTTCCCACATTTTTTTCAAAAGGCTTCTTTCCCAGGGTCGTTGAAAGGCGGCATTGTGCGGTAAAGGGTTAACACTGTGAATGCTGGATAAATATTGCAAACATTCTCTGTCTAGAAATAAAACCCAAATAAAAGCAATTTTATGACTGATTTTGTCTACAGTGTCTCGGTAAAGCGGTCAGAGTGCACCAAAGATCAGACTTCATGTTTTGTGCAGTCTTACAACATTCTAAAAAATTTATCGTTAAAAAAAAAAGACCCCAATGCTTTTTTCAGGTTTTTTTTTTTTACCTGGAAATATCCTGTTTCTATATCTAGAGCTTCAGGTCACGGTGAAATTGCCGATATAAGTTTTGAAGTCGATCCCGAGAAACCCCGGTAATTACCGAGGTGAGGTGACATAGCTGCGGAAGAAGGGGATGTAAGGACCAGGCCCCCGAAAAAAGTTGCTCCCCCATTATATCTTTGAAATATGTTTGCATTTTCTCCTACATGAATTCTTTCCACGCCAAATACTGATATCTTTGAGCCACGCCCTGTGAAAAGAGGTGCTTAATGCATCTGCAAAAAGTATCGATCAATGTCAGCCTGCGCAGTCCGCGCAGGCTGACATTGATCGATACTTTTTGCTACTGGTAAATTTTCTGCATGGCAAAGGACCATTCTACCGGCAGATCCAGCCGTTTGTTAGCCCATCTCAGCCTAAACTCTTTCCAACATTTCGATAGCTGATGAAATGTATTGGGAAAAGGTTTGTGTGGAAATGGCAGCCAGAGGCTTATTGAATGCATAGACCCGGAAAGACTACATGAGAAGACATTGTATTGACCGTCGTGATATACGTCTGAAAAATGTTTTATCAACAAACCAGCCAACCAACGAGCAACGCATGGAACCAAGGATTACTTCCACAGGCACGTAGCGATAAGAACATCGGAAGCCAGGCTTAAACATTTACCACACGACAAAATTTTAGATTTAAGAAACTTGAAAGAATTTGCAGACAAATTCAACATGACTGAATTTGCTTTCGGAAATAAAGAGAAGTTTATAGGAAAAGGAGTAAATGCTGGTAACGATTTTCTCAATTTCCCTCAATATTTTCAAAAGGCCTCGTTGCCAGGATCTAGCGACGCTGAGAGCTGACTCCTTTCTCAAAATGATTTCAAAAACTGTCCATTGCTGGAACATTAATCATTCGGTTGCTGAGCTCTACTTGGGGACCTTTCGCGAGATGATCAGACTGATCAAGATCAGACTGCATAGAACGTGCAGGCTGATCTCAGATCTACTCTGGCCGATAAGGAGATATTTTCCCTCCAAAAAAAAAAGATAACTGAAATAAGAAAATTTGAGTTTTTACTGAGGGTTTGAAAGTCCACTTATTTAGTAGGATAAGGGTTATGTCAGAAATTGTTTTTTTATTCGTCTGAAAATATTGTATAATGATCTAGCTCGTATTAACCATGAGGCTGCTAAGCGCGACTCATTGACCTTTTTGCGGACAGTGTAGATTCAGATCAGACTGCACAAAACTTGCAGTCTGATCTTGGATCTACACTGTCCGATAAGGAGATTTTTCCCCAACGCCTATAACTTTGAAGTACCGACATTTTGGTTTTTACAATCGGCTTGAAAGTTTCTGTCCGATAAGGAGATTTTTCCTCAACGCCTATGACTTTGAAATACAAACATTTTGGTTTTTACCATCGGCTTGAAAGTTCTTGGATCTACACTGTCTGATAAGGAGATTTTTCCACAACGCCTATAACTTTGAAATACCAACATTTTGGTTTTTACAATCGGCTTGAAAGTTCTATAAACTTATTTAGCAGGATAAGGGTTAAAGTACGTGGGTCCCCTGTAGCTCAGAGCATAGGCGTTGGGCACTACTAGGCCTACTTTCAGAATGAGAGCTTCAAAATTTGTCCCACCCCATATATGAAATTATTCTATTTTATTATACCATTCGAATGATTTCTATTAGGGTCAACGCGGTCTTTCGAATAAACCGCGATCGAACTCAATACGCATGCGTCGTGCTGATTCTGATCTGACAAGCAGACGATAGGTGAGTATAAAAGCTTTTACCACGAGATTTAGGTCTCGAATATTAATTCAGCGGCGATGGTAATTGTAAAGTTATGGCTAACAGGATATACTATCTCCTCGCTGTATTAGATTCACTAAACGTGGTCGTATGCACAGGTAAGAAAATTTACTATATAACGTGAAGATAAGATCACCTACTAAATGTGTCCTTGACCTTGACTTCTGTTGTTCAGGTGTGAGCTGTCGGTATTTTTTACTTGTAAACCTTTTCGTGAATGAAAACAAAGTTTCATTGATGAAACTTTACAAGCTGTTTTGTTAAGAGGATCTCGCAAAACATCGAGAAGAGTAGACCTGAAGCATGATCAGATCGCAAGTTCTGTGCAGTATGATCTTAATCAACACTGTTGGCAAAAGCAACATTTTATTGTGTTCAGTATGCATAGAAATAAAATGAGGGCGTCAAATGTGAACTCTCCATTTACGTAGATCTATTTTTATTCAACTGTTTTTCTTTGCAACAAGCAGAGTCTCGACCGTACACACCAACCATTCCAATTCAGTAACAACAGCTGCCAAAAATACAAAGCAGTTGTTAAAATGCATTTAACTCTTTACCACACGGTAAACATGTAGACAGCTCCAAATTGAACGAGTTTGTAGACGACAATTTAAATGTGGCTCAAATGGTGGCATTTGTCTTTGATAGGGTGGAAAACATTGTGGGAAAAGGAGAAAATGCTGGTTACCAGCATTTTCTCCTTTTCCAACAATGTTTTCAAAAGGCCTCTTACTCGGGGTCGTTAAAACTCGGGATTGTGTGGTAAAGGGTTATATTTAAATCGGTATCATGTAAAAGTATGGAAATAATTGTGCAGATGGCAATCTGTTATTGTATGGCCAGTCCAAGTGTTAGTTGCTGGCAGAGAAATTAGTTTCAAAACTAGGTCAAAACTTGCAAGGTCACTCCATCTTTTGTTACCTTTTGCCTGACTAAAAATTAATTTTTTTGCCAATGCTGAACACTTGGACACATAATTACAGATTGTCATCTTCACGAAATTTTCCATTCTTTTGAATGGTATGATTTAAATTAAATGCATTTTAATGCATGCATTGTCTTTTTAGCCTCTAATGGGCCTTTAACAATCTTTATCTAACTGCAGATTTAGTCAGATTTAGTTGCACAATTTCTAATTGGCTAAACCAAATGGTTTAGCCAATCAGGAATTGCGTTACTTTTAACTCTATAAAATTTTTCAGAATTCGACTAAAACTGCTATAGATAAAAAACGGTTAGTGAATATATGTCCAAGCAAATTTATCACTAAGATAGTCTCAATAATGAGACCTTTGCGGTGCTTCTTTTCACATTTGGACATGTACTGTGCACCGCACTGTCTCGAGTCCAGCGAGAATTTTCCGGTAGCAAAACTACAGCACTGTACTGACTTTCTGTTTCGGCGGTTAACCTGTATTGCAGCAAATGCAATTAATTTTCAATAACAAACATAACTAAGGACAAAATACTAAACATTTCATTACCAAAAGCGCTTGTAGAGAGTCGTTTATAACGTGTAATCTCAAAAAAAAAAAACTTCGGAAATTTATCACGCTTGGTGGCCATTTCGTCTCTGTCTAGGTGAACATAAACATCTCAGGAGCCAGCATTTCTCCTTTTCCAACAATATTTTAAAAAGCTTCTTTCTTAACCCTTTCCCAAACGACAAATTTTGGACTGGTCCAAATTGAAAGAGTTTGCAGATGACAATTTTAAATTTGATGAAAATGGCAGAAAGTTCTCAAAAAGGGTAGAAAAAACTGTGGGAAAAGGAGAAATTGCTCATTATGAGCAATTTCTCCTTTTCCCACAGTGTTTTCAAAAGACTTGTTCTGCAAACACGTGAAAACCAGGGCTTGTTTGGGAAAGGGTTAAGGGCCATTAAAATTCTGGACTGTTTGGTCTAAGGTTAAACTATATTTTCATTCTTAAATGAAATGATTTTGGATATAGGATCTACACTGTCCAATATTTTACAAGATGATCAAACCAGCTATACATTCACAGTATTTTGATGAAAGCCTTAAGAAAAGGAGAAAATGCTGGCTCCCAGCATTTCTCCTTTTTCAACAATATTTTTAAAAGCTTCTTTCTTGAGGGTCATTAAAAGTCTGGCATTGTTTGGTTTAGGGTTAAACTATATTTTCATTCTTGAATGAAATATGGAATGTGTAGTTTATATTATGATTTTGGGTCTACACTGTCCAATATTTTATAGGATGATCAAAACGGCTGTACATTTGCAATATTTTGATATAAGCCTTAAGCGAATACCACACAATCAGAAGTTTTTATGACCCTGAGGAAAAAGGCTTTTGAAAACATTGTGGGTAAAGGAGAAAATGATGGTAATGGCATTTTGTCCTTTCTCGATTGTGTGTTTTAGCCTATTGCAGAAAAACTAGTCATTTCAGCCACATTAAATTGTCGTCTGCAAATGCTTTCAATTTGGACAAATCTGAATTTTGTCTTGTTGTAACAATTTATTTTCTTCAGAGTTACCAGCATGACATGGTAAGAGACTGTTTTGTGTAGAAATTGCTTTTTTTATCCTTTACCAAAGCATCCTATATTTTTTATAAAACCTTGAGGAAGTTAACTTTGGAAAAAAAGGAGTAAATACTGATAACCACCAACTTCTCCTTTTCAAACAATGTCTTCTACTCTTTCAAAGACAACTTCCAGCATCTGAGCAAATTTTGAACTTTCCATCTGCAAAAATTTGCTGTGGTGTAGAGAAGCCTTGTCATCTTGGAATGGACTTGGTAAGTTTTTCATTCATCCAAAATTTCTAAAAGCTCTGGTACTGTTTACCCCAAAATCCACCTGAAGTTGATTTACAACTCCAGTGACAGGAAATGTAAACATGCTGCAGAAATACAAACAAAAAACTCAGACCTTCCCAAAAGGTTTTTTACCACCAATTCACTGAAATTCATAAATTTTCAATCGTACCAAAAAAACAACCAGTAATGGTTTCAAAGCTTTTTCAATCCTTTAACACACAATACCGAGTTTTAACAACTGTATGTAAGAAATCTTTTGAAAACATTGTGGGAAACGGAGAAAATGCTGGTAACCAGCATTTTCTCCTTTTCCCATAATGTTTTCTACCCTATTGACGAAAAATCACATCATTTGAGCCACATTGAAATTGTCGTCTGCAAATGCTTTCAATTTGGACCTGTCAAAAATTTTGCCTTGTGGTAAACGGTTGACAGGAATATTACACAAAACATTGGACAATGCAGATAAGTTTACAGCATGCATGAAGCCTGGGTCCGTATTCACCAACCATTCTTAAGAATATTCTCAGTCTTATTCTCCAAGATTTTCTACAATTGAAAGTAACACAACACCTGATTGGCTAAACCAAATGGTTTAGCCAATCAGGAGTTGTGTTACTTTCAAATGTAGAAAATTCTGGAGAATAAGACAAAGAACGCTCTTAAGAATGGTTGGTGAATACGGACCCTGATCTTGATCTACACTCTTGCAGCAAAAGTACCTTTGAAATAGAAGGATAGAGTCTAAAATTTTGACGACAAAAAATGTAGATCTAATGTATTTTTTTACAGTTTGCTGTGCATGGTTTTAAGTTTGATCAAACTCTTGATATCGAGTCCATTAATCCTTTACCACACGACTAAATTTTAGACCTGTCCAATTTGAAAGCATTTGCAGACGACAAATTAAATGCTGCTAAAATGATGATTTCTCATTTTGGTAGGTTAGAAAACATTGTGGGAAAAGGAGAAAATGCTGGTTACCAGCATTTTCTCCTTTTCCCACAATGTTTTCAAAAGTCTTTTCTTTCAGAGTGGTTAAAAGTCGGGATTTCATGGTAAAGGGTTAACTCTTTACAACATGTCAGAATTTCAAGACCTGTCCAGATAGAAAGCATTTGTAGACAGCAAATTCAATGTCCCCTACATGATAGAATTATGTCTTTCAAAGCTTTTCAAAACAATGTGCAAAAAGGAGAGAATGCTGTTTACCAGCATTTTCTCTTTTTCCCACAATGTTTTCAAAAGCTTTCTTTCTCAGAGTAGTTTAACTCTTTACCAGATGACAAAAATTTAGCCTTGTCCAAATTGAAAGCATTTGCAGACGACAATTTCAGTGGGGCTCAAATGGTACAATTTTTCTTTGATAGGGAGGAAAACATTGGGGGAAAAGGAGAAAATGCTGATAACCAATGTTTTCTTCTTTTCCCCCAATGTTTTCAAAGCCTTCCTTTTCAGGGTGGTTAAAACTCAGGATTGCGTGGTAAAGAGTTAAACTAGGGATTGTTAATGAAGGGTTATTTACATATCCAGAGGTAGTCTAGATAATGTTTTTGTCTCACTCTATGTAATTTACGGTGCATGATATTTCTTCATCAATGTATATTTTAAAATACCAATTGCTAAATTTCTAGATTTATTTGATGAAAACCTATGTCTGGGAGGAAGATTTGGGCCACACTTCGTCTGGATTAGGGCAAGGGTCAGGGCTTGGGATCTATTTGACCAACATGGTTTTCCACCGAATGTAGAATTGTGAAATGACGTAGACCATAAGTTAGGGTCTAGTTGAATTAATTGACTGCTGAAAAAAAGTATCAAACCGGTTTTGAACTGGAGACAAGTTAGAAAACATAGGAACAAATGGAGGGATTGTTTTACAGAATATTTCAGCAGTTGTCCGTACTCTATTACTGCTCAGATAAGCCCAAAGGCAAATATGGTAAATGCATTTCCAGAGCCAAATTATATGAACCGTGCTATGCGAAAAGTGGGCTTAATGCATCTGGGAAAATTATCAACCCAAGTCAGCTTACACAGTTTTAGCAGACTGACCTGGGCTGAACCTTTTTCGTTATTGGCCAATTTTCTGTATGTCAAAGGACCAGTCTACCTCGTGATACAGTCTGTTGTTAGGCATAATGGATTTAATAGGTCCCTTATTTTGTGAGGACTTGCTTGGTACCATGCAGCATGGAGATGCATTGAGCCCCCTTTTGCCAGAGCATGGCTAAAAAATATTGACCTTTTCCAGCATGAAAATGCAATCCACTGAAACTCAGAAATCTGAACCAGCATTCAACAGCTACCAGCACTTTCTCAGTTTCGGATAATGTTTTCAATTTTTTTTTTTTTCTCAGGGTTGTTAAAACTCAATATTGTGTGATAAAGGGTTAAAGTGAAATCACAAACATTGCAATTTCAAAGTCCTTTTTGCTATAAACATCTCACCTTATCGGAGAGTAGTAGATCAAACATTAAGACTCGACATTTCTATGCAAAGGTACATTGAATTGCGATTTGCATAAAGCTTAACTCTTTACGACACAACAAAATTTTAGACCAGTCCAAATTGAAAGCATTTGCAGATGACAAATGGGGCACAAACGACAGCATCTGTCTTTGAGATTGTTGAAAACATTGTGGGATAAGAAGAAAATGCTGGTTACCAGCATTTTCTTCTTTAAAAAGAATGCTTTCAAAAGGCTTCTTCTCCAGGTTCTTAAAACTCGGGATTGTGTGATAGAGTTAAGAAAAGGCATCAGAAGAAATGACTGAAAACTGAAGACAAAAATAGGACAGGAAAATTTGATGGGAGTATCATAAAGAAGCAGACAATTTTTTTTTTATTGATATCCTTAATTGCTTTTGCAACTCTACAGGTGCCTCAAGCTGAAATGTTAACGTGACAGAAAGAGTTTAGTGTCATATCACAATGAAACAGGAGAAGGAAATGATAAAAAAACCTCCAAAATTCAAAGCAATATGAATGCCTTTATTGATAAAATATAGGTGAGAAAATTCATGGATAATACCCTGTTATATGTTACAAGGACCTTGTAAGTTTTGAGATGTTTGACCCATTTTGTCTGTTGCAAACATGATCTAACTCTATGACAAATGACAAAATTTTAGACTAGTCCAAATTGAAAGCATTTAGAGACAACAAAATTAATGTGACTTAAAAATTGAAATTCATTATTGGACGGGTAGAAAACATTGTGGGAAAAGGAGAAAATGCTGGTTTATACCAGCATTTTCTCCTTTTCCCACAGTGTTTTCAAAAGGCTTCTTTTTTAGGGTCGTTAAAAGTTGGGATTGTGTGGTAAAGAGTTAACCCTTAGCCAACTAAGTACAGATTTAGTGGATTTTGTTGGCAGTTACAGATTCAGATCAGACTGTGCAGAATAATGCTGTCTAGTCCTGAATCTACACTCACTGCAGAGTTAAGATATTTTTGAGTTAATGGCCTTGAAATGCTGCAAAATGTTGGGTCTTTTTAGCTGACAGATGATTTCTATTTTGTGCATTTTACTGCACAATCCACAATTCATACCTTATAAAGAAGGTCGTAAACCCTTAACCCTTTACCACACCATCCTGGGTTTAATGACCCTACAGAAAAAGCCTTTTGAAAACATTGTGGGAAAAGGAGAAAATGGTAACCAGCATTTTCTCCTTTTCCCACCATGTTTTCTACCCTTTTTAAAAACATATTTCAATTTTTGAGTCACATTTATTTTGTTGTCTGCAAATACTTTGAATTTGGACACGTCTAAAATTGTGTCGTTTGGTAAAGAGTTTTAAAACTGCTAAATAAGGTAAATAAACTTTCAGGTTGATTGTAAAAATTCAGACATTGTGATTTCAAAGCTACTTTTGGGGTAAGAAAAATAGCTCCTTAACAGACTGTGTAGATCAAAGATCAGACAGCATGTTCTGTGCAGTCTTACCTTGATCCTTGAGTTGCACTTAGTAGCCTAAGGGTTAAAATTTAAGGAGAAAATGCTTTTTCCTCATTACTTTCTACCCGATTAAAGACGATTTACATCATTTAACCCTTTCCCAAACGATAAATTTTAGACTGGTCCAAATTGAAAGAGTTTGCAGACGACAATTTTAAATTTGATGAAAATGACAGAAAGTTCTCCAAAAGGGTAGAAAACACTGTGGGAAAAGGAGAAATTGCTCGTTACGAGCAATTTCTCCTTTTCCCACAGTGTTTTCAAAAGACTTGTACTGCAGACACGTGAAAACCAGGGCTTGTTTGGGAAAGGGTTATTCACATTACAAATGTCTTCTGCAAATGCCTTGAGTTTGGACAAGTCTACATTTTTCTTGTTTGGTAAAGGGTTAAAGGGAGGAAAGTTTTGACTACCTTGACATAGTTTTGAAATAGTATATCTTCATTTAAATCTGATGTTACAGATTTCATCTATTAACCCTTAGAACACTGAGTAAGCCCAAGGAACACTTTCATTCTGCAAATTAGATTGTTACAATTGCAATACCAAGGTTGTTATTGTCTAGAATGTCCCAGCAAAGCAAACAGTGTAGATCAAAGATTAGACTGCACATTTTGTGCAGTCTGATCTTGATCCACACTGGCCGCAGTGTGAGAGGCGTCTAAAGGGTTAAACCTGTACTAAACAATCCTATATTTTTACACCCCCACCTCCCAGAGAATAGGTTTTTTTAAACTCTATACTGCACAATCCTGAATTTTAACGACCCTGCAAAAGAAAGCTTTTGAAAACATTTTGGGAAAAGGAGAAAATGCTGGCAACCAGCATTTTCTCCTTTTCCCACAACGTTTTCTACCATTCCCAAATCAAATTTTAATTTTTGAATCACGTTTATTTTGTCGTCTGCAAATGCTTTCAATTTGGACTGGTCGAAAATTTTGTCGTATGGTAAAGAGTTAAAAACCATTATGTGAAAAAGAGAGAGTGCTGATAAGCAGCATTTCACTTGTTGTCTCGAGGTTTTCTACTCTTTCAAAATTTAATACCGGTATTACCATTTTAGCCACATTTAATTTGTCATCAGCTTTTGATGCGTCTAAAAATTTGTGATCTGGTAAAGAGTTACCGGTAAGTATTTACCACACAATCCTGAATTTTAACGACCCTGCAGAAAGAAAAGAAGCTTTTTGAAAACATTGTGGGAAAAGAAGAAAATGCTGGTTACCAGCATTTTCTCTCTTTTGCACAATGTTTTCTTTCCTATAAAAGACAAATTCCATCATTTTGGCCACATTTGAAATGTTGTCTGCAAATGCTTTCAATTTAGACAAGTCTAAATTTTTGTTGTGTGGTAGAGTTAAAGTGCTAAGTAGTTAAAACTAAGAACATAACATTTTTTTCTGAAGAAAAAAAAAATCAAAGCCTACAAATATTTCAATCTGTCCAATTGTTATAGCTGACAATCTTGCAAATTTAAAGGGGCATTGAACCAGATTTTTACCTTAAATTTTTTATGTATGTGTGTGTGGGGGGGGGGGGGGGGGAGTGGAAGTACAGTAATGATACCAAGACAGTAATGATACCTTGTAAGGTAAAGTCATAAGGATGTGACTCTTAACTTTTAATAGAAAATACTGAAAAATATTTGCTTGGATGGGACTCAAACTCACAACCTTTGAAACCAAAGTTGGTAACTGTATCAATTAAGCCAAAGAGCTATCCGTTATTGAATTGAATATATCTATCCCTTGATACGCAATAACTCACTGCCATACCATTACTAATGGAATAGGAAACTTCACAGTAAAAATACCAAAAACTTAGTAATTATACATGTTTTCTACATGTATTTCTACCTCCACGGGCGTAGTGTCCATTCCGCATCATGTATATGGTGTTATCTACCACTTATTCCCTGATTTTTTTTTCAGTGAAAAATAGTATAGATGTACAGGTCGCTAATTAGGTATTTATAAAATAATGCCTGCCAGGTACATTCAGATAAGGAAAAAAATGAGAAAAAAAATTTAAGTGAGCTGTGCTCTTTGAACAGTAGGTTTGATGTGTTTGCAAAAAGTATCGACCCTGAGTCCATGCAGGCTGACCTGTATTGAAACTGTTTGCCTTTGGTAAATTTCCTGCCCGTCCAAGGACCATTCTACTGTAGGATTCAGCCAGTAATAAGACAAATGGATTTTATGGATCTATAATTATGTGACAACTTGCTTGGATCCTAGAGATGCATTAGACCATCTTTTGCCAGAACATGGCTCATATATATGTCGCTAATTAGGTATTTACAAAAATAATGGCTGTTAAGTACATTAGATTTGTGGAGAAAAGTGTATAGTGATGCTTGAAGAATAAGTGTATTCTGTGTATTATTCTGTTCTCCGTTATAATTTATTACTTGTGTCAAAAGAGATTGTTTGCCATTAAAGTGACTAACTTTCCAGTCATATCCTTACATTGATTTTGTACATAATGTTTCAGGAGAATACTTTAACACCCCTATAACCCTTTACCATACAATTCTGAGTTTTAACTACCCTTAGAAAGATGGGCTTTTGAGAACATTGTAGGAACAGGAGAAAACAGTGGTAATCAGCATTTTCTTCTATACCCACAATGTTTTCAACTCTTTCAGGAATACATTCATTATTCAGTTAGTAAGAAGCATGTACAATTTTATCTTAGATATTTTCAGTCATGGTGATTAAAACTTAATTGGGATTGTGTGGTAACAGGTTTTTTTTGTAAAGAAAGGTATATTTATTCCATCCTCATTGTCAAGGCTAAAATTTTGTTTTTTGGTAGGAGTTCACCCTTTACCACACAATCATGAGTGCTAAGGACACTAGAGAAGACGACTTTTGAAAACATGGTGGAAAAGGAGAAAAATGCTAGTAACCAGCATTTTCTCCTTTTCCCATGATGCTTACCCAGTCAAACATAAAAATCATCATTTGAGCAACAGTCAGTTTTTTGTCGGCAAATGCTTTTAATTTGATCAAGTCCAAAATTTTGTTGATTGGTTAAGAGTTAACCCTTTCCCAAACGACAAATTTTAGACCCTTCCAAACTGAAAGAGTTTGCAGACGACAATTTTAAGTTTGATGAAAATGGCGGAAAGTTCTCCATAAGGGTAGAAAACACTGTGGGAAAAGGAGAAATTGCTCATTACGAGCAATTTCTCCTTTTCCCACAGTGTTTTCAAAAGACTTGTACTGCAGACACGTGAAAGCCAGGGCTTGTTTGGGAAAGGGTTAAAACAATTCTGAATGACCACGCCGAAACAGTAAGCGGTCATAGTAATGTTGATCAGTGAGTCATGTCTGAGTCTATTTACCAGTTATTTATTGAGAGGACATTGTGGTCAGTGAGCTAAGACCTGTTGTTCATGTAGAAACATTTTTCATTCATTAACTCTTTCATTATCAATGACATATTAAGTAGCATCTGAATGTGCAGTCTGATCTTGATCTACACCCTCAGCTACATGGCACTAATCCATGACAGCAGGACCTTGTCTTTAAAAACAGTGGAAATCTACATGTACAACCGGGAAGAAAAGGAGAATTTCTCAAATTAGTAGTGAACAAGTTAACCCGTCACTAAAGAATCCAGGGGAGGAAGGCATTTGAAAACATTGTGGAAAAAGGAGAAAATGGTTCAAATTAGTAGTGAAAGAGTTAACCTTTCACTAAAAAATCCAGGGGAAGAAGGCTTTTGAAAACATTGTGGAAAAAGGAGAAAATGCTGGTAACCAGCATTTTCTCCTTTTTCCACCATGTTTTCTACCCTTTCTTGTACAAATTACATCATTTGAGCTACATTTAACCCTTTACCACATGACGAAATCATGGACTCGTCCAAAGTCAAAACATCTGTAGACGACAAACTTGTAATTGGTTCAAATGAATGAAAATCCTTTGACAGGGTAGGAAACATTGTAGGAAAAACAGAAAGTACTGGTTACCAGCATTTTCTCCTTTTTGCCACAATGCTTTCAAAAGCCTTCTCTGTCATGGGGCGTTAAAACTCTTAAAAATCTGTAATTGCACGGTCAGTCCAAGTGGCTGGCAGAAAAATGAGTTTTAAATTCAGGTAAAAAGTAAACAAAAGACAGGGTGACTTTGCAACTTTTGACCTAGTTTTAAAATTTATTTTTCTGCCAGCGACTAACATTTGGATTGACCGTACAATAAGAGATTGTAATCTTTGCAACAATTTCAATACTTTTCAGGGTTCCCATTCACGCACATATGTGCATGATTCACGCACTGAATTGAATAATCACGCATAAAAATATGAAGTGAAACGTGCATGCATGCATTCTTATTGACAAATCTATGTCAAATCATGTGGAAATACTACTCCAAAACTTAACAGGCATGAAAAAAAGATCGCTGCAAGAAACGCAAAAACCCATGACACAACAAAAATTGGTTTGAGATCGTCCGATCATAGGCATTTCAAACTGTCTATTCAGTTTTTTCAATGACTTTGAACAGTAAATTTACATAAATATCTCTATAAAACAGTAAGTGAAAGCTAATTAGTGTCTGAAATTGACAGTGAAATGGAAAATTCTACTGGCCGTCAGGCAGTAAGTTGTCCCTGTGAAACGGGTTCCATGAGCTAGGAAATTATTACAAGCATCTTCTTTTTTTAAATCACCCATATTGTTTTCAAGAGCAGCTGACTGCAGAGTAAGACTCATCAAAACAAACTTTCAGTACAACAGACCCATACTGTCCTCCACATATGCTCTATAATTGTCAATATTAAGTGCACTCCTAGAATTTCTCTTGCACTCCCAAGCTTGTATTTTAGGGAGCGCATGCACTCCCAAAAAGAGATGTGAGTGGGAACACTGCTTTTAAATGGTATGATTAAAATTTAAATGCATTTTAACCCTCCCCACCCCCACGCCCCCCCCCTTGTTTACTTTTGGCCGTACGGGACTTTAAATGATGGAATTTGCTGTTGATAGGGTAGACAATGCTTGTTTATAGCATTTTCTCGTTTTTCCACCAATGTTTTCAAGAAACCTCTTCGTCAGTGTGGTTAAACTCAGGTTTATGTGGTAAAAGTTTATTATCAAAACCAGAATTAGTGTTAGCAAAATGTTTTCTGTTATTATTCACTCTTCTGTGAGTGACTGGAACCAACTGCAGTTTTACAGATCGCAGGACTTTTATTTGGTGTGAATGGAATTTACATCTACTTTATACACCAAGTTGTGTACATTTGGCCACTTTGTATTAGGCCTTTAAATGACAGTCAAAAGACGAGATTTGACTGATTATATGATTTTTAATGCCATTTTTAACATTATTTCAGTCAAATCACAGTGACAAGAGCAGTCCTATCCATGCTGTCCTGGAGTTTCTGTTGCCAGTACTTTAAATGATACTTCTCCTCAGCCATTGGCTGCTTTCCTACATTTATAACTCCATTGAAACAGTGATAAGTGTTGAGAGAGGAATGAATCATGTTGCAATGATTATCATAAATCCTCGGGAAAAAATTGGCCGAGCTTTGGATTAGAAACCAGTGACCCACTCCAGTGTTCTCATGTCCTTTACGGTACTGATTATGCTACAAGGGCCTGGCAGAACGGGAGTTGTCTTTGATAATAAGATAGAAAGCATAATATGAAAAGAAATAGCATTTTCTCTTTTTCCCCCCAAGATGTTTTCTTAGGCTTTTTTGCTGGGTCGAAGGAACATGGGATTGCATGGTAAAGGAATATTATACAGGTAGATCTACATTTGTCATGATTGTGATTCACTTTTGTAAACATGACTAACTTCCTATGGAGAAGTCAAGATAACGGTCAACTTGTTAATCATTCAAAATTTATGTCTTACCTCTCATTGAGCACCACAAAATATTGCAGAAGGTGGATGAATCATACTGAAAAATCATAA
Organism: Tridacna gigas; assembly: GCA_945859785.2. Taxonomy (NCBI): domain Eukaryota; kingdom Metazoa; phylum Mollusca; class Bivalvia; order Cardiida; family Cardiidae; genus Tridacna; species Tridacna gigas. Next base: position 7,736,835 of record OX244031.2, on the reverse strand, counting down.
TTTATTGATAGAAATTAAATTTCCCCCAAATCTCAAGATCATCATTCATTCTCTGAATTGCAGTTATCTTTTTACCACACAGTCCCGAGTTTTAATAACCCTGAAAAAGAATTAAAGCTTTTGAAAACATTGTAGAAAAAGGAGGAAATGCTGGCAACCAGCATTTTCTCCTTTTCCCACAATGTTTTCTACCCTTCCAAAAAGAAATGTCAATTTTTGAGTTGCATTTATTTTGTCGTCTGCAAATGCTTTCAATTTGGACAAGGCCAAAAATTTTGTTGCTTGGTAAGAAGTTACTTGTATGTGGTTTATCCTCAGGGTTATTGGTGGTAATTTTTTTTTAATTTTATCGTCCCTTGTCAGCTGCTTTTGACATACAGTTCAGACTGAGATCTTATTGCATTAGAATAAGCAGTGTAAATCTATGAACTACATGGTTGGCTTAACTCTTTACCAAACGACAAAATTCAGACTGGCCCAAATCGAAAGCAATTGCAGACGATAAATTATATGTGGCTTAAATAATGATTTCTATCTTTGATAGAGTAGAAAACATTGTGGAAAAAAGAGAAAATGCTGGTCACTAGCATTTTCTCCTTTTACCACAATGTTTTCAAAAGGCTTCTTTCCCAGGGTCATTAAAAATTGGGATTGTGTGGCAAAGGGTTAAATAAGATTCCAAAGGGCATCAGTAAAGCAGTACATGTATCTGTCTGTGTTTTATACCAATTGACTTGTGTCAGTATCTTAGCTGAATCACAAACCCACTTTGTAGTGAAGTTGCAAAATGTAATAATCTTCTTACAAAGTGGGTTGCAGCCACAATGATGTAACAACTTTCGGCACATTGTGATATCATTACGATATTGTGGTCCATGTGGGTTGAATAGCCGAGCAACGCAAGGAAGCATATTGCTGAACACGATGAAAGCATAGTTACCTTTGTGATGAGTTTAGTGACCTTTCTTATCTCTAACAGTATATGATAGTGTTAAACCTGTACCCAACATAAAAATTTTAGACTTGCCCAAATTGAAAGCATTTGCAGACGACAAATTTAGTGTGGCTCAAAATTGATGCGATTTGTTTTTGATAAGGTAGAAAACTTTGTGGGAAAAGGAGAAAATGCTGGTTCCCAGCATTTTCTCCTGTTAACACAATGTTTTCAAGAGATTTCTTCTTCAGGGCAGTTAGTTAAAACTCTGGATGATTATGGTAAAGGCTTACCATCTGTAAATGTCATCAACACATTATAGGACAAAACATGCTTTTCTTTGCCCCCATCCCTCCTGCAGCGTACACAGCTGGGAAACATTGTGAACAAGAGCGGCAAATTGTCGCAAGATACGCCCGTCCCACCGCCAGTTGTTGAGAGGGATAATAATCGTATAGGGCAGGTAGAGGAAAATAGTAGTGCAGCAGAAATCATGTAAGTGATTGAAATAGGCATGAATGTCTCCGGCCAGAGCATAACTTTGTCATCTCCAGTCTGAACATCTTCAAATTTGGAATGCATGATTGTTGAAAAATTACGGAGTGCAGTGCACAAGAACCATAACTCTTCCTAGCATGAATTTTGAGTTATTTCCCCTTTGAAAATTTTGGAATGATATTTGACAAGGCAGTGCGAATCATACAGCAAATCACCGAATGCAAATGTGTTTGATATAATAAAATAGTTGTGGCTAGCGCCTTGACCAATATTACACTATTTGGTGAATATATCATCATATTCAATGGAAGTGATGTCCATAACTGTATAATATCATGTAAACATTTTAAATTGTTTCCATTTATCTACATATTAACTTCCATTTACATAAATATAAACTGTCATCTCTGCTGCGCCCATATAATATTTGTGCAAAGCAAGCTACATCCAACATCACAACAGTACTGTTGTACAGGTTGTAAAAACACTAAGATACCTACTTGTATAAAGTTTGACATCCACTGCAAACTTGCACTGCTACAAAACGTGCCTGGAATAAATCTTACTCAGAATTGTTTACTAAGAAAATAGTGAAATAATTAAAAAACTACAAATAAGATGGTTAAGTTATGGGGTACGAAGATAAAAGGGGGAATAACTCAAAATTTATACTAGGAAGAGTTATGGTTCTTGTGCACTGCACTCCGTAATTTTTCAACAATCATGCATACTAAATTTGAAGATGTTCAGACTAGAGATGACAAAGTTCTGCTCCGGACAAGCAAGAAATGCTGTGAAAAATAAAGACCAAAGGGGGAAAAACTCAAAAATTGTGCTAGGAAGAGTTAGGGTTCTTGTGCGCTGCACTCCATAATTTTTCAACAATCATGCATACCAAATTTGAAGATGTTCCGACTAGAGATGACAAAGTTATGCTCCGGACAAGCAGAAAATGCTGTAAAAATGACAATCAAAGGGAAATAACTCAAAGACAGCATGAGGAAGAGTTATGGTTCTTTTGCACTGCACTCGGTATTATTGCAACAAACACAAATGCCAAGTTTCAAGTCAATCGGACTGAAGATGACAAAGTTATGCTCCGGACAAGCAGAAAATGCTGTGAAAATAACAGTCAAAGGGAAATAACTCAAAGACAGCACGAGGTAGAGTTATGGTTCTTTTGCACTGCACTCGGTATTATTGCAACAAACACGAATACCAAGTTTCAAGTCAATCGGACTGAAGATGACAAAGTTATGCTCCGGACAAAGAACTGGATGCCGCCCGCCCGGACGCCCGCCCGCCCGTACGCCATGGGTGATCCCATAATACGGCCCGTCTTCGACGGGCATATAAAAATGAAGTTAATGCCTGTAACAAAGTCATAAAGAGTGAACAAAATGACAATTGATTCACTTGATATAAAGACAAAATAGAATATTGACTAAAAATTGTTTAGTATTCCCCTTTTTTTCCAAAGAAATTTGTGTCTGTCATAAAAGACAGCTAAAATTTAAAGGTACATTTTAGTTTCAGCCTTTTGCAACGGCAAGTTCTAAAGCCTGATAACATTCAATGTACTTGTGCAGACCATGCAGATCAAAGTCAGACAGCAAAATACCCGGAAATATACAAGCAATACTCTGGCAAGGGGCGGGGGGAGGGGGGGTAGGGAAAGGATGGATTTATAAATTCCATTTTGTCTAACAACCAGCTTATTCTAGTGGTAAAATGGTCCCATCAAAAACAGAAAATTTACAAAAAGCAAAAAAATTTTGACTCATTTCAGCCTCCACTGACTAAGCAGGCTCACGTGGGTTGATACTTTGTGCAGATGCATTAAATCCCCTTTTCACAGAGTATGGCTTATAAATATATATCTAATTGTTTTCTAGTTATATACAGGCAAAAAATATTGACTGTAGGACTGGTAATGAGAAAAGACAAGTAGCTGATGGGTCTCATAAACTAGTTGGTGAAGGTGATTGGCCTGTGTAAATGAAGAAATTTTCAGGTTAATACTGGAAAATCACTCAACTTGGGTTGGTATTCACCAACAATTCTTACAAAAATTCTCACCCCCCAAGATTTTTCAGCCATTCAGAAGTTGCGTTTCTTTCAAATCTAGAAAATTCAGGAGAATAAGACTTAGAAGGTTCTTAAGAATGGTTGGTGAATACGGGCCCTGGGGTATTGATACCCTCAGTCTAAATTGACATAAGTCTACAGGATGGGTTGATAGTTTGTCATTTTGTAAACAAGGAACAGTGGTCAAGATAAACAATATTGATTTTGTTTTGTTTATCAGTTCTGCATCATAAACCTAGGGATTAACCCTTTACCAAACAATCTCATGTTTGAACAACCATGAGGAAGAAACCTTTTGAATACATTGTGTGAAAAAGAGAAAATGTTGGTAACCAGCATTTTCTGCTTTTCCCACAATATTTTCAAAAACCTTCTTTGTCATGGTCACTCTGGATTGTTTGGTAAAGGGTTAAACCGAAGACTTCAAAGTTGTTCACTTTATTGGCATAGACAGGTCAAATATTTACCTGTACAAAATTTCTGCTCTAATGGAATGCTTTATACCTCTTACTTTACAATTTCTGACAGCTTGTTCACTATTCTTCCGTCAGTATCAAAAGCAGCCTTTGTCACATCAATTCTTTATGAGGGGACAAACTTTGGACTTGTCCAAATCCAAAGCAATTTTGCAGTCAACATATGGTTATGTGGCTTAAATGGTGGGATTTGCCTTTCAAAGGTTTGAAAACATATTTGGAAATGGAGAAAAAGCTGGTAACCTGCATTTTCTTTTTTTTCCATTTAAATTTCAAAAGGCCTCCATCTCAGGGTCATTTTCGCTTTGGATAGTTTGGTACAGTCAACTGGGTCTGCAACATTTCGTTTAAAAAACCACGTTCATAGAAAACGATCCCTAGCCCTGACCCTTACCCTAACCTAATTTATGACCTAAAACTTCTTCCCAGACAGCTTTTCATGAATTAAATCTAGGAATTTACCAAACGGTATTTTAAAACATACATGGATTTTGACGAAACACCCTTTCAATGAAATGTTGTGCACTGAATCATTATGGTGAGCAATTGAAATAGCTTAACCCTTTCCCAAACAAGCCCTGGTTTTCATGTGTCTGCAAGACAAGTCTTTTGAAAACACTGTGGGAAAAGGAGAAATTGCTCGTAACGAGCAATTTCTCCTTTTCCCATAGTGTTTTCTACCCTTTTTGAGACCTTTCTGCCATTTTCATCAAATTTAAAATTGTCGTCTGCAAACTCTTTCAATTTGGACTAGTCCAAAATTTGTCGTTTTGGAAAGGGTTAAGCCCATATGTGAGTAAATTATAATTTCAAAAAGATACTATAAAGTATTTTCTTCATCAAATGCTAATTTAGTAGATAATTAAGGGAAACCTGTTATACACATTTGAAGACAAGATCTGAAATATTGAAATGAGGTGCAACATATTTTGCATTTTGAGCACACTTACAAGAACTTTTGGCTTGAGCTGATGTAACCAGAATTTTCTCCTTAAACCACAAAAATCTCAACCCTTTAGATGACAAAATCTAATCATTTGAAGTACATCACTATGGTTTGTTGTTGACAAAGTTTTCAACCTGGACCAGTTTAAAATTCTTTTTAACTCTTTACCTTACAATCTCAGGTTTTAGCGACCTTAGGGTAGGCTTTTGAAAACACTGGGAAAAGGAGAAAATGCTGGTAACCAGCATTTTCTCCTTTTACCACAGTGTTTTATATCATTTCAAGGGTTATTTGTAAACACCATTTCAGTCACGTTGAATTTGTCCTCTGCAAATGCTTTCTGTGCAGACAAGTATTGTATGAATTTGTCGTTTGTTAAAGGGCAAATACGTGCATGTATGAAGAGTTCAGTGTTGTAATGGCAGTTAGAAAGATGCAAAATGAAGACAGCATTTAGTGATGTAAAAAATTTGAAGGGCTCTATTCACTAACTATTCGTTAACCCTTTACCAGACAATCCCGAGTTTTAACGACCTTGAAAGGACAACATTTGAAAACATTGTGGGAAAAGGAGGAAATTCAAATAACCAGCATTTTCTCCTTTTCCCACAATGTTTTCTACCTTTCCAAAAACTAATTTCAGTTTTTGAGTCACATTTATTTTGTTGTCTGCAAAAGCCTTGAATTTGGACAGATCTAAAATTTTGCCATTCTGTCATCAGGAAAAATTTATTTTGTCGCATGCAAATGAATGCGGACAGGTCTAAAAGTTTGTCACATGTATCTCGTATAGTCATAATTCATTTATATTCGTAAAATTCAGGACTGGCTCTCTGATAGCTTTAACAGGATGTGTAAGTCAATCCATAGCTTTTCTTGGAATTTAGAAGTAAAACAAAATTTATAATGGTTGGTAAATTCAGCCCCAGCTGTCTCACTGTGTAGTTCTATGGAAGTAAGGTATTTATGACAAAATAAAAGATCATAAGGTGTGTAGAATAAAATGCAGTGTTTAGACACAGAAAATAATTAACCTGTTTCTAAATACGGCCCATCCCATTATCGCACAATCCAGAATGTTAACAACCATGGGGAAAAAGCCATATAAAACATTGTTGGTAAAGGAGAAAAAGCTTATACTCAGCATTTTCTCCTTTTTCTACAAGGTTTTCTACCCTTTCAGAGAACTAAAGCTCAATTGTACCAATTTCAAATTTGTCATCTGCAGTTACTTTCAATTTGGAAGAGTCGGCAATTTGTTGTTTGGAAAGGGTTGTAATTGATGTAATAAAAGTCACCTGTTGGCCTTATAGTCATTATTACATGCAGTTTGGGGGACTGTACAAAATCACTTCATTAGGTGATACATAGATTGCTTGTCTATTGCAAGAATTTAACCTTTTACTACACAATCTTGTGTTTTAACCACCTTAAGGAAGAATTGTTTGAACACATTGTTGGAAAAGAAGAACATGCTGGTAACCAGCATTTTCTCCTTTTCCCACAATGCTTTCCACCCTTTCAGTTACAAAATCCATCACTTTTTGATATGTTGTCTGCCACAGCTTTGAATTTGGACCAGGTCAAAATTTTGTAAAAACTTAATGACCACAGTTAACATACATTATTTTACTCAGACAATTTTCTAACTCTTTACCAAACAACTACATTTTAGAAAGTCCAAATTGAAAGCATTTGCAGACGATGAATTAAACATCGCACAAATTATGAAATTTGTGTTAGAAAGGGTAGAAAACATCGTGGGAAAAGAGTAATGCTGGTTCCCAGCATTTTCTCCTTTTCCCACCTTGAAGTTTTTTCAGAAGTCCTTTTTCTTTGGGTCGTTAAAACTCGGGATTGTGTGGTAAAGGGTTAAGTCTTTACGGGAAAACAAAGTTGAAAAATTGTCCAAAAATAAATGCCCTATGCCCTCTTTGATGAAAAAAAATTGGGCATAGAAAGTAAGCCTTTAACTCTTTACCAAACGACAAATTTCAGACCAATCCAAATTGAAAGCTTTTGCAGACGACAAAATAAATTTGAATCAAAAGTTGAAATTTGTTTTTGGAAGAGTAGAAAACATTGTGGGAAAAGGAGAAAATGCTGGTTACCAGCATTTTCTCCTTTTCCCACAATGTTTTCAAAAGGCCGTTAAAAGTCAGGATTGTGTGGTAAAGGGGTTAACTCTTTACAACACAACCCCTACTTTTTTCAACCCTGAGAAAGAAGCCCTTTGAAAACATTGTCGAAAAAGGAGAAAGTGCTTGTAACCAGCATCTTCTCCTTTCCCCACAATGTTTTCTACCCTTCCCAAAATAAATTTTAATTTGTGAGTCTCATTGATTTTGTCTTCTGCAAATGCTTTCAGTTTGGATTAGTCTGAAATTTGTTGTTAACTCTTTACCAAACAACAAAATTTTAGACTGTCCAAATTGAAAACATTTGTAGACAACAAAATATATGTAACTGAAAAATTGAAATTTTTTTCTGGGAAGGGCAGAATCATTGTGGAAAATGGAGAAAATGCTGGTTACCAGCATTTTTTCCTTTTCCCACAATGTTTTCAAAAGGTTTCTTTCTTTGGGTCGTTAAAAGTCGTGATTGTGTGGTAAAGGCTTAAATAGGTAGACAATAGTTTTAGAAAAGATGCCATAATGTTGCTTACTTCACTGAAATCTAGTAAACCCTTTACCTCACAATTCCGACTTTTAACGAGCCTATGGAAAATGGCCTTTGAAAACATTGTGGGAAAAGGGGAAAATGCTGGTAACCCGCATTTTCTCATTTTCCTAAAATGTTTACTACTATATGAAAGACACATTTTATGTTGTGAAGTACAATTAATTTGTTGTCTGCAATTGCTTTCAAATTGTACAAGTCTAAAACTTTTTTTTTTTTGATAAAGAGTTAGTTTATACGATAATTACAGAAAACCCCCGCACTGGCAGTTTCAAGGCAATATGGTAGTGAGCTGCAAGTGCACACTGCAGGGATGCTTAACCCGTTACCATACAATCCCGCATTTTAACGACCCCAAAGAAAAAAGCCTTGTGAAAACATTCTGAGAAAGGGAGAAATGCTGGTAACCAGCATTTTCTCCCTTTCCCACATTGTTTTCTAACATTTCCAAGCCAAGTCTCACCACTGGAGCTGCATTTAATTTGTCGTCTGCAAATGCTTTCAAAGTGGTCAAGTCTAAAATTTTGTCGTTTGGTAAAGTGTTAACCCTTAGAGCGTGGAATAAACCTCTCCGAATAAACCTAGAAATATAACCCAGATAATTGCAATTTCATGGTTGCTTTTGCCAACAGTGATTAACCCTTTACCAAATGACAAAATTTTAGATCCGTCCAATTTGAAAGCATTTTGCAGACGACAATTTCAGTGTGTCTCAAATGATATGATTTTTCTCTGATAGGGTAGAAAACATTGTGGGAAAAGGAGAAAATGCTGGTTACCAGCATTTTCTCCTTTTCCCACAATGTTTTCAAAAGGCTTCTTCCCCAGGATCGTTAAAAGTCGGGATTTTGTGGTAAAGGGTTAAGCAAAGTGGACAGTGTAGATCAAAGATCAGGCTGCACGTTTTGTGCAGCCTGATCTTGATTTACACTGGCCGCAAATGCAACTTTAAGGTGCTTTAAGGGTTAAAATTAGACAAATGCAAGCAGAATGTACATTTCCATTGCCCAGTTAATGGATGCTGCTTGTTAACACCATCTTTGATACTTTGTTTACTTTCTTCTACATGAGCACATCTCTCTGCCTCCTCTTCTTATTTTTTCCTTGGGCTATTTTTACGACTGAATCTTTGTAAACAAAAATGCGCTTTAAGAAACTGGGAGGGAAAAAAATGAAGAAGGAATGGGGTTTTTTACTCATCACCACACACTCCGGAGTTTTAATGACGCTGAGGGAGAAGCCTTTGGAAAACATTGTGGGAAAATGAGAAAATGCTGGTAACCAGCATTTTCTCATTTTCCCACAATGTTTTCTAGCCTTCCAAAATCAAATTTCTATGTTTGAGTCACTTTTTTTTGTTGTCTGTGAATGCTTTCCATTTGGACAACTCTAAAATTTTGTTGTTTGGTAAAGAGTTAACTCTTTACAAAACAACAAAATTTTAGACTTGTCCAAATTGAAAGCATTTGCAGACGACAACATAAATGTGACTCAAAAATTTATTGTTTTTCAGGAAGGGTAGGAAACATTGTGGGAAAAGGAGAAAATGTTGGTTACATGCATTTTCTCCTTTTCCCACAATGTTTTCAAAAGGCTTCTTTTTCAGGGTCATGAAAACCCAGGATTTTGTGGTAACGAGTTAAACAGAGTGTGGTTAAAATGATGGGATTTGTCTTTGAAGGGTAGAAAATATTGTGTTTGCCAGATTTCTCCTTTTCCCGCAGTGTCTTATCTGCATTTTCCACACAAGGATCAACACTTGTGCTCACAATTTTACAGTTTAAACCCTTTACCACTTAATCCCAAGTTTTCTCAACCTCCAGGATGCAGGCTTTTGAAAACATAGTGGGAAAAGGAGAAAATGCTGGTAACCAGCATTTTCTTTTTTCTCAGAATATTTCCTACCCTTTCAAAGGCAGTTCTACTATTTCAGCTACTTTTAATTTGTCATCTGCAAATGGTTGGATTTAGTCAAGTCTAAAATTTTGTTGTAGGGTAGAGTTAATTGGTTTCGTTTTGTACATGTATATAACCTGCGAGGGGTATAAGCTTTTGGAACCTTACTGGTAATTCTTGTATATCAGGATCAGACAGCATAGAATGAGCAGTCTTAGGTGCATCAACACAGTATACATAATACCTTATGCCATAGACATGAAATTGTGGTTGAGCCATGCTCTGTAAAAAGGGGCTTGATGCATCTGCAAAAAGTATCGACTCAGGTCAGCCTGTGCAGTCTGTGTGGGCTGACCTGGGCCGAAAATTTTCACTATTAGTTAATTTTCTGTATGTCAAAGGACCAATCTACCTACTACAATACAGTCAGTTGTTATACATTATGACATTTTATAGATCCCTTATTATGTGATGTTCTGCTTGGTATAATGCATCACAGAGTTGCATGAAGCCCCCTTTTGCCAGAGCATGGCTCATTTTTTTTTTCAGTATTTGAATGTGTTTTATTAACTCTGTACCAAATGGCAAAATTTGAGACTTGTTGAAATTGAAAGCATTTGTAGACAAGGAAATGAAATTTAATGCGGCTCAGAAATTAATATTAATTTTGTTTGTGGAAGGGTAGAAACATTGCAGGATGAGGAGAAAATGCCTATTGCCATTATTTTGGCCTTTTCCCACAAAGTTTTCAAAACTCTTCTTCTTGAGGGTCATTAAAACTTGTAATTGTGTGGTAAAGATCTTTAACCCTTTCCCAAACAAGCCCTGGTTTTCACGTGCCTGCAGTACAAGTCTTTTGAAAGCACTGTGGGAAAAGGAGAAATTGCTCGTAACGAGCAATTTCTCCTTTTCCCACAGTGTTTTCTATCCTTTTTGAGAACTTTCTGCCATTTTCATCAAATTTAAAATTGTCGTCTGCAAACTCTTTCAATTTGGACTAGTCCAAAATTTGTCATTTGGGAAATGGTTAAAATTAGGGATTTCATGGCAAAGGGTCAAATTATGGCTTGACTAAAATAATTGATTAAAGAAAAAAATGACAAAATTTGTTCTAGGTTTCCAAAAATGCGGTCATTCAATTGAATTATGGGAAAATCTATTCCAGATCATGCACAATTGCGCGGTTGTGAATCAGTATCTAAAAATAACTGGGTCAGTCATTTTCACCTTTCATCACATCATTTCTTATGTCTATGGTGCTCAAAAAAAAGGCCTGAAAAATTTGGATGCCCTAGTTGATAAAACTGTAAGGTAAATATCAACGTTTCACACATTTACCCATCACTGCACAATCCCGAGTTTTAAGGACCCTGTCAAAGACAGCTTTTGAAAATACTGTGAGAAAAGGAGAAAATGCTGGTAACCAGCATTTTCTCCTTTTCCCACAATGTTTTCTACCCTGTCACAAGCAAATCTTATCTTGTAGGTTATATCCTCAATTTGTCTTCTTCTAATGTTTTGAATTTGAACTAGTCTAAAATTTTAGTTCTGTGGTAAAGAGTTGGCCAAGAAACTCTTATTTATGACCTTGAGGAAGGAGGCTTTTGAAACTATTTTTGGAAAAGAAAAAAATGCTGGCAACCAGCATCCCTCTTTTTCCAAAAATATTTTCTTCCCTTTTGATGATATTTTTTATCATATTAGCCTCATTTTAGTTGTCTTTTGCAATACTCTCTGTTGACAAATGTAAAATTTTTTCCTCCTTCAGAGATACAGCCCATGACCAATGTAACCCTTAGAGTGCCATTCACAACTGTTGTTGCCTTTGCAGCAATTGTAGACTAAGATCAAACTGCATGAAACTTGCAGTCTGATCATTGATCTTTGCTCTCCTTTTTGCTGAGACATTCTTGACAATAACGACCTTGAAATCGTTCTAATGATAACTAGGCTGTTTTATCCCAGAATGGAAATGTCAATTGGTTGGGTTTATTCAGCGGTCTAAATGTTAAACCTCGCTATGAAACAAATTTGCTGCAGACAGTTTTGAAAACATCTTTGTAAGAACTGGGAAACCAGTGTGAATGAAAGTCTTATATGAAAATATACTATGAACAATTTCTCCTTTTTCCACCATGTTTTTTAAAAGGGATTTTGGGCAAGATGATATTTAAGAACATTTTCAACTTCTAATGGAGCTAATATTAACTCTTGAAATTGAAAGCATTTGCAGACGACAAAATAAATGTGACTGAAAATTTGAAATTTGTTTTGAGAAGGATAGAAAACATTGTGGGAAAAGGAGAAAATGCTGGTTACCAGCATTTTCTCCTTTTCCTACAATGCTTTCAAAAAGCTTCTTTCTCAGGGTCGTAAAAGGTCAGGATGTGTGGTTAAGGGTTAATGAGTAGTTATTTCATTGATAGTTAACCCTTAGCACTTTACCATGCTATCTTTTCTGTGACGACCCTGAGAAAGAAAGCTTTTGAAAACATTGTGGGAAAAGGAGAAATGCTGGTAACTGGTAGCCAGCATTTTCTCCTTTTTCCACAGTGTTTTCTACCCTTCCAAAAACAAAATTCAATTTTTGAGTCACATTTACTTTGTTGTCTTCAAATGGTTTTAATTGGGACTGGTCTAAAATTTTTATGTTTGGTAAATAATTTCCATACCTTAGATGACAAAAGAAGCTTTTGTGGAACATGCAGTCTGATCTGTGATCTGCACTGTCCACTAGATTATTCTAGATTATGACCAAACGGTCTCTTCATCTTACTGTGTACGTGGCAGTTGAAAATTGTTACTTAACCCTTTTCCTAACAAGCCCTGGTTTTAATGACCTTGGGAAAGAAACCTTTTGAAAACATTGTTGGAAAAGGAGAAAATGGTGGTAACCAGCATTTTCTCCTTTTCCAACAATGTTATCTGTTTTCAATCTATCAAGGATAAATTCTGTTGTTAGAGCCACTTTTAATTTGTTGTCTGCAAATGCTTTCATTTTGGAGAAGTCTAAAATTTTGTCATCTGGTAAAGAGTTAATAGATCTATTTGTTATGTATAGAAAGAAATTAAGTGCTTTTCACAACTTTTGATGCCTTTGAGGCCAGTGTAGATCAAGAGCAGACCACACAAAGCATGCCATCTGAATTGAGATCAGGACACATATTTATCAACCATCCTTAGTTTCATTCAAGGTCTTATTCTAGATTTAGAAAGTAACACAAGTTCTGATTGGCTATATAAACCATGTGGTCTAACCAATCAGAACCTGCATTTCTTTCAATGTGAGGATAAGATTAACCTTGTTCTTAAAAATGGTTCTTGAAAATAGACCCAGACTCTAAAATTTAAAGCCTGATCTTGGATCTGCATTATCCACTATATCCACTCTTTACTCGACAGGAAAAACTTTGACTAGTCCTCAATGACCCAGGGACAGTGGGCTTTTGAAAAACGTGTGGGAAAAATAAGCAAATGCTTGTAAACAGCTTTTGTTTCTTTCCCCACCATGTTTTCTGCTGTATCAAAGACAAATTTCTTAATCATCTGCAAATGCTTTTCAATTTGGGCACATCTAAAGATTTGTTGTTCTGTGTATAGAGTTAACATGGCTCAAAAATATTAACTCTTTGCCAAACGACAAAATTTTATACATGTTCAAATTGAAAGCATTTGCAGACGACAAATTAAATGTTGCTAAAATGGTGATTTCTGCCTTAGTTAGGGTAGAAAACATTGTGGGAAAAGGAGAAAATGCTGGTTACCAGCATTTTCTTCTCTTCCCACAATGTTTTTTCAAAAGGCTTCTTTCTCAGGGTCGTTAAAAGTCGGGATTGTGTGGTAAAGGGTTAAAAAAAAGGGGGGTGTGTGAAATATACAATATAAAAAAGTGTTGTAAAGGAGAATTAATGCATTTTATCAACATTTCACCCACTTTTTTTTTTTTCAAGATTTTTCAAAGTCATAAAAATGCACGGCTGTTGGGTAAAGGTTTACAGTTTGAGGGAATAATTTCAGGACTGGTTCTTGTTGATTGAATGTTTTGCTTTGAATGGCTTGGTTATCTCTTATCTTTACCTTGCACAGTCTGAATTTATTCCTAAGAAAGTTGTCTGGGACATGACATTAATGTTTTTTTTTTGAAAATAGTGAAATCTTTGAGGAAAGTGCAAACATTTCTTATCTTGCCTCTTTCCGTGCAAGATGAATGATATTTTGACTCAAAAGACTCTTTAACAAACGACAAAATTTTAGACTGGTCCAAATTGAAAGCATTTGCAGACGACAAAATAAAGGTGACTCAGAAATAGAATTTTGATTTGGGAAGGGGAGAAAACATTGTGGGAAAAGGAGAAAATGCTGGTTACCAGCATTTTCTCCTTTTCCCACAATGTTTTCAAAAGCTTTCTTTTTCGGTGTTGTTAAAAGTTGGGATTGTGTGGGAAAGGGTTAACCCATTGGGTGCCGAATATACTCAAACGATATTTTTTGTCTGGACATAAGACCAAATAATCACAAGGTTGTTCATGTTTAAAATGTTTCAGCAAAGCAGTCAGTGTAGTTCTAAGATCAGTCTGCATGTTTTGTGCAGCCTGATCTTGATCTACACTGGATGCAAAGGCAACTACAGTTGTGAAAAGTGCTTTAGCTTTTTACCACAAGAAAAAAAAAGGAGAGGTGTTCAAACTGAAAGCTTTTGCAGACAACAATTTACGTCTGACTCAAATGATGGAACTTGTCTTTGACAGGGGAAAAAACATTGTTGGGGAAAAAGAGAAAATGCTGGTTACCAGCACTTTCTCCTTTTCCCACAATGCTATGAAAGGCTTTCTTTCTCAGGGTCGCTGAAGCTCAGAATTATGTGGTAAAGGGTTAAGGGTTCAGTGTAGAAATTCGAAGCTGAACAAACAATTTTTTATAGAGAGAAAACAGTATTTAACCACCCCAAAGTGCAGATAACAACTTTTGCAGACAGTTAACTTGGACTGAATTTCTGACCACAGAAATGTTAGATCTACAGGGTATGCTAAGTTTAGATCATTTTGCCTATCTCTAAAAATTACCACAAAATCCCAAGTTTTAACGATCTGAGAAAGAAGCCTTTTGAAAACATCGTGGGAAAAAGAGAAAATGCTGGTAACCAGTATTTTCTCTTTTTCCAACATTTTTTTTTACCCTACCAAAAACAATTTAATAATTTGAGTTGCATTTGAATTGTCATCTGCAAATCCCTTTTCTCCAGGGTCATTGAAACACTGGATTTTTTGGTGAAGGGTCAACTCTTTACCAAATGACAAAATTTTAGCCTGGTCCAAATTGATAGCATTTGAAGACAACAAATTAAGTGAAGCTAAAATGATGATTTCTGTCTTTGTTAGGGTAGAAAACATCATGGGAAAAGGAGAAAATGCTGGTTACCAGCATTTTCTCCTTTTCCCACAATGTTTTCAAAAGCATTCTTCCTAAGGGTCTTTAAAACTTGGGATTGTGTGGTAAAAGGTTAAAATCATGCCTCAAAATTTCTCAAGGTGTGTTCTAAATTTTATGTTTCTTGGTGCATTTTTTTTTCAACTTGTTATTAACTTATCAAGGTTATACTGAGTAAACTGTGAAAGATGATATTATAACTTTTTATGATTGAATTCCATACCATATTTGTTCTGTAATCAGAAAGAAAGTATCAGGAAAAAAAGTATTGTGAAAAAAAGTGTCAGTTTTTGCTAGGGAAAAAATATCAGGAAAACAAGTATCAATTTTGGTTGGGACAGCAAGTAATGAATTTTTTAAAGATAGTTTAAATCTGAGGATATGCTAAAATTATAATTGGAGAAGGCAAAATTGCTTGTTAAAAGCAATTTCCCATTTATCACAATATTTTAATGCAAATTAATGTCAGATTTGTTTGAATCTTGGACTATGTTAAACATTATTATTGGTAAAAGAGAAATTGCTTGTTAAAAGCGAATTCTCATTTCATCACACTATTTTTAATGCAAATTCAAATGATGGGATTTGTCACTTGAAGGCTTTGAAACATTGTGGAAAAATGATGAAAATGCTTGTTTGATCACTTTCTCTTTTTCCTACAGTGTTTTCAAAGGCCTTCTATCTCGGAGCTGTAAACCTCGGGCTTACCTTGTGAAGAATTGAATTATAGATTACTGTATAGTGATGGGACATCAGTTAGAAATCATAATCGATCACCGGTTGGAATCGGTTGCTGCTACCGATGTGATTCTTCCGATTATAATCGGTTCCTCATAAATATGCTCTTACATGCATGTTTTATTGTAAACCCTTGTATCATTTATGTATTATGCTGTTGTTTGTGTTATAGATAGACTTTCTGTAGTTTTACCTTTGCACCGGCTTTCTATACACCTTTTGGTTTTTAACCACCTCTGCTTTGTGCCAGTTGGCTTTGTAACACATAAGTATTTGGGCTGATTGTTGCCGTTATCGCGGGAGTTGTTGTTATCGTGGGAGTGATAAAACCCGGTAACAGACACCGGTATATAAAATCCAGTACCCGACCGACAGTGCAGACTTCCTGCCGATCATCGATTATGACAAAGTTCAATCGATAATCGAAATCGGGAGCTTCCAACACGCCGCTAATCAATACTTGCCGATTATCGGTTCACCACTATTACTGTATGTCAAAAAGTATTGCCAGTCATTCAAAAACTCACATACTGTGAAAACTGTCAGTAAAGTGAAAGTTAAAAATTAGAAATGAAATAAAATGATTATAAAAGACAACTTACTAATTACTATTGTTATAGACCCTTTTACAACGCCGTTCGTTGCCAAGGAAATACGATCCCAGAATTCCACTTTTCGCGCATGCGCACTGTTTGTAGGGCAAAAAGTTCAATATCGCCACTGTTGAAAGCTATTTTCACACGCAATGTTTTGGCTTTGTCGAAAGATTTTGCTGATTGAAATCTGTGAAGATTTATCATGTTACAGGATGCCGTTACCATGCTGTGCACCGGGATGTACAAACAGATTAGTAACTTAGTATCTGGCTTAAACGTCCCAGTGTCGAAACGACCTACTTTTGGTTAAAACGTCCGTAATTTCTATGACGAATTGGTTGAAACGTCCCCTAAACGTGTCCCCGTATATTTTTATTCAAATTATTTGTTTGACCTCGTATGTTTTTTGAAGAGATTTTTCACCGTTAATTTTTTGTACTTTATTGACCATCGCCATATAACGTTATTAATTTTTTACCCATATCCTGCCGTACTTATATTTTTGACCAGCACAAGCCAGGAATTCGCGTCAAGTTTATGTCATAAATCTTAATTAGTGTTACTTAAACCAAAATTAGGATTTGTAACGATGTATTATAAGTCCACGCTACCCCCATGTGCAAACAGATCTCTCATTATGCTTTTCGCAGAGTAAATTCAAGATCACCGTCACGTAACGGAGGCTAAGGGTTAAGGCTAAGGTCCATATTGTTTCCCTACATTATCATGTATATGACACGCTAAAATGCCTCCCAGTATATACAATGTGCTCAACTAATTACTGTCACAATTCCCATTTAACCCTTTACCCAACAATCACAAGTCTTAACGACCAAGAGAAAAGAGAATATGCTGGTTAACACTATTTCAACCTTATCCAACACTGCTTTCAGAAAAGGAATGTTTCTAAATCACATGTTACAACCAATCCTTGGTGGAAAGCAATTATGGAAAGAGCAGCCACAGACGACAACAGTACAATATACAGTTGTTCGCTCGTTCTTCATTCGCGCGTTAGTTCATCCATCCATCCATCCATCCGCTCGCTCGCTCATTCATTCATTCATTCATGCTTTCAAATGCGTCTGCGCCAAAATTTGTTTTATGATGAAATTGATCACAATACACACTCTAAACTATTAGAGGTAACAGCATGGACAATGCCGATCTCGACCCACACCCTCCGCCATTGAAGTTAAACTAAAATATCCACTGTATTGTCGATTAAACTAACAAGTATGTGATATATCAGATGGCTACCCTTTATAAACCCTTTATCTAACTCTCCCTCGTCTTAATTAACGACCCTACATCAATGGGCTTGTGGAAACACTACGGCAAAAGGTAAAGAATGCTGGTAACATGCATTTTTGCCATTCCCGCAGTGTTCCAGCCCATGCTTCACGGGGTTTGTCTGTTACTTCCTGGGGTCGGTTAACATTTCCTTTGATGATAACGTCAACCCAAAACAGCGACACTTTTTTTTTTGTTGTTGTTGTTGTTGACGTCTTCGTCTTAAATTGTCACTAAAATACGGATCGTTTTCTTCCACGTTACTGAACCCTTAGCAAATAAGTTAGTCTGATTATCGTTTCTTTGCCTCTGGGGGCAAGCTTTTCATATAATCGCTCATAATTTAACAATTTTGTCTACACTTTCAATAATCTGCCACGGTTTTATTTGGTCTTTTTGCCCTACACGAGTGCGCATGCGCACTTTTCCGGTCTCGTAACCAGGAAGTGGTCAGAGACTAAAAGGGTCTATACCCCCATCTCTCTCAGGTATCAAACATGAGTGTTTGGACATTTCTGCCCAATTTGAGGACAGAAAAAGTACAAAAAAATGTACAAATATCAATATTTTTGTCAATGTAACCTATCAACTAAATTTTTACATCATATACTACTGTACTATATTAACTTAATCTCTTTTTGGCAACTGATACTTTTTTCCAGATACTTTTCCCTGATACTTTTTTTCCCCAATTCTTTTTTTCCTGATACTTTCTTTCCTACATTCATTTGTTCTGGTGGGCAGAGAATCATGAATATTGCTCTTTGAACTAGATAACTCGTTACCAAACGACAAAATTTTAGACCAGTCCAAATTGAAGGCATTTGCAGATGACAAATTAACCCTTTACCACACAATCCCAACTTTTAACGACCCCGAGGAAGAAACCTTTTGAAAACATTGTGGGAAAAGGAGAAAATGCTGGTAACCAGCATTTTCTCCTTTTCCCACAATGTTTTCTACCATATCAAAGGCAAAATTTCTCATTTGAGTCACATTTGAATTATCGTCTGCAAATGCTTTCAATTTGGACAGGTCTACATTTCTCTCGTGTGGTAAAGAGTTAAATGAGACTTCTTCCTCAGGGTCGTTAAAAGTTGGGATTGTGTGGTAAAGAGTTAACTCTTTACCAAACGACAAATTTTCAGACTGGTCCAATATGAAAGCATTTGCAGACGACAAAATAAATGTGACTGAAAAATTGAAATTCATTTTAGGAAGGGTAAAAACATTGTGGGAAAAGGAGAAAATGCTCGTTACCAGCATTTTCTCCTTTTCCCACAATGTTTTCAAAAGCCTTCTTCCTCAGGGTTGTAAAAGTCGGGATGGTGTGGTAAAGGGTTAAAGAACACAGCAGTGTTTTCAAATGCTTTCTTTCGTAGGTTTGTTTTAATTCAGGCAGGTATGGTACAGGACTAAATATGAAAATGGAAATCAGCACAAGAGGGGCAGGTCACCATCAAAAATAATTTTGATTCAGTTATGTCCCATTTTTACCTTGAATTTTTAATGAAATTGATTGATTGATTGGTTGATTGATTTATGTTTAACACTGTTTTCAACATTATTTTAGTTTTATCACGGCCGCCAGTATACCTATCCATACTTTCCAGGAGTATGTGTTAACAGTACCTTGTGCAATATATCTTCTGAAGCCACTGACTGTTTTCCCATATAACTATTGTTGAAACTGATCAGAGGTGAGAGAGGAATGAATGCTGTCTCAATGACTATCATCAATCCTCTAAAGAAATTCACCTAGCTTGGGATTTTCACAGAAATAGCAATTTTCACTGAAATAGCAATTTTCACTGAAATAGCTGCTGCCACAGAATGTTGGCACACAGTTGCAGTGCTTTTGTTTTCTACTTAATGGGAAATTTTGTTTTTCATTTCATTACAGGGAGACCCAAATTGCTAGATGACAAAATACTTCACTACGAACCTGTGTATTACAGCAGAGAAAGCATTCAACATCAGCAGCAAGTACCTGACCAGCCTGCACATAGTGTTTTCCTTAATTTTACAGCTTATAACAGGTACCTTTCCTGTCAAATTTGAGCCTTGGTTGATAGTTTTGTGGTAACCTGCAGGGGTTGCAAGTTCAAACATAGGCATAGACCAAAACACTAAGCAATGATGAAAGGAACTGGGAGAGGAAACATTCCTCTGCTATTGCAGACAAAAGATTTGATCTTGTTTCATGTGGGAAAGCAGCCATTGGCTTGGAAAGAGTTTTATACCTTGTATGGGTTGTCAAGGTAACATGTATTGGTTGCCTTGGGATATCTGAAGTACTGTTGAAAATGTTGAAGTATTTACACAAATCAATTTTATATAGTGCAGTAATTCATTACCATACAGGCAAAATTTTAAAACCAATAGAAGAAATTGACTGGGGGTGGTCTTTAAACCCAGCTTAGCCCTTCAACAAAGACAAAACTTTGGACTCTGAACCAAACTGAAGGTGGTTTTGGTGTTGCCTAAGGTTCAAGAAAGGAAATTATCCAGCAGTATTTCAGTTACATGGTAACAGCTGATTTCTTCATTATTGTGTTTCCTTGGTGATACTATCTTCGCAAGCCAAGGTGACAATCACTATGTGGATCTTACCCCTTAGCTGATCATGTCAAAATTTGCGACGTGCCACGTACTGGATTTTCATTGTTATCACCCCTAGATTTACGTCATCGAAAACCAATCAAACGTCGCGTAACATAACTCTTTTGGTCAAAGACTTGTTTACCTTTCTAGGTGTTGGGCTATGATCTGTTAAGGGCTTCGGTGTTGTTGTTTGAACGGGGGTCCTTGACAATTGGCCACTAAGGTTTGGTTCAGTTATAGTTTTTTCAGCATGCTTTTTTTGTAATTTGCCAACAATTGACTGCTTTTCAGATCGCAAACTTGATAGACGATTTTATCAAGTCAAAATCTATTTTCGAAATCTTAAGTTTCGCAAAGCAAAAGCCATACACTTACTTTGACAGTCCATCATCTGGTGTTGGGATGTATCCTAAAACTTTATTTAACTGATTTGTGACGGTGAATGTTGAAGAAAATATTTTTCATCTGTATTTTGTTGATTATAATTCCCAGCATATCCGATAACTTTCTCCTGTGGTCATTTTTATTTACGTTCTGCTGATGTTGGATAGCAAATGTAATGTGCAATATATTAGATTGGTGCTTTCAATCCTGACTGCAACCAATGATTACTCGTATCGCGAGGCTAACACATTTTAACTCGATCAGCCAAGGGGTAAGATCCACGTAGTGATCGTCACCTTGGCTTGCGAAGATGTGGTGATACCAGTACTAGGCAAGATGCCTTCCCCAAGGACACTGCCATGAAATTCCATTTTTTCTTTCTGCTTATTGTTTTTAGAGGCTTCTACTGCAGGGTTATAGTATTCATATTTTGTATTATAATTGGTTCAATGAAAAAAAGACACAGTTTAGGAAATTAGTTTATTTGCCAAATTGTTTCAAAAATCCTTTGCTGCAAATGTCAGTTAAATCTCTCATTAACAAGACAGGGTACATCCATGTCTATTCTAGAAACTGAAAATGAATTTCCCCCCTCCATCTTAAAACTGGGGGGAGGGGGGTGTCAAAAAATAGGCGGGACAATTTTCAAAAAGGTAGAAAACGTGTAGCCCATATGATAGATATTTATTACTGTCCAAGACTATATAGTAGACCTACTGACCTGTTTACGAGCCAAGACAGTTTCTGGAGTTCCCTTCACTAGAAATTAAATTCATTTTTTCATTGCAATAAAGTTTGTTTTGGACCTACTTCCTGTCAAAGGAGGTTACTCTAATGGACATTTTTTTGCAGAACATCTTCAGCAATGATGTCATTTTGTTCAATATGGCGATATTTTCCAGTGAGGGTGAATTCTTTGTTTTAGTGACCTTTTCATTGTTTATTTTTTTACGCAGGTCAGTCATGCATTGGGTCTGAATTTATGCTGGATATGAAAAAGAGTAGCGTGAATCCCTGAATCCCGCAATTGTGCACCCTAGAATAGACACCAGGTACATGTAATAACCCATAGGTTTCTAAGTGCGACTCAAGGACCTGTTGCAGAAAGTGCGGTCTTATCTTGAATCTGCACCGTCCCATAAGGAGATTTTTTATCCCCCCAAAATACCTTTTCATATAGCAAAATGTGGGTTTTTACTATCAGCTTGAAAATTTCATTTCACTTATTTAGTAGGTTAAGGGTTAAAAAACAACTACATTGTTTATAAATGTGCATCCTGTTCAAATAGCATTTTCATGATCATGTCAAGGATTAACCCATTACCAGACAACAAAATTTTAGCCTTGCCCAAATTGAAAGCACTTGCAGACGACAATTTCAGTGTAGCTCAAATGGCGCACTTTTCTTTGATAGGAAAGAAAACATTGTGGGAAAAGGAGAAAATGCTGGCTACCAGCATTTTCTCCTTTTCCCACATGTTTTCAAAAGGCTTCTTTCCCAGGGGCATTAAAGGGCGTCATTGTGCGGTAAAGGGTTAAAGTAAACAATTTTGTTTAGACTGGGTACAGTTTGTGAAAGGCTTGTCAGTTTTATTAGTATGCACTCCCGAGACCATTCTTTTGTCCCAGCCATAGATGAATCTAGTCCAGAAATGTTAGCCTTGACAAAATCCATAGATGAAAGTGGGTCATTAACCTTTTACCATTTGACAAAATTTTAGTCTTGTCCAAATTGAGAGCATTTGCAGACGACAATTTTATTGTGGCTCAATTGGTGCAATGTTTCTTTGATAGGTTAGAAAACATTGTGGGAAAAGGAGAAAATGCTGGTTACCAGCATTTTCTCTTTTTCCAACAATATTTTCAAAAGGCTTTTCTCCTAGGGTTGTTAAAAGGCGGAATTGTGTGGTAAAGAGTTAAGTCAAATCTTTGAGAAACCTTAGGTCTCTGCAATCTTCAGGCTAGATTTTCAGATTCATGTTCATGAAATTTGCTCAGAAGAGTTGAAATATGAGTAAAATATGATAATATCTTTTAACCCATAGAGAGCTGAATAAACCCAATATACATTTTAAATCCAGAAATGAGACCCCAAAAAATGCAAGGTTGAGGTTAGTTTTGTCTGAAATGTCCCAGCAAAGCAGATAGTGTAGATGAAAGTTCAGATGGCATATTTTGTGCAGTCTAATCTTGATAAACACTAGCCACAAAAGCAACTTTAGTTGTAAAAATTAATGTGCTTTAACTTTTTACAACACAGTCCTGATTTAACGACCCAGGGAAAGAGGCCTTTAGAAAACATTGTGGGAAAAGGAGAAAATGCTGGTAACCAGCATTTTCTCCTTTTCCCACAATGTTTTCTACCCTTCCCAAAACAAATTTCAATTTTTCAATCACATTTATTTTGTCATCTCCAAATGCTTTCAATTTGGACCAATCTAAAATTTTGTTGTTTGGTAAAGAGTTAAGGGTTAAGATCACTAGCTCATATCTTTGAGAAACCTTTTGTGCACTCTAGAGGCCATATTGTCAGGCTCATGTTCAAAAAACTTGCTTATGTAGTGTGTTTGCTTTTATTGGGAGGGAGGCCATTCTTCAGTTATTTCCCTTGATTCCTCTCTAGAACTGCATTGGTCCTTAGAAGGGGATTACTTGGTTTTTATCCTTGATTTTCTTGCACTACACAAATATGTTCTTGAGATAATAATATGTATAGTATCAACTAAATCTGGTTAGATTGTTTTACAAATCAATATACACACATTTCTCCGATAATTGAAAACAGAATTGGCTTTAAAATCAGTTGGGGTCCAATCATAAATCGGTGAAAGATCTTTTTAGTAATTTGCCCTGTCAGTGAGCGTGGTACATAGTGTCAAATTTCTTCAACTTTTTACCAGGTGACAAAACTTCAGACTTGTCCATAGTGAAAGCATTTTCAGAAGACAAATTAAGTACCCAGGGTTCAAACAACTAAATTCATCTTTTGAAAAGGGTTAAAAACAGTTTGCGAAAAGAGAAATTACTATCATTTTCTTCTTTTTCTAACAATGTTTTCAAAAAGCCTTCTTCTTGGTATTTGTATAGTCAGAAGAGAATTTGTGAAAGGATTTAGAAGTGATTCAACATTGTACTATGGTCTCAAATTATATGAGCCATGCTCTGGCAAGAGGGGGCTTAACCCTTTCCCAAACAAGCCCTGGTTTTCACGTGTCTGCAATACAAGTCTTTTGAAAACACTGTGGGAAAAGGAGAAATTGCTCGTAACGAGCAATTTCTCCTTTTCCCACAGTGTTTTCTACCCTTTTTGAGACCTTTCTGCCATTTTCATCAAATTTAAAATTGTCATCTGCAAACTCTTTCAATTTGGACCGGTCCAAAATTTGTCATTTGGGAAAGGGTTAATGTATCTCCATGATGCTTCATACCAAGCAGATCATCACATAACATTGGGTCCATAAATTCATTTTTTCTAACATCTGTCTGAATCATGAGGTGGAATGGTCCATTGACATGCAGAAAATTACCAATAGCAAAAAGTTTGGGCCCAGGTCAGCTTGCACAGGCTTACGTGGGTGGGTATGTTTGCAGATGAATTAAGCCCCCTTTTAAGAGAGCATGGCTCATAGTATTTAATGCTTTGCCACAGGACAAAAAATGTAGACTTGTCCAAAAAGCATTTATAGATGACAGTTTAAAATGTGGATCAAATGATGAAACATTTCTCTGATAGGGTAGAAAACATTGTTGGGTAAGGAGAAAATGCTGGTTACCAGCATTTTCTCCTTTTCCTTCAATGTTTTCAAAAGGCTATTTATTCAGGGTTGTTAATACTCGGGATTGTGTGGTAAAAGGTTAACCCTTTACCACACAATCCTGAGTTTTAATGACCCTAAGCTAAAGGCCTTTTGAAAACACTGTGGGAAAAGGAGAAAATGCTGGTAACCAGCATGTCCTCCCTTCCCCACAATGTTTTCTACCCTTTCCAAATCAAATTTAAATTTTTGAGTCACATTTATTTTGTCGTCTGCAAATCCTTTCAATTTGGACGTCTAAAATTTTGTCGTTTGGTAAAGAATTAACCCTTTCCTAAATGACAAATTTTGGACTGGTCCAAATTGAAAGAGTTTGCAGATGACAATTTTAAATTTGATGAAAATGGCAGAAAGGTCTCAAAAAGGGTAGAAAACACGGTGGAAAAAGGAGAAATTGCCCGTTATGAGCAATTTCTCCTTTTCCCACAGTGTTTTCAAAAGACTTGTACTGCAGATACGTGAAAACCAGGGCTTGTTTTGGAAAGAGTTAAATGTTGTGTCCGAAAGTGAATGTGTAATAACTCTGACTATTATTTTGTTAACCAGGTTACCATTATCAAATTAATGTTCTGTTGTATCCCTTTATACATGTATCATTTCAAGCCTTTACAAAATAATCCCTTGTTTTTAACTCTTTACCACACAATCCCGACTTT
This sequence comes from Tridacna gigas, assembly GCA_945859785.2. Taxonomy (NCBI): domain Eukaryota; kingdom Metazoa; phylum Mollusca; class Bivalvia; order Cardiida; family Cardiidae; genus Tridacna; species Tridacna gigas. The sequence continues at coordinate 7,711,805 of OX244031.2, read as the reverse complement.
TAACGACCCTGAAAAAGAAGCCTTTTGAAAACATTGTGGGAAAAGGAGAAAATGCTGGTAAGCCTTTTGAAAACATTGTGGGAAAAGGAGAAAATGCTGGTAACCAGCATTTTCACCTTTTCCCACAATATTTTCTACTCTTCCCAAAACAAATTTCAATTTTTCAATCACAATTATATTGTCGTCTGCAACTGCCTTCGATTTGGAGTAGTCTTAAATTTTGTTGTTTGGTAAAGAGTTAATGACCCTGAAAAATTAAAGCTTTTGGAAATATATGTACATATAGTGCGAAAACATTTTCTCCTTTTCTAACAATGTTATTTACCCTTTCAAAGATATATCTTGTAATTTTATCCATATTTACTATTGTCTTAAATTTTTCAGTATTTTGACCCCTTAACTCTTTACCAAACAGCAAAATTTTAGACTAGTCCAAATTGAAAGAATTTGCAGATGACAAAATGAATGTGACTCAAAACTGAAATTTGATCTGGGAAGTGTAGAGAATATTATGGGAAGAGGAGAAAGTGCTGGTTACTAGCAGTTTCTCCTTTTCCCACAGTGTTTTCAAAAGCTCTCGCTGTCAGGGTCGATAAAAGTAGGGATTGTGTGGTAAAGAGTTAACACTTAATCTGCTGAATAAATGAAACCCAAATTTCTACTCAATACTAAAAGCCCAAACATTGCAGTTTCAAAGTTGATTTCACCGGAAAGAAAATACTGTATCGGACTGTGTAGATCAAAGATCAGACTGCATGTTCTGTGCAGTCTGATCTTGATCTACACTGTCCGCAAAAGGTCAGTGAGTCGCGATCAGCAGCTTAAGGGTTAATTAATCTAGATTTTGAGAACAAACTATGGTGATACTACTTTTTGAAACCATCAGATTTTCTACACCACACAAACCATCAGATTTTCTACACCCCACATCTGGACATCTATTTACAAGCAATAGCTGCTTTTAAATGCAATGTTTTCAGAAGGATGTCTGTTTAAGATCAGAATTTAAAAGTCACATTTATGAGTTTGTATGTAAATGGATTCATAATTATGCCCCCCTTCAAAGAAGTGGGGGTATATTGCTTTACACATGTCGGTCGGTCCGTCAGTTGGTCCGTCCGTTGGTCGGTCGGTCGGTAGACCTTACCTTGTCCGGATAATAACTAGACACAGAATTGACCTAGGTTCGTCAAATTTGGCACAGACATGCGTCTCAGAGTGTAGATGATCCCTATTGATTTTGAGGTCAATCGGTGAAATGTCAAGGTCACAGTGACCGTCAACATGTTGATATATAGACCAAACCTTGTCCGGATGATAACTAGACACAGAATTGACCTAAGTTCGTCAAATTTGGCACAGACATTTGTCTCGGAGTGTAGATGATCCCTATTGATTTTGAGGTCAATCAGTGAAATGTCAAGATCACAGTGACCGTCAACATGTTGATATATAGACCAAACCTTGTCCAGATGATAACTAGACACAGAATTGACCTAGGTTTGTCAGATTTAGCACAGACATTTGTCTTAGAGTGTAGATGATCCCTATCGATTTTGAGATTAATCCATTAAAGGTCAAGGTCACAGTAGCCTTCAACTTAATGATATGTAGACCAAACCTTTTGTCCAGATGATAACTAGACACAGAATCGACATAGGTTCTTCAAATTCTGTACAGATATTCATCTTGGAGTGTAAATGATCCCTATTGATTTTGAGATTAATCCATCAAAGGTCAAGGTCACAGTGGCCTTCAGCTCAATGATATATAGACCAGACCTTGTCCAGATGATAACTACACACAGAATTGACCTAGGTCCCTCAAATTCTGTACAGATATTCATCTTGGAGTGTAAATGATCCATATTGATTTTAGGGTTAATCCGTGAAAGGTCAAGGTCACAGTGACCACCAGATGATTCAGGGCCCGCGCTGCCATTCGCCACTTGAGCCATTTGCTCAAAAGAAATTAAAGTGTCTCAAGAATCATCATATGTGGCTCAACTTGTGGCTCCAACATTTTATTCGCGTATTATCGGGGACATAGCATCGAAGTCGACTGGGAAAAAGCGGAAGTCAAACGCGCGTCCCGAGAAGAAAATCAATAACCCAGTCTGTGTATCGGCCACTGTTTACAATCTTGTTTGTATACACACGGCGGTGTGGCCACTTTCTGTATCAATGTGGCAGTAGGGGGGGCATCACTGTTTTACAAACAGACATCTTGTTATGCATAAGTATGCTTACTGTTTGCACCTTGTGGTCGAAAACATGCAAACCAGGGATTGATTCATAAAAGTTTAACTCTTTACCCCACAGTCCTGACTTTTAATGACCTTGAGAAAGAAGTTTTTTGAAAACATTGTGGGAAAAGGAGAAAATGCTGGCAACCAGCATTTTCTCCTTTTCCCACAACGTTTTCTATCCTTCCCAGAACAAATTTCATTTTTTCAGTCACAATCATTTTGTTGTCTGCAAATGCTTTCAATTTGGACTAGTCTACATTTTTGTTGTGTAGTAAAGAGTTAAAGATTTATCACAACATCTCTTTGCTTTCATTTAATTTGTAATTTCTCTTTTCAGAGACTTCCAGTTACTGTTGTACAAGGACAGATATCCTCTGACCTCTAAGTTTTCCATCAAAGTTAGCAAGAAAAGAGTTAAACCATTTGATTTACCCTCAATTTATTCAGGCAAAGTTCAAGGTGAGGAACATTACTTGAATAGTTAAACTTTGAATTTCAAATTTACCCTGTACCTCACAAGTCCAAGTTTAAACGACTTTGTGAGAGAATGCTTTTGAAAACATTTTTGGAAAAGGAGAAAATGCTGGTAACCAGCATTTTCTCCTTTTCCAAAAATGTTTTTTATCTTTCATTGACAAATTCCAAAGTTTGAGCCACATTTAATTTGTCGTCTGCAAATGCTTTCAATTTGGACAAGTCTGAAATTTTGTTGTTCAAACAGAGTTAACTCATAACATGCTCAGAGCAATCTAGGGTGCTTTTGCAAGCAGTCTAGATCAAGATCAGACTATATAAAACATAGCAGCCTAAACCTAGACCTACACTGTTGGATATTTACTGGCCAAAAAAGCCATGGACTTTGCTACAATGGAATGTTGTCAAATGGTTGAAAAACATATTATTTTATTTACTTTATGATACATCTATACTCGTTTTTAGCCAGTTTTAACTCATTTCATCTTTATTTTACGAAACTATAATCATTCTTGTATCTTCATGTGAAATATTGCCCCTGATGGTTGCAAGGTTGCATAGATTATGACCGATGGAAAATGTGTTCCATTTTTTGGCAGCCTTCAAAGAAATTACAGTCGTCCGGTTGGGCGGGTGGCGTCCAGTTCTTTGTCCAGAGCATAACTTTGTCATCTTAAGTCCGATTGACTTGAAACTTGGCATTTGTGTTTGTTGCAATAATACCAAGTGCAGTGCGAAAGAACCATAACTACCTCATGCTGTCTTTGAGTTATTTCCCTTTGATTGTCATTTTCACAGCACTTTCTGCTTGTCCAGAGCATAACTTTGTCATCTCTAGTTGGAACATCTTCAAATTTGGTATGCATGATTGTTGAAAAATTACGGAGTGCAGTGCACAAGAACCATAACTCTTCCTAGCACAAATTTTGAGTTTTTCTCCCTTTGATCTTCATTTTTACAGCATTTTCTGCTTGTCTGGAGCATAACTTTGTCATCTCTAGTCGGAACATCTTCAAATTTGGTATGCATGATTGTTGAAAAATGACGTAGTACAGTGCACAAGAACTATAACTCTTCCTAGCACAAATTTTGAGTTTTTCTCCCTTTGATCTTCATTTTTACAGCATTTCTTGCTTGTCCGGAGGTGTGAACATCTTCAAATTTGGTATGCATGATTGTTGAAAAATTACGGATAGCAGTGCACAAGAACCATAACTCTTCCTAGCACAAATTTTGTGTTTTTCCCCCTTTGATCTTCATTTTTACAGCATTTTCTGCTTGTCCGGAGCATAACTTTGTCATCTCCAGTCTGAACATCTTCAAATTTGTTATGCATGATTGTTTAAAAATTACGGAGTGCAGTGCACAAGAACCATAATTATACCCCTGCAAAACGAATGTTTTCAGGGGTATTCTGGAATCAGCCTGTCTGTCCGTCCGTCCGTGTGTCCGTCTGTGTACAAAATACTAGCAATTTTGTGTCGCGAACTCCTCCTACAGTTTTCCTTCAATTGCATTGAAACTTTGCACATATATTGATCATATATTGAAGATTTGCAAGACGTAATTTTCAAGTGTCAACTCCCCCTGGTTGAGGAATTATCTCCCATTGAACTTGACACTTTTATTTTTGTCAAAGCGCTGGCGGGGGTATTAAGTCACATTCAGTGACAGCTCTAGTTCTTCCTAGCATGAATTTTAAGTTATTCCCCCTTTGATCTTCGTACCGCATAACTTAACCATCTTATTTGTAGTTTTTTAGCTCTACTGGCTGAAAGCCAGCAGAGCTTATGTCATGGCGGGGTTTCCGTCGTCCGTCCGTCTGTCTGTCCGTCTGTCCGTCCGTCCGTCTTGACGAGGATATACTTCTGCTGCGGTTTTTGTCAAAAAAGTATGCTTGTCCTGCAATTATAGCCTTGTGTGACAGTCACACAAGAAAAGTGTGTTTAAATCAAGTACTTTTTGCTTGTGTGACAGTATTAGAGCGTCTGGGTAAATGCAGCACTAGGCAGCTTGGACACGGTACCCTTATTTGGACAGTATGGGGTCCATACTGTACATTGGACGAGACTGTAAATTTTCCAAAAACGACTGGTTTACACACGATTCAATCTCGGTTTAAAAAACGCTTGCATTCGCGTGAATTTGATAATCGCAAGCGCCTACTCGTCATTGATCGCGACTGAACCAGTCTATCGAAAACCCCCCTGTTTATCGAGAGGCGGAAGACAGAGAAGCAGGCACGCTATAAATATTGCAGGATTTTAGTATTCATGCACCTGTTTATTTGTTTATTTTTTTTTTGTCAGCTGTTTTGTTAATTAAAAGATAAGGTCAAACAGGCTTGTTTGACATAAAAAGCACAGGTCGATCGAAACCAGCCGATTAGAGAACCACGCTGTCGATTGCCAGTGAACGAATGTCACCAAAATCGAAGCACTGGCGAATCTACTGACGACAGTTAATATCTATAAATGATTCTTATACGATCTAAACTTAAATATGAGAAATATATGTGAAGTAGGATGGACACACGCGCCACTGTTTAACACAGGGAATGACAGTCGTTTCGACACCCGGTCATTTCGACATCAGGTAATTATGTCGTTTGGTAAAGAGTTAACTATAGTCTGTTTTACTCTACACTAATCTATCGATCGCTGGCCTGGGCCAGTTCAAGCTGTAAAAGTTTGACATCTGGCTGTCATTTTCCTAAAATACAGGTGTGTACTGTTGTAAAACACAGACTGCAATCACAACCCTTTACCTCCTTACCTCTATGATCAACAAATAAACGCTATATAATCCTTATTTAGATCTGAATTGCACTGAGGAAGTCTTAACCTCAGTTAGATTACTTGTCTTGAAACATCATTCTAAGTGGTCACAATGCCAAAAATTATCAATTAGAAAGAATTTGATTTTGAAAAAAGTATTGATTCATCTTTAAACTTTAGACTTGTCAAAGGATCAATCAATAGACCATACTTTTACAGGGTCTCACTAAAATACGCCACAGAAGAAATATACGCCACAGGTACGCCACAGGAGAAATGTATACGCCACAGCAAATATACAGCTATCAAACTTAGAATTTTATGTTTTATCTAGTAGATTAAGTTATTATCTATCATTTGTGCAAAAATGATTGAAAAATTTTTTGTATTTATGCAGGAAATCGATCTTATAAAATACGCCACAGCAGTGTTATATCCAACCTATACGCCACAGAAGAAATGTATACGCCACAGCAAATATACAGCTATCAAACTGAGACTTTTATTTTAATCTACTAGATTAAGTTATTATCTATCATCCTTGCAAAAGTGATTGAGAAATATTTTGTATTTATGCAGGAAATCGCTATTATATAATACGCCACAGCGGTGTTATATCCCACCTATAGGCTATACGCCACGGGAGAAATGTACATACGTCACAGCAATTAACCAGCAATAAAAGCACGAGTTTCGGGTTTTATCTTGTCGAATGTTACTATCTAGCTTCTGTACAAAAGTAATTTGTAAATATTTTATATTCATGCAGTAAAAACTTTACAAACACGATATTATAAAATACGCCACAGAATATACAGTTCCATTGAAATACCGAAACGCAAGAAACGATGGAACGCAAAGTAGGCCTAATTACTGAAATGCACGCAAGAAGTAATCAATTAATAGTACATCGTATAAATGCCTGTTTTTTGAGAAGAGGGGAATTGCTTGTTAATGTCATATTGTACACGTGGTACTGGGTTAACGGGTAATCTTAGCAGAACCGAAAATTCGAGATTCGCACAGGCTTACTGATCTAAGGCTTGAATTCTTTCGGATAACACGAGCAATTTTTTTTTCTACAGTGTTTTCCTCTATGTAACATGTGATCAGCGTTTTTAAGTTTGAAACCCAAAACCGAAACGCACGTAGACCTTGTGCAGATGAAAACCGAAACGCACGGGGACATTGTAAAAAAGCATATCAAAAGTTTCGCACAGGCTTACTGATCTAAGGCTTTCAGTCTTTCGGATAACACAAGCAATTTCTTTTCCAATGTTTTCCTCTATGTAATATCTGGTAAACAAAATTTGTTTGTTTGTTTATTTATTTTTCAAGATCTTTTTAAGGGAATTCAAGGATAATTCACAAGATAAGTCACAAATGTTTTTGTGGCTCTAAGAAGAACCGTTTGTAAGACAATTTGGGCAAAGACTGACTTCTTTGATTTGGTGGCCCTTAAAAGGACCGTTTGTAAGACAATTTGGCAAAGATTGACTTCTTTGATTTGGTGGCCCTTAAAAGGGCCGTTTGTATTGTGCTACTAGGAGAGCTGTTTTTTTATCGTCACACATTTGAAGTAACAAGGCTTAATTAAACCCGACCTGTTTCCAGATGCGGCGATGTTTCCATCTTCGAGACGGAACAGTTTTAAGCCTTTTTGAAGATATTTCTTCACATTTAGAGTGATGATGACCTGGGAACCATTTCTCAATCTCGTCTTGTTAGAGGCGAAGTGGATATATTGGCGGCTCATTATCTTCAGGCCTTCTTCTTTTATCTGTTGGTAGGCTGTAATAGTTGTTCCATGACAGCAGTATCCAATCAAGATAGGATCCTCAATTGGAATACCGATCCTGTTCAAATCTACAGGAATGGAATGACAGCTGCTGCCCTGACGTACTGTTGACAGTCTGATAAGAATATGCGACGTTTGTCTGTTGGCTGATCTATTGCTCTTTGTAGTTGGTAGTAGTCTATTCGAAAGTGTTGTAGAATGTGACTGACTGGAACATATACTTGCCCCGAGATGCCCTTGTTCTTTATTTATCCCTTTTCCAAATAATCGCTTGTTTTCACGATCTTTAAAATTAATTGAAGACATGGGAAAATGAGAGGTCTCAAAAAGACCATTTGCAACGTCTCCCCCATCAAATTGCCGACAGAATTTTGAAACAAAAGGAGTCCGAATTTTAGACTCTAACAACGTCAGTGATTTAACCCTTTCCCAAACAGCATATTTTGGACCAGAACAAATTGAAAGCATTTTGCAGGTGAAAGTAAAACAGTTGCTAAAACATGATTTTTCTATATGAAAACATTGTGGGAAAAGGAGAATTTCTGGTAACCAGTATTTCCTCCTTTTCAGTTTATTCAAAATGCATTTTCTCCTTTTCCCACAATGTTTTCAAAAGACTCCTATTCCTGACCAGGGCTTGTTTGGGAAAGGGTTAAAACATTGTAGAAGAGACATGCCAAGCCGCCGAGATGAAATCAGGCTGGCGAAGAATGGCAAGTCCTTGCAAGTCTTTTCTACCACATGGTAAACGGGTTTTTTTTTCTTACATTCAAAGCAATAATTAATGTTACATTTATTTTGTCCTGATCAAATGCTTTCAATTTGAACGAGTTTATATAATTATCTTCTGGTACTGGGGTTGAACTAGTACTTTGTATAACTTTGAACGAATTGCTAGACTGAAACGAGAGTTATTTCCCCTCATGTATTTATAAACACGTAATGTCCGTCATACACTTTCAATAATATCACATCGATTTAACGCATAAAGATCAATTATTTCCTTTTAATTTTTGCACTGATGATATATGATAACATGATCTAATAGATACTGCTTAGAAATCAGGCTTTTATAGCTGTATATTTGCTGTGGCGTATACATTTCTTCTGTGGCGTATAGTTTGGATATAACACTGCTGTGGCGTATTTTATAAGATCGATTTCCTGCATAAATACAAAATATTTTTCAATCATTTTTGCACAAATGATAGATAATAACTTAATCTACTAGATAAAACATAAAAATCTAAGTTTGATAGCTGTATATTTGCTGTGGCGTATACATTTCTCCTGTGGCGTACCTGTGGCGTATATTTCTTCTGTGGCGTATTTTAGTGAGACCGCTTTTACATGTACTACACTGAACTGGTGGGCCATATATAAACTGACTGAAACAACAAAAGGAGTAACTGCTCAGTCGAATAAATTTTAACAATCTTGGTAACTGATAAACTGTAAATGGAATACTAATACTATGTAAGTTACTAACCAATCACTTTATCCAGGGAGCATAAAAAATTTCTCCAGTTATTTCAATGATACAGATCTAGATTTACATAGGCCTATCTGTAAAGGCTATTATTGCTGTGTCATATTACACAACTAAGTATTGAAGCAGGCTTGTAGAGCTTAAATTACTGAGACACAGACTTTCATTGTTGGATACTGTATGATCTCAAACCAATCAACCTGGAATTTCAGCTCTGGAACTTACATAGTATAACAAGTGGGTGGTGTACATTTTAAAAACATAACATTTCAAATAATCGAACGTTGGATAATGAATTTTCTACGACCGCAGTGTGTATCTTATAAAAATTTTCTTATCACTTATTTCAAGGTATCTACTGTTGTATGATCTAGATCGACATCTGTCATCCTTACCTGGAAAGTCTGATATCTTTTCTCAACGTCATAATGCTGTTGTACTGCGCGCTTTTCTTCTTCAGTCTTTTAAGCTCACCTGAGCACAACATGCTCAATGGAGTTTTTAGGATCGTCCGTCGTCTGTCGTCAACAATTTCTTTAAACATCAACTCCTCCTAAACCGCTGGGCCACTTTAAACCAAACTTGGCTGGAATGTTCCTTGGGAGGTCCTCTTTAAAAACTGTTCACAGATTTTGATTCCATCAAAAACTCTGGTTGCCATGGCAACCAAATGGAATTTTTTAAGGAATTCTTTGAAAATATCCTCCTCTGAAACCGGTGGTCAGATTTTGAAATAATTTCACAGGATTGTTCCTTGACCCTTTTGATAAATTGTTCGCGAAATTTTCATCCGTCCAAAAACATGGCCGCCGTGGGGGGGGGGGGAGGCTCTTTGCACTGTGTGGACTTAAAGAAATTCTTTAAAAATCGCCTCTGAAACTGCTGGTCAGAATTTGGAATTATTTCACAGGATTGTTCCTTGGGTGACCCTTTTCAAAAATTTTTCGTGAAATTTTGACCCGTCAAAAAACATGGCTGCCGTGGGGGAAGGCTTTTTGCACTTTGTGGACTTTCATTAAAGAAATTCTTTAAAAATCTTCTCCTCTAAAACCGCTGGTCAGAATTTGGAATAATTTCACAGGATTGTTCCTTGGGTGACCCTTTTCAAAAACTGTTTGTGAAATTGTGATCCGTTGAAAAACATGGCCACCAAGGGGGGAGCGCTTTTTGCACTGTGTGGACTTAAATATATTCTTTAAAAATCTTCTCCTCTGAAATCGCTGGTCAGAATTTGGAATAATTTCACAGGATTATTCCTTGGGAGACCCTTTTCAAAAACTGTTCGTGAAATTGTGATCCGTCGAGAAACATGGCCGCCAAGGGGGGGGGGGTGCGCTTTTTGCACTGTGTGGACTTAAATAAATTCTTTAAAAATCTTCTTCTCTGAAACGGCTGGTCAGATTTTGAAATAATTTAACAGAAATGTTCCTTGGGTGACACTTTTCAAAAAGTGTTTGTCAAATTTTGATCCGTCGAAAAACATGGCCATGGTGGGGGGAAAGGCTCTTTGCACTATATGGACTTAAAGAAATCCTTCAAAATTCTTCTCCTCTGAAACCACTGGTCAGATTTTGAAATAATTTCACAGACATGTTCCTTGGGTGACCCTTTAAAACATTTTCGTGAAATTTTGATCTGTCGAAAAGCATGGCCGTGGTGGGGGGGGGGTTTGCACTTATATGGACTTAAAGAAATTCTTCAAAATTCTTCTCCTCTGAGACCGCTGGTCAGCTCTTACATTTTTTTGCTTTTACTTTTTGTTGGAAAACCTATACCCATAGGCAAAAATGGAAAGTCAGAAGCCACTCTGTTGCAGCCTTGAGCTCATTATCATCCGGAAATCTCGCTCCAAGCAAGTGGGATGTCAAATTTCGGAACAGACAATAATCACTTGGGGCCAGGTCTGGACTGTATGGTGGGTGATTTAACTGCTCGAACTTGCACTCAGGAATAGCCGCTTGTGCAACTCTGGCCTTGTGCTCTGAACTCAGTATTCTGACTTTTCATTTTTGTCTATGGGTATAGGTTTTCCAACAAAAAGTAAGAGCAAAAAATGTAAAATGTTGACTGAATGGCTTTTATCATTCAACTGGCAAAGGTTCATACTGCACAAAAATAAAAAAAATAAATTTGAATTGTAAAGAAAAATACCGAGTTCTACAAACTTATTGACCTCCCCTCGTATATCTCAAAAGAGATTGAAAATGGGTCATGTTTGGTCAAATACTCAGTTGAGCGACTTTAGGGCCATCATGGCCTTCTTGTTTGAAAAATTTGGATAGAATCGAATGAAATGAATGATGGAATGACAAGAGAGCAAAATGAGCCTGAATGAAATGAGTATCAATTTCATGATGTTCCTACCTGTATATTCTGAACCCCAAACAGAGGTTTGTGTAAATTGGTTTACTGTGTATCACTTGCCTAGTTGAATAAAAAGAAGTAATAAAGATTAACCACCATTCTCTTTATTTTCTATCTCATTATGACAATTATGTTTGTGATGCAGACAAAAAGATTTTTCTTGAGCTGCTCGCGCGCGCGCGCACACACACACACACACACACACATATATATATATATATAAAAAAAAAACGTGGAACTAAGGAGAAAATGATAGTTACCAGCATTTTCCCATTTTCACTCGAAGTTTTCCACCCTTCCCAGAACAAATTTCAATTTTTGAGTCACATTACTTTTGTTGTCTGTAAATACATTAATTTTGGATCGCCCCACCCGAATGGCTCAGTGGTGAGTTTGATACCCGGTTGAGGCAAACTGGTGACCTGGTGGTCGTGAGTTTGATACCCGGTTGAGGCAAACTTTCTTTCTGGCATATTTTCACCTCTCGCCTCTGAAGCATGTGAGAAAAGTAGTCGGTGGCTTTGGAAAAGAAAGTTGTGTTAGTACTGGTGTGAGAAAGCGAAGAAACACATGTGTCACTGACTGCCATGATTATGACCTTAGCTGTTAAAGTGGCGTTAAACTCTAATACAATTATGTTTTTTTTTTTGATCAGTTTAAAATGTTGTGTAGTTAAAGAGTGAATGATATCTAGCTTTGCTTTTAAGCAAAATTTGAGTTGTCAACATGCTAGCAGTCTTATTCATGGTCAGTGTGTTGTAAATAAGCTCACAAACACAAGGTTTGGTAGGAGAGGTGAACATGGTTTACTGAATAATAATCTGTGACATTGACTCCTGTGACTGTCCTTAACTCTTTGGTTACAGAATAAATAAATCATGATTTTTCATTGGCTGATTATGCACTTCCGTTGCAAGATGAAAGAAAAGTGTAGTTAAAATCTAGAATGAAATATGTGGACAGCGTAGATTAGAGATCAGACTGCACATTCTGTGCAGTCTGATCTTGATCTACACTTTCCACTAAAGCTTCTTGTGACGTTATCAGTAAGGAAGGAGTGAAAGGAATATGACTCTGCCGTGATAGAGAAAATAAAATTTGTTCAAACTGTATGATGTAAAAGGAAACTTTTAAGGTTAAGGCCTTGTCTTGCTAAAAAAAATGTGTGCAAATTACAGTTATATGACATTAAGAAAGACTTCTCTTTCTGTCTGGAAGAATATGATAACGTGTGGCAAACCCTTGAAGAAAATTGTAGTTCTGCTGCAGTATTCATGTGCTGCAAAAAGAATGTGTCCAAATTGTAATTGAAATGTACTCTGTCTATAAAAGAATAACCTTTTATGTGAAAATGTGAAAAAAAGGCGTACTTCTGCTGCAGTTTTCTTATACTGCAGAAAAAAAAAAAGTCTTTATGAACTTGTATGACTGCCCTGGTAATGAAAAAATCTCTTGCTGCAAAAAAAGACTTGTATTACTGTCCCTTAAAAGGATGATCTTGTGATGCAAAATCTTGAAGAAATGTTACCTCTGATGCAGTTTTCATAGATGACAGTCACAAAGAGATTGTATCCAAGTAATACCAAAACCTTTTCTTTGACAATTGTATTAGAACTTCCTCTACTCAAATTATGTACTTCAGATTTGTATAGTTAATAACTATCAATAATGCAGCATGTGCTACAGTAGCAGATTGCTCACAAAAAAAATTTCTTAGTAGGGATGGTATTGATTACCAATTTAGAAATTGATAACTCAGTCATCCTGTTCATCCAGTACACTTTTAATTATCAATATCAAGCCCATGCAGTTGGCATTCACACTTGTTTAGGCTACTGCATTAATGAATGCTATTTTAGTTATTGGAATATTTTTTGTACGAGGTGGAAAATTTACGGTCTCGTCCAATGTTCAGTATGGACCCCATAAAGGTACCGTGTCCAAGCTGCCTAGTGCTGCATTTACCCAGATGCTCTCATACTGTCACACAAGCAAAAAGTAGTTGATTTAGACACACTTTGCTTGTGTGACTGTCACACAAGGCTATAATTGCAGGACAAGCATACTTTTTTTACGGTCTAATCCAATGTTCAGTATGGACCCCATAAAGGTACCGTGTCCAAGCTGCCTAGTGCTGCATTTACCCAGACGCTCTCACACTGTCACACAAGCAAAAAAGTAGTTGATTTAGACACACTTTTCTTGTGTGACTCTCACACAAGGCTATAATTGCAGGACAAGCATACTCTTTTTACGGTCTCATCCAATGTTCAGTATGGACCCCATAAAGGTACTGTGTCCAAGCTGCCTAGTGCTGCATTTACCCAGACGCTCTCATACTGTCACACAAGCAAAAAGTAGTTGATTTAGACACACTTTTCTTGTGTGACTGTCACACAAGGCTATAATTGTAGGACAAGCATACTTTTTTGAAAAAAATCGCAGCAGAAGTATATCCTCATCAAGACGCACCACTGTTTATCACAGGTAATTGAGGTGGTGTGTCATCAGTTGTATAAGTGACAATGCTGTTAATCTGCTTATCTAGTGTAAATTGACAGGTTTTGAAGCTACCTACCATCCATAGTGACAAATTTAAGTAAAGTATTGCAAATATTCCCGTCTATAAATGAACTGGCACAATAACTAGATCGCTACGAAAAACGCGAAAACCCATGACACAAAAAAAAAAAGGTCTGTTGGACATTGTCCAATCTGAGGCACTTCAGACTGTCTTTTCAGTTGTGATAATCACTTTTAACTATTAATTTACAAAGATCAGTGTATAAAACAGGAGGGTGCTAAATCTCTGTCTAGATCTAGTAACGGGAAAAATAAAAAACTGGAATTTTTTTTTACAGAAACATTCAAAACTTTTTTTGTTGTTGTTGTTCTCAAAATTCCAGAAATTCTGATAGGTCAGCAGGTTTACAATTGCAGCCCAGTATTACTGTACAAGTACAATTTTTACGTCCATTCAGCTTAAAATCTTGAAAAATCTTATGGGTAAAGGAGCATACAGTGGCATGTAGAAAGTATAAATAGTCATTTGGACACTATATGTAAGTGTTTGCGTGACTGCTGCATGGACACACTTCTGTGACTGTGTAACGCAAGTACAGTGCTGTGCGTAAACTTTTTGATTGGTCACGTAAGGAAATTTCCTAGTCACACTAGCATCCCAGTCACGCAAGTATACCGCAGTAGGTCCGTCCGTCTGTCCGTCCGTTAGTCTTTTTCTTGTTTACGCGATAAAGTCTGCATTTGTTGCCGGATTTTCATGAAACTTGCACAGTTTGTTTATCTCATCAATAGCTTCAACCCTATTGAATTTGAAAAAAATCCAACAAACAGTATGGGAAAAGTAGCCATTTCAAGTTGAAAATTTCCAGTTCTTGTTTACGCGATAAAGTCTGCAAATAACTTCAGATTTTCGTGAAACTTGCACAGTTTGTTTATTTCATCAATAGCTTCAACCCTATCGACTTTGAAAAAAATCCAACAAATAGTATGGGAAAAGTAGCCATTTAAAGTTGAAAATTTAAATTTTCTGTTCTTGTTTACGCAATAAAGTCTGTATTTCTGGTCAGATTTTCATGAAAATCACACAGTTTGTTTATCTCATCAGTAGCTTCAACCCTATTGATTTTGAAAAAAAAATCGAAGAAACAATGTGGGAAAAGTAGCCATTTCATGTTGAAAATTTCCAATTCTTGTTTACATGATAAAGTCTGCATTCCCTGCCAGTAGAGCATATTCAGGCCCTTCAGGGCCTTCTAGTTAATTGTTACACTATTTTCTTAGTAAAGAATTCTGGGTAGGATTTATTCCAGGCACGTTTTGTAGCAGTGCAAGTTTGCAGTGGATGTCAAACTTTATACAAGTAGGTATCTGAGTGTTTTTACAACCTGTACAACAGTACTGTTGTGACGTTGGATGTAGCTTGCTTCGCACAAATATTATATGGGCGCAACAGAGATGACAGTTCATATTTAACCTGCGAACTTAACATTTTCCTGTTACTTCATGTAGGTAAATGGTTATGTAAGTTATGCTCTGGACAAGCAAGAAATGCTATAAAAATGAAGATCAAAGGGGAAATAACTCAAAATTTGTGCTAGGAAGAGTTATGGTTCTTGTGCACTGCGCTCCGTAATTTTTCAACAATCATGCATTCCAAATTTCAAGATGTTCAGACTGGAGATGACAAAGTTATGCTCTTGCCGGAGACATTCATGCCTATTTCAATCACTTACATGATATCTGCTGCACTACTATTTTCCTCTACCTGCCCTTTACGATTATTATCCCCCTCAACAACTGGCGGTGGGAGGGGCATATCTTGTGACAATTTGCTGCTCTTGTTTCAGAGTATCTATCCCTTACACCATATATATTGGTAATATATCTGTGTTTACACAGCTGACCCAGTTCTGAGCCATTCTATACACTTTCAAGTTTTAACAGCGTTTTTTTCTCTCTAACTGTAAGGATGTATCTTTAACTCTTTACCAAACGACAAAATTTTAGGCTTGTCCAATATGGAAGCATTTGCAGACGACAAAATAAGTGCAACTCAAAAATTGAAATTTGATTTGAGAAGGATAGAAAACATTGTGGGAAAAGGAGAAAATGCTGGCTACCAGCATTTTCTCCTTTTCCCACAATGTTTTCAAAAGGCTTTTTTCTCAGGGTCATTAGAAGTCAGGATTGTGTGGTAAAGGGTTAATCCTTAGAATGCTGCACAAACCAAACCTTAACCCTTTACCAGACGACAAAATTTTAGCCTTCTCCAAATTGAAAGCATTTGCAGACGACAATTTCAGTTTGGCTAAAATGGTGCAATTTTTCTTTGATAGGGTAGAAAACATTGTGGGAAAAGGAGAAAATGCTGGTTACCAGCATTTTCTCCTTTTCCCACAATGTTTTCAAAAGGCTTCTTTCCCAGGGGCATCAAAAGGCGTCATTGTGCGGTAAAGGGTTAACCAGAGCATGGCTCATTTGTACATTTTGCCCACAGCAACAAGTTTACCCCTCTTCCTGTGTGGCAGTTACTTAACTAACTTATCTGGAATTGATGATTTACATTTCATCTGGACATATAAACAATCTGCTATTAACTTCATGTTGTACAGGCTAATTACAGATCCATAAACTATAAACCCTTTTCTAACATAAATACAAACATTTGAAGCACATTTAACCCTTTCCCAAACGACAAATATTAGACTCTTTCAGATTCAAAACATCTGCTGACGACAAATTCAAAATTGGTACAAATGACCTTAAGGTCTCTGATAGGGTAGAAAACACTGTGGGAAAAGGAGAAAATGCTGGTTACCAGCATTTTCTCCTTTTCCCGCAATGTTTTCAAAGGCCTTCTTTCCCAGGGCTGTAAAAACCAGGGACTGTTTGGTAAAGGGAAAACCCTTTATTTCACAACAAAAAATTTAGACTGGTCCGAATTAAAAGCATTTGCAGACAACAGTTTAAATGCAGTTAAGATGATGGAATTTGTCTTTGATAGGATAGAAAACATGGTGGGAAAAGGAGAAAATGCTGGTTACCAGCATTTTCTCCTTTTCCCACAATGTGTTCAAAAGGCTTCTTCCTCAGGGTCGTTAAAGCTTGGAATTGTGTGGTAAAGGGTTAACTCTTAACCACACAATCCTGAGTTAAAACAACCCTGAGCGAGAAGCCTTTTGAAACCATTGTGGGAAAAGGAGAAAATGCTGGTAACCAGATTGCAAGATTTTAGACTCTTTCACATTGAAAGAATTTGCAAGCGACAAAATTTTATAAACTCATCACCACACGACAAAATTTTAGACACATCCAATTTGAAAGCATTTGCAGACAACAAATTAAATATGGCTGAAATGATAAAATTTGTCTGTAAAAGGATACAAGACATTGTGGTTACCAGCATCTTTTACTTTTCCCACAATGGTTTCAAAAAGCTTCTTTCTCAGGGTCGTTAAAACTTGGGATTATTGGGTAAAGAGTTAAATGTGGCTCAAATGATTGTATTTACATTGGAATGGGTTGAAAACATTGTGGGTGAAGGAGAAAATGTCACCTATGAAAAGCTTACAAAAATGTTTTTTCAAAGTTGCCAGCTGCAATGATGATTGATTGATTGTATAGTGTTTAATGCCATTTTCAACATTGTTTCAGTTATATTGCGACAACCATTGCACCTGTCTGTGCTCTCCTGGAGTTTCTTTGTGTCATTACTTTGCACAATATTTCTTCTTAGACACTGGCTACTTTCCCACATAACCATTGTTGAAACAATGATTAGTGGTGACTATCATCAGTCCTCGGAAAGAAATTGGTCGAGCTAGGAATTGGAACCAGAGAACTCCTATTTTTAAATCCTGTACACTACCGACTGCGCTCAGACTACAGTGAAATTTGGGGAAAAATGAAAATCAAGATATTGTGAATAGGATGAATAGGCTGAAAACATTTTGGAAAATGGAGAAAACTGCAAAATACGATTAATTTTTAGCTCAGCAGTTTTTGAAAAAAAAAACATTGAGGTATTGTCATAGCCCTGCAACGTCTGCATTTACATCTGTGTCATCATCTACATTGTCATGCAAAAACCTTGACATTTCATAATATCTCAGTTATTACTGAAGGTATTTACTTTAGCCCTTTCCCAAACGACAAATTTTGGACTGGTCCAAAATGAAAGAGTTTGCAGACGACAATTTTAAATTTGATGAAAATGGCAGAAAGTTATCAAAAAGGGTAGGAAACACTGTGGGAAAAGGAGAAATTGCTTGTTATGAGCAATTTCTCCTTTTCCCACAGTGTCTTCAAAAGACTTGTACTGCAGACACGTGAAAACCAGGGCTTGTTTGGGAAAGGGTTAACCCTTTACCAAACGACAATATTCTGGACCAGTCTAAATTGGAAGCATTTGCAGACGACAAAATAAATGTGGCTGAAAAACTGAAATTTGTTTTGGAAAGGGCAGAAAACATTGTGGGAAAAGGAGAAAATGCTGGTTACCAGCATTTTCTCCTTTTCCCACAATGTTTTCAAAAGGCTTCTTTCCCAGGGTCGTTAAAAGTCGGGATTGTGTGGTAAAGGGTTAAACTCCAACTAGTTGTTAGCTATCAAAAGGGGAACCCATATGGCAGGGGCAGGTAAACATCAAAGTATCACAATGCTTCAAATTGTTCAGCTCTTGCTTTATGAAAAAAAAATCTTATAATTGTCTGTATTTTTACAGGTTATCCTGACAGTAGGGTATATGGGAGGATAGAAGATGGAATTTTTCAAGGCAGTATTCAACTGGAAGATGGCCTTGTCTATTATTTGGTCCCTAGTCAAAAGCTTTTCGCAGACAAAGTAGATTTCCATACAGTTATATACTCGCAAGATGATTATCAAGTGTAAGTATAACATTTGACCTTGAAAATTACTTTAGAGGGTATTATTATCTTGGTTTTCATTTTTCAATACAGAAATAATTATTTAACCTTTTACCACACTTGAGGTTAGCGACCCTGAAGGAAAAAGGACTTTGTGAAAACAATGTGAGAAAAGGAGAAAATGCTGGTAACCAGCATTGTCTCCTTTTCCTGTAGCATTTTCGAATCTTTCACAGAAGGGCAATCCATTATTTACACCACATTTACTATGTCGTCTGCAAATGCTGTCAGTTTGCACCAGTCTAAACTCTAGCACTGTGGTAAAGATTGAACTCTTTACTAGACAACAAAATTTTTGACTTGTCCAAATTGAAGCATTTGCAGATGACAAGTAAAAATTTTAAATGTGACTTAAATAATAGCATTTAGCTTTGAAAGGGTAGAAAACATCAAGGAAAAAGGAGTAAATGCTGGTTACCAACATTTTCTCCTTTTTTGACAATGTTTCCAAAAGTTGTTTTCATCAGGACTGTGGGGTAAAGGGTTAACAAGTTACAAAAGATCTAGTTTTCAACAACAGCTAGGAATAAGGGGTTTGAAAATATTGCCAGCATAAGTACTCCGATTCTTGCACTGTGGAAACTTTTTACCCATGTCCAAATTGAAATCATTTGCAGACGACAGTTTCAGTGTGGCTCAAATGGTGGAGTTTTTCTTCAATAGGGTAGAAAACATTGTGGGAAAAGGAGAAAATGCTGGTTACCAGCATTTTCTTTTTTTCCCACAATGTTTTCAAAAGGCCTCTTTCACAGGGTCATTAAAGGGCGGCATTGTGTGGTAAAAGGGTTAATGAAACAACAAAATTTGGAAGTCGACCAAATAAAACCATTCATAGACAACAAATGGAATGTAACTCCAGAAATGATTTCTATCCTTGAAATGGTAAAAATAAAAACTGGAAAAGGGAGGAAGTGATGGTAACCAGCATTTTCTTCCTTTCCAACAATGTTTTCAAAAGCTTTTCTTTGTCAGGGACGTTAAAACATAGGATTTTGCGGTAAAGGGTTGACTTATTACCTCTGGTAATAAATAAACTTTATTTTCATCAACTTTAGATGCATCCTGGCAAAATACGGATGGATCGTCAGTGATCGTCAGCGTGCATTAACCCTTTCCCAAACAAGCCCTGGTTTTCACATGTTTGCAGTACAAGTCTTTTGAAAACGCTGTGGGAAAAGGAGAAATTGCTCGTAACGAGCAATTTCTCCTTTTCCCACAGTGTTTTCTACCCGTTTTGAGACCTTTCTGCCATTTTCATCAAGTTTAAAATTGTTGTCTGCAAACTCTTTCAATTTGGACTAGTCCAAAATTTGTCATTTGGGAAAGGGTTAATATTTTATACATAATTACTTATGAGCCATTCTCTGTGAAAAGGCAGCTTAATGCATCTCTGTGATGCATAATGCAAAGCAACTCATCACTTTGAGTTTTATAGATCCATAGAATAGAAATTTCACGCGTTTCGCTAAGAATAGCTTGAAATATTTGTCTTCACGTAACATCCCATAGTCTGATGCTATTGGCTTGGGTTGGGGCGGATTGCACGGGTTTTTGATGTCCTACGTACATGTATGTTTCGTATATTTGGTAGTTGTGGGTAATCATTCTACCAGGCGACAGCAAGCTAGACAGTTTCATAAATTTATGTTTAACATTCATAGTTCTATCACATTCGTTAAGTATTTTTTTATGAATGCGGTCCAATATTCTCGATCTGTCATTGACAAATGGACACAGGTTTCCAGAGTTTTTTGCCCTAAGGGTTTTATCTCTGGTTGTTCCAGGGTGAGACGGATCGGAAAAGGTGACTTATTAGAAGAGATTAGACTGTCTTTTATTTATACAGTCATGCTGAATATTGCCATGCCTCAGTTTTCCATTTTCGTTTATATGTATTCATGTTGACTTCTGCTGTTCTCAAATACATCTATAGACGCCTCGCCTGGTATTGCAAAGAGTTGCGTTGTGTTTTATGTACGTTAAGAGAAGACTTCATTTTGTGGAACAACAGACTGAATCATGAGGCAGAATGAACCTTTGACATGCAGAAAAATTGGCTAAATTTAATGCAAAATTTTTTGACCCAGGTCAGCTTGCATGGATTGCCCAGACTGACGTGGGTTGATACCTTTTGCAGATGCATTAAACCCCCTTTCCAAAGAGCATGGCTCATATATTTGGATATATTGTGAAATAAGGAGACAGAATTTTTTTATGCCACATCTTTTTTAAAAGATTTCTACTGCAAGATGCAATAAGTTGTCTACAACACAATCCCGAGTTTTAACAAACCTGGAGAAAAAGACTTTTGAAAATATTGTGTGAAAAGGAGAAAATGCTGGTAATCAGCATTTTCTCCTCTTCCCACAATGTTTTCTACTCTATCAAAGACAAAAATCATCATTAATTTTGAGCTACTTTTGTCATCTGCAAATCCCTTCAATTTGCTCTAGTCCAAATTTTTGTTGTTTGGTAAAGAATTAACCTATAGGCTGCTAAGCGCGACTCACTGACCTTTTGTGGTCAGTGTAGATCCGAGATCAGACTGCACAGAATGTGCAGTCTGATCTTGGATCTACAATGTCCGATAAGGAGATATCTTTTCCCAAAAAATACCTTTGAAATTGCAAAATTTGGGTTTTTTACTATTGACCTGAAAGTTTCATTTCACTTATTTAGCAGGAAAAGGGTTAAAACTCGACTAAATGATTAGGTGACGGCAGAGGTGATAATATCAGTACAGTGGTATACAGATTTCAAAGGTTATCTACAGTTGGTGAAAGTCAGTGAAGCTAATGTTTTCCACTTTCTTTCCTATATAGAACTTGATTTTCACAAGCAAATGGAATCAGAGATTATGTCAGAGAGAGGCCACAAAAAAATCACCAGGAATGATTTATGAATTTTGGCTTTTTTTACTTCACTATTTTTGCTCTTTATGAATGGTTAGTCCAGTTGCCACAAAAAAGGAAACTTACCATCATATTGATGTCATATTTGCATGAAAGGTAAACCTGCTTTTTTGGCCATCTCTGTTAACCCTTTCCCAGACAAGCCCTGGTTTTCATGTGTCTGCAGTACAAGTCTTTTGAAAACACTGTGGGAAAAGGAGAAATTGCTCATAACGAGCAATTTCTCCTTTTCCCACAGTGTTTTCTACCCGTTTTGAGACTTTTCTGCCATTTTCATCAAATGTAAAATTGTCGTCTGCAAACTCTTTCAGTTTGGACTAGTCCAAAATTTGTCATTTGGGAAAGGGTTAAAAAAACAGCTGTTTCTAAATTCTTTACAAGACAAAAAATTTTAGACTGGTCTATATTGAAAGCATTTGCAGACGACAATTTAATTGTGGCTTAAATGATGGAATTTGTTTTTGATGAGGTAGAAAACATAGTAGGGAAAGGAGAAAATGCTGATTACCAGCATTTTCTTCTTTTCCTACTATGTTTTCAAAAGCCCATCATGTAAGGGTCGTTAAAACTCAGGATTGTGTGGTAAAGAGTTAAACCGTTTACCAGACAAAAAATTTTCAGACTTGTCCAACTGTTTCAAATGACACAGTATTCTGACTTAATGGAAGGATAAGAAAACGTTATGGGAAGGGGAGAAAATGCAGAACTGTTTATTACAGAGTTAAGGAACAATATTTGTTCAGTGCCATGAATTTGATAAATGAGTAATTTATCCATAATGAAGCACCTGCTTAACCCTTTACCAACATTCCGGGGTTTGAATGGACCAGAGAAAGAAAGCTTTTGAAAACATTGTTGGAATAGGAGAAAATGCTGGTAACCAGCATTTTCTCCTTTTCTCACAGTTTTTTACCCTTCCAAAAACAAATTTCAATTTTTCAGTCACATGTATTTTGTCATCTGTGAATGCTCTCAATCTGGATGAGTCTAAAATTTTGTCATTTGGTAAAGTATTAACTCTTCACCACACAGTCCCGACTTTTAAGGACCCTGTGAAAGAAACCTTTTGAAAATCTTGTGGGGAAAAGGAGAAACTGCTGGTAACCAGCATTTTCTCCTTTTCCCACAATGTTTTCTACCCTTCTCAAAACAAATTTCAATTTTTCAATCACACTTAACTTGTGTCTGCAAATGCTTTCAATTTTAACCAGTCTAAAATTTTGTCGTTTGGTAAAGAGTTAAGGGACAAATTTTTTTTTTTCCATAAATGTGAAAAATAAGGTATTTATTCATAATCAGGCACCTGCTTAACCCTTCAATGCACAGCAAAATTTTAGATTTGTCCAAAGTAAAAGCCTTTACAGACAACAAAATAAATGTGACTCAAAAATGGAAAATTGTTTTGGAAGTATAGAAAAAATTGTGGGAACATGTGAAAATGCTGGTTATCAGCATTTTCTCCTTTTCCCACAATGTTTTTGAAAAGCTGTTTTACTGAGGGTCAGTAAAAGTCGGGATTGTGTGGTAAAGGGTAAAACCAAAATATTTTCCTGTACTACCATAAATGTTGATTAACTGACATAACTACCCTACCCCCTTGTGCAACCTCAGATGCCACAGTCCATATCTATTTTTAGCTCGTGCATGCGTGTTTGAATTGTGAAAGTAGAAAATGGACGTACCGGTAGTTGTAGGTTGTTCCTCATTAACTCTTTGTAGGGGTCATATAAAACATTAGACTTGCTAGAATATTGCAGAATTTCAAGAAAAATGGTTTTTCATTCGATATCTTCTGGCAATAGTAATATTACGGTAATTCTGTGTACAAAATTCGGTTTGCTGCCACTGGTACTCTTCGTGACTTAAGTCCGTCTGTTGACCGACGGGTTATTCATATCGTGTCGAGTTTCAGTTACAGTCTTTCAGATTTCCACTCGTGAATCTCACAATATTGAACCCTAGTTTGCCCATGTAAAGTATGAGCTGTGAACTTGAAGAACATTACTTTACAGATTAAAAAAGGTTTTAAAAAATGGCTGCCACTGGTCGTGAGCCAGTAGTCCTTAGCTGCCATTGTACCATAGCTTGGTTTCTATTTTGAGCCTCATACCATACAAAATTATGGATACATAAAATCCATTTATTTGGTCAACTGACTGGATATGAAGATACAATAGTCCATGGACATGCAGAAAATCATGTTTTCAAAGGCCTACCTCAGGGTTTTGAAAGCACAGGATTGTTTGGTAAAGGGTTAAACTTAATGCATGATACCTTCTAACCATTTCAAAAAATGCAGTGCGGTATAAATCAAAGATCAGATGACATTTTGTGTGCTGTCTGATCTTGATTGACAGTATTTGTAAACGCACCTGAAGTTTTCTTTCATTACTCAAAGTCATAAATTATCACCCCCTGAAAAAAAAAATCAAAACATTCCTGGAAAGTATTGAATAAAACATGCATTATGGGTTAACTCTCTACCAAACGACAAAATTTTAGACTAATCCAAAATGAAAGCATTTGCAGACAACAAAATAAATGTGACTAAAATATTGAAATTTGTTTTGGAGAGAGTAGAAAAACATTGTGGGATCAGGAGAAAATGTTAGTTACCAGCATTTTCTCCATTTCCCACAGTGTTTTCAAAAGGCTTCTTCCTTGGGGTCATTGAAAGTTGGGATTGTGTGGTAAAGGGTTAACACAACCCGGGGTTTAAATAACCATGAGGAAGAAACCGTATGAAAACACTGATGGATAAAGAAAAAATGCTCGTAACCAGCATTTCCTCCTTTTCTGTTTTCTACCCATCCAGATACAAATTCCAAAATTTGAACCATATTTGATATGTTGTCTGCTAAATGCTTTGGATTTAGACAAGTCCTTAATTGTGTTGTGTGGTAAAGAGTTAACAGACAAATATGTTAAAAAAAAAACATTCTGGCAAAAGGAGAAATTGCATGTCACAAGCAAATACGGGATTGTTTGGAAAAGGGTTAATTTAAAGTCTCTCAGACAGCTGATAAAAAAGAAAGGTTGAAATTTAAGTAAGCAATATATTATCTCCATAAAAAACAAACTGATACAGTCTAGACAAGATGGATGTAAAATGTGGTATAGAATTTGAAAATTTCAGGAAAATTTATAGGTTTATTTAATTCTTCGGCTGTTTGAAGATTGTATCAAGTTACTTTCATTCAGTTTTTTCCTAGACCTACCTTACTGTTTTAGCATGCCGGGTCTGTATTCACCAACCATTTTTAAGAACAATTTTAGTCTTTACATCTGAGACCTCTATTACCGGTGTTCATTTTGTCTATGATGGTTATATGTGGATAAGCAGCTAGTGGCTTGGGAAGAATATTGTGCAGAATTCTGTTAAAAGAAACTCCAGGAAAGCATGGATAGGTGCACTGGCTGCCATGATATAAATGCAATAGTGTTAAAAATGGCATTAACTGTTTACAGCACAATCTCGACTTTTAACGACCCTGGGAAAGAAGCCTTTTATAAACATTGTGGGAAAAAGATAAAATGCTGGTAACCAGCATTTTCTTCTTTTCCCACAATGTTTTCTACCCTTCCCAAAACAAATATCAATTTTTATGTCACATTTATTTTGTCGTCTGCAAATGCTTTCAATTTGGACCAGTTTAAAATTTTATCATTTGGTAAAGAGTTAAATGGTAAAGGCTTAAACACCATACAAACAAACAAACCATAAAAACAAGTAAATATTTTTTCTAGCAAAGAAATTGTCCCATTCTGCAAGTTTTCATTCTGTTCTAATAATTTCAATGAACATGATGATAAATGCTTACGATAAAAGAGTTTATCATTTCTGTGATAGTAGAGTATTTTTGATGCACCTACTGTAGAGAATGTCAGAACCAACTTGTAACAATGAATTATTACCGTAATCCTTAATGCTTAACCAGACAACATATTATTATAATTGTTGACTTGTCCAAATTGAAAGCTTTTTAGATGACAAAAGTGGTTGGATTAATGAGATGTGTCTTTAAAAGAGTAGAACATATTGTGGGAAAAGGAGAATATGCTGGTTACCAGTACACCAGTAATTACACAACTTTCTTTCCAAAGGCACTGACTACTTTTCTCACATGCATCAGAGGTGAGAGGCGAAAAATCACAGGAAAGAAAGTTTGCCTAGACCGGGTATCGAACTTGCAACCACCATGTCATGAGTCAGATACGCTAACCACTGAGCTACCCAAGTGGTCCCCGGAAGAAAGAGGCTGGTAACTGGCATTTTCTCCTTTTTCGGAATGTTTTCTACCCGTTCAAAGACAAATCCTCTTGTTTAAGCCCTTACCGCACATTGACGCCTTTTGACGCCCCTGGGAAAGAAGCCTTTTGAAAACATTGTGGGAAAAGGAGAAAATGCTGGTAACCATCATTTTCTCCTTTTCCCACAATGTTTTCTACCTTATCAAAGAAAAATTGCACCATTTTAGCCAAATTGAAATTGTCGTCTGCAAATGCTTTCAATTTGGAGAAGGCTAAAATTTTGTCATCTGGTAAAGGGTTAAGACTTGCTGAATTTGTCATCTGTGAGTGCATGCTTTGAATCTGGACCAGTCCACATTTTATGTTGTTTGGTAAAGGGTTAAACAACTTACAGTCTCAGTTTTTTCTCATCTAAAAAAAAAAAAGTACTTCAACCTACTTTTTCCCAAGCGTGTCTTCTAAAATTGTCAGCATGTGCCTCGCTGTTCAGGCATGGTTGTCTAGCCATGGACAGATCTGTTGTCACCACGATAACCATCTTGTCTTATTTGACTGGGATGTTGTGTCATGCCATTTTTCAAGAAGCAGGTCTTGCTCCAGTTCATTTGTCAAAGAGTTGTCAAAGAGCAACAGCTGTATTATATCTCTACCAAAGGACAACATTTTGGACAAGTCCAAATTGAAAGCATTTGCAGACAACAACATATGACTCAAATATTGAAGTTTGTTTGTGGATGGGTAGAAAACATTGTGGAAAAAGGAGAAAATGCTGATCACTAGCATTTTCTCCTTTTTCCACAATGTTTTCAAAAGGCTTCTTTCTCAAGGTCGTTAAAGTCAGGATTGTGTGGTATAGGGTTAACTCCTTACAAGACTTGTCCAATTTGAAAGCATTTGCAGATGATATCAGTCCTGTCTAATTTGACTGGGATTTTTTGTCATGCCATTTTTTATGAAAGTTGCCTTGCTCCACTTCCCGGCTGAGCTAGTCAAAGAGCAACTGCTATATTAACTCTTTACCAAACACCAAAAATTTTATACCAGTCGAAATTGAAAGCATTTGCAGACGACAAAACAAATGTTATTCAAAAATTGAAATTTGTTTTAGGAAGGATAGAAAACATTGTGGGAAAAGGAAAAAATGCTGGTTACCAGCAGTTTTCTCCTTTTCCCACAATGTTTTCCCAAAATGTTTTCAAAAGCTTTCTTTTTCAGGGTCGTTAAAAGTCGGGATAGTGTGGTAAAGAGTTAAAGATACATCTGTACTCATTTTCACCCTGTTTTTTACGCATTTCATCTTTATTTTGTCAAATTATAATTATTCTTCTTGTATTTTCATGCCAAATGTTGCAAGGTTGCATATAATATGTCAATAGAAATACGTCATTTTCTTGAGGCCATCAAAGAAATCAGTGTTTATGGTTTTCAATAAAATATTTCCTATATACATATGTATTTATCCCTGACACCATATAGATCAATAATTGATCTATGTTTACACAGCTCACTGAATTCTGAACCATTCTACAGTCTATCAAATTTTAACAGTGTTATTTTTCTCTCTATTGCTGTAAGGATGTATCTTTAACTCTATAACAGACAAAATATTTTGGATCAGTCAGATTTCAAAGAATTTAAATATAAATGATGGGATATGATTTCAAAAGGATAGAAAACGTTTTAAGAAACAGGAGAGAAATGTTGATTACCAAGGTCGTTAAGTCTTTACCACATGACAAAAGTTTAGACTCGACCAAATTCACAGTATGTGCGGATGACAAAATAAACATAATTAAAATAAAGATTTCTGTCTTTAGTAGAGTAGAAAACATTGTGGGAAAAGGAGAAAATGCTGGTTACCAGAATGTTCTCCTTTTCTCACAATGTTTTCAGACTTCTTCCTCAAGGTCATTAGGACTCAGGATTTTTTGGTAAAAGGTTAACCCTTAACCACATGGCAAAATATTAGACTTGTTCAAATTGAAAGCATCTGCAGACAATTTCAATGTGATTAAAATGATGCGATTTTCCTTTGATAGGGTAGAAAATATTGTGGGAAAAGGAGAAAATGCATTTCTCCTTTTCCCACAATGTTTTCACATTAGCCTTCTTCCTCAGGGTCATTAAAACTTGGGATTGTGTGGTAAAGGGTTAAACATAGGATTGTGAGGTAAAGGGTTAAACATAGGACTGTGACTTAAAGGGTTAAGCTTTTATGCTTTCAATTTGACTGCTGCAAAAAAAGAAGAAAACATTTTCTGCAAAATTTGTCTTTTGTGTTTCTTGCTGTTTCTCTCCATACAGTAATTTTACCCATTAAATAAAGTGGTGTTGTGTTGTGAAATATAAGATTTTATAAATTGCGTAAATGTCTTGTTTTGACGTAAGAATAAAATTCTATTCATTGAGCATAAAAAAAATGTTTTTTGTTACCTAAGATGAATAAAAATGAAACAAAATGAAATTGATAGTAAGCAGCATTTTCTCCTTTTCCTAAAATGTTTTCTGTCCTTTCAAAGACAATTTAGACAATTTTCAATGTGGAACCAATTTTAAAATTTTTGTCTGCAAATGCTTTGGACTTGGACATGTCCAAATTTTTATCCTTTGGTAAAGAGGCAAATAGAGTGGTGTTTTGAACTATAAGATTTTACAAATTGCGCAAATGTCTTGTTTTGACATAAGAATACAATTCTATTTCATTGAGCATAAAAAAGCTTTTTTTTCTCCTAAGATGAACAAACATGAAACAAAATGAAATAAATCTGGTACATCTTCCTTGGTGGAGTAAAGAAAATGAAGTATTAATTACAGTATGCTATTCCTAATTCCCACACAACAAATTTTAAACTCTTCCCAAATTCAAAACATCTGCAGACAACAAATTCAAAATTAGTACAATTGAGCTTAAGTTCTGTGATAGGATAGAAAACATTGTGCGAAAAGGAGAAAATGCTGGTCTAGTATTTTCTCTTTTTCCACAATGTTTTCAAAAGCCTTCCTCCTCAGGGTTGTGAATGAAAACCCGTGAATATATAGTACAGGGTTAACTTAGTCTATCATCTGTAGAATGACAAAAACCAAAGTGGACAATTAACCCTTTCCCAAACGACAAATTTTGGACGGGTCCAAATTGAAAGAGTTTGCAGACGACAATTTTAAATTTGATGAAAATGGCAGAAAGTTATCAAAAAGGGGAGAAAACACTGTGGGAAAAGGAGAAATTGCTCGTTACGAGCAATTTCTCCTTTTCCCACAGTGTTTTCAAAAGACTTGTACTGCAGACACGTGAAAACCAGGGCTTGTTTGGGAAAGGGTTAAATGTGTCAGAAAAATATAGACCGCTAATTTGTCTTTTGAAGGCTACGTTTTGCAGAATATGTCAGCAAAGCAGACAGAGCGGGGCAATGTAAACACGGAATAAATAAATGCCGGATTATTTTGTCTCACTTGTCCTTACAGTCCCTGGATAATTTTATTTTTAGACTTCACATGGACAGGGTACGTACATGTTTATGATCTGCCCACATTGGGAATCAGTGCAATTCTCGAATTGCTCCTGTACGAAGTAGGAATTCTCACCTTGTTCTGCGCTGTGCAATTCTACAATCGCTCCAGTGCAAAGTAGGAACACTGGACAAAATGAGAATCTTATCTAGTATGAACTAGTCATTTTCAGAAAAAAATGAAAGAAAAATACAAGTATCCAAAGTTTTGATAGTTATCTTTAGTTCAGAGGAGTATTTTTGGAAATTTTTATCTATTTCTAGGACAGATTAAAGTAAAAATTTCTCAAATTTCTTTCCCAGGAGCAAATATGTTACGCATTTATCTAATAGGAAATTATTTTTCAAAAACAAAAAAAAATTAGGAAAGTTTTTTTTATAAAGCATGTGCTGTGAAAAAATGCTGGTATCTGACACACGATATTTCACATCAACTGGTAATCGGTGATCTCAATCTTTTTCCTTAATTTATTTTTGATAAATGAGGCCATGTAAACAATATTTTTTTTTATTTTATTTATGATATTGATTTAACCTTAGGATGTTACCCTTATAGCACTAAATAAATAAAATACACATTTTTCAGTGTAGGAAAAGCCAGTATCAAATGACACTTTCAAGGCTGAATTTGTTTACATGTCTCTCAAAATATTACAGTGTTACTACGATTCATGATCAGCCTGCATGTTCTCTCCTATCTGACCTAGATCTGCATAGTCCACTCAAAAAACTTAATAACCCTTTAACACAAAAATTTATCAACCTGGAGGAAAATCCTTTTTGAAAATATTGTGGGAAAAGGTGAGAAATTCTGGTCTAGCATTTTCTTCCTTTCTCATAGTGGTTTTTACCCTTTCAATAAAGAATCCCATCATTTGATCAACATTTAACTCTTTACCATACATTTCCAAGTTTTAATGAACACCTCCCCCCCCCCCCCCCCCCCCCAAGGTAAAGGACTTCTGAAAACATTGATGGAAAAGGAGAAAGTGCTGGTAACTAGCATTTTCTCCTTTTCCCACAATGTTTTCTACCCTATCAAAGCCAGAAACTATCACTTGAGCTACCTTTATTTTGTTGTCTGCAGATGCTTTGGATTTGATAGAGTTCAAAACTCTGTCGTGTTGTAAAGAGTTAATTTGTTGTCTGCAAACACGTTCGGTTTGGACAGTTCTAAAGCTTTGTAATCTGGTAAAGAGTTATGAGTTATTTCAGGTGCTCACACTGACAGTATGAAAACACACAGTCTGATCTCCTATCTACAGTGTCAGATAGTTATGTAGAGATGTCCTGGCTATATGCCATCTTGAATTGGCAACGCTTTAATTATTCATCCTTCAGACAATATCTATGTCATTTTTAAGTGCTACCAATTAACAAAATTTGTAACAGTCATAAAGGTAATAAATCTAATACAGTCCTATTTCAGAAAGAACAAACATTACGATCGCTTATCTACGCTAAGATTATTGTCAGAGAGAGTATAAAACATCCATTCTGATCATACAGCCTGATCTCTGATCTACACTGTAAGATTTTTGTCTGAGGGAAGAAAACATCAAGTCTGATCATAGAGTCTGATCTCTTATCTAGTCACTGCCAGATTTTTGTCAGGGAGTATAAAACATATAGTCTGATCATCTGGTCTGACCGCTGATTTAGTTACTGTCGGAATTTTTGTCAGAGGGACATAAGACATCAAGTCTGGTCATACAGTCTGATCTCTGATCTACATAGTCAGATTTTTGTTAGAGTATGAGTACTCAGTCGTATCTCATATCAACATCATCAGATTTTTTGCAGAAAGTATAGAAGACATACAGTCTGATGTAAGATTTATACTTTCAGATGATAGTGTTGAGATTGTCAGTCTGGCTTCATGCAATCTTGACTTGCATTATGTGGATTTTTTTTCACCATCAGAAAAAATCTCTTTCATTCATTTTGGACATGCTCTCTGAAAAGCAGGCTTAACACTTAACCCTTTCCCAAACAAGCCCTGGTTTTCATGTGTCTGCAGTACAAGTCTTTTGAAAACACTGTGGGAAAAGGAGAAATTGCTCGTAACGAGCAATTTCTCCTTTTCTCACAGTGTTTTCTACCCTTTTTCAGAACTTTCTGCCATTTTTGTCAAATTTAAAATTGTCGTCTGCAAACTCTTTGAATTTGGACCAGTCCAAAATTTGTTGTTTGGGAAAGGGTTAAGCTGCTGAATAACTGACGCACAAATTTCTGTTCAATACTAAAATCCCAAACATTGCAGTTACAAAGTTGATTTCACCGGAAAGAAAGTACCATATCGGACAGTGTAGATCAAAGATCAGACTGCAGGTTCTGTGCAGTCTGATCTTGATCTACACTGTCTGCAAAAGGTCAGTGAGTCCTGATTAGCAGCTTACGTTTAATGTATCTGCAAAAAGTACCGACCATTATCAGCCTGCGCAGTTTGACAGTGCCTCAAACAGTTTGCCATCGGTCAATGGTCTGCCTGTCACCAGACCAGTGTACCTCATGATTCATTTGACTGTTATGCAAAATAGACTTTATAGGTCCATAATTATATGACAACTTAATTGGTATAAATGCATCAGGGATTTGATAATTTTGTATTTTTAGGGGTTGACCAAATGATTTGACTTTTAACTCTTTACCAAACGACAAATTTTTTAGACCTGTCCGAATTGAAAGCATTTGCAGACGGCAATTTAAAAGTGGCTCAAACAAAGGAATTTGTCTTTGATAGGGTAGAAAACATTGTGGGAAGAGTAGAAAATGTTGGTTACCAGTCCACAATATTTTCAAAAAAGCTTATTCCTCAGGGTCGTTAAAACCCGCGATTGTGTGGTAAACCTCTAATTGCAAAAGCAAGTTCTGTTGCTTTTGCAGACAATGTAGATTAACCCTTTACCAAACAATTGTGTGTTTTAACAACACTGGATAAATAAGCTTTTGTAAACACTATGGGGAAAGGAGGAAATGCTGGTAACCAGGAATTTCTCGTTTTCCCACAATGTTTTCTACCCTTCCATAGTACAAATCCCAGTACTTTCACCACGTGGGTAGTCTACAAGTGCTTTCAAACTTTTGTCATCTAGTCAAGAGTTAACCCTTTACCACATGACAACTTTTTAGACCAGTCCACTTAACTCTTTCCCAAACAAGCCCTGGTTTTCACATGTGTGCAGTACAAGCGTTTTGAAAACACTGTGGGAAAAGGAGAAATTGCTCGTAATGAGCAATTTCTCCTTTTCCCACAGTTTTTTCTACCCTTTTTGATAACTTTCTGCCATTTTCATCAAATTTGAAATTGTCGTCTGCAAACTCTTTCAATTTGGACCAGTCCAAAATTTGTCGTTTGGGAAAGGGTTAACCCAAAGCATATGCAGACGCTAGATTAAAAGTGGCTAAAATTGTTGAAGTTGTCTATGGCAGGGTAGAAATCACAGTGGAAAAAGGAGAAAATGCTGGTTACCATCATTTCTTCCTTTTTCCACTATGTTTTGAAAAGTCTTCTCTCTCATGGTCAGGTAAAGTCGGCACATGTGTGATATTAGGGTTAAGATCATACAGCACTGAAAGTGCACTCTGAGTTGTACAGTTTGCTATATATTTACTGTTGCAAGTCTTTATGGAGAAAATTTAATATAATGTTGTGCAGGATAATTTTTGAAAAATGATATGCAGTTAGTTTTCAAAACAGTTTTCAAACAAAATATTAGACTGGTTCATTTAATATTCATAGTATTTGCAGAGGACAAATTCGTTGTGGTTCTGACAATGGGGTTTGTTGCTGAAAACATTATATGAAAGGAGAGAATTCTGGTTTTCTGTCTTCCTCTTCCAGTCTTGAAAATATGGGATTCTTTAGTAAAGGGTAAAGCTTGATGATTGATTGTTTGGCGTTTTACATGTTTTTCCACATTATTAGCCCCCTACTGGTGAAGCCGAAGGGGACTTTAGGTTTGCACTCCATCCGTCTGACTGTCCGTCCGTCTGTCCATCT
The DNA here is from genome assembly GCA_945859785.2 of Tridacna gigas. Taxonomy (NCBI): domain Eukaryota; kingdom Metazoa; phylum Mollusca; class Bivalvia; order Cardiida; family Cardiidae; genus Tridacna; species Tridacna gigas. Next base: position 7,678,535 of record OX244031.2, on the reverse strand, counting down.
GTCCGTTAGTCTGGCAATTCAGTTTTCCGGACTTTTTTTCTAAACGCTGGTACATATTGAGCTGAGTTTTGGTGTGTAAGTCACCCACCATCACTTACAGATCAAGTTAGACTTTCGTTCCAGTCCACTGGTTTTTCACGGATTTACGGGCCTTAGACTTACAAAACTTCACTGATAAGTCAGTTTTCCGGACTTTTTTCCTAAACGCTGGTAGGTATTGATCTCAGATTTGCTGTGTAACTCAACCACCATGACTTACAGATCAAGTTCGACTTTCGTTCCGGTCCACTGGTTTTTCACCGATTTACGGGCCTGGGACTTACAAAATTTCACTGATAAATCAGTTTTCCAGATTTTTTTCCTAAACGCTGGTAGGTATTGATCTCAGATTTGCTGTGTAACTCAACCACTATGACTTACAGATCAAGTTTGACTTTCGTTCCGGTCCACTGATATACAGGCCTTGGACTTACAAAATTTCACTGATAAATCAGTTTTCCGGACTTTTTTTTCTAAATGCTGGTAGATATTCCCCTGACTTTTGCTGTGTAAGTCAACCACCATTACTTACAGATCAAGTTCAAGTTTCGTCCCGCTCCACTGCTTTTTCACGCATTTACGGGCCTTGGACTTACAAAATTTCACTGATAAAACATTTTTCCACACTTTTTTTCTAAACCCTGCTACATATAGAGCTGATTTTTGGTGTGTACATCAACAACCATGACTTACACATCAAGTTCGAGTTTCGTCCCGCTCCACTGCTTTTTGACGCATTTACAGGCCTTGGACTTTAAAAATTTCACTGCCAGCAATACATACGGCCGGTAGGGGACTGTGTATTGCTATGCAATACTATCAGAATGCTTGTTTCAGTTAGGCTACATCACAGCGGCCAGTGTGCCTATCCATGCTTTCATGGAATGTCTTTTACCAGTATTTAGCACAGTATACTTCCCAAGCCACTGGCTTCTTTTCCACATAACCATCATCAAAATAATGATCAGCAAAGGGTTATGGTGTTGGATTTGTGGTAAAGGGGTTATGTGCTTGGTCATGTGGGAGTAACGTCCTGGGCCAAAGACTGGGAGACTAAGTCTTGTACCATTGAAAGTTTTGAAACTCGCAAACCATTATAAAAGAGTGAGCTGTGGCTTAGATCAAATTGAAATACTGTGGAAAGCAACAGGGCAAAACATTGCAACAACCATGTTTTTAACTGTATTTCAGGGACTCTGTCAATACAGATATGAAAGAGTCACAGACATCAACTGTGAGTATGAATGTACAAACTGTAATAGTTTTATTAATACTATAGTGAGGTCGAGATTAACCCTTAAAGCACCTTTCATGACTATAGTTGCGTTTGCGGCCAGTGTAGACGAAGATCAGGCTGCACAAAACATGCAGCCTGATCTTTGTTTACACTGTCCGCTTTGCTGAATCACTGTAGACAAAAGCAACCATGAAATGTTAATGAATTATTTGGGTTGTATTTCTCAGATGAAAATACCTGATAGGTTTATTCGGCCCTCTAAGGGTTAAATCTTTACCAGACAACAAAATTTTAGGCTGTTTCATCATGTTTCAAGCATTTGCAGACAATATGTGCAGTAAGAAAGAGACAGTACCACGAACAAAAGCTTTATTGAACTCTTTACTAAACAACAAAATTCTAAACTGGTCGAAATTAAAAGCATCTGCAGACAATGTTTCCAAAATGTTTTTAAAGGCATGGCATTCTCCTTCCTCCTTTGTAAAGGTCATTAAAACTCGGGATTGTTTTCCCATAATATTTTATATCCTATCATAAAGAAATCTCACCATTTGAGCAATATTTAATTTGTGGTCTGTAATTTGGACCAGTCTAAAATATTTTGGTCTGGTAAAGAGTTAACTCTTTACCAAATGATAAAATTTTACTCTTGTCCAAATTGAAAGCATTTGCAGACGACAAAATAAATGTGACTGAAAAGTTAAAATTTGTTTCAGGAAGGTAGAAAACATTGTGAGAAAAGGAGAAAATGCTGGTTACCAGCATTTTCTCCTTTTCCCGCAATGTTTTCAGAAGGCTTCTTTCATAGGGTCGTTAAAAGTCAGGATTGTGTGGTAAAGGGTTAACCCTTTCCCAAACAAGCCCTGGTTTTCACGTGTCTGCTGTACAAGTCTTGAAAACACTGTGGGAAAAGGAGAAATTGCTCGTAATGAGCAATTTCTCCTTTTCCCACAGTGTTTTCTACCCGTTTTGAGACCTTTCTGCCATTTTCATCAAATTTAAAATTGTCGTCTGCAAACTCTTTCAATTTGGAACGGTCCAAAATTTGTCGTTTGGTAAAGGGTAAAGTGAGGTAACATGAAAATACAGATTGAAGGTAAGGTGATAGTTACAGTAAAAGTATTTATTACCAAAGAAAAGATATACATAGCTGTAAATTACTCCAGTATTTTTCGTCACTCATTCCTCCTTATCAACATATTTTTGCTAATTTTAGATATAAAGTTTATTTGGTGTATTTTCCTTACCTTAAAGCAGCTTAGTAAATGATAAATACAACAAGTTGGCTTCTTTAAAAAAGAAGCCAGGAGAGGTCAGCATCAATGTTTTCAAATAGCTTATTGCTTTTAATTTCAATATATTTTTGTACATGTAAACAAATAAGTAAGGCATTATATGATTGCCGCTGTGTAAAAAGGAGAACCCCTTTATGGATTACATGACAGACACGTGACCTTCTTCCCACATTTTCAAGTCGCGTGATCTTTTCCCGCGGTGTTCTCTTTCTTTAACGAAATTCTTTTTTTGTATGTGTAGCTTTATTTGCGTAATGAAAAAATACAACTACTGGAAAGGTCATTTGCAATCAAATCAATATAACAAATCCTTTTTGAAATCCGTCATATAAAAACAAAACACTTCTATTTCCGATTTTAGTTTTTTGATTTCGGTTTATTTATAAAACCATGACGAAACAGACTGTGTATCAGAACAATTTCGCAGAAATGCATGGAGTTAGGCAGCAATATCTGAGGCAGTCTGCCTCTTAAACTCACCACTGTTGGAAAGGTCTGATAATTATTTTCCGTCAAAAAAACTGGTGCTTTTTTAGTGATTTCAAGGCTGTTTAACTCTTTACCAAAACAACAAAATTTTAGACTTGTCCAAAGTCAAAACACAGTATGTGCAGACGACAAAATGAATTCCACTACAATGATGGAATTTGCTTTTGAATAATTCATGGAGAAAGTATTGAGGAAAAAGGAGAGAAGGCTGGTTACCAGCATTTTCTCCTTTTCTCATGATGTTTCCAAAAGACATATTTTTTAAGGTATGTTTAAACTCTGTATTGTGTGGTAAAGGGTTAACACTGTACCAGATCACTAAATTTAAACCTTGTCCATATTGGAAGGATTGGTGGATTAACTCTTTACCACACAATCCCGACTTTTAACGACCCTGAGGAAAAGCCTTTTAAAAACAGTGTGGAAAAAGGAGAAAATGCTGGTAACCAGCATTTTCTCCTTTTTCCACAATGTTTTCTACTCTTCCCAAAACAAATTTCAATTTTTAAGTAACATTTACTTTGTCATCTGCCAATGTTTTGAATTCAGACTGGTCTGAAATTTTGTCGTTTGGTAAAGAGTTAAATTATATGAGCCATGCTCTAGCAAAAGGGGGCTTAATGCATCTCTGTGATGCATGATACCAATCAAGCCATCACATAATTATGGATCCATAACAGCCACTTCTTTTTAACAACCGACAATCATGAGGTAGACTGGTCTTTTGAGATCCAGAAAATTGACCTGTAGCGAAAAGATTCGGCCCAGTTCAGCCTGTGGCTGACCTGGGTAGATACTTTTCGCAGATGCATTAAGCCTCCTTTTCACAGAACATGACTGATAGATAAGTCTAAGATGTGGCTCAAATGATGGAATTTTGTTTGATAGGATAGAAAAATATTTTGAAAAGTAAAAAATCCTGTTAACTCTTTACCAAACGACAAAAATTTGGAGTCCACCAAATCGAAAGCATTTGCAGACGTTGCAGACGACAATGAAAATATGGCTAGAATTATGAGATGTGGCAGTAAAAGAGTAGAAAACATTGTGGAAAAAAGAGAAAATGCTGGTTACCAGCATTTTCTCCTTTTCCCACAATGTTTTCAAAAGGCTTCTTTCTGAGGGTTGTTAAAACTCAGGATTGTGTAGTTAAGGGTTCACCAGCTTTTTTTTTTTTACCTTTCCCACAATGTTTTAAAAGCTTTCTTCCCTGGTTTGTTAAAACATAATTGTGATTGTTTTGTAAAGGGTTAACCAGAATATCTCACAGATTATCAGGCAGTGAAGTTAAGTGATCAGATTGCATCTTATGTACAGTCTGATCAGATTGCATCTTATGTACAGTCTGATCTTGTCTGTCATTTTTTTGTCATGTGCAAATGCTTTCAGTTTGGACTAGTTTAAAATTTTGTCACTTGGTACAGAGTTGAGGCCCTTCTTCCTACAGTTTCCATGCCATTTAGTCAAGAAATTTTCCTTTCTTTTCAATAATTTCCATTCTCTTTACTTGTTTTAGCTGCCAGCTCTGTAAAAGTTCACCTAAAATCTTTCTGTATTTGTTAAATTATAGGTGTGGGCAGTAAACGAATAAAAAAATGACCAGCCTGTAAAACTCAGGTGGTAGAGCGTAGGACTCGTAAAGGACATGTTTTGGGTCACCTGAGGGTGTGGGTTTGATTCCCATGGATGGCTTTCTAAACTTACTAATAGTCTTTTGGATGAGACATTAACCCTTTACCACACAATCCCGACTTTTAACGACCCTGAGAAAGAAGCCTTTTGAAAACAATGTGGGAAAAGGAGAAAATGCTGGTAACCAGCATTTTCTCCTTTTCCCACAATGTTTTCTATCCTTCCCATGACAAATTTCATTTTTTAAGTCACATTTATTTTGTTGTCTGCAAATGCTTTCAATTTGGACTGGTCTAAAAATTTATCATGAGTTAAACCCAGGTCCCATGTGACGGTGCTATACACTGAGCCCATTAAAGAACCAGGCATAACTTAGGATGGGTTTCGTCCTGTATCTTGCATATCCCATGTAACATAACTAACAGCCTACAGGGGGCATTGCCCATGAAACTGGTGGCAATGATAAATAAATGCAAATTCAATCAATAAACAAAAAAATACTGGTAAGATAGGAAAAGCAACAAGAGGTGATGACATCACTTGAAACTTTTTAGTTTCTTTTTGCTAAAATTTTATTAGGCTGAGGATTTGGGCCACTATCCTAGACGGTGGAAAAGACAAATACCATCTTCATTCTCTAGTCCAAGACAAGATAAAGTTGAATCAAAAGTGTGTACGCTAAAGCTTACTGCAGATCATACAGTGTGGCGACATGTGATGAACCTCACAAATCAAGTATGTATTTTTCTGCTGCACCATAACCTTTTACCAAATAATCCTGAATTTTAACAATTCTGGAGAAAGAGCTAGCTAGACTATTGAAAGCATTGTGGGCTGGTTACCAGCTTTTTTCCTTTTCCCAGAATATTTTCCACCCTTTCAAAGGCATATCCCTTTGTTTGTGTCATATTTTATTTGTTGTCCACAGTTGCCTTCGATTTGGACAAATCTAAAAATTTTTTGTATTATAAAGAGTTAAACCATTACTACACAGTCCTGTGTTTTACTGACTATGAAGAAAAGGGCTTTTGGAAACATACTGGGAAAACGAGAAAATGCTGGTAACCAGCATTTTCTCCTTTTCTCACAATGTTTTCTATCCTTTTAAAAGCGAATGTATTTTTTTGATCCATGTTTCATTTCTTCTCTAAAGTTGCTTTCAGTGTGGATGGGTAAAATTTTGTCATGTGGTAATGGGTTAACTCTTTATTAAACAGCAAAATTTTAGACCAATCCAAATTGAAAGTTTTCGCAGATGACAAAATAAATATTGCTCAGAAATTGAAATTTGTTTTGTGAAGAGAAGAAAACATTGTGGGAAAATGGAGAAAATGCTGGTTACCAGCATTTTCTACTTTCTCAAAATGTTTTCAAAGGGCTTTTTCATCAGGGTTGTTTAAAGTTGGGATTGTGTGGTAAAGGGTTAATCAACCCCCAGGGATATCCTGGAACAGTAATCACCAACCATTCAAAATATTGTGAAACTCTGCCACCCATCTGTCTGATTTTTCTTTCAGTAACTTTTTCTTCTAAATGGATTGATGGAATTTAAAAATGATTTCACAGGAGCGTTCCTTGGATCTGGCTCAGATGATGGAATTTATCGTTAACTCAGTAAGAAATGTTGTGGGAAAAGGAGCCTATGCTGGTCACAAGTATTTTTTCCAGTTCCCACTGTATTTTCAAAAGCCTTCTGCCAAAGGTGTATAAAAACACCATATTCTAAAAAACGAATGTTCAACCCAACCTTAGCCCTTTATAGTTTTCATTACTTGTCAGTTCACCCTCCTGCCCCACCGGCGTGCTGTTTTTGGTCAGTAATGAGTAGCCAGGGCACCTACCTGTATGTCCCTGGTGTTTCTTTGAACAATTACAATGTTTGTCACATAATTTATATTTTCAAATCACAGGCTACTTACCCTTATATCTTCGGCATTGAGAGAGGTAAAAGTTTCTAACAAAGACGTTTGTCAATCCATGGAAAAAGTTTTAACTAAATTGGGGTTACCGGTACATGTAGAAACCCCTGGAATATTTGTCTGTTGCATTACTGAGCAAAGTTTTGCATTTATCTTAATGTTTTCCGAGGCAAAACAACACATTTTCTGCAGGAGGTACCAAGTTAAATTGTCAACCTTTCGATATTTCAGAATGAAGTACGAACATACGCACACATTATTTATCTTCTCAGCAGCCATGTGGCTGAACTCAATAGAATATACAGTGATTTTACATTTCCCATCATGCCTGACAACTCAGGAAGTGAACAACAGTATTTGAACCTGCAGTTCCATATCCAAGATATTGAGGTAAGTGTGGTCATGTTAACTCTTTACCACACAATCCCAAGGTTTAACGACCCTGAGGAGAAAGCCTTTTGAAAGCATTGTGGGAAAAGGAGAAAATGATGGTAACTAGCATTCTCTCCTTTTTCCACAATATTTTTGACCTGTCCCAAAAGAAATTTCAAAAGTTGAGTTGGATTTGATTTGTTGTCTGCAAATGCTTTCTATTTGGATCAGTCTAAAATTTTGTTGTTTGGTAAAGAGTTCAGAATTTTTTTTCTTTTCACCATAAAGTACTTTTTATGTGTTAACCCGTTACTGCACAATCCTGAGTTTTGATGATATTTTATAATATCTCTGTCGTAACTGAAGATATCTACTTCATACTTGGACTAGCTGTTAACTGTCAAAAGGGGGAACCCATAGAGCCAGGGCAGGTAACCATCAAAATATTTTTTGACACAGTTATGCTCCTTTTTCAACTTAGATTTTTCATTGTAAAATCAATGTATTTCTAAAAGCAATTGCAGCCAAGCGTTGGTACCAGTGAGCAGCGCTCCGAGTTGTTCATTTAAATATTGACCAAAAAAAAATTTTTTTATACAATTTCATGTTTTTGCAAATATAGTCAGTCAATTGAATATTGTGGTATACTTTTTTGCATGTGAAAAGGGTGTGGTAATGCCTTCTCAGGTAGTGTAGCTCAAGATCAGACTGCATTATTTGATAAGTCTGATCACTGATAAGCATTGTCCAATATTTTGAGTAATACTCTGATCAAAACACCCATCAAATTGCTAAAGAAAAAGTATGCAAGCTATGCTCTGTGAAAAGGGGGTTTAATGTATCTGCAAAAAGTATTGGCCTAGATTCGAGAGCACAGACGGACCCTGGTCAAAACGTTTTGCTATCGGTCAATTTTCCTCTTGTCAAAGGAACACTCTACCCCGTGATTCAGTCGGTTTTTAGACAAGATGGATCGTATGGATCCATAATTATACGACTCGCATGGTATAACAAGTCATGGTGATGCATTAAACCCCTTTTTGCCAGAGTATTGCTCATTTTTATTAACTTATTTATCATTTAGAAATGTTCGATTTTACATAAATTGAACCATTCTGTGATGTTTTGAAAATGATTTATAAAGTTACTTTAAATTTCAGATTTTAGATGAGGAATGTTTAAAACCAGATCAGAGCCATTTTGGGGATGAGTTTTGTACAACAAGAGATCCAACAACTCTTCTGGACTTTTATACAGGCAGATATGATGATAATGGAGATGCGTATTTTTATTATGATGACGCTGTGGATTATGGTATATATTTTAACTCTTTACCACACAATCACAGGTTTTAATGACCCTGAGAAAGAAGCCTTTTGAAAACATTGTGGGAAAAGGAGAAAATGCTGGTAACCAGCATTTTCTCCTTTTCCCACAATGTTTTCTAATGGCACATGCTGTGGCCGGTTTCTCCGGCTTCACGCGCTCACGACTAAGAACTGATCAGAACCGGGACTCAAAAAACGATAATACACTAGTGTATTATCAAAAATAAGTCATGGGTTTAATACACTGCCAGAGGAGGTTTTATGTGATAAATTTCGACCATACACTGAAACAGACAATTATGCTTTATGTTTAGGTATGTCATATCACCTCTTTCATGTGCCAGAATTTGTGTGACTACGCTGTTTCGTGAAAAAATGATGTCATTGTTGCTAAGGCGTATACGCGCGGAAAGTTTTTGATTTTCATGTTTAATAAAAATAAAGAAATGCAGTGAAAGTCTTTTAAATCAACAAAATTGCGGAAATAGGTGGACTTATCCCCTCTAGAAACTGGTTCATTCTACTTTTGGTGTAAATATCAAAGAACTATCTACTTGTGTATGTACACATTTGAAACCAAACTACAACTGTAACTATGGGCCTGTGAATGGTATATAGGCTAAAGGTGATGATGCAGGATATATTTTGCCTGTCATTTGTTTTATGTGATAAATAGAATCTCACATTTGTGTTTATGTATTATCATTTTTATCAAACTTGTTGACTAAAATGTATTTGATGCTCGCCAAGGCTCGCGTCATACATTTTTAGTCAACTCGTTTGATAAAAATGATAATACATAAACACTCAAGTAATATCCTATTTCTTTCATTGAGTGAAAAGCAAATGCTATATTTTCATGAGTGGCAAAGCCATGAGGCTTTGCCACTCATGAAAATGTAGCATTTACTTTTCACTCAATGAAAGAAATTTCAATCATACACTGAAACAGACAATTATCCTATTTCTTTTATGCTCTTCTCTTTAACCTTTCTTTCCTTGTCTAATTTTTGCATATCATAAAAAATATGTGCATTTTTTCAACTGAAATAGATCTATTCTATCTACTCGAATAACCATGGACTAGCTGTGATAATGACGCCATGAGTGATGTTGACTACGTCATAAAGCGTGACGTATACTGGCTAAAAATTAATTCATGTTATATAAATATCCGTTGCATGTCAAAAATAAAAGTTATAACATTCACCAAAGAATTATAAGGATATGATTCACTGTTAGATTCCTATAAACTACTGAAAAGCATAAAAGAAATTGTAGTTTTACCAGACTTCCACATCACACCCCTTATGATCCTTTTTCATGCTTTTTCAGCCTTAACTGTTTACCATACGACAAAATTTTAGACTTGTCCAAATTGAAAGCATTTGCAGACGACAAAATAAATGTGACTAAAAGATTGAAATTTGTTTTGAAAAGGGTACAAAAACCTTGTGGGAAAAGGAGAAAAAGAATGAAAATGAATGAACTAGTTTCTAGAGGGGATAAGTCCACCTATTTCCTCCATTTTGTTGATTTAAAAGACTTTCATTGCATTTCTTTATTCTTATTAAATATGAAAATCAAAAACTTTCCTCGCGTGTATGCCTTAGCAACAATGACGTCATTTTTTCCGCGAAACAGCGTAGTCGCACAAATTCTGGTTACCAGCATTTTTTCCTTTTCCCATAATGTTTTCAAAAGCATTCTTTCGTCAGTCGGGATTGTTTGGGAAAGGGTTAAGGAAGGAGGTCTTTTGAAAACATGATGGGAAGAAGAGAAGGTGTTGGTATCTTTTTGAAAACACTGCAGTAACAGTAGAAATGCTGGATACCAACATTTTCTCACAATATTTAGAATTAAAGTGTTTTGATACCAGTGACTAAATTTTCAGTCAGTAAGTCTAATTTACATTTTAATCTTCAAGAATTTTCAAAATTTTAAAGTGACTCGATTTTGGATATGCCAAACTACTCTGTTTAGCCAACCAGACATTCTGTTACTTTCTTAACCCTTAGAGCGTCGAATAAACCTATCAGACATTTTCAACCTAGAAATACGACCCAAATAATTCCAACTCCATGGTTGCTTTTGTCTACAGTGATTCACCAAAGCGGACAGTGTAGATCAAAGATCAGGCTGCATGTTTTGTGCAGCCTGATCTTGATCTACACTGGCCGCAAACGCAACTATAGTTGTGAAAGGCACTTTAAGGGTTAATTTCGAATTAGACTGCAATTTAGGATGAGTTGTGAATATGGGATATTTGCAGATGGAGCTGATGACTACAGTGATTATTATAACAATGGTGACGATGCTGCTTACTGTCTTGTATTTTTGTTTACCGCAAGGGACTTGCGCCACAAGCGTGGTAAAGAAGCTTTCCCAGTATTAGGGGGCGCCTGGCCATTAACGGAAGGTAAGTGTAGCTTGTAAATTTAAGCATTTTTACATTAACCCTTTTCCACACAATCCCGACTTTTAACGACCCTGAGAGAGAAGCCTTTTGAAAACATTGTGGGAAAAGGAGAAAATGCTGGTAACCAGCATTTTCTCCTTTTCCCACAATCTTTTCTACCCTTCCCAAAACAACTTTCAATTTTTCAGTCACATAAAATATTGTCGTTTGGTAAAGAGTTAATGTCTTATAACCCTTTACCAAATGACAACAATTTGGAGTTGTCAAAATTCAAAGCATTTGTAGACAACAATTTAAATGTTGCTAAAATGATGGAATTTGTTTTTTATAGGGTAGAATACACTGTGGGAGAAGGAGCATTTTCTCCTCCTCCTACAATATCTTTTAACTCTTTACCATGCAACAAAACTCTAGACTGGCTCAAATATGTTGAAAACATTTTTAGACAACCAGATAAATGTGACAAAAATGATGAGATCTGTATCAGAAAGAGTAGAAAAAATTGCGGGAAAAGGAGAAAATGCTGGTTACCAGCATTTTCTCCTTTTCTCAAAATGTTTTCAAAAGCCTTTCTCCTCAGGGTCTTTAAAACTCGGGATTGTGTGGTAAAGGGTTAAAGCCTTCTTTGTTAGGGTTATTTAACCCTTTCCCAAATGACAAATTTTGGACTGGTCCAAATTGAAAGAGTTTGCAGACGACAATTTTAAATTTGATGAAAATGGCAGAAAATTATCAAAAAGGGTAGAAAACACCGTGGGAAAAGGAGAAATTGCTCATTACGAGCAATTTCTCCTTTTCCCACAGTGTTTTCAAAAGACTTGTACTGCAGACACGTGAAAACCAGGGCTTGTTTGGGAAAGGATTAAAGTTGTTACCTATCTAAAGGGGAACCCATATGATAGGGGTAGGTAACCATCAGAATATTTTTTGACACAGCGATGCTCCTTTCTGAACTAAAAGCAACTGCAGCCAAGTGCTGGCACCCTCATCTGGTGCTCTTGTTTCCTCTTTCACATGACAATTTTTACCCTGTCTGACAAATCGTTCCATTTGCTCTATATTTAACTCTTTACCATACAACAAAAATGTAGACTTGTCCAAATTGAAAGCATTTGCAGACAACAATTTGAATCAGACTCAAATAATAGAATTTGTCATTGATATAGTAGAAAACATTGTGGGAAAAGGAGAAAATGCTGGTTACCAGCATTTTCTCCTTTTCCCATTGTGTTTTCAAAAATCTTTCTCAGCTTCATTAAAACTCGGGATTGTATGGAAAAGGGTTAATTAGCCATCAACAATATAGAGAAGTCAAAAAGAATTGTCGTCTTAGTAATGATAAGACTGAACAGGACATGAAGTCTGATCTTAGATCTAAATCTTCCATTCTGATTTGTCTTTGGTGGGGATGAAAACATTTTTGCAAAAGGACTCCATTTTAGTTACAAGCATTTTCTATTTGTTTTCTCCATGTTTCCAGAGGCCCTCAGTCTCTGGGGACAAAAAAATGTAATATTGTTTTGGGAAAAGGTTAACTCTTTACCAAACAACAAAATTTTTGACTTGTCCAAATTGAAAGCAATTACAGACAACAAATTAAATGGGGTTCAAATAAAGGGACTTTTTTTTTCTTTGAAAGGTTAGAAAACATTGTGGAAAAATGAGAAAATGCTGATTACCAGCATTTTCTCTTTTTCCCACAACTTTTTCATAAGGCATTTTCCTGACTCATAAAGATATCTATTAGGATTGTTTAGTAAAGGGTTGAAAAAGAATGAACAGGATTATTACAAAGCAAGAAAATTTCTCCCTTTTCTTTTCAGACCATGCAAGTGGTATATGTCGTAGAGGTGGAAATTTTGGTTTCATCACGCTCTGTCAGTATGGAGAGGACCGGTTCCTGTCTCCTGTAGTTACACAGCTGGTATTTGCTCATGAAGTTGCACATACTATTGGGGCACTGGTAGGTACATTTTGCCACACTCTGTCAGTATGGAGGGGACTGGTTCCTGTCTTCTGTAGTTACACAGCTGGTATTTGCTCATGAAGTTACGCATACTATTGGGGCACCGGTAAATATAATTTGCCATACTCTGTCAGTATGGACAGGACTGGTTTCTATCTTCTGTAATTACATAGTTGTTATTTATGGATGAAGTAGCACATACTGTTAGGGCACCAGTAGGTATGTGTATAATCTGGTACATTTTGCCACACTCTGTCCGTATGGAGAAGACCGGTTCCTATCACCTGTAGTTACACAGTTGGTGCTGATATCTGCTGATGAAGTTGCACATGCTGTCGGGGCACCAGTAAGTATATTCTCGTATGTTTTGCCACACTCTGTCAGTATGGACAGGACCAGTTCCTGTCTTCTGTACTTACACAGTTGGAATTTGATGGTGAAGTAGTACATACTGTTAGGGTACCGGTAGGTATATTCTGGTATATTTTTGCCACACTCTGTCAGTATGGAGAGGACTGGTTCCTATGTCCTCTAGTTACACAGCTTGTATTAAAAATTTTGCTCATGAAGAAGCACATGCTATTGGGGTATCGGTAGGTATATATTGCCACTGTTTTATTATTATTATTTAAAATCTTGAAGTATGGTTGATTGAAGCTTTATCTTTGTGTCGTCTGTTCATTGCTTTCCTTTTTACCAAAACACCTTTACCAAAGGACAAAATTCTAGACCTGTCCAAATTGAAAGCATTTGCAGACGACAAAAGAAATGTGACTGAAAAATTGAAATTTGTTTTGGGAAGGATAGAAAACATTGTGGGAAAAGGAGAAAATGCAGGTTACCAGCATTTTCTCCTTTTCCCACAATGTTTTCAAAAGGCTTCTTTCACAGGGTCGTTAGAAGTCGGGATTGTGTGGTAAAGAGTAAACCCTTTATCAAACTGTTAAACTTGGATTTTTCTAAACTCAAAGCATTTTCAGGTGACATATTAATGTGGCTCAAATGATGGGATTTGTCTTTGAAAGGGTAGAAAACATTGTGGGATAAGGAGAAATGCTGGTCGTTAACAGTTTCCACATAACACTGGGGATTGTGTGGTAAAGGGTTAAATCCCCTTTTCTGACGGTTCCAAATTTATTTTGACCTTGCATGCTTAACCCTTAACTCTTTACCAAACGACAAAATTTTAGACTATTCCAAATTGAAAGCATTTGCAGACAACAACATGATTGTGACTGAAAAAGTGAAATTTGTTCTGGGAAGGATAGAAAACATTGTGGTAAAAGGAGAAAATGCTGGTTACCAGCATTTTCTTTTTTTCGTAAAGTGTTTTCTCTTTCTCAGGGTCGTTAAAAGTCGGGATTGTGTAGTAAAGAGTTAAACAAGCAATCCAAAATTCCACCAACCCTGAGAAGGAAGGCTTTTGAAAACATATTGGAGAAAGGAGAAAATACTGGTTTAAAGTATTTTTTTTTTATTGCCACAGTGTTTTCCACTCTGTTAGAGACAAATACCAGTGTTTGAGCCACACTGAAATTGTTATTGGCAAATGCTTTCAATTTTGACAGGTCTTGTAAGAATTTCTTGTCTTAACCCTTTACTATAAAAGCCCAACTTTTAATGACCCTGAAAAGGAAAGCTTTTGAAATCATTGTGGGAAAGGAGAAAATGCTGGTAGCCACCATTTTTCTCCTTTTCCAATATTGTTTTCTACCCTATCAAAGACAGAAATGATCATTTTAGCAACGTTTAATGTGACGTCTGTTAATGCTTTGAATTTGGACCAGTCCAAAGTTTGTCTTTTAGTAAAAATTAACTGTGTACCAAACAAAAAATATCAATTTGTCCATATTGAAAGCATTTGCGAAAAAAACAAAATAAATGTGACTCAAAAATTGAAACTTGCTTTTTGAAGGGTAGAAAGCAAGGTTTTCAAATGTCTTCCTCATTAAGGTCGTTAGAACTCGGGATTTGTGGTAATTGGTTAAATGGTTAAACAGGATTAACCCTTTACTGCACAATGCCGGCTTTTAACGCCCCAGGGAAAGAAGCCTATTGAAAACATTGTGGGAAAAGGAGAAAATGCTGGTAACCAGCATTTTCTCCTTTTCCCACAATCTCTTCTACCCTATCAAAGAAAAATTGCACCATTTGAGCCACACTGAAATTGTCGTCTGCAAATGCTTTCATTTTGGACAAGGCCAAATTTTTGTCATCTGGTAAAGGGTTAACGTCTGTTGTTTATTTTTCCAGCATGATGATGATGAAGCTGGTTGTGGTGACCTAAGCCATACCACACAGCCTGACGAAGGCTTTTATCTTATGCACAGTATTGCACAAAATGGGAGAGAAGCGAATAACAGACGCTTATCTAACTGCAGCATGGCCCACATGACAAAAACTCTGTCCAACCCTAAATATACACAATGCTTTGTGAGTAAGTAATTAAGTAGATTTTGCTTTACGTCAGGTGTCTTGCAATTTTCTGTATTTCTTATAGTGCTTCTTAAAGGATTTGTGTAGCAATCCCTCTTACTGTGATTGGTCTGGCTGGAACCAAATACTGTCGTATATGTTTTAAATACTCATTCTACATTCAAACCTCGCTTTTGCCACCACTGTATAAACCCTTTACCACACAATCCCGAGTTTTAACAACCCTGAGGAAGAAGCCTTTTGAAAACATGGTGGGAAAAGGAGAAAATGCTGGCAACCAGCATTTTCTCCTTTTCCCACAATGTTTTCTGGGTTACCAAAGACAAGTTCCATTGTTTCAGACACATTTAAATTGTCATCTGTAAATGCTTTCAATTTGGACCACTCTAAATTTTTCTCGTGTGGTAAAGAGTTATACAGTCCTACATGTGTCAATGGTCCTAAATCTAAAACCCGTCGACAGATCCGTATTCTCACAATGATTTCGAAAGCTTTCTTGCTCAAGGTACGTATAACTCGGGATAGGGTTCACTGTTTATAATGTTTCACTGATGTTTTGAAAGCATTGGTAATTAGCATTGGTACCACCCTCTTCTCTAGCCTTTCGAAGACAAAACCTATCATTTTAAACACATCTTGTATATGAGCGCAGGCCAACCTGGGTCAAAACTTATTGGCAATTTTCTGCATGTGAAAGGAGTAGTCGACTTTATGATTCAGTTGGTCGTTGGATAAAATTTGTTATGGATCCATAACTATATGATGACTTGTTTGATACAAGGCATAATGGAGATGCATTAAACCCCCTTTTGCCAGATTGCCACTCACATGTTTTAAAGATGAAATGTTGTCATTTGACACAGAGTCAAAGTTAAAAATTTTCTTTTATGGAAATTGAAATTCAAGAGTTAAAGTAAATGGACCATGCTCTGGCAAAAGGGGGCTTAATGCATCTCTGTGATGCATTATACTAAGCAAGTCATCACATAATTATGGATCCATAAAAGCCACTTTTCTTTGATAATTGATTTAATCATGAGGTAAATGGGTCCTTGGACATACAGAAAATTGGCCAATAGCGAAAAGTTTTGGCCCAGGTCAGCCTGCGCGGACTGCGCAGGCTGACCTGGGTCGATACTTTTCGCAGACGCATTAAGCCCCCTTTTCACAGAGCATGACTCAAATATTAGTGTATTTATGATTGTTAAATTTTTGTAGCAAGTATGGAGCCTACTTGTGGCAACAAGATTGTGGAGGAAGGAGAGGAGTGTGATTGTGGGATGGCCCCTTGTGATGACCCCTGTTGCCATGGCAGAGACCCTAACAATACCTCTAACAGTTGTAAGCTGAAGGAAGGGGCAGAGTGCAGGTATTGAACTGTAACTTTGTTCAGCACAGTCCCAAGTTTAACCCTCTACCACACAGTCCCAAATTTTAATGACCCAGAGGGAAAAGCCTTTTAAAAACTTTGTTGAAAAAGGAGAAAATGCTGGTAACCAGCATTTTCTCCTTATTCCAGAATGCTTACCACCCTTGTGAACAGAAAATTTAGTTTTTGAGTCACATTCCTTTTGTGGTCTGCAAATGCCTATCATTATTATCCATATTTTGCTGCTTGATTGAAGAAAAATCATGTCTGTCAGTGGTGATAGTATTTTGATTTCTGCTAACATTACTGGATGATGTAGTGGAATCCCTATGTGCAAGTTTGTGAGGAGAAAACAGAATGAACTCTAATCTTAACAGATTGAAGTGTTTTTCTATGTATAATGCAAACGCGATAATTGTGGTATTTGTTTACCAATATCAATTGCGAAAATAGTTGTTATTTTACACTGCAAGCAGTGTATCTGCTACCTTGGTATAGTGGTCAGGACATAGGACTGTCGATGAAGAGATTCAAGATTGGTTGATTGATTTAGGAGGATTGCAAATTGATCGCATTCAGTTTATACTTTCAGTGCTTTGATACTTATTTACAGTGCAAGTAATGGACCATGCTGTAACATCCAAACCTGCAAGTTTGTGAGCAGAAAACAGAATGAAGTCTGTCAGAATAAACGGCCTTGTGTAGATGAGCTCTATTGTGAATATCCTTTAGATATCCCTTGTTTCTTACCTGTTAATTGCTTAACATTGAATCAGGACCCATTCACACTTGCTGAATCAAGATTTATAAATTGTAATACATATAGATGAAATCATTAGTAGAGAGACAAGCTGTTCGGTGATAATCCCTTTTACAAACAATCCTGTGTGATGAAAATAGCTTTTGAAAACAATTTATGACGTTTTCTACCTTTTCAAAGACAAGAGTCATCATTTGATCCACATTTAATGTGTCATCTGCAGGTACTTTCAGTTTGGACTGGTTTGAAATTTTGTCATTCAGTCAGTAAAGACTTAGTAAATGACACAACTTTCTTTAGCATGGTCAGGTATCTTCCACAGACTTCCCTTTTTCATGACTCACTTGTGTATAGTGTGTGATGGAACTTACACCCATGCCTATTATTTGATTATTTCCTTGACAAAGCTGTTACTGGTGAGAGGTATGGAGCAGAATGCCCTCCACCTTTGCCTGATCAGATCAGACCTGATGGCTGGCACTGCAGTCAGAATGGCAGAGTATGTGACAGAGGGGTAAGTGTTTACATTGACTAATTACCACCAATAGACATTTAGGGCTTTTCGTAGACAACTTTTTAAATCAGTGTGGCAAAAAAAGAAATTGCTCTAAGCATCCCCTCCTTTATCAACAGTGTTTCTCATGTATGAAACCTTTATTGATGTTGATTGCTCGTAATTATATAACCTCAGTCTTTCAAAAAGGTCTGCTATGAATTTGTTTCAAATGAACTGAATTTTTTTAGCCAGTGGAAAAAAATCTTGTTTTTGCTTTATCAAGGCATTTACTGCTAGAAAGTATCTTACAGAGGAAATCAAGGTTTAACCTTGTACCATATGATCCCAACTTTTAACAGCCTTGGAAAAAAATCCTTTGAAAAATTGAGGGAAAAGGAGAAAATGCTGGTAAGCAGCATTTTCTCTTTTTCCCACAATGTTTTCTACCCTATCAAAGAGAACTTTTATTTAAAGCACATTTGAATTGTCGACTGCAAATGCTTACAATGTGGACAAGTCTACATTTTTGTCTTGTGGTAAAGAGTTGAACTACAAGTTCTTTTAGTCAGATCTTGTTTGATGCTTTCCAAAAAGATCAAACATTGGAGGGAAGGAAAATATCATTTTTAGATTGTGTGGAAAATTTTTACAAACATTTGCTACTTGTCCAACAGTGTTTTCCAAGGGCTGCAAAAAGTAATATTTGTACAGTAACTCATTAACCCTTTACCAAACGACAAAATTCCAGACTGGTTCAAATTGAAGGCATTTGTAGACAACAAATTAAATATGACTCAAAAACTAAAATTTGTCTTTGGAAGGGTAGAAAATATTGTGGGAAAAGGAGAAAATGCTAGTTTTCTCCTTTTCCCACAATGTTTTCAAAGGCCAGCTCTTCCCTTAAGTTTGTTAAAACTCAGGATTGTGTGGTAAAGGGGCAACAGACCACAGAATTTTCAAATTATCCATATTGAATGTATGTACAGAGACTCATATAACTAGAAAGGATTGCTTTCATTTTTAGTTCGGCTCTTTTCAAAGAAAACATTCAGGTATTGTAGTAGCCTCAGCATTGTTGTTGTTTGCATCGTTGTCATGCAAAACCTTTGTTGTTTTGTAATATCTCTCTTATTACTGAAGATTTTTATTTCAAACTTGGACTAGTTGATGGCTATCAAAAGGGGAACCCATACAAGGGCAGATAACCATCAAAATATTTTTGACAATTTTGGCCCTTTTTTTGTTGTAGAATTTTCACTGAAAAACAAGAAACTGCAGCAGGTGTTTGGATCGGCATGCAGTGCTCTTGTTTCTCTTTCAACTAAACCTTTTGAAAATGTCTTCCTCACAACCCTAAAAGACAGGATTGTATGGTATAGTGTGAAGGATTAGCATACTACTGGTTGTTCTGTAAAGTATGGCCACTGTGCACAAGCCACTCCCTATCAAGGCTGACAGCCTTTGTGTCTATTTTCCAGAGTTGTAATAAGTCTATATGTGACCAGATTAACTGGCATGAATGTCAAGTCACAAAGACGGAGGGCAGTTTAAGTGTGGAAGACAAGGAGGAGTTATGTTTCCTTGGTTGTCGTAAGTATATTACTGAAGCGAAACTAATATCAAGCATACTGCCAATAATTCTCAACTTTTGCTCCCAGATAAAGTCATTCTTATACACAGTAAAGTCTTGATTATTCAAAAAGATTGTTTTTTTTGAAGTACACAAACTAAGTATCTACTATATGGACATGTTTGCTGTTTTACTATCCAGACAGCAAAGTCTTAGAATGTTCTAGATTCCAAGCATTTGCAGATAATAAAGTAAATTGGCTCAAGTGATATTTTTTACATTTGAAAGTGTAGAAAAGATTGTGGGAAAAAGAGACTGCTGGCCACTAGCATTTTCTACCCATTCCCACAATGTTTTCAAAAGTCTTCTTTCCTATGGTCATATAAGATGGGATTGTTTTGCGAGTGGTTTAAAAAAGAGTGTTCAGAGCTGTTGCTGCAATCTTTCAAGAAAACAAATCACAATTATAACGATTTCTTTAACCCTTTATTATGCAGTCACAAGTTTTAACAACCCTGAGAATGAAGTCTTTTGAAACATTGTAGGAAAAGGAGAAAATGCTGGTAACCAGCATTTTCTCCTTTTCCCACAATGTTTTCTACCCTATCAAAAACAAATTCTATCATTTGAGCCACATTTAGGTTGTTGTCCGTTATTATGATTTCAATTCGGAAAAGTCTACATTTTCATTGTGTAGGAAAGAGTTAAGAATAAATCACCAATAAATACATGTATATGGTCCTATGCAAATTTTAGTCCAAAATGAGGTTTCGAGTGACAGTTTTGAAAATTAGTATTCCTAAACTCCTAAACAAATTTGCAGTAGATGACTTGAAAAACATCTTTCTAATATGGGGGGATATTGTGGATGTCTCTTTCTGTCACAATATATCCTACAATGGCCTGCTGTGGAGGGCATTCATGTATTATCAAGGTTTAACACAACCATGAAAGTTTGAAAATAACTCAATGAACATTTTTGGGGAAAAAAAAGAGAGATATTTGATTTTTCCAGGCTGTTGTGGCTAGAATACGGCACACAATTACTGACAGTGTAGATTCAAGGATCAGACTATTGAGTGTGATCTTTATCTACACTGGCCCCAAAAGCAGCTGCCGTCGTTGAGGCTACTGGAAGGGTTTTATGTATATGAAGCAGACTTTTTTTCTGAATCAGTTTTATTAGTAGAATACAATGTAGAAAATTATCAGGTTCCCAGTAAAATGGAAACTTTAACGATACATCCTTTCAGTAACAGAGAAAAAAATGCTGTTAAAGTGTATAGAATGGCTCAGGTTTTGGTCATCTGTGTAAACATAGATAAATTACCAATATACATGTATATGGTGTAAAGGATAGAGAATCTCAAGGGATTTGTCCCTATTTTAAACTTTTGTAACAACTGTGATTTCTTTGAAGGCCTCCAAAAAATGCAATGCATTTTCTATCCATCATAACCTGTGCAACCTTGCAGCCATCAGGGGCAACATTTGGCATGAAGATACAAGAATGATTATAGTGTCATAAAATAAAGATGATGTGGGTAAAATACTGGCTGAAAATGAGTATAGATGTATCTTTAAATACTTTTGTGGACAGTGTAGGGTCTGGTCAAGATCAGACAGCACAGAGTGTGAACTCTGAGCTTGGATCTACATTGTTTGATATCTTGGGTGACTTTCTGACAGAAAGAGCTTTGATAATGCAATATCCGAGTCTTATTTATTGACTGAAAATGTACTTTTGGCCAATTTAACCCTTTACCACATAATCCTAAGTTCTGGTGACTCTAAAGAAGAGGGCTTCTGAAAACATTCTGGAAAAAAGGAGAAAATGCTGGTTGCCAGCAATTTCTCTTTTTTCCTAAATGATTTTAGACCCTCTCAAAGACAAATCCCATCATTTGAACCTCATTTATTTTGTGGTTTACAAATGCTTTCAGTTTGGACGGGTCATTAATTTTGTTGTATGGTAAAGAGTGAAAGGTTGGTAAATATTTGCTATCTGTTTCAGAGAAAACCGAAGATTCAGAGTGTGTAACCAGCTATAACGAGACGAAAGTACAACAGAATCCAGAGTTTGCCTATCTGTTACGCAACATGACCTTTTTCAACATGCCATATCTTGTTCATTTTCCTATAGGTATATCTTTTGTTAGTAATATATGGGTTATACTGAGTGGTTGTCTGTCTTTCCATAGATATGGGTCAGGCTCTGTGAAAAGGGGGCTTAATGCATTTGCAAAAACTATCGACCCATGACAGCCTGCGCAGTCCTCGCAGGCTGTCATGGGTTGATAGTTTTTGCTACTTGTAAATATTCTGCATTCCAAAGGCAGTTCTACCTCCCAATCCAGTTGATTGTTAGACAATATGGAATCATAATTATGTGATTAATTGCTTGGAATAATGCATCACAGAGATGCATTAAGCCCCTTTTGCCAGGGCATGGTTCATATAATTTTGTATAATCTCTTTCTCCTCCTAGTTTCAACCACTTTGCATTTTAATGAATGTCTTTCTACCTTGGAAAATGAGGCACCTGTAATCTTGATTGTAAGTGTTGGGCTATTACATGTGTTAATGTCCCATTCAAATCCAGGTAAAAAGTAAACAAAAGATGGATGATATTGATTGAATTTGCGTTTATACACCGTTGCCACTGGTTGCCCATATTGGCAACGCCCCCTGAAGGCTATTAGTTTTGTTACAGAGGTTAGTGCAAGATATATGTACAAGACGAAACCCATCCTAAGTTACACCTGGCTCTTACGAGCTTGGTGAATAGCAACATCACACAGGACCTAGGTTTAATTTCTTATCCGCAAGACTATTGGTAATTTTAGATGGCCAGCCATTGGGCTCAAAACCAGACCCTCAAGTGACCCAAGGCTTGATGTTTACAAGTCCTATGCTTCACCACTTTAGCTTTGTGGGCTGGTCAATGAAATACAGAACCACTAGGCAACCTTTTATCTAGTTTTAAAATTCAATTTTATGCCAGCGACTAATACTTGGACAGACCATGCAACAACAGTCATCTTCACAATAGTTTCCATACTTTTAAATGGTATGATATAAATTCAAATGCACTTCAACACCTGCCTGCATTGTTTACTTTTGGCTGCCACTGCACCTTTAACACTTTACCACACTATCCAAAACTTTTAACGATCTTGAAAAGGACAATTTCAATGTGTCTTAAATGATGTGCCTTTTCTGTGATAGGGTAGAAAACATTGTGGGAAAAGGAGAAAATGCTGGTTACCAGCATTTTCTCCTTTTCCCACAATGTTTTCAAAAGGCTTCTTCCTCAACGTTGTTATATGTCAGCATTGTGTGGTAAAGGGTTAAAAGGTTGGAGTCACAATTATTAATTACATTTGTTCCTTCAGGCTGGCCATGCAATTCGTACAAAGGTTACTGTGATTCGTACTACAGATGTCGCGGGATGGAGCCCGATACGCCCTTAGTTGTGCTGAAAAACTGTTTTATCAGTGGGGACTGTTTTGCATTTATCAAGGTAAATTTCCTTGTATCAAAAACGTATCTTACATTCTTACTTTCTGTCCTGTACTAAACATTCTCGAGTTTCAACGATCCTGATGGAAATGGCTTTTGGAAACATTGAGGAAAATGGAGAAATTGTTGGTAACCAGCATTTTCTTCTTTTCCCACAATATTTTGTATCCTTTCAGGAATTACTTCCATCATTTAAGATTTATTGAATGGTTACTTGTAAAGTGCAAAAGAAAAACAACACAAACATTTTCTACCAGAGAAGAAAAGTAGATACTATTATGTCTTTTCTCACAGAACTTTTTATGCTACTTTCAACATTAATAATCATATCAGTAATGCATTTCCTTGACTGAACCAGTATAAGGGCTAGGCTCTGAGGTGCGTTGCACAGTGAAACTTTCAGGAGAGAGAGACCAAGACTTGTATTCTGGTCGACTCTGATTTAAAAAAAAAAACACATTGATGTTGGCAAGGGTCCCAGTCAATCACTCCCACATGACCCTGTGTCTAAGTAAAATCTAACCTAATGTAGCTTGAATTTACACAGGCAGGTATTTTCACAATTTTATATCAATACGCAAAAAACACAAAGATTTTCATGACACAAACAATTTTGCGTTTACGGTACTATGTTTTAGTCGTATAGAAAATGTTGTGGAAAAACGAGAAATTATTTGTTCCATGACTTTTACCAGAATGTATTCCAAAGTTGTGAACTGTAGGATTTAACCCTTTCCCACACAAGCCCTGGTTTTCACGTGTCTGCAGTACAAGTCTTTTGAAAACACTGTGGGAAAAGGAGAAATTGCTCGTAATAAGCAATTTCTCCTTTTCCCACTGTGTTTTCTACCCTTTTCGATAACTTTCTGCCATTTTCATCAAATTTAAAATTGTCGTCTGCAAACTCATTCAATTTGGACCAGTCCAAAATATGTCGTTTGGGAAAGGGTTAAGAAAATTGTTAAAGTTGTGAATTATTAAATGATATTATTCCTTTTTATTTTGCAGTCTCATCTGTTGGCATGGATAACCCTAGTGTGTTTTGTGTTTGTGTTGATACCAGCTTTACTAGCCAAGTGTTGTGCCATCCATACAAAGAGTTCCAATCCCATAATGGAAAGAAAACATCCCCGACAAACAGTTCAACAATCACTACATCGAATTTCATCATTTAGGGAATCCGTAAACCTTGACAATCTTCAACAATCATTTCACAACTTTAGAAATTCAGTCAATTTTGAAAACTTACGGCATTCATTTAGAGGCCGTCCTGGATCCCGCCCAACAAGTCAGACTCATCCTGATCATGAATTGGATAGATTAAATACAAGTGACGATGCTGATTGTGCTAAAAGTGACCTTAAGAAAGATGAGTTGACACTAGAAATTGATGCATTAACCCTTTCCTAAACGACAAATTTTGGACTGGTCCAAATTGAAAGAGTTTGCAGACGACAATTTTAAATTTGATGAAAATGGCAGAAAGGTCTCAAAAAGGAGAAATTGCTCGTCACGAGCAATTTCTCCTTTTCCCACAGTGTTTTCAAAAGACTTGTACTGCAGACACGTGAAAACCAGGGCTTGTTTGGGAAAGGGTTAAGACAACAAGAGTGGTGAGTGAGGATGAAATGCCAAACAGTATTACAATCATATGTGAAAGCCAAGTTTGTTCCTCAGCTTTGATGACAATGGTAACTTTGGAAACCATTACATCTATAGCTTGATGATTGATGACATGATGTGAGCACCTTGATGTGAATTTGTCAGTTATTTGAAATGAATTTTTCCATTTATTCTTAACCCTTTACCACACAATCCTCAGTGTTATGGACCATGAGGAAAAAAGCCTTTGAAAACATTGCGGGAAAAGAAGAAAATGCTGGTTACCATTTTCTCCTCTTACTGCAAAGTTTTTCACTCTTTTTGATACAAATTCCATCATTTGTACCATATCAATTTTGTCGTCTACCAATGCTTTCAAAATTTGACCAGTGTAAGATTTTGTCATTTTGGTGAAGGGTTAAGTCTTTATCTGATGGAAAAATAATTAACCCTTTGGCTGCTAAGCACCAATCCATGATCTTTTGTGGACAATGTAGGTCAAAATCAGACTGCATATTCTGTGCAGTCTCATCTTTGAATCTACACTTTCCCATAACAAGATTTTCCCCCCCAAAAATATGTATGAAATAGCAAAATTTGGGTTTTTAACTGAAATTTTCATTTCACTTATTTAGCAAGTTAAGGGTTAAAAAAATGTCTACACTGAAAGCATTTGCCAATGACTTATTAGGTAGAGCTCGGATGACGAGGTTTGGCTTTTAGATATCAGAAAACATTGTTGGAAAAGGAGAAAATGCTGGTTACCATTATTTTCTCCTTTCCCACAATGTTTTCAGAAAGGCTCTTTTTCAGGGTTGTAAAAACATGAAATTGTTTTGTAATGGGTTAATATGAAATACACTAGACAGCTTAATAGCTAACTTTTACATGAATTTGTGAAGTTTGTGTAATATGGGCTTGTGAATAGGGAAAGATTAACCTTTACCACATGGCAAAATTTTAGTCTTGATCACACTGAAAGAATTTACAGATGACAATTCAGATGTTTTTCAATAATAGTATTTGTCCTTGAATAGGTAGAAAACATTGTGGGAAAAGGAGAAAATGCTGGTTACCATTTTCTGCTTTTCCCACCATGTTTCAAAAGCCTTCTTTCTAACGGTCAGTAAAACTTGTGATTGTGTGGTAAAGGGTTGTTTTCACTGGTGCTAAAACCCGCAGATACAAAGCTGGGTTACAACTGAATTCCAACAAATTTGTCAGATACAAACCAAAGGGAACTAAGTGGGTTGAAGGATAAATATATCTTATCTCTTTCACTAACCCCCCCGCCGTTCTAGAAATAGATTTTCAATCCTAATGAAAACAATTTTTTTTCATAGTCAAATAACAGAGTAGCACGTTCTGTGCAGTCTGATCTTGATCTTTGCTGTCCACCAAAGCTACTCAAGTCTCCTGGACTCCACTGTCAGAGTTAACCATGCAAGGTGAAAGATGTGCAGATCTCTGTAACTCAGTTTGTTGACTATGGTTTGAAGGTCACTGGTCTGAATCTCAGGAACAGCAAATAATGTAACTTTATTGATACTTTTTTAGGGTTTTTTCCCCACCAGTAAACAGTCTTCTAATGACTTTTCCTTGCAGAATATCAAAATGTAGTTTTATGCAGCTTTGATGACAAAAAACTTATAAAAACATTCTGGAAAAAGAAGAAAATGCTGGTGACCAGTACTTTTCTGTTGTTTCAAAACTAATACTGCAGTTTGATGCATATTTATATTGCACATGCTTTAAATAAGAGCTTTAAATTTTCCTGTCCAGTTAGTACCAGGCCTATATAAATAAAAATGCCATTTTCAGTCTGTAGAAAAGAAGCAATTATTATTGTTAGAACAAAATATCTCAGAAAATATCCTCCAAGTTCCAGTAGTGCAGTCGGTAGCGTATGGTATTTGAGAACAGGGGGTTGCTGGTTCGATCCCTGGCTTGGCCAATTTCTTTCTAAGGACTGATTATAGTCATTGCTACAGGTTTCGTTCCCCTTGTTTTGACGATGATTATGTGGGAAAGCAGCCAGTGGTTTGGAAAGAATATTGTGCGGAGTACTGGTAAAATAAACTCCAGGAAAGCATGGATAGGTGTACTGGCTGCCGCAATATAACTGAAATAATGTTAAAAATGGTGTTAAACACCATACAATCAATCAGCTAATCTCACAACATATCCAACAGTGTCTACTTGTATCAGTCCACCAGTTTAGATTGCCTGTCCTGTGCAGTCTGATCTTGATCTACACAGCCTGCTGAAACCACATATTATGAACATAATGCTCGGTATTTCAACTGCTAGAACCTTTGAGACATGCTCTGGCAAAAGATGGTTTAATGCATCGCCGTGATTAGTTATGACAAGCAAGTCATCACATGATTCTGTTTCCATAAAATCCATTTTGTCAAACAACCGACTGAATCATGAAGTAGAATGTTTTTTTGACATGCAGAAAATTGACAAAATGCAAAAAGTATTGACCAAGGTCAGCCTGCGCAGGCTGACCTTTGTCAATACTTTTTGCAGATGCATTAAACCCCCTTTTCACAGAGTAGGGCTCATTTATATGTTTAGTGTTTACTATAATCAAAGTGATTAAGTATTTTACATTTAAATATCTGAAGGATAAAATTGTTTATATTTTATACTTGTTTGCATTTTTATACATACTGTTTATCAAACATTCAATTCATTGAATAAAAAGTACAAAAACTTAATTGCACTTATTTTTTGTTTAAATTTTTTTCTATTTCAACAGAAATATCAAATCAATCAGTAACAGCACAAGCTTCTATTTCATAGAGGTTGTGTCTTCATAAATATGCATGATCAAGGACTTTAACCCTTTCTTAAACGACAAATTTTGGACTAGTCCAAATTGAAAGAGTTTGCAGACGACAATTTTAAATTTGATGGAAATGGCAGAAAGGTCTCAAAACGGGTAGAAAACACTCTGGGAAATGGAGAAATTGCTCGTTATGAGCAATTTCTCCCTTTCCCACAGTGTTTTCAAAAGACTTGTACTGCAGACACGTGAAAACCAGGGCTTGTTTGGGAAAGGGTTAAAAGCTACCAAGTAAAGACCCAAATCAGTTTAATTATTTACTTTCTTCTATTTTTAACTAATACATAACTACTGGAATTGATGCACAGAAAAACCATTTCACTAGAAGCAAAAATACAATTGTTTAGAATTTCAATGTACATCAAACCTCAGTGGCCGGCCACATAATATCAACCCTTTACTATATGACACAATACTAGACTGGTCTAATTTGAAAGTGATTGCAGGCGACAAATTGTATGTAGCTAGAATGATGATTTCTGTCTTTAATAGTTTCGAAAGCATTTTCAGCTTTTCCCACAATGTTTTCAAAAGGGTTGTTAAATGTCAAGATCATGTAATAAAGGGTAAATAAGCAAGCATATAATTATTGAATTCCAAGAGAAGGCAAATATGTTATTAAAATATGCCTGCATTAAGCAGGCACTTGTCTTAAGCAAGCACATTCTACGTACACCACAGTTGTTTTATTAACCCTTTACCCCACAGTCCAGAGTTTTTACAACTCTGAGCAAGATATCTCTTGAAAACATGGTGGGAAATGGAGAAAATGCTGGTTGCCAGCACTTTCTCCTTTCAACACCATGTTTTCTGCCCTATCTGACAAATTCTGTATTCTGAGCTACCTTTAATTTGTTGTCTGCAAATCCTTTAAATTTGGACAAGTCTAAAATTGCATTGTGTGGTAAGGGGTTAAAACAGATGGGACTGTATCTCTGATACTGAAATAAGCACAGAATTAACAGCATTTTGCTAGATATATTTCATCTGTTGACATCCTCACCTTCCATTTCATTTTCTTCTACATTCCCCACATTACTTTCAGCACTTTGATTTACTCCATTTGTATTCACTGCACTGTTGGTTCCACCCATTGTGCTCTCTGAGGTATTGTTGGTTCCAGTTTCAAGAGGATTTCTATCACTTCCAGAGTCTGTTGTGCTACTGGCAGATCCTGACATACTAACAATTTCAGTTCTAGGGTTAACACTTGCACCTGAGGTTGCTGCACTCTTATCTTGGTCTACAGTGTCCTGTTCACTAACAGTTTCCTTACTAAGGCTGTCAGTTGCATTAGAGGTCACCTTTCTCTCATCTGAATTCTGTGAATCTCTTGTAATATCAGCAGACACACTTGTAGATGAACCAGGTTTGGTTTCAGGGGTGCGCTCACCTGTCTCCAGATATTTCTCCCACTTTTTGAGTCGTGCTTCTCTTTCTTCCTCTGTTTCAAGAACTTCGTACTTTGTTTTACCGTCCCATGTCTCTGCCAGGACACGCCTCTGTGCAAACCACCGCTGATGCAGATTCTGGACACATGTGTCAGCCTCCTCTGCCTCTTTGAAATGTACAGACACCACCCCATCTAGATGTCTCTGCAAAAGAAAGTAGGTCATTACTTTTTGTTTAACTCTTTACTGAACCCCGAACTTGTTCACTTGTCCAAACTGAAAGAATTTGCAGACGACATATTAAATGTAGCTTAAATCTTTACCAAACGACAAAATTTTAGACCAGTCCGAATTGAAAGCTTTAGCAGATGACAAAATAAATGTTACTCAAAAATTGAAATTTGTTTTGGGAAGAGTAGAAAACATTGTATGAAAAGGAGAAAATGCTGGTTACCAGCATTTTCTCCTTTTCCCACAATGTTTTCAAAAGGCTTTTTTCCTCTGGGTTGTTGAAAGTCTGGACTGTGTAGTAAAAGGTTAAATGAAGAAATTTGAATGCAAAAGGGTAGAAAACATAGGGGGAAAAGGAGGATAAAATGCTGGTAACCAGCATTTTCTCCTTTTCTCACCATGTTTTGAAGAGCCTACTTCCACAAGGGTCGTTAAACTTTGGGATTGTGTGGTAAAGGATTAACCTTAAATCCAAATTGCAACAAATAAGTTTTCGAGAGCCTTCTTCCTTCAGGGTCGTTAAAACTCAGGATTATGTACTAAAGCGTAAACCTTAAATCCAAATCATAATCATAACGACCATTTTCAGTCAAAAATATCAGAACAGAGAGAGAAGGACATGCAACCAGCCCAGTGTCTGTATTCACCAACTGTGCTCTAATCTAGTGAACCATGCTCTGGCAAAAGCGGGTTTAAAGCATTTCTGTGATGCATCATACCAAGCAAGTCATCACATAATTATGGAGCTATAAAATCAATTCTGTCTAACAACCGACTGAGTCATGAGGTAAACTTGTCCTTGGAACTGCAGAAAATTGACCAATAGCAACAAAGCATCGACTCAAGTCAGCCTGCTTGAACTGCACAGGCTGACATGCACTGATGCTTTTAGCAGATGCATTAAAGCCCTTATTCTATGAGCATGGCTCAATTGTAAATTTCAAAACATTCCATTTCAGCTGATCGGAGTGCTAGTCCAGAAATTAAGAATTTGATTGTTGTGAATGGTTGATGAAAACTGTGTCAAGTTCTCCAAAACCATATAAACATCTCTTCCATGGAAATTTTTCCAAAATTTCTTGTTTCATGGAGAAAATGGAGCCAAGAATAAGTCATACAAGTTAGACTAGCATCACTGTCTCTTGGTGAGGATCAAATGTCACAGGAAAAGAAACACATAAGCCAGATCATAAATGGTTCTCACTAACCCTTCTCTCAGTTCTAAATCGAAGATCAGACATCTGATCGGATGGATCAGGTGGTTTCAGCAAATCGAAAGTTCAATCTTTGACTTTAGAAAAAGAGTTTATGTTTGGTAAACAGGGACCCAGGACTCAAATACTGTACATGACTGATTTATTTTCCATTTATTTATCTTCGCCAGTGGTTGCCCCTGAAGGGCGTTAGTTATGTTACAGTAGGGATAGTGCACGATACAATACAACACATTCTAAGTTTTGCCTGGTTCTTTAACATGCTCATTGTATAGCACCTTCACGCAGGACCTTGATTTCAAATCTCATCCAAAACACTCGGTAATTTTAGATGGCCAGCAGTGGGGCTCCAACCCTCACCCTCAAGAGGTCCGAGACTTGATGTTTACAAGTCCTATGCTCTACCGCTTGAGCTATTCGGGCTGCTCAATGCCAGAAATTTCCCAAAATTCTACCTACAAAGCTACCAAGCCACTTATACGTCCACTTCTGCCTGTGTGTCAGGTTTATCATGACAGTAAGTGGTGGCCTCTGCCCTGATTTAGTTGACAAGTGAAGAACAAAACAACAGAAAAGTTATGAAAGCTTAAGAGCCACGATGGCTCCATATTGCTTATCATCTGAGTTTATGAGAACAGAATTGGCAAATACCTGAGGGGAAAAGGATGAAACCTAAAGGGCAGGCCCAGTGTATACCCCTAAAAACATGATAAAACATGAAATGTATAACTTAAAACAGGTGTACAAACTCAGATGAGCTGAAAAAACACTAAACTTTTTACCAGACCACAAAATTTTAGAACTTGCCTAAATTGAAAGCTTCTGCGTACAACAAATTAAACATGGCTCAATTTATCGGAATTTGTCTTTAAAAAAGTAGCAAACTGTGGAGAAGGAGAAAATGCTGGTTACCAGCATTTTCTTACCAGCATTTTCTACTTTTTCCTCAATGTTTTCAAAAGTTTTCTTCCTCGGGGTGTTTATACACAGGATTGCGTGGCAAAGGGTTAAGGTTTACTTACATCATAGACGACAATTTTCTTCACATCTCCATACTTAGCACATTCTGTTCTCATCTCATTCCTGAGTGTGTTGATCTTTGTTGGATCATCCTGGAGAAAAGTTACATCAAAGTTCAAATTATGACGTTTTTACAACAAAAGTGCCACATGCAGGTGCCTAAGCTTGGCTCTCTGTGTTTTTTTTAAGTAAAAATGTGACATAATTATGACAAAAATGTGTTGAATGTTATCTGCCCTTCTGGTGTGGAATCCTCTAGTAAACAACTAGCCCAAGTTTGAAGTAAATATCTTCAATAAAAACTGAAATATGAGAAAATGTCAAAGTTTTACAAGATGACGACAACATGGCTATCTGGTCTAAAGGAAAGAATAAATAGAGGATATAGAGAATAGATGGTTGGTGTCTTTGATGTGTTAAGTTTATCGGGCAAGGCGGAGGAATTTATCTGGTGAGCCGAAGGCAAACCGGATAAATTCCGGAGCCGAGCCCGATAAACTTAAACCATCCAAGACACCAACCATTCATTCTATTTATCCTGTCATACACTGTAAATGAACAAAACAAAAAACAGACATCATACAAATACTGTACCTTTTATTCAATATCTTATGGTTCTGATACCATAAAATTCCAGAGCCGAGCCTGACAAAATTTCCTGGAATCAAAGACACTACTGTCTATTCTTCAAATTTTCCAATCCACTATACTATTCTGTTTATCTTGTTTCACATTTAAAAACATAAATCTGACTAGACAGAATATTTCACTCGATATTAAGGTATGCAGCTATAATAATGACATCATAAATGATATTGACTACGTCATAAACGTGACGTAAACCCTCGGAAGAATGTTGTGGCGAAGAATTCAAATTTATTTTAAATATTAAGAAAAATCAACATGTGTACCGAATTTTAAGCGATAATTATACTTTGAAATATTGATTTCGTGTACCGGCACCTAAAAAAAGGAGTTCCGGCTGGTCACATGACCAACTAGCCTAATAAACCTTGATCACGTGACCAACTGACATAATAAACCTAGTCACATGGTCAAGTGACCGTATATCACCAAATATATATGACCCCCTATTATATGACAGAATTTTTAGGAGGTGACAGAATAAATAAGGTTTTTCAGGTGAAAGATCGAAATTTATTTCATCAAGTGAACATCATTGGTAATATTTTCACGAGTGGTGCAGCCATGAGTGAAAATATTATCGATGATGTTCATGAGATGAAATAAATTTTGATCTATCGCTGAAAAAAACAAATATTCTATTTATTTCATGCTTCTAACCCCTATTTTGTTGGAACTTCCATAAAAATCAAGTATAATTGTTGTCTGCAATTCCCTGTGGCTCATCCCCCTCACATAACAACGCATTACAGTATTACCCAAAGTGCAAGAAATATAGCGTAAATTACGTCACATTTCCCTCCATTTGAATAGCACGCACTCATTACCTAGGTAACTGGTGCGCAGGAACTACTGTTTCTGCCTTCAATTTAAGACTTAGAAAATATAAAATTGGATTTTCACTGGTTGTAACCATGAAATATCGAACCACAATCCATTATTTCTTGATAAACTCCCAAAAAGCATGAAATAAAGAGTTTTATCTAAAAGACTAACGATTAAAACATTCATGAGCCTTTGAAAG
The DNA here is from genome assembly GCA_945859785.2 of Tridacna gigas. Taxonomy (NCBI): domain Eukaryota; kingdom Metazoa; phylum Mollusca; class Bivalvia; order Cardiida; family Cardiidae; genus Tridacna; species Tridacna gigas. Next base: position 7,645,705 of record OX244031.2, on the reverse strand, counting down.
TCGTACTGTCAATCCTTTACCAAACAATCCCAAGTTTTCATTACAAAGATGGAGAAAGCTTGAGAAACTATTGAGGGAAAAGGATAAAATGCAGATAACAAGCATTTTCTCCTTTCCATAATGTTTTCTTACCATTAACATACAAATACATCAATTAAGCCGCATGCTTTTTGTTGTCGGTCCATTTCCTTTAAAAGTATAAACTTTTGTGTTTTGGTAGACAATTAACTTCAAACATGCTTTCCTAATAATCTTCGATCAGCCTAATAACCCACCTTAGCAAGTTCAAAGCACACCATCAAAATTATTCTTCAAATAATTGGACAGTGTTGGTTAGGCTATTTCAAAAATATCATATAAAACCTTTTAAACTTTTATGCCACTTACCAAACACACCCACCCAACTCCCGCCCCCCCCCCCCCCCCAAAAAAAAAATGTACATGTGCATGTCTATATTTCAAAAGCAAAGTTGTAGAAATATAATCTACTGTATATTTACATACCTCAAAATCTTTTGGATCAAAAATATTTTTCAGAATGACAACTTTTTCATGTTTCTGCCTGGTTCCCACAGGACGTTCAGGTCTCCAGTCAAATAGTCTGCAAAAAAAGAAATTGTAAAGATCCTTTCAAATCAGAATTTCTATCAGGTGTACTAAATAGTGACTGAACAGAATTTTAACCCTTTGCCACACAATCCTGGGTCCGTATTAACCTACCATCCTTAAGAATATACTTAGTCTTACTCTTCAAGATTTTTGAAATCTGAAAGTAACACAACTCTTGACTGGCTAAACCATTTGGTTTAACCAATCAGGAGTTGTGTTACTTTCAATTTTAGAAAATTCTTGAGAATAAGACCAAGAATGATTGGTGAATACAAACCCTGTGTTTTCACGACCCTGGATAAGAGGCCTTTTGAAACTCTTGTGGTAACAAACATTTTCTCCTTTTCCAAGAATGTTTTCTACCCTGTTAAAACACTTGAGTTCATTTATACCACTTTCAAATTTGTCATGTGCAGATTGTCTCCATTTGGAAGTGTCTAAAATTTGTCATTTGGGAAAGGGGTGAGCAGACAACTTTGAAGATATAGTAGTACATTGTATATCAAATATCAATATGATTGATTGATAAAATTTAACCCCTCACATTAAAGCCAAGGATTTTTTCTCCTTTTTCATCAATATTTTTCTGTATCGATTACTGCACACACACAAAAAAACTTCCACAGAATGTAATGTTTCAACTAATTAATCTGTTATCATGTAAGGTATCTCCTGTAAAACACAACAAAGTACAGCTTACACGATACAGTAACATTTGAAAGAAAAGACAATCATTTTCTGTCTATGAGGTTTTCACAGACTGTTTAACCCTTTCCCAAACGATAAATTTTAGACTGGTCCAAATTGAAAGAGTTTGCAGATGACAATTTTAAATTTGATGAAAATGGCAGAAAGTTCTCAAAAAGGGTAGAAAACACTGTGGGAAAAGGAGAATTGCTCGTTACGAGCAATTTCTCCTTTTCCCACAGTGTTTTCAAAAGACCTGTACTGCAGACACGTGAAAACCAGGGCTTGTTTGGGAAAGGCTTAAAGCAGTGGAATAAAATCCTGTCATTCTTTGCCAATGTATCAAAGCAGCAAAGAAAACTCAAACAACTCTTTACCACACAATTACAGGTTTTAACGACCCTGAGAAAGAAGCCTTTTGAAAACATAGTGGGAAAAGGAGAAAATGCTGGTAACCAGCATTTTCTCCTTTTCCCACCATGTTTTCTACCCTTTCAAATAAAAATGCTATCCATCGAACAACTATTAATTTGTCGTCTGCAAATGCTTTCAATTTGGACTTGTCTAAAAATATGTCGTATAGTAAAGAGTTAAATCTTTACCAAATGGCAAAATCTTAGACTAGTCCAAATTCAAAGCATTTTGCAGACAACAATTTACATGTAGCTTAAATAATGAATTCCGTCTTTGATATGGTAGAAAACATTGTGGGAAAGGAGAGAATGGTGGTTACCAGCATTTTCTCCTTTTCCCTCAAGGTCTTCTTCATCAGGATAAATAAAACTTGGGATTGTGCTCAGTAGGCACAGTGGATATGAGCTATATTTCAAGTTGGTTTAAATGTTTACTTTGATTTTATTAACCCTTTACCAAACAATCCCATGTTTTCACATCCCTGAGGAAGAGGCCTTTTGAAAACATTGTGGGAAAAGGAGAAAATGCTGGTAACCAGCATTTTCTCCTTTTCTCACAATGTTTTCTATCCTGTCAAAAAACTTTAAGTTCATTTGTACCACTTTCAAATTTGTCATCTGCAGATGCTTTCAGTTTGGAAAAGGCTAAAATTTGCCATCTGGTAAAGGGCTAACTGTCAACTGTAGTTAAAAAAAAAACATGCAAAATCTGAACAAAAAAAAAAATCCCAAAAGTCCAAGTCTACAACAGATAAAATATAAGAATTTGCTTACTTTTCCTGTCTTTCTTTGAGCTTCTTTTTCTCTTTATTTGTCAGTTTTTTCTTCTTCTTGGATGGGTCATACTCTCCTTTCATAGAAAACTGTGCCATTTCTACTTTTACAGTACTACCCCTGAGTTCACTTCCATCCAGCAACTTCAGGGCCAAATCCACAGATTCTTTCTGCAACAGTTATTATATTGATACTTCACTGCATCATTTAGAAACTAAGAGAAACATAGCTACCCGTAATTACGATTAAATTGAGCCATGCTCTGAGAAAAGGGGGCTTAATGCATCTGCAAAAAGTATCGATTCAGGTCAGCCTGCGCAGGCTACGAAACATTTCGCTATATGTCAATTTTCCGCATGTCAAAGGACCATTCTATCTCCAGATCCAGCGATTGTTAGAAAAAAATGGATTTTATTCATCCAAAATCAGGTGATGACTTGCATGGTGTCATGCTATAATGGAGAGGCATTAAGCCCCCTTTTGCCAGAGCATGGCTCAATTATTTGAGCCATGCTCTGGCAAACGACGGTTTACAGCATGTCTATGATACATAATACCAAGCAAGTCGTCACATAATTATGGATGCATAATAGCAATTTTGTCGAACAACTGACTGCTTCACTGAATCATCCGGAAACTAGGAGAAACATAGCTATGTACAGTTAAATAAATCATTTGTGCCTTGCACTGGCAAAAGAAAATTTACAACATCTCTGTGATGCCTTATAACCAAGCAAGTCATCACATAATTATGGATCTATAACACCCATATTGTCAAACAACTGACTACTTCACTCAATCAATTGGAAACTAAGGTATTTTAGCTAGGTCTAGTTAAATAATTTGTGCCATGCTCTGGCAAAAGAAAGTTTACAACATCTCTGTGATGCATTATACCAAGCAAGTCGTCACATAATTATGGATCCATAACATCCATTTTGTCTAACATCCGACTGCTTCACTGAATCATTCGGAAACTAGGAGAAACATAGCTATGTACAGTTAAATAAATCATTTGTGCCTAGCTCTGGCAAAAGAAAATTTACAACATCTCTGTGATACACGATACCAAGCAAGTCATCACATAATTATGGATCCATTAACATCTATTTTGTCTAACAACTGACTACTTCATAGAATCATTTGGAAACTAAGAGAAACGTAGCTACATGTATGTACATTAAATCATTTGAGCCATCCTCTGGCAAAAGACAGTTTACAGCATTTCTGTGATACCAAGCAAGTCATTACATAATTATGGATCCATAACATCCATATTGTCAAACAGTTGACTACTTCACCCAATCATTTGGAAACTAAGGTATTTTAGCTAGGTCTAGTTAAATAATTTGTGCCATGCTCTGGCAAAAGAAAGTTTACAACATCTCTGTGATGCATTATACCATGCAAGTCGTCACATAATTATGGATCCATAACATCTATTTTGTCTAACAACTGACTACTTCATTGAATCATTTGGAAACTAAGAGAAACATAGCTACATGTATGTACATTAAATCATTTGAGCCATCCTCTGGCAAAAGACAGTTTACAGCATTTCCATGAAAGTCATGACATAATTATGGATCCATCATTTCGTTGAACAAGCGACTCAATCATGAGGTAGACTGATCCTTTGACATGCAGTCTGGTGAAACAACAGAAATGCAGAAGTGACATATTGCAGGTTTAACTCTTTACCAAATGACAAAATTTTAGACTTGTCCAAATTGAAAGCATTTGCAGACGACAAATTAACCCTTTCCCAAACGATGAATTTTAGACTGGTCCAGATTGAAAGAGTTTGCAGACGACAATTTTAAATTTGATGAAAATGGCAGAAAGTTCTCAAAAAGGGCAGAAAACACTGTGGGAAAAGGAGAAATTGCTCGTTAGGAGCAATTTCTCCTTTTCCCACAGTGTTTTCAAAAGACTTGTACTGCAGACACGTGAAAACCATGGCTTGTTTGGGAAAGGGTTAAGAGTAGATCAAATGATGATTTCTGGCTTTAATAGGGTAAAAAACATTGTGGGAAAAGTAGAAAATGCTGGGTACCAGCATTTTCTCCTTTTCCAACAATGTTTTCAAAAGGCTTTTTCTTCATGGTTGTTAAAAGTCGGGACTGTGTGGTAAAGGGTTAATGTAGATTTATCATCATAAGCTGCAAATTTGTTCCATTTAGAAATGAGCCATTCTTATTTCAGAGGGGGCTAAATGTATTTGTAAAAACATCAACCCAAGCCAGATTGTGCAGTCCACTCAGGCTGACCTTGGTTGAACCATTTTCCTAATAGTCAATTTTCTGCATATCAAAGGACCAGTCTTGATTCGGTCATGATTTAGCCAACTGGGCACCCTAAGTGTCTTGCCAAAGGATACCATAATATAAGAAGCACCACTAGCAAACCAGAATGTTTTACAAATCCAACACCTTTATTACTATGCTGCAAAGGATGATCCTTAATGATTCTTCAACATTTAGCTATAATCCTCCATAAAAAAATATCTGTATTACTCAATATTTGCATTTCCAGTACCCTTTAGGCTGACGGTTTTCAGCAATGTACAGTTAGATATGTGGTCATTAGTTCCACCACCATATACAGTAAGATCGTAGTTTTAACTCTACCAAACGACAAAATTTTAGACTTGTCCAAATTCAAAGCACTTGCAGACGACTAAATTAATGTGACTCAAAAATTTTTAAATTTGTTCTCAAAAGTGGAAGAAAACATTGTGGGAAAAGGAGAAAGTCCTGGTTACCAGCATTTTCTCCTTTTCCCACAATGTTTTCAATAGGCTTTCTCTGTAGGGTCATTAAAATCCGGAATTGTGTGATAAAGGATTAAAACTTTGCGAGGAAAGGAGAAACTGTGCAAAGCAATTTTTCTTTCTGTCACAATGTCAAATGTGTCTTTGTGATAAATCTTTGTGAAATAATCAATACTGATTACACATTTAGTCATCAAAGTTATCTGCTTAAACCTTTACCACACAATCTCGAGTTTTAAAAGACCTGGGAAAGAAGCCTTTTGAAAACACTGTGGAAAAAGGAGAATGTGCTGGTAACCAGCATCTTCTCCTTTTCCCACAATCTTTTCTCCATTTTCATCATCTAGTTTCATCATTTTAAGCAGCTTTCATTTTGTTGTCTGCAGGTGATTTCAATTGGGACAAGTTTAGAATTTTTTTGTATGGCAGAGACATAATTATCCCCAACCAAATGACAGAATTCTAGAATTGTCCAAATTTGAAGCAGTTGCAGAAGACAAATGGATATGAGCCCTGCTCTAGCAGAAGGGGGTTTCATGCATTTCCATGATGTATTATACTAAGAAAGTCATCACATAATGATGAATCCATAAAATCCATTTTGTCTACAAATAAATTGAATTATGAGGTAGAATGTCCTTGGACATGCAGAAAATTTACCAAAAGCAAAATGTTCCAACACAGGTCAGCTTGTGCAAAGTGCGGAGGCTGACCTGGGTCGATACTTCTTGCAGATGCATTAAATCCCCTTTCACAGAGCATGGCTAATGTCATTCAAATAATGACATTTGAGTATTCCCCCTCCCAATAACTACCTTTATATAACAACATCTTCCATCCCCTTTGGGCTGACCATTCTCATCAAAGTACAGTTTAAGTTTAGGCTGCTTGGTTCTAGGATCATGCATGACCAGACCATATTTGGTCATCATCTCTTTAAACTCCTCCAAGGTGATATCAGTGGGAAGACCTGACACATACACATTAGTGTTGTCTTTATCTTCGATTTGAAACCAGCCCTCTGAAAAAAATACAGTAAGTCCTCCACTGCATGTAATGACATCATCATTTGACCAAAAGTTGGTACCAAAAATGGCCTTTTTCAATTCTGGAATTCAATGAAAGTCTGATAGTGAGATCAGGCCAATAAGGCTGATGCCCAATCAATTCAAAGCCTAAATCATTAATGGCAGCCTTGGCCATGACAGACTTGTGAACAGGGGCATTGTCCTGATGGGACAACACGCCTTTACTGAGCCACTTGTCTTGTTTAGAGTGCTACCTCTTCGACATAAACTGACAAAATTACACCAGTGTTCTGGTACACAGCCATAACCCTTTACCAGATGACAAAATTTTAGCCTTGTCCAAATTGAAAGCATTTGCCAACGACAATTTCATTGAGGCTCAAATGGTGCAATTTTTCTTTGATAGGGTAAAAAACATTGTGGGAAAAGGAGAAAATGCTGGTTACCAACATTTTCTCCTTTTCCAACAATGTTTTCAAAAGGCTTCTTTCCTAGGGGCGTCAAAAGGTGGCATTGTGCGGTAAAGTGTTAAATAGTCATTGAAGAGTAGGGCTGAAAAAGGACAACCCTGTATAACTCCTTCAATACAAGGCTCACAACTTATCAATCAGCCCTGTTATTTCTAGACAAACCAAAACTTGTACTGAGCGAAACAAAAGAAAAAACATTGAAAGGGAAGGCAAATTCCTTTCTCGCTGATATATGGAAAACGTTTTGGGCATTGTCCTACAGGAAGTTACACTTTTCCCATGATGTTTTCTAAAAGTACTATGTAACAAGGATGTAGAAGGTGATATTTATTCGGGAATTTCATAAGATTCACAAACCATCTTTCTTTTCTTGCACTGGCGCTTTTCTTTTTTTCTTCTTTTTTCCATCTTGTTCTTTCTCTGCATCTCCGTCTGTGGGAGCCTGTACAGTGGTCTGTTGGTCGAACTGCGCCATACAGTCACCATAATAATCATGGTAATCAGTCCCATAGTAATAGGACCAGTAGTCGTTATACGACTTCTTCTGCTCTTCCGTGTACTTTTCCATATCTTCTTTGGAATCTGCAAATCAATATATGAACCCGTGCTCTTTGAAAAGGGGATTTAATGCATTTGCAAAAAGTATCGACCCATGTCAGCCTGCGCAGTACGTGCAGGCTGACATGGTTCGATACTTTTTGCTATGGGTAAATTTTCTAGATGTCCAAAGACCATTCTATTACAGGATTCAGTGCTAAAAACTAAAATAGATTTTTAGGGGGTTCATAATTATGTGATGACTTGCTTGGTATAATGCATCACAGAGATGCATTAAAACCCCTTTTTCCAGAGTGCTACTCGTACGTTTTTGAGTGATAGCATATCTTTCATCTATACAGCCATACCAGAGCACCAAATAAATGGACATTTACAGTCGGGAAAAGGACCGCAACATTGCAAATTTTGTATGGAGTTTATCACATGTGATAGTCATTCTGTCCTTCAATTGGTCAGCTATTTTCATGCAAGAGCAAAATGTCATTTGAACTCTTTACCAAACGACAAAACTTTGGATTGAACCAAATTGAAAGCATTTGCAGGCGACAAACTAAATGTTACTAAAATAATGATGTTTCTCTGTAAAAGGGTTGAAAACATTGTGGGAAAAGAAGAAAATGCTGATTACCAGCATTTTCTCCTTTTCCCACAATGTTTTCAAAAGTGTGATGTACAAGGGTGGTTAAAAGTTAGGATTGTGTGGTGAAGGTATCTTTGTTGCTAATTTTAGAGACAAAGACTGGTAGCATATTTGCTGTTGCAACACAAACCTGACTGATATTCAGATGATTGGTCTGTGGACGCAGATCCCTGAAGATTACTTTCAAGGTCTTCCAGTTTTCCAAACACTTCTTCTGTCGTGTCCTCTTTCTCTACTGTTTTCTTCTTGTTTAACACCATCTCTTGCTGCAGTTGGGCAGCATAATAATTCTAGGGAAAAATGATGAACCGTGCCATGTGAAAAGGGAGCTTAGTGCATCTGCGAAAAGTATCGACCCTGGTTAGCCTGCGCAGTCCGCGCAGGCTGACCTGAACCAAAACTTTTTGCTACCGGTCAATTTTCTGTAAGTCCAAGGACATTTCTACCTTATGATTAAGTTGTTTAAAAAAAGTGGTGATTATGGATCCATAATTATGTAATGGCTTGATAGGCATCGCGCATCATGGAGATGCATTAAGCCCCCTTTGATCAGAGCAAGGCTCTGATGTATTTGTAGTGGAGAGCAACCTCATATATTAAGCTCTGTGTATTTGGGACATGTAATCACTACATTAACTCTTTACCAAAAGCATGTTACAGGCATATTCTTCCATTCCCACAATCTTTTCAATAGTCCTCTTCTATAGGGTCTTTACAACACAATTCGGATTTTAATGACCCCGAGAAAGAGGCCTTTTGAAAACATTGTGGGAAAAGGAGAAAATGCTGGTAACCAGCACTTTCTCTTTTTCCCACAATGTTTTCTAACCTCTCCAAAACAAATTTCAATTTTTCAGTTATATTTATTATGTTGTGCAAATGCTTTCAATTTGGACAAGTCTAAAATTCTGTCGTTTGGTAAAGAGTTAAAACTGTTGATTGTGTGGTATAGAGTTAATAGCCAGAGCCTGAGTGGACGACAACTTAACTCTTTACCAAAAATGACAAACTTTTAAACTTGTCCAAATTCAAAGCATTAGCAGACAATAAATTAAATGTGATTCAAATGATTAAATTTGTTTTGATACAGGTAGAAACATTGGAGAAAAGGAGAAAATGCTGGTTACCAAGATTGTCTCCTTTTCCCACATTGTCTTCAAAAGCCACTATTTTAGGGTCTGTAAAACTTGGAATTATTTAGTAAAGGGTTAAAGTGTAGAAGAAACAAGAGCAAAGCATTCTGGTGCAAATGCTTGGCTGCAGTTACTTTAGAAATAGATTGATTTTCAGTGAAAATTCTAAGTAGAAAAAGGGGCATAACAAAAATATTTTGATGGTTACCTGCCCTACTGATGTGGGTTTCCCTTTTGATACGTAACAACAAGTTTGAAGTTAATATCTTCAATAATGACAGAGATACTATAGAATGTCAGAGATTTTCCACGACAATGACATTGCAGATGACAACGGCAGGCTATGACAATACCTCGACGTTTTCTTCAAAATCAGCAGAACTAAAATTTAGAAACCACTGAAAAATGGAGCCATTCCTTTCTGTGGGCATTTTTACCCAAACTGTTGCCACGAAAATGTCTAAGAAGAACTCCAGATAGAGGGAGTGATTTTAATTTCAAAACTGAAAGTATTAATCATTCTCCACTAAACCCTATGTTATGGGTACTCATTAGAATTGTCTCATGAAGACAATTCTAATGAGCACCCACAACATAGGGTTTGGAAGAGAAATAATGGATTTAGAATACTATCACTCCCTTTACCTGGAGGTCTGTAAAGAAGTCATCTGAATGATGCCTTGACAGTGCATATATCTATCTATGTGATGTTTACACACCTGGTAGTAGTTATAGTATTCTGCTTGCTTTTGTTCTTCTGTCACACCTTCTCCTGATCCTGACTGGACACCATAGTTCATCTGGTAGTGTGCAATGAAGTCTGCATCTACCTAAAATGATTCATTTCATCGGCATGTTATTCTGTTGATAAATACTTCACTGATATTAAAATTGAATTGATACTTCATCATTGCTCTTTCTTCTAAAAGAAAGTTATTCATTTAAAAAAAAATGAAAAACTGACCAAAATCTTTAAAACGATATCTAAGAGGCATCATGAAAACATGACTTGACCCAATATAAGCGTAAAACTCAGTATTATATATATGGGGTTTTCCCTGGACTTTGTCACATGGGGGTCATTTGACCCTCTTCAAGTGAAGTTAAGAAGGCAAACATCTTAAATTTTAGGGGTCTTCAGAAAATTTGGGGGTCCAAATTCAAAGAAACAGGGGGTCAGGGAAAACCCTAGTAAATTATGACAAAAACATAAGTGATACTAAAAACCTTCCAAAAGAAGATTACAAGAAGAAATACTTACTTTAGGAAACCAGGCTTTTTTCGCAGCATCCCATTCATACACAGTACCATCAGGGTCTACTTTCTCTTTAGGGTGATCTCCTTCTTTTGCTAGTCTTTCTTTCTCCAATCTTTCAAGTTCTAATTGCTCCTCGAAATCAATGTCTCCCATTGCTTGGCCTCTTTCTACAAAAAAGTAACATCTTTCAAATTACAAACGCGTTTTCTTACATATAACTATACATGGGGAAAAGAAAAGTTGGATAAAAAGCAGAGAACGGTATATAAGCCCTATAATCTTGAACGGCATATAAGCCTATAATCTTAAGTTGCGATTTCAGTTTTTAATACAGATACTACAAAATATGCCCAGGCTATATCTGTGACAAAAGGAATAATTTAATTTCAATAATTTGAAAGATTATAAACAATTGGAAATTGCACGAAAACCCATTACTATTCAAACTACTCCCCCAAAAACCTTCGTGTTTTACTATGTAAACTGAGTAAAAAACAAGGTACATGATACATATCCGTCTTCTAAAACACAGGAGAATAAATAAGCGATCATACATAAAATGTAAACCTATCGTGACTTAAAATCGGCTGTAGCAGCGTAGGTATAACGAAGTCCTTTTCAGCTAGACGCATGGGAAGTGAACTCGCACAGTTAATATGCGGAATTCTGCAGGTATCTGCGGAAAAAAATTGTAAAGTGTAGAACGTACTTCTGAACTCAAGTGAACGACGACATCGATTTTTGTTTCCCTGTGGTTTCAAGCATTGTCTCAAATGCCTTTTTTCTCAGGGTTGTTAAAAGTCGTGCTTATTTGGTAAAGATATAAGGAAAAGTATTTTTCAATCAGGAAAACACATCTAAAAGATTGCTATTTCCGGGATGTTCTAGCCAGAATAAGTCTCAAAGTAGTGGACAGTGTAGACCATGTATTAGAATGTGTTTTGTGCAGTTTTAAGCTTGATCTACACTGTTCTCCCAAAAAAAACCCACACTGTAAGGTGGGCTCATAGCTCATTTGCCAATATATAAAAGGGGTCACGTCAGGAAAGGGAGGATTTGCTAATAATTAAAGATTTTCTCACTAATAAATCATGTGGGGGGGGGGCATTCATTGAGCCATCCATTCATATTCACGAATAAAGGAAGGCAAAAGTTTAAACTTTGTGGATTGCTTAAAAAAGTATTTGGATCCCTATTCAAAGGTACACAGGAGGCCATGGTCTATGGGAGAAAACTCATACAATCTTATTTTCGATTTACTAAGAGTGACCTCCCTTGCAGCAAAAAGGGTAGCAAATATCAGGGCTTCTCGTCGGAAGTAAATGTGAATTAATGAATAAGTGGAACGGTTTTTTTTTGCAAATTTGCCACGAATTTCACAGGATTTTCCTCCTTGACCAGTATTAATATATAGGCCTATAGATAACTTTAATACACAATTTTGCTTCCATTCACGACATTAAGTTATGAAATGAATTCTGCTCATAGGCGAATTCGGTTGCAATCAATAAAAGAACCTTTTCAGAAAACGATTCCTGTTCATTTGTGTATTTCCTAACATTGGAAGTTTTCGCAATGAATTTTTACATCATCGGTCGAGATTACTCAACGAATATGACAATATTTGTCGATCGAACCAGGGATCGTAAATTACATTTGTTATAACTGATCCCTGATCGAACCAAAGCGAACGGAAAGACACTGACACAGGTCTGGATTTTCAAAGTCGGGGCGTATGCTTAATGAAACAAACGATCACATTTACCTTTTTCTTGTGTACATGTTTTATAACTTTGATTTTATTAATATTCTGGGAGAAATCTTAACTTAAAACCAAACAATTAGCTGTTACTTCCCACTTAAAAATTTTGGCGGTTGCTTTGTTTACTCACTGTCCTGAAATCTACGGGAGACTACCGTTATTTACAACATTTCATTCATGTCTTTAGCTCAACATTTTCTTCATTCTAGTGTTATGATACCTTCTGAACTGCGAGTGTTCATGATCCTAACATAAAAATATTATTCAATTCATTTGACTTGTCAAAACAATCATTTTTTAACACTGATCGTCTTCATAGACTTTTAGGGTTGATTCGTCTTTGGTTTTACACTGTAACCAGTAAAAGGAATGTCACTCTTGCATGATAGACGGAAGTTTAGTAAGAGTTTTCTCCCTTAGACCGTAAATCATTCACATAGTCTCGATCCCGTTTTAAAAATGAAAATCCGTTTTGATAAATCGAAAAGGGCAAATATGCTGGTAAACGTGTATATCAATAAATTCTATTTTTACTGGAAATTGACCCTTTTTTTCATTACAAATACGAAAGTAAGCTGAAATATCTTAGTAATGATTATTACCTGTGTAATTCTTCTTTGCCTCCAAGTGAATAATTTTCCTTTCAGTTCTTTGCTATCAAGTGAATGATTTTCCTTTTTTTCCTTTGTTACCAAGTGACTAGTCTCATTTTCTTTCTTTTGCTTCCAAGTGAATGGTTTTCCTTTTGTTTCTTCTTGGCAACAGAGAGAATATTTCCCTTTTTTTTTCATGCCATGGGTTAATCCTTTATCACACACTTATCATAAAGACTGAAAGAAGCCTTCTGAAAACACCGGAAACTGGTAACCAGCATTTTCTCCTGTTCCCAAATGTTTTCAAAAGCCTTCTTCCTCAGGGTAGTTAACCCTTAGGCTGCTAAGCGCAACTCAAGGACTATTAGCGGACAGCGTAGATCAAGATCAGACTGCACAGAACATGCATCATACTCTGTACGATAAGGAGATATCTGTCCTCCAAAAAATAGCCTTTGAAATAACAAAATTTGGGTTTTTACCACCGGCTTGAAAGTTTCATTTCACTTATTTAGCAAGATATGGGTATAAAACTAGGAATTGTGTGGTAATGGTTTAACCCTTTCCCAAACGACAAATTTTGGACTGGTCCAAACTGAAAGAGTTTGCAGACGACAATTTTAAATTTGATGAAAATGGCAGAAAGTTATCAAAAAGGGTAGAAAACACTGTGGGAGAAGGAGAAATTTCTCCTTTTCCCACAGTGTTTTCCAAAGACTTGTACTGCAGACACATGAAAACCAGGGCTTGTTTGGGAATGGGTCCAGTCTGCCTTTGCCCTTGAAGGGTAAGAACATTCAGCTAATTTGAGAGACTGTTGTTTTGAATGGTGCAGGCAAGAAAAGCAAACAAGAGCACGGCATGCAGTTGCCAGTGCTCAGCTATGGTTGCTTAACCCTTTTCCACACAATCCCGACTTCTAACGACCCTGAGGAAAAAGCCTTTTGAAAACATCGTGGGAAAAGGAGAAAATGCTGGTAACCAGCATTTTCTCCTTTTCCCATGTTTTCTACTCTTCCCAGAACAAATTTAAATTTTTGAGTAACATTTATTTTTTCGTCTACTGAAGCTTTCAATTTGGACTCTTAAATTTTGTCGTTTGGTAAAGAGTTAATTTTCAGTGAAAATTCCAAGTCAAAAATGGGGCATAACTTTGTTAAAATACTTTGATGGTTACTTGCCCTTGTACAAGTTTGAAGCAAAAGTCTTCAGCAAGAAGAGAAAAGTTATAAAATGTCAAAGTTTTCCACGATGACACGGACAACACCTGTGACCAGGGCTAAGACAATACCTTGATGTTTCTTCTTTGAGCCGAAAAATTCCAATGGAACTCTTTGATAAACAAGAGCTCCATGGAGCGGGTTAGTACAACTATATCCGAAGGAAACAATCAAGAGCATGTCACCTTTATACCCTGCTGTGACCTTGACCTTTGGGCCTTTGTCTGCATGCCATCTCAGATGAACAGATGTGTGAAATATTTTCAAATTAAATCTTTACCACACAAACATAATAAAGACCTGTCAAAATTGAAGGCATTTTCTGACGACAGTTCAAATGTAGCTCAAAAGCTGAAATTTGGCTTTGCTAGGGTAGAACATGTTGTGGGAAAAGAAGAAAATGCTGGTTACCGGCATTTTCTTCTTTCCCTATGTTTCTATAAGGCTTCTTCCTCAGTCCTTAAAACTCAGGATTGTGTGGTAAATGTTCAAGACCACAGATTCAATGGATATGGAGGCACATTTCAACAGCATGTGACCCTTGAATTCCCATAACCTTGACCTTTGAGCCTGGCGTCTGAAACCCCAACTCTGCAAGTTCAATGTGCTAACACAAGTGAAAAACTTTCAGAAAGCAAACCAGGCACTCAAGAGATATGTAGCAGACATGATTAACCCTTTCCCAAACGACAAATTTTGGACTGGTCCAAATTGACGACAATTTTAAATTTGATGAAAATGGCAGAAAGGTCTCAAAAAGGGTAGAAAACACTGTGGGAAAAGGAGAAATTGCTCGTTATGAGCAATTTCTCCTTTTCCCACATTGTTTTCAAAAGACTTGTACTGTAGACACGTGAAAACCACAATCCCGACTTTTAATGACCCTGAGGAAGAAGCCTTTTGAAAACATTGTGGGAAAAGGAGAAAATGCCGGTAACCAGCATTTTCTCCTTTTCCCACAATGTTTTCTAATCTATCAAGGACAAATTTTGTCATTTGTGCCACCTTTAATTTGTCGTCTGCAACTGCTTTCAATTTGGACCAGTCTAAATTATTGCGGTTTGGTAAAGACCTAACCTTTTATCACACAATGCTGACTTTAAATAACCCTGAAAGAGGAGGCTTTTAAAAACACTGGGAAAAGGAAAAAATGCTGGTAACCAACACTTTCTCCTTTTCCCTTAATGTTTTCTACCCCAAGTTCACAAATTTGATACCCAGGACAGTGTGTCAACTTTAGGACAGCTCATTTGGCACAAGTACTGGTGAAGTTTCCAGGAAGCAGAATTGAGAGAGATTAGTACCAAGTTACAAGAATTTGTTTCTCAAACAATGTGAAATCAATGTGTTTTAAAGTAAAGACAGAAATCATCACTTAAGCTATGTTTTGATTTGTCGTCTGCAGTTGCTTTCAATTTGGTCTAGTCCAAAATTTTGTTTGGTAAAGAGTTAACCCATTACCACATAATCTAGACTTTTAACGACCCTGAGAAAGAAACCTTTTGAAAACATTGCGGGAAAAGGAGAAAATACTGGTAACCAGCATTTTCTCCTTTTCCCACAATGTTTTCTATCCGATCTGACACAAATATCAATTTTTGGGTCACATTTATTTTGTCGTCGGCAATTGCTTTCAATTTGGTCTAGTCCAAAATTTTGTTTGGTAAAGAATTAAAGAGATGTGATGTTTTACCCCTTCTTTGGAATCTGAAACCCTGGCTCTATCTGTTGTCTCATCAAGGTGAATGTGATTGTGTGTGAAATATTTTCAAAAAGGGACATAGAGTTAAACTTTTTACCAAACTACAAAGTTTTAGACTCGTCTATACTGAAAGCATGAGTGGATGGAAAATTTAAGTGGTTAAAATGATGGAATTTGTATTAGAATGGGAAGAAAACATTGTGGGGAAAGGAGAAAATGCTGCATTTTCTCCTTTCCCCACAATGTTTTCAAAAGCCCTCTATATCAGGGTTGTTAAAATTTGGGACTATGTTGTAAAATGTTAGAAGATATGGCGTGCAAGACACAAAAAGGGGCCTTCGGACATTTGCATAAAGTGCCGTCTCGGATTAGCCTGCGCAGTCTGCGCAGGCTAATCCGAGACGGCACTTTACGACTACATAAGGTTTTTTCATACAGTAGACTTTCGTGAAACAGAAAATTGCACAAAAACAGAAGTGTCGTCTCAGATTAGTCACAGACTGCACAGGCTGATCTGGGACGAAACACTTTTACGCACATGTCCGAGGGCCCCTTTTCGTGTGTTGCATGCCATATGTGGACAACACAAATTAAGAGAGCATGATATAAAGCACCTGCATAGCTAAGTACAGACATAAGATTTTGTGTAACTTAACATACAAAAGTATCAGTCGTGAGTAAGAACATAAGCCAAAATCTTGAGGCATTTTTTGTATTGCATCGTCATAGAGGAAGAAATTTGAGAAAAACATAATTATCCTCACAGCTATCCACAAAAGTCATAAATTTCATTTTTTGACAAATATTTTTTTTTTCTTCACATGTACAACTCCATATTTGACAGAAGCTGCTGACATATGAGATGATGTAAAGCTCGAGAAATGTCGGATAAATGAGCATAAATTATGTCATATTTCCGTCTGGCTGCGCTGTTTACCTAGGTAACTACTGTTTCTGCCTTCAACCGAAGAGTTACGGAAATATTTACTTACGCAAATTCAGTTACGAAAGTTTAGTAAAACAGATTTATGAATTTCATTAATCTGAGTGTATGTGAAAAGTTACGAAAATTCTTACGCAAAAACTTATGAATAGTTTGTAAAAACAGTACCCAGAGGAATAACATAAAACATCCTTCTTGGAAGTATAAATGATGACACAACCACAGCTTTCAAGAATAGTTACAAGATTTATTTGACAAGCTCAGTGTGGTTAAAGATTTGCACAAAGTACAAAATATCACTCTCTTTTTATTTACAAAAAACATGATGACAAAAGAAGTAAAATGTGTTGATTAATCTTTTTAAACATAATCCTGAATTTTTACAACCTACGGGAAGCCCTTTGGAAACTTTGTGAGAAAAGGAGAAAGTGCTGGTCACAACATTTTCTTCTTTTCTCATGTTTTCTTGCCTCTCAGAGACTAATTCCATGATTATTTGAGTCACATTTATTTTGTCGTCTTCAAATGCTTTCAATTTGGACCAATCTAACATTTTGTTGTGTGGTAAATGGTTTATTTGTTGCAAGTTTTAACATAAAAATCAAAGCAATACTTCATGATATACCAGTATTAAGTCACATGAAAAAAAACAAAAAAGAATCATTAACGAGGGCTAAAATCTATTATGTAAGGTAAAGTAAAATACTGGTGGTTTTGTAGTTTTAAAAATTTTTATAGGAAAAAAATTAATAATATAAAATATATATTTGAAACTTCTATTTACCAGTCTTGTTTTAAAAATCCAATATACCAGTGCATAATAAATTATGTACACAGTAACATCTTAATAATTTGGACCATGCTCTGGCAAAAGGGGGCTTAATGTATGTCTGCGATGCATTGTACCAAGCAAGACATCACATAATTAGGGATCCATAAAACCCTTTTTGTTTAACAACCGACTGAATCATGAGGTTGACTGGTCCTTGGGCATACAGAAAATCAACCAATTGTGAAAAGTTTAGGCCCAGGTCAGCCTGTGCAGGATGACCTGGGTCGATACTTTTCGCAGGTACATTAAGCCCCTTTCTTTTACAGAGCATGGCTCATTTCAATGTGCATGGAACCTATAAACCAGTTCAAATTAATAACCCTTTGCCAAATAATACTGTGTTTGAAGTACCCTGAAGAAACAGGTTTTTGCTTGTCACTGGCATTTCCTCCTATTCATGTACAGGCCTCCAGATAAGAGGGAGTGATAGTATTCTAAATCCATTATTTCTCCTCCAAACCCTATATTGTGGGTACTCATTAGAATTGTCTCGATGAGACGATTCTAATGAGTACCAACAACATAGGGTTTAGTGGAAAATAATCAACATTTTTAATTTTGAAATAAAAATCACTCCCTCTATCTGGAGCTCCAATGTAACATTTCTACCCTTTCGAACAAAATCCACACCATTTGAGCCACATTTGTCAGGTACAACTGCTTTCAATAGACACAGAGCTAAATTTTTCTTTAATTTATGGTAGAGGAAAAAGGATGAGTGAAAATATTTGAACTGTCTTTACTTTTCATGCATATTCATGTCTAAATATTTTTTGCCCTATGAAAAAAAGTGTAGCAGCAGTTCTGCTAGCCCATATAAGCAGACAGACTATTAAACTCTTTACCAAACGACAAAATTTTAAACTGGTCCAAATTGAAAACATTTGCAGACAACAAAATAAATGTGACTGAAAAATTGAAATTTATCTTGGGAAGGCTAAAAAAACATAGTGGGAAGAGGAGAAAATGCTGGTTACCAGCATTTTCTCCTTTTCCCATAATGTTTTTAAAAGACTTCTTTCACAGGGTCGTTAAAAGTCCGGATTGTGGGGTAAAGGATTAAGCAAATACTTAATCCTTAACTCTTTACCACACGACAAAAATTTTAGACCAGTCCAAATTGAAAACATCTGCAGACCACAAAATAAAAGTGACTCAGAATTAAAATTTGCTTGGGGATGAGTAGAAAACATTGTGGGAATAGGAGAAAATGCTGGTAACTCCTTTTCCCACAATGTTTTCAAAAGGCATCTTCTTCAGGGTCATTAAAAGTCGGGATTGTGTGGTAAAGGGTTAACTCATTACTGAATGACAAAATTTTAGACCTGTCCATATTGAAAGCACTTGCCTTTAAGTGTCTTAAATGATGGAATCCATCTTGTAAAAACCGAAAACATTGTGGGAAAAGAAGAAAATGCTGGTTACAAGCATTTTCTTCTTTTCCCCATGATGTTATCAAATGCCCTGCTCATAAGGGTTGTTAAGACTAGTGATTGTTTGGTTAACCCTTTACTGCACAATGACGCCTTTTGATGCCCCTGGGAAAGAAGCCTTTTGAAAACATTGTGGGAAAAGGAGAAAATGCTGGTAACCAGCATTTTCTCCTTTTCCCACAATGTTTTCTGCCCGATCAAAGAAAAACTGCACCATCTGAGCCGCTTTGAAATTGTCGTCTGCAAATGCTTTCAATTTGGGCAAGGCTATAATTTTGTCATCTGGTAAAGGGTTATGGGTTACAACAATATTTTGAAATCAGTGTATATTCCTATGATTCAAGTCTCTCTGCATGCATCAAATATCACATAACAATAAAGTAACAATTTGACATGTTTCCCCACATAACAGAAATACCAATATATCAGCTAACTTTCTTCAACAACGACTGGGATTCCTGCTCCTTGTCTACTTCTTCCTCCTCTCTTCCCTCTTCATTCTCATCTTTACTTCCTGTATCAACTTCCTCTTGGTTTTCCTTGTCCAGTAAAGCACTAGTTTCTGTGCTCTCAGATATATGTGTCGGCAGGTCATGGTCATCCTGTGGTCCTTCTTCCGAATCCTTTTGGTCTATTTCATCAGATAATGGCTGCTTTTCATTTCCATTTGGCTCTTCTTGTAGACTGGTTTCTCCTGTGATAGGTAGTTTATCAGTAGTTTTAATACTTGTAGTATTACCATCATCGTTTTCTTCAACTATTTCAGATATATTGTCTGATGCAGTATGCTGCTGATCGGTGATCACCGGATTTATTTCTTCTAGATCACCTCCCACTTTCCCATCAGATGTTCTTTTCTCAAACGCTTTCTTGGCGATATCAAGTAACTGCGCCGTTTCTGACTTTCCAGTTTGTTCAACCAGCTTTCGAAACTGGCTGTCTCGCTTTTGCAGTAAAACATAAGGAACATCAAACTCTGCCACATGACCTTCATCCAGTAGCTAGAAATAATGAAAATGTCAAAACATAGCATTTAACTTTTTCCCCAAAAATCATTTTTTAGATCTCACACAACCTAAGTCAAATTACACAAAAGACATACTTCAGAAAAAAAGCAAATAACAGTAATCAAGAGTATTGAAAACATCATAAAGAAAGGAGCAATTGCTTGATACAAGCAATCTTTCATTATGCAAAAATGTCTTAAAAAGGTAACAACAGTAGGGACGCGAGTTATTTTGTACAGTAATAGGTCAAGAAGATTTTTTATTTGCCTTGCAACACTGGAGTTAGAAGGATAGATAATACAAGAAGGACTGACTGAATCGTTCATTGTTTCAAAGTTTTCATTTCTTTGTCTAACAACTTCAACGATGTTTTGCTAAGCCCCAGTAGCGCAGTTGGTAGCTTACAGGGCTTAAGAATGGGGAGGGAGGGGGTTGCTAATTCGAATCCCAGCCAATTTCTTTCCCAGGATTGATGATTATCATTGCAATAAGGATTCCTTTCTCTCTCACCGCTAATCCTTGTTTCGATGATGGTTATGTGGGAAAGCAAATCATGGTTTGGAAAGAATACTGTGCAACATACTGGTAACAGGTACTCCAGGAAAGCACTGATATGTGCACTAGCCACCATGATATAACTGAAATAATGCTGAAAATAGCGTTGAACACCATGCAATCAATTATCATCGTTATCCTTTCCTATTCCACTAAACAAAAATCTTGTTACTTGTATACAGTGCTTTCACCTTTCATCACCATGTTTTTTATCCTTTCAAAGGTAAGTTACATCTTTTGATCCACATTTGATTTGTGATGTCTGAAAATGCTTTCATTATGGTTGAATCTGAAATTTTGTTATTTGCAGTATTAACACTTACAACACAATCCCCAGTTTTAACTCTTTACCACACAACAAAATCATAGACTTGTCCAATTTGAAAGCAATTGCAGACGACAAATTAAATGTTGCTAAAATGATGTTTTTTGTCTTTGATAGGATAGAAAACATTATGGGAAAAGGAGAAAATGCTGCTTACCAGCATTTTCTCCTTTTCCCATATTGTTTTCAAAAGGCTTCTCTTTCAGGGTCGTTAAAAGTCGGGATTGGGTGGTAAAGAGTGAATGACCCTGAGAAGGAAGGTTTTTGAAAATATTGTGGGAAAAGGAGAAAACACAATATTTTCTATGCTGTCAGATATCTCATTACTTTAGCCCTATTAAATTTGTCGTCTGCAAATGCTTTCAGTTTGGCTGAGATTAACATTGGTTGTTCAGTAAAGAGTTAAACTTACGAGCAGTCTATCCGAGTCCATGATAGTGTTCAGTCTGTGAGCTATAGTAAGTACAGTGCAGTTGTTAAACTTCTCTCGTATTGTCTCTTGTATAAGTGCGTCTGTCCTGCAATACAGCATGTAACATGTTCAGGAAGAAGTATGTATGTTACGGGGAAATGTGACATGCATAGGGAAGAGTAACATGTACAGGGAAGAGTAACCTCTAAAGTAGTAAATATTACTGTCCTCAGATGCGATCTATTTTTAGACAGGTCGCCACCAAGTACAGAGAAAAAGTAGTAAATATTACTGTCCTAAGATGCGATCTATTTTTAGACAGGTTGCCACCAAGTACAGAGAATATGTAGTAAATATTACTGTCCTCAGATGTGATCTATTTTTAGACAGGTCACCTCAAAGTACAGAGACAATCGTAAGAAAATTGAGCAAAATCTTCTCACTGATTTTGTGTGCTTGTCCTTAGTTTAACCCTTTCCCAAACAACAAATTTTGGACTGGTCCAAATTGAAAGAGTTTGCAGATGACAATTTTAAATTTGATGAAAATGGCAGAATGGTCTCAAAAAGGGTAGAAAACACTGTGGGAAAAGGAGAAATTGCTCGTTACGAGCAATTTCTCCTTTTCCCACAGTGTTTTCAAAAGACTTGTACTGCAGACATGTGAAAACCAGGGCTTGTTTGGGAAAGGGTTAACAACTTGCCAAAGTCTGAAGAAAATATCTTCAGTAATAACAGAGATATTATAAAATGTCAAAGTTTTCACACAGGGCTGACACCAGGGCTACGACAATATCTCAATGCTTTCTTCGAAAACAGCCGAGCTAAAAATAATTTACAGGATAGTCATACAAGTGGGTTTATAAATAGCACTGTTTGTGAAAGCTTTTATACCTTGGGTCAACATTAGCTGTGGCTTCGTCTATCATCAGAATCTTGTTGTCCCGGAGAATGGCTCGTGCCAGACATATCAGCTGTCGTTGCCCAACACTGAAATTAATCCCTCCTTCAGACACTTCCGTGTCCAGTCCATGTGGGAGATCTTCAATGGCTTGTTTCAACTGAACCTGTCAATAAACAAGAGCACAGCATGTGAATGCCAACGCTTGGCTGCAGTTGCTTTTAGAAATGGATTGATTTTCCGTGAAATTTTAAGTCCAAAAACTGGCATCAAATATTTTGATGGTTACCTGCCCCTCTTGTATGGGTTAACAACTAGTTTGAGTTTGAAGTAAATATCTTCAGTAATGACCGAGTAAATCATAAAATGTCAAAGATTTTGCACAACCATGATGCGCACAACAGGGCTATGACAATACCTGGATGATTTCTTCAAAAACAGCCCTGATAAAAATGCTGGCTACCAGCATTTACTCCTTTCCCCACAATGTTTCATAAATATTCCTTCCATAGGGTCATGAAAATATAGGACTATTTGGTAAAGGCATAAATTTGCCCTTCTTAATCTTTAACTCGTTACTTAACCCTTTACCACACAATCCTGACTTTTAACAACCCCGAGAAAGAAAGCTTTTGAAAACATTGTGGGAAGAAAAATTACTGGTATTTATATCAAGAACAAATTTGGCAATTGAGCCACCTTTAATGTGTCTGTAAATGCTTTCACTTTGGTCAAATCTAAAATTACATTGTGTGGTTAAGAGATACTGTACTGTTTTTCCCTATAGAAGACCACTGTAGAAAACATTTATGAGGATAGAAAGATATTGCTTCTTTTGCAATGTTTTAAAATTCCATACAACTGCTTTATCTTAAAAAAAAAAAACAAAAAAAAAAACAAAGATAGTGTCTCACTTGGTACAGGTTAAACCAAATGCTTTTTGGGCACATATACATGACATTAAACATTAATAAATCTTTTGGACAAAAACTACATTTATTATTTTTAAGGGGGAGGCGCTGGGGGATATAATGTTTTGTGTTGTTCATATGTCTGTCTGTCCATCCGGACAGATATCTTCTAAAATCCTTGATGAATATGAAACTTCATACATGTTTTCCTTATGATAGTCCCCCGATACCCTTTTTTAAAATGTTTTTCAACTTAATAATGTGTCATGGAAAAAAGGGGGCT
The DNA here is from genome assembly GCA_945859785.2 of Tridacna gigas. Taxonomy (NCBI): domain Eukaryota; kingdom Metazoa; phylum Mollusca; class Bivalvia; order Cardiida; family Cardiidae; genus Tridacna; species Tridacna gigas. The sequence goes on along the minus strand of OX244031.2, from coordinate 7,622,484 downwards.
TGATGTTTATTTCCACTTCAATATGTACTGGAAGTGATATTATTGTCTCTGACAAGATAGATAAAATTTTGATAGAATGCAAGAAAACTAGTCACCAGCATTGCTTCCTTTGCCCTAGAAGTTTTCAAAAGCTTTCTTCCACAAGCCATAAAAAATATACCAAATCTTTTCACTAAAAATTGATGTAGTCTTACCTCTTCAAGAGATTTCCAGAGTACGTCATCACTATGGTTACTAAATGGATCTAAATTTCGTCTCAAAGTTCCAGTGAATAAAACAGGGTCCTGCAAATATTGACAAAATTCAATAATATAGGGTAATTATGTCTCATTTCTACTATAAATGTTATTCAGGAAAAGAGTTTACGGCTGAAGGAAAAGTCTCTATACAGGTTACCAAGAAAGAAATTAAAAACCTGTAGTGATGAATTGCTACAGTCAAAATCTTTCAATCTCCCAAGTATCAGGTGCTGCATGCTGCATTCATTTACCATTCGAAACTCAACATTTTTCAGTAGTGTTAGCCTCTTAGCCCTTTACCACACAGTCCCGACTTTTAACCACTCTGAGTAAGAAGGCTTTAGAAGACAATAAGGGAAAAGGAGAACTTCTGGTAATCATCATTTCTCCTTTTCCCACAATGTTTTCTACCCTATCAAGGTCATCTACAAATGCTTTCAATTTTAGACAGGGCTAAAATTTTGTTGTCTGGTAAAGGGTTAATTTGTTGTCTGCAAATGCTTTCAGTTTGGACCAGTCTAACATTTTGTCGGTTGGTAAAGAGTTAAGGTATCTTAAGATTTTGCACCAGAATTTCACAAAGGTTTGTGGGACTCACATGATCAGTAACATGTGCTAATAATGTAAAATTGTGTTCAAATAAGTACATGAACATCATATTTAATCTTATTAAAATGGACAGAGTTACGAATTTCAAAGCAACAATCTGCTAACTAAACACAAAATTTGCGCCTTTTTAACTCTTCACCACATGGGAAAAATGTAGAATGGACCAATGTAAACACACTTGCATACAACCGTTTAACTCTTTACCAAACGACAATATTTTGGACTGGTCCAAATTAAAAGCATTTGCAGACGACCAATTAAATGTGGCTAAAAAAAATTGCATTTCTTTCTGAAAGATCAGAAAACATTGTAGGAAAAGGAGAAAATGCTGGTTACCAGCATTTTCTCCTTTTCACACAATGCTTTCAAAAGGCTTCTTTCTCAGGGTCGTTAGAAGTCGGGATTGTGTGGTAAAGAGTCAAATGAAGCTCAAATGATGGAATTTGTCTTTGATAAGGTAGAAAACATTGTGGGAAAAGGAGAAAATGCTGGTTAACAGCATTTCCTCCTTTTCCCACAAGGTTTTCAAAAGGCTTCTTTCTCAAAGTCACTACAAGAAGGAATTGCGTGGTAAAGGGTTAACGCATATACCCATTTAGTTTCTTTACATTTGTAGGGAAAAGTATATTTTGTAGTCCTTATCAGTGCTTAACCCTTTACCACACAGTGCCTACTTTTAACGACTCCGAGAACGAAGCCTTTTGAAAACATTGTGGGCAAAGGAGAAAATGCTGGTAACCAGCATTTTCTCCTTTTCCCACAATGTTTTCTGTCCTACTGAGGACAGAAATCATCATTTGAGCTACATTTGATTTGTCGTCTGCAAATGCTTTCAATTTGGTCCTGTCCAAAATTTTGTCGTTAACAAAAACTTCAGTTAGCATCAAAAGAAGGCCCCCCCCCCCCTTCAGCCAGTAAAGACAAAACCCTTTCCAAGCCAGTGGCTGCTTATCCACAATCAAAATGGAAATCAAGTAACAGTAAGTGAGGAATGAATCTTGTTGCAATGACTTTCATGATAATATTTTCCTTCCCTTCCAATGTGCCAAGCCCCTGTAGCATACAGACTTGAGAACAGGAGGTCGCTGGTTCGATCCCCGGCTTGGCCAATTTTTTCCGAGGATTGATGATAGTCATTGCAACAGGATTCATTCCTCTCTCATCGCTGACCATTGTTTCGATGATGGTAATGTGGGAAAGCAGCCAGTGGCTTGGAAAGAATATTGTGCGGAGTACTGGTAAAAGAAACTCCAGGAAAGCATGGATAGGTGCACTGGCCGCTGTGATATGACTGAAATAATGTTGATAACGGCGTTAAACACCATACAATCAATCAATCCCTTCTAATGTCTAGCCTTGTGAAGGTTTGTAATACTTTGGGTAGGTCTACAGGTCTTCAAATACCTTATCTCTATACCAAACCACAGAATTCTAGGTTTGTCCAAACTGAAAGCATTTGCAAATGACAAATAATAGGTGGCTAAAACGACAAAATTTGTCCTTGAAAGGATAGAAAACATTGTGGAAAGAGAGAAAAATGCTGATTACCAGCATTTTCTCATTTTCCCACAATGTCTTCAAAACATTTCTTTCTCAGGCATTGTGTGGTAAAGGGTTAATACAGCAAAGGGATGTTTACCTGTGGAATGATGGATATCTTGTTCCTAAGATCATGCAGGCCAATTTCTCTAATGTTGACATCATCTATATAAATATTTCCCGAGGGCTCCACCAGTCTAAACAGCATTGTTATCAGTGAACTTTTACCTGCGCCCGTTCTACCCACAATACCAATCTGAAAGAATAATGAACATAACATTATTTCTTAACCCTTTACCGCACAATGCCGCCTTTTGACGCCCCTGGGAAAGAAGCCTTTTGAAAACATTGTGGGAAAAGGAGAAAATGCTGGTAACCAGCATTTTCTCCATTTCCCACAATGTTTTCTACCCTATCAAAGTAAAATTACACCATTTGAGCCACACTGAAATTGTCGTCTGCAAATGCTTTCAATTTGGACAGGGCTAAAATTTTGTCGTCTGGTAAAGGGTTAAGACAACTTTGTCCTTCTTGCAGTAAACAACTTTTGAAAAGATTGTGATTTTAAAAAAACAACTTTGTCATCTTTTGCTACAATATTTTCACATATACTTCTGAACTGAACCAGAATTCAGGTTTATTATCCATACTTTAACCAACTTCTTACCAAAAGATAAAATTTTGAACTCATCCAAATTCAAAGCATTTGCAGACGACAAATCAAAAGTCACAAAATGATGGAACTCACCTTTCATAGGGTAGAAAACATTGTGGAAAAGGAGAAAATGCTGGTTCCCAGTATTTTCTCCTTTTCAAACAGTGTTATCCCAAGTTTTTTTCCTCAGGATTGTCAAAACCTGGGATTGTGTTGAAAAGGGTTAACAGGTATTTTCAAATTAATCTGCTGCACATACATGTAATAGCAGCTTTTAGTTATGAGCACTTTATCACTTGTAATGGCATTGCATCACAACACAAGAACATCACATATATGTGGCTACATTGGGCTGTAGTTGCTTTTAGAAGTACACTGATTTTCAGAGAAAGTTTAACTCTTGACAAAATGACAAAATTTTAGACTTGTCCCAATTCAAAGCATTTACAGACGACAAAATAAATGTGACTCAAAAAATAAAAAATTTGTTTTCAAAAGGGTAGAAAAGATTGTGGGAAAAGGAGAAAATACTGGTTCTCCTGGGTCATACTGATTGTTCAAAAACTTAGACATTTTGTAATATCTCTGTCATTACTTAAGATATTTACTTTAAACTCGGACTAGTTTTTTACTACCAAAAGGGAAACCCATACCAGTACAGCAGGTAACTATCAAAATATTTTTGACACAGTTATGCCCCTTTTTCAAATTAAATTTGTCACTGAAAATCTATTTCTAACAGCGACTGTGCACTGGTACCCAAATGCAGTGCTCCTGTTACATATTTGCTTTCTCCACAAACTCTGCATGCTTTCTTAACCCTTTCCCAAATGACAAATTTTGGACTGGTCCAAACTGAAAGAGTTTGAAGACGACAATTTTAAATTTGATGAAAATGGCAGAAAGGTCTCAAAAAGGGTAGAAAACACTGCGGGAAAAGGAGAAATTGCTCGTTACGAGCAATTTCTCCTTTTCCCACAGTGTTTTCAAAAGACTTGTACTGGAGACACGTGAAAACCAGGGCTTGTTTGGGAAAGGGTTAATACAGGTTGTTTGCATAATTCAATTTGCCACCTAGAAAGATTTGACTGTATAATGCTGCATACCTTTTCTTTAGCACCAATGGCAAAATTGAGATCTTTCAGTACAAGAGGCGAGTCTGGGAAATATCTGAGACAGGCATTCCTCACTACTATCACACCATTTTGTGGCCAGCCAGCGGGTGGTTTCTTATTGTCCTCTGTCTCCAGTGGAGCTTCAGATGGAAGCTTCATATAGGATAGAACTCTCTCCACAGATATCATCTGAAATACAATGACAGATAAAAACACATGTACCAGACAATGGCATTTTTTAAAATGTGTAACCTGTACAGAAAAAAGTCTTCCTAAAAAGCAGTTTTAACCCTTAGAGCACCGAATAAACCTATCAGATATTTTCATCCTACAAATATGACCCAAATAATTGCAATTTCATGGCTGCTTTTATCTAAAGCAGACAGTGTCGCTCGAAGTTCAGGCTGCACACCTGATCTTGATCTACACTGGGCACAAAGGTAACTATAGTTTTGAAAGATGCTTTGAGAGTTAAGAAAAACAATCATAATTGAGTTTTTATTTCTATCTAAATATCAAGTTTTGCCATGCAATATTTTCAAAGGTAGTTTGCTGCAGAAAAAAAGTTTTCTGTTAGTTGTAAGTTTAACTCTACCATAAGATAGAATATTACACTTGTTCAAACGGAAACCATTTTGCAGATGGCAAAATAAATGTTATTTAAAATTACTGAAAATTGTTTTTTGGGAGGGTAGAACACACTGTGGGAAAATGTTTTCAAAAGCTTCCTCCTTCAAGGTCATTTAAACTCCTTCGCATTGTGTAGTAAAGGGTTAATAGCTTTTTGCTACAATCAAAATTCTGTTGTACTTCAGTACAGCAATTTTCATCTTTTCCTCCATATAGCAACAACTTTATATCCCGAGGCTCACCTGATTCTCCACTTCTGCACTTTGCCTCACCCCCCACTGAAACATACCCATCAAGGTCATAGCATAGGTCATGGACAGACCTACCAACCCAGCACTTAAACCTGCAACAAGGCAAAACATATTTCTTGTTTAATTCTTGAATGTTTACATCTAGGCATCTGAAAATAATATATTGCTTATCAACATTGTTAGATTATTAGACATACAAGTTTTGAGATGAAGCAAGCAACAAGAGCACCGCATGGGAGTACAAATGCTCGGCTGCAGTTGCTTGATTTTCAGCAAAAATTCTAAGTCGAAAAACGGGTATAACTGTGTCAAAAATACTTTGATGGTTACCTGCCCTTGTTGTACGGGTTCCCTCTTAAAAGTTTACAAGTAGTCCAAGTTTGAAGTAAATATTTTCAGTAATAACAAAGCTATTACAAAATGTCAAAGTTTTTGCATGACAAAATACAAAACAACGCGGATGATGACAGGGCTACAACAATACCTCGATGTTTACTTTGAAAACAGCCAAGCTAAAAATTTAGGGAAGAAGTTGCAACAAAATATCACACAGTGTGCAAAAAATGGCTTAGTTTGAGGAATGAAGGACGTTTTGGCCGTGGGTGTTTTAGTCATGAGTGTTTTGGCCACAGACATTTTGACTCCAGATGTTCTGGCCAGCTGAAAGTACAAAGTAGAACATTTTGGCCAAATGTTATTTAAAAGAGCATGTCTTTTAAAAAAAATGTGGGAAAAGGCAGAATGGTCTCTTAAGTATTATGGTATAAATTATTTGAAAGTATCTGTTGGGAAAAAAAAAAGAATTTTCTTGAGATGTGAAACTTACTGTTTTCTTCTGCAGCTGAACACAATGTGTGAAAAGGTAAAATTACTCCTAACAAGCATTTTCACCTTTTCTCACAACAGTTTCTATGTCCTTAACTCTTTACCAGACAACAAATTTTAGACTAGTCCAAATTGAAAGCATTTGCAGACGACAAATTAACTGCGAGTTAAGAAATGAAATTCGCTATGGGACAGGTAGAAAACATTGTGGGAAAAGGAGAAAATGCTGGTTACCAGCATTTTCTCCTTTTCCCACAATGTTTTCAAAAGGCTTCGTTTTTAGGGTCGTTTAAAGTCGGGATTGTGTGGTAAAGAGTTAATCAAAACATCCTCAGAAAACTAGAATTTATTAGGTATGGATCAATCTTTATATGATAATAATGACATGCTATCAAGTAATATTGAAATACAGAGGAGTTCCTGCAACATGTTTTTATTTCATATTTGTTCAGGCCAAATCTTATTTTAAAGCAGAAAAATACAATAAATGAACTTTCTAAGCTTTTCTTTTTCTAAAACTGTACACTTAAAAGCACAGAAAATTCCTTTATTGCATTTGTTGGTTTTAAAATAACATATGGCCAAAACATCCTACTTTGTTCTTACAGCTAGCCAAAATGACCATGGTCAAAATGTCCTGGACAAATGTCCGTGGCCAAAACGTCTGTACACCAGGTTTGAGAGGAGACAATTCTTGCAATGTTCAAAGCTTCAGTGACAGCAAATCTGAAGATCTAGTTTGTAACACAAAAATACACATATTCATAGCAAAGATAAGATGAGGCTGATTTAACACTTTACCACACAATCCCGACTTTTAACGACCCTGAGGAAGAAGGCTTTTGAAGGCTTTTGTGGGAAAAGGAGAGAATGCTGGTCACCAGCATTTTCTCCTTTTTTCACAATGTTTTCTACCCTTCCTTAAACAAATTTCAATTTTTCAGTCGCATTTTCATTTGTCGTCTGCAAATGCTTTCAATTAGGACCAGTCTAAAATTTTGTCGTTTGGTAAAGAGTTAAGTACATGCATATGCCAAAAGACATGTGTTGTTTTTTTTTTTCTCTTTGCTCATTTTTTTGTTTGTTTTTAAGGAGAGGGGTGGGGAGGGGTTTACAGAATACAGTAATCATATACATACTTTCAGACGCAAGGACACAACTGAAGGACACTGCTGCTACAAACATGGCACATAACCAGTCTAATCTAACAGCCAGCCATCTAGAAGCTGTCAGGAACAGGAACCAAGCTTCTGTGTGAAGGTCCTGATGATTATCAAACTCTTCCACAAACTTTCCTTGTACGCCAAATGCGCGGATTGTCTGAAGCCCTTGTAGGGAGGCACTCAGGTGAGAGAATACAGGGCTTCTAGCTGTAATTAAAGACAGTATCACAATATTTCTTTATTTAATACATGCAATTAGGTGGCAAAAATATAACTTTCTAATTTCACCAGTATAGATTTACTACACATGTTCTATATCAGCTTGCAGAAAAAAGCATATTGGTGGTTTAGGCACCAGGTAGAAAATACTAAAAAAGTCCTAAAATTTGAAATCATGCTTCTTATTCTGTTGAAAGGAATGAGTACAGCTATAAGCTTCTTTTTTGTCTACTCTTTGCATGTACAAAAAAGTACATAAATTGTTCTGATGCCTGGGACCATATTCAATCATTCTCAATTCTAGATTTAGAAAGTAACACATTTTCTGATTGGGTAAACCATTTAGCTGACACAATTTCATGAGGCAGAACGGTCCTTTGATATGCAGAAAAATGATAAATAGCAAAAAGTTTCGACCCTGGTAAGCCTGCGAGGACAGCTGACCTGGGTGGACAATTTCTGCAGATGCATTGAATTCCCTTTTCATAGAGCATGGTTCATATTCATTTTGCTGGGGTATAATTACACACTTGATATAAAGTCTTACTTGTTCCTTCCAGTCGTTTGATATGGCGTGAAGTTCGGAGGTAGTAGCGCCGTATGACTAAGAACAGGACGATAAGAGGTAACACAGGTATGAATACCCAAGGATTAACCACACCAGCCACTATAACAATACCCAAAATCAATAAGCTACACTGAAAAAGGAAAAAAAAAATTTTTTAACAAATTATCTCCTGTTAATTTTATCTACTAGAACAAATTTGCAGCCACTGACTTTCTAAATCTGTTACATACGAGTAAAAATTGTATAATAAATAAGTTTCAATATATTGCAAACACAGAATATGCTTAAACCTTTACGAAACAATCCCAAATTTTAACAACCCCAGGAAAGAAGGCTTTCAAAAACATTGAGGGAAAAGGAGAAAATGCTGATAACCAGCATTTTCTCCTTTTCCCACAATGATTTCTATCCTAACAAAAATTGCAACATTTTTGCCACATCTGATTTGTTGTCTGCAAATGCTTTCAATTTGGAGAGGCCTAAATATTTGTTGTTTGGTAAAGAGTTAACTCTTTACAAGACAATCCCGAGATTTAACCACCATGACAAAGAAGGCTTTTCAAAACACTGGGGGAAAAGGAGAAAATGCTGGTAACCAGCATTTTTCTCATTTTCCCATCATGTTTTCTACCCCATCCGAAACAAATTCCATCATTTGAGCCAAATTTAAATTGTACTCTGCAAATGCTTTGAACCTGGACTAATCCAAAATTCTGTCGCTTGGTCTAGACTTAACTCTTCACCAAATGACAAAATTTTGGATTAGTTCAAACTGAAAGCATTTTCAGACGACAAAATAAATGTCTCAAAATTGAAATTTGTGCTGGGAAGGATAGAAAATATTGTGGGAAAAGGAGAAAATGCTGGTTACAAGCATTTTCTCCTTTCCCACAATGTTTTCAAAAGGCTTCTTTCTCGTCAAAAGTCAGGATTGTTTGGTAAAGGGTTAACCCTTTCCCAAACAAGCCCTGATTTCCACGTGTCTGCAGTACAAGTCTTTTGAAAACACTGTGGGAAAAGGAGAAATTGCTCGTAACGAGCAATTTCTCCTTTTCCCACAGTGTTTTCTACCCTTTTTGATAACTTTCTGCCATTTTCATCAAATTTACAATTGTCGTCTGCAAACTCTTTCAATTTGGACCAGTCCAAAATTTGTCGTTTGGGAAAGGGTTAAAATTAAAATTTTCATTTCATCATCATGTTTTTACAAAGGTATCTATATTTAACTGGTGTCCCTCCATAGTTAGCTAACAGCTGAAGCTTAACCCTTTACCACACGACAAAATTTTAGCCTTGTCCAAATTGAAAGCATTTGCAGACGACAATTTCAATTTGGCTAAAATGGTGCAATTTTTCTTTGATAGGGTAGAAAACATTGTGGGAAAAGGAGAAAATGCTGGTTACCAGCATTTTCTCCTTTTCCCACAATGTTTTCAAAAGGCTTCTTTCCCAGAGGCGTCAAAAGGCGTCATTGTGCGGTAAAGGGTTAAAGGAGACTGACAATCTAAAATAAATTGAACATACCTGTACAAAGTCAAAAAATGTGATTGGTAACATATCATCCATGTGACCAATATCTTTGGAAAATCTGTTCAATACTCGACCTGAAATGATGTATTTAAATATCTTTCAATACCTAATTCCAATCATTTATCATTAATTGGCAGGTGCTCTCAAAATAGAGTCACTATCCTGCTGAAGGCTATATACCGTAATTCATCTATGTATTCGGACACAATAAAATAATTATTTTATTTTGTGTCTGACCTCATAGATAATTGCCACCGTCAGTGTCCGAAAACATAGAGAATTGAAAAAAAAAAGCCTGTCAATTACGAAGTGAACAAAACATTGACTCCACCTACAAAAATCAATATCGGCCAATCAGCGAGCGAGGCGTTTGTGTAATATGGTGAGAAAACAAAACGCTTTGATAGTTAATTACCCGATATCCAAAGGAACATGTGGAATCGGGTGCTAAGGTAAGAAAAGCGACCCTTTACGCGAAAATACGTTCATGAAGAGAAACAATCGACAGAGTAGAAGTTAATTGCGTACAGACCAGTGCATATTTCAATAGCACAACGATTTTCGGAAAACAATTCGACCTCGTAATTTTTGGAATTCCAGCTTTATCTAAATTTAGACCCGTTTACATCATCGAAGTACTCGGTCATTATTCTTACATTATTTTCACCCAGAAATTGCGATTAGTAATTTTCAGACTGTGTCTCGTTTCTTTTAAGAAAATACAAGTAACACACCTATCTTGTTTGTGAACCTTAAGACCGTAGACTTTTCCGTCTGACGGACTAAGAATGGCTTGGAAACGATGTAACGTGGATATATTTTAGTTTAGTGTAGACCAAGATAAGTCTGCATGAATATGCAGTCTGATCTTTTACAACACTGCCTGTGTAAATGGACTGTTAAAAAAAGAAGGATCTGGGATAATTAAAAATCCGAACGTAGTTGATTTGATCTTGTAGTGATGCTGGGGGGAAAGGGTCTTTGAGCCAAACACGGGTAAAGGTAGTTACTGAAGCATGACAAAACACCAGTCTATATTCCAGTTATGGATAAACATACTCTAATCAACGACCCTTTACATTTACCAGACATTGTTTGGACTCGCCCTTCGTCTGGGACAATACTTCTTTCAATAGTAGTTAAACTAGCTTGATGAAAAAAAATATTGTCCAGACTTTTCAGTCACGAATTTGGTGTCCGAATTAATGGAAAAAATGCTAGCATCAGCTGTCCGAAATTAGAGACGTAAAATAAATTATTTCAAGAATTAATAAATGGTGTCCGAATTCATAGAGTGTCCGAATATATAGATGAATTACGGTAACTACAAGAGCACAGTATGCAGGATCCAATGATCAGCTGCAGTTGCTGACAGATGATAAAAATGCTATGAAGAAAAAGGGGCATGACCTGGTCAAAAATTAATTGAGTTATCTACCATACTGGTGTGGGCTTCACTTTTCATAGTACACAACTTATCCAAGTTTCAAGTAAAGATCATCAGTACTGAGAGAGATAGTCGAAAAAGATTGATTTTCAGTATAACAAGAGGCCAACACAGGCTTGAGCTGCTCTACTACACTTACTGGCCAGTATATTCAATATGAAGACAATACGCTACATGTATACTGATAATTAAAGGGTTATGGTTTGCTACCAGTTAGTAAATTTTCTCCTCCATGTATTACTTGCTCTAGTCCATGAATAAAAAGCAACGAATGTGGGTGCCAATGCTCGGGTGAAGTTACTTTTAGAAACAGATTGATTTTCAGTGAAAATTCTAGGTTGATAGAGGGGCATAACTGTGCCAAAATATTTTGATGATTACCCTGTAGTGCAGTTTCCCTTTTGATAGGTTACAACTAGTCCAAGTTTGAGGTAAATATCTTCAGTAATGACACAGAGATATTATGAAATGTCAAAGTGTTTGCATGACGACAACGAGGACCCATATAACAACAGGACTATGACAATATCTCAATGTTTTCTTTGAAAACAGCCAAGCTAAAACTTGTGTGACCCTGCATGCCAGTCAGTACAAACTTAACAGATTACAGCTCTCAATCCAATTGATCCGAGACTGAGTGGAAAAAATCTGGACACAAAATGTTGTAGACCAATGGCAAAGTAATAATATGTCCTTTCCATGCTAAGTTCATGTATCTCTGCTAATGAATCAAATTCTGTATCTTTTCACTTCTTATAATGATTTTGTAACTTAATTTCGTCACTTATTTTCATGCCAACGCATACCCTTTTTATCGATCCAGTGTCTAAATAGTATTGAAATATTTAGAAGACAGGCATAAATGTTTTACCTCACAACATAAACTTGGACATGTCCAAATCCAAAGCATTTACAGATGATAAAGTAAGTGTAGCTCAGATGGTAGGATTTACTAATGAAAATAAGCAAAACATTGTGGGAAAAGGAGAAAATGCTGGTTACCAGCATTTTCTCCTTTTCCCACAATGTTTTCAAAAGCTTTCTTCCTCAGGGTCATTAAAACCTGGGATTGTGTGGTAAAGAGTTAAAAACTAAATACATGTACTCCCCAAAAAGCCAACAACAACAACTTACCAACTGGGTTTGTGTCAAAAAATCCAATATGAGATCGTAAAATGCTGGTGAACATTTTGTTATGTAAATTCTGTGATGCATCTACAGCCACTTTAAAGAACATGAGAGCTCTCAAAAGGCCAAGTAGAAAGACACTGGCTATAATTCCACTAAACACTGAAATGTTAAAGTGTGTGTCCACATCGGGAATGGTAATGTTTGTTATATTCAGGCCCATACTCTGTAAATACTCATCCTCCGTCATGGCCGAGTATCTAGCCTCTTCCTCATTGGACCTGTAAGAAATGCACTATTTAACCCATCTACTAAATTATCCCATATTCTAATGACCCTGAGGAAGAAGTCTTTTGAAAACATTGCGGGAAAAGGAAAAAATGCTGGTAAGCTTCTTCTTCACTGGACCGGCAAGATATGCACTGCTTAACCGCTTACAAAAAACAAGAGGGCCATGATGGCCCTGGGTCGCTCACCTTAGTATAGTGCCTTCAAGGTTTTTCTTTAATTTGACCATGTGACCTAGTTTTTGACCGCAGGTGACCCAATTTCAAACTCATATTTCATGAAGACAAACATTCTGACCAATTTTCAAGTCAATTGAGCAAAAAATGTGGCCTCAAGTGCCCTAAAGATATTTCTTTAATTTGACCTAGTGACCTAGATTATGACCCCAAGTGACCCAAATTTGAACTGGTCTTTGACTATATCAAAAGAAAAATTTTAACCAATTTCCAAATTAAATGAATAATAAATGTGGCCTCTAGAGTGCCCACTAACTATTTCTTTAATTTGACCAAGTGAACTAGTTTATGACCCCAGTTGACCCAAATTCAGACTCATGTGAGATTTTACAAAGACAAACATTCTGACCAATTTTCAAGGCAATTAAGCAAATAATGTGGCCTCTAGAGTGCCCACAAGGTATTTCTTTATTTTGACCTAGTGACCTAGTTTATGGTTCCAGGTGACCCAAATCCAAACTCATCTGGTATTTCATCAAGACAAACATTCTGGCCAAATTTCAGGTCATTTGAGCAATAAATGTGGCCTCCAGAGTGCAAACAAGGTATTTCTTTAATTTGACCCCTTGAACTAGTTTATGACCCAAGTTGATCCAAATTAATCTTATGTGAGGCTTTATAAAGACAAACTTTCTAACTAATTTTCAAGGCAATTGAGCAAATAATGTGGCCTCGAGAGTGCCAACAAGGTATTTCTTTAATTTGACCTAGTGACCTAGTTTATGACCCAAGATGACCCAATTTTGAACTCAATGAACTCCACACCTTTTGGTTTCAGAAAAGAAGAATTTTAAAGTTTTCCTTCTTTGTTCCTATGTTCGAACTTGTGACCCCAGGGGCTGGGCCAGTTTTGACCCAAGCAGCATCCTTGGAACAAACTTGGTAGAAGTCCACTAGGAGATGCTACATACCAAATATCAAAGCTCTATGCCTTCCCATTTAAGAGAAAAAAAAAATTAAAGTTTTCCTTCTTTGTTCCTATGTTTGAACTTGTGACCCCCGGGCAGGGCCAATTTAGAGAAGATGATTCTTAAAGTTTTCCTTCTTTGTTCCTATGTTGGAAATTGTGACCCCCGGGGCGGGGCCAGTTTTGACCCCAGGGGCATCATATGAACAAACTTGGTAGGGATCCACTAGGAGATGCTACATGCCAAATATCAAAGCTCTACGCCTTCAAGTTTCAGAGAAGAAGATTTTTAAAGTTTTCCTTCTTTGTTACTATGCTCAAACTTGTGACCCTCGGGGCGGGGCCAGTTTTGAGCCAAGGGGCATCATATGAACACACTTGGTAGAGGTCCACTAGAAAATGCTACATACCAAATATCAAAGCTCTACGCCTTCCAGTTTCAGAGAAGATGATTTTTAAAGTTTCCCTTCTTTGTTCATATGTTCAAACTTGTGACCCCCGGGTCAGGGCCAGTTTTGACCCCAAGGGCATCATATGAACAAACTTGGTAGAGGTCCACTAGGAGATGCTTCATGCCAAATATCAAAGCTCTATGCCTTCTAGTTTTAGAGAAGAAGATTTTTAAAGTTTTCCTTCTTTGTTCCTATGTTGGAAATTGTGACCCCGGGGCGGGGCCAGTTTTGACCCCAGGGGCATCATATGAACAAACTTGGTAGAGGTCCACTAGGAGATGATACATGCCAAATATCAAAGCTCTACGCCTTCATGTTTCAGAGAAGAAGATTTTTAAAGTTTTCCTTCTTTATGACTATGAGCTGCTCAAACTTGTGACCCCCTGGGCGGGGCCAGTTTTGACCCCAGGGGCATCAAATGAACAAATTTGGTAGAGGTCCACTAGGAGATGCTACATACCAAATATCAAAGCTCTGCGCCTTCTAGTTTCAGAGAAGAAGATTTTCAAAAATTTTGCTTTTTTTTTCCTTTTTGTTGCCATGGCAACCAGAGTTGTGGGTGGAATTATATTCTTTGAACAGTTTTGGTAGAGCTTCACCCAAGGAACATCCCTGCCAAGTTTCATCAAGATTGGCCCAGTGGTTTAGGAGAAGAAGATGTTTAAAGAAATTGTTGACGGACGACGGACGCCGGACATAGGGCAATCACAATAGCTCACCTTTAGCACGTTGTGCTAAGGTGAGCTAACAATCCCTTGTTTTGCTTTCTTTGTTTGTATTGGAGGTTTACACCATTCTAACAGCTTCTGTTATGTCACGGTGGCCACCTACACATGTGTTTCCTGGCTTTCTCACACCAGTCCTGACACAACTTTCTTTCCAAGCCACTGACTACTTTCCAATGTTTTATTGACCCTGAGGAAGAAGTTTTTTAGAAACACTGAGGGAAAAGGAGAAAATGTTTTCTATCCTATTACACAAAGATCTTAACATTTGAGCGATATTTAATTTGCTAATTCTTTCAATTTGGACCAGTCTAAACTTTTGTCATTTGGTAAAAAAAATAGCAATCATCCTAATATAACTATGAAAAACATAGTAGCCATCAGAGTGACAAACCAAAATCTTTATCTAATGTGTAGAGTATGTCTGTTACTGATAATCAATGAATGGTACGGTTTGGTGCCATTTGGTTTTAAAAGTAGGCTATTTTTGTCAGTACATGTCCTCCACTGTGAAAATCTTAGACCAATCAAAAAAAAGTGCAAGAGACTCTTAGGAGAAACAATTCAAAATTATCAGCCTTGAATGGAATGAACTACAACAGTAACAAACCTTTTTTTACAAGAAACATTTCTATCAAACTGTATTGAGTGGGTGTTATTATTTCTTATCCTGTTTTGTGCAAACAGGGCTTCATATATTTCTACAGTTGATAGCTTTTGAAAAAATATATTTCCCTTTCTTTCAAGTTTTTATTTTTTTAGGTGAAATCTTTAACTAAGCTTGAGAGGTCAAATATATTTCACTACTGTATAAACTGGTGCATAGTTACCACTGAAAAGATTTGATCTAGCTTGTCATTCTGTTCCTCTTTTCAAATTAACCCTTTTCCACACAATCCTGAGTTTTAAAGACTCTGGAAAAGAAAGGTTTTAAAAACACTGGGGGAAAAGGAGAAAATGCTGGTAACCAGCATTTTATCCTTTTTCCACAATGTTTTTATTCCTTGCAGAGACCAATTTCATCATTTGAGCCACAATTAATTTGTTGTCTGCAAATGCATTCAAATTGGAAAGGTCCAAAATTTTATCATTTTGTAAAGGGTCAATTATATACATGTAGCAGGTTTACCATCGAGACAACCACCAGTCACTCATCACGTAAGCAAACTGGGCCCCGACGCAGAGAAACAACAATAGAAGGAACTTCAGGATACCAGCCCCTGCCTTGAAGTATTGTACATAAATACTGAACCCAACTGTGCCCTCATGTCTCTCTTCTTCTTCTGGTAACTGCACTGTTTCAGCCTGCGATAGAAACAAGAGGGCTATTACTGCCTTATATCGCTCACCTGTCTTTATCACATATTTCCTGAGCTTGACCACTTTTAACTAAAGGGGCATATTTCAAGCAATCTTGTTAACCCTTTACCACACAAGTATTAACGACTCTGCAAGAGAAGTCTTTTGAAAACATTGTTGTAACCAGCATTTTCTTCTTTTCCCACAATGTTTTCTCACCTTTCATAAAAAAAATCCATTCATATGAACCATATTAAAACTGTCATCTGCACATTGCTTTCAATTTCGACTCGTATGGTACAGGGTTAAAGAACTCCAGTTGATACTACATACTTAACCCTTTCCCAAACGACAAATTTTGGACTGGTTCAAATTCAAAGAGTTTGCAGACGACAATTTTAGATTTGATGAAAATGGCAGAAAGGTCTCAAAAAGGGTAGAAAACACTGTGGGAAAAGGAGAAATTGCTCGTTACGAGCAATTTCTCCTTTTCCCACAGTGTTTTCAAAAGACTTATACTGCAGACACGTGAAAACAAGGGCTTGTTTGGCAAAGGGTTAATGCCAGCACTCTATTTTATGGAAAAGCAGGACCATGTCTTATCCCTGGGACACTATTTAACTCCTTACCAAACGATCCCAAGTTTTAACTAAAGTTGGAAAAGGAGAAAATGCTGGTAACCAGCATTTTCTCCTTTTCTCTCAGTGTTTTCTACCCTCTCAAAAACAACTTCCATTATTTGAGCCAATATTTGATTTGTGGCATGTAAGAGCTTTTAATTTGGTTAAGTCTAAAATTTTGTCGTCATTACAGTGCTCCAGATAATTTTCAATGACATCAGTACAGTACTGATGAAAATCAAGATTAATCAGTACCAGCATATGGGGATCAGTACCAACATTTGGTTAACGAAAATTGGTTTTCTTGCATTTGCTTTTATATAAGCATTACTGTAAAACTACAACATTTTACCTAGTAACAGTATAATGTTTACTGTACAAAGTGTAAAGCAGGTTTGTAGAAACAAATATGCAACTCATAATCTTTTTTTGAAGCGATCTTTTTTTCATGCTATTTAATTTTTGGAAAAATATTTGTGCAGGATTTGACATAAATTTGTCAAATAGGGTTGCAAATAACTTCAAAACCTGTAATTTTACGCTAGAAAAGCAGGTATCACAAATACTTTTGAATTCACCAGTGCTTCAGTTTTGGAGACATTTTTTCTAACTTGGCCAAAATTGGCGCCACTGGCGATCAAAAAATTGGAAAATCGCTCGGCAATTCTGAAGATATCTGAATTTTTGTCTGAGAAAGAGTAAGCTCCCTTTCAGTGTGTACGGATTGGTACCCTGTATTTTATGTACCTGGAAAAACGTTCCATATCGAGTACAGAATTTTGTAAAAAAAAAGATGCGTAACAATCAGATCATCATCCGTAAATTACGTGAATACGGACCTTATCTGGAGCACTGGTCATTTAAAGAATTGAACATTTCAAACATTCAGTTCAATGACTGTTGATAGGAAAATATGGTATCTAGATAGTACACATGAGGACACCTAAAATAAGACCAAGAGATATACTTTTTTTCGCTGAAAGTGACCCATACAAGTATATTTAACCAGTTTAGACATCCTATCAATTTTCATGGTCATTTGACGAACACAAATAAAGATATACTAGATAGAGCCATACCGCAAAGATGGTTGTTGTAAGCCGAAAAATATCTGATGTGATTTTCTCCATTTGATTCTTTTAAATATAAGTGCTTCCTAATTAGCTTTTACTATCAAATTTCAAGCTGACAAAATTTCAAAATCGTCCATATTGAAGGCATAGGCAGACAATAGTCGTCTTCTCTTAATGTACACAAAACACAACGCAACTCTTTGCAATACCAGACAAGGCATCTATAGATGTATTTGAGAACAGCAGAAGTCAACATGAATACGTATAAATGGAAATGGAAAACTGAGGCATGGCAATATTCAGCATGACTGTATGAATAAAGACAGTCTAATCTCTTCTAATAATTCACCGTTTCCGATCCGTCTCGCCCTGGAACAACCAGAGATAAAACCCTTAGGGCAAAAAACTCTGGAAACCTGTGTCCATTTGTCAATGACAGATCGAGAATATTGGACTGCATTCATAAAAAAATACTTAACGAATGTGATAGAACTATGAATGTTAAACACGAATTTATGAAAGTGTCTAGCTTGCTGTCGCCTGGTAGAATGAACCCACAACAACCAAATATATGAAACATACATATACGTAGGACATCAAAGACCCGTGCAATCCGCCCCAACCCAAGCCAATAGCATCAGACTATGGGATGTTACGTGAAGACAAATATTTCATGCTATTCTTAGCGAAACGCGTGAAATTTCTATAAACATGGCTCAAATGATGCAATTTGTCTTTAAATATAGGAATAAACAATGTAGGAAAAAGAATAAATCCAAGAATGTTTTCAAGACTTTCTTTCAGAGTGGTGAAATCTTTGGGATTCCATGGCAATAGATTAGACTCTTTCCCAAATAATCTAGAGTTTAAATGACCCTGAGGAATAAAGTTTTTAAAAACATTGGGGGAAAACAAGAAAGCACTTGTAACAACCATTTACTCGTTTTCCCACAATGTATGTTAACCTTTCATTTCCCACAACGTTATGTTAACCCTTTACCAAAGGACAATAATTTAGACTGGTCCAAATTGAAAGCAGTTGCAGACGTCAAATTAAAGGTGGCTAAAATGACAAAATTTGTCCTTGATAGAGTAAAAAACATTGTGGGAAAAGGAGAAAATGCTGGTTACCAGCATTTTCTCCTTTTCCCACAATGTTTTCAAAGGCCTTCTTCCTCAGGGTCGTTAAAAGTCGGGACTGTGTGGTAAAGGGTTAATCTTTTAAAGACAAATCCAATCATTTGACCCACATGCTATTTGTCATCTGAAAATCATTTCAATTTGGGCAAGTCTAAAATTTTACTGTGTGGCAAAGGGCTAAATTGTCATCTGTAAATGAGCCATGCTGTGACAAAAGGGGGTTCAATGCATTTCTGTAGAGCAATATACCAAGCAAGTCATCATATGATCCTGGATCCATGAAACCTCTTCTGTCTAACAATCAAGTGAATTATGAGATAGAATGGTCCTTGGACATGCAGAAAAGTTACTGAAGCAAAAAGTTTCAACCTAGGTCAGCCTGCGCGGACTGCTCAGGCTGACCTGGGTTGATACTTTTTGCAGATGCATTAAACACCCTTTTCACAAAGCATGGCTCAAATGCTTTCAATGAGAAAAAGCCTGAAAATTTTTTTTTTCTCTTGTAAAGGGTAAAATTAGACTGCTTTTTGAGATACCTCAAAAGCTGTGCCTATAGATGTCAAGGACATCATAGACCCCGCATCTTTCGCAGAATGGGCAGAACAGTTGGAATCCAAGCGTATTCGTTTCATAGCAAGTCCATGAAAATGTCCATTACGAAGATCCAATGGATGTTTGTGCGGGTCATTTGATGGAAAATTGATGGGCGTTGTTACGGGTGACCCAACTGGAGACATGTATTCCTCTTCATCCTCTCGCTTCAATAACGAGGAAAAATCGATTCCGGAGACCGAGAGGTCATCAAATGTACCTTTTCCAATCATTTCTCCCTGAAAAACAGACATACTGATTGATTTAATGAATGGTATTTTACGCCGCTTTCAACATTATTTTGGTCATTTCGCGATGACAGCTCACACGTTCCTTTATGTCCTGGTTTTCAAGAGTACTAGGCTAGAGTCCTAAAGTCTCTTGCCCAAAGACACTCCCAGAAAAAAAACTGTGCTTCAAGTAAGGCTCAAACCCAGGGCCTCCAGGTCACAAGTCCTACGCTTTACCACTGAGCCAAACAGGACCACTGCAAAACAGACATAAGGTATGACACTGTTTAACTATGCTGAATGCGATGTTACATTTCATCTACCAGTATTAACCCTTTACCAGACGACATTTTAGCCTTGTCCAAATTGAAAGCAATTGCAGACGACAATTTCAATGTGGCTCAAATGGTGCAATTCTTCTTTGAATGGGTAGAAAACATTGTGGGAAAAGGAGAAAATGCTGGTTACCAGCATTTTCTCCTTTTCCCACAATGTTTTCAAAAGGCTTCTTTTCCAGGGGCGTCAAAAGGCAGCATTGTGTGGTAAAGGGTTAACAATGTATTGAACTCAGACTACATTTTTTTTTTTTAACATTGAAGCAATCCATTTTTGAAAATAGTCTGATTAAAAAAAAAAACAAGAGGGCCATGATGGCCCTGTATCGCTCCACTGGCTTATAAATATAAACCATAAAAACTAAACATTTCAATTCTGAGCCAAATGGTTTCAAAATGAAGACTTACAAAGTTTTCTCTGTAAAAGCCCATGTGAAAGTTGAGACCCGCAAGGCAAAGCCATTTTTGATCCCAGAGCTATAATTACTTGAACCCTGGTAGAGGTCCACAAGATAAAGCCACATGCCAAAATAATACAAGTCTATTCTGTATGGTTATAAATAAGGTGATTTTCAATTTTTGTCCATATGAAGCCTCTGTAAAACATAACAGCCCTGATGCAAGGCTAATTTAAAAAAAAAAAAAATCAAAACAGGAAGATTTCTTAAGTTGTCACTATGTAAGCCCATGCAAAACTTGTGACCCCTGCGGCGGGGCCAATTTTGACCCCAGGGCTAAAATTCTGGCCCGCTTGGTAGAGGCCGACTAGATATAGCTACATGCAAAATTTGGTAGCTCTAGGCCTTATAGCTAGGTACAGGAAGATTTTTAAAGTTTACTCTATATAAGCCTGTGTAAAACTTGTGACCCCTGGCGCAGAGCCAATTTTGACCCCAGGGCTATAATTTGAAGAAACTTGATAGAGGTCTACTACATAAAGCTACATGCCAAATTTGGTAGCCCTATGCCTTATGGTTTCAGACAAGAAGATTTTTAAAGATTTCCAATATTTTTCAGTTTTGTTGCCATGGCAACCAGAGTTTTTGAAGGAATCAAATTCTTTCAAGAAATTCTGAAGAGGACCATGTCAGGATCATTTCTGTGAAGTTTCGTGAAAATCGGATGGGTAGTTTCAGGGAAGAATATGTTTGAAATAAAAGTTAACGCACGGACGGACGGACTGACGGACGGACGGACGGACGGATGGATGCACGACGGACACCAGGCCATGACATAAGCCCGCTGGCCTTCGGCCAGTGGAGCTAAAAACCCTTTAAACAGTCAATGTCGCACATGTAATCTGTACTTTATCTTAACCCTTTACCACACAATGCCGCCTTTTGACGCCCCTGGGAAAGAAACCTTTTGAAAACATTGTGGGAAAAGGAGAAAATGCTGGTAACCAGCATTTTCTTCTTTTCCCACAATGTTTTCTACCCTATCAAAGAACAAGAGGGCCATGATGGCCCTGTATTGCTCCACTGGCTTATAAATATAAACCATAAATACTAAACATTTCAATTCTAAGCCAAATGGTTTCAAAATGAAGACTTACAAAGTTTTCTCTGTAAAAGCCCATGTGAAAGCCATTTTTGATCCCAGAGCTATAATTACTTGAACCCTGGTAGAGGTCCACAAGATAAAGCCACATGCCAAAATAATACAAGTCTATGCCGTATGGTTATAAATAAGGTGATTTTCAAGTTTTGTCCATATGAAGCCTCTGTAAAACATAAGACCCCCTGATGCAAGGCTAATTTAAAAAAAAAAAAATCAAAACAGGAAGATTCCTTAAGTTGTCACTATGTA
Organism: Tridacna gigas; assembly: GCA_945859785.2. Taxonomy (NCBI): domain Eukaryota; kingdom Metazoa; phylum Mollusca; class Bivalvia; order Cardiida; family Cardiidae; genus Tridacna; species Tridacna gigas. The sequence goes on along the minus strand of OX244031.2, from coordinate 7,600,861 downwards.
AGCCCATGTAAAACTTGTGACCCCTGCGGCGGAGCCAATTTTGACCCCAGGGCTAAAATTTTGGCCTGCTTGGTAGAGGCCCACTAGATATAGCAACATGCAAAATTTGGTAGCTCTAGGCCTTATGGCTAGGTTCAGGAAGATTTTTAAAGTTTTCTCTATATAAGCCTATGTAAAACTTGTGACCCCTGGGGCAGAGCCAATTTTGACCCCAGGGCTATAATTTGAAGAAAGATATTTCTTTAATTTGACCTAGTGATCTAGATTATGACCCCAGATGACCCAAATTTGAACTGGTCTTTGACTATATCAAAAGAAACATTTTAACCAATTTTCAAATCAAATGAATAATAAATGTGGCCTCTAGAGTGCCCACTAGCTATTTCTTTAATTTGACCAAGTGACCTAGTTTATGACCCCAGTTGACCCAAATTCAGACTCATGTGAGATTTTACAAAGACAAACATTCTGACCAATTTTCAAAGCAATTAAGCAAAGAATGTGGCCTCTAGAGTGCCCACAAGGTATTTCTTAATTTTGACCTAGTGACCTAGTTTATGGTTCAAGGTGACCCAAATCCAAACTCATCTGGTATTTTATCAAGACAAACTTTCTGGCCAAATTTCAGGTCATTTGAGCAATAAATGTGGCCTCCAGAGTGCAAACAAGGTATTTCTTTAATTTGACCCAGTGAACTAGTTTATGACCCAAGTTGACCCAAATTAATCTTATGTGAGACTTTATAAAGACAAACTTTCTAACTAATTTTCAAGGCAATTGAGCAAATAATGTGGCCTCGAGAGCGCCAACAAGGTATTTCTTTAATTTGACCTAGTGACCTAGTTTATGACCCAAGATAACCCAATTTTGATCTCAATGAACTTGTTGCACTTAGATGGGCAAACAAACTTAGAAGAGAATCACTATATACCAAATATCAAAGCTCTACGCCTTCCAGTTTTAAAGAAGAATTTTAAAGTTTTCCTTCTTTGTTTCTATGTTCGAACTTGTGACCCCCGGGGCTGGGCCAGTTTTGACCCAGGGGCATCATATGAACAACCTTGGTAGAGGTCCACTAGGAAATGCTACATACCAAATATCAAAGCTCTACACCTTCCCGTTTAAGAGAAAAAGAAATTTAAAGTTTTCCTTCTTTGTTCCTATCTTCGAACTTGTAACCCCCGGGGCGGGGCCACTTTTGACCCAGGGGCATCATATGAACAAACTTGGTAGAGGTCCACTCTGAGATGCAACATACCAAATATCAAAGCTCCACACCTTTCGGTTTCAGAAAAAAATAATTTTGAAGTTTTCCTTCTTTGTTCCTACGTTAGAACTTGTGACCCCAGGGGCTGGGCCAGTTTTGACCCAAGCAGCATCCTTGGAACAAACTTGGTAGAAGTCCACTAGGAGATGCTACATACCAAATATCAAAGCTCTATGCCTTCCCATTTAAGAGAAAAAAAAAATTTAAGTTTTCCTTCTTTGTTCCTATTTTTGAACTTGTGACCCCCGGGGCAGGGCCAATTTTGACCCCAAGGGCATCATATGAACAAACTTAGTAGAGGTCTACTAGGCGATGCTACATACCAAATATCAAAGCTCTATGCCTTCTTGTTTTACAGAAGAAGATTTTTAAAGTTTTCCTTCTTTGTTCCTATGTTGGAAATTGTGACCCCCGGGGCGGGGCCAGTTTTGACCCCAGGGGCATCATATGAACAAATTTGGTAGAGGTCCCTTAGGAGATACTACATGCCAAATATCAAAGCTCTACGCCTTCAAGTTTCAGAGAAGAAGATTTTTAAAGTTTTCCTTCTTTGTTACTATGCTCAAACTTGTGACCCCCGGGGTGGGGCCAGTTTTGACCCCAGGGGCATCATTTGAACAAACTTGGTAGAGGTCCACTAGGCAATGCTACATACCAAATATCAAAGCTCTACGCCTTCCAGTTTCAGAGAAGATGATTTTTAAAGTTTCCCCTCTTTGTTCCTATGTTCGAACTTGTGACCCCCGGGGCTGGGCCAGTTTTGACCCCAAGGGCATCATATGAACAAACTTGGTAGAGGTCCACTAGGAGATGTTTAATGCCAAATATCAAAGCTCTATGCCTTCTAGTTTTACAGAAGAAGATTTTTAAAGTTTTCCTTCTTTGTTCCTATGTTGGAAATTGTGACCCCCGGGGCGGGGCCAGTTTTGACCCCAGGGGCATCATATGAACAAATTTGGTAGAGGTCCACTAGGAGATGCTACATGCCAAATATCAAAGCTCTACACCTTCAAATTTCAGAGAAGAAGATTTTTAAAGTTTTCCTTCTTTGTTACTATGCTCAAACTTGTGACCCCCGGGGCGGGGCCAGTTTTGACCCCAGGGACATCAAATGAACAAACTTGGTAGAGGTCCACTAGGAGATGCTACATACCAAATATCAAAGCTCTGCGCCTTCTAGTTTCAGAGAAGAAGATTTTCAAAGATTTTGCTTTTTTTTCTTTTTGTTGCCATGGCAACCAGAGTTGTGGGTGGAATTCAATTCTTTGAACAATTTTGGTAGAGCTTCACCCAAGGAACATCCCTGCCAAGTTTCATCAAGATTGGCCCAGTGGTTTAGGAGAAGAAGATGTTTAAAGAAATTGTCGATGGACGACGGACGACAGGCGACGGATGACGGACGCCGGACATAGGGCGATCACAATAGCTCACCTTTAGCACGTTGTGCTAAGGTGAGCTAAAAATGCTGGTAACCAGCATTTTCTCCTTTTCCCACAATGTTTTCTACCCTATCCAATACATAAATCACCATTTAAGCTTCATTTAAATTGTCATCTGCAAATGCTTTCAGTTTTGTCCAGTCTAGAATTTTGTCATTTGGTAAAGAGTGAAAGACAAACTCAATATTTTAAGTCACATTTGTCATCTGCAAATGCTTTCAATTTGGACAAGCCTTCCATTTTGTCATTTGGTAAAGGGTTCATTACCCTTATTTCACAAGGAAGTTATTGAAGTCCTCAACATATCAAGCTTATTCCGAATGGCTTTGAGTTTATGGTTGCCTAAAATTTGATAAGATCTAGACGCAGACACAGTCAAATTCAAACATGCACTGAAAACAGCTTTCAGGTAAAGTCAACCATTGCCTGCATTCATCACAGACAACAGCATCCCAAATACCCTGACAATGAAACATTTAACCCATTACAAAACAAATCCAATTTTTAACAAGCCTGAGCAAGAAGGCTTTTGAAAACATTGTGGGAAAAGGAGAAAATGCTGGTAACCAGCATTTTCTCCTTTTACCACAATGTTTTCTACCCTATCAAAGGTAAGATTTATCATATGAGCAACATTTAAATTGTCGTCTGCAAATGCTTTCAATTTGGACCAGTCTAAAAATTTGTCGTTTGGTAAAGAATTAAAACACATGGAAAAGAGGAGAATATACTCCATGCCCAATCACATTTTCCACCCTTTCAAACACTAATCTAATCACTAATGTGTAGTCACACTAACCCTTTACTACACAGTCCCGACTTTTAACAACCCTGAGGGAGAAGCCTTTAGAAAACATTGTAGGCAAAGGAGAAAATGCTGGTAACCAGCACTTTTTACTTTTCCCACAATGTTTTCTACCATTCCCAAAACAAATCTCAAGTCTTCAATCAAATTTTTTTTGTCGTCTGTAAATGTTTTCAATTTGGACTAGTCTGAAATTTTGTCGTTTGGTACAGAGTTAATTTGCAATCTGCAAATACTTTCAAAAAAGTAGAGTCTACAATCTCTCTTCTGTCATTGAGCTAAGTTGCCATTGATTTATCATTGGAATGAGGATAAAGAACAATCATGAGAATACAGGTCAACCATACAATATGATGTTAAGTTCACTTTTCAATACCTCTTTTAGTATAAGTATTTCCTTTGCTTCTTTCAAATACTGTAGTTGATGTGTGACTAGAATTCGGGGTTTTTTCTTCAAAATGCCTTGAACCACCCTGAAATAAATTCATGAATATGTGTTAACTCTGTACCAAACAACAAAACTTTAGACCAGTCCAAATTGAAAGCTTTTGCAGACGACAAAATAAATGTTACCTAAAAATTGAAATTTGTTTTGGGAAGAGTAGAAAACATTGTGGGAAAAGGAGAAAATGCTGGCTACCAGCATTTTCTCCTTTTCCCACAATGTTTTTAAAAGGCTTTTTCCTCGGTGTCGTTAAAACTCGGGATTGTGTGGTAAAGGGTTAAGAAACATTTGCTTGAGCTACAGGTAAATACAAACACGAGTCCACTACCTACAGCTTCTAAATGCAACATGTGAAACAAGAGCACTGTATGCAGGTCTCAATGCTCGGCTGTAGATGCCTGATTTTCAGTGAAAATTGAAAGTCGAAAAAGGGGCATAACTGTGTCAAAATACTTTGATGGTTATCTGCCCATGTTGTATAGATTCCCCTTTTGATAGTAAACGACTTGTCCAAATTTGAGGCAAATATCTTCCATAATAAAAGAGATATTATAAAATGTCCAAGTTTTTGCATGATGCAGATGACACCAGGGCTACAGCAATACCTCACCAAGCTAACAAACAAAAAATTGGACTTTCTTGTACTAATAATATTACTGACAGCTACAAGACAGTATAAAAATTTTTCCTCGAGAGGGAAAAATCAACCCTTTACCACACAATCACAAGTTTTAACGACCCTGAGATATAAGAAAATGTTGTGGGAAAAGGAGAAAATGCAGGAAACCAGCATTTTCTCCTTTTCCCACAATGTTTTCTACCCCTCCCAGAACAAATTTCTATTTCCAAGTCAAATCTATTCTATCGCCTGCAATAGCTCTCAACTAGTACAGGCCTAAAATTTTGTTGTGTGGGTGAAGAGATAATATACAGTAACCATTAGCACAAGTTCCACGTTCCTACAATATGGGGATAGCAAATTAGTTTGGATATTGGAATGTTGGTTGGATAGACTCACAAAATCTTGCACATACTTGTCAAATATATGTCTGCCAACAGAGGCGTCCACAGCACTGAGGGGGTCGTCCAACAGATAAACATCGGCATCCATGTAGAGGGCTCTAGCTAAACTGACTCTGGCTTTCTGTCCTCCACTCAGACTGACACCACGGTCCCCAATCAATGTCATATCTCCATGAGGCATTACACTCACATCCTGTTTAAACAAATTATCTCCTGCATGATTTCTTGTCTCTTGCTACTTTCTGCTTTTAGAATCAAAGTGTCAAAAGATGACAATATTCCTAATATGCAAGGTCTTCTTTTTGCCATTATGTTTTTCATGTGTATTCATGTATTTAACCCTTTCCCAAAAAAGCCCTGGTTTTCACGTGTCTGCAGTACAAGTCTTTTGAAAACACTGTGGGAAAAGGAGAAATTGCTCGTAACGAGCAATTTCTCCTTTTCCGATAGTGTTTTCTACCCTTTTTGATAACTTTCTGCCATTTTCATCAAATTTAAAATTGTTGTCTGCAAACTCTTTCAATTTGGACCAGTCCAAAATTTGTCGTTTGGGAAAGGGTTAACTTGTTACCACACAATCATGAGTTTAACTAACCTGAACAAGAAGTCTTTTTGAAAACATAATGGGAAAAGTAGAAAATGCTGATGGTTACCAGCATTTTCTCCTTTTCCCTCAATGTTTCCTACAATATCAAAGACAAATTGCATCAATTGTGCTATATTTGAATTGTACCTTGCAAGTGCTTTAACCCTTTCCCAAATGATAAATTTTAGACTGGTCCAAATTGGAAGAGTTTGCAGACGACAGCTTAAGTGTTAATGTCTCAGGATCATGTGCTAAAAGGTTAAAGGTTATGTAGTCTAAAACGATTTAACCCTGAAATAACTTGGACATTATTACCTAAAGCTGTCAAACTTTCTTTGTCTTGAAGCTGACCAGCATTGAAAGCAGAGTGGAAAAAGTAGAAATTTATTGTAATGATCATGTTCCTCTTTTCTTTTGATTTTCATGGGATTTCACGTATCATAGCTAAGGTCATGTTGATTATCTATATTTAGCAGGAATTTTTTAGAAGTCTTATGCATCAGCTTAGGACGGATGTAGCCGATAAATAACTGGAACAATTTCTTGATCAAAGTAGAAAAAAGAAATTACCTTATTCAATGCACAAGCCTTCAGAATCCTGTCATATTTCACTTTGTCAAATTTGTTTCCAAAAACTATGTTCTGTCGAAGACTTGCAGAGAACACCCATGGTTGCTGGGCAACGTAGGCAATTCTACCTTTGACTTCTACGCAACCTTCTAAAGTTGGGAGCTCCTTCAGCACAGACATCAACAGGGAAGACTGGAACAAACAAAAGCACCACATGCGGGTACCAACACTTAGCTGCAGTTGTTGTTTGTAATTGGTTGGTATTCTGTGAAAATTTTATGCCAAAAAAGGGGTGCAACTGCATCAAAAACATTTTGGTGGTTGCCTGCCCTTGTTGTATGGGTTCCCCTTTTCATAGTTAACCCTTTACCAGACGACCAAATTTTAGCCTTAGTCCAAATTGCAAGCATTTGCAGACGACTATTTCAATGTGGCTCAAATGGTGCAAGTTTTCTTTCATAGGGTAGAAAACATTGTGGGAAAAGGAGAAAATGCTGGTTACCAGCATTTTCTCCTTTTCCCACAAATGTTTTCAAAAGGCGTCTTTCCCAGGGGCGTCAAAAGGCGGCATTGTGCGGTAAAGGGTTAACGGCTAGTCAGAGTTTGAAGTAAACAACTTCCGTAATGACAAAGATATTATAAAATGTCAAAGTTTTAACATTATGACAACAGAGATGGTGACAGGACTCTGAAAATACCTCGATGTTTTCTTCGAAAACAGTTGGGCCGCAAAACATATGGGTATATTTGTTAATAACATGCACAGGTATAGAATGTTAACTCTTTGCCACATGACAAAATGTTAGACTGGTCCAAACTGAAAGCATTTGCAGATGACATATGACATGTGGCTGAAATAACGCACTTTTTTTTTTTCATGGAAGATAATACTGTGAGGACCTACAATTTCTTTGTATCATACAACTTTCCTTAAGGGTCATTAACACTTTACCAAACAATTCCCTGTTTTAACAACCCTAAGTTCTTTGAAAACATTGTAGGAAAAGAAGAAAATACTGGTAACAAACATTTTCTTCTTTTCCAACAATAGTTTCTACATTTCTGAAGACATTATGTCATCTTGTTCAATTTGTTGTCTTCCAAAGCCTTAAAACTTGACTAGTCTAAAATTTTGTTGTTTACTACAGATTTAAAGACTTGACTGTGTGGCAAAGGGTTAAATTTATTTATTTGGTATTTAACTCTTTAACCCGTGACAAAATCTTAGACTTGTCCAAACTGGAAGCACTTGCAGACCACAAATTAAATGTGGCTCAAATGATGGAATTTGCCTTTGAAAGATACAAAAAAAAAAAAATGTTGGAAAAGGAGAGAGTTTTAGTGACCAGCATATTTATCCTTTCCATATAATGTTTTCAAAAGCCTTTTTACTCAGGGTCATTAAAACAAGTGAGTGTTTGGTTCAGGGTTAAGGCCCTATAAGGTGCCAAGTTTTGAGCATAAAAAAGGGGGGAAAGTATGTGATTTATTCCTAGAAATGCAAGAGGTTTAACCCGTGACCCAAAACAATCCCCAATTTTAACTAACTGGAGAAACAAGGCTATTGAAAACATTTTGGGAATGTTTTCAGAGACATATCCCATTCCAAAAGCCATAATTAATTTCTCGTCTACAAATGCTTCCAATATGCTTGAGTCTAAAATTTCGTTGTGTGGTAAAAAGGGCCCTTCAGGTTTCAAGATATGATCTTAAAATGAGGGGAAAAGAAGGTTCTTTCCTTGTAAGAAACCTTGAGGTTTCAAGCACTTTTTGGGATAAAATATAGGAAAAGTTGCCTTACCAAGGCAAAATTCTTTCAGCAAGACTCTCACACAATCCCAAGTTTTAATAACCCTGAGAAAGAAGCCTTTTGAAAACATTATGGGAAAAGGAGAAAATGCTGGTAACCAGCATTTTCTCCTTTTTCCACAATGTTTTCTACTGTTCCATAAACAAATTTTAATTTTTGAGTTACACTTATTTTGTCATCTACTAATGCTTTCAATTTGAACTCGTCTAAAATTTTGTCGTTCGGTAAAAAGTAAATCTCAGTCTGGTAGTCTTTTCATTTCAGCTTCGGAAAGGATGTCCTACCGTGTATAGCTGCATTTGCGCAAAGATGGGATGCTTTATACCTTTATTTCACTCACCTTACCAGCCCCTACTGGTCCAATCACTGCCAACAATTTCCCAGGCTTCACAGAGGCTGAGATCTTACTTAAAGTAGCTTGCTCGACCTCCTGAAAGAAATAATGTTAATGAAAACACAGTTAAATCTTGGTCATTCAACTGTCGATAATATAATTCTATCTCTAGAAGATATTTTTTTGTGGTTATTGGCATATTTGACATTATATATTAATGCCAAATTTCACTAAATTATTTGTCTGTATTGGGTTTATCACTGTTCTAACAGCTTAGTTCATAATTATCATGGCAGTCAGTGCACCGACACATGTGTTTCCTGGCTTTCTCACACAACTTTCTTTCCAAGTAACTGACTACTTTTCTCACATGCATCAGAGGTACGAGGTGAAATATTGTTGGAAAGTGACTTTGTTTCTACCGGGTATTGAACCCCAAGCTCGGGATTGTGTAGCAAACGGATAAAGATGAATTAAATACAAAAATTAGCTCTTCTATACGTTACCGCATCCCATCTTGCTGTTACATTGTCAATCTCAATGAAACTGTCATCAAGTGGAGGGCAGGGTTCTTCCTCCTTTGTTTGTTCTGAGTTCAACTCATCTAACATAAGGAATGTCTGAAACATGGTAACATAATGCCAATACATACATGTACATGGAATACATACATATTATTCTCAAATACAGTAACAAGGGTGCCAATCAGGGCTTAGTAATTTAACCCTTTACCGCACAATGCCGCCTTTTGACGCCCCTGGGAAAGACGCCTTTTGAAAACACTGTGGGAAAAGGAGAAAATGCTGGTAACCAGCATTTTCTCCTTTTCCCACATTGTTTTCTACCCTATCAAAGAAAAATTGCACCATTTGAGCCACACTGAAATTGTCGTCTGCAAATGCTTTTGATTTGGACAAGGCTAAAATTTTGTTGTTTGGTAAAGGGTTAACTCTTTGCAAAGCATCATAATTTTGGACTCAACCAAATTGAAAGCTTTTGAAGATGAAAAATTAAATGTGGTTCAAAAGATGATCTCTACCTTGATACCTGACGGTTAAAAGGTTGAAAACATTGTGGGAAAAGAAGAAAATGCTGGTTACCTGCATTTTCTTCTTTTTCCTCAGTGTTTTCAAAAGCTTTCCTTCTGAGGATCATTAAAAGTCGGGACTGTGTGGTAAAAGAATTAGGGCTTTAGCTTTATCATCAGCTTGCTATAGGTTTAATTCCTATCACTGGCAATGCCTGTCCTAAGGCAAAATTGTAATGTGCCACAGCCAAGTATCATTGAAACCCAGGAAAGTCATGAACAGTAAAATGTAGGTGTGATATATCTGAGATTCAGTTAGGCCTGTTTACAGCCACCGATAAACCAACCACTCTTAAGAACATTCTTGGTCTTGGTCTCCAAAATTTTCCAAATTTGAAAGTAGCACACCTTCTGATTGGCTAAACCAAATGGTTTAGCCAATCAGAAGTTGTGTTGCTTTCAAACTTGGAAAATCTTGAAAAATAAGTCTAAGAATGTTATTAAGAATGGTTGGTGAATACGGACCCTGGTGGTAGCCTAATGCAGCTCTGACAGCTCCCTTAGGAGTTACTGAGCCCCAGTAGAGCAGTTGGTAGCGTACAGGACTTGAGAATAGGGTGTTGCTGGTTCGAATACCAAGCTCAGCCTATTTCTTTCTGAGGATTTATGACAGTCATTGTAACAGGATTCATTCCTCTCTCAATGCTGATCATACTTTCAACAATGATTATGAGGGAAGGCAGCCAGTGGCTTGGGAAAAACAATGTGCAAAGTACATGTAATGGTAACAGAAATTCTTAGAAAGCATGGACAGGTGCAGCAAAATAACTGAAATAGAGTTGAAACAGCGTTAAACACCATACAATCAATCACCCTTAGGAGCTTTCAGAATAACCTTTGAGCTGCAATAATTATGTTTCAAATGTCTTGGGGGGCCACCATCACTTTTCAAACTATGGTTGTTCAATTCAGGTTTAAATGTTGAAAGCAGCATACACTTTCAGTCAAACTGGCAAGATACAGTATCTTCACACAAGGAAATGGATATAATAAGAAATCAAAAAGACTCAGATATTTTTTATGTTACACTATCAGAAAAGATATTACAAAGTTCAGATCTAGGACAGGGCTGCAATGAATGTGCTGTCTAATCTTGATCTGCACGATCATTGAAAGCAACTAGAGTTGCCTGTCACTTAAAGTCTTTCCCATATAACAAAATTTGTGACTGGATCAAACTGAAAGCATTTGCAGAAAACAAATGTGGCAGGAATGGTGATTTCAGTATTTGATATGGTAGAAAACATTGTAGGAAAAGGAGAAAATGCTGGTTACCAGCATTTCTCCTTTTCCCACAATATTTTCAAAAGCTTTCTCCTTCAGGGTCGTTAAAACTTGGGACTGTGTGGTAAAGGGTTGAGTATCACCAGCAGACAGCTTTCTTTTTCTTACAGCAGATCTAGTTTAAACCCTATACCACACAATCCTGGGTTTTCACGACCCTGAAAAAGAAGCCTTTTGAAAACATTGTGGGAAAAGGAGCAAATGCTGGTAAGCAGCATTTTCTCTTTTTCCCACAAGTTTTTCTACCATTCCCAAAACAAATTTCAATTTTTGAGTCACAGTAATTTTACCATTCCCAAAACAAATTTCAATTTTTGAGTCACAGTAATTTTGTCATCTGCAAATGCTTTCAATCTGGACAAGTCTAAAATGTTGCCGTTCGGTAAAGAGTTAACCCTTTACCAGACGACAAAATTTTAGCTTTGTCCAAATTGAAAGTATTTGCAGACGACAATTTTAGTGTGGCTCAAATGGTGCAAATTTTCTTAGATAGGGTTGAAAACATTGTGGGAAAAGGAGAAAATGCTGGTTACCTGCATTTTCTCCTTTTCTCACAATGTTTTCAAAAGGCTTCTTTCCCAGGGGTGTCAAAAGGCGGCATTGTACGGTAAAGGGTTAACACATTGTGACAAATTACACTTGAGTAATTTCTCCCTTTGCTACATTACTGTCTCAATTATCAACCCTTTATTATTTCATATCGATTTCTCAATACAAGGATGTCTTCAAAGTCCTTGATTACCAACCTTTTTCACAATGTAATGAGCGAACTCTAGCAAACAACAGAATTTTGGACTTGCCTATCTTGAAAGCATCTGCAGACAACAAATTAAAAGTGGCTCAAATAATGGGATAACTCTTTTAAAGGGAAGAAAGCATTGTGGGAAAAGGAGAGAGGCTGGTTACCTGCATTATCTCTGTTTCCGTCGGTGCTTTCAATAGCCTTTATTCTCCTTGAGCAACCAACAAAATTTTTGACTTGTCTAAATTTAAAGCATTTTACAGATGACAAAGTAAATATGGCTCAAATGAATACAAGCAGGTCTAATCCAGTATCATTCACTCCAAATATCAATGAACTTTGACAAAGAGTATTTCTCCAAGATTTCCGACAAAAAAAAGCAAGAGTGGCCCTTAATGTGCTCAGCAGAGAATTATTTGGGACATCCCACCCCCTCCGATTTTGATCCCATGGCAGTAATTTGAACAATCATTTTATCACATAAAACCTCCTCCAGCAGTGTATTAAACCCAGGACTTATTTTCGATAATACACTAGTGTATTATCGTTTTTTGGGTACCAGTTTTGATTAGTTTTTAGCCATGAATGCGTGAAGCCAGAGAAACCAGCCACAGCATGTGCCGGAATTTATACTACGCCGTTTCGCGGAAAAATGACGTCATTATTGCTAAGGCTTGAAAAGTTTTTTGTTTTTATGTGTAATAAAAACCAAAAAATATCACCCGAAGTTTTTTTTTAAATCAACAAAATTGCGGAAATAGGTGGAATTACCCCCCTCTAGAAACTGTTTCATTCAATTTTCGGTGTAAATGTCAAAAACCTATCTACTTGTGTATGTACACATTTGAAACCGAACTACAACTGTAAACATGGACCCGTGAACAGTATAAAGGCTGAAGGTGATTATGCAGGATACTTATTTGTCTGTCATTCGTTTTATGTGATAAACAGAATCTCACATTCATGTTTATGTATTATCATTTCTATCAAACTCGTTGACTAAAATGTATATGACGCGCTCGCCAAGGATCACGTCATTTATTTTAGTAAATTCATTTGATAACAAGAGCTCCACTGGCTTATAAATATAAACCATAAATACTAAACATTTCAATTCTGAGCCAAATGGTTTCAAAATGAAGACTTACAAAGTTTTCTCTGTAAAAGCCCATGTGAAAGTTGAGACCCGCAGGGCAAAGCCATTTTTGACCCCCAGAGCTTTTGAACCCTGGTAGAGGTCCACAAGATAAAGCCACATGCCAAAATAATACAAGTCTATTCTGTATGGTTATAAATAAGGTGATTTTCAATTTTTGTCCATATGAAGCCTTTGTAAAACATAAGACCCCTAATGCAAGGCTAATTTCAAAAAAAAATTTCAAAACAGGAAGATTTCTTGTCACTATGTAAGCCCATGCAAAACTTGTGACCCCTGCGGCGGGGCCAATTTTGACCCCAGGGCTAAAATTCTGGCCCGCTTGGTAGAGGCCCACTAGATATAGCTACATGCAAAATTTGGTAGCTCTAGGCCTTATAGCTAGGTACAGGAAGATTTTTAAAGTTTACTCTATATAAGCCTATGTAAAACTTGTGACCCCTGGCGCAGAGCCAATTCTGACCCCAGGGCTAATTTGAAGAAACTTGATAGAGGTCTTCTACATAAAGCTACATGCCAAATTTGATAGCCCTATGCCATATGGTTTCAGACAAGAAGATTTTTAAAGATTTCCAATATTTTTCAGTTTTGTTGCCATGGCAACCAGAGTTTTTGAAGGAATCAAATTCTTTCAAGAAATTCTGAAGAGGACCATGGCAGGATCATTTCTGTGAAGTTTCATGAAAATTAGATGGGTAGTTTCAGAGAAGAAGATGTTTGAAATAAAAGTTAACGCACGGACGGACGCACGACGGACACCGGGCCATGACCTAAGCCCGCTGGCCTTCAGCCAGTGGAGCTAAAAATGATGATACATAAATACTCGTGTAAGATCCTCTATGTAGAGGTCCCTGATGTCATGCCACATACCAAAAATTATGATCCTTGATGAAATGATTAGGAACAAGATTTTCACAGTTTTCTCGATAAAAAGCCTTTATGAAAGTAGTCACCCCTTGGATTAGGCCATATGATAACGTGAGTCAAGGTAGAGGTCCACTAGATAAAGCTAGATAGCATATAATACAGGTCTAAGCTAAATGGTTACAGTTTGGTTTGTTTGTATTGGAGTTTAACCCCGTTTTAACAGCTAAGATCATGGCGGTCAGTGCACCTACACATGTGTTTCCTGAGTTTCTTACACCAGTACTAACACAACTTCCTTTCCAAGCCACTGACTGCTTTTCTCACTTGTGTCAGAGGCTAGAGGCGAAAAGCCGCCAGAAAAAAAGTTTTCCTCAACCAGGTATCAAACCCACAACCACCAGGTCGCGAGTCAGATACGCTAACCACAAAGCTACCCAGCCGGGCTAAATGGTTATAAACTCCCTGTAAAATCCTTTACAAAACAGGCATTTAGAACCAGTCCTGGGTAAAAAAAGGCTGTTGAAAACATTATAAAAACAAGAGGGCCATGATGCCCCTGGACGCTCACCTGGGTCAATAGGCGAAATTCACTCAACATGCACAATTTAATTTCTGACCAATTGTCAGGTCAATTGAGCTTAAAATGTGGCCTCTAGAGCATCCACAAGGAATTTCCGTAAGTTGACCTAGTGACCTAATTTATCACCCCACATGACCCAATTTAGAACTCATCAAAAAATTTATCAAGACAAACATTCTGAACAGTTTTCAAGTTAATTGAGCAATAAATGTGGCCTCTAGAGTGCCCACAAAGTGTTTCTTAAATTTGACCCAGTAACCTAGTTTATGACCCCAGCTGACCCAATTTCAAACTCACCCAATATTTCATCAAGACAAACATTCTGACCAACTTTCAAGTCAACTGAGCAAGAAATGTGACCTCTAGAGTGCCCTAAAGGTATTTCTTTAATTAGACCTAGTGACCTAGATTATGAGCCCAGGTGACCCAACTTTAAAGTCAACCTAGATTTCATCAAGACAAACATTTTGACCAATTTTCAAATCAATTGAACAATAAATGTGGCCTCTAGAGTGCACACAAGGTATTTCTTTAATTTGACCTAGTGACCTAATTTAAGACCCCACATGACCCAAATTCGGACTCATGTGAGATTTTATCAAGACAAACATTCTGACCAATTTTCAAGTCAATTGAGGTAAAAAAGTGGCCTTTACAGTGCCCACAAGGTATTACTTTAATTTGAACTAGTGACCTAGTTTATGATCCCAGGTGACCCAAATCCACACTCATCTAAGATTTTATCAAGACAAACATTCTGACCAAATTTCACATCATTTGAGCAACGAATGTGGCCTCTAGAGTGCCCACAAGGTATTTCTTTAATTTGACCTAGTGATCTAGTTTATTACCCCAGGTGACCCAATTTCGAACTGACTGAACATGTTGTGCTCAGGTGGGCTAACAAACTTAGAACAGGTTCACTACATACCAAATAACAAAGCTCTATGCCTTCAAGGTTTAGAAAAGAAGAATTTTAAAGTTGTCCTTCTTTGTTCCTATGTTAGAAATTGTGACCCCCGGGGCAGGGCCAGTTCTGACCCCAGGGGCATCGTATGAACAAACTTGGTAGAGGTCCACTAGGAGATGCTACATACCAAATATCAAAGCTCTACACCTTCCAGTTTCAGAGAAGAAGAATTTTAAAGTTTTCCTTCTTTGTTCCTATGTTAGAACTTGTGACCCTCGGGGCGGGGCCAGTTTTGACCCGAGGGGGATCACATGAACAAACTTGGTAGAGGTTCACTAGGAGATGCTACATACCAAATATCAAAGCTCTACGCCTTCCAGTTTCAGAGAAGATGAATTTTAAAGTTTTCCTTCTTTGTTCCTATGTAAGAACTTGTGACCCCCGGGGTGGGGCCAGTTTTGACCCAAGGGGGATCATATGAACAAACTTGGTAGAGGTCCACTAGAAGATGCTAGATGCCAAATATCAAAGCTCCACGCCTTCCAGTTCCACAGAAGAAGAATTTTAAAGTTTTCCTTCTTTGTTCCTATGTTCGGACTTGTGACCCCCGGGGCGGGACTAGTTTTGACCCCAGGGGCATCAGATGAACAAACTTGGTAGAGGTCCACTAGGAGATGCTACATACCAAATTTCAAAGCTCTACGCCTTCTAGAATCAGAGAAGAAGATTTTTAAAGTTTTTCTTCTTTGTTCCCATGTTCAAAACTTGTGACTCCCGGGGCGGGGTCAGTTTTGACCCGAGGGGGATCATATGAACAAACTTGGTAGAGGTTCACTAGGAGATGCTACATACCAAATATCAAAGCTCTACGCCTTCCAGTTTCAGTGAAGATGAATTTTAAAGTTTTCCTTCTTTGTTCCTATGTAAGAACTTGTGACCCCCGGGGTGGGGCCAGTTTTGACCCGAGGGGGATCATATGAACAAACTTGGTAGAGGTCCACTAGAAGATGCTAGATGCCAAATATCAAAGCTCCACGCCTTCCAGTTCCACAGAAGAAGAATTTTAAAGTTTTCCTTCTTTGTTCCTATGTTCGAACTTGTGACCCCCGGGGCGGGACTAGTTTTGACTCCAGGGGCATCAGATGAACAAACTTGGTAGAGGTCCACTAGGAGATGCTACATACCAAATTCTAAAGCTCTACGCCTTCTAGAATCAGAGAAGAAGATTTTTAAAGTTTTTCTTCTTTGTTCCCATGTTCAAAACTTGTGACTCCCGGGGCGGGGCCAGTTTTGACCCCAGGGGCATCATATGAACAAACTTGGTAGAGGTCCACTAGGAGATGCTAGATGCCAAATATAAAAGCTCCACACCTTCCAGTTCCACAGACGAAGAATTTTAAAGTTTTCCTTCTTTGTTCCTGTGTTCAAAACTTGTGACCCCCGGGGTTGGACCAGTTTTGACCCGAGGGGCATCATATGAACAAAATTGGTAGAGGTCCACTAGGAGATGCTAGATGCCAAATATCAAAGCTCCAAGCCATCCTTAAAGTTTTCCTTCTTTGTTCCTATGTTCGAACTTGTGACCCCTGGGGCGGGACCAGTTTTGACCCCAGGGGCATCATATGAACAAACTTGGTAGAGGTCCACTAGGAGATGCTACATACCAAAATATCAAAGCTCTACACCTTCTAGAATCAGAGAAGAAGATTTTCAAAGATTTTCCTATTTTTTTCCTTTCTGTTGCCATGGTAACCAGAGTTTTGGGTGGAATTCAATCTCTTGAACAAATTTGGTAGAGCTTCACCCAAGGAACATCCCTGCCAAGTTTCATCAAGATTGGCCCAGCGGTTTAGGAGGAGAAGATGTTTAAAGGAATTGTGGACAGACGGACAGATGGACGCCAGACAACGACCCATCACAATACCTCACCTTAGCACTTCGTGCTCAGGTGAGCTAAAAAGTAGAAATTGCTGAATACCAGCATTTTTCCCTTTGCCACAATGTTTTCTATCATCATTTGAGTCATAGCCAATTGCTCATCTTCAAAAATGTTTTTTATTTAGTTTTGATAATTTCAAAATTTTGACATCTGGTGAAGAGTTACGAGACTTTTATCTCAACTGCTAGCTTATGTCAGGTTCTAATCTCTCAGATCCCAAGAAGTACTCTGGGGTTCAAGATTCTGGAGGACAGACATTTACGGAAGGGCAGAAGGGCAGATTGATCAACCCCCCAGTTGAACAGAGGGTTAAAGTGGTAGTCCCTTCTCCATAGATACTGCTTGGGGACTAAGAACCTTGCAATAGATAGTAACTTGGCATCCACACAATCCTTCACCCTTTACCAAACGACAAAATTTTAGACAGGTCCAAATTGAAAGTATTTGCAGATGACAATTTCAATGTGGCTCAAATGGTGCAATTTTTCTTTGATAGGGTAGAAAACATTGTGGAAAAAGGAGAAAATGCTGGTTACCAGCATTTTCTCCTTTTCCCACTATGTTTTCAAAAGGCAAAAATGCTGGTTACCAGCATTTTCTCCTTTTCCCACTATGTTTTCAAAAGGCTTCTTTCCCAGGGGCGTCAAAAGGCGTCATTGTGCGGTAAAGGGTTAACCCTTTAGCAAACGACAAAATTTTAGACAGGTCCAAATCCAATAGATAGTAATTGGACATCCAAACAATTCTTAGCCCTTTACCAAACAACAAAATTTTAGACAGGTCCAAATTCAAAACATTTGCTCAAATGATGTGATTCATTCCAGAAAGGGTAGAAAACATTGTGGGAAAAGGAGAAAATGCTGGTTACCAGCATTTTCTCCTTTTCCCACAATGTTTTCAAAAGGCTTTCTTTTTCCAGGTCATTAAAACTCTGGATTGTGTGGTATAGAGTTTAAAGATCAAATCTTACATTATGTCTGAGAAAAGTACATAATTCATTCAACTTTATCACGAGGACTTACCATAATCCGAGAAATTGTCACAGAAACATCTTTATAAAGCGTTCTATTGACAACAATCATGCGAAACACTATGGCGTCTGTAAACTGGCGCATATAATTGTACAAGACAAATAGCCTTGTGGAGGTCAGTGGAATTCCAAGGGTTATCCAGAATCCAAAAATTATAATTAAGGCACATTTGGTCCCATAGGCATCAGAAAGAAAGAAATTTACAGCAAGGAATGTTTTTCGCAGCACAGATCTCCTCTCTTTCCTGCAAATAGTACCTGCCCTGCTTACAACAGATTATTTAATTGACATAACATATAACTCACCTGCAGATACTTTGTCTAGCAGCAGAATACATTTAAAAACATCTTGATATATGGGAAAAAAATGCATTCAACGAGTACTATCACTCCCCTTTGCCACAATGTTTTATCTATGTAGCTACATCATGTGATCGACCTTAACCCTTAAAGCGCCTTTCATGACTTAGTTGCGTTTGTGGCAAGTGTAGATCAAGTTCAGGCTGCATAAAACATGCAGCCTGATCTTTGATCTACACTGTCTGCTTTGCTGAAATAATATAGGCAAAAGCAACCATTAAATTGCAATTATTTGGGTTGTATTTCTAGGATGAAAATGTCTGATAGGTTTATTGGTGCTCTTAGGGTGAACTAATGTTGATGACCCACATCATACAATCACAGGTGAGCTAACAATATAGGAAACCTGCATTTCAAAATCTGAAGGGATTGTTATATACAAATGGGAACAAACTGAGGTAAGCTAGCAATTCTACTGTGTACTGGCTGTTTTTGGAAAGAGGGCTGGCTGTAATCTGCAGTTTGACATACCAGCACCTTTTTGGGAACAGTGCTGTAAGTGGATGCATCACCCTATTCACTTCAACATTTCCTTGTCTCACTTTATCCCTCTTGTGTAATTTTTGTGTTGGCTTTCCTTTAGGCTATAGACACAAGACAGAGAGGGGGGTGAGGGCTACACACTTTCATTTCATGGGACAGGTTTTTCGTCCATACCCAACTATACGTGGCAAGTTATGATCTTGTACATTTTAACTATTCAGTATTCATGAATTTTTATTTTTGTGACTAAATTATGACATAATTTATGTCATTTCTTTCAAGTGAAATTTTCAATACAGCTTGATCTCTGTCAATCTTTCTTGCCACAGAAATAAACCCACACCAGAAACTTTAAGGCCGACCTCAACGTGGAGCAGAGGCTCTTGGGAAAAAGTATTATGGTTGGTTGTATGGTGTTTAACGCCGTTTTCAACATTATTTCAGTTATATCACGGCGGCCAGTGCACCTATCCATGCTTTCCTGGAGTTTCTTTTACCAGTACTATGCACAGTATTCTTTGCAAGCCACTGGCTGCTTTCCCACATAACCATCTGCGAAACAATGGTCAGCGGTGAGAGAGGAATGAATCCTACTGCAATGACTATCATCAATCCTCAAAAAGAAATTGGCCAAGCTGGGGATCGAACCAGCGACCTCCTGTTCTCAAGTCCTGCACGCTACTGATTAACCTATTGGAGCTTGGCGGAAAAAGTATTAAGAGGCAGATTCAAATACAGTTTAACACAGTTAAAAAGCTTTAAGCCAGCTCCTTTTATACTCAGACAGGCACGTATGACCCCTGTTTGTAGTCTCCTTCATCAGTCCCCACTTTACCATGTATCTGAAAGGACCTGGATGGTGAAATTTTTAGATTCCGGCCATGGTGGCCCTGTATTGTTCTAATGGCTTGCAATGAATACAAACCATCATTTGTATTAGTTGCCCATACAAGTGTTTCATATGTCAAGCTCTAACAAAAGATTTCAATTAAAGGGTATTGCCCCTCTTCAAGCCAAAAAAAAATTTAGCCACATATAAACATCTATTGTGTACACAAGCTTCCCCTTTGGACATGTCTAAAATTTTTATCCTTAACCCTTTACCACACAATCCCGACTTTTAACGAAAGTCAAGAAAGAGGTCTTTTGAAAATGTGGGAAAAGGAGAAAATGCTGGTAACCAGCATTTTCTCCTTTTCCCACAATGTTTTCTACCCTTCCCAAAACGAATTTCAATTTTTTCAGTCACATATTTTTGTCGTCTATAAATGCTTTCAATTTGGACAAGTCTAAAACTTTGTCATTTGGTAAAGAGTTAAAGTGTTCAAGGCCCATACACAGGCATTAATTTAATATGTGTGCAAATTTTAACATGGTGTGACGTGAATGCATTTAACTACTCCAGCATATAAATACTACAGATGTAAATTGGGGCAAAGTACGATTTTTTTACATTCATCATACTACAAACAGTAAATATATTGTGTGAACAGATCTCGGCTTTATATAAAAATTTCTTGACCACTTTGCAGCATAAATACATTCAATTATCCAATCAAAGTTCAATACATGTATTTTCGAAAAACTTAACATCTAGTTCTGCAAAAGGTTCTCAACTCTTAACCCTTTCCCAAAAAACCAAGTTTTAGAACCTACAAAATAAATGCATCTGTGGATGACAAATTCAATATTGGTGCAAATGAACGTAAACTTTGCCAAGACAAAAATGTTAGAAAAAGAGATAATAATAGTATACAGCATTTTCTCCTTTTCACACAATGTTTGCAAAAAGTTTCTTCCTCAGGGTTGTTGAAACTCTCGATTGCTTGATAATGGGTTAAAATGCTAATGCTGAAATTGTCAGTACAGGATTTTAAGAAGCTTGCAAAACAAGAAGATTTAATAGTTTTGGCAATTTGCTTTCAGTGTAGGCTAAATATTTAAAAGTTTGTAAATAGTTGGTCATAAAAACAAAATGGCCTGTAAAAAATGTCAATTTGTACAAACTTATGTGGTTTATATTAGCATACAAATGCAGATTAAATAATTATACCTTTACCTATATGTTCATATTTACTCCATTAAATAATTAAATTAATTGTAAAAATTAATTAAATAAAATTGTGAAGTTTCAACCTAAGAAAGAGAGCTTTGGCAAACATCGTTGAAAAACAGAAAATGATGACAAGCATTATTTTATTTGTTGTCTGTAAATGCTTTCAAATTGGACCAGTCTACAATTTTGTCATCTAGTAAAGACTTAAAGGAAAGTTCAGAGCCTTACACAGGTGAAGTTTCATTTAGTCTTTGTCCTACTTTTTCGTCCAATTGGAAGGCTTCTATTTAAAAAAATTCTGACTGTCTATTTCCTTTTAAACTGCCTCAAGCATGGTTTATTTTGACCATTTAATTGGTTAAACATCATGTTTACTTGGGTTTATTGCGCATGCACACATAAAACCCATCTTCCCCATTAATATTCAACTACCATTTAAATTTACACATTCAAGTACCGATAACTTGACAAACCCTGTGGAAAGGAAAAAATTGGGAAATCAAGATCTGCACAAAACCTGCAGATGTGCAGTCTGATCTTTGATCTACACCGTCTGCTATCTGGTGTTAGTCTTAAACCAAAAACAGAGTCAATTCAAATGAAAAGGATACTTATAGACCACATGAAAAGTCGGCTCCATTTAGTTGGCAGATCAAGAGTTAAACGTAAGTCAGTCAATCTATTATTTTGAACTACAGAAAAAAATCCAGATCGAAGTAAAGTAGTTTATTGCGGTGCCATACCAATACAGGCATTTGACATGAAATATCTCAGCAATGGTCTGTGAAAAGGGGGCTTATTGCTTCTGCAAAAGAGTATCAACCCAGGTCATCCTGCGCAGTCCACGCAAGCTTACAACATGAAATATCTCAGCCATGATCTGTGAAAAGGGGGCTTATTGCTTCTGCAAAAGAGTATCAGCCCAGGTCATCCTGGTCAGTCCGTGTAAGCTTACAAGGCCCAAACTTTTTGCTTTTGGCAAATTTTCAGCCTTTCAAAGGACTGTTTTACCTGCTTATTTTGTTGATTTCCAGAGAAAATGGATTTTATGGATCCATAATCATGTGATGTCATGCTTGATACCATGCATCAAAGAAGTGCATCAAGCCCCCTTTTGCCAGGCATGGCTCATATTCTATATGTCTTTTGCATTCTTTTTCCATCCTTTACAATAATTTGTGAATGAATGAAGCGGGAAAGTCCATGTAATATTAGATTTAGCATTGTTTTAGCGATGATGCAATTGCAAATGTTGAAGCAGGAAACTCCATATATGGCTCCATTGTTTTAGGAATGTTGCAATTCAGGCGTGTCTCTGAAAATGATGAACAGGGAAACTTCATACATGGCACCATTGTTTTAGCAATGATGTAATTAGGGTGGACAATGACTAAATCAATAAGACACTGTGCAGAAAAAATTAAACGATTTAAACAGCCACAGTCGGTCACTACGCTCCCTCCTTTTGGCTGTTTAAATCGTTTAAATTTCTCTTCATAGCGTCTATTACTTGGGGTACCAAAACAGTCTTCCAGTATTGCAGGATCATAATTTAGGGGGACAGACAGATGATATTAAGGACCAAAGTGGATTAACAAGGAGTAGTCTGTGAGTCCCCCTCATGTTAACCATTTACCAAACATAATCCTGTGCTTTAGCATCTTTTGAAAATATAATGGGAAGAAAGGGAAATGCCGTCAACTAGCGTTTTCATCTTTTTAACCCATTACCACACAATCCTGACTTTTAACGACCCCGAGGAAGAAGGCTTTTGAAAACATTGTGGGAAAAGGAGAAAATGCTGGTCACCAGCATTTTCTCCTTTTCCCACAATGTTTTCTTTCCTATCGAGGATAATTTCTGTCATTTGGGCCACTTTCAAAATGTCTTCTGCAAATGCTTTCAATTTGAACCAGTCTAATATTTTGTCGTTTGGTAAAGAGTTAAACAATTTTGTTTACCCTCAGAAAGACCTATCCAACCATTTTAGCAACATATACATTGCTGTCTGCAGGTGCTGTCAATTTGGACAGGTCTTGTCGTCTGGTAGAGAGACCTTAACCAATAGGGGACTAAAAAGTGATCTTCACTTACTGTAACTCTTTTCAGAGTAACTGTTAAATCTTTAACAAATGTCCAGTTATGCATGATCATTCGCCAAACTATTGCCTCCGAAAAGGCAAACATCATCACTTGATAGAAATACAGTTCCGCTGGGCGTACAGGTATACCAATGGCTTTCCAAACAAAAACAACAACCATGATCCCCCACTTTGTGCAACATTCATCACACATGAAGTAATTCACATTCAAAAAGGTTTTCTTTAAAATCCACCAGTACTCATTCCTGTGAATGACAAAACCATTGCTCTAGAGAAAGTCCCAGAATTCTACTTGACCATCTACCCTGACAAACCATTATAACTGTCTACCAAACTTGTACCTTTTGCTGCATTTTATTGATTCCTCATTTCTTAACTCTTTACCAAACCGCAAAATTTTAGACTTGTCCAAATTGAAAGCACTGGCAGACGACAAAATTAATGTAACTCAAAGATTGAAATTTGTTTTGGGAAGGATAGAAAACATTGTGGGAAAAGGAGAAAATGCTGGTTACCAGCATTTTCTCCTTTTCCCACAATGTTTTCAAAAGGATTCTTTCTCACGGTCGTTAAAAGTCAGGATTGTATGGTAAAGGGTTAAAGTAACAACACCTGCCAAAAGTAAACAAAGTGGGTGTTCAAATGCACTTGAATTTAAATCATATCATTTAAAAGTAACAAAATCATTGTGAAGATGACAATCTCTTATTCTATGGTCCATCCAAGTGTTAGTCACTGGCAGGGAATTTATTTTCAAAACTAGGTTACAAGTTGCCAGGTCACTCTGTTTACATTTTGCCTGATTTTAAAATCTTCTTTATGCCAGCAACTAACACTTGGACCAAGCACACAATAACAGATTGTCATCTTCACAAAATGTTCCATAATTTTAAATGGTATGATTTAAATTTAACTGCATTTTTATACCTGAATTGTTTTTTGGCAAATACTGGGCCTTTAAAATACTTCAGACAGAGTTGAATCAACATAATATAAGGTTTTACTCTTTATCAGAAGACAAAAAAATTGACTCTTCCAAATTGAAGGCATTAATTTTGCAGACATGAATTTAAATGCAACTTAAATGCTGACTGACATTTTGTTTAACATCGCTTTCAAGATTATTTCTGCTGAAATTTGTCTTTGAAGGGGTAGAAAACATCGTAGGAAAAGGTGAAAATGCTCATTACAACCATTTTCTCCTTTTCTCACAAAAAGCCTCCTTTCTAAAAGTTGTTTAAACTCTGCATTGTGTGGTAAAGGGTTGAGCAAAGCATGTTACACCTTGGTACGATTAACTTTGACGTCAGGGACATAATTTGAACAGCTCTGATAATGGATCCTGAGATGAGACTTCATAATTTACGCCTTTTGGTTTAAGGCATGATGATCTTTGAAGTTTCCATTCTGGAAATCTACCAGCATTGTTTTCCTAGATTCATCTGTCCAAAAAATTGGTCAAAGGTCAACCTAAGCTAATCATATGAAAATACTTTCAGTTAATTGTACTCCTGATACTCCGAGACTGATTTCAATGCCATCTGCCTTCACATTTTAGAAAAGATATGTTTGGGCTATTTATTTTAAATTTAGAAGCAGTCATGTGACATAAGACCATTTTGAACTTTAATTTTCTAACATTCTAGTTCTCTTTCTCTCTATTTCTATATTTCTTTAACCCTTTCCCAAACAAGCCCTGGTTTTCACGTGTCTGCAGTACAAGTCTTTTGAAAACACTGTGGGAAAAGGAGAAATTGCCCGTAACGAGCAATTTCTCCTTTTCCCACAGTGTTTTCTACCCTTTTTGAGAAGTTTCTGCCATTTTCATCAAATTTAAAATTGTCGTCTGCAAACTCTTTCAATTTGGACCAGTCTAAAATTTACCGTTTGGGAAAGGGCTAATGTTCTAATACTTCAGCATGAGGATGAGATGGTCTGTATACATCCTGTAAGTTTCTGCAAAGAAAGCACCCGAGTAATTGTGGATGGACAAACATACATACAATGAGGGATCGTAATGGTTCATATCGAGTATTGTGTGCTCGCTGAGGGCAAATAATCATGGCAAAAGGAGATACTGCTGGTTATATTACTTTCAAAAGTGGTCTGCTTCAAAAGAAAGAAATGAGCCAAGCTCTGGCAAAAGGGGGCTTAATGCATCTCCATGATCCATGATACTAAGCAAGTCATCACATAATTATAGATCCATAAAAACCCATTTTCTCTAACAACTGAATTATGACCTAGACTGGTTCTTTGACCTGCAGAAAATTTACTAAAAGCAAAAAGTTTTGGCCCAGGTCAGCCTGTGCGGACTGCACAGGCTGTTCTGGGCCGATATTTTTTTTGCAGATGCATTAAGTCCCCTTTTCACAGAGCATAGCTCAAATGATAATGCAAGTAATATGTTAATTCAATTGAATAATTATAACCAAAGCTGACATGACGGGCAAATTGTATCTATTTGATCCTTGCAACTTCAGTTTTATAAAGAACTGAAGTATTTCAGATTCCGTAAGAAATGTTTTTGTGCATCTGCAAAAAGCATTGACCCAGACCAGCACATGGGTTGAAACTTTTTGCCATTTGTAAATTTCTGCATCTCAATGGATGCCTAATGATCCAGTGGATGTAAGCGGTTTCATGGGTCCATAATTATGTGCCGACTTGCTTAGTATTATGCATCACGTAAATGCATTTAACCCTTTACCGTACAATGCCACTTTTTGACGCCCCTGGGAAAGAAGCCTTTTGAAAAACATTGTGGGAAAAGGAGAAAAACATTGTGGGAAAAGGAGAAAATGCTGGTAACCAGCATTTTCTCCTTTTCCCACAATGTTTTCAACCCTGTCAAACAAAAGTTGCACCATTTGAGCCACAGTGAAATTGTCGTCTGCAAATGCTTTCAATTTGGACGAGGCTATAATGTTTTGTTGTCTGGTAAAGGGTTAACTCTTTACCAGACCTGCCTACACTGAAAGCATTTTGTAGACAACAAATTAAAATTAATGAAGCTCAGTTTATTACATTTGTCTTCCATTAAAAGGGTAGAAATCTTTTTGGGAAAAGGACAAAAGGCTGTTTTCTCCTTTTCCAACAGTGTTCTTGACAGTTATTTCTCAGGGCCATTGAGACTTAGGATTGCATAGGAAAGGGTTAAATTTGCAACATTGTGAATGAATGTTAAATTCATTTCATTTAGCAAGTTGCACTCTTTTTACTTTTGAAGCAAACCATTATTGAAAACATGGCAAGGGATAACTTGCTGGTAACATGCTAGCTTTATTATAAACAGAAATAGAAATAAGCATGAATCTACGTAACTCTTAACTTGAACCAGAATATTATTGGCAAGTCCACATTGAAAGCATTTGCAACTGAAAAACTAAATTGGGCTCTAACAGGATGCAAGTTGTCTTTGGGTTGTTGTTGCATGTTGTCTTTGCATGGGTAGAAACAATATCGCTTGAATGAAGAAAATGCTGGTATACCAAAATTGATTGATAAAAATCTGATAAGAGGAAATCCTTTCAAAGGAAACAAACAGAATAAGAAGACTTGTTGAATATGTTGTAGAGTCTGATCTTTACCTGCACTCTCCAGTATTTCTGCAGATACTAATACCAGTCAAAATAGTTTTGAAGTACACCCTTTTATATTCACTAAATACAGTCATCTGACTGGCAGAATGTCTCATCCAACCAGATGGCTTATCTTGAAATTCAGAATTGGTTCATGAATGAGCTTCCAGACTTTTTCAGTCCAGTATAACTCATGGGCAAATTTAACCCTTTACCACACAATCCCAACTTTTAAAGACGCTGTAAAGGAAGTCTTTTGAAAACCTTGTGGGAAAATGAGAAAATGCTGGTAACCAGCATTTTCTCCTTTTCCCACAATGTTTTCTACCCTTCCCAAAACAAACTTAAATTTTTGAGTCACATTTATTTTGTCATCTGCAAATGCTTTCAATTTAGTCCAGTCTAAATTTTTGTCATTTGGTAAAGAGTTAAAATAAAACTTTACATTAGTATACCAAATTACTCTAACACTGGTAGACAATTTATCATCATAATTAGCCAATAGGAATCAATGGAAGGCATTGTGGGAAAAGAGACTTTTACGTTGTATTTGTGTAAAAGTAAGCTAAACATGTCCTCAACCAAATCCATCTGAACAACAAGAAAAGAATGAGCATGGAATCTGGTACTCTAGTAACATATCTGAAGATGTCCAATTATTTACAGGTATGAACAGCAGTGTCCAAATGGGTCTTTTTAACAACTGAAGAAGTCCATTTTGATGACTTTGTATACATATAGATCACAATAAAAATATCTAAGGAAGATCAGACAAACCTTCCCACATGTAGTGATTGAATACATAAATAGCTCTTGCAGCTGATGAAGTCAGTGGACTCAGGATGCACTGAGTATGGTATGATTAACATCTCCACTATGTCATTTTACAATGACCCCTCGGAACTATGCTTGTGAAAATAATGTTGGAAAGGTAGAAAACGCTGCTAAACTCCTTTTACATCTATTTTTATCTATTTGTGTAGAGGCAAGTCCCATCATT
This sequence comes from Tridacna gigas, assembly GCA_945859785.2. Lineage (NCBI taxonomy): Eukaryota > Metazoa > Mollusca > Bivalvia > Cardiida > Cardiidae > Tridacna > Tridacna gigas. The sequence goes on along the minus strand of OX244031.2, from coordinate 7,573,405 downwards.
TCAAGCTCGTTAAACCCAGGTATGAAGTATTACCATTCATCACCCCTGGGACATTCAATTGCGAAACCATCGTTTCTATGAATATTCGTAAGATTGCGAATTACAACCAATAGCCAAACGAATTGTCGATAACATAACGATACTCTCTTGTAGTGGAGGATAATCACATTTCTTCCGTTACAATGAATAAACTGGGTAAAACCCACATCATTATCAACAAATGTGGCAGCCACCGGTGGGCCTTTGACCTTCTGTGGCATTTGCCTTAAGACATTCCTGGGCAGATATTACGAGCTGACACCGATGTTTTTTGTAAACTTTTGTCAACATGTTCACGGCCTCAGCCATATTTCAAGTATCGCCAAGTTTGATTTGAAACAAGCGATTTGACTGGTTATAGATGAGGTAAAAATAGAAATGATGGCATATGGTTGATAAAAATAGATTAAATTTTCTCACTGAAAAACCGAGATTACCAATCAAAATGCCTCATGAATAATTCATGAAAACGAGAAAACGTACGTGAGATAGGGGCAATGAATGTAGTTTACGGAAAACATCGGAACTGGGTCAATGAAGATGTATCATTTTAGCCTCACTCAATTTGTCCTCTGCAAAATGCTTTCATAAAATGGACAAGCCTACAGCGTTGTCTGTTGAGTACAGATAAATGTTGGTACCCTTATCCTCTGACAGGTTACAGCCACCTTTGACAATTCCATCACATTGTACAGGATTGTAAGATGTACCACAGTCATGACAAATGAGAAGACATAAGGAACCACCATAAACAGATGATCTGGGCGCAGAGACCTGCCTATGAGAGCCGGTGGTAGAATCACAAAGAAGGTGACTACTCGTGGATATACAAGTTGCAAGTGTTACAGATCACAGACTAGCAGACAGACAACAAGAGAATTACAACACTGGTTATAACAGAATACAAGCCTTGGGCAAACTAAAGGAAAGAAGATGAAGCGATGTGGCATCAACTTACAGACATCACCTTAGGTTCCCCCTGATACTGCATTTTCAAAAGACTTGACTCTTTACCACACAACAAAATTTTAGACCAGTCCAAACTGAAAGCGTTTGCAGACGACAAATAAAATGGGGCACAAATGACAGTATCTGTCTTTGAGATGGTTGAAAACATTAAGGAAAAAGAAGAAAATGCTGGTTACCAGCATTTTCTTCTTTTCCCACAATGTTTTCAAATGCCTCCTTCTTCAGGCTTGTAAAAACTCGGGACTGTGTGGTAAAGAGTTAACTCTAACCAAATGGAAAAATGTAGTATTGTCGAAATTGAAAGCATTTTGCAGAAGACAAAATAAATGAGGCTCGAATAGTGTGATTTTTTCAAAAGGTACAAACAAATTATGTGAGATGCAGAAAATATTGATATATACTGACATTTTCTCCTTTTCCACATTGTTTTCAAAAGCCTTCTTCCACAGTGTCATGAAAATGTGTGTTTGTATGGTAAAAAGACAAACAGAGGGATGTTAGTCTTTGCATTACAATTAGGTATTGTAAATAAAGATGGGACATAGAGATAGTTGTAATTGCATGAAATATGTGCCAAATAAATGGAGAGGAACATTTCAAAGAATATTAAAATAAAATCCAACTACTGCAATGTTATGGCGCAGCACTGTCCCAAGCAAAAATCAAAAGCCAAGTGAGAGAGAAAAGTGGACACGTTTTTCAGCTGTTTAACCAACTGACTTAGAACTCTCTCAAGCCCACTCTCTTACCTTCTTTGCTCTCTCACATCTTGCGCAAAGTGCTTGACTCAGTGGTAAACATTAGGACTCCTAATCTAGAGGCTCCAAGTTTGAGCCTCACTGAAAGCACTGGGTCTTTCGTGGGTGTGTCCTTTGGCAAGACACTTTAGAGCCCTAGCCTAGTACTGGTGAAACCCAGGAAATACATGAATGAGCAAGCTGTTACCATGGTGTGACTGAAATAATGTTAAATACCAATCAATCAATCAATCAATCAACATCTTGCGTAGGAATTTATATTGTAGGACTTACCATGTGGACAAGATCGGTTGATTGTTTGGTGTTTAATGTCATTTTCAACATTGTTTCAACATTGATCAGCAGTGAGAGAGGAATGCATCCTGTAGCAACGACTATCATCAATCACAGAAATAGGCCGAGATGTGGTCAAGGGAGAAATACTCAAGATGCTGGGTCACGTCTTACAAATAATGCGTACTACAAAAGCAAACATCTTACTATACTTGAACAGCAGTCTCGTGTCACTTGCATACAAACAAAAATCGAAACCAAAACCACAGAACAGGTAACTCTGGTATATTTATGTCATAGCTTGTAGTAACTGCTAAACTCTTTACCTACGAAAACATTTCAGACTGGTCCAAATTGAAAGCATTTGCAGATGATAAATCAAGTGTGTCTCAAATGACAAAATTTGTCTCAGAAGGTTAAGAAAACATTGTGGGAAAAGGAGAACATTTCTTTCTTTTCCAACAATGTTTTCAATAGCATTCTTCTTCAGGGTCGTTCAAACTCAGGACTGAGGTAAATGGTTAACCAAATGCATCATCCTACTATTGCAGCACGATTTGTACCCGTTTTACCTTAAGCTCTAATGGTGTAACTTTAACTCTTTAACAAACGACAAAATTTTGGACCAGTCCAAATTGAAAGCTTTAGCAGAGGAAAAAATAAATGTTACTCAAGAATTGAAATTTGTTGTGGGAAGAGTAGAAAACATTGTGGGAAAAGGAGAAAATGCTGGTTACCAGCATTTTCTCCTTTTCCCACATTGTTTTCGAAAGGCTTCATTCTCAAATGCTGGTTACCAGCATTTTCTCCTTTTCCCACAATGTTTTCAAAAGGCTTCTTTCTCAGGGTCGTTAAAAGTCGGGATTGTGTGGTAACGGGTTAATCAAGTGACACTCTGTCTGGGATAAACTATATATGACACTATATATGACACTGGGATAAACTATATATGACAGCCTGTTCGTGTCTATCTTTCTCAATACCTTAACTCTTTACCAAGTAACAAAATTTCAGACTCGTCCAAACTGAAAGCATTTGCAGACGACAAAATAAATGTGACTCAAAATTAAAATTTGCTTTGGGAAAGGTAGAATACATTGTGGGAAAAGGAGAAAATGCTAGTTACCAGCATTTTCTCCTTTTCCCACAATGTTTTCAAAAGGCTTCTTTCTCAGGATCTTGAAAACCCAGGATTGTTTGGTAAGGAGTTAAATTGGCAAGGAGCTATATACAGGTATAAAGGCTACAGTGGGATTGGAATATCTCACAAACACTGCATAATCCTTTCTCTCCACTTTTTACCTAAAATTGAATTTAAGAATGTTCACAATTGAAAGTCTCTGCAAATGGCAAATTAAAAATTGGTAAACAAGAGGGCCATGATGGCCCTGGATCGCTCACCTGAGTCAATAGGCCAATCATTCTGACCAAATTTCACAAGTATCTGACTATTTAGCATGCACAAGGTTTTTCGATGATTTGACCTAGTGACCTAGTTTTTTACCCCACATGACCCAATTTTGAACTCGTGTGAGATTTTATCAAGCCAAACATTCTGACCAAGTTTCATAAGTATTTGACTGAAAATGTGGCATCTAGAGCGTACACAAGGTTTTTTGAAGATCTGACCTAGTGACCTAGTTTTTGACCCCACATGACCCAATTTCGAACTCGTCCAAGATTTTATCAAGACAAACATTCTGACCAAATTTGACAAGTATCTGACTGAAAATGTGGCCTCTAGAGCACACACAAGGTTTTTCGAAGATTTGACCTAGTGACCTAGTTTTTGACTCCACAAGACCCAATTTTGAACTCGTCCCAGATTTTATCAAGACAAACATTCTGACCAAGATTCATGAGAATCCAACTGAAAATGTGGCCTCTAGAGTGTACACAAGGTTTTTCTAAGATTTGACCTAGTGACCTAGTTTTTTACCCCACATGACCCAATTTCGAACTCGTCCAAGATTTTATCAAGAAAAACATTCTGACCAAGTTTCATGAGGATCAGACTGAAAATGTGGCCTCTAGAGCACACACAAGGTTTTTCGAGGATTTGACCTAGTGACCTAGTTTTTGACCCCACATGACCCAATTTTGAACTCGTCCAAGATTTTATCAAGACAAACTTTCTGACCAAATTTCACAAGTATCTGACTGAAAATGCGGCCTCTAGAGCGTACACAAGGTTTTTTTAAGATTTGACCTAGTGACGTAGTTTTTGACCCCACATGACCCAATTTCGAACTCGTGCGAGATTTTATCAAGACAAACATCCTGACCAAGTTTCATGAGGATTGGACTGAAAATGTGGCCTCTAGAGCGTACACAAGGTTTTTCTAAGATTTGGCCTAGTGACCTAGTTTTTGACCCCACATGACCCATTTTCGAACTCGTCCGAGATTTTATCAAGACAAACATTCTGACCAAGTTTCATGAGGATCGCACTGAAAATGTGGCCTCTAGAGCGTACACAAGGTAAAAAGTTGACGACGGACACGGCACGATCACAATAGCTCACCATGAGCACTTCGTGCTCAGGTGAGCTAAAAACAAACAGAAGTTTGCTGACAGGGTAGAAACCATTGTAGGAAAATGTAAAAATACTGCTTACCAGCATTTTCTCCCTTTCCCACAATGTTTTCAAAAGGCTTTTTTGTAACTGCTTGGTACAGGATTAAGTTGGTTTTTAACATGACACTGCTACCCTTATCAAAAAAATTTCTGCCATTCTTCCAATTTAGCCACTGGCTGCTTTCCCACACAACCATCGTCGAAACAATGATCAGTGGTGGGAGAGGAATGAATCCTGTTGCAATAACTATCATAAATCCTCGTAAAGAAATTAGCCCAGCCCCGGTAGCCCAGTTGGTGGTGTACAGGACTTGAGAGCATGGGGCTGCTGGTTAAATCCCCAGCTTTGCCAATTTCTATCCAGGGACTGATGATAGTCATAGAGACAGAATTCATTCCTTTCTCATCGCTGACCACTGTTTTCACAACAGTTATGCGGGAAAGCTGCAAGTGGCTTGGAAAAAATATTGTGCATATTACTGGTAGCAGAAACTCCAGAAACGCATGGATAGGTGCACTAGCCACCACAATATAACTAAAATAAGGTGGAAAATGCGTTAAACACCATAAAATCAGTCAATCAATCCGAAAGAAATCCGTCTCACTGACATAATGCTTAAAACTCAACTCAGCAAAATAAGCAGTTAACTCAGTTGACAGACTTACCCCTTTACCACACAATCCCTACTTTTAACGGCCTTTTGAAAACATTGTGGGAAAAGGAGAAAATGCTGGTAACCAGCTTTTTCTCCTTTTCCCACAATGTTTTCTACCCTTCCCGAAACAAATTTCGAATTTCTCAGTCAGATTTAGTTTGTCATCTGCAAATGCTTTCAATTTGGACCAGTCTAAAATTTTGTCGTTTGGTAAAGAGTTCATTATTTTGCTGATTTGAGTCTATAACATTGTATTAACTCAGGATCTGAGAACTTGACTAAAATCTGTAAATGTTGGTGAAATAAGCCTCAGCCAATAAATTTAACTCTTTACCATACACTCCCGACTTTTAACGACCCTGAAGAAGAAGCCTTTTAAAAACATTGTGGGAAAAGGAGAAAATGTGGTAACTAGCATTTTCTCCTTTTCCCACAATGTTTTCTACTCGACTAAAGAAAAATTTCATCATTTGAATCTTATTAATTCTGTTGTCTGCAAAATTAATGCTTTGAATTTTGATTAGTCTAACAGTTTATCGTTTGGTAAAGGGTTAACCCAAGTCTGAAAACTGGTCTGTTAGTGGATTTGAGAAGAATATGAAACTTCAGTTTTTCCAAGAAACCTGGCCATGGTCAACCCTAATCCAGTGATTCGATTTGAATTTTACTGAGTCCATGGGACCCAATGCAACTGCAAAAGTTGAGTCCCATTGCGTTCCTTCTGAGTTCTATTTTTGCTTGCATAAATTGTCTGTTTATTAAGGCCAAATTTGGTTTGTGGACAGAAAGAAAAAGCTATTTCAAATGACTTCTTTATGGAACCTTCTGCAGATTTAATGTGCTGTGCACGCCGGTGACCATCACTCGAAATAGTATGAATCTTACATCATGATGGAACTTCTTTGAAAGTCCATGCAATATGTTGTAAAAACCTTATTTCTGCTTAGTTTCATAACAAATCAAACACATTTACATGAATAGTGGAATATAGATAAATTTCTCTTAGCATCTAATCTTGGAAGGCCTGATCTTTCAGCCATTGGTCTTGGAAAGATTGCGAATGCTTTTTCTTTTTGTCCTGGGAAGCCATCTTCAGGAATGAAATGCTAAACAACAGCTGTTTTCCTATGATCAGTTCACCGGAAAAGACAATATGAGCACAAGCAGGTAACCAATTGAAGTCGACGACAAAGAGATCTATTTTTATCTTTCTCGGCCTACTTATAAACAATTTGGAATTCCGATGGTCAGTTTGTGCAAGAAATGTTAGTCTTCATACCATTATTTTGCATTGTTTTCGTTATTTATGTAGATCTAGTTAAATCATGGTTTTGACTCATTTTTGACTGCGTCCAAGGGACGCGATCAGCTTTGGTATTTTGCATCCGAGCTGATTTTCATGCGTATACAGATACTTTTACGTCGTAAACAGAAACTCTGCCAATCTTCAACTCAAGCTCCTGAGTTGGCACAAGGTAATTTTTTTTCTATCTACAAAACAATCAGTTATTGATCAAGATCGATGTCCAACTTTTGAGACCATTGATTTTCTTCCCCTTTTTTTTAATGGGAGGTAATGGTTGGTTGGTTGTATTGGGGTTTAACGCCACTTTAACAGCTAAGGTCATATCATGGCGGTCGGTGACGCACATGTGTTTCCTGGCTTTCTCACACCAGTACTAACACAACTTTCTTTCCAAAGCCACCGACTACTTTTCTCACATGCTTCAGCAGAGGTGAGAGGCGAAAATACGCCGGAAAGAAAGTTCGCCTCAACCGGGTCATGAGTCCGACGCGCTCACCACTGAGCCACCCAGGCGGGCAATGGGAGGTAATAACTGACTAGAATGAAATTACAAAATGAATTGCCCTAAACCGTATGTTAAGCCTTAATCATGCAATCCCAGGAAGCAGCCCTATGAAAGCATTGTTGGAAAAAGGAAACAAGAGGGCCATGATGGCCCTGTATCGCTCCACTGGCTTATAAACCATAAATACTAAACAATTCAATTCTGAGCCACGTGGTTTCAAAATGAAGACTTACAAATTTTTCTCTGTAAAAGCCCATGTGAAAGTTGAGACCCGCAGGGCAAATCCATTTTTGATCCCAGAGCTTTAATTACTTGAACCCTGGTAGAGGTCCACAAGATAAAGCCACATGCCAAAATAATACAAGTCTATATTGTATGGTTATAAATAAAGTGATTTTCAATTTTTGTCCATATGAAGCCTCTGTAAAACATAAGACCCCTGATGCAAGGCTAATTTCAAAAAAAAAATCAAAACATGTAAGCCCATGTAAAACTTGTGACCCCTGCGGCGGGGCCAATTTTGACCTCAGGGCTAAAATTTTGGCCCGCTTGGTAGAGGCCCACTAGATATAGCTACATGCAAAATTTGGTAGCTCTAGGCCTTACGGCTAGGTTCAGGAAGATTTTTAAAGTTTTCTCTATATAAGCCTATGTAAAACTTGTGACCCCTGGGGCAGAGCCAATTTTGACCCCAGGGCTATAATTTGAAGAAACTTGATAGAGGTCTACTACATAAAGCTACATGCCAAATTTGGTAGCCCTATGCCTTATGGTTTCAGACAAGAAGATTTTTAAAGATTTCCAATATTTTTCAGTTTTGTTGCCATGGCAACCAGAGTTTTTGAAGAAATCAAATTCTTTCAAGAAATTCTGAAGAGGACCATGGCAGGATCATTTCTGTGAAGTTTCATGAAAATTGGATGGGTAGTTTCAGAGAAGAAGATGTTTGAAATAAAAGTTAATGCACGGACGGACGCACGGACGCACGACGGACACCGGGCCATGACATAAGCCCGCTGGCCTTTGGCCAGTGGAGCTAGAAATGCTGGTAGCCAGCAATTTCTTCTTATCCAACTATGTTTTCTACCTTGGAAAAGAAAATTTCAGGTTTGAGTTAACTTTCAATTTGTTGTCTGCTATCATACTGCTTTCAATTTGGGCAAGTCTAAAATTTGTTTGTTTCGTAGAGTTAAACCTTCAAGCACCTTTCACAACTATCGTTGCCTTTGCGGCCAGTGTAGATCAAGATCAAGTTGCACAAAATGAGCAGCCTGATCTTTGATCTACACTGTCTGCATTGCTGAAACACTTTAGACAAGATCAACCTTGGAACTGTGATTATTTGGGTCTTTATTTTAGGTTTATTCAGCACTTAAACACTTAAGCTGCTGAATAAATGAAAACGCAAATTTCTACTCAATACTAAAGGCCCAAGCATTGCGGTTTCAAAGTTGATTTCACCGGAAAGAAAATACAGTATCGGACAGTGTAGATCAAAGATCAGACTGCACATTCTGTGCAGTCTGATCTTGATCTACACTGTCCGCAAAAGGTCAGTGGGTCGTGATTAGCAGCTTAAGGGTTAAAGGTTAAATTGAGGACCCTGACTGCGAAATGATATTTAACTCTTTACCATGTGACAAAATTGTAGAATTTTCCAAATTGAAAGCATATGATAAAGGGTTAAAATCAGTATTACTCCTTGGACAAGCTCAACACATGAAAATATTTATTGGTAAAAGGGTTTTAACTCTTTACCAAACGACAAAATTTTAGACTCGTCCAAACTGAAAGCATTTGCAGACAACAATATAAATGTGACTCAAACATTGAAATTTGTTGGCAGGGTAGAAAACATTGTGGTGGTTACCAGCCATTTTCTCCTTTTCCCAAAATTTTTTCAAAAGGCTTCTTTCTGAGGGTCATGAAACCCCGGGATTGTTTGGTAAAGGGTTAACTGCCCCACTTTCAGGCATTTGGCCTTTGGCCTTACTATGCATCCCCAATAGTTGGTAACCCTTTACCAAACGACAAAATCTTAGACCAGTCCAAATTGAAAGCATTCTGCAGACGACAAAATAAATGTAACTAAAAAATTGAAATTTGTTTTGGGAAGAGTAGAAAACGTGGGAAAAGGAGAAAATGCTCGTTACCAGGATTTTCTCCTTTTCCCACAATGTTTTCAAAAGGCTTCTTTCTCAGGGTCGTTAAAGGTCGGGACTGTGTGGTAAAGGGTTAATTGATATTTGGACATTATGATCTATGCATCACCGTTTTTTGTACTCACTCGAACTCTCCCAAGTGACGTCAAGGATTCACTTGCTGTCTGAACACACAAGAACATCACTCCAATCATGTTGTAGGAGAGAATAAACAGTAATCTGATACCAGTGAACAGTGCACCTGGTCGTGGAAACCGTGTAGCAAGAACCATACAAATTATAACAACCACATAGAGGAGGCATGGACCTAGTACCCAGGTACATGTTGTGACAGCTGACATGACTTTACTTCGCCAAATCATAGATTTTTCGGAGCTGTAAAGGAATTTGTCTGACTGTAACCTTTAGAATGCTAAGGAATACTGTTTATATACTGATATGTATTGCAATGGTATCTAGATACTTCAGCAAGGAGTCCCTGTATTCATTGAAAAAAAACTGTGAAAAAAAAGGACAACACATATACAAAAGACTGGTATAAAAATGAACATTATTTCACATTTTCTACATCTTCGCAAGCCAAGGATACTAAGGTAGTACCCTTGGCCGCTTGCCTCTTTAAAAATCAAAACTCCCACTGCGCCATTTCATTGGATGCGATCAAAACCCATCGCGTCCAATCAAACCATCCGTAACAAGAAATTTTCCGTGAAACAGAAAACAATAATGGCAGCGCCCGTCAAAAACGAAAGTTGTCATGTTTGTGACGAAAATTTGCCAAAAAAGAGTAGCCGATCAATATTTAATGAGTTTTTTTTATAGTTCATGATCAATTATGTGAAATATTAGGACGGGTTCCACAGCCAAATGACTGCGAATCATCGGATGTCTGATTAATTTCAGAAAATTGTGATGAATCCGAAAGCGCAGCCATATTTGATGCATAGCCTAACAAATTTTATTACGAGCATTTTGATTGGTCAGAAATAACATCAGCAAAGGTTACGCAACTCGTGATATTCGATAGGTGGCGCAGCGGGAGTTTCGATTTTTAAAGAGGCGAGCGGCCAAGGGTAGGTAACGAACAAAGTGGAGTTAGTATCCTTGGCTTGCGATGATGCATTTTCTAGGGATGTTTAGTCTTAAGTATATCACCAGACTGCAAAGATCATTATTTTATATTCTGTGCAGTCAGACCTTGACCTATACTGTTGGCAAAAGCACCAAATCATCTATGATAGGCATTCCAAGAAGAAAATCTTTACCAGGCCATAAAATTCTAGACTTCTCAAATTTGAAAGCCTTTCCACCATTTAATATGGCTGTAATTTAGATTTGTTTTCGACGAGGGGTAGAAAACAGTTGGAAAAGGACAAAATGCTGGTTACAAGCATTTTCTTCTTTTACCACAGTGTTTTCAAACGTCTTCTTCTTTAGGGTCTTTAAAACTTAGGCTGTTTTGGTAAAGACTTAACTCTTTGGCAAACGACAAAATTATGGACAAGTCCAAATTGAAAGCATCTGCAGACGACAAATTTAATGAAGCTCAATTGATGATTTATGTCTTTGACTGGGTAGAAATCATTGTGGGAAACGGAGAAAATGCTGGTTACCAGCATTTTCTCCTTTTCCCACAATGTTTTTTTTAAAAGCCTTCTCTTTCAGGGTCGTTAAAACTCGGGAATGTGTGGTAAAGACTTAATGAAAGAAGACCACAACAAACAGAAATCAAGGCATTATTGCACTGCGAATGTTTCAACCAGTCAATGCTATCTAACGTCTGCTCCTCAGGATTTGTAATTACAGGTGTGCTTGAAGTACAGGGTTAACTCTTTACCAAACGACAAAATTTTAGACAGACTCCTCCAAATTGGAAGCATTTGCAGACGACGAAATAAATGTGACTCAAGAATTGAAATTTTTTTAGGGGAGGATAGAAAAATTGTGGGAAAAGGAGCAAATGCTGGTTATAAGCATTTTCTCCTTTTCCCACAATGTTTTCAGAAGTTTTGTACTCAAGAAGTGTTAAAACACAGGATTGTGTGGTAAAGGGTTAATCAAATATGCTCACATTGTCAAATTTATTCATTGTGTCTTCATATGGCAGCTTTTAAACTGAATTTGACTTGTCTGCTATTTGACTGAACACTTTCTCTATCTTAAATATGAAAATTTATGAAAAAAACTACACTGTGCATATACATTGTATTTACAAAAAAATCAACTCATCAATCTTAACCCTTTCCCAAACGACAAATTTTGGACTGGTCCAAATTGAAAGAGTTTGCAGACGACAATTTTAAATTTGATGAAAATGGAAGAAAGTTCTCAAAAAAGGGTAGAAAACACTGTGGGAAAAGGAGAAATTGCTCGTTACGAGCAATTTCTCCTTTTCCCACAGTGTTTTCAAAAGACTTGTACTGCAGACACATGAAAACCAGGGCTTGTTTGGGAAAGGGTTAACTCTTTACCAAACAACAAAGTTTTAAACTTGTCCAAATTGAAAGCAACTGCAGATGACAAATCAAATGTTGCTAAAATAATGATTTCCCTCTTTGATAGGGTGGAAAACACTGCGAGAAACTGAGAAAATGCTGGTAACCAGCATTTTCTCTGTTTCCCACAATATTTTCAAAAAGCTTTCTTCCTTAGGGCTGTAAACAGTTGGGATTGTGTGGGAAAAGGTTAATAGACAAAATTTTGGACCAATCCATCCTGACAGCACTCACAGATGACGATTTAACTGTGGTTCACATGACGATTTTTATCTTTACAGTTGTTGCAAACATTGTGAAAAAGGGAGAAAATGCAGCATTTTCTCCTTCTTCTGTGACATATTCAAAATTTCATTCACTATAGGGTCATGCATCAAGCATTAAAGGTACATTGGCTGCCGAAAGCAAGCACTGCGGGTGTTAAAATGCATTCAAATTTTAATCATACCATTTAAAAGTATGGAAACTATCATGAAGATGATAATCTGTTGTTCTACGGTCAGTACAAGAGTTAGTCGCTGATAGAAAAACACGATTTCGCCCCCCTTTCCCAAAATTTTTTCTACCTCTTTGTAAAGGAAAGAAATCATTTTTGAGCTACACAGAATTTGTCTTAGGCTGCAAATGCTTTCAATTTGGTAGAGACTAAATTTTTTTCGTTCGGTAAACAGATAATCAACCCTTCCAATTAGCAATTTAACCCTCTACCACACAATCCTGACTTTTAACGACCCTGCAGAAACTGTCTTTTGAAAACATTGTGGGAAAGAAGAAAATGCTGGTAACCAGCATTTTCTCCTTTTCTCAAAATGTTTTCTACCCTTCCCAAATCAAGTTCAATTTTTGAGCCACATTTGATTTGTCATCTGCAAATGCTTTCAATTTGGATCAGTCTAAAATTTTGTCATCTGGTAAAGAGTTAAGTCTTCTTCTTAAACCCTTATCCTGCTAAATAACTTAAGTTAAACTTTCAAGCCAATTGGTAACAAGAGGGCCATGATGGCCCTGGATTGCTCACCTGAGTCAATAGGCGGAATTTCACTCCAGGGTCATAATGACCCAATTTAAAACTCATCTAAGATATTATTAAGACAAACATTCTGACCAATTGTCAGGTCAGTTGAGGTGAAAATGTGGCCTCCAGAGTGTCCAAAATGTCTTCCTTCAATTTGACCTAGTGACCTAGTTTCTGACCCTATGTGACCATATTTCAAACTCATCCGAGACATCAAAACAAACTTGTTGACCAAGGTTCAGGTGAATTGGGCAAGAACTGCTGCCTCTAGAGAGCCCACAAGGTATTTCTGTAATTTGACCTCTAGATTATGACCCTATGGGACCCAATTTCAAATCCATTTAAGATATCATCAAGTCAAACATGCTGACAAATTTTCAGGTCAGTTAGGCAAAAACTGTGGCCTCTACAGTGCCCACAATACATTTCTTAAATCTGACCCTGTGACCTAGTTTATGACCCTGTGTGACCCAATTTCTAACTGATCCGAGATATCATCAAGTCAAATATGTAGACCAATTTTCAGATCAATTAAGCTAGAATTGTGGCCTCTAGAGTGCCCACAAGGTATTTCTTCAATGTGACCCAGTGACATTGTTTATGATCCTATGTGACCCAATGTTGAACTCCTCTGAGATATCATCAAGACAAAAAATGTGGCCTCTAGAGTGCCCACAAGGTATTTCTTCAATTTGACAGAGTGACCTACTTTATGACCCCAGATGACCCAATTTCAATCTCATCCAAGATTTAATTAAGGCAAACATTCTGATAAATTTTTAAGTCAATTGAGCAAAAACTGTGGCCTCTAGAGTGCCCACAAGGTATTTCTTTAATCTGACCTTAGTGACCTAGTTTATGACCCTAGGTGACCCAAATTCGAACTCATCCAAGATTTCATCAAGACATAGTTACATTCTGACCAATTTTCAGGTCAACTGAGTAAGAAATGTGGCCTTTAGAGTGTCCACGGGGTATTTCTTTAATTTGACCTAGTGACCTAGTTTATGACCCCAGGTGACCAAACTCATCCGAGTTTATATCAAGACAAACATTCTGACCAAGTTTCATCAGTACCAGACTGAAAATGTGGCCTCTACAGTGCACACAAGGTTTTTCTTCAATTTGACCTAGAGACCTAGTTTTTGCCTGCACATGATCCAATTTTGAACTTGTCCGAGATTTTATCAAGACAAACATTCTGACCGAATTTCACAAGTATCTGACTGAAAATGTGGCTTCTAGAGCGCAAACAAGGTTTTTCTAAGATTTGACCTAGTGACCTAGTTTTTGACCCCACATGACCCAATTTCAAAATCGGACGAGATTTTATCAAGACAAACATTCTGACCAAGTTTCACAAGTATCTGGCTGAAAATATGGCCTCTAGAGCGCACACAAGGTTTTTCTAAGATTTGACCTAGTGACCTAGTTTTTGACCCCACATGACCCAATTTCAAACTCATCTGAGATTTTATTAAGACAAACATTCTGACCAAGTTTCACAAGTATCTGACTGAAAATGTGGCCTCTAGAGTGCACACAAGGTTTTTCTAAGATTTGTTCTAGTGACCTAGATTTTGACCCCACATGACTCAATTTCGAAATCGTCCGAGATTTTATCCAGGCAAACATTCTGACCAAGTTTCACTATTATCTGACTGAAAATGTGGCTTATAGAGCGCACACAAGGTTTTTCTAAGATTTGACCTAGTGACCTAGTTTTTGACCCCACATGACCCAATTTCAAACTCATTTAAGATTTTATTAAGACAAACATTCTGACCAAGTTTCACAAGTATCTGACTGAAAATGTGGCCTCTAGAGTGCACACAAGGTTTTTCTAAGATTAGACCTAGTGACCTAGATTTTGACCCCACATGACTCAATTTCGAAATCCTCCGAGATTTTATCCAGGCAAACATTCTGACCAAGTTTCACTAGTATCTGACTGAAAATGTGGCCTATAGAGCGCACACAAGGTTTTTCTAAGATTTGACCTAGTGACCTAGTTTTTGACCCCACATGACCCAATTTCAAACTCGTCTGAGATTTTATCAAGACAAACATTCTGATCAAGTTTCACAAGTATCCGACTGAAAATGTGGCCTCTAGAGCGCACGCAAGGTTTTTCTAAGATTTTTCCTAGAGACCTAGTTTTTGACCCCACATGACCCAATTTTGATCTCATCTGAGATTTTATCATGACAAACATTCTGACCAAGTTTTACAAGTATCTGACTGAAAATGTGGCCTCTAGAGCAAACAAGGTTTTTCTAAGATTCAACCTAGTGACCTAGTTTTTGACCCCACATGACCCAATTTCGAACTCGTCTGAGATTTTATCAAGGCAAACATTCTGACCAAGTTTCATGAGGATCGAACTGAAAATGTGGCCTCTACAGCATACACAAGGTAAAAAGTTGATGACGGACACCGCACGCTGGACGCTGGACATAGCACGATCACAATAGCTCACCATGAGCACTTTGTGCTCAGGTGAGCTAAAAACAGTTGGTAAAAATAGCCCCCCGTTCTATTGCAGACCAGTTTGATCCAAGATCAGATTGTACAGACTGCTATACACCCTTTACCACACAGTCATGAGTTTCAACGACCCCCAAGGAAAAGGTCTTTTGAAAATACTCTGGGAAAAGGAGAAAATTCTGGTGACCAGCATTTTCTACTTTTCCAAGAAAAACTTCCTAATTTGGGCAGCAGTTTGTTGTCTCAAACTGCTTTCAACTGGGACTGGTCTTGGGTCCATTCTGTTTGATATTTTAACCAACTTGGTGTTCAAGAAAACCCAACAATGCTACTTTTCCTTCGTATTATAGTATCTAGGTCAGCAATTAAGAAGCCACATAATATCATGCAAAGCTTTGCATGCTTCTAAAACAACCAAAGCTATGCATGCATTCCTATTTATCCTTTACCATAAAATCCTAAGTTTTAACCCTTTACTGCACAATGCTGCCTTTTGATGCCCCTGGGAAAGAAGCCTTTTGAAAACATTGTGGAAAAAGGAGAAAATGCTGGTAACCAGCATTTTCTCCTTTTCCAACAATGTTTTCTGCCCTATCAAAGAAAAATTGCACCATTTGAGCCACATTGAAATTGTCGTCTGCAAAAGGGTTCAATTTGGACAAGGCTAAAATTGTGTCGTCTGGTAAAGGGTTAACCAGCATTTTCTTTTTTCCACAATGGTTTCTACCTTATCAAAGACAAAAATCATCATTTGAGCTAGATCTTATTTGTTGTCTGCATAATTATGCTTTCAACTTGGACAATTTGAACAAGTCTAAAAGTTTGTTGTTCGATAAAGAGTTGAAGGGATGGGCAAAGCTTTTGTTGCTTTTGTGTAGATAAAGATCAGGTAGCACGAAATGTGTAGTTATATCTCGAAATAACTGATACTTTGTAAAATAATAATAAAAAAAAAAGTTTTTCTCTTCCACCTAGATCTGGGTCCATCTTCACCAACACATTCTTGGTCCAATTATAGATTTAGAAAGTAACACAACTTCTCATTGGCTAACCCAAATGGTTTAGCCAAACGGAAGTTGTGTAACTATCAAATTTAGAAAATTCTATAGAATAAGACTAAAAATATTCTGAAGAATGGTTGGTGAAAACAGACCCTGAACTGTTTCTTTTAATCATGTATTACTCTAAGTTTATGAACGAAAATTTGAACAGTGCCCCTTTCAGCTGTATTTCAGTGACAGTGGGAGGCAGCTGTTGTTTCATATCTTTCCTGGGTTTCATCAGGACTAGGAACAGACGGACAGAGGTTTATTATACTTCCATATACCCTTACTGGGGGTGGGGGTGGGGGGCTGGGGGCTGTTGTATAAATAAGAGCACCGTGCATAACTGTATCCGAAATACTTTAAAGGTCCTCTGCCCTTGTTGTATATGTTGCTCTTTTGATAATTAACAAAAGTACTGTAACTTTTTTTTCACAAAAATGAATTTATTCAATTAACCTTTTATCGCACATTATCCCGAGTTTTGTTTATTGAAATTTTTCTTCTCTTGTCTAAATGTAGAGCAAACCTGACTATAGCACCCAAAAATCTGTGATCAATCCCAGAAACAAATCAATGATAATGAAAATATCTATGATCAGTCTCCAGAACAATTCAATGATATTGAATATCTTTGATCAGCCTATGGAACAATTCAATGATACTGCATATATCTATGATCAGACCAAGGTACAATTCAATGATAGTGAATATTTCTATGATCAGTCTATGGAACAATTAACTGACATTGAATATCTGTGTGATCAGACTAGGGAACAATTCAATTATATTGAATATATATATGATCAGTGTCTTCAATGATATTGATTATTTCTGTGATCAGTCTCAAGGACCATTCAATGATATTGACTATTTCTGTGATCAGTCTCTGGAACAGTTCAATGATATTGAATATTTCTGTGATCAATCTCCAGTACAATTCAATGACACTGAATATGAATATTTCTGTGATCAGTCTCGAAGGACCATTCAATGACAATGAATATTTCTGTGATCAGTCTCTGGAAGAGTTCAATGATATTGAATATTTCTGTGATCAGTCTCAAGGACCATTCAATGACATTGACTATTTCTGTGATCAGTCTCTGGAACAGTTCAATGATATTGAATGTTTCTGTGAACAGTCTAAGATACAATTCAATGACAGTGAATGGATCTATGATCTGCCTCTAAAACAGTTAATTGATTCTGAATATATCTATGATCAGCCTCAGGAACAACCCAATGATATTGAGTATATCTATGATCAGCCTCAAGAATAGCCCAATGATACTGAATATAATCTATGATCAGTCTCAGGAACAGCCCAATGATATGGAGTATATCTATGATCAGTCTCAGGAACAGCCCAAATATATTGAATATATCTATGATCAGTCTAAGGAACAATTAAATGACATGAATATAACTGTGATCAGTCTAAGGTACAATTAAATGATATGAATAAAACTGTGATCAGCCTCTGCAACGATTCAGTGCCATTAAATATTTCTGTCATCAGTCTCCGGAACATTTTAACTCTGTACCACACAATCCCGAGTTTTAACAACCCTGAGGAAGAAGCCTTTTGAAAACGTTATGGGAAAAGGAGAAAATGCTGGTAACAAGCATTTTCTCCTTTTCCCACAATGTTTTCCACCCTATCAAAGACAACTTCCATCATTTGAATCACATTTTAATTGTTGTCTGAAAATGTTTTCAATTTGGACAAGTCTACATTTTTGTTGTGTGGTAAAGAGCTAAATGACAAAATGACATTTAATTTACCTGTGATCAGTCGCTAATATAAATTCAATGACACTGAATTATCTATGACCAGTCTCTATAACAATTCAATGATATTGAATATATCTACAGTCAGTACAGGAAAAATTCAATAATAACAAATATATCTCCGATCAGTCACAGGTAGGATTCAACAATAATTGAATATACCTATGATCAGTCACAGGAACAATTCGACGATATAAATTATATCTATGATCAGTCACAGGAACAATTCAATTATTCGAAATATACCTATAATCAGTCTCAAGAACAATTCAATAATATTGAATATATCTATCATCAGTCTCTGGAACTTTCAATGATACTGAATAAATCTATTTCCAGTCTCGGGAACAATTCAATGTTACTGAGTAAACCCAAGATTAGTCTCAGGATCAGTTCCATGATAATGAATATATCTATGATCACTCTAAGAAAAAATTCAACAATATTGAATATTTCTGTGATCAGTTTTGAAAGGAACAATTCAATGATATTGAATATATCTATGATCTGCCTCTGGAACTTTCAATGATACTGAATAAATCTGTTTCCAGTCTCGGGAACAATTCAATGATAGTGAGTAAACCCAAGATTAGTCTCAGGATCAGTTCTATAATAATGAATATTATCTATGACCATTCTAAGAAAAAATTCAACAATATTGAATATTTCTGTGATCAGTTTTTAAAGGAACAATTCAATGATATTGAATATATCTATCATCAGACTAGGGAACAATGCAATGATATTTGAATATATCTTTGTCAGTCTAGGAAATGCTTTAATGATATTGAATATTTCTATGATCTGCCTGTAAAGGAATGATTCAATGATGTTGAATATAACTAGAAATTTTTCATCAAGTTAGTGCACAACACAAATTTCTGCCAATTCCTTCCAATATTAATTTTGAAAGAATCAGTGCAAAGAAAATCACACTATCACTGAAACTGAAACGTCAACCTTTATTCCTATCTGGATGTATACTTCTGGTTTCAGTTTTACTTGTTTAACTCTTTACCACACAATCCTGACCTTTAACGACCCTGAAAAAGAAGCCTTTTGAAAACATTGTGGGAAAAGGAGAAAATGATTGTAACCAGCACTTTCTCCTTTTCCCACAATGTTTTCTAACCTTCCCAAAACAAATTTCAGTTTTTGAGTTACATTTATTTTGCTGTCTGCAAATGCTTTCAATTTGGACTAGTCTAAAAATTTGTCGTTTGGTAAAGTGTTAACTCTTGACCAGACATGAATACTTTGAACTACTCAGAATTGAAAGCATTTGCAGACGACAGAGTAAATTTGGTCCAAGTAAGGTTTCTTTCTAAAAGGGTTGAAATGCATGCATTTCTTCTTTCCCAAAAAGTTTTTCAAAAGCCTTTTTCCTCGGGGTGATTAAAGCAAGGGATCATTTGATAAATTACTTAGGATTAATGAATGACTGCCGTAAATGACAATGTAAATAATAAGAATGCAATGCATAAAATGGAAAAAAATTATTGCAGTAATGAACATCTGATTACATTAGGGCTAGACTAATGTTACATCAGTAGTTACTGTCGGTGAAAATCATACATGTTTTGTTCTGATACTCAAAGCTCTTCATTCACTACACCAACATTTGGATACAACTCGGTTTCTCCTTGAATGTTTGATTTGAAAGTTGCCATAATTATGTATCGTTGACGATACATACATTTTACAATTGGGCGAATAAATAAGAGAATACCATGCTAGCTGCCACCATACTTTGATGATGATAATGCTCCTTACCTTTATCCTAGTGACACTGATATTTGTCTGTATCATATCTACAACTGCATTTTGCATGAATCTTAAAACACAGATTCTAAGCTGGCTAATGGCAACCATGGACACATACAAGTTTCCTGACCGTAGTGGACGTCCAAGAAGGAACAGAGAAAGGGTCACTGCATATATGTAATAGTGTCTACCCAGCGATGCTACAGTTTCAAACACTGAACAAAGTTGACCTATTTTCTTTAACCATACAATCTGACTCCTAAAACATAAGAAGTAATTCAATGCTTTAAAAGCTCATAACAATCTACATGTGATGCAAATTTCCAGATAGTGAAGATCAAGATCAGAATGAAACAATGAATTCAGTGCTGTTTTCAACATAATTTCAGTTAAAATTACTGTCCATTCAACAAGTTTGTAAGAAAATCTCAACTCTTTACCAATCAACCAACTCCAGACTGCTCCAAATTGAAAGCATCAACAGACAACAAACCCAAAAGTGATAAAAATGAACCACAGTTCTTTGACACCAGCATTTCCTCATTTTTGTTCAGTTTTCAAAAACCTTGTATCTCAGGGTTGTAAAACCTGGGATTAAGTGCTAATGGGTTGACAAAGACTGCTGATTTTCATTCGAATGCAAAGATGGCTTTAGAGTTCAAGTGTGGGTAGAAGCACATGTATGTTGAAAATGAGGTTTTACTGAGTTGTTTTGTATTTTTGTGGTAAAATTTCCAATTTCATGAGTAATGGTATTGCCAACATAGCATACCAATATACCATAAGATCTGACATGCTTTGGTGTTTAAGATAAGATTTTATTAAATGAGTCTACAAAGAATGTTACCAAGAAAGCCTTGGTGAGCTTGATAACATTTTTGTGAAAGAGTTTAGTAAATTTGCCTCAGAAGCCAACAAATGTAAGTCTTTTTATCACATAACTCCATAAAAACACTCTTCTTACTACATGTACTTGTCTCTGGCAGTCTCTAAAAACAGGTTTGACTGGATAATAATCAAATACTATTGCAAACAACACAATACATAGCATACGATAACAAGGTCTCACAGCAAGACTACAATATTACTAGATTATATGGCACCAGGTAAAGAAACAAGAGGACCACTCCACTGACTACTTAAGCTAGCAAACATAAGCCCGTTACCAAATACAGCAGGGTTTTCTTCCCTTCTTCAAATGGGTCCATCAACGGACCCATTCTCATTCTAAACATGTTACTATTTTTCTCAAAATTACACATGAAAATTGCCAGAACGAATTGTGTTTCTTACTGTATCATGGACCCTTTCCAAATCAAGGGTGTTGATTTTCCTAAGGTGACTATGTGATGGATTGAAATTTGTATCGTGGATTTACCGCAGCAAATTGTTAAGAATACATAACATAAACAATTCAAGTATCAGTGATTTTGTTGGTCAAAAAGAGGGGGGTTCCCCAAAGTAGTATACTCAATCAAAAAATAAAACCTATGTTGTCTGTCAACAGTTTATTTCAGTAAACTGGTCCAAGCTTTTGATAAACAAGTTTAAGCCTTTATCGGATAGAAGAAGGCGCCCATTTTTTGTGTTTCAGCAGTCTCCATAACGATCCTCAAATACAATGCAGGTGCACTGAATATGTTTTTGTGTACCCAAAAGTATGTGATTTATCAGTATTCTTAACAAAAATTCTTTCTTTCGCCATCGAACAACTAAATGAGCCGTAAGTACAAATAATATCGAAAGAAAATCAAACCGACAGGTTTTAAACTCCCTAAAGAGTTAAGCCTTAACCCTTTCCCAAACGATAAATTTTAGACTGGTCCAAATTGAAAGAGTTTGCAGACGACAATTTTAAATTTGATGAAAATGATAGAAAGTTCTCCAAAAGGGTAGTTACGAGCTTGTTACGAGCAATTTCTCCTTTTACCACAGTGTTTTCAAAAGACTTGTACTGCAGACGCTTGTTTGGGAAAGGGTTAAGAAGACTGAAAAGTCCAGCCAAGTTAAAGATGAATATAAAGGCATCATGATGCAGCAATAACCTCATCCCAAATGGATATTGAATCCAACGATCGAGCCTGGGTTAGAATGTAAAACAAATGTCTTCAACAAAATTCATGGATAAACTCTTAAATCCTTTACCACACAATCCCGAGTTTTAACAAACCTAAGAAAGAAGCCTTTTGAAAACAATGTGGGAAAAGGAGAAAATGCTGGTAACCAACATTTTCTCCTTTACCCACAATGTTTTCTACTCTGTGAGTGACAAATTTCAAAATCTGAGCCACATAAAATTTTTCATCTTCCAAAAGCTCTAAATTTGGACTTGCACAAAATTTTGTCATTTGGTAAAGAGTTAAATCCCTGCACAAACTTACAAAAAATATAGTACTATTGACATCTTTAACAACATGAGAAACAATTTAAGGACATTTTATTTTAACTCTTTACCAAGCAACAAAATTTTAGACTAGTCCAAATTCAAAGCAACTGCAGACGAAAAAATAAACGTGACTGAAAAAATAAAATTTGTTTTGGGACGGGTAGAAAACATTGTGGGAAAAGGAGAAAATGCTGGTTACCAACATTTTCTCCTTTTCAAACAATGTTTTCAAAAGGCATCTTTCCCCGGGTCGTTTGAAGTTAGGACTGTGTGGTAAACAGTTAAGGACAAATTAATTTGTTTTCAATGTTTTAAATTTCTGGTACGTAATTTTAGTTCAAATTACTAAACAGTATCCATTTTAAATGATTGACTGATTGTATGGTGTTTAACGCCGTTTTCAACATTATTTCAGTTATATCGCAGCGGCCAGTGCACCTATCCATGCTTTCCTGGAATTTCTTTTACCAGTACTCTGCACAATATTCTTTCCACGCCACTGGCTGCTTTCCCACATAGCCATTGTCGAAACAATGGTCAGCGGTGAGAGAGGAATGAATCCCGTCACAATGACTATCATCAATCCTCGGAAAGAAATAGGCCGAGCCGGGGATCGAACCAGCGACCTCCTGTTTTCAAGTCCTGTACGCTACCGACTGAGCTACGGGGCTCGGCATTCATTTTAAATAATCTGTCACCAGTTTCTGTGTTTATCATGAAAGTTTCCAATTTTGGAGAAAGCCACATGTTTTTTCCCTACTTGTATTGTTTCCGACCCATTCCCAAACTGGGAAAAAAAACGCTGAAAAAGACCTGTGTTTGAAAGACTTCAGGGATAAGTCTTTTGAAAACATTGTGGCAAAAAAAGAGTATGCTGGTAACCAGCATTTTCTCCTTTTTCACACAATTTTTTCAACTTGTTAAAGGTAGAATTCATCATTTGGGTCACATTAAATTTTGTCATCTGCAAATGCTTTCAACTTGGATAACTCTAAAATAATGTTGCTTAGTACTAAGTTAACTCTTTATCACACGACAATATTTTGGACTGGTCCACATTGAAAGCTTTTGCAGACAACAAATTAAATTCGGCTAAAATAATTGCATTTGTCTCTGAAAGATTAGAAAACATTGTGGGAAAAGGAGAAAATGCTGGTTACCAGCATTTTCTCCTTTTCCCACAATGGTTTCAAAAGGCTTTGTTTCTCAGGGTCGTTAAAACTCCGGATTGTGTGGTAAACAGTTAAATGGGAAGAGTCCATGGCATGTATTCCTCATGACAAGTCTTACAGTAGCATTAAGATGCTATAACAGAAACGTCTGTAGATTTTTAGTCATTACGCAATGTGCCATACAAGAGAATACAAGAATAATAACGAAACATGCAAAATTTCTCTGAAAGGGATACACCCACGAATCTTTCACGCCAAATATTTAAAAAAAAAAAACTCTGACAGAATTCCTTAAAAAATATCTGAACAGGTTATATGGAGGGAAAAAAAAGCCTTCCAAATCAGCCACACCTTTTTCCACAAATCAGCAGTGTCTATTCCTGGATGTGCATTTGCAGGATTCAGGCTAATTTTTTTAAAGATCCCTCATAAATTCTGACCCAATGTGTGACAGTCCCGCATAACAGCTAAACAACAAAAAAGTCCGAAAACAAAGAATTTACTTGTGCCTTACAGAAAATACAGCTTTTTGAAAAAAAACTACATAATTGCTGAAGCTGATATGGCAACATAATTCGTTAAAGTGACAGGGAGGGGGTCAAAATGGCCCCATCCGAGATCCACCAAGTCCAAAACATCCCACTTTACCAATCCGGCCCACTTTTCTTGGTACTGTTCAAAAATCCCCCCTTGTTTTAGATGGTAGGGTAAAACCCCCCCCCCCCCATTTTCTGTTTCTAGAACAGACACTGAATCAGCATGACATTCAAAAACCTAAAAACTCTCTCTACCCAAAGATCAGTCTGGCCAAACTTCCCTTAGCACTTAACCCTTTACTGCACAATCCCGACTTTTAACGACCCTGAAACCTTTAGAAAACATTGTGGAAAAAGGAGCAAATGCTGGTAACCAGCATTTTCTCCTTTTCCCACAATGTTTTCTACTCTTCCCAAAACAAATTTCAATTTTTGAGTAACATTTATTTTGTTGTCTGCAAAAGCTTTCAATTTTGACTGGTCTAAAATTTTGTCGTTTGGTAAAGAGTTAAAAAGAAAATTTGTCAAGGCAACCACAGTAACTGCTCTGATCACCACCAATTTTTCTTTTGTCTCAATGCCTTCTGTGGGTTCTGCTGCAAGACAGAAAGTTGCCTGCGTATACATGTTGTCATACCCTAACCCTTTACTGCACAATGCCACTTTTAACCCTTTCCCACACAATCCTGACTTTTAACGACCCCCCAAGGAAAAGGACTGTAAAAACATTGTGGGAAAAGGAGAAAATACGGTTACCAGCATTTTCTCCTTTTCCCATATTGTTTTCTGCCCTTTCAAACAAAAAAATCCTAATTTGTGCAACATTAGTTTGTTGTCTGCAAATGCTTTCAGTTTGGACTACTCTAGAATTTTGTCGTTTGGTAAAGAGTTAATGACCCTGGGAAAGAAGCCTTTTGAAAACATTGTGGGAAAAGGAGAAAATGCTGGTAACCAGCATTTCCTCCTTTTCCCATAATTAATGTTTTCTTTCCTATCAAAGAAAAATTGCACCATTTGAGCCACATTGAAATTGTCATCTGCAAATGCTTTCAATTTGGACAAGGCTGAAATTTTGGACTGGACCATATTGAAAGCATTTACAGAGGACAAATTACCGGTAATTAAATGTAACTTAACCCTTTACCACGAGGAATATTTAGACTGGTCCAAACTTAAAGCATTTGCAGACGACAATTTAAATATGACTCAAATAATGGAATTCGTCTTGGATAGGGCAGAAAACATTGTTGGAAAAGGAGAAAATGCTGGTTACCAGCATTTTCTCCTTTTCCCACAATGTTTTAAAATGGCCTCTTCCGGAAGGTCGTTAAAAGTCAGGATTGTGTGGTAAAGGGATAAATGGTGATTTATTTGGATGGGGTGGAAAACGTTTGAAAAATTTTTGTCGTTTGCTACAGAGTAAAGCTACTTCCAGCAAATATTTTTGGTCATACTTCTTCAAATGATTGAGTACACGTAAGACACAAGGAAACCATTAGGAGGGGAACACGTCACCTTTAACCCTTTCCCAAACAAGCCCTGGTTTTCATGTGTCTGCAATACAAGTATTTTGAAAACACTGTGGGAAAAGGAGAAATTGCTCGTATCGAGCAATTTCTCCTTTTCCCACAGTGTTTCCTACCCTTTTTGAGACCTTTCTGCATTTTCATCAAATTTAAAATTGTCGTCTGCAAACTCTTTCAATTTGGACCAGTCCAAAAATGGTCGTTTGGGAAAGGGTTAATGAAACAGACAATATTGTCTTTTGGATAAGGAGCATACTCTACTTGTTTCAAACAATTGCTTCTTTTCCTAAAACAATTGAGCCATGCTTTAGCAAAAGGGGGCTGGGGTAGCTCAGGATCACACTGCACAGAACTTGCTGTCTGATCTTGGATTTACAATGTCCGATATGGAGATATTTTTCTCCAGAAAACAACTTTGAAATAGCAAAGTTTGGGTTCTTACTATTGGCTTGAAAGTTTCATTACAATTATTTTGCAAGTAAAGGGTTAACTCGTTACCAGACACGAAAAATGTAGACTTGTCCAAACTGATAGCATTTGCAGACGACACTTTAAATGTGGCTCAAATGATGGAATTTGTCTTTGATAGGGTAGAAAACATTGTGGAAAAAGGAGAAAATGCTGGTTACCAGCATTTTCTCCTTTACCCACAATGTTTTCAAAAGGCTTCTCTTTCTGGGTCATTATAAGTCGGGATCGTGTAGTGAAGGGTTAAGGGGCAAAGTTTGGTGGGTTACCAAATTAGCCAATAATGCGTTATTAACCCTTTACCACACAATCCCGACTTTTAACAACCCTAAAAAGGAAGCCTACTGAAAACATTGTGGGAAAAGGAGAAAATGCTGGTAACCAGCATTTTCTCCTTTTCCCTCAATGTTTTCTACCTGTCCCATAACAAAATTCAATTTTTAAGTCACATCTAATTTGTCGTCTGCAAATGCCTTCAATTTGGACTAGTCTAAAATGTTGTTTGGTAAAGAGTTAAGCTGAACAAGGAATGGATGAACATACTGTGAGCTAACATTAAAACATGAGCAAGTCTGTTACATTTATTTTACCTTTAATTCTTTACCATGCAAATAAAATTTCAGACTGGTCCTATTTTTAGGGTTTGCAGATAACAAACAAGAGGGCCATGATGGCCCTGGATCGCTCACCTGAGTCAATAGGCCAAATTTCACTCCAGGGTCATAATGACCCAATTTAAAACTCATCTGAGATATTATTAAGTCAAACATTCTGACCAATTGTCAGGTCCATTGAGCTGAAAATGTGGCCTACGGAGTGTCCAAAATGTATTTCTTCAATTTGACCTAGTGACCTAGTTTATGAGCAAGTCTGTTACATTTAATTTACCCTTAATTCTTTACCATGCAAATAAAATTTCAGACTGGTCCAAATTTTAAGCATTTGCAGATAACAAACAAAAGGATAGTAAAATGATGGCATTTGTATCAGAAAAGTTAGAAAGCATTGTGGGAAAAGGAGAATATGATGGTTACCAACATTTTCTCCTTTTCCCAACACGTTTTCAAATGCTCTCACATCAGTCATTAAAACTCAAGGTTGTGAAGTAAAGCATTAAAGACATCTTGAAAATATATAAAACAGACATATTCAGTCACTAATACAGGCTAGTATTTCAAAATAACCCTAAAAGAAAATTTTTAACTTGCCTAAAATTGAAGGCATTATTGCTGACAACAAATTAAATGTGGTTTGAATGAAATGTTTTTGGAATGGTAGAAAGCATTGTGCGAAAATATGAAAATGCTTGTAACCAGCATTTTCACCTTCTCCAACAATGTTTTCAATAGCCTTTTTCCTGAAGTCGTTCAGACACAATATTATTTAGTAACAGATTTACTCCTGAATATCATAGCAAAGCAGGGTTTTGAACAATTCTACATAGCTAAGCTTGGCCATGCACTAGGGGGGAGAAAAGGGTCATTTAGATTTCAAGCTTTCTGCAGGGTAATTAGTATGGCAAGAACATCCAAGGTTTCAGGTCAAGCTTCAGGTAATATTTCCATTTTGTTAACCCATCACCACTCAATCCCTACTTTTGATGCCCCTGAGAAAGAAGCCTTTTGAAAACACTGTGGGAGAAGGAGAAAATGCTGGTAACCAGCATTTTCTTCTTTTCCAACAGTGTTTTCTACCCTTTCCAGAACAAATTTCAATTTTTCAGTCACCTTTATTTTGTCGTCTGCAAAAGCTTTCAATTTGGACCAGTCCAAAATTTTCTCGTGTGGTAATGAAAAATTCAAATGCATTCCACAAATGAAGTTGAACCAATGTTCGTTGTTTAGAATATGCTAACAAAACTGGGAATATGAAATAGAAACAAAAATTGTTTCAAAGAAGTTGTGTCATGTATTATGATACTTGAAAAGAAAACGGGCATATCCAAAAACAAGGCCACCAAAATTTAATGTGGTTGCCAGCACATGGCTGAGGGAGCTTTTTATGTGAAAATTCTATGTAAAAATGTGGAACAACTGTGTCAAAAATACTAGGAGAGTTACCTCTCCTTCTGGTATGGTTTCCCCATTAAAAGTAAACAACCAGCCCAAGTTTAACCCTTTACCACACAATCCCGACTTTTAACACCCTTAGGGTAGAAACCTTTTGAAAACATTGTGAGAAAAGGAGAAAATGCTGGCAACCAGCATTTGCTCCTTTTTCCCACAATGTTTTTTATCCTATTAGAGACAAATCCCACCATTTAAGTCATATATAATTTGTCGTCTGCAGTTGCTTTGAATTTGGAGAAGTCTAAAATTTTGTCGTTTGGTAAACTCTCGCTATAGTAAATATCTTCAGTGAAAACTTGGTAATAAATGTTTAAGTTTTTGCAGGACAACATCAATGACGACAGAGACAACCATGACAACTGCGCCATGGCAAAGGCTGGATGTTTTTATACGAAACAGCTAAGCTAAAAATGTTTTTTATCTCCATTTCTATGTAAATTTACCTGCACTCTAAGCACTGTTACATTCATCTCAGCCTGGGTTCTCAATGCCAGTAAGATATACCATGACAGCGTGTCTTGTAAGATGGTGCCGTATAGTAATATCTTGAAGGTAGTTTCTGCTCGAAGAGGCCGACTCATGAGTATAGCCAACAAAATTACAGGAAGTATAAATATGAGTCGTGCTGTGAAATATACAGCCATCCATCCCATGCCAACCCAATTGATTTTTCTTACTTCATGAATCTCATTTCTGAAATCAGCATTGTTAACTACTATTTTGCTAAACAAGAGCACTACATGAGGGTGCAACGCTCGGTTGCAGTTGCTTTTAGTGAAAATTCTAAGTGGGAAAAAAGGGTATAACAGAATCAAAAATACTTTGATGGTTACCTTCCTGTTATATAGGTTCCCCTTTTGATATTTAACCCTTTCCCAAACGACAAATTTTGGACTGGTCCAAATTGAAAGAGTTTGCAGATGACAATTTTAAATTTGATGAAAATGGCAGAAAGTTCTCTAAAAGGGTAGAAAACACTGTGGGAAAAGGAGAAATTGCTCGTTATGAGCAATTTCTCCTTTTTCCACAGTGTTTTCAAAAGACTTGTACTGCAGACACATGAAAACCAGGGCTTGTTTGGGAAAGGGTTAATAACTAGTCTAAGTTTCGTGTAAATATCTTTAGTGATAACAGAGATATTACAAACTGTCAAAGTTTTTGCACTCCTTCGACACAGTTGACACCAGGGCTATGACAATACCTTGACGTTTTCTCCAAAATGTGCCAAGATATAAATGAAATGGATATTCTCAGTCAATACAGAAGATGCAGACTGTATTTCTAGAATATCTGTCAAAATAGCAAAGTGAGGTTTGATCTTAATCTACCCTGTCTACAAAAGCAATTAAATCCTGGCTTAGCACTGAATGGTCTAGATGATCATATAAAACTAATTCACAATTTATCATTTGAGCCATGCTCTGGTAAAAGGGAGCTTAATGCATCCCTGTAATCAATGTTACCAAGCAGATCATTACATAATCATGGATCTATCAAGTCCATTTTGTATAACAACCGACTGAATCATGGGGTACACTGATCCTTTGACATACAGAAAATTGATCAATAATGAATAGCGAAAAGTTTCGGCCGAGGTCAGCCTGCGCGGACTGCGCAGGCTGACCTCGGTCGATACTTTTCGCAGATGCATTAAGCCCCCTTTTTACAGAGCATGGTTCATTTATAAATGAACCAAACTATTCTAGGAATGCAATGAGATGATGAGACCGGAGACAGGACTTAGAAGATTCACAAGTTAAAACTATGTTTTTCAAGAAGAAAGTGAAGTGAAATGAGTAAATGGAATGAAAGTCTTGGCACAATACTTAGAGTGCATCACACGTGTTAAGATTTATAACAGAATGGAAATATGAAAGGTTTAGTCCGATATCAAAAGCAGGAAGCTGACTGTTTGCAACTGTTATATTTCTTGTGATTAGCAAGAGATTCTTTATTCCAGGGTTTTCCTAGAGCCCCATTTCTATGAATTTTCTAGATGTCTCCCAAAATCTAAGTGCTTGCCTGCGTTTATTCAAATGACCCCTGTATCAGAGAGCCCATTGAAAACCTTGTTTATTCCTTTGTTTTTAAAGAAAAACTGCTTTAGCAAGTCAAGCATATAAAGAGTTCATAAACTTATTATTTATCAAGCAAAAGCAAATGTTAATAATGAGACTTTAGTTTACCAAAGGTCTGCTGCATCCATTTAAGCCATGCTCTGGGAAATGGGAGTTTAATGCTTCTGCAAAAATTGTTGACCCTGATAAGCCTGTGCATTCCATGCAAGCTTACCTGGGTTGAACCTTTTTGCCAAGAGTTAATTTTCTGCGGGTCAAAGGACCAGTTTATCCCATGATTTGGTTAGTTACCAGATAAAATGAATTCTATGGATACATAGCTAGTTAATT
This sequence comes from Tridacna gigas, assembly GCA_945859785.2. NCBI lineage: Eukaryota > Metazoa > Mollusca > Bivalvia > Cardiida > Cardiidae > Tridacna > Tridacna gigas. The sequence continues at coordinate 7,542,997 of OX244031.2, read as the reverse complement.
ACTTGCTTGGTATAAAGCATCACAGAGATGCATTAAATCCCCTTTTGCCAGACATGGTTCATTTCTTTTTAATGACATTCCGTCTGTATGGCTAATATGTTTTGTTCCTTATCATACAATCATAATTTATGTATAAAAAAACCCAGAGGAAAACACATGTTCAAAACATTAGGAAAAGGAGAAAATCCTGGAAACAAGCATCTCCTCCTTTTCCCAAAATGTTTTCTAACCTTTCAAAGATAAAATTAATAATGCCACTACTTTACAAATATCTAGTGAAACAATTACACCAACCCTTTCCCACACAATCCAATGTCCTAATGACTTTGAGGAATCAAGCTATTGAAAAAATTAGGGAAAAAAGGAGAAACCCTGGAATACAGCATTTTCTCCTTTTCCAACAAAGTGTCCTCATCATTGGAATGGCAATTTTGTGTTTATTACCTCTTTTCTACACAACAAACTTTTAGACTCATCCAAATTGAAAGCATTTTACAGATGACAAATTTAACCCTTTACCACACAATCCTGACTTTTAACGACCCTGGGAGAGAAAGCTTTTGAAAACATTATGGGAAAAGGAGAAAATGCTGGTAACCAGCATTTTCTCCTTTTCCCACAATGTTTTCTACCCTTCCCAATACAAATTTCAATTTTTCAGCCACATTTATTTTGTCGTCTGCAAATGCTTTCAATTTCAACTAGTCTAAAATTTTGTCGTTTGGTAGAGTTAATATAGCTCAAAAGATTATTTCTGTTTATGAAATGGTAGAAAACATTGTGGGTAAAAGGAGAAAATGCTCGTTACCAGCATTTTCTCCTTTTTCCAGCGATGTTTTGAAAAGCCTTCATCTTCAGGACCTTTAAAAGTGTGGATTGTGTGGTAAAGGCTTAACCCTTTCCCAAACGATGAATTTTAGACTGGTCCAAATTGAAAGAGTTTGCAGACGACAATTTTAAATTTGATGAAAATGACAGAAGGTTCTCCAAAAGGGTAGAAAACACTGTGCGAAAAGGAGAAATTGCTTGTTACGAGCAATTTCTCCTTTTCCCACAGTGTTTTCAAAAGACTTGTACCGCAGACACGTGAAAACCAGGGCTTGTTTGGGAAAGGGTTAAATAGTACCTAGTAGTTTATGGCGCACACCATGTTGTGTCCTAATAGGAACAAATTCCCAGTGTGCTGTTTACAATGATTACTGTGGGGTGCTTTTAAATAAAGTAGGTGCATTTAACTGTTTACCACACAATCCCGACAATTAACGACCCTGTGAAAGAAGCCTTGTGAAAACATTGTGGGAAAAGGAGAAAATGCTGGTAACCACACAATCCCGACTTTTAACGACCCTGTAAAAGAAGCCTTTTGAAAACACTGTGGGAAAAGGAGAAAATGCTGGTAACCAGCATTTTCTCCTTTTCCCACAATGTTTTCTAGCCTTCCCAAAATAAAATTCAATTTTTAAGTCACATTTATTTTGTTGTCTGCAATAGCTTTGAATTTGGACCAGTCTAAAATTTTATTGTTTGGTAAAGGGTTAACTCTTTACCACTCAAGAACATCTAGAACACTTGTCTAAATTGACGTTGTTTGCAGATGACAAATAAAAGGTGGCTCAAATGATGTCAATGTCTTCAAAAGGGTAGAAAACATTGTGGGAAAAAAAGAAAATACTGGTAACCAACATTTCCTCCTTTCCCGACAATGTTTTCAAAAGACGTCTTTCTCTAGGTCATTTTAACTCGAAATTTTGTGGCAAAGGGTTAAAATAGCCAAGTTCCGTTACACAAAAATATAAGTCAGCTTTTGTATTTGAGCCATGCTCTGTGAAAGGGAGGCTTAATGCATCTGCGAAAAGTATCGATCCAGGTCAGCCTGCGCAGTCCGCGCAGGCTGACCTGGGCCGAAACTTTTCGCTGTTGGTCAATTTTCTGTATGTTCAAGGACCAGTCTACCTCATGATTTAGTCGGTTGTCAAAGAAAGTGGCTATTATGGATCCATATTTATGAGATGGCTTGATAAGTATCATGGATCAAAGAGATGCATTAAGTGCCTTTTTGCCAGGGCGTGGCTCATTTATTTCGAAAGGAGTGCAAGTTTCCAAGGGAAAACATAAATTTTCTATTTGTGAGTGAGAGATGCACATCAACTAACACCATGGTCAGTCCGTAACTTCAGTGCAGAAAATGAATAAACCCAACACACATTTCCAATCCAGAAAAATGACCCCAGAGAAATAACACCTTCACGGTTGCTTCTGTCCAGAATATCTAAGTAAAGAGGACAGAGTAGACCAAAGATCACACCGCGTATTTTGTGCAGCCAGGTCCCTATCGACACTGGTTTCAAAGGCAACTTATACAACTGGCCTATACTCAATGGATAAGCAATTTAACCCTTCAGCAGTCCAGACGACAAATATTTTGGCCTTGTCCAAATTGACAGCATTTGCAGACCACAATTTCAAAGTGGCTGAAATGGTGCAATTTTTCTTTGATAGGGCAGAAAACATTGCGGGAAAAGGAGAAAATGGTGGTTACCAGCATTTTCTCCTTTTCCCACAATGTTTTCAAAAGGTTTCTTTCCCAGGGCCATTAAAAGGTGGCATGCTGCGGTATAGGGTTAACTATTAACCTAACAAATCCATGTGTTTACTACCTTGTAGAGGGAAAACATTTTAGGAAAAGGAAAAATTACCAGTAACTAGCATTTTCTCCTTTTCCCAAAAGTTAATGTTTTCTATCCTTTCAAAGACAAATCCAGTCTAACTTTTGTAGCCACAGCCTGGCAAAGTTTCAGACAAAGGCTGGTCAGTAACCAACAAAATAGATCTATCAGGTTTTTTAACTCTTTCCCACACAACAAAATTTTAGACTGGTCCAAATTGAAAGCATTTGCAGGTGACAAATTAAATGTTGCACAAACTATGAAATCTGTCTTTGAGATGGACAGATGAAATCTGTCTTTGAAACGGAAGAAAACATTGTGGGAAAAGGAGAAAATGCTGGTTGCCAGCATTCTCCTTTTCCAAGAATATTTTCAAAAGCCGTTTTCCTTCGGGTCATCAAAACTCGGGATTGTGATGTATAGAGATAAGCCTATGCCTCCATCATTGCCTTAATCCTTTACTGCACAATTCCAACTTTTAACAACCCTGAAAAAGAAGCATTTTGAAAACATTGTTGGAAAAAGAAAAATGCTGATAACCAGCATTTTCTCCTTTTCCCACGTTTTCTACCCTATCAAAGAAAAAATGCACAATTTGAGCCACATTGAAAGCATTGTCCGCAAATGCTTTCAGTTTGGACAAGGCCAAAATTCTGTTGTCTGGTAAAGGTTTAAAAGACATCAAGATTCCTTTTTCTGATTCTAACCTTTGGCTGCCATGTCAACAGAAGTTCTATCACAAAAAAATCTGTGTGAATGCTTTTGTAAGAAATGGACGCCCGTAGGTCCATAGTTTCTACATTCAATCATGGCCAGAAGCTGTAAGAGAGTAATTTGAACTGTTTGAACTTAAAAAAGGATGGATGGAAACAGACAAAAGGAGCCAAAGTTTACATCAAGCATGGTAAGCATGAAAGAGCTGCCTCAGCACTGGTATCATTCAGTAAAGTATTGTGTGCAATTAGAACCCTTTCAGAAATCACAACAGTTCATGCTAGATGTCCACAGAAAAGCCAATGATATCTATAACCAAGTTAACCCTTTACCACACAATCCAAAGTTTTAACTATCCTGTAAGAGAACTCCTGAAAACAATGTGAAAAAAGGAGAAAATGCTGGTAACCAGCATTTTCTCCTTTTTCCACAATGTTTTCTAGCCTATCATACAGAAATCCAGTAATCTGAGCCACATTTAAATTGTCATCTGCAAATGCCTTTGAATTTCTACAAGTCTAAAATTTTGTCATTTGGTAAAGAGTTAAAAGGATGCTATAATACGAAATCATATTCACAGAAAATGGAACACCAAATAATGTTTTCAACCAACAATTAAAAAACAACAATTCACAAGAGCTATAAAGAGAGCATGAATCCACAACTAAACTCAATAATCAATTCAATGAAAACCACTTTAAAAATAGGAACATGTCTTTTATTGAATTTTTTCCACCTGTACCTTTGCAACATTCTTTGCAGCCACTTGCTGCTTCACCATGTGTACAATTTTCAGAGAGGAATAACTTCTGTCATATCAACAATCATAAATTCTTGGTAAATCAAAGCACTGAAAGTACTGACTAAGACACAAGTGAATGTGGAATAAGAAGCCTCTGCAAGGATTGAACTATGTTAGTTTATACAAGAAGAAAAATGATCCAATCCAGCTGATAACTCACTCTGATCTAATTTGGTTCAATCGAATGACTTTTCCCTTTTGCCCTTTGTATTAGACTTTAATGCTGTTTTAACAGCTTAGGTCCTATCATGGCGGCCAGTGCACCTACTCATGTATTTCCTGGCTTTCTCATACCACTAATGACGTAACTTTCTTTCTGCGTCACTGACTAGGTATCCAGTAGTAGTGATTTTGTAGTTCATGCAAACATTTTCGTATTTCACGGAACTACTATATCTAACATAAAGAATTGTTTTTCAAGGGGCAGTATTTGGCGACTTTAGGGTTTTGGTTTACACTTGGATCTTGGTCACTCTAAATGGCAAAAAGCTAGCGATTGGAATCACTACTCTGAAAATGGCTAAACTGGAAATCGAACCTGCAAGTCTTGGATTGCAATCTTGTGCATGAACAACTCAGATACTTAGCTTGGTATTAGTGTGCTTAACTACAAATATAACTGATTGAAAATCTATCAAATGATTTATGCTTCACTTTAACCCTTTCCCAAACAAGCCCTGGTTTTCACGTGTCTGCAGTACAAGTCTTTTGAAAACACTGTGGGAAAAGGAGAAATTGCTCATAACGAGCAATTTCTCCTTTTCCCACAGTGTTTTCTACCCTTTTTGAGAACTTTCTACCATTTTCATCAAATTTAAAATTGTCGTCTGCAAACTGTTTGAATTTGGACCAGTCCAAAATTTGTCATTTGGGAAAGGGTTAAAAAAAAAAAACTCATTATTAACCCTTTACAAACAAAATTCATAGTTATAATGACTCTGAGACAGAAGGCCTTTTGAAAACACTGTGGTAAAAGGACAAAAAATGCTGGTAACCAGCATTTTCTCCTTTTCCCACCAAGTTTTCTACCCCTTTGAAGATATAATTCAGTTGTGTTGCAAAGAGTTAACTCTTTGTCAAATGACAAAATTTTGGATTCATCAAAACTGAAAGCATGTGCAAATGATAAAAGGAGAAAATGCTGGTCACCAGCATTTTCTCCTTTTCCCTCAATCTCTGATTATACATATCTCATTAAGTGGCATCACTTAACCTTTTACCACACAATCCACTATTTTTAGGATGTGAAAGGCTCCTGAAAACGTTGTGCAAAAAGGCAAAAATCTGTTAATCAGCATTGTCTCCTAATTCCACAATATTTTTAACCCCTTCACAGACAATCTATGTCACTAAAACCATACTCAATATGCCGTATACAGAATGCTTCCATTAGGGTCAACCATCAAATTTTGTCATCTGGTAAAAGAATTGACTCGTAAAGCACCTTTCACAAATAAATGTCATTGCAGCCATTGTAGATCAATATCAGACTGGACTAATCGTTGACCTACACTGTCCACTTTGCTGAGACACTTTGGACAAGAGGAACAGTAAAATCAAAAGTATGTGGACCATCAAATTTTCTGGTCTGTAAGTGTCCAGTTGGTGTGGCTGATGCTCTGAGGGTTTTACCCTTAACTATGCATTAAACTTTTAGATTTACAGACAACAAATCAAATGTGGCTCATGATGTGGAAATTGTCTTTGATGGGTAAAAACATTGTTGAGAATGGAGAAAACGCTGGTTACCAGCATTTTTTCTCAATTTCTGACAATGTTTTTAAAAGTCTTCTTTCTCAATTTCATCAAAAGTCCTTATTAGGACTTAGTTCTATAGGGTTTAACCCTTTACCAGATGACAAAATTTTAGCTTTGTCTAAACTGAAAGCATTTGCAGATGACAATTTCGATGTAGCTCAAATGGTGCAATTTTTCTTTGATAGGGCAGAAAACATTTTGGGAAAAGGAGAAAATGCTGGTTATCAGCATTTTCTCCTTTTCCCACAATGTTTTCAAAAGGCTTCTCTCCCAGGGTTGTCAAAACACAGCATTGTGCCATAAAGGGCTAAGAAATGCCACTATTATTTATATGTCAATATGTTTACCTTTATTCGATCCAGCACCACATTAAGGTCTGCTGAAACCCGCACAAGTAGAGGAATTTGAAAGATCAACACTCTTGACAGTAAAATTTGTGATGATAGTCCTACATAAACACTGGTCACAGATAAAGTTCTATTGGTTACCATGATGGTGATCAGGGTCAGACAGAAGCTAAAATATTGTCCAGAAAGCCTCAGACTGATCCAGATGCTTCTAATATAGCAAGTCAGCTGTTGATACATAGTCTCCATCCTAAAAGAAGTCACTAAGGTATCAATACTTTAACCCTTTACCAAACTACCACGATTTTTAATGACCCTGTGAAAGAAACCTTTTGAAAACATCGTGGGAAAAGGAGAAAATGCTTGTAACCAGCATTATCTCCTTTTCCCACAATGTTTTCTACCCTTTCCAAAACAAATTTCAATTTTTGAGCCACACTTGATTTGTCGTCTATAAATGCTTTCAGTTAGGACCAGTCTAAAATTTTGTCATGTGGTAAAGAGTTAATACCACAATCCAGTTTCAACTCTTTACAAAATGAAAAAAAGTTAGACTAGTCTAAATTGGAAGTATTTGCAGGAGACAAAATAAATGTGACCCAAAAATTAATGTTTCTTTCAGAAAGGGTAGAAAACATTGTGGAAAAAGGAGAAAATGCTGGTTACCATCCTTTTCTCCTTTTCCAACAAAGTTTTCAAAACTTTCTTTCTTAGGGTCATTAAAAGTCATAATTGTGTGGTAAAGGGTTAACAACCCTGAGAAAGATGCCCTTTGAAAACATTGTGGTAAAGGGAGAAAATGCTGGTAACCAGCATTTTCTCCTTTTCGCACAAAGTTTTTTTACCCAGTCAAAGACAAGCTCCATTATTTGATTGACATTTAAATTGTCATCTGCAAATGCATCCAATTTTGACAAAATCAAAAGAATTCTTCTTCAGGGTCATACAAGGATTGTTTGGTTAAGGGTGTAACATGGTTGTTATTGGTCAGTTATAAGGAGGTGCAAGATTTCTGTGTAGTAAAGGGACCTGCAGCTCCTAAGAGGCTTAATAAGGCTTTGCATGATGGTACTCTGGGAGAAAGGGAGTAGCTCTATGTTCAAGTTTTGAAATTATGTCAGAAAAAATAATGATGATGATTTCAGATCATCAAGATTCAAAAAGCAGGGAAAAATAGCAGGTTACTAGGATAAAATGTTCCTTTCAATCATCTTGAGACCTTACTACAGATCTTCGATCTTCTTTGCTTCTGGATTAGATGAATGCCAAGGAACTGCCCAAATGCATCTGAATAGTGTCAGAATAATATGCCATCAGATTCCAGATAGAGGAAGTGATTTTGATTTCAAAATTGAAACCGTGTTATGGGTACTCATTAGAATCGTCTCATCGAGACGATTCTAATGAGTACCCACAACACAGGGTTTAAAAGAGAAATAATGGATTTAGAATACCATCACTCTCTCTTATCTGGAGCTCTGTGCCATGTTTGTAATAAATACGAAATCTGTAAGAGTATGCTACGCATGCCCTCATAAGATTTGATCAGGCTAACTACTGTTTGATTAGGGATGACCCATCTTCAGACTAGTCAATAATAACATCAAGACAAACATTCTGACCCATTTTCATGAATACATGTACAGGACAGAATAGGACATGAACTTGTACCTCTATCGTCCACACATTTTAACCCTTTCCCAAATGACAAATTTTTGCCTGGTCCAAATTGAAAGAGTTTGCAGATGACAATTTCAAATTTGATGAAAATGGCAGAAAGTTATCAAAAAGGGTTGAAAACACTGTGGGAAAAGGAGAAATTGCTCGTTACGAGCAATTTCTCCTTTTCCCACAGTGTTTTCAAAAGACTTGTACTGCAGACACGTGAAAACTAGGGCTTGTTTGGGAAAGGGTTAAGCAGTATGCAGATATAGTGACCAAATGTTAAAACCAAGGTAAGTTCTCGCACACACAAGGTATCATTCAGACAAACATTCTCGCAAAGCTGTACACCAAAAAGAATTTCTGGTGTCCCAGGAAGTGCAAAGTTTCCAAAGATTTGACTAAAATTAATAGCCTCCCAGAAGAATCTGTAGATGACAAATGAAGCTTGAATGATGACTTCTGTCTATGACTGGGCAGAAAACATTATGGGAAAAGGAGAAATGTTGGTTTCCCGCAATTTTTTAGAAAGCCTTCTTCTGGGTCCTTAAAATTCAGGATTGTGCGTTCAAGTGTTAATCTTGATCAACTATATAATTGAGGTCAGCATTCAGACCAAGTTTCATGGGCATTTAAATGAAACAAAAGGTTACTTGGACTCAAACAAGTTTTATGTGAGATTTGGAAACAGAGTTTATCAAGATAAACACTCTGACAAAATTCATACCCATAGTACTATAACTGTGGCCTCTAGTACACAAGGTAAAAGGTGACAACACAAAATGGGCAATAGACACAACTGATCACCAAAGCTTCCATGTTTTAAAACAGGGTCCTGCAGTGTATGATGGTGACCAGGACCATTGTTAGCATGGAAAAGGCTATAGGATACTTGCAGAAAGAATGTATTCCTACAATGTTAACAATTAAAGAAGAAGCAGTTTGTGGGATACCAGATGTGGAAACTGAAGCTTCTGATGAAGAGTTTGACTTTACTGATTACACAGACAATACCCTACACATCTTTAACATCACCAGCTTTTCAAACGGAGTCAACCCTTTCCCAAACAAGCCCTGGTTTTCACGTGTCTGCAGTACAAGTCTTTTGAAAACACTGTAGGAAAAGGAGAAATTGCTCGTAACGAGCAATTTCTCCTTTTCCCACCGTGTTTTCTACCCTTTTTTAGAAATTTCTGCCATTTTCATCAAATTTAAAATTGTCGTCTGCAAACTCTTTCAATTTGAACTAGTCCAAAATTTGTCGTTTGGGAAAGGGTTAAACCATGGTGGGACTGAAGTCCATGATGAAGTCGCACAAGATTAATTCATATAGGCCATGCTCTGGCAAAAAGGGGCTTAATGCATCTCCACGATACATTTTACCACATAAGACATCACTTAATAAGGCCTTATAAAATCCACTATGTCTAACAGCCACATGAATCATGAGATAGACCGGTCCTTTGATATGCAGATAATTGACCAATAGCAAACATTTTCGGCCCAGGTCAGCCTGTGCAGACTGCTCTGGCTGACCTGGCTCGATACTTTTTGCAGATGCATTAAGACCCCATTTCACACAGCATGGCTCATATCTTTTGTCACATTAAGCAACAAACACCTTGATCTTGTCACAGCTATCAGCTTGAGACCAAAATTGTTAAGGCAAAAATTAATACTTTTTCTTAATTTTTATATAATTTGCTATTTGATAAAAATATTTGAAGGTCTCTCCCAATATTTTTTCACCTAAGCTTATTATATTGAAAATTTGATTACTTTGCCTCATATAAAATCACAGACTTAAACATGTTTGTTTCAGAAACCAATACTCTTCTTCAATTTATTATGTAATTTGTAATTTACTGAGAAAACCTTTGTGAGCAGCATAGCTACTTGGGATCAAACCTAGAACCTTTGATTTACAACTAAGGAAGATCCTACAAAGAATATTTCTAGCAGTTCTTGGTATGGTATGACCCTACATGCTATTTCGATTTCTGACTACCTGAGGACACAAATAAGCTTTAATTTCAACTTAACTTACTGTACCTACCATACATTAAACATGCCTGGCTCTTGTGTTTTATTTGCTACATATATGTCAACTACCAACATGGCAATTTAACCTAAAGCCTAAAAAGGTGTTGTTTAAGTCTTCAAGATTAGTAATCAGTGTTACTTGAGTGATATTCATTAGATCCATTTCAATTTTCAAAATCCTCTTCTGTCATATGGGTACAGAAATAGCTGCATGAGTTCTGTCACAAAATAGCTGCATATGAGCGTAGTATCTGCACGAAAACTGGATGAGTGTATTACCCACATCAAAAATAATCTTATTTGACGAATGATGACGCTTTGTACCAACAGTATTCAAAACTTTGGCCAAGCCATTTATCATCATTGATTTTGACATGTGTATGGCTAAATTGTTTCTTCTTGGCTCAATTTCTTTTCCGTCAAATATATGCAATTGATTGACAAAATTCTAAATAGGTGGATTCCTGCAACCACACAGCCTTGACAAAATCTGTGTCGATAGGTATTTTGTGCATGAAGAGGACCTACTGAATCTTATGTTGTAGTAACTTTCCTGGTGCTTGTATTTAATTTGAGCATCATAAGAAAATTTGATATCACTAGACAGAAAGTCACAGGACAGTACATGTCACAGGAATATGGATTAATGATAAGTATAAATATTGTTACTGGAATTATAAACCAACAGATTACTAATTCAAATTAGCGTGCATACTTTTTTCTTCCAATCATAACTTTTTGCCACAATTTTGATTTAACCTTTTACCAAATATTACAAATGCTCCTGCATGAGACAGATTTTCCAAAGTGATACAAAAAGAAGCAATAGCTTATTACATGCAATTTATTCCTTTCCCCAAAAAACTTTTACCTATCATTAAGAAAAGACATTTTCCTTGACCCTTCACATGATTTTCCTTTGTGATATATGTGCTGTAAGTTAAATAGTATGTCAAAAGATTTCTAAACTTGGCACTGAGTTAAATTGTGATGTTTACAATAATCATTTTATACTTCTAATATTATCAACTTGTTAATTCTATGTTCTGTCTTTTCGTTCTTTCAAACTTTATAAACGATCCAAGCGAGAAACAACACTGACAAGGGTTGTTTTAAAGGCATTGTGTATGGTGGTCTGAAACCTTTAAAATTAAAGCAGATCCAGATGTGCATGTTTCCTTTCATACCCTTAAAACACTCCCCATGCTGAGAATTTTAGACAAAGGATCCACATAAACCACAATACAATTTTATAAATGGCTTTATGACATACCTGAAAATTTTTCGGCTCAAATACACACGTCGCACACGGATAAAAATATCACACACGGCAGAAAAAAATCTGTAACTTCACAGTGTGAAATACCATTCCAAATATGGTATGATGACAATGAAGACCCAACTCGAAAGCAAAAAACTTAAGGACTGATTTGTGATTTGATTAGTCAAAATTTACGTTTTGATATTTCTCCGCCATTCATAAAAACCATTGTTCTATCTTGTTTACCAATTTACGATATAAATGTCAATAACTGCAAAATTTTATTGAAAGTTGTATGGTATGTGATAAAAGGAATTTTATGTTGTACTAACTTTCCTGATGCTCTGTATTTAGTTCTAGCTACATAGGAAAATTCTGACATCTTGCTCAACCTTTGGTCTCGAGCGATATCAAACTTTCTCAGGCAGCTCAAATCAAATAAATGCACCAGAAAAGTTACTACACCATAATATTCCATAATTCATTTAACACTGATAATCCAGGAAAGCATTCATTAAAATCTGTCTCCATCTACCTGAAGTATATTTAAAGAATCTTCAGAAAGAAAAAAACCCTAGTACCATTTGCTTATGTATTTTCAAGGCAAAGCCCAAAACAAACAGAAGGAAGCTGTAATTATAGATGTGTTTCCTCCCACCTGATTTACGAATGAAGTAAAAAAATTATGGGGCCCTTTCACCACTCCACCAACTTTTCTATATGAGCCATGCTGTGAAAAGGGGGTTTAATGCATCTGCAAAAAGTATCGACTCAAGTTAGCCTATGCAGTACGCGCAGGCTGACCTGGGCCAAAACTTTTTGCTTTTGGTCAATTTTCTGCATGTCAAAGGACCAGTCTACCTCATGATTCAGTCCGTTGTCAGACAAAGGTGGATTTCATAGATCCATCTTTATGTGATGACTTGCTTGGTATAATGGATCATGGGGATGCATTAAGCCCCCTTTTGCCAGAGCATGGCTCATATAGATGTACTTCTAATTTCAAATTCCAAGACTAGCCATCTGATTGGCTATAACATTCTGTCTCAGCCAATCAGAAGGCTAGTCCTGGAATCAAACAAACCTTGCATTTAGCATAGGTGTAGTCACTAACCATGAACACTATTTACAAACCACCATTTGATTATGTTTATTCATCGCACAGTCTGAAAATTGTGAAGGACACAATTTCATAATAAATACAACCTGTCACCACCCACCTGAAGTCTGTTTAAAGTCACTTTGGTTTCGCTCATAAACTGTATGGCAAAAGGCATGAAAAGGACTGTGGCAAGTCGAACTGCAGTAAACATGGCTGTTGTCACAAACACTAACTCGGCTCTCAGCTGTCCTCCAGACAATGAATAGGACAAGAAAACCACCAGGCAAATCAACTTGATGGAAACAAAAAAAGGACCTAGTATAAGGCCTCTAATGTAACCTTGTTCTGACACTTTCTTGCTCTCACCACTGTTGTGTAAAGAAAAGAATAAGAAAAAAGATAAAATGTGAAAAAGTGAGATTTTGCTTCCATACAACTTCTTGCAGCAAACTGCAGCTGTCAACCATAATGTGCTCATGCATTAAAGACAGTGAAACACCAAACCAACTAGATGTTACATGAAAAAAACTTGTCCCATTACCACAGAGCGATCAGTTTATTTACTGCTTGGGGTACAAGATGTCTCAAATAACTTAAAATCCAAGAAATTCCTGTATTTAGCAAAATTTCAACTCCAAAGACTTGCAAAACGGAACTTATTCTCAAACTACAGCAAGTTGATTAATTTATTACTTGGGATACAAGATACCTCTCACAATCTAGGCAGAATCTAAGAAATATCTCTAGCAGAAATTTCACTGCACAAATTTACAAAACAAGTATGGAAAACATCAAAAGAACAGGTTTTTCAACACAATTAGAGAAATGTTGAAATGATTCTACTAAAACATTTTAACTACAAGCACTAGGCTGGCTTAAAACATGTAAGGAAATTAACTTCATGAAGAAAATAGAAACACAAAAATGAAACAGATATAAAACAAGAACAATACATGCATAAAATATCAAACCTCTACTAACAGCAAAACACAAAGCATGCAAATGTTTGAATTATGTTTTATGCCTCTTTCAACATTGTTTCAGACATATCCTGGGTTTTGCCAGCACTAGGCTAGGGCTCTGAAATGTCTTTCCCACAGACACTTCAATGAGAAACTCAAAACCGGGGCCTCAAACTTACGAGTTCTACACTTTATCACTTAGCCAAACAGGACCCCTTACAAAGAAACTTTCTTTGGACTTCATTGCTTAGCATATATAACAAGTCCCTCTATATTCATTATGATGAATTCACATAACTTTGTTGCAAAATTAAACTAAGTATTGGCAATTGGAATGGCTGCTGCATTACAAACCACAGGCATGTCCATTTCAACAAATATTTTCCATTATAACATACCAGAATCAAATGAGGTTTAACTTCACAGTGAGACTGACCAATAAGCAATACAGGTATCTGTGTGAGGTTTAAATTCACAGTGAGACAGACCAATAAGCAATACATGTATCTGTGTGAGATTTTTTTCCCCTTTACATTGCTAAGCAATACATATACCTGTGTGAGGTTTAAATTTACAGTGAGACTGACCAATAAGCAGTACATGTATCTGTGTAAGGTTTTACTTTACAGTGAGACTGAACTATAAGCAACATATGTAGCTATGTGAGGTTTAACTTCACAGCAAGACTAATCAATAAGCAATATATGTATCTGTGTGTGGTTTAACTTAACAGTGAGACCGAACAACAACAAGCAATACATGTATCTGCATGAGTTTTAACTTCACAATGAAACCAACCAATGAGCAATACACATACCTGTGTGGGGTTTTTAGTTTACAGTGATAAGCAATACATGTACGTGAGGTTTAACTTTACAGTGAGACTAACCAATAAGCAATAAATGTATCTGTGTGAGGTTTAACTTTACAGTGAGACTAACCAATAAGCAATAAATGTACCTAAGTGAGGTAACTTTTCAGTGAGACTGACCAATAAGCAATACGGGTGTTGGGTTTAGTGACAAGAAACCATGCAGTTTTCAGACTCTTACTAAGGGTAGGCTGTTAATTGATACATACTCTACCAAAGTACATTACAGACGTTCATAATACTATAGTATATATCAAAACTCAAGCTACATTTACTTTGGTTATGATGCTTAATAATAAGAGTGGCCCTTTATCCCTCCACTGTGTGTAATAAATACAATACAAGCATACTAAGCATTACAATTCTAGGCCCAATGGTTTAGAATAGGAAGATTTTCCAAATTTTCTTTACAAAAGCCCATGAGCGAGTTTTGAACACAGAGCGATGAATACTTGAATTCTGGCAGCAGTCCACAAGACAAAGCTACATACCAAATAATACAGATCTAGGCCATATGGATACAAACAAAAAGATTTTCAAAGTTTCCTAAAAATAAAGCCCCTGTAAAACATGAGACCCCAAAGGCAGGGCTAATTTTGATACCAAGGCTAAATTTGAACAAATTCAGAAGTGATCCACTAGATGAAGCTATGTGCCATATTTGGTTGCCCTAGGGTTTATGAGAAGAAGCAAGACAACTTTTGAAATGTTCACTCTGTAATGATTGATTGGTTGATGTTTTAGGCCATTTAAAACATTATGTCTGTCATATCACAGCCACAGCTCAAATATTCATGTATTTCCTGGATTTCACCAGCACTAGGCTAGGGCTCTGAAGTGTCTTGCTCACAGACACTCCAACGAAAAACCTAGTGGATCCACTGAGGCTCCAGGTCATGAGTCCTACACTTTACCATTGAGCCATGCAGGACCCCTTTTCACTCTATAATCAAATACTAAATTCATTACCCATGGGATGGGCAAATTTTGACACCAGAGTTTTAATTTGAACAATTTTGAAAGATCCCCTACTAAATGGTATTGCTCATAAAATATTATAGCTGTAGCTCATGGTCAGGAACAACAAGATTTCAAAATTTTTCTCTATAGAAGCCTATGTAAAACTTGTGACTTGTGGGACAGGGCTAATTTTGACCCCTGGGCTAAAATTTGCACACACTTTGTAGAGGTCCACTTTATCAATATACGTGCAAAATTTGGTAGCCCCAGATTTAAGGTTAGGATCAAGAAGATATTTAAAGTATTCACAATGTAAGCCAAGGTAGAAGTTATGACTGCCGTGGCAGAGCCAAATTTGACCCAATGGCTATTATTTGAACAACCTTGGTAGGGGTTTACTAGTTAAAGCTACATGCAAAATTTAGTAGCCTAGGCTGTATTGTACAGAAGTAGAAGAGTTTTAAAATTTTCACTATAGAATCCCTTGAAAAATTTATGACCCCTGGGGTGGAGCCGAATTTGACACCAGGGCTATAATTTGAAGAATCTTTGTCTATGACGCTACATGCCAAGTTTGGTAGCCCATGGCTTTATAGTTTGGAATGAGAAGATTTTTAATGTTTTTACCATATAAGCCCTTGTGACACCCCGGGCGGGTCAATTTTGAATCTGGGGCTATAATGTGAAGAATCTTGGTAGAGGTTCATGAGATTAAGCTACATGCCAAATTGCAAAGCCCTTAGCCTTATCATGGTTAGAAACCAGAAGATTTTTGAAGTTCTCACTATATAAGCCCATGTAAAACTTGTGACCCCTGGCGCAGGGTCACTTTTGACCCTTGGGCTATGATTTGAAGAATCTTGGTCAACGCCTATGATATGGAGCTAAATGCCAAATTTCGTTGCCCCAGGCCATATGATTTCCAACCACAAGATTTTCAAAGATTTTAATTTCTTTTTCAGTTTTGTTGCCTTAGTGTCCAGAGTTTTTACAGGAATCAAATTTTTTCAACAAATCTGAAGAGGGCCATGACCAGATCATTTCTGTGAAGTTTGGTCAAAATCAGGTCAATAGTTTCAGACAAGATGTTTGAATTAAAAGTTAATATACTGACAGATGCATAGATGCATGATAGACACAGGACCTGATGACTTAAGCTCACTGGCCTTTGGCCAGTGAAGCTAAATAGGGATACGAGTTAGATATATGTACCAAGGTAGAAGATAGCATAATAATGGACTATCAATCATTCTATCTTATCTCTAAAGAACCATTTGCTAATTTAAAGCAACACAAAGGAGAAATAAATCTGTACATAGCTTCATAATTATTACTGCTGCAACATATATAACTGGCCAAATACTGTATTGCAGACAGTAATAGGCAATGAAATATGGTTAAGTATAATTATGACAATCCTTTCTACTTGGGTCAAAGCTTAACAAAGGGTCAACATCATTGAGGAAACATCATTCTGTATGTTTTTTGCATTATTTTTGGCTTCGATGACAGGCAAAAGAAGGTACACTAAATACATATTTATCACATTGGATCTGATATTGACCCTAATTTGTACGTTAATTCCTTGTTTATCCATTATATACATTTAACATATATCTAACAAGAAAAATTATTTCCCTACCTTAGATGTATAAAAGTAATACCAGAGCTCCCGATAGAGGGAGTGATTTTGATTATAGAACTGAATATATTAATTATTCTCAACTAAACCCTATGTTATGGGTACTCATTAGAATCGTCTCGATGAGACGATTCTTATGAGTACCCACAACATAGGGTTTAGAAGAGAAATAATGGATTTAGAATAGCATCACTCCCTTTTATCTGGAACTCTGGTAATACAATATCTCTTGTTTTCACCCTGACAAATGTGACCTTGTAAAGACAAGTTTTTTTGTTGTGCCAAAAATTAAACTCCAACACAGTCCTGGAACTGTGAAGTCAATCTATTATAAGATAACAATGAACAATAACGTTGTTAAAAATTGACTGTGGTTGATTGATTACAGATTGTATGGTGTTTAACGCTGTTTTCAACAATATTTCAGTTATATTGCGGCAGCCAGTGCACCTATCCATGCTTTCCTGGAGTTTCTTGTTACCTGTACTCCGCACAATAATCTTTCCAAGCCAATGGCTAGTTTCCCACATAGCCATTGTCGAAACAATGGTCAGCGGTGAGAGAGGAATGAATCCTGTCGCAATGACTATCATCAATCCTCGAAATGAAATTGACTGTAGGAAAACGAGAAAGAATGTTGTCCCAAGCTGACTGTGGAACCATAAACAACTGCATTGTCTACAAACACTTCCTTTACCATGGATACATAACCCTCAAGATCTTTATTTGTCCAAAAATGAATACAAAACCATATACAAAAATGTCTGAAAATGACTACAGAACCAAATATATGTACAATAACATACCAAAATGACTAAATAAACAATCAAATGTACAATAACACACCAAAATTGACTATAAAAGCAAATTCATGTACAATACCAATATGGCTGTAGAACCAAATACATGTTTTTTTTACCATAATGAGTATAGAACCAAATACATGTTTTTTTTACCATAATGAGTATAGAACCAAATACATGTACAAAACCATACCAAAATGACTATTGAACCAAATACTTATGCAAAAACATACCAAAATGACTAAAGAAACAAATACATGTACAATATAACACACCAAAATGACTATAGAACCAAATACATGTACAATATAACACACCAAAATGATTATAGAACCAAATACATGTACAAAACCATACCAAAATGACTACAGAACCAAATACATGAACAAAACCATACCAAAATGACTATAGAACCAAATAATACTACAAAACCATACCAAAATGATTATAGAACCAAATACATGTACAAAACCATACCAAAATGACTACAGAACCAAATACATGAACAAAACCATACCAAAATGACTACAGAACCAAATAATTCTACAAAACCATACCAAAATGACTATACAACCAAATAATTCTACAAAACCACACCAAAATGACTATAGAACCAAATACATGAACAAAACCACACCAAAATGACTATAGAACCAAATACATGAACAAAACCATACCAAAATGACTATAGAACCAAATACATGTACAAAACCATACCAAAATGACTATAGAACCAAATACATGTACAAAACCATACCAAAATGACTATAGAACCAAATAATACTACAAAACCATACCAAAATGACTATAGAACCAAATACATGTACAAAACCATACCAAAATGATTATAAAACCAAATACTTGTACAAAAACATACCAAAATGACTACAAAACCAAACACATGTACAATTACATACCAAAATGACTGTAGCACTAAATACATGTACAATAACATACCAAAATGACTATAGAAACAAATACATTCCATACCAAATAATGCCTATAGAACCAAATACACTGTACATGTAAAATAAAATACCAAAATGACTACAGAACCAAATACAAGTACAAAAACCTATCAAAAATGACTATAGAACCAAATAAATGTACAATAACATACAACTTTGGCTACATAACCAAATACCTGTACAATAACATATTAAAAATTACTACAGAACCAAATAAATGTACAAATTAGCATACAACAAGAGGGCCATGATGGCCCTGTATCGCTCCACTGGCTTATAAATATAAACCATGAAGAAAAGTCTTCACTATATAAGCCCTTATAAAACTTTGACCCCAGGGCTACAGTCAGACTAAATGGGAAATATGTGTATTAGAAGAATAACATGCCAAATTTGGGAGTTCTTGGCCTTATGGCTAGTAACAAGATGGTTTCTGAACTTTTCACTCCATAAACCCATGTAAAACTTGTGACCCCTGGTGCAGGGCCAAACTTGATCCTAGGGCTGTAATTTGGACCCTCTTTGTAATTGTCCACTAGATAACGCTATAATTATGCAAAATTTGTTAGCCTAAGCCTTATAGCCATGTACACCAAGATTTAAAAGTTTTCCCTATGTAAGCCCATGTAAATCTTGTGAACCTCCCCCCCCCCCCCAACAAGCATGAGGCCAAATTGACCCCAGGACTATACTTTGGGCACTTTTGGTAGACCCCAACTAGATCAAGCTAAATGTGAAATTTGGTAGCTCTATGCCTTATGGCTAGGTACGGGAAGATTTTTAAAGTTTTCTGTATATAAGCCTATGTAAAACTTGTGACCCCTGGGGCAGAGCCAATTTTGACCCCAGGGCTATAATTTCATGAAACATGATAGAGGTCTACTACATAAAGCTACATGCCAAATTTGGTAGCTCTATGCCTTATGGTTTCAGACACGAAGATTTTTAAAGTTTTCTCTATAAAAGCCTTTGTAAAATTTGTGACCCCTGGGGCAGAGCCAATTTTGACCCCAGGGCTATAATTTCAAGAAACATGATAGAGGTTTACTACATAAAGCTACATGCCAAATTTGGTAGCCCTATGCCTTATGGTTTCAGACAAGAAGATTTTTAAAGTTTTCTCTATATAAGCCTATGTAAAACTTGTGACCCCTGGGGCAGAGCCAATTTTTACCCCAGGGCTATAATTTCAAGAAACATGATAGAGGTCTACTACATAAAGCTACATGCCAAATTTGGTAGCCCTATGCCTTATGGTTTCAGACAAGAAGATTTTTAAAGATTTCCAATATTTTTCAGTTTTGTTGCCATGGCAACCAGAGTTTTTGAAAGAATCAAATTCTTTCAAGAAATTCTGAAGAGGACCATGGCAGGATCATTTCTGTGAAGTTTCATGAAAATTGGATGGGTAGTTTCAGAGAAGAAGATGTTTGAAATAAAAGTTAACGCACGGACGGACGGACGCACGACGGACACCGGGCCATGACATAAGCCCGCTGGCCTTCGGCCAGTGGAGCTAAAAATGACTATGGAACCAAATACAAGTACAATGAAGAACCAGATGACCATAGAACCATATATCATGATGTCCAAAAATGACTTCAGAACCAAATACATGCACAATAATGACCTAACATGTCTACACGCCAATGTCTGCAAATTACTATAAAACCAAATACACATAATATGATGTACAAATGACTCAAACCATATACGATAACTTGACAGAGACAAACAAAAAATAAAGCCATATGGTTTTAGCTGGCTAGAAGATTTGTATTCTAATTCACAAGAGAAAGTTCATAAAACATCAATGAAATAAATGATTATTAGTGAAATGAATTACAGGTAATCACTGTTGAAGCCTTTGCCTGTCCCTCCCTTTCCCTCTCTCTCTCTCTCCCTCTCTCTCATTTGAATTCATTATCTCGAAGATCTCAATGGACAACAAAACACTTTGTAAGAAGAGCTAATCTGTTGAAACCGAAGAAAAAACTTTTCTTAAAGAACAATTCTGAAGAAAGAACGGAAGTTTTGATACATTATATTTACTGAAAAGTGTTTAAGCCCCTTCCAGAAGTATTCAGTCATATCGCTGTGACAGCTAACTGATTCAAGTGTGTCCTGGGTTTTAAGCTCTAAAGTACATGTACCTTGACCCTTTACCACACCATCCCAAATTTTAATGACCCTGAGAAAGAAACCTTTTGAAAACATTGTCAAAATGAAGAAGCCTTTTGAAAACATTGTCTGCTCACCAGCATTTGCTCCTTTTCCTACTTTGTTTTGTACCCTATAAAAGATAAGTTGTATCAGTTGAGCCACATTCAAGTTGTTGTCTGCAAATGCTTTCAACTTGGCAAGTCTATATTTTTGTCATGTCGTAAAAAGTTAACCCTTTACCAAACGACAAAATTTCAGACCGGTCCAGATTGAAAGCATTTGCAGACAACAAAATAAATGTTGACAAAAAATTGAAGTTTTGTTTTGGGAAGGGCAGAATACATTGAGGGAAAAGGAGAAAATGCTGGTTACCAGCATTATCTCCTTTTCCGACAATGTTTTCAAAAATGTTCTTTCCCAGGGCCGTGAAAACCTGGGATCGCTTGGTAAAGAGTTAAACTATGGAACACTCCCATCAAAAACCCTGTGTCTTGACTGAGGATGGCACTATGACCTCAGGGTCCGTATTCACCAACCATTCCTTAGAACATTCTTAGTCTTATTCTTCAAGATTTTCTAAATTCAAAAGTAACACAACTTCTGATTGGCTAATCCAAATGGTTTAGTCAATCAGAAGTCATGTTACATTTGAGTTTAGAAAATTCTGGTAAATAAGACTGAGAATGGTAGCTGAATATGGGCCCAGGTTTCAAATCCTACATCCTTATCATCGAGTCCTTCAGAAACCCAAAGAAATATTTTTTTGAGTGCATCTACAAGTCAGTAAAAACATCAGAATATATTGACTGAAGTACAGGCCTGTACAAAAAATGGAATACTATGTCTGGGGTACCAGTGCTTTGAAATACCAGAGTACTTTGTCTGAAGAGCAAGTCTGTAATAAATCAGAAAACTATGTCTGAAGTATAAGTCTACAGGACTTGCAAAAATCAATAGAATATTTTACCTGGACAATACAGAATACAAATGTGCCATGCTCTGGCAGAGGGGTTTCATGCATCCCTGTGAAGCATCATACCAAGGAAGTCATCATATAATCATGGATCCATAAAATTCAGTTTGTTTAACCCTTTCCCAAACAAGCCCTTGTTTTCACGTGTCTGCAGTACAAGTCTTTTGAAAACACTGTGGTAAAAGGAGAAATTGCTCATAACAAGCAATTTCTCCTTTTCCCACCGTGTTTTCTACCCTTTTTTTTTTTAGACCTTTCTGCCATTTTCATCAAATTTCAAATTGTCGTCTGCAAGCTCTTTCAATTTGGACCAGTCCAAAATTTGTCATTTTTGAAAGGGTTAACAAACCAACGGAATCCTGAGGTAGAACAGTCCTTGCCACAGACATGCAGAAAATTTATCAAGAGCATAAAGTTTTGGCCCAGGTCAGCCTGCGCAGACTGTGCAGACTGGCCTTGGTCAATACTTTCTGCAGATGTATTAAACCCCCTTCTTTCAACAGAGCATGGCTCAAATCTATGGCATAAAATTTGCCTCAAGTACCAATGTGTTATTTCAACTGGTTTGACATTAAAAGCAGCACTGAGTTCCAAGCAAAGCATGCAGAAATTTCCAAAAGTTTAAGGAAAGCAGAACTGATGTTAAATAACATGCAAGGAAAAGCAAGAGTGTTAGGTGTTAGAACAAGCCAAGCAAGCATGAGGTAAGGGAGATGAATATGAGCAAGCTATTATGGTATCTACATAACTGGGACAAATGAATCATGCTCTGGCATGACGGTTTGCATCTCTGTGATGTATTATACCAAGCAAGTCATCACATAATTATGGTACCATAAAATCTGTTTAGTCTAACAACTGACCTGGAGAAAGAATGGTCCTTGGGCATGCAGAAAATTTACAAATACAATGTAGCAAAAAGTTTCAACCCATGTCAGCCTAAAAGGACTGCGCATGCTGGCATGGGTCGATACTTTTTGCAGATGCATTAAGCCCCCTTTTCACAGAGCATGCCTCAAATGGATCTAATACACTTTCCCTTCCCTGTAATTCTTCAGTGTTACATCATTTCATGAAACATTTTTTGATTTATCAGATAATAAATTGTAAGGCCAACAAATTAAATGTTTTTCCAAATATACACAGAAACAGGGAGGGAAGGTGTCAAGCAAAGCAATACAATAACAGTAAGTGTACTTAAAACACAATTTAGTGTATATTAAAATTCTAAAATATTTCTTTACCTACCAAAAAACTATCATACCATACAATGACTTTAACCCTTTCCCAAACAACAAATTTTTAGATTCTTTCAAATTCACATCATCTGCAGACGACAAATTCAACTTGCTACAAATGAGCTTTGGCTCTCTGATAAGGTAGAAAACACTATGGGGAAAATGGTTCCCCGCATTTTCTCCTTTTCCCACGATGTTTTCAAAAGCCTTTTTCCCAGGGTCGTGAAAACCTGGGATTGTTTGGCAAGGGGTTAAGCTATGCAATCAGAAATTTCCATTAAACCTGGTTTGTCAAATTGAAAGCACTTGCAGACGACAACATAAATGTGACTCAAAAATTTAAATTTGTTTGGGGAAGGCTAGAAAACATTGCAGGAAAAGGAGAAAATGCTGGTTCCCAGCATTTTCTCCTTTTTCCACAATGTTTTCATTAGGCTCTTTCCTCAGGGTCATTTTAAAGATTGATTTGAAAAACACCCATTTGAAAAACACCGGGAAAAGCAGCAAATACTAGTTATGAGTAAAGCTTTTCTTCCCAAAATGTTTTAGGCTATGTCTTTTGTCTACAGGTTTCATAAGTTGCATTTGTATAGTACTGGGTTAAAGCTACATGTATTTCATGCTAATTAGAAAGATCAATAATAATTAAATGTCAGCATTAGCCTGTAAAAGGACAAGTAGATCAAGATCAGACTGCTGGACAAAGCACATTGATCTAAGGTGTACACTACCTTTTAATTCTGAACCAAATCTAGCCTAAAAAGATCCTCTAAATTGCAATTTTGGATTCTTGTATAAAGATTTTTATAATATTAACCCTTTCCCAAACAAGCCTTGGTTTTCACGTGTCTGCAGTACAAGTCTTTTGAAAACACTGTGGGAAAAGGAGAAATTGCTCGTAACAAGCAATTTCTCCTTTTCCCGCAGTGTTTTCTACCCTTTTTGAGAACTTTCTGCCATTTTCATCAAATAAAAACTTTCGTCTGCAAACTCTTTCAATTTGGACCAGTCTAAAATTTATCGTTTGGGAAAGGGTTAAATATTTGAGACATCTTGCAAAACAGTAAAGAGACTGGATAAATAGGATTCAAAAAACATTGTAATATGGGAAGAAACTGTTTGCTTTGTAAAATGTGTCAACTTGCAAAGATGCTGCCTAAATCCACCTGTGGCTAACTGAGCTAAACTTCAACTGAATGAAGTAAACGGTAAACCCTTTCTCTTTCATTGCCGTAGGCATAGGAAGATTTTGCTGATAACAAAATGTCAAGATCAGACTGCACAGAACATGCCATCTGATCTTTAACCCTTTACCTAACGACAAAATCGTAGACTGGTCCTATTGAAAGCAATTGCAGACGACAAATTAAAGGTGTACCAAATGATGAAATTTGTCACTGATAGATTAGAAAACATTGTGGGAAAAGGAGAAAATGCTGGTAACCAACATTTTCTCCTTTTCCCACAATGTTTTCAAAAGGCCTTTTTCCCACGGTCGTTAAAAGTCGGGATTGTGTAGTAAAGAGTTAATGATTTATATAGTCTGATTTTTAACTCAATCCTATCTAGTTAAAAGATTTCCAAGTTTCAGGTGATTGTATTTCGGCTGTCGAAAAAAGCTGAATTTGTTTATTGGAGCCAGAAATTTCCTAAGTGTAAATTCAAATAGCAAACAAGTCACCCTACATAAATCTGATTCTTGTTTTGCTTCAGACGTACATGTATTTGAGCCATGCTCTAGCAAAATGGGGCTTATTACACTAAGCAAGACATCACATAATTATGAATCCATAAAATCCATTTTGTACAGAAAATCGACCAATAGCGAAAAAGTTTCAGCCTGGGTCAGCCTGCGCGGATTGCGCAGGCTGAACTGGGTCGATACTGTTTGCAAATGCATTAAGCCCTTTTTCACAGAGCATGGCTCATTTCCGTTACTATTAGCTAAGAACTGGTAAGCCATTTGCTCAGCACTGGTGAATTATTAGCTGAGCACTGCTGAGCAATCAGCCCACATTATTGAAATATTTGTGTGGCTCAGAAGTTAAGTATTTCTCTTTCTTTGCCTTTGAAAAAAATATTTTATCTGTGTTCAATGCCTAAAATTACTGAGCATCAATTTTTCATTTTACAAAAAATTAACCCTTTCCATTACCATACCCTTTTACAGAATAATCTTAATAATAATTCATAATGTATTTTTGCAAAATATATATGAGAGGAATGCTTGAACTTGAAAGATCTTAACTGTTATCAGAGTTCCAGATAGAAGGAGTGATTTTGATTTCAAAATTGAAAATATTAGTTATTCTCCACTAAACTCTATGTTATGGGTACTCATTAGAATCGTCTCATTGAGACAATTCTAATGAGTACCCACAACATAGGGTTTGGAAGAGAAATAATGGATTTAGAATACCATCACACCCTCTTGTCTGGGGATTCCGCGTTATTTGTTTCATTGAAATCTTATTTCTTCAAGCAAACTTGTCAGCTTGCAGCACACCAGTTCCAAAACCATTGTTTCATAAACAGACATTGTTTGTTAAAAAAAAAAAATCTTCTTTTACAAATATTCATATGAATCTATTTTCTAAAACTTAACTTTTTACCAAACTACAAAATTTTAGTCTCGTTGAAAATGAAAGCATTTGCAGACAACAAAATAAGTGCGACTTAAAAATTGAATTTGTCTTGGGAAGGGTAGAAAACATTGTGGGAAAAGGAGCAAATGCTGGTTACTAGCATTTACTCCTTTTCTCACAATGTTTTCAAAAGGCTCTTTTTTGAGGGTAGTCGGGATTGTGTGGTAAACAAATAACTCTTTACCAAGTGAAAAAAATGAAGACTTGTTCAAAATTAAAACCATTTGCAGACAAAAATTTAAAAAGAGTTCATATGTTGGAATTTGTCTTTGAAATGGCAAAAAACATTCATATTAATTCATTTTCTAGACCTGAACTCTTTACCACACGACAAAAATGTAGATTTGTCCCAATTCAAAGCATCTGCAGACCACAAATTAAATGTAGCTCAAATGGGGATTTCTGTTTTTGATAGAATAGAAAACAGTGTTGGAGAAGGAGAAAATGTTGGTTACCAGCATTTTCTCCTTTTCCATATTTTCAAAAGGCTTCTTCCTCAGGGTCATTAAAACTCAGGACTGGAATAAAGGGTTAATTCATTATTTATGATCTAGACTATATTTTATTCGGATGTTTCCAAAGCTGTAATCTTCAAATTTGTTTAAGGATGTTGTTAGTAATATTCCAACATTTTCTGTGTATATCGGTCTTAACTTTCTGATTCTGTTTGATGGGGTTCATTGATATATCCTGTAAATATTAACTAGTGTATTTGCATGCAGATATAACACAAACCTTGCCACTTCAACTAAGTTGACAAAAATATGAATTCTTAATAATATCTTATTTTATATACATCAAGCAATCATTGCTTAATCTCACAAATGAGCCATGCTCTGTGAAAAGGGGGTTTAATGAATTTGGGAAAAAAGTATTGACCAAGGTCAGCCTGTGGAGTATACACAGGCTGATCTTGGTCGAAGGTTTTTGCTTTTGGTAAATGTTCTGCTTGACCAAGGATCATGCTACCTCATTATTCAGTCAGTTGATAGACAAAACGGATTTTATGGATCCATAATTATATGATGACTTGCTTGGTATAATGCACTTACAGAGATGCATGAAATCCCCTTTTCCAAGAGCATGCCTCAAATGTGAAGAGGGGAAAAAAAAAAAAAAGCCTTCTACACAGATCAATTTATACCATTCATCATGGTATGTACCTATGCTATCATGACTCTATCAATAAACTTTGCCTTTCACCAAACAATCCTATGTTTTACCACAATAAAAACTGCAATTTTTTTTATAACCGGAATTAACCTTTTTCCTAAAACGTATTCTACCTGTTCAAAGACAAATATCAACATTTTATCTCACTCTAGATGGTTGTCTGAAAAGGCTTTTCTATATGGACCAGTCTAAAATTTTGTTGTTTGGTAAATGTTTAACTCTTTACCACACAATCCCGACTCTGAGAAAGAAAGCTTTTGAAAACTTAGGAAAAGAAGAAAATGCTGGTAACCAGCATTTTCTCCTTTTCCCATAATGTTTTCTACCTTTCCCAAAACAAATTTCAACGTTTCAGTCACATTTAATTTGTCGTCTGCAAATGCTTTCAATTTGGACCAGTCTAAAATTTTGTCATTTGGTAAAGATTTAAATCCACAGAGAGTTCACTTGACATTGCAAGAAGAAAAGTATTGTAATCTAACTTCAAGCTCAAACATTCCTATCAACATACATGACAAAGCTATCCTCTTTATACTACCAACATTATTTTGAAACACAAATGACATTTTACATTCTAAATTATAAAGCTAAAAGACACATTTTTTCATAACAAGACAACAAAAACAAATGAGCCATGCTCTGTGAAAAGGAGGTTTAATGCATCTGCAAGCAGCATTGACTCTGGTCAGCCTGTGCAATCCACACAGGCTGACTTCGGTCGAAACCTTTTGCTGCTGATCAATTTTCTACATGTAAAACAACCAGTCTACCTCATGATATATTCTGTTGCTAGAGAAAATGGATTTTATATGTCCATAATTATCTGGTGACTTGCTTTGTATTAGACATCCAGGAGATGCAGCGCATGGCTTAAATGTAAGTATTGGGCCCCTATTCACCAAACATTCTTAAGAATATTCTTAGTCTTATTCTCCAAGATTTCTAAAAATTGAAAGTAACACAACTTCTGATTGGCTAAACCGAATGGTTTAGCCAATCAGAAGTTGTGTTACTTTCAAATTTAGAGAATTCTAGAGAATAAGACAAATAACATTCTTGAGAATGGTTGGTGAATACAGACCCTGGTTGGCATTGCTCAATTTTATGTAACATTTATTGCATGTCAAAAACAGGAGATTACCTATTACAGTGCAAATACAACTTTTGGCACACCTTTCATGCACTACTTTCAGAAAATATTTTGGTAAAAGAAGCAAATGCATGTGACAAGCAACTGCTAGTTTTCCCAAACTACTTTCCTTGCCATTCAAAAAGGCAGATTCCTTCCATCACATTCAATTCTATCAATTTACAAGATACATCCGAGTTTAACACAAATAGCTTGACTCTCTTTCCAATTATCAACCTATGTCAATATAAAGAGTACAACTTGAAATTTCATAAATTTACAGCAACATAACCATTTAAAAATACATTTTACATCTTAACTTAAACCTAATGTGACTTTTAGTATCCAGTTGATAGACAGCTTTAGGAAACATTGCTGGGAAGCAAGCGACAGTTTGCATACCCAAGCTTTCCATTTCTTTCAAAAGAAAATGATCCTTTTTTTTCCCCCAAATATTTCTTGCTTGTGTTGCATCCCTGAAAATAGCCTGTATTATAATGGCTATTACTCATTAAAGGCCCAGTAGTGGCCAAAAGTAAATGATGCAGGTATAAAAATGCATTTGAACTTAAATCATACCTTTTAAAAATACAGAAATTGTGGTGAAGATGACAATCTGTTATTTTAAGGTCTGTTGAAGTGTAAATTGCTGGCAAAAAATTAATTTCACAACTAAGACCTGGCAACTTTTGACCTACTTTTAAAACTCTTATACTTCAAATAGCATCATTTAAATTAAAATGCATTTCAACACCTCTGTTGTTTAATTTCATTCGATTGGGCCTTTATCAGATGTTTTCAGTCTTGCAGCAAACCATGTTTTGAAGATACTGCAGCTCTTACCAATTAATGTTATCACATGTATCAAAATTTAACCCTTTACCAAACAACCCAAGTTTTAAGGACCCTGAGATAAAAGCCTTTTAGAAACATTTTAGGAAAAGGAGAAAATAATGATAACCAGCAGTTTCTCCTTTCTTCAATATGTGTTCTACCCTTTCTAAGATAAACCCAATCATTTGAGCTTCATTTGATTTGTTTATTGCAAATGCTTTGGATATAGATGAGTCTACAGTTTTCGAGTTTGGTAAAGAGTTAACCCTTTACCACACAGTCCCAACTGATAACGACCCCAAAAGAGAGGGTTTTTGAAAACATAGTGGGAAAAGAAGAAAATGCTGGTAACCAGCATTTTCTTCATTTCCCAAAATGTTCTATACCCTATCAAAGACAAAAATCATCAGTGTAGCAACACTTTATTTGTCATCTGCAATTGCTTTCAATTCCGTCCAGTCCAACATCATTGTTTGGTAATGAGTTAACACCTTACTGCCTGCAGACAACTCTATGTATTTCATCTTAACAGCAGACCTCTTTAGAAAGCAGTGCGGAAAAAAGAAGAAAACTACCACAATAATTCCATTAATTATCAAGCCAGAACTATTTACCAAACAAAAAAAATGTTAGACTAGTTAAAATTTAAAGCATTTGCAGAGAACAAAATAGATGTAACTCAAAAACTGAAATTTGTTTTGGGATGGGTAGAAAACATAGTGGCAAAAGAAGAAAATGCTGGTTAGTAGGTTTTCTCCTTTTCCCAGAATGTTTTAAAGAGGCTTCTCCCTCAGGGTCATTAAACACCAAACTGTGTGGTAACTGGTTAATTCTTGTTTCACATTTTTTATTTTCAAAACGATCTGTCCCAAGGAAGTTTTGTGATGTTATTATTTGAAGAAAAACCTAATGAAATTCATGTAATAATCTAGTGATAACATAGTGGAAAATGATTACAAATTCTTACCTCCGTATCTTCTCCACCAGATCACCGAAAGGTTTTTCCCAACAATACATTTTGATTACCCGCATACCAGCAATTATTTCATTCATAACACGTACCCGCTCATCTGTGAATTTCGCTGTTTTTTGTCTAAAAATGAAAAATATAAAAAAGAATTCAGAGCACCCTAACCCTGAGGAGAAGGCTATTATCACTCTACCAGACCATCCTGAGTTTTAACAACCCTGGGGAAGAATGATTTTAAAAACATTGTGGGGAAAGGAGAAAATGCTGGTGACCAGCATTTTCTCCTTTTCCCACTATGTTTCCTACCCTCCCTAAAACCAATTTCAAGTTCTGAGTCAAATTTATTTAATCTGTTTTTTTTTTTTTTTTTTTTTAACTGGAGTTTAACGCCATTTTAACAGCTCAGGTCATATCATGGCCGTCTTTGACACACCCATGTGTTTCCTGGCTTTCTCATACCAGGACTGACACAACTTTCTTTCCAAAGCTGATGACTACTTTTCTCACCTGCATCAGAGGTGAGAGGCTAGAGGCACATTTATTTTGTCATCTGCCAATGCTTTCAATTTTGACCAGTCTACAATTTTGTTGTTTGGTAAATGGTAAAATTATTAGAGGGAAAAGGAGAAAATGTTAGTAACCAAGGAAATGACATAAAGGTAACAGGCCTTTGACCAAGCATAATGAAGGTTCAAACATTTCCAATTGTGGGAAGGTTCGATTAGTCCTTTACCAAACTACAACATTTTAAACATGCCCAAATTTTAAACGATAGCAGACACCAGAGTATTTGTGACTCAAAATTAGAAATACACCTTTGGAAGTGTAGAAAACATTGTCAGCAAAGGAGAAAATGGTGGTTACCAGCATTTTTTCTTTTTCCCACAATCTTTTCGAAAGGCTTCTTTCTACGGGTCATTAAAAATTGGGATTGTGTTGTAAACGGTTAAAATTTCTGGCAAACTGGTTGAAAACAGTAGGAGGAGAAAAGGACACAAAGTTGTCAACAGATGGATGGGTAGACAGGCAACCTGATTCAATTATAACCCTGCCCCAAACTTTGTTATGGCAGGTTCACCATCAGTTTTATTTTTTGTAAAATCTATCTCAATCCTGACATTGGTTAACAGAAATTCTCATTTTTTTAATTCACTTTTTTAGTGCTTACGGTTGATTGATTGAGCTGTGTTTATCTGCTTTCAACATCTTTTAAGCGACATCACAGTGATAGCTCAGATATTCATGTATGTCATGGGTTTCACAGGCAGTAGGTTAGGGTTCTGAAGTGTCTTGCCCAAAGACACTACAACGAAAAACCCAGTGCATCCAGTGGGGCTTGAACCTGGGGCCTACAGGTTTGGAGCCCCTACACTTTACCACTGAGCCACACAGGACCCCATTACAGTTTTTTGGAGATACACCATATTCTATTTATATCAACAATACTATCAATCCTAGCCTTAAATTGAAATATGCATCGTATCTGCAAAAGGTATTAACCCAGCTCAGCTTGCGCAGTCCACGCAGGCTACCCTGGGTAAAAACTCTTTGCTACTGGAAAATTTTCTGCTTGTAAAAGGACAGGTCTACCTCATGATTCAGTCAGTTACTGGACAAAATGGCATTTTGCAGCAAGGAGATGCATCAAATTCCCTTTTTGACACAGCATTGCTCAAATATGTGAACCATGCTTGATTCCAAGCAATAGTACAACATACATGTAAATCAAGAATGGGGCATAACTGTGCCAAAAATATTTTTATGCTTACCTGCCCTTTTGGTATGGGCTCCCCATTTGTAAAGTTAACAACTAGCTAAAGTTTGAAGTAAATATCTTCAGAAGCAACATAGATATATCAGGAAATGTCAGTTTATGAACGACCACTAAGCATAAAATGGCAGGGATGTTACAGTACCCAGATATTTTCTTCAAAAACAGTTTAGCTAAAAAGGTACAGACCTAAATTTAGAAAATAGTTTTCCCATCCATCCTTGTACTGGGACTAGAAGCAACAGTACTGCAAATCCAGCCAAGGTCGATGGCCCAAGTTCTCGCCATAATATAGCTAAAATGGCAATAGCTTCAACTGGTCCCACCCACAGAAAATGTAAAAATATCACAGCCTGAAAAATACATTTTAAAATTTATATATCTAGTTATCTATTCCTTCTTGAACTGTTTTGCAGCAAACAACATTGAAAACTGCCATATAAAAGGTGATAATTAACAAAAAATTAGGAAGAAATATGTTTATATGTGAAAACTATTTTCAAAGCATTCAGGCAACAACAGAAATTGCTTATTAACTCTTTACCACACAATCCCAAGAATTAACAACCCTGAGAAAGAAGCCTTTTGAAAACATTGTGGGAAAAGGAGAAAATGCAGGTAACCAGCATTTTCTCCTTTTCCCACAATGTTTTCTACCCTATCAAAGACAATTTACATCATTTGATTCACACTGAAATTGTCAGCTGCAAATGCTTTCAATTTGGACCAGTCTACATTTGTGTCGTTTGGTAAAGAGTTAACAACATTTCTTCCTTACATCAGTGTTTCCAGAGCAGGATTATTGTTTTTCTAATACAAGAGATGCTGTTTTACTATGATAAAGATGAGAATCTGTCATTGTACAATCTGTCCATTTATAAATCGCTTGCAGAAAAGAAACATTTTAAATCAGGTAAAAAGTAAACAACAGATAGAGTGACCTAGCAACTTTTTACCTTCTTTTAAAAATCATTGTTCTGCCATCGACCAACACTTGGACCCACTGTACATAACAGATTCTCATCTTTACAATATTTTCCATACTTTTAAATAGAATAATTTGAAAATGTAAATGAGTCATGTTCTGGCAAAAGGGGGCTTAATGCATCTACGTGACACATTTTATCAATCAAACCATCACATAATTATGGATCCATAACAGCCAAGTGTTTTAAAAGAAACGACTTACCGGTAATCATGAGGTAGACTGGTCCTTGGACAAAGGAGAAAATTGACCAATAGCAAAAAGTTTCGGCCCAGGTCAGCCTGCACGGACTGCGCAGGCTGACCTGGGTCGACACTTTTCACAGATGCATTAAGCCCCCTTTTCACACAGAACAGCTCAAATCCAGTTTAACGACAGTGTAGTTTAATTTAGTTAATTTAATAAGAAAGTGTATGAGGTCAAAGAAGCTTATTCAAAGATCTTTTAACAAGGAAAACTTGATCTTCCAGAGAAAGGTGCAACTTAGGAAGCTTTCATTTTAACCCTTTACCACACAATCCCAATTTCTGACGACCTTGGGGAAAGTAGCTCTTCAAAAAATGGTGGGAAAAGGAGCCAGCATTTTCGCTTTTTCCCACAATGTTTTCCACCATTTCAAAGAAAGAAATCATCTTTTTAGCTTTGCTGAATTTGTCTTCTGCAAATGCTCTCAATTAAGTCTAAAATTTTGTTGTGAGGTACAGAGTTAAAATAATTTGTAGAAAACAAATTAAATGTTGCTCTCATGATGGTATCTATCACTGGAGGGTAACCAAATATTAAGGAAAACAGTTAAAATTCTTGATACAAGCATTTCCTTCTTTTCACACAATGTTTTCAAAAACCTCCTTTCTCCAGTTTGTAAAAAAATGAGATCATTGGGTGAAGGTCTAAGTAAACAAAGAACAAACCTGATCAAATCTATTCACATCATTTGACATCAGATTTACAATCTGTCCTGTGGTGGTTTTACTCAATCCTGCATTGCTCAATCTTAGTGACTGAAAAAAAAAAATCAGAGATCATCACATTATGTCCTTCATTTCTGTCCTTCATTTTACCTTACACAGTCACTTGTTAACTCTTTACCAGACAGCAAAATTTTACACCAGTCCAAATTGAAAGCATTTGCAGACGACAAAAAAAATGTGACCCAAAAATTGAAATTTGTTTTTGGAAGCATAGAAAACATTGTGGGAAAAGGAGAAAATGCTGGTTGACCAGCATTTTCTCCTTTTCCAACAATGTTTTCAAAAGGCCTCTTTCTCAGGGTCGTTAAAACTCGGGTTGTGTGGTAAAAGGTTACAGTGGCAGCCTGTTATTCATCTTGTTATTAACAACATGTAACACAATGCAACAAGGCAAATATCTGCCCTGTTAGAAGACTTAGAGATAACACGAGACTCGGAAATTCAAATTATGCTTCGATTCATGCACAAAGATAGTCTTTATCATGAAAGATTTCATTCTTTAGTGAATTTGATATATTGATAGTAATCGGTATAATCTTTGTTTGTCATGACAATTTTAGCTGAAGACAAACAAGTCAGTTATTTCAAAACAGAAAGAAAGGCATTCTCTTATGTGCTGTCTGATTGGTGCAGATGACAAGTTTGACAATCAAAAGCTTTCGTTGTTAAATTTGATGTTGCCTGTCGTGTATCAGTGCTATGACTGTATGGTGTTTAACGCCGTTTTTAACATTATTTCAGTTATATCATGGAGGCCAGTGTACCTATCCGTGCTTTCCTGGAGTTTCTTTTACTAACACTCTGCACAATATTCTTTCCGAGCCACTGGCTGCTGTCCCACATAACCATCGTCGAAACAATGGTCAGCGGTGAGAGAGGAATGAATCCTGTCACAATGGCCATCATCAATCCTCAGAAAGAAATTGGTCAAGCCCGGGGATCGAACCGTCGACCTCCTGTTCTCAAGTCCTGTGCGCTACCAACTGAGCTATGGGGGCTTGGCTGTCGTGTATCAGATGGTTAACTTTTTACCACGCAACAAAAAGTAGACTCATCCAAATTGAAAGAAAATGCAGATGACAATTTTAAATGTGGCTTAAAAGATGTGATTTTTCTTTGATAGAGTAGAAAACGTTGTGGGAAAAGGAGAAAATGCTGGTTACCAGCATTTTCTCCTTTTCCCACAATGTTTTCAAAAGGCTTCTTCCTCTGTGTCATTAAAACTCCAGATGGTGCGGTAAAGGGTTAAAGGAGACAAATCAGGTGCCAATTGATAGTCCTGTCAACTATCTGATACTACTTTCTCCGTGAAGAGATAAGATGAGCTTAACCTTTCACCAAACAATCCTGAGTTTTAATGACCCTGTAAAAGAAACCGTTTGAAAACATTGTGGAAAAAGGAGAAAATGCTGGTAACCAGCATTTTCTCCTTTTTCCACAATGTTTTCTATTCTATCAAAGACGGATTCCATCATTTGAGCCGCATTGAATTTGTAGTCTGCGAATACTTTCATTTTGGACGTATCTGAAATTTTTACATGTGGTAAAGAGTTAATACAAGTTCATACAACTTACAACAGTTCTTCACTACAACCTACAATGGCTGTACTAATTTGACTTTTATTGGTTAAAAAATTCTGACGAATATCCACAACTTTTCTAGGGAAGATTTGACTTTTGACAGACTGAAAACTGATTGCTCTGGGTAAGTGGTTTTGACCCTTCACAACATAATCCTGAGTTTTACCAACCCTGAGAAAGAAACCTTTTGAAAACATTGAGGGAAGAGGGGAAAATGGTAACCACCATTTTCTCCGTTTGCCACAATGTTTTCAACCATATCGAAGACAAATTCCATCATTTAAGTTACATTCAAACTGTTTTCTTGAGAAAGAAGCCTTTTGAAAACACTGTGGGAAAAGGAGAAAAAGCTGATTAACCAACATTTTCTCCTTTTCCCACAATGTATTCAATCATATCAAAGAAAAATTCCATCATTTGAGCTAAATTCAAATTGTTGTCTGCAAATGCTTTCACTTTCAACAAATCTACATTGTTTGCTGTTTGTCAAAGAGTCAACTAAGCGACCTGACTGGTATGAGTGTAATTTTTTTACTAACAGTTTAAGCTATTGTTCTAAAATCCTAATTCTAAAATCCAAGACTAACTACATGATTAGCTGAGACAAAGCATCCTAACCAATCAACTGGCGACTCATGTATAAAATGGTCCATAGACAATCTTAAGAAGAGGTAAATTGTGAGAGTAGGAAAAGATTTGCACAACGAGAAATTTCTCACTTTGCCATCATGTTTTCAACAGTGATCTGCTTCTTAAATATTTTTACAACCTTTTTCAAAAAAAAGTCTACAGCTGAGGTGAGAAACATTCAAATTCCTTTTTGCAATGGGTTAACCTTTTACCACACAATGCTGCCTTTAAATGAACCTGATGAAGAAGGCTTTTGAAAATATTGTGGGAAAAGGAGAAAATGCTGGTAATTTCACTTTTTCCCTCAATGTCTTCTGTCCTTCCAAAAAACAATTTTTAATTTTTGAGTCATATTCATTTTGTCGTATGCAAATGCTTTCAATCTGGAAATGTCCAAAATATTGCTGTGTGGTAAAGGGTTAATCATGATGAGAGGGAGGGTTTTTAAAGGCATTGCAGAGCAGGAGAAATTGCCTGTTTCTCCTGTTCCCACAATATCTTCTACTCTTACAAAGACAAAATTCCATCATTTAACCCTTTCCCAAACAAGCCCTGGTTTTCATGTGTCTGCAGTACAAGTTTTTTGAAAACACTGTGGGAAAAGGAGAAATTGCTCATAATGAGCAATTTCTCCTTTTCCTACAGTGTTTTCTAATCTTTTTGAGAACTTCCTGCCATTTTCATCAAATTTAAAATTGTCGTCTGCAAACTCTTTCAATTTGGACAGGTCCAAAATCTGTCATTTGGGAAAGGGTTTAGCCATATTTGATTTGTCGTCTGCATTTGCTTTCAATTTCCACAAGTCCAAAAATTGGTAATTTTGTAGAGTGCAAGAAAAATCAAAATCCACTGACCAATACTTACCTTTCTATAGATGAGCGAACAGCATGCTATTCTCATTTTCATGCCGATTCGTTGGACACCAAAGAAATATGGATGATGGGAGATCGCCAGTATGATGGCGCAAAAACTGACCCCAAAAGCATACAGGAATGCATCCTGCCTCGTTACTGCAGAGTTTGGAGTGAAGTAACGAATCAAACCGCCAAGTAACAAAGGCTGTATGACTTTAGTTCCTTCCTGTAAAAAGTATAGAGAGCAAAATTAACTTGAATCTTTACCACACGACAAAATTTCGGACTCGACCAAATTGAAAGCAAGTGCACACAACAAGTAAATGTTGCTCAAATGATAATTTCTGTCTTTGATAGGGTAGAAAACGATACTGGAAAAGGAGAAAATGCTGGCCACCAGCATTTTCTCCTTTTCCAACAATATTTTCAAAAGCCTTCTTACTTCACAGTCGTTAAAACTTGGGATTGTGTGGTAAAAAGTTCCTAACATAATACATGTACATGCATTATGTGTTATAAAGTTGTCTGCTTCAAACTGATTTCCAGAAGTAATAAGGCAGTTGCTCAAAATGAATGAACATCATTTCATTTGACTCATGCTTTGGGAAAAGGGAGTTTATGGTATCCCCCGAATGGATTACACCAAGCGATTCATCACATAATATGGATCTATACAGTCTGTTTTGTATAACAACTGCACGAATCGTAAGGTACACTGGCACTATGACATGCCAAAACTTAGCCCATGGCAAATAGTGTCAATCCAGGTTAGCCTTTGCAAACAGCGCAGGATGACCTGAGTCGATACTTTTTGCAGATACATGAGGCCCTTTTTCAAAGAACATGGCTCATTTATAAATCTTCATTTCATTTGAATCCCTACAAGTATTTTTTATAAGAGAAAGGGCTGTACAACATTTTATAGTGAGTCTAAATTGTAAATGCATTCATTAACTCGTTATCACAAAATCCTGACTTTTAACGACCCTAAGAAAGAAGCCTTTTGAAAACATTGTGGGAAAAAGAGAAAATGCTGGTTACCAGTATTTTCTATTTTTCCCACAATGTTTTCTACCCTTCCCAAAATAAATTTCAATTTTGAGTCACATTTGTCATCTGCAAATGCTTTCAATTTGAAACAGTCTAAAATTTTGTCGTTTGGTAAAGAATTAATCATTTACTAATACTAAATATTCATGCACAGTTTTATACTATTTGCTTTTCTTGTTCTGTAACAGATCGCTTTAACCCTTTACCAGATGACAGAATTTTAAACTCAACCAAACTGAAAGCATTTGCAGATGACAAAATAAACGTGACTCAAAAACTCAAATTTGTGATGGGAAGGGTAGAAAACATTGTGGAAAAAGGAGAAAATGCTGGTTACCAGCATTTTCTCCTTTTTCCACAATGTTTTAAAAAGTCTTCTTCTTTAGGGTCGTTAAAAGTTGGGATTGTGTGGTAAAGAGTTTTAACTCTTTACCACTCAATCTCAAGTTTTAACTAGCCCCAACAACTAGACTTTTGACTGAAAACCTTTAGGAAGAGATAGAAAATGCTGGTTACCAATATCTTCTCTTTCCCCAACAAGGTTTCCTACGCCTTCAAAGAAAATTACCATCATATCAGCAAAGTTCAGTCTAGAAATTTGTCATTAGGTAAATAGTTAGGGCTTCTTTATATCAGCAAAGTTCAGTCTAGAAATTTGTCATTAGGTAAATAGTTAGGGCTTCTTTTTCTCGTGCACTCAGAGCTCCAGGTAGAGGGAGTGATTTTGATTTCAAAATAAAAAATGTTCAATCGCTCTCCACATGCTATCTTATGGGTACTCATTAGAATCGTCTCATCAAGACGATTCTAATGGGTACCCACAATATAGGGTTTGGAAGAGAAATAATGGATTTAGAATACCATCACTCCCTCTTATCTGGAACTCTGGCACTGTTGGACATGACAGTCATGTGATCTGAATAATATACTTTTCCCCAAACCTGTACACAGGGAGCCCGCATGCCAATATTTAGCCTTCTTGAGAAGATCTTTATAACTGTTGACAGAAAAACAGACAGCTGATGACCGAGGATGAACAATCAAGAGCACTAATGTACTCAGGGAAATTATATCTTTACCAACCGACAAAATCTTAGACTTGTCTGATTTGAAAACACTTTTAAACAGCAAATCAATTGTGATTCAAGTGATAGAATTTGTCTTTGAAAGGATAGAAAACATTGTGGGAAAAGGAAAAAATGTGTGTTACCAGCATTTTCTCCTTTTCCCACAATGTTTTCAACAACATTTTTCTTCTGGGTCATGCAAACTCCCTATTGTGTGGCAAAGGGTTAAAACTTACCTCTAAAAACAATACAAATCCCAACATTATATATTCAAAACCAAACATTCTAAACAGGGCACGGAATAGACTTGGCTTTCTTTTTCCATCTCTTGTTCTCTCTAACTCTTTCAACCATTCTCTGCAACAAACGATATCATGTTTTAACCAAAATATAACATGAAATCATACCAACACAACGTTTTCACTGCAAAGGGAGGCAATCTTAGAAAACATTATGACAAAATACGGAGTTGTGTCAGCCAGTGCATATTGCAGTCATCATTTGCTAAAATATTGAATCAAAAATTGGCGTGCCACACATGAAAAGGGGCCTTTGGACATATGCGTAAAACTGTGTTGCCCCGGATCAGTCTGTACAGTCTGTGACTAATCCGAGATGTCACTTCCCGTTTTTGTGCAATTATCTGTTTCATGAAAGTGTACTATATGATAAAATCTTATGTAGTCATAAAGTGCCGTCTTGGCACGGACTAATCCCAGACGACACTTTACGCAAATGTCCAAAGGTCTCATTTTACATGTTGCGGCCAATTAATAACTACTTGAAGTATAAGATTTAACCCTTTACCAGACCACAAAATTTTAGCCTTGTCCAAATTGAAAGCATCTGCAGACAACAATTTCAATGTGGCTCAAATGGTGCAATTTTTCTTTGATAGGGTAGAAAACATTGTGGGAAAAGGAGAAAATGCTGGTAACCAGCATTTTCTCCTTTTCCCACAATGTTTTCTACCCTATCAAAGAAAAATTGCACCATTTTAGCCAAACTGAAATTGTCGTCTGCAAACGCTTTTAAATTGTACAAGGCTTCTTTTCCAGGGGCGTCAAAAAGCGGCATTGTGCAGTAAAGGGTTAATAACCAATTTATCTATGCTAATTCAGGTTTTACCATCTAATTCATCTTGATCATGGGGATATGCAGCCTTTGGTAGCATTTAGAACCTTATCAAAAAGTCATTGCAGTAATCTAGTGGTACTATTGCATTAGAGCCCTTACGGTCATCTATCTTGGTAATTAACAGCAAAAAGGTGCTACCGGTATATTCCTTTGATGCTTAGGATCTTGTAAGAAAAGGCAGGGAAAGGAGTGAGTGATTGATTGACCAATGAGAGAAATAAATGAATAAAGATAAATTAATATAAGAATGATTTTGACTGGATGTAGGATGAAAATGAGGTCATGGGATGTACGACATTCTGAGGGGCAGAATGGAGTATAAGAGGGGCAGTAACTTAGTAATTAGTTTGGCATTGAAGAGTTTAGACTTTTTTTGTCTGCATAGTGCTTTCAACTTGGGCAAGTTCAAAATTGTGTTGTTTAGTAGCGAGTTTAACCCTTAACCCTTTACCACACAATGACGCCTTTTGACGCCCCTGGGAAAGAAGCCTTTTGAAAACATTGTGGGAAAAGGAGAAAATGCTGGTAACCAGCATTTTCTCCTTTTCCCACAATGTTTTCTACACTATCAAAGAAACATTGCACCATTTGAGCCACACTGGAATTGTCGTCTGCAAATGCTTTCAATTTGGAAAAGGCTAAAATTTTGTCATCTGCTAAAGGGTTAACTCATTACCAAATGACAAAATTTCAAACTTGTCCAAATTGAAAGCATTTGCAGACGACAAATTAAATGCAACTTAAATGATGGAATTTGTCTGTGATAGGGTAGAACACATTGTTGGAAAAGGAGAAAATGCTGGTTATCAGCATTTTCTCCTTTTCCAACAATGTTTTCAAAAAGCTTTCTTCTTGTGGCTTGTTAAAAGTCAGGACTGTGCAGTAACAAGCTAACCAAATAGCAGTTTTAGATTTGTCCAAATAGAAAGTATTTGCAGACAACAAAATAAATGTTACTCAAACATTGAAATTTGTTTTGGGAAGGGTAGAACCAGCATTTTTCTCCTTTTTCCACAATTTTTTCAAAAGCCTCTTTCCTCACAGCCTTAAAAGTCAGGATTGTTTAGCACAGAGCCTGACAAGCCTATGGTTTGCCTCTCCAACAACAATGTAAGACTTACTGTTCTAGACGTTCACCGAGTTTCTCCGAATGTTCCTCAGGAACCACATTGTACATATCATCTATCTCTAGTTGCCTCACATAGCCCGCCTTAAACAGTGGGTTCATCCACCTGGTCAATGTATAATAACAGACCTCCAGATAAAAGGGAGTGATAGTATGGTATTCTAAATCCATTATTTCTCTTCCAAACCCTATGTTATGGGTACTCATTAGAATCGTCTTGATGAGACGATTCTATTGAGTACCCATAATACAGGGTTTAGTGCAGAATGATTAATATTTTCAATTTTGAAATCAAAATCACCCCTTCTATTTGGAGCTCTGTAATAACATATTGAACACATAATTGGACAAGCCTTATTCCGTCCTAACAAACACTTACCTATTACAAATGACATAAAAGGAAAAAACTTGAAAGAGAGAAAAACACATATGGAAAATTATGCTGTAGTAACTTTCCTGGTGCTTGTATTTACCTAAAAATGTGATATCGTCCAAGACCGAAGGTCTAGCATGCTATATCAAAATTTTCTTAAGCAGTGAGAAGTAAATACAAGCTCCAGGAGAGTTACTACAACATAATATTCCTTTTATTATATACCTACCATTTTCAAAGACAAAATTTTGCAGTTCTTGACATTTTATTCGTAAATTGGTAAACGAAACAAACAACGGTATAGTAGCCAGTAACATCATTTTCATGAATGGCAGACAAATATCATAGCATAAATTGTGACCAATCAAATCACAAATTAATATGTATGTCTTCAGCGTGTGTGTTACGTCATCAATACAATATTTGAAACTGTATCTCACAGTGTGTAGATGCATATTTTTTTACTGTCATGTGTTATTTCATCTTTCCACTAGGCATGTATCTGAGCTGAAAAATTTTTGGGTATATAATGAATTGGCATTTCTCAAATAGCATGGGAAACCGTTGTAGGAAAATGTGGGATGGCCTATTAACTCTTTACCAAACGACAAAATTTCAGACTAGTCCAAATTGAAAGCATCTGCAGACGACACAATAAATGTGACTTAAAAATTGAAATATGCCTTTGGGAGGGTAGAAAACATTATGGGAAAAGGAGAAAATGCTGGTTACCAACGTCTTCAGAAACTTCTTTCTCTGGGTCCTTGAAAGTCGGAATTGTGTGGTAAAGAGTTAATCCTTGTTGTGCTAAAACCAGATTTAGTCGAATATACTGACATTGTAGATCAAGATCTTATTTTTACCAGGTATTTTGACAAAAAAAAAACAGCCTGGAATTTTCAATAGCAATATCTATTTCGTTTAACTCTTTACCAAAATTTTGGGCTTGACCAAACTGAAAGCATTTGCAGACAGCTAGAGTTGTAACAAAAAGTCGACTTATCGATGTATCATGATAGCTTTGCTCTCGATAGCAATAGGTCAATAGCATATTTTCAAGTTGATAACTATCTAAAAGAATCAGGCATAACTTAGGATGGATTTAGTCCTGTATCTTTCACTACTTTCACTTTCCCCCACAACATGATTAACGACTGTCAGGGGTGGGGGGAGGTGGTCACCTATATGGGCAGCAGGTAGTAACAAGAAATATACAAATAGCGAGGATATGACTTTATCAATTGATTAATGTAAGCTAATTAACCCTTTCCCAAACGACAAAAGTTGGACTGGTCCAAATTGAAAGAGTTTGCAGACTACAATATTAAATTTGATGAAAATGGTAGAAAGTTCTCAATAAGGGTAGAAAACACTGTGGGAAAAGAAAATTGCTCGTTATGAGCAATTTCTCCTTTTCCCACAATGTTTTCAAAGGACTTGTGCTGCAGACACGTGAAAACCAGGGCTTGTTTGGGAAAGGGTTAAGTCTGGTCTCATAGGTTTGATAGAATTCAATATGAAATGAGCAGTGTACCCTTTAACCCTTTCAAAAGACTTGTACTGCAGACACATGAAAACCAGAGCTTGTTTGGGAAAGGGTTAACAAATTTATCTATCATGAATCCAAAAACAAACAAAGGAAATGTGACTGGAATGGTGGAATCTATCAATGAAACAGTTGAAAGCTTTGTGTGAAAGGCTATCAACATTTTCTTCTTTCCTCCATTAACTTTTGAAAGCCTTCTTCCACAAGACTGTGATAATACAGGATTGTTTGATATAAGATAAATCTTATACCTTCAATGTCAAAGCAGAGAGGTCAAACAAGTCAACCCAAGAGGGCTTAACTCTTTACAAAAACGAAGAAATTTTAGACTAATTCAAACTGAAAGCATTTGCAGACGACAAAATAAATAAGAGCGATTGAAATTTGCTTTGGGAAGGGTACAAAACATTGTGGGAAAAGGAGAAAATGCTGGGTACCAGCATGTTCTTTTTTTTCCCTACAATGTTTTCAAAAGGCTTCTCTTTCTGGGTTGTTAAAAGTCAGGATTGTGCGGTAAAAGGTCAAGGTAACTGTGACATCATAAAGTAAAGATAAAACTATAGTTATCCCTTTACCACATAATCCCGAGTTTTAACGACCCTAAAAGAGAAGGGTTTTGAAAATATTGTGGG
This sequence comes from Tridacna gigas, assembly GCA_945859785.2. Classification (NCBI taxonomy): domain Eukaryota; kingdom Metazoa; phylum Mollusca; class Bivalvia; order Cardiida; family Cardiidae; genus Tridacna; species Tridacna gigas. The sequence goes on along the minus strand of OX244031.2, from coordinate 7,499,588 downwards.
AAAAGGAGAAAATGCTGGTGACCAGCATTTTCTCCTTTTCCCACAATATTTTCTACCCTATCAAAGAGAGAAATAATCATTTCAGCACAATTTAATTTGTCGTCAGCAAATGCTTTCAATTTGGTCCGGTACAAAATTTTGATGTTTGGTAAAGAGTCATGTCAAAAACTAGAACATCCTGTACAAAGTAAAAAAGCAGACATTTTTGACAGTAAAAAATTACCAAGACCTATGATATTTTAAGTCTGCTTTATTCAGCCTTTGTGGATGATCATGACCCAAGATCAGACTGCATGTTCTGCACTGTCTAAGCTTGACTTGCACTGCCCAAAAATTAAAGGAAAGTGTGCTTGGCCTCTTCAACCAGTGACAGGAAAATGCACCTGTCAACTTTTAGGAGGACAAATGGTGAAATCACTGAGGGAAAAGGAGAAATTGGCAATCACCCTAACCCTTTACCACACAGCAAAATTTTAGACTGGTCCAAATCAAAAGCATTTGCAGACAACAAATTTAATGTGGCTCAAATGACTGGATTTGTTTCTAAAAGGTAAGAAAACAGTGTTGGGAAAAGGAAGAAAATGCTGGTTACCAGCATTTTCTCCTTTTCCCACAATCTCTTCAAAGGTCCACTTTCCCAGAGTCATTAAAACTCTGGATTGTGTGCTAATGGGTTAAACCTTTACCACACAATCCAAAGTTTTAGTAGCCTTGAGGAAGAAGCCATTTCAAAACAATGTGGGAAAAGGAGAAAATGATGGTGCACAGCATTTCCTCATCTTCCAACAAAGTTTTCTTCCCGATCAAAGACGAAGTCTATCATTTGTGCCACATTTATGTTGTTGTCTGCAAATGCTTACAATTTGAAAGAAAAGTAAACATTGTGCTTGTGTGGTAAAGATTTAATTATTTGAATCCTTCACCTGACGACAAAATTTTAGACTAGTCCAAACTGAAAGCAATTGCAGACGACAAATTAAATGTGGCTCAAATGATGGAACTTGTCTTTGATGGGGTAGAAAACATTGTGGGAAAGGGAGAAAATGCTGCTTACCAGCATTTTCTCCTTTTCCCATGTTTTCAAAAGGGTTCTTTCTCAGGGTTTTTAAAATTTTGGGATTGTGTGGTAAAGAGTTAATATTTCTCATACAGCTCTGAGAAACGTTATTTCATTTTCATAGCCCAAATTGCTCCATTAATGGGCCTTGTCCATGAAAGCGTGGAAAACATTGTGGGAAAAGGAGAAAATGCTGGTTACCAGCATTTTCTTGTGTTCCCAAAATGTTTTCAAAGGCCTTCTTCCTAAGGACAGGGTTGTGACAACACAGGATTGTTTGGTAAAAACTGGTTAGCATTTTTCATACTGAAAAATGTTACTTCATTTCTTTCAAATACTATTTCTGTCAATGTCAGTTTTACGATTAAATATACCGGTAAGTGATATGCAGCTGCTGAGAAATACCATTGCTTTATCAAAAGTTTAAATCCTTAACTCTTTACCAAATGACAAAATTTTAGACCTGTCCAAATTGAAAGCATTTGCAGACGACAAAATAAACGTGGCTCAAAAATTGAAATTTGTTTTTGGAAGAGAGGAAAACATTGTGGGAAAAGGAGAAAATGCTGGCTACCAGCATTTTCTCCTATTCCCACAATGTTTTCAAAAGCTTTCCTGTTCAGGGTTGTTAAAAGTCCGCATTGTGTGGTAAAGGGTTAACTCTTTCCCAAATGATTGTTTCAGACTCCATCATTGTGAGAGCATGTACAGAGAATCAATCAAATGAAACTAAAATATTGGACTTCGTTTTGGACGGGGAAGAAAACAAAATGGAAAAAAGAACAAAATGCTGGTAGCCAGTATTTTGTTCTTTTCCTGCAGTGCTTTCAAAAGCCCTCCGCCTCAGGGTGATTAAAATTCGGAACTGTTTGGTGAAGGCTTAAAGAGACATTCACAAAGTTGTTGCCTTTGCAGCCATAGTAAGTCAAGTTTCGACTGCACAGAACTTGCAGTCTGATCTTTGATACTGCCCACTTTGCTAAGATATTCTAAAAAAGAACTGCCATTTTTGTGGCATTTGTTGAAGACAATGCCACTATCAGTTCAATACGGCATTTTGAAAACCATGTATTGTATTTTGTGCAAAACTGAAGGAAGTAAATCCAATTAACCCTTTACCAGACGACAAAATTTTAGCCTTGTCCAAAATGAAAGCATTTGCAGACGAAAATTTCAATGTGGCTCAAATGGTGCAACTTTTCTTTGATAGGGTAGAAAACATTGTGGGAAAAGGAGAAAATGCTGGTTACCAGCATTTTCTCCTTTTCCCACAATGTTTTCAAAAGGCCTCTTTCCCAGGGGCGTTAAAAGGCATCATTGTACGGGAAAGGGTTAAACTCAATTTTTCTATGCCAAATAAGTATTGCAATTTCACTAAGATCTGAAAATGAAATGGTGCATAGAAATAAATTGGATTTGGCCATCGATCATGGAAATACTTCCTTTTTATCGAAAATAGCTTGACCCGCAATAGTCTTCTATTGGCATAATGATATACACAATCTTTGTTTCCCGACCACCCAATTTCGTGCTTGATCGTCCCAAACCAGTCCTTTCCTGGGCTAATCGCCCCTGGGCTTGTTCGCAAGGACTTGTTATTTCTACAGTTTATATTTCATATTATTAATTCCACACAACAGCTCCCTTGACAAATGCCACACCAGTGCTTTCAATGCTTTGATTAACCCTTAATGCCTTTGGGGCCAGTGTAGATCAAGATCAGACTGCACAAAATGTGCAGCCTGATCTTTGATCTACACTGTCCTCTTTGCTGAAACACTGTAGACAAAGCAACCATGAATTGCAATTATATTGTGGTCATTTTCCCAAGATGAACATTTCTGTTGGTTTTATTTGGAACTCAAAGGGTCAACTCTTTACCACACAATCATTTGTTTTAACGACCCTGAAAAGGAAGCCTTTTCAAAACATTGTGGGAAAAGGGGTAAATGCTGGTTACTTCTCCTTTACCCACAATGTTTTCTAACCTTCCCAAAATAAATTTCAATCTTTGAATCACATTTATTTTGTTGTCTGCAAATGCTTTCAATTTAGGCAAGTCCAAAATTTTGTCATTTGGTAAAAGGTTAATTGCAATCATATGGCTTTTATATTCAGACTAAAAATACTTCTAGGATAATTCAGCACTCTATGGTACGCTGTTAACTCTTTCACTACCAATGACGACTTGACTACCTTTTGCAGACAGCGTAGATCAAGATCAGACTGCACAGAACGTGCAGTCTGATCTTGATCTATGCTGTCCGCTGCTCTATTTTTAAACTATGATGAATGTAGTTTTAAATGGCAGTGGAAATCTATTTTTAGAGCTCAGAAAAAACATGTAATTTCTGGAGTTAGTAGTGAAAGAGTTAAGTCCGACTACATCCTGTTGGGATTACAAAATATCCAAATTCTTATCTAGCAGCTGATAATCTTTCTCTTTTTTTTGGTATTGTTTTTTTTTTTGCAGTGCAGTTGGTAGTGTAAAAGACCTTGGTTTGAATCCCCAGCTCTGCCAATTTCTGTTACAGGATTGATTTAACTCTTTACCAAACCACAAAATTTTAGACTACTCCAAATTCAAAGCAGTTGCAGACGACAAAATAAATGTGAATGATAAATTGAGATTTGTTTTAGCAAAGGTAGAAAACATTGTGGGAAAAGGAGAAAATGCTAGTTACCAGCATTTTCTCCTTTTCCCACAATGTTTTCAGAAAGCCTCCTCGTCAGGGTCATGAAAACATAGGATTGTATGGGCAAGGGTTAAGTCATTCTGATGGAATTCAGTCCTCTCTCACTGCTGTTTATTGGAGAGGTCATCAGACCTCTCCAACAGTGGTGAGTTTAAAAGGCAGACTGCCTCAGAAATTGCTGCTTAACTCCATGCTTTTTTGCGAAATTGTTCTGATACACAGTCTGTTTCATCATGGTTTTATAAATAAACCGAAATCAAAAAATTGAAGTAGGAAATAAACGTGGTTTGTTTTTATATGACGGATTTCAAAAAGGATTTGTTGTATTGATTCGATTGCAAATGACCTTTTCAGTAGTTGTAATTTTTCATTAAACAAATAAAGCTACACACACACACACACACAAGAATTTCGTTTAAAAGAGAACACCGTGGGAAAAGATCACACGACTTAAAAACGTGGGAAGAAGGTCACGTGCCTGTCATGTAATGCATAAGAGGTTTCTTCTTTCTACACAGCGGCAATCATATACATGTACCAAAATATATTGACATTAAAAGCAATAAACTATTTGAAAAAATTGATGCTGACCTCTCCTGGCTTCTTTTTTAAAGAAGCCAACTTGTAATTCTGACAGTTCTCATGTGGAAAACTGACAGTGGCCTCGGCAGAAATACTGGTTAACCCTTTACCAGACAACAAAATTTTAGCCTTGTAAAAATTAAAAGCATTTGCAGACGACACTTTCAATGTGGCTCAAATGGTGCCATTTTTCTTTGATCAGGTAGAAAACATTATGGGAAAGGAAGAAAATGCTGGTCACCAGCAATTTCTCCTTTTCCTACAATGTTTTCAAAAGGTTTCTTTCCCAGGGTTGTCAAAAGTCAGCATTGTGCAGTGAAGGATTAACCCATCATTAAACAAAATTTTGGACTTGATGAATGAAAGAATTTGTGGACAACAAAATAAATGTAGCTCACATGATGATTTCTATCTTAGACAGGGTAGTAACCATTGTGGGAGAAGGAGAAAATGTGTTGACCCTTTACCACACAATGCCGACTTTTAATGACCCTGAGGAAGAAACCTTTTGAAAACATTGTGGGAAAAGGAGAAAATGCCGGTAACCTGCATTTTCTCCTTTTCCCACAATGTTTTCTACCCTATCAAAGAAAAATCACATTATTTGAGCTACGCTGAAATTATCGTCTGCAAATGCTTTCAACTTGGATGGGTCTAAAATTTTGTCATGTGGTAAAGGGTTAAACACCTTGTAAACTGGCGTTAAACACCTTGTAATAATGTATAATTTAATATTTTTGTGGTTTTTCATCATAAATTCAGCCATTTCACTGAGGCAATTTAACCATAGGTAAAATATGTACCAGCTCACCATAGGGTTTTTCCTGACACGTCCCCCCTTTTTTTAAAAACCTAATTTTCTATTATGCCCCTCTAAAGTTAAAGGCTTGCCTCCTTTTTCTTCATGAAAATTTATAGTGAATGCCCCCCCTCCCGCCCATGAGAAAGACTAGGGTTACTGAAGTCATAACTTCCTACAGACCACGTTTTCTCTTGCTGATTGATTGATTGTATGGTGTTGAACGCCGTTTTCAACATTATTTCAGTTATATCACGGCAGCCAGTGACCTAACCATGCTTTCCTTGAGTTTCTCTTACCAGTACTCCACACAATATTCTTTCCAAGCCACTGGCTGCTTTCCCACATAACCATTGTCGAAACAATGATTAGCGGTGAGAGAGGAATAAATCCTGTCACAATGGCTATCATGAATCCTCGGAAAGAAATTGGCCAAGCCGGGGATCACACCAGCGACCCCTGTTCTCAAGTCCTGTGTGCTACCAACTGAGCTACCAGGGCTCGGCACATTTCTCTTGCAACCAAGAGTTTGTCCTGTAGCCAAAACATTGTGGTTAACCCTTTACCACAAAAAATCCTGACTTTTAACATTCTCGAGGAAGAAGCCTTTCGAAATCATTGTTGTAAAACAAGAAAATGCTGGTAATCAGCATTTTCTCCTTTTCCCACAATGTTTTCCACCCTTTCAGAGGCTAGTCCCACCACTTTCTCAAAGCTGTTAAAAGTTGGAACTGTGTGCTAAAAGGTTTAAGGCCTTCAAAATTTACGACTGTCTGCTAAAGGGCTAAGCTAGTGTACTCTTGTCGAAGAAAAAATGATATTGCGTAATAGTCAATATTAGCAGGCCTAATTTCCCTTTCACAACAGTTGGCTTGCTAATTTCTCTTTCACACCAGTTGGCTTTCAGTGCTATATCAAAGCACTTATCTTTTAACTAAACAATCCTGAACCTCAAGCAAGAAGCCTTTTGAAATTATTGTGGAAAAAAAGAAAATGCTGCTATCCAACATTTCCTCCTTTTTTTTCTTCAGTGTTTTGTGCCCTTTCAAAGAAAAAATTCATATGCACTGCCTCATAACTTGTCTGCAATTGCTTTCAAAAAGAGCTCAATTCTTGGAGGGATGACTAAACTGTAGCATGTTACATTATCTTCTCTGGGTTTTCAGAGGGGAAAACCCCCAAGGACATTGTTTCTTCATGATCTGACCTTTGCGAAACCACAACATCTTGGATTTACAAATGTATTTTGAAAGCATTTGCAGAAAACAAATTAACTATGGCCGAAATAGTGGAAATTGTCTTCTGAAGTGGAGAAAACATTGTGGGAAAAGGAGACAATGCCAGTTACCAGCACTTCTTCCACTTTCCCACCATGTGGGACAGCTGCCTTTTTCAGGGTCGATGAAATCCCGGATTGTGTGGCAACAAGTCAATTCCACATCACCTAAGCTTTACCCTATATTACACAATCCAGAAAAGAGGAATTGCTTGTAAAGACCAGTTGCTCCTTTTTTCATGGTGTTTTCAATATTTTTGGAAAATTGTAAAATCCTTCCCTTCATACATTTGTACTGTGTGTGTTATAAAAGTTTTTGTCAGATACAAAAAAAGAGAAGTGAAATTGGTTAAAAGACCCTTCATCTTGCACAACTTATCAGACTAACAGTGTAGTTAGCATTTTGAGGGATGGTTCATCAGTCTGTTTGTAAATTTAAGTATTGAAAACATTTGCAGATGACAAGTTAAATGTGAATAAAGACTGAAGTGATTGGGTAACAGGGATTTTCCTATCCTAAATTTGGGACAAAACATTTGGGCCCCATCAAATTTCCAATAACAGTATTTTTTTTCCCCTAACTTTTATCACTAACATTTCCAAAATTGATAATTAATTATTATTAGGCTCACTTATTCAACTGACTAGAGTTTGGATTACGATTTGAAGATAAAGGACAGACTGGTTTTGCTGATTCTAGATAAAATATTGCCATTATTTTCCATCCTTTTAGAATACTACATAGATATATTAGTCGTAAAAACTTGTTCTACATTCAGAAAATGATTCACTCAGGTACAAAATGTGTACAGACTATTTCAAGAGCACATTGATGATATAAAAAATATTTCCATACATGTGAGAGAGATTTAAATGTCTAATATCTCTATCCATTTAGCCCCAGGTGCCTAATTAAAAAAGGCAGGAAGACTCCTAAGGATTACTTGGCTAGATATTTGATATAGCAAAGAGTGTAGATCTAAGATAAGACTGCATGCTTTGTAGTCTGATCTTGATCTGCATGGGCTATAAACACAACTAAAAATGTCAGTGTGTAATCAATTATGACTATAAATAACCATGAGAAATAAAGCTTTTGAAAACAAAATGGAAAAAGGAGAAAATCATACACAATAAACCTTAACCATTTACCACGCAATCCCGACGTTTAACGACCCTGTAAGAGAAGGCTTTTGAAAACATTGTGGGAAAAAGAGAAAATGCTGGTAACCAGCATTTTCTCCTTTTCCCACAATGTTTTCTACCCTATCCAAAACAGAAATCATCATTTGAGCTACATTTAATGTCGTCTGCAAATCCTTTCAATTTGGACCTGTCTAAAATTTTGTTGTGTGATAAAGAGTTAATGACCCTGATAGTCAGCTAATGTTAGATGTCTATGCATGCATTACCGAACAGTTTTTCCTCTCAAGTGTTTGGTCATACATGCAACTGCTTTATTCTTAAATTTTAAACACATGACAATATTATTTTTTGGTTGATAGTTGTAAGTCTCCATTATGCACTAGTTATAGAGTTCAACTTCAAAGCAGAGCTAGAGACTGTAACACTTTACGACTTTTCCAGAGTTTTAATACCTTAACCCTTTCCCAAACAAGCCCTGGTTTTCACGTATCTGCAGGACAAGTCTTTTGAAAACACGGTGGGAAAAGGAGAAATTGCTCATAATGAGCAATTTCTCCTTTTCCCACAGTGTTTTCTATCCTTTTTGAGACCTTTCTGCCATTTTCATCAAATTTAAAATTGTTGTCTGCAAACTCTTTCAATTTGGACCAGTCCAAAATTTGTCATCTGGGAAAGGGTTAACTCTTTACCAAACGACCAATTTTTAGACTAGTCCAAATCGAAAGCATTTGCAGATGACAAAATAAATGTAACCCAAAAGCTGAAATTTGTTTTGGGAAGGTTAGAAAACATTGTGGGAAAAGGAGAAAATACTGCTTACCAGCATTTCTTCTTTTCCCACAATGTTTTCAAAAGGCTTCTTTTTCAGGGTTGTCAAAAGTAGGGATTGTGTGGTAAAGGGTTAAAGTAGATTGATTGATTTTATTGGAGTTTAATGCTGTTTTAACAGCTTTGGTCATATCACAGTGCTCAGTGCACCTACACATGTTTCCTGGCTCTCTTATACCAGTACTGACACAACTTTCTTTCCAAGTCACTGACTACTTTTCTCACATGCACCAGGAGTGGCAAAAAATTGCTGGAGAGAAAGTTTGCCTCAACCAAGTATCAAACTCGCAACCACCTGCTCACAAGTCAGATACGCTAATCACTGAGCTACCCTGGCAGGCCCTAAGTAGAAGGCTTTTAAAACATTGTTGGAAAATGAGAAAATGCTTGTAACCACAATGTTTTCTACCTTATTAAATAGAGAAATCACCATTTAAGCAACGCTGAGTATGTCTTCTGCAACAGCTTTGAATTTGGATGCTTGGTATACATTCCTAACCTTAGAGCGCCGAATAAACTTGACGTTTTCAGTCCAATAAGACCCAAATAATTGCAATTTCATGTCTGCATTTGCTATATAAATTTAGCAAAGAGGACAGTGTAGATCAAAGATCAGACTGCACGTTTTGTGCAGTCTGATCGTGATCTACAGTGTCCACCATGATAACTACAGTCGTGAAAGGCGCTTTACGCCAAATTACGGGTTAAAAGGTAAATCTGGAAAATAGATTCGACGTTACCAGAAAAAGATCTTCGACAGCCAATTCGCTTTCAAAGTCGGGTTCGGATTATGATGCCTCAGTGTTTCATCCATGATGGAAAGCTATAAAACTGAAGTGACAATCCAGAAATGCCGTTAAATAGCTGACATGATAACGTTTCTTTCTTGTGCTTGTGTAATTTCTCGATTAGCCTCTAAACTCTATTATTGGTTCCCTCGTTCAGTTGTACCGAAAATTCGGGAGACAGTTTTAACCGGTGCTCACACAGAAATAACCAAGGGCGAACTGTCCGAAGACAAGAAGCGTGAAGCGTGACAGGTTGCCAGAATAATGCGGATCGTTTGCCTGCAACGTAGAAATCGTTATTACAAACTTTGGAAACACTGTTCACGTTGTTATTCTTCAAAAATTCAGTCAAGTGATGGGAATGGAAAGGTAATTAAATGCAGACGGATACAGCACACTTCGGCCTTTGACGAATTCGGCCCTTTGTAAAGACGAACCTTTAAAAAATTCGGCCCAAAAACAGAAAAGGATGCATATGTATGGTATAATGTACCGTGGAGATGCATTAACTCTTTACCAAACGACAAAATATTAGATTAGTCCAAATTGAAAGCATTTGCAGACAACAAAATAAATGTGACCGAAAAAATGAAATTTGTTTTTGGGAAGGGTAGATTGAAAACATTGAGGAAAAAAGAGAAAATGCTGGTTTCTAGCTTTCTCTCCTTTCCACAATGTTTTCAAATACCATTTTTCTGAAGGTCGTTAAAAGTCAGGATTGTGTGGTAAAGAGTTAAACCCCCTGTTTCATGGACATGGATCACCATTTAACTCTTTACTGAACGACAAAATTTTAGACTTGTCCAAATTGAAAGTATTTGCAGACGACAAAATAAACGTGACTGAAAAATTGAAATTTGTTTTGAGAAAGGTAGAAAACATTGTGGAAAAAGGAGAAAATGCTGGTTACCAGCATTTTCTCCTTTTCCCACAATGTTTTCGAAAGGCTTCTGTTTCAGGGTCGTTAAAAGTTGGGATTGTGTGGTAAAGGGTTAATTTTAACTCATTTTTTCTTTTAAATGTCCTATATTTCTACAAGCTCATGGGGCTGTTGTCCTCTCTCTGAGAAATCCTCAGCATAGCACTGTTTAGATCGAGTAAGTATTATCTTTGATCCAAAGGGTAGCTCTGATGGTATTTTGTGACTCTTTGTCCATGGAGACACAATCACAAATAGAATATCGGAGCTTACCTCCAAATTAGGGATGAGTAGGTATGTAAATTGCAATAGCAGTTTTGAAAAAAATGTGTGAGAAAAGTGATTAAGTGCATTTTAGATTTTCTGTCATTTCTGTTTTTTTTTTTTTAATAGCCAATGAAATTTGCCCCAGCTGTAGAAGAGCGGGTATTTTCTGGTATCCAGCCTACAGGAGTCCCACACCTTGGTAACTATATTGGTGCCATCAGAAACTGGGTCAACTTACAGAACCAGCATGACTCTGTGATTATCAGTGTTGTTGACCTTCATTCAATCTCAATCACCAAGGACCCAGATATATTAAGGTGGATATTACTTAACCTAATAGCCAGCATCTATTTATAGTAATAGGGGTACTTTTAGATGCTGGGTTAAGAACGGGATATACATGTGTATATATGTGTATGTGTGTGTATGTGTATGTTGCTCTGGTAAATAAGACTTTAATGCATCCTCAGAATTAGCTCTGCTAAGCTAGCATGATATGGGTCAGATTTGTCAAAAAAACATCTGAACCCCGAAGTAGAATCCTCCTTTGACATGCAGAAAATTTACGCATAGCAAAAAAATGGAACCCATGTCAGTTTGCTTGGACTATACAGGCTGACATAGGTTGGTACTAGCCCTTATGATAAACAAGAGAGCTACCATTAACCAGCTACCAAAGTACCAATAGCCCACAAACACATATGATAATTAAAGACAAAGAAACTGACATTAACAGCAAACATTTGTTGGAAAGAGTTTTTTTCTAAATTGTGTGGAAATTGATACAAGAAATTGACCCTTTCCCTACGATGTTTCCAGAGAATTTCAATTGAATGGAAATGGAAAAAATTTATGTCTCATGATGGTTTATAAAGTTCAAAAACAGAGGTTATCAGATTCAGCATAAAACAGGCTCCCATTCTACCACAGAGTTTGTCTGATTATTTTTAAGTAACAAATGAGCTATACTCTAGCAAAAGGGTGTTTAATGCATCTGTCGTTTGGTAAAGAGTTAATGCATCATAGCAAGCAAGTCATATTATGGCAGATCCATAAAATCCATTTAGTGTAACAACTGATTGAATCATGAGGTAGAATGGTCCTTTGACATGCAGAAATTTGACCAATAGCAAAAAGTTTCGATCCAGGTCAGCATGTGCAGGCTGATCTGTGTTGATACTTTTTGCAGATACAGTAAGCTCCCTTTTCATAGAGCATGGCTCAAATTTATTTCCACAGGGAGAATATTTTTGAGATGGCTGCCTGTCTGATTGCATGTGGAATAGATCCGAGTCGCTCCATCTTGTTTCAGCAATCAAGGGTAAGACATCTCTCATTATAAAATAACTGAAAGATACATCCTTACAGCCAGACAGACAAAAAAATTCTGTAGAATGGTTCAGAGTTTAGACAGCTTTGTAAACATAGATAAACTACTAGTATATTGGTATATGGTGTAAAGGATAAATACATATATGGGAAATCTTCGATTAAAAACTGGAAACATCATGACACTGATTTCCTTGATGGCCTTCTAGAAAATGAAATGTATCTTCTATCAGTCATAATCTATGCAACCTTGCAACTTTCAGGGGCAACATTTAGCATGAAGATACAAGAATGGTTATAGTTTGATAAAAAGATGAAATGGGTTAAAAACTGACTGAATATGAGTATAGATGTATCCTTAAATGCTAAGAGTAACATAGATGGATTACTTGGAGAGTGTAGGTTAAGCTCAAACTACACAAAAAGTGCAAGAAATAATATTCTTAAGATTGTGGCCTGTTTGATTGCATGTGACACAGATAATATATATGATTCATACTCTGGGAAAAGATGGTTAACCCTTTACCAGACGACAAAATTTTAGCCTTGTCCAAATTGAAAGCATTTGCAGACAACAATTTCAGTGTGGCTCACATGGTACAAATTTTCTTTGATAGGGTAGAAAACATTGTGGGAAAAGGAGAAAATGCTAGTTACCAGCATTTTCTCCTTTTCCCACAATGTTTTCAAAAGGCTTCTTTCCCAGGGGCATCAAAAGGCGGCATTGTACGGTAAAGGGTTAAATGCATCCCCATGATGCAGTATACCACGTAAACCACCTTATAATCGTGGATCCATAAAATCCATTTTGTCTAACAACCGACAGAGTCGTGAGATAGACTGGTCCTTTAACCCTTTCCCAAACGATGATTTTTAGACTGGTCCAAATTGAAAGAGTTTGCAGACGACACTTTTAAATTTGTTGAAAATGACAGAAAGTTCTCCGAAAGGGTAGAAAACACGGTGGGAAAAGGAGAAATTGCTCGTTACGAGCTATTTCTCCTTTTCCTACAGTGTTTTCAAGAGACTTGTACTGCAGACACGTGAAAACCAGGGCTTGTTTGGGAAAGGGTTAACATATAGAAAATTGAACAAGAGCAAACAGTTCAACCAAGGTCAGCCTACAGGGACTACACAGGCCTACCTGGGTAGATACTTTTTGCAGATGCATTAAACCCCCTTTTCACAGAGCATGGCTCATAAAGTTGCAGAATCTTGTTTCACCAGTTATTGGTATGGTATCTTTCATTTTGAAACAATGCAGAGTTTTAATGTGGCCTAGGAAAAAGGATTTTTAAAAACAGTTCGGGAGAAGGAGAAAATGATGGTATCCATGATGGGATAATTTTGTCTTTAATAGGGCAGGGGAAATCTGTTAACCCTTTCCCAAACAAGCCCTGGTTTTCACGTGTTTGCAGTACAAGTCTTTTGAAAACACTGTGGGAAAAGGAGAAATTGCTCATAACGAGCAATTTCTCCTTTTCCCACAGTGTTTTCTACCCTTTTTGAGAACTTCCTGCCATTTTCATCAAATTTAAAATTGTCGTCTGCAAACTCTTTCACTTTGGATCAGTCCAAAATTTGTCGTTTGGGAAAGGGTTAAGGAAAAAGAGAAAATGCTTGTTACCATCATTTTTAGCTCGACTGTCTTTGAAGAAAACATTGAGGTATTGGCATAGCACAACGGTTATCTGCATCATTGTCTGTGTCGTTATTGTGCAAAAACTTTGACATTTTACAATACTTTCAGTCATTTCTGAAGATATTTACCTCAAACTCGGACTAGTTGAGGTATTGTCATAGCCCAATGGTTATCTGCATCATTGTCTGTGTCGTTATTGTGCAAAAACTTTGATATTTTACAATACTTTCAGTCATTTCTGAAGATATTTACCTCAGACTCAGACTAGTTGAGGTATTGTCATAGCCCAATGGTTATCTGCATCATTGTCTGTGTCGTTATTGTGCAAAAACTTTGATATTTTACAATACTTTCAGTCATTTCTGAAGATATTTACCTCAAACTCGGACTAGTTGAGGTATTGTCATAGCACAACGGTTATCTGCATCATTGTCTGTGTCGTTATTGTGCAAAAACTTTGACATTTTACAATACTTTCAGTCATTTCTGAAGATATTTACCTCAAACTCGGACTAGTTGAGGTATTGTCATAGCCCAATGGTTATCTGCATCATTGTCTGTGTCGTTATTGTGCAAAAACTTTGATATTTTACAATACTTTCAGTCATTTCTGAAGATATTTACCTCAGACTCAGACTAGTTGAGGTATTGTCATAGCCCAATGGTTATCTGCATCATTGTCTGTGTCGTTATTGTGCAAAAACTTTGATATTTTACAATACTTTCAGTCATTTCTGAAGATATTTACCTCAAACTCGGACTAGTTGAGGTATTGTCATAGCCCAATGGTTATCTGCATCATTGTCTGTGTCGTTATTGTGCAAAAACTTTGATATTTTACAATACTTTCAGTCATTTCTGAAGATATTTACCTCAAACTCAGACTAGTTGAGGTATTGTCATAGCCCAATGGTTATCTGCATCATTGTCTGTGTCGTTATTGTGCTAAAACTTTGATATTTTACAATACTTTCAGTCATTTCTGAAGATATTTACCTCAAACTCGGACTAGTTGAGGTATTGTCATAGCCCAATGGTTATCTGCATCATTGTCTTTGTCGTTATTGTGCAAAAACTTTGATATTTTACAATACTTTCAGTCATTTCTGAAGATATTTACCTCAAACTCGGACTAGTTGAGGTATTGTCATAGCCCAATGGTTATCTGCATCATTGTCTGTGTCGTTATTGTGCAAAAACTTTGATATTTTACAATACTTTCAGTCATTTCTGAAGATATTTACCTCAAACTCGGACTAGTTGAGGTATTGTCATAGCCCAATGGTTATCTGCATCATTGTCTGTGTGGTTATTGTGCAAAAACTTTGATATTTTACAATACTTTCAGTCATTTCTGAAGATATTTACCTCAAACTCGGACTAGTTGAGATATTGTCATAGCCCAATGGTTATCTGCATCATTGTCTGTGTCGTTATTGTGCAAAAACTTTGATATTTTACAATACTTTCAGTCATTTCTGAAGATATTTACCTCAAACTCGGACTAGTTGAGGTATTGTCATAGCGCAACGGTTATCTGCATCATTGTCTGTGTCGTTATTGTGCAAAAACTTTGACATTTTACAATACTTTCAGTCATTTCTGAAGATATTTACCTCAAACTCGGACTAGTTGAGGTATTGTCATAGCGCAACGGTTATCTGCATCATTGTCTGTGTCGTTATTGTGCAAAAACTTTGACATTTTACAATACTTTTAGAGTCATTTCTGAAGGTATTTACTTCAAACTCGGTCTAGTTGTTAACCCTTTCCCAAACGACAAATTTTGGACTGGTCCAAATTGAAAGAGTTTGCAGACGACAATTTCAAATTTGATGAAAATGGCAGAAAGTTATCAAAAAGGATTGAAAACACTGTGGGAAAAGGAGAAATTGCTCGCTACGAGCAATTTCTCCTTTTCCCACAGTGTTGTGAAAAGACTTGTACTGCAGACACGTGAAAACCAGGGCTTGTTTGGGAAAGGGTTAAAGGCCATTTTCCACTGGGTAGAGGTCAGGTACCAACACTAGATCATTGACAAAATGTTTTTTTTTTACTTTCCCAGATTCCTGAACATGCTTACCTGTCCTGGATATTGGGATGTTTGTGTACACTACCACGCCTAAGCCATCTTCCACAATGGAAGGTAGGTACCTACAACTGTCTTAACTCTTTACCACACAATCCTGACTTTTAACGACCCTAAGAAAGAAGCTTTTTGAAAACATTGTGGGAAAAAGAGAAAATGCTGGTAACCGGGATTTTCTCCTTTTCCCACAATGTTTTCTACTCTTCCCAAAACAAATTTCAATTATTGAGTCACGTTTATTTTGTCGTCTGCAAAAGCTTTCAATTTGGACTGGTCTAAAATTTTGCCGTTTGGTAAAGAGTTAAATATTGGCAAAATACATTCCTCATGGACAGTACTTCTTCAAGTTAACTCTTCACCAAACAACAAAATTTTGGACCTGCTCAAATTGAAAGCAATGGCTGACGACAAATTAGTTATGGCTTAACTCTTTACCAAACAACAAAATTTGGGACTGGACCAAATTGAATGCATTTGCAGACGACAAATTTAATGTTGCTAAAATGATGATTTCTCTTTTTGATTGGGTAGAAAACATTGTGGGAAAAGGAGAAAATGCTGGTTACCAGCATTTTCTCCTTATCCTACAATGTTTTCAAAAGGCTTCTTTCACAGGGTCGTTAAAAGTCGAGATTGTGTGGTGAAGAATTTATTTTTGAAAGCTTGTAGAACATGGTAGGAAAAGGGGATAATGCTGGTTACCAGCATTTTCTCCGTTTCTCACAATGTTTTCAAGAGGCTTTCTTCTTCAGAGTGGTTAGAACTCGGGACAGTGTGGTAAGGGGTTAAGGTTGTATTAAGACTCATTGCCAAGACTATGTGTTAGCAAAAATCATTGACAACATATACAAAATACTATCAAATACAACTATCATTTACAAATGGAGGCAATTTTATTGCAATACAGTGTCTAATGAGTACATTAGTGTATCAGTCCCATGAGACTGTGCAATATTATAAGGTCAGATATAGTGCCAGTAAGATAGACAAACCATTAACTAACCCATAATGAGAAAATGAAAAAAATCTGTCTATGGGAAAAAACTGTGGCATATGTCCTTAAACTAAAAGTTTGAGCATGAACTCCAGTTTTATGAGCATTGGCCTAGGACTAGTACTATTGACAGAAAATTGAAGCAGTCAAAGGAAAGGAAAATGATATTTAACTTTGTTCAGAAAAGATTTAGAGAAAAAGATCATGCAATTTCTTTTCTAGTCTTTAATTTTTTTCAAAAGCGATTTCCTTCAAGATTTCAAAAGCTGGTCCATGTGTTCCTGTTGTAATGGGTTAACCCTTCACCACACTGTCCAGAGTTCTAATGACCCTTGTGATAATGGCTTTTGAAAACATTGTTGGGGAAGGAGAAAATGCTGGTAACTCACATTTTCTCCTTTTCCTACAATGTTTTCTACCCTTTCAAGAGAGAATTGCATCATTGCACCATACTTGTCGTCAATATTTGCTTTCAATTTTGACAGGTCTAAATTTTTTTCATTGGGTAAAGAGTTAAATGTAACTTGTAAAATTTTAAAGGTAACATGTAAATCATCAGTATGTCAGTGGCAACTTCACCTAACAATGTTCCCTACTCAGTCCTTATACATTTGGGAGCCACTGACTATCTTCTCCTGTTAAACCTGAGAGCACCGAATAAACCTATCAGACATTTTCATCCTAGAAATACAACCCAAATAATTGAAATTTCATGGTTGCTTTTGGCCACAGTGTATCAGCAAGGCAGACAGTGTAGATCAAAGTTCAGGCTGCACATTTTACGCAGCCTGATCTTGATCTGCTCTCGCAGCAAAGGCAACTATATTCGTGAAAGGCGCTTTAAGGGTTAAGAAAGTCTGTGCAGTGCTCAGTGCTGGAAGGAGATCAAGTGGCTGTATTCACCAACCATCTTAAATTCAAATTCTAAATCCGAACTTTAGGACCATATACTTAATTGGCCCAGACAGAACATCTCTGCCTATCAGATGGTTTGTCTTCAAATTTTAAATTAGATAATTATTTAACTCTTTACCAGACAAAAAAAATTGACATTTGTCCAATTGAAGGCATTTGCAGACAACAAATTAAATAGATTGATAGATTTACTTAGGTAAAAGATGCATGACAATACTAGGGTTGTCTCAGAAGTAAAAGGACTTTTCTTGATGCTGCTTAATTGTCCCTCGCACATACCTATATTTTGGTTTGATTAAAATTGAACATATATGCCACCGGCACATGTGCTCCAAATGAAATTTTATCTTATGTACTTCGGAGAATGCAGAGTTTCCAAGGCAACGGTCATGGTAGGCGGCGCACGGCTTTTTTCATTACGCACAGAGAACATTGGCTCTTTTATATGTCATAATAGCTATTCTCATGCTTTGTTTTTGCACACGAAATTTGTGCTGCACGGCAAGTGATGTTACGACGTCAATTCCTGTTTATTTGAGCGCCATAGCATTTCCAGTATCTGAGATACATCGTTTTTCATCACATCAGTGTCTACAGAGAGGAAGCTTCATGACGTAAACAGGCGATGTCAAGTTATGGGCGGTAATCCAGTTTTGTCAAACACTCGGTAAAACACCTACACAGACATATAAACTTGTTCAGGAAGCCTGTCAATATAAATGTTGCCTTTCTTAAGTGTTTAGATGGCATAAAGAGTTTTTGCGATGGTCATCAGTCCATAGAAGACGAGAAGCGATGTGGGCACCCTGCCAGTATGCGATATTCTCTCACACAGCAGGTAAAGGTAAAGATCGCCAAGGACTGAAGGTTTACTGTTCGAAACTTAGCATCAGCCCTGGGTACATGTAAAGATACAGTTCGACGGATACTGAAAGATCTGAACATGAGCAAGGTGAGGGCAAGATGGGTGCCCCGACACAGGAAGTGTGTTTGCACCAGTGGGGACTACATGGAGTAAATATAATTAGCGACATTGTTTTTGACGTGACGTGACGTTATTCTGTGCGCTGAGTGGAAAATAGTGTTGTATGTATTTTGATCGTAGTTTCATTATTTTTCTATGTATCTTTATTAAAGTTTGGGGAAATGATCATGAGATATGACACTTGATCCATGTGAGTTTTCTTGTTAACACGCCAATAACTGTTTACGTTACAGCAATAGTCCTTTTGCTTCTGCGACAACCCTCGTACATGGTAGAACATAAATACAGATAAAAATCTGGCTCAAATGATAAGGTTTGTCTGTGGCAGGGTAGGAAACAAAATGGGATAAAGGGAATTTTTGGTTGTCAGCACTTTCTCCTTTTCCCACAATATTTTGGAAAGCCTTCTTTTCCTCCTCGTGGAAAATCTGGATTGTTTAGTGAAGAGTTAACATGGTTCACGAGTAAAGCTCGGAATTTTGAAGCAATAATTTTCGTCAGTCCTTAGGAAAAACCTTCACTTGGATTCTGTTGCTCATTTGTTTGAGCATTAGAATATCATTTTCAATTAAAAAAAAAATAAAAAAAAAACAAATATTGCATGTCATATTTCAGTACTGTTTAAAGCCCTTCTTTTGTGTGTTTCAGGAAAAATCCAAGAAAGTTAGAGATCCTGGGTTAGGACTGTTTTCATATCCAGTCTTACAGGCAGCAGATATACTTTTATATAAGTAAGAAATTATTTTAAAAATGAACAAATAAATACATTTTAACTCTTTACCACACAATCCCGAGTTTAACGACCCTGAAGAAGAAGCCTCTTGAAAACACTGGGGGAAAAGGAGAAAATGCTGGTAACCAGCATTTTCTCCTTTCCCCACAATGTTTTCTCCTGTATCAAAGACAAGTTCCACAATTTGAGTCACATATAAATTGTCATCTGCAAATGCTTTCAATTTGGACAAGTCTACATGTTTGTCGTTTTGTAAAGAGTTAACCCTTTCCCAAACGATAAATTTTAGACTGGTCCAAATTGAAAGAGTTTGCAGACGACAATTTTATATTTGATGAAAATGGCAGACAGTTCTCAAAAAGGTCAGAAAACACTGTGGGAAAAGGAGAAATTGCTCGTTGCGAGCAATTTCTCCTTTTCCCACAGTGTTTTCAAAAGAATTGTACTGCAGACACGTGAAAACCAGGGCTTGTTTGGGAAAGGGTTAATGGATTCATCAAATGATGGATTCTTATGTTGTGGAGATTATTTAACCCATTACCAAACAACAAATTTTGGACTGGTCCAAATTCAAAGAGTTTGCAGACGACAATTTTAAATTTGATGAAAATGGCAGAAAGGTCTCAAAATGGGTAGAAAACACTGTGGGAAAAGGAGAAATTGCTCGTTACGAGCAATTTCTCCTTTTCCCACAGTGTTTTCAAAAGACTTACACTGCAGACACGTGAAAACCAGGGCTTGTTTGGGAAAGGGTTAAACCATTACCACACAACAAAATTTTAGACATGTCCATACGCAAGGTGTATTTAGACAACAAATCAAATGTGGCTTAATTCATTACCAAACAACAAAAATTTAATACTGGTCCAAATTCAAAGCATTTGCAGACGACAAATTTAATGTGGCAGAAAGAGTTGGACTTTTATCAGAAAGAGTAGAAAACGTTGTTGGAAAAGGAGAAACTGCTGGTTACCAGCGTTTTCTCCTTTTCCAACAATGTTTTCAAAAGACTTCTTACTCAGGGTCGTTAAAATTCGGGATCGTTTGGTAAAGGGTTAAATTGTGGAAATTGTATTTGAAAGGGTTGAAAACATTGTTTGAAAAGGAGAACATGCTGGTTACCAGCATTTCTTCTTTTCCAAAAGTGTTTTTGAAAAGTCCTCTTTCTCAGGGTCATCAAAAGTTGAAACTGTGTGGTAAAGGGTTCATATTAGGGCTTCTTTTACCTGAAACAGATATACACAAGCCAGAGTTACTATCTACATACAGTATAAACACAATTCCACCTGCATTGCTTCTGTAAATCTTTCAACCTGGAGAGAATTTTGTTGTACGGAGCAGGGTTCAAAATAAGCGCGTGTGATAATATTTGTGTAAAATCAAGCAATTGTGCTTTTTGCCACAGTATTTTCAAAAGCTGTCTATTGCAAGTGATTCTGTGTAAAGGTAATGAGTTAATTAATACAGGATCCTTGCCGAAAAAATTGAATATGTGCTGTTTTGCATCCATGTAGAACATTATGACTTCTGTGGCCACCTCTGATCTCCTTTTTGAAAGGTCAAGGTCACTGTACAATGTCATGGACAGATTAAGTGTCTTGCTGAGACTAATTGTAGTTTGTTTGCATTTTTTTAGATCAACAGTCGTACCAGTGGGAGAAGATCAGATTGTTCATTTAGAGCTAGCAAGAGATCTGGCCAGAGCATTTAACAGAAACTATGGCCTGGTGTTCCCTGAGTGTAATCCTCTCATAGGTAATGAAAAGTCTTAAAACATTTTTACATTATTATTTCATCATTATTTTTGTTATTGAGTGGTGTTATATGCTTGAACTTTAATTATGGGATTTGTGTTCGGATAGTAGAAAACATTTTGAGAAAGGGAGAAATAGTTTGTTACTAGTATTATCACTTTTAGCTTGGCTGTTTTCAAAGAAAAGGTTGAGGTATTATCATAGCCTTGTCATGGTCTGCGTCTTGGTCATGGCCGTGGTGCAAAAAGTTTGACCTTTTTATAATATCACTATCAATAGTGAAGATATTAACTTCAAAGTCGTACTAGTTGTTAACTATCAAACGGGGAATCCATACAACAGGAG
Source organism: Tridacna gigas (assembly GCA_945859785.2). NCBI lineage: Eukaryota > Metazoa > Mollusca > Bivalvia > Cardiida > Cardiidae > Tridacna > Tridacna gigas. The sequence goes on along the minus strand of OX244031.2, from coordinate 7,478,444 downwards.
CAGGTAACCATCATAATATTTTTGACAAAGTTATACCCTTTTTTTTTAATTTAAAAATTTCTGAAAATCACTCTTATTTCTAAAAAGCAACTGCGGCCAAGCATTGGCACCTGCATGAAGTGCTTTTGTCTCTGACTGTGTTATTCAAAAGCCTTCTATGCCTGGTCATATTTTTCCGGTGGATTAATTTTATTTGAAAATGTGCATTTTGGCTGTGACCATGTCTAGTCTTCAACATCAAGGCCTGCATTCAGCAACCATTCTAAATTCAGAAAGTAATACAATATCTAATTAGCTACACCACATGGTTTAACCAATCAGAAACGGTTTTAATTTGAAATTTAGAAAATTCTTGATAATCAGACTTAAGAATGTTATTAATCCTTTACTAAAAAGCTTTTGAAAGCATTGTTGGAAAAGAAGAAAATGTTGATAACCAGCATTTTCTTCTTTTCCTACAATGTTTTCTACCTTTTAATGATGAATCTCCCCATTTCAGCTGTATGTAATTTTTTTGTCTGCAAAAAGCTTTGAATATGGACAAGTTTAAAATGTTGTTGTTGTGTAAGGGGGTTGAGGAGGTTAAGAAGGAAAGGAATGGTGAATACAAGCCCTCGATTCCCTAATTCATCAAGTTTTCATATGATGACTCATCACATCCAGAAAGTAAGTTGCAACTGATGACTGTATAAACACCCATGATAAATGTGTATTATCAATGTGAGTCATAGTTTTACCCTGTACCACACAATCCAGAGTTCTAATGACCCTGAGAAATAAAGCTTCTGAAAACATTATGGGAAAAGTAGAAAATGCTGGTAACCAGCATTTTTCTCCATTTCCTACAATGTTTTCTGCCCTCTCATGGACAACTTTCATTTGTTGAACTATGTTTAATTTGTCATCTGCAAATGCTAGTTTTGAATCGGGAAGATTCTTAAATTTTGTTGTTTGGTAAAGAGTTAACTCTCGACCAAACAATGAAATATTAGCCTTGTCCAAATTGAAAGCATTGCATACAACAAATTGAATATGACTGAATCAATGTGATTGATCTGTGAAAGATTATGGGAAATGGATAAAATGCTAGTTTATTCTTTTTTCACAATGTTTTAAAGAAGGCTTCTTCCTGAGGATTACCACCATCATATAACTGAAATAATGTTGAAAAAGGTGTTATAAACCATACAAAGAAACAAATAAAATCTTCAGGGTTGTTAAAACTCCAGACTATTTTGTAAACTAAAGTGTTAACCCTCTACCAGACAGTCCTGAGTTTTAATGACCCTGGAGGACAAAGGTTTTGATAACATTGTGGGAAAAGAAGAAAATTTTGATAACCAGCTTTTCCCACAATCTGTTCTATCCTTTCAAGCAAACCCTATCATTTGAGTGTAATGAGTTGAGTGAGGTTTTCTTTTGTTGTTCACAGATTTTTTTTTTTATTGTAGGCAAGGAAACAAAACTGTGTAGTCTCAGACACCCAACCTCGAAGATGAGCAAATCTGAAGAGAATCCTCTAGGAAGAATAGATTTGAATGACAGTGTTGACGTGATACACAATAAAATCAAAAAGGCAGTAACAGACTCTGAAAAAGTGCTGACTTATGATCAAGTAGGACGACCAGCTTTGGCCAATTTATTCAATATACACTCAGCAATAACCGGTGTTGATCCACAGGAACTTGTGCAAAGACATTCAGATTTAAACAAAGCTCAGTATAAAACTCTCGTAGCCAATGTCCTTAATGAACACATTCAGCCAATCAGAGAGGAGATGACAAACTTGCTTGAGGATAGACATGAACTAACCAAATTACTATTGCAAGGGTCAGAAAAGGCCGCTGTGATTGCACAACAGACAGTTAAAGAGGTGAACAAGCTGATTGGATTCAGATAGCCCATATTTGTACTTCATTTTAGCTTTCGAATTAATCTCTAAATAAAAGTTTTGATTTACGATTTGGATTTAGGTTTAGGATTTGTACAAGCCAGTTGAACCATTGACCATACAATCCCGAGCTTTAACGACTCTAACAGAAAAGACTTTACAAAACATTGTTTGAAAAGGAGAAAATGCTGGTGATGTTTTCTCCCATTTCAAAGATAGAAATCATATTTTTAGCTACATATTGAATTTGTCATCTTCAAATGATTTTAATTTGAGATAATCTAAAATTTTGTTGTTTAAATCTGGTTAAGATTTTATGAATTGTAATTGAAATAGAGATAGAGAATACGTACATAGTGTTGTCGTAGATCAAAAATATCTAACGAGGTTGGGAGAAATGTTAATTGTCGAGCCTTGGCGAGACAATTATCAATTCTTACAACCGAGTTAGATATTTTTGATCTACGACAACACTGTGTACATATTCTATTTATCTTTTAACCTATGATTTGTACTCATTGTGAAAAGATGTGAAAAATGTTGCTGACAAATACATTTTAAAAGTTTTAAAAGTTTATTTATGTCGGAACTCCCATTTTAAAACTGCATTACCCACATACATAGTACTTTATCGTAGTAATTAAACGTCCGAAAATTGCAATTGAGATCGCTTGGGATTATTCTATTTGAGAAGACGCAGTAAACGAGCATTCAGATGACGTCATGGGCAGGAATTACGTAGGCAGATCATCGGAAAGTAGCGCGCGTGCTATGACATTGTTCTTTTTTCGAGGGCTTTCTGTAGTAATCGTTACTATTTTTGGAATGCATTTCATTCATAAATGGTGATGGGGGCGGAGTCAGTGGAACATACTGTTCTATAAATATCCGTGGTATATCAAAAATCTATAAATATCCGTGGTATATCAAAAAAAAATATCGCATGGGTGTTATTACATGGATATCCGGTTAGTTGAAAGATAAAACATAAAACAGTATGGGAACAGAACAGCAGGATGGTTACCAGCATTTTTTTCATTTTCCAACAATATTTTCAAAAGCCTTCTTCCTCAGGGCCATGAAAACATCATATATTAAAAAATAAAATGTATAGTTTACATACACAGGGGCTCAATACAATTTTTCAGTAAAGCTTGAAAGGAAAAGCAAACATATTCTTATTTTCTGTGTTGAGTTTTACCACATTTCCCTTTGAAACAAATTTGCAAAATTCCTCTTTACACCAATTCACAGAATACTTTTAAAAATGTAATGTTAGAATACGGATAATCAAATTGGATCAAGATTTAACACCCAAAAAATTGAGCCACGCTCTGTGAAAAGTGGGCATAATGCATCTGCGAAAAGTATCCACTCGGGTCAGCCTGCGCAGTCCGCGCAGGCTGACGTGGGCTGAAAAATTTCGCTATTGGTCAATTTTTCTGTATGCCTAAGGACCATTCTACCTCATGATTAAGTCTGTTGGTAAAAAAACGTGGCTATTATGGATCCATAATTATGTGATGGCTTGATTGGTATAATGTATCACAGAGATGCCTTAAGCCCCCTTTTGCCAGAGCATGGCTCAATTGTTAAACAAAATATTGTTTAAGCAGTTGTTTTTTCAAAATAGCCTGCTTTATACATATTCAGCCAGTTAGAGAGTAGAATTCAACTTGATTTAACCCTTTACCACATGACAATTTTAGACCAGTCCAAATTGAAAGCAATTCCAGGCGACAATTTCAATGTGGCTGAAATGATGCTATTTTTCTCTGATGGGGTAGAAAACATTGTGGGAAAAGGAGAAAATGCTGGTTACCAGCATTTTCTCCTTTTCCCACAATGTTTTCGAAAGGCTTTTTCCTCAGGGTCGTTAAAAGTCGGCATTGTGTGGTAAAGAGTTAAAAAAAAAAGTCATTTGGCAAATTTGTTTATCAAAATAGCATCTTTTATTGTTGTCAAAAGAAACGCACTGTGTTTGTAAAAGTGCACCGATCACTTATTGTGAGAAATTAGTTATTTTCATCCTCGTATAAAATATGTACCTCAGAGATACAAGAGACATACATGTATAACACAAACCAAAGTGAATCAAACTCTAATTCTGCACTCCTAGAGCTGAGCCTCGGTAGCTCAGTTGGTAGTGTACAGAACTTAAGAATGAGGTCGCTGGTTCGATCCCTGGCTTGTCCACTTTCTTTCGGAGGATTGATGATAGTCATTGTGACAGTATTTGTTCCTCTCTCACCACTGGCCATTGTTTCGACAATGGGTATGTGTGAAGGCAGCCAGTGGCTTGGAAAGAATATTGTGTGTAGTACTGGGTAAAGAAACTCCAGCAAAGCATGGATAGGTGCACTGGCTGTGGCAATATAACTGAAATAATGTAGAAACTCCATACTATCAAACCATCAATCAACTAAACTCCTGGCCCATCCATCTTTTTGAATTAGACAGAATGTCTCTGCTCCAAGCACATGAATGGTTCCCAGATTTCAGAATATAGAATAGATGAGTCAAGCCATGTGAAAAGGGGGTTTAAAGCATGTGCAAAAAGTTTCGACCCATGTCAGCCTGCCCAGGCTGTCATGAGTTGAAACTTTTTGTTATATAAATTTTAATTTCTTGGTATAATGAATCACAGATATCCACTGACTCTTTATCACACAGTCCCAACTTTTAACAACCCTGTGAAAGAAACCTTTTGAAAACCTTGTGGGAAAAAGGAGAAAATGCTGAAAACCAGCATTTTCTCCTTTCCCCACAATGTTTTCTACCCTTCCCAAAACAAATTTCAATTTTTCAATCACATTTATTTAGTCGTCTGCAAATGCTTTCAATTTCGACCAGTCTAAAATTTTGCCGTTTTGTAAAGAGTTAAACCCCTCATTTAACCCTTTCCCAAACAAGCCCTGGTTTTCACGTGTCTGCAGTACAAGTCTTTTGAAAACACTGTGGGAAAAGAAGAAATTGCTCGTAACGAGCAATTTCTCCTTTTCCCACCGTGTTTTCTACCCTTTTTGATAACTTTCTGCCATTTTCATCAAATTTAAAATTGTCTTCTGCAAACTCTTTCAATTTGGACCAGTCCAAAATTTGTCGTTTGGGAAAGGGTTAAAATTGTTGTTCATTAGGGCCCATAGTTTTGTTATCGCCTGTGTTAACTTCAATTACGCACATATCTATTTTCACATCAATTTACTGGTCAATTACTGAGCTTCTTCATCATCAAATAAGTGTTTAAACACATCCAGTTCAGAAGTCTGACTCTTTGTTGCTACAATTGCGTCATTGGATTCAATTACACTGACGTCACTTGTGTCTTCCTCGCTTTTGATTGGCTTAAATAGATCTTCTAGTTTAACACCTGATGATTCGCTACTATCCAGCTTTTTACCACCAGATATAAATGGGTTATTCCCTGGGATAACCGTGATCTGATTGTCATACTCAAATTTAGAATCGGACACAGCGTGGGGTTCCTTTTCCCATATTGCATCTGTGAATAATGGAGCTGAGTGTATTGCAGATGGTCCTACTATTGGTGGTCCTGTATCACTAGACTCTGCGATAAATTGTTTAGCGTTTTCTGCTGCATTGAAAGACTGAACTGGTGTTGGAGCCAGGATCTTTATATCTGGACAGTTTGTTTCTAGGGTTGAGATAACAGGATATTGATTTGAGATCGAAGCAGTCAAATCCATGTTAGTTGTTGTTGGGCTTTTCAGCGTCTCTCTTATGAGGTTGACCTGTTCACAAATAGCCTGGTCAAAATCACTTGGCCTTTTTGTTGGGTCTGTATCACCATTTGAGCTACCAATATTTACTGACAAAGAGCGCAGTATTTGATTTGCTCTTGCTGAGGAAGAACTGTGCGCACTTTCAAATGGTTCGTTATTATTAGACAAGACAACATCACTTTCAGACGGCAAGCACGAGTCACGGGACTCAGATTTTACAGATCTTAAGTGATCAGACGAGATTGAGGGCTGAGCAAAAGAGCTGTTCTCAGATTCAACATTGGCAGATGTAAGGGACGGTTGGCAATAACTGTTCAAGGTGAATTTTTCATGTGACATGTCTGTGTTGGCTGAATGATCCGACGCTGTTCTGGAGCGCAGAGAATCTCTTGGGGGAGGAATACGGAGTATCTGGTATGAAAAAGCATTACGTTGAAATCAAAGCCTGCTATTTTGAAGCCTAACCAGGTTTTGCATGATTTTGAACTTGTACTGCTTTGCTACAGAGCTGGCGATGTGGTAGAGTGTTTGCTTACTGACTTTTAGGTTGTGGGTTGAACCGGGTTCGATCCCAGATTGGGATTATCGTTCATTCTTCTGTTACCATTGGTAGCTATTGCGGGATTGTGCAGATATATATTAGCCATACTCTGGCAAAAGGGGGTTTAATGTGATGACCAAACAAGTCATCACATAAATAGGGATCCATATTATCTGTTTAGTCTGACAATTGACTAAATCAGGCGGTAGAATGGTCCTTAGGCATACATAAAATTTACAAATAGCAAAAAGTTTCAACCCACTTCAGTCTGCGCTGGCTGACATGAGTTGATACTTTTTTTCAGATACATTAAGCCCCCACTTGTCAAATAGCATGGCTCATATGTAACACAGAACTTCATAAGAAGACGGCAATATCTTTTAACCCTTTACCAGACGACAAAATGTTAGCCTTGTCCAAATTGAAAGCATTTGCAGATGACAATTTCAATGTGGCTCAGATGGCGCAATTTTTCTTTGACAGGATAGAAAACATTGTGGGATTTCTCCTTTTCTCACAATGTTTTCAAAAGGCTTCTTTCCCAGGGGCATTAACCCTTTCCCAAACAAGGCCTGGTTTTCACGTGTCTGCAGCACAAGTCTTTTGACAACACTGTGGGAAAAGGAGAAATTGCTCGTAACGAGCAATTTCTCCTTTTCCCATAGTGTTTTCTACCCTTTTTGATAACTTTCTGCCATTTTCATCAAATTTAAAATTGTCGTCTGCAAACTCTTTCAATTTGGACCAGTCCAAAATTTGTCGTTTGGGAAAGGGTTAAAAGGCATCATTGTGTGGTAAAGGATTAAGATAATCTTTGTCTTATAAGAAAAAAAAAATCCTGTAGAGCAGCACTGGTATATCGTTGCTATGAAGCTAGCTTCTGTAGCATCTTGGTAAAGTGTTGCTTTAAAAATTTTGGAAATGACCAAATTGAAAGCATTTGCAAATTATAATTTCAACGCTGCTTAAATGGTGATTTCTGTATTTACTGGTGACCAGCATTTTTTCATTTTCCCACAAAAAAGACTTCTTTCTCAGGGACGTTAAAACTTGGCATTGTTTGGTAAAAGGCTTAATAATTTCTCGAGACATGTAAAAAAAAATTGGCAAAGTATGAAAATGATGCACATGTACCAGCAAAATTGATCAGTGCCATCTTTGACAGTTATTGACTTTTATGATGCAAGTTTTTTTGCAAAAAGGCACTCAGGACAATAACGGTAACAACAACAGGCAGTAGCACAGCTTGGAAACCCAGCCATTCAATATGGTATCACCTTGCTAGAGCAGGGAACACAGCCAACAGACTGAGGTATCCAACATTTCGGGAAATAAATAACACCCAGCACCTATAGGATTTATTTGCGTACAAGGAGCAATACACGGTAGGTAATCTTAACTCTTTACCACATAATCCCAACTTTCAATGATTCTGGGGAAGAGGCATTTTGAAAACATTGTGGGAAAAGGAGAAAATGCTGGTAACCAGCATTTTCTCCTTTTCTCACAATGTTTGCTATCCCATGAATAACAAATCTCAACATTTCGACAAGGATTAGTTTGTCGTCGGCAAATCCTTTCAATCTGGACCAGTCTAAAATTTTGTTGTTTGATACTTGAAGGGTTAAGGGAGAACAGTAACTAACAAACAGACATGATAGGATGTCTTACCTCGACGGAAACATCTGACAGTGGTCGTGAAGGATTTGTCGTGCTGCTGTAAGACTGGCATAACATGTCGTCAAAGACACGGTCATTGGTACTTAGTTGGGATAGTGCGTCTTCAATATCCATAGGGAAATGATGTAGAGGGAAATCATCAGTACCTACTGACTTGTCTGTAAAAAAAAGTTAAGTAATTTATACTTGATAGGTAGCATGTTACGGTGTTCTTTGCCTTTCTTTTGCTAGTTACACCGAAGAGCATTTGTGTATTTGCTGTGATACATTGAGGATTTCGAATCCACTATCTCTTTTTGTCATCCGTCAGGATAGCTGGCTTGTTCCGAGTCAGAAAAATAAACAATGTATTTGTAAGAGAGATTGAGTCAGAAATGTTATAAATAATTTTACTCTATACTGAACTGGTCCTGTTGTAGATAGACATATTACAACTGGGACAGGCTATTGTGTCGTTGCTTTTCATTGGGCTACATGTATATCACAGAGTAGCCAATCAGAGCTGCATGCACATTTCCAGTTTGGCTGTAGAGGTAACATTGCGATTTTTTGCACAATTTGAAATTGGTAATCGAAACTAAAAAGAATATTAGCAGACATAAAAATACAATTCACTCATTTGTGAGGTCAAAAATATCGGAAAATCCTCTGCTTTCGATTTGAGAGTGACCTCCAATGAATCTCTATTAGTCCTGCGTCATGGCTGTTCTAAAACTAGACGGGCAGAATTCCGCCCGTTTTTTAGTAGCCTGTACTGATCCCTATACACTTGCTGTATCAGGGGAGGTAACCAATCTAACTCTATACCTAACAAATTTTCCGACTCGAAACTAAAAGTAAAACAAACAACGGTGTACTGGACGAGTTCAAATATCTTAGAGGGTGCTTTAAGATAGTTTGATAAGTACATGTATGAAATAATTATTACCTATGAAGGATTCTGGGTAAATAGGTGAGGTTCCGGTCGTGCGGATGGAAACATGGGACCTGATAACATCAATATGGCGCACTTCTTCATCTTGGCATACCGTCCTCGTAGAATCGCATGGGTATGTACCATTGGAAACTCGGGAACTCACAACAGTGTCATTAATTGTGTAGTCATTTACAATTTCAAGAACATTACTAGTGCTGGAAGTTCGCTGGGCCCAGGGTATGAGGAATAACAGCGTGGCACCAGCCAATATTGGTACGCCTGCGCAGTGGAACGATAAATTGTAGGTACCTGTCATGTCATACAGCGCCCCTGGAAAAAGGTTGTAAAATGGTTTACCTGTGGCATACAATTTTTTCGTCTTCCAGCAGACCGTTTTGAAAACATTGTGGTCTTAAATCCTCCATTACGACACGATGTCCAAATATTTATATGAGCCTTGCTCTAGCAAAAGGGGTCTTAATGCATCTTCGTAATGCATTGTACCTGCCAAGACATCGTATAATTATGGGTCTATAAAATCCATTTTGCCTAACGATCGACTGAATCATGAAGTAGACTGGTCTTTTGACATGTAGAAAATTTACCAACAGCAAAAAGTTTCGACCAATGTCAGGCTGACGTGGGTCGATAACTTTTTGCAGATGCATTAAACCCCTCCCCCCTTTTTCAGTGAGCAGGCTCATATTTATTTATGTATTCAGACTTGATCTGGTGCAAAGTCGGACAAAGGCGCATAACCATGTGAACAAGAATTTGAGGGTTATCTTCTTCCTCAGGTATGGGTCACCCTTTCATACTTAACACTTAAGCTGCTGAATAAATGAAACGCAAATTTCTATTCAATACTAAAAGCCTAAACATTGCGGTTTCGAAGTTGATTTCACCGGCAAGAAAATACTGTATCGGACAGAGTAGATCAAAGATCAGACTGCACGTTCTGTGCAGTCTGATCTTGATCTACACTGTCTGCAAAAGGTCAGTGGGTCGCGATTAGCAGCTTAAGGGTTAACATCCAGTCCGAGCTTGAATAAAATACCATTAGTAACGATCGAGATGTTAAAAAAAAAAAAAAAAAAAGAATGAGTCCATCTCTGTGAAAAGGAGGTTTAATGCATCTGCAAAAAGTATCACACAGGTCAGCCTGTAAAGTCCACGCTGACTGACATGAGTCGAAACAAGTTTCTATCTGTAAATTATTTTTCCTATCTTTTTTCTAAATTAATTTACTTTTTTGCAATTAGTAATGATACATTCATGTAATACTAGTAACCGTTACCCGAAATTTGGAGAAAGACTTTATAAGCTTAAGCTTCCGTTCTTATCCTTTTCTTCAGTATATTTGTCATATGATTGTATTGTATTCTGTTAACCTGTATCTTATACTGTTGAATAAAATATGTTTAAACTAATTAAACTAACATATCTGTAAATTGTCTGCATGTTTAAGTACCATTCGATCTCGGGATCCAGTCGATTGTTAGATAAAATGGATTTCATGGATCCATAATTATGTGATGACTTGCATGGTTTAACTCTTTACCAAACGACAAAATTTCAGACTGGCCCAAACTGAAAGCATTTGCAGACGACAAAACAAATGTGACTGAAAAATTGAAATTTGTTTTGGGAAGGGTAGAAAATATTGTGGGAAAAGGAGAAAATGCTGGTTACCAGCATTTTCTCCTTTTCCAACAATGTTTTCAAAAGGCTTTGTTCTCAGGGTCGTTAAAAGTCGGGATTGTGTGGTAAAGAGTTAATGTACCATGCAGATGCATTTAACCCTAAAGCTGCTTATCGCGACCCACCGACCTCTTGCGGACAGCGTAGATCAAGATCAGACTGCACAGAAAGTGCAGTCTGATCTTTGATCTACACTGTCCGATAAGGAGATATCTTTCCTCCAAAAATACCTTTGAAACAAAAAAGTTTTGGGCGTCTACTATCTAGTATAAAGTTTCATTTCTTTTATTCTGCAGGATACGGGTTAACATCATTTTCCCAAAGCGCCAATCAAGTGTCAATGCTTTTTTTTGCACGAAGATGGCAGGACTGCAACAAGATCTCTAAGTTTCCTTCGAATTTAATAGCGGAGCCTAAAACAAAGAATAACAACACAGGGATAAAGATTGTCCTGATGAACAGTCTGATGGCCCTTGGGCTATTATTCGTATTGAGTGCTGTACTGGGACGATGTCGCCGTAACTGATCAATTTTTGTGTGCAGCTATGCATCCCTTGCTGCTGTTGTTCGAAGGGGTTTTATTTACAACTAAGCCAAGCTCTGCCAAAAGGAGGTATGTAGCATCTCTGTGATGCATTATAGGCCTACCAAGCAAGTCATCACGTTATTACGGATCCATAAAATCTATTTAGTCTACCAATAGACTGAATCTGGAAGTAGAATGGTCTTTTGACATGCGGGGAAAAAAATCACAAATAGCAAAACGATTCGGCTCATGTCAGCCTGCGCGGACTGCGCAGGCCGACATGGGTCGATACAGAGGCGTTAAGCCCCCCCCCCCCTTTTCACAAAGTATGGCTGAATTACACGTACCTGCTACTGGAGGTCCAATTGTGAAGGTGATAGAGCATGTTCCAATCATGAACCCCCAAGCCAAAACACTGTTTTCAACACCGACCAGAGACGCCGTCATGATGGGCAACAACACAACAAAACAACCGTCTACAAGGCCAACCACGAGGACATAAACCATTATACCTGTGGTGAAATAATCACACAGCTTATGTCATATTACGACGGTCAGTGCACGCATGTGTTTCCTGGCTTTCTCACACCATTACTGACACAACTTTCTTTCAAAGCCACTAATAGTTTTTCTCACATATATCAGAGGTGAGAGGCGGATAATCGCCGGAGAGAAAGTTTGCCTCAACCGGGTATCGAATCTGCAACCACTACAATAGACTTGAGATGGTGCGGTGCACAGTAAATGTCCAAATAAGAAAAGAAGCACCGTAACGTCTCACTATTGAGATTTAAAAAATGTTGGTAACCAGCATTTTCTCCTTTTCGCACAATGTTTTCTAAAGTGTTCTATTGCGAGCCATTGAGCTACCCGGCCAAGCAATACCAACTGCAGGCTATTTTTTGTTTCTTGCAGGTGGACCACTTTGAAAAAGATTACGGCAAAAGAAAATTTCTTCTCCTTTGGCCGTTATATTTTGGCATGTATTTGAGCCCTGCTCTGTGCAAAGGGCGTTTAATGCATCTACAAAAAGTATTGACCTATATGAGCCTGCGCATTTCGCACAGGCTGAAATGTGTTGAGACTTTTTGATATTAGTCAATTTTCTGCATCTCAAAGGGCCAATCTACTTCATGGTGCAGTCGGTTGTAAGACAAAATGGATTTTATTGATCCATCATTATTTGATGATTTGCTTTGTATGGTGTATGATGGAGATGCAATAAGCCCCCTTTTACCACAGCACGACTCATTTTTAATGCACGTGAAAAACTTTGGAAAAAAGGGGGAATTTGTTTTTTAAGAGCAACTGCTGTATTGTCCACAATGTTTTCATATTTAATGTGTTCTGTTGCGAGACACGAAAAGTCGTCTGCAGTGAGGTAATGAGCTAAGTAATTATGATATAGATGAAGGTTACTTTAAATTCTCTTTGAAAGCTGTTTGTGTACAGGTATATAAATAAGATGATTGATTGATTGCATGGCATTTAACGCCGTTTCCAACATTATTTCAGTTATATCGCGGTTGTCAGTGCACCTATTCATGCTTTCGTGGAGTTTCTGTTACTAGTACTCCGCACAATATTCTTTCCAAGCCCCTGGCTGCTTTCCAACATAACCATCGTCGAAATAGTATAAATAAACGGAAGAACTATACTTCAGCATATACAGCGTGGTGTTCGTGGTTGCGAGGTAGAGCGTCGGTATTTAAGTATAAGGTTTCGAGTTCTATACCGGGGAGCGGGTGTCAACGTTGGGACTGTTCATTGGCCCACACACATTCGGTGCGAGTGCTGGTGTAGTTTCCAGGAAGCAAAATTAAGAGAGATCCGTATAAGTTGCGAGAACCTGTTTCTCAGTCGATGTAAGATAAATATGTTTTAAAAACAAAACTAAGAACTATACTTGACTCTTTCTCTAGCAATGACAACTTCAGTAGTTTTTGCAGACCGTGTAGATAAAAATTAGACTGCACAGAACATGCAATTTGATCTTGATCAACATCGTCCGCTACCCTACTCTTGAACTATGACAAAATTCGTTTTCAGTAGCTGTGGAAATCTATTTTTAGAACTCGGATAAATTCGAATTTCTAGAGTTGGCAGAGAAAGATTTAAGGATTCGAACCTCCGAAGGACTTGATTAAAGGCAGCATCATTACCCCTGTGCCTGTTACGACCATTGACAGTTGATGCATGTGTAAACGATTGAGGATTCCCCACTGCACAATTTTACCAAACAGTATCCGCCCCGTCGCTGTGGTGGCCCCAAGAACGAGCATGTAAATGGACGCTCGGTCTGGTGAAATTCCCTGATCAATCGCGTAGGACACCTTTTGAAATGAAAAATATACATGAGTCATGCTCCGTGAAAAGGGGGCTTAATAATGCATCTGCAAAAAGTATCGACTCATGTCAGCCTGCGCAGTCCGCGCAGGCTGACATGAGTCGACACTTTTTGCCATTCGTAAATTTTCTGCTCGTCAAGGGATCATTCTCCCTTCAAGTTTCAGTCGGATGTGAGACAAAGTGGATTTTATGTATCCATAATTATATGATGACTAGTCTGGTACCCCGCCCTACTTCAAAAGTACGTCAGGCAAAGCGCAATAATGGCGGCCCCCGTTTGTAATATGCAGAAGTAACGGATTATTGTCATTTCACTTGATGAAATCCTACTATAGACTGAAGTGAAAACAGATCGGTTGCAAAAAAGTAATGGCAGTTAGTTTTTTTAATGTCTTTCTTATTTAATGAGAGAAACTACATATCACGCATGCTTTAAGTATCCGAAATGTCAATGGACCGATATCACGTCCGAAAACAGGGCTACTTTTAAAATGAGTCATCGTCAAATTTATATTTAAACCATATCCCAAAAGCACGTTTTAGATTCGGTAGTGTATATTTTGTACAAAATTGATCTGATTTTATTCACTGATCAAACTGGATCGCATGAAATTTAGAAAAACAGGAATGCACGTACGGCTAAGCTTGATGTCGCCATGGAGGCCGCCATTATTGCGCTTTGCCTGACCCGATATGTAGTGGTAGGGGCAGGTAATCCAGACTATATGATGACTAAAGTCTTGCTTGGTATCATGCATCACGCAGATGCATTAAGCCCCCTTTCACCACAACATGGTTCATATAAACGTACAGGTCTTCCATTTCAAATTCAGTTCCAATTCTACATTCCATGGCTATTCAGAAGTTGGGTAGTAACCAATCAAATGTATAGATGGGAGCCACGCTCTGGCCAAAGGGGGTTTAAGGCATCTCCGTGATGCTTGATAACCAAGCAAGTACTCATCGTGTTATGGATCCATACAATCCATCTTGTATAATAACCGACTGAATCATGAGGTACACTGGTCCTTTGACATGCAGAAATTTGCAAAAAGTAAAAAGTTTCGACTCGAGTCAGTTTGCGCGGATTGCGTCGGCTGACCTGGGTCGACCCCTTTTGCAGATGCGTTGAGCCCCCCTTTTGACAGAGCATGGCTTATAGGCTTTTAATGTAGAATTAAGACAATATCATAATACGGAACCTTATGTGAATGCAGTAATAAAAGAAGGTACATTTTTTGCATAAACTTTTATCTAAAATTTATGTCAATGCCCTGAATGTTTCCAACGTTTCCTAGAAATGACCTCTTTCCTGTCCAAAGTCAAATATTTGAGCCATGCTGCGTGAAAAGGGAGCTTAATGCATCTGCGAAAAGTATCGACCCAGGTCAGCCTGCGCAGTCTGCGCAGGCTGACCTGGGCCGAAACTTTTCGCTATTGGTCAATTTTCTGTATGTCAAAGAACCAGTCTATCTCATATGATTAGTCGCTTGTTAGACAAAATGGACTTTATATTCCGTAATTATGTGATGATTAGTTTAGTATGATGCATCGCGGAGATGCAATAAACCCTCTTTTGCCAGAGCATGGCTCATTTTCATTTTCTTGCATTGAAATTCTTTAATTAATGATTACGCTCTCTAGCGCCCAGCAACTCAATTTCGTGTCGGAAAGCTTCCAAAAAATTTTCACAAGAAGTTGACAAGCTACTTTCACTAGCATGAATGAAATTCGAAAACTATTATTATAATAGCAAATAAATCCCGAAAACGTGATAACTTTTTCACTCTGTTAGTCAAGGGAAAGCCTCTGTCATGTGTTCAAAGGCAGTTTTACCTCAACTCATTTGCGTGTTTTCCCCAATCAGACTAAACAGTCTAAATTGATATTTCTTTAAAACAAATATGAAAAGAATGTCTTCAGAAGATTTTTTTTAAATTCAGCCATTCTCTGGCAAAAGGGGATTAATACATCTCCATGATGCATTGTGCCCGTCAAGCCATCACATAATTATGGATCCATAATAGCCATTTTTAACAACCGACTGAATCATGAGGTAGACTGGTCCTTAGACTAACGGAAAATTGACCAATAGCGAAAAGTTTCGGTCCAGGTCAGCCTGCGCGGACTGCGCAGGCTGACCTGGGTCGATACTTTTCGCAGATGCATTAAGCCCCCTTTTAACAGAACATGGCTTATATATTGGAGCCAACATCATGTTGTGTGTGACCTTAATCTACGAAAATACTTACAAGGTGAACATAGGGAATGTAGAACCCAAACATTACCATGGCGATGGAAAAAGTCCAAATAACAAACACGCGATTCTTCCAGATTTGAAGATCGTGAATGAAACTACGTCCTTCTATTTTTCTCTGGCTCGGTTTGGACAATGGCTTAATTCTGGAGTTAAAAATCACTGTCGAAATGCACAGACCGGCGTAAACTCGAAACGCTGTTCTCCAGCCGCTGATGTCAATGATGAGTTGGGATAAAGGTCCCATGATCAGAGTCCCAAAGCTACTTCCGGCGACAGTAATCCCAGTTGCAATACTCAGGTATCTGTCGAAGTAATCCGAAGTAATAGTCATGGTTGGTGACGTCGTCATACAGGTGCCAATCCCATATGTCACGGAAAATGTCAGAAATAGCATCAGGATTGAGGTCGAGAAGGATGACGCAAGCAATGAGCATCCGCAAATGAGCCCCCCACTCATCATTATGCGTCTGTAGCCATATCGTGTGATCAAAACGCTTGTGACCGGACCAAAGGTCATGGAAAGCCCATAGGCCAAGGAACCAATCCATGCTACAATTAAAATGAACATCTCTGGAAGTGGATCGCTGCAGTTTGAGAGGGGGAAGTTGGTATACTCTTAGATTCATGAAAAGGGGGGGGGTGTCAAATGTATCTGCAAAAGGTATCGACCCATGTCCATCTGAGTCGAATCTTTTTGCGATTGATAAATTTTATGCACCTAGAAGGTATACCTACCGAAAACTCCTATCAACAGAAAGTAAAATTCAAAGAAGAAGGCAAGTGAGATTTAGTTCCATGATTGGACTGATCCTGCGTTAACTTGCCCGGACATAAATGTATAGAATGTTTATCTATATACGGCGTCTTTTTTCTTTGAAATGTAATATTTGTATTTTAGAATTAGTTTTTTTTTTTAATCTATTATGTAGCTTTATATACTAATGAAAGGGATAAAATGTTTCTCCACACGGCGTCTTTTTTTTCTTTGAGATATAATTTTGGTCTTTTATAATTTAAGATAACCTATGTAGGTTTAGATATTGACAATAAAAAACATCGGAATTGAAATAACACTTTGACGTTTGACTTTGTCAAAGAGATTCTGAAAATCTAACATAGCTATTAGTGCACGAATAGGTCTTAAACTGTTTTTCTTTTTCTCCTGCTAAAACCATTAAAAAAAATGTTAAAGTTGTTAAAAACAGCTGCCCCTGTTCCTAAACTACTCTCCATGTTTTTTAAGACCCATATTTTCTATTCCATCAAATGATTACTCCTTTGTATTTTCCGAACTCTTGCGTACTATGTACGTCTAAAAGTTACCTCATAATGATTCAGAATTATAATCTAAGGAAAACACATTTCTCTTTGAATATATCATTTTTTGTTCGGACGACATGAATATTTTATCAAAACAAAGGTGTAAATACAAAAGGCAGACACTGACATAAAAAAAGTATGACATGAAAAGGAAAGCTAGGAATTAAAATGTGAGTCAGCTTTCTTCAAATATAACCGAATGTATGCTTGCTTTTATGATTCCGTTTATTGAGTCTTGAATACCATTTCTCCATTTGGACGTCTAGTTTAAAAAGGACGGAAACATTATCTCTTTCCACGAAAAGCGTGCCGAATTCACTTTTCATGGCGTCAATGCATACATGTTATGGAGTTATTATCTTCCATTTAGACACCATATCAATGACAGGCCATTCATAGACTAGTGATTCTTCCTGAATATCGTAATCTATGCACCGAATTATCTATTACCATGCCCGAGTTAATGTTAAAGTTGTGTCTGTTTGCAAAACAGTTCCATTTACACATTAAGTATTTGTTTGACAGAAAGAATAAGACTAGATCTACATTTTTTAATGCACTTTTTTTTTTAATATTTGTTCTCTTGCTTTTAATATAAGATACATCTTCCGTTCAGTTAACACAGAAACAGACCTAATCATGGAGATCACAAGCCCCCCCCTCCCCCCAACCCGAATGAACATTATTTTTTATCTAATTTTTATCCAAACTTTTTGTGTTTGATGTTATAGGAAAAGGAAGAAGCCAAATATATCCAAACATTTTCCATGAAAGTATGTTTGATCTAGAGTTAATTGATTTTAAATTAAAATAGACTGCCTCTTAAAGTTTCATTAGGAATTGAATATCTTAATACATACGCAATTGTTTAAATGCGTTTACCTGCTTCACCTTTTGATGTTTTGAAGTCTTTGAGAAATTCAACAAAGAAGACACCGTATGCATGTAACACCCCAAACACAAACACCTGGGAAAAGAAAGCACAGGAACAGACAAACCACGAGTATTTCGTATCTTTCTCTATTCTGCAATCTTCTTTGACAAAATTACTGTCTTCTTGTATAAGCGCCCTTGCTGCAGACGACATCTTTATGATATGGTCCTCATCATAAGCTTATCTCGAAACCTCCATCTTGTTCTTTTCAGTAGTACAACGTCGAAGTCAACGTCACTGTTTCTGATGAACATTTATTGATGACGTCAGGATAGCATACAGTTTGCCGTTTGCTTTACCTGTACTCTGCTAACGTTTTCGTCATCTCGAATCAAAACCTGGCAACGTCCGTCGGCGTTAGGTTCAGAATTCCATCCTGAGCTATCGGTCCCTATTCGGGTGTTTGGCAGTGGAATTGTTTCCTTCGATTATTCGATTATCTAAACGAGTGAGATATTTAATACCCGGCATTTGATAAGAAAAATAGACATCGATAAAATCCGTTCTCCTGAACAACCGATCAAATCATGAGGTAGAGTGGTCCGCGTGGACGTGCAGAAAATTTACCAATAGTGAAAAAAAAAAAAACGATCCTGCGCAGTCCGCCCAGCCTGTCATGAATCGATACGTTTTGCAAATGCATTAAACTCCCTTTTCTTACAGCATGGCTCATAGAGACTCGACCTTTCGGAGGTTGAAAAATACAATCCAGTGAAAATCAGAAAGATGTTTATGTTACAGGCTTGGCGGTATAGATCCACGATCGCACTGCACAATACGGGTCTGCGCAGTGCGATTTTCGGTATTTAGCGTCCGTAAGAGCCCCCGCTTTCACCTGTGGCGCTGGGAGGGTCACCAACTTTTATTCATGCTAATCAAGGTAGAAAAACTTTTATTAACCCTAAGAGCGCCGAATAAACCCGGCAGACATTTCCATTCTAGAAAAAAAGGACATATTAAGAGCAATATCAAGGTTGCTGCTTTCCAGAATGTCTCAGCAAAGCGACAGTGTAGATCAAAGATCAGACTGCACGTTTTGTGCAGTCTGATCTTGATCTACACTGATCGCAAAGGCAGCAATGGTCGTGAAAAAAGGGCATAATAAGAGCAATATCAAGGTTGCTTTTTCCAGAATGTCTCAGCAAAGCGGACAGTGTAGATCAAAGATCAGACTGCACGTTTTGTGCCGTCTGATCTTGATCTACATTGGCCGCAAAGGCAGCTACGGTCATGGAAAGTGCTTTAAGGGTTAAGAACACTTTGTAAAGATGTTGTCATATTACTTCATTTTCTACCAGGAGGTCATGAATTAACGCTTTCCCAAACGACAAATTTTGGACTGGTCCAAATTGAAAGAGTTTGCAGACGACAATTTTAAATTTGATAAAAATGGCAGAAAGGTCTCAAAAAGGGCAGAAAACACTGTGGGAAAAGGAGAAATTGCTCGTTACGAGCAATTTCTCCTTTTCCCACAGTGTTTTCAAAAGACTTGTACTGCAGACACGTGAAAACCAGGGCTTGTTTGGGAAAGGGTTAAACAGTATTCAGTTAGGGGAAAGTCAAACGGTTAACAGTAAAAGTCTTAAACAGTCATATCATATTCAGTTTTCACTGATACATGTTCATTTGTGCTACAAGACACTTTTCCAATAAGCTGATTAACGAAACTTCAGTTTTTTTTTTATGAAATGTGGACCATAGACCGTAACGAACTTGTTCGATTACTATCCTTAATCGTTTGCAGACAAATATAAGAGGCTGAAAAATCAAATGCGATATACAAAAAGGTCGATTCAAAACACCTGACCAATTATAATGGTAAGTACTTGTTTATGTTTTTTTTTTCGTAGTGATAGATGTTCTGAGTGTATCGATTACTTTAAGCGCATGTAGATAAGCCTTTTGAAATTCCACTCATCTTCCCATTTTTCATATTATATTCCTTTCTTTAATTCGTTAAATGGGGGGGGGGGGGGAAGGATGGTTTAACTGCTTTAAACGAGGACGGGGGCGGGGATGGGTCGCTGGTTCGAATCCCCAGATCGGCCAATTTCTCTTCGAGGATTGATGATAGTGATTGCGACAGGAATTATTCCTCCAGGAAAATATGGATAGGTTCACTGACTGCTGCAATATACCTGTAATAATGTTGAAAATGGCGTTAAAACCATACAAGCAACCAGCTGCTTTAAACAGTATTCAGTCACATTATGGCTTTTCAGCAATGTTCCATTGTTTTTGATTGACATTTCTTGTTATGTCTTTATTTCAGGAGGGGGTCCTTCGTGTCTCTGTGGTAGAGTGAAGGACTCGTAACCAGGAGGCCCCGGATTCGAGCCTTACTGGAAGAAATGGGCTATTCGTGGGAGTGTCCTTTGGCAAAACACTTCAGAGGCCTAGCCTAGTATTGGTGAAACCCAGGACATACATGAATATGTGAGCTCTCGCCTTGATATGACTGAAACAATGTTGAAAGCGTCGTAAAACACCATTTATAAAATCCATCAATCAATATGAGCCGTGCTCTGTGAAAAATGGGCTTAATGCATCTGCGAAAAGTATCGACTCAGGTCAGCCTGCGCAGTCCGCGCAGGCTGACCAGGGCCGAAACTTTTCGCTATTGGTCAACTTTCTGTATGTTCAAAGACCAACTTAAAAAGGCGGCTTTTATGGATCCATAATTATGTGATTGTTTGATTGGTATAAAGCATTACGGGCATGCATTAAGCTCTCTTTTGCCAGAGCATGTCTCATCTGTATTTCAGGCAGAGAACTGGCAGGACGGGAAGACGCTGTCGGAGTGCAATCTCTACATGCTGTCGCACGAGATTGCGTGTGACGTCACCTTTCTCGTGGGCGAACAGGAGGAGCCTGTAATGGCGCACACGTTTATTCTCGACTCACGAGCCTCAAAACTTCGAGAGTTGTACGCCGATCAGAAAAAGTTCACCAGCAAACTAGTCATTGTGCCTGATCTGAGGATTGAGCCATTCAGATTATTACTAAGGTGAACTGGTGTTACTATGAATCTTTTTATGTTGTTTCCAGCCTGGATCATTTGTGTAGAAGTCTAGTACAGACAAGACAAAACAATTTTTATTTGACGTCAGCTTGTACAGCTTCTGGTTTGTACAACATGATTACAATACATATATAGAAAAAAAGATAACGGCCCCGAATGCGATTTTAGTTTTCGACGGTTCGCATGCGGATCCGTGTGATTGCTCAAAAAATGGGCGAAATCTCAGCAGAGATTCTGTGGTCACGTTTAAACTGTTGTCATATCTTACGAATTGACGACAAAACTAGAATTTGAACATACCTGTTGCATACGTATTCAATAATATTTCA
The DNA here is from genome assembly GCA_945859785.2 of Tridacna gigas. NCBI lineage: Eukaryota > Metazoa > Mollusca > Bivalvia > Cardiida > Cardiidae > Tridacna > Tridacna gigas. The sequence goes on along the minus strand of OX244031.2, from coordinate 7,457,232 downwards.
TTTCAGATGTATACAAGTAGGTATACTTGCAATTCAAACGCTTAACATGACGGGAAAAACAGTTTAATTCATCTTTAAATCGAGATGTTTACGTTTCCCAAAATGGATGCGAAACACCGTAAATTTCGTTAGTTTTTTTCAAGATGTACAAGTTATAAATGACTTCAAAAAAAAAACAGGTTAGGTAATGCAACGTTTATTAACGTGTCCTTCGTCATGTGTGTCACTAAACATGATAAATTTCGGTTTTTTTTCCGAGAATGACTTCAAAAAACCGTTTAGGTAATGAAACGTTTAACTCTTTACCACACGACAAAATTTTGGACTGGACCAAATTCAAAGAATTTGCAAACGACAAATTAAATATAGCTGAAATGGTGGTGATTTATGTATTGGATGGGGTAGAAAACATTGTGGGAAAAGGAGAGAATGCTGGTTACCAGCATTTTCTCCTTTTCTCACAATGTTTTCAAAAGGCTTCTTTCCCAGGGGCGTCAAAAGGCGGCATTGTGTGGTAAAGGGTTAATTAACGTGTCCTTATTTATGTGTGTCACTAAAAATAAACTGCATTTCGCTGCAATACAGATTAGACCGATAAAACGAAAAGTCAGTACAGCGTTGCAGCTTTTCGCACGGAAGATTCACGATGGACTTGAGACGTTACGGTGTACAGTTAACGTCTAAATATGAAAAGAAGCGTCGCATACGTCTCATTATTTAGATTCTCAAGAAGTCTAACTTACAACTTTCTGCGGACAATTTGTCGCATCTTGCAGCGAAATACACAGTACAAGCATTGTGGCAAAAGGGAGAAATTTCTCTTGATGAGGTTAATATTTTCATTTGGGTGTTTGTAAAAAAAGTAATCAAGCTTATTAACCCTTATCCTGTTAAATAACTCTTTACCATACGACAAAATTTTAGACTCCTCCAAATTGAAAGCATTTGCAGACGGCAAAATAAACATGTCTCAAGAATTAAAATTTGTTTTGGGAAAGGTAGAAAACATCCTGAGAAAAGGAGAAAATGCTGGTTACCAGCATTTTCTCCTTTTCCCACAATGTTTTCAAAAGACAACCCGGGATTGTTTGGTAAAGGGTTAAATGCATTTTTCAAGCCGATAGTAAAGACAAAATGTTAGTATTTCAAAGTTGTCGGGGTTGGGGAAAATATCCCCTTATCGGACAGTGTAGATCCAAGATCAGACTGCACGTTGTGTGCAGTCTGATCTTGATCTACACTGTCCGCAAAAGGTCTGTGAGTCGCGCTTAGCAGCCTAAGGGCTAATTCAGCCCTTGCTCTGGCAAAAGGGGGTTCTATACATCTCCGTGAAGCATTATAACCGAGCAAGTCATCATATAATTATGAATACACAAAATCTGATTAAGTCTATTGATTGATTGATTGTATGGTGTTTAACGCCGTTTTCAACATTATTTCAGTTATATCGCGGCGGCCAGTGCACCTATCCATGCTTTCCTGGAGTTTCTTTTACCAGTACTCCGCACAATATTCTTTCCAAGCCACTGGCTGCTTTCCCACATAAGCATCGTCGAAACAATGGTCAGCACTGAGAGAGGAATGAATCCTGTCGCAATGACTATCATCAATCCTCGGAAAGAAATTGGCCAAGCCGGGGATCGAACCAGCGACCTCCTGTTCTCAAGTCCTTTACGCTACCGACTGAGCTACGGGGGCTTGGCCCGATTAAGTCTAACAACCGACTGAATGATGAGATAAACTTGTCCTTTGACACGCGGGCACTTTACCAATAGCAAAAAGCCTCGGCATTAGTCGATGCTTTTTACAGAAGCATTAAGTCCCCTTTTCACAGAGCATTCTACCACGATTCTCAAAAAAAATCCAAACACAAGACGCCAAAAACAAACAAACAAATAGTCTGACAACATGTGTCAATTTCATCTACTAGTAATTTACCTTGAGTGATATCGGTTGTTAAAGCTCTTCATATTAACTCTGAAAAAAGAAGTCACAGATCCTCCTCTCCAGTTATTTGAGCCATGCTCTGGCAAAAAGGGGCTTAATGGATCTCTTTGATGCATGATACCAAGCAAGTCATTGCATAATTATGCATAGTCTGGGTGATTTTCCCCTAACACTACGTTATCGGTATTTAAGCACGGCGGGGTGCCATACTAAATTATGCACCCATAAAGTCAATTTTGTCTGACAATTTTTGTCCCCTAACACTACGTTATCGGTATTTAAGCACGGCGGGGTGCCATACTAAATTATGCACCCATAACGTCAATTTTGTCTGACAATTTTTGTCCCCTAACACTACGTTATCGGTATTTAAGCACGGCGGGGTGCCATACTAAATTATGCACCCATAAAGTCAATTTTGTCTGACGATCGACTGAATAATGCGGTAAACTGGTCCTAGGGCATACAGAAAATTGATCAAAAGCGACAAGTTTCGGCCCAGGTCAGCCTGCGCGGACTGCGCAGGCTGATCTGGGTCGATACTTTTCGCAGATGCATTAAGCCTCCTTTTCACAGATTGTGGTTCATTTGTTATGTTGACGAATATGTTCCTTTTGCAGATACGTTTATTCCGGTGACCTTGACCTAACAACGAACCAGGCTCTTTCGCTGCTTCCTTTGACAATCAAATATGGTCCTGAATCATTGATGAAACGATGCTTTGAAAAGATCATAAACGACATCACGCCAGACAGTGCTTGCGACATACTAGAGAAGTGTCATGAATATGGGCAAAACTTCTATTTCATTAGATGCTTAGATTTTATTTTAATAAATGCCAAAGAGGTGTTGACTTCGCGTGGACTCAGACAGTTATGTGATGAATGTTTGGAGAGAGTAGTAAAAGCAGACGAACTGAATGCAGACGAAACGACTGTATTTAATGCTTTGGTCTTTTGGGCAAGTTCGCAATGTTCCAAACGAAAATTCCAAGCAACTGATAAAAATATGAGGCAAATGCTTGGTAACCTAGTTTTTCACGTGCGGTTTGCAGCGATGTCGGTCGCCGAATTCACAGAAAAGGTTTCTGTTAGACAGATTCTGACTTCAGAAGAAAAGATAAAAATATATCAGTATCACCATGGTACTAGACTCAAGTTACCGGCTCACTTTTTGACAGAACCAAGAAAAATGTGCAGAAATATTCGTGACCAAATAGCAGCAGACGAATGGCACGATACATCTTCTGAACCAGAGAGGCTTCTCGGCTATGATGACGTAGTATCAACCACCAAACCAAGTGGTCCGTTTCTGAAGGTGTGTCGTTTCCAACTTATCAAGGGCACATGGAAAAATAACGGGCCTGACGCAATCACATTTAAATGCTCTAAACCAGTTGTACTGCATGGAATCCAGGTGTACAGTAATTATAAGGGATCCAAAGGTTTCAATCTTGAAGTCTCTATATTTAGCCAGGTTGGCTACCAGATTCGTAAAGAGATATGCCAAGCTGATTGCCAGGAAGGGTCAAGGTTATCTGATGTATTGTTTCATGACCCAATCCGGATACCAGCCAATCAAATGTTTACGATACAAACATTTTCAAAGGGGTCACCAGTTCACTGTGGAAGTAATGGTATCACACCTATTTTTGTTGAAGATGTGAGATTTGATTTTATCGCGAGCAATAAAAGTTTGAACGGAACTGATGTCTCTATTGGTCAGATACCGGTACTTTTGTTCAGAAAGGTTTGAAAAGACGGTAATCCTTAATTGCTTGGTTAAGGAAGATTCTTGCTGTGAAATGGGTTGCTTACGAAGATTTTCAAACTTTGTATTTGAATTTTGCGAAAGTGGTTCAACACCTACACGCTTGTTTACATATTGAAGTGTTGATTTTGGCGCTAGCAGGATATGATTAGTCAGATACCGAGACTTTTGTTAAGGAAGATTTGACATGAATGGGGATCATTTCCCATGCTATGATTTGGCAAAAATGGTCAAGTAGAAACATTTGCACAGGAAGGTTTTCTTTACAAGTATTTTGAGTTCATAATTTTCAAAAAAAAAAAAAAAAAAAAAATCTGACCAAAGATGGGCAGATCGTCATCATCATCATCATCATTATTGTTATTATCTACAGGATATAGTGTTGCTTTATGTGCTCTCCTCGTGTTTAGTTCTCATGAGACCTAGTCTCTGAAATATCGGTGTTCATCTTTTCACTTCCAGAAACAAGTTTGTAAGAGGCGACTTTGTAAAACATTCTAATGAAATATAGACAATTAACATGAGTCAAGATTAACTTTGTGGATTTTTCACCTAAATACCCATTCATATATATATAACACAAATGAAAGCATAATTGCGAAGGAAGAAATTGCTTGTTCTAAACAAATTCCCGTATGCTACAATTTTTTACCAAAACTTGTTGACTGAAAGGACATGCTGGTACTAGCTTGCTCATGGTAGGGAAAAATAATACGTGTTAACCCTTTCCCAAACGACAAATTTTGGACTGGTCCAAATTGAAAGAGTTTGCAGACGACAATTTTAAATTTGATGAAAATGGCAGAAAGGTCTCAAAAAGGGTAGAAAACACAGTGGTAAAAGGAGAAATTGCTCGTAACGAGCAATTTCTCCTTTTCCCACAGTGTTTTCAAAAGACTTGTACTGCAGACACGTGAAAACCAGGGCTTGTTTGGGAAAGGGAAAACCCTTTACCACACAATCCCGAGTTTTAACGACCCTGAGAAAGAAGGCCCAAGAAAAAAGCTGGTAACCAGCATTTTCGGTAACAAATCCCATCATTTGAGTCACATTTAATTTTTCGTACACAAATGTGTTGAATTTGGACCAGTCTAATGGAACATCGATGTTTACAAAATCGTCTGCTACGAATTTGATTCGGGCCGTAAGGGAGGGAAAAGTGTTTAAAAACACTCCCTTGCTTAGTACTGATTGTATTCTCAGTATAATTCTGAATTAAGAGAAGTAACGCAGTTTCTGATTGGTTGATTGCTTGAACCATTTCTGATTTGCCAGATCATTTCTGATTGTCTAAACGATTTGGTTTAGCCAGAAGTGGTTTTGCCAATCAGAAATGGTTTGGCAAACCAGAAACGGTTCAACCAACCAGAAACTGCGTTACTTAAAAATTTAGAGAATTTTTGAGAATTATACTATGAATACGATTAAGAATGGATAGTCATACGGACCCTGGATTCAAACAACAAATGACGCAAGCTCCGGCAAAAGGGGGTTTAATGCATCTCCGTGATGCATTATACCACTCTTGCACTACGGATCATTCCCATTCACCTCTGTAGTTGGCTCAGAAAGTAGTCCGTCATCACGTGATATTTTCGTCACATGACCATAACTCAAAATAGCGACACAAACGCCGGTGAAAGAAAGACCAATCGATTGATTTGTGTGCTGTTTAAACAGCATACGGCCAATCAGACTTTGTGGTAGGAAATGTGAAAAAGAGGGATTTTCTGAAAAGCTTAAATGTCTTTTAATGTCGATAACTTGTTTTTTAATTTTGTTTAAATTGTCATCATTCATGGGCGCAGCCATTTTTTTTTTTTAATGATTGGCGTAAGATTCTGATCAGTAAAGAAGCATGAAAAAATAGTTCCATTGTATACAGGTAAATTCATCAGTTTGAATGCACCTATGATGTATCCGGAATCATTTTTTTTTTTTTTGTCTACTTTACTATGTTACACATGAAACAGTTAAACAGTAACAAAACATGTTTTCCTCGGTTTGACAAGATTCTTGTCATTTAGCCAGTTGCAGAGATGTATGGTGAGAGTAACGAACGACAACTCTGCTCGGAGACTGGCATTATACCTCACATAACTATGGATCCACAAAACCCATTTCGTTTAACAATCGACTGGATCTTGAGGTAGAATGGGCCCTTGACATGTAGAAAGTTAGGCTAACAGATTGCAAAAAGTTTCGACCCGTGTCAGCCTGCGCGGACTGCGCAGCCTGACACGGTCGAAACCTTTTGCAGATTCATTGAGCGCCCTTTTCACAGAACATTGCTAAAATATTGATTGGTGTTTAATGATACTGTAATTATTTGATTATCGGGAATTAAAGCCGACAACATGGTGATGTACTGAAGTACTTTGATTGATTTTGAAATTAGATGCAAGGATGCCGACATTTGATAGCCCGGCGACGGGATGGAAGGATAACTTCGCCTTCACTATTGGCAATATTTGGCAATAGATATCAACTGTGTGATATGAGATAAGGTTGGCCGTGCCCTCATGCATATTCGGTTATCTCCATAGGCTATTATCGAGTTTAGCCGTAATTCATAGATGTTTAATGACATACATATATAACTGTGCTACGCCCTGTTAAAAAGCGGGGTTTAACCCTTTACTAAACAATTCCGCGTTTTGAGAAAGAAGCCTTTTTGAAAGCACTGTTGGAAAAGAAGAAAATGCTGGTAACCAGCATTTTCTCCTCTCCCACAATATTTTTAATTCAAAAACAAATTCCTTCATTAGAGCAATATTTAAATTGTCGTATGCAAATGCTTTCAATTTAGAGGAATCTATATTTTTGTTGTGTAGTAAAGAGTTAATAAATCTTTGTTTTGCATTACACCCAGGACTGTATACGTATACTTGTATAGGGCACTTGATTATACCAAGCAAGACATTGCATTATAAATATAGACCCATTTTGCCAAAAACTGGCTGAATTCTGAGATAGAATGGTCCTTTAACCCATTCCCAAACGACAAATTTTAGACTGGTCCAAATTGAAAGAGTTTGCAGACTACAATTTTAAATTTGATGAAAATGGCAGGAAGGTCTCAAAAAGGATAGAAAACACTGTGGGAAAAGGAGAAATTGCTCGTTACGAGCAATTTCTCCTTTTCCCACAGTGTTTTCAAAAGACTTGTTCTGCAGACACGTGAAAACCAGGGCTTGTTTGGGAAAGAGTTAATAGGCAGAAAATTTACCAGTGGCTAAAAATTTTCGGCCCATTTCGGCCTGCGTTTGGTTAAACCAATTACAAATCGGGTGCCTTTGAAATTCAGAAAATTCTTGGCAGAATTATAATGCAATTCAGTAGTTTGGTTTTTTTTTTTTTTTGCAAAAGGATTTGAATTATTTCATAAGAAAGAAAGTTCATACACAACACGAATTCGAAGTACTAGTTTCGGGAAAGCATTGCGATATGTGTAGAAATAACACTTAGTTGTATACAATTTTGGTTATTCAGATACCCGGTACGTTTCGTGTTGGCAATATACACTGAGATGACGGTAATACACCCGGCCTTTCTGGTTGAATACTCCAGATATGAACACCGTAACAATGGATACCGAGCAATGAACACCGTAATAATGAATGCCGTAAAATGAACATCATAACAATGAATACCGTGCATTGAACACCGTAAAATTGGATACCGTACAATGAACATCATTGCAATGATAACCGTTACCGTGAATACCAGACAGACAGACAGACAGACTCTTTCAATAGCTCAAATTCAATGTACGTAAATACATGAGCATGATAGCCAAATAACATAAATCGTGACAAGAGAAGGTACGGGTAAATGAATTTGGGGTTGACATTTAGTACTATTTCAGTTGAAGTTCTAGGCTCACAGATAATGTCTTAAACTGGAAAGATATGCTTTTAAATCATCCAGTTATTGCTAAATTTAACACGCTGTTACCGAACAATGAACACTGTTACAGTGAATACCATTAATTGAACATTGTGACAATGGATACCGTACAACGAACACCGTTACAATGAAGATCGTTAAAAGAAACAAATTTAGCACGTTGTTACCGAACAATAGAGACTGTTACAGCGAATACCATTAATTGAACACCGTTAAAATGATTACCGTGCAGTGAACACCATAATAACGGATACGTGCAATGACCACCATAACAATGAACATCGTTTAAAGGAATACCGTAGCAATGAATGCCGTACAATCAACACCAAAACTCTGGATACCGTACAATGAACACCGTTAAAAAGGATACCTTACAATGACAACCGTAATGGATACGGTACAATAAACACCGTCACAATTGTCACCATTACAGTGAACGCCGTTTAAACGAACATCGTTACAACGACCACCGTTACAATAAACACCGTAAAAATGAATATCATTGAAAGGAATATGAACTGGTCCCCGTTGTTAAATTACATATTACAATTGGCACAGGCTATTGTGTCGATGCTTTTCATTGGCTACATGTATATCATTGAACAGCCAATCGGAGCATCTTAAACATTTCCAGTTTGGCAGTATAGGTAAAATGGCGATTGTTTGCACAATTTGAAATTTGTAATCGCGAACTAAATTAATAGTATCAGAAATTAACTTTAAAAGGTGATACCATACGTACAATTTACTTATTTGTGAGGTCAAAATTATTGGAAATTCTCCTGCACGTGAGGCGAGAGTGACCTCCCCTGAATCTCGCGATATCGCCGTTTTAAAAATAGACGGGCAGTATTCTGCCCGTTTTCATTAGCCTGTACCGATCCCTATACACTTGCTGTATCAGGGGAGGTAACCAATCTAAAAGGAACATCGTTACAACCAACATGAAACACATAAATACCGTTGCAATTAACACTGGATACCGTACAATGAACCCCTGAACAATGGATACCGTACAATGGACACTGTAACAGTAGGAACCCTTACAATGAACATCGTTACAAAAAGCATTGTAACACATGATTACTGTAACAATGAATGCCGTAACAATGAACACCGCAACAACAAAAACCGTTACAATGAACATTGTTACAATGAACACTGAAAAAAATGACCATCGTAACAGTAGCATGTTAAAGCCAGGTTAAACAGAAATACATGTATGTCGGACGTTGCCTTTTAGAATCAATAGCAAGATTATAGTTCAGTGAACTTGTTTGTTTGCACGCTTCAAAAAATCTTACTTCCTGGGCTGCATTGCAACAGACGACCTCAAAAATGCATTTGTAAAATATGTTTGAAAGGCATTCTGGTGAAATATGGAAGATTATCATGTTGGTTAAATACATGAAAACAAGTGAAAACATTTTGGCAGATGGAGAAAATGCTCGATGCGAGCATTTTCTCCATCCACCAGAATGTTTCGTAGGTATTCTGCTTCAAACAGAAAGAGTCTTCTGCCGAAGGTAATGTATTATTTAATCATTTATTGTGGAAGTAACCCAACCATCAACACAAGGGATTGTTAATCATTCATTCGTCACGACTATGGTCAGTGGGAACAAACCTTTCATAATGCAATTTCTAAACTTCACAAAACAAAAAAGAGAAACCATAGCGCACGGTATAGGAAAAAGATCAGACCGAACGTCTCGTGCGATCTGATCTTCACCCATGGTGTCAGCAAAATCGTTTCCGTTTAAAATTGCTCGTGGTATTCTAAGCGCGACATCTAGGGAGACGTAAAACCATTCTTCCGATTTGTGATTTGAGAGGCTTGGCAGAACATAATTAGCAAAGCAGTCTGTGTTGTCAATCCTTAGCCTGTCATACTAGCACTACTTACGTATTTTGTAGTGTTTGTAAACCAAGATCAGCCTGCATGTATGCACAGTCTGATCTTTGACTACACTTTCCGCCTCACTTTCAAAGTTGTCAGCCATTCACAATGTTATCCTAATTAAATACGAGTACCAATAACCGTAGTGAAATCTTTCTTTGTGAGTCAACAAAATGAACTTAGCAGGATAGCGGTTGGTCGAGTCCAGATAGTTCGGTCGGTCGGTAACTAAATGGCGTGTTATTCGGGGGTTATGGATTCGAATCTCAGCTAGGTTTAAAGTCTTCTTTCACAATCTTGCTGAAGGAGTCACCCTTCCCCTGCAGCTAATCCTTATTTATTTATTTGTCAACCGGGGTTTATGGAACAAACAACGGGGTTGAGTTCTATACTTTAATTCGTTGTGAAACAGTGTGGCAGAAGCATAAGCTTGCCTAACATAAACCTGAAAAGAACAATAAATGATTTAAAGTTCTCTTTTCAGTGTTTGGGTACAACAATAAGATAAAGTAAGCTATAGGTTAAAAATTACAGAATAGCAACAATACAAAATTTACAGCAATTGGTAAAAAAATAACTTACCGGAGTCCAACAAGAAGTATTCAAATGACTATAGTGATATAATCAATGGGTTGGCAAAACTCTGTCAAAATGACGACTAGCAGCAGTGCAGGCTGAAGACAAAGTGAGTGATAATTAGTGTGCCAGAGAGAGAAAGATTGACAGTGAGTAGATATTTGTAAAGAAAATCATGCATAAACACTTTCTCTCTGATCACATCTCACCAAGCAAAGGCCAGCACAATAAACATGAAAGACACTAACAGGCATGTATGTATACAGGACAAATACTAGGACACCACAAAATGAACCCATAGTTACATATTTATTTATTTTTTAGGTAAACGGTAGTTGACTAAAAACAGTACAATAACTTCGCAAAATACTGGCGTTATAATCTTTGATTTTGCACATAGTTTTTTTTTTGCCTGCATGCTTCCACCAAAAACAGGCCCAAAGGTCGACAGTGCCTTCAGCGCTTTGATTCTACACATGAGACCCGAGTTGGAACAAATGAAGCGCGTGAAACACTAAGGGCTTTCCTTTTATCCACACACTGTAAGGCAAGTTGTTCCTACAACCCATCTCTGAGGGTCTGATTATCTCTAGTGTTACAAAAACTTTAGACGGCTCGTTATGGCCTGTATGGTACGAGAGTCGATGTCATCAAGTCACGGATCTCACACTGCGGTTCTCTTCAAGTTTAAGAGGGGCTAAAATTTGTTCGAAAGAAATGGAGTAATGAACATGCTCTTTGAGACAAAACGGTTTTTATCTCGCTTCAATTCTTGTTAAGTCTCTCATCAATATTCCATAATGCCAATGTTCCAGGTCGCGATTTCTTTTGTTGAAAACTGTCATCGATTTTCAGTCAAAACCTGTTTATCGCGTACAAAAAAAAAACAAACACGTACTTAGACAATAAATAGAAATATGAATATTTCATTTGTATTTACGACTTAATTTTTTACCAGACAACAAAATTTCAGACCTTTCCAATTGAAAGCATTTGTTGACGATTAATTGTGTTCCTCAAATAATGGGATTTGTCTTGAAAAGTTTAGAAAACATTTCGGGAAAGGGAAAAAATGCTAGTAACCAGCATTATCTCCTTTTTCCACAAAGTTTTCGGAAGCTTTCTTCCTCTAGTTCGTCAAAAACTCGAGATTGTGTGGTGAACGGTTAACACTTAAGCTGCTGAACAAATGAAACGCAAATTTCTACTCAATACTAAAAGCCCAAACATTGCGGTTTCAAAATTGATTTCATCAGAAAGAAAAATACCGCATCGGATAGTGTAGATCAAAGATCAGACTGCACGTTCTGTGCAGTCTGATCTTGATCTACACTGTCCGCAAAATGTCAGTGGGTCGCGATTAGCAGCTTAAGGGTTAAATAAACTTTCAGCTTTACACTACGAAAAAAGTTGGGTTTTTTTGGGGAGGGGGGGGTTTCAGTGATATGGTCCAAAATAAACCAAGCCGTTTTGGTGAAAATATCTCATGAAATAGAACTTGGCATAGCAGGTTCACGAACAGACAAGTGAGAATTTTGTCGGGAATCGCAATCAGCCTTCTTTGTTTTTGAGAGACAGTCCTTCGTGGCTCTTTGGTCCTGGACCCGTATTCACCAACCAATTCTTTAGACCATTCTTTTTGTAATTCTCCAAGATTTTCTAAATTTGAATGTAACACTACTTCCGATTGGCTGAACCAAATGGTTTAGCCAATTAGAAGTTGTGTTACTTTCAAAGTTAGAAAATTTTGGAGAATAAGACCGAGAACGTTCTTAACCCTTAAGCTGCTAATCGCGACCCACTGACCTTTTGCGGACAGTGTAGATCAAGATCAGACTGCACAGAACGTGCAGTCTGATCCTTGATCTACACTGTCCGATACGGTATTTTCTTTCCGGTGAAATCAACTTTGAAATCGCAATGTTTGGGCTTTTAGTATTGAGTAGAAATTTGCGTTTCATTTATTCAGCAGCTTAAGTGTTAAGAATGATTGATTGATTGTATGGTGTTTAACGCCATTTTCAACATCATTTCAGTTATATCACGGCAGCCAGTGCACCTATCTATGCTTTCCTGGAGTTTCTTTTACCAGTACTCCGCACAATATTCTTTCTTAACCACTGGCTGCTTTCCTACATAACCATCGCCGAAACAATGGTGAGCGGTGAGAGAGGAATGAATCCTGTCGCGATTACTATCATCAATCCTCGGAAAGAAATTGGCCAAGCGAGGGATCGAACCAGCGACCTCTTGTTCCCAAGTCCTGTACGGTACCGACTGGGCTACGGGGCTTGGCATAAGTGTTAAGAAAAATCGGTGAATACGGACCCTGGATTTATGCGGCTAGGGTATACCGGGGTTCAATCCCATGCTGGAACCTCTTATCGTGCCCATTGAATATAATAACGAAGACAATCACCGCAACACCAAATTTAGGACTCAGCTCCATACTGAAGTTCCCCAATCCACCTATTGAACCATGCTCTGGCAAAAGGGAACTTATTGCGTCTCCGTGATGCATGATACTATGCAAGTTATCACAGTACTATGAATTCATAAAATACATTTTGTATAACAACCGACTGATTCACGAGGTACTCTGGTCCTTTGAAATGCAGAAAATTGACCAATAGAAAAAAGTTTCGACCCCGGGTCAGCCTGCGCGGACTGCGCAGATGCATTCACCCTTTACCACACAATCACGATTTTAACGACCCTGAGAAAGGAGCCTTTTGAAAACATTGTGGGAAAAGGAGAAAATGCTGGTAACCAGCATTTTCTCCTTTTCCCACAATGTTTTCTACCCTATCCAATACATAAATCACTGTGTAAGCTACACTTAATTTGTCGTCTGCAAATGCTTTCAATTTGGTCTAGTCTAAAATTTTGTCGTTTGGTAAAGGGTTAAGCCCCATTTTCACAGAGCATGGCTCATTGAATATAAGCATCCATTTCACTTGCATGTTTTACTCTCAATAATTTTGGAATTAACAAATCTTGGACAAGCCTTCAACCAACAACCAACTCTTGATAGTCCTGGGCCCTTATACACCTCCATTCTTAGTCTAATTCTAGATTCAAGAAAGTAACAAAGCTTCTGATTGGCTAAACCATTTGGTTAAGCCAATCGAAACTTGTTTTTCTTTCAAATCTAGAAAATTCTGGAGAATAAGACCAAGAATGTTCTTAGGAATTGTCGGGAACTCAGATTAAGATGGGGATGGGGGAATCTAAACCTCTGAATGGGTTCTAAACTAGTTACGGTACGAAAATGTTACTTTCAACTGACAAACTTACTGGAATGTAAAATATTAAGGTGAATCTATCACGCATGTAGAATCAGCGATATTGGAAGAAACCAATTATTTGATACTATTGAATATGTATTAATGATGATTTGTGTGACAGGGACTCTGACAATACAAATTAATTGCTATTCCGCTTAGATATACCTTGGAAACTTTGTTGGATTTCGGTGAGGGTCTTTCTGTCTGTCTGTCTGTCTGTCTATCTGTGTGTTTTTGTGTCTTTGTGTCTGTCTGCCTTTGTGTGTGTGTGTCTTTCTTTCTTTCTTTTTTTCTCTTTTTCTTTCTTTCTTTTTTATTTATTTATTTATTTCTTGACATTTTTCCTTTTTTCTATTGTTGTGCAAATAGGCAGTCATGCATAACGAGCAATATATGTGGGGCGGTGGTCTGGCAAAAGGGGGCTTGATGCGTCTCTGTGATGCAATATACGAAGCAAGTCATCATATAATTATGGATCCAACAACCGACTGAATCTGGAGGTAAAATGGTTTTTGGACATGCAGAAAATTTTCCAAGAGCAAAAAGTTTCGGCCCAGGTCAGCCTGCGCGGACTGCGCAGGCTGACCTGGGTCGATAGTTTTTGCTGCTGCATCAAGCCCTCTTTTTCACAGAGCATGGCTCATATTAATGCAACAATATCTCAAATGTTAATTCGTTTTAATTAATCATTTTTTTTTTTTTCAGCTTTAGTTTGCTTCATCAGGTGTTTTACATATAATTAACACTACCCTTTTCATTGTTGCAAATAACCCTTTTCCTAAATTCCGTGCTTTAACGGCGCAACAGTTGAAAACATTGTGGACAAAAAGGAGAAAATTGGCATATCTCCTTTTCCTGCAATGTTTTCTACCGTTTCAAAAACAAATCCTATCAATTCGACCACATTTAATTTATCGTCAGCGAATGCTTTCAATTTGAACCATTCTAAGATTTTGTCCCTTGGTAATGACCGAAACGCCATCAATTAACCCTTAAGCTGCTAAGCGCGACTCACTGACCTTTTACGGACAGTGTAGATCAAGATCAGACTGCACAGAACGTGCAGTCTGATCTTAGATCTACGCTGTCCGGTAAGGAGATATTTTTCTCTAAGAAAGAAGTTTGAAATAACATCGTTTGGGTTTTTACAATCGGCTTGAAAGTTTTATTTAACTGATTTAGCAGGATATCGGTTAACCCTGTACCACACAATTCCGAGTTTTAACGACCTTGGCGAAAAGGCCTTTTGAAAACATTGTAGGAAAAGGAGAAAATGCTGGTAACCAGCATTTTCTCCTTTTCCCACAATGTTTTTTACCTTATCAAAGACAGAAATCATCATTTGAGCTACCTTTAATTTGTCGTCTGCGATTGCTTTTAATTTGGTCTAGTACAAAATTTTGTCGTTTGGTAAAGAGTTAACTATCATAGCTAATTCCATAATGTTTACCTAACATTGCAGAAGTAGCCTGTTTACCACCTGAAGCATCAGAAATCACCTAAGTGCATTCCACTCTAGTTTATAGAGAATCGTAAAATAGTTCGACGACAACGGCTGAATAACTACTCTCTTTTCTTCCATATGATCAAAGAAAATCATCTGTAAATATTTTATCTGGCTTATCAAATTGACGTAGACCATGTCAGACGAAGAATTTAACCCCAGACGACGGAGGAAAGGTCAGAAACGCGAAAAGGTCTCGATGGATGAGTTTATACGAAGAAAACGAGAAGCTGAAAATATTAAGGTGGAAACCGGAAAAGGTAGCACGCCGGATGTACGACGCCATCTTGATTCGCGGGTGTCTGAACAAGACGTAAACAGACCAGAGAGTGATGTGAGCCTTCCAGCAGGACTTGTTGAAAGTCGACAAGCAATGTCTGAAACCCCACCACCTTTACCGTTCAACAGGAAGGAGAGTCGACCAGAAAACAACTATACCAGTTTGCGAAATAAACGAACTTCAGATCAAGAGAAACAGACCAATGACCAGCGGAGACACAGTTATTACCCTCCAAGAAAAGACAGTTTTGTACAACCCAAGCAAAACAATGCTCAACGAAGGGCAACTTTTGCTTTGCCGCGTCAGAGTTCCGACTCTGTCAGAGACAGTTACGACCGGAAATCAGTGACAGCAGAGCGGAAGTCAGAGATGGCAGACCGGAAATCAGTCATTTCTGAAAGAAACGCCATTATTTCTGAATTTGTAAGTATCTGTGCTTGTTTATTGATAGGTTTACAAACGAGTTATAACCTTGTTGCCGCAATGTTTTCGTTTAACCTTCATTGATGTTCGTAACTATTTAACAAGATTGTTTTCAAACTTGTCTTCTTCAAATTTGTTTCAGTAGAGTCTGAGTCTTTTTAGGTAAATGAAAACTACTTCTAGGCCTTCATGGAAGGCCACCATTCGCTGGCATAATTTTTTCTGGGTCGCTTAATCTGCTGACTTTTGATCTACTTTTTTATACTGATGAAAAATGAATAAATAGAAATTTGTGATTGGTTAAAAATGTAGACATGTTTATCTTAAGGGCCCCTGAGGCAAAAAAATGTAGACACGTTTATTCTAAGGGCACATGCCTAATTGCTAGCAAATTTACGCCGTCTATCTTTTTCAAAGATATTTCTTGTTAGACATAACATCGTTTCCTTAGGAAAGCGACTGGCAAGAGGACAAATCCTTGGCAGAAACCAACGAGTACATGTTTCTACATGAGATTGGATGTGACGTCACATTTCTGGTTGGACCAAACGAGGAGGTTATCGCTGCCCATTCGTACGTTCTAATGTCCAGAAACGCGAAATTCTACAAGTTGCTGAGTTCACAGTTCAATCAACCCAGTAAAGTTGTCCCAATCACTGATGTCAGTGCAGAGGCCTTCAGAAACTTCTTAAGGTTTAACTTTCTTTATCTTGTATTTGACCTTCTTTTTGGTATTGGTATATTTGAATGAATAAATAGAAATTTGTGCTAGGTAAAATATGTGGACATGTTTATTCTGAGGGTCCCTGCAGACCTATCTGCGGGCAAATTTACGCCGTCTATCTTTTTATTAGTAATTCCTTATTCCGTTATCCCTTACCAAACTACATAATTTTGGGCTCGTTCAAATCCAAGGACATATGCAGACGACAAATTAAATGTGATATATTTAGCGAAAGTTGTGGTTAACAGGGCGGAAAACATTGTGGGAAAAGGAGAAAATGCTGGTTACCAGCATTTTCTCCTTTTCCCGCAATGTTTTATGAGCCTTCTTTTTCAAGGTCGATAAAACTGTGCCACGCGATAATGCTGCAGAAAAAATATCTTTGAAAAACATGTGCCGTCAACAGCTTCGCTCCAAGGAGACACGCCGAGCCCCGGTAGTTCAGTCGGTAGTGTACAGGACTTGAGAACAGGGAGTTACTGGTTCGATTCCCGGCTCGGTCAATTTCTTTCCGAGGATTGATGATAGTCATTGCGACAGGATTCGTTCCTCTCTCACCGCTGACCAATGTTTCGACGATGGTTATGTGGGAAAGCAGCCAGCGGTTTGGAAAGAATATTGTGCGTAGTACTGGTATAAGAAACCTCAGGAAAGCATGGATAGGTGCACTGACCGCCGCGATATAACTGAAATAATGTTGAAAACCTGCGTTAAACACCATACAATCAATCTATCAATCCAAGGAGACACTGTTTCTCTGTAGCCGTATCCATCCATTAACATTCTGTGTATTGTTCTTGTCTTAAACTGGACTACGAGCAATTCGATTGGCTGCTCAAATATGAAATATACTCGTACCTAAAATATACTCGTACCTAAAAGATTACGAGTTAAAGCGAAGATCAAAGAAATCGTATTAGAAAGAAATATGAGCCATGCTCTGGCAAAATGGGATTTAATGCATCTTTGTGAGGAGGCATCGTATCAAGCCAATCATCACATAATTATGGATTCATAAAATCCATTTAGCATAGCAAATGGCTGAATCATGAGGTATAGCCCTTTACTGCACAATGCCGCCTTTTGACGCCCCTGGAAAAGAAGCCTTTTGAAAACATTGTGGGAAAAGGAGAAAATGCTGGTAACCAGCATTTTCTCCTTTTCCCACAATGTTTTCTACCCTATCAAAGAAAAATTGCACCATTTGGGCCACATTAAAATTGTCGTCTGCAAATGCTTTCAATTTGGACAGGGTTGAAATTTTGTCGTCTGGTAAAGGGTTAATGGTCCTTTGACATGCAGAAATTGACCAATAGCAAAAGTTTTCGACCTATGTCAGCTTGCGTGGCCTGTGCAGGCTGATATAGATAGATACTTTTTACACAGATGCGCTAAGCCCCCTTTTCACAGAGCTTGGCTCATATCATTTATTTCTATGTTCTACTATTTCCAGATTCATATACACAGACCAGTTTGAATTTACTGTACAAGAATCCATGGCACTGTTACCAACAGCTGACAAATATGGGAGCAAAATTTTAAAACAGAAATGCTTTAAATGTTTACTGTCTGAGATGAGCTCTGAGAACGTTTGTTCCATCCTAGAACTTGCCCATGAGTTTGAAGAGCAAACTGTTTATGATAAATGTCTGCATTTTATCCTCGTTAACGCTGTCGACACGATGAACGCGCACGGCTTTAGGAATCTCTGTCGGGACTGTGTTGAGAGTATCGTGGACGCAGACGACCTGCATGCCGACGAAATGTCCGTCTTTAATGGGCTTGTGTCTTGGGCTAGCTCCGAATGCTCGCGCCGAAAACTACAGCCGACAGATAAAAACAGGCGAGACGTGCTGGGAAAGCTGCTTTATTGTGTCCGATACTGTACCATGGGTGTTCATGACTTTACACACCAACTCTCACAAAACGAAACCCTGTCCGCCGAAGAAAAGATTGTTCTGTACCAATTTTTCCATGGAAAAATACAAAAACTTCCTTCACACTTACAGAAACGCAGCCGACGATTTCGTGCAACAAGAGCAGAGGCAGTCAGCAGTAGCCATCAAATGTCACGTGATAGTCAAATTTATGACACAAATGAGTCGATGACGGCTTATCGACCAACTCCTGTCAAGAACGATGCTAAAGAACAGTTACGTGTCCTCAGGTTTAAGGGAATGACCGGAACGTGGAAAAACAAAGGTCCAGACGCCATTACATTCAGATGTTCTGAGCCCATTGTCCTTTTGGGGGTACAGATATTCGGCCCGCCATATGGCATCGAAATTTACAGCGTAAATGTGGTAGTCTTTGACGACTGTAAGAATATCGTTCGGCATGAAGATCTAACGATAACAACCGATAATTCCAAAGTGTATGACGTCAATCTGAAAGACCCAATCATGGTACCTGCATGGAAGTCATTCACCGTTCAAACAACGATACAAGGATCGCCAAGTATTCGCGGTACAGATGGGGTTAAGTTTATGAGTACAGAAGGAATCGAATTTGAATTTATCCCCAGCAACAAAAGTTTAAACGGAACCGATGAAACTACAGGCCAGATACCGGCTATCTTATTCAGCAAACCATGAACTACTCACTGGTGTCATACAGGTCCTTGTTGGCATTCATCAGCACTGTAACTCATTCGTTGCCAGCTTAATGAGCCATGCAATGGCAAAGGGTGGGTGGGTGTTTAATGTATTTCCGTGATGCATCGCACCAAGCAAGTCATAAAACAATTATGGATACATAAAATCCAATTTCTTTGACATATGACAGAATCATGAGGTAGAATGGTCCTTAGACATGTAGAAAATTGATCAATAGCAAAAGGTTTCGGCTCAGGTCAGCCTGGGTCGATACTGTTTTGCAGATGCATTAAACCCCCTTTTCACAAGGCATAAATCAGACTCATTTTCCATGTTTAACCCTTAAGCTGCCAATCGCGACCCACTGATCTTTTGCGGACAGTGTAGATCAAGATCAGACTACACAGAACGTGCAGTCTGATCTTTGATCTACACTGTCCGTTACGGTATTTTCTTTCCGCTGAAATCAACTTTGAAACTGCAATGTTTGGACTTTCAGTATTGAGTAGAAATTTGCGTTTCATTTATTCAGCAGCTTAAGGGTTTACAGTAGACTTTAATTGTAGCTGAAAGTATTTTTAATTGGAGTAAAGCGTGGGAACGGTGACAAGTAACCTATCCAAGAGCTCCAGAAGTTTTTGTACGGTTTTTCTGCGAAGCAGTCTCTCTAAGCTCTCCCACAAAAAAGGTAGAAATTGAGTTACCCTTACGCTGTTAAATAAATGAAACGAAACTTTCAAGGCGATTGCAAAAACCCAAATTCTGCTATTTCAAAGTTATCTGTTGGGGGAAAAATATTTCCATATCGGACAGTGTAGATCCAAGATCAGACTGCACGTTCTGTGCAGTCTGATCTTGATCTACACTGTCCGCAAAAGGTCAGTGAGTCGCGCTTAACATCTTAAGGGTTAAAGACTTAGTGGCGGCCAAAAGTGAACAATGCAGGTGTTATAATGCATTAAATGTAAATCATACCATTTATAGATATGGAAATTATTGTGAAAATGTTATTGTACGGTTGCAGCCAAGCCCCGTAGCTCAGTCGGTAGCGCACAGGACTTGAGAACAGGAGGTCGCTGGTTCGATCCCCGGCTCGGCCAATTACTTTTCGAGGATTGATGGTAGTCATTGCGACAGGATTCATTCCTTTCTCACCGCTCACCATTGTTTCGACGATGGTTATGTGGGAAAGCAGCCAGTGGCTTGGAAAGAATGTTGTGCGGAGTACTGGTAAAAGAAACTCCAGGAAAGCATGGATAGGTGCACTGGCCGCCGTGATATAACTGAAATAATGTTGAAAACGGCTTTAAACACCATACAATCAATCAATATTGTACGGTTGCAGAAAAATGAATTTTTAAACTAGGCCAAAAGTTGCCAAGTCGATCTGTCGTTTGTTTACATTTTACCTGCTTTAAAATTTCATTTCTCTACCAGCGACTAATACTTGGAGCGATCGAGCAATAATAGATTGTCACTCTTCGCAATTATTTCAATACCTTCGAATTGTATGGTTCAGGTTTAAAAGCGTTTTAGCACCAATGATGTTTACTTTTGGCCCATCGCTGGGCCTTTAACCCTTTCCCAAACGACAAATTTTGGACAAACTGAAAGAGTTTCAGACGACAATTTTAAATTTGATGAAAATGGCAGAAAGTTATCAAAAAGGGTAGAAAACACTGTGGGAAAAGGAGAAATTGCTCGTTACGAGCAATTTCTCCTTTTCCCACAGTGTTTTCAAAAGACTTGTACTGCAGACACGTGAAAGCCAGGGCTTGTTTGGGAAAGGGTTAAGCACTGAGAGGACTTATAACAATAATCGCAAAGAAAACTGGCCTTGCCAGCGATTCGAATTCTCCCTGGAACACACGCCAAGTGCATTACAACTGAGCTGAAGGGATCGATCTTTTATTTTAGCAGATAATAATGTGACACAAGGAGGGAAAATAATGCTGGAAGGAAATGAATGTAAAACAGCGCCTCAAAAGCTCGCATTACAACTGAGCTGCGGGGAGTAGGCTGTGCGTACTAATGATTATAGCCATGCTCTGGCAAAAGGGGGCTTAATGCATCTCGTGATGCATTGTAGCAAGCAAGTTATCACATGATTATGGATCCATAAAATCTGTTTAGTCTAAGAGACGAATGAATCTGGGGGAAGAAGGGTCCTTCGACTGGCAGAAAATTGGCAAATTGCAAAAAGTTTCGACCCATGTCAGCCTGCCCGGACTGCGCAGGCTGACATGGGTCGATGTTTTAGCGATGCATTAAGCCCCCTCTTCACAGAGCATAGCTCATAAATAATTACCTGGTAGGTATCAATGCTTGAAGGAAATTTATGCAAAACAGACCCTGTAAATATCGAAAAAAGAAATCTTTTCCAGTAACGAGCATATTCTCTTTGCATCAGCTGCTCTGATAAGCTGTCCGTATTTGCGCTATAAATGGTTAAAACCTTTCATTTTTTTTTTAAATTAACGTGCTGTCTGATCGTGGATCTATTTCCGTCCGCTTGTTTAACCAATCCTGTGAGATAACAATTTGCTATGGTATGAATCAAGGCCCCGGGGTATTGATTAGCGGTAGCAACGCTTGTAAATAGTGGTTTCATAAATTGTGAGCAAGCCAGCAGGGGCCCGCTGAAAAAAATGTATTTTTGACCAATCGCAATATACCATCTATTCATTCGTTATCAGCACCAAGAATTAGGTCAATAGCCAGCGCATTCAGCTACGCCGAAAAAAAAAAAAACTTGCAGAGTCTCAGTAGAATGTATTTTTAAGGTCGAGTCACTGACAAGAGTTTAAGTGAATGGGCGAGAAGTTTAACCCTTTACCTACTAGACAAGTTAAATGAATTTTTAAGCCAATAGTAAACTCCCAAATGTTGCTGTTTCAAACTTATTATTTGTAGAAAAAAAGATCTCCTTATCGGACAGTGTAGATCCAAGATCAGACTGCACAGAATGTGCAGTCTGATCTTGGATCTACACTGTCCGCAGCAGGTCAATGAGTCGTACTTAGCAGCCTAAGGGTTAATCATATTCTGTACTTCGGAGGTTGCAAGATGTAGGTTAGAATACTCGGCCTAACCCATTTTTTATCGGTAGAGCACCACGTGATTACTTACCTTTATGTTGTTGATACGAGATGTTTCAGGTCAAGATAAGTGGGTGTATTCGATTTCTCATCACCCGTATCCTGTTAAATAAATAAAATGAAACTTTCAAGTCGATAGTATATACCCAAAATTTGCTATTTCAAAGGTATTATTTTGGGGGAAAATATCTGCTATTCGGACAGTGTAGATCCAAGATCAGACTGCACAGAACGTGCAGTCTGATCTTGATCTACGTTGTCCGCAAAAGGTCATCATGTCGCGCTTAGTAGCGTAGGGATTAAAATCATTAGTTCTACCAACCGCAATCCCTTTCTTCCTCCCCCCCGCCCCGCCAAAAGAAAAGAGGAAAAATCGTATCATGTGATAACCCACGTGAGTTGTATCAATGGAATAAATCAGGGCCCGTATTCACCAACCATTCTTAAGAACGTTCTTTGTCTTGTTCTCCAGAAATGTCTACATTTGAAAGTAACACAACTTCTGATTGGCTAAACCATTAGCCAATCAGAAGTTGTGTTACTTTCAAATGTAGAAAATCTTGGAGAATAAGACTGAGAATACTCTTAAGAACGGTTGGTGAATACGGACCCTGGAGTAATCGTGATATATGAGCAATGCGCGGACTGCGTAGGCTGACCTGGGTCGCTACTTTTCTGCCGATGCCTTAAGCTCCCTTTTCACAGAGCATGCTTCATTTTTTTTTTTTTTAAGAATACCTCATTCATATCATCATAAATAAGTACTTGGATTGGCTATGGCGGTTCGGGTGTACCCTACAGATGTTTCGAGAGTTTTTGATATCGTTATCTACGAGTGTAGTTATCACTTGCTATTTGTCAACAACCATGGAAACCTTGTGAAAATACGAGTCATTTCTCGTGGGTAATAGTTCTCGCACATTATTATCAAAAAAAATCAAACACACATGAAATTTCAGCTTTCGTTTTTATTATTTACTTTTATTTTTCTTACTTTGGCTATGACATTATAATTAACAGATAACCAAGAGAGAAAAAAACGCTGTTAAAACTTCAAAGTGTGTAAAATGGCTCAGAATTTGGTCAGCTGTGTAAACATAGATAAATTACCAATGTATATGGTGTAAGGGATAAAGAAACTCAAGGGATTTGTCTTCATTTAAAACCGGAAACGACAGCACTGATTTCTTTGAAGGCTGTCAAAACAAAAATTAAATGCATTTTCTATCCGTCGTGATCTGTGCAACCTTGCAGCTGTCAGGAGCAACATTTGACATGAAGATACAAAAATGGTTCCATTTTCATGAGATAAAAATGACATGAGTTAAAAACTGGCTGAAAACGAGTATAGGTGTGTTTCAGAACCACTTTTGTAATAAAACGGCTAAAGAAGTTCAAATTTTTATTACAAATAGCCGTTTTATTACAAAAGTGGTTCTGACAGACGTATCTCTAACTGTGTACCTGGAATTTCTGAGAAGAATCATGATTATAAACTTTGCTTTCGTTCTTATTCATTTCGACAGGTTTTTTTTTTTTTTTTTTCTATTAAATTGTCTTTAAAACGTCGTTATTAATTGATGAATAAAATATACTTAAACTAAATTTCAGCTTCATAAGAATCTGTATTGGTGGAGGGAGTAGTTTTGACCGATAAAAATTATCTATGTGGACAAACTTGAAAGAGATTTAATGATCATTGAACATCTTTGAGCATAATTTTACACCAATCCCGTTTTTGGGTGTCATTTGCATTTATTGGTGTAGTTGTTAAAATTCAAAACACTGCAATCCTACAAAGTCCTACGCAGTCGTCACTGTTTCGATTTCACATAAAATCAAATTATGCTAATGGTGCAAACCAATTGATACAACCTGAACTCCATGACAGTGATAATTCCTGGTATACGACCTTGGATATGCGAGAAAGTGCGATTTTCCACTGTCGCTGACGTGGATGGGTCTATGCAATGACAAATTATAGTCAGTATTTTGTGTTTAAGAAGCACTTGTTTGTACCAGGTGTTTATCATAACTTTAAAACTTCGTTTTTAGCAATAATTTGTAGGCACATCTGATATTTTCAGTATTTTGGCACAATTATAAATTATCGCCTAATATCCGTTAACCTCTGCGACTGCTATTCAAGGAAGTGACATGAATACAAACCCTTGGTCTTCTACAAAACCAAACAGCACATCATATCTAAAGCAGCATCACGTGAAATTTTGTAACGGCCCATGACCGCCCATATCATCGGTACACCTCCACGTCGAGATACAAAAGCATTGTGAAATACACACAGCCTGTGACGTTCACCGACTACGGAGTCTAAACCCAAGTTTTTGGTAAATTTTGCTTTTATTTATTTTGAGTAAACTTTACTTACGTTGATAGGATCGACGGAAAGTCATCGGCTTCGAGAGATCCATATGTTACTTTTTGTCGATTGGCTGCGTGACTAGGTACGTGGCACTGCGTGGTGAATTTACTAGGGTGGAGTTTCCAATGTTTGTTAAATTACTTTTGAAGGAATTAAAAGT
Source organism: Tridacna gigas (assembly GCA_945859785.2). Lineage (NCBI taxonomy): Eukaryota > Metazoa > Mollusca > Bivalvia > Cardiida > Cardiidae > Tridacna > Tridacna gigas. The sequence goes on along the minus strand of OX244031.2, from coordinate 7,432,677 downwards.
AGTGGAGAGTATGACCGGGTTTGGAATGGAATTCCAGGTGTCAACTATCAGAATAACAAAGGTGTTCTTTCGTAAATGTGTTTTGGATGATTTTTAGCTCGGTTGTTTCAAAGAAAAATTCGAGTTACTGCCATAGCCCTGTCGTCATCTGCGTCGTCCTGTTGCAAAAGAATTGACAAGTTAAAATATCTCTCTTATTACTGAAGATATTTACTTTAAACTTGGACAAGTTGTTCACTATCAAAAGAGGAACCCATACTATAAGGACAGGTAACTATGAAAGTTCTTTGACACAGTCATGCCCCTTTTCCGACTTAGAATTTTCACTGAAAATCAAGCAACTGTAGCCGAGCGTTGGCACCCGCATGTATTGCTCTCTTAAATATTTTTAGACTTGTCATTTTAGTTCCGTTATAGGCTGCTAATTATAGCAGCTCTGTGTTGGATACGTTGTCAGTATTTTGTAAGGTCTTCTGGACTTGAATCCTAACTATCATATTATTTATTATGAAAATTCTGATTACGCTGTGGTATTATAATACAATTGAGCCGTGTTCTGGCAAAAGGGGTATAAATGCATCTCTGTAATACATGATACCAAGCAAGTCATCACATAATTAGGGAACCACTATATCTAACTACTACCTGAATCATAAGGTAGACTGGTCCTTTGACATACAGAAAACTGACCCATAGCGAAAAGTTTCGGCCCAGGTCAGCCTGCGCGGACTGCGCAGGCTGACCTGGGCCGATACTTTTCGCAGATGCATTAAGCCCCCTTTTCACAGAGGATGGGCCATGTATTTTTTCGTACCTCTTTATGTCCGAATGGAGAGACTCTGACTTTAGTCAGAATTTGAATTGAAATATTAAAGTTCGTTTCTATAGTTCTCCCACGTACAACCAAACAATCCATAGATTTAACGACTCTAAGAAATAAGTCTTTAGAAACCAGCTTGAGAAAAGGAGAAAAATGTTAACTAACATTTTCTCCCACTCTTAATGTTTTCTGCTCTTTCAAAGATATATTACACATTTGGAGCCAAATTTAAATTGCCGTCTACAAATGAGCCATGCTCCGTAATAAGGGGGTTTAATGCATGGGGGGGGGGGAAAGGTATCGACTCAGGTCAGCCTACGCAGTCTGTGCAGGCTGACGCGGGTCGAATTATGTCGCTGTTTGCAAAATTATGTGCATTTCAAAGGTGCAGTTTACCGCATTGTCATGATTCAGTCGGTTGACGCAAAATGTGGTTTTACAGATCCGTAATTATCTGATGACTCGCTTTGTATAATGCATCACGGAGATTCATTAAACGCGCTTTTTCCCAGAGCACGGCTTAAATTACGGAATCCTGTTTCCGCCATCCACTTTTCGACCTACGAGGAAATCGAAAAGTAAAGATTAGGCACACTAACTTCCACTTTTCTAGCAAAAAAGTTACCTCGAAAAGTCGAAAAGTTGAAGTTTTTGACCTGACAACTGTCAAAAAACTTTCGACTCTCCGACCTCACGTTTGTCTAGAAAAGTAAAAATTAGGAAGTACTAACTTCAACTTTTCGCGTTAAACTGCTAGGTCGAAAAGTAAAAAAGTGGAAGTTTTTCACATGATAATTGTCAATAAAACTTCCACTTTTCGACCTAGAAAAGTCGAAAAGTTGAAAAGTCGAAAAGTCGAAATTAGCCGATTTTCATGATTTCATGAGTATTGGACAGAAAATTATGCTTCTAGAGTGTACAAAATGTTTTTGTCTAAGAGCTTACTTGATGACCTTTTGGACAAGACGAGGACCATTTTCTGACTCGTCGAACTTGTCCTAGATATCATCAAGACAAATTTTCTGACCAACGATCTGACTAGCTTACCTAGTTCTTGACAATACGTGGCCTATTCTCGAAATCGTCCGAGATGTTATCGAGGCAAACATTCTTACTATTTCATGAGTATCGGACCGAAAGTGTGGCCTCTCGAGCGTACATATGGTAAAAGTTGACGACGGATGACGGACGACGGACACAGCACGATCACAAAAGCTCACCTTAAGACTACGTGCTGAGGCGAGCTAAAAATCATCATGATATCTTTCAAATCACATGAAATCCACCATTATTATCCGGTAGGTTGTAGCAGTTGTATGCCACCATAGTACCTACACAGTTTCTGTAAAGTAATATTTTGCTTTGGTTAATACGGGTCAGAAGACAATAAAAACATCAAGATAGATTAGATACATTATATTTGGACAACACAAAACACCCGTCTTTAAATATGAAAAGCATTTAAATAATAACGTTTTACCAACAATCCTCTCTCTGTCTCTCTCTTTTGGCCACATTTTGCTATAAAATTCTTTCAGATTGCTGATATTTTTACCTGAAAGAGAGACCAGGGTCCCTATTCACCAACCATTCTTCAGAATATTCTTAGTCTCACACTTTACGATTTTCTAAATTTGAAAGTGGCACAAATTCTGATTAGCTAAACCATTTGGTTTAGCCAATTAGAAGTTGTGTTACTTTTGAATTTATAAAAATCTTGAGAATAAGACTTAGAACGTTCTTATGAATGGCCCAGTTTATTTCAGGATATTGAACATTTTCGGTCTCAAAATTAGTCAGCAGGGCGTATTCATAATGTACATAATCTATAGCGCCCACACAAAATATAAACCTTAGGACCATTCAAGTGCCTCTCTTTTGCAGACAGTTTAGAGCATGATCGGAATGCACAAAACCTACAACCGGACCTTGTCTTTAGTTTTCCGCTCTCTCACTAAGCTGTCTCGATGAAAATGTCCATTGCATTTGTAAATTTGAGGATTAACTGTTTACCACGTGACAAAAAAGTAGACTTGTCCAAATTGAAAGCATTTGCAGACGACAATTGAAATGTAGCTTTAATGATGAATATTGAGATAGAGTAGAAAACATTGTGTGAAAAGGAGAAAATGCTGGTTACCAGCATTTTCTCCTTTTCCCACAATGATTTCAAAAGGCTTCTTTCTTGGGGTCGTTATAACTCGGGATTGTGTGGTAAAGGGTTAATCCTTTGTCAGACAACCATGTGTTTTTACGACCCCGATGAAGAAGGTTTGTGAAAACGCTGTCGGAAAAGGGGGAAATATAAATTACATCATTTGACCCTTATTTTAGTGGTCGACTACAAATGCTACCAATATGATAGAGTTCAAAACGCTGCGCATATTGCAAAAAGTGAAAGCGAGTTCAAAACGCTGTACATATTGCAAAAAGTAAAGGCGAGTTCAAAACGCTGTGCATATTGCAAAAAGTAAAAGCGAGTTCAAAACGCTGTACATATTGCAAAAAGTAAAGGCGAGTTCAAAACGCTGTACATATTGCAAAAAGTAAAGGCGAGTTCAAAACGCTGTACATATTGCAAAAAGTTAAGGCTTGACGTTGTTCTTGAAACTCTCCTTCAGCCACTCTACTTTGATATGTATTCAGTATTCAGGCGTTAAAAAAACCTTAGAGTCATGTTCGTTATCCATAATGTGGGTGGTATATATCAAGATCAGACTGCACAGAACGAGCAATCTGGTCTTGATTCTATACCGTCAGCTCGTTCAGTCAAGCCTAAAAGATAAAAAAACCTGGGTCTGTGTTCTTAATGTCCACCAACCATTTTAATAACATTCCTGGTCTTGTTCTCAAGAATTTTCTAAATTTGAAAAAAAAAAACACAACATTTGATAGGCTAAACCAAATGGCTTAGCCAATCAGAAGTTCTGTTACTTTCTAAATCTATAATTAGAATGTTTTTAAGAATGGTTGGTCAATACGGACCCTGAGTTCGTTGGTTTGTATTTTCAACCTTTGAAAGTAGTCGAGTTTATACAATTTGTCCTGACAAAGTGAAGGACTTTTTTGAAACCAGGCAAATCTGCCAATATGCGTATCTTGCACAATAAGAAAGCAATTTTCGCTGAGGGGAAATAAAGTATATCGGGTCAGTCATTACGACGAAGTTACGAAATTCGCTGTTAGAACTCTTGGTATATTCTGTACATTATTATCGTTATCGCTCTAAGCTCGGCATGTTCCGTATACAAAAGTATGGCAAGAAGTGGGCGGGCAAGATAAAATCACGCAGACATTTCAATCTTGAGAGATCCTCCATGTAAACCTTTTTGAGCTCTTTTCTTGTTTTCTTTTTCATGAAATAAGCTTACCAGTTACCTACTAATTAGATTTGCACTATTCGACTAAAGGACATCCCTTTATTCTATGAAGAATCAATATCAGTCACAATTCAACCCTTTACCAGACGACAAAATTTTAGCCTTGTCCAAAATGAAAGCATTTGCAGATGACAATTTCAAAGTGGCTCAAATGGTGCAATTTTTCTTTAATACGGTAGAAAACATTGTGGAAAAAAGGAGAAAATGCTGGTCACCAGCATTTTCTCTTTTTTCCACAATGTTTTCAAAAGTTTTCTTTCCCAAGGTAGTCCAAAGGCGGCATTGTGCACTAAAAGGTTAATGAACTATTGTGGCAATTTGAGTAATTCTCATTATGGGTATTTTTCCTTCCGTCACAAAGTTTTCAATGTCAAAAGTGGTTTATTGAAAGACAAATAAAGCTGGATGGTTTTTTTTTATCGTTAAATAAATATCTTCTGTCTCTATTGTTTTGTTCACATGACTGTGATCATTTGACAAGTTAATCCTTTACAAAACAAGTCCGAGTTTTAACGACCCTTGGAAAGAAAGCTTTGAAAAACATACTTGGGGAAAGAAAACAAAGGCTGGTTAGCAATATTTTCTCCTTTTCCCACAATATTTCTTACCCTAAAGTAAGTTTCGTCGATTGAGCCACCTTTAAGTAGTCGTCTTCAAATTGTTTCATTTTGGACAAGTCTACAATTTTGTGGTTTGGTAATAAATGACACAAGGAAAGTCAAAGTTATCCAGTACTTTAAACCCCTTTCACAATTGCTTTCCGACAAGTTTGCGACCGCCTGCAACACTTCTTTAGCAGTGTTTCACGTTCGCTCGTATGGTGTCTTGCGAACTGTCGCAGTAAAAGCAGCGTTGCAAGCGGTCACAACCTATCGCATTAGCACTTAAGCTGCTGAATAAATGAAACCCAAATTTCTACTCAATACTAAAAGCCCAAACATTGCAGTTTCAAAGTTGATTTCACCGGAAAGAAAATACCGTATCGGACTGTGTAGATCAAAGATCAGACTGTACGTTCTGTGCAGTCTGATCTTGATATACACTGTCCGCAAAAGGTCAGTGGGTCGCGATCAGCAGCTTAAGGGTTAGAATTTTGAACATGTTCAAAATCTGACGCGACTGCATGCGATCGAAATACTCACACTTGGTCGCACTAACAGTCGCACGAGTGTTGCACAACGTTACAAACCGTTGCACGACAAGATGCACTAGCTTGCTTGACTTTGATATTATATTTGATCACTCAGGCGTCGTGCAACACTCGCACGTGTATTCGGGAACTGTAACTACAAGTCGTAGGTTCGGTTGCGTTTTGAATGTGACTATTAGACATCACCTCTTGCAACATTTAACGACTTATAGAAAATTTACGCGACTATATTTAAGAGAAAAATAAGTCAGCAACTAAAAAGGTCTTTTGCACTTTGGAATGGAAGCTGCTGCCGCAAACTTCCGTTTTTTTTTTGCTTTGCGTTTCTTGCCTTTTTTTAACGAAATTTCGCTCGTTCCTCGGAATTCATCGTTGATTTGGCGAGATCCATATTTGGGCGGATATAAATCTCCTGTTCGTTGCACGTACATTCGTACGACCCATCTCATGATCCTACAACCAGTCTCAACCACACACACGACCCATTGCACGGTGTTTGGACAAATCGTACGACAGACAACGCCATCAGTCCCACCAGATGTATGGTTGACGCACAGGCCTTTGAAGCTCCATTTGTCTATCACGGAACACTGAAATTTTCCTTGGTCAATCATCGAACACTTTTGCATATTGATGCATCGCCTGTATATCACGGAATACTCCAATTGTCCTTTACACCGTTACTTTAAATAGCACATTGGCGACTGCCTCTATATTGTATTTAATGGGATATGCGATATAGAGGCAGTCGCCAATTAGTCTGGTACCCCGCCGTACTACAAGAGTACGGCAGGCAAAGCGCAATAATGCCACCCCACCCCCACCCCCACCCCCCTTGATAATATGCAGATGTAACGGCATACTGTTATTTCACAAGATCAAATCGGATCATAGGCTGCATTCAAAACAGATCGGTTGAAATAAAGTAATGAATGTGAGGTTTTTTAATTGTCGTCCTTATTTAGCAAGAAAAACTACAAATCAGAAATGCTTTAAGTATCCGAAATGTCAATATACCGATATAACGTCCGAAAACAGGGTTACCTTTAAAATGATTCATAGTTAACTTTATATTTAAACTATACCCCAACAGCACGTTTTAGATTCGGTAATGTATAGTTTGTACAAAATTGATCTCATTTTATTCACTGATCAAACTGGATCACATTAAATTGGGAAAAAAACAGGAACGCATATAGAGCTACGCTTGAGGATGCCATGGAGGCCGCCATTATTTCACTTTGTCTGACCCTATAGCGTAGCGGTAGGGGCAGGTAATCCAGACTGGTCGCCAATGTGCTATTTATAGTAACGGTGTCCGCTAAGGAAAATTTCGTTATCCCGTGATAGACCAATGAAATTTCAGTGGCCTGTGGTTGACGTCACACCAATCGCAGTTACTCGTGCAAAGCTCACAGGTAAAACGTACGATCGTTCGTAAGAGCATATACGCCTTTGTCTTGCAACGCTCACTTCCACCCGCTCTTGTTGAATGACTTCTATTGCAATTGTGAAAGCTGTTTGCGATCCATTGCGAGTGTAGCTTTTTGTAAGTCGATCATGCGACCAAATTGTTGCAATTAGTCGCACTCCAATTGTGAAAGGGGTTCCCATGATTCATTCAATTGTTAAGTCGAATTCACCTGCAGACCTCGTTTTTGTCTTGCTGCAAAGTTCTTTTGAAAACATTGTGAAAAAAATGTTGAAATCGCTAGAAACGTGCAATATCTCCAAAAACGACAATAGTTTCATACAACTCCAATAATTATTTCACTATCACGTTGTCTTTGATAAACACTACAGGAAAAGAAGAAAATGCCGCTTCCGAGGGTATTTTCCTTTTTCCTCATTGTTTCCAAAAGCGATCTTCGTTTGGGTCGCATCATCGCTTGGTTAAGTGTTAACCCTTAGGTAGCTAAGCGCGACTCACTGACCTTTTGCGGACCGTGTAGATCAAGATCAGACTGTACAGAACGTGCAGTCTGATCTTTGATCTACACTGTCCGATAAGGAGGTATCTTTCTCCATAAAATAAGCTTTAAATAGCATTATTCGAGTTTTTACGATCGGCTTGAAAATTTTGTGTTAGTTAATTAGCAGGATAAAGGTTAAACCAGATGACGTAATAGTGGTTTTGCATGTTGCTAATTTATCATTATCCTCGACTTGCACTTTGTCTCAAAACTCTTACAAAACAATGGAAATCTCAATCTACACAAACAATGGTAACTTCTTCAACACCCTCTTCTCTTCTCACTGCCAATATCGCCTTTGGCAGTCTTTGGCGGATGGCGTAGATCAAGATCAGACTGCACAATAAGTGCAGTCTGATCTTAGATCTACATCATCCGCTATCTGACACTAATCTTTGACCAAAATCAGCTTCAAAAGCAGCGAAAATATACTGTAAGACCTCGAGAAATGCCGAATCCATTTATTTGGTAGCGAAAGAGTTAACCCTTTACCACACTCCCGAGTTTTAACGACCCTGTAGAAAAAGCCTTTTGAAATCAAAGCCGTTGAAAACACTGGTGTGGCATTTGTCAAGGGAGCTATTGTGTGTAATCAATAATTTGAAAAATAAACAAGAGAAATTGTTTCAAAATATTCGCTTGAAAGTCAACCTACTATATAGTCATGCAAAATCCGTTAGAGAAAGGTGCTGTCTTATGGGACGAACAAGTCCGGGCGAACAAGCTCTGGGACGAATAAGCCCAGGAACGAACTGGTTTTGGGACGAACAAGCATGGTATGTGTGTATCATTCGGCCACTATAGAAGGCCATAGCGGATCAAGCTATTTTCGATAAAAAGGAAGTATTTCCACGATCGATGGCCTAATCCAATTTATTGTAGTACGCCATTTTCAATTTCATAACTGAGTGCAATCGAAACACTTATTTGTCTCAGAAAAATTGAGTTTAATTGGGTTAACTTCCTTCGGTTTTGCACAAACTACGATACATGATCTTCAAAATGCCGTATACGTAGAACTCATAGTGGCATTGTCTTCGACAAATGCCACAAAAACTGGGGGAGTAAAGGAAAAAAATAGTAGTAACCAGCATTTTCTCCTTTGTCCCACAATATTTTCTACCCTGACCTTCAGTTCATTTGCACCACTTTCAGATTTGTCACCTACAGATGTTTCGTTTGGGAAAGGGTGAAACTGGACAATACATGCTAAGTGCTTACCCGAACAATCCCGACTTTTAGCGAGTCTGAGCGACCCTGACGAAAGAGGCTTTAAAACATTGTGGGAATAGGAGAAAATGCTTGTAACCAGCATTTTCTCCTTTTCCGCACAATGTTTTCTACCCTTTCACAGACAAATCCTAAAATTTAAGTCATATCTAATTTGTCGTCTGCAAATGCTTTCAATATGGACAAGTCCAAAATTTTGTCGTCTGGTAGGGTTTGTACGATTTTCGAAAGAGTCCAGAGTTTTAACGGCCTGACAAAAGATGATTTTGAAAACATTGGTCACCAGCATTTTCTCCTTTTCCCACAATCTTTTCTACCCTTTCATAGACAAATCCGCCAAGCCCCGTAGCTCAGTCGGTAGCCTACAGGACTTGAGAACAGGAGGTCGCTGGTTCGATCCCCGGCTTGTACCAATTTCTTTCCGAGGATTGAAGATAGTCATTACGGCAGGATTCATTCCTCTCTCACCGCTGACCATTGTTTCGATGATGGTTATGTGGGAAAGCAGCCAGTGGCTTGGAAAGAATATTGTGCGGAGTACTGGTATAAGAAACTCCATGAAAGCATGGATAGGTGCACTGGCCGCCGCGATATAACTGAAATAATGTTGAAAACGGCGTTAAACACCATACAATCAATCAATCATAGACAAATCCTATCATGTTAGTCCTACCTAATTTGTCGTTTGCGTATGCTTTGAATTTGGACGGGTCTAAAATTTTATCGTCTGGTACATGATTAATTAAGATAAAAACTTCACAAGGTCCAAAGGATATCAGAATAAAGATAACGTATTCATGTCCCTACGCCTCGCAGATGTACTTGATTCTGTTGCAGCAGTCCAATTTTGAAAACATTGTGGCAAAGAGCTGGAGACCCATTTGCCACAATACTTTTACACCTATTTATGTATTAAACCTGTATGAACTCATGTTAACACTTAGACTTCTAAGCGCGGCTCAAAGACCTTTTGCGGACAGTGTAGATCAAGATCAGACTGCACAGAACGTGCAGTCTGATCTTGGATCTACACTGTCCGATAAGGAGATATTTTCCCCCCAAAAAATACCTTTGAAATAGCTACATGTGAGTTTTTACTATCAGCTTTAAAGTTTCATTTTACTTATTTCGCAGTTTAAGGGTTAATTATATACTGATTTCATTATGGATATAGTTTTTCCTTGTTGTTAAGAAGGCGAAAGGTTGTGAACGGAAACAATAAATTTAAAGACACACCTATAATCGTTTTTAGTCAGTTTAACCCATTTCATCTTTATTTTATGAAACTATAATTGTTCTTGTATCTTCATGCCAAATGTTGCCCCTCACGGCTGCAAGGTGATACAGATTACAACGGATAGAAGATGCATTTCATTCTTGGCAGCCATCAAAGAAATCACTGTTGTCGTTTCCGGTTTTAAATGAGGACAGATCCATTGAGTTTCTCTATCCTCTACAGCATATATATTGGTAATTTATATATGTTTACACGGCTGGCCAAATTATAAGCCATTCTAAAACTATCACGTTTAAACAGCGTTTTTATATCTTTGGCTGTAAGGGTGTATCTTTAAAGGTTATCAAAATGGGTTGTTGATATCTCTGAGAAGTGATAGGTCGTCATCCTTCATATAGCTTATATACAATCACTTACATTGCGAGTTTATACGAAACAGAACAGAATAGACACTTTATTCAGATGTATACATAGTTCACTGTCTTGTCAAAATATAAGTTTTCTTTCTACTGTACTGTCACATTTGTGTATAGATATATATAAATAAGTCATGTTCTGTGAAGAGGGGAATGAATAAATCTACAAGAAGTATCCACCCAGGTCAGCCTGCGCATTCCGCGCAGGCTGACCTGTGTCGAAACTTTTTGCTTTTGGTCAATTTTCTGTATTTCCAAGGGCCGGTTGATAAACAAAATGGGTTTTAAGGAGCCGTAAGTATGTGATAATTTGCTCGGTAAGATGCATCACGAAGATGTAGTATGCCCCCTTCTGCTGCAGCACGGTTCATGTTAAAGATACAATACTGTAGAAAAAGGTGTTTACCTGTGGTTACCATTCAGAAGAAGAAATAAAATAATTTACAAAAACAAATTTAAAAAAAACACGAACCTAATTTCTGAAACCAGACTGCAGGGAAAAAAAATGTACGGGCCATGCTCTGGCAAAAGAGGGTTTAATGCATCTCCATGATCCATTTCCCAAGCCAAGCCTGTCATCAGTTAACTATGGATTTATAAAATCCATTTTATCTACTCGCGAAAAGTAGCGTTCTGTACAAATTTTAATCGGTTCTACACTGTTTGCGAAACGGAGCGTTCTATACAAGTATGAATTTCGTTCTACACTGTACGCGCAAAGAAGTGATCTGTACAAGTATGAATTTGGTTGTAAACTGTCCGCGAAACGAAGCGATCTGTACAAATATAAATTTGGTTCTAAACTGTCCGTGAAAAGTAGCGTTCTGTACAAGTATGATTTAGTTCTACGCTGTCCGTGAAACAAAGAGGTCTGTACAAGTATGAATTTGATTCTACACAATCTGGGAATAGTAGTGTTCTGTACAAGTGTTAATTTGGTTCTACACTGTCTGCGAAACAAGCCTGTACAACCCTTGATATTGTTGTACACTATCCGCGAAGAGTAGCATTCTGTACAAGTATAAATTTGGTTCTACACTGTCCGCGAAAAAATTGTGTTCTGTGCAAATTCGAATTATGATCTAAACTGCCGGCAAAACGGAGCATTCTGCGCAAGCCTGAATTCTGTTTTACACTGTCCGCGAAAAGTAGCGTTCTGTTCAAGCCTGGATGTTATTGTACACTGCCCGCGAAACGGGACTTTCAATGCAAGTCTAACTTTTGTAGTGCGCCGTCCGCGAAAAGTAGCGTTCTGAAAAAGTCTGAATTTTGTTCTTTACGATCCTTGAAAAGTAGCGGTCTTTACCAGTCTGAATTTCGTACTACACTGTTCACAAAACGGAGTATTCTGCGCAAGCCTGGGTTTGTTCTACACTGTTCGCGAAACTGAGCGTTCTGTACAAGCTGGAATATTGTTGTACACTGTCCGCGAAACGGAGCGTCCTGTGGAAGTCACTTTCCGCGAAGCGGAGCGTTCTGTGCAAGTTTAAATTCCGATCTGCATTGTTTGCGGAACGGAGCGTTCTGTGCATAGCGAATTTTTATCTTCATCGTCCGCGAAACGGGGGCACTATGATGTTGAATCTTGAACTATACTGTCCGCGAAACGGAGCGTTCTCTGTACACTGAATTTTAAAAGCACAATCGACGGAATGAAGCATTCTGTACAGTTTTAAGTCGGATCTATACCTTCCACGTAAAGACAAGTATGTGGATGTCTAGAACTGGTAGCGGCACTGACTGGTACAAAACAACTAGAGGCCCTTGCGGGCCTGAATTGCTCTACTGACAATGGTTTTGCTTTTTTTTTTTCTAGCATACATTATGAATTCATGATCCAAAAAAAAAAAGAAAAAGACAAATACACCAAAAGAAGGGGGTGGGGCGTAGGGAGGTGTTGTTGCAACTGAGCTTAAACCCACTAAGACAGCAAACCTAGGCATGGTGAAATGAACAAATTGCTACTTTTCCCATACTGATAGTCGGATTTTCATCAGAGCCAATAGGATTCAAGCTGTTGATGATACAAAGCAACTGTGCAAGTTTCATGAAAATCCGATTACAAATGCCGACTTGATCGAGTAAACAAGAAATGGAAATTTTGAACTTTATGTGGCTACTTTTCCCATACTAATTGTCAGATTTTTTTCAAAATTAGTAGGGTTCAAGCTAGTCGTACAAGTTTCACGAAAATCCGACCACAAATGCAGACTTTATCGCATAAACAAGAAAAAGACTAACAGATAGACAGTCGGACGGACGACGGAAACCACGCCATAACATAAGCTCTGCTGTCTTATAGCCAGTAGAGCTAAAAAACGAAGCCACTGTTTCGTATCCTTGAGGTTAACGCTATACTGTTAACTTTTTTTCTATCGTTAAGTTCATCAACATCCCAACCCTTTATTCATCCATCTTAACACTTTAAGTTAACGCATTGCATACGACTTTTCTCGTCATCCGGTAAACCACCTTTGAAAATACTGTGGCTAGAGATGAAATTGCTGTTCAGTGCAGTCTGATCTTGATCTATCCCGTCAGCAAAGCCACTGTTTTGGCCTATCGCGCGGTAAGGTTAACATCAACAATTGCGAGTCTGAAAAGTTCAGGGAGAAAACCGCTTGTTGAGCAAAGAGCACAAAACTTGATAACTGCAAACGCCTCAATTAAAACCTGATATTGCAAAGGAGGGTTTCGCAATGCAGAGAAACGCTCGAGTGAGGGGCGTTTAAAATGTTTATAGAAATACTTGAATTTTAGATGGGTCTTTGGTATACGGTCATTCTTGGACGAGATTTCCGTAATCATAATAATTCAGCCATGCTCTGTAAAAAGGAGTGCTTATTACATCTGCAAAGAGTATCGACTCATGTAAGCCTGCGCAGTCCGCGCAGGCTGACATGGGTCGAAACTTTTCGCCATGGGTCAATTTTCTGCATGTCCAAAGACCAGTCTACCTCGAGATCCAGTCGATTATTAGCAAAACGGATTTTATGGATCCAAAATTATATGATGGCTTGGTTGGTATAATGCACCACGGAGATGAATCAAGCTCTCTTTTGCCAGAGCGTGGCTCAAATTATATACGAGCCATGCTCCGTGAAAAAGAGGCTTAATGCATCTGCGAAAAGTATCGACCCAGGTCAGCCTGCGCAGCCCGCGCAGGCTGACCTGGGCCGAAACTTTTCGCTATCGGCCAATATTCTGTATGTTCAGGGACCAGTCTACCTCATGAGTAAGTCGGTTGTTAAGATAAGCGGCTATTAGTAGATGATGGGTTGATCGGTATCATGCATCACGGAGATGCATTAAGCCCCCTTCTGCAAGAGCATGACTCAAATTACAGATATATCTAACAGTTACCAGTATAACCAACCACTTTATCGACGCAAGAAGGAAAGAATGTGAAAAACTGTTGGTTACTTCATGTTTAATTCTGTACCAAACGATAAAATTTTGCAGTCTGCCAAATTGAAAACATTTGCAGACAACAATTGTATGTAGCTCAAATGATGATTTCTGGCTTTGAGAGCAGGAAGAAAACATTGTGGAAAAAGGAGAAAATGCTGGTTTATCAGCATTTTCTCCTTTTTCCAATAATGTTTTGAAAAGCTTTCATCTCAAAGGTTGTTTTAACTCTTGATTGTGTCGTAAAGGGTTAAGTACACCATCATCATCATGATCATGATCATGATCATCATCATCATGATCATCATCAACAAAACAACAGCAGCAACAGCAGCAGCAACAACAACAACTTTTCAGTTTTGCAAATTTAAACACCTTGTTGCATAAGAAAATGTTATGTTCACAGAGATCAAATCTCATCCTATCATTATTTCAGATTTCCGCCAGTAATTATATCACTCCATTGAACAATGACAACAGTCGTGGTAAAACAACAGCCCATGGGCCAGCAGGGGATGCTGGTCGGTACAGTGGACGGACACAGAGAATGGTCCACTGGTTTGTTTGAATGTTTCACGGACATCAAATCTTGTAAGTAGACCCTGTATATTGTATGTTGTATGTACGAACGGCGGCCACTGAAACTTCATTGGTCTCTTACGGAATACCGAAGTTTTCATAGCTAGATCATCAGACACCGTTACTAAAAATAGCACATTGGCGCATCGCCTCTATATAGTATTATACGATAAAGAGACGATGGCCAATGCGCTATTTTTAGTAACAGTGAACAACGATCGACCAATGAAAATTCAGTGTTCCATGATAGCCCAAGGGGGCTTCAAAGGCCTGTGATTCGAGGGAGGAAGCACTCACATTCATTTCAAATAATTGAGTCATGCTCTGGCGAAATGGGTTTTAATGCACAGCTGTGAAGCATGATACCAAGCAAGTCATCATATAATTATGAATCCATAAAATCCATTTTCTCCAACAACTACGGACTACGGGATCCTGTTTCCGCCATCCACTTTTCGACCTACGAGGAACTCGAAAAGTAGAAATTAGGCACACTAACTTCCACTTTTCTAGCAAAAAAGTTACCTCGAAAAGTCGAAAAGTTGAAGTTTTTGACCTGACAATTGTCAAAAAACTTTCGACTTTTCGACCTCACGTTTGTCTAAAAAAGTAGAAATTAGGAAGTACTAACTTCAACTTTTCACGTTAAACTGCTAGGTCGAAAAGTAGAAAAGTGGAAGTTTTTCACATGACAATTGTCAATAAAACTTCCACTTTTCGACCTAGAAAAGTCGAAAAGTCGAAAAGTTGAAAAGTCGAAAAGTCGAAAAGTTGAAAAGTCGAAAAGTCGAAATTAGCCGATTAAAACTTCCACTTTTCTAGTTAGGATTAATTTTCCGTAGGATAAATTGGCCGCGTTATTATTCTAAATGTGCACCGGACAAATCCTTTTCTAACTTCAGAAGTGCCTGGATTTCTTTGTATGTGTAATTTTGCATGAAATAACAGCGTATGTCGTCGTCCAGAGTCATGTTTCGATTCCAGCATTTGTATTCGTCTGGATCCAAATACGAAGGACCGGTGACACAGGAATTTTTACCCCTACACCGGCTCCAACATTATTCGGTGCTGATAAACAAACATCCCGTGATAATCAGTCCTAACTAGAAAAGTGGAAGTTTTAATCGGCTAATTTCGACTTTTCGACTTTTCAACTTTTCTAGGTCGAAAAGTGGAAGTTTTATTGACAATTGTCATGTGAAAAACTTCCACTTTTCAATTTTTCTACCTAGCAGTTTAACGCGAAAAGTTGAAGTTAGTACTTCCTAATTTCTACTTTTCTAGACAAACGTGAGGTCGAAAAGTCGAAAGTTTTTTGACAATTGTCAGGTCAAAACTTCAACTTTTCGACTTTTCGAGGTAACTTTTTTGCTAGAAAAGTGGAAGTTAGTGTGCCTAATTTCTACTTTTCGAGTTCCTCGTAGGTCGAAAAGTGGATGGCGGAAACAGGATTCCGTAAACAACCGACTTAACCATGAGGTGGACTGATCCTTTGACAAGCATAAATTTTACAAATATCGGGGCAGGCTGTCATGGGTCGATACTTTTTGCAGATACATGTACATTAAGCCCTCTTTTCACAGAGCACGACTCTTCTTTTTCGCCACTTGTGAACATATATACAGTAAAACCTCAGTAATTCGTAGCGCAAGGGACCAGAGTATTTTATTCGAACAAAACGTAGTACGAATAAAAAAGTGTGGCTGTGTTCGGGTATTTTCGGTGCCGTAAATATACGGATATAGAAAATCAGATTTACGCAGCATATCTTGCAGTACTCTGCACTGGTTCCGACTATACATGTATATCTCCCGTTCCACCAACCTAAAGGCTTGATCTGATGTTATTTTTGTGATTGTTACTCCACTCACCTAGCGAAGAGACGTGTGAAAAACATAGGAGCAAGCTTCTGAAACGGGGGTAATATCACGTGATCATCTGATACAAGAAAGTTTACTTATCGTTTTTTTTTTTTTCGTCCATCTATAGATACTGTACATGTTTATCATAATAAACAAGCGAAACAAATTTATCCATTGTTTTTACGTTTGTTGAAATCCATCGGAGTGATTTCCCCTCCTAGAGATCAAATCACTCAGAGGACTTCAGACCGGGTCACCAGCAGAAAGACCGGAAAACACCAAATGGTGCTTTCCAGCATATTTAGGGAGTTAAGCCAAGTAAAAGGTAATATCCTGCCCCCATATCCGCAATGACTAGGTAATCATAATGAAATGAAAATGAAGCCCTTCTAACAGTTTACTATATGGTTTGCTTTTTTCCCGATTTTTTTTTTTTTGGAAGGGGATGGGGGGCGCTACGTGATGATTTTCGGCGATAAAAATGAAAAGGGATGATGTGGTAGCAGTGGTATTTTTCGGCGAGCACAGATTGATAACTTCTTTCACCAACACCCCTATTTAACATATAACCCTACTCTTTCGACGCTCTCTCCCTTTCGATATGTATTTTGCTGTATTTTGTGTGTTTTTCGGCGTTTTCCTGTGTTTTCCGGTCATACGGTGTTTTCCGGTCTTTCTAGTAATCGCTGCAGACCATTATACGTTTAGGCCTTGTCGGATGTTTGAAGGAATTTTGGAATTATTGTCCTTTTGATTGATTAATTGATGTGACAAAACAAATAACGCCTTTAATTACACTCGCGCACAGTTGACGACTGAATGATACCAGTCGACATTATCAATTAACAGGTGTGAAAATCAAGGTTGGTCACGGGTTTTCACACCTTCCTAAGTTTGCATGGGGATTAATTATATACCAATTAAAGGTAGGAGTTTGTGTTAAAAAAACTATTTTGGGGGCATGAAATACACTACGAATTACGGATCACCGACGTTCGAAGTACTCGGAGAAATTTAACAATGATAAAGAAGCATAAAAATCGGGACCGGAGATAGCATACGAACCAACACATACCTTCGAATAAGCGAAGTGTGAATTAACGAAATTCTACTGTACATAGTAAAATTAGTGTTGCACCCCCTGTATTTTTAACGTGTTTAATTTTCTGGCGTGAATGATATGAAATGGGTTGGAAATTAGAATCTGGCTGCTGTATACAAGAACAAACAAGTCTGTTGTCTCTGAAATGGAATGAACTGAGGTATCCCTTAACCTCATGGCAGCAGCTACTGATCGAGCTGTTTCAACCTCTCGCGAGAGGTGTGAGACAAAGACTGCAAGCTGTTTTGCATGCCCCGGGCGGAAGTACGCAATATTGCCTGATTTTGTGTGTCCATTCTCTGCAGGTCACTTTCAACCTGTCGTAAGTTTTGTTTCGACATTAAATTCCCTGTTTTAACCAAACTTAAACGCTTCTCGTTTTTCTTAAATTTGAAAGCAACATCTAGGCAAAAGATTCCCACTTACCATGAGGCCAAGGGATACCTCACACCAGTTCATTTTATGGGCAAAAGACGAGTCTGTTGGTGTATGCAGCAGCCGAATTCTAATTTCGACCCAATTTTATCTCATTCACGTCAGAAAATCAAACCCGGTAAAAAACACAGGTGGTGCAACACTAATTAGACCACGTATGTAGCGAGCTGACCAATCAGCGTTCAGTATTGTCATAGTATATATCGAAGATACAACTCCCGCAGTTGTATATCTGAATATACTATGCTAGTATATCCTGCACGTGAATTCAGACTTCTGTTTGCAATATCGAGTCGAGACAAAATGTAGCCTTCACGGTAAACCCTTTATCAGAAAATGACGACTTTTGACGACCCTTAGTTACAAGCCTTTTGAAAACGTTGTAGGAAAAGGAGAAAATGCTGTTAGCCAGCATTTTCTCCTTTTCCTACAATGTTTTCTACCCTTCCCAAATGAAATTTGGATTTTTCAGTCACATTTATTTTGTCGTTTGCTAAAACAGTCTGCGCGCTTTCGGGGCTAGTGATGCGTCATATAAGACAGGTCGAATCTTCGAAGAGTATGACATGCGCACACAACGGTTTGGTAAAGAATTAAACAATTTTGAAATTAGGTACAGTACTTCATTTGACAATTACAAAACATTTTAAAGTTCTCAATTTTTCCTTTTATTTTGACAAATAATGATTAAATTCCCCTCAGGGGGTACAAAAAATATAATCCGTGAAGGTAAAGGGTACCATCTAGTAAATCATGTCAATGAAATAATTTTTTAACTCTACCAAACGACAAAATTTCAGACTTGTCCAAATTCAAAGCATTTGCAGACGACAAAATAAACGTGACTCAAAAATTGAAACTTGTCAAGTTGAGTTACTGTAACTTCAGGATCATCTTTAAATAGCTCATTCAAATCAAAATCCAAATCAAATGATGCTTCCATTTTGTAAAAGAAAAAAACTTTTGTCTCATAAGCACATGTTCCTGGATTATGACATAAAAAGCACGAATGGTCACGTGGTCTAAGTGAGATAGAAAATCTCGTGCCGTGATATATGGGAAATATACACTCGCTAACGCTCGTGTATATTTCCCATATACCACGACACTCGTTTTCTATCCCTTACTTTTACTATGTATAATTTTCCGTGTTCACTAGAGGCTCAGTATATCAAAAGGATCAATTTCCCTCTATGCTTCACCAACCCTTAACCCTTTCCCAAACGACAAATTTTGGACTGGTCCAAATTGAAAGAGTTTGCAGACGACAATTTTAAATTTGATGAAAATGGCAGAAAGGTCTCAAAAAGGGTAGAAAACACGGTGGGAAAAGGAGAAATTGCTCGTTACGAGCAATTTCTCCTTTTCCCACAGTGTTTTCAAAAGACTTGTACGGCATACACGTGAAAACCAGGGCTTGTTTGGGAAAGGGTTAATGTAAATCAAGCAAAAAACCAACCATAGACAAAACAGAAAGATAATATTGACAGTGTCAAAGAAAAACTGAAGCAACTGGATTAATTGTGTGCGCCTATTACTTATTTCTTTTTATATCTCATAACTGCTGTTTGTCTGTCTGTCTGTCTGCCTGCCTGCCTGCCTGCCTGCCTGTCTGTCTCCTTCCCTTTACGAGATAGATTTGAAACATGGTAATCACACTTTTCTTCACGCATGGCAAACTGTTTATAAATGTTGTATTTCAAAATAGATCTGCCAAAAGAAAATAAACTTGTTTAATTCATGAGAAGAAAAATATTTCGTAACCATGGAGACAGGGGATGAAATTCCATTCTTACTTACTTCAACGTTTCACCAAGACGGGCATTACATTCCCTGTTCTGTATCATCTTTTGCGAACGGGTTGGATCAAGATCAGACTACACAAAACGAACAGTCTGGTCTTTGACAGCCACCATTCGCTGCAAAATTCGCTGTAAGATCTAAAACTGTAGAAATTTGTGAAAGAACTGAAGTTTCAAGGGGACTTAAGAAAATACAAACTGATTCATTTGGAAGTGAGGACGTAGACCCTTTACACCTATCCTAATGAATAAGTTAACCTTTATCCTGTTATAGAACTCAAATGAAACTTTCAAGTAGATGGTAAAAACCAAAATGTTGGTATTTCAAAGTTATCGGGGTCGGGGAAATATCTCCTTATCGGATAGTGTAGATCCAAGATCAGACTGCACGTTCTGTGCAGTCTGATCTTGATCTACACTGTCCGCAAAAGGTCAGTGGGTCGCGCTTAGCAGCCTAACGGTTGAATGATACCTTCAAGTCGATAGTGAAAAATCAAATGTTGCTATTTCAAATTTATTTTTGACGGAGCAATATCGTTCTGTGCAGTCTGATCTTAATCTACACTGTCCGCAAAAGGTCCTCGAGTCGCACTTAGCAGCTTACGGGCTGAGTCTTTACCAACCTTACAGGACAACCCTTTTTGACTTGACCAGTGTCCTAAGCATTTGCAAACGACAAATAAAACATGCCTCAAATGGTGGAAATTGTCTTGGAAAAGGGTAGAAAACATTGTGGAAAAGGAGGAAATGCTGGTTGCCAGCATTTTCTCCTTTTTCCCACAATGTTTTCAAAGGCCATTTTCCTCAAGGTCGTTAAAAATCGGGATTGCGCGGTAAGGGATAAATTTGCTAGACATTTTCTGTTTATGAAAAACAGGTAGTCTTCATGACGCTAAGCGCGGCCCGGTACGCTCTTTGCGGATATTTTAGATCAAGATCGGACTGTACAGAACGTGCAGTGTGATCTTAGATCTACAATGCTCGACAAAGTAAGATTTTCTCGGCAAAACGAGTTTTTCGTCCTTATCCTGCTAAATAAAACTTTTAAGTCAAAGTGAAAAACCCAAATTTTGCTATTTCAAAGGTGTTTTTTTTTTTGGGGGGGGGGGAATATCTCCTGATCGGACACTGTAGATCCAAGATCAGACTGCACGTTCTGTGCTGTCTGATCTTTATCCAAAAGGTCCTTTAGTCGCGCTTTGCAGCCTAAGGGTTAAATGAAACGGCCATATTTGTGGTTTGCCTGTTGGCTATAGATGTTCATCAAATTTATATAGCAATCTATAGGCTGCTGTAACATCTGCAAGGTTTTTTGATAAGTGAATCACACATATATCTGATTCTGTTATCTATATTCAGGCTGCACATTCTTTGCAGTATGATTTGGATTTACACTCTTATCATTTGTGCGTGTGTCCTTACGTAAATGTGGCATGGGAGCGGTAGTGTGTGCGCGTGGGTGCGTGCGTGTGCGTGAGTGTTTTGTGAGCACGTGTGTGTTGATGTGGGTGTGTGTAAATTGACGGATGCATATTTTTTCGGAGTGTTTATTATTGATATTTATGTAGTCTCATATACAGTGACGTGCGAACTAACGAAATTCTACTGTAATTCTTTTTTTTTAGAATGGCCTGATGTCTTTTTGAATATATTTTATGCATCTTAGTGAAAAACAGTTGTATTTGAATGAGACTTGAATGAAGAAAGAAACAAAAAAACAAGGAAGAAAGAAAGAAAGAAAGAAAAGAAAGAAAGCAAGAAAGAAAGAAAGAAAGAAAGAAAGGGAGGAGGGAGGGAGGGAAAGAAAAATAGAAAGAAAGAAAGAAAGAAAGGGAGGGGGACGGAGGGAGGGAGGAAGGAAGGAAGGAGAGAGGGGGACGGAGGGACGGAGGGAAGGAAGAAAGGAAGGAAGAGAGAGAGAGAGAGGAGGGAGGAAGGAAAGAAAGAAAGAAAGAAAGAAAGAGGGAGGGAGGGAGGGAGGGAGGGAGGGAGGGAGGAAGGAAGCAAGGAAGGAAAGAAAGAGAGAGGGGGGAGGGAAGAAGGAAGGAGAGAGAGAGAGAGAGAGAAGAAAGAAAGAAAGAAAGAAAGAAAGAAAGGAAGAAAGAAAGAAAGAAAGAAAGAATATAAATTTTGCAAGTACTCTCCTTAGCATGTCAACTCTTTACCGAACGACAAATTTTTCACCGGTCCAAATTGAAAGTATTTACTGACGACAAATTGAATGTATGTGAAATGATGGTTTCTCTCTATGATATGGGTAGAAAACATTGTGGGAAAAGCAGAAAATGCAGGTTACCAGCTTTTTCTTCTTGTCCTACAATGTTTTCAAAACTTTTCGTCTTCATGGTCCTTTAAACTTGGGATTATGAGGTAAAGGGTTAAGAATTTGGGACAAAAAAAAAATGTTGTTACTTAAACAACGCCGGATTGGGTTTCATATCCGCTCGAGATATTCCCCCCTTATCCAGCTAAGTAAGTGAAATGAAATTTTCAAACCGGTTGTAAAAACCTAAATAATGCCATTTCTAACTTAACTCTTTACCAAATGACAAAATTTTAGACCGGTCCAAATTCGAAGCATTTGCAGACGACAAAATGAATGTGACTGAAAAATAGAAATTCGTTTAGGGAAAGATAGAAAACGTTGTGGGAAAAGGAGAAAATGCTGGTTACCAGCATTTTCTCCTTTTCCCACAATGTTTTCAAAAGGCTTCTTTATCAGGGTCGTTAAAAGTCGGGATTGTGTGGTAAAGGGTTAAGAAAAATTCCCTTATCTAACAATGTAGATCCAAGATCAGACTGCACGTTCTGTGCAGTCTGATCTTCATCTACACTGTCCGCAAAAGGTCAGTGAGTCGCGCTTAGCAGCCCAAGCGTTAACTCTACCAAACGACAAAAGTTTTAGAATTTGTCCAAATTGAAAGCATTTGCAGACGACAAATCAAATTTGACTCAGATCACGACAATTGTCTTTGATTGGATTGAAAACATGGTGGGAAAAGGAGAAAATGCTGGTCACCAGCATTCTCTCCTTTTCCCACAATGTTTTCAAAAATCTTTTTCCTACGGATCGTTAAAACACGAGATTGTTTGATAATGGGTTAAGTCTGTCGGCGTCAAATATATAAGCTCGACCCTTTTTTGACTGCTGGAGATAGTCTACTGAAATTCGGACGGATTTTTCTCCTTATTGGCTTGTCTGTACAAGCGGACGGTAAAGATCTGAGATCAGACTGCACGTTCTTGTCTGATCTACATCGTTCCTGTTTTCGCCTATGGCTAGGGTTTAACTTTATCAATTCAATGCTACGTCGACACCAGTAGCCTTGGGAGAAGATCAAGATGAAACTGTATAGAACGTGCAGTCTGACCTAAGATCTAGACTGCCCGATACTTCTTTTTAAGCTGTGATCAAAAAATAACTTTCTTAGCAGGGGTTCTGTGTTTTTAGCTCTGAAAAACACGAACTTGTCATACATGTGAGCCATGCTCTTTGAAAAGGGGGCTTAATGCATCTGCAAAAAGTATCGACCCAGGTCAGCCTGCGCAGTCCGCGCAGGCTGACCTGGGTCGATACTTTTTGCTTTTGGTTAATTCTATGCATTCCAAAGGATGAGTCTAGCTCGAGATTCAGTTGGTTGTTAGACGAAATAGATTTTACGGATCTGTAATTCTGTAATGACTTGCTAGGTATAATAAATCAAGAAGATGCATTAAGCCCCTTTTGCCAGAGCATGGCTCATGTATATTGCAGCGACAAGTTTAAACTTTTCGATGTTGAATGCAATTTTACTTGCATTTTCGGGCAATGTATAACAAGATCAAACTGCATGGAACTTGCAGTCTGATCTTGGATTTACAAGGTCTGGTATTTGCAATTGTTTGAAAATGGTGGTGTTTAAAGCCCTTTCAACATCATCATAGTTATACTGCAGGGGCCAGAGCACCTATTCATGCTTTTCTGGAGTTCCTTTTACCATTACTTTGCCCAATCGTCTTTTCCAAGCGACTGCAGGCGCGTCGCGTGGTTTTGTACATTGGGGCGGCGAAGGACGGGGTGGGTGTGGGAGGGGTGTCCCCTCCCATTGCCTAAGAAAATTTTGAAATCTGTCAGGGAAATGCCGCCATTTCCTGGACTTCAAAACTTGCTGGGAGCTTTTTTTAATGTTGATTTTTTCTTAGATTTTTGGCATTTAGTTCATCTATACATGATTTATCTGAAGTATTATTAGATTATTCTGTGAATGGAAAACATGCTAGTCACAAGCCCATTCTCCTTTTCCAAGAATGTTTTTAAGATCCGGAAAACAGGGGTTTGTAGTTTGCTTTTGTACATACCTTATTGTAATGGAGCCTCGAGAACTATTTAAACCTTTGTGCGTGGAATGATCGTAGTTCTGGAGATTTCTTTCCAAAGGAACGCTTAGGAAACTTAAAGTCACGGGGCTAATTAGGTTCAGTCATGTTTACATATAGAAGATACGTAGAGGAATGAAGAAGAAATACTGGTTAAGGAATTTGCACGTTTTTGAGTACAAGTAATTATTTCTTATCAAACCTGCCGCCTTTTTTCATTGCTATAAAACACACATTTTAATTCTCAATTAAGCCTTTGACGGCTAATTAATTATTCAATCAAAGGTTCTCAGTTTGCGGCCGTTGTATAGTGTATATTCTTTTAAACCACACACTTAAACTCTTAAATAAGTTTTTGATGACTGATTAATTGGTCAAAGTTTCTCTGTTTGAAGGTGTTCTATACTGTGTATTGCCTAGGTCGGATTGTCACACTTTCACACTTAATCGACACAAAGGGAGAGTAGGTATACATGTCACGGTCGCCTTAGAAACCGATTACAGATATCCGCCGATTTCGCCGCTCCATTCAAAATGCAAGTTCTTAAACTAAATGTCAGAAATCTTACATTTTCATTGTACGAACTAAGCCTTTTTTGTGGAAATATTGGGGCGGCGATCGCCGCCCTTGCCGCCCCCGACGCGACGCCACTGGACTGGCAGCTTTAATTACACATAACCATCGTTAGAAAAAAAAATGGTTAGCAGTGAGGAGTGAATCCTGTCGCAATGACTATCGTCAACCCTCGAAGAGAAATTGGCCGAGTGGGGGATACGAACAAGCGAACACGCCCAGCCCCCCTCCAAACTGGTACCCGTTGTATCTCCCGTAACCGTCCGATAGTTGATACGAAGATCGATAACAGGCTGCCAGTTTACCCTAAACTAGTACCCGTTGTATCTCCCGTAACCGTCCGATAGATACGAAGATCGATAACAGGCTGCCAGTTTAAGTTTACCCCTAAACTGGTACCCGTTGTATCTCCCGTAGCCGTCCGATAGACAGATCGATAACAGGCTGCCAGTTTAAGTTTAACCCCCCCCCCCCCCCCCCCCCGGTTTCAAGTCGTTTATGTAACCGACTGAGTAACTGAAATCGGCTCTAGTGCGTATTCTAACAAGGAAATAAACCCTTCAAATTGACATGTCTATGTTTATTTCCCCCTCCCCACTTAACCCTTGATCTGCTAGATAACTTTACTCCTAGGCTGCTATGCGCGACTCAAGGACCTTTAGCGGACAGTGTACGTTAAGATCAGACTGCGCCGAACGTGCGGTCTGATCTCTGATCTACACTTTCCGCTAAGGAGGTGTTTTTTTTTTCCCATTAGAATAACTTTGAAAGAGCGAAATTCAGGTTTTTACTATCGGCTTGAGCAGTTTCTTTTAAGTTAGTTAGCAGGTTATGGTTAAATAACTAAGTTCAAACCGATGGTAAAATCCTGAATTTGGCTCTTTCAAAGTTTTTAAAAAAAAACATTGGAACATATGAAGACATTCCCGTTCATAAGTGATAGTAGCGTAGCATTTGTCACAATTTTCCCATTAACGGTGACTATTTTGTCTTTTTTTTTAAAAACCTGTCCGAAACAGTTGAAAAAAAATTACGATGGACAAACATTGAATGAACAGGAAACTATCATTTCACAAGAAAAGGATAACTCTGCATTCAAAACCTGTCAAAACTTTAACTCTTTACCAAACGACAAAATTTCAGACTCGTCCAAATTGAAAGCATTTGCAGACGACAAATTAAAAGTGACTGAAAAATTGTAATTTGTTTTTGGAAGGGTAGAAAACATTGTGGGAAAAGGAGAAAATGCTGGATACCAGCATTTTCTCCTTTTCCCACAATGTTTTCAAAAGACTTCTTTCTCAGGGTCGTTAAAAGTCGGGATTGTGTGGTAATGGGATAATAAGCATGTGGCCCATTATCAAACAATTTTGAGTTTTAGGCACCATGAGGCAGAGGGTTTTTGACAACATTGTGGGAAAAAGAGAAAATGCTGGTAACCAGCATTTTCTCTTTTTTCCACAATGTTTTCTTTCCTTTTTCAGTAAAGCCCATCATTGGAGTCAATGTAATTTGTCGCTTGCAGTGTCCTTTCAATATGAACGAGTTCAGAATTTTGCAGGGTGGTAAAGAGTAGTTTTAAAGTGTACTTTTTCGTGAAGGGTTTAGTTTGTATTATTAAGCGTATCGACTCCATCTTTAAGCCGTTTTCTCTACCCTATCAAAAGATTGTTCCAGGTTTTAGTTTTAAGACTCGTAGTCTAACTTGGCTAAAATCTTAGAACAACGATTTAATTAAAAGAGCGGTTGGTGAACTCGGTTCAATTTATATCTTTGTAAGTTGTACCACAGGCCTTTGAAGCTGTAGTGTTCCATCCCGAAATACCGAAATTTTCATTGCTCGTTCATGGACACTGCTACTAAAAATAGTACATTGAACACCGCCTCTGTATCGTGTATATCTTAAATCAAGATTACTATATTATAGTAATCTTGAGTTAGTATATATGCGATATAGAGGCAGCGCGCCAACGTGCTGTTTTAGTAAAAGTGTCCGTTGATCGAACATTGAAAAGTTTGAAGTTCCGTGATAGACCAAATGAAATTAAGTGGCCTGCGGGTATACGTGTATAATGGGGGCCAATCCTGTAAGTCAAATTATCTCCCTTGGCAGATAACAAGACTATAGGTAACTAAATAAAAGATTGGTCTTTACCTGTGGTCTTTATCTGTTTTACTTTGTTTTTATCCTTGATTCCCTTAGGGATGTTGCGATAAATATAATTTGATTTATTATATATATGTAAGGACTCCATGTAATTTTGAAGCAACTTTTATTCCCAATCAGAGGAAAGCGTATTTATCGTTTTGTAAATCAATCCGACCAGATTTAGTAGATATATAATCTCAAAAACATATCTGTGTGGTGCAAGAAAATCAAGGATAAAAACCAAGTAATTCCTTAACCAGGACCAATGTAGTACTGGAGAGGAATCAAGGGAAATAACTGAAGAATGCCCCCTCCCTTAACCCTTTCCCAAACAAGCCCTGGTTTTCACGTGTCTGCAGTACAAGTCTTTTGAAAACACTGTGGGAAAAGGAGAAATTGCTCGTAACGAGCAATTTTTCCTTTTCCCACAGTGTTTTCTACCCTTTTGGAGAACTGTCTGTCATTTTCATCAAAGTTAAAATTGTTGTCTGCAAACTCTTTCAATTTGGACCAGTCTAAAATTTATCGTTTGGGAAAGGGTTAAAAGAGTACTATAAATTTCAGGCCTTATGGGATGGTGCTGTTTGCCATGTACATTGTGCAACATTTCAAGTAGAGTCGGAGACTGCGCGTGCATGCCCATTTGTATCCAGGGATCAACCCTTGTACTCAGGACAAGAATCAGGACCCTTGGAGGGATTCATGTGAGTTATCATCCTTCTCCATTTATTTTTCTCTTTTTTTGTATGTGTATGTTCTTTCTTTTGGTGTTTTTTTCCCCCATTTAAAAGCTTCCAAACAGGAAATCAAAGTACTATAAATAGATACACCTACGTAACATGTAGCAAATCCCAGCTGCATTAACTCTCACTGGACAGGGAACCCTTATCATTCCTTCAGTCATTCATTGTTTAGATCATTGTGTACAGTTAAACTGTTATGTTAAACTGTTATTTTACGTTTAGAATATTAACCCTTTACCACACAATCCAGAGTTTTAATGACGCTCGGGAAGAATCCCTGGTAACCAGCATTTTCTCCTTTTCCCACATTGTTTTCTGCCTTTTTGGAATCAGGTTTCATCAATTCATCCATTTTAAATTGGTGGTCTGTAACAGCTTTGAATTTCGTTTCGTAAAAAGTTAAATAGTTCACTACATCTTGCACTATTGGATACTGACTTATTGACTGTGTGGTGTTTAACGCCGTTTTCAACATTATTTAGGTGATATCATGAAGGCCAATGATCCCATCCATGCTTTCCTGGAGTTTCTTTTATCAGCACCACCGCGACTCAGTGACCTTTTGTGGACAGTGTGTATCAACATCAGACTGCACAGAACAGCAGTCCAAAATGTAACTTCGAAATAGCAATATTCAGGTGTTTACCATTGGCTTGAAAGTTTCATTTAAATTTTTTGCTTGGTATCATGCATCACGGAGATGCATTAAGCACCCTTTTGCCAGAGCCTGGCTCAAGTATTTAACTATAGCAGCTGTCAAATTTTGAATATATTGTAGCAAACGGTGAAATTACTTTAAAGAAGTAATAAATCTGTTTACCAGATTTTTATCTCTATACCTGTTCCTTAACCCTTATCCTGCTGAATAACTTAAATGAAACTTTCAAGCCTGTAGTAAAAACCAAAATAATGCTATTACAAATTTAGTTTTTGAACAAAAGAATCTCCGTATCGGACAGTGTAGATCCAAGATCAGACTGCACGTTCTGTGCAGTCTTATCTTGATCTACGCTGTCCGCAAAAGGTTAGTGAGTCGCGCTTCGCAGCTTATGGGTTAACGCTTATCCTGCTATAGAAGTTAAATGAATCTTAAGCTGAATGTAAAAGATATTTTAGGTGAAAATGTCTCCTTATCCGACAGTGTAGATCCAAGATCAGACTACATGTTCTGTGCAGTCTGATCTTGATCTACAGTTTCCGTAAAAGGTCGGTGAGTTGCTGTCATCAGCCATAGGGTTAATTCCTATCGATCATTCAAATCTTGAAAAAACAAAAAATTAAAGTACCTGCCCAGCACCGGTTGGACAGTCGGCAGCGTTCAGGACTTCAGAACAGGGGTCGCGGGTTCGAATACCCAGCTCGGCTAATTTCTTTCCGAGGATTGATTATAGTCATTGCGACAGGATTCATTTCTCTCTCACCGCTGACCATTTTTTCGACGATGGTTATGTTGGTCAGGAGCCAGTGGCTTGCGAAGAATATTGTGCATAGTACTGGTAACAGAAACTCCAGGAAAGCATGGATAGGTGCACTGGCAACCGCGATAGAACAGAAATAATGCTGAAAAGAGCTTTAAAAATCGTACAATGAATCGATCATTCAATGTATCTGCTTTCAGTTTAGATCAAAATCAGACAGCATAGGACATGGAATCGGATCTTGGATCTATGTCATCGACTATTTTATTCAGATTTATGACCAAAACATTTTTTTTTTTTTTTTTATTTGCATTAAGTATGAACCACGCTCTGTGAATAGGGTGTTTAACGCATCTGCGTAAAGTATCGATTCAGGTCAGTCCGACCTGTGTAGAAAATTTTTGCTTTATGTCAATTCTCTGCATGTACAATGACCATTCTACCTCATACTTCAGCGGGTTATTAGACGAAAGGGATTCTGTAGATCTATAATCCTTTCCCAAACAAACCCTAGTTTTCACGTGTCTGCTGTACAAGTCTTTTGAAAACACTGCGGGAAAAGAAGAAATTGCTCGAGACGAGCAATTTCTCCTTTTCCCACAGTGTTTTCTACCCTTTTGGAGAACTTTCTGTCATTTTCATCAAATTTAAAATTGTTGTCTGCAAACTCTTTCACTTTGGACCAGTCTAAAATTTATCGTTTGGGAAAGGGATAATCATATGATAACTTGTTTGGTGTAATGCAGCAAAGAGATGCATTTAACCCCTTTTGCCAGGGTGTGACTCATATGTATTTTTTTTACCTCGTCAAAAATTGATCTATTATTTTGACGGCAAATACTCTTCATCGATGCGGATGCAAAGCACAGGGCCACAAGTTAAAGGGTTATTTTTCCCACCTTTTTTTTTTTTCTAATTTCAGGGCTCCATCTGCAACGACTGCTTGGTGGTATCGTTTTGCGGCGCATGCGCAGTCTGCCAAATGCAAAGAGAGTTGGACAACATGGGGCTTTAAGCCACTTAACAACGATACAAATCCTATACATCATGATAGACAATTTTAAATGAACAAATACAGCAGCTATCCTTAGAACATCGTGACAATTTGATAAGTTGCTATTTACAGGATGAATAATTTCTAAATTTGTCAGTATGTTTCTTCTATGTGTATCACATTTTTGTATTTCATTTTTTTTTTTTTTGTTCCTGAACTTAGGTGCCAATTTGAGCAAACATTCGAAATTCATTTCTAATCTAAAACTCCATGACAGCCAATCTGGTTGGTTGAGACATTCTGTCTCGGCCAATCACATGGCTACTCATAGAAGTTAGAATTAGAACAGAATTGGTTAATTCGCACATTCCAGCGGATATCTACAGCTCTACTTTTCCTATCACAAAGAAGTTGGCATAATTTAGGGAGTTGTTAAGAGGCTAGACACACGCGTATAAAATTTACAACTGAGGTGATATAAAGTTAATTCTAAACAAATAAAGTTCTGTAACAAATCTGCAGCAGATCACAAATTAACTGGCGTCCTAAAGTCAAAATATGAGTAATCAAAGGAAACAAATGTTTAAATAGCGTGTGCGAGGCAGTGGACATGCGCATATATATCGATTTATGTAAAGCTGTTGGCATATGTGCAGCTATTTCAGTTAATGATATGCATATAAGACGCTATGGTAATTTAGTATTTGACAGGTTTTATTTATTTAACTTACACAATTACAAACATGTAACAGATTCTTTTCTTTTATATATAATCACTAGTATTCTAATAAAGTTTACATGAAACTCGTTGTTAAAGAATTTTATTGGCGGTCAGCCCTTCTCTTAGTCTGGTCGTTCATTAACTCTTCACCAAACGACAAAATTTTAGACTAGTCCAAATTGAAAATATTTACAGACGGCATGATAAATGTGACTGAAAAATTGAAATTTCTTTTCGGAGGGGTAGGAAACATTTTTGGAAAAGGAGAAAATGCTGGTTACCAACATTTTCTACTTTTCCAACAATGTTTTCAAAAGGCTTCTTTCTCGGGGTCGTTAAAAGTCGGGATTGTGTGGTGAAGGGTTAATCTTTGCTGTTACTGGAGGTCCTGCGAGGCTCAGTGGTAAAAATATGTGAGAAAAGTAGTCAGTGCCTTTGGAAAGAAAGTTGTGTCAGTACTGGTGTGAGAAAGCCAGAAAACACATGGGTGCGTCACTAACCGCCATGATATGACCTGGGTCCGTATTCACCAACCATTCATAAGAACATTTTTGGTATTAATCTCCATAATTTTTTAAATTTGAAAGTAACACTTCTTTCTGATTGCAATTAAAGTTGTGTTACTTTCAAATTTAGAAATCTTGGAGATTAAGACTGAGAATATTTTTAAGAATGGTTAGCATTATCTCCCGCTAGATGGCATTCTACAAATACACATCTATCTAATTTGGGCATCCTGGGTACAGAAGCGGAGTAATTTTTCAAAACAACAACTGAATTTCAAATAAAATAAACGTTTACTCAATAAAAAGCTACCTGGTGCCATTCATTCAGCTATGATCGGCTAACATGTAACCTATGCACCGACCATTTATTAGAACAGCCCCTACATGCTTTGGTAATAGGCTACTAGCTTCAATATAAGCCTTACTTTTCCCTGGTATACGGGGGATGGGTGATGCGTCATATAAGACAGGTCGAATCTTCGAAGAATATGACATGCGCAGACAACGGAATGGTTGGTGAATACGGACACTGAGCTGTTAAAATGGCGATAAATTCCAGTACAAACAAACCAAACCAATCAGTGGTAAAAGTGTGGTACTCCTAATCTGGCGGCTCATGTTTGAGCCTCACTACAAGCACTGGGTTTTTCGTGGGAGTGCCGTTAGGCAAGACAAACCCAGAGCCCCAGCCTAGTACTGTGGAATCCGGGACATACATGAATAAGCGAGCTGTCACCGTGATATTGACTGGAATAATGTTGAAAGCAGCGTTAAAAAAAAAAAAAAAAAAAAATTGAAATCAATTTGCTGTTACTGAAGAGCAAGCATATCACATTATTACATACTTACACGCCAAATGTTCCGTGTTTTTACGACTCCAAGAAAGAAGGCTTTGAAAACATTGTGGGAAATAGAGAAAATGGTGGAAATGCTGGTAACCAACATTTTCTTCGTTTCAAATTTCCTGTCCTCTGAAGACAAATCGCATCATTTAAGCCACATTTTATTTGTCGTCTGGTAAACGCTTTTGATATGGACCAGTCTAAAATTTTGTCAACTAGTAAAAGAATCACATTAATTAACTCATAAAAATTTAGTTCCTAGAGCAAATTTGCAGGGGAATTTGTGAAAGTATTCGAGTAACGTTCTGTAAAATGCTTTTCAATGCATCTGGAAAAAGTATCGACCATGTCAGCCTCCGCAGTCCGCGCAGGCTGACCTGAGTCAAAACGTATTTGCTGTTGGTAAATTTTCCGTATGGTGTAGGACCTACGTCATCATTCAGTCGGTTTTCGACTAAATGGACCCATTAATTATGTAACGACTTGAAAATGCATTAAACTCGCTTTTCCCAGAACGCAGCTCATTTGCATCGTAATGGATAATCATCAACAAGTGGCGTTTTTAACACAGATATACATCTATGAATATGTGACGGCATCAGAAGTGGCATGTAAATGATCTGTCGTAATAGGCCTACAGTCAAAAATGCGACTGGTGATGAATTAACTAGATCTACTTATTAAGTATCATGATATTTGAAAAATTAGTTTATCATCTGATGATGTACATATGAGCAATGCTCTGGCAACAGGGGGTTTGATACATCTCTGTTACGCATTATATTCGAGATTCTTTTCACTGCTCAAAATAGAACTTTATGTAATAAAAAAGACAGAGACTCTTATCATTTATAAAGTTTTGTTCATCTGTTTTATTACACATAGATCTATGTAGCCTAAATGCGATGACTGTGAAATAAAACAGTGGTGAATCTTTACTTTTTTTCGAAACAGTAGATCTAGCTAAACCAATTCGTGAATCTAAAAAAAGATTTTTTTTCCCGAAACTGTAGCCAAGTCTTGAGCGCGAAAACGAGGTGGACTAACATGCTGTTCATAAGTGACGTCATAAAGCCATGACGTCATAATATCATATCCACATCCATCTTGGTTTATACTTTGACCTTGGATGCTAGAGGTTTGTATTGTCTTATTTTATATTTAAGCGCAATAAAGTTACATTACAAATATGTTACTTAGAACAGAATTTTACCCTTTTTTTGTTGTTTCTAGACAGTATGGTCCATGTTACCGTTGCTAATTTGAACAGGTGCAGGATCTTTCAAATGAAGCAGGGCTGCTCGGGCTAAAATAATGTCCATGGCCCCATTCGCTTTAAAATGATTTGTTTTTCATAGCCTAAAAAAATTCACATGAGAACCTAATTTCCGCTTTCTTCCACTGGTTTTTCTTTCCCCCCACCCGCCCCAAGTTTATTAAATAAATGGACCATGCTCTGTGATAAGCGGGCTTAATGCATCTGCAAAAAAACCAAAACAAAAAAAAAAAAAAAAAAACGACTAATGTGAGCCTGTGCACAGTCCGCGCAGGCTGTCCATGGGTCGAAACTTTTTGCTAGATCTACTCGTAAATTTTCTGCATGTCTAAGGACTCTTCTACCTCACGATGCA
This sequence comes from Tridacna gigas, assembly GCA_945859785.2. Lineage (NCBI taxonomy): Eukaryota > Metazoa > Mollusca > Bivalvia > Cardiida > Cardiidae > Tridacna > Tridacna gigas. The sequence goes on along the minus strand of OX244031.2, from coordinate 7,399,349 downwards.
GTCGGTTGTTAGATAAAATGGATTTCATGATGCTTTGTAGAATGCATCGTGGAAATGCATTAAGCTCCCTTTTACTAGGACATGCCTCAAATAGATTGAAATCAAATTACAGTGCGTACTTTGTGTTATTCCTTTCCCAAACGACAGATTTTGGACTGGTCCAAATTGAAAGAGTTTGCAGACGACAATTTCAAATTTGATGAAACTAGCAGAAAGTTATCAAAAAGGGTAGAAAACACTGTGGGAAAAGGAGAAATTGCTCGTAACGAGCAATTTCTCCTTTTCCCACAGTGTTTTCAAAAGACTTGTACTGCAGACACGTGAAAACCAGGGCTTGTTTGGGAAAGGTTTAATTCAACATAAATTCAAATACTCCTTATCTTTCCAGAGACTGACAATTTACAATGGCTACAGTAACAACACAACCTATAGCGGGTGGGGCCCCTGCAATTGAGGGTACCAGGGACTGGTCAAACTCACTTTTTTCCTGTTTCAACGACCTAGGGACATGTTAGTATATCTTGTTAGTTGCATCAACGCAGGACAAATATATCTAGTCTACTGGTAATCCATTTGGTCATTTAGAAATGACCCCTTCAAAGTGTTGTTATATTGTAAGTAACTGCACAGAACGTACAGTCTGATCTTGATATCTACAATGCCCGATTTGGTCATAATTTTTCCGGCACACTGGGCTCTGAAATTGCAATTGTTTGGTTTTCACTTTTGGAAATATTCCTTAGATCTATGTCCGATAAATGCAAAATATGATCCATGCTTTTTAAAGATGACGCCTGTATAAGCTTGGATCGAGCATGCGCATGCGCCGAAATACAAAGTATGCAGATTTTGGATTCACTGAATAAACAAGCCTTGGCTCTCAGCATTAAGTGCATTGACATAATTTTCTTTTTCTTAGCTGCTTACGTCCTGTTCTGCAGACCATGTGCTCTATGCAACACATCTAAACGTTTGGGAGACCACAGCTGCATGCCTCTATGTGTTCCCTCTGCTGATCTGGTAATGCGAACGAGATTGAGAACACTGGCTGGAATCCGTGTAAGTTGAAAAATCTGTACCTGCCTTAACTCTTTACCAAACGACAAAATTATAGACCTGTCAAAATCGAAAGCATTTGCAGACGACAAAATAATTACGACTAAAAATTTTTTTTTTTGGAAGGGAAGAAGACATTGTGGGAAAAGGAGTAAATGCTGGTTACCAGCATTTTCTCCTTTTCCCACAATGTTTTCAAAAGGTTTCTTTCCCATGGTCGTCAAAAGTCGGCATTGTGCATTACAGGGTTAACTCTTTACCAGGCAACAAAACTATAAACTTGTCTAATTTGAAAAGCATACGGAAGGGACAAATTTGATGAATATCAAATGATATTTTTTCTTTGAAATAGTAGAAACTAGAAAACATTGTGCTGGTTACCAGCATTTTCCCTTATTCCTGAAATGTTTTCAAAAGTCTTCTTCATCAGGGTCATGTGGTAAAGGGTCCATCACATAGTAAAACAAGCACATATAGTAGAAATTTCAATGTTGGAAAGTTACAGCGATATGTATTTGTCCATCAAGAGTATATATAATGATCAACACCCATTCTGAAAGTAGTGTTCCACTTTGAATCATCAAAACTAGCTGTGGGTTGCTGAGAACAAATATGAGCATGCTCTGTGAAAAAGGGCTTAGTGCATCTGCAAAGAGTATCGACCCAGGTTAGCCTGTGCAGTCGGCATACGCTGACCTGGGTTGAAACTTTTTGGTACTAGTGAATTTTCTGCATGTCAAAAGACCAGGGTCCGTATTCACCAACCATTCTTAAGAACGTTCTCAGTCTTATTCTCCAGGATTTTCTAAATTTGAAAGTCAAACAACTTCTGATTGGCTAAACCAAATGGTTTAGCCAATCAGAGGTTGTGTTAGTTTCAAATGTTGCAAATCTTGGAGAATAAGACAAAGAATGTTCTTAAGAATGGTTGGTGAATACAGGGTCTGTGTATCCCATGATTCAGTCAGCTGTTATAGGAAACAGATTTTATGGATCCATAATTATATGCTGACTGGCTTATGTATCATGCATCACAGAATTGCATCAAAACCCCTTTTCCAACAGCATGGCTTATATCCATTTGACAGTGGACAAAAATAAGACAGAAGGAAGGAAATGGTGTCCATAATACATGCTCAATTGAATTTTAGGAGATATCTGGCTGAAACAGCTTTGGACTTACAACTCTCGGCTACTTGATATGCACATGTATCTGTATCTATTTTTCATTTAAGTCTTTACCAAACAACAGTACTTTAGACTTGCTCACATTGAAAACATTTACAAATGGCAATTGAAATGTGGCCTATATGATGAAATATGTGTCTGAAAGAGCAGAAAATATTGTGGGGAAAAGGAGAAAATGCTGATTACCAGCATTTTCTCCTTTTTCCAATGTTTTCAAAAGGCTCATTTTCAGGGCCGCTAAAACTCGGTTTTCTGTGGTAAAGAGCTGATTTCATCACTCTAAATTTTTTAGCACAGCTGATATTTGATGGTGAACTACAGTATGTATTATCTTCATAATGAAAATGATAAACTCCCTTTTGATAATTCCACAGCATCTAAAAAGGTTAAAGATACACCCTTACAGCAAGAGAGAAAAAAACCCTTTAAAAACTTTAAAGTATGTAGAATGGCTAAGAATTTAGTCAGCTGTGTAAACACAGATAAATTACCAAAAAAAAAAATGGTATTAGGGATAGAGAAACTCAAGAGATTTGTCCTTGTTCAAAACCGGAAATGACAACAGTGATTTCTTTGAGGGCCTCCATAAAATGAAATGTATTTTCTATCTGTTGTAAACTGTGCTAACTTGCAGCTGTAAGGGGCAACATTCAGCATGAAGAGACAAAATTGATTATAGTTTCATAAAATAAACATGAAATGGGTTAAAAACTGACTGAAAACAAGTATAGATGTATCTTTAAGAATAATGTTCCAAATTCTGCAACTTTAAATCTATCATTTGTTTTTCAGGGAACCATCTGTAATGACTGTTTGACCATGACCTTATGCAATGCCTGTGCCATGTGCCAGATGATTAGGGAGCTTGACCAGATTGGATTGTAAAAGAAACTTATTTCAAACCAAACAATGACATATTTTTTTTCTTTAAGCGTTTTGTTAAAATATTGTTTGGTATAGAAAACTCACCATACATATGAAAGAAAAAATACAATGATAGAGTATCACTTTACACTGAGTTTATCCTTGTTATTTACAAACACAAAATCCTTGCAAATGCTGGGAAACAAAATTAATTCTATAATTTGTTTTCCCAATTTTGATGTACTGTCCAGGGTCTGTATTCACCAACCTTTGTATATCATTCTTGAGTCTAATTCTATATATAGAAAGTAACACAACTTTTATATTTAGAAAGTAACACAACCATTTGGTTTTGCGAATCAGAAGTTTTGTTACTTTAAAATTTAGAAAATTCTTGAGATTAAGGCTAACAATGTTAAGAATGGGTGGTGAATACAGACCCGGGATTCTCATAAAAGAAAACAGGGCAGTATTTCCAAGTGAAAGAAAAGAATGACTGTATTGGAGAGATCAGGGACCATTTGACAATTATAAACCTTGAACAGTTCTTATTCTAAATTCAAATGCCAGCAAGCTGATTGGTTGTGACATCCCATCTCAGCCGATCAAATGAATGTAGAGTTAACCCTTTACCACACAATCCCAACTTTTAATGACCCTGAGGAAAGAGCCTCTTGAAAACATTGTGGGAAGTGGAGAAAATGCTGGTAACCAGCATTTTCTCCTTTTTCCACAATGTTTCTACCCTACCAGGGAAAACTAACAACATTTTGGCCAGATTTAATTTGTAGTCTGCAAATGCTTTCCATGTACTGGTTGGTACAAATGGCCCAAGATATGCCTAAACATAGAAGAAATGCTTCTGATTTACCTTAGAGTACTACTGGAGTTTAGACACTCACCTAGGTCCTGACTGATTGATTGTATGGTATGTCATGCCCTTTTTAACATTATTTCAGTTATATCTCGGCAGCTAGCCCATCTATCTATGCTTTCCTACAGATTCTTTTACCAGCAAATAGCACAATATTCTTCCCAAGCCAGGGGCTGCTTTCCCGCATAACCATCATTGAAACAATGATCAGCGGTGAGAGAGGAATAAATCCTGTGGCAATGACTATCATCAATCCTCAGAAAGAAATTGGCTGAGCTGGGAATTTGAACCAGAAACCCTGTGTTCACAATTCCTGTACACTACCTACTGCACTACCGAGACTTGGCCATAGGTCCTGAAGAAGGGACACTGCCTTTAATATTACAGCTCATTTTGAGATCTGAACTTTAGTGTCTGAGGTCTGATACCCATGCCCTATAAACTCTTGACAAAATGGCATTTAGGCCTATATCCACCAACCATCCTCACTATTGATCACTCATAGTCTAATTCTCAAATTCTGATTGGCTAAACCATTCTTAGCCATTTAGGAATTACCGTATATTAACCCTTTACCAGATGACAAAATTTCAGCCTTGTCCAAATTGAAAGCATTTGTAGGTGACAATTTCAGTGTGGCTGAAATGGTGCAAGTTTTTTTCAACAGGGCAGAAAACATTGTAGGAAAAGGAGAAAATGCTGGTTACCAACATTTTCTCCTTGTCCAACAATGTTTTCAAAAGGTTTCTTTCCCAGGGTCGTTAAAACTCCAGATTGTGTGGTAAAGGGTTAATGTGTTTTTGCAGACACTGCAGAACCAAGAGCAGACTGACCTTTCTATATAGTTCTAATGTCTCTCACAGAATCAATTCCTCTTATCAGATCTGAGGCTTTTTCAGCTATCATGATTATGGGAGCATTTGTGTTTCCTGACACAATTGTTGGCATCACAGAGGCATCTACCACTCTAAGACCATAAACTCCTTTTACTCTGTCAATCAAAAAGTATTATTTGTGGTTTAACCAGGGCTTGTTTGGGAAAGGGTTAACTCTTACGTCATGAAAAAAAAATGCCTCATCCAAGTTCAAAACATTTGCAGACGACAAATCAAAGGTGGCTCCAAAACTGAATATTGCCTTTACCAGAGTAGAAAACATTGAAGGAAAAGGAGAAAATGCTAGTTACCGGCATTTTGTCCTTTTCCAACAATGTTTTCAAAAGATCTTTCTCAGGGTTGTTAAAACTCGGGATTGTGTGGTAAAACAGTTATACCATTATCTCAGCAGAAGACTTATTTCCTCTTGCACTAGATAACTTTTGAAATTGTTGTGGCAAAAGATAAACTGGCTTGTAAGCATCAATGGCCACCTTTGTTTTAAAGTCCTATGCTGCAAATTTGTTCCAAGTTATACTGAGGTTAACTCTATCACAATCATAATCCCAAGTTTTAGTGACCCTGAGGGAAAACCTTTTGAAAACCTGGTAGCCAGCATTGTCTTGTTTTCCTTCAAGGTTTTTTAATACTTTCACAGACAGTTACCATCGTTTCAGCTACATTTAATATGTTGTCTGCAAATGCTTTAAATTTGGACCAGTCTAAAATTTTTCATTTTGGTAAAGAATTAAATGAATGTAGCTGTCAAACTTACAAGCTCAGCAGCTCCTGGTGGTATGAAGTGCTTATGTTTTGTTTCAAAGGCTTTTATAACAAGCAGTTTTTCTCCTTTTTGCCGTAATGTTTTCGCATACTAATTTATTAACGAATTTTACCTGAATCTCTACTTATTATACATACAGTATTCAATAATACTGATCAAACATGTCAACTGCAAATTTATTTCAATGAGATAAAGTCTATGGAGACTGAACGATTGATAAACCATTCAGTTTTCTTAACTCTACCAAACTACAAACTTTCGGACTGGTCCAAACTAGAATTTCCACACTACAAATTTAACATAGCTAAAAGATGAAATTTCTCTTTGAAAGGGTGGAAAAAATTGTGGGAAAAGGAGAAAATGCTGGTTACCAGCATTTTCTCCTTTTCCCAAAATGTTTTCAAAAGGCTTGTTTCTCCAGGGTTGTTAAACCTAGGGATTGTCTGATTAAAGGTTAATGAAATCTAGAAAATTCTTGAGAATAAAATGAAAATTCAATTTCCCCAGGGTTGTAAAACCTGGGGATTGTGTAGTAAAGCGTAAAATCTTTACCACACAATGCTAACTTTTAACAACCCTGAGAAAGAGGGCTCTTAAAAAAATTGTGGGAAAAGGAGAAAATGTTGATAACCAGCATTTTCTGGTTCTCAGCATTTTCTACTTTTCCAACAATGTTTTCTACCCAATAAAAGACGAGCTTTATGTTTTGAGTAACATTTAATTAATTTTGTTGTCTGCAAATGCTTTCAATTTGGAAAACACTAAATTTTGTGGTCTGGTAAAGAGATAATGAAATCTAGAAAATACTTGAGAATAAGAATTAGAATTAAATTCAATTTAAGCATACCTCAAATGAGAATCAACAACAGTTGTAGAGTCATCCAAAGCTCCCATTTTGCATGTTGATGTAGGATGATATAATGTTACCGCAGTGGCTTGGATAAAACACTGCCAATACTTTTTGGTATCATATTCGTAGAGTTGTTCACATTCAGGATGTCTGTGGTTTATATCGTGGGGGTCTACATTGATTTTCTTCATGGCATCGGTAGTGAGGAGGTCCTGTGCTTCACGAATCCCTGTGGTATCAAGTATTTCTAAACAGTCAAAAATTCTACTCGCCCAGAGCATGGAAATTCTTGAAAACATGGTGGGAATAGGAGAAAACCTTAGTAAGAGGTGTCTTTCTCTTTTTTCCACAATGTTTTCTACCCTTTCACCCATTACCAAACAATTCAGACGCTTAATAGCCCTGTGTGAGACAGCTTTTGAAAACATCTTGGAAAAAGGAGAAAATGCTGGTAACCAGCATTTTCTCCTTTAACCCTTTCCCGAACAAGCCCTGGTTTTCACGTGTCTGCAGTACAAGTCTTTTGAAAACATTGTGGGAAAAGGAGAAATTGCTCGTAATGAGCAATTTCTCCTTTTCCCATACTGTTTTCTACCCTTTTTGAGACCTTTCTGCCATTTTCATCAAATTTAAAATTGACATCTGCAAATACTTTCAATTTGGACCAGTCCAAAGTTTGTCGTTTGGGAAAGGGTTAACCACAATGTTTTCTACCCTGTTATAGAACTCAAGCTAATATTTACCAAGTCTGAATGTGGAACAGACCAAAATTTGTCAAATGGTAGAGGGTTTAATGAGAAATCATCATTTGAGCCAAGTTTGAATTGTCTGCATCTTTTTTCGGATATGGAAGTCTTAAATTCTATCTATCATACAACCCAGAGGAAAAAGCCTTTTGAAAACTTTGTGGGAAATGGAGAAAATGCTGGTAACCAGCATTTTCACCTTTTCCCACAATGTTTTCTACCCTATCAATTCCATCATTTCAGCTACATTTAAATTGTCCTCTGCAAATGCTTTCAATTTGGACACGTCTTCATTTTTGTTAACCCTTAAAGCACCTTTCACTGATATAGTTGCCTTTGTGGCCAGTGTAGACCAAGATCAGGCTGCACAAAATGTACAGCCTGATCTTTGATCTACACTGTCCGCTATGTTAAAACACTACAAGCAAAAGGTAGCCGTGAATTTGCAATTATATTGGTTTTATTCTAGAGTGAAAATCACTACTGGGTTTATTTGGCACTTTAAGGGTTAACCCTTTACCACACAATCCCGAGTTTTAACGACCCTAAGGAAGAAGGCTTTTGAAAACATTGTGGGAAAAGGAGAAAATGCTGGTAACCAGCATTTTCTCCTTTTCCCACAATGTTTTCAACCCTGTCAAATACAGAAATCACCATTTAAGCAACATTTAAATTGTCGTTTGCAAATGCTTTCAATTTGGGTGTGTCCAAACTTTTGTGGTGTGGTAAAGGGTTGAAAGTATATTGGGTTGACTAATCATGCATAATTCCCAGCTCCAAGATAGCAGCAGTAAAAATGACAACAAGAGACACCTGAGGGCTTGAACCCCTGTACCATTAGTCTAAAGGAAACAGAAATTGCTTGAGATAAGCAATTTCACCATCTGTCATAATGTATTAACCCTTTACAGCACAATGCCGCCTTTTGACGCCCCAGGGAAAGAAGCCTTTTGAAAACATTGTGGGAGAAGGAGAAAATGCTGGTAACCAGCACTTTCTCCTTTTCCCACAATGTTTTCTACCCCATCAAAGAAAAGTTGCACCATTTGAGCCAACCTGAAATTGTCGTCTGCAAATGCTTTCAATTTGGACAAGGCTAAAACTTTGTCATCTGGTAAAGGGTTAATTCTTTACCAAACGACAAAATTTAGACTCGTCCAAATTGAAAGCATTTGCAGACGACAAAATACATGTGACTCAAAAATATAAATTTTTTTTGGCAAGAGTAGAAAACATTGTGGGAAAAGGAGAAAATGCTGGTTACCAGCATTTACTCCTTTTCCTACAATGTTTTCAAAAGGCTTCTTCCTCAGGGTCTTTAAAAGTCAGGATGGTGTAGTAAAGGGTTAAACCCCATCTTTGCAAGTCAAGGTGACGATCCATGTAGCAATCGTCACTTTGGCTTGCAAAGATGATCAAAACCTACTGGTACCCAAAGTCTCTTTATTTACAGGAGTTTAAATCTTTACCAATTGACTAAATTTTGGACTAGACTAAATTGAAAGCATTTACAGACGACAGATTAAAAGTTACTCAAAACCTGAAATTTTTCTTTCAAAGAGTAGAAAGCAAAAATTAATGCGGGAAAAGGAGAAAATGTTGGTTACTAGCATTTTCTTTTTTTTTCCACAATGTTTTCAAAAGGCTTCTTCTTCAGGATCGTCAAAAGTTGGGAATGTGTGGTTAAGGATTCAGTAATTTTGAAACTACATATATTTCTTCCAAACACTATATTTTCCAGTGCAATGATTCTATTGCTGTCTCACAGAACTTCTATACCTTTAATTGCAAGTTCCATATCATAGTCATCTGAGAGATAGTTTGGGTCAATAAGAGGTGGGTCAAAAGGGTCAGGGCTTCTTAGCCTGACCTGTCCCGTACTTCTTGGATTAAGGACAGTGATAAGAAGGGTAAGCCCTTGTCTTGAATCTGCAGTGGCAGCCATCTTTAAAAGGTTATCAGCTGCCTGAAACGACGAAATAATCAAAGACTGAACATGTAACATGTAAAATGATTTTTGGAAGGTGGTGACCTCTCAGGTCTTACCTTCCTATGTCAACCATCAAACTGAAGTCCTGTGATGATGATTCACTCCTCTCTTTCAAGAAAAGTAGGTCATTTAACCCTTTCCCAAACGACAAATTTTGTACTGGTCCAAATTGAAAGAGTTTGCAGACGACAATTTTAAATTTGATGAAAATGGCAGAAAGTTCTCAAAAAAGGGTAGAAAACACTGTGGGAAAAGGAGAAATTGCTCGTTACGAGCAATTTCTCCTTTTCCCACAGTGTTTTCAAAAGACTTGTACTGCAAACACGTGAAAACCAGGGCTTGTTTGGGAAAGGGTTAAAAAAAAAAATTGAAAATTCTGTAAACATCCTGATGAAGGCATAAGCCAAAACATCAATCAAGAATTTTAAGGAAACTTATACGCGTTGTTATAGATTTATTTCCATTCAAGAAAAATAGGTCCTCATAGATCAGACTTAGATGTGTCATTTGATATGTGAAAATTACATGCAGATTGAAAAACTGTTTAACCCTTTCCCAAACAAGCCCTGGTTTTCACGTGTCTGCAGTACAAGTCTTTTGAAAACACTGTGGGAAAAAGAGAAATTGCTCGTAACGAGCAATTTCTCCTTTTCCCACACTGTTTTCTCCCCGTTTTGATAACTTTCTGCCATTTTCATCAAATTTAAAATTGTCGTCTGCAAACTCTTTCAATTTGGACCAGTTCAAAATTTGTCGTTTGGGAAAGGGTTAAGCTAATTTCACAAACAATTAACTTCAGAATTAAATGTAATAGAATTTGCTCTAGCTTTGAAATTGGCCTTGTTTCACAGCCTTGACATGGCCCATTTTATAAAGTCTACATCGCAGATGAATAAGTAAGAGAAACACCCCAAACCACTCCAAAAATACCCCCTACCGTTGTCATTACACCCCAAACCACTTTCCCAGCACCTAAAACGGCATCCAAAAGGCTTAGATATATCATTTCAAGGAAAACAGTCACAAAATAATGCTATGGATCTTGGAAAAAAAATGTCAACAGTTACTGTCAGATGAATGAATTTATAATGAAATGGTCCACTGTTTAAGCCTATCCTTCTTTTAGTTCTTTTAGTACTTCGATTTTTCTCTTTGAATGGGGGTTTCTACAGCATTTCTGTATCACTGTGACAGCTCACTTATTTTTGTTACTGGATTTTACCAGTACAAGCCTGAGGCCTTGCAGTGCTCTGCCCAATTAAAGCCAAAAGCATGGCCAAGTTCCAAATTTTCTGATGGTAAATACTCCAATTTCTGAATTATTACGGCATAGATGACTCATATATTATGGGTACAACAAAATCTCGTAAATTCTGTGCTACATAATATATATGGAATATTATGCTGCAGTAACTTTCAAGGTACTTGTATTTAATTCATGCAGCTTGATAAAATTTGATATTGAACAAGACCAAAGGTCAAGCGAGATGTCAAAATTTTCTTACACAGCGAGAAGTAAATACAAGCATCAGGAAAGTTACTACACCATAATATTCCTTTTGTTATATACCTACAACTTCCAACGACAAAATTTTGCAGTTATTGACATTTTATTCACAAACTGATAAACAAAATAAAACAAACAATGGTATAGTGGCTAGTAATTTTTTTTTTTTTATGAATGGCGGATAAATATCACAGTGTAAATTTTGACCAATCAACTAACAAATCAATACATATTTTTTCCATGGGTAAGTTACGTCATCATACATCATTATAGCATATTTGGAGCCTTATTTCACAGTGTGTAGATACAGATTTTTTTTCCCTGTCATGTATATAGAGGATCTTACATGAGTGTTTATGTATTATCATTTTTACCAAACGAGTTGACTAAAATTATATGACGCGAGCCTTGGCAATCGTCATATACATTTTAGTCAACGAGTTTGATAAAAATGATAATACATAAACATGAATGTGAGATTCTATTTATCACATAAAACGAATGACAGACAAAAGAGTATCCTGCATCATCACCTTCAGCCCCTATACCGTTCACGGGTCCACGTTTACAGTTGTAGTTCGGTTTCAAGCACCCTTTCAAAGTCCTTTTTGGCAGATATTTTGGCAGATCTGAAAATAGCCTGTGCAGATAGGACATAAAGCAAACCTTTTCATCGAGGTTAAAGGTGCAAATACTTCGCTCTGCCTCCTGCTCCATCAACATGGCACTCATGTGAAACTGGACATCTGGTTTCCCCGGCCTGGTCAATTTCAAGTGCTCATCCAACTGGACAAAACCAACACCGATCACTGGTACACTGGCCAGCCAACCTAAAGTAGGTTTAACCTTTTATGAAGCAATGCCAAGTTTTAACAGCCCTAGGAGAAAGGGCTTTTGAAAACATTGTGGGGAAAAGCAGAAAATACTGGTAACAAGCATTATCTCCTTTTGGCACGATGCTTTTTACCTATTCAAGGACAAATAGGTACCATCGTTTGAAAAACATTTGAATTGTTGTGTGTAAATTCCTTCAATAGGGGTGAGTCAAAATTCTGTCATTTGGTAAAGAGTTAAGTCTTAAACAAATGAACAACAAAATTTTAGAATGGAGCAAAGTGGAAGCATCGACAGATGACAAATGTAGATCAAATGATGATTTCTGTCTTTGATAGGGTAGAAAACATTGTGAGAAAAGGAAACAAGAGGGCCATCATGGCCCTGGATCGCTCACCTGAGTAGAGTGCCTTAGAGGTATTTCTTTAATTTGACCAAGTGACCTAGTTTATGATCCCAGGTGACCCAATTTCAAACTCATATTTCACAAAGACAGACATTTTGACCAATTTTCATGTCAATTGAGCAAAAAATGTAGCCTCTAGAGTGCCCTAAAAGTATTTCTTTAATTAGACCTAGTGACCTAGATTATGACCCCAGGTGACCCACATTTGAACTGGTCTTGGACTTTATCAAAAGAAACATTTTAACCAAATTTCAAATCAACTGAATAATAAATGTGGCCTCTAGAGTGCCCACTAGGTATTTCTTTAATTTGACCAAGTGACCTAGTTTATGACCCCAGTTGACCCAAATTTAGATTCATGTGAGATTTTATAAAGACAAACATTCTGACCAATTTTCAAGGCAACTGAGCAAATAATGTGGCCTCGAGAGTGCCCACAAGGTATTTCTTTAATTTGACCTAGTGACCTAGTTTATGGTTCCAGGTGACCCAAATCCAAACTCATCTGATATTTCATCAAGACAATATTCTGGCTAAATTTCAGGTCATTTGAGCAATAAATGTGGCCTTCAGAGTGCAAACAAGGTATTTCTTTAATTTGAACCAGTGACCTAGTTTATGACCCAAGTTGACCCAAATTCAAACTTATGTGAGATTTTATAAAGACAAACTTTCTGACCAATTTTCATCGCAATTGAGCCAAATAATGTGGCCTTGAGAGTGCCAACAAGGTATTTCTTTAATTTGACCTAGTGACCTAGTTTATGACCCAAAATGATCCAATTTTGAACTCGATGAACTCGTTGTGCTTAGATGGGCAAACAAACTTAGAAGAGAATCACTACATACCAAGTATCAAAGCTCTACGCCTTCCAGTTTCAAAGAAGAATTTTAAAGTTTTCTTTCTTTGTTCCTATGTTCGAACTTGTGACCCCCACGAGCTGGGCCAGTTTTGACCCAAGCAGTATACTTGGAACAAACTTGGTAGAGGTCCACTAGGAGATGCTACATACCAAATATCAAAGCTCTACACCTTGCCGTTTAAGAGAAAAAGAACTTTAAAGTTTTCCTTCTTTGTTCCTATGTTCGAATTTGTGACCCCTAGGGCTGGGCCAGTTTTGACCCCAGAGGCATCATATGAACAAACTTGGTAGAGGTCCACTCTGAGATGCAACATACCAAATATCAAAGTTCCACACCTTTCAGTTTCAGAAAAGAAGAATTTTCAAATTTTCTTTCTTTGTTCCTATGTTCGAATATGTGACCCCTGAGGCAGGGCCAGTTTTGACCCTAAGGGCATCATATGAACAAACTTGGTAGAGATCTGCTAGAAGATGCTACATTCCAAATATCAAAGCTCCACGCCTTCCTGTTTCAGACAGGAAGATTTTTAAAGTTTTCCTTCTTTGCTCCTATGTTCGAACTTGTGACCCCTGGGGCAGGGCCAGTTTTGACCCCAAGGGGCATCATATGAACAAACTTGGTAGAGGTCCACTAGGAGATGCTACATACCAAATATCAAAGCTCTATGCCTTCCAGTTTCAGAAAAGATGATTTTTAAAGTTTTCCCTCTTTGTTCCTATGTTCAAACTTGTGACCCCCGGGGGGGCCAGTTTTGACTCCAGGGGCATCATATCAACAAACTTGGTAGAGGTCCACTAGGAGATGTTACATACCAAATATCAAAGCTCTACGCCTTCCAGTTTCAGAGAAGAAGAGTTTATTAGTTTTCCTTCTCTGTCCCTATGTTCGAACTTGTGATCCCTGGGGCTGGGCCAGTTTTGACCCCAAGGGCATCATATGAACAAACTTGGTAGAGGTCTACTAGAAGATGCTACATACAAAATATCAAGGCTCTACGCCTTCCAGTTTCAAAGAAGAATTTTAAAATTTTCTTTCTTTGTTCCTATGTTCGAACTTGTGACCTCCAGGGCAGGGCCAGTTTTGACCCAAGCAGCATCCTGGGAACAAACTTGGTAGAGGTCCACTAGGAGATGCTACATACCAAATATCAAAGCTCTACACCTTGCCGTTTAAGAGAAAAAGAAATTTAAAGTTTTCCTTCTTTGTTCCTGTGTTCGAACTTGTGACCTCCGGGGAGGGGCCAGTTTTGACCCAAAGGACATCATATGAACAAACTTGGTAGAGGTCTACTAGGAGATGCTACATGCCAAATATCAAAGCTCTATGCCTTCCAGTTTCAGAGAAGATGATTTTCCCTCATGCAACATACCAAATATCAAAGTTCCACACCTTTCAGTTTCAGAAAAGAAGAATTTTCAAATTTTCTTTCTTTGTTCCTATGTTCGAATATGTGACCCCTGAGGCAGGGCCAGTTTTGACCCTAAGGGCATCATATGAACAAACTTGGTAGAGATCTGCTAGAAGATGCTACATTCCAAATATCAAAGCTCCACGCCTTCCTGTTTCAGACAGGAAGATTTTTAAAGTTTTCCTTCTTTGCTCCTATGTTCGAACTTGTGACCCCTGGGGCAGGGCCAGTTTTGACCCCAAGGGGCATCATATGAACAAACTTGGTAGAGGTCCACTAGGAGATGCTACATACCAAATATCAAAGCTCTATGCCTTCCAGTTTCAGAAAAGATGATTTTTAAAGTTTTCCCTCTTTGTTCCTATGTTCAAACTTGTGACCCCCGGGGCGGGGCCAGTTTTGACTCCAAGGGCATCATATGAACAAACTTGGTAGAGGTCTACTAGGAGATGCTACATGCCAAATATCAAAGCTCTATGCCTTCCAGTTTCAGAGAAGATGATTTTTAAAGTTTTCTCTCTTTGTTCCTATGTTCAAACTTGTGACCCCCAGGGCGGGGCCAGTTTTGACCCCAGGGACATCATATGAACAAACTTGGTAGAGGTCCACTAGGAGATGCTACATACCAAATATCAAAGCTCTATGCCTTCAAGTTTCAGAGAAGAAGATTTTTAAAGTTTTCCTTCTTTTTTACTATGCTCGAGCTTGTGATCCCTGGGGCGGGGCCAGTTTTGACCCCAGAGACATCATATGAACAAACTTGGTAGAGGTCCACTAGGAGATGCTACATACCAAATATCAAAGCTCTGCGCCGTCTAGTTTCAGAGAAGAAGATTTTCAAAGATTTTACATTTTTTTCCTTTTTGTTGCCATGGCAACCAGAGTTAAGGGTGGAATTCAATTCTTTGAACAACTTTGGTAGAACTTCACCCAAGGAACATCCCTGCCAAGTTTCATCAAGACTGGCCCAATGGTTTAGGAGAGGAAGATGTTTAAAGAAATTGTTGACGGACGACAGATGATGGACGCCAGACATAGGGCGATCACCATAGCTCACCTTGAGCACTTTGTGCTCAAGGTGAGCTAAAAATGCTGGTAACCAGCATTTCTCTCTGTGATAGGACAGAAAGCATTGTGGGAAAAGGAGAAAATGCCGGTCACTGGCATTTTCTCCTTTTCTCACAGTGTTTTCAAAAGCCTTTCAAGGTTCTTAAAACTCAGGACTGTGTGGTAAAGGGTTTAATCCTTTAAATCTTTACCAAACAACAAAATTTTACATAATATTATGTCCAAATTGAAAGCATTAATTTTTGCAGATGACAAATTAAAGGTGGCCCAAATGATGAAACTTTTCCTTGATAGAGTTGAAAACATTGTGAGAAAAGGAGTAAATGCTGGTTACCAGCATTTTCTCCTTTTCCCACAATGTTTTTAGAAGCCTTCTTCCTCAAGGTCATTAAAAGTCTGGATTGTGTAGTAAAGGGTTAACAGACAACTTTTTATGTGTTGCAGAACACCACTGTTGAAAACAGTGGCAAAAGGAAAGACTGTGAGTGAAATATGTTCATCATGTATTGCCTGTTTTTCAAGAAATCCTGTGTTTAAACAACCCTGCATCACAACCCTGTGAGACAGCTTCTGAAAATATTGCAGGAAAAGGAAAAAAATGCTTGTTTACCAGCAATATCTCTTGAATCCCTGATCTAATTTAAAAATATTTTACATGTGTGTGAACCTTGATGTGACAAAATGCAGAGTAGAGGTTTCAGAAGCAAAGCTCCAAGTATAACCCTTTACAACACAACAAAATTTTCGACTTGTCCAACTGAAAGCATTTGCAGACAACAAATCAAATGTAGCCCAAATTGTGAAATCTGTCAATCATAGAGTAGAAAACATTTTGTGAAAATGCGAAAATACTGGTTACCAGCATTTTCTCCTTTTCCTTCAATGTTTTCAAAAGCCTTCTTCCTCGGGGTCATTTAAACATGATTGTTTTGTGAAGGGTGAAGGTCACAGAGGAGGTTAAAGGTGATATGCTCCTGATGATTTCCTTCAGGCGTATATCGTTGTTTTGCAGAGTTCTTTTTTTCCCAATCCTGCAAAGTGAGACAAATCCCATCGTAGCGACTTCTTTGATTTGCTATCTGCAAGTGTTTTATCCCTTTACCACATAATCCCAACTTTTAAAGACCCTGCAAAAGAAGCCCTCTGAAAACATTGTGGGAAAAGGATAAAATGCCAGTAACCAGCATTTCTCCTTTTCCCACAATGTTTTCTACCCTTTCCAAAACAAATTTCAATTTTTTAGTCACATTTATTATGTTGTCTGCAAATGCTTTCAATTTTGACCAGTCTACAATTTTGTCGTTTGGTAAAGTTAAATATGGATTATTGCCTGCTGAAGAGGTGACCCTAACCCTAGTAGGTAACTGTCCCTGAATGTGATTCCAGTTTTTGACGGATTGCATCAGGGTACAAATGATGGTGAAAAAAATGGGAGATAGATTTTATGTGCACATTTAAACTCTCATAGTTTCACAAACTGACAACAAAACTAGCATTTGAACATAACTGTTGCTTGTATGTTCAATAATACTTTGTTTCAAATACAAATATTTTCAATTCAAACGCTAAACATAAGAAAAAACAGTTCAATTCATCATGTACTCAAAAAGTTTATGTTTCCCAAAAAATACACAAAATGGCTGCCAAACATGATAAATTTTGTTATTTTTATAGATTTACGTATTATAAATGACTTCTGCAGCACTTTAGGTTATGAAACCCTTAATAATTTGTCCCCAGGTCATGTGTGTCACTAAAAATTAATCATATTTTGCTGCAATATATATTCAACCGATGAAACAGAGAGGCAGTATGTAACGCTATATAGCTTTTCTACCGGAAAATTCACGATTGACTAGAGAAGGTATGGGGCACAATAAATATGTAAATCTGAAAAGAAGCATCATTAATAACTTATTACTGAGACTAACTCTTACCAGTTCCATGCCATAGGTATTTCAGTAGATTTGAAGGTCTTAAAACGTTTGTTTTTGTCAGCAAATCTGTTGAGTTTGTGGTGGATGAAATTCCAAACATGAGGTGGTCTTGTAGATTTTTACCAACTGGCAGATCAGATATCACTTCTATCTACAGGTAAACATGGGCAATTGTGTGACTCATTTCTTTCCCACTGTCCTCTCACCCCCAAAATATCAACCCATTTATTTGTAAACACACATATTAGTTTTGAGCTGCACTGTAGCAAAAGGGTGTTTACCTCATTATCAAACAGCAAAAGTTTGGACTGGACCAAATTGAAAGCATTTGCAGATGACATATTGAATTTTGCTTAACCCTTTACCACACAATCCCAACTTTTAACGACCCTGAAGAAGAAACCTTTAGAAAACTTTGTGGGAAAAGGAGAAAATGCTGGTAACCAATTTGGGCAAGCTTAAAATTTTGTCGTTTGGTAAAGAGTTAAAACAGGAAAGGCCAAATAGAAAATTCAGTACAGTTTTGTAACCATGGAAACAATTTTAGGTTTCTGTGGAATTTCAGTAAAAGATAAAAATTTGAAACCATAAGGGATTTCAACACCTTTCCATTTAGCTGTTATGAGTTGTTCTGATCACCACATTACGGGCTACCACAAAAACCCATGACACTCTTTTCATGATGGCGACTGGATATATATTGCAACTTTAGGTCAAATTTAGTTTCCTCAGTAAACTGGTATGGAATGTAAATTTGTCTTCTGTGTGATTAACCCTTCACCAGACGACAAAATTTTAGCCTTCTCCGAATTGAAAGCATTTGCAAGACGACAATTTCAATTTGGCTAAAATGGTGCAATTTTTCTTTGATAGGGTAGAAAACATTGTGGGAAAAGGAGAAAATGCTGGTTACCAGCATTTTCTCCTTTTCCCACAATGTTTTCAAAAGGCTTCTTTCCCAGGGGCGTCAAAAAGCGTCATTGTGCGGTAAGGGGTTAACTGAGGAAACTCAAGCCAAAAACTGTTTTTACTATTATCTATATTATTTTTTCCATTGATCTTGCGTTTTTATTATTGAATCATAAGTACTGCAGAATACATAATATTGGCCTACATTGTGTTTCTGTAATTCTTCCTTAGGTCCTATCCCAGATAGCATCAGAATCTTAGGTGACTGAACACTTCCTGCAGATAAAACTACTTCCTGTCTTGTATAGATCACATGACTTTTGCCATCTTTGACAAACACTATACCCATGGCTTTTTTGTCTTGTATCAAAACCTGCAAATAAAAACAATAAAATCTACAAATTATCCACTTCCAAATTACTGAAGTAAAAGGTACCAAATAAATCAAAGTACTGAAAGTACTGACAGACTAGCGAATTTAATTGATTGATTGTTTGTATGGTGTTTAACCCTGTTTTTAACATTATTTCAGTTACGTAGCAGTGGACAGTCCACATATCCATGCTTTCCTGGAGTTTCTTTTACCAGTACTCCACACAATATTCTTTCCAAGCCACTGGCTGCTTTCCCACATTTATATTATAACCATGGTCGAAACATGAGAGAGAAATAAATCCTGTCACAATGACTATCATCAATCCTCGGAAAGAAATTTACCAAGTCGGGGATCGAACCAGAGACCTCCTGTTCCCAAGTCCTGTACACTACCGACTGAGCTGCTGGGGCTATGCGTGCTATTGGTTAACTGTAATCCAGTTTAAGTTTAACCCTTAACCTGCTAAAACTGTTAAACGAAACTTTCAAGCCGATTATAAACACCTGAATATTGCTATTTCAAAGTTACATTTTGGAGAAAATAATATATCCTCTTATCGGACAGTGTAGATCCAAGATCAGACTGCATGCTCTGCGCAGTCTGATCTTAATCCACAATGTCTGCAAAGCGTCATTGAGTTGCAGTAGTGCTAGTAAAAGAAACTCCAGGAAAGGATGGATAGGTGCTCTGGCCGCTGCAATATCACTGAAATAATGTTGAAAAAGGCGTTAAACACCATGCATTCGATTAGTCAATATCCAGTAGCACAAGATGTAGTTAACTATTTAAATCTCTTTACAAAACAAAAAATTTTACGCCAGTCCAGATTCAAAGCTGTTGCAGACCATAGATTAAAAGTGGTTGAACTGATGAAACCTGATTCCAAAAGGGTAGAAAACAATGTAGGAAAAGGAGAAAAAGATGGTTACCAGAATTTTCTCAATTTCCCGCAGTGTTTTAAAAGGGATTTTCCCCAGTACCGTTAAGACTTGGCATTGTTTGATAAAGGGTTAATATTCAAGATTAGAATAACAGTTTAACATAAGGGTTTAACTGTACACAATGATCTAAATAATGAATGACTGAAGGAATGACAAGGGTTCCCTGTCAAGTCGGGTTAATGTAACTGGGATTTGCCACAAGTTACCTAGTGTATCTATTAATAGATTAATTCATAATGTTACAGTGGTGTAGGAAAAAGTGATTCTCTGCTTTGCATAGGTCACTTAATTTACATATAAGGAAAGATCTTGTACCTTACAAATGACATCTTGTTCAGTTTATTACTTTGTAAGACGGCATGTTCAAATTGGAGTGGTAGAGATTAAGTGGTTTCTGTCAAAATTGTCATATATAACAGAATTAAGATTTATAACAGAAAGAAGTATTTTTCTGTGGGGCAGTATTTGGCAACTGTGGGGTTTTTTGTTTACTTTGACTCTAGGTCAATCTTGATGCCTATAGACTAGCTTCGCTAGTCTAAAAATAGACTTAACAAATTGCCACAGGTACAAAATCATTTCATCCATCAGCAGATCAAATTTGAAAAAAAAAAATACGGAACAGGAGGATTTTTATTTGTAAAATTTGCATGCTTATAGATTAATTGACTATTTTACCATATGATTCTTTAACCCTTTACCAGACGACAAAATTTTAGCCTTGTCCAAATTGAAAGCATTTGCAGACGACAATTTCAGTGTGGCTCAGATGGTGTATTTTTTCTTTGATAGGGTAGAAAACATTGTGGGAAAAGGAGAAAATGCTGGTTACCAGCATTTTCTCCTTTTCCCACAATGTTTTCAAAAGGCTTCTTTCCCAGGGGCGTCAAAAGGCGTCATTGTGTGGTAAAGGGTTAAATTGTTATGCAAAACCTATGAAAGTGACATTTAAAACATTGTAGAAAAAGGAAAAAAAAGCTGGGATACAGGATTCAAGGTTTTGCAAAAATATTTTCACCCTTTCAAAAACATGTCCAATTATTTCAATCATTTGTGATATGCTGTCTGAAAATGCTTTCAAAATGCATACGTAAGCCTTTTTTTGCCAAATGGTGCCAGATACGAAAATAAATTTTAGACTTGTCCACATCTGAAGCATTTGCAGACAACTAAATGTAATTCAAAACACAAAAATTCATCTTTGTACTCTAAAGCATCTAGAACTGTAGGAAAAGGAGAAAATGTTGGTTTACCAGCATTTTCTCCTTTTTCCTCAATGATTTCAATAGCCATTTTCTGTAGGGTCATGAAATTTTTCATTTTTTGTCAATGGTCTTTTACTCTTGGGTTGTGAAAGTTTAAGATCTATGATAAAAGGGTTTAAAGATTGACATCATGTTACTCACACCTTTGTGACATGAGAGTTGACAGAAATATGCAGGTTTGACCTTGACATTACTGGATGTAGAAATGAGCGGGACGTGCTTCCTCTTATTCCATGTCGCACTGTCATCTGTACTTTAGACATACCTGACAGGAGAAAATAGACAGACTATAGACTGATGACCTCTAGCAACGACTGAAATTTCAATCCCGGGTTTTAATGAACCTAAGAAAGACACCTTTTGAAAGCATTGTGGGAAAATGAGAAAATGCTGGTAACCAGCATTTTCTCAATTTCCCACAATGTTTTTTGATATTCCATAGAAAAATGTAGTCATTCGAGTACCATTTAATTTCTTATCTGCAAATTCTTTTGATTTGAACGAGTCAAAGATTTTGTTTAATGGTAAAGGGCTACACAGCAGTGATACTTCTGTTGCATCTCTATGGCAATGACTACACTAAGAAAGCAACCAAAGCTTGTCAATGAAATAGAAAATGAACCAATGTGTTATAATCTACCACAAATGCAGATAAAAAAAAAAATATGAGCCATGCTTTGTGAAAAGGGAGCTTAATGCATCTGCGAAAAGTATCGACCCAGTTCAGCCTGCGCAGTCCGCGCAGGCTGATCTGGGCCGAAACTTTTCGCTATTGGTCAATTTTCTGTATATTAAAGGACCGTTCTACCTTATGACACGGTTGTTTGACAAAATGGATTTTATGGATCCCTAATCATGTTGTGACTTGCTGGGTATAATGCATTACACAGATGCATTAAGACCCCTTTTGCCAGAGCACAGCTCACATGGATTTTTGATACAGTCTACTGTTAGTGTAGGTACTAGAAAACTCTATTGTGTATGACAGTGTCCATGTGGAAAAGTCTGCTTTCAATGTAGATATGAGAAAAATTCATAAAGAATATTTTACTACTGATGTAGATACAAAAAATAAGACTTTACAATATTTTTTTTTTTTGTAAGCCAAGTAGGACAGTCAGTAGTGTACCATGCTTGAAACCAGATGGTTGCTGGTTGGAATCCCCAGCTTGGCAAATTTCTCTCCAATGAAATTGTGTCAGGATTCATTCCTCTCCTTGCTGACCATTGTCTGATGATATACTGAAAGGGAGCCAGTGGCTTGGGAAGAACATTTTGCATAGTACTGGTAAAAGAAACTCCAGGAAAGCATGGATAGGTGCACTGGCTGCCACGATGTTGAAAGTGTCATTAAACACAGTACAAACAAGATTTCTTTCAAAGTTCTGTGCTGCAAATTTGTTTCAGAAGAGAACAAGTTAACCCTTTACCACACAATCCCAACTTTTAACGACTCTGACGGGGAGGCTCTTGAAATCACTTTGGGAAAAGGGAAAAATCCTGGTAATTAGGATTTTCTCCTTTTCCTCAATATTTTCTACCATTTCATGGACAAACCCCATAATTTGAGTCAATTTTGGATTGTCCTCTGCAAATGCTTTCGAATCGATCAAGTCTAAAATTTTGTCTTGTGGTAAAGGGTTAATGACAACAAAAGTCATGTTGTATGGAGATCTACCATTCTTTCAAAGTCATTGTGTACACAGACCTATCATGTGTTCTCCATTATAATCTATCTCAGAGTATCCCAGCTCTCTGCCAGCCTGTATAAATGTACTGGTCAGTGTTGTCACTGTTTGAGTTGAAACTGGTAGCTCGCCACCCACTTGATGGTAACCTGAAATTATGTCAGATGATAACAACTAACCCATTCTCTAATAAATTTTCTTTTTTTGGACTACTCACATTTCAACCACAGAGACTGCACATAGTACTGCAATGATACAGCCTCTTATTTCTTAACCCTTTACCGCATAATGCCGCCTTTTGACGCCCCTGGGAAAGAAGCCTTTTGAAAACATTGTGGGAAAAGGAGAAAATGCTGATAACCAGCATTTTCTCCTTTTCCCACAATGTTTTCTACCCTATCAGAGAAAAATTGCACCATTTGAGCCACACTGAAATTGTCATCTGCAAATGCTTTCAATTTGGACAAGGCTAAAATTTTGTCGTCTGGTAAAGGGTTAAAGCACTGGGACTGGCTTAACTCCTTAACTCTTTACCCAACGACAAAATTTTCAGCTGGTCCAAATTGAAAGCATTTGCAGTTGACACAATGGATGTGACTCAAATTTTGAAATTTGTTTTGGGAAGGGTAGAAAACACTGTGGAAAAGGGGAGAAGGAGAAAATGCTGGTTAACAGAATTTTCTTCTTTTCTCACAATGTTTTAAAAAGGTTTCTCTTTCATGGTCGTTAAAAGTTGGGATTGTGTGGTAAAGGGTTAAGATACCACATGATCCCAACTTTTAACAATCTTGAGCAAGAAGGCTTTTGAAAACACTCTGGGAAAAGAGGAAAGTTTTGGTGAACACAAGCATTTTCTCCCTGTCACACCCTATGGTTTCTACCCTCCCCAAGACAACTTTCAATTTTGAGTTACATTCAATTGGTCATCTGCAAATGCTTTCAATTTAGACTGGTCTAAAATTTTGTTGTTTGGTAAAAAGTTAAGCTGTTTTTGCATACAGTGAAGATCACGGTCAGACTGCACAGAATATACAGTTGGATCTTAGATCTATAATGTCTGCTCCTCATATATGAGCCATACACAGTGAAAAGGGGCTTAATGTATCTGCGTAAAGTATCGACTAAGATCAGCCTGCGCAATCCCCGCAGGCTGACCTGGGAAGAATCTTTTTGCTATTGGTCAATTTTCTGTATGTCAAAGGACTAACCTACCTTATGATGCAGCAGGTTGTTAGACAAAATTAATGTAATGGATCCTTCACTATGTAATGTCTTGCTTGGTATTATGCATCACAGAGATTCATTAAGCCCCCCTTTGCCAGAGAATGGCTGGCTCACACACACACACACACACACACACACGCACACACACACACACACACACACACACACACACATACACACACACACACACACAGACAAGGAGAACCTTGTAATAGCAATAGTTCAGCTGCTTCTTTTTTTCTATAAATTTATAAGTTACATTCCAACAATTCAGAGCTCTATGAGTAAAGTCTTCACCGCACAGTCACAAGTTTTAATTACGACCCTGACAGACAGCACTTTTAAAAACATTGTTGGAAAAGTAGAAAATGGTGTTAATCTGCATTTTCTCCATTTTCAAGAATGTTTCTATCCTATTAAAGACAGAATTCATTATTTTAGCTGTACATGTATGTAAAAGTTGTCTGCAAGTGCTTTCAATTTATTCCAGACCAAACTTTTATCTATGGTAAAGAGTTAAGACTTACTGTATCTAGGCTACTTTCAATTATTTGAAAAAATTACAGCAAGCAACAAAGTGATGAAAAGGACATACATTTGAAGGAAAGGAAAAAAAGATTTTATCAATTATCAACAATATGGAAAACATCAACCTGGTGGAACAAGCAGTTGCTTGTTGAAATTAATTGCTCCTCTTTCCTCATGTTTTCAAGTGAGCTGCAATACCAGTTGAAACCTTTATCACAAATCCTTACTTTTAATGACCCTGAGAAAGAAGCCTTTTGAAAATATTGTGGGAAAAGGAGAAAATGCTGATAACTAGCATTTTCTCCTTTTCCCACAATGTTTTCTGCCCTATCAAAGACAGAAATCATCATTTGAGCTACATTTAAATTGTCATCTGCAACTGCTTTGAATTTGGACCAGTCTGAAAATTTGCAGTTTGGTAAAGAGTTTACCTTTAACCAAACAATCCTAGAGGTGTTTGGTGACCCTTTGCAAAAAGGTCTTTGAAAAAATTGTTGGAAAAGGATGAAATGCTAGTTACCAGCATTTTCTTCTTTCACCATTATGTTTTCTACCCTTCCTATAATATGTTGCATAAGCCATGGCTATATTGGTGCCTCCATAATGCTTTCAATATGGACCAGTCTAAATTTTTGTTGTTTGGTAATAAGTTTAAAGTCTCACTTGAATTGGCAAGCTCTTTGTCCCTGATATCTTCAGACTTAAGAAAATAAGGCAGAATCTCCTTGTAGCTCCACCCATCACATCCTGACTCCGCCCATTCATTGTAATTGTATTTGCTCCCACGGGTATAAATATTCAAATTGAGGTTGCTGGTTCCCCCTAAACCTTTACCAAGTGGATAATAGGCTTGCTGAAACAGAAATGAAAAAAAGGTCGAGGTTGCTCATATGATTAAAAATTTCTCATTATGATTGTAACAACTCACCATAAATTATTTGAGGCTAAGACATGTATACAGTAATATATGAAAATCCATTTTTGTCATCATATTTTAGGAGTCCTTCTAAATGAAAAATTGTAATGTATATCAATGTTTGAGTAAGGTTCTGAAAAAAGGAGAACTTAGGAAAAGATGGAAAAAATACAAAAGATTTTCAAAAATTTCCATTTAACTCTTTTATCAACAAAAAAAATTTTTGACTGGTACAAATTAACCCTTTCCCAAACAAGCCCTGGTTTTCACGTGTCTGCAGTACAGGTCTTTTGAAAACACTGTGGGAAAAGGAGAAATTGCTCGTAACGAGCAATTTCTCCTTTTCCCACAGTGTTTTCTACCCTTTTTGATAACTTTCTGCCATTTTCATCAAATTTAAAATTGTCGTCTGCAAACTCTTTGAATTTGGACCAGTCCAAAATTTGTCGTCTGGGAAAGGGTTAAAAGCATTTGCAGACAACAAATTAAATGAGATTCAAAACTAGAAATTTGTTTTGGGAAGGGTAGAAAACATTGTGGGAAAAAAGGAGAAAATGCTAATTTCGAGCATTTTCTCCTTTTCCCACAATGTATTCTTTTTCGGGGATTGTTGTTTGTAGTAACGGGCTAAACAACTCTGAATTGAATTATTAGTGCTGGTTTATCTGGTTTTTGACAAGAACATTTTTCAAAGATTGCAGTATCATTAAGAGAAATTGTGCCACACTAATGACAGCTATGTCAACAAAAGTTTAGACTTGTCAAAATTCAAAGCATTTGCAGACAAAAAATTCAACATGGCTCAGAAATTGTCTTTGAAAGGGTTGCAAACACTATGGGAAAGCAGAAAATGCTGGTTACCAGAATTTCATGCTTTTCCTACAATGTTTTCAAAGAAAGACTACCACTGCAAGGTCATTGAAACTCTGGATTGTTTGGTAATTTAACCCTTTACCACACAGTCTGGATTTTAACGACCCTAAGGTAGAAGGCTTTTGAAAATATTGTGGGAAAAGGAGAAAATGCTGGTAACCAACATTTGCCCCTTTTAACACATTGTTTTCTAATCTGTTGGTGCCAAATTTTGGCCACCTTAAATCTGTCGTCTGGATATGCTTTCATTTTGGACCAGTCTAAAATTTTCTCTTGTGGTAAAGAGTCAAAGAGCTAAAAATTTGACAGAAGTCGGTTAACCCAAGGATGATTTATATCACATAGTAAAGAAATAAAACTTTCTGATGAAGGCCATTGTAGGAATATTTCAATTAAGTTTTGTTGATACTGGTTTGGTTTTTTCACTAGATCTTAAAGTTTATACTGTTTATATATCAATAGACAAGCCTTTGCACATACAAGCAGTATGCACACACAAAAGACACTTGGACTTTACACAAGCTCTAAGGCTGTCTGCAATTCAAGCAGTAAATATAACAAGAACATTGCATGCAGGTGCCAAAGCTTGGCAGCAGTTGCTTGATTTTCCGTGAAAATTTTAAGTCGAAGAAAGGGAATAACTATGTCAGAAATACTTTGGTGGTTATCTACTCTTAAAAAGGGGCATAACTGTGTGAAAAACATTTTGATAAGTTGCTTTTCCATGTTGTGTGGTTTCCCCTTTTGATAGCTAACAACTTGTCCAAGGTTGAAGCAAATTTGTTCAGTAATAAGAGATACTAAAGAATGTCAAAGTTTGCTGGGGCTATGATGATACCTTGATGTTTTCTTTGAAAACAGTGGAGCCATCAAATAAGCTCCAAGGCTTTTGACATTTGGGGGTGAGGGTTAAATATAATACTAACCTGATTTCTCATGTCTTTCATGGAATGTTTCTGGGGTTCTGTGTAAAAGGACCAGTCAAATGTAGAGAACTGCATAAAAGGAAACAGTAATGGGGTTGAAACAATAAGGTTCCTTCTATCATCTCCTCCGGCTTCAAGAAGCAGAACTGTGATGTTGGAATCTTCCGATAATCTTGCAGCTAGAACTGATCCGGCAGACCCTGCACCCACTGGCAAAAATAACAGATTTGGTGAAATATTTTGACCAACCTAATTATGCTGTTGGTTGATAGACAAAATGGATTTTATGGATCCATAATAGTGTGATGACTTTTTTGGTTATCTCTCTACCAAACGACAAAATTTTACACTTGTCCAAATTGAAAACATTTGCAGACGACAAAATAAATGTGACTCAAAAATTGGAATTTGTTTTGGGAAGGTTAGAAAACATTGTGGGAAAAGGAGAAAATGCTGGTAACCAGCATTTTCTCCTTTTCCCACAATGTTTCCAAAAGGCTTCTTCTTCAGGGTCGTTAAAACCTGTGATTGTGTGGTAAAGAATTAATTCAATGCACCACAGAGATCCATTATTTAAACCCCTTTTGCCAAAGTGCTGCTCAAAGAAATGACCAATCAAATATCAAATCCACCACAGCGAGTGAAAAATTTGAATCAAAATTTCATTGGTTAACCTGGTCACATGATCTTGATGCCTAACTTTATCTGTACAGATACACACTAAAAGGGAGTGCTTTACCTCTTTACCAGACGAAAAAACTTTGGACCAGATCAAATCGAAAGCATTTTGCAGATGGCAATATATACTGTATGTGACTGAAAAATTGAAATCTGTACTTGGAAGAGTAGAAAGCATTGTGGGAAAAGGAGAAAATACCAGTCACAAAATATGCAGTCTGATCTTTGATTTATATTGTCCACTTTACCAAGACAGTCTTGATGTTAGCAACCTTGACATGGCTCATATAAGGCTCTTTTTCCTAGAATGGAAATGCGGGGGTGGGGGGTGGGGGGTTGTTACTCGGGACTCCAGGGCTTAATACCGGTAATTATTGTAAAACTAAAGAGGTGACAATAAATCAAGACTTACCTATGATATAATCATATTCTGTATGTAACTCATCCACATTTTTCAACAAACTTCTGTTTGTGCAGGTAAAGTAATACACAATTGACATGGCCGCAACACAAAATGTGAATGTCAATGAAGAAATGTGCATGCTGCCACAAAACATTGCAAACTCCAAGCTCTTCCACATAAACAATTGGTGTTGCTTGTGGAAGCAGGGATCACATATATATAATAGGTAATCTACAAGCCCTGAAGGAAGTAATGTGGCCTGAGGCTGTCTCAAACCAAGAATTATTGGCTAAATCCCAAAGCGCTAAATAGAATACCAAGAAAGCAGACAAAAAATAAGTGCAATTCCAACGTTGCTTTTGAGCATTTCAGAGAGGTGGTCACAGTTGATTAAGATCAGACTGCTTGTTTTTTGCAGCCTGATCTGAAACTATGGTAGAGCTCTACAATGGCAAATTTTTGACTCGACCAAATTGAAAGCATTTTCAGACAACAAAATAAATGTAGCTCAAATGATGATTTCTGTCTATGATAGAGTAGAAAAACATTGTGGGAAAAGGAGAAAATGCTGGTTATCAGCATTTTCTCCTTTTCCCACAATGTTTTCAAAAAGCTTCCTCTTCTGGGTCTTTAAAACTCCGGATTGTGTGGTAAAGGGATAGTTGTGAAAAGAGCTTTAAGGGTAAACTTTGAACTTCCCTTACACATGCTATGAAATATCTACAACAGGTGGCTCTGGATATATACTACTCAAACTTTGATAGGGATCATTTAGATATTTCAATAGGGATATATGTTACAACAATACAGATTTGCATTAAAAGCATTCATTTTCACTGGTGGTTTATTTCATTAGCGTGGCAACATAACATACTGAAAATCCATGCCTGATACAGGCCACGCATACATTTCGGCTGAATCTAATATGGTGATCCCTAGCAAATTTTGAGTAGTATATTTTGGAATAGTGCAACAGTAAAACATGAGCATTCAACCTTTTACCACACAATCTGGCTTTTGAAAACATTGTGGGTAAAGGAGAAAATGCTGGTAACCATCATTTTCTCCTTTTCCCACAATGTCTTCTGCCCTTTCCCAGATAATTTTCATTGTTTGGATCACACTAATTTTTTGTATGCAAATGTTTTTGAACTGGTCATGTCTAAATTTTCGTTGTTTGGTAAAGATTTTAACAGATAAACTAAGAGCACTGTGGTGAAACACAAATTACCGGTGAGTAGCAGTTTTCCTTTCACCATGATATTTTCTACACTGACAAAGTCAACTCACATCTAATCATTACCTTCAAATTCTTTCCATACAGATAAATCTAGAATTTTGTTGTGAACACTGGTACAGATCGAGTTAAATGCACAATTTACATTGATACATATTTAACTCTTTACCAAACGACAAAATTTTGGACTGAACCAAATTGGAAGCATTTGCAGACGACAAATTTAAAGTTGCTAAAATGATGACTTCTTTTTTTGATAGGGTAGAAAACATTGTGGAAAAAGGAGAAAATGCTGGTTACCAGCATTTTCTCCTTTTCCCACATATGTTTTCAAAAGGTTTCTTTCTCAGGGTCGTTAAAATTTGGGATTGTGTGGTGAAGGGTTAATATAAATTCCTTAGCTCTATGTGAAACATTTGATAACATAAAAAAAATCCCGTTTCTTTCTACTACCAACAATTTCTCACCAAGTTATTTACTGGAAACATTCATTTTATCTCACCATGGCAACACATGTTTCTACAAGAGCAATCCAGATTTGATATTGATTGATTCAGTAACACTTCTTGATGTATGGAAGCCAATAATGGCCATTTCAGTTCATTCATAATAAATGAACATTTGCAGAATTAACCCACCATTAGAAATTCAAGCCATACTCTAACTTCAAGAATAGTTGTTCGACCCTTTTCGAAATGACAACTTTTACTCTTTCAAATTGAAAGCATCTGCAGACGAGAAATCTGAAAGTGGTACAAAATGAAGTTCTTTGACAGAGTAGAAAACATCATGGAAAAAGTTACAAGCATTTTCTACTTTTTCCACCATGTTTTCAAAAGGTCTCTACCTCAGGGTCATTAAAATTGGGGATTGTTTAGATTAATGGTTAACCCAGTACCACACAATCCTGAGTTTTAAAAACCCTGGGAAATAGGATGTTTGAAAACATGGTGGGAAAAGGAGAAAATGCTGCTTTTCCCTCAATGCTTTCTAACCTTTCAGAGACAAATTTAATAATTTGAGCCATATTTCATTTGTCGTCAGCAAATGCTTTCAGTTTGGACAAGACTAAAATTTTGTTATTTCGTAAAGAGTTAATTTGTTGAGAAAGAATATCTCAGCCAGTCATAGGGCTTGTCTCCCAAATTAGAACTGGAACAATTTTAAAGACCCAATAGCCCCCAAAACTTAACACAGCAAGTGTTAAATGATTGCAGAAAATGAATTTTAAAAGTAGGTCGAAAGTTGCCAGGTCACTCTATCTTTTGTTTACTATTTTACTTGATTTTAAATCCATATTTCTACCAGCAACTTACACTTGGATGGAACATGCAATAATAGATTATCATCTTCAAAATAATTTCCATACTTGTAATATGTTATGTTTTAAATTCAAATGCATTTTAATGTAACAACAACATTGTTTATTTTTTGCTTCTACTGGGCCTTTAGGAACTATTGGTGAATCCATGTGAATCCATCTTTCATTTTTTATCAACAGTTAGCTCTCAGAAATATACAAATATGAATTTCACCTCAACTTGGAAATACACGTACATGTATGTCTTGTAGCAAGGCAACCCAGATGTTTTGTCACAAATTCCAACTTATGGAAGCTAGCAATAGCCATTTAAGTTTAACCTTTACCATACAACACTATTTTACGCTCTTCCACAATGAAAATGTTTGCAGACGACATTTTTCAAATGATGGGACGCATCTTTGTAATGGTAGAAATCATTATGGGAATTGTAGAAAATGCTGGTTACTAGCATTTTCTCTTTTATTTCCAAAATCTTTTCAACGCCCTCCTCCTCACAGTCATAAACTACATGGGATTTCTTGTTAACTCTTTTGCAAACGACAAAATTTTTAAGCACATCCAAATTAACCGTGTTACAGATGACAAATGTAACACAACTGTTGAAACCTAGCTCTATAAGAGTAGAAACATCATGGAAAAAGGAGAAAATGCTGGTAACTAGCATTTTCTCATTTTCCAACAATGTTTTCAAAAGGCCTCTTCCTCAGGGTCGTTAAAACTCAGGATTGTGTGGTAAAGGGTTAAAGGATGAAACCTTAGAATACCATTCACACCTCAACTCTTCACCAAACAACAAAATTTCAAACTGTTCAAACTTTAAAGCATTTGCAGATGACAAATCAAAGGTGCCCCAAATGACGAAATTTGTCTTTGGCAACCAGCATTTTCTCCTTTTCCCACAATGTTTTCAAAAACCTTCTTTCTCAGGGTCGGTAAAAGTCAGCATCATGTTGTAAAGGATTAACTTATAGAGCTTCATATAAAACCCGAAGTACAGTTACATTCTAAATCAAAGTGCTGAAAGCACTGGTGTGGCATTTGACAAGGGAGCTATTGTGTGGAATTAATAATTTGAAAAATAAACAAACAATAATGTGGGATGAACAAGCCCGGACGCAGAAGACCAGGGACGAACAGGTTTTGGGATGAACACGGTCAGGAGACAAAGGTTGAATGTATCATTGCGCAAATAGAAGGCCATAGAGAGTATAGATATTTTCAATAAAAAGAAAAAGTACTCCCATGATCAATGGCCTAATCCACTTTGTTTTAATACGCCATTGTTAATTATATATCTGAGTGCTATCAAAACACCTATTTGTTTTAGAAAAATTGAGTTTAATTGGGTTTACTTCCTTCGGTTTTGCACAAACTACGATACATGATTTTCAAAATACCGTATTGAACTTATAGTGGCATTGTCTTTGACAAATGCCTCAAAAAGGACCCAAATTTTATGGCCAGAATTTCTGCAAAATCGACAGTCTGCATGCTCTGAGCATGTTATCAATGTACACATTTTTCTTGAATGTTTTCAAGGGTGTCTGCTGCTAATTTGTATAACCTTTACAAAATGACAAAATTTTAGACTGGTCCAAATTCAAAGCATTTGCAGACGACAAATCAAATGTGGCTCAAAAATTGAAATTTATTTTGAGAATGTTAGAAAACATTGTGAGAAAAGGAGAAAATGCTGGTTACCTGCATTTTCTCCTTTTCCCACAATGTTTTCAAAAGGATTTTTCTTCAAGGTCATTAAAAGTCGAGATTCTGTGGTGAAGAGTTAAACCTTTACAAAATGACAAAATTTAGACTGGTCCAATTTGAAAGCATGTGCAGATGACAAAATAAATATTGTTCAAATGATGGGATTTGTATTGGAAAGCACAGGGATTTTTAACGTTTTTTATGTTTTACATGTATATATAATACAAGGGATGCAACTGACATTATCGGCAAATTCTACTTGTCATCACAAAAACACAAGTTACTTCGTCAATTTTACAGATAATCACATAAGGTCTACTTTATCTAGCTCATTACACATTTTTCTAGCGAAAAATAACGTGGTTTCATGACTAAACGTTCAATGATTTGTGCTACAGAAGCCGCTTTCTCGACAAATATGTCGAAATTGTTTGGTCCGACACGGGTTCGTTCAGTGCGCTTGTCAGAGTAAATCTACTATTCTGTACAAGATCATGGCCAAAATACTTATCGGTTTGATAAAACAAGTAAATATCTTTAACCAACCTTCGTTGTTTAATAATAACACGAAGAATACAGCTCCAAATCGTCCGATGTTTGATCGATTCACTCAAATTTCAAAGAAGCAGCCATAATTGTTGTCACGTGATCAAAATGTATCAAGGCATTTCATTGGTCAGAACCAAAAATCCGACCAATGAAATGCCTTGATACATTTTGATCACGTGACAACAATTATGGCTGCTTCTTTGAAATTTGAGTGAATCGTTTAAACATCGGACGATTTGGAGCTGTATTCTTCGTTTTATTATTAAACAACGCAGGTTGGTTAACGATATTTACTTGTTTTATCAGACCGATAAGTATTTTTGCCATGATCTTGTACAGAATAGTAGATTTACTCTGACAAGCGCACTGAACGAACCCGTGTTGGACCAAACAATTTCGACCTATTTGTCGAGAAACCGGCTTCTGTAGCACAAATCATTGAACGTTTAGTCATGAAACCATGTTATTTTTCGCTAGAAAAATGTGTAATGAGCTAGATAAAGTAGACCTTATGTGATTATCTGTAAAATTGACGAAGTAATTTGTGTTTTTGTGATGACAAGTAGAATTTGCCGATAATGTCAGTTGCATCCCTTGTATTATATATACATGTAAAACATAAAAAACGCTAAAAATCCCTGTGTTGGAAAGACTAGAAAACGTTGTCTGAAAAGGAGAAAATGCTGGTTACTAAAATTTTTCACATGGCAAAGAGTTGGGAGTGATTAATCAAGTATAGCTCTCACACGATAAACCTTTCATAATCAGCTTATTTTATTGTTTGTATTTGGGAATACAGCTTTGAAATTACATACTGTGATGAGATGATTTTACTTTTCTATAGAAAGTTAATACATTTCCATAAAATTAATTAATGAATAAGGCCTCTGCATACTTGTATTACTATCTTTGACCCTTTACCACACAATCCCAAGTTTAAACGACCCTAACATAATGGGCTTTTGAAAACATAGTAGGAAAAGGAGAAAATGCTGGTAACCAGCATTTTCTCCTTTTCATACTATGTTTTCTACCCCATCAAATTGAAATTCCATCCTTTGAGCCACATTTAAATTGTCGTCTGCAAATGCTTTCAACGTGGACAATTCTAAAATTTTGTCGTTTGGTAAAGAGTTTATGAAATTTTCCAAGAATACAAACTTATCAAGTGGGGTTTATACTAGCCAAGCACAGCTGATCAAAACAGTGTTAATATTTTGTAAATAGTTATTGAGTAATATTAACTCTTTACCAAACAACAAAATTTTAGACTTGTCCCAATTGAAAGCATTCGTAGACGACAACTAAAATGTCACTAAAAAACTGAAATTTCTCTTTCAAAGTGTAGGAAGCATTGTGGGAAAAGTAGAAGATACTGGTAACCAGCATTTTTCTCCTTTTCCCACAATGTTTTCAACCCTGTGCTATACACATTTCAATCTTTAGGTCACATATATTTTTTCATCTTCAAATGCTTTGAATTTGGACTGGTCTAACATTTTGTTATTTGGTAAAGAGT
The DNA here is from genome assembly GCA_945859785.2 of Tridacna gigas. NCBI lineage: Eukaryota > Metazoa > Mollusca > Bivalvia > Cardiida > Cardiidae > Tridacna > Tridacna gigas. The sequence continues at coordinate 7,365,035 of OX244031.2, read as the reverse complement.
TGAACCCAGCTTAACTCTTCATCAAACAACAAAAGTTTGGACTGGACAAAATTAGAATTATTTGCCGATGAAAATCACATGCCACTAAAATGATCATTTCTGTCTTTGATAGGGTGGAAAACATTGTTGAAATGGGAGAAAATACTGGTTACCAGTTATCACTTTTTTACTTTTCATACCAATGTTTTCAAAAGCCTCAAAGTGTCTGTCGAGTAAATTTGGCACTCTTAGAGTTAATCCTTTAACACACAATCGTGAGTTTTAATAACCCTTAAGAAGAAGCCTTTTGAAAACAGCATTTTCTCCTTTTCCCTCCATGTTTTCTACCCTTCCCAACACAATTTGAATTTCTATTTTTGAGTCACATCTATTTTGACATCTGCAAATTCTTTCGATTTGGACAAGTGTATTATTTTTCTGTTCTATAAAGAGTTAACCCATACCGACACAATCCCGGCTTTTACTTCCCTAATGGAGAAGACTTTTGAATACATTGTGGGAAAAGGAGAAAATGATGGTAACAAACATATTCTCCTTTTCCCACAATGTTTTCTACCCCTTAAAAGAACTTTATTTTAATCTTATCACTTCGCAATTGTCATCTGCACAAGCTGTCAATTTGGAAGAGTCTAGAACTTGTTGTTTGGTAAATAGCTAAAACACTATCTAGGACACTTTGAAAAGTGGTCTCCAACAGCAGGTGGTCTCTCATGAAAATGTTGTACAATAAAGCAATTTTGACTTAATTTTTGTTCAGGTCATGAATATCACTCAGTTTATGAACATAGAATTACTCGTACACTTGAAATATCCTTCTCCATGGTTCCTACAGGATAACTAAATGTGTCCCACAGCAAGTACCTCGTACCCTTTTGTTGACCTTTTGTGTTGTGACCATCGTAATCTTACCAGAAACCATGCACTTAGAGAGCAGGCAATGGCAGCAATCAGCACACTGAAGACACAGAGAACTAAATATAATATCTGTGAAGATCAAAATACCATTCCCAGTGTAACAACCTATCTCCTCTTGCAATGACTGTGACTTTTAACCCTTTACCACACAATCCCGACTTTCAAAACCCTTTAAAAAAGAAGACTTTTGAAAACATTGTGGGAAAAGGAGAAAATGCTGGTAACCAGCATTTTCTCCTTTTCCCACAATGTTTGCTACCCTATCAACCCTATTGACAACAAATTCCACAAATTTAGCCACATTTGTTGCCTGCATACTTTGAATTTGGACAATTCTAAAATTTCATCTTGTGGTAAAGGGGTAAACAATATGACCTAAATTCAATAGGCATCTTTTTTGAGTTATATCCAATGTATGAAGTTTCATCATCACAATGTGAAAAGCTTAAAACAATTGGACAGACTAGAAACTCTGTACCTGGTAAATGACTCTGAGAAGGGAGCCTTTTGAAAACATTGTGGGAAAAGGAGAAAATGCTGGCAACCAGCATTTTCTCCTTTTCCCACAATGTTTGCTACCCTATCAACCCTATTGACAACAAATTCCACAATTCTAGCCACATTTGTTGCCTGCATACTTTGAATTTGGACAATTCTAAAATTTCATCTTGTTGTAAAGGGGTAAACAATATGACTTAAATTCAATAGGCATCTTTTTTGAGTCATATCCAATGTATGATGTTTCATCATCATAATGTGAAAAGCTTAAAACAATGGGACAGACTAGAAACTCTGTACCTGGTAAATTTTGAAGACACAAATTTTGTTACGTTTTACACCAATATTTCAGTTATTCCACAACACATGGTGCATCGATCAATATACATTCTGGTATTTGATTGTTGCAACTTGCAGTACTTTGCAAAGCACTGTTTTTAACCTGTACCATAAAAATCCCGACTTTTAACGACTCTGAGAATGGAGCCTTTTGAAAACATTGTGGGAAAAGGAGAAAATGCTGGCAACCATCATCTTCTCCTTTTCCCACATGTTTTCTACCTTTCCCACAGTGTTTTCTACCCTTCCCAAATAGAATTTTAATTTTTGAGTCACATTTATTTTGTTGTATGCAAATGCTTTCAAATTGGACTAGTCTAAGATTTTGTCGTTCGGTAAAGAGTTAAGGCACTGGCTGCTTTCCACCATAAACAATGTTTAGCGATGAGAGAGGAATGGACATGTTTCAATGACTACCATCAATCCTGGGGGCCCTGCGTGGCTCAGTGGTAAAGTGTGGGACTTGCAGCCTGGAAAGCCTGGGTTCCAACATCACTGGAAGCAGTGGGTTTTTTGTGTTCTTGGGTAAGACATTTCAGAGCCCTAGCTTAGTAATAGTGAGCTGTCGCTGTGATATGACTGAAATACAGTTGAAAGTAGTGTAAAACTCCATACAATCGATCAATCAACCACCAATCCTTAAAGTGTGTGTAAGATGTGGGATTCACACTCACAACCATTGGCCATTTAGACATTGTGAGACAAGTATGATTACATTAGATCTACCCAAGTTTCATGAGGGTGTGTAAATCTCTGCCAGACAACAACATTTTAGACCCATCCACAATGAAAGCATTTGCAGACGACAATTTAAATGAGACTTGAATGATGACATTTCTTCATGAAGGAGTAGAAAACTTTGTGGGAAAAAAAGAAAATTCCGTATACCAGCATTTTCCTAGTTCCCAACAATGTTTCCAAAAGTTTTCTTCCCCAGGGCTGTAAAAAAACAGAATTTATCTTAAATCGATTGAGAAACAAGTTCTTGCAACTGATACTAATTCATTTCTTTTGCTTCGGACACAGAACAGAATTACTTGAAAAGGGGTCAATCAGTGATTTGAACTTACATGATTGCAAGAAGTAGAACTTCTATCGTTTTGAACCCCTTCTTCAAAATGCGCTTTTCTGGAAAGGAGGAACCAGTCACTACCTTGCTGGTTACAGCACCAGGGGTGGGTGGGGTAACCATGGTTGGAGGGGTGGGAGATGGGGTAAGAGATGCTGTTTGCATGCTCGGCATGATTGATGGCATGGTTGCTATGGTTGGTTTCATGGTTGGCATCGTTGGTGGCACAGGAGATTTTGATCTGACGGATGGTATAATGCTAAGTGACGGTCGATAACTTGATGGATTGTTGGTTTGCGATGCAGAAGGACTTGGAACCAGTTTGGTAGAATACAAAGAAGTTGGAGCTAGTTTTGTGGTATACAATGGAGTTGAAGCTAGTTTGGTCACCAACCACCACTTTGGGATGCCAGGAATTCTCGAATATGATGGAAAGGTTGGGAAATGTGTTTTATCAGACTGAGAAGGGCTTTTGAAAACTGAAGTCCGCAAAAATTGGTTTGTATTCTGTGAAGAGAATAATCGAGAGATGCCAAGCATAGTTTCCCTTTGATGTCCATGAGCATGCACAATATCCATCTGTTTGTTCTTCATGTTTTGAACCTGGTCTATTGGAGATGTATTCAGTGATCTCTTTAAGTCGGGTACAATTTTCTGATCAGTTTCATGTGCTGCTGTAAACTGATGTCCATGCAGCATGACAAACAATGATAAAATTGCTGTAATCACACCCTTTCTATCTGGAATCAATACAAAGAACATTATGAACATTTACTCTTTACCAAACGACAAAATTTTAGACTTGTCCAACCTGCAAGCATTTTCAGAAGACATAATAAAAGTGCCTAAAAAATTGAAATTTGTTTTGGGAAGGATAGAAAACATTGTGGGAAAAGAAGACAATGCTGGTAACCAGCATTTTCTCCTTTTCCCAGAATGTTTTGTCCATTTTCAATAACAATTCCCTAATTTGTGCCACATTTATTTTGTCACCTGCAAATGCTCCGGTCTCAGTGCTGATTGTCCTTTAAACAATTATTATTTGGGAAAGCATCCAGTGGCTTGGGAAGAACATTCTGCGAAGAACTGGTAACTTTAAGAAATTCTAGGAAAGTATGGATAGTAGCATTGGCCTCAGTTATATAACTGAAGTGATATTGACAACACCATATAAATAGCAAAGCAAATGTGTTGGATTTTGACAAGTCTAAAATGTTAAACTTGTCATTTTGTAAAGAGGCAGAAGACTTAGAAAACATCCCAGTAAAATTTGATAAAGATATTAATCAAGGTAAGATTATCACGTTTGATACCAGAGTATTAAAATATTGTTTCCAGAGGTGGAATTGCATTTTACAAGCAATTTCTTCTCTCCTTTTGCCAAAATGTTTTCAAAAGTTGTCGGCTGCAAAATAGAAAAAAAAGCAATTCAGTTAACTACAGAATCTTAGACTTGTTCAATGTGAAAGCATCTGAGCCAAAAAGGGGGCTTTAACCCTTTACCAGACAACAAAATTTTAGCCTTGTCCAAACTGAAAGCATTTGCAGACGACAATTTCGATGTGGCTCAAATGGTGCAGCTTTTCTTAGATAGGGTAGAAAACATTGTGGGAAAAGGAGAAAATGCTGGTTACCAGCATTTTCTCCTTTTCCCACAATGTTTTCAAAAGGCTTCTTTCCCAGGGGCGTTAAAAGGCGGCATTGTAAGGTAAAGGGTTAATGCATCTCCTTGATCCATGATGCCAGGCAAAACATCACGTAATAAAGGGTCCATAAAAATCATTGTGTCCTACGACCAGATGTACCATGATCCATGATGCCAGGCAAAACATCACGTAATAAAGGGTCCATAAAAATCATTGTGTCCTACGACCAGATGTACCATGATCCATGATGCCAGGCAAAACATCACGTAATAAAGGGTCCATAAAAATCATTGTGTCCTACGACCAGATGTATCATGATCCATGATGCCAGGCAAAACGTCACGTAATAAAGGGTCCATAAAAATCATTGTGTCCTACGACCAGATGTACCATGATCCATGATGCCAGGCAAAACATCACGTAATAAAGGGTCCATAAAAATCATTGTGTCCTACGACCAGATGTATCATGATCCATGATGCCAGGCAAAACATCACGTAATAAAGGGTCCATAAAAATCATTGTGTCCTATGACCAGATGTATCATGATCCATGATGCCAGGCAAAACATCACGTAATAAAGGGTCCATAAAAATCATTGTGTCCTACGACCAGATGTATCATGATCCATGATGCCAGGCAAAACATCACGTAATAAAGGGTCCATAAAAATCATCATGTCTTACGACCAAGTGTATCATAAAGTAGACTGGTCCTTTGACATGTAGAAAAGTGATCAAATGCAAAAAGTTTCGGCCAGGTCAGCCTGCATGGAATGTGCAGGCTGACCTGGCCCTGGGTGGATACTTTTTGCAGATGCATTATGCCCCCCTTTCACAGAGCATGGCTCATTTGTAGACAAAAAGTTAACGGTGGCTCAAATGATGGAACTAGCATTTAAGAGAGTAGAAAACATTGTGGTGAAGGGTTAAATAAGTTCATGAATTCATGTATAGGTACATTTAACCTTTTATCATTAAATCCCACCTTTTAGCAACCCTTGTGCAAAAGGCTTTTGAAAACATCGTGGGAAAAGGAGAAAATGCTGGCAACCAGAATTTTCTCCTTTTTCCACAATGTTTTTTAACCTATAAAAATGAATTCTGTCATTTTACCAACTTTAGTTTGTCTTCTGCTAATATTGCAATCTGGAACAGTCTAAAATTTTGTCATCTGGTAAAAGGTGAAATGAACTAAGACTCTTAACAGCTGCTCATTTTCCATCCTGATGATTGATCCAAGTAGGGGGTAGTGTTTTTTTTTTGTGAAGATCTGTTGTTCTACATTTGAATACAGCTTAAAAGCCTAACATTAAACGAAAAAATATATAAGAATTACATGAAATACCCATTTTTAGACAATAATTCCTCGATTTGTGATTCAATTCTGTTATCACAATGTCAACAATCAACTTCTGACACAACTGATGATAACAAAATAACATGTAGATCACAATGTCAGGTGATTAACCCTTTACTGCACAATGCCATCTTTTAACGACCCTGGGAAAGAGGCCTTTTGAAAATATTGTGGGAAAAGGAGAAAATGCTGGTAACCAGCATTTTCTCCTTTTCCCACAATGTTTTCTATACTATCAAAGAAAAATTGCACCATTTGAGCAACATTGAAATTGTCGTCTGCAAATGCTTTCAATTTGGACAAGAATAAAATTTTGTCGTCTGGTAAAGGGTTAAATGAAGAGCAACTAATGTAATCTCTAGTCACAATCATGGCTAAAATTAGTGTGACTTATTATCTCTTAGCATGGTTTAGGGCCCAGTAGTAGTCAAAAAAGCCTTTTCAAGAAAAAATAAGCAAATAAATGATTGATTGAAAGGTGTTTAATGCAACTTTCAACTTTATTTCAGTCACAGTGACAGTTCAAATATTTATGTTTTCCTTGGTTTCACTTTACTAGGCTAAGGCTCTGAAGTGTCTTGCCCAAGGACAATCACACAAAAACCCAATTCTTCAACTGAAGCTTGAACCTGGGGCCTGGGTATGAGTTTTCCTCTTTTCAACTAAGCTGGGCAGCCCCTCCCACAAGAGAAAAAAAGTGAAAGAAATCATAGCTCTAAGCTTTGCCAACGACTTAGCATGGGGCCTCATCTTTGTCACATTCATGGCCCCTGATTTTGTGAAAGTGCAAAAAGGTGGCTGTAAATGTTAATCCTTGACCCATCACCACACAACCCCAAGTTTTAACAACCCTGGGAAATTAGCCTTTGAAAACATTGTGGAAGGAGAAAATGCTGGTTACCATATCAAAGACAGAAATCATTATTTAACCCTTTAGCACACAATCCCGACTTTTCACGATCCTAAAGGGGATGAGTTTTGAAAACATTGTGAGAAAAGGAGAAATTGCTGGTAACCAGCATTTTCTCCTTTTCCCACAATGTTTTCTACCTTTTTAAAGACAAATTTTAATTTTTAAGTCAATTTAATTTTGTTATGGTGCACGAAATTTCGTCGAAAATGTGTTTTGTCGAAATCCATGTACGTTTTAAAATACCAATTGCTAAATATCTAGATTTATGTCATGGAAAGCTCTGTCTGGGTGGCGGGGGAGATTTGGGCCACAATTCATTTGGTTAGGGTAAGGGTCAGGGCTTGGGATCGTTTTTGACGAACGTGGCTTTCGACCAAATGTCGCACACCCTTTTTCTTATATGCAGATACATTCAATTTGGACCAGTCTTAATTTTTTTTCGTTTGGTAAAGAGTTGAGCAACATTTAACCCTTTACCAGACGACAAAATTTTAGCCTTGTCCAAATTGAAAGCATTTGCAGACGACAATTTCAATGTGGCTCAAATGGTGCAATCTTTGTTTGATAGGGTTGAAAACATTGTGGGAAAAGGAGAAAAAGCTGGTTACCAGCATTTTCTCCTTTTCCCACAATGTTTTCAAAAGGCTTCTTTCCCAGGGGCGTCAAAAGGCGTCAATGTGTGGTAAAGGGTTAATTTGTCATCTACAAATGATTTAAATTTTTGTCAAGTCCAAAATTTTGTCGTTTGGTAAAAGGTTTAAACCCTGGCTTCAACATTGATTTTTGCAAGACTTTGCTGGGAAAAGTTTTAAAGCGAAAGAAATCAAAGCTCTGAACTGTGCCAAAGACTTAACTTAGGGCTTTATAATTGTCACATTCCTGGCTACACCCCTGATTTTGTGAAAGTACAAACAGGTGGCTATAAATGTTAATCCAGAACCCTTTACCAAATGACAAAATTTTAAACTCAATCAAATTGAAAGCATTTGCAGACAACAAATTAAAAGTGCCCTTAAAGAAGATTTCTGTTTTTGAAATGGCAGAAAACATTGTGGGAAAAGGGAAAAATGCTGGTTACCAGCATTTTTTCCTTTACCCACAATGTTTTTAAAAGTCCCCTACTGTACAGTATGAACATTTTGGACATTTTCAGTCTAGAACTGAAACCCAAATAATTGCAATTACAATGTTGCTCTTGTCTCGAATGTCTCAGCAAAGCAACAGTTCAGATCAGACTGCACATTTTGTGCAGTGTGATCTTAATCGACACTAGCAGTAAAGGGAACTAAATATTGTGAAAGGCACTATAAGATTAAAACCTTACTTTAAAGCGCCATCTGTCACTACTACAGCTGCCTTTTCAGACGATGTAGATCAAGATCGGACTGCACAAAATGTGCAGTCTGACCTTTCATATACTCTGTCCGCTTTCCATAGATAATCTGAACTAAAGCAACCACGAAATTACAGTTATTTGGGTTATTTGGTCTCGTCTGAAACTGTCCCTTGGGTTTTTTGGTGCTTAAAGGGTTAACCCTCTCCCAAACAACAAATTTTAGACCCTTCCAAATTGAAAGCATCTGCAGATGAAAAATTTAAAGTCAAACAAATGGACTGAAGGTTTTCTAACAGGGTACAAAACATTGTTGGAAAAGGAGAAAATGCTGGTTACCAGCATTTTCTCCTTTTCCTTCAATGTTTTCAAGGGGCCTCTTCTTCAGGATCATGAAAGCACAGGATTAACTCTTAACTAAACGACAAAATTCTAGTCAGATCTCCAAATTTAAAGCATCTGCAGATGATTAATTTGAAGTTGTACAAATGAACTTCAGTTTTTTAACAAGGTAGAACACATTGTGGTAAAAGGAGAAAATGCTGGTTACGAGTATTTTCTCCTTTTCCTACAATGTTTTCAAAAGGCCTCTACCTCAGCATCATGAAAACACTGGATTGATTGGTAAAGGATTAAAACTCACGCTGATTTTACAATTGACTGATTTTTACTCACTTTCTTTTGAACAGTCATAGTCAATATACTAGTAAAACCCTTACTATATGAATTCAACTTCTTTTCTCCTACTGAAGAAATCCTTTGAATACAATGTGGGAAAAGGAACACTACTTGTTCATGCAGAGTCAGGGGCGTAGCTGCCTGTTAGCAAAAACGCAGATGTGTACACTTTGCAAAAACAAGAGAGACAATTTTGCTAAAAAACATCACCAGAGGGCACCAAATAGTTTTTAGAATTCAGAAAATTTCCTGGGGAAGGCCCTCCAGACCCACCTGGTAAATCCCCCTTCCCCCCTCTCGGCACCTCATGTCCTGAATAATACCTTTGGTATTATTTTTGTGTATACTTTATTTTGGGCTAGCTATGCCCCTGTGCATGTGAAACAAGAATAAGTAATCACTTCTTTGCTCACAATGTTTTCCATAATTCAACTTGTGCTAGTAAGGGATACATAATTATGTATCTGTTCAGTAATGGGTTAACCTTTTACCAAACAATCCTAACTTTTATCTACCCTGATGAGGAAGGCTTTTGGTAAAGTTGTAGGAAAAGGGAAAAAAAAATGCTGTAAAACAGCATCTTCTCCTTTTTCCACAATGCTTTCTACTCTTTGAACTACAAATTTGAGTGACATTTGTCATCTGCAAATGCTTTGTAATGGATAATGATAAAATTTTGTCATCTGGTGAAGTATAACTTTTAAAGCGCCTTTCACAACTACAGTTGCCTTTGGGGCCATTATAGATCAAGATCAGACTGCACAAAATGTGATCTTTGAGCTTTGTTAAAACAGTATAGACAAAAGCAATCATGAAATCTAGTTACCTGGTTCTTATTCTAGACCAAAAATGTCTGCTGTATTTATTCAGTGCCTTAACCCTTTACCACACAAAACTTTAGACCAATTTCTAAGTATTTGCAGACGACAAATTCAACTTTTGTACAGCTGAGCTTTAGCTCTCTGATAGAGAACAAAACACTGTGGGAAAAGGAGAAAATGCTGGTTACCAGCATTTTCTCCTTATCACACAATGTTTTCAAAAGCCTTCTTTCCCAGGGTTGTGAAAACACGGTTTTGTTTGGTAAAGGGTTAACTCTTTACCAAACGATAAAATTTTAGACCAATCCATATTCAAAGCTTCTGCAGACGACAAAATAAATGTGAATCAAAAATTGAAATTTGTTTTTGGAAGAGTACCTAGAAAACATTGTGGGAAAAGGAGAAAATGCTGGTTACCAGCATTTTCTCCCTTTCCGACAATGTTTTCAAAAGCTTCTTCATCAGGATTGTTAAAATTGGGAGTGAGTGGTAAAGGGTTAAGGGTTAAAAATATATACATGATAAAAGATGAATTGGGATCATATAGGTTGGAAGATGTATTCATCCTTAAAAAGTTGAAAGTTTAGCCACATATCCGATGATATTAGATACATGTACTGCTAGGAAGGTTGTATTTTTGTGCTCTGTCTGTCTGTCTGTTTCTTTGTCACTCTCTGTCTCTCTCTTTCAGTGTGTCTTTCTGTCGCTCTCACTTTCTCTGTCTCTCTCCTACTCTGTATCTCTCTGTGTCTCTTCTCTCTGTCTCTCTCTGTCTGCCTTTCAGTCTATTTGTCTGAGTTTCTCTCTTTCTTTGTCTCTGTCTGTCTCTCAGTCAATGTGTCTGTCTGTTGGTCTAGATAGAGCTCTTTTACTTTTGTTGTCTCTCTCCTACTCCATTACTCTGTATCTCTCTGTCTTCTCTCAGTCTCTCTCTGTCTTTCTATCTATTGTCTCACTTTCTCTCTTTTTTTGTCTCTCTCGGCCTCTTTTTTTGTCTCTCTCGGTCTCTCTGTGTCTGTCTGTTGGTTTCTCTCTCTTACTTTCTTTGTCTCTCACCTACTCCATCACTCTGTATCTCTCTGTCTCTTCTCTCAGTCTCTCTCTGTCTATTTGTCTATCCATTTGTCACACTTTCTCTCTCTGTCTCTGTCAGTGTGTCTGTCTGTCTCTCTCACTTTCTCTGTCGCTGTCCTACTCAAACACTCTGTCTGTGTCTCTCTGTCTTTTCTCTGTTTCTCTCTGTCTGTCTTTCTGTCTATTTGTCTCACTTTCTTTGTGTCTTTCTTTGTCTCTCTGTCAGTGTGTTTGTCTGTTGGTCTGTCTCTCATTTTCTCTGTCTCTCTCCTACTCCATCACTCTGTCTGTCTCTCTGTCTGTCTTCTGTATTTTTGTCTCACTTTCTCCGTTTCTTTGTCTCTCTCTATCTGTTAGTCTCTCTCTCTGCCAGTGTGTCTGTCTGTTAGTCTGTCTCTGTCACTTTCTTTCTCTGTCTCTCTCCTACTCTGTTACTCTGCATCTCTCTGTCTCTTCTCTCTGTCTGTCTTTTTGTCTATTTGTCTCACTTTCTCTGTCTCTTTCTTTGTCTCTCTCTGTCTCTTGGTCTCTCTGTGTCAGTGTGTCTGTCTTTTGGTCTATCTCTCTCACTTTCTCTGTTTCTCTTTCTTTCTATGGCATGTTGTCCCATTTAATCTCTCATGTCCTCAATTTTTCTCTCACTCTCTTGCTTAACTCTTTTTCACTTTATGGCCACAGAATAATTTTTCTTTTTTTACATGCCCCCCACTTTGCTTGCGTAGAAAACTAATTTTCTTCTTATGTCTAATCTTATTTTGTAGCTTCCATTGCACTGCACCAAATACATAGGTTCTCAGTGTATACCTTTCTTTTGAGCCATGCTCTCTGAAAAGGGGGCTTGATGCATCTTCAAAAAGTACTGACCCAGGTCAGCCTGCACAGTCCCGGCAGGCTGACCTGGGCCGAAACTTTTTGCTATTGGTCAATTTTCTGCATGTCCACGGACCAGTCTGCCTCATGATGCAGTTGGTCATTTAACCCTGTACCACACAATGCAGACTTATAACTACCCTGAGAAAGAAGCATTTTGAAAACATAGTGGGAAAAGGAGAAAATGCTGGTAACCAGCATTTTTTTCCTTTTTTCCACAATGTTTTCTACCTGATAAAGAGAAAATTGCACCATTTGAGCTTCACTGAAATTGTCGTCTGCAAATGCTTTCAATTTTGACAAGGCTAAAATTTTGTCGTCTGGTAAAGGATCAAACAAGATGTATCATGGATCTAAAATAATGTGATGAGTTGCTTCCCATCATGCAACACGGAGATGCACCAAGCCCTCTTTTCATAGAGCATGGCTCATTTAAATGTAGATATTTCCCACTTTGACCGACAAACAAGATGGCTGTTAACGTTTTCAACACAGCCTCGACATCAGAGAATTTAAGCCGCCATGAAATGTTACAGTGGGTTAATGATTCTTTGCAAGGGAACTTTACAAAAATTGAACAGTTATGTTCCGGTATGTATGACTCGTTAATTAACCCTTTACCACACAATTCCCGACTAAAAAGAAAGCCTTTTGAAAATATTGTGGGAAAAGGAGAAAATGCTGGTTACCAGCATTTTCTCCTTTTCCCACAATATTTTCTACCAGTCCCATAACAAATTTCAATTTTTAAGTCACATTTAATTTGTTGTCTGCAAATGCTTTCAATTTGGACTAGTCTAAAATTTTGTCGTTTGGTAAAGTATTAATTTTTCTGTTTTACTTTTGCGTATTTCACCCTTTACCACTCACTCCCCAGTTTTAACGACCCTGACAAAGGAGACTTTTGTGAACATAATTTTAGACTGGTCCAAACTGAAAGCAATTGCAGACTACAGTATAAATTTTGCACAAATTATGAAATTTGTCTTTGAAAGGGTAGAAAACATTGTTTGAACAGGTTAAAATGTTGGAAATTTATACATCTTTCTTATTCACTTTTGTGTATTTCACCCTTTACCACACAATCCCCTGTTTTAATGACCCTGACAAAGAAAACTTTTGTGATCATAATTTTAGACTGGTCGAAATTGAAAGCATTTGCAGATGACAAAATAAATTTTGCACAGATGATGAAATTTGTCTTTAAAAGGAAAGAAAACATTGTGGGAAAAGGTAAAAAATGTTGAAAATTTGCTTGACTTGAAAAATAGAAAGTAAGTTGGCATTTTGTCCTTGAGGTTAATGATTCATCATGATCATTGGAAGTCTGATGGCTTGGTTACCAGCTTGCAAGACAGGAGTTTGAAGGTTTGATAGTCAAAATTGTAGAAATTCAAGCAATTTGATTATCAAACCTTATAGAAATTCACAGCCCGCCCGGGGAGCTCTATAGTCCGCATACCTGACTTATGACCTGGTGGTTGTGAGTTCGATACCCGGTTGAGGCAAACTTTCTTTCCGGTGATTTTTTGCCTCTCACCTCTGATGCATGTGAGAAAAGTAATCAGTGGCTTTGGAAAGAAAGTTGTGTCAGTACTGGTGTGAGAAAGCCAGGAAGCACATGGGCGTGTCACTGACCGCCATGATATGACCTGAGCTGTTAAAATGGCTTTAACCCTTTACTGCACAATGAAGCCCTTTAACGACCCTGGGAATGAGGCCTTTTGAAAACATTGTGGGAAAAGGAGAAAATGCTGGTAACCAGCATTTTCTCCTTTTCCTACAATGTTTCCTACCCTATCAAAGAAAAATTGCACCATTTGAGCCACATTGAAATTGTCGTCTGCAAATGCTTTCACTTTGGACATGGTTGAAATTTTGTCGTCTGGTAAAGGGTTTAACTCCAATACAAACAAAATCCAATACAAAAGAAATTCAAAGATTGATAGTTCAATATGAGTTGTTTTCATTGATATGGGCTGTAAAAATTTTCCTTCATTCTTTAACCCTTTCCCAAACGACAAATTTTGGACTGGTCCAAATTGAAAGAGTTTGCAGACGACAATTTTAAATTTGATGAAAATGGCAGAAAGTTATCAAAAAGGGTAGAAAACACTGTGGGAAAAGGAGAAATTGCTCGTTACGAGCAATTTCTCCTTTTCCCACAGTGTTTTCAAAAGACTTGTACTGCAGACACATGAAAACCAGGGCTTGTTTAGGAAAGGGTTAAATACACATAGAAAAAAAAAATCAGACAGTAGAAGTTATTCCTTTGTTATTTATCCTATACCACACAATTCCGAGTTTTAACAACCCTGTAGGCGAGAATTATTGAAAACAATTTGGGAAAAGAAGGAAATATTAATAATTGGCATTTTCTACTTTTCCAACAATATTTTGTACCCTATCAAAGACAGAAATCATTATTTAAGCCTCACTGAATTTGTCGTCTGCAAGTGTTTTCAGTTTGACCTGATCGAAAATTCTGTCGTGTGATAAAGAGTTAAGCATACCCTATTATAGGAATGTTTTCAGGCATTTACTGGAATCAGCCTGTTAACCCTTTACTACACAACAAATTTCAGACCTGTCCATAATGAAAGCATTCAAAGACAACGAGGTGAACATAGCTCAAGTGATTGGATTTGTCTTTGTAAGAGTAGAAAACATTGTGGGAAAAGGAGAAAATGCTGGTTACCAGCATTTTCTCCTTTTCCCACAATGTTTTCAAAAGCTGTCAACCTCAGGGTCATCAGAACTTTGGACTTTGTGGTAAAGGGTTAATATGTCTGCCTGTCCGTCTATTCATTCATCCGTCTTTCTGTATGTCTGTGTTGAGAACACCAGTATTTTTGTGCCTGTGACCCTTCACTTTTGAAGCAATTTGAGCCATGCTTTGGGAAAAGGGGGCTTAATGCATCTCTGTGATGCATTATACTAAGCAGGTCATCACATAATTATGGATCCATAAAAACTAAGAGAAAAACTGTCTGGATCATGGTGCAGTATAGTCCTTGGACAAACAGTAAATTTACAAATAGCAAAAAGTTTCTATGCGACCTGCTCAGGATGACATTGGTCGATACTTTTTGCAGATGCATTAATCCCCCTTTTCACAGAGCATGACTTTTTTGTATTGAAATATTTCATACCTATTGACCTTTACGAGACAGCTCCATGTCTAAACAACCCTGAGGAAGATGGCTTTCAAAAATATTGTGGGAACAAGAAGAAAATGCTGGTTACTAGCATTGTCTCCTTTTCTCTTAATGTATTCTACCCTTCCAAACACAAATTTCATCCTCTGAGCCACATTTAATGTATCATCTTCCAAAACTGTTATTCTGGACAAGTCCAAAAATTTTGTTGTTAGGTAAAGAGTTGACAAAAAAAACTATAAATTTGCTAAATGCAAATTTTAAAACGTCTCTTTTGGTGTAAAACAATTATCTTTCCTTTATTCTTTACCAAACAGTCTTGTGTTTTGACGACCTGGAGGAAATGGCACCTGAAAACATGGATGGAATAGTAGAAAATGCTGATAACCAGTCTATCTTGATAATAACAAAAATTCCATTCAGTTTGTGGTTATAAAAAATCTCATAATGGCGAGGTCTAAAATTTTGTCATTTGGTCAAGAGTTATCTCCCTTTAACTCTTTACCACACAATCCCGAGTTTTAACGAGCCTGAGGAAGATGGCCTTTGAAAACATTGTGGGATAAGAAGAAAATGCTGGTAACCAGCATTTTCTCCTTTTCGTACAATGTTTTTTACCCTGTCATTGACAGAAATCATCATTTAAGCTACATTCAGTTTGTCGTCAGCAAATGTTTTCAATTTGGTAGCGTACAAAATTCCGTCGTTTGGTAAAGGGTTAACTCTACAGAACAACAAAATTCTGGACAGGACCTAATTGAAAGCACTTGCAGACAACTAATTAAATGTTGGTAACTTGATGATTTCTGTGTTTGTTAGGCTAGAAAATATCGTGGTTAACAGCATTTTCTCCTTTTCCGTCAATGTTTTCAAAAGGCTTCTTTGTCAGGGTCCTTAAGCTTGGGATTGGTAAAGGGTTAAAGTTAAGACATAATTCTGCAGGCTAAATTTTTAGTTTTAATATTATGTCTTCATTAGCAAAGCCCTTTGCTGGGGGCATCTATCCATTTCTAGTCACAGGTCAAGTTATATAGACTTTTTCATTTGTTACAGGTGCAGCCTATTGTCAGTTTATGGACATGCTATTTGAAAGTAAGTAAACATGGGTACATTGAAATGTTTGTCCATTGTTTAACTTTTCACCAAACAACAAAATTTTAGATTGGCCCAAATTCAAAGCATTTGCAGAAGACAAATTAAATGTGGCTCAAATGATAAGATTTGTCTCTGAAAGGTTAGAAAACATTGTGGGAAAAGGAGAAAATGCTGGTTACCAGAATTTTTTCCTCTTCCCATGATGTTTTCAAAAGTTTTATTTCCCAGAGGCGTTAAAACTTGTCATTGTGAGGTAAAGAGTTTGTCTTTGATCAAGTAGAAAATATTGTGGGAAAAGGAGAAAATGCTGGTCAACAGCATTCTCTCCTTTTCCCACAATGTTTTCAAAAGCCTTCTTCCCCAGGATCATTCAACTTTGAATTGTTCTGTAAAAGGTTAAGTATTTACAAGATGGCAAAACTTCTGGCCCATCGAGCCAAGGCCCCTGGCTCAGTCGGTAGCGTACAGGACTTGAGAACAGGAGATCGCTGGTTTGATCCCAGGCTTGGCCAATTTCTTTCTGAGGATTGATGATAGTCATTGCGACAGGATTCATTCCTCTCTCACCGGTGACCATTGTTTCGATGATGGCTATGTGGGAAAGCAGCCACTGGCTTGGAAAGAATATTGTGCGGAGTACTGCGAAGTACTGGTAAAAGAAACTCCAGGAAAGCATGGATAGGTGCACTGGCCATCGTGATATAACTGAAATAATGTTGAAAACAGCGTTAAACACAATACAATCAATCAATAAATCTGGCCCATTGAAATTCAAAGAGATGGCAGAAACTTTTCGTTATTGGTCATTTTTCTGCATGTCCAAAGACCAGTTTACCTCACGGTTTAGTTGGTTGTCAGCAAAAATGGACTTTATGGATCCATAATTATGTGATGACTTGCTTGGTATCATGCACTACAGAGATGCATTAAGCCCCCTTTAGCCAGAGCATGGGTAAATCATATTGTATATAGCTGCAACTCAGGTGTTTTTTACCAGTGCTATGTACATAGGTATGCTGCTTTCACAAACAAGCTATGTGGATCGACACAACAGAGGCAATGGAATGTAATGAATGAATAAATGTTGCTTTATATGGCATCAATAGTTTTTAACCCTTTACCACTCAATCCCAACTTTTAATGGGCGAGGGATTTTGAAAACATTGTGGGAAAAAGAGAAAATGCTGATAACCAGCATTTTCTCCTTTTCCCACAATGTTTTCAACCCTTTCTGATACAAATGATATCATTTTTGCCACATTTTATTTGTTGTCTGCAAAAGCTTTCAAGTTGGACCATTCTAAAATTTTCTAATGTGGTAAAGGGTTAAAAACCACAAACATTCCAGTAAACCCTATCAGTCAGAGATGTGAAAATATGGGCATTTGCGGATGGCAGAGATTAAGATCAGACTGCTTAGAATATCTTCTGCAACTTTGTGAAATGTCAAATTTGAAGGATTAGAGATTAATCCTTATCCTGCTAAATAACTTAAATGAAACTTTCAAGCTGATAGTTAAAAACCATAATAATGTAATTTCAAACTTATTTCTTTGAGAAAAACATCTCCTTACTGGACAGTGTAGATCCAGGATCAGACTGCACATTCTGTGCAGTCTGATTTTGGATCTACACTGTCTGCAAAAGGTCAGTGAGTCACGCCTAGCAGCCTAAGGTTTAAATTGTCCTGTTCAATTTTACAGACTGTGTTCCCCTGAAAAAGTGTAAATTTGATGCCAAGCTTGAACATGAGTACATCCAGAACTGGAAACTGCTACAGACTGGTTTCAAGAAAGTTGGTGTCGACAAGGTATGTCTTTTAACCCTTTACCACACAATGTTATGTTTATCAAACTTAACCCTTTACTGCACAATGTCGTCTTTTAACGACCCATGGGAAAAAAGCCCTTTGAAAACATCCTGGGAAACGGAGAAAATGCTGGTAACCAGCATTTTCTCCTTTCCCCACAATATTTTTTACTCCATCAAGAGAAAATTGCACCATTTGAGCTACATTGAAATTGTCATCTGCAAATGCTTTCAATTTGGACAAGGCTAAAATTTTGTCATCTGGTAAAAAGGTTAACAAAGAAAGCTTTTGAAAGCATTGTGAGAAAAGGAGAAATTGCTGGTAACCAGTATTTTCTCCTTTTCCCACAAAGACAGAAACCATCATTAAAATTTTGAAAAACATCTAATTTGTCATCTGGAAATGCTATTGATTTGGACAAGTGTACTATTTTGCCGTGTGGTAAAGACTTAACTCTTTACCAAAAGGCAAAATTTAAGACTGGACTAAGTTGAAAGCAGTTGCAGACGACAAAATACATGCGACGGAAAAACTGAAACTTGTTTTGGGAAGGGTAGAAAACATTGTGGGAAAAGGAAAAAATGCTAGTTACCAGCATTTTCTCCTTTTCCCACAATTTTTTCAAAAGGCTTCTTTCTTAGGGTCGTTAAAAGTCTGGATTGTATGGTAAAGGGTCAACTCTTAACCAAACAACACAGTTTTGGACTCATCCATATTGAAAACTGTTACAGATGACAATAATTGCACTCTTTACTATTTGAACAACACAATTTTAGACTGGTCCAAATTGAAAGCATTTGCAGACGACATATCAAATTTAGCTGAATAGTGGTAATTGTCTGTGAAAATGTAGAAAACCTTGTGGGAAAAGGAGAAAATGCTGGTTACCAGCATTTTCTCCTTTTCCCTCAAGGTTTTTCAAAAGGCTATTTCCTCAAGGTTGTTAAAACTTGGAATTGTGTGGTAAAGGTTTAAACATGGCTCAAATGCTATAATTTGTTTTAAATAGGGTAGAAAACATTTTTGGAAAAAGGAGAAAATCCTGGGTATCATCATTGTTTCCTGTACCCAAAATTGATTTTAAAAAATTTTCCCCAGGGTCGTTAAAAGACAGGATTGTTTGGTAAAGGATTAATATAGGCTGTCTTGGGTCATCCTGGCTGCGAGTCAAGCCATGGTAGGACCATGTTTTTGGTCTTGTATTTAACTTTTCACTAAACAACAAAATTTTAGACTTGTTTAATTTGTCCATGAATATCTAGATCTAGTTGTCAAATTGTTTCCAAAAGCCATCAAAGGCACTGCCTTAAGATTTACTTAGACATAACATCTCCGCAAAGCAAGTCTTGTATTCACCAACTTTTCTCAATAGCATACTCAGTCCAATTCTCAAAAATTTGGTAAATTTCAAAGAAGCATTAATTTCAAAGTAGCATGAATTTCAAAGTAACACAAGTTCTGATTAGTTAAACCAAATAGTTCAGCCAATCAGATGTTTCGTTAATTTCTAGAACTAGAATAAGACTAAGAATGATAATAAAGATTTGTCGGTGAACAAAGGACCAGCCAGGGTCTGTATTCACCAACCAATTTCAATAACATTCTTAGTCTAATTCTTCATTTAGAAAGTAAAAAACTTGTGATTGTCTGAACCATTTGGTTTATAGCCAATCAGAAGTTGTGTTACTTTCAAATTTAGAAAATCTTGAAAAATGAGACTTAGAATGTTCTCAAGAATGGTTGGTGAATACAGACCCAGGTCTCTAATCTTGGATTCTAAAATAACACTTGACAGAATGGTTGTTAATTATTCCTCACCCTTGACACTGCGGTTTTAAAACATGTCAACATGAACTAACAGGTGATTAAGCCTTTACCACACAATCTTGACTTTTAAACACCTTGAGAAAGAAGACTTTTGAAAATGTCGGAAATAGAGAAAATGCTGGTAACCAGAATTTTCTTTTTTCCCCCCAATATGTTTTCTATTCTATCAGAGACAACTCTCACAATACGAGCCACATTTAATTTGTCGTCTGCATATGCTTCAGGTTTGGACAAGTCTAAATTCTTGTCATTGGGTAAAGAGTTTACTCTTTACCACACAATCCCGACTTTTAATGACCCTACGGAAAAAGCCTTCTGAAAACATTTTGGGAAAAAGAGAAAATGCTGTTAACTAGCATTTTCTCTTTTTCCCCCAGTTTTCTACCCTTCCCATATCAAATTTCAACTTTCGACCCACGTGTATTTTGTCGTCTCCAAATGCTTTCAATTTGGACAAGTCTAAAATTTTGTCATGTGGTAAAAAGTTGAACAATTTTTACTTCAAATCTTTGATTGCTTCAGAAATAAAGCCGCTCTGATACACAAGTAACAGATATACTGTTGAAGATTGCATATTAATACCAAACAAATGCCCACACCATTCCTCTATTTTCGAACAATTTCAGACCATTTCTGTTGACAAGTTGGTGAAGGGCAGATTTCAAGATAATTTTGAGTTTGCAAGTTGGTTCAAAAAGTTTTTTGATGCCAATTACGCTGGGCAAGAATACGATGCCCTGGCTGCCCGAAATGGAGTATTGTTTATAAGTGGGAATGCTGCCCCATGTAAGGTGCCTCAGAGAAAAGGTAAGAACAGTTACTGTTGGTCTGTCTGTTTGTTTGATGTTGGTCTGACAAAGCTGAGGCTCCGAGGATTAATCCTAAAAGCGCTTTTTGAAACTGTAGCTGCCTTTGTGGCAAATTTAGATCAAGATCAGACTGCACAAAATATGCAGTCTGATCTTTGATCTACACTGTCTGCTTTGCTCAGACATTCTGTACAAAGTAACCTTGAAATTATACAGGTCATACAAGGGGTGTTTGAAAAGTATTCAGAAAAGGTTTATAAATTATTTATTAATGCGTATGTAAGAATGAAATTTTCACAAGTAACATATTGATATACTATGCATATAATAGAAAAGAAAAAAATGATACAAATTAACCCTTAATGCACCTTTCACTACTATAGTAGCCTTTGCGGCCAGTGTAGATCAAGATCAGGCTGCACAAAACGTGCAGCCTGATCTTTGATCTACCCTGTCCGCTTTGCTGATACACTGCAGACAAAAGGAACCAAGAAATTGCAATTATTTAAGTCGCATTGCTGGGATAAAAAATTCTGTTAGGTTTATTTGGAGCAAAGGGTTAATCGGATGCACAATATCCTCAGTCACTATGGTAACATCGGGTAACACTGACTGAGCAGGGCAAATTTTTAAATTTGCCTCATGTATAGGTGCTTTTAGAGAGCAAAAATGACGTGTTCTCAATGCCTAAATGACTTAAAATTTTACGTTATGCTTCAGTGCCCTTTACCTAAGGCCTATGACACATCATTGGCTGAAGTCCGAGGTCATTTCCATAAACAACGGAAGCAAAGAACAGTAGCTGCTAAACATTTTTTCAACCTCTTTTAATAATGAAATGCAGCCAGCGGCTTAGAAGAAATGTTACAATGTAACAATTTCAGGACCAAGAATGAGTATGCAAGCACCACAGAAGAGCCCTGCATCAGGCCGTACTGTACAAGCAGCAGATGATAAAACTGGGCAGAAAAACGTGTTAAGGGAAGAATATACACAGACAGCAGAGAATGAAGCTATGCAGAAACAGGTATACTAACTCTTTACCAAACCAGAAAATTTTAGACTGGTCCAAATTGAAAGCATTTGCAGACAACAAATGAAATGTGGCTCAAATGGTATGATTTTTCTATAAAAATGGTAGAAAACATTGTGGAAAAAAGAGAAAATGCTGGCTACCAGCATTTTCTCCTTTTCCCATAATGTTTTCAAACGCCTTTTCTGTCCAGGTCATTAAAACTCGGGATTGTGTGGTGAACAGTTAATGCTTTACCAAACGACAAAATTTTAGACTGGTGCAGATGACAAATTAAAGGTGCACAAATTATGAAATCTTTGGAAGGGTAGAAAACACTGTGGGAAAAGGAGAAAATGCTGGTTAACAGCATTTTCTCCTTCACCCACAAAGTTTTCAAAAGTCCTCTTCCTTGGGGTCGTTAAAACTCAAGATCCACACTCCAACCCTTTCAGCACACAAAAACGAGATTTGCAGCCAGTGTAGACGAAGATCAGGCTACACAGACTGTGTAATCTTGGGACTATACCATCTGCTGTAAAATAAAAATCTTTTTTAATTTAAGGGGATTGCATAAATTGAGCTGTCAAAAGAGGTCTAGTTCATATATTTGATGCTCATAGAGTTGAAGAAAGGATTAACTTAACCCTTTCCCAAACGACAAATTTTGGACTGGTCCAAATTGAAAGAGTTTGCAGATGACAATTTTAAATTTGATGAAAATGGCAGAAAGGTCTCAAAATGGGTAGAAAACACTGTGGGAAAAGGAGAAATTGCTCGTTATGAGCAATTTCTACTTTTCCCACAGTGTTTTCTAAAGACTTGTACTGCAGAGACGTGAAAACCAGGGCTTGTTTGGGAAAGGGGTTAACTCAGTCTGCTACGTACACTTTTGGTTGCTTTTGTTTACAGTGTAGATCAAAATCAGCCTGCTTTCTGTTTTTTCATCTGGTTAAGAGGTGATAAAAAATTTACTCTCAGAGTGACAAATAAAGAATTATTAAAACTTCCCTAACATCATGGTTACAAGAGAAATTCCATGTAACAAGCAACTTTACTAATATCATGGTTACAAGAGAAATTGCTTGCATCAAGCAATTTTACTAGTATCGTGTATCGTTGCTACAAGAGAAATGGCTTGTAACACACAATTTGACTAACATCATGGCTCCAAAAGAAATGGCTTGTACCAAGCAATTTAAGTAACATGGCTACGAAAGAAATGGGTTGTAACAAGCAATTTAAATAACATCATGGCTACAAGAGAAATGGCTTGTAACAAGCAGCCAAGCCCCTGTAGCTCAGTCGGTAGCGTACAGGACTTGAGAACAGGAGGTCGCTGGTTCGATCCCCAGCTTGGCCAATTTCTTTCCGAGGACTGATGATAGTCATTGCGACAGGATTCATTCCTCTCTCACCGCTGACCATTGTTTTGACGATGGTTATGTGGGAAAGCAGCCAGTGGCTTGGAAAGAATATTGTGCGGAGTACTGGTAAAAGAAACTCCAGGAAAGCATGGATAGGTGCACTGGCCGCCGTGATATAACTGAAATAATGTTGAAAACGGCATTAAACACCATACAATCAATCAATCAATGTAACAAGCAATATTCCTAACATTGTGCTTACAAGAGAATTTGCTAGTAACAAGTAATTTTACTAACATCAAGGCTACAAGAGAAATTGCTTGTAACACGCAATTTAAATAGCATCATGGCTACAAGAGAAATTGCTCTTAACAAGCAGTTTAACTAACATTGTAGCTACAAGGGATACTGCTTGTAACAAGCAGTTTTACTAACATAGCAGCTACAAGAGACACTGCTTGTGACAAATGTTTACCAACATTATGGCTACAAGAGAAACTTTTTACTAACACTGTAGCTACACAAATTTTGCTTGTAACAAGCAATTTTACTAACATTGTGGTTAAAAGAGATACTGCTTGTAACAAGCAATTTTACTAACATTGCAGCTACAAGAGACACTGCTTGTGACAAATATTTACCAACATTATGGCTACAAGAGAAACTTTTTACTAACACCGTGGCTACACAAATTTTGCATGTAACAAGCAATTTTACTAACATTGTGGTTACAAGAGATACTGCTTGTAACAAGCAATTTTACTAACATTGTGGTTACAAGAGACACTGCTTGTAACAAGCAATTTTACCAACACCGTGGCTACACAAATTTTGCATGTAACAAGCAATTTTACTAACATTGTGGTTACAAGAGATACTGCTTGTAACAAGCAATTTTACTAACATCTTGGCTACAACAGATACTGATTGTAACAAGTAATTTTACTAAAACTGTGGTTACGAGAAAAATTGCTTGTAACAAGCAGTTTTACTAACATTTTGGCTACATGAGAAATTCTTTGTTACATGCAGTTTCTCTTTTTGGCTACAAGAGAAATTCTTTGTTACATGCAATTTCTCTTTTAATTCTTTACCGCACAATGACACCTTTTGACGCCCCTGGGAAAGAAGCATTTTGAAAACATTGTGGGAAAAGGAGAAAATGCTGGTAACCAGCATTTTCTCATTTTCCCACAATGTTTTCTACCCCATCAAAGAACAAGAGGGCCATGATGGCCCTGTATCGCTCCACTGGCTTATAAACCATAAATACTAAACATTTCAATTCTGAGCCAAATGGTTTCAAAATGAAGACTTACAAAGTTTTCTCTGTAAAAGCCCATGTGAAAGTTGAGGCCCGCAGGGCAAAGCCATTTTTGATCCCAGAGCTATAATTACTTGAACCCTGGTAGAGGTCCACAAGATAAAGCCACATGCCAAAATAATACAAGTCTATGCTGTATGGTTATAAATAAGGTGATTTTCAAGTTTTGACCATATGAAGCCTCTGTAAAACATAAGACCCCTGATGCAAGCCTAATTTCAAAAAAAAAAATCAAAACAGGAAGATTTCTAAAGTTGTCACTATGTAAGCCCATGTAAAGCTTGTGACCCCTGTGACGGGGCCAATTTTGACCCCAGGACTAAAATTTTGGCCCGCTTGGTAGAGGCCCACTAGATATAGCTACATGCAAAATTTGGTAGCTCTAGGCCTATGGCTAGGTACAGGGAGATTTTTAAAGTTTTCTCTATATAAGCCTATGTAAAACTTGTGATCCCTGGGGTAGAGCCAATTTTGACCCCAGGGCTATAATTTGAACAAACTTGATAGAGGTCTACTACATAAAGCTACATGCCAAATTTGGTAGCCCTATGCCTTATGGTTTCAGACAAGAAGATTTTTAAAGATTTCCAATATTTTTCATTTTTGTTGCCATGGCAACCAGAGTTTTTGAAGGAATCAAATTCTTTCAAGAAATTCTGAAGAGGGCTATGGCAGGATCATTTCTGTGAAGTTTCATGAAAATTGGATGGGTAGTTTCAGAGAAGAAGATGTTTGAAATAAAAGTTAACACACCGACGGATGGACGCACAGACGGACAGATGCACGACGGACACCGGGCCATGACATAAGCCCACTGGCCAAAGGCCAAAAATTGCACCATTTGAGCCACATTGAAATTGTCGTCTGCAAATGCTTTCAATTTGGACAAGGCTAAAATTTTGTCGTCTGGTAAAGGGTTATGCACAATGTTTTGTCATCGTTTCATATTTTAAACATTATGTTTATAATTCTCATATTTTAAGGATATTTTCAAAATCATCAGCTACAAATTTGTTTCAGAAAGTAACTAGCCAAGCTTTAGAGTGCTTTTGACAACTTCGGTTGCCTTTGCAGCCACAAAACATGTAGTCTGGCATTCAATCGACACTGTCCGCTTTGCTTAGACATTCTGGACAAGAGCAACCTGGAATTTGCATTTATCTAGGTCTTAATTCTACACTGAAAATGTCTGTTAGGTTTATTTGGTGCCCAATATATGAGCCGTACTCTGGCAAAAGGGGCTTAATGCATCCCTGTGATGCAAAATACCAATCAAGCCATCACATAATTATGGATCCATAAAAGCCACCTTTATTAATAATCGACAAAAGCATAAGATAAACTGGTCCTTTGACAAACAGAAAATTGACCATTAGCAAAAGGTTTTGGCCAAGGTCAGCCTGCGCTGATTGCGCAGGCTGACCTGGGTTGATACTTTTCGCAGATACATTAAGCCCCCTTTTCAAAGAGCATGGCTCATATCATTTATTATGAACAGATTGATGAACTTATGGCAGAGAAAGAAGAACAAGAGAGAGAAAGAGATTTTTACTTCAGCAAGTTGAGAGATGTGGAGACATTATGCCAGGAGCCTGACTACACAGATACTCCTCTGTCTCGGCAGATCCTGGAGGTCCTGTATGCAACCGAGGTAGACACATTTCACCCTTAACCCTTTACCACACAGTCCCGACTGTTAACAACCCCGAGAAAGAAGACTTGAAAACATTTTGGGAAAAGGAGAAAATGCTGGTAACCAGCATTTTCTCCTTTTCCTGCAATGTTTTCTACCCTTCCCAAAACATATTGCAATCTTTCAATCACATTTATTTTGTCGTCTGCAAATGCTTTCAATTTGAACCAGTCTAAAATTTTGTCGTTTGGTAAAGAGTTAAAAAATAAAGGTTTGGACTCAACCGAATTGAAAGCATTTTCAGATGACAAATTAAATGTAGCTCAAATGATAATTTCTGTCTTTGAAAGGATAGAAAACATTGTGGGAAAGGTTGGTTACCAGCATTTTCTCCTTTTCTCAGAATGTTTTCAAACATGTTTTTCCAGTAGGTCGTTAAAACTCGGAATTGTTTGGTAAAGGGTTAATCCTTTACCGCACAATTCAGTGTTTGAATGACCCTGAATAAAATGGCTGTAGAAAACATTATGGAGAAAGGAGAAAATGTTGGTAATCACATAATCCAGAATTTCAAAGACCCTGATGAAAAAGGCCTTAAAAACATTGTGGGAAAAGGAGAAAATGCTGGTAATCAGCATTTTCTCCTTTTCCCACAAGGTTTTTCTACACTATCACAGACAGTTACCATCATTTCAGTTAAATTTGTCGTCTACAAATGCTTTGAATTTGGACTAGTCTAAAATTTTTCAATTGTTAAAGAGTTAATCTCGTTCAGGACAAAATGATGTGTATTGAGATAAATCCTTAAGCTGCTAAGTGCGTGTAGGATCAGATTGCACAGAATGTGCAGTCTGATCTTGGATCTACACTGTCCGACAAGGAGATAATATTTCTCAAAAAAATAAGTTTGAAATAGCATTATTCCGATTTTTACTATCGGCTTGAAAGTTTTGTTTAATTAATTGAGTGGGATAAGGGTTGCTCAAAATGACATTTTTGGCAGACAACAAAATAATTGTGACTCAAAAGTAAAAATTGGCTTTTGGAAGGGTAGAAAACATTGTGGGAAAAGGAGAAAATGCTGGTTACCAGCACTTTCTCCATTTCCCACAATGTTTTAAAAGGCTTCTTTTTCAGGATTGTTGAAACTTGTGATTGTATGGTAAAGGGTTAAATCTCCTTTTTCCTGATCAGGGCTCATATTTAATTTTTTTTTTTTATCTATTTTCATTTCAGGAAGGATTTGAACCGTTGGACGAGACAGAAAATGAAGAATATTAGATTTCATTACTTTTCTACATACCATTTGATATTACCAATTACCACCTAAATACATGTAAAGTTATATATCATATATATAATTAGATAGCTCTTGAAAACACAGTGGAAAAAAGGAGCAATTCTTTTTTACCTCTCCTTTTCTTGCATTGTTTTCAGTTCAATTCAATGTACGAAATTTTCCTTTCAATTGCATGGTACCCCTTTATGCCGCTCCTTTTCTTGCATTGTTTTCAGTTCAATTCAATGTAGGAAATTTTTCCTTTCAATTGCATGGTACCCTTTTATGAAACTAGGTCTGGGTAGGTAGCCTGAGAAATGATATCTCTATGTATCTACTTGTAAATGTGCATTGTAATCTATCACAATAACTAAAGAATAGTTTTATGAAAAGAACACCTCTGTTATAAAACTTGTCTTAATAGAACATTTTTAGTTCCCCTGATCCCCTGAGCACAAAGTGCACAGGACAAGTAATTGTGGTTAGTCAGCTGTCCTTTGTCTGCCATTGCATGGTCTCCTATCAAATCACAAGGCCAAATTACCCTTTGCCAAACAATCCCCATTTTTTACCGGCATGATCAATATGGATTTTGAAAGCATTACATTACAACAAGAGTACTGCATGACGGTACAATTGTGTAGCTGCAGATAATTTTTCTGTGAAAATTGTAAGTCGAAAAAGGGGCATAATTGAGTCAATAATTTATTTAACTCTTTACCACACAATCATGTTTTGACAACCCTGAGAAAGAAGCCTTTTGAAAACATTGTGGGAAAAGGAGAAAATGCTGGTAACCAGCATTTTCTCCTTTTCCCACAATGTGTTCTAGTTTCCCCTAAACAAATTTCAATTTTTGATTTACTTTTATTGTGCCGTCTGCAAATGCTATCAATTTGGACTGGTCTAAAATTTTGTCATTTGGTAAACAGTTAGCGTTATCTTCCCTACAGGTAAGGATTCTCCTTTTGTTACTAAACAACTTGTCCAACTTTGTATCAGTATATACCTTCAGTAACAAGAGAAAGATCAGAAATGGTAAAAGTTATTACACGATGACTACGCAGAAAACGAGAACCGTTTCACGACATTACTTTGGAGTTTCCTTTGAGAACAGCCAAGCTTAAAAACAGCCAAGCTTAAAATAGAGGAATTTAACATGATTTTTTGTTTTTGTCATGGAGATAAACAAACAAGACATAATAATATTAATTTTAAAATGTTTCACAGTTGTCTTTATTACTTTGTTCACTATATTTACCCTTTAGCTGCTGAGCGCGACAAACTGACCTTTAGCAGACAGTGTAGATCAAGATCAGACTGCACAGAACGTGCAGTCTGATCTTGGATCTACACTGTCCGCTAAGGAAATATTGCTCTCAAAAACATAAGTTTGAAAGAACATCGTTCCAGTTTTTACCATCAGCTACAAAATTTTATTCAACTCTTTACCACACAATGACGAGTTTCAAAGTCTCTGGAAAAGTAGACTTTTGAAAACATCGTGGGAAAAGGAGAAAATGCTGGTAACCAGCATTTTCTCCTTTTCCCACAGTTTTTTCTAAGCTTTCAGAGACAAATCTGATCATTTGAGCCAAATTTAGTTTGTCGTCTGCAAATGCTTTGAAT
Organism: Tridacna gigas; assembly: GCA_945859785.2. Lineage (NCBI taxonomy): Eukaryota > Metazoa > Mollusca > Bivalvia > Cardiida > Cardiidae > Tridacna > Tridacna gigas. Next base: position 7,336,577 of record OX244031.2, on the reverse strand, counting down.
TTGGGCCAGTCTAAAATTTTGTCCTCTGGTAAAGAGTTAACTGATTTGGCAGGATAAGGGGTTAAGCTACAAAACATACCAAACCTTTTTTACACATCATCCAAATGATTTTTTCAAATAATTACAATTCAATACACAAAAATCTCCTTTGCATCCTGCTGCAGACCAATTTTGAAAACATTGTGGCAAATATGGTAGTTCTTCACAATCAGCTTTAACCCTTTAACACACAATCCCAGCATTGTTTAAAATGATTACAATTCAATACACTAAAATCTCCTTTGCATTCTGCTGCAGACCAATTTTGAAAACATCGTGGCAAATATGGTAATTCTTCACAATCAGCTTTAACCCTTTACTACACAATCCCGACTTTTAACGACCCTGAGAAAAATGCCTTTTGAAAACATTGTGGGAAAAGGAGAAAATGCTGGTAACCAGCATTTTCTCCTTTTCCCACAATGTTTTCTACCCTATCAAAGACAACTTCCACTATTTCACTCACATTTAAATTGCCGTCTGCTAATGCTTTCAATTTGGACTAGTCGAAAATTTTGTTGTTTGGTAAAGAGTTAAGCTATGATTCTCTTTTTATAGAATGCCTTCTGTATGCTCTTTTTTTTTATAAGCTGCAACCAGACTCTGCTATTTCTTCATCCAGTAAGATAAACCACATTTTTTTCAACCACTGACTAAATGTGAGAAGAGAAATCAATAATCTTTCCGTCAGTATGCTATGTTGTAGTCACATGGGCAAATGTTGAAAATACTGCATGCTTGCCATTACTTTTAAAAAAAAACTTTATTTGTTCATTATTGCATATGCTAGACATGTACAAAAACATGAGCCAAGCTCTTTGAAAAGGGAGCTTAATGCATCTGCGAAAAGCGCGTGCATGCTGACCTGGACAAAAACTTTTTGCTATTGGTCAATTATCTGTATGTACAGAGACCAGTCTACCTCATGGTTAAGTTGGTTATTAAAATAAGTGGCTATTATGGATCCATAATTATGTGATGGCTTGATTTGTATAAAGCATCACGGAGATGCTCTAAGCCCCCTTTTGCCAGAGCAAAGCTCATATAAGAAAAACACTGATGAAAAGAAAAAAAAAAAAAAAAAAAACTTTTCTTGATTTGTATATCAAACAATAGAGAAAAAATAATTTCTACGAAAAGCAATTTCTCCTTATCCTCCCATGTTTTCAAAGTTTGTCCAAAGCTGGAATGTCAAAATATTTATGTGGAAATGACCTTATTGCATCCAGAAAGAAACTTGCTGCAGGTCACTGGTGATTTTAGAAATATCCTGATATGATATGGACAATTAATCGATTAACTTTTCACCAAATTACAAAATTTCAGACCTGTCCAAATTGAAAGCATATGCAGACAACAAAAGAATGTGACTCAAAAATGGAAAGGGAAGATAACATTGTGGGAAATGGAGAACATGCATGTTACGACAAGCATTTTTTTCTTTTCCCACAATGTTTTCAAAAACTTCCTTTCTCAGGGCTGTTAAAAGTCAAAACTGTGTGGTAAAGGGTTGAGTTTGTATGTTTGGAATTTAACACCTTTTTAAAACGGCTTAAGTCATAATTTTATCATGGCAGCCAGTACTGATACAACTTTCTTCCTAAGCCACTGACTGCTCTTCTCACATGCATCAGAGGTGAGAGGGGAAAAATAGCTGGAAAGAAAGTTGGCCACGACCAGGTATTAAACCTGCAACCACCAGGTCACTAATCAGATATGCTAACCACTGAGCTACCCAACCGGGCTCGTAAGGATACATACAACAAAGTGCACTAAAAGACAGATCAATATTTCACATATCTCTACATTGTACTATCTCCATGTTTTGGCATGTGGTGTCAGAGGCAACTTCCTGGACATCATCCAAATACCAGCATAAAGTCCCGCAATCCCGAGCGCCTGACTTGCAAAAGAACTCCCGTACAAAAGGTACACACCATTTAATGGCAATAAAAACACAACAAACTGTTCAGCTAATATTATCTTATCATACCACAGAATTCCCCACAACGTGTAAAACAACGGTATAACTGATAATATACTAAAGAACTCGATGAATCCACGTAAAAATGATAACCAATTTGTGCTACTCCACAAGTCGGTTCGATACAATCCTGAGCAGTATAACACTAAAATGCACATAAACATTGTAGGAACAATCTGGTTTTCTTGGCGAATGTTTGAGATAAGTCTCTTGTCTTTCTGGAGGCAAAGAAGGATCAAGGAGGCTGCACAACACTGGAAATTATAACAATATAATACAATAATAAATCATTGGTAAATAAAGACCACCTGCAAACTATACAGCAAGATAGACATATAAATGAGCTATTCTCTGGTAAAAGGGGGTTTTATGTATACCCATGGTGCATCATACCAAGCAAGTCATCACATAATTATGGATCCATAAAATCCATTTTGTCTCATAACTGACTGATTTATGAGGTAGGATGGGCCTTGGGCATGCAGATAATTAGCCTAAAGCAAACGGTTCCATCAGAGGTCAGAATGCACAGGCTGACATGAGTCGATACTTTCTGCAGATGCATTAAACCCCCTTTATACAGAGCATGGCTCAAATTTAGGGAATTCTTACAATGTTGCAGTTCTTAAGTCTTAGTCTTAAACTGCTAATGCGACTTGGAAAAGAGGGGGAACAAACTTTGCACAAACAGACCATAGAAACTGTTTGTTTTTCAAACCAAGTAGATAAATATTAGACCACACAAAATGTTTGGTCTGTTCCTCGATATACACTGTCCAACACCTCAAGAAGAACATTAAAATTAAACTTTATGGCATGGGTTTACACGAATGGTAATTTTCATTTCATCTATTTAGTAGTTTTAAGATCATCGGTAAGCTGTAGAGATAATAAACCCTTTTCCAAACGACAAATTTTGGACTGGTCCAAATTGAAAGAGTTTGCAGACGACAATTTTAAATTTGATGAAAATGGCAGAAAGTTATCAAAAAGGGTAGAAAACACCGTGGGAAAAGGAGAAATTGCTCGTTACGAGCAATTTCTCCTTTTCCCACAGTATTTTCAAAAGACTTGTAGTGCAGACACATGAAAACCAGGGCTTGTTTGGGAAACGGTTAACTCTGAGATGCCTATTTAATTTTTCATGATTATGGATACACAGCAACACCATAAAGCACTATAAATAGTAACAATATGAGACTTTCACAGTCAATATCCTACAATGTTTGCTCTCATAACTCTCTACCAAATGACAGAACTTTATACTTGACCAAATTCACAGCATTTGCAGACAACTTTCATGTAGCTTAAATGATGACCTATGTCTTTGATACGCTAGAAAACACTGGGAAAATGAGAAAATGCCGGTCACCAGCATTTTCTTCTTTTCCCACAATGCTTTCAAATGCCTTATTCTTCAGGGTTGTTAAAAATCAGGATTGTGTGGTACAGGGTTCAATACTCAATCAGTAATTTTTAACTCTTTACCACACAATCACAACTTCCATGACTGAAGATAAAGGCTATGAGAATTAAGGGATTGTAGAGAGCGAAATTTGCGCGATCTCATGACCTGGATGCAACACTGAACCTATGATTCAGAACACTACAAAAATTGCAACATACTACTCACCCAAACATCATGTAAGAAACCTTTAGATGGGGACTGTAAACAAGCGAGAAGGAAAGTCAGAATACACATAACATTGCCTATAAAAGGTAGTCTCGGGATTTCTTTTTCCTTCTTCTCTTCCAGTACCAGGGGAATCAGAAGATCCTGCAAAAGTTTTATATACATATTTATTTCACACCTACAATCTAAGTCCCTATGAAATCACTTAAATACTACCATGCAAGTACAAACTAGAACTGTCACAAAGCAGACAAATACCCCCCACTTGTACTTTGTCACTGAAGCAGCACAATTGGAGAAAACAAAGATCACCAGTGACCTAGACCTTTGACCAAAGTGACTCCAAAACAATAGGGCACCTCAATATCTATTTGACCTAGGACCTTGAAGGATTAACAAAAGTCAGTTATACAGCATTAAGTAGAAAGGAGACTTAAAAAATCTTTGTGTAATTGGTAGAAAAAATTAGATAGGTTTATTCATGGTACTATAAAAGGGCTGAACAACCATTGCATTTCAACTCTTTATCAAACAATTACATTTTGGACTAGTCAGAATTCAAACATTTGCAGACGACAATTTAAATGGGGGTCAAATGATAGACTTAGTTTTTGTTGAAGTAGAAAACAAAGTGGGAAAAGGAGGAAATGCTGATTACCAACACATTCTCCTTTTTCCACTATGTTTTCAATAACCTAATTTGCCAGTGTCTGTAAAACTCTGGATTGTGTGGTAAAGAGTTCACACAATCTCTACTTTTAACAACCTTGGAAAAAAAAAATGACTTCTGAAAACACCATGGGAAAAGGAAAAAATGCTTTTTCTCTCAGTTTTCTACCCTATCAAAGACAACTTCCACAATTTTAGCCACACTAACTTTGTCGCCTGCAAATGAAATGGCTTTGGACATGTCTTTAATTTTGTAATGTGGTAAAGGGTTATCCTTTACCACACAATCCCAATTTTTAATGACCCTGAAGAAGACAGGTGTTGAGGTGACATAGAGAAATCCATGGATAAAAGTGTTAGCATAACTTACCTGTGTTGCTGATAGGACCTTTAACGACACACTGACACAACCAGTTGATACCAGAAAGAGTTTCCAGGCTGGTAATGCCATAATTCTATCTTTTTTCTCCATATTGACCATGTCTAACAACAGCAGTACAGTTGACAAAATTCCTAATATTCCACATCTATACAAGTACACACAGAAATTTCAAGTATTTAGCCTTTTACCAAACAATATGGTGTTTTCACAACCCAGAGAAAAAAAAAAAATCCTTAAAAAGAAGAAAATGCTTGCAACTTGCCTTTTTTTTTTTCTTTTATCACAATACCCTATGCAGACAAATTCCATCATAAAAGCCAGATTTGTCATCAAGAACACAAGAAAATACAAAGTTTCACATCTTTAACACTTTACCAAACAATACTATGTTTCACAACCCTGAGAAAGAACACCCTTAAAAACCTTGTGGGAAAAGCAGAAAATGCTTGTAACATGCATTTTTTCAATTTCACCACACTATTTTCTATCTTATGAAGACAAAGCCCACCATTAAAGCCAGATTTGTCATCAGCAAATGCTTTCTTTATGGATGGGTCTAAAATTTTGTATTTGAGTAAAGAAACTATTTCCTTTAACTCTTTAAGAAACATCATTTCAGACTGGTCCAAGTGCAAAGCACTTGCAGACAACAAATTTAACATGCCACAAATGATGGCATTTGTATCCAAAAAGAAAAGAAAAAAATATTGTGGAAAAAGGAGAAAATGTGGTAACTGGCATTTTCTCACAATGTTTTCTAGCCTATCCAAGACAGAAATTACCATTTAATCCAAATCTAATTTGTCACCTGCACATGCTTTTGATTTGGTGTGGTCTTTTTCCATACATAAAAAACAAGAGCACCACATTCGGGTGCCCATGCTTGGCTGCAGTTGCTTTTAGAAATAGACTAATTTTCAGTGAAGTTCTTAGTTAAAAAAAAAAAAAAAAAAGGGACATACCTGTGTCAAAAACATTTTGATGGTTATCTGCTCTTGTTTTATGAGCTCCCCTTTAAACCCCTGACCAGACGACAAACTTTTAGCCTTGTCCAAATTGAAAGCATTTGCAGACGAAAAATTCAATTTGGCTCAAATGGTGCAATTTTTCTTTGATAGGGTAGAAAAAACATTGTGGGAAAAGAGGAAATGCTGGTTACCAGCATTTTCTCCTTTTCCCACAATGTTTTCGAAAGGCTTCTTTCTCAGGGTCGTTAAAACTTGGGATTGTGTGGTAAAGAGTTAACACTTTCTTTCACTCCTATGAAACAAAAAAAAAAAGAAAACAAAATAGCAAAATACTTACAAATATAACACACACTTTTCCAGGACTTTACCAACCACCTCAAATTTGAAGAACAGTAAAATAAGGGCAATCAGAGAGCAGCATGCAGGCATATACAAAAATGCCCGTAGAAATGTAAGCCACTGGGGCATGTCCTCCATACGGCTGTACAACTGAAAATGAAAGTGTTACTCCTTAAAGTGCCTTTCACAACTATAGTTGCTTTTACGGCCAGTGTAGATCAAGATCAGACTGCACAAAATGTGCAGTCTGATCTTTGATCTACACTGTCCGCTTTGCTGAGACATTCAAGACAATAGCAACCTTGAAATTGTGATTATTTGGGTCTCAAATCTGGGCTAACAACAGCATCGCATGTGGGTGCCAACGCTCGGCTGCAGTTGCTTAATTTTCAGTGAAAATTCTAAGTCGCCAATGAGGTAAAACTGTGTCAAAAATACTTGGATGGTTACCTGCTCTTGTTTTGTAAGTTTCCCTTTTAGATAGACAAACAACCTGTCCAAGTTTGGAGTATGTATCTTCAGTAATAAGAGAGATATTATAAAATGTCAAAGTTTTTGCATGATGACAACGCAGACTGGGCTTTGGCGGTAACTCTACTTTTGTTGAAAACAGCCAAGCTAAAACTGCCCCCTGGGTTTATCAATCGCTCTACTTAACCTGATTAGTATGTATAATGTCAGTCTCTATCATGGGTTTTACACATTACCCTTTACCTGACAACAAAATCATAGACCTGTCCATATTTACAGCTTTTGCTGATGACAAAATAGTGGAATTTGCTTTCCAAAATATGTCACATAGTGGGATAAAAAGAAAATGCTGGTTGTCAGCATTTTCATGTTTTCTCACAATGTTTTGAATTTCTACAATGTTTTAAAAAGTCCTTTTCCTTCAGATCATTAAAAGTTGATTGTTTGGTAAAGGGTTAACACTTGGTGGTTTTCAAACAGACACTCTCTATCATGTTACATTGGAACCCTAAAAAAATATTTCATTGTCCTAAAATTATTCTTCTGTTTTGTTGTGCTTGCATCTGTTATCCTAAAATTAGCATGTATGGTAATAAGCTTTTCTTTTGAAATCTTGTAATGTGGGGATGAGTAAAAAAGACAAACCAGAGTAGCCATACGAATTCCTGGACAAACACCAGCAATGGCTCCACACACAAACAGCTGTTGCAGTGATGAAACTCTGTCTGTTAACAATGTGAAGGTCACCAGTATGACACTGCCAAGGTCACCCCATTGTAACAAGGTCAACCTGAAAAATGCATAGTTACAAGACTCACTGTCTGTTTTGCATGATATGTATCCAACTCCGTTTCAACAGTATTTCAGTTATATTACAGGGGCAATTGCAACTATCCACACAACGTTGTTGTTTCTTAAGCAATCATATACAAAACACTTTAACCCTTTACCGCACAATGACGCCTTTTAACACCTCTGGGAAAGAAGCCTTCTGAAAACGTTGTGGGAAAAGGAGAAAATACTGGTAACCAGCATTTTCTCCTTTTCCGACAATGTTTTCTGTCCTATCAAAGGAAAATTGCACTATTTGAACCACATTGAAATTGTTGTCTGCAAATGCTTTCAATTTGGACAAGGCTAAAATTTTGTCGTCTAGTACAGAGTTAAAAAACACTTGCTTCTTTTCCACATACTGACATATTCTGAATTTAACCAGTAATGGGTTAAGCAAGTAAAAGACTACCGCCTTTTACCAGCACACTCAAACATGAAAACACAGTGCTCTGGGGAGAGGAAAAAAAGGTAGACAAAGAAAATCAAGAAGAAGAAAAGCTCTCAGAAAGAAGAAGTTACTCAGTGAAATGCATCAAACTTTGAAAAACCATTTTTCAGCAAAGCTTAGCACAGAGAGACTTGGTTATTAAAGGTATATACAAGTTCGAGGAAAAAAAAAAAAGGAGTTTAAACTGCTTTTTTTTTTTTTCCTCGAACTTGTATATACCTTTGATAACACTGAAGACTTTGGGAAACATTGGGGGAAGAGGACAAACTGTGGGTAACCAGCATTTTCTCCTTTTTCAACAATGTTTTCTGTCCTTTTACTTATGAAAATTCCACTATCAGAGCCACATTTGTCATCGGCAAAATGCTTTGAAATTGGATACATCCCAAATTTTGTCGTTTGATATAGTGTTAATACTAAAACAGACCTACCATGAGAAAGAGACCGAGGGCTGCATTACGAGGATCAGGACACCTAGGCTAACACTGACAATGCCAGTTTGTCGGACTGTCACTGCTACATCTGACGACAAGTGTAACAACCCAAATATGAGTATAGATAACCCACATGTGGTGATACATAAACCTGGAATAAATTGTTAAATCAAATCCATGTTTCTGGTCACAATTCTTTATGTGTTACTTTTTACTAGGTAATAGGCTAACCCAAGCTGAAAGCATAAGCACACAATAAATTAACACTTAGAACACTGGTTTAATGAAATGGACAATTTCAATGAGGAAAAACATCCAAAATATTGTCTTTTCATTGTTATTTTAGCTAGAATATGTAGTAACGTAGCCAACAGTGTAGATTAAGGTCAGACTTCACATTCTGTTCAGGTCTGATCTTAATCTACATTATCCGCAAAAACAATTAAAGTCTGTTCCAGCCCTTTATAGGTTGAATGTATGTAGTGAGATAATATGAATTTTTACTCCAAAACGATAGAAAAAACTAGAGCTGTCACTGAATGTGACTTAATACCCCCGCCAGCGCTTTGACAGAAAAAAAAGTGTAAAGTTCAAGGGGAGATAAATCCTCAACCAGGGGTAGTTGACACTTGAAAATTACGTCTTGCAAATCTTCAATATATGATCAATATATGTGAAAAGTTTCCATGCAATTGAAAGAAAACTCTAGGAGGAGTTTGCGACACAAAATTGCTAGTATTTTGTACACAGACGGACACACGGACACATGGACACATGGACGGACAGGCAGATTCCAGTATACCCCCGAAAACATTCGTTTTGAGGGGGGTATAAAGATTGTGGTAAAAGGAGAAAATACTGGCTCCCAGCATTTTCTCCTTTTCCCTCAATATTTCTAGAAAACCTTCCTCAGGGTTGCTAAAACATAAGAATGCTTGGTAAAGGTAAAGTGTCACATAAGTATTGCAATTAACCCCTTACCAGACGACAAAATTTTGGCCTTGTCCAAATTGAAAATTTTTGCCGACAATTTCATTGTGGCTCAACTGGTGCGATTTATCTTTCATAGGGCAGAAAACATGTGGGAAAAGGAGAAAATGCTGGTTACCAGCATTTCCTCCTTTTCCCATCACGCTTTCAAAAGGCCTCTTTCCCAGGGTTGTTAAAAGGCAGCATTGTGCGGTAAAGGGTTAAGCCCACTATTGCAAGGTAATAGGCCATTGTTTCTACATTTCCAGACTAATCTGATCAGTGGCTCTCCTAATCCTATCCTTTCTACAGTTTACTACATCTACCAGCATTTTTTCCTTTATCCACAAATGGTTTCAACACTTCAATTTCCACCCTACGTGACATAAAAGCTTGGTATGTCTGGTAATGTGTTACCTCTTTACCAAACGACAAAATTTTAGATTAGTCCAAATTGAGAACGTTTGCAGACGACAAAATAAATTTGACTGAAGACTTGAGATTTGTTATGGGAAGGGTAGAAACTATTGAGGGAATAGGAGAAAATGCTGGCTGGTTACCAGCATTTTCTCCTTTCCCCACGATTAAAAGTCGGGATTGTCTGGTAAAGTGATAAAGCAGCATTAATGTTACAACACTTAGTTACACCAGGCTCTGTGATAAGGGGATTTAATGCGTTTGCAAAAAAGTATCAACCCAGGTCTGCCTGGGCAGTCCAGGCAGGCTAAGCTGGGTCAATTTTTTTTGCAATGGGTCAATTTACAGCATGTCAAAGGATCACTCCACCTCATGATTCATCTGGTTGTGAAACAAAATGGATTTTTTGGATCCATATTAATCTGATGACTTGATTGGCATAACGCATCACAGAGATGCATTAACCCTTTCAGCGCCAAATAAACAAACTTGGCTTCTTTTGAAGGCTGTAAATGGAATCCACTGAGTCTCCAGAAGATTTTTATCATAAAGGCTTGACCAAACAAGCAGAAAGTATAGATCAAAGATCAAACTGCACGTTCTGTGCAGTCTGATCTTGATCTATGCCGTCCGCAAAAGTCCCTGTTTTCGCCTATGGCGCTGAAAGAGTTAAACCCCCTTTTTTCCAGAACATGGCTCAGGTGTTTTTCACTGACTGATAATGTCTACCACAATGTACATTGTTCAAGATTACACATACCTATAATGTCTGTTGAGGTTGGTTCCTCCCATAACACATATATACATATTATATGCAAAAGTGGCTTTGTGTTGATTACTATGGCAACCAGCATTGCAACTATATTGAACAAAATCTGAAAAAAAAAAAAAAATCTTGTATTTCATACTTAACCTTTTACTGCACAATGTTGCCTTTTAACAACCCTAGGAAAGAAGCCTTTTGAAAACTTTGTATGAAAAGGAGAAAATGTTGGTAACCAGCATTTTCTCCTTTTCCCACAATGTTTTCTACTCTATCAAAGAAAAATCACACTATTTACACCACATTGAAATTGTCATCTGCAAATGCTTTCAATTTGGACATGGCTAAAAATTTTGTCGTCTGATAAAGGGTTAATTGAAATCTGGATTATTGCAACATGTGAAAGTTGTATCACAGGCTTGGCTGGGTAAAATATGCCTTTTGAAAATAGCAGATAAACACTTCTGATCACTCTAATGATAATCTGATCGACTGCTGCACTTTTTTTCAAAGAAAAATAATAAATAATCTTGACAATAGAAATGTGAATTTATTCCTGTAATACAAATTGAAACTTGGAACTATTTCAATTTATCCCATGTCATTTAATCTTACAAATAAATGGAAATAATTCTATGGTTGATCGAATGGTGTGTTACAATGCTTTCAACATCATTTCAGGCATATCACGGCAACAGCTTGCATATTCATGTATTTCCTGGGTTTCACCAGTACTAGGCTGGGGCTCTGAACTGTCTTGCCTACGGACACTCCCACGAAAACCTCCTCAGATCAGGTGGGGCTCTAACCCAGAACATGCAGAAAACTGACCAGTAGCAAAGAGTTTCCACCCAGGTCAGCCTGTGCAGTCCACTCAGGCTGACCTGGTTTGATACTTTTTGCAGATGCATTAGACATCCTTTTCATAGAGCATGACCCATATACTAGTGAAATGATGAAATTAGAGGAGATATTCCTTATAATACAATACATAATTCTTTTGAAATAATTCAAACTTTGTCCATTGCAAGAAAAAAAAGTCATACGCAGGCTGTAATATGTTATAAACTCTTTATACACAATCCCAAACTTTAACAACTCTTAGGGGGAAGTCTTTTGAAAATACTGAGGGAAAAAGGAGAAAATGCTGGTAACCACTATTTTCTACTTTTCCCACAATGTTTTCTATTCTTTCAGAGCCATATTCCATCATTTGAGCCACATTTAATCTGTCATCTGCAAGTAATTTGTATTTGGATCCGTCTAAAATTTTGACGTTTGGTAAAGAGTTAATGTAGACATGTCTAAAAGTACACTCAATAAAAGAACATACTTGTGACAGAGGAAGTTCCATAACATATTCAAGGGAGATCACTCTAATCAAAACAAAAGACAGGATAAGTAGAGTAACACATCTGTATGTAGTGAGAGAATCATCTGTCCCAACAATGTGGTAAATACTGACTACAAGAGCTTTTGTTATATGTAGTGAAGAGCATACAGAAGTTGTCATGGCTGATGTTTTTGAAGACAAGTACAGCCTGCAAAATACAGAAAAGTAAAATGCAAGGTAGATATTTATTCATAATGTTGATTGATTAATTGTATGGTGTTTGATGCCATTTTTAACACTATTTCAATTATATCATGGCTGCCAGTGCACCCTTCCATGCTTTACTGGATTTCCTATTAACAGTACTTTGCGCAATATTCTTCCTAAGCCACTGGCTGCTTTCCCAGATAACCATCATCAAAACAATGATCAGCTGTAAGAGAGGAATGAATCTTGTTGCAATGACCCTCAACCCTCAGAAAGAAATATGCTGAGCTAGGGATTCAAAACAGGGAACCACTGTTCTCCTGTCCTGTATGCTACCAACTGTGCTACTGGGGCTCAGCTTATTTGTATGTATGAGAAATGTTCTCTACAATTACATCACAAGCAGCAGCTCTCTTTTTATTTGTTCGATTCCTCAGTTACAATCATACAGTGGCTTTTGAAAACATTGCAGTATAAGGACAAAATGCTGGTAACCAGCATTTTTCCCATTTGTCATCTGCAGATGTATAGAGTTTGGAAGTGTCTAACAACTTGTCATTTAGGAAAGGGTAAACTCTGTACCAAAGGACAAAATTTTAGACCAGTTCAAATTGAAAGCATAAGCAGACGACAAAATAATTTTGACTTAAAAATTGAAATTTGTTTTGGGAAGAGTGAAAAACATTGTGGAAAATGGAGAAAATGCTGGTCACCAGCATTTTCTCCTTTACCCACAATGTTTTCGAAAGGCATCTTTCTCAGGGTCATTGGGATTGGGTAGTAAAGGATTAAATGTTTTAACCCTTTCCCAAACAAGCCCTGGTTTTCACATGTCTGCACTACAAGTCTTTTGAAAACACTGTGGGAAAAGGAGAAATTGCTTGTTATGAGCAATTTCTCCTTTTCCCACAGCGTTTTCTACCCTTTTGGAGAACTTTCTGTCATTTTCATTACATTTAAAATTGTCGTCTGCAAACTCTTTCAACTTGGACCAGTCTAAAATTTATCATTTGGGAAAGGGTCAAGATAAACAGATGAAGTGGCTTCTTTCACACCTTTAGTTTCTGAATAATAATTTTGTTTTTAAAATATTAATTGAAGTTTGATCTCTTTAACTCATTCATTATAATCATTGTACCTACTTCCAATGCAATGACAGCCGAACTATACTAGTTTGCAAAAGAAACGTATTTGTGTGCATTTCTACAGACAGACGGATGGATTTGGCAGACAGCTTGATTCCAGTATACCAACATAACAACTGCTTCCTGAGTATATTAAAAACAAGAGAAAGTCTTTTTTCACTAATGGTTTAACCTGCCTTCAATCCCACTCAAAATTCTGTCCCTTATCTGCAGGGGAATAACAAAAACAATAAGTAGATAAAATGCTGCTATCTCACCTGTGTAATGTATACAGCATTACAGCTGCAGTTATGAGAAGGAATGACTTAGAATAGAGATGCCCACTGTATAACAACACCTCACATAACACAAATACTGAAAAACAGAGAACATGTGTGACCCTCAGAATTAAAAGTGTTGTGGACACATATTAAACATTATGTAAGCAATATAAAATAAACAAAATTATGGGTAAAACACATCACCATGATTGCTGTAATAAAAACATATAAAAAACTCAGTGAGTGATCAATTGCATTGTGTTTGACCCAGTTTTCAATATCATTTCAGTTATATTGCAGTAGCCAGAGCACCTATCCATGTTTTCCTGGAGTTTATTTTCTACCATTATTTCACACAATATACTTCCCAAGCCACTGGCTACTTCCCCATATAACCATGATAAGCCAAACATTGATAAGCGGTGAGAGAGGGATGAATCCTGTCACAAGGACTATCATCAATCCGTGGGAAAAAATTGGCTGAGCTGGGGATTCGAACTAGGGCTGTATTCAAGTCCTGTACTTGAAAACAGCCCTGTATGCTACCAACTGTGCTACCAGGGCTTGTAGTAACTCAATGAAAAGACCAGACTTTGAGATATATTCATGATTTATTACACAAAATTAAAATGTGATTAGCCCTTTCCCAAATGACAAATTTTGGACTGGTCGAAATTGAAAGAGTTTGCAGACGATAATTTTAAATTTGATGAAAATGGCAGAAAGTTCTCAAAAAGGGTAGAAAACACTGTGGGAAAAGGAGAAATTGCTCGTTACGAGCAATTTCTCCTTTTCCCACAGTGTTTTCAAAAGACTTGTACTGCAGACACGTAAAAACCAGGGCTTGTTTGGGAAAGGGTTAGTAGATAGTTGAGCAGCCATTATGTCAATATGAAAGAAGTCACTGCATTTGAGGAATTTCTTTCCCTCTTAGATCACGGTTACACAATCATTTGTAGTAGATTCATGCAAGACATTTTAAATAGGACACAAAATTCAACTCTTATCCTGCTAAATAAGTTAATTAAAACTTTCAAGCCGATAGTAAAAACCCGAATGATGTTATTTCAAACTTATTTTTTCGGAGAAAAATATCTCTTTATCGAACAGTGTAGATCCAAGATCAGACTGCACATTCTGTGCAGTCTGATCTTGATCTACACTGTCCGCAAAAGGTCAGCGAGTCGGGCTTAGCAGCTTAAGGGTTTATATGAGTAACATTTAAAAACTTTACCTGAAGATTCCATAATAAGTAATGATTCAAACAATTGCTGGTTCCAGTACATTGAGCTGTAGACACACAGGAAACCAGCAATACAGTTTACTAACAATAACACATACAGTGTGGTTATATTTAGATCAAACAATAGGTTAAATCTAGGACTAGTTAAGGACTCAATAAAATAAACAGTTTTCTAATGAGGAAGAACCAATTTAACACTTCTGTATGAACCTCAATGTTCACCAAGTCTTTACATGATGGCAATATTTTAACCCTTTCACACACAATCCTGAGTTTTAACAAAGCTTAAAAAGGCAGCTTTGGAAAACACTATGGGAAAAGGAGACTATTTTCTCCTGTACACACAATGTTTTCTGATCAAAGTCAAGTTCCATCTTTGTTTCAAATTTCAGCCATCTTTGGTTTGTCATCTGCAAATGTTTGAATTTGGACAAGTCTAAAATTCTATCGTTTGATATAGAATGAAACGTTTAATAATGAATATATATGCAGAAGGCAAATTAATGTGGATCAAATGATTGGATTTGTCACTGCATGGTTTTTGAAAATACTGTGGGAAAGGTAGAAAACGTTGGATACCAACATGTTGTCATCTTCCCACAATGTTTTCTTGGGGTTCTCAAATCTATGAATCATGGGATTTGCATATGTTTAAAGGATACACAATTTTCCATGGAAAGAATGTCAGCCAGTAGCTGAACAGTAAACATGGGACTGGTAGACAAAGCAGACACAAAACCTGAAATACAAAACAGAAACAACCAGGTAAAGCTGATGTGTGGATACCTGCATGTTGGGGGATAACCCTTTGCCAAACAAACCCAATCTCAATCTTTGATAGGTTAGAAAATATTGTGGGAACAAAGGAGAAAATGCTGGTTACCAGCATTTTCTCCTTTTCCCACAATGTTTCCAAAAGGCCTGTTTCTTAGGTTGTTAAAACTCCGGACTGTGTGGTAAAGAGGTTAAGGAAAGCGATAACCATTATGAAGAAAACGCTTAAATTTCCAAGTTGAAAAAAGGGGCATAACTGTGTCAAAAATATTTGGATGGTTACTTGCCCCTGTTCTAGGGGTTTCCCTTTTAATAGTCAATAGTCCAATTTTGAAGTAAATGCCTTAAATGATGACAGAGATATCATTAAATGTCAAAGTTTTTGCATGACACGGATAATAATGCAGTCAATGCCAGGGCTATGACAATATCTCAATGTTTTCTTGAAAAACAGTTGAGCTAACTAGCGCTGACGGATACTAACTAGAGCTGTCACTGAATGTGACTTAATACCCCCGCCAGCGCTTTGACAGAAAAAAAGTGTCAAGTTCAAGGGGAGATAATTCCTCAACCAGGGCGAGTTGACACTTGAAAATTATGTCTTGCAAATCTTCAATATATGATCAATATATGTGCAAAGTTTCAATGCAATTGAAGGAAAACTGTAGGAGGAGTTCGCGACACAAAATTGCTAGTATTTTGTACAGAGATGGATACAAGGATACACGGACACACGGACGGATGGACAGACAGGCTGATTCCAGTATACCCCCGAAAACATTCGTTTTACGGGGGTATTAAAAACATTCGTTTTGCAGGGGTATTATAAGCAATCCCCTAAACTCCAGACTGCTAATGAGGTGATTTACCTCTGCTGAATTAATTTAGGTTTGTGATAAAAGGCTAAGGATTAAACTAACAAACCTTGATTATCAAGGGAAGTGCTCCAATTTTAACATGACAGTATGTTGAATCATGGAAAACATATAGAAACAAATGGATATGACCATTAATATATAGATCTGGCAAATTGACTCTACAGTTATCCACTAGTCCAAGTTTGATGTAATTATCTTTGGTGATGACAGAGGTATAATAAAATGTCAAAGTTTTTGCAGCACGATAACAAAGACACAACAAAACAAGCAATGCTATAACAGTACCTCAATCTTTTCTTCAAAAACAGGCAAGCAAAAAGCATTCCCTACTTAAAACTTTTTATTACTCAGCAATGCACTATACACAGCATAAAACCAAATTCCAGTTGGAAGCCAGGGCAGGAAGTGGGAGCAGAGATCAAAGTACTCAATGTGGTAAGATTGGGCGAAATTATTACGGTACGAAATGACCAGTTCCCTGGACCGGAAATGAGGGGAACCTGCTTGTACTGATTTTTTAGTATGATTTCCGCCATCTTAGAGAACAGTGATAACGATTACTAACGAAGACATCGGACATCATCTTAATCCAGAGAGATTATAAGTAAATCCAGGGGTTGGAGACGTAAACTTTAAAGGTAAGTTTACGGTTTTACAACACTGGCGTTGTCGGCACTGACCTGAATACGCATATTTTTGGGAAATTCGTTAGGCTATCGACAGACTTGGAAAATTAGATTTCTGGGAAATCGGGAAAATTTGGCTAAGTTGTTGATGTTTATGTAGTACCTAGTTGCCTATTAGGTTATCCCACGACGGAAACTTGATATGCAATTGTTGCGAGAGAATTTACAACCTTGAAGAAGCAGCGATAGTGACATTTGGATAGGTCGAGTTCGTTGGCTGTCTGTCTGGCTTGTCAATTTCTCGAACATTTGTGTTTAAGTTAAAAACAAAATTTTACAGCTTTCAGAGTTTTTCTATTGCCGAATTGGCGTCTTAAAGATTAGTTCAAGTTATTTCCTAAATTTCTGTGTTGGAATTCCCGCGGAAAAATTGGCTGTTTCTGCCATGCGCCATTTTGATGCGCACACGTTTAGAATTTCCGGCTTGAAAATTAATTAGGTTAACGGTGTTGTATCTCCTTTAGTTGAGTTATTTCTTTACTAACAAATAATTATTTCCCAATTTCTAGACTCTAACACTGTTAATTAATTCATTACTTTTCTGAACTAAACTTTTAGTTATTTATATTGATTGTTGATTTCAGGTTCCGCGTTTAGGTCTATATATAAAATTTCTAGACTAAAGTAGATAAAGTCCCTTTCAACAATTTTATGTTTTGAAAATATTGTGAAAAAAAAAATATATGAATGTTTTCACATTTAACCCTATTTCTGGACACATAAGTTAGGTTTAGTCCTATTTCAAATTGAAATTGTGTATTTTTTTTGAAGTAAAAATTTAATATTTAGTTTATTTCTGTCTGATTCATTATATTGTTAGGTCCTTTAGACTTGACACATATTAATTACTGTTTATCATGGACGGGGGCCCGCCACCTCCAACTAGGTCCAAGATAAGGGTAAACTTTTGTTTACCTGGTGATTTGAGGGCACTCCCAGGAGTTGGTGAAAAATCAGCTCAAGTGATAGTGGATGCCAGGGATCGTTGCGACAATCTCACAAAAGAGATGTTCCTCAATTTGAGAATAAGGCAACCAGAACGTTTATTGCCTTATCTGGATTTCACGCCTTTTCCTTTAAAGCAAACTTTTGCTGAAAGGAATTTAGGGGCGAGAAATAAAGAAAATGATGAGGAAGATGATGATTTTTTCTTGACGGAGGAGGAAGATAGGCAGAGTTATAGAGGCGAAATGTTTGGCAGAACACCAGACGACAAGGCATCTTTAGCTTACCAGATGGAGAGACAGTTTAGAGTTGATAAAGGATTAGAGACAGATTGGGTTAGGCGACCTTATAGGTTTCAGTCAAGCCCTTGGCAACAAGAAAACATGGGCTATAAAGAAGAGATGAGAGATAGAGACTATGAGCCTTTGAGAAGGAATATTGCCTCAGAATTTCAAGAAGTTCCCCAAGGCAGAACATATTTCAGAGAGTCTAGGGGTACTCCAAGGCAGAGTGAAAGAAGGGTTGCAAGCATTCCAAAGTCTATCTCTTATGATGGGAAAGGTGATTGGCAAGCATTTGCTATGAAATTCGTAATGTTTGCTGAGGGACAACAGTGGTCAGCACAAGAACGAAAACGCAATCTGTGCTGGTGCTTAGAAGGGGCTGCCAGTGAATTCTTTGCAAACCTGTTGCGCAGAGAACCAAATGTTCCATTCCGAGAGATCATGGAGCGACTGGAAAGGAGATTTGACATCAGGGATTTACCAGAAACTACCCAGATGTTATTCTCATATGCGTCTCAGGGAAATAAAGAATCTGTGGTGGAATGGGCAGCGCGTGTCATTCAGCTGGCAACAAGAGCCTTCCCGGATATGCCTGACAATCAAATGTACAAACAGGCAATATTGCGGTTTTGTCAGGGCTGCCTAGATAAAGGGGCTGGCCATTATGCACTGACTTGCAAGCCGGCAACAATGGAGGAAGCGGTGGATAAAGTTCGGTGGTACCAGCACACTGACACTGTCATGTATGGGAAGTCAAGAAAAGAAGTAAGAAATGTAAAAATAGAAAGAGACATATCGAGCTTCTACTCTGATGAAGAAGATCTACCTCGTGTCGCTAGAGCCTCGGCACCACAAAATCCCAAAATGAACTATCAAAGAAAGAATTCAGTTCCAGTTTCAACGGGAAGTTGGCAAGAAGACAGAGTAAAAAAGATCGAATCAGAAATAGGCCAACTTCAGAAACAAATGTCAGAGTTGAACACAAGCATGGGTGAAGTCAAATCTATGCTAATGTCATTGGGTGCGAAACCCAAGTCCAAGGCTGCCACACAAGGATGCTTTAAGTGTGGGCAACCAGGGCATTTTGCACGGGATTGTCCTAATGCAAAGAAAGTGGCACAGGTTGCTGAGGAGGAAGAAGAAGAAGAAGAGGAGGATTTAAACTTCCAGCGGTCGGACCTGGAGGCCGAGTGCCGACCGTATGCCCTAGAGGAGGCCTAAGTAATGAAACATCACTAGCTGCAGCTCTTCGTCATCTTTTTAGTGATTCAGATGAGGAAGCAGATGAGATTGAAGAAAAAAGCTCAGGGAAAAGAAAGCTTGACACGGATAAGGTAGCCGAGTCAAACATTACTTCAGGAAAAATTGCTGGAAATGGGGCAGGCATGGGTAATGAGTCCGAGTCTAGCTTAGGGGATGCAACGGACACGGACAGTGAATCTGAGTCATGTATCCAAATTAACCAGTTAAGGTCTGCTTCTATGATACAGATTCCAGTTATGTTGGGAGGAATACCAATTGAGGCTGTAGTAGACACAGCGGCAGAAGTGACCATTATCTCCGATAAGGTGTACAAGGAGTTAAATTGGACTGGTCCTATCATTAAGCAAGTACTATTGCAGACTGCAGGCAGGGAATTAAAGATAAAGGGATTCATTATCGGACCTCTTGCACTGCAGATAGGTAGTCATGTGTATGAAGAGGAAGTCTATGTAGCACCCATTGAGGACAAGATGTTACTGGGATTAGATTTTTTGAGGAGAAATAAGATAAGCATTAATCTCGGCCAAGAGGAGGGTTATTTAGAAGTAAATGAACAAAAAATTCCTTTTGTGTTGAAAGACAAAATGAAAAAGGGAACCCAAAAAGAACCAAAAGCCTCACGAGTACGAGTTTGTCAGAGAACCATCATCCCCCCAAACACGGCAAAGATAGTTACCTGCGCCACCAAAAGTCAAAAAACTGATTATATGGTTGAGCCAATAACTGTAGGAGAGATTACAATGCCAAGAACTCTACACCAGAAAAATCAACAGCCCAGAATATGCATGTTAAATTTGACCGATCGGAACATTGTCATAAAAGCTAATCAGCGGATTGGAGAGGCATACCAGGTCTCACCAATTACACCCGCAGACAATGCCAAACTTCAAAAAATTGAAGTGACTGACTCTTCTAATGTTGTCCCGGATCATTTAGAGGATTTGATTAATAGTTCAAATAGAGAAGGGAAGCTACTTGAGGACTTGATTCTCGAGTACCAGGACGTTTTTGCCAAGGATGATTACGACCTAGGTGATTTTACAGAGATAAAACATTCCATTATCACAGGTGATGCAAAACCAGTGAAACAAAGAATGCGGAAGACTCCATTGGGTTTTGCAAAGGAAGAACAAGCCCATTTGGATAAAATGTTGAAAGCTAAAGTGATTCAACCATCCAAATCTGAATGGGCATCGGCTCCAGTATTAATACGCAAAAGGGATGGGTCAGTCAGATGGTGTGTGGATTATCGTGAATTAAATAAAGTAACTGAGAAGGATTCCTTCCCCCTCCCACTAGTAGAAGATTGTATTGACACTCTGGCGGGAAACAAGTACTTCTCGAAACTTGATGCGAACTCTGCATATTGGCAAGTTCAAATTAGAAAAGAAGATCAGAAAAAGACTGCATTCCTGACCAAATATGGACTTTTTGAATTTGTACGTATGCCGTTTGGGTTATGTAACGCACCTGCCACCTATTGCCGGGTAATGAATCTAATACTTCGTGGTCTCACATGGGAAATAGTTTTGGCATTTCTAGATGATATTCTAGTTATGGGTCAGGACTTCAAATCCCATTTGGAAAATCTTAGGAGGGTCCTCCAGAGATTCCGTGAATATGGACTACGAATGAAACCGAAGAAATGTATCCTTTTTCAGCAAAAAGTTGAATTCTTAGGACGCATAGTAGGTCAAAAAGGGTTGCAGCTGACATCTGGAAATATTGATGCAGTTATAAATTGGCCGACACCAAAAAACTCGAGAGAAGTAGAAAAGTTTTTGGGGTTAGTTAACTACCATAGGTTATTCTTGAAAGATCTAGCCAAAGAAGCAGTACCTTTGTACCGAATCACCAGCAAAAAGACCTTTGTTTGGGAGTCCGAACAGGAGCAAGCCTTCAAAAAGATTAAGGAATTAATGACAACAGCTCCGTTACTGACGTTACCAAACAGCAAGGATCCGTTTATACTGGACACGGATGCATCCGACGCAGCAATTGGTGCAGAACTTATACAGGTCCAGAATGGAGAGGAACGAGTAGTAGCTTTTGGGAGCCTAGCATTATCCCATGAGCAACGTAGGTACTGTACAACTAGAAAAGAATTGCTAGCCGTAGTGAGATTCACCCGTCAATACCGACATTACTTACTGGGTCGTAAGTTTACAGTCAGAACAGATCATCATAGTCTGATCTGGCTAATTAACTTTAAAGAGCCTCAAGGTCAGTTAGCACGTTGGTTGGAAGAATTGGGACAATATGATATGGTAATTCAGCATAGGCCTGGAAATAAACATTTAAATGCTGATGCTTTGTCAAGAAGGCCAGAGCCGGAGGAGTTGAGATATTGCTCAAATTATAAAGCAGGGTTCAGGCTAGACCTCCTACCATGTGGAGGATGTCCATATTGCACCAAGGCGCACAAAAACTGGTCAAATTTTACAGAAAACGTCGACTATGCTGTTGATCTTCCAGAGGGGTATCCTAGAGTTGGAATGAGTCTTCCGGGATTGCATGGTGAAGAGAGAGCTTGGAAGATCATTGAGATACAACCAGGGAAGATGGAAGGAAATACACTTAAGCATAGTAGATTACAAATCATAACAAGTAAGCCAATCAAAACAGTCCAGACAATCTCAGCAGAGGTTCCGAAAAATGACCGACAATTGACTGAAGAAATGGTTCAACAAACCCTTGAGGAACCGGAATTCTCATTGCTAGTTCCTTGGTTGAAAGAGGGGAAAGAACCAGATGAAAAAACTACATTCCTGTCCAGCCCAGAAGCCAAGCACTATTGGATCCATAGAGGGGAATTTAGTCTCAAGAAGGGGGTTCTATGGAGGCAGATTCCTGAAATGGGCAGTAAGTTAGTGGTGCCAAAGGGACTAAGAACACATCTTCTGGAGGGATACCACAACATCCCATCAGGAGGTCATCAGGGGGTAGACCGCACAAGAGCAAAAATACAAGAAAAGTATTACTGGTATAAAATGGCTCGACAGATTAAGGACTACGTCAACTCCTGCGCTATTTGTAACCAAAACAAAAAACCAAATAGGAAAGCATGTGGAGCGTTGATCAATTATCATGCGGGGTCACCAATGGAAAGGGTGCATCTAGATTTCCTGGGTCCACTGCCAAAAACGATTCGGGGAAATGAATACATTCTTATGATGGTCGACCAATTCACAAAGTGGGTCGAAGGTGTACCATTACCCTCTCAAACAGCAGAGGAAACAGCGAGAGCAGCAGTGAACGAGTTCTTCTCCAGATTTGGATGCCCTTTTATAATTCACACTGATCAGGGGAGGAATTTTGAGAGTCAGCTGTTCCAAGCAATTTGTAAACTATTGGAGATTCACAAGACAAGGACTACAGCTTACAGACCTTCGGCTAACGGGCAAGTGGAACGTTACAACCGAACTCTAATGGATGCCGTCCGTTGTTATGTGAAAAAGGATATCAAATGGGATGAACATCTGGCTCAGATAACAGGAGCAATGAGAGCATCAGTTAACAGGCAAACTGGTTACACTCCAAACCGACTGATGCTGGGTAGAGAAGTCAATTTACCAGCAGACCTTATGTTTCCTAATGTACTAGATAATCGGGAAAAATTGTCCATAGATAAATATGTGGTAGATCTGACTGCTTCCCTAGAAACAGCTCATGTAAAAGCAAGGCAAAACCTTGCAGCTAACCAGAAAAGGATGAAGAAGGACTATGATCTGCGAAAACTGGTACACAATTATATAGTAGGGGATGCGGTTTTCATTCTGGACTCATCTGGTGGTAAGGGGAAGTGTAAAAAACTGCTACCACCATGGAAGGGACCTGGGATCATTTTGGAGAAATTGTCACCATCACTTTTTCGTGTCAAGACCGGCAGAATGTCCAGCGTGGTTAATCACGATCGGATCAAGGAATGTCGTAATCGAGAGTTACCACACTGGATCCTGAGACTCCAACATAATCCAGAAGCTCTCCAAGAAGCATTAAAAGATGCAAAACGTGACAAAGAAGCTCTGTATTGTGTGTGTAGAAAGCCGGATGATGGACAGTTGATGATACAGTGCGATGAATGTTCAGAATGGTTTCATGGGGCGTGTATGGGAATCTCAAAGAAGATGGCTGATAAACTTAAAAGTTATCTTTGTCCCAGTTGTGAGGCGGGCCCCTTCCCCAATAGATTCAGTAGTAATTAATGTTATTTGTATTTCAGGTATGGCTAATAAATGGCAGAGAGTACAGTCAAGACAGGAGCAGGACATACGAGCCGCTTCGAGACGAGGACATCTGCTAGAGCCGAAGACCCTGATACGGAAGCTCTCCATGGTTTGGCAAATCAACACAGAGACTGTGATTTCAGTGTTGAAGGAACAATATTTAATAGCCAAGGAGAGGAAATTTTGGAATTGGATCCG
Organism: Tridacna gigas; assembly: GCA_945859785.2. Taxonomy (NCBI): domain Eukaryota; kingdom Metazoa; phylum Mollusca; class Bivalvia; order Cardiida; family Cardiidae; genus Tridacna; species Tridacna gigas. The sequence goes on along the minus strand of OX244031.2, from coordinate 7,312,785 downwards.
GGACCTGAGACGGCAATCTGAGTTCCTGTTGAGTCCTAGGGACATAAATGCAGCCTTTCCGCTGCCTTGGAAGGAGCCAGAAGGGAAGAGACGGGCGGCTAAATCCAAGACTATTCCAGAGGATAATAGATCTGAGGATGGAATAGTAAAGGACATAAGGACGCTTGACCAGGACATTCCCACCTTTCGGGCCGATGCAAGGGCAAACTATGGTTCACAGGAAGAGATTCGTCCACATGAATTCATGGACACTGGGTCAGAAAGGTCACTGCAACAGTCTGCAGAGACCGTTCATTCCTTAGAAAAATATCCTAGGCGAATCCAACGGTCTGGGGATATGGAACCTGATGAAGAATCTCCAAGGCGAAGACCAAAGTCTGGGAGAAGAGAAACAGGAAAGATCTATTCTAGGCAAGGGCCAAGGTCTGGGAATAGAGAGGAGGAAAAACAAGATCATCTGAAGGAACTGGAGAAGAGGAATAGAAAAGCTGTAGAAGAATTTTTCAAAACCTCGAAGGCTCTATTCTTTTACCGCACCGGGTTGTCGGAAGAGAGTGTTCCTTATGGTGATCAAGTCCAGAGAAGAGCTGGCAAAATTGCGAAAGAGAGTACCTCCCACAGGCATTACAGGTCGAGGGAGCATTCTCACCATGAAGGTTCCACAGAAAGAAATCAGCGGAAGAAGCAGAGGTACGTGGAGAGGGATGATTCCACTAGGAGGCGATCAAGGTCTCCTAAGCAAAAACGTAGAAGAACTGAGCCCCCACGACCCAGGAAGCAAAATCCTAGGCATACAACGAGAAGGGTAGAGCCTCCTTCACGTTCAGCTACTGAGGAAAAATATAGGAAACAACACAGGCTTCCAACCTCTGACCGCTCCAGAGAGAAAAGTAAGAGGGAGCTAGCAACAAGATCTGACTTACGAGTGTCGATCTTGGGGAAAAGGCGTCATGTTTCGGAACCAGACACGAAGGAAGGAGCCATTCCGAAAAAGATCAAGAGAAACAAATGCCCTTTTCCAGGCTGTGAGGCAGTAGCCAGGAAATTAAAGAGGCATGTACAGAGCAGACATATTCCTGCTCTCTTCCATGATCTAGAGACGCCAGAGATGATGGCTAGCTCAGAGTTCCACGGAAGAAGACTCGAGGCCCTGGAAGTTTTAGCTCGACTGATTGTGGTTCAGAGTGATTCACCTAATCCTGAAGAGCTAAGAAGAATGGTTGATGGGAATATCCGGATATGCGAATTATCCGAGATAACACCAAGCACCCAGGAGGCTATGAGAAAACTTTGTTTCCAGGCAGGCTGGGAAGTACCAGAAGAATTCACTCTTCGACCTATCAACTCCCCGGCCGTTCTCATTCACTGGCGGCCTATGGCATATATCATGGACCAATTAAGCCTAAGGCAAGCCGAAATGATGAATCAAAGGTTTGGAGCAGAGGCCCGTAACGTCCAGCAGACGAAACGGATCAATAGACCTACAGCCACAGTTTCCAGGGCAGTGACACCGTCTCCAGAGGGGCGAAAAACAAAAGATTCAGCTACGCAAACTGAGGCTGAGTCCGTGGAAGAGAGCTCTGCATGTGTAGCTAGCTCTTATTATTCACCGATGGAGATGGAAACCACCAAGAAGACAAGTCCGGCGCCAGAAAAGCAAGTCCGAGTGGAGTCAAATGGTCAGCCGATAGACCTCACATCCTTGATGTCAATTAAGGACAACAAGGAGAGAGGAATAATTAGATTGGTTTTGACTCCAGACAAAAGTGTTGACTTGGATTACCAGGGCACACCTAGCCCAGGTGAACAAGGGGAGCTGTCAAAAGTTGAAGAGGATGCACTCCTATATACTGAGACAGACCAGGCTGTGAAGAGTAAAACCTCACTGGGAAGGTCACCGGTCAGTCAACTTGTTGTCAGACCGAGAACCTACTCAGAAGCTCTCAAAGCGCCACCAGCGGTAGGAGTAGTTTCACCACGTTTAAGCCCGGTGGTCGAGAAGGGCACCATGGAGAGTGATAATACAGCCAAGGCCTTTGACAGCCATTTTCACCCTGACAGATTGGCGTTTAAACTGGGAACTAGTTTAACCGATGTTGAGAGCATGACACAGAGGATAACTGAGATTGAACCCAATCATCGGGTCGAACTCAGCGGGGGAGTGCTTGTGTATTGTGACCCCGAACACTATGGACAGGTCTATTTGGAGGCAGATTCGAAATGGAAAATAGCCATAGGAGTCCACCCCAAAAAGGTTGATAAGCTCTCAACAAAGAAGCAAGATCTACTTCAAGCTCTGCTATCAAATCCCAGAGTGATTGGATTGGGAGAGGTTGGGTTGGACTACAGCAGAAGTTACCCGAGTCCTGAAACCCAGCAAACAGAGCTGAAGAGGATCCTGGCACACTGCCGAGCTGACCAGGTGGTAGTGTTGCACATTCGTGGAGGGAAGGACGATCCTCTATCAGAAAAAGCCTCCCAAGACTGTTTCCAAATCATCCAGGAGCAGTGCCCTTCTCAGCAAAAGATTCACCTGCATTGCTTTTCAGGTGGAACCCAGGAGCTGAAGTTGTGGTCAGGAGGATTCCCCAACTGTTACTTCGGTGTTACTGGCAAAGCAGTCAGTTTCAACAAACGACAACAGGAGGCCTTGCAGAGAATTCCCCTGGAAAGATTGTTACTGGAAACAGACTCCCCACATCTACCTGTACTGAAAGGGTTACATACAATGACCCCAGCCTATATTGGAGATGTGGCAGCTCGGGTGGCACTCATTAGGAAAGAACCTATATCGTTGCTGCTCGATAAGACCCGAGTTAACGGAGAGAGGCTGTACAGTGAGTCCAGGGCTTAGCGTCTAGGGCTCAGGATCAGGAAAAACAGCGAAGAAGCACTCTAGGTATTAAAGTCTGGAGTTACTTTTAACTAGGACCGGGTCAATTCCCATTAAATAAAACCGGGAGGATTGTGGTAAGATTGGGCGAAATTATTACGGTACGAAATGACCAGTTCCCTGGACCGGAAATGAGGGGAACCTGCTTGTACTGATTTTTTAGTATGATTTCCGCCATCTTAGAGAACAGTGATAACGATTACTAACGAAGACATCGGACATCATCTTAATCCAGAGAGATTATAAGTAAATCCAGGGGTTGGAGACGTAAACTTTAAAGGTAAGTTTACGGTTTTACAACATCAACTACCGGATACAGAAGCAAAGTACAGAAACTGATTAAGTGTTGATAGGAACAGAACATGCAAAAACATTCCCTACCTTAAACTTTTTATTACTCAGCAATGCACCATACACAGCATAAAAACCAATGCCAGCTGGGAGCCAGGGCAGGAAGTGGGAGGAGAGATCAAAGTACATAAGCACTGGATACAGAAGTAAAGTACAGAATGCACCTCCTACCCATCGACTGTACTGGATATACTTGTACTGCCAGCCTTGAAAAAGAAAAAAGTGTAAGTATGTATGCAGTATTTAACTCTGTATCAAACAACAAAATTTAAGACTTGTCCACACTGAAAGCATTTGCAGACGACATTTTAAATGTTACTCAAAACATAAAATTTGTCTTTCAAAGGGTTGTAAACATTGTTGGAAAAGAAGGAAATGCTGGTTCCTAGCATTTCCTCATTTTCCCCACAATGTTTTCAAAAGCCTGCTTTCTCGGGGTCCTTAACCCTTTCCCAGACGACAAATTTTGGACTGGTCCAAATTGAAAGAGTTTGCAGACGACAATTTTAAATTTGATGAAAATAGCAGAAAGGTCTCAAAAAGGATAGAAAACACTGTGGGAAAAGGAGAAATTGCTCGTTATGAGCAATTTCTCCTTTTCCCACAGTGTTTTCAAAATACTTGTACTGCAGACACGTGAAAACCAGGGCTTGTTTGGGAAAGGGATAAAAGTGAATTTTGTGGTAAAAGAGTTAAGTGTTTCAATGTTTTTTATATAGTTAACAGTACTACATGGCAAATGTTCCTATGTATGTTTCATGTGCTATTTGTAACTAGTAAATATTCCACTATGCCCAACGGCACTGCCAGTGCCTTTTGACAAAACAACATTCTCCCTTTGAAGTGTCCATCTTCCCTAGCCAAGGGTGACAATCACTACATTGCTCTATCTACCCTTGGCTAATCAAGTTATAATCCCCTCTATACGTGTAATCATTGGTTGCAATCTGTCCTAAAATCAAACACTGGATATACTAAGAATCATTACCAAAAAATATAGACTAATAATATTTACCTCAACATTCACCGTAATAAACAGTTAACTCTTTACCACACAAAAAGATTTTCGACTTGTCCAAATTAAGGGCAATTGCAGACTACAAATTAAATGTAGCTGAAATGATGAAATTTGTCTTTGAAAGGGTAGAAAACATTGTAGGAAAAGGAGAAAATTCTGGTAACCAGCATTTTCTCCTTTTCCCGCAATGTTTTCAAAAAGCTTTTCCCTCAGGGTCATTAAAATTCGGGATTGTGTGGTACAGAGTTAGATGGAGTTTTTGGATACGTTCCAAAACCAGATGATGGACTGTCAAACATGTGTATGGATCTTGCGAAGAAGTTTATAGCACGAAACAACTGATAGGTTTTTGATGATGTAATACTAGGGGTGATAACTATCACAATCCAGTAGGCGGCACACTGAGGGGATTACAAATTTCGACTCCATCAGCCAAGAATGAATAGAGCCAACCAGTGCTCATCAACCTTGGATAGCAAAGATGTGTAGTCTTCTTATAAGATAAAGGTATCATCTCTATTCCATACAGACCACCTGCAGTCATTTGTTAGTAATTTCATATGTCTGTAGACCTCAGAAAAGGGGCAATGTGTGTACTTCAATTGTTTTCTACAACTAGGGAACAGATTTCAGATGAAATTTGAACAAGTAAGAAGGCCTTAGTTTTTAGCAAGCAGAATACAATGATACTTTCTGGTCTTTGAGGAAATGGGGGTCAGGACTATTCTTTATATTGCTGAAGTAACTAATCCTTTCCCAAACAACAAATTTTGGACACTTCGTAAATTGAAAGCATCTGCAGAAGACAAATTTGAAATTGGTACAAATGTGCTGAAGTTCTCTGATAGAGTAGAAAACATTGTGGGGGAAAAAAAGAAATTGCTTGTTACAAGCAATTTCTTCTTTTCCTACAAGGTTTTCAAAAGCTCTTCTCCTCAGGGTCATAAAAACATGGAATCGTTTGGTAAAGGGTTAAATCACAAAGAACGTTAGTTCCTGGCTAAAGTCACTTGATATTTAACAAAAGTTGAACCTGTTTTTGATTACATTACCAAAGTCTGACAGAATAACACAAAAATGTGGTTTAACCCTTTACCTCACAATCCCGACTTTTAACGACCCTATGAAAGAAGCCTTTTGAAAACATTGTGGGAAAAGGAGAAAATGCTGGTAACCAGCATTTTCTCCTTTTCCCACAATGTTTTCTTCCCTTCCCAAATCAAATTTGAGTCACCTTTCTTTTGTCGTCTGCAAATGCTTTCAATTTGGACCAGTCTAAATTTTTTTCGTTTGGTAAAGAGTTAAAGATGATGTAAATCAGTAAATTTGAAACAAGAGGGCCATTGGCCCTAAATCGCTCACCTGAGTGAAGTCATCTAGGATTGATAAAGCTGAAAAGATCCTGGTTGTAATAATGTAAAACACATGAGTGTTCGTGAACTACTTGTCAGCCTACTTGACCTATTTTTGAACTTGTAAGAGATTACATCACGACAAACATTCTGGCGATATTTCATGAGTATCGAATGGAAATTGTGGCCCCCAGATTGCAAACAAGTTTTTTTCCAAAGATTTGTCCCAGTGACCTACTTTTTGACCAAACATGATACAATTTTGAACTTGTGTGATATATCATCAAGACAAACATTCTGACCAATTTTCATTAGAACTGGTCTGAAAATTTGACATCTAGAACGCTCACAAGTTTTATCAAAAGATTTGGCCCAATGACCTACTTTTTGACCTGACATGACCTAATGTTGAAATTCTGCTAGATTTCATCAAGGCAAACATTCTAACCAAGTTTCATGGGTATTGAGATGAAAATCTTGTCTCTATGGTGCACACAAGGTTTTTCAAAAATTTGGCAGAGTGACCTACTTTTTGACCCAACCTGACCAAATTTCAAAGTTATCAGCGATATCATCAAGACAAACATTATCATTCTGACAAAGTTTCATGAGTTTCTGGCTGAATATATAGTCTCTACGAGTGCAAACAATGTTTTTTAAGGATTTGTCCCAGTGACCTACTATTTGACCCAACATGACCCAGTTTCAAACTTGTCTGAGACATCATCAAGGAAAGTATTCTGACCAAGTTCCATAAGTATTAGACTAAAAATGTGGCCTCTAGAGTGCACACAAGGTTTTTCAAAAGTTTGATCTGGTGACCTACTTTTTGACCTGACATGACCCAATTTCAAACTTTTGTCAGCAATATCATCAAGACAAACATTCTGACAAAGTTTCATGAGTTTCTGGCTGAATATGTGGTCTCCAGAATGCAAACAATGTTTTTTAAGGATTTGTCCCAGTGACCTACTTTTTGACCCAACATGACCCAGTTTAAAACTCGTCTAAGACATCAAGACAAATCATCTGACGAAGTTTCGTAAGTATTAGACTAAAATGTGGCCTCTACAGTGCACACAAGGTTTTTCTAAAATTTGATCTGGTGACCTACTTTTTGACCTAGCATGACCCAATTTCAAATTTGTCCAAGATTTTATCCAGACAAACATTCTGACCAAGTTTCATGAGTATTGGGACTAAAAATGTGTTCTCTTGAGTGCACACATGGTTTTGCTAAATTTTGACCTGGTGACCTACCTTTTGACACGACATGACCTCATTTCAAACTTGTTCAAGATATTATCAAGACAAACATTCTGACCAAGTTTCATGAGTATTTGATTGAAAATGTGGCCCTAGAATGCACACAAAGTAATTGTTGATGCCTAGATGATGGACGACGCACGCCGGACACAGCACAATCACAATTGCTCATCTTGAGCACTTTGTGCTCAGGTGAGCTAAAAAAAAATACACAAAGAGCACATTATTCTGTAAGCATGACAACAATTCAGTTTGAAACCTCACATTTTTTCAACAAAAGTCTGTTTAGAAAAAACAAAAGATCATTCCATAAGGTTTGGCTCGCAAAGGCTGTTGTATGATAATATCAGTGTGGGAGCTTTAAAATATTCATGTGAATAACCATTTATCTGTGATTCAACATCAATTAACAGAATAGAGCATGTTTCAAAAAGAATGCTGCAAACAATAAGCAAAAAACATGGCTTTTTGTTAACCCTTTACCATACAATGCCGCCTTTTGACGCCCCTGGGAAAGAAGCCTATAGAAAACACTGTGGGAAAAGGAGAAAATGCTGGTAACCAGCATTTTCTCCTTTTCCCACAATGTTTTCTACTCTAAGAAAAGTTGTACTATTTGAGCCACATCGAAATTGTCGTCAGCACATGCTTTCAATTTGGACAAGGCTAAAATTTTGTTGTCGGATAAAAGGTTAAACCGCATGATAGTAAATAATTTTTTGTTTCACTTTCAATTCAGTTGTCAAGCATTTATTTTTAACCTGAGCCCCAGTTTCGCAGTTGGCAGCATACAGGGCTTGAGAAAAGGGGATCTCTGGCTTGAATCTCAGCTCAGCCAATTTCATTTCAAAGGATTGATGATATTCATTGCAACAGGATTCCTTCCTCTCTCACCCCCTGTCATCGGTCTGACAATGGTAATGTGGGAAAGCAGGCAGTGGCTTGGGAAGAAAGTTGTGTGAAGTGCTGGTGAGAGATACTCCGGGAAAGCTGGGATAGGTGAAGTGTCTGCTGTCATATAAATGAAATAATGATGAAAACAGCATTAAATCTCGCACGATATCAAATTTTGTCACGCTGCTCAAACCTACTACAAGCAACAGAGAAGTGACAAAAATATAATATTCTGTATGTATAGACAAGCAAAAACATGACACTTACCAGTATATTCACAAATGTCTCTGACACTCATTAATGTAGTCAAAAAGACACTCAAAGACAAAATGAAACAGACATGCATCTGAAAAGGAAGAAACAAACATATGAACTACTACATTAACTTCTGCAAACAACTTTTTTTTTTTTTTTATTAAAACATAAAGTATTTACATTGTAAAACCTTTGTGGTTTAACCCTTTCCTACACGATCCCTGATTTTCAAGTCTTTTGAAAACACTGTGGGAAAAGGAGAAATTGCTCGGAACGAGCAATTTCTCCTTTTCTCACAGTGTTTTCTTCCCATTTGGAGAACTTTCTGTCATTTTCATCAAATTTAAAATTGTCGTCAGCAAACTCTTTCAATTTGGACCAGTCTAAAATTTATCGTTTGGGAAGGGGTTAACCCTTTACCACACAATCCTGAGTTTTAACAGCCCCGAGAATGAAGCCTTTAGTAAAACTGATGGGAATGACCACGACTTTGCCCTGACCTTAACCTTTAACATTCTGACATGGTTCTTGCATGAAAAACATTGTTTATATGTGGTTGACAGTTCTCAAAAGTTAAACTGAAATTCAATCATAATTAACATACTAGGAGGCCAGTTACCAGCATTATCTTCTTTTCCGTCAGTATGCATATTAAAGAATGGAGTTTTAGGGGCCATTAGCTAGAACAATATGCATTCTTATGCCTTCATATAGAGGGTGTGATTAAAGAAGACATCTGTAAGGCAGCATTCTCAAACCTGCACCCTTAGTCAACATGCAGTGTTGGCTGAAAGATGCTTGGAAACTAGATGCCCAAGTTACACCTGCTCTCTGAAGCAAAATGTGAAATAATTTGATTGAATTGTGTTTTATACCACTTTCAACATTATGTCAGTCATATCAAGGTGACAGCTCTCATCGTTCAAGTATGTCCTGGGTTTTATCAGCACTAGGCTGGGACTCCGAGGTGTCTTACCCATAGACACTCCCATGAAAGGCCCAGTGCTTCCAGCGTAGCTCAAACCTGGGGCCTCCAGGTTACAAGCCCTACACGTTTCCACTGAGCTATGCAGGAACTATGAAAATACAAACCATCATACTTACAAAAAAGGTCAAGGAAAAGAATGTTTCCAATCTGTTGTTGATCAGGTTCAAAAACACATACAACATCGAAGGTGAAAAACAGTAGATGATAGCCATGAGAAGGGAGATAACTTGGGGTAGAATATCAATGTCCTCTCTTTCTTTTTCTCCAGAGTTATCTATCTTGAATGATGAAGAATGTGGGGTCATGAACATTTGTAAATAGATGAATCTGTCAAAGAAAAAGTAAAATTAAATACATGGGATAACTGTATGACGCTTTAACACACAATTCGAGTTTGAACAACCCTACCAAAGAAGCTTTTTTAACCCTTTCCCAAACAAGCCCTGGTTTTCACGTGTCTGCGGTACAAGTCTTTTGAAACCACTGTGGGAAAAGGAGAAATTGTTCGTAACGAGCAATTTCTCCTTTTCCCACAGTGTTTTCTACCCTTTTGGAGACCCTTCAGCCATTTTCATAAAATTTAAAATTGTCGTCTGCAAACTCTTTCAATTTGGACCAGTCTAAAATTCATCGTTTGGGAAAGGGTTAAGCTTTCTTATTTTTTGTCCTTCTACAGGCTGTTCTTTGGTTTTGAGTCACAATTTTTGAAAACTTTTTCAGACTTTTTTCAAATTTTGGAAACATTGTGGGAAATGGAGTAAACAGCCTTTCCTCCTTTTCTAAAAATGTTTTCTATTCGTCTAAATGCTAATTGTTAGTTTTTGAGTAACAATTTTTTAAAACTTTACAGATTTTTTTGACTTTTGAAAACACTGAGGGAAAAGGAGAAAATGCTGGTAACCAGCATTTTCACCTTTTCCCACTATGTTTTCTATCCTTCTTAAGGCTAATTTTTAGTTTTGAGTCACAATCATTTTGTCGTCTGCAAAAGCTTTCCATTTGAGCAAGTCTAAACTTTTGTTGTTTGGTATAGGAATAACAGGACATGTCTACAAAATTGTGTTGAATACCGTGTATCAAAGTGATCCCATGTTTTTTTTTTAAACTCTTTACCAAACAACAAATCCTTAGACCGGTTAAAATTGAAAGCATTCGCAGAAGACAAATTAAATGCAACTCATATGATGGAATTTGTCTGTGAAAGGGCTAAAAAGATAGTGGGAAAAGGAAGATGCTGGTTACCAGCATTTTCTTCTTTTCCCAAAATGTTTTCAAAAAACTTCCTGAAGGACATCAAAAGTCAGGATTGTGTCATCTGAAAATACTTTCAATTTGGACAGGTCCTCTGGTGCACTTTGTTTCAGTTTTTAACTCTTTACTACATGACAGAAATGCAGACTTGTCCAAAATGAGAGCATTTGCAGACGACAATTTAAATATGGCTCAATGGCTGGAATATTTCTTTGATACAGTACGAAACATTGTGGGAAAAGGAGAAAATGCTGGTTACCAGCATTTTCTCCTTTTCCCACAATGTTTTCAAAAGGCTCCTTTCTCAGGGTCATTTAAACTCTGGATTGTGTGGTAGAGGTTTAAATTAGGTAAAGACAGGGGAATCAAATGATTGCTTTTCTTTCCACTCTACTATATATAAACTATGATAATAGCACTGATGATACGATATTTATCGTACATATGATATTTGATGATGATGATGATGATGGTAACGATGATGATTATTATTATGATTAAAGGAAACTGATTGTAAATAAGATATCACATTCCTATTCTGATGATGATGATGGTGACGATGATGATGCTAATGATTGATCATGATGACTCAGTGCTCCAGATAAGGTCCGTATTCACGTAATTTACGGATGACGATCTTATTGTTACGCATCTTTTTTTACAAAGTTCCGTACTCGATATGGAACGTTTTTCCAGGTACGTAAAATATAGGGTACGAATCCCTACCCAATGAAGGGAGCTTACTCTTTCTCAGACAAACATTCAGACATCTTTGGGATTGCCGGGCGATCTTCCAATTTTTTCCTGTTAAATGAAAAGGGAAAATCGGCTCAGACCGGAATTAGACCCTGCATCTCGGCTTTAGTCATGTTTTTATCGATTACGGCGTGGGACCAGCGGATAATCGTACTATGTACATGTATGTTCCGAATGAATAGTTTGCGCTTCAAAAAAGTCGGGGAATACACAGAAACATCTGGCTAAGTTATTTCGTCCATCTCCAGAACAAAATAATCCTAACAAAACTGAGAATCGTTGAAAGATAAAATCAGACTGGCCAAGACTTAAGAACTGTTCTAATTTAAGTATAAATGTGCAATAATTCATGCTCTAAATTGAATAATCACGCACAAAAAATATGAAGCAAAAAGCGCATGCACCCGGATGGGCTCTCTGTTGATCGCCAGTGGCGCCAATTTGGGCCAAGTTAGAAAAAATGTCTCCAAAACTGAAGCACTGGTGAATTAAAAAGTATTTATGATATCTGCTTTTCTAGCGTAAAATTACAGGTTTTGAAGCTATTTGCGACCCTATTTGACAAATTTATGTCAAATCTTGCACAAATATTTTTCCAAAAATTAAATGGCATGAAAAAAAGATCGCTTCAAAAAAAGACTGAGTTGCATATTTGTGTCTACAAACCTGCTTTACACTTTGTACAGTAAACATCATACTTTTACTAGGTAAAATGTTATGTAGTTTTACAGTAATGCTTATATAAAAGCAAATGCAAGAAAACCAATTTTGACTTTAATCAGTCTCGTTAACCAAATGTTGGTACTGATCCCCATATGCTGGTACTGATTAATCTTGATTTTCATCAGTACTGTACTGATGTCATTGAAAATTATCTGGAGCAGTGATGACTGATAACAATTAATGAATGACAGTCACCCTACTGACAGGAATGCATAAGGAACCAGATCCCAGGAGATTACAGACAACATTGTTCATGTTACCAGTATCACAGGGCACCATGGGTACACACTGATGATGATGGTGATGATGATGCTAATGATTGATGATGATGACTGATAACAATTAATGAATGATAGTTACCCTACTGACAGGAATGCATAGGGAATGAGTTCCCAGGAGATTACAGAGGACAATGTCCATGTTACCAGTATCACAGGGCACCGTGGGTACACACTGATGATGATAATGATGATGCTAATGATTGATGATGATGACTGATAACAATTAATGAATGATAGTTACCCTACTGACAGGAATGCATAGGGAACCAGTTCCCAGGAGATTAAAGACAACATTGTCCATGTTACCAGGGTCACAGGGCACCATGGGTACACACTGATGATGGTGATGATGATGCTAATGATAGATGATGATGACTGATAACAATTAATGAATGATAGTTACCCTACTGACAGGAATGCATAGGGAACCAGTTCCCAGGAGATTACAGAGGACAATGTCCATGTTACCAGGATCACAGGGCACCATGGGTACACACTGATGATGATGATGACGGTGATGATGATGATGATGATTGATGATGATGACTGATAACAATTAATGAATGATAGTTACCCTACTGACAGGAATGCATAGGGAACGAGTTCCCAGGAGATTACAGAGGACAATGTCCATGTTACCAGGATCACAGAGCACCATGGGTACATTGAGAACAGCATCTTCTCTATGGTCTGCAATGTAGTGAAATACATTCATTTTGTTTTCGGAAAACATTGTGGGAAAACGAGAAAATGCTGGTGACCAGCATTTTCTCCTTTCCCACTATGTTTTCTACCTTTACAAGGAGAAAATCATAATTTGAGCAATTCTTCATTTGTAATCTGCATATACCTTTAAGAAAGAAGACTGAAATTTTGTGGCTTGGTAAAGTGTTAACCCTTTTCTCAAACAACAAGGTTTAGATTCTTCCACATTTGAAACATCTGCAGTGGACAAATTCTGAATTGGTACAAATGAACTTAAGTTTGATGATAGGGCAGAAATAATTAAGGGAAAAGGAGAAAATGCTAGTTACCAGCATTCTCTCCTTTCCCGACAGTTATTTCCAAAAGCCTTTCTGCACAGGGCTGTTAACCCTTTACCAAACGACACATTTTAGGACGAAACCAAATTGAAAGCATTTGCAGACGACAAATTAAATGTTGCTAGACTGACATTTCTGTCTTTGATGGGGTAGAAAACATTGTGGGAAAAGGAGAAACTGTTGGTTACCATCATTTTCTCCTTTTCCCACAATGTTTTCAAAAGGCTTCTTCCTCTGGGTCGTTTAAACTCGGGATTGTATGGTAAAGGGTTAAAGCTCTGGATTGTGTAGTAAAGGGTTAAACAGTATTACATAAATACATATTACACTGGTTAGTGTACCTATCCATGATTTCCCTGGGTTTCTTTACCAGCACTATGCACAAGATTCTCTCTAAGCTGTTGACTGCTTTCCAACAGAATCAAAATAACATCAATGTCTATTACTGGGACAGGAATAAATGCTATGGTAATGATCTCATCTTTGTAGATATTGTCTACGTAAAAACATTTCATCCCAAAGGTGAATTTCACACTTTTAGTTGCCTTTGCAGCCTATGTAGATCAAAGTCAGACTGCACAAAGCTTGCTGACAGTATGACAGCATTTACAGTTTTGTTAGGATTGTTTGGTACAGGGTTTGAAATGATAAAGCCTTTGAGCTCTAATGACAACTTATGTTGCTTTTGCACACCTGTGTCGATCAAAATCAGACATCACAGAATGGGTTGTCTGATCTTGAATTAAAAAAATAATGGTGACATTGTAACATTTTGACAGTCTTTCCTAACTAAAATGGTACAAGTCATTAACTCATTACCAAAGGACAAGATTTTAAAATGGTCTAAATTGAAAGAATTTGCATATGACAAAATAAATGTGACTCAAAAATTGAAATTTAATTTGGAAAGGGTAGAAAACATTGTGGCAAAAGGAGAAAATGCTGGTTACCAGCATTTTCTCCTTTTCCCATAATGCTTTTCAAAAGTCTTCATTCTCGGTTCATAAAAAGTTGGAATTGTATGGCAAAGGGTTACATAGCCAGTGTAAAGGTTAAAGATTGTGTTACAAAAAAGAAAAAGAAACATGCAACAATACTTACCACAGCCATGGTAAGCTCATATTTTCTAAAGTAGGAGAACTGGAGTAGACACAACCCACCACTCAGTATGACATACATGTTTATAACACCAATCAGAAATAAGTTAAAAATAGACAGCCTGAAATAAAACATTAAGAATTCAATTCAGCTGTTGTTTCACTAACAACTACCCCAGACTGTCATATTTTATTTAACTCTTTATCACAAGACAGAATTTTAGACTAGTCCAAATTGAAAGCACTTGCAGATGACAAAATAAACGTGACTGAAAAAATTGAAATTTGTTTTGGGAAGGGTAAAAAAGATTTTGGTAAAAGGAGAAAATATTGATAACCAGCAGTTTCTTCTTTTCCCACAATGATTTCAAAAGTCTTTCTCCTTCAATTCATCAAAACTGGATTGTGAAGTATATGTAAATGGTAAACTCTGCACCAAATAACAAAATTTCAGGTAAGTCCAAATTTAAAGCATTTGCAGATAACTAAAAAAAAAAAACACAACTGAAAATCTGAAATTTGTTTTGGGAAGGGTAGAAAACATTGTGGGAAAAAAGGCAAAAATGTCGGTAACCTGAATTTACTCCTTTTCTTACAATGTTTTCAAAAAGGTTTCTTTCTCAGGTTCCTTAAAAGTTGGGATTGTGTGATAAAGGGTTAAAGTATTATTTCAGTTACAACTACCCTAACCTGTCATATTCTATTTAAAGGCCCAATAGCGGCCACATGTAAACAATTCTGTACATAGAATAGAATACAGGTAAATTTCATTCATACCAATTAACTCTTTACCACACAATCCCGACTTTTAACGACCCTGAGAAAGAAGCCTCCTGAAAACATTGTGGGAAAAGGAGAAAATGCTGGGTAACCACCATTTTCTCCTTTTCCCACTATGCTTTCTATCTTTCCCAAAACAAATTTCAATTTTTGAGTCCCATTTAATCTGTCATCTGCAACTGCTTTCAATTTGGAACAGTCTAAAATTTTGTCGTTTGGTAAAGGGTTAAAAGTATGGTGATTATTATAAGTCTGGCTATCTGTTAATCCTTTACCACACAGCAACATTTTGGACCGCTCCGAATTGAAAGCATTTGCAGACGATACATTAAATCTGGCTCAAATAATTGGATTCATTTTTGAAAGGTTAGTAAAAATTGTGGGAAAGGAGAAAATGCCTTTACAAATATGAATGCTCAATGGCCAGACTGATTGACTGAAACAGCTTGAACTTACAATATATGCAAACTTTAACCCTTTCCCAAACGACAAATTTTGGACTGGTCCAAATTGAAAGAGTTTGTAGACGACAATTTCAAATTTGATAAAAATGGCAGAAAGGTCTCAAACAGGGTAGAAAACACTGTGGGAAAAGGAGAAATTGCTCGTTACGAGCAATTTCTCCTTTTCCCACAGTGTTTTCAAAAGACTTGTACGGCAGACACGTGAGAACCAGGGCTTGTTTGGGAAAGGGTTAAAGCTTCAATAGCATCCAAATGTAAACAATGTGGGTGTTGAACTCTTTACCAAATGTCAAAATTTTAGACCAATCCAAATTGAAAGCATTTGCAGCTAACAAATCAAATAAGACTGAAATGATGGAATATGTATTTATCAGGATAGAAAACATTGTGGGTAAAGGAGAAAATGCCGGTTACCACCATTTTCTCATTTCCCACAATCTTTTGGAAAGCCTTCTTTTCCAGGGTTGTTCAAAGTTGGGATTGTGTGGAAACTTAACTCATATAATTTTAAAGTATGGAAACCATTTTATAGGTGACAATCTGTTATTGTACAGTTGGTCCAAGTGTTAGCCCCAGTAGAACAAGAGGGCCATGATGGCCCTGTATCGCTCCACTGGCTTATAAATATAAACCATAAATAATAAACATTTCAATGCTGAGCCAAATGGTTTCAAAATGAAGACTTACAAAGTTTTCTCTGTAAAAGCCCATATGAAAGTTGGGACCCGCAGGGCAAAGCCATTTTTGATCCCAGAGCTATTTAATTACTTGAACCCTGGTAGAAGTCCACAAGATAAAGCCATAAAAATAAGGTGATTTTCAAGTTTTGTCCATATGAAGCCTCTGTAAAACATAAGACCCCTGATGCAAGGCTAATTTAAAAAAAAAATCAAAACAGGAAGATTTCTTAAGTTGTCACTATGTAAGCCCATGTAAAACTTGTGACCCCTGCGGTGGGGCCAATTTTGACCCCAGGGCTAAAATTTTGGCCCACTTGGTAGAGGCCCACTAGATATAGCTACATGCAAAATTTGGTAGCTCTAGGCCTTATGGCTAGGTACAGGAAGATTTTTAAAGTTTTCTCTATATAAGCCTATGTAAAACTTGTGACCCCTGGGGCAGAGCCAATTTTGACCCCAGGGCTATAATTTGAAGAAACTTGATAGAGGTCTACTACATAAAGCTACATGCCAAATTTGGTAGCCCTATGCCTTATGGTTTCCGACAAGAAGATTTTTAAAGATTTCCCATATTTTTCAGTTTTGTTGCCATGGCAACCAGAGTTTTTGAAGGAATCAAATTCTTTCAAGAAATTCTGAAGAGGACCATGGCAGGATCATTTCTGTGAAGTTTCATGAAAATTGGATGGGTAGTTTCAGAGA
Organism: Tridacna gigas; assembly: GCA_945859785.2. Taxonomy (NCBI): domain Eukaryota; kingdom Metazoa; phylum Mollusca; class Bivalvia; order Cardiida; family Cardiidae; genus Tridacna; species Tridacna gigas. Next base: position 7,295,991 of record OX244031.2, on the reverse strand, counting down.
AGAAGATGTTTGAAATAAAAGTTAACGCACGGACGGACGGACGGACGGACGACCGGACGGACGCACGGACGGACGGACGCACGACGGACACCGAGCCATGACATTAGCCCGCTGGCCTTCGGCCAGTGGAGCTAAAAATGAATTTCAAAAATAGGTCAAAAGTTGCCAGGTAGCTCTATCTTTCATTTACTTTTTACCTGGTTTTAAAATTGCCAGCAACTAACACTTGTCCCAACTGTACAATAAGAGGTTGTTTTCTTCACAATACTTTAAAATTTATGGTTTGAATTAAAATGCATTTTAATACCTGCTTTGTTTACTTTTGGCAGCTATTGGTGCTTTAAGGTGTTCAAATCATTTTGTCCGGGAGTCTTTGGTCAAGAAATAAAAAGGACCAAAGCTCCTTTTCCAAAATGAATTTCATACTCATCCAATTTCAACACATTTCCAGACAAACAAAAGCTGATTGGTAGAAAATATTGTGGAAAAAGTAGAAATTGCTTGTTACAAATAGTTTTGCCTTTTTCACATGTTTTCAAAATTCTTCGTCTGCAGCCATTTCAAAACACTGTAACATTTGTAAACCTTTACCACAAGACAAAAATACAGACTTGTCCAAATTGAAAGCATTTGTTGACAACTATCTAAATGGGGCTAAAATGATGGAATTTGTCTTTGATAGGGTAGAAAACATTACGAGTTAAGGTGAAAATGCTGTAAACAGCATTTTCTCCTTTTCCCACAATGTTCTCAAAAGGCTTCTTTCTCAGGATCATTAAAACTAGGGATTGTGTGGTAAAAGGTCAAGAGGTTACTCACCATAAAAGTGGAAGTACTGAGTATATGGTAAAACCGTGGCAGAATACAAACAACAGGATGAAGAGGATCACACATCTACAATGGAATATAATGAAAATGAAGTCATACTAACCCTTTACCACAGAATCACAGGTTTTAACAACCCTGAACAAAAAAACTTTTGAAAACATTGCAGGAAAAGGAGAAAATGCTGGTAACCAGCATTTTCTCCTTTTCCCACAATGTTTTCTACCCTTCCAAACACAAATTTCAGTTTTTGATTCACATTTATTTTGTCGTCTGCAAATGCTTTCAATTAGGACAAGTCTGAAATTTCGTTGTGTGGTAAAGGGTTAACATGTTAAAGTGACGAAAATTTTAAAAAAAAAGGAGAAATCCTAGAAAACCTACAAGATTAGCTTTTTACAAGATACTATCTTTTTTCACTCTTTATCAAATGACAGAATTTTAGACTTGTCAAAATTGAAAGCTCTGGCAGACTACAACCTAAATGTTACACAAATTAGGTAATTTTTCTTTCAATGGGTAGAAAACAATGTAGGAAAAGGAGAAAATGCTGGTTACCAGCATTTTCTCCTTCTCCCACAATGTTTTCAAAAGTCCTTTTTCGTGGGCCATTACAATTCAGGATTGTGTGATAAAGGGTTAAATTAAGCCTTAGAGTGCCAGAATAATGCTACTGTCATTACCATTTTAAGAAAAACAGCCTGATTAGAACAATGTCAAGTTTGCTGATGTCAAAAATGTCTCTGAAAAGCAGACAGTGTAGATCAAAGATCATACTGCACATTTTGTGCAGTTTGATCTTGATCTATACTGGCCACAGCTGCATGTGAAGTTGTGAAAGGCTCTTTGACCCTTTACCACATAATCCCGAGTTTTAACGACCCTGAGAAAGAAGCCTTTTAAAAACATTGTGGGAAAAGGAGAAAATACTGGTAAACAGCATTTTCTCCTTTTCCCACAATGTTTTCTACTCTTCCCAAAACAAATTTCAATTTTTGAGTCACATTTATTTTGTCGTCTGCAAATGCTTTCAATTTGGACGAGTCTACAATTTTGTCGTCTGGTAAAGATTTAAGGGGTAAAGACATTTGCAGACAACTGTAAATAACATACGGCTCAAATAATAGGATTGGTCTGCGAAAGGGGAGAAGACAATGAGAAGGGAAAAAATGCTATTGACCAATATTCTCTCCCTTTCACTTTTTTTTTTTTGAAAAATGAGAGGACAGAAAAATCTGTCTGCCTCAGAAAGTTCAGACAGCAATAAATGTCTTAATATTTTTTCACTGGTTCCATTTTTGGTTCCAGATTGAAGAAAATTACCCAGAAACATGACGCTAATTGTAACTTTTTCCATTCCAGTTCAGAACTACGTAAAAATACTGACAAATAACTGGGGATGGTGTTTGGCAGCTAAAACAGTCGGACACCTTGTCTTAAATATGTGTCCTGCTCTGTGAAAATGGGGCTTAGTGCATTTTGAAAAAAAGTATCAACCCAGGTCACCCTACGCATGCTGACCTGGGCTAAAACTTTTTGCTTTTGGTCGATTTTCTACATGTCAAAGGACCAGTGCACATCATGATTCAGTGGGTTGTTATACAAAACAAATTTTAGGAATAAATAATATTGAGATGACTTGCTTGGTATCATGCATCATAGCTCATATCAATTAGGTTAACTCTTTCCCAGATGAAAAATTTGACTCACCCAAATTGGAAGCATCTGCAGATGACAAAGTTAATGTACCTCAGAAGATAATTTCTTTCTTTGAAATGGTAAAAAAAAACATTGTGGGAAAAGGAGAAAATGCTGGTTACTAGCATTTCCTACTTTTCTCACAGTGTTTTCATAAGCCTTCTCTCTCAGGGTTGTAAAAACTCCGGATTGTGAGGTAAAGGGTTAATATATAGGGCAAATTTTGTCAAAAAAAAAATGCCTTTGGTCTGAGGGTAGTAATACTGGCAAGTTACCATATCAACTCTTTACCACACAATCCTGACTTTTAACGACCCTGAGAAAGAAGCCTTTTGGAAACATTGTGGGAATCGGAGAAAATGCTGGTAACCAGCATTTTCTCCTTTTCCCACAATGCTTCCTACCCATCCTAAAACAAATCTTAATTTTTCAACCACTGTTATTTTGTCGTCTGCAAATGCTTTCAATTTGGACAAGTCTAGAATTTTGTCGTTTGGTAAAGAGTTGAGACAGTTTTACACTTTTACGCACATGAAAAATCTTGAACAAGATCAAACTGATATTTCTAACATGTAAACTTTTGACCACATGCCAAAATTTTAGACTTGCCCAAACTGAAAGCATTTGCAGACGACAAAGTAAACATGACTCAAAAACTAGAATCTGTCTTCGGAAGGGTAGAAAAAATTGTGGGGAAAAAGAGAAAATGCTGGTTACCAGCATTTTCTCTTTTTTCCCACAATGTTTTCAAAGGCTTTCCTCTTATCATTCCAACCAGATCTGTTTCTTGTTGGGCATGATAATGTGTATTCATTATTTCATGAATTATAGAAAAAAGAAAAGTCATGACAAAATTTTAGACTTGCCCAAACTGAAAGTATTTGCAGACATCAAAGTTAACATGACTCAAAAACTGGAATCTGGCTTCGGAAGAGTAGAAAAAAATTGTGGAAATAAAAGAGAAAATGCTGGTTACCAGCATTTTCTCTTTTTTCCCACAATATTTTCAAAGGCTTTTTTCTTAAAATGTGGGACTGTCTAGTAAAGATTTAAACACTTTTTTATGTATATGTGATGCCAGAAAGGTCTGGATTTTTGTTGATCATAATGATGTGAATTCATTATTTCATGAATTATAGAAAAAAGAAAGTCATGGCAAGATCAGAACTTCATGGTACCTTTTTTTCTCTCCCTTTGGATCTGATATGATGATAAGTCCTGCTCCAAAGCTTACAGCCATCAGGAATCTTGTACAAGACAAAAAGAAAATTGGAAATTAGTCAGCTTAATGGCTAACCCTTTACCACACATCCTCAGTTTTAATGATTCCCCCCAAAGAAAAGGACTTTTGAAAACAATTTAAGAATAGGAGAAAATGCTGGTACCCAGCATTTTCTCCTTTTCCCACATTTTTTTCTACCCTTTCAAGGACAAAATTCAAATTTGTGCAACATTTAGTATGTTATCTGCAAATGCTTTCAATTTTGGCCATTCAATTTTTTTTTTTAAATAGTTAAAGTAACAATAGCTGCCAAAAGTAAACAAAATGGGAGTTTAACTGCATTTAAATTTAAATCATATCATTCAGAAGTATGGAAATTATTGTAAAGATGACAATCTGTTATTGTACGGTCAGTCCAAGTGTTAATCCCTAACAGAGAAATTAATTTCAAAACTAGGTTAAAAGTTGCCAGGTCACTCTATCTTTTGTTTACGTTTTGCCTGATTTTAAAATTCATTTTTCTGCCAGTGACTAACACTTAGACCGATCACATAATAACAGATTGTCATCCTCATATTTTCCATACTTTAATTCTTTACCAAATGACAAAATTTTAGACCTATCCAAATTGAAAGCATTTGCAGACGACAAAATGAATGTGACTCAAAAACTGAAATTTGCATTGGGAGGGGTAGAAAACATTGTGGTAAAAGGAGAAGATACTGGTTACCAGCATTTTCTCCTTTTCCCATAATGTTTTCAAAAGCTGTCTTTCTCAAGGTTGTTAAAAGTGTGGTAAAGGGTTAAAAGGTATGATTTAAATTTGAATGCATTTTAAGACCTGCATTGTTATTTTGGCTGCTATTAAGCCCTTAACATTCTTCATTGTAGATCCAGGTCCTGCTTGGCTCAGTGGTAAAGTGTGGGACTCATAACCTGGAGGCCCTGGGTTTGAGCCCCACCTGATCCGCTGGGTTTTTCGTGGGTTTGTCCTTGGTCAAGAAACTTCAGAGCCCTAGCCTAATAGTGGTAAAACTCAAGAAATACATGAATATGTGAGCTGTTGCTGTGATATGACAATTAATGTTGAAAGCAGCGTAAAACACCATTTGATCAATCAATCATTGTAGATCAATGCCTGAAGAAAAAAAAAAAATTGCAAGCAGCATTATAGTACAAATGATATATATTTTTCCAATTTCCATCCTTACACAAAGTGATCCTGTCTATGTGACTGAGAGGGAGATGGCATTTGAAAGCAAAATGTGGAAAAAAAAGATAAATGCTGCTAACTAGCATTTTCTCCATTTTCCATAATGTTTTCCACTCTCTTACATTAGTTACTAGTATGATCCCTACATAACCCTTAGAGCCCTGAATAAACCCAACACACTTTTCAACCCTTTACTAACCGATCCCGAGTTTTAGCGACCCTTAAGAAGAAAATCTTTGGAAAATACTGTGGGAAAAGGAGAAAATGCTGGTAACCAGCATTTTCTCCTTTTTCCACAATATTTTCTACTCTATCATGGAGACAGATTCTATCATTTGAGCCACGTTCAAATTGTTGTCTGCAAAATGCTTTCCATTCAGACAGGTCTAGATTTTCTGTCATGTGCTAAGGGTGAAGTCCACAAATATGACTAATAATTGCAATATTATGGCTGCTTTTGTGTGTAGTGTTTCAGGAAAGTATAAAGTGTAGATCAAAGATCAAACTGCACCTTTTGTAGAGTCTGATCTTGATCTACACTGGCTGCAAAGGCAATCATAGTTGTGAAAGATGCTAAAACTCTTTACCTTACAATCCTGAGTTCGAACGAGGTTGAGTAAGATGGCTTTTGAAAACATTGTTGGAAAAGGAGAAAATGCTCGTAACTAGCATTTTTTCCTGTTTATGCAATGTTTTCTACCTATCAAAAGACAACTACTATTACTTGAAAAACATTTCAATTGTTGTCTGTAAATTCCTTCAATATAAACAAGTCTAAAATTTTGCTGTGTAGTAAAGAGTCAAAGATTAATTGTTTGTCAATACATCTGCTTTCAATATGGACAAATCTAATATTGTTTCTTCTGGAGGGGTAAACATTGACATACTGTAGAATTTCTAATCACCGAAAAAAAAAAAAACCAGTGCTGGACCTCCATTTCTCTCTATTTATAGGAACATTGACCGTGAATTTTATTTTAGCCAGATTATGCCTCTGTTATTAGTCTACGTATATCAAGATCTATCACCATTCAAAGTTTCAAAAACCTGGCTCATACATTGTTACTACAAACTACACCATCCTGAACTCTTTACCAAATGACAAATGTTTGGACTGGACCAAATTCAAAGCATTTGCAGACCGTAGGTTAAATGTTGCAAAAATGATAATTTCTGTCTTTGATAGGGTAGAAAACATCGTGGGAAAAGGAGAAAATGCTGGTTACCAGCATTTTCTCCTTTTCCCACAATGTTTTCAAAAGGCTTCTTTTTCAGGGTCGTTAAAAGTCGGGATTGTGTGGTCAAGGGTTAATCCCAGAAGCAAAATTCAAACAATTTGGCTAACGACCACAAGATGATCCTACATACTAAATATAAGCCTTGTGGGCTAATGAGTTTCAGACAAGAAGTCTCAATATAAAATTTGGTTTGAATTTGATAACCTACATTCTGCAGAAAAATCATCTAGAAATGCAGAGAAATCAAACATTAGTGAGCCATGCTCATGCAAAAGGGGGGGGGGTTAACTCTTTACCACACAACAAGATTTCAGACTGGTCCAAATTGAAAGCATTTGCAGACGACATATTACATTTCACTCAAAACGTAAAATCTGTCTTCCACAGGGTAGAAAACATTGTGGGAAACGAAGAAAATGCTGGTTACCAGCATTTTCTTCTTTTCCCACAATGTTTTCAAAAGGCCTCTTCCTCAGGGTCGTTAAAAGTCGGGATTGTGGGGTAATGGGTTAACCCTTTCCCAAACAAGCCCTGGTTTTCACATGTCTGCATGACAAGTCTTTTGAAAACACTGTGGGAAAAGGAGAAATTGCTCATAATGAGTAATTTCCCCTTTTCCCACAGTGTTATCTACCCTTTCTGATAACTTTCTGCCATTTTCATCAAATTTAAAATTGTCGTCTGCAAACTCTTTCAATTTGGACCAGTCCAAAATTTGTCATTTGGGAAAGGGTTAATGCACCTCTGTGATGAGCTATACCAAGCAATTCATCACATACATGTAATTATGGATCCATAAAAATCTACTTTTTCAAACAACCACCTGAATCCCAAGGTAGAATGGTCCTTGGAAAAGCAGAAAATTTACGAACAGCAAAAAGTTTCAACTCTCCAGTCAGCCTTGGCTGACTGCACAGGCTGTCATGGATCGATACTGCTTGCAGATGCACTAAGCCCCCTTTTCACAGAACATGACTCAAGTAATTGTGGATAGATGACACACAGAAGAACAACAAATGATCACACTAGCTAACCTTGAGCGTTCTGTACTCTAGTCTGGTACCCCACCGTACTTCAAGAGTACGTCAGGCAAAGTGCAATAATGGCGGCCCCCGTTGGTAATATGCAGAGGAGATGAAATATTGTTATTTTACATGATCAAATCGGATCATAGGCTGAATTCAAAACAGATCACTTGCAATATAGTAATGGCAGAGAGTTTTTTCACATGTCGTTCTTATTTAGCGAGAAAAAGCTACATATCAGAAATGCTTTACATATCCGAAATGTCAATGGACCTATATAATGTCCAAAAACAGGGTTACTTTTTTAAATGATTCATAGTCAAATTTATATTTAAACCATACCCCCAACAACATGTTTTAGGCTCGGTATATGTATTTTTGGTACAAAATTGATCTTGATTTATTAACTGATCAAACTGGATCACATTAAATTGGGGAAAACTAGGAAGAATGTACGGGTACACTAGAGGACACCTAGGAGGCCGCCATTATTGCGCTTTGCATGTCCCGATAACGTAGTGGTAGGGGCAGGTAATCCAGACTATCTGTACTCAGGTGAACTAAAGACAAAGAATATAAAAAATTCAAACATACATTTCCCCAACGAGGGTGAGAACCATGATAGTACAAGGCAGTGACACTAGGAACATTTTCTTGTTGTAACGAAAGGGTCCAGGATCATACAAAATGATCCTTTCATCTGGGTAATCATCATTGTCTTCTCGATCCGCTCCGTAATCACTATCTGTATCATCACCACTGCTGTAGCTAATGTCGTCATCATCAATGTCTTCGAAGCCATAATCATCCAGATGGTGTCCTGCTCTCTGATAAGCCTCAGTTGACGCTGTTCCCATCCTGTAATTGTTGACTTTGGCCCGGCTTTTTTTCTGTTATTCTGTAATGACAGTTCCATATTTGACCTCTTAATCTTTTACCAAACAATCCAGAGTTTTAACGACCATGAGGAAGAGGCCTTTTGCAAACATTGTGGAAAAAGGAGAAAATGCTGGTAACCAGCATTTTCTCCTTTTGCCACAATGTTTTCTACCCTACCAAAGACATATTTCATCATTTGAGTAGCATATAAATTGTCATTTGCAAATGCTTTCAATCTGCTTAAGTCTATATTTTTAATTCAGACCAGTCTAAAAATTTTGCTGTTTGGTAAGAAGCTAATCCCTTTTGCCTGGGCCTCTGTCAAATCCATGATGCAGACGACTGAAAAAAATCTTGCTAGCACTGTACCAAAACAATTAGGAGATTTAATGACCTTGAGAAAAATGACTTGTAAAAACATACTGGAAAAAATAATAGAAAAAACCAGTAATTTTTCCCATTTTCCTTAATGCTTTCTATCCTATCAAAAGCAAAAGTTGACCACTGAGCCACATTAATTCTGCTTCAACTTTTTACCAACCGACAAAATTTTAGACTTGTCCAAATTGAAAGCATTTGCAGAGGACAAATCAAAAGTAGCTCAAATGATGATTTCTGGGTTTGATAGGGTAAAAAACATTGTGGAAAAAGGAGAAAATGCTGGTACCTTTTCCCACAATGTTTTCAAAAGGCTTTTTCTTCAGGGTCGTTAAAAGTTGGGACTGTGTGGTACAAGGTTAAATGCTTAAAATTTGAACAAGTAAAAAACATTTTTTTCTGGTAACCTATAGTTGATAATCAACAAGAATTACACACTATATTATTAGTCCTTGGGAAAATAATGCTTGTCTAGGAATTTGATCTGCACATTACTACTATTTTCTCTTTTTTTCCATAAATTCAACACTTTACCAAACATCAAAATTGTTTACTTGCCTAAACTGACTCAATTGACGGAAACTAGCTTTAACTCTTTTACCACATGACAACATTTTAGATTGGTCCAAATTGAAAGCGTTTGCAGATGACAAAATAAATGCGAATGAAAAAATAAACTTGATTTGGGAAGGGTGGAAAACACTATGGGAAAAGGAGAAAATGCTGGTTACCAGCATTTTCTCCTTTTCCCAGTATGTTTTCAAAAGGCTTCTTTCTCAGGGTCGTTAAAACTTGGGATTGTGAGGTAAAGAGTTAACCCTATACGAAACAATCCCTAGTTTTAATGACCCTAGGGGAGAAGGCTTTTGAAAAGATTTTTTGTGGGAAAAGAAGAAAATGCTGGTAACAGCATCTTCTCCTCTTCCTTGAATGTTTTCCAGATCTCCAGATAAGAGGGAGTGAAAGTATTCTAAATCCATTATTTATTTTCCAAACCCTATGTTGTGGGTACTCATTAGAATCATCTCGATGAGACGATTCTTATGAGTACCCATAACATAGGTTTTAGTGGAGAGTGATTAATATTTTCAATTTTGAAATCAAAATCACTCCCTCTATCTGGAGCTCTGTTTTCTTTTCTTAAACAAAGTGCATCATTTGATCCGCATTTTTTTTTGCCATCTGCAAATGGTTTAAAGTTGGGCTAGTATGAAATTTTGTGGTGTGGTAAAAGGTTAAATGGGTAGAAAACATTATTCTCCAGCATTTTCTTCCTTTCCAACAATGCTGTCTTTCTGTTGGTGCCTGCCCACGTAGCTCAGAGCAGATTCGTATCTGACTCGTGACCCTGTGGTTGCGAGTTTGATACCCCGATTGAGGCAAACTTTTCTTTTCGAGCAATTTTGGCCTCTCACCTCTGATGCATGTGAGAAAAGTAGTCAGTGGCTTTGAAAAGAAAGGTGTGTCAGTACTGGTGTGAGAAAGCCAGGAAACACATGGGTGCATCACTGACCGCCATGATATGACCCGAGCTGTTAAAATGGTGTTAAACTCCAATACAAACCAAACCAAACCTTTCTCTTGGTCATTAAGAAGCAGAATCATTTTGAAAATGGATCTTTGGGAATCAAAAAAAAACGAGGTTGTCTGCAGGTGACAATGTTTTAGCTCTTGGAATGCTAAACACTTTCAACTCTTTACCAGATGATAAAATTTTTGACTTGTCAAAATTGAAAGCATTTGTAGACAACAATTAAATATAGTTGAAATTATGGTAATCATCAGAGAAAATGTGGGAGAAGGAGATAATGCTGGTTATCAAGATTTTTGATAGTCTTCTTCCTAAGGGTCATTAAAACTCAAGATAGTTTGGTAAAGTGTTAAGGGATTTTTTGCCGAAATTTTCATATGCTGTTATCTTACTCTAAGCATACTGATGGCAACTTTATGAATACATACTGTAGTGCAGTACTTGATCTGACTTGTTATTCTTAGAAGTCTCATCTTTGAGTTATGGTCGACTGACCTATTTTCGTAGGGTACCTGTTTTCGAACCCCAAATGATATCCAAATCTTCTCGTGAACTATGAAGTGAATGAAGTCATTGTTTTGTGTGAACCGCTCATTTGAATTTACACAACAGCGCCATTGCAGCTGATTTATAAAATGCATCGAAAACAAGACAGTACGCACGTTTCTGAAGGAATTATCGGTTTTGGTGACAAATTTCTTATTACCTTTTTCAGACCGATACGTACCCAATTCAATTTCTCCGTCTGATATTTAATTTTAATCCTGAAAAAGTCCTGACATGTGACATAGTCAGTCTTGATGCCAAACAGTCATGTGATCATACTGCAATAATATGACAAGAGTCTGGTCTATAAATAGATCGGAGAATTTCGTGTCCTATTTCGTTCGGTCAGTTATGAATGAACAATTTTTCCGGAACATTCGCTGCTACAGAGAGAAAATGTATCCAATCCTTTTATTAAGACACTCAATGTTTTCAGATGTTTTATGATAAAGTGGTGTTTAAAACAATTCTTAATCTGACCTCATAGGTGTATATAAATTGATAGAAGGGACAAAAATGCCTTAATTTTTGTTATTCTGATATTCTGGTGCTGCCGTCACGAGAGGGCCAATGGCCGCCATGACACTAATCCATCCTTTTCATCGTGCTTCAAAAACTTAGGATTATTGACTCGGAGCTGTTCATTTTCATTGTTTAAAACAGACCCTTGTCATGATAGTTAACACCTTTGACGAGTTTTGGTGTATATAATGATTTTCAGTTCTTTATTTATGAGCTGTTCTACAGATACTGAAAGCCATGAAATGAGGGCATGTTTTCCCATGCGCCAATTCAGCTTCCGGCACAAAATTTTAAGGGTGAAATATGTTGTTGCCGTTGAACACGCATGATTCAGACAGAATTTGTGGCTTCATATGCATTTAAATTAATTTTTTTGTTTATAACATGTTTTTTTGTAATCAGTTCTTCATTTAGATATGCGTAGGCTAAACTTGTCAATTTAGTCCAACGAAAACTGGTAAGACCACCATACAAAATTTAATATCAATTTTTTTTTTTTTGTCAGAACGCTTTTATATGCTGCCTTTCATGAGCATTTACCAAGTAGAGTTAGAGTCATACCATTTCAACTTTACAAACCTTCATAAAACACACACAAACTCATTCTCAGACTACTGTGTATAAGCTTGGTGCAGACCTCCAGATGAAAGGGAGTGATAGTATTCTACATCCATTATTTCTCCTCCAAACCCTATGTGGTGGGTACTCATTAGAATTGTCTCGATGAGACGATTCTAATGAGTACCCATAACATAGGGTTTAGTGGAGAGTGATTAATATTTTCAATTTCGAAATCAAAATCACTCCCTCTATCTGGAGCTCAGTTGGTGGGTGGGGAAAAGCATCATGTTTAATATCATGTCACTGCTTCTTCGCCTCCTTTAACTGTTAGTGCAAATGATGCATAAACATGTGCAGAATCTACTTAATTCACTAGTCATTAAAAGTGTTCTTCCATACCTACCGTTCAGAGTCGCATTTCGCAAAACATTAGTCAATCCCATCCACTGCAATTCAGGAAATCCCCCTTGTGTTCAAAACGTCATTGAGATACATGTCGGGAATCCACACAAGAAACGGTGACGTAGTCGGATGGTGTTTAATATGGCGGTAGTCGGGTGCAGTTCAATGGATAGGAAAGTCATGGGTGAGAAAAGTGCCACAAAACTAGCATTATCGTGCAAACGGAATGGTTTAAATCATAGATGTTATTGTGAAGATAAGATGGAAACTCGTAATAGTTGCAAATCCAATTTTTTAGAAAAATTATTGAGGATTAATGGTAGCTCGAAATCAAACAATAACAATTGCTTCCAAAGGCCTTCAATACCCACACTTCGTTCTCGGCGAGAAAGGCACCCATCGGAGCCCGAAACTGCTAAAAGACGTCGCAGGTCGTCTAGACATGACCCTGGGGATACACGGACGGGGTAAGAATAATTTGCATTCTGAGTTTGCCTTGTAATATCTGTTTGCAAAAGGCCCCATAAATTCGCTCAAACTGCTGCTCGGTTTCATTGTCTGTGTTTGGGGGGGGCTTTCTCAAAAGGATTTTTCGTAGTGTAATATCATCCTGGTACATTCTTCTGATCTGAACGTGAGCTTCATTAAAGTTTCAAGAGTGAGAAAATAAAAGTAAATATTTTTATATAATTTTATTTTACAATTATTTCTATGTTTTTTTTTTCCTATTTTTTTAAACATATACTTGTTTATTGTGGATTTTAATTAGTTTCCTGTATTTCATGTTATTTGAGCTGAGACAAAGATCAAAGCTGAAATTACTAATTGCTTGCACTTAACCACCTTTGATTTAGGATATTGCATCATCATAACACAAATAAACATTTGATCATTTCAATTTTATTATGGATCCTGGGGGACTTTTGAGATACTCACCCACAGCACAGGGTTTTTTGTTTGAGTTTCCTTGGGCTGGACAACACTGGTCAGAGCCCATAGTCAAGTAATGGTGAAATCCAGGAGACACATAAATAAAGTCTACTGTTGCCATGACTGACTAAAAAATGCTGAAATAAATGTAAAACATTGATATGAAAAAAATGATTTAATATCACATCACTAAAACTGCTGTGTGTGAAAGTAGCTTTTTTGCCCTAGAAACTTATACTAGAAAACAAAACTCACATTTATCTACGTGAGTAACATTTGTAGACAGTCAATGGTACATTATGATAGATTTTGTCAGAGAAAGAGTAGAAAAGATTATAGGAAAGAGAGGAAAATTAATGCAGGTCACCACTAAGTTCTCGTTTCAACAGCCTCGAGAAAAAAGCCTATTTAAAACATTGTGGGAAAAAGGAGGAAATGCTGGTAACCAGCATTTTCTCCTTGTCTCACAATGTTTTCTATCATTTGACAGACAAATTCAATGATATGGGCCACATTCAATTTATCATCTGTAAATGCTGTTATTAAAGTCAAACTTGAAATATTCATTGTATGGTTGTGTGGTAAAGAATTTGGCTGTTTTTGTTGTTAAAATAGATTGAGATCAGACTGCCCTCAGTGGACATTGTAGTCTCATAAGTGAATGTTTTCTGGAATAATTCTTATTCTAGGATTTAACTACCAAATAATAAAATTTATGACTTATCCAAATTGAAGACGTTTGAGGAGAACAAATAAATAATGGCTTGAATGCTTGAATTTCATTTCTGTTTTATGGAATAGATTTCTCAACAGATAATATATATCCAAGATTAGACTCCACATTTTTGTGAAGTCTGATCTTGATTTAGACTGGCCATAAATCAGCTGTTGTTGTAAAAGGTGTGGTTAGGGTGGAAGAAGGAAAATTCTCAGTTTGAATTATAAAATCGGCTGTAGATATAATGTGGGAAGAAGAGGGCAGTACTGTAGTTTGATATAAGCAATTTTTTTTTTTTTACCATAATGTTTCAATAGATCACTACCAGTAAGGATTTGAAAGTGAGAACAGCCCTTTTGTTGTGTGTTAATGACTTAATTGTTTATGTCAGTAGATAAAAACTTGAGTGACCTTGTCAAATGCAAAATGATACGAAACTTAAGACTGTTTAACCCTTTACCACACAATCCCTAATTTTAACAACTCAGAAAAAGAGAGCTTTTAAAAACTTTGTGGGAAAAGGAGAAAATGCTGATAACAGCATTTTCTCATTTTCCCGCAATGTTTCCTACCCTTCCACAATTAAATTTTAAGCCAATTATTTTGTTGTCTACAAATGTTGTCAGTTTGGACAAGTTAACTTTTTTGTCATTTGTTAAAAGGTTAGATTAAATTTGTTGGTTTTCCATGAACAATTTCAACAAGTCTATTCAAGTTTCTAGCCAGGGCTTACGCTATATAGATAGAGAAAGATTTGAGGATTTAACTCCTCACCAGTTTTTAGACTGGTTTAACTCTTTACCAGACGAAAAAGTTTTAGACCTCCAAATTGAAAGCATTTGCAGACGACAAAATAAATGTGACTAAAAAACTGAAATTTGTTTTGGGAAGGGTAGAAAACATTGTGGGAAAAGGAGAAAATGATGATAATCAGCATTTTCTTCTTTTCCCACAATGTTTTCAAAAGGATTTTTTCACAGGGTCGTTAAAAATCAGGATTGTGTGGTAAAGGACTAACTCTTTACCACACAATCCCGACTTTTAATGACCTTAAGAAAGAAACCTTTTGAAGACATTGTTGGAAAAGGAGAAAATACTGGTAACCAGCATTTTCTCCTTTTCCCACAATGTTTTCTAGCCTCACCAAAATAAATTTCAGTTTTTGAGTGACATTTATTTTGTCATCTGCAAATGCTTTGAATTTGGACTTGTCTAAAAATTTGTGGTTTGGTAAAGAGTTAAATTGAAAGCATTTGCAGATGACAAATTTAATAATGGTTTAATGTTAGGCATTGTCTTTGAAAGGGTAGAAAGCATTGTGGGAAAAGGAGAAAATGCTGGTTACCAGCATTTTCTCCTTTTCCCACAATGTTTTTGAAAGCCTATGTGAGGGTCGTTAAACCTTGGGATTGTGTGGTAAAGGATTAAATTGCAATGATTTCTACCCCTTTATAGAAAACATATGTTGTAGCTAGTAGTATGAATAATGTCTGCATAATTATATTGACGGGAGCACCTATTATTATCATTTGTTTGAATGTCATTTAATCTAGCTTTCAGCAGTATCTCAGTCATATCCTGATACACTCCCATACTTATGAATTGTTGTGATGACAAACAAGTACTCATGTGCCACAATGTTTTCCAATGACCGTACAAAATTTTTAAAGAGAAAGTTTCCTTCAAATACTTTTCTTAACCCTTTACCAAACAATCCTGAGTTTTAACGACCCTGGAGAGGAAAGCTTTTGAAAACATTGTGGGAAAAGAAGAAAATGCTGGTAACCAGCATTTTCTTCTTTTCCCACAATGTTTTCAGTAATCTCAAAGACAAATACTGTTGTTTGTGCCCCATTTTATTTGTCGTCTGTAAACACTTTCAATTTAGACTGGTCTTAAATTTTGTTATGTGGTAAAGAGTTAACCCTTTCCCAAACGACAAATTTTGGACTGGTCCAAATTGAAAGAGTTTGCAGACGACAATTTCAAATTTGATAAAAATGGCAGAAAGTTATCAAAAAGGGTAGAAAACACTGTGGGAAAAGGAGAAATTGCTCGTTACGAGCAATTTCTCCTTTTCCCACAGTGTTTTCAAAAGACTTGTACTGCAGACACGTGAAAACCAGGGCTTGTTTGGGAAAGGGTTAATCTAGCTTTCAGCAGTCATATTCTGATACACTCCCATACTTGTGAATTGTTGTGATGACAAACAAGTACTCATGTACCACAGTGTTTTCCAATGACCGTACAAAATTTTTAAAGAGAAAGTTTCCTTCAAATACTTTTCTTAACCCTTTACCAAACAACCTTGAGTTTTAACGACCCTGGAGAGGAAAGCTTTTGAAAACATTGTGGGAAAAGAAGAAAATGCTGGTAACCAGCATTTTCTTCTTTTCCCACAATGTTTTCAATAATCTCAAAGACAAATAATGTTGTTTGTGCCCCATTTTATTTGTCGTCTGCAAACGCTTTCAATTTAGACTGGTCTTAAATTTTGTTGTGTGGTAAAGAGTTAAGTGACTTTGTGGACTTAAATAGTGGTATGTGAATTACAGTAGGATCTGACATGAGTAATTGGCTTTTAATATTAAATTTTACTAAACAAGTCTAAAAAAAATAAATGTTATTTTATGAAGCAGCCTTTGGCAATCTTTAATAGTAACATTTTTTTTGTAGACAAGTCCGATAAAATTTTAACTAAAAGTTACAGTACCAGCAAAGGTCAGATCCTTTTTATCACTGTATCTCAAGAATTATGTAGTTAACCCTATCCCAAACAATCCTGGGTTTTCACGACCCTAGGAAAGGAGGCTTTTGAAAACATTGTGGGAAAAGAAGAAAATGCTGATAACCAGCATTTTCTCCTTTTCCCACAATGTTTTCTGCTCTATCAGAGAGCTTAAGCCCGTTTGTTCCAAAGTTGAATTTGGCGTCTGCAAATGCTTTGAAATTGGACTAGTCTAAAATGTTGTCATGTGGTAAAGAGTTAATGATGTGATAAAACTTAGGCCTACGTGCACATTTGTACATCATATGAAATCTATATCATTCATTCTTTGACACATTATGTATATCACAGACAAAAATATAATTCCAAGCAACTTGCATACAATGGTTTAGTTTTACATCTTAAGATGATAAAATTAGCAGTTTTGCCAGAATTGTCAGTTTTGACGGTTACTTTCAGAGAAGAATCTGGGTCAGCAATGTTTTAGAAATTAGGACCAAATACGGCGCTATATTCTTATCCCAAATGTAAGTTACTAAGTAAGGTAAGAAAATTTGAAATGGCTGTATAATTACAACATGGAAAACAAGGGTATTTATGTGATAAAGTCTGATTATATTGGAGCCTTGGTAATTCATTGCAAACCCCCAGTGCTTAGTAGTAGTCAGAGGTTATGGGTTTGAATCCTGCTTTGGTGCCAAGCCCCCGTAGCTCAGTCGGTAGCGTACAGGACTTGAGAACAGGAGGTCGCTGGTTCGATCCCCGGCTTGGCCAATTTCTTTCCAAGGATTGATGATAGTCATCACGACAGGATTCATTCCTCTCTCACCGCTGACGATGGTTATGTGGGAAAGCAGCCAGTGGCTTGGAAAGAATATTGTGCGGAGTACTGATAAAAGAAAGTCTAGGAAAGCATGGATAGGTGCACTGGTTGCCATGATATAACTGAAATAATGTTGAAAACGGTGTTAAACACCAATTATTACAATCAATCAATCAATCAATCCTGCTTTGGTCGATTGATTGAAGTCATTTTGATAGAATTCATTTCTTTGTCATCCCAAATAAACAGTTTGAACTGTGTTTATCAGTTAACCCTTTCCCAAACAAGCGCTGGTTTTCACGTGTCTGCAGTACAAGTCTTTTGAAAACACTGTAATGAGCAATTTCTCCTTTTCCCACAGTGTTTTCTACCCTTTTTGATAACTTTCTGCCATTTTCATCAAATTTAAAATTGTTGTCTGCAAACTCTTTCAATTTGGACCAGTCCAAAATTTGTCATTTGGGAAAGGCTTAATGCAGCCACTAGCTTGGATAGTGCGGTGGACAGCACTGGTTGTTTGATAGGTCACCAAGATAAAAATGTCAGACTGTGGCCAGTGTAAGCTGTGTTCTGCACCAAATAAAGACTCTGAGAATCTAAATATAGTACGTTTTGTAGGGTAGTGAGTTAATGGCATTACCTGTAAATTTGAAGGCATGTTGGCAAGATTAGATAGTAGAGTCAGCCTGTGAGTTAGGAGCTGGGAGCTATCAGAAATACCAGGTGATTCAGCAGTTTTTCCAGCTAACCCTTTGTGCTGCTTTATTAACCCTTAACCCATTCCCAAATGACAAATTTTGGACTGGTCCAAATTGAAAGAGTTTGCAGACGACAATTTCAAATTTGATGAAAATGGTAGAAAGTTCTCAAAAAGGGTAGAAAACACTGTGGGAAAAGGAGAAATTGCTCATTATGAGCAATTTCTCCTTTTCCCACAGTGTTTTCAAAAGACTTGTACTGCAGACAAGTGAAAACCAGGGCTTGTTTGGGAAAGGGTTAACCCTCTACAGCACAATGCTGTCTTTTAATGGCCCTGAAAAAGAAGCCTTTTGAAAACATTGTGGGAAACGGAGAAAATGCTGGTTACAGCATTTTCTCCGTTTCCCACAATGTTTTTTAGCCTATCAAAGAAAAATTGCACCATTTGAGCCATATTGAAAGTGTCGTCTGCAAATGCTTTTAATTTGGACAAGGCTAAAATTTTGTCATCTGGTAAAGGGTTAACTCTGTATCTGACTTGTACAAACTTTTAGATTGGTCCATATTGAAAGCATTTGCAGTCGACAAATTAATTATGGCTTTAATGATTGATTTGAAAGGTTACAAAACAGTGTTGGAAAAGGAGAAAATGCTGGTTACCAGTATTTTCTCCTTTCCAGTAATGTTTTCAAGGGCCTGATTTCCCAGGGTTGTGATAACTCAGGATTCGGAGGAAAATTAACAGCTTTGAAAACCTTGTTGGAAAAGGCGAAAATGCCAGCATTTCTTCACAAAGTTTTCTCTTCTCTCAGGCACAAATCTTATAATTCTAGCCACACTTTATTTCATCTGACTGCAAATGCTGTTAGTTTGAACTAACAGAATGGTAGTCTTTCACAGATAGAATTGCTTCTGCGACCATTGCAGATCATGAAATGCACAAAACACGCTGTCTGATCTTTGGTCTTCTATCTTCTTTGTCTACTATGCTGAGACTTCTAGATAGAGGCAGCCTTAAAGTCATTGTTTCCTGCAGACAGAAGCTTTGGAAACATTGTAACAAATTGAAAAACTTAGAAAAAGAGCAACTTCCTGTTACAATCAGGTGCTCCATGTTTTGTGAGCTTTTCTTAATTCATGCAGAGAAGACATTTTCCTTGCCATCAATTTTTTATCCTTTTCATTAAAGTATTTTCACTCTTGACCAAACAACAAAATTTTAGACTGGTCCAAATTGTAAGTATTTGCTGACGAAAACAGAAATGTGCCTAAAAATTTTAAATTTCTCTTTGGAAGGGTAGAAAACACTGTGGGAAAACAAACAAGTTCCGTGAGTATTTCGCTGAAAATGTTGCCTCTAGACTGCACACAAGGTAATTGTTGGAGTCTGGACGACAGTCACGACACACAATGTTTTCAAGAGTCATCTTCCTAAGGTTCTTTAAATCTTGGGTTTGGATTGTAAAATGGTTGTAAAGTGTGTGTATCGAAATGGGTTAAAAGCAGGAAGGGTAGAAAATCATTAGTTTCCTGGAAAGAGTCTGTATTTATATATGGGGAAATCACCGCTGAGGAAAACTCAGTTTTACACTAGAGCCTTTTTAACTCTTTACCAAACGACAAAATTTTAGACTGGTCCAAATTGAAAGCAATGAAAGATTGAAATTTGGTTTTGGGAACGGTAGAAAGACATTGTGGGAAAAGGAGGAAATGCTGGGCAGCAGCATTTTCTCCTATTCCCTCAAGGTTTTCAAAAGGCTTCTTTCACAGCGTGTTTAAAACTCGGGATTGTATGGTAAAGTGTAACATGCTCAGTCTGTTAGCTACAAGTTAACTCTTTACCAAACAATCATGAGTTTTAACTACCCTGACAGAAAGGACTTTTGAAAAGATTGTGGGAAAAGGGGAAAATACTGGTAACCAGCATTTTCTCCTTTTCCCACAATGTTTTCTTACCTTTCATTGACAAATTCCATTATTTGAGCCACAATTATTTTGTCGTCTGCAAATGCTTTCAATTTGGACAAGTCCAGAATTTGTCGTTTGGTAAAGGTTTACTCTTTACCACACAATCCCAAGTTTTAATGACCCTGAGGAAGAAGCCCTAAAAAATCATTGTGGGAAAAGGAGAAATTGCCGGTAACCAGCATTTTCTCCTTTTCCCACAATGTTTTCTACCCTGTCAAAGACAAATTCTATCATTTGAGCCAAGTTTAAATTGTCGTCTGCAAATGCTTTGAATTTGGACAAGTCTAAAATTTTGTCTGTGATAAAGATTTAAGTGCTCAATCTTTTGCTACAAGTTAACCCTTAGGCTGCTAAGGGCAACTCATGAGGCGCATTTGTGGCCATTGTAGATCACAATCAGACTGCACGGAATCTACACTGTCCAATTAGGAGATACCCCGCCCCCCCCACACACACAAAAAAATAACTGAAATTGTAAACCTTTTGGTTTTTGATTTTTTACTGTTGGCTGGAAAGTTTATGATAAAATTTTGGACTTGTTGAAGTCCAAAGCCTGTGCAGACTATAAAATAAATATTGCCAAAGTAGTGGGATTTGATCTGTGAAGGCTTTCTTAAACATTGTAGGTAAAGGAGAAATTGCTGGTTACCTGCATTTTCTCCTTTTCCCACAATGTATTAACCCTTTACCACACATCCCAACTTTTAACGACCCTGTGAAAGAAGCCTTTTGAAGACATTGTGGCAAAAGGAGAAAATGCTCGTAACCAGCATTTTATCCTTTTTCAACAATGCTTTCTACCCTAACACAGACAGAAATCACCATCTTACAGTGTTCCCACTCACATCACTTTTTGGGAGTGCATGCGCTCCCTGGAATACAAGTTTGGGAGTGCAAGAGAAATTCTAGGAGTGCACTTAATATTGACAATTATCGAGCATCTATGGAGGACAGTAAGGGTCTGTTGTATTGAAAATTTGTTTTGATGAGTCTAACTCTGCAGTCAGCTGCTCTTGAAAACAATATGGGTAAAAAAAAGAAGATGCCTGTTATAATATATTTCCTTACTCACGGAACCAGTTTCACAGGGACAACTTACAACCTGATGGCCAGTAAAATTTTCCATTTCACTGTCAATTTCAGACACTAATTAGCTTTCACTTATTGTTTTATAGAAATGTTTATGTAAATTTACTGTTTAAAGTCATTGATAAAGCTGAATAGACAGTTTGAAATGCCTATGATCAGACGATGTCAAACCAATTTTTGTTGTGTCATGGGTTTTCGTGTTTCTAATGCAGCAATCTTTTTTTCATGCCTGTGAAGTTTTGGAGTAGTATTTCCGCATGATTTGACATAGATTTTTCAATAAGAATAGCATGTAACTTCAAAACCTTTTATTTTACACTAGAAAAGCGGATTGATAGCAAGTTTGATAAGCGGTGATAGACAGTGACTTTCAAACTGGATAACTTGTCCCAGCTGGCGCCACTGGTGATCGACAATGGGAGCCCTGAAACCTGTGCGTGCATGCACGTTTCAAATCATATTTTTGTGCGTGATTATTCAAGTCATTGTGTGAATCATGCTCATATGTGCGTGAATGGGAACCTGATCTTAGCAGCATTTCATTTGTCATCTGCAAATGCTTTCGATTTGAACATGCCCGCCTGGGTGGCTCAGTGGTGAGCGTGTCGGACTCATGACCTGGTGGTTGTGAGTTCGATACCCAGTTGAGGCGAACTTTCTTTCCGGCGTATTTTCGCCTCTCACCTCTGCTGAAGCATGTGAGAAAAGTAGTCGGTGGCTTTGGAAAGAAAGTTGTGTTAGTACTGGTGTGAGAAAGCCAGGAAACACATGTGCGTCACCGACCGCCATGATATGACCTTTGCTGTTAAAGTGGCGTTAAACCCTAATACAACTAATACAACAACGATTTGAACATGTCTAAAATTTTGTTGTTTGGTAAAGAGTTAAAAAGGCTTTTTCATCGGGGTCTTTAAAACCCAGGGTTGTTTGGTAAAGGGTTAAAAGGGTAGAAAACATTTTTCTTCCTGACAGAGCCATAGAGATACTTAACCCTTTACCAGACAACAAAAGTTTAACCTTGTCCAAATTGAAAGCATTTGCAGATGACAATTTCATTGTGGCTCAAATGGTGCAATTTTTCTTTAATAGGGTAGAAAACATTGCGGGAAAAGGAGAAAATGCTGGTTACCAGCATTTTCTCCTTTTCCCACAATGTTTTCAAAAGGCTTCTTTCGCCAGGGGCGTTAAAAGGCGGCATTGTGCGGTAAAGGGTTGATGATCAAGCTCAGTTAGCATAGCTCTTTGCGAGACGATAAAAGTTTAGACTTGTCCAAATTAATAGCTTTCGCAGATGACATAGTAGATTCTGTGAATTTTTGCTGAAAAAGGTAGAGAACATTTTCTTCCTGACAGAACTATGAAGATACTATCAAGTTCAGGTAGTGACTGAGGCATGGTGTAACTCTATACCAGACAATAAAAGTTTAGAATGTCTGAAATTGAAGCATTTGCAGATAACAGATTGGGTCGAAAATGGCTGAACACTAAGCAAACAAACCATAACTTTTAGACACTCAAGACTTAGTGGTGCAAGGTTTACCCATTGACCAAACAACGAAATTTTTGGCTTGTCCAAATTGAAAGCATTAATTTTGCAGATGACAAAATATTTGTTAATCAAAACTTGCATTTTGTTTTTGGAAGGGTAGAAGACATTCTAAGAAATGGAGAAAATGCTGGTTACCAACATTTTCTTCTGTTTGAAAAATTTTATCAAGTCTTCTTCTTTAGGGTCATCAGTTGTAACTCGGGATCACTTGACAAAAGGTTAACCATTTACCACACAACAATGCCTTTTAACAACCCTGGGAAAGAAGCCTTTGGAAAACATTGTGGAAAAGGAGGAAATGCTGATAACCAGCATTTTCTCCTTTTTCAACAATGTTTTCTTCCTTATCAAAGAGAAATTGCACCATTTGAGCCACATTGAAACTGTCGTCTGCAAATGCTTTCAATTTGGAGAAGGCTAAAATTTTGTCATCTGGTGTAGGGTTAAAGACTTCATTGACTTTTCGTATTTATTGCCTCTCAGTAGAGTAATAAGGATATACACTTTCAATTGACCAAAACATTCTGAAGAACTGTAAAAAGTCTCTTGTTACTTGTTCTATACAAACAGGATCTCAAAATCTTTTGGGCCAAAAAAAGAAGCGCCCGTCACCTAGAAAACATCCAAGCCTACATGTGTTGGGCATGTCAGGGAAATAAATATACTTGTAATCATGCTTATCTGCATGTTCTAATCAAAGTAAGTGAACGTCCTCTGAAATTTTCCCTTCTTTACAGTGAGCATGGTTGGAAAATTAGGCTTTTGAAGACATCGAGATAACATTGTGGTAAAAGGT
The DNA here is from genome assembly GCA_945859785.2 of Tridacna gigas. Lineage (NCBI taxonomy): Eukaryota > Metazoa > Mollusca > Bivalvia > Cardiida > Cardiidae > Tridacna > Tridacna gigas. The sequence goes on along the minus strand of OX244031.2, from coordinate 7,272,651 downwards.
GAAAATGTTGGTAACGAAGAGAAATTGGGAATCAGGGAAAGTCCTGCTGACACCATGCATGTATGATGTTACTCTGTGAGCCATTAACTCTTTATCCCACCACTTTTCCATTTTGAAGGTAATTTAATCCTTTCCCAAACGACAAATTTTGGACTGGTCCAAATTGAAAGAGTTGCAGACAACAATTTTAAATTTGATGAAAATGGCAGAAAGTTCTCAAAAAGGGTAGAAAACACTGTGGGAAAAGGAGAAATTGCTCATTATGAGCAATTTCTCCTTTTCCCACAGTGTTTTCAAAAGACTTGTACTGCAGACACGTGAAAACCAGGGCTTGTTTGGGAAAGGGTTAATAAGCGCAACTCACTGACCTTTTGCGGATAGCGTAGGTCAAGATCAGACTTCACAGAATGTGCAGTCTGATCTTGGATCTACATTATCCAATGAGGAAATATCTTTTCTCCAAAAATAGCTTTCGAATAGGAATTTTTGGGCTTGTACTGTCGGTTTGAAAGTTTCATTTCTGCCAGGATTTAACCCTTTCCCAGACCACAAATTTTGGACTGGTCCAAATTCAAAGAGCTTGCAGACGACAATTTTAAATTTGATGAAAATGGAAGAAAGGTTTCAAAAAGGGTAGAAAACACTGTGGGAAAAGGAGAAATTGCTCGTTACGAGCAATTTTTAGCTCCACTGGCCGAAGGCCAGCGGGCTTATGTCATGGCCCGGTGTCCGTCGTGCGTCCGTCCGTCCGTCCGTCCGGTCGTCCGTCCGTCCGTCCGTCCGTTAACTTTTATTTCAAACATCTTCTTCTCTGAAACTACCCATCCGATTTTCACGAAACTTCACAGAAATGATCCTGACATGGTCCTCTTCAGAATTTCTTGAAAGAATTCGATTCCTTCAAAAACTCTGGTTGCCATGGCAACAAAACTGAAAAATATTGGAAATCTTTAAAAATCTTCTTGTCTGAAACCATAAGGCATAGGGCTACCAAATTTGGCATGTAGCTTTATGTAGTAGACCTTTATCAAGTTTCTTCAAATTATAGCCCTGGGGTCAAAATTGGCTCTGCCCCAGGGGTCACAAGTTTTACATAGGCTTATATAGAGAAAACTTTAAAAATCTTCTTGTCTGAAACCATAAGGCATAGGGCTACCAAATTTGGCATGTAGCTTTATGTAGTAGACCTCTATCAAGTTTCTTGAAATTATAGCCCTGGGGTCAAAATTGGCTCTTCCCCAGGGGTCACAAGTTTTACATAGGCTTATATAGAGAAAACTTTAAAAATCTTCTTGTCTGAAACCATAAGGCATAGGGCTACCAAATTTGGCATGTAGCTTTATGTAGTAGACCTCTATCATGTTTTTTGAAATTATAGCCCTGGGGTCAAAATTGGCTCTTCCCCAGGGGTCACAAGTTTTATACATAGGCTTATATAGAGAAAACTTTAAATATCTTCTTGTCTGAAACCATAAGGCCTAGAGCTACCAAATTTGGCATTTAGCTTGATCTAGTTGGAGTCTACCAAAAGTGTCCAAAGTATAGTCCTGGGGTCAATTTGGCCTCATACTTGGAGGGGGGGTTCACAAGATTTACATAGGCTTACATAGGGAAAACTTTTAAATCTTGGTGTACACAGCCATAAGGCTTAGGCTACCAAATTTTGCATATAATTATAGCATTATTTAGTGGACAGTTACAAAGAGGGCCCAAGTTACAGCTCTAGGATCAAGTTTGGCCCTGCACCAGGGATCACAAGTTTTACATGGGTTTATGGAGTGAAAAGTTCAGAAACCATCTTGTTACCAGCCATAAGGCCAAGAACTCCCACATTTGGCATGTTATTCTTCTAATACAATATTCCCCATTTAGTCAGACTGTAGCCATGAGGTCAAAGTTTTATAAAGGCTTATATAGTGAAGACTTTTCTTCGTGGTTTATATTTATAAGCCAGTGGAGCGATACAGGGCCATCATGGCCCTCTTGTTCCTTTTCCCACAGTGTTTTCAAAAGACTTGTTTTGCAGACACGTGAAAACCAGGGCTTGTTTGGGAAAGGGTTAAGGGTTAAAAACTACATTTTCATATAAACGTGTTTCAAATACTAGGATGTGTCATTGAAAGGCTGTGAAACAAAGTGGGAAAAGAGAAAATGCTGGTTTATGTTACCAGGATTTTCTCCTTTTCTCACAATGTTTTCCAAAGCGTCCTTTATCAGGGTTGTTAAACTCTTTTTACCAAAAGACAAAATTTTAGACCGGTCAAAATTGAAAGCATTTGCAGACAACAAATTAAATGCGCAGATTATGAAATTTGTCTTGAAAGGGTAGAAAACATTGCAGGAAAAGGAGAAAATGCTGGTTACCAGCATTTTCTCCTTTTCCCACAATGTTTTCAAAAGGCTCCTTTCTTAATATAAGTTGGAATTGTTTGGTAAAGGGTTAATCTAGGGATTGTCTGATAAAAGGTTAAAATTAGAAACCTAGGAAGGAATGAAAAAAACTTACAGAAAGGAACACTTATTCTACCACACAATCCTGAGTTTTAACAACCCTGAAAGGGAAAGCTATTGAAAACATTGTTGGAAAAGGAGAAAATACAGGTAACAAGCATTTTGTCTTTTTCCTGCAGTGTTTTCTCGCTTATCCAATAAGATCACCATTTAACCCTTTACCACACGATCCCGACTTTTAATGACCCTGAGAAAAAAGCCTTTTGTAAACATTAAGGGAAAAGGAGAAAATGCAGGTTACCAGCTTTTTCTCCTTTTCCACCAATTTTTTCTACCCTATCAAACCCAAAATCCATCATTTGACCCACATTTAAATTGTTGTCTGCTAAAGTTTTCAATTTGGACCAGTCAAAAATTTTGTCGTTTGGTAAAGAGTTTAGCTACATTTGATTTCTCGTCTGCAAATGCTTCGTATTTTGTCCTGTCAAAAATTTTTGTCATGTGGTAAAGAGTTAACCCTTTACCACACAACAAAATTTTAGACCTGTCCAAATTGAAAGCATTTGCAGACAACAATTTCACTGTGGCTGAAATGGTGCAGTTTTTAGCTCCACTGGCCGAAGGCCAGCGGGCTTATGTCACGGCCCGGTGTCTGTCGTGCGTCCGTGCGTCCGTCCGTGCGTCCGTCCGTCCGTCCGTGTGTTAACTTTTATTTCAAACATCTTCTTCTCTGAAACTACCCATCCAATTTTCATGAAACTTCACAGAAATGATCCTGCCATCGTCCTCTTCAGAATTTCTTGAAAGAATTTGATTCCTTCAAAAACTCTGGTTGCCATGGCAACAAAACTGAAAAATATTGGAAATCTTTAAAAATCTTCTTGTCTGAAACCATAAGGCATAGGGCTACCAAATTTGGCATGTAGCTTTATGTAGTAGACCTCTATCATGTTTCATGAAATTATGGCCCTGGGGTCAAAATTGGCTCTGCCCCAGGGGTCACAAGTTTTACATAGGCTTATATAGAGAAAACTTTAAAAATCTTCTTGTCTGAAACCATAAGGCGTAGGGTTACCAAATTTGGCATGTAGCTTTATGTAGTAGACCTCTATCATGTTTCTTGAAATTATAGCCCTGGGGTCAAAATTGGCTCTGCCCCAGGGGTCACAAGTTTTACATAGGCTTATATAGAGAAAACTTTAAAAATCTTTCTGTACCTAGCCATAAGGCCTAGAGCTACCAAATTTTGCATTTAGCTTGATCTAGTTGGGGTCTACCAAAAGTGCCCAAATTATAGTCCTGGGGTCAATTTGGCCTCATGCTGGGGGAGGGGGTGTGTTTCACAAGATTTACATAGGCTTACATAGGGAAAACTTTTAAATCTTGCTGTACATAGCCATAAGGCTTAGGCTACCAAATTTTGCATAATTATAGCATTATCTAGTGGACAACTACAAAGAGGGCCCAAGTTACAGCCCTAGGATCAAGTTTGGCCCTGCACCAGGGGTCACAAGTTTTACATGGGTTTATGGAGTGAAAAGTTCAGAAACCGTCTTGTTACTAGCCATAAGGCCAAGAACTCCCAAATTTGGCACGTTATTCTTCTAATACACATATTCCCCATTTAGTCCGACTGTAGCCCTGGGGTCAAAGTTTTATAAGGGCTTATATAGTGAAGACTTCTCTTCATGGTTTATAGTTATAAGCCAGTGGAGCGATACAGGGCCATCATGGCCCTCTTGTTGTTTGATAGGGTAGAAAACATTGTGGGAAAAGGAGAAAATAATGGTTACCAGCATTTTCTCCTTTTCCCTCAATGTTTTCAAAAGGCTTCTTTCCCAGGGGCGTCAAAAGGCAGCATTGTGCGGTAAAGGGTTAAAAGTCTTGTTGCTTATTTTGTGTATTTGGTATTTTATGACAGGTAAACAGTTTGAGTTGTGTACATGTTCCTCATATCACCTATCATATATCTATCTATATTAACTCTTTACCACACGACAAAATTTTAGACTGGTCCAAATTGAAAGCGTTTGCAGATGACAAAATAAATGCAAATGAAAAAGTAAAACTTGTTTTGGGAGGGGTAGAAAACATTGTGGGAAAAGGAGAAAATGCTGGTTACCAGCATTTTCTCCTTTTCCCACAACGTTTTCAAAAGGCTTTTTTCTCAGGGTCGTTAAAAGTCGGGATTGTGTGGTAAAGAGTTAAGTATATTTTACATTACTACTATAACAGAATGATCATAAAAGCTTTGTATGAGTTTTAATCTTTTACCAAAAGACAAAATTTTAGACTAGTCAGAATTGAAAGCATCTGCAGACGACAATTCAAATGTGACACAAATGATGGACCTGGTCTGTAACAGGGTAGAAAACATTGTGGGAAACGGAGAAAATGATGGTTACCAGCATTTTCTCCTTTTCCCTCAATGTTTTCAAAAGGCTTCATTCTCAGGGTCATTAAAACTCGGGACTGTGTGGTAATGAGTTAATCCTTTATCACACTGTAAAATTTTAGACCGGTTTGTTTGTTTGTATTGGAGTTTAACGCCATTTTAACAGCGTAGGTTATAATGGCGGTCGGTGATGAACCCATGTGTTTCCTGGCTTTCTCACACCAGTACTGACATAACTTTCGAAAAATAGCTAGAAAGAAAAGTTTGCCTCAACCGGGTATCGAACTCGCAACCACTAGGTCATGAGTCCGATACACTAACCACTGAGTTACCAGGGCAGGTTTTAAACCAGTACAAATTCAAAGCATTTGCAGATGACAGATTTAAATTTGGTTCAGATGATGAAATTTTCTGTGAATTTAGGGGTAAAAACTATATACCCTCATTTTCTCCTTTGTCCACAATGTTTTCTTCCCTTTCAAAGACAGATCCATTTCATTTGTGTCACCTTTAATTGCTGTCTGCAGATTCTTTCAATTTTCACAAATTTAAAATTTTGTCGTTTGGTAAAGTGTTAACCTGTTACCACACAGTCCAGAGTTTTAATGACCATGAGAAAGAAGCCTTTTCAAAACATCGTGGGAAAAGGAGAAAATGCTGGTAGCCAGCATTTTTTCCACAATGTTTTCTACCGTACCAAAGACAAACTCCATCTTTTGAGTCTCATTTGAATTTTTGTCTGCAGTTGCATTCAATTTAGATGAGTCTACATTTTTTCAAAATTTTTGTCGTTTGGCAAAGAGTTAACCCTTTACCACACCGCAAAATTTTAGACCTATCCAAATTGAAAGCATTTGGAGACGACAATTTCATAGTGGCTAAAATGAAGCAATTTTTCTTTGATAGGGTAGAAAACAATGTTTTCAAAAGATTCTTCCTCAGGGCTGTTAAAAGTCATCACTGTGTGGTAAAGGGTTAAAGAAAAAATAGCATTTACTGGTGTGTTGAGGCATTCATCTGTTTTGAGTAATTAATTTTATGGTTAGCTTCAAGTTCTTTTAAATGCATCTGTCTTTCTTTATGAAGGCAGCCTGCCCGGGTAGCTTAGTGGTTAGCGTGTCTGACTCGTGACTTGATGGTTGCAAGTTCGATACCCGGTTGAGGCAAACTTCCTTTCCAGCGATTTTTCGCCTCTCACCTCTGATGCATGTGAGAAAAGTAGTCAGTGGCTTTGGAAAGGAAGTTGTGTCAGTACTGGTGTGAGAAAGCCAGGAAACACATGGGTGCGTCACTGACCGCCAAGATATGACCTAAGCTGTTAAAATGGCGTTAAACTCCAATACAAACAAACAAACAAACTTTATGAAGGCAAGGGTTCAGGTAGCTGATATAAGGTACACCACAAGGAAGTTATTTACAGGAATCCTTTTTATCAGTTACATGTGAAGACAATGCAAAAGAAAAAAAATCTTAACAAGGCAAAACTTAAAATCATGATTGTACTTGTAATCTTAACCCTTTCCCAAACGACAAATTTTGGACTGGTCCAAATTGAAAGAGTTTGCAGACAACAGTTTCAAATTGGATGAAAATGGCAGAAAGTTCTCAAAAGGGGTAGAAAACACTGTGGGAAAAGGAGAAATTGCTCATTACGAGCAATTTCTCCTTTTCCCACAGTGTTTTCAAAAGACTTGTACTGCAGACACGTGAAAACCAGGGCTTGTTTGGGAAAGGGTTAACCCATTGCTGTACAAATATAGTACATGAGCCATGCTCTCTGACAAGGGAGTTTAATGCATTTGCAAAAGATATTGACTCAGGTCAGCCTGTGCAGTCCATGTAGGCTAACCTGAGTCAACTTTTTGCCTTTGGTAAATTTTCTGCATGTCAAAGGACCAGCATACCCTAATAATAATAAAAAAAAATTGATTCAGTCGGTCGATGGGCAAAATGGATTCTTTGGGTCCACAGTTATGATATGATGACTTGCTTGGTACGATGCGACAGGGAACTGCATTAAACACCCATTTGCCAGGGCATGGCTCACATGCATATATGCATAACTTTGAAATTCCTGAAGGTAGACAGTTTTGGAAATACTGTGGGGGAAAAAAGAACTTTAAATGAATTTGTGTAGGAAGCAATAGCTTCTTTTCCCACAATTTTCAAATAATTTAAAAACTGTTGAAGAACTTATAAAAAGCTCTGGATACTAAACTCCAAAAATATCCTGTGCAGTATTAAATGGGTTAATTCTTTAACACACAATCCTATGTTTTAAGGACCATGAGAAAGAAGCCTCATAGAAACATTGTGGGAAAAGTAGGAAATGCTGGTTACCAGCATTTTCTACTTTTCCCACAATGTTTTCAAAAGTCTTCTATTTCAGGGCCTAGCCCCATAGCTCAGTCGGTAGCGTACAGGGCTTGAGAACAGGGGGTCGCAGGTTCGATCCCCAGCTTGGCCAATTTCTTTCCGAGGATTGATGATAGTCATTGCGACAGGATTCATTCCTCTCTCACAGCTGACCATTGTTTCGACGATGGTTATGTGGGAAAGCAGCCAGTGGCTTGGAAAGAATATTGTGCGAAGTACTGGTAAATGAAACTCCAGGAAAGCATGGATAGGAGCACTGGCCGCCGTGATATAACTGAAATAATGTTGAAAACGGCGTAACACCATACAATCAATCATTCAATCACTTGATGACACTCTATTTCAGGATTTTTAAAACTCGGAATTGTTTGGTAAAGGTATGAATGTAAAAGGAACAGTACCAATAGCTAATTTACAACCATTGTCTGCAGCCGTATCCTGTTACATGTAAAAATATAGAATGATTTTCAAGTCATATTTTGATTGAAACAGACTTTTTAGAGATATTACTGTGCTAATATTTTCATTATTTCTAGCCCCACTGACCGAAGGCAGGCAAGCATATGTCATGGCCCTTTGTCCATCTTGTATCCACCAATGCATTGGTTCGTTTACTTTCATTTTAAACATTGTCCGTGAAATTACCTATCTAATTTTGATGAAACTTCACAGAAATGATCCTGCAATGGCCCTCTTCGGAATTTCAAATTTTCAAAGAATTTGATTCCAGTTTGAAAAAAAAATGTTCTTGAAATATTCTTATGAAAGCACTCTTTGTAGAGTTCATTTATATTTGGAATGGAATGACACTTGATTAGACCTGCTTGTATTTTCATTGCATCATCTTTGCATTTGAAAAAGGTGTTTTTGTGGCATTTGTCGAAGACAGTGCCACAATGAGATCAGAAGGGCATTTTGAAAATCATGTATCGTAGTTTGTGCAAAACCGAAGGAAGTAAACCCAACTAAACTAAAATTTTCTCAGACAAATAAATGTTTCGATAGCTGCTGACTCAGATATAAAACTGAAAATGGTGTATTAAAATAAACTGGATTAGGCCACCGATGGTGGAAATACTTCTCTTTTATTGAAAATAGCTTTACCCGCTCATAGTCTTCTTTTGGCACAATGATACACACAATCTAAATGTCTCCTGGGCTTGTTTGTCCCAAAACCAGTTTGCCTGATGAGCTTGTTCATCCCATATGATTGCGCACTACTCTAAATTGGATTGTGCATGAATATTTACTGATCGAAATACTAGTAATTGGCTTTCAAGTGAATGCTGGATAATATTTCGACATTTTTTTTTTTAATTATTAATTCCACACAATGGCTCCCTTGAAAAATGCCACACCAGTGCTTTCAGTGCTTTGATTTTTTTTTTCAGGGCTATATGGGCTATTTTCTCCATGAAAGTCTACTGCCATACAGACTTTATGATTGAATGCCGCTGTCAATGCAAATTAAGTGCATGATAAATTTATTTAACCCTATACCACCCAATCACAAGTTTTAATGATCCCATGAAAGAGGCATTTTGAAAACATTGTGGCAAAAGGAGAAAATGTTGATCACCAGCATTTTCTCCTTTTTCCATAATGTTTTCTATCCTTTCAGAAACATCCCATCTTTTAAACCACATTTGATTTCAATTTTGACCAGTCTAAAATTTTGTAGTGTGGTAATGGGTTAAAAAGGAAGTGGGGGATACAGGGCCATCATGGCCCTCTTGTTTTGTAATGTAGGAAGAGAGAGAGAAAGACAAAGACAGCTAGAGAATTAAGACACCGAGTGAGACACACACGCACAGTGATAATCACAGTGATAGTCAAATCTCTGTGTCTTTGCCGTACAGGTGCATGATCAATATTGAATTTATAACCCATTTCGGAGAAAGACTTCAAGTTAAATACAGTTGCCTTAATCAATTTTGAATTTGTAACCTACTATATTGTCAAAAACTGACTTTCCTGTTTAAAGATTACTGAAGTGTTTGATGAGTTGAGAAGGTTGGCAGAGGTTTGTTGAAATTTGCAATGTGCTGAATAATTTGGTTGTATTGTTTATCTCAATGTAACAGCTGCTCAACTGTTTTCATGCAAGATGGATGAACTGAACAGTTTCAGTCAGTAAAGAGAAGATTCAGATTTTGCTATATATATCTTTTTACCAATTAACTCTTTACCAAACGACAAAAATGTACACTGGTTCAAATTGAAAACATTTGCAGACAACAAATTAAATGTGACTCAAATGATGTAAATTGTCTATGATAGGGTAGAAAACATTGTGAGAAAATGCTGGTTACCAGAGTTTTCCCCTTTTCCCACAGTGTTTTCAAAAGGCTTCTTCCTCAGCATCGTTAAAAGTCGGGATTGTGTGGTAAAGAGTTAACAAAATTTAGGTAGCATTTGCAGGCAACAAAATGTAGAATGATGGATTTTTGTCTTTAAAAGGGTATAGGAAACATTGTGGAAAAAATAGATAATCTGGTTTCCAACATTTTCTCCTATTCCAACAATGTTTTCAAATAGTTAGTAAAGGGTTTATTTTAGTAGTAAAACTGCAGTGCACGCTAGTTTTAAACATTAACTTTGACATTACCCCCTGCAGTTGAATTACAGCAGAGCACTTTGAGAACAGCCCTGTTTAATTAACCCTTTAACACACAATCCCGAGTTTTTAATGACACCAACAAAGAAGGTTTTTGAAAACATTGTGGGAAAAGGAGAAAACGCTGGTAATCAGCGTTTTCCTCTTTTTCCGCCGCAGTGTTTTCTACCCAATCAGAAACAAATTGTGTTTTATTTCAGCCAAATTCAAATTGTCATCTACAAATACTTTGAATTTGGACTAGTCTAAAATTTAGTTGTTTGGTAGAGTAAAATGTACCTCATATTATGGGAAATGTCTATGAAAGGGACTAAGAAAAATTGTGTGAAATGCAGAAAATGCTGGTTACCAGTAGCTTATCCTTTTTCCAGGATGTTTTTAAAAGCCTGTTTCCTCAGGATCAGATCTGCAGATTAGCCTGTTCAAAAATTTTGGTAAAGGGTTAAATCTTTGCCAAATGACAAATTTAGACAAGTCCAAATTGAAAGCATTTGCAGACGACAAAATCTGTATGGCCCAAATACTGAAATTTGTTTAGAGAGGGTAGAAAACATTGCGGGAAAAAGCTGGTTACCAGCATTTTCTCCTTTTCCCACAATGTTTCAAAGGCTTAAGGCACAATCCCGAGTTTTTATGAAGCTGAGGAAGAAGCCTTTTGTAAACATTGTGGGAAAAGGAGAAAATGCTGGTAACCAGCATTTTCTCCTTTTCCCACAATGTTTCCTACCCTATCAGAGAAAAATCATACCATTTGAACCACATTCAAATTGTTTGCAAATGCTTTCAAGTTGGAGGGGTCTAAAATTTTGTATAGGGTTCATTATACTGGTAGATTTTGCATATGGAAAATTTTACCTTTATTTCATGGACAAAAGAATGTGTGGTCCAGTTACGGTACTTGGTAGTTGAAGGAATCAAAATGGATATGAACTATGCTCTCTCCAAAGGGGGTTTAATGCATCTCTGTGATGCATTATACCAAGCAAGTTATCACATAATTATGGATCCATACATTCCAACTTGTCTAACAGCCAGCTGCATCATGGGGTAGAATAGTCTTTCGACATGCAGAAAATTTACAAATAGCAAATAGTTTCGACCCATATTAGCCTGTCCGGACTGCACAGGCTGACAAATTGGGTAAATACTTTTTGTAGATGCATCATTAGCCCCCATTTCATAGAGCATATCCATTCATTTTGTAAATATTCCTCAGACATGGTAAACATTCTGGCAGGTTTTGAAAGATCATGATGGTCTTGTATATACTTGCTATTATGTTTATTATATACAGTATAAAAGTTTTCATGGATCTTCTCAGATGTTCAAGTATAGTATAACAGTGATAGTGTGTCACTTGGTATAAAGGATTAAACCAAATAGTTTTTGGCACAAATATATGAGATAATTCTAAATTCATTCTTTGAAAAACAGTAATACCAAGATTTATAATAATTACACATTTTGTGTTGTTGTTTTGGTTTTCTGTGTATATACAAGTGACACGATATCTATGTTTAAGTATACAATTCCAATTTTTTTAGCTCCACTGGCCAAAGGCCAGCGGGCTTATGTCATGGCCCGGTGTCCGTCGTGCGTGCGTGCGTGCGTCCGTCCGTGCGTTAACTTTTATTTCAAACATCTTCTTCTCTGAAACTACCCATCCAATTTTCATGAAACTTCACAGAAATGATCCTGCCATGGTCCTCTTCAGAATTTCTTGAAAGAATTTGATTCCTTCAAAAACTCTGGTTGCCATGGCAACAAAACTGAAAAATATTGGAAATCTTTAAAAATCTTCTTGTCTGAAACCATAAGGCATAGGGCTACCAAATTTGGCATGTAGCTTTATGTAGTAGACCTCTATCATGTTTCTTGAAATTATAGCCCTGGGGTCAAAATTGGCTCTGCCCCAGGGGTCACAAGTTTTACATAGGCTTATATAGAGAAAACTTTAAAAATCTTCTTGTCTGAAACCATAAGGCATAGGGCTACCAAATTTGGCATGTAGCTTTATGTAGTAGACCTCTATCATGTTTCTTGAAATTATAGCCCTGGGGTCAAAATTGGCTCTGCCCCAGGGGTCACAAGTTTTACATAGGCTTATATAGAGAAAACTTTAAAAATCTTCTTGTCTGAAACCATAAGGCATAGGGCTACCAAATTTGGCATGTAGCTTTATGTAGTAGACCTCTATCATGTTTCTTGAAATTATAGCCCTGGGGTCAAAATTGGCTCTGCCCCAGGGGTCACAAGTTTTACATAGGCTTATATAGAGAAAACTTTAAAAATCTTCTTGTCTGAAACCATAAGGCATAGGGCTACCAAATTTGGCATGTAGCTTTATGTAGTAGACCTCTATCATGTTTCTTGAAATTATAGCCCTGGGGTCAAAATTGGCTCTGCCCCAGGGGTCACAAGTTTTACATAGGCTTATATAGAGAAAACTTTAAAAATCTTCTTGTCTGAAACCATAAGGCATAGGGCTACCAAATTTGGCATGTAGCTTTATGTAGTAGACCTCTATCATGTTTCTTGAAATTATAGCCCTGGGGTCAAAATTGGCTCTGCCCCAGGGGTCTCAAGTTTTACATAGGCTTATATAGAGAAAACTTCAAAAATCTTCCTGTACCTAGTCATAAGGCCTAGAGCTACCAAATTTTGCATTTAGCTTGATCTAGTTGGGGTCTACCAAAAGTGCCCAAATTATAGTCCTGGGGTCAATTTGGCCTCATGCTGGGCAGGGGTTCACAAGATTTACATTGGCTTACATAGGGAAAACTTTTAAATCTTGATGTACATAGCCATAGGGCTTAGGCTACCAAATTTTGCATAATTATAGCATTATCTAGTGGACAACTACAAAGAGGGCCCAAGTTACAGCCCTAGGATCAAGTTTGGCCCTGCACCTGGGGTCACAAGTTTTATATGGGTTTATGGAGTGAAAAGTTCAGAAACTGTCTTGTTACTAGCCATAAGGCCAAGAACTCCCAAATTTGGCATGTTATTCTTCTAATACAAATGTTCCCCATTTAGTCCGACTGTAGCCCTGGGGTCAAAGTTTTATAAGGGCTTATATAGTGAAGACTTCTCTTCATTGTTTATATTTATAAGCCAGTGGAGCGATACAGGGCCATCATGGCCCTCTTGTTATGAATAGTAATGCTATAAAGTAGGTCACAGTGAGTTGACAGTATAGAGGAAGGTCAAGGTCACTGAATGGTATTTTCCTTTTTTATTGCTATGGGTAATATAAGTCGACTTACCACAGAATGATGATATAGGCCAAAATCATATTGCACAGAATGTAAATTCTGGTTTTGTATCCTTACCATCTACCTCAGTTGACCAAAAATCCTATCATTTCCATGGAATTGTGTTCTCTGCCTAGTAAAAAAAAAATATTTGGCTGGAAGGGTTAATTAGGTACTTTGTATTCATAACGCTTTTATTGCACCATAAATTTAACAACATAGGGACATTGTTTTAACTCTTAAGTTAACAACAAAATTTTAGACTAGTCCAGATTGAAAGGAATTGGGGACGACAAAATAGATGCAACTGAAAAATTGAAAATTGTTTTGGGAAGGGTAGAAAACATTGTGGGAGAAGGAGAAAATGCTGGTTACCAGCATTTTCTCCTTTTCCCACAATGTTTTCAGAATGCTTTTTTTTTTAGGGTCGTTAAAAGTCAGGATTGTGCGGTAAAGGGTTAACATGTCTACGGTAGACACCTTGTGAAAACTTAAAAACTTAGAAAGAAAGACAATTAAAATTAATGTCACACTTGCAAGAATAAATGCATACCTGAATGCATATTGATTATTATACTAGGATGGCGTCGGGGGATGCAATTTTAGGCCGAAAATTGCGCTAAGCCATTAAGATGGGGACATGGATCTAGAGTTCTTACTGCAGCAGCAGTCATGGACAGAAGCCCTTATGGAGGAGAAGAGGAGAAACTTCCCTCCCAGAAAATTTAGGTTTTTAGCTCCATTGGCCGAAGGCCAGCGGGCTTATGTCATGGCCCAGTGTCCGTTGTGTGTCCGTGCGTGCGTGCGTCCGTCTGTGCGTTAACTTTTATTTCAAACATCTTCTTCTCCGAAACTACCCATCCAATTTTCATGAAACTTCACAGAAATGATCCTGCCATGGTCCTCTTTGGAATTTCTTGAAAGAATTTGATTCTTTCAAAAACTCTGGTTGCCATGCCAACAAAACTGAAAAATATTGGAAATCTTTAAAAATCTTCTTGTCTGAAACCATAAGGCATAGGGCTACCAAATTTGGCATGTAGCTTTATGTAGTAGACCTCTATCATGTTTCTTCAAATTATAGCCTGGGGTCAAAATTGGCTCTGCCCCAGGGGTCACAAGTTTTACATAGGCTTATATAGAGAAAACTTTAAAAAATCTTCCTGTACCTAGCCATAAGGCCTAGAGCTACCAAATTTTGCATTTAGCTTGATCTAGTGGGGATCTACCAAAAGTGCCCAAATCACAGTCCTGGGGTCAATTTGGCCTCATGCTGGGGGATGGGGGGTGGGGGAGGTTCACAAGATTTATATGGGCTTATATAGGGAAAACTTTTAAATTTTGGTATACATAGCCATAAGGCTTATAGGGCTACCAAATTTTGCATAATTACAGCATTATCTAGTGGACAACTACAAAGAGGGCCCAAGTTACAGCCCAAGGATCAAGTTTGGCCCTGCACCAGAGGTCACAAGTTTTACATGAGTTTATGGAGTGAAAACTTCAGAAACCGTCTTGTTATTAGCCATAAGGCCAAGAACTCCCAAATTTGGCATGTCATTCTTCTAGTACACATATTCCCCATTTAGTCGGACTGTAGCTCTGAGGTCAAAGTTTTATAAGGGCTTTTATAGTGAAGACTTCTCTTTATGGTTTATATCTTTAAGCCAGTGGAGCGATACAGGGCCATCATGGCCCACTTGTTTTTTTTTTTTTTTCGGCAAAGTAGGAATTTTGAAAAGGATCTTTTTTTTTAATTTTTTTACTGTGCTTTTCTTATTCTTCTCCTCTCTGATTCTCTATCTTTGCAAAAAAAAAACATGTTTATAAAGGTGTGCCACATGCTCAGTTGTACATTGTAAGATAATTCTCCACTATATATCAAATATCAATATATATCAAAACTGAAAGCATTAGCACAAAGCCGAGAATATTTAGGGTGACTGAAATGATGGGACTGGTGTTTGAAAGGGTAGTAAAAATTATGGGAAATGAAGAAAATGCTAGTTACAGTACACTTGCTGCGAAGCTTTGATAATTCGTGCATCAAGTGCGAATTTATACTTTTTCAGCACATATTTTCTGTGGAGTTTGCGGGGAATTAACGTGATCCATGTGCGAGATATCTAGTTAGTTACGCGAACTTTCACAGGCGAATTCTGATACCTTGCACATGTTTCCATGCATGGAGTTTTATACCTTGCAACAACTTTTTGTAGGCTCCATGTGTGTGACTTGTCTATTTTTAAAGACTTTTAAGACACAATTCAAATGTTTAGCAAACGATAGTATTTGACCTTGAATAGGCAGAAAACTGGTTATCAGCATTTTTTTTTCCTTTTCATAAAGCCTCCTTTTTCAGGGTGGTTCAAACTCGTGTATATGTGGTAAATGGTCAAGCAAAGACATAAAGTTTGTACATGTCGAAAGCAGTGAATGAAGTTAAATGCGGTCTTCATGTAACTGATCCAATTCGCATCTAAATGAAAGCATGGAGATAAAACTGAAGATTATTTGTGTCCAGCCTTTATCATGAAAGTCGAGAACATCGGATTGTTTGGTAAATTTCAAATGCAGATAATGGTGAACTGTCAACACAAAATAAACATTACTAGAAGATGACAGAATATAGATTTTTCTGTTTCATCACCAAATTCAGAAAACAGCAAACCTGCGCTAAACACACTAGGTAAAATCTTAAGCGAAGATAGATTTAAACCGCATTCCCAATGACAAACTTTAGACTCAGCCACACTGAAAGCATCTGCAGATGACAAAATATGAATTTAAACCATAAGGACTGAAGATCTGTGACAGAATAAAAACTTTGGAGAAATGCAGACAGAATAACGTAATTTTAGACTTGGGCATGTCTAAAGCAGTTGCAAGGACAAGAGCAGTTCAGATGACAAAATTAATGTTTCAACAAATAGGGATAATCATGTGGGAAAAAAAGGACAAAATGCTGGTTGCAAACTTTTTATCCTTTCACCACAATGCTTGCAAGAGCAGAATAAAGCAGACTAAAAAAATTATTTCTCGCCTTCAAGTTTTTTCTTAATAAGATTTCGTTGATGGGATCTATGTCATGACTGTGAAAAGACTTTTGGTCACTCAATTGGGGATAGAAATATAACAGTCATTGTATCATTGCAGATATGTTTTTCTCTGTGCAGAGCACCAGATAGAGGAAGTGATTTTGATTTCAAAATTGAAAATATTAATCACTCTCTACTAAACCCTATGTTATGGGTACTCATTAGAATCGTCTCATTGAGATGATTCTGATGAGTACCCACAACATAGGGTTTGGAAGAGAAATAATGGATTTAGAATACTATCACTCCCTCTTATCTGGAAGCCTGTCTGTGTGTCCAAGGGTTCTTTGTGATTCCTTACTCCATTGTAATTGTATCTGAATCTTAGGTTGTCAGATGTGGAAAAGTTCTTGAAAGAGACGCATTGTTAGCATCGCTGCAAAGTTTCCTATACTATTTGCTTTCCGTTTCATTTTTTGCAGCTTCTCTAAGATAATTCAGGAAGGATGGGGGGATATCGCCGAAAATATCCTCTGTTGTTTGTTCGCAGTTGGCTGAAGATGACTCTTAGATTACTGGTTGTTCTATGGGTTCTTGCAGGTTATTGCTTTCATAAGTGCTGATTTTCTGCATGACACGTCAACATTTTCATCATCTGCTGTTGCTGCCTTGCAATTGTCGACAGTTTTTTGTTTGTGGTATCCTGGGTTTTCTGTCCCATGCTCGAGTCAGTTTTCTGTCAGAGGCGACTGGACTGTCAAATAAGTCAGAAAATGGCAAATCGCCTTCAAAAAGCAGCCGCTGGCTTTGAGACCCAGACAGCTGTGGAAGCTCTGCCATTGGTAGGGTCTCTATGAAGGGCTCGTTTACAAGCGACATGGCCTGGGAGATGATGGCAGGGGTTGATATTTCATCAATAGTGATAGGAGTTGTTGCAGCGGATTGCTGACTTTCAACAAAGGATTGGAAGGGAGTCAAAGTGGTCAATAGTTCCTTCTTGTTTTGATTGAATGGTAGGTTATCCATGCTTCTGATTTCATGATTGGCAAAAATGTGACTTTCAGTCTGTGATCCGTTTTGGTTTTCAGGGGCGGCGATAGTCAAAGGGGTCAATGGTTCCTTGTTGTTTTGATTGAATGGAAAGTTTTCCATACTTTGGATTTCATGATTTGTTGAAGTTTGACTTTCAGTCTTTGATCCATTTTGGTTTTCAGGAGTGGCAGTAGAAGTTTCAATCTGTGGGTATGTTTTGGTTTTCATCATCAGGGGCAGCGGCAGAAGAGCTGTTTTCACTTCTTTGTCACTGTGGCTCGGTAATCAAAATGATCTTTGCAGCTTGTTTCTGAAAACAAATTAAAATCAAAGTACTAAAAATCCTGGAAGGCAGATTTGTGGAGTAGCATAAAGCTGTAATATGTTGTTATAAAAAATAACATCACATGCAAGACATGTGAGAGCAAGGGCAAGGAAAGTCAAAACTGTTCTGCCGAGTGGGCCATGCCCTTACTGTTATTCTACTACTGTTTATGGAGTGGTAATGTGATCCGTCAGTCTTAAGCAGGTTTTTTCTGGCATTAGATTTCGGAATAAATATGTAAACACACATGGGACAGTATATACGGTAGTGACAAAAGCGAGGTTGAGGTGTATCAGGTGAAACTGAGGGTAGAATGGGAGCAAGTATGAATGACATTATATTTGGTTCAGGTCAAACCGATATCATAGTACAGTGTGAGCGCGCATGCATTGTTACGCATGATGTATTTGGTTACGGTGAGAATGGTCACAGTAAGCGGATTTGCTATACAAATCCGCTAAGAATAATAATAAATTACAATTATTAGTGCTATTATATCCTTGAATGTAGGACGGTTTGTCCCGGATGTTTTGGGCTGTACCAGTATATATCCGTTTTACACAATGCTTTCAAACGCCTTCTTCCACAGTGTCAGTGAAACATAAGATTGTCTGTCCCTTTATGATAGGACAAAAGTTCAAAGCATTTGCAGACACCAATTTCAGTGAGGCTCAAATGATGTGATTTTTCTTTGATAAGGTAGAAAACATTGTTGGAAAAGCAAAAAATTCTTGTTACCAGCATTTTCTCCTTTTTAGCTCTACTGGCTGAAAGCCAGCAGAGCTTATGTCATGGCGGGGTTTCCGTCGTCCGTCCGTCCGTCTGTCCGTCCGTCTGTCCGTCTGTTAGTCTTTTTCTTGTTTACGCGATAAAGTCTGCATTTGTTGCCGGATTTTCATGAAACTTGCACAGTTTGTTTATCTCATCAATAGCTTCAACCCTATTGAATTTGAAAAAAATCCAACAAACAGTATGGGAAAAGTAGCCATTTCAAGTTGAAAATTTCCAGTTCTTGTTTACGCGATAAAGTCTGCAAATAACTTCAGATTTTCGTGAATCTTGCACAGTTTGTTTATTTCATCAATAGCTTCAACCCTATCGACTTTGAAAAAAATCCAACAAATAGTATGGGAAAAGTAGCCATTTAAAGTTGAAAATTTAATTTTCTGTTCTTGTTTACGCAATAAAGTCTGTATTTCTGGTCAGATTTTCATGAAAATCACACAGTTTGTTTATCTCATCAGTAGCTTCAACCCTATTGATTTTGAAAAAAAAATCAAAGAAACAATGTGGGAAAAGTAGCCATTTCATGTTGAAAATTTCCAATTCTTGTTTACGTGATAAAGTCTGCATTCCCTGCCAGTAGAGCATATTCAGGCCCTTCAGGGCCTTCTAGTTCCATCATGTTTCAGAAGCTTATTTCTCAGGGCTGTTAAAACTTGAGATTGTGTGGTAAAGGGTTAAAAACAAGTTAAATAGAGTGCAACAAAAATCCAACAGAAGCTTTGAGACTAAGAAACAAGACCAGGTTTGTATTTCTTGGTATAGACATGCCGGGGTGTAATGCTAAACTCAAATAGGATGCTTTTATTTTATACACATTGAATCAGGGTCCGTATTCACCAACCATTCTTACTAAAATTCTTAGTCTTATTCTCCAAGATTTTCGAAACTTGAAAGTAACACAACTTCTGATTGGCAAAACCATTTGGTTTAGCCAATCAGAAGTTGTGTAACCTTCAAATTTAGAAAATTATGGAGAATAGGACTGCGAATATTCTTAAGAATGGTTGGTGAATTATGACCCAGGGCTTAAAAATTCCACTTGTCATGACAAGTGAACTCTAGGTCCTGTTGGACAAGTGAAAAATGAGG
The DNA here is from genome assembly GCA_945859785.2 of Tridacna gigas. NCBI lineage: Eukaryota > Metazoa > Mollusca > Bivalvia > Cardiida > Cardiidae > Tridacna > Tridacna gigas. The sequence goes on along the minus strand of OX244031.2, from coordinate 7,253,288 downwards.
CATTACAAGTGAGAAATCATAGCAAAGGCAAATTAAATAATTAATGAAGTCAGACAAATGATAGCTACCCTTGATTCAAGTACAGCAGAAAAGTTTGCCCATGTATATCATGATCAGTTGTTATGCATGGATGCCATACAGATAAACACCTAAATGATACAGATACATTTCTAGGTTTTGTATATAAATCTTAGACTTTATGGTACAGAATTCAATGCATGACCAAAATATGATTAAAATTAAAGAACATAACAATAATTTGTTCCAATTTAAAGATGGTAGTTTTCAAACATTAAAATAAGTTTTGGCCAAGCCCATTTTGTCTTTCTGTAGGACAAGTGAAATTACAGGAAGTACAATTAAGTTTTTCAGTTCACTCCTACAGGACAAATCAGTTGTAAAGTGTAGACTCGTGACGTGGAGGCCTGGGGGTTGGAGCCCCAGTGGATTCACTGGGTATTTCATGGGAGTGCCCGTAGGCAAGACACTTCAGAGCCCTAGCCTAATACTAGTGGAAACCAGGAAATACATGAATATGTGAGCTGTCGCACGATATGACTGAAATAATGTTGAAAGTGACGTAAAACACCAATCAATCAATCAATGGTCATGAGAAAATTTTAAAACCCTGCAATTTGCGGAGTTTTCATAATAAAAGATGAGAAAAGAGATGTTGCATTGACAGTTTTTTACTACTTCCTTCAGTATCAAGGAAAGGTAGGCGGTGGTTGGAGTTGTCGTGCCAGAGCCCCTGAAGTAGATAGTAAGGAGGGAGCTACTATAAGGGAAGGAGCCCCTATTTGGTAATTGCAAAATTCAAGGTTGCTCAGGTAGGGGATAATGTCTCGGCAAAGCGGTCCAGCAGTGTAATCAAAGATCAGACTACACATGTTGCGATACATACACCACCAATATAGACAGCTTTAGAGGTTAATATGCCAGGGTAATTACCCCAGATACGTATTTTCAAATTTGTCGGCTTTCAATTTTGTTGAAGAGGTGATCTGTCTTCTTTATTCTCCGATAGACGCCGTCAGACTGAAGCACTGTAATGCTCTCTTTGTCTCTCAAAACCAGCTATTGATTTTGTCTACAGTACACAATATAGTACTATAGATATAGGCTGTAAAGGACCTAGATGGCTTTGACCTTGTTATAACCATATGGCTGGGTTATGTCATTTTACAGTGATTGTTGTTGTTCCAGCAGCTTTAACCCTTTACCAAACAATCTCCAGTTTTAACGCTTAAAGCGCCTTTCACGACTGTAGTTGCCTTTGCGGGCAGTGTAGAGCAAGATCAGGCTGCACAAAACAATGTTGACATGCAACCTGATCTTTGATTTACAGTGTATGCTTTGCTGGAGCACTGTAGACGATAGAAACCATGAAATTACAGTTATTAGGGTCATATTTATAGGATGACTATTTCTGTAGGTTTTAATTTGTGCTCTGAGAGTTAACAATCTGGAGATAGAAGGCTTTTTAAACCATTGTTGGGAAAAGAGAATAACATAATGTTGATAACAACCATTTTCTCCTTTCCCTTAACCCTTTCCCAAACAAGCCCTGGTTTTCCCATGTCTGCAGTACAAGTCTTTTGAAAACACTGTGGGAAAAGGAGAAATTGCTCGTAACGAGCAATTTCTCCTTTTCCCACAGTGTTTTCTACCCTTTTTGAGACCTTTCTGCCATTTTCATCAAATTTAAAATTGTCGTCTGCAAACTCTTTGATTTAGGACCAGTCCAAAATTTGTCGTTTTGGAAAGGGTTAAAACACCAGCAAAAGTGGCTGTAAACATCCCTATGAGTGGCTAATACTGAAGTGTAGCAGACATTCAATACCAATTAACTGAGACTTTCCTGCTACACAATTCCGACTTTTAACGACCCTGAGAAAGAAGCCTTTTGAAAACATTGTGGGAAAAGGAGAAAATGCTGGTAACCAGCATTTTCTCCTTTTCCCACAATGTTTTCAACTCTTCCCAAAACAAATTTCAATTTTTCAGTCTCATTTATTTTGTCATCTTGCAACTGCTTTCAATTTGGAATACCGTAGTCTTAAATTTTGTCCTTTGGTAAAGACTTAACTCTTTACCACACAATCCCGACTTTTAATGACCCTGAGAAAGAAGCCTTTTGAAAACATTAAAAGTTGGGACTGTGTGGTAAAGGGTTAAGCTGTTACTGTCACAGGACTGAAGTAATGTTGAAAGTGTTGTAAATCACCATTCAGACTAGGTGAATCTTAGAAGCTTTAAAAAATGCATTTAACTCTTTACCACACAACAATTTAGACCAGTCCAAATTGAAAGTGTTTGCAGACAACAAATAAAATGGGGTACAAACGACAGTGGCTGTCTTTGAGATTGTTGAAAACATTGTGGGAAAAGAAGAAAATGCTAGTTAACCAGCATTTTCTTCTTTTCCCACAATGTTTTTGAAAGCCTTCTTCTTCAGGGTCATTAAAACTTGGGATTGTGTGGTAAAGAGTTAAAACTGATGACACCCCCCCTCCCCCAATATATTGGAAGTAGGGGTAACCATAACAAATGACCCCCAAAATATTTGGCAGGAACACTGCATTGAAACTATCAAGACAAGTCCTTTGAAGTGTAGAAATTGAGACCCAGATTTTGGATAACCCAATATTGACTTGGAACATGTACTATTAGCCTGCAGATTGGATTCTGCCTCTGTTTTTGGTCAACGCCTTCAACTCTTTAACAAACAACAAAATATTAGACTGGTCCAAAGTGAGAGCATTTGCAGACGACAAAATGAACGTGATTGAAAATCTGGAACTTGTTTTGGGAAGGGTAGAAAACATTGTGGGAAGAGGAGAAAATGCTGGTACAAGCATTTTCTCCTTTTCCCACAATGTTTTCATAAGGCTTCTTTCCCAGGGTCGTTAAAACTTGGTACTGTGTGGTAAAGAGTTAAGACGGGAAAAAAAAGTGCACACTATGTAACTTTTGTAGATAGGAAACAATTCTTTTGTGGATTGCAGTTTTATTTGAATACTGACCTATTGACCTATTATTCTTAGATAACCAGACACCCCTTCATAACCTCTGAAGCATAAACAGAATATAACTGACCCACATTAGTGTTGAACTCTGCTGCGCTCTTTTCTTACTGTCTTTGTTTTTGTTGTGAGGAAGATCACTTCGAAACAGTGTGGTATATAGAGAAATTACTCTTAACTCTTTACTACACAATCTGGAGTTTTAACGACCCAGAGGAAGAAGAGAAAATGCCGATAACCAGCATTTTCTCTTTTTCCCACAATGTTTTCTACCCTATCAAAGACATATTCGATCCCTTGAGCAATGTTAAAATTGTCATCTGCAAATGCTTTGAATTTGGACGAGTCCACATTTTTGTTGTGTGGTAAAGAGTTAAATCTAAATTGTGAAATATTGTTTTTGCATACATTCACATATTAACTCTTTACCAAACAACAAAATTTTAGATTTATCCAAATTGAAAGCATTCGCAGACAACAAAATAAATGTGACTGAAAAATTGAAATTTGTTTTGGGAAGGGTAGAAAACATTGTGGGAAAAAGAGAAAATGCTGGTCACCAGCATTTTCTCCATTTCCCACAATGTTTTCAAAAGCCATTTTTCTGAAGGTCGTTAAAAGTCGGGATTGTGTGGTAAAGGGTTATCTCGTTACCAAGTGACAAAATGTTGGTCTTGACCACATTGGAAGCATTTGCAGACGAAAAATTGAATGTAGATAAAATGATTTCTGTCTATGATAGGGTAGAAAACAGCATGGGAAGAGGAGAAAATGCTGGTTACCAGCATTTTCTCCTTTTCCCACAGTGTTTTCAAAAGTCATCTGCCTCAGGGTCATCAAAGCTTGGTGAAGGATTAAGATGTGACACAATTTTGAAAGCATGTCAAAAGGTGTGCTCTGGCAAAAAAAATTGTCGGTAAGGGCTCGTTATCCTTTTGCCACAACATCTTTATTGGTTGTTTGCTTGGAGACAAAATAATTTGTCTTCAGGAGCTTAAATGTGTATAACATACAATAAATCAAGTGTGGCTGACAAAGAATTGATCCTTTTCCCAACAAGAAGTTTAGACTCTTCAGAATTAAAGGCCTGTAAAAATGACAAGTTCTTAAATAGAACAAATGAACAGAAATTCTCTGTTTGAAAACATTGTGGGTAAAGGAGAAAATGCTGGTGCTGCATTGTCTCCTTTTTCCACAATGACTTCGAAAGCCATCTTGACCTCATGGTCGTGAAAACATGGTCGTGAAAACATGGGATTGTTTTGTAAAGGGTTGAAGTAGTTAATAGGTGACACAGAGGTGAATTCTGAACAAAGGTTGTAAATTATTCCTTTACCAAACCATCCCATGTTGTGAGAACCCTGAACAAGATGGTTTATTGAGACATGGGAAAAAGGAGACAATGCTGATAACCAGCATTTTCATCTTTTTCTACAATGTTGGCATTGAAAAAATAGACAAATTGTTTTAGCCATTTATCTAAATTGTCTGCAAATGCTTTTGAATCATGACAAGTCTAAAATGTTTTGGTCTGTTTAAGAGTGTAAGTATTTTCTAATGAGGCCAAAACGAAATATACCAGTATACTGTTAACCCTTTCCCAAACGACAAATTTTGGACTGGTCCAAATTGAAAGAGTTTGCAGACGACAATTTTAAATTTGATGAAAATGGCAGAAAGTTCTCAAAAAGGGTAGAAAACACTGTGGGAAAAGGAGAAATTGCTCATTACGAGCAATTTCTCCTTTTCCCACAGTGTTTTCAAAAGACTTGTACTGCAGACACGTGAAAACCAGGGCTTGTTTGGGAAAGGGTTAACCTAGAAATGTTCACGGCGAGAACTGTTTGCGTTTTTATGTCTGCAGACATTTTAGCGAAGTTAACTGTTTGCAATCGGCAGAGGTTCGTGAAACTCGCAAGTATTAAATACCTTCCATGAATATGTTAAAACAAATTATAGTATAGACCTCGGGCAACAGAATAGGTAAACAGGTGTTCAATTCAACATTGTTAATTCCCTGTTGTATATGTCAGAAATTTGTTATTGTATGTCAAAAAGTGGTTGGATCTGTTAAGGCATTAAAAAGTAAACTAAACTGTGGTGCAAATCGAACTTTACTTTCTCTGCAAAGTAAAAATCAAACATGCCTCAGCGTAGAGTCATGTGTGTATATATATGTTGGTAAGTTGTGTTGATGTTTGTCTGTTTCTGTCCTGTTGTTTTGAAGATCCGTAAAGTGTATGAGAATTTTATAAATGTTCATTTTTTCATATCCAAGCTAGAAATGTTCACGATTTTGTAGCAACAGCCGATTTTGCGACTATTAAAGTTCATGAATTCAACGTATCCGTGAACTCTGTTAACTTAAATAGCGTGAAATAATTTCCAGGTTTACAGTATATGGTTCCCATTACATATTTTTGAGAAATAGGGTGGCTAGGAAAATTATTTCATTTTTAAAAATGGGTTTTTTTTTTTTATCTTAAACATGTTCAAGTTTTAAATGTAGTGAAAGTTCGTTTTATCATACTGTCCTGTATAAACACTTGATATTAAAGTGTTGTTTTACTTTTGCTTGGCTTACTTTTCTTTTTATTTATCCCTTTGATCTAGATCTTCTGTGTCATGGAATTGTTGTTCAGGTGATGTCTTTTCTTCAGAGGCCACACCAGGAAACACTTCTGACTTTTCAAACATCAAACATATGTTAAATATTAAACGATCAACTGGAGAAAAAGATGTTTAGGCTCAGGTGTGAAAATTAGACACAGTTGGGTGACCGGAACCACATATATATTTTGATTTGGCCTTATTTGCATGCCTATATATTGTGAGGTGTGGGAGGTTAAGGTATGAATCGAGGTTGGAAGGGAATGAAATGTTCTGATACGGACTGTTGGTGAGCAATTGGCTAGCTCAGTTATATCTTCTGGGTGTGTACCAATGCGTGGTGCCTTAGCATAACAAGTTTAGAAGTCCAATTTGCCAGACAATGATGTCTTAACCCTTTACCACACAATCCCTAGTTTAAACGACCCTAAGGAAGAGGTCTTTTGAAAACATTGCTGGAAAAGGAGAAAATGAGCCACATTTATATTGTCATCTGTGAATGCTTTCGATTTGGACAAGTCCAAAATTTTGTCGTTTGGTAAAGAGTTAAAAGCCAGATATTGAGGCTTGTGCAGGGCATAAGATCCAGAATGAGGCAGGCTGGGAACATGTAGTGCATGTGCGTAGCCAGGCAGAAAGCTTGAGTCGCTGGTTTCAACATCCATTATGCAAGTATGCCTTTAATAGAAAAGTATAAGCGAGAAATGGGCTAAAGACGAGAAAAAGGCTAAAGACGTGATCACTTTGCCACTGGGCTTCATCATTACTACATTACTGACTGTGCCCCTGTAGTGAATTAACTCTTTACCAAACACAGACTTTCAGACCTGTCCAAAGTGGTTAACCCTTTACTACACAGTCCCGACTTTTAACCACCCTGAGGAAGAAGCCTTTTGAAAACATTGTGGGAAAAGGAGAAAATGCTGGTAACCAGCATTTTCTTCTTTTCCCACAATGTTTTCTAACCAGTCCAATACATAAATCACTATTCAAGCTACACTAAATTTGTCGTCTGCAAATGCTTTCAATTTGGTCCAGTCTAAAATTTTTATCATTTGGTAAAGGGTTAAGTATTAAAGCCCCAGTAAAATTTTGCAGACAACAAAATAGATGTGACTCAAAAACTCAATTGTTTTGGGAAGTGTAGAAAACATTGTGAGAAAAGGAGAAAATGATGATTACTGCTGCATTTTTTTCTTATTCCACAATGTTTTCAAAAGCTGTCTTTCTCGGGGTAGCTTAACACTGGGATGGTGTGGGAAAGGGTTAATTGTAAAAAGATGGATGAATGTGGGATAAATGCTGAAGCAGATTTTCTGAAAGAGCCTTAGTTACAAGTATGTTTTGTAGAACAATGAAAATCAATATTAGAAAGATAGTGCATAGACTGTAACTATATTCTTGAACTCTTTACCACACCAGAAAAATTTAGACAGGTCCTAATTGAAAGCACTTGCAGATGACAGTTTAAATGTGACTCAAATAATGGACTTTGTCTCAGATAGGGTAGAAAATATTGTGGGAAATGGAGAAAATGCTGGTTACCAGCATTTTCTCCTTTTCGCACAATGTTTTCAAGTGCTTTCTTTCTAAGGGTTGTTAAGTCAGGATTGTGTAGTAAAGGGGCTAAATGGCCATGCTCTGAGTAACTAAAGTAGCTCGCTAGATTTGAAAATCTTGCAGATCATTATGTTTTTTCAGAGCGCCAGATAGAGAGAGTGATTTTGATTTCAAAACTGAAAGTATTAATTATTCTCCATTAAACCCTATATTATGGGTACTCATTAGAATCATCTCACCGAGACGATTCTAATGAGTACCCACAACATAGGGTTTGGAAGAGAAATAATAGATTTAGAGTACCTTTCTGCCATTTTCATCGAACTTAAAATTGTCATCTGCAAACTCTTTCAATTTGGACCAGTCCAAAATTTGTCGTTTGGGAAAGGGTTAAGAGAGCCATACAAGAAATTTAAACTTCTTCCACATTGTTTTCTTTAAAGTTCACCGATCTAAATACCAGAACTAAGTAACTTGTTGCAGCAAGAAGCCTGAAAATGAGGTTATCCTTTGTTACAGACCAAATTTGAAATAGTTGCTGCTCACTACACAGAATAACAACTCCTGTGGCCACAAAATGGCATTGTTGTCTCATATTTATATTTCATGTGGATAAAATATCAATCCATGAAGATTATATCCATATTATACATGAATTCTTTTTAACCCTTTACCACACAATGGTGCCTTTTAACGCCCCTGGGAAAGAGGCCTTTTGAAAACATTGTGGGAAAAGGAGAAAATGCTGGTAACCAGCATTTTCTCCTTTTCCCACAGTGTTTTCTATCCTATCAAATAAAAATTGCACCATTTGAGCCACATTGAAATTGTCGTCTGCAAATGCTTTCAATTTGGACAAGGCTTAAATTTTGTCGTCTGGTAAAGGGTTAACTCTTAACCAAATGACAAAATTTTAGATTTGTCCAAAGTGAAAGTGTTTGCAGACAACAAAATAAACATGACTGAAAAATTGAAATTCATGTTGGGAAGGAATAGAAAAGATTTTCAGAGAAGGAGAAAATGCTGGTTACCAGCATTTTCTCCTTTTCCCGCAATGTTTTCAAAAGCTTTCAGGGTGGTAAAACTCGGGCTTGTGTGGTAAAGGGTTAAGTTGTCTGCAGCAAATTTGTTGAGCTAATTACAGAATGAAATCATTGGTTAATACACTGATCCACTGTAGTTTTTGTGAAACAACAATTCGTGTATCGAAAGAAGGGTTGCCATAATATCCAAAAGAAAGCCATATAGAGCAGGCCGCAGACAGTCTGCACACTCTATAATAGCATGTCTGCCCCTCGTAAGTCAGTCCCCTCCCCACTAATTTTCAGAACCTTTTTGTATTGTTAATCCTTAATGCTTAGAGCGCCAAATAAACCCGGCGGGCATATTCGGAGTTGGAGGTAGACCCATTTAGTTGCAATTTGATGGTTGTTTTTTGCCTACAGTGTTTATATATATAAGCTAAGCAGACAGTGTAAATCAAAGATTAGACTGCATGTTTTGTGTAGTCTGATCTCGATCTAACTTGTCCGCAAAAACTATGATAGTTTTGAAAGGCGCTTTATTTGTTTTGTTGAATCTTTACCAAACGACAAAATTTTAAAATTGTTCAAATTCAGAGAGCATTTGCTGACGAGAAATTAAACATGGCTCAAATAATGTCTTCAAAAGAGTAGAGAGCATTGTGGGAAAAAGAGAAAATGCTGGCTACCAAAATTTCCTTCTTTTCCCTCAGTGTATTTAATAGCTTTCTTTCTCATGGTTGTTAAAACATGGGATTGTTCTGTAAAAGGTTAACTCTTTACCAAATAACGAATTTCAGACTAGTCCAAATTGAAAGCATTCGCAGAAAAGTTTCAAAATAAATGTGACTCAAAAATTGTTATCTGTTTTGGGAAGGGTAGCAGACATTTTGGCAAGAGAAGAAAATGCTGGTGACCAGCATTTTCTACTCCCACAATGTTTTCAAATCCTTAAAATTCAAGATTGTGTGGTAAAGGGTTAAACTGCTTCACGGTAACTCAACAAAAGTGACATTTAACATTTTTAGTCAGCAGTGAAGTCCAAATATTGTGATTTCAGTGTTCTTTCTCCATGGAAAAAATTTCCATGCATAATAGAGTGTATATGCAAGATCAGACTGCAGATACTTTGCTGGCTGATCTTAATCTACTATGCCTGCAAAAGGGTATTGAGCTGTGCTCAGCAGTCTCGGGGTTTACTATTTCTGCAGGGGCTTTATTTGACCCTTTACCATGCAGCAAAATTTTAGACATGCAGATTGAAAGTATGATTATGCAGACAAATTATATGATACTTAAATGAAAGAGTTTTTAGTGAAAGGTTAAAACATTATGGAAAATGGAGAAAATGCTGGTTACCAGCATTTTTTCCTTTTCCCACATTGTTTACAAAGCTTTTTTAAGGGCCATTATTAATTTTTCCTTAAGTTTTTCATACTCTTCAATGTTTTTATTTTTAGCTCACCTGAGCACGAAGTGCTCATGGTGAGCTATTGTGATCGTGCTGTGTCCGTCGTCAACTTTTTACCTTGTGTACGCTCTAGAGGCCACATTTTGAGTCCGATCCTCATGAAACTTGGTCAGAATGTTTGTCTTGATAAAATCTCGGACGAGTTCGAAATTGGGTCGTGGGGTCAAAAACTAGGTCACTAGGTCAAATCTTGGAAAAACCTTGTGTACGCTCTAGAGGCCACATTTTCATTCCAATCCTCATGAAACTTGGTCAGAATGTTTGTCTTGATAAAATCTCGGACAAGTTCGAAATTGGGTCATATGGGGTCAAAAACTAGGTCACTAGGTCAAATCTTTGAAAAACCTTGTGTACGCTCTAGAGGCCACATTTTCAGTCAGATACTTGTGAAGTTTGGTCAGAATGTTTGTCTTGATAAAATCTCGGACGAGTTCGAAATTGGGTCATGTGGGGTCAAAAACTAGGTCACTAGGTCAGATCTCTTGTGTACGCTCTAGAGGCCACATTTTCAGTCAGATACTTGTGAAATTTGGTCAGAATGTTTGTCTTGATAAAATCTGAGACGAGTTTGAAATTAGTTCATGTGAGGTCAAAAACTAGGTCACTAGGTCAAATCTTAGAAAAACCTTGTGTACGCTGTAGAGGCCACATTTTCAGTTCGATCCTCATGAAACTTGGTCAGAATGTTTGTGTTGATAAAATCTGGGACGAGTTCGAAATTGGGTCTTCTGGGGTCAAAAACTAGGTCACTAGGTCAAATCTTCGAAAAACCTTGTGTGTACTCTAGAGGCCACATTTTCAGTCAGATGCTTGTCAAATTTGGTCAGAATGTTTGTCTTGATAAAATCTCAGACGAGTTCGAAATTGGGTCATGTGGGGTCAAAAACTAGGTCACTAGGTCAGATCTTCGAAAAACATTGTGTACGCTCTAGAGGCCACATTTTCAGTCAAATACTTATGAAACTTGGTCAGAATGTTTGTCTTGATAAAATCTCACACGAGTTCAAAATTGGTTCATGTGGGGTCAATAACTAGGCCACTAGGTCAAATCTTCGAAAAACCTTGTGTACGCTATAGAGGCCACATTTTCAGTCAGATACTTGTGAAATTTGGTCAGAATGTTTGGCCTATTGACTCAGGTGAGCGATCCAGGGCCATCATGGCCCTCTTGTTAAATTAGCCTGCAGGTTTTTAATATTCTGCAATGTTTTTTTTTTTTTAAATTAGCCTGCTGCCAGACAGAGACAATAATTACAGCATGAGGTACCGTAATTTTTTGAATTCTTTCCCAAACCGCAATATTTTCGACTTTGTCCATATTAATGAAAGTATTTGCAGACGACAAATTTATTATCGCTTAACCCTTTACCAGACAACAAAACTTTAGCCTTGTCCAAATTGAAAGCATTTGCAGACGACAATTTCATTGTGGCTCAAATGGTGCAACTTTTCTTTGATAGGGTAGAAAACATTGTGGGAAAAGGAGAAAATGCTGGTTACCAGCATTTTCTCCTTTTCCCACAATGTTTTCAAAAGGCTTCTTTCCCTGGGGCGTCAAAAGGCGTCATTGTGCAGCAAAGGGTTAACTCTTTACCAAATGACAGAATTTTAGACTTTTACCCCAAATTGAAAGCATTTGTAGACAACAAAATAAATGTGACTCGGTAATTGAAATTTGATTTGGAAAGGGTAGAAAACATTGTGGGGAAAAAGGTAAAAATGCTGGTTACTAGTATTTTCTCCTTTTCCCACAATGTTTTCAAAAGCCCTATAGCTTAGGGTCGTTAAAACCCTTGATTGTGTGGTAAAGAGTTAAATAAATGGAGTCATCTTTGAAACCGTATAAAACAGTGGGAAAAGACCATACCAGTGTTTTCTCCTTTCCCCACAATGTTTTGCAAAGTCATGTTCCTGAGGTTTGTGAAGACAGAAACTTGTTTCGTAAAGGGTAAATGGTTTACTACAAGCCAGACTTTAGCGACCTTGAAAGAGAAGGCTTTTGAAAACATTAGTGGAAAAGGAGAAAATGCTGATTACCAGCATCTTTCCTTTCCCCACAATGTTTTCTGCCCTGTCAAAGACAAAAACTATCATTTTAGCAACAATTAATTTGTCTACTGGAAATGCTTTATTTTTGGTAGAGTCCAAAATATTGTTTTTTTGAAAGAGTTAACGCTTTACTACATGACAAAAATCTAGACTAGTCCAAATTGAAAGCATTATTTTGCAGATGACAAAATAAATGTAACTCAAAAATTGAAATTTGTTTTGGGAAGGGTAGATAACATTGTGGGAAAAGGAGAAAATGCTGGTTACCAGCATTTTCTCCTTTTCCCACAATGTTTTTAATAGGCCTCTTAAAATCTCAGGTTCGTTAAAACTCGCCATTGTGTGATAAAGAGTTAATCAGTCTTGGTGACCTATTTGACAATGTCAAGGTGTCAGTGAACAGTATTTTCAGCATAAAATGTGTCAGTCAGACTGACAACCATTGCAAAAGTCTCTGCCTGTTAAGCCTCTTATATAATACAACATGACAATATTTTAGACTGGTCCAAATTAAAAGCATTAATTTTTGCAAATGACAAATAACGGTGTGGCTCCAGTGATTGTAGTGTTTCTGAAAGATTAGAAAGCACTGTAGGAAAAGGAGAAGGTTCTGGATACCAACATTTTCTCCTTCCACAATGTTTTTGAAAGGCTTCTGAAGGGTGATTAAAACTAGTGATTGTGTGGTAGAGGGTGAAAATTTTGCTAGAGAAATAATTGCATGTAATTCATTACTGAATTTGACATAATGAAACCCTCAAAATTTAATACACATGGGCAAGTTGTTAACCTTTTACCACACAGTTCTAAGTTTTTTTTTTAAAGGGCTGCAAGGAAGAAGGCTATTGAAAACATTGTGGGAAAAGCAGAAAAATACTGGTTACCAGCTTTTTCTACCTTTTAAAGACAAACCTTAAGAGAATTAAATGATATAAACCTCATTAAATTTTAAACTGTTCTCTGTAAATGCTTGCAATTTAGGAAAGTGTTAAATTTTGGTGTTTGGTAGAGTTAATCCCTTACCACATAATCCCAACTTTTAATGACCCTGAGTAAGAAACCTTTTGAAAACATTGTGGGAAAGGCGAAAGTGCTGGTAACCAGCATTTTCTCCTTTTCCCACAATGTTTTCTACCCTATGTAAGATCAAAGGACTGATAGTCCTGAGAGTCGCCTGGAGGGTAATGGGTTAGAAGTGTTCACCCTTTTTTGTTCAAATCCATTAAAAACATTCAAGATACAAAATAACTTAACCATAAGACAGTATTTTATGCAAGCATATTTCTGAGTTGTCACCCTAAAATTGCAAACAAATTTACATGGAAACGTGGTGAGAATAAAATTTAGGCAACAGGAACAGCTTTAAAAAGTTCGAAGTCTCTTACCACGGGCGACTTCATTAAAAAAATGGTTTTTAAAAAGTACAATCAATATAAACAAGTCATTTCGTTGAAATGACATCCATCGCTGAAAAAAAACAAAACTTGTTTTGATGATTATAAGAATTAGTGTGCTTTTCATGTAAATGGCCTTTTTTGTTACTGGTGAAAATATACATTAAGCCCCCTTTTTCCATGACACCACATTTCATTAAATAAACACAAATACTGATTGTCTGTGGCTTATGATAAACAATATAAATATGTAGTTTCATAAAATTTTGTCCAGTAGTTAAAGAGATATTGGTCCATAATGGAAATATACATCAAGCCCCCTTTTTCCATGACACCGCATTTCCTTAAATAAAAACAAATACTGGTTGTCTGTGGCTTATGATAAACAATATAAATATGAAGTTTCATAAAATTCTGACCAGTAGTTACAGAGATATTGTTCCATAATGGAAATATACATCAAGCCCCCTTTTTCCATGACACTGCATTAAGAACAAAAACTAAATAAAACAAAACAAGCAGATCGGAAGACATCAAGCCTCATTTTTCCATGACAAGGCATTACATAAAAAGGTGTATCGGCGGGCTATCATGAGGGGCATGTATGAAGTTTCATTAACGAAGTGTCATTAATGGAGTTTCGTCAATGTTTTTAGAATATATCTGTCTGGATGGACGGAAGATCGGACGGACGAACGGACAGACAACAGGAAACCACATGTTTATCTCCCCCCCCCCCACCCTGAAATTCGGCGGGGCATTATAAGTGTCGAAGTTCCAACAATATTTACAGTTCCTCCCCAGCTTAATAATGCCTGTAAAGAATGTGGACAAAAGTTAGGCTTCTAGGTTGATAAAAATGTTTTTCTAGCACAGAATCTGGGTGACTTAACTTACATGCATATCTTAATTCTTACACATATTGCTAAAACAAACATTCTGAATAATTTCAGTGGAATAGGGTATACATTTTCTCTCCAGATTTAGAACAAGTTGTTTCTGTACAACACAAATTTTCTAAAATTGCACCAAGTGGTTATACATACATGTACATCGGTTAACTTAACAAATTTTCCTTTCCAAATACAGGATGCTGGATATGAAATTTGGGTATAATTGCTTATACTGTTTCAGAGGCGGTGATTCTGAAATGTTACTACTCAGTTCTGAAGCTTCTGTGAGGTTTATAAAAACAGAGCAGAACCACTTGAACAATTATACAAACACAGTAAACTTTAAAACACTCTTTCTGCATTCAATGGGTCGGTGAAGAACTAGGTCCGTGTACGCTGAAAATAAAGGCCTGTTCAGAGACTGATTCATAAATTTGTAAATTTATATAGAATTCCGTGGTGCAAATGATGTTATACGTCACATGATTACAAGATCTATATTTGTCGCACAGCTACATTCCAGAAAGCACCTGCTAAGCGATGACTTGGTACAGCCTAGAACCGTGCACATTACATACGCTGTGTACGATCTCTGGTGCACCTAGAATATGGGGTGCAAAGTATTTAAAGTCTAGAATAAAAAGCTGTAAAGAAGCAAGGTGTAAGAATGTGTAAGAGGGCAACGCAACCATTCCAAGTCGTTATAAATTTGTGCAAAAAATTAGCCTACTGTTGGGAAAAATCTCCACTGGAGGTTTCCATGTCAACTCGGTATCGCCTTTCTCTTTCCGATAATAGGTTGAGTGTTGAATTGAAATAATACTTACATTTAAGGACAGATTGTAAAATTTAGAGTGCAATTCTAATGGGTAATTATCAAACAGTTTCCACTGAGAATTGTACACAAATAGAAGCGTGCCGTAAAAAAGACATTTGTAGTCGAAGAGTATTTTTCACCGTGTTCGCAAACTAGTTTAGGTCACAAGGGCTATTTTAAGATATATACATAATGCGCTGTTTTTAGAGATGATGTCTGTGTAAGCAATAGGCTATCGTGTACCCTTGCAGACGAAATGATTGTTTCAAAGGTTTGAACTGTTAAATAGCTCAGTCTTTATGGACATATTCATTACCACACATGCACAATTCTAAGTTATTTACAACAGAAAAAAAAAAACTGGATTGTTTACCGAATGATTAGAAAACTATGTTTTATCTTGTAAACCGGAACTTGAGACAGGAAGCAGTACAAGGCTGGAGGTATGCTTACGTCACCCCATAGATCAGGATGATAACAATGAGAGCCTGGTTGCTATGCAACCAGGCGACTCAAAAAATTGCATCATTTGAGCCACATTGAAATTGTTGTCTGCAAATGTTTTCAATTTTGACATTTCTAAAGATTTTTCGTCTGGTAAAGGGTTAAAGATAAATCTCTTCACTTGAGCTGCATTCAGTTTGAAAGACCCAACTGCATCAGCTGCCTGATAAAGACTTTATCTTCACTGTCTGCAAATGGTTAATTGTTTGATTGTATGGTGTTTAACGCCATTTTCAACATTATTTCAATTATATCACGGCGGCCAGTGCACCTATCCATGCTTTCCTGGAGTTTCTTTTACCAGTACTCCGCACAATATTCTTTCCAAGCCACTGGCTCCATTCCCACCTAAGGTGAGAGAGGAATGAATCCTGTCGCGATGACTATCATCAATCCTCGGAAAGAAATTGGCCAAGCCCCACCTAGGGTGAGAGAGGAATGAATCCTGTCGCAATGACTATCATCAATCCTTGGAAAGAAATTGGCCAAGCCGGGGATTGAACCAGCGACCTCCTGTTCTCAAGTCCTGTACGCTACGGACTGAGCTACGGGGGCTTGACATCTGCAAAAGGGGCTTAGATTGTGCCGACTGCTTCCATTGTATAATTCTTTACTGCACAATGCCGAGTATTAACTCTTTACCAAACAACTAGACATGTCCAAATTGAAAGCATTTGCAAACGACACAATAAATGTGACCCAAAAATTGAAATTTGTTTAGGGAAGAATAGAAAGCATTGCACAAAAAGGAGGAAATGCTGGTTACTAGCATTTTCTCCTTTTCCCACAATGTTTTCAAAAGGCTCCTCTTCAGGGTCGTTAAAACACGGGATTATGTGGTAAAGGGTGAATGACCTTAAGAAGGGGACCTTTTAAAAAAACATTGGTAACAAGAATTTTCTCTTTTTGAAGTTGACCCCACAATCTGTTCCTCTCTTTCAGATACGAATACCATCATTTGAGCCACATTCGTCGTCTGCTTTTAATGCTTTCAATTTGGACCAGTCCAAAATTTTGTAGTTGGGTAAAGAGTTAACCCTTTAAAAAACAATCCCATGTTTTCACGTGCCTTAGGAAGAGGCCTTTTGAAAACATTGTGGGAAAAGGAGAACATGCTGGTAACCAGCAGTTTCTCCCCTGTCAAAAAACCTGAAGTTCATTGGTAACAATTTTAGATTGCTAATCTGCAGATGCTTTGAATTTGGAAGGGGCTAAAATTTGTCATTTGGGAAAGGGTTAAGTGGAAAAAGGTAACAGTGTGCCAATCATGTCAGAGCATTTCAACACCCTCTCTGCAGCATTTCTGGTCAATTTCCTTCATTTTCAATGCCAGCATTGTGCAGGCTGCCAATCTATTACACTCATAAACCCTTTACCAAATAATGGTGGGTTTTCACAACCTTGAGGACGAATGCTTTAGAAAACATTGTGGGAAAAAGGAGGAAATGCTGTTAACCCTTTACCAAACAATCCCGTGCTTTAATAACCCTGAAATAGGAGACATTTGAAAACATTGTGGGAAAAGGAGAAAATGCTGGTAACCAGCATTTTCTCCTTTTCCCACAGTGTTTTCTACCTTAACAGATACAGAAATCATCATTTGAACTACACCTCTTTTGTTGTCTGCAAATGCATTCAATTTGGACCAGTCTAAAATTTTGTCGTTTGGTAAAGTCTTAGCAAAGGTGAGCCTACATCATAAATGCAGTCTGACAGTCTTTACGTCTTCTTAGATAGAGCATAAGATAATCTGGCAACAATGCTTGACCTGGAAACTGCAAGAATTTCTGGATTGGATCTTCTTGAAAAAAAAATTATATGAGACTATCCCTTCTGAATTTTTTGGCACTCTTTTTTCAACCTTTGTTTTCATAGTGTGGCCTAATTAGGGCTTGACAGGCAATAAAAAAGGAAGTCTAAATATGAAGTTACAGACTAAAAAAGATCATTGTTAAAAATACAATGTACCATTAAATCTTTGTAAAAAAAAATGAGATCGATGCAAGTTCGGTTGGTTCACACTTTGAGTATAAAATTAGCTCAATATTCGCTTCAGATGATGGTTTTACTGGTGTGCTTTCCAGCCGACAAGTTTAGAAAACTGGGCCTGGTTTCACGGAAAAAAAAACTTTAACCTTTTACCAGACAACAAATTTTTAGCCATGTCCAAATTGAAAGCATTTGCAGATGACAATTTCATTGTGGCTCTTTGATAGGGTAGAAAACATTGTGGAAAAAGGAGAAAATGCTGGTTACCAGCATTTTGTCCTTTTCCCACAATGTTTTCAAAAGGCTTCTTTCCCAGGGGCATCAAGAGGCAGCATTGTGCGGTAAAGGGTAAAAAGTCTCTTATTTTACTCAAAACTGCTTACAGACTTATTTTCTGACTTAAGTTTAGGTCTTTATTCTAGACCTATTTTACTAATATGTACAGGCTTGTGTAACATTCTCAAGTCCTTTGTTAACAAGTTCAGACTCAACTCAGCAAGATAATGGACTTAATCTCTTAATTGACTTAACTCTTTACCAAACAACAAAATTTTAGACTCGTCCAAATTGAAACCATTTGCAGACGACAAGGTAAATGTCACTCAAAAATTGAAATTTGTTTTGGGAAGAGTAGAAAACATTGTGGGAAAAGGAGAAAATGCTGGTTACCAGCATTTTCTCCTTTTCCCACAATGTTTTCAAAAGGCTTCTTCCTCAGGGTTGTTAAAAGTCGAGATTGTGTGGTAAAGGGTTAAGTCCATTTATTTTGCTTAGTTTTGCCTGAAAAGTATTATCAGCTCAGGACTGTGAACATAAAGTACTACAGTCTGTTAATGTTACTGAAATGCGTCTCAAACAACGAACTAGAGTCAGAACCCCAGGGATCGTTAGTAGAATTGAGTAAAATAAGAGACTTAAAGTTTCTTTTTTTTGTGAAACTTGGCCCAGCCTTTTATATCTAGAAATTCCATTATGTGAAAATTTGTTTTTCTGCAAATGCTTTCACTATAGATGTCGGGATGAGTTTAAAATTTATCATGTGGTGAAGCCTTTAAATGCCATGTACCGGAAGAAACTGATACACCATCAAAGGCCCTTAACCTTGTACCACGCAATCCAGAAGTTTAACAACCATGAGAAAGAAAGCTTTTGAAAACATTGTGAGGAAAAAGGAGAAAATGCTGGTAAACAGCATTTTCTCCTTTTCCCACAATGTTTTCTACCTTGAGAAAATGAAAATTCCATCATCTCAGCCACATTTAATGTGTCGTCTGCAAATGCTTTCAAGTTTGACATGTTGAAAATTTTGGTGTTTGGTAAAGAGTTAGTAATTGAAATTGATCTATTTACCTGAGTCAGCAAAATTTCAGACTTGTCCAAGTTAAAATTATTTGCAGGCGACAAGTTAATTATCTTGTTCAAATGTCGAAATTGTCTGAGAAAAAGTAAAAAACATTGTGTGAAAAGGAGAAAAATGCAGGTAACCAGCAATGTTTTCCACCCTAGCCAAACAAATTTTGTTATTCAGGCCACATTTACTTTGTCGTCTGCAAATGCTTTCAATTTGGACCAGTCTAAAAATTTTGTTGTTTTGGAAAGAATTAAGAGTAGGGCTGTGCATATGAAAAGGATATTTTAGGTAATACAATGATCTGATTGACATTTTCAATTATCTTTTTACCCGAGACATCAAACGTATTGACTTCTCCATATTGAGCCACATTTTGTGGCTTTATTATTTATGTAACTACCTTAATTTCTTTAATTATCGCTCTCCCTTGTATTAACGCTCTCCCACCCTTTTTCAAACCAAAAATGGGTTTACAAGATGGCCAATCCATTGTTAAAATTGAAATAATTCTGCTAAAATAAACTTACTGCATTGACATATTCCTGCTGACAAGTTGAGGTCATTCACTCTTGACTGTCCAAATATAGGTACACTTCCGATAAGGTTTAAATTTCCGGTTACACAAAATTTGTCACTTAACTTTGAAAAACTTTAAGAAAGTGAAAGTATCGAAGACCAATGTCCAACATTAATCATAAATGTTGTTGAATGTCCAAATGAATCCTGATTGGTGGTAAAATCCATATTCCACATAAATTTAGCAGGTGTCTCAAATGGCAATTAATTGCTTCACAGTTGATACTGACTAAAACCTGTACTGTAATGTTATCATCGTCCTCGAAAAATTCTATGTCGTTTTACTTCTATTAATTGCCACCCCCCCCCCCCCTTCTTTTTTTTTTTTTTTTTTTTTTTTTTTCAGAAAATGTACCCCCCCCCCCCCCCCCCGGGACATTAAAAAGAAACAATATGGTATGTTGTTGAAACAGGAGAGAATGTAATTTGAAAGTAAGAAAATGCAGTTTTACAGCTCCTTCTAAATGGTGCACCAAACAATTTCTAACCATCATGAACTTGCACTCATTACAACTTGGCCAGTTCTGTAACTATGTCTCCTTGTCGGTATCAATCTGTCGGTGAAAACTGCCAACAGAATCGATAGACCAAATTAAAAATCAAATTTACAAACTATTTGTCAGCGGAAATGCGCAGTAAAACCTCTTCTTACGACCACCCCGGCACTATGAGCAACCCACCATTACAACCAATTTCAGTCAGAAGGGAATTTTTCCTTCTTAAAGATGTATAATTATGAACGCAGAAATACGAGCACCGTGCTATACGGAAATTACACCATTTCAGTACCAATGTGAAATAACTTATAGATTTTAAACCCGTGAAACAACCACTCTTTTTTAAAAATTTCTTTAGGACCACCTAATTTGCATGCATCCATAATGTAGGATGTGCTACATGTAAGAATTTTCTTGGGTCTGATGGAGTCATCAATCAATTATCAGTCTTTTGTTTGTCTATCAGCTAATATATATCATGATTTAGTGTTTATCGATCAGGATGTTACTTTACATAATCAAATGACCAATAAATTGATATTTTAAGTATTAATTTGCCTTTTATGTTGTAATAAGGCGTTTATCACATATTGCCAGTGTGCCTACAAAGTTCAATTTTTGTGCTGTAGTGGATGGTGTAGGTTTTGATCAGACTGTACATAACATGTTTTGAAAAATAACCACTTGTCAGACCTGTCTTGTGAGATATTTTGACCTAAAAGCAACCCAAATCTGCAAATAAGTTGGATCTATCCCTGATTGACGGGAAATGTCCATTTATTATTTGTGTCTAAGGGTTATTTAACAGCTGGGTGCATTCACTGCATTGCAATATGTTTCTAAATATTTATGATACAAAGTTTTCCTTAATTCTTCATCCACAAAATATTTCACTTGTCCATAATTGAAGAATTGAAGATTGCTCAAATAATTAAGGCATGCTCTGTGAAAAGGGGACTTAATGCATCTGCGAAAAGTATCAACCCCTGTCAGCCTGTGCAGTCCGCACAGGCTGACCTGCGCTGAAACTTTTCACTGTTGGTCAATTTTCTGTATGCCCAAAGATCAGTCTTCCTCATGATTCAGTTGTTTGTGAAAAAAGTGGCCATTATGGATCCATGATTATGTAACGGCATGATTGGTACAATGCATCAGGGATTCATTAAGCCCTGTTTTGCCAGAGCATGGCTCAAGTGGATTTACCTCTGAAAGGTGTACAAATAATTCTCTTGAAAAAGGGGAAAATGCTTTTTTTCAGCATCTTTTTCATTTCCATAAAAAAATTAATAGCCACATGGTGCACCTTTAAAGCCTAAAGCATTTTGGTTAAAGGATGACTTGCCCTCCTTGTGGCTTTAACCCTTTACCACACAGCAGTGTTTTAGACATTTTGAAATTGAAGGTGCCAAGCCCTTGTGGCTCAGTCGGTAGCGTACAGGACTTGAGAGCAGGAGGTGGCTGGTTTGATCCCTGGCTTGGCCATTTCTTTTCCAAGGATTGATGGTAGTCATCGCGACAGGATTCATTCCTCTCTCACCGCTGACCATTGTTTTGACAATGGTTATGTGGGAAAGCAGCCAGTGGCTTGGAAAGAATATTGTGCAGAGTACTGGTGAAAGAAACTCCAGGAAAGCATGGATATATGTGCACTGTCTGCCGTGATATAACTGAAACAATGTTGAAAACGGTCTTAAACACCATACAATCAATCAATCAATCGAAATTGAGAGCAGTCGCAGAGGATAAAATAAATATAACTCAAAAATTGAAAATTGTTTTTGGACAGATAGAAAACATTGTGGGAAAAGGAGAAAATGCTGGTTACTAGCATTTTCTCCTTTCCTCACAATGTTTTATAAAGCCTTCTTCTTCAAGGTCGTCAAAAGGCAGCATTGTGTGGTAAAGGGTCAATACTCTTAACTCTTTACCAAACGAAAAAATTTTCGACTCGACCAAAATCAAAGCATTTCCAGACTACAAAATAAATTGTGCTCAAATGATGATTTATGTGTTTGATAGGGTCAAAAAGAAAAGGAGAAAATAATGGTTACCAGCATTTTCTCCTTTTTCCACAATGTTTTCATTAGCCTTCTTTGGGTCTTATTCCTGGTCTGAAGACGTCTGCTAGGTTCATATGGCACTCTAAGGGTTGATTATGCACAGCTCTGGTAAAGAAACACCTGGAATGCTGTAATAAGTGAACTGGCTGCAGTCTGAAATATTGTTTGAATTGCCATCTTTATTATCACAAGATAATAATTTTATGTCAAAACTAATTTTGATGTGTTCCTACATACAGAACAGCTCAATTTGAAGTCACTGAATAGATCACAGTGGAGCAGAAATAGGTCAGACTACAACAGTTATAGTAAACTTGTCTGACCCACATTCTTTGTTAGGTTAGAGGTTGTCGTCCACAGGGACAAGATTATTTTTGTAAACAAAGCAGGAGAGAATGATGGTAAGTCATTGAACCTGTCTGATGCTAGCAGAATTCTGTGGCTCTGTATTTTCTATACTTTGTTTTCTGGAGTCATGTATTGGTTTTACTGGGCATTAACTCTACCAAACGACAAAATTTCAGACTGGTCCAAATTGAAAGCATTTGCAGACGACAAAAAAAATGTGACTGAAAAATTGAAATTTGTTTTTGGAAGGGTAGAAAACACTGTGGGAAAAGGATAAAATGCTGGTTACCAGCATTTTCTCTTTTTCCCACAATATTTTCAAAAGGCTTTTTTCACATGGTCCTTAAAAGTTGGGATAGTGTGGTAAAGAGTTAAACCTTATCACACAATCCCAGATTTTAATATACCCCAACATCGAAAGCCTTTGAAAACATTGTGGGAAAAGGAAAAAATGCTGGTAACCACCATTTTCTCCTTTTCCCACAATGTTTTCTATTCTTTCATAGGACTAAAAATCACTTGTACCAAGTTTGAATTTGTCGACTGCAGATGTTGCGAATTTGGAAGAGGCTAAAATTTGTTGTCTGGAAAAGGGTTAAGTTTTTACTGAGCAACAAAATTTTAAACTTGTTCAAATTGAAAACGCGTGCAGATGACAAATGAAATGTGGCTAAAATGATAGCAAGCTCCGATGTTATTCTTTGATTGTTTCTCTGCTTTCAATTTGGACTAGGCTGAAATTTTGTTGTGTGGTAAAGAGTTAAACCACTTGCTGCTTTCCCACATAACCATCGTCAAAACAATGACCAACCATGAGAGAGAGGAAGGAATCCTGTCGC
This sequence comes from Tridacna gigas, assembly GCA_945859785.2. NCBI lineage: Eukaryota > Metazoa > Mollusca > Bivalvia > Cardiida > Cardiidae > Tridacna > Tridacna gigas. The sequence goes on along the minus strand of OX244031.2, from coordinate 7,230,282 downwards.
AATGAGACCAAATTTCAAATGTACCATGGGTGGTCATAATAGAAGAGTTTTATTGTAATTAGTAATTAAAATCGAAATCGTCTAACAATCAACTAAATCATGAAGTAGAATGAACCCATGACATAATTATGGTCGACATGTAGAAAATTCACCTAGCAAAATACATTTACGGTACTTTTATTCAAATCTACACGAGTCTGCTCAGACAGTTAACCCTTTACCTCACAATCCCGAGTTTTAACCACCCTGAGAAAGAAGCCTGTTGAAAACATTGTGGGAAAAGCAGAAAATGCCGGTAACCAGCATTTTCTCCTTTTCCCACAATGTTTTCTGCCCTTCCCAAAACAAACTTCAATTTTTTGGTAACATTTATTTTGTCATCTGCAAATGCTTTCAATTTGGACCAGCGTAAAATTTTGTCGTTTGGTAAAGGGTTAATTGAAAATCTAGGTGGGTGAAATCCGGAAATTATTCAGACAGACCAGCCTGCCAATAAGACCAGATTTCAAAATTAATGTACAATGAGTAGTCTTAATAGAAGATTTTTACTGTCATTAGTATATAAAACACATTTTGTCAAACAACAGACTGAATTACGAGCTAGAATAATTGATCCAGGACATGTAGAAAATTTACCAAAGGCAAAAAGTTTTAACGCTTTTCCAGACGACAAAATTTTTGACTTGTCCAAAATGAAAGCATTTGCAGAAACTAAAAACGTGGCTCAAATCAAGGCGTTTGTCTTTGATAGGGTAGAAAATAATGTTGGAAAAGGGAAAATGCTGTTTACCAGCATTTTCTCCTTTGTCTACAATTTTTTCAAAGGTGTTCGAACATCTTTCTCAAGGTCGTTAAAAGTCTGGGTTGTGTGGTAATTAGGGTTGATCAAGGACAGCCGCACACAGGCTGACCTGGGTTGAAACTTTTTGCAGATATGTAAAACCCCCTTAAGAAAGAGCTTGACTCATAATAATTGTCATCTCGCCTTGAGATTTTGTAGGATATTAGTGTTATTGTGCGATTCACTGGCTGCAGAGCTCCTACCTCAGTCCTAGTGAAAACCTGGAAACAGATGAAAAGTCAGCAGTAGCTCTGATATGACCAAATAATGCTTAACCCTTTCCCAAACAAGCCCTGGTTTTCACGTGTCTGCAGTACAAGTCTTTTGAAAACACTGTGGGAAAAGGAGAAATTGCTCGTTACGAGCAATTTCTCCTTTTCCCACAGTGTTTTCTACCCTTTTGGAGAACTTTCTGTCATTTTCATCAAATTTAAAATTGTCGTCTGCAAACTCTTTCAGTTTGGACCAGTCTAAAATTCATCGTTTGGGAAAGGGTTAAAACCAGTGTAAAATGGACATTATCAATCTCCTGATTTATATAACTGGAAAAAAATCTGCAAAATGTATTGTTACCGGGGTTATGCATCTTTCATGTAAAGAGTCCTATTTCATGACATTTCATTGTCAAGTTTCAATGATATCAAAGGCTAATGATGATTGGCTCTTTGCGTTGAACTCTTTACCGCACAACAAAATTTTAGACTGATCCAAATTGAAAGCATCTGCAGACGACAAATATCACTGTTGCTAAAAAGATGATTTCAGTCTTTGAAATGGACGAAAACATTGTGGAAAATGGAGAAAATGATGGTAAGCAGCATTTTTCTTCTTTTTTCAAAAGCCTTCTTCTTCAGGGTCATTAAAACTGGGGATTGTGTGGTGAAGGATCAAGTGTGCTCTTTCTTGTGTCAAGTTGGAAAGCTCTTATAAATATTTCAAGGGAAATACTAGGGTAATATATTTTTTTTTAGCTTTTCACAAGTCAGCAGGCCATATAGATCAAAGATTAGACAGCACTTTCTGTAGATATAGATCTTGATCTACACTGTTTTATCAAGTTTTTCGATACATACTTGGGATTCAAGGACTAAATGAAGGAAATGACATTTGATACGGGGGTGTCATTTGATGCACAATGTGTTGTCAGAGTTGTGTACTTGCACAATTAATCATCTGACATATTTTCCCTAACCCTTTACCACACAATCCTGACTTTTAACGACCCTGAGAAAGAGGCCTTTTGAAAACATTGTTGGAAAAGGAGAAAATGCTGGTAACCAGCATTTTCTCCTTTTCCAACAAAGTTTTCTGCCCAATCAAAGACAATTTGTATCATTTAATTCACACTGAAATTGTCGTCTGCAAATGCTTTCAATTTGGACCAGTCTGCATTTTTGTCGTTTGGTAAAGAGTTAAATCTTTACCAAACAACTAAATTCTAGACTGGTCTAAATTGAAAGCATTTGCAGACAACAAATCAAATGTGGCTCATAAATTGAAATTTGTTTCTGGAAGGACAGAAAAAATTGTGGAAAAAGGAGAAAAATGCTGGTTACCAGTATTTTCTCCTTTTCCCACAATGTTTTCAAAAGCCCTTTTCTTCAAGGTCATTAAAACTGGGTACTGTGTGGTAAGGGTTAACTCCATACCAAAAGATAAAATTGTAGACTCAGCAAAATTGAATGCGTGTGCAGACGACAATATGAATGTCGTTCAAATAACAATTTCTGTCTCTGATAGGGTCAAAAACATTTTGGGGAAAGGAGAAAATGCTAGTATGCTGGTAACCAGCATTTTCTACTTTTTCCACAATGTTTCCAAAAGCCTTTTTTGTTCAGGGTCTTTAACCCTTTACCAGACAACAAAATTTTAGCCTTGTCCAAATTGAAAGCATTTGCAGACGACAATTTCAGTGTGGCTCAAATGGTGCAACTTTTCTTTGATAGGGTAGTTAACATTGTGGGAAATGGAGAAAATGCTGGTTACCAGCATTTTCTCCTTTTCCCACAATGTTTTCAAAATGCTTCTTTTCCAGGGGCGTCAAAAGGCGGCATTGTGCGGTAAAGGGTTAAAAGTCAAGATTTGGTCATAGAGGGTTAACTGAATTATCTAGTGTTACTACCTCCCTGATGAAGAAAGCTTTTGAAAACATTGTAAGAAGAGGACGAATTGCTGGTTACCTGCAATTTCTCTGTTTCCAAGAAGGATTTTCTACCTATACAGGCAATATTCCATCAAGTGAGCCACATTTTATATTTAATTTGTTGTCTGCAATAACTTTGAGCCACATTTTATATTTAATTTGTTGTCTGCAATAACTCTTTACCACGCAATAAAATTTTAGACTGGTCCAAATTCAAAGCATTTGCAGACGACATATTAAATTTGGCTGAAATAATGGCCATTGTCTGTGAAAGTATAGAAAACCTTGTGGGAAAAGGAGAAAATGCTGGTTACCAGCATTTTCTCCTTTTCCCACAAGGTTTTCAAAATGCTATTTCCTCAGGGTCGTTAAAACTCGGGATTGTGTGGACTGGTAAAGAGATAATTTGCTTACAACTTGAACAAGTCTAAAATTTTATTGTCTTGTTGGTAAGAAGGATGAAAGAACATTTTAGACTGGTCCAAACTGAAATTGCAACGCGCTAAATCGGATGGTAAGATTTGTTTGTGATAGAACTGAAAACTTTGTGGGAACAGGAAAAAAAGCTGGTTACCAAGATTGATTTTCCTTTTCCCTCATTGATTTCTTTAACTCTTTACCAAGTAACAAAATTTAAGACTTTCCCCAAATTGAAAGCATTGGCAGATGACGAAGTCAGTGTGACTGACATTTTAAAATTTGTTTTCGAAAGGGCAGAAAACATTGTGGAAAAAGGAGAAAATGCTGGTTACCTGCATTTTCTCATTTTCCCACAATGTTTTCAAAAAGCTTCTTTCTCAGGGTTGTTAAAACAGGGATTGTGTTGTAAAGGGTTAAAAAGGCTACTTCCTCGGCCTTTAAAACTTTGGATTGCTTGACAAAGGGTTAACCATCAGAGGACCAATGATCAGGATATTCAAGGGTTCTTCTGTGACTCGGAGCATAGTTAAATTCTTTGTACAATTCCAAACTTTTCGAAAATGAGAGCATTGGCAGACCACTGATTCAATGTAGCTCAATGTTTGGATTTGTCTTTGAAATGGTGGAAAACATTGTGGGAAAAGGAAAAATTGTTTGTTACCAACATTTCCTCCTTTTCTTGTAATGTTTTCCGAATCCTTCTTCCTAAAGGTTGTTAAAACACATGAGTGTTTGGTAAAGGGTAAGTGGATTGGATTTTTTAGCTCCGCCGTTTTCAAAGAAAATGTCAAGGTGTTGTCGTAGCCCTCAGTTGTTGTCATCTGTGCACTCGTCACATCTCGGCTGATTCCGTACCTACATCTAACCTCGCCTGTATAAGGGAGGCTTCCATTTTGAACTACCAATCACATGATCTTAAACATGGCGGCATCCCTGTAGATCGCTTAGCAATGACATGAACAACCACTGTGAAGTTATTCACTTCTATCGATCTGTCGATGAAAGCTCCTAATGGAATTGATAAACCACGCTAAAAATTGAATGTACAAACTGTTTGCCAACTGAAATACTCTTAGAAAGATAACGATAGAAAATTTACTCATGCGTTCTTTCTAAAGAGGAGCCTTACAATTTCAATAACGGTAAAGCGGTGTGCTTCCGGAGATGTGTGAAATGTACCGTGCAGGTGCATATCAAGCTACGTGATACAGCCGAGGGATTTGATCACCGGATCACCCGAGGTATGCCGTATGGTCATCTGTGTCATTGTGGTGCAAAAACTTTGACATCTTATGATATCTCTGTTATTACTGAAGGTATTTGCTTCAAACTTGGACAAAGTGTTAATTATCAAAAAGGGAACCTATACAACAAGCAGGTAATCGTCAAAGTAATTTTGACAAAGATATGCCCCTTTTTCGTCTTAGAATTTTTGCTGGAAATAAAGCAACTGTAGCCGAGGCTTGGCACCTGTATACACTGTGCTTTTGTTAATACAGAGGTGTTGGGTTCGATATCTTTGAAAACAATAATTATCCACAAGCTCATATGATATTGCAATTAGGTTGTAAAATTGACCCTTGTATGAGGGATCTCTTGCTGTGTCAGGGTGATATGACATGTTAAAGTTTATCTTGGTCCTGTTGCCCATAACTATGTTATTAAGCCTTTAACTATGTTATTAACCCTTTACCAGACGACATAATTTAAGCCTTGTCCAAATTGAAAGCATTTGCAGATGACAATTTCAATGTGGCTAAAATGGTGCAAATTTTCTTTGAGAGGGTAGAAAACATTGTGGGAAAAGGAGAAAATGCTGGTTACCAGCATTTTCTCCTTTTCCCACAATGTTTTCGAAAGACTTCTTTCCCAGGGTCATTAAAAGGCGGCGTTGTGCGGTAAAGGGTTAACCCATAAACACACTTACACATCTTTTGACTTGGGTTTGACAGGAGTCCTGCCTGGCCCAGTGGTAAAGTGTACTTGTGACCAGGAGGTACCCAGCTAAAGCTTGCCCCTTTTCATAATGACAAATTTTAGACTTTTCTAGTTTATAAATATCTGTTAAATATGAGTTGGAAAGTTCTCCGATAGGTTAGAAAACATTGTGGGAAAAGGAGAAAATGCTTGTTAACATCATTTTCGCCTTTTCCTGCAATGTTTTCAAAAGCATTCTCCCTCAGGACTGTTTAAAGTTGGGATTGGTGGGTTAACTGGAAGTACAAGTTTTTCATGGTAGTGTCCTTTGGCAAAACATTTCAGAGCCCAAGCCTATTACTGGTGAAACCCAGGACATGCATGAATAGGCGAGCTGTCACTGTGACATGACTGATACAATGTTGAAAGTGGAGTAAAACCTCTTTCAATGGTCCTGAAAAAACAAGACGATACTCAGATGCTGCATGGTGCACGTAACCGCTTACCACAGAATCATGACTTTTAATGACCCTTAGGAAGAAACCTTTTGAAAACATTGTGGGAAAAGGAGAAAATGCTGGTAACCAGCATTTTCTCCTTTTCCCACAATGTTTTCTACTCTATCAAAGACAAATTCCATCATTTGAACAACTTTAAAGTTGTCGTCTGCAAATGCTCTCAATTTGGACTGGTCTACATTTTCCTCGTGTGGTAAAAGAGTTAATGGCTTACCACACAATCACGATTTTTAACAATCCGGGGGCCGGGGGCCGGGGGCCGGGGGGGGGGGGGGGGATCTTTTTTGGAAAAAAAAAATGCCAGTAACCTAAGCATTTTTTCCTTTTGCCACAATGTTTTCTACCCCTCCCAAAACAAATTTCATTTTTTGAGTCACATTTATTTCATTTATTTTGTCATCTGCAAATAGCTTTCAATTTGGACAAGTCTAAAATTTTGTTGTTTGGTAAAAAGTTAACAAAGTGGCAGTCATCTTTTCAAAACAAATAGTTAACCATTCCTGTTTTCCGATACTTTCAGGGAGCCTCCGGATGCTATGAATGGTCAGATTGCTCCTTTGACTCCTGAAACACCAGAGTCCCTGGAAGTTGCTACTATCAACCAGAACTGTTTGACCAAACATAAAATCACCACAAGGTAAGCCTCTTTTAATTTTTAGCTCCACTGGCCGAAGGCCAGCGGGCTTATGTCATGGCCCGGTGTCCGTCGTGCGTCCGTGCGTCCGTCCGTGCGTCCGTGCGTCCGTCCGTCCGTGCGTTAACTTTTATTTCAAACATCATCTTCTCTGAAACTACCCATCCAATTTTCATGAAACTTCACAGAAATGATCCTGCCATCGTCCTCTTCAGAATTTCTTGAAAGAATTTGATTCCTTCAAAAACTCTGGTTGCCATGGCAACAAAACTGAAAAATATTGGAAATCTTTAAAAATCTTCTTGTCTGAAACCATAAGGCATAGGGCTACCAAATTTGGCATGTAGCTTTATGTAGTAGACCTCTATCATGTTTCATGAAATTATGGCCCTGGGGTCAAAATTGGCTCTGCCCCAGGGGTCACAAGTTTTACATAGGCTTATATAGAGAAAACTTTAAAAATCTTCTTGTCTGAAACCATAAGGCGTAGGGTTACCAAATTTGGCATGTAGCTTTATGTAGTAGACCTCTATCATGTTTCTTGAAATTATAGCCCTGGGGTCAAAATTGGCTCTGCCCCAGGGGTCACAAGTTTTACATAGGCTTATATAGAGAAAACTTTAAAAATCTTCTTGTCTGAAACCATAAGGCATAGGGCTACCAAATTTGGCATGTAGCTTTATGTAGTAGACCTCTATCATGTTTCTTGAAATTATAGCCCTGGGGTCAAAATTGGCTCTGCCCCAGGGGTCACAAGTTTTACATAGGCTTATATAGAGAAAACTTTAAAAATCTTTCTGTACCTAGCCATAAGGCCTAGAGCTACCAAATTTTGCATTTAGCTTGATCTAGTTGGGGTCTACCAAAAGTGCCCAAATTATAGTCCTGGGGTCAATTTGGCCTCATGCTGGGGGAGGGGGTGTGTTTCACAAGATTTACATAGGCTTACATAGGGAAAACTTTTAAATCTTGGTGTACATAGCCATAAGGCTTAGGCTACCAAATTTTGCATAATTATAGCATTATCTAGTGGACAACTACAAAGAGGGCCCAAGTTACAGCCCTAGGATCAAGTTTGGCCCTGCACCAGGGGTCACAAGTTTTACATGGGTTTATGGAGTGAAAAGTTCAGAAACCGTCTTGTTACTAGCCATAAGGCCAAGAACTCCCAAATTTGGCACGTTATTCTTCTAATACACATATTCCCCATTTAGTCCGACTGTAGCCCTGGGGTCAAAGTTTTATAAGGGCTTATATAGTGAAGACTTCTCTTCATGGTTTATAGTTATAAGCCAGTGGAGCGATACAGGGCCATCATGGCCCTCTTGTTTTATGGTTCACCAGAGCACGAAGTGAAATTCTCAAGAGCTTTTGTGATAGTGCTCTGTCCATTGAGTGTTGTGCTTCGTGCGTCGTCGTCAGTCGTCAACTTTTACCTGTTGTACACTCTAGAAGCTTCATTTTCAGTCACCATTTCAAATCTTTGAAAATCCTGTGTTCACTTTAGAGGCCACATTTTCCGTCCAATACTCATGAAACTTGATCAGAATGTTTGACTTGGTGATATTGTAGACAAGTTAGAAAATGGGTCATGTTGCCAAAAAAAAAAAAAAAAAAACTAGGTCACCAGTTGAAATCTTTGATAAACCTTGTGTGCACATAAATGTTTTCTGTTCAATATTTATGAATGTTGGTTGGAATTTTCATCTTGATGATATCAGGTAGGTTTTGAAAATGGGTCATGTTGGGTCAAAACATAGGTGATCAGGTCAAACCTTTACAAAACCTTTTTTAGACTCTAGAGGCCACATTTTGAGTCCAAAAGTCATGAACATTGATCATAATGTTCATCTTGATGATAATCTGCACAAGATAGAATGTGGGTCACATCAGTTCAACAAGGTCACTAAGTCAAATCTTTGAAAAACATTGTGTAAACTGTAGAGGCCACATTTTCAATCCAATAATCATGATAGTTGATCAGAATGTTCATCTTAATGTTAACTCAGAAGAGATTTGAAATAGCTTATGTATGGTCAAAAACTAGGTCACCTGGACAGATCATAGAAAAATCTTGTGTACATTCTAGAGGCCACATTTACTGTTCAGTACTCATGAAAGTCACACAGAATGCTTGTCTTAATGATATCTTTAGCTTTTTGCAAAATGTATCAAGTGGGGTCAAAAATTAGGTCACCAGGTCAGACCTCTCTAAAACTTTGTGTACACTCTAGGTGCCACACATTTAGTCTATTACTCATAAAAGTTGTCAGAATGTTTGTCTTGATGACATTAGGATGTGTTTGAAAATGGGTCATGTTGCGTCAAACAGTAGGTTACATGGACAAATCCTAGAAAAAGTTTTTGTACCCACTAGAGGCCACATTTTAGTTCGATGCTCATAAGAATAGGTCAGAATTTTTTTTGTGGTAATATCTATGACAGGTTTGAAAATGGGGCCTCTCGGTCAAAAACAGTGTTTCTGCCAGCTTCAAATTTTTGAGGGTCATTTGTGACCCCCTATACCAACTTTTGAGGGTCATACAGGAAAATTATGGGTCACTGTAATAACCCATTATCATTCAATCCCATGTTTTCACTAACTCTACAGTGGAAGGTTTAGAAAACAGTGTGGTAAAAGGAGAAATTGCACAGATTGTGCAATTTCTCCTTTTTCCACAATGTATTATATCCAATTAGAAAACCAGAAGCATTTTTAGTTCACCTGAGCACGAAGTGCTCATGGTGAGCTATTGTGATCGTGCTGTGTCCGTCGTCCGGTGTGCGTCGTCCGTCGTGCGTCGTCAACTTTTTACCTTGTATACGCTCTAGAGGCCACATTTTCAGTCCAATCCTCATGAAACTTGGTCAGAATGTTTGTCTTGATAAAATCTCGGACGAGTTTGAAATTGGGTCATGTGAGGTCAAAAACTAGATCACTAGGTCAAATCTTAGAAAAACCTTGTGTACGCTCTAGAGGCCACATTTTCGGTCAGATACTTGTGAAATTTTGTCAGAATGTCTATCTTGATAAAATCTCCGACGAGTTCGAAATTGGGTCATGTGGGGTCAAAAACTAGGTCACTAGGTCAAATCTTAGAAAAACCTTGTGTACGCTCTAGAGGCCACATTTTCACTCCGATCCTCATGAAATTTGATCAGAATGTTTGTCTTGATAAAATCTCGGACGAGTTCAAAATTGGGTCATGTGGGGTCAAAAACTAGGTCACTAGGTCAAATCTTAGAAAAACCTTGTGTACGCTCTAGAGGCCACATTTTCGGTCACATACTTGTGAAATTTGATCAGAATGTTTGTCTTGATAAAATCTTGGACGAGTTCCAAATTGGGTCATATGGGGTCCAAAACTAGGTCACTAGGTCAAATCTTAGAAAAACCTTGTGTACGCTCTAGAGGCCACATTTTCAGTCCGATCCTCATGAAACTTGGTCAGAATGTTTGTCTTGATAAAATCTCAGACGAGTTCGAAATTGGGTCATGTGGGGTCAAAAACTAGGTCACTAGGTCAAATCTTAATAAAACCTTGTGTACGCTCTGGAGGCCACATTTTCAGTCAGATACTTGTGAAACTTCTTCAGAATGTTTGTCTTGATAAAATCTCAGAAGAGTTCCAAATTGGGTCATGTGGGGTCAAAAACTAGGTCACTAGGTCAAATCTTAGAAAAACCTTGTGTATGCTCTAGAGGCCACAGTTTCAGTCCGATCCTCATGAAACTTGGTCAGAATGTTTGTCTTGATAAAATCTCAGACGAGTTCGAAATTGGGTCATGTGGGGTCAAAAACTAGGTCACTAGGTCAAATCTTAGTAAAACCTTTTGTACGCTCTGGAGGCCACATTTTCAGTCAGATACTTGTGAAACTTGTTCAGAATGTTTGTCTTGATAAAATCTTGGACGAGTTCCAAATTGGGTCATGTGGGGTTGAAAACTAGGTCACTAGGTCAAATCTTAGAAAAACTTTTTGTACACTATAGAGGCCACATTTTCAGTCCAATACTCTTGAAAAATGGTCAGAATGTTTGTCTTGATTATATCTTGAAATAGTACGAAAATGTGCCATGTTGGGTCAAAAACTAGGTCACCAGGTCAGATCTAAGAAAAACGTTGTGTATGCTCTAGAGGCCATATTTTCTGTCCAGTACTGTTGAAAGTTGGTCAGAATGTTTGCCTTGATAATATCTCTGACTAGTTTGAAAATAGGTCATGTCGGGTGAAAAACTAGGTCACTAGGTCAAATCTTAGAAAAACCTTGTGAAAGCTCCAGAAGCCACATTTTCTGTCTGATACTCTTGAAAGTTGGTCATAATGTTTGTCTCGATGATATCTCAGTCAAATTTGAACATGGGTCATGTCGGGTCAAAAACTAGGTCACCTGGTCAAATCTTAGAAAAACCATGTGTACACTGTTGTGGCCACATTTTTTGTTCAATAATCTTTTAAAGTTGCTCAGAATGTTTGCCTTGGTAATATCTTGGATGAGTTTGAAAATGGGTCATGTTGGGTCAAAATCTAGGTCACTAGGTCAGATCTTAGAAAAACCTTGTGTATGCTGTAGAGGCCACATTTTCAGTCCAATACTCTTGAAATTTGGTAAGAATGTTTGTCCTGATGATATCTTGGACCAGTTTGAAAATGTGTCATGTTGGCTGAAAAACTAGGTCAGTAGGTCAAATCTTAGAAAAACCTAGTGTACAAATGACTCTCAGAAAGAAGCCTTTTGAAAACACTGTTTGAAAATGAGAAAATGCTAGTATCCAGCATTTTTTCCCTTTTTCACAATGTTTTCTACCCCTTTGAGAGACCAATTCCACAGCTTGATCCACATATTATTTGTTTTATGCAGAAAGTTCAGACTGATGAGTTTAAAATTTTATTGTTTGGTAATACATATATCTCACAAGACGTTGGAAATTGGTTGTGCTTGGTCAAAAGGCTCAGGTGAGCGACTCCAGGGCCATCATGGCCCTCTTGTTTAATGTTGGTTTTCATATCTAAGCCAGGGGAATTTCTTCAACCAAGAGTTGTTAAATTGACATTTTGGACCTTTTTCCGTGGCCGTTGCCCCTGACTCTGCCGATTCGGATCTAGATGAAATTTTATAGGTCGGAGTCTGACAAGGCTCTGGTATTTGTTTGATTCGATCATGATCCGTTTTTTCTACGTTTTCGGTGGTTTTACTAGTGGAAGAAAAGGCAATGAAGTCTGCTAGTCTTTTCTGTTTCTTTTTACTTGGTTCGTCTGCCACTTCTGTATCGGAGAGCGTCTGGACTACTAAGACCGAATACGTTTAAAATCTGGATATATTCGGAAGCGACGACCAATTGACGCTGGAACCCATAACATAAACTGTTAATGTAAGTAAACATGGCCGACGAAATTTTCAACCTTCGCTTACGAAACATTCTTTTACACCTTGATTTCGCTAAAAGTCGCGGTTTTGCACGAAATTGTTCTTTTGGTTGAACTGATATTTTGGTTGCGCCAGAAAAAACGCACAAGGCCAATTCTATTGCACCCTGAAAGAAATAACTGCGTCAAAAACGCAAGATACACGCTCTAGCGGAAACACTGCAAAAAGGAAGTGATTGGGACAAATCTTAGGAAAATTGAAGTTTGTTAGAATGTTCGTCTCGATGATATCTAGGTGGTTTTGAAAAATGGGTCAACATTGGGTCAAACATAGGTTACCCAGTCAAATCACATTTTTAGTCCAAAACTCATAAAAGTTTTTCAGAATGTTTGTTTGTCTTGATGATATGTACAACAATTTTGAAAATGGGCCATGCTAGGTCAGAAAGTTTGTCTTAATATATTGGAACAGATTAGAAACGAGTAATGTTTGGTCAAAAGGCTCAGGTGAGTGACGTAAGGGCTGTCATGGCCCTCTTTTCTGTACGTCAGATTGGGTTCTAGCATTCAAATTGCTGGCCCTAACCCTATGTGCTGTTTTACTATGTTTTCTACCCTATCAAGGACTAATTTCATCATTGGAGCCACCTTTAATTTGTCGTCTGCAAATGCTTTCAATTTGGACATGTCTAAAATTTCATTCAGTGGTAAAGAGTTGAAGCAGTGTTTTTAAAGGAGAAAATTTTCACACATTTCCACAATATTTCAATCCTCTCTAAGACAGATTCCATCGTTTAACCCTTTACCACACAATCCCAAGTTTTAACGACCTTGAGGAAGAAGCCTTTTGAAAACATTGTGGGAAAAGGAGAAAATGCTGGTAACCAGCATTTTCTCCTTTTCCCACAATGTTTTCTATTTTTTAATTACATTTATTGGGTCATCTGCCAATGCTTTCAATTTGGACTAGGCTAAAATTTTGTCATGTGGTAAAGGGGTAAGCCACTTTCATTTTTGTTGTCTGTAAAATGCTTCCAAGAAGGATGAGTACTAAACATTGTCATTGAGACAAGAGAGCAAGTGGATCAGTCACATTATTGGCTAACAAATGGACAGGCCTTGGCAAAATAATGTTGCTTAGAATACTAATATATCTCTAACAAGGGTCTTTGGCCCACTGGTAGTGTAGTATCAGGTTGTAGACAGTGTAGATCATAAATAAAACTGCACATTCTGTACATGTTCAGCCTGATCTTGATCTGTGTTGTCTGTAAAAGCTATTTTACCCTATCCCAATTGCAAATTTTAGACCCTTTCAAATAAGAAACATCTGCAGACAACAAATTCAGAATTGATACAAATGAGCTTAACTCTTTTACCAAACGACAAAGTTTGGGCACCGCCAAAATTGAAAGCATGTGTAGATGACAAAATAAAAGTAGCTCAAATGATGGTTTCTGTCTTTTATAGGGTAGTAAACATTGTGGGAAAAGGAGAAAATAAGACTTACCAGCATTTTCTCCTTTTCCCACAATGTTTTCAAAAGCCTTCTTTTTTCAGGGGTGTTAAACCTCAGGATTGTGTGGTAAAATGTGTTACGCTCTCTAATAGGGTAGACAAGGCAGAAAGAAGAAAATGCTGGTTACCAGCATTTTCTTCTTTTCCCCAAAATGTTTTCAAAAGCCCTCTTTCTCAAGTGACCACCAGTCCTGGAAGAGCTAATAGTGATTTTGAGTATAATTTTTTTTTTTCAATGAATATATTTTCTATTTCCAGTGTACCTCATACCAAAGAAACCAAGGACTTCTTGACCCTAGTCAGCAGCAATAATGCCCATGTCCCCGTTACCCCAGACACATCCAGATCATGCACCCCCATATCATTGGGACCAAGTGGGCCAAGCCCCATTTGCACCCCTATTGGCAGCCCTATCTGTAACAAAGGGGAAACTACCCCATCAAAAGAACCTCCAGCATCTATTGAATGCCAGTGGAAAGATTGTGATATAGAACTGAAAAATGACGAAATTATGGACCACATTCGTACATGTCATGTTAATCCACAGAAAAAGAATGAGACGGTAGTGTGTTTGTGGGAGGGATGTAAAGTGTACAATAAACCGTCATGTTCGAAATCCTGGTTAGAGAGACACATCTTAACCCACAGCGGGGACAAACCTTTTCGCTGTATTGTCGAAGGCTGCGGGGCTCGCTTCACAACTCAGGGAGGTCTTGAACGGCACGTCAATAGTCATTTTAATGCTCAAGAACAATCACCCAATCAGAAACACTCAAAGCACGGCAGGGAAGACACGCCCACTAAGCTGTTGAAACGCAAGCGAATTAAACAAATCAGAGGAATACAGGGAGGTAAGGCCGAATTTTGAAATATTTTTCCCTGGATAATATCACAGATAAATGTTTTAATACCTTTCATTAGTTAATTTTAAAAAAAGAACATAATGGGAAAAAAGAACTGCCAGCATGTGATAACCAGCATTTTCTCATATTTGCACAATTTTTACAAAAGCTCTCTTTCCCATGATTGTTAAAGTTTGCAATTATGTGATAAAAGGTTAACCCTTTCCCAAACAAGCCCTGGTTTTCACCTGTCTGCAGTACAAGTCTTTTGAAAACACTGTGGGAAAAGGAGAAATTGCTCGTAACAAGCAATTTCTCCTTTTCCCACAGTGTTTTCTAGCCTTTTTGAGACTTTCCTGCCATTTTCATCAAATTTAAAATTGTCGTCTGCAAACTCTCTCAGTTTGGACCAGTCCAAAATTTGTCGTTTGGGAAAGGGTTAATATCACTATCTGACAGCCAGTTATGGCTAACTAACTCTAAAGACAGTGTAGTGATACAGGGCTGTTATGACCCTCTTGTTACTTTTGCTACATTATTTTAACCCTTAAAGCACCTTTTATGGCAATAGTTGCTTTGTAGCCAGTGCAGATCAAGATCAGGCTAAACAAAATGTGCAGCCTGATGTTTGATCTACACTGTCCGCTTTGCTGAAACACTGTAGACAAAACCAACCATGAAATTGCAATTATTTGAGTCATATTTCTAGGATGAAAATATCTGATAGGTTTATTTGGATAGGTTTATTTGGCACTCTTAGGATTGAAAAATGAGCAAAGAATTGGCTTAACTCTTTACCAAACGACAAAATTTTAGACTGGTCCAAATTGAAAGCATTTGCAGATGAAAAAATCAGTGTGACTGAAAAATTAAAATGTGTTTTGAGAAGGGTAGAAAACATTGTGGGAAAAGGAGAAAATGCTGGTTACCAGCATTTTCTCCTTTTCCCACAATGTTTTCAAAAGGCTTCTTTCTCAGGGTCGTTAAAAGTCGGGATTGTGTGGTAAAGGGTTAAAGGTGGTAGCTGGACTCAGAATTTTCAATAAGGGAAAGGGTTCGTTGAAGAGGATGAGATTCCAAAAACAGGAAAAGGAAATTTTTTCAACATAAAGCAATTGATACTCTGTCCATGAGTTTTAAAAATTCTCTCATTCGTTAAGCCTTTACCACACAACAAAATTATAGACTGGTCCGAATTGAAAGCATTTGCAGATGACATATTAAATTTGGCTGAAATAATGGTCATTGTCTGCAAAAGTGTAGAAAACCTTGTGGGAAAAGGATAAATTGCTGGTTACCAGCATTTTCTCCTTTTCCCACAAGGTTTTCAAAATGCTATTTCCTCAGGGTCGTTAAAACTCGGGATTGTGTGGTAAACAATTAAGTTGAAAAGGAAAGAACATTTTATCGATGATGAAACAAAAAAATTCTGTTACTGACTCTTGACTACTGCATGGATTTTGAGTGGAGGCCTGGTAAAATTCAGTGTTCAAATGTAATCAGCCATTAACTGCTACAGTAATACAATATGGAAGCTTTTTGTTATAAACCAATGATTGTAGACTTTCATAATTATTTTGTGTGCAAGCAAGCAATTATGCAGATAGTACCCATCACAGGGATTTTTAGCGTTTTTTATGTTTTACATGTATATATAATACAAGGGATGCAACTGACATTATCGGCAAATTCTACTTGTCATCACAAAAACACAAGTTACTTCGTCAATTTTACAGATAATCACATAAGGTCTACTTTATCTAGCTCATTACACATTTTTCTAGCGAAAAATAACGTGGTTTCATGACTAAACGTTCAATGATTTGTGCTACAGAAGCCGGTTTCTCGACAAACAGGTCGAAATTGTTTGGTCCGACACGGGTTCGTTCAGTGCGCTTGTCAGAGTAAATCTACTATTCTGTACAAGATCATGGCCAAAATACTTATCGGTTTGATAAAACAAGTAAATATCTTTAACCAACCTTCGTTGTTTAATAATAACACGAAGAATACAGCTCCAAATCGTCCGATGTTTGATCGATTCACTCAAATTTCAAAGAAGCAGCCATAATTGTTGTCACGTGATCAAGATGTATCAAGGCATTTCATTGGTCGGAACCAAAAATCAACGAAGGTTGGTTAAAGATATTTACTTGTTTTATCAAACCGATAAGTATTTTGGCCATGATCTTGTACAGAATAGTAGATTTACTCTGACAAGCGCACTGAACGAACCCGTGTCAGACCAAACAATTTCGACCTATTTGTCGAGAAACCAGCTTCTGTAGCACAAATCATCGAACGTTTAGTCATGAAACCACATTATTTTTCGCTAGAAAAATGTGTAATGAGCAAGATAAAGTAGACCTTATGTGATTATCTGTAAAATTGACGAAGTAACTTGTGTTTTTGTGATGACAAGTAGAATTTGCCGATAATGTCAGTTGCATCCCTTGTATTATATATACATGTAAAACATAAAAAACGCTAAAAATCCCTGTGGTACCCATACAAGGCAACATTGCAAAGCTGCCACCATGTTCAGATCAGCTATAAGTTTTACATAAATTTTTACAAGATGAATGCTTTTACTCTTTACCAGATGACAATTTTTTAAAACCAGTCCAAATTCAAAGCATTTGCAGACGACAAAATAAATGTGACACAAAAATTGAAATTTGTTTTGGGAAGGGTAGAAAACATTGTGGGAAAAGGAGAAAATACTGGTTACTAGCATTTTCTCCTTTTCCCACAATGTTTTCAAAAGGTTTTTAGCTCCACTGGCCGAAGGCCAGCGGGCTTATGTCATGGCCCGGTGTCCGTCGTGCGTCCGTCCGTCCGTCTGGTCATCCGTCCGTCCGTCCGTCCGTGCGTTAACTTTTATTTCAAACATCTTCTTCTCTGAAACTACCCATCCGATTTTCACGAAACTTCACAGAAATGATCCTGACATGGTCCTCTTCAGAATTTCTTGAAAGAATTTGATTCCTTCAAAAACTCTGGTTGCCATGGCAACAAAACTGAAAAATATTGGAAATCTTTAAAAATCTTCTTGTCTGAAACCATAAGGCATAGGGCTACCAAATTTGGCATGTAGCTTTATGTAGTAGACCTTTATCAAGTTTCTTCAAATTATAGCCCTGGGGTCAAAATTGGCTCTGCCCCAGGGGTCACAAGTTTTACATAGGCTTATATAGAGAAAACTTTAAAAATCTTCTTGTCTGAAACCATAAGGCATAGGGCTACCAAATTTGGCATGTAGCTTTATGTAGTAGACCTCTATCATGTTTCTTCAAATTATAGCCCTGGGGTCAAAATTGGCTCTTCCCCAGGGGTCACAAGTTTTACATAGGCTTATATAGAGAAAACTTTAAAAATCTTCTTGTCTGAAACCATAAGGCATAGGGCTACCAAATTTGGCATGTAGCTTTATGTAGTAGACCTCTATCATGTTTCTTCAAATTATAGCCCTGGGGTCAAAATTGGCTCTTCCCCAGGGGTCACAAGTTTTATACATAGGCTTATATAGAGAAAACTTTAAATATCTTCTTGTCTGAAACCATAAGGCCTAGAGCTACCAAATTTGGCATTTAGCTTGATCTAGTTGGAGTCTACCAAAAGTGTCCAAAGTATAGTCCTGGGGTCAATTTGGCCTCATACTTGGAGGGGGGGGTTCACAAGATTTACATAGGCTTACATAGGGAAAACTTTTAAATCTTGGTGTACACAGCCATAAGGCTTAGGCTACCAAATTTTGCATATAATTATAGCATTATTTAGTGGACAGTTACAAAGAGGGCCCAAGTTACAGCTCTAGGATCAAGTTTGGCCCTGCACCAGGGATCACAAGTTTTACATGGGTTTATGGAGTGAAAAGTTCAGAAACCATCTTGTTACCAGCCATAAGGCCAAGAACTCCCACATTTGGCATGTTATTCTTCTAATACAATATTCCCCATTTAGTCAGACTGTAGCCATGAGGTCAAAGTTTTATAAGGGCTTATATAGTGAAGACTTTTCTTCGTGGTTTATATTTATAAGCCAGTGGAGTGATACAGGGCCATCATGGCCCTCTTGTTTTAAGGGTCATTAAAAGTCGGGATTGTGTGGTAAAGGGTTAAATAGCCTAGTACTGTTAAAACCCAGGACAGGGGGTACATGAATATGTGAGCTGTAGCCATGATATGACTGAAATAATGGTAAAAGGGGCGTGAAACACTATTCTGTCAATCAATCTGTACCAGATGATAAAATTTCTCACTGCTCATATCAACTCTTTTCCACAATATCCTGAGTTTTAACGACCTTAACCCTTTACCAACAATATTTTACGCTTGTCCAAATTGAAAGCATTGCAGATGACAAATTAGATATGGCTCATATAGTGAGATTTGTCTGTAAAAGGACAGGAAACATTGTAGGAAAAGGAGATGCTAGTTACCAGCATTTACTCGTGTTCCCACAATGTTTTCAAAAGGCCTCTTTCTCAGGGTCGTTAAAACTCGGGATCGTGTGGTGAAGGGTTAAAGAGGAAGGCTTTAGAAAACATTGTGGGAAAAGTAGAAAAGTAGCTGGTTACTACGATGTTTTCTACCCATTACAAAAAAAAGATTTCAGCATTTGAGTAGGATTTAATTTGTTGTCTGCAAATGCTTTCAGTTTAGACAAGTCTGAAATATTGTTGTCTGGTAAAGAGTTAACCCTTTACCAAACAATCCTGAGTTTTCACGACCCTAGGACAAAAAGGCTTTGGAAGACATTGTGGGAAAAGGAGAAAATGCTGGTAACCAGCATTTTCTCCTTTTCCCGCATTGTTTTCTGCTCAATCAGAGAGCTTAACCCTTTCCCAAACAAACCCTGGTTTTCACGTGTCTGCAGTACAAGTCTTTTGAAAACAATGTGGGAAAAGGAGAAATTGCTCGTAACGAGCAATTTTTCCTTTCCCCACAGTGTTTTCTACCCTTTTTGAGAACTTTCTGCCATTTTCATCAAATTTAAAATTGTCGTCTGCAAACGCTTTCAATTTGGACCAGTCCAAAATTTGTCGTTTGGGAAAGGGTTAAGCCTGTTTGTTCCAAAGCTGAATTTGGCATCTACAAATGCTTTGAAATTGGACTAGTCTAAAATGTTGTCGTGCGGTAAAGAGTTTAGTTAACCCTTGACCACACAAGTCACGTGGCTGTATCCTTTGTTTATTTATTACCTGGTTTTAAAATTCATTTTTAAAACTAACACTTGGACCAGCTGTACAATTACAGATTGTCATCTTCACAGTTATTTCCATACTTTTAACCCTTTCCCAAACGACAAATTTTGGACTGGTCCAAATTGAAAGAGTTTGCAGACGACAATTTTAAATTTGATGAAAATGGCAGAAAGTTCTCAAAAAGGGTAGAAAACACTGTGGGAAAAGGAGAAATTGCTCGTTACGAGCAATTTCTCCTTTTCCCACAGTGTTTTCAAAAGACTTGTACTGCAGACACGTACGTGAAAACCAGGGCTTCTTTGGGAAAGGGTTAAATATCAGTAGTATGATATAAATCATTGGATTGCATGGTAATGGGTTAACAAAAGGGTGAAACAAGTAAAATGCCTGTAACAGTTTTGCATGTTAACCCATTACCAGACGACAAAATTTTAGCCTTGTTCAAATTGAAAGCACTTGCAGACGACAATTTCAGTGTGGCTCAAATGGTGCAATTTTGCTTTGATAGGGTAGAAAACATTGTGGGAAAAGGAGAAAATGCTGGTTACCAGCATTTTCTCCTTTTCTCACAATGTTTTCAAAAGCCTTCTTTCCCAGGGGCGTTAAAAGGCGGCATTGTATGGTAAAGGGTTAAACATCAGATATTCAACAGATATTGCCTTGAAAAATCTCCGCCTGTCTAGACAAGAGTGTGTGTGACATTGGCCCTCTTATAGAATGAGGCATTATGACAGTTTTCCAGCACACTTCTCCTAATATGCTCAGCATTTTCTGAGATGAACCCTATAACTGTTCAGTTACTAGAGAACAATGTCATAGATCAAGCATTTACAGACGACAATTTATTTCTCGGAAGTTTTTTTTTTGCTCTCCAGTAGGTGTAAAGAATGGACTATATACGTGGTTAGAAGCAGGCAAATAATGGGAATGTTGTAGGTTAACCCTTTACAAAACAAAACAATTTAAGACTGGACCAAATTGAAAGCATTTGCAGACGACAAAGTAAATGTAGCTCAAACGATGATTTCTGTTTTTGATATGGTAGAAAGCATTGTGGAAAAAGGAGAAAATGCTGGTTACCAGCATTTTCTCCTTTTCCCACAATGTTTTCAAGAGCACTCTCAGGGTCATTTAACTCTTTACCAAACGACAAAATTCTAGACCAGCCCAAATTGAAAGCTTTTGCAGACGACAAATTTAATGTGACTCAAAAATTGAAATTTGTTTTGGGAAGAGTAGAAAACATAGTGGGAAAAGGAGAAAATGCTGGTTACCAGCATTTTCTCCTTTTCCCGCAATGTTTTCAAAAGGCTTCATTTACAGGGTCGTTAAAACCTGTGATTGTGTGGTAAAGGGTGAAGGTCGGGATTGTGTGGTAAAGGGTAAATGTTACTCATCTGTTTGTAACTTTAACAAAGGACAATATTTTAGGCTAGTCCAAACTGAGACAATTTTGGAGACGACAAAATAAATGTGACTGAAAAATTGAAAATTGTTTTGGGAAGGGTAGAAAACATTGTGAAAAAAGGAGAAAATGCTGATTAGCAGCATTTTCTCCTTTTCCCACAAATTGTTTGAAAAGGCTTCTTTTTCAGGATCATTAAAAGTTGTGATTTTATGGTAAAGGATTAAATCTGGCTTAAATGATGGAATGGACATGAAAAAGGGTACAAAATATTGCAATGAAAGGAAAAAAATGTTGAATTTGGCATTTACTCCTTTTGCCAATAAAACCATCTTCCTGTGGGTTGTAAAAAGGCCTGTTTGATAAGCAAAGTGTTGTAAGGGCAACCTTTTAGCCCCCAAAAACATTGTCAAAATTGACAAAGTAGAATCACAAAGCAATTTGTCTTCAGTTCAGACAAGGCCAGGGAAATGAAAGTTTTATTTAACCCTTTACCAAACTATCCCGGGTTTTCACAACCCTGGGAAAGAAGCCTTTTGAAAACATTGTGGGAAAAGGAGAAAATGCTGGTAACTAGCATTTTCTCCTTTTCCCACAATGTTTTCTACTCCTTCCAAAACAAATTTCAATTTTTGAGTCACATTTTATTTTCTCCTCTGCTGAAGATTTCAATTTTGACTGGTTTACAATTTTGTCATTTGGTAAAGGGTTAACTCTTTACCAAATGACAACATTTTAGACTAGTCCAAATTCAAAGCATTTGCAGACAACAAAATTGATATGGCTAAAATCATGGGATTTGTTTTCAAAATGATAGAAAACAATGTG
This sequence comes from Tridacna gigas, assembly GCA_945859785.2. NCBI lineage: Eukaryota > Metazoa > Mollusca > Bivalvia > Cardiida > Cardiidae > Tridacna > Tridacna gigas. Next base: position 7,208,643 of record OX244031.2, on the reverse strand, counting down.
GGAAATGCTAGTTACCAACATTTTCTCTTCTTCCTACAATGTTTCCAAAAGCCTTCTTCCTAAAGGTCACTAAAGTGTTTGTTGTTTGTTTGATAAATGGTTGAATCTTTACCACATGACAAAATTTTGAGCCAGTCCATATTGAAAGCATTAATTTTGCAGATGACAAATTAATTTGACCCAAAAATTGAATCGTGCATTTGGAAGGGTAAAAGCATTGTGGAAAAAGGAGAAAATGCTGGTTACCAGCATTTTGTGAGCTTTTCCCACAGTGTTTTCATAAGACTTTTTCTTCAGGGTCGTTAAAACTCGGGATCATGTGGTATAGGGTTAAGGTTCAGATAGTTTCTTAACTCTTTACCAAACGACAAAATTTTAGACTAGTCCAAATTCAAAGCATTTGCAGACGACAAAATAAATGTGACTAAAAAATTAAAAATTTGTTTTGAGAAGGGTAGAAAACATTGTGGGAAAAGGAGAAAATGCTGGTTACCAGCATTTTCTCCTTTTCCCCTTTTCCCACGATGTTTTCAAAAGCTTTTTTTTCTCAGGGTCGTTACAAGTCGGGATTGTGTGGTAAAGACTTAAATATTTTTCGGATAATATGTTTATTTGGGACAAAGGGTTGTGGGGGGGGTTGGCAGAAATGATAAAAATCAGGCACAAGGATCAAGGTGTCAAGCTGTGGTTTTATCATTGCCCCAGTTATTTTTTTCTCAGTTTCAAAAAAAAAAATCAGGATTTCACAGGCCCTGTGTCATTAGAGCATGAAGTTGTGGCAGATATATAACTCTTTACCAGAGGAAGAAATTTTAGACTTGTTCAAGTCGAAAGCACTTTTGTTTTTGCAGACGCCTAATCAATAATGTCTTAAATGATGGATTGTGTCCTTGAAAGGGCAGAAAACATTGCGCTTAAGGGAAAATGCAGTGCTTTATGCTTTTTTCATCTCGGTGTCTTTTCAACTTTGGATATGTTTTGTGACGGATTATTTAGGGAGAGGGTCACAAGGAGTGAACTGGAAACAGTTGAGAGATTGATGTTTGACTTTTACTGCTTAGAATTTATAACTCTTTACCAGACAACAGTTGACCCTTTAATAGCGCCTTTCACAACAGTAGTTGCCTTTGCAGCCAATGTAGATCAATATCAGACTGGCCAGTGTAGATCAAGATCAGACTGTACAAAATGTGCAGTCTGATCTTTAATCTACACTGTCCGCTTAGCTGAAACTTAATAAACAACATCAAGAGAAACCTCATTAGTGCATTTATTTTGGTCTAATTTCCAGTTTGAAACTGTCTGTTTGGTTTATTCGGCGCACTAGGGGTTAATTAAGACTTGTCCAAATAGAAATTTTAATTATGCAGGCGACATGTTGAATATAGTACAAATGATGGGATTCTCATTGACAGGACACAGAGAAAACTGTAAAAAAGAAGAAAATATCTTAGGTTTTGTCCACAAATTTTCCAAGCTTCTTTGGTAAAGGGTTAAACCTGGTAAAATTTTAATTAACCCTTTACCACTCAATCTCAAGTTTTAACAATCCTGAGAACAGGAGGCATTTAAAAACTTTGTTGGAAAAGGAGAAAAATGCTGGTAACCAGCATTTTCTCCTTTTCCAAAAATGTTTTCTACTCATTAAGGAAAAAAAAAAGACTGTTAAAAAAAGACCCTTTACCACATAATCATGAGTTTTAACAACAATGGCGCATCGACATCTTTGGTCATATGCGCGCTAAATGACCAAAGATGTCGATGCGCCATAAAACAACATTCATTCATTCATTCATTTAACAACAATGGAGAAAAGGCCTTTTGAAAGCATTGAGGGAAAAGAAGAAAATGCTGGTAGCCAGCATTTTCTGCTTTTTCCACAATGTTTTCTACCCTTTCTGAAACTAATTTCAATTTTTGAGGCACGTTTAATTTGTCGTCTGCAAATGCTTTGAATTTGAACCTGTCTAAAATTTTGTTGTTTGGTAAAGAGTTAAAAGATCAGATTTAACCCTTTACCAGACGGCAAAATTTTAGCCATGTCCAAATTGAAAGCATTTGCAGACGACAATTTCGATGTGGCTCAGATGGTGCAACTTTTCCTAGATAGGGTAGAAAACATTGTGGGAAAAGGAGAAAATGCTGGTTACCAGCATTTTCTCCTTATCCCACAATGTTTTCAAAAGGCTTCTTTCCCAGGGGCGTCAAAAGGCGGCATTGTACGGTAAAGGGTTCAATGCTTCAATGGCCATTTGTGTCAATTTTTGCCATGTGGTAAAGGGTTAACCCTTTACCACACCATCCCGATTTTTAATGACCTTGAAGAAAGAAGGCTTTTGAAAACAGTGAGGGAAAAGGAGAAAATGCTGGTAATCAGCACTTTCTCCTTTTCCCACAATGTTTTCTTCTTTTTCAGACACAAATTCCATCATTTGAGCCCCATTTAATTTGTCGTCTGCAAATGCTTTCAATTTGGACCAGTCTAAAATTTTGTCGTTTGGTAAAGAGTTAATTATATCTCTAATGTTCAGAAATTAAACTATTACTGTTTTAATGTGACTTAACCCTTTACCAATCCCAAGTTTTTACGACCTTCAAATAAAGAGGCTTTTGAAAAGATTTGGGAAAAGGAGAAAATTCAGCTGGAAACCATTCTTATTTTCTCAGCTTCCCACAGTGTTTGTCAATCTGTTAACCGTTTACCAGACAGAAAAATTTAAGCCTTGTCCAAATTGAAAGCATTTGCAGACGACAATTTCAGTGTGGCTAAAATGCTGCAATTTGTCTTCGATAGGGAAGAAAACATTGTGAGAAAAGGAGAAAATGCTGGTAACCAGCATTTTCCCCTTTTCTCACAATGTTTTCAAAACGTCTCTCTCCCAGGGTCGTTAAAAGTCGGCATTGTGTCGTAAAGGGTTATGGACAAACTTCCATTATTTAACCCTTTACCACACAATCCTGACTTTTAACAACCTTGAGATAGAAGGCTTTTGAAAACATTGTGGGCAAAAGAGAAAATGCTGGTAGCCAGCATTTTCTCCTTTTTCCACAATGTCTTCTACCTTTTCACAGGCAGAAATCATCATGTTAGCAACATTTCATTTCTCGTCTGCAAATGCTTTCAATTTGATCCATTCCAAAATTTTGCCATTTGGTAAAGAGTTAAGCTGTTTTTATTTTTGTAGTCTGCTAATGCTTGCAATTTGGACAAGTCTTAACCCTTTCCCAAACGACAAATTTTGGACTCGTCCAAATTGGAAGAGTTTGCAGACGACAATTTTAAATTTGATGAAAATGGCAGAAAGTTCTCAAAACGGGTAGAAAACACTGTGGGAAAAGGAGAAATTGCTCGATGCTTTGTTGTTTGCTAATTGCCAGCAATTTCTCCTCTTTTTCCACACAGTTTTCAGAAACTTTTTTCATGTTTGGTAAAAGGTTATTATTTAGCTCATCCAGAAAAAGAAACAACTAGAAAACAAGCCGTTGGGATACCTCAGTGTTTATCATTCAACCTTCCTTGTTAGCTCGGCTGTTTTCGAAGAAAACATCGAGATATTCTTGTAGCAGTGGTGTCGACTGTGTCATTGTCATCCCCGTGCAAAAACTTTGACATTTTATAATGTCTGTAATTACTGAAAACATTTGCTTCAAACTTGGACAAGTATTTAACTATTTAACCCTGTACCGCACAACGCCGCCTTTTTGACGCCCCTGGGAAAGAAGCCTTTTGAAAACATTGTGGGAAAAGGAGAAAATGCTGGTAACCAGCATTTTCTCCTTTTCCCACAATGCTTTCTACCTGATCAAAGAAAAATTGCACCATTTGAGCCACATTGAAATTGTCGTCTGCAAATGCTTTCAATTTGGACAGGTCTAAAATTTTGTCATCTGGTAAAGGGTTAAAGGGGAACCAAAACAACAAGGGTAGGTTACTATCAAAGTTTTTTTTGACAAAGTTATGCCCCTTTTTGGACTTTGAATTTTCCTTGCAAAACAAGCAACTGCAGCAGAGTGTTGGCACACACATACTGTGTCTTGTTAACTCTTTACCACACGACAAAAATGTAGACTTGTCCAAATTGAAAGCATTGGCAGACGACAATTTATATGTTGTTCAAATGATGGAATTTGTCATTGATAGGGTAGAAAATATTGTGGGAAAAGGAGAAAATGCTGGTTACCAGCATTTTCTACTTTTCCCACAATGTTTTCAAAAGGCTTCTTGCTCAGGGTCGTTAAAAGTCGGGATTGTGTGGTAAAGAGTTAACAATTACTGTCATTCAACTCTTTACCTTACACAAATCTGGAGTTTTCTTCTCTTTCTACGTTGTTTTCTACCCTTCCTAAGACAAAATAAATGTATAATTTTAGTATAATTTGTTGAACTGAGACTAATGGGTCATTTTTGAACTCCCAGCCCGGCAAAATTCTTCCCGAGGATGGAGGGTAGTCATTGGGTCAGGGTTCATTCTTCTGTTATTGCTGATCAGTTTTTGGATGATGGTAAACCAGTCAGAGGCTTCTGAAGAATATTGTACGAAATGTTGGTGAAAGAAACTCCAGGAAAGGGTGGATAGGTACGCATGCTGCCGCAACATAACTGAATTCAGGTTGAAAACGATGTTAAACAGAAAACTTGAAACACCGACTTTGTCTGAATTCAAAGCATGGCTAGAATTTTGTTGTCTGGTAATAGAGTTATGCAATGGATCTTAGGAGATGATTATGCTTTTGAAAATTAAAAAGCAGTATGAATTATGAAAGCATTTGCATTTTATCTATGTCATCAATGATAATTTGTGTCATTTGAATGATGAATGACATTTATAGAATGCTTTGTGGTTTGTTTGTTTATAGATGACTCATGAACCTTGTTCTGTAGCACTTTACCAGACGACAAATTTTTGGACTGGACCAAATTCAAAGCATTTGCAGACGACAAATGAAACATTGCTAAAATGATAATTTTTCTTCTTTGATAGGGTAGAAAACATCGTGGGAAATGGAGAAAATGCTGGTTACCAGCATTTTCTCCTTTTCCCACGATGTTTTCAAAAGCCCTCTCTTTCAGGATCATTAAAAGTCGGGATTGTGTGGTAAAGGGTTAAAAAACTCGAAGTTTTTAGGTCTCCACCACACAACAGAATTTTTTAGACTTGTCCAAATTGAAAGCATTTGCAGACGACAAAATAAATGTGACTCAAAAATCAAAATTTGTTTTGGGAAGGATAGAAAACATTGTGGGAAAAGGAGAAAACGCTGGTTACCAGCATTTTCTCTTTTTCCCAAAGTGTTTTCAAAAGCTTTCTTTCTTGCGTTCTTTAAAAGTTGGGATTGTGTGGTAAAGGGTGAAAACAATTCAAAAGCTTTAAGAGGTCAGAATATATTTTAGGTTTACCCCTTTGTCTGTCAACCTGTTCTTCCACCTGTCCACCTTTCTATCTCTCAATACCAAAAAGCTGTGAGGTCAACTTCATGAACTTTATGATATAGATGTGGTCCATATCAGGCTGCAATTTGGACTGGTTAACCCTTTACCAAAGGACAAAATTTTGCCTTTGCTGAAAATTTGCTGGCTCAGTTGATGAAACCTGACTTGAAACATCGTGGGAAAAGGAGAAATGCTGGTTATCAGATGAAAACCTTTACCAAGTTTCAGCAGGTTGTATTTTCAGCTGTCGATACTGGTGGAGTTTATGTAATTGCCACTGAAGAGTTAACTTTTTATCAGACGACAAAATTTTAGACTTGTTCAATATTGAAAGCATTTGCAGACATAAAATAAAATAAAGCTCAAATAATGGTTTCTGTCTGTGATAGGGTAGAAAACATTGCGGGAAAAGGAGAAAATGCTGGTCGTTAAAGTTCGGGATTGAGTGGTTAAGAGTTAAGTCTTTGTAACCACATGACAAAAGTGTAGACTTGTCCAAATTGAAAGCATTTGCAGACGACAATTTAAATGTGGGCCAAATGATAGATTTTGTCTTTGATAGGGTAGAAAACATTGTAGGAAAAGGAGAAAATGCTGGTTACCAGCATTTTCTCCTTTTCCTACAATGTTTTCAAAAGGCTTCTTTCTCACTGGGTCGTCAAAACTCAGGATTGTGTGGTAAACAGTTAACTGGGACATTGTAGAAGAAACCTAAATTTGTGGGCCTCGCCCATAGTGTTTATAGGATGTGAAAGCCCAAAACTGAAGCCCATCCTTTGTATTTGTGCCCCAATAAATATACAACTAACCACACAAAGTAAAACCCGACCACAAAACGTAAAGAAAACTGGCAAACCACAGATTGGGGGTGTGAATTGCTGTGGCTTAACCTTTGACCTTTTACCCCACAATCCTGACTTTTAACGACCCTGAGGAAGAAGGCTTTTAAAACCATTGAGGGAAAAGGAGAAAATGCTGGTTATGTATCACCAGTATTTTCTTCTTTTCCTACAATATTTTCTCCCCTATCAATTCTTTGGCAAAAATCATAATCTGAGCAACATTGTTGTCATCTGCAAATGCTTTGAATTTGGTCGAGTCCAAAATTTGTAGTTTGGTAGAGTTAAAAGGGATTGTTTATTTCAGGGTTAACCCATTACTTGTATCCAAACGACTTTGAAAATGTTCTTGTAAAGTTGGGATAATCAACTTGATCTAAGATGAAACCATTTCGGCACTATTGTCTGTTACGTGAAATTTGTCTGTTTGTCACAATGTCTTCAAAATTGATCTGCTGCAAGATGGGAAAACTCACGGCATGCTGTGACATAATGGCTTAACGACAGCTGTAAGGTTATTCAGGACGTATCATATTTTGGGTAAAAAGGAAAATTAATATCTGAAAGTTAAGAGGGTGAGGTAAACAGATAATACAATACATCATTCATCCATCCATTCATCCCTCCATCTGTTCATCCATCAATCCATCCATCCCCATCCTGGTTATGATCCATCCATTCCATCCATCTATCCCATCCATCCATCCATCCATCCATCCATCTATCCATTGAACATACATGCCTTTGATGACATAAGTCCTGAACCCTTAAGCTGCTAATCGCGACCCATTGACCTCTTGTGGACAGGGTAGATCAATTTCAGACTGCACAGAATGTGCAGTCTGATCTTTGATCTACACAGTCCGATATGGTATTTTCTTTCTGGTGAAATCAACTTTGAAACGGCAATGTTTGGGCTTTTGAAAAGTATTGAGTAGAAATTTGCGTTTCATTTATTCAGAAGCTTAACCCTCTACCACATAATTCCTACTTTTTACGACCCTGGGGAAGAAGCCTTTTGAAACATTGTGGGAAAAGGAGAAAATGCTGGTAACCAGCATTTTCTCCTTTTCCCACAATGTTTTCTACCCTTGCCAGAGCAAATATCAGTTTTTGAGTCACATTTATTTTGTCGCCTGCAAATGCTTTCAGTTTGGACCATTTCAAAATTCTGTCGTTTGGTAAAGAGTTAAGTGTTAACATCACAAATAGTGGAGGAGGTGTGTAGTATCCTGTTAAAAATTATCTTGATGAATATCATGACACTAGTCAGTCCCAAAGTAGCACTTAACCCAGAGCTAATTGCATTTGCTTACAGTGTAGATCAAAGATCAGACTGTACTGACTATGAAGTCTGATCTTTGATCTACACTGACAGCTTCATTACTAGATGTTCCGGCAAGAACAGCCTTGAAATTGAAAAGAAAAAAATCACCTTTAGTACTGACTGGGATAGTTAACCCCTCACTATACAGTCCCAAGTTTTAAGGACACTGATAAAGGAAAGCTATTGAAAACACTTGGGGGAACAGAGAAAACGCTGGTAACCAACATTTTCTCCTTTTCATACAGCATTTTCTACCCTGCCCAAAACAAATTTCAATTTTTAATTCACTGTGACTTATTTTATCATCTGAAAATGCTTTGAATTTGGACTAGTCTAAGATTTTGTTGTTTGGTAAATTTATTTGTTTAGCACCAGAAGGGTTAACTCTTTACCAAATGACAAAATTTTAGACAAGTCCAAATTGAAAGCATTTGCAGATGACAAAATAAATGTAAATCAAAAATTGAAATTTGTTTAGGGGAAGCTAGAAAACATTTTGGGAAAAGGAGAAAATGTGTCATTTGAGCCACAATAAATTTGGTGTCTGCAAATGCTTTCATTTTGGACCAGTCTAAAATTTTGTTGTTTGGTAAAGAGTTAAGTGTAGAAAACAGCTTGACAAAAGGAGAAAATGCTTGTTAACAGCATTTTCTCCTTTTCTAACAATTTTTTCTAAAGCAGACTTCCTGGGGGGGGGGGGGGGGGCGGAATTGTATGGTGTAGGGTTAACTAGACATGCTGAAGATGAAAAGGGTTCACATTTTTTTGTGTTCTGGTCCACTGATCAAAGTACTACCACATTTTCACTACTGTTTGCTTGATGGCTTGTTCAGTTTGAGATGGTCCCCACTCTCTGGTTTGTAATGCCTGAATGAAGCAGGGTTATGTTCAGTATTGAATGGGACTATTCATCCGCTAGTTTGATTATTTCTCTAATCCTAAATATCGAGACTAGTGACCTGATTCAGGCTGACCCCATTCTGCACCTGCCAATCAGAATGCTAAAGTCTAGAAATAAAACTGTATTACCCTTTAGGGTGCCTATTTTAAACCCAACAGATATTATTCATCCTAGGAATACGACCCAAATAGATTCCAGTTTCATGGTTGCTTTTGTCTACAGTATATCGGCAAAGCGGACAGTGCAGATGAAAGATCAGGCTACACATTTTGTGCAGCCTGATCTTGATCTACATTGACCACAAAGGCAACTATAATCATGAAAGGCGTTTTAACTTTTTACCACATGACAAAAGTGTAGACTTGTCCAAATTGAAAGCATTCGTAGATGACAATTTTAACCCTTTACCGCACAGTGCCGCCTTTTGACACCCCTGGGAAAGAAGCCTTTTGAAAACATTGCGGGAAAAGGAGAAAATGCTGGTTACCAGCATTTTCTCCTTTTCCCACAGTTTTCTATCCTATCAAACAAAAATTGCACCACTTCAGCCACAGTGAAATTGTCGTCTGCAAATACTTTTAATTTGGACAAGGCTAAAATTTTGTCATCGGGTAAAGGGTTATTGTGGCTGAAATTGTGGAAGTTGTCTTTGCCAGGGTAGAAAACATTGTGGGAAAACGAGGAAATTCTGGCTACAAGCATTTTCTCCTTTTCCCAAGATGACTTTTAAAAAGGCTTCTTTTTTAGGATCGTAAAAACTCAGGATTTTGTGGTAAAGGGTTAAGGGCTAAAAATGGTTGGTAAATTACGGAAGGCTTCATATTTGTAACAGCGATGAATCCTAAATAGCTAGGGTGCTATTTGAGGGAAGTGAATAGTTCTGTTTATGTAATTATGACCAACAAAAAAACCCAAAAGATTGTAATTTCAAAGCTGCTATACAATGTTAATTGGAGGCAGTTAAGTTTCAATATCTGAGGGTCCTTATTCACCAGCCATTCTTAAGAAGATTCTTAGACTTCATCTCAAGAATTTTCTAAATTTGAAAGTAACACAGCTTCTGATTGGCTCAACCAAATGGTTACTTTCTAGATCTTGAATTAGATTAAGAATATTCTTAACTGTTTACCACACAATCACGAGTTTTAACAACCCTGAAGAAGAAGGCTTTTGAAAACATTGTGGGAAAAGAAGAAAATGCTGGTAATAAGCGTTTTCTTCTTTTCCCATAATGTTTTCAACAATCTCACAGACAGGTACTGTCATTTGTACCCCATTCTATTTGTCGTCTGCAAACGCTTTCAATTTGGACTGTGCTGTGGTAAAGAGTTAAGAATGGTTGATCAAATTAATGGGCACAGGCTTCATATTATGTGATCTACATTGTCATTGAAAAATTATACCAATTCCCAATTAAGGCTCCAAAGAGGTAAACTCAGTTTATCATGTGTCTTCATTACAGAGAGGAAGATGGCTTTTGAAAACATTGTTGAAAAAGAAACAAGAGCAGTGAATGCAGGTGCCAGTGCTTGGCTGCAGATGCTTGACTTTCAGTGAAAATTTTAAGATGAAAAAGGGGCATAACTCCATAAAACTACTAGTTTGATGGTTACCTGCCCTTGTTGTATAGGTTCCCCATTTGATAATGTACAACTTGTCTAAGTTTGAAGTAAAGATCTTCAGTAATAACAGATATATTATAAAATGTCAAAGTTTTCACATGACAACACACTAACGACGACGATGATGGGGCTACAGTAATACCTTGACATTTTTGTTAAAAAGGCCGAGCTAGATTATGCTTGTAACTGTCATTTACTCCTTTTCCCACAATGTTTTGTACACTTTCCAAGTATAAATTCTGTAGCAATCATATGGACGTCGTTCTACAGCATTCCTCCTGTCTTTCAGCAGGTTTTATTCTCACACCCAGGAAGTTATCCTGCATCACATCCTCTCCTACGCTCAGTTCCTGTCCATGTGATTTTAGGACCTTCCTGATTTTCTTCATTATCTCCCGCTAGATGGCATTCTACAAATACACATCTATCTAATTTGGGCATCCTGGGTACAGTAGCGGAGTAATTTTTCAAAACGACAACCGTGACTTTGAATTTCAAATAAAATAAACGTTTACTCAATAAAACGCTACCTGGTGCCATTCATTCAGCTATGATCGGCTAACATGTAACCTATGCACCGACCATTTATTAAAACAGCCCCTACGTGCTTTGGTAATAGGCTGATAGCTTCGATATAAGCCCTACTTTTCCCAGTTATAGGGGGATTGGTGATGCATCATAGCAGACAGGTCGACTCTTCGAAGAATATGACATGCGGAGGCAACGGATTTTCTTTCCTGATTTTACTATAACTAAATTATTTCTTTCCTGTTTTTACTATAACTCTATTACACAAGGTCATGTAGAGCCCTGCTGAATTTTAGCCTGAACCCCCAAAACAGGTTTAAAAAAAAAAAAATCGCATTTTGCTACAATGTATTCATGAGACAAATATCTGTTTCTTGTGACTTATTCATGGCTTATTTTATACATTGAAAAGAACAATAATTGATCTAAACTCAATTCTTCATGTGGAGAATTGACATTAGTAAGTTGGTATGCATGAAAAGGATATTGACTGAAATTTCTTAGAGGGTCATCATGGCCTGTGAGCGTTTTAGGGTTGACTCCTTAGCAAATGGCAAAATTTTAGACTGGTCCAAATTGAAAGCATTTGCAGACGACAAAATAAATGTGACTAAAAAATTTAAATTTGTTTTGGGAAGGGTAGAAAACATGGTGGGAAAAGGAGAAAATGCTGGTTACCAGCATTTTCTCCTTTTCCCACAATGTTTTCAAAAGGCTTCTTTCACAGGGTCATTAAAAAGTCGGGATTGTGTGGTAAAGAGTTAAAGGCCAGTGGCCATTATGTTTTAATTCTACCATGTTTTTCTTAAACACTGAGTCTGTATTGCGGTCAAATTTCATAGAGAAAGTAGCTGCCACCCTCGCGGCCCCCCCACCCCTCCCCCACCGGACGTCAAAAAAAAAACAGTCATATCTGTTTTATTGTAACTCTTTACCACACAATCCAGACTGTTAATGACCCTGTGAAAGAAGCCTTTTGAAAACATTTATATTGTCGTCTGCAGATGCTCTCAATTTGGACCAGTCTAAAATTTTGTCGTTTGGTAAAGAGTTAAATGACAAGATTATTTCAGTGAATACAGACAGACAGACAGACAGACAGACAGACAGACAACATTTTATTGAAAGACTTGTACAAAGTACATTGTCATCCAAAAAATACATAATATGTACAAAAATAATCATATACAACAACGGGAATTGAAATAAATATATCTGTTCAATTATTAAAGTAGTAATCGGAAAAAAAAAAAACAAACGGGTCTAATCAAGTATCATTCATACCAAAATATCAACAAAATATAACAAAGTGTACTCTGCCAATAAGATTTTCAAGGTTACCAGCATTTTCTCCTTTTCCCACAGTTTATTTAACTCTTTACCACACAGTTCCTCAGGAAGAAGCCTATTGAAACCATTTTCTCCTTTTCCTACAATGTTTTCTATCCTTCCCAGAACAAATTCCATTTTTTCAGTCACAATCATTTTGTCGTCTGCAAATGCTTTCAATTTGGACTAGACTACATTTTTGTCGTGTGGTAAGAGAGTTAAAAGCTTTTCCCACAGTTTATTTAAAAGTCGGCATTGTTTTACAAAGTGTTAATTTACATCCAGGTTCATTACCTAAATTAAAATGCAGATTGGTTTCTTTTTGTCTTCCAGCAGACCACTGCCTGAAACATTGTGGCAAAAGGATAGATTACTCATAAAAAGTAATTTCTTCTCTGTCCCAGAGTTTTAACATTGTATTAGAATACATGATAAAATCTTAACTCCCAGTGAATTTCCCTGTACTACATCAGTGAGATAATGAGTTAACCCTTTCCTAAAAGACAAATTATGGACTGGTCCAAATTGAAAGAGTTTGTAGACGACAATTTTAAATTTGATGAAAATGGCAGAAAGGTCTCAAAAAGGGTAGAAAACACTGTGAGAAAAGGAGAAATTGCTCATCATTACGAGCAATTTCTCCTTTTCCCACAGTGTTTTCAAAAGACTTGTACTGCAGACACGTGAAAACCAGGGCTTGTTTGGGAAAGGGTTAATCCTTTACTGCACAATCCTGAGTTTTAACTCTTTACCACACAATCCCGACTTTTAACGACCCTGTGAAAGAAACATTTTGAAAACATTGTGGGAAAAGGAGAAAATGCTGGTAACCAGCATTTTCTCCTTTTCCCACAATGTTTTCTACCCTTCCCAAAACAAATTTCAATTTTTCAATCACATTTATTTTGTCGTCTGCAAGTGCTTTGAATTTGGACCAGTCTAAAATTTTGTCGTTTGGTAAAGAGTTAAAGAAGTTGAGCAAGAAAGCTTTTTAAAAAATTGTGGAAAAAAGAATAAAATTCTGCATAAACCAGCATTTTCTCTCGTTTTGCATGTTTTCTACCCTTCTGAAGGCAAGTTTCAGCTTTTGAGGCCCATCATCTGCAAATATTTTCACTTAGAACCAGTCTAAAATAATGTCATTTGGCTACAGTTAACCCCAATCCTACTATATGATATTTTAGACCTGTCCAATGCAGTAAATTGGAAGGATAGGAGAAATATAAGAATTTTGAGAGACAGGAGAGTACCAGTCAAACGTTTTAAAGAAGAAATTTTAGAAAAAAAAAAGTAAGCTGATTCTCCCCCTCTCTCAATGTTTTCAAAAAAGGTTTCAGCTACAGGGATGGTGGAACGCAGCATTTGTACCATGATGGGTTTTCAGGGAAGTGGCTTGTTCATAATCTCTCATAACTCTTTACCAGAGAACAGAATTTTAGACTTGCCCAAATTGGAAACATTTCCAGGTGACAGACTAAATGTGGTTTAGATAATTGAATTTGTCTCTGAGAGGTTAGAAAACAATGTGGAAAAAGGAGAAAATGCTGGTTTATACCAGCATTTTCTCCTTTTTCCACATTGTTTTCGAAAGCTTTCTACCTCAGGGTCGTTAAAACTTTAGATTGTTAAAACCTCATTGTTTTCCTTATCAAGCTAAATGCACTGTAGTTTATTAGAAGTGTTTATTTCATTTACAAGTGTCTCATGTTTTGCAACCGCTGGCTGTTTAGCCCTTTCCCAAACAAGCCCTCGTTTTCACGTGTCTGCAGTACAAGTCTTTTGAAAACACTGTGGGAAAAGGAGAAATTGCTCGTAACGAGCAATTTCTCCTTTTCCCACAGTGTTTTCTACCCTTTTGGATAACTTTCTGCCATTTTCATCAAATTTAAAATTGTCGTCTGCAAACTCTTTCAATTTGGACCAGTCCAAAATTTGTCGTTTGGGAAAGGGTTAACAACCCTTACACAAAAGAGTCGGACATCTTTAGATGGTTTCGGACATCTTTAGAATGATAGTTTCAGGAGAATGTAGGGCAAAATCAGGCTACATTCAACCCTGTACCACACAAACATGAGTTTTAACAATCTAGAAAAAGAAGCTTTTTGAAAATATTGAGGGAAAAGGAAAAAAATGCTGTTATAAAACTCTTTACCACACAATCCCGAGTTTTAACGACCCTGAAGAAGAAGGCTTTTGCAAACATGGTGGGAATAGAAGAAAATGCTGGTTATCAGCATCTTCTTCTTTTCACACAATTTTTTCAATGATCTCAAAGACAGATACTGTTGTTTGTGCCCCATTTTATTTGTCGTCTGCCAATGCTTTGAATTTGGACTAGTCCACAATTCTGTTGTTTGGTAAAGATTTACTCGATTGATCAGGCTGCACACAATGCATAACTGAATTTGGAACCAGACTGTTTTTATAACAATCAAACAGACTTACTGTGACCCCCACAATAATTTCTGCTTATCAGTACTTGCCTCGATCTTTTCTGCCAAAAACTACTTTCCCTCATTTGAGCCACAATGATTTGTCATAGATGTGTAAAATTTTTGATACTTTCAGTTTAGATTCACAAAAATTTTGTCATGAATATAGTTAACCCTTTCCCAAACAAGCCCTGGTTTTCACGTGTCTGCAGTACAAGTCTTTTGAAAACACTGTGGGAAAAGGAGAAATTGCTCGTAACGAGCAATTTCTCCTTTTCCCACAGTGTTTTCTACCCTTTTGGATAACTTTCTGCCATTTTCATCAAATTTAAAATTGTCATCTGCAAACTCTTTCAATTTGGACCAGTCCAAAATTTGTCGTTTGGGAAAGGGTTGATTTTGTCCTCCATTTGGATGAACAGTCTAATATTGACACACAGTATTTTGTTACTAACCATCTTGCTATTTTTGTGGCATTTGTCGAAGACAATGCCACTCTGAGTTCAATACGACATTTTGAAAATCATGTATCGTATTTTGTGCAAAACCGAAGGAAGTAAACCCAATTAAAATCAATTTTTCGGAGAAAAATAAATATTTCGATTGCACTCAGATATGAAATTGAAAATGGCGTATTACAATAAATTGGATTAGGCCATCGATCGTGGAAATACATCCTTTTTATCGAAAATAGCTTGATCCGCTATGGCCGACTATAGTGGCATAATGACACACACATACCGTGCTTGTTCGTCCCAAAACCAGTTCGTTCCTGGGCGTATTCGTCCCAGGATTGTTCACCCTGACTTGTTCGTCCCACAAGATTGCACCCTTCTCTATCAGATTTTGCATGACTATATAGTAGATTGACTTTCAAGGGAATATTTTGAAACTGTTTCTGTTGTTTATTTTTCAAATTATTAATTCCACACAATGGCTCCCTTGACAAATGCCATACCAGCGTTTTCAACGCTTTGATTTTTTTGAGGAAACACTATTATCTGTGAACATTGCTTCCAGTACAGCTTGGGAAGGTTACTTCAAATGCTCAGCCCCCAACTCGGCCCCTAAAATAATGGCCCCAATACCTTGTTAAATAATTAACTGTTTCCTCTGACAAATTTTAGACTCTTTCAAAATTCAAAACATTCACAAATGACAAATTAAGAATTGTTACAAATGAGCATCTCTGATGGGGTAGAAAACATTGTAGGAAAAGGAGAAAATTAATGCTGGTTACTACCATTTTCTCCTTTTCCCACAATGTTTTCATAAGCCTTCTTTGCTCGGGTCATGAAAAACCGCAATTGTTTGACGAAGAGTTTAATCAAACTTTTTTAACCCTTTCCCAAACGACAAATTTTGGACTGGTCCAAATTGAAAGAGTTTGCAGACGACAATTTTAAATTTGATTAAAAAGGCAGAAAGTTCTCAAAAAGGGTAGAAAACACTGTGGGAAAAGGAGAAATTGCTCATTATAAGCAATTTCTCCTTTTCCCACAATGTTTTCAAAAGACTTGTACTGCAGACACGTGAAAACCAGGGCTTGTTTGGGAAAGGGTTAACCCTTTACCGCACAATGCCACCTTTTAACAACCCTGGGAAAGAAGCCTTTTGAAAACATTGTGATAAAAGGAGAAAATGCTGGTAACCAGCATTTTCTCCTTTTTCCACAATGTTTTCTACCCTTCCCAAAACAAATTTCAATTTTTCAGTCACATTTATTTTGTCGTCTGCAAATGCTTTCAATTTGGACTCGTCTGAAAATTTGTCGTGTGGTAAAGAGTTAACTGTTACAGGATTCTTCCCCAAGCCTCTTTCGCCCCTGACAATGGTTTCAAATCTTGGTTATTTGGGAAAGCAGCAAGTTTTGTGTTGACCTGTATCAAATTTTTAGGCAGAACTGTGTAACGAGCCAAATGTTCAGGTTACTCTGCTTACTTTACCTAACAATCCTGGGTTTTAACAACCCGGAGGAAAAGGCCATTTGAAAACACCCATCCAAGGACAGACTTCAGGTTTTGAGTCACATTTATTTTATTGTCTGCAAATGCTATGAATTTGGACAATTCTGAGGAGCATAGATCCAGGATGAGTCTCACTTTCAGAGCAGTCATCTCTTGTTCTATTTTATCTGCTAAAACAACTAGTTGTGAGACATTTTATTGGTTAACCCTTTACCACACAATCTTCAGTTTTAACAAACCTAAGAAAGAAGCCTTTTGAAAACATTGTGGGAAATAGAGAAAATGCTGGTAACCACCATTTTCTACTATTCCCACAATGTTTTCAACCCTTTCAAAAATTTTCATTTTATTTGTACCACTTTCAGATTTGTCGTCTGCAGATGCTTTCAATTTGGAAGAGTCTAAAATTTGTCGTTTGGGAAAGACTTAAATTTAAGCTACAAAGGAAAGAAAATAGGCAGGCCCCATATCCCTTTACCACACAGTCCCGAGTTTCAACGAACCTGAGGGGGAAGCCTTTTGAGAACATTGAGAAAATGCTGGCAACCAGCATTTTCTCCTTTTTCTACAATGATTTCTACCCTATTACAGACAAATTTCATTATCTGAGCTACATTTGATTTGTCGTCTGCAAATGCTTTCAATTTGGACAAGTCTGAATTTTTGTCGTTTGGTAAAGGTTTAACCTTTTACCACACAGTCACGGGTTTTAACGACCCAGAAGAAAAGGCCTTTTGAAAACATTGTGGGAAAAGGAGAAAATGCTGGTAACCAGCATTTTCTCCTTTTCCCGCAATGTTTTCTAACCCTCCCAGAACAAACTTTAATTTTTGAGTCACATTTTTTTTGTCATCTGCAAATGTTTTCAATTTGGACAAGTCTACATTTTTGTTGTTTGGTAAAGAGTTAAGGTTTTTTGTGGAAGGAAGGAAAAGAGTTAAATGATGTAAGGAAGAACTTAACTCATTATCACATGATTTCAGGATTAGGACTCTTGAGGAGGAAGGCTTATCTGTGCATAAGATCAAATTATCCCATGTTTTAACCCTTTGCCACACAATCCTGACTTTTAACGACCCTGAGGAAAAAGCCCTTTGAAAACATTGTGGGAAAAGGAGAAAATGCTGGTTACCGGCATTTTCTCCTTTTCCCGGAATGTTTTCTACTCTTCCCCAAACACATTTCAATTTTTGAGTAACATTTATTTTGTCGTCTGCTAAAGATTTCAATTTGGACTGGTCTAAAATTTTGTCATTTGGTAAAGAGTTAATTCTTTATCAAACAACAAAATTTTGAACTGAACCAAATTGAAAGCATTTGCAGACAACAAAATATGTGGTGCTGAAATAATTATTTCTGTCATTGTTAGGGTAGAAAACATTGTGGGGAAAGGAGAAAATGCTGGTAACCAGCATTTTCTTCTTTTCCCACAATGTTTTCAAAGTGCTTCCCTGTCAAGGTCGGTAAAAGTCGGGATTGTGTGATATAGGGTTAACTCTTTACCACACAATCCTGACTTTTAACGACCCCGAGAAAGAAGCCTTTTGAAAACATCGTGGGAAAAGAAGAAAATGCTGGTAACCAGCATTTTCTTCTTTTCCCACAGTGTTTTCAACCTTTTAACTCTTTACCAAACAACAAAAGTTTTGGCTAGTCCAATATGGAAGCATTTGCAGACAGCAAAAGAAATGCAACTCAAAAATTGAAATTTGATTTGTGAAAACTAGAAACCATTGTGTGAAAAGGAGAAAATGCTGGTTACCAGCATTTTCTCCTTTTCCCACAATGTTTTCAAAAGGCTTCTTTCTCAGGGTCGTTAAAAGTCAGGATTGTGTGGTGAAGAGTTAAGAGACAAATTTTATGTTTTGAGCTACATTTAAAATGTCGTCTGCAAATGCTTACAATTTAGATTGTCTGCATTTTTGTCGTTCGGTAAAGAGTTAAGCTGCTGAATAAATGAAAGGAAAATTTAAGACGGATTGTAAAAGCCGCACTTTTGCTATTTCATTGGTATTTTTGGGGGAAAAATATCTGATCATTGGACAGTGTAGATCCAAGATCAGACTACATGTTCTGTGCCGTCTGATCTTGATCAACACTGTCCGCAGAAGGTCATTGAATTGTACTTAGCAGCCTAAGGGTTAATGATCCTAGCAGGGAAAGCTTTTGAAAACATTGTGGGAAAAGGAGCCAGGATTTTCTCCTTTTCCCACTACTTTTTCTACCGTTTTAAAGGCAATACCCGTCCTCTGAGTCACATCAAGTTTGAGCGAGTGTATTCAATTTGGATAAGTGCAAAATTTTGTCATCTGTGGTTAAGGGTAAGAAATGGTTTGAAAAGAAGAAGTATGATTATGTCATTGGAATTTTATCTTTTTCCCACAGAATTTTCTTCCTTTTCAAAGAAAAATCCTGTCATGGACCCATGTTTCAATTTGTTGTATAAAGATTGTGTGTTAATGGAGATCAGTCCAGATTTTTGTAGCCATATAGAGGTGAACTCCATACCAAAAAAAACACAAAAAGTTGGACTCAACCAAATTGAAAGAATTTGCAAAAAAACCGATTTGAAAAATCCAAATTGAAAGAATTTGCAGGTGACAAATTTAATGTAGCTCAAAATGATGATTCCTGACTTTGTAATAGTAGAAAGCATTGTGGGAAAAGGAGAAAATGCTGGTTACCA
This sequence comes from Tridacna gigas, assembly GCA_945859785.2. Taxonomy (NCBI): domain Eukaryota; kingdom Metazoa; phylum Mollusca; class Bivalvia; order Cardiida; family Cardiidae; genus Tridacna; species Tridacna gigas. The sequence continues at coordinate 7,189,581 of OX244031.2, read as the reverse complement.
GCATTTTCTCCTTTTCCCACAATGTTTTCAAAAGCCATCATCTTTTTAAAACTCAGGATTTTATCTTAAGTGTACCACAAGACAATATTTTAGACTTTCCTTATTGAAAGTGTTTTACAGATGTCAAACTAAATGTGACTCATAATTAGTTGGATTATTGTCTTTGAAAGGTTTGAAAACATTATAGGAAAAGGAGAAAATGCTGGTTACCAGCATTTTCTCCTTTTCCCTTAATGTTTTCAGACGTCCAATTTCCAATGGAAATGTTAAAACTATAGGGATTTTGTGGCAATGGGTTAACCCTTTACCACAGAATCCTGACTTTTGACAACCTTGAGAAAGAAGCCTTTTGAAAACATTGTGGGAAAAGGAGAAAATGCTGGTAACCAGCATTTTCTCCTTTTCCCACAATGTTTTCTATCCTTCCCAGAACAAATTTCATTTTTCAGACACAATCATTTTGTCGTCTACAAATGCTTTCAGTTTGGACTAGTCTACATTTTTGTCGTGTGGTAAAGAGTTGAAGGGTTAAACTTGACGTTTCATATGACTTAGCTGCTTGAAATTGTCTGTTTGAATCATAAGTGCATGATAGTCATGTGCGCATGTGGGAGCAACACGATTATCCATTCATGTCGAAATTAAAATAGAAATTGAAACCTGTACATCCTGTATTATTTTACTCTTTACTAACAATATTTTTTTCACCCATGCATTTTGAAGATACTTACAGAGAACAGATTAAACCCTTTACTATACAATCCCGACTTAACAATCCACGGGGAAAGGACTTTCGAAAACATTGTTGGAAAAGAAAAAAAGTCTTGGTAACCAGCATTTTCTCCTTTTCCCACAATCTTTTCTACCCTTCCAAAGACAAATCTCACCACTTTAGTCACAATTAAATTATCGTCTAAAAATGTTTTGATTTTTGTCAAGTCCAAAATTTTGTGGGGTCCTGCTTGGCTTAGTGGTAAAATGTGGGGCTCAAAACTCGGAGGTCCAAGGTTCAAGCCCCATCTGATCTGCTGGGTTTCATGTGGGAGTGTCCTTGGGCCAGACACTTCAGAGCCCTTGCCTAGTTCTGGTGAAACCCAGGAAATACACGAACATGTGAGCTGTCACCGTGATTTGACTGAAATAATGTTGAAAGCAGTGTAAAACACCATTCAATCAATCAATCAAACCAAAATTTTGTTCTTTGGTGAAGAAGTAACTCTTTACCAGACAAGAAAATTTTATACTTTTCAATGAGAGCCATTCCTATAATGCAACTTATCTCCCTTGCCAGATAAAGGTAACCAAATAACAGATTGGTCCTTGTACCTGTATTCCTTTGTTTTTATACTTGATTCCCTTGGGGATGTTGTGATAAAAATAACTGGAGTTTTGATTATAAGGTCCCCAGTTAATTTTAAAGCAAATCATGTTCTAAATCAACAGAGAAATGTATATATATCAATTTGTAAAATAATCTAACCAGATTTAGCAGAGATATCACCTCAAGAACATATTTGTGTAGTGTAAGAAAATCAAGGATAAAATCCAAGTAACCCCTTTATCAGGACCAATGCAGTGCTGGAGAGGAATCAAGGGAAATAACTGAAGAATGGCCTTCATTGATTGATTGAATAGTGTTTTACGCCACTTTCAACATTATTTCAGTCATATCATGGCGACAGCTCACATATTCATGTATTTCCTGGTTTCCACCAGTACTAAACTAGGGCTCTGAAGAGTCTTGCCCAAGGACACTCATATGAAAAGCCCAGTGGATCCAGTGAGATTTGAACCTGGGGCCTCCAGGTCAAGAGTCCTGCACTTTACCACTGAGCCACACAGGAGGCCTATACTTATCCAAACTGAAATTGGTAGCAGATGACAAATGTGGCTGAAATAAGGACTTGTCTTTTAAAGGGAAGAAAACATCACAAGAAAAGGATAAACTTTCTCCTTTCCCCCATGGTATTTTCAAAAGCCGTCTATGTCAGAGTCATGAAAACATTGGATCGTTTAGTATAGGGTTAACCCTTTACTGCACAATCATTAGGGTTCATGCTCGTGAGGAACAAGGCTTTTGAAAACATTTTGGAAAAAGGAGGAAATGCTAATAAACAGTATTTTCTCCTTTTTGCACAAATGTTATATCCAGTCAAAGCCAAATCCCATTGTTTGAGTGACAATAAATTTGTGGTCTGCAAATGCTTTCAGTTTGCACAAGTCTAAAGTTTGGCCGTCTGGTGAAGAGTTAACCCTTCACCACACAGTCCAGACTTTTAATGACCCTGAGAAAGAGAGCTTTTGAAATCATTGTGGTGAAAGAAGAAAATGCTGGTATGTTTTCTACAGTTCGAATTTCAAAGACAACAAAACAAATTTTAATTTTTGAGTCATGTTTATTTTGTCGTCTGCAAATGCTTTCAATTTGGACAAGTCTAAAATCTGGCTGTCTTGTAGAGAGTTAAACACAAGTTCTTTCTTTCATATTCATATCCGTTCTATTTCAGTTAAAACAGAAGATTACATGGACACAGGGACAATGGAGAGGATAGAGGAGGAGCTGTATTCTGTTGCCCAAAGAACACAACTTGATCTCAATGGCAGTAACAGCTCTGTTACATTCCACAGCACTGTGAGTTGAATTTACCTCCCCTTTTCTCACATCTACCTTACCCAATTTTAACCCTTTACTGCACAATGCCGCCTTTTAATGACCCTGGGAAAGAAGCCCTTTGAAAACATTGTAGGAAAAGGAGAAAATGCTGGTAACCAGCATTTTCTCCTTTTCCCACAATGTTTTCTTTCCTATCAAAGAAAAATCACATCATTTGAGCCACATTGAAATTGTCGTCTGCAAATAGTTTCAAATTGGACAAAGCTAAAATTTTGTTGTCTGGTAAAGAGTTAAACAGAACTTGTGATTGCCTAAACCAAATGATTTAGCCAATTTGGTTTAGCCACTCAGAAGTTGTGTTTCTTTCTAAATCCAGTGCTAGACTTGGAATAAATTTTAAGAATGGTTGGTGAATACAGACCCTGGGTTTGTCACTATCACTGGGTTTGATGGTATTTAAATTCTTTTGCTGAGCCATGCTAGTGCACAGGATTTAAGAACAGGGGGCAGCTGGTGTGAATCCCAAGCTCAGCCAATTTCTTTCTGAGGATTCTGATGACAGGTATTGTGGCTTGTTTCATTCCTCTCTTACTGCTGACTATTCTTTCGACAATGGTTATGTTGGAAAGCATCCAGTGGTTTGGGAAGAATATTGTGAAAAGTACTCATAAAAGAAACTCAGGAAAGCATGGATAGGTGCATTGGTGGCCGCGATACAACTGATATGGCTTTAAACACCATACAATTAACCCTTTACTACACAATCATGAGTTTTAAAGACCCTGAGGAAGAAGTCTTTTGAAAACATTGTGGATATAAGAGAAAATGCTGGTAACCAGCAATTTCTCCTTTTCCCACAATGTTTTCTACCCAATCAAAGACAAATTCCAACATCTGAACTACAGTTAAATTGTCATCTGCAAGTGCTTTTAATTAACCCTTTACCACATGACAAAATTTTAGACCCGTCCAAATTGAAAGTATTTGCCGACGGCAATTTCAATGTTGGTCAGATGATGCTATTTTTATTTGACAGGGTAGAAAACATTGTGGGAAAAGGAGAAAATGCTGGTTACCAGCATTTTCTCCTTTTCCCATGATGTTTTCAAAAGGCTTCTTTCCCAGGGGCGTTAAAAGGCGTCATTGTGCGGTAAAGGGTTAAGACCAGTCTAAATGTTTGTCGTTTGGTAAAGAGTTAAAAGTCTTTTGCGCACATGGCCTCAAAAGGCCTCTACCTCAGGGTTATTAAAACCCGGGATCATTTAGTAAAGGGTTAATTCTTTACCAAAGGACAAAATGTTAGAATTGTCCAGAGCCAAACCCTTAATTTTGTAGATGATATATTAAAGTTAGCTGAAATAGTGGAAATTGTCTTTGAAAAGGTTGAAAACATGGCAAGAAAAGGAGAAAATGCTGCTTACCAGGAGTTGGTCCAAGTGTTAGTCACTGGTAGAAAATGAATTTTATTAGACACATGAAAACCAGGGCTTGTTTGGGAAAGGCTTAATAATTTCGTGTTACTGTAAATATTAGCCCATATTTCCAGTGATTTGTTTCTGAAAAGAAATGAGTAGTGTGAGGTAAGCGGAATTTATTTTTCATATGAAGGGAGAGTACTCTGACCATCTAGATACAAGTGATGCTGGCATTACTTCCCTTTACATATGTCACACCATTGTGCAAGTGAATGGTGTTTTGATTTGTTGTCTGGTACAGAATTTAGCTGATTGAGGAGTTGAGGACCAATTAAAAGACACATAGAAAGCTTTTGAAAACAGAAAGAGAAGCAATAGCTGACTGCAAGTGATTATTTTTCTTTCATCACAAGTGTTTCAAATTACCTGTCCTAGAAATATGTCCCCTTGGTGTTGTGTGCTCATGTTTGAGGTATATCTGTCATTAGCTTGCAATATAAAATGTAAACTCTTTACCAGATGGAAAAATTTTTTAATTGTCCAAACCCAAAGCAGTTGCAGAAAACATATCAAAGGTGGCTCAAATAATTTAAATTGCCTTTGATTGAATAGAAAACGACGTGGAAAAAGGAGAAAATGCTGGTCACCAGCATTTTCTCCTTTTCCCACAATGTTTTCAAAATACCTCTTCCACGTGAGTCGTTAAATTCAGATTAGTGTGGGAAAGGGGTTAAACGCAGGAACAGTGGACTGTTTGGCAAAGGGTTAAACCTTACTTGATGCTAAGATGCTTACAATACACGTACATATTTTTAAAGTCCATCTGTCCTAAATTTGTTTCATGAAGTAGTTTTCAGGGTCTCTCTGTCACAAATTTGTTTCATGATGTAGTTTTCAAAGTCTCCGTGTTGCAAATTTGTTTCGAGAAGTAGTTTTCAAAATCCCTCTGTCGCATATTTATTTGAAGTAACAAGTAAAGAGTCAGTATTTGGCCGTTTCTTTTCCAGGTGATTGCTAGGCGTAGGGGAGAATCAGGAAAAGATACTTATCTTCTTCACTGGACCCCTGAAGACATGTAAGTACTTGTCAGACAATTTGCAATGATTAGAATAATGTATTTTACGACAGACAGACAGACAGACAGACAGACATTTTTATTTAGACGTATACATAGTACATTGTCTTGACAAAATGTAAGCTTTTCAATGAATGATGTCACATGTGTATATACATATCAAAAGTGAAGTAACCAAACTGTAGAAAAAAGTCTTAGCCTATAGTTACCGATCAAAAGCAGAAATGATAGAAATTACATAAAAAACCTAGTCAACAAGAAACAATATGTGTGAAGAGAAATAATACAATATAAAGAAGGAGAGATAACTAAATAGTCAAACCATGAAGAAAAAGAGACAAGGTAATTCTTCAAGACCACTTGTTGGGAAACTCGCCTGAATGCGCTCTTGTAGTATGGCGGACAGTGTAGGTCAAGATCAGGCCGCACTCAAAGTTCGGTCCGATCACAGGTCCACACTTTCCTATCCTTTGGGTGCTGAGAGTGCAGGCCAAAATCAGTCCGAACTCAAAGTTCAGTCTGATCACAGGTCTGCACCCTCAAAACCACTGGGGTTTTAAAAGTGAAAGTATTCTTAAAGACATAAATTTGGGGTTTACAGTACATTTATTTTCGGAAAGAAAGACAAGGCAGCCTCCTTTCGTTAAAGGTATTTATATAAAAAAATAAATTTTATGATTCACAGTGATAGAATTCATCAGAAAGTAAACAGCATTTTACTCCTTTACCACACAATCATGAGTTAAACTCATTTACAACGACAAAATTTTGGACTAGTCCAAATTTAAACTATTTGAAGAAGACAAAATAAATTTGACTCAAAAATTGAAAATTTGTCTGGGAAGGAGAGAAAACTTTGTGGGAAAAGAAGAAAATGCTGGTTACCAGCATTTTCTCCTTTTCCCACAATGTTTTCAAAAGGCCACTTTCTAAGGGTTGTTAAAACTCGGGATTGTGTGGTAAAGGGTTAATGACCCTGGTGGAGAAGGCTTTTGAAAACTATTTGGGAAAAGGAGAAAATGCTGGTTACCAGCATTTTTTTTCTTTTTTCCCACTGTGTTTTCTACCCTATCACAGTTAAATATCATAATTTCAACCAGATTTCATTTGTCGTCTGCAATTGCTTCCACTGCAGACGAGTCTAGAATTTCAATATTGGTAAAGAGTCAAGTCCCTTTAATGTTGCCAGATGATGATCGAAAACATGAGTTTCTTAATTATGGCTTTACCAAACGACAAAATCTTCAACTAGTCCAAATTGAAAGCATTTGCAGACGACAAATTAAATGTGACTGAAAACTTGAAATTTGTTTTTGAAAGGGTATAAAACATTGTGGGAAAAGGAGAAAATGCTGGTTACCAGCATTTTCTCCTTTTCCCACAATGTTTTCAAATTCTGGTAACCAGCATTTTCTCCTTTTCCCACAAGGTTTTCAAAAACCCTCTTTTTCGGGGTCGTTAAAAGTGTGGATTGTGTGGTAAAGGGTTAACTATGATAACCAGCATTTTCTCTTTTACCTACAACAACTTCGACCATTCAAGACCGCTTTCAAGTTCAAATTATGATTAGAGGAAATAATATGATATTCCCTTATACAGAGCTCCAGATAGAGGGAGTGATTTTGCATTCAAAATTGAAAATATTAATTATTCTCCACTAAACCCCATGTTATGGGTACTCATTAGAATCGTCTCATCGAGACGATTCTAATGAGTACCCACAACATAGGGTTTGGGAGAGAAATAATGGATTAAGAATGCCATCACTCCCTCTTACCTGAAGCTCTGCCCTTATAGAAAACTTTTGGGTTTAGTGAAGAGTTAATTTCTTTATCACACAATAAAATTTTAGACTTGTCCAAAATGAAAGCAATTGCAGACGACAAAATATAATTGACTCAAAAATTGAAGTTTGTTTTGCGAAGGGTAGAAAACATTGTGGGGAATGGAGAAAATGCTGGTTACCAGCATTTTCTCTTTTCCCCACAATGTTTTCAAAAGCTTTCTTTCTCAGGGTCGTTAAAAGCCGGGATTGTGTGGTAAAGAGTTAACCCTTTATTCCATGATATTATGTACACTAGTGCAAGCGGAAAGCATTTGTACCTTAATCGTTTGCCAGACAATCCTAACTTTTAACGACCCTGAGAAAGAATGCTTTTGAAAACCGTGTTGGAAATTAAAGAAATGCTCTTAACCAGCATTTTCTTCTCTTTGCTCAGTGTTTTCTACCCTATCAAGGACAGATTTCATCATTTGGACCACCTTTAATTTGTTGTCTGCAAATGCTTTCAGTTTGACTAGTCTAAAATTTTGTCCTTTGGTAAAGAGTTAATTGTTAGATTTGACTCTGAAAGGGTGGTAAATGTTCTGGGATAATGAGAAAATGTGTGTTACCAGCATTTTCTCATTTTCCCACAATATACTCAAAAGTCAAGGTCAATAAAACAGGATTTTTTGCTGAAGGGTTAAATAGTCTATGCCTCAAAAGTTGGCAGAAAGATATGTTTGCTCATGTTTGTATGTCGTAGTTTAGTGTTATATATATTTGAGCCTGCCAAGCCGCAGCAGCTCCGTTGGTAGCGTACAGGACTTGAGACCAGGAGGTCGCAGGTTCGATCCCCGGCTTGGCCAATTTCTTTCCAAGGATTGATGATAGTCATCGTGACAGGATTCATTCCTCTCTCACCGCTGACCATTGTTTTGATGATGGTTATGTGGGAAAGCAGCCAGTGGCTTGGAAAAAATATTGTGCAGAGTACTGGTAACAGAAACTCCAGGAAAGCATGGATAGGTGCACTGGCTGTCGTGATATCTGAAATACAATCATACAATATATTTGAGCCATGCTCTGGCAAAAGGGGGCTTAATGCATCTATGTTATGTATGATACCTAACAAGCCATCACATGATCATGGATCCATAAAGTACATTTTATCAGACTGAATCATGAGGTCAACCGTAAACTGGTCCTTAGACATGCCGAAATTTGACCAGTAGCAAAAAGTTTCGGCCCAGGTCAGCCTGCGCAGGCTGACCTGGGTTGATACTTTTTGCAGATGCATTAAGCTCCCTTTTCACAGAGCATGGCACAGTTATCTCTCATTTATTTCTCATTTCAGTATACCAGATCAGTGGGTGCTAGCGTCTCAGGTCTCCTATTTACATACACGCAGCATTCCCATTAAATGCCTACCTCGTGATAGCGTCATGAACTTACATCCTTCGCTGTACCATCAACATCGCTATCGTAAACACCGCAGGAAATGATATTTTGTAACACTATTTAACATCTATATCAGCATAGTACACATCAAATACCTACATCATCAAAAGTGGGAAGAAGTTTTTGTGATGTCATCAAATGATGTGATGACTATATACTCACATAAGTATATTGCAATTGATTCATGCAAGGCTGTGGTACTGATAGAAAAACAAATCAGGGTGGAGTGTGAATTTTTGTCACAAAAAAGAAGCTAACGCTGTAGTGCCAAGCACAATTTTTTGTGTGCATGTTGTAGAGTGTGTTATTAAATCTTTACCACATGACAAAATTTTAGAGTTGTCCAGACTGAAAGCATTTGCAGACAACAATTTAAATGTAGCTAAAATGGTGATTTCTGTATTTGATAGGGTTAGAAAATATTGTGGGAAAAGGAGAAGGTGAAGCGTTAACTCTTTACCAGATGACATGATTTGCGGCTGTCAAAATTGAAAGGCTTTGCAAACAACAAATTAATTTTGAATCTTATGATGGGATAAGTCTAAAAGGGAATTAAAAACATTGTGGGGAAAGCTGAAAATGGTGGTTACCAGTATTTTACCAACATTGTCTCCATTTCTGTGTTTTCAACAACGTTTCCCAGGGTCAATATAACATGGGATTGCTTGGTATCCAGGAATTTCTCCTTTATCCCACAATTTTTTCAGTCCTTTCAGTGAAAAACCCATCATATGGGTTAATTTAATTTGTTGTCTGTAATTGCTTTAAGCCTTTACCACATAATCCCAAATTTTAATGACCCTCAACAAGAAGGCTTTTGAAAACATTGTGGGAAAAGAAGAAAATGCTGGTAACCAGCATTTTCTCCTTTTCCCACAATGTTTTCTACCCAGGCAAAGAAAAATGGCACCATTTCAGGCACATTGAAATTGTTGTCTGCAAATACTTTCAATTTGGACAAGGCTAAAATTTTGTCATCTGGTAAAGGGTTTAACATGGCATATTGTAAAAACTTTTGTCACGTGGTAAAGGGTTAAAATATCCTTTGGCTTACGAACTGGAAAAAATGATAACTTTTTGAAACTCAAGGAATGTATCTGCTGTTGAATCGGTAGCTGAGTAAGTGTGAGGTCTTGCATGAAATTTGCCTGACATGTGATAACCTTCTACTGCACAATGCCGACTTTTACCAACCTTTGGAAAGAAGACTTTTGAAAACATTGTGGGAAATGGAGAAAATGCTTGTAACCAGCATTTTCTCCTTTTCCCACAATGTTTTCTGTCCTATCAAAGAAAAACCGTACCATTTGAGCCACTCTGAAATTGTCGTCTGCAAATGCTTTCAATTTCGAAAAGGCTAAAATTTTGTCGTCTGGTAAAGGGTTTACTTATTGAAAAAGTTTTACATTTTCAACCCTCTGCTGATTAGCCCTGTGTTTTTAACTCTTTACCAAATGATAAGATTTTAGAACTTAAAAGTGTTTGTAGTTGGCAAATTTAATGTCACTCAAAAAAAAGTTGGCAAATTAAATGTCTCTCAAAAAATGACATTGGTTTTTGGAAGAGTAGAAAACATTTTTGTGATAAGGAGAAAATGTTGGTTACCAGTATTTTCTCCTTTTTACTCAATGTTTTCAAATGTTGTGTTTGTCAAAGTCGTTAAAACTTAATAGTCAGGATTTGTGTGGTTTTAAAAACCTGAAGTAGAAGGCTTGAGAAATCATTTTTGGGGAATTAGGTATATTTTTCCTTTTTTTCCTCAACCTTTTCTAATGTCTTAACCCTGTACCACACAATCCTGAGTTTTAACATTAACGGCTTCTTGAAAAAAGTCATTTGAAAATGTTGCTGGTGACCAGCATTTTCTCCTTTCACCTCAGTGTTTTCTAGTCTTTGTAAGACATTTTATAAGTTTTGAGTAACGACTAATTTGTCGTCTGCAAATGCTTTTAATTTGGACAAGGCTAAGATTTTGTCGTTCGGTAAAGAGTTACGACAAATCCAACTATTTGAGCCTTCACATTCCTTCAATATGGACAAATCTAAACTTTGTGTTCCAGTAGAGAGTTAAGTCTTTACCAGACACCAACAAATTATACTTGTCAAGTTGAAAATGTTTGCAGATACAAATCAAATTTGACTCAAATTATGGGATTAGTATCTAAAAAGGAAGAAAATTTTGTAGGAAAAGAAGAAAATGTCAGTTACAAGCATTTTCTTCTATTCCCATGTTGTTTTTAAAAGGCTTTCTTCTCCTGTACTGCACAGTGCCACCTTTTAACAACCCTGGGAAAGAACCCTTTTGAAAACACTGGGAAAATGAGAAAATGCTGGTAACCAGCATTTTCTCCTTTTCCCACAATGTTTTCTACCCTATGAAAGAAAAAATGCGCCATTTGAGCCACACTGAAGTTGTTGTCTGCAAATGCTTTCAATTTGGACAAGGCTAAAATTTTGTTGTCTGGTAAAGAGTTAAATTATGGGCTTGTTTGAAAGAGGGTTAAGGCTGAAATTCCAGGACAAAAGGACCATTAGATATACTTATTATGTTGTGATACACGAACTGCTTATTGTCTCAAAGGATTTTAAAAAAAAAACATTGCTGAAAAACTGAGAAGAGGGATATAAGACTTAAAACATAACTAGGTAGCAACGAGAAAGGCATGCATGATGGAAACAGGGAACCAAACTTCAACCATTCAATTGAAGCTTTCAACTATTGCTGGGAAACAAGAATATGCTGTGTTAATAGGGTACTAGTCACATGACCAGTTGTGCTGTGTATTCATTATGTAGACAGGAAATGAACCTGTGGGCTGGGTTACCATATCTTGCAGATGTTCTGCATCAAACATGAAATCAGGGTGTCAGTCCATATTAAATTAATTGTATGGTTGTGTATTTATGTCATCAAATGAAGAACCATTATGAGTGATTTGATGTGGAAGATGAATTGATGTATTATTTGATTGCATGTAAAGCGTTAATCAGTATTTTTCCTACACGCTTTCTCAAGCAATTTCCCTTTTTGAAAATAAGATTATCTTGGTATTTCTTTGATCCTTTACTATACAATGCAGTGTTTTTTATTACCATAAAGGTCAAGGCTTTTGCAAACATGATTGAGAAAGGAGAAAAGGCATATAACAACTATTTTCCCATCAGAGACAAGTCACTAATCTTGTCGGCTTGTGAAGGGTCAAAAAGAGAAGATCATGCTATAAGACATGATTGTGCCTTAAAGGCTCAATAGCAGCCAAAGGTAAATAATGCAGATGTTAAAATGCATTTAAATTAAATCATACCTTTTAAAAGTATCTTAACAATGGTTTTTAGTTTGACTGATTTTGAAGAAAACATTGGGGTACTCTCATAGCAATGGCATTGTATGTGTTGTCATTTGAAAACTTTGACATTTTATGACATGTCTGTTATTACTGAAGATGTTTGCTTCAAACTTTGACAAGTTGTTAATTATCAAAAGGGGAACCATACAACAAGAGCAGGTGACCATCAAAGTATTTTTGACTGATTTATGCCCCTTTTTTGACTTAGAATTTTTTACTGAAAATCAGGCATCTGCAGAGGAGCATTAATTGAAACCTGCATGTGGTGCTATTGTTATTTCTTTTAACCCTTTCCCAAACAAGCCCTGGTTTTCACGTGTCTGCAGTACAAGTCTTTTGAAAACACTGTGGGAAAAGGAGAAATTGCTCATAATGAGCAATTTCTCCTTTTCCCACAGTGTTTTCTACCCTTTTTGATAACTTTCTGCCGTTTTCATTAAATTTAAAATTGTCGTCTGCAAACTCTTTCAATTTGGACCAGTCCAAAATTTGTCGTTTGGGAAAGGGTTAAATGGTATGATAAAAATTTAAATACATTTCAACATACACATTTACTTATGTAGGGAACTTCAACAAATACTAAATACTAATGGATTTTGTAAAAAAGAAATCACAAGAGATTTTATGCCTTGGAATCCTAATTGCATGAAGATGAAATTGAAAAGCAAATGATTTATCCATTCTGTTAATAAAACTTGCTGCAGCACATAGACACAAGATCAGATTGCACAAATTGTGTTGTCTGATTTTTGAGTTAGACCATCTGCAAACAGCTACTCCTAGCTTCCCAAGGGTTTTTTTTCCCACATTGTTTTCTACCCTGTAAAAGACATTTTATGTTTTGAGTAATATTTAACTCTTTACCAAACAGCAATATTTTGGAGTCATCGAAATTGATAGCATTTGCAGATGACAATTCAAATGTGTATTTATACTTTTTGGTTGGGAAAGGGTAGAAAGCATTGTGGGAAATGGAGAAAATGCTAGTTACCAGCATTTTCTCCTTTTCCCACAATGTTTTCAAAAGTCTTTTTCCTCAGGGTCGTCAAAACTTGGGATTGTGTGGTGAAGGGTTGAATTGTTGTCTGCAGATGCTTTCAGTTTGGACAAATCTAAAATTTTGTTGTCTGGTAAAGGGTCAAAGGTTCAATAGAGGCCAAAAGTAAAAAATTCCTGTGTTGAAATGCATTTGTTTTAAATTTAGATCATCCCATTCTAAAGTATGGTTATATTGTGAAGATGGTAATCTATTATTGTGCGGTTGGTCCAAGTGTTAGTCATGGGCAGAAAAATGAAATTTAAAACCATGTAAAAACTAAACAAAAGATAGAGCAACCTGGCAACTTTTAAAACCTAGTTTTGAAATTAATTTTTCTGCCTGTGACTAATACTTGGACCGAGCAGTTTGTCAATGACAGATTGTCATCTTCACAATGATTTTCAAACTTTTAATTTATTTTGATTTAAATTTAAATGGATTTTAACACCTGCATTGTTTACTTTTGGCAGCTATTGGGCCTTTAAAGGGGAAGAAGTGTTGATGAATCATATTTGATATATTAACTGTTATGTGATATAGAACTGTGTAAATGAAATGTGTACATGAATTGGGTCATTATTGGGCTGTGAAATAAGTAAATAATTATGTCATTTAGTCGTAATATTTGTATATGTGTCAGATTTAGGATGTTTTTAGTGAGTTTGTAACTTTAATTATGATTATAGATTATTATTACAATTATGTTGTTATTTATGTTAAGTTGATATCCTTTTTGCCGGGCTGTCGTATGTGTCAACCAGTTAACTCTTTACCACACAATCCCGACTTTTAACAATCCTGAGAAAGAAAGCTGTTGAAAACATGGTGGGAAAAGGAGAAAATGCTGGTTACCAGCATTTTCTCCTTTTCCCACAATATTTTCTACCCTTCCCAAAACAAATTTCAATTTTTGAGTCACATTTATTTTGTCGTCTGCAAATGCTTTCAATTTGGACTGGTCTAAAATTTTGTCGTTTGTTAAAGAGTTAACCCATTATCGATCAAACGTAACTCTTTACCAAATGTTAAAATTTTAGACTTGTCCAAATTGAAAGCATTTGCAGATTACAAATTTGATTTGTCCCATGTAATAATTTCAATTTTTTAAAGGATAGAAAAAATTGTGGGAAAAGGAGAAAATGCTGGTTACCAGCATTTTCTCCTTTTCCAACAATATTTTCTAAAGCCCTGCTCCACTGGTTCGTTCAAACACAAGGCTGTTTGGTAAACAGTTAAATCTAGAACTACCAAAAATTCTAGACAAATATCACAAAGGTGGAATTACACAGCAAGCATGAAAAACAGAGATTTTACTCGCAAGTTACATGCTACTGTGTTTTTTTTTTTCCACAATGTTATTATAACCCTTTACCACACAATCCTTTGATTTAGCGAGCATGAGAAAGATGTCCATTGAAAACATTGTGGGTAGAGGAGAACATGCTTGTAACCAGCATTTTTCCATTTCCCACAATGTTTTCTACCTTGTCACAAGACCAAATCCTCCCACAATGCTTTCTATCCTTATACAGGACAAATCTTTTCATTTGAGTCAAATTGATTTGTTGTCTGCAAACCCTTTCAGTTTGAGCATGTCTGAAACTTTATCGTTTGGTCACAGGTGAATTGTAGATAGTGTTGGTAGTTTTTGTGTGGTAACCTACTTAACCCTTTACCACACAATCCCAACTTTTAACGACCCTGAAAAAGAAGGCTTTTGAAAACATTGTGGGAAAGGGAGAAAATGCTGGTAACCAGCATTTTCTCCTTTTCCCACAATGTTTTCTGCCCTATCAAAGATAGAAATCATAATTATAGCAACATTTAATTTGTCGTCTGCAAATGATTTGAGTTTGGTCGTGTCAAATATTTTGTGGTTTGGTAAAGAGTTAAAGCAATTTCTCCATTTCTTCTTTGGGACATTTGATAGTTACTTTTGGGTAGATCAAAAATAAACTGTGTGACTGTGTGTTAAATAGGAATTTCATGACATGAAAACAATTTATGTCTAGAGAAGTATTGTGTATTACCGACCCTTTTAGATTGACCCTTGGATGTTGATGTACTGTTCATACATTAACCCTGTACCAAATGACAAAATTTTAGACTTGTCCAGATTGAAAGCATTTGCACATGACAGAAAAGAAACTGTGACTCAAAATCGAAGTTTGCTTTTTGTAGGGTAGAAAACATTGGTGGAAAGGGAGAAAATGCTGGTTAGGATCATTTTTTTTTTTTTTTATCTTAACCCTTTCCCAAACCAGCCCTGGTTTTCACGTGTCTGCAGTACAAGTCTTTTGAAAACACGGTGGGAAAAGGAGAAATTGCTCGTAACGAGTAATTTCTCCTTTTCCCACAGTGTTTTCTACCCTTTTTGAGACCTTTCTGCCATTTTCATCAAATTTAAAATTGTTGTCTGCAAACTCTTTCAATTTGGACCAGTCCAAAATTTGTTGTTTGGAAAAAGGTTAACTAGCATTTTTTCCTATTTCCAAAATGTTTTCAAAAGTCTTCTTCCCCAGAGTTGTTAGAATTCGGGATGATTTTGTAAGTAAGATCAGTAGAAGTCAAGCTTTGAACAAAGAAAAAATGTGACTTATCTTTTCTTAACCCTTTTCCACACAATCCCGAGTTTTAACAACCCTGAGGAAGGATCCTTTTGAAAACATTGTGGGAAAAGGAGAAAATGCTGGTAACCAGCATTTTCTCATTTTCCCACAATGTTTTCTACCCTGACAAAGACAAATTTCTTCATTTGAGTCACATTTAAATTGTTGGCTGCAAATGCTTTTAGTTTGGACAGATGTACATTTTTGTCTTGAGGTAAAGAGTTAAGCCACTTTTCTGGAATAAATAGTGTTTCAACAAGCTCAAAATAGTTTTTACATGCTAGAAAATGCAAATAAGTGCACAACACTAAGCTGCAAAAGGTTGTGCCTAAAATTTCCTACTCACAGATTATCTACTGCCATCCCATAAATTTTCACATTGTATTCTGATATCTCAAGTACAGTAAAACCTCTCCTCACGACCACCCCAGTAATACGAGCAACCCGCTATTATGAACGATTTTTGTCAGAACGGAATTTTTCCTTCTGCATAATAAATGACCACGACCCCGGAAATACGGGCACCCCGCTATTCCGAAATTACGACCACCATTTTCAGTACCAATGAGAAATTACCAATAGACTTTAACCCTGTGAAACGACCACTAATTTTCACATTTTTTTTTTTACGACCAGCTAATTTTCACACGTCCATAATCGCGAACTGGAGGCCGTGCTTCATGTACAAATATTCTTGGGTCCGATGGAGTAGACAATCAATTAGCGATCTTTTGTTTATCTGTTGAGTATAGTAACGTACAGTAACATAATCATGCTAATTGATCAAGGTGTTACCTTACATAATCAAATGATCAATTAATTGATGGTAATTAATTCGGCTTTTGTTCGGTAATCAGGCGTTTATCACACATTGCTGACACGGGTGAAAAACATGTCGACATCCGGGTATTTACGATTTGTTTTGTACATCTAGCTTTTGTAATTTGAGACACTTGGGTTAATATCTAGCGATCGGGATGGGATAATTATTTGTTTTTTGTTACACATTAAAACCATACTTATATCGTAGAGAATATGCGATTTGTGAACTGATGAACACTTCAACTTTGCGATCGACGATTAGTAGGACTGTTCGAATATTCAACTCGAATCAAATTGGGGAAAAAAACGTCAGGCTCTTCAATAATATTCAAAATTCTTTGTTTAAAAATGAAAATGAGCATGTGGAGTAGGAGTTCTTGAGACTACACAAAATAAAAAAACGCAGATTAAAACAGGGAATATGACAAGTTCTGTTAGTTACATTAAATTATATAGTCTTTAAGTTCAGATTCTTAATTAATGTACATATCTTGCTGTAAGAGTTTAAATAGGCAATTATGAATGGACATGCACTGCCATGTGGATCTATTCATAAAATTCAAACAGCGTAATAACTTTTCAATAAACATGAACGTTTTCTTGTTGTCATTTAGATGTGTGGACATAGGCTTCCCTGACTAAAATACTTATACATTACTTGGAACATAATTTAAATCTACATAATTCTACACAGAGTCCGGATTTGATTCAAAATCTAGGTGGGTGAAACCCGGAAATCAGACCACCCCGCTAATAAGACCAATTTTCAAAAGTACCACAGGTGGTCTTGATAGAGGGGTTTTACTGTAATTGCTTGACATTCAGGAAGAAAGGCATACAGAATTTTACTGTTACCACACAATCTCAAGTTTAACGACCCTGAGAAAGAAAGCTTTTGGGTAAAGGAGAAAATGATGGTAACCATCGTTTTCTCCTTTTCTCACAATGTTTTCTAACCTTTCAAAGACAAATCCAATAACTTGAGTCCTACTGAATTTGTCATCTGTAAATGCTTTCAAGTTGGACAGGTATAACATACTGTCATTTAGTAAAGAGTTCAAGATTTAGACCGAGTGTTTCTGTGGACTTAGAAACTGTAGAATGATTAATGCTATACAAAATAATCTCAGTTTTGATGACCTTAAGGAAGACGGCTGAAAACTGTGTGGTAGGAAGGATTAAATGCTGTTGACCAGCATTATCTCCTATTCTCATAATATTCCTACACTTTCAGAGACAAATTTCATCATTTTAGCCACATTTAATTTGTCTTTTCCAAATGGATTCAGTTTTTATGAGCCAAAAATTTTGTTGTTTGGTAAAGAGTTATATGTCAGCAGATAAAATCTCTATTCTTGTAGTATTAACTCTTTACCAGCCAACAAAATTTTAGGCTTACCCAAATTGAAAGCATTTGCAGCCGACAAATCTAATGTGGTTCAAATGATTTGATTTGTCTGGGAAAGGTCAGAAAACTTTGTGGGAAAATCAAAAGGCTTCTTCCTCGGGGTCGTTTAACCCTTTTCCAAATGATAAATTTTAGACTGGTCCAAATTGAAAGAGTTTGCAGACGACAATTTTAAATATGATGAAAATGGCAGAAAGTTCTGAAAAAGGGTAGGAAAAAATGTGGGAAAAGGAGAAATTGCTCGTTACGAGCAATTTCTCCTTTTCCCACAGTGTTTTCAAAAGACTTGTACTGCAGACACGTGAAAACCAGGGCTTGTTTGGGAAAGGGTTAAACTCAAATTGTGTAGTGAAAGGTTAAGGACTCATTTCCTTTTTTTAGTTGTGTAGAAAATTTATATCGTTGTCCATAACTCAGGAATCATATAGATCATATGATCCCTGCTGTCACAAGAACAAAGACATAATTTACAAATATTGGAGTTCAGACATAAAATTTGTGGTGGTGTCAATACAGATACAAAACAGAAAACCGTCATCATATTGTAACCATACAGTTTATACTACAGTTTTTGATACTCAAACATTAGTTTTATCATGTATATGATAATCACTTTATTTTGATATATGTTAGTTCTTTGGGATGATGACCGAACATACAAAAAAGCATTCATATATTGCCTAAATGGGTTGATAATAAGCATTCGAGCCACTGCCTGGGAAAAGGGGGTTTAATGCATCACACCAAACATACCAAGCAAGTCATCTCATAATTATGGATCAATAAAATTCATGTCGAAAAACTGACGGCGTTCTGAGGTAGCTGGGTCCGTTGACATGCAGCAAATTTACCAAATGCAGCAAGTTTCAACAGAGGTCAGCATGCATGAATTGTGCAGCTTGACCTTGGTCAATACGGTTTGAAGATGCATTAAGCCCCCTTTTCACAGAGCATGGCCCATTCATATATTGCCTACATGGGCTGATAACAAGGGTTTTTCTGTAGAAATTTATTATCATAGATCCATTTTCATGAACTGTTTTTTTGAATCACTAGGGAAGTGCAAAGTAAAATAAGCAAAGCACTTTTCTTACTGTGTAACTACCTCTTTAACTCTGTACCAAACGACAAAATTGTAGACTTGTCCATATTGAAAGCATTTGCAGACGACAAAATAGATGTGACTCAGAAATTAAAACTTGTTTTGAGAAGGGTAGAAAACATTGTGGGAAAAGGAGAAAATGCTGGTTACCGGCATTTTCTCCTTTTCCCACAATGTTTTCAAAAGCTTTCTTTCTCAGGGTCGGTAAAAGTCGGGATTGTGTGGTAAAGAGTTAACTCTTTACCAAACGACCTCCCAAAATTGAAAGCATTTGCAGACGACAAATTAAATGTGGCTCAAATATAAGGGATTTGTCTTTTTAGTGCAGAAAACATCGTGGGAAAAGAATAAAATGCTGGTTACCTGCATTTTCTCCTTTTCCTGCATTGTTTTCAAAAAAAACTGTTTCCTTAGGGTCCTTTAAGGGTGGGACTGTTTGGTATGGGTTAAGCAGTGGAGTCAAGATTTTTTTTTTTTCCCCAAATTTAACATTTTTTTTTTAACAGAGACCTTGACAATAACTTAAGGTCAAGGTCGCCGTGAAATTAGATGGGAATGTCTTTATGAAACTGCAAGATTTTAGACTCAACCGAATGGAAGGCAAAAGTAGATGACAAATTCAGTGGAGCTTAAGAGTTGATTTCTGTCTTTGGAATGGCAGAAAGCATTTTGGGGAAAAAAAAAATATATTGGTTATCTTTATTTTCTCCTTTTTCCACAATGTTTTAAAAGCCACTTTGTTAGGGTTGTTCTAATGCAAGATTGTTCGGTAGAGGGTCAATCCTTTACCACACAATCCCTAGTTGTAACGCCCCTGAGGAAAAAGCCTTTTGAAAACATTGTGGCAAATAGAAAATGCTGTTTACCAGCATTTCTCCTTTTCCCATAATGTTTTCTGCCTATCCCAACACAAATTTCAATTTTTGAGTCACGTTTATTTTGTTGTCTGCAAATGCTTTTAATTTGGACAAGTCTACATTTTTGTTGTTTGGTAAAGAGTTAGTAAGTATTTATTCACAATGCATTTGAGATGGGAGGAGTGTATATTTATATGAGCCATGCTCTGGCAAAAGGGGTTTTGATGCATCTCTGTGATGCGTCAAACCAAGCGAGTCATCGCTTTACTATGGATCCATAAAATCCATTTTGTCTAATAGACAACTGAACCATGAGGTAAACAGGTCCTTTGAGCAGCAGAGAATTGACCAATAGCAAAAAAGGTCAGCCTGCACGGAGTGTGCAGGCTGACCTTGGTCGATGGTTTTTGCAGATGCATTAAACCCCCTTTTCACAGAGCCTGGCTCGTGTACTTTTTTTCATACTTTATATTTGACTCCATGACACCTTGAGATTTCATCCGATTTATTTATTTGAATGGAAAAGCCATTTATTTATTTTAGGAAAACGTGTATTCATTTTTACAGTGATTAACTGTATACCACACAATCCCAAGTTTTAACGACCTTAATGAATCAACTTTCGAAAACATTGTGGGAAAAGGAGAAAATGCTGATAACCAGCATTTTATCCTTTTCCCACAAAGTTTTCTACACTTTCACAGACACTTACTATCATTTAAACTAGATTTTATATGTCTTCTACAACTGCTTTCAATTTGGACCAGACTAAAATTTTGTCGTTTTGTAAGGAATAAATTCATGTATATAATCCCTGTAAGTTGACAAAAATCCCAGACAATTTAACTGAAATGGTCTTTTTTGTCAGAATGTTGTACAAAGAAAAGTGAATTGTAGATTAGAGATCAGACTGCACATTTTGTATGTTCTGATCCTGTACTCACTTACTGCAAAAACTGGTACGAGGGGTGTTCAAATATGAATGCATCTAAGCACCTTAAATTTGACTCTGGAATTCATTTTCTGTCAACTCTATTTCAACGTATGTAAACCATTAGTTTCAGTCATTGTCTTTTGTACGAGGTGCAAGACTTTCTGAAGCAGGAAAGAGTCGTTGTGCTCCCCCACCCTCCGTATTCACCTGACTTTGCCCCTTGTGACTTCTTTTTGTTTCCAAAGCTAAAAAAAATACCTTTCAGGTTGAAAATTTGTTCAGCACAAACACCTCGGTTCTGCAATATTCCAGTGTTTTCATAGTGTTTTCATAGCATACCTAAAAAAGACTATGATGATGCCTTCAAAGATTGGACCTGGAGACGGAGACTTTACTATGCTGTTGGACGTGAATACTTTGAGGGAACAAAATGAAAATTTCAGTGAAACCTGTGAAGAAATAAATATCAGGTGCTTAGATTGCTTACATGCGTTCATATTTGAACACTCCTCATATCTGTATGCTCAGTGCTGGAGAGATTCACCCCACAGATCATATTTATTTGTCGGTGGTATTACTGTTGACTTCTTTTGTCCCAAAATATTTGGCCTGCAAAGTGATTGTCTTCCTATAGAATTTCATCTAGAAGTAAAACTTGGAACTTTTAAATCCATTATGGACAAATTTTGAATTTTTTTTTTTTTTTAATTCCTAGGGCACCATATAAACTATTCCGTTAAGTCTTTACCACATGGGCAAAATACGGACTTGTCCAAAATAAAAGCATTTGCAGACAAGTAAGTAAATTTAGCTCAAAAATTAAAATTTGTCTTTTGAATGGTAGCAGCCATTGTGGGAAAAGGAGAAAATGCTGATTATCAGCATTTTCTCCTTTTCCCACGATGTTTTTAAAAGCCTTCTATCGAAAGGTCGTAAGAACTGGGGATTGTCGTGTTAGGGCTTAACCCTTTCCCAAACAAGCCCTGGTTTTCACGTGTCTGCAGTACAAGTCTTTTGAAAACACTGTGGGAAAAGGAGAAATTGCTCGTAACGAGCAATTTCTCCTTTTCCCACAGTGTTTTCTACCCGTTTTGAGAACTTTCTGCCATTTTCATCAAATTTAAAATTGTCGTCTGCAAACTCTTTCAATTTGGACCAGTCCAAAATTTGTCGTTTGGGAAAGGGCTTAAGTACGAGTTTTTGGACTGTTTGCTCACTGTTTGTATCCTTGTGTGCAATTATGGTTTATCCAAAACTTGGTACCGAAGTGCAGTTTTGGGCACGTATTAGTGAAAAATATTGATACTGGTCTTTCTATTTATTATTACATGTAAATATTGGCTGGGAAGTTGAACTTGTGACATCCAAAAACAAATTTTGCAGCAGACGACTTTAACTCTTTACCAAATGACAGTATTTTAGACAAGTCCAAATTGAAAGTATTTGCAGACGACAAAATAAAGGTGACCCAAAAATTGAAATTTGTGTTGGGAAGGATAGAAAATATTGTTGGAAAAGGAGAAAATGCTGGTTACCAGCATTTTCTCCTTTTCCCACAATGTTTTCAAAAGGCTTCTTTCTCAGGGTCGGTAAAAGTCGGGATTGTGTGGTAAAGTGTTGAAATATGGATGATTTGTATGTACAATTAACTTAAGTTCAGGATTAACCCCTTTCCAACAATCACAAGTTTTAATGACCCTGAGGAAGACATGTTTTTAAATCACTTTGTTGGAAAAGGAGAAAATAATGATTACCAGCAGTTTCTCCTTTTCCCATAGTGTCTTCTACTCGTCCAGAAACAGATTTCAATTTATAAGTTGCATTTATTTTGTTGTCGGCAAATGATTTCAATTTGGACTACTGTAAAATTTTGTCATTTGGTAAAGGGAAAATGAATGAATTTTTGTTTAACTCTTTACCAAACAACAAAATTTTAGACTGGTCCAAATTGAAAGCATATGCAGACAACAAAGTAAATGTGACTGAAAAACTGAAATTTGTTTTAGGAAGGGTAGAAAACATTGTGGCAAAAGGAGAAAATTATGGTAACCGGCTTACAATCTTCTTCCTCAGTGTGGTTAAAAGTCGGGATTGTGTGGTAAAGTGTTAAAAATTTATGCAAAAGGTGAAGTTGCCCTGTATGAGCAATTTCTCCTTTACCACCAAGTTTTCAAAGGCAGTCTGCTGCAAAACAGAAAAATTCATCTGCAGCTGGTAATGTTCTAAATGAAGATTTCCCAAGCTATCCCGGCATTTTAACCCTTTACCACACAACAAAAGTTTGGACTTGTCCAAATCAAAATCATTTGCAGACAACAAATTATATATTGCAGAAATGGCGGGATTAAGCCTGTAAAGGATAGAAAATGTTGTGGAAAAAGGAGAAAATGCTGGTTACCAGCATTTTCTCCTTTTCCCACAATGTTTTGAAAAGCCTTCTTGTTCAGGGTTGATAAAACTCAGGATTGTGTGATAAAGGGTTATTTGCTGTCCATGTGTAAATAATATCATGTCATGATGAAGTTTTGCACAACTAATATTTTAGTATCTTGGTTTCAGTTTTTTCATGTCGTATGTAGACATGTTTGTCGATTTGCATGTTGGAATGGAAAGTTTTAACCTTTGATCAAAGTTGTCCACCTATCCGTCCTCTCTTTCTATCTTTCTCTGAATGAAATCTCTTGTACATTTAATAAATGTTTGATTATTTCTTTATATTTCATCTTTAAATTGTAACAAACTGTGAAAATTAGAAAAAAGAATGTATCAAATTTTTATATGCTATGATTTAAAGAAAACTCCTAGTTCATTCATGAACATGTGCTGGTCAAATAGAAAAGTAATGGTGTCTGATTTTCATAGACTGAAAGCCCAGGCACAGTTTGTTTTTTTTCCGTAGGCAAAAAACATGTATGTCATAGCCGCTTGGAAAAACTTCAGCCCCCATGGAAGGTTACTACAGTATAACATGCATAGTATTTTGTATTAACCCTTTACAACACAATCCCGGGTCTTAACGATCCTGAAGAAAAAGCCTTTTAAAAACATTGTGGGAAAAGGAGAAAATGCTGGTAACCAGCATTTTCTCCTATTCCCACAATGTTTTCTACCCTATTATGGACAAATTTTGTCATTTGGACCACTTTTTATTTGTCGTCTGCGAATGCTTTCAATTTGGACTAGTCTAAAATTTTGTTGTTTGGTAAAGACTTAATTTGTGCTGATCAATTTGAAAAATTCTATTGTCTCAATTTCATAGGCTGGGAGCCTTGATCCAGATAATTTTCCGAGGAGACACTTGTTTTCTTTTCCAAAGTGTAACCTGCTCTGCAGAACTGCAGCAGACAATGTCAACCCTTTACCACACAACAAAATTCTAGACTTGTCCAAATTGAAAGCATTTGCAGACGATAAGTTTTATGTGCCTCAAATGATCGGATTTCTTTCTGAAAGGTTAGAAAACGTCATGATACGGTAGGTTTAGTTCTAGTATACACCTTTAACCCTTTACCAAACGATAAATTTTAGACTGGTCCAAATTGAAAGAGTTTGCAGACGACAATTTTAAATTTGATGAAAATGACAGAAAGTTCTCCAAAAGGTTAGAAAACACTGTGGGAAAAGGAGAAATTGCTCGTTATGAGCAATTTCTCCTTTTCCCACAGTGTTTTCAAAAGACTTGTACTGCAGACACGTGAAAACCAGGGATTGTTTGGGAAAGGGTTAACCCTTTACCACACAATCATGAGTTTTGAAAGAAAGCTTCAGAACACATTTGGGAAAAGAAGAAAATGCTGGAAACCAACATTTCTTTTTGTCCAGCAATGTTTTCTAACTTTCCAAAAATAATTTCACTTTTGATGTCATATTTATTTTGTCATCTGCAAATGCTTTCAACTTGGACAAGTCTTAAATTTTGTCTATAGGTAAAGAGTTAAAAATTATATTTACATATTTTCTCAAGGTTTTCATGAAGAATAAAGCAAATTCTTTTGGGCAAAAAGATGTTTGTTGTAACAAATTTTACTGTTGTAAAACCTTTATTTAATCTCCGTCATTGCAACTCTTTGGGCCTTCATAATTAAGGTTGTATTCAGGCATAAAATGCTGAAAATAAAAGATGATAAAATAAGAAAGTTGGTTTGGCATGTTTTGAAAAACTCTTGTCAGAAAAGAAGTTTTTGCTAAAAAATAGAACTCTTGAAAAAGAAAAGGCCCATATGTTGGAATTTGTGATTCAAAGCATAGAAAACACTTTGTGGGAAAAGGAGAAAATGCTGGTTGTCAGCAGTTTCTCCTTTTCCCTCAGTGTTTTCAAAAAGCTTCTTGAGGTTTGTTAACCCTTTACCAAACAATCCCGGGTTTTTAACGTCTCTGAAAACATTGTGGGAAAAGGAGAAAATGCTGGTAACCAGCAATGTTTTCTACCCTTCCCAATACAAATTTCAGTTTTTGAGTCACATTAAGTTTGTCATCTGCAAATGCTTTCAATTTGGACGAGTCTAAAATTTTGTCATTTGGTCAAGAGTTAAAACACAGGATTGTGTAATAAAGAGTTTAACAAATGATATACAAACTATATAGCACTGTATTGTGACACAGCTTTAACTCGTCACTACTTTATTTCCGTGACTGTGTTCGGTTTTCCGATATTTGCTTACTGATCTTGTCGCCGTGTCCATGGTGTAGAGGTAAAATACCTGGACACATGATCCCGAAGTAAACGTCCTGTAAAATCATAAATTTATCGAAGATCTATAAATAGTTCGCATAAAAACACGAAATATTCAGTAACTGACAAGTTAAAGCAGTTTCACTGTATGTCACATTTACATATTTGTAAACGACGGGGTTTTAGGTTTGTTTTTCAATTGCGCTGCTGGTTGCAAGGGAATGCCCTTGGACAAACGAACTATAAAGCTTAACCCATCACCACACAATTCCAGGTTTTGATAACCATTATTTCATAGGCTTTGGAAAACATGGGAAAAGGAGAAAATGGTGGTTACCAAAATTTGGTCTTACTATTTTGAGAAATAGTGGACATACCCATCTAACTCTTTCGCTGCAAACTAAACGAAGCCGACTTTTCTCGATGCCTATAAGTACCTCTTTCTTTTCAACTGAACCTTTTTTTATTTAAATGAAGATTAGCATCAGTTTGCAGACGGTGTAGATCAAAGATCAGACTGCACATTTTGTGCAGTCTGATCTTGATCTATGCCATCTGCAAAAGCTGTCAAAGGTGACGTTGGCAGTGAAAGAGTTAAGATTAGATCTTTTAGGTTAGATTATGATATAGTAAATATACACTGCCCTAAAATTCTTAATGTTTATCAAATTTTGTGAAATTTGAATACATGTATAAAAATTGTAAGGGACTTGTGAATTTCTCTTTTTGTTTTTCTTTGAATATTTAGAAACTTGCGAAGGCTGTGTTATTTTACCACACCGTCATTAACACTTTGGATTGTGTGGTAAAAGATTAAAATGCAGCCAGTGGCTTGAAAAGAATATTGTGTAAAGCACTGATAAAGGAAACTCCAGGAATGCAGGGCAGCGGTGAAATGACTGAAATAATGTTGAAAACCGAATTAAACACCAAGCAAACAAGCCCACTATATATTTCACACACTCAGGTATTGCTTATCATAGGGCACACTGCTTTAAACTATTTCAATGCGTGTAACATTGAGTTTTTCCAAGGTTTAACCCCTTTTCCACATACCCTCCCTCCCCCAGTTTTAACGACCCTGAAGGAAGGAGGGGCTTTTGAAAACACCGTGGGAAAAGGAGAAAATGCTGGTAACCAGTATTTTCTCCTTTTCCCACAATGCTTTTTTACCCTATCAAGGACAGAAATCATCATTTGAGCTACATCATTTGTTTTGTCGTCTGCACATGCTATCAGTTTGAAGAAATCCAAAGTATTGTCATTTGGTAAAGAGAAGGTGGCCACAAGTATTCTGGCTTCAAGATGGAGATGGAGAAATTGCTTTGTATCACAGACCAACGTATCTAACTCTAAACCATACTACAAAATTTTGGACTTGTCCAAATCTAAAGCATTGGCAGACCAAAACGATAATATTGAATAAATGGTGAAATTTGTCCTTGAAAGGCAGAAAACATTGTCGAGGATTTTGCAGAGGGAAAATAGAATATTGCTAAAATGGTAGGATTGGTTATTGAAAGGTAGAAAACATTGTGGTAAGAGGAGAAAATGGTGGTTACCAGCATTTTCTACTTTTTGCTCAATGTTTTCAAGAGCCTTTTTTCTGAAGATCATTAACACTTGATTTTCATGGTAAGAGGTTTAGCCCTTTCCCAAACAAGCCCTGGTTTTCACGTGTCTGCAGTACAAGTCTTTTGAAAACACTGTGGGAACAGGAGAAATTGCTCGTAACAAGCAATTTCTCCTTTTCCAACAATGTTTTCTACCCTTTTTGAGAACTTTCTGCCATTTTCATCAAATTTAAAATTGTCGTCTGCAAACACTTTCCCTTTGGACCAGTCCAAGATTTGTCGTTTGGGAAAGGGTTAAAAAAGTATAGAAATGGTGTAGTTAGGGTCAGCTTATTACCAGTGAAACAGTATGGCTGCAGACAACATGCTCATAAAATAAATATATGGAACATAAACTTTTTATCCGACTCCAAAAGTGTAGATTTGAGCCATGTTCTGCCAGAAGGGGACAGGATTCATTCCTCTCTCACCGCTGACCATTGTTTTGACAATGGTTATGTGGGAAAGCAGCCAGTGGCTTGGAAAGAATATTGTGTGGAGTACTCCAGGAAAGCATGGATAGGTGCACTGGCCACAGTGATATTACTGAAATAATGTTGAAAACAGCATTAAACACAATACAATCGATCAATCAAAACCAGGTAAGACTGTGCAAGCTGACCTGGGTTGATACTTTTCACAGTTGCATTTAGCCCCCTTTTCACAGGGCATGGCTCATTTATAAATGAACTATCACACGGAAATCAAATGAAGCAACTTGTCTTTGAACTAGTAGAAAACAATGTGGGAAAAGAATATCCTGGTTATTAGCATTTATCTTTCTCCTATTCCAACAATGTTTACAAAGGCCTTTTTCCTCAGTGTCATTAAAATGAGGGTTAATTTGGGTGTGGCATATGAAAACATGAATTTGAAAGTATGAGATCAAGACGGGAAATTGCTACTTTTAATCAATTTCAATATATGCTACAATGTTTTAATGTTCAAACAAGAAAATGAAATTCTTCTGCAAGGGGTTATAGGTTTAACCCTTTCCCAAATGATAAATTTTAGACTGGTCCAAATTGAAAGAGTTTGCAGACGACAATTTTAAATTTGATGAAAATAGCAGAAAGTTCTCAAAAAGGGTAGAAAACACTGTGAGAAAGGGAGAAATTGCTCGTTACGAGCAATTTCTCCTTTTCCCACAGTGTTTTAAAAAGACTTGTACTGCAGACACATGAAAACCAGGGCTTGTTTGGGAAAGGGTTAACATGCTCAGATGACTGTAGTACAGTAAAAACCTGTCTGTTGTGCCCACCTGCATTGAGCAGCCAATCTATATTAACTCTTTACTAAACACAAAAAAATTTTGACTTGTCCAAATCAAAAGCATTTGCAGATTACAAATTCAGGGTAACTTAAGGAGAGAGATTTGTCTTTGAAAGGGTGGAAAACAATGTGGAAAAAGGAGAAAATACTTGTTACCTACATTTTCTCCTTTTCCCACTGTGTTTTTAAAAGCCAGTTTCTTCAGTGTTGTTAAAAGTCAGGATTGTTTGATGGAGGCTAGCAAGAGCAGACAGATATGTTAAAAAGTACTTGCACCATTATTTCAAAAGCCTTCTTCCTCAGGTCTGTTAACCCTTTACCACAAACTCCCAACTTTTAACAACCCTTAGGAAGAAGCCCTTATGAAAACATTGTAGGGAAAGGAGAAAATGCTTGTAGCCAGAATTTTCTCCATTTCCCACAATGTTTTCTATCAGTATCAAATAAAAATCACATCATTTGAGCCACCCTGAAATTGTCGTCTGCAAATGCTTTCAATTTTGATGGGGATAAATTTTTGTTGTGTGGTAAAGAGTTAAAAGTCAAGATTGTTTTGTAATGGCTTAACCCTTTCCCAAATGACAAATTTTGGACCGGTCCAAATTGAAAGAGTTTGCAGACCACAATTTTAAATTTGATGAAAATGGCAGAAAGTTATCAAAAAGGGTAGAAAACACTGTGGGAAAAGGAGAAATTGCTCGTTACGAGCAATTTCTCCTTTTCCCACAGTGTTTTCAAAAGACTTGTACTGCAGACACTTGAAAACCAGGGCTTGTTTGGGAAAAGGTTAATACAGGATGGACTGTACAGACAAGGCCATTAAAGTTTGGAATCGTTACATCATGAGAGTGGCTTTTGATTCTGAATATGGCAGCTGACATTTTGAAATTGAATATTTATTTAAATATCTTAATTGTTCACGGAATCTGTTTTGCCAAGACTATTTATTTGTCCCATTCTGTTGCATGGGATTTATTTTTATTAACCCTTTACCAGGTGACGAAATTTTGGACTTTATTAAAAACACTTGCAGGTAACAAGTGGCTCAGATTTTAAAATTTGTGTGTGACAGGGTTGAAAACATTGTGGGAAAAGGAGAGAATGCTGGTTACCAGCATTTTCTCTTTTTCACCCCCAATGCTTTCAAAAGCCTTCTTCCATAGGGTTAACTCTTACCCAAACCACAAAATTTTAGACTGGGCCAGTTCGAAAGCATTTGCGGACGACAATTTAAATGTGCTAAAATGATGAAATATATTTTTAATGTGATAGAAAACATTGTGGGAAAAGGAAGAAATTCTGGTTACCAGCATTTTCTCCTTTTCCAACTGAGTTTTCAAAAGCCTTCCCTGTTAGGGTCGTTAAAACTGGGGATTGTGTGGTAAAGAGGTAAACTCAGGATTATGTGGTAAAGGGTTCCACATTGTTTCACCCCCTTCTCCTTTTAAACTTATTGCCTCCAATCCCATTTTTTAACTGGAAGAAGGCTTTTGAAAGGAAATAAAAAACAGCACTTTCACCTTTTCCTTGAATGTTTTCCACCCTGTCAATAGGCAATCCCATCATTTAATTAACCCTTTACCACACAATCCCGACTTTTAATGACCCTGAGGAAGATGGCTTTTGAAAACATTGTGGGAAAAGGAGAAAATGCTGGTTACCAGCATTTTCTCCTTTTCCCACAATGTTTTCTAAGCTCTCAGTGACCAGTATTGTCATTTGAGCCACCTTTAATTTGTCGTCTGCAAATGCTTTCAATTTGGACATGCTTTCAATTTTGTTGTTTGGTAAAGAGTTAAGCCACATATAATTTGTTTTCTGCGAATATTTACCGCATTTACAGTTTAGAATCATCAATAACTTTGTCGTCTGATAATGAGTTTACGCATGTTTTGTATTTTCTGTTTTAACTCGATCATGTTTTGAGTATGATTATTCATTAATTTCACGACTTATTCTAATTTAACTCTTTACCACACAATCCCAACTTTTAACAAAGCAGCCTTCTGAAAACATTGTGGAAAAAGGAGAAAATGCTGTTAACCAGCATTTTCTCCTTTTCCCACAACATTTTCTGACCCATCATTGACAGAAATCATCATTTAGCGACAAATAATTTGTCGTCTGCAAATGCTTTCAATTTGGTTCTTTCCGAACTTTTGGTGTTTGGTAAAGAGTTAATTAAATGATCATGTGGTTAGTATGTAGAAATCATTATTAACCCTTTACCACACAGTCCCAACTTTTAACGACTCTGAGAAAGAAGCCTTTTGAAAACATTGTGGGAAAAGGAGAAAATGCTGGTAGCCAGCATTTTCTCCTTTTCCCACAATGTTTTCTACCCTACCCAAAACAAATGTCAATTTTTGAGCCAGATTTAAATTGTCGTCTGCTTAGGCACCAATTAGAACTTGTGTTACTTTCTGAATCTAGAATTAGATTAAGAATATTCTTAAGAATGATTGGTGAATACAGACCCTGGATTTGGTCCTTAACAGTTGCACTGGATTTTTGGGTATTTTGGTTGAAAAGCCATAGCAGTGCACAAGACTAGTACTTGTGAAGCCTAAGGCACATGAACAGATGGGTTAGCAGCGTGCAGAACCATTTCTTTACCAAACAACAAAATTGTGGACTCGACCAAATTGAAAGCATTTGCAGACGATGAATTAAATGTTGCTCAAACGATTATTTCTGTATTTGATAGAGTAGAAAACATTGTGGGTAAAGGAGAAAATGCTGGTTATCAGCATTTTCTTCTTTTCCTACAATGTTTTCAAAAGCCTTCTCTGTTAGGGTCATTAAAAACCAGGATTTTGTGGTAAGGAGTTGAACAATATTCCTAAACCATAAACATCCTTTCAAATTAATTTAGGGGTGTGCACCTCTAGTTTTATTACTCATTTGTATATAGAGTAACATTTATGTTTGTTCATGTCTGGAGGTATTATTTATTATTTTTGTGGTATAGAGTTAAATTTCAGTGATTTGAACAAATTTTCATTCACTAATTATTGTATCAAATTTGGTAAACCCTTTACCACACAAACCAGAGTGTTAACAACCCTGAGGAAAGAGGCTTCTGAAAATATTGTGGTTAATGGAGAAAATGCTAGTTACCAGTATTTTTCTCCTTTTCCCCCAATGTTTTCTACCCTGGACCTACACCAGTTCAAATCATTGAGATTTTCTCATACTTTGTTAACCCTTTCCCAAACGACAAATTTTGGATTAGTCCAAACTGAAAGAGTTTGCAGACGACAATTTTAAATTTAATGAAAATGGCAGAAAGGTCTCAAAACGGGTAGAAAACACTGTGGGAAAAGGAGAAATTGCTCGTTCTGAGCAATTTCTCCTTTTCCGACAGTGTTTTCAAAAGACTTGTACTGCAGACAAGTGAAAACCAGGGCTTGTTTGGGAAAGGGTTAATTGAAGTGCATTACTTGTTGTAACAAAATTTACTTGTATGCCCAGGAGTAAACTGAACTTCTCAGTAACATTTCCTTACAATTTACAAACACTATTCACTTGTTGTCCTCTGCACAAGATTTTTTGCATTTTGGAGGAGACCAATGTCAAAAACATTGTAACTAAAGGAGAGATTGCTGGTGAAAGTATTTTTTCCTTTTACCACAATAATATTCAACTTTAATTCATGTTGATAATTGATATGGTACTGGGATAATCGTTAAGTCATGCGCTGTTACCCATTGCTTGTCAAAGGTTATATGGAAAAAAAAAACAGTTCCTTTTAAGAAGCAATTTTCATTTTTCCTTGGTGTTTTAACTCTTTACCAAATGACAAAATTTTGAACTTGTCCAAATTCAAAGTATTTGCAGACGACAAAGTAAACGTGACTCAAAAATTGAAATTTATTTTGGGAAGGATAGAAAACATTGCGGGAAAAGGAGAAATTGCTGGTTACATGCATTTTCTCCTTTTCCCACAATGTTTTCAATAGCCCTCTATTTCAGAGTCGTTAAAAGTCAGGATTGCGTGGTAAAGGGTTAAATATATGTTAATCCTTTATGGCACAATGCCGCCTTTTAACGAATCTGGGAAAGAAGCCTTTTGAAAACATTGTGGGAAAAGGAGAAAATGCTGGCAACCAGCATTTTCTCCTTTTCCCGCAATGTTTTCTACCCCATCATAGAAAAATTGCACTATTTTAGCCACATTGAAATTGTCGTCTGCAAATGCTTTCAATTTGGACAAGGCCAAAATTTTGTCGTCTGGTAAAAGAGTTAAAGGACCATTTCCTTTCCTACCAATGTTTTACCTTTGTGTCACTTACACTAACTTTTACTTGGTCTAAATTTAGCCTATACAGAAATGGGTATATCAAAGTGATGCTGGTTCAATTGGAAACATCATTAAATTCAGAATGGTCTAGAGTTTTACCCGTTACCAAACAATGACCCAGAGAAAGAAATTTGTTGAAAACATTGTGAGGGAAAATGAGAAAATGCTGGTTACCAGCATATTTGCCTTGGTTTGTAATGATTCTAACCTTTCAAAGACCAGTCCTATCTTTTAAGCAACATTTTTTTTGTCATCCGCAAGTGCTTTTAGTCTTGGCAAGTCTTGAATTTTGTTGTTTGGTCAAGAGTGACTTATTGTTGTGTATAGAATGAATTATCTTGTATCTGAGATAGAATTTGTTTTATATTATTATGCATGGTCTACAGATCCATAGTGTGATTAGTGTTTTCTGATTGGCTGAAATTGATGCCTTTCTGATTGGCTAAAAATTGAAGCCTTTCTGATTGGCTGAAATTGATGCCTTTCTGATTGGCTGAAAGTGATGCCTGTCCATGTCATGTGAACAAGATGTGAATATGTATATTTATATCTGGGTGTTTTCTGTACCAAGGTTTTGAATGTAATCATGTAATAGATGCTTTCATGTATGTCAGTCATTTTTCCAAAATCATTTCAATTACTTGTATTTATAGGGTTGCAAACACTGTGAATAACACACTGCCTCCTGAAACAAACTTACAGCTGACAACTTTGAAAAATTCCTTGTAAAGTTAGGGTAATCAACATATCAGGGGAGGTGTTGTGATCTCAGTGTCTGGCTGTTATTCCATTAATCCTTTTCCACACAATCCCATATTAAAACTACCTAGAGGAGTACTTTTGAAAACATTGTGGGAAAAGGAGAAAATGCTGGTAACCAGCATTTTCTCCTTTTCCCACTGTTTTCTACCCTATCAAAGACCAAATTCTTTGAGCCATGTTTAAATTGTTTGCATACATGCTTCAATTTTGAACAATTTCGATTATTTTGTCATAGGATAAACAGGTAACATGTAAAAAGATTAGATATGCAAATAATACACATACCATCATTTTATTGCTGAGGTAAAGGTCAAGGTCAATGATGCTAAATACAGAAACAAGGGACTGTACTTATCACTGACTGTGCAAAATTCCAGCTCTTGTTTAACCAAGTGAGCAATATAGGTGCCATTACGATCAGTTTTCATTTCCATTGAAAGGTTGACTGAGGAGTTAAGGTTTTAGATGACTTTTTTTATTAAAAAATGCCAAATATAGCCCTTGCTCCTCAGGCAAGTTAAAGTTTGGTTTGGTTTGTATTGGAGTTTGATGCCAATCTAACAGCTGAGGTCATATCATGGCGGTCAGCGACGCACCTATGTGTTTCCTGGCTTTCTCACACCAGTACTGACACAACTTTCTTTCCAAAGCCACAGACTACTTTTCTCACATGCATCAGCTGTGAGAGGCGAAAAATCGCCAGAAAGAAAGTTTGCCTCAAGCGGGTATGGAACTCGCAACCACCAGGTCACGAGTCCGACACGCTAACCACTGAGCTACCCGGGCGGGCAGGCAAGTTAAAGAACAGGTTTTGTGATAAGTTGGCTTCTGACCTTGGTATTGAAAACGTAGACAATTTAGTTAGAAAACTATTTCTTTTTAGATAGGTTTGTACAAATGATTTCAAAAACTAATAAAACTGCAATTTTTGGACCATTTTATATTTTTCATTTTTTCATGAAGACTCATGTAACCTTTTAACTGACAATCCCTAATTCCAATGACCTTAACTGTTTACCACATGAGAAAAATGTAGATTTGTCAAAATTGAAAGCTTTAGCAGATGACAATTTTAATGTTGGTCAAATGATAGAATTTGTCTTTGGTAAAGTAGAAAACATTGTGGGAAAAGGAGAAAATGCAGGTTACCAGCATTTTCTCCTTTTCCCACAATGTTTTCAAAAGGCTTCTTCCCCACGGAGGTTACAAGTCGGCATCCTGTGATAAAGGGTAAACGAAGAACACTCTGGAAAACATTGTAGAAACAGGAGAAAATGCTGGTAAACAGCATCATCTCCTTTTCCCGCTCTGTCTTTACCCTTTTAATAAAAGAATTCCTTTAATTCAGCCATGTTATCCTTTAGTTCAGTCATATTTTAAGTTGTCATCGGAGTATGCTTTCAACTTGAACAAGTCTAAAATTTTGTTTTGTGGTAATACACTAACCTCATCAGGGTGTTCTAAAACACTCACAAGCCAGTTTGCTATAAATGCACAGTTTGGATCCTGTAGCCAATTTGACAAATGTTGCAGAGGACAAATTAAATGTTGCTTAACCCTTTCCCAAACAAGCCCTGGTTTTCACGTGTCTGCAGTACAAGTCTTTTGAAAACACTGTGGGAAAAGCAGAAATTGCTCGTAACGAGCAATTTCTCCTTTTCCCACAGTGTTTTCTACCCTTTTTGAGAACTTTCTGCCATTTTCATCAAGTTTAAAATTGTCGTCTGCAAACTCTTTCAATTTGGACCAGTCCAAAATTTGTCGTTTGGGAAAGGGTTAAATGATGATTTCTGTCTTTGATAGGGTAGAAAACATTGTGGGAAAAGGAGGCATTTTCTCCTTTTCCCACAGTGTTTTAAAAGCTTTGTCATTGGGGGTCGTTAAAAGTTGGGATTGTGTGGTAAAGGGTTAAAGGGGCACAAATCTTGTAAAACCCAGTTAGTAAAAGATCTTTTGATTTCCTTTTAACCCTTTTCCACACACAATCATGCGTTTGAACGAAACCAGATTTCTTCCCCCCCCCCCCGGCCAAGGAAAATGACTTTTGAAAACATCGTCTCCTTTTCATCTCCGTGCTGCATTATAATAAGCAAGCCATCATAATTTATTATAATTATTACAATGATCAATAAAATCCGTTTTGTCTAACAACGGCCTAAATCCTGCTGTAAAATGCTCCTTAGACATGCAGAAAATTTTACCAAAAGCAAAAAGTTTCGACCCATGTCGGACTGCGCAGGCTGATATGGATTGATACTGTTTGCAGATGTATTAAACCACCTTTTCAGAGAGCATGGATCATATATATATATATATATATATTTTTTTTTTTTTTTGCATCTATGCACTATTTGATGTGCAAAATTTCTTCGAAAACGGGAACGTTTGTGGAGGGGCCGATCAGAAATTTATCAATACGTTCTTGTATTAGCTGATATTTGTCTAATTCACGCAACACCCGTTGTCTATTTCTTAGTAAATCTTCATCAATCACCTGGGCCCCGTCGATCGAATCCGACATGAACCCAAGGGAACTCACTTTAGCTGTAGACCCTAGACTAGTTGTTTGCCGGGATAAAACAGCGGGAAACTGAACAACACTTGCACTCCTATTTCTCATATGTCCTGAAATTGGTTTGCGGTCATTGTTCGGTCTAGTACCTACTGAATCGGGTACTGAACCAAACATTGAGTGTCTGCGCGATAACAGCCCGTCTGAGGACTCTGACCCCGACCCTCGACGTTTTTTCTCCAGTCTACGTTTCATTAGAGCACAAGTACCATCGGTAAATTCGTCATTCTCACCTGCATTGTCTATCTTATCTTTGATCATTTGTTCCAGAGACTTTTGCGGTTTCACAGAATTCAGCCTCTTGCTTATGGCCATACGATGACGTAGTATTTTCACTGACATCACTGTTTTACGGACTTTATTCATGTCAGGTTCATATTCCATGACATTTATATCGTCAAGATTTGGAACTGTTGTGATGTGGCTGAGTCGATCATCAATCGCCTGCTGCTTCTCTTTCTTCTTGGCCAGCGCTCGTAGAATATCTGGAACTACTTGTGACATTTTCTCAAACTCTCCGAGTACATATTCACCCACAGTGTCCGCAGAATGCCGACGTGGTTGCCCGCTGATATTTGAGCCTCTACTTTCGTCTATTTCATGTATGACAGGATGCACAGACAAACGGCGAACTTTTGTTGTGACGTTTCGTCCACTGGCGCCGTCCGCAAAAGAGGTACTTCTTGAGAAGGATGGTCGTTCTTGTTTCCGGTACACTTGCGCAGAGTCGACACTTCTGCTACTGGTGGATTTGCCTGACAAGGCAAATTCCGGTTTTGTATTCTGTCGCTGAAGGGAAGTTGGTGCGAAAAAAGTAGTTCCGCAAACCTGCTCTGAATGCACATCCGGTTGTGGCAGTAAACCGCCCGTAATGGCCTCACTTAAAGTAATGTTTTTCTTTCGACTGTTTCTAAGTTCATTCCTAACTTTAATTCTCTCTCTATCAAGCTCCATCACTTTGTACCGAGATCTCAGTTTGAGATCGTGCAATTTGTCATCCAACATTATGTCTTCTTTATGGTTTATAAAAAGCATCTTCTCTAGATGATTTGGTGACCCTAGTTTGTTTGAGCCTGGCATGGCTAGACGCGGAATGTTACAGCTGTAAGTAGAAAAGTAGTCCCAAAATACGTTAGTGGAATTTTATGCAGGAACATGTCCTTTGTTTAACTCGTTACCAAACAACAAAATTTAAGACGTCCGAATTGAAAGCATCTGAAGACGACAAATTAAATATAGCTCAAACGGTGAAAATTTTCTTTGAAAGGATTAAAACATTTTGGGAAAAGGAGAAAATGCTAGTAACCAGCATTTTGTCCTTTTTTCCAAAGTGTTTTCAAAGGCCTTCTTCCTCAAGATCGTTAAACTCAAGCTTGTGCTGTAAATGGTAAACTTATTACCTCCCGAAACGAATCTGAGACAGTAGACGTTGAAAATGCCCGTGTTAAATAGGTATAGGTATAATCTGCATGAATTAAGCTTTCTTCTTCGGAAGGGCACGGGGATGAAAATAAATGAGCCGTGCTCTGTGAAAAGGTCAGCCTGCACAGTCCGCGCAAGCTGATCTGGACCGAAACTTTTCGCTATTGGTCAGTCGGTTGTTTAAAAAAAAATGGCTATTATGGATCCATATTAGTAGATATATATATGCTTGAACTGGCACATTGCCCTTATGCATCATTTATCTTACACAATTCAATCACGCTTAACACGCATGGCCGCTATTATCAATTTCATGTAACATTATACATGCTCATAAAATTAACAGTTATTATACTTACACAAAAACTGACTAACTACCTTCATAAAACAAAATGGTTTAACCTATGTCCTTCAATGTTTTGACTTTAATTCAATTTTTATCATCTTTAGAAGCTTAACTGGATAGATTAAAATTTTCTAAAAAAAAATTTCTAAATTACTTAACTCATTTTAAAATCGTAAATTTCTAAAAAAAGTTTTTTGTAAAAAAAAAAAAAAATTAAAATCTCAAACGTCGATTGCGATTGCGATGCATGCCTCGATCGATTGAAAAAAAAAACCAACGCAATGGCTAACCAGCTAACCAACGCATCACGCAATGACTAACCAGCTAACAAGACGCATCACGCAACGGCTAACCAGCTAACCAACGCAATGACTAACCAACGCAATAGTTAACCAGTTTAACAGATAGTGTGTGGCTTAAGATTTAAAAAAAAAAAAAAAAAAATTTTCGTGAAAAATAAAAAATTGATTTTAAGTAAATAAATCTCCCACAAATAGTATATAAGATGGCAGACCAAATACAAACATCTACAACAAGTAAATGGGATGAACCCCAAAACGAGGAAGAAGCTGAATTTAAAAAGCAATTCTTACTTGAAATACAACATGACCTTGAAAACCTTGATGATGAAGATAAAGAAAGATTTAAGAACGAAACAAAAAAAGAGAAAAGAGAAAGAGAAGAAGAGGCAATAGATGAAAAAATGTATGAACTGTTAGATGAAGAAAGTGTTGGCTTAGAAAGAAAAGTTATCTCTAAAGTTAAACATTTTTTTATGGATTTAAGAGATGCCCTATATGTAATAATGGATGATTGGAAACATGATTACCCCTATAGGTATTGGGATGATATCCCACTATGGAAAGTTGAATATGAAAAGAAGAAAGTAACAGAAAGTTTTATAGAAGAGCTAAATGATAACTTAATGGTAGAACTAAAATATTATCTTGATGCATAAAAATGATTTAACTTAACAAAATAAGATACTAGAAGAAAAATATGAAAAGAAAACAAAAAGAAGAATTTCACCTAAAAATATTTCAAACCTTGATACAAAAAGCAAAAACAAAATATTATGATGATATGAAAACTACAATTTTTCCTCTATACTATTTTAAAAAACACCCATGGTTATATTATCAGTATAGTAAATGGAAACAAGAAAATCCTTTTACCCCCTTTAGATTATTTATTGCAATAGAATATGTTGCATCAGTAAACGGGGAAACAAAAGTAATGCATATAATAAATTATAGATTTAAAAATGATGAAACTCATGAAGATTTTTTTGGAAAAATAAATAATGATTATTTTACCTATATTATAGGTGTTGCAGGTTCATCAGAAAAAATGTTAGTTAAATTTAAAAATATAGAACCACAACGCAGTGTACCAGAATTTGAAATTGGGACGCCGTCAGACAATGAACTTGAAGAAGAAGAAGAAGAATATGAACTTGAAGAAGAAAAGACAGTGAGAGAAGTAACTTTTGAGATAGGAGAAACTTATAAAGAAGAAAAATGTGTAATACGTTTAGATGCCGAAAGTTCTACATTATTTTGCAATTGTGGTCATATAGCTATATGCACTAATTGTTTCGAAATTTATTCTTCTCCTATTTGTCCGCTTTGTAAAACAGAAAGCAAAATCATAAAAAAATTATAAAAAAAAAATTAAATTTTTTATTTCTATTGACAAGAAATAAAAATTGAATTTAAGTAAATTACTTTCACTGATATATTGTGAAAAAAGAAAGATGACACTAGGGAAAAAAATACCAGCATCATTTAAAACATCTAGATCAATTAAATACATAGAAGCGGAAGAATTTAAAGGATTTACTATAGATGAACTAATTGAATCAATGCATGAATTTGTAAAACAAAAAATTAAAACAATTAATGAAACCGAAATTAGTAACAATGATTTAGAAAACACTTTAATATTTATGAGAGAAAAGAAGATTAAAGGAGAAAACAGAAATGAAGAAATGAAAAAATTTATTATTAAAAAAATTTTACAATTATACAAAGATATTAAAGAAAAATCTAAAACAGCAAGTAAAAGGGAAATAGTATATGTCATATCTAAAATAGTAAGTATTACACAAATAATTAACTTTAAAATAAGTAAGAGGGGTAGAGTTAAATCATACTAATGAAGAAAACAATAATTTTTTATTTCTATTGACAAGAAATAAAATTTGAAAAAACTTTTTAAAATCCCCAAAACATAATATAAAAATGAGTATCTTAAATAAACTTACTCAAGAACAATTAAATAATCTTACCCAAGTGTACAAGCTAAAACATACTTTTTCCCAACACAAATACAACACAGAAGATTACACGGTGCTTCCTCCTCTTTTAACAAGTGATGGTATAACCCCCTTTATTTATCATGTAATGAGTAAAACTGTAATAAATGCACCTTTTTACGCATCTAAACATATAGAAGATTACAGTATTGATATGGTACATAAAAACAATTCACATAAAACTGGTGATCTTATTAAAAACAAATCGTATCGCGGAAAAATAAAGCAACCTGATGTTTTAAAAAAAATAAAAAAAATTATAGAAAATTCTTGTTTTTTACATGATGAATATGAAAAAAGATACTACCCTGCAGGAGATGTTTATATTAATTTTGCTATTAGTTATCCAAGATTCCATAATTTTCCAATAACGGACACATATCCAGTATCAGTAATAGATTCCCAGAGGTTTTATGCATTTTTTGATGAAGAAGCTATACCTGCAACTCCAGATTTTAGTTCATCTGAAGATGGAAATGAAGATGAAACTGAAGATGAACCTATATATGAAGAAAGCTATGAAGTGCCCCTACAAAATTATGGTAAACTTTTAAAATCTGATTCTTGTGTTGTTTGTTTAGACAAAGAACCAACAGTTATATATTGTAATTGCGGGCATATGTCGGTATGTAATGACTGCTATGCTCAAATAAAATATGATGGTAAATGTCCTTTATGCAGACAAGTAAATATAATCATTCGTGAATTATAAAAAAAAAAAAAAAAAAAAAAAAAAAATTATTTTATTTGTAATGATAAAAAAATTTGAATTTAACTTATTAAATCCCAAAACTAAAAAGGAGTAAACATGTTTGATTCACCTCCAACAGCACTATACATACAAAAGTTTGAACAATATGGTTTAACAGAAAATAACTTAAATGATCCAAAATTTATAAAAGCAGTTAAATTTCGTTTCTTAATTTATGGAATAATAACATCAATTTATGGTAAAGATGTAATACATATTCCAGATATTAAATGGTTAGTTAACAAAAGTCTTAATTATGTTAGATACAGAATGCTTAATAATAAACCAATCGAATATCAACATATTATAAATGTTGTAGATTGTGCAAGACCATATGTTACTATAGATGAATAACTTTGTTAATGACCTCATTAAAAAAATTTTAAATTTTTTATTTCTATTGACAAGAAATAAAATTTGAATTTTTTTATTAAGTTCTAAAATATATTATAGAAAAAATGTCTGTTTGGGATAAATTTTCAATTGATTTTAGAATAAAGTTATGCCAGACGGTATTAAATAAAAAATCAATGACCTACTATATGTATGATTTAAATAAAGAACTTTTTCAATTTTATTTTAGTTTTACAGAAAAAGAAAAAGATTTTTTCTATTTGCTTACTAAATTATTACCTTTCGTTTATTATGAACATAGTAAGCATATGTTAAAAGAATCTGATTTTGAAACAATAGTTTATGGTGCATTTCCAGATACACGCGAGTTTTCAAGCGATCCATATCGTCAGTTTGGTAAACCTATTTATACTGGTATTAGGATACCTTTTGACCGATGTAGTAATTTTATTAGTGTTTATAAAAATGCAATATTTGATTTACTTAAAGATATTTCTAGAGATAAACAACCTGATAATTATTATATACTTCCACTATTAACATTTAAAAATATTCATCACTATTTACCGCTTGAATATTGTAATTGTACTTCTTTTGTTGAATATCATGGTGAATGGTGGGCTGATTTACATTATTATCTCTATGGTGAAAATGAATTTTATACAATTAATCATGGTGTGGGTTATCAAAGATTTATTGATGTAGAACAAGAAACACAAAACCATAATGATGAAGAACAACAAACACAAAACCTTAATGATGAAGAACAAGAACTCGCCGAAATTAGGGAAATGTATGAAGAAATTTATGGCAATGTGCAACCACAAGATGTTAGCATAAATGAAACCTTTAAATCAGATACATGTGTTTTATGCTTAGATGAAAACACAGAACCAAACATTTTATTTAGCAGTTGTGGTCATATTTGTGTTTGCGAATTATGTTTTTATCATTTACAACAAAAAAGATTGTCCTGTTTGTAGAGTAAAAAGTGATATCATTAGTAAATTATAAATATTTAACCTTTAAACCAGGTTAAATAATTTTACAAGTCCAACTCTATCAATATTGATATATATGCATTTTTAGCATTTACATTGTTTCTCCTCGTTATAAAGTTTATAACATCACATTGTTTTACTTCTAAAGGTTGAGGAAAAACTGTACAACTACAACCTTCCCCTTTATTTTTTATTAAGGAGTAGTTAACCTGTTCAACTTCATTTACAACTATATTGACTTTTGCCTCTTCTTTTAGTTCACCACCACCTTTAACTACCATTAAAGACCCTCTTATAATTCTGCCAGGAGCAGCCATACAATAACCCCCATGTCCATGGCTCTTTCCCGAGTTTCCATTACCAAAAGAAAACTCATATTGACCATCTGTTAAAGGACCTTGTTCCTCGGCACACACGCTTATAATAGGTTTAGGACCAATGAGAGAAGGAAGCGATACTTTTTTATCCACATAGGATTTTGTTGTTAAATCACTTTCTTCTATAGGCTCTCCAGCATTTTTTATAGAGAAACCTTGAAAATCTACATCAGATATTGCTGTAAAACTTCCATCAGGATTTTTTACAATAGCTCCTCCATTATCAACATAATTTTTATTAGCAGCCTCATCACGATCTGTAGGATTTGGTAATCCACTAAGTGGGTGAGTGTTCATATCTATTTTACCAGTTGCTAAGAAAGTTCCATATCGGTTTTTTGTTAAAGCATTATTACCTGCAGTTATTGCCTCAACAGCGGTATCCACATAAAGCTTATTTGCAACTTGTTGACTTACTACAGGTGAACCAACATTGTTAATCCTAAATCCATTCATAGAAATATCACCACTTGCTGTACCATCTGCTCCTAAAACAAAAGCACTATTAACAGCATCTACATATTTTTTATTAGCAGCTTCACTCGGTTCCCCAGGGTCAGCTATATTTTTTATTTTATTAAAACCCATGTTTAAATACCCTGCCATATGGTATCCTCCATTTTCATCTAACAGTCCTGTACTGGCATCAACATAACTCTTAGTGGCAACATCTTGTGGATTTACTGGGTTACTAACCCTAGTTAGCGTGTTTCCATTCATATTTATAGAACCAGAAACTGGGGTTGTTCCATCTTTACGTAAAAAATTATTACTTATGTAAGCGAGTGACACACCATCACCACTTGTTTTAACTTCATCCATTCTTCCAAATTTATCAACAGGCATTTTTTAATATTGCTAAAAAAGTTTATTTAAAATACTTTGAAATTTGTTACCTAAACCCAACTCTTTAAGAATATACAAACATAAATGGCCACAAAATACTTCTCCTGCTTGTTGTATTTGATCTGTATTGTAGTGTATTGGACTTTTTAAATAATCCATAATTTCAAGAGGAGGTTGAATACCATAACTATCAAAATAAATTTTAGTTTTACCATCTTTAAACCAGGCAACCCAATGAGTACCAGGTCCACCAGCGTCATCAAGATTTAATATACCACATTCTTTATTTCTTACTTTTTTAGGCAAAGTATCTCTTAAAAATATACCTCTAAAATTTTTTATTTTTAATTTTTTTGCGGCATCCTCAAGCTCGAAATTGCTTAAAGGTTTATTTGATAAAGATATATTATCAATTAAAATATCATACATTTTTTATATATTTAAATATTTACAATAGCACTATTATCAACCCATGAATTAAACTCATCAGAATAGCCTTTCCACTTTACAAGAGATTTCTTTTTTCCCTTTTTAATAACCTTTTCTATCCTATACACCTCTTGTCTCGTTTTTTTGTAGTTCAGGTTCATAAAAAGAACCTTTTATTTCTTCACCATTTAAATCTTCAATCTTATACGTTATAGGTGATGTATGTTTTACTTCTGAAACTGTAAAAACCTCTTCAGTCCATCTTGTAGTATAACCTTTTTCAAAAGTCCTTTTCTTTTTACTTATCCTTACTTTATCTCCAACAGAAAACTTTGGTTTAATATCCTCCCTTACTTGATTATAATCAGGATACAATGTTATCCAAACTTCATTTTCATTCTTCTTCTTACTTGCTTCAGTTGGCGTCATCTTAATAGAAGAATGCCTCGTGTTGTTATATTCTTTAACAAGGTCTTGTAATACATCAATATAAACATTTGTTGAGTGAGCAGAGAAATACTTCCACATTTTTTCTTTCATTGTTCTAATCCATCTCTCAACAACGCTTGATTTTTCCTCGTTTTCAGTGGAATACAATTCAACCAAATCTTTAACTTCTTTATTATAAAACTCTTTACCTTTATCTACCCACATCTTTTCAGGATCATATTTTTACCATTTTTACTTACTACACATTGTATATCAGTAGTATCAGTTTTCTTTTTACATTTAACGCAATACATTTTTTTATATTAAATTAAAATTTTTAATATAAAATGGACATTTTTAATTTATCTTGGAATGAAGTGCTAGCAAAAAGATTTAACCACCCCCTTTTAC
This sequence comes from Tridacna gigas, assembly GCA_945859785.2. Taxonomy (NCBI): domain Eukaryota; kingdom Metazoa; phylum Mollusca; class Bivalvia; order Cardiida; family Cardiidae; genus Tridacna; species Tridacna gigas. Next base: position 7,145,259 of record OX244031.2, on the reverse strand, counting down.
CTAGGAGTATTAGAGGTTTAATAGTAGGTAAATCAGGATGTGGTAAAACTACACTTTTACTTAATCTTTTGTTAAGACCTGATTGGTTAGATTATAACAACTTATGCATTTTTGGTAAAAGTTTGTTTCAACCAGAATATCGTATACTAAAAAAAGCTTTTGAAGAAAAAATACCAAAAGAATACATATTAAGATTGTTTTCAATTAAAGATGAAGTTCAAAACCGCGATATTTCACCTACAGCATTAGTTGAAGAATGGGCAAAAACAATTAAGGAAAAATCAGATATCAATTGCGAATTTTTTGAATATGCTAGTGATGTTCCCGACCCAAGAGATTTAAATGCGTCAAATAAAAACTTAATGATATTTGATGACTTACTTTTAGAAAGACAAAACAAGTGTGAAAACTATTATGTAAGGGGTAGGCATAGTAATGCTGATTGTTTTTATCTAGCACAAAATTATTTTAGATTACCCCGTCAAACTATTAGAGAAAATGCCAACTTAATATGCTTGTTTAGACAAGACTTAAAAAATCTTAATCATATTTACAGCGATCATGTAGGAGATGATATGACTAAAACAGAGTTTATCAATTTTTGTAAAAAGTGTTGGGAAAAAAAGCATGGTTTTGTTGTGATGGATTTAACTAAGAACCGTAATGACGGAAAATATAGATGTGGTTTCGATAACTTTTATATTCCGCAAGATTATAAAGATTACTACTAAAAATATATTTGTTGTAAAATATATTTTTACTAAATATAAAAAATGGAAGCAGAATTACTTGAAAAGATAGTAAAAAACACTGACCATAAAACATCATTTCAAATTATCGTAAGCGACAGCAAAACAGAGTTTAAAACAAGATTTACTCCTCCACTTCTATTAGAAAAGGATAAAGAATATGAAATAGCATTAGTTAATCTCGAAACTTATTATTCATTTCCTAATATTGGTGCAAGCAATAACATTCTTGTTTATTCACCAGACAATGGTGCAACATGGGTAAAAATAAAAATACCTGAAGGAAGTTATGATTTAGTTGATATTAATGATTTTATTCAACAAGAAATGAGAAAAAAAGGTCATTATAACGCAGTTAATGAAGAATATTATATTAACATCTCTGCAAACACTAATACTTTAAAGTCTGTTCTTTTTTTAGAAAATGGTTATCAGGTAGATTTTAACCAACAGAATTCTATTGCAAAAGTATTAGGATTCACTCCCGCTAAATATACACAAGGGTTTCATGAATCTGAAAATGTAGTAAATATTCTTAGTATTAATAGCTTACTAGTTAATATAGATTTAATTTCAGGAAGTTATGTTAATGGTTCACAAAGAAATACAATTTATAGTTTTTTTCCTAATGTATCACCAGGGTATAAAATAATAGAAAATCCAGTAAATCTAGTTTACCTTCCACTAACATTAAATGAAATACATAATTTAAATGTATCAATTACGGATCAAGATGGAACGCTACTAAATCTTAGAGGGGAAAATTTAACAATTAGATTTCATATAAGAGAAGCAAGATAGATATAAAAAATGACAAACTATATTAAAGCAAAAATAAATATATCAGAAGGGCAAAAGGAAAAAAATTTACATTCTTTTAAAAATAAAAGTCCAGCAAGTATTCATTTAAAACATGAAGATTTACATGGAAATGATGTAATAGCATTAACCAAATCACAAGTAAATAAACTTACAAAATCTTATAAAGCTGGTAAGGGAGCAACGTTTAGAATGTCAACTAAACAACTTAAACATAACATGAAAGTAGAAGGTGGTTTTCTTGGAATGTTAGCAGGATTAGCATCTGCAGCATTACCAGCATTAGCAAGAACCGTTTTACCTGCTTTAGGAGTTGGTGCATTATCTGGGCTAGCCTCTTCAGGCGTTCAAAAAGCAATGGGTAATGGATTGTATCTTAAGAAGGGTGGTAAAATTTGTCAAGTTGAAACAAGGAGAAGGTTTATATCTTGGTCCAGCAAGAGGTAAAGGATTAGGTTCAGTTGGTGATGGATTGTATTTAAAACAAGGTGGAAAAATTTATGATGGAAAAGGACTTCTTTTAGGGCCTAATAGCCCATTTGCTAATATTCCTATATTGGGTGCAATTTTGTAAATTTAAAAATATGAATGTGCATAAATTTGGAAATAATAACAAACTAAAAATGATTCAACCAAAAACTATTTTTTGGAAACCTGTAGAAGTTAAGTATCCCGCTAAAAAAGCTAATCCGGTTACTTGGGATGTTTTTACTCAACAACCTTTAGTATTAGAAGGAGGGCAAACAAAAACGTTAGCCTTAGGTATGGGCTTCAATATGAGTAAAGGTTTTGTTTTAGTTTCTCTATCTTATAATCTAAAACTTAGCCAAATATCTATTACAAATGAAGTTTCATTAGAAGAAGCGGATGATATTGTTATCACAATTACAAACAACGCAAACAAGTTAGTAAAAATTAATGAAGGTAAATTTTTGTGCCGTCTTTACTACTCAATTTAAAAAATAAGTTTTAATTAATAAAATGGAACTAAAAGAAAAGATTTATCCAGATTTACCAGAAGCACGAAATATACCAAATGCACCGACACTATTAACAACAACAGGAGATAATGGTCAATCCTTTAGACTACAAAAGATATCAGAAATTCAGACTTTTCTTGAAAATGAAGTTAAGGTAAGAGAGCAACTAAGTAAAAAGTATTTAAAGATTAGTAAAACAGTAGATAATGTTGAAGCTGGACTAACTGTTATAGCATTAGGTGCAGGAGCAGGCGGAATTGCTTTACTCTCAACTGTGGTAGCGATACCTGCAACGATAGCCCTAGAAGGATGTGCTTTAGCTGTTGGATTAGTAGCATTAGTAGGTAAGTTTTTGGTTAGAAGAAGCAGAACAAAATCAGAAAAACATCTTCAGATTAAAATGTTAGCAGATTCAAAGTTAGATACACTACTTACACATATATCAAAAGCAATAACAGATAATGAAATTGATCATTCTGAATTTACTTTAATTATGAATGAACTTGAAAAATACAAGACAATGAAGGAAGAAATTAGGAGTAAGTCGAAGAAAAAAAGCAAGCTAGAGGAACAGGAGAGTTTAATAGAGAAGGGGAGAATAGAAGCACGAGAGGAATTCAGGAGACTAGTAGAAAGAAACAATGGTGGCCATTAAGAATAAAACTAAAACCGCCCAAGTTTAAATGTTCTTGCACATGTGAGATAAGTAATACTAATTAAAAAATTTTTTTTTACTTAAAAAATGTCATTTTTAAAGATAAAAGATCCTTTAAAAAGGGAACAAACTGTAAAAGAATATCTAGCAACAAAGAAAAGAATTCGTGATAATCAGCTTGCAGAAAAAACGGGTGAAATTGAAATACAAACAGACCTTTCAAAGTTTTTTAGACCTATTACAGAAACACAAAAAGCTGCAACAAAGGAGATTACAGAAGGACTTATACCTATTAAAGAGGGTATCAAAAACTTACCTAAAGCTATTAAGTTTCCAGCCTTTCCTTCTATAAAAGCCAATGAAAGCGAGGGCTTAACTGATGAAGAACGTGAAGAAATACTTTGGTATGCGCAAAACAGTTTGGCAGAAGATGATGATGATGAATCATTATTACTTATTGGACCACTTGCAGCAAAGCAGTTAAGAAGATTTACCAATAGGAATGAAGCTGATATAACGTATGGGTTATATGACAAAAAAGGTAAATTTTATATTGGCAATGAGGAAGTTGAAATTTTAGGAAATGATATTTTATTTGCAAATAAAACTTATGAAGGTACACCTGGTCTGTGGGAGTTAATTGTAGCTAAAAAACCGGATGAAGATAAATATGATGATGAGGATTATAAAAATTACAAGGAGATAATGTTAAAAAGCGGTACCCTTCATCGAAATAATGACCTGAAAAGTAAATTTCCAAAAAGCGGTAAATCATACAAATGGAATAACTTACTTAGTTATATTTGGAATGATACAGTCCTTGGAAAAGGAATTACTATTATCCCATCTGACCCTAACGCACTATTAGAAAGATTTGACCTCTTAATGGCAAGTAAAGGAGCTGGTCATACAGGTGTAAGAAATGAGTTTGTAAGTATTTGCGATGAATTAAAAAGACAACATATATTAGATACAAAAACTTATAAAAAATTAATGACTATACTATAAAAAATGATTACATCACAAAAGAGAGGATTTAAAAGAAATTATGCTTATGGAGGGACAGGAATATTTGATAGCTTTGTTAATTTTCTTACAAGAGTATTTACAAGCAGCGCAGCTAAACAAATTGCATCTTCAGCAGTTGATGTTGGTAAGAGTGTGGCTAAGGAAGGAGCAAAGAAAGCATTAGAGGTTGGAAAGACGGCAGCAATTGATGCGGGTAAAAAGTTAGTTCAAAAGGCTTTAACACCAAAATCTAAAAAGATTATAGAAAAATATACACAAAAGCCTACTACAACAACTCAACCTGCAACGCAAAATATTAACGCCTTAATAGATGGTAGTGCCATTGCTATACAAGATTTAGTTAAAAAATTAAATAGTAAGGGTTCCGGAGTTAAAGTATTATGAAATTTAAGTTAAGTAAATATATACATTAAATAAAAAAGAATGCCAAATCTAAAATTTAATTTAACACATTATGAAAAATACAACACAAAAAGGGTTAATATCCTTTATGGAAATCTAAAACTTGATGATGATTGTGAAGTATTAGATAATAGTAATACAAAATATGACTATGATAAGGCTGTTTTAAAATTGTCACCTGAAAAAGCTGATATCATTAAGGAATTTGAAGACGATGTAAATCAATATTTAGAAAAAAATGATTTGCCTAAGATAACCATTCTTTACGGAAATAGAATTTATCCTAAAATGAAAAAATACCATTCAATAGAAGAACTTAAAAATATTAAACTTAAGGGCGTGTATGTAGATGATGAAAACAAGTCATTCCCTCAACTATGGGTAGAATATTAAAACAATTATAATTTGACTTAAAAATTATAATTGTATATAATAAAATGGATATTTTAAATATTAAAGCTTCGATTTTAAAAGATGATAGTATTAATGAATATGAGTATTATGAATATTTACCTATTACAGGAACTAATTTAAACAATCCTGGAGGAAATATTAGGATTGATATTGAAACTCAAGATATTTTTTATCATCTTTCCGAGTCATATTTAGAAATTGTTGGTGAATTAGTAAAAAACGATGGGACTGTTTATGGGGTGAATGATGCGGTTACCATAATAAATAATGATTTAATGTTTCTGTTTAAAAATATCAGATATCAACTTAGTGGACAAGAGATAGAAACCATTAATTACCCTGGCGAGGCTTCAACAATGCTTGGGTTGTTAAAATACCCAGATGACTTTTCTAAATCGCAAGGGTTAAACCAGCTGTGGTATAAAGATACCACTGCAACTGCTGATGCTGTTAATAATATAGGTTTTAAGATAAGAAGGGATTATATTTTTAGTTCAATTCCAGTTGGAACATTTAGTTTTAGGATACCATTGAAACATATATTTGGTTTTTGTGAAGATTATAACAAAATTTTATATGGTATGAAACAAACTTTAACCTTAACAAGAGATCATGATGATGATGCAATTTATAGAGCTGGTGGTATAGATGCTGGTAGAGTTAATTTACTGAAGGTATCTTGGTTTATGCCACATGTAACACCGGAAGATGGAACTTTTTAAATTTATTGAGAAGAAAGAAAAATTCCCAGTTGGGTATAGAATGATACAAATCGACACTATTGCTGTTTCGCCATCAACCAGTTTTACTTGGAGGTTATCATCTAAATCATCTCCTGAAGTACCGCATTTCTTAATTGTTGGTTTTCAAAATGGAAGAAATGATGACCAAGAACAAAACCCTGCTATATTTGACAACTTAAATGTTACAAATATTTATGTAATGTTAGGTTCAAAAAAATATCCAATATATGATTATAATATAAATTTTACTGCTAATCAATTTAGTAGAATATATGGTGAAGCTGCTTCATTTAGAAAAAAGTTTTTTAACATGGATGAATTAGTATCAAACCCTAATATTACTCCTTCAGATTACAAAACCCTTTATCCTTTGTTTGTGTTTGATTTAACTAAACAAAGTGAAAGACTTAAGTATTCTGTTACTGATATTCACGTTAAAGCCACATTTGCTGTAAATGCACCTCCAGATGCTGTAGCTTATGCAGTTTTAATTAGTGATAGGTTAATTAACTTTCAGAGTGATGGAAATAAAATGAGTGTAGTGTATTAAGTAAATTTTATTTTAAATAAAAATATGCTAAAGATTGCTGATTTTAAGAAAATATTAACAGATAACAATATTAAGTGGTATTCCTATTGGAACAAGAAAAAGTTTATTGATGTGTTAAAAGAGCATGGTTTGTATCCTAAAGAGGAAGAAAAAAAATTAAAAAAAAAAATTCCAAATTATGAAAGATTAAAGGATATTGCTAAAAATCCAAAAACGGTTACCTTAAAGGATGTTAAAACTGAAGAGGTGATTGAATTTCCATCAATTTACAAGGCTAGTAAGTTTATTGACCGATGTCCACAAACGATTGAAAATTGGAATGGTAGAGTATGGAATGGTAAATATAGAATTGATATTCTTTAATTTTATTATTTTTTTAAAAAATAATAAAATTTGACTTAAGGAAAGATTTTTATATTTAAAAAAAAAAGGAACGTCAATTTGATAGATACAATGTAGCTGGATTAAGAAATCTAGCAAGGGAAAGGGGATTAAGAAGATACTCAAGGCTTAGACGTAATGATTTAATTACCCTTTTAATCAATACAGGACCTTCAATATTGGATAGAGATATTGAAACTATTGATGCGCCAATATTACAACCAACGCCTTATATAGCACCAAGACAAAGACCAACCAGGCAACTAACTATTTCAGTTGATGATTTGTTGAGGAGTTTAGAAAATGTTGGAGATGTATCATCAGAACTTAATGCTTTAAAAAAGAAGATGAAAAGTATATATGATAAAAGAAGAGAGGAAGAAATAAAAATAATAAAAAATAAATCTGCCTCAAAAAATTATGCAACTGAACATAAAATAAATGGTATACCTGTTAAAACACCACAAGAGTTTTTAATGCTAACAAAACCAACAATTGTAAAACTTTTAAAAAGCATGCATAGTCATAAAGTAAAATTAAATCTTCAATGTTTAATGGAAAGAGGAGAGGGTAAAAATAAACAAATAGTAGAAGCAAATTTTTCTTCTGATAAAGATGGTTATGTAATTATTTTAGAAGGAACTAATATAGAAAAAGTATACAATGAAATGATGGAAAGAATTTTAGAAAATTGTATTAATTTTATTTCAAATGGTAGTGGTTGGACGTTTAATAGTGTGGTTCATTTAAAGTTACATAGTGTTATTTATGAACCATTAAGAGCAGGTGTTTACTTACCTTTACCTGATTGGATTGCTAACAAAAAGGCATGTATTAATATGAAAAGTGAGAATGATGAATGTTTTACAGATTGTATTTTGAGGCATTTAAATCCAACAGATAAAAATCCTCAAAGAGTTAATAGTGATTTTAAATCTAAGAAAAATAGCTTAAATATGAAAGGAATAAATTATCCTGTTTCTTTAATTGATATAGATAAGTTTGAAAGACAAAATCCAACATTTAGTGTTAATGTTTTTGGGATAGTAGAAGGTAAGGAAAAAATCAAACGTATTAGAGCTATAAAAAGTTTAAAAGAAAATCATGTAAATTTGTTATATATTGAAGATGGTGAAAAATCTCATTATGTTTTAATAAAAAATATTAATGCTTTACTGAGAACTCAAACAGCCTCTAATCATAATGTTGAGTATTGTATGCTTTGTATGAACCATTTTGGTAGTAAAAAACTTTTAAATAAGCATATGGAGCGTTGTGAAGATCATGATGGAGTTGATATAATAATGCCTAAGTTTAATCCTAAAAAACCTGAAGAAATTTTAATAAAGTTTGAAAACTATTGTAGAAAAATTATGGTACCATTTGTTGTTATTGCTGATTTTGAATGTATATTACAAAAAATAGAACCAGATACGCAACAAACAAGTAATACCGTTGAAACACAAAAGCATATACCTGTTAGTTATAACTATTTAATTTGTAGTTTTGATAGAAATGTTTTAAAACCAGTATTAAGAGGTCATGTTGGTAAAGATTGTGAAAAACATTTTATAGATACTTTAACTGAGGATGCCAAAAAACTTTATAATGAATTTTATAAAAACCCAGTAAAAATTAAAATAACAGAAGATGAAGTTAGAAAACATAAAAATGAAGTAAAATGTTGGATATGTGATGGTGAATTTACTCATGAAAATTATAAAGTAAGAGATCATTGTCATTTTACTGGCAAATATAGAGGAGCCGCACATAATGAATGTAATCTCAAAGCAAAAGTTCCAGATTTTATACCTGTTATCTTTCATAATTTATCTGGTTATGATGCACATATTTTTATTAAGTATCTTGGTAAAAGTAGTGGTAGAATTGATTGTTTACCCAACACAGAAGAAAAATATATTAGTTTTACAAAACATCTAAAGGTAGGAAATAGAAATATTAATTTAAGATTTCTTGATAGTTTTAAGTTTTTATCAAGCAGTTTAGATAAAATTGTAGAAAATTTAAAAGATGATGATTTTAAAAATTTAAAATATTATTTACAAAAACATCATGGCGGATATACAGAAGAAAAATTAAAATTGTTAAGTAGAAAGGGTATCTTTCCTTATGAATGGTTAGTTAGTTTTGATAAATTAGAAGAAACACAACTACCACCTATAGAAGAATTTTATTCAAACTTAAATGGAGAAGGAATTGAAGAAAAAGATTATGAGCATGCTTTAAAAGTGTGGGATGTTTTTGGTTGCAAAACTATGTCTGATTATTTACAACTATATAATGAAACAGATGTTGTACTTTTAGCTGATGTTATGGAAAACTTTAGATTTTCTATGCATAAAGAATTTGGTTTAGATCCTGCTTGGTATTATACTTTACCTGGATTTGGATGGGATGCTATGTTAAAGGTAACTAAAATAAAATTAGAAAAACTTACTGATGTTAATATGCTTAACTTTTTTGAAGCATCAAAAATGGGTGGTGTTTGTATGACTAGTATTAGATTTGCAGAGGCAAACAATAAATATATGGGTGATAAGTATGACTCAACAAAACCTAGTAAATATATGTTTTATATTGATAAAAACAGTCTTTATCCTTGGGCTATGAGTAAACCTTTACCTGTAGGAGATTTTAAATGGATGACAAGAGAAGAATTAGATAATTGGGAAAAATATCCATGTACCCTGGAGGTTGATTTGGAGTATCCTAAAGATTTACATGATTTGCATAATGAAATGCCTTTAGCAGCAGAAAAATTAAAAGTTAGTAAAGTAGAAAAGTTAATACCAAACTTAAATGATAAGAAAAAATATATACTTCATTATGAAGCTTTAAAGACTTACCAGAAATTAGGATTAAAGATTAAAAAAATACATCGTGGAATCAAATATCGAGAGAGTACTGCTATTAAAACATATGTTGATAAGTGTGTAAAATTAAGAACACAAGCAAAGATGGATAAAAATAAATTTTTAGATGCGTTATGGAAGTTAACAATGAATTCTGTTTTTGGTAAAACCATGGAAAATATAAGAAATAGAGTAAACATAGAATTAGTAAATGGTGAAAAAAGTGAACGTTTTAAAAAGTTAACAGCAAAACATAACTTTCATAATCATACTATATTTGATGAAAATTTGGTTGCTGTTCATATTAAAAAAACATGGATTAAATATGATAAACCAATTTATTTAGGAGTAAGCGTACTTGATATTAGTAAAACAACTATGTTAGAAGATTATTATGAATATTTTAAAAATAAATTTGGTAAAGATAAAGTATTTATGTGCTATACTGATACTGATAGTTTTGTTTTAATAATAGAAACTGAAGACTTGTATGAAGATTTAAAAGAGGATGCAGATGCAAAGTTTGATTTTAGTAATTATCCGCCTAATCATCCACTATATAGTGAAAAAAAAAGAAATGTGCTAGGCATGTTTAAGGATGAATTAGAGGGAGATCTTTTAATTGGATTAGCAAGTCCTGGAGCAAAAACTTATGCTATGAAAAAATTAGTCTTAAAAAAGGATAAAGAAGGTAATGCGTTAACTGATGAAGATGGTAAATTTATTTATATTGAACCTATTGAAGCTGGATATGAAACAAATGAAAAAGTGGAAACTAAAAAATGTAAAGGAGTTAAAAAGTCTGTGATTAAAAATAACCTAAAATTTATAACTTATAAAGATTGTTTAGATACAGGAAAAGATTTTTGTCTAAATATGGGAGGAATAAAAAGTAAACTTCATGAATTATTCACTATAAAAATGAATAAAATAGCATTAAGCTTTGAAGATGATAAAAGAGTGATACTCTTAGATGGTAGTTATAGAACTTTATCACATGGACATTATAGGTTAACTGAAGCATAGGGACAAGATCAAAAACAAAGTAAAATATTTAAATAGATTAAATATTTATCTAATTGGAAAAAATTATTTTTAATTTTTCTATACTGTAACTTTTTTCCTTTTACTTATTTTAAGATCAAGTAACACATTAATTTTATTTAATTTATGTAAATGTGCTAATAGTTCCCTTTTACTATATGTTTTAGCTTTTTCTTTAGCTTCTTTATATGTTTTAATCATATATTTAATAATAAGTTTTTTCATTTCTTCATTTCTGTTTTCTCCTTTAATCTTTTTTTCTTTAATATACCCTAAGGTAATCTCCAAATCATTGTTACTAAAGTTTTTTTCATAAATACTTCTAATTTTTTTATTTAACATTTCCCGCATTTCTTCAAGAATTTCTTCTTTAGTAAGCCCAACGTATATTCCTCTGTAAATGAGTTGTGGTGATTTGTCTGTTAAGAATGAATTTGATATTTTACCTGGGGGCATCTTTCGTTTTCACAATATATCAGTGAAAGTTATTTAGTTAAAATCAATTTTTTATTTTTCACGAAATTTTTTTTTTTTTTTAAAAAAATCTTAAGCCACACACTATCTGTTAAACTGGTTAACTATTGCTTGGTTAGTCATTGCGTTGGTTAGCTGGTTAGCCATTGCGTGATGCGTCTTGTTAGCTGGTTAGTCATTGCGTGATGCGTTGGTTAGCTGGTTAGCCATTGCGTTGGTTTTTTTTTTTTCAATCGATCGAGGCATGCATCGCAATCGCAATCGACGTTTGAGATTTTAATTTTTTTTTTTACAAAAAACTTTTTTTAGAAATTTACGATTTTAAAATGAGGTAAGTAATTTAGAATTTTTTTTTTTAGAAAATTTTAATCTATCCAGTTAAGCTTCTAAAGATGATAAAAATTGAATTAAAGTCAAAACATTGAAGGACATAGGTTAAACCATTTTGTTTTATGAAGGTAGTTAGTCAGTTTTTGTGTAAGTATAATAACTGTTAATTTTATGAGCATGTATAATGTTACATGAAATTGATAATAGCGGCCATGCGTGTTAAGCGTGATTGAATTGTGTAAGATAAATGATGCATAAGGGCAATGTGCCAGTTCAAGCATATATATATCTACTCATATTTATGTGATGGCTTGACTGGTACAATGCATCACGGAGATCCATTAAGCCCCCTTTTGCCAGAGCATGGTTCAAATGTATAAATGTAAATGAGCCATGCTCAGGCAAATGGGGGTTTAGTGCATTTTCGTGATACATGATACCAAGTTAGTCATCACATACTTAGGATCCATAAAGCAGAGTTCCAGATAGAGGGAGTGATTCTGATTTCGAAATTGAAAATATTAGCTATTCTCCACTAAACCCTATGTTATGGGTACTCATTAGAATCGTCTCATCGAGACGATTCTAATGAGTACCCACAACATAGGGTTTGGAAGAGAAACAATGGATTTAAAATACCATCACTCCCTCTTATCTGGAGCTGTGATAAAGTTCATTTTGTATAACCACAGACTACATTATGAGGTAGAATAATCTATGGACATGCAGAAAATTTACCTTGGTAGCAAAAAAGGTTCGACCGAGGTCAGCCTGCGAGGACTGGGTCGATACTTTTTGCAGATACATTAAACCCACTTTTAACAGAGCATAGCTTAAATTCATAAAAAAAAAAAAAAAAAAACCACTAGGAATTTAAAAGCAAGCGATTGAACTTTACTGTGCAAAATACCTTTAAATCTCAATTTCCTTCAGACTCGCCAAAACAAATCGGTCCAATTCGCCAAGTTAGCAAAACCTGTATTCGGACAAAAAGAAGTCCTGGTTTGACAAGAGCTTAACATGTTGCACTGTGTAGCTATAAAATTTGACGACACTTTTTTGGTGAAGTCTGAATTTGATGTAAACTGGCTGCACAAGTAACTACAGTTGTAACAGGCTCTTCATGTAATAGGCTCTTCATGTAATAGACTCTTCATGTAATAGGCTCTTCATGTAATAGACTCTTCATGTAATAGGCTCTTCATGTAATAGACTCTTCATGTAATAGACTCTTCATGTAATACTAGTAACCGTTACCCGAATTTGGAGAAAGACTTTATAAGCTTAAGCTTCCATTCTTATCCTTTTCTTCAGTATATTTGTCATATGATTGTATTGTATTCTGTTAACCTGTATCTTATACTGTTGAATAAAATATGTTTAAACTAATAGGCTCTTTAAAGATTAATTAATAAAACAGAACAGATCATTTTCTTAACTTAACCTATACAGGTCATCGTCTCAACATTAATTATCTAACATCAAACGACAACGTGAATCATACAGGAGGTAATAAAATCCTATGTAACATAACATACGTATATATGGAAACTGAAATCAATTTACATATAAGCATTTAAGTTTTCATACTTCTGAGGCCTACTGGTAATATGCGAAGTTGTCACCCTAGATAGCTGTTGCGGACTGCCTAGATCAAGATCAGACCGCACAAATGTGCAGTCTGATCTTAAATCTAAATCGTCCGCTGTCTGAATACTTTATCAAAGGACAAAATTTTAGCCTTGTCCAAACTGGAAGCATTTGCAGGTGACAAATCTACTGTAACTCAAAACATGAGAATTTCCTCCCATGGAGCAGAAAACATACAGGGAAAAGGAGAAAATGCTGATAATCAGCATTTTCTCCTTTTCCCACCATGTTTTCAAAAGCCTTCTTCTGTGGGATCGTTGAATGTCGGGATTGCGTGGTAAAATTGCCTTAACCCTTAACCCTTTCCCAAACAAGCCCTGGTTTTCACGTGTCTGCAGTACAAGTCTTTTGAAAACACTGTGGGAAAAGGAGAAATTGCTCGTAACGAGCAATTTCTCCTTTTCCCACAGTGTTTTCTACCCTTTTTGAGAACTTTCTGCCATTATCATCAAATTTAAAATTGTCGTCTGCAAACTCTTTCAATTTGGACCAGTCGAAAATTTGTCGTCTGGGAAAGGGTTAAAGTGTCAAAAATATCTATGAAGTGCCAGTCCAACTTCAAAAATTACACGGAGACTGCAGGTCTAAGACCAAACAGTACGTTCTGTGCATTTTGATCTTACTCTATATTCTTCACCAATCACCCTAAACCGTACTTGACACTACAAGTATATACTGCAATGGAATAATATGGCTTGCAGATTGTACAGTCAGTGTCCCCGAATGCTATTTTAGTTTTTGATGGGTCGCATTCGGGTACTGAGAAAATTGTTGAAATCTCCGCACAGATTTTGTGCGCACGTTTAAACTCTCATATTTTCGCAAATTGACGACAAACTAGGAATTTGAACATAACTGTTCTTTGCGTATTCAATAATCCTTCGTTACAAACACAAATATTTCAATTTAAAGGCTAATCACGAAAAAGAAATCTGTTTCATTCCTTTTACTCGAGATATTAAAGTCCCCCCAAAATAGAGAGAAAACGGCTGCCAAACACGACAAATTTCGGGTTTTTTTTTTTTCAAGATTTACATGTTATAAAAGACTTTTACAAGCGCTGTCGGTAACAAGTTGGCTTCTTTAAAAAAAGAAGCCAGGAGAGGTCAGCATCAATGTTTTCAAATAGCTTACTGCTTTTAATTTCAATATATTTTGGTACATATAAATAAATAAGTAAGGCATTATATGATCGCCGCTGTGTAAAAAGAAGAAACCTCCTCTGTATTACATGACAGACACGTGACCTTTTTCCCACGTTTTCAAGTCGCGTGATCTTTTCCCGCGGTGTTCTCTTTTTTAACGAAATTCTTTTTTTGTGTGTGTAGCTTTATTTGTTTCATGAAAAATTATAACCACTGGAAAGGTCATTTGCAATCAAACCAATATAACAAATCCTTTTTGAAATCCGTCAAATAAAAACAAAACACGTCTATTTCCTATTTCAGTTTTTTTATTTCGGTTTATTTATAAAACCATGACGAAATAGACTGTGTATCGGAACGATTTCGCAGAAAAGCATGGAGTTAAGCAGCAATTTCTGAGGCAGTCTGTCTTTTAAACTCACCACTGTTGGAGAGGTCTGATGACCTCTCCAATGAAAGGTTTCTTTTAATAATTGGTCCTTAGTCATGTGTTTCACTAAAAAATAAATGCATTTCGCTGCTATACAGATTAAACCGACGAAACAGAAAGTCAGTGCCGCCCTGTAACTTTTCTCAAGGATAATTAACTCTTTCGGCGCCAAATAAATAAACTCGACTTCTTTTGACAGCTGAAAATACAATCCACTTAAACCCAGAAAGATTTTTATCGTATAGGCTTGACTAAATAAGCGGATGGTATAGATCAAAGATCAGACTGCACGTTCTGTACAGTCTGATCTTGATCTATGCTATCCGCAAAAGTTCCTGTTTTCGCCTATGGCGCCGGAAGGGTTAACGATGGACTTGAGACGTTACGGTGCACAAGAAATGTCCAAATATGAAAAGAAGCTCTGCATACGTTTCAATATTGCGACTAGGCTTGCAGAAAGAAAGATGATTTCCTTACCGTGTAGATCTGTTTCAAATATCGCATTCTGCCACATCGCTCCACATTTAAATGTTTGAAGTCGGTTGTGATTGAAATCCGTTTGTACGTTGACCGTGTCCTTATCAGTCCATATTTCACTTGTATTAAATAGTCTTTCAGATGAAGTACCGAGAAAAACAAAAACATCGTTTATAAAGAAAGTGCCAAATAGCTCTCCGTTGGTCCTGAGGCAAGATAGTGTGATACTTTTAACGCTTTGATTAGGGCACGTTCCCCATGATACCAGTGTTTCCTGTCAATGCAGCTACTGCATTGTAATTTGTGCAAAAGAAAACAACTGCTCTTCAGCCAATTTCACTCTCGGTATGTTTTGACCCAATGGGTTTTTGACGTATTTAAATTGATGAGTGGCATTTTTTTCCCCTATTCACCTCTCATATTTTAAGAGTTTGAAAAATCTTATAAAGGAATTGGTTACGATACGATAAAAACATTCTTTATCCTGATATGAGGTCATTGAGGGGGAATTTTCCACTGAGGCCCGGATATCTTTAACGAGGCTCATGAAATAAGTCATTGCTAAAATGCCATTCTAACAATCATTAATTAGGTACCCGAATTGATAATATCTGTATAGCTATGCTCTGGCAAAAAGGGG
This sequence comes from Tridacna gigas, assembly GCA_945859785.2. Taxonomy (NCBI): domain Eukaryota; kingdom Metazoa; phylum Mollusca; class Bivalvia; order Cardiida; family Cardiidae; genus Tridacna; species Tridacna gigas. The sequence continues at coordinate 7,129,474 of OX244031.2, read as the reverse complement.
GTTTAATGCATTTCCGTGATGAATTGTACCAAGCAAGTCATCACATAATTGTGGATCCACAAAAAATCCATTTTGTCTAACGACCGACTGAATTATGAGATAGAATGGTCCTTGCACATGCAGAAAATTTACAAAAAGCAAGAAGTTTCGACCGTACAAACAGATTGTACTCTCCACAATAATTTCCATACCTTTAAAAGGTATGACTTAAATTTAGATGTGCTTTAACATTGCACTGTTTACGTTTGGCCGCTACTGTGCCTTTAGGTAATCAAGCGCAGGTTGTGCCGTGGTTTAGTCCAGTGTTATACCCTTTATCACACAATGCCGTGCTTTCACGACCTATAAGAAGAGGGCTTTTGAAAACATTGTGGGAAAGGGAGAAAATGCTGGTAACCAGCATTTTCTCCTTTTTCCACAATGTTTTCTAGCGTTATCACAGACAGATAAAGCTACAGCCAATAGTGCCACATTTAATTTGTCGTCTGCAAACGCTTTCAATTTGGAATGGTATAAAATTTTGCAGTTTGGTGAAGAATTAATACACAACAAACGGAAGACCCTGACATCTTCCCTCTCCCCATCTCGATCCTCGCCTCGTTTTAAAACTGATTACCGCCATAACCGTAGGCAAATGTGTAGCACAAGTTATGGAGAACAGCCAGGTTAAATAAGGGCAGTCGGACACATGGACGCACGTAAAAAAAATTGTGGCAGAGATGAAATCGCTTTTCACGTACAGTTTCTCTATTTCGCCCCAAAATCGTTACATGATAATTCGCCTCATAGTAATGTGCGAGTTCTCGCTTTACCAAAACAATCGCGTATTTAAACAACCCTTAACGAAAAGGCCCTTGAAAACATTGTGGGAAGGGGAAAAATGCTGGTAAACAACATTTTTTTCCTTTTTCCGCAATGTTTTCTACCCTTTCAAGGACAGACTGCATCATTTGAGCAGCAGTTGTCGTCCGCCAATGCTGTCGATTTAGACAAGTCTTCAATTTTGTTGTTTGGTAAAGAGAAAGGTTATTTCAGCTCGACCTTACTGCTGTTTGGCATATTGTCACAGTTCTGATAGTTTATGTCTACTTTTACTACGGTTCAACCTTTCTTCTACAAATACGATTTTTTTGCTATGTGCAATTAGCATCCTAGGAAAACATGCTGGAAAAAGGAAACACTTGCCCGTAACAAGTAACCGATCCTTTCTTGACCCACTATGCTTACATTTATACCATTAAATATGATAGGTTTCAATTTAACCCTTTACCACACAATCCCGACTTTTAACGACCCTGGGGAAGAAGCCCTCTGAAAACATTGTGGGAAAAGGAGAAAATGCTGGTAACCAGCATTTTCTCCTTTTCCCACAATGTTTTCTACTCTTCCCAAAACAAATTTCAATTTTTGAGTCACATTTATTTTGTCGTCTGTAAGTGCTTTCAATTTGGACGAGTATAAAATTTTGTCGTTTGGTAAGGAGTTAAATCATGTCCTTCGTGCGATTCTCAATAGCTTTGAAAAGGTCTAAGAATGACCTTGTATCGTGAAGGGTTAACCCTTTCTTCCATAGCAGAGTATTTTGGTGCCACATTAGTAAGGTACAAAGAAAGAAGCATTTCCTCCATTTGTAACGATGTTTTGGTAACTGTTCTTTCATTCATTTTTCCCCCCTCTTTCTAGCACCATCTAACCCTTAACCTAATATACAAGTAAATGAAACTTTTCAAGCCGATAGTAAACACCCAATATTGTTATTTCGAAGCCATTGTTTGGGGGGAAAATATCTCCTTATAACAAAGTGTAGACCAAGACCAGAATGCACATTCCGTGCAGTCTGATCCATGATCTACACTGTCTGCAAAAGGTACTTGAGTGAGACTTTGCAGCCTAAGGGTTAAAGTAGCCTACACTAGAATAACTTGTTACATTTGCAGACAAGCTTACCCATGGTATCAACACTGTACCAAATACATGTAACACCTTGTTTTAACGACCCTGAAGAGGACTACTTTTGAGAACATTGTGGGAGAAGGAGAAAATGCTGGCAACCAACATTTTCTCCTTTCCCCCACCCCCAATGTTATCTACTCTATTATAGATTTATTCCCATCAGCTTTCGATTTTTCGTCTGCAGGTGCTTCCAATACGGACGAGACTAAATTTTATCCCCTGGTAAAGAGTTAACCTTTTACCAAGCGACAGAAGACAAATGTAGACTTGTCCAAATTGAAAGCATTTGCAGACGACAAATTAAGTGTTGCTAAACTGATGATTTCTCGTTTAGATAGGGTGGAAAACATTGTGGGCAAAGGAAAAAATGCTGGTTACCAGCATTTTCTCCTTTTCCCACAATGTTTTCAATAGCCTTTTTCTTTCAGGGTCGTTAAAAGTCGGGATTGTGTGGTAAAGAGTTAAATAAACTCTTGGCTGCCATAATTCGAGCACCATTGAAGATAAAAAAGACAGAAAATTGAACTTCGTAGAAGGGAAACAGAAACCTTCGAGAATTAATCAAGAAACCATTGTAACAAAATGCGGAATTCAAGAGTTTTGACGAGCTTGAGAAAGAAGCCTTTTGAAAACACTGGTTACCATCATTCTCTCTTTTTCCTACAATGTTTCCTAACCTTTCACAGACAAATACCGTTATTTGTGCCACATTTACTATGTCGACTGGAATTTCTTTTAATTTGAACCAGTCTAAAACTTTGTTCTATGGAGGTGCTTTCAATTTGTAACCTGGTAAACAGTTAAAAGGAGCAAATTTCATTTTCGTATAGGCCTCTCACTTCATTAAAATCGAGTGTTAACCACCATAAAAAAGAAATCTTTAGAAAACGTAGGAAAAGGAGAAAATGTTGGTCATCAATATTTTCTACTTTTCCCTAAAAGTTTTCAACCCTTCCAAAAGCAAATTTCAAATTTTGATGCATATTTGAATTGTCGTCTGCAAACACTTTCAATTTGGAGAAGTTTTTGTCGTGTGGTAAAGAGATGCGTCTTGTATGAAGGACTGGTTCTAGTATTTATTCAAACTCGTTCATATCTAAAGCAAATCATAGAACCCGTCAAAGTCAAGAAAAGGAAAATGGCGGTGCGGAAAATTAATGACCCCCATTCAAATATTCAAATCAGCCTCGATAAACAGGAAAGAGTAAACAAAAATACCCGAATTCGTGATCGATAAATTTCGCTGTTTAACCCTCTCTCACACAATCCCGACTTTTAACGACCCCATGGAAAAGGACTCTTGAAAACATTGTGGGAAAAGGAGAAAATGCTGGTAAGCAGCATTTTCTCCTTTTTCCCACAATCTTTTCTATCCTTTCAAGGACAAATTTCCACATTTGTGTAACATTTATTTTGTTGTCTGCAAATGCTTCCAATTTGGAGCAGTCTAATATTTTGTCGTTATGAAAAGAATTAAGACAAAACCTCTCGCAGACGATTGCTTAACACTTTATCAAACAATCGGAAAAAAAAAAAAGGAGAAATTAGTATGCGTGTTGCAAAATTTTTTTCAGTTGTGTATTCTTGCAGTCAATCTTTGATTGACTGATTTTCGTTTATTCATCCTCGCCACCAGTTGCCCATATGGGCGACGCCCCAAAAGGGGATAATGCAAGATACAGGACGAAAGTCATCCTAATTTACGCCGAGTTCTTTAACGTTCTCACTTCTCAGTGTATAGCATCGCCACACGGGACCTCGATTTACCCTCTCATCCGAAAGACTAATAGTAATTTCAGGCGGCCAGCCGTGGGGATCGAACCCACACCCTCAAGTGGCCCGAGATTTGATGTTCACTAGTTATATGCTCTACGACCTGAGCTATCGGGGCTAGTCATTCTCTCAGTCAACTTTTACTCACAGCCAGTTATTTATATACTACTCAAAGTTTGATAAGGATCATTTAGATATTTCAATACGGGTATATGTTACAACAATACAGTTTTGCAATAAAAACGTCCATATCCACTGGTGATTTATTTCATCAGCGTGGCAATGTAAGATATTGAGAAGCCATATCTAATACATAGCTCACATATATATATTGGCTGAATCTGATATGGTGATCCCTAGCAAATTTTGAGTTGTATACATATATTCTGACCCTAACACTCATGAAACTGTAATATTTGAGTATGGTTTTGAAACTGGAAAGGTTCATTTGTCAGTTAGCTGTCGACGAAATCTCAGCACGGCCTCCAACCCGTTTTTAAGGTTTCAGAGTTAACTCTTTGATACAAGAGCAATTATAGACTTATCCAAACTGAAAGCATTTGCAGACAACAAAATTTAATGTGGTTTAACTCTTTACCAAACGACAGAATTTTAGACTGGTCCAAATTGAAAGCATCTGCAGACGACAAATCAAATGTAGCTCAAAAATTGAAATTTGTTTTGGGAAGGTAGAAAACATTGTGGGAAAAGGAGAAAATGCTGGTTACCAGCATTTTCTCCTTTTCCCACAATGTTTTCAAAAGGCTTTTTCTTCAGGGTCGTTAAAAGTCGGGATTGTGTGGTAAAGGGTTAAATGATGGACTCTATCTTTGATAGGATAGAAAACATTGTGGGAAAAGGAGAAAATGCTGGTTACCAGCATTTTCTCCATTTCCCACAATGTTTTCCCAGCGTCCTTAAAACTCGGGATTGTGTGGTAGAGGGTTGAATAGCATAAAAAGCACTGTAGCAAAAGGAAAGAAACAGCTCGTTTCAAGGATAAATACTGACTAACAGGAGGTAAAACCCCCAACCAGCTGAGCCGGTATATAAAGAAGTACCAGTCTGTTATACTCTTATATTTTATTTCAGTAGATAAAATACATTAGCTCTGTGAAAAGGGGGCTTAAGGCATCTGCGAAAAGTATCGACCCAGGCCAGCCTGCGCATTCCGCGCAGGCTGACCTGGGCCGAAACTTTTCGTCATTGGTCAGTTTTCGGTAGAATAAATATCAAAGGACCAGTCTACCTCATGATTAACTCTGTTGTCAAAAACAAAGTGGATATCATGCGTCTATGTGATGGCTTGCTTGGTATAATGCACGGGGATGCACTAAGCCCCCTTTTGCAAGAGCATTGCTCACATTAATTTGTATGACCACCGTAAGGATTTATTGCACAGCCTTTAATTTGTATATATATTAAAAAAAAAAAAAAAAGAACTTTAACATTTCACTGATAGAAGAAAAGCAAGGTTCTTGCTTCTAAAAGTATATGTGTTATGCTCTGGCAAAAGAGGGTGTAATATATCTCGTTGATGCGTTATACTATTATTATTATTATTATTAGTCTTTATTTCCTCCATACAGAAGATTTACAACTACAAAACGTTCATGAAAATAAATCAACAAAATAAACAGTTATACGAATGATAGAAATATCGGGAGAGAGAGAAAGAGAGAGAGAGAACAACAAATGATAAATTTCACTTGGTGCCATAGGTAAATGACTTAACCGAAACGAAAAATTAAGTCAGATTTTAAGCATCAAGTACAGAAAATATAGAAACAATTATGCTCGAGGTAAGCACATCACATCACATATTGTGATGTGCTTGCCTGTATGAGATCCAAATACTATGTAGTAAATAGACTACATTTACATAAAAACTCTCACTCATTCCATTAATAAAAGAGCAGAAATTTGGATTAATACCAAAAATTGCATAAACAAAATCTTTGTTTGACATAGATCGCAAACAAATAAAAGTATTATGGCCATATAATATTTTAACTTTTTCCATAAAGGAAGTAACAAGAGGCTGTATCAAAGTACAACTAGTTAATAAGTGCTCAGTGATGCTTACATGAACATAGTTTTCTCCACATCGTGAGCAAGCCATTTCATAGTGGGAGAGATACACAATCAACTGAGCAACAGAAAAACAGGCCCCTAGCAATTTAGGGTGATATTTTGCATAAATCCATAGTGGAGCAGAATTATATTTATATATACTAAGCAAGTCATTATCTAATTATGGATCCATAAAATCATTTTTGTCTAACAACAGACTAAATCCTAAGGTAGAATGGTCCTTGAACATGCAGAAAATTGGCCAATAGCGAAAAGTTTCGACCCAGGCAAATGCATCAAACCCTTTTTCACAGAGCATGACTCTCTGACTCATATATATAAGAACTATCATGCAAACTATCCATGTATCACTTCGTATTGCAGATTGTTTTTTCTTGGCTTTTAACATTTGTACATGTACTCTTGAAAAGACATGTTAACTACTTCATCATTAAGTTGACCCCCCCCTCTCTCTCTCTCTCTCTCTCTCTCTCTCCCATTCTCTCCCTCTTTCTCATTTCTGCATATTGCGGCATTTGCACTTCACGTCTTGATTGCGGAAGAATACAAATCTACATCGATGCTTTCCTGCGTAAGCACTGCATCAGAGCTTGATGATAATTTTTCATCTTTTTCGAAACACATCTCTGAGCTTGTGGAGGATAATACTTTTCGACAGATTCTCCACATAAGCGTCATCTACAGCTTCCTTTTTTCTTAAGGGTCTACTTTCTACGGTCTACTTTTTTCCTCCAGGGTAGGTCCCTTCACCCTTTGTCCATTTGGGCCTGTATCCTCATTCTCCCTAACTTCTCCATATTTCCTAACACCAGCTTGTTTGATGGGTCTAGCTTTAACGCTTCTCTGTAGTGATATTCAGCTTCATCAAACTTTCTCTGAAGAAAAAAATAATAATAATAACAAAGATTAGGAGCTTAGGGTGGAATAAGCCATAGACGGTTCACTACACAATCTTTTGTGTAAGTATTCACCAACCATTCTTAAAAACATTCTTTGTCTAATTCTTAACAATTTTCAAATTTTGAAAGTAACACAACTTCTGATTGACAACAAATCAGAAGCTGTGTTACTTTCTAAATCCAGAACTAGACTGGCAATGCAATTAAGAATGTTTGGTGAATACCGACCCTGAGCTTTGAAAACACCGACGGTAACGGAGAAACCGCGAGTAAAGTTTTCCAAAATGTTTTCGATCCTTTAAAAACCAAATTGTATCAATTGAGACACTTATTCATTAGTATTCTGCTAATTTGTATGCTTTCCATCTTGAAAAGTCTGATAGATTTGTCGTCTCGTATAGATGATGTTGGAAACAAGGCCTCCACCTGGCTTGCACATGCTTATACGCCAGGAGATGATGGTAAAAATGAGAATTGTGACGATATTAAAACCTAGGCTACTAGGCGTTACCCAAAGAGCTTTTTGCGGGCAGTGTGTAGATCAAGGATCACTGCACAGACAGTGCAGTCTGATCTGGGTCCTACACTGTGCATGACCGCGATTTTTTTTTCAAGGTGAACATAAGGTAATATTTAGGCTTTTGGGTTGAGACTGTCACTATAAATTGTTCGTCGCCGACTGAATTCTTTGCTTTCTACTTTTTTTTCGAAGTCAACAAGCAGATGATCACTGCGCCAAGCCCCGTAGCTCAGTCAGTAGTGTACAGGACTTGAGAACAGGAGGTCGCTGGTTCGATCCCCTGCTTGGCCAATTTCTTTGCGAGGGTTGATGATAGTTATTGCGACAGGATTCATTCCTCTCTCACCGCTGACCATTGTTTCGACGATGGTTATGTGGAAAACAGCCAGTGGCTTGGAAAGAATACATGTATTGTGCGGAGTACTGGTAAAAAGATACTCCAGGAAAGCATGGACAGGTGCACTGGCCGCCGCGATATAACTGAAATAATGTTGAAAACGGCGTTAAACACCATACAATCAATCAATCAGTCGATGATCACTGTAGTGGAAAATGGTTTTGGCCATAGTCTGACCACAGTTAACTCTTAAGCTGTTAATCGCGACTCACTGACCTTTTGCGGACAGTGTAGATCAAGATCAGACTGCACAGAACGTGTAGTCTGATCTTTGATCTACACTGCCCGATACGGTATTTTCTTTCGGTTGAAATTAACTTTGAAACCGCAATGTTTGAACTTAAAGTATTAAGTAGAAATCTGCGTTTCATTTATTCAGCAGCTTAAGTGTTAATACTAAGTATTGTCGCTACGGCTTCTGATACGTTCGATGATGAAGAAATACTTACGAATTTCATCGAGAAATCTCACCCAAGGTCAGAGCTCCAGATAAGAGGGAGTGATGGTATTCTAAATCCATTATTTCTCTTCCAAACCATATGTTGTGGGTACTCATTAGAATCGTCTCGATAAGACGATTCTAATGAGTACCTATAACATAGGGTTTAGTGGAGAATAACTAATATTTTCAATTTTGAATGCAAAATCACTCCCTCTATCTGGAACTCTGCTCCAGGCAATCTGATTTAACCCTTTAGCAGGGATCTTATATACACTTTTTTTTTTTTAAATCCTGAAAAAGGAGTTAGTGGGTGTGTATACATGTATAAGATCTCTGCCTTTATTAAGCAATCCCGAGTGTTTACTACCTGGGTTACCAGCACCATCTCCTTTTCCCAGAATGTTTTCTACTCGTTCAAAGACAAATTCTATCATTTGAGGCATATCTGATTTATCTTCTGCAAATGCTTTCAGTTTTGGCAAGCCTAAAATTTCGTCGCCTGGTAAAGAGTTAACCCTTTCCCAAACGACAAATTCTGGACTGGTCCAAATTGAAAGAGTTTGCAGACGACAATTTTAAATTTGATGAAAATGGCAGAAAGTTATCAAAAAGGGTAGAAAACACTGCGGGAAAAGGAGAAATTGCTCGTTACGAGCAATTTCTCCTTTTCCCACAGTGTTTTCAAAAGACTTGTACTGCAGACACGTGAAAACCAGGGCTTGTTTGGGAAAGGGTTAATCAAACGCATACAATTTTGAAGACTATACTCACATACAGATGGTATATAGCACCAATATTACCGTGCACCATGCCATCATTCGCATTGTGTTCCAGTGCTCTTTTGTAATCCTAAAAAGACATAGAAATTACATGGTGTAATTCTGGAGGAGATTTTTTGAACTTGGATAAATCCAGTTCTCATTTTTCTTACAAACCCGCAGAATAAACATCTGGAAATTCTGGGCCCGATTCGGAATCTCGCGCATATACAAGCAGGAAAACAGCACTACTCTCTACAATGAAGAACGTCGTGAAAATGCGAAAGCGAATGTTTACGTATTTACCAAACAATTTCTCGTTTACTCGTTAAGCATTCTCAATGAATATTGCAGAATCAAAACAACAATTCATCCGCCCCACTTGTAAGTGAAGAACAAAACGGCAGTGAATTTAAAAACCTGTTCTAATTTGTTCAAGCTCGAAACAGCCTCTCGTTGAAAACAATGGACGAAATCCTGGACGAAAACGACAACATTTTAAAAATAGTAACATCCTATGGCCAAAAATAATCAAAGTGCTGGAAGCACTTAAGTATTTCATATGACAAAGTCCTGTAGTAACCCTTCCAGGTGCCAAAGGTGAGTTTCACAGGCATTGAGCCATGCTCTGTGAAAAAGGGGCTTAATACACTTGCCAAAAATATCTTCACACGGTCCACGCAATATGACATGGATCGATACTTTTTCCCATTTGTAAGTTCTCTGCATGACAAAAGACCATAGGCCTATTAGCCTACTACATGACCCAGTCGGTTGTAAGACAAAATTGACTTTTATGGGCCCATAATTATGTGATGACCTGTTTGATATCATACATCACGGAAATGCATTACATCACCTTCTGTCGGAGCATGGCTCATTTGTAGATGGTTTGGATCAAGAATAGACTGCAACGCTAGATCTTGATCCACGCCCTAGCAGTTAAATCACTAGTCAAGGTATTAAAACTGTCTCAGCCAATTAGATAGCTTGTCTTGGAAACGTATACCTCAGTGAGCTTTTGCAAAACATTCTAAGTTTATACTTTTTAGACCCATATCTACATCACTTTATTTTTTTTATTCGTTCTTTTAAGCCAAAAGATTCAGTATTTCAATGGGATATTCCCTTTGTGTGTCTGGACCTATCCGTATTCTAACAATACAATACAATACAATACAATACAATACAATACAACACAGTACAGTGCAATACAATACAATACAATACAATACAATACAATACAATACAATACAATACAATACAATACAATATTCTTTATTAGCGTTTTAAGTTCTAAAGCGAACAATTAGATTATATTATTACACCTTCGATACTGCAGTATAGCCTGGATTCCACTTCTACTATTTTTTCCTTTTATATATTCGGACATTACTTTGTCAACTTGAAATGACGGTTCAACCGATTGCACAGATCTGAACAGACCGTGAAAGGAGACTGCGATAAGGAGTGATTGACCCTTTTCCCAAACGACAAATTTTGGACTGGTCCAAATTGAAAGAGTTTGCAGACGACAATTTTAAATTTGATGAAAATGGCAGAAAGGTCTCAAAATGGGTAGAAAACGCTGTGGGAAAAGGAGAAATTGCTCGTTACGAGCAATTTCTCCTTTTCCCACAGTGTTTTCAAAAGACTTGTACTGCAGACACGTGAAAACCTGGGCTTGTTTGGGAAAGGGTTAAAAGACTATTTCAGCCTGGACCCAGGCTAGCTGTAGTATTATGGTGTAAAGTAACTGGATAGACTGTTCATATGGAAAGAAAGAACTGAACTGTAGAATGCGTCTTAACACTTAAGCTGCTGAATAAATGAAACACAAATTTCTACTCAACACTAAAAGCCTAAACACTGCGGTTTCAAAGTTGATTTCACCGGAAAGAAAATACCGTGTCGGACAGTGTAGATCAAAGATCAGACTGCACGTTCTGTGCAGTCTGATCTTGATCTACACTGTCCGCAAAAGGTCAGTGGGTCGCGATTAGCAGCTTAAGGGTTAAAATACAACTCACATTAAAAGCGAGATCATATTTCTGTATATCTTTGTAGTTATCTCCCCTGTCGGCGTACAACTGGAATAGATCAAGTCGTCTGTGTTCTTCTGCCAGCTTGATTGTCTTGTTTAAATGTTCGATAGCCTTTGGAAGTAAAAACAAAACAAAAATGCATATGACACCCTTCTCTGAGATTTTAAGGGCTTTAGTTACGGCAGGCAACTTTAATTCTTTACCATACGGCGATAGAATTGTCTCTGTTGAAAGCACTTGCAGATGACAAATTGAATGTGGATCTAACAATGTAATTTGTCTGTGAAAGGGTAGAAAATAACGCTTTTTTCTCCTTTTCCCTCATTTTTTTTCAAACGCCACCTCCAGTCAAAGTCGTTGTAATTCGGGATTGCGTGGTAATGGGTTAAAGCAAACACGCGCAAATTATGTTGAACTATCAATAATACTGTAGGTGAGCGGAGTTCTCATGCTTCTTCTTGTCCATCTACTAGGACTTTAAAAAATGTCCGGAATTTGAATAATCCACCCGTCAATTTTACTTGTACTTGAACCAGTGAACTATGAAAATTTGCTCGCCCTGCCTGGTAGGGACCGTGAACGGCAAGTTTGGATATAGTTCTACTTCCCTTAGAAAAAACTATTCTGTCGAATGATGATGATGATCACGACGACGATGATGATGATGATGATGACGATGACGGTGTTAACACCTAAACTGCTATATGAATTAAATTAACAGAATCAAAATGTATTAGCTTACAGGAAAATCCCAAATTATGCAAATCTTAGGTATTTTTGCGCGAAAAAAAAAACCCATAAAAACTCACCGTGTCGGGAAATGTAGATCCAAGATCAGACTGCACATTTTGTGTAGTCTGATCTTGAGTTACACTGTCCGCAGAAGTTCCCAGAGTCCCTCCTAGCAGTCTGAGGACACACGTGCACGTACCTGTAAATGTTTTTCTTGTTTGGAAAATACATGGGCGAGAGTCCAGCGTGCGTCAATATTGTTCGGTTCGCTCGACAGTATGGTTAGAAGTATAGACTCCGCCCTTTGGAAACTGTTGGTATTGGCCAAAACTTTAGCCTGAAAGGACGACATACGGTAAGGTTACTTCCACTTTATTTATCTTTCTGAGAAATTATGTCAAATATGTGAAATAAAGTACGTGTATCAATTTGGATAAACAAAAGATTTATTGAATATGATAAAATCATCTGAGAACTGTCCATGAGAAGCCTATATCTTTCGACTGAAGGACGCAACATACCGTATCCTTAACTCCGCATGTAGGAGAATTTTAGACTTGTTCACACTGACAACGTTTGCAGAAGACAAATCAAATTTGGCTCTGGTGGTGACGTTTATATTTGAAAGGGTAAAAACACTGTAGGTAAAGGAGAAAAGGATGGTTACCAGCAACTTTTCCTTTTCCCACATTTTTTCCTAAGCCCTCTTTTCAAGGTCGGGATTAGTAAACCACCTAGCTTGGGTATTGAATTCAGGCAATAGACGAACACATCCGATAATTCAGATGGAATGCTTCACATATGACTGAATATTTGGATCCAAATATATATACTCCAACACCTTTAACAGGCTTTTATCACATAACTCCCCTTGTTTTCAATGAAATACAACCATTTCGAATTTTCTTTGTCTCACACACGTTTGAGACAAGAAACCAGTGCCGAATTTGGTCAACACTGTGTAATTATACACCTCATTCCTAAAAAAATTGCTGACCGAGATTCCTGTATTCCTGTGTAAAATTAACAGTCAAATTTAGTAATCATGATCAAGTTGAGAATTTAATCACTTTTAGATTCAAAACAAAATCAATATATGCAAGTTTCTTTGGAACTATTTTTCGTTCGTAATGTACCTGTCAAAGAAGCGAATATGCTTCATGTAAATTTCATTACACATTGTACATGTATTCCTATGTTTTAATACATCATAGACTATAATTCTTGTTATACAGTATGTAATAAAAAGAATCTGACATTCGTTGGTTTTTGAGGTAAAAATTTATTAAACTCGTCCACAAAAATGATGTGAAGCTCGCCAAAGGCTCACTTTATAACTTTTTTGTAGACACGTTAATAAAATTTTATCTCGAACACCAGCTCATGCCAGATTCTATATTTCCATTTATATTCCTAAAAAGTGACATTAATGGAAGCAAGACAGTAACTGCAACACTTGATTGTGTTATTATATCGAAAAAGGAAAGTGGCTTTGCCTGAATAGGGATCGTAAATATGAGTCATGCTCTGGCAAAAGGGGTTTTAAATGATCTCCGTGATGCATTATACCAAACAAATTATCCCATAATTATGGATCCAGAAAATCAATTTTGTCTGACGACCAACGTGACATGTAGAAAATTTACGAGAAGCAGAAAGTTTCGATCCAGGTCAGCCTTCGTAGACTGCGCAGGCCGAGCATTCCGCACAGGCTGACCTGGGTTGATACTTTTTGAAGATGCATGGAACCTCCTTTTCACAGAGCTGATATAGATGGTGTATATAAGATCCCTGGCAAGAAGAAGCTATGGTTACATGTGTAATTATTCAATGTTATATGATGGATGTAGTTGATAAATGAGAAATAGGGAGCCAGTGAACCAGAAGCCTTTGATGCAGAAAAACCCGACAACAAAAGTGTCAAAAAAGAAAGAAAGAAAGAAAGACAATGAACATTAAATACTCGGATACAAAGCAACTTACGTGTCTTAGCATTGTTTCGGTTGAATTCGGGAAAGTTCGGCTCATTTCGTCGAAGAGCCCGACTGACTCGTCCGTTCTACCGGAATGGTAGTACAAGATAGCAAGCTGTTCAAAAGCGAGAGGATCGTTTCGTGCTGTTATGGCTCTGATGGGCAAGAAATTGGGATAAAGAAATAAATGAATACATCCAATAAGCCGATATTAAAAGATTTTGGCATGTGTCATTCCATCCGACCAATAATGGTCCAGTCGCCTCATCCATCCATCCATCCATTATCACTTCAAACATAATGACTTAAACCAAACGATTTTCAATGCTTTCGGGTAGAGTGTCTTATTGGTATATTTTTACCCACTTCAACACAATTCCCAGTTTGAACGACAAAAGGATAAAAGCTTTTGAAAACATTGTTGGAAAAGTAGAAAATGTTGGTTATCAGCATTTTCACCCTCTCCCACATTGTTTTTTTTATACTTCACAGACAAATACCACAATCTGAGCCACCTTTAGTTTGTTATCTGCAGTGACGTCTGCTTTGTTCAAGTCCAAAAATCTACTTTGTAAAGAGTTAACCCTTTACCACCTCAACACACAACTACTACTGAAAAATTTACAATGAAAAATGCCCTTCCGGCCTTCCGGGTGGTAGACCATGTACCTTTGTGGGGTACAGACACAAAATAGACCTCCCCCCGTCCCCCCGCAAAAAAAAAAAAATCACTCTGTTTCCACAGAAATCATCAAATCAAGACCAGAAAGATATTTTAGACCTGTCCTTCCATTTCCTCTTATACAACAGTGCTGCAGAGGTGCTTTCCTATAAATTTTCAAATGGGATTCCTTTTGGCCACTACGACCCGGAAGGAGTTCGCAGTGGTGTTACACCTAAACACCAAACCATCAAATGGTCCCATGGTAACAATTTCTTACTGTTTAAGCAGTGTTTCCGCCTGTTTGATATTCCCCAGCTTCTTGTATTCTGACGCTGCATTTACCAGGGCTGTGCCACGTGACATGTCTATCTGATAAGCCATCTGATAGTGTTTGGCTGCCTCTGCATGTTTTCCTGTGTAAAAATCAGATCTGTATGTTATCCTATGTGAAGATAATATCAACATTTTTTCCTGTGTGAAATTAATATCGGTGTGTTTTCCTATGTGAAAATATGATTAGCATGTTTTTTTCATGTAAAAATAAGATCACTGTGTTTTCCTATACGTGTGAAAATATTATCCGCATGGTTTCCTGTGTGAAAATAAGTTCCGCGTGTTTCCTATGTGAAAGCAAGACCCGTGTGTTTTCCTGTGTGAAAATAAGATCAAGGTGGAGAGCCATCTTTCCAACTCTATAGAGAAAACGAAGTCATCCACAAGACCTTATGAATTAACCCTTTACTACACTATCTCGACTTTTAACGACCTTGAAGAAGAATGCTATAGAAAACATTACAGGGAAAGGAGAAAATGCTGGCAATCAGCATTTTCTCCTTTTCCCACAATGTTTCCTACCCTATCAAAGTCAAAAAGGTGTTTTATGATAACAGAATTCTGCATTTCGTATGCCTGGGTATTAGAGCTCGATAAGAACGACATGGCGTGCAACACCACGGAAAGTGCCCTTCGGACAATTGCGTAAAGTGTTGTCCCGGGTTAGCCTGTGCAGTCCGCGCAGGCTAATCCGGGACAGCACTTTACGACTACATAAGATTTTTTCATACAGTAGACCTTCGTGAAATAGAAAATCGCACAAAAACGGGGAATGTCGTCTCGGATTAGTCACAGACTGCACAGGCTGATCTGGGACGACACACTTTTACGCATATGTCCGAAGGCCCCTTTTCGTATGTTGCACGCCATATAATAATATGGGTAAAGGGACTTGAGATTCAAGTGTAGTTTTTGATGCAAGTGTCTAATCTTTCAAAGTTACCATGCTTCATTCCAACTGAAAAAATATTCTGGTGTTTTGTCATGGTACTGAAATTATGTGGTCGGGTCGCTTAAATACCTAATTTGCTGAACAGTCCACCGTAGCTGACACGTGCTTCCAAATAGTCAGGATTTTTGTCCAAAACAGCCTTAAGTAATGCTTCGGCGCCAGTGAAGTTTCCGGTTTCTATATAACACGTGGCCAGTGACGTCAGGGCATCCGGATTTTCGTCGTCAAAGGACAGAGCGACTCGCAGATAACTGAAGCCCTCTTCATGGTCGCCACGTTTACTGTTGATCAAGCAAAGATAGTAAGTGAATGTCTTGGTAATGCAAACTTGAAACCTCGAAAGGGCTGACACCCAATGCTATAAAAATAAATTATCTCATGCAATAATTTTGCCGCAGCTGAGGTTAAAAATCATCGTTTTACACTATGGATAATCAATATAAAAATCTAATGAGTGATTAATACAAGTTAAATGCTTACATACATTTGAGCCATGCCTGGCAAAAGGGGGCTTGATGCACCCCCGTAATGCATGATACCAAGCCAGGCATCATATAGTTTGGGATCCATAGAATCCAGTTTGTTTGACAACCGACTGAATCATGAGGTAGACTGGTCTTTTGGCATGCAGAAAATGTACCAAAAGCAAAAAGGTTCGGCCCAGGTCAGCCTGCGCAGGCTGACCTGGTTCGATACTTTTTGCAGATGCATTAAATACCCTTTTCACAGAGCATAGCTCATTTAATTGAAGCCAGGCTGATATAAGACGGCAAGCTAAAGGGGGGTGTACTAAGGTTAATCAAATCGACATTTTGTTACTATGATGCTTTCAGATTTGAGTTTCGGTGTTCTAGAGTCCTTGCACTAGACTGAGACCTCAACCTGCTATGGTAGAGACAAAATTCACAATGGAAATCTCACTTTCGATCGAGAATTCCTAGTGGTGAGTTATGGCTCTAGAGTAAACATATCTTCTTGAGAGTAGTCTCACTTTGGGGCTAGACTTTCAAAGCAGTATGGCCTGCCAGGAGGGAGTCTCACGGCAGCAGTGCTCCTGGGAGATCGTACCATTAATGATAAAATTTGCGGTAACCACTGGACCCGTATTCGCCGACTCTTCTTAAGAACATTCTTAGCGTTTTTCTCCAAAATTTTCTAAATGTGACGGTAACACAACTTCTGATTGGCTAAACCATTTGGTCTAGCCAATCAGAAGTTGTAAATGTGAAGGTAACACAACTTCTGATTGGCTAAACCACTGGACCCGTATTCGCCGACCCTTCTTAAGAACATTCTTAGAGTTTTTCTCCAGAATTTTCTAAATGTGAAGGCAACACAACTTCTGATGGGCTAAACGATTTGGTTTTGCCAATCAGAAGTTGTGTTTCTTTCACATTTAGAAAATCTTGGAGAATAAGACAAAGAACGTTCTTAAGAATGGTTGTTGAATACGGACCCAGAACAACAGTTAAGCATGTTCAGACTTACAAGTATAAGTTTCCGAGATTTACATGAGCGCCTTGATGTTTGGGTACCAGCTGTATTGTCTTCCGAAAATGGTTCTCAGCTTCAGAGCTTCCTTCTAGAAGAGTCCCAAGATTGTTGTGAGCCTGGGCATAGTTATCATCCAGCCTGTGATAATAAAGAATTATCATAAAAGTATGGAAACAATTTTTATACGTGCCATGCTCTGTGAAAAGGGGGATTAATGCACCTGCAAAATGTATCGACTCATGTCAGCCTGCGCAGTCCGCGCAGGCTGACATGAGCCGAAACTTTTTGCTATCTTTAAATTTTCTGCACGTACAAGGACAATGCTACCTCATGATTCAGTCAGTTGTTAGACAAAATGGATTTTATGGAGCCATAATTATGTAATGATTTGCCTGGTATAATGCACCACGGAGGTGCTTTAGACCCCCTTTGCCAGAGCATGGCTCTTGTATAAGATGTATAAAGAACATATCCTTCTTTTTACTTTCTTGTCAGTAAACACGTGACTAAAATGACGTCGATACACTTTGGTTATTAAGGGTACGGGTTCGGTCGGTAAATGATATACGTCGTTGCAATGGTTATTCTAGCGGAAGGAACTAACACAAGTTTATGCCAAAAATATTTCTACCCGTAACTGAATTTCCTGTGGAGTTAGTGTGGGTCAGACACGAACCGACTTATAATTTGAATAAAAGGAAAAAAAAAAAAAGTGAATATTTATGTTATGTGAAACTTTCTTGATTTGCTAATACACACCTCAACGTTTCTCTGTAATGTTCTATCGCTTCAGAGCTCTGGCCAGCATCCTTTAGATAGTTAGCATAGTTGTAATGGGTTTTGGCATTGTGTGGTAACGTTTGTACACCTGATCTGTAGGAATATATAATACATATGAGCCATGCGCTCTAAAAAGGGGGTTTAATACATCTGCAAAAAAGTATCGACCAGATCAGCCTGCGCACTCCGCGCAGGTTGACCTGGATCGAAGCTTTTTGCTGTAGGTCAATTTTCTTCATGTCAAAGGACCATTCAGTCGGCTGTTAGACAAAATGGATTTTATAGATCAATAATTTTATGATGACTCGCTTGATATAATGCACTACGGAGATGCATTAAGCCCTCTTTTGCCAGGGCATGGCTCAATGTTTCCTTTCTGCTGTGTGCAGCGTTGATTTTGTTTTCTTCTTTCTAACTCTGCCACACCGTGAATACCACCTTTTAACGACCCTCAGAAAGATGGTTTTTGAAAACATAGTGGGAAAAGGAGAAAATGTTGGTAACCAGCATTTTCTCCTTTTCCGACAATGTTTTCTACCCTTCCCAAAAACAAATTTCAATTTTTGAGCCATATTTATTTTGTCGTCTGGAAATTCTTTGAATTTCGACTAGTCTAAAATTTTGTCGTTTGGTAAAGAGTTAAATCATTTAATTTCTCCCAAAGAACCTGCCCGCAGGGTTTATTCCTCTCTCATCCCGCTGATCACTGTTAACCAAGTTGTTTATATTGGAAAGCAGTCAGTGTTCAAAAAGAGCGATAAACGGTAGCCTGTTTGTAGCACTGATTTGCGAAACATCGAAAAATCCTGAATAGTTGCACTGTCCGCCGTAACATAAGCGAAATAAAGCTGAAAACAAACCCAATCATTAACCAGACAAGCAAAACGAAGACAAGGAAAGAAATAACTTACCTAAAGATTGTCTCCCTTGATTCCCAGACTTTATTACGACACCAAGTTTTGGCGGCAAACATGAGGAGCAAAGTGAAGAAGACAGCTAAAAGTGGCTTCTCGTATCTTCCCCAGTGTGAGGACAACCTCTCAAAACCACTCGCAACACAAATACAAAATCCTAGACTGAAAATACCGATGATAAATTAATTAGTCCTTTGTAAAACGATAAAACTTTTGACTCGTCTATGTTTGAACATATCTTTACGAACTTCCTGGGTCCATATTCACCAACCATTCTTAAGAACATTCTTTGTCTTATTCTCCAAGATTTTCTAAATATGAGAGCAACACAACTTCTGATTGGCTAAACCAAATGGTTTAGCCAATCAGAAGTTGTGGTACTTTCACATTTAGAAAATTCTGGAGAACAAGACTAAAAACATGCTTGAGAATGGTTGGTGAATACGGACCCTGGCCCTAGTTTTCTGTTCTTGTTTTACAGTACAGTTTTCTGTTCTTGTTTTACAGTACAGTTTTCTTGTTTTACAGTACGTTTTACAGTACAGTTTTCTTGTTTTACAGTACAGTTTTCTGCCAGCAACTGGAACTTTGAGATATTGTACTGTAACACATTATCAGGCTCATAATTATATCCATTCTTTTAACCCTTTCCCAAACAACAAATTTTCGACTGGTCCAAATTGAAAGAGTTTGCAGACGACAATTTTAAATTTGATGAAAATGGCAGAAAGGTCTCAAAAAGGGTAGAAAACACAGTGTTTTCAAAAGACTTGTACTGCAGACACGTGAAAACCAGGGCTTGTTTGGGAAAGGGTTAAATGGCATGAATTAAATTTGTCTGCAGTGTGATCTCTGAATTGTTTACATTTGGCAGCTAGTTGACCTTTAAGTAGTTTTGTATCAAGATCATTTTTTTCCCATTTTAATCAGGTTTAGCATCTGTATTGTCTTTTTCTAGATCCAGCTCTTGCATCGAAGTGATACAGGTTTCGCTTATTGACAATGAGGTTGCCTGTACGATTTCCTCCCAGCATTGTGACATTTGGCATCCAAATTGGGGCTTTGTGGAGAGAACCCATGTCTTTGTAGACATATCACCCCAAACTTTTTCCCAATTTTGACTTAAGGAAATTCGCAGACGAATTAAATTTCGCGGTGGCGTTTCTATCCGGGAAAGGTATAACATTAGCAAGCGCTTCTACAGCCCTGTTATAGTACTGTCTTTTCTTGGCGTCACGGTACAGTTTTGCTAAGAGACATTGAGGTTTTTGGGTTTGGGCTCTGTCCTTGCGTAGTGTAGGTTAGTATTTTTCGGCCCGTACTACCTGAAATGGCCGTCGTTTTACATCGCAAAATAAAATTCAAGGGCAGACAAACCTAGGTATATATAGAATTCTTTCTGCAATGACAAAGCCAACTCGGAAGAAAATGTTGGAGGCAGGAATGAACGGTACTACTGTGAAGACAAGGAACAGATAGGCAATATTGTTCTTCCCTGATCTCGTGTTATCCTGAAAATACATGTAGTCATTTCGTCTTTACCAAACAACACAACTTTAGACTGGTCCATTCGGCATACCTCGGGTGATCCGGTGATCAAATCCCTCGGCTGTATCACGTAGCTTGATATGCACCTACACGGTACATTTCGCACATCTCCGGAAGCACACCGCTTTACCGTTATTAAAACTGCAAGGCTCCTCTTAAAAAAGAAAACATGAGTAAATTTTCTATCGTTATCTTTCTAAGAAAATTTCAGTCGGCAAACAGTTGGTACATTCAAATTTTAGCGTAGTTTATCAATTCCGTTGGGAGCTTTCATCGACAGATCGATAGAAGTGAATAACTTCACCGTGGTTGTTCATGTCGTTGCTAAGCGATCTACAGGGGCGCCGCCATGTTTAAGATAATGTGATTGGTAGTTCAAAATGGAAGCCTCTTTTATACGGACGAGGTTAGATGTAGGTACGGAATCGGCCGAGTTGTGACGAGTGAGACTGGACTAAACTGAAAGCATTCGCAGACGACACTTTAAAAGTGGCTAAATTGTCCTTTGTATGGTCGAAAATATTGTCTTGTCCAAATTGCGAGCGTCCGCAGACGACAAATCAAGTGTGGCTCAGTTTGTTCGTTTTATAGAAGATATTGTTTGAAAAGGAGAAAATGCCCGTTGCGGGCATCTCTCCTTTTCCCACGATGTTTGCAATTTGTAACTCTGGTATACTGACTCCCGTGTTCAATTTAAAAAAAAGAAAACGTGGGACACAGTTGTGTAAAGGATAGAGCGTCGCCCACTGACATCAGAGATTCCGGGTTCAAATTCAATAAGCGGGGTAAACCTTCAGAACTACCCAAATTACTACAACTGAATGACGTTTGCGTCGCTTTCAACATTATTTCAGTCATATCACGGCAACAGCTCACATATACAGCTCACATATTCATGTATGAGCTGGGTTTCACCAGAACGTGCCTCCAGTGAGGCTCGAACCCAGGGCCTTCAGGTTGTCAGGCTACGAGTCCAACACTGTACCCCTATGCAACGCAGGACCTCGTAAATCACTTCAAGAGTACTGTTTTAACCCTTAGGCTGCTAATCGCGACCCAAGGACCTTTTGCGGACAGTTTAGATCAAGATCAGACTGCACAGGACGTGTAGTCTGATCTTGGATCTACACTGTCCGATAAGAAGATATTTCCCCAACCCCAATAACTTTGAAATACCAACATTTTGGTTTTTACCATCGGCTTGAAAGCTTCATTTCAGTTATTTAGCAGGATAAGGGTTATGTTTCCTGGAGGCAATCATCGAGAGAAATATTGTAGACCTTGTTTCACAATCGATGTTTTTCGACATCAGCCCAGTATCCCTACTCAACTTTGAAAATATGTAAAGTTACAAAGATCCACAAAGAAATGCATACACAGTTTTCCAACAGATCAAAGCGCTGACAGTGCTGAAAGATTTGTTTGTATTAGAGTTTAACGCCATTTTAACAGCTTAGGTCATATCATGGCGGTCACCGACGCACCCATGTGCTTCCTGGCTTTCTCACACCAGTACTGACACAACTTTCTTTCCAAAGCCACTGACTACTTTTCTCACATGCATCAGTGCTGAAAGATAGAAATTCTTGTGACGTAATTAACAATTAATATTGATGTAAAAAGTATAAAAAAAAAAAGTTTGATAAGTGCAATGTCATTTGGCATGAACGGACGATTTATTAGGATCATTATCTACAAAATGAATATAGAAAATAAAAACAATCTTTTGTTGTGATCATATATCAAATAAACGGCCAAATGTGATATTTTTTTAGAAGATCCCACCAGTTTTCCTAATTTCAACATGATCGGTCACTTGTAAAAAGATATTACGGATGGATTCATAGAATGAAAAATCGAACTAAAATGAAAATTACTCCTCGATTTCAGCGGGGCCACATTAGAACTGACTTCATATTAACCTTTTAACATTCTATAGCTTACCTTGATGTTCAGTAACGAGACACACACAAATACGGTAAGAACGACAGTGAACATCACTGTTGCTTGGTTGCGGGGATCAAACACAGACTCTACCAAAGGTATACTTCCGGATTGCCAGTCGTAGCTCAGCGATACTGGGGCCATCAGTAGCCACACATTGTAACTCCAGATGTAGGTAAAGGTCATCCACCTTATTATGAGTATGATGATAATGATAAAAATAGAACATGATTTCATCGTTTTTCAATTGCAAGATTTTTTTCAACGTTTTGAATATAATTCTTGTCTCAAAGCCAATTTGCATTTTCTGTTGTATTTAATTGAAACAGGCTTTAAAATGTGTGTGTGTGTGTGTGTGTGTGTGTGTGTGAGGAGAGAGAGAGAGCTGAGAGCTCACATTGAGATTACATAGATATGTATATATACACCCTATGAAGTTTTTGGTAGTTAACATAAATTGATAAAAGTCATAATTGCTTCCAATTTCTTTTTCCTACGCGGCTTTGAAAGAAAAAGATTTTATTCTGCCGTATGCTTAAATGAAATGACATACCGGGTAACCGGGGACTTCTGAAAAGATGCCGGATTGTCCTGGACTATGAAAGGTGGCAGTTCACCGTTCATTATCCACCATCGAAATGTGAGCATTAGTATGATCTGCAAAGAAAAGTACCTGTGAAACAGAGATACACAACATGCATAAAAGTTTCATTGATAAATCAATGAGCCTTGCTCTGGAAAAAGGGGGTTCAGCACGTCACCGTAATGAATTAAACCAAAAGCCAAGCAAATCATCACACAGTTACGGATCCGTAAATACCATTTTGTCCAATAATTGACCGAATCAGGAGGTAGAATGGTCTTTGGACATGCAGAAAATTTACAAACAGCAAAATGTTTCTACCCATGTCAGCCTGCGCAAGCTGCACAGGGTGACAGGGGTCAATCCTTTTCACAGATGCATTAAACCCCTTTGCACAGAGCATGACTAAAACGTAATGTTAAATCAGTGAAACAAACGAAAATCTATTCAAAATGGTCTGCTATAATATGATAAAATCGTCTATAGATGATAATGTGTTATCTGGACAGTGTATACGTTACAAACAAGCGGAACAATCTGAACCATTTACCTACTGATAGTCATTATTACCTGGACGGAGTTTATGTTACAAATAAGAGGAAGAAACTGAACCTTTACTTACTGATATGGTCATTACTTAGACGTCGTATGTATTACAAATAGGTGGAACAATCTGAATTAATCAATTACTGATATAGCTATTATTGCCTGGCCAGTGTATACGTTATAAATAAGTGGAACAAACTGAACTATTTACTTACTGATACAGTTATTATTACCTGGACGGTATATACGTCACAAATAAGTGGACTAGACTGAACCATTTACTTACTGAGATACTTACTATTACCTGGACTGTGTATGTAGTATAAATAAGTGGAACAAACTGATCTGTTTACTTACTGATATAGTTATTATACACGTTCTTCTCAATAGAGGTATGCAGTCGGCCGATACCCTCCTCATATAGCATACTCTACAATTATAAATCAAGAATATACATGTAAAAATTAAATGATTTTTTTATCGCTTTCTTCGTCACTAGTACCAGGCCAGGGTTTTGATGTGCACACAAAACTGACAGCCTGTTATCGATCTTCATATCAACAACAGATAACATCTAACACTACAAGGCAGATATCTGCCCGATTCGAGACTTCACGAGATAAAACATGACTTGGAAAATTAAACTGTTATATAATTCATGCACAAGTCCTCATCACAAAAGATCGAATTCTTGCGCGAGTTCGTTAAAGTGATCCTGGTCAGAACAACCTTTGCCTGTCAGGAAAATTTTAGCGGATGATAGAATTGCTATATTATTTTAAAACAGAAAAGTGACGCATTCTGTTATGCGCTGTCTGATCGGTGCGTATGACAAGACTGATAACCAATAGCTACCGTCGCTAAATCGGGTGTTGCCTGTTGTCAATCGGACTGTTCAGGGAGACACAACGGGTACCAGTTTAACGTGTACACCCTTATGTAAAACCCACCACCTCCAATAAAAGATAAGAACATGTAGGCAACTATAGAAAGGTATTGCATTGTCAGATGCCATCAAAATTACACTGACAAGATTGTAAAGTGGAATGCTTAATACATTTATCTCCCAACCTTGGAAAATGGGGAAAACTCATTGGAAAAAAAAGAAAATAACGATTTCATGAGCCACGTGCCCTGTTGAAACAAATTTAACGAATATCTTTTAAGGTGTACGTTTTACTGTAGAATATTTCATTTAATTTTTTAAAGTTTACCTTGATATATCCTTTTTGCATATCACACCAGCGTCATAGAGGGCGCTCACACCAAGAACAGTAACTCCGTTTTCTTTGCACAACATGGCGACGGCTGCCAGAAAAATGGAGACCATGAACTGAAATCGACCAGATACCGCCATGGGTCCATGTTTTGGTGAACTCAAGGATCTGCGAGTGTTAATAAAAAGAAACCGTGTTTTTTTTAACATCAATTGGTTACGGAATCGACACAAAAGAGGAACATCCGTGCGAATAATAATAATAATAAAAGTGAGCATTAAAGATACTTACGGATTAAAAATAGATACAAAAAGTATACTCCCAGAAATTAACTCTGATGCGGCTAAAATAGTTTTGAATTATATTTTCTTTAATTCAAAGGCGTTGTACTGTATTTGAGAATTGGCTTCAATTGTACAGACGTCAAGATACGTGAATACTGACGGAGAATGGATTGAACCTTCGAGATTTAAGAATGAGAATGTTGCAGCTGATCTGATTTTTCGCAAAGTAAAACAAATTTACTTGTTGTTGATTTTTTAACAAACAGTCCCGACTTTTTCCGACTCTAGGATAGAAGCCTTTCAAAACGTTGTCGGTAAAAGATATAATGCTGGTATCCAGTATTTTCTGCTTTACAGCAATGTCTTCACACTCTGATGGACAAATTTGCCGTCTGCAAACATTTCAATTCGGACAAGTCTAAATTTTTGTCCTGTTGTAAAGAGTTAAGCCTTCGAGACCTTGGAACGAGAATGTTGCAGCTGATATGATTGTTTACGAGAGTAGTCATACAAACTTTTTAAGTCTTTACCAAACGACAAAATTTTGGATTTGTCAAAACTGAAAGCATTTGCAGACGACATTTTGAATTCGGCTAAAATGATTGTGTCTGTCTTTGAAAGATTAGAAAACACTGTGGGAAAAGAAGAAAGTGCTGGTTTCCAGCATTTTCTTCTTTTCTCTCAATGTTTTCGAAGTATTTCTCCTCAAGGTCGTTAAAACTCAGGATTGTGTAGTTGAAGGTTAACCCTTTCCCAAACAACAAATTTTGGACTGGTCCAAATTGAAAGAGTTTGCAGACGACAATTTTAAATTTGATGAAAATGGCAGATAGTTCTCAAAAAGGGTAGAAAACACTGTGGGAAAAGGAGAAATTGCTCGTTACGAGCAATTTCTCCTTTTTCCACAGTGTTTTCAAAAGACTTGTACTGCAGACACGTGAAATCCAGGGCTTGTTTGGGAAAAGGTTAATCAGTGTAGCACTCATACTCGATAACCCACGTGCTCGTGATTATTGATTCCTGAAGCGCTGGAACCGACTTAGGCTGCTTGTGCGAACAGTGTAGGTCAAGATCAGACTGCACAGAACGTGCAGTCTGATCTTGGATCCACACTGTCCGCTTCCTTGTTACGTATTTTGGCCAAAACTAACCCAGTAAAATAGCACCATTTCGACTGTTTTCCAAAAACATATTATCGCCGGTCCGATAGAGTTATCTCCCTTTCAGCACTCTTGTGCATAAACGGTAAGAAAATGAACAAGTCTCGCGAGACAACGCGATTTTATCGGAACCTATACTTGGATAAATCGTAAACTAACCCATAACGGGGAGAAAAAGAGGAATGAAAGCATTTTTATATTTATAAGACACTGCATCGATGATTTGGAGTACGAGGTACATGCGAGATGAGCGAGATATATCAAGGGCGATAATTATTGTTCAACAACACGACGTGCACCTGGGTTACCGGTTATGATTTTACATTGCTCATGATAGCTAAATGTTTCATGCTTAAAAGTGACATATAGGCCCATGGGGCCGGGTGTTTGTTTATATGTTTTGTTCAGTATTGTCTTCTGTATCTGTATACACATGTCACTATAATAAAAATTTTACTTACTTACTGTACCTGGTGTTTTTGTGAATAACTTACCTGGTATATGTTATGAAGGACAAGAGGAAAAACACTGCAGCAAGCAAATCGGCCCTACCAACAATCCCGGTCACCTGTCGAAAGAATTTAGGAAACTTTCACAATCTGCATTTTGACCTGCATTCGTATTCTTATGACCTTGAAAACTCGGGAAAAGAAAAGGAGATTGGCTGGGGAGGGTGGAATAGACGTATGGACGGAAACATTTTGAATAAATTGAGAAATAGAAAAATGACTTGGGAGATAAAGAAATAAAAAAAAAAAAAAAAAAAAAGAAACTCAAAGAAAGAGAGAACAAAAGGGACAAATAGAAAAGAGACAGACAGACAGACAGACAGACAGACAGCACCAACATCGTACAACACAGTTGTCGAAACAAGGAGGGCGTTTTTATTGTTTGTATGTAGACTTTCGTAAGGCATTCGATAAAGTAAACCACTCAAGTTTATTTGAATGTTTAAAACGTTTGGGTATTCATGGAAATTTTCTGAGAACTTTAATAGGCATGTATTCTGAAATTCTATCGTGTGTTAAAACTGACAGAGGTTTGACACAGTTATTTAGGTGTAACGTTGGAACCCGTCAAGGCGACTGCAAAAGTACAACATTATTTTCTCTATTTATTAATCAGTTATGCTCTAGATTGAGGGAGGGGTGTAGAAACGGAATTTTTATCAATGAAAATATGCAAGATATTGTTTGTCTTATGTTTGCAGACGACATAGCCAACTGCTCAGATACTGTCATAAACCTACAAAATCAATTGAATATTATAAACCAATTTTGTTCTGATACTGGCATGGAGATTAATTTAAGCAAAACAGAAGTTATAGTTTTTAGAAACGGTGGCCCTTTAAAAACAAATGAAAAATGGTTCCTCGGAAAGGAAAGGGTTAAAACGTCTTCTTGTTACAAATATATGGGACTTTATTTAACACCCACGTTGTCATGGTCCTCCGCACAAGAAAAATTAGCTTCGCAAGCTAAGAAGGCGATTCTGTCCATCTATAATTTTCAAAGATCATTTGGTTATTTTTCACATAAAGACCTTTTTAAGTTATTTGACTCCATTGTAAAACCGATTTTATGTTATGGGGCCCAGATATGGGGACATACCTATTCTAATGTTTTAGAATCCGTACATTTTGAATTTTGTAAAAGATACCTTAAAGTAAATAGTACAACCAATAACATGGTAGCAATAGGTGAGTGTGGGAGATACCCCCTCTTTATTGATTATCATTTTTATTGCATAAAGTATTGGTGTAAATTATTAGCAATGTCAAACAGAAGATACCCGCGCAATTGTTATTTAATGCCTAAGTCATTAGGTGATGTTGGGCGAAGAAGTTGGGTTACATATATTAAGAATATTTCATTTATACACGGATTTGGTCATGTTTGGGTTTCACAAGAACTTGGCGATGTAAATTATTTCTTAAAAATTTTTAAACAACGAATAATTGACTGTTTTAAGCAAAACTGGCACGCAGCTATCAATGAGTCAAGCCGTTGCTTTTACTATAAACACTTTAAGTCCCTGTTAAACCCTGAAAAATACTTGACTCTTGATTTACCTTATAGATACAGAATCGCTTTGACGCGATTTAGATGTTGTAACCATAAATTTAGAATTGAGACTGGGCGCCATTCTAATATACCACGCGAGGACAGAATATGCACTTACTATTTACAGCAATTTAATATTAGAGTCGTAGAATGTGAATATCATGTATTTTTTCATTGTCCTAAACATGATGTAACAAGACAGCATTATCTATTCAACTGGTATAAACGCGGTACTGATGTAAATTCCTTCTATGAAATATTTCAAACAGAGAATTTTGAACAATTAAATAAATTAGCCTTTTACGTATATATGATCCTAAAATGTGATTAGGTATATTCTCTCAACATGGATTATGGAATTTTGTATGTTGTATGTATTTTTGGGCCGGTGGCCTGTATACGTTAAATAAACTTTGTCTTGTCTTGTCTTGTTCGGAAAGCTCCTTCGAAGGGTTCCCAAATGATAATAAAATTTATTTTACATTCGACCGACGAATCACCGAAATACCGAAATACCACCGAAAGACCGAAATACCCCTATTTTTTTTATTGTTGAGGTCGGATAACTAAATATGCAGGAGGTTTTTTTTTTTAACAGAAAACACACTTAATCAAAGTATTACTCATTATTAAGAGGAATTACGTTGTTAATATCTTGTTGATCATCGATTTACGTGAAGAACACTCACCGAAACACTCGCGGGTCTGATCTGTTACACACCGAAATACGCGATCTTGATTACGCCAGTCTAGACTAAAGGAGAATTGATCAGTATCACATTATCACTTATATTTATTATTTTCTTTGAATGATAAACACACGCACATAAGAGAGTGCTAATGCACTTCATTTACGACTAAGTAGACCCGAATCAGACATTGTTATTGGAGAGGTCATCAGACCTCTCCAACAGTGGTGAGTTTAAAAGGCAGACTGCCACAGAAATCGCTGTCTAAATCCATTTGTTTTTGCGAAATTGTTCTGATACGCAGTCTGTTTCGTCATGGTTTTATAAACAAACCGAAATCAAAAAACTGAAATAGGAAATAAACGTTTTCTTTTATATGACGGATTTCCAAAAAGATTTATTATACTGTATTGATCGTAAATGATCTCTCCAATAATTGCAATTTTTCATTAAACAAATAAATCTAAGCAGAGAGAAAAAAAATTCATTTAAAAAAAAAAAAGAGAAAGAACACCGCGGGAAAAGATCACATGACTTGATACTATCTGGAGAATTTGTACCCTGGAGAACTCGTACCCTAATCTGGAGAGCACGAGTTCTCTGGAGAACTCGTACCCCACCAATAGATAGAACTAGGTTGATCAGTATGTTTTCAAGTTCTATTTTTCAAAACTGATAAGATTCTAGCATTTTTCTGTTTTATTAAAAAATTCCATGGATTTATGATATAGATTTGATGAAATAACACACAGAGCTGCTTCTATTATGCGGGATTGCGAGAATCCTGCGAAAATCAACTTAGGAGCGCGAAAGAAAGTTGTGCCTCTTCGCCCTACGTACCGTACACCTCAAAAGAGTCCGTGGTCCTTTGATTTTGGGCGGATTGCACAGGCTGACATGGGTCGATACTTTTTGCAGATGCATTAAGCGCTCTTTTCTCAGAGCATGGCTCATTTATCTACTTTCTTAAATGTTTAACGTTTAGACAAACAACATCTTCATTTTACATGTCTGCAGCAGACAACTTTTCAAAATATTGTGGAAAGAGGAGAAGCTGTTAGTCACTGCAGTTTCTCCTTTTGTCACAATGGTTTCCATCACATCAAAGCACCATCTTCCACATTAATTATCAAAGTTTAAATTGTCGTCTGCATGCTTTTTCTGTTTGGGACAGTCAAAAAATTGTTGTTTGTTAAAAGATTAAAAAATGTTACCTTTATTTTTAACATGTCTGGTACTCAAATTTTAATTGAACGATTTCTCCTTTCCAAAAATAAATTTGGCTTATCTGAGCGCACATTACAAACATTCATTAGAGGGTTGTTCCTGTTGAAAATGAGCTAAGTTGGATAATCATCTTCGGTTTTGTGTCCTTTAATTTTCAAAAAAAATATGCATTTCTGAGCATGTTAATAGCATATGGCCTCCAATTCCTAGAATATTATAACAATGTGGAACATGTACTGTTTTGTGCCTTTACACCAGCAAGATTGAAAAAAAAAAAATGTTTTTTCTCTTTCATTAAATGCCTAACTTGCTTGTTTACATCTACCAAAATATATTGAAACCAAACGCCAATAAACTATTTGAAAACATTGATGCCGACCTCTCCTGGCTTCTTTTTAAAAGAAGCCAACTTGTTTTTAAAGTGATATGGCTTGTCATTGTTATTTTTAAAGTGATATGGTGACCCTTCCTAATCATATCAGTGGAATTATAATTGCCTTATCAATTTGCGCCTGGTAACATGTTAACCACAGATTCAAAATGGCGGCCACAGCTTCATTTACCTGAACTCAATAACTGCAAACAAAAATAGGGGTATTTCGGTGTTTCGGTGGTATTTCGGTGATTCGTCGACCCTTTTACATTTAATTAGATTCTTTTTTACGCTCAAAGCAACCCCAGTGAGCGTGTATACGTGTATTAATTTTGTATCTTTTTCTGTACTAGAAGCCTTCACTCTTTACCAGACGACAAAACTGTAGAACTGTTCAAATTAAAAGCAATTGCAGATGACCGATTAAATCCGGCTCAAATGATTGAATTTGTCTTTGATAGCTTGGAAAACATTCTGGGAAAAGGAGAAAATGCTGGTTACCAGCATTTTCTCCTTTTCCCACAATGTTTTCAAAAGGCCTCTTCCTCAGGGTTGTCAAGACTCGGCATTGTGCGGTTAAGGGTTAAGTGTCAATCAATCATCTAGTCAGAAGGAGGTTAAGATCACCACATGAAAAGTTTTCACTTGATCTATGTACATTCACTCGACATAAATTTACAGCAGTCGACGGTAGAAAACAACCCTCGTAAAAAAAAAAAAAAACGTCAAGAAGCAAAGTTTGATACGAAAATGCTTAGAAAAAACATTTTGGTAAAAGGCGAATTTGCTCCTAAGGAGCAATTTCTCCTTTTGTCACAATGTTTCCAGAAGTGGTCTCCTGCTGAAGTCATAAATATTATCTGAGGGAAGTGGAAAGTTAATTCTTTACCACAGAATCTCCAGTTTTAACTGGAAGGAGCCTTACGAAAATATTGTAGGAAAAGGAGAAAATGCTAAAGAGTTTAACTCTCTACCAGACGACGAAATGTTAGCCTTGTCAAATTGAAAGCATTTGCAGACGAAACTTTAAATGTTACTCAAAACATGAAAGATGCCATTGAAAGGGTAGAAAACATTGTGGGAAAAGGAGAAAATGCTGGTAAAAAGCATTTTCTCCTTTTCCCATAATGTTTTCTACACATCCAAACAGAAATTTCATTTTTTGAGTGACTTTTAATTTGTCGTCTGCAAATGCTTTGAATTTAGATCAGTCTAACATTTTATTGTTTAGTAAAAAATTAAGCCAAGTGAACGGCGTTTTTACGGAGCCCAGTAGGCGTCATGCTCTACACATTTTTTTTTTCGAAATAACGAAATCCGAAATCGTTCAAGCGAAATACTAAATCATTAAAACGAAATGCTATTTCGAGAAAACGAAATATTAAATCGTTAAAACGAAATGTTATTTCCAGAAAACGAAATGCTATTTCGAGAAAACGAAATGGGTATGTTCGGAACACTTTGTTGTCATCGTCCGCCATGGCCATGTGAGATGACAGGCTAAACAGTCTGTACGATAAGAATTTATTAAATCGGCAACAGTTTTCTTTTAAATCTATATCGTTATGGATTTTATAGCCTTTAATTTTTCTTAATCATGACTTCGTTTTAACAATTTAGTATTTCGTTGTCTCGAAATAGCATTTCGTTTTAACGATTTAGTATTTCGTTTTCTTGAAATAGCATTTCGTTTTCTCGAAATAGCATGTAGTTTTCTCGAAATAGCATTTCGTTTTAACGATTTAGTATTTCGTTTTCTCGAAATAGTATTTCGTTTGAACGATTTAGGATTTCGTTTTCTCGAAATAGTATTTCGTTTGAACGATTTAGGATTTCGTTATTTCGAAATAAAAAATGTGTAGAGCATGACACCTACTGGACTCCGTACATTTTATGAAACACTTTAAACATTTTTTATGTGTCTAAATAATGATGTGATATATTGATCGGGTCATTTTGATACAAGTGTGAATGGCATTTTTGTTAACTTCTTACCACACAGCCTCGATTTTTAAAGATCCTAAGGAAGAAGCCTTTTGAAAATATTGTGGGAAAAGGAGAAAATCCTGGTAACCAGCATTTTCTCCTTTTCCCACAATGTTTTCTACCCTTTCAATGGCAGCTTTCATGTTTTGAGTAACATTTAAAGTTTCGTCTGCAAATGTTTTCAGTTTGACAAGGCTAAAATTTCGTCGTCTGGTAGAGAGTTAAACTCTTTAGCAGATAACACAGGTTAGGGCGGACCCAAATTGAAAGCAGTTGCAGACGACAAACTGAGCGTTACAAAAATTTGTATCTTTTTCCTGTGAGGACAGAAAACAGCATGGGAAAAAAAATGATGTTTACCAGCATTTTCTCCTTTTCCCACAATGCTTTCAGAGCCTTCTTCTTCAGGGTCGTTAGAACTCGGAATTGTGTGGTAAAAGGGTTATACCCTCTCCCCGACGACAAAAAAATAAAATCTTGAATACCAAACGATAAAGTTTTATACTTATCGAAACTGGAATTATTTGCAGACGACAAGCGAAATGTTGCTGAAATGACAGAATTTGATTTTCAAGGGTAGAAACATAGTGGCAAAAGGTGGAAATGCTGGTAATCATTTTTTTCTCCATTTCCCTCAATGATTTTTATGCTTCAAAGCCAACTCCCGTTATTCGAATCATATGAGCCATACTCCGTGAAAAGGGAGTTTAATGCATCTGCAAACAGTATCGACCCAGATCAGCCTGACCTAGGCTGACCTAGGCTGAAACCATTTGCTATAGGTCAATTTTCTGCATGTTAACTCTTTACCAAACAATCCCGGGTTTTCACGACCCTGGGAAAAGAAGGCTTTTGAAAACATTGTGGGAAAAGGAGAAAATGCTGGTAACCAGCATTTTCTCCTTTTCCCACAATGTTTTCTACCCTATCATGGACAAATTTAGCCATTTAGGCCACTTTTAATTTGTCGTCTGCAAATGCTTTCAATTTGGACCAGTTCAAAATTTTGTCGTTTGGTTAAGAGTTAAAGGACCATTCTACCGCATGACTCAGTCGGTTACCAGCATTTTCTTCTTTTCTCACAATGTTTTCAAAAGGCTTCTTTCACAGGGTCGTTGAAAGTCGGGATTGTGTAGTAAAAGGTTAATGACTTGCTTGGTACAATGCATCAGACCCTCTTTTGCCAGAGCATGGCCCATATTTAAGTTGCCGCCTGTAAATACTTTCAATTTAGACATGTCTAAAATTTTGTCGACATGTAGTAGAAGCAGTTACAGCTTTATGACATGTAATCAAGATTTCACTTTATAAAATTTAATTAACTCTTTACCAAACGACAAAATTTTAGACTTGTCCTAATAGAAAGCATTTTCAAACGACAAAATAAACGCGACTCAAAAATTGAAGCTTGTTCTTTACAAAGGTAGAAAACATTGTTGGAAAAAGGAGAAAATGCTGGTTACCAGCATTTTCTCCTTTTCCCACGATGTTTTCAAAAGCCTTCTTTCTCAGGATTGTCTGGAACACGATTATAAAAATTCGGTAAACGTTGTACCCCAATGAAAGTAAACGTAAATAACTAGTTTAAAAATATTCGAGAGCAATGAATGGTATTAAAATTTTATTTTATCGATGTATTCAAAACTTCGGATTATGTATTTTTTCTGTCAAATTCTATCTATATCAATGCATTAGAAAGTGTATTCATGAGAATTGGTGGATGAAATTATATGCATATCAAAATCAACGGGCTCAGCATAAATAAATGAATACTAAAAAGGATGAAGTTACTTTGCTTTGCAAACGCGTTGAGTTAAAAAAAAAAATCGCTGTGTAAGCTGTCATGCCCCCGTCTATCTCACTCGCTCACTCACTGACTGTTTCTCTCCACCTCCCTCACCGTTTCTCTCCCTCACCGTCTCTCCCTCGCCGTATCTCTCCGTCTCTCCTTCGCCGTCTCTCTTTTTCTACCACCGTCTCTCCCTCACCGTCTTTCTGTCTGTCTGTCTGTCAGTCTCTCTATCTTTCTGTCTGTCTGTGTCTGTCTCTCTCTGTCTATCTCTCTGTTTCTCTCTCTTAGTCTATCTCTCTCTCAAACTTGATTTCGGTCATTCCACTACGGCTATTGCACATTAGACACTATTGACAACAGAGAGTGTATTAAAGCTGTAGGCTTCTTTCCCATGTAAACATAGATGGAGTGGAACTATTTCTCAACTCACAGCCTTTGGAGTACATTTTGTCCTTAGTATAATATCAAAAGGGTACATTTAAAATGGGGGGGGGGGGGGGGTCAACGATAAAAATTTTTTGTTGGTTTAAGGCGTTCAAATAGTAATTGCTTTATCATTCTGTTATCTCTTCACCAAACGAAAAAATATTGGATTTGTCCAAATTGAAAGCATTTGCAGACGACAAATTAAATGTGTATCAAATAATGTTTTTTTTGCCTATGAAAGGGTAAAAAAAAAAACATGGTGGTAAAAGGAGAAAATGCTGGTTACCAGCATTTTCTCCTTTTCTCACCATGTTTTCAAAAGGCTTTTATCTCAGGGTAGTTAAAACTCGTGATTTGTGGTAAAGGGTTATTCAAAAAGGGTCAAGCAACCTTTGTATAGAGCCACTTTCGATTTATCGTCTGTCCCAGTATTTAAAGAACATTGAGATAAATGGAGAAACTGCTTAGAGGAAGGGCAGATCTCCAGATTTTATCTTTTTTCCCATCTGTATCTGCAACCATTAAAACAACCCTCTCAGATCAGCGTGAATCAAACACGTTCGTATTTTCACTACCCTTAAAAAAAAAACTTCTAAAAACATTGCCAGAAAAGGAGAATTATCTGATAACAAGCATTTTGTTTGGTCGATTGTATGATGTTTAAGCCGTTTTCAACAATATTTCAGTTATATCGCGGCGGCCAGTGCATCTTTCCATGCTTTCCTGGAATTTCTTTCACCAGTACTTAGCACAATATATTATTCCCAAACCACTGGCTGCTTTCCCACATGACCACAGTCGAAACAATGATTAGCAGTGAGAGAGGAATTAACCCTGTCGCACAGACGATCATCAGTCCTCGGAAAGAAATTGACCGAGTTCGGGATTCAAACCAGCGACCCCTTGTTCTAAAGCCCTGTACGCTACCGACTACGTTACCGGGGCTCGGCCTGGCATTTTGTCGTTTTTCCACCATGTTTTCTACCGTTCGAAGATAATTCCATTCACTTTAACCCTTTCCCAAACAAGCCCTGGTTTTCACGTGTCTGCAGTACAAGTCTTTCGAAAACACTGTGGGAAAAGGAGAAATTGCTCGTAACGAGCAATTTCTCCTTTTCCCAAGTGTTTTCTACCCATTTTGCTAACTTTCTGCCATTTTCATCAAATTTAAAATTGTCGTCTGCAAACTCTTTCAATTTGGACCAGTCCAAAATTTGTCACTTGGGAAAGGGTTAACTATACCTGATTTAAAATCAGCAACAACGGTAGAAAAATGTTGGGGAAAAAGGACAAAAATATTGGGCCGAGCCCCGGTAGCGCAGTCGGTAACCTAGAAATTTGTGGTCTAGTAAAGAGTATTTCATTCAATCAGAATCACATTAGAGGCAACTACATAATCACACTTGCAAACGAAAACTGTCGTGATAAATGAGAAAGTGATTTGAATCGGCGATTTCTTCTACAATGTCACGGTGTTTTTTTTTTTTGTCCTATCAAATATGAGTCGTGCTCTGGCAAAAGGGGACTTAGTGCATCTCCGTGATACCAAGCAAGCCATTACATAATTATGGGTCCATAATTGCCACTTGTTTTAAACAACCGACTTAATCACGAGAAAGACTGGTCCATGGACATACAGAAACTTGACCAATAGCGAAACCGCAGGCTGACCTCGGTCGATACTTTTCGCAGATGCATTAAGCCCCCTTTTCACAGAGCACGGCTCATACGTATATTACTGTTTAGTAATTTCTCTGTTTTTCACATTGAAGTTTGGGAGGTGCATTTTTCAGCGCCATAGGTGAAAACGGGCCGGGACGGCAAAGCTTAAGATCAGACTGCACAGAATGTGCAGTCTGATCCTGAAGCTACATCGCCCGCTTGTCAAATCAGGTTTAAGATTGCATTGTATTGTATTGCATTGCCGTTTTAACAGCTTAGATCATATCACGGCGGTCAGTGCACCTATGCATGTGTTTCCTGGCTTTCTCACACTATTACTGACACAATTTTCTTTCTAAGCCACTGACTACTTTTCTCAGGTGCAACAGAGGTGAGAGGCGAAAAATGGTCGGAAAGAAGGTTTACCTTAATCGGGTATCGAACTCGCAGCCACCAGGTCTACTGAGCTACCTAGCCGGGCTCAAGTTTATACCTTTACCACACAATCCCGAGTTTTAACGACCCCAGAAGAAGAGAGCTTTTGAAAACATTGCGGAAAAACGAGAAAATGCTGGTAGCCAGCATTTTCTCCTTTTTCCACGATGTTTTCTATCTTATCAGTAACAGAAATCATCATTTGAGCTACATTTAATTTGTCGTCTGCAAGTGTTTTCAAGTTGGTGGAGTAAGAAAACAAAATGTCGTTTGGTAAAGGATTAATAATCTTTATGAGTTTCAGCAGATTGTTTTTTCAGGCGTCGAAAGAATGTCTGGATATTTTGTGCTAAGAATTTTTTAACTTAAAAAACTTCAAAAGCTGTAAAGGATAAGTGCAGAGCAGCTAATTGAGATGAAACTGATAAAATGAAAGTCGTCTGCGAAAAGTATCGACTCAAGTCAGCCTGCGCAGTCCACGCAGGCTGACCTTGGCCGAAACTTTTCGCTATTGGTCAATTTTCTGCATGTCCAAGGACCAGTCTACTTCATGATTAAGTCGGTTGTTAAAAAAAAAGAAAAAAAAAAACCTATTATGGATCCATAATTATGTGCTGGCTTGATTAGAATTATGGATCAAGGAGATGCATTAAGCCCCCTTTGCCAGAGTATGGCTCATAGATAATTGCTGATGGGTATCTAAATAGTTTTGGGGGGGTGGACAAAATTTTCAACTTTTAACTTAAAAGAAAAAAATCAAAAGCAGTAAAGAGTAAGTGCAGAGTATATGATTGAGATGCAGCTGATAAAATGGAAGTTGTCGATATTTATAATTGCTGATGGGTATCTAAATAATGGCTATACTTTGCGGGAGGACATTGCACATCTGTGAGATATGTTGACTCTTGTTATGCTAAAGGCAAATTTAGGTTATTTTTACGGACAGTGTAGATCAAGATAAGACTGCACAGAAGGTGGATTCTATACTTGCGGTTAGTTGGTTGATTGATTGCATAGTCTTTAACGCCGTTTTTAACAATATTTCAGTTATATCGCGGAGGCCAGTGCATCTATCCATATTTTCCTGGAGTTTCTATTTACCAGTACTTCGCACAATATTATTCCAAAGCCATTGGCTGCTTTCCCACATGACCGTCATCAAAACAATGATCGGCTGCGAGAAAGGAATGAATCCTGTCGCAACTACTATCATGAATGTTCGGAAAGAAATTGGCCAAGCTGGAGATTCGAACCAGCGACCCCCTGTTCTCAAGTCCTGTTCACTACCGACTGCGCTACCGGGGTTCGGCTGCAGGAAGTTGTATTTAGTGAGATGCTCTCGGCAACCTCATGGGATCCTTGACGCTCGTCTGTGAATTTAGAATCTCGGTCCGAATGGTCAGTGAATACTGTTCTTGACCGAGCTCAATTGTTGGTAGAGCCGATCAGGATGGGAGTCCTGGGTTCCAGTCCGATCTCATGTTTTTATAGTAAAAAAAGTCCTGCACCCCGTGTGTATTTTACCGACTTTGATTTTCTGGTGTGAATGATATATAATGGGATAGAAATTACACCATCGGACCAGTCTATTGCCTATGAAATGAACTGAACTGAGGTATCCCTTGACCTGGTAAGTAGGCATTTTTGTTTAAATATTGCTTTCAAATCTAAAAAAAACAAGAAGCTTTTAGGTTAGGTTAAAACTGGGAATTGAATGTCGAAATAAAACTTACGACAGGATAAAAGCAACCTGCAGAGAATGGGCATACACAATCAGTCAATATTGCGTACTTCCGCCCAGGGCTTACAGAACAGCTTACAGTCATCGTCTCATACCTCTAACAAGAGGGCGAAACAGCTAGATCCGTAGCCGCTGCCATGAGGTCAAATAATACCTCAGTTCAGTTCATTTCAGAGGCAACAGACTGGTTTGTTGGTATATGCAGCAGTCAGATTCTAATTTTCAACCCATTTCAAATCATTCTAGCCAGAAAATCAAACCCGGTAAAAACACAGGGGTTGCAAAACTAATTTTACTCTGTATATATTCGGACGTTACTCTGCCTGTCTGTCCGTCTCCCTCACTCTATGCCATCCACACTCTGTGTGTGTCTCTCACTGTCATGTATTTTCAGCCAGAGGACTATATTTACGGTAATAAAACGTTCTGAACCCTGAGTTCTGAGCTCTCTCTGTATCTCTCTCTCTCTCTCTTTGATTTTTTTTGTTTGAGACAGCGAAGCTCGGTTATGCAAAAAAGGTGGGGACTGTCCTTTTTTCTAATATAAAAATATTTCTAAAGCTCTTTTATGTGCTGTAAAAATATATAAAAAGAGGATACCTTTTGAAAATTATCTAATATACTTATATTGTAAGTAGAACCTTTACCGCGATGACTTAATTTGTTCCTCCGTCCTTCACATTAGCCCAAGAAGCTCAGCGTAGTCAGCGTATCTGACTCGTAACCCGGGTCCGTATTCACCAATCATTCTCAAGAATATTCTTAGTCTTATTCTCCAAGATATTCTAAATTTGAAAGAAAAACAACTTCTAATTGGCTAAGCCAAATGATTTAGCCAATCAGAGCCTGAGTTCCTTTCAAATTTAGAAAATTCTGGAGAACAATATTTAGAACGTTCTTAAGACTGGTTGGTGGGTCTGGTTCGATACCCGGTTGCGGCAAACTTTCTTTCCGGCGACTTTTCGTCTCTCACCTCTGATGCATGTGAGAAAAGTAGCCAGTGGCTTGGAGAGAAAGTTGTGTCAGCACTGATGTGAGAAAGCCTGGAAACACATGCGTAAGTGCAATAACCCCCGTGGTATAATTTATGCAGTTACAACGGCGTTAAATTCCAATACAAACTAGAGCTATCACTAAAAGTGATCATACCCCCCCCACCAGCTCCTTGTCACAAAACAGCTCTTTGTCACAGAATGCAGAATGGTTTCGTAAAAAAATAAGAGTTGATTAAAAAAAAAAAAAAAAAAGTAGGAAAAGAGTTATGGTACTTGTAAACTGCGCTTCTCATTAATGTGGTCTATCTGTATATGAAGTTTGATGTCACTAGCTTAAATGATTCAGAAGTTATGCCCCGGACAAATATCCAAAGTTAAAACTTACAAAGGGCAATAACTCAAAAAATAAATGGAACAGAGTTATGGTTCTTGTACACTGCACTTCGCCTTATAGTGATCTATCTGTGTGTGAAGTCTGAAGTCATAAGCTTCTATACTTTGGAAGTTATGCCCTGGACAAAAATCCAAAGTTAAAATTTACAAATGGCAATAACTCGAAAAATAAATGAAATAGAGTTACTGTTCTTGTACACTGCACTTCTCCTTAATGTGATCTAACTTTGTGTGAAGTTTGAAGTTCCTAGCTTCTATACTTTGGAAGTTATGCCCTGGACAAAAATCCATAGTTAAAATTTACAAAGGGCAACAAGCTTAAGGGGAGATAATTCGGCATCCAATGGCAGCAAGGTCATGAAAACTGCACATGCACAATTTCATATGTACCCAAACATTATGTGTAAATTTCAGTACTTGAAAAACTGTAGGAAAAAAGCTCCGGACAAAATTGTGTCTACAGACGGACGGACGGACAGACGGATAGACGGACAGACAGCCATGGCGATTCCAGTATACCCCCCTCCACTTCGTTGTGGGGGGTATAACAAAACCTTTACATTATCCCTTTACCGTATACAATCCCGAGTTTTGACAACCCTGAAGAAAATGCCCGTTGAAAACATTGTGAAAAAAGATAAAAATGCTGGTAACCAGCACAATGTTTCTTTCCTTTCACAGACAGCAATTACCCTTTCAGCAACGTACGGATTGTCGTCTGCACATCCTTTCAATTTGAGAGTGTCCAGTTTTCTTGTCATTTAATAGGGGTTCAACACATGACCTGCTGCAAACAACATTTTCTTGTCTTTCAGCAGACCATTTTGAAAACATTGTGGCAACGAGCAATACGAGCAGTCTGCTTTAAGTCATAATGTCTCTACATGACTTTATGCATTAACTCTTCACCAAATGACAAAATTTTAAAACAGTCCAAATTGAGAACGACAAAATAAACACGAATCAAACATTGATTTTTTTTTTTTTGGGGGGGGGGAGGGTAGAAAATAATGTGGGAAAAGGAGAAAATGCTGGCTACCGGTATTTTCTCCTTTTTCCACATTTTTTTCAAAGGCCATCTCCATCAGGGTTGTTAAAAGGTGGGAATTGGTTAAAGCTGCACATTCTGCTAATGATACCAATTTTACGAGGTTTTTTCAAAAGTCATCTACTGCAAATTAAAGGTACATTAGCTGAAATCTGTAGCCAATTTATCCAGCTTAAATGTGTTTTTAAATGGCATTTTGAAGTGATTTTGATATCCTTATTTCAGGAAGTTGTCATGGTGACGTTGAATGGCCAAGAAAAAGGAAGATACAAAAGAGTGTTGTAATTGTTTTCAAGTGGAGGGATTTTCCCATTGGAACATAAATAGAGACCACAGTTTGGCAGCAAACATAAGAGTCTAATTTCACGAACTTAAAATTCGTCTTATTCTAAATATCAAGACTTAACCGTCTGATTGGCTGTGACTGGAAGGAATTGCGCCAGCCAATCAGATGTTGAGTCTTAGAATAAAGAGTTAGAATTACATTTAGGGTGGATGGTGAGGAATCGACTTGGTGTCATCATCTGTCTGATGCATGTGAGAAAAGTAGTGAGTGGCTTGGAAAGAAATTTGTGTCAGTAATGGTTTAAAAAAGCCAGAAACACATGCGTATGTGCACTGACCGCAAGGATATGACCTAAGCTGTTAAAACGGCGTCAAACTCCAATACAAAATTTGATCTGACTAGAAATATCAATTTCTTAAATTTAATGATACAAGAATGAAAATTGTTTGCTTTTATGAATGATGTTTTACGCCGATGTCAACATTAGGCAAATTAATTCATTACACGAAGACAGCTCACATATCCATGTATTTCATGTGTTATACCAGCGCTGGGTATCTGAACTGCCTTGCCGAAGGACTCTTCCACAGAGCAAAGTTTTGACTTGAAAAATATAAACTTACCGCCTCTGTGTGTATCGGATGGACAGCAAACAACGTCGCACATAGAACGGAACATTTTTCCTTGAAGCGGAACACGTGACGGCAGGTGTATAAAAATAGACACGTAACTGTCAAGTGAAGGATGGAATTAACAAGATGGAAGTAGAATGGGTCTTTTCCCGTGAGAATGTAGTTTGATCTGAAATAGATATTTGGTAAAAGTATTACTAAAATTATATACGACTAACAGTTATGACGAATGCGCGGCTCAAGGAAGTAATAGGTCCAAATTCGACGAAACCGGCTTATTAAAGCGATGAAAATACACAATAGACTGGGACATCCGATATTTCAAACGAAAAGCCCCAACCTACCAATCAAATGATAAAATCATCATCACGTGGGACAAAACGCATACAAAATTTGATTGGCTTATACAGCCGCATGAACTTGATGTCTAAATATAGTCACTGAAAGGATTGTATTACTTGGTGATTTGTATGCAATATGTTAAAAAGTTTACAGTGCAGGTATTTAACCTTTCAGCGCGTATTTATAAACGAAAGCATAAGCTTTTGCAGACAGCAAAGAATAAGATCAAACTGCACAGAACATGCAATCTGATCTTGGATCTATACTGCCCGCGTTTTAGTAAAGCTTACATGATAAAAATCTGAGGTTTATTTGACTTTAGACTCAGTCATCAAAAGATGTCGAGTTTATATGAACCATGCTCTGGTAAAAGGGGGCTTAATGCACCTCCATGATGACTGATACCTATCAAGCCATCACATAGTTATGGATCCATAGTAGTCCCTTTTTTTAAAAACCGACATGATCATGAGGTAATATGGTCCTTTGACATACAGAAAATTTACCAGTAGTGAAAAGTTTCGGTTTAGGTCAGCCTGCGCAGACTGAGCAGGCTGACCTGGGTCGATGCTTTGCGCAGATGCATTAAGTTCCCTTTTTACACAGCATGGCGCATATAATTGGAGCTGAAAGATTCAAGGTCTTTAGTGAGCTTGATCCCTAATGACGCATCCCCAATCACACACTCATAAACACTTAGGTCTGAATAATTATCGCAAGCCCGACAGAGTTATCCTTTTTTGAACACTCTTGTGCATATATGGTAAGAAAATCAACAAGTCTCACGAGACAGCGCGATATTATCGGAACCTACACGATGCCCGTAACGTAGACAAATCTAACCTATAACGGAAAAAGAAAGTGAGAAATGAAACCCTTAAAAAGCTTATTAGATACTGCATCGCAATGAAATGTGCTTCCTTTAGTACAGATGGCTGCGTTTGACTGTACTTTATAAATGATACCATTGATTTTTGTTTATGCGTGGTCCCGGAAGTAGGTCTAAACGCATCTTTCATTGGAAGAGTTCCACGAATGGAAATAAGAAGTATTATGTAACATTACAATATAAATATTAACCAAAAAGGGGGAGTCAAAGTCTAGTGTTATGCAGCTTTACTACACTTGATAGTCCCACTAACACTAACATGACAAGATTGATTAAGATTACAAAGAAATTGACATTTGACAAATTAGGAAACACATAAAAGCAATGTTTAATTGCAATAACCTCATATGATTAATCAAGTCTTGTAGGTTTTTGTACATTAAAAAAAAAAAAAAAAAACGCTCGTGACAATTATACTTTACTTATTCGCCTCGGAGGGAGGACAAAGTATTGGGGAGAGAAAGATAGACAGAAAGAGACAGACAGAGAGAAAGACACAGTGACAGAGAGATGGGGTATGCAAAACTTTTGCTTTGTGATGGACAATTTGCATTACTCCATCTTTTTTGGTTAGAACTATTTGGTGGTCCTTATCTCACTTGATTTTTTTTTATATCTAGTGAGAATGGCAGTCTGATAACTTCTTCTAGAATTCGATGTCTAAAATTAAAATAAGAGTGCAATTTAGAATAGTTGGTGAATAAGGAACTCTAGTTAATGTTACCGTTTTTCCTAGATAAGTAGCGGCGAAAAATGAACTTCGGCTGAATAGTGAATATGTTCATTTTTTATTACTTTGGCGGGTTATATTTTTACGAATCAATACGCTATCTCTAGAGGTACAATAACGTGTACAGTACGGTCCGGGTCTAATCTTAGATCTTCAATATCTACCATTATGGTTTCCGCCTTCTATATATGACCCATGCTCTATGAAAAGGGGGATTAATGTATCTGTAAAGAGTATCGATCTATGTCAGTCTGCACAGTCCATGCAGGCTGACCTGGGTGGATACCTGTAGCTTTTAGTGAATTTTCTGCATGTGTAAGGATCATTCTACATTATGATTCAGTCCGTTGTCAGACAAAATGGAATTTATGACTCCATAATTATATGACCTGATTGGTATAAAGCATCACAGAGATGCAT
Organism: Tridacna gigas; assembly: GCA_945859785.2. Taxonomy (NCBI): domain Eukaryota; kingdom Metazoa; phylum Mollusca; class Bivalvia; order Cardiida; family Cardiidae; genus Tridacna; species Tridacna gigas. The sequence goes on along the minus strand of OX244031.2, from coordinate 7,085,340 downwards.
TAAAGACCCTTTTGCTAGAGCATGGCTCATATATAAAAATTGCATCTCCATTTGCCGCACGGCCTTAAGCATTGTACAGGTTCATGTTTTTGCGCGTTGTTCGGTGGGCAACACGTATAACAACGCGTAAAAAAAGTCACGGGACGTTTACTATGAAAGTAGATCCAAACAGACGAGATCTTTTTTAACCTTTTACCAGATTACAACATTTTAGCCTTGTCCAAACTGAAGGCATTTGCAGACGCCAATTTCAATGTGGCTCAAATGGTGGAATTTTTCTTTGATAGGGTGGAAAACATTGAGCATTTTCTCCTTTTCCCGCAATGTTTTAAAAAGGCTTCTTTCGCAAGGTCTTTAAAAGGCGGTATTGTGCGGTGAAGGGTTAAAGGTTTTTTTTTTTTTGGCATCGCTGAGTAATACAAATTCTGACACATTGGTTGCTGGTACCAGAAGATTGAAGTGTCCACAGATACAAGTAAACCCAAACCGGGTCGCAGCACAAGATGATACCAGTGTCTTGTCAAAAACAAGTCGTGGTTTTTAAAAACACTGCTGGTGGGGGTTTTATGTGATAAACAACCTTACCATATTGCCGATAAAAAATCGACGGGGTATATTTACGCGAGGTTATAGACCTAAAAATGCAAGTTTATCATTAATTTCATGCAGTACATAAATTGCTCTTATCGGGGAAGAGATGGGTTATTTATTGTAAATTCTACCCCCACGACTTAAGGTACATCAATTTATCGGAGCAATAATAGTATCGCTTCAACATACAGTTTTGGAATTTCATACACGTGGCAAAAAGACTTGAGCCATACTCTGGAAAATGGAGCTTAATGCTTTTGCAAAAAAGTATCGATTCGTGTCAGCCTGCGCAGTCCGCGCACGATGGTCTGAATCGAAACTTTTTGCTGTTGGTCAATTTTCTGCATGTCAAAGGACCGTTCTATCTCATGATTCAGTCGGTTGTAGAAAAAAGATTTTATGGATGTGTAATTATGTGATGGCTTGCTTGGTTACATGCATCGCGGACATGCATCAACCCTTTACCACACAATCCCGACTTTTAGCGACCCTGGGAAAAAGGCCTTTTGAAAACATTGTGGGAAAAGGAGAAAATGCTGGTAACCAGCATTTTCTCCTTTTTCCCACAATGTTTTCTATCCTACCGAAAACAAATTTCAAATTTTGAGCCACGTTTACTTTGTCGTCTGCAAATGCTTTCAATTTGGACACGTCTAAAATTTTGTCGTTTGGTAAAGAGTTAAACCCCCATTTGCCAGTGCATGGCTCAATTGATAGAGATTGTCAGTATATAAAACTTCGATATAAACATGCTACAAACCTGCGAACCTTTTGTCTTGCAGTAACCCACTTTTGAGATTAGGTAACTTTGCAATACGCAATTTCTCCATTTGACAGAATGTTTTCTTATTATATTTATGTACTGAGTCCTAATTTTATAGTGATTATTCCTAGTTTACACTGGGGTCCTGGGTGGCTCATTGGTAAAGTTTAGGACTCGTAACCTGGAGGTCCCGGGTTCGAGCCTCACTGGAAGCAATGGGTCTTTTTGGGAGTGCCCTTGGGCAAGACACTTCAGAGTCCCCAGCCTAGTGCTTGTGAAACCCAGGACACACATGGTTATGTGAGCTGTCGCCGTGATATGTCTGAAATGATGTTGAAAACGGCCTAAAACATCCATCTATCCATCCATCCATTCCCATCCATCCATCCCATCCATCCATCCATCCAATCAATCAATAGTTTACAGGGATGCTGAACATTTACTTCAGGTCATGAGTGTAAACAGAGTTACTCTCTTTAATAAAAGCACTGAAAGTACTGAGCCGACCTAAAGTGTAGTCTAGCTATATGTAGTAGAAATCACTGAAATTTCAGGTCACAAACTACACAAACTAGGTATAAAATTAGGTTACATATCGCAGTGGGAAATTAAGATGTCTAAACAAATTGAATTAGATCTAGTGTCAATTAAGTTTTGTTGACGATTCCTAATCGGAGGAAAAACTAGAGGGCATAGAGAATATGTGGATATACTTTCGTTACACATTAGTTATGCTTCCTCTCTCATAACTGAGGGTGTTGACAATAAGAGGCAAAGCTTGGTTAAAAATTGTTCGTTTTAAATTACTTCAATTTTTACATTTTATTTTCAGCAGCAATCAAATACGAATATCAGTCAGATATGAGCCATGCTCTGTGAAAAGGGGGCTAAATGCACCTGCAAAAAGTATCGACCCAGGTCAGCCTGCGCGAAGTGCGCAGGCTGACCTGGGTCGATACTTTTTGCTATTGGTCATTTTTCTGCATGCCAAAGGACCAGAGTACCTCATGATTCAGTCTATAGTAAGACAAAATGGACTTTATGGATCCATGATCATGTGATGACTTGCCTAGTATCACGCATCACGGAGATGCATTAAGCCCCCTTTTGCCACAGCATGGCTCATATGAATTTGAAAGTTAGATGGCGGGGATGTGAGTAATTTAACATTGAGAAGAAAAAAATTACAAAATATTTTTTGAAGTTTATTTCTCGTGTGATATAAAATCATACTAGAAGAGGAGAATACACATTAGAATAGGCAGTTAGACAGCTGAGTCATAAAGATGCACATAGATTATGATTTCAAACTGATATACGATGTTCGTCATGCACATCTGGTTCTAAACGGGTTTCACTCTGTCAACTTTGCCCTCGCCCCTTTCTTTTCTTCCTTGTTGATTTGCTTTTCCCTTTCCATCGTCCACCTTTTCCTTCCTTCCTTCCTTCCTTCCTTGCTTCTTTCCTTCCTTCCTTGCTTCCTTCCTTCCTTCCTTCCTTCCGTACGTACCTACGTACGTACGTACGACGTACATATTTTTAATTCATTCGTTAAACTGTTCAACTATTTATTATTTAGATTTCTGACCAATCTGCTCGTTAGTCGTTCATTCTTTATTGATTCTTTCATATATATCCCCTTGATTTTTTCAAATGAAAGGGAAAAAAACCTCTTAGTCCAAACTTTTCCCGTCAGTAAAAATATTAAATGGACAAAAAACATTTCGATATCAATTTGAAACATTTATTCGAGTTATTGACCCTAAAAATTACGGCTCATAAATTTTGACAGCGCGTCCGTGGTGAGAAGACCATGATGGGACCACCAATAAAATATTTGTCGGTTATTGACGGTAAATGTACGTATTTTTATCAATTGATAGATAATTTTGTTTATGCTCAGGTGCGCTAATAGAAGTACAGTAAACTGTGATCCCGACATTTCTGAAGTATTCCTCATTTGAAATCGAGGATAAGACTTAAAGGGTTTAGATGAATCGACCAACTCTTCTCCTCAGTGGTTGACAAATGGGGATGTGCGAGGAGGAAGCGATTTGCATGGACTTGTAATGGCCAACGTGGGAATCGAAAACTGTAACTTTGATAAATAACCTAGTCTCATGGGCTACCAACAGATAAACCATGCTCTGGCAAAAGGGGGCTTAATGCATCCCCGTAATGCACCATACCAAGCAAGACATCACATAATTCGGGATCAAGAAAATTCATCATGTCTATCGACCGACTGTTACATAAGGTAGACTGGTCCTTTGACATACAGAAAATTGACCAATAGCGAAAAGTTTCGGCCCAGGTCAGCCTGCGCGGACTGCGCAGGCTGACCTGGGTCGAAACTTTTCGCAGAGGCATTAAGCCCCCTTTTCACAGGGCACGGCTCAAATCTATAGTGTCAGTTTCTTGATGCTTTGGTAGGGTCTGGAGGAAAAACACCTCGAACTGGTCACCTAGGGATACAGTGGGAATCATATCTTCCGCGCTCTGCCGGAAAACGTTCGACTTGTCGACCTGTACATACGGAAAACTTGCACAAGACAAATTATTTGTCGCAAAAATGGTGGCATTTGTCTTCAAAAGGGTTGAAATGCAGAAAATTCACGAGGACAGTTTTTCGAATGCAACTAAGACTGGTTGGTGAATCCGGCCTTTGTTGACAGAGGTGACCATTTTTGTCCTGTAGAAAATATGTACAAGTCTCCTTTTTTTTTTGGGGGGGGGGGGGAGCATATATAGAAATGTAATATCAAATATATTATCCGAGGCGCCAAGTGCCGGGGGCGGTGGGGAAGAAGACTTTCCCAGGAGGATCTTGAGGGCTTCCCTCTAGAAAAAGTTTGAAGTTTAGAAGCTATTTTGTGGTCTCTGGTGACTTTTTTTTTTAAAGCGAAATTGTCTTTCTTTTCTTTATTTTTATGCGAAGTGTATGCGACTGCGATTTTGCTTCAAGAGAGCTACGCCCCTGACTATATAAGAACATTTGGTGAAATATAGATGAACCATGCTCCGGCAAAAGGGGACTTAATGCATCTCCGTGATTCATCTTACCAAGTAAGACATCACTTAGTTAGGGATCCTTTTAAAATTCATTATGTCTAACAACAGACTGAATCATAAGGTAGACAGGTCCTTTGACATACAGAAAATTGACCAATAGCGAAAAGTTTCGGCCCAGGTCAGCCTGCGCGGACTGCGCAGGCTGACCTGGGTCGATACTTTTCGCAGATGCATTAAGCCTCCTTTTCACAGAGCATGGCTCGAATGACTCATACTCTGTGAAAAGGTTGGTTAATGCATCGGCAAAGTGTGTCGATTCATGTAAGCCTGCACAGTACCGTGCATGCTGACCTGGGTCGACACTTTTGCTATTGGTAAAATTTCTGCATGCCAAGGGACCGTTCTATTTTATGATTCAGCCAGTTTTCTGGGTCAAATCTAGATCTATATTATGTGTGATGACGTGCTTGGTATAATGCATTACGAAGATTGATTCACCCTTTACCACACAATCCCGACTTTCAACGACCCTGATTAAGATGGCTTTTGAAAACATTGTGGGAAAAGGAGAAAATGCTGGTTACCAGCAATTTCTCCTTTTCCCACAATGTTTTTTACATTTTTTTCTTAAAACAAGATTTTACTCATATTTTATTTTATTTTGCTTTTTGGTCTTCAGATGCTTACAATTTGGACGTCCAACATTTTGTTGTTTGGTAAAGAGTTAAGCCGCTCTTTATCCAGAACGCTGCTCAAAATGAGAGTTTTATCCGCATATGAATGCTGGATTTTGATTGGCTCAGAGAAAGATCAACACTGAAAGTGATTCCCCCCCCCCCCCCCCACCACTGTAAACGGTCCTCATATCCACACGTAGAGGCGAGCTGATTTTTAATGAAATGGCGTTTTTAGTTTCTCACGGCTTCAGCATGTCAAAATATTACACTTGGCTTATGTGGCCAGTAACATGATATGTTTTTCATTTTTCAAATTGTCTTCACAACAAAAATGATATTAAACTTATATAATTATATATATATATATATTTTTTTTTTTTTTTTCAGTCGACACATTTAGAAAAAAAAAACCCTAAAAGAGTCTAAAATCAAGGCCATTCTGCACGCAGGAATCTAAATACCATACTATGTATATGCTCTGTCAAAGGGGGACTTAATGCATCTCCGTAATGCAATATACCAAGCAATTCATCACATAATTATGGATCCATAAAATCCATTTTGTCTAACAACCGACTGAATCTGGAGGTACAATGGTCTTCTTACATGCAGAAAATTTACCAAAAGCAAATTTTTTTTTGACCCGGGTCAGCCTGCGCTTACTGCGCTAGCTGACCTAAATCGATACTTTATGCAGACGCATTTAACCTCCATTTTCACACAGCAACGCTCCCATGTATTCGTGAATTTCTTTAAATACCTTTTCTCACAATGTTTTCAAAAGGTTTCTTTCGAAGGGCGGTTAAAACTCGAGATTGTGAGGTAAAGAGTTAAAGGCTGTTCCAATGACAATCACAAAACAAAACGTCCGCTGAGCAGGGATACGAACACTTTGTTTCCGAATTATTTGGTCGGTCCATTACCACTGAGCCTCCGGGGCTTGATCAAATTGGTTGATTTATATTTATGTATCGTTTACACCCAGAAGACTTTTAGTTATGTTACGAGGGATAGCACAAGATACAAGACGAAACCCATCTTAAGTTACTCCTGGTTCTTCAACGTGCTCGGTGTATAGCACCTCGGTTTTACGTCTCGTCCGAAAGACTTAGGTAGCCAACCGAGGGAATCGAACCCACACCCTCATGTGGCCCGAGATTTGACACTCACAAGTCCCATGTTCTACCATCTAAACTATTGGTGCTGGTCAGCCACCGGGGCTTGACCAGAGAAAAAGAGTGTTAATCGCCTAATTTCATCGCACAACAGGGGTAACGCTATTTATCTGTGCGTGAAAAACTTTGAATGAAATATCGGTGTGAAATTTATGATCGTATGTAAATTTGTAAAAAGCTGGTGATTCATCTACATAAAAGTTAGTTTTACCATCAGTAAGCGATTTAGTTTTGTATTGCAGAAGACCAAATTTGAAACATTTTATCTCGTGCATTCATGTATCAAAGCCTGGGGCCGAATTCAGTGGCGTAGCCAAGCATACGCACGTACGCAATGTATGCGTAACATCTAAATTCCCGTGCAAGCGTTTTTAAAAAAAAAACAATGATTTACAAATGTTAAACCCTTAACGCCAAAACTGAAAATTATGCAATGTTTCTTTTTCTTCTAAAACAGATAAATATTATGTACACGTAAAGCCGATTTTTGAACTTCAAGATTGTCTAAATTCGTTTTTTACTTTTCGGAGGGAAGGGGGGCTCGCCCTCCCCCCTCTTCGACCCCCTTGCACATTTGCGTAAGTTGAAAAAAGACCCGGATACATCCCCTAAGTTGTTTATCGATATTTTGAGAGGACAATCAGCATTTTCTCTTTTTCCAACAATGTTTTCTATCCTCTCATAAAGAAAACCGATCATTTGAGCTACACTCGATTTGCAGTCTGCAAACACTCTCAATTTGAACAAGTCTAAAATTTCAATAGAACATTCTTTTCGGTAATTAGCGACATTAATGATTCTGTCTACATGTCACAACTCATTAGCTTTTCTTCTAAACCAGATTTGCTGCGGGCAACTTTTTAAAAAAAAAAGCTTCCATGTAAAAATAGCAGTACACATAATCAGCGTAAATTATGGTTCAAATACATTTGAAAATAACGTGGCAAGGAGAGATATTGTTTTTTGTGTTTCAATACAATGCTCTGTGAAAAGAGGGTTCAATGCATCTGCAAAAACGTTTCGACCCATGTCAGTCTGCGCAGTCCGTGCAGTCTGCATGTCGATGGACCTATCTACGTCAGGACTCAGCCTGGATTCATATTGTACCGTGACTTTCTTGGTATAATGCATAAAAAAATTACGAAGGTACATTAAACACCCTTTCCACAGAGCGTCGCTTACACGTGAGCAGTGCTCTGGCAAAAGGGGGCTTAATGCATCCCCGTGATGCCTGATACCAATCAAACCATCACATAATTATGGACCCATTGTAGCCACTTTTTTTTTTTAACAATTGACTTAATCATGAGATAGACTGGTCATTGGACACACAGAAAATTGACCAATAGCGAAAAGTTTCGGCCCAGGTCAGCCAGCGCGGACTGCGCTGGCTGACCTGGGTCGATACTTTTCGCAGATGCATTAAGCTCCCTTTTTCACAGAGGATGGCTCACGTATTTTCAAACATGGTCTGCTTTAAAACTAAAAGAAAAAATGTCGTCTGCATAAAATTAATATGTTGCGAGATATGAGTCATGCTCTGTGAAAAGGGGGCTTAATGAATCTACCAAAAAAAATGTATCGACCCATGTCAGCCTGCGCAGTCCGCACAGGCTGACATAGATCGAAACTTTTCGCTATTTGTAAATTCTCTGCATGTCCAAAGACCATGCTACCGCTACACTCAGTGAATTGTTCATCTAAATGGATTTTATGTATCCCTGCTTTTGTGATGACTTGCTTTGTATAATGCATCGCGGAGATGCATAAACCCCCCTTTTGCCAGAGCATGCCTCATATAAAGTGCGTGTTGGGTCAAGGCGGTGTTGTTTACGAGCATTTCACAATGGGCTCTAACCATGGGAGTGAACAATTCTTTTATTCATAACCATTTGCGCGCTCGTTATGAGAAATTATAATTTTTTGTTTGGGGGTTATTCTCCGGTTACAGTAGGAATTTTAGGTATCAGCGCACTAAAATTTTACATTATGTATCAGACCGCTAAAATTGAACCCTTTCCCAAACGACAAATTTTGGACTGGTCCAAATTGAAAGAGTTTGCGGACGACAATTTTAAATTTGATGAAAATGACAGAAAGTTATCAAAAAGGTTAGAAAACACTGTGGGAAAAGGAGAAATTGCTCGTTACGAGCAATTTCTCCTTTTCCCACAGTGTTTTCAAAAAGCTTGTACCGCAGACACGTGAAAACCAGGGCTTGTTTGGGAAAGGGTTAATCCATGTTTTTGACATGCGCTGACAAGATTGTTTTGGTTAGTTTCAAATAGTAGCACGAGATGTAAGCTTGGCAACGAGCGCTATTATTCTCCCTAATGAGAATGTGTTTTCAGAGAGGGCGAGCCCCGTTAGCCCAGTTGGTAGCGTACAGGATTTGAGAGCAGGAAGGGGTTGAGGGTCGCTGGTTCGAATCGGCCAATTTCTTTCCAAGGATTAATGATAGTCATTGCGACAGGATTCATTCCTTGCTCACTGCTAACCATTTTTCCGACGATGGTTATGTTGTAAAGCAGCCTGTGGCCTTGGTGAGAATATTATGCACAGTACTGCCACAAGAAAATCCAGGAAAGCATGGATAGGTGCAATGACTGCCGCGGTATAACTAAAATAATAATGTTGAAAAACGGCGTTAAACACCTAACAATCAATTAATTTTTACAGAAAGTGATTTCTTGCTAGAATTTGTAGGATTTATTTTCAGATAAAGATTTCTTAGAACTCGACGTGATGATGGAAATTATTGATGTCGTATCTTACGAACATGAAACTTCGCAACAAATGCATAGCTCTAATACAAACCGCCCAAACTGGGATTCGAACCCTTGCAGGAAAGATCCTCGTTAATCGAGGTTTAAAAGACCAATACACTAACCACTGAGCTAAAGAGATTTCTCCCTAACGCAGTTTTCAGGTATTGACTTTATACGGGAAGAAACTATGCTGTAAAGAAAGAGTGATCTCTCGTAACACATTTATGAATGAGCAATGCTCTGTGAAAGAAGGGCTTGATGCATCTGCCAAAAGTATCGACTGAGGTTAGCCTGCGCAGTCGGCGCAGGCCGATAGGGGTCGACATATTTTGTTCTTGGTAAACTTTCTGCATGTCAAAAACCAATGCACCCAATGACCCAGTAGGTTGTTGTACAACACGATTTTATAGCTCTATTTTATAGCACGATTTTACAGCTCTATAATAATGTAATGAGTTGCTTTGTATCATGCATCACGGAGATGCATTTAATCCCTTTTTACCGGAGCGTGGCTCAAAATACATTTAGTTCTTTCAACGACTTGTCTCAGATCATGAAAAGGCAGCCATGATGTTGGGAAAGGGTGTAGAGTTGAGAGAAAATCTTCTTTAAATTTGCGCATCTATAGACAAAGATGTGCATGACCACTCTCATGATAAAACTACCCATAGATGTACATGTACTAATTTTTCTAACCCTTAACACTTTACTACATGGCAGTGTTTAAGACACTTCTAAATTGAAAGCGTTTGCAGACGACAAAATAATGCGACTCAAAAATTGAAAACTGTTTTTGGAAGCACAGAAAATATTGAGGGAAAAGGAGAAAATGCTGGTTACCAGCATTTTCTCCTTTTCCCACAATTTTTTCACAGGCCTTTTTCACTAGGGTCGTTAAAATGCGGCAGTGTATGGTAAAGGGTTCACCACACAATACTTAGTTTTAACGACGTTAATGATAGAAGGCTTTTGAAAACACTGTGGAAAATATGAGAAAATGCTGGTACCCGGCATTTTCTGCTTTTCCCTAAATGTTTTCTACCCTTTCAAAAGCAAATTTCTATTTTTGAGTCACATTTATTTTTTCTTCTGCAAATGCTTTCAATTTGGACAGGTGTAAAATTTTGTCGTTTGGTAAAGAGTTAAGACAATATTCAATGATTTATAGTAAAAGTTCAAGTATCTCTTAGATCTCACAACTTTTATTCTATTTTAACCTTTTACCGCACAATGACGCCTTTTAACGACCATGGGAAAGAAGTCTTTTAAAAACATTGTGGGAAAAGGAGAAAATTCTGGTTACCAGTATTTTTTCCTTTTCCCACAATGTTTTCTGCCCTATCGAAGAAAAATTGCACCATTTGAGCCACATTGAAATTATCGTCTGCAAGTGCTTTCAGTTTGGAAAAGGCTGAAATTTTGTCGTCTGGTGAAGGGTAAGAACCATTCTAAAGAAATATTTCACTCGATACCAAGCAACAAAAGTTTATTCTCATTGGAAGCGTTGGCAGACGACAAACCAAACGTGACTCAAATGGTGGGGATGTTTTTGACGGGGAGAGAGCATCGGGGATAAAAGTAAAAAATGCAGGTTACCAGCATTTTCTTTCCGATGATGTTTTCTAAAGCATTCCTCAGCAGGGTCGTTAAAACTGGGTTTTGTTTGGTAAATGGTTAAACGCATTCGCCCATACATCCTCATGAGGAATATTTGTGCATTTGGCGAGGACACGGTACTAATGCACTCGTCACAACTCGGCCGATTTCGTACCTACATCTAACCTCGTTGTATAAAGGAGGTTTCCAATTTTAACTATCAATCACATGATATTAACACTTAAGCTGCTGAATAAATTGAACGCAAATTTCTACTCAATACTAAAAGCCCAAACACTGCGGTTTCAAGGTTAATTTCACCGGAAAGAAAATACCGTATCGGACAGTGTAGATCAAAGATCAGACTGCACGTTCTGTGCTGTTTGATCTTGATCTACACTGTCCGCAAAAGGTCAGTGGGTCGCGATAAGCAGCTTAAGGGTTAAAAATGGTTGCGCCCATGTAAATCGCTTGGCAACAACATGAACAACCACAGTGAAGTTATTCACATCTATCGATCTGTCGATGAAAGATCCCAACGGAATAGATAAAACCACGCTAAAAATTAAAAGTACAAACTGTTTGCCGAGGGAAATATTCTTAGAAAGATATTGATAGAAAATTTTGAGTCATGTTTTCTTATTTATGAGGAGTCTTACAATTTCAATAACGGTGAAATGGTGTACTTCCGGCGAAAAAATGTACCGTGTAGGTGCATATCCATTCGGCATACCTCGGGTGATCTGCTGATCGAATCCCTCGGCTGTATCACGTAGCTTGATATGCACCTACACGGTACATTTCGCACATCTCCTGAAGCACGCCCCTTTACCGTTATTGAAATTGTAAGGCTCCTCTTAAAAAAGAAAACATGAGTAAATTTTCTGTCGTTATCTTCCTAAGAATATTTTAGTCGGCAAACAGTTTGTACATTCAATTTTTAGCGTGGTTTATCAATTCCGTTGGGAGCTTTCATCGACAGATCGACAGAAGTGAATAACTTCACCGTGGTTGTTCATGTCGTTGCTAAGCGATCTACAGGGGCGCCGCCATGTTTAAGATCATGTGATTGGTAGTTCAAAATGGAAGCCTCCTTTATACTGACGAGGTTAGATGTAGGTACGGAATCGGCCGAGTTGTGACAAGTGGGTGCATATCAAGCTACGTGATACAGCCGAGGGACTTGATCACCGGATCACCAGAGGCTTTCCGAATGGGTCCTAATGGTCATACCTTTTTTATGTGCGGTTTACGTCATTTAACTCAAGAATTAAGTCCAAAGTGTTTAACTCTTCACCCAATGCCGAGTTTTAACGACCCTATAGAAGAAACCTTTCGAAAACACTGTTGGAAAAGGAGAAAATGCTGGTAGCAAGCATTTTCTCCTCTCCCACCATCCTTTCTACACCGTCAAAGAACTTCGGTACATTCGTATTATTTTCGAATTTGTCGTCTGCAGATTTGGAAGTGTCTAGAACTTCTTTGACTGATAAAAGTTAAAGGCATCACTTACCTAAAAGACAAAACTGTCAAAGGACGGTAAGATTTATGCGACCTCGGGTGTGACATGGGTTTTCCCCAGTAATCGTTCATGAACAGCGATGAAATCCGAGTATTCCCGAATACATCCGGGTTATTCTTTATGGCGAATACGTCATCGTGGACGAAATCTCCGTGCAGTCCGTTTACGTAACACAATATGGCGGCGACCGCTGGTATGTAAAACGTCCATTTCTTGATGGAAGGCAAATCTTTGCATCTTTCTGACGACAGTTTATCAATGTTTTTATCTTTGAATTTTACACTGTTGTTGTTTCTTTCACTTGACATTGTTATCGAAACTTTTCATGTGGTGAGGAATTGTCTATATCTAGGAACCTCTCATCTATAGATATCCTTCAAAGGAAGAAAAAATCGTAGGATTTACAATGAAAACACACTTTGGTAGCGAGAGAGAGAGAGAGAGAGAGAGAGAGAGAGACAGACAGACAGACAGACAGACACCGGAGATACGAAATGTCAATATAGATAGGAGAAGTAAGCGAAGCGAAACACTCACTGTACAGGGGAAGAAAATATTAAATCAAAATAATGTAATGACATTGTAATAATCAAATGTCCAGTTTTCCCCTGAATGAATTGAATGGTTAATTAAACAAAAACATGGTTAAATCTGTAAGAGGTGTACAAATATTTATTTCAAAATCTTTTTTCAGCTGACGCATAGTGAAACGCCGATGTGACAATACTTAACTCTTTACCAAACGACGACATTTTGGATGTTTCCAAATTGAAAGCATTTGCAGACGACAAAGTAAATGTGACTCAAAAACTGAAATTTGTTTTGGGAAAGGTAGAAAACATTGTGGGAAAAGGAGAAAATGCTGGTAACCAGCATTTTCTCCTTTTCCCACAATGTTTTCAAAAAGCTTCTTACCCAGGGTCGTTAAAAGTCGGGACTGTGTGGTAAAGGGATATACAATGATAATTGGGTTTATCCTCTATACAAAACAGTCAAATGTTTCATGGAAGATGTCTTTTGAAAACATTGTGGGAAAAGTAAAAAATGATGATAACCAGCATTTTCTCATTTTCCCACGATGTTTTCTATCCTTTTAGCTCTTTACCAAGTGACAACATTTTAGACTTTTCCAGCTTGAAAGGCATTTAAAGACAACAAAGTAATTTTTTAATAACTCAAAAATTTAAATTTTTTAGTGGAAGGATAGAAAACATTGTGAGAAAAGTAAAAAATGATGGTTACCGTCGTTTTCTCATTTTCCAACAACAATTCAAAAGACTATTACCTCAGGGTCGTTAGAACTCAGGAATGTGAATGTAAAGGGTTCTAGACAGGTCCCACCATTTGATGCATTTAATTTGTTGTCTGCAAATGCTTTCAATCTGGACAAGTCTAGAATTTTGTCTTGTAAAAGATAGCCATTACTCCATTAACTCTCCTATCGAGCCGTGGTAGCTTAGTGGCTCGAGCGTTTATAACCCAGGGGTTGTGTGTTTGAACTGTAAAACACTACATTTTCCAGAACTGGTGAAGGTCGTTGCGAAAGAGTTCATTCCTCTTGCAACAGTCACGGTTTGAACACGGTTTGAGAAAGAGAGAAAGAAGAAAGAAAAAAGAAAGAAAGAAAAAAGAGGAAAGAAAGAAAGAAAGAAAGAAAGAAAGAAAGAATTTTCAGACTAGCTTCGCTAGTCTATAGGCATCATGACTGACCTAGAGTCAAAGTAAACAAAAAACCCCACAGTTGCCAAATACTGCCTCACAGAAAATACTTCTTTCTGTTAAAAATCTTAATTCTGTTACATATGACATTTTTACTAAAAACACTAAATCTCTACCACTCCAATTTGAACATGTCGTCTTACAAAATAATAAACTGAACAAGATGTCATTTACAAGGTACAAGATCTTTGCTTATATGTAAATTAAGTGACCTATGGAAAGCAGAGAATCACTTATTCCTACACCATTGTAACAGTATGAATGAATCTATTAATAGATATTACCTAGGTAACTTGTAGCAAATCCCAGCTGTATGAACCCTCAGTGGACAGGAAACCCTTGTCATTCCCCCAGTCATTCATTATTTAGATCATTGTGTACACTTAAACTGTTATCTTAAACTGTTATTTTACGTCTTGAATATTAACCCTTTACCATACAATCCGAAGTTTTAATGACACCGGGAAAGAATCCCCTTGAAAACATTGCGGGAAAAGGAAAAAAAAAAAAAAAAAACGCTGGTAATCATTTTCTCCTTGTACCACATTGTTTGCTGCCCTTTTGGAGTCAGGTTTCATCAGTTCAGCCACATTTAATTTATGGTCTTCAAAAGCTTTGAATTTGGAAGAGTGTTTTTTTTTTTCCGCCTTGTAAAGAGAGTTAAATAGTTAACTACATCTTATGCTTTTGGATATTTACTAATTGATTGCAGGGTGTTTAATGCCGTTTTCAACATTATTTCAGTGATATTGCAGCGGCTAGAGCACCTATCCAGGCTTTCCTGGAGTTTCTTTTACGAGCACTACCGCGACTGAATGACCTTTTCAGGACAGTGTGGATTAAGTTCAGACTGCACAGGGCGTGCAGTCTGATCTTTAATCTACACTGTCCAATAAGAGGATATATTTTCTCCAAAATGTAACTTTGAAATAGCAATATTCAGGTGTTTACCATTGGCTTGAAGGTTTCATTTAAATTTTTTTTAGCATTTTATGGGTTAAACTTAAATTGGATTATAGTTAACCATTAGCACGCATAGCCCCGGTAGCTCAGTCGGTAGCATACAGGACCTGAGAACAGGAGGTCGTTGGTTCGATCCCAGACTCGGCAAATTTCTTTCCGACTATTGATGATCTAGTCATTGCAACAGGATTCATTTTTCTCTCACGTTTCGACGGTGGTTTTGTGGGAATGCAGCCAGGGGCTTGGAAAGAATATTGTACAGAGTACTGGTAAAAGAAACTCCTGGAAAGCATGGATATGTGTACTGGCCACTGCTACATAACTGAAATAATGTTGAAAACAGGGTTAAACACCATACAAACAATCAATCAATCAATCAAATTCGCTAGTCTGTCAGTACTTTCAGTACTTTGATTTATAGTTGGATGCATAGAGAGAACAAAGTTGTTAAAAAACTTAAGGAATGACAGACGGGTAAGTTTCATTGTTCAAACATGACTAATATTCGAATTTTTCTTTGAGGAATATTTATGGGGAAGACGGCTCCACAACCATTGTGGGAAAAAGAGAAATTGCTGATTACCAGCATTTCCACCTTTCCCCATAATGTTTTCAAAACCCTTCTACCTTAGTGTCGTTAAAACACAAGATTGTGTGGTAAAGGGTTACATAGTTAATATACCTATTCGAAAATAGTGCATGTTATGATAAAGGAGATATCACGGTACAATGTTCTTTCTTATGCTCACCCTTTACGAACAGCCCTGTGTCATTACGACCTACAGAAAGAATGTTTAACCCTTTTCCCAAACGACAGATTTTGGACTGGTCCAAATTCAAAGAGTTTGCAGACGACAATTTTAAATTTGATGAAAATGGCAGAAAGGTCTCAAAAAGGGTAGAAAACACTGCGGGAAAAGGAGAAATTGCTCGTTACGAGCAATTTCTCCTTTTCCCACAGTGTTTTCAAAAGGCTTGTACTGCAGACACGTGAAAACCAGGGCTTGTTTTGGAAAGGGTTAAGAAAATATTGTGGGAAAAGGTGAAAATGCTGGTAACAAGTATTTCCTCCATTTCCCACAATATTTTCTTTTTTCTCTTTGAAAGACAAATCCCATTCTAAGGGTCAAGTTTACATTGTTGTAAAAAAAAAATGCTTTGAAATAGGACGAGTCTAAATTTGTATTGTCTGGTGAAGAAATTGAGGCGGAAGTAGTAATGTGACAAAAATGGTGTTAAAAACAGAAATCGATTGTTTAGATTTAAACTCTTTACCATTTGACCAAATATTTGACTGGGCTAATTTCAAAGCATAAACAGACAAGTTATATGTAGCTTATACATGGTGATTTTAATTTTGTACTTTATTGGGTAGAAAAAAATGTGGTAAAAGGAGAAAATGCTGTTTATCAGCTTTTCTGCTTTTCCCACAATGTTTTCAAAGGCCTTCTCTTTTTGGATCGTTAAAAACGGGGATTGTGTGGTAAAGAGTTAACCCTTTACCATACAACTCCGACTTTCAACGACTCTGGGGAAACAGGGCTTTTGGAAACATTGTGGGAAAAGGAGAAAATGCTGGTAACCAGCATTTTCTCCTTTTCCCACAATGTTTTCTATCCACCATAGAAAATTTTTGCCATTCGAGCAATAGTCAATTTGCAGTCTTTAATCTTTTAATTTGGATGGGTCTAAAATTTTTTTCCGTGTGGTAAAGAGTTAACACTTTACCACACAATCCCGACTTTTAACGACCCTTAGAAAGAAGCCCTCTGAAAACATTGTGGGAAAAGAAGAAAATGCTGATAACCAGCATTTTCTCCTTTTCCCACAATGTTTCTACCCTTCCCCCAACAAATTTTAATTTTTCAGTCGCACATATTTTGTCGTCTGCAGCTGCTATTAATTTGGACTAGTCAAAAATTATGTCGTTTGGTAAAGTTTAAGTAATGGCCTCATTATATCGTCGGTAAGATAAAAGAGATTTTTTTTTTTAAACAGATCATTAATTGCTTTAGAATTTTTTGTATGCAACATGTCTATCTTGTCTTATATTTGACAAGCTTATAGAGCGATATGCAAGGTAGTTCTTTTCAAAAACACAATGGGAGTGACATAAGTTGTCAATGAAGTATTTGTAACGACAAAGTTAAAAGAAAAATTGTGCGACAAATATTTTCCGTGTCGCAGAGAAGTTGAACGAGAAAGATTCTTCTTATTTTAAATTCCAATTTTAATATTTTCTCATGAATGGTCAACGGCATATTTGTTTGCCGAATGCCAAATAAAATTGACTTGACTTGATTTTAAATTCTTATTTTTTAGTTTTCATTTATGAATTTTGAATTCTGATTTCTATTTTTCAGTTCATTTTAAGTTTCAACTTTCAAATTTCCCATTTTCCAATTTTCTTCTTTTTTTCATTTTTTTTGTGTGTAAAATCAATAATATGCTTATTTGAATAAAAAATCTTGAAAGAAAGAAAAGAAACAAAGAAGAAGAATATAAAACAATGAAGAATACGGAGAGAAAGATAGAAGGAAGGAAGGAAGGAAGGAAGGAAGGACGATAAATAAACTACAATAAATCGTCCATTTCAGCTTGTCAAACAAATATCCAAGTGTTGCTTATTCAACCTAAACAGTGTCATAGGCGAAAACATAGATTACGCGGGCAGCACGGCTCAAGATGATACTGCACTGTCTGTGTAGTCTGATCTTGATCGATGCCATCCACTACAGCTTCTGTTCTCGCTTATGTCGCTCCAATATTGACGGTGTAAATTAAAAACCGGACATCATTTTGTCTACAGCCCAATCTTAATCAATAATTTTCATTTTAGCATTAATATCACTTTCAAAGCGGCAGTCAGTACACTATATAGGTTCAAAATACAGACATACAAATGATGAACCAGCACGCGATTTGATAATCAGTAAAAAAATTATTTGAATAATATTCGACGACTCGACGACCTTTAGCAAACAGTGTAGATTCAAGATCAGACTGCATAGAAGGACTTTGAAATAGCAACACTTGAGCTTTTACTATCGGCATGAAAGTTTTGTCTACGAGAACGTTAATTTTAGATGTAATGCAAGCGAAATTTTAACTCAAACATAGGCAGAAGTATGGACAGAAACTCTATACGTACGATATATGCCCTACTGCATATGTTTTATCACTTTTTAACTCTTATAGGCTGCTGATCGCGACCCACGGACCTTTTGCGGACAGTGTAGATCAAGATCAGACTGCACAGAACGTGCAGTCTGATCTTGGATCTACACTGTCCGATAAGGAGATATTTCCCCAACCTCCATAACTTTGAAATACCAACATATTGTTTTTTGCCATCGGCTTGAAAGTTTCATCTAAGTTAGATAGCAGGATAAGAGTTAAATCTAAAATAGTAAATCTTTCTGTGCCAATATACGAACTTTTCGACGGCTGAAAAGACAAATCCACTGAAACTCAAAAAGATTTTTTTTTAAATACTATATCTATGATTAAACAAGCGGACAATATAGATCCAAGATCAGACTGCACGTTCTGTGCAGTCTGATCTTGATCTATGTTGTCCGCAAATGTGTCTGATTTCGCCTATTGTGCCAAAAGGGTCCAGGGTATATCAAATCCCTCGCGTTTGCGTCTTTATACCCACGCCAAATTAATCATTTCTTGCATTTCAGCTTAAATTTTTAAGCATATTCGGGCAACAGAGGCTGTTTGACCAAGATCAGAGCTCACAGAACGTGCAGTCTGATCACTGATCTTCACTTTCCGACATGCCGACAGATATACCAGACAACCCAGACTTGTGATTATTGCTACAGAGAATGTAGTTACTTAGCGGTCTTAGAGTTAAGATTACATAATGTTTTACTAATCGACTTGCTGGCTGTTGCACCTGAACTTAAATGAAACGAAACATGATAAAGAAATGAGAAAAAAAACAAAAAAAACGAATATTGCTATAGTGTATATGAGAGAGAGAGAGAGAGAGAGACAGACAGAGACAGAGCGTGAGACAGAGAGAGAGACAGAGAGAGAGAGAGACAGAGACAGAGAAAGAGAGAGAGACAGAGAAACAGACAGAGCAAGAGAGACAGACAAGCAGACAAACAGTAAGAAGGGAGACGGAAAGAGAGACTGAGAGACGGACGGACAAAGGGCCAGACAGACAGACAGACAGACAGGCAGGTAGGCGGACAGGTAGGCGGACTGGCAGGCAGGCGGGCAGGAATGAAGGTAGCAGTTCAATTTAGACAAACAGGTGGATAACAGATATTGAAACAGTAAATCGTAAATAGCAAGCTCAGGACAGACAAAACAGCAATTATACGATAACATCAGACTGTTTAACCCCTAGCACGCAAAATGTCATAAAGTTCACATTTAGAGTCAGTAAAAATGACCAAGAGCCCGGTTTAACAAAAGAAAAAAAAAAAACAACTTAAGTTTCCTTTATTGCTCAAATCGATTTCACTTACATTAACAGACTTGAGTAACATTCTAAAATCCTGAGCTGGCACACTATTTCAGACTCGACTTAGAATAATGATGGACCTAAGTCTGTTAACTGAGTTAAGTCCGTTTATTTTGCTGAGTTGAGCCTGGAACGTTTTGTCCGCTCGAGATTCGAGAACGTTATCAAAGTCTTTTAACCCTCATTCTGCTAAATAAGTGAAATGAAACTTTCAAGCCGATAGTAAAATCCCGAATTTTACCATTTCAAAGGTATTTTTTAGGGGAAAGATTATCTTCTTATCGGACCGTGTAGATCTAAGATCAGACTGCACGTTCTGTGCAGTCTGATCTTGATCTACACTGTCCTCAAAAGGCAAGTGAGTCGCGCTTAGCAGCCTAAGGCTTAATGCTAGTGAAATTTGTCTCTAATAGCGAACTCCACTGAGGTAGGAAAATGAGTCCTCTTGCAGATCTGAACAAAATCAGAGACTAACGATTTTTCGCGAAACCAGACCCGTGGCCCATATGGGCCCATATTCACCGAAACGTTCTCATAACTTTCTTAGTACTGTAGAATTTTCGAAATTTCAAAGTAACGCAATTTCTGATTGGCTAAACCAGATGGTTTAGCCGATCAGAAATTGCGTTACTTTCAAACCTTGAATGACAGTTAGTATGCAATCAAGAATGGTCGGCGAATACGCCCCCAGGTCACTATTCTAAATTCTATTCTCGCAAGCTGACTGGCCTCAAATGCTGGTTTACGCTGTCCACAATAGCTGCAGAAGTCGCAGTTTCTGAGCACTTATGCCAAGCCCCCGTAGCTCAGTCGGTAGCGTATACAGGACTTGAGAACAGGAGGTCTCAGGTTCGATCCCCGGCTCGGCCAATTTCTTTCCGAGGATTGATAATAGTCATCGCGACAGGATTCATTCCTCTCTCACCGCTGACCATTGTTTCGACGATGGTTAAGTGGGAAAGCAGCCAGTGGCTTGGAAAGAATATTGTGCGGAGTACTCGTAACAGAAACTCCTGGAAAGTATGGATAGGTGCACTGGCCGCCGTGATACAGCTGAAATAATGTTGAAAACGGCGTTAAACACCATACAATCAATCAATCAATTCTGAGCACTTATACGGTTACTCGTATCCGTTTTTTTAATGGCTGTGTGAAAGGGGGGTTTCAAGCATCTGCGAAAAATCTCGACCGAGGTCAACCTGCGTAGTCCGCGCAGGCTGACATGGGTCGAAACGTTTTGTTATTGGTCAGTTTTCTGCATGTCGAAAGGTCATTTTACCCCCAGATCCAGTCGGTTGTCGGACAAATTGGATTGTATGGATCCAATTAACCCTTTCCCAAACAAGCCCTGGTTTTCACGTGTCTGCAGTACAAGTCTTTTGAAAACACTGTGGGAAAAGGAGAAATTGCTCGTAACGAGCAATTTCTCCTTTTCCCACAGTGTTTTCTACCCTTTTGGAGAACTTTCTGTCATTTTCATCAAATTTAAAATTGTCGTCTGCAAACTCTTTCAATTTGGACCAGTCTAAAATTCATCGTTCGGGAAAGGGTTAAATGATGATTTGCTTGGTTATTTGCATCACGGAGAAATATTAAGCCCCCTTTTGCCAGGGCACGACCCATCTTCTTTTCCTCGCTGTAGAATAACTTTACAGTGAATTAATAACAGCATATATCCAACAAATCTTGCACTCCATTTTGTATAGTTAAAAACTGATATCCCGTTTACACACCTTGATACCCAAAGTCGTACAAAATCTAGTTTAGAGACGCTCATCGTAAAGTGCTTTCTGAAATCATTATTGAAAAACTCTAATTGCTCGAATGACTTGTATCAGTTAAATGCTTTCTTTGCAATAATGTTTTTATATTCCATATACCTAAAAAAAAAACCGTCTTTTTTCAGTTATTTAGTCTTTTTGTCATATCGAAATAGCATGTGCGGTCAAGGTTTGACTGAAAAAGATTTAAAAAATGATATTAAATGCTTTAAAATAATCTGTTCTCAAATTATCTCTAACCTACCAGCCCCCCCCCCCCCACAAAACTTTCAAACTCTTCTTTAAGAGTTTTAACTTCAGAAATCTTTTTAAAAAATAATTGATAAGCCATGCCTCAACTTTATTTTTCTTACTTTTTGTAACAAATTAACAAATTTTGTAATTATATCGACCGTTAAATTATCAACGTTAGAAAAGCGCGTCACATATGTTATCTTTCCACTAAAAAAAGATCTTTGCATAAATCCAGCCACCATGCCTTGACTTGAAAGCCTGATCTAAACTGTTAGACTATTAGAATCAGGAGAGAGAGAGAGAGAGAGAGAGAGAGGGAGAGAGAGACAGACAGACAGACGAAGATACAGAGAGAGAGAGAGAGAGAGAGAGAGAGAGATTTTATTGACTTATACAAGTACAATCATATACTATGCCATATACAATAAATTATGTTAAACGAAACAGAGAAAGAGAGAGAGAAAATGAATGGAGAGAATAAAGAGAGAGAGAGAGAGAGAGAGAGAGAGAGAGAGAGAGAGAGAGACAGACAGACAGACAGACAGAGAGAGAGAGAGAGAGAAGAAATTAAATACCTCAGAAACAGCGAATTTATCCTTGGATTGTCAACGTCAAGTATCCACTGCAGTGTGCGAGGATATGCGAGGCAACGGTAGAACGATTTTTTAAAAATTTGCATAGGTAGTGAAAAAGCAAATCGAATTCAACCCTTCGAAGGGGAGGGCATATTGATTTGTCTTCGTGTGTCCTTGTGTTTTACATTTTAAACTTTTTATCAAACTACGAAATTTTAGACTCGTCCATATTCAAATGCAGACGACAAATTTGACACAAATGATAGGTTTTGTCTTTGAAAGGGCAGAAAAAAAAAAAACATTTGGAAAAAGAGAAAAAAAAAAAAAATGCTGGCAACCAGCATGTTCTCCTTTTTCCGACAATGTTTTCAAAACTGTAGGCACGTCCGAATTAACACAATTTGTAGACAATGAATGTTGCTCAAATGACTGGATCGTTCTTTGACAAGATAGATAACATTGTGGGAAAAGGAAAAAATGCTAGTTGTCCTTTTCTCACAATGTTTTCAAAAGATTTCTCTCGCAGGGTCGTTAAAACTTGGGATTGTGTGGTACAGCGGTAACATGACTTTAAGGTAAGATGGAGAAGACAACATTGCAAGAAACGGTAAAAAAAAAAATGGTTTAAAGTATTTTCCCCTTTTCCCACCATGTTTCCAATTTAAGCCTTTCTTCTTCAGATCTTTGGATCGTTTGTAAATATGCAAAAAAAAAAACAGTGTAAGTACGTTAACGCTTTACAGCACAAGTTTGAACGACACTTATACGGAAAGCTTTTGAAAAGAATGGGGAAAAAGGAGAAAATGTTGGTTACCAGCATTCTCTCCTTTTCCCACAATATTTTCCTAACCCACCAAATGCGAATCACATCATTTGAATAAAGCTGAATTTGTCGTCTGCAAAATGCTTTCAATTTAAACAAGTCTAAAATTTTGTCGTGTGGTAAAGTTAAATAAGATGCATTACTCTGTAACTTTGCATTTGTATGATCTTTAGGTTGCTTAGCACGCCTCAAGAAGCTTTTGCGGACATTGTAAAGATCAAGATCATACTGCACAGAACGTGCAGTCTGATCATGCATCTACACTGCTCGAAATGGTGGGATTTAACTGTTTTCTACACGAGCAAAATATAGACTTGTCAAAATTGAAAGCATTTGCAAACGACAATTTCAATGTAGCTTAAATGATGGAATTTGTTATTTCTTTGTGGGGTAGAAAACATTGTGGAAAAAGGAGAAAATGCTGGTTACCAGCATTTTCTCCGTTTACCACAATGTTTTCAAAAGGGTTCTTCCTCATGGTCGTTAAAACTGGGGACTGTGTGGTTGTGAGTTAAACCCTGAAAACCGCAAAGGCTAATTAATTATTTGAAAAATTAATTTAAACGAAATTCATCGTTGAAAACGAACAAAGATGATTTGGCTCTTATTTCTTGATTAATTCATTTAAAAGCGATATGTACAAAATCCGGACAAGAAAACAGCCATACTGTACCTTTGGCAACGAAGGACCCTGCGTGGCTCAGTGGTAAAGTGTATGACCCATGATGCCCCTCACTGGATCCTTTGGGTTTTTCTTGGGGGTGTCCTTACGCAAGGCACTTCAGAGCCCAAGTGTAGTACTGGTGAAACCCAGGAAATACATGGATATATGAGCTCTCGCCATGATATGACTGGAATAATAATGTAAACGGCGTAAACACTTGTACATTTTTTTCGTAAAATATGGTCCGGGGAGTACATTTTCTATGTAGTTTTAAGATCTGGGAATACATTTCCTACCTGGAGTATGAGCCGGAGAGTATATTTTGTATGTAGAAAAATTGACCGGGGAGTACATTTTCCACATAGAATATGGACCGAGAAGTACATCTTCCACGTAGAATATGCCAGTATATGTATAGGGGAATACATTTTCTGAGTAGAGTGGACCGGGGAGTAAATTTCTACTTAAAGTATGGACTGGGGAGTACATTTTCTACGTAGAATATCAACCTGGAAGTACATTTTCCACGAAGAATACGGACTGCGGAATGAATTTTCTACGTAGAATATGGACAGGGGAGTGCATTTTCTTTGCAAAATATTGACTGGGAAGTATATTTTCTACGTAGAATAAGGACTGGGAATACGTATTCCACATATAATATGGACTGGGGAGTACATTTTCCACTTATAATAAGGACTGGGGAGTACATTTTCTACTTATGATATGGACCGGGAATACATTTTACTCATATAATATGGGCTGGGGAGTACATTTTCCACGTATAAAATGGACCGGAGAGTACACTTTCCACGTATAAAGTGGACTGGGGGATACATTTTCTACATATAATATGGACCAGGGAGTACATTTTCCACATATAATATGGACCGGGGAGTACATTTTCTACATATAATATGGACCGGGGGTACATTTTCTACATATAATATGGACCGGGGGTACATTTTCTACATATAATATGGACCGGGAGTACATTTTCCACATATAATATGGACCGGGGAGTATATTTTCTACATATAATATGGACCGGGGGTACATTTTCTACATATAATATGGACCGGGAGTACATTTTCCACATATAATATGGACCGGGGAGTATATTTTCTACATATAATATGGACCGGGGGTACATTTTCTACATATAATATGGACCGGGAGTACATTTTCCACATATAATATGGACCGGGAGTATATTTTCTACATATAATATGGACTGGGGGTACATTTTCCACATATAATATGGACCGGGGAGTACATTTTCTACATATAATATGGACCGGGGGTACATTTTCTACATATAATATGGACCGGGAGTACATTTTCCACATATAATATGGACCGGGGAGTATATTTTCTACATATAATATGGACTGGGAGGTACATTTTTCACATATAATATGGACCGGGGAGTACATTTTCTACATATAATATGGACCGGGGGGTACATTTTCTACATATAATATGGACCGGGTAGTACATTTTCCACATATAATATGGACCGGGGAGTACATTTTCCACGTAAAAAAGGACCAGGGAGTACATTTTCCACATATAAAATGGACCGAGGAGTACCGTGATTTTCCACAAATGAAATGGACCGGGGAATACATTTTCCACATGTAATATGGACAGGGGAGAACATTTTCAACGTCGAGTGTGGACCGGGGAGTACATTTTCCACGTAGATTATGAACCGGGGAGTACATTTTCCACGTAGATTATGAACCGGGGAGTACATTTTCCACGTAGATTATGGAACAGGGAATACATTTTCCACGTAGAATATGGACTGGGGAGTACATTTTCCACGTACAGAATGGATTTATATTTCTGCATAGAATATGGACCGGGGAGTACATTTTCTACATAGAATATGGACCGGGGAGATCAAGTTCAATGGGGGTACAAATTCGTCATTACACCTGGATTACAGCAAGAGATCAAGCGGATGTTCTTCGTGGTTCGTGTTTGCTTCATGATTCATAAACTTAAATTATTTTCTTTTCATGAAAGCAGAGATTAATTCAGTAAACAGTGATGAGAGTTAAGTTTGTATAATTTATTTGAGTTGAATATTAATCGTGTTTACCGAAATCTTGAAATGAATATTCGATTTCAAACAAACATTGTCTGGATTTGGTTAACTTACCACATCCTAAATGAACCTGTAGGCGAAAAAATGGGCTTTTGCGAATGGCATAGATCACGACAAGACGGCACGGAACTTGCCGTTTGATCTTGGATCCATACCGTCCGCCGGTTTTGATAAGCCCATAAACTAACAAATGAGCAGTGCTCTGTGAATGGGGTTTTATGCATCTGCAAAATTTATCGACATAGGTTAGCCTACGCAATCCGCAGAGGCTGACCTCTGTCGAAACTTTTTGCTTTGGGTAAATTTTCTACATGTCTAAGGATAGTCTACGTCAGGATTTAGTCGGTTATTAGACAAACCGGACTTTGTGGATCCATGATTGTATTATGACTTGTTTGGTATAATGAATCCCGGAGATGCATTAAACCCCCGTTTGCCAGAGCGTGGCTTAAATCATTTTTACTTTTAATGGATTGTACCTTTCAGCCGAAAAAGAGACGCTTATATAGATATTAACCCATTACCAGGCGACACATTTTAGACCATCCTTATTTGAAAGCAACTACCGACGACAAATGTGGCTCAAATGTTCGAATTCCACTTTGAAAGGGTAAAAAACATTTTAAGAAACGTAGAAAATGCTGTCTACAAGCATTTTCTCCTTTTCCCAAAATCTTTTCAACATTTGAAGACAAATTTGGCTCAAATGTTGGAATTCGTCTTTGCAAGGGTAGAAAACATTTTGAGAAAAGGAGAAAATGCTGGCTACCAGCATTTTCTCCTTTTCCCAAAATGTTTTCAAAGCCTTTTTCTCAATATCGCTAAAACTCGGGATTGTGTGGTAAAGGATCAAATGTAAATTTTGGTGGGGTCCTGTGTGACTTAGCGGTAAAGTGTAGGCCTCGTGACCTGGAGGCACCGGATTTCACCTAACTGGATCCACTGGGTTTTTCGTGGGAGTGTCCTTTGGCAAGACACTTCAGAGTCCTAGCCTAGTGCTGGTGGAACCCAGGAAATACATGAATATAATAAGCTGCCGCCGTGATATGACTGAAATAAAAATGTTGAAATTGCCGTAAAACACCATTCAATACAAATTTTGGTTAAACTTTTTTAAAAAAATGTTGTAAAAGGGGAAATTTTCGGATATGAGCAACGCCCAATGTCTGATTTTGCAATTACGTTGTGAAAGTTAGTCCCTCTGTTAGACAAAAACAGGTGTCTGCAGGAAAAAAACTGTGATGAAAGCTTCTTCGTGGACCGAGCTCCGGTATCGCTGTCGGTAGCGTACAGGACTTGAGAAAAGGGGGTTGCTGGTTCGAATTCCCAGCCAATTTCTTTCTGCGGATTAAAACTAGTCATTGCGACGGGATTCATTCCTCTCTCACCGCTGATCCTTGTCTCAACGACAGTTATGTGGGAAAGTAGCCAGTGGCTTTGGAAGAATATAGTGCGAAATATTGGTAACAGAAACTCCAGAAAAGCATGGATAGGTGCACTGGCCGCCTCGATATAATTGAAATATTGTTGAAAGGGCGTTAAACATAAATCAATCAGTCGATCGACCGACCGATCGACCGATCGACCGATAGACTGACCGACCGATCGACCGACCGACCGATCAATAATTCAACCTAATAATATCGCGCTGTTTTCGCCAGCCTTGTTCATTTTCAAACCAAACGCAACACGATATGCTCATGTCTTAACTCTGAAGAAATATTGTGTATAGTATCGGTACAGAAACTCCAGGAAAGAATATATAGGTGCACTGACTGTCGTAATAGTAATGAGTACTGCTGAAAACTCTCACAAATACAAAACAACGTACCGTTTGGTCGAAGTAAAAGAAAAATAAGGGAGGTAAACCCGTTCAGATATCGGATATATAATTATATAATTCCGATAATATGGAAATGGGTAACCTCCCTTGCTAAATTTCTGTGGGTTTTTTTCCCCTCGCTTTTGAGCTATTGTCTGGAAAATTATTCTGTCATATTGGAGAAGGTGGAAATTAAAAATGCCAAAAAACAACAGTTTATCATATATTTCTGGGTCGTATTAACCAGCAATTCTAATTTCCATTCTAATTCTGATATTCAAGTACACGTACATTCATCTTTTTATTTGAACTGATTATATGAAGTTTAACGCCGTTTCCAACGTTCTTTCAGTTATATCACGGCGGCCTTTTTATTTGAAACTGAACCTCTCAGTCAATCAGATGCCCAGTGCTGGAATTTAGAATTAGAAATGCAAGTAAATACGAATGCAAACTTATTTTACATCGGAAACAGAAAGAGGCAGAAAAACACGGCAAACTATATGAGCCATGCTCTGTGGAAAGGGGGCTTAATGCATCTGCGAAAAGTATCGACCCAGGTCAGCCTGCGCAGTCCGCGCAGGCTGACCTGGACCGAAACTTTTCGCTATTGGTAAATTTTCCACGTGTCAAAGGACCAGTCTACCTTATGGTTCAGTTGGTAATTAAAAAGGTGGTTGTTATGGCTTCATAGTTATGTGATGGCTTGCTTAGTATCATGCATCACGGAGATGCATTAAGCCCCCCTTTTGCCAGAACATGGCTCATATTTGTATGAAATATGTATTTTTTATGAACATATCAGCCATTCTCTGGCAAAAAGGCATGGGGTTAATTTGCTTCATACCAAGCAAGTCATCACATAATTATGGATCCATAAAATCCATTTTGTGTAACAAGTTACTGAATCCTGAGGTAAACTGGTTCGTTGCCATGTAGAAAAAAATGACCATAAGAAAAAGGTATCGACCCAGGTCTGCTTGCGCGGACTGCGTAGGCTGACCTGAATAGAAGCTTTATGCAGATTTTCGAAACACCCTTTTCACAGAGCATGGCTCATACATTTGCGTCAATTTTAACAATACAGAAATCCAACTGATTTTAATGTCAGCGCTCCCAAAGCAACCGACTGCAATTTTGTCATGGAGCATGTGTCGTGTTCGTGGCAGTTTGTTCGGAGAAGCCATTTTGGCTCATCTGAGTAACCTTACTAGCATCTAGGGTCCAAGGCTAAATCGAACACAGGTATGGGGTTGGGTCACAAATGAAAATATCAGTCACTTTCAAGAAGCCTGCATGTCCCAGTTTAACTGAATCCCGGAGTAAAAACAGGATTAGCCTAGTTATGTATCTATGTTCAATTCACTAGCTCTTCTTGAACGTTTCCTTTGTCTAGTAAAATTCCTTTTGCCAACGAAGAATTTCAAAGCACTGTGAACTAACAAAGACAAGCTTTCTGGTTCACACTCATATGCATGCATGATGGGTACCATCGCGAGAGAAAACAGAGCAACAGAACTATAAGGCACATGACGTATAAGTTTTGATTCCTTGGCCCAAAGATATACCGCATAAAGCGTGTGAGGTATGAGGAACAAGGAAAGTTCACGGCGACGATTGGCCCTTTCAAACAGTACACCGAGACCTGCAATACATCCTGCTGAAGCCGGGATCCAGGACGACAATGGCGGTGGTTTACCTTGCAGATTCCGAAGAAGACAAATGACATATTTGGCGAGCATTACCATTGTGGCCAGAAAAGCCGTAGACCAAACTATATTCGTAATCAAACTCTTCATTGTCTGTTTTGGTCTGCAACACAAAAAGAAAACAACTAAAGCAAATGTGTTGCTGGTGACAGAGGTGAAGCGGTCGATCGTTTACGACAAGTACTTTGGGTTCTAGGCTTGAATCGTATGTTGAACAACATCAAACTTTA
Organism: Tridacna gigas; assembly: GCA_945859785.2. Classification (NCBI taxonomy): domain Eukaryota; kingdom Metazoa; phylum Mollusca; class Bivalvia; order Cardiida; family Cardiidae; genus Tridacna; species Tridacna gigas. Next base: position 7,056,114 of record OX244031.2, on the reverse strand, counting down.
TGAACCCTCTGTTCAAGCATTTATTCAATCTTTATTTTCCAAGCAAATAAAATATGGCCGTCCCCACCCACCCTCTCCCCCCCAAAAAGGGTACCTAATTTAAATTATTCATCTATATTTGATGTTATCCGTGAAACCCAGTCAATAAATACAGGAGTTTAGGTGGTTATTATACATACCCTCAGTCGCCCCTCTCTCTCCCTCTCTCTCTCTAACTCTCCCTTGTCTCCCGTTTTTTCTTGTTCTTTTTCTGACTTAAACTAGTGACGAAGTCGGAATATCTTGACTTCAGAAAACATGTCAAAGACATTTATGTTAAATAAAAAGCTTTACCTCTTATACAGTTGTTTATACCGAAACAAGATCACTGGAGCCATGTGAACGGGTAAGTAGAGCTTGGCAAAAGGCTGAAAGCTCTGTACAAAATCCCTCATTGCATGGTAGGTACAGTTGTTTTCATGCAATCCAACTTCCCTGCATGAAATGAACTTATCGCTGGGAGTCCTGAACAATTTCGCTAACTTCTCATCCGTATAATCACGTGACCACTTTAGCACAGACCGGTAATATCCGGTAAAGAGATATTGCGGTCGTAGTGCAGTACAGTATACAAGAAAGGATGTGCACCAACAGAACAGTGCTGTTTCACTGTATGGTATATTTGGAAGCGTTCCTCGCTTTACAAGTACTGATATGAATGCGCCGATTGCACGTGCAATGGCAAAAAGGCAATATATTCTGCGTCTCGTACTGTCCTCAACAAACATGGCGACGCCAGCGACACCACCGGCCAGAGCACTGTTCAAACCATCCTAGAATGCAATATCAAAAGGCAAATTCTAATTATGCTTGAGTCTGTAATTGCTTTTCCCTTTACAAAAAAAAAAAATCCCACGTTTTAACGAATCTGACAAAAAAACGTTCTCCTTGTCTAGCCTTTCAAAGACGATTCTCAAGATATGAACAAAATTTAAGTTGTCGTTTGCGAATGCTTTCAATTTGGAACTGCGTAAAATTTCACTGCCGTCTGGTCAAAGAATTAAACCGGAACTCAGGGCCGCATCACCGTCTACAAGAAGTATTCTTGCGATGAAATGTAAATCTATAATGCCATACGTGAGATTTACTAATAATTTGAGCTATACTTTGTGAAAAGAGAGCTTAATGGATCTGCAAAAAGTATCTCAGGTCAGCCCAATTAGTCAGCTCAGTCCACGCATGCTAACCTGGGTCGAAACCTTTTGCTATGGGTCAATTTTCTGCATGCCAAAGGACCAGTGTACCTCATGAATTGGTGGCTTGTTTTACAAAATGAATTTTATGGATCCATAATTATGTGATGACTTGCTAGTCATCACATAATGATGGATCCATAAAATTCATTTTGTAAAACAAGCCACCGATTAAGAGATGGAGATGCCATAAACCCCCTTTTGCCAAGGCTTGTAACCAGAGACAGATGTTCCCTAAATTCTCTGATCTCTGTAATTTGCTGTTGTGGAGCAAATGATACTGCTCCACAATATTTTTTTTCTCTTTTGACACAGGTTCCTCCAAAACCTAGTTTGCATCTTGCTGTAAATTATTTTTAAAAACAACGGTTTGTTCTTTCATATCTTTTCACATGATGGTAGTCGTGAGTTTAACTTTATCAATGTCGACTACACATATATCTATGTATTCTAACTCCTGTCCAGACGAGAAAACACTAGACTTGTCCAAATTGAAAGCAAGTGCAGACGACAAATCAAATGTAGCTGAAATGATGGTTATTGTTTGTGAAAGTGTAGAAAACCTGGTGGGAAAGGGAGAAAATGCTGGTGACTAGCGTTTTCTCATTTTTTTCACAAGGTTTTCAAAAGGCTGTTTCCTCGGGTCGTTAAAACTCGAGATTGTGTGGTAAAGAGTTAAAGGAATGGTTTAAAAATTGACGGCTACAACTTTTTTTTTGCGGGGGGGGGGGGGGGAGAGGGGGCGGGAGGGGGAAAGAGGGAGATTAAAGTTCATGGGGAACAGCATTTAGTGCCCGTATTCACCAACCATAGTTAATTTCGTTTTTAGTGTTATTCAAGGTTTTAAAAGTAACACAGTTCTTGATTTGGCTAAACCATTTGGTTTAGCCAATCAGATAATGAATTACTTTGAAATTTAGAAAACTGTCGTCATAAGTAGCGTCACCCTGATCTTTTTCTTTCTTTGTTTTTCACATTTCTCAATTGTGTCACTTGCACTAGTTTACGTATATCTAGAAACGGTTTTGCAGTTTATGATGACGAAAAATCCTCATCTGTTGCTTTCTAATCCATCCGTGTACGAATGAATATATGTGTGGCAAAAACAGCGATTGTTTCTAAGACAGAAAAATCTCACCGTTTTGGACCTGACTAACTCAAGAAGTTCAACTGTCAGGTCATATATACTGGGGTATAATCCGAGGAAAGCCGCAAAACGGAAACTGTCCTTTGCTAGCAATTCGGCTTTTATCTTTGGTAAACTGCAAGTGAAAAGTTCGCCATAAATCTATCAAAATTTAGTCTTTAGCATGATGGACTCACACTCCAGAAAACAGCGATTTCACTTTTCATTCATAAAATGTTTCAATGTCTGTTTATAACTATACCATTTCGTTAAGTCATCTGTGCTGGAAGGGCCGTTTTCTAATGTTGTAATGTGGCCTAGCACCTTTCTGTCTTATTTAAGGGCAATGAATATGAGCCATGCTCCGGCAAAAGGGGGCTAAATGCATCTCCGTGATGCATGATTCCATCACAAGTCATCACATCATCTTAGATCCATCGAGTCTATTCTATCGAACAACCGACTGAATCATGAGGTAAACTAGTCCCATGACACACAGAAATTTGACCGGTAGCGAAAAGTTTTGGTCCAGGTCAGCCTGCGCGGACTGCGCAGGCTGACCTGGGTCGATACTTTTCGCAGATGCATTAAGGCCCCTTTTCACAGAGCATGGCTTATATTTATTATTCCATGTTCAAAAACTTTCAAATAAAAAAGACTTTATGTTTTCTGCACTATGCCAGAATACTGGTGGATATTTCACCAAGAAAACCTTTACTGTAGATTATTGTGTACCTGTGGAACAGGACCTAAATACTTGAGTGAATAAGTTTACTTAGCACTCGCCATTTTATGCCAAAATTCACAGGAATTCAGGTCACGGATATTCGATTTTTCGTCCATTTTGCGAGATTAGTGTCATTAGATAATCATTCATAACTTCATAACCATCGAAGATATGCATTCAAAATTTTTATACGAGCCATGCTCTGTGAAAAGGGGGGTTAATGCAACTGCGAAAAGTGTCAATCCAGGTCAGCCTGTGCAGTCCGCGCAGGCTGACCTGGGCCTAAACTTTTCGCTTTTGATCAATTTTCTGTTTGTCCTAGGATCAGTGTACCTCATAAATCTGTCGATTGTTACACAAAATGGATTTTATGGATCTCTAAGTATATAATGACATGCTTGGTATCATGTATCACGGTGATGTATTAAGTCCCCTTTTGCCAAAGCATGGCTCATATATCAGATCCCGATTGCATTCCTGGCTTAATATTAAAACAATAGTCTGTATATTTGATGACTTCGAATTTTCGACATGTGTACCACTGCCGTGTCTCTTCTCACTCAGAATGGCTGATAAACAATAATGATACAATTAAAACTTGCTATTCCATTCATAGGGAGGGGATATAAGGCAATTGACACACACCTTGTATCAAAAGGATTTCGCATTAAAATTGCGACTAGTTTGACTCCCGTGTACACTCCGAGTCCGCTTCCGAAACCTTTCAAAAACCGCTCAACAAATTTCTTCAACCTCGTACTTGCGATCTGTGCCAAAAAAGTACGAACGTCATCGGTGTCGTCATCGTCGTCATCGTCAGCTTCCGTTTCGAATCGTAAGTTTTTCGTCACTTCCTCTTCCGGAACTGTATGTAACTCCGCCATGACAATTCCTGTTGATAGCTGAAGCTAATAAGTTTCAGAGTAATGAATTTACGCACAAGTATATATTTTTTAACCTTCCGCGAAATATATCGTTGCAAATAAGATAAGACAGCTTAACTCTTTACCAAACGATAAAATTTTGAGCTCGACCAAATTGAAAGCATTTGCAGATGACAAAATGAGTGTTGCCCTATAGATGATTTTTGGCTTTCGTAGGGTAGAAAACGTTGTTGGAAAAGGAGATAATGCTGGCATCAAGCATTTTCTACTTTTCCAGCAATGTTTTCAAAAGCTTTCACCAGGGTCATTAAAACTCGGGATTATGTGGTAAAGGTTATCCCTTTTTTGCCGAACAATCCCGAGGTTTAACAACCCTGAGATAAAAACTTTTGAAAACATTTAGGGAGCAGGAGAAAATGCTGGTTACCAGCTTTTTCTCCAGTTTCCAATATGTTTTCTACCCTCCAAATGCAAATCACACCATTTTGCACAGAAGTGAACTTGTCGTCTGCAGTTGCTTTCAAGATGGACAAATCTGAGTTTATGCCGTCTGCTGAAAGATTGCAATTTTACCGTACGACCTTTCGTTTTACGATCCTGAAGAAGGCTTTTGAAAACATATTAGGAAAAATAAACAAAATAAATGAGCCATGCTCTGTGAAAAGGATGCTTAATGCATCTGCAAAAAGTATCGACCCAGGTCAACCTGCGCAGTCCGCGCAGGCTGACCTTGGCCGAAACTTTTTGCTATCGGTCAAATTTCTGCATGTCAAAGGACCATTCCACCTCATGATTCAGTCACTAGTTAAACGAAATGGATTTTATGGATCCCTAATTACGTGATGTCTTGCTTGGCACAATGCATTACCGAATCGCATTAAGCCCCCTTTTGCCAGAGGATGGCTCAAATATCTTTGTCCTTTTTTTTCCAAGAATGTTTTCTAGTGTTTCGCAGTCAAATTTCATAAATGAGTGACAAGTATGTTTAATTTCACGTCTGCTAACATTTTGAACATGGAGGAACTTAAAATGCCATTTAGCAGAAATTTAACGAAGTGTTCTTTATCCAATTGCCGTCCATACTACACATTAAAGAGCGCAATCGAGAACTGTACTACACATTAAACAGTGCAATCGAGAACTGCAATCGAGTACTCGATATTTTGCTGTTAAATTCATGTCATTATCACCCAATATAAAAGTTTTTAATAACCCTGGCACTTAACTAGGCTAACTTGTTAAAGTTAGAACGATAATTATAATTGGGCGATGCTCTGGCAAAAGGGGGCTTAATGCATCTCTGTAATGCACTGTATTAAGCAAGTCATCACAGTTATGGATCCATAAAAGCCGTTTTTTTTTTTTTCAATAATCGGCTTAATCATGATGTAGACTGGTCCTTGAACAAACAGAAAATTGACTTGTAGCGAAAAGTTTCGGCCCAGGTCAGCCTGCGCGGACTGCCCAGGCTGACCTGGGTCGATACTTTTCGCAGATGCATTAAGGCCCCTTTTTACAGAGCATGGCTGAATGATGTTGCCAACTCTTTACCAGACGAATAAAGTTTAGACTCGTTCAAATTGAATGCATTTGCAGACGACAAATCTAATGAAGCTTAAATGATAGTTTTTTGTCTTTGAAAAGGTAGGAAAAGCTTGTTGGAAAGGAGAAAATACTGGTTAATAGCATTTTTTCCCTTTTTCCATAATGTTCCAAAACGCCCTCTTACCAAACAATCCCGACTTTTAACGACCCTGAGGAAAAAACCCTTTTGAAAACATTGTGGGAAAAGGATAAAATGCTGATAACCAGCATTTTCTCCTTCTCTCACAATGTTTTCTACTCTTCCCAAAGCAAATTTCAATTTTTGAGTCGCATTTATTTTGTCATCTGCAAAAGCTTTCAATTTGGACTGGTCTAAAATTTTGTCGTTTGGAAAAGAGTTAAAACACGCGATTATGTCGTAAAGGGTCAAATTGTAAGATTAGCCGAAATGAAAACCTGCTGGTTCAGTGGTAAAACCTCAAATATTGCGATTTCGAAGCTGTTTTCGCAGAAAAAAATCACTCCATGACGGACAGGGTAAATCCAAGATCAGACTGCTCTTTCTGTACCGTCTGATCTTGATCTGCTCTGTTGGAAAATGAACAATGAATCGCAGCAGCCCAAGATTTAATCCATAATCCACTGAGTAACGATGTTGTATAAATGCCTAACAAAATAGATTTCGATGGGTTAATAAACATTGAACCGGGTTAAAAAAAAAAAGGATTACCTGACTGAAGAATTCTCAGAGAGGCAGTACAGTGTAGACGGAGATCAGACAGCAAGTATTTTAGGGCTAATCTTAGTCTACACCCTCAGTATAATATCGTACATCCATGAGGTCGTATTGTCAGGATAAATCCCCTGTATAAATGTTAATAATGTACACAAATGACATACGATAGGTTTATCTGTGATAGATAATTGATAAATCTCTTTTCTCAAATGTTTACCCTTTCGTCACCAGGAGCTGCATTACAACTTTTGCAGACAGTGTAGACCAAGATCAGACTGCACAGATTTTGAATTTATACCGTCCACTTGTCCACTACTTGGTTTTAACCCCTAGGCTGCTAAGCCAGACTCAAGGGGCTTCTGCGGCCAGTGTAGATCCAAGATCAGACTGCACAGAACGTGCAGTCTGATCTTGGATCTACACTGTCCGATAAAGACCCCCCCCTCCAAACAAATAAAAAAACTTTGAAATTACAGTATTTGGGTTTTTTACTTTTGGCTGGAAAGTTTGTTTAACTTATTTAGCAGTTTAACCCTTTAACACACAATGCCGCCTTTGACGCCCCTGGAAAAGAAGCCTTTTGAAAACATTGTGGGGGAAGGAAAAATGCTGGTAACCAGCATTTTCTCCTTTTCCCACAATGTTTTCTACCCTATCAAAGAAAAATTGCACCATTTGAGCCACATTGAAATTGTCGTCTGCAAATGCTTTCAATTTGGACAAGGCTAAAATTTTGTCGTCTGGTAAAGGGTTAAGGGTTAAGCAATGACAGTAGGTTTATCGTTGCTCAGTGGTCAATGAGATAGATTCGAAAATATGATGACCTTTTGCGGACAGCGTAGATCAAGATCAGACTGCACAGAACGATGCATATATTAAGCGCTCGTTTTGCCAGAACGTCACCTATATGCTAGTACGAATATTTGGCGCTGAGGAAAATTAATCCTTAGCCCTTTCCCAAACAAGCCCTGGTTTTCACATGTCTGCAGTACAAGTCTTTTGAAAACACTGTGGGAAAAGGAGAAGTTGCTCGTTACTGAAAACACTGTGGGAAAAGGAGAAATTGCTCGTAACGAGCAATTTCTCCTTTTCTCACAGTGTTTTCTACTCGTTTTGAGACCTTCCTGCCACTTTCATCAAATTTAAAACTGTCGTCTGCAAACTCTTTCAATTTGGACCAGTCCAAAATTTGTCGTTTGGGAAAGGGTTAAGAGGCTTGAGTATGCATGAAAGGTGCTAAAAGTTCTTATGCTTCAACTAAAGGCCTAAAGTTTAACCCTTGAACGGCAACCATGAGGAATGATTGATTGGTTGTATGGTGTTTAACCCTTTCCCAAACAAGCCCTGGTTTTCACGTGTCTGCAGTACAAGTCTTTTGAAAACACTGTGGGTAAAGGAGAAATTGCTCGTAACGAGCAATTTCAGATTTTTTTTCTCCTCCTTTTCTCACAGTGTTTTCTACCCTTTTTGAGACCATTCTGCCATTTCCATCAAATTTAAAACTGTCGTCTGCAAACTCTCTCAATTTGGACCAGTCCAAAATTTGTCGTTTGGGAAAGGGTTACACTGAAAAAAAAAAAAGAAGAATTAACCTTTACCCTACTAAGTGTGTGAAATAAAACTTTCAAGCCGATAGTATAACCAATAATTTTGCTATTTTAAAGTTATTCTTGAGAGGAAATATCTTCTTATCGCGCAGTGCATGATCCAAGATCAGACTCCACGTTCTGTGCAGTCTGATCTTGATCTTCACTATCCGCAAAAGGTCATTGAATCGCGCTCAGCAGCCTAAAAGGGTTGAAGTTGCTGCCTATAGTAAAAATACCTCAAAAATGCGTCATCAGAGTTACTTTCGAAGAACGAATAACACAAAATTGGACTGTGTAGATCCAAGATCAGACTGCACGTTCAGTGTAGTCTGATCTTGACCTACTATAAAGTGCCTTAGTTTAGGCGCGCTTAGCAGCCCAAGGGTTAAACTGTTCGATAGAAGAAAATGGCTAAGGATACAAGGGTGACATGGTGGTAAAACACATGACCGTCGATTGGAAAGTCAAAAGTTCGATTCCCAGTCTGGAAGCGGACTTTTCGGAAGGACATTTAACACTTAGGCTGCTTATTGCGACTATATGGGCTTTTACAGACGGCATTGATCAAGATCAGGCTGCACATAACGTCTGATCTTGGATCTACACTGTCCGATACGGTGAGATTTCTCCGACGAGTATATTTTTCAATTGTAAACAAAGGGTTTTCACATTATCTCCCACTAGATGGCATCCTACACATACACATCTATCTAATTTGGGCATCCTGGGTACAGTAGCGGAATAATTTTTCAAAACAACAACCGTGACTTTGAATTTCAAATGAAATAAACGTTTACTCAATAAAACGCTACCTGGTGCCATTCATTCAGCTATGATCGGCTAGCATGTAACCTATGCACCGACCATTTATTAAAACAGCCCCTACATGCTTTGGTAATAGGCTAATAGCTTCAATTAGATTTTATTAATTACTTATGCATACACATGCATTTCGTAATATACACTTATATAATACAAATTATAAATCTAAAAAATCTAATCTTCAATATAAACCCTACTTTTCCCAGGTATAGGGGGATGGGGGATGCGTCATAGCAGACAGGTCGAATCTTCGAAGTATATGACATGCGCAGACAACGAGGGTTTTCATTACTGACTGGAAATCTTCGCTTTGATTTATTTAGCAGCTTAACCCTTTACCCCACAATTACGACTTTTAACGACTCTGAGGAATAGAGCTTTTAAAAACATTGTGGGAAAAGGAGAAAATGCTGGTAACCAGCATTTCTCCTTTTCCCACAATGTTTTCTACCCTTTGAAAAAGAAACTTTTTTTTTTTGCTTTTAATAACAAATGAAATGTCGTCTGCTAATGCTTTCAATTTGGATCATGCTTAAATTTTGTCGTGTGGTAAAGAGTTAACCCTTTACCAGACGACAAAATTTTAGACTGGTCCAAGTTGAAAGCATTTACAGACTACAAAATAAATGTTACCGAAAAATGAAAGTTTGTTTTGGGAAGGGCAGAAAACATTGTGGGAAAAGGAGAAAATGCTGGCATTTTCTCCTTTTCCCACAATGTTTTTAAAAAGCTTCTTTCTCAGGGTCGTTAAAAGTCGGGATTGTGTGGTAAAAAGTTAAGGGTTAGTGTTTCCCACCCAATCAAAGGTTGGCTGGCAAGAAACCTAGAGTCAACAAACCTTTGGAGCAGTGCTTACAACTGGACTCGTAAAAGATTGATTGTATGGTGTTTAACGCCGTTTTCAACATTATTTCAGTTCTATCGCGGCGGCCAGTGCACCTATCTTTACTTTCCTGGAGTTTCTGTTAGCAGCACCTCGCATAATAATCGTCCCAAGCCACTGGCTAATTTCCGATGATCAGCGGTGAGAGAACAATGAGTCCTGTCGCAATGACTACCATCAGTCCTCAGGAAGAAATTGGCCGAGCTAGGGATTCGAACCAGCGAACCCATGTCCTCAAGTCCTGTGCGATATTGACTGCACCTGCACTACCGGGGCTCGGCACACGTAAAAAGAACAAGCGGTCTATTTGAGAACGAGCAAAGGGATCTTGTTCTCGGACTTCATTGTGTCCCGCCGAGCATTTTAGTAGTCGGTAACTTACAAGACTTGAAATCACGAAGTTGCTGGTTAGAATCCTCAGCTCTGCGAATTTCTGTCCGAGGATTGATCATAGTCAGTGCGACAGGATGAACATTCCTCTTCCACAGCTGATAATTGTTTCGACGATGGTTATGAGGGAAAGCAGCAGTGACTTGGGAAGGATACATGGCGCAGTACTGGTTAGGAAACCGTCTAGGAAAGCATGGAGAGGTATACAGGCAGCCGCAATTTAACTGAAATAATGTTGAAACGGCATCAAACATCATACTCAAAATCAAACAAATCCTTGTACCCGGTTCTTCATTTCTGTAGGTTCATACCAAATATAGGTATATGTCTGTCTGTAGGCGGTGTACAATGTTCACTTATTTAGTACAATATTTTGGCTAAGTGGCCCACTTCACAACAATATTTCTATCAGTCTGAGAGAGAGAGAGAAAGCGAGCGAGCGAGCGAGGGAGCGAGAGCAAGAGAGAGAGAGAGAGGGGGGGGGGAAGGGTGAAACTATTGATTGTGTGTACAGTGTTTAACTCTTTACCAAACGACAAAATTTTAGACTACTCCAAATTGAAAGCAGTTGCAGACGACAAAATAAATGTGACTGAAAAATTGAAATTTGTTTTAGGAAGAGTGGAAAACATTGTGGGAAAAGGAGAAAATGCTGGTTACCAGCATTTTCTCCTTTTCCCACAATGTTTTCAAAAGGCTTCTTTCTCAGGCTTGTTAAAAGTCGGGATTGTGTGGCAAAGAGCTCACTCCGACTCAACAGAAAATGATCTAATATTAAGCTTAATTCTGTGCACAAATCGAAGATGCTTAACATTACTTTTTCAATTGTAGCAGTTCCACACAAAAGAGAATTTTACGTTTTAAACAGAGAAACCAGGTTTTATCACACACTCGACGTAAATTAAATTATTGTACGGATGCGAGACACTTACCCGTTAATAAAACATTCGAGATTATTGAAGATGTTGTTGAAAATTTAGAGGGCTATTGTAATACTCTGGAAATGGTTGCATATCTAATGGTCATTTTATACTCTTTTTGCTTCCAAGTTTCTGCTTGTCCGTCGTGTCCGTCCGTCCGTCTGCCTGTCTCGTTCGGTTGATCTGCTAGTGACAAAATTTAAAGAAAGTTTGCCACTTTGTTGTTGAAATTATGTTAGGAGACGACTGACTCTAAGTTGAAAGTACTTACGGCCGGTTTAACCTCATTCATGTATGGAATGAAATGTTTAAAAAGTTTAGTTAAATTGGGGCAATGCGCACTCACAAAAAGGCTACTAGACTCAAATAAAAATGCTAAAATAGCATTTCTAGAATGCCCCTACTACTCCATAAACAAATTTAACTTGACAAAAGGCCTACAAAAAATAGAAAAAAAGTGTGGATGAAAACATTCGAAGAAAAATAGACTTGTTTAATTCCGAGCTGAAATCACTGAACGATACGTGGACACCAAGATTGTCTCAAGATCTTGTAGCTTGTAACAAAAGAGCAAGTAAAGCACAAACTAAGTATATATGAACTTTAATTTATATTATGATGGCATACATCCAACGAGGCCACTGGCAAATTTATGGATACTGAAAATCTTTAGACTTGCAAAGTCGATGGAATAAAATTTACGCTGTAGCTGTAATACAAAAATTTAGTTTATAGTAGGTACATTAGTTCTTCAGTGAATTACTGAAACGCATTCTTTAATTGACTTTTATGCTAGAAACAGCACGTTTTTCAAACAATGTATCATCATTGGCGTGTCAGCCTATAAGATTAGACAAAATACATGAATAGGGAAGCCCTGTTCATTGAAATCTTAACCCTTTTCCAAACGACAAAATTTGGACTGGTCCAAACTGAAAGAGTTTGCAGACGACAATTTTAAATTTGATGAAAATGGCAGAAAGTTATCAAAAAGGATAGAAAACACTGTGGGAAAAGGAGAAATTGCTCGTTACGAGCAATTTCTCCCTTTCCCACAGTGTTTTCAAAAGACTTGTATTGCAGACACGTGAAAACAAGGGCTTGTTTGGGAAAGGGTTGAAGACTGTTCCCGCTTTGAGAGAACCCTTAGCACCACGACGGCTGAGAGTAATAGGGAAGCCCTATTGCTCTAGAAGTTTAGAAGTTTATATGTTGATATAAATTACAAAACAAAGTATGGCTAGTAGTTGTAAACGGGCGTCAGCTAGGAAAATAAGCGACAATGATAATAAGGGGAGTTGCACGTGCACATTATGTGACCAGAAATCCACAGACGACAAGGTATAAATGCTAGAATGCGAAGTCTGTGAAAAGCACTTTTGTAGAAACTGCCTAAAGTTATCCTCATCAGATTACAGAATTTTATCTTGAAGATCGGATTTACATTGGTACTGCCCTCCCTGTGAAGAAAAAGCCATGAAAAATATAAAAATTGAAAAGGAAGTTGAGGAAAGATGTAAAGATTACTTAAAAAAATATGAGAAGAGATTGATTAAACTTGAGAAGCTGGTAACTAGTAAACCAGATACAGAGACTGTAAAGAAGATGATTGATGTCTCATTGAAAAATAACGACAGCCAACAAAACTCCAAGACTGACACATCTAATGACTTAGAAGAGTATAAGGAGAGCATGGCAAGAAGGAACAATGTAGTGGTATTTAAAGCAGACGAATCAACAAGTGCAGACTCGGAAGACAGAAAACTACACGACAAAGAGATAGTGGAAGATTTATGTAATGTAATGAAAACTAACCCTGAAACTGTGAAAAATATTACAAGACTGGGACGCAGAGTGACAGATACTGCTAAGATGCGCCCATTGAGAATTATATTTGAAGACGAAAAGACTAAAAGTAATTTTATGTATAACCTAAAAACTTTGGCAAGTGCAGAAGATCGTCTCAAAAAATATGAGCATAACCCATGACATGACTTTGACGGAGAGACAAATGAATAAACAAAATTTAGAAGAGGCGAAAAATAAAAATGAGGATTTAAAGTCGGAGCAATTCAGATTTATAGTGAAAGGACCGCCTTGGGACAGGAGGCTGTCTCGGGCAAAAGTGACCAGATAAAATGCATTGAAAGAAAAACTGTATATAGTTTTAATGTTCGAAAAGTTAGTCAAATCAGAGTTGGAAAGGTGGTGGCTTTTAAAAGTTTAAATTGTTTTTACACAAACGCAGACAGCCCACCGAACAAATTTAATGAGCTGTTATCTAGAATACAGGAAGAAAATATACAGTTAGACGTAATTGGTAGAACTGAAACTTACCCGAAAAATTGCAGATTTATACCCAGTAAGGCAGAGTTCCAAGTATCAGGATATAATATATTTACGAGCCAAGTTAACAACAACACAAGATGGATAGCATTGTACATAAATGAAAAATTTAAAGCAGAAGAAGTATGCTTCAGAAGTAAGTTTAAAAGGCAAATCAACGGGTTTCAGAAAATGTTAATTTTCAAAACTACATTTATCAGTTGGTAACCTGGTAATGTTGTAATTAGAACAAAAATTGGAAAAAGTACTTTATTCCAATTTGTATTTCTGCTCATTAGTTTTTACGACATCGCTTATCTCCATTACTTATTGTCGCGTCCCTTGTGACGTCATAGCCGTACTTGTCTCCAAATGGACGTTGTGTTTGATAGCGATTTGAGCAGAATTGAAGACGAAGAAATAGACGATTCTGGTCCTGTAAGGCCGTACATGTACGAACCAATTCGTAGTGAAAATTATGTAGTTTCAGAGGACGAGGATGAACGTAATTCTTCGTTTGGTGAAGACTATGAAATTGACGATTTTGTGGCGGACGTTTCAACATGGTCGGTATCGCGCATCGGTAAATTTGGATACGGTGAGGCGGATATTGCTTATTGAAAAAATGATGTATACGTGATAGAATTACATATATTGCATAGAATTTGTTTCATTTGAAGAAGTTTGAGTCGGTCGACGGGCGGAATTAGGAGAAAAAACTTGTAAAGCATTTTTAATACACTTTCATAATTTCTGGACTGTTAATTTGTTTCGGTATTTGGAACAATTGTTTCATCTAATTATACGTCGACGGAGATATATATGTTACAGCCAATCCGTGAAATCAGCCATTTCATGAAATGGCTGAAACATTTTAGCCATTTCATGAAATGCCTAAACCAGTCAGCCATTTCATGAAATGGCTGAATTTTTTAGCCATTTCATGAAATGGCTGAAATTCTGATGTCAATATTACACAGATTTTCTGATGGATTTTCAGCCAATCTGTGTAAAAAAATTTAGAGTTTATTTAAATTGGTAAATGAGTATATTAATGAATTGATTCATTATTTGATTAGAAAACTGATGATTTTGTTGTTCTTGTAATCGATTCCTTTTAGTTTTATTTATTTCTTTATTTATTTAGAAAAATATCATTACATTTTCGATTTAAATTATTGAATTATTGAATATTTGATTCATTGGTTTGTTGAGGAAACATACATTGATAAGTTGTTTGCTTGTTTATTTTTTTAAAAATAAGTTTGTTTGATTGACTGATTTTCTTATCAAGAATTCTCTAATTAAAGGATAACTTTAATGTAACAGATCAAAAGATTATCTGTAGTATGAACTATAAATGTGTGAAAACATCCTAATGTAAGTACATGTAGTTACTTATCCAGTTATTGGTTACGTTGATCACGGGTGATGTTATGGAAACTATCTTTGTGTTATTAATTACCTTGGCCATTATCAACTTAAAGACTAATTTTTAACAATTTCTGATTATGCTTTAATCATTGTTTCCAAACTGATTGATTTTAGCAATGTAATTAATTTCTCTGATATAAAAAGAGCACATTCAGAAATTCCTTGTTTAGTTTGTTACATCCTTGCTATCAAGATGGATCAGACAACAGCTGAACTCAAATTCAGAGAAGCTTTGTTTCAGAAGTACTCCCAATGTGAGAAGCATCTCTTACCAAGAAGTATCTACAACCAGACAATTACAGACCTGAAATTAGCCATCGACCCACAAACGAAGAAATCCAGACACCAGTACTACTTGCTGTCCAAATACGAACTACTCCAGTGCGGCGATGTAGAGAAGCTGATCAAGAAAAGACAATCCCCTGAAGAACGTCCACTGTATTTTACTACTATCGAAGACACTTTCCACATTATCCACAACGCTCACATTACTACAGGTCACGGTGGCCGAGACAGAATGGTGAAACACCTGAAAGACAAGTACGCCAACATAACGAAAGACTCAGTGGAATTGTTCAAGTCCTACTGTCTCGTCTGTCAAGAGAAAAGAAAACGCCCAAAGACTCAAGGTGTCGTCGTTAAGCCAATCCTATCCAGTGAGTTCAACTCCCGCGCCCAGGTTGATCTCATCGACATGCAGTCTCTACCCAAAGGACAATTCAGGTGGATTATGGTGTACCAATGCCACCTAACGAAATTCGTGATTCTACGACCACTTACTTCGAAAAGAGCCACAGAAGTCGCTTTCCAACTCCTTGATATCTTTCTTCTCTTCGGTGCCCCAGCGATCCTACAGAGCGACAACGGATCATAATTCACAGCCCAGGTCATTACAGAACTGAAGAGTTTCTGGCCACAACTTGTTATGGTTCACGGAAAACCAAGACATCCCCAAAGCCAAGGCTCTGTGGAGAGAGCAAACAGCGACATAAAAGATATCCTAGTATCCTGGATGAGAGACAACAATACGAATGATTGGACAATTGGCCTGAAATTTACCCAACAGCAGAAAAACTGTTCTCACCACTCCGGAATAAACCAGACACCCTACAAAGCACTGTTTGGCGAAAATCCAAACGTCGGACTTACATCTTCCAGTCTGCCAGCTGAGATCCTGGAAAGACTACAGTCTGAAGACGATCTACTAGCACTCTGCCATCAACCACAATTACCTACACCATTGTTACAATCTACCGCTACCAACATTCTACCAGCTACCACTACCGACGGTCTACAGTTTACAACTACAAAGACTCTACCAGCTACCACTACCGACGGTCTACAGTCTACAGCTACCACTACCGACGGTCTACAGTCTACAATTACCAACACTCTGCCAGCTATCACTACCGACAGTCTACAGTCTACAATTACCAACAGTCTACCAGCTACCACTACCAGTACTCTACAAACTACCACTACCAGTACTCTACCAGCTACCACTACCGACATTCTACAACCCACAACTACCAACACTCTAGCAGCTACCGATACCGGTACTCTTCCAACTACCACTACCAGTACTCTACCAGCTACCACTACCGACATTCTACAGTCAACAACTACCAACACTCTACCAGCTACCACTACCATTAATCTACCAGCTACCACTACTGACATTCTACAGTCAACAACTACCAACACTCTACCAGCTACCACTAACAGGACTCTACCAGCTACCACTACCTACATTCTACAACCCACAACTACCAACACTCTACCAGCTACCGATACCAGTACTCTACCAACTACCACTACCAGTACTCTACCAGCTACCACTACCGACATTCTACAACCCACAACTACCAACACTCTACCAGCTACCACTACTAGTACTTTACTAGCTACCACTACTAGCACTCTACCAGCTACCACTACCGACAGTTTACAATCGACAAATACCAACACTCTACCAGCTACCACTACTGACGAGCCATCTTCGATCCTTGATCAACGGCGTCAGCAAATTGTAGAACAAAGAAAGAGAGCTCGAATTTCACAGTTAACACAAGCAGAGAGAATGGTTAAAAGATCCCGTGTAGAGCTCAAGTCCGGAGAAGTTGGAGACAATGTTGCCATCCCTATACCTATGGTTGACAGGGGAAGGGGTGACCCAAGAAACATCCTAGGTGTGATTCTTGATCGTGATGAACTAAACATGTACACTATTGCTGTTAAGTCTGGAATTATAAGTTCAAAGTATTCAAGAAATCAGTTTGATCTGTGTCCGCAAAAACTCCTAACTGACTGTGATGTAAATACGGAATGTAAAGTGACACTTCGCCAAGCAGTGAAAGCAACAACTTTAGGTGGACAGGGTTATTTCCGATGTGATTGTGGACATGGTAAAAAACAGTGCCAAACCAATCGGTGTAAATGCTTCAAGGCTGGTAAAATGTGTAACAGTAGATGCCATAACAGTCTCACTTGTAAGAATAAATGAACTCAAAAAACTTGCAAAATGTACATATGCTGTTAAAATCAATTGTGCTTCAAAAAATTTCAGAAACAAACATATGGACTTATACTGCCAGGGATATTGTTTATAGATATTTTGTTCTTTTTCTATGATGTTTCCCATTTTAACCAATATTGAAATTTGACAATATTTTAGACCAATCGATATTAAAAAATGTTGCAGACGGCGTTTAAAAGTGCATGTGAATTGAATAATAAGTATCATCTAGGTTAGAAAAAATAGTGGAAAAATGAAAAAAAAAAAAAAAAAAAATTCTTATAACAGTTATTTTTTCATTTTTCCACCATGTTTTCCTATACATCATTCTTAAAGGGGTGTTAAAACAAGTGATTGTGTTGTAAAGGATTAATATGAATGTTTTGTTTAAAATGAAATTATGTGGTAGTTGTTTACAACAACACTACCTGTATTAACCCATTACCATAGGACAAAATTTAGACTGGTCCAAATTGAAGCAAATTGCAGACGTTTTCAAGTGCATTTAAAATGGAAAATGAGTACTATACAAGGTAGAAACATTGTGAGAAAAGGAGAAATTGCTTGTTACAAGCAATTTCTCCTTTTCTCACAATGTTTTCCATAGCTATATATCTTTAATGCGTCAAAATGAGGTATTGTGTGGTAATGAATTAAGTAATTGGATTGACTTACGTGCATTATTAGAATTAAAAAATGATACATTTTGAAATATCGTATTTTTTCCTTAAACCGACATCAGTTTGTTAATTCTAATATTGTTTCTAAGACCATTTTACTTGTATTTCATGAAAAATAAAGTTCAGTTTTATAGACTTTAATTACTTTCTTCTTTATGCTTTCTGAAGAATGAATAAATAAAGGAAAGACAATAAGATATAGCTGCGGTGTGTGTTCACCAAGTCATGTTTTAATGTCTTTTCTTTAGCTGTCCATAATAACCTTCCGCTCCCTCATCACTTGCGTTCATCGACAAAACATAACCTTTTCTCAAAGAATTTAAAATTAATGCTGGATAAAAAAATATGAAAAAAGCTGACTTGCCAGAATTCAACAATTTTATTCCTTAAACACAACCCCGCATTTGACCTTTTGCAAAAAAAAAAAAAAAAAAAGGAAAATGTAAAGGAAAAGGAGACATTGCTTGTAATAAGTGATTTCTCCTTTCCTCACAATGTTTTCTATTTTTATAGGACGTGTTTTTCATTTTAAATACACTATCAATTGTTGTCTGTAATCTCCTTGAATTTGGACCAGTCTAAAATTTTGTTGTCCGGTAATGGTTTAATGCCCACCCAATTTGTCATCGACTAGCTTCTTCACTTTTGACAAAAAAATCAATGTACGCACGTAATATGTTCAAAATAAGTAATACGTGTATAATTTTGAGTTTCAGCCATTTCATGAAATGGCTAGAGCAAATTTCCAGCCATTTCATGAAATGGCTGAAATATTTTAGTCATTTCATGAAATGGCTGAATGAATTAGGCATTTCATGAAATGGCTAAAATTTTCAGTCATTTCATGAAATGGCTGATTTCACAGATTGGCTGTAACATATATATATACCTGACGAATTTCCTTGCAATGAGATTTGTATCGCTATCAATTAACCCTTTACCGCACAATCCCCACTTTTAACGACCCTGAAGAAGAAGGCTTTTGAAAACATTGTGGGAAAAGAAAATGCTGTAACCACCATTCTGTCCTTTTCCCACAACGCTTTCTACTCTATCAAGGACTGAAATTGTCATTTGAACTATGTTTAATTTGTCTTCTGCAAACGCTTTCAATTTGGTTGAGTCCAAAATTTTGTCGTTTGGGAAAGAGTTAAGAAAGGGTAGAAAAAAGTGAAGTATGCACAAGTTTAGATTCTAATAAGCTAGTGGGAGTCTTTTCAACAGCATGGAACTGTGACATAAGTAATTCACAAAGAAATGCAGACAGATGCATAAGCAGACATAAACTGGCAGCCTGTTATCGATCTTCGTATCGGACGGTTACGGGAGATACAACGGGTACCAGTTTAACCCTTTACCACACAATGACGCCTTTTGACGCCCCTGGGAAAGAAGCCTTTTGAAAACATTGTGGGAAAAGGAGAAAATGCTGGTAACCAGCATTTTCTCCTTTTCCCACAATGTTTTCTACCCTATCATAGAAAAATTACACCATTTGAGCCACACTGAAATTGTCGTCTGCAAATGCTTTCAATTTGGACAAGGCTAAAATTTTGTCGTCTGGTAAAGGGTTAAAGCAGACAAATAGACTGACCATTACATTACATTTATAAAAAAAACTTCTCTGCACAGAAAGCAAAAGCCAATGTTAACACTAACCACAAATTCCCCAGTATCAACAACGCAAGGAAAAACGCTTTTCAAACATTTGAAAAAGCTTCATACCTTTATCCACAATATTTTCTGTCCTTTCAAAGACAAATTACGATCCATATTTTATTTGTAATATTCCAATCCTTTGAAAATTTGGACAATTCTAAAATCTTACAATTTGGTAAGGGTTAACCTTTTACTCCCTTTACTAAACGGTAGAATTTTAGACTTGTCCACACTGAAAGTATTCGCAGACGACAAATGTGGCTTTGACAATGAGAAGGGTCTGAAAAAGGGTAGAAAGCATTGTAGGAAAAGGAAAAAAAATGCTGGCTTGTAGGAATTTCTCTTTTTTTACAACCATGTTCTCAAAAGGCGTCTCCTAAGCATGGCTAAAAGTCCGGACTGTGGGGTAAAGAGTAAAAGCATTGATTTATGAAGCTGGTCAGGAACATTCTGATTCCTATTAACTTTTTTCCCACTTTACAGAATATAAAGTGTCCAAGATGAAAGCCTTTGCAAACAACAGTCTTACTGTGTTTCAAATGATGAAGTTTGCCTTGAAAAGGGTGGAAACATCATGAGAAAAGGAGAAAATGCTTGTTACCATCATTTTCTCCTCTTCCCACAATGCTTTTCAAAGGCTTTCTTTCTTAGGGTTGTTAAACCGCAGGATTGTGTGATGAGGTGTAATTTCAGCAAAATGCAGATCTGTATTTTTTTCCATTTGCACATCTTTTCTGATTACCAGAGAGCACGACTTGTATCAAAAGTTCAAATTTCACAATTTTCATACTGACACATGAATTAAAAAGATTGGCCTCAATAGTTTGGAAGATATCATATGGATGCGAACAATGGAATAGTTTGCAAAAACCAGAAGTACATAAAGAGGTTGTTTGAAATGAGTTTACAAATCAATTTTCAAACAAAGTGAAGACAGTGACACTGTCACAAACAAACATAACAGTGTAAAGGGGTGAGATATGCAAGTGTTATGTAATCAGTTCCTGTATTGTTTTAACTGGTTGTGATAGTTGACATTTATGACCATGACCAGTTGAAACAAGGGCCTGAGTTCACCCTTTACCAAACAAACATATTTTTGACTACATGTGCCCCTAAAAAGAAAGTGTTTGAAAATTATTGTGGGGAGAAAAAGATACATATACCAAATGTGCTGGTTTTCCCTTCATTTTCTAATATGGGGTTTATTGGCCTCCCTTCAAATGAATAAAAGAAGGCAAATCATTTGAATTTGAATTTTGGGAGGCCATTAACCCTTTACCACACATTCCTGACTTTTAACGACCAGCATTTTCTTCTTTTCCCACAATGTTTTCTACCCCTTGAAAGACACTTTTTATTTTTTGAGCCATATTTAATATGTCGTCCGAAAAATGTTTTCAATTTGGACAGGTCTAAAATGTTGTCGTTTGGTAAAGAGTTAAGAATAATTGGGGGTCTAAATTCAAGGAACCTGGCAGGCAAGGCAAAAATCCTTCAAAAACGTAACCAGCATTTTCTGCTTTTCCAACAATGATCGTTATCTTTTGAAAGACAATTAACCCTTAACCACACAACTCCCACTTTTAACTGCCCTTAGGAATATTGCTTTTGAAAACATAGTGGGAAATCGAGAAAATGTTGGTAACCAGCATTTTCTCCTTTTTTCGCAGTGTTTTCTATACATGCAACGACAAAAACCATCATTATAGTCACTTTCATTTTGTCGTTTGCAAATGCTTTCAATTTAGGCAAGTCTAATAATTTGTGGTCTGTTAAAGACTTACCATAAATCATATGATCAAAATTGAATTTGCTGTCAGCAAAATTTTGAAATCAGATGAATCTAAAATTTCGTTTTCTGATAAAGAGTTACGCTTTAGCACATGACCCAACCCCTAAACCTTGAGGAACGGTCCCCCTAAACACAGAACCTTACAGAACCTAACAGAACCTGACAGAACCTAAGTTTTTTGAGGGCCATACTGTGTTTGTATGACATTAAGAAGTGTATTTTCTATTTCAGGAACAGTTTGCAAGTTATAATTGGAAAGAAAATTTAACCATTTGTGATATATGACGAAATGTTTGGACCCTATTGTTCAACGAACCTAAAACTCGCGAGACTGTCCGCCATATTGGAGGCTATTATAACCCGGAAATGCTATATACGCCGGTACCATCCGGTATTTTGCGCGGTATTTGTCTGTGATATATATGGATGATTACTTTATTATTAAAGACTTATTGTGAAAGTTTTGTCTGTTTTATGTCCCCATATTAATTTCCCCATGCCTGTTTATATTTTTTCACTTTTATTGAAAATACGAAAATGTAGAACTGGAAGGATATCAGACATCTCCATCCCTTACCATCTAGACCCCTTAAATTTTGGGTGACAAATAGACCCCTGCGACATATAGACCCCTATTTCGCTGAGACAAATAGACCCCTTGTTTCCAGAAATTATAGCACATAACAATGTGGAAATATGACGAAATGTTGGTCACCAGTATTTTCTAATTTCCTTCTTTCTTTCTCTCTCTGCAGACTTCTAGATAGAGGGAGTGATTTTCCTTTCAAATCTAAAATTATCAATTATTCTCCTCTAAATCCTATGTTATGGGTACTCATTAGAATTGTCTCATCGAGACAATTCTAATGAGTATCCACAACATAGGGTTTGGAATAGAAATAATGGATTTAGAATACCTTCACTCCTTCTTATCTGGAGCTCTGAAGACTCACTCTCTCTCTCTCTCTTTCTTTCTTTCTTTCTTTCTTTCTTTTATCTTCTATAGATCTATTTCTTTCTTTCCAGATTATCATAACATCAAGCGTTCTTTTGTAATTCTTTTGTACTTAACTCACAATCCTGACTTTTAAGACCTCTGAAAATGAAAGCTTTGGAAAACATTGTGGGAAAAGGAGAAAATGCTGGTAACCAGCTTTTTCTCCCATTCCTACAATGTTTTCTTCACTATTCAAAAAAAAAAAAAAAAAAAAAAAAAAAATCATTTTGAGTTACATCTATTTTGTTGTCTGCAAATGCTTTCAATTTGGACAGGGTTAAAATTTTGTCCATTGGTAAAGTCCAAATTAATGTTATGTGCAGATGGTAATGAGTTAAGGGGTGTTTGGGAAGATGTTTCATAAGCTCCCAGAGTTACACATTTCCTTTCCCCTTCCCTTAATCCCCACACTGACTAGAAAAGGACCATAAATTATTTTACTGGGATAATATTTGGGCCATTTCAATTGCAAACTATGTCTGTCCATCCATGATTACCTGTCATTCTGAATATCCATCCATTTACCCACCTATCCATCCATCCTTCCTCCTCCTTCCTTTCCTTCCCTTCCTTCGTTCCTCCCTGACAAAATTTTGACCTTGTCCGAATTGAAAGTATTTGCAGACGACAACATAAATGTAGCTCAAAATGAGAAATTTGTTTTGGATAGGGATGGAAACATTGCCCCAATGTTTTCAAAAGCTTTCTTTTTTTCAGAGTTGGGATTGTGTGGTAATGGGTTAATCAGTTATGAAACAAATAGAAAAAGGTTATTATTATTAATTCAATTTTCCTATTGTTATTCAATTCACACCTTTTTCTATTTGTTTCATAACTGATTAACCCATTACCACACAATCCCAACTCTGAAAAAAAGAAAGCTTTTGAAAACATTGGGGCAATGTTTCCATCCCTATCCAAAACAAATTTCTCATTTTGAGCTACATTTATGTTGTCGTCTGCAAATACTTTCAATTTGGACAAGGTCAAAATTTTGTCAGGGAGGAACGAAGGAAGGAAAGGAAAGGAAGGAGGAGGAAGGAAGGATGGATGGGTTGGTAAATGGATGGATAGTCAGAATGACAGGTAATCATGGATGGACAGACATAGTTTGAAATTGAAATGGCCCAAATATTATCCCAGTAAAATAATTTATGGTCCTTTTCTAGTCAGTGTGGGGATGAAGGGAAGGGGAAAGGAAATGTGTAACTCTGGGAGCTTATGAAACATCTTCCCAAACACCCCTTAACTCATTACCATCTGCACATAACATAGATTTGGACTTTACCAATGGACAAAATTTTAACCCTGTCCAAATTGAAAGCATTTGCAGACAACAAAATAGATGTGACTCAAAATGATTTTTTTTTTTTTGAATAGTGAAGAAAACATTGTAGGAAAGGGAGAAAAAGCTGGTTACCAGCATTTTCTCCTTTTCCCTCAATGTTTTCCAAAGCTTTCTTTTTCAGAGGTCTTAAAAGTCAGGATTGTGAGTTAAGTACAAAAGAATTACAAAAAAAACGCTTGATGTTATGATAGTCTGGAAAGAAAGAAATAGATCTATAGAAGATAAAAGAAAGAAAGAGAGAGAGAGAGAGAGAGAGTGAGTCTTCAGAGCTCCAGATAAGAAGGAGTGAAGGTATTCTAAATCCATTATTTCTATTCCAAACCCTATGTTGTGGATACTCATTAGAATTGTCTCGATGAGACAATTCTAATGAGTACCCATAACATAGGGCTTAGAGGAGAATAATTAATAATTTTAGATTTGAAAGGAAAATCACTCCCTCTATCTGGAAGTCTGCAGAGAGAAAGAAAGAAAAGAAAGAGGGAAATGAGAAAATACTGGTGACCAACATTTCGTTATATTTCCACATTGTTATGTGCTATAATTTCTGGAAATAGGGGTCTATATGTCGCAGGGGTCTATTTGTCACCCAAAATTTAAGGGGTCTAGATGGTAAGGGATGGAGATGTCTGATATCCTTCCAGTTCTACATTTTCGTATTTTCAATAAAAGTGAAAAAATATAAACAGGCATGGGGAAATTAATATGGGGATATAAAACAGACAAAACTTTCACAATAAGTCTTTAATAATAAAGTAATCATCCATATATATCACAGACAAATACCGCGCAAAATACCGGATGGTACCGGCGTATATAGCATTTTCGGGTTATAATAGCCTCCAATATGGCGGACAGTCTCGCGAGTTTTAGGTTCGTTGAACAATAGGGTCCAAACATTTCGTCATATATCACAAATGGTTAAATTTTCTTTCCAATTATAACTTGCAAACTGTTCCTGAAATAGAAAATACACTTCTTAATGTCATACAAACACAGTATGGCCCTCAAAAAACTTAGGTTCTGTCAGGTTCTGTTAGGTTCTGTTAGGTTCTGTGTTTAGGGGTACCCCCTTGAGGAATAATGCTTTTGAAAACGGGTCACAAAAATACGCCACAACATGAATTTGAAAACAATTCGGGAAGAAAAGAGCAGCTAGGTCTAGTTAGGAGCATTTTCTCCTTTTGTCACAATGAAGACATAATGCAGAAAACGGTAAAAGAGTACAAATACCAATTCAAAATATCTTTATTTCAAGAGAAAAGATTTTTACCTCATGCTGAAGTTTCTTTTTGGAAATGGCTCTCGCGGAGTGTCTGGGTTTTTCCTCCCTCCGATTTGGAGTTTGAAAAAATGTTGGCACAGCGTCAGGTTTCAATCGTAGCCTTTAATTGCTATAACCAAATGTCTTTGCTAGATTTGGACTTATTAAAAACTGGCTGTCCTCAAAATGTTTCAGACACAGTTTAGAATTATTCGTTGGCACGAAATGCATCGTTACTGTCCGGCCCCGGTTTAAACGTTGAATCCATCGCTTTCTCCTTTTTAATTCTCTTGGAAATTTGAACATACTAATTCTATGAATTCCCGAATTGACGTTACAGCCAAAGGCTGCACAAATTGTCATTCTTTCGGCGTAAATTTCCGTTTCACATTTGGTAAACGCGTCCGAATATCAGCATCCCTATGTAAAGGTAGGAGACTGAGTGCCGCTATGACGTCACACGAGGACGGGGGAATAAGCAAATCAGGGGAAGTAAGCAATGCACCACTTTCGGGCCGTAAATCATCGTGACAATTGAACCGTGGTTTATGGTATGTTACCGGGTAGTAATTACGGAAAATGATGCACAGATGTTTTACTGACATCATTTACAGATGATTGAAGGAAAAAAAAAGCTAAGTCAAAAAATCTTTGGATATGCCCTTTAAGGAGAATGTGTGGGTCAAAATAAATATAATTGGACACAAGCTCTTTTGATAGGCTGCATTTACAAAAGTCCAAGTAGTGATGATGAGAATACCCTTGCATTAAATAATTTAATTCCGGAAACAAAAAATTAAAAAATAGATAAATGGAATTTCCATAAAGGAAATTACGAGGAAATGGCTAAAGCAATGAAGTGTAATTGGGATCAATTCCTAAAGAATCATTCGCCTAATGAACAATTCGAGCTATTTCTTGCTAAACTCAATGAAGCTAAAGAAAAGCATGTACCGCTTGTAAATAGCAAGGTCATGAACATCGCAAAGAAACATAAATACATCCCAATAGATAACAAAACAGTGAAATTAATAAGAAAAAAGCATAGGACTTGGCAAAGATACATGGAGAAAAGAGATGAAAAAAGATTCAATGAATATACCAAAATAAGAAACCAAGTAAAAGCAGCTGTCCGTAAAGCAAAACTCATTATGGAAAGAGAAATAGCAAAAAAATGCGAAATTTAACCCGAAAAAAATTTGGCAATACGCAAATTCTAAACGCAAAATAAAAACAGGAATAGGGGAACTAAAAACAAAGGACAAAGATAGAATAGAAAAAGTGGCCATATCTGACAAAGATAAATCCGAGGTACTAGCAGATATTTTTCACTAGCGTATTGACTATTGAGCCAGAAACTGAAATGCCATCGATCGAGACTATAGAAATAGAGCATGAATGCGAATGCGAGGAAATCGAAGAAGAACAGGTGATTAAGATATTGAAATATCTAGATACCAGCAAATCCCCAGGACCAGACGGACTACGTCCGAAAGCACTAAAAGAACTGAGCAAGGAAATCTGTGAGCCCCTCACACAAATATTTAATAACTCGCTAAAGACCGGGAAAGTCCCCTATTTGTGGAAAATTGGAAATATCACGGTTTTGTTTAAGAAGGGGGCTAAATCAGATCCAGGAAACTATCGACCAATTACCCTTACAAGTATAATTTGTTCATTTAGTGACAAACAATTTGGGTTTATAGCAGGGAGGTCAACAACACTACAACTGGTGAAGGTGATAGATAGTTGGACAGACATTTTAGAGGGGGGGGGGCAGTACTGATGTAGTATATATGGACTTTATGAAGGCCTTTGACAAAGTACCACACAAGAGGGTAATAACAAAGCTACATAGATATAAAGTAAATAATATAATTATAAATTGGGTGGAAAACTTTCTCAAGGACGGTTACAAAGAGTTATAGATAATGGAGAGGAATCTTCGATACGGCCAGTCACTAGTGCCCTCCTTCAAGGTAGTGTGCTGGGACCAATCTTATTTGTAGTTTACATCAATGATATGCCGGAATGTGTCAGCTCAACAACATACTTGTTTGCAGATGACACCAAGATTTATAGAGAGATAGTCTCAGAACGAGATAGGATTAGTAAAAGGACTTGGACAGTCTTCAAAAATAGTCAGATACATGGTTACTTAAATTCCATTCTAACAAATGCAAAATCATGACCATAAGTTCAAGAAAGTCTTACATTAGGGGTGATAATCAGTACCATTTATATGATGACAATGGCAACAAAGTAGCTTTACAGAAATCAACAGTAGCAAAAGACATAGGAGTAATGGTAGATGGGAAATTGAGCTTTAGTCATCATATATAACAGCAGACTAACAAGGCCAACAGCATTAGTAGAGGATAATACCTTCCTTCCCGCACATCCCCAAAATCGCAGGTAAATCGCTATTATGTGCCAGAACACATAACCATCCGATGGTACACCGTTTTTGTGCCAGAACACACAACCACTTTTGTGGTCCCCATCCTCCCGAGCCCCCTCTTAGCTACCTGCCCCTCTATCTCTCTTAGTTCGTGACCTCTCTATCTCTCTTAGTTCGTGACCTCTCTATCTCTCTTAGTTCGCGAGTCCTCTATCTCTCTTAGCTCCCGAGCCCCCTCTTTAGTTCGCGACCTCTCTATCTCTCTTAGTTCGCGACCTCTCTATCTCTCTTAGTTTCGCGATCTCCCCCGCGCGCGCGTCTCCCGAAGAGGAGAAAAAAAATTGATTTAAGTAAAAAATTTGTTTCCGTAAAAGCGTCCAAAAAGATGGATGAGATTAAGAATAAATTGACTAAAGTTTTACAAAGCAAGATACTTTGTACTCCTATCGTAAAGGATAGAAAAGTATTTTTTCCGCGACTTTCAACCTATGATTATGTGGATGCTTTATATATTGCCAAGTCCGCTATTTATTATCAACGTAGCGTATGGGAAAAATTCAGTACAACATGTATGTTTATTATACTCGCCTTCGATGACTCGGGTTTTAAACTGGCAGAACCATATTGGTTCCATATTAGACCGGAGGATAAAGATTATTTACGAAACTACGAAAGAGACATAAAGAATAATCTTTTTGATAAAACTATGGAATTCCAACCAAGCGCAATAATGTGGGAATCGGGGCGTAGACCAGTTTTTCCTTGCTTACAATTTGTTTTTGAACATGAAAATCTGCGCCCCAAAAAAGGAAAAAAAATAATACTTAAAAATGGAATTGAGGCATTTCGAGAAGAAAAATGTATAGTGTGTTATTTGGAGAGGGCAAATGTATTGTTTTGTAATTGCGGACATATTTGCCTATGTGAAGAATGTGATAAAGCAACCAGTTTAACCAGATGTCCCATGTGCGATACAGTTTGTCAAATAAAACGTAAGTTGTAATTCTAAAGTAAATTTATAACTTCTTTTAAAAAGTTATAAATTCTCGACCGGTCGCAAATAATCCTTTAAATGGCAAATCGGAGGTTCTTCTATCGCGATCTTATCTTTTATCCGTAACATTATATCTAAAAACCATTTTATCGAGGGAGTTTGAGTAGGTAGATAAACGGGAGTTCTGTAGCATTTCCCCCCTTCGCCTTATACAATACAACAAGCATTAACAATTTTATGTAACATTAACATGCTCATAAAATTATCAAGTTCATCTAACTTACGCAAAAACCAATTGGCTAGCCTTCATAAATAAAATTGGTTAACCTCTTTATTAATCGTTTTGACTTAAATTCAATTTACTAAAAAAATTAAAAAAAATTGATTAAGAAAAAACTAACGCACTAACACACGGCACACACATGCAACCAACACATCAGCTAACCAGTTTCTTAACTATCCAACAATCACTTACATCAAACAATAGCTTAACCTTTTTTCCACCCCCATCAACCAACGCATGACGCATCATGCACCAGCTAACCGGCTAACGCATCAGTCAGGCAATTGCTTAAATTCAATTTACTAAAAAAAATTTAAAATTAAAAAAAAAAAAAAAAAAAAAAAAATTAAAAAAAATATTTGTTTAAGAAAAACTAACGCATGACGCATCAGGTAGTCAGTTGCTTATTTCTATTGACAAGAAATAAAAAAAACAGGAATATCGGGGGACGTATTTATCCAAGGATAAATTCTGTGAACCCCAAACACAGAGAGACTTAAACTTTGATATTCCTGCCTTAGTTAATGTTGAAAAGCGTTAAACTATCTTAAGAATCACCTTTAACTCTGTTTTCTATACCTTAACATAAGAAAAAGTATAGATAAAGTAAGGCGAGTCATGACACTACCATGATATAACCATTTTACATGCCTCCTCACCGAAAACGAAAGAGGAAGTTATTTAATGCACAACCCTTTAACTTTTGCTTTACACACCAAAATGGTAGTACATTATAATATTAACAAACATTTTTACCCTGTTTTCTAAAAATGATTAACTTGTATAATAATTGTATAAAATACTTAATATTGTTTTTTAAACAGCAGCCTTACAACATTGTGATATGGTATTAACTTACGGGTTGTTAGACCGCGCCAGAGGTTACCGTGTTATTATTAATAATTTTTTACAACAAGGAAGTAAGACTGCTTTATTATCATTAAATAAAAAATTATATTTTATACAATTACCATATTCAGTTCATTTTTTAGAAAAAAACAAAAGCAAAAAAATTATTAATATCATAACATACTACCATCTCCCTCAAAAGTCCAGTCTAAAGTGATATTATATACGTAATACACATTTCAAAATATTGGAAAAAGTTGTGAAATACTATACCACGTGATCTTGGTGTGTGTATCGATAAACCCATTTTAAATATTTAACCCTTTACTGGGTTAAATATTTTTTTACAAGTCCAACTCTATAAGTATCGACACATGCGCGTTTTTTGCGTTGGAGTTGTTGGACCTTGTTATAAAGTTTATAGTGTCACATTGTTTTACTTCTAAAGGCTGAGGAAAAACTATGCAACTACAACCTTCTCCCTCCTTTTTCACTATGGAGTAGTCAGCCTTTTCAACTCCGTTTAAGACTATGTTAATTTTTGCCTCTTCTTTTAGGTTACCGCCAACTGTAACGACCTTTAGAGACCCCCTTATAATTCTGCCCGAGGCTGCCATGCAATAGCCTCCTAATTCATGATGTATTCCCGTGCTTCCATTACCGAAAGAAAACTCATAATTACCATTTTTTAATCCTCCTTGTTGCTCAGCATGAACGCTTATAACAGGTTTAAAGCCTATTTTACCATCCACGTAGGATTTTGTCGCTAAATCTCTCTCTTCTACGGGAGTTGCTGCATTTTTTAGGGAATAACCTTGAAGATTTACGTTAGCTACTGCAGAGAAACTCCCATCTGGATTTTTTATGATAGCCCCACCATTATCAACATAATTTTTATTGGCAGCGGCACCACGGTCAATAGGATTTGGTAATCCGATAATCGAGTGACCCTTCATGTTTATTTCACCAGCCATTGAAAAAGACCCATCTTGGTTTTTTGTTAAAGCCTTTTCACCTGCGGTTGCAATCTCAATAACACTATCTACGTAAAGCTTATTCGCTGCATGACTATTTTCAATTGGAGAAGCAACAAAATGAATTCGCCGGCCACCCATAGATATTTCTCCTATTGCAGTAAAAAAGTTATCAATGGGGTTATACAAAAATGGTGAGGATTGACTATCAACATACTCCTTTGTTGCTACATCATCAGGTTCAGCCGGTGATAGGACATTAATTAACCCAGAATTCCTCATATCTATATTTCCTGTAGCAACAAATCTTCCATCATTACGTTTAACAATGACACTTTCTCTACTAACCTTATCCACATAACTTCTTGTAGCAGCATCATGTGGTTCTTCAGGGTCATGTAGATTATGTATTTTTTTAAAACCCATATTGAATGGAGCAGTAGCAATAAAATTTCCATTTTCTTTTAATAGTGGTGATTCACGGTTTCCCCCTGCTGTATTATCAACATAATCCTTTGTCGCAACGTCTTGTGGATTTACTGGATTACTAACCCTCGTAAATGTGTTGCCATTCATATTTATAGAACCGGTAACAGTGGTTGTTCCATCTTTACGTAAAAAGTTGTTAGTTATGTAAGCAAGTGAAACACCATCACCGCTTGTTTTAACATTATCCGTTCTTCCAAATTTATCAACAGGCATCGTTTTTTAATATTACTAAAAAAGTTTATTTAAAACATCTTGAAATTTACTCACAGTGGCTCGTACACTATTATCATCACATAACTCTTTAAGAATGAACAAACATAAATGACCGCAAAATACTTCACCCGCATGTTGTAATTGGTCAGTATTGTAGTATATAGGTTGTTTTAAATAATCTATAATTTCATTTGGTGGTTGAATACCATAACTATCAAAATAAATTTTTCTTTTTCCATCTTTAAACCATGCAACCCAATGAGTACCAGGGCCGCTGGAGTCATCAAGGTTTAATATACCACATTCATTTTTTTTATTGTTTTTTGGTAGGGTATCTCTTAAAAATGTTCCTCTAAAATTTTTTAATTTTAATTTTTTTGCAGCATCATTTAGTTCAAAATTACTTAAAGGTTTATTTTTTAAAGTTACATTATCAATTGTAATATCTTTCATTTTTTATATATATTTAAATATTTACAATAGCACTGTTATCAACCCATGAATTAAACTCATCAGAATAACCTTTCCACTTTACAAGAGATTTCTTTTTTCCCTTTTTAATAACCTTTTCTATCCTATACACCTCTTGGCTTGTTTTTTGTAGTTCAGGTTCATAAAAGCTACCTTTTATTTCTTCACCATTTAAATCTTCAATCTTATATGTTACAGGTGATGTATGTTTTACTTCTGAAACTGTAAAAACCTCTTCAGTCCATCTTGTGGTATAACCTTTTTCAAAAGTCTTTTTCTTTTTACTTATCCTTACTTTGTCTCCAACAGAAAACTTTGGTTTGATATCCTCCCTTACTTGATCATAATCAGGATACAATGTTCTCCAAACTTTATTTTCATTTTTTTTCTTACTTGCTTCAGTTGGTGTCATCTTAATAGTCGAGTGTCTTGTGTTATTATATTCTTTAACAAGATTTGGTAATACATCAATATAAACATTTGTTGAGTGAGCAGAGAAATACTTCCACATTTTTTCTTTCATTGTTCTAATCCATCTCTCAACAACGCTTGATTTTTCCTCGTTTTCAGTGGAATATAATTCAATCAAATCTTTAACCTCTTTGTTATAAAACTCTTTACCTTTATCTACCCACATTTTCTCTGGTTTTCTTTCCTTAAAAATACTCTTCAATGCAACAGAAACAGATTTTCCTGTTTTGTCTTTTAAGGGGATAAGATAACCATATTTTGAAAAAATGTCAATGACAGCAAGAAGATATTTTACACCACGATTAAGTTTAGAGAATGCTTGCATATCTACTAAATCTGCGGCCCATATTCTATCGATACCATTTACTCTAACTCTCCTTTTCTTAAATTTTCTTTTTACAGGTTTATGTAATTCTTCTGCTAGCGCTATATTTTCTAAATTTTTTTTTACTCACACCCATACCGAATCTTTTCTTGGTTCCTATTAATGAGGAAACCAATCCTCTTTCCATTCTTTCCTTAATAGTAGGATTATAGATACCTTTTAACTCTTTAAGCATATTAGCATCACACACATCATTACGTGTTTTAGTATCATCATGCTCTAGATAACAGAGGTCATGATGATATGCTGCCTTGTCAACACGATTAATCGGCTTACTCCATTCTTTAGGTGTTAAATCAGGTTTTAATCTTTTATTTAACTTAGTACCAGGCCCAGTAAAGTTATGTCCAGGTAAATGCATTTCAACAGGCAAGTTATTGATTGCTTTGTTTAACAATGAACCACCTTCTTTTTGTTTAACAAATTGTGTTTTAGTTGTACCACAAATAGCGCATTTTCCCCGCACCATTTTTTTACCATTTTTACTTATTACACAATCTAAATCTGTAGTATCAGTTTTCTTTTTACACTTAACGCAATACATTTTTATATTAAAAAAAATTTTTTAATATAAAATGGATATTTTTAATTTATCTTGGAATGAAGCGTTAGCAAGAAGAAATAATCATGACCTTTTACCTAGGAGTATCAGAGGCTTAATAGTTGGCAAATCAGGATGTGGTAAAACTACACTTTTACTCAATCTTTTATTGAGACCTGATTGGTTAGATTATGATAACTTATACGTTTTTGGTAAAAGTTTGTTTCAACCAGAATATCGTATACTTAAAAAAGCTTTTGAAGAAAAAATACCAAAAGAATACATACTAAGGTTGTTTTCACTTAAAGATGAAGTTCAAAACCGTGATATTTCACCTACAGCATTAGTTGAAGAATGGGCAAAAACAATTAAGGAAAAATCTGATATCAATTGTGAATTTTTTGAATATGCTAGCAATGTTCCTGACCCAAGAGATTTAAATGCATCAAATAAAAACTTAATGATATTTGATGACTTACTTTTAGAAAGACAAAACAAATGTGAAAGCTATTACGTAAGAGGTAGACATAGTAATGCAGATTGTTTTTATTTAGCACAAAATTATTTTAGACTACCACGTCAAACTATTAGAGAAAATGCTAACTTAATATGCTTGTTTAGACAAGACTTAAAAAATCTTAGTCATATTTATAGTGATCATGTGGGGGATGATATGACTAAAACAGAGTTTATCAATTTTTGTAAAAACTGTTGGGAAAAGCCTCATGGTTTTGTCGTGATTGATTTAACTAAGAACTGTTTTGATGGAAAATATAGATGTGGATTTGACAACTTTTATTTTCCACGAGATTACAGAAATTACTATTAAAAAAAAATATATTTTCGTTTTAAAATATATTTTTACTAAATATAAAAATGGAAGAATTACTTGAAAAGATAGTAAAAAATACAGAACATAAAACTTCATTTCAAATTATTGTAAGCGACAACAAAACAAAGTTTAGAACAAGATTTAACCCACCACTTAAATTAGACCAAGATAAAGAATATGAAATAGCGTTGGTTAACCTTGAAACTTACTATTCATTTCCTAATATTGATAAAAACAACAACACATTTGTTTATTCACCTGACAATGGTGCAACATGGGTAAAACTAAAATTACCAGAGGGATCTTATGATTTAGCTGATATTAATGATGCAATACAACAAGAAATGAGGAAAAGGGGACATTATGACCTAGTTAATGAAGAATATTATATTAATATCTCCGCAAACACTAATACTTTAAAATCAATTCTTTATGTTGAAAATGGTTATCAGGTAGATTTTAACCAAGGTAGAAGTATCGGAAAAGTATTAGGATTTAATAGAGCAAAATATCTACAAGGATTTCATGAATCTGAAAATGTAGTAAATATTCTTAGTATTAATAGCTTGTTAGTTAATATTGACTTAATTTCAGGTAGTTATGTTAACGGCTGACAAAGAAATACGATTTACAGTTTTTTCCCTAATGTATCACCAGGGTATAAAATAATAGAAAACCCAGTAAATTTAGTTTATCTTCCCCTAACATTAAATGAATTACATGATTTAAATGTGTCAATTACTGACCAAGATGGAACATTACTAAATCTAAGAGGTGAAAGTATAACAATCAGATTTTATATAAGAGAGGCAAGATAGATATAAAAATGACAAACTATATTAACGCTAAAATAAATATTTCAGAAGGACAAAAGGAAAAAATTTTACATGCTTTTAAAAACAGAAGTCCAGCAAGTATTCGTTTAAAGCATGAAGATATACATGGTAATGATGTAATAGCATTAACCAAATCACAAGTAAATAAACTTACAAAAGCTTATAAAGGTGGAAAGGGAGCAACGTTTAGAATGTCTCCTAGACAACTTAAACACAATATGAAAGTAGAAGGTGGATTTTTACCTTTGTTGGCGGGTTTAGCTTCATCAGTTTTACCAACATTAGCAAGAACCGTTTTACCTGCTATAGGAGTCGGTGCGTTATCTGGTCTAGCTTCTTCAGGAGTCCAAAAAGCAATGGGTAACGGATTATATCTTAAGAAAGGTGGTAGTATCTGTCAAGTTGAAACTGATGGTGAAGGTTTATATCTTAAACCATACAAAGGTAAAGGGTTAAAAAATAAAGGTGAAGGACTGTATTTAAAACAAGGTGGAAAAATCTGTGATGGTAAAGGTCTTCTTTTAGGTTCAAATAGCCCATTTGCTAATATTCCTATATTAGGAGCAATATTATAAATTAAAAAATGAATGTACATAAATTTGGAAATGGAAATAAAAATGGATATCATAAAATAGTTCAACCAAAAACTATTTTTTGGAAACCTGTTGAAGGTAAGTATCCAGCTAAAAAAGTTAATTCTGTTTCATGGGATATTTTTACTCAACAACCGTTAGTATTAGAAGGAGGACAAACAAGAACGATGGCTTTAGGTATGGGCTTTAATATGAGTAAAGGTTTTGTTTTAGCTTCTCTATCTTATAATCTTAAACTTAATCAAATATCTATTACAAATGAAGTTACATTAGAAGAAGTGGATGACATGGTTACAACAATTACAAACAACTCAAAAAAGTTAGTAAAAATTAATGAAGGTGAATTTTTGTGTCGTCTTTACTATTCAATTTAAAAAAAATAGTTGTAATTAATAAAATGGAGTTAAAAGAAAAGATTTATCCAGAATTACCAGAAGCACGAAATATACCAAATGCACCATCATTATCAGTAGGAGACAATGGTCAATCCTTTAGACTACAAAAGATATCAGAAATTCAGACTTTTCTGGAAAATGAAGTTAAGGTAAGAGAGCAACTAAGTAAAAAGTATTTAAAGATTAGTAAGACTGCGGATAATGTTGAAGCTGGACTAACTGTTATAGCATTAGGTGCAGGAGCAGGAGGAATTGCTTTACTCTCAACTGTAGTAGCGATACCCGCAACGATAGTCCTAGAAGGTTGTGCTTTAGCTGTTGGTTTAGTAGCATTAGTAGGCAAGTTTTTGGTTAGAAGAAGCAGAACAAAATCAGAAAAACATCTTCAGATTAAAATGTTAGCAGATTCAAAGTTAAATACACTACTTACACATATATCAAAAGCAATAACAGATAATGAAATTGACCATTCAGAATTTACTTTAATTATGGATGAATTGGAAAAATACAAACAAATGAAGGAAGAAATTAGGAGTAAGTCGAAGAAAAAAAGCAAGCTAGAGGAACAAGACAGTTTAATAGAGAAGGGGAGAATAGAAGCACGAGAGGAATTCCGCAGACTAGTAGAAAGAAACAATGGAAGCCATTAAGAATAAAACTAAAACCACCCAAGTTTAAATGTTCTTGCGCATGTGAGATAGATAACACTAATTAAAAAAAATTTTTACTTAAAAAAATATGTCATTTTTAAAGATTAAAGACCCTTTAAAAAGGGAACAAACAGTAAAAGAATATCTTGCACTGAAGAAAAGAATTCATGATAATCAGCTTGCAGAAAAAACAGGTGAAATTGAATTACAAACAGACCTTTCAAAGTTTTTTAAACCTATTACAGAAACACAAAAAGCTGCAACAAAGGAAATTACAGAAGGGCTTAAACCTATTAAAGAGGGGATTGAACAGTTACCACAGACTATTACGTTTCCAGCCTTTCCTTCTATA
The DNA here is from genome assembly GCA_945859785.2 of Tridacna gigas. Lineage (NCBI taxonomy): Eukaryota > Metazoa > Mollusca > Bivalvia > Cardiida > Cardiidae > Tridacna > Tridacna gigas. The sequence goes on along the minus strand of OX244031.2, from coordinate 7,019,514 downwards.
AAAGCTCAAGAAAAAAAAGATGATTTATCTGAAGAAGATTATGATAAAATACTTTGGTTTATAGAACATGCGGATGATGAAGAGCCATTGTTACTTATTGGACCACTTGCAGCAAAGCAACTAAGAAGATTTACAAATAAGAATGAAGCTGATACAACTTATGGGTTATATGACAAAAAAGGTAAATTTTATATTGGCAATGCGGAAACTGAAATTTTAGGAGATGATCTTTTAATTGAAAATAAAACCTATGAAGGCACTCCTGGTCTGTGGGAGTTAATTATATCTAAAAAACCGGATAAAGATAAATATGATGATAAGGATTTTGATAATTACAAGGAGATAATGATAAAATCTGGCACTCTTCATCGAGATAATAACCCAAAAAGTAATTTTCCAAAAAGCAGTAAAGGATACAAGTGGCATACTTAGACATATTTGGAATGATTATGTCCTTGGAAAAGGAATTGTCGTGATCCCATCTGACCCTAATGCACTATTAGAAAGATTAGACCTCTTAATGGCGAGTAAAGGAGCTGGTAATACAGGTGTAAGAAATGAGTTGGTAAGTATTTGTGATGAATTGAAAAGACAGCGTATATTAGATGCAAAAACTTATAAAAAATTAATGTCTATACTATAAAAATGATTACATCACAAAAGAGAGGATTTAAAAGAAATTATGCTTATGGAGGAGCAGGAATATTTGATACTTTAGCCAATTTTCTTACAAAATTCTTTACAAGCAGCGCAGCTAAACAAATTGCATCTTCAGCAGTTGATGTTTGTAAGAGCGTAGCTAAGGAAGGAGCAAAGAAAGCGTTAGAGGTTGGAAAGACGGCAGCAATTGATGCAGGTAAAAAGTTAGTTCAAAAGGCTTTAACACCAAAATCTAAAAAGATTATAGAAAAATATACTCAAAAGCCTACTACAACAACACAACCTGCAACGCAAAATATTAACACCTTAATAGATGGTAGTGCAATTGCTATTCAAGATTTAGTTAAGAAATTAAATAGTAAAAAGGGGTCCGGAGTTAAAGTATTATGAAATTTAAGTTAAGTAAAATATTACATTAAATAAAAAGAATGTCAAAGCTTAAATTTAATTTAACACTTTATGAAAAATATAATACAAAAAGGGTTAGTATCCTTTATGCAAATTTTAAACTTGATGAAGATTGTGAAGTATTAGATTGTAGTAATACAAAATATGGCTATGATAAAGCTGTTTTAAAATTGACACCTGAAAAAGCTGATATCATTAAGGAATTTGAAGGAGATGTAAATCAATATTTAGAAAAAAATGGTATGCCTAAGGTAACCATTCTTTACGGAAATAGAATTTATCCAAAAATGAAAAAAAAAAAACAAAAAAAAAAAAACATTCAATAGAAAAACTTAAAAATATTAAACTTAAGGGTGTGTATGTAAATGATGAAAACAAGGCATTTCCCCAACTATGGGTAGAATAATAAAACAATTATAATTTGACTTAAAAATTATAATTGTATATAATAAAATGGATATTTTAAATATTAAAGCACCGATTTTTAAAGATGATAGTATTGATGAATATGAGTATTATGAATATCTGCCTATTACAGGAACCAATCTAAACAACTCTGGAGGAAATATAAGGATTGATATTGAAACTCAAGATATTTTTTATCATCCTTCAGAATCATATTTAGAAGTTGTAGGTGAATTAGTAAAAAATGATGGGACTGTTTATGGAGCTGCTAATGCAGTTACCTTAATAAATAATGGAATAATGTATCTGTTTAAAGCTATCAGATATCAACTTAGTGGACAAGAGATAGAATACAATATTTACCCTGGTACGTCTACAACAATGCTTGGGTTGTTAAAATACCCAGATGACTTTTCTAAATCACAAGGGTTAAACCAACTGTGGTATAAAGATACTACTGGAACAGCTGATGCTGTTAATAATATAGGTTTTAAGATAAGAAGGGATTATATTTTTAGTTCAAATCCGGTTGGAACATTTAGTTTTAGGATACCATTAAAACATATATTTGGTTTTTGTGAAGATTATAACAAAATTTTATATGGTATGAAACAAACTTTAACCTTAACAAGAGATTATGATGATGATGCAATTTATAGAGCTGGTGGTACAGATGCTGGTAGAGTTAATTTACTGAAGGTATCTTGGTTTATGCCGCATGTAACACCAGAAGATAGTCATAAGATGCAACTTTTTAAATTTATTGAGAAGAAAGAAAAATTCCCTGTTGGATATAGAATGATACAATGTGATAATATAGCTGTCCCACCATCAACCAGTTTTACTTGGAGGTTATCATCTAAATCATCTCCTGAAGTACCACGGTTTTTAATTGTTGGTTTTCAAAATGGAAGAAATGATGATCAGGAACAAAACCCAGCTATATTTGACAACTTAAGAGTTAATAATATTTATGTAATGTTAGGTTCAAAAAAATATCCAATATATGATTATAATATAAATTTTAATGCTAATCAAATTAGTAGAGTATATGGTGAAGCTGCTTCATTTAGAAAAAAGTTTTTTAACATGGATGAATTAGTATCAAACCCTAATATTACTCCTTCAGATTACAAAACCCTTTATCCTTTGTTTGTGTTTGATTTAAGTAAACAAAGTGAAAGACTTAAGTATTCTGTTACTGATATTCACGTTAAAGCAACATTTGCTGCAAATGCACCACCAGACGCTGTAGCTTATGCAGTTTTAATTAGTGATAGACTAATTAACTTCCAGAGTGATGGGAATAAGATGAGTGTAGTGTATTAAGTAAATTTTTACTTAAATAAAATAGTATGAAAAATATTGCTGATTTTAAAAAGATATTAACAGATAATAATATTAAGTGGTATTCCTATTGGAACAAGAAAAAGTTTATTGATGTTTTAAAAGAGCATGGTTTGTATCCTGAAGAGGAAGAAAAAAAATTTTTTAAAAAAATTCCTAATTATGATAGATTAAAGGATATTGCTAAAAACCCAAAGAGGGTTACCTTAAAGGATGTTGAAACTGAAGAGGTGACCGAATTTCCATCAATTTACAAGGCAAGTAAGTTTATTGATAAATGTCCACAAACGATTGAAAACTGGGATGGTAGAGTGTGGAATGGTAAATATAGAATTGATATTCTTTAATTTTATTATTTATGAAAAAATAATAAAATTTGACTTAAGGAAATTTTATTTATTTTAAAAATTATAGCGATGAATTCTTTTTCACGAAGATTTATCAATAGATTGGTAGATGCTGGTCAAACGATTGCATCTAATTTATATAGTGGTGCTCAAAGGGTTGTCTCAGCAGCAATTCCACAAAGTGTTAGAAGAAGAGTATCTAATTTTACTAATTGGCTAACTGGTAATGTTGAAGAAGAACAGATTCCACAAGTTTTAAATGAAGTTATAAGAAATGTAGAAGAAGACTTACCAAGGAGACCTGAAGTTATTAATGTAACAGAAAGTCGTTCTTCATTACAAAATTGGGCAAGAAAATATAAAATAGAGGGGTTTCCCGTTGATTCACCTGAGGAGTTTTTAGAGCTAACAATGCAATCTATGACAAATATTTTAAGAAATAAACGTAAAGTTAAAGTAAAAATGGTTCTTAAATGTTTAATGTATAGATTTGATGATTTTGATCATCCAGTTCCAGCTCAGTTTTCTTCTGATGTAAATTTAATTAATTTAAGAGGAACCGATGTAGATGAATTATATGATTTGATGGTTGAAAAAATTTTAGAAAATTATCGCACCTTTTTAAGAAAGGGTAGTGGATGGGTTTTCCATAGTGTGGTTCATTTAAAGCTTCATACTGCTATTTATGATCCATTAAGAGCTTCATCATTTATCCCTCTTCCAAAATGGATAGCAGATAAAAAAGCATGTATTAATATGAAAAATAAAGATAGTCAATGTTTTAAGTGGTCCATCTTAAGAGCATTAAATCCAAAAGTTAACCATCCAGAAATAGTTGGTGATTTAAAATCAAAGGAAGATAGCTTAAATATGAATGGAATAGAATATCCTATTTCATTGCTTAATATTATCAAATTTGAAAAACAAAATCCAGAAATTAGTGTTAATGTTTATAGTTATGAAGAAAAATTTTTTTATCCACTAAGAATTACTGAAAATGAAAAAAATAAACATGTAGATTTACTTTACTTAACAAATGAAGAAAATAGTCACTATGTTTTAATAAAAAATTTTAGCCGCTTAATGTCTTGTCAAATATCAAAACATCATGGTAAAAAGTATTTTTGTAAAAGATGTATAAATGCATTTGGAAGGGAGGACCTTTTAGAAAATCATAAAAAATATTGCGATGTGCATGACCCTGTTAATTTAAATATGCCTAAAAAAGGTAGCGTATTACAATTTATAAATCATGATAGAAAAATTAAAGTACCGGTTGCTGTGTTTGCTGATTTTGAAAGTATATTAGAACCTATAAAAGAACAACAAACAACTAAAAAAAATGAAAAAGAAAGTTATACTGTAAAAACTCAAAAGCATATCCCCTGTAGTTTTTACTATATTATAAAATGTTTTGATGATGATGTGTTCCAACATATAGAAAGAAAATATACCGGAGAAAATGCTGAAAAAGTTTTTGTAGATATGATAACCGAGGATATCATAGAAATTCATCAAAAATATTATCAAAAACCAGTACCACTTAAGATAACTGAAGAGGAAGAAAAAAAATATAAAAGACAAACGCGTTGTTGGATTTGTGATGAAAAATTTACTCATAAAAATTATAAAGTAAGAGACCATTGCCATTTGACTGGTAAATTTAGGGGAGCCGCTCATACTGAATGTAATCTTAAAGCAAAAATTCCTTACTTTACACCTGTTTATTTTCATAATTTAAGTGGTTATGATAGTCATCTTTTTATAAAAAATCTTGGTAAAACTGAAGGAAACATTGATTGTATCCCTAACAATGAGGAAAAATATATTAGTTTTAGTAAATATGTTAAGGTAGGAAAAAACATAACTCATAAAATTAGGTTTTTAGATAGTTTTAAGTTTATGAGTTCAAGTTTGGATAGTCTTTCAAAAAATTTAAATGAAGAACAGTTAAATATTTTATCAAAATTTTACCCTAAAAAATATTTACCTTTACTAAGAAGAAAAGGAGTTTTTCCTTATGAATATTTAGATTCTTTTGAAAGGTTAAAAGAAACCTGCTTACCACCTAAAGAAAAATTTTATTCAAGTTTAAACAAAGAACATATTAGCGATGAAGATTATGAACATGCAAAAAATGTTTGGAAAACTTTTAACATGAAAACATTTAAAGATTATTTAGAACTTTACAACAAAATAGACGTTTTGCTTTTAGCAGATGTATTTGAAAACTTTAGGGATGTTTGCTTTAAGCATTATGAATTAGATCCTGCATGGTATTATACTATTCCGGGGTTGGCACTAGATGCTATGCTTAAAAAATCAGGAGTAAAACTTGAACTTTTAACAGACCTTGATATGCTTTTAATGGTTGAAAAGGGTATCAGAGGTGGTATATCTATGTGTAGTAAAAGGTATTCTAAGGCTAACAACAAACATATGGGTAAAAATTATGATAAAAATAAACCTTCAATATATCTAATCTATATAGATGCAAACAGTCTTTATCCTTGGGCTATGAGTCAATTATTGCCTACTTGCGGTTTTGAATGGATGGATAAAAACGAATTAGAAGAATGGAATCGGATACCTTGTTTTTTAGAGGTTGATTTAGAGTATCCTAAAGAGTTACATGATTTACATAATGATTTTCCACTAGCGCCTGAAAAATTAAAAATAGAAAAAGTAGAAAAATTGATGCCAAATTTAAATGATAAAGAAAATTATGTTATACATCATGAAGTTTTAAAAACATACTTAGATCTAGGTTTAAAAATTAAAAAAATACATCGTGGAATTAAGTTTAATGAAACTGATGATATTAAAAAATATATTGATTTGAATATTGAGTTAAGAAAAAATGCAAAAAATGATTTTGAAAAAGATTTTTTTAAGTTAATGATGAATTCTGTTTTTGGTAAGACCATGGAAAACTTAAGAAATAGAGTTGATGTGCAATTGGTTAATGATGCAGTTAGCTATCGTTATAAAAAACTTGTTGCTAAGCCAAACTATCATCATACTACAATATTTGATGAAAATTTAGTTGCTGTTCATATGAAGAAAACTAGTATAACATATAACAAACCTGTTTATTTAGGTATGTCTATATTAGATATTAGTAAAACTCTTATGTATAAAACTCTTTATAATCATTTTAAAAAAAAGTATGGAGACCATGTCCGGATGTGTTATACTGATACAGATAGTTTTATTCTTGAAATAGAAACTGATGATTTGTATGAAGATATTGCTTGTGATGTTGATATAATGTATGATATGAGTGGTTACCCTAAGGAGCATGACTTGTATAGTGCAAAAAACAAAAAGGTATTGGGAATGTTTAAAGATGAATTAAATGGTGGTGTTATGACTGAGATGTGTGGTTTGGGTGCAAAAACATATGCTTATGAAAAAATAGATATAAAAAAAGATGAAAATGGAAAATTGATGTGGGAAGGTAATGGTGAAGATCGAAGATGTAAGGGAGTAAAAAAGTCAGTTGTTAAAAATGAACTAAATTTAGAAAATTATAAAAATTGTTTGTTTAAAGAAAAAGACCATTATAGAACCATGGGTGTGTTAAGAAGTCGAGGTCATGAAATATACACTGAAGTAATAAACAAAAAAGCATTAGGCTATGCTGATGATAAAAGATATATATTAGAGGATAAAATAAACACTTTAGCATGGGGCCATTATAGGATTTTAAAAACATATTAAAATATTTAACCTGGTAAAAAGGTTAAATATTTAAAAAAATTTAATTTTTTTATTTAGTTATATTTCTCTAATTACAGAATTTTCTGTTTTACACATGGGGCAAGCATTTTTTGTATATAATGCAAAACATGTAGCACAACAACATAGATGACCACAGTTAGCAAATAAAACATTAACCTTTGCTTTTTCATCTAAACATAGCACACATGTTTCTGATTTAAATGTTTTATAGTTATTTATTTTTGTAGTTGTTTGTTCCTCGGTTACCCTTTCTATCCTTTCTATACCTAAAAATCCATATGTGATATTATAAGTTCCATCTAAAAAGTTTTCTTTATTTTCTTTCCAGAACCTTTCAAAATCACTTTCTGTAAATTCAAAAGCTGAACGTTGATTGATTTCTTCTACTGTTTCTAATGATTGATGATGTTCTCTATGAGAACGAGCTTCTCTTTCTTCTTCATCTTCACTTTCTATTTGTGGTAGATTACATAACTTTATAAAAGGAGGATAGTTTATTTCACCTTCTTTTTCAAAGTAGATAAAAAAAGCTGTTTCTTTGCTTAAACCAAACTGACGGTAAATTCTATCTGCTTCATCACCTATTTTATTTAATGTTTCCTGTAACTTAGATAAAAAAGTTGTTTCATTTTCGTTAAAGTCTAAATGTATTTTTGTTAGATTAAGACATTGAGGGTTAAGAAATACACCTTCTTGTCCTGGTATTTCTCCTTCATGAAACAATACGTTTAAGTTTAAGTTTGTTTTCATGTTAGGGTTTTCATATTTCATTCTACTATATTCATAGTAAATATTAGCATTACTAAAGACACCTTCGTATGGTAAGGTATTACCATAGAAAAAATACACTTCTCTTAAACCATCTACATGTTTATTATAGAAGGTATCTATATGTTTACTTTTTATTGCAAATAAAATATTTTCTACTTTTTTTGTGTAAGCATAAGGATAATCTCTTAAGTCTTTTAAAATCTCCATCACTCACTTATATGTTATAGGAACGTTTTAAGTTAAATTCAATTTTTTATGACAAGTAAGGGTTTTTAAAAATTTTTTTAAATTTTTTTAAAAAATATTATTATCCTATCATTTAACGTCCCCGTATAGATGTTAATTACGGGTTATATATTATATTTTAATATATAACCAATTGTTTTTAAAATACAAAATCAATGTAATAATTATCTATATCTTTCTCAAAATCTTTTATCCATTGTCGTGTTTCTAATGGATCATCTAAGAATCTTTTTTTTAGGGGATCAATAGCATTTGTAATATCTTCTATATACATTACATCTCCTCTTAAAATATGTTTACCTCTTAACTTAAAATTAACTTTTAATATATTATTTTTAGGATTTTCATATAACATTTTACTACAAAAATAATAGATATCAGCATACCATTGTTTTCCCCTAAATGGCGTCATTTCTATCCCATTTGTGTAAACAATATTATTAGTATTATCTAAATGTAAATTTGCTTTTTCAGAAAGTATACGATCAATACTTTGTTTAAACTCTTTTGATACTTCCATTTTTACATTATTTCGAAGATATTTAAAACAACATCATTATTTTTATATCTTACAGTTAATCTCATATTATCATTAATAACTATGCTTGTTACCTCTATTCTTTCTTTGTTTTTAATAAAAATCTTTTTAATTCTTCAAAGTCATTTTCTAACACATATTTTTGTATTCTGATTAGTAATATTTCATTTACATATTTGTTTTTAAGCTTCATCTTTGCTTTTGTAAACATTTTTTAGAAAAAAAATTTTTTTAAAAAAATTTAAAAATTTAAAAAATTTATTTCATACTTAATCTATAATAGTTAGGAAAATATTTTCTTAATTCTTCTGACCAGGTACTAAAATGTTCATTTAGGTTAAATAGTAATCTTCCATTTCATCTATAAAACTTTCTACAAGTTTTGTTTTTTCATACTTAATTTTCCATAGTGGTGCATTATCATCTATTTCTTTACTAGCATCATTCAACCTAATATATCTAAAGTCGTCTTTTCCTTGCTCAAAATACACATCAATATAATACTTAAGACGGTCTTTTAAACTTTCAGCTAGCCCATCAAACCTATCTAAAATATCTTCTTCATCCACTTCTATTTGTTCTTCTCGCTCTTTGTCTCCTTCCAAATCATGTTCATAAAAGTATTTAAAATCCTTTTCTTCTTCATCTTGTGGTTGATACTCTTCAACCTTTTTATTTGCATCTTGGGTTTGTTGTAAGTCTGTCATCTTACATATACATATTACCCTAATTTTCTTACTTAAATTCAAATTTTTTTTAATCTATAAACAAACTATAAACAGTTAATCTATAAACAAACTATTAAAAAAATTTTTTTAAAAATTTTTTTTTAATCTATGACAAGCTATAAACAGTTAATCTATAAACAAACTATAAACAGTTAATCTATAAACAAACTATTAAAAAAATTTTTTTTAAATTTTTTTTTTAATCTATGACAAGCTATAAACAGTTAATCTATAAACAAACTATAAACAAACTATTAAAAAAAATTTTTTTTAATTTTTTTTTTTTAATCTATAAACAAACTATAAACAGTTAATCTATAAACAAACTATGAACAGTTAATCTATAAACAAACTATATACAAAAATTTTTTTTTTAGTAAATTGAATTTAAGCAATTGCCTGACTGATGCGTTAGCCGGTTAGCTGGTGCATGATGCGTCATGCGTTGGTTGATGGGGGTGGAAAAAAGGTTAAGCTATTGTTTGATGTAAGTGATTGTTGGATAGTTAAGAAACTGGTTAGCTGATGTGTTGGTTGCATGTGTGTGCCGTGTGTTAGTGCGTTAGTTTTTTCTTAATCAATTTTTTAAATTTTTTTTAGTAAATTGAATTTAAGTCAAAACGATTAATAAAGAGGTTAACCAATTTTATTTATGAAGGCTAGCCAATTGGTTTTTGCGTAAGTTAGATGAACTTGATAATTTTATGAGCATGTTAATGTTACATAAAATTGTTAATGCTTGTTGTATTGTATAAGGCGAAGGGGGGAAATGCTACAGAACTCCCGTTTATCTACCTACTAGTTTGATATTTCTCGTGGACTCCGGAAAACAAAACTTTTCCCTTATGAAATACGGTTATGTAATCGTATTTTCTAGATAGTTTACGCGCGTCTCGCGCCTTTGAAATTATATCTTAAAAATTATTATAGGGGATTTCCTTTTCTAAATGTATGACATTATTTTCCCTACTTATATCGAGCTCGTAAACCGGCATATCATCGATGGATTTTACGGGCAACGCAAATTTGGTTCCCGTAAAACCTTGTATCGATGGCGAAAGGTTATATCGTTTATTGCCGATAAAACAGTTTGCCAGTTTTTCTTTGTCAACGGAAAATCCTAAATTAAAAAAAAACGTTTCTCATTACGGAAACCAAGTAAACTTTTAGACTATCGAGTACAGTACATGCCGAGGTTTTTTTGAGTACGTCCCATAAAAAGACTAAACCTTTTACGCAATGATCGTAAGACTTACACCCAGCAAGCTGTATTATCCCTTTTTTAAAGAGTTTTAAGTTGATCTTTTTCTCGTCGAAGAAAAAGAAAAATAAAATACAATTTAAAAATTTTTTTGGATTATTTTTTACTTTTTTACCTTTTTTTCCTGCTTCTTTTTCTCTATAAGACATACGTATTAATTCCGGCATCCGAGTTATCTCATCGAACAATTTGTCTAAGTTAAGGCCATCTATGTTCGTGTAAGCTAAGAATACCTGAGTAGAGACTATTTCGCTCATTTTTTAAAAAAGAGAAAAATTTAGTTTAGCGTACAAAAATCCCTATTTTTCAATTTTTTTTATTTAAAAAAAGTTAAATAAAAAATTTGATTTAAGTAAAAATTTCTTTATTTAAAAAGCGTCATAATGGCAGAGCAGAATTTTATAAAGTTTGAAGACTTCGATATAAATAAACTGAGTCTTCGTGATGCGGTGGAAAATAAAAAGTTTAATTATCAATCAATAGGAATCTCGTACGAGTATTTGAAAGGAAACGTAAGAGGTTTACGATTACTTTCACCCCGCTTGTTTACTTACGGGGTGCAAGCGTATAAAACTAATACGAAAGATTACTTTATGACTTTGTTATCTTTTTACGATAAAGAAAATCCGACTGAAAAAGAAACTAAATTTAAAGAAGTATTGGATAAAATTACGGACTTTTTACGAAAAGAGGCACCCAAAAAATACGCAAAAAAAGGAAAAAAAAGTAACGATTTTAATGAATTAGAAATTGTTAAGGAAGAAAATACTTTTTTTCTGAAACTAAATCAAATTAAAAGATACGACGACACTGGAGTTTTTCTGAAAAACGATATAAAGACTACCTTTTATGAAAAAGACGAAAATGGAAAACTCGTAGAAATAGAACCTGATTTACTCGAAAAAGTAAGATGTAAAGTAATCGTTTATATGAATATAACGGATATTTTTATTAGTCATACTACGATTAAAATACGTACTAGTATTTCCGAAGTTCTTATTGTTAAAAAGGATGTTCCTCCACCTACAAGAACGGATGTGGATGAATTTGCTCCTTCTTCGGAATCAACATTTGGTTCTGACGCTGAAAGCGAGACTGAAGATGACAAAGAGTGAAATACTAAGAAAATAAATTTATAACTTTTTTAAAGTTATAAATTTTTAAAGCTCCTCAGGTTCCTCAACCATAATAGCTTTCATGATCTTTTTAGCCTCCTTAGGCTCCCTAGCTATCATAGCTCTCACGATCTTCTCAATCTCCCAAGCCTTGTCGATATCAGTCGTTTTATCTCCAGAATGAAGACTATCGAGCTTTTCGTGATAATAATCCAAGAGAAAAAGATTACACCGCAATATTAAAATGAATTTTATACTGCGAATTTTATTTTCGTAATATTCGTAATCACTATCGTTTTTAAACAAAGGTTTGTATTTAAGAAGCTCCATACAGACTGCCTCTATTTTATTTAATAGATGATCTGTGGGATTTATAGAGTAGTAACCGTGGCCAATTAAATCTTTCAGTACCCGTTCCATTTTATATATTAAATTAATCATTTAATTTAATATATTTTTTCATAAATCGAGTTCTATAAGTATCGTTAAATAAGCGTTTTTTACGTTGATATTGCTAGTCTTCGTTAAAAAGTTTATGACATCGCACTGCTTTATTTCTAAAGGTTGAGGAAAAACTACGCAACTACAACCTTTTCCCGTTTCTTTTATTAAGGAATAGTCGTTTTTTTCCTCACCGTTTACGACCAAGTTAATTTTTATCTCGTCTTCTAAAAACTTACTTCCTTTTAAAACCATTAAAGAACCTCTTATAATTCTACCCGGAGCTGACATGCAATAACCCCCTAATCCGTGAGATCTTCCGTTGCTGCCATTACCGAAAGAAAACTCGTAATTTCCTTCTAATAAACTTCCCTGTTCCTCCGCGTGTATGCTTATTATAGGTTTATTTATCTTTCTCTGAGGATTTAGCAACTTCAAGTTAATAAAATCCCACATCACAGGTTCATGCGGATAAATAGGTTCGGGTAAGTTTATAATTCTTTTTCCGTTCATATCTATTTGATCATTCGCGGTAAAAGAACCGTCAACGTTTTTCGATAAAGCTGTTTCCCCTTTCTCACGCTCGGATAAAGCCAACAACTGCGTGGAAAGAAAAGACCTTGTCACAGGGTCATCCCAAGCTGCGGGTTCGGGCAAGTTCGCAATTCTATTTCCGTTCATATCTATTTGACCATTCGCGGTAAAAGAACCGTCAGGGTTTCTCGCTAAAGCTTCTCCCCCCGTAGCCACTAAAACTGTACTATCTACGTACCATTTATTCGCGGCTTGCTGCCCTTTTAAAGGAGTTCTGATATTGCTAATTCTTCGTCCTCCCATGGAAACGTCCGAAGTCGCTATGTAACCTCCCGAGCCGTAAACGAAAGCTCGATTAGCGAAATCTACGTAATTCTTAGTCGCGGCGTCTTGCGGTTCCGCGGGGTTTAAAGATTCGACAAATAGTAACCTCGCATATCTATATTCGCGGTGGCCGAAAAACTGCCGTCTTCCAATTTTACTTTAGGCCTACCGCTACCATCTACGTATTTTTTAGTAGCGGCCTTGCTCAGTTGCGTAGGATCGTCTAAGTTTTTTTATCTTATTAAATCCCATGTTTAAATATCCTAACATGTGATAACCCCCATTTTCGAGCAATAACCCCGCGTTAGAGTCTACATAATCTTTAGTCGCTACGTCTTGCGGATTCGCGGGATTACTAACCCTTGTTAATGTATTACCGTTCATATTTATAGAACCGGTAACGACCGTCGTTCCGTCTTTACGAAAAAATTATTATTGACGTAAGTCAGTGACGTGCCGTCACCGCTCGATTTTACGTCACCCATTCCTCCAAATTTATCGACAGGCATTTTTTTATATATTTAAAAAAGTTTATTTAAAACTCGTTGAAATTCATTTCACGAGCTTAACTCTTTAAGAACGTACAAACATAAATGACCGCAGAATACTTGTCCCGCGCGTTGCAATTGATCCGAATTGTAAAATATCGGATTCGACAGATAGTCTTGAAGTTCGAGAGGCGGTTGCATGCCGTAACTGTCGAAATAAATTTTTAGTTTACCATCTTTATACCAAGCGACCCAATGCGTGCCGGGTCCGCCCGTGTCATCTAGGTTTAATATATCGCATTCCTTTTTTCTACATTTTCTCGGTGAAGCGTTTCGTAAAAATATACCCCTAAAAAAAGGTATCTTTAATCTTTTAGCGGCGTCTTCTGGTTCAAAGTTGCTTAGCGGCTCGTTCGGTAAAATTACTTTTTTGATCGCGATATTCGACATTTTTTTTTATACCTAAATATTTTTAATGTCCTCGTTGTTTACCCAAGAATTAAACTCGTCGGAATAACCTTTCCATTTTACTAAAGATTTCTTTTTCCCTTTTGTAATAACCTTTTCTATCCTAAACAACTCCTGACTAGTTTTTTGTAGTTCGGGTTCGTAAAAGGTGCCTCGTAATTGTTCTCCCTTAAGATCCGTAATTTTATAAGTTACGGGCGATGTACGTTTTACCTTGGAAACCGTAAAAACCTCTTCAGACCATCTTGTGGCATATCCCTTTTCGAAAGTCTTTTTCTTTTTAGATATCCTTACTTTATCGTCTACGGAAAACTTGGGATCTATGTCTTCTACTTCGTAACGATCGGGATAAAGAGTTTTCCAAACCTTGGTTTCATTTACCTTTTTACCAGCATTTATCGGTGTCATCTTAATAGAAGAATGTTTCGCGTCATTATACTCTTTAACGAGATTCGGCAACGCGTTAATGTAAACGTTCGTGGAATTAGCGGAAAAATATTTCCACATTTTTTCTTTCATCGTTCTAATCCATCTCTCAACGATGCTAGATTTCTCCTCATTTTCGGTAGAATACAACTCTATCAGGTCTTTAAAATCTTTGTTATAAAACTCTTTACCCTTATCCACCCACATTTTTTCCGGTTTTCTCTCTTTAAAAATACTCTTTAATGCCGCGGCAACAGATTTTCCCGTTTTATCTTTTAACGGAATCAGCCAACCGTATTTGGAAAAGATATCGATGACAGCGAGAAGATATTTTATACCCCGATTAAATTTAGAAAATGCTTGCATGTCTACTAAATCCGCGGCCCATATCCTATCAATACCGTTTACTCTAACTCTCCTTTTCTTAAATTTTCTTTTTACGGGTTTGTGCAATTCTTCCGCTAAAGCGGTCATGTCGATTTTTTTTTTTAATTCCCATTCCGAATTTTTTCTTCGTTCCAATCATGTTACTAACGACGAATCGTTCCATTTTTTCTCTAATCGTCGGATTATAGATTCCCTTTAGCTCCGTTAGCATATTCGCGTCGCAAATAGAATTTCTGGTAGCCGTGTCATTATGTTTAAGATAGCAAATATCGTGATGCTAGGCCGCTTTATCGACGCGGTTTATCGGTTTACTCCATTCCTTAGGCGTTAAATCGGGATTGAGTCTTTTATTTAACTTAGTACCGGGTCCGGTAAAATTATGACCTGGGAGATGCATTTCAACTGGTAAGTTATTAATAAACTTATTTAGTATTGAACCGCCCTTTTTTTTACACTTCCGTCTTTCTTGACGAATTTCGTTTTAGTCGTTCCGCATACGACGCATTTTCCGCACACCATATTTCTTCCATTTTTAGTAACGACGTAATTTACGTTACTAGTATCGGTGAATTTTCTACATTTAACGCAATACATCTTTTTTATATAACTTAAAGTTTTTTTAACGTATATAAAAATGGATGTTATAGATTTATCGTGGAACGAAGTAGTATCGAAGAGGTTTAATAATAACTTTTTACCTAAAAGCATTAGAGGATTAATCGTTGGTAAATCGGGTTGCGGTAAAACGACGCTTTTACTAAATCTTTTGTTAAGACTGAATTGGCTCGATTACGATGATTTATGCGTTTTTGGAAAAAGTCTTTTTCAACCCGAATATGGTATACTTAAAAAAGCTTTCGAAGAAAAACTGCCGAAAGAAGCAATTTTAATGTTGTTTAATATGCGTGATGAAATACGGGATTCTAATGTTTCTCCTACGGCTTTGATCGAGAAATGGGCGGAAATCCTAAAAAATAAATCGAATATTACGTCTAATTTCTTTGAAACTGCCGAAGATGTGCCTGATCCGAGAGAATTAAAATTGGAAAACAAAAATTTAATGATTTTCGACGACTTACTTTTAGAAAGGCAAAATAAGTGCAAGGATTACTATATTCGCGGAAGACATCGTAACGTGGACTGTTTTTACCTCTCGCAAAACTATTTTAGGTTGCCGAGGCAAACTATTAGAGAAAACGCGAATTTTATCTGTCTTTTCCGCCAAGACCAAAAAAACATTAATCATATTTATAGCGATCATATCAGCGAAGATATGACTAAAGAAGAGTTTAGAAAATTTTGCAAAAAAGTATGGGAAAAACCTCACGGCTTCATCGTTATCGGTTTATCGAGTAAAAAAGACGAAGGAAAATATAGAGACGGTTTTGACAACTTTTATATACCTAATTCGACGGAGCAAAAAATTGAAGATAATAAAATTTAAAAAAACTAATAATCGTAAAAAAAATGAGTCGTTATCGGTTAGCTGTTTTTAGAGGGCTAAAAGAAGAGTATAATTTGGGCGGAAAGACTCCGAGTGAATTTATAGAATTTTTAAAAAAAAAATGCGTGGAAGATGTAGTACTGAAAGAACTCGAATCTTTTACACCGAGAAATTTAGATAAAGGAATTCAACACGCGCTTAAATTAAGAAGAGAGTTTCTTTCTTTTGCTAGAGGACGCGACGAGGATGGAAAAGAATTACGCGTTCTTTTTATAAAAGAACATCTCTCCGAATTATTACTTAACATGAAAAAGCATGCGAAGATTCTCGAAGCTGAAAAGGAAAATAAAATAAGTAAAAAGTACGTAGAGAAGGAAAAAGAAATGTTTCAATATGGGGTTAAAGTAATGGAAGTATATCATACATTTAACAAAAAAAACCCGATGCGAAGTTCATCATACAAACATCACACCATGCCCAAAGCATAGTAAATAGTGTTACCCAAAAATATATCTTTTAACGAAGATATATTTTTAAATAATTTTTTTACTATAAAAAATGGAAGATCTTTTAAAGCAAATAGCTAAAAATACGGAACACAAAATGTCTTCCCAAATTATAGTAAGTAACAACGAGATGCTTTTTACGACGAGTTTTAATCCCCCGATTCGACTAGAATATGATAGAAAATACGAAATAGCTTTGGTAAACCTACAAACGTACTACTCTTTCCCAAACATTGACGCGTCCAATAACATTTTCATTTATTCTCTGGACAATGGTGCTTCTTGGTTTAAAATAGAAATACCAGAAGGAAGTTATGACCTCGCGGACATTAATGATACCGTTCATCAGGAAATGAGAAAAAAAGGTCATTTCGACTCAGTTAACGACGAATATCCTATTTACATTTCGGCGAACACAAATACGCTAAAATCTATTCTTACTCTCGAAGACGGTAATCAAGTAGATTTTAATCATCCGAACTCCATTTCTATAGTGCTAGGCTTTACTCACGTGAAATACGAAGCGGGTTTTCATGAGTCCAAAAACGTAGTAAATAATCTCAGTATAAATTCCGTATTCATTAACATCGATATTATCTCGGGAAGCTACGTTAATGGTTCGACGCAAAACACAATTTACTCTTTTTTCCCTAATGTTGCGCCGGGATATAAGATAATAGAGTCGCCGCTTAATTTAGTATATTTACCGATAACGAAATACGACATACACGATTTAACAGTAAAAATTACGGATCAAAATGGAACTTTACTAAATCTAAGGGGCGAAAATCTTACGATTAGGTTTCATATTAGAGAGGCATAAAAAAAATAAAACGTATAAAAAATGACGAGTTACACGAATGTTAAAGTTAATATATCGGATGGCCAAAAGCAAAAACTTCGAACCGCTATTAAAAAAGGGGGCTGCCAAACGAGTATTCGTTTAACGCGCAAAGATTTACGCGGTAATGACGTTTTAGCCGTTACCCCTACACAAGCGAAAAAAATGGCTAAAGCCTTCGAAAATGGTACTGGTGTAACGATTAGAATGTCCGCCAATCAACTTAAGCATAACACGAAAATAGAGGGAGGTTTTCTCGGGATGTTGGCCGGTTTAGCCGCTAGCGCTTTGCCGGCCATAGCCAGAACCGTTTTACCCGCATTTGGCGTTGGAGCCCTTTCGGGATTAGCGTCATCGGGCGTACAAAAAGCGATGGGTTCGGGTCTTTACCTTAAAAAAGGAGGCTGCGTTTGCCAAGTAGAAACAGATGGAAAAGGTCTTTATTTAAGCCCTTATAAAGGTAGGGGATTAGGATCCGTCGGTAACGGTTTATATTTAAAACGAGGTGGAAAGTTTCTCTACTGGAAAGGCCTTATTCTCGGACCCAATAGCCCTTTCGCTAATATTCCCATTTTAGGAGCTATTTTGTAAATAAAAAAAAGGATGAATGTTCACAAATTTAGAGCAAAATCGAAAATTTTTCGAGCTAAAACGATCCATTGGAGACTCGCTCCTAATTTAAGACATACCCCGATAAAAGTAAATCTGCTAACTTGGAAAATCTTTAGTCAAGAAGAAATTACGTTAACTCCGAGGCAAGTATTTCCGATGCAATTAGGTTTAGGTTTCATAATGGCTAAAGGCGTAGTTTTAACCTCATTAGCATATTCTTTTAGATTTAAAAACTGCAGTTTACAAAATGAGATTAGTCTCGAAGATGTTGATAATATTTTAATTACTATTACCAACAATTCGAAGAACCCGGTAAAAATAGAAGAAAACGAGCTTTTATGTCACGTTTATTATCATCTTTCAAAAATATCGCGCTAATAAAAAAATGGAAATGAAAGAGGTTAGATATCCCGAATTACCCACGGCTCCTCCGGTTGATGAGGGACAGGGTTATCGTCTGCAGAAAATTAACGAGATACAAAATTTTTTAGAAGGCGAGGTGGCGAAAAGAGAATCTTTAAGTAAAAAATATTTTAGAGCCGCGAGAATAGTAGACAACATTGACACCGTTTTAGTTACGGTTACTTTAGCCGCGGGACCTGGGGGTATTACTTTGTTATCGACGGTAGTCGCGTTACCCGCGGTAATAGCGATAGAAAGTGTCGTGGCTGTTACCGGTTTTTTAAGTTTAGTCGGGAAATACGTCGTTAAAAATTCGACGGCTAAAGCCGAAAAACGCGAGAAGATTAAAACCATCGCTGATACTAAATTAAATACTATATCCTCACACGTCTCGAAAGCTTTATCGGATAATAAAGTCACGGACGAAGAGTTTCAACTGATTATGGAGGAAGTAGAAAAATATAAGAAGATGAAA
Source organism: Tridacna gigas (assembly GCA_945859785.2). NCBI lineage: Eukaryota > Metazoa > Mollusca > Bivalvia > Cardiida > Cardiidae > Tridacna > Tridacna gigas. The sequence goes on along the minus strand of OX244031.2, from coordinate 7,000,596 downwards.
GAAGAAATTAGGTCAAAATCCAAGAAAAAGATGACGAGCGAAGTGGAAGCGACATTAATAGAAAGAGGGAGAAGAGAACAGCGCGAGTCCTTTCGGAGGTTGGTTGAATATTAAAAAACCTAAAATTAAATTTTCGTGTAGTTTTAGTTACGAAACGAGTTAAAAAACTGCGTTAAAAACTGTAATAAAAACTGCGTTAAAAACCGCGTTAAAAACTGCGTTAAAAGACCGTAATAAAAAAAATAATCCTAATAAAAAATGTCTTTTTTAAAAATCACCGATCCGATAGAAAGGGAACGAACGGTCAAAGAATTTCTCGCGATAAAAAAAAATATTCGCGCTAACGAACTAGCGGAGAAAACGGGTAAAATAGAATTACGAACGGATCTTTTGGAGTTTTTTAAGCCCGTTACAGAAACGCAAAGAGAAACGCAAAAAGAAACGCAAAGGGCAATTACGTCGGGTCTAAGACCTATTAGAAAGGGCCTTAAACCTATCAAGGGGCTTAAAGGTATTAAAACGGCTATTGAACAATTACCCCAAAGTTTGCCACAACAAATAGGTTATCCTCTTAGCACAGCTCCTCCTAGTTATAGAACAACAAGCCCTACACCAACCGAATTATCGGAAGTACCATCAACATCTATAGAGGAAATTGCATTTATTGATCCCGATAACATATTTAGTCCTCGTATGACACCCGAAGGAAAATATATGGGTAAAAAACCATTTGAAGTAGAAATAAAAGGAGAAGATAAATTTATTATTATTGGTAAAGATAATAAATATAGACTAACAAAAGGGTTAAGTAATCTTATTTTTTCTAAAAGCTTCGATCCAGCTTCTCATACTCCAAATGATTATTCAACATATGCAAAAATCTTAGCTTTAACTGGTACTATGCATCATAATAATGATCCGACAAACCCCAATTTTAAATTCAGAGCTTTTGATTACCTTAGATTAAAAGAAAAAGCTAAATATATTAGAGAAGATATTTGGCCCGATTACATAAAAACAAAGCAAGCTAAGGGTAAAAAAGGTTCTGGCGTTAAAAAAGTTGTTATCCCCGGTGATCCTAACGCGCTGCTAGAAAAACTCGACTTACTTATGGCCAGTAAAGCGGCGGGTAATACGGGCGTGAAAAACGAGTTGGTGAGCGTGTGCGACGAATTAAAAAGGCAAGGCATTTTCGATAATAAAAGCTATAAAAAAATAATGTCCGTATTATAAAAAACATGATCATCTATAAAAAACGAGGATTTGTAAGAAGAAATAGATACGGGGGAGCCGAAATTTTTGACAGTTTAGCCAGCTTTCTCGCGAGACTTTTTAGTAGTAGCGCGGCTAAACAAATCGCGTCCTCCGCCGTCGATGTGGGAAAGAGCATCGCTAAGGAAGGGGCGAAAAAAGCTTTAGAGGCTGGAAAGAGCGCCGCTATAGACGTGGGAAAAAGGTTAGTCGAAAAGGCTTTAACGCCGAAATCTAAGAAAATTTTGAAAAAGTATACCGCCTTACCCGAAACGCCCGCGGCTTCGCAAAACGTGAAAACTTTATTAGCTGGAAGTGGTAACGACGCGATTGCTATACAAGAATTAGTTACAAAATTAAATAGCGGGGCCGGTATTAAAACGATGTAAAAATATTATAATAATTTAAGATTATTATAATATAATGAAAAATGAGCATTTTAAACAGTACTGAAACGGGTTTTAACGATGATAGTATCGAAGAGTATGAATACTTCGAATATCTACCGATTGTGGGTGCCGTTAACAATCTTAACAACGACGGAGGAGATATCACGATTAACATCGAAACTCAAGATATTTTTATGCATTCTAGCGAAAGCTATTTACTTATAGAGGGTCGATTAACTAGGACTAATGGCACAGCTTATGTAAATGAAGATAGAGTTACTTTAACGAACAACGGTTTAATGTATCTTTTTAATAATATTAGATATGACCTTTCGGGTAAAGAGACTGAAAGAATAAATCATGTGGGGTGGGCTACCACGATGCTAGGATTGTTAAAATATTCCGACGATTTTTCTAAATCGCAAGGGTTGAACCAATTGTGGTTTAAGGATACATTAAATACGGCAATAATAGAAGGAGATGATACTAATTTGGGTTTTAAACTTAGACACGAACACATTATTAAGAAACCTGACCCAAAGGGCATATTTAGCTTTAGAGTTCCGTTAAAACATATTTTCCGTTTTTGCGAAGATTACGATAAAGTCTTGTACGGAATGAAGCAAACTCTTTATTTGTCAAGAACTAACAATGCTGAAGCTATTTTTAAAGCTGCTACGGTGGGCGCTGCAGGTGGTAATCCTGCAAGGCATGAACCCGGTAAAGTTACGTTGAATAAATTAGCGTGGTATATGCCACACGTGCTACCTGCGGATCAGTATAAATTACAACTTTATAAAAATATTCAGAATAAAGAAAGTTTTCCGGTTAATTATAGAATGATACAATGCGATACTACTCCAGTTACTCTAACAAGAACATTTACCTGGAGACTCGCCGTTAAAACGGCGCCCGAGTTTCCGCGTTACATTATTATCGATTTCAGACGGATAAAAAAAAACAATCAAGATAGAAATCATGCCGTATTTGACCACGTTAACATTACGGATATTCACGTTACGTTAAATTCTTATAAATATCCTAGAGCGGACTACAATCTTTCGTTTCTCCAACAGCGATTTAGTAGAGCGTACGGCGATGCCGCTATGTTTAGATCTAAATTTTTTCTTATGGATGATTTAGTGTCAAATCCTAATTTTACCCCGTTAGAGTACAAAGATCTGTATCCTTTGTTTTTGTTCGATGTTAGCAAACAAAGTGAAAGGTTAAAATATTCCGTAACCGATATTCACGTTAAGGCAAATTTTGAGGCGCAATGTACCCGCAAACACGGAAGCGTATGCCCTTATGATTAGCGATAGGCGAATAAACTTCCAGTCCGAAGGAAAATGAGCGTAGTGTATTAAGATTTTTTTTCTTTAATATAAAAAAATGATAAGCAAATCAGGTTTAAAAGATATTCTTAAAGAAAATAATATAAAATTTTTTTCTTATTTGGATAAAAAACAATTGATCGATTTAGCGAAAGAGTGCGGGGTGTTACCGGAAGAGCCTCTTAAGCCGGAAAGAACTATAGATCCTAGGTTTGATAGATTAAAAGATATTAGAAAAAATCCGAGGAAAGTTCGCGTAGAAGACGTTAAAACGGGAGAAATACGCGATTTTCCCTCGATTTATAAAGCGAGTAAATTTATTGGGAGTAGTCTTCAAACGGTTTGTAACTGGAATGATAGAGTTTGGGGGGATAAATATAAAATAACTATGACTTAATTTTATTACGATTAAAAAACCGTAATAAAATTGATCGTTTATTAAGTATTTTTTTATTATAATAAAAAGAATGTCGCGTTATATTCCGAGAAATTTTTATTCGGCGGCGAGGCGGGCCGCATCCGCCGCCTACTCCGCGTTTGTCCCCGAACCTATACAAAGAAGAATAACTAATTTCAATAATTGGTTGGTCAATAGAGTAGATACCACGGACATACCGCGAGTATTGGATGACTTTACATTGCATGTAAGAAGATCCATAGTACCCCCTGAGCCGGAAGTTAGAGCCCCGGCTCAATCTGGAATTAGGTTACGCATTAGACCTTCCGCTGATACACCCTTAACACCGCCGCTTTCTCCTATTAGGGAACAGTTTAATATTAGTTTAAAAAAAATCCGCATTTCGAGGTTTTACTAGAGCGTATAAAATAGACGGAAAAAGGGGTTATTTGCCGGACGATTTTTTTCGCGGAACGGAAGAGCCTATTTGAGGCATTCTTAGAAGTAACCTACAAAAAAAGGTAAAACTAGTTCTTAGAAGTAGATATTATTATATAACGTACCCTAATAGAAAAGAAAAGGAATTTGCTTTTCACTCGACTCATCATTTAAACTTAAATGGGGAAGAAGTAAATGATATATTACGAGATATGTGGGACGAAATTACGGCAAAAATGGATAAGTTTGAAAGGGAAGGCAGCGGATGGTCTTTTGTAGCTATAACGACGTTAGAACTGCACATAGTAGCTTACGAACCTTTGGGGGCTAATGGGTGGTTAAAATTGCCGGATTGGATTAAAAATAAAAAGGCCGTTATTAACGTGAAAAATACGGATAATAAGTGTTTTTTATGGTGTGTTTTAAGACATCTTTATCCTAAAGACCAGAACGCGGATAGAATTGATAGAGATTTACAATTGAGGGAACGCAGTTTAAACATGGAAGGGATCGAATACCCCGTCTCGATTAAAGAGATAAGTAAGTTCAAAAAACAAAATCCGGAAATTAGCGTAAATGTTTTCGGTTACGAAAATAACAAAATTTATCCTCTTAGAAACGCGAGCGTCGAAAAAAGAATTCACGTGGACCTGTTATATATTAAAGACGGAAAAGAAACGCACTATGCCCTGATAGAAAATTTTAATCGGTTAATAAGAAGCCAAATAACGAGTGATCATAACGGAAATATTAAATTTTGTAAGCGGTGTTTAAACCATTTTGGAAACGAAGATCTTTTTAAAAAAACACCGAACATTTTGTAACGATCACGAAAGTATTAGGTTACAGATGCCGGAAAGAGGTACTATGATAAGTTTTAAAAACCATTATAGGAAACTACCGGTTCCTTTTGTCGCGTATGCGGATTTTGAGAGTATTTTGAGACCTATACATACGAGCGAATTAAACCCAGAAAATAGTTTTACTATACAACAACATCATCATGAGCCTTGTAGTTTTTACTATATCATAAAATGTTTCAACGATAATGTGTGTCCGCCTATTACGAGAAGTTATGTCGGAGAAGATGCGGGAGAAAAGTTTATAGAACGACTAATATCCGACGCGCGAGAAATTTACCTAAAGTATTACCGAAATAAAAAGCCTATTATCATGACTAAGGAAGAGGAGGCGGATTACGAAAATCAAACGCATTGTTGGTTTTGCGAAAAAGCAATCGATAACGATAAAGTAAGAGATCATTGCCATTTTACGGGTAAATATAGGGGCGCCGCGCATAATTTGTGTAACTTAGAAGCTAAAACGCCGGACTTTATGCCCGTGTATTTTCATAATCTTAGCGGTTATAACGCTCACCTTTTTATTAAAAGTCTAGGTAAACATTACGGGAAAATTAATTGCATCCCGAACAACGAGGAAAAATACATTAGCTTTAGTAAGGATATTGTCGTTGATGAGGTAAAAGAAGAAGATAAGAAAAAAACGATATGGTATAAACTTAGATTTATTGACACCTTTAAATTTATGAGTATGAGTTTAGATAATCTTTCGAACAATTTAAATGAAGACCAAATAAAAATTTTATCGCAATTTTTTACGAAAGAAGAGTTGCCATTAGTTAGAAAAAAAGGAGTTTTTCCGTACGAATACTTAGACTCTTTTAAAAAGCTTAGAGAAACTCAGTTACCGCCTAAGGAAAAATTTTACTCCGATTTAAACGGGGAACATATTAACGACGAGGACTACGCTCACGCGAGAAATGTTTGGAAAACTTTTAACGCGAGTACTTTAGACGATTACTTAAAATTATACAACAAAACGGACGTATTACTTTTAGCCGATGTTTACGAAAACTTTAGAAACGTTTGTCGCGAGAACTACGACTTAGACCCTAGCTGGTATTATACCGCTCCCGGTTTATCTTGGGATGCCGCGTTAAAGATAACCGATGTAAAGCTAGAACTTTTATCAGACCCGGACATGCTTTTAATGGTAGAAAATGGGCTAAGACGCGGAGTTAGTATGTGTACAACGAGATATTCGAAAGCGAATAATAAATATATGGGGGATCAATATGTAACGAGCGAACCTTCAAAGTATTTAATTTACTTAGATGTAAATAGTCTTTACTCCGGAGCAATGAGTGAACCTTTGCCCACGCACGATTTTAAATGGATGACGGAAAACGAATTAAAAAATTGGGAAAAATATTGCGGTAAAAAAGGAGAAGGTTGTATCTTAGAGGTAGAATTGGAATACCCTAAAACATTGCACGATTTTCACAATGACTTTCCTTTAGCTCCCGAACATTTAAAAGTAGGAAAGGTAAAAAAATTAATTCCCAATTTATACGATAAAGAAAAATACGTTCTGCATTATCGGGCTTTAAAAACGTATATTGACTCGGGCCTTAAATTAAAAAACATTACCCGCGGATTTAAATTTAAAGAAAGTGATTGGTTAAAATCTTACATCGATCTTAACAACGCTTTAAGAACTAAAGCCGAAAATGACTTCGAAAAAGATTTTTTTAAGTTGATGAATAATTCCATTTTTGGTAAGACAATGGAAAACGTAAGGAACAGAGTAGATATACGATTACTTTCTGCCGATCAATCTTATTCTTATAATAGAAAGCAAGTAGGGAAACCAAACAACGATCATACGACTATATTGAACGAAAATTTAGTAGTTTTACACATGAAAAGAACCGTAGTAAAATATGACAAACCCGTTTACTCGGGCATGAGCATTTTAGATATTAGTAAAACACGTATGTACGACCTTTATTATAATTATTTTAAGAAAAGGTATAACGACAAAGTTAAATTATGTTATACGGATACCGATAGTTTTATACTCGAAATAGAAACGTACGACCTTTACGAAGATATTCGTCGAGACATACCTGAAATATTTGATACGAGTAACTATCCGACCGATCATCCGTGTTATTATAGCGGGAACAAGAAAGTAATAGGTAAGTTAAAAGACGAATTGGGCGGTAAAATTATGACGGAATTTGTGGGATTAAAAGCGAAAATGTACGCTTATAAAACCTCGGATAATAAGGAGGATAAAAGATGTAAAGGGATTAAAAAGTCGATCGTCAAAAACGAATTACATTTTGCGAATTATAAAGATTGTTTATTCGCAAAAAAGATCAACATAGAAAAATGCACGTACTAAGAAGTCGCGGGCACGAAATGTACATGGAAAAGATAAACAAAATAGCGTTAAGTCACGACGATGATAAAAGAGTTATATTAGAAGATAGTATAAATACATTAGCTTTAGGGCATTACGAATTGGACGAAAATTTATAACTTTTTTAAAAAAAAGTTATAAATTTATTAAAATATCCTTACCACGTCGAACTTTAGTCTACACATCGGGCATTTAGTTATCGCTAGTTTTTTCTTTTCACTATCATCGAAACAATCCGAACATATTATCATATGGCCGCAGTTGCAAAATAATAAGTTCGGTTCTTTATCTCCGCATATAACGCATTCTTCTTCTTGGTAAACTTCGCCTAAATAACAAACTGACGTTGTTGTTTTGACATTTTGTACTTCGTTCGTTATTCTAATTTCGGAAGTATCCGACGTTACCAATGTTTCGGTTTCTGTTCGAGTTTCTACATCGAATAATTCGTTATTGCTAAATTCTTCTTCCGGCAATGAGGAGTCATCATCCAATTCTATGGGAAAACTGGTCCAAGTATTAAAGATACCAAAGCTGCCATCTTCCCACGAATAAGGAAAATCTACCGGATTGAAATAGACATGATCCACAACAAGATTTACGAAAAGCGGTTCTTTTTTATCCCAATCACGAAAGTCAGCTAAATCATTATATGTTTGTAGATTATTTAAATTTCGCATTAAAAAACTTTTCGTACCTTTTAATACTAACGTTTTTTACTTTGCCGAAATAAATTTTATTTTCTTGTACTTTAGTTAAATGCGAAATAAATCTCCAATGCGATGAACTCATCTATTTTTATACGAAAAAAAATTTGAAACATACTCAATTTTTAAGAAAAAAATAATTTTTTAAAAAATGGATTACCGCGAAAAAATCTTAGAAAATAATAAACGTATTAAAGCGCTTAAAATGGAAAACGCGTCTTTACGGATGTCTATCTACGAAAATGATATTAATTGTAGAACCGAAAAATTTAAAGAATACTTAATTAATGAAAAGAAAAAATATTATAATTATCATATGATGAATAAAATAAGGCAAGAAAACAAAAAATTAATAGAAACACTAAAAAGACTAAAAGGCGCTTAAAAAATATATATTTTAAAAGAAAAATATATATTCGTTCGTTAATCTATTTCGAGGCGGGATAGATTTCTTTTGATACTACTCGGCACATTACACATAGGACATTTGTTAAAATTACCGCGCAATTCGCATCCGTCGCATACGGGAATGTGGCCGCAATTACAAAATAAAATATTGGGTCTCTGCGATAAACATACGACGCACCATGTATTAGGAAATACTTCTACCCCGTTTCTTGTTAGGTTTTCCCTTTCATCGGGAAGAATAACCTGTTCGTAAAAACCGCGTATATTTTCCAGTTCTTCTATAGGAGGATCACCCCATATATCTTCCGGCTCTTCTTCTATGGGAGGATTGCTCCATGTAGTATAAATGTTGAATTCACCATCTTGCCACGAGTGTGGAAAATCCTCGGAAGAAAATACGATACCACGAAAGAAAAGGGTTAAATATAACTTTCCGTCTTCTACGTAACTCGGTGATAAATATTTATGCGCAATATCATCGTAACCCTCTTCTTCGCTTATAGCTTCCGTAATCAATTCACCTGGAAGATTTAAAATAAACTTTATTTGGACGAGTGAAGGTTGATGGGCTACTTTACTAAGTTCGTAGTAAACAGCCGGTTTTATTCGACGCAATGCTAAATAATAATTTTTACATTCAAACGGAGGAAATGCTATAAAATTCGGAGAACGATATTTTCGTAAGCCAAAATATATTTTGGCTTCTAACACTCTTTTTAAATTAAACAAAGAGCTGTCGCTTAAATTAGCTAATACACTCATCTTTTTGGACGCTTTTGCGCAAACAAATTTTTTCCTTAAATCAATTTTTTTTCTCCTTCGAGGAAAATTATAAATCCGCGGAGTTATAAATTTTTTCGAGAGACGCGCGCGCAGGGGATATCGCGAAACTAAGAGAGATAGAGAGGTCGCGAACTAAGAGAGATATCTAGAGAGGTCGCGAACTAAAGAGGGGGCTCGGGAGCTAAGAGAGATAGAGGACTCGCGAACTAAGAGAGATAGAGAGGTCACAAACTAAGAGAGATAGAGAGGTCACGAACTAAGAGAGACAGAGGGGCAGGGAGCTAAGAGGGGGCTCGGGAGGATGGGGACCACAAAAGTGGTTGTGTGTTCTGGCACAAAAACGGTGTACCATCGGATGGTTATGTGTTCTGGCACATAATAGCGATTTACGTGCGATTTTGGGGATGTGCGGGAAGGAAGGTATTATCCTCTACTAGCATTATGGGTCTGATCCGACGAACATTCGCCTTCCTTGATGAACAAAATTTTAAATATCTGTTTCAAGCACTAGTTAGACCCCACCTTGAATATGCCCAGTCAGTATGGTCACCCCACAACATAGGAGAAAATGATAAATTAGAAGGTGTACAAAGACATGCAACAAAACAAATTCCTTCAATGAGCAACTTAGATTACGGAGAACGTCTCAAACAATTAAACTTGACAACCCTGAAATATAGACGTATTAGAGGGGACATGACAGAAGCGTTTAAAATATTATCAGGGATCTATGACAATGAGGTAACAAAAAACATATTCGATATAAATAGCAAGGGATTAACAAGAGGCCACAGCAAAAAAATGATCAAAAGCTCTTGCCAATCAAATTTGAGGAAATATTCGTTTAGCCAAAGAGTAATTGATGTATAGAATAGCCTCCCGGAAGGCGTAGTATCATGTACTAAATTTAAAGATTTTGAAGTAAGATTAGATAGACATTGGAGTGATCAGGAAGTTAAGACCAATTTCAGGACTGATATTAACCTAAAAGTAAAAACCGGAAGTCACAAAGAAAATCAATTAAAATTTATCATTAAAGAAGAGGTGGATACAGTGGCAAATGATCCAGCGTCTACTGAAGATCCTAAGGTATCCTAAAGTAGTCTAAGGTTACAAAAAAAGATGCAGAGGGCCGCAGAATAAACAAGTCCTTAAGTTCTTCATAAGTTATCTCCCTTGGAGCGACATGGCTAGCGCCAGCGGTGACGATGACTTTTTCGAAGGAACCGAAAAGTTACTTGAAGTGTGGTTTGCGTCATCTCAGAATACTGAGACCAATGACTTAAGGACAATAAAAAAGTAAGAACAGCTACATCTGCTCAAGAGGTCTCGGCAACTCCGTATAAGATAATCGCATGTCCTGTCGCAGGGAATCACAGACTTTGCGTTTCCAAACTTAAGAGTAAAGTCTAAGATGAACACACATTTCAGTTGAAGGAAACAAATGTATTTTTTGTAGCATTACATAAAGTATTTTTTGGAAAAAGAGCATTGCATTTGCTTTAACTGACAATGGACCCCCCCCACTTATCAATTCCTAAAATCTCTCCTTCAAGGGCATAGAAAGTCTTATTTCTGACTATGAGGACCCTGCGACCTCTTATGAAACAAGCCCACTGATAGTCAAACTGTCCTCAATTACCCCTCAGCATTTAGATCTATAAGCCCCATGTGAAAGGTCCTTATTGATATCTTTCCCATTCTTGTTTTTTTTTTTCAGTATTAAAGGAATATTTTGTATACCCCAGAATCAATTTATGAAACAAAAACATAACAAGATATAAAGTAACACAGTCAATCTACACAAACCTTGGGTATTCAAAAAATGCTGACTAAATAGACAGAAAAAATTAAGCAGAGAACACAGACAATGCAGTGTTGTGCCTAGGCCAAAATTTTGGGGGGACACAGGTGTCCCCCTATCGTGATTTCAAGGGGACACTAGAAAAATCTAGGCGACACACTAAATATAACTAGTTTTTCAACCATCCTCTGCGATTCAATTTCATCTGCAATTTTTCTATTTTTAACACTTCCTGACATAAAGTCGGTCAGCCGCATCTGGCGTTTCGCCATATTGTTTCATTGACAACAGTAAGACTGGTTTAAATATCGGACATCTGTTAAGCGACTTTATCTCAGTAAATTCCTCGGTCACAGTCTACGTTGTGCATGTGCCCATTGTAATTAACGCAATGTACGTAAATACCGAAAAGGACTCCGGATAAGGAAAATCTGGCGGATTTTCGTGAGCGCGCCCGACATCCCGCAATGGCTTAGATTTTAAGGGACATTGGTATAAAAATTGCGGGAATCCCGCAATCCGGCGGCCTAGGCACAACACTGGACAATGCAAAATTTAAGAGGGTTTCAGGATTGTTTTAAATTTTATTATTATTTCATTATGATTATTTTTTTGCTGAAATACAATGAATCAGACCTTTCCAAAACAACCTTGAGGAAGATTACTTTTGAAACCAAGTTGGGAAAAGGAGAAATTATGGTAACAAGCACTTTCTCTTTCTTCCACAATGGTTTTTACCCGTTTGAAAGCAAATTTCAAATTTACCGTAACATTTAAGTTGCCATTTGCAAATGCATGTATTCAACTAAACAAAGTTGTCGCCTAATAAAGAGTTAAATGTAGCCAAAATAAGTTGTATAGGAATGACTATTGATTTAGGTGATCAGTTTAACCCTTTACCAAACAATCCAGGCCCTGAGGAAGAAGTCTTTTGAAAACATTGTGGCAAAAGGAGAAAATGCCGGTGGCCAGCATTTTCTCCTCTTCCCATAATGTTTTCTACTCTTCCTAAAACAAATTTCAATTGTTGTGTCACATTTATTTTGTTGTCTGCAAAAGCTTTTACTTTGGACTGGTCTAAAACTGTGTCGTGTGGTAAAGGGTAAAATATTTTTTCATTCATTTATTTTATTTACTAGTTCACTAAAAAAGTTGTAAAAATAAACTAGTCTTGTAAATGTATAAACATTTAAGCCTTTACCACACAATCCCGACTTTTAACGACCCTGGGGAATAGGCCTTTTGAAAACATTGTGGGAAAAGGAGAATATGCTGGTAACCAGCATTTTCTCCTTTTCCCACAATGTTTTCTACCCTATCCAAGACAAATTCCATTATTTGAGTCACATTTAAATTGTTGTCTGCGAATGCTTTCAATTTGGACCAGTCTGAATTTTTCTTGTGTGGTAAAGAGTTAAACATGTCTTACTTTGATTATACTTTCAAATATATTCATGAAAATCTGTATGAAAGTAATTATTTCAAGAATTGTTTTACCTAGCAGCAAAAAAACCCTGTCGGTGTGCTCAGATTTTATACCACAGCAGGAAGGGACTGGCAAATTTCCAAGAAACCTCATTTATTACTTGATAGACAAGTAATTTAGGTAACTTCGTCATTTACGGACAAGGAAGTAAAAATTAAATTTTTCGACCTCTGACCTACATTGTCAACATTTTCTATAAATCCTTTATCTATGTATGGCCTATATATTACACTGTATGCATTTTACATTACACTGTATGCATTTTACGTTACACTGTATGCATTTTCTTATACCTTTCTTTGTTTGTATTTTCTTTATATTTTTTAGTTTCATGCCGGAACAACACTAATGTTTTTGTCTGGTTGTTCTTGTCATTTTTTGGGATTGGCAATTGATTTTTTAACTTATGCCCGCACAAATTCTGTGTACTGTCTCTAACAACGACGGCTTTCCTTATGAGTTATTATTTGACTGATTTTTTAAAAGAGTTGCCGAGAGTGTATAATGGGATCAGATTGCATTTACTAGAAATAAGATCTTGGTTAACTCTTTACCAAACAACAAAATTTTAGACTGGTCCAAATTGTAAACATTTGCAGACGACAAATTAAAGGTGGCCCAAATGATAAAATTTGTCATTGATAGGTTAGAAAACATTGTGAGAAAAGGAGAAAAAGCTGGTTACCAGCATTTTATCCTTTTCCCACAATGTTTTTCAAAAGGCATTTTGTTTAGGGTCATTAAAAGTCGTGATTTTGTGGTAAGCGGTTAACTCTTTACCAAACAACACAATTTGGGACTTGTCCAAATTCAAAGAACATGCAGACAATAATTTCAATGCCACATAATTGTGGCACAAACTGTGGCAGTTGTCTTTGGTTACCAGCATTTTCTCCTTTTCCCACAGTGTTTTCTAAAACCTCCTTCAGGGTCATTAAAATTTGGGATTGTGTGGTTAAGGGTCAATCCTTTACGGAACATTCCTTAGTTTCTTTGACCCTTAGAAAGACAGCTTCTTGAAAAGTATATGAAAAGGAGCAAAATATTGTTAATAGCATTTATCCTATTCTTGCGATATTTTCTGTCCTTTCAAATTCAAACCCCTTACTTTGAACTACATTTAGTTTGGTGTCTGCAATTGCATTCAATATGGAAATATGGAAAATTCTAAAAAATTTGCATCTGGTTAGAGGTAACGCTTTCCCAAACATCAGAATTAACCCTTTCCCAAACAAGCGCTGGTTTTCACGTGTCTGCAGTACAAGTCTTTTGAAAACACTGTGGGAAAAGGAGAAATTGCTCGTAACGAGCAATTTCTCCTTTTCCCACAGTGTTTTCTCCCCTTTTTGATAACTTTCTGCCATTTTCATCAAATTTGAAATTGTCGTCTGCAAACTCTTTCAATTTGGACCGGTCCAACATTTGTTGTTTGGGAAAAGGTTAATGAACCTTCCTCATTGAAGTCAACTGCAGACAACAAATTTTAAATTGGTATAAGTGAGAAGTAATTCTCCACTATGGAAGAAAACATTGTGGGTGAAAAGGAGAAAATGCTGGTAAACCAGTATTTTCCCCTTTTTCGCACTATTCAAGAGCATAATGCCTCAATGTTTTCAAGAGTGTAATGCCTCAGGGCTTTTAACCCTTTACCAGATGGCAAAATTTTAGCCTTGTCCAAATTGAAAGGATTTGCAGACGAAAATTTAAGTTTGGTTCTTATAGTGCAGTTTTCTCTTTATAGAATAGAAAACATTTTAGGAAAAGGAGAAAATGCTCGTAGTCAGCATTTTCTCCTTTCCTACAATGTTTTCAAAAGGCTGCTTACCCAGGATCGGTAAAAGGCGGCATTTTCCGGCAAAGGATTAAAAGATAAATGGTAAAGATAAATGCACTCTACTAGGTATATCAATGCTTCCATGACAAGCGTGATGGCACATATTTTTTTTACCTATATTGTTGACCCTTTACCTAACAATCCAGAGTTTTAGCAATCACAAAGTAAACATTGTGGGAAAAGGAGAAAATGCTGGTAGCTGTTGTTTTCTCTTTTTCACTCAATGTTTTCCACTGTACCAAATACAAATGCCATCATTTTAGCCACACTTGGCATGTTGTCTGAAAATGTTTTGACTGCAGAGTACTTGTCATTTGGTACAGAATTAACAAAATTAAATAAAAAATCAGTCAATTTCTGTTTGTTTAGAGAACAGGTTAACCCTTTCCCAAACAAGCCCTGGTTTTCACGTGTCTACAGTACAAGTCTTTTGAAAACACTGTGGGAAAAGGAGAAATTGCTCGTAACGAGCAATTTCTCCTTTACCCGCAGTGTTTTCTACCCTTTTTGATAACTTTCTGCCATTTTCATCAAATTTGAAATTGTTGTCTGCAAACTCTTTCAATTTGGACCAGTCCAAAATTTGTCGTTTGGGAAAGGGTTAAACTGATTTTATATTCACAGTGCGTTAATGATACCGTAACCTTTACATAATCAGTTTGAACTGGTAATATAGTGACTCAAAGTGCAGTGCTTAAATACTTGTATTGCTGTTTGGTCTGAGGATTTAAGCTCTGCACAGCCAGTGCTCTTGGAGCTTTTGGGACAAGCATGGAAGGCCTAAATCTATGATATTTATTTGAGCCATGCTCTGGCAAAAGGGGGCTTAATGTATCTCCTTGATGCGTGGTACCAAGCAAGTACTCATAGTATTATGGATCCATAAAATCCAGTTTTATCTAGCAACCAAATGAATCATGAGGTACACCAGTCCCTTGTCATGCAGAAAACTGACCAATAGCATAAAGTTTCGGCCCAGGTCCTGGATGGATACTTTTTGCAAATGCATTAAGTCCCCTTTTCAGAGAGTGTGGCATATTTGTATTATTGTATGTCATTTAACTCTTTACTACACAATCCTGAGTTTTAACGACCCAGAGAAAGAAGCCTTTTGAAAAGATTGTGAGAAAAGGAGAAAATGCTGGTAACCAGCATTTTCTCCCTTTTCCCACAATGTTTTCTACCCTTCCCAAAACAAGTTTTAATTTTTCATTTGAGTTTATTATGTCGTCTGCAAATGCTTTCAATTTGGACCAGTCTAAAATTTTGTCGTGTGGTAAAGAGTTAAACCACTACTGCTCAAACATTTTATTCTTGACCTAAAAAAAAAAACACAATAAAAGTCAAAGACACAAAAGATGAAATATTGTTATGAAAATTAAAATGAAGGTATGCAAAATGTAGTTTTATCTGATGGAAAAGATAACTCAGGAAAAGTAGCATTAGCGCCAAATAAGCCATTAATACTTCCACACAATCCCGACTTTTAACGACCTTGGGAAAGGAGCCTTTTGAAAACATTGTGGGAAAAGGAGAAAATGCTGGTAACCAGCATTTTCTCCATTTCCCACAATATTTTCTACCCTATCAAAGAAGACTTGCACCATTGAGCCACATTGAAATTGTTGCCTAAAAATGCTTTCAATTTGGACAAGGCTAAAATTTTGTCGTCTGGAAAAGGGTTAATACTTCCACATAATTCCTTCCAAAATAAAACAAGAAATAAAATAAGAGGGCCATGATGGCTATGGATGGCTCACTTGAGCCTTTGTACTTTTTGAGGTTATACATGTGTATACAGGCTTTATGTAAATACAAGATAAGTTCTAAGCAAGTTTCATGACATTTGGGCAAAAAGTGGTGCATGTAGACTGCACATATTGCTTTTGTGGATTTGAGCTAGTGACCTATAAGTCATGCTCTGTGACAACGTGTTTATTAATACATTTGCAGAAAGTGTAGACTCGGGTCAGCCTGCCTAGTCCACACAGACTGAACTGGATCAATACTTGATCAATATTGGTCAGTTTTCAGCATGTCAAATGACAATTCTACGTCATGATTCAGCCATTTGCTAGACAAAATGGATTTTATGGATCCACAATTATGTGATAATTTGCTTGGTATACTGCATTATGGAGATGCATTAAACCCCCTTTTTGGAGAGCATGGCTCATATTTATGTATTTGCATCTTTGCAACCATAGATGTGCTTTGCACAAGTAACTTATGTAGCTTTTGCCAACAGTTTAGTCAACATTTTTTTTTTTTCAAAATTACTGACAGAGAGAAGTGGGATCATCTGCTGGGACTTGTGAAATGCGAGATAATCAGCTGCAAGAGTGATGGGGACATGGACTCATATGTTTTGAGGTATGCTTGAATCCCTAGGTTTATTTTAAGCGTAGAAAGTACCTTTCACAACGAAAGCTGCCTTTTCAGGCAGTGTAGGTCAAGATCAGATGGCACAAAACATGTAATCCGCTTTGCAGAAACATTCTTGATAAAAGCAGTCTAGCTACTGCCCTTATTTGGGTCATATCTATCTTATGAGTTAATGCTTTAGCAGATAATTCCATGTGGAAGAAGCATGTTGAACACATCATGGAGAAAACGCTGGTAATCAGCATTTTCTCCATTGTACAGAATGTTTTCTACCCCTTCAGACATAGAAATCATCATTGTGTTGATGGCAGATTCTTACAATTTGTACAATTCTTAAAGTTTGTCGTTTGGGAAAGGGCTAAAGGACATAAAGTCTGATAAGTTATTATCCCAGACCTATGTTGTTGGTATTTATCAGAATTGTTTCATAGATTGTATAAATATTACAGATGTCAGTCAATAAGACGTTACCAAAACTCTATTTAACCTTTTACCAAACAACAAAATTTCAGACTTGTCCAAATTGAAAGCATTTGCAGACGACAAAATAAATGTGACTCAAAAACTGAAATTTGTGTTGGAAAGGGTAGAAAACATTGTGGGAAAAGGAGAAAATGCTGGTTACCAGCATTTTCTCCTTTTCCCACAATGTTTTCAAAAGGCATCTTCCTGAGGGTCGTGAAAAGTCGGGATTGTGTAGTAAAGAGTTAAACTTCTGTTGAAAAATTTAAAATACCACAGCTACCCTGTTTCTGTCTTGCAGTGAAAGTAGTATGTTTGTGACAAAGAGGAGATTCATACTCAAGACCTGTGGCACAACAACCCTGCTGCTGGCTATTGAACCTCTACTGAAGCTGGTCAAGGAGGAATGTGGATTTGATACAGTTGCAGTATGTTTAAAATTTAGATTAGTTACATTGATTGATTGATTGATTGACTGATTATATGGTGTTAAACGCTGTTTTCAACATTATTTCAGTTATATCGTGGCAGCCAGTGCACCTATCCATGCTTTCCTGGAGTTTCTTTACCTGTACTACGCACAATATTCTTTCCAAGCCACTGGCTGCATTCCCACATAACCATCGTCGAAACAATGGTCATGGGAGAGAGAGGAATGAATCCTGTCCCAAGGATCATCAATCCTCAGAAAGAAATTGGCTGAGCCGGGGATTGAACCAGCAACCTCCTGTTCTCAAGTCCTGTACACTACCGACTGAGCTACCAGGGCTTGGCAGTCGCATTGATTGACTCATTACTACACAGTCCTGAGTTCTAACACCCCTGAGGTAGAAGGCATTTGAAAACATTGTGGGAAATGTAGAGCATGCTGGTAACTAGGATTTTCTCCTTGGCCAGCAATGTTTTTTCAACCTGTCAAAGACAGTTTCAATCATTTGAGTAACATTTCATTTGTCGTCTGTAAATGCTTTCAATTTGGACAGGCTTACAATTTTGTTGTTAGTTAAAGAGTTTATCTTTTACCCAACAATCTTATACTTTTATGACTGAAACGAGGAAGGCTTTTTCTCCTTTTCCTACAATTTTTTTCTACCTTTTAAGGACATATTCCATCATTTGAGTCACATTATAATTTGCTGTCGACAAATGCTTTCAGTTTTGATGAGTATAGAATTTTTTCGTCTGGTGAAGAAAAGAGGATTATGATAATGAAGTGAAAACCACACTAAACTCTGATGCATAGAGCAATGAATATTATGAGACATTTTCTGTCTATGGTAAAGTTCCAGTCATTGATTTTTAACTCTTTACCACACAATCCCGACTTTTAACGACCCTGAGAAAGAAGCCTTTTGAAAACATTGAGGGAAAAGGAGAAAATGCTGGTAATCAGCATTTTCTCCTTTTCCTGCAATGTTTTCTACCCTTTCCAAAACAAATTTCATTTTTTTAAGCCACATTTATTTTTTCGTCTGCAAATGCTTTCAACATGGGCCAGTCTAAAATTTTGTCGTGTGGGAAAGAGTTAAAGCAATTTGTCTTTATATCTAGCAATTTGGTTGACTGTTTGTTTGGGAGGTGTTGAATGCCTTTATCCACAATGCTCCTCAGTGCTTCACCCTTGCTTTCCAGGACATATTTTATTCCCGAAAGAACTTCAAGCGTCCAGACAAGCAGCATGGCATTCACCAGTGTTTTCAGTCAGAAGTAGATCATCTTGATACCCTGTTTAAAAGTAAGTTTTTGAAATGACATTTAAATTTTTACACATTATTTGTTTATCCATTCATTTAACCCTTTCCCAAACAAGCCCTGGTTTTCACGTGTCTGCAGTACAAGTCTTTTGAAAACACTGGGGGGAAAAGGAGAAATTGCTCGTAACGAACAATTTCTCCTTTTCTCACAGTGTTTTCTACCCTTTTTGAGACCTTTCTGCCATTTTCATCAAATTTAAAATTGTCGTCTGCAAACTCTTTCAATTTGGACCAGTCCAAAATTTGTCGTTTGGGAAAGAGTTAAAGGTCCTGAAATGGTCAAATGTAAACAGTGTGGGAGTTTATGTTCATTTAAGTTTAAATCACACCATTTAAAGAAAATATTTAACCCATTACCAGACGACAAAATTTTAGCCTTGACCAAATTGAAAGCATTTGCAGACGACAATTTCAGTGTGGCTCAAATGGTGCGATTTTTCTTTGATAGGATAGAAAATATTGTGGAAAAAGGAGAAAATGCTGGTTACCAGCATTTTCTCCTTTTCCCACAATGTTTTCAAAAGGCTTCTTTCCCAGGGGCGTTAAAAGGCGGCATTGTACGGTAAAGGGTTAAAGTAAATTTTAAAACTGGGTCAAAAGTTGCCAAGTTGCTAAGTTGCTATATCCTTTTTTTTTTTACATTTTACCTGGATTTAAAATTCATTTTTCTGCCAGCAACTAACAATTTGACCAATGGTACAGTAATAAATTGTCATCGTCACACTAATTTCTGTACTTTTAGATAGTATGATTTAAATTCAGATGCATTTAAACACACACATTGTTTACTTTTGGCCACATTTGGGCCTTCAAAAAATAACAAGAATTTCCTCCATTTTTGAAATTTTACTGAGTCCCAAGGTCTGCCTACCAAATCCCAGGTTTGAAATTAATCCATTCCTAGTTTTAAAAATGCAAGGCAACAGTTGGTTCCCATAAGCACTGCCTTGCGAGTATCTTCAGAATTTTGTAACAGATAACCAGGGCCTGCATTCATCAACATTCTCAACCCCTAACACTTTACCGGCAATCCCGAGTTTTAATGCACCTGACAAAGAAGCCTTTTGGAAACAATATGGGAAAAGGAGAAAATGCTGGTCATTAGCATTTTCTCCTTTTCTCACAATGTTTTCTACCCCGTCCTTTTCCCTAAATGTTTTCTACCCTGTCAAAGATAAATTCTTTCATTTTGGTAACATTTAATTTGTCTTTTTGCAAATGCTTTCAATTTGGCCAAGTCTACATTTCTGTGGTGTGGCACGGACTTAAAGCTCCGAATAAACCCAAAAGCCATTTTCAGTCTAGAAAGAGGACCAAAACTGCAATTTCATGGTAGCTTTTGTCTACAGTGTTAAGTAAAGCGGACAGTTTATATCAAAGATCAGACTGCACATTTTGGGCTGTCTGATCTTTATCTAAACTGTCTGCAAAGGCAACTATAGTACTATAAGGAGCTTTGAGGCTAATAACATATGAAAGATGACCTAAAACTGTAAATACCTGAAATAGGAATCATTCTTGAATGAGCAAGGATACAACAAATTATGTACTTTCTTTCAGACGGGGCTGCATACAATTTAGGGAGGATGAATGGCGATTGTTGGTATCTATACACATTGGATGATGTGGGCGTGTCCCAACCTGATCAAACTATTGAAATATCCTTTGAAGTATTATCAACTGCATATGACGATTTTGTCATGCAGCAGACCAGTTTCAAAAGTATTATGGCAGCAGGAGATATTGCTCTGTGTGTTGTATAACCTTTTGCCAAAATGTTTTCAAATTGATTAACTCTTTACCACACAATCCCGACTTTTAACGACCCTGAAAAAGACAGCCTTTTAAAGACATTGTGGGAAAAGGAGAAAATGCTGGTAACCAGCTTTTCTCCTATTCCCACAATGTCTTCCACCCTTTCTAAAACAAACTTCAGTTTTTCAGTGACACTTATTTTGTTGTCTGCACATGCTTTCAATTTTGACTATGCTGAAATTTTGTCGTTTCGTAAAGGGTTTATTGGTTTTAAAGTCAGCTGCTGGAAGTTTGTTTCAAAAGATAATGGGATAATATTTTTCAGTATGTTTAACCCTGTACCATAAAATCCTGAGTTTTAACAACCCTGAACAAAAAGGCTTTTGAAAATATTGTGGAAATCAGCATTTTCTCATTTTCCCCACAATGTTTTTTATCCTATCAAAGACAGAAGTGTTCTTTAGAGCTACATTTAATTTGTCATCTGCAAATACTTTCAATCTGATCAAGTCCAAAATCTGTCATTTGGTAAAGAATTACCAGCATGTTCTCCTTTTCCAACAATGTTTTCAGATGGCTTCTTTCTCAGGCACATTTAAAGTCGGTTTTGTGTGGTAAAGGGTTAAACTCTGTATGGGTCAGAGGGAAATCACCCATGTTTACTCATAACACAAGTCTTAAGTATTTATCTCCCTTGACCATTGTACAATATTGTTGTTATATGGATGGTGTTGTATTTGTGCACTTTCAAGTTTTCTGGGTAGAAAACTTTCAGTTGTCCGTCAAAATGAATTATTTCGTTTCAGTTATGCTTCTACAGAGTTTTCCCTGGGCTTTCCTTTTCCGTTTGTTACTTTG
Organism: Tridacna gigas; assembly: GCA_945859785.2. Lineage (NCBI taxonomy): Eukaryota > Metazoa > Mollusca > Bivalvia > Cardiida > Cardiidae > Tridacna > Tridacna gigas. Next base: position 6,979,323 of record OX244031.2, on the reverse strand, counting down.
CACCTTGGAATTTTATCTCCGATGATTTTCTACCTGCAGACCTCCTTTTCTGCCTTCTGTGTTGTGTTCATGTATACCCTTATGTTTTTTAACTCTAATTGTTTAAAAAAAAAGAGAGGTTTTTGTCAAAGTTGCAGATTGCGATTTCATTTTAGGAGGTAAAATTACTTAAATCCAGTATCAGTTTTATGTAGTATTTAACCTTAACAGTATACACTTACTGATGTGGGATCTTTGTCCAGAAAAAATGAAAATTTTTACCAAAGAGGTTAGCAAAAATGGAGTTGAAGCTACGAAGGTTAGTACAGAGAGAGAGAGAGAGAGAGAGAGAGAGAGAGAAATAGAGATGTTAAACAATGAAGATCTATATTATGAGGATGTCATATGGGTAACATGTCCATGTAACACAGGGTACAGAACTTGAGAACAGGAGGTCGCTGGTTTGATCTCCCGGCTTGGCCAATTTCTTTCCGAGGATTGATGATAGTCATTGCAACAGGATTCATTCCTCTCTCACCGCTGACCATTGTTTCGACCATGGTTATGTGGGAAAGCAGCCAGTGGTTTGGAAAGAATATTGTGCGGAGTACTGGTAAAAGAAACTCCAGGAAAGCATGGATAGGTGCACTGGCAGCAGCGATATAACTGAAATAATGTTGAAAACGGCGTTAAACCCCATACAATCAACAATCAATCCATGTAACACATAAGGCAGACGATACTTGTCCATTCCTGCTCTGTATGTGGTCTGACCATAGATGGCACCTATAAGAACTTGTCTTTCCATAGAAATCTGGCATAAACATTCTGTAAATGATGTAGTGTCAGCAGTTTTCAAAACAGGAATATTGCTGATGACGAGGAACTGCTTCTTTTCAATCTTTGGTTGTAAAGATGTCAATTGAAGGATACAAAAAGTTGAGCTCGTACAGAATAAATTTACTTTTGTCTTGATATGGCAGCAAATATTATTACCCACAACATAGATTTTAGTTTAGATATAATGTTTAAGAATGGGATTACCAGAATTTTTTTTTTTTTTTTATGAATTATAAAAACCTTGCATCTTTCAACAGAAATCTGGTATAGACATGTTGATTCCAGAGGCTGTTATTGATGATGTGTTGTTTGAACCTTGTGGGTACTCGATGAATGGGCTTATGAAGGATGTAAGTAGTTTATTTGTTTGTTTGTTTGTTCTTTTGTTTGTTTTAACTTTTTACCAGACCTCAAAATTTTACACTTGACCATAGTGTAAATATTGGTGGAGGACAAATACCACTCAAATGAAGATTCTTGCCTATATAATGGTACAAAACATTGCGGGAAAAGAGAAAATGCTGGTTACCAGCATTTTCTGATATTCCCACAATGTTTTCAAAAGCTTCCTGTTTCAGGATCATGAGACTGTTTGGTTAAAGGGATAATTCATTTATAAGCAGTTGCTCGTTTTCTCACAATCTTTTCCAAAGTTAAGGTACCATACAAACAGAATGAGCCATGACCTGGGAAAAGGGATTTTAATGCATCTCGGTGATGCTATACCAAGCAAGTGATTACATAATTATAGAACAGTATAATCGGTTTTGTCTAACCACGAACTGCATTATGAGCTGGAGTGGTCCCTTGACATGCATAAAATTGACTTATTGCAAAAAGGTTTGGACCGACACTGACCTTGGTCGATACTTTTTGCAGATGCATTAAACCCCTTCTTTACAGAGCATGGTTTAGATCACATGGTGTGTGTTACAGAAAACGTTTGTGAAATTGTGTGTTTTACTTGGCCAATACATCACCACACCTGAACTGAACTGTAGCCATGTGAGTTTTAAGAGTAATATGCCCCAGGAGTCATACAATAGGCTAAACAAGGAAGACACAGATTTCTTTCATTATACCAGAATAGAAAACATTTTTGGAAAAGGAGAATTATGCTTGTTACAAGCAATTGCTTTTTTTCCTCGAAAGTTTACCAAAGTTAACCCTTAAAGCGTCTTTCATGACTACAATTGCATTTATGGCCAGTGTAGATCAAGATCAGGCTGCACAAAATGTGCAGCCTGATCTTTGATCTACACTGTCAATTTTGCTGAATCACTGTAGAAAAAAGCAACCATGAAATTGCAATTATTTGGGTTGTATTTCTAGGATGAAAATGTCTGACAGGTTTATTGGGCACTCTAAGGGTTAAAGACCAAGAACAAAATACATATATATTTCATTCTTAGCTCTAAGAGCACCAAATAAACTGAATAAACATTTTCAGTCTGGAAATGATTTAAATAATGGCAGTTTCAAGGCTACTCTTCGGCGCTCTAAGGGTTAAAGACCAAGAACAAAATACATATATATTTCATTCTTAACTCTAAGAACGCCGAATAAACTGAATAAACATTTTCAGTCTAGAAATGACTTAAATAATTTAAGTTTCAATGTTACTCTTGTTCAGAATAAATCTCCAAAGCAGACTGTGTAGATCAAAGATCAGACTGCACATTGTCTGCAGTCTGATCATTGATCTACACTGGCTGCATAGGCAACTATAGTTGTGAAAGGCGCATTACAGGTTAATGAAATTGCTGTTTTACAGGGTCAGTACATTACCATCCATGTGACACCTGAACCAAACTGTAGCTACGTGAGTTTTGAGAGTAATGTACCCGAGGAGTCATACAATAGACTCATCAACAGGGTTCTCAACACTTTCCGACCTGGCAAATTTTTGATGACCATCTTTGCTAACAAGGTAAATGCCTTTTTTATTACTTGTGTTGCAGCTCTAATGTAAATAGAGAATAGATGGTTGGTGTCTTGATTGGGAAAGTTTTTCAGGCAAGGTGTGGGAATTTTATCTGGTGAGCCAAAGGTGAATCAGATAGAATTACAGAGCTGATTTCAATAAACTTGATCGAACCAAGACACCAACCGTCTGTTCTATTTATCCTGTCGCTCATTTATAACCCCATTTGAGACTTAATTAAATATTTTGCTTGAAGTATTGTGCATGAGATTTTTTCACTATGGGAAAAAAAATTAAGAACAGCGTAAAGCATTCTTATACTGGGTATGCAGCTGCAGTAATGACATTATTGATTATGTCATGAACGTAACATTTACTGGAACAAAATGTTATGTTGAATAAGACGGGCCAAGCCCCGTAGCTCAGTTGGTAGCGTACAGGACTTGAGAACAGGAGGTTGCTGGTTCGATTCCCAGCTTGGCCAATTTCTTTCCGAGGATTGATGATAGTCCTTGCGACAGGATTCATTCTTCTCTCACCGCTGACCATTGTTTGGACGATGGTTATGTGGGAAAGCAGCCAGTGGCTTGGAAAGAATATTGTGCTGAGTACTGGTAAAAAGAAACTCCAGGAAAGCATGGATAGGTGCACTGGCCGCCATGATATAACTGAAATAATGTTGAAAATGGCGTTAAACACCTTGCAATGAATCGAATAAGACGGATGTTTCTGTTTTTAGTGTTTTGACATGTGAAATAACGAAAACATGTTCACATGTTGAGACAACTTAAAGATATTTCAAAGTCAGCATCAATTTTTTCCACATTCACTTATTGAGATGCTTACATAAAAGAAGTCCCTGTTGACTCCTACGGTCACATGACCAACTGACAGATCGGGTCAAAATTATTGTAAGTGACAGAATAAGAGAGAAAGGTAGAAAATCACAACAACTTTTATGGTACCTAAATTTAACTCTTTCTGCACTAAATGTAAAAACCTGTCCTCTTTCTATGGCTAAAAATACAGTTTACTGAAACATAGATGGAAGTAGATCAAAATCAGACTGCAGAGAATGTGAAATCTGATCTTACAGTCTGGACTGTGAGATATATTTAGGGATATTTTGACCGAAAATGAGTTTTATACTGCAATGATTGGGCTTTATCAACTGTCTGTTTTATTGCTGTCATCTGAGCCCAGTAGCACAGTGGACAGAGTGCAGGACTTGAGACCAGGGCTTGCTGGTTTGCTTCCCCAACTTTACCAACTTGTCTCGGATGATAGATGATAGTCATTGCAACAGGATTCATCGTTTCAGCGATAGTTAAGTGGGGAAGAAGCCAGTGGCTTCAGAAGAATAAAATGCAAAGTACTGGTACAAGAAACTCTAGGAAAGCATGGATAGGTGCAGTGGCTGCTGTGCTATAACTGAAATAATGTTAAAAACAGTGTTGAACACCAGGAAAACAAACCAAGGAACCCTTTGATGAATAAGTTTGTGTCTTCACTACTGTGAGAAAGATGCACTTGAAAATTTGTTTAAAGACAGATCCAGTCATTTCAGTTACATTAAGTCTGTCATCTGCAAATGTTTTCAAAATGAATGAGTCTAAAATCTTGTTAAAAGTTAATAACGGTATTGGTGCTAAACCCTTACCACACAATACTGATTTTTAACCAGCCTGAAGAAGAAAGCTTTGGAAAACATAGTGGGAAAAGGAGAAAATGCTGGCACCCAGCATTTTCTCCTTTTCCCACAATGCTTTTTACCTCTTCAAAGACAGAAATTATTTTTTGAGATACACTGAATTTGTGGTCTGCAAATGGTTTCAATTTGTTTGAGTCTAAAATTTCATTGTTTGGTAAAGAGTAAATGCCAGCTTATACTGTATATATTTTTTTTCAGGATTCTACGGCCAACAACTGTCACAAGGAATTGGATCGATTTGTTGACGAGACCCACTACAATCGTGTCGACTACCAGTTTTGTCAGTTCAAGAACTACAATCTCACCTTCGCTTTCTTCACTCGCCCCATCATCTAGGGATTTGTTAACAGAGGTGACTTCCTCTGTTTCCATGGCAACAGGGTCAAGGTCAATGCCAAATCCTCTTTGTATAGTACTCAAATGGATGTAAGGGAGAAGTCTTCATTTACCAAAAATATTGAAAACACAAAAGAAAATTTCAACCAAATTTGTATTGAAGACCCCAATAGTCCTGACCCAGAGTGTATGACCTTTGACCCTTGTAAGCTGTGCACCAGAGGACCCTCTGTTTGTTTTGGGATGACCCCTTTTGTTCCCTTTATTTACTTATACTTGTTAGCTTTGCTGTTAGAGGTTATAATCATGGTTGTTATTCATATTGTATTTATGTGGAAGTCTCACAAATCTAGGAAAAAATTTAGGAACTGTCTATTCAAAATTTCCATGAAAATTAGGTAAATGGTCAATTAGAAATATACTGATAGAAAATTTTCAGAGATTGGTATTAAGATTATTATGAGTAATTTTGGGTATTATTTTTATCACCGATTGTGTTTTTTAGTTTTGTTGTTGAGTTGTTGCTGTTTTTCATTGTGTTTCAGGTTTGAAAAAGTAGTCCCTGCAGTTTTCAAAAAGTAGTCCCAGTATTCCCAGGTATCAGTTTCATTTCCCAGAGCCCAAGTTGTGTGATATTAACTAATTTCCAAACAACAAAATTTCAGTCTGGCCCAAATTGAATACATCACATCCACAGGCAGCAAATTAAAAAATTTTCAAATAATGATATTTGACTGAATTTTGGTAGAAAACATTGTCAGGAAAGGAGACAATGCTGGTTACCAGCATTTTCTTCTTTTCACACAATGTTTTCAAAACCGGTATTCCTCTGGATTATTGAAACACAGGATTGGGTGGTATAGGATATAAACACTGGGCTTGTTATGAGGAGATCTGGAGTTAAAGCCCTTTGCATATTCAAATTTTTGACCAATTACAGCATTTCAGTGCATTCAAATCTTTCCTACTACTGCATATCAAATTGACTCTGTTTAAGCTGGACAGCAGCTTGTAACTTGAAAGAATGTTGTTTTTAAGACTAGTAAAGAAAACTGGTGAATAAATAAACAGGTACACTGGTCAACCAAACATACCTTTTGAAAATTACATGTTGCACAAAATTAGCAAACTTAACCTTTCTGCCTCTGTTCTTTTTTTCCAAGCTGCTCTTGATTCCTGGTCTGTTTAAAATTTACTTACCAATTGTCTTAATTCTGCTTGTCTGTTGTAACTTTTTAGTAGACATGCTTATTTTGAAATCATTTAATGAGTGGCTCAAACTATAGATGGGTAGAAAATCAGCATTTTTCTTTCCCCCCCTTCCCCCCCCCCCCCCCCCCAATTTTTATATTTTTAGCTCACCTGAGCACAAATTGCTCAAGGTGAACTTTAGTGATCATGCTTTGTCTGTCATGTAACATTGGGCATGGGTTGTGCACTGTCATCTTTTACCTTATGTACACACTAGAGGCTACATTTTCAGTCCAATACTTATGAAACTTGGTTAGAATGTTTGTCTTGATATTATCTCAGAAGATATAAACATATATGGAATTGTCTTGCACAGGGCTAAAATGCTATTTCCAATAAGGTATTTCCCTTCGGCGCAGTGATTTGAACAGGGTTAAAATACCCGTTGGTGTTTGAAGTGCTATTTGTTGATTATTAGAATAAAAAACTGCCTCAAATATATTTATCTTTGGTGCATTGATATACTGGTGTTATTTATTTACTTTTTCTTGGGAAAATCCAAAATGGTAGTTACCAGGTTATGTCTAGAAGATGTATAAAAGATGTATATTAACTTATGTTAAGTGCATTTGCTGACAGTGTAGATCAAGTGCAGATATATATACATTTGAGCAATCTCTGTGAAAAGTGGGCTTATTGTATCTGCAAAAAGTATCGACTCATGTCAGCCTTTGCGGACTACATGGGCCAAAACATTTTGCGATTGGTCATTCTTCTAAATACCAAAGGACCATTCTACCTCATGATTCAGTCTGTTATTAGACAAAATGGATTTTATGAATACTTAATTATATGATGACTAACTTGGTATCGTGCTTCACGGAGATACATCAAGCCCCCTTTTGCCAGAGCATGGCTCATGTTAATTTGCCAAGTATTCTGTACTGTGAGTCAAGTAAATTCATAAGTATTATCTGTCAGAAGATAATTGCGCTATGGTTGAGTATGATTATTATTCTAAATTACTTGTTATTTGTTTCAGTGTAAAATGTTATGCTTGTCAGTGAGTATCTCAACTTTGTCTCAGAGTTATATTTGCCTAGTCTGTCTGCCAAAAGAAAGGGCATTAAGTTTGTAAAAATGACTTCAAAGTGTTCAGAACTTACAAGACAATCAGTCTGCACTAGTTACACAAGCACTCTCATCAATAATATTTATGACTTTCCTGTTGCCATCATACATGTACTTGTGCTTCTGCTTCTTTAAAGTATTAATACAAATGAGCCATGCTCTAGCAAAAGAAGGTTAATGCATCTCTGTGATACGTTATACCAAGCAAGTCATCACATATCTGTGGATCCATAAAATCCATTTTCTATAACAGTCAACTGGATCTGGGGTTAGACTGGTCCTTTGACAGGCAGAAAATTGCAGATGCATTAAGCCCCCTTTTTTTTAAAGAGCATGACTCAGATTATTTCGTACATGTGGAATGAATGAACTAATAGTCATCATTTTCCCACTTTGCTTTATTAACCCTTTCAGCGCCATGGGCGAAAACTTGGTCTTTTGCGGATGGCATAGATCAAGATCAGACTGCACAGAATGTGCAGTCTGATCTTTGATCTATGCCATCCGATTGTGTTTTCAAGCCTATGAAGTAAAGATCTTTCTCAGTTTCAATGGATGGCATTTTAAGCCATTGGAAGATAACAGGTTTATATATTTGGCGCCGAAAGAGTTAAAAATCATAAAAAAAATCTGTTCTCATTGACAAGGGAAAAGGCATTAAGGTTCTATATTTGTGTATGAGTTTACATATTACAACTCTATCCATGGTATCTACTTTTACAGGGTTCCCCATCATACATGTACTTATTTGCTTTGTACAAACATGTTCTTTAATTGCTGAGCATGGCCTAACTCTACAAAACAATAGAATTTTAGACTTTACTATCTCTAAAGCATGTGGAAATGACAAATAATTCCTTGCTGAGATGGTGGGATGGTGGGAACTATCTTTCAAAGAGAGAAAACATTGTAGGAAAAGGAGAAAATGCTGCTTAACAGCATTTTCTCCTTTTCCCACAATGTTTTCAAAAGTCTCTTTCCTCAAGGTCGTTGAAAGACGGGATTGTCTGAAAAAGGGTTAACTGATAGTGATGAATTGAATGGCAGATAGTCCTCAACTTTCCTTCAGTAGAATTTGTTTAAAACATTGTGAAAAAAAGAGCAGTTGTGTGTAACAAGCAATTTCTCCTTTTACCCATGTTTTTTTTTTTTAAATGGAATTCAAGTGTCTCGTTTTTTTTCTCATAGTAGTAGACTAAAGTAGGTCTCAAATAAGCCTGCTTGGAAATTTATAAGATTTTCCAATTCATTAAAGTAAAACCCCTCTAGTAAGACCATCTGTGGTAGTTTTGAAATTTGGTCTTGTTGGCGGGGTGGTCTGATTTCCGGGTTTCCATCGTGAATAGTGGTCATAATTTCGAAATAGAGGGGTGCTCGTATTTCAGGGTTTGTGATCATTGATCATTAAGAAAGAAAAAAATCAGTTGTGACAAAAATGGGTCATAATGGTGGGTTACTCTGTAATCTTGGTGAGGTGAAGTTTTACTGTGTATTTTTGTATTATCTTGCCCACAACTATCACAAGGTTTGCATTTGGAAAGAAAACTGAGATGGCTTGACTTTTTTACCTCGTATAGAAATTAGAAATGTGAAATAGAGGGAACCAGAACCAAACTAAGGTTTAATAGTTTGATGCAATCAAAACATTGTGGCCAATGAAAACATTGTGGCCAATGAAAACATTGTGGCAACAGGAGAAATTGCTCAATATGAGCAATTTCTCCTGATGCCACAATGTTTTCAAAGGTGGTCTACGGCAAAATGAAAAAGAATTGTCAGTAGATGGTAAATAAGTCAAGAGAAAGGATTGTAAAGCTTGATTAGTTAAAATGGTGCATTTTGTTTGATAGTCCCCAATGGATATTTATAGCGTTGAAGGGATAAATAAATGAAACAAAACCTAGAAATGTCTGTCTTTTCTTCGCCTTCTTGTATCAATTATGTTGTTTTATGACTAGCTTTATATTTGTCATTGCACATATGTGAGCCCCATAACAGTTTTATGGATTTTTGGCTCGTTTGTTTTCGAAAAGAACTTGTAGGTATTGTCATGGCCCTGTCGTCAACTGGGTCGCCGTCGTTATGCAAAAACTTCGACATCTTAAAATATCTGTCATTACTAAAGGTACTTACTTCAAACTCGGGACAAAGGTACTTACTTCAAACTCGGGACTAGTTGTTAACTATAAAAAGAGGAACCTATACGATAGGAGCAGGTAGTTATCAAATATTTTTGACACAGTTAAGCTTCTTTTTCGACGTAGAATTTTCACCGAAAATCAGTCTATTTATAAAAGCAACTACAGCCGAGCGTTGGCACCAGGTTTTAGGAAAATTGCCCCCCGCCCCTCCCCCGGAAATGTGACCCCTAAAAAGTGTCCCCTGAAAACCTGTCCCCCTAGGAAAACTGCGCCCCCCCCCCCCCCCTGAAAACTGCCCCGCCCACGCTGTGTATTGTTTGTTTTACAAACCGGAAAAAGTATTTTGGCTCATCTACAAGCCCCATCAGGCAGTGATGGCAAGTTCTATTAAAAAAAAAAAAGATTGTCAAAGATATCCGGTTATATTCACAATGCATTTTTAAATATTCACAGTACAGTTTGAAGCGCAAAATTAGTTACAGTAAATATTTAAAAGCAATCAGTTACCTTTAATAGGATTAAACCTTTCAAAGGGAATCTTAATGTCCCGAGAAATGTGCATTCATGTGGAATAAATTCAATCAATGAAAATGAAATGCATTAAAATTATAATCAACAACATCAGCTTCAGTATTGCAATGTAAAAAAAATTTCCGGGGGCAGTTTTCCAGTGGGCAGTTTTCAGGGAGCGGGGTGGGGGTGGGGGGCGGCGGCAGTTTTCAGGGAGCAGTTTTTTTTTTTTTTTTGGGGGGGGGGGGCGCAGTTTTCCAGGGGGCAGTTTTCCTGATAATTTGGCACCAACATTTGATGCTCTTCTTTAAAACAAGCGAGCATTCTAGCCTATTTCTGCTTTTTACATTGAAAACAAATATAAGATCACAATTCCATCATAATATTTTAGTCACTTTAAAACCAGCCCCTGCTTGTGGGAGGATTAATATTTGTCATTCCAAAGTTTTTTGTCAACTTTATCTAGATTCAACCTCTCATCCCCTGGACATGAAATCCTGTTCTACGGTGTACGTTGAATTGTACAAGCGAGTCACGGCTCTGACGCGCTAGTCTGCTTCTGGTAAATGGATTGATTGTATGGTATTTTATAGCCGTTTTTCAACAATATTTCAGTTATATGGCGACCAGTGCACCCATCCATGCCTTCCTGGAGTTTCTTTTACCAGTACTATTCACGGTATTCCCAAGCTGCCGGCGTCATTCCCACAACCGTCGTCGAAACGAGCAGTCGAGAGAGGAATGAATCCTGTCGCAATTACTATCATCAATCCTCGGAAAGGAAACCGCATATTAATAGACTTTAAAAAGGCTTTGACTCGGTTTATCGTAATGCGTTTTTGTTAAAACTGTTCAAATTGGGGATAAACGGCAAAATGCTCAGGATCATTCGTTCAATGTATGCAACTGTAAAGGCCAGCGTGAAGTTTAAGGGAAAATTAACAGATTTTTTCGACATTATGGTGGGTTTGAAACAAGGAGATTCTATGTGAACTATTTTGTTCTCGCGCTTCATCGATGACTTAGAACTTTATTTACAGAATAAAATCGATAGCGGACTTACACTAGATGATATTACAGTGATATTATTTGGTATTATTCGAAGCTCGGCGTTCTGCATTTTCCTTGGACGCCGGGATCGCTGCCCTAGTGTGAGAGGGGTTTTACGAGTATACGTACCCCTTTTTCAACAGTATTTTTGTTACATGCCGAGGTGCGCGCAGTACGATCGCAAGCATCGCCACAGCAACGCAGTTGCATCGCCAATAGACGCGTTGGGATCGTCTAGAACGCCGAGCGACGGCGCGCACTTTGAGCATGCACAAAACAAACGCCGTCGCTCGGCGTTCTGGGTCCGTATTCACCAACCATTCTTAAGAACGTTCTTTGTCTTGTTCTCCAGAATTTTCTACATCTAAAAGTAACACAACTCCTGATTGGCTAAACCATTTGGTTTAGCCAATCAGGAGTTGTGTTACTTTCAAATGTTGAAAATCTTGGAGAATAAGATGAAGAATATTCTTAAGAATGGTTGGTGATTACGGACCCTGATAAGAGCCCAGTAGGATCAGCGTAAGGTCTAGCAGCGCAGTAAGGTCTACAACACCTAGCCGGCGCGCACAGAGGTCGCAGTTTGAACGCTGTGGTTGTCGGTGGTGCTTGCACGGAGATTGTACTGGGCGTATACGGTGCGTCAACGGCGCTTAAACGGATTTCACTGCGCTCTTACAACGACTGTTCGGAACTGCCAAGGCGATCATTTCGCTTCCAAGGCGTTTCTGTTGCGTGCATGGGTTTTTGCCTGACGAAAACGAACATGCCGGTATATCAGACGAAGTGTGCAAACAATCACTGCACCATGACTAATGTACGCCGGCCAAAACTTTGACATTTTACAATGTCTCTGTTATTACTGAAAATATTTACTTCATACCCGGACAAGTTATTATCTATCAAAAGCGGAACTCATACAACTAGGGCAGATAACCACCAAAGTATTATGACACGGTTATGTCCCTTCTTCGACTCAGGATTTTCACTGAAAATTACAAGCGTTGGCACCCGCATGCGATGCTTTTATTTTGTCCTGCATTTTCCCCATTTCCTTTTGCGGGCATAGCATTATTCTTTATGGACTTTTTGAGAGCAAAAGCAAATATCACAACTGATGTATACAGTTTGTATAGACAGTGCAAACGAACGTCATGAACACGCCGTCAGCGTAGTTTGGGCGCTTTGAGAGTGCTCTGAACGTCCAAGGCACGCAGCTTTAGCAGCATGAATGTGGGGTGCACGCAGTCGAAACGCTGCGAGAGTGCAGAGAATCACCAAGAGCAACTCCGTAGGAATGAGATAATACGCCATGGGAGCCCCGTAGAAACGCCCTGGCCGCGGTGAGAACGCCGTGACATACCCATCTTCGGGAAAAATATCCGATTTTCCTGCGATCTCAATGCGCTTTTCGAAATTAACTACATCGAGCCAACGCGTTGAAAACGACGTATAGTGTGACAGGGCTTAAGTTTAACCTTTACCAACCATCCCCGAATTTTGACGACTCTAAAATATAAGACTTTTGAAAACATTACGGGAAAAGGGGAAAATGCTGATGACCAGCATTTTCTCCTCTTCCCAAACTGTTTCTGCCCTTTACAAAGCAACGCCATCTCTAGAGCTAGGTTCAATGCCGTCTGAAAAAGTTTTCAATATGGCAAGTCAAAAATTTTGTCGTTTAGTTAAGAGTAAACACACGTGAAGCCTCGAATATTTGCATTTGGTCGGCTCGTCTTACGAGGACCTGACATATTAAATGTACCAGAAGCGATACAATTTCTTCTACAATCCGCCCACACATACACTCACGGGGTATTCTGTTACACTACTCTGATGTTATTAGATGTTTTCTTTTTTTCGGTGTAGCTGTATAACCTAGCTTTTGACCTACTTTTTGTTATCAGTCTCGAATGAATAAATGGTAATTTCTGATTGGCCAAAAATGTTGTCATGTTTATTCTGCGGGCTTCTGAACAAAATAGTTTCAATATTTACAATTCAGTACCTCTTACTCCGTCTATTTTTTTGTTGTTATTGTAAAAGAACAGAATGAGCAATTCCTTAACTTGCAACACAGTATATAACTATCTTCACATTCCAGTCTATAATATTCTTTGTCGAAATTCTATTAACTTTTTCTCCAAATCTCTTTGAATGTGGAACAGCCTAGTGTAATAATAGACTATCATTAACCCTTTACCAAACGACCCCAAGTGTTAACGACCCCAAGTAAGAGTAAGGCTTTTGAAAACCTTGTGGGAAAAGGAGAAAATGCTGGTAACCAGCATTTTCTCCCTTCCCCATAAAGCTTTCTGCCCTGTCAAAGGATTGTAGTTCATTTGACTCACTTACGAATTTGTCGTCTGCAGATGCTTTTAATTTGGAATAGCCGCGAATCTGTCGTTTGGTAAAGAGTTGAACTAAACGAAGGCAGAAAAAAAAGCCAAGAATTGACCGATGCCTGTAATTAGCAGTTAACTGAAATAATGTTGAAAACGGCCTTTAACACTAATCAATTAATCAATCACTCGATCGACCGACGGACGGACGGACCGATCGATCGATCGATCGATCAATCAATCAATCAATCATTTGGAAAGGTGCCCTCTGCCCGGCGAGTTACTTCATGTATGTTTCTGAACCGTCTGGGCCCTATAAGCCCCAGACAATTACTTAGTATTTCAGCCGTGCTCAGTGAAAAGCGGGTTTGATGCACCTGCTAAAGGTATCGACCCATGCCAGGCTGCGCAGGCTGATATGAGTCGAAACTTTCTGCCATTCGCCAATTTTCTTCATGTCCAAGGACCATTCACAATCTTGATTCAGTCGGTTGTTAGACAAAATGGATTTTATGGATCCATAATTAATGCGATATGTTGCTTGGTATAATGCATTACGGAGATGCATTAACTCTTTCCCAAACGACAAATTTTAGACTGGTCCAAATTGAAAGAGTTTGCAGACGACAATTTTAAATTTGATGAAAATGGCAGAAAGTTCTCAGAAAGGGTTGAAAACACTGTGGGAAAAGGAGAAATTGCTCATTACGAGCAATTTCTCCTTTTCTCACAGTGCTTTCAACAGACTTGTACTGCAGACACGTGAAAACCAGGGCTTGTTTGGGAAAGGGTTAAACGCCCATTTGCTAGACCGCGGCTCATTTTACATTGTCATTATTTCTGCAGTGTTCAGTATTTTGTATGATTCATTCATGAAGTAATAAATAAGAGTAAAAGTTAAACCATTTCCACTAAATCCGACTAAAAACTCGAGGAAGAGGGCTTTTGAATACATTGTGAGAAAAAGAAAAAAATGATGGTAACCAGCATTTTTTCTTTTTCCTACAATATCTCCACCCTATCAGAGAATTGCTGCTCGTCTGTACCATTTTCATAGCTGTCGTCAGCGGTTATTTTCAGTTTGGAAAGGTCAAAAAATTTTTGTTTGGGTAAAAGGGTCAGAGAAGAAATAAGCATTTGCTTCTTCTTGACGTTGGCAGTAGAAATGGGCTGCGTTTCAATAAACTGCTTAGGTTTACGCAAATTATTTGGTATTGTGTATACATACATACCTGCAGAACATAGCTTTCACTAAACTGCGTAGGCACCAAATTTGCGTACGCAGTTTAGGTAAGCAAGCAACAAGTCTCACTAAACTGCATAACTTTACGATCTGAGTAAATATTTGTATAACTCTATGCCAACTCGTACCTTTGCGTAAACCGGATCGTATGTTTGTATATACAGTCCCAAATAAGTTACTTAAATCTACGCAGTTTATTGAAAATCAGCCCTGCTCCTTACACGGAAGGAGACAGGGAAGAGTGGCAAGCACATTGAAATCAAAGCTACAACGAATCCATTCTATGTCCAGGAAGATGCGATTGCGTGATTTCTCTTAATCACTTTTACTCGGACATTATCAATTGAATGATGGAACCAAACAATATTATTCTTTGTGTATACCAGAAGCCCTTCGGCTTAATGGATTTTATCGACGTAGAAGATTGTTTCTTTTTGTGTTGTCCGACCGAATTGACCGAGGTTGCCTAGTGTAATACAGCCCACACCGTAGTCATATTGTGTCTCGTAGGTACATCTACATCGAGTTGCCATTAAAAAAATAAAGCGCATGCCCAGAGCTGTGCTGTTTGACGACGCATGCGCACAAGTGATGTTTGTCCATGGGCCGTCTTTACAGATATTCTCTGTTTGATTGCAGTTCTAAATTCCAAGACTATCTCTCTATCTGATTGGCTCAGGCAAAATGTGTCCGTCATTGACATAGAAATTCTTGCACTGTTTTTAATAGGATACGATTTAGAATGGTTGCTTGGTAAAAGGTTTGCTACACAGCGCATGCGTGATGTTATACTAGTATGCTCAGATGATATTCATGCGCCACACAACAAAAAATGATTGGAGGTCATCAGACCTCTCCAACAGTGGTGAGTTTAAAAGGCAGACTGCCTCAGAAATTGCTGCCTGACTCCATGCGTTTCTGCGAAATTGTTCTGATACACAGTCTGTTTCATCATGGTTTTATAAATAAACCGAAATCAAAAAACTGAAATAGGAAATAGGCATGTTTTGTTTTTATATGACGGATTTCAAAAAGGATTTGTTATATTGATTTGATTGCAAATGACCTTTCCAGTAGTTGTAATTTTTCATTAAACAAATAAAGCTACACACACACACACACACACACACACACACACACAAAGGAATTCGTTAAAAAAGAGAACACCGCGGGAAAAGATCACGCGACTTGAAAACGTGGGAAGAAGGTCACTTGTCTGTCATGTAATGCATAAGAGGTTTCTCCTTTTTACACAGCGGCAATCATACAATGCCTTACTTATTTGTTTACATGTACCAAAATATATTGAAATTAAAAGCAATAAGCTATTTGAAAACATTGATGCTGACCTCTCCCGGCTTCTTTTTTAACCCTTTACCACACAATCCCGACTTTTAACGACCCCGAAATAGAGGGCTTTTGAAAACATTGTAGGAAAAGGAGAAAATGCTGGTATCCAGCATTTTCTCCTTTTTCCACAATGTTTTCTACCCTATCAAAGACAGAAATT
Source organism: Tridacna gigas (assembly GCA_945859785.2). Classification (NCBI taxonomy): domain Eukaryota; kingdom Metazoa; phylum Mollusca; class Bivalvia; order Cardiida; family Cardiidae; genus Tridacna; species Tridacna gigas. The sequence continues at coordinate 6,963,415 of OX244031.2, read as the reverse complement.
GACATTTCAGGACCATTTCATTTGTCGTCTGCAAATGCTTTGAATTTGGTCCAGTTCAAAATTTTTTCGTTTGGTAAAGAGTTAAAGAAGCCAACTTGTTGAGTTCAGGCCCTAATCTGGTACCCTGCCGTACTACAAGAGTACGTCAGGCAAAGCGCAATAATGGCGGCCCCCGTTGGCAATATGGAGAGGAGACGGGATTTTGTTATTTCACATGATCACATCGGATCATAGGCTGATTTCAAAACAGATCGTTTGCAATAAAGTCATGGAAGTGAGTTTTTCTACATGTCATTCTTATTTAGCGAGAAAAACTACATATCAGAAATGCTTTAAGTATCCGAAATATCAATGGAACTATATAAAGTCCGAAAGCAGGGTTACTTTTAAAATGATTCATAGTCTAATTTATATTTAAACCATACCCCAACAGCACGTTTTAGATTCGGTAATGTATTTTTTGCACAAAATTGATCTCATTTTGTTAACTGATCAAACCGGATCACATGAAATTGGGGGAAACAGGGAAGCATGTAGGGATAGGCTTGAGGACACCTAGGAGGCCGCAATTATTGCGCTGTGCCCGATCCGATAACGCAGTGGTAGGGGCAGGTAATCCAGACTATTCAGGCCCATGCTTACCAGCCCATTCCTAATATCATTCTCATTAACTGAGTCGTGTTAAGTCGTGTTCAGGGTGTATTTCATATACTTCATTCATTGTGTTAGGGACATTTTTCTCGCACTATATTTTAACCCTTTACCAACAATCCCCAGTTTTAACGACCCTGAGGAAGAATCCTTTTGAAAACATTGTGGGAAAATGGAGAAAATGCTGGTAACCAGCATTTTCTCCTTTTTCCACAATGTTTTCTACCCTTCCCAAGGCCATTTTTCATTCTCGAGTCATGTTTATTTTGTCGTCTGCAAATTCTTTCAATTTGGACATGTCTTAAGTTTTGTAGTTTGGAAAACAGTTCTCAACGGGCTTGACTTAACCATTTAACCGTGATGGAAGAAGAATCTAGCCTATTGTCTACAATTACTCCTTCGCATACAGTTCTTCGACCAATACTTTTTTTTCTTCACATTATTTCAGTTTCTTTTTTTTCAATGTCTTTTTGGTTACATTTCATTCGATGGAATTGTATCATATTAAATGTATAATTGTACCTAACTTGACATTGAGTAGATACGATTTTTTTTCCTGTCTTGTGTGTTATTTTTATTCGTGTGCGACGCATGTATTTTTAGCCTGACACGACAAAAAAAAAATACATGTACATAATGTCAAATACGGCTCCAAATATGGATTGATTACGTATCTCACGCGCGAAATATGTACGTATCGATTTGCGATTTGATTGATCATATTTTTAAGCAATAATATTCATTCGTCATTCTTAAAAATGAAGTAACTGGCCACTAACACCATTATGTGTTTTTATTTTTGTCAACCGTTTTCGAATAAAATGTCAAATATTGCAAAATTCTGTTGTTGGAAGATGTATGTAGGTATATTGTACAAGATGTATAGAGCATATTTGTTTTTTTCGGCGAAAGATCGAAATTTATTTCATCGAGTGAACATCATCGGTAATATTTTCACTCGTGGCTGCTGCGCCACGAGTGAAAATATTACCGATGATGTTCATTCGATGAAATAAATTTCGATCTTTCACCGAAAAAAAAAACAAATATTCTATTTATTTCATGCTTCTAACGCCTTTTTTTTTTCTGTCGAGACTTCCATAAAAATCAGTACAAACTCCCCGTGGTCGGTATTCTCACTGGTCGTACCCGTGTAATATCGAAAAATATTTTCACCGCTATTTCTCGATATCCTACCGGAAAGCATGAAATAAAATTACGGTAGAGTAACTTTCCTGGTGTTTGTATTCACTTCTTGCAGCGTAAGGAAAGTTTTACATCTCGCTCGACCTTCGGTCTCGCTCGATTTCAAATTTTCTCATGCTGCTCAAATACAAGCACCAGGAAAGTTACAACATAACAGTCAGTATTTCCCGACATTTTTAACCCTTTCCCAAACGACAAATTTTGGACTGGTCCAAATTGAAAGAGTTTGCAGACGACAATTCTAAATTTGATGAAAATGGCAGAAAGGTCTCAAAAAGGGTAGAAAACACTGTGGGAAAAGGAGAAATTGCTCGTTACGAGCAATTTCTCCTTTTCCCACAGTATTTTCAAAAGACTTGTACTGCAGACAGGGCTTGTTTGGGAAAGGGTTAAAGATATTTCGACCAAAATTATGCAGTTGTGTTTATTATTTCAATCATTCGGGGCTCAAAAGGTTAGTGAAAGGCAAACCCTCGACTGCATCTAAATATACCTTTACTATTGGTAGCAGCATCACTGTCATTACTATAGATAAGATCCGTGGCTCGGCAAAAGGAGGTCTAATGCATCTCTGTGATGCACCATACCTAGCAAGTCATCACATAATTATGGATTCACAAAACATTTTGTCAAATAGCTGACTAAATCATGAGGGCAAATGATCTCTTGGCATGCAGAAAATTGACCAAATACCAGCAAGTTTCGATTTAGATCAGCCTGCGCGGACTGCACAGGCTGACCTGGGCCGATTGTTTCCGCAGATGCATTAATTCCCCCTTTTCACAGAGCATTGCTGAATTATAATAAACATGTGGACATCTTTAGAATAACAATATCATAGAAATAATGTGAACGAGGTATTATTTGTCTTTGTCCAAAGCTGGTCTTAAAGCCCTATTTATTGCTGTGACCTTGTCCAAAATCAAGGACACTTTGCCTTCTACTGCTTCTACCTTGTCCTCTAGAATCATCTGTCGATGTTTGATATAACTGACATACCCGTTAGTTTCATTTTGTACTTTTCCCATTTCAACAAGCGTCACTGATGCGTCCAGAAGTCGCCTTTGCGCAGCTTTGATTTCGCGTATATTATAAACTGCTTTTAGAAGTTTTTGGTGGTGGGACACGATCTTGGACGTGTTTCCTTTATTTTTCTTACATTTATACACAAACCATCCCGCCTTCATAACGTTAGCAGCTTCGTGTTTCAATCTTTTATCAAGATCAGCGTCTATTACAAAATCGTGAACATATTTCTCCGATCTGGACAGTTCCAATCTTCTTGCTAGAACAGCAACTACGAGAGCTGTACAACCAGCTCCCATCATGCCTGTCAAAACAGCTATGCCCCGCCCACAGTACGAAATAGGTACAAGGTCGCCGTAACCTACGGACAAGAATGTAACGGCTATCAGCCACATACAGTTTAGAAAACTAGCATGTACTTGGTCCCTGTGTCCGTCCACTCCATACATTTCACACAGTCGTAAAGCCCAACTTGATGATAACAAAGCCGCCACCATAATAACACTAAGCACATATTCCGGATATAACGTCATCAAAGATTTAAACACAAACCGGAAGTTGAAATGGATTCTATTTAAAGCGCCAAGACCTTGTGAGGACGCATCTTGGTAGAGCCTGCTGTGTAGCATTATTGCCCTGCATATCAAGTAGAACCGTAAAAACATCGGCAGAGACAAAACCACGTCTAGCGGGACAAGCATGGTGCGCGAGTGTTGTCCTTCGGCAACTGTTGCATTCCATGTGATAGTAAAGGCTCCGGGTATTGGATGGATGCTGCATAAAATTAACTCAGCGGCAATTTTGCATACACGGTGGGGTGTCAAAGCCAGTCGCAAATCATTTACTCCATTGTCGACGGTGAACAACTGTATATCGAGATAATGGTATAGACCTAGAAAAATCAGCAAAGCCACAGTGGAGGCAGTGATACACATTTTCAGTACACTTGACCATATTGACCGTCTGTCGAAAATTCCAGCGGCGGTCAGTTCCGTTTCAATGACCATAATTGCTATTCCAACTAAAGCCAAACATAATGCCACATCGGCGTTATTTTTCCTTTTTTGAAATAGTTCCTTTCTTGTAGCGAGCATTTTGCCAACGGTATCAAACCGAAACTTCCTGGAATAACGTGCAAGTGTCTTCTTGTTGTCGTCCTCCGAGCTGGCATTACTGTCCGAATATAATCTTCGCTTGCCATTTAAACCAACAAGAGGAATGTCGGGGTTTTCAATTAAGGTACTCATTGTTTGAACTTCTTATTAGCAACTTACGTCTTACACTGGTTTTTATTGCGACATCATGGTAAAGCGTTAAGTGAGTAATCCAAAGAAAGCATTTTATTTCTTTTTTGACCTCTTGCAGAAGTCTATAAAACCACCAGCATTATCACCTCTACACTGCCAAATAAGGAAATGGTGGTTAATCACATTACACAATTATCCAAAGACCAATCAACGTTTACTAACTCAATTATTTCTCTCGAAAATAAATCTTCCACTTGATACTGTCGTAAGATCTAGCAAAAAATGCCTCAATTAGCGTAGCTCTTCCAGAATGGCGGTAGGCGACTGTTTGACAATAATCCGTAACTGTGTTATGGCGTGTGACACAATGTTATTGTTTCAAGCAGACACTCGAGCAAGTGAGGCCATCTGGTCGATACAATATTGCACTCGTACAAATTATCTGCCTGTCACTTTCATCTTTCGGACATCTGAAAGTAAAAATGTATCCGTTGTTAGTTTTAACACTCTGTATTTAAACTCATTCAATGTGATTTTATACATCCATGTAAAATTTGTGAAATTACCTATACTTTTTTTTTTTTAACTCTTTACCAAGCAACACAATTTTAGATTTTTTTTCCAAGTTAAGAGCATTTTGCTGACGAGATGTTTTATGTGGCTCAAAAACGGAATTTGTAATTGAAAGGGGTAGAAAACATTAAGGAAAAAATGGTGGCATTCCAGGCAGGCTGACCTGAGTCAAAACTGTTTGCTATCGTTGAATTTTTCTGCTTGCCAAAGGACCACTCTAACTCATTATTCAGTCGGCCGTTAGGCAAAATTTATTTCACTTACTAAGTAATTACGTCCGAGTGACTTGCATAGTATAGTACAATGCATCGCGGAGTTGCATTTTACCCCTTTTTCCCAGAGTATGGCTCATTTTGTCTTGTTACCGAGAACTGCAATTGGAAAACATTGCAGCGGTAATTCTTACTGCCTGTTTGAGCAGAACTTTTGGAGAGCTCTTTTTGCCGGACCAATATGCTCATATTATAATGGATAAAATAATGTTCGTATTATCACTGCCAAGTCCCCGTAGCTCAGTCGGTAGCGTACAGGACTTTAGAACAGGAGGTCGCTGGTTCGATCCCCGGCTTGGCTAATTGCTTTCCGAGGATTGATAATAGTCATGGCTGACCATTGTTTCGACGATGGTTATGTGGGAAAGCAGCCAGTGGCTTGGAAAGAATATTATGCGGAGTACTGGTAAAAGAAACTCCAGGAAAGCATGGATAGGTGCACTGGCCGCCGTAATATAACTGAAATAATGTTGAAAACGGCGTTAAACACCATACAATCAATCAATTAATCAATGAATCGAATTATCAAGTGTTCGCAAAATCGATATTTCACAGTGGTATAACATGCTGAATCGTAAAACCGATAAAAAAAAAAAAGAATTAATGAGAGTGACGAAGCCAAAGGAGTTAAAATTTCAATGGTTTCGCTATTAATGAGGAATTCCCTGGGCACTGTGACGCTGTAAATTTTTTATTAACCCGTAACCCTTTACCACACAATCTCGACTTTTAACGACCCGGAGGAAGAGGGCTTTTGAAAACGTTGTTGGAAAAGGAGAAAATGCTGGTAACCAGCATTTTCTCCTTTTCCAACAATGTTTTTTTTTAAGCCTACCGAGGACAATTTTTTCATTTGACTCACCTTCAATATCATCTGCAAACGGTTTCAGTTTGGACCTGTTTGAAACTTTGTCGTCTGGTAAATGGCTAACTGCTTTAGAAGTGAAATGAAACTTTAAAGCCGACAGTTAAGTACCCAAATGTTACAATGTTATTTTAAAGTTGTTTTTTTTTAAGGGAAAAATATCACCTTATCTAACAGTGTAGATCCAAGATCAGACCACGTTCTATGCAGTCTGATCTTAATATATACTGTCCGCAAAAGGTCCGTGAGTCGCGCTTAGCGGTCTAAGGGTTAACTCTATGCCTCGTCAGTACAATTTCATTATGCTACTGCAAACAGCGTATACCCAAGATCAGACAGCACAGACGTAGCATGATATTTAATCTACACTGTACGATATTCTGTAAGATATCCTAACAAAAAGCAGCTTGTAAAGTGGGATATTTGGGTCTTTTTCATACACTGAAAAAAGTCATTTCGTTTATTCAGCGCCCTAAGAGTTTGTGTTATTGAACTTCGTGCGTTTACCGCTGTTCTGGGATTTCAGGTGATCTGATATGGTCTCTTGAGGTTTGGAAATTGAGCCATGCTCTGGCAAAATGGGGTATAATGCAACTCCGTAATCAATGCATTATACGGAGCAAGTCATCTCGGCCAATCAAACTGCTCGTCTTGGAATTTGGAATTCAAACTGACTTTAAAGTGACTTTTACATCCGACCCAAGATTTATTGAACCCTTTAGACCCGCAATGTTTCCGCTAACCAACTGAGCCGGTTTCTCCCCCTCCACCCCCATTCCATCCCCACAACCGACCAGACCCCCCCCCCCCCCCACCCCCAATCCCCACAATCCCCATGCCCAGACTCCGCTAAGGCTTCCGACTAATTTATATATTTCGCAAATACAAATTGATTTTCTTACCAACCTTTTTTTTTTATTTTTCGGCGTAGCTGAATGCGCTGGTTTTTGACTTAATTTTTGGTGCTGATAAAGAATGAATAGATAGTATTTTGCGATTGGTAAAAAATGTGCACATGTTTATTCGGCGGGCCCCTGCTGGCGTATTTGCTCACACATTTATGAAACCACTATTAATAAGCGTTGGTACTGCTAATCGATAACCCAGGGCCTTGCTTCATACAATGGCAAAATAATGTAGAAGATAATGATTCTTTTCTTGTGCTATTTGGAAATTTAATATTTTCATAAGCGTTACCCAATAACCCAATACTACTTTTCAACAAAATTAAGAACAGTGAGGAAAAAGAGGCAACTGCCCATGAGGTTACTTTTCATTATTTTACTTCACACTGCGCCACAAAAGAGTTTCAATATTCATATGCCAGTGTCTCTTACGCCGTCTATCTTTTTTTAAAGATATTTCTAGTTCTTTTTGAAAATAAAGTAAGAACAAAAAAGTTTCATAAGCCCCCTGACCTATATCCTACTTCAATCGTAACTGCTTTATTAGTCTTATATCAGTTCTTAACCCTTTCCCAAACAAGCCCTGGTTTTCACGTGTCTGCAGTACAAGTCTTTTGAAAACACTGTAGGAAAAGGATAAATTGCTCGTAACGAGCAATTTCTCCTTTTCCCACAGTGTTTTCTACCCTTTTAGATAACTTTCTGCCATTTTCACCAAATTCAAAATTGTCGTCTGCAAACTCTTTCAATTTGGACCAGTCCAAAATTTGTCGTTTGGGAAAGGGTTAATATAGTTTAAGACAGTAACACAGATTCTGATTGGCTAAACAAAATGGTATTGCCAATCAGAATTCATTTTACTTATTTTACTTTGAGAATTATATAGCAAATCAGAATTGCTAGTGAATACTGCCCCCGTATTTTTTCTGTGCAGAAAAATTTCGAATCTGTCTCTCCTGAGTTTTGTCGAGGTCCTCGAATGAAAGGAGGAAAACAAGCAGAGTCGTGCTCTGTGAATAGGGATTTTAATGCATCTGCAAAAAGTATCGACCCATGTCAGCCTGCGCAATCCGCGCAGGCTGGCATAGGTCGATACTTTTTGCTATATGTAAATTTTTTTGCATGTCCAAGGACATTCTACTTCCGTGATTCACTTGGTTGTAGACAAAGTGGATTGGATGGGTCTACAAGAACGCGATGTCATGTTTGGTATAATGCATCATGCATTAAACCCCCCTTTGCCAGAGTGCTGCTCAACTATCGTTGTTTATGCAACATGATCGAAACTTCGATACTCCAAATACGAGCAAAAAAAAAATACTGCGATGAGTCAGCTGACTCACCATTCCAGTGCACCTATCAATGCTTTCCTGATGTTTCTGTCACCAGGGTACTTTTCACGACACTATTTTCAGGCTTCTGGCTACGGAAAGGCGATGGCCCTAATGGTATTCCGTATCTGGCTCCTTCCTCACATCGGCGAACTTATATTCGGCGGTGGGAGAAGAATCAACCTGTCACAATGACTCACCCAATCCTCGGGCCGAGCCCCGGTGGTGCAGTCGGTAGCGTACAAGACTTGAGATGAGGAGGTCGCTGGTTCGAATTCCCATCTCCGAGGCTCGGCCAATTTCTTTCCGAGGTTTGATGATAGTCATTGCGACAGGATTCATTCCTCTCTGACCGATGATCAGTGTTTCGACGATTGCGTGAAAAAGCAGGCAGTGGCTTGAATAGCAGGGAAGAATATTGTGTGAAATACTGGTAAAAGAAACTCCAGGAAAGCATGGATAGGTGCACTGGCTGCCGCTATATAACTGAACTAATGTTGAAAACGGATTTAATCATCGCACAACCAATACAATCAATCAACAATCAAAGAAAAGAGTTTTTCCGAGCTGGGATTCCGTTGCACGTTCCCTTGATTACAGGCCCTGTAAGTTACTCACAGGGCTGCCGGGTATGGTATGATTTTTTTCCCCGATTCTTCTACAAAAGCTTTGATTGAAAACGTTCTTATACAAAGTCGTAATTCTTGCCTCTTGGGGCAAAAAGGCACATTGGTTGTTCTTATTACTTATTCGAGCCGTGCTTTCAATAAGCCGTGTCACAAACTAGTCTTAAATTTTGTTATAAGTCTAATTCTAAATTTAGAAACTGAAGCAACTTCTGATTAACCATTTGAACAATGCTCTGTGAAAAGGGTGCTTAATGCATCTGCAAAATACATCGATCCATGTCAGCCTGCGCAGTCCGCGCAGGCTGACATGGGTCGAAACGTTTTGCTTTTTGTAAATTTTCTGCATGTTAAAGGACCATTCTACATCCAGATCTAGTCGATTGCAAGCCTAAAAGGATTTAATAGATTTGTAATTATTGTATCACTTGCTTTGTATAATAAATCAGGGAGATGCATGAAAACGCCTTTTGCCAGGGTCTGGCTCATTTGGTTAAGCCAATTAGAAGTTGTGTTACTTCCAAATTCAGAAAACTCATAAGAATAAGAATATTCTTAAAAATGGTTGGTGAATGCGCACCCTGGATGCTTTCTTCAACAAACAAAATTTATAAACGTCACTCTGTATATGAAGACCAGCGACCTAATGAACAACGGGTAACGTTACACGAAAAACCTTACTAATTATATAAAAGTTATTTAAATATTTTATATAATCCGTTTACACTATTCATCATCGAACTTTCTTCTTGATCCACTCTCATGTCCGAGATTTCGAGGTTTTCGCAGCACTGTTTATATATATTTTATCTCGTCACGGTTTCTTTATTAGAAATAAAACATCGGTGTACCTGAAACCACAGGACAAAAAATCCATACAAACACAGAGTTCCCCTCGAGCACAAAAATGACCAAAACAGATATAGTCAGTGAGCCACAAAGAACTAGATATTTCCAGTTTCCTTTTTTCTTTTTCTGGTCAGATCTTCACGCTAAATATATGACAGTGTAGATCCAAGATCAGACTGCACGGAACGTGCAGTCTGATCTTGGATCTACACTGTCCACAAAAGCAAATTAGGATACATGTAACTGTGACGCTCGTGAACAGTGCGTGAAATTTCTTCTTGTAGAGTATACATGCCATAAAGCCCACCTGAATCAAACTGGTACTATTTCAATACTGAGATATGAAATTTATAAATCCAGCAACACAACAAAACGTTCTATCGATCCATCTACGTGGAGAGTGGATATATCTCACGCTGAAAGTCCTTGTCTATTCTCGCTATATAAGAGCGTTCAGCGTCATACTGCAATATCAGAGCTCCCCGTAAGAACTGCGTAGGAGCATTATAGGCTACAGGGAGAGCTGGTACCCAGTATTTTCTCCTTTGTCCCCATTGTTTTCTACTCCTCGACGGACAAAACAGTCGATGGTCATTAATATTTCATCAAAGACCGCATCCCTATGGACTTGCATAGATTTCCATCTGTACTTCTTAATTCCTTGTGGGTTAAAAACTGAAGCGATAGTTTTGAAACTTACATGAAATTAAAGCAAATAAATTTTACAGGGAAATATATATTTTCAAACTTAATACAATGTAAAATTATGTAAATATAGCTGTTAAAACAATGATCAAAAAAAGTTTTGTTTTTACACTGACATCAATGGCGACGTCGGCAAAATTTAGCGTAGAAATAACACAACTTTGTTTTAGAGAGCCGCAACTTTGATGTCAGGCGACTATTCCTAATAGAATATTAATGCGAACAGCTCTAGTAACCTTAATTTCAACCAGTGTAGTTTTCCTTGTGATCAAATGATCGGAAGCAGCGTAATTAAATTTCGTGCACACTGAAAAATACATGTAAGTCAATGAGAAATCGGAATTTGATGATCTCTTTATGGCCTCTAACAGTTTAGCTGCCACACTGGCCATCCGTGCGTCCATGGTTTCGTTTCGAAGTCTTTTCCTCACCATCATTAATTAGAATTCGACGAAATTGCCCGAAGAGAAGCTGCGCATATTATCAGAATTATGTTATTTTCATAGAACTTATCTGTCTTTGTCGAAGGTTCCGTTTAGTACTATTTTTCAGCACTCACTGAGTTCAATTCAGCAAAAACTTCATGAAAAGATTTCTGGAAAGAAGGTGCGAATATTTCGGGTATGTTCAGGGTCAATGATCATTTAATGGAGTTGTTACCCTTTAGATTTTAGAAATCATGAAGTGGAATTGGACACGGGAAGTTCGTCTCTCACTATTCGTTCGTCCATCCGTTTATCTCTAGACACACCGTTTTCCTGCTCCAACTCGAAAGCTTTTGACCCAGGAAATAAAAATTTACAGTGGTGCTTATTAGACCTACCACAGAGGGAACATTGGGTTACAAAGGTGAAATGTCAAGGTCAGAGGAGAACTCTGAATTACAGCCTATAAGGATAAATTACGTTTTTTTTTTGTTCTTTTCATTAAGTATAGATCAAGACCAGGGTCCGTGTTCTCCAAACCATTCTTAAGAACATTCTTAGACTTATTCTTCAGATTATTCCAAAATTGAAAGTAACACACCTTCTGATTGGCTAAACCAAATGGTTTAGCCAATCAGAAGTTGTTTTACTTTCAAACTTGCGTAATCTTGGAGAATAAGATACAGAACGTTCTCAAGAATGGTTGGTGAATACGGAACCAGACTTTACAAGATACGAAGTCGTTTTTTAGAACTTCAAAATCCCATTTTCTTTTTTTTAATACATTTCCTGATTATTAAGCCTTATCAAACCCTCTCAGTGCCGTAGGCGAAAATATAGGCTTTGCAGACGGATTAGATCAAGATCAGTGACTGTACAAAGGGTTCAGTCTGATCTTGGATCTATACCGTCCGATTTTATAGCCAAGCCAGTAGGATAAAAAATCTTCCTGGGTTTCGGTGGACTGGTTGTCAGCACGTTCTCCTTTTCCCACAATGCTTTCAAAAAGCCTTCTCCGTCAGGGTTGATAAAACTCGGAATTGTGCAGTAAAGGGGTAACAGTTAGGTATCAATATCTGGATCTATTATTCTTACTGAAAAATGTCCGTTGCATTTACATGGACTTAGCAGGCGAAACCTTCATATCCGTGTATTTTTTTCGAATGGATTTTACGCCACTTCCAACAATATTTCTGTATATTATTTCGACAGCTCACCTATTCGTGCCTTTCATGGGCTTCACTAGTCCTTTGCTAAGGCCCTGCAGTGCGTTAACACCCAGGCAGACGCTCCTGCGTGACCAGTGCAGCGATCGGAGATAGAGACCAGAAACTATTGAGCCCCACAGGACTCCCAAGGGTCACTTATCCCTTTACCACACAGTCACGACTTTGAACGACCCTGAGAAAAATAGAACTTTTAAAAACATTGTGGGAAAAGGAGAAAATGCTGGTTACCAACATTTTCTCGTTTTCCCACCATGTTTTCTACTCTTTTTCAAAAAGATTTCAATTTTGGAGTCACATTTATTTTGTCGTCTTACATTGCTTTCAATTTGGAGTAGTCTATCTTTTTCGTATAGTAAAGAGATAAATGCCATTAATGAATATCAGCGTGTTTTATTATTTTTTCTTTTATCTCATTATCATGGAATAACAATCTATATTGATGAAAAATCGATCGATACCTCCGTGGTCATTAGTGATCACCGCAACCCTGAGCCGAGAGGGACATTCAATAGTCTTTCCGGAAAGTCTGTATCAAGATCAAACTTCGCAGTACATGCAGCCTCTGATGTTGGATCTTCACTGTCAGATATACCATCTCTAACGATCTTTAAGAATGCGATATCTGCATGTATGTGATTTTTTTAGTAACGGAATATAATTATTTCATTTTCCTTCTAGAGCGCTAAAGAGTGACACTTCAACTGCTAAATGAATTAAATGAATTTCAAGCCGGCAGTAAAAGCCAAAATTTTCCGATTTTGAAGTTCTTTTCGTTGGGAAAAAAAAAACATCTCGTCGTATCGGACAGTGTGGATTCAAGACCAGACTGCACGTTCTGTGCAGTCTGGTCTTGATCTACACTGTCTGTAAAAGCTTTTTGAGTTGTGCATAGCAGTCAAAGTGTGGTTAATAATAGCTTTATGATTAATTTGTATCCTTCAGAGGTCTTCAAAGAGAACCAATGGCTTCTCAACTCCCATTCTCACCCTTTTAGCCCAAAGACGAAAACAGTAGTTTTTGAGGTGAGGTGCGAAGCATCCCAACCCAGATTTCCCATGTGGGAAATTGAACCTAAAAAATCTGATTCTGGGGTACCTAACATTTCAAAATCATTACCAGAAAAAATAGTACTGTTAAGAAAGCATTTCATTCACTTTGGCATCAAGGCATGACTAAAACGTTAACAATAGGGGAACTTACACGACTTGGACGATTAATATGTAAACAAATACACCACTATCATAACATAATAGTGTTAGAACAGACTACCATGAGGCATACGTAGGTATACGCATTTATGTATTAGTTCCACCAAATAGCGTCAAGAGGCGTCAACAAGTGCCATGGAAAGCTTAGAAGCATCATGAGAACTCTTGTGCTAATTTCTTTGTATATGATTGCTTTATTTGCCTAGATATTGCTTAACAATACTTCTCACGTCATTTCCTTTGACATTCTATTGAACCTCCCTCCTCCCACACAAAAAAGAGAAATTTGACAGTTTGCTCTGCGATTTATAGGAGAGATACCTCTCAGCTCTTTATATGTCTGCTTGCTTTTACTCAATTCTTTCTGGTAGCACTACGTGCTTATTATTTGGTACAATATTTAGATTTCAATTTGAGCAGGATTAAACGCACCCCACCTCAGCAGCGCTTTAAATGCTTTGATTGCTTACTGCACATATCACGATCAGAATGCACAGAACATGCTGTATGATTTTGGATCTTTACCATTTGCTTGTATCGTCAAGTATACGCGATTAAAATCTGAGTTTCAGTGGACTGTATTGCAAGCCATCAAAACAAGTCGAGTTTATAGATGGGTCTTGCTCTGACAAAAGGAGATTGAATGCATCTCTGTGATGCATTATACCAATTGATTGTATAGTGTTTAACGCCGTTTTCAACATTATTTCAGTTATATCACGGCGGCCAGTGCACCTATCCATGCTTTCCTGGAGTTTCTTTTACCAGTACTCCGCACAATATTCTTTCCAAGCCACTGGCTGCTTTCCCACATAACCATCGTCGTAATAATGGTCAGCGGTGAGAGAGGAATGAATCCTGTCGCGATGACTATCATCAGTCCTCGGAAAGAAACTGGCCAAGCCGGGGATCGAACCATCCTGTTCTCAAGTCCTGTACGCTACCGACTGAGCTACGGGGCTTGGCGCATTATACCAAACAGGCCATCATACATGTACGGATCCATAAAATCCATTCTGTCTAACAATCGGCTGGATCCCGAGGTGCACTGGTCCTTTGACATGCAGAAAAGTGACCGATAGCGAAAAGTTTCGACCCAGGTCAGCCTGCGCAGTCCGCGCAGGCTGACCTGGGTAGATACTTTTCTCAGATGCATTAAACCCCCTTTTTCATAGAGCATATATATTTGGCGCTTCCACAATGAAAGCACTTGCACATTTGTAAGGTCAGTCTAGAGAGCAACCAGAACTGCTGACGGATTATATTCCAAGGAAAAAAAATCGTTCATGGGACGCAAAAACGACATGTGATAAAAATATGAGCATGCTCTGTGAAAAGAAAATCGCAAGATTTGTGCGTTTACAGTGGGCCTGATTTATTTTTGTAAATTTACTCTGCAGTTCAATGATTAAAAGTTTCGAATGATATTCTCAATAATACGTAGCCATTGATTGTTCGTACCAATTTCTTGGTGCTCCTCTGTTTCATTTCACTGTATCATGAATTTTCGTCATATGATTATTCTTTACAAGGTGATATACCGACCCGAAATCTCGTAAACAAATACCATCGTGATGTTGAAATGGATTATTCGGAGCCGGCGACATTTTCTCTGACACAATTACAATTCCCTTGATAGAACCTTTAATAAATGGACTTTACATCAGAGCGAACGATAACGAGTTCGTGTGTTTGGTACCGGCGTACTGCCACCTGGCAGTTGCCTACATATACCAGGGTCCGGATTCACCAACCATACTTAAAGTTTGTTAAACCTTATCCTGCTAAAAAAGTTACATACAATTTTCAAGTCGGTAGTAAAAACCCAAATAATGCTATTTCAAACATATTTTTTTTCAAGAAAAATATCTCCTTATCGGACAGTGTAGATCAAAGATCAGACTGCACGTTATGTGCAGTCTGATCTTGATCTACACTGTCCGCAAAATGTCAGCGAGTCGTGCTTAGCAGCCTAAGGGTTAATAACATTCTTTGTCTAATTCTGGATTTAGAAAGTAACACAACTTCTGATTGGCTAAACTATTTGGTTTAGCCAATCAGAAGTTATGTTACTTTCAGATTTAGAAAATTGTTGAGGAGAAGACTAAGAACGCTCTTGAGAATGGTTGGTGAATACGGACCCAGGTGAAGCTTTCACAATCCGGAGTCCTCTGGATTCGATCCTCACTCGAAACACTTTTTTTTCACCCGAGTGTACTTGGACGAGACACTTCACAGACCCAGTCTAGTATACTGATGAAACCATGATTAACTGAGCTGTTGCCTTGATATAACTGAAATAATGTTGACGTAAAAAGCAACAAAATCAGTCAAAGACTTCATATACCGCACTGTTACAAATCACTTTTATGAAGCAATTATATTCTGACCCAATATATCTCAGCCATGCTCTGGCAAAAGGAGGCTCAATGCATCTCCGAGGAGCATATACAATGAAAGTTATTACATAAGTATGGATCTATAAAATCCATTTTGTCTGACAACCGACTGGAATCAGAGATGGAATGGTCCTTGGGCATGGAGAAAATTTTCAAATAGCAAAAAGTTTCGGCCCATGTCAGCCTGCGCGGACTGCGCAGGCTGACATGGGTCGAAATTTTTTGCAAATGCATTAAGCCCCCTTTTCCAAGAGCATAACCCATCTGCTTGGTACGTTTATCCCACAATATAATAGTTTATTACATTTTACACCATTTTAAAACAATATGAAGTGGGTTGTACATTTTGGTGCATTTTTTTGAACTCGCAACCCACCTACTATTAAAATATGACATGATGCAATTTTATTACAAAGCGGGTTATACAGAAATTTTAAAATATGTTTTTTTATTTGTAGTAACAACCCACTTTGTACATAAAATATTACATATTGCAGTTTTATTACAAAGTGGGTCGAAACACCACTTAAAATTGCTCACTGTAATATCGAGCGGATTCACAGCTGGCAATTTTGATTGATTGAATATACGGTGTCTGCCGCCGATTTCAACATATTTCAGTCGTATCACCGCGACTGCTAACATAGCCTTATGTCCTTGAATTTAGCAGCACTAGCTTCAGGATGCCTCTTTATATGTCTCTAATCTGAAATACTTTCTGCATTGTTACAAGTACTATCAACAAGAACTTAAAGTTGCATCGATTTTATTGGGATGGGCAACGTTAGTGAAATTCACTTGATCATAGACTTATGTCATTTTTGTTAAAATTTAATGAAGGAAGTTCTGGCGTTGGTGACCTAAGAGAATAAAGAAATCAGAGTTTCGTCGTAGGAATCGAATCTTGGTAAAGTGATAACTGCACATGGGACAATAGTGAAAACAACGGCGCGACATCGTGCTGGAATCTGCCAAGAGTCGGATCCAATGCAAATATCACACCCCCATCGAATAGTAGAATTCTAATTGTCACTACAATAGGGTAAATGGCATCATCTTCTTCGTTAATTATTGTCTTTTTTCCAGCGAATCTTTTCAAGTAAACCTTAAATGTTTGTGCACATATATTTGATATTCATTCCTTGTTTCTTTGACCACATTCCTCTGCAATCTCGATATCACTGACGTGCGATTCGGCGTTGACCTCTTGTGACCTAGATCGCTGCAATTTGATTTACCCGTTTGGAGTATTTCGACCCCATTTTCTTTGTCTATCTTAGTGATATGCAGGTGAAAGTCGTATTTAGTGGTAAGTATCGTGCGACATCCAAGGGCATTACGGAAATTATCAACAATGCTCCGACCTAACATCAGGGCTCGTATTCACGAACCATTCCTAAGAAAATTCATAGTCTTATTCTCCAGAATTTTCTAAATTTGAACGTTACACAACTTCTAATTGGCTAAACCATTTGGTTTAGCCAATCAGAAGTTGTGTTACTTTCAAATTTGGAAAATCTTCTAGAAAAAGAGCTAAAAATGTTTTAGGAAATGATTAAACCCTCTTACTAGGAAATTCAGAATTACAATTTTTTTCAGTCGTTATCTACGTAACCTCGAAACCACCAAGGGTAATATTCGGTAAGAAGCCACCAGAGTGACTACAGAACAAACCCGCCTTTGTCATCAGGCCTTGAGTGGTGTCCTTGAGCATAGGGCTTTCAAAATATCTTTTTAATACAGTATATCAAGTAAACAGTCACAGAATATTAATCCATTTTGTCTAAAAACGGCTGGATCAGACGGTTAGAGTCCTCTGATAGGCAGAAAAAATACCGATAGCAGAAAGTCTCGACCGTGGTCAGCCTGCGCAGACTTCTCAAGTTGGTATAGGTTGATACGTTTTGCAGATGCATTAAAATTTCTTTTCACAGAGTAAGGATAATATGTAGTGTAACGTGCAACGATCTGGTCACCCATCCAGGCACTAACTATAACCATGTTGGTTAACTTCCACGGAAGCACCAAACCGCATTGCTGTAAAAGCTAGCTCAACAGCAAAGCAGGTTTGGAGTGCTTATGTCTAACCTTTCTCCGTGCCATTACTCTCCTCTACGAGAAGCCTCGACACCGGGATTTATAAACAAATAAGCCTGGGGCATACACAACTGTAAGGCAACTGTGGTTCGGCTTTGTCATTCTCCCACGTGCGCCACCAAATGTAACGTCCAACGATCTGTTCACCCATCCAGGTACTAACTATAACCACGCTGCTTAACTTCCACGGAAACACCAAAGCGCATCGCTGTAAAAGCTAGCAGGTTTGAAGTGCCTATATATCTAACCTCTCTCCGTGATAAGAGTCATATGCACCCTTACCAGAAACAAAAAGGCTTTTCTCCAAATTGCAATTATTGGAATGGATCGCTTGATGCCCAAATATAAGTTCTATCAATATGGCCGATATACAGCATCTCTATCTTACGCCAGAACGAACAACAAGTCTGTATAATTATCTACATCGTCGCCTTGTACTCCTACAAGTGGTCAGTAACCTCATGGTGGGCATATCGTCTTCCTAAATTAGCTGATATATTAGACAATTCGCAACAAATCCTAAATATAAACCATCACGTATCTGGTACCACGGCACTGTGAAGGGCGATAGCATTCAGTTATAATTAACTATCTTCAATCGGCTAAATAAATCAAACCAGCAGTGTCTATATTCACCAACTATTCTGAATTGCATCTTTAGTTTATTTATTAATCAAGAAAGCAATACATTTTTTTGATTGGTTAAACCATTCGGTTTAGCCAATCAAAAAATGCGTTACCTTGACATTTAGAACATTTTTGAGAATTAGACGTAAAATGGAGAGTAAATTCTTTATTACAATTTCAAGTCTGTTCTCCCCGGTATGAAAATCTCATTGACTCGGATTATTCTGACCAAAGGTCAGATTGCACCAACTGAAAAAAGTAGCGGGTCAAATAAGAGATTTTTCTGTACTTTAAATCTACCAAAATGTTACTGGGGTGAAAAGACAGCAGACTATTGCACAGAATCGTACATCATCATTTGTAGCTTGCTAAGTACTCCTGCATTAGAGTACTGGCAAAAAGAAACTCCAGGAAAGCATGGATAAGTGCACTGGCCGCCGTGATATAACTGAAATGATGTTCAAAACGGCGTTAAACACAATACAATCAATCAATCAATCAATCAATCAATCAACTCCTGCATTAGACAGCCAGACCCCATTTAATTGTAAAACCAACTACTGTACTAATTAACTTTTATTTTTAGAAAAAGAAATTACGCCCTTGCAGTTGAATTGTGTCTGAAAGAAGGATTTCCTTGCATCAAGCAATTGAACATTTTCCAAGAATGTTGTCCATACTAAAAGAATGCAGAAAATGGCATTATCTTATCCTTAAAACGTTTGTCCTTCTTGTAATGTGTGTCTTTGGAATGAGTAAAAATCGCTTGATTGGTCAAGAGCTTAGCACAGGTCTTGCGTAAGCACACCGCTTTCCATACATTGGACTCCGGATTTAGAAAGTAACACAACTTCTGATTGGCTTAACCATTTGGTTTAGCCAATCAGAAGTTGTGTTACTTTCAACTTTATAAAATTCTTGAGGATAAGTCGAAGAATGTTCTTAAGAATGGTTGGTGAATACGGACCCAGAACTTAAAGGTCCGGCTCGGTCAAAGAGGTCTGTCCGAGAGTTTGAGAAAAACCAATGCGTCAGTCCTCGTGATATGTGTGTGATAACTCTCCAAGAATTCCGATGTAAACTTTCGTTCATACCTCTCCGTAACTCTACCTCATGGGGCGAAAATCCCCTCGTGCTATATCGACTTTCCCAAATTAGCCAACTTTTCTGGAAATGTTGCGAATCGCGCTTGTAACGCCTCGATAGATTTTGGCGTGAAACCTCACAGGGCATCCAATAATGAATGACGGGAAAATGTCTTTCTGGGGGATATACTAAACTATTGTGCTTTCAAAGCTACTTTTGACATGAAAATTAAAAAAAAAAAAAAAAAAATCGGATAATGCATTTCGAAGATCAGACTTCCCGTTCAGTACTGTCTGATGATTTGGATCTACAGCAAGTTTTTTTTTTTCCACGAATAGTACCTAAGTTGTGGTCAAGAAGGCTACATAAGGGTTTTTACTTTACTTAAAGGCAAAATATTAAGACAAGTCCAGTTCGAAATTATATCCAATAAACAGATAAATTGTGGTTCAAATAATCCGATTTATTTGTCTTTAAGAGGAAAAAAATCTTGTAGGACAAGGAAAAAATGCAGATTATCAGCATTTTTCTCCTTTTCCCAGTATCTCTTTTTCACCGAGATCGTTAAAATTCGGCGGATTGATTTGTAAAGGGCTAACACAGCGTCAAAAGTAATTTGTCATCTCAGAGTCAGTTGGGAGTAAGTGAAGTTGGTAATTTGATCTGAGAAAAGCAAGAGATAGACATAACATTGATGCTTTATTAGCTATGTGATTTCAGCTGAACGATTGGAAGCTTGTTTGTTTTCCAGTGCTGTTTTCAGTGTGTTTCTGTTATAAATGATCCTTGCCCAGTGAAAAGGGGATTTCAAACATCTGCAAAAAATATCGACCCATGTCAGCCTGCGCAGTCCGCGCAGGCTGACATGGATCGAAATTTTTTGCTATATGTCAATGGAACGTTCTACCTCCAGATCGAGTCGATTGCTGGACTAAATGAATTTTATGGATCCATGATTAAGTTATTTCTTTCTTGGTATAATTCACCAAAGAGATGCATTATGCTTCCTTTTGCCAGAGTATTGCACATGTTATAAAGGTACCAAAATACAGCCATCTATACACTCATGTCGTTCTTTTTTGTACCATAAGCGAGGCGCATAACAATTTTTCCAACCCACTGCAGAGAATGACATTTACATGTATGCTACCGTTTCTTTTACTTATCATTATTATCATCATTTTTATTGTTGTATCATTTTTAGCTCACCTGAGCACAAAGTGCTCAAGGTGAGCTTTTGTGATCGCCCAATGTCCGTCGTCCGTCGTGCGTCGTGCGTCGTCCGTCGTCCACAATTTCTTTAAACATCTTCTCCGCCTAAACCACTGGGCCAATCTTGATGAAACTTGGCAGGGATGTTCCTCAGGTGAAGCTCTACCAAAGTTGTTCAAGAGATTGAATTCCACCCATAACTCTGGTTGCCATGGCAACCAAAAGGAAAAAAATAGCAAAATCTTTAAAAATCTTCTTCTCTGAAACTAGAAGGCGTAGAGCTTTGATATTTGGTATGTAGCATCTCCTAGTGGACCTCTACCAAGGTTGTTCATATGATGTCCCTGGGGTCAAAACTGGCCCCGCCCCGGGGGTCACAAATTTCGAACATAGGAACAAAGAAGGAAAACTTTAAAGTTCTTCTTCTCTGAAACTGGAAGGCGTGGAGCTTTGATATTTGGCATGTAGCATCTCCTAGTGGACCTCTACCAAGTTTGTTCATCAATTGACCCGACAATTGGTCAGAAATTGGATTATGCACGTTGAGTGAATTTCGCCTATTGACTCAGGTGAGCGACCCACGGCCATCATGGCCCTCTTGTTATCATTGTTATCATCATTATTATCATTTATTGTTATCCATGTCACTGCCTTATTTACAACCGAGTCAAAGAAGCTTTCATGACGATGCATACACTTGTAAGAAATGAACTTCAGCGGTGAATAAAACCACGTATTTTGCTTATAGTATTGCCTCTATGAAACTCAGCTGATACTGTTTCAGAATTGTAATTAAACATTCGTCCAGGATTATTTCCTAATCCGTTCTTTCAGCAATGTTTCCAACTTGCTTGTGTTAGGGAGCAGCCAGTGACTTGAAAATGATTTTGTACGCCCTAAGACAGCTCCGAAACACCCGAACAGCGTCGACAGGCCTTGTTTTCCTGGGGGAGTGATAAATGTGAATTAAAGTAGTTCAGTACGAGTGACTTAATTAATCAAAGTAGTGAAAGTACTGACAGACTAGCGAATTTGATTGTTTGATTGATTGTATGGAGTTTATTAATCCTGTTTTCAACATTATTTCAGTTATGTAGCAGTGGCCAGTGCACATATCCATGCTTTCCTGGAGTTTCTTTTACCAGTACCCCGCACAATATTCTTTCCAAGCCACTGACTCCTTTCCCGCATAACCATCATCGAAACGTGAGCGAGAAATGAATCCTGTCGCAATGACTATCATCAATTCTCGGAAAGAAATTTGTTGAGGATCAAACCAGCGACCTCCTGTTCTCAAGTCCTGTATGCTAACGACTGAACTGCCGGTGCTATATGTGCTATTGATTAACTATAATCCAGTTTAAGTTTAACCCTTAACCTGCTAAAAATGTTAAATGAAACTTTCAAGCTGATGGTAAACACCTGAATATTGGTATTTCACAGTTACACTTTGGAGAAAATCTATCCTCTTATCGGACGATGTAGATCCAAGATCAGACTGCACACACTGTCTGCAACAGGTCATTGAGTCGCGGTAGTGCTGGTGAAAGAAACTCGAGGAAAACATGGACAGTTGCTCTGGCCGCCGCAATATCACTGAAATAATGTTGAAAACGGCGTTAAACACTATGCAGTCAATTAGTCAATATCTAATAGCACAAGATGTAGTTAACTATTTAACTCTCCTTACAAAACGAAAAATTTTACATCCGTCCAAATTCAAAGCTGTTGCAGACCATGAATCAAATGTGGCTGAACTGATGAAACATGATTCCAGAAGGGCAGAAAACAATGTGGGAAAAGGAGAAAATGATGGTTACCAGCATTTTCTCCTTTTCCCAAGATATTTACAAAGGGACCCTTCCCCAAATCGTTAAAACTTGAGATTGTTTGGTAAAAGGTTAATAGAATAACAGTTTAACATACGGTTCAACTGTACACAATGATCTAGATAATGAATGACTGAAGGAATGACAAGGGTTCCCTGTCCAGTGGGGATTTGCTACAAGTTAACCTAGGTGTATCTATTTATAGATTCATTCATAATACAGTTGTGTAGGAATAAGTGATTCTCTGCTTTGCAAAGGTCACTCAATTTACATATAAGCAAAGATCATGTACCTTATAAATGACATCTTGTTCAGTTTATTACTTTGTAAGACGACATGTTCAAATCGGAGAGGTAGAGATTTAGTGGTTTATGTCTAAATTGTCATGTATAATAGAATTAAAATTTCTAACAGAAAGAAATATTTTCTGTGTGGCAGTATTTGGCAACTGTGGGGTTTTGAATCTAGGTCAGTCTTGATGCCTATAGACTAGCTTCGCTAGTCAAAAATCGGTAATTTCACCGGTCGAAACCGCGTGAAATTATTAAACGTTAGTCCACCATTATTTCCCGATAAAGTACCTAAAAGCATAAAAAAAGAAGTGATAGATATGCTGGTTAAGTTCAATTTGAAAACTGCTGAAACTAACCCAAAAATGATTTATTTTTTCCCCCCTGATAATCCTAATGCGAAGGAAAAAAAAAAGCACACACTGACGACACCTTACACCACTTCCGGTAAACCCTAATCCTGCTTAACAAAGTTAAATAATTCGTTTAAGCCGATAGTCAAACCCCCGAATAATGTTATTTCTAATAACAAACGAGGTGCGATACATCACAATCGGTCACGAAAAGACGTCTAACAGCGAATTTTCGTCTGGATAAATGATGTCATTATGCACGCGCTTCTTACAACGACATCGCAAGAAACCATTTGGTCTTATGGTCCATCTGGGGGTCTGTTGTACACGCGATGTGTCTCGTCTCGAATTTTCTCGCGGTAAATGATGCCATTACGCACGCTTTGCGCAAACAAAATACAAATAAATTAGGTATCGTGTTTCATCTGGGATCCTCTTACACACGCTATATGACTCGTCGCAATTGTTTTTTCTGGCCAATGGATTTAAGCATATTTTGCGTTTAACTAAATCTACTAAAACCTCGATAAGCCGAAAAAAGAAAGATGGATGAATTAGTTGAGACAGCAAGCATATGATTACATAAGAAAATATCAGAACTTTAGAGTTCTCTACAAGTCAAGAGAATAAATACACGTGAGTCATGCTCTGTGATATTGGGGCTTAATTCATCTGCAAATAATATCGACCAGGTCAGCCTGTGCAGTCCGCGAATCTAAATGATAAATGATAATCTAAGTGAAATAGGAGCGATGTGCAGGAATTGAGTAAAAGTGGTCATTTAAATGAGTGCCAAAAGTACAATTAACGAATTCCCTTGGCTATATGGTGTTCTGAATAGAAAATAATAGAGCAATGCTCTGTAAAAGGGGAGTTTAATGCATCTGCGAAAGATATTGACCCAGGTCAGCCTGTCTACTCCGCGCAGGCTGACCTGGGCCAGAACCTTTGGCCTTTTTTTTTTTCAATTTTCTACATGGCAAAAGACAAGTTTACCTCATGATTCAGCCCGTTGTAAGACAAAATGAATTTTATGTATCCACAACTATAAGATGGATTGCTAGGTTCAATGCATCACGGGGATGCATTAAACCCCTTTACTCCAGAGCATGGCTCAATTATAAATGAGCCATGCTCTGGGAAAAGGAGGCTTAATGCAACTCCGTGATGCATTCTACAAATTAAGCTATCACATAATTATGGATCCCTAATAGCGTCTTTTTGTAACAATCGACTGAATCACAATGTAGACTGCTCCTCAGGCATACAGAAAATTGACCGATAGCGAAAAGTTTCGGCCCAGGTCAGCCTGCGCGGACTGCGCAGGCTGACCTGGGTCGATACTTTTCGCAGATGCATTAAGCCCCCTTTTGACAGAGCGTGGCTCAAATACATGAGATGTTAAACTACATATCATCGTGTTACCGTCGATTTATCAAATCATGACCGTTCCACGAATCACTTCAAATTAAGCAATATATTCGTATTATTTCGTGTTGGACGAACGGCGTCTGATTTCTATTTTGAATTATAAGTTGTACGAGGCACGAAATACTCGTGGTACTTACGAGAAAAAAAAAGACTGTTGCCTTATATTGTAAGATCGATCCATCATAAAATGGCTGAGGAAAATTAGCCAGTCAGACAAAGAACAATTATGAAAGGCACTTTCTTGCCCCCACGGGCATTCTTTTCAAGGAATTACGAGCAGACTCGTGACCTTGTGACCAGAATGTTAATTTGTGTATATAGTACAGTGTAGCGCTAAAAGGTCAGATAGATGCCAGTAAATCAAGCTAATAACTCAGCCATGATCTGGCAAAAGGGGGCTTAATGCATCTCCGTGATGCATGATACCAAGCAAGTAATCACATAATTATGGATCCATAAAATCCATTTTGTCTAATAACCAAACAACCGACTTGATCCTGAGAGAACGGTCCATGGACATGCAGAAAATTGTCCAAAAGCAAAAGGTTTCGACTCGGGTCAGCCTGCACAGGCATTCGGCATACCTCGGGTGATCCGGTGATCAAATCCCTCGGCTGTATCACGTAGCTTGATATGCACCTACATTCGGCATACCTCGCGTGATCCGGTGATCAAATCCCTCGGCTGTATCACGTAGCTTGATATGCACCTACATTCGGCATACCTCGGGTGATCCGGTGATCAAATCCCTCGGCTGTATCACGTAGCTTGATATGCACCTACATTCGGCATACCTCGGGTGATCCTGTGATCAAATCCCTCGGCTGTATCACGTAGCTTGATATGCACCTACATTCGGCATACCTCGGGTGATCCTGTGATCAAATCCCTCGGCTGTATCACGTAGCTTGATATGCACCTACACGGTACATTTCGCGCATCTCCGGAAGCACGCCCCTTTACCGTTATTGAAATTGTAAGGCTCCTCTTAAAAAAGAAAACATGAGTAAATTTTCTGTCGTTATCTTTCTAAGAATATTTCAGTCGGCAAACAGTTCGTACATTCAATTTTTAGCGTGGTTTATCAATTCCGTTGGGAGTTTTCATCGACAGATCGATAGTAGTGAATAACTTCACAGTGGTTGTTCATGTCGTTGCTAAGCGATCTACAGGGGCGCCGCCATATTTAAGGTCATGTGGTTGGTAGTTCAAAATACGAGGTTAGATGTAAGTACGGAATCGGCCGAGTTGTGACGAGTGCCTGCACAGGCTGACCTGGGTTAGTACTTTTTGCAGACGCATTTAACCCTTTACCACACAATCCCGACTTTTAACGACCCTGAGGAAGAAGGCTCTTGAAAACATTGTGGAAAAAGAGAAAATGCTGGTAACCAGCATTTTCTCCTTTTCCCACAATGTTTTCTACCCTTCCTACAAGAAATATCAATTTTTCAGTCACATTTATTTTGTCGTCTGCAAATGCTTTTAAGTTGGACCAGTCTACAATTTTGTCGTTTGGCAAAGAGTTAATCCCCTTTGCGCAGTGCATGGCTCTAATGTACTTACAAAGCGACCAACTAGCCACTAGCTTGAATTTCACTACAAGCATACTTGCCCTTGCCGGGTTAATGGTTATTTAGTTATTGCTGGTCTAACGAATTCCTGCTTCAACCTCTGTTTGCGGCTCTGGGTCAGTATTCACCGACCATTCTTAGAACAGTCTTTGTCTAATTCTCAAGAATTTTATAGATTTTAAAGTAACGCAACTCTGGATTGGCTGAACCAAATGGTTTAGCCAATAAGAAATTATGGTACGTTCAAATTTAGAAATTTATTCAGCATAAGACTAAGAATATTTTCCAAGAATGGTTGGTGTATACCGACCCTAGTCACGTGGACGTGTCCACAGGCAAGGTGCTGCAGATATCCAGGTCAGCACCAGTAAAACAGGGAAAGGACACATAAAAGTACGTTGACACACTGGGTCCGTGTTCACTAATCATTCTTGAAAACATTTTTAAGTCTTATTCTCATAAAGTTACACAACTTCTTGTCGGCTAAAGGAAATGGTTTAACCCATAAGTTGCTAAGCGCGACTCACTGACCTTTTGCGGACAGTATAGATCAAGATCAGACTGCACAGAACGTGCAGTCTGATCTTTGATCTACACTGTCCGACAAGGAGATATTTTTCTCCGAAACGTAAGTTTGAAAGAACATTAATTCGGGTTTTTAACATGGGCTTGGAAGTTTTATTTGTTATTCAGCAGGATACGGGTTAACCCTTTCCCAAACGACAAATTTTGGACTGGTCCAAATTGTAAGAGTTTGCAGACGACAATTTTAAATTTGATGAAAATGGCAGAAAGTTCTCAAAAAGGGTAGAAAACACTGTGGGAAAAGGAGAAATTGCTCGTTACGAGCAATTTCTCCTTTTCCCACAATGTTTTCAAAAGACTTGTACTGCAGACACGTGAAAACCAGGGCTTGTTTGGGAAAGGGTTAAACAATCAGAAGTTGTGGTACTTTGAATTAGGCTTTAGATGACATTAAGAATGGATGGTGGATACGGTCCTTGTCTCAAAAGTGAGACGTTCACGGCGGTTCATTCTCATATTTAGACATTCATTGTGCACCGTACCGTCTGAAGTCGTTCGCGAATTTTCGCGGAGAAAAGCTACAACGCTGTACTGACTTTCTGTTTCGTCAGTTTAATATGTACTGCAGCGAAATGCAGTTAATTTTCAGAGAAACTCGTGGCCAAGGATAAATTATTAAATGTTTAAATTATTAAATGTGTCATGACCTAAAGACTTTTGGAAGTCAATATATATAGCATGTAAATAGAAAAAAGAATTTTATCGTGTTTGGCAGCCATTTTGTGTCTGTCAAAAACTGAAATCGCATTCGGGAACAGTTATCTGTACTAAATACGGACCCTGATGTTACTGAAATACTTTTAGATGCAGCATACAAACATATCAGGTGGATGCAAGAATGACACTGTTTTATATATTTCAAACATGATCAATATTTTTCGCGCCGTATGTTGTTACAATTGTCCATTGTATACTGGAAAAATTGATCCACTTTTATTAGACAAACACGTGCTGTTGAAATTAGAATCGCAACTGAGCTAATGAAAAGTTATTTGACCCTGTTTATTGATTTAGAATCGCGTTCAGTGTCACCTTTACCCACCTACACTCGTTCTAAACTGGATAATGGTAATATTTTACGCTTGTGCCCTTATCCTGCAAAGTAAAAGAAATGAAACGTTCAAACCAGTAGTGTAAACCCAAACTTCCATATTGAAAGATGTCTCTGGAGGAAAGATATCTCCCTATCGGACAGCGTAGATCAAAGATCAGACTGCACGTTCTGTGCAGTCTGATCTTGATCTACGTTGTCCGCCAAAGGTCAGTGAGTCGCGTTTATCAGCCTCAGGGTTAATTAATTATTTCATCAAACGACAAAATTTTAGACTTGTCCAAACTGAAAGATTTTGAAGACGACATATTTAATTTTATTCAAATGGTCATATTTGCCTTTGGAAGAGTAGAAAACATTGTGGGAAAAGGAGAAAATGCTGGTTACCAACATTTTCTCCTTTTCCCACAATGTTTTCAAAAGTTTTTTTTCTAAAGGTCGTTAAGATTCGGGAGTGTATGGGAAAGGGCAAATTAAACATCCACAAACAATTCCGTGTTTTAAGGACCCTGGGGTCGAATGCTTTTGAAATCACTGTGGGAAAAGGAGACAATATCAGTGACCAGCATTTCTCCCTTTTCCCCAAAATGATTTCTACCCTTTCTAAGACAAAATTCATTATTTGAGGCATTAATTTGTCGTCTGCACATGCTTCCGAAATGGGCAAATATAAAATCTTGTCATCTTGTAAATAGTTAACTCTTAGAGTGTCAAACGAATGAGGCCCAGCCGGGTAGCTAAGTGGTGAGCGTTTTTGACCCGTGACCCGGTGGTTGCAGGTTCAATACCTTTTTTTGGCAAAGTTACTTTCTCGTGATTTTTCGCCTCTCACCTCTTATGCATGTGAGAAAAGCAGTCAGTGGCTTGGAAAGAAAATTAAATTGTGTCAATACTGGTGTGAGAAAGCCAGAAAACACATGCGTAGGTGCACTGATCGCCCTGATATGACCTAAGCTATTAAAACGGCCTTAAACTCCAAATAGAAAGTCAAATGAATGAAGCTAAACTTTCTTCTATTAGTAACAAGACATACCTTTCGAGAAAAGATAGACGGCGAAAGAAGTATCGAAAGTATAAATACTGAAACTCTTTTGTGGTTCAATATAAAAACATTAACAAAAAAAAAAAATGAATATTGGTGTCATAAATGTGTCCGCAAATAGGCCGGCAGGGGCCCGCCGAATAAACATGCCAACAATTTTGACCAATCACATATTGCTGTTTATTCATTCGAGTATACCAATACCAAGAGCAAAAGCTAGGGTATTCAGCTACTCCGAAAAGAAACAGAGAGACGCATATATTGGACTTTTCACTGCTGTTCTGTATGTTACTACATTAGTAGTATTTTCACAGAAAATATAATGAAACGTTAAATGAGCCATACCGCGGGGGAAATGGAGGTTTAATGTATATCCATGATCCATTAACCTTTTTCCAAACGACAAATTTTGGACTGGTCCAAATTGAAAGAGTTTGCAGACAACAATTTTAAATTTGATGAAAATGGCAGAAAGGTCTCAAAAAGGGTAGAAAACACTGTGGGGAAAAGGAGAAATTGCTCGTTACGAGCAATTTCTCCTTTTCCCACAGTGCTTTCAAAAGACTTGTACTGCAGACACGTGAAAACCAGGGCTTGTTTGGGAAAGGGTTAATCTAAGGCAGTCATCGCATTTTCATGGATCCATAAAATCCATTTTGTTCCACAACCGACTGTATCATGAAGTGAAGTTTTGCTTGGACTGGCAGAAAATTTATAAATAGCAAAAAGTTTCGACCCATGTCAGCCTGCGCAGTCCGCGCAGGCTGACGTGGGTCGAAACTTTTTGTAGATGCATTAAGCCCCTTTTTCACAGAGCATGACTCATTTATTAAATATTCTCATCAACTCTTATAATGCCAAGTAAACAAATCCGACTATCTCCGGGGTCCAAACGTATAGTTTCACTGCAAATAAAATCGTTTTTGGTCGAAGTAAAGCATCAGATTGCGGGCTGTGAAGATCCTAGATCAGACAGTGCGTTCTGTACGGTCTGATCTTTTTTCTACGCCGCTCGCAAATGCCAAATATGTCACCCATGGCCGAAAATGTAAAAAAAATCTGCAAGTAGCCTTAAATTTTCTATCAAAGGTCCAAATCCCCATTGACTTATATGTATTACCACGCTATTTTAGATGAGTTCCGGCGTAAATGATGAAGCTATAGTTATCAAACATATGACAAAAAAAAACCAAAGAATGATTTGGAATTGAAACGATTTTATTATATATTTTCATACTGGACACAAGGTAATATAATGTAATATGATGTAACACTGTTTGAAAGTAACTAACATTTTCGTCTGTTTTGAAAGCAACCACTGTCCGCAAAAGCCACATATGGCCCGCAACATGCGACATGAGACCTTCGGACATTTGCGTAAAGTGTCGCCTCGGAATGGCCTGCGCAGTCCGCGTAGGCTAATCTGAGACGGCACTTTACGACTACATAAGATTTGTTCATACAGTAGACTTTCATCAAACAGAAAATCACGCAAAAACGGGAAGTGTCGTTCCGATTAGTCACAGACTGCCCAGGCTGATCTGGGACGACACATTTTTACGCATATGTCCGAAGGCCCCTTTTCGTGTGTTGCACGCCATATGTCATCCACGTTGGAAAAAGCGTTAAACATACAGTCAGTGGCCATAAATATTTGATCAAAGTTCCAAATCCCCATTGACTTATACGAATTGCCACGTTACTTCTGATTCATTGTGGGTTAAATAATAAAGTTATTGTCATGAAATTTACATGAAAAAAGCACGTTGAAATTGAAAATGAAACTAATATTAGCCATGCTCTTTGCATCATCCCTCTGCAAAAAGTATCGATTCAGGTCAGCCTGCGGAGTCCATGCAGGCTAGCATTGGTCGAAACTGTTTGCGGTTGGTATTTTTTCTTCATGTTCAAGGACCACCGTACCTCCATAAGATGGATTCTATGGATCTATGGCCAAGTGACGATTTGCTTGGTATTATGCATCGCGGATATTTGTAATAAAATTTTCAGCTTCGCTTTATTAACACTTAAGCTGCTGAATAAATGAAACGCAAATTTCTACTCAATACTAAAAGGCCAAACATTGCGGTTTCAAAGTTGATTTCACCGGAAATAAAATTCCGTATCGGACAGTGTAGATCAAAGATCAGACTGCACGTTATGTGCAGTCTGATCTTGATCTACACTGTCCGCAAAAGGTCAGTGGGTCGCGATAAGCAGCTTAAGGGTTAAAAAAGTGGTTCTAAAAGAACACTGCTCATATATTTTCAGACTCGATACGATGTAACATGATAAAAATGTAGCTCTTTGAAAATGATCAACATTTTCGAGCACGTTTTTAGGTCGACTATCCTCCAAGAAAAAGCGTGGTACTGTCAAAGCTTTATCGCCATCTGCGTCTGCGTATACATCTGCGTCGCTTACGTCTTCTCCGTCGTGCAAAAAATTTTGACTTTTTCTTATAAATCCGTTAAATGCAACGGTAGAAATTAACTTGCTTTAACTACCAAAAGGAAATCCATGCAAACCTGGGTCCGTATTCACCAATAATTCTTAAGAATGTTCTTGTTCGTATTCTCCAGAATTGTCTGAATTTGAAAGTAACACAAATTCTGATTGGCTAAACCACTTGGTTTAGCCAATCAAAAGTTGTGTTACTTTCAAATTTGGAAAATCTTGAAGAGTAAGAATATTTTCAAAAATGGTTGGTGGATACGAACACTGGTTTACATCGTCGTCAATGTCGACGTAGTCAAAGTTTAACTTATTACCGAACGACAAAATTTTAGTCATATCCAAACTGAAGGTATTTGCAGACGACAACATAAGTGTTACTAAAAAAACTGGGTAGAAAACATTGTGGGAAAAGGAGAAAATGCTGTTTCTTGGGGATCGGTAAAACTCTGGATTGTTTGGCAAAGAGAATTAAAGCAACAATGTCATCGTGGCTATTTTTAACCATAGGGACCAAGGACGAGGTGAGTTTATTCGGTTATTGAAAAAAAGAAGATAAAGATATTCCGACTGCAAGGCGTTTTTTTTCTTTTGTTTGAAATGTGAATTCTGATAAAGTTTACACTGTTAGCACTTGGTGACTTCAGGTACATGTCACCCGAACCGCAAAATTGCGGCACTCCTAGACTTTCTAGAATGCTGTTTAGAAAGCCATTACAGCGCTCAGATTATTGGCATGACCGAAAAGCACCAAGTCTGTCTTCCGTTCACTCCTTTTGTATTATCTAGTCGCAATATTTCGGATGATGATTGCTTGCGGTAAAATGTGCTGATAACCACGAAATTGGGTTCGTTTCGATTTGTCACGTTCTGAGATATAGCTCTTTAAAATATTTATTTGGCAGGGGATTTCCGATAATGGGTACTCCTAAAAGAGAAATGCAGAGTAACGTCAAACTTTAACCATTTACCAAACAACAAAATTTTAGCCTTGTCCAAATTGAAAGCATTTACAGACGACAATTTCAAAGTGGCTCGAATGGTGCAAGTGTTCTTTAATTGGGTAGAAAACATTGTGGGAAAAGGAGAAAATGCTGGTTACCAGCATTTTCTCCTTTTCCCACAATGTTTTCAAAAGGCTTATTTCCCAGGACCGTTAAAAGGCGTCATTGCGCGGTAAAGGGTTAACGAAATCGTAGCGAGTAATTGCTTCTTTTCCCAACATGCTTTCCAAATTATTGAAAATATAATATTTTTCTGTCTCACTAATATTCAGTTACCATTGTATAATCTGTATTGATTTTGATACGTTTTACAACAGCTTTCAAGTGATGAGTTTAGTAGAATCAATGGCTATGCTTTTACAAACATATTTGGGGGAAAATTGTCGCAGATCAGTACTGTTTTTTGTTTCTTTTTTAAAGAGAGAGAGAGAGAGAGAGAGAGAGAGAGAGAGTCGGATTTATTTATGGTCCATACCCGTCTTCTGATGCCAGATATCTATTTGTCATAGATAAAGCGCCTTGAGTAACGTTACAATCCCTTTTCTATCCCTTTACTATATAAAATCGTGTTTTCCTGGTCCTGCTGAAGAGGGCATTCGAAAACATCATTGGAAAGAGGTTAAAATGCATGCCGGTAACCAGTATTTTCTCGTTTTCCCACATCGTTTCCTGCCATTTGAAAGGCAAATCCCGTCATTTAATCTACATTGAATTTATCATCAGGGAGAGCTGTAAAATTATTGACCAGTCTACCATTGGGCCGTCTGGTGAAGACTACAAAATTCCGAGTTTTAACGACCCCCAAGGAAAATTACATTTGAAAACATTGTGGGAAAAGGAGAAAATGCTGGTAACCAGCATTTTCTCCTTTTTCACAATGTTTTCTATCGTTTTAATCACAAATCCCATCCTTTGATCCAGGTTTCATTTGTCGTCTGCAAACGCTTTCAGTTTGGACAAGTCTGAAATTTTGTCGTCTGGTAAAGAGTTAAACCTACATTTTGATGTATGGACAATTTGTCCTTATTGCGGGAAGCTAATGTCCTTTCTATCATTTTTTCGCAATCAGCTGTATTGAATCAACCTCCCTCTATTTCCCCGTCAATTTCGATATCGAATAATGTAATTTGCCCAATTTCCGTAACTCAGAAAAGTAGTCCCGTAGTTACCGCAAATAGGACACATAAATCAGTCTGAAGCAAACCTGGTCACCTTTAGCTGAGCATAATGATGAAGTTTTTCTCCCGGATCTGCTTTTTGTGAAAAATAAGCATTTTGTGAAAGGTTCGTATTTAGAAAAAGAACTGCATCATACAAAAGAGATAAATCTTCTTGTAAAATATCTGCATCTTGTAAAAGTTTTGCAAAATGTAAAACACTGACGAAAGCAAAAAACTGCATTTTGAAAAAAAGACTTGCATGTTGTAAGAAATCTGAATCCTGTGACAGGTCTGTGTCATGTAGAATGTTTTCATTTCGTTAGAGATCCTCATCATGTAAAAGGTCTGAGAGATCTTATAAAAAATCTGCATCTTGTGGGAGATCTGTATCTTGAACAAAATTTGCATCTGGCAAAAGATTTGCATTTTGTAAAGGATCTGCACCTTGTCAAAGATCCGCATCTTGTGAAAGATCTGTATCTTGAACAAGATTTGCATCTGGCAAAAGATTTACATTTTGTAAAGGATCTGCACCTTGTCAAAGATCCGCATCTTGAAAGCGTTTTGCATCTTGTGACAGATCTGCATTTTGTAAAAGGTCTGCATTCTGTGTAAGAGATCAGCATCTTGTAAAAGATCTGCATTTTGTGAGAGATCTGCATCTTGTAAGAAATCTGCATTTTCTAAGAGATCTGTATCTTAATTAAGATCTGCATCTGTTAAATGATTTGTATTTAGTAAAAGATCTGCAGATCTGCAACTTATAAAAGTTCTGCATCATATTCTGAGAAAACTGCATCTTGTTAAAAGACCTGCCCAATATTGTTAAAGGTCTGCATAATCATGTTACAGATCTGCATCTTGTAAAAGATCTGATTACTTACGATTACTGCATATTTTATCAACGAACCTGTTAATATCCAATTATTTTCACAAGTCGTCTGTGTTAATTAAGTAGCTGTCGTTGCAAGTTCAGAGTTATTGTTATATGACTGAGAAATTTCTCGCGATCTGATTAATTAATATTCTCGGGAAAAAATATTGCTGCCCACTGGCAGCAACAAGGGAACAGCACAGTTTCCCTGCCAGGAGCCCCGTAGACATTTTGACTCATTCACTTTAACCCTTTACAACACAATCCCGACGTTTAACGACCCTGAGGAAAAAGCCTTTTGAAAACATTGTGGGAAAAGGAGAAAATGCTGGTAACCAGCATTTTCTCCTTTTCCCACAATGTTTTCTACTCATCCCAAAACAAATTTTAATTTTTGAGTAACATTTACTTTGTCGTCTGCAAATGCTTTGAATTTGGACTGGTCTAAAATTTTGTCGTTTGGTAAAGAGTTAACTCAAAATCCAAATTGACTGCGTCGAATCGAACCGAGTCGCCCAAAAGACACGTACACCTTTACATTACTTATTTCCCTTGATGGTTTTTATTAAACCGGAAAAAATGGATTAATTTTTTTAAATAAATGAAAATGGTTAAATACGTAATCGTTTGTTGTGATTCTAAAACAAAAACACGGGGTTAAACCGCACCATCCTTTCCTCATCGTGAAGGGTCAAAGTTCATACATTGTAATGTTAAAACAACAACAAAAAAAAAAAAATAACTAATGGTCGATTGGAGCAACAAATTATAAAATGAACTGTTACTTACCTTTTAATTGTTTACATCCATGTTTAAATGAAAATATGTCGAATGTCTATCACAGTGACTTCATGCATCGAACGGCATGTTTTACATAGTTTTCGGTGACGTCAGTTTTCAGTGTGTTGGGGCACTCAGAAGGGATATTCGATTTCGTGATTTGTGCGACCGTAAAACAGGGAAACTTTGCTTGAGTTCAGGTTGGAATGGTGAAACCTTGCAGTGTAATAACATTTTTTGTCCGGTCGGGTCGCAGGGCACTTAGACACTTCCTCGCGGCTGTGGCGAATCATGTCGCCATCTCGTCTTCGGCCCGGGGCGACATGATTCGCCACAGCCGTGAACAAGTTTCCAAGTGCCCTGACAACTAATACTGTACGTTGTGGTATTTCCCCCTTCGAAGAAAAAGAATATCTTCATCTTGTCCGAATTCTAATTTTCATATCTACGTCAAGTGAGGTATTATCTCTTTAACGGACGGCAAAATTTTAGACTTGTCCAGACTGAAAGCATTTGCAGACGACAAAATAATTACAACTCAAAAACTGAAAGATTTTGAAAGATTATAAAACATCTTGGAAAATGGAAAAAATGCCGGTCAACAGCATTTTCTCCTTTCTTCCACAGTACTTTCAAAAGTCTTCTTGTTCAGCGTCATTAAAGCCCGGCTTTCAGTGATAAAGGGTTAAGTGGAACAAACAAGGATGTGCGCAGAAAACTGCGCACGAACTAACCACTCAAAAGCATTTAAATATTACGAGTACAAGAAAACGGATTAAGAAAAAAGTTGTTTACTTGTTGTATTAGATTCAAATCTTTATAAAACCTGCTCACAACATTTGAGTTGTCAAGGCAACGAAAGCGTTGAATGATTTTTTGACTAATTATCCTTGTCACAGAAAACACGTTTCGAGAAAACCGCAGATGATTCCCATTATCAGGAAAAGCTATGAAAAAAGGTAGAGAAATGCATTTAAAACAGAAAGCGTCTGGGAGTATTTCAAGATAACTGAATTACTGGGAAAGTTCTGAGGAGTTTCTAGGAAACATTATTGTGCCCATATAACACTTTTGGGGGGAATGATAGTTCTTGGACGCCCACAATATTGGCGAATTTCATCTTAAGAAGAGTTCTGGTTTCTCATAAAATTCTCACCGTTTGATCCTTCACTATAATGAATAAATTTTTACTTATCGTTTTGTAGTAGTTTGCGATGATTGATTGATTGATTGGTGTTTCATCATTTTTTGTCATATTACGGCGACAGTTCACAAGTATGTCCTGGGTTTCACTTGTACTAGGCTAGGGCTCTGAGGTGCCTTTCCCATGGACACTCCCACCAGCAGTTTTCAAAAGTATCATATTTATGTTACGGGCAAGTGTGCCTATGCGTGCTTTTCTTCTGTAACCATATTGTAGAAACATCGGGTTGGTTCCCTTTAACTCTTCAACCAGATCATCAAAATTTTGAACTCAACGAAACTGAAAGCATTTGCAGGCGACAAATTAAATATAGATCAAACGACGATAACTGTCTTTGATAGGGTATAAAACATTATTGGAAAAGGAGAAAATACTGGTTACCAGCATTTTCTCCTTTGTCGACGATGTTTTTCGCAGCTTTCACTTTTTGGGTCCCTAAAACTTGGAAAGAGTTAAACCTAAACGCAAACAAGAAATATCTTCTTTAGAAAGATAGACGGCATAAATTTGCAAGTAGGCCGACAGGCCCCTCAGAATAAACATGTCCACGTTTTTGACAAATCGCAAAATTCTATTTATTCATTCGGATATATAAATACCAAAAAGTAGGTCAAAAACTAGGGCATTTAGCTACGCGGAAAAATATCCAGAAATGGCAATATGTTGGTCGTTTAACTCTTTCCCAAACAAGCCCTGGTTTTCACGTGTCTGCAGTACAAGTCTTTTGAAAACACTGTGGGAAAAGGAGAAATTGCTCGTAACGAGCAATTTCTCCTTTTCCCACAGTGTTTTCTACCCTTTTTGAGACCTTTCTGTCGTTTTCATCAAATTTAAAATTGTCGTCTGTAAACTCTTTCAATTTGGACCAGTCCAAAATCTGTCGCCTGGGAAAGGGTTAAATGATGAAAAACAAACTGGTAAAACACCACAGCCGCAGAACAAATGTCAGTCACTTTATTTGTTCGTAAGTTATAAAATATACCCTTGAGATATCTTCCTGGTATGCAATGTCAACATGTTGCTTCAGATCATTTCGGATTGCTATTTACTCACAGATATTACTACTGCTGTATGTCAATCATACCAACGATTTCAGCGCCAAATATAAATGAGCCATGCTCTCGCAAAAGGGGGCTTAATGTATATCCGTGATCCATAATACCAGAGAAAGTTTGAAAGTTTATTTCACTTATATAGCAGGAAAAGGGTTATGATACCTGGGTCCGTATTCACCAACCGTTCTTGAGAACGTTCTTTGTCTTGTTCTCCAGAATTTTCTACATTTGAAAGTAACACAACTCCTGATTGGCTAAACCATTTGGTTTAGCCAATCAGGAGTTGTGTTACTTTCAAATGTTGACAGTCTTGGAGAATAAGACAAAGAATATTCTTAAGAATGGTTGGTTAATACGGACCCAGATTACCAGATATGACGTCATCAAAGCTATGTAAATACGAGCACATAATTGACGGGTATCATTGTGAAATTCCAAAAAGCCTACAGCTGCGAAATTCTTGCTCGAAAACTAGTCCCAATAATCAGACGTTTACGCATACGCAAGCAAGGTTATATTCTAGTTTTGTTGTCAATTCGTGAAAATATAAGAGTTTAAACGTGCGCACAAGACCTATGAGAAGATTTCTACCATATTTTTTTTGCGCGATCGTCTATGTACCCGGATGCAACCCGTCAAAAACTAAAATCACATTCGGGAACAGTAACCTGTACCAGCTCAAAATCTAGCAATCTTTTAAGAGGATCCTCATCACTTTAAGAAAACAACATTAAAAACTTGTTTTTTTTTACACTTTCTTTCTTTTTTATTGCAAACTGCTACCATTCTCAATTTATGAAGTGTTGTATGATTACGAAAACACCTGAATAACACGTGTTTACTCTTATACAAATAATTAAGTAAAATTTTTAGGCCGATAGTGAAACCCCGAACAATGGTATTTCACACTTTTTATTTTTTGGAGAAAAATATCTCCTTATCGGACAGCGTAGATCCAAGATCAGACTGCACGTTCTGTGCAGTCTGATCTTGATCTACAGTGTCCGCAAAAGGTCAGTGAGTCGCGCTTAGCAGCTTAAGGGTTAATTGACCTCGTTTGTAGATCGCAAATAACAATGAAAAAAAGTTCACAGGACGTAATGATATCTGAATACCAATTCGAACGTACTCTTACGTAAATATTTGCCATTAATTAGTGTAGCCCTAACCCTTAGCACGCCAATAGTGACTTTAATTGTGTAGATTAAGATTAGATTGCACCAAACGTGCCGTCTGATCGTTAATCTTAACTCTAGTCTATTTCGGAATGTTCTCGAAATGTTCTTCTCAAGCAATGTCTAGATTTGGTACTATTTTGGTTTGTTTTTCCAGCGCTAAAAATAAATATGTTTTATGCCCTCCAAGGATTAATGTTATACTGTATGCGAAAAGATAAAAAAAAATAAATATTATAAGGGAAGTATATTTATATCGATTACTTTGAACAACTAATTAGATTGAACTTTGATATTACGATTAGATACTTCATATCAAATTGTAGATGAAAGGATAAAAGCCGACAAAAGATAATTAAAGCCAACTTAACCCTTTGGCTGCTGAGCGCGACTCACTGGCCTTTTGCGGACAGTGTAGATCAAGATCAGACTGCACAGAACGTGCAGTCTGATCTTGGATCTTCACTGTCCGATAAAGAGGATATTGTTCTCAAAAAAAAAAAAATAAGTTTGAAGTAACATTATTCGGGTTTCTACTATCGTCTTGAAAGTTTTATTTAACTTATTTAGTACGATAAGGGTTAACTCTTTACCGGTCGACAAAATTACGGACCTTTCGAAATAAAAAGTATTTGCACAAATTATGTGTGCCATCCTCTGGCAAAAGGGGGCTTAATGCATCTCCATAATGCATCATACCAAGCAAGACATCACATAATTATGGATCCATAAAATCCATTTTGTCTAACAACCGACTGTATCATAGGGTACTCTGGTCCTTCGACATGCAGACAATTGACCAATGGCGAAAAGTTTCGGCCCAGGTCAGCCTGCGCGGACTGCGCAGGCTGACCTGGGTCGATACTTTTCGCAGATGCATTAAGCCCCCTTTTGACAGAGCATGCCTCATTTGTGGGTCAAATGATGGAAGTTGTGTCAGAAAAGGTAGAAAATATAGTGGGAAAAGGAGAAAATGCAGGTTAAAGTTTATTTAGTTGCCCCGAGTTTTTAAAATCCCATGGCTACCATGCACGAACTTAACTTGTTTTGAGGAGTGTGAAGATCAAGATCAGGCTGGAAAATATGGTCTCATCTTTTAATTCAACATAGTTCGATATTTTGCGAGACAACATATAACCGCTGTATCTGGATCTTTTATTATGTCTGAAAATGTTTGATGTCATTTATTTCTCGCTTTCAGAGGGGGTGGATTCCTGCCATTACTGAAATTCGATAATTGCTAAAACAAACATTTGTCGACAAATTGGCAATATTGTTTATGCGCAACGGAAATAAGTGTTTGTTTATACAAAGTGTGAAATTATTCAAGTCTGATGTCAAATAATCTTCCGGTGATTTTCTATGCATTTTTTTTTTGGCTTGGTCGAGATAACATCTTCAAAACTCCCAATAGAGACGCCCCGTTTCAGTTGAAAACTATTCATTTTAGGATTGAAACCAAGTTCTATCATTTAGATTGTTAATCAATACAGTACTAACAAATACATCGTACTACGAGGATTGTTCAAATATGAATGCATCTAAAAACCTAAAATTTGATTCTTCATAGGTTTTACTAAAATTTTTATTTTGTTCCCTCAAAGTATTCACCTCCAACAGATATACAAAGCTCCAGTCTCCGGATCCAATCTTTGAAGGCATTTTCATAGTCTTTTTAGATACGGACCAAGGGGTGCATGGATAGTGACCGCTATACTGCAACAGTAATAACAGTTGAAAAAAGGTGTAAGATACCAAACAAACATGCAAACATGCAGACAATCAAAAGTTTCTCTTTCTTCTACGACTGGACTTATCTTTGCAAAAGTTACGCCCATTAGTTTGACAGTGTACCGAAGAAGCAGTCGATTACAAACCGCCTAAGTAAGGCAGTACAATGCCTACTGCCGAGACATGAGTTCATTCTCACTGTAAAATTATCCCAGTGGGCATTAAGTCGAAATCAACTGATCCAAAAGAAAAGTGAAACCATAATCTATGGAGGGGAATATCCGCCAAAACTCTATGTGTCTAGATGACGTTCTTATTTATGAACATTAGATGTCTATTTGTCCTCTTTCTTACATCTTACATGCATATAACATTTCATGTTTCATTATTACTAGTGCATGTTGCCTGATGCTAATTCCATTTTTCTTCTTCTACTTGTATGCCATAAAATTGTTATTTAGTAGCGTGTGCATCTGTTCATTATGCCCCTTTTGACATTATGATTTCATCCATCTTACTTCCTTATCCTGATTTTTTTCCCATTTCCCATGTCTGTATAGCTTATCATTAAAGTGCTACATTCTTGTTTATGCATATTCTGGCAAAAACTATGGGCTTTTGTAATATTAAATTGAAGCTATGATAGGTAGCTGAATTGAGGCGAACGAAGTATGCACTAACAAGAATGGCAATTACACGCATACGACAAGTCATATTATGATACCAGATGGCGCTTTCATATACATTATTCGGTAACAGACAAGTTCGGTAAATTGGACTTATAAATAAATCAATTGGATGTTCTGTAACAAGGCAGTGCCCTGATGTTTCTCACACCCAGTACATAGCTTTCTGCGCAAACCTTTATTTTTAATTTGCAATTGCCGCTCGTTTTCTGACATAATAATATTTGTTATGTTGTACCTTTCATGCTGTTTATAAATGCCTGAAATTGATAAATTCTGATCACCATCTTATTTTCGGTTTTCACCCTTTCACCCTTAGTTGATTTAATCAATAATACACAATCCTAAACCTGTACCCATTGTAATCGTCCTACAGATAACAGACTTCAAGCTTAAGCCAATTTTAAGTTTTATAAATATGTTTTATCAAAAAGGCACTGTCTTTGTTAACATTTCCTTCGTGAAAATATTTTCTTTTGGGAACAAAATGGCCGGCTTGCAAACCAGCCATTTACCCTTAGAGCACCTTTCACCCTTGCAGCCAATTCAGATCAAGATCAGACTACACAAAACATGGAGACTGATCGTAGATTTACTCTGTCTATTTTTCTAATACATTGTGAATAAGGACAACCTTGAAATCATTTATAGTAGATGTTCTTTTTCTGAAATGAAAATGGCCGTTTGGTTTATTCGATGCTCTAAGGGTTAAAATTATGGTTAATCAGTGCGAATTAATAAAGATATTACAGGTGAAACATTATAGCAAATGAAGAGATGGAGCGAGAGAGAGGGAGAGAGAGAGAGGCCTCGACAATGCTTTGTTGCATACCTCTTGTAATTTTGACAATGTACATTGTGCTTGTCTAGAAAAAATGTTCTGTTTTGTTCCTCACCTGCCTCCACAATGTTTCTAAATCTGGTCTGGTGCACACAAGTCGTCGTCCGCAGGTTTTAAAGTGTGTTCATCAATACAAGACGGACATCACTGCATAAAAAAATCATATTAGGTCCCTGACACCTGTACAAACTTTGCGAGAGCAAAGGGATTACGGTATACTATATACATGTATAGACATGTGTCTTTAACAGCCTATACCAGCCTGTATAGCTCATGAGGTAGAGCGTAGGACTTGTAAACGTCATGTGTCGGGACACTTGCGGGTGTGGGTTCGATTCCCTCGGCTAACCATCTAAAATTGCAAACAGTTTTTCAGATGAGACGTTAAACCGAGGTTTCGTGTGACGGTGCTATACACCGAGCATGTTAAAGAACCAGGCGTAACTTATGATAGGTTTCGTCGTGTATCTTGCACTATCCCTGTAACAAAACTAATAGCCTTCCGGGGCCGTCGCCCATATGGGAAACCGGTGGCGCCGATAAATAAACGCGAAATCTTTAACGGCCTGTTTTCATACTCCCATTACCAACAAGATACAGAAGATCCCCATAGATCTTAGAGATTAACCTGGGTTTAAAGGTGGCTATTTAGAATTTGTGACGAAAAATTAAAAACAAAAACCCTAAAACTCATTTTTATGTCCCTGAAACATTGATAGACGAGGAGAAATTCGCAGATCAGACTGCATACATAAAAGTTAAGGGGATAGGGCATGTTCAGATCACACACTGCTCATGCTGTTTGAAAAAAGTATTTGTCAAAAGAGTATATGTCACTATCTATCTATCTCTCTCACCCCCTATCTTCATTTGCAACAATATTTTCTCTGTATTAGCCATCTTTCTGGAAACTTATCCATAAGTTTAACTCTAAGAGCTTCGAATAAACCTAACTGCCATTTTCATTGTAGAAATAAAACCTTAATTTTAGCGATTTCAAGGTTTTTTCTGTTCAGAATGCTTTGGAAAAGGAGCATGTGAAAATCAAAGTTTAGACTCGGTGTTTGGCGTAGTGTGATCTTGATCTGCACTGGCCACAAAGGCAACTGAAGTAGTGACAGGCGCTCTTAGGGTTAATGGCTGGTTTGGAAATCTTTAACCCTTTACCGCACAATGCCGCCTTTTAACGCCTCTAGGAAAGAAGCCTTTTGAAAAAATTGTGGGAAAAGGAGAAAATGCTGGTAACCAGCATTTTCTCCTTTTCCCACAATGTTTTCTACCCTATCAATAGAAAAATGCACCATTTGAGCCACATTGAAATTTCGTCTGCAAATGCTTTCAATTTCGACAAGGCTAAAATTTCGTAGTCTGGTAAAGGGTTAAGGAAGAAAATATTTTCGCACTGAAATATTCATAAAAACATTTTAAAGGAAGATACATCGGGTACAAGCTTAGGATTGGGTATTATTCATCACCTCAACTATATGGTTGGAATATCGAAAGTAAGATGTGATAGTGATTTCAGGTATATTATTTTACATACAGCATGGCAGGAGCAACATAACAACATAACAAAATTATTATGTCTGAAAGCGTGTGGAAAAAAGAACTCTTGAACAAATGAGAGCCAAGAGTTTACTTGGTATGAAAAACATCACGGTGCATTAACTCTTTACCACAAGACAAAAAAGTAGACTTGTCCAAATTGAAAGCATTTGCAGAC
This sequence comes from Tridacna gigas, assembly GCA_945859785.2. Classification (NCBI taxonomy): domain Eukaryota; kingdom Metazoa; phylum Mollusca; class Bivalvia; order Cardiida; family Cardiidae; genus Tridacna; species Tridacna gigas. Next base: position 6,920,034 of record OX244031.2, on the reverse strand, counting down.
GACAATTCAAATGTGACTCTAATGATGGAAGTTGTCTTTGATAGGGTAGAAAACATTGTGGGAAAAGGAGAAAATGCTGGTTACCAGCATTTTCCCCTTTTCCCACAATGTTTTCAAAAGGCGTCTTCTTCAAGGTCGTTAAAACTCGGGATTATGTGGTAAAGGGTTAAACACTATATAATTACCTTGTTACCGAAACATCAAATAGATGTACTTTTATAAGTCCAATTTACCGAACTTGTCTGTTACCAAAACATTTGTCACCCATTATACTTCTCATCTGCAATTAGGAAAGTTTCAATACTGGAGAAGGAAGTATAACAAATGTAACATGTATTTAGAAGAAAGTAAAATGCTACTAGAAACATGCAGCAAGCCCTTGGAAAAAAAGACAAATGCAATGACGCAGTAGGAAGTAATCAGGAAGAATTAATCATTCAACAAAAACACAATAGTAAATATGATCAAGTTATAAGAATGATGCAGGCAATTAGCACCAAACAGTATGCACTAGTAATAATGACACATGAGATGCAGTATGCATGTAAGATGTAAGAAAGAAGACGAAAAGACATCTAATGTTCACAAAAAAGATTGTCATCTAGACCCATAGAATTTTGGCGGATATTCCCCTCCATAATAATCCGGATGAAAATGGTTCGAGGATATCCGTTAACAGCTTTGACCTCAGAATCACCTCGTGACTTATTTCGCTTGAGCCATTACTATAGATGTACATGTATGCTTTTCTAACCCTCTATTGATGGCTCTTGAAACGTTGTTGGAGAAAAAACAATAGCAATTGCTTGTGAAGGGAATTTGCTGTCTTTTTTCCTCATTGTTTTCCATATTACTCTGTATGTTTCTGCCATTTGAAAATTGTTTGAGCCATGGTACGTGAAAAAGGGGCCCAATGCATCTGCAGAAATGTATTGACCCTGGTCAACCTGGGTCGAAACTTTTTGCTAATGATCAATCTTCTGTATGTCGCAGGACAAGTTTACCTTATGATCCAGTCGATTGATAGACAAAATTGACTTTATGGATCCATAATTATGTGATGCTTGTATAAGGCATCATGGGGGATGCTTTAAACCCCCTTTTACCAGAGTGTAATTTATATTTAAATTTCTGTCAAATGTTTGTTTTTTGAGCTATTTGAGATAGTTTCTTTTTTTCGGAAAGTTTAAAGTTAAACGATATAGATCTAATAAACTAAAATTAGATATTCCGTTCTTTATATGGTAAAACAAATACAGTATGTACCATCCTTCCTCGTGATTCCGTCGGTTGTTGGACAAAATGAAGTTTCTCTTCGACTGCAGAATCAGTTGTTTTGATTTATTTCTAACACCGTTTTCAACAGTACTTCAGTCATCATCACAAAGTCAGCGAACATGTCCTTGTATCCTTGCATTATTGGTGTTTCTTTAACCACTACAACGATGAACGTTTTACCCAGGCCACTGACTGCCTCCCCTCCCTTCATAAACAAAGACACACAAGGATCAACTCCTCGGAGAGAGTTATGATAGTGCAAGCATTCAAACAAACAATTCCGGGATCACAAACCCTGCATGGTCCTACTGATTTACAGGAACTCGGGGGATCTTTGTTGCGAGTATGCTGTAAAAATCTTACGACAAAGAACTAAACGAAATCTGCGATATATGACCGCGGTGATATTGTAAACATCTAATAGCAGATTTAAATTATCAGAGTCATGCGCTGTAAACTGGATTAAATGTACCTGCAAAAAGTATCGACTCAGGTCAGCCTGCGCAGTCCGCGCAGGCTGACCTGGGTTGATACTTTTTGCTATTGGTCAATTTTCTGCATGGCCAAGGACCATCCTTCCTCGTGATTCCGTCGGTTGTTGCACAAAATGAATTTGAAGGATCCATAATTATGTGATGTCTTGCTTGATATAATGCATCACGGAGATACATTAAACTACCTTTTTTTCAAGAACACCCATCATTTGTATGGTAAAAGCATAGGCCACTGAAACTCTATTGGTCTATCACGGGAAACGGAATTTTTCATTATCGAACACCGTTACTATAAATAGCACATTGACGACTGCCTCTATATCCTATATAGTCACTCGTCACAACTCGGCCGATTCCGTACCTACATCTAACCTCGTCTGTATCAGGGAGGCTTCCATTTTGAACTACCAATCACATGATCTTAAACATGGCGGCGCCCCTGTAGATCGCTTAGCAACGACATGAACAACCACTGTGAAGTTATTCACTTCTATCGATCTGTCGATGAAAGCTCCTCACGGAATTGATAAACCACACTAAAAATTGAATGTACAAACTGTTTGCCGACTGAAATACTCTTAGAAAGATAACGATAGAAAATTTATTCATGCGTTCTTTCTAAAGAGGAGCCTTACAATTTCAATAACGGTAAAGCGGTGTGCTTCCGGAGATGTGCGAAATGTACCGTGTAGGTGCATATCAAGCTACCTGATACAGCCGAGGGATTTGATCACCGGATCACCCGAGGTATGCCGAATGCCTGTATAGTAAGACTTACTATATACAACATGGAGGCAGTCGTCAATGTGCTATTTATAGTAACGGTGTTAGTGACAATTTCAGTATTCCATTATACATACAGACGATGCACAATTGTCCCTATATAAGTGTTCGATGTTCGACCAAGGAAAATAGTAGTGATCCATGATAAACCAATGGAGCCTCAAAAGCCTGTGGTAAAAGTGATAAACGCTTAATTGTTACAGATTTAGACACAGATGTCGCATGACTTTGCCACGTAGTTATTTAAAGTCACGTATTTGTCAGACACGGCATGCAATGAAGTCAACAACCTTCGGTCTCATCCGATTTGCACCTCTTTACACAAGCAACTCGACATGACCCGACCACGCAGAAATGTAGACTGTTGTAATATTCCATATATACGAGAAGTGTTCAAATATGAATGTATCTAACCACCTAAAATTTGATCCTTCATAGGTTTCACTGAAATTTTTATTTCATTCCCTCAAAGTATTCACCCCCAACAGATATACAAAGTTTCAGTCTCTGGATCCAATCTTTGAAGGCATTTTCACAGTCTTTTTTAGGTATACTATGAAGACACTGGAATATTGCAGAATAGAAGTGGTTGCGCTGAACAAATCCATCTGAAAGATACTATTTTAGCTTTGGAAACTAAAAGAAGTCACAAGGGGCAAGGTCAGGTGAATACGGAGGGTGGGGTAGCACAACGACCTTTTCCTGCCTCAGAAAGTCTTGCACCTTGTACAAAAGACAATGGCTGATACTGATGGTTTACACACGTTGAAATAGAGCTGAGAGAAAATGAATTCCAAGTCATTTCATATTAACAAATGTACATATTACAAAACATATTTATCATAAGATTGTATTACATTTGTCATATATGGCCCGTAACATGCGAAATGGGACGTTCGGACATTTGCGGCTCGGTAAATCGCACAAAAACGGGAAGTGTCGTCTCGGATTAGTCACAGACTGCACAGACTGATCTGGACGACACACTTTTACGCATATGTCCGAAGGCCCCTTTTCGTGTTTTGCACGCCATATGTAGTGCTATTAATCAAAACTTTACATTGTCTTCATCGAAGGCATATATGCATACACATATTACAGATTATTTCATGCTTTCCGGTAGGATATCAAGAAATAGCGGTGAAAATATTTTTCGATATTACACGGTTACGACCGGTGAGAATACCGATTTCATTTTTTTAATGGAAGTCTCGACAAAAAAAAAAAGGCGTTAGAAGCATGAAATAAATAGAATATTTGTTTTTTTCGGTGAAAGATCGACATTCAGTTCATCTCGTGAACACCATCGGTAATATTTTCACTCGTGGCTGCGCCACTCGTGAAAATATTACCGATGATGTTCACTCGATGAAATAAATTTCGATCTTTCACCGAAAAAAAAAACAAATATCCTCTATATATATCATACAAGTTGAATTGTTTTATCTGTAATTATCATATGAATAATCAGAATACATATTATTTGTCAAATATAGACGAGCCATGCTCTGGCAAAAGGGAGTTTATTGCATCTCCGTGATACATGATACCGAGCAAGTCATCACATGTTTATGGATCCGTACAATCCATTTTGTCTAACAACCGGTCGAAGCCTGACATCTAATAGTCCTTTGACATGCAAAAAATTTACCAAAAGCAAAAACCATTCGCCCCAGGTCAGTCTTCGCAGTCCGGGCAGGTTGACCTGGAACGGAAAGTTTTTTTTTAAAAAAGGAATTAAATCTCCTTTTCACAGAGTATGGCACAACTGTTACAATGAACATAGATATTATGACACAACATTAAATGTATCATATAGTCATAAAATAAACCTTAAGATATAGAGGATATTTGTTGTTTTCGGTGAAAGATCAAAATTTATTTCTTCAAGTGAAGATCATCGATAATATTTTCACGAGTGGCTGCGCTCATGAAGTAAATTTCGATCTTTCACCGAAAAAACAAATATTCTATTTATTTCATGCTTCTAACCCCTATTTTATTAGAACTTTCATCAAAATCCAGTACAGTTGTTTTCGGTAATTCCCCGTGGCTTACCCCCTCACATATTAACGCATTACAATATTACGTAAAGCGCAAGAAATTTAGCGTAAATTACGTCATATTTTCCTCCATTTGAATGGCACGCGCTGTATATCTAGGTAACTAGCACGCGGTTATTACTGTTTCCGCCTTCAATTGAAGAGTCAGAAAATATAAAATTGGTATTTACACTGGTCGTAATCATGAAATCTCAAACCATAATCCAGCATTATTTCTTGATAAACTACCGAAAGGTATGAAATAATACGTAATATTTTTTAAATACAGTAAACCTTATTTTAGTGGCCATCTTTATTAACCGAGCACCCTGCATCATAGAGGGATATATTGAGGTCTCGGCGATAGCAAAAAGCAGATTGTGTTACATATGAGCCATGCTCTGGCAAAAGAGGGTTTAATGTATCTTCGTGGTGTAGTTTAACAAGCAAGACATCACATAGTTATGGACCCATAAAATCCATTTTGTCTAACAGACCGGCTGAATGATGAGGTAGACTGGTCCTTTGACGTGCAGAAAATTGACCAGTAGCAAAAAGTTTCGACCTAGGTCAGCCTGCGCGGACTGCGCAGGCTGACCTGGTCGAGACTTTTTTGCAGATGCATAAAACCCCCTTTCTAGAGAGCATGGCTCATAAATATCGTTTATTCGTATTGTAATATAACCCTGTGCCACACAATGCACATTTTCACGTCATTGAGAAAAGACAACATTTGAAAACATTGTGAGAAAAGGAGAAAATGCTGGTAACCAGCATTTTCTCCTTTTCCCACAGTGTTTTCTACTCGTTCTGAAATGCATTCCAACATTTGAGCAACATTTATTTTTTTTGTCTGCGTATGATTTCACAATGATAATGAAATTTGTATTTGGGCGCTTGCGTCAAACACTCGTACTATATAAATCGGGTCTGATGACCCAGAAAGAACCCTTCTATCAGTAAAACGTGGCGTAAGGCTACAAAACAAACACGAATTAATGAATTTCCAACACCAATATGCATTGATCCTCTCAAGATAAATATTTGCTGTTAATAAATCAGTTATACTACAGTAATTCTTTGAATAGGGCAAATGATTGGGAAATAATAGGCTTCCATTGGGCAATTCATGGTCATTAAAACTCTTGACTGTACCACAACGTTTAGACTTGTGCCCGGTTTCACGAAAAACTTAAGTGTCTTACTTTACTCAAATTTACGCACAGTGCCACGTTCTGACTTAAAGTTGAGTTTGTTATTTGAGACACATTTCAGCAACGTTAAGAGACTGTAGTAACAGTCTGAAATCCTGAGTTGACACTTTGTTTCAGACTCAACTAGGCAAATATATGGTCTTAAGTTAATTAAAGAACTTAAGTCTCTTATTTTGCCGAGTTGAGTCCGAAACGTTGTGTTAACCCTTAGGCTGCTTATCGCGACCCACCGACCTTTTGCGGACAGCGTAGATCAAGATCAGACTGCACTTTGATCTACACTGTTCGATATGGGGATATCTTTCCTCCAAAAATACCTTTGAAAGAAGAAAGTTTTCGGCTTCTACTATCTACTATAAAGTTTCATTTCATTTATTCAGCAGGATAAGGGTTAACACGGGACCTGAGAATGTTACATAAGTCCCTTAATGTTAACACTTAAGCTGCTGAATAAATGAAACGCAAATATCTACTCCAAACTAAAAGCACAAACATTGTGGTTTCAAAGTTGATTTCACCGGATAGAAAATACCGTATCGGACAGTGAAGATCAAAGATCAGACTGCACGTTCTGTGCAGTCTGATCTTGATCTACACTGTCCGCAAAAGGTCAGTGAGTCGCGACTAGCAGCTTAAGAGTTAATGAAATGCATCTGGTATAACAAACTCAAGTTGCAAAATAAGTCTGTTGCCAGATGTGAGTATAAGAGACTTAAGGTTTTTTTGTGTGTGTGAGACCGCGCCATGTTCATATGAAAAGCGTTTCAGAGGTCAAAGATCAAAAGTGAAACAAGTAACTGATTTTGTCTTTGAAACGGTAGTAAGTATTGTGGGAAAAATGAGAAAATGCTGGATATCAGCATTTTTTCTTTTTCGCACAATGTTTTCAAAAGTCTTCTTTCCTCGAGGATCATTAAAACACAGGACTGTGTGGTAGAGGGCTGGTACTGTGTGTGTTTTTTTAACCCGGTCAAAAAAATACTCTCATTATTTTGGGACCTCATTATTGTATCCACATTTGAGCCATACTCTGTGAAAAGGGGGCTAAATGCATCTTGCAAAACGTATGCTCAATGCATATCTGCAAAAAGTATCGACCCATGTCAGTCTGCGCTGTTCGCGCAGGCTGACATGGGTCAAAACTCTTTGCTGTTTGTAAATTTTCTACATGATCAAGGACCATACTATCTCAGCATCCAGTCTGGTGTTATACAAAATGGCGTGCAACACACGGAAAGGGGCCTTTGGACATATGCATAAAAATGTGTCGTGCTAGATCAGCCTGTGCAGTCTGTGACTAATCCGAGACGACACTTCCCCTTTTTGTGCGATTTTCTGTTGCACGAAAGTCTACTGTATGAAAAAAATCTTATGTAGTCGTAAAGTGCTGTCCCGGATTAGCCTGCGCGGACTGCGCAGGCTAATCCGGGACAACAGTTTTCGCAATTGTCTGAAGGCCCTTTTTCGTGTGTTGCACGCCAAATAGGTTTAACGGAACCATAATTATGTGATGTCTGGCGTGGTATAATATTTTACGGAGTTGCATTAAACCCCCTTTTGCCAAAGCATGTCTCATTTACTTTTCTTCGTCAGCAAAATGCCCCTGTAACCTCGTAAAAAGTTAAAATGTGCTTCTGAACCTTTCAAATCAGTCGAATTTCCTTGCGGCAATACTTCCCACCTAGAACTAGGGAAAATCTTGGTTGATTGATTGATTGATTGTATGGTGTTTAACGCCGTTTTCAACATTATTTCAGTTATATCGCGGCCGCCAGTGCACCTATCCATGCATTCCTGGAATTTCTTTCACCAGTACTCCGTACAATATTCTTTCCAAGCCACTGTATGCTTTCCCACATAGCCATTGTCGAAAAAATGGTCAGCGGTGGGAGAGGAATGGGGGAAAATCTTGGATTGCCGAGACAAAAATGAAGCAAGTTTCAGAATCAATTTGTAAAGCAATAATCCCACTTAATGAGGACCATTATTGTTCTTGTTTTGCATTACGGTGAGAGCAAAAAAAAGAGGACTGACCTTTTTCTTTTTTAAATCACTTTTCACTATACTGAACCAGTTATCACAAAAACTGTTTTAGATTACCACATCCTTGTATATATGGCGCGAGGAGGGTAATTTTAGGGAACGGAGAATGATATACTGCAAATGATAGGGAAACGTTGTTGGAAAAGGTGCCATTTCTTATCACAAGTGAATGTAATTGTTTCTTTTATTTCATTTCTCTACGGTGTTTATAAAAGCTGCCAACTACAGGGAGGTACCCCCTTTACAACCCCGAGTTTAACGAACCTGAGAAAGAAGGCTTTTGAAAACACTGTGGGAAAAGGAGAAAATGCTGGTAACCAGCATTTTATCCTTTTTCCCACAATGTTTTCTACCGGTTTCAAGGACAATTTTTATCCTTTGGAAAACATTTGAACCGTCTTCTTTAAATCATTTCAATATGGACGAATTTTGTCGTGTTGTAAAGGGTAAAATTATTTTGTGGTACTGGCTTTGTGGTTGTGATGCTATACCCTGGTAACCGCTCACGTGTAATCAGTGGAATATTTATTTGGAACGCATTTTCATGGGATTTCGTGGGATAGGATAAAATACAATAAAACAAGCTAGGCTAGGCTAGGCTAGGCTGGGCTGGGCTGGGCTGGGCTGGGCTGGGCTGGGCTAGGCTAGGCTAGGCTAGGCTAGGTTAGGTAAAGGAAGGCTATACTGGGTAGTTAAGTATAGTTAACTTTTTACCAAACGACAAAATTTTAGACCAGTCCAAACTAAAAAGCTTTTGCAGACGACTAAATAAATGTGAATTAAAAGTAGAAATTTGCTTCTGGAAGAGTAGAAAACATTGTGGGAAAAGGAGAAAATGCTGGTTACCAGCATTTTCTCCTTTTCCCACAATGTCTTCAAAAGGCTTCTTTTTCAGGGTCGTTAAAAGTCGGGATTGGTAAAGGGTTAAGCCTATACAGGATGGGTAGAAAAGGATTGGCTAGGCTAGGCTGAGCAAGGCAGGGACGAAACGAAACAGAACTGTACAGAAAACTACAAGTCAGAATAGGAAAAGATATTACAGGACAGGTGAGGACTTAAGATGACAGAACAGACAGAATGGCATAGGCAAAATGAACAGATTAGGACAGGATACCTGACAGAGCAGGACAGGATAGGTTACGACAGGCAGGACAAAACGGGGAGGAGAGAAGGTTACGTAGCTTTCTTCGGTTGTTTATATGCCAGCCGGACCAGGTAGTTCAGTGAATAGCGAGTCTGACTCGTGTCCTGGTGGTTGATGGGTTTGTTACCCGGTTGAGGCAAACTTTCCTTCAGGCGATTTTTCCCCTCTCACCACGGATGCATGTGAGAAAGGTAGTGACTTGGAAAGAAAGTTGTGTCAGTGTTAGTGTGAGAAATACATGCGTAAGTGCTGAACGCCGTAATATGACATAGAATGTTAAAAAACGGCGTTAAACTAAAATACAAGCAAAACTGATCTATGGCCATCCACAAAAGCCCCCTGTTTTCGCCTGTGAAGCTGAGATGGTTAATTTGCATGTCAAAGAGAGAAGTTGTCAAAGCACGCAGAAGTCGAAAACAAACTCCTCTATCGTTAACAAAGGCTAGAAAAATATTGAATTATCTATCAAAAGTCCTCACAAACTTCACCAGTAATTTGATTTCACGGGCGAAGATACATTATTCAGAACGCGTGAAGCGCTGATAAAATAGACAAAAAAATCTTGACTCTTTACCAGATGACAAAATCTTGGAAATGTACAAATTAAAAGCATTTACTGACGGAAAATTGAGTTTGGTGCAAATGTTGGATTTTTTTTCGTCTAAAATCATATAAAACATTGTGGGAAAAGGAGAAAATGCTGGTTACCAGCATTTTCTCCTTTTCCCACACTGTTTTCATAAGCCTTATAGACCCTTCGAAGTCGAGATTATTTGGCAAAGAGTTAACCTTCATTGCTTATTCCCAAAACACAAACATTGGATAAAGCAAATTCCTATCAAAGCGCTTTTATCTTTTTTTTTTATTTTGTGGTAAGCACTAGAGGCTTGCGTTTTTCTGTTTTTAAATGAAAAACACACTTTACAATCAAAACATGTTTCGATAATTCAACCAGTAATCCTGCGAGATCTATATTTAATATCACGAAAATAGATTTCAGCTAAAATCATGAAAAAGCTATATACTCTTTTACCAGGAAAAAGGGAGAATATTGACAAAGATAAGTGTCCAATTTCACTAACCATTCCTAAGAATATTCTTTGTCTAATTCTCAAGAATTTTCTAGTTTTGAAAGTAATACAACTTCTGATTAGCTAAACCATTCGGTTTAGCCAATCAGAAGTTGTGTTACTTTCAAATCTAGAAAATCTTGGATTGATTGATTGCATGCTATTTAACGCAGTTTTCAACATTATTTCAGTTATATCGCGAAGGCCAGTGCACCTATCCATGCTTTCCTGGAGTTTCTTTTTACCAGTACTCTACACAATATTCTTTCCAAGGCACTGGCTGCTTTCCCATATAACCTTAATCGAAACAATGGTCAGCGGTGAGAGAGGAATGAATCCCGTCGCAATGACTATCATCACTCCTCGGAAAGAAACTGGCAAAGCCGGGGATCGAACCAGCGACCTCCTGTTCTCAAGTCCTGTACGCTACCGACTGAGCTACGGGGGCTTGGCAGAAAATCTTGGGGAATAAGGCTAAGAATATTCTTAAGAATGGCTCGTGAATAAGGCTCCTGACCTCAAGATTTTGCCGTAACAGGATGCAAAAAAGTATCTGAAAATTGCTTTTAAAAAACGTAATCAACTACAATAACAATTTTATTTTTTACTTGTCTTCATTAGGCGTGTTATAGTTTTGGAACTTCCTCAAGCGTTGTTTACGCACAACTAATGGTTTAAGTATTTTGTTTAGGATATAAACTCAATACGCTATCTTGTACATTATCAGGAAATTTAACTTGTTCGAGTTATACTTATAAATTCATAATTGTGGCATGCAACGTGGAAAGTGAATTTTATGCATCTGCAAATGGCAGGCTATATTTCGACCTGGTTCGAAACTATTTGCTATTATTAAATTTTCTGCATGTCAAAAGACCATTTTTAATCAAAATTCGGCAGATTTTTAGACAAAATACATATACATGTATATCAAACGATAACTTGTTTTTGTTTCATGCATTTAGAAGATGCATTTAACCACCGTTGTCTAGGGTCCGTACAAACCAACCATTCTTAACAACATTCTAAGTCTTATTCTCAAGTATTTTCTAATAACTTCTGATTGGCTTAACCATTTGGTTTAGCTAATCAGAAGTTATGTTACCTTTAAATTTAGAAAATCTAAGATATAAAAACTAATCTTTTAACGTTTTTAAGAATGTTTAATGAATACGGCCCCAGAGCACCGTTCAATTGTTTTGTAAAATAAATAGAGACAACGCCAGTAATAATACTGAGTATCATGTAAGGAGGAAACAAAGCTGAACTAAAAAATTTCGTAAAAAAACGTTTAACCACACTAGCCATTGTTTTACGACCTTGTAGAAGAACGTGTAATCAGCATATCCTCCTTTTCTCGTAATGTTTTTGTTTAAGCATTCCATATAAAAATCCCTATCTTTTGACCCGTTTTCAAATGTTTCAAACATTGACATGCGTTTCTCAGTGGTGGAGTGTAGGACTCGTAACCTATAGGCCCCAGGTTCGAGCCCACTGTAGGCACTGGGTATTTCGTAGAATCGTCCTTAGGCAATACACTTCAGGGCCCAAGTCTGTTTATGGTGAGACCCAAGTCATACATGAATATGTAAGCTGTCGCACAGATATGACTAAAACAATGTAGAAAGCGGCATAAAACACAAACCAATCAATCGGTCGATCGATCGGGAGCTCCGTAGACACTCATACACTTATACACTCCTAGGGAAAATCCAAGATGGTGGCGTTGAATCGAAGCCAGACGCACAGAAGACAATTACCTCTTAACATTACTTGTTTCTCTTGATGGTTGTTATCAAAGGGGAAAAATGGATTTTTTTTTTTTAAAAAAAGGTTGTATATGTTCACGTTTCCCGTCATTCTAACACAAATACGTTTGGATAAATTGAGCCATTCCTTCGTCATGTAACCAAACCGTGACGTGTCAAAGGTCATGTATTGTGTTGAATTAAAAACATAATAATAAAGTAATGGCCGTTTGAAACAATTTATGGTCGTTTACTTTTGCCAACAAATCATAAAATGAATAGTTCATACCTTGGAGCTGCTAAAAACCATGTTTCAATGAAAGTAAGTCGAATCACAGTGACTTCATGCACCAAACTGCATATTTTTACACAGTTTTCAGTGACGCCAGTTTTCAGTGACGTCAGTTTTCACTGTGTTTGGGCACTCAGACGGGAAATTCGATTTGTGAGACCATGATACAGGGAAATTTCACTAGAATATACGTTGGAATAGTTAAACTTTGCAGTATAACATATTCGTTTTCCGGTCAAATGGGAGGGAACTTGGAAACTTGTTAACGGCTGTAGCGAATCATGCCCTATATCGCTTTCGGCTCGGAGAGACATGATTTCCCAGAGCCGTGAACAAGTTTCAAAATGTCCTCCCAGGTGCCCTCCCACCTGACCGGACACCTAATAATGTCTGCTTTGAAAAGAAGGTTAAGATATTCAATTTCACTTATCGCGACACAAACATAATTCAAGAGAGCAACCGTTGACAACACGCATACATGCATCAAGAGCAATGAAGAAAGACAAGAAAACTGAAAGTCCAGGTGCAACCTCAGCTCTTATTCATATCTATTTGTTGCTAACGCCGTGTACTTATTGAACTAATTTGCATATAATACGGCACAGAGGAGTCATGGAACAATGTTTTCTGTCTTTGCAATGACCTAATTATCTCGTTCCCACAAGATTACTATTTTGTTCCCACAAGTAAATGATTAAAGTTGAACGATTAAAGAAATCGCCTGTCCTCTCTCTGCTTCCGCAGGACATAGGCCTATGTATTTTTATCATGGCTTTCATCATATTATCGTCAAGAACTTTGGATATTTAACTCGAACCAGCAATGACATAATCATGGCCGCTGCCTAGTAGACCTAATTGGATACTTCATTTGTATTTGAACCATGCTCTGTGAAATACGGGCTTAAAGCATCTGTTAAAAGTATCGATCGCAATACGCGCAGGCTGACCTGGGCCGAAACTTTTCGCTATGGGTCAGTTTTCTGTATGTCACAGGACCAGTTTACCTCATTTAGGTTGTTAGGCAAAATGGACTTTATGGATCCATGATCATGTGATGATTCGCTTGGTACCATGCATCACGGAGATGCATTAAACCATCTTTTGTCAGAGCATGGCTCATTTTCTTTGTACAAGATTGATAGGTTATGTCATTACGGACAGGCATTAGCCTTATACAATTGAGTAGAGGGCTCCCCTTCAATTTGACATTAATCAGTCAAACTGTTGACAGACCGCTTCCCGCTCCCGATGAGGGCAAATGATTCCAAAATAAACCATTCCAAAAACCTAACAGATTTATCTTAATACGGTTTATCTGCTAATGTCACGTGATTCGATTGATAGGAAGTAGATTTAATTGACCACGGCGACATTAATGGCCCCAAAGCAATATGTAAAAGATGGAGAGGAAATGTAGGCGGTGTCACCATAAAGAGATCCCTGATAATTTGTTCCATGACAGGAAAATAACTCAGCAGGATAAAGCGACTAGATCTGTGAAAAGCGGGCGTAATGCATCTGCAAAAGGAATCGACCCAGGTCAGCCTGTGCGGACTGCGCAGGCTGACCTGGGTCGATTTTTTTTCCCACTGGCCAATTTTCTGAATGTCAAAATGCCAGTGTACCTCATGATACAGTCGGTTGTCTTACAAGATGGATTTCGTATAATCGTAATTATATGACGACTTGCTTGGTTTTATGCATCAGGGAGATGCCTTAAGCCCCATTTTCCCAAAGCATGGCTGTATTATTTATTTGTTGATTCTTGTTAGCTGATGTTAGATCTGAACATAGATTTTTATCTTACAGGCTTGACCACGGAAGCGGAAGATATAGATCCAAGATTAGACTGCACGTTCTGTATTTGTAGTCTGATCAGAGTCTTCAACCTATGCTTCACTGTACTTCTTACGCCTCTGTTGAGGAACAATTATGAATATTTTGTGGGAAAAGGAGCAATACCTTGTGGCAAGCAGTTTCTTAAACCAACAACATACTCAGTCAGAACCTCTTTCAGATGCCTCCAGCGGAAGTGCGTCGCAGAAACAAAATTGCACAGTGGAAGAGGGTGTACATATTATGTAGGCCCCATTTCATTGAAACACCCGTTTTGATTGATGAATAAACATTGTAACAAAATACACAATTTCTTAACGTATGGGCCACGTGCTGGCAAAAGGGGGTTAAATGCAAATCCGTGGCGCATGATATCAAGCAAGTCACAACATATTTATGTATTCATAAAATCTATTTTGTCTAACAACCTACTGAATCGTGGGGTAAACTGTCAACTGGTCATATGAAATACAGAATATTGACCAATAGCAAAAGTTTGGACCTAGGTCAGCCTGCGCGGATTGCAAAGGCTGACCTGAGCCTGTACCTTTACAGGGCGGATACAGATTCATTAAGCCCCTTTTTACAGAGCATGGCCCATATGCAATTTGTCAAATTGTTTTAGAACCAGTCGGTTGCTGGAGCCTATATATTTAAAAGGATATGATAATTTTGTTTCTGTCGGTAATTGAATTTTCTGGCGTATTAGAATGTCGTTTCTTTACGGTAGCACACCTTTGGTTTTTGCCAAATTGAAAATAGAATGAAATTGACCGTATTTGCAGCTCCATAGATCGCTTAATAGCAAAACTATGGCTTCTCCGTCTATTGCTCTCAAAAGTACATCCCTAGTCTAAAAAATGAAAAAAAAAAACAAAAACGCATGTCAACCGATTGCGGTTTTCGCTACGTCCCAACCAACACAGGCACCCTAGAATTTGTCCTCTCAGGAACACCCCAAGTTTTTCTTCCTCCTGTGACACAGAATAGTCCTGACAATATACAATAAAACACATCTAAGTGGTCCCCTACTGCCCAAATTTAAAGCAAATCTAAAGTATTTACCACTAAGCCCTCTCAGCTCCGTGAAACAATGCAACAAAAATGCTACTGCAAAATTTCACATGGGACTACTTTTGACTACGACGACCCGGAAGCAATCAGTGGTGCGACACCTTACGATGTTGTTGTAAGAATCGTACGGCATGTCACGTGATTTCAAATCTCTATGTGATAAAGAAAATAACAATCCGATCCAATTAGTGTTCCTCAATTTCTATAGTAGCACAGCGAAGCTTCGCCTAATTAACTCTTAAGCTTCTTAACTCGACCCAATCCTGTTGAGGCAAACTTTCTTTCCTGCAATTTTTCGCCTCTCACCTCTGATGCTTGTGAGAAAAGTAGTCATTGGCTTTGGATAGAAAATTGTGTCAGTACTGGTGTGAGAAAGCCGAGAAACAACACATGGGTGTGTCACTGACCGCCATGGTATAACCTGAGCTGTTAAAATGGCGTTAAACTTCAATACAAAAAAAAAAATCTTACTTCGACCCGGTGCGCTTTTCCGGGCAGTGTAGATCCAAGATCAGACTGTACGTTCTGTGCAGTCTGATCTTGTACCTACACTGCCCGACATTGTGAAATTATCAGTCGAAATAAAACTCGAGCTTGCAGAGATGTACTGCTAGTATTATCTGTGACTTTTCATTTGATCTGTTAACCCTTTACCACACGATGCCGAATTTTAAAGAAACCTGGCGAGAAGGGCTTTTGAAAACAATGTGGGGAAAAGGAGAAAATGCTGGTAACCAGCATTTTCTCCTTTTCCCACAATGTTTTCTTCTTTATAAGAGATGAATCTCATCATTTTAGCCACATTTGATTTGTCATCTGGAAACGCTTTCAATTTGGACAAGTTTAAAATTTTCTCGTCTGGTAAAGGGTTAAGGATAGGAAGGGTTGCGTACAATGTCAGCTCGACCCAGGGGATCGTATTTACCCAAAATTCTATTCTTATTCCAGATTTTCATTTCTGTCCATCCATGTAGCTGAAACAGAACGTTTTATCCATTCACACAGTTTGTGTTGGAATTCAGAATTCTAACAATAATTAGAACGGCCTTTAACCCTTTCCCAAACGACAAATTTTGGACTGGTCCAAATTGAAAGAGTTTGCAGATGACAATTTTAAATTTGATGAAAATGGCAGAAAGCTATCAAAAAGGGTAGAAAACACTGTGGGAAAAGGAGAAATTGCTCGTTACTAGCAATTTCTCCTTTTCCCACAGTGTTTTCAAAAGACTTGTACTGCAGACACGTGAAAACCAGGGCTTGTTTGGGAAAGGGTTAAGTCTCTTTACCGAACAACAAAATTTAAGTCCGGTCTAAATTAATAGCATTTGCTGACGACAGATAAAATGCGACTCAGATTATGGATTTGTCTATGAAAATGTAGAAAACATTGTTAAATCAAAGGACTCAAAGGCCTGGAAAGCGGATTTGTAAGTGGCATAAAGCTGAAATATGTTGTAACAAAAAATAACATCACACGCAACACATGTGCAATCATTTTAAAATGGAGTTAGCAAGGGCAGGGAAATCCGTAAATCTGAGGCAGTTTTTGCTGGTATTAGATTTCTGACTAAAGGTATACATGCGTAGGACAGTATATACGGTAGTGACAAAAGCGAGGTTGAGGTGTATTCGCTCAAACTGAAAGTAGAATGGATGCAAGCGTGACTGACAGTATATCTGGTTCAGGTCAAACCGATATCGTAGTACGGTGTGAGTGCGCATGCGTCGTTACGCATAATGTATTTTGTTCCGGTCAGAACGATCATAGTAAGCGGATTTGCAATACAAATCCGCTGAAAAGGAGAAAATGCCGGTCACCAGCATTTCCTTCTTTTTCGATAATGTTTTCGAAAGCCGCAGGTGTCATTCAAACATAACGATTCTTTGGTGAAAGAAATGATAATGATCTTGATGCTCTCATTTGGAGTATCAGTTCTGAATTCTATAACACAGCAGCATCTGTGAGTCGATGCTCTAGCTCAATGGCGGTATTTCATTTTCACTCACCTATTCATGCATCTCAATGGTCCATATTTACCAACCTCTTTTCTATAAAGTCATAATCGAATTCCCCAAGAGTTCTCAAACTTTCCAAGTAACACGTTTATTCATTTGCCAAACCCAATGGTTTATCCAATCAGATATTGCGTTCCTTTCTAAATCTAGAATGGGACTAACAATGTAATTTAGAATGGTTTGTGAATAAGGAACCTGAACTTCATCAGTTCTAGTACAGGGTCCGTATTCACCAACTATTCCTAAGAACATTCTCAGTCTTTCTCTCTAAGACTTTCTTAATTTGAAAGTAACACAACTTCTGATTGGCTAAACCGAATGGTTTAGCCAATCAGAAGTTGTGTTACTTTCAAAAATGGAAAATTCTGGACAAGAAGACTAAGAACATTCTTAAGAATGGTTGGTGAATACAGGCCCAGGACTCTGCTGTACTTTGCCGAGGGACACATATCAGCAACCAGTGGAGATCGAGCGAGCCAAGAATCTCTGGATAGCAAATCCAGTGGGCCCTTTTCTGAAAAAATAAATGAGCCATGTCTGTGAAAAGGGGATTTAATGCATCAGCAAAAGTATAGGCCAAGGTCAGCCTGCGCAGGCTGACCTGGGTCGAAACCTTTTATTCAATTTTCTGCATGCCAAGGGACCAACCTACCTCGTGATTCAGTTGGTTGTTAGACAAAATGGATTTTGTGGACCCACAATCTTCTTATGACGTGCTTGGTGTAATACACCACGGAGATGCTTTAAACTCCCTTTTGCCAGAGCATGATTCATATGGGGTTGTGTTCCCCATCGCATTTTTTTTTTGAAAGGAAAGTACCTCACAAAATTTGACTGCGATCTCTGTTTGTTTGTTGTCAATCGCCGTTTTCAACACTATTTCAGCGGCCAGTGCCCCTATCCATGCTTTCCTTGAGTTTCTTTTTACCAACATTCTTTCCAAGCCATTGGCTGCTTTCTCACAGAAACATCGTCGAAGAAATGTTCAGCTGTGAGTGAGGAATGCATCCTGTCGCAATGGCAATCAGTAATCTTCTGACAGAAATTGTCAGAGCTTGAGAATCGAACCAGCTTCGTATGGATTTTAAGTCCAGTTCGATACCGACTTGGCTACCAGGCCCAGCTTGACTGCAATTATAATTATGCAGCATCATTGCAGAATGCTTCCATGTTTTGTCATTTAAGACTCCCTTGCCAAAGCATTGATGTCTGGCGTTTCAACTGTACGGTGTGTGATAAAAAGAAAAGAGAAAAGACATTATATTCGATGTGTGTCTGACTTAATTTTATTATTTTGTCTGAACCCCACATAGTCCCGACTTTAAACGACCCTGAGGGTAAAGCCTTTTGAAAACATTGTGGCAACCAGCATTTTCTCATTTTCCCACAGTTTTCTACCCTTTCAATGACAAATTTTATTTTTTGGTGAAGATGTTATTTGTCGTCTGCAAATTCATTGAGTTTGGATAAGGCTAAAACTTTGTCGTTTTGGTAAAGAGTTAATTAAGAGAGCTAATAATAGTTACACTTCCTTTCGGAACAACTTGGTGCTTATCGATGTAGAAAAGTAAACTACATATCAGGCAAGGTGGAGAGTTGACCCTTTACCTCATGACAAAAAGTTAAATCGTCCACACTGAAGGAATTTACAAACAATAATTCATTTTTCTGTTCAAATGATAGATTTTGTCCTTGAATAGGTAGAAAACATTGTGGGAAAAGGAGAAAATGCTGGTTACCAGCATTTTCTCCTTTTCCCACGATGTTTTCAAAAGGCATCTTTCTCAGAGTCGTTAAAACTCGTGATTG
This sequence comes from Tridacna gigas, assembly GCA_945859785.2. Lineage (NCBI taxonomy): Eukaryota > Metazoa > Mollusca > Bivalvia > Cardiida > Cardiidae > Tridacna > Tridacna gigas. The sequence goes on along the minus strand of OX244031.2, from coordinate 6,901,189 downwards.
TGTGGTAAAGGGTTAAAAGACAAAAGGTGACTCATTGCCGTCTCCTTTAGATTTTGATTTCCACATAAATGTCTTACTTAGAAGAATAAGAGTCAAGTAACCATGGCAACAGGCCATGAGGGATTTTTGTCTCGAAAAGAAGATGAAATACCAAGGGCAAGGAAAGTTAATTTATTTGATTATGTTCATGAATTTTCTCCCACATGACAGTCGATTGACATTTCTATTGCTGCTAAAAGTTGTTTCAAATCGGTTCATGTTAAACAAAAGATAAGCTAACCCCTTTACCAGACGACAAAATTTTAGCGTTGTCCAAATTGAAAGCATTTGCAGACGACAATTTCAGTGTGGCTCAAATGGTGCAGATTTTCTTTGAGAAGGTAGAAAACATTGCGGGAAAAGGAGAAAATGCTGGTTACCAGCATTTTCTCCTTTTCCTACGATATTTTCAAAAGGCTTCTATCCGGGGGTCGTTAAAATGCGGCATTGTGCGGTGAAGGGTTAAACCAAAGAAGATGGCGTAAGATTGATTGGTTGATTGTATGGTGATTAACCCTTTCCCAAAGAAGCCCTAGTTTTCACGTGTTTGCAGTACAAGTCTTTTGAAAAACACTGTGGGAAAAGGAGAAATTGCTCGTAACGAGCAATTTCTCCTTTTCCACACTGTTTTCTACCCTTTTTGTGATAACTTTCTGCCATTTTTATCAAATTTAAAATTGTCGTCTGCAAACTCTTTCAATTTGGACCAGTCGAAAATTTGTCATTTGGGAAAGGGTTAACACACTTTTCATCCTTATTTCAGTTATATCGCGGCCGCCAGTGCACCTATCCATGCCTTCCCTGAGTTTCTGTTACCAGTACTTCGAACAATATTCTTCCCAAGCTACTGGCTGCTTCCCGACATAACCATCGTCGAAACAATGATCAGCGGTGAGAGAAGAATAAATCCTGTCGCAATGACTATTATAATCAATCCCCAGAAAGAAATTGGCCGATATGGGGATTTGAAACAGCAACTTCTTGTTCTCAAGTCCTGTACGCTACCAACTGCGCAACCAGGGTCGGCAGACAGCGTAGGAGGCACTAGAATGTGTATAGCGGAACATTTTCACCGCTCAATATAAAGAGAAATGATAGAAAGCAACCTTGCCTCCCCTCTCTTTTTCCTCGTTGTTAGATAGATACATATGAGCCATCCAAAAGGGGGCTTAATGCATCTCCGTGATGCATGATGCCATGCAAGATACTAGTATCACATGATCATGGATCCATAAAGTTGATTTAGTTTGACAAATGACTGAATCCTGATGTACGTTGGTCCTTTGACATGCACAAAATTGACCTATAGCAAAAGGTTTCGGCCCAGGTCAGCCTGCGCGGGGTCGTTAAAGCTCTAATTGATCAGTAAAGAGTTTAACACGCCGTTTTCGAAGCTTGCCAAGGGACATAACTGTAACCTGATTTTCCTCGCGATCCCGCCAATAAGTTAACATAAGTTTTCTCCCTTTGATATAGTTAGGAAGAGTGTAATCTTAACTCTTAGGCTACTAAGCGCGACTCACTGATTTTTTGTGGACAACGTAGATCAAGACCAGACTGCATAAAACGTGCAGTCTGATCTTGGATCTACACTGACCGTTAAGGAAATATCTTTCCCCCAAAGTGCCTTTTGAAATAGGAAAATTTGGGTTTATACTATTGGCTTGAAAGTTTCTTTTCTTTTCTTCGGTAGGATAAGGGTTAATCTTTATAGCAAAAGACAAAATTTTGACTCGTCCACATGAAAAGCATTTGCAGAAGACAAAATGGGTGTACATGAAATGATGAAAATTTATCTCTTAAAGAGTAGAAAACATTGTTGGACAAGGAGAAAATGCTGGTTAGGTCTTTTCCACCATGTTTACTAAAGCGTTCTTCCCAAAAGCTATGAAAGTTGGATCGTTGTTTTGTTCCATGGTGTTTAACGCCGTTTTCAACATAATTTGAGTTATTTCGCCAGTGCACCTATCCATATTTTTCTATAGTTTCTTTTCCAACCAGCACTTCACACAATTTTCTTCTATAGCAACTGGCTGCTACTCTTCTAAAGCAACTGGTTGCTTTTCCACATACATGTAACAGTCTTCGAAACGATGACCAGCGATGAGAGAGAAACGAATCCTGCCAAAATGACTATCATTAATCCTCGGAAAGAAATTGGTCGAGGTGGGAATTCGAACCAGCCACCTCCTGGTCTTAAGTCCTGTAAGTTACCGACTGAGCTTCCGGGCTCGTCAAAGCCGAAATACTGGTAAAGACTGCAACAATTCGGAAATAACCAAAAGACGAGAGAAAAGTTCGAGTTAGTGAGGAAAAGCATATGGTTGCCAAAATATAACATGAATTGCGTTAAAAGGTTATGTGTAAACTTATAAATTGGCCTTTGTAAAGCGGTATTCCCTACAACGTCTAGATTACCTGCCCCTACCACCACGTTATCCGTTGTCTGCGCATGTCATATTCTTCGAAGATTCGAATGAGTATTTGTAGAATGCCATTTAGCGGGAGATAATGCTACGTTATCGGGTCAGGCAAAGCGCAATAATGGTGGTCTCCTAGGTGTCCTCAAGCCTATCCCTACATGCTTCCCCGTTTTCCCCAATTTCATGCGATCCAGTTCGATCAGTTAACAAAATGAGATCAATTTTGTACAAAAAATACATTACCGAATCTAAAAAGTGCTGTTTGGGATATGGTTTAAATATAAATTCGACTATAAATAATTTTAAAAGTAACCCTGTTTTCGGACGTTATATAGGTCCATTGACATTTCGGATACTTCAAGCATTTCTGATATGTAGTTTTTCTTGCTAAATAAGAACGACATGTAGAAAAACTCACTGCCATGACTTCATTGCAAGCGATCTGTTTTGAATTCAGCCTATGATCCGATTTGATCATGTGAAATAACAATATCCCGTCTCCTCTGCATATTACCAACGGGGGCCGCCATTGTTGCGCTTTGCCGGACGTACTCTTGTAGTACGCCGGGGTACCAGACTATTCCTTACATAGAGCCTTGCTGTGCAATAGGCGAAAACAAGTCCTTTTGCGGACGGTATAGATTAAGATCAGACTGCACAGAACGTGCAGTCTATCCGCTTGTTTAGTAATGCCTATCAGAGTTTCAATCCCAGATTGTATTTTCAGACATCGAAAAAGCGTCGACTTTATATGAGCCGTGCTCTGGCAAAAAGGGGGCTTAATGCATCCCCGTGATGCATTATACCAATCAAACTATCACATAATTATCAATCCATAACAGCCACTTTTTTAGACAACCAACTTAATCATGAGGTAGACTGGTTCTTTGGCATACAGAAATTGACCACCAGCGAAAAGTCCGGTCCAGGTCAGCCTGAGCATTTTGGGCAGGCTGACCTGGGTCGATACTTTTCGTGGATGCATTAAGCCCCCTTTTCACAGAGCGTGGCTCATATATTTGGCACTGAAAGAGTTGAAAAAAAAAAAAAAAAAATAAATAAATAAATAAAAAAACCACAGCGTGGTTCCCAATTTCTTAACTCGTATAAAAGCGATCAAAACTGCTACCACATTTCCTGTTCGCTCAGATGATTATTATGTCAGGTCTATCAGTTTCTTTCGCTGTAAAGTCGGCGTATTGGGAAAAAAAATCGACTCCTGTATGAGCCGTGCTCTGGCAAAAGGGGACTTAATGCATCTCCGTGATCCATGATACCAAGTAGATCATCTCATGATTAACCCTTTCCCAAACAAGCCCTGGTTTTCACGTGTCTGCAGTACAAGTCTTTTGAAAACACTGTGGGAAAAGGAGAAATTGCTCGTAACGAGCAATTTCTCCTTTTCCCACAGTGTTTTCTACCCTTTTTGAAAACTTTCTGGCAATTTCATCAAATTTAAAATTGTCGTCTGCAAACTCTTTCAATTTGGACCAGTCTAAAATTTGTCGTTTGGGAAAGGGAAAGGGTTAAGGAACCATAAAATCCATGTTCTCAATCAATCAGCTAAATCATGAGGTAGAATGGTCCTTAGACATGTAGAAAATTGACCAACAGCAAAAAGTTTCGACCCATGTCAGCCTGCGCGAATAGACTGGAGTCAGTCCGTTAAATAGAGCATTTTCATAAAATAAAACACAAAATAAGACTGCAAAGCAAATACACTCATAGAATGTTCTCATGGTCTGATTTAACCTGTATTTAGATCAAGAGCAAGTAACAACATAAATTTCTGAGTCTGCAGTAGTTGTGTACCTTGTTTATTAGAATGACTCAAATGCAGGGCCTGAAGTTGTATCAGACTACACTTCTATACTTTATAAAACCTTTTCCTTAACACAATTTAAGAAAGATGATAATAAGCGAACCTCAAACCACGAGTACTTGTAAAATAGTTATATGACTATTGTCATTTGCCTTGTATTTTTTAACTACATATTTGTCTTTCGAATTGTCACATCCACTTCTTCTTCTTCTCTTTCTTCTTCTCTTTCTTCTGCTTCTTTCTTAATGGAGTACAAACACGGTATGGTTTTAACAGTTTGCTACAACCTTGACTTAACCTGCATAGCTGTACTTATGTATACTGTCCTTAACGTGAGTGGGTCCTACCTTATTTCTTTCTTTTATTTTTACATGTATAGGCATGGCTAAGAGAATTAAATTGAATTATGTGATAGGACCCAACTTCTGTTTCAAATTTCGATATCGTTTTCTTGTAATTATGTTAAGTATTCTGTTTACACATGTTTCCCTTGTGTTTTCATTTTCCATATGGCTAGCAGTGAAGAAAAATAAGATTTCAATACGTTCCGATTGCAGATGTAAATATATTATAAGCGTTGATGCGTGGTCGAACGTGATATATACCCATCGTCTATTAACTAGTTTATCTCGCGCACTTACTCTAATTTGTATCATATGGCTAATTACTCTTTTACTCAGTTCGGGTGATGTTCATCCTAATCCTGGTCCTTCAGATTTTGATGTCTTATCCAATCATACAAGTACCAGCTCAACTTAATACGACTTGTACAATTTTTCAAATGTTCCTAACCATCTATCTACTGTACACTATAATGTGCAAAGTATAAGGTTTAAAACAGATCTTTTATTGACAGAGTTCTCACAGTTTGATATAATATCTTTTACGGAAACATGGTTGAGTGATAACTGTCCTACAAGTGACTTATTATTTCCATCTTTTCACGCCCCGGAGAGGAAGGACCGCATTTCAGATAGATATGGGGGTGTAATGGTGTATGTTAAAGATTCCATCTCTTATGTCAGAAGGAATGATTTAGAAATTACTGGAGTTGAATGTATTTGGATTCAGATTAAACTGTGTAACAAAAGAAACATCTTATTCGGCGTCTTTTATAGGCCGCCAAATTCAGATTCTGCATATTATTCATTAATTGAAGATTCTATTGGACTTGCTATGGATTCCAATATTTCGAATATAATAATTTCAGGCGACTTCAATATTAATCAACTGAATTCTAATTCAAATAGAAAAATTAACTCGCTTTGTAGTCAATTTAATTTGTTTCAGCTTATTGAAGAGCCAACACATTATACGGAAACTTCTTCTTCTATAATTGATCTTTTATTTGTGACTAACAAAGAATCCGTGTTGACTTCTGGAGTAGGAGAGCCTTGTTTAGACAACAGTAAACGCTATCACTGTCCTATCTTTGGGGTTTTTAATTTTTTAAAAGCAAAACGCACTTCTGTCAGGAGAGTCATCTGGAAATATGACCTGGGTGATTACAATACAATGAAAAATTACTTTAATGGTATTAATTGGACAGAGTTGAAAACTAACGATATTGACAACTACGTTGAAAATATAACCAGTGTTATTAAAGAAGGGATAAATAGCACGATTCCCCATAAATTGGTTACTATTAACTTACAGGAACCACCTTGGATTACTAATCTCATTAAACGAAAAATTAGACAGCGTAAAAGACTATATAAAAAAGCAAAAAAATCAAACAGTTCGAATCACTGGTCAAGATTTAAAAAGGCTAGAAACGAGGTTATTGATTTAATAAGAAAAAGTAAACAGAAATATATTGATTGTCTATCTAATAAGCTACGTTCTGGATCTTTATCGTCACGTGATTGGTGGAAAACATTGAAAGGTTTTATTTCGCCTTCCTCTTCAAGTTCTATACCACCACTGTATGATATTAATAATGATACTATAGTTGTTGATGAAATTGAGAAAGCAAATTTGTTAAATTCATTCTTTGTTTCGCAATCATCACTAGATGATACTGCACATTTGTTACCGAATGAATGTATGAGAAATGGCGAATCTTTAAGTTCAATTAGAATCCATCCGTCCGAGGTCAAGGACATTCTAAAAACTCTTAAAGCTGGGAAAGCTTCTGGTCCAGACGGTATTAACAACATTGTCTTGCGTCAAGCTGCAAATGAGTTGGCAACTCCCTTATGTCACTTTTTCAATTTTTCTTTGGAATCATGCAGCTTACCTTCTTCGTGGAAAATATCTAACGTTTGTCCAATTTTTAAGAGAGGCGATCCCTCGATACCATCCAATTACAGACCGGTGTCACTTCTTAACACTATGGAAAAGGTTTTCGAAAAATTAATCTATAAGCATGTCTTTAACTACTTAATAGAAATACGTTTCTTCACGCCATGCCAGTCAGGTTTCTTACCAGGTGACTCTACCGTTAATCAGCTAATTTTTCTTTATAACAAAATATGTAAAGCTTTGGATGAAGGTTTAGAAATAAGATTCATATTTTTTGATATAAGTAAAGCCTTTGACAAGGTATGGCATAAAGGCCTTATTTTTAAATTAAAACGAGCAGGAATAAAAGGAAAACTTTTGGCATGGTTCTCTGACTATCTCTCTAATAGATGCCAAAGAGTTGTATTGCCTGGCTGTCAGTCAAATACTAAACACTTAAATGCCGGTGTCCCTCAGGGCTCGATACTTGGTCCGCTTCTATTTCTTGTTTACATCAATGATATTGTCGAAAACATTGAATCAGGTATCAATCTCTTTGCTGACGACACTAGCTTGTCATTGGTTGTTAGAAATCCTGCTGACGCGGGGAAAACTCTTCAAGATGATGTCAATAAAATCAATTCTTGGGCAGAATCGTGGCTTGTTAAATTTAATCCAACAAAATCTGAATCTCTTGTCATCTCACGCAAAAGTACAAAGGCTACTCATCCGGATCTAAACATGTCTAATATTCTTATTCCAAATGTACAAACACATAAACATTTAGGAATACACCTTTCTAGTGATGGATTATGGGATTATCATATTAATAGTATAGCACAAAAGGCTTGGAAAAGAATACATGTTATGCGCGAACTAAAAAATCGTCTTGATAGAAAGTCTCTCCAAGTGATATACTTCTCATTTGTTCGACCAATTCTAGAATATGGCGATGTGGTATGGAATAATATGCCCCAATATTTGAAAGATGATTTGGATAAAATACAAAATGAAGCTGCTAGGATAGTTACAGGTTGTAGTAAACTAGTCTCTTTGTCTGATCTACGAAAGGAGTGTGGTTGGGAAACACTTAGTGAGCGTAGGCGTAAGCATAAACTTATACTTTTCTTTAAAATGGTCAAAGGCTTTGCACCAACATATTTAAGTTCTCTTGTCCCTCAACTAAATAGTAGCATTAGTAATTATAATCTTCGTAATTCTAATAACCTTTATAGCATTGCATGTAGGACAAACCTGTACAAAAATTCATTCATTCCATCTGTCGTTGATGAATGGAATTCAATTCCACAAGATATTAGAAATTTAGAGTCTGTTTCTAGTTTTAAGAATTATTTAAATATTGATAAACCAATCCCGAATAAGTTATTCTTTGTCGGTAAAAGAAGGTTCCAAATTATTCATGCCAGGTTAAGAAATGAATGTAGTTCTCTCAAGCATCATTTATTCATGCGAAATATAGTTGAGTCGCCTCTCTGTATCTGTGGTGCATTAGAAACAAATCAACATTACTTTTTTGAATGTCCATTGTATCGAAATGAAAGAAATTTTTTACTTCGTTCTCTTTCAAATCTTTCATGTGTGGTAGATCTAAATACACTCCTCTTTGGAAGTGATACTCTAACTTTTTGGGACAACAAGGAATTATTTCTTCAAGTTCATTTTTACATAAAGGAAAGTAAAAGATTTGATTAATTAGTTCATTAAACCTCCATTCTCTCTCTCTCTCTCTCTCTCTCTGTTAGACTGTAGACTGTGTAGGTGTGTGTGTGTGTGTGTGTGTGTGTGTTTTATTGTATTCATGGACTTATTGTATGTGCCATTTGTACTTCGGAGAGGGACTTTATAAGCTTTCGTTAGCTTTCGTCCCAATCCTTTTGTAATTAATTATTACAAATAAATATGTTTAAACTAATGCCAGGCTACCTGCGCGGACTACGCAGGCTGACCTGGGTCGATACTTTTCGCAGATGCATTAAGCCACTTTTTCACAGCATGGCTCAAATCTTTCTGCATATGAGGAAGTACTCGAGATTTTATCGTAAAGTGTCTTTACGAGAATGTTTCGTAATTTATTGAAAGATAAAATTGGCGTCAATTTGTGGCATAAATAGAACGAAAGATTTTTTTTTACCTCGCCTTATTTCAGTCATATAACGGCGACCGTTCACTTATTCATGCGTGTCCTTCTTATCGGCAGTACTAGGCTGGGGTTCCGAAGTGTCTTACAAAAGGGAACTCCAACGAAAAAACCCAGCGCTTCTAGTAAAGAATGAACCCTTGACCCTCAGGTTACCGATCATTCTTCGTCACCACTGGGTCACACAGGGCCCCGAAGTTAGTACATGTGTCAAGTAATCGTGTTGTTATGATAATAAGTAGCCGGAGATAGCTCTAAACTACGAATTCCTATTGTCCTAATTAAGTCTTCAAATTAAAGGCCCAATAGCGGCCAATAGTAAACAATGGGGACGGCATTTGAATTTAAATCATACCTTTTAAAAGTATGGATATTATTGTGAAGATGACAATCTGTTATTTTACGGTCAGTCCAAGTGTTAGTCACTGGCAGAAATGAATTTTAAAAACTAAGTCAAAAGTTGCCAGGTCGCTCTATCCGTTTTGTTTACTTTTTACCTGGTTTTACATTTCATTATCTTGCCTGTGACTAAACACTTGGACCGACCTTACAATACCAGGTGTCATCTTCACAATACTTGCCATACTTTTAAATAGCATAATTTGATTTTAAATGCATTTTACCACCACCCTTTTTTATTTTAAGTCGCTATTGGCCCTTTAATCTCATCGGCATAAACTTGTATTAACCTGCTAAATTTAATCGCTACCGCAGTAACAATTATCATAACTGAAACATCATAATGTCAACCAACACATATCTCTGAGGAAAGATAAAATTTAATGAAATGTTGACGTTTACCTGTGTAGTAGCCCGGACATGTTCGTCCCACATGAATACACCCTTCTCTATCGGATTTTGCATGACTCTATAGTATGTTGACTTTCAAGCGAATATTTTGAAACTAATTCTGTTGTTAATTTTTCAAATTATTAATTCCACACAATGGCTCCCTTGACAAATGCCACACCAGTGTTTTCAACGCTTTGATATATATTCCGGACGTTACTTTGTCAAAAATGACGCCTCATTTTTTACAAAGTAACGTCCAATTGTGTTTAGTCGTAAAAACTTGGGATTTTGACAGTAAAGAGTTAAGATCCCGGGTATCAGCGTAAAAGGTTTCCCTTGTACCAAAGAATCTCATATATTTACGGTATTTAAAAGGCCGTTGAAAAACATTGTTGGAAAAGGAGAAAATGCTGGCAACCAACATTTTCACCTTTTCCCTTCACATTTTCAACCTTTTCACAGACAAATCCATAAGCAAGATTTAGTTGTCGTTTTCAATTGAGCCATAATCTGAGAAAAGTATCGATTAAGGTCAGCCTGCGCATTCTTCGCAGGCTGACCTGGGTCGAAACTCTTTGGCTATCGGTCAAGTTTCTGCTTTTAAAAGGACCATTCTACCTCATGATTCAGGCCGCTGTCAGACAAAGTGGGTTTTATGGATCCAAAATTATGTGATGATTTTGCTTGGTATAATCACGGAGATACATCAAACCTGCTTTTTTTGTCAGGATTGCTGCTTAAATGTATTCAATTTAGACAAGTTTAAAGGCCCATTAGCGGCCAAAAGTAAACAATTCAAAAGTCAAATGCACGCAAATTTAATTTATGCCATTTAAGTCATTATATGTCTGATCACATCATGATATGTCTGATAATTTGTTACTTTGCAATCTGTCAAAGCAGTAGTCGCTGCCAGAAAAATAAAATGGAAAGGGTTAAGCATTGAAAAAAAACCTTTTTCAGTGCGTCACGCATATGTAAATGTGGTTTAACCCTTAGGCTGCTTTGCGCTACTCACTGACCTCTTGCGGACAGTGTAGATCAAGATCAGACTGCACAGAACGTGCAGTCCGATCCTGAATCTACACTGTCCGATAAGGAGATGTTTTTCTCAAAGAAATAAGTTTGAAATAACATTATTAGGGTTTTTAATATCAGCTCGAAAGTTTCATTTTATTTATTTCGCAGGATAAGGGTTAACTCTTTGCCACGCAATCCAGGATATTGACGACCCTGGGAAAGACATCTTTTGAAAATCTTGCGGGGAAAAAAAATGAGAAAATGCTGGTAACCAGCATTTCTCTTTTTCCCACAATGTTTTCTACCCTTTGAAAGTTTCAGGATTTGAGCCACTTTTAATTTGTCGTCTGCGAATGCTCTCAGTTTAGTCGAGTCTAAAATTTTGTCGTTTGGTAAAGCGCTGACTGATGAGTCGTCTGTAAAAGCTTGTCATTTGTAAACTTTATATCTTGAATACATGTATATCAATTAAATACTAGACGACACTATTTTCGGGCTTTTTAGATAATAAAATAAATGTAAAGAGTATAAAAAATTGAGGGAAAAAACGAAAATGTTTCCCAAAATGTTTTCCTTTTTTTATAAGCCTTCTTTTTTGGGATCTGTAAAACACGGTATATTTTGTTAACCCTTTACTACACAATCCCGAGTTTTAACGACCCTGAAAGAGGCCTTTTGAAAAAATGTGGGAAAAGGAGAAAATGCTGGTTATCAGCATTTTCTCCTTTTCTCATAATGATTTCTGTCCTCTTACAGACAAATCTCACAATGTGAGCCACATTTAATTTGTCGTCTGCAAATGCTTTCAATTTGGACACGTGTAAAATTTTGTCGTCTGCTAAAGAGTTAAAGGTTTAACTTAATCTGCGTTTTTTGTTTGGCAATCATTTTTTCACAAGTTTGTTTGTTTGCTTGTCGCATCGTTTTCTACAGTATTACAATTATATCACGACGACCAGTGCACATATCCATGCTTTCCCGAATTTTCATTTTACCAGGAATTGGCACAATATTCTTCCTAATCCACCGGCTGCTTTCCCAATATAACCACCGTCGAAACAATGATAAGGGGTGAGGTAAGAATGAATTCTGTCGCGTTGACTATTGTAACGTGCAACGACCTGGTCAACCTGACCAGGCACTAACATAATGCACGTTGCTTAACTATCACGGAGAGAAATGCACAATACCGTATCGCTGTAAAAGCTAGCTCAACAGCAAGGCAGGTTTGAAGTGCTTATATATCTAACCTCTCTCCGTGACATTACTCTCCCCTACGAGAAGTCTCGACACCGAGACTTATATGCAAGCATGTTTATACAAATAAACCAGGAGAATATACATGGGTAAGGCAACTCCAGTCTGGCAGTTGTCATTATTCCACCGCTGCCACCAAATGTAACGTGCAACGAGCTGGTCACCCATCCAGGCACTAACATAATGCACGTTGCTTAACTATCACGGAGAGAAATACACCAAATCGCATCGCTGTAACAGCTAGCTCAACAGCAAGGCAGGTTTGAAGTGCTTATATATCTAACCTCTCTCCGTGACACTATCATCAATCCTCGGAAAGAAATTGGCCGAGCCGAGGATTCGAACCGGTCACCACCCTGGTTTCAAGCCTTCGCATGCCCCTGGATAGGATGACAGGCCAAGATCAGCCAGCACGTCAGCCATGGAGTCTAAACTTTGTTAACGGACTTCGATACCACACATCTATTTAACTCTTTGCCAAATAACTGCGAATTTGAACAACTCTGAGGACGACGGGATTTGAAAATATTGTGGGAAAAGGAGAAAATGCTGGTAATCAGCATTTTCTCCTTTTCCCACAATATTTTCTATCCTTCCAAAAAGACCAGTTTAAGTTTTCGGGTTACACTTTATTCGCTGTCTGCAAATGCTTTCAATTTGGACTAGTCTGAAATTTTGTAGTAGAGTATAGCGTTAAATCCTTTTGTGCTAAATATATACGAGCCATACTCTTTGAAAAGGGGGCTTAATGCGTTTGCAGAAAGTGTCGACACAGGTCAGCGTAGGCTGACTTGGGCCGAAATTGTGCGCTATCGATCAATTTTCTGTATGTCAAATACGGAATCCTGTTTCCGCCATCCACTTTTCGACCTACGAGGAACTCGAAAAGTAGAAATTAGGCACACTAACTTCCACTTTTCTACCAAAAAAGTTACCTCGAAAAGTTGAAGTTTTTGACCTGACGATTGTCAAAAAACTTTCGACTTTTCGACCTCACGTTTGTCTAGAGAAGTAGAAATTAGGAAGTACTAACTTCAACTTTTCGCGTTAAACTGCTAGGTCGAAAAGTAGAAAAGTGGAAGTTTTTCACATGACAATTGTCAATGAAACTTCCACTTTTCGACCTAGAAAAGTCGAAAAGTCGAAAAGTCGAAATTAGCCGAAACAGGATTCCGTAGTCAAAGGACTAGTCTCCTTCATATTCAGCCGGTTGTTAGACAAAATGGATTTTATGGATCCATAAGTATGTAATTTCCTGCTTGGTATAATGCACCACGGAGATGCATTAAGACCCCTTTTGCCAGAACATGGCTCAAACTCTAATATGACGTCCACCTATACTGAATCATTACATATGAGCCATGCTCTGGCAAAAGGGGGCTTAATGCATCTCCGTGGTCCATGATACCCATCAAACAATCACATATGTATGGACCCATAATTGTCACTCTTTTTAACAACCGAAATATTCATGAGGTACACTGGTCCTTGGATATACAGAAAATTGACCAGTAGCGAAAAGTTTCGGCCCAGGTCAGCCTGCGCGGACTGCGCAGGCTGACCTGGGTCGATACTTTTCGCAGATGCATTAAGCCCCCTTTTCACAGAGCATGGCTCATATGTAAAAAGATTTAACTCTCTGCCAAATAACAAAATTTTAGACCTGTCCAAATTGGAAGCATGCGTACATGACAAATTAAAGGTGGCACAAATCAGGGAATTTTTCTTCGAAAGGGTATAAAACATTGTGGGAAAAGAGGAAAATGCTGGCGGACGGTATAGATCCAAGATCACACTACACGTTCAGTACAGTCTGATCTAGATCTATGCCGTACGCAAGCCCCTGTGGCTTGACTATGGCTCTGTTTAAAGGGATAGTCTTTACAATATACCCGTTCAAAACCAAATTTTGGATAGTAAACCCTATGTTGCTTTATTTATTCATTTTATATACCAGTCAACAAAATTTTAGATGTATCCGAACTGAAAGTATTTACAAACGACAAATAAAATCTGGTTAGTTAATGTATTAAACGACCCTGACAATAAAAAAATACATTTGAAAACATTGTGGCAAAGCGTTTGCAGACTGCAAAGTAAATGTGGCCCGAATAAGGATTTCTATCTTTGAATGGTACAAAACATTTTGGGAAAACCAGCATTTTCTCCTTTACCCACAATGTTCTCTATCCTTTAAAAACAAACCGCATCATTTAAACCGCATTTTATTTGTCGCCTGCAAATTTCCTCAAATTGGACAAACCCTTAGGTTGTTATGACAACGGTTTGTGTCTGTGTGTGTGTACATAGTAAGTTACCAACATTAATCTTGGTTTGTATAGGATACATCAATAGGCTTGGCTTTACATAAAGTTTCTTTATTTTTTACACGCACAATCAAATTACAGAATATAGTTTTTGTTTAAACCATAGAAGATAGCGAATAATGGATAACACCGTTTACCCTGGGTTACAGTCATCTTCGCAAGCCAAGGATACTAACTCCACTTTGTTCGTTACGTACCCTTGGCCGCTCGCCTCTTTAACAAGAGGGCCATGATGGCCCTGTATCGCCCCACTGGCTTATAAATATAAACCATAAATACTAAATATTTCAATTCTGAGCCAAATGGTTTCAAAATGAAGACTTACAAAGTTTTCTCAGTAAAAGCCCATGTGAAAGTTGAGACCCGCAGAGCTATAATTACTTGAACCCTGGTAGAGGTCCACAAGATAAAGCCACATGCCAAAATAATACAAGTCTATGCTGTATGGTTATGAATAAGGTGAGTTTCAAGTTTTGTCCATATGAAGCCTCTGTAAAACATAAGACCCCTGATGCAAGGCTAATTTCAAAAAAAAAAAAAAAAAAACAGGAAGATTTCTTAAGTTGTCACTATGTAAGCCCATGTAAAACTTGTAACCCCTGCGGCGGGGCCAATTTTGACCCCAGGGCTAAAACTCTGGCCCGCTTGGTAGAGGCCCACTAGATATACCGACATGCAAAATTAGGTAGCTCTAGGCCTTATGGCTAGGTACAGGAAGATTTTTAAAGTTTTCTCTATATAAGCCTATGTAAAACTTGTGACCCCTGGGGCAGAGCCAATTTTGACCCCTGGCTATAATTTGAAGAAATTTGATAGAGGTCTACTACATAAAGCTACATGCCAAATTTGGTAGCCTTATGGTTTCAGACAAGAAGATTTTTAAAGATTTCCAATATTTTTCAGTTTTGTTGCCATGGCAACCAGAGTTTTTGAAGGAATCAAATTCTTTCAAGAAATTCTGAAGAGGACCATGGCAGGATCATTTCTGTGAAGTTTCATGAAAATTGGATGGGTAGTTTCGGAGAAGAAGATGTTTGAAATAAAAGTTAACGCACGGCCGGACGGACGGACGCACGACGGACACCGGGCCATGACAAAAGCCCGCTGGCCTTCGGCCAGTGGAGCTAAAAATTGAAACTCCCGCTGCGCCACCTATCGAATATCACGAGTTGCGTAACCTTTGCTGATGTTATTTCTGACCAATCAAAATGCTCGTAATACGGGAAAAGCCGTTTTACGGGTTTTCCCGCTTTTAGGTAACGCGAAAAATATAAGTAAATATATACCCGTGATAGTCAAATCTCAGTTCCCATTTCATGGAGCCATCTTGGATTTTACCATAATTCCGGCGATGGTACCCTTTTCAAGTCATTCAGTTTAATCGTTTGAATTGAAAACGGGTTACCATAGCGGTGTTACCGTTAGAATCGATCCGGTGTTTCCGTCAGAATAGATAGATTGTATAAAAATTACCTAGCAGGAAAAATCATACCCCTAGCGAACTTTGACGTCATCCCGACGTCATACAACATTCAAAGAATGATAACTCTTTTAAATTTGGTTTGACAGAGTTTTTTAAACGGCTCGAAAACTAAATAGATCTTGCTGTCACCTCACTGATTATCAAAATTTATTGTAATGAAAATAGAAATGGTGGATTTTGATTGCAAGCAGAAAAATGAATAAATAAAACGATAGATACAGTACATAAAAAGCTACAGTACAATTATTTTCTGGGGTGTACATTTGCCGAATTTCTTTGTGTCAATCTATGGGCTTCGGAGTGCCACAGTGTAAAGCACAATCGGACTGCGTAGAACATTCATTGTTGTCGTAGGACTACAGTACAAACATGATGATATTTTTCTTTAAAGAAATAATCGTTTGAAATGCAATATTCAGGTAGATCTAGATCTATGATATTTCAATATTGGCAGGAAATTTCCATCGATTGTCGATGTTAAATATTAAGATTTCAAAGGTAGGCCTACACTTCATAAACTATCTATAAAGGGTCTCGAAACCAGATCGGGCTCCTTTTCTAAAGGTTTTAAAGAACTTTTTTGTCACGTAACAGTCTTAATCAGCATTCTGTTTGCTTGCATGGTGTTTTATCCTGCTTTCAACAGTACTTTATAAATTTGCATTAGTCGCAAATTACCAATATTTCACAGGTTCTAGGCTTCATCTGAAAATGGAATACCATTTGGACAAATACATGTAAATCAAGATGTGGAAAAATGTTACGGGATATGCATATCCAGTATTTGTTTATCTGTGATTTTCTAAACAGTTGGACATGTACTTGAGCCATGCTCTGTGAAAAGAGGGCTTAATACATCTGTAAACAGTATCGACCCATGTCAGCCTGCGTAGTCAACGCAGGCTGACACATATCCACACTTTTTGCTATTTGTAAACTTTCTGTGTGTTCAAGGACCATTCTACTTTTAGCTTCAGTAGATTGTAAGCCAAAATGGATATATGTACCCACAATTATGTGATAATATGCTTGGTATAATGCATCACGGAGATGCATTTTATAAGCTCCATTCTGCCGGAGCGTGGCTAACTAATAAATAAGCCAGTTCACGACCAGCCAGACCGGGGTTGAAACTTTTTGTTTTTGGTAAATTCCTGCATGCCAAGGGCCAAGCCTACCACATGATTGAGCTGGTGGTTAGACTAAATAAAATTTTAGCATCCATAGATCTAATTATGTGACGACTTGCTCGGTACAATGGATCACGGAGATGCATTAAGTCGCTTTTGCCAAAGCATGGCTCAAATTTTATGTATTTGATAATCAAGGTCAATACATGTAGATAGTACATGCATATATCTCAATATCTTTTTAGATGGGCAAGAACTTAATAACATATCATTATATACGGCAGTTCGAAATGTCAGCTACATAGTGTAGCTTATAGGAATGGTACTTTCTCTCTTTCAAAATTTTGCTCAAGAAAAAAAAGTATTTGACGATTGAGTGTTGACACTCAACAGGTAGCTCTATCCGAACATTAGATCGCAGGGAAGTTTACATATAAGAGAGGTGCAAATCTACTTGAGAATAGGGCAGTTGAACAGTGAAAAACGAATCTGTATTGGGAAAACGTATTGACAGATCTAATCACAGCGATCGGTCTGTTTCTAGGTTAATCATTTGCCGTTTTTTTTTTTCACCAGAAAAAAAGGTTGTAAAATAGCTTCGATTGCTATGGGCAAGCTTTTAACAACACAGGGATCTAAATTTCAAAGGAGTTTCATTCGTTCTGTCTACATAAAAATTACAAGAAAATTGAAAAGATGTAGATATCTAGTTCAAATGTCTGATAGTAGTGTATATTATGTATGTTGTAGCTCTTTGGCTCGCGCGTACGAAAATCTCACAAAATTGCAATCTCGACAAGCTCATGGATATTTTCGGCCACACAAATTCTAGCTCACAAATTTTTTCTCTCGCCGATTATGGTATCTTTAACCTCACAAAATTCTATCCCGCAGAATATCGCAAAAATACGGTTTATGGTATTTTTAACCTCGCAAAATTCTATCCCACAAAAATACGGTTTATGGTATTTTTAACCTCGCAAAATTCTATCCCGCAAAAATACGGTTTATGGTGTTTTTAACCTCACAAAATTCTATCCCGCAAAAATACGGTTTATGGTATTTTTAACCTCGCAAAATTCTATCCCGCAAAAATACGGTTTATAGTATTTTCAACCTCGCAAAATTCTATCCCGCAAATTCTCACGCGTGTTCGCAAAATTTATAACCGCGGGTTATAAATTCTTTTAAAAAAATAAAAAAAATAAAAAAAAAATTCTCGTTTAAAATTCCTTATTTTTAAATTCTTTAACGATAAAAAAATCAAAAAAAAAAAAAAAAAAAAAAAAAAAAAAATTCTAGTTTAAAATTCCTTATTTTCAAATTTTTTAACGATAAAAAAATTTGATAATTAAAAAATTTTTTTTACAATATATTGTAAAAAAATGAATAATTTAAGTGACGAATTTATAACGAACCTGAAAAAAGTACAAGAAAATAAAGTATATTTTGGACAACGAAAATATCGTGCTCCGAATAAAATAGCATTTCCTCCCTTAGAAGGAAGAACGTATCACGAATATCGTAGAATTAAACCAGTCATATACTACGAATATAGTCGCCTAGGTATTTCCAGAGCATCCTTTATTTTCAACAATCATAGGCGGATTATGACCGAGTTTGTCTGCAATATGACAATTTACGAAAATATTGCTCAACGGGAACATCATGAAGAAGAAAATATGCCCGAATATATAACGATATTAGTGCCGGAGGATATAGAATTTATTCCCGAGGAAGACGGTGTTTTTGACATCTTTAGCACGTGGGGAGACCGACCTGATGAGGAGGAACCACAGGAGGAAGAACCGTTCATAGCGGGAGTGGTTAATGGACCACAAGAAATAATTGTCGAAAACGGTGATAGAACGTTTAGATCAGACAACTGCATAGTTTGCGTGGACCGGGTACCCGTTATGCTTTTTTGTAATTGTGGCCACATCCCACTATGTAGAGAATGTAATGACCAAGGCAATTTTCCTAGTTGCCCCGTGTGTAGGGTAAGGTGCAATATTAAGAGAGAAATTTAAAAAAATATTTTTTTTTTATCCTTTGTTAGTTTAAAAAATAACTGAAAAAAAAAAAAAAAAAAACATTTGTATCCTTTATTTAATGGTTGTGGAGAGATGGAGGATTACATAAATAAATTAAAAGATAAAGAAATAAATCTAGAGAAACGACGGGATGAAGTTGAAGCTCAACAAGATGAGCTGGAACATGAACAAGAATACCTAGAGAAAGAAAAAAACCGTGTTAGAAGATTTTTACGAAGCCATAAGTGATCTTATGGGTGCATTTAATGAAAGGATAAACAAGATTAAAGATAGTCACTTAGCTATTACCGAAGCAAGAATAGATAAAAACGATAAATAGCTAGCAGAGTTAAGTGACATGGAAGAGAAGTTAACCGACGAAATTAACGATGTGGAATGAGAGCTCGAAAGAGTTGAAAGCGAAGCAGCCGACAATAGCGAAGCAACAGCCAGCATAATATAGAAGACTAAAAAATTATATTTAATCAAATTTATAACTTTTAAAAAAGTTATAAATTTTTGCTTATCCTATCTTATAATGTCCCAAAGCTAATGTGTTTATATTATCATCCAAAATATATCTTTTATCGTCGCTATAGCTTAATGCTACTTTGTTTATCTTTTCTGTGTACATTTCATGTCCACGGCTTCTTAGTACACACATTTCTCTATACTGATCTTTTTTCGTAAATAAACAATCTTTATAATTCGTAAAATTTATTTCGTTTTTGACGACCGATTTTTTAATCCCCTTGCATCTTTTATCCTCCTTATTATCTAAAATTTTATAAGCATACATTTTTGCTTTTAACCCAACAAATTCCGTCATAATTTTACCCCCCAACTCATCTTTAAACTTTCCTATTACTTTCTTGTTCCCGCTATAATAACACGGATGATCAGTTCGATAGTTACTTGTGTCAAAAATATTTTAGGTATGTCGTGGAGAATATCTTCATAAAGGTCATATGTTTCTAGTATAAAACTATCAGTATCCGTATAACACAATTTAACTTTATCATAATCCTTTTTTTTTTTTAAATAATTATAATAAGTGTCATACATATGCGTTTTATTAATATCTAAAATGCTCATGCCTAAGTAATCGGGTTTATCATATTTTATTACGGTTTTCTTCATGTGCAAAGCCACAAAATTTTCATCAAATATAGTTGTATGATCATAGTTTGGTTTTGCCACCTGCTTTTTATAAAAATTAGATTGATCACCAGAAAGTAATTTTATATCCACTCTGTTTCTTACATTTTCCATTGTCTTACCAAAAACGGAATTGTTCATCAACTTAAAAAAATCTTTTTCAAAGTCATTTTCGGCCTTAGTTCTTAAGCCGTTGTTAAGATCAATGTAAGATTTTAGCCAAATATTTTCTTTAAATTTGTATCCGCGGATAATCTTTTTTAACTTAAGACCCAAGCCAACATATGTTTTTAAAGCCCGATAATGCAGAATATATTTTTCTTTGTTGTATAAGTTGGGAATTAATTTTTTTACCTTTTCTACTTTTAAATGTTCTGGTGCTAAAGGAAAGTCGTTGTGAAAATTGTGCAATCTTTCGGGGTAATCTAATTCTACTTCTAAAATACAACCTTCTCCTTTTTCACCGCAATATTTTTCCCAATTTTTTAATTCGTTTTCTGTCATCCATTTAAAATAGTGCGTGGGCAAAGGCTCACTCATTGCTCCAGAGTAAAGACTATTCGCATCTACATACATTAAATACTTTGAAGGTTCACTCGTAATATATTGTTCCCCCATGTATTTATTATTTGCTTTCGAATATCTTGTTGTGCACATACTAACTCCGCCTCTTAGTCCCTCTTCTACCATTAAAAGCATGTCAGGTTCTGATAAAAGTTCTAACTTTACCTCGGTTACCTTTAACGCAGTATCCCAAGCTAAACCTGGGGCAGTATAATACCAACTAGGGTCTAAGTCATAGTTTTTGCGACAAACATTTCTAAAGTTTTCATAAACATCGGCTAAAAGTAATACATCCGTTTTGTTGTATAATTTTAAGTAATCTTCTAGCGTGCACATATTAAATTTTTCCCAAATATTTTTTGCGTGAGCATAGTCCTCGTCAGTAATATGTTCTTTGCTTAAATTAGAGTAAAATGCTTCCTTAGGCGGTAACTGCGTTTCTCTAAGCCTTTTAAAAGAGTCTAGGTACTCGTAGGGAAAAACACCTTTTTTTCTAACTAATGGTAACTCTTCTTCCGTAAAAAATTGTGATAAAATTTTTAACTGGTTTTTATTTAAATTACTCGAAAGATTATCTAAGCTCGTACTCATAAACTTAAAGGTATCAATAAATCTAAGTGCATGCCATATCGCTTTTTTCTTACCTTCAGTAACTTCCTCACCAACGACAATGTCCTTACTAAAGCTAATGTACCTTTCCTCATTATTCGGAATGCAATTAATTCTACCGTAATGTTTACCGAGACTTTTAATAAAAAGATGAGCGTCATAACCACTAAGATTATGAAAGTACACAGGCGTAAAGCTGGGCGTTTTAGCTTCTAAGTTGCACGAATTATGCGCGGCACCGCGATATTTACCCGTAAAATGGCAATGACCTCTTACTTGATCGTCCTCAAATTCTTTACCGCAAAACCAGCAACGCGTTTGATTTTCATAATCCACGTCTTCTTCCTTAGTCATATTAATTGGCTTTTTATTTTGGTAGTACTTTCGGTGAATTTTTTCCATAACAGATTTTACCGAGTCTATAAAAACTTCTCCCGCATTTTCTCCGACATAACTTTTTTTCTAATAGGCGGGCAAACATTATCATCAAAACATTTTATGAGATAGTAAAAACTGCAGGGTATATGATGATGTTGTTGTATAGTAAAACTATTTTCTGGGTTTAATTCGCACGAGTCTATAGGCATCAAAATACTCTCAAAATCGGCATACACAACAAAGGGAACCGGTAGTTTCCTATAATGGTTTTTAAAACTTAGCATTGTGCCTTTTTCTGGCATCTCTAATCTAATATTCTCACGATTTTTACAATATTGTTCGTGTTTTTTAAAAAGTTCTTCCTTTCCAAAATGGTTTAAACACCGCTTACAAAATTTAATATTTCCATTACAATTTTTTGTTACCTGGTTTCTTAGTAGCCGATTAAATTTTTTTTATGAGCGCATAGTGCATTTTTTCTCCGTCTTTAATATATAGTAGGTCCACATGTTTAATTTTTTCAACGTCTGCGTTCCTAAGAGGATAAAATTTTTTATTCTCATAACCAAAAACGTTTACGCTAATTTCGGGATTTTGTTTCTCAAACTTATCTAAGTCTTTAAAAGAGACAGGGTATTCGATTCCATTCATGTTTAAACTGTATTCCCTCGATCGTAAATCCCCATCAATTCTTTCCGCGTTATTGTCTTTAGGATAAAGATGTCTTAAAACGCACCATAAAAAACATTTATTATCGTTATTTTTCATATTAATAACGGCTTTCTTATTTTTAATCCAATCCGGCAAATCTAACCACCCATTAGCCACCAAAGGTTCATATTAAACAACTGTGTGCAGTTCTAACTCCGTTATATGCGAAAAAGTAAGACCGCTACCTTCTTTTTGAATCCTAGCTAATTTTTCTAGAATTTCGTCTATCATATCTAGTAAAATTTCATCTACTTCCCCCTCATTTAAGTTTAAATGTTGTCTCGAGTGAAAAGCATATTCTGCTAATGTACCCTCAGGGTCTGAGGGTGAATACATTACACACTTAAGAACTAGTTTTACCTTTTTTTGTAGGTTGCTCCTAAGAACACCTCGAAGAATCTCTTGCGTTTCACCAAAAAAATCCTCGGGTAAATAACCCCTTTTTCCATCTATTTTATATACTCTACTATATTCCCGAAATGCTTATTTTTTTAGCCTAATATTAAACCGTTCCCTAATAGGAGGAGCTCGCGGTGCTAAAGGTACCTGAGCAGAAGGCCTGACACGCAGTCTAATTCTTGACTGAGTTGGGCTTCTAACATTCGGTGTAGGCGGTGCTATGGTTCTTCTTACATGTAATCTGAGGTCATTCAATACTTGTGGAATGTCTGTAGGATCTACATTATTAACAAGCCAATTATTGAAATTGGTTATTCTTCTTTGTATAGGTCTAGGCACAGCTGCGGAGTAGGCGCTAGATGCTATATTTATCTTCCCATACTCTACCATTCCAATTAGTAACTGTTTGAGGGCAGCACTGAATAAATTTACTCGCTTTATAAATCGAGGGGAAATTATGTATTTCCCCCGTTTTAATATCCTGCACAAGAACTTTTCTCGGATTATTCTTAATATCTTTTAATCTATCGAACTTAGGGTCTCTCGGTTTTTCCGGTGTATGCGACTTCTCTGGCCACAACCCGTGCTCTTTTGCTAAACTAACCATTGTTTTTTTATCCATCCACGAATAAGCCTTTATATTATTTTTTCTAAGAATATCTTTTAAATCAGATTTGTTTGTCATTTTATTACTAAAGAGAATATCTTAATACACTACACTCATTTTATTTCCATCAGACTGGAAGTTCATTTGCCTGTCGCTAATAGTAACGGCATATGCGAGTGTGTATATTTTCACCAAAATTTGCTTTAACATGAATATCGGTTACGGAATATTTTAACCTTTCACTCTGTTTGCTAACATCGAACAAAAACAGCGGATAAAGATCTTTGTACTCTAATGGGGTAAAGTTGGGATTTGACGCCAAATCATCCATAAGAAAAAACTTAGATCTAAACATGGCAGCATCACCATACGCTCTACTAAATTTATTGTTTTGAAAAGACAGTTTGTAGTCTGTTCTAGGATATTTAAAAGAATTTAACGTAACGTGAATATCCGTAACGTGAACATGGTTAAATATGGCGGGATTTTGTATTTGGGCATTTAGTTTATTCGTTTGAAAACCGACAATAATGTAACGCGGAAGCTCTGGTGCTGTTTTAATGGCAAGCCTCCAGGTAAATGAGAGTGCTTGAGGAACTGGCGCAGTATCGCATTGTATCATTCTATAATTAACCGGAAAGGCTTCTTTATTCTCGATATGTTTATAAAGTTGCAATTTGTACTGATCTGCGGGCAACACGTGCGGCATATACCACGCTATTTTTTCCAACACAACTCTGCCCACTTCACGTAAAACAGGGGGTCCAGCAACCCGAGCAGCTTTGAAAATAGCATCATTATTGCCAGTTCTTGTCAAGTAAAGAGTTTGCTTCATTCCGTACAAGACTCTATCGTAATCTTCGCAAAAACCAAAAATATGTTTTAATGGAACTTTAAAGCTAAATGTGCCCTTTTCTCCAGGTGGAGCAGCAGCCGCATCAATACTATCAATAATGTAGTTTTTTCTAAAATTCCAACCCACATTATCAACTGCTGCTTCGGCCGTTGTATCCTTATACCACAATTGGTTTATCCCCCGCGATTTAGAAAAATCGTCGGAATATTTTAACAATCTAAGCATAGTGGTGGCCCACCCTGTATGCGATATTCTTTCAATTTCTTTACCCGAAAGGTCGTATCTAATATTACTAAAAAGATACATTAGACCGTTGTTCGTTAAAGCAACATTGTCGGCATTTGCATATCTTGTTCCATCCGGACCCTTTATTAAATTGCCTTCTATAAGTAAATAGCTTTCGCTAGGAAGCGTAAAAATATCTTGAGTTTCGATGTTAATCGTAATATCTCCTCCAGAATTGTTAAGATTGGCACCTACAATTGGTAGATACTCGAAGTATTTGTATTCTTCGATACTATCATCATTAAAAGCCCTTTCAGTAATGTCTAAAATGCTCATTTTTATTATGTTATAATAATTTTAAATTATTATAATATTTTTACGTCGTTTTAATACCGGCCCCGCTATTTAATTTTTTAACTAATTCTTGTATAGCAATTGGATCATTGCCACTTCCATCTATTAAAGCGTTTATGTTTTGCGAAACAGGTGCTGTTGTAGGCATATTATCGTACTTTTGTAAAATTTTCTTAGATTTTGGCGTTAAAGCCTTTTCAATTAACCTTTTTCCCGCATCTACGGCGGCACTTTTTCCGGCCTCTAAATCTTTTTTTGCTCCTTCCTTAGCAACACTCTTTCCCACATCAACGGCAGAGGACGCAATTTGTTTAGCTGCGCTGCTGCTTAAAAGTCTCGCAAAAAAGTTGCTAAGCTGTCAAAAATTCCAGCTCCGCCGTATCTATTTCTTCTCGTAAATCCTCGTTTCTTATAGACGATCATATTTTATAATAGGGACATTATTTTTTTTATAGCTTTTACTATCGAAAACGCCTTGCCTTTTTAATTCGTCGCACACGCTAACAAGCTCGTTTCTCACGCCCGTGTTACCCGCCGCTCTACTAGCCATAAGCAAGTCGAGTTTTCCTAGTAACGCGTTAGGATCTCCGGGGATAACAACTTTTTTAACGCCAGAACCTTTTTTCCCTGTCCTTTTTTTCTTTCCTTGCAACCTACTCCATGCAGGTTCAATAATAAAATTCCATTTTTCCGTTTTTTTTAATTTTAGGGCTTACAGGTTTTAATTCATTACTTTCTGGGTTATTATCAGCGAACATAGTGTTAGTGTCAATTAAATTTTTTCTATACATTGCAATATCATTAGCAGGAATATCTTGTATGTCGGGGTCTTTTAATGCAAGAAGTTCATACAACCCTGGTATATATTTATATTCATCTCCACCAACAATAAGTTTTTCTCCGTCTTCAGTTAGCTCAATTAATTTATCACCGACAAAAAACTCGCCGGCTTTTTCATAAATACCAAAATTGGTATCTGAGCCAGGAAAAAGTCCTTTCGGAGCCTCTTTAGATGTTGATGTTGCGCTATAAGGAGGAGGAAATTCTTCTTTTACAAGAGGAGGAGGCGAAAAAAATAATTTTTGTTGCGGCAACCTTTGAGGCAATTGTTAGATACCCTCTTTAATAGGTCTAAGACCCTCAGTAATCTCCTTTGCTGCAGTTTTTTGTGTTTCTGTAATAGGTTTAAAAAACTTTGAAAGGTCCGTTTGTAGTTCTATTTGCCCCGTTTTTTCCGCTAGTTCGTTAGCGCGAATTTTTTTTTTTTTTTTTTTATTGCAAGAAATTCTTTTACTGTTTCTTTTTGTCGGATCAACGATTTTTAAAAAAGCCATTTTTTATTAGGATTATTTTTTTAAAGAGTTTTTAACGCAGTTTTTAACGCAGTTTTTTTAGCCCGTTTCGTAACAAAAACTACATGAAAACTTAATTTTAGGCTTTTTAATGTTCCAACGGCTTACCATGAAATTTTTCAACCAACCTCCGAAAGGACTCACGCTGCTCTATTCTTCCTCTCTCTATTAACGATTCTTCCGTTTCGCTCGTAATCTTTTTCTTGGATTTAGACCTAATTTCTTCCTTCATCTTCTTATATTTCTCTAATTCCTCCATGATCAGTTTGAACTCTTCGTCCAAAACTTTGTTGTCCGATAAAGCTTTTGAGATATGTGAAGATATGGTATTTAATTTCGTACCAGCGATGGTTTTAATCTTCTCGTGTTTTTCCGCTTTAGTTATCCATTTTCTGCCGGTATATTTTCCACCCATGCTTAAAAAACCAGTAAAAATTGCAACACCTTCTAATGCCGTAACTACTGGCGCCGCAACTACCGCTGTCAATAAAACCATTCCTCCAACCCCTGAGCCCATGGTAACCATAACTAAAACGGTATCTACGTTATCTAATATTCTCGCGGCTCTAAAATATTTTTTACTTAAAGCTTCTCTCTTTACTACCTCGGCTTCTAAAAAGTTTTGTATCTCGTTAATTTTCTGCAAACGATAACCCTGACCCTTATCAACTAGGGGAGCCGTGGGTATTGCTGGATATAAATTCTCTTTCATCTCCATTTTTTATAAGCAAATTTTTTTTTAAAGATGATAATAAACGTCGCATAAAAGTTCGTTTTCTTTTATTTTTACCGTATCCTTCGAATTATTAGTAATAGTAATCAAAATATTCTCGACATCTTCGAGGCTAACCTCATTTTGTAAGCTGCATTTCTTAAATCTTAAAGAATACGCTAATGAGGTTAAAATTACGCCTCTAGTTGACATAAAGCCTAAACCTAATTGCACCGGAAGAACTTGCCTCGGAGTTAATGTAATTTCTTCTTGACTAAAGATTTGCCAAGTTACCGGATTTACTTTTATCGGTGGATGTTTTAAATTAGAAGCTGGCCTCCAATGGGTCGTTTTTGGTTGAGAAATTCTCGGTTTTACGCTAAATTTGTGAACATTCATCTTTTTTATATTATAATATTAATTTATAATATAGCTCCTAAAATGGGTATATTAGCAAAAGGACTATTAGGGCCTAGAATAAGTCCTCTTCCGTCGTAAAACTTTCCGCCCTGTTTTAAATATAAACCATTGCCAACAGCAGACCCTAATCCTTTGCCTTTATAAGGCTCCAAATAAAGACCTTTTCCATCAGTTTCTACCTGGCAAACGCAACCTCCTTTTTTAAGGTAAAGACCCGATCCCATTGCCTTTTGTACGCCTGATGACGCTAATCCTGAAAGAGCGCCAACGCCTAATGCGGGTAAAACAGTCCTTGCTATGGCTGGCAAAGCACTAGCGGCTAAACCGGCTAACATTCCGAGAAAACCTCCCTCTATTTTCATATTGT
The DNA here is from genome assembly GCA_945859785.2 of Tridacna gigas. NCBI lineage: Eukaryota > Metazoa > Mollusca > Bivalvia > Cardiida > Cardiidae > Tridacna > Tridacna gigas. Next base: position 6,873,770 of record OX244031.2, on the reverse strand, counting down.
GTTTGAGTTGTTTAGCAGTCAATCTAATTGTTACGCCTCTACCATTTTCGAAGGCTTAGGCTATTTTTTTCGCTTGCGACTGGGTAACGGCTAAAACATCATTACCTCGTAATTCTTTGCGGCCTAAACAAATACTCGTTTCGCAACCCCCTTTTTTAATAGCGGATTGAAGTTTTTGCTTTTGTCCCTCCGATATATTAACTTTAATATTTATGTAACTCGCCATTTTACGAGGGACACTTTTTAAGTTCGTAGAGTAAGCCTATAACTTTTTAACGCGATTATGAAGTTGCACGATTTTTTACACAGAACTTGCGTAATCATTCCTCTCTCGAACGGTGTCACGGTATGCGGCGCACGAGGTCCACGTGCGCGCTGCTCTGGGTATTTTCAACACGTGGTTTTATACACTATAGTAAAATATAGCGTTCAATATGGATGGACAAATCTCTGAACAGAGGGTATATTGTAAGATTCGAGCACAGCTCGGGTTTCCGCCAACAGAAATTCATGCTGATTTGCAAAAAGTTTATGGGAATGGTGCTTTAAAATATGCTACAGTTTGCAAGTGGGTACGTCGTTTTAATGATGGTCGGGAGTCAATTGAAAATGACCCTCGGGTGGGTAGGCCGGTTTCCGTTTTGACGGAAAAGAACGTTGCTACTGTGAAAACGTTAATTGAGGAAGACGCACGTTATACCGTGCAAGAGATAGAAGAATTAAGTGGCATTCATTCGTCAAGTGTTTTGAAGATCTTATGTGAACGACTTGGGCTACGTAAGATCTGCGCGCGCTGGGTGCCCCATTTGCTCACTGACGAGCAGAAACAAAGTCGGGTTAGACTTGCATCGCAAGTTATAGAAAAATATGATAAATGTGACCCACGTCGTTTAGAAGAGATAGTTACAGGTGATGAAACCTGGATCTATCATTTTCAACCCGATTCTAAGGCTAAAAATAAGGTTTGGGTTTCATCTGAGGGCGACAGACCTGTCATTGCGCACCGTTGCAAAACATCAAATCGCATGTTGTATGCGATATTCTTTGATTCGAAAGGTCCAGTCCTTCAAATTCCAGTCCCGAAAGGTAGTTCTGTCACTGGAAAGTTTTACAGAGAAAGTGTTCTTACTCAACTTGTTGATTTCTATCAGAAACGCAGACCGCGCACCGGTGTCCGCGGCATCAAATTACTCCATGATAACGCACCGGCCCATAAATCCGCTACGGTACAGGAATATCTGAAAGAATCTGGGCTCGATGTCTTAGATCATCCCCCATACAGCCCTGACCTGTCCCCCTGTGACTTTTGGTTGTTCCCAAGACTAAAGGAAATGCTGGCAGGGCACCGTTTTGAATCCCGTTGTGGTATAGGCAGTGCGGTCTACCAGTGTCTGCAACATATACCTAAAGAGGACTACCGGGCGGCGTTCCGGAAATGGGTAGATCGGTGTAAAATGTGTGTGGAGGCAGACGGGGCATATTTCGAAGGTCTTAGATAAATAAAATTTTGATATTTCAAGCGGTTTTAAAAAGACCGCCCTACTCTACGAACTTAAAAAGTGTCCCTCGTATATACGTTTTATTTTTTTTATGCCTCTCTAATATGAAACCTAATCGCTATATTTTCGCCTCTAAGATTTAGTAAAGTTCCATTTTGGTCCGTAATTTTTACCTCCATATTGTGTATATCGCTCTGCGTTATCGGTAAATATACTAAATTAAGGGGAGACTCGATTATCTTATATCCAGGCACAACATTGGGGAAAAAAGAGTAAATTGTGTTTTGAGTTGATCCATTAACGTAGCTTCCCGAGATAATATCGATGTTAACAAACACGGAATTTATACTGAGAACATTTACTACATTCTCCGACTCATGAAATCCAGTTTCATATTTCGCGCGAGTAAAACCTAATACTCTGGAAATGGAGTTTGGATGGTTAAAATCTACTTCATAACCGTCTTCAAGGGTAAGAATAGATTTTATCGTATTTTTATTCGCGGAAATGTTAATAGGATATTCATCATTGACTAAATCAACGTGGCCTTTTTTTCCTCATTTCCTGGTGAATGGTATCATTAATGTCTATAAGGTCATAACTTCCTTCCGGTATTTCTATTTTAAACCAAGAAACGCCATTGTCCGGAGAATAAATAAACATGTTGTTTGTCACGTCAATGTTTGGAAAAGAGTAGTATGTTTCGAGGTTTACCAAAGCTATTTCGTATTTTCTATCATATTCCAGTCGGATTGGGGGATTAAATCCCGTTGTAAAGCGCATTTTGTTATCACTTACTATAATTTTTAAAGACATTTTATGTCGCGTATTTTTAGCTATTTGCTTTAAAAGATCTTCCATTTTTTATAGTAAAATTTTTTTTAAAAATATATCTTTCGTTAAAAGATATATTTTCGTGTAGCACTATTTAATACATTCCAAACCTGGTACAAACTTTAAGTGATATTTTTTGTTCTTCCTTACTTTTTTTACTAAATAAAAGGTATACCTTTATTATTTCAAGCGTACATTGCAACATTTTGCTCATATGCTCTATGTGCTTTATTCGTTCTATCCTCCTTTTCAGTTTCGAAAATCTTTGCGTGCTTACTTGCATTAAGTAATAATTTGGAAAGATGGTTTTTTATAAAAAGAACGCGTAATTTTTTTTCGTCCATATCACATTCTCTAGCAAAAGAAAGAAACTCTCTTCTTAGTTTGAGCCCATGTTGAATTACTTTATTTAAAGTTCTTGTTGTGCAAGATTCAAGTTCTTTCGGTATTTCATTTTCTGCTATATATTTAAACTTCTCCATATGCTCATTTGGAGTTTGACCTCTTGAATAGTAATCTTGTTTATGTACTTTAAAAATCTCTTTTAAATGACGACTCATTTTTACAATTATTATTTATTTTAAAAATTCTTATTTTCATTTTTTTCTATCGGATTGGGAATATAAAAGTTGTCAAAACCGTCTCTATATTTTCCTTCGTCTTTTTTACTAGATAAATCAATGACGACAAAACTATGAGGCTTTTCCCATACTTTTTGGCAAAATTTTCTAAACTCTTCTTTGGTCATATCTTCGCTTACATGGTCGCTGTAAATATGATTAATGTTTTTTAGGTCTTGACGAAAAAGACAAATAAAATTTGCGTTTTCTCTAATAGTTTGCCTCAGTAACCTAAAATAATTTTGCGAAAGGTAAAAACAGTCAACATTACTATGTCTTCCACGAATATAGTAACACTCGCACTTATTTTGCCTTTCTAAAAGTAAGTCATCGAAGATCATTAAATTTTTGTTTTCCGATTTTAATTCTCTCGGGTCAGGTACATCCTCAGCAGTTTCAAAGAAACTACACTGTATATCCGTTCTATCTTTTATGGTTTTAATCCATTCTTCGATCAAAGCTGAGGGAGAAACGTTTTTATCCTGAATTTCATCGCGGTAGTTAAACAACTTTAAAATGGCCTCTTTTGGTAATTTTTCTTCGAAGGCTTTTTTAAGTAAGCGATACTCGGGTTGAAAAAGACTTTTCCCAAAAACGGCTAAATTATCGTAGTCAAGCCATTCTGGTCTTAGCAAAAGGTTTAGTAAAAGCGTAGTCTTACCACATCCTGATTTACCCACGATTAGCCCCCTAATGCTTTTAGGTAAAAAAGGGTTATTAAATCTCTTTGATACTACCTCGTTCCACGATAAATCTACAACATCCATTTTAAATATATTAAAAAAAAATTAATATATTAAAAAGATGCATTGCGTTAAATGTAAAAAAGTTACTGATACCAGTAACATAGAATATGTTGTTACTAAAAATGGAAGGAATATGGCGCGTGGAAAATGCGTCGTGTGCGGAAGAACTAAAACAAACTTTGTTTAAAAAAAAGGCGGTTCATTACTAAATAAGTTTATAAATAACTTACCCGTCGAAATGCATCTTCCTGGTCATAACTTTACTGGTCCCGGTACTAAGTTAAATAAAAGACTCAATCCCGATTTAACGCCGAAGGAATGGAGCAAGCCGATAAACCGTGTTGATAAAGCAGCTTACCATCACGATATTTGCTATCTTAAGCATAATGACACAGCTACCAGAAATGCTATTTGCGATAAAAATATGCTTGAAGAGTTAAAGGGAATCTACAATCCTTCTATTAAGGAAAGAATGGAACGGGGATTAGTTTCCTCATTAATAGGCGCCAAGGCTAAATTTGGAATGGGTGTTAATAAAAAAAAAAAAAAAAAAAAAAATTCAGCATGACGGCTTTATCGGAAGAGCTGCATAAACCCGTAAGAAGAAAATTTAAGAAAAGGAGAGTTAGAGTAAACGGTATTGATAGGATATGGGCTGCAGACTTAGTAGACATGCAAGCATTTTCTAAATTTAATCGGGGAATAAAATATCTTCTCGCTGTCATCGATATCTTTTCCAAATACGGTTGGCTGATTCTATTAAAAGATAAAACGGGGAAATCTGTCGCTATAGCATTAAAAAGTATTTTTAAGGAAAGAAAGCCGGAAAAAATGTGGGTAGATAAGGGTAAAGAGTTTTATAGCAAAGATGTTAAAGACCTGATTGAATTGTATTCTACCGAAAATGAGGAAAAATCTAGCGTCGTTGAGAGATGGATTAGAACGATGATAAAAAAAATGTGGAAATATTTTCCGCTAATTCCACTAACGTTTATATTAACGCGCTACCGGATCTCGTTAAAGAATATAATAGCGCGAAACATTCTTCTTAAAATGACGCCAGTAAATGCTAGTAAGAAGGTAAATGAAACCAAAGTTTGGAAAATTCTTTATCCCGATCATCTCGAAATAAGAGATATAGATCCTAAGTTTTCCGTCGGTGATAAAGTAAGGATATCTAAAAAGAAAAAGACCTTTGAAAAGGGATATACCACAAGATGGACTGAAGAGGTTTTTACAATTTCCGAGATAAAACATACGTCGCCCGTAACGTATAAAATTGCGGATCTTAACGGAGAGGAAATACGAGGTACCTTTTATGAGCCCGAACTACAAAAAACTAGTCAGGAGTTGTACAAGATAGAAAAGGTTATTAAAAAGGGAAAAAATAAATCGTTGGTAAAATGGAAAGGTTATTCCGACGAGTTTAATTCGTGGGTTGACAACAAGGACATTAAAATTATTTCGGCATAAAAAAAAATGCCAGATATTGCGATTAAAAACGTAATTTTACCGAAAAAACCGTTAAGCAACTTTGAACAAGAAGATGCCGCGAAAAAATTAAAGATTCCTTCTTTTAGGGGCGTATTTTTACGGAACACTCTACCGAGAAAGTGTAGAAAAAAAGGAATGCGGCATATTAAATCTCGATAGCACGAGCGGGCCTGGTACACATTGGGTCGCTTGGTATAAAGACGGTAAAATAAACATTTATTTTGACAGTTACGGCATAACACCACCTATTGAACTAAAAGACTATCTGGTAAATCCGATATTTTACAATTCGGATCAATTACAACAAGCCGGGCAAGTATTTTGCGGTCATTTATGTTTGTACGTTCTTAAAGAGTTAAGCTCGGGAAATAAATTTCAACGAGTTTTAAATAAACATTTTTAGCTATATAAAAAAATGCCAGTTGATAAATTCGGAGGAATGGATGATTTTAAATCGAGCGGTGATGGAGCGTCACTTACTTACATAAATAATATTTTTTTTGCGTAAAGATGGTACAACGGAGGTTACCGGTTCTATAAATATGAATGGTAATACATTAACGAGGGTTAGTAATCCCGTAAATCCTCAAGACGTTGCGACTAAAAATTATGTCGACTCTAGCGCCGGGCTATTGGACGAAAACGGGGGTTATCACATAACAGGATATTTAAACATGGGATTTAATAAAATAAAAAACTTAGATGATCCTACGGAACCGAGCGAAGCCGCTACTAAAAAATATGTGGATGATAGTGATAAAGCGATAGTAAAACAGCAGGACGGTAGTTTTTCGGCCATCGCGAATATAAATATGCGAGGTTACCAGTTGACAAATCTTTTAAATCCTGCAGAACCGCAAGACGTACCGACAAAGAATTACGTGGATTCCGCTAATCGAGCTTTTGTTTACGGTCCTGGAGGTTATATAGAAGCTGGGGACGTTTCTATGGGCGGACGAAGAATTACTAATATCGGTACTCCTTTAGAGCACCAGCAAGCCGCAAATAAATTTTACGTAGATACTACAGTTTTAGCAGCTACGCAGGGGGAAAAAGCTTTAACGAGAAACCCGACGGTTCTTTTTCAGTGGATAGAGAAATAGATATGAAAGGAAATAGAATTAAAAACTTGCCTGAACCCGCTGCCTGGGATGATCCTGTGACAAGGTCTTTTCTTTCTACGCAGTTATTAACTTTAACTGAGAGAAAGTTAATTAAGCCTATAATAAGCGTTCATGCTGAGGAACAAGGAAGTTTAGAAAATGGAAATTACGAGTTTTCTTTCGGTAATGGAAGCAGTGGAAGATCACATGGATTAGGCGGTTATTGTATGTCAGCTCCGGGTAGAATTATAAGAGGTTCTTTATTGGTCTTAAAAGGAAATAGGTTTTTAGATGAAGAGGTAAAAATTAACATAGTCGTAAACGGTGTCGAACAAATCGACTACTCCTTAATTAAAAAAAGAGATGAAAGTTGCAGTTGCGTAGTTTTTCAGCAGCCTCTAGGAGTAAAACAATGCGATGTCATAAACTTTATAACGAAAACGGATAATGCCAATGCAAAAAACTCTTATTTAACGATACTTATAGAACTCGATTTGTAAAAATATATTAAATAATTTTTTTTTTATTATAAAATGGAAAAAATACTAAAAGAGATTGTTGAAACCGATGACTTTTTTAAAGATCCTCTAGAAAATTTACTAACGAGTATACAGGCATACTGTATGGAACTTATTAAATACAAAACTTTGTTTAGTAACTACAATGTTTGCGAATATTACGAAAGTAGAGTTCGTGACATACATGAACTTTTAATAAAACAATGTAGATATTTTTTCGAGGATTATTATAGAAAAAAGATTAATAATGTTTGTTCTAAAGCGGCCGAATTTTTACCAGAGACAATTGAGTAGACCGTGGAGATTGTGGAGACAGTAGAGGAAACGGTGGAGACTGTGGAGGAGTCTTAAAAATTTATAACTTTTTTATAAGTTATAAATTTTTTCTTCTCCATTTTCAGCGTCACTTTCATCATCGGAATCTAACGTTACTTTTGAAGGAATAAAAGTTTTAACATTATTAATAGGTGTTACGTTCTTTTTAATAATAGCAACGTCAGAAAGACTTGTTCGTACTTTAAGTGTGGATGAATTAATAAAAACATCTTCTATATCTATATAACCAATTACTTTACAACTTATATTTTCGAGAGAACGAGGATCACTTACTTTTTTAAGCTTCTCTCCAATTTTTTCAAAAAAAATAGTAATTATATCACCTCTTATAGGTCTATCAGTTTCGTCATAAGTTTTATCTTGTATCATTTTTGGATAAAAAATATTATCTTTAATAATTTCTAAATCTTTCAAATTATTATTGTGATTCTTCTTTTTTATAGCCTTTTCTGGCACTTTTTCTCGTAAAAATTTCGAAATGTTATCTAGTGTTTTTTTAAACTCGATTTCTTTTTTGTTCTGGTTTTCTTTATCGTAAAAAGATCGTAAAGGCATAAGGTAATCTGGTGATTTGCTTGTATACTGTTGAACTCCGAAAGAAGACAGAGGAGGAGAACGTAGTCGCAAACCTCTTGTTTCCCCATCGGGATACTCATACTCGATCTTAATTGTCTGGTAATTGTAATTTTTATTTATTTTGCTATCACCAAGTCCTAGCTTTTTTATATCGAATTCTTGAAACTTTACATAATTATTATCCGCCATTTCCCACTTTTTATATATAATATTTTTTCCTTAAATCAAATTTTTTTCTTCATAAAACAAATATTTTTTAAAAATTTTATCGTTAAAAACTTTGAAAATAAGGAACTTTAAACTAGAAAAAAAAATTATTTTTTAAATTTTTTTATCGTTAAAAATTTTGAAAATAAGGAATTCTAAACGAGAGAAAAAAAAAAAAAAAAAAAAAAAAAAAAAAATTTTTTTTAAATTTTTTAAAAAGAATTTATAACCCGCGGTTATAATTTTGCGAACACGCGCGAGAATTTGCGGGATAGAATTTTGTGAGGTTAAAAATACCATAAACCGTATTTTTGCGATATTCTGCGGGATAGTATTTTGTGAGGTTAAAAATACCATAAACCGTATTTTTGCGGGATAGAATTGTGCGAGGTTAAAAATACCATAAACCGTATTTTCGCGGGATAGAATTTTGCGAGGTTAAAAATACCATAAACCGTATTTTTGTGGGATAGAATTTTGTGAGGTTAAAAATACCATAAACCGTATTTTTGTGGGATAGAATTTTGCGAGTTTAAAAATACCATAAACCGTATTTTTGCGATATTCTGCGGGATAGAATTTTGTGAGGTTAAAAATACCATAATCGGCGAGAGAAAAATTTTGTGAGCTAGAATTTGTGTGGCCGTAAAATATCCATGAGCTTGTCGAGATTGCAATTTTGTGAGATTTTCGTACGCGCGAGCCAAAGAGCTACAACATACATAATATACACTACTTCTGATAATTCATTCTGAAACAATGATAAAAACTTTTGAAAATAACAAATTGTTAAACCCAATAGCAGGTTACTTCCAATGCATATAACAGAACTTTATTGTAATGCATGTATTCTGAATATAAAAAAAGTTCTAAACTATGTGGATTCAGCAATTATTTAAAAAGTAAATTTCATCCAGTTTTACAAATGATGTCTCTTGCCTCAGCCTTGGATATTTTCTTTACAATGTAATCTTGCGCCTAGTCCTTTCAACAAATGACTTTGACATTAGATCTTTTTCTCATTTACTAATAAAATAAAATGGGTGATAGAGAAGAAAATGTGACAGTATATTCATCCACTGTTTTTGCCATGAAAATATATGTATCTGTAACCCCTTCAGAGATTCATTCACTTGTTTTGTACCCCAGTCTTACTGTAGATCGCCAACAGTTATAAATAATCATATCATCGGTATAGAGTACTAAGGGTAGGCTATGCCAAATAGGACAGTGGTCTGATGGCCCAAAGCTGTCTTTTTCTCTGATATAATACATATGGCAGAATCGAAAAAGGCTCTGCGGTCTGCAATATTACAGAATATACATGTACAGTAACTAGTAGCATACAAACATATCTCTTCACTATTTGGCCGCACCCTAGAGAACATTTTGTTCTTTTATCGAGGTTGACAGAAAACGCAGATCTAGCAAATGGTTAAAAAATCCCTTTTCCTGAGCGTTCTGAAGAAAAAGATAGATCTACACTAGTTTACCTTTGAATACAAAGTAAGGAAAAGTTTTTATTTCATGGTAAAAAGCTTTTTCATTCACAACAAATGGTTGACTTTTTGGATAATCAACAGCTAAACTGTATCTAATTGGTTAATGGTTTTATGCTTTTCCAGCTCATAGGTAGCACCTATAATTATATTAAAATTTGTTAGGCTATGCATCAAATATAACTGCGCTTTCGGATTCATCACAATTTTCTGAAATTAATCAGACATACGATGATTCGCAATCATTTGGCTGTGGAACCCGCCCTAATATTTCACATAATTGATCATGAACTATAAAAAACTCATTAAATATCGATCGTCTACTCTTTTTTGGCAAATTTTCGTCACAAACACGACAACTTTCGGTTTTGACGGGCGCCGCCATTATTGTTTTTTGTTTCGCGGAAGATTTCTTGTTGATGGTTTGATTGGACGCGATGGGTTTTGATCGCATCCAATGAAATGGCGATTTTTAAAGAGGCGAAGATGGGGTTACAGTCCGATCACTTTTTTTTTTTTCAAAGAGTCATGCTCTGTGAAAAGGGGGCTTAATGCATTTGCGAAAATATCGATCCAGGTCAGCCTGTGCAGTCCGCGCAGGCTGACCTGGGTCGAAACTTTTCGCTATTGGTCTACCTCATGATTTAGTTGGTTGTTATACAAAATGGACTTTAAGGATCCATGACCATCTGACGACTTGCTTGGTATCATGCATCGCGGAGATGCATTAAGCCTCCTTTTGCCAAAGCATAACTAATATATTTGGATGTTACTTTGTCAAAAATGACCTGACCAGCCCGAGCAGCTAAAGTGGTAGAGCGTCGGACTCGTAAACGTCAAGTCTCGGGCCATTTGAGGATGTGGGTTCGGGCCTATGGCTGCCCATCTAAAATATGGCCTACTAATTGTCTTTCGGATAAGACGTTAAATCGAGGTCCCGTGTGACGGTGCTATACACCGAGCACGTTATAGAACCAGGCGTAACTTAGGATGGGGTTTCGTCCTGTATCTTGCACCATTCCACGTGACATAACAAACAGCTTTGGTGGGGTGGGGGAAGCATATGGGCAACCACCAATTTACTGCCATAGATAAGTATTGATCGTGATAGTGATCCTGAGATGGGGTAATTAAAAATTGATTACCGCATGGGCCAAGGCTAAACACCAATTGAATAGAAATGAGTCATGCATCTCCTAAATGCATTATACAAAGCAAGTTGTCACATAATTATGGATCCATAAAATCCATTTTGTCTAACAACCGACTGAATCATGAGGTACAGTGGTCCTTTGACATGAAGAAAATTTACCAAAAGCAAAAAGTTTCGACCCTAGTCAGCCTGCGCGGGCTGAGCTGAGTCGATACGCTTTGCAGATGCATTAAGCCCCCTTTACAAATATAACAGATACTACAATATTGCAACTCGAAGTTTTGGCTAAAATAGCATGGTGGGAAAACGGAGAAAACGCTGGTTACCACCATTTTCTCCTTTTATCGCAATATTTTCTAGCCTTTCAGAAACAAATCCAACCTACTTAGCCACATTTGATTTGTCGTTTGCAAATGCTTTGAGCCCAACCGGGTAGCTCAGTGGTTAGCGTATCTAACTGGTGACCTGGTATTTGCGGGTTCGATACTCGGTTGGGGCAAACTTTCTTACCGGCGATTTTTTGCACCTAACCTCTGATATTATGTGGGATAAGTAGTCAGTGAGTTGGAAAGAAAGATGGGTCAGTACTGGTGTGAGAAAGCCAGGAAACACATGCGTAGGTGCACTGACCGCACTGGTATGACCTAAGCTATTAACGGAGCATTAAACTCCAATATAAACAAACACGTGAAATTGTCACGTGATTGAGTCAGGTTGTGTATTTTTCTATCGCTCTGGAAAAAATATAATACTGTATATGTGATTATTTACGGACTTATCTGCGTCTGAAGTTGACATTCTGGAAAGGGAAATGTAAGTGATACAGTTTGGATGTTGATAGACATACATCTCTTTCATATGTGTGATATTTAGAGGTTTTTTGAGTTTTGCAACGCGAGGGCCATTATCCCACCCACTACCCTTTACTTTATTACTGAGAGAAGCGTGAGATGTTCTCAGCTTGCAACTGTTAGTGTTTACCTGTTAACGGTTTATGTGTATTTCCTATGGTGTCGTTATTTCTATGATCACCGTATTAGTATCTTACGATAGGAAAGGATTTTTACTACAAAAACTGAAACAAATTGACAACAAGGATACTGTGTAAAACTTTGTAAAATCATTTGAAAGACTGGAGAATAATACCATAAACGTATTATGAGTGACACCTCTCAACAGACAACTCCGTTGCAGTCGTATTCAGATAGTAAAAAAGACCGTTGTCATCCCCTCTCGATTATTGCGAAGTAAAAAAGTCCTTGACTGAAAGAATGATTGAACCTCAGCCTGTATCAGTGGAGTCTACTGTATCTCCACGCATAGCCCTAGGTGTCGAGGAGCTCAATATTATTGCACATGCTATAAAAGGATCATTTCAGAATGACCTTGAAGAATTAGTGAAGTCTGTGATGACAGCGTCAGTCCAGTCGATCGTTGATGGGGTAGTGTCTGCTTTACAGGCCAGGGTATTGTCTGTTGAGCAAGTGAATAGTGATCTTGTCAAAGAAAATCAACGTCTTGCTAGTGAAAATGAACAATTAAAGACAAAGATTGAAAGTCTAGAGCTTACTACAGAGTCTTTACAGCAGTACAGTAGACGTAATTGTCTAAGAATTACCGGAATTCCAGAGAACCCTGCACGTGAAGACACAGACAATGTGATACTAAACATTTGTAAAGACTTGAGTGTGAATATTCAGAAAGAGGACATTGATAGATCACATCGTGTCGGAAAACCTGGTGGAAATAAACCCCGCGCTATCATTGTGAAATTCACATCATATAGAACCAGACAACTGTTATATCGGTCAAGGGTGAATCTGCGTAGATGTGGCCATTCTAGTGTTTTTATTAATGAGGATCTCACGCGCCAGAGAAGCAGACTTTTATATCAAAGCAGACAACTTTTTAAGTCGGGGACAGTCGCCAATGTCTGGACTTCAGATGGAGTAATACTGGTGAAGGACAAAAACAGTAAAATACACAGAGTGCTAAAAGCAGACGATCTTTCCCAGTTTCAATAGTTTGAGTTATCACCCTTGGTACTTTTGCTTAGATTTTATCGCCATTGAGAAAAGTGCTCTACTTACTGCTACAGCACTGCAATTAAGCCTACTTGACTGTGTTTTCTTCGTTTCTATACTTTTTATTTATTACTTAGAGCAAAAACATTGTAATGTCACTAATCTCTAGATTTCAGACTATATAGAAGGCAACGGGCAGGGGGGATCGAGGATCGGACTGCTCGTTCTGGGCGGTCCGGTCTCGGTCTACACTGTTCGTCAAACAATATGAGTCTTCAATGACATTTGGATGGCAGATTTGTAGTATGATTCATTCTTTATTAAGCCTGCAACTGTAAATTCTTTAACACCTTTACCAAACAACATTATTTAGGACCTGACCAAATTGGAAACATTTGCAGACGAATGTAGCTAAAAATTATGGTGATTTTTAGATCGAATGGAGTTGGGAGCATTGTCGGAGGAAGAAAAAATGCTGGCTATCAATATTTTCTCCAATTCCATAATGTTCTCACATGTTTTCTCTTCCAGGCTCATTAAAACTTGGGATCGAGTGGCTTGAGGTCTGTGTATAATTCCTGAGTGTTGCAGTTTTACAATTTCTTTGATAGAAATATCTGAAAATATTGAACAGTAGGGATCAAGAGTTGAACTGCACGTTCTGGAATGTCCAGTCTTGGTCCATACTGTTTGTAAACCGCTAAGTTTTGATATGCATCTGATAAATCAGTTTGTGTCAAAATTACAGTCAGAGTTTTCATGTGGTTTCATTGATCTATAAAAATCAATAATGCTATATAATACGGTGTCACTTACTCTTTTAACGTTTCTAAAATATCGATCAGTGAGGATCTGAGATCGGACTAAACGTTCTAGGCGGTTCGATCTCGTTCTACACTGTTTTTTAACGGGGTATTGCTTGTAGTAAGTACCTAAAACTCTGAATTGTATTGTTATTGATTCAGTATTAGGGGATAAGGAGGTGAGTATATGAATTTCCAGTCCGGGTAGTGCAAATGGGTAAAACATTTCAGGGTCACTTATTTCTTTTTTTTTTAATGATGATATGTCAATGGTGTCGAAGATCGGACTGCACGTTCTGGGAGGTCTGATTTCAATCAACACTGTTCTTGAAAACAAAATTATTTGTAAATGGTATCTGAAGTGATGATCTAGATCTGCATTGCTTCTCTATCAAGTGTGAACAATCCTTTATCAATGTATATAGGGCTCAAGTATTGCAATGTTTCTTATTCCTTTAGTAAAACTATACTTATATCTCGCAAAGTGAGGAATAGGGATCCGGCGGCGTGCCCTGGTCAATCTGATCATGTTCTAGCCTGTTAGCAAAACAATGTTAATAGTAATAAGTGTTTGAAGATTCATTTGGTATCATGACTTAGTCTGTCCTATTGTTCTCATATTTTTCTTTTAATTAAGCTATCATCCAAACGTTTTCAGTCAGAATGCTGTGCTATTGCAGTCATCTATTTGATGGTAATATCTCAATCATATCTGACTGTGACAGTGAAGATCGAGGATCGGGCCGAACGTACTGTGGTCTGATCTCGCTCTACAGTATTGGTATAAACAATATTGTTGTTTTGCGTATTTGATGATTAGAGTTTTCTAAACATTGATTCTGTATTAAAAATTTACTTGTGTGTTTATCATGGTATAATCAGTAGACTATTTGTTTGATTCTGTATGAAATGTTCACTTGTGTATTTATTATCGTATAATCAGTATGTAGACTATTTCAGCTGTCACGACACTTATCTCTCTCACAGAAATATCTAAAAAATGTCATGTTCGTAAAACGAATACCAACTGCAACAAGCATTTCAAGAATCAGCTTTATCTTCACTGATTCTGTAACGAGTGTTTACATGTGCTTTCGTATGTGTATTTTGGTCAGATCATTGTATTTACTTGTATGTACTAAAGCTAAATTCTTTTTAACAACTAAGGTCATGTCAGGGCGGACAGTGCGCCTACGCATGTGTTTCCTGGCTTTCTCACACCAGTACTGGCACAACTTTCTTTTTAGGTTTGCGTTTTTAAGATTTCTGACAAATTAGACCTGACCAAGGTCAATATTGTATTGTGATAAATATTTGAAGGTTTGATTTTTTCCCTTTTTCACGATTAATCATGTGTTATGAGTTTTCGTGTGACTTTTAGTGAGCAACGTTTCAGTCATTTTAAATTGTAGAACTTACAGTGTCACTGTCGTTTTCGTTGGAATATCTCTGAAATGTGGAACAGTACATATTGAAGACCAGACAGCCCGTTCTGGGCGGTCTGATCTTAATGTACACTGTTCGCAAAAGGCACCATGATATGTACTTTCTCTTTTTTTTCAAATTTTAGAAGTTAAACTATTATCTTTCTTTCCATATCTCACTTTTTCTTAAGGTTACACTAACAGTAACTGATCAATATCTACGGTATTTTACAAGCCACTGCTCATGTACACTGTACCATGACATACCTACCCCTCTTCTACTGCTACCATTGCAACATACGAAAAAGTACCTTTAACTTGTGACTGAAAACTGCTGTACAGTATTGATTTCTATAACTAAACTAGTCAAAAATTTGTTTTCAAAATAATATTTATATGAATACGTGTATGTCTATACATGAAGATGTATGTCATCTGCTTAATTTGAAGCTCTATGCGTTTTTTTCATCTTCGATGTCCATGCTGTACATATAATGGCATCCTAAAATGACCACGGTTTAAATAATAATCTAGTATTGTTTGATAAATATGACGCATTAACGTATATATTTATGTATACCTTTGTACAAATGTTTTGTTGTTTCATTTATTTGCTTTATTCATATCAGTTTGCTACTTACACACACTTATCAATTACTACACATTTTTCTGTTCCTGTGGAGTGCCAACCAATTTTGTGCATTTTTTTTTCCGGGTACATCTTTCTTTATGGAAATAACTGAACTGAGTCTTGGACGTATGCTGTGCTTTGTGTTATTTATGTCATTATTGATCACATAACATGAAGCAAAATAGAAATCTTTGTCCTTTGATGCCGGCATATCGTCCAAGATTCAGATTCAGGCTAACAATAACTGTTTTTGTTCTTGTACTAATCCAGATTTCCCCAGTCCATCAACATTCTATGCTTTTAGGTATTGAGTCAACAGCTTGTCTGACTGAACAAGTTATACATATAAATAAATCTCGATTTCTCATTAGCAATAGGCAGGCCAAAAATATAAGATACTCATATTGGGTTGTATCACACTTTTTTCGTTTTGTCACTTTGTTTTTTGTCGTATGGATTGGATCGCTAATATTACTATCTGGTGATATTCATCCTAATCCAGGTCCAGATGTTGGTAACCATCCAGATTGTTCGTCAAGCTCGACGGATTTATACAATTTTCTAAATCTTCCAAATCACTTGTCTACCGTACACTATAACGTGCGAAGTCTAGCAAACAAAGTTGATGTGCTGATATCAGAATTTTCTTATTTTGATCTTGTATCTTTTTCTGAAACTTCGTTAGATAAATCTGTGTCATCACAAGATCTGCTTTTCCCTACATTTCATCCTCCAGAACGTAAAGACAGACTCAGTGAAAGATATGGAGGAGTTATTCTGTATGTAAAGGATACATTGACATATACACGGAGATATGATCTGGTGTTAAATCGACTCCGAGTGTATCTGGATCCAGATCAAATTGCACAACAAAAGAAATGTTCTGTATGGTGTCTTTTATAGACCACCAAGTTCAGATTCAGTCTACAACTCGTTAGTTGAAGACCTTCTTTTTGTAACAAACAAAGATTCCATTCTAATTTCTGGACGTAATTCAATAGAATTACAGACTGGGCAAATAGGTGGCTTGTAAAATTTAATCCCTCAAAATCAGAATCAATAATAATATCTCGCAAACGTAATACACCTGTTCACCCTGAGTTTTTTATGTCTGGTGTTGGAATTCCATCTGTGCAGTTTCATAAGCATCTCGGTATTTTCATTTCTAATGATGGTTCCTGGGATTACCATGTAAATCAGTCTTTAACGAAGGCATGGAAGAGAATTGGAATTATGCGACGTCTAAAGATACGCCTAGATCGAACATCCTTACAGACAATATATTTTTCTTTTATTCGTCCAGTTCTTGAATATGCAGATGTTATTTGGATGAATCTATCGCAATACCAGAATGATCAAATTGAAAAAGTACAAAACGAGGCTGCACGAATTGTAACTGGATGCAGTAAACTTGTGTCTTTAGCGGATCTTAACAAGGAGTCAGGGTGGGAAACACTTAGTGAAAGAAGATATAAGCACAAACTTATATTGTTTTTTAAAATGGTAAAAGGACTAGCCCCTTCTTATTTAAATTCTTTAGTTCCTGTTACAATGAACGAATTATCTTATTGACAAAAACTTTGCAGTTTTATAGTCATTACAAACATGAAGATAAACAATGTATTGTCAACGTGATGTAGCTGAAAAAAAGTAAATATATAAGGAAATAGCTTATTGTTGCCTAATAAGACGGTTGTTTTGTTCTTTTTTAAAGTTTGAATGATAAAGAAGTCAAGTCAAAGATATGGAAAAATTTGAGAGAGGGAAAAAAAAAAAAGAAAACTTTGTTGGGGGATCAG
The DNA here is from genome assembly GCA_945859785.2 of Tridacna gigas. Lineage (NCBI taxonomy): Eukaryota > Metazoa > Mollusca > Bivalvia > Cardiida > Cardiidae > Tridacna > Tridacna gigas. The sequence goes on along the minus strand of OX244031.2, from coordinate 6,856,504 downwards.
CCAAACATAGTGAAAAATTGTTGGCAGCCTGAAAAACATTGCTGAGGAAAGCAGCCGCTTATTGCAATCAACTGCTCCCTCCCAACAATGCCCTTCACACTACCCTTAAACGACAATATTTCACAATTTTTTGCAAAAGTCATAATTGAATTTACTAATAGAAATGTAGATAACTATTCATCAAGATTTTAAAATATTTAAATACTCAAGAACAAGTAATCATACGAGTAATATAAGGAGTAAACATAAAAAGAACATGAGCTTGTAATGCATCTCACAAGGATGACTAAAGGAAATAGAAATTAAGTGGAACATTCATCTTCAAGATACGGAAGCAGTGCAAATCAAACTGAATCATTCTGCATGTTTTTACAGTCCGATCCCAATCTACTCTAATTCCATGATGTTTTGATCTCTCAAAATTATAATCTGTGAGTGCAAGAAATGCAGAGGTAATGGATATGTATCTGATCAAAATATCACACAGACAAAAATATTTGTTTTTTAAAGGCTGAATACAATATTAAAGCGATCCCGACATCGTAACCCAAGCATGTATTAATAACAATATGATAAGTTATAGCTACAAACTGGACTAAAACTAAACAACCGTAAAATTACAAAAAAAGAGAGAAAAAAACAAAAGAGCTGTCAAATGTATTTACATATAAACTAGTACTTGATCTACGTATTAAGCAGCATGTATCAGAGATCCGACCGCATATTTGTGTAGTCTGATCTCGACTCACTCTACTTACGGAGAAAATCTTATGCTGATGGCATAAGTATGACAAATGTGTGTTCAAGTGTACATGTCTTCCCATAAAATTTTACAACATATTAAGTAGCGTGTATCAGAGATCCGACCGCATGTTTGTGCAATCTGATTTCGACTCACTCTACTTATAGAGGAAATGGTATTCGGTATGCTGATAGCATATGCATGACGTATGGATATTCTAGATATTGCAGAACCATTTGTAGTTTTTTTTTGCGGCAGAGCACACCAGTATTAATCAATTTTAGACTTCTAGCTAAAGTAACATGTAATAACTGATTAAACTATTCAGCTATAAAAGGAACAACAACTCCTGCAAAAATAACTCGACAGGATATAATAATAATAATAATTAGGTAATAAATGTACCCTTACGTATTTCAAATGCTTGTTTTAAATACCGACACAAATCAACAATAGGAAGTACTTCATCCTACAGCCTTAGAGATTCTCACAATCTACAAAATAAAGCTTGCAGGACTAATCTGTATCTTAACTCCTTTCTACCCTCGGTTATTACTGATTGGAATGCTCTACCCATTGATATCAGAAATCTGGACTCCCTTTCAGCATTTAAACGTTACATCAATAAAGATAAAATAATTCAAAATAAGCTATATTTCTTTGGAGAGAGGAGGTTTCAAGTTATTCACGCTAGGCTGCGAACTAAATGTAGTTCACTTCATCAACACCTTTATTTCAGAAACATAATCGATTCTCTTCTTTTTACTTGTGGCGAAATTGAATCAAATCAGCATTATTTCTTTGGTTGCAGATACTATCTTGAATTTAGAAACAGCTTATTTCAAAGCGTATCAGAAATTTCCACTGTAAGCCTGCACAGACTTCTTTTTGGAGACGAGACTCTCAGTCTTGCCGATAACGAAAAAATATTTTGAAGTTGAATCACCTTTTGATTCTCTATCCCTGCTTTTAAAATCACACGCAACGTTGGAATACAAAGTTTTCTGTTTAAAATTGTGTTTTACCTGAACATTAGTATGTTGGTGGCACTCCACGTCTCTCTCTCTCTCTCTCTCTGTCTCACACACACACACACAGTTGACCATATTTTGTTACAATTTTTTATATTGTTAAACGTCTGACATTGACGTGACTCACAGGAGAGGAACTTTATAAGCTAGCAGCTTTCGTTCCAATCCTTTTCACGCAACTTTAATTTTCAGAATATTACCATGTATGTAAATACTATATTGAATAAAATATATTTAAACAAATATAAACAAACAAAAGCAAATGCTTTAAATTTGGACCAGTCTAAAATACTGTTGTGTAGTTAGGAATTAAACTAGCAATAATTTCTTTATATTACCACAATGATTCGTTGATTGTCTACACAGAAAAATCATTAACCCTTTCCCAAACGACAAATTTTGGACTGGTCCAAATTGAAACAGTTTTCAGACGACAATTTTAAATTTGATGAAAATGGCAGAAAGTTATCAAAAAGGGTAGAAAACACTGTGGGAAAAGGAGAAATTGCTCGTTACGAGCAATTTCTCCTTTTCCCACAGTGTTTTCAAAAGACTTGTACTGCAGACACGTGAAAACCAGGGCTTGTTTGGGAAAGGGTTAAGCAGTATCTAGAATCTTTAAATCGATGATCAGCTGGTAGTGTCTTGTTTTTTTACTCGGGTACAACTTCCCACAAAGTACACAGAGTTAAAAATAGAACACGAACCCTTTTAGCGTCATAGGCCGACAAAATGAGCTACGGACGGCACAGATTACGATCAGAACAGAACAGACTGCACAGAAAGTGCAGTCTGATCTTAAATCTATACCGTCCGCTTGTACACTGAAGCCTGTGAGATTAAATTTTTTTGTTAGCTTCGGGGGATTGTATTTTCAGCTGTCGAAAGAGATCGAATTTCTATATTAGACGTGGAAAGAGATGAATAGACTTAAATTTCTCTTTGAGTTTGTGAACCGTGTATATTAGACGCGAAAAGAGATCAGTAGACTACACTTCTCTCTGAGTTTGTGAACCGTGCATTCTATATAACCAGTGTCATTTTTCGCTTCGACGTCACGGTACAGCAGTTCAGCGCTACAGATGTAGCGTAATTTATCGAATCGAAAATTTATGTAGGCTAAATATTAATAGAATGACAAGTTGAGTTGGATTTTATGATTAAAGTTAAAAATCGACTTTAATTACCATTTTCTTATTAAAACTCTTAGATCTACAGGACTCTATTTGGTGAGTGTTGTAGGAAAACAAACTAATCTGTAGAAAGGTGTTGTAAGTTCGACCTGTGTTGCGTTGTTTTGTGTAAATTTCTGAGCAGGAATACAAAATGGTTTGCAGCCTAAGATCCTATTCACGGTAAATGTTTTCTTTACTATATTCTTGTCCTTTTATGTATGGATCTACCGAAAGATGATGTCTTTCTTTAAAATTTAGACAACAATGTGGGAAAAGGAGAAAATTCTGGTTGCCAGCATTTTCTCCTCTCTTTCCGAAATGTTTTTCGAAATTTTTTCATAGTCTCTCTCTTTCTCCAGGTCTGTCTGACTGTCTGTCTGTCGGTCGGTTGGTCGGTCTGTCTGTCACCGCCTCTGTGTTGGTTTGTTTCTCTACTGTAGTCGGTTTGTCGATCTCTCTGTGCATTTTCTCTTTCTCTTTTCTCTTTTCTTATCATCCTCGACTGCAGTTTTAAATTTTTATACTGTTTGTTCCGCGTTTTGCTTTGACAAGTCACGATTCATTTTAAATAAGCAAAAGGAGGTTTAATGCATCTCTCAGATGCATGATACTAAGCAAGTCTTCACATAATTATGGATCCATAAATCCACTGTGAATGACATCTGGCTGAATCCTGAGGCAGAATGGTCCTTGGACATGCAGAAAATTTACCCAAATCAAAAAGTTTCGACACAGGTCAGCCTGCGCATTCTGCGAATGCGCAGGCTGACCTGTGTCCAACCTTTTTGCAGATGCATTAAGCCTCTTTTTCACAGAGCATGGCTCAAATTATTGGGCAAAACGGGAACATAAACAAAGTTGATTATGCATTTCCGCGTACTGAGTACGCCTTCCGTCATAACAGTTGCTTCCGCTTTTCAAGACTGCTTGGCTTTTTGTAGAAAAGTTTGTGGGAAATAAGGAAGGCCTTTTCTTTTAAAAAAAAAAACTCTTATCCTGCTAAATAAGTGAAATGAAACTTTCAAGCCGATAGTAAAAACCCAAATTTTGCTATTTCAAAGGTATTTTTTTGGAGGGGGGGGATATACCTCCTTATCGGACAGTGTAGCTCTACTGTCCGCAACAGGTCCTTGAGTCGCGCTTAGCAGCCTAAGGACTGACAAGAAATATCGGTAGAAAAGATAGACGGCGTAAATTTGCCCGCAAATGGGCAGGGGCCATTAAAATAAACACGTCTATATTTTTCACCAACCACAAATTACTGTTTATTCATTTGTTATCAGAACCAAAAATGTAGGTCAAAAGCCAGCACATTCAGCTACGCCGAAAAAAGACTGCTTTTAAGGTCCTTAAATGTGGATACTGAGATGCTTTTGTTTTTGAATAAGAAGAGACATAATGAAAAGTGACCACGACAACTGTTGCCTGTTTTCCCCTAATTATTTTGGACATTGTTGAAAAGGGAAATTTTCAAATAGATATGAGTCATGTTCTTTAAAAAGGGAGTCTTAATCATGCAAAAAATGTTGACCCAGGTTAGCTTCAGTCCGCGCAGGCTGACCTGACCTGACCTGACCTGAGCCGAAACTTTCCGCTATTGGTCAATTTTCTGTATGTCCAAGGACCAGTCTACCTCACGAATCAGTTGGCTGTTAAATAAAAAAAAAAAAGAAAAAAAAAAGTGGCAATTATTGATCCATAATTATGTGATGGTTGATTGTTGCAATGCATCACCAATTGGTTTGCTAAGATGTAAATAGGCACCGCGGGGCACCGGTTAATGTAGCTATCCATGTATATTGGCGTCATAGAAAGGCACGCAAATAGGCTCCGCGGCTACCGATTAAATGTAGCTACCCTTGTACCTTGTATATTCGTGTCATAAATAGGCACGCTGGGTACCGATTAAGGTAACTACCCTTGTATATTGGTGTCATAAATAGGCACGCAAATAGGCACCTTATGCCATTATTAGGCCCCACGGGTTACCGATTAAAGGTAGCTACCCTTGTATATTGGTGTCATAAATCGACCCGCAGATGGGCATCGCGGGGTATAGATTAAAGGTAGCTACCCATGTACCTTGTATATTGGTGTCATAGATAGGCGCTGCGGGGTACCGATTAGAGGTAGCTACCCTTGTATGAATTCAGTCATAAATGGCCCTCGAATAGGCACCACGGGGTACTGATTAAATGTAGCTACCGTTGTAAATTGGTGTTATAAACGGACCCGTTAATAGGCACCACGGGGTTCCGATTAACAGTAGCTACCGTTGTGTATTTGTGTCATAAATGGTCCCGCAAATAGGCACCGCGGGATACCGATTATATAATAGCTACCCTTGTATATTGGTGTCATAAACGGACCCGTTAATAGGCACCACAGGGTTCCGATTAACAGTAGCTACCCTTGTGTATGTGTTAAAAATGGTCCAGCAAATAGGCACCGCGGGGTACCGATTATAAGTAGCTACCCTTGTGTATTTGTGTCATACCTGTACCCGCAAATAGGCACCACGAGGTTCCGATTAACAGTAGCTACCGTTGTGTATTTGTGTCATAAATGGTCCCGCAAATAGGCACCGCGGGGTACCGATTATAAGTAGCTACCCTTTATATTGGTGTCATAAACGGACCCGTTAATAGACACCACAGGGTTCCGATTAACAGTAGCTACCCTTGTGTATGTGTTAAAAATGGTCCAGCAAATAGGCACCGCGGGGTACCGATTATAAGTAGCTACCCTTGTATATTGGTGTCATAAACGGATCCGTTAATAGGCACAACCGGGTTCCGATTAAGAGTAGCTACCGTTGTGTATTTGAGTCAAAAATGGTCCCGCAAAAAGGCACCGCGGGGTACCGATTATAAGTAGCTATCCTTGTGTATTTGTGTCATACCTGTACCCGCAAATAGGTACCACGGGGTGCCGATTATAACTAGCTACCCTTGTATATTGGTGTCATAAATTGACCCTCAAATAGGCACCACGGGGTACCGATTAACAGTAGCTACTGTTACGGGAGATCACTCCTTCCTTACAGCATAGCTTCTTCCCGTATAAAAACAATACCTGACAACTGCATTAGGGATAATTCTTTAGCTCAAGGGTTAGTGTATTGGTCTTTAAACCTCGATAAACGAAGATATTTGCCACACGGGTTCGAGATCCCAGTCGGAGGGGTTTGTATTTGAGCTTTGCATTTGTTGCGAACTTTCCTGTTCGTAAGATGGGGGCTCGTACGGGATTGGCCATTGAGCCATTTGTCGTCTATAAAATTGCCCGTTTTTGGACATTGAGCCAGTTGTTGTCTAAATAATAGACTTACTGCCTAGCAAGGCTTTCCGTCATCAAAGTGATGACTTCTCTTAAGAGGGGGTGTGTTACGGGAGATAACTCCTTCCTTACAGCATAGCTTCTTCCCGTATAAAAACAATACCTGACAGCTGCGTTAGGGAGAATTCTCTTTAGCTTAGGGGTTAGTGTATTGATCTTGTAAACCTCGATAAACGAGGATATTTGCTGCACGGGTTCGAGATCCCAGCCGGGGCGGTTTGTATTTGAGCTATGCATTTGTTGCTAACTTTCATGTTCGTAAGACTACCCTTGTACATAAGTGTCCTAAATGGATCCGCAAATAGGCACCACGGGTACCGATTAAATGTAGCAACCCTTGTATATTGGTGTCATAAATGGACCCGCAAATATACCCCACAGGGTACCGATTAATGGTAGCTATCCTTGTATATTGGTGTCGTATATGGACCCGCAAGTCGGCACTGCGGGGTACCGATTACGATACTACCCTTATATATTGGTGTCATAAATGGAGCCGCTCATAGCGCCACACAAAGGCCCGCAGAGGTCTGCAGACTAAACATGTCCACCTTTTTGAAAGATCGCAAATTATAATTATTGGCGTGCAACACACGAAAAGAGGCCTTCGGATATATGCGTAAAATCAGCCTGTGCAGTCTGTGACTAATCCGAGAGGACACTTCCCGTTTTTGTGCGACTTTCTGGCTCACGAAAGTCTATTGTATAAAAAGCATCTTATGTAGTCGAAAAAAGTCGAAAAATGCCGTTTCGAATTAGCCTGCGTGGATTGCATAGGCTAATCCGGGACGACACTTTACGCAAATGTCCAAAGGTCTCGTTTAGCATGTTGCGGGCTATTTATCTATTCAAGACTTACACGAAGGGGCAGGTCAAAAGCCAGTTTATTTAGCTTCGCCGTTGTTTTTTTATAATGAAAAACGGATAAGGGACATGGTAAATGTAACTATACTATAGTTGTATTTCCATAGCTTTTCGAGCGGTGAATAGAAAAAAAAAATAAATAAATAAATGAGCCACGTTCTGGCAAAAGGGGGCTTAATGCATCTCCGTGATGCATGATACCAAGCATGTCATTAGTTAATTATGAATCAATAAAATTCATTTTGTATAACAACCGACTGATGCATAAGGCACACTGGTCCTTTGACATGCAGAAAATTGACCGATAGCGAAAAGTTTCGGCCCAGGTCAGCCTGCGCGGAATGCGCAGGCTGACCGGGGTCGATACTTTTCGCAGATGCATTAAGCCCCCTTTTCAAAGAGCATGGCCCAAATGTCTTCCATGCTTTAAGCCTCAGTAGTAGCCAAAAGTAAACAGCGGGGGTGTTAAAATGCAGTTACATTTAAATCATACAATTTAAAAGTATGAAAATTATTGTGAAGATGACAAACTGTTATTGTACAGTTGGTCCAAATGTTAGTCGATGGCTTAAAAAGGAATTTTAAAAATAGGTCAAATATGCCAGGTCGCTCTGTCTTTTTGTTTACCTTTTACCTGGTTTTGAAAACAATTTTTCTGCCAGGGACTAACACTTTGACCGACCATACAATAAAAGATTGTCATCTGCACAATAATTTCCATATTTTAAAAGATATGATTTAAATTCAAAATATATTAACCCTGAGGCTACGATACGCGACTCGGGCGCTTTTGCGGACAGTGTAGATCAAGATCAGACTGCACAAAACGTGCAGTCTGATCTTGAATCTACACTGTCTGATATGGTATTTTCTTTCCGATGAAATCAACTTTGAAATCGCAATATTTGGGTTTTTACGATTGGGTGGAAATTTTACGTTTCATTTATTTAGCTGTTTAGGGTTACCACCCCGTATTGTTTGCATTTGACCGTATAGATCTTTCACGATAATTTTTTTTTTCATGATCACTGTATTTCATGATTGGAATGTGAGAAGTTTTATGTTTAAAATCATGGACCACGACGAAATACGAAACAATACCATTCATCAGCCGCAGTTATAAAGCGTCAACAGTGCATTGTAATATTTTGCTCGTACCTCTTTTACCGCACCATTTAACCTGACATTTGTCAACATCATTTAGATAAATTAAAATTCTATTTTTACTCTCGGAATCGCACTGGGCTGCCTTCGTCATATGTCCAGTATGGTCACGGAAATATTTCGCACGGTATGCCCGAATTAAGTTGATTACCTGTGTATGTAAGTACCTAACAGAGAATTGGCTCATGTCTTCTGTAACTTCAGTGAATGCGAACTACTTCCCGAAAACATTGTGTATTCATATGCATACTTATACATTTAGCATAAAGGTCAGGGCCAAGTTAAGTAGGCAATACGTGGTATAGTGAAACCACTTTAACTTGTCATTAAAAGGATATTCCGTCTTTTTACGTGAGCTATTTATAGATCTCCGACAAATTTACGATTTTATAGGACGTTTACCTCGGGATCACGTGTCCAGGTATTTTATTTACCTCTACACCATGTACGCGGCGACAGGATGAGTTTATTATACAAACATATAAACTCTAATTCTGCTAAATGAGTTGATTGGAACTTTCATGCTGATAGTAGAAAAAAAATCAAAATAATGTCATTTAAAACTTATGTTTTGGAGAAAAATATCTCCTTATCGGACAGTGTAGATCCAAGATCAGACTACACGTTCTGTGCAGTCTGATCTGGATCTACACTGTCCGCAGAAGGTCAGTGTGTCGCACTTAGCAGCCTACGAGTTTGAACATTTGAACTCCGTTCAGAAGGAGCCTCGGCAAATATCGGAGAAAAGCCGAACACGGTCACGAAAACGAAGTAGTGGCAGGTCAAGGCGGTTTCACAGTATGCATATGGAGCTTTAAATTTACTTTCTGAGACAACTGTGTTTATATAGATATTTTATGATTTCCGACAATACCGGAGTAACCCCGCGTTTTATGGTGAGGGTAAATATTGGCATAAAACTCTTGACTGTTTAAGTTCCAATTACACATGAACCATACTCTGGCCTAAAGGGATTTAATGCATCTCTCTGATGATTAAGGACGATTAAACCGAGCAAGTCGTCACATAATTATGGATTCATAAAATTCATTTCGTCTCATAACCGACTGAATCATTAGGTACACTGTTTCTTTGACCTGCAGACAAATGACCAGTGGCAAAAAGTTTCGACCCATGTCAGCATGCGCGGAATGCGCAGGCTGACATGAATCGATACTGTTTGCAGATGCATTAAGCCCCCCCCCCCTTTTGTCCAAATTGAAAGAATTTGCAGACGACAAATTAAATGTCTTGAATAATTTAATTTGTGTTAGAAAGGATCGAAAACATTGTAGGAAAAGGAAAATAAAATGTTGGTTACCAGCATTTTGTCCTTTTCCCACAATGTTTTCAGAAGCCTCCTTTCTCACGGTTAGTTAAAACTCGGGATTGTTTCATAAAGGATCAAAATAGATTTGAGCCATGCTCTGGGAAAAAGGGGGCTTAATGCATCTCCGTGATGCATGATACCAAGCAAGTCATCACATGATCATGGTATTCGGCATACCTCGGGTGATCCGGTGATCAAATCCCTCGGCTGTATCACGTAGCTTGATATACACCTACACCGTACATCTCCGGAAGCACACCGCTTTACCGTTATTGAAATTTTAAGACTCCTCTTAAAAAAGAAAACATAAGTAAATTTTCTATCGTTATCTTTCTAAGAATATTTCAGTCAGCAAACAGTGTGTACATTCATGTTTTAGCGTGGTTTATCAATTCCGTTGGGAGCTTTCATCGACAGATCGATAGAAGTGAATAACTTCACCGTGGTTGTTCATGTCGTTGCTAAGTGCGATCTACAGGGGCGCCGCCATATTTAAGATCATGTGATTGGTAGTTCAAAATGGAAACCTCCTTTATACAGACGAGGTTAGATGTAGGTACGGAATCGGCCGAGTTGTGACGAGTGATGATCATGGATCCATGATAGCCGCATTTTTAACAATCAAATTAATCATGAGATAGTATGGTCCTTGGACATACGGAAAAAAGACCAATAGCGAAACGTTTCGGCCCAGGTCAGCCTGTGCGGACTGCGCAGGCTGACCTGGGTCGATACTTTTCGCAGATGCATTAAGGCCCCTTTTTCACAAAGCATGGCTCATTCATTGATACTGGGGTTTCACATACCTTTCAGACGATATGAGCGGCATAAGAAACGTTTTGCGGTCTGTATAGATAAAGGTCAGACTAAGTCTGATTTTCAGATCAATACCGTCTGTTACATGTACCTGGTTTTTATCAATTATTCAATTAAGCGTCTATTCATGGGCGAGGACTCGATGTAATCAACGGAAGATGAATATATACATATATAAACGTGCCATGCTCTGGAAAAAGGGGGTTTAATGCATCTCTTTGATTCATCATACCAAACTAGACGGACACATAATTATGAATCGATACAAAAATACGTTTGAATAACGTTTCACTGAATCGTGAGGTGGAATGGTCCTTTGACTGCGCAGGCTGACCTGGGTCGATGATTTTTATTATTATTTTTTTTTTTTTTGCAGATGCATTAAGCCCCCTTTTCACAGAGCATGACTCATACCTATTTCTTTTTACTGCAGTGATCTTGTTTTATTATGTATAACTGTCTTTATACACTAGAATTCAGTCAAAATGTATCAGCACTACGCCCTTTGTAACGGGGGTATTTTGGATCGATGACTGAAACCTCCCCGGCCTGTTTTATACAGATCGACTGTGAAATGCTTAGCCAAATGAATAAAGCCATGCTCCTGCAAAAGGGGGATTAATGCATCTCCGTAATGTATCACACAAAGCTCGTCGTCATACAAATATGGAGTCCTAAAATCCCTTTTACGGTGTTTCTGCCAGCTTCAAATTTTTGAAGGTCATTTGTGACCCCCTATCCTAACTTTTGAGGGTCATACAGGAAAATTATGGGTCACTGTTATAACCCATTATCATTCGATCTTGTGTTTTCACTAACTCTACAGTGGAAGGTTTAGAAAACAGTGTGGTAAAAGGAGAAATTGCACAGATTGTGCAATTTCTCCTTTTTCCACAATGTATTCTATCCAATTAGAAAACCAGAAGCATTTTTTTTAATGTTATGACTGGTATTGACGCTGGGAGCCGTAACATATACTGTTAATGTAAATAAACATGGCCGACGAAATTTTCAACCTTCGCTTACGAAACATTCTTTTACACCTTGGTTTTGCTAAAAGTCACGTTTGTACGAAATTGTTCTTTTGGTTGAACTGCTATTTTGGTTGTGCCAGAAAAAATGCACAAGGCCAATTCTATCGTGCCCTGAAAGAAATAACTGCGTCAAAAACGCAAGATGCGCGCTCTAGCGGAAACACTGCTTTTATCTAACGATCGACTGAACCTGAAGGTAGATTGGTCCTTCGATGTGCAGAAAATTTAACAATAGCAAAAAGTATCGACCAGGTCAGCCTGCGCGGGGTGACTTTGGTCGATACTTTTTTTTTTTTTTTTTCAGATGCATATAACCCCTTTTAACAGAGCACGATACAAATCTATGCTGTTTTGTATTCTAGAAATCCTTGTGGGGGGGGGGGGGAAAGGTGAAGTTTCCCAAGAGTTATTCCACCTTTTGACACGATGTTTTGAAACCTTTCGGTACCAGAGCCAGGCATAGATAATAGCATTGAATTAATTTTGGTTCCACGTAAATTTTGTCAGTAACTGAAATTTGCGTTGTAAGGGTCGATCTAACGGTAACCGACTGTATTACTCAAAAATGGATGAGAGTTGGCCAACCGTATTAACCCTTTACCAGACGACAAAATTTTAGCCTTGTCCAAATTGAAAGCATTTGCAGACGACAATTTCAATGTGGCTCAAATGGTGCAACTTTTCTTTGATAGGGTAGAAAACATTGTGGGAAATGGAGAAAATGCTGGTTATCAGCATTTTCTCCTTTTCCCACAATGTTTTCAAAAGGCTTCTTTTCCAGGGGCGTCAAAAGGCGGCATTGTGCGTTAAAGGGTTAAGATAACGTTTTTGCAGCAAACTCGATAAAAATGACTTTTTTGCAGAGTTCAAAAGTGAGGATTTCTATAACTTTGGTCATAGTTGCGCATCAGGGGGTGATTTTTGTAGATCCAAGATCGGACCTCTCAGAATGTGCAATCTGATCTTGATCTACATCGACTGCTACAGCTATCCAAGTCGTCATTGGCAGTGGGGGAGCTCGCTGAATTTGGTAATAATACATAGAGTCATGCTCTGTGAAAAGGGGTTTATTGCATCTGCGAAAAGTATCGACCCAGGTCAGCCTGCGTAGTCTCCAAAGGCTAACTTTGGTCAAAACTTTTTGCTGTTGGCCAATTTTCTGCATGTCAAAGGACCAGTGTACTTCTTGATTGAGTCGTTTGTTATACAAAATGGATTTTATAGATCAATGATTGAACCATGCTCTATGAAAAGGGGGTTTAATGCTTCTGCGAAAAGTAACGACCCAGGTCAGCCTGCGCAGTCCGCGCAGGCTGACCTGGGCCGAAACTTTTCGTTATTAGCCAATTTTCTGTATGTCCAATGACCAGTCTACCTCGTGATTCAGTCGGTTGTTAAAGAAAGTAGCAATTATGGATCCATCATTATGTGATGGCGTGATTTGTATCATGCATCACGGAGACGCATCAAGCCCCCTTTTTGGCAAAGCATGGCTCAATTATTGTTGAGTGCTGACTTAGTTGGTGTCATGCATCACGGATATGCTTCAACCCTCTTGTGCCAGGGCACAGCCCAAATTATTTTGCCATCGACAAAATTGTTGGTAAAAACCACACCCGGATACAAATTTCTTACTCAGTACAATTCAGCGTTTTTTTTGCGCTTAAATATTTTCATGTCATTTCTTTTTCAAATCAATATTCAGGTCTGTACCAGCCACTCTTAACCCTTTCCCAAACGACAAATTTTGGACTGGTCCAAACTGAAAGAGTTTGCAGACGACAATTTTAAATTTGATGAAAATGGCAGAAAGTTATCAGAAAGGGTAGAAAACACTGTGGGAAAAGGAGTTCGTTATGAGCAATTTCTCCTTTTCCCACAGTGTTTTCAAAAGACTTGTACTGCAGACACGTGAAAACCAGGGCTTGTTTGGGAAAGGGTTAAAATGCGGTAATCTATAAGAACAGTTTTAAGAATTGACTGGTTGAATGGTGTTTTACGCTGTTTTCAACATTATTTCAGTCATGTCACGACGACAGTTCACATACTCATGTATTTCCTGGGTTTCATTAATACTAAGCAATGGCCCTGAGGCTGAGGTGTCCTGCCCAAGGGCACTTCCGCGGAAAACTCAGTGGATCCAGTGAGGCTCGAACCCGTGGCCACCAGGTCACGACTCCTACACTTTACCAGTGAACCACGCAGGACCCCTACAGTCTTTTTAGAATTCGACCGAAGAAAAATAAAGTTATGAGCTCTTGTCGTTAATTTTGGAAACTTTTTATTTTATGGACATTACTTAACAAGCAGACGGAATAGATCCAAGATGAGACCGCACGTTTTGTAGAGTCTGATCTTGATCTGTACTATCCGCAAAAGCCCCCTGTTCTGCCACTAAAGCTTTGAAAGAGTTTAAAATTGAGCAACGATGAGGGTACATTAGGATAAAATACAAAATGAAACAAATATGAGCCACGCTCTATGAAAACGGGGCTACAAGGCATCTACAAAAAGTATCGTCTCATGTCAGCCTGCGCAGTCCGCGCAGGCTGACATGGACTGAAACGTTTTGTTATCTTTCAATTTTCTGCATGCCAAAGAACCATGCTACCAGGTAATTCAGTCGGTTGTTAACTCTTTCCCAAACGACAAATTTTGGACTGGTCCATATTGAAAGAGTTTGCAGACGACAATATTAAATTTGATGAAAATGACAGAAATGTCTCCAAAAGGGTAGAAAACACTGTGGTAAAAGGAGAAATTGCTCGTTAAGTGCAATTTCTCCTTTTCTCACAGTGTTTTCAAAAGACTTGTACTGCAGACACGTGAAAACCAGGGCTTGTTTTGGAAAGGGTTAAACGAAATGGATTTTAGGCGTGCATAATTATGTGATGACTTGCTTGCTATAATGCATCATGCAGTCGCATCAAATCCTCTTTTGCCAGAGCATGGCCCTAATTTAAGTAGCCTACTAAAGTTGGCCAATTAATTATGAATTGTTGAATAAGCATCCGGATGTGCCCCCACTTCGGTAGACATTTCCCTGTCCCAATCGACACTAACTTTTCACCAAACGACACGTTTTAGATTAGTCAAAATTGAAAGCATTGCAGACGACGAATTAAATGTGGATAAAATGGTGGAATTTGACTTTGAAAGGGTAGAAAACATCGTCGGAAAAGGAGAAAATGCTGGTTAACAGCATTTTCTCCTTCTCCCAGAATGCTATCAAGTCTTTTTCCTGCATTATAGTCTAAACTAGGGTTGTTTGGCGAAGGATACATTCTTACAGCCAGAGAGAAAAGGCGCTGTTAAAATTTGATAGACTGTAGAATGGTTCAAAATTTAGTCAGCTGTGTAAACATAAATAAATTACTGATAAATATGGTGTAAGGGATAAAGACATATATAGTAAATCTTCGATTTAAAACCAGAAACGTCACAACAGTGATTTATTTGATGGCCCGCAGAAAATGAAATGCATTTTCTATTGGTCGTACTCTATCCAACCGTCAGGGGCAATCTTTGGCATGAAGACGCAAGAATAATTAACCCTTTGGCTGCTTATCGCGACTCACTGACCTTTTGCGGACAGCGTAGATCAAGGTCAGACTGCACAAAACGTGCAGTCTGATCTTTGATCTACACTGTCCGATAAGGAGATATCTTTCCTCCAAAAATACCTTTGAAACATGAACATTTTGGGCTTATACTATTGGCTTGAAAGTTTCATTTCTTTTATTCAGCAGGATAAGGGTTAAAGTTTGGTAAGATAAAGATGAAATGAGTTAAGCACTGGCTGAAATATAGAGTACAGATATATTTTTATAGGTTTAAGTGACTGCCACTTGCTGTTTCCTACGGCACCGAGTATAGACCCTTTTACATAAACTGGCAGCCTGTTATCGATCTTCGTATCAACAACAGGTAACACCCAATGCTTACAAGTCGACTTTCTGTCCGGTTCGAGATTTCGTGAGATAACGCGAGACTTGGAAATTCAAATTGTGATTTTATTTATGCACATAAATAGACCTTATCGATAGAGATAAAATTCTTTAGCGAGTCAAATAAACTGATCGCCGTCAGAAAAATCTTCGTTTGCCATGGAAATCATAAGTTGGTTAAATCCTCCCCCTAAAACGTCCCCGTATATTTTATTCAAATTATTTGTTTAATCTCGTGTGTTTTTTAAAGAGATTTTTCACCGATAATGTTTTGTATTTTATTGACCATCGTCATTTAACCCTTTCCCAAACGACAAATTTTGGACTGGTCCAAATTGAAAGAGTTTTGCAGACGACATTTTTAAATTTGATGAAAATGGCAGAAAGTTCTCAAAAAGGTTAGAAAACACTGTGGGAAAAGGAGAAATTGCTCATTATGAGCAATTTCTCCTTTTCCTACAGTGTTTTCAAAAGACTTGTACTGCAGACACGTGAAAACCAGGGCTTGTTTGGGAAAGTGTTAATAGTATTGATTTTGACCCACATCCTGCCGTACTTATATTTTTGACCAGCACAAGAGGAATTCGCGTTAAGTTTATGTCATAAATTATAATTAGTATCACTTAAACCATAATTAGGAATTGTAACAGTGTAATTCAAGACCACGCTACCCCTATGTGCAAACAGATCTCTCATTATGCTTTTCGCAAAGTAAATTCAAGATCACCGTCACGTAACGGAGGCTAAGGGTTAAGGCTAAGGTCCATATTGTTTCCCAACATTATCATGTATATATGACACGCTAAAATGCCTCCCCGTATACAATGTGCTCAACTAATGACTGTTACCATTTCCATTTAACCCTTTACCCAACAATCACAAGTCTTACGACCAAGAGAAAAGAAAGCTTTTCAAGCATTGTGAGAAAAGGAGAATATGCTGGTAAACATTATTTCAACCTTTTCCAACACTGTTTTCGGAAAAGAAATGTTTTTAAATTACATGTTACATACGATCCCTGGTGGAATCCAATTATGGAGAGGAAAAGAGCAACCACAGACGACAACAGAACATTATACAGTTGTTCGTTCGTTCTTCGTTCGCGCGTTAGTTCATCCATCCATCTATCCGCTCGGCCGCACGCTAATTCATTCATTCATTCATTCATTCATACGTTTTCAAATACTTTTTTCGCCAAAATTTGTTTCATGACGAAATTGTTCACAATACACTCTCTAAATTATTAGAGGTAACAGCATGTTATGCTAATCTCAAACGACACTCTCTGCCATTGAAGTTAAACTAAAATATCCACTGTATTGTCGATTAAGTATTTCGGCGCCAAATAAATAAACTCGACTTCTTTTGACAGCTGAAAACACAATCCACTTAAACCCAAAAAGATTTTTATCGTATAGGCTTGACTAAACAAGCGGATGGTATAGGTCAAAGATCAGACTGCACGTTCTGTGCAGTCTGATCTTGATCTATGCCATCCGCAAAAGTTCATGTTTTCGCCTATGGCGCTGAAAGGGTTAAACTAACAAAATATGTGATATATTAGATGGCTAACCTTTATAAACCCTTTACATATTTCACCCTCGTCTTAATTAACGCCCCTACATCAATGGGCTTGTGGAAACACTACGGCAAAAGGTAAAAATGCTGGTAACATGCATTTTCCCGTTCCCGCAGTGTTCCAGCCCATGCCTTGTAGGGTTTGTCTGTTACTGCCTGGGGTCGGTTAACATTTCCCTTGATGATAACGTCAACCCACAACACGGTAGCGTACAGGACTTGAGAACAGGAGGTCGCTGGTTTGATCCCTGGCTTGGCCAATTTCTTTCCGAGGATTGATGATAGTCATTGCGACAGGATTCATTCCTCTCTCACCGCTGACCATTGTTTCGACGATGGTTATGTGGGAAAGCAGCCAGTGGCTTGGAAAGAATATTGTGCGGAGTACTGGTAAAAGAAGCTCCAGGAAAGCATGGATAGGTGCACTGGCCGCCGCGATATAACTGAAATAATGTTGAAAACGGCGTTAAACACCATTCAATCAATCAATCAATCAACTCACAACCGCGATACGGTTTTTTTTCTTATATTGTCACTAATATACGAATCGTTTTTTCCACGTTACTGAGCTCTTAGCAAATAAATCTGATTATCGTTTCTTTGCCTCTGGGAGCAAGCTTTACATATAATCGCTCATAATTTAGCGATTTTGTGTACACTTTCAATAATCTGCCACTGTTTTATTTTGTCTTTTTGCCCCACACGGTCTCGTTACCAGGAAGTGGTCAGAGACTAAAAGGGTCTATAGACGTATATCTTTAATAGTGAGTGAATTACTTCATTCACCCTTTTCCCAAATAGAGACGTGCTTCATGATTATGCCAAGAAGAAGGATTCTGAAAACATCGTGGAAAAAGAGAAAATATGGATAACCATTATTTTCTCCCCTTTCGACATTGTTTTCGACATCCTTTTGAAGAAAAAGTATCATCATTTTAGCTTCGTTCGAGTTGTCGACTGCAGATGTTGTCAACATGGAACAGTGTAATATGTTGTCTGCTGGTACGAATTTTATTGTCAGTCGGGGCATGTAAAAGGATATGATGCAATATTACGAGATACGATCTGTGAAAAGGACGCTTAATACATCTGCGAAAAGTATCGACCCAGGTCAGCCTGCGCAGTCCGCGCAGGCTGACCTGGGCCGAAACATTTCGCTATTGGTCAATTTTTTGTATGTCCAAAGACAAGTCTATCTCATGATTAAGTCGATTATTAAATAAGTGGCTTTTATGGATCCATAATTATGTGATGGCTTGCATATTATAAGTCATCACGGAGATGCATTAAGCCTCCTTTTGCCAGGGCCTGACTCACTTAGATTCAATACATAGACACAAATCCCGATCAGTCGATTATTTAATCTCAATGAAAATTGTAGGATGAGAGCATAATATTCCGGAGCTTTTGATTGTACAGGAAGTCACTATAAAGACGATTAGGGTGTGTCAAACTGACTCGAGGTGTTCTGCTCTTGTAGGACAAGGCACCTGTTCGCAAGCCGCCATGGCTACTGTAACTGAATGCGGAAGTCACTATAAAGAGGATTAGGGTGTGTCAAACTGACTCGAGGTGTTCTGCTCTTGTAGGACAAGGCACCTGTTCGCAAGCCGCCATGGCTACTGTAACTAAATGCGGAAGTCACTATAAAGAGGATTAGGGTGTGTCAAACTGACTCGAGGTGTTCTGCTCTTGTAGGACAAGGCACCTGCTCGCAAGCCGCCATGGCCACTGTAACTGAATGCGGAAGTCACTCTAAAGACTATTAGGGTGTGTCAAACTGACTCGAGGTGTTCTGCTCTTGTAGGACAAGGCACCTGTTCGCAAGCCGCCATGGCTACTGTAACTGAATGCGGAAGTCACTCTAAGGACGATTAGGGTGTGTCAAACTGACTCGAGGTGTTCTGCTCTTGTAGGACAAGGCACCTGTTCGCAAGCCGCCATGGCCACTGTACCTGAATGCGGAAGTCACTCTAAAGACTATTAGGGTGTGTCAAATTGACTCGAGGTGTTCTGCTCTTGTAGGACAAGGCACCTGTTCGCAAGCCGCCATGGCTACTGTAACTGAATGCGGAAGTCACTCTAAAGACGATTAGGGTGTGTCAAACTGACTCGAGGTGTTCTGCTCTTGTAGGACAAGGCACCTGTTCGCAAGCCGCCATGGCTACTGTAACTCAATGCGGAAATCACTATAAAGAGGATTAGGGTGTGTCAAACTCACACGAAGTGTTCTGCTCTTGTAGGACAAGGCACCTGTTCGCAAGCCGCCATGGCTACTGTAACTGAATGCGGAAGTCACTATAAAGAGGATTAGGGTGTGTCAAACTGACTCGAGGTGTTCTGCTCTTGTAGGACAAGGCACCTGTTCGCAAGCCGCCATGGCTACTGTAACTAAATGCGGAAGTCACTATAAAGAGGATTAGGGTGTGTCAAACTGACTCGAGGTGTTCTGCTCTTGTAGGACAAGGCACCTGTTCGCAAGCCGCCATGGCCACTGTAACTGAATGCGGAAGTCACTCTAAAGACTATTAGGGTGTGTCAAACTGACTCGAGGTGTTCTGCTCTTGTAGGACAAGGCACCTGTTCGCAAGCCGCCATGGCTACTGTAACTGAATGCGGAAGTCACTCTAAAGACGATTAGGGTGTGTCAAACTGACTCGAGGTGTTCTGCTCTTGTAGGACAAGGCACCTGCTCGCAAGCCGCCATGGCCACTGTAACTGAATGCGGAAGTCACTCTAAAGACTATTAGGGTGTGTCAAATTGACTCGAGGTGTTCTGCTCTTGTAGGACAAGGCACCTGTTCGCAAGCCGCCATGGCTACTGTAACTGAATGCGGAAGTCACTCTAAAGACGATTAGGGTGTGTCAAACTGACTCGAGGTGTTCTGCTCTTGTAGGACAAGGCACCTGTTCGCAAGCCACCATGGCTACTGTAACTGAATGCGGAAATCACTATAAAGAGGATTAGGGTGTGTCAAACTCACACGAAGTGTTCTGCTCTTGTAGGACAAGGCACCTGTCCGCAAGCCGCCATGGCTACTGTAACTGAATGCGGAAGTCACTATAAAGAGGATTCGGGTGTGTCAAACTGACTCGAGGTGTTCTGCTCTTGTAGGACAAGGCGCCTGTTCGCAAGCCGCCATGGCTACTGTAACTGAATGCGGAAGTCACTATAAAGACGATTAGGGTGTGTCAGACTGACTCGAAGTGTTCTGCTCTTGTAGGAAAAGGCACCTGTTCGCAAGCCGCCATGGCTACTGTAACAGAATGCGGCTTCGAAGTCCTTACTCAGCCCCCATATTCTCCTGATTTAGCACCCTTTCTGACTTATATCTGTTCCCAAAAGCTGAAAACTGTAGTACGGGGGCTGAGCAAAAAGTGCGTGGAATTTCCTCATAACTTTTTAATTTGATGTCCGATTGTTTTCATATGTTCACTTGTGTAATCATGGCCTTTTAATTTCCAGATAAAATAGTCTGATTTTATTTTAGATATACTTATTTTCACCCAAAAAAGCGCAAGCTTTGCTGCACCGGAACACGCCGTATAAATCACTGTTGTCATGCTTTTAAAAACGATCATATTTCAAAATAGTCTGATTCAAATCTCCTGAAATGGCGTCAACGCAGTGGATGGCTCCACTTGACATTCTGTGCGAAATTTCTGATGTAATTTCCCAAAACACAACTTACAAAACTGACACACTGTCTAGCAATGGGAAGGAGATCCTGGATTTCATCAATCCTCGAAAAGATTCAGAACTCGAAACGATTAGTTTGCTAGCCCTGTAGGTTACCACTAAGCCAGTGGAACTCGGCGCCCCCATTCATTTTGTTTGCACATAAGACTCGTATATAAATGAGCCATGGAGTTCAACTCTTTTCATACTGTAGACGAACAAACCGCTTTTGTGGACAGTGTAGATTAAGATCAGACTGCACAGAACGTGCAGTCTGATCTCTGATCTACACTGTCCACTGCATTACTCTTCATCATGACCAAAGTGTTTTTTTATCTTTCAGCAGAAGTGTATTAGTGGCGTTAGAAAAAGTGAAGCTTATTTATTCAGTCGTGAAAGGTGTAACTCTTTACCACACAATCCCGAGTTTTAACGACCCCGAGAAAGAAGGCTTTGGAAAACATTGTGGGAAAAGGAGAAAATGCTGGTAACCAGCATTTTCTGCTTTTCCCGCAATGTTTTCTATTCTATTAGAGACACATTCCACCTTTTTAGCTACATTTAACTTTTCGTTTGCGAGTGCTTTCAATTTGGACTAGTCTACAATTTTGTCGTTTTGTGAAGAATATAAATGCATCTTCGTATTGCATTATACTAAGCAGAATCCGTAATGTCTGTTTTGTCTAATAGCGGACTGATTTATTAGGAAGAATGGCTTTGGACATGCAGAAAATTTACAAATAGCAAGTCTGTGCAGGCTGACCTGGATAGTTATGGATTAAAAAAAAAAAAAAAAAAACATGTTGTCTAAACAACTAATCAAATCCTAAGGTAGACTGTTCCTTGGACATGTAGAAAATGGAACAAAACTAATGAGTTTCGACCCAGGTCAGCATGTACGACTGCGCAGGCTGACCTGCGTTAATACTGTTACGGGTTGCCGTGGCAGGAGCAAAAGAAGTCGATCTGTGCAGTGCTACATAAAGTTTTAATAAGTCCAATAAAATGGGTGTTCTATACAAAGTCTATTCCAGTCTATTAATCGCTTGAATCTCTGAATGTCGTCCCCTAAAATTTCCGTCCCCAACTTATCAAACTGATCGGACTAGGATGAGCCAGGTCCGTACACAAACACGTGCATGCAGTCTTCTCTCTCGACCAAATTTCTACAATTCCTCGTCCTCAAGCACATTTACATACTAAATCTTCGGACCTGACTGAAGAACCAGATTTGCATGCAATGCTTTTAAGTCAAAACCGAGCTTTGGATCACTTTGCCGCTCGTGCGTGACATGACTGAAATTGGTTGTCAGGCGAAGGAAAGCAAAAAATGGTGAATACTAATCACAGAGCGCACATGAAAATCAAAAGTAATTTGCTCACCTTCAACAATCAAAGTACTGAAAGTGTTGTTTTGAAAAATGATTGTTACCAAATCAAAGTGCTGAAATTTCTGTGAAAACTGAGACTGTTACATACTCCCCCGCTTTGTTAAATGACGTCCCGTCATTATCAAAGTAAGGAAATACTGAAAATATTACAAAAATGCACTGTAGTAAAAAATGCAAAAATGACTATATACAGGTAAAAACAGACGACATGTTACGAGTTTATGACAGATTTTATCAATTCATGGACAATGTCATGATCTGACTCATTAAATACTCCAGACGACATTAATATGCTTAAAGAATGCAACTTCTTGTCCTTTGGTTTTTGTTGTCGAGTTTGCATTTGGAGCATATAATAATCACTGTATCTCTCCGGTGGTTTCCTTTCTCGAGTTGACCTTCTTACTGTAGCATTCTTTTGTTCCACTGTGTCTGGTGAAATATTGTCCGTATTGTCTCTTGTGTAGTTGGATGTAATCCCCTCGCCAGAATCACTCTTACTGTCACCATCTATACCTATCACTTCATCAACAACTTGATCTCCATCCACATTTATTTCCCGATGCGCATCTTTTTCTTGTATGGACTCAAATTTCCTTCTAATTTTGGCGTCCCCACGACTGTATGCTCTACAAACATAGTCGTCGTCTGAGTCCTCTTCTTCACTTGTGACGTCATTCTCTTTCATTACCACATCCTTGACCTTGTCCTTCGGATGTTTTATGTCTTTATTTCTTATCCTTTGTTCAGAGGCTTTCACTTCAGTCTCTGTCTCAGTTTCAGAGGTGATGGGCAGCAAGTGATTTCTGTGAACCAGCTTTTCCACACCTTCATCAGATCTCTGTTTATGAACTGGAATATCAGGTTCTTTCTGTCCAACGACTTCGTAAGGCTGTTCTTCGAACTTGTCTGCTATTTTATGTTTCCCTTCATGTTTTAAAATCTTCAGTAGTACTTTATCTCCGACAGATAGTTTTGATGCTCTTGCTTTCTTATCATATGTCTCTTTTGCTTATGTCTAGCTTTGTCAGCGTGTTCCTTTGCTATCTTCTGAGTAGTAACCATCCTTTCTTTTAATTCTCTGATGTAATCCTTTGTTGTTTTGTTAACTTCTTTGCCTTCATCTGCAACATTTTCAAATAAGGAGTCTATAGGTAACTTTGGTGTTCGTCCGAACATCAGTTCAAATGGCGAATAATTTGTGCTCTCATGTCTTGTGCAGTTGTAGGCATATGTTAATGACGTAACATAGTCTTTCCAATTTGATTTCTGGTTCGGATCCAAAGTTCCTAACATATTCAAAAGTGTTCTATTCCATCTCTCTGTGCAACCGTTACCCATTGGATGATATGGAGATGTTCTGGTTTTCTTCACACCCATTATGTTGCATAGTTCTCTCATTAAATCCGATTCGAAGTTAGTTCCTTGGTCTGTGTGTAATTTGGTTGGTATACCGTACTTCACTATGAATTCATTGTAAAATGCAGTGGCAGTTGTCTTAGCTGTTTGATTCTTCGTTGGAATTGCAACGGCGTATTTCGTAAAATGGTCGGTAATGACTAAAACATTGCCGTAGCCTTTAGATGGTTCCAGGGTAAAAAAATCCATAGATACTAATTCGAGAGGGTAAGTGCTGACAATATTAACGAGTTCCGTTGTTGTGGTATTAGCTTTTCTTCTTAAACATCTGTCACATTTTGATACCCATCTCTCAACGTCAGAAGTCATACCAAGCCAGAAGTAACGTTCTTTTAGCAATGCTGTGGTTCTGTCACGACCTGGGTGTCCAATATCATCATGCAGACCTCGCAAGACCTGGTCTTTGTAACACTTCGGTAGTACAAGCTGAAAAATAGATTCCATGTCTTCTCTCTTCCATTCCTTGTACAATATGCTCCTTTTCATTGTCAAACAATCAAAGTGCTTCCGCATGGCAAGGTCACCTTTGAAGTAACACTGATCCACAGTAGGTTTGTACTTATCGATCACTGTCCTTCTCCATGTTTCTATGAAAGGGTCGGCTCTTTGCTGTCGTCTTATTTCCATGTATTCTATTTGCGCTAATGGTACACCGGGTTCTTCTGTAACTTCGACAATGTTTATATTGCAAGCTGGGAGGACATCTGCATATAGATTAGATGTAGAACTACAAATAGCCTTTATTGTTGAACTGTCGATATGCTGTTCCTGGACGTCAGAGTGAGGGAACCTGCTCATTGCATCAGCGTCTATGTTCTTTTTGCCTGACCTGTACTCGATATCAAAATTATATTCTCCTAACGCTGAAGCCCAACGGTGTCCAGTTGCATCTAACTTGGCAGAGGTAAGAACATACGTCAAAGGATTACTGTCAGTAAAAACAGTAAAATGTTGAAGCGCAAGATGATCTTTGAACTTTTCCGTTATCGCCCATTTCAATGCCAGAAATTCTAATTTAAAAGCCGAATAATTCTTCTCAGGTTTCGTCAAAGCTCTGCTGTCATATTCAATAACTTTTCCATCCTGATATAAAACAGCACCCAATCCTGTTGTTGAAGCATCGGTATGAAGTTCAAACTCCTTACTAAAATCAGGGTATGCTAAGACAGGAGGTCGAGTCATGATCTTTTTTAGGTTGTCAAATACTTTCTGTTGTTCGTCTGTCCAAACCCATTCTTTTGTTACTTTCTTTCTCTTTTTCTTTGATGTTCCTGGGATTAAGTCTGATAAAGGCCGGGTAATCTTAGAAAAATCCTTCTCAAATCTGCGATAGTAACCAGCAAACTTAATGAATGATCGCAACTCCTCCGCATTGTTGGGTGTAGGCCAGTTAAGTATTTTCTCAATTTCAGCAGGGTCTGTTTCAATTCCTTGGCTGCTAACTACGTGACCTAAGAAGTTTACTCTTTCTTGGATGAAGTAACATTTTTCCGGGGACAGTTTCAAGTTGTTTTCCCTTAGTCTTGTCAGAACCATATCTAGGTGTCTTAAATGTTCTTCAAAAGAGCTGGAAAATATTATCAAGTCATCCAAATATATGACACAAATAGTCATATTATAGTCTCCGAGTACCTCTTCCATGAGTCTTTGGTAAGTCGCTGGAGAATTGGAGAGACCAAACGGCATTTTTACATACTCGTAAAACCCAAGTGGGCCTACCGTAAACGCTGTTCGTTCCTTGTGCTGATCTTCAATTTCAACCTGATGGTAACCAGCCTTCATGTCGATCGTCGAGAAATATTTTGCGCCGTGTAGAACATCAAACACTTCTTCAATGCGGGGCAAGGCATAAGCATCTTTTACACTGCGCTTATTAAGCATTCTGTAGTCTACACACATGCGAAGTTTCCCATTTTTCTTCCTTACAAGGACTATGTTCGAGCACCAAGGAGAACACGATTTCCTTATTATGCCGGCATCTAACAGCTGTTCAAGATGTTTTCTTACTTCATCAACCATTTGTGGCGGTATTCGTCTGTGAGGTTGTTTAAAGGGCGTCTCCAATCCAGGGAGTAGATCTATCCGATGTTTTATCCTGTTACAAGAGCCAATGTCACCATCATCTTTTGAAAATATGTCAATATGTTGTTGTAACAAAGATGTCAGTCTCCTTCTTTGATGTATATCTAGAGTTCTATTGGAGTCCATATTGATAAGATTAAGAATATCCTGCTTGTCCATTTCCTTTGCTAAGTCCAATATTTGCTGTTCTTCAATAGAAACTGGTTGGAGCTCACATAAAATTGATTTTGGAGAAATAACAATTGCGTTGTCAAGTTGGAAATATTTACTGTCAAAGTATTTCGCTTCCCTGAATCCAAGTTCAATAGGCTCGGTGCAATGTCCGCATAATGGGGTAACGATGCATATTCTGATTCATGGAATATAGCGTAAGTATTTCCATAGTCAAAAAATGAATCTGTTTGGCCGGCTATGTTTTTCGATTCATTTGGACCCCAAATGATCTTCTGTTTCTCTGCCGATCTAACAATGGCTATACGGTTCTTGTTTTTCTTTAACTCCTTTTCCCGTAATGTCAAGCATCTAAAAGAGAGATACCATGGGGTATGTAAATCAGCCTTCTGCAAGTACTGCTCTCCAAAGTTTTGTCTGCATTCCTCATAAAAGGTATTCAAGATGTTTGTCCCAATGATAATTGGAGTCCGCTCAGAGTATTTCGTATCTGGCGTTATCAAGAACAGACATGATTGTGTAGTTGCTTGTGGGAGTCCATGTGTAATTGTTAGGTTAACTGTTGCATATCCTTCGTAGGGGAGTTGTTTTCCATCTGCACATTCAATTTGAAGTATGTCTGTCAATGGCTTTATTGGTAATCCACATAAATTTTCATCGTAAAAAGAATGAGAGATAATACTGACGCAGCTGCCTGTATCTAAAAGAGCTGTAGTACGAATGTTGTTTATTTCTATGTGAACTTCATTGGTGTTTCCGACCAGAGTAGGATCTTGCTTGGTTTTGTATCGATTGAAAGTGCTTTCATCCGATCCTGCGACAAAAGCACCTACTCTATTGGGTCATTCTTATTCATAGGACAATCTTTCTTCAAGTGTTCAGTTGAGTCGCAAATATAGCATTTCCGAGGAGCGAAAGTATTGCCTGCTAGTGGGCGTTGAGGTTCGTATTGACCGCGTCCTCGTCCTTGACCTCTATATCCTCTCCTGTATCTCCTTCTACCTCCAAATCCTCTATTAAAATTCAAATTTATTGGCTGAGTTGGGTTACGGCTTTGTCTGTTAAGCTGCTCTCGCAATTCCTCCTTTTCCTTTTCTATTTTGTCTATCCGTGAGTTAAGCTGTTCCAACAAAGTCTTCAGTTCTCCTATCTCTGACTTTTGCTTATCGGTATTCAGGGCTGATGCCACATTGCATTTCTTAATTTCGACCTGTTAAATCCTAATATCGTTCTCTATCTTCCGTAGTTCAAGCTTAAACTTATCGTAGTCATCCGTAACATCATTTCTGTAAGCTGAACGTAAACTAAGTTCACTCCTTAATCCTGCAAATAAAACTCTTTGAAGCAACTTTCCCTGTCCTCTTGGGGTACATCTCCTGTCATAATGGTTCTTGAGTACAAGTCCTCGACTCTTGCAGCATAATCCGATACTGTTTCCTTTTTTCATTGTTTACAATTGAACAATTTCCCTAGTACTGTCTCTATGCTGTCAATAAATCCAAACTCGCTGTCAAACTTGTCCAATACTTTCTGTACCGTCATTCCTGAGCCCATTCTTATCAATATTTCGCCTGCTTTTCCCATCATGGCTCGTCTAATTCCAAACATCAATTGTTCATCTGTATAAATATTCTCTTTCATAAGTTCCTGTTGGTCGTATTTAAATTTTTGCCATGTCGCTTCTCCTTTTCCTCCTTCTCCTAAAAACTTCAATAGCTTCGGGTATGCAAAGTTTGTGCTTTTCGACGGCATGTCATTCTCGAGTGTCATCGACGAAAGTCTATGTCTAGAAGTTTGGGATCCCGCAGCAAAGTCTTTCCAATCCTGATCCTCAAATTTTACATCTCGATCCTCATTTGTCTCTAAAATCTTAATCAAACTGTCCGTATCCAGTTTCCTCTTTGCCTTGAGGGCTTTTAAAGTTTCTATCAATTTCCTCTCCTCCTCTGGTGTATCAGTAAACTCCTCTTCCGGTGGCCCAGATGCCATTATTCAAAACAGTGTGACAAAAGTCGAAAATAATTCAAAGTATCAAACACTTCACTCAAATTCAAATTCACTTAACTCAACCTTGTATGTTGATGTTTACATGTGCACGCTATGTGTAAGTCACAAAGTACCATACTCATAAAGTTTTATGACACACAAAAATAATTAATCAAGTATGAGTACCAACAACAGAGGTGAAATAATCCATATACCAACAATCTATTTTCAAATACCCTATCACTATTGATTGTAAGTATCTGAGTTTCGAACAAAAACGAGAGAAAAAAATAACAACAAAAAATTAATCAGATCTGATATAAATCAATTCACTTGCGATATACTTGTATTCCGCAAATGAATTAGGTTACTTTTAATATAGAATTGCTGTTGCAATGCTATATCAATACACTATACACTGTAGATATTACAGAGCACTATGTATAAGTAGTTGATGTAATAGACAGTAATAATCTCTTTTATACCTACATAGAGAATGTTTTCAAATAAATATACTATGTAGACTATTGCTTCAACATCTGAAAAAGAGAAATAATGAAAAAAAAAAAAAAAAAAAATTCAAATATTGGCAGTCAACAGAAGTAATAAAGCGTTTTTTGGACTGTAGTGGGCAAATGTCGAAGTTGATTTCAAACGCTTGGTTCCAAACGTCGGTGTGATAAACAGTACTGTTAAATCAACATATGCTGTATGGGGAACCTGGAAATACTGAACCGGAACCGGAAACCTAATTCAGAATGGGAACCTTAGGGTTCAATCCCGGGCACCAGCTAATGAACTATTAATACTTCCTCAACATTGTGGCCGGGAACCAGAGCTGTACATAAACTGAATGGGGGGGACCAGTACTTTGTAAAGTAGACAAAAAAAAATCCAATCCCGGAGACCAGTTACTGGGCTATAAATATAAATGCTTCATGTAAATGAAAACAGGGTACCAGAGCTACAAATTAAACGGGGGAACCAATTTTTTTTTTTTTTTTGAAAGGTTCGACACCGGGTACCAGCTACTGGGCTATCGGTAGAGTAGTCCTTTTCTTAGCGTGAAACCCCCAGACAAAAACTGATATATAAAAAAAGACTTTCAAAATACTAAGTCTGCTGAAAATGCTTTTTTTTTTTTCAATACTCAAATGTAACGGCTGTTTTTAACTGGTGTGTAATAGAAGGTTCATGAAATACTACTACTCGAGAGAGTAAAGGGTAGATGATAGAAAGAAAGAATAAAATAGACCCTTCACCCCGATGTTAGTATTCAATGTGATCAGCTCTCACACATTTACAATAGCACACTGGATGGTTTATAACAGTACACTGTATGACAAACTTTTAGAGCTTGCAGTTTCTTCTGACTGACTGAAGAAGATTATAACATCGGCTAAGAATCTGCAAAAGTCAGACTAAATTTAAACAGACATATTGGACTAGAACATTTGGAAAAATAGACTTATGTTAAGTTAATATAATGTTCTACTCACGCAATTCTGGATGAGCTTGCTTCGACAGAAAGAATCACATACACTTAGCACTAGACTACATGTACATAAGAAAGGTCGTAGTTTCTTGTATTTCGAGTGTCCAGCACGGTCGTACGCTGAAGTGTTGAGTGAGTGTCTCTTGAAGTATCCACTGAAGAAGATTAAGTCGTTTGTATCCACCAGTGAAAGTCTATCATCAAATGTATGGGTCAGTTCCAGTCAATCAAAGGTTGAGTTGACGTCTATCAGACGAAATCGGAGTACGTAATAGGTTTCCACTGAACACGGATCAGCTTAAAAGTGTAAAAGTTCAATACTTTATGCTGTGACTATAAGATCAGACTGTTGAAACACTATGGTGCTAAGTGTACATTGTAGCAATAAACTCTTCAACACAGTTCCGAAAATATTACAAGATCAGACTGATCTGTATAGCACCCACTGTAGGAAAGTTCGTTCACACGAGAAAACAGCAAAATGTTCACTGAATATCCATAAGTATGATAAGATGAGACGGTCCAATCTCTGTGGCACTTGCAACTGTCTTTGAGAACCGATTTCTCACGAACACCACGATCGAAAAGAACACAGCTGGTAGCCGTAGTCACTGAACTTTACCCGGGCCCCACGTTGGGCGCCAAATGTTACGGGTTGCCGTGGCAGGAGCAAAAGAAGTCGATCTGTGCAGTGCTACATAAAGTTTTAATAAGTCCAATAAAATGGGTGTTCTATACAAAGTCGATTCCAGTCTATTAATCGCTTGAATCTCTGAATGTCGTCCCCTAAAATTTCCGTCCCCAACTTATCAAACTGATCGGACTAGGATGAGCCAGGTCCGTACACAAACACGTGCATGCAGTCTTCTCTCTCGACCAAATTTCTACAATTCCTCGTCCTCAAGCACATTTACATACTAAATCTTCGGACCTGACTGAAGAACCAGATTTGCATGCAATGCTTTTAAGTCAAAACCGAGCTTTGGATCACTTTGCCGTTCGTGCGTGACATGACTGAAATTGGTTGTCAGGCGAAGGAAAGCAAGAAATGGTGAATACTAATCACAAAGCGCACATGAAAATCAAAAGTAATGTGCTCACCTTCAACAATCAGAGTACTGAAAGTGTTGTTTTGAAAAATGATTGTTACCAAATCAAAGTGCTGAAATTTCTGTGAAAACTGAGACTGTTACAATACTTTTTGCAGAGGCATTTTGTTTACCAACCGACTGAATTTTGTGGTAGAATCAGCACAGGCTGACAAGAGTCAGTAATTTTTAGCAGATGCATTAAACCTCCTTTTCACAGAGTGTAATAAGCAACTTGTAGATCTATAAATATGGTGCATTGGCTGCCTGCCCTCTGTTCACTGGCAAGATCAATGAAAACTACAAATATAGTTCAGCCATGCTCTGTGAAAAGGGAATTTAACGCGTCTGCGAAAAGTATCGACCAAGATCAGCCTGCGCAGTCCGCGCAGCCTAACCTTGGCCGAAACTTTTCGCTATTGGTCAATTTTCTGTATGTCTAAGGACCAGTCTACCTCATGATTAAGTCGATTGTTAAACAAGTGGCTATTATGGATCCATAATTATGTGATGGCTTGATAGGTATAATGCATCACGGAGATGCATTAAGCCCCCTTTTCGCCAGAGCATGGCTCATATTATTTTTTTCGCCAGAGATGCAAGCTGAAGCTATCTGCAGAGGCAGAGAGTTTACACTCGTTCTCAAAATAAGTGGTCTTTTTCATTAAAACCTTGTCGCTGGCGTTTCAATACCTTGTATGGAATTTCTCACTTCAAATACTGTGTCTGCCGGTAGACTTAACATGTTCACACTCATTAAAACAAGAAACTAATTTGGTGTAATGAAACAGGGTAGTAAAATGCTCCCCTCCCCTTTGCAGTTTTTTACCCCATTAACGAATTTTAATTAGCGTGTTGACAACAGCAGACAGCTTCGAATTTGTATAGGTATTGTGTAACTTTCTACACCTTTTAATTGTACCCTTTTTAATTTCAACTCAACCCGATGATAACTATTGAATTGAGTCAGTTACACAACACAACATAACATAACATAACGTAACGTAACGTAACGGAACGTAAAGCAACGTAACGTAACGTAACGCAACATAACATAACATAACACAACATAACACAACACAACATAATTTATTTATTTATTTATTTATTTATTTAAGTAATTAGGTCTCCTAACTCGATTTCCAAGGCGTTTAAGTGGCTCTGTCTCGCATACTGAGTATAAATGAAACTTGAAGAAGGGTAACGTAGATTACTTGGTATGCAAACGTAGTCTAGTAAACTTAGAAATTAACTACACTTTCAATAAACCGTGTTTTGATCCCACTGGAGGCTCCACACTTACTTAATTTTAAGCTTTCATTTCGTTATAGCTACTATTTACAATCTTAACTATTCATTTAAAACATTTGAGTAAGATAGCACAACCACTCAATTTCTTTCATGCAAATCAAGATAGCACATAACCTTTCTTCATTCAAACACCTCCTACTATCAATTCAGTATTTTGCTCAAATTTTTATCACAATCTTAGCATCATCATTTAAAACTTTTGAGGGATTTCCCAGCCACCCAATAATATCGTTTATAGCTACTATTTACATTCTTAACCCTTTACCAGACGATTAAATTTTAGACCTGTCCAAATTGAAAGCAGTTGCAGACGACAATTTCAGTGTAGCTCAAATGGTGCAATTTCTCGTTGATAGGGTAGAAAACATTGTGGGAAAAGGAGAAAATGCTGGTTACCAGCATTTTCTCCTTTTCCCACAATGTTTTCAAGAGGCTTCTTTCCCAGGGGCGTTAAAAGGCGGCATTGTACGGGAAAGGGTTAACTTTTGAGAAGATAGGGATTGCCCTGTCACTCAATAATATCTTTTAATGCATATCCAGATCACACATGATCTTTCTTAATCAAACGTTTTTTACTATTATCATCATGTTCAAATCTTTATAAGCACAAAAAATGCATTTTACATTACATACATGCACGAATTGACCTGAGCTGTCGATGCGCCATAGAACAACATTTCTTCGTTTATTCAGTTAACAACACGTGAACGTTTTCAACGTTTTGTGTTTCCTCAGACCAGCTGTTACCAACTGTGCTTGTATATTTGTCAACAAATTAGAAACAAACATACAAATATGTAAGCACAGTTGTTGACACATGGAACACTGTCACGGGTACGCATTTAGGAGCTCAGGGAGTGTATTTTGGACTCACCTTAGAAGCATATTCGGGAGCTCTGGGAGCCAAATTAGGAACGCAGGGAGCGCCACAATGAGCACTGGGAGCTCTTGGGGCGCATTTAGAAGCATTGACACCTCCACAATGAGCGCCGGGCGCGCAATTAGGAGCACCAGTAGCGCCACAATGTGCGCCACAAGGAGCACCTAAAGCCTCCGGAAGGGCATTTGGGAGCGCCAAGATGGCATTTTGAGGTTGATGCTACTTGCTTAGGAGTTTTTGACTCATATGCTTCGAAATGCGCCTCCGGGAGGGCATTTGGGAGCGCCAAGATGGCATTTTGAGGTTGGTGCTACTTGCTTAGGAGTTTTTGACTCATATGCTTCGAAATGCGCCTCCATTTTGAAATTTTTACCACAGCCAATTCCCGCTATAAATTCATTCCTATTTGAATTTGTCGAACTCTATCCATGATCATTGCGTCCTAATGAACGTTTTTGACATAGCGTTAAACACAAGCCGATGATTAAGAACAGCCGTAAATATCGTCTTTATTTACCAGTCAACCGAGATCAGCCTGTCTGGTCCCTTGTTCATAGTTTTTCAAAAGATTGTAATCTTCTACTTCTTTCGCTGCTTCTTTAAAGTCAACATAAGATATTTTTAACGATTTAAATGCTTCTTCTCCATCTATACATCCTTTAATAACTGATTGTTTTGGATTAGATACAGGATAGTAATCAATTACTTCTACATGTGTTCCTTGGTGAAGTGTCTTCATATCTTCCAGCATATCATTTTTCTCTTATATGTATTTTTTTTTTTTTTTTGTTTAATATAAGATGAGGTAAAATTATAGGTTACTTTTTCCGAAATTAAGAACCATTTTTTTTTTTTTTTTTTTTTTTTTTGATTACTTCTTTTTTTTCTTCTAAAATATTTGATTTTTAGCTCACCTTAGCACAACGTGCTAAAGGTGAGCTATTGTGATCGCCCTATGTCCGGCGTCCGTCGTCCGTCGTCCGTCAACAATTTCTTTAAACATCTTCTTCTCTTAAACCATTGGGCCAATCTTGATGAAACTTGGCAGGATGTTCCTTGGGTAAAGCTCTACCAAAATTGTTCAAAAAATTGAATTCTACCCACAACTCTGGTTGCCATGGCAACAAAAAGGAAAAAAAAGCAAAATCTTTGAAAATCTTCTTCTCTGAAACTAGAAGGCGCAGAGCTTTGATATTTGGTATGTAGCATCTCCTAGTGGACCTCTACCAAGTTTGTTCATTTGATGCCCCTGGGGTCAAAACTGGCCCCGCCCCGGGGGTCACAAGTTTGAGCATAGTAACAAAGAAGGAAGACTTTAAAAATCTTCTTCTCTGAAATTTGAAGGCGTAGAGCTTTGATATTTGGCATGTAGCATCTCCTAGTGGACCTCTACCAAGTTTGTTCATATGATGCCCCTAGGGTCAAAACTGGCCCTGCCCCGGGGGTCACAAGTTTTGAACATAGCAACAAAGAAGGAAAACTTTGAAAATCTTCTTCTCTAAAACTAGAAGGCATAGAGCTTTGATATTTGGCATGAAGCATCTCCTAGTGGACCTCTACCAAGTTTGTTCATTTGATGCCCCTGGGGTCAAAACTGGCCCCGCCCCGGGGGTCACAAGTTTGAGCATAGTAACAAAGAAGGAAAACTTTAAAAATCTTCTTCTCTGAAATTTGAAGGCGTAGAGCTTTGATATTTGGCATGTAGCATCTCCTAGTAGACCTCTACCAAATTTGTTCATATGATGCCCCTGGGGTCAAAACTGGCCCCGCCCCGGGGGTCACAAGTTTTGAACATAGCAACAAAGAAGGAAAACTTTGATAATCTTCTTCTCTAAAACTAGAAGGCATAGAGCTTTGATATTTGGCATGAAGCATCTCCTAGTGGACCTCTACCAAGTTTGTTCATATGATGCCCTTGGGGTCAAAACTGGCCCTGCCCCGGGGGTCACAAGTTCGAACATAGGAACAAAGAGGGGAAACTTTAAAAATCATCTTCTCTGAAACTGGAAGGCGTAGAGCTTTCATATTTGGTATGTAGCATTGCCTAGTGGACCTCTACCAAGTTTGTTCATATGATGCCCCTGGGGTCAAAACTGGCCCTGCCCCGGGGGTCACAAGTTTGAGCATAGTAACAAAGAAGGAAAACTTTAAAAATCATCTTCTTTGAAACTGTAAGGCGTAGAGCTTTCATATTTGGCATGTAGCATCTCCTAGTGGACCTCTACCAAGTTTGTTCATATGATGCCCCTGGAGTCAAAACTGGCCCCGCCCCGGGGGTCACAATTTCCAACATAGGAACAAAGAAGGAAAACTTTAAGAATCATCTTCTCTAAAACTAGAAGGCATAGAGCTTTGATATTTGGCATGAAGCATCTCCTAGTGGACCTCTACCAAGTTTGTTTATATAATGCCCTTGGGGTCAAAACTGGCCCCGCCCCGGGGGTCACAAGTTCAAACATAGGAACAAAGAGGGAAAACTTTAAAAATCATCTTCTCTGAAACTGTAAGGCGTAGAGCTTTCATATTTGGTATGTAGCATTGCCTAGTAGACCTCTACCAAGTTTGTTCATATGATGCCCCTGGGTTCAAAACTGGCCCCGCCCCAGGGGTCACAATTTCCAACATAGGAACAAAGAAGGAAAACTTTAAAAATCTTCTTCTCTGAAACAGGAAGGCATGGAGCTTTGATATGTGGTATGTGGCATCTTCTAGTGGATCTCAACCAAGTTTGTGCATATGGTGCCCTTGGGGCAAAAGTTGGCCCTGCCCTGGGGGTCACAAGTTCGAACATAGGAACAAAGAAGGAAAACTTTAAAATTCTTCTTTTCTGAAACCGAAAGGTGTGGAGCTTTGATATTTGGTATGTTGCATCTCCTAGTGGACCTCCACCGTGTTTGTTCATATGATGCCCCTGGGTCAAAACTGGCCCTGCCCCAGGGGTCACAAGTTCAAACATAGGAACAAAGAAGGAAAATTTTAAATTTCTTTTTCTCTTAAACGGGAAGGTGTAGAGCTTTGATATTTGGTATGTAGCATCTCCTAGTGGACCTCTACCAACTTTGTTCCAAGGATGCTGCTTGGGTCAAAATTGGCCCAGCCCCGGGTGTCACAAGTTCGAACATAGGAACGAAGAAGGAAAACTTTAAAATTCTTCTTTAAAACTGGAAGGCGTAGAGCTTTGATATTTGGTATGTAGTGATTCTCTTCTAAGTTTGTTTGCCCATCTAAGCACAAGTTCATTGAGTTCAAAATTGGGTCATCTTGGGGCATAAACTAGGTCACTAGGTCAAATTAAAGAAATACCTTGTTGGCACTCTCGAGGCCACATTATTTGCTCAACTGCCTTGAAAATTGGTTAGAAAGTTTGTCTTTATAAAGTCTCACATAAGATTAGTTTGGGTCAACTTGGGTCATAAACTAGTTTACTGGGTCAATTTAAAGAAATACCTTGTTTGCACTCTGGAGGCCACATTTATTGCTCAAATGGCTTGAAATTTGGCCAGAATGTTTGTCTTGATGAAATACCAGATGAGTTTGGATTTGGGTCACCTGGAACCATAAACTAGGTCACTGGGTCAAATTAAAGAAATTCCTTGTGGGCACTCTAGAAGCCACATTATTTGCTTAATTGCCTTGAAAATTGGTCAGAATGTTTGTCTTTATAAAATCTCACATGAATCTGAATTTGGGTCAACTGGGATCATAAACTAGGTCACTTTGTCAAATTAAAGAAATAGCTAGTGGGCACTCTAGAGGCCACATTTATTATTCAGTTGATTTGAAAATTGGTTAAAATGTTTCTTTTGATATAGTCCAAGACCAGTTCAAGTTTGGGTCACCTGGGGTCATAATTTAGGTCACTAGGTCAACTTAAAAAAATACCTTTAGGGCACTCGAGGCCACATTTTTTGCTCACTTAACTTGAAAATTGGCCAGAATGTTTGTCTTCATGAAATTTGAGTTTGAAATTGGGTCACCTGCGTTCAAAAACTAGGTCACATGGTCAAATTAAAGAAATACCTTTAAGGTACTCTACTAAGGTGAGCGACTCAGGGCCATCATGGCCCTCTTGTTTTTATTTGAGGCAAATAAAAAATGGAATATTTTTGCTGTTATATATATGTAAAATGGGCTTGTTTGACTCAAGCGAGACGAAGTCGAGGTTGAGTCAAACAGCCCATTTTACACATATATATTCCTCTGACCGAAAGTAGGTACCGGATTTGAAAAAGATGGAAGTGTGATGAAGCGAGAGCAGGCGAATAAGGCGGGTGCTAAATCAGTTCAGAGTCACTGTCGTTAATGGCAGCTATGGCAATGATAGACCTATGCACAAGGGCATTGTCCTGGGGGGACAGTACACCTTTATTTGTTTTCCGCTACGCTTGGGTTTAATTTCTTTTCTTTTATCAAATAGGCTTGACCAAACAAGCGGAGGGCATAGATCACATAGATCTTGATCTATGCCGTCCGCAAAAGTCCCAGTTTTCGCCTATGGCACTGAAAGGGCTAACTGCCTTAAAGTGATGCATACTACTAGTAAGTGTCATTGATCGTTTGTCCCTTTTGTAGATAATCTAGGATCAGAACATCATCAGCATCCCAGAAAACCGAGGCCATAACCTTTCCACCTGAAGGAACAGTCTTTGCCTTCTTTGGCGGGGTCGAACCAGATTGTTTCCATTGTACAGAGTGGTTTTTGGCCTCTAGGATGAAATGATGGACCCACGTTTCATTCATAGTCACATAGTTCTGTAGAAAGATAGCAGAATTTGTCTCTAAAAGGTTCAGATTAGCACGGGACAAAGTCCGCCTGGTATGCTTCTGATCAACTATCAGAAGTCTGGAATTTTAACGGGCTGAGAGCTTCCTCATTGCAAGATAAACCGTAAGAATGTAATACTCTTTTCTGTGAAATCCCAACTGTACTGACTGGCCGTATATCTCTCTGTACCTCGCCTGTCAGCCATAACAATATCATGGACTTTATTGAAAATTCTGGGGTTTGCAACAGTGAAATGCCTTCCAGAACGGGCACCATCCCCATGGCTCTGCCACGCTTGAATCCCACCAACTTTTTCATTGTAGCATATGGCCATCATTTCCAAGTGTTGCTACTATATGAGTATGGACATCAGTAGGTTCACGACTTTTCTTATATCGAACCACTACGTAGCATAGGGCCGTCATTTCCAAGTGTTGCTACTATATGAGTATTGACATCAGTAGGTTCACGACTTTCCTTATATTGAACCACTATGTAGCATAGGGCCGTCATTTCCAAGTGTTGCTACTATACGAGTATGGACATCAGTAGGTTCACGACTTTTCTTATACTGAACCACTATGTAGCATAGGGCCGTCATTTCCAAGTGTTGCTACTATACGAGTATGGATATCAGTAGAAGAAATTGAAATTCGTTTTCAATGTCGCCACTATTAAAAATTTTACAAAATCCCTCTTTACGTGGAATATTACCGAAGCGTTCCGTTTCGATTTCTAACTTATGTGAGCTTAATCTAAATCTGGCAGAACTTTTCAACATTTTTGGGTTTGGATTTTGTCAAGATACGACAACAAACAAAACTCCTGGTTAAATGAATGATAACTTTAAGAAAATGGTGATGTACATCACCATACACTGACTTCCAAACTTGACACTGAATTCTCAGGCAGAATGTAGTGGGTGGGGTACTTTGATACTAGCTATCGCCTTATTTAGGAATAAATGTGCTGGAGAAAATCAACAAGTCTAGTGATTGTTTTTATTCGCTTTCAGAATAACTACATGTTGCATGAAATAAAAAACTTAAAAATAGCATGAATATGCATAATCATGTACATAAGATACTTTTTACTCACAAATTTGCGGCTGGCAATAAAACGCGCGAGAAAATATTCGTATCCTCCGACTTTGTCGTACTTTATATACGTCATTTCGGGAGGGTAATCCTTCACGAAAATAACAAAAATGTGTTGCACTTTGTTTTGGGTCAAGCCCCAAATATTAACAGTTTGGACCATTTTACACATCTCCGTGATGCATTACACCAAGCAAGTCATCACGCATAATAATGGATCTGTGAAATCCATTTAGTCTGACAATTGGTTTGAGCTGTAGGTAGAATGGTCCTTTGCTATGCGGAAAATTCACATGTAGCAAACAGTTTCAATTCATGAATGCGCAGGCTGACATGAATTGAAACTTTTTGCAGAAGCATTAAGCCCACTTTTCACTGGGCATGGCTTAGATATTTAATCTCATACTCTAAGAAAATGCATATATTTCTTTGGCGACAGTACAGGTTGTTTACAGCAATGTTCATAATTCTGCCTGTGAAATATCGGGACAAAAGCAGAAAACGCCAGTCCGATAGAGTTATCTCTCTTTCAGTACTCTTGTGCATAAACGGTAAGAAACTGAACAAGTCTTGCGGGGCAGTGTATTATTACTGGAACGTACACGGAGCCTGAAGCATAGCCAAATCGTTACTGAATACATAACGGGAAAAGAAAATGAGAAATGACAGCCTCAATATTCTTATTAGACACTGAACTGCAATGAAATGTGCTTCTGTTGGTACACATGGCTGCGTTTGATCGCACTTCATACTATGACGTCATTGATTTTTGTTAACGCGTGGTCCCGGTAGGAAGTCTAAACGCGCCTTTAACTTGAAGAGTTCCATTAATGGAAATAAGACGTATTAGGGCACATGGACAGGTTTCCTAACGTGTAGTTGACTTCTGTTGCTGCACGTTTTACTCTCAGAGTACCAGATAAACAAAAAATGTGTTTTTTTTTAGTTCGGGAAAAGAGCCCCAGAGAGTTCCAAGTTTTGCAATGTCGATGCTTTTTTATTGTCAGAATACCTCAAAATTGCCGTCGATCTAGATTCAAGATCAGACTTCTTGTTCTGTACATCTGATCTCGGCCTATACTAGACGCTTAACTCTTTACCGCACAGTTGCAAGTTTTAACGACCCTGAAGATAAAAACTTTTGAAAAAATAATGTGGGAAAAGGAAAAAATGCTGGTAACCAGCATTTTCTCCTTTTCCCACAATGTTTTCTACTCTTCCAAAGGCAAATAAATCAATTGAATAGAATTAAATTTGTTTTCTAAAAATGTATTCAATTTGGACCAGTCCAAAATTTTATCGTTTGTAAAGAGTTAAGCGATTGAACCTATGATACTAGCGGGGCTAAAACACGTGACTTTTATGAAACAAGTGTACATGTTTCTTTGATTGATCGCTCGACGACCGATCTTTTCAGTCCTAGACACATTCATCATTAAAGGCCCAATAGCGGCCAAAAGTAAATAAAGCGGGTGTAAATATACATTTAAATTTGAACCATGCGAAAAGGGGGCCTAATGCATCGGCGAAAAGTATCGACCAGGTCAGCCTGCGCAGTCCGCGCAGGCTGACCTGGGCCGAAACTTTTCGCTATTGGTCAATTTTCTGTACGTTCAAAGACCAATTTACCTCATGATCAAGTCGGTTACAGGACAAAATGGATTTTATGGATCAATAATTATGAGATTTCTTGTTTTGCATAATGCATCACGGCGATGCATTAAGCCCCGTCTCTCCAGAGCATGGTTTATTGATATCATACCTTTTAAAACTATGAAAAAGATTGCGAAGATGGCATTCTGTTTTAGTGGGACTGGTCCATGTGTTAGTTGCTGGTAGAAAAAAAAATTAAAATCAGGTAAAAAAAAAAGCGACCTGGCAACTTTTAATCTAGTTATGAAATCCATTTTCTGCCAGCGACTGACACTTGTACAATAAAATGTTTGTCATTTTTACATCAATTTTTGCGTACTTTTAAAGGGTATGATTTCATTAGTGCAATTTAACATCATCATTACATGTATTTACATTTGGCCGCTACGTGGCCATTAAAGAAGGTATATTAAATTTTATTCATAGTGCTTCACCTTATGACAAAATTTTAGATTTGTCCGAGCAGGTGACAAATTAAATGTGCCTGAAATAATCAGCGTTGCTTTTAAATGGTGGAAAACACCGTGGGAAATGGAGAAAATGTTTGTCATGCTTGTCATAAGCATTTTCTTTTTC
Source organism: Tridacna gigas (assembly GCA_945859785.2). Taxonomy (NCBI): domain Eukaryota; kingdom Metazoa; phylum Mollusca; class Bivalvia; order Cardiida; family Cardiidae; genus Tridacna; species Tridacna gigas. The sequence continues at coordinate 6,815,891 of OX244031.2, read as the reverse complement.
CACATTGTTTTTAAAAGCCCTTTGTAGATACATTTAGCCCTCTTAACACAGAGCATGACTAATTTAATCATATGTTTCATAAATCTTTTTGGTGAAGAATGTATACTGCATGTAATTTATGTGATTAATTACACATGTTTAAATTGTCATGTTATTGTTCAAGTTGTATCTGCAACAAAACAGCCTTCTGTTTCGGAAGTTAATCAGATTTAAAGCGCGCTAAAAATTAATGATATACTCTATTCATTGTACTTTAAAGGCCCAGTTTTGACCAAAAGTAAACAGTTCGGGTGTGCAATTAAATTTTAAGCCCCAATAGCGACCAAAAGTAAACAATTCAGGTGTTAAAATGCATTTAACTTGAAATCATTCTATTTCACAGTATGGACATTATTGGGAGGATGACTGTAGTTCAGGTATTCATATCTTTGCGGTCGGTCCAAGTGTTATTCACTGATAGAAAAAAAAAAAAGATGTTAAACTAGGTAAAAAATTGCCAGGCCATTTTGTCTTTTAATTTACTTTCAACCTAGTTTTAATATTCATTTTTCTGTCAGCGACCTACACCAGGACCGACTGTACAGTAACAGATTGTTATCTTCACAATAATTTCAATACGATCAAAAGGTATGATTGAAATTCAAATGCATTTAGACACCAACAATGTTTATTTTTGGCCGCTATTGGGGCTTTAAGTCATACCATTTAAAGTATGGAAAGTGTTGTGAAGGTTACGTTTTTTTCACTGTTAGCCTAAGTGTTTAGTCGCTGGCAGGAAAATGAATATTAAAACTGGGTCAAAAGTTGTCAGGTCACTCTGTCTTTTGTTTACTTTTTATCTTATTTTCCTGTAAGCGACTAACACTTGGAGCGACCATACCAAAGCAGATTATCATTTTCACAACAATTGCCTTACTTTAGTAGATGGCACGATTCAAATTTATATGCACTTTAAAATCCACATCGTTTACTTTTGGTCGCTGCCAAGCCTTTAACTCTTTACCACATGATCCCGAGATTTAACGACCATAAGAAAAAAAGCCTATTGAAAACGTTGTGGAAAAGGAAAAAATGCTGGTAACCAGCATTTTCTCCTATTCCCACAATGTTTTCGTACCCAATACAGACAAATTTCATTATTTCAGCTGCATATGATTTTATTTGTCGTCTGCAAATACTTTCAGTTTGGACATGTCTAGAATTTTGTCGTTTGGTAAAGAGATAACCTCCTTACAGTCCCGAGTTTAAATGACCCAGAGGAAGAAGCCTTTTGAAAACATTGTGGGAAAAGGAGAAAATGCTGGTAACCAGCATTTTCTCCTTTTCCCACAACGTTTTCTATCCAATACAGACAAATTCCATTATTTTAGCTGCATTTGGTTTGTCGTCTGCAAATGCTTTCAATTTGGACTTGTCTAGAATTTTGTCGTTTGTTAAAGATTTACCCTCTTTACCACACAATCCCGAGTTTTAACGACCCCAGAGGAAGAAGCCTTTTGAAAACATTGCGGGAAAAGGATAAAATGCTGGTAACCAGCATTGTTTCCTTTTCCAACAATGTTTTCTACCCTGTCAAATACAAATTTCATACTTTGAACTACATCTGGCCCTTTAGATGCTAAGCGGGACTCACTGACCTTTTGAGGACAGTGTAGATCAAGATTAGACTGCACAGGACGTGCAGTCTGATCTTGGATCTACACTGTCCGACAAGGAGATATCTTTAAAAAGAAAAAAAACCTTTGAAATGGCAAAATTTGGGGTTTTAGTATCGGTTTGAAAATTTCATTTCACTTATTTAGCAGGACAAAGGTTAAATTGTCGTCTGCAAATGCTTTCAATTTGGACTAGTCTAGAATTTTGTCGTTTGGCAAAGAGTTGTTAATCTTATTTTGTTTGAATTGCGGTATACATCGTCTCCACCTGTATCTCAGTAGTATCGCGGCGATAGTTCAGGTATTCATATCTTTGCCCACCCTCGTTTACCCAGGTGCGAAGTATTACCATTCATCAGCGATGAATGAAGTTTACGGAATACATTGGAACTGAGTCAACGAGGATGATCTTAGCTGGATCTCACCCAAGTTAGACTTTGACTGTATATAGTCAATAACTCGGATATTGAACCTTTAATCCATTGATTATCCGTTGTTTTTTTTTTTTTTTTTTCACGTCTGATTGCAATGTCATCTGGCCAGATTTATTTCATCTTTAGGAACTAATGTCTCTACTATACAGTATTTCAACGACTCTGAAAGAAAAACGATTGAAAATATTTTGGGAAAAGGACAAAATACTGGTAAGCAGACCGGAATCGAGGCTTGCTTGCGCGGACTGTGCAGGCTGACTTTGGTCGATATTTATTGCAGATGCATTAAACTCTCTTTTCACAAAGCATGGATCAAATGTTTCAGTCTCACCCGATATAGCTACACATGCATTCCAACTCTTTGACCAGCCTTTCTCATTCTTTTTAATTCATTTAAAGGAAGGTAATTATACCAGGGAAAAAAATACATTTTTTGTGTTTGTTTCTATTTACAGACGATTCCAGGCCTTCTTTCTTCTGGCAACGCTCCTGACGTTGGTATTTGTCCTGGCATTTTTCCGATATGACATAATTTTACAGACTATACATGTACCTTCGAGTTCAGGTAGGCAAACTATTGCACCCCCCCTCTCTCTCTCTTTTTTCCATTTCCTCTCTCTTCATTTCTCTCCCCCTTCTCTCTTAATTTCTCTCCTCATCTTTCTTTATTTCACTGCCCCTCTCTCTCTCTCTCTGTGTCTCTGTCTCTCTCTCTTTCTCTCTTTCTCTGTCTGTCTCTGTCTCTGTCTCTCTCTCGCTGATTTATCTAAAAAACAACCATTGGAAGAAAAGGAAACCGTTGCTTTAACGTGATATAAAAATTATATACAGGAAAACGTATTGAAAAAAGATAAATGTTATTGCTTCTTTTCATACAGCGTTTTCAAAATCTGTCAGGAGGACGTGAAGAGTCGTATGTAATTCTTACCAAACGATAAATTTTTGGACTCCACCAAATTGAAAGCATTTGTACACGACTAACTGAACATATATCAAATAATGATTTCTCTCCAGGAAATGATTGAAAACATTGTGGAAAAAGGAGAAAATGCTGGTTACCAGCATTTTTTCCTTTTCCCACAATGTTTTCAGAAGCCTTCTCTTTCAGGGTCGTTAAAAATTGGGATTGGGTGCTAAAAGGATAATTCCTAGACACTCAAACATGATATGTATCTTTATTTCAAAATATCTAAAAGGTACATGTGTTTGCACAAACCCATGTAAAAACATTTAAAAATCAATTTGGATGATCACACTTAGTTCGAATGACATTGAGTCATTCTCTGTGAAAAGGGGGCTAAATGCACTTGCAAAAAAGCATCGATTCATGTCAGCCTGCACAGTCCGCGCAGGCTGACATAGGTTGAACTTTTTGATATAGGTACATGTAAATTTCCTGTACGTCCATGGACTTTTCTGTCGAGCAGTCGGTAGAGTGCAGGACTTTTTACAAGGAGGTGGCTGGTTCGCGACGCGAGCTCGGTCAATTTCTTAACGAGGATTTATGACAGTCATTGCGATAGGATTCATTCTTCTGCCACCCCTGAGCATTGTTTCGACGATGGTTATATGGGAAAGCAGACAGTGGCTTTGGAGGAATATTATTCTATGTAGTTCCTGAAGAAACTCCAGGAAAGCATGGATAGGTGTTTTGGCCGCGGTGATATACTACGTAGTAACTGAGAGAGTGTTGGAAACGGCAGTAAACACCATACGAGGGTTGTTCTGGAAGTTCGTAGAATTTTTTTATAGGACAAGTTATAATCGCAGTTTAATAAAATAGAATATACGGGCACAAATTTCAGATTTTATTCTATCCATTCCCTGTGTATTTTTCTATTATCTTAAATAGCAAAATTTTCCTAACAGAAATAAAACAGCATGTAAGTCATACCCGGAGCACGCCGACGTCATAAGTAACGTCAAGCGTCATTTAAGTCCAACGAACGTCGCACTTTCTCCACATAGTCACCCGCAAGATCCACGCATTTCCGATGCCTGCTTATCCACTTAGTGTACGTTTCTACATACCACTCTTCAGAAAATGACGACACAACTGCTTGGGCTTGTTTAGTAAGGTCGTCAGCTGAATCAAACCGTATTCCGCGTAACTGTGCCTTGAGCTCCGGGAACACGCGAAAATCCATGGGGGCGAGGTCAGGACTGTATGGTGGGTGCTTCAAGACCTCAAAACCCAGCAGAGTGATCTCTAGCTGTGTAGATTCCGCTCGGTGTCCCGGTGCATTATCCTGGTGTAGTATTACTTGGTCATGGTTCAAGTGGGGCCGTTTCTTCCGTATCGCGTTAACGAGATCCCGCCTCAGAACCTAAAGAAAGAAATGCACGGTTCATTAGGTTTGCGTAAATCAATATCTCATTTTTTGTTATTTATTTGATTGATTTATTTATTTATTTAGATTTATTTATTTATTTATTTATTTATTTATTTATTTATTTATCATTTACCTTAGAATAGTATGCCGCTGTGACTGTTTGGCCCTCTGGAATTCGGTGCTGTAATAGCATCCCGTGCCGGTCCATGAAGTAAACGAACATCTGTTTTCCTGCGCTTTTTTGGACCCGAGCCTTTTTTGGTGGAGGGGTACGCGGGGTTTTCCACACCGATGACATGCGCTTAGTTTCCGGGTCAAAGTGGTGCAGCCAGGTCTCATCCGTGGTGATAATCCTGTCTAAAAATGCGTCTCCCTCTGTTTCGTAGCGGGTAAGAAACTCCTGTGATCATCGCACCCGGCATTCTTTTTCACTTTCCTTGAGCAATCGGGGCACCCAACGCGCACTAACTTTAGACATGCCCAGTTCATCTGTTAATATCCCATGCACCGTGGATACCGAAACATCGAGTTCATCTGCAATCGACCTGACAGTAATTCTCCTATCACAATTTACCATGTCTTTCACTCGATCCCTAACTGAACACACTACGACGGCCGGCCGACCAGATCTAGGATCGTCCTCAATAGAATCACGTCCGCTTCTAAAACGCGCATGCCACTTATATACAGTAGCTGGGCTGCATTTTTTATATTTTCCTGTAGATTTGATCATGTTCAGCGTTTCTGTTGGTGATTTTTCCAGCGCGACACAAAATTTCACAACACTTCGCAATTCGACGTCGCCGGTAGACGTCATCTCTTCCGGTCAGCGACTTTTTGATATCTCCTTCAAAATCGTGTAGCTCGTTTGAAAGAACCGAAAACGTTATGAAATTTGCAGGAAATGACGTCATGACGTTGTGTTAACGATTGACGTTTTCGCGCCATTTTGATGCCAATAGAAAGTATAAAAGATACAATGTAAAATCTGTTATACTATGTTATACATTGTTAAGAAATGGACTGCTCCGGTATCCCGATATTGTGTTGCTAGGGTTACCGCTATTTTCGGTTATTGTTGATATTTTCGAATAATCTTTTGGAAATGTAGTCACGGTATGTTTAAGTACTTATACCTTGATATTTACCTATAAATTACAAATAATATGGATTTTAGAGCAAAATTCTACGAACTTCCCGAACAACCCTCGTACAAATAAACAAACAAAATTATGATTTCTTGTTTTTACAAAAATTATGATTTCTTGTTTCTACAGTTCAACGGAGTAACGCAGAATCCAAAATTGGCATCAAAGATCTATATAACCTGCTACAACAACATTTTTCTCTCACTGCAAGCAACATAACCAAAGCCCAGACGCCGAAAGCCGAGATAGGCATACCGAAAATCATTCATCAAATATGGACAACTGATATAGTACCCAATGAATTCGTGGAAAACGTGAAAGGACTTGTTAAACTTAACCCTCCGCCGGAATGGAAGTACTATTTTTGGCCTTTGGATGTTGGTAAAAAGCTTGTCGAGAGAGAGTACCCGGCTGTCTTGCCTTTTTTTGAAGCCTCAGGTAATTGTCTTCATATTACCCCCCCCCCCGCCCCTTTTGCTCGCACCCCCAACGTTTGACGAAGAGAGAGTACATGTATATGAGCCATGCTCTGGCAAAAGAGGACTTACTGCATTTCCGTGATGCATGATACCGAGCAAGTCATTACATGATCACAGCCCTATAAAGTCCATTTTGTATAACAACCGACTAAATCATGAGGTAGACTGGTCCTTTGACATACAGAAATTTGACCAATAGCGAAAAGTTTCGGCCCAGGTCAGCCTGCGCGGACTGCGCGGGCTGACCTGGGCCGATACTTTTCGCAGATGTATTATGCCCCGTTTTCATAGAGCATAGCTCAATCGTTGATGTATGTCCGTTGGTCGCTCCGTCGGTCGGTTGAAATACCAAACATGTCGACTTGCTCATTTGTCGGATATGGTTTATTTAAACCCTAACCTGCGAAATGAATTAAATGAAGCTTTCCAGCCGATAGTAATAATCTAAATGTCACTATTTCAAAGTTATTTGTTGGGTGGGGGTGGAAGGAGGCAAATACCACCTTATCGGACAGTGTAGATCCAAGATCAGACTGGACGTTCTGTGCAGGCTGATCTTGATCTACATTGTCTGCTAAAGAATCTTAAGTTGCGCTCAGCAGCCTAAGAGTTAAATTTAATACAGATATTTACCTATTAAGTTAATTTCAAGGTCAAAAGGTCAAAGGGCAAGGACGTAGAGACCTTCAAATTACTAAAACTTGTCCAGAGAATGAAAGCCTTTTGAACTCACCTAAGTTGTGTACAGGTGGGACTAAATTAATATTCAGCATTGAATGTTGTTGGGTTTTAGTTATTTTTAGGTCAGAAGATTAATGAATGAAAGACATTTTTTATGAATACTCACCACATATTTGAATCAAAGCACTCAAAGTCCTGAGAAGCGCATTTGTGGAACAGTATTAAGCTATGACTTGGTGTAATGAAAAATAAAATTTCCGTTACACGTAATGCACGTACTTGTCAGTGGAGTTAGCAAAGGCAAGGAAAGTCGAAGTTATTCTACCAAGTGGGACTGGCAGTAACACTCGTCACAACTCGGCCGATACCGTACCTACATCTAATCACATGATCTTAAACATGGCGGCGCCCCTGTAGATCGCTTAGCAACGACATGAACAACCACTGTGAAGTTATTCACTTCTATCGATCTGTCGATGAAAGCTCCCAACGGAATTGATAAACCACGCTAAAAATTGAATGTACAAACTGTTTGCCGACTGAAATATTCTTAGAAAGATAACGACAGAAAATTTACTCATGTTTTCTTTTTAAGAGGAGCCTTACAATTTCAATAACGGTAAAGGGGCGTGCTTCCGGAGATGTGCGAAATGTACCGTGTAGGTGCATATTAAGCTACGTGATACAGCCGAGGGATTTGATCACCAGATCACACGAGGTATGCCGAATGTGGCAGTAACTGTTATTTTATTACATGAATATGTTAACCCTTTACCACACAACCAAAAATTTATACCAGTCCAAATTGAAAGCATTTGCAGACGACAATTTCAATGTGGTTCAAATGATGTGATTTTTGTTTGATAGGGTACAAAACATTGTGGGAAAAGGAGAAAATGTTGGTACCAGCATTTTTTTTCCTTTTCCCACAATGTTTTCAAAAGGTTTCTTTCTCAAGGGTGTTAAAAGTCGGGATTGTGCGGTAAAGAGTTAAGAAGTAGCAATTTTATCCGTCAATCTGACGCAGTTTTCCGTTGGTGTAAGATTTAGGACTGTATTTACACGGGTAGGACTGTATATACGGTAGTAACGAAAACGAGGTCGGGGTGTACTAGCTAAAACTGAAAGTAGAATGTGTAGAATGAGTAGAGCGCAAGTGTGTATGACAGTACGAGTATTTGGTTCAGGTCATACCGATAGCGTAGTGCAGACCAGCTATTCAAAACTGAAAGCGAGCGCGCATGCGTCGTTACGCATGATGTATTTGGTTCCCGCCAGTTCGACCACAGTAAGCAGATTTGCAATACAACCCGCTAAGAAGTTTTAGACTTGTACCTGTTGAAAATATTTGAGCGAGGCTCTGAGAAAATGGTGTTTAATGCATCTTCAAATTGGACTATACAAATCCAGTCATTGTATGACATGTATCGAATTTGTGTAGAGACCGACTAAGTCATGACGTAGAATGGTCCTAAAACATGCATAAACTTTACCAATAGCAAAATGTTTCGACTCAGGGCATCCTACGCAGACTGCGCAGGCTGACATGGGTCAATACTTTTTGCAGATGCATTAAACCACCTTTTCACTGAGCATTATTTGTTTGCCAACAAATTGCTTAAATGCTTAGATTTGTCTTTGAAAAGGTAGAAAATATTATGGAGAAAAGGAGAAAATGCTGGTTACCAGCATTTTATCTTTTTCTCACAATGGTTTCAAAAGCCTTTTTTTTCATAAAGGTCTTTAAAACAAGGGATCAACTGCACAGGCGAGCGTTTTGTGACACGCCTCGCCATCTACACTGTATATGAGCCATGCTCTGTGAAAAGGGGGCTTAATGCATCTGTTAAAAATACATCGACTCGTGTTAGCCTGAGCAGTCCGCGAAGGCTGAAATAGGTAGAGACCTTTTACTGTGGATCAATTCTCTGTACGTCTAAGGACCAGTGTACCTCATGATTCAGTCGGTTGTCAAACAAAGTTTATTCTATGCATCAGTTACTGTGCGATGACTTGCCAGGTTTTAATGCTTCCAGGAGATCCATTAAACCTCTTTTTGCCAGAGCATGGTTCACTCATTTATTAATGTAATTTACATCTTATATACTACATTATACAAATTTCGAAGTTTATAAAACAAAGAAAACAATTGCCTGTGATCAAATGGTAGAAATTTAAAGTTTGAAAATCCTGGGGATTACATCTATACATAGTAAAATTAGTGTTGCACCCCCTGTGTTTTTTACCGGGTTTGATTTTCTGACGTGAATGAGATAAAATTGGGTCGAAATTAGAATTCGGCTGCTGCATACACCAACAGACTCGTCTTTTGCCCATAAAATGAACTGAACTGAGGTATCCCTTGACCTCATGGTAAGTGGGAATCTTTTGCCTAGATGTTGCTTTCAAATTTAAGAAAAACGAGAAGCGTTTAAGTTTGGTTAAAACAGGGAATTTAATGTCGAAACAAAACTTACGACAGGTTGAAAGTGACCTGCAGAGAATGGACACACAAAGTCAGGCAATATTGCGTACTTCCGCCCGGGGCATGCAAAACAGCTTGCAGTCTTTGTCTCACACCTCTCACGAGAGGTTGAAACAGCTCGATCAGTAGCTGCTGCCATGAGGTTAAGGGATACCTTAGTTCATTCCATTTCAGAGACAACAGACTTGTTTGTTCTTGTATACAGCAGCCAGATTCTAATTTCCAACCCATTTCATATCATTCACGCCAGAAAATTAAACACGTTAAAAACACAGGCGGTGCAACACTAATTTTACTATGTATAATATCTCTTGATAGATTGCAGGTTAGCAAATTTTCACACACTCCCGCGTTTTACCGACTCGAATAGAAAAGGGCTATTGAAAACATTGTGGGAAAAGGAGAAAATGCTGGTGATCAGCATTTTCTCCTTTTCCCACAATTTTTTCTACCTTTTCAAGGACAAATTTCATCAAACAAATCTGCAAGTAATTAACCCTTAACCTGCTAAGTAAGTTAAATGAAATTTTCAAGCCTATCAAAAAGGTAAATATTGTTATTTCAAAGTTGTTTTTTGGGTGAAAAGTATATCCACAAAGGACAGTGTAGATCCAAGATCCAAGATCAGACTGCACGTTCTTTGCAGTCTGATCTTGATTTGCACTGTCCGCAAAAAGTCATTAAGTCGGGCTTAGAAGCCTAAGGGTTAAAATGTTGGACGAGGCCTAAAGTTTTGTCTCCTTGTAAAGAGTTAATCCTGACACCTGTCAAAATGTGTCGCAATCCTACTACGTATGCTGTTTTCGCATGCAGTTTTTGACAAATAATGATAAATAAAGCCATCTCCTCGAAAAGGGGGCTAAATGCATCTGCAAAAAAGTATCGACTCAGGTCAGCCTGCGCAGTCCGCGCAGGCTGACCTGTGTCGACACTTTTTTGCTATTGGTAAATTTTCTTTTTGTCCAAGGACCATTTTACCTTAGGAATCAGTCGGGTGCTAGACACTGTCAGACCCTATGAATCCAGAATTATGCGATGAGCACCTTGGTAAAATGCATCTCGAAGATATATGTCACCCCTTTTTCACAAAGCGCGGCTCATATTATCTCGACATAATCTGTTCTTGTCGTGCAAATGGAGAGCGTAAATGACAGATGGTAAATTTGCAAACAAAACATTTTATACATGAATGAGCTGTGCTCTGGCAAAAGGGGCTTTAATGCACCCCCCCCCACATGTTGCATTATACCAAGCAAGTCATCACATAATTATGGATCCATAAAACCCATTTTTTTTTAAACAACTGAATGGTCCTTCGACTTGCAGAAAATTGACCGATAGCAAATATTTTCGATTCTGGTCAGCTTGCGCAGACTGTGCACACTGACCAAGTCGATACTTTTTGCAAATGCCTTAAACCCGTATTGTCAGAGCATGGTTCAAAAAGATTAGTAGCTTGGTTACAAAATCATGTCATTTGCCGCGATGTTAGCAACTAGCATTTCCTCTTTTTAATACCATGTTTTCAAAAGCATTTTCTTTACCCAGAGTCTTATACACACAGAGTGTTTTGTAAAGGGTTGAAGGAACGAAAGTTAATATCGTACAGTACAAATCTTCATAAACACCGGAGATATTGCATTTTTTAGTAACCACAGAGAAAATATCGATCATACACTACCTGGGTAAAAATCAATGATTTTCCGATAGGCTTGGGTTACCAGGATATATCCTACGTTCTGAATATATTACAAATACACGTATTATGATAGTAATAGATCCAAGATGATACTTTGCGTTTCAAGTATTCTGATCTTGTGATACCCTGTCCAGAGAAGCAGTTGATGTCGGCTTTGGCGACGAACGGGATTAAAACTCATAAAAAACAGAAGTCTGTCTGTCTGTGGATGTCTCTGTCTATCTATTTACCCTTTATCTGCTCCCTCTCTCTCTCTCTCTCTCTCTCTCTCTGTCTCTCTGTCTCTGTCTCTCTCTCTCACCCCCCCTCTCTCTGTCTCTCTCTCTCTCTCTCTCTCTCTCTCTCTCTCTCTGCCCTCTAAAGAAAGAAAGAAAGAAAAAAAAAAAAAAAAAAAAAAAAAAATTTAGTATGAAGGCGAAAAGGAAAACGACATTCTGCTATAGACACCTTTGTCAACGCTTCTTATTAACGGATCGACTCGGTAGCTAATACCGTTCCACACGGGATTTTGCTTATATATATATATATATATATTGCAAAAAGAAGAATAATACCGGAACAAGAAAAATATATAATAAAAGAGAAATGACACTACAAATAGTTTTTAACGTGCCAACCGGTTTCGCTTTCGCTCATCAGGGCAACGCTTTAATGAAACATCGTAACTAACGTCATTTTGACGTCATAGAACAACGGTTAAATACAGTTCAATTTTGGACGAAAAATGTTTATGAAATATTTTTCCTTTGATACTCTAGATGAAACGTCGGGTGATTTGCATTTAAAAAATGGCAATATAATGGCATATATTTCGACATTTAATCCTAAAAACAGAGAGTTATTTGGAATTATTAAGAATAATTTTGAAATTTTGGAAAATGATCGAACAATGTCACAAATACTAAATAATACCAAATTAATTAAAGGTAAGAGACAACTTCCAAATCTTAAACAGATTTTGATTAAATCAGAATTCAAAGACAAAACTTCAAAATCTTCTGTGAAAAAATGCAATGAGTCCCGCTGTGGACTCTGTAAACATATTATCGAAGGAAATGAATTTAAAATCAAGGATAAAACTTTTACTGTTAAAGAAGATATGGATTGTAAAGTTTCTAACTTTTTGTACCTTTTAGTATGCAATGGCTGCCAAGAGTTTTATATTGGTCAAACAGGCGATAAACTTAGAAATAGAATTACAATACATAATCAACAGATTAGGGACCCTTCAACAAGACAAATACCATTGAGTTCTCATTTAGATAGTTGTTGTAAAACAGATCCAAAATTTTCAATTTTGCCATTTTTTAAATGCAAATCACCCGACGTTTCATCTAGAGTATCAAAGGAAAAATATTTCATAAACATTTTTCGTCCAAAATTGAACTGTATTTAACCGTTGTTCTATGACGTCAAAATGACGTTAGTTACGATGTTTCATTAAAGCGTTGCCCTGATGAGCGAAAGCGAAACCGGTTGGCACGTTAAAAACTATTTGTAGTGTCATTTCTCTTTTATTATATATATATATATATATATATATATATGTGTGTGTGTGTGTGTGTGTGTGTGTGTGTGTGTGTGTGTGTGTGTGTGTGTGAGCCATTCTCTGTGAAAAGGGGTTTAAAGTTATCTGCAAAAAGCATTGGCCCATGTCAGCATGTGCAGTCCGCGCAGGCTGACCCGGGTCAAGACTCTTATGCTATTGCTAAATGTTCTGCATGTCAATGGACCAGTCTACCTCATGATGTCAGTCAGTTGCCAGACAAAATGGATTTTATGGATCTGTCAATATAATATGATGATTTGCTTGATGTAATGTATCACAGAGATGCATTAAACCCCCTTTTGCCAGAGTGATGCTTATTTGTATATGGGCTAATGGTTTGAAATTTAAATCCCGGTCAGACAATCTGTCTTCACTGCAAGAAACATTTGAGCCACGCTCTGTGAAAAGTGGGCTTAATTGCATCTGCGAAAAGTATCGACCCATGTCAGCCTGCGCAGTCCGCGCAGGCTGACCTGGGTCGATACTTTTCGTTATTGGGCAAATTTCCGTATGTCCAAGGACCATACTCCTTCATGATTCAGTCGGTTGTCAGAGAAGTGGCTGTTAAGGAGCCATAATCATGTGATGGCTTGAAAGGTATAAATGCATCACGGAGATGCATTAAGCCCCCTTTTGCCAGAGCACGGCTCATTTACGGAAGGGTACATCTCTTTAACAACTGGTCGCTGTTTAGACTTCGATCTACAGTGGCTATAGTCTCTTCACGTAGTCTCTACCTCCTTGTCTGAAACTTTCAAGGGTCTAATCACTAGGTACATAAGTACAACTTACATAAGATACTTCGCTGGAAGCCACATGTAACCGTAAAGGAAAAAAAAACCTCCCCCTTTTAACGTTTCAACTTGTGAAATGAATGAGCCGTGCTCTGGTAAAAGGGGATTTAATGTATCTCTGTGATTCATAGTACAAAACAAGTCATCATAATTTATGATATATTCATTTTGTCTAATAACTGGCTGAATCATGCGGTGGAATAGTCCTTTCATATGCAGAAAATTTACATAAAGCGATCAATTTTGACCAAGGTTAGCCTGCGCGGACTGCACAGGCTGACCTGGATCAATACTTGTTGCAGATGTTTTAAACCCCCTTTTTCACAGAGCATGGCTCAAGTATGGACAGAGTAGATCTTAAAGGGCGTATAAATAGATTTTGATCTCTTTTTCTTATCAAAACTGGACAGAATGGTTCCATGTTAATTATGCGACGACTTGCGTCGTGTAATCCAGTACGAAGATGCGTATAACCCCCTTTAAGCAGAGTACAGTTCTTGTGTTACATTCTTGTGTTACAGAATGTACGTGATTTTGAATCCGGTAAATGTATCTTTAACAGTAAAGCGTTTGTGGGTAAGATTATAAGAATGGGCCTTGTTTGAAACCGTTACGTGTACGTGTCTTGCGTGCATTTGAAAACCCTGTTATTTAACGTTAAGTATATTTTCGAACATATACATTTGGGTATAATGTATTCCATTTATGTCTGCATGTTGATGTTTCATTATTTTTGTGTTAGAGTTCTATAAACATGTTTATTTATATCGTTTGTAGTCAAAATATCAAAGGTATAACAGTTAAAAAATCAAAAACTTATGATACTTCGGGATATTACCCTGCATATCATCCTATACAAATAACATGTACAATTGTTATTTTCTAATTACGGAAGCCTAAAAGAGCCTTCAGTTTTAGAGAGATTTTCCGAAAATTTAAAGGACTTCCGAATACGAGATACTGAACTCTCTCTGGTTATGTTGAATACTGTTTCTTACACGATTAATAATGTCACGTAGAGAGATTAGATATATGAACACTTCAAACCTGCTTTGCTGTTGAGCTAGCTTTTACAGCGATGCGGTTTGGTGCATTTCTCTCCGTGGAAGTTAAGCAGCGTGCATTAGGTTAGTGCCTGGATGGGTGACCAGGTCGTTGCACGTTACAAAATGGTATATTAGCCTGCCTTAATTTCGTGGCTAAGGCCACATATCTTGTCATTTCATGCAGTATTGTGTCGACATATCGTCCTACAAAGACTCAGCACCTTTCTGCGTAATAGGAACTGGTAAAATTGAGTCATGCTCTTTGAAAAGGGGTCTTAATCTATCTGCAAAAACTATCGACCCATATCAGCCGGCGCAGTCCGCGCCGGCTGACATGGGTCGAAACTTTTTGCGACTGGTCAATTTTATGCATGTCAAAGGCCATTCTAACTCCAGATTCAGTCAATCGTTAGACTGAATCCATTTTATTGGTCCATAACTACTTGATGACTTGCTTGGTATAATGCATCACACAGATGCATTTATATCCCTTTTACCAGAGCGCCGCTTATTTGTATAATTTCAAATTAATGAGAGTTAAACAGGATTCAGCCGGTTGTTAGACAAAATAGAATTTATAGATTCACTATTCAATGATGACTTGCTTGGTATAATCTTTCACAGAGATTCATTAAACCCCCTTTTGCTAGAACGTGGCTCATATCTTTATGGTTTTTGTAGCGAACCCATAGAGTCATAAAATTACACTCTCTACAAGTCATCAAATAGCCATCCTCGGTCACCCAGTTGCCCTTCATTTGTTTACTACAATAAGTGGCCATAAAGATTTCATTTAAAGTCCGAATTCCCATTGACTTACATTCTTTCAGTCATATCACGGCGACAGCTTACATATCCATGTTTTTTTTTCTGGGTTTCACCAGTACTAGGTCAGGCCTCTGACGTGTACATGTAAACGTCCTATAAAATCGTAATTTATCGGAGATCTATGAATATTTCACGTAAAAAGACATTAAGAGACAAGTTAAAGTTAAATCATGAGGTAGACTGTTCTTGCGTCTAGTGAAATCGTTTACCTTCAGATCCAGCCGGTTGCAAGTCTAAATGGATTTGGAAGTGCAGAAAATTTACCAATAGCAAAAAAAGTTTCAATCACTCTCAGCATGCGCGGACTGCGCATGCTGGACTTGGATGATACGTATTGCAGTTGCATTAAGCCCCCATTTTACAGAGCATGGCTCATTTTAAAATGACAATTAAGATTTGTCTCCAACTGTGAAATCTGTTGAAAGAGCGGAAAATATTGTGGGACAAGGAAGAAAAGGTTACTATCATCTTTTTTTTCCACACAAAGTTTTCGAAAGCCTTCTTCCTTGGGCATTGGCATTTTTATCAAAGAAAAATTAACCCAAATAGAATAGTAGAATATGAAGGCTGTTTGTGTCAATGTTAAGCCAGTAGTATCAGGAAAACTGCCCTGGAAAACTGCCCTCTGAAAACTGCTCCCAGGAAATCTGTCCCCTCCCCACTAGGAAAACTACCCTCTAGGAAAACTGCACCAGGGAAATTTTTAACATTGTTATAGTGATGCTGATGTTGTTGATTATTATTTTAATACATTTAATTTTCATTGATTGAATTTATTCCACATGAATACAGATTTCTCGAGACATTAAGATTCCCTTTGAAAGGGTTAACCCTGTTAAGGAGAAGTGATTCTTTTGAAAGGTTTAATTCTATTAAAGGTAACTGATTGCTTTTAAGTATTTACTGTAAAGAATTTTGCGCTTCAAACTGTACTGTGAACATTTAAAAATGCATTGTAAATATAATGTCTAATAAAGAGGATAGTGCTAAAAAAGGGAAAAAAAAAAAAAATGCTCAATAGAAAAAAAAGATGTGCTAAATTAGAAACAAACGAAAAAAAAAAGTAAATGCCCAATATTATTCTTGAAAAGTGCATACATTTCTTTGTGTATGTATTTTCCATTTTCTTCAATGTTTCCATGACAGTATCAGAACAATAAAATAAGATAATTAAAAAGAAATTGATAAAGCGGGGATATCTATAGCAATTTCTATTTTTTTTTCATGGGGCTTGTCATCACTGCCTGATGAGGCTTGTAGATGAGCCCCAAAATAGTTTTTTTTTTTGTTTGTAAAACAAGAAATACACAATGTGGGCGGGGGCAGTTTTCCGGGAGGGAGGGGGGCGAGTTTTCCCCAGTGGGCAGATTTCCAGGGGACACTTTTCAGGGGTCACATTTGGGGGGGGGGGGGCAGTTTTCCTAGAACCTAAGCCTGTTTATGTCTCATGTAGGCCTACCCCTAAAATAACACAAAGTTTCGGGCAAAATCTGGCTGCATGCTTTCTGGGTAATCTGACAGTCCTACATCTTCACGTCCTTTTGGTGCGTGATCACGTTACACTTCATCTATAAATAAATGGGGTGTACATGGATAAACTGACGTTAGGGCAATGATGTAAACAGTCCTATGACGATTAAAAGTTACCTACACCAGACTATATGTCATTTCAATACACCACTCTTTTTACTGCCGAGCCCCGGTAGCTCAGTCGGTAGCGTACAGGGCTTGAGAACAGGAGGTCGCTGGTTTGATCACGGGATCGGTCAATTTCTTTCCGAGGATTGGTGATAGTCACTGCGACAGGATTCATCACTCTCTCACTGCTGACCATTGTTCCGATGATGGTTATGTGGGAAAGCAGCCAGTGGCTTGTGCATAGTACTGATAAAAGAAACAACAGGAAAGCATTGATAGGTGCACTGGCCGCCGCGATATAACTCAAATAATGTTGAAAAAGGCGTTAAACACCATGCAATCAACAACCAGTCTTTACTGCACCACACTACATGTATACTATACAACGCTACACTATCATGTACAATAATATCCTATTTTAGTACTGCACTATGCTATGCCTTGCTAGGCTAGCTTTACTGAGTTAAGCTTTGCTATGCTCTACTCCTGTCTGCTCGTCGCTAGTTTACTCTCCTCTACTGTACGGTACCGTTCTGCACAACAGTAAGCCATTCGGCAAAGCTCGGCAGATCCGTTGATAAAGTCCTTGGGTGTATTACGTAGCTTGATATGCACCTACACGGTACATTTCTTTGCCGGAAATACACTGCTTTACTGTCCCTTAAATCGTAATACTCCATTTAGAAAAAGAAAACACTAGTTACATTTTTCTATCAGAATATTTATACATTCATTTCGTTGACAAACCGATTGTACATTTATTTTCTAATTTGACCTGTCAGTTCGGTAGGCATTTTTCAGCGACAGGTTACGCCGCCGTTGTTGCTGTTGATAATCGATTTACATGGGCGCCACTATGATTAAGATTATGTAACTGGCAGTATTTCAAAATGGGACCTTCATCGATACAGACTAGGTTAATGGTAAGTACCGAATCGGCCGAGTTGTGACAACTGAACAGTTAGCCTTGTTATACTGTGCTGTACAGTGCTTTACCGGGCTTTGCTTTGGGCTATGCTATGCTTTGATTTACCATGTACTCTTTCATGCTTTATTCTACTCTACTCTAATCTGCCATACCATACCATACCATACCATACATACCGTACCGTACCATACCACGCCATGCTACGCCACGCCGCGCCGTGCCGTGCCGTACCGTACCCTACCGTACCATACCATACCATGCCATGCCTCGCCACGCCACGCCATACCATGTCGTGCCGTGCCGTGCCCTACCGTACCATACCATGCCATGCCATGCCGTGCCGTAGCGTGTTGTGCCGTGCCATACCGTACCATACCATGCCATACCGTGCCGTGCCCTACCGTACCGTACCGTACCATGCCATGCCATGCCATGCCATGCCATGCCACGCCACGCCACGCCACGCCACGCCACGCCACGCCACGCCGAGCCACGCCGAGCCACGCCGTGCCGTGACCTACCGTACCGTACCATCCCATGCCATGCAACGCCACGCCGTGCCATGCCGTGCCGTGCCGTACCATGCCATACCGTACCATACCATGCCGTTCCGTGCCGTGCCGTTCCCTACCGTACCGTACCATGCCATGCCATGCCATGCCATGCCATGTCATGCCATGCCATGCCGTGCCGTGCCGTGCCCTACTGTACCGTACAATACCATTCCATGCCACGCCACGCCACGTCACGCCACGCCACGCCGTGCCATGCCGTTCCGTACCGTGCCGTGCCCTACCGTACCGTGCCGTGCCATGCCATGCCGTGCCGTGCCGTGCCGTGCCACGCCACGCCACGCCACGCCACGCCACGCCGCGCCGCGCCGTGCCGTGCCGTGCCCTACCGTACCGTACTATACCATGCCACGCCGTGCCGTGCCGTGCCACGCCACGCCACGCCACAAAACACCACCACGTGCCGTGCCATGCCGTGCCGTGCCATGCCGTGCACTAAAATGAATGACAGACAAACAACTATCCTGTATGATCACCCTTAACCTATGTTCACAGGTCTCTTTTTACGGATGTAGTTCGGTTTGAAATTTGTACATACCTTGAAGAAGATAGCTCTATAACATCTACATCGCAAGTAGAATGAAGCAACTTATAGAGGGAGTAAATCGAAACATTTCCACAATTTTGTTAATTTCAAAGATATTTCACTGCATTTCTTGTTGCTATTAAACACAAAATCACAAAACGATCCATGAGAATACAATGACATTATTTTCCCGCGATATGTTTAGGTAGTACAAATTCCATTATGTATTGTGGCTGATTTCGCAGGCTCCATGCGTTCGTAACTACAAATCAACAAGAATCGGAATTCTCCAAAAAAAAAAGAGCAATACACTAATGTGCCGTATTATCAAAATTAAGTCATGGGCTTAAAACACTGGTGGAGGAGGTTTGTATGTGATACATACGGAATATCATGTTGTAGTAGCTTTCCTGGTGTTTGTATTTAATTCGAACAGCGTGAGAAAATTTGATATCGTGCGAGACCGAAGGTCGAGCGAGATGTCAAAATTTTCGTACGCAGCGAGAAGTAAATACAACTACTAGGAAAGTTACTATGACACCATATTCCTTTTATTATATACGTACAACTTTCAACGACAAAATTTTGCAGTTCTTGACATTTTATTCGTAAATTGGGAAACAAAAATAAAACAAACAATGGTGGAGTAGCTAGTAACGCCACTTTTATGAATGGTGGATAAACATCATGGCGTAAATTTTGACCAATCAAATCGCAAATCAATACGTATGTTTTCCGCGCATGAGTGACGTCATTAATACCATATTTGGAACCGTATTTTACAGTGTGTAGATACGGGTTTTATTTTCTGTCGCGTGTTATTTTATCCGTATACGACGCATGTATTTGAGTAGGAAAAAAATTCAGGTATACGTGTATAATGATATGTTATACTACAGGCACTCGTCACAACTCGGCCGATTCCGTACCTACACCTAACCTCGTCTGTATAAAGGCGGCTTCCATTTTGAATTACCAATCACATGATCTTAAATATGGCGGCGCCCCTGTAAATCGCTTAGCAACGACATGAACAACCACGATGGAGTTATTCACATCTATCGATCTGTCGATGAAAACTCCCAACGGAATTGATAAACCACACTAAAAATTGAATGTACAAACTGAATGCCGACTGAAATATTCTTAGAAAGATAACGATAGAAAATTGACTCATGTTTTCTTTTTTAAGACCAGCCTTACAATTTCAATATCGGTAAAACGGTGTGCTTCCGGAAACGTGCGAAATGTACCGTGTAGGTGCATATCTACTACATGGATATATTTAATTGCGCGTCAGTCTACAATAAACGTTCATAAGTTTTTTTCGCAGTGAAATTTCATAGCATGTCACAGAGAGATAATTAACTACAAGTCATTCTACACGGTATCTCTTGTTAAACAGTTGAATTGTGGTCTGTAAACTTAAATATGAACAAGTATAAAATTTTGCCGTGTTACTCTAATTAGACAGAATATTACACGGCATGTCCTTCTAAATTACAGTATAACAGGTCAGATAAAGCACGTAACTATATAATATGTGCACGCAGTGTTGTCGTTTATTAAAAATACCTAACGAGGTTGGGAGAATAGATAATTGTCGAACCTTGGCGAGACAAATATCAATTCTCACAACCGAGTTGGTTATTATTGATATATGATGACATTATGTACGTATTATGCTAGTATTTATCTTTTAACGTCTGATTTGTTAATGTTTATGATTTCTAACAATGACATTCACGAATTTAGCAGTATATGCACACGAGCGAAAGTTGTTACGACTCCACGTGCTGTTCTAAATATATCCGTAGTATATCAAAAATGAATATGACATAGGTGTTATTTCATGGTTTGCGGTTAGTTGAAAGGTTAATCATTCTATGCAATCATATGACGAAATCTTTCGCTCTATGTCACGTTACGCCATACTTTGACGAAGTATTACACGGCTTATTATGCTGCACTCTACCACGATGACATATTACATTGCGTTGCTGTCTACGTTATTCTGTGACAGATATTGCACGGCTTATTCTGAACAAGACTATTATCTGCTTGTCATTAAAAGTTATTCGATGACGAGATATTGTACCACTTATCATTTTTCGATCTACTATGCTGTTTTTTTTTATTGTATGCCATTCTCCACTATACTATGACAGAACAATACTCGGCTTTTTGTCAGTCTGTTAACTTTTGACCAAACAATCCTGTGGGGCTTTGAAAATATAGTGGGAAAAACTGCATGTAACCAGCATCTCTTTCCCACAGAAAGATTTGTCATTTGGTAGAGCTAAATAGAGCATTTTCATCGAGGATAAAAATCTGAAACTGCACCACAAATACGCTCACTTAACGTCATATTCTGTATGTCTGAATCAGTGGACCATGGAAAAGGCCTATGCTGATAGTACAGATTCAGAACAGACTGCACAGAAAATGTGGTCAGATTTTGGATCTGTCATGCCAGTTTTCTGAGATTTTCTAGACAAGACAGCAATGGGCCTGCAGTATTTTGGCTGCTTCTGCAAGCTGAATATGTCTATTTTGTTATTTCAGCGCTCTAAGCGTAAAACTCTCAGCAACATGTTTGTCTCGTCAGCTACTGCATATTGGTTGATTCTCATCCTTTTCACATTTGAAAAAAAAGAGCACAAGGTTTACTGTAGTTATGCTCTTGCTTATTAGAATGACTCAAAAACAATGAGCTGGGTTGGCCAAGGACAAGTAAAGTCGCTTTTAAAGACAATGAAAGATTATGATCAGACAGTCTTTTGAATGCAATGCAGATCAATATCACAGACGTACATATCAAGATCTTAATTGTCTGTTTATATAGAATATATATGGAAAAAAACGACGATGAAATTGTAATGTTTGGGTATTGTTTTTCTGACTGTAAAAAGTCATTAGTTTAAAATTGGGTGTTTTAACTCTCAACCAAACTATCCCGTTTTAATGACCCTGAGGAAGAAGGCTGTAGAAAACATTGTAGAAAAGGTAGAAAACGCATGTAACCATAATTTTCCCCATTTTCCACAATGTTTTTTACCCTTTAACGATTCAAATCATCATTTGGTTTACATTTAATTTGGCATGTGCAAATGCTTTCGATTTAGAAAAGTCTGAAATTTTATCATCCGGTAAAGGGTTGAGTGTGAAGTAGTTATTTGGTATCTACATTCTTTGAAAGTAATGTAGGAAAATTGGCCAGCCGTCGTTTTGGACTGGACGCTTTGGCCCAGGACGACTTAGCCAGCCAAAAATATTGGATTGGACAATTTGTGTCATTAAATGCTATGGCTTGTTCAAAATGGAAAAATATATGACCCACTAGCAGCCAAAAGTGGACTATTAGAAAGTCACAATGAAGGCATATTTATACGACTAATTCACACCATAATTATAACGAAAGTATGGATATTATTATAAATCTGAAAATATGTAACAGTACATTTACGAAAGTTGCCAAAGCTACAGAAAAGAATATTTGAATTTTTTTTTTTTTATCTTTTTTAAAACGTTCACAGGTACTGTATTCATGATGAGTGATACCTAAAGCGTTATGATGGGCATTGCTGACCAGAATTGTCATATATATTTTACGTTCTGTTGCTGTCGACTGGCAAACGTATACTTTAACTATTCCGTTTGACTTCTAATTTGTAAAAGACAATTAAAAAAGAGTGAGGGTTCCTACATGGCTCAGTTGTAAGGTGTAGGATTTTTTGTCCCATACATAGTTCAAACAACTACCATTTTGATTTGTCATTTGAAATCGGTGTAATAAGTCAGAGTCGACCGATCACAGTGCTGACAGCACTTTGATTACTTTACCGATATCCATTGATACAGTTCGTTCATAATCCAACTCGGCATTAGAAATTAAAATTTGTCATACGGGCAAGGGTTAAATGATGAAATGGCATAACAAATTCGACACAACAACAAAAAGTCACTAATGTGTAGATGCTGGACAATAACTAATCTGAACAATCTTACAAAAATTACTCACCTCTAAATGTGGATCTGGGGTCCTGCGTGGCACATTGGTACAGTGTAGGATTTGTAACCTGGCGGCCCGGGTTCCAGCCTCACTGGAATCACAAGTTTTATGGGATAGTCCTTAGGCAAGACACTTCAGAGCCCTAGCCTCCTACTGGTGAAACCCGGACATACATGAATAAGCGAGCTGTAGCAGTTTTATAAAATAATGTTGAAAGTGGCATTTAATACAATTCAGTTAATCAATCAACTAAATGTGGATCTAACAATAGCCTTCAAGGGTTACCTTAATCTAAAATTTTTGTCGGCCTCAAAAAAATGTAGATCTTAAGTTTTTTTGAAAACATTGGTACAATGTATTTTAACTTAAGTAAGTGTGGCTATATTATTGCATTTTGAAGGATGTTCTTAAAAACTGTTGAAACACTTAATCTGATTGGCTGAGCGAAATTCAGCAGCACAGCTATGCTGAAAATCAAGGGTTTGAGAAGAAGTACTGAAAGTGGTTTTTGTTTGAGATTAGGCTTTAGTCAGATTGAAAATACAAACAACTCACTGTAGGGTTTGTAACGATATGAGCTTACATATATATACTAAACATGATGACCATATTTTTCTTTTCCACAGCATTTTCAGCATTTCTAAAATCTATGTTATTAATCCTTATCAAAGACCCTGTTAAAATATTCAAACTTCTGTACTCATACATCATGATTATGATTTTTAAAACAGTGTGTTACAAATCTTTATTTCATGCTTTCCAGTAGGATATCGAGAAATAGCGGTTAAAATAGTTTTCGATATTACACGGGTACGACCAGTGAGAATACCGACCACGGGGAGTTTATACTGATTTTTATGGAAGTTAGAAGCCTGAAATAAATAGAATATTTGTTTTTTTTCGGTGAAAGATCGAAATTTATTTCATGTCGTGAACATCATCGGTAATATTTTCACTTGTGGCTGCGCCACTCGTGAAAATATTACCGATGATGTTCTCTCGATGAAATAAATTTCGATCTTTCACCGAAAAAAAAAAACAAATATCCTCTATATACAGACTATCTATACAACATATTACACCTTTATATAGTGGGTATGCTCATATAGACAACAAACAATCCAATCTAAAATGGTGGGCCTATAGGAATGGAATTTTACTATGCAAGGCGGTCTGATATTAATCTACTCTTACTATTGCTGTATCAGCAACCAAACTATCCTTCAGGATCATTCTTAGGTCTAATGCATGTATTGTTTTGAAACTAGTATGGTGTAGGTCAACAAAACACAGGGCCCTCTCAGGCAAGTAGGAACGGTGGCATTTTGTATGTTATTATTTACTGAAAGCACAGTGTCCTTTCCACGACTCAAACACCTAGGAACCCCTTCAAGGGTTCTTCTTCATTACCGCACAACTTGACTTGAAAACATTGACTCCAAAAAGAAAAAGAATCAAAGTAGAGACATTAATTTGATTGTTTAGATACAATAGATGAAACTGGTATGGTGTAGGTCAACTAAACACATTCCCACCTGAGTTGCCGAGCCCCGTAGCTCAGTCGGTAGCGTACAGGACTTGAGAACAGGAGGTCACTGGTTCGATCCCCGGCTTCTTTCCGAGGATTGATGATAGTCATTGCGACAGGATTCATTCCTCTCCCACCGCTGACCATTGTTTCGACAATGGCTATGTGAGAAAGCAGCCAGTGGCTTGGAAAGAATATTGTGCGGAGTACTGGTAAGAAGAAACTCCAGGAAAGCATGGATAGGTGCACTGGCCGCCGCGATATAACTGAAATGATGTTGAAAACGGCGTTAAACACCATACAATCAATCAATCAACCCACCTGAGTTCTGTCTGGGAAGTGGGAAGGTTGGTATTTTGTATGTTATTTCTTACTGAAAGCACCTAGGAACTCTTCAAGGGTTCTTCTTCATTACTGCGCAACTTAAAAAAAATAAATATAAAAAAAAAAACAAACTTAAATTCGATTGTTTCTACAAGTTGATTTTTTCTTCTTACTGTCGAAAAGAATGTTCTTGCATTTTGAATATTTCTGAACTCAAAAATGCTATGTAAAAGCCTGAAAGGTGAAAACTACCGTAAATAGAGTGTTCAGTATTTTCTAAGATTGAAGCCTCGTGTAATTCGGTAGGCACTTTTTAAGTACCTCCATCATGAATATTGAATGTACTTACCGTCTTTTTAGTGCTTTGCCCTTTTACTCTATACTGTGTCGGTACATTTAACTGAATACCATTTGACTCTATACTGTGCCGAGAAATTTTACTGTCATTTTACACTGAAACTATACTTTGCCGGGAAATTTTACTGTGATTTTACACTATATTATGTCAAGACCTTTGACTGAATGTGAGTTTACACTATACTTTGTCACGATATTTTACTGAATGTCCTTTTACACTAAACTATACTGAGACATTTTACTAGATATCATTTTACACTTTGCTATGTCAAGACATTTGACTGAATTTGATTTTGTGTCAAGACTTTGCACTGAATGTCATTTTACACTACCCCATGAAGATAAAATTTTATTGAATGTTATTCTACACAACTATGTCGAAAAATTTGACTGAATGACATTTTCACTATACTAGGTATTTTACTTACTGAATGTCCTTTTACATTACGCTGTGTCGAGACATTTTGCTAAGCGTCATTTTACACTATTTTATGTCGAGACATTTTATTGACATTTTACACCATACTGTGTCGAGACATTTGACTGAATACTATTTTACACTATTTTGTGTCGAGACATTTTACTGTATGTCATTTTACACTACACTGTGACGAGACACGAGGTGCTTTCAGTTCATTACACGTAACTATGTCTGGATGTTTTCAGAGCATGTCATTAAGGCTAAAAGATTTTTACTGTGTTTCTTTTCATTCTATACTCTGACGAGACTTTAAATGACCGATTAGAATTTGAACCTGAATTTTTTAAAAAATAATATGGCAATTTCGTGTGTGATTGTATGTATGTATGAATGTATTCTTTCTGATCATTGTGCTGCAATCTGACCAGAACTTCACGAAGATCTACTTTTTTTTCAAGCTCTGGCAAAAGGGGGGCTTAATGCACCTCTGTGATGCATTGTACCAAGTAAGTCATTACATAATTATAAATCGGTATAATATGTTTTTGTTTATCAACCAACTGAATTATGAGAAAGAAGGGTCCTTGTACATGCAGATAATTTACCAAATGCAAAAATTCACGACTCAAGTCAGCTTGTGCAGTCCGCGTAGGCTAACCTGTGTCGACACTTTTTGCAGATGCATTAAGCCCTATTTTCACAGAGCATGGCTCATATGTATTTGAGGTCGCATTTACCGACCACTGTAAATGGAATCTTAGTCTTGTTTGAAATTTAGCGGAATCTGAATGCTGTTTGAAGCGTTGTCTGCGCATGTCAGTATTCTTCGAAGATTTGACCTGTCTGCTATGATGCATCTCTATACCCTGCAGAAATTAATACGCGAAATAGCAAACGGAAAATGGCTATTAATAATACGTCTGTGGAAAAATCAAGCCAGTGTTTTGCTACAAATTTCTTGACAAAATAATGACTTCAAACGGGGAAAATAATTGTATAAAATACCATTATTTACTGCAAATCTCTGCAGAAAGATTCTAAATACAGACATGGGGAAAACCGGGATCGATTCTGTACCCAGAATGCCTATTTCAGATAGGGCGGAAGATAATGCTGTTTGAAGAGGTTGGCGAGTACGCCTGTCCCTTGATTATTTCACTATATTTGAGTTGTCTGACAGTTTTCAAACCATATTCTTCACATAAAATCTCACCCAACAGTGTATTACACACATGTTTTCTGTTTGTTTATTGTGTTTACATATGCATGTTTTTATTTCCAATCTTCTTTGAAGGGGAAAATAAAAATCATATATCATACTGCACATCTTATTATTCCATACTATACTATGACGACATATTTCACTGCACGTCACTTTACACTATTCTTTGACAGACTTTCCACCGTTTATTTTCAATACTATGCTAAGATGGGACATTTCTGTGCACGTCATTCTGACTATACAACAACTAGATATTGTTCGGCTTGTTAGTCTCTTGTATACTTTGACGAGATTTACTGCATGCTGTTCTACGATATTCTTGACGAGATACTGATATTATTCTTCGCTACATATGGACACTAGTCACGAGATATTTCACTGTATATCAGCCTTCGCTGTATTGTGACGACGTATAATTTGCTTGCAAATTATTATTATTTGATTTTTAACTCTTCAACACAAGACAAAATTTTAGACTAAACCAAATTGTAAGCATTTGCGGACGACACAATGAATTTAGTTTTAAAGACGATTCGTCTTTGACAGGGTAGAAAACATTGTTGGAAATGGAGAAAATGCTGGTTACCAGCATTTTCTCCTTTTCTCACAATGTTTTCAAAAGCTTTCTTCTTCACGGTTGCTAAAACTTGGGATTGTGTGGTAAAGGGTTAGTTGCGTACTATCTGTTATTTACTTCGTAGAAAACGTCGAGGTATTGTAGCCCTGGCCCTGGGGTCGTTGTCTGCGTCATCGTGTGAAAGCTTTGACATTTTATCATATCTCTGTTATTGCTGAAGATGTTTGCTTCGAAACTATCAAAAGGGGAACCTATACAAAAAGAGCAGGTAACCATCAAAGTATTATTGAGAGTTATGTCCCTTTTTCGACCGAGAATTGTCACTGAACGTTAAGTACCCGCAGGCGACGGTTGGCACCTGCATGCGGTGCTCTTGTTTTATACCCATAGTGGGACGAGACATTTCACCACATACTGAACCATCTTAGGGCCTCCTCCACCTTTCAGAGGGTCTTTTCACAAGTATGAAAGACTGATAACAAGCCCCTATATATCTGTAGCAGAGTTGAATTAAATATCTGTCATTGACGTTTTCTGTATATTATTAGTATAGAAATAATATATCGTACCCATTTATTTCCTGATATTCTATTACTCTATTTTCAGGGAATCTGCAGAGAGCGGACATTTTGCGGCTACTTGTAATTCATCATTTTGGGGGCGTGTACTATGACCTTGACACCGTCGGGGTTAAACCCCTAAAGCCTTTCGTGGAAAATCGGACTTGCTCCTTAGTGACAGACCCACCGGAGCACGTGATAGCCAAAGACATGATCGTCCACGTTGATCTAATCAATAACAACGCGTTGTTTTGCCAGGCAGGTCATCCATTTTACGCTGCCGCCATTAACTTACTGGCAAAACAACCTCTTACGTGTCAAAGAGCAATACAGTGTGCTGGACCATTTTTTATTTCTCACATCCATTACGAAATGAGGAAGGTAAAAGAAAACCACGACTTTTTGCCTAAGATAGAAAATTACCAATTATTTGAAGACAAAATTGCTTCAGGGAGTTTTAATAATCCGACCAGAGCCTGTACGGGGCAATCGTATCTTGGAGGAGAAATATGGCGACGTGAGATGTGCGATGAATGGGTCAGGCGCGGGAAAAACACCCGAAAGATCTCCGATTTAGCTTATACGTATCATACATGGTTCCACACGCTCACGAATAAAGTGACGTCAGATCCTAAAAATGTGATCAAAAATGTTGTTCCTCACGCTTTGATCTACGAATGAAAAAGAAATCCTCTTTTAAAGATAGATTGCTTAACCCTTTCCCAAACGACAAATTTTGGACTGGTCCAAATTGAAAGAGTTCGCAGACGACAATTTTTAATTCGATGAAAATGGCAGAAAGTTATCAAAAAGAGTAGCGATGAAAATGGCAGAAAGTTATCAAAAAGAGTAGAAAACAACGTGGGAAAAGGAGAAATTGCTCGTTACGAGCAATTTCTCCTTTTCCCACAGTGTTTTCAAAAGACTTGTACTGCAGACACGTGAAAACCAGGGCTTGTTTGGGAATGGGTTAATATCGAGTACTTTTACCAGTAACACTAGGTCCTAATTAAAGGCCTAGTAGTGGCCAAAAGTAAACAATGGGGTGTTAAATTGCAATTTAAATCATATCATTTAAAAGTATGGAAATTATTAAGAAGATGTGTTAATTGCTGGCAGATAATGAATTTTAAACCAATTAAAAAGTAAGCGAAAGATAGAGCGAACTGGCAACTTTTGACCTAGTTTCAAAATTCATTTTTCTGCCAGTGACTAACACTTGCACCGACCCAACAGTAACAGATTGTCACCTTCACAATAATTGCCATACTTTTGAATGGTATAATTTAAATTCAAATGCATTTTAGAACCCATATTGTTTACTTTTGGTCGCTATAGGGGCTCTTAGGCATTTTCAATTCATCGTTTGTCAAACTGATTTTGAAAACATTCCGATAAAATATTAATAACTAAATGGATATTTTCGGTCCATGCCTCGAATTAAGTAATGTCCTGAAAACAGTGTAAATTAAACCTTTACCAGAAGACAAAATTTTAGCCTTGTCTAAATTGATAACATTGCAGACGACATATTCATTGTGGCTCAAACGGTGCAATTTTCCTTTGATAGGGTAGAAAACATTGTGGGAATAGGAGAAAATGCTGGTTACCAGCGTTTTCTCCTTTTCCCACAGTGTTTTCAAAAGGCTTCTTTTCCAGGGGCGTTAAAAGGCGGCATTTTGCGGTAAAGGGTTAAAGATCACATGTCTTTTGCAGTTGGGCCATGCTTTCTTCTAGAAACCAAAAGGTCTTAAAGTGAATTTAACAGGGCCCATTTAAGGACATTAAATGCTCGTGGAGATATTTTCATCTTAAAGTGGACAGAACGGAAACAGACGGAAATTAACTGCTCTGGAAATGATAGGACATAGCAGTAATGGTGGAAGGTGGGAACAGCAGATCGGCGGAGAGACCAACTGAGAGCTCAAACTGCGGAAAAAAGTGATCCATGCTCTGTGAAAAGGGGTTTAATCGTAAATCTGCAAAAAGCATCGATCCAGGTCAGCCAGTGCAAAAATGGATTTTGTGTATCCATAATCATGTAAGGACTTGTATGGTATAGCGGGCCACGGAGATGCATTTCACCCCTTTTGTCAGAGCGCTACTCGAATGAATATGAGTCATGCTCTGTGAAAAGCGGGCTAAATGCATCTTCGAAAGGTATCGACAAAGATCAGCCTGCGCAGTTCGCGCATGCAGACCTAGGCCGAAACTTTTCGCTATTGGTCAATTTTCTGTATGTCAAAGGACCAGACTACCTCATGATTCAGTCGGTTGTTAGACAAAATAGATATTTTTGATCCATGATCATGTGATGACTTGCTTGGTATCATGCATCACGGAGATGCATTAAGCCCCCTTTTGCCAAAGCAGCATTTTCTCCTTTTCCCACTATGTTTTCTACGCTTCCCTAATCAAATTTCAAATTTTGAGCCACAGTTGATTTGTCGTCTGCAAATGCTTTCAATTTGGACCAGTCTACAATTTTGTCGTTTGGTAGAGAGTTAAACCCCTTTTGCCAGGGCATGGCTCAAATAACTTTCAACTTGGGCAAGTCTGTAAGTTTGTTTTCAGGTAAAGAAATACAACGCATTCTTACTGCAATTAAAGATAGTCTTGGTCTTAGCTTTTAGCATCAAGTAGCGCACAATGTAGATTCGAGATCAGACTGTGCGTTCTGTTAAATCTGATCTCGACATATGCCGTCCACAAAAACTTCACTAGGTCGCAATTGTCACTGAAAGAATTAAACTAGCCATAATCGAAATTGATGTGATCCATACTCTGTGAAAAGGGGCTTAATACATCTACAAAAGATATCGACTTGGGTTAGCCCGCGCGGACGAGGCCAAAACTTTTTGCTATCAGTCAATTTTCTGCATGTCAAAGTATCAGTCTACCAAATGATGTGGTTAGTTGTTAGAAAAATGGACTTTATGGATCCTTAGTTATTTGATGACTTGATTGGTACAATGCATCACGGAGATGTATTAAACCTCCTTTTGCCAGAGCATGACTCATATTGATGTGTCATTGTCATCAGTTACCTCCCTTTATTTCTCTTGACATGGTTTAGACTAAAGAATTCTGTTTTGTCATTGACTTTCTATGTCATGTGAATAAACATGCACAAATAAATGAACAAGGCGTTCGACTAGTGACTAAGAAATCCTTGTAAGATTTTTAGCTTGTGGTCACATGGGAGTGTCCATGAGCAAAGTACCTCAGAGGCCTTACTTCGTCCTGGTGAAACCCGGGATATTTAACAAGCTATTGGGTGAGATATAAGTTAAAAGTGGCGAAAAAAGTACGTTTAACGTCAGTTAGCGAACGATGTAGATTCATGATTAGACTGCACCTTCTCCGCAGTCTGATTTCGATCTACGCCCTCAGCATGAAAGCTATTGGTACTGAGAGAGACGAAGGAACAATAATCGTAATTGTTATTGATGTGTAATTGACATCAGTTACCTCCCTTCGTTTCTCTTTTTATTATTTGTCGTTGATTTTCCACTTAATTCTTGTAACATGCACAACTAACAGAACAAGGCGTTCGACCTGTAACTAAGAAATGCTGGTTAGATATTCCCTGGCGGTCACAAGGGAGTGTCCATGAGTAAGGTACCTCAGAGGCCCTGCTACGTCTTAGTGAAACCCGCGATAGCATATTTAACAAGCTATTGGCAAGATATACGTTTAAAGTGGCATAAAAATCATGTAAAACGTCAAGTAGCGAACGGTGTAGATTCAAGATTAGAATGCACATTTTCTGCAGCCTGATCTCGGTCTACGCCCTCAGAAAGAAGGGTCCCTATAAACTTAGAAACGGAACCGCAACGAAACGGAACGAAACGTTACGAAACGGAACGAAACGCAAGGAAACGGAACGAAACGAAACGGAACCAACCCCAACGAATCGGAACGAAACGGAACCAGACCCAACGAAACGAAACAGAACGAAATAGAACAAAATGAAGCAGAAGTAAAACCTAAATTAGTTTTTTTCTTTTAAATCATCTTCCTCTTGATTGCAATTAATGCAAATAGGTAAATATTAAAATCTGATAGCAGCTGTACGCACGAAGATCAGGTTATTGCAATGAATCTGTATTATTGTTCACTTTGTTATAAAAATAAATCATCATTAAAATGTTCTTCAATTATAGGGCAACTGTCAGTGAAGCAATTACGTCGCTGCTCAGTCAAAGCAGAGGGACAATGTGGGGGCCTAGATTATTTTCCTTATTTTCAGGGGGCATTTAAATTTCATCCAATAACGACGAGAGGGGCACAATACCCGTAAGTAATACCGCCAGCGCCATAACTGACCCCAGCCCCTAAAACGATCGCGTTGCAGTTCGCAACAGTCAGCACAACGTTCATTCCTGCATCGGAACAATGGTACACGGCCATTAGCTCGAGACAATACAAACATCGACTCGTCAGAAAAAAATAATAATTGTCCGTCAACGCTGTCTTGTCCAGTTTATGTGTCCCAAGGCCAATTGCTCTCTATAATTGCGATGGCGGCGCGTCAGAACCGAGCCAACGTGCGGGCGACGTCTGAGCAAACCGTTATCAGCTAAACAATCCCGGGGATAACAGCAGCTGTAACTGTTGCTCGTAGGTCTCGTAGGTACTGATTAACGATATATTGGTCTTAGGCTCGAGTCGTAACGCGCCGTCTGCCGCTACGTGTAAGTCTTTTGCACTTCAGGTTTGCGCAAATCGCTGCAGATGACTGCTGACTGCTTGCCCGAATGCACCAACATGTACTGCAACCTCTGTAGTAGGTAGCCCAGCCTCCAGCATACCTCTGACTCTTTCTGATAAATTTTCTTTAAGTCTCGGCATCGATATTTCTGATCAGTACGTGGACTGTATATGTCTATCCCTTACATCCACCGAAACTCGAACTTTGCCTTAAATAGCCACCAGGTCTTTTAGCTAGGAATTATCTGCCCAATTTTGCAAACTATGAACGGTTTTAAATATTACCACACATGTATACATGACGTATAAAATATTTATGTACGTCTCAAAGGTAACCTTGAAAACTCTGCACATACTTTACGAAAGTTTCTTTTTTGGTTTAGTATATGCAAAAATCGTTGGTCCTGGAGCAGCTGCGACATTCGCGGTCTTCGTTTGATAACGGTGTTTATCCTTAATTATAACATGTATTATCATTTTTTAAGACGTGAACATTGTGAGTTCCTTCGATGTTGGGGGGAAAAGGGTTTGGGTTCTAGTTCAGTCAGTTCCCGATTTTCTTAAAGTAACAATAGCTGCCAAAAGTAAACAAAGCAGGTATTGAAATACATTTAGATTTAAATTGTATCATTTAAAAGTATGGAAATTATTGTGAAAATGACAATCTGATATTGTACAGTCGGTTAGTGTTAGTCTTTTGTGGTGTTAGTCGCCGGCAGAGAAGCTAATTTCAAAACCAGGTTAAAAGTTGCCAGATTACTCCATCCTTTGCTTACCTTTTTCCTGATTTTAAAATACATTTTTCTGCCAGTGACTAACAACTGGACTTACCATACAATAACAGATTGTCATCCTCACAATATTTTCCATACTTTTGAATTGGTATGATTTAAATTCAAATGTATATCAACACCAGCATTGTGTTTTTGGCCGCTAGTGGGCCTTTAACTCATATAATTTTCACATAGACAGCAATTTAGCATAAGAAGAGTGAATCTTTTCCTCGATATTTTCATAATAATCAATACAGTGTCATATTTTTCTTTCAAAGAAAACAATAACCTTACTGTTGTCGTGCGAATAATAATTATTATCCTTATCCGCTGTATGTCGTGCGGTAATGTTTCTTACCCGCCAGGCAGCGGTGTTGCAACCTACTTAACCCTTGGGCTGCTAAGCGCGACTCACGGACTTTTTGCAGACAGTGTAGATCAAGATCAGGCTGCACAGAACGTGCAGTCTGATCTTGGATCTACACTGTCCGATAAGGAGATACTTTTCCCCCTAAAATACCTTTGAAATTTATAGCAAAATTTGGGTTCTCTAATATATGCTTGAAAGTGTCATTTTCAAGGATTTAGCAGGATAAGGGTAGTAGTATAGGGTACTAGACCGGGTAATTTTACCCGGTCTAGCTACCCTGAGGGAGATTTTTACCCAGGGTAACTACCCTCGGGTAGGTACTCTGGGTAAAATTCCGGTCAATTTTGGGAAATTTGGGTCGATTTGGGTAAAAATGGCATTTTTTGGCATTTTTTGCTTCCCCCCCTCCTGACCCAGTCTAGCTATCCTGAGGGAGGATTTGACCCAGAGTACCTACCCTCAGGGTAGGTACTCTAGGTTGCTTTCAATGGATCAGAAGTCATTGACAATTTGAAGAAAAAAGATAGATCTTTCATGGTAGATGGTTAGCCCTGAAAAGGGCTGTTTTGTTTGGAGACTGTGTTTTTCTCTCTACTGACAGCTTTTCTTCGTTTTTCTTGGGATTTTTGGGATTTTGAAGTCATCGAAATTATCAATGTTTTTCCCGTATTTACCCTGGCCTGTCAGTATCGGTGAAGATCTCTTTTGGTCAACATGCCGCTTGTGGAGATGGCTATCGTTTTCCTCTGATTTTCGTTTTGTTGTTCTTCTCGGTTGATTTTCTTTTGGTTGTTTTTCTTTCTTCACAACAGCTACGATAGAGTCCACTAGCTTGTGAAGATTTGTCTTATCGAAGTCAAACTCCACAGGAATCTTTACTGGAACTGCTGAAATGTTCTGACTTTGATAGCGTAGTGTCTCAATGTTTTTCCACAACCGTTCGGTGTTTGTGTTTAAAGTTTTAATCTCCTCCAAATGTTTGTTGAATGTTTCCAGTTCTTTTAAGATCCGAGATAGCATAGATTCTTGTTTCGAATTTAACTGTTTCACCTCTTCGTAAATGTTATCCAATACAGTCGTCGGATTGATGTTTGCTGAATTCATAGCCGATGAGAGAATATCTCCATTGTTTTCCACTGGAAGGAAAGCATCTAAGTTGAAATCGTTTAAGTTGTATTCCATATTGATTTTTAACTTCCGAAATGTTCGAGAGCTATGAGTCAAAATGATGAATGTATGGGAAAAATCGGTGTTTTTATAGCTTGACAGGAGGATTGACCTATTTTGACTTGGAATTAACGTTAACCAATCGTTAGTTTCGTTACATTTTTTTGGATTTGATACTCTTAGACGTTGTAGATAGATCATATAGTACGTTATGTTCTGTCTACATGCTCTCGCCCATGTTCGCGCTTTTAATTCTAACGCAAAGTAGGTCAATCCACCTGTCAAGCTATAAAAGAGACAGCGTTTTTTATTCTTTTATTAATTCATTTCACGATGAAGAATTTCTTCCGTAAATTGTTTTGTTGGAAAAAGATGAGGAGGGAAGAAGTGAAAAGACGAGAGGAGGAACAGCAGAGAAGAGTTGAAAAAGAAAGGTTAGAGGAGGAGCGAAAGATAAAGAAGTTCAGGGCGCTTTGCGAGTTCTTCGCCAGGAGAGGTCATGACTGGAGAACTCGCACTCCAATCGTTAAGATGGGTAATATTTACCCAGACCTGTCAGAGTTTGTGCCACCTACAAATAATTGTGCTTGGGTGGCAAAAATGAATAAGCTATATCCTTCATTGAAATGGTAAAGTGTATAGCTTATTTAGCTAAAAAACAGCCCTTTTCAGGGCTACCCAATACCAAGAAAAGAACTTTTTCAAATTGTCAAAAAACAAAAAAAGTCAAGTCCTATATGTTTTTTATATCTTTTATTTTAGAACTTTTTGTACAATATTCATTACAATGAAACTTTGAACTGTAAAAAAAAGACAAAATGAATGAAAAAACTTTTTTTCACTTAGACTGTTTTTCTTTTTTTCTTCGGAATGTCAGATTCACATTTATTCTTACGTTTTTTTCCCCTTTCATTGTTTTTTAATACCATATCTGGGCACATTTCATTCCCGTGTTTTGTCGATTTGCAAAAGAAACAGTTGTTTTTATTGTTTTGTCGTTTTTTCTTCTTTTCGTTATTTTGACGTTTTTCCTCTGGTCTTTTTTCTACCAACAGTAAATCTTTTGGTTCTTCCTTCCCGTTCGAACAATCCGACTCTGCAGAAAATTCGTTTTTTGTGGAATCTGTGAGATTTTGTTTGTCCAGATTTTTCCGTAAAGTCTCTAATTTATCTGCTATTTTGCAGATCTCTGAATCCTTGATACCCGTGTTGTCAGTCTGCATGTCTACGGTCTGAGTTTCAACGGATGATGTATCCTGTGGTGAACTTTTTTTCCATGTATTTTCATTGCAGAATGATTTGCAGAATGAATTTACTACCCCGACGTATTTCATATGTTGGAGTTTGACAGCTGTTGGTGAAATTTTGATGTCATGGCTGAGCGGGTCCACATAGACAAAAACATTTTCTCCTGTCTGCTTTTCTTTTTCTGGACATTGTCTGGCCCAATGCCCTGTTTTGTTGCACGTAAAACAAATATTTGTTCTCACGCCATCCATCCCATATCGTTTGTCGATCGTTGTTTGATCCAAAACTCTGTAGCTGGTCATGCGGTAAACATCTTTTTCTGCTAAATGTTGTTGGGATAAAAATGATCCCACGTAGACACCGTTATGTTTAACTTGATACTTTGGCGGAATATTGCTGATCTCATAATCGTGGGTGTATGGATTAACATACAACGCCATCCTCTTTCTAAGTGGTGATGTATTTTGCAGCTTGAACTCGCTCATTTTCTTTTATCAACTGTATTGTCTGAGATTGGTCAGAGGAATAATGAGATTTTCACAGTCGATGTCTCTATTTATACACTACTGCAAGGAAAGAGTCAATAAATTGTTAGGTTTTTTTCTCGCTTCCTTCATTTTGTCTTCTCAGCCAGAGCTGAAACGATGGCTAAAAGAAAAAGAATAGTAGATTATTCAGACAGTGAAAGTGACGATGAGTCATTTCCACCAAAAAAGAAAAAATCTTTACCGTTGAAAGAAGAAAGTGATAGTGACGATGAGTCATTTCCACCAAAAAAGAAAAAAACTGTACCATTGAAAGAAGAAAGTGACAGTGAAGATGATATCTTTTCACCAAATATGTTCGTGGATAAAAAAGAAGAAAACAACAGCTCTACTTTGGATATGAAAAGTCTATATGACTTAATAGAAAGGGGAAAAAAGAAGTCAAGAAAATTTAGAACAGAATCACATGTATTGTCAGTGAGTTTTAAGAAATTTGAAGAATTATCACCCCAGAGACTGCTTGGATTATTTGACGATGTTACCCATGAAATCATTCGAAAGTTAAATGCTAACCCGACAGATATGATTAGAATTAGCATCGATCATCCTTCATTGGAGATGGGGATTCATATTCCCTTTTTAGCTACAGAACAGCTGCAAGGTGAAACTATATTGAATGAAATTGAACGAGTTTTACAGTCAAATACAGATTTTGTCTTGAACGACGGATCCATGACATTTGACATTACACATACAATACCTCCATGTGGTAGCGGAAAAGTGAAATATAATTCGTCGGAATTGGATTCAAAGGTTTTTGCCAAGAAGAAACAATCGGTTATTCAAATTAACAACCATGACCGATTATGTTTTGCAAGAGCCGTTGTTGTGGGAATTTGCTACATTGAACGTGAAAACAACGAAGCGTGGAATAGGAGATGGAATAATATTCGTCATTCAGGCCACGCTCTTCAAAAGATTGAAGCCGAAAAATTGATGAATGAAGCTGGAGTTTTACCAACACAGTCTGTAGGAATTGATGAATTAAAAAAAATTCAATTGTTTTTGTATGAAAAAGACTATGTCATTAAAGTTCACGACCAGCATTCAAAAACGAGGAAAATATTTGAACATCCAGAAGTGAAAGACAATAGTAAGATCATACATTTATACTTTCATCAAAACCATTATGACTACATCAAATCCATCAAAGGTTTTTTTTGTTGTACATATTATTGTGAGTTCTGTGATGTGGGTTATAACGGGCGGGAAAATCATGCTTGCTCAAAGATCTGCAAAGGTTGTTATCGTGCTGGAAAATGTCCATCAGAATGCAAAGAGTATGTTTGCAGTTACTGTCATAGACGATTTTTTAGTGTTTTATGCTTTGAAAATCACAGAAATGTTCAAGGTAAAGAAAAGAAATCCATTTGTGAATTAGTGAAACTTTGTTCAAAATGTGGTGCACAGTGTCTTACCAGAAAGGGAAATCATATCTGCAATGGAAAGAAAAAGTGTCATCTCTGCAAGAAGATAGTTGACTTTTCTCATCGCTGTTTTATTCAGCCTTACCAGAGTAAGATGAAACACGACAGCGACGATGAGACGAGTTTTTCTGTAGTCAAAAAACCACAGTTCATTTTCTTTGATTTTGAATGCAAACAAGATACAGGGGTGCACATCCCGAATTATTGTATAGCACATAGAGCATGTGATGATTGTATCGATAAACCACTTGATTTTCATTGTTCTACATGCAGTGAATTTGAAGAGGGTAGGGAAGTTATTTTTCAAGGAGAAGAAACTTTGAGTCAATTTTGCAAGTGGCTCTTTTCAAAACATCACAAAGGAGTCACAGCTATGGCTCATAATTTAAAAGGTTATGACGGCCAGTTCATTCTTAACTATATTGTCAAAGTTGGGTTAAAAGTTCCAAAATTGATCATGAATGGAAACAATATTATGAAGTTAGAATTGAACGGTGTGCGCCTGATCGATTCCTTCAATTTCATGAACTTTGGGCTGGCGAAATTTCCAGCCACATTTGGTCTTCAAGAAATGAAAAAAGGTTACTTTCCTCACTGGGCAAATACAGATGAATTTTGGAGTTATATTGGACCATACTTGGATATGTCTTATTACAAACCCAACTCAATGTCTGAAGAGGGCAGGTCGAAATTCATAGTCTGGTATAATGACAAAGCTCAAAAGGGTGAGGAATTCAATTTTCAAAAAGAGATGGAATCATACTGTAGGTCAGATGTCGATATCCTAAGACGGGGATGTGCTGAATTCAGAAAGCTGTTTATCGAACAGGGTGGTATTTGTCCATTTTTAGAGGCAATTACCATCGCCGATGCCTGTAACAAAGTCTGGCGAAGCAAATATTTACCAGGAAATCAAATTGCTATCATTTCAAGTAAAGATTCGTCCAGACGTCGTTTTTCTATGAAAGCGATACGTTGGATTCAAAGCGTAGCTCGGGAAAAAGGTATTCATATTCGCCATGCAAAAAATGGTGGGGAAGTTCAAATTGGAAGATATACTGTAGATGGTTTTCACCGTCAATCAAACACTGTCTATGAATTCCTCGGGGATTTGTATCATGGTTGTCCTGTATGTTATACAGATCGAAAACAGATCAACCCCATCAATGGGAGACCCATGTCTGAATTGTACGAACATACTTTTAAACGTATAGCAGATATCGAAAAAATGGGGTATAATGTAGTGTACATTTGGGAGCATGAATTCGATGCTAAGATGAAGGATAAAGAGTACAAAAAACTCATTGAAAAGTTATATCCACATTTTGACCCCATCGATCCGAGGGAGGGATTGTCTGGGGGAAGATGTAATGCAATAAAAATTAGCTACGATGTTGATGAAAAAAGCAAGAAGGAAATCAAGTACATTGATATCTGTTCTCTGTACCCTTATGTTTGTAAACATAAATCCTATCCTATGGGTCAACCAGAAATTTTGACTAGTGAGAATATTGATATGAACAATATTCGACAGTATGAGGGCTTAATCAAATGCAAAGTTTTACCTCCAACTGATTTGTTTCACCCCGTTCTTCCAGTTCACTGTAACAATAAAATGATGTTTCCACTCTGTATGAAATGTGCAGAAGAAAGTTCAAACATTTGTATCCACGGTGAAGAAGAGAGGGCTTTGGTTGGAACTTGGGTTACCTTTGAATTATTCAAAGCTCTTGACTGTGGTTATCGGCTAATACAAGTGTATGAAATCTGGCATTTCAACTCTGTTTCGGACCAATTCTTTAAAGGCTATGTGGATAATTTCTTGAAAATTAAGCAAGAAGCCAGTGGTTACCCAAATTGGTGTCAATCAGACTCGGAAAAAGATCAATTCGTTTGTGAATATGAGAAGGCAGAAGGGGTTCGTCTTGATCCAAGTTGTATTCAAAAAAATCCTGGGAGAAGATCGTTTGCTAAGATTATGTTGAACTGTCTTTGGGGAAAATTAGCCCAGCGTGAAAAAATGACTCAGA
Source organism: Tridacna gigas (assembly GCA_945859785.2). Lineage (NCBI taxonomy): Eukaryota > Metazoa > Mollusca > Bivalvia > Cardiida > Cardiidae > Tridacna > Tridacna gigas. The sequence continues at coordinate 6,775,822 of OX244031.2, read as the reverse complement.
CGGAATACATCAGTGATCCGTCTAAATATTTCGAATTAGTCACCAATCCCAATTTCATTGTAAAACATGTAGAAATCTTTGACGAGGACTGTCCATTCATCTTGGTTAACTATGAATCAAAATTGGAACATATTGATACCCACGCTACAGCCAACGTGATAGTAGGGTCTTACGTAACAGCTTATGCAAGGTTGGAATTGTACGCCGTTCTTGAAAAGTTAAAAGATAGAGTTCTGTATTTCGATACAGATAGTTGTATGTACATTCATGATCCTGAATTATGGAATCCTCCCATTATTAACAGTAGGTTAGGAAAATGGACTGATGAAGAGCCTGACTGTAAAATTACCCAATTCAGAGGACTTGGGCCTAAAAATTATGCTTACAAAATGAAAACAAAAGATGGGGAAGAGATAAGTAAATGTAAAGTGAAGGGAATTACTTTGGATTACAATACCAAGCAGGTGGTGAATTTCGATACCTATTCAAAATGTGCTTTGGATCGTACGATAGAAATCAAAATTCAGTATGATTGTAAAATTAAAAGATATAGAGATAGAACGGTGACCAGCGAACCGCAGACAAAAACGTTTCGCTCTGTATACACCAAAAGAGTTATTGTAAATGCTACTGACACTGTGCCCTATGGTTATAAAAGTCTGAGAAAATAAATTTCTATATCGCATTGTTTTGTGGTAAACAGATAAAGTAAGACGGAAAAAAATATTAGGTGTTTGGTGAAAAAAATGGCAACTGTGTTACCGTTACCCATTGAGCTACGTGAAAAAGTTTATGGAGAATTTGTTCGACAACACACGCTCGATGAACAGCTACAGTTTGACATTAAATTTGCCTGTGTGAAACTTTGGATAAACAAATTGCATAAGGGAGTTGCAAAAGGAGAAACATCCTGCAAACTGTATAGAATGCACGACTTTATTACAATGCTGATAACTGAGTCAGATTTCGATACCACTATCGAAGGGTATTTAACAGCTTGTTTGTGGAAAAGTGACTATTTCACTAAGCAGTTGCAAGTCACAAGTCGATGGCGATTCATTATCATAGGAAGACCAGAAGAAAGTTATCTGAATCTACTGAAAATGAAATCAGTCCTGTTTAACTTTTACTTACGGTATACAAAATCAAGAGATAATGCAGAAGGAGTGGATATCATGGAAGGGTATCTCCTATTTGGTAGAGATGTCACAGAAAAAATCGTACTTTCAACTCTTTCGGCAAAAGCAGTATTCAAAAACGTCTTCGAAATTAGAGGAACGTGTGAATATAGTGGTTTGGACAGTGTATATCCATTGTCTTTGGGTAATGAACAATTGCACAAAGTTATTGTGGAACATGAAGACAAGTGGAAAAATCGCGGTATTTGTGAATTTGCATTGTAAAAATGTTATACGCTATACTGTAAAAAAATGTTTTTTATTGTTCACCTCTGTTCAATAAAAAATGTTCAATAAAAAATGTTCAATAAAAATGCTTTTATTTTCATTGATATTGTCATTTTATCAATAGCCTTTAACGAGAAAAGTAAAAAATATGGATGTACAATCCATATTGTTTCAACACCCTTGTAATATTTTCATCACAGGACCGAGTGGATGCGGGAAAACAGAGTTCGTTCATAAATTAATTGACTATCGAGAAGACTTGTTCAACATCGTTCCTGAAAGAGTTGTTTGGTGTTACAAAGAATGGCAGCATGCTTACAATCTTATGCAAGAAAAGTTCAATTCACAGTTCAAATTGATAAAATTCGTGGAGGGAATTCCTGACGATGAAAACGAAATTGTCAGTGATGTATCTATTCCACATTTAATTGTCTTTGATGATATGTTGGGTGAAAAAGATGAGGAAAAAATTAAACTTTGGTTTACAAGAAAAGGACACCATCGTAATGCAAGTGTGATTTACATCACGCAAAATATGTTTCAGCAGTCGAAATCGAGTCGAACCATTAGTCTTAATTCCAGATATATGATTTTATTTCGAAATGAACGAGATAAGAATCAGATTAAAACACTAGCTCACCAAATGCAAGCCCCACATTTGTTACCTGCTTATGAAGATGCTACATCGACGGATCATGGTTATTTAGTCATAGATTTTCATTCACAAACAAATAAAGAATTAAGACTACGAGCAGATATATTTCATCGTTGGCGTACACAAGGAGGTGAAAGAGGACCCATTATTTATTCTCCTGCTTAAAAAAACTTTATGCAAAATTCTTGCTTAAAAGAGAATAACATTTTGAACATAAATCATTTTTATGATTCACACCCGTGAGTAAACATGGCTTTACCATCCACATCGAGTTCAGTTTTAGCTGCTTTGCGAAATTTAAGCCAACAAACCGATAGACATGAAAGAGAAGCTGTGTTAAAAGCAGGATTAAAAGAAATTTTAAAATGGTTTACGTTAGCTGCGCAAAACATCATTGAAAATAAAATCAAATTACCAAAACAAACCACAATGTACATGACAAAACATAGAACAGATATTGAACGGCTAGCAGATCCATCCATAGACGAGGAAAGTAAACGTAAAATCATTTTAAAACCTGGAGGGGGAGGGTTTCTAGGTGGTGTTATTATCAGAAGCTTACTGAGATGGGATGGAGTAAAAACCATCAGAAAATTTGGAGTTGAAAGACAAACTCGAAAACGTGTTCCACGAAAACGTGCACCGCAAAAGAAAAAATCTCCAAAAAAGAAAAAATCTCCAAGAAAGCGTGCTCCGCAAAAGAAGAAGTCTCCAAAGAAAAAATCTCCAAAGAAAAAATCTCAAAAGAAAAAATCTCCGAAAAAGCGTGCTCCACCAAAGAAGCATGCTCCAATTACGATTGATGAAAGATTTATTACTACCCGAAAACGAACCCCTGTAGCAAGTACCATTTCAGAACATCAACAATATCCAAAATCTAGAGAGGAAATACTTGGTGAAAGAATGCGGAATTACCAAAGAAAGTATTCAAGATTTATATTACCAGGCAAAAAATTAGCGTTTCAAAGAATTCCATCCGTCGCTTGGTCTCCAAATACATTGGTTAAACATAAAAAAGGATTAAGAAAATATAGACGGATGATAGAAGATATGCTGCGATATAACATCGGTACAGGAAGATATAAACTTGACGAAAAAAATCAGGTGCTTGACCTTGGGAAAGGAAGATCCGTTCCCGTGGATTCGTCCATGGCTAGCGCTGATACATTGGTTGACGCTCTCTATTCACAGTTTTCTTAAAAAAAGTAATTCTGACTGTAAAAGACAGTATGTTAAAAAGTTTTCTTTTGAAAAACAGTATGTTAAAAACAGTATGTTAAAAACATCAGGTATAAATGATAGTGACATGGACGTTGTATTATCATTTAATCCGATATCGAGTTAAAGTCAACATGAAAAGGAAAACACCTCTGATAAAAAAACATGGTTCAATGGTTATGGCCATGATGCAGGCTACACCAAAAATACGTAAAAAACTTGTAAAAGATTCATCACCAGAAGTGATAAGATGTATATCGGAATGTTGTCATAACGTTTTAAAAGGCAATGTACATTTATCATCAGCTCAGAAGAAGAAATTGTATTCAAGCCGACAACATATCAGACGTTTAGCTTTGAAATCGGGTTCTGTAAAAAATAAAAAACAAATATTAAATCAAAAAGGTGGATTTCTTTCATTACTTGCACCTGCATTATTACCATTGTTAGGAAAAGCCGTTATCGGAGGAATAGGAGGGGCACTTAAAGCCTTATAGATAAAAAAATCTTGTAGATAAAATCTTGTAGATAAAAAATCATGTCTGTTAAAAAAATGGTTATCGTGCCTTATCAGGTTTTAGAAAATATGAATCGTTGGAAAGACGAGCAATATCATAAACCTCGTTTACCACCCAATCCGCAAGTTGTGGATGCAGCACATCTTCGGCAGGATATGGGTCATATTTTACAAAGCACTGATTTGTCAGAAACAGAAAAGGCTCAAAGGTATGGTGAAACTTTGTTTAAGTTACAAAATTCGCTTCAAAAAGCAAGACCAACTTTGTTCAACTCACTTCCAACGACAAAAAGTGATGACAGTATACAGAAATCAGCATCTGTTACCTTGCATGATCAAATTTTGCAAAGCGTACCAAAAACCATGAAAAGAAAAGCTGAGTTACTTTTGAGTATGATAAAAGATAACAATAATTTAACTTGGGACGAACAAGGAGTCGTGTCATACAAAGGTGTACGCATTCATGGTTCCAATATCATCGATCTTATCAATGATACAATTCGTCAGAGAAAAGGTACTGAACCTAGAGGATGGAAAACTTTTTCAAAGGCATTACACGAAAGCAATATACCGCGAGAAGTTATTGGTAACTCAAATAGATGGAGATGGATGCAAAAAGCTCAAGATAAATCACTGAGTAAATCAGTGAGTGAAGATGAAGGATCCTACGGCGGATCCGATCACTTATTTCACACGCCAAAAAGCGTACAAAAAAGTGCAAGGAAATCGCTTACAAGAAGTGTTAAAAAATCTGCAAAAAGAATAAAAGAATCATCTCCATACATGAAACCTGAAGAAAGAGAAAGACTGAGGCAATTCTATACTAAAGAGTTGTTAACTCCACCAAAATCTATAAAAAAGACCCCTACCCGTAAAACGCTTCAGTCATGGGAATCCTGGTAAAGCCTAAACTTGATTACAAACTTGATTACGTGTTAAGAAAATTGTTTTATGATCCAAAAAGTACTGTCGCATTTACTGGAATAAAGCAATTGTATCACGCTGCAAAATCTGTTTTGAAAGGAATAAGATACAAAGATGTTCAAGAGTGGTTACGAGGTGAATCCACCTATACCTTACATAAACCAATTCGTCGTCGTTTCAAAAGACGAAAAACTATTGTAAGTGGTATAGACTATCAATGGCAGGCTGATTTGGCTAACATGCAACATTTAGCAAGACAAAATGATAACAAGAAATATTTACTTTGTATAATTGACGTGTTTTCAAGATTTTCATGGGTTATCCCTATTCCAAATAAGATGGGAAAAACTTTGATTCGAGCATTTCAATCTATTGTTCAGAAATCAAATCGAAAACCTTTGTCACTTCAAACAGATAAAGGTTCGGAATTCAAAAACAGACTGTTTCAGCAATACTTGAAAAAGAATCAGATTCATTTCTTTACCACTGAAAATCCAGAGACGAAAGCAAGTATTGTTGAAAGATTTCAACGAACTTTAAAAACGAGAATGTGGAAATACTTTACGTACAAGAAAACAAGACGTTACATTGACGTATTGAATTCTTTAGTTAAGAATTACAATCATACTTTTCACAGAAGTATCAAAACATCTCCTGCAATGGTAACAAAATCAAATGAGGCAGAAATTTCGAAAAATCTGTATCCTCGTTTATCGACAATTGCAATGACAAAAAAGCCAAAATTCAAAATTGGAGATCGTGTTCGTATCAATAAAACAAAACGTACATTTGATAAAGGTTATTTACCAAATTGGACTCAAGAAATATTTGAAATCACTCATGTTAACAAGACATTTTCACCTATCACCTATAAAATAAAAGATTTAGAGGGTGAACAAATTTTGGGGACTTATTATGAATACGAACTTCAATTGATAAAAGATGATGAAATTTATGAAATTGATTCAGTTCTTGATAAACGTACAAGACGTGAGGGTAAAAAAATAATCAAAGAAATAAAAGTCAATTGGAAAGGTTATCCAAAAAAATTTCAAAGTTGGATACCAGAATCGCATTTGGTATCTTGATCGGAAAAAAATCTTATCTACAAGATTTTTTATAAATAAAAAGACAATACAATTATGATAAATTCGCAGTCAAACATTGAGACTGGGACAGAAAGTGTCGATAGTGTTAGTACTAAAAATTACAACTGCTGTGGAAATCGTGTTCCAAAGAATCAGTTTACGTATATTTCACAGATATTAGTCATTTACGCAATTATTGCAACCTCGATAGTACATTTAAGTATTCAAAGTCAAGATCGTGAATTGTGGTTGATACTGTTAAGCAGTTCACTCGGGTATATTCTTCCATCTCCAGGGCTAAAATTCACAAAGTCTGGACAAAAAACAACTAGTGGGGTCGATTTCGTTGACAGTAAAAAATACTAAATCAAAAAAAATTTAAAAAATGAATTCGTTTTATCTTACTCTACCTAGCGATAGTTCCATAAAACTTTACCCAAACAACACACAGTGCTGTTTTAAAGTTCATTTACCAAAAACAATTCATATTGACAGGGAAAATTGGGAAGTTGCATTAGTTCATCTTATTACCCCCTCTCAGTTTTTAAACATAACTGAAGAAGAAGCGAAGTTCGAAATTATAACTGCAGATCTTAATTTATACAATGCAGCAGCAGCGGTAGATAAAAGAAGAGATAATATGAAGATAATTCCAATAAAACGAAACGCAAAAGGTGAAGCAGTAAAATGGTCAATTGGATTTAATTTTCCACCGGGTAGTTACACTTCACCAAAACATGTTATAGAGGTAATGGAAGAATTGATTCAAAATAACCTAAGTGAAATCTTTCAGAAGCATTCAATCGGGGTGTCTATTAGCTATTCAACCTCAAGCAAACGACCGAAATTGGGATTCACAAATATAACAAGAACCGGATTCAAATTTCATCCACAGCTGTTTTTAAAACTGGGAGGATCACCAGAATTCAAACATGATATAATTTATTCGAGTAGAAATATTTTAGAGGTATTTAAATACAGTCCTAACATTGATGCTGGCTACAATCATCTGTTTGTTTATTCAGATGTTGCTGAATACACTATAGTGGGTGATACATTGGCTCCCATACTTCGTGTTCTTCCGTTCAAACCAAGCATATCAGATGAAAATAATTATGAAAGCCAACATATCAACCATGAAATTACATTACCGCATTATGTCCCCGTTTCGAAATCTGATTTCGATACTATTCACATTCAAATAACAGGGGATTCTGGTATACCGTTTCATTTTATTATTGGTAAGACAATCGTCAAGTTACATTTCAGACAGAAAAATAAAAATATTTGACAAATAAATATTTAAATATTCGACCAAAAAAAATGCTACCAGTTTATCGCGGTGAAAAACATCAGTATGGGTACGGACTAGGTTCTCTATTTAGATCAGCACTTAAAACAGTGACTCCATTGCTTAAACCCTTGGTCAAATCTGGGTTGAATGCTGTAAAAAAAGAAGGAATCAGACAAGGATTAGGGGCGGCAAGAGATATCCTTTTACGTGGTGAAAACCCCAAAAAAGTTGTAATTTCAAGGGGAAAACAAGCCATTCATGATCTAGCACAACAGTTAATACCGGGGATAAATAAAAGAAAATCACAAAAGACACGTCATTCATCTTCTCGATCTCGCAAGGGCAAGATCATTAATAAAAGACAAAGAAATCATTACAGTAGATCAAGGACTCTCGATATATTTGATTGATATATTATATATATTATATATATATTATATAAAAATGATGCAAAACGGGTCTTGTGAATGCAGTAAATCAGAACTCAATGTTCTTTCTGTACCACCTACAATGACAACGATGCAAGAAAGTCAATGGGTTGAACATTTTCCAATAGCATCCTTGACAAGCAATTCGCCGATAGAATTCATCATACCACCTCAAACCGAACATTGGACAGATTTGTCACAATCGTATTTGTATATCAAATTCAAAATCGTTAAAGCTGACGGTACTAATTTAGACGTCGGTTCAAATGTGGCACCTGTAAACAATTTCCTGCATAGTATGTTTAGCAGCGTCGATTTGTATCTAAATAATAAACTAATCAGCAGTAATTCAGATACCTATCCGTACAGAGCATATATCGAAAATCTTTTGTCCTATAATGCTGACAGCAAGTCTACGTTTTTGAAAGCTGGTGCACTTTGGATTGAAGACACCAGTGGGCAATTTGAAACACTCAACCATGATGCGGGAAATACTGGACTAGTAAACAGAATCGGCGTAATCGGACTAAGCAGAACTGCAGAGCTTTTCGGACGATTGCATCTTGATCTATTTCAGCAAGAAAAATATTTACCTAATGGAGTTGAAATCAGACTTAGATTAAACAGATCCTCATCAAACTTTTGCCTTACAGGAGGTACTGCTGCACCAGATGCAAAAATTGTAATGGAAACAGTCAGTCTTCATGTACGAAATATTGAATTGTTGCCTGTTGTTGCAAATGATCTAAATCATCTCATAGCTCAGCAAAACATGAAAATTCCTATCCGTAGGGTAGAAGTAAAGACGTTTACTATCGGTAATGGACTTCAGTCTAAAATTGAAGATCATTTGTTTCAAGGCCAGCTTCCAAAACGTGTTTTCATTGCAATGGTAACAAATGCTGCTTATAATGGAGCTTATGCTAACAATCCATTTTTCTTTCAACACTTTAATCTGTCAAAAATAGATGTATCATGTAATGGACACAGTATTCATAACAGACCCTTTGAGCCTGACTTTGAAAATGGGTTGTATTTGAAATCATATTTGTCTATGTATCAGGCTGTCTCAGCCTTAGGACTCAATAAATCATTTGATATTGCTAAAGAAGACTATGTTGGTGGATACTGTTTGTGGGGGTACGATTTGACACCTGATCAAGGCAGTGAAGAAGGACAACTTCATCCTATAAAAACTGGAAGTCTTCGCATTGAGCTTCAATTCGCGCAAGCCTTGGCAACAGTGATCAACGTTATTGTCTTTGCTGAATTTGACAATCAGATTGAAATCAACAGTTTGAGAGAAATCATCACAGATTATTAATCCTGAAAAATCAACAGAAAAAAGATAGCTTTCACAAAAAAACAGTCCTTATCAGGACTAAAGAATATAATATCGAAAAACAGTCCTTTTCAGGACTAATCAACTTTTGAAAGATATATCAGAAAAAACAGTCCTTTTCAGGACTAATAAACAATGTCGGGAGTCAGATTTGCTATTTCACTGAGAAAAGAAGCAGAAAAAGTGAAATATTCCACCTCAGAGTGTCTTTCTACTCGGAAAAATGACATTCACAACAGCTTTGAAAAACATATGATTAAAGAACTACAAAATCTAATAGCCAGTGAAGTTCACAACGAGTGTTACGGATGTCAAGTGGATCATCCCAGTCAAATACAGCATGAACTATGTTTATTCAAGGATAGACAAGAACATACAGATATGTTCATAGAACAAGCCATGAAGGAATTAAATCCATACAGAATCATGAAAAAATGGTATCCTGAACTCATAGAAATGAAACTCGATGAAACTGACTATGTGGAAGCCTACAGATTTTGGCGAAATATAAAACAAAACATTCTATCTGATATCACGGAGTCGTTCTTAAAATATTGGTGTGACAAAGTAAAACAAGCCTGGAAAAGTGATTAGAAAAAATGTATACTTCTGAAATTCAATACATATTGGATCATGGAACATGGATAAAAAATCTACAGGCAAAAGTCTGTGCAAAAGATCAGTTACCTCGACAAAAACCCAATCATGTGAAAGCCTACATTGTGAACACAGAGAAATCAACCGGTTCAGGAGAACACTGGGTGGCCGTGATATTTGACAATAATGGCAATGTACTATACTTTGATCCCTACGGCCTACCACCACTTGAGCCAGAAATTATTAACTTTTTAGACAATCATTCTTATTCGTGGAGATACAATCGACAAACTCTTCAGAGTCTACAGGGTAAAGTTTGCGGAATTTACTGTATCTTCGCATTGGATGCTGTTGCTAGAGGATATAATATACAGAAATATCTTCAACAGAAATTTCTCTCAACGGAACACCATCGAAACGATCGAAATGTATCATTGTGGTTTAATCAACACTACGGAAATCTATACAAGAAAATTTCAGAGACTTCTCCCCACAAACAGTGAAAAAACATTTTCAAAAATGATTTTTTATTGTTAACAGTTTATTGATATTATGTTCATTTTTTGTCTTTTTAAGTTTATTGTAAATATGTTCATTGTTTCAGTTCTGTTCAATAAAAAAAGTTCAAAAACAGTCGAGTTTTTCATTCTGTTTTTTCCAAAAAGACTCCAATCTGCTTACATTTTTTCCCCATGCTACGAGTCATAACTTTTTTACTATATTAGCATGAAAACGTAGTTGGGAAAAAATGTATATGCTTTCCACCAGGTCCGCGCTCTTATTTTTCAATCCTCCTGCTAACGTATAAAGAAAGCCTGATATTTCCCAATACATTCATCATTCGACTCTCAGCTCTTGACCAGTTCAGGAGTTAAAAAATCAATATGGAACAAAACAATATGGAGGAAATCAACCATCAACTGCGTGAGACTCTCAAAGACTATCTAGATGTCGGACAGCAGATATTGCTACTAAACACTCAGCCCGTACAACTACACCGTATATCACAACCGTACAAAGATCTCGGTGAAAGATTAGTTCAGCTATTCTTAAAGACAACACCTGATATTATTTTAGTTGATGTCAAATTTGGGAGAAAGATAACTTTCAATAACGGAGTAATGACGATCACAAAAAGAGTTGGAGTATGTCCCGTCTGCCAGGCGAATTTCGGTTGCTGTCATTAGAAGTTGAAAAAATCACAACCACTAAAAAACAAAACAGCCCTTTTCAGGGCTAACCATTTACCAAGAAAAGAACTTTTTCAAATTGTCAATTCTTTCTCTCAGAAGAATTAAACTCAGAAAAAAGTCATAGTCAGAAAAAACACAAGATAATCAAACTCTATTTTTTCTATCCCGAACAAGAAATTGTAACAAAGCTATGGATTGGTCAACGTTAATTCGGAGTTAAAAAACATGAGACAAGTAGGTCAATCCATGTTGTGAACTATATAAGGGCAATGTTTTTTCTCACAAAAAACATAAATGCTTCAGCATGGTTCAGATTCTTCTCTGCCCTCACTGTGCAAACAGATGTCAGATAGAGTGTGGAAAATGCTTTACACTCCTGGACTATCTTGGTCAGAAGCATAATTGTCCAGACCCAGATGAAGGATTTTTTGATGATGATGAGGGATCTACAGTTTGCTGTGAATTCTGCGGATGTGAAATCATCCCAGTAATTCACCCAGAAGAATTGTAGGTCTTGACAATTCATTAAATCTTTCTAAAAAAGCCCTTTTCAGGGCTAACCATTTACCATGAAAAGATCTTTCTTTCAAAATTGTCAACTAAAACTCAAAACGCTAAAGAAAAATGTAACAAATTATGCATTGGTCAACATTTACCAAATGTAAACACTAAAAAAACTCCCATTTACTACTCAACTATCGTAGAGATAAGTCGATATTCGCAATGTTTGGATTGACAATTATCCTCGCATTCCTATATTGGTTAGAAGAAAGAGAACGTATCAGATATATCAAACATGAAGTGGAGCATCTGATACGGATCCCATATCCAGCGGAAAATATGGATAGAGAAAAGAGAGGTTAAAAAAGTGTATTTTACACAAAAACAGCCCTTTTCAGGGCTATCCAATACCAAGAAAAGAACTTTTTCAAATTGTCAAGTCTTTCTCTCAGAAGAAATAAACTCAGAAAAGTCATAGTCAGAAAAAACACAAGATAATCAACCTATCAAACTCTAGTTTTTCTGCCCCGAACAAGAAATTGTAACAAAGCTATGGATTGGTCAACGTTAATTCGGAGTCAAAAAAACATGAAACGCTGAAGCGGGAAAAATATAGGAGAAAATAACGTCATGAGACAAGTCAATCCTCCTGAAAAGCTATAAAAGCCGACTCTATTTCATCATTTTCATTTCACGATGGAAGATCTCAGGAGGAGCGTGAAAAATCTGATGAGGGTGGCTGAGACCCTCCATCTGAAGTTAGAGAGAATAGATAGGCAGTTGGCGGAGATGAATAGAGAGAAGAAGAAGGAGTTTGTCAATCCGACAACAGAATGTTGGGATGACGATGACGAGCCGTCGTTCTCGTTGAACTTCGACTTAGACGAAAGCCAAATGAGAAGGGTCAGAAGACGAGCGGCAAGCAGATGTCCGGCCTGTGGGAAAGTTGGAGGTTGTGCATAAAAAACACAACCTCCAAACAAAACAGCCCTTTTCAGGGCTAACCATCTACCATGAAAGATCTATCTTTTTTTCTTCAAATTGTCAATGACTTCTGATCCATTGAAAGCAACCTAGAGTACCTACCCTGAGGGTAGGTACTCTGGGTCAAATCCTCCCTCAGGATAGCTAGACTGGGTCAGGAGGGGGGGAAGCAAAAAATGCCAAAAAATGCCATTTTTACCCAAATCGACCCAAATTTCCCAAAATTGACCGGAATTTTACCCAGAGTACCTACCCGAGGGTAGTTACCCTGGGTAAAAATCTCCCTCAGGGTAGCTAGACCGGGTAAAATTACCCGGTCTAGTACCCTATACTACTAAGGGTTAACATTTTCAGATGACTTTAAGATAAGCTACTGCTTACAGTCAGATCCTGTGCAAATGTTCGGATTCATTTGTATACATGCTGTACATTTATTTGTAACAAAGTAATGCCTTTGAAACTGAAGATGATTTCTTTTAGACTGAATTTATCTCCCTCTGCCAGTGTAGCCATTCACCTTTAAAGCGGTTCTAACGAACAGCCCTACCCATTTTCTCTTTTCAGGCCTGAATCCATCTCTTTATGTTACAGGTTCTGCCGAGACGTTCATTACATTGATTTATCATTATGGGGAAAATGTACAAGTGAAAAAGAAAAATCTGTGGGGACTCTATATACTGGCAAGGGTCGAGTGAAAGCATCTTGAAGGGTTGATTAATTGATTGATTGTATGGTGTTTAACGCCGTTTTCAACATTATTTCAGTTATATCGCGGCGGCCAGTGCACATATCCATGCTTTCCTGGAGTTACTTTTACCAGTACTCCGCACAATTTTCTTTCCAAGCCACTGGCTGCTTTCCCACATGTCCATTGTCGAAACAGTTGTCAGCGGTGAGAGAGGAATGAATCCTGTCGCTATGACTATCATCAATCCTCGGAAAGAAATAGGCCGAGCCGGGGACTGAACCAGCGACCTCCTGTTCTCAAGTCCTGTACGCTACCGACTGAGCTACGGGGCTCGGCACATCTTGAAAGGCATCGACTAAAATCCCCTTAGGTATTCACGGCATAATATGGTGTTCGTGCGAAATATGACGGCTACCTGCGAGAGTGATATAATATCAAAATGAAACTGATTAATTGGATGATGTTTAAGGCCGTTTTCAACATTATTTCAGATATATCGCAGTGGCCGGTGCACCTATTTATGCTTTCCTGGAGTTTCTTTTGACAGTAATACGCACAATATTCTTTAGAAGCCACTGGCTGCTTACCCACATAAACATCGTCGAAAAAATGGTCACTGTGACAGTGGAATGAATCCTGTCTCAATGACTGTCATCAATCCTTGGAAAGAAATTAGCCGAGCATCGAACCAGCGACCCCCTGTTCTCCAGTCCTATACGTTACCAACTGTGCTACAGGGGCTGGGTACCAAAATGAAAGAAGAATAGAATAGAAAGAAAACATAATCCCATTTCCGTCCAAATTCTTGCATCAAATATGTTGAGTTTGCGCAACTTTCCCAAACACAGGACCTGGTAACGGATTGTCGTTTAGATTAACTAATTCTGATTCTGACTAGATTTTCAAACCGGCAAATCACGCGCGAGATGACGCAAATTTCGGTTGTTTCTGTGTGCTCTCCACATAAAATTTGGGATAATCCAAGAAGAATGATACAAAAGAAATATGATAAACTGAGAAAAAAAAAAAAAAAAAAAAAAAATAGTGGAATATTGCTAGATTTCGTTCTATTTCGTTCTATTTCGTTTCGTTTCGTTGGGTCTGGTTCCGTTTCGTTGGGGTTGGTTTCGTTTCGTTTCGTTTCGTTCCGTTTCGTTGCGTTTCGTTCCGTTTCGTTGCGTTTCGTTCCGTTTCGTAACGTTTCGTTCCGTTTCGTTGCGTTTCGTTTCGGTTCCGTTTCTAAGTTTATAGGGACCCCAGAAAGAAAGCTATTGATATCGAGAGAGATGAAGGGACAATAATCGAAATTGTCATTGATGTGGAATTGACATCTCTTTAATATTTTAGACTAAAAAACTATGCTTTGTTGTTGATTTTTCACGTCGTTGAAAATTTAAATAAACATACACAACTGACCGAACAAGGCTTTAGACTTGTAACCAAGAAAACATAATTAGATTTCCGCTGGCAGTCACGTGGGAGTGTCGATAAACAAGGTACCTCAGAGGCCCTGCTTCGTCTTGGTGAAACCCGAGAAATAAGTTTGGCAAGATGTTGCCGGGATATAACTTAGTGTTAAATGTGGGGAAAAAAAAAAAAAAGATGCGAGCCATGTTCTGTCAAAAGGGGGCTTAATGCATTTGCAAAAAAGTATCGACCCATGTCCGCCTGCGCAGTCCGCGCAGGCTGACATGGGTCGAAACTTTTTGCTATTTGCTATTTGTAAACTTTATGCATATCCAAGGACCATTCTACCCTTAATCCAGTCAATAGTCAGACTAAATGGATTTTTATGGGTCCATAATTATACGATGTCTTGCTTGGTATAATGCATTAAAGAGATGCATTAAGCCCTCTTTTGCCAGAGCATGGTTCATGTCTCTTAGCATCAGCATCGGGCAGTGTAAATTGAAGATCAGACTGCACGTCCTGTGTGGTCTAAAAGAATTATTATTATACATTCCGTTCTGTACATTTCAAAACCATCAAACGGACACTCGTTATGTGCTTGCTTAAGGCAGGTATTTGTTTCGTGCAGGCACATTTAACTGAGCCGCAATTTACTGCATCTCCGTGATAAATTATACCATGCAACTCATCACATCAATATAGATCAATAAAATGCATTTTGTCTAACAACCGACTGAAGCGTGAGGTAGAGAGGTCCTTTAAGGATATTTATCACATAAAACCTCATCCAGCAGTTTATTAAACCCATGACTGATTTTTGATAATACACTAATGTATTAACATTTCTGGGGTCCCGGATCTGATCAGTTTTTAGTCATGAGCGCGTGAAGCCGGAGAAACCAGCCACAGCACGTGCCGGACTTTGTGCGACTACGCCGTTTCGCGGAAAAAATGACGTCATTGTTGCTAAGGCGTATACGCGTGGAATTTTTTTTTTTTTTTTTTTTTTCATGTGTAATAAAAAAAAAAAAAAAAAGAAAGCTGAAGTTTTTTTAAAATCAACAAAATTGCGGAAATAGGTGGAATCACCCCCTTTAGGAACTGCTTCATTCTACTTTCGGTGTAAATGTCAAAGAGCTATCTACTTGTGTATGTACACATTTGTAAACTGAACTACAACTGTAAACATGACCCCGTGAACGGTATAAAGGCCGGTGATGATGCAGGATACTTATTTGTCTGTCATTCGTTTTATGTGATAAATAGAAGCTCACATTTGTGTTTATGTATTATCATTTTTATCAAACTCGTTGACTAAATAGAGGATCTTACATGAGTGTTGATGTATTAGCATTTTTATCAAACGAGTTGACTAAAAATGTATGACGCGAGCCTTCGCGAGCGTCAAATACATTTTAGTCAACAAGTTTGATAAAAATGATAATACATAAAGACGAATGTGAGATTCTATTTATCACATAAAACGAATGACAGGCAAAATATATCCTGCATCATCACCTTTAGCCTATACAGCATTCACGGGTCCATAGTTACAGTTGTAGTTTGGTTTCAAATGTGTACATACACAAGTAGATAGTTCTTTGATACTTACACCGAAAGTAGAATGAAACAGTTTCTAGAGGGGATATGTCCACCCATTTCCGCAATTTTGTTGATTTAAAAGACTTTCGCTGCATTTCTTTGTTTTTATTAAACATGAAAATCGAAAACTTTCCGCGCGTATATGCCTTAGCAACAATGACATATATTTTCCGCGAAACGGCTAGTCGCACAAATTCCGGCACGTGCTGTGGCTGGTTTCTCCGGCTTCACGCGCTCACGACTAAAAACTGATCAGAACCGGGACCCAAAAAACGATAATACATCAGTGTATTATCAAAAATAAGTCATGGGTTTAATACACTGCCGGAGGAGGTTTTATGTGATAAAATGCATATGACGCTCGCCAAGGCTCGCATCATATAATTTTAGTCAACTCGTTTGATAAAAATGATAATACATAAACACTCATGTAAGATCCTCTATTTCTATACTCGTGTTCAGGCAGTTTTTAACCCATTTTATCTTTATTTTATAAAACAAATCATTCTTGTATCTTCATGCCAAATGTTGCCCCTGAGGGCTGCAAGGTCTCACAGATTACGACGAATAAAAAATGCATTTCATTTTTTGGCAGCCTTCGAAGAAATCACTGTTATCGTTTCTAATTTTTAATGAGGACAAATCCCTTGAGTTTCTCTACCCCTTACACCATATATACTGGTAATTTATCTATGTTTACACAGCTGACCAAATTCCGAGCCATTTTACCCACTTTCAAGTTTTTACGTTTTTTTTTTTTTTTTCCTCTCTCTGACAGTAAGGATGTATCTTTAACATGCAGATTATAAACCAGTAGCAAAATGTTTCGACTCAGGTCAGACTGCGCAGTCCGCGCAGGCTGACCTTAGTCGAAACATTTTGCAGATGCATTAAGCCCCGATTTCACAGAGCATGGGTCAAATAATTTGCCCTCTCTGGAAAAACAAGATATGCTTGCTTAATACAGACCGTTCGCTCAATAGGGGTGGCCACTGTGGACAGGTTTTACTGCGTTTCGTATTGCTATTGGACAAAATTGTATGGAATGGTGTTTATCGCCGTTATCAACATTATTACAGTCATATCGCGGTGGCCAGTGCACCTATCTATGCTTTCCTTGAGTTTCTTTTGACAGTACTGCGCACAATATTCCCTCCAAGCCACTGTCTGCCTTCCCACAGTTACATCTTCGAAACAACGATTAGCGGTGAGACAGGTATGAGTCGTTTCGCAATGAGTATCATTAAATATTTGGAAATCAATCTGCAGAGATAAAGTATCGAACCTGTCCTCAAGTCCTGAACGCTACTGACTACTCTACCGGGCCTCGGTTATTTGACAGAAGAATGGTCACGAAATTATTTGGTGAATAAAGTAATGCCGTACACGCATCCTATAAGTGTACGCTCTATACTTTCCTATGAATAACAAAATAAGGAGAGAGGTAGATCTAGAATTAATCCATTACAGTACAGGCTATGTTATACGAACCGTGTTTTCGCAAAATGGGGTTTAATGCACCTCCTTCATGCATTTTATCTAGCAAAGTCACCACATAATCATAGATCCATAACATCCATTTTGTCTAACAATCGACTAGATCTGGAGGTAAAATGGTCCTGTGCCATGCTGAAATTTTACAAATAACAAAAAGTTTCGACCCATGTCGATACTTTTTGCAGATGCGTTAAGCCCTTTTTTTTCAGCGCATAGCTCATATACATGTACCCTCTAAAATATTATTATACATTACACAAAGGACGGGGAATAAAAGGTAAAAAAGAATGTCGTTTTTCTACAATATGAAAAACATTGTTTTGAAAAAAAAAAAATAAATAAATAAATAAAACTGCCTATTACAAAGTATTGCTCCTTTCCGGCAATGTTTTCCAAAGCGAGCAACTGTGAAGATATAGAAAGTCGTTGGTGTGAAGAAATTGGTAATGTACGTTTTTGTCATTATCCGATAAATAGTTCGTCCGACTTATAGCTAGTTCGTTTATTTTCATCGTAAGTAAATAGAGTTTAACCCTTACCAGACAACAAAAATTAAGGCTTGTCCGAGTCAAAAACATTTGTAGACAACACATTAAAAACTGCTCAACTAATGAAAGTTGCCCTGTAATGGACCGAAGAAACTGTGAGAAATGGAGAAAATGGTGGTTAGCTGCATTTTCTCCTTTTTCCACAATGTTTTCAAAAGCCTCGGGATTGTTTTGTTAAAGGTTAATGAGAGTTACTTTCCGTAGAATTTCATTCGTATTTTTCTTTGCGCTACTTGTTATCGCTTGTCTGATAGAGTTATCTCTCTTGAGCACTCTTGCGTATATATGGTAAGAAAATGAACAAGTCTCAAGAGAGAGTGCGATATCATCGGAACCTACACAGTGCCCGTAACGTAGCCAAATCGTTAACTTACCTATAAAGAAAAGAAAATGAGAAATGAAAGCCTTAATATACTTATCAGTCACTGAACTGCAATGAAATGTGCCTACGTTACTACACATGCTTGCGTTTGATTGTACTTCATATATGATACCATTGTTTTTTGTTTACCTATGGTCCCTGCAGTAGGTCTAAACGCACATATAACTTGAAGAGTTTCAATAATAGATAATAAGCAATAATTCTACCCATTAACTATGGTGTCATAGAACTGCAACTACCAATCAGATAAGCGGATAATTTCGCGATTCAAGCAATCTTGCGTTGTTTAAAAAAAAAGATATCATGATAATTTTCTTATTTATCATGATACCAGCCTAAGTGACGTGCGATAACTGTTCCCTATTATTACTCTAAAACTGCCATCTTTGAATATACACTGTGTTTTACTACATTCAGCTACCAGTTTCTAATTTCATTGTCAGCAGCAAGTTTCTGTGCCTATTTGGTGAGTCAAATAAAGTTTTTGGGGAAAAGGGAAAACTTACCTTGCATTGCATCTCATCATAGCAAGCAACGTGCAGATACTTACGCATATTGCAAAAGCACACACATTTGAACCATGCTTTGTGAAAAGGGGGCTTAATGCATCTGCGAAAAGTATCGACCCAGGTCAGCCTGCGCAGTCCGCGCAGGCTGACCTGGGTCGAAACTTTTCGCTATTGGGCATTTATCTGTATGTCAAAGGACCAGTCTACCTCATGATTCAGTCGTTAGTCAGACAAAATGGGCTTTATGGATCCATAATCACGTGATGACTTGCATCAAGGAGATGCATTTAGCCCCCTTTTGCCAGAGCACGGCTCATTTATTAACTACCATTGACTAGAGCTCTGTAAAAAAGGGGGTATTTGATGAACAATCAACTGATTCATGAGGTAGAACGGTCCTTGGATATGCAGAAAATTTACCAGGAAAAATAACCGTTTCGATCGATGTCACCTGCACGGACATGGCAGGCTGACGTGGATTAATTCTTTCTGCAGATTAATTCTTTTACAGAGCCGAGGTTCATTATGTATTATGACGATGGTAATAACAATAAAATGAGATTGAAGTTAACTATTTTATTATAATTGGCGTGCAACACACGAAAAGGGGCCTTCGGACATATGCGTAAAAGTGTGTCGTTCCAGATCAGCCTGTGCAGTCTGTGACTAATCCGAGACGATACTTCCCGTTTTTGTGCGATTTTCTATTTCACGAAAGTCTACTGTATGAAAAAATCTTATGTAGTCGTAAAGTGCTGTTCCGGATTAGCCTGCGCGGACTGCGCAGGCTAATCCGGGACAACACTTTACGCAATTGTCCGAAGGCCCCTTTTCGTGTATTGCACTCCATATCATGTCATGGCACATAAGGTCTACAAGCATACACACGCACACACATCCATGAACTTTTATTTGACCTGTATTTATTATGTGAAATTACAATGAACATGACGTAGATGTATAGATGTGTGATGTATTGAATCATTTCATGAAACATGTAGATGTAAACGTATGTACACTAGGACACACATACTATATATATGCACGGAAACATACTTCATATGTCCGTATATATACATAGTAAAAAATTAGTGTTGCACCCCCTGTGTTTTTAACGTGTTTAATTTTCTGGCGTGAATGATATGAAATGGGTTGGAAATTAGAATCTGGCTGCTGTATACAAGAACAAACAAGTCTGTTGTCTCTGAAATGGAATGAACTGAGGTATCCCTTAACCTCATGGCAGCAGCTACTGATCGAGCTGTTTCAACCTCTCGTGAGAGGTGTGAGACAAAGACTGCAGGCTGTTTTGCATGCCCCGGGCGGAAGTAGGCAATATTGCCTGATTTTGTGTGTCCATTCTCTGCAGGTCACTTTCAACCTGTCGTAAGTTTTGTTTCGACATTAAATTCCCTGTTTTAACCAAACTTAAACGCTTCTCATTTTTCTTAAATTTGAAAGCAACATCTAGGCAAAAGATTCCAACTTACCATGAGGTCAAGGGATACCTCAGTTCAGTTCATTTTATGGGCAAAAGACGAGTCTGTTGGTGTATGCAGCAGCCGAATTCTAATTTCGACCCAATTTTATCTCATTGACGTCAGAAAATCAAACCCGTTAAAAAACACAGGGGGTGCAACACTAATTTGACTATGTATATAAATGGAAACAATCGTAGCAAAGGAATTTTGAAAACACGACTGTTTAATATTGTCAACAACCATTAAGATTTGATACACGAGTATAAGTTGAAACATTGTAGCTGAAGGGGAGATTGCTCATAATGAGCAGTTCATCCTTTTGCTTCAATGTTTTTCAAGGTGGTTTGCTGCAGCACGCAAAACGTCTTCCACAGAAAGTATTGCTTTTTACACTTGTAGTAATTAAACCTTGGGCTGCTAAGGGCGACTCACTGACCTTTTGTGGACAGTGTAGATCAAGATCAGACTGCACAGAATGTGCAGTCTGATCTTGGATCTACATTGTCCGATGGATGAGATATTTTTTTCTCCCCCAAAAAAGTTTGAAATAACATTATTCGGGTTTTTACTGTGGGCTTGAAAGTTTAACTTCGCTCATTCAGCGGGATAAGGGTTAAGACTAGATTCTTCGCCCTGATGTATTCTAGTAGGATTAGATAAAATCTAGCATTAGATATCACATCAAAAATAACAAGTTGGCTTCTTTAAAGAAGAAGCCAGGAGAGGTCAGCATCAATGTTTTCAAATAGTTTATTGGCCTTTGATTTCAATATATTTTGGTACATGTGGCAAACAAGTAATATATTAAATAACTACCGCCGTGTTAATGCCACTTATGCATTACATGACAGTCACGTGACCTTCTTCCCGCGTTTTCAAGTTTTGTGATCTTTTCCTGCGGTGTTCTTTCTCTCTTTTTTTCAACATTTTTTGTTTTCCTTCTCTTTGCTTACATTTATTTGCTTAATGAAAATTACAATTATTGGAGAGGTAATTTGCAATGAAATCAATATGACATTTAAGTTTTTTAATCCGTCATACGAAAAACAAACAACGTCTATTTCCTATTTCAGTTTCTTGATTTCGGTTTATTTATAAAACCGTGACGAAACAGACTGTGTATCAGAACAATTTCGCAAAAAGACTGGATTTAGACAACAATTTCTGAGGCAGTCTGCCTTTTGAACTCACCACTGTTGGAGAGATCTGATGACCTCTCCAATGAATAGTAAAGAACATAAATACAACTAATAAAAAACCCCAAAATGAATGAGATCAATGTTTACCATATTCTCCCAACTTCATGAGAATACGTGGTCATTCCTCTTCCTCTTCGTCACCCTCGTGATGGTGGTCGCCATTTTTCATAGAATCTTTCAGGTTAAGCGTTCTTATCTCATTCACGCTGTGATCACCCAAACTGAATCTTCTCGCTTTGTGATGTTCTTTGTTTTTTAAGGCAGCATCGCCGATTAGTATGTTTTTAGAAATGTCCGGAGCGTATCTGGAACTAGGTGTTGTACGGCCGTATTCCTCCGCGACCTCACGCAACATGTTGGCCGCATTACCGCAACATAGTCCGATATACTGAACTCCCAGTTCTTTGCAGGCTTTGGCGAAATTTCTCACTTCCGTTCTGTTACACAGGAAGCTTGTGATGTTGGTTGGATATAGGTGTTCTCCTGGAGTAAGAAAGTTTATCTCTTTACCAAACAACAAAATGTTAAGACTGGTCAAAATTGAAAGCATTTGCAGACGACAAATTAAATGTCGCCAGATTACAAAATTTGTGTTTGAAAAGTTAGAAAACATTTGTTGGAAAAGGAGAAAATGCTGGTTACCAGCCTTTTCTCCTTTTCCCACAATGTTTTCAAGAGTCCTTTTCCTTGGGGGTGGGGGGGGGGTCGTTAAAACTTTTGATTGCGTGGTAAAGTGTTAGATCATTCAAAACCCTTTCTCAAAAGACAAATTTAAGGCTCTTTCAAATGCAAAACATTTGCACACGAATAATTCAGGATTGGCATAAATAAACTACAGCTTTCTGACAGGGTAGAAACATTGTGGGGAAAATTGGTTACCAGCAGTTTCTCCTTTTTCCAGAAATGTTTTACAAAACCCTTCCTTCTCAGGGTGGTGAAAACTCTGGATTGTTTGGTAACATTCAATTTCACAAGAAACCACTTTGTACCACCAGGGATGGGACATAAATATGTGTACATGTATATGCGATCCTTGTCGCCACATTACAAATCGTCAAAGTAAAAACACGAAATAAAGATGCACTCTGTGATGCTTTACACCCATTATCTCCCGCTAGATGGCATTCTACAAATACACATCTATCTAATTTGGGCATCCTGGGTACAGAAGCGGAGTAATTTTTCAAAACAACAACCGTGACTTTGAATTTCAAATAAAATAAACGATTACTCAATAAAACGCTACCTGGAGCCATTCATTCAGCTATGATCGGCTAACATGTAACCTATGCACCGACCATTTATTAAAACAGCCCCTACATGCTTTGGTAATAGGCTAATAGCTTCAATATAAGCCCTACTTTTCCCAGGTATACGGAGGATGCGTGATGCGTCATATAAGACATGTCGAATCTTCGAAGAATATGACATGCGCAGACAACGGCTTTACACCAAGCAGATTAGCATATAATTACGGACCCATACAGTCCATTTTAACAACAGAACGAATCATGAGGTAATAGTCCTTGGACATGTAGAAAATTTTTAAAAAATGGCAAAAAGTATCGACCGGTGTCAGCCTGCGCGGACTGCGCAGGCTGACACCGGTCGATACTTTTTGCAGATGCATTAAATCCTTTTTTCTCTGAGTATGGACCATTTATCTTCTACAGCGAGGGACTGAATATAATAATCATTGAAGCTAAAGGCATTTGCTTATATTCACAAACCATTCTAATTTGCATTAGTCTAATTCTTACATTTTGAAAGTAACGCAACTTCTGATTGGCTAAATAATTTGGTTTAGCCAATCAGAAATTGCGTTACTTTCAAATCTAAAAAGTTCTCGAGGATTAGACTCAAAAGGCCATCAAGACTAACTGTGAGTGCGGGTCTAGACTACTCTCAAAAGCAACTCATTCTGGGTTATAAAAAGAAAAGGAAAGCAAGATGACGAAAATAATCCCTACCTGTTTTGTCATCTTTAAACGACATAAATGTTCGATTGTCTTCGTTTGTTCTAAAAGGAACTGGAAGGGCGGCTATCGGCCCCTGAAGTAAGATTGAAGAAATATATATGAGCCATGCTCTTGCAAAAAGGGGTTTAATGCATCTACGCGATGCATTGTACCAAGCAAGTCATCATATGATTATTGGTACATAAAATCCATTTTATCTGGCCAGCGAATGAACCATGAGATAGAATGGTCCTTGGACATGCAGAAAGTTTACCAATAGCAAAAAGTCTCGAGTCCTGCGTGGACTTCGCAGGCTGACCTGGATCGATACTTTTTGCAGAGGCATTAAATCCTCTTTTCACAGTGCATAGCTCATATGTATTCCTTTGATTTGAAACAGACGCTTTTTCACTAATTTGTCGGTGTCTCAGTAACTAGGTAAAGACGTTGAAATCATGATCAGACAATCCCTTGTTAAACTGCAACTGGTAGCTCTGGTCATGCGGAAGTGTTCTTTTGCAAGGTACCGAAGCGTCCGAAGCCCGGCTGTGTAGCTCAGTGGTTAGCGTATCTGACTCGTGACCTGGTGGTTGCAGGTTCGATACCCGATTGGGTCAACCTTTCCTCCCGGCGATTTTTCACCTTTCACATCTGATGCACGTGACAAAAGTAGTCAGTGGCTTGGAAAGAAAGTTGCTTCAGTACTGGTGTGAGAAAGCCAGGAAACAAATGCGTAGGTGCACTGAACACCGCGATATACCTAAGCCGGTGGTAAATCGGCGTTAACTCCGATTGAAATCAAATTGAGGAGTCTAAAACTATTTATTCGCTTGCACAATACAGTAACGATAGTTATCATTCGTGATGTTTGGGATATTCAACCGGTTAAAGATCCATGATTCAATCAAAATACTTTCCTTACTATATAATCCAAAAGCAGTTTTATTAATTCTTTGTATAATTCTGTGCTCTACTTACCTTACAAACTTCACGAACGTCCCTCAATAACGGAAGTAGTGTCCCTGGTCCCCGGCTACAATTCAGGCCAACAACGGCGGCACCAGCATCTTCAAGTCGCTTGCAGGCTTCCGGAAATGGTACGTCATCCAGAGTAATGTCGGGAATGTAAGGTGTAAGTGTGATTACAGCTGGTACTCCTACAGTAAAGAGAAAACGGGTATGTATATTATAAGGGCCATGCTCTGTGAAAAGGGGGCTTAATGCATCTGCGAAAAGTATCGACCCAGGTCAGCCTGCGCAGTCCGCGCAGGCTGACCTGGGCCGAAACTTTTCGCTATCGGTCAATTTTCTGTATGTCAACGGACCAGTCTACCCCATGATTCAGTCAGTTGTTAAAAATGGCTATCAGGTATCCATAAATGATGGCTTGATTGTTACAATGCATTACAGAGATGTATTAAGCCCCCTATTTGCCAGAGCATTGCTCATATAAATTGATATCAAAACTGAAAAACGTGCGTTAGAAAAAGTCGTACCGTGCCAGTCACTGATTTTGCGCTTTTGCTAATTGAAAGCGTATAACAATTTGATGAATGGATTGGTTTATCTGTCTGCACAGGCAGGTTAAGAACAGGTTGTGGCTTTATGGGTCTTCTTTTTTTTTCAAAACACACAATAAGGGATACAAATTAGAGATATAATTTAGCTTATTTGTTGCATATTGCTGAGGGGAAAAATGTTGTGCTCCTCTTCTTACAGTAATTGATTGGAAATCATTGTGTCATCTAAAAAAGAATTACTGAATCCACGAGCCCTGTGTCAACGGTGTACTTTTGTAATGAAAACACCTTGCGCAAGCGCAAAGTATTCACCCTGCACACGCGAAAAGATTATCGAAGACATACAGAGAATATCTGTGTCTGATGAAGAAACCTTTCGATATGGTAAAGAAATTGAAGGATAGAAGAAATATGCCACAATGGCTAGTCCTTGCCTTTGCCGTGCTGTTGAATGACGTCCAGGGCGAGAAGCGCTTCACCCACGTAACTAAATGTCTCACCAATGATGTAATCACAACCTTCTTCTACGGCCCACTCCACTTGTTCCTGTATAATGGGTTAATACAACACTATAATCAACTAGAAGTTAGGCGCAATATGCAAATGAGCCACGCTCTGGGAAAAGGCGTCTTAATGCATTTCCGTGATGCATGATACTAAGCAAGCCATCACATACGAGTAATTGTGGATCCATGAAATCTACTGTGTATAACAAACGACTGAATCATGCGGTAGACTGGTCCTTTGACATACAGAAAATTGACCAATAGCAAAAAGTTTCGACTCAGGTCAGCCTGCGCGGACTGCGCAGGCTGACCGGGGTCGATACTTTCTGCAGATGCCTTAAGCCCCCTTTTCACAGAACATGGCTCAAAGAGAATGGAAACTTCGACGTCAAAAATGAACACCGAATTATTGCATTTTCCGGATCATCTCTAAAACTGGTCATTGTAGGCTAAGATTCAACGGCACTTTTTGTCTACACATTACGGAAAAGCAGCTTATATTTTCCGTAAATTGCGGAGAGTATGCAGGTATCTGGAGCAGAATTAAATTGGCCAGGTCCGCCAAGCATGACTATTTGCCGACTTCTGTCTTCATTTTCCGCACATGGTCGCCAGAACTGGCTATCTTTTACGGAATATGCCATGTGTAATCGGTCCAGTCTATGTGCCAAATATGTAGACTATATCTAGTTTTGAACTATATCTAGTTATTTGTTGTGTGCGTCTATCAAAGCAAAGGTGCATTTCCTCAAACAATTTTTCAAACGTCAACAACAATTGTGGCCAAACATGTAAAGATTTGTCGAAAGATCAGGACACGACTATCAGCCCTTTCGACAGATTAGTGTAGCTCCGTAGATAAAGGTCAAAGCACGAGTCGCATCCAATAGATACTGAATTCTGTACTGGTTATTGACTCGGGCACGCTGGGTCAAAATATGGCAGTACAAATCAGAACGAGATTGTATTTATCTACTTAAACCTTTCCCAGACAAGCCCTGGTTTTCACGTGTCTGCAGTACAAGTCTTTTGAAAACACTGTGGGAAAAGGAGAAATTGCTCGTAACGAGCAAATTTCTCCTTTTCCCACAGTGTTTTCTATCCTTTTTGAGACCTTTCTGCCATTTTCATCAAATTTAAAATAGTCGTCTGCAAACTCTTTTAATTTGGACCAGTCCAAATTTTGTCGTTTGGGAAAGGGTTAACCCGATGCACTTTTGGACGAACCCGGTATTTACCTCCACACGGGCCCTTGTAAATCAACCATTCTTCATTAAATTCTTGGTGTAACGCTTAAGAATTTTCTAAATCTAATTAAGAATAAGGACATAGTGGGAAAAGGAGAAAATGCTAGTTACCAGTATTTTCTCCTTTTCTCACAATGTTTTTTAAAAGGTCTCTTTCTCAGGGTCTCTAAAACCCGTAATTGTGTGGTAAAGGGTTAAAGTGTATATGACAGGATCTCCTATGTTAATTCCTGTTTTCGAACCCCTCGAAATGGACTATATTTGAATAACAGACCTAGCACAGAAAGATAAAAACTTATGAGTTCTGCATAGCCTGGGTTCCAGCCCGATCGTTTTTTTTCCTTTTTCCTTTTCTATATTCGGACCTTACTTTGTCATTTTTACAAAGTAAAGTCCGAATATAAAAAAAAGGAAAAAAATGATCGGACTGGATTGATTGATTTATTGATTTAATGGTGTTTTACGCCGCTTTCAACAATATTTAAGTCATAGCACGGCGACAGCTCACATATTCATGTATTTCCTGGGTTTCACCAGTACTAGGCTAGGGCTCTGAAGTGTCTTGCCCAAGGACACTCCCACGAAAAACCCAGTGGATCCAGTAAGGCTCGAACCCGGGGCCTCCAGGTTACGAGTCCTGCACTTTACCACTGAGCCACGCAGGACCCCTGATCGGACTGGAACCAGGGCTAAGCTTTGCAGAAACCATTGTGGGAAGTTGAGATCTTGATTCGTCTGCAGTTTCACCGGGTACCAAATAAGTCTAAAAGTCTTATACTGTAAATTTATATATTTGAGCCATGCTTAGTGAAAAGGGGGCTTAATGCATCTGTGAAGAGTATCGACCCAGGTCAGCCTGCGCAGTCAGCGCAGGCTGACCTGACCGAAACTTTTCGCCATCGCTGAATTTTCTGTATGTCAAAGGACCAGTCTACCTTCTGATACAGTCGGTCGTTAGACATAATGAATTTTATGGATCTCTAACTATGTGGTGTCTTGCTTGATATCATGGATCACGGAGATGCATTAAGCCCCCTATTGCCAGAGCACGGCTCACATTTTATTTTACATAACAGGAAAAGTTAAAAATTAACTCTTTTATCAGACAACAAACTTTCAGACCAATATAAAATGAAAGCTTTTACAGACAACAAAATGAAATGTGACTCAAAAATTGAAAATAGTTTTTGGAAGGGTAGAAAACATTGTCGGAAAAGAAGAAAACGCTGGTTACCAGCATTTTATACTTTTCCCACAATGTCTTCAAAAGCCTTTTTTTTTTTTTTTTTTAGCAGAGTCGTTAAAAGTCGGGATTGTGTGGTAAAGGGTTAACCTCTTCAACACAATCCCAAGTTTTAGCGAACCTGATGAAGAAAGGTTTTGAAAATATAATGAGAAAAGGAGAAAATGCTAGTAACCAGCATTTTCTCCTTTTCCCAAAATGTTTTCTTCCCTTCCAAAACAAATTTTCCCTATTTGAGTCCGATTTATTTTGTCGTCTGCCAATGCTTTCAATTTGGACAAGTCTAAAATTTTGTGGTCTTATAAAAGGTTACAGTCAGTCTGTTTTCTTCTATCTGTCCGTCTATCTTGTCCGAACAAACACCCTTACCTTAAACATTTCTCGTGCCTCGTTGTGTGACTGTTTATCTTCAGTACTGTAAAGTCCGGTGTTGCAAATATTTCCCGCCATCAGAGTTCCGGTCTCGTCTGCTACCTCACGTGCCAGACGAAGAGCTCCTCTGTTCAGTTTTTCCAGATCGTCCTCTCTGCCGATATGTCGCAGTTTTTCTCTGTGGCCATAGTACTATGACAGAAAAGTAGAAATGAGCAGGCTCTAGCAAAAAGGGGTTTTATGCATCTCTGTAATCCATTATATCAAGCAACTATCATATAATTATGGATCCATAAAATAATTTTGTCTCATTATCTCCCGCTAGATGGCATTCTACAAATACACATCTATCTAATTTGGGCCCCCTGGGTACAGAAGCGGAGTAATTTTTCAAAACAACAACTGTGACTTTGAATTTCAAATAAAATAAACGTTTACTCAATAAAACGCTACCTATATAGTGCCACTTATTCAGCTATGATCGGCTAACATGTAACCTATGCACCGACCATTTACCAGCCGATATAGCTCAGTAGGTAGAGCGTAGGACTTGTGAACACAATGTCCTACAGATTGTGGGTTCGTATCCCCGGCTGGCCAACTAAAAAATTACTAATAGTCTTTCGGATGAGACATTAAACCGAGGTCCCGTGTGACGGTGCTATACGCCGAGCACGTTAAAGAACCAGGCGAAGCTCTCAGTAGTTTCGACTTGTATCCTTGCACTATCCCCCGTAACAACTAACCGTCTTCTGGGGGCGTCGCTCAGATGGGCAACCGGTAGCGACGATAAATAAACGGAAATAACCAAACCGACCATTTATTAAAACAGCCCCTACATGCTTTGATAATAGGCTAATAGCTTCAATATAAGCCATACTTTTCCCAGGTATACGGGGGATGGGTGATGCGTCATAGCAGACAGGTCGAATCTTCGAAGAATATGACATGCGCAGACAACGAATTTTGTCTAACAACCGATTGAATCTTGAGGTAGAATGGTCCTGTGGTATGCAGAAAATTTACAAATAGAAAAGGGTTTCGACCCGCATGCAGCTGACCTGGGACGATAGTTTCTGCAGGTGCATTTAACCCCCTTTTCACTGAGCTCAAATTTTGGATTATAATCTATTAACTCCTTTCCAGACGACAATATTTTAGACTTGCCCAAAGAACATTTGCTGACGACAAATCAGTTGTGACTCAAAACATGGAACTGTCCTTCAAAGGGCAGAAACCACTGTGGGAAAAAGAGAAAATACTGGTTGCCAGCAAAGTTCTCCCTTTCATTTGCAGTTTTCATGGGTCTTCTTCCTTATGGTTGTCAAAACTGCACATTTTGTACAGTCTGGCTTTGATCTACATTGTCCGCAAAAGCGCCCGGGTCGTGCTTAGCAGCCTTAGGGGTAAGTAAGTGAGCCTAGTGATGACTATAAATAGAACTCACTGTGAATGCTTCAACAACGTCACTTCCTGCGTGAACGAATTCTCTGTGCATTGATGACACCATATCCGGGTGGTCGATCACCACTTCCGGTACAAATCCTCCACTCTTCAAGTAACCTCTCCTCTCAAACTCCCACATGTAGCCTTCAGCAATGATGATGTCTTCGCCATCTTTCAGGCGCTCAACTAAACCTTTAATGACAGGAAAGGCATTGCTTGGATTTAACTTGTACCCAGAAGACACAATCTTATACCTGTCCATAACTAGAGTATTTACAAATGGCAAATGAAATGAGCCATGCTCTATGAAAAGGGGGCTTTATGAATCTTCGAAAAGTGTCTACCCAGGTCAGCCTGCGCGAACTGCGCAGGCTGACCTGGTCCAAAACTTTTCGCCATTGGTCAGTTTTCTGTATGTCAAAGGACTAGTCTACCTTATGATACAGTCGGTTGTTAGACATGATTGATTTTATGGGTCCCTAATTATGTGATGACTTGCTTGGTATCATGGATCTCAGAGATAGGTAACGCAACTTCTAAGTGGCTAAACCAAATAGTTTAGTCAATCTGAAATTGTGTTATTTTCAAATTTAGAAAATTCTTGAGAATAAGACTGAGAATATTCTTAGGAATAGATCTAGACCTAGTTAGCTATCCTCTGCAACATATCAAAACAAATAGATCTACCTTTTACCTTTCTTTGACCGTTTCTTTTTGACTCCGTCGCAACTTAATAGTGAAAAAATCACACATGCAATTCTATTCATGCAAGTTTCTCAACGCATCCAAAATAAATCTACTCGAAAGCGTAGAGAATTTCAACCCTTGATCCTGCTGCAGGCGCCATATAATCTAGATCTAGATGTATTCTGGTGGAAATGTAGACTAAGATTAGGCTACATATAACATGCAGGCAGATGTCGATCAACACTTTCCGTTCCCTATGGATGATTTAGGCAAATAAATCCCATAAAATGCCAAAAAAAAAAAACATCGAAAATTGTTGACCAAGATTAGACAGTATGGAAGTACAGGGTTACTAGATTTAGTTGCAACGGTCATCAGCGCTTGCGAAACAAATTCAGAGTTTTAACTCGTTACATTTGAAGAAAAAATTTAGGCTTGTCCAAACTCAAAGTATTTGCATACGACGATTTCAGAGTCGTCTTTGAAAGGTTAGAAAACATTGGGTCATGTAAATATACCCGGATGCTATCGGTAGTAATACTAAGTATTATCAGCATAGATTACGTAACTGGTGACGTAGTAGACGCTGTGTTACTTTACGTTACGTCACCAGGTTCTGTATTCACCAATCATTCCTAAGAACGTTCTTAGTCTTATTGTTCTGAATTTTCTAAATTTGAAAGTTACACAACATCTGATTGGCTAAACCATTTGGTTTAGCCAATCAGAAGTTGTGTTACTTTCATATTAAGAAAATTCTGGAGAATAAGACAAAGAATATTCTCAAGAACGGTTGGTGAATATGGACCCGGGTTTGGCAGGGGGGGGGGTAATTAATATAAGCCATGCTCTGACAAAAGGGGGCTTAATGCATCTCTGTCATGCGTTATACCAAGCAAGTCATCACATAGCCTACTTGTAGATCCATGAAACCATTTTGTCTAACAACCAACTGTATCATGCAGTACACTAGTCCTTTGACACACGGAAACTACACAAATAGCCAAAACTTTAGGCCCAGGTCAGCCTGCGAGGACTGACCTGGCTGGATACGTTTCGCACATGCATTAAGCCTCCTTTTCACAGAGCATAGCACATATGTTTGCAAACAAATATTGGCTCATTTAAGCGTCCTTCACACTGATCATGTTGTGAAACATCGTGACAAGTTGAGGTGTCGCCCATAGTGAGCGATATAAAGACCTATGAAACCTGCTTTAAAAACTTTGCAAGTCTTCATATTATTGTTCTTATTGTCTTTGTTCTTATTCCTGTTGTCATTGTTGTTGTTGTTCTCCTTCTTTTTCTACTACTCCCTTGTTGTTTAAAACTATCCTGACGACAAATATAATTTTGTGTGTGTGCCTGGTGTTAGGTAACTTAGATCTAGATTTTTGTTTTTGTTATTTCGGAATTCGGTATCATGAACCTTTCATGTCAGGGCAACCATGTGCGGCAAATTAGCTGGAAGGGTCCGTATATTTACAAACTATTTGAGCCATGCTCTGTGAAAGGGGGCTTAATGCATCTACGAAAAGTATCGACCCAGGTCAGCCTGCGCAGTCCGCGCAGGCTGACCTGGGTCGAAACTTTTCGTCATAGGCCAATTTTCTGTATGTCCAGGGACCAGTCTACCTCATGATTAAGTCAGTTGTCAAAAAGTGGATATTATGGATCTATGACAGTGTGATGGCTTGATAGGTATAATGCATCACAGAGTTGCATTAAGCCCTCTTTTGCCAGAACATGCTCACTTTTAATTGCATTCTTTGTCAATTTGTCAAATTCTTTCTGAATTTCAAAGTAACGCAATATCTGATTGGCTAAACAAAATGGTTCAAACCTAGATACTAGTATCTAAAAATAAATTTAAAAATGCTATTTAGAATGGTTGGTCTATAAGGGTATAGGGGCTCGGCTAACAAAGTACAGTTAGGTTATTGTTGCCATTTCTCAGCGACCAATGGATCTATATAAACATAAGCTGGTATACATGCAACTATAACAGCATACGTGTGCATGCTTTCTTGCCTAAACAGTCACAATTACAGTTTTGAATATTATTCCAGTGAAGTATCGGTGCACTCGTCACAACTCGACCGATTCCGTAGCGATATCTAACTTCAGCGTGCTGTCAGTCACATTATCTTTAACATGGCGGCGCCCATGAAAGTCGATTTACGACGACATCATCCACCACGATGAAGTTATTCAATCTGTCGGTGAAAACTGTCAACGGAAGCGACATACAACGTGAATCACTGAATGAACGGTTTGTCAACGGAGATGTATGTAGAAAGATTTCGATAGAAAATTGTGGCTCGTGCTTTCTTTTTTTGTAGGTGGAGCCTTACAATTTAAGAACGGCAGAGCGGTGTATTTGTAGAGAGAAGTGTACCGTGTAGGTACATATCACCCACCGTAATACAGCCGAGCTGACTCTATTTATATGGATTCAGAGAGTTAGAAGAAAGGTGCATTTTGGTAATGATAAATCTGAGAAGCTGTATTTCCGCACCGAAGATCGACGATTCAAGAAGCTTAAATCAACAAAAAGTACATCTACATTTCTTGACAGATTTGTCTTTGGTCAGAAGCATGCGGATTTAAACCATGCACTCGAATTTTAGGCGCGTGGCCAGTCGGAGGCCCGTAATATGCGCCCGATTATATTAATTAATAGATTAATCCACACAATTTTCTATTCTAGTTTCCGGTACTTAGATCTATATAAACAGATTTCAGAAAACTGATCGGCAGTTAAAGAGAAATAAATGCTGTCGGTATGAATTTCATTGGCCCTCCTGATTCGAACTCTAGACCGCAGGATTACTATTTCGACGCGTAACCTTTAGCAACCCTCGCTCGTCTCATCTCGTACAATAATTCAGCGCTTAACCCTTTACCACATGACGAAATTTCAGGTTAGTCCAATGTGTAAAAAGAAGCAAACTTACTTTTTTTTTTCAACGGGATTTTATTATGTTTACATTAGTAAGGGAGTTAAGCCACTCGTCACAACTCCGCCGATTCCGTACCTACATCTAACCTCGTCTGTATAAAGGCGGCTTCCATTTTGAACTACCAATCACATGATCTTAAACATGGCGGCGCCCCTGTAGATCGCTTAGCAACGACATGAACAACCACAGTGAAGTTATTCACTTCTGTCGATCTGTCGATGAAAGCTCCTAATGGAATTGATGAACAACGCTAAAAATTGAATGTACAAACTGTTTGCCGACTGAAATATTCTTAGAAAGATAACGACAGAAAATTTACTCATGTTTTCTTTTTTAAGGGGAGCCTTACAATTTCAATAACGGTAAAGGGGCGTGCTTCCGGAGATGTGCGAAATGTACCGTGTAGGTGCATATCAAGCTACGTGATACAGCCGAGGGATTTGATCACCGGATAACCCGAGGTATGCCGCATGGGAGTTAAGCAAGAGGGTTAAAAGTAGTTCCGTCAAGAAAAAGTTATAAAGTTCACTGGTGGAGTATGAAATTAACCGTTGATCTTATAAGGTCATTATTTACTGTTAGATTTCTATAAACCACTGAAAAGCATAAAAGAACTCAGCCATGCTCTGGCAAAAGGAGGCTTAATGCATGCCCTCGTGATGCATGATACAAAGCAAGTCATCACGTGATCATGGATCCATAAAATCCATTTTGTCTAACAACTGACTGAATCATGAGGTAGAATGGTCCTATGACATATTGAAAATTGACCAATAGCGAAAAGTTTCGGCCCAGGTCAGCCTGCGCGGACTGCGCAGGCTGACATGGGTCCATACTTTTCGCAGATGCATTAGTTCCCCTTTTCACAGACCACGGCTAAATTATGTTTTGCGCCGTTTTCAAATTAATTGCAATCATATCAGTGAAATAGCTCCTTTATTCATGTATGTCCTTGGTTTCACTGTTACAAGGCTAGAGCTCCAGAGTGCCTTACCCAAGGACGCTCTCACGTAAGACGCATTGTCTAAAGTTTGGATCGAACCCGGGGCCTCCAGAGTAAAAATCTTACACCTACACGACTGAGCAACTTAGAACCCTTAAGCACTCGTTTAACGCTTAAAGCACCTTTCACAAGTATAAACTGATTTGCAGCCAGTGTAGATAAAAGATCAGACTGCACAGAACGTGATCTTGATCTACGCTGTCGTCTGTGCCGAGACTTTCTGAACAAAACCATAAAATTGCAATTTCTGGGATCTTATTTCCAGACTGAAACTCCGTTGGGTTTATTGGGAGCCCTGAGCTTTAACACACACAGTTTATCAAAACGGTTCGGGTACTCAATGTTGTTCTCTACAATAAATTTTGTTTCCTATCATAATGACTCTGCCTTTATGCGGGATTAGTATTCACCAACCATTCTTAATTTTGTTCTAAGTCTCATTCTAGATTTAGAAAATAACGCAGCTTCTGATTGGCTGAACCAAAGTTGTGTTACTTTCAAATTTAGAAAATTCTAGCTCCTGATGCTAAGATAGCTATTATTCACGCTTGATAAAACCCAATATGCCTGTCCCATCTCTCTCTCTCTCTCTCTCTCTCTCTCTCTCAGCAAAATAAGTTCCGCATGTTATAGTGTGTTATTCTGTAAATAGACCGTCATTCTACTAAGACAAAACATAAAATACATACACCTTAATAAGATAAACAAAAGGCGGTGGACTTCAAAAAGAATTCCACAAAGATAATTAACTATTACTAATAAATAATTGTACAGTATTTTTTTTTACCTTTTACTTTCCCGTGGCCGTTGGACAGAGATCCCATCCTGAAGTTTGTTTGTAATGTGACTCTTGTTAGCGCAGAAATCATTTACTTATACCTATATTACCTATCTTACGTGCAATGAGGGGCGTTCAAAAAGTTCAATAGTATAACAACCGAGTATCATAGTAAAATTTTAAAAGATCGTCATCAAAAAGGCCAAGAAACCGGTCCAAATTATGTGCTTTTATAAATCAACGATACTTTAACCCTTTGCCACACAATCCCGACTTTTAACGACCCTGAGGAAGAAGCCTTTTGAAAACATTGTGGGAAAGGAGAAAATGCTGGTAACCAGCATTTTCTCCTTTTCCCACAATGTTTTCTACCCTATCAAAGACAGAAATCATCGTTTGGGCTACATTTGATTTGTCGTCTGCAAATGCTTTCAATTTGGTCCTGTGCAAAATTTTGTCGTTTGGTAAAGGGCTAAACTCGCCCACGCCTTTGCCATTCAGATGGATACATTGTGGGCTTAGAACTATAAGAGACAACGTTTTAAACGTCAATTAACGTCAGACAACGTTACAAAGTATACTCATTTTCCCATGAAGCTCCTGAGACCCGGTAGCGCAGTCGGTGGCGTGCAGGACCTGAGAATAGGGGATCACTGGTTCGAATCTCCAGTTTGGCCAATTTCTTTCCGATGATTGATGACAGTCATTGCAACACGATTCATCCGTCTCTGACCGCTAGTAATTGTTTCGACGATAGTTATGTGGGGAAGTGACCAGTGGCTTGGAAAGAATATTGTGCAAAGTATTAGTAAATGAAACCCTGGGAAAGCCTGGATATGTGCACTGGCCACCGCAATATAACTTAAATAATGTTGAAAATCGCGTTTAACACAATACAATCGATCATTCCCATGAAACTTCCAGACATCTGAACGAAACATATACTTTCCTCTCATAACATAACTTCTGATTCACAGTACTTGCGTTAGTTTTTGGTAGGTTCAAGACGTGTTGGTGTGTTAATCGGTTGGTATATTGACTCAGTGCTGTAGATAACTCTTTTTGTACGCAGAAAAAAAAATTCTCTGTGCAGAAGACTACTTATTTAAAGAAAGCTCTATACCAAAATGGAGAAATAACTTGACACGAGTTATTATTCCTATTTTTCGAATAAACGATTTACGTTTATTCCTGTATTTCACCATAATCTATGTGAATAATCCCTATTGTGCGAGGGCGTTTCATAATGTTTCCTACGACTGCGGACTGTGTATGGGTCGTAGACTTTAAATGTAATCCCACTTGAAAAATTTAACAGTAAGCACTTCTGCTGCGCTCTGTTAAGAGAAAAATGGATGGTCCCAGGTCTAAAATGTATTCCCTGTTGTTGATTTGTGATTTCTGTGGAATCTGGGTGCATACTTTTTTCATTCATCTGGGAACTATTTTTTATGCCTGTGACAACATAAAGGAACGCGGTCTACTACCAGGAA
The DNA here is from genome assembly GCA_945859785.2 of Tridacna gigas. NCBI lineage: Eukaryota > Metazoa > Mollusca > Bivalvia > Cardiida > Cardiidae > Tridacna > Tridacna gigas. The sequence goes on along the minus strand of OX244031.2, from coordinate 6,739,143 downwards.
GGGCCTTTTTTTCGATGTGGTTTTTAACTCTTTACCAAACGACAAATTTTTAGACTAGTCCAAATTGAAAGCATTCTGCAGACACTAAATGTAACTAAAAAATTGAAATTTGTTTTCGGAAGGCTAGAAAACATTGTGGAAAAAGGAGAAAATACTGGTTACCAACATTTTCTACTTTTCCAACAATGTTTTCATAAGGCTTCTTTCTCAGGGTCGTTAACCCTTAAGCTGCTAATCGCGGCCCACTGACCTTTTGCGGACAGTGTAGATCAAGATCAGACTGCACGGAACGTGCAGTCTGATCTTGGATCTAAACTGTCCGATTAGGAGAGATTTCCCCAACCCCCTTAAACTTTGAAATACCAACATAATGGTTTTTACCATCGGCTTGAAAGTTTCATCTAAGTTAGATAGCAGGATAAGAGTTAATAATCGTGATTGTGTGGCACAGAGCTTTAAAGTTAGTTGTGTTAGAACTGATATAGCAAAAAACGTTATCAGTCGAGGTGCCATTTATTTAGCTTCTCGTGTAGGCTACTGGACATATATTTGATGGAAACAAGCAGCAATGCTCTTGGTTTGCCAAAAAAGGTACAACAGATGGACAAAGGTGGTCATTTTTCAGACTGTTTTCAATGTAAAAAAAAAAAAAACAGTGATGTGATACCACAGCTGTCGGAAGATTTGCAATATATGTGAAGAAGGATCATTGATTTCTCGCGAACACACACCTATGAGGGGTGGGGGCAGGGGATGGTTATTTCCTCTAAATACGAGGATATTGCATTGAAAGATCAAACTAGTTTAGTCGCCCCACCCATGCTCGATTGACCGAATTTTTCTGTATATACCACGTGTATAGTTGCTGAAGATCTATGGATATTCTGAAATTCTCCAACTTTTCGGAAATTTCCTTTCCCTGCCGGTACAAAAACAGGAGCGTTTGCTGACGACATAGAACTAGATCAGACTGCACAGAATATGCAGTGTGGTCTTTGATCAGTACCATCAGCCTTCTAAGTCAAGCGTAGAAGATCTGTATTTATAGGTTTCACTAGATTTTGTTTTCAGCCAATTGAAAGAGGTAGGGTTTACGTATTTGGTGCAAAAAGTGTAAACTCAGTATTATTTTGCCAATATATGACTTAGCCCTTTACCACACACTCGCGAGTTTGAACGACCCTGAGGTAGAAGCCTTTTGAAAACATTAGGAAAAGGAGAAAATGCTGGTAAACAGCATTTTTTTCTTTTCCCACAATGTTTTCCAATCTATCAATTACTAATCCATCATTTGAGCCATGTTTGAACTGTCGTCTGCAAATGCTTTCATTTTATTAACCCTTTCCCAAACAAGCCCTGCTTTTCACGTGTCTGTTGAAACATTGTGGGAAAAGGAGAAATTGCCCGTAACGAGCAATTTCTCCTATTCCCACAGTGTTTTCTACCCTTTTCGAGAACTTTCTGCCATTTTCATCAAATTTAAAATTGTCGTCTGCAAACTCTTTCAATTTGGACTAGTCCAAAATTTGTCGTTTGGGAAAGGATTCAGTCTACATATTTGTCGTCTGATAAAGACTTAAATACTGTGAAAGAGGCATTAAACAAAATGCAGAGAAAAGCAGTTACCCTGCAAGCAAATTTAGAGCAACAACAATCTAATTTCGGTAACAGAAATCAAAATCAAAGTTTTGAAAGCACTTGTGTGGCATTTGCCAATGGAGCCATTGTGTGGATATATAGCTAAAAAAAAAAATCGAAATGTTATTCAATATTCGCTTGAAGGTAAATTATTTTGATCTGTAAATATTCATGCACAATCCAATTTAGACTAGCATGCAATCATGTTGGACGAACAAGCCTAGGGACGAACAAGTTCTTGGCGAACTGATTTTGGGATGAACAAGCCCAGGAGACAAAGATTGTGTGTATCATTGCGTCAGTAGTAGCCTATGAGTGGATAAATCTATTTTCAATTAAAAAAGAAATATTTCCACCATCGATGGCCGAATTCAGTTTATTTTAATACACCATCTTCACTTTTAAACCTGAGTGTTATCGAAACATTTATTTGTCTGAGAAAAGTTGAGTTTAATAGGGTTTACTTCCTTCGGTTTTGCACAAAATAAAATCGAAGTCAGGGTGGCGTTGTCTTCGACAAATGCCACAATAACGTATTGAACTCACAGTGGCGTTGTCTTCGACAAATGCCACAACTAGTAACCAACATTTTCTCCATTCCCCCATTCTTTTCTATCCCATCAAAGGCAGAAATCATCATTTCAGCTAAATTTATTTTGTCGTCTTCAAATGCTTTCCAAATTTTCGTAGTTTGGAAAAATAGTTATTTTTTCCTTTTATTTTCTTGTCCGGGCCTGTAGGACAGTTGCAGATTAGAGCTTATCTGCCCTGAGTGTATAATCAAACACTTACGGCATTGAACAATATCTATCAGAATTTTATTTGTAATGTCAAAAACAAGATAGTGTTCTAAACATTACTCTGCACATGTCAGTGACAAATTGGCGTCAAACATTTTCGGCCTTGAACAATATTTATCAGAATTTCATAAATGATGTCAAAAACAAAACAGTGCTCTACACATTACGGTCAACATGTCTGTGACAAACTGATCTAGTTAAAAGCCGTGCGCGTGACTTTTTTTTTTTCTTTCCTCGAAATTTCTTTTGGCCTTGGATTAACTTGAACTTAACAAACTTTTCAAATTTAGGGACCTTTTCCAAAAGCTTGCATCGGTCAGCATTTTGATATGAGTCTTGTTCTGTGAAAAGGGGGCTTAATGCATCTGCGAAGAGTGTCGATCCAGGTCAGCCGGTGTAGTCAGAGCAGGCTGACCCGGGCAGAAACTCTTCGCTATAGGTCAATTTTCTGTATGTCGAAGGACCAGTTTACTTCATGATTAAGTCAATTATTAAAAAAAGTGACTTTTATGGATCCATAATCATGTGATGACTTGTTTGGTATCATGCATTACGGAGATGCATTAAGCCCCCTATTGCCATGCGTGAGTCATATATTTTGTGAAATGTCTTCAAGAGTCTTCTTCCCAAGAATCTTAAAAACGCAGAGTTGCTTGATAAAGGATAAACACATAACAATCATTTCTCCATTAATTATCGCCGAGCTCCAGGCCTGTATTTACCAACCATTCTTAGTTTCATTCTTAGTCTTATTCCAGATTTTGAAAGTAACACAACTTCTGATTGGCTAAACCGAACGGTTTAGCCAAACAGAAGTTGTGTTACTTTCATATTTAGAAATTTCTTGAGGTAAAGACCAAGAATGCTATTAAGAATTGGTTGGTGAATACCGACCCTTTTTAGCGGATTTGTATAGCAAATCCGCTTACTGTGATCGTTCTGACCTGGAGCAAATACATCACGCGTAATGCGCGCTCACACTGTACTGTGATATTCGTTTGACCTGAACCAAATATACTCATGCTACTTTCAGTTTTAGCTAGTATATTCAACCTCGCTTTTGTCACTACCGTACATACTGTCCTACAAGTGTATACCTATAGACCGAAATCGAGTACCAGCAAAAAACTGCGTAAGATTGACGGAACAAATTACCAATCCTTTAATAGTAACAGAATGACAGTTTCTGTGCAACCCGCTCGGAAGAACAATTTTGACTTCCGCTGCCCTTGCCAACTCCATTTTGAAATGATTGCATATGTGTTGCATGTGATGTTATTTTTGAGTCGCCTGGTTGCGTAGCAACCAGGCTCTCATTGTTATCATCTTGATCCATGGGGTGACGTAAGCATACCTCCGGCCTTGTACTGCCTCCTGTCCCAGTTCCGGTTTGCGAGACGTAACCTAGTTCCGTAATTATTCGGTGAACAAGCAAGTTTTTTTTTTTTTTCCGTTGTAAAATTATAACTCGGAAATGGTGCATTTTGTGATCATGAATATGTCTTTAAAGACTGAACTATTTCAACAGTTCGAAACAACCATTTCGTCCACTTGCATATACGATAACCAATCGTTTACACAAGCATCAAGTATAATTTGCATATATTATAACAGTTTCCGGATACGCCTAAAATGAAATACTCTACGACTGAAATCGTCTTTTCTACGACACGCTTCTATTTGTGGAAGAATTGTTAGCTTAGAACTACACAACTTTTTATTCTAGACTTTACATTATTTCCTTGCACTCGCATATTTTGGCTGAACCAAAACACTGTGGTAAATGCCGTATGTAACGTGCACGGAACCTTGGCTGCACTAAATCACCGCTCAGCAGGTGCTTCTTAAGATGGAATGTATAGTTGAACAACGATACTATGCCACTTGTTAAGGATTATACGAAATGTCTTTTTCGATTGAAATGAATGGCAAAAAAATCTTACAAACAGTTATCTAAATTCTTGAATAAACATATGCAATAGCTCCAAAATTTATAATAACCGTTCAATGTTGTTTGTTTAGATTTTGTGTGTGTATATAAGTGACATAAAATCGACGTTTAAGTATAGCTGTGGGACAAATATAGATATTGTGATCACGTGATCATGATGTCATGTGTACTGGCCAGAGGTTCTTCATAAATTTACATATTTATGAATCAATCGCCGTTATTTGCGTTGTCCCTCATCGGCTTTTGATTTTGTGTGGATTCGGAATTTAAGTGGAAATTGCGTAGTTCTTACAATCACCAATCTGAGGGCTTGACTCTTCACTCCACCGGAATTCAAATACCCCAAAATAGATCTGCAGTAACCCACACAAATTACAGCTTTATCGCAGTGTTTGTAAAAGGTGGACATAACGTCACGTAGGTTGTGAATCGCGAATATTTAGTTTATATACCATTGCAATATATAGATCTACAGCTTTTAACTGGTGTGGACGCAGTTCTAAATCCTACTAATTAGTGATTGTGGCGGTCCAACATCACGTCCAGGCCCCGTGCTTATAAAACTTGTTTGAGCTCAATCTCATGCTCAGGGAGCACATTCTTGCTCGTCTTCAGGAGTCTGACTCATAGTTTTGTGCAGAACGACAGCAGGACAGTGTATCCGAAGAAAAGAGGTGTTGATTAAATGTTTTGCTAACAGATTTAAAATATCGCTTTCCCCATCCGAATCGTAGCTGGGAGGACAATACATGAGATCTTCCAGATAATATGCTGGTAATAATCGATGTTAAAAATCGATGGTGTTCTATTTTTAAACGGAAATTGATTGGTTGCCACGTAAACACTACGTTTTAAGGTTGGTTGCTACCTCTGTAGTCATTACATTTTAAGGTAGGGGGCTACTAATTTCAAGAAAATACCACCGAAGCTAGTGTTTGAGTTGATTTCGTTATTAAAACTGCTAAAACTACGATAATTTTCCCCCCAAATCACTTTTTTGTTAACTGTTCAGGGTAAGAATTCAATTTATTTTTGTTTGCAGGATCCGGCAAACTAGCTGGATCGACACTAGCTAGCATCAGCTGTCAAAGCCTCCATGTTTGTCAATGTTCAGCATCCGAATATGTAATTTTTAGGTTCAAGATAATTCGACCCAATGGGTAAATGACAACGAAGTTCGGTCAAAAGGAAGTGGAGGGTTGATTGATTTAAAGTGTAGATAATGGAAAGAGATGCTGCAGAATGGCATTTATCACACCTTTACATGGCTTTCATATCAAACACCAGTCTCCAATCATTGGAGCGAAACCCAATCAATGACAACAGCATCAGTGTCAAACCTTCTTAAGGATGTGTGTGGGGAGGTAGGGGTGGGGGTCTTGGGCACATTAAGAAATAATGATAATAAAGTACTAAAAATATACTTAACTTCTATAGTTATATAACTCGCTGTTTCATGGAAACCTCCAAATCATTTACTGCATGGAAACCTCCAAATCATTTACTGTATAGATAATTTATACCGAACTTGCCATTTTCCGAACCTGTAGTACCATAAATCATGACAAGCATAATCATAATTAAGAAAAGTAATTGGGCCGAATCGTCTCATTTTCGGGGCCGAACTCTCAGAATTTTTGGGTCGAGTCTTCTCTAAAAACGTGGTTGGCCATGGGCTGAATCTTCTTATAGCCGAATCTTCTAGTATAGTTTATTTTCAGATGTTGGGTCGCTTACGTTCGTGAACGAATTTTAGTGCATACTGTGCTCAGATGAAAACGTTCTAAATGTTTATTAGCATCATCTGAGTTCAAAACTCCCGTGATCAAAACCCAGGCCGTTGACTACGGTTTTGTGCTAAGCATGAGATCGTTCTCAATATTTTTTTTAAATGCACGGGGCCAAGAAGTGACAAGAAGGGTTGCACAGTGACTAGTTATTGCTAAAATTGATGTGCCTGAAAATACATGTAGCCATATGGTAATGGGTTACAGGGTAACGCATTTAAAAAGTTAAAAGATATTAATTAGCGGTTGCAAGCTTCGTGATTTCAAACAGGCCTGAGAAGGGGGGACGCAGAATAAATATGTCAACATTTTTTATCATTCTCAAAATTGTAGTTATTCATTCCAGTATGTCAAAACCATGAAGTAGACCAGCGTAGTCAGCTACGCTGATGAAAGTTATGGGCACTGTATAGTACTGTCTCACTGTATAGTAGAGTCTCCAGTCCAACGGACATCAAACTTGGTTGAAATGTTTATTTTGATGAAATACTGCACATGTTGGAAATTTGTTGCCTCTGGTGAAAATGTGGCTCACTAGGCCAGACATAAGAGAAGGGTTGCGTGGGCCTCAGAGGCCGATGGTCAGGTTATTGGGCCATATTGTTTGGCTTGTGCTGTAGCAGCGACATTGCTAGTCATTGCTGTATTTACAATGACAGTTTATAGCACTTGAATTAAAAAAAACCTACGTAGCAGGGAAGAAAAAGTTAAAAAAAAAAGTTTTCTAAGGCATCTTTAAAAACGCTATAAAAGAATTTTGAATATGTGGACAATTTTTCCAAAATTCAATTTAGGGACAATTTCTACACGGGAAGATTTCTCATGCAGCCACCCAGAGGCCTTAGTTTTTCCCAGATTCTTTTGAGGCATTAAGCTAAGGAAGAACTGCAAATAACGATAGAACTTCATCAGTTATTTTATCTTGACGATACCTTTTGATAATCTTTTCTTTTTTAATTGAAGTCACCAGGGTAAAAGACTAGGTCACTTTGGACTTTTCAAAGCTATTACTGATACATAAAGCACAATTCTCTTTACATATTTCTTTTTCGTGTGAAGTTTGATATTTTTGTTTGTAATGTTAGGATGACAAATTCAGAACCTATGCTTGCATATACAATTTTTTTGCGGTCAGGTTAGTTGGTATTTTGAATATTGTTAATAGATTTTTGTTTTGAAATTCAAAAAAGGGTGATGTAAAGCAGATGAGATTACACACCATCACACACCAGGCGACTCTCAGGGCTATCAGTCCTTTGATTTATTGTTTTATTACAATACAGTACAGATTTATGCTACTCCACAAATCCGCTCTCCAGGACTTTGAGTCCTTTGATTATTTAATTAGAAAAGCATAGGTCTAACACATCAGGGGGGTGCGAGTTGGAACCCCAGCTCGACCAAAACATGAAAGAGGTGGTATTCAATTTTTCTCTCAGTGTCAAAAAATTAATTCGTCTTTATTTCTCTTGAAAGGAAGCGGGTGTCTTGGAAAGGATGGTTTGAGTAGAACTGCCTGAGAAAAAATTCACGAACGCCTTGACATAACTAAAATGCACCAAACAATAAGAAAATTTTGAAGAAAATAATTGTTATCGCCAGCATGTGTTTTGTGCTACTCAAGGTGATTTAGGACAAAAATATGTGCTCAGTACTGTCAGCACTTTGATTGTTTCCTCCTGTTTTTGCGTCTGTTTGGTTTCAAAAAACCACGACGAGTGATAAAAAAAAATTAACCAAGAATCACTAGCTTGTATTAAAGATGCAGTGTAAAACCCTGTCTCTGTCCAGTATTTATTTTTCTGTCATTTGAGAGAAAAACGAAAACGGTCAAAATACGTGTCCTTGACCGTTTCTTCCCCTAATATTTGAAGACAACTTCTTTTGACGGGTTAAAAAACAATCCACTGTCTCTCCTGGGCATTTCTAAACAAGCGGACGACAAAGATAAAAGATCAGATTGCACGTTCTATGCAGTCTGATCTTGATCTTTGCTATCCGCAAAACCCCAGTTTTTGCTTATCACACTTACAGTATTAAGCACATAATGTACCTCGGAGATCAATGGATGGAAAGCGGGCATTAAAATATCTAAAAAAGAACACGACCGCGAAATGATTTCGAGTTAAATTAAAAATGCGATAAAACACCGACCTTGACCCGTTACTTCCTCCAGTCTGTGAAAAGGAGACTTCATGCATCTGCAAAAAGTGTCGACTCATGTCAGCCTGCGCGGACTGCGCAGGCTGAAATGAGTCGAAACTTTTTGCTATTTATAAATTTTCTGCCTGTCCAGGGATCATTCTAAGTCCAGATTCAGTCAATTGTTAGACAAAATCGATTTAACCCTTTCCCAAACGACAAATTTTGGACTGGTCCAAATTGAAAGAGTATGCAGACGACAATATTAAATTTGGTGAAAATGGCAGAAAGTTCTCAAAACGGGTAGAAAACACTGTGGGAAAAGGAGAAATTGCTCGTTACGAGCAATTTCTCCTTTTCCCACAGTGTTTTCAAAAGACTTGTACTGCAGACATGTGAAAACCAGGGCTTGTTTGGGAAAGGGTTAATTAGATTCATAATTATGAAATAACTTGCTTTGTACAATGACACAACGGAAATGTATCGAACCCCTGTTTCCACAGAACATGACTCTTGTTATATCTTTTTACAGTAGGCGACAGTGACCAAAACTTTCTGATTAAAAAAAAAATCGTGTTCACTCTGAACAGTTTGAACCGTCCCTGACCGACTGATTGAAAAACTAGACACATCGTCCAGTCATGTACGTTGTTTACGGAATTACATGTATTTAGATGACATTTAGTTCAACTATCGGTCACTGCAATCCAGTTTTGTCTGGATAAAGCAAGGTTGTTCTGCATTTCTTATCGCAGTATTTTGAGTGGCCTTCGATTGCAAATGGTGTCCTACGTGTTTACGACTTTGTTCTGATAGTAAAATGTTAACCCCTGCTCTGCTAAATAAATTTAAATGAAAATCGATTTTCCAGTCCTTTAGCAAAAAAATCCAAAATATTGTGAGTTCAAAGTTTTATTCATCGGAAAAATCTCAATTTATCGGACAGTGTATATCAACGATCAGACTGCACGTTCTGTGCGGTCTGATCTTGATCTACGTTGTCCCTAACTGCGCCTTAAGTCTCGTATAGCAGACTGCAATTTCAAATCTCTGTTTGCCGGAAAAAATCTCAACGTATCGGACAGATTATATCAAAGACCAGACTACACGTTCTATGCTCGTATAGCAGACTGCAATTTCAAATATCTGTTTGCCGGAAAAAATCTCAACGTATCGCACAGAAATATCAAAGACCAGACTACACGTTCTATGCTGTCTGATCTTGATCTACGCTGTCTACAAAAGTGCTTTAAGTCACACTTAGCTGCCGTAGAGTTAAGAGGCTTATGACTGCAAATTTTGTCAAGTGTTTACTTTGCAGTGATAGTAGAACGTTAACCTTTCATGTTATTCAATCAATCCGATGTCCTTTCGTGTGCAGCAGGTTATTTGTTCTTTCGCTCATTTATCCGTAGGCATATAAGCGCGACTCGGGGCGATTTTGCGGACAGTGTAAATCAAGATCAAAACGTGCGGTCTGATCTTAATCTACATCGTCCGAAAGGGCAATTTCCCCCGTGAGATCAACTTTGAAATCGCAATATGTTGATTTTTTTACTATTGATTGGAAATTTTCGTTTCATTAATTTTAGCAGTTTAAAGGTTACCTTTATCATTACCTTTAAGATAATGCACTTGTATATTTCGCCCTGTTCTTCTATCTTTGTTCTTTTACTCATTACCTCCGGACACAAAATTTTACTGTCACCGTAAATACATGTAAAGTGACGCGCGAATTAGATCCGTAAAATAAACCGCATCCTATTGACTAGGAGTGTAACCCTTATCCTGCTGAATAGATTAAATAAAACTTTCAAGCCGATAGTAAATACCCAAATTTTCCTATTTCAAAGGTATTTTTGGAGGAAAGATGTCTCCTTATCGGACAGAGTAGATCCAAGATCAGACTGCACTTTCTGTGCTGCCTGATCTTGATCTATGCTGTCCACAAAAGGTCAGTGAGTCGCGGTTACCAGCCTAAGGGTTAAATCTTCCCAAATGAAAACAGTGGTGTGGCATAATCCTGATTTGGCTCGATAGAGCTGAAAAAAAAAACAAAGGATCTCAAAATAGATCTATCGGTCTTTGTCTGAAATTAAAGCGGCCTTTTTCGAACCCGAGACCTCCAGCTTACGAATCCTCTACTCCACCATTGAACCATGCAGGACCCCCATTAACTCTTTACCGAACAACAAATTTTTACACTGGTTCCAATTGAGAGCAATTGCATTCCACAAAATAAACGCGAATCAAAAATTAAAAGCTGTTTTTGAATGGTAAAAAACTGCGCGGAAAAGAAGATGCTGGTTATCAGCATTTTCTCTTATTCCCACAATGTTTTCAAAAGCCTTCTTTAGGGTCGTTAAAACTCGGGACTGTTGGGTAAAGGCTAAAGTGAACAAGCGACTGGGAAAAAATATCTGTGCAGGGTTTATTTTGCGTTAGAAAGTAGTTCCGTAATCGCATGTCCGACCGAGATTGCGGAAAGTCAATTTGTAGAACAAACATCGGGACAACTTCAAAGATAAACATCAAACTTGTGCCCATACACGTGGCGATCTATTTTGTAAAAAAAAATGTAAACAAACCCGAACTATGACAGAGGTGATGATGCAATACGATAAAACCTCGATTTCGATTTCAGACTTGAAATAATTCGAACATATCGGTTAACCAATTCCCACCTGAAGTCGACTCTCTTCCGCCTTCCAGCAGATTTTTTTAATATATATTCTCCGATCGACAATTTGTCTTTGATCACACTGTTTTTACATGCATTTGCGTACTGTAGCTCATTTCACTTCTTTCCCTCTATATTTTAAACTCTTACTCCTTTTCCCAAATGTTTTCAAAAGCTTTCCCCAGTGTCGTTAAAAGTCGGAATTACCTGGTCGATGATGAACCATTGGCTCTATAGGGTCCGCAAAATGCGAAATGAGACATTCGGACATTTGCGTAAAGTGTCGTCCCGGATTAGCCTGCGCAGTCCGCGCAGGCTAATCCGGGACGGCACTTTACGACTACATAAGATTTTTTCATACAGTAGACTTTCGTGAGACAGAAAATCACACAAAAACGGGAAGTGTCGTCTCGGATTAGTCACAGAGTGCACAGGCTGATCTGGGACGACACACTTTTACGCATATGTCCGAAGACCCGTTTTCTTGTGTTGCACGCCTATATTTAGAATTGTTGGTTAATACCAATCAGTTGTTTAATTGTTTGAAAGGTATTTTACGCCGCTTTCAACCTTATATTAGTCTTTTTATTGCGACAGCTCAAATGCACGTCCTGGGTTTCACGAGTACTAAGCTATGGGGCTGAAGGGTTTTTCGTATGGACAAACCCCCCCTCCCCCCGCTCCCACGAAAAACTCAGTGCTTCAAGTGCAGCTCAAACCCGGGACCTCTAGTTTATGAGTCCTACTCTTTGCCACTGAGCAACGCAGGACCTCACGAATCTATTACTATGCCTGAAAGTAGACCTAACGCCCCCAACCATTTACCAGACGACAAAAATCGCCTGCACTGAGAACACTTGCAAACGGCAAGTCAAACGTTACTCAAATTATTAGTTTTTTTTTTCTGTGAACGGGTAGAAAACATTGTGTTAAACCTTTCCCAAATCTGGCAAGTGACAAGTCTCAAAGTGATACAAATGAACTGCAGTTCTTTGACAGGGAAGAAAACATTGTGGGAAAAGGAGAAAATGCTGGTTACCAACATTTTCTCCTTTTTCCACGATTGTTTGGGAAAGGGTTAAAAAGAAAAAAAAATGCTGGTTACCTAGCGTTTTTCCTTTTCCCATATCGTTTTCAAAAGCCTACTCCGTGAATTCTTCAAAACTCGGGTATGTGTCGTAAAGAGTGATTGACTGATTGATTGTATGGTGTTTAACGCCGTTTTCAACATTATTTCAGTTATATCGCGGCGGCCAGTGCACCTATCCATGCTTTCCTGGAATTTCTTTTACCAGTACTCCGCACAATATTCTTTCCAAGCCACTGGCTGCTTTCCCACATAGCCATTGTCGAAACAATGGTCAGAGGTGGGAGAGGAATGAATCCTGTCGCAATGACTATCATCAATCCTCGGAAAGAAATTGGCCAAGCCGGGGATCGAACCAGCGACCTCCTGTTCTCAAGTCCAGTACGCTACCGAATGAGCTACGGGGCTCAGCGTCGTAAAGAGTGATTAACCTTTTCGTTTTAGAAGTGGGTTGCATGTACCCTACCGTTTAATTAACCCCTTACAAAACAATCCCGAGGTTTAACGACCCTGCAAAAAAAGGGCTTTTGGAAACTTTGGGGGGGGGAGGGGGGGAAGGTGGGAAAAGAAGAAAAGGCTGACCCGGGTAAAAACCGTTTGCTATTGCTAATTTTTCTACATGTCAAAGGACCAGTCTACCTCACGAGTAAGTCGGATTTTAGAGAACAGATTTTATGGACCCGTAATCATGTGGCGATTTGCTTGGTACAGTGTATCACAATGATGCAGCATAACCCTTATTGCCGGAGCTTGGCTAATTTATGTGTACTGTCGGCTTAAAGCCACATTCAAATGAGCCATGCTCTGGCAAAAGGGGGCTTAATGCATCTCCGTGATGCATTTTACCAAGCGAGACATCACCTAATTAGGGATCTATAAAACCCAGTTTGTCTGACAACCGACTGAATCATGAGGTAGACTTGGACTTACAGAAAATTGACCAATAGCGAAAAGTTTCGGCCCAGGTCAGCCTGCGCGGACTGCGCAGGCTGGCCTGGGTCGATACTTTTCGCAGATGCATTAAGCCCCCTTTTCACAGAGCATGGCTCAAATATTCTTTCTCTCGGCTCAGACTAGACCCACGTCCGTATTGCTACGTTAGGCAGAAAAGAGAGAGAATGGATCATAAGAGAAGCTATACCTAAAAAGGACACCGACCGCATTTTTTTGTGCAGTTTTTGCTCACCAAATCGGGTCATTTGTATAACATCGGTCTGAATAAACCGGATCGGGTCATTGACCGAAAATCTGTGTTGTGCTTGGTCATTCCGGAAGGATCATTCACCAAGGTCCTTATTTAACAACCATTCTTAAGATCGTTCTTGGTCTTATACTCCAGAATTTTCTAAATTTGAAAGTAACGCAACTTTTGATTGGCTAAACCATTTGGTTTAGCCAATCAGAAGTTGTGTTACTTTCAAATTTAGAAAATCTTGGAGAATAAGACTAGGAATGTTCTTGAGAATGGTTGATGAATATGGACCCAGGTAGCTTCAGCAATCGTTTTAGTTGTCAATTTTTTAATTGCAAAGTGAAATATTGGGGATATAATATTAAAACAGACTTTACCAAGGAAGAAAGATGGCAGCCATTTTGAATCTGTGGTTAACCATCGTTACTAGGCGTCAAATTTTTAACTTTTCCAAATATCACACATCTGCACACGACAAATTAAATATCGATATAGATGATATAAATTCGAATTACCTAATGAGAAAGAAAACAATGGGAAAAGGAGAAAATGCCGGTAGCCTAATATTTGGATGTGTTAGATCAGACAAGCGGGTATATTACGGTGATTGTTCTGTACGTAAAGCCACGATCAATGTAGATATTTTAACAATATCATTCTTCTCATAAGTTATCAATACGTTAATTAGCCATGTTTTCTGTGTGGAAAAAAAGGTTTTTACCCTTATATGAACGTTTTAGTCAGTAGTCTAAACTCAACAGCATAAAAAGACGGGTATATCGGTGTCTCGGTGGTATTTCGGGGATTCGTCGGACCAACATGAAACTGACTAGATATGAATTTCGAGTAGAGATTGTCCTTACGGTTTTAAGGGGTAAGTTCACATTTGTGGTCGTATTCGCGTGAAAAAGTACTAGAGTTCAGGGTCTGTATTCACCAGTCTTTCTTAAGAACAGTCTTGGTCTAGTTAAAAATTTATAAAGTATCATAACTTTTGATTGGCTAAACCATTTGGTTTGGCCAATCAAAAGTTGTGTTACTTTCAAATCTGGAAAATTCTTGAGAATTAGACAAAGAATATTCTTGAGAATTGTTAATGAATACAGACCCAGGCTGATCAAGGACTTATGGAAAGGGAGAGAAATCTACGACTAGCAGGGGGAAAAGAGCCATCAAATGTGAACTTCTACGTTCCCTATTTATTTGATAAATCTGAACTTTGGAGCCGGTCCCTTTAAAATTTGCACATCAGTCGAAATCACAAAGCAGAAAAAGGACCAATGACCCGTTGTATAAGAACTCCTCCTAAATAGCCTTTGTAAGTTGTTAGTAGTATGTAGTTATATCAGGAAAATAAGTCAGTGCCTTTTTTTGAGTATATAGAGGATATTTGTTTTTTTTCGGTGAAAGATCGAAATTTATTTCATCTCGTGAACATCATCGGTAATATTTTTACCCGTGGCTGCGCCACGAGTGAAAATATTACCGATGATGTTCACTCTAATATTCTATTTATTTCATGCTTCTAACGCCTTTTTTTTTTGTCGAGACTTCCATAAAAATCAGTACAAACTCCCCGTGGTCGGTATTCTCACTGGTCGTACCCGTGTAATATCGAAAAATATTTTCACCGCTATTTCTCGATATCCTACCGGAAAGCATGAAATAAAACTATAACTTTAATCAAGTTTCATAGGAAACGGGTGAATGCTCAGAAGGAAAAAATGTTCGTAAACAAACTAGTTTATAACCCCTAAGATGCTAGATGCATTAACCCTTATCCTGTTGAATAAGTTAAAGGTACCTTCCCGTCGATAGTAAAGACCCAAATGTTGCAGTTTCAAAGTTATTATTGGGGAAGAAATATCGGACAGTGTAGATCCAAGATCAGACTGCACGTTCTGTGCAGTCTGATCTTGATCTACACTGTCCGCAAAAGGTCACAGAATCGTGCTTAGCAGCCTAAGGCTTAAACGAAAGTTTAAAACAAAAGTTAAAACCCAAAGTTTTGTTGCTTCTAAGAATTTTTTCCGCGGAAAAAATTCTCATCGAACCAAACAGTGTAAATCAACTATCGGACTGCACGTTTTGTGCAATCTGATCCTAATCTACGCTGTCCGCAAAAGCGTGTCGAGTCGCTCTTAGCAGCCTATTGGTTAACCTTTACGCCGCAAGACATATCCAATGATCATATTCAGCCAGCAGCTTTACACCAAAGTGATGCTATTTCAGAAACAATTCCTCATTATCCTCTATATCGGAGAGTGTAGATTCAAG
Organism: Tridacna gigas; assembly: GCA_945859785.2. NCBI lineage: Eukaryota > Metazoa > Mollusca > Bivalvia > Cardiida > Cardiidae > Tridacna > Tridacna gigas. The sequence continues at coordinate 6,723,589 of OX244031.2, read as the reverse complement.
ATCAGACCGCACGCTCTATACAATCTGATCTGAATCAACGCTGTTCGCAGAAGGTCCAAAAGTCGCCCTGACCAACCTGAGGGTCGATGTTTCCACCTCAAACAGACAGCAATGAATTTATTACCTGGGGCCGTAATCAGAATAAAACAAATCAAATCCCGAGTTTTAATATACATAGTAAAATTAGTGTTGCACCCCCTGTGTTTTTTACCGGGTTTGATTTTCTGACGTGAATGAGATAAAATTGGGTCGAAATCAGAATTCGGCTGCTGCATACACCAACAGACTCGTCTTTTGCCCATAAAATGAACTGAACTGAGGTATCCCTTGACCTCATGGTAAGTGGGAATCTTTTGCCTAGACGTTGCTTTCAAATTTAAGAAAAACGAGAAGCGTTTAAGTTTGGTTAAAACAGGGAATTTAATGTCGAAACAAAACTTACGACAGGTTGAAAGTGACCTGCAGAGAATGGACACACAAAATCAGGCAATATTGCGTACTTCCGCCCGGGGCATGCAAAACAGCTTGCAGTCTTTGTCTCACACCTCTCACGAGAGGTTGAAACAGCTCGATCAGTAGCTGCTGCCATGAGGTTAAGGGATACCTCAGTTCATTCCATTTCAGAGACAACAGACTTGTTTGTTCTTGTATACAGCAGCCAGATTCTAATTTCCAACCCATTTCATATCGTTCACGCCAGAAAATTAAACACGTTAAAAACACAGGGGGTGCAACACTAATTTTACTATGTATATAAAGATTAGTTGTCTGATTGGCTAACGTGACACATTACGTCTAAAACAAGCAAACGGCTTACCGCTAGAATTTGAGTTAGAGTTAGAATGATGTGTGAATATACTCCATGATCTTAGTATTTTTTTTGTCACATGACCCGATTTCGACCAAACAAAAAAGGATTTACAGAATCTCAGAACTCAGACCTTCTAATGAATGAAGCAAAATACAATCTTGATCATAACGAGGGATTTCTTTCTTTCAGATAAAATGTTTTCATTTGCATTCATGTTATTAACTTTAACTCACGTTGACCTCCCATACCTTCAACTGAATAGATGTTTAAACCCTTGTGGTGCTGAAACGAGGTTTTTGGCTCTCGCTGGCAGTGTAGATTAAGATCATATTGTACAGAACGTGCAGTCTGATCTTGGATCTTCACTATCCGTTTTCTGGCACAAAACAGCTTGAAATTGCGATATCTGCACCTGTAGTACTGACTTAGAATGTCCATTGATTTTTAGCTTTGCTCTGTGAAAAGAGAGTTTACTGCATTTGCAAAAAGTATCGACCCATGTCAGCCTGCGCAGTCCGCGCAGGCTGACATGGGCCGAAACTTTTCGCCAGTTGTAAATTTTCTGCGTGTCCAAGGACCATACTACCTCATGACCCAATCGGTTGTTGGACAAAATGTTTTTTATGGACCCATAATTCTGTGACGGCTTGCTTGGTATGATGCATCGCGGCGAAGATCGATTAAACACCCCCCTCCCCCTCTTCACAGAGCATAGCTTGTTTGTTCAGCACTGCAACGATTAAAAGTTGTCATGGGTATATTTTTATGAGATAACGAGTAAAAGACTGTTGGATGAGCAGTACAGATTCTTATGAAATATTTTCATTAATTGCTTTGAAGTCATTACATTCATCTATGCAAGTGACATTAATGGCTTTGGAGTCATTACATTCATCTATGCAAGTAACATTAATGGCTTTGGAGTCATTACAATCATCTATGCAAGTAACATTAATGGCTTTGGAGTCATTACATTCATCTATGCAAGTAACATTAATGGCTTTGGAGTCATTACATTCATCTATGCAAGTAACATTAATGGCTTTGGAGTCATTACATTCATCTATGCAAGTAACATTAATGGCTTTGGAGTCATTACATTCATCTATGCAAGTAACATTAATGGCTTTGGAGTCATTACATTCATCTATGCAAGTAACATTAATGGCTTTGGAGTCATTACATTCATCTATGCAAGTAACTAAGTCTATTTTTAGACAAAACTGAATTACCCCGACGGAGATCTATTTTGGCGGTTCTACAGTTAACATTTCTGATTGAACAGTGTAGATCTATTTTCTTCCGAAAGATACTTTCATTTCCCATTCATTTCACAACATTGTTTTACATGTACTGCAAACTCGGAAATACCGATCGTCTTAAAAATGCAGTCAGTCGTGAAACTCAGAAAGAATTTAGTTTTACAGAGTTGACTAAACAAGAGGACGGTACAGATCCGAAATCAGACTGCCATGACGTGTTTTTAGCCTATGGCGCTGAAGGTTTCAGGACGGAAGTGACGTATATGTGTGATGTTTCACTATGTAACACTTGGCATGACGTTGACTGGTTTGTTCAAATTCAATGTCGAACCACATGTTGGGCAAGTCGGGCCTGAAATGAAATTTAAAAAAAAATCTTTAAACGTTACGAAGCGAAACATATGTCTCCGTACAAATTTTTCGATAAACTTATGTCTGCGCTTGCTTTTGAAATATCATTTACTTCATTTTCCGGTATCAAATTTTACCATAAGTTATCTTACAATTCAAAAGGTGGTTGAGACAATTGATCACGTGACTTAAACAAACTCACAAGCAGTGTAACGTTAGTAGACCTTGCAGCGCCAAATAATAAGAAATTTTACTTTTTAGGTTAGTATACAAGACTTGCATATTGTAATTTAAGGGCTGATATTTGCAACATTCTTTCAAAAATAGAGCAGAGTGTAGATCAAAGACCACATTAACCCTTTCCCAAACAAGCCCTGGTTTTCACGTGTCTGCAGTACAAGTCTTTTGAAAACACTGTGGGAAAAGGAGAAATTACTCATAACGAGCAATTTCTCCTTTTCCCACAGTATTTTCTACCCTTTTTAATAACTTTCTGCCATTTTCATCAAATTTAAAATTGTCGTCTGCATACTCTTTCAATTTGGACCAGTCCAAAATTTGTCGTTTGGGAAAGGGTTAAACGTTCTGTGCAGTTTGATACTGATCTATGTAGTCTGCAAGGCGAGTAAATTTGCAATACAAAACTCCTGTGGTTAAGGATAAAGCGCATGTAATACAGGCTTTCGTCTGATCTTTTCTTGAATAAACCGTGAAGCTAATCATTAGTAATGCAAGAATTGCTGGTCGAAGCCCTGGCAAAGATGATTTTAATACATGTATTTATCAAAATTTTACAGTAGATGTGATAGTGCTCATTTTTCTCATCCCTTATCCATCGCTGAAGCATGGTCTTAACTTTTTTATATGTGGGAAAACAGAGATTGACTTTAAAAGAGCCTTTAACCCTTTCAGCGCCATAGGCGAAAACAGGAACTTTTGCGGATGGTATAGACCAAGATCAGACTGCACAGAACGTGCAGTCTGATCTTTGATCTATATCATCCGCTTGTTTAGTCAAGCCTATACGATAAAAATCTTTCTGTGTTTAAGTGGATTGTATTTTCAGCTGTCAAAAGAAGTCGAGTTTATTTATTTGGCGCCGAAATAGTTAATGAAGAAACAGTAAATAAAGACAAGGAATGTATGGATAGATGAACTGAACACGTCATATAACTATAATACCGTTGAAATTGACGTCAAATGGAAAACAAACAAATGACACATGCCCTGTGAAAAGGGGGTTTGATGGATCTGCAAACATTATTGACCCATGTCAGTTTTCGCATGGGTCGAAATCTTTTGCTATTTGTATATTTTCTGCATGTCAAAGGACCATACCATCTAACAATTTATCGGTTGTTTGACAAAATGGTTTTTATGGATTCATAATTTTGTGACTACTTGCTTGGTATAATGCATCACGGAGATTCAATAAACCCGCTTTCCCCAGAGCGTGGCTCAAATAAATTAAAAAAAAAAGGGCCCATACCTGTGATGTCTACAGATTCACTGAGGGTTGAATTTCGAGATCTGAGAGACATTTGTTCAAACTTCAAAGAGTTCGTGTCGATATCTTTAAGTGTATCACTGCTCTCGTCAGTCATGGACATTCTGGGTTTATTGGGAACTATTTCTTTTGTCTTCATAAAATCGACGACCTGCGTCGATAAAACGGCAAAAGCATCTTTGGCCTAAGAAAAAACACAAAGACCATAATTTACTAACCATCCCAGATTGTGTTCTACCTTTTATTTCAGATTAAGTAATGTAATTTTTGATTGGCTAGACTAATTGGTCATTCTTAGTGTTACTCTTTCAAAGTAAAGCGATTTCTGATTGGCTAAACAATTTGGTTTAGCTAATCATAAACTGCGTTACTTTGAAAGATTCTGCGAAAAAAAAAAAATCTGCGAATAAGACATTCCAGTAAAATGATACATACTTTGAAAATTCCAGTCCAATTAACACTTTTCCCCATTGCAGGCCCAGGGATGGTAATTCTTAGAATACCTGAGCAAGTAATTGGGAGTATAGGTCCAAGTTCAGATCAAACGTTATGACCAGTCAGATTTTAATCTACTATGTCCACAAAATTTAATGACAAAAGCACTTTTTATCGTCCATAGCCTTCTATTTGTTTGTGTAAACTCTCCACTTACCAAAACTGTGTTTTAGCGACTCTTAAAAAAAAGGGCATTGTGAAGAAAATGAGAAGATGCTGGCTACTAGCATTTGGCTCCTTTTCCCTACAATATTTTCTAGTCTTTCGGAGACAACTTCCAAAATCTTAACCAAAATCAAATTTGTCGTCTGCAATTGCTACGAAATCGTACAAATCTAAAATTCTGCCATTCGGTAAAGACCTGATAGATCTAGGAAAAAAAAAGAGCCATGCTCTGATAAAAGGGGGCTTAATGCATTTCCGTGATGCATTGTACCAATGAAGCCATCACATAATTGTGGATCCATAATAGCCACTTTTCGTAACAACCGACTGAATCATGAGGTTGGCTGATCCTTTGACATACAGAAAATTGGCCGATAGCGAAAAGTTTCGGCCCGGGTCAGCCTGCGCGGACTGCGCAGGCTGACCTGGGTCGATACTTTTCGCAGATGCATTAAGTCCCCTTTTCACAGAGCATTGCTCAATTGTTTGGGAAACAACAACAACAACCACAGCAACATCATCATCATCAACAACAACAACAACAACGACAACAAAAGCGGTAGTTCAATGCTAATGGCAAATATATCATGAAAGTTCTTACTAGAGAATCTCGACTGATGTCTGCGGTTTCCTTCCGGTAGGAAACAAAATGTGTATTACGTCGTGATGACGTCATCTTTCTTGTAGGGTTGCCACTCAGCTTTATTGACAGTAGGTTGTTGTTATGATGGCTGAACACTTCCTGGTAAAAAAAAAAGCAAAGATTTTCTTAATTAAAAGGGCTTAAACCATCTGATTGGCTTATACAGATCTAATACAGAGCGTGTCTGCCAATCATTGGCCAATCTTGGAATTTTTGGAATTAACAAAAAAAAAAAAAAAAAAAAAACGACATTCAGGATACTTCTTGCTTCCGTTAGTGGTACTCTTCAAGTTATTGGCGTATTACTGGGGTTTAGTTTAAACAACAAGAGGGCTATGATGGCCCTGTATCGCTCCACTGGATCCGTGGGGCAGGGCCAATTTTGACCTCGGGGGTACAGTATGAAGAGTTCTTGTGAAGATTTATTAGATAAAGCTACATGCCAAATTTAGTAGCCCCAAGCCATATGACTTAGGACTAGAAGACTTAAAGTTTCCACCACAGAAGCCTATGTAAAACTTGTGGCCCCAGAGGAGGGGCCAATTTTGACCCTAGAGCTATAAGTTGGTACGTTTTTGTAGAAGTCCATTAGATGAAGCTACATGCCAAATTTGGTAGCCCTATGCGATCTGGTTTAGGACAAGAAGATATTTAGTTTTCACTATATGAACTTATGTAAAACTTGTGACCCTCGGGGCGGGGCCAAATTTGACCCCGGGGCTATAATTTGGTGAAGTTTGTAGAGGTCTATTTGGTAAAGCTAGATGCCAAATTTGATAGCCCTAGGATATATGGTTTGGGACAAGAAGATAATTAAAGTTGTTTTCACTATATAAACCTACGTAAAACTTCTGAACCCTAGGGCGTGGCCAATTTTGACCCCCGGGCTATAATTTGAAGAGTTTTTGTAGTGGTCTATTAAATGAAGCTACATGCCAAATTTGGTAGCCCTAGGCCAGATTGTTTAGGACAAGAAGATATTTTAAGTTTTCACTATATAAATCTATGTAAAACTTGTGACCCCCGGGGCGGCGCCATTTTTGACCGCAGGGCTATGATTTGAAGGGTTCTCGTAGAGGTCTATTAGATGAAGCTACACATCAAATTTGGTAACCTTAGGCCTTATGGTTTCGGAGAAGAAGATTTTCAATATTTTTCAATTTTGTTGTCATGGCAAGCAGAGTTTTTATAGGAATCAATTTTTTTAAGAGTTGCTAAAGAGGGCCATGGGAGGATCATTTTTGTGAAGTTTCGTTAAAATCCGTTGGGCAGTTTCAGAGAAGATGTTTGAAATGAGAGTTAACGCACACACGCACAGACTGACGGACGCACGGACGGACGCACGACGGACACAGGGCCGTGACTTAAGCCCGCTGGCCTTCGGCCAGTGGAGCTAAAAATCATTTGCATGAAGTACAAACAAACGCAGCCATCTTCACCAAAGAGAGGCACATTTCATTGCGATGCAGTGTCTAATAAATGAGCCGCGCTCTGGCAAAAGGGGGCTTATTGCATCGCCGTGTTCCACGATACTAAGTAACACATCACATGATTTCAGATACATGATAGCCATTTTTTTTTAACAACCGACATGAGTTTAACTGGTCCTTGGACATACAGAAAACTGACCAATAGCAAAAAGTTTCAGCCCAGGTCTGCGCAGGCTCACCTGGGTCGATACTTTTCGCTGATGCATTAAGCCGCCTTTTCAAATATCTCTAGAATATATGAGACAGAGTTCGAAACAGTCTGATCGTGCTCTACACTGTCCGATAATATGATATATAATGTAGTCCTTCGCATGCAAGGGGTGAAATCATTCGGCATACCTCGGGTGATCCGGTGATCAAATCCCTCGGCTGTATCACGTAGCTTGATATGCACCTACACGGTACATTTTCGCACATCTCCGGAAGCACACCGCTTTACCGTTATTGAAATTGTAAGGCTCCTCTTTAGAAAGAACGCATGAGTAAATTTTCTATCGTTATCTTTCCAAGAGTATTTGAGTCGGCAAACAGTTTGTACATTCAATTTTTAGCGTGTTTTATCAATTCCGTTAGGAGCTTTCATCGACAGATCGATAGAAGTGAATAACTTCACAGTGGTTGTTCATGTCGTTGCTAAGCGATCTACAGGGGCGCCGCCATGTTTAAGATCATGTGATTGGTAGTTCAAAATGGAAGCCTCCTTTATACAGACGAGGTTAGATGTAGGTACGGAATCGGCCGAGTTGTGACGAGTGGGGGTTAAATGGCTTACCATCAACGAGAAATCGGCTGGTCCAACTCCCACAAAAATGATAGATAGAGGCAAGTGTGATATGGAAATGATACGTTCTGTGACTTCGTCAATATCGTTGATCACCCCGTCCTTGAAAATATGAAAAATAAAAACAACCTTTTTTGTGTGACAATGACGTCCTCTGTCCTTTGACTCGTCCGTCCAAGTGAAATGCATTTTTTTTTTTTCTTATTTTGTAAACTTTCCACAAAAGACATTGCGATAAATGAAGAAATCATTCTGACATTTTAAGAACGATGATGTGAAGAAAAATTCTTTGTTTTCGTCCAAAATTTTTTTTCTCGACATCACAGGTAGTCAAGAATATTGCAAACAAAACTCTATTTTTTTAAAAAAATTCTCTTAATGTATCGGACATTAATGGACCAGTGATCAGCCTGCATGTTTGCATTATTTGTAGCAATCTGATCTTGATCTAAAAAAAAATTTATACTGCAGATGCCTAAAATCTCAACCACTTGGGTTTCGGAACCTGAATGAATCCGAATTTTGCACTATAAATGACACAGGGCTTTGAAGATCAATTGGTATGTCACGAAATACGGAAGTTTTGTATTGCTCGATCATCGGACATCGTTACGAAAAGAAGCACATTTGCGCATCGCCTGTAAATTTATCGAGTATATTTAGTATATATTTAGTAACGGTGTTCGATGACCGAGCGATGAAAATTCCTGTGTTTCGTGATAAACCATAGATCTTCAAAGGCCTGTGGTTGTATTTACCGTGATAACTATAAGGACGCTATAATGCTGGCTTTCCTGCGTTGGCTGTTTGACTGACATGGACTCGGCCATGGCTACAACAGGTTTGATCCTCGTCGGTCCCGAGAAGACAAGTCGTTCTACGGCACTCTTATATTCCGTTATTGCACTCTGTAAAAATGTAATTTTACATAACTCAGTATGAAACAGTAGTTTTTTTTAGAAAAACATTGAACTATTTTAACGCCGGCTTTAGACAGTATTGTTATTATCGCCAGCCTGACAGAGTTATCTCTCTTCGAGCACTCTGGTGCATATGTAGCAAGAAAATGAACAATTCTAGCAAGACAGTTCGATATCATCGGAACGTACATAGTGCCTGTAACGTTGCTAAACAAACCCATTGCGTAAAACGAAAATGAGAAGTTAAACCCTTTATATACTAATTAAACACTGCATCGCAATGAAATGTGCCTCTGTTAGTATAGGTGGCTGCATTTGATTGTGCTTCATACATGACGCCATTTTGATTTTTGTAGAGGCATGGTCCCGGTAGTATGTCTAAACGCCAAGAGTTCTACTAATGGAAGTGTTGAGGATGTAAATGCAATTCTTGCCCCTTGAACTTTCAAGGTAACGATTAGACAAAAAAAAAAAAAATGTAAGTGTTTTTTTTTTTTTTCTTTTTTTTTTTTTCTTTTTTTTTTTTTTCTTTTTTTTTTTTTCTTTTTTTTTTTTTCTTTTAAATCAAATCTTTACCATACTACAAAGTTTTACATATGTCCATTTTGAAGGCGGTTGTAGACCGTCGATTTAATGCAGCTCACTAGATGTGATTTATTTTTGAAAGGATAGACAACATTGTTCTCAAAAGCGTCAGGGTCGTTAAAATGCAGGCCTGATAGACTCGACCGTAACTCGATCCCGTTACAGTACCCACCACAGTCTAATGAGTCAAACGGGTCAACTGCTGTATTTTTCACTCCTTATTGCAGCATTTTGACTGATTTATTATTTAGAGAATAGAAAAAAAAAAACAATCAAGCATTCAGTCGATTCATAAATAAGAATTATTTGCATGTAGGTGCTCAAAAGAGTTTTAAGGGAAAGTCGTAAATATTTGCCCATCTTGAGACTTTGCCTTCTAAAGCTAGACATAATCCGGGTGCAAGTGAGTTTTACATATTCTTTTCAACTCAACATCTCATGCTTCTGGCAACAGGCAGCCGTGTCCCGGTAGCGAGTTCAAATCCCCAGCTCGGCCAATTTCTTTCCGAGGATTGACGATGTCATTGCGACAAGATTCATTCCTCTCTCACCGCTTATCATGGTTTCGACGATGGTTACATGGGAAAGTGGCCAGTGGCTTGGGAAGAATATTGTGCGAAGTACTGGTAGAAGAAACTCCAGAAAAACATGGGTAGGTGCACTGGCCGCCTCGATATAATTGAAATGATGTTTAAAACGGCGTTAAACACCATACAATCACAACCAATTGGAAAGGCAATGAAAAAACATGTAGTAAGGGAGAACAAGCTCACGACAATATTGTTTTTTGTGATCATTCCTAGGGCGTATTCTGCCATTTTGTTCAGTAAAAATGCGTTTACTTTGATTCCTTTAATCTGCACATTTTCCCAATCTCCCGTAATTGGGAAACAATGTGAAGTTTTCCCGGACGCTGTCCATTTGGCACCAAACCCAAAAACAGCCACATCATTGTCGATGTTGTACTGTGATACCAGGGACCCAAAGCTCTCGAGCACATCAACGTAGTGGTTGGCCTGGTCATACAAAGAGTATCGAAAGTGAAATATTCTTGCTTAACCCTATTCCACACAATCCCGAATTTTAACGACTCTGAGAAGGAGGACTTTTGAAAACATTGTGGGAAAAGGAGAAAATTCTGGTAACCAGCATTTTCTCCTTTTCCCACAATGTTTTCTATCCTATCCAACGCAAATTTCAAGTCTTGAGTCACATTTATCTTATCATCTGCAAATGCTTTCAGTTTGGACAAGTCTAGAACACTGTCGTTTGGTAAAGAGTTTAAGCCTTTCCCAAACGACAAATTCTAGACTCTTCCAAATTGAAAGCATCTGCAGACGACAAATCCGAAACTGGTACAATTAAACTACAGTTCTTTGACAAAATAGAAAGCGTTGTGGGAAAAGGTGAAAATGCTGGTGTCCAGCATTTTCTCCTTTTACCACAATGCTTTCAAAGGAGTTTTTTGCCCGGGGTCGTACAAACAGGTATCGTTTGGTACAAGGTTAAGATACGATATAATACAGTTTTGGTAGGTCTCATTCAGCCTGGATAATAATAGACAAATATTATATTTAATTTGTGACATTGGTGCTCTGGCAAAAGGGGTTAAATGTATCTCCTTGATGCAATGAAGCAAGCATGCCATCATATAATTATGGATCCATAAAATCCATTTTGTCTAACTTCCGAAAGAGCCATGAGGTAGAATGGTCCATAGGCATGCAGAAAAGTTACTCATAGAAATGGTTCGACTCATGTCAGCCTGCGCCGACTGCGCACGATAATCTGAGTCGATACTTTTTGCAGATACATTAGACCACTTTTCCACAGAGCTCGGCTCATTTCTATTTAACATCCAGTCAGCCTTGGGGTCCAAGGTGTCTCAATGGTTAAGGGAATCTTGAATCTTGGATACGGCACAGTAGAGTCCCTGTCTGGTACAACGGAAACCAAGGGCACGCATAGATAAGTTAGTTTTCACCGTATTATTAATGAAACACTGTTAAAAATGACTGATAAAAATTGAAACAAACAAACACAGAATTACTTCTCACCCGACCATTTTCTTTATCGTGCAAACAAAGCGGTTCATCTATTCGTCCGTTTGAAGACTGAAAGATCAAACAAAGTCAGAAGAAAATGAGCCATGCTCTGGCAAAAGGAGGCTTAAAGCGCCTCCGTTATGAAATATACCAAGCAAGTCATCTCATAATTATGGATCCATAAAAACCGACTGTATCATAGGGTAGACTGGTCCTTTGACATACAGAAAATTGATCAATAGCGAAAAGTTTCGGCCCAGGTCAGCCTGCGCGGACTGCGCAGGCTGACCTGGGCCGATACTTTTCGCTGATGCATTAAGCTCCCTTTTCACAGAGCATAGATCAATTATAATTGAATCGACATGAGCGATGCGATTAATAACGAATACAAACAATAAATATAAAATTTTAACTTTTTCAGAGCTTAATACGAGTATTAAGCTTGTATTTAAAATCCGACCTCTTTCTACGACTGAAAAGACAATCCACTGTATGTCAGAAAGATCTTTTATCTTACAGGCTTAACTAAACAAGCGAACGTTGTAGATCCAAGATTAGACTGCACGTTTTGTGCAGTCTGATCTTGATCTAGGCCGTTCGCTAAAGCTCTCGTGACGATAAAAGAAATAAAGAAGGAAATGAATCCGAATGTTATTAAGTTGGTCACATGATTAGGGTACTTACAGTGAAATCAATTCCGATGATCGGCTTTAAGTTAAGTCCTCCGCGAATGTACTCAAGTAAGGAATATTGGCAGTCTACCCTGGATATAATAATAATAATAATAATAATACAACGATGATGATGACTATGATGATGCAGATGATGCTGATGATAATGACGATGATGATAATGATGACGACGATGATAATCACGACCACGACCACCACGACGATGATGATGATGATGATGAAGATGATAACGATGATTGGTTTGTTTGATGTTAATAGTGATTTCGTATAATTTCTTCTTCCAGTATTTTAGACATGATCTTTGAAAACAGCTGGCTGCTTTCCGTCATAAATATTGTCGGGGCAATGCTAATCGATGGGAAGAAGAAGAAGATGATGATGATCAGACTGCACAGAACGTGCAGTCTGATCTTGGATCTACACTGTCCGATACGGTGAGATTTCCCCGACGAGCAATGATCAGGGGTAACAACCTACGTCATAGCATACGTCATCGGAGACATTTTAAATCCGCCATTTTCGTTCTAAAAGGTAAGTTTTTCAGCTTGTACATTATTGTTATTGAAGATCTGTCCAAACAAAGCAGTGCATATGGTACCTGACAACTTTCTTCGTTAGTATACATTAATATTTTGTTCATTAGTTTTGTTGATTTTGCAATTACCTCCGCACAATTTTCGAAGCCGTTGACACATGTGCGATTTAACAATGGATGTCGTATACACTTCAATTGTGTTGAAGTGTTTAGAGCTACAACATTGTTTCATGGCATTTTGATTTCACGAATAGGACAAATATATTTACCGTCACCAGATGAAGTAGGTATTCTAAGTAAATTTTAGATACATATATCTTTTTAAAGTAATTAATCTGCACTTTGCGCACAAAATGGCGGCTACTCAAAATGTTTCCGACACCTCTGCTATGACGTAGGTTGTCACCCTTGAATGATGCGATACTAACCTTAGCTCATAAAATCTGAGTGATCCGCATGACGTCAGTTTGATACTATTTTTACTGGGCTTGTTTTTCTTCGGAACCAGGGTAACTTCTTTGTATTGCACTTCCCTAGTAAAATGAATTTAGGTCACTTTTAACCCTTTCCCAAACGACAAATTTTGGACTGGTCCAAATCAAAAGAGTTTGCAGACGAAAGTTTTAAATTTGATGAAAATGGCAGAAAGGTCTCAAAAAGGGTAAAAAACACTGTGAGAAAAGGAGAAATTGCTCGTTACGAGCAATTTCTCCTTTTCCCACATTGTTTTCAAAAGACTTGTACTGCAGACACGTGAAAACCAGGGCTTGTTTGGGAAAGGGTTAAGCCTTAACACTTAAGCTGCTGAATAAATGGCACCCAATTTTCTACTCAATACTAAACGCCCAACCATTGCGGTTTCAAAGTTGGTTTCACCGGAAAGAAAATATCGTATCGGACAGTGTAGATCAAAGATCAGACTGCACGTTCTGTGCAGTCTGATCTTTGATCTACACTGTCCGCAAAAGGTCAGTGGGTCGCGATCAGCAGCTTAAGGGTTGAGCTGCTGGATAAATGAAACGAAAATTTCCACTCAATAGTCAAAGTTGATTTCACCGGAAAGAAAATACCGTATCGGACAGAGTAGATCAAAGATCAGACTGCACGTTTTGTGCAGTCTGATCTTGATCTGCACTGTCCGCAAAATGTCACTGAGTCGCGCTTAGCAGCTTGAGGGTTAAACACAACTTAATTTCCTTTTGAATTTGACTCTCTCTGACTCGGTCACATTTTCTCCAATCAATCTGTCAGACTCAGAAAAAAAAAATAATGTCACTATCATTGTAACTGAAAATGGTGTTTATGACATCTTGTTCACTTAATTACTTTGTAAGACAACATGTTCAACTTAGAGAGGTAGAGATTTAGTTGTTTTTGTCTAAATTGTCATATATAACAGGGTTAAGATTTCTAACAGAAAGGAGTATTTTCTGTCATGCAGTATTTGGCAACTGTTGGGTCTTTTTGTTTACTTTGAATCTAGGTCAGTCTTGATGCCTATAGACTAGCTTCGCTAGCTAAAAACTAACAGTGTGTAAATACAAACGACATTTGCACGTACATACAAGAAACTTATGAAGAGGAAAACACAGTAGAAATACCAAACTGTACGATTGAAATTCATAGCATGGACACAATGTATATGAGCCATGCTCTGTGAAAAGGGGGCTTAATGCATCTGCGAAAAGTATCGACTCAGGTCAGCCTGCGCAGTCCGCGCAGGCTGACCTGAGCCGAAACTTTTCGCTGTTGGTCAATTTTCTTTATGTCAAAGGACCAGTCTACCTTTATGTCAAAGGACCAGTCTACCTTTATGTCAAAGGACCAGTCTACCTTTATGTCAAAGGACCAGTCTACCTTTATGTCAAAGGACCAGTCGGTTGTACGACATATTGGATTTTATGGGTCCCTAATTGTGTAATGTCTTGCTTAGTATGGTGCATCACGGAGATGCAATTAGCTCCCTTTTGCCAGAGCATGGTTCACATTTATAGTTGTTAAAGTTAAATGACTTGAAGTATTTGTTTCTGTCATTTTGTCTGAAAAGTCATAACAAAAATATAGCATATGCATAATTTCTGATATTAACTACATGTAAGAATATAGAAATAATGAAAAAAAAAAAAAAAAAATGGAAAATTGGAAGAAGAAAAGAAAAAAGTCACGGTCCGAATTCACCAACCATTGTTAAAAATATTCTTAGTCTTGTTCTGTAAAATTTTCCACATTTGAACGTAACACAACTTCTGATTGGCTAAACTATTTAGTTTAGCCAATCAGAAGTTGTGTTACGTTCAAATGTAGAAAATTTTGGAGAATATGACTAAGAATGTTTTTTAAGAATGATTGGTGAATACGGACCCTGACTTCCTCGGGCTAAGAAGTACTAAGAGGAAATTGAATATTTAAACTGTTACTGTAGATACAAACCTTTTCAGTTGGTTCATTTCTCGTAATGTTGTTATTTTACGTCCTATCATTTTGTACTCGCCACTTCCCCTGTAAAGCAAACTCTACTGTTCACAACTTTGCTGTTCTTTTTTTCCCCAACAAACTTTCCTATTTATTGATTTTTATATTTATTCTTACGAATGAAAAAAAAAGAGAGAGGCAGAAGTCAAAACCAACCAGTGTTATTTAATTCAATATTGATCGCATACGCATGCACTGAACTGCCAAAAGAATAACTGAGTTATGCTCTGGCAAAGAAGAGTTTAATGCATCTCTGTGATGCATTAGACCTAGCAGGTCATTGCATAATTATACATGTATATCTACAAAACCTATTTAGATTGACAGCCAACTGAATCATGAGATAAACCGGTCCTTTGACATGCAGAAAACTGACCAATAGCAAAAGATATCGAACCAGATCAACCTACACAGGCTGATCTTGGTCGATACTTTTTGCAGATGCATTAAACCCCCTTTTGTCAGAGCATGGCTCATATAATTCAGCTGAAGCATACTCTAAATCTTGCCCAACAACACTCCCATGTGACCATCGCCACAAGCAGACATCGAACCAGGATTTCTTGATCAAGCATCCCTTAGCCACTTAGGGCCGAAAGAAGTCAGCAGCGGTAAAGAGTAGTACAAATTTCGCAACATAATGAAACCTATGTAGAAAAGGGTGTTCGATAAGTCATCAATCAATATATGACCCATGCTAGGTGAAAAGGGGTCTCAATGCATCTGCAAAAAATATCAACCCATGTCAGTCCGCACAAGCTGACATGGGTCAAAATTTTTTAGCTGCTTGTAAATTTTCTGAATGTCAAGGGACCATTCTATCCCCAGATCCAGTGGGTTGTTAGACAAAGTGGGTTTTATTGATCCATAATCATTGATGACTTGATTGGTATAAAGTGTTTCGAAGATATATTAAACCCCCTTTTCACAGGCTCATATGCGTCTCACAGTTTGAACTTATCCGTTTTACAAAGATCGAGAAACAAGTTCGACAACTTCTAATACAAGTTATTCAAGACAGCTGCCCATTGGAAACTATTCCAGTCATCGCACCATGATATGTTCATAAGGTTTACCTCGGTCCTCAAAGGATTCAAAACCAGAACCTCTGATCAAAGTGAGAGACCAACTCTTTTACCGCCACACTATTGTCTGCGGCAATTTGTCTTAACTCTGTATCACACGACAATATTGTAGACCGGTAAAAAATTGAAAGCATTCCCCATGAGACGACAAATTCAATGTCGTTGAAATGAATTGATTTGTTTCTGAAAGTTTAGAAAATATTGTGGTAAAAGGAGAAAATGCTGGTAACCAGCATTTTCTCCTTTCCCCACAATGTTTTCATAAGTCTAATTTCCCATGGTTGTTTAAACTCGGCATTATGTGGTAATGGGTAAAAAAAACGTTACCCGCGGTGCCAACATGAAATCTCAATCGCTTTGTCCCAGTCACCGTTACACAAACGCTGTAAACTGATTTCAAATGGCCGCCACCTATAAAAGACAACAATACACACTTTAATTCTTTACCTTAACAACAAAAAGGTTGATTGGTTCAAATTCTGAACATCTGCAGATGACAAATTTAGTGTGACTCAAAGGAAAAAATATGTCCCTGAAAGGATAGAAAACATTGCGGGAAATGAAGAAAGTGCTGGTTCGCAGCATTTTCTGCTTTTCCCGCAATGTTTCCAAATGCCTTCTTCTTAAAAGTCGTTAAAAATCGGGAGTGTGTGGAAAGCGGTTTATCTTAAGAATTATTAACACAACTTAAAATGACTTTGAAAACATCCTTGGGTCGACTGGTCTGGGGGGCGACGTAGACGAAATATCACTCGAGTGAAACGACCAAGAGCGAACTACATAGTGTGCGAATCGGCCCTTTTAAGCGTGTAGCGGCATACAGTATTAGATGTGACCGTTGAGCAAAACTGGAGTTGAGAAAACAGCGGAAGGGACTGTTGAGCAAAATCTTTTGTTATTTATGTGAGTCATGGACTGTGAAAAAGTTGTTAGGTGCATCTGAAAAAAAGGATCGATCCATGTCAGTCCGACTTTGGACAAATGTTATTGCTACTGGTAAGTTATCTCTTTACCAAACGACAAAATTTTAGACTGGTCCAAATTGAAAGCATTTGCAGACGACGATATAAATGTGGCTGAAAAATTGATATTTGTTTTGGAAAGGGTAGAAAACATTGCGGGAAAGGGAGAAAATGCTGGTCACCAGCATTTTCTCCTTTTCCCACAATGTTTTCAAAAGGCTTCTTCCTCAGGGTCGTTAAAAGTCGGGATTGTGTGGTAAAGGGTTATTCGACGGCTTGTCTGACAAAATGTTCAGCGAAGATGCATTGGACCCCCTTTTCTCAGCTCACGTATTCGCATATATCAAACTTACGAAAAGGCAGCCTATGAAATAGCTTTAGATAGTAACGTTTTAAGAATGCTAACCTATTTTTCTTTTTGACTTAACGAGCTTGTTTGTGTCCAAAACAGGGTAAGGACATACTTTGCGCTGTATGAACATTTGCGATGATTTGTTTTTCGGCGTATCTGAATGCGCTGGATTTTGGTCTACGTCATGGTAAAATGAATTCGAATGAATAGATTGTAATTTGCGATTGGTAAAAAAATGTATACATGCTTATAAGGTGGGCCCTGTTGGCCTGTTTGCTACCTTGGGTTCTGTGTTTTGTAAATAATCTCTGATCTGTAGACTGGATGATAGGAAACATTGTCGATACTTCTGCTGAGTTCCAAATACACGTCTGGCTGTAACAGAAAGTTAAAATAGTGTTTAACAAGTTTGTATTATTAAAGCGCCTTGCAACTGGATTTGGTCACCCCCCCCCCCCCCCCCGCACCCTCCAAAAAAAAAAAACCTGAGTTTTGATACTAATTCTACATCAAGAGCCGACTGTTTCGTCCAGATGGAGTAAAAATGAAATATTCCATACCAAAAGAATGTCATCACCGAGACTCAAACACGTGGCAGTAGTCACTTTAACCCTTTCCCAAACGACAAATTTTGGACTGGTCCAAATTGAACGAGTTTGCAGACGACAATTTTAAATTTGATAAAAATGGCACAAAGTTATCAAAAAGGGTAGAAAACACTGTGGGAAAAGGAGAAATTGCTCGTTACGAGCAATTTCTCCTTTTCCCATAGTGTTTTCAAAAGACTTGTACTGCAGACACGTGAAAACCAGGGCTTGTTTGGGAAAGGGTTAATGATGTCCTCTACTTCTCGGCCTCCATGCCAATTGATAACTGAGTATTTAAAAATGTATTTAGATATTGTCAGTCACTTGAACTAAACCTGTGGCAAAGGGCCAAAAAATGTCAAGGATTCTTTATTTTTAGATCTGACTTCCGTCGTATTTTTGATGGATTTGAAGCCGTATTGTCCGACGGGTATGGTGAAAAAAAAGTATAAAAACTCCAGACTTTCGGTATAAACATTAACTTGCATGTTTAAGTCATTAGCTGCAAGCTAGTTATATCCAGCTTTTTTTTTCCACCTTTGGGAAAAAGAGTTAAAATACAACCAAGGATGTCTTTTGTCGTAGTTTATAATCCAGACAGCGAGTGATGTACAGCCAAAGTCAGACTGAACTTCCTATGCATTCTGATCTTGATCTATGCCTTCAGCAGTTGCCATTGCCAATAGAAGAGTAAATGCTTTTTGTACATAATTGAATTGACCTGGTCAGTCTGGCAGATGGACGGACAGATACACAGATCAGATTGATACAGTGAAAAAAAAATATAAAATCTAAACTGGTCATGGAGAGGGGGGTATTAAACAAAAAATTAGTTGGATTGAAATTCTGACGCCCCTTTTATATAACGGTGGATAGAGCAAAAGATTACGAAAATGGGTATTTTGTGGGTTTTTTGGTCTTCACCAAAAATTTCATATTACCTTTGTTTGTATAATTTTTCCAGTTTTGACCAATTTATGTCCACCCACGTGCATTGAAATCTTGTTCCTCGACTGACGAATCACCTCTGTTGTAATACTGATAATACCTCGCGGTCTAGAGTCACCTGTAAACAACGGTCAAAATAGTTGACATGCTCATCTCTCTTAGACTATTTTCAGATGACAATACATGTCATCAGAAGATACGTTCAGTCTGATCTTTGTTCACACTCAGGTATCCATTACTGTTCAGTCTGTTTAAAAGCCTACACACATTTTTTTTTTTTTTTTTTTCCAGATTTCAAAAATCTGGAAATTACAAATGGACAAGTTTTTGAAAGAGGGGAAAAATCGGTTTATCAACAGCATGGAGAACTCTGTGCGAAAGAATCTTTTAATAGTCTTAGTTTATTATTTTGCTGGATTGAGTATGAAACGTTGTGTCAACTTAGAATTTGAGAACTTTATGCCATCTAAATTAAGGAACTCATCTTAACTCTTTCCCAAACGACAAAATTTCAGACTGGTCCAAATGGAAAGCATTTGGAGACGACAAAATAAATGTGACTGAAAAATTGAAAGGTGTTTTGGGAAGGGTAGAAAACATTGTGGGAAAAGGAGAAAATGCTGGTTACCAGCATTTTCTCCTTTTCCCACAATGTTTTCAAAAAGGCTTCTTCCTCAGGATCGTTAAATGTCGGTATTGAGTGGTAAAGGGTTAAGCCAGAAAATGGGCCCATTTGTGGATTTGAACAAAATAAGAGACATACGTTTTTTCGTGAAACCGGGCCCAGCTACTGGACGGTGTAGATCAAAGGTCAGGCTGCACATTCTTTGCAGTCTGATCTTGATCTACGCTGTCTGCAAAAACAACTTTATGTCGACACTGGCAATGAAAGAGTTCACGAGAGATAAGATGATGTCCATGATAAGCGTTTACTTACACGACACCCGGAGTGTTTTACATGTCGTATATCGTGTCGTCATAGGATCAAGTAAGTCTGTGAACGATACCTCTACTGAACCAACCAGGTCGTGGTGTTTTAAACATAGCGATCTGTTAAATGTATATGAATGGCGATCTAGCAAAAGGGCGTTTAATGCCTCTTGTAAATCTCTTGCAAAATCAAAACTTATGGATCCGTAGAACTTATTTCGTTTAACAACCGACTCAATCACGAGGTAGGTTCGTCCTTTGACATGCAGAAAATTGGCCATTACTAAAAATGTTTCGACCCATGTCAGCCTGCATGAACTTTGCAGGATGACATGGGTCGATATTTTTTTGCAAATCTATTAAACCCCCTTTTCACAGAGCACAGCCTATATATTTATGTATTATTAATGAGCTACGAAGTTTACTATTCAAACAACAAAAACCACGTCTTTCAATTCAATACCCGCCATTATGTAGTCGACCGATGACAAAAGTTGCTGATCGTTGTACTAAGAGTTGGGATTTTGTTACTAAATTTAGCAGAGGAAAGCCGTTTGTAAGGTGTCAATTTATTGGTCAAAAGTTCCCCAAAATATGATCACGTAACCAATGAAATGGTTCAATGAACTTATGAGTCATGTATGCCAACGGTAAACTGATAGTGCATACCGTAATCAAAGTGACCTGAGTAAAAATGTTATTGTCGACCTGTTGGAATTAACGCTTTTGCAGACAAATTAGACATGGATAAAATTCGAGGGAAAATGTCATCTGCTAATGCTTTGAATAAGGACAAGTCTAAAACTTTGCCAGTCAGTAAAGAGTTAAAACAAAAAGAAGTGTCGATGGATGGATAAACAAAACCTTCCAAAAATTCAGACAGACACATAGACAGACAAACAAACGACCAAACAAACCTGTTATCTACATCATACACAGAGAACATGAGGTTGTTTGGTGTGTCCGGTTGATATTCTATCAGGAACGAGTCTACAAACTTAAAAATAGAACAATAGTTAACACGTACCGGTAATTTGAAAAATGAAAAAAAATGTACACATCTATAGAAACTAAGATGGACACCTGAATCATTTAATTAAAAGCAACACTTTATAGTAGGGCTGAACTTCTATGAAAAACTGCTGAAACCCGCCCATTTAGAATTGCACCCCTCCCGTCAAACCCTTAACCACGCGACAAAATTTTAGGCTTGTCTAAATTAAAAGTATTTGCAGACGATAAATTTTGTATTACTCAAAACATGACTTTCTTAGGGTAGAAAACATTGTGGGAAAAGGATTCTGGTTTCTAAGATTTTCACCTGTTCCAACAGTGTTTACAATTTTTTCCCAGGGTCGTTGAAAGTCGGGATCATGTGGTAAAAAGTTAGAAATAAGTGACTGCTGTACAAATACATATGAGCCATGCCGTGGCAAAAGGGGGCTTAATGCATCTCCGTGATGCATGATACCAAGCGTGTCATTACATACTTTCAGATCAACAAAATCCATTTTGTATAACAACCGACTGATTCATGAGGTACTCTGTTCCTTGGACATACAGAAAATTGACCAACAGCGAAAAGTTTCGGTCCAGGTCAGCCTGCGCGGTCTGCGCAGGCTGATCTGGACCGATACTTTTCGCAGATGCATTAAGCCTCTATTTTCACAGAGCATGGCTCATACATAGGCATACAAAACGTGGCACCACCGCTAATGCCTTTCCCCAAAGAGAGCAGACCGTGACCAGAATACATGCCTCTGCATTCTGGTCTAAGTTTACCCTATGGTACCTAAATCAGTCTGTAATATCCATATCCATATATCTGCTACAAGATAGCGATTAGATCCCAAGGAATGGCAAGATGAGTAATATTCGTGTATCCACGAAGAGTTTTCAAAGGCCAAGATAGTCTTTCCTCCAGAACTAGCAGAAATTTCGACCCCGAGCTCCTTTCCACCTAAAAAGACGACTTTGAAAGTATCATTGTAAATATATACATAGTAAAAAGAGTGTTTTACCGGGTTTGATATCCTGGCGTGAGTGATATGAAATGGGTTGGAAATTAGAATCTGGCTGCTGCATACACCAACAAATCAGTCTGTTGCCTCTGAAATGAACTGAACCGAGGTATCCCCTGACTTCATGGCAGCGGCTACTGATCGAGCTGTTTCGCCCTCTTGTGAGAGGTATGAGACGAAGACTGCAAGCCCTGGGCGGAAGTGCGAAATACTCACCGACTGTGTGTGCCCATTCTATGCAGGTCACTTTCAACCTGTCGTAAATCTTATTTCGACATTCAATTCCCAGTTTTAACCAAACTTAAAAGCTTCTCGTTTGTCTTAAATTTGAAAGCAATACCTAAGCAAAAAGAAAAATTCCACTTACCATGAGGTCAACGGATACCTCAGTTCATTTCATTTCATAGGAAAAAGACTGGTCTGTTGGTGTATGCAGGAGCCAGATTCTAATTCCTAACCCATTTTATATTATTCACGCCAGAAAAGTCGATGAAAAAACACAGAGGGTACAAGACTTTTTTTAACTGTGTATAGAAGATTAACAAAAATGATAGATGATTCGTGATAAAATATTGTGGTAAAAAGAAAAAAATTGCTCTTTACGATCTCCTTTCTCCATGGTCACTTTTGCGAGACGAAAATGTCGTCTGCAGTGAGTTACGAGCTAAACAAAAAAAAAACTCTTTACCAAACAAACCCAAGTTTTAACGACCTTGTGGATGAAGGCTTTTGAAAACATTGTGGGGAAAGGAGAAAATGCTGGTCACCTGCATTTTCTCCTTTTCCCACAATGTTTTCTCCCTTCTCGAAGAACTTCAGTGTGTCTGTACCATTTCCGAATGATTTGTCGTCTGCAGATGCTTTCAATTTGGAAGAGTCTAAAATTTGTCATCCGGTGAAAAGGTTAAGACACTTACTCTGGGATTCAGGGTATTCTGTATAGCTTCTGTCCGTCCGTATTCTTTCCACTGTCCGAACTGTTTACAGAACAGAACGCACATCGGATCCGATTTCGAGAACTCATCGAGGTCCGCTAGACCCGTACAACTAACGAGTATCTCGATAGTACTTCCGGTCAGGTGACTGAGTGCAGACGAACTCATTCTTGGATACAGTGAATTTGGTTGTTTTCGGTTCTACCGTCCTCTATAAACCTGTAAAAGATTTTCAAATATTATTCTATCGATTTTTTTCCTACTCTTTACCACGCGAAATTGGAGTAGATGTACCATAAAAGGACATCTGTCAGTCTGTCTGCTCACTGAAGAGTAACAGACAGACGAACGGAAAGACAGAAAGATTAATTTCTTTCCTTATAAGGTATAAGAGTGGTCACAAAACAAGACGCACCTAAAATATAGGTTAAACAACCAAAAATGAAGTTTTCATCGTCCACATTAAGGATACGCACAAAAAAGTCTTAGATTGAAAATCTGTTTATATTGTTATGTGTGATTCTCGAAGCATAGACATGTCGCCTAGATTTTGCTAAAAAAAAAAACCACCTATTGCAAACAGTCATATCATTGTGATTCCTCACAACATCCTAACATGTAAACGATTTCACTTGTCACGATATCGTCTCGAAAACCTCTTTGTCTTGGCCCTGTTTGTGACAGAAAATAAGCCTACCTCCCACATTTGGAAAATTTTGAATATGAGAAAAAAGTTACACGGGTTTACTCTAACAAACGACAAAATTTTAGACTTGCTCAAATAGAAAGCAAACAAAAGACGAAGAAATATATGTGACTCAGTAATTCAAATCTGTTTTTAGAAGGGTAGAAAATATTTGGGAAAAGGGGAAAATGCTGGTAACCAGCATTTTCTCCTTTTTCCACAATGTTTTCAAAATGTTTTCAATGTTTTCTTTAAGGTCGTTAACATTCGGGATTGTTTGGTAAAGGGGTTAGTTAACAGATTCGTATCACTGATTTCATTTATTGATAAGACCTTTTTATACAACTTTTTCATTAACTGTAAATAAAGCGAGTCTAAAGTTCGATTAAAGAAAGTGTATAAACTGGTTCGGACATGTACTTTATTTTCTTTTCCATCACGCAATTAATTCAGAAAATGGGAACAATTGTCTCAGAGAGAGAGAGAGAGAGAGAAAGAGAGAGAGAGAGAGGATGAAGGATAGAAGAAAGAAAGAAAGACAAAGAGAGAGAGAGGCAAAGAAACAAGACTGACAGAGAAAGAGCGGGCGGTAGGACAAACAGAGAGAGAGAGAGACAGACACAGAGAGAGTGAGTGATCAATATATGACTGATTTCCTTCTTTCAGTCTGCTGAAAAATCAAGTTTTGCGCATTCTGATCTTGAGAACAACTTTAAGTGCCTTCTGTTGCTCTTATCATGCCCATAGTTAAACCTTCTAAATAGACAACGTTTACAAACTTAATTTTGATTGCGAGATTTTTCGTCTGTTATTTACACAAGTTAAATAGTTAAATGTTCATTAGTGGTTTTAAAGTGGAAAGCAAACATGAGCCATGCCCTATGAAAAGGGGCCTAAATGCATCTGCGAAAAGTATCGACCCAGGTCAGCCTGCGCAGTCCGCGCAGGCTGACCTGGGCCGAAACTTTTCGCTATAGTTCAATTTTCTGTATATCCAAGGACCAGTTTACCTCATAATGAAGTCGATTATTAAAAAGGTGGCTTTTATGGATCCACAATTATGTGATGGCCTGATTCGTATAATGCATTACGGAGGCACATTAAGCCCCCTTTTACCAGAGCATGGCTCATATATATTTCACTTAAATATCATTTAGGGTCAAACCTGTACTTATAGACCTAACGTACTGACGTACCTAACTAATTCGTAAAATAAACAGTCATCGTTAGGCGATTTGGAATTACAATACAGTGCGACAAACGAATAAAATTCTCGGACAGTGTAGATCCAAGATCAGACTGCACGTCCTGTGCAATCTGATCTTGATCTACACTGTCCGCATAAGGTCAGTGAGTCGCGCTTAGCAGCTTATGGGTTTATCAAACTGCCAATGTATTTAATCAAGAACAGATGTAGGATACGCTCGTAGCGTGCCTGAAATAATGGGAATTATCTTTGGAAAGGACGGAAAACATTGTGGTAAAGCAGAAATTGCTGGTTAGCAACATTTTCTTCTTTTTTTTTCCCACGATGTTTTAAGTTCGAATTTTTATACATTGTGCGTTGAAAGAATTACCCTTATACTACTGTGTGCGACTCAAGGACCTTTTGCGGACTCACAGAACTTGCAGTCTGATCCTGGATCTATCTTGTCTGATAGGAAGATATTTTCTCCTAAAAATAACTTCGAAATAGCAATATTTGGGGTTTCCACTACCCGCTTGAAAGTTTCAGTTGACTTATCTAGCAGGTTAAGGGTTGACGGAAATCACGTTTATCGCGATTGCTGCAAAGAATTATGGCCTAGTTGAAATTCAAACGTACAAGCCAGGAATAAACAGATGCTAGAAATGGAGTGAGAAACGAGGAGAGAGAGACAGACAGACAGACACACACACACACAATACACATAGACACAAAGACAGACGTGAATTCTCACTCACCTGGTTTTCTGTTACAAAGCCATCCCGTTTCCTATACACAGCACACAAATTAACCCACTTCTGAAAGAAAAGAAAAGAAACAAAGAAAGTTTTCGGGTAAAATCATGTTTGCTACCCTTAACTCTTTACCAGACGACAAAAAATAAAGTCTTGTCCAAATTGAAAGCATTTCCAGACGACAATTTAAACGCGACTTACATGATGGGGATTTGTCTTTGATAGGGTAGAAAACATTGTGAGAAAAGGAGAAAATGCTGGTTACCAGCATTTTCTCCCTTTCCCACAATGTTTTCCAAAGCCCTCCTCACCAGAGTCTTTAAAACTCGGTATTGTGTGATACCTTTACTTTTCAATCATACCTGCTGACAGTTTCAATCAGATTTGAAGATCTATATCGAAAAACTACGTAACCAATGTCCAAATCCTCGTGTTTTGACGTTAAGGGGTCAGCTCTTTTGCCAGGCGATGAATTTTAGATTTGTCCAAATTGTAACCAAATACAGACCCTGACAAATCAAATGTGGCTCAAATGATGAGATTTGTCTTTGATAGAAAATAAAACACCTCTTGAGATAAAGATTCAAAAGCTTTGTGAAAAAAATAACCAATTTTTACACAGAAAAAAAAAAAAAACAGACACACAACAATAAAGCAAACCTTCTGTAAGTAAAAGATCACCTGTAAATCACAGATAATGGAAAACTTTTGTTCTGGTTTGTTTAAATATAACACCCGTTTTCAAGTCCAAAATACATAGGTATAAACGGTTTTATAGAGGTTCTTTTCCCTTTCTCATTTATAACTTTTATCTGTATTGTAAACCGGTAAAGTCGGCGTAAAATGGGTATTAATTCTTTTGACGGGTGCGAGTTAACCCCTGGGCTGCTAACCGCGACTCACTGACCTTTTGCGGACAGTGTAGACCAAGATCAGACTGCACAGAACGTGCAGTCTGATCCTGGATCTACACTGTCCGATAAGGAGATGCCTTTTCCCCCCAAAAAAAACCCTTTGAAATAGCATTTTTTTTTTTGGTTTTTACTATTGGCTTGAATATTTCGTTTCACTTATTCGGCAGGATAAGGGTTAAAATCATACTAAAAATCCTTTCTAACTTAACCTTTCACCCAATAATCTTGGGTTTTAAGTGTCCTGTGGAAACGGGCGTTCGAAAAACATTGTACAAAAAGGAGAAAATGCGGGTAACCAGCCGATCGTATCATCCTACAATATTGTTAGTTAACTTAAAGCTTTAACTAAATAATCTTGAATTTCGACGACCCTTCTGGAAAGGGTTGTTTGAAAACATTGTGGAAAAAGGAGAAATTGCTGATAATCAGCATTTTCTCCTTTTCCCACAATATTTTCTATCTTTTAACTCTTTACTAAACGACAAAACTTTAGACTTGTCCAAGCTGAATGCATTTACCGACAACAAAATAAATGTTTATTAGTCATTGATGATATCTGTCTTTGATAGGAGAGAAAACACTGTGGGAAAAGGAGAAAATACTAGTGTTGTCAAATACCTATTTCCTCAAGGTTATTAGAACTCGGGTTTGTTTTTTAAAGGATTAAACAACAAATCCAATTATGCAATGCTTATTTAACTTGTCGTCTGCAGATGCTTGGAATTCGAACACGTTTAATAGTAAATTGTCTGATAGAGATTAATCTCTTTCTAGTGTGCCAAACAATTTGGGCCGATTATTTCCAGCGAGTGTAAAACGAAAAGATACATATATTTAAATATTAAAAATGCAATGATGTTTTTGTTTAAATATCTCGTAAAAAAACAGATAGTGTAAATTTGAGATCAGGCTGCACCTTCTGAGCAGTTTGATCTTGATCGCCCTTGTCACCAAAAAAATAACTTTAGTTGTTAAAGTTACTCAGAGGGTGAATAGACGCCATAAACTGACGCTTTTTTGCGGAGTAAGTATCTGGCCACGATCTGGCTAAACGGAACGTTGGGTCGGGTCCTGGAGTCACAATGTTCAACATTTTCTAAGATATTCTGGCAAAACTGGCCTTTAATAAGTGCAAAAATAAGACTTTTCTTCTGTCTGATTCTTTTAATAACGGTAAAACGCCGTTTTCAATAGTATTTAAGTCACATCACAACGGCAATTTTCCGATTCACGTCTTTCCTGTGTATTGACTTCGCTAGGCTTGGGCTAGACAATGCCTTGTCCAAGGACACCCGTGAACAGCGCTATAATCGGCTGTACGTATATCCAATTTGGAGAAGGCACCCTAAAGGCTACCCTTGGTCAAACGATGTCATACTTTTACCATTTTTTTTAAACACAGTGGGAAAAGGATGCGACAAATTGTTCCACAGTGCTTTCTACCATTTTCTGCAAATGCTTTGGATTTGGACAAGTCTAAAATGTTGTGGTATGGTAAAGAATATTAAACATAAACCATATCTGTAAATGCTTTTTAGTACGACAGAGATTTGGTCGTCTTGTAAAGTGTTAAGTTCATGCACTGGGCCGGTTGCGCCATAGTAACTGATATGCTGTTTATTTCCTTTCGAAGGGCCCTGCGTGGCTCAATGGTAAAGTGTAGGGACTTGTAACCTGGAGGTCCCGGGTTCGAGCCTTACCAGACTTTTCGCAGAAGTGTCCTTGGGCAAGACACTCCAGAGCCCAAACCTAGCACTGGTGAAACCCAGGACATACATGTATATGTGACCTGTTTCAGAGATATTACCAAAATAATTTTGAAATCGGCGTTAAATATCAGCCAATCAATCAATCAATCAATCAATCCCATTTCGAATCGACAAGAAGTTATGAAAGATCACGGTAAAACTTCAAATCTATGGACTTTGTCGCTCATGGTTTTTATTAACCCATATCCTAGATCTAAGTACCTGAAATAGATTGATTTTCAGTGAAAATTGTAAGTCGAAAAAGGGGCATAACTGTCTCAAAATATTTTGATGGTTACCTGCTATGTTTGTATTGGTTCCACTTTTGAATGTTAATAACTAGTCCGAATTTGAAGTAAATATCTTCAGTTATGATAGAGATATATGATAAAATGTCAAAGTTCACGTACCCCCCACCCCCATTGCAACGTGGTATCAAATCTCAGCCAAACGACAAATTTTAGTCTTGCCCAAATTGAAAGCATTTTCGGAGACAAGTGTGACTAAAAATTGAGATTTGTTTTTGGGAGGGTATAAAGCATCGTGGAAAAAGGAGTCAATGCTGATTAACAATATTTTCTATTTTTCCAAAATGTTTTAAAAAGCTGTCTTGCTAAGGGTCGACAAAATTCGGAACAGTTTAATTAAAATCTAAGGTTAAAATCTATCAATATACTCTTAGAGTATAATTTACATACCATCCACTAATTTCCTGTACATATAAACTTAGTGTGCAGACAGTGGCATGGAGAGAATATTGTGCGAAGCGTTGGCAATAGAAAGCTCCAGGTCAGCATGGACAGGTGCACTGGCCGTGGCCATATAACTGAAATAATGTTGAAAACGTCGTTAAACACGAAACAAACAAATTTAGTGTGTTTGATGAAGGGTAAACTTATTTATGATTTATGGATGACCCTTCCAATCGATATGCTATATATCCCCACTGACATAAATTACCAAAGTTAATAAAGTTCTCTTGTCGTGTCGTCTGCATTTCACTTATTGACCTAATCCTTACAGCTTTACCAGACGACAAAGTTTAAACCTTTCAGCGCCATAGGCGAAAACAGGGACTTTTGCGGACGGCATAGATCAAGATCAGACTGCACAGAACGTGCAGTCTGATCTTTGATCTATACCTTCCGCTTGTTTGGTCAAGCCTATATGATAAAAATCTTCCGGAGACTCAGTGGATTCTATTTAGAGCCTTCAAAAGAAGCCGAGTTTGTTTATTTGGCGCCGAAAGAGTTAAGATCGTCCAAATTGAAAGCAGTGGCAGACGAGAAATTAAATATTGTACAAATCATGAAATTTGTCTTTGAAACGGTGTCGCAAAAAATAAAATATATATACGCTTGTACAACTTAACCCTTTCCCAAACGAGCCCTGGTTTTCACGTGTCTGCAGTACAAGTCTTTTGAAAACACTGTGGGAAAAGGAGAAATTGCTCATAACGAGCAATTTCTCCTTTTCCCACAGTGTTTTCTACCCTTTTTGAGACCTTTCTGCCATTTTCATCAAATTTAAAATTGTCGTCTGCAAACTCTTTCAATTCGGACCAGTCCAAAATTTGTCGTTTGGGAAAGGGTTAACCTTTACCCTGCTAAATAAATTAAATAAAACTTTCAAGTCTGTAGTAAAAACCCGAATAATAGTATTTTCATCTTTTTTATGGGGGGGGGAAATATCTCCTCAGACAGTGTAGATTCAGATCAGACTGCACGTTCTGTGCAGTCTGATCTTGATCTACACTGTCCGCAAAAGGTCAGTGAGTCGCGCTTAGCAGCTTGAGGGTTAATCTGCAAAATGAGACTGCGAATGTATTTTGGGAAAGTGTGGATCATGATCAGCCTTAACACTGACAGCCTGATCTTAGTGTAGGCTACACTCTCGGCCGCACTAAATGTCGTCATGCTCATCAAATGCAACATATCTAAATCTTCACCAAACAAAATTCTGGGCTTGTCAAAATCAAAGGCATTTATAGATGACAATTTATGTGTTTTAAGTTGTAAGATTAATCTTTGAAATGGTTGAAAACATTTTGGGAAAAAGAAGAAAATGCTGGTTACCAGCGTTTTCTTCTTGTTCCGCAATGTTTTCAAAAGCTTCTTAACTCAGGGTTGTTAAAATTCGGGATTATGTGGTAGAGGGTAAAAGAAAACATTTTCAGCGATTACAGGCTTCTTTTGTTGCTGCTCGATGGTAATTTCCCTCCATTCTGACAAAGCGTTCCAATATTTAACTCCCGTATTTAAGGCATTAGATCTAAACACTATTTATTTTTCTTAGGAATATTGGTTAGCACATTTCACGTATGTGATAAAAAGACTATTTCTTGTAGCGGAGTAACACAGTAAAGAGTACAGTCACATAATCACGCCTGTATTGGTCTATAGGGCTGCAGTTCGTCGTTTTCTTATAGACCCGCATAATTAACTTTTTATGAAATACTGGGCCCGTTTCCGTTCTCGCGCAAGTACAAGCCGGAAAACTGTGCTACTCTCTACAAAGGAGAACGTCAGAAAAACGCAAAAGAGAATTTTGGCGTTAATAGCGACAGTTTTCTCCTTTCCTTGTCAACTGTCCTGTCTAAATATTGCAGAACCACAAAGGCATTTCATTCGCCCTACTCGTTCATCAAAACCAAATAGGTAGTAAATTCGAAAAACTATATCCATTCAGCCCAAGCTCGAAACAGGCGCTTGTTGAAAATGTGAGGACGAAATCGAGGGCGAATGATCCAAATAATCAAAGTACTGTTACCACAAATGTATTTTCGATCACCATAACGACGTCCTGCTTTGACTCTTTCGGTGTCAAAGTCTTTGGCAAAGGCAAGCTTTACATGCATTTGCGAGCTGTGCAGATCAACTTCAGCCTGAGACGCGCAGTCTTGATTCATAATGTCCGATGTCTGAGGTATTTAACATATGAAAAAAAAAAAAACCTGCACGCTTAGACGTAAAGTCGACGTTGACATGAGCCAGTACAGCAGTACAGACTTGCTCAATGGACAAAGTAAAAAAAAAACGCTTTGGTTTGTATTTAGCTTAACCTTTTACCAGACGACAGAAATGTGGACTAGTTCAAAGCATTTGCAGAGAACAATTTCATTGTGGCTCACATGATGGAATTTGTTTTTGATTGAGTAGAAAAGGGGATAATGCTGCCAGTTACATGCATGCTCTTCATTTCCGACTATGTCTTCAAGAGCCTTCTTTGTCGTTAAAACTCAGGATTGTGTGGTATAGGGTTAAAGTTGAAAAATCAGTAGCCAGTCAAAAACATCTCAAAGACAGTAGCCAGTCAATTATATCTCATAAAGGCAGTACCTGTAGCCAGTAAATAATATGTCATAAAGGAAGTAGATGCTCAATAACATTACATACAGGCTGTAATAATATCTAGTAATAATATCAGTAATATCTGGTAAAGGCACTGGCCAGTCAATAATACTTCGTACAAGGTATCTCTTAACTCTTAACCACACAATCACGGGTTTGAACGACCCTGAAAAAAAAAAGCCTTTTGAAAACATTGTGGGAAAAGGATAAAATGCTGGTTACCAGCATTTTCTCCTTTTCCCACAATGTTTTCCAACCTTCCCAAAACAAATTTCAATTTTTGAGTCACATTTAATTTGTCATCTGCAAATGCTTTCAATTTGGACAAGTCTAAAACTTTGTCATTTGGTAAAAGGTTAAAGGCAGTAGCCAGTCCTTTATACCTAGTAACAGCAGTAGCCAGTCTTTTATACCTAGTAACGGCAGTAGCCAGTCAATTATATCTCAAAAATGCAGTTGCCAGTATAGCCTGGGTTCCAGCCAGGTCATTCTTTGCTTTTATATACATGTATTTGGATGTTACTTTATCAAAATTACGGAAGCGATAAACTGTTTTGCCACAGATCTGTTTGATTAGTGAAAGGAGACCAAGATAAGGAGTGATTAAAATATTATTACAGCCTGCACCCAGACTATGGCCAGAATATCTCATAAAGGTGGTAAACAGTCAGTATCTCATAGATGCATTGACCAGTCAGTTACTGTCATATCTCGTAAAGGCATTAGCCAGTCATTTTGTAAAAGTATTTGACAGTCCATTATTTAAAGTAAAAACACTGGACAGTCAATAATATCTTGTAAAAGTATTGAGCAGTCAAAAATATCTTGCAAATGCAGTGACAAGTCAACTACATCTCACAAAGGCAGTGACCAGACAATTGTATCTTGTACAGATAGCGGCCAGCCAAGAATATTTTGTGTAAGCTTTGGATAGTGCAGATACAGACAGCATGTTTTGTGCTCTCTTATATTGATCTATATAAATGAAAAGTTCCAGCCATGGTATAACTCAAAGTGTATCTAAGTTCTGGGTCCATATTCACCAACTGTTCTTAAGAATGTTCTTTACCTTATTCTCCAAGATTTTTAAATGTGAAAGTATCATAACTTCTGATTGGCTAAACCATTTTGTCTAGCCAATCAGAAGTTGTGTTACTTGCAAATATAGAGCATTCTGGAGAATAACAAAAAGATAATTCTTAAGAATGGTTGGTGAATATGGGCCCTGTTTGCAAGAAAAAATGAACTGCAGATCTGATCTTGAAATACAACCATCTGCAAAATTCCACTGAAGGATAAAGTCAGTAACTTCATTAGGTGATACATCTTCACTTCAGCAACAATCAAATTATGAAACCAATAATATAACAAAGAAAACACTTTTAAAACATTTTATAAAACTTCAATTATGCAACAACAGAAATGAGTCACTTGCTTGCAAAAAAGGGGGGGGGGTTAATGCGCCTCCATGATTCATTATACCAAGGAAGTCATCAGATATTTATGGATCCATTTTGTCCTACATCCGGCTGAATACCAAGGAAGAATCGTCCTTTAACATGCAGAAAAACTGACCAAAAGCGAAAAGTTTCGTCACAGATAAGCCTGTGTGGACTGCACAGGCTGACCTGGGTCAATAGCTTTTGCAGATGCATAAAAACTCCTTTTCATACAGCATGACTCAAATACATTTGAACACATTACAGTTTTGAAAGGTAACCAATCATTCTTAATCAAATTAATTGCAACAAATCTGAACAAAAGATAAAAACAAAATGGAACAACAACATGCATTGTCTTAATCAGTACTTTGAACATTTCACCATGTAAATGTGATTTTTTGCACCTCTGCAGGAAACACTGACAGGAATGGCCTTTCTGCTTGTCAAGAGCAACTGTTCCTTTTCTCATAATCTGTTCCACTTCATGAAAAATAAATCTTTTCCTTGCAAATGTCTTTCACATTCACCTGTTAAAGTCTACAGAGTAATTAATTAGGTTTAGTTAACCTTTTACAATACAAGCCCAAGTTTAAACGACCCTGTGACTTTAGCCTCTTGAAAACATTGTGGGAAAAGGGGAAAATGCTGGTAACCAGCACTTTCTCAATTTCCCACAATGTTTTCTACCCTTTCTGGTACATATCCCATCAATTGAGTGTCATTTTATTTGTCCTCTGCAAATGCTTTGAATGCATACTAGTCTAAAATTTTGTTGTTTGGTAAAGAGTTAAATCTTCACCACACAGCAGAATTTTAGACATATCCAAACTGAAAGCATGTGCATATCACAATTCAAATATGGCTAAAATAATGGAATTTGTCTTTAGTAGGGTAGAAAACATGGTGGGAAAGGGCGAAAATGCTGGTTACCACAGTGTTTTCAAAAGGTTTCCTTCTTCTGGGTCATTGAAACTTGGGATTGTGTGGTAAAGGGTTAAGTGTTGGCTCCATTTTCTCATTAACCATTAAAAGGCCTTTCACAATTAAATTTGTCTTTGTGGCCAGTGTAGATAAAGATCAGACAGCACAAAAAATGAAGTCTGATCTTTGATCTACACTGTCAGCTTTGCTGGGACATCTTGGACAAAAGCAACCTTAAAATTGCAATTACTTGTGTATTATTTTAAGGCTCAAATGTTTGTCGAGTTAATTCTGCATTCTGCATGGTTCGTGGGCAATCATTCCTAACCTTCCGGAGACATTTTATCATCTTACGCAGACTATTTTTAAAAATATTATATGGCAACATAAGACATTGACGGTAACTGGCTATTTATTTTCTTGTCACAGTTTTTTATCTAGAATTATCCATACTACATTAGACAAAGGTAATTCATTTTGATAATCCATATTCTATGGTAAATCGATATTTTCAACTTTTTACCAAACAACAAAATCCTAGACCAGCCCAAATTCAAAGCATTTGCAGGCCACAAAACAAACATTGCTCAAAGACTGAAATTTGTTTTGGGGAAGGTAGAAAACACCGTGGGTAAAGGAGAAAATGCTGGTAACTAGCATTTTCTCCTTTTCCCACAATGTTTTCAAGTCTTCTTCCACAGGATTGTTTAAATTGAGGATTGTGGAGTAAAGGGTTAAAGCATTTAAATGAAATTTCAGGAGGTAATGAGAAAATAAAACCATAATTGACCTTTCTACAAATGCGAGTTTGGCATGCCCACCTTAGGAACGTGGTATTTCAGTCGTTATGCCCAACAAACAAACTAGAAAATGGCGTCGAATACATAGAGAAGTAGATACTATTTCAGTTTTATTCTAGCTTATGTTTTGCTATAATTACAGTACCCAAAGATTTTTTCCCCCCGACGTTCTTTTCAGTTAGGACTAAATCGGCAAAGTAACAAGAAAAAATACTTTGAATAATGTCATATTTATGAGAAATCGAAAAATGACCTGTCAATCAAAATTAGCAGAGAGGTCAACTAACTAGAAGAGCCTATTACTGTGTATGTTTTTTTTCTTTTTCAGATAAAGAAACCTCAGCATTCCTACAACCAGGCCATTGCTCATCATGGGGCTGTTGATACAAAAGTTTACATTGTACATATACAACTGTCTACAAATATGAGGCCTGAATATGGTATTGCACATACAACTTTCACTGCCAGTAAATCCTACCGTGTACTTTTCTTCGTTTCCCACAATGTTTCAAAAGCCTTCTTCCCCAGGGTCATTAAAAGCTGGGATAGTTTACCCTTTACTACACATTCCATAGTTTTAACCCTGAGAATGAAGGCTTTTTGAAAACATTGTGGGAAAAGAAAGAAAATGCTGGTAACCAACATTTTCTCCTTTTCCCACAAAGTTTTTTACCCTTGCAAAAAACAATTTCCACCATTTAAGCCACATTTATTTTGTCATCTGCAATTGCTTTGAATTTCAAAAAGCCCAAGATTTCGTTTTTTAGTAAAGGGTTGAGAGTTGATCTTTGGACTGATAAATAAATGAATACATGTACTTTATTCTGAGAAAAAAGACAAAAGTGATTGCTATTCTAATGCTGCTTTACCACTCAAAAAAATTTTAGACGTGTCCAAATTGAAAGCAGTTGCAGACGACAAAATAAATGTGACTCAAAAACTGAAATTTGCTTTGGGAAGGGTAGAAAACATTGTGGGAAAAAGAGAAAATGCTAGTTACCATCATTTTCTCCTTTTCCCAT
The DNA here is from genome assembly GCA_945859785.2 of Tridacna gigas. Lineage (NCBI taxonomy): Eukaryota > Metazoa > Mollusca > Bivalvia > Cardiida > Cardiidae > Tridacna > Tridacna gigas. Next base: position 6,688,192 of record OX244031.2, on the reverse strand, counting down.
ATTTTTTTCAAAAGCTTCCTTCTTTAAGGTTGTTAAAAGTCAGGATTGTGTGGGAAAGGGTTAAGTCTTTACCAAATGACAAAATTTTAAACCAGTCCTAATTTAAAGCTTTTTTTTGCAGACGACAAAATAAATGTGATTCAAAAATTTGAAATTTGTCTTGGGAAGAGTAGAAAACAATGTGGGAAAAGGAGAAAATGCTGGTTACCACCATTTTCTCCTTTTCCCACAATGTTTTCAAAAGGCCTCTTCCTCAGGGGATTGTTTAGTAAAAGGTTAACCTAAACCTCATACAAATTACAAAATTGGCACATTTTTATTCACTTCAAAAGAATTAATTATGGAAAATTCTATGCTGTTTCAGTGCAAATATCTCACAAAACTTCCACATTCTAGCAAAAAAGATATAACCAGAAACATTGCAACTTTCATGCTGTTTTGGTGTAAAAACTTAGAAAATCAGAGCATTTTCTTTCCAAGAAAAAGATCCCAAATTATTTCAAATTTATTTTCTATTTTGGTAGGATAATCTCAAGAAATATTGGTAAGTGTTGATCAAAGATCAGACTTCATCTTATTTGCAGTCTGATCTTGATTTACACAGCGCACAATTGTATGCAGACCTAATGCTGCCATAAGCATGGAAAGAGCTAAAAATCAGATTTTAATTAATATTCACCAATTAACATGGCAGTTAGAACATATCTTCACATGACTTTTTGTATGTGTAGGTACCAGTATGTATGAATTGCCTAAATGAAAAACTAAGTACATGTAATTACTGTACATGTATGCTATTTTGAGACCTACCTCAACTCTTTCACTACTAATGACGACTTGACTACCTTTTGCGGACAGCGTAGATCAAGATCAGACTGCACAGAACGTGCAGTCTGATCTTGATCTATGTTGTCCGCTACTCTGTTTTTAAACTATGATGAATGTCGTTTTAAATGGCAGTGGAAATCTATTTTTAGAGCTCGGAAAAAACATGTAATTGCTGGAGTTAGTAGTGAAAGAGTTAAACATTACATAAAAGACATGAAGGAAAAGAATTTGTGGTTCTGCAACACTATGGAAAACATCATAGGAGCAACAGTGCTTTCCAATGTTGTAAACTGCAGGGGAGTAAAAAGGTTTTTTTTGGCAAGTAATGCAAAAAATGAACACAATATAAATTCTGAGTATAAGACTTCATGTGTATGAACAATTTATGCATCTGATTTTAGCATTTGTAAATAATATTTAGCAAAATAGTAATGAAAATAAAGATGATTTATAACTCAATTTTGACATTAAAGAATATAAAATGAGTAAAAAGAGAGAACCATGATGATTGTATGTTACTCTTTTTTGCTATACTGAAGAAGTCTTGTAAAAACAATGTGGAAAATGGAGAAACTCCTGGTAATCAACTCTTTAGTCTGTATGTCTGTACAGGTAGGTATGATACATGGAATGGATAGACTGGGGAATCTGCAAGAAAAAAATATTAAATCAGATTAACAGTGGTAGTTTGGTAATCTAAGTGTAAGACTTAAAGTTTATTGTTTTCATCCAGACAAAATTTCTTACTTTTTCAAATTAAAAGTCTCAGCAGAAAACAAATTAAACAAGAGCGGCAAATTGTCGCAAGATACGCCCGTCTTACCCCAAGTTGTAAAGTTGGGGCATAATAATGATAAAGGGGAGGTATAGAAAAATAGTAGTGCAGAATATTTTTTTTACTGTTGATTGAAGATAATGGCAGTGTATTTGTGTTGACGGAACTCTTGTTTATTATTGTATTACTATTAAATCTTTACCACACAGCAAAAGTTTGGACTAGTCCAAATTGAAATCATTTGCAGTTGACAAACTAAATGTAACTCAAAAATTGAAATTTGGTTTGGAAAGGGTAGGAAACATTGTGGGAAAAGGAGAAAATGCTGGTGCATAAAAAATAAGCAATTTATATTTCATGTGCACTGCGCTACCCCTTGATGAGATGTATCCAGCCCTAAAATTTCATAACTCGAGGTAGTATAGTTTGAGAGATATGCATCATACAAAATTCAAGTTCGAAAAAAAAAACAAGAAAGGGCAGTAACTGAAAAATTAAGCAAGCAAGAGTTGAAAATCATATGCACAGCACTTCCCGTTGATGGAATGTATCCACGCATGAAATTTCATATCCTTAGCTAGTATAGTTCTGAAGATATGCACTGGACAAAATTAAAGTTTCAAAATAAAGAAAGAGCAATAAGTCAAAAATTAAGCAAGAGTTATGGTTCATGTGCACTGCACTCCCAGTTGATGAAATCTATCTACGCATGAAATTTCATAGCCATAGGTAGTATAGTTTTGGAGATATGCTTCAGACAAAATTCAAGTATGAAAATAAGTCAAAAATTAAGGAAGGAATAGTTATGATTCCTGTGCACTGCACTCCCCCTTAATGAGATGTATGCAGGCATGAAATTTCAAAACCCTAGGTAGTATAGTTTTGGAGATATTCACCGGAGAAAATGCAAGTATGAAAAAGAAGAAAGGGCAATAACTGAAAAATTGAGGAAGCAAGAGTTATGATTCCTGTGCACTGCACTCCCCCTTAATGAGATGTATGCAGACATGAAATTTCATAACCGTAGGTAGTATAGTATTGGAGATATTCACCGGACAAAATTCAAGTATGAAAAACAAGAAAGGGCAATAACTCAAAAATTAAGGAAGCAAGAGTTATGATTCCTGTGCACTGCACTCCCCCTTGATGAGATCTATCCATGCATGAAATTTCATAACCGTAGGTAGTATAGTTTTGGAGATATGCTCCGGACAAAATTCAAGTATGAAAAACAAGAAAGGGCAATAACTCAAAAATTAAGGAAGCAAGAGTTATGATTCCTGTGCACTGCACTCCCCCTTGATGAGATCTATCCACTCATGAAATTTCATAACCCTAGGTAGTATAGTATTGGAGATATTCACCGGACAAAATTCAAGTATGAAAAACAAGAAAGGGCAATAACTCAAAAATTAAGGAAGCAAGAGTTATGATTCCTGTGCACTGCACTCCCCCTTGATGAGATCTATCCACTCATGAAATTTCATAACCCTAGGTAGTATAGTATTGGAGATATTCACCGGACAAAATTCAAGTATGAAAAACAAGAAAGGGCAATAACTCAAAAATTAAGGAAGCAAGAGTTATGATTCCTGTGCACTGCACTCCCCCTTGATGAGATCTATCCACTCATGAAATTTCATAACCCTAGGTAGTATAGTATTGGAGATATTCACCGGACAAAATTCAAGTATGAAAAACAAGAAAGGGCAATAACTCAAAAATTAAGGAAGCAAGAGTTATGATTCCTGTACACTGCACTCCCCCTTGATGAGATCTATCCACTCATGAAATTTCATAACCCTAGGTAGTATAGTATTGGAGATATTCACTGGACAAAATTCAAGTATGAAAAACAAGGAAGGGCAATAACTCAAAAATTAAGGAAGCAAGAGTTATGATTCCTGTGCACTGCACTCCCCCTTGATGAGATCTATCCACTCATGAAATTTCATAACCCTAGGTAGTATAGTATTGGAGATATTCACCGGACAAAATTCAAGTATGAAAAACAAGGAAGGGCAATAACTCAAAAATTAAGGAAGCAAGAGTTATGATTCCTGTGCACTGCACTCCCCCTTGATGAGATCCATCCACTCATGAAATTTCATAACCCTAGGTAGTATAGTATTGGAGATATTCACCGAACAAAATTCAAGTATGAAAAACAAGAAAGGGCAATAACTCAAAAATTAAGGAAGCAAGAGTTATGATTCCTGTGCACTGCACTCCCCCTTGATGAGATCTATCCACTCATGAAATTTCATAACCCTAGGTAGTATAGTATTGGAGATATTCACCGGACAAAATTCAAGTATGAAAAACAAGAAAGGGCAATAACTCAAAAATTAAGGAAGCAAGAGTTATGATTCCTGTGCACTGCACTCCCCCTTGATGAGATCTATCCACTCATGAAATTTCATAACCCTAGGTAGTATAGTATTGGAGATATTCACCGGACAAAATTCAAGTATGAAAAACAAGAAAGGGCAATAACTCAAAAATTAAGGAAGCAAGAGTTATGATTCCTGTGCACTGCACTCCCCCTGGATGAGATCTATCCACTCATGAAATTTCATAACCCTAGGTAGTATAGTATTGGAGATATTCACCGGACAAAATTCAAGTATGAAAAACAAGAAAGGGCAATAACTCAAAAATTAAGGAAGCAAGAGTTATGATTCCTGTGCACTGCACTCCCCCTTGATGAGATCTATCCACTCATGAAATTTCATAACCCTAGGTAGTATAGTATTGGAGATATTCACCGGACAAAATTCAAGTATGAAAAACAAGGAAGGGCAATAACTCAAAAATTAAGGAAGCAAGAGTTATGATTCCTGTGCACTGCACTCCCCCTTGATGAGATCTATCCACTCATGAAATTTCATAACCCTAGGTAGTATAGTATTGGAGATATTCACCGGACAAAATTCAAGTATGAAAAACAAGAAAGGGCAATAACTCAAAAATTAAGGAAGCAAGAGTTATGATTCCTGTGCACTGCACTCCCCCTTGATGAGATCTATCCACTCATGAAATTTCATAACCCTAGGTAGTATAGTATTGGAGATATTCACCGGACAAAATTCAAGTATGAAAAACAAGAAAGGGCAATAACTCAAAAATTAAGGAAGCAAGAGTTATGATTCCTGTGCACTGCACTCCCCCTTGATGAGATCTATCCACGTATGAAATTTCATAACCGTAGGTAGTATAGTTTTGGAGATATGCTCCGGACAAAGAACTGGACGCCGCCCGCCCACCCGCCCGCCACCGGTGATCACATAATACGTCCCGTCTTCGACGGGCGTATAAAAACGTGGGACGGGGAGAAAATGCTAGTTATCAGCATTTTCTCTTTTTCCCACAATGTTTTCAAAAGCTGTCATAAGAGCATCAAATTTTTCTTGGTTAATTCAATGCCATGTGTGAGTGAAAGAAAGCAGAAATATCTTATGAAAAGTATACAGTAAAATCTTTGAAAGCTGTCAACTGTGGCCCTCCTTTTGCCATAATGTTTTAAAATATATCAATGTATTTAACTAATGATGGGATTAGTCTTTGACCTGGTAGAAAACACTGTGGGAAAGGGTTATCAGCAATGTTTCAATAAACCATCTTCCTCAGGGTTTTAGAAACAGAAGATTCTTCAGTAAAGGGTTAGATAATCTTGTGGTATGAAAGTATATAACAGGGATACTATACCTGTGAGATATTTACATTTAAATTCTTCTTCAATTTGTTGTATCTTAACTAGTTCTGCAAGATTCTGAAATATAGAGCAAAAATATTACTCATTTCCTGAGACAAAAACACAGCAAACAACTTTGAAAATATTCTCTTGCAATAAAAACAATCTATTAAAGTCACAGTAGCAGCAAAATGTAAACAATGGAGCTCTTAGAATGCATCTAAATTTAAATCACACCATTTAACCCGTTACCACACAATCCCAACTTTTAACGACGCTGAGAAAGAAGCCTTTTGAAAACATTGTGAGAAAAGGAGAAAATGCTGGTAACCAGCATTTTCTCCTTTTTCCACAATGTTTTCTACCCTTCCCAAAACAAATTACTACTTTTTCGTCACAATTAATTTGTCATCTGCAAAAGCTTTCAATTTGGACTAGTCTGAAATTTTGTCGTTCGGTAAAGAGTTAAAAGTAAGGAAATTAGTGAAGACGGCAACTTGTTATCTGTTTGGTTGTTCAAAGTGTTAGTCGCTGGCAGTAAAATGAATTTTAAAACCAGGTAGAAAGTAAATAAAAGATAGAGCAACCCGGAAACTTTTGGCCTAGTTTTAAATTTCATTTTCTTACGAGTGACGAACACTCAGACCAAACGTACAATAACAGTTTGCCATCTTCAAAATAATTTCCATTCTGTTAATCTTTTTAAATTCTATTCTTTTAAACGGTATGATTTAAGTGTAATTGCATTTTACCACCAAATTTTTTACTTTTGGCTGTTATTGAGGCTTTAAATCAGGTTTGATACAGTATTACAAGTGAAAACATACATGCAAAAGAAATTTGATGAATGATACCATTTTGCAGTTTCTAAAGGGAAACTGCCTTCACAATACTTAATGGATGAACAGGAAGACAGACTAACAGATAGACTGAATGATCACAATAGTTCACTCTCAGCACTGACTCAGGTGAGTGAAAAGTAATTTTAGTGTGCATGTACATAAACCATGTGTTACCATTTCTTAAAATTTATGAACTACATCTGTTGAAAGTTTGTCAGGTAATTTTGCCTCAACAGGCATCCTGACTTAGAGTTGCCACTGAACCCCTTTATCACATAATCATTAGTTTTAACCACCTTGAAGGAAAAAAAGCATTTTGAAAACATTGTGGGAAAAAGAGACCAGGTAACCAACATTTTCTCCTTTTCCAACAATGTTTTCTACCCTTTATAGGAAAATTGCATTATTTGAGCCAGGTTTAAACTGTTGTCTGCAAGCGCTTCGAATTTGTACCAGTCTAAAATTTTCCTGTGTGATAAGGATTTAATAAAACCTTTTTCATGCTGAGTATTCAAATTTTAAAAGGATGTTTTTCAAACTGTCTTCTGTAAAATTTGTTGAAGTTGGTAATGAGTATGTGATAAATGGAAAGAACTTGCCTTGACTATTCTACTATCCGAGTTAAGAAGCCCATATTTGTTCAGATATTTCTCTGAGGACAGTTCTAACATAGCTGATTTCCTAGGAACACATACTCCACTGAAAAAAAGAATGCATAGATTAATTCTTTCGCAAACCTTAAAAAAAAAAATTGATGAGGCAAATGTTTATGAATCATTTGTTTTCCAGATTTCGTATCAGGCTGTTTTTTTTTTTGTTTTTTTTTCAGTATCTCAAAATATCAAAATCAAAATGTTAAAAATCTCTCTTGTAAGCTGATCTTTGCAGAATCAAGATGGAAAATACTATTTGAAAGAAAGAAAAAGCAAAACTAAAATAAAGGGAAAAACATGGCATAAGCAGATGTCTAATTACATAGCCTGCACTGTACAGTGAAGAGAAAGATCACAGAAGAGAACATAAATTCTATTGTTGGATCAACACTTTTTTATATTTTGAAAGATATGTGGCAATGGACTAAACTGCCCTAGCTCCGGAGGCTTAGGTTTGAGACATAGGTTTTTATTCTTATTTGTGTTTGTTTGGTGTTTGATACTATTTTATTGTGTCACATCAGCTCCAGGGGTTCATTTTAGCCAGCATCAAACACAAAAATCTTTCCAAGGCAGTTGCTGTCTATGGCAAAAACTACATTAAGAGTTCAGATTGAATGAATCTTTGTGCAATTATATATGAGCCATGCTCTGTGAAAAGGGGGCTTAATCAATCTGCGAAAAGTATCGACCCAGGTCAGCCTGCGCACTCCACGCAGGCTGACTTGGGCCAAAACTTCGCTTATGGTCAATTTTCTGTATGTCAAAGGACCATATTACCACATGATTATGTTGGTTGTTAAAAAGGACTACATGTATTATCCATAATTATGTGATGGCTTGATAAGTATAACTCATCAGGAAGATACGTTAAGCCCTCTTTTCATAGAGCATGGCTCATATACATTTTCTAGCCTGAATAAGTAGCCCTACATATAACCACCTGGGACCCAGGTTGACAAATAAAACATGGTTCAACTCATGGGATTTTTCTTTGAATGAGCAGAAAAACAATGTGGAAATAGGAGAAAATGCTGCAAAACAGCATTTTCTCCTTTTTCCACAATGATTTTGACAGACTTCTTAAGAATGTCAAAAGACAGGATTATTTGGCAAAGGGTTAATCAAGGTGGGTAAAATGTCATGGTAACAGTGTAAAAAATTCTGTTTTCCACAAATCTGTTGACAATTTTGGGAACAAAAGTTTTAAGCTGTAAGTTTGTGTGGTGTTTAACATTATTAACATTATTTATTTCAGACATATTGTAGAGTCAAACTGCAGCCATCTACGCTCTCCTGGAAATTTGTCTTACCAGTAATGCACAAAAAACATTCTTTCAAAGCCACTAGCTGCTTTTCTACATAAACATCTGCAAACATATTATCAGCAGTAACTGTTAGAGAGGAATGAATCCTGTCACAATGACTAGCATCTTCTCTTAGAATGATTTTTATCATGCTGGTATTCAAACTCACAACATCTGTATTACAAGCTCTGTTTAGTGCTGACTGAACAACGGAATTAAGTGATAAAAAAGAAAAGTCAGATTTTATCCTTTTACCAAATGACTACGTTTCAGACATTTTATTTCAAATTGAAAGGATTTGCAGATGACAAATGAATTCTTGCTCAAATGGTGAAATTTGTCTTTGACAGGATAGAAAACATTGTGGAAAGGCCAGTGCACCTATCCATGCATTCCTGGATTTTCTTTTACCAGTACTACACACAAAATTCTGCCCAAGCCACTGGCTGCTTTCCCACATAACTATCGACGAAAAAATAATCCCTGGGAATGAATCCTGCCGCAATGACTATAATCAATCCTTTGATAGAAATAGGCCAAGCTGGGGATTCAAACCAGCAACCCCCTGTTCCCAAGTCCTGTTTGCTACCAGATGCGCTACCTGGGCTCAGCTGTGGGTCGTTAAAACTTGGGATTTTTTGATAAAGAGTTAAGATTAAAAACACACAACTGTAATTTTACAAGACATCAAAAGAGAAAAGGGCCACAGTACCAAAAATCTAAATCTGCATCACTCTCCGTTATACAGTGATAAAAATTGAAGGCTTTTGTTGCAATATCCATCAGACACCTGGAAATAAAGGGCAAGTTTACACATTACAGCCTGAGGATTACTTCTTTTGTCTTGCAGCAGACCTCTTTAGAAAACAGTGTAGCAATAAAACAAATTGCCTTTGATGAGACAATGCTTTCACATCCACATGTAGAAGAACTAAATTCATGCGTTTAATCTAAATTTCAGTCCCCTCCTCCGACTTTAAAAACAAAATCATTTATCCGAGCCACACTCTGTGAAAAGGGGCTGTAATGCATCTACAACAAAAAGTATTGACCCAGGTCAGCCTGCACAGTCCATGCAGGCTTACCTGGGTCAAAACTATTTGCAGATGGTAAATTTTCTGCATATCCAAGGCCCATTGTACCTCATCTTTAGTTGGTTGTTTGACAAAATGGATATTATGGATCCATAATCATGTGACTTGCTTGGTGTAATGTATCAAGAATATGCATTAAATACCCTTGTGCCAGTGCACCACATATTTCTGATATTTGATTGAAATAAGAGCAAGTAACATCTACACGTGCTAAAAAGGCTCTTCGTTACAATTGGAAATCATGAAGAATTAAGTTTAACCCTTTCCCAAGCAAGCCCTGGTTTTTCACGTGTCTGCAGTACAAGTCTTTTGAAAACACTGTGGGAAAAGGAGAAATTGCTCGTAACGAGCAATTTCTCCTTTTCCCACAGTGTTTTCTATCCTTTTAGAGAACTTTCTGCCATTTTCATCAAATTTGAAATTGTCATCTGCAAACTCTTTCAATTTCGACGAGTCTAAAATTCATGGTTTGGGAAAGGGTTAACACTTTACCTCCTGAAACAAAATTGCAACAGACATCTTTAAAAATGTCCTTTCAAAACTTACTGTAGTTGATCAACATAAATTAAGGTTTCATGCATGAATGCTCATAAAAATTTTATGGCAAAAGGAGAAATGTACATTTATCAAAATAGACCTTCACAAACAGTGAATTCACCTTACTCAATATATGTGTCATTGTGAGCCATGCTCTGTGAAAAGGGGGCTTAATGCATCTGTGAAAAGTACTGACCTAGATCAGCCTGTGCAGTCCGCGCAGGCTGAGCTGGGCCGAAACCTTTTGCTATTGGTCAATTCTCTGTATGCCCAAGGATCAGTCAACATCATAATTCAGTCGGTTGAAGACAAAGTGGACATTGTGGATCCATAATTATGTAATGGCTTGATTGGTACAATGCATCAAGGAGATGCATTAAGCCCCCTTTTGCCACAGCATGGCTCATTTACTTGGTTTTTATCTATACACTACTGTGTTATGGCTTTTTGGGGCCCCAATTTTAACTATTTGAACCATGCTCTGTGAAAAGGGGACAAAATGCATCTGTGTGATCCATGATACCAATCAACCCATCACATAATTATGGATCCATAATAGCCACTTTTAAAACAAACAACTAAATCATGAGGTAGACTGGTCCTTGGCATACAGAAAATGGATCAATAGCGAAAAGTGTCAGCTCAGGTCAGCCTGTGGAGGCTGACCTGGGTCGATACTTTTCGCAGATGCATTAAGCCCCCTTTTCACAAAATTCATATTACTTTAACATTTGTAGGGATCATGGCATCATAATACTTAAGTATATACATGTACCTGTGTAAAGTTTATGAATGAAATTTCTGGAATATTTTGGTAAAAATGGTAACCAGCATATTCCTCTTTCCCTTATGTTTTGTACCCTTTCACAGACAAATACAATCTATTAGACTATATTTGTTTTCTGCAAGTGCACCTAATATGTGGGGAGTCTAAAATTTGATGAAGTGTGAACTATTCTAATATTGATAATATTGCTCATAACAGTAGAAAGAGTTCAATAGTTACTTACATCTGCACATAGTTATACAAGGCCCTCTCTGATTTAAAACTTCTCTTTTTACTGTAAATTGCTGTCACAAAATTCAGTAACATTCCCTGTAATTTAAAAAAAGATGTACATGTATATGTACAAACTGATTAAATGGAGTGTTTTACACTGCTTTCAACAAGATTTTAATATCATGGCCATACACTCAAAATATTATTTACCAACTCTGACTTACTCATGTGTTTCAGGAGTTAACCTTTTCCCAAACGAAAAATTTTGGACTGGTCCAAATTGAAAGAGTTTCCAGACAACAATTTTAAATTTGATGAAAATGGCAGAAAGTTATCAAAAAGGGTAGAAAACACTGTGGGAAAAGGAGAAATTGCTCATTACGAGCAATTTCTCCTTTTCCCACAGTGTTTTCAAAAGACTTGTACTGCAGACACGTGAAAACCAGGGCTTGTTTGGGAAAGGGTTAACCAGTTTTGAGCTAAGGCTCTAAAGTGCCTTGCAAAAGGGCACTCCCAGATAAAGAGGTACATTACTTAAAAGTATTATAAATTAATAAGAATAAACAGCCATGCTCTGAAAAAGGGCCTTTAGCGCATCTCAATGATGCATTATACAAAGCTAGTCATTTCATAATTACAGATCCATAAAATACTTTTTGTCTAAAAACCAAATGAATCATGAGGCAGACTGGTCCTTTGACATGCAGAATATTGACCAATAGCAAAAGTTTCAGCCATGGTCAGCCTGTGCAGGCTGGCCTGGGTTGGTACTTTTCACAGATGCATTAAGCCCCCTTTTTAAACAGCATACCTAAAATGGTGCACCTCCAAAGAAAACTGTATGTAAACCAATAAAGTCATCCTTTTGGACTAACTTAACCATCAAAGCAAATCAATAGATGTTAAAATCGGCCGAAAACCTAAATTTTCTTAGCTGATTTGGTGACAATACTCAACAAAGTATGGGCAGTTGTGATCTTACATTGGCTTTATATGAACATCACCATCTACTTTCTCTATAAAAGCAGCTAATGCAGGGTTTCAAGTAAACACAAAGTATGTATTTTGAAGCTTAAGCCTTCACACAATTTTAGACTTGTCAAAATCCAAAACATTAGCAGACAACATATCAAATACGGTTCCAATTATAGAATTTGTTTCTGAGGGGTAAAAAAAAAAAAAAAAAAAAAAAACATTGTGTGAAAAGGATAAAATGCTGGCTACCAGCATTTTCTCCTTTTCCAACAATGTTTACAAAAGCCTTTTCCCTCAAGGTTTTTAAAAACTCGAGATTGCGGTGGTGAAAGGTTAAATCAACACATGATACAGGGCTATTCCCAATCCAACCTTGAAATTGAAGTTAGCCAATGAAGATTGAGGTGACTGAGGATTCATCCCCATATTGACATTGATGGAGGCGGGGAGAAGAGTCCTTTATGGGGGTGGGGGGGCGAGTGGAAAATTAACTTTGCTTTTGTTTTTTTCTTAAACCAAAAGACTACATGTCACATGAAAGTATCTTTATATTTCATGAATGTCATACCATTCTTTTCTGTTAAAATGCTTTTGAATTTAAATCATAGCTTTCAAAAGTATGGAAATTATTGTGAAGATGACAATCTGTTATTGTATGGTTGGTCCAAGTGTTTGTCACTGGCAGAAAAATTAATTTTAAAATCACATAAAAAGTACACAAAAGATAGTGCTACCTGGCAAGTTTTAAATGGTAAATTTAAATCATTTTAACATCTGCATTGTTTAATTTTGGCCTCTGTTTAGGGCTTTAACTCTTTAACACACAATCCCGACTTTTAACGACCCTAAAAAGGAAGCCTTTTGAAAACATTGTCGGAAAAGGAGAAAATGCTGGTAACCAGCATTTTCTCCTTTTCCCACAATGTTTTTCTACCTGTCCCATAACAAAATTCAATTTTCTAAGTCGCACTTAATTTGTCGTCTGCAAATGCTTTCAATTTGGACTAGTCTACAATTTTGTTGTTTGGTAAAGAGTTGAGATTATGACACAAGATATTTTTGAAGCTGCCTATTGGTGTATGCCAGGGTAAACACATATGGTCTAAGTGGGAACAAAAAAAGAAAATGAACAAAATACCTGATACGGCTGGCAATACAACAGCATCTTGTCTAAATCTACCAGCGTGATGAAACGCTGAAAAATACAAAACAAGTCTTGTAACAAAGTGCCACATATCAGTTACAACAGCAAAACAACAGCTGTTATTAATCCTTAACCTGCTAAATAAGTGAAACTTTCAAGCCAATAGTAAAAACTTGAATGTTGGAAAAACAAAGTATCTCCCTATCGACAGTGTAGATCTAAGATCAGACTACACATTCTGTGCAGTCTGATCTTGATCTACACTTTAAACAAAAGGTCATTGAGTAGTGCTAAGCAGCTAAAGGGTTAAAACTAACATGTAACAAGCAACTATAAGCTCTAAATCTGTTTTTTTTCAACAATCTAAAAGAAGAACCAACATGCTAAAAGCAAAGAATGCTGGAAACCAGCATTTTCCTCTTTTCCAACAATGTGTTATACATGTACATTTCAACAACAAGGCTACAGTTAGAAACACAATTATACCAAGCAAGTCATCACATAATTATGGATCCATAAAATCGATTTGGTCTAACAATTGACAGGATCTCTGTCCTTGGTCATGCACAAAATTTACAAAAAGCAGAAAGTTTCGACCTGGGCTGACATGGGTTGATACTTTTTGCAGATGCATAAAGTTTCCTTTTCACTGAGCATTGCTTATTTATATAACTTTGAAATTCACACTCATAAAAAATTATGTATAAGCAGTGTCAGAGCCAGGTTTTACTGTATTTATATGATAAAAGGCTGACAGAATATGTGACACAAAAAATTACCCTGACAGAGGCTGGTATGAGATATTCAGTTGGTCGGTTTTCAGAACGTATGACACCTCTCAGTTGTATTTTTTGTATATCAGACAACTTTAACTGTTTGATTTGACACAACAAAGTGCTGACATGATAGCTGCAAATAAATTTTATATACTATTTACAGAATGACAAAATTTTGACTTGTTTATAAAGAAAGTATTTACAGAATGACAAAATTTTGACTTGTTTACAAAGAAAGCATTTACAGAATGACAAAATTTTGACTTGTTTATCAAGAAAGCTTTTTGTAGACAACAACTGGAATGTGACTCACAATTTGTATTTGGAAGCATAGAAAACAATGTTGAAAAAGGACAAGATTACTATTTCCATCAGACTATGGTAACAGCAGACCTGTCCATCCTTTCTCAGTCATCGACATGTACCAAGGCTAGCAAAAAAATGCCTGCAAAGCTTCAGATGTTGCAACATCTAGCCCATTCTGACCAAATAATCTCACAAAATATCCGAGACACTTGACTTAATCTAACACTGGATGTTCTAGGGCATCCGATCTTCATCTACACTGTCACAAAAAGATAACAAAGATGAGCAGGTTAAGGCTAAATTCTCACCTCCTTAACCCTATACCAAACGACAAAATATCAACCTTGTCCGAACTGAAAGCATGTGCAGACGACAGAGATGAATCAATGGAATTTATCCTTGACTGAGTAGGAAACATTGCAGAAAAAGGAGAAAATGCTGGTTACCAGCACTTTCTCCTTTTCCCACGATGTTTTCATAAAGCTACTTTTCTCAGGGTTGTTGAAAGTCGGGATGGTGCGGTAAAGGGTTGAAACAAATCTCTAGCATATGACCAAGAAAATATCTTTGAAATCTATACATTTAAATGATCAAAATTAATTCAGGTTTCATGACTACATAAAGGAACCCTGCAGAAAAAAGGAAGAACTGCTTATTACAATTGTAACTTCTCTTGTCACAATGACTTCAAAAATGTCAGCTACGAGACAAAAAAAATCTTATGTAAGAGTCACTGTTAACTTTTTACCAGACAAAAAATCTTAGATTTGACAGCATTTAAATGTGACAAGTCAAATACATGTACTGTTTAAATCTTTACCACAAAATCCCGAGCTTTAACGACCCTGAAGAAAGAAGGCTTTTAAAATATTGCAGGACAAGGAGAAAATGCTGGTTACCAGCATTTTCTCCTTTTCCCACAATGTTTTCCAACATATCGAAGACAGAATTCATCACTTGAACTGCACTTATTTTGTTGTCTGCACATGCTTTTAATGTGGTTAAGTCCAAAATTTTGTTGCTTGGTAAGGATTAACTCTTTAACCCTTTACCGCACAATGCCGCCTTTTAACACCCCTGGGAAAGAAGCCTTTTGAAAACATTGTGGGAAAAGGAGAAAATGCCGGTAACCAGCATTTCTACCCTATCAAGAGAAAATTGCACCATTTGAGCCACATTGAAATTGTAGTCTACAAATGCTTTCAATTTCGACAAGGTTAAAATTTTGTCCTCTGGTAAAGGGTTAACAGATGATATCTTTTAGACTTTGCCATTTTGAAAGCCTTTGCAGACAACAAATAAACCTAGGCTCACATAATGATACCCATCTTTGAATCAAAATAAAATATTGTGCGAAAAGGAGAAAATGTTGGTAACACTGTCTTCAAAAATGTCTCTTCTTTACGGTCATTAAAACATGGGACATAGGACTTTGGTACAGTTAAACAATATAATGTCTTTCATAGGGATAAAGACATTGCGACCAAAGGAAAAAAAAATGCTGGTTATCAGCATTTTCCTCTTTTCCCACTATACTTCTGAAGTTGTCATATAACACAGTGTTGTTTGGTAAAAGATTAACCCTTTACCACAAAAGCCTGCGTTTCAACTACTTAGAGAGAGATGGTTTTTTAAAACATTGTGGAAAAAGGAAAAAAATGCTGGTAACCAGCATTTTTTCCTTTTCCCACAATTTTTCTACCCTTTCAAGACAATTTTCAGTATTTGAGCAAAATTCAGTTTGTCGTCTGCAAATGCTTTGAATTTAGAAAAGTCCCAAAATTTTGTTGTTTAGTAAAGAGGTAACTAAGTAGGCATTTTCTTACCTTGGTACAATGGGGGTGAAGACAATCAAAGCAAAGAGCATTTCTCTTATCAGGGACTCTGATCTTCTCGTACCTACTATTACAACAGGCCGGCCTGACAGCATACTGTATATCACATGCTGTAAATTGTTGTATTCATACAGAACTTTCTGTAGACATTTAACTGAAACAGACAAAGGCGTAGTGTCCATAATATGCAAGCATGTAATGTAGAAAAAATTGGCACAGATGAAACATTCTTTTATCACTTTATACAACAACTACATCTTTACAATTAAGCCTGACACTGCATGAGAGAAAATGAAAATTTCAAATCTATAGTAAAAAGCTAAATATTGCCATTTCACCATATTTCTCTTTTATGGAATATCTCTCTGCACGTTCTGTGCAGTCTGATGTTGATTTACATTGTCTGCAAAAGCACACTGTGTAATGCTAAGTAGCCCAAGGGCAAAATAGCACCCTTGATTCAGAGTGCATAATGATTTTGAACACTTAGTTACGCCCCTGACAATAATTAAATATTTTGAATAAAACTGGTGTTATTTTGATTCATATCTCACCATAAATACTTTGTGCTTTTACCAGCTAAAGGAAAAAGATTTGAAAAACATTACGACAAAAGGAGATAATGCTGGGAACTAGCATTTTCTTCTTTTCCCTTGATGTGTTTTACCCTATCATACTTCATTGTAATCTGCTGTTAAATAATCTTCTCTGAGCTTTGACAATGGGTAACTTTAACTCCTAACCACACAATCACGGGTTTTAACGACCCTGAAGAAGAAGCCTTTTGAAAACATTGTAGGAAAAGGAGAAAATGCTGGTAACGAGCATTTTCCCCTTTTCCCACAATGTTTTCTAAGCTTCCCAAAACAAATTTCAATTTTTGAGTCACATTTATTTTGTCGTCTGCAAATGCTTTCAATTTGGACAAGCCTAAATTTTTGTTGTTTGGTAAAGGGTTAAATAAAATAAATCCCATAATTTTAGCCATATTTGATTTGTTGATCTCTGCAGATGCTTTGAATTTGGACAATTTCAAAACTTCATCATCTGGTAAATAGTTGAAACGTCATAAGTGCTCTACATAAACCTTTAGTGTGGGAACTCATGTAATTCCCCTTTACCACACAATCCCAACTTTTAACAACCCTGGGGAAGAAGCCCTTTGAAAACATTGTGGGTAAAGGAGAAAATGCTGGTAACCAGCATTTTTTCCTTTTCCCACAATGTTTTCTACCTTTCCCAAAACAAATTTCAGTTTTTGAGTCACATTTATTTTCCTGTCTGCAAATGCTTTGAATTCAAAATGTTGTTGTTTGGTAAAGAGTTAAAATAACTTGGATACTGAGAAAAATTTAACGATACACATTATTGTAAGTAACTGTATTCATTGAATTCACACCAGCAGAAAGTCCTTTAACCCTGGTCTTTCCAAAATTGTCTTCTACTGGATGGTAAGGCATAAAATAGTTCGGTAAAGGATTAACTCTTTCCAACACAACAAAATTTTAGACTTCCCCCAAACTGAAAGCATTTGCAGATGACAAAATAAATGTAACACATACATTGAAATTTGTTTTCGAACGAGTGGAAAACATTGTGGGAACAGGAGAAAATGCTGGTTACCTGCTTTTACCTGCATTTTCTCTTTTCCCCACAATGTTTTCATAGGTCTCTTTCCTCGGGTAAATAAAATTACAGATTGAGTGGTAAAGAGTTTTGAAAAAAAGACATACCACATGTATTGTCCGCCTCTTGTCTGTTGCTGAATGGAAGAAACAGCTTCTCTTTCCTCCTACAGAGAAAAAACAAAAGCACTGCATGTGTGTGCCAACACTCTGCTGCAGTTGCTTAAGTGTAAATTCTTAATCAAAAAAGGGCATAATGGGGTCAAAAATACTTTGATGGTAATCTGCCCCTATTGTATGGGTTCCCCTTTTTGAAGTTAACAACGAGTCCAAGTTTGAAGTAAACATCTTCAGTAATGACAGAAATATCATAAAGTGTAAAAGTCTTTGCACAATGACGATAACGATGACAAAGACAATGACGGCAATGACAACACATCTGAAAACAGCTAAGCTAAAAAATTACTTTTTTACCAGAGGATCAAACTTAAGACAGAATTTGACAGAATTAGTACACAACAAATTAAATGTGGTTCAAACAATGAGGTTCGTCATGAAAAAGGGGAGGAAAAAAGTCTTGTTCCCACTATTTTCTTCTTTTTTACAAATGATTTCAAAAGCCTTCCACCTCCGAAACATTTAAACATGGGACTGCATGGTAAAGAGTCAAATGGTCTGAACAGAGGCAAGATGTCCGAGGATGTTTTGGGGTTTCGTCCTTTACCGAATGACAAAATCCCATCCCAAATTGAAGCATTTGCAGAAGACAAATAAAATGTGACTCACAAATTAAAGGAGAGAATGCTGGTTACCAGCATTTTCTCCTTTTCCAACACTGTTTCCGAAAGGCTTTCTCACGGTTGTTAAACCAGGGATTGTGTGGTAAAGAGTTTAAGAAGTAATATCACCTTAGATCATCACTATTACTGAAGTCATAGGTACTTATAAGAATTGCCTTGATATGAACATGCTAAGGAGTACCCATAACAGGTTTGAATGAAAAAATGATAATGATGTCTGGACATCCATTTCAAGCAAACTATGAATTCAACCCTTTACCACCTGAAAAAATGTTTGACTCATCCAAATTGACAGCATTTGCAGACAACAATGTCAATGTGGCTCAAAAAATATGATATTTCTTTGATAGGGTAGAAAACATTGTGGGAAAAGGAGAAAATGCTGGTTGCCAGCATTTTCTCCTTTTCCCACAATGTTTTCAAAGGGCTTCATCCTCAGGGTCATTAAAACTCAGGATTGTGTGGTAAAAGGTTAACTCTTTTCCACAAAGCAAGTATTTAGACTTGTCAAAATTGATAGCTCTTGCAGATGGCAATTTTAAAATGGCTCAAATGATTGAATATGTCTATGAAAGGGTAGAAAACATTGTGCTCATAGGAGAAAATCTTGGTTACCACCATTTTCTCCTTATCCCACAATGTTTTCAAAAGGCTTCTTCCTCCAGTTCGTTAAAACTCAGCATTGTGTGGTAAAGAGTGAAGTATGGTATTCTTTTGATTGAGTCTGTTTTCCTCTATATCTTTCTTCCTTCTATCAATCGAATTAATGGCCATTCATTTAGTAACAAAGCTTCCTTGTCTGTGTCTCTGTGCCAATTAACCCTTTATCAAACAACAAAATTTTAGACTTTCCCAAATTGAAAGCATTTTTAGATGGCTATCACATGTTGTTCAAATGTTTGGATTGGTCTCTTACATGCTTGAACGCATTCTGGGAAAAGGAGAAAATACTGCTTGCCCACAATGTTTTTTCCACAATGCTTTAAAAAGCATTCTTCCTCAGGGTTGTTAAAAGTCAAGAATGTGTAGTAAAGGCTGAATACTTCACAAAGAAATTTTACAGTGAACAGAAAATTTAGAAAATACTTTTTTACTTGCTTACATGGCATTACAAAATTCAATAGCTTATAATTAACTGAATAACTTCAAACAAGTGCTTACCTGGCGTAGACTGAAGAATGGCTGTTCAAATCTAGTGTACTTTCGATTTTCTGGGTCAGTCTTTCTCTTCCAGAATTCAACTTTCTTACATGACCGTCTAAAGAGTCAGTTTCACTTTTAAGACTTCCTGTCTCTGGGAAGGAATCATCTGTATCACAATCTTCCTTGTCAAATCTGTCCTCATCAAATTGATTATCAGTGCTGTGTAATTTATCATAGTCTTTCTTCAGCTCAGCAATCACACCTGCTGAGTCTTTTTGCATGATTTGGTTAGAACTAATGGATTTAGTATTGTCTTGACTTGTTGTATCGTTCATTTTTGATTTCATTGCACTTTGGTGTTGAGCTTGTAGTTCATTACTCCCTGGAACAATTTGAAGCAGACAACCTAAAATACACCGCTATAAGACACAAATACAATAATCAACAAGAATCAATATTTAACACTTTACCATATGTCAGTTTAGTTTAACCCTTTCCCAAACGACAAATTTTGGACTGGTCCAAATTGAAAGAGTTTGCAGACGACAATTTTAAATTTGATGAAAATGGCAGAAAGTTCTCAAAAAGGGTAGAAAACACTGTGGGAAAAGGAGAAATTACTCGTTATAAACAATTTCTCCTTTTCCCACAGTGTTTTCAAAAGACTTGTACTGCAGACATGTGAAAACCAGGGCTTGTTTGGGAAAGGGTTAAATAGAGAATCTTACATAAGTACATTTATGTATTCTCATTTTCATCAAACGATTTGACTAAAAATGTATGACGCGAGCATTGACAAGCATCAAATACATTTTAGTCAACGATTTTGATAAAAATGATAGTACATAAGCATGAATGTGAGATTCTATTTATCACATAAAACAAATGACAGACAAGAATATCTTGCATCATCACCTTTAGCCGAAACACAATTCACGGGTCCATGTTTACAGTTGTAGTTCGGTTTCAAATGTGTACATACACAAGGAGATAGCTCTTTGATATTTACACCGAAAGTAGAATGAAACAGTTTCTAGCGGGGATAAGTCCACCTATTTCTGCAAATTTGTTAATTTGAAATACATTTTTGCATTTTTGGGGTTTTATTAAAAACAAAAATCAAAATCTTTCCAAGCATATGCCTCTTGGCAACAATGACGTCACTTTTCCTCAAAACAGTGGAGAAGTACAAATTCCAGCGTGTGCTGTGGCTGGTATCTCCGGCTTCATGCGCTCATGACTAAAAACTGATCGGAACCGGGACCCAAAAAACCATATTACACTAGTGTATTATCAAAAATAATTGATTGTTAAACATGTTCTCACAACTTATATTAACTCTTTACCAAATGACAAAATTTCAGATTAGTCCAAATTGAAAGCAGTTGCAGGCGATAAAATATATGTGACTGTAAAATTGAAGTTTGTTTTTGTAAGGGTCGAAAACATTGTGGGAAAAGGAGAAAACGCTGGTTACCAGCATTTTCTCCCTTGCCCATGTTTTCAAAAGCCTTTTCACTCAGATTGTTAAAAATGGGCGTTGTCTAGTACAGAGTTAAACTACCTTTCGGGACATCTTCATTATTTTTTTCATTGCCATCATCATCATCATCATCTGGCCCTCTATCACAGTTCAAGTTACTATCAGACAGTGTTTTATGTATCACAGAACTTCCATCCATATCACAGAGTGTTGATGCGCTCTGATTCATGATGCTATCTACTATATCACCCAGTTTGTCGACTGTTTCTTTATTTGTATGAACAGCATTATCACCACAAACTTCCTTCAGTAATTCTATGTCAGTCTTATCTGCTGTAAGAGAATTGCCGAAGGAGTGTAATTTTAATTGTATTTTCTTTGGTGTAACATTGTGGCTATTTCCTATAGTATCTTGATGCTGATGTTCAGTATTCTTATCATTTGGCACTCTATTATCACTAGATTCATTAGGTATTCTTTGAACTTTAACCCCACGACCTTTGACCCCACTTTTTTGACAGGTAGCACTAGTAGCTGCACTACAAGGACAGCCTGGTATGGAACATGTCAAATCTTTTTCTTTGTCTACAATATAATATTCAGAATCACTACGGACTTTGGTTGTGTTCACATAGGTTTGAGTTATATCTTCATATTTAATTGTGTCCATAAAGGAGGAATGTATGACAGATGTTGAATATTCCTGGCCCGTGTCTATGTCTCCGTCTTGCTGAAATATCCACTCTTCTTGATCGTCTACACTGTCCCTAGTATCAAAACTGTCTGTAACAGAGGTCTGTCTGTAAAAAAAGAGAATGTAAAGTATTTCTTATTGTGTCATCTCTTTTGAAAGTGCAAGCCAATATTTAACATATGGGACACTTTTGTTTGGTGCTTTTCACTTCCTAAGTCATAACTTAATCTGCCAAAGCACAAGGCAGTTAACCCTTTCCCAAACAAGCCCTGGTTTTCACATGTCTGCAGTACAAGTCTTTTGAAAACACTGTGAGAAAAGGAGAAATTGCTCGTCATGAGCAATTTCTCCTTTTCCCACAGTGTTTTCTCCCCTTTTTGATAACTTTCTGCCATTTTCATCAAATTTGAAATTGTCATCTGCAAACTCTTTCAATTTGGACCAGTCTGAAATTTGTCGTGTGGGAAAGGGTTAAGCACTTGGTAACCATTATTCAACCCTTTACCACAAAGTCCCGAGTTTTAACAACCTTGAGAAAGAAGCCCCTGGAAAATATTGTAAGCAAAGGAGGAAGTGCTGGTAACCAGCATTTTCTCCTTTTCCCACAATGTTTTCTATCCTTTTACAAAAGGATCTCATCATTTCAGTCATATCTAGGGTTGTTTTTAATTTGGACAGGTCTAAATTTTGACATGTGGTAAAGAGTTAAACCTTTGCCCTCCTGCTGTGTAAGCAGATGTTTTAACCACTACGCCACAAGGATGGTTGTATTTATATTGAAGTTAATTGTTTATTTCTGTGCAAAATTATCATATAATTTCATAGAGTTAGCACCCAATTGATACTTTTCTACACACAAAAAAAACCTATTGTCCATATTGAAAGCAACTGCAAACAACAACAACTTAACCCTTTACCAAACATGAAAAAAGTTTTCATGACTCTGAGGAAGAAGGCTACTGTTAAAAGAAGAAAAATGCTGGTAACAGGCATTTTCTCCTTTTCTCACAATGTTTTCTACCCTATCAAAAAAAAAGAAAAAAAAAAAGAAATCATCATTGAGCTACATTTATTTCACTGTCTGCAGATGTTTTCAATTTGCTTGTGTCTAAAATCTAGTTGTTTGGTAAAGAGTAAAATGTGCCTTTTGAACCTATCACAGGAAATGAAGAAAATGTTGATAACCAGCATTTTTCCTTTTCCTGCAACGTTTTTCTACCCTTTCAAAGAACTTCATTTCATTTGTTCTACTTTAGAAATTGTCATTTACAGATGCTTGGGAAAAGATTAATATCAACCATTATTTCATGCTTTCCGGTAGGATATCGAGAAATAGCCGTGAAAATATTTTTCGATATTACACGGGTACGACCAGTGAGAATACCAACCACAGGGAGTTTGTACTGATTTTTATGGAAGTCTCGACAAAAAAAAAGGCGTTAGAAGCATGAAATAAATAGAATATTTTTTTTTTTTTTTTTTTGGGTGAAAGATCGAAATTTATTTCACCTCGTGAACATCATCGGTATCATTTTCACTCGTGGCTGTGCCACTCGTGAAAATATTACCGATGATGTTCACTCGATGAAATAAATTTCGATCTTTCACCGAAAAAAAACAAATATCCTCTATATCAAACAAATTTCATCTAGATTATGGTACCTTTCAAATGAAGATAGCTGTGAAGTAGTGTCCATAACACTGGAGCGAGCTGAATACAGGGTGTCATCATCCAAGAAGGAATGGTATGAACTTGGCAGGGATTTAAAACTGTCCATAGATCCAAGCTGTGCAAGAATATTTTCAAACATGTATAACATACAAGAGATGGACCTTTGCTAACATACAAGAGATGGACCTTTGCAGTGCAAAAGATAATTCCCTATCAGTTAAGAGCTTGAAGCCTTTAGTTTGGTAACCAGCAATTGCTCATTTCCCCACAATCTTTTCTACCCATCTAAAGGCATATGCAAATGCTTTCAATTTGGACCAGTCTAAAATTTTGTTGTTTGGTGAAGAGAAACCTCCATACCAAACACACCCTCGTTAACCCAGGTGTGAAGTATTACCATTCATCACCCCTGCGTTACCGTCATTTCTATGAATATTCATAAGATTGCGAATTACACCCAACAGCCTATTGAATTTGTCGATAACATAACAATACTCTCTTGTAGTGGAGGATAATCACATTTCTTC
Source organism: Tridacna gigas (assembly GCA_945859785.2). Lineage (NCBI taxonomy): Eukaryota > Metazoa > Mollusca > Bivalvia > Cardiida > Cardiidae > Tridacna > Tridacna gigas. The sequence continues at coordinate 6,664,482 of OX244031.2, read as the reverse complement.
CGTCAATATCAATAAACCGGGTAAAACCCACATCATTACCAACGAATATGGCGGCCACCAGTGGGCTCACCTTCTGTGGCATTTGCCTTACGACAATCCAGGGCAGACATTATAAATCCTTGTATATAAAGGCAAATATTCAGAAATACAGCATGCTGCTGCAGTCCTTAGGGGTATGTAGCAGGGGTGACATCATCCTTGTTCACCCAGTTCCGATGTAATCCATAAACTACATTCATCGATTTGACTGGTTGTAGACGAGGTAAAAATAGAAATGATGGCATGTGATTGATAAAAATAGATTAAATTTTCTCACTGAAAAACTGAGATAACCAATCAAAATGCCTCATGAATAATTCATGAGAACGAGAAAACATGCGCGAGATAACCCAGGGGCGATGAATGTAGTTTATGGAATACATCGGAACTGGGTTAACGAGGATGTACCAAATGATAAAATTTTAAACTTGTCCATTTTGAAAACTTGGCAGATGACATATAAAATGTGGTTCAGATGATGAAATTTGTCTTTGGTAGGGTAGAAGATGTATCATGTAGCCTTCCAGTTCCTTTATGCTTGCAAAGAAAAGCATACTGAAGTTATCAAAAGTTATCCGTGTTTAACACAAACTTTAAGTTTGCGGGGGAAAAAGGTCTAAAAAGGCCCCTTAAACCCTTTACCACAAATCCTCACTTATAATGACCCTTTTGGAAAAACACTGGGGGCAGCAAATACTTTCAATTTGGACAGATCTACATTTTTGTCATCACAGAGTTATGCTGTCATAAATTGGATGTTGAATGACAAACAACAAAGAACACAAAAGAACATACCGATGTTGGATAGTGGATGGGGTGACTTGTACAACCTTTCTTTTTACAAAACATGGCATCTCTTGAACTGAAAAAAAAAGTAATGAACATGTTATTCATATTAACCCTTTACCTCTTTACCAAACAAAAAAAATTTGCTCTCAACCAAATTAAAAGCATTGCCAGTCAGCAAAATAAATGTAGCTCAAATGATGATTTCTGTCTTTGATAGGGTAGAAAACATTGTAGGACATGGAGAAAATGCTGGTAACCAGCATTTTCTCTCCTTTTCCCACAATTTATTTTAAAAGCCTTCTTCTTCAAGGTTGTTAAAATTTGGAATTTTGTGATAGAGAGTCACCAAACAAACCTCTTTCCAAATGACCCCGAAAAAGAAGGCTTTAGAAAATGGGCGGGTGTAATGAGAAAGTGCTGGTAACCAGCATTTTCTCATTGTTTTTACAATGTGCTCTACATTTCAAAGATAAATCCCATCATTTGAACAAGTATTTAATTTGTCATCTAGACATACTTTTGATTTGGGCAAGTGTTAAATTTTGTCTGGTTACAGATTATCTCAAACAATAGTAAATACATATATTTTTACATTCCTTGGCAGCCAATTTGTTTAACCAGTTACAAAACAACGAAAATTTTGGACCTGTCCAAATCCAACACATTTGCAGTCGACAAATCAAATGTGGTTAAAGTCTTGAAAATAGTCTTTGAAAGGGTAGAAAACGCTGTGGGTAGAGGAGAAAATGTTGGCTACAAGCATTTTCTCCTTTTCCCACAATGTTTTCAAAAGCCTTTGTCTTCAAGGTCTAAACTTTTGTTGTCTGGTTACAGGTAATGTAATAGTAAATATAGATGTTTTCCAATTCTTTAGCTGCAAATTCTGTTTAGGAGAATGAGTTGATGATAGACTGTAAAAAATTATAAGAATTAGAGTATGAATCTTTTCCTCCCAAGAACACAATTAAATCTACTATATTTCATAAGAATTTTTTTTCCCCAAACATCCTACACAGGAAGGTAAACTGTGACACAAGGAGGAGGGAAGAAACCCATCCAGGATCCATATTCACTAACCATTCTTAAAAACAATCTTAGTCTTGTTCCCCAGTATTTTTTAAATTTGAAGTTACAAAACTTCTGATTGGCTAAACCATTAAGACTTGTTGGTCAATAAGAACTGAGGTCAAAGTATCTGCATTCAAACATGCTGGACAATACCTGTAGCAGGTTAAAAAATTGGCACCAATTGTGTCATATCCAAAGGCAAGTAGACTTGAATCTGGAATGCTGATCATTTCATCCATTTCGTCCATGAATACACACTGATAGTCTCGCATCAAACACTGCAGGGAAGAAGAAAGGAACAAGAATAAGAGAGTAACAGAATACTTCTTATTTCTATCAGTGGAACTCTTAAAGATAAATGCTTGTTTAGACCTACCACCTAGACCACACTTAACCCTTTCCCAAAAGACAAATTTTGGACTGGTCCAAATTGAAAGAGTTTGCAGACGACAATTTTAAATTGGATGAAAATGGCAGAAAGGTCTCAAAAAGGGTAGAAAACACTGTGGGAAAAGGAGAAATTGCTCATAACGAGCAATTTCTCCTTTTCCCACAGTGTTTTCAAAAGAATTGTACTGCAGACAAGTGAAAACCAGGGCTTGTTTGGGACCACACTTAAAAATCAATGACATTATATATGAGATACAATCAAACGCCGCAATCTGTACCAGTGGAGGTACATTAAATTCTGATACTGTATCTTATAAGTATATTAAGGCTTTCAATTCCCATTTTCTTTTCCCACCCTTAGTTAGTAAACAATTTGTCAATGTTACAGGCACTGTGTAGGTTCCAATAATAATGCCCTGTCCCACAAAACTTGTTCATTTTCTTACCATATAGGCACAAGTGTGCTCAAAGAGAGATATCCAACTATATAATAAATCTTGAACCTTACTAGAGGCAGATGTTTTGAGCAACTTAGATGGCTTTCCTTTGAATCTAGAGTTACAATTATGTTTAAAATCATTTGTGTATATACTTGAATTAGGAGGCAAACAAAGACTTGTTCATGGTAAATAGAATTATACCTACTGCAACACTTTTAAATTCAAGCGTTTTTTCTTAAACTGAGAGCACTGAACAAAGATCAAATTTATACATGTTCAACTCCGTTGTGAAAAGAAGCAAAAATCATTGCAATAAATTAGTAATTTTGGACGATTTACAGGGTTTTCATTTAAAGCCGATTGCTGATCAAAAACATCGGTTGAAATCGGCCTTTAATCAATTGTTTTTGCTGGATCTTTGAAAAATCGATCGCACTGTTTATATTGAAAATATTTCACGTGTTGGTAACTGTACTGCAACACCGGTTCAATTTTACCCCGAAACCAGAGACAATTGGTTCATGAATGTTAGGCGGTCATTCATTGGATACTTGCATCCAATTATCCTATCGTAGGCAACGATACGTTTCTCCAATCTCCATTTGGTAATCATGGACGCCAAAGCCTAGGCAGCCCCCTTGACCCCCAGCCTGTTGTTTTTGTCAATCAATCTGTTGCTTCATTTCAAAATGAAAACCCTGGATTTACCTGAGCCATGCTCTGTGAAAAGGAGATCTAATGAATTTGCAAAAAGCATTGGCCCATGGCAGCCTGCACAGTCCACGGAGGCTGCCATGGGTCGAAACTTTGCTATTTGTAAATTTTCTACATAGCCAAGGATCATTCTTCCTTATGATTCAGTCAGTTGTCAGACAAAATGGATTTTATAAATCCATAATTAGGTGAAGTCTTGCTTGGTATGATGCATCATGAAGATGCATTAAATCCCCTTTTGCCAGAGCATGGCTCATTTGTCAAAAAGCTTAAGATACCTTGAAAATGAGTCAAAAGGCACTTGCATTGACTCTTTACCAAACAATCCCGAGTCTTAACGACTCTAAGGAAAACACCTTTTAAAACATTGTGAGCAAAGGAGAAAATGCTGGTAACCAGCATTTTCTCCTTTTCCCACAATGTTTTCCACAGAAAAATTCCATCATTTGAGGCACATTTATATTGTCGTCTGCAAATCTTTTCAATTTCGACAAGTCTGCATTTTTGTCGTCTGGTAAAGAGTTAAAGAAAGGTTTAAGAGGAGAAAATATTACCTCTCGAATACTTCTGAGTTTCCTCAGTCCTTCCCTGGCACCCCATGAACACAGCTCATGAAGTCCCCGTAATGATCTATCAAACCTCCTTTTCCCTTTCAAAGTACTTACATCCAAAATTTTTGGCTGAAAAAAGAAATAAATTTTTGTCTAAAACTATCTTTATACACTGAAAATCTGGACAAATTTATCAGCTGAAAAAATGAACTAGACTTTCCTATTCAAAATCTTCAACTAATAACTTCAAACAGAAAGCTAAGATAATTTTTCATAAGGGCTTCATTACACAACACGGTAATAACTGTTTCGAAACCATTCATTTTTAAAAATTATGTAAATGAGTAAGATGATAGCTGGTACATATATAACCTGTGATCTATACCCACTCATTGCAGGTAGCTTCTTGTGTCTTGTAGCTGAACCATTTTGGAAACATTGAGTCAAAATGAGAAACAACAAGGCCTGTTTTCATTAAAAAAACCTTACATCCCTTATTTTGCTCTAATATGCTGATGGACTCAATTTCTGACTTAAGCTGAGTTTGCTATTTGAGACACATTCCACAAACATTAAGAGAATTTAGAAACCTTTTCAGTCTTGAGTTGACACAATGTTTAAGACTCAACTCAACGAAACAAACAGAATTAAATCTCTTAAATAAGTTGAATCTCTTTATTTTGCTAAGTTGAGTCTGAAACTTCGTGTCAAACTAGGATTTGAGAATGTTACTTATGTTGTTAATGTTCGTGAAATGCATTTTAAGTAACAAACTCAAGTCAGAAATTGAGCCTGTTGCCAGATTTGACAAAATAAGAGACTCTATCATGTTTTTTGTGAAACCGGGCCCTGGCCTTGCTTGAAGTGTTACAAATTCACACGCAGCATTGGACACAGTGGATCATAACAAACAGTATAGTGATTGAAGCTGAGCCTTTAACCCTTTACCGCACCATGCCACCTTTTGACGCCCCTAAGAAAGAAGCCTTTTGAAAACATTGTGGAAAAAGGAGAAAATGCTGGTAACCAGCATTTTCTCCTTTTCCCACAATGTTTTCTACCCTATCAGAGAAAAGTTGCACCATTTGAGCTACACTGAAATTTTCGTCTGCAAATGCTTTCATTTTCGACAAGACTAAAATTTTGTCTTCTGGTAAAGAGTTAAGCTGGTTAATTGTATCTACAGCCAAGAACCAATATAATATGTCTAAACTGAGCCATGTCATCCCACACTTAAGTATCAATGCAGTTTGGTCAACAAAACTGCCATGGGCACTGGCTGTAACCTTACTTTACAAAGGTATACTATTTGAAATAACATCACATCTAACACCCATTATAAATATGCAGACAATCATACAGCAAATATTTAGCTTCCAGCATTTGGTAACTTTGAGAAAATCGTGTTAAAAAAAAAAGAAATTAATAAATAAAATATAACATCTTTTTCCATGATGGTTCCCTTGTATCTATGGATAAATTGTTGAAAACATTCTTGAAAAACATTGATTTAAGGCCCACTAGCGGACTAAGGTAAACAATATCGGAGTCAATTTCTTAAAATACAGACAAATTTAATCCATACCATTTAAAAGTATGGATATCGTTACCAGTTAGACAATGGAATCTGTTAAAGTTCCAGTCGCTGGCAGAAAAAAATGTACTGTATAACTAGAACAAAAGTTGCCAACTTTTGTTCTAGTTTTACAGTGCATTTTTCTCCCAGCAACTGAAACTTTGACTGCAATGTACACTTACATATTATCAGACTCTTAATAAAATCTATACTTTTAAATGATATGAATCAAATTTATCTACATTTTGACCCACATATTATTTCCATTTCGCAGCTAGTGGGCCTTTTACGGGTAACACATTAATACATGAGAAATTATTGTGGCAAAAGAGCAAACTGTTCATTAACAGCAATTTCTCCTTTTGCCGTAATTTTCCATATGTAGTCTGTGGTACAAAAAGTTATCAACAAGAAGAAATTGGCTAAGCTGTACCTTCAAATCTTTACTTTTCCCAAACAGGCTGAACTCAGGGGTAAGTCTGTCAGTGTAGGAACCAGCTACAAATAGAAAGTAGGTTAAATTTTACACAGGGATATCCATTTTTTTATGCCCAAATACATATTTCCTGTTTTTTCAGTGAACTCTTTACCAGAGGACACAATCTTAGACTTGACAAAACTGATTAATTGTATGGTGTTTAACACAGTTTTCAACATTATTTCAGTCATATCGCAGCGGCCTGTGCACCTATCATGTTTTCGCGGAGATTTCTTTTACCAGTACTCGCACATAGTTTTTCTAAGCCACTGGCTGCTTTCCCACATAACTATCATTGTAAAAATGGTCAGCCGTAAGAGAGGAATGAATCCTGTCGCAAAGACATCATCAATCCTCGGAAAAAAATTGGCCAAGCCGGGGGTCAAACCGGCGACACTATTCTCAAGCCCTGTACGCTTCCAACTGAGCTACCGAGGCCCGGCTTGGCAAAATTGAAAGCATTCCACACAACAAATCATTTCAGCCACTCTCTGGCAAAAGGGGGGTCCCTGTGATGCATTATATCAAGCAAGTCATCACCTGATTATAATCCATAAAACCTATTTTTTCTAACAAACGAATTAATCATGATGTAGCTACAGAATGGTCTTTAACATGAAGAAAATGAATGGATTGCAAAACTTTCTGAACTAGGTCAAACTGAGCTGGCTGACCTGGGTCAATACCTTTAGCAGATGCATTAAACCCCCTTATCACAGAGCATGGCTCAATTATATATCTTAAGTTAACCTGCAACTGAAAAAGAAGAAAAAACTGTTTTTTCAAAAGTCTTTTTCCCCAACGTTATTAAAGCTTGGGATTGTGTGGTAAAGAGTTCACTGCCACAAAATTGCTTTACAGTTTATGCAATCAGAAGAGACACTTTTTTATGTAATGAATTTTATAGAAAATTATCTAATAGTTATTTATTATATACCTGAAAATTTTTCATGTCAAATACATGTGCGACATGGATAAAATAATAAACGACAGAAACAAAATCTGTATCTACACACTATGAAAAACGGTTCCAAATATGGAACTGATGACCTAACTCAAACGCATAAAACATATGTATTGATTTGCGATTTTGTCGGTAAAAGTTAACGCTATGATATTTATCTGCTATTCCTAAAAATGACATTACTAGCTACTATGCCATTATTTGTTTTACTGTATTTACCAATTTACAAATAAAATGTCAAGAACTGCATAATTTTTTCGTTGAAAGTTGTAGGTATATAATAAAAGGAATATTATGTTGTTGTAACTTTCCTAGTGCTTGTATTTACTTCTTGCCGCAATAGAAAATTTTGACATCTCTCTCGACCTTCAGTCTCGTGTGACAAATTTTCTCACAAAGCTCGAATTAAATTCTAGCACTAGGAAAGTTACCACAACATAATATTCCATATATATCCCACTTATGTTTCTAGTATATGTTGTCCACTCCCTGCTGTAATGGAAGCAAAATATTACATCCTGATATGCATCTTGAAGAAAAAATTAAATAAAGGGCACCCAAGTTTTTAGTAAAAATACTCCTTTCTCCATGTACATATGTACATATTATTGCTTAAATTTCATCAACTTTCTTTCACCTATTATGAAAATCTGGCACAGAATAGGAAAATGCAGAGAACTCAGTCTTAACTCTTTACCAAACAATCCTGTATTTCAATAACCCTGGGAAAACACCTTTTGTAAAATATAAGGGAAAAGGAGAAAATGCAGGTAACCAGCATTTTCTCATTTTTCCACAATAATTTCTAACCTTTTAATGTAAATTCCTATTATATGAGCCAGACTTAATTTGTCGTCTGCAAAGGCTTCCAATTTAGATTGGTCTCAGAGCTCCAAACAGAGGGAGTGACTTTGATTTCAAATTTGAAAATATTAATTATTCTCCACTAAACCCTATGTTATGGGCACTCATTAGAATCGTCTCATTGAGATGGTTCTAATGAGTACCCATAACATAGAGTTTGGAAGAGAAATAATGGATTTAGAATATCATCACTCCCTCTTATCTGGAGCGCTGGGTCTGAAATGTTGTTATGCAATAAAGGTTTAACCCTTTCTCAAACGACAAATTTTGGACTGGTCCAAATTGAAAGAGTTTGCAGACGACAATTTTAAATTTGATGACATTGGCAGAAAGGTCTCAAAATGGGTAGAAAACACTGTGGGAAAAGGAGGAATTGCTCGTTACAAGCAATTTCTCCTTTTCCCACAGTGTTTTCAAAAGACTTGTACTGCAGACACGTGAAAACCAGGGCTTGTTTGGGAAAGGGTTAATCAGGATAAAGACAAGAGAACAATAGGGAAGAAGATAGAACTATACTGTCTCCCGGACCCATATTCACAAACCATTCTTTAAAGCATTCTTAGTCTTATTCTAGATTTAGAAAGTAACACAATTTCTGATTGCCTAACCCTATTGGTTTAGCCAATCAGAAATTGCCTTAATTTGAAATTTAGATCATTCTTGAAAATTTGACTGAGACTGTAACTAACAATTATGGGGCCTAATTTAATGATTCAAAAATGATATAACAAATAAATATTTTACTGTTGATATGAGGTACCAACATTTTCTCCATTTTTCAAAAGCCTTCTCCATCAGGTTTGTTCGGTAAATATTTCACCCTCAGCTGCAGTTGCTTTTAGTGAAAATTCTAGGTTGAAAAGGGACATAATTGTGTCAAAAACATTTTGATGGTTACCTACTCCTGTTGTATTGGTTTCCCTTTTAGTAACTAACAGCTAGTCCTAGTTTGAAGTAAATATCTTCAGTAATGACAGAGATATCAGAAAATGTAAAAAAAAATGTAAATTCTAAAGCTGAAAAAGGGGCATAAATGTGCCAAAAATATTTTGATGGTTACCTGCTCCTACTGAATGGGATTCCTTTTTGATATGTTACAAGTAGTCCAAGTTCGAAGTAAATATGTATCCTTAGTAATGACTGAGATCTTATAAAATGTCAAACTTTTTGCATCATGATGGTGCAGATGACTCGGACAACACGAGGACTACAACAATACCTCTAACGTTTTCTTTGAAAACAGCTGAGCTAATATCAAAGTTTCAGAATATTTACATGTTTCAATATCAGATTCCCTATTTGGTATTGGAAAGTCTTTCAAACTGCTTGTATCATCTGACCTGTCTGTGCTCTCCTGTCTGTTGATCTTCAACTGTCTCTCAAATGCTTGAAACTTGTCTTCAAGCTCTACGTCATTCTATGAATAAAGCAATCAAATTTACATGATTGTTAGAACCAGCCAATTATGACTATGTTTCCAAACAAGAGACCTGCATGCACGTGCCAATGCTTCGCAGCAGTTGCTTTTAGAAATACGTTGATTTTTAGTCGGAAATTCTTTGTCGAAAAACGGGTATAACAGTATCAAAAATATTTTGATTGTTATCTGCCATACTGGTATGGGTTCCCCTTTTGATAGTTAATAACTAGTCCCCGTTTGAGGTAAATATCTTTAGTACTGGCAGACATACTATAAAATGTCTCAGTTTTTTGCACCTCATCGATGACACAAAATATGCAGACAGGGCTCCGACAATACCCTGACATTTTCTTCGAAAACAGCCAAGCTAAAAATGAAAAGGGACGGAGGAAAAAAAAAAGAAATAACATTTTTATAATATCAAATTCTCAAAGAAACAGTAATGTATCAATATGACTGGGATAGCTGTACCACACTGTCCATTCCTTACCTTAACTCTTTACCACACAATCCCAACTTTTAACGACCCTGAGAAAAAGCCTTTTGAAAACATTGTGGGAAAAGGAGAAAATGCTGGAAACCAGCATTTTCTCCTTTTCCCACAATGTTTTCTACTTATCCCAAAACAAATTTCAATTTTTGTGTCACCTTTATTTTGTCGTCTGCAAATGCTTTCAATTTGGACTGGTCCAAAATTTTTGTCGTGTGGTAAAGAGTTAAACCCTAGTTTTCAATGACATGTGTCTGTGATTACTCAAACAACAACACTTTAGATTTGTTCAAACTGAAAAGCATTAGCAGACAACTAAATGAATTTGATGCAAAAAAAATGAAATTTGTTTTTGGTAGGGTAGAAAACATTGTGGGTAAAAGAGAAAATGCTGGTTACCACAATGTCTTCTTTAGAGACATTTAAACTCAGGATTGTTTGGTAAAGAGTTAAAAGACAGAATTTTCAGCTAAAACATATGTATATTTCCATGGAAACAAAACCTACCAACATGTTTCTAAGTTTAGACATAATGTCCTTGACCTCTTCCATACTCTGGCGAATTGTATTTAGAGCACTAAGTACTTCATTATCATTGGCTATCGATGATGTTTGAGACCTTTGAGAAATCAACAAGTGTGCTGGAGGAAAAAAGTATATAAAAAAACAATATGTTAACCGTTTACCACACAACCCCGACTTTTAATGACGCTGAGAAAGAAAGCTTTTGAAACCATTGTGGGAAAAGGCGGAAATGCTGGTAACCAGCATTTTCTCCTTTACTCACAAGGTTTTCTAACCATTTAAAGAAAAACGCAATCATTTTTATCCTGGTGTAATTTGTTGTCTGAAAATGGTTTCAACTTTGGCAAGTCTAAAATTCTGCCATGCGGAAAAGGGTTACCTCATTATCTCCTAAAACAAATCCTTTGCAGACAACCTTGAAACCATCTTTAAGAAGTATAAATGAAGAACATTTATTTATTCAATAAATACATAAGAAAACAGAGCGGCAAGAGAAGAATTGCAATTTACCAGCCTGGATAGTGGTATTGAATGTTAAATTGAAAACTGACCTTTAACATAGCACTTGGGCCAAGTTTCATGAAAAAACTCAAGTCTTTTATTTTACTCAAATCTGCAAACAGACCTTTTTCCAACTTAATTTAGGCTTGTTATTCCAGACACATTTCACTTGCATTAACAGACTTATGTAACATTCTCAAATCATGTGTTGACACATCGTTTTGGACTCAACCCAGCAAAATAATGGACTTAAATCTGTTAACCCTTTCCCAAACGATAAATTTTAGACCGGTCCGAATTGAACAGCTTGCAGACGACAATTTTAAATTTGATGAAAATGGCCGGAAGTTCTCAAAAGGGGTAGAAAACACTGTGGGAAAAGGAGAAATTGCTCGTTACGAGCAATTTCTCCTTTTCCCACAGTGTTTTCAAAAGACTTGTACTGCAGACACGTGAAAACCAGGGCTTGTTTGGGAAAGGGTTAATTGACTTAAGTCCACTTATTTTGCTTAGGTGAGTCTGAAACATAATGTCAGTTCAGGATTTGAGAACTTTACTACAGTCTGTTAATATTGCTGAAATTTGTCTCAAATAACAAACTCAACTTAAGTCAGAGCCTTGGACCATTAGCAGATTTGAGTAAAATAAGAGATTTAAGTTTTCATGAAACCTGGCCTCCTAAATTAAACCATCCATGAAATTACATTGTTGTCAGAAAACTGGCTTGCTGAATTAGAAGTCTATCTGGCATTGGGAAAAGACTTTTACCTTTAACCTTAGTGAACTAAATACCACAGGTATTTTATATGGTTCCTTTATGCTACAAATGTGAAATTACATTGTTGACAGTAGAACAGCCTCACTGAATTGGAGTCTGTAAAACATTAAGTGTGCCAAGCTCTGGCAAAAAGGGGTTTCATGCACCTTCGTGATGCAGTATACAAAGCAAGTCATCAAATAATTATGGATCCATAAAATCCATGTTCTCAAATAATAGACTGAATCATGAAGAGGTATGGTCCTTGGACTTGCAAGAAATTGACTAATAGCAAAAAGTTTTGACCCAGGTTTGCCGGCATGGGCTGTACAGGCTGACCTGGGTCAATACTTTTGTAGATGACAATTAGCCCTCTTTTCACAGAGCATGGCTCAGTGACCATGAAAAGATACTTTGATCTCTGATCTTTGCAGCCTGAATTATTTAGAATTCTTCTTTTTGTTGTATCTTATGTTGGATCATTAAGTACAAAACACAGCCATTATATTCACAAAACTTTCCATATTCAGTTCTAATTCTTGATTACAAGACTAGCCATCTGATTGCCAGAGACAGAATGTCCTAGCCAATCAGATGGTTAGTTCTGGAATTTGAAATTAGAACAATATCAAGAACTTTAAATGAATAGTGCATCTAATGGGCGGGTAGACAGGAGGAAATAATTCAAAAGTTACCTTTTGTGTAATCAAGATCTTCTAGGTATTTTTCTAAATCTCTCATAAACACAAGTCTGTTACCATATTTCATCATTTTAGCTACCTGCAGCATGAAAGTAGGGTTTGCTTGTGTATTTGTTTTTTTGTTCCCTTTGGTTTTTAACACCATTTTCAACATTACTTCAACTATGTAATCCAATATGGTAGTAAGGGCACCTATGTATGCATTCATTAAATTTCCAAAAATCATTGCTTTAACCCTTTCCCAAACGACAAATTTTGGACTGGTCCAAATTGAAAGAGTTTGCAGACGACAATTTTAAATTTGATGAAAATGGCAGAAAGTTCTCAAAAAGGGTAGAAAACACTGTGGGAAAAGGAGAAATTGCTCGTTACGAGCAATTTCTCCTTTTCCCACAGTGTTTTCAAAAGACTTGTACTGTAGACACGTGAAAACCAGGGCTTGTTTGGGAAAGGGTTAAACAATGCTCTTTAAATGCCACAAAATGTTTAGTCAAGCTATGCTCAGCGGGTGAAAAAGAAATTAATCTTGTCCAAAGGCAAATGGACTTGGAATTCATTGTCCACTTTATGCTGTAGAAAGCAAAGAACAGGCCAAGATACATTTAGGAGAATAAGATCAGGCCGCACAGAAAATTTTGGCTGATCTAAGATCATTTTCTAATATCTCTGAGATATTCTCATCCCAACAACCTTAAGGGAATTCAGTCTTGAATTCATCCACATTTTATTGTCCTACTTTCACTCCATCCACATTTTATTTTCCTACTTTCACTCTGTGCTGTATTATAAACTTGATATTCAATGAATGAGTTTGCACTGTAAGCATCTAATCAGAATTAGGTAGTCTTTCTGAACAACTCCAGGTGTTCTATGCCCATGATTGTCATGGCATACTTCTCTCCATACATTCTACACATAACATGTTATACTGATCTAATGATTGTAATCATGTCCCTAGTACATTAACCCACTACAAAATACCACATGTATTATGTATCCAAGAAAGAAGCCCTTTAGAAACACCTATGGGCAAGGAAAAACTTCTGGTAACCAGCATTTTGTCCTTTTCTCATGTTTTCTACTCTTTCTTCCCTTTAAAAGACAAGACCAAAACAATCCCCAGAGAAAGATGCAGTTTTAAAACATTGATGAAAAGGACAAAATGCAAATAAACAATATTTTCTCCTTTTCCAATGATATTGTTTACCCTTTCAAAAACAAATTACATCAGTTCAGCCGCATTTAACCGTTTCCCAAACAAGCCCTGGTTTTCATGTGTCTGCAGTAGGAGTCTTTTGAAAACACTGTGGGAAAAGGAGAAATTGCTCGTAACGAGCAATTTCTCCTTTTCCCACAGTGTTTTCTACCCTTTTTGATAACTTTCTGCCATTTTCATCAAATTTAGAATTGTCGTCTGCAAACTCTTTCAATTTGGACCAGTCCAAAATTTGTCGTTTGGGAAAGGGTTAACCTGTGGCCTACAGGTGCTTTCAATTTGGACAAGTCAAACATTTAGCCACTGGGATACACAGATAATTTCTATCAGCAAAAATACTATGTCTATGTACATGTGTTTATTTGGACAGTGATAAAAATCCAAAGACTGGTTCTAAAATGGGACACTGTAGGGAGTGTAGACTGACATCAAAAAGCAAAATTGCTGGTCGTGATGCCAGTCTATACTCTCTGCTGGATGCAGCTTAAACTCTCTAAATGTACTATGTAATATATAATGGGCCAGTGGCTTTAGTATTGAATAAACTATTGTATTGTATTGTATTGTATGACTAGTATGGACTAACACATTTTTATCAAAATCATGTTAAACACATACTTTTTTCATTTGTGTGGAAATGGTCTCGTAGCATTTCATAATTTTCCTACAAATAAGAAAGAACAGACGTAAATAAACATTTCGCATCAGAAAAATTCTATTTCTCTTTTACTCTTCTACCTAGAAACAACAGAAAGTATAACTCAGTGGTATAAATCGGATTATTCTTCTTTAAAGGTTAATTTAGTAAAATTGTGTCATAAACAATTGAACATTGCAGATCTTAGTTCAGACTGCAAGTTCTGCAAAGTCTGATCTTAATCTACATAAGCAATGGAAGCTGCCTGAGGGTAAAAACATTTGAACTGTGCTGTGACAAAAGGGGTAGACGCATTATACCAAGCAAGTCATCACATAATTACAAATCCATAAAATAAATTTTGAATAAAATAAATCAAACTGGCTAACTCCTGAGGTAGAATGGGCCTTGGATATGCATAAAATTGACCCAAAACAGAAAGTTTCGACCTGGGTCAGCCTGCATGGGCTGCACAGGCTGACCTGGGTCAATACTTCTGTAGATGCATTAAAAGCCTTTTCAGTATATACAGAGTTCCAGATAGAGGGAGTGATTTTGATTTCAAAATTGAAAATATCGGTTATTCTCCACTAAACTCTATGTTATGGGTACTCACTAGAATCGTCTCCGTGAGACGATTCTAATGAGTACCCACAACATAGGGTTTGGAAGAGAAATAATGGATTTAGAATGCCATCACTCCCTCTTATCTGGAGCTCTAATATATATCTGTATTTGATTTGTGCAGCCTGATAAAAATTGATATTCTGCAAGACCGAAGGTCGAGCAAGATGTCAAAATTTTCTTACACAGGAAGAAGTAAATACAAGCATAAAAAAATTTACTACAACATGATATTCCTTTTATTATATACCAACAACTTTCTCAACAACAAAATTTTGACATAACTGACATTTTATTCGAAAACAGTGAACACAATAAAACAAATTATGTTGTAGTCTTTAGTAACTTCCTTTTTATGAGTGGCAGATGAATATTATAGAGTAAATTTTCTAACAATCAAATTGCAAATTAAAATGTATATTTTCTGCTCATGAGATACATCATCATACAATATTTCGAACAGTATTTGACATGTTGTAGATACAGTTTTTTTTTTTTTTTGTCATGTCATTTTACCTGCATGCGACACAGGTATATGAGCCGGAAAATTTTCTGGTATGTAATAAAACACTTTATACAGAAAAAAACTAGAAAACTTACTGAGGGTCTGAAGTCACATATGATATACAGAATGGTCTAACATAGCCTCTAGCCTGTATGTCATTTAACACAATGTGGTGAATCTGAAATAACAGTAAAATCTAGCTGACTCTTTACCAGACAATAAAACTTTAACTTTTTACCAAACGACAAAATTTTAGACTAGTCCAAATTGAAAGCATTTGCAGACGACAAAATAAATGTGACTGAAAATTTGAAATTTGTTTTTGGAAAGGTAGAAAACATTGTGGGAAAAGGAGAAAATGCTGGTTACCAGCATTTTCTCCTTTTCCCACAATGTTTTCAAAAGGCTTCTTTCTCAGGGTTGTTAAAAGTTGGGATTGTGTGGTAAAGGGCTAAAACTTTACCATATTGAAAGCATTTACAATGACACATTAACCCTTTACCACACAGTCCCGACTTTTAACGACCCCAAGTGAGAGAGCTTTTGAAAACATTGTGGGAAAAGGAGAAAATGCTGGTAACCAGCATTTTCTCCTTTTCCCACAATATTTTCTACCCTTCCCAAAACAAGTTTCAATTTTTGAGTCACATTCATTTTGTCGTCTGCAAATGCTTTCAATTTTGAAAAGTCTAGAATTTTGTCGTTTGGTAAGGAGTTAAATGGTGCTCAAATGATGAAGTATGTCTATCAAGGAGTTGAACAAGTAGAAAATGCTGGTTACAAATATATTCTCCTTTTCCCTTGATGTTTTCAAAAGCTTTCTTCCACAGGGCAATGAAAACATGATATTCTTTGGTAAAGGCTTAATTTGAATTCCTCATCCAAATATTGCAATGTTTTCTAATCTAAATGTATATTGGTACTCAGCTGTACACATGTTTCAATTTCATATTTATTCTGTGGATCATTTGAAGTTTGGGGTATATCTTAAAACAGCTAGTCCTGAGTTTCTATGCATTCTTGATGTTTCTATCTAAGCCACGAAATGTTTGCTTACATAAACAGAGCCAGCACAGCACTAACAGCTGAAAGGGGAATCATTCCTGTCACAATGTCTTAACTCTTTACCAAATGACAAAATTCTGGAAACATCCAAATTGAAAGCATTTGCAGATGACAAATTGAATGTAGCCCAAATGATGACATCTGTCTTTGACACAGGAGAAAGCATTGTGGGAAAAGGCAAAAAAACTGGTTACCAGCATTTTCTCCTTTACCACAATGTTTTCAAAAGCCGTCTTCTGCAGGATGGCTAAAACTCAGGTATGTGTGGCAAAGGGTTAAAGCAAACAATTCTGACCGAGCTAGATTTGATACCCATAATAACCCCAGTAATACTATCCAATTAAATGGTAAATTTATGTCAGTCTAAAAAACAACAAGATGAAGCTGTAATGAGAGTGTTTTAGTGATCATATTCCACTGACAATCAAATATTGAAAATTCAAATTCAGACCTCTAGTTCTACGCTTTCCAATCTTAATCGAAGTTGCCTGACAAAAACACATATACTTGAAACAGGCATCCAGTGAGCTCTTATGTTTTTCAACTCTGCAACAGCTATGAAGCTCTCCACATTGGAAAAAATTCTTTGTAAAAAAATATGTGATAATGAACATGACATGAGGTTTCAGTGCTTACCACACTCTTGACAAACTCAAGACTTGTCCAAATTAGAAGCATTTACAGATGAGATATTTAATGTGGCTCAATGGATAATGAGAAAATGCTAGTTACCAGTATTTTCTTCTTTTCCCACAATGATATCAATAGTTTCAGTCCTTAGGGTCATTAAAACACAGAACTGTTTTGTAAAGGGTTAACCCTTTACCACACAATCCTGAGTTTTAATTATCTTCCAGAAAGCCACATTTTTTCTTTTTCCCACAATCTTTTCTACTCTTTTGCTACAAAAAACCCTTCATTTGAGTCAGATTTATTTGTCGTCTGCAAATGCTTTAAATTTGACCAGTCTTACATCTTGTCTTTTCGTAATGGGTTAATACAGGAATACATATGAAAACTTAGGCTACATTAGATATCATCTCTTTTTTAGTAATTTCTCAAATTGCAGCAATGATATTTTCAAGGCAGAAAATGCACCATGCAGGAAGAAAGGAATCTGAAGTATGTATTCTAAAGATAAATATATGTACAAGAATGACTTACAAATGCATGTGCATTATTGTCTGTGTCAGACATCACCACTTGTGCATCTTCTGTCATTTTGCTGCCCCTGAAAACATTTGAATGAAAAAGAATAAGTAGTGTAACAAATAAGTTTTCTCTACTGGTTTAGTCTTTTGATGTTACTTTTTTTATTCTTAGCTCAGCTGTTTTTAAAGAAAAAGTTGAGGTATTGTCATAGCCATATAGTCGCCTGTATCGTGCAAAGACTTTGTATAATATCTCTGTAAAGAACAAGACAAAGCTGTAATGAGAATGTTTTAGTGATCCTATTCCACAGACCATCAAATATTGAAAATTCAAAATCAGGATTTCCAGTTCTTGAAGTTTGTGCAATATTTTGCTGGTTTTCTTGGTTGACCCATTACCAAACAACATCTCTGTCATTATTGAAGATATTTATTTCAAACTAAGACTACTTCTTAACTATCAAAAGTGCAACCCAGAAAACAAGGGCAGGTAACCATTAAAATATATTCAACACAGTTATGTGCCTTTTATAATTTAAAATTTTTCACTGAAAATCATTTTTTTTCTTCAAACAACTGCAGCCAAGCATTGGCAGCCCATTGTTGTGCTCTTGGTTCTAGCTGACTTTGACCTTCACCTTAGCTGTAAATGAAGATATGTGCAAAATCTGCATGCCAAGATCTTCCCCAGAGTGAAAACTTTATAATTTAGATGAAGGTACTGCAAGAAGCCATTCGCTTTTTCTGTTCTTTGGAAACGGTGATCTTGTGCTTTGCTTAACTCTTTCCCAAACGACAAATTTTGGACTAGTCCAAATTGAAAGAGTTTGCAGACGACAATTTTAAATTTGATGAAAAAGGGCAGACAGGTCTCAAATCGGGTAGAAAACACTGTGGGAAAAGGAGAAATTGCTCATTACAAGCAATTTCTCCTTTTCCCCCAGTGTTTTCAAAAGACTTGTACTGCAGACATGTGAAAACCAGGGCTTGTTTGGGAAAGGGTTAACATTATACTACACAGCAAAATGTAAGACTCATCTGTATTTAAAGAATTTACAGTTGACAGTTTGAATGTTTTTCCAGATGATAGTATTCCTCCTTGAAAATACTATGGGAAAGGAGAAAACGCTGGTTACCAGCATTTTGTCCTTTTCCCACAATGTTTTCAAAAGTCCTCTTTCTCGGGTTCATTAGCATTGCGTTGTAAAGGGTTAAATATGCAGTTTAGACCAAGATACTCTATAAACAAAGAGCCAAAATAGCAAACAGAAATATATCAGATAATAATTTAATGTACTGGCTGGAAGAAAGTGTGTAGCTTGAAAATAGTGCAGAAGCAGTTTTGACAGCTGGTTTGAGTAAAAGGAAAAAAAAAAATCATTTACATGTGCAAGTATGGAGACTGATAAATATGTGAATGCTTCATTTAACACTTTACCTGACAATCCCAAATTCTCATGATCCTTAGAAAATAGTCTTTTGAAAAGCAAGCATTTTATCCTTTTCCCACAGTGTTTTCTACCCTATCAAAGACGGAACTCATCATTTGAGCTATGTTCAATTTCTATGTCTGCATGTGCTTTCCATTCCGACCAGTCTAAACTTTCATCATTTTGTAAAGGGTTAACAATTAGACTGCTCAGCACAACAAATGTTTTAGTAGACAAGCTGAACCAAGATCTCCTTTTACTGACACTATCTTTCAAATTGAGACGACAACAAATGTAATCTGACACTACACCTACACTGTTTGCTATTCTGTAAAATATTCTTCGAAACAACAATTTTGTGATCACAATGTTCTGTTGTTTTTCCTAGATATACCCTTTACCAAAGAATTCCACTTTTAAGGACCCCAAGGAAAAGGAATTTTGAAAATACTGTGCAAAAGCTTTTTCTCCTTTGCCCACAATGTTTTCTACCCTTCCAGGAAAAAAAATTGTAACTTGTGCAACACTTATTTAGTTTGTCTTCCGAAAATGCTTTCAATTTGGACCAGTTGAAAATTCTGTTGTTTGGAAAAGAGTTAATTAGTTTAGTTTAAACACATTTATTTTACATCGATTGAGAAACAAATTCTTACAACTTATACTAATCTCTCTCGATGCTGCTTCCTGGAAACTACACCAGTACTCAAGCCGAATGTGTGAAGAGTTAATTAAGTCCATTCCATTTAGTCGTCCCTTCATGTATCAGCATAAAATGTAATTTATACTGAAATTTTAAAATACTCAGATAATTAAAGGCCCAGTAGGTGACAAAAGTAAACAATGTAAGCATTAAAATGCATTTGAATATAAATCACACCATTTAACTTTGTGGAGACGATAATATATTATCGCTCTTTTACCTAGTTTTAAAATTCATTTTTCTGCTTACATTTTGGACTGACAACACAAAAACAGACTGTCATCCTCACGATAATTCTAACACTTTTATATGATTTGATTTAAACTCAAGTGCATTTTTACATCCACATTGTTTACTTTTGGCCACTGTTGGGTCTTTAAAAGTAAGGTCCTTGTTCTACTTCAATTTGAAATATCAAGGATTCAGAGTTTATTGCAAGGAACGTGACTATCTTGAACCTAAACTGTCGCAAAGTGGACAAATACCACCCACCCACCAACACCTTGTCATTGAAGCAAGAGAATCAGAGAAAAGAAATGATTTTCAAATTAAAGATCACCACTCCAGTGACCATGACCTTTGACCCATGTGACCCATAAACACTAGAGCACCTCCCTGGGTCATAAGCAACGCTTGTATAAAGTTTCTGGGTCCTTGGTAAACGGCTTTTGAGTTAGAGCACAGAAACAACAAAGTCTATAGACAGATGGAGAGACAGACAGATATGGTGAAACCAGTATACTCTCCTCTACTTCATAGGTGGGGGGGGGGGTTATAAAAATGAAGTCTTACTCAACAATTGATGACTGGTGATCTACAGCCAGGATCTTCACAGAAAATTCATTCTGGTCAAAATTACTTCCTCCATCTTTTGGTATAACAATCTGAAGAAAAAGCATTTAACCTTTTACCAAATGACAAATTTTTAGACTTGTCCAAATTGAAAGCATTTGCAAAAGACAAAATAAATGAGAAAATAAATGGTTACCAGCATTTTCTCCTTTTCCCACAATGTTTTCAAAAACTTTCTTTCTCTGGGTCATTAAAATCCTGGACTGTGTGGTAAAGGGTTAACTTGAACACATGTGGAAACATTCTGACAAAAGGAGAAATTGCTCATTCGAAATGAGTCTGTATAATTTCTGCATAAAAGTTGTCTCATTATTGCAAAAATGATAACTTCTTTCAAATCCCTGCTCAGTGGACAATTTTTGTAAACATTGACAGGAAAGGAGCAACTATTTGCAAAAATCACTCCCTGAATTAAATTTGCAGCAAACAAAATGCTGACTAAAGGTGGAAATATGTTTGGAAATTAAAACATTTGAGCAATGCTCTGTAAAAAGCGGATTTAATGCATCTGCTAAAAGTATCTACCCACGACAGCCTACGCAATCCATGCAGACTAACCTGGGCAGGAACTTTTTGCTGATGGACAATTTTCTGCAAGTCAAAGGACCAGTCTACCTTATGATTTTGGTAATTATTGAACAAAACGGATCCATAGTTAAGTAATCACTTGCTTGGCATGATGCATCACAGGGTGCATTAAACCCCCTTTTCACAGAGCACGGCTCATTTCTTTAGGGATTATCAAGAAATAATTTACCACCGGTCTCGGGCCTTCCTGTTCTGAAAATTCTGCAATCAGAACAAAGTCTTCCATCAGGGCTGCTTTGCCAGCACTATTTGTGTGTGACCATGGAGATGGATGTGTAAACTTTGGAAACAGGTAATCCAAGTCATCACCATCAGCCTTTCTCTGGCAATGGCTCTCCTCCCAGAACTGGACTTGTGAGATGTCTGCACTGAACATTTTCTCAGATCAACTGTTAGTTAGGGTCTGAAATATCATTGTCCCAAGTTAAGAAGTAATAATTACCCCGAATGGGAGATAGAAGTGTACAAATGGACAGAGTGTCAGTCTGTTAACATTAACCCTCTACCAAACAACCCCAAGTTTTGGCAGAACAACAAAAAAAATCAAATGTACAGAACTGACTGAACATCCTAAAGTAGCCTACATCTTTTACAAAAGCAAGTTAACCTATGTGAGCACTCACTGAATCTGTGTTTACTTACAAGGGTTCAGATTCTCTTCTGTTTTCTGAGGCAATGCTTTGTAACATCATACAGTAAATTAACACAATGACATAACTATACAATCCTGCGTTTTACTGAGCCGGACAGAGAAAGCTTCTGAAAATATTATGGGAAAAGGAGAAAATGCTGGCAACCAGCATTTTTTCCTTTTCCCACAATGTTTTCTACACTTTCAAAGACAAATCCCATAATACAATTTTAACTTGTCATCTGCAAATGTTTTGAACATGGACAAGTCGTTTGATAATGAGTCAATTAAAGTACATATGAAATGCATGATTGAGATCGAGAAAGGAATGAGACTTGATGCACAGACTTGTCGATAGACCCAGTAAGATTTCTGGTCTAGTTTTCAAGACATGAGGGCTCTGA
This sequence comes from Tridacna gigas, assembly GCA_945859785.2. NCBI lineage: Eukaryota > Metazoa > Mollusca > Bivalvia > Cardiida > Cardiidae > Tridacna > Tridacna gigas. Next base: position 6,642,412 of record OX244031.2, on the reverse strand, counting down.
AGTTCTCAGCTAAAGAAACTTATCCCTTTCTTATCAGAAAAATTGAACAGCAGTGTGGAATGCATGCCAGTACAAAAATTCACCTATAATTAGTTATTCAAACAAAATAGAAAAGTGCTGGAATTTCTCTGTGGATAATATAAAGCATTGTAGACAATTCTAGTTACCAGCATCTTCTTCTTTTCTGGAAATGCTTACATTTTTTCCCCAGAGTCTACAAATACAGGACAGTTTGGTGAAGGCTTTTAAGGCATACATGATCAATGGTACATATGATGCAGAAGAGGAAGAACCACTTGTTTCAAGCAATATTTATCTTTCTGCAACAGTTTTCAAAGCAGACTGTCCACAGCAACATGTGCAAGACACAAGAATATTTCTGAATGGAGTAATGGGTTATTATGGTGGATGTGAGCTAAATTAAAAACTAAAGCTTATTAATATACATCATTCTTTCAAATGCAGACCCCTTCTATGAGATATAGCTATCCTGTACCTCTGCATTATTTGTTTGAACCTTTGCCCAAAACCAGCTATATCCGAAATTAGTGTCAGTTGTATTGATCAGCGGGCATCACTGACCGTCCTCATTTCTGTGGAACAACAACGGGAAATAAAATCTGGATAGTTTCCTGGTGTAATAAATGTCATTTTGTAGTTAACCCAGCATGCTTTCCATAATTTGTAAGGTTATTTAAGTTGATATCAAATAATAATTCACAATAACGCCTCCTCACAAATCCAGCTTCCTGGTTGATAGCTCCAGGATGGAATACTCGAATCTTTTTTAAGCAATCAGATTTTTTCGTTCAGCGTAAGTTGTGATTCTTTACATTTAAGAACAAACTAAAATATTTTCTCTTAAGTAAGAAAGGGTAATTGATTCAGTCTTTCAATTTGTTTATAGGATACCTTTATTTCCGAAAATACGGCTTCTGAGATTGACAGATGGCGGGAGATGAAGGTGTTAATAAGTATATGTGTACTCTTCATAATCTTAAACTTTTTGATAGTATGGTTAAGCCCATTCTACTGTACGGGGGAGAAATTTGGGGGGTTGATTACATAGAAGCCGTAGAAAGAGTCCAAATTCAGTTTTGTAAAGATTTTCTGGGTGTACGCTCATCAACTAATGATTGTATGGTCTTGGGTGAGTGTGGGAGATTACCACTTTGTATTTACTATCACCTAAGACCAATCAAATATTGGCTGAAATTGTTACATATGCCAGACCACAGACTACCAAAGAATTGCTACCAAATGTTAAAGAGTCTGGATGAAATTGAAAGGGTTACTTGGGTAACATCAATTAAACAACTTCTATATAGATTTGGTTTTGGTATTGTTTGGCTGTCACAAGGGGTTGGAGATCCTGAATTATTTCTTAACATTTTTAAACAGAGGCTGAAAGATTGCATGCAGCAAAATTGGATAGAATCAATTAACAATAGTACCCGTTATGAAAGCTATAAACACTTTAAAACTACGTTAAATCCTGAGAAATACCTGTATGTTGGTTTGTCCTTCTCACTTTGGAAATATTTGGCTAGATTCAGATGCTCTAACCATAAGTTTAAGATAGAAATCGGTAGGCATATGGGAATAGAAAGAGAAAATAGAAACTGTACTTTTTGTCTAGATAATTATGGTATTATCTGTGTTGAAAATGAATTCCATGCTTTTTTTAATTGTTATCAATATACGAATGAACGAAGACGGTATTTGTATACTTGGTATAGGGGTCCTCCTACATTAGACAGTTTCTATAGCTTAATGCAAAACGAGAATGAATCAATTGTACGTAAAATTGCCATTTACATCTCAGCAATAATGAAAGTGAAAGAAAATCAAAGTACGCAGTGATACGTGTGTATGTATGTATATATGTACGTATGTGTGTGCGTATGTATGAGTGTATGTATATGCGTAAGTATGCATGCATGTATGTATGTATGTATGTATGTATGTATGTATGTAAAACATTCATGGATGAGTAAAAAGTATTTTTCCACCTCCCTTTAACAGAAGGCTATGTAGCACAATTAATTTTCTTTACTTAATTGTAAATTTGTGTTTGGCAATAACTGTATTCGACTGTTAAGATACTGTCTGTATTACATACATGTATATTGCTTTAAACTATTTACAAAGATATTGTTCTTGCCAAATTGAAAGTATTTGGAGGCGGTAAAATTACTGTAGCTTGAAGGATGGGAAATATTCTCTGAAAAACATTTTGTAGGAAAATGTATCTCCCACTTCAGAGCCATATAGGGTTAAATTGGTAAAGGGTTGAGGGATAAGTACATTTTTCATGTATTCTTGACATTACACTTGTCAATCTATTTACCTGATTAGGAAATACTGATTCAGCCGAACTTGAGAGTATTTGCAGACGACAAAACTGATGCTGGTACAATAGAGTTGGGTCTCATTGAAAACATTGTAGGAAAAGTGAAAATATTTAGTTCAAGTGTTTCCTGCTTGCCCTTCCTCTAGGCTATATAACCAGGGTTCATTTGGTAAAGGATTAATGATTATGTAGGTGTATTTCTTTTTCTTGCTAAATTTTAAATTGTGTTTGATTACAATTATTGTTACATATATATTGCATCGAACTACTTAGACTAGGCATATTGATCTTGTTCAAATTGAAAGCATTTGTAGACACTAGATGAACAAAAGCAGAAGCGATGGAATTTGAACTTGTAGAAAACATTGTAGGAAAATGTTCTCCCTTATACAATGCTACATAAACAGGATTTATTTGGTAAAGGGTTGAGAGATATCTCCATTAATTTTGGTATAATGTAAAATGTTATTTTATATTTGACGATAAATCCGGTTAATCTGTTGTGCAGATCCCATATGTGTTTACTGATATAACTGTTTACTGGACTAAGAAACTGTGACCCGGTTCAAAATGAAGGTATTTGCAGACGACAAATAACTGAAACTGGAATGATGGGATTTGATCTTATAGAAAACATTGTAGGAAAAGTGAAGATACTCAGTTAAAGCGTTTCCTGCTTTCCTCACGTCAAGGCTATATAGCCAGGATTTATTTCTTGAAGGGTCGATTGATATGCACGAGTCAGTTTCTTGTCTTATTAAATGTATATAATTATTGTCTTATATAATCATAATTATTGTTACATGTATATTGCATTTTATTATTTAGATTATAAAATTTTATTATTTAGATTATAAAATATTGATCTTGTTCAAATTGAAAGTATTTGCAGATGAAAAATCAATAGCAATTGAAACGATGGGAATGGTTCTTGTGGAAAACATTGTGAAAAACACTCTACAATGCTACTTAACCAGGATTTATTTGGTAAAGGGTCGAGGAATGTGTACATTAAATGTTTGGTTAAATGTTAATTGAAATCAATTGTACATATTTATACGGGTATAGTGCTTTAAACTGTTTACAAGACCAATACTACTGATCTGACCCAAATTGAAAGTATTTGCAGACGACAAATAATTGACTAACATTATAGGAATTTATCATGTAGAAAACAATGTAGGAAAAGTAAAATACTCAGTTAAAGCATTGCCTGCTTTCCACATTTCATGGTCATATAACTAGGGTCTATTTGGTTAAAGGTCGAGGGATATATGCATTTATTATTATTATCATTTTCTCCTTCTTCTTCTCCTTCTTCTTCAGCTTCCTCCTTTCTTTCCCATCATATGTGAATTTATTTTGACTATATCATTGAGAAATGTATATACTGATTTAGACTATGACACTAAAATATTGATCTGGTCCAGATTGAAAGTATTTGCAGACGACAAATTAATTGTGGCTGAAACGAAGGGAAATAATCCTGTAGAAAACATTCATGTAGGAAAAGCTAAATGATCAGAAACAACACTCAGGGCCATACAGTCAGGGTTTATTTGGTAAATAGGAGATTTGTGTATATTTTCCATGTAAAATGTAAGTCTGCATATGTAACGATAACTATGTTTACATATTGTACACTTTGTATATATGTATAATGGGCCGGTGGCCTGAACATACTAATAAATCTATCTATCTATCAATCTCTGTAGTGCAATTAAAACATCCACCAAAAACTTAGGGAATGAGCAAAAATTGTTATATAAGGAAAGGTTCATTTTTCCACAATGTTTTCGCAAGTTGCCAGTGTGATAATGGCCTATTAAAATTGTATTCCAGTCGTAGGGGAAGGTTTACAGTATGATTATGAAGTAGTTTTTAACATGATGCATGCACACAGTTGTTTTATTTCAGGGCAAGTTAAAATGACGGCTGCAAAAAGAGATTTTGGATCATTCCATTCCTCAAATGTACAGGAGCTACTTAATGTACCAGAGGTACTGTGTGTATACATTGCTCAGCCAAACATAATGTTCCAGACTTCAAGATAAGAGGGAGTGAAAATATTTTAACTCCATTATTTCTCTTCCAAACCCTATGTTGTGGGTACTTATTAGAATCGTCTCGATGAGACGATTCTAATGAGTACCCATAACATAGACTTTAGTGGAGAGTTACTAATATTTACAATTTTGAAATCAAAATCACTCCCTCTGTCTGGAGCTGTGATCTTCTATCTAAAACAAGATCAGAACGAGAAAACAAACAAGTCGTGCTTCTGCAAAAGGGGGTTAAATGCATATACTCGGCAAGACGTCACATAATTTTGAACCCATAACATCCATGTAGTCTAACAATCGCCTGACTTGCTAGGTAGACTAGTCCTTTGATAAGCATAAAATTGACCACTAGCAAAAAGTTTCAATTCAGGTCAGCCTGCTCGGACTGTGCACACTGACTATTGGTCCGTACTTTTTTGCTGATGTATTAAGCCCCCCTTTCAAAGAGTATGGCTCAAATTATTTACGCAAATCAAATTTCTTAGCAGTACAAGAGGAATTTGGCTTCACACATTTATCCTTAATCCATGGTGTACTTTCTTCTGAAAAATAGACCAAAAACATTCTTTCTTCGCTAAAATCCATGGATTTACAGTAGTTTTGGTAACACAAAAGTTCAATAAACGAGACTTCAGACTTTCAGATAAGAGGGAGTGATAGTATTCTAAATCCATTATTTCTCTTCCAACCCCTATGTTATGGGTAATCATTAGAGTCGTCTCGATGAGACAATACTAATGAGTACCCATAACATAGGCTTTAGTGGAGAGTAATTTCAATTTTGAAATCAAAATCACTCTGTCTACCTGGAGCTCTGAGACTTACATAGTAAATCAATTGGGGGTTTCGGTAGCAAAGTAATTATACAGTGTTATTTGCAACAAGATTTTTCATACTCCCAATACTTTGCTTTGATTTGTTCATCATTTAACTCATTTATTTCTGGGCATTAAAAATAGTAAAACTTGTTTGTACCTTTTAAGCCTGATTTCTATTCATGAGAAACAAATCAAAGCCAGGTATTTTGTATAAAAATTGTCTTGGCACATTAATACCATATCATTACCTTGTTACCAAATGTTCCTACTGGTTTTCTATTAAAGTCCAATGTAACGAACTTGTCTGTTACCTAAACATCTGTCACCCAACCAATGTTATGGGTACTCATTAGAATTTTCTCAGTGCTCAGGAAATGAAAGTCAAAACATATCCCACGATATTTATAATTTTTTTGTTTACTTGAAGAATTTGTTCCTCCAGAAATTCCATTTTATTGTGAATCCTTCGAATCTTAAAAACGCTTTGCCTAACTAAAACCTATTTAGAGTGTACTAATTAGAAATGACTTTTTGAGACAGTTCTATTGTGCACCCATTGTAATGTGCATCAGCTTGATCACCCACCAAAGCACTAACCGCCCAGCATGTTACCTGACTCTTATGAAGGAACAGGCATCAAACCATGTCAGTGTAAAAGCTAGCTCTAATGTAAGGCTGATTTTAACTCCTAGTCCAACAATTATAAATTTTCAAGGCTTTGAGGAAAAGAAAATGCTTTTAAAAATATTGTGGGAGAAGAAGAAAATACTTGAAAGGTATTTTCTCCTTTTTCCACAATGTTTTCTACCTTTCAAAAATCAGATTCAGTTGCAGCCACATTTAATTAGTCATCTGTGCATGCTTAGAATTTCGACAAGTATGAAATTATTGTCATCTGGTAAAGAGTCAAGTGCTTTATTACTAGCCACTCTCTGTGAAATTACACAGAGGATAATAATTATTGTTTGTGTCAGTGTATTATCTGTGACATTACACAGAGGATAATAATTATTGTTTGTGTCAGTGTATTACCGGTATCCGAATTTCTTTCATCAAGCAAAAAGCAAAGGGTGTATTTTCATTGTGTGAAAATATTGCCCTCACTTTTCATGACATGAGAGAAATTTTGATCACATGCTGAAAAATACAATTGTCCCATTTCTTTTATGCTATTAGCTCATCAAACATTAAATTTCCAGATAACCAACAATTTTTGAAGGGCTAAGGGAAGCAGACATACTTTTTTCAAAGTCATTTAATTATGTTCACAAAGAGATAAGTAATGGGTGAAAAGGTAGTTCAGGCAAGAACAAGTTAAAAATTGATTATAAAATTCACTGGTGATTGTATAAGGTATTAATTCACTGTTAGATTACCGTAAACCACTCAACAACATAAAAGAAAACATGTGACATGCTCTGTGAAAAGGGGATGTGTGCATCTGCGAAAAGTATCAACCCAGGTCAGCCTGCGCAGTCTGGGCAGGCTGACCTGGGCCAAAACGTTTTTCTATTGGTCAATTCTCTGTGTGTCAAAGGACCATTCTACCTCATGATTAAGTTGGTTGTTAAAAAAAGTGGCTATTATGGTTTCATAATTATGTGATGGCTAACTTGGTATCATGCATCACAGAGATGCATTAAGCCCCCTTTTTAAAGAGCATGGCTCACATATTTTTTTTAGTGAAAAAACAAGGAGATATTACTGTTTGAGCCTAATTGATACCTCTGATTGTTATTTCCTATTTTCCAGGATGATTACGTCCCTCCAGAAATACCATTCCAATGTGAAACATTCAAGAATTACCTGCAAGAGAAACCAAAGTTTGGCAAAGAAATTAGAAAGAAGCATTTTCTGTTAGAAGTAAGTACTTGTGATTAACCATTTATCACACAATTCTGAGTTTGGATGACCCTGATGAAGAAGGCCTTTGAAAACATTGTGGGAAAAGGAGAAAATGCTGGTAACCAGCATTTTCTCCTTTTCCCACAATGTTTTCTACCTTTTTAAAGACAAAGTGTGTTATCTGTACATTCAGTATGCCATCTACATATGCTTGGACAAGTCTTAAATTTTGTCATCAGGTAGAGGGTTTGCTCCTGAGGATATTTGCTTTTTTTCAGTGAAAGATCAAAATTTATTTCATTGAGTGAACATCATCAGTAATATTTTCACGAGTGGCTGTGAGTGAACAGCCACTAGTGAAAATATTATCAATGGTGTTCACTCGATGAAACAAATTTCACTGAAAAAAAATATTCTATTTATTTCATGCTTCTAACCCCTATTTTGTTGGAAATTTCATCAAAATCCAATGCAGTTGTTTTCAGGAATTCCCCGTGGTGTACCCCCCTCACTTAATGCATTACAATATTACGTTAAGCGCGAGAAATATAGCGTAAATTACATCATATTTCCCACTATTTGAATGGCACATGCTGTTTACCTAGGTAACTGGTGCGCAGGAACTACTGTTTTCACCTTCAGTTGAAGAGTTAGAAAAGATAAAATTGGTATTTTCACTGGTTGTAACCATGAAATATCAAACCATAATCCACCAGTATTTCATGATAAACTACCGAAAAGCATGAAATAATATTGGTTGATTTTTTTTGTTTTTTTCCAATCAGGATGAATGTGTTTTCTTGAACCATGGAGCATTTGGTGGGGTGTTGAAAGAAGCACTGGAAATTTCACAGGTATCGTAATCAGACCTCCAGATAAGAGGATGTGATAGCATTCGAAATCCATTATTTCTCCTCCAAACCTTATGTTGTGGGTAGTCATTAGAATCGTCTCGATGAGACGATTCTAATGAGTACCCACAACATAAGGTTTAGAGGAAAGTAATTAATATTTTCAATTTTGAAATCAAAATCACTCCCTCTGTCTGGAGCTCTTGTAATGGTTATCTGGTGTCTCCCAGTTTTGGATACATGAAAATCATACTCGCTCAAGATCTCATAATATTTCATGTTTATTAATGCAGTTTTTTGACTACATGTATATACAGCAGTGTACTTGTTTCATTATAAACTTCTGTTCTGTTCTGTAACATCACAGTTCACCTACATATTCAATTAAGCCTTTCCCAAACAAGCCCTGGTTTTCACATGTCTGCAGTACAAGTCTTTTGAAAACACTGTGGGAAAAGGAGAAATTGCTCGTAATGAGCAGTTTCTCTTTTTCCCGCAGTGTTTTCTACCCATTTTGAGACCTTTCTGCCATTTTCATCAACTTTAAAATTGTTGTCTGCAAACTCTTTCAATTTGGACCAGCCCAAAATTTGTCGTTTGGGAAAGGGTTAACCCATGACACCCTGAGAAAGAAGTCTTTTGAAAACATTGTAGGAAAAGGAGAAAATGCTGGTAACCAGCATTTTCTCCTTTCCCATGATGTTTTCTACCCTTCCAAAAACATATTTTAATTTCTAAGTCAGATTTATTTTGTCATCTGCAAATGCTCTCAATTTGGACCAGTCTAAAATTTTGTCGTTTGGTAAAGAGTTAACCCTTTATCCCTTTGACAAACAAAAAAAAAAAGGACCCAACCAAATCAAAAGCATTTTCTCCTTTTCCCACAATACAGTATGGCCTTCTCTTACAAGGTTGTTAAAACTCAGGATTGTGTGGTATAGGGTTACCAAACAATCTTGTATTTTAACAACCTTAAAGAAGAAGGCCTTGGAAAACATTGTGGGAAAAGGAGAAAATGCTGATTTTAAGGCATTAAAATACCATTATGGTGTCATGAAAATTGACCTTTTTTTCAAACACCTAGCATTTAAAAGGATATGTATCAAAACCAAAAATGTTACAACAGGGCATTTGCATAGAGGTTGAATTTGTCTTTGAAACTGAAGAAATCATTGTGGGAAAAGGATTGATAGTATGGCATTTGATGCCATTTTCAGAATTATTTTTCTTTTTCAATTATATCCCGGTGGCCAGTGCACATATCCATACTTCCCTGGAGTTTCTTTTACCAGTACTTGGCACAATTTTCTTCCAAATCCACTGGCTGCTTTCCCTCATTGCCATTGTAGAAACAATGACCAGCAGTGATGGAGGAATAAATCTTTTCTCAATGACTATCATGAATCCCCAGAAAGAATTTGGCTGAGGTTGGGATTCAAACCAACTACCCCCAAGTTTCAAGTCCTGTAAGCTACCGACTGTGCCATCATGACTTGGCCTGGGAGGTGGTAAAAGGAGAAAATGCTTGTTATCAGTATTTTCTCCTTTTCCCAAAATATTTTCTGATGTGTTCCTTTCTCAGGGTTTATTAAAGTAAGAATTCTTTGGTAAAGAGTTTTACCACAGGCTTTTGATGCTCCGTTGGTCTGTCACAGAACACCGCAATTTTCATTTGTTAACCATTCAACACTATTGCTAAAAATAGCATTTTGCCACATCACCTCTTAACCCTTTCCCAAACAAGTCCTGGTTTTCACGTGTCTGCAGTACAAGTCTTTTGAAAACACTGTGGGAAAAGGAGAAATTGCTCGTAACTGCTTGTAACGAGCAATTTCTCCTTTTCCCATAGTGTTCTCTACCCTTTTTGATAACTTTCTGCCATTTTCATCAAATTTAAAATTGTCATCTGCAAACTCTTTCAATTTGGACTAGTCCAAAATTTTTCGTTTGGGAAAGGGTTAAATATATAGCATTATTATATACAATATAGAGAAAATGTGCCAATGTGCTATTTTTAGTAAAAGTGGATGATTGTTGACAAATTAAAATTTTGTTGTTCCACAATAGACCAGTGGGGCTTCAAAGGCATAGGGTTCAACAAAGATCGACCTATAGAAAATTCACTCTTCATAAAGCGTATTGAATTTTTCAATGATGTTTTTGTTAACTTTTTACCAAACAACAAAATTTTAGACTGGTCCAGTTTGAAAGAATATGCAGACGACAATTTAGATGTGGCTGAAATGATAGCGTTGGTTTTTGATTGGGTAGAAAACATAGTGCGAAAAGGAGAAAATGCTGGTTACCAGCATTTTCTCCTTTTCCCACTATGTTTTCAATAGCCTTCTCTTTTAGGGTCGTTTAAAGTCAGGACTGTGTGGTAAAGAGTTAATTAGAATATGGTGACATACATGTACCAGTATGGAAATTTTGCTAGACCCCTAACATATTAGAACTAACAAGATTTGTACTATATCACGAACTTGTTACATCATACGGGAATGAGCTATTTTTACATTTTACAGAAATACCAAGCCTGGACAGAGCGGCAGCCTCTCAGGTTATATGACCGAGAACTTTTACCAAGACTAGTTCATGTAACGAGGCGTCTCTCAAAATTTGTTGGTATGATGAACTCAGTAACTTTCTCTGACCCTTTACCTAACAATCCTGACCAAACTTTAACCCTTAGGAATGGGCTATTGAGAACATTGTAGGTACTAGGGAGAGGAGTAAATGCCGGAAACCAGCATTTTCTTGTTTTCCCACAGCGTTTACATAAGTGTTATGTTTAGAGTAACATTTAATTTATGGTCTGTAAATGCTTTCAGTTTGGACAGGGCCACTATTTTGTCTTATGGTAACAAGTTCAGGCTGCTTAAAGCAAATTTTGATCAGATTTTTTTTTAAAGAAATATCTTATTTGGCAGAGGATGTCATTTGGATCTGACTCCAAATTCTAGTTCTGGGAAAATGAAACATTCTACATAAAAAATTGCTGTCACATGAACTTGATCGCACAACCTTAAAATCAAGCAACTGTGCCTGTCCAGACTTAGCCATGGAGTCTGTTTGCTCAGTTGATAATGTACAAGGCTTGAACCAAGGGGTCACTTGTCTGTATTACAGGCTTGTCCACTTCCCCCTATAGATTGATGATAGTCATTACAACAGGATTTATTCCTCTCTTACATTTTGACAACATTAACTCCTTACTATACAATCTTTAATTAGCCACATTTATTTTATCATCTGCTAATGGTTTCAATCATGACAAATGTAAAATTTTTTTGTCAGGTGAGAATTAACACATGGTGTCATATTCGCAATGAAATCTGAGCTTTTACGGGTGATGCCCTGAATCAAATTTGTGGCATATAACTTCTAAAATATATTTGAGCCATGCTGTGTGAAAAGGGGCTTACTGCACCTGCAAAAAGTATCAACCCATGTCACTTTTGCAGGTTGACATGGGTAGAAACGTTTTGCTTTTTGTAAATTTTCTGCATGTCAAAGGACCATTCTACCTCCAGATCCAGTCGGTTGTTAACCCTTTACCAGACGTCAAAATTTTAGCCTTCTCCAAATTGAAAGCATTTGCAGACGACAATTTCAACTTGGCTAAAATGGTGCAATTTTTCTTTGATAGGGTAGAAAACATTGTGGGAAAAGGAGAAAATGCTGGTTACCAGCATTTTCTCCTTTTCCCACAATGTTTTCAAAAGGCTTCTTTCCCAGGGGCGTCAAAAGGTGTCATTGTGCAGTAAAGGGTTAAACAAACTGGATTTTTATGGAAAAAAATTATGTGATGATTGGTATAATGTTTCAAGGAGATGTCTTAACCCTGTACCACACAATCCCGAGTTTTAACAGCCATGCTGAGGAAGCCGTCTGAAAATTTTGTGGGAAAAGGAAGAAAATGCTGGTAACAAGCATTTTTTCTCCCTTTCGACGAAAGTTTTTTTTCCCTTTCACTGACAAACCCAATTTTTTTAAACCGCACTAAATTTGTCAGATGGAGATGCCTTCAATTTGAACAGGTCTAAAATTTTGTTGTTTGGTAAAGGGTTAAGCCCCCTTTTGCCAGAGCATTTTGTAAAGGGTTAAATCCCCTTTTATTAGAGCATGGCTCATTTGTATAGTGAGGAACATCAACACCAGTTAACTCTTTACCAAATGACAAAAATTTAGACCTGTCCAAATCGAAAGCACTTGCAGATGACAAATTATAGGTGGCTCGAATGACGAAATTTTGTCCTTGATAGAGTAGAAAACATTGTGGGAAAAGGAGAAAATCCTGGTTATCAATGTTTTCAAAAGGCTTCTTCCTCAGGGTTGTTAAAAGTCGGGATTGTGTGGTAAAGGGTTAACTCTTTCCTACACAAACAAAATATAGACTCATCCAAATTTAAAGCATTTGCAGATTACAATTTAACTGTTATTCAAATGATGGAATTTGTCCAGGATAGGGTAGAAAACATTGTGGGAAAAGGAGAAAATGCTGGTTAACAGCATTTTCTCCTTTTCCCACAATCTTTTCAAAAGGCTTCTTTGCCAGGGTTGTTAAAAGTCGGGATTGTGTGGTAAGGGGTTAAGGTGTTGTACATAAATATAAGACTGGGCAAACATCTGCAAAAAACCGTCTGCAGGTAGCAACAAGTTTATTTGAGCCCCATGAAGGTGGATGGGTTTATAATTAACCCTGATCCTCCTAGATAAAAGAAATGAAACTTTCAAGCCAGTAGTAAAAACCAAATTTTTCCCATTTCAAAGGTAGTTTAGGAGGGAAAGATATTTCCTTATTGGACAATGTAGATCCAAGATCAGATTGCACGTTCTGTGCAGTCTGATCTTCATCTACATTGTCTGCAAAAGGTCAGTGAGTCGCGCTTAGCAGCCTAATGGTTAAATGTCTTTGATTGCAGGATGTGATCCCAGAGACATGGTACTGGTGGAGAATGCAACTATTGCTCTGAACAGTATTATTAAGAGTATCCCCCTAACAGCAGAGGATAGAGTCTTTTGTCTTAGTATTACTTATGGTAGGAATTTTTAGTCTATTCAATTGAGTCGTGCTCTGGGAAAATGCAGTTTAATGCATCTTCAAGATGCATGATACTAAGCAAGTCATAATATAATTATTGATCCATAAAATATGTTTGTGTAACAACCAACTGAGGTACACTGGATGTAAGATATGCAGAAAATTGACCCATAGCTAAAAGTGTCGACCCAGATTAGCCTGCTTGGGCTGCGCGATCAGCCTGCTCCGACTGCGCAGGCTGACCTAGATCGATACTTTTTGCAGATGTGTTAAACCCCCTTTTCACAGAGCATGGCTTATTTCTGGCTCAGTTATTATGAAGAACACATTAAGGTACTGCCATAGCCCTGTTATCTTGGTCTGCATCTTCTGCATCTGTGTTGTCGTCTGCTTTGTTGCCGTGCAAAGGTTTTGATATTTTGTAATATCTCTGTCATTACTGAAGATATTTACTTCAAACTTGGACTAGTTGTTATCTATCAGAAGGGGAACCCAAACAACAGAAGCAGGTAACCATCAAAATATTTTTGGCAGTTATGCCCCTTTTTCGATTTTGAATTTTCACCAGAAGGAACTGCAGCTAAGCATTGGCACTGGCATGCACTGCTCTTGTTTTTACCCCCTCCCCAACCAAAAAATAACATTATGGGAGATAGAAGTGAAGGGACCTTAAGTTAGGAGATAGGAATTGGGGGGGATATGGAATCATTTTGTGGCTGCCTGACAGTTTTGTGCCCTCTTCTCCTCCTAGTTTTCTGTACCAACAAAGCTGAAATTTTAATGGGTGCTTTCCTACAGTGGGAGCTGGTGCACCCAAAATGTTTATTATGAATGGTAAATTACTACAAATGCCTATTAAGGCCCTTTGAATTTTTTCCTTATCCAGTGACCAGGCAACCAGTGACGGGAATTCGCCGAGTTGGTTTTGAGCTTGTTTTACTCTGGCATTTTCTCATTTTCCCACAATATGCTTTCAAAAGTCCTTTTCTTCTTGGTTGATAAACATGAGATTGTTTTAAGTGGACATTTTTGAAAATATTCTTGTAAATTAGACATAATTAGCTTGACTTAAGATTAAATTTATGAATACAGTGTCATGTAAAAAGAATTATGCATAAAGTAGTAATTTGCTCATGATAAACAATGTCTTAGTTTCCCACATTGTTTTTGAAAGTGGCCTGCTGCAAGGTACAAAATTTGTTAGGAAAAAATTAATGATAACTGACAAACATTTTATCTTTTTAACCCTTTTCCAGACGACAAAATTTTAACCTTGTCCAAATTGAAAGCATTTGCAGACGACAATTTCAGTGTGGCTCAAATGGTGCAATTTTCTCTTGATAGGGAAGAAAACATTGTGGGAAATGGAGAAAATGCCGGTTACCGGCATTTTCTCCATTTCTCACAATGTTTTCAAAAGGCTTCTTTCCCAGGGTCATTAAAAGGTGGCATTGTTCAGTAAAGGGTTAATGTTTGTGTATTACAGGTGCTGTCAAAAAGATGTTGAGATGGCAGTGTGAACAGACTGGTGCTACGTATCAAGAGGCTACCATTGACTTCCCAATCAAAGACAATCAACAGGTGATCCAGTCAAAATTGTCCATTATACACATTTCAACTTTAACCCTTTACCAGACGACAAAATTCTAGCCTGGTCCAAATTGAAAGCATTTGCAGATGGCAATTTCAGTGTAGCTCAAATGGTGCAATTTTTCCTTGATAGGGTAGAAAACATTGTGGGAAAAGGAAAAAATGCTTGTTACCAGCATTTTCTCCTTTTCCCACAATGTTTTCAAAAGACTTCTTTCCCAGGGTAGTCAAAAGGTGGCATGGTGCGATAAAGGGTTAATGCTGAAGATGGAGTTTTCTTTTCGAAAACCTTGTAGCAGAGGGAGAAAATTTGCACCATGAGCAATGGGACCATTGTAGTATTTTTTTTTTCAAGTTTTCACGACTCTGAGGAAGACAGCTTTTGAAAACATTGTGGTCAGCAGCATTTTATTCTTTTACCACAATGTTTTCTACCCTTTCAAATGCAAACCACATTATGTTATTCAGAGATAATTTGTCATCTGCAAGTTCTTTTAGTTTGGAGGAGTCTAAGATTTATATATAATTTGGTACAGGGTTAAATTTCCCACAGGATGCTGAAAGGTAGAGAATAATGACATAATTATGTAAATTCGAACCCATTGTGATTTTGAGTATGTATGAAAGTCATTGTTTATTTGTTTACTTTCAGATAATATCCACAGTAGCTGGTAATTTACAAGAAGGAACAAAATTTGCTGTATTTGACCACATTCCAAGTAATACTCCCTTTGTTTTGCCTTTAAAGGAAATAATACAGATTTGTAAACAAAGGTATAATTCTTTACACATTTTCAGTGTTTAGCGCTTATGTTGCTAAGTTCAGTTTTGTGGGCTCTTGCAGACAGTATAGATGAAGATCAGACTGCACAGAATGTGCACTCTGATCTTGGACTACACTGTCTGATACAGTCATATTTCTCTTGCAAATAAAATTTTTAAATGATAAACTTCAGGTTTTCACTTTTGGCTGGAAATCTTTAGTTTAATTTATGTAGCAGCTTAAGGGTTAAGTTTGCAATTAAATATAATAATTTACTTAAAAGCTGTTTAGTTTTATTGAATCTGAGGAATAGATTAGTAGGTGAGCTGGCTGCTGTTCTACTACGTAAATTTATGGAAGTAATCGTTGAATTGATCATTGTTTTTCGTAACTCTCTGAGTACAGGAGAAGACACAAGTTTTTTTGGACAGTGTAGATCAGGATCAGACTGCTCAGAACGTGCAGTCTGATCTCTGATCTACACTGTCCCCTTATCTATTCTAAATCATGACTGAGCTGTCTATCTATTTTGCAATGTAACTGTAGTATGCAACTGTTGAAACATGATAATCTAGTTATTTGGTAGTGAAAGAGTTACTTAACCCTTTCCCAAACGACACATTTTGGACTGGTCCAAATTGAAAGAGTTTGCAGACGACAATTTTAAATTTGATAAAAAATGGCAGAAAGGTCTCAAAACGGGTAGAAAACACTTTGGGAAAAGGAGAAATTGCTCGTTACGAGCAATTTCTCCTTTTCCCATAGTGTTTTCAAAAGACTTGTACTGCAGACACGTGAAAACCAGGGCTTGTTTGGGAAAGGGTTAACCATTTACTAAATGATTTCATGTTTATTGAGCCAGTAAAGAAGGTCTTTTGAAGCACTGAGGGAGAAAGTAACCAAAATTTTCTCCTTTGCCCACAATGTTTTCTAACCTGTAATGCGCAATTCCTAATTTCTAGATCCATATCTAATTTGTTTACTGCAAACGTCTTCAACATGAACAAGTCAAATATTTTGTTAATTTCCTTTTGCTGTATTTTTTTTGTTCCCTATCAATGACAAATCACTTCATTTTAGCCACAATAATTTGATCCATATGAGCAGTCCACACAGGCCGAATGGATCGAAACTTTTTTGCTTTCGGTAAATCAGTGGTTTATATACAAACTGGCTATGCTGTGTGAAAAGGGGATCTAGTGCATCTGCAAAAAGTATCAATCCATGTCGGCCTTCACAGTTCGCAGTTTGCATGTCAAAGGACCAGTCCACCTCATGATTCAGTCGGTTGTTAGTCTAAGTGGATTTCATGGATCCATAATTATGTGATGTCTTGCATCAGAAAGATGCATTTTACCCCCTTTTGCCAGGATTTACTCTTGGCACACAGAAGATATAGAGGATATTTGGGTTTTTTTTTGGTGAAAGATCGAAATTTATTTCATCGAGTGAACATCATCGGTAATATTTTCACGAGTGGCTGCCACTTGTGAAAATATTACCGATGATGTTCACTCAATGAAATAAATTTTGCACCACTTGTGAAAATATTACCGATGATGTTCACTCGATGAAATGAATTTCGATCTTTCACCAAAAACAACAAATAGTCTATTTATTTCATGCTTCTAACGCCTCTTTTTGTCGAGACTTCCATAAAAATCGGTACAAACTCCCCATATTGGTATTCTCACTGGTCGTACCTGTGTAATATCGAAAAATATTTTCACTGCTATTTCTCGATATCCTACCGGAAAGCATGAAATAAAATTTTGTGTACTATTGCAGAGAGTATAATTGGCGATTGTAAGTAGAGGCAACTTACTGTTGGGATCAGAATGCACAGTTAGATCTGGTATCTGTATCAGATACATTGTGAGGCATGAAGGATAACATCTTATCCTTTGAATCACATTTTAGCTCAGCTGTTTAAAAAAAAAACCTGATGATTGTCATAGTCTTATCGTTGTTTGTATCTTTGTCCTTGTTGTTAAGCAAAATATGCCAAGCCCTGGTTGTGCAGTCGGTAGCATCCAGGAATTGAGAACAGGTGGTAGCTGGTTGGAATCCCCAGCTTGGCTAATGTCTTTTAGAGGACTGATGATAGTCACTGCAACAGGATTTGTTCTTCTCTCATTGCTGATCATTGTTATGATAATGGCTATGTTGGAAAACAGCCTGTGACTTGAGAAAAATATCGTGTCAGGAAAGCATGGTTAGTCACACTGGCCACTGCGATATAACTGAAATCATGTTTAAATCTGTGTTAAACGCCATGCAGTGAATCAAGGGGCAAAAAGTTTGGCTTTTTCTCATATCTCTGTGATTTACTGAAGATATTTACTTCAAACTTAGACAAAGACAGGTAACCAGAAAATATTTTTGACACAATTATGCCTCCCTTTTTACCCCTTACGACACAGTCCCAACTTCTACTGACTCTGAGAAAGATAGCCTTTGAAAACATTGTGGGAAAAGGAGAAAATTGTGGTAACCTGTATTTTCTCCTTTTCCCACAATGTTTTCAAAAGCCTTCCTACCTGGGTAGTTTAAACTAGGGATTGTTTGATAAAAGTCAATAAAACAAGAGCACCATATTTGAGTGCCAATGCTCAGCTGCTGTCAAAAAAGTGACATAACTTTGTCAAAAATACTTTAATGGTTATCTGTCTTTGTTGTATGGGTTCCCCTTTTAGTAATAAACACCTTTTCCAAGTTTTAACCCTTTCCCAATCAAGCCCTGGTTTTTACGGGTCTACAGTACAAATCTTTTGAAAACACTGTGGGAAAAGGAGAAATTGCTCGTAACGAGCAATTTCTCCTTTTCCCTCAGTGTTTTCTACCCTTTTGGAAAACTTTCCTCCATTTTCATCAAATTTAAAATTGTTGTCTGCAAACTCTTTCAGTTTGGAGGGGCCTAAAATTTGTCGTTTTGGAAAGGGTTAAGTAAATATCTTTAGTAATAACACAGATATTATAAAATGTCACTGTTTTTGCATGACGACAGTGACACAGATGCAGATGGCAACAGGGCTATGATAATAACTGGACTTCTTCTTTGAAACAGCAGAGCTGTTTGGGACTGTTCATTGGCCCACACATTCGGTGGGAGTACTGGTGTAGTTTCCAGGAAGCAGAATCGAGAGAGATTAGTATAAGTTGTAAGAACTTGTTTCTCAATCGATGTAAAATAAATATGTTTAAACAAAACAACTGAGCTAAAAATTGACAGCATGTTTTTATTCACTTTCAGAAATGTCCGTGTCGTTATAGATGGTGCTCATGCGCTTGGCTCCCTGCGTTTAGACCTAAGGTCCCTTGATCCAGATTACTATGTGACAAATGGACACAAATGGTTTTGTTGCCCAAAAGGGGTTGCCTTCATGTATGTCAGAAAGGAGTTACAAGCAGAGACAAGGCCTCTTATCATTTCTCATGGTTTTGGATCTGGGTTTAACTCTGAATTTATTTGGGCAGGTGAAATTTTACTTTCCTTTTATAGCCAGGCTTTAAACTCTTTACCAAAAACAGAATTCTAGACTGGTCCAAATTCAAAGCATTTGCAGACGACAGAATACATATGACTCAAAAGTTGAAATCCTTTTTTTCAGAAGGGTAGAAAACATTGTGGGAGATGAAGAAAATGCTGGTTACCAGCATTTTCTTCATCTCCCACAATGTTTTCAATAGGCTTTTCTTCAGGATTGTTAAAAGTTGGGATTGTGTGGCAAAAGGTGACTTTGCTATTAGATGATGAGATATACCAAGTATACACAAATTTACCAAACAACAAAAGTTTAGACTTGTCGATTGCCATTGAAAGCAGTTGCAGACAGCATAGTAATGTAGCTCAAGTGATAAGATTTGTTATTGAACTGGTAGAAAACATTGTGGGCAAAGGAGAAAATGTTAGTTACCAGCATTTACTCCTTTTTCCTCTGTGTTTTCAGAAGTCTCCTTTGTTATGGTCATTAAGAGTTGGGGTTGTTTTGTAAAGGGTGAATCAAATGTATTAGTAGATTTATATTGCTTAATTTGAAAGGTAAGGTTGGAAAATGACATGTCATAGAAACATGTGGATCAAGAGACCTTGTTTCTCTTTTGTGGCTCTTTGCAAACAGAAATGCTGTTGTAGCCAATTTTTTTCCGATAGAAAAAACTTGTTTTGATATGAAATTTTTAATCTGATAAACACTTGAAATTGTGGGTAAACTGAAACCACAATGAAAAAAAAAGAAAGAAAGCAAAACAGTAAAAGTCAGCTGTGTGTTTCTTTATAATAAAGCTCCCACTTGAACATGCAATTGGTGCTATTCTACATAAACATGCCATTGTAGCACATAAAAGACTATTCCAGTACTGTTCTCACACAACATGCCACAACTTTCATCCCACAAAGGCAATCTTGTACCCTTGTTACACATGAATGAGCCATGCTCTGACAAATGTGGTTTAACCCTTTACCTCACAATCCTGAGTATTAACAATCCTGATGGAGAAGACTTTTGAAAGACTTTAGGAAAGGGAGAAAATGCTTCTCTTTTCTCACAATGTTTTCTACCGATCCAAGGACAAAATTCAATTTTTGAGTCAAATTTATTTTATTGTCTGCACATGCTTTGAATTTGGACACAGATCTCAATATTTGATATGTGGTGAACAGTTAATGCACCTCCAAGATGCATTATACCAAGCAAGTCATAGATCCAAGATAAGACATGCACTTTCAGAGCAGTCATATCTTGTTCTGCTCTGCTTAAAGATCTACCGGTACTTGTTATAGACATTTTATTAGTTACCCTTTTGCCACATGAAATTGAATTTTAAGGACCCTTTTTGAAAACATTGTGGGAAAAGGAGAAAATGCTGGTAACCTGTTAGAGAACTTCAGCATTATACTGTTTTTAAATTTGTTGTCTGCAGATGTTTTGTATTTGGAAGGGTAAAAAACTTGCTGTGTGGGAAAGGATTAAAGCAAAGTTTGTTGGTTGGCACATATTTCAGGTCTTCATGACTATAGCCCATTCCTAGCTGTACACTCTGTTATAGATTTCTGGGAATCCATCGGCTGTAATACTATCCTATCCTACATGTACAGTCTAAGAAAAAATGCAGGTAAGGTTTAATAGTCAGGTGTGCCTAATATTTAACCCTTTCCCAAACGACAGATTTTGGACTGGTCCAAATTGAAACAGTTTGCAGATGACAATTTTAAATTTGATGAAAATGGCAGAAAGTTATCAGAAAATGGGGAGAAAACACTGTGGGAAAAGGAGAAATTGCTCGTTATGAGCAATTTCTCCTTTTCCCACAGTGTTTTCAAAAGCCTTGTACTGCAGACACGTGAAAACCAGGGCTTGTTTGGGAAATGGTTAAAAGAAAGTGACAGAAAGAAAATTTGGTTAAGAAAATATCTGATTAAATTTAAAGATTCTGCTTGAGGGTTTTCCTTATGAATATTTCATTTTATATTTGGGTTTTTAGCTCGGCTGTTTTTGGAAAAAACATCAAGGTATTGTCATAGCCAAGGCATCATCTGCATCGTCATCGTGCAAAAGCATTGACATCCTACAATATCTCTACTATCATTGAAGATATTTACTTAAAACTTAGACTAGTTGTTAACTGTTAAAAGGGGAACCCATAAAATGGGCAGGTAACCATCAAAGTGTTTTTTGACACAGTTATGCCCCTTTTTCAACTTAGTTTTTCACAAAAAACTGAGACATTTCATGATATTTCTGTCATTACTTAAGATATTTACCTCCAACTTGGACTAGTTAATCACTGCAAAAGGAAAACCCATACATCAGGGGTAGGTAAGCATCAAAATATTTTTGACACAGTTATGGCCTTTTTATGAGGTAGAATTTTCACTAAAAGCAACTGCAGCCAAGCATTGGCACCTGTATACAGAGCTTTAGTGGTTTTTTTTTTTTTTTTTTCTCTGTTTAGGTGCATTTTGTATATATTTTTAAGAAATGAATATTCCATTTGATTTTCTTTTGAGGCAAATTGCTGTGTGAAGGCTGGAATACTTCTTTAGCAGCCCCTGATGATATGTTTGGTAAGGTTTTTCTTACTTTGTTAACACTTAAGCTGCTGAATAAAAGAAACGCAAATTTCTACTCAATACTAAAAGCCCAAACATTGCGGTTTCAAAGTTGATTTCACCGGAAAGAAAACACCGCATCGGACAGTGTAGATCAAAGATCAGACTGCACGTTCTGTGCAGTCTGATCTTGATCTACATTGTCCTCAAAAGGTCAGTGGGTTGCAATTAGCAGCTTAAGGGTTAACTGCAAGTGAAACTTCATGGAATTTTCTTGTTTAACTCTTTACCACCTACCATAACATGTCCAAGTTCAAGGTATTTGCAGATAACAAATGAAAAGTGGCTAATGTGATGGAACTTGCCTGAAATTGAGTAGAAAACATTGTGGGAAAAGGAGAAAATGCTGGTCACCAGCATTTTCTCCTTTTCCTACAATGTTTTCAAAAGGACTTTTAGTCAGAGTTGTTAAAACTCAGGATTTTTTTGGTGAAAGGTTAACCCTTTCCCAAACGACAAATTTTAGCCCCTTCTAAATTCAAAGCATCTGCAGACGACAAATTTGAAAGTGGTACAAATGAACTTAAAGTTTTTTGACAGGGTAGAATACATTGTGGGAAAAGGAGAAAATGCTGGTAACCAGCATTTTCTCCTTTTCCCACAATGTTTTCAAAAGGCCTCTTCCTCAGGGACGTGAAAACATGAGATTGTTTTGTAAAGGGTTAAAGATGAGATGATGCATGTCATTACATGGTGTATGAATTCTTGCACTGGGATTTATAAGATGTAGACTTAAGTGATTTATTTAAAGTAAGGAATCTGTGACAATCTGGTCACCCATTCAAATATGATGACCTAACATTCTAATAGGACCTTTATGGGTCCGTATTCACCAACCATTCTTTATCTTATTCAAGATTTTCAACATTTGAAAGTAACACAACCTCTGATTGACTAAACCAGATGGTTTAGCAAATCAGAAAATGTGTTACTTTCAAATTTAAAAAATTCTGGAGAAAAAGACTTGAGTATATTCTTAAGAATGGCTGGTTAATATGGAACCAGGCTGATCTAGTTGCCCATCGAGATTGATTGATTGTATGGTGTTTAATGCCGTTTTCAACATTATTTCGGTTATAGCGCGGCGGTCAGTGCACCTATCCATGCTCTCCTGGAATTTCTTTTACCAGTACTCCGCACAATATTCTTTCCAAGCCACTGGCTGCTTTCCCACATAGCCATTGTCGAAACAATGGTCAGCGGTGGGAGAGGAATGAATCCTGTCGCAATGACTATCATCAATCCTTGGAAAGAAATTGGCCGAGCCGGGGATCGAACCAGCGACCTCCTGTTCTCAAGTCTCGCCCATCGAGTCTGGATGTGAAATTACTATGGTGATCTAGTTTCTTGATGTAGGATGACCGGTACATGTTGTAAGTTTGGATATGTTCTGATACATTAACCCTTTCCCAAACGACAAATTTTGGACTGGTCCAAATTGAAAGAGTTTGCAGAGGACAATTTTAAATTTGATGAAAATGGCAGAAAGGTCTCAGAAAGGGTAGAAAACACTGTGGGAAAAGGAGAAATTGCTCATTACGAGCAGAGTGTTTTCAAAAGACTTGTACTGCAGACACGTGAAAACCAGGGCTTGTTTGGGAAAGGGTTAAAGTACCATGCTATGGAAAAAAGGGGGATTGATGCATCTCCCTGTTGCGTCATACCAAGCAAGTCATTACATGATTACCTATCTATTTGTATAACAACCGACTGAATCTGGAGGTAGAATAACGATCCTTCAACAAGCAGAAAGTTAACAAATTGCAAAAAGTATCGACCCATGTCAGCCTGCGCAGTCCGCGCAGGCTAACAGTGGGTCGATACTTTTTGCAGATGCATTAACCCTTTACCACACAATCTCGACTTTTAACGACCCTGAGAAAGAAGCCTTTTGAAAACATTGTGGTAACCAGCATTTTCTCCTTTTCCCACAATGTTTTCTACTCTTCCCAAAACATATTTCAATTTTTCAGTCACATTTATTTTGTTGTCTGCTAAATGCTTTTAATTTGGACCAGTCTAAAATGTTGTCGTTTGGTAAAGAGTTAAGCCCTATTTTCACATAGCATGGCCCATTTTTAGCTCCACTGGCCAAAGGCCAGCGGGCTTATGTCATGGCCCGGTGTCCGTCGTGCGTCCGTCCATCCGTCCGTCCGTGCGTTAACTTTTATTTCAAACATCTTCTTCTCTGAAACTACCCATCCGATTTTCACGAAACTTCACAGAAATGATCCTGACATGGTCCTCTTCAGAATTTCTTGAAAGAATTTGATTCCTTCAAAAACTCTGGTTGCCATGGCAACAAAACTGAAAAATATTGGAAATCTTTAAAAATCTTCTTGTCTGAAACCATAAGGCATAGGGCTACCAAATTTGGCATGTAGCTTTATGTAGTAGACCTCTATCAAGTTTCTTCAAATTATAGCCCTGGGGTCAAAATTGGCTCTGCACCAGGGGTCACAAGTTTTACATAGGCTTATATAGAGAAAACTTTAAAAATCTTCTTGTCTGAAACCATAAGGCGTAGGGCTACCAAATTTGGCATGTAGCTTTATGTAGTAGACCTCTATCATGTTTCTTGAAATTATAGCCCTGGGGTCAAAATTGGCTCTTCCCCAGGGGTCACAAGTTTTACATAGGCTTATATAGAGAAAACTTTAAAAATCTTCTTGTCTGAAACCATAAGGCATAGGGCTACCAAATTTGGCATGTAGCTTTATGTAGTAGACCTCTATCATGTTTCTTGAAATTATAGCCCTGGGGTCAAAATTGGCTCTTCCCCAGGGGTCACAAGTTTTATACATAGGCTTATATAGAGAAAACTTTAAATATCTTCTTGTTTGAAACCATAAGGCCTAGAGCTACCAAATTTGGCATTTAGCTTGATCTAGTTGGAGTCTACCAAAAGTGTCCAAAGTATAGTCCTGGGGTCAATTTGGCCTCATACTTGGAGGGGGGGGGGTTCACAAGATTTACATAGGCTTACATAGGGAAAACTTTTAAATCTTGGTGTACATAGCCATAAGGCTTAGGCTACCAAATTTTGCATATAATTATAGCATTATTTAGTGGACAGTTACAAAGAGGGCCCAAGTTACAGCTCTAGGATCAAGTTTGGCCCTGCACCAGGGATCACAAGTTTTACATGGGTTTATGGAGTGAAAAGTTCAGAAACCATCTTGTTACCAGCCATAAGGCCGAGAACTCCCACATTTGGCATGTTATTCTTCTAATACAATATTCCCCATTTAGTCAGACTGTAGCCGTGAGGTCAAAGTTTTATTTGGGCTTATATAGTGAAGACTTTTCTTCGTGGTTTATATTTATAAGCCAGTGGAGAGATACAGGGCCATCATGGCCCTCTTGTTTGAAATCTAATGTACATTTGTTGTAGAATTATTAATGGCAGGAGCAAGGCGCTCAGTGCTGTTTCAGCCTGTCTGGGTTTGGCTGATCTCTCTTTAGACAGAATGTGATGCAGGGTTTAAACAGTGATTGAGCTTTGGACCTTCCAAAATCTGTTCAAATGAGAGAATATTCTTGTCATTTCTAGGTACCATGTGCCTTGTTGAATTACCTCACAGTGTATACAGTCAGGAAAGTAAAGTGGACTATTCCAGTGCAGAGAGGATACAGAATAGACTGTACCATGAATTCAATATAGAGGTAAGTATCTTCGCCTTAACTTAAATAGATCTACAGTTACATATGGTGTACAATACCATACTTTCTAACTTATGTGCACATATAGTGTCATATCTTTCTCGTATCTTGCCAAACTTAAGCCTTGTGAGATTCAGGAGTCAGTATAAAGTACCGTAGGTCCAAGGAAAGGTATACTTTAGAATGTCTTGTCATACCTTCGGGAATTTTTTATCTTGTGTCTTGCAGGTGCTGATGGAGCGTGTTTATTGTTTTTGTGAAAATACCTTGTTGTATCTATATCATATCTTTTATAACTTTGATTATGTGGGTCCTATGGAAACCTTATCTAAGATATTATGTCATATCTGTGTCATTCTATCATACTTTCATTATTATGTGTTGCAAGTGCCAATTATGTTTGTCTTAGAAAACATATATAGAATGTGAGAATATCTTTTGATATTTCAAATCTCGTGTGATGCAGGTGCCAGCGATGTACATTCAAGGACAGATCTATGTTGGAATATCTCATAATATCTTTATCATCATTTTTAGCTCCACTGGCCGAAGGCCAGCGGGCTTATGTCATGGCCCGGTGTCCGTCCGTCCGTCCGTTAACTTTTATTTCAAACATCTTCTTCTCTGAAACTACCCATCCAATTTTCATGAAACTTCACAGAAATGATCCTGCCATGGTCCTCTTCAGAATTTCTTGAAAGAATTTGATTCCTTCAAAAACTCTGGTTGCCATGGCAACAAAACTGAAAAATATTGGAAATCTTTAAAAATCTTCTTGTCTGAAACCATAAGGCATAGGGCTACCAAATTTGGCATGTAGCTTTATGTAGTAGACCTCTATCATGTTTCATGAAATTATAGCCCTGGGGTCAAAATTGGCTCTGCCCCAGGGGTCACAAGTTTTACATAGGCTTATATAGAGAAAACTTTAAAAATCTTCTTGTCTGAAACCATAAGGCATAGGGTTACCAAATTTGGCATGTAGCTTTATGTAGTAGACCTCTATCATGTTTCTTGAAATTATAGCCCTGGGGTCAAAATTGGCTCTGCCCCAGGGGTCACAAGTTTTACATAGGCTTATATAGAGAAAACTTTAAAAATCTTCTTGTCTGAAACCATAAGGCATAGGGCTACCAAATTTGGCATGTAGCTTTATGTAGTAGACCTCTATCATGTTTCTTGAAATTATAGCCCTGGGGTCAAAATTGGCTCTGCCCCAGGGGTCACAAGTTTTACATAGGCTTATATAGAGAAAACTTTAAAAATCTTTCTGTACCTAGCCATAAGGCCTAGAGCTACCAAATTTTGCATTTAGCTTGATCTAGTTGGGGTCTACCAAAAGTGCCCAAATTATAGTCCTGGGGTCAATTTGGCCTCATGCTGGGGGAGGGGCGGGGGTGTTTCACAAGATTTACATAGGCTTACATAGGGAAAACTTTTAAATCTTGGTGTACATAGCCATAAGGCTTAGGCTACCAAATTTTGCATAATTATAGCATTATCTAGTGGACAACTACAAAGAGGGCCCAAGTTACAGCCCTAGGATCAAGTTTGGCCCTGCACCAGTGGTCACAAGTTTTACATGGGTTTATGGAGTGAAAAGTTCAGAAACCGTCTTGTTACTAGCCATAAGGCCAAGAACTCCCAAGTTTGGCACATTATTCTTCTAATACACATATTCCCCATTTAGTCCGACTGTAGCCCTGGGGTCAAAGTTTTATAAGGGCTTATATAGTGAAGACTTCTCTTCATGGTTTATAGTTATAAGCCAGTGGAGCGATACAGGGCCATCATGGCCCTCTTGTTTATGTTTTATACCCCGTTTCTTGCAGGTGCCAATTAAGTGTTTTCATTTTTATTCAACATGAACTTTTTATGATGATATCAGTCATATCTTTGTCATATTTTGTCAAGTATTTGATTTTGTTTCTTACAGGTTCCAATTAAGTGTGTTCAAGAGAGACTTTACGTTAGAATATCATGTCACATCTATAACCATATAGAAGAGTACAAAATTCTTCGTGATGCATTGTTACAAATGGCTGAATAAATCTAAGAGAAGAAGAAAGTAATTGTAATTTTGTTTTTGTCTTCATGTAATTCTTTAGAGATGACTCCTAGCAAAATGATGGCAATTATAAATGCTTTAGCTGACAGCATTAACACTTTACACACAATTTTTTTTTTATTAGCTCCACTGGCCGAAGGCCAGCGGGCTTATATCATGGCCCGGTGTCCGTCGTGCGTCCGTCCGTCCGTCCGTCCGTCAGTCCGTCCGTCCGTCCGTGCGTGCGTGCGTCCGTCCGTCCGTGCGTTAACTTTTATTTCAAACATCTTCTTCTCTGAAACTACCCGATTTTCACGAAACTTCACAGAAATGATCCTGACATGGTCCTCTTCAGAATTTCTTGAAAGAATTTGATTCCTTCAAAAACTCTGGTTGCCATGGCAACAAAACTGAAAAATATTGGAAATCTTTAAAAATCTTCTTGTCTGAAACCATAAGGCATAGGGCTACCAAATTTGGCATGTAGCTTTATGTAGTAGACCTCTATCAAGTTTCTTCAAATTATAGCCCTGGGGTCAAAATTGGCTCTGCGCCA
This sequence comes from Tridacna gigas, assembly GCA_945859785.2. Lineage (NCBI taxonomy): Eukaryota > Metazoa > Mollusca > Bivalvia > Cardiida > Cardiidae > Tridacna > Tridacna gigas. The sequence continues at coordinate 6,614,707 of OX244031.2, read as the reverse complement.
GGGGTCACAAGTTTTACATAGGCTTATATAGAGTAAACTTTAAAAATCTTCCTGTACCTAGCTATAAGGCCTAGAGCTACCAAATTTTGCATGTAGCTATATCTAGTGGGCCTCTACCAAGCGGGCCAGAATTTTAGCCCTGGGGTCAAAATTGGCCCCGCCGCAGGGGTCACAAGTTTTGCATGGGCTTACATAGTGACAACTTAAGAAATCTTCCTGTTTTGATTTTTTTTTTTTTTTTGAAATTAGCCTTGCATCAGGGGTCTTATGTTTTACAGAGGCTTCATATGGACAAAAATTGAAAATCACCTTATTTATAACCATACAGAATAGACTTGTATTATTTTGGCATGTGGCTTTATCTTGTGGACCTCTACCAGGGTTCAAGTAATTATAGCTCTGGGATCAAAAATGGCTTTGCCTTGCGGGTCTCAACTTTCACATGGGCTTTTACAGAGAAAACTTTGTAAGTCTTCATTTTGAAACCATTTGGCTCAGAATTGAAATGTTTAGTTTTTATGGTTTATATTTATAAGCCAGTGGAGCGATACAGGGCCATCATGGCCCTCTTGTACTTATCGGAATTGAAAGCATTTGCAACCAACATATTAAGAGTGGTTCAAACGATAGGATTTGTCTTGAAATGGACTGAAAACACTGTGAGAAAAGGAGAAAATGCTGATTACCAGCATTTTCTCCTTTTCCTGCAATGCTTTCAAAAGCTTTTAGGGGTCATTAAAAGATGTGCCGTAAAGGGTGAAGACAGAACAGTCTGTGTCTGAGTTAGAAATTGCAGGTAATGCTGTATTAAACGAAAGTTCTGTTAAAATATAAATTCCATTTTGTTGTCTGTCTATATATGAGCCATGCTCTGGCAAAAGGGGGCTTAATGCATCTCCGTGATGCATTATACAAATTAAGCCATCACAGAATCGTGGATCCATAAAGCCCATTTAATAGCCCCCCCCCCTTTTTTTTTTTTAAACAACCGTTGTAATCATGAGGCAGACTGGTCCTTTAGCATGAAGAAAATTTACCAATAGCGAAAAGTTTCGCCCCAGGTCAGACTGTGCAGGTTGACCTGAGTCGATACCTTTTGTAGATGCATTAAGCATAATGATGGTTAGATGATTTTTCGGAGCGCTTAGATCATGATCAGACTATGAAATCATGAAACTATACATAACTAGATGTATGTAGCTATATTTTGTACGTTTCTCACAATAGAGACAAATTTCATCACATGAGCCACATTCGATTTGAGCAGTGCTCTGGCAAAAGGGAGCTTAATGTATCTCCGTGGTGCATTGTACCAATCAAGCCATTACATAATTATGGATCCATAATGGCCGGTTTTTTATCACAGCCGACTGAATCACGAGGTAGACTGGTCCTTTGACATACAAAAAAGTTACCAATAGCGAAAAGTTTCGGCCCAGGTCAGCCTGCGCAGACAGCGCAGGCTGACCTGGGTCGATACTTTTGGCAGATGCATTAAGCCCCCTTTTCACAGAGCACGGCTCATTTGTTCTATAAAGGCTCGGTTAGTCAATCCTGTAAGGTAAGATAAGAAATCTGTCCGAATTTCGGTGGATTATATTTTAAGCCGTCGAGAGAGTTCGAGTTTATATATGTGGTACTGAAAAGGTAAAAGAGAACAAAAAAAAACGTCCCACTGTTATCTACATGTCAGTCAGTAAACCCCCGCACCCATGGTTTGTATGGTGTTTAAAACTCTGTACCAAACGGCAATTTTTAGACTCGTCCAATTTGAAAGCATTTGCAGACGACAAATTAAATGTTGCTTAAATGATGATTTCTGTCTCTGATAGGATAGAAAACATTGTGGGAAAAGGAGAACAAAATGCTGGTTTCCAGCAGTTTCTCCTTTTCCCACTATGTTTTCAAAAGCCTTCTCTTTCAGGGCCGTTAAAAGTAGGGATTGTGTGGTAAAGGTTAAAGCCGTTTTCAACGTTGTTTCAATTACATCGCGGCGGTCACCGCACTTATCCATGCTTTCCTGGAGTTTTTTTTTACCAGGCCTTCGCACAATATTCTTCCCAAGCCACTGGCTGCTTCTCCATATTACCCATATTTGTCGAAACAATCATTAGCGGTGGGAGAGGAATGGATCTTGTCGCAATTACAATCATCAGTTCTCGGAAGGAAATTTGCCGAGCTGGGGATTCGTACCTGCGACCCCTACCCCCTTGTCCGGTACGCAACCGACTGCGCAAATGGGCTTAGCAGATATATATGTGCTGTTGATAACTTTGAAAATACCATTGTAACTTTTGGATAATCTACTCGAATGATAATCTACTCGAATGAAGTTCAATATGTAAGTACAAATAAAAACAATGTAGCAAGAGAAATTTCTTTCGAGCAATATCGCACGAAGTGTTTCTCTTTTAATCGCAATGTTTTTTTTTTAACAGTGGGTCTAGATTCTACGTCAAGTCGCCAAAATGGCATCTGCAGTATGATATGAGTTGATAGAGGAACTTGGGAGAAGACATTTTTTTTAGGTCTTAACCCTTTACCAAACAATCCTGTGTTTTATCGACCATTGGAAAAAAGCCTTTTGAAAACATTGTGGGAAAATGAGAAAATGCTGGTAACCAGCATTTTCTCATTTTCTCGCAATGTTTTTTTTTTTACCCTTTCACTGACATGTTAACCTATCATTTAAGCCACATGTAAGTTTGTCTTCTGAAAATATTTCAGTTTGGACAAGTGTGAAGAGTTAAGGGTTTGATTGGTTGATTGTATGGTGTTTTATGCCGTTTTCAACATTATTTCGGTTATATAGCGCCGGCCAGTGCATCTGTCCATGCTTTTCTGTCCAGTCCTTCGCATTATATTCTTCCCAAGCCGCTGGCTGCTTTCCCAAACAAGAGATGTTTGTAAAACATGTATGCCCCCCTAATGGCATCCAATTCTACATATAACATGTGATTATAAACTGTTAAGTTCAAAGTGTAAAAACGAACAAAGGGTAATTACTCAAAAATTATTAATGATAAATTAACAATTCTTGGGCACTGCACTTCCCATTTATGTGAACTATCAACTTATAAGGTTTCATGATTTTACCTCACATACTTTTTGAGTTATGCTCCGGAAAAAAATTAAGTACGAAAATCAACAAAGGGCAATAACTGCAAAAATATAATGGGCAGAGTTATGGTTCTTGTGCAGTGCACTTCTCCTGAATAAGATCTATCCACATGTAAAGTTTCAAGATGATATCTGAAAAACCTTTTGAGTTATGCTCCGGACAAAAATTAAATATGAAAATCAACAAAGGGCAATAACTCCAAAAATATGATGGGCAGAGTTATGGTTCTTGTGCACTGCACTTCTCCTTAATAAGATTAATCCACCTATGAGGTTTCAAGGTGATATCTGAAATACTTTTTGAGTTATGCTCCGGACAAAAATTAAGTATGAAAATCAACAAAGGGCAATAACTCCAAAAATATGATGGGCAGAGTTATGGTACTTGTGCACCGCACTTCTCCTTAATGAGATCTATCCACCTATGAGGTTTCAAGATGATACCTGAAATACTTTTAGAGTTATGCTCCGGACAAAAATTAAGTATGAAAATCAGCAAAGGGCAATAACTCCATAAATATGATGGGCAGAGTTATGATTCTTCTGCACTGCACTTCTCCTTAATGAGATCTATCCACCTATGTAGTTTCAAGATGATACCTGAGATACTTTTTGAGTTATGCTCCGGACAAAAATGTGGTCTACGGACCGACCGACCGACGGACCGACCGACCGACCGACCGACAAGTGCAAAGCAATATACCCCCGCTTCTTCGAAGGGGGGCATAATAACCATCGTCGAAACAATGATCAGCGGTGGGACAGAACCGAATCTTGTTGCAATGACTTTCATCAATCGTCGGAAAGAAATTTGCCGAGCTGGGAGTTCGAACTAGCGACGCCTCTCCCCCTTGTTCTCAAGTCCTGTGCGCAACCGACTGCGCAACCGGGACTCGGATAAAGAATTATGGGGGAATTTATATGATGTAATACCCCGAAACCCTATCAGCCGAGGTTGCCCTTTATAGAAGGAACTTGTCACGTACAAAGCTCACTTTGTGGTCGCTTCAATGATAAGACAAACTCGTGAACTTGAATTTGCGTCCATCGACCCATTTTGTTAACTCTTTACCACACGACAAAATTTTAGACTTGTCCAAATGTAAAACAAAATTTTCAAGCAGACGACAAATCAAGGGTGGCTCAAATGATGAAACTTGCCTTTTATGAAGTAGAAAACATTGTGAGAAAAGGAGAAAATGCTGGTGGCCAGCATTTTCTCCTTTTCCCACAATGTTTTCAAAAGCTTTCTTTCCAGAGATCGTTAAAACTGAGGATTGTGTGGTAAAGGGTTAATCCTCAACACCCCAATAAGTAACTTTTACCGACGGCGTAGCCCAGGATCAGACTGCACAGAACGTTATTTTAGATCTACACCGTCTTCTTATTACTTGCTAACTCTTCACCAAACGAGAAAAATTTAGACTTGTCCAAACTGGAAGCATTCGCATACGACAAATTGAATGTTGTTCAAATGATAAGATTTGTCGCTAAAGTTGTAGAAAACATTGCGATAAAAGGAGAAAATGCTGGTTACAAGCAGTGTCTCCTTTTCCCATTATGTTTCCTAAAGCCATTGTCATCAGGGTCGGTAAAACTCGGAACTGTGTGGTAGAGGATTAAGTTGGACCAAACAGTTTCTTCATTTGAAGCGGAATTGGTGGTTTTAAACACTCCCTCCCCCACTTCTCCCGGAAAAGCCAATTCGCTTATAAATGGCAAAAAATAGTCATATTTTGAATAGTGAAAAGCATTTCCTCCATTTACCGCGGTGTTTCCATGTGTTTTTTTTTTAGTATTTCTATTTCATTTTTTTTTTTTTCACCTAAATTTTCTGTATTTCTAAAGCTTAGCATTTGCCCGGTGATCCCATGTTTTAATAACCGTCAGGATAAAAAAAAAGTTTATGAACACGTTGTCACGAGAAAGAAGGAATAAATGTTGATAACCAGCATTCTCTCCTTATCCCACAGTGTTTAACCCTTTCAAAGACAAATCTCATCATTTGATCCACATTTAATTTGTCATCTGTAACTGCTTTAAATCTGGATAGCGTATCTGACTCTTCACCGGATGGTTTAGAGTTCTAAACCGGTTGAAGCAATATTTCTATCCGGCGATTTTCCGTCTCTCACCTCTGATGCCTGTGAGAAAAGCGGTAAGTGACCGGGAAAGAAAGTTGTGTCAGTACTACTGTGAGAAAGCTAGGAAACACTTGCATAGGTGCACTGACCGCCGCGATATGACCTAAGATGTTAAAGCGGCGTTAAACTAAAAAAAAGAATTGAATTTGGTCAAGTGTAAAACTTTGTCATCTGGTAGAGCGATAACAGAGACCTCGCCCCATGCTCAATACGTGTTCTCACATGACCTAGCCCAAAAGATAAGATAAATAAGCCATGCTCCGTGAAAAAAAAGGTCAAATACATCTGTAGAAAATATCAACTCGGGTCAGCCTGCGTAGGCTGACCTGGATCGAAACTTTTTTTTAAGAGTTAAATTTTCTGCATGTCCGAGGACCATTTTACCTAATGATTTGAAGTCGACTGATGGACAAAATCTATTTTATTGAATCATGATAATTATGAGGCCAGTAGCTCGGTATAATGCGTCACGGAGATGTATCAAACCCCCCTTTGCCAGGGCACGTCTCAAATTTAATAGGAAATGTTAGTCCGCTTTCTTTGTTTGGCTTAAGATGTCGCAATCCGGGTCCGTATTCACCAACCATTCTTAAGAATGTTCTTTGTCTTGTTCTTCAGAATTTTCTACATTTGAAAGTAACACAACTTCTGATTGGCTAAACCAAATGGTTTAGCCAATCAGAAGTTGTGTCACTTTCAAATGTAGAAAATCTTGGAGAATAAGACTAAGAATATTCTAAAGAACGGTTGGTGAATACGGACCCAGGTCACGAGTTCAACATTCCTAGCCCCTTCCCCCGTCCAGTAATATCGGAGTTCAATACCTTGAAGAAAAAAAGAGCAAATACTTGTACTGACAAAACTTTCTTTTCCACAATGTTTTCAGTACCCAAACGAAACTGTCTTTCCCATTGTTCTGATACTCGGCTTTTTTGTGATAAGTTACATGAGCCATGCTCTGTGAAAAGGGGACTTAGGGCATCTGCAAAAAGTATCGATCCTGGTCAGCCTGCACGCTCCGCTGACCTGTGTCGAAAGTTTTTGCTAAGAATCAAGTTTCTGCATGTCAAAGGACCATTCTACCCCGGAATCGGTTAGTTTGTAGACAAAATGGATTTTATATTCGATTCAAGGGGAAAACAGCCGAAAAAATACCATACCACGTCCTTGTATAAAAATATATCACAAAAGCACGAAACATCTTTACTCTTTGATCCTGATCCATGCTGTTCGCGAAAATGACTTTCGCTGACACTGCGCTTTCAGTGCATTGAGGTTTTTTCTGTCATTCTTGAGTTCACTGCTCCCCCATCCCCCCTGACCCCCTAAAAAACGAGGTTATGATGCAAATATGCCGAGATATTCGCCAGCTGTATGCGTGCCATGTTTTTCTAAATAATATAACCACATGTCACGAAACCAGGGCTCGCACTCGCCAAACATTCTAAATTGTTTTTATGACCCCGAAAAAAGTCGGGGTCATAATTTTTTTTTAATCCCTGTGTCCGTCCTTCCGTCTGCCTCTCCGTTCTCGTGTCCGGGCCATAACTTTTCCCCTATGACCTGATTTCAAAATACATTATTTGCACAAATGTAAACTACATCGAGACACTGTATCATGCGCGAGAGTCATGTCCGTTGGTTAAATGTCAAGGTCACAGCAAGGTCAAATATGCTTTTTTGGGCGTTAGTGTTCGTGTCAGGCCTGTAAATTTTTCAGTTACCAATGAATCTTTATATAACTTTGCATTTTATCAACTAGGATAGGTCGCGCATTAGAACCATGTCTGTAGCTTTAACGTCAAGGTCAGCACAAGGTCAAATATGTTAAAAAAGAGAAATCTTATAGGGTATGTTCAAGTCCGGCCTTTAGCTTTATAATCATAGATGAAATTCAGTATAACTGCAGAATTGGCAATTACATAAAGACGGTGTGTTGCACGCAAAAACCATGGTCAAGGTAATTGCAAGGTCATATGTGTTAAAAATGATTTTTTGAGGGGGATGTTCGTCTCTCTAACTTTTAAAATTATGAATGAATTGCAGTATATCTATGCAGAATTGTCAACCACTAAAACACTCAATGTGTCTCACTCAAGAACCACACCCATCTGTCCATGCGACTGTCCGTCCGTCTGTCTGCCGGCTGTTTTCGTGTCCAAGCCATGACTCCCCCCCCCCCCCCCCCCCCCCCCCCCATTATTTAATTCCAAAGAAAATTTGCAGAAATATTTATCACGTCGAAACATGTCATGAGCAAGAGTCATGTCCATAGGTCAGGGTTTGCCTTTCCATTCGTCTCTCTGTCCGTCCGTTAATCTGCCCGCACAGTTTTCGTATATTGGCTATTTTTTTAAATACCTAATTGTTAAAAAAATGCAAACATGTTAACCACATCAAGACGACGTGTCATGGGCAGAAGTCATGTACGTAGGTCAAAGGTCAAGGATAAAGCACGATCGACAAAATTGTCTCTCTCTCTCTCTGTCTCTCTCTTTGAAACTTTGAAAATGCTCAAAGAGATTTATCATATACTGACTGAACTTTGCCGCAGGTACAAAGCAGTCCTAGAGATAGTTCACGGTAACGAGAGGTCAGCCAGAACTTGACTCGACAATCTTTCGAAACCGGACATCTGATTTCGGATAGTTTCGTGACTATATTTCGATTATGTCACACAGTCCAGCACATATAAACCCGATTGTTCGAATCCTGTGTTCACAGCAAAGGAAATAAGCTTGTCGTAAATGTGAGTAAGAATGATCTCGCAAAATGCCTCAAAGGGATACACGGCATGCTGTGATATTTTTTTAAACCCGGTGTTTTTGTTTCGTTCATTTTCCAACGTTTTAACGACCCGGAGAAAGAAACATTTTGGAAACGTGGGAAAAGAAGAAAATGCTGGCATTTTCTCATTTTCCCACAAATGTTTTTTATCCTTTCAGAGACAAATCTCATTATTTGAGCCACTTTTGATTTATCGTCTGCAGAATGCTCTCAATTTGGGCGAGTCTAAAATTTTGTCGTTTTATAAAGAGGTGTTTTTAGTCAATACATCACAGTGAAGATTATGATTAGCAATCTAGGATCATCTGAAGATGACATTAATTTGGCAAATTTCTTATAAAAAACAACACTGACACTGTTTAATTAAGAATTTTATTTCATTTAGCAGTGGCAGTGGAAAATGGAAAACAGTGTTGACTCGAATCAGCCTGAATGCATCTTCCCTTCGAATAGCAATACGTGTATCTGTCCAGGGTATCAACATGTTGTTGAGGCATGAATTTATGGATAGCTTTTGCCTGTCAAGGCATAACTTTAGAAACAGATTTAGGCTTTAAAAACATTTAGCCAATTTAGCTCTGTTAAAAGGGAGCTTAGTGCATCTGCAAAAAAGAATCGACCCAGGTCAGCCTGCGCAGTCCGCGCAGGCTGACCTGGGCCGAAACTTTTTGCTATTAGTCAACTTGCTGCAAGTTCAAGCACCAGTTTACCTCATGATTCAGTCGGTTGTTAGACAAAATAGATTTTATGGATCCACGATCAAGGGATGACTTGCTTGGTAGCATGCATCACGCAGATGCATTAAGCCCCATTTGCCAGAGCGTGGCTCAAGTTTAAGTAGAACTTTTTCTACGGCAGTAAATACTATCCCATATTAACCCTTTACCAGACGACAAAATTTTAGCCTTGTCCAAATTCAAAGCATTTTCAGACGACAATTTCAGTGTGGCTCAAATGGTGCAATTTTTCTTTGATAGGGTAGAAAACAATGTGGGAAAAGGAGAAAATGCTGGTTGTGTACCAGCATTTTCTCCTTTTTCCACAATGTTTTTAAAAGGCTTCTTTTCCAGGGGCGTCAAAAGGCGGAATCGTGCGGTAAAGAGTTAAATAAAAACAAGAGCACCACATGCAGGTGCTAACGCTCGGCTGCAGTTGCTTTTAGAAATCGATTGATTTTTCAGTGAGAATTCCAAGTCGAAAAAGGGACATAACTGTGTCAAAAACATTTTGATGGCTAGCTTCCCCTATCGGAAGGGTTCCCCTTGTGATAGTTAACAATAAATCCGAGTTTGAAGTATATTATATTCAGTGATGACAGAGATATCATGAAATGTCAAAGTTTTTGGACAGCGATACAGGCAATGACGATGCCTGGGCTATGATAAAAACCTTGAAGTTTTCTCCGAAAGTAGCTGAGCTAAAAAGTATTTTGATCTTTGTATAGATTTCAGCATGGGGCGGTATAGTGCAATCTGATCTTGTCTATGCTGTCCGCGAAATATATGAGCCGTGCTCTGGCAAAAATGGGCTTAATACATCTCTGTGATGCATTGTACCAATCAAGACATTACTTAATCATGGATCAAGATGGCCACTTTTTGTAACAACCGGCTAAATCAGGAGGGTAGACTGGTCCATTGACATATAAAAAAGTTACCGATAGCGAAAAGTTTCGGCCCAGGTCAGCCTGCGCTGACTGCGCAGGCTGACCTGGGTCGATACTTTTGGCAGATGCACTAAGCCCTCTTTTCACAGAGCATGACTCATATCAATGTAGCCTCGTCTACACTGAAAGCACTTCCAGAGGACAAATTAGGCTTGGCACAAATTATTGGACTTGTCTGTGAATGGGTAGAAACATTGGGGAAAAAAGAGAAAATGCTGGTTACCGGCATTTTGTCAATTTCCCACAATATTATCAAAACGTTTTCTCCATCAGAGTAGTAAGAATTCGGGATTGTGAAGTAAACAGTTGATTAACGTCTTTACTTCCTCTCTTTCTCTCTCTCTCTCTCTCTCTCGCTGCTGTATTGCAGCCCTTGAGCGCTTTGGTTTTTGATAACATTAATTTCTTCAGGATGCCTTTTTAACTGAGATAGCTGTTTTCCGGTTTGCCTAATCAATTATTGTATTTACGGTATATTTACAGCACAAGAGAAAGAAACATGAAATTCGCCCTCGCTCTTCTCGTTCTTTTACCTTTGGCCCTGAGTGCCAGCGTAGATGAAAAAAGATTCATCGAATCTCTTCTAGGAGGATATGACAGTAAGTTTAAACAACAAGAACAACAACAATTTACTCCATTTTTGAGCCATGCTCGGTGAAAAGGGGGCTTAATGCATCTGCGAAAAGTTAAGGCCAAGGTCAGCCTGCGCAGTCCGCGCGCAGGCTGACCTGGGCCAAAACTTTTCGCTATTGGTCAATTCCCTGCATGTCAAAGGACCAGTCTACCTCATGATTAAGTCGGTTGTTAAAACAGTGACTATTATGGATCCATAATTATGTGATAGCTTGATTGGTGTCATGGTCTACGCAGGTGTATTAAGCCCCCTTTTGGCAGAACACGACTCATATATTTATTTATCTATTTATTGAGCCATGATCTGTAATAAGGGGATTCAATGCCTCTGCGAAAAGTATCGATCTCGGTAAGCCTGCGCGGTTCGGTAAATTTTTTGCATGTCCAATGTCCAGGGACCACTCTACCTCCCGATACAGTCGGTTGTAAGACAAATTACGTTGTATGGATCCGTGATTACGTGATGACTAGCTTGGTTTCATGCATCACGGAAATATAATAAACCCTTTTTTGCCAGAGCATGGCTTATTTATTTACCGTTTTCACAAATAAAAAGGCCTTTGGACGCCTATATGTACGGGGGACAGGGAAATCAGTGTAAAAATACTTTTGTTCTGCATTGAATGTGGAAAATAGAGACTGTGATACTGCTGTGAAGTCTCGAAAATGTAATTATTACACTGCTCCTTTGAATTATTGTTAGTACTAATATCGTTATTTGTTTCACGATTTTTGCTATATGAAAGGCGACCGTTTAACTATTTCTTTAGACAATTCCCTTTCAGTGATCGACCAGTCATAATATCCTGATTCTAGGGAAACATGTATGATGTTATCCCCTAAATCGTTTACTGTCAATACTTATTATCGCCAGCCTGATAGAGTTATCGCTCTTTGAGCACTCTTGTACAATATACGGTAACAAAAGATAAACAAGTCTCGCGAGACAGAGCTATTTCATCAAAACCTACACGGTGCCCGTAACGTAGCCAAGTCGTGGGCTAACCCATAACGGGGTAAAAAGAGAAATGAAGCCTGTAATGTACTTACATGTATTACACACTGCAATGTGCCTCCGTTTGTACAGACCATAAGGTGGCTGCATTTGAATCTACTTCATCATTCGGCATACCTCGGGTGATCCGGTGATCAAATCCCTCGGCTGTATCATGTAGCTTGATATGCACCTACACGGTACATTTTCGCACATCTCCGGAAGCACACCGCTTTACCGTTATTGAAATTGTAAGGCTCCTCTTTAGAAAGAACGCATGAGTAAATTTTCTATCGTTATCTTTCTAAGAGTATTTCAGTCGGCAAACAGTTTGTACATTCAATTTTTAGCGTGGTTTATCAATTCCGTTAGGAGCTTTCATCGACAGATCGATAGAAGTGAATAACTTCACAGTGGTTGTTCATGTCGTTGCTAAGCGATCTACAGGGGCGCCGCCATGTTTAAGATCATGTGATTGGTAGTTCAAAATGGAAGCCTCCCTTATACAGACGAGGTTAGATGTAGGTACGGAATCGGCCGAGTTGTGACGAGTGTCTACTTCATATAAGATGCCACTGATTTCTGTGTAGGCGTGGTCCTGGTAGTACGTCCATACGCGCCTTTAATTGAAGAGTATAACTAATGGAAGTTAGAAGTTTAGCATCAGTAAGTGTAGCCAGTACTAACAACTGCTGTTATGTTCCTTCGTATGACCTGTTCGGGACTTGAACCGACGATCTCCTGTGATTCTGTGATACACTTGTCAACACGTGTATAATTAAAGCAGATTTTAATTCACACAATTCATTACAATAAATGAGCAATAAGTCAAATCAAGTCATCTTGAAATCTTTCTTTTTATTACCAGTTGTTGACCTCGCCAAACAAGTGTTGTCTCAGTTTGGAACCACGGAAACCGAACAACAGTGTGAAACAACTTTCTGTCCACAGCTTGTTGATCAAATCGATGGACATAACTCCTTGATCACAAATATCGTATGTGCTGCTGTCTGCAAAGAGTAAGTATCTTGGACACGTTGTTAGATTGGTTACCTCCCCTAATTCAGCAAAGTGTATTTGTATAATTGAGCCATGCTCTGACAAAAAGGGGTTTAATGCATCTCCGTAATGCATGATACCAAATAAGTTATCACATAATTACGAATACATAGAATCCAGTATGTCTGACAACCGACTTTATCGTAAGGTAGAATGGTCCTGGGACATACAGCAAATCGACCAGTAGCGAAAAGTTTCGGCCCAGGTTAGCCTGCGCGGACTGCGCAGGCTAACCTGGGTCGATACTTTTCGCAGATGCATTAAGCCCCCCTTTTCAAAGAGCATGGGTCATATATAACGGAGACCAGTTCAGGTCCGTATTCACCAAGCATTCTACATTGCATTCTGGGTCCATTTCTAAATTTAGAAAGTAACGTAATTTCTGAGTGGCTAAATCTTTTGACTGTCAGGCCCTGTAAAAAGGGAGTTCAATGCATCTGAGAGAAAAAAAAAAAAATCGACTCAGGTAAGCCTGGGCTGTCTGAGCAGGCTGACCTGAGTTGAAACATTTTGCTGTTGGTCAGTTTTTCTGAATGTCAATGGACCAGCGTACCTCGTGATTCAGCCGGTTGTTAAACGAAATGGATTTTATGGATCTACGATCATATGATAACTTGCTTGTTACAATGCATGAATATGCATGAAACCCTTTTTTGCCAGAGCGCCGCTCATGTGGTTCGGCCAATCAGAAATTGTGCTTCTTTCAGTTCTAGAAGGTTCTTGCGATTCATGATATCGCTGATGAATAGAGGCCGTGGGTGTACTGTGTTGTAATCATGTTGTGGTATTATTAGCCTTTGAACTTTGGACGTCTACTTAGATACAGTTTAAGCTCGCTCTCTCTCTCTGTCTCTTTCTCTCTCTGTCTCTTTCTCTCCCTCTCTCTGTCTCTGTCTCTCTCTCTCTCTCTCTATGTCTGTCTGTCTCTGTCTCTCTCTCTAACCTAATATGCCTGTCCCATCTGTCTGTCTGTCTGTCTGTCTGTCTCTCTCTCTCTCTCTCTTTCTCTCTGTCTGTCTATCTCTCTCTCTCTGTCTCTGTCTGTCTGTCTGTCTCTCTCTCTCTCTGTCTCTCTTTCTGAACTCAATCGTAAAAAAAAACATGGCAATATTCTACGATAAACATATTTGAAAATAGAAAAAAAAACAACCCTTAATCTATTTAAGCATGAAATACAATACAGATATCCGTGCAACATGCTGCGGCCAACCTTTGAAAATGCTCTGGTAGAAGAAGCTGTTACAAGCAATTGCTGTTTTCCCAACAGTGTTTTCCATTTCATCAAATAGTCAATTTTCTATACCTTAACCCTTTCCCAAACAAGCCCTGATATTCACGTGTCTGCAGCACAAGTCTTTTGAAAACACTGTGGGAAAAGGAGAAATTGCTCGTAACGAGCAATTTCTCCTTTTCCCACAGTGTTTTCTACCCTTTTTGAGAACTTTCTGCCATTTTCATCAAATTTAAAATTGTCATCTGCAGACTCTTCGAATTTGGACCAGTCCAAAATTTGTCGTTTGGGAAAGGGTTAAAAAAGACCTCCTTTTTGCCACTTTGACCTTTTAATAGAATTTTTAAAGTTTTACATCTGATACTTTGGTAACAACATAATGGACACTTAAATAGCTTAAGTACAAGGTTACTTATTTATTTTCTTTGTTTTTTTATTTATTGATAATTCATCAGTTTACTTGTCGATATATTTGAGCCATGCTCTGGCAAAAAGAGGGTTTAATGCATCTCCGTGATGCACTATACTAATCAAGTCATCACATAATTATGGATCCATAAAATCCATTTTGTCTGAGGACTGACTGAATCCTGAGGTGGAATTTTCCTTGGACATGTAGAAAATTTACCGACAACAAAAGGTTTCGACTCAGGTCAGCCAGCACGAACTGCGCAAGCTGACCCGAGCCGATAGATTTTTTTAGATGCATAAAACCCCCTTTCCATAAGGGACCTATTCATTGTTAATTCACCAGTTACTTTACAGATAAATGTATACATGTATTTTTTTTTTCATTTACATTATTATAGGGCCCAGATCTTAGCCGGAACCTTTTTGACTACACCAAGTCTTGGAAAGTAAACAACGAAAACGACACATTATTACAAATGAAATGGTTGCAAATATTTGATACGTCTTTCTCTTCTCAAGCTACAACGTACCTCGTGTGATTTATATTATCAACTTATAATCGAAAACGAATAAAAAATAAAATAAGGAAGTAATTAATGGTTGTTCGTCCTTTTCTTGTCTCGAATATTATTCGAATTACTCGGTTTTGTCCCCTCTCACTGCTGAACAATGTTTGGAATCTGTTTCTGTGGGACCGACCGATCGACCGATCGACCTAATGAATGGTGTTTTACTTCCCTTTCAACACTGTTTCAGTTATATCACGGCTTTGGCTTATATATTTATGTATGTTCCAGGTTTCGTAAGTACTAGACTAGGGCTCTGAAGTGTTTTGCCAAAGGACACCCCCGCGAAAATCCACTGCTCCCATTGGGGATTGAACTCGGGACAGGATACGAACCCTACTTTACTACCGGGCCATGCTGGACCTCATGTGGGAAAGGAGTCTGAGAAAGACATTTGAGTAGTCTAGGCGAAAGAATCATGAAGAATGCATACTGAGCTCTTTACCACACGACAAAAAATAAAGACAGGCCCAAACTCAAAGCATTTGCAGACGACATTTTATACATAAAAAAAAAAATGTACGAATTATGCAATATGTCTCAGAAAGGGTGGAAAACATTGTTGGAAAAGGAGAAAGTGCTGCTTAGCAGCATTTCTTTTCTTTCCTACATTGCTTTGAAAACTAAAACACCAAAGAGATGAACGAAACATTTTCGTCCATCTTCACCTCTAACCAAACTGCTTTTTTACAATTTTTTGTGTGTAGACTTTAGAAAATATTGTGAGACAGACGCAGCCATCTCTATCAACGAACGCATATTTCATTGCGATGCAGACTCTATTAAATATGAGTCAGGCTCTGTGAAAAGGGGGCTTAATGTATCTGCAAAAAGTATCGATCCCGGTCAGCCTGCGCAATCTGCAATCTGTGTCTTAATTACTCAGGTGACTGGGCGTAGTCTTAGAATCAAAAGTGAGAAGAAGACTTGGGCCAATCTCTGTGAAAAGGGGCTTAATGCATCTGCAGAAAGTATCTACACGTGTCAGCCTGCGCAGTCCGCGCAGACTGACATGAGTCCAAACTTTTTAGCTGTCTGTAAATTTTCTGCATGTCAAAGGACCATTTTACCGCTTAACCCTTAGGCTGCTTATCGCAACTCACTGACCTTTTGCGGACAGCGTAGATCAAGATCAGACTGCACAGAACGTGCAGTCTGATCTTTGATCTACACTGTCCGATAAGGATATATCTTCCCTCCAAAAATCCCTTTGAAACAGGAAAGTTTTGGGCTTATACTATCGGCTTGAAAGTTTCATTTCTTTTATTCAGCAGGATAAGGGTTTAACTCAGTCGGTTGTATGATAAAAAAGATTTTATGGGTCTTTAATTGTGTGATGCCTTGCTTGGCACAATGCATCACGGAGATGCATTAAGCCCCCTTTTGCCAGAGCGTGACTCACTTACGTACGAGCCATGCTCTGTGAAAAGGGGGCTTAATGCATCTCCCTGGTGCATGATACCAAGCTAATTCATCATATGATTATGGGTCCATAAAATCCATTTTCTCCAACGACCAAGTGAACCATGGGGTAGGTACACTGTTGCTTGGACATGCAGAAAATTTACCAAAAGCAAAAAATTTTCCGTCCAGGTCAGCCTGTGCAGATTGCGCTAGCGGACCTGGGTCGATGCCTTTTTGCAACTGCATTAAGCCCCCTTTTTACGGAGCATGGATCATATTTTCGTGATCGTAGCCTCTTGTCGGATGTAATTTTGTCTGGGGAATGAAATAAAGGTCCGCGAAGAAAGCCAACAAGCCATTGCTTATCCATGTGAATAACAAGGTATTTTCCTCCTTGGGAGTACTTTTGTAAGGACGAAGTCCAATAAAAAATAGAACATTTAACTGCATGATTTTTTGATAAGAAATTGTTATGCATTCTTAAATTGCCCGCAACATGCGAAATGAGACCTTCAGACATTTACGTAAAGTGTCGTCTCGGGTTAGCCTGCGCTTTCCGCGCAGGCTAATCCGAGACGGCACTTTACGACTACATAAGATTTTTTTCATTTTTATTATACACTACACTTTCGTGAAACAGAAAATCGCACAAAAACGGGAAGTGTCGTCTCGGATTAGTCACAGACTGCACGGGCTGATCTGGGACGACACACTTTTACGCATATGTCCGAAGGCCCCTTTTCGTGTGTTGCACGCCAAATCATAGCTGATCACAGCATGACGCCATCAGCCACTCAACCTATATAATCTAAAGGCTTGGTTACGAAAGCTTAGTCTTTTTTGCGAGATACAGATTCAGTCATTCCACGCGCCGTAAGTATTGCTTGACTTTTGTTGTAAAGCTCGACAGAATTTCTGTAAGCATTTTACGAGCCATGCTCTGTAAGAAAGGGGGCTTATTGCATCTGCGAAAAGTATTGACTCAGGTCAGCCTGTGCAGTCCAAAGGACTACTTTACCTCGTGATTAGGTCAGTTGTTAAAACAACCGTAATTATGTGATGACTTGCTTGGTATTATACAACACGGAGTTGCATTAAGCCCCCTTTTGCCAGAGCGTGACAGACGTAAAGCCTATTTTTTGTATTTATTATGGCAAAAACCAATGAGTATACAGGGCCCATATTCACCAACGATTCTTAAGAATATTCTTTGCCTTATTCAAAAATGAGAAAGTAACGCAAGTTCTGATTGGCCAATCAGAACTTGTGTTACTTTCAAGTATAGAAAATCCTTGAGAATAAGACTGCTCTCAAGATCTATTACTGAATACAGACCCTGGACCATGATATGGGCCGACAAGTGAGCTGACAGGAACGATAAAGAAATTTCTTAATCCTCAACTTGCTAAATAAGTGACATGAAAATTTTAAGCCTATGGTAAAAACCCGAATTTTGCTAGTTCAAAGGTATTACTGGGGCAAAAAGCTCCACATCAGACAGAGTAGATCCAAGATCAGACTGCACGTTCTGTACAGTCTGACCTTGATCTACACTGTCCGCAAAAGGTTATTGAGTCGAGCTTAGCAGCCTACGGATTAAAATGTTTGACACTATAAATAGATATCTATGCGTTTTGGCTATAATTTGTAACAGCACGTTAGATAGTGTTGGTCCGAGATCAGATTGCATTTTTTCTGGTCGAATTTTGATCTACACTGTGCGCAAAATAGCCTGGTAATACCGTCAGCATAAGAAGCCTGCAAACAAGATTTTTTAGAGGCATTGCCCATTGAGCTTTGGTTTCAATGTGTGGGCCAATGAAAAGCCCAAAAGTTGACACCCGCTCACTGGAATCGAACCATGGACATTAAGGTTACGAGGCCACGCTATATCTATATCTCACGACCGCAGACACCAAAAGGTCAGTGAGTCGCTCTTAGCAGCCTAAGGACTAACGTTTTTACCCACTCTTGCTGCTCTATTGCTGCCCTTGAGCGCTTTGGATTTTGATAACATCAATTTCTTCGGGATGGCTTTTTAACTCTTTCACTGCTAATGACGACTTGATGAACTTTTGCGGACAGCGTAGATCAAGATCAGACTGCACAGAACGTGCAGTCTGATCTTGATCTACACTGTCCGCTACTCTATTTTTAAACTATGACAAAGTCGTTTTCAATAGAAGTGGAAATCTATTTTTAGAGCTCGGAAAGAAAGTGGAATTTCCGGAGTTAGTAATGAAAGAGTTAACTGAGATAGCTGTTTTCTGGTTTGCACAATCAATTATTCTATTTACGATATATTTATAGCACAAGAGAAAGAAACATGAAATTCGCCCTCGCTCTTCTCGTTCTTTTACCTTTGGCCCTTAGCGCCAGTGTAGATGAAAGATACGCGGAACCTGTTCCAGGAGGATATGACAGTAAGTATACCACAACGACAACATTTTACTACAGTTTCATTGGAGAGGTCATCATCAGACCTCGCCAACAGTGGTGAGTTTAAAAGGTAGACTGCCTCAGAAATTGCTGCCTAACTCCATGCTTTTCTGCGAAATAGTTCTGATACACAGTCTGTTTCGTCATGGTTTCATAAATAAACCGAAATCAAAAAACTGAAATAGGGAATAGACGCGTTTTGTTTTTATATGACGGATTTCGAAAAGGATTTGTTATATTGATTTGATTTCAAATGACCTTTCCAGTAGTTGCAATTTTTCATTTAACAAATAAAGCTACAAACACACACACAAAAAAAGAATTTCGTTAAAAAAGAGAACACCGCGGGAAAAGATCACGCGACTTGAAAACGTGGGAAGAAGGTCACGTGTCTGTCATGTACTAGTAATGCATAAGAGGTTTCTCATTTCTACACAGCGGCAATCATATAATGCCTTATTTTTTTGTTTACATGTAGCAAAATATATTGAAATTAAATGCGATAAGCTACTTGAAAACATTGATCCTGACCTCTCCTGGCTTCCTTTTTAAAGAAGCCAACTTGTTTTATTTGAGTCATGCTTTGTGAAAAGGGGGCTTAATGCATCTCTGTAACGCCTGACATGAAATGAGTTATCACGTACTCAGGGTTCCATAAAATCCTTTATGTTGAACAACTGACTGTATAATAAGGTAGACCTGTCCTTTGACATAGAGAAAACTGACCAGCAGCGAAAAGTTCCGACCCAGGTCGGCCTGCGCAGACTGCGCAGGCTGACCTGGCTCGATACTTTTCGTTGATGCACTAAGCACCCTCTTCACAGAGCATGGCACATTTATTTATATATTTTCGGTATTGACCTCATAAAGAGGCCTTTCGACGCCTAACTGTAACGGGAGACAGGGAAATGATATCAGTGTAAAAGATTCCTTTTGCTCTGCATTAATTGCAGTTACAAATATAGACTGAAAAATGAAGACAGCGATACTGCTGCGCAGTCACGAAAATGCAATATATTACACGGCGGCTTCTTCGAATTATTATTAATTTTTTTTTGTCACGATTTTCGCGGTTTGGACAGCGACTGTTTAACTATTTCTTTTGTGTAGACAATTTCCTATCCGTATTTCACCAGTCATAAAATCCTGATTCTAGGAAAAAATGCGTGAAATTATCCCTTAATTCTCACTGCCAATAGTTATTATCGCTAGTCCGATAGAGTTATCTTTCTTTGAACATTCTTGTGCAAATATGTCTCGCAGCGATATTATCAAAACCTACAAGGTGCCCGTAATCTAGCTAAGTCGTTAATTAAACCATAACGAGGAAAGAAAATGAGAAATGAAGGCCGTGATATACTTCCTCGCATACTGCACTGCAATGAAATGTGACTCCATTAGTACGTATCATGATGTGGCTGCGTTTGATTGTATTTCATTGGAGAGGTCATCAGACCTCTCCAACAGTGGTGAAATTAAAAGGCAGACTGCCTCAGAAATTGCTGCCTAACTCCATGCTTTTCTGCGAAATAGTTCTGATACACAGTCTGTTTCGTCATGGTTTCATAAATAAACCGAAATCAAAAAACTGAAATAGGAAATAGACGCGTTTAGTTTTTATATGACCGATTTCAAAAAGGATTTGTTATATTGATTTGATTGCTTGCGGATGCCATGGAGGCCGCCATTATTGCGCTTTGCCTAACCCGATAACGTAGTGGTAGGGGCAGGTAATCCAGACTATGGCCTCGATTGTAGGTCTACACATTCCTTTAACTTGAAGAGTTCCTCTGATGGAAATAAGAAGTTGAGCACCAGAAAGTGAAGCCAGCACTACCAACTGCTTTTGTGTACCTTCTTATGGCCTGATTAGGACTTGAACCTACGATCTCCTCTCATTCTTTGACATACTTATACATATGAGCCATGCTCTAGCAAAAGGGGGTTAATGCATCTTAATGATGCATGATACGAAATAAGTCACCGCATATAGTCCATTATGTCTAACGACTGTATCACAAGGTAGACTGGTCCACTGACATACAAAAAAAATGACAAATAGCGAAAAGTTTCGGCCCAAGTCAGCCTGCGCGGACTGCGCAGGCTGACCTTGGTCGTCACTTTTCGCAGATGCATTAAGTCCCCTTTTCACAGAGCATGGCTGATATATAATTAAAGCATATCTTATTTCACATATCTCTGCAAAATATTTTAGCAATGTGCCAAAACATTTCATCTTGAAACTCATTCTTTTTAACCTCAGTTGTTGACCTCGCCAAACAAGTGTTGTCTCAGTATGCAACTGAGGAAATAGAGCAACAGTGTGAAGCAGTTATCTGCCCACAGCTTGTTGATCAAATCGATGGAGATAACCCTATGTTCACAAGTCTTCTATGTGCAGCTGTCTGCAAAGAGTAAGTATCCTAGGTCCGTTATTAGGTTGGTTACCTCCCCTGGTACAGCAAGTGTATAGGGTTGTATAGTAGTATATCTACAATATGGACCAGTTTAGTCTGTTATTAGGTTGGTTACCTCCCCTGGTACAGCAAGTGTATAGGGTTGTATAGTATGTATATCTACAATATGGACCAGTTTAGTCTGTTATTAGATTGATTACCTCCCCTGATTCAACAAAAGTGTATCTGTTTATATTACGGGGACCAGTTTAGGTCCGTAATCACTAACTATTCGACATTACATTCTGCGTCCGTTTCCAAAGTTATAAAGTAACGTAATTTCTGAGTGGCTAAATCTTCTGAGTCATGCTCTGTAAAAAGAGAGTTCAATGCACCCGCAAAAAAAGTATCGACTCAGGTCCTGAGTCGAAGCCTTTTGCTGGCGGTCAGTAAAATTCTGAAGGTCAATGGACCAGCGTACCTCATGATTCAGTCGGTTGTTAAACGAAATGGATTATATGGATCCATAATTATATGATTACTTGCTTGGTATAATGCAGCACGGAGATGCACCTTTTTGCCAGAGCGCCGTTCATTTGGATCAGCCAATCAGAAATTGTGTTACTTTTAAGTTTAGAAGGTTTTTGGGGTTCAAAATAAGAAGTTTATTAAATATAGTTGATGAATAGAGGCCCTTGATTCTGTGTTTAAAATTCCAGTTTTATTAATCTTTGAAGTTTGGACGTCTAGTAAGATATAGCTCTGTCTCTCCCACTCTCTCTCTCACTCTCTTTCTCTCTCTCTCTGGGAACTCAGACGCACAAAAAACACGGCAACATTTTGTGATAAACATATTTGAAATTGAAAGAAACCTAAACCTTTTTCAAGCATGAAATACAATACAGACTTTTGCCCGACAAGCAGCAGAATCCTTTGAAACTGTTGCGGTAGAAGAAGCTGTAACAAGCAATCCCTGTTTTTCCTACAATGTTGTCCATTACATTAAAAATAAAAATTCCTATCCGTGAAAAAGAACGCCTTCTTGTGTCACTTTGACCTTACCCTTAAAGCGCCTTTCACGACGATAGCTGCCCCTTTGCGGCCAGTGTAGATCAGAGATCAGACTGCACTAAATGTGCAGTCTGGTCTCTGATCTACACTGTCCGTTTCGCTGAAACGTTATAGACTAAAAGAACCCTGGAACTGCCTTTTTTTTGGTTCTTATTTCTAGACAGAACATATCGGTTGGGTTTATTGGCTCTCTAAGAGTTTTAACATAATTCTAAAGTAGCACGTCTGACACTTTGGTAGCAGCATAATGGACACTAAAATATATTAAGTAAAGGTTTTTTTTCTTTCTTTCTTTCTTTCTTTAATTAATTAATTAATTAATTAATTAATTAAATTGATTGATTGATTAAATTGACTAAAATATATTCAGTAAAGGGTTTCTTCCTTTCTTTCTTTAATTAACTAATTGATTAACTAATTAATTAAGAGGCTTTACATCTGAGTCACGCTCTGGCAAAAGTGGGCTTAATGCAATTGCGTGATGTATAATACCAAGCAAGTCATCACATGATTATGGTTATTTTAACTTGCAATAAAGTCATGGCAGCGAAACGGACAGTGTAGATCAGAGACCAGACTGCACTTTTAGTGCAGTCTGGTCTCTGATGTATACTGGCCGCAAATGGGCAGCTATCGTTGTGAAAGGCGCTTTAAGGGTGAGGTGAAAATGACACAAGAAGGCGTTCTTTTTCACAGATAGGAATTTTTATTTTTAATGTAATGGACAATTTTGTAGGAAAAAAAACAGGGATTGCTTGTTACAGCTTCTTCTACCACAACAGTTTCAAAGGATTCTGCTGCTTGTCGGGCAAAAGTCTGTGTTGTATTTCATGCTTGAAAAGGTTTAGGTTTGATTGATTGATTGATTGATTGATTGATTGATTGATTGAATTAATCAATTAAATTAACTGACTGATTGATTGATTGATTGATTGATTGATTGATTGATTGATTGAATTAATCAATTAAATTAACTGACTGATTGATTGATTGATTGATTGATCATCATATTATTCAATGATATATTTGAGCCGTGCCCTGGCAACCAAACAAGTAATCACATAATTATGGATCCATAAAATCCATTTTGACTAACAATCGACTAAATCCTGAAGTATAATTACCCTTGGACTTCGAGAAAATTGACCGATAGCAAAAAGTTTCGACTAGGGTCAACCTGCACGCACAGCAAGGGTTGAAAAACATTTTGCAGATGCATGAAACTCCCTTTTCACAAAGCATGGCTTATTTTTTTCATTTACTGTATTGCAGGGCCCAGATCTTAGCCGGAACCCTTTTGACCACACCAGGTCTTGAAAAATAAACAACGACACAGACACATTATTATAAACGAAATGGCTACATAAATTTCCTCTTTCTCTTCGCACGCTACAATGTGCCTTGTATGATATTTGTTATCAACTAATAATCGGAAACAAACAAAACATAAGATAAGAAAATAATTAATGGTTGTTTGTCTTTTTTTGTCTCGCGTATTCGAATTACTCGGCTTTGTCCCCTCTCACTGATGAATATTGTTTCCAATCTGTTTATGTGGGAAATGGATGGATGGATGGATGGATTCATTCATTCATTCATGTTTTACGTTCGTTTCAACATTATTTCACTTATACAAGGGCGACAGCTTATAATGATCATGAATGTCCCAGGTTTCGCCGAAAACGGATTAGGTCTGTGAAGTGTCCTGCCAAAGGACATTCCCATGAAACCCATTGCTCTCATTGGGGATCGAACTGGAGAGCACAGGTTGAAAATCCGAGACTCTACCACTGAGCCATGCTGGCTTTCGTGTGGGATAGGTCTCACTGGCTCAGAAAGACATATGAGCAGTCTAAGCGGAAGAATAATGAGGAATGCATGATGAGTTCTTCACCAAACGACAAAAATTAAGACAGGTCCAATTGAAAGCATTTGCAGACTGCAATTTGAAAAAAAAAAAAGCATGAATTTTGTAATATGTATTAGAAAGGGTAGAAAACATTGTGGAAAAAGAGCAGCATTTTTTCCCTTTTCCCAAAATGCTTTGAAAAGCAAAACACAAAAGAAATTAACGAAACATTTTTGTCCGACTTCACCTCTAGGCAAATCGTCTTTTTACGATCCTCCGTATGTAGGCTTTTTGAAACATTGTGGGCAAAAAGGAGAATATGCTAGTAACATTTCTCTGATAGCCATGTCGTTTTTCTACCCTTTCAATGGCAAGCCCTGTAATACTTTTATTCTAATTGGTAGAACTCTTGAAAGTTGAAGGCGCGTTTAGACCTCTTACCGGGACCATGCGTAAACAAAAATCAGTGGCATCATATCATGACGTATAATCAAACGTAGCCATCTCTATCAATGGACGCACATTGAGACGCAACCTTGAGATGCCTTGTCTAATGAGTGCACTAAGGCTTTCATTTCTCATTTTCTTTTCCCGTTATGGACACGTTAACGATTTGGCTACGTTACGGGCACCGTGTAGGTTCCGATAATATCGCTCTGTTTCGTAAGACTTCTTCCTATTCTTACATTATGTGCACAAAGTGCTCAAAGAGAGATAACTCTATCGGAGTAGCAATAATAATAAGTACTGGAGGTAAATTTAATTCCTCGTGTGCAACTGCTCTTAGTATGGGTAAGTCTAAAATTTTATCGTCTGATAAACAATGTCGGTTTCATCCCATCTAAAGAATGCTCGAGCATTCGAATGCAATATGACCTCCCAACAACCAGAGGATATTGACACCGGGATATTGTGCGCATTTAGGGGTTGAGTGTATATTTTTGTGTAGCCATCGAGAAATAAAATGCAGTTGCCTAATTTCATGGCTTAACATAACGCCCTTTTTTGTGTTGCCATCGAGAAATAAAATGCAGTGGCCTTATTACACGGCAAGTAACGTTATGTTAAGCCATTTAATACGGCAATAATATTGCATTTTATTTCTAGATGGCAACACAAAAATATGCAATCAACCCTTATAATTGCACTCGCTTTTCACTTAAATCAATTTTCGAAAATGGGAGAGAGAAAAAACATTGGACAAATGCAATAGTAAACACGAATTATTTTCCTTGGTGGCGCGCGTTTAAATACACAATCTATTTTCAGTCTTGCAACATATTTTTTTCAGTCGGAGACGGCCATTATGCTGCTTCGAAATCAATACTTTCAATGACTTTTTGAAACAAAATAGAAATTTCTGATACTCTAGGTGGACAATGTTGACAAGTATCTAAACTTGCGGCTGAGAAGACGACACGTTCATTCAACTGACATTTTATTGATATTTTACTCAGAAATGTATGCATCTAGCCTATCTCCCGACAGACCTGTTCTCGAGGAGTAGATCAGGCTACCTGTTTTCCATCCCGACATGATTCTTGCAAACTATGTTAAGTGATTGACGCCACCGTTTTATGTGAATCGCTGATTTGAATGTAAACAACGGTGCCATAGCTATTAAAACAAGGAAATAGACATTTTACAATTAAAGGAAAGATCGTTTGAACTGACAAATTTCTTATTAGAGCTAATTACCTTTTTCTGATCAATACACATACAGCTATTTATCGTGCTTTCCCAAATTTCCATGTTTAAGTCCTCTCACCAACCAAGCTTAGAATAACTGAGTCACAAAACAAGAAATTAGCTTCGTTTGCATGAATACATTTTCTGTGTTTAGGGGAACACATAAAGGTAATAAACATTTTCGTTCAGGTTTATAATTCGTTTTCTTTCGTTTTAGTTTTCCTACCTAAAGAAATAAATTTATCCGTATCAGTTGGCCTGATTCAGCAAATAGAAATCTTAAAATAGCACATTAATAAAGATCTTACATGAAATCTGAAATTAGACAAAACACAACAACTTGGAAAACCCGAAAATAGTCCCATTGCGTTCATCGAAAAACAAAATGACGTCACATGATCCGATTTTGACCAGTCAAAGAACGATTTGTATATAATGAGCGCAATTATTGAGAGTTAACGGGAAAAAAAGTTAAATGAAAGGGAAATGATAGAAATCGCCTTTAACATGGAAATCATTGGTCATTATGAATAGATCTATATCACAGACAAATTATCAACCTATTGCACGGTCACAAACACTTCACGGACCTTTCTAACAGATGACGGTCCCTAAATGGGATTTTAGTTTTTGACGGGTCCCACCCAGGTACAAAGACGATCGCAAAATATTGGCGAACTCTGCGCATAGATTTTGTGCGCACTTTTAAAACTCTTATACTTTCTCAAATTGCCCAAAAAACCGCAATGTGAAAATACATACATGTCGCCTGTGTATACAATAATCTTTCGTTTCAAATACGAATAGTTTTAATTTAAACGTTGAACATCAGAAGAAAAAAAAGTTAAACGCATCTTTTACTGGAGATGTTTACGCTTCCCAAATAGACACAAAATGGCTGCCAAACACTGCAGGTTTTTTTTTCCCCCCAAGATTCACAATTTATAAAATACTTCTAAAGGCGCTTTAGGTAATGAAACGTTTATTAATTTGTCCTATGTCATGAGTGTCACTACAGTTTAATTGCATTTCCCTGCAATACAGATTAGAACGACGAAATAGAAAGTCGGTAGCTTTTCGCACGTAAAATTTCACAACGGAATTGAGACGTTACGGTGCACAATAATCGTTCAAATATGAAGAGAAGCATCTTAAACGTCTCATCATTAAGACTAGGACCTTTTTGAACCGTTACTTTTCGAGACTTGCAGGTCACAGCATTCGGACAACTGCTTGCCCGACAAAGTTATTAAAATTATTGTCTTGGTACTTTGCAAATCGAACAGTATTGTCGTTGCTACTATCAAAGCAGCCTGCTAGGTGTAACCTGGCAGAAACCTGGACCGAGCCCAGAACTTTGTGGACCACATAGGCTACAGTGCGCATCTTCTGCGGAAAAAGGAGGGCCCGTTCACTTTTCGTTGTCCCCATAATTTTATATTCAATTCTTATTCTATACGCAAAGCCCCCGTAGCTCAGTCGGTAGCATACAGGACTTTAGAACGGGAGGTCGCTGGTTCGATCCCCGGCTCGGCCAATTTCTTTCTGAGGATTAATGATAGTCATCGCGACAGGATTCAGTCCTCTCTCACCGGTGACCATTGTTTCGACGA
Organism: Tridacna gigas; assembly: GCA_945859785.2. NCBI lineage: Eukaryota > Metazoa > Mollusca > Bivalvia > Cardiida > Cardiidae > Tridacna > Tridacna gigas. The sequence continues at coordinate 6,587,635 of OX244031.2, read as the reverse complement.
TGGTTATGTGGGAAAGCAGCTAGTGGCTTGGAAAGAATATTGTGCGGAGTACTGGTAAAAGAAACTCCAGGAAAGCATGGATAGGTGCACTGGCCGCCATGATATAACTGAAATAATGTTGAAAACGGCGTTACACACCATACAAAAACTTTCTTATTCTATATTTCATTTGCTTGTCTATACTGGAGTTTAAAGCCGTTTTAACAGCTATAGATCACTTCACGGTGGCCAGTGCGCCTACACATGTGTTTCCTGTCTTTCTCACACCAGTACTGACAAAACTTTCTTTCCAAGCCACTGACTACTTTTCTCACATACAGCAGAGTTGAGAGACGAAAAATCGCCAAAAAGAAAGTTGGCCTCAGCCAGACATATCGAACCGGCAACTACCAGATCACAAGTCAGATACGCTAACCACTGAGCTACCCGGGCAGGCTTCCAGATTTCGTGACTAGCCATCTGTTTGGCTTATTATATGGCTTATTATATGTTTTGTCTTTACCCTTTACCGTACAATCCTGACTTTTAAAGACCCTGTGAGAGAGAAGGCTTTTGAAACATGGTGCGAAAGGGAAAAAATGCTGCTTACCAGCATTTTTCCCTTTTCTCACAACGTTTTGAACCCTTTTCAAAGACAGTAATCATCATTTTACCAATATTTATTTTGTAATCTGCAAATGCTTTCAATTTTGGTCCAGTCCATTTTTTGCGTTTGGTAGAGTTAATCGATCAGGTGACTAGGCTTAGTCATAGCATCAAAAATGCGAAATATACTTGAGTCATGCTCTGTAAAAAGGGAGCTTAATGCATCTGCAAAAAGTGTCTACACATGTCAGCCTGCGCAATCCGCGCAGGCTGACATGTGTCCAAACTTTTTGCTATTCGTAAATTTTCTGCCCGTCAAGGGACCTTTATATTTCATGATTCAGTCGGTAGTATGACAAAATGGATTTTATGGATCCATGATTCTGTGATGCCTTGCTTGATGCAATGCATCACGGAGACGCATTAAACCCCCTTTTGCCAGAGCATGGCTCATTTACCATTTTTCGTGAGCGCAATCTTTGGTTGGACGCAGTTGTTTTTTTTTCTGAGGACTAAAATGAGGTTCCACGAAGAAAGTCAACAAACGATTTGTTATACATGTAAATAACAAAGTATTTTCCTCCTTGGGAGTACTTTTGTGAAGACAAAGTTCAATAAAAATGGAACTTTTAACTGAGTGAGTTTTTGATAAGAAATTGTTACGCATTCTTAAATCATAGCTGGTCCCAGCGTGACGTCATCAGCCACTAAACCTATATAATTTAAAAGCTTGGTCACGAAAGCTTAGTCTTTTTTGGGGGGATACAGTTTCAGTCATTCCACGCGCCGTAAGTATTGCTTGACTTTTGTTGTACAGCTCGATAGAATTTCTGTAAGCATTTTAGGTGAGCCATGCTCTGTGAAAAGAGGGCTTATTGCATCTGCGAAAAGTATCGACCCAGGTCAGCCTGCGCAGTCTGCGCAGGCTGACCTGGACCGAAACTTTTCGCTATCGGTCAGTAATCTGTATGTCCAAGGGCCACTCTACCTCATGATTAGGTCGGTTTTTTTTTTTTTTAAATAAGCAATAATTATGGATACATGATTTTGTGATGACTAGCTTGGTATTATGCATCACGGAGTTGCATTAAGCCTCCTTTTGCCAGAGCGTGGCTCAGATGTAAAGCCTCGTTTTGTATATAATATGGTACAAAAGTTCAACAACCTACAAGTATACAGGGCCCATATTCACCAATGATTCTAAAGAATATTGTTTGTCGTATTCTAAATTTAGAAAATAACACAAGCTCTAATTGGCTAAACCATTTTATTAAGCCAATCAGAACTTGTGTTACTTTCCTGTATAGAAAGCTCTTGAGGATAAGACTGTTCTTAAGAATGGTTAGTGTATAAAGACCCTGGGCTATGAGTAGGGCTAACATGTGAGCTGGCAGGAACGATAGAGAACATTCTTAACCCTCAACCTGCTAAATAACTGAAATGAAAAAAAAAAAAATCCAAAATTTTGCTATTACAAAGGTATTTTTGCGGGAAAATAATCTCCTCATCCGACAGTGTAGATCCAAGATCAGACTACAATTTCTGTGCAGTCTGATCTTAATCTACACAGTCCGCAAAAGGTCCTTAGTCGCGCTTAGCAGCCTTATGGTTAAATTGCTTGTACAATATATATATATTAAAAAAAAAAGAATTTCAGCGCGTTTCGGCTATTATTTGTAGACGCACGGTAGATAAGAAGGTCCGCGATCAGACTGCATTTTCTTTGGTCGGATTTCGATCTACACTGTCCGCAAAAGAACCCGTAAATACGGTCAGCATAAGAAACCTACCAATAAGATTTTTCGAAGCACTAAACACTGCAGAGCCCATTGACCTTTGGTTTAAACCCTTTCAACTCAAGGAAAATATAAGATAAGAAGAGAAGCCAATCTGGTTTATTCGATTCTTTTTTTAAAACCTTTCCCAAACGACAAATTTTAAACTCTTCCAAAGTCGAAGTTTATACTGGGTAGAAAAACATTGTGGAAAAAGGAGAAATTGCTTTGTACAAGGGTTTTCTCCTATTCCCACTTTGTTTTCAAAAGCCTTCTTCCCCAGTGTCAGTAAATCTCGGGGATTGTGTGGTACTGGGTTAAAAATTATCTATGAAACAAAAAAGAAGGAATGTACCGGTTGAGGTAGATAAAAGATCACCTTTAGTGCCGTCGTTCTGTGTAGGATCTTGATCGAAACTGGCCCATAATTCAGTTCGAACCTTTCAGCGCTATAGGCGAAAACAGGGTGCATAGATCAAGATCAGGCTGCGTGGAACGTGCAGTCTGGTCTTAAATCTATACCGTCCGCTTGTTTAGTCAAGCCCTTAAGATAAAAATATATGATCCATGCTCTGGTAAAAGGGGGTTTAATGCATCTCCGTGATGCATGATACCAAGCAAGTCATCACATAATTATGGATCCATAATATTTAGTCACTTTTTAATGCTTATCCTGCTAAGTAACTTATATGAAACTGTCAAGCCGACGGTAAAATCCAAAATGTTGCGATTTCGAAGTTATGGAGATTCGGGAAGCATCTCCTTATCGGACAGCGTAGATCCAAGATCAGACTGCACGTTCTGTGCAGTCTGATCTTGATCTATGCTGTACGCAAAAGGTCAGTGAGTAGCGTAAAGGTTAATAACCGACTTAATCACGAGGTAGACTGGTCCTTGGACCTACAGAAAATTTACCAATAGCGAAATATTTCGGCCCGCGCAGGTTGACCCGGGTCGATACTTTTCGCAGATGCATTAAGCCCCTTTTTCGCAGAGCGTGATTCATTTCTGAGTTTCAGTGGATTGTATTTTCTCTTGTCAACTTGGCGGTAAAATAGTTAAACTACCCTCGGTGCCGAAGAGGGCATCATTTTCCGCTAGGTGGCATTTTTCAAATACATCACCTATCTGATATGGGCATTCTGGGTAGAGAACCGGACTATTTTTTTATAGCGGGAATCAATGCAACGAATTTCGAAATAAAATATACGTTTACTCTCTAAAACCTATCTTGTACGATTCATCCAGCCATGGTTAGCTAGCATATAACCTATGCACCAGCCATTCATAGACACAAGCTTGGGAAAAAGCCCCGGTGTAAGCCCGGCAAGGTGGGGACGTTATTTTTGTTCTCAGTCTGTTGCACGAATCCCAGTTTTCCCGATGTATATATTTAGAAACTGTTCCGCGGCAGACATTTGCAGTAAACAGTTGGTGTTCTAAAAGATATTTTCCCCGTTTGAAATCACTTCGTCTTTTAAGAACTGGCTTGATTTTTCCGCAGGCGTATTATTTATTGCCATTTTCGCCTGCACTTTTTAAGCGGCAATTTACGCAGCGCGTATTGATATATGTCCATTTTTTATCAAGTGATGCGTCATAGCAGACAGGTCAATTTTCGAAGAATATGACAAGCGCAGATAACGCCGAAGAGGGTAAAGCGGAATTTGTGACGAAAACTTTCGCTAATCGCATAAATTGAGATATTTATATTTTTCAACATTTCCAATCATTCCAGCCAAATGTCATTTGATACCCGGTTGAGGCAAACTTTCTTTCGGGCGATTTTTCGCCTCTCTCCCCTGATGCGTGTGAGAAAAATAGTAAGTTGCTTGGAAAGAAAGTTGTGTCAGTACTGGTGTGAGAAAGGTAGGAAACAGATACGTAGGTGCACTGATCGCCCATCCTCGTTGACCCAGTTCCGATGTATTTCGTAAACTACATTCATCACCCCTGGGTTATCTCGCGTATGTTTCCTCGTTCTCATGAATTATTCATGAGGCATTTTGATTGGTATTCTCAGTTTTTCAGTGAGAAAATTTAATCTATTTTTATCAACCATATGCCATCATTTCTATTTTTTATCTCGTTTACAACCAGCCAAATCGCTTGTTTCAATTCAAGTTTGGCGATACTTTAAATATGGCTGAGGTCGTGAACATCATTGACAAATTCACGATTTTGTTCAGTTTATTCGCGCATGTATAGCAGACCTTCCCCCCTGCTACATATCCCTAAAGACCGCAACAGCACGCAGTATTTCTGAATATTTGCCTTTATATACAAAGATTTGTAATGTCTGCCCTGATTGTCGTAAGGCAAATGCCACAGAGGGAAGGCCCACCGGCGGCCGCCATATTTGTTGGAAATGATGTGGATTTTACCCTGTTTATTCGTAGTAACGGAAGAATGTTATTATTCTCCACTATAAGAGAGTATGGTTATGTTATCGACAATTCGATTGGCTATTGGGTGTAATTCGCAATCTTATGAATATTCATAGAAACGACGGTTTAGCAACTGAATGTCACAAGGGTGATGAAGGGCAATACTTCACACCTGGGTTAACGAGCTTGAAATAACCGAAGCTATTTAAACGCTGTTAAAGTCCAACACACATACAAAAAAAAAAACCCCAACTTATTCCTGCGTGGAGTTTGGCGAAAATAATCCTGGCGAAACTTTTAGGTTCTTGTTTCTGTATCGACTGGTTTCCTGGTAAAACGACCCTCAAACAGATAGAAGACACAAGAAGCCTTATTTAACTTAAGACTAGATTAACAGATACTCTTTAGCCGAAAGCTGTTTGCCGACAAGTTGTTTGCTATTTGAAGACTTTAGAAGAAATCATAACCAACATTATTCCCTTTGTCCACCCATTCCTCTTTCCATCCAAAGAAAGATGTAAATCAACACAATTCCGTCTATACGGGACTGGAAGTGTTTGCGTTATGTTTAATAACAGTCAACATATTCATGTTGAATGACCATGATTTGCCATTAGGCACAACAAAAGAAATGGAATACGAGTTAATATTTTAGAAAATTGCCACCACAAAAAAAAAGTTTGAATTAGGAGATTTTTTCAAGTTGTTCGTGTTGTGATTAGATAGGCGTTACTAATAATAACCGTGTACAAAAACAATTGAGCCATGCTCTGGCAAAAGGGGGTTTAATGAATCTCCGTGATGCATTATAACTAAGCAAGCATAGCTGTACATAATCCATGCCATCCATTTTGTATAACAAACTATATATCTGGAGGTGGAATGGTCCTTTGACACGCAGAAAAATGATCAATAGCAAAAGGCTTCGACCCAGGTCAGCCTGCGCGGAATGCGCAGGCTGACCTGGATCGAAACCTTTTGCAGATGCACCAAACCCCCTTTTTCACAGAGCACCGCTCAAATGTAGCGGGTAAAAAGAAAACGTGTAACGGGTATTTTCAGACAAACCATTTTCGACATGAAATTCGCCGTAGTTCTGCTCGTCTTGTTGCCACTGGCCCTCGGGGCTAGCATTGATGAGAAGAGATTTGTTGAAGAGCTTCTCGGAGGATATGACGGTAAGTGACAGTCTTTGATTGACTTTCCTTGTATCAATCGTCGCCACCGGTTGCCCATGCGGGTGACCCTCCCCCATCCCCCACCCCAAGGCTGTTAGTTTGTTAGTTATGTTAGTTATGTGACGCTGGGATAGTGCAATAGTGCAAGATACAGGACGAAACCCATCCAAAGTTACGCCAGTTTTCTAATTCACCAACCATTCTTAAGAACGTTCTCAGTCTTATTCTCCATAGTTTTCTAAATTTGAAAGTAACAAAATCATTTGGTTTAGCCAATCAGAAGTTGTGTTACTTTCAGATTTAGAAAATCTTGGAGAATAAGACTGAGAATGTTTCTAAGAACAGTTGGCGAATACGGACCCTGGTTCTATAATGTACTCGGTGTAAAGCACCGTCCCACGAGACCTCTGTTTAACGTCTCAACCGAAAGACTATTAGTGTTTTTAGATGGCCAGCCGTGGGACTCGAACCCTCACCCTCAAGCGACCTAAGACTTGGTGATTACAGGTCTTACGCTCTACTACCTGATCTATGCGGACTGGTTTAAAGCGTGGTTATGACTCACACATCCTGTGCAATGACCAACAATTCCTACACACTGGCTGACACCTTCTACACACCTATCCACATCTTCTACACACTTCCTACACATTGACCCACACTTCCTACACACTGACCCACACTTCCTATACACACTGGCCCACACTTCCTATACACCGACCTACACTTCCTACACACTGACCTACACTTCCTATATACACTGGCCCACACTTCCTGTACACTGGCCCTCACATCCAAATTAATGACCAACACTTTCTACACACTGACCGACACCTACACACAGACCAACACCTTCTACACACTTACCCACATCTTCTACACACTTCCTACACACTGACCCACACTTCCTATACACACTGGCCCACACTTCCTATACACTGGCCCTCACATCCAAATTAACACTTTCTACACACTGACCCACACCTTTTACACACTGACCGACACCTACACACTGACCGACACCTACACACTGACCCACACCTACACACTGACCGACACCTTTTACACACTGACCCACACCTACACACTGACCCACACCTACACACTGACCCACACCTACACACTGACCGACACCTTTTACACACTGACCCACACCTACACACTGACCCACACCTACACACTGACCCACACCTTTTACACACTGACCCACACCTTCTACACACAGACCCACACCTTCTACACACTGACCCACACCTACACACTGACCGACACCTTTTACACACTGACCCACACCTACACACAGACCAACACCTTCTACACCCACACCTACACACTGACCGACACCTTTTACACACAGACCCACACCTATACACACTGACCCACGTTTCCTATACACCGATTCACACCTTTTACAAACTGACCCGAATTGATGAATCACCCCTTTTTTTTAACAGTCCTTGACCTTGCCAAACAAGTATTATCACAGTTCGGTACGACCGAGACAGAGGCCCAATGTGAAGCATCGTTTTGTCCACAATTGCTGAACCCTCTAGACGGCAATAATGCTTTGATCACAAACCTTGTTTGTGGGGCTGTTTGTAAAGAGTAAGTAGACAACATTTTGCATTTGTTTCTTGCTAAGAGAGCTACAAAAGCCAAGCACTGGACTTGAGAACAGGGGTCGCTGGTTCGATCCCCGGCTCGGCCAATTTTTTTCCGAGGATTGAGACAGTAACTGCCACAGGATTCATTCTTCTCTAGCCGCTGACCATTTCCACGATGATTATGTTGGAAAGCTGCCAATGGCTTGGAAAGAATATTGTGCGTAGCACTGGTAAAAGAAACTCCAGGAAAGCATGGATTGGTGCACTGGACGCCGCGATATAACTGCAATACTGTTGAATACGGCGTTAAACATCATACAGTCAATGAATCAGTCAACAAGAGAAAAGCCTAATCGAGTCATGCTCAGTGAAAAACCGGGGTTTAATGCATCTGCGAAACGTATCGACCCACGTCAGCCTGCGCGGATTTCGCAGGCTGACGTGGGTCGATACTTTTTGTTATTGGTAAATTTTCTGTATGTCAAAGGACCATTCTACCTCATGGTTCAGTCGAGTTATAGACAACGACGGATCCATATATTTATGATGCAAAGACTAGCATGATATAATCACAGGCCTTTGAAGCTCCACTGGTCTGTTACGGAATACTAACATTTTTCTTGGTTGATCACCGAATACTTGCGAATTGGTGCATCGCCTGTATATAAGGGAATACTCAAATTTTGATTTACACCGTTACTATAAATAGCGCATTGGCAACTGCCTCTATATTGTATATAATAAGACAAGGTCTTATATACAACATAGAGGCAGTCGCCAATGTGCTATTTATAGTAACGGTGTCCGATAAGGAAAATTTCGTTGTCCGGTAATAGACCAATGGAGTTTCAGTGGCCTGTGATATAATTCACGAAGAAAATGCATTAAAACCCCTTTTGCCAGAGCGTCCTTCAAATTCATACGCGTCGTTCTCTGTGAAAAGGGGGTGTAATGTATGCGGATAAAGTATCGAAGCCTGTAGCACTGACTATCATCAGTTTTCGGAAAGAATGGCCGCGTTGGGGAATCGAACCAGTCATCCCTGGGTATATATATATGAGTTATGATCGGACAAAAAGGGGCTTAATGCATCTTTGTGACGCTTTATACCAATCAAGCCATCACATAATTATGGATCCATAATAGCCACTTTTTTTTTTTTTTAAACAATCGAAATAATCCTGAGGTAGACTGGTCCTTGGACATACAGAAAACTGACCACTAGCGAAAAGTTTCGGCCCAGGTCAGCCTGCGCGGATTGCGCAGGCTGACCTGGATCGATACTTTTCGCGGATGCATTAAGCCCCCCTTTCACTGAGTATGTCTCAATATTATGTATTTATAAAAAGTTGAATTGTTGTTGTTTTATGATCTATTCAGAGCTCCAGATAGAGGGAGTGATTTTGATTATAGAATTGAAAATATTGATTATTGTCAACTAAACCTTATGTTATGGGTGCTCATTAGAGTCGTCTCATCGAGATGATTCTAATGAGTACCCACAACATAGGGTTTGGAAGAGAAATAATGGATCTGGAATACCATCACTCCCTCTTATCTGGAGCTCCTCTATTACAGGGCACAGATTCTAGCCAGTAGCTATCTTACAACAATGATGCCTTTACCAATGACCTCAAGTAAATAACTGCCACATACAAATATTTCGATATTATATGAGACTATCTGACCTCTATGTTGGGGGAAAATAATCTGGAACTAAATAAATAAAGTCAAAATACCAATCTCTGTTGTCCTTTCACTTTTACTCTTTACCAAAAGACAAACTTTCAGACTGGTTTAACCCTTTCCCAAACAAGCCCTGGTTTTCACGTGTTTGCAGTACAAGTCTTTTGAAAACACTGTGGGAAAAGGAGAAATTGCTCGTTACGAGCAATTTCTCCTTTTCCCACAGTGTTTTCTACCCTTTTTGAGAACTTCCTGCCATTTTCATCAAATTTAAAATTGTCGTCTACAAACTCTTTCAATTTGGACCAGTCCAAAATTTGTCGTTTGGGAAAGGGTTAAACTGAAAGCATTTGCAGACGACAAATAAAATGCTGAACAGATTATGAAATTTGATTGGATAGAAAACATTGTGGAAAAATGAGAAAATGCTGGTTTCTAGCACTTCCTCCTTTTCCCCACAATGTTTTCAAGTCATTTTTCTTGGGTCGCTAAAACTCGTGATTGTGTAGAAAAGGATTAACTTCTAGACTGCTAAGCGCGACTCTGTGCGATTTTGCGGTTAGTTTAGACCAAGATCAGACTGCAAGATTGCCAGGAGGTTGTTATTTTACATACCGAGCACTTTTGGTACCAAAACGGACAAATTTAGATCAAGATCAAACTTAACATAGTTTGACTGTTATTTAAAAATCTATGCTCGTTTTCAGTCAGTTTTTAACTCGTTTCATTTTTATTTTATCGAACTATATAATCATTCTTGTATCTTCATGCGAAATGCTGCCCCTGACAGTTGCAAGGTTGCGTAGATTACGACGGATAGAAAATGCATTTCATTTTCTGAGAATTGTCACAGAAATCACTCTTGTGACGTTTACGGTTTTAAAACGAATATTCCCAATATATGTGTATATCCCTTACACCATATACGAGTATATCGGTGATTTATCTTTGTTTATACAGCTAATTCTGAACTGTTCTACACTCAAATTTTAACAGCGTTTTTTTTTTTCTCCTTGGCTGTAAGGATGTATCTTTAAAAGCCATTGGCTCAATGAGGCTTTTGAAAACATAGTGGAAAAAGGAGAAAATGCTGGTAACCAGCATTTTCTCCTTTCACCACAATGTTTTCTATCCTTCTAAAGACAAATCCCAACATTTGAGCAACGAAAATACTTTCGTCTGCAAATGCTTTCAATTTGGAGTACTCCAAGATTTTGTCGTCTGGAAATGAGTTAATCAGCCCTCGAAAAGTTTTGCTGACCTTAGAATCAAACTCGCGACCCACGGGATGACTCTATCACTTATTGTGGCGCTGTTATCCATCGAGCCTCTGGCCTCAAGTTGACCAGTACCACATACATCGCTCTTTCCAAGTCACTGACTGCTTTCCCACATATACAAGGTCGAAAATACGTTCAGCGGTGAGTGGTAATTTGTATGGTGTTTAACGCCGTTTTCAACATTATCCTATTATATCGCGGCGACTATCTAGAGCCACCTATCCATGTTATTCTGGAGATTTAGTTACCAGCACTTTGCTCAATATTCTTCCCAAGCCACTGGTTGCTTTTCGCCCAATATTCTTCCCAAGCCACTGGCTGCTTCCTGACATAATCATCGTATAAGCAATGATCAGCGGTGAGAGAGGAATGACTATTATCAATCCTCGAAATTAGCCGAGCTGGGGATTCAAACCTGTTCTCAAGTCCTGTGTGCTACCGACTCTGCTACCGGGGATTGGCTCAGCGGTGGGAGAGGAATGAATCAAGTCGCAATGGCCTTCATCAGTTCTTGAAGACCTTTGCCGATCAGGAGCTCAAACTCACAACCCCGGATTACAGGCCCTTTGCATTGCGGACTGACTTAAGGGCTCGGCTAACAATGCGCACATCCATGTATTATTAGGCACTTGTTGATACAGACATGGTGCTTTCAAAATAACAATCTCAAAAGCTATACACATATATTTTTATTTATAAAAAAAAAGAAAGAAAAAAAAAAAACCACACACGTTATGCTGTAAGTAAACCACAACGAACAAAATAGCATGGAACAGCATACCGTTGCTACGAAGCTTAACCCTTTCCCAAACGACATAATTTTGGACTTGTCCAAATTCAAAGCATTTGCAGACGACAAATTGGCTTATATTGAAATATGTACCAATCAAGTGAAAGGGCAGAAACTTTGTGGAAAAAAGAGAAAATGCTGGTTACAAGACCTGCTAATGATTTGCTTAGGATATTAGATACTAATGGAAGAGTAAAATGATGGGCATCAAAAATCACACAGGTACTATCTGAATATGGCTTTGGATTTGTTTGGATATATAACGGTGTTGGCGATTCGGGTCCGTATTCACCAACCATTCTTAAGAACGTTCTTAGACTTATTCTTCAAGATTTCCCAAGTTTGAAATTAACACAACTTTTGATTGGCTAAACCATTTGGTTTAGCCAATCAGAAGTTGTGTTACTGTCAAATTTGGAAAATTTTGGAGAACAAGACCAAGAATATTCTTAAGAATGGTTGGTGAATACGGACCTCGAGCCAATTTCTGAAAATTTTCCAACAACGTTTAATTGACTGTTCTTATCAACTGTTGCAAGAAAAAATTAACAACTCACCACAAGCTAAATACTACCAACAGTTTTATTCTTTGTTTAAGGTAGAGAACTACCTGTTAACAGATATGTCCCGTCAATGCCACCGTATATTATCTAATTTCAGATGTTCTAGTCATGTTTTTAACTACGGTATTCGTGTACGCTTTCCCTTCCACAAAGACCCAGTATTACTATTGATTGAATCATTATTAATCTTTTTAAAATAAATATTTACACTATGTGCAGCAAAGTACTTTGCACATGAAAAAATGTTGTAGCATATTGGATTATTTTGTAAATTTAAATGACTCACGCTAAACTCTTGCTGCATAGCCGGGCTGGATGGTTTTTTTCGAACAGTGTGGATCTGGATCAGACTGCACATAAAGTGCGTCTGGATCTATGATCAGCACTGCCTGATGGAGGAAATGTTTAAGAAGATAAGAAAATTGAAACCAAAACATTTGGTTTTTACTATTGGATGAAAACTCATTTATTCTATCACTCTTTTCTTTTTAGCAGTTTAGGAGATAATAACAATATTCATATTCACTCAAAATTATACGAAAAAGACAAAGGAAAACATAGGTGATTTGGAAACATCGAGACGGAAATATCATATTTAAAAAAAAAGATTATACGAAACTGACCGCTTCACATACAGAGTAGATTCTACACGTTTACAATATATACATGTACCAGTGATTGCCCTTGGTTTACTATCGGTTGTTTATGTTTATCACTGCTATTGTATATGACGAGATACATGTACTTGTATAAGTCAAATAAACTCTATCTATCGTGTTTTAAACGTAGAAATAGGTAGGCATAAAAATATTGATTATAATTTTAGATTTTGTGATTTATGTTTGAAACGTAATGAATTCGTAATAGAAGACGAATTCCACTTCCTGCTAAATTGTCCTCAATATGATGAATTGCAACATCTTTCTTTGTTGATGAGTGGAAAAATGCACATCCAACTATAACATTGTTTCATAGAACCATGTCTGATAGTAAAGAGATAAATATAAAACAACTTGCTAAATACCTAAAATAAGTATTTAAATTAAAAATGAATCCCTATGAAAATGAAACCAATTCGGAACATGTCCCGTATTCTACAAGTGTGTTGATATTTACATCCATATGCATACAGGTATGCGTAAGCAAGTATATATTTATGTTATATGCAAAAGATTCATAAAACTTGGAAACAATCCTATCCAATAGTAACAAAATAACTGGATTTAAAACAAGAGGGCCATGATGGCCCTGTATCGCTCCACTGGCTTATAAATATAAACCACGAAGAAAAGTCTTCACTATATAAGCCCTTATAAAACTTTGACCTCATGGCTACAGTCTGACTAAATGGGGAATATTGTATTAGAAGAATAACATGCCAAATGTGGGAGTTATTGGCCTTATGGCTGGTAACAAGATGGTTTCTGAACTTTTCACTCCATAAACCCATGTAAAACTTGTGATCCCTGGTGCAGGGCCAAACTTGATCCTAGAGCTGTAACTTGGGCCCTCTTTGTAACTGTCCACTAAATAATGCTATAATTATATGCAAAATTTGGTAGCCTAAGCCTTATGGCTATGTACACCAAGATTTAAAAGTTTTCCCTATGTAAGCCTATGTAAATCTTGTGAACCCCCCCCCCTCCAAGTATGAGGCCAAATTGACCCCAGGACTATACTTTGGGCACTTTTGGTAGACTCCAACTAGATCAAGCTAAATGCCAAATTTGGTAGCTCTAGGCCTTATGGTTTCAGACAAGAAGATATTTAAAGTTTTCTCTATATAAGCCTATGTATAAAACTTGTGACCCCTGGGGAAGAGCCAATTTTGACCCCAGGGCTATAATTTCAAGAAACATGATAGAGGTCTACTACATAAAGCTACATGCCAAATTTGGTAGCCCTATGCCTTATGGTTTCAGACAAAAAGATTTTTAAAGTTTTCTCTATATAAGCCTATGTAAAACTTGTGACCCCTGGGGAAGAGCCAATTTTGACCCCAGGGCTATAATTTCAAGAAACATGATAGAGGTCTACTACATAAAGCTACATGCCAAATTTGGTAGCCCTATGCCTTATGGTTTCAGACAAGAAGATTTTTTAAGTTTTCTCTATATAAGCCTATGTAAAACTTGTGACCCCTGGGGCAGAGCCAATTTTGACCCCAGGGCTATAATTTGAAGAAACTTGATAGAGGTCTACTACATAAAGCTACATGCCAAATTTGGTAGCCCTATGCCTTATGGTTTCAGACAAGAAGATTTTTAAAGATTTCCAATATTTTTCAGTTCTGTTGCCATGGCAACCAGCGTTTTTGAAGGAATCAAATTCTTTCAAGAAATTCTGAAGAGGACCATGTCAGGATCATTTCTGTGAAGTTTCGTGAAAATCGGATGGGTAGTTTCAGAGAAGAAGATGTTTGAAATAAAAGTTAACGCACGGACGGACGGACGACCGGACGGACGGACGCACGACGGACACCGGGCCATGACATAAGCCCGCTGGCCTTCGGCCAGTGGAGCTAAAAAAAATCAGTTTATGTTCAGAAAGGGCAGAAAACTATGTGGGAAAAGGAGAAAATGCGGGTAAACAGCATTTTCTCCTTTACCCACATTGTTTTCCAAAGCCTTCTTCCTCAGGGTACTAAAACTCAGGATTATGCTGAAAAGGTTAAGCATGAAAAGATAAATAGTTGTAATAATTATTGAAAGAAATATTTACTCATTCACAATTTTTCAACCAATAAAAGATCTTGAACATTTTTTGCAACTGATATCTATTGAAAAAAAAAAAAAAAAACATATGTGACAATATTTACCTACATGTATACTTGCTGACAAGCTAAGGCCTGCTGCAAGCCAAAAGAGCTTATAAGCAGGTGGCGCAGTGTTCACATAACAAACACTCTATACTGAGATAATTTCAGTACATCCCGATTTCGAGCATACAATGATTTCCCAGCTTACGATTATCATGACTCAATGATAAAAGGAGAAAAACAAGGCATTAATATCTTTTCATGTCAATGTTTAAATAACTAAATGAATAATAATAATTATGAAACAAGAGAGCCATTGGCCCTAAAGTGCTCACCTGAGTAAGGTCATCTAGGACTGATAAGGCTAAAAAGATCCTGGTCGTGATGATGTAAAATGCAACAGCGTAAGTGATCTACTTTTTAGCTGGTTTAGCCTATTTTTGAATTTCTAATCGGTCTCAAAATGTGGCCTCTGGAGTAACACACAGTTTGGCTCCCTGACCTACTTTTTGACCTGATGTAACTCAATATTATTCTTTTCCGAGATTTCATCTAGACAAACATTCCGAGCAAGTTTCATGAGTATAGGCTGAAAATGTAGCCTCTAGAGTGCACACAAGTTTTTTCTAAGATCTGGCCCCGTGACCTACTTTTTGTGACCAAATTTCGAACTTGTCCAAGATTTCATCATGACAAACGTTCTGACCAAGTTTCATGAGGATCTGGCTGAAAATGTGGCCTCTAGAGTCCACACAAGGTAAATGTTGACGACCGCACGACGGATGACTGACACAGCACGATCACAAAAGCTCACCTTGAGCACTTTGTGCTCAGGTGAGGGGAAAAAAAAAAAAAAAAAAACCACAAAAAACCATAAAACGACTAGCAAAAATCATATCCCGAGTGCAAATTTTTATGCTTTAAATAAACATACATGTACATGTATTTGAAAAAATCAGTTTATATTCAGTTTTCTTGAACCGTTATTTCAAGGAAAACACACACAAACAGACAAAAATGTAAGAGACAGTCTAGACGTATTTTGCACAGTTCATTCCATCGATCAATATAGTTTTCAGCATATGTGGACTGAATGGGCTGAATGAGTTGATACTTTTTGCAGTTACATTAAGGCCCCTTTTCAAAGAGCAAAGCTGAAAAATACAAGTCAGATTATTCTCTAGCTATATCGGTCTGGTTATATACACTATATACATAAAGTTTTCATTTTAAGAGCAACAACATTTCACTTGACCAAGCTCCCTGCAAAACCTTGATAAACCCTTTACCAGACGACAAAATTTTAGCCTTGTCTAAATTCAAAGCATTTGCAGACGACAATTTCAATGTGGCTCAAATGGAGCAGTTTTTCTTTGATAGGGTAGAAAACATTGTGGGAAAAGGAGAAAATGCTGGTTGCCAGCATTTTCTCCTTTTCCCACAATATTTTCAAAAGGCTTCTTTCCCAGGGTCGTTAAAAGTCGGGATTGTCTGGTAAAGGGTTAAAGACACATGAATGTATCCAACCTGCAACTGGGGACTGACATCACGAACCGCAGTCTAGATTCACCTATGACTCACAGAGGACCTCTACCAGATGATGAAATTTTAGACTGGTTCAAATTGAAATACATGTATTTGTATACAAAAAAAATTGATGGACCCCAAATGATACAATTTGCGAGAAATGGAAAAAACTGCGACAACCAGCCCTTTCTCCCTATCTAACAATGTTTTAAGCTTTCTACCTGCCTGTTGTCAAGGCACATCACAGTGGTCAAAGGTTTGCCTACAGTGACAAAAGAGGTAATATAGGGTAAAAACAGGGCCATCTACATGTACTATCTAGCAGTAAGCTGTTGTACAGCCCACCCACAGGCGTATTCTCTTTTTTCCTCTTAACGTTTTCCTACCCTTTGAAAATCAAGTTTCATCATTTCAGCCAACTGAATTTGGATAAGTCTTAAATCTTATTGTCTGCAAAAGGATTAAAAGCAAGATTTCTAATCTGGGTTTTATTTTGTTCAATAATATTTTTTTCTCAGCTTGGAAGGAAGGGAGACTGGCTGAAATGAAACTGATTCCATGTGAGATCTGTCCAATGTGGGGGCCATTTTTGAGCCCAAGACCACATTTCGTAAAACTATGATGAAAGACCATTAAGATCATATTACACACCAAATTAGAAACGTTTAGTAAATACATGCAATTATTATTTTCTCTCTGTAGAGTTATTGAACATAATATAGACAAGCAGCTAAGCTTTCCAAAAGACTGTGCAGGCTGACCTGGGTTGATACTTTTTGCAGATGCATTAAGCCCCTTTTCATAGAGCACGGTTCATGTTTTCTGATTGATATTAGAAGAGGTGCACCATTACTCAATACTCTGAGTGAATCAATCATTGGTAGGAACCCCTGGTGTCATAAAAAGGGGCAGCAAAGAGGCCTACAAAATAAACATGTCTGTATAGTGTCAGTGTAATCTCTCATGACATGAAGGTTTTTATCGAGCCATCTATTCTGCGTCGACAAATAGGACATTTCCTCAGATGTGGTGAACAAGACTCGCAGCATACAAGATGTCCGCAGGGTAACAGTGTTACATTTACAGGGTTGTCCATACAAATTTTACATGTCTGCATCTCTTTCAACTTTTCATTTTCAGCCTTCAATGACTGGGTATCTGAAAAAGAATTCAATTGATTAATAGAGGGCTTTGCAAACTTAATAGCCTAAATATGAGGACAGTATACATCAAGGTTAAACTGCACAAAACATGCCGTCTGACCTTGAATAATCACCTTCTGAGTTTTGTTAGTTATCGTGGCAAACCAGGCTTGAAGTTTTATTTGCCAGAATGAAACTCTCCATCACATTTTAATGTTAAAACTTGAACCCTTTTGCCACACAATCCCAAATTTTAATGACCATAAGCAAGACAGCTTTTGCAAACATTGTGGCAAAAAAGGGAAAATACTGGTAAGCCGCATTTTTTTCTTTTTCCCACAATATTTTCTGCTCTTTCTGATAAAAGTCCCATCCTTAGTGCCTCATTAAAATTGTCGTCTGCAAATGCTTTCAATTTGGGACAATCTAAAATTTTGGTAATGAGTTTGGCACTTGGTAAGAGTTCAAAAGTTATGGCGTAAAGGAACTAATTTATAAAATCTCCCTTATTGTATATGCATAAGGTAGGGTTATTTCGGGGTTATTTCAGCCAGTAATTATTAAACTTCATAGAGCCTGTAGTCTGATCTTGGATCTACATTCAGAGCTCCAAATAGAGGGAGTGATTTTGATTTCAAAATTGAAAATATTAATAACTCTCAACCAAAACCTATGTTATGGGTACTCCTTAGAATCGTCTTATCGAGATGATTCTATTGAGTACCCACAACATAGGGTTTGGAAGAGAAATCATGGATTAAGAACACCATCACTCCCTCTTAATTGGAGCTATGTACATTCGTTGACATTTTGTTAAACATTTCCATTAGCAATGACCGGTTTATCCTTCAGACTGAAAATGAGGAATTTTCTCTAGCCATATAGGGAGATGGGCCCTACATGCCCCTTCATGTGTAGAAAGGATGCCGTCTGAAAAACTGTGTAGCCCTGATTATTTTAACTTCTATCCTCTCAAAGTCATGGAATTTACCAGAGAAACAAAATATTTCATTACTTATACATGTACACATTTTTGCATAAAATTTGAATTCCATGACAGAAACTATCAATTGAAAACAGGACAGCATATGCCAAGATCAACCTGCATCTGGAAGCTGATCTTGGCCTACACTCTAAAAAGAAAATATCCATCTTTATGTAAAGCAGAATATGGATAATAAGAATGATGTCTCCTTTAGTTTAACCCTTTACCACACAATCCCGACTTTTAATGACTCTGAAAAAGAAAGTTTTTGAAAACACTGTGGGAAAAGGAGAAAATGCTGGTAACCAGCATTTTCTCCTTTTCCCACAATGTTTTCTACCCTTCCCAAATCAAAGTTCTATTGTTGAGTCACCTTTATTTTGTCGTCTGCAAATGCTTTCAATTTGGACCAGTCTACATTTTGTCATTTGGTAGAGTTAAATGACTGTGACAATATTACTTATAACAGACAGAGGTTTTTGCCTGCTGTTTTATATCACAAGAGTGGGGAAAAAGAAACCAGGCCAAAGCAGAAATGAAATTTAAATAATTTTGTCTAATGGCTTCCTTTTAGTCCAAAAAAAATGTCCAGTATAATGTATACTGACAGACACAAAACTCAAAATCTTCAACTCTTGAATATGATTCTGTATCCATAAAACAGACAAACTAAAACTGTACAATAGATTAAATA
The DNA here is from genome assembly GCA_945859785.2 of Tridacna gigas. Classification (NCBI taxonomy): domain Eukaryota; kingdom Metazoa; phylum Mollusca; class Bivalvia; order Cardiida; family Cardiidae; genus Tridacna; species Tridacna gigas. The sequence continues at coordinate 6,568,681 of OX244031.2, read as the reverse complement.
AGTTCCTGTTTTCTTATCACACATCCGTTCTCTACACATACCTATGTCTGTTGGCACAGAGGCAGCTGCAACTTCCTCCTCTTTGTTAGCTCCTCCCTTCAGACCTGAGGCTCCTCCCACTTTGCCATTGGCTCCTCCTCCTTTACCTTTCTTTTTTCCCTTCTTCTTCTGTCTGCTTTGAGCCTGGCTCCCATTAGCATTTGCTCCTGTTGAAATAAGATGAACCATGTTCTGTGAAAAGAGGGCTTAATGCATCTGTGAGAAATATCGGCTCAAGTCAGCCTGGGTTGAAACTTTCTGCTATTGGTCAATTTTCTGTATGTCAAAGGACCAGCCTACCTCATGATTAAGTCGGATGTGAAAAAAAGTGGTTATAACGGAAGCAGTTATGTAATGGCTTGATTGGTATCATGGATAAATGGATCAGGGAGATGCATTAAGCCCTCTATTGCCAGAGCATGGCTCAGGTGAATATTTACTATAAATACTGTTTATACAGAAGTAAACATTTTGTTGGTTTTGATAAAGCTGTTGCAAGACATGGATCATTATTAAGAGGAGATTCATTTATGAATTCCATTACATACGATGATCGATTTAACTTGCCAAAGACTGTATTACAGTCATATCATCACACATGTATGTTCTTAACTCTTTACCAAACGACAAAACTGTGGACTTGACCAAACTGAAAGCATTTGCAGACAACAAATCATATGTTGTTGAAATGGTGATTTGTATCTTTGATAGGGTAGAAAACATTGTAGGAAAAGGAAAAAATGCTGGTTACCAGCATTTTCTCCTTTTCCCACAATGTTTTCAAGAGGCTTCTTTCCCAGGGTCGTTAAAAGTCGGGATTGTTTGCTAAAGGGTTAACATTCACATAAAAAGACTTAAACCATTAGCTGAAACATTACAGACATAAACAGACTGAAACCAATAGCTGAAAATTTAATGATGGGTAGTGTCTGTGGAAGTGTAGAAAACTGTGTGGAAAAAGAAGACAATGCTGATTACCAGCATTTTCTCCTTTTCCAACAGGGATTTCAAAAGGCTATTTTCTCAGGGTTATCAAAGCTCAGGATTGCGTGGGAAACAGTGAAATAAACATCGGTGATAAAATTTTGAACATTACGATGCATATGAAACTGATCACACTCCATAACCTCGAAAGCATACATGCCTCTTTGCTCACTGCTCTCGTTTTCTGCCGCAGTGTTTTTATCATCACTGGTAGCCGTCCCTGACTTCTCTCTTCCAGATGGGGAACTTTGAGATTTTCCCTGACCTTTGCGCTCTTGACCTTGCCCTGTGGCCCCAGATGAGGCAGATGATGAGGAACTAGATGAAGTGCCCGATTCATTTGAACTCTGTGAGGAGGAGGAGCTTGTTGTGGCTGAGCTCTGTGAGGAGGAGGAGCTTGTTGTGGATGAACCCTGTGAAGAGCTTGTTGTACTTCCTGTCGTAGTTGTTGCTGTTACTGCAGCCGTTATTACTGTGCAATGTAGTGATGTAAGGCATAGTTATACTTTAACTCTTTACCACAAAATCCCGAGTTTTCACGACCCAGAGAAAGAAATCTTTTGAAAACATTGTGGAAAAAGGAGAAAATGCTGGTTACCAGCATTTTCTCCTTTTCCCACAATGTTTTCTACTCTTCCCAAAACAAATTTCAACTTTTGAGTCACATTTATTTTGTCGTTTGCAAAAGCTTTCAATTTGGACCAGTCTAAAGAGTTTGTCATTTGGTTAAGATTTAAAACACTTTACCATGCAACAAAATTTTAGATTTGTCCAAATTGATGGCATTTGTTGATTACAAATGTAGCTGAATTGAAGGGATTTGTGTCTGAAAGGGTAGAAAACATTGTAGGAAGGAGAAAATGCTGGTCACCAGCAATGTTTTCAAAAGGCTTTTCCCTCAAGGTAGTTAATACTCAGAATTGTATAGTAAAGGGTTAAACATCACATAACACAAGAGCCATGCTTTGGCAAAAGGGGTATTAACTCTTTATTAACCCTTTACCACACAATCCCGAGTTTTAATGACCTCAAGGAAGAGGACTTTTGAAAGCATTGCGGGAAAAGGAGAAAATGCTGATTACAACTGTTTTCTTCTTTTCCCACAATGCTTTCAGTAGGTTTCTTTCTCAGGGTGATTAAAATATGGGATCGTGTGGAGAAGGGTTAACGTATCTACATAATCTATCAGTTTACTATAGTCCCACAAAATCCATTTTGTGACACAACTGGCTGAGTCCTGAGATAAAATGGTCCTTGGACATGCAGAAAATTTACAAAATGTGAACAGCTTCAACCCAGGTCTGACATAGTGCAGGCGGACATGGCGCAAGACTTTCTGCCAATGCACTAAACAGACCTTTGCTGAGAGCAATTTTTGATACATAAATATGGTGCTCAGTGATAGAAAAATAATGAAATTGAAGATTTTAAAAGTGACAAAAAAGGAAGTATAAAATGAACTTTCAAGACCTGCATGGGGCCCTTGACCACATGCCCAATGTTTTTCTCACTCCGAGGAAAAGGTTTTTTTCTTATTGCAGTGAGGAAATGGAGAAAAAATTGGTAACCAATATTTCGTCCTTTTCTGGCAATCTTTCGCACTCTGCATTTGAACCACAATTAAGCCACTATCTGCAAATGCTCTCAGTTTAGAAAAAAAGTCTAAAATTTTGTAGTCAAACTCTTGTAAAAATTTAAATCACTCTTCACCAGACAACAAACCTATTAGCCCTTAAATAATGGGTTTTCATTTTTGAAAGGGTAGAAAACATTGATGGGAAACAGTGTGAAAAGGTGAAAATGCCTGTTACCAGCATTTTTTCCATTTTCCACCATGTTCTCAAAGGACTTTTTTCAAAGGGTAATTAATTCTTGGGATTGTTTGGTAAAGGGTTTAGAGAAAGAGTGTAGAAGTTTGTAAATACCTTGAGGCTGTTCCTCGTCTTGCTCATCTCGGTCAAGTATCCAAATTAATGCTTGTTCTGCACTGACAAAGTTGTGGCCTGCAAAAAGACAAGTTTTTGATCATACTCATACTCAGCACACTAAATAATTTCCGATTTCAGCTTCAGCACTATTCAGTATGTCAACATATACCGTGGTGCATGCAAAAGTAACAGAAGTTTCAAAACAACAATATGTTAATCTAGTGAGATCTGGGTCCGTATTCACCAACCATTCTTAAGAACATTCTTTGTCTTATTCTTTAAGATTTTCTAAATTTGAATGTAACACAACTTCTGATTGGCTAAACCAAATGGTTTAGCCAATCAGATTAGCCAAATGGTTTAGCCAATCAGAAGTCGTGTTACATTCAAATTTAGAAAATCTTGAAGAATAAGACCAAGAATATTCTCAGGAATGGTTGGTGAATACAGACCCTGGGCTGCCTTTCACTAAACTGCAGACACAAAAAATTTGCATATGCAGTTTAGGTAAGCAAGCATCAAGTCTGAAAACAAGTTTCACAAAACTGCATAACATTATGAGTTTACTAAATATTTGCTAAATGTTACGCCAGCTCATACCTTTGGGTAAAGCAGTGATCTTAAGTGTGTATCTACAATCCCAAATAATTTGTGTAAATCTACACAGTTAATTGACACGCAGCCCTGGTGAGGAAAAGCGAGACCAACTTGGGATATATATTTGAATGGTGTTTTATGCCATTTCCAAGAATACCAAAGAGACATCAAACTTATTTGTGTTCTTCCTAGGTTTAACCATTTCTGGACTTGTGCTCTGCAATGCTTTGTCTGAGAACACTCGAAAATGACCCTTGGTAGTAGGAGCCAATCTCACCATTTCCTGATGAATCAAACACCTTAAATCAGGCTTTGAGGAACCCTTAACTCTTTCCCAAACGACAAATTTTGGACTGGTCCAAACTGAAAGAGTTTGCAGACGACAATTTCAAATTTGATGAAAATGGCAGAGAGTTATCAAAAAGGGTAGAAAACACTGTGGGAAAAGGAGAAATTGCTCTGAATCAATCTAAAATGTGACATTATTCTTTGTGAAATCGCTTTCATCTCGTCTATATTACTGTATAGTCATCTGCAAATGCTTTCATGTTGGATAAGTCTAAAATTTTGTCATGTGGATAAGAATTAGGGAGGCCCAGCTACATCAAGATGTATTTACCTGTATTTCGTCTAACTGCTAATATTGCTTCTTTCGTTCTTTCTCTAGAATATCCCATCTCTAACAAAGTTTGAGCAGCTGGTGTCGCCATTGGATCTTGTGACACATTTGTGGCTGCTGTTACAGGAGAAAGACAACATTTAATGAGCCATGCTCTGTAAAAGGGGGTTTCATGCATCTACAAAAAAGTATCGACCCATGTCAGCCTGTGCAGTCGGCACAGGCTGACCTGGATCGAAACTCTCTGCTATTGATCAATTTTTGGAATGTCAAATAAATCAACTGTTAGATAGAATGGCAACTATGGATGCATAATTATGTGATAACTTGCTTCATAGCATGCATCTCAGTGATGCATTAAACCCCCTTTTGCCAGATCATGGTTCAAATATCTTTTTAATAATAGTATGGTAGGAAACCACCATAAGCATGGTAGTACTTGGGAAAATATACCTGAATTCTGTAAAACACATAAACCTTCGATAACCATCATTAACCGGTAACTTGTAAAATTGGTTACAATGCACAGTCCCTACAGCTAAAAACTTTGTAACACATCAACATCCAAAAGATACCATTTTTGCTGACACTTCAAAAAATTTAAGAATGATAAAAGGAGCAATTGCTTGTTTCAATGGCTCCTTTATTGTACAATATTGAAAAAAAGAACTATACACTGCAGAGAAATAAACCATATTGATACAGTAATCTACAAGACTCTGAAATGTGAACTTCATCCATTCAGGCAAATGCCACATTTTTATAACAATGCAAGATAAAGCTTTTAAAACAAGAACACTTCATGCAGGTGGCATCGCTTGCTTGAAACCTGTAAATGGAACACAGGATACAACTGAGCCAAAAATGTTTTGAGGGTTACTGCCCAACTGTTGATTGATTGTATTGGGGTTTAACACGGTTTTAACAGCTAAGGTCGTATCACAGTGGTCAGTGCACCTATGCATGTGTTTCCTGGCTTTCTCACAACAGCACTGATGCATCATTCTTTCCAAGTCACTGACTACTTTTCTCACATGGATCGAGGTGAGAGGTGAAAAATCGCCAGAAAGAAAGTTTGCCTCAACTGGGTATCCAACTCACAACCACTAGGTCACAAGTCAGATATGCTAACCAATGAGCTACCTAGATGGGCACTGCTCAATTGTTACGGGTTCCTCTATAAAAGTTAACAACTAGGTCAAGTAAATATCTTCAGCAAAGACAGAGATATCAGAAAATATCAAAATTTTTGCACAAAAGCAATGATGATCAGGCTATAAAATATTATGTTGGTTTCTTTGAAAACTGCCAAACTAACAAGAGCACAACATGCAGGTACCAATGCTGGGCTGAAGTTGCTTTTAGAAATGGACTGATTTTCATTGAAGATTCCAAGTTGAAAAAGGGTCAAACTGTGTCAAAAATATTTTGATAGTTACCTTCCCTTGTCGTATGGGTTCCCCTTTTAATAGTTTGTAGCTAGTCCAATTTCAAGTAAATATCTTCAGTAAAGACAGATATACGATAAAATATCAAAATTTTTGCACAACTATGCAGACGACAACAGTGGAAGGTCTATGACAATACCTCAATGTATTCTTCGAAAACATCCGAGCTAAAACTTGGACAAATGTAGCAAATACTCAAAATTAGCCATTCTCGCCTAATCACAGTGTTTTCTCATTCATTTTGTATTTGTCCATATTTTCCTTGAAATATTTGAGGATTGTTCGTTCTAATACTTCAGCAAAGATGGTAAATAACAAGACTTCACCTTGTCTCCTTTGTGCCTGTTGTTCTTCATTTCTTCTTCTCTCCTCAGCAAGCTTTCAAGATAAATATATCCATTATAAAAATTTTGTTCACCCTAAACCCAGGGTTCATAAAGAAATTCTCAGGGAAAATTTAAGGGTTTTTCAAGGGCTTTTTAACCCTTTCCCAAATGACAAATTTTGGACTGGTGCAAATTCAAAGAGTTTGCAGACGACAATTTTAAATTTGATGAAAATGGCAGAAAGGTCTCAAAAAGGGTAGAAAACACTGTGGGAAAAGGAGAAATTGCTCATTACGAGCAATTTCTCCTTTTCCCACAGTGTTTTCAAAAGACTTGTACTGCAGACACGTGAAAACCAGGGCTTGTTTGGGAAAGGGTTAAGGTTTTTGAATTAGAAATTAAGGTCTTTTTACGGACATGGTTATATACAATAACAATCCATATTTTACCTTGATCATGTTTGCACATTGTGTTGTATAAAGAATCTATGACTGACTGATACACAGGATAATTAACAACTGCTTTATTATTTGGAAAAAGTAAAAGCAACTGTCAAAACTATAACAGGTTTACTCTCAAACCTTATTTTATTGCGACCTTTTTACAAATGGCTGACGCGTATGATAACGATCGCTGTGAACAGACGCTTTTAGCGATAAGGTGAGAGTAAACCGTTAATGGCACCCGAATTTCTACCAAGATTGAAGTAGAAGGTCAGCCACCAGTCTAAAAACCCAAGTACGATATGACGCAGTATCAAATTACGTCATCAAAATATGAGTAGACAGTGCTCTTCCTTGTTACCGTATATACTCACTTGTAAGAAGATATGAAGGAATACACGTTTCTTTGCAAACTTTCTTGAATCATGTCACCTGGATATTTGGTGCATTGTGCCTTATGATGTATTAGATTTAAGGGTTTTTCAAGGACTTTCTATACTTTTTAAGGGTTTTTTAAGGCTTCTCATCATTTCAAGGGTTTTTCAAGATTGAAGTCAAATTTAAGGGTTTTTCAAGACCTGTGCAAACCATGTAAACCACTCTGCAGAACTTAACCCTTTGGCTGCTAAACGTGACTCAAAGATCAGACTGCACAGAACATGCAGTCTGATCTTGAATCTACACTGTCCAATAGGGACATATTTCTGCCCCAGAAAATATCTTTGAAATAGTAAAATTTAGGATTTTACTACCGGGTTAAAAGTTTCATTTCACTTATTTAGCAGGATAAGGTTAAGTTGCCTTTTCAGCCTGGAGCGGGACGAAACTCGAACTTGATGTGTAAGTCATGGTGGTTGATGTACACACCAAAAATCAGCTCTATATGTAGCAGCATTTCGAAAAAAAGTGCAGAAAAATGTTTTATCAGTGAAATTTTGTAAGTCCAAGGCCCGTAAATGCGTCAAAAAGCAGTGGACTGGGACAAAACTCGAACTTGATGTGTAAGTCATGGTGGTTGATGTACACACCAAAAATCGGCTGTATATGTAGCATCGTTTAGAAAAAAAGTGCGGAAAAATGTTTTATCAGTGAAATTTTGTAAGTCCAAGGCCTGTAAATGCGTGAAAAACCAGTGGACCGGGACGAAAGTCGAACTTGATCTGTAAGTCATGGTGGTTGAGTTACACAGCAAATCTGAGATCAATACCTACCAGCGTTTAGGAGAAGAGTCCGGAAAACTGATTTATCAGTGAAATTTTGTAACTCCAAGGCCTGTAAATCCGTGAAAAACCAGTGGACCCGAACGAAAGTCGAACTTGATCTGTAAGTGATGGTGGGTGACTTACACACCAAAACTCAGCTCAATATGTACCAGCGTTTAGAAAAAAAGTCCGGAAAACTGAATTGCCGGACTGACGGACAGATGGACAGACGGACAGATGGACAGACGGACGGAGTGCAAACCTAAAGTCCCCTTCGGCTTTGCCGGTAGGGGACTAAAAAAAATCTTGCAATAGATCACATCCTTGAGGCTTATTCCTATAATGAAAATGTGTTTTTTTTATGTTTATTTGGCACACTTAGGGTAACTATATATTTCAATGCACACATACTTCAGTAACAAAACCAAGTGCAATGGCTGCTGTTCACACAATAGGACAGAACATCAGTGCTATTTGAATGTTGGGAAAGCTCTCTTGCACAATGTTTTCTATCCTTCTGATAACATAGAGCCATATCTGCAAGTGTCTTCAGAGTCTGATCAAATATGGCCTGCAACATGTGAAATGAGACCTTTGGACATTTGCATAAAGTGACGTCCTGGATTAGCCTGCGCAGTCCGCGAAGGCTAATCTGAGATGGCACTTTATGACTACATAAGATTTTTTCATGCAGTAGATTTCCGTGAAACAGAAAATCTCATAAAAACGGGAAGTATCGTCTCAGATTAGTCATAGACTGCACAGGCTGATCTGCAACAACACACTTTTACGCATGTCCAAAGGCCTCTTTCGTGTCATGCACGCCATATGTCATCTTGTAAAAGGTCAATACAAGGGAATTTTTGGTACTGGGTTGAACTCACGTGTTGCTCCTGACGTCTTCGCACTGCCGCAACGTATCTCGATCCCTTTAGTTTATTCATGTATTCACATCTTGGGTACCATCTTGTATGCTCTAAACATGGGTCATCACCTGCGTTAAAAATCAAACTTTGAACATCCTTGGCTCACAAGAGCCATAGAAAGTATATGAGTTTTTAAGTTCAGCATTTGGGAAGGGGTTAATTATTACATTATTTAACACTTTTTACCAGCACTATGCTGGTGCTATACAGTGACCTGCAACAGGCACTCCCAAATAACTAAACTACCTGCAGGGATAGAACCCGGGACTTCTGGGTGGCAAATCCGTCTTAGCCATCAAGCCACTGAGGACCTAAATGTAAACATTTACTAAAAAAACATAAGCACTACATATGTTTGCCAACGCTGAGCGGCAGTTGCTTTTGAGTAAAATTTTAAGTAAAAAAGGGATGGATATAACAGTGTCCAAAATATTTGACCAGTACTCGGGCAAAAGGGGGTTTAATGCATCTCCACAATGTATTATACCAAGCAAGGCATCACATAATTATGGATCCATAAAATCTGCTTGACTAACAAGACTGAATCATGAAGGAAACTGGTCCTTTGAAAAGTGGAAAACTGACCAAAAGCAAAAAGTTTTGACCCAAGTCAGGCTGGGTGTACTGTGCAGGCTGACCTTGATTGACATTTTTAGCAGATGCATTACACACCCTTTTCACAGAGCATCACTCATTAAGTTACCTGGCCTTTTAGTACAGGCTTCCCTTTTTTGATAGATAGCAACTTGCCCAAGTCTGAAAAAAAAAAAAAGTGAACATTTTCCAATGATGATGCAGACAGGGTGATGAGAAGATCTTTTTTTTTTTCTGACAACAGCCGAACTAAAACTTAGGGAAAACTTAACCACTTACCAGCTTCCCAATTACGAAGGCCACCACCACAGGCAAAGCATCTTGTAAAATCTGCTACTCCTTTTGTAAAAAACAATTCACAAGATTACTTTAATATCTGTATGAGAGTACACAAGTTTTGTTGTCAAATTTTCATTTTTTTCCGGAACACTTAGTGAATGATAAATTGTTTTAATCAAATATTTGTCTTTCATTTGCATTGAAACAATTCACGAGGCATTTATTTCTTTGTCTTTAGATATTACATCTCACTTTCCATTATGTTATGCTATTGACCATTTCAGGCTTGGCTGAGGCTTGCATGAAAAGTGCTGGTAAAAACTGAACGATATATGGGATTGGATCAAACTTTAATGTGAGAAAACAATAGAAGATCAACAATGGTCTTTACAATAAAAATAATATTTCAAAACATTTATGGAATCACCATCATTGCAAAAAAAAAGTTTTCCTCCACAGCCATAATCATTCTCATTAACTCTTTACCACACGACAAAAATGTAGACTTGTCCGAATTGAAAGCATTTGCAGACGACAATTTAAATGTTGTGTTAATGCTGATTGTTAACAGCATTTTCTCCTTTGCCCGCAACGTTTTAAAAAGGTTTCTTTGTTAATACTCGGGATTGCGTGGTAAAGAGTTAAAAGCTTTAAAATTTCAGACTTGTCTGAACTGAAAGCATAATCAGACGACAAATTAAATGTTTTTCAATTGATGTTATTTGTCTATGAAAGGGATGAAAACATTGTGGGAAAGTAGAAAATGTTGGTAACCATATTTTCTCCGTTTCTTGCATTGTTTTCCACAACCATATTCCCTCGGAGTCATTAAAACATGGGACTGTTTGGTAAAGGGGTAATCAGCTAAAGTGATGGCAACAGCCCTACTATCATCACTGTAACCATGACAACTAATTTTGTTTAAACTTTATCCTCCTCATCAAGACATATAAACAACATCTCACTCCTGTCAGTCATCATCATCATCAGCAACAACTTAAATGTAATCAGCAGCAACATCACCAATACCACCGCCTTATATGATTACTTGCAAGAGAACCAGGATGGTCTCGCATCACTAAAATCATTTGTTTAACTCTTTACCAAATGACAAAATTTTGGAATTTCCCAAACTGAAAGCTTTTGCAGACGACAAAATAAATGTTATTCAAAAATTAAAATTTGCTTTTGCAAGGTGCAGAAAATGCTGGTTATCAGCATTTTCTCTTTTTCCCCCCACAATATTTTCAACCTTTTCTAAAAGAAATGTCATAATTTTAGTGATTTCCTATATTTCCTCTGAAAATGCTTTCAATTTGGGCAAGTTGAAAGTCTATGCATTAAAATGGTTTCAGGCTTAAATTAACTCTTTACCACACAGCAAAATGTAGACTAGTCCAAACTGAAAGCATTTGAACTTTTTAAATGTAGCTGAAAATATCACATTTGTCTCTTAAAGGGTAGAAAACATTGTGAGAAAAGAAGAAATGCCGGTTACCACCATTTTCTTCTTTTCCCACAATGTTTTCAAAAGGCTTCTTTCTCTGGGTCATTAAAAGTCAGGATTGTGTGGTGAAGGGTTAACTCTATCCAGACTTTTAACGACCCTGCGAAAGAAGCCTTTTGATAACATTGTGGGAACAGGAGAAAATGCTGGTAACCAGCATTTTCTCCTTTTCCCCATATGTTTTCTACCCTTCCCAAAACAAATTTCAATTTTTTAGTTACCATTTATTTTGTCATCTGCAAATGCTCTCAGTTTGGACCAGTCTAGAATTTTGTCGTTTGGTAAAGAGTTAAACACATTAAAATTTTCCATTTAAATGTCTAATTGTTCTACATATGTCAGCAAGAAAAATGATCCTTTCTTACAATTTTTTCCCCAAACCACAGAATGTTTGTTGAACTTTAAGCAATTTTAGTTGAGAGTTTCCTCCAGGAAAATTTTTGGAAGTGTTCATGGGTAGACAGGTAACAGACTGATGACTATCAGTGAGTGATCACAGTAACTCAACAACTTACCTGCATAGAAGAAGCCAGCATTAGCCATCTGTTGTGGTGTCTGATCTAAATAACTGGGCCACATTGAAGTGAATGACCTTGACCTTGAATCTACGGTGGCATACTCGCTGTACTTTGGGTTTGTAACATGGACCAGATGGGGACTATTAAGCCCTTCAACATCAGTTTCTGTTTGCTGACTTGTCTGAGCAGAAGAAGCTGAAATAAAGCACAGTTGTCTATGCCTGAAACTGGGGACTCTTTGAGAAATGAGGAGGAGGGTGTAGATATGGGCAGAGCCTAGACAGGAAAGAGATCCACTATCTGGCTCTGATATACCTTGTCTTTGGGCAAAATCACACGATCAGAATTGCCTGCCAGGATATCCAAGTTACAAGAACAGAAAGAGAAAGGAGGGGGGAAGGGACAGGGGGGAGGAAATAGAAGGAAAGACAAGAAAGAAAAGAAAGGGAGGGGAAAAAGAAAAGAAAAGAAAGAAAGAAAGCAAGAAAGTACACTTACAAACCAGAACAGAAAATAAGAATAAAAGTGGGGAAATGAGGTTGATAGTATGAAAGACAGCCAGCAAAATATGGGACAGAAAGATTTGGCAGGTCATAAACTAGAGTGTTAACTGAGCCTTCTCTGTGAAAATGGGGCTTAATACATCTGCAAAAAGTACTGACCAAGGGCAGCCTGCACACTACACGAAAACTGACCTGAGTCAAAACTTTTTGCTATTGGTCAATTTTCTGCATGTCCAACTACCAGTTTACCTCATGTATCTGTCAGCTGTAAGCAAAAATGGACTTTATTGATCCATAATTATGTGATGATTTGCTTGGTGTCATGCATTATGGGGATGTATTAACCCTTTACCACACAATCACGACTTTTAACAACCCTGAGAAAGAAGCCTTTTGAAAACATTGTAGGAAAAGGAGAAAATGCTGGTAACCAGCATTTTCTCCTTTTCCCACAATGTTTTTTACCCTTCCCAATACAAATTTTAATTTTTGAGCCACATTTGTCATCTGCAAGCACTTTCAATTGGGACAGATCTAAAATTTTGTCGTTTGGTAAAGAGTTACGACAAAATGGACTTTACTGATCCATAATTATGTTTCGTATCATGCATCACGGAGATGTATTAAGCCCCCTTTTGCCAGAGCATGGGTAAATTATACCAACCCGTATTCTGAGCAAAGCCACCGCTTCCCAGATTTCTCTCTCTCACTTTGGAAGCACCAGTGAAAACTGGACTGGAAACTGCTGTTGTTGTAGCAGTAGGTTGCCTTGCTGGATTAGGCTGGTTTTCAACATCAGGTCTGTTACCTGAATAGAGGATCTTACATGAGTGTTTATGTATCATCATTTTTATCAACAAGTTGACTAAAATTGTATGACGAGACCTTGGCGAGCAGCTAATAGATTTTAGTCAACAAGTCTGATAAAAATGATAGTACATAAACAAGACTATGAGATTCCCTTTATTTATCACATGAAACAAATGATAAGACCAAAAAGTATCCTAACTCATCACCTTTAGCCTATATACACAAGAAGATAGCTCAGTGACGTTGACAACAAAAGTAGAATGAAGCAGTTAATAGTGGGAGTAAATAGAAAGATTTCCACAATTTATTGATTTTAAATACCTTCTCTACATTTCTTGTTGTTATTAAACACGAAAATCATAAAACCAATCATGTATTTACATTTTAGCAACAATGACATCAATTTCCTGTGAAATAGGGAAGTAGTGCAAATTCCGGCATGTGCCTTAGTTGGTTTTGCAGGCTTCACAAGCTCTTCACGACAAATCAACTGCAACCTGGACCCAAAACACGATAATACACTAGTGTATTATTGATGATAATGCACTAGTGTATAATACACTTAGGATGTTATCAAAAATACACTAGTGTATTATCAAAAATAAGCCATGGGTTTTACATGCTAATGGAGGAGGACTTTAGTGATAAATTAACCCTTTACCACACAATCACAAATTTTAACTATCCTGAGAAGAAGCCTTTTGAAAACATTTTGGGAATAGAAGAAAATGCAAGTAACAGAAATTTTCTCCATTTCCCAAAATGTTTTCTGTCCTTTTACAAATCTAACCATATGAGCCACATCTAAATTGTTGTTTGCAAATGCTTTCAATTGGACAAGTGCAAAGTGTTGTGTGCTAAAGGGTTAAAGGTTACATTAAAAAACAAAAAAATCTCGTAAATCCTTCAGCAATACATGCAAAACAGGGGCTGTTGCTGACAACACAGATCAAAGCAGACTGCACTGAGCATGCAGTCTGATCTTGGATCTCTTCCGTTGGCTTGTTTAGTTAACTCTTTACCAAAGGACAGAATTTTAGACTGGTCCAAATTGAAAGCACTTGCAGACGACAAAGTAAACATGTCTCAAAAAATAAAATTTGCCTTTGGAAGGGAAGAAAGCATTGTGGGAAAAGAAGAAAATGCTGGTTACCAGCATTTTCTTCTTTTTCCAGAATGTTTTCAAAAGGCATGGTCCCCAGGGTCATGAAAACCCTGGGTTGTTTGGTAAAGGGTTAACTCTTTACCCAAAACAAAATTGCAGACTTGTCCTAATGAAAGCATTTAAAGACGACATAATCAGAGTAGCTCAAACATTGGGATTTGCCTTAGAACAGGATAGAAAAACATTGTGAGAAAAGGAGAAAATGCTGGTTATCAGCATTTTCGTCTTTTTTCACAATGTTTTTTTTTTAAAAGCTTTCTTTCCCAGGGTCATTAAAACTTGGATGTTTGGTAAAGAGTGAAACTTATTGGAGAAAAATTGTTTGAAGTTGCAAAGGATTGTATTTTCGACTGTGGAAACAGGTCGAGCTTATGTATCTTGCACGGAAAGGGTTTACCCAATAACATAGTACAGAACAGATATTCAAAACTAAAAGTAAGCTTGCAAGTGTCCTTGACGTATTTGGTTCCATCCAGATCGATCACAGTTTGCGGATTTGCTATACAAATCTGCTAAAAAAAGACGCAGACTTAAAAGTGAATTCAAAACCATTCAAGCGCTTATCTAAACTTCATGTCATTACTGAAATTGGAGTTGCTCATAACTGACTTGATACTGTACAATATAGATCTAGCTCTTTTTTTTTTTCATGGAAAAAAAGAAATCATCAGACCGGATCTCAAAGATACTTTCAACACTAAGATCAGATAAGCCAAGCCTTTGTCCTGGTCTTAGGTGTTCATTACATGTATCTATGAAAAAATCCAAATATATGCCTGCATCCAGAGCTCAAGATAGTGGGCTTGATTTTGATTTCAAAATTGAAAATATTAATCCACTAAACCCTTTGTTATGGGAACTCATTAGAATGACCTCATCAAGACGATTCTAATGAGTACCCAGAACATAGGATTTGGAAGAGAAATAATGGATTTAGAATACTATCACTCCCTCTAAAGTGGTCTGCCTGCATCAAAATTCAAGAAAGATCCTTAAAACAGCCTATAATAACCTCAAATAACCCCTATATTTTTAGCAACATCCGTTACATTATTCCTTAAAGTTTTTTTGCTAAAAAAATTGGTCAGGATTTGACCACTATCTAGATTACATACCTGATTTCACACTGGTGGCTGTGTTATTCACAGTCTGCCCACTTTCTGTATTGCTAGATTGGTTCGCAGTATTTCTTTCCGTTCTTGGTCCAATATCCAAACTAAACCCTGGACCACTGGCAGAAAGGCTTGGGGAAGATCGATTATATTCAGTGTTGAGACGATCCTCGGTTGGCTGCTGTGGAAACCCTTCAGCAACCTTAAGTTACACAGAAAGTTCTTAGTTGTACATATGAAAGGGACTTTAACTCTTTACCACACAATCCCGACTTTTAACGACCCTGAGAAAGAAGCCTTTAGAAAACAGTGTGGGAAAAGGAGAAAATGCTGGTTACCAGCTTTTCTCCTTTTCCCGCACTGTTTTCTACCCTTCCCAAAACAAATATCAATTTTTCAGTCACATTTATTTTGTCGTCTGCAACTGCTTTCAATTTGGACCAGTCTAAAATTCTGTCGTTTGGTAAACAACTGCTTTCAATTTGGACCAGTCTAAAATTTTGTTGTTTGGTAAAGAGTTAAACAAGATTTAGTTTCCAATTTTTTTTCCTAAAGAAAGTGTTCTTTCTGGGGACTGATGATAGTCATTGCAATAGGATTCATTCCTATCTCACTGCTGACCGTTGTTTTTCGAAGATGGTTTCGACAACAGTTATGTGGAAAAGCAGCCAGTGGCTTGGAAAGAATATTGTGCGGAGTACTATTCAAAATCAAAGGCATTCGCAGACAAGATATTAAAGATGGCCCAATGAAGAAATTTGTCCTTGATATGGGAAATAACATTGTGGGAAAAGGTTACCAGCATTATCTCCTTTCCCCACCATGTTTTCAAAAGCCTTCCTTGTTAAGGTCATTAAAGCTTGAGATTGTGTGGTATATAGTTAACCCTTTACCACACAATTCTGACTTTTAACAACCCTTAGTAAAACAGCTTTAGAAAACATTGTGGGAAAAGGAGCAAATGCTGGTAACCAGCATTTTCTCCTTTGCCCACAATGCTTTCTACCCTTCCAGAAACAAATTTCAATTTTTGAGTCCAATTTATTTTATCTTCTGCAAATGTTTTCAATTTGGACTTGTCTAAAATTTTATGGTTCGGTAAAGGGTTAACCCTTTCCCGTACAATGCCGCCTTTTAACACCCCTGGGAAAGAAACTTTTAGAAAACATTGTGGGAAAAGGAGAAAATGCTGGTAACCAGCATTTTCTCTTTTTCCTACAATATGTTCTACCCTATCAAAGAAAAATTGCACCATTTGAGCCACAAGGAAATTGTCGTTGGCAAATGTTTTCAATTTGGACAGGTCTAAAATTTTGTCGTCTGGTAAAGGGTTAAACGTAGTTATTGACTTACCATATCCCTAATCTGAGTGCCCCTCAAAGCGTCTGTTATACTATTCACAGTGGTCGCAGATTGAGAGTCACTTTCATTAGCCCTATCCTCTGGAGTTTCAACAGTGACACTTGATCCTGTTCTGTTTGGCTGATTGTTCACCGGTCCATCGTCAATAGAGACATTTCCAGATACTGATGCATTTTCCCTTAGGTGCGGACAACTGGGTGACAATCGTCGGTGGACTTCTGTCACATTATCAAAATACTCCCAATTAGTGTAGAGAACATTACAAGCGTAACATCTTGTTGACAATGGACCATCAACAGGGTCATGATAAAAGCCTCCTCGGGCTAACTGTATGATACTCCCAGCACCGTCATAGTTTCTGAGACTTTCCAGACGCAGCCATTCAAAACTTAAAGACTCTTCACGACTTAGAGGACCTTCATCTAATCTTTGAAAGTATCTTTGAAGTCCTGGATAAACAATGACACTGGATAATTCTGGTCTAAAAAACAAGGGATTAAAGACAGCATTCATATAATCTCCTGATAACTCTTTCTTTATCTTTCTTTCTTTCTTACGAAGCTTTTTCTCCAGTTTCTTCAATTTTTTTGAGGATAGTTTGACATTGTTATGATGGAATGCATGTTCCAATGTATCCATCTTTAAAATCACATCTGATCGATAGGATTCTATAGTCCCTAAACCAGAATCGATGCTTTCACCTACTGTTTGCGATACAACCTGGTCAAGTTCTGGTCGCAAATTTTGTTCCAAAATATCAGTACTAGAACTTTCAAAACTTGGATTTTCACTAGTATCTCTTGTGTCTCCTAATTTTAATAGACTTCTGTCGTATGATGTCCAACTTTCTGACCTTGTGATGTGGCGCTTTCTCTTTGTCCATTTTATCGATTCATTAAGGATTATTCTTGACTTCATCTTAGTTACATTTGTTTCAAGTTTTATTGGTTTTGGTAATCCTTGTTGCATTTCAAAGCCTCCATTTGAAGGTTTGTCGAAAGACGAACACTGCTCTTCTGATGTATAGAGATGAGATTGTCTCAACCTGCGTTTTCTTATTGCAGATTTTAATTTCACATCTTTATCCAAGTCACTGTTTTGTTGAGGACTTTGTAAAAATGGAAATAAGAAGTCATGATTTTGAGGAAATTGCTGCAATTTCCCAACTTTTCCAAATGAGTTTTTCTGTTGGTTCTTTAAAAAACTGCTTTCTCCAGTAATGTAACTGTGATCTCTATGTGCTTTTTTGGTCCAAGGTTTTCTTTGTGCTTTACATATTGCATTACTATAGTCCTTTGTTTTGTCCTCAGCAGTATTTAGTAAACCACTGTCACTTTCATCAGTTTTGTAAGAAACCAAATCAGTATTTACTCTATTGGAGTCAGAATTTCTTCTGTTCTTCAGTCTTGATAGATATCTGTGCTTCTTTTGGAAACCTGCACTCTTTTTTAATCTTTGATGTGACACTGACTTCAAACCACAGGCAACAGATGGTATCTTCATCCTAAGTCCTAATGAAGGATTTTGCTTTTGATGACATTCATTTCCCAGTTTCCTTTTTAGCTTTACATCAAATTCATTAATCATATTTTCACTAGGATCACCTACTTGGCTGTTTGGACCTCTAGCTGAACCATATTTGATCATTTTAAATCCTGGATCTCTATCTTTACTGTCAGTTTTAAAATTTGAGGTGAGGCACAGCTGGGTACAACCCACTGTATCAGCCACCTGTTTCGGACTACATAAATATGGTGGTGCTCCACATTTTACCTTTTCTCCAGTGATATCTGGCTCTGTGTGACCTATTTTCTGCTTTACAACAGGTTGTACTTGTGACTCTTTATCTTCCACATTATCATGCACTGCAAAAGAATCTGGCTTCTGTTCATCAACAGTATCTCCTTTTTCGGTCTCAAATTCATGTTCTGTGGAATCGCATACTTCAGTGTGTCCAAAACTGTGGTGACAATGTAAACATCTTTTCTCTGTTTTCTCAGATTTTTCAGTAATATTTGCCTCAAAAATATTTTTATCTTTTAAAGTATTCTTTTCACAATCACAATTAACTTCATTCAAAGTATCTTTTTCTCCTCTCAATTTTGCAAATGACACTTCCTTGACATTCTCTTGTTTTAAACATTTATTATCCTGCTCTACGCTTTTTTCAGTCACAACTTTATCTTCTGTTATTGTTCGTGATATTGAAGCCGTCTCAGCCTCATCTAAGATTACTGATAAAGTTTTCTCTACTTTTATGTCACCTTTGGTCCATGTAAGATCCCTCTCATTGATTTTTTTATCCGTTGGTAAAATTTCTTCAAGGCCCTCATTTGGTTTTAAAACCTCCGCTTCAGTGTTATAGCGTGCTAATTGCTCATCTTTTCCTTTACTGATTGTGTCTCTGTTTAGTTTAATCTGTGATACATTTTCCTCTTGCATGTTCTCTTGACTACAACATTTACTGTCAGTTTCAAAGCTTTCACTAGAAAATCCCTCATCTTCTGATATTGTGCTTCTTCCTGAAGCCTCCTCCACCTCGTCCGATATAACTGGTAGATTGTCTTGTACTTTTATTTCATCTTTGATCCTTATTATATCACCCTCTATGGTTTCTTCCACAGTTGATATAATTTCTTCTGAACTGCTATTTACATGTAGTTTACCATCCTCTTCCTTCATGTTTAAGTTTGTGAATTGCACATTATTTCCTTGTAAGTTCCCTTCCTTATTCAGTCTGATCAATGACATATCTTCTTCTTCAACTTTTTCCAGAGTATAACTTTTAGTGACCGTCTGTACACTTTTTTCAGAAAATCCCTCGTCTTCTGAGAGACTACTTTGACTTGAGACCGCTTGGCCTTCACTGAAGACTACTGATGAAATATCTCTCACTTGGATGTACTTTTTGTTGGTCCATGTAATATCCTTCCCTATGGTGTCTATAAGCACTGATACCATGTAATGATCTTTATCAGTACATGTTATTTCTTCTTTAACATTTGTTTCACTAAAAGGGTCATCTTTTAAAACAGTACTAGTTTGAAACATCCTCATTTTCCATGGAAAAAGTAATGAAAGGCCTGGTTTTTCTTCAAATACAGGCTTATACAGACAAATGATATAATACCATACCTTTTTCAAAGCAGACCTTTTCTCTCTGAAGCTACTGATTAATTCAGTTTTCTGATCTTTCTCTCTTAATACTTTTAAAGGCATAGGTTTGTCACTTACATTTTCTTCTGCAGTTTCCACAGATGGAGCAGTACCTACATTTAAAGTATCATTCATTCGTATCATAGTATCTGTTTCCTCATTGAAGACATCATTCTGCATACTTTCAACATAAACTCTCTCTGTTGTGCCATCATCTACATCAGCTTGTATGTTTTCAGCAAGAAGTAAAGTTCTATTGTCCTCTTTATTTGATTTACACAGCTCCTCCATATCATTACAGTGCTGTTCTGTTTCTTTCATTTTTTCATTGAATTTGCTATCAGCTTCTTTTAATCCCTCAATTCCCAAAGAAACTGGACTTATATCCTCCTTGTGCAAAGACTTGTTTTCTCCAAGATCTACCATCATCCTCCCACATGAAATTCCTGAGATGTCTTCGACCTCACTTATCACAAATGTAGATAAATCAATATCTACCAAATTAGCTTTGCCATTAATGAAATGTTTCTCTGATTTATCTTCATTTTCCCCCATTACCCACTTTGAACAGGTTAGACATCCATTTTTTCTTGTGAGAATATGGCAATAACATTCTTCCTTGACATGCATGTTTGAATTACTATTACTATCTTCCTTGAAATGTATATCAGCATTTTCTTCGACATTCTGTGGTGGAGCATTTAAAATGACATTAAAAAAGTATTTTTGAAAGTATTCAAATTCACTTGTCGCCAAACATGAAATTCTTAAGGTGTCTTTTACCTCACTTGCCTCGACTTTTGATTCTGCACTATCTAACTGTTTTGTTTGAACGTTGGTGAAAGATTTCTCTTCCATAGGCACTGATTTATCTTCATTTGCCCCCGTTGGTGGATTTAAACTGGTAAGACACGTATCATTTCCTTTGTCAATGTGGCAATGACCATCTTTCTTGACATGCAAATAAGAATTTCCTTCGATATTCTCTGAATACATATTTACTTTGACTTTCTGCAAATCTGAACTGTCCTCTACATTATGCGAATTAGTATTTTCTTCTACATTCTGCATATCAGCATTTTCTTCTGCATTCTGTTGGAAAGCATGCACATTAACATTCAAATCATTACTGTCAGCCTTAAAGTTCTCAGACTTAGTGGTTTGTCTGCAATCCTCAAAAGAAGCATTTTCTTCAATGATTTTTGCATTTTCTTGAAAGTTCTGTGATTTTACCATTGTTTTGCCAGAATTGGTATGTTCTCTGTCTGTCTGTGAATTAGTGAATCCTTTCATGTTTTCACTAAAACAATTTTCTTTCATGTTCTCTACACAGATGTTCCCTTTGAGACATTCTGGATAAGCGTTTTCTTTTTCGTTCTGAAAATTTGCAGTTTCTACCGGTATCTGTCTATCACCATTTTCTTTGACAGGATGAGCATTATCAAATTCTTCCAATGTTATCAAACTGTGATTTTCAACAACACTTCTATATCCAGTATTATTTGTGGTACTCTGTGAGGGATGACTTTCCTTGATGTTGCTGAAATAAGCATCTACTTTGCCATTTTGTTGAGTTATCTGAGAATCATCTTCACTGTCAGTTACACAGTTGCTTTCAAAGTCAGAAAAGTCGACATGACCCTCATCTGTCTCTTGTTGCTCTGATTCCAACCATTCATGTTCTGTGATGTCACGTGATTTCATGTCTCCATCTATATGTTGCTGATAGGGACTAAGGATTTGCTGAGGCTGCTTCTTCTCACTTTCTGAGAAATTTTCTGTTTCTAAGTGACTTTCTTCGACAATATTTTCAGATATAGGATCCAACATTTTTACAGGGCTTTCCTTCATTTCACCTGTTTGTCCACTTGGTACATAGCTCGACAGACTACTTGTATATAAAGAAGTTTTTCTATCACTTAAAGATCTACTTTGAATTGGATAACTACTTGTAATGGACTTGGTGCAATCACTGTCTTCAAAACTCGTGCCTTTGCCGTCACTTGGTACTTCCACCACACATTTTTTGAGGCATGTATCACTTGAAACATCTGTGTCATTTACTAAAACCTTTAATCTACAAGTTTCATTGTCAGCTGAGAGTTGCTTAAGATTTGTATTGTTCTTGCAATAATCAGTTCCCATAAATGTTTCGTTATATTCAGGGGAAAAAATCATACATTTACTCGTATCAAGTTCTGAGAAACCAATAGTTGGAATATTTGGAAGATCTGGCATCAAAGACGAAGGATATTCTTTGTACAAAACATCTTTTACTTCCTGTAAACTCTTATATGAGAATTGTCTTGAGTAAACATATTTCTCACTCTGATCAGTTGTGCAAGCTAGAGGTAATTTGACTGATGACATAGATCCAGTCAAAGATGACACCAGTTTGTCCTGATCTCTGTTCTCTGTTTGTGCTGTTGCTTGAATATTATTCAAAGGTCTAGAATCTTTCTTTTCATCTGTACATTAAAAAAAAATACTTCAATCTTTACAAGACAACAACATTTAAGATGCATCTATTTTAACCCTTTAGCAAACAATCCATGGATTTAATGACCCTGGGAAAAGAACCCTTTGAAAACATTGTGGGAAAAGGAGAAAATGCTGGTATTCAGCATTTTCTCCTTTTCCCACATTTTCTTCCCTTCTGAAAACGAGTATCAGTTTTTCAGTCACTTTTATTTCCTCCTCTGCAAATACTTTGAATTTGGACAAACCTAACACTTTGTTGTTTGGTAAAGTGTTAAAAGCATTTTGCAGACAACAAATCAAATTTACCGTAATTCGCCAATGTATTCGGACACCCTAAAAGTTCGGACACGGTCAAAAATTTTCAAAAATAATTTATTTTGAGTCCTTATTCCGGACAGTCCAAAAAATTAATTTTCCTATATACAGTCGAACCGCGTTTATCCGGGCTCCATAATTCCGGAAATCTCAGGATCCGGACAAAAACATCAGGGAACGGATATTTTCTGTACAAATTTTACTTTTTATTCCGGAAATCCACGTTCCGGAACCGGAATGAAAAAATCGGGAACGAAGGGTTAAAAATTAGTACAAACCTTATCCAAGAAACCGGACGTGGCCTTACTGTGTATCACACAATTTAAACTGGTACCCGTTACATCTCCCGTAACCGTCCGATAAATACAAAAATCGATAACAGGCTACTAGTTTACACACAATTTAGACTTGTTATTTTCCCCGGGACCTTAGACTGGTTATCATAAATATCATAAATACAGTCTACTTCGAGCGATTTCGGACTGGTTCGTCGTGAATAACACGGGTATCAGTCTAAACAGTGTCAATTGTTGCAGACGATTTTCACACGTTTTGAAAACACGCGTGTTAATTAGTACTGTTTTCGAAAACTGTTAAATGACGTTCTCATGCCATCGATAGTTGTCAATTTAACAGATTATCCATACACATAGTACTGAAGTGACAATTCCACGCTTTTGTTGTTTAATTATTACTGGATCTACTTGATTACAGTAACAATCGCTAAAAAAATAACTGAAATGTCCGCAAAGATTTTGTGGGCATGTTTAAACTTATCTTTACCGTCTGCTTGCATATTCAATAATCCTTCGTTCCAAAAACAAATATTTTCAATTTAAATGGTAAACCATAGGAAAAAAAAACAGTTTGATTCATGTGTTAACTCGAGATGTTTATGTTCCCCAAAGTACACACAAAATGGCCGCCAAACACGATAAATTTCGTTAGGTTTTTCGAAAATATTTTACTCCTAACAGACTGTAAAGATGATTGAAAATATGCCTGTCTTCGATATCGAATCAACTGGCAATCAATCTCAATTAGTCTTTGCCATTTTACCACTTTAAAGTACGACTATCAGAAGCCAACAGAATGTCTACACCACCAGCAAAAGACGAGTTGAAGTTTCGACTTCCGTGAAAAAAGACATTTGTCAGTACAAAGAAGACCATCCAAAAAAACACTTTTGCAGGAATTTGACAACAGGTCATGTACAATTTAAAATACTGTGCATATCGTGTTTTCCTTTTGTTTCGCCCTTTTCATGGTGTTTTCAAAGTCATAAATGTGCCGAGCTTTACAAGCGCACCTGTTTGCACAATAGGTATGCATGTGCATGTAATTAGGTACAAGTAAAAAGACATGTACAAAAACAGACAAACAACAAAAAGGCAAAATGCAAATTTATGACACCCTTTATTTTATAAGCCTGAACAATCGTAGGAGCAATAATGACATGAATACAAGTGCTTGTGTAAAACATACGCTGTTGTAATTCTTACGATACACGGTGTCCCTTATCAACATGGAGGTTATTGACCTAGCTTAACTTGGATGCCATGCCAGCAATCATAGTTCGTCGATCCGGAAATACGGCTGATCCGGAAACATTCATAGGAAACAGAAGTGGCCGGATAAACGAGGCTCGACTGTATTCGGACAGCCTGTAACATTAATTTTCCGAAAAATCAGCCAGTAAATACATATTTTTATTTAGAAAATGTTTCTGATAATGATCAGCTGCATATTTGCACATTTCTGCATCACTGATATTCATCATCATGAACATGAATTCCTTAAGAGTCAAGTAACTCGGCGGTTATTTTAAGTCATGAAATAAGACAAAAAAAAAAAAAAAAACAACAAGAGGGCCATGATGGCCCTGGGTCGCTCACCTTAGTAGAGTGCCTTTAAGGTTTTTCTTTAATTTGACCATGTGACCTAGTTTTTGACCGCAGGTGACCCAATTTCAAACTCATATTTCATGAAGACAAACATTCTGACCAATTTTCAAGTCAATTGAGCAAAAAATGTGGCCTCGAGTGCCCTAAAGATATTTCTTTAATTTGACCTAGTGACCTAGATTATGACCCCAGGTGACCCAAATTTGAACTGGTCTTTGACTATATCAAAAGAAACATTTTAACCAATTTTCAAATCATATGAATAATAAATGTGGCCTCTAAAGTGCCCACTAGCTATTTCTTTAATTTGACCAAGTGACCTAGTTTATGACCCCAGTTGACCCAAATTCACACTCATGTGAGATTTTACAAAGACAAACATTCTGACCAATTTTCAAGGCAATTAAGCAAAGAATGTGGCCTCTAGAGTGCCCACAAGGTATTTCTTTATTTTGACCTAGTGACCTAGTTTATGGTTCCAGGTGACCCAAATCCAAACTCATCTGGTATTTCATCAAGACAAACATTCTGGCCAAATTTCAGGTCATTTAGCAATAAATGTGGCCTCCAGAGTGCAAACAAGGTATTTCTTTAATTTGACCCAGTGAACTAGTTATGACCCAAGTTGACCCAAATTAATCTTATGTGAGACTTTATAAAGACAAACTTTCTAACTAATTTTCAAGGCAATTGAGCAAATAATGTGGCCTCGAGAGTGCCAACAAGGTATTTCTTTAATTTGACCTAGTGACCTAGTTTATGTCCCAAGATGACCCAATTTTGAACTCAATGAACTTGTTGCGCTTAGATAGGCAAACAAACTTAGAAGAGAATCACTACAAACCAAATATCAAAGCTCTACGCCTTCCACTTTTAAAGAAGAATTTTAAAGTTTTCCTTCTTTGTTCCTATGTTCGAACTTGTGACCCCCGGGGCTGGGCCAGTTTTGACCCAGGGGCATCATATGAACAAACTTGGTAGAGGTCCACTAGGAAATGCTACATACCAAATATCAAAGCTCTACACCTTCCCGTTTAAGAGAAAAAGAAATTTAAAGTTTTCCTTCTTTGTTCCTATGTTCGAACTTGTGACCCCCGGGGCGGGGCCAGTTTTGACCCAGGGGCATCATATGAACAAACTTGGTAGAGGTCCACTCTGAGATGCAACATACCAAATATCAAAGCGCCACACCTTTCGGTTTCAGAAAAGAAGAATTTTAAAGTTTTCCTTCTTTGTTCCTATGTTCGAACTTGTGACCCCAGGGGCTGGGCCAGTTTTGACCCAAGCAGCATCCTTGGAACAAACTTGGTAGAAGTCCACTAGGAGATGCTACATACCAAATATCAAAGCTCTATGCCTTCCCATTTAAGAGAAAAAAAAAATTAAAGTTTTCCTTCTTTGTTCCCATGTTCGAACTTGTGACCCCCGGGGCAGGGCCAGTTTTGACCCAAAGGGCATCATATGAACAAACTTGGTAGAGGTCCACTTGGAGATGCTTCATGCCAAATATCAAAGCTCTATGCCTTCTAGTTTTACAGAAGAAGATTTTTAAAGTTTTCCTTCTTTGTTCCTATGTTGGAAATTGTGACCCCCGGGGCGGGGCCAGTTTTGACCCCAGGGGCATCATATGCACAAACTTGGTAGAGGTCCACTAGGAGATGCTACATGCCAAATATCAAAGCTCTATGCCTTCAAGTTTCAGAGAAGAAGATTTTTAAAGTTTTTCTTCTTTGTTCCTATGCTCAAACTTGTGACCCCCGGGGTGGGGCCAGTTTTGACCCCAGGGGCATCATATGAACAAACTTGGTAGAGGTCCACTAGGCAATGCTACATACCAAATATCAAAGCTCTACGCCTTCCAGTTTCAGAGAAGATAATTTTTAAAGTTTCCCCTCTTTGTTCCTATGTTCGAACTTGTGACCCCCGGGTCGGGGCCAGTTTTGACCCAAAGGGCATCATATGAACAAATTTGGTAGAGGTCCACTAGGAGATGCTTCATGTCAAATATCAAAGCTCTATGCCTTCTACTTTTACAGAAGAAGATTTTTAAAGTTTTCCTTCTCTGTTCCTATGTTGGAAATTGTGACCCCCGGGGCAGGGCCAGTTTTGACCCCAGGGGCATCATATGAACAAACTTGGTAGAGGTCCACTAGGAGATGCTACATGCCAAATATCAAAGCTCTATGCCTTCAAGTTTCAGAGAAGAAGATTTTTAAAGTTTTCCTTCTTTGTTACTATGCTCAAACTTGTGACCCCTGGGGCGGGGCCAGTTTTGACCCCAGGGGCATCACATGAACAAACTTGGTAGAGGTCCACTAGGAGATGCTACATACCAAATATCAAAGCTCTGCCCCTTCTAGTTTCAGAGAAGAAGATTTTCAAAGATTTTGCTTTTTTTTTCTTTTTTGTTGCCATGGCAACCAGAGTTGTGGGTGGAATTTAATTCTTTGAACAATTTTGGTAGAGCTTCACCCAAGGAACATCCCTGCCAAGTTTCATCAAGATTGGCCCAGTGGTTTAGGAGAAGAAGATGTTTAAAGAAATTGTTGACGGACGACGGACGCCGGACATAGGGCGATCACAATAGCTCACCTTTAGCACGTTGTGCTAAGGTGAGCTAAAAATGCAATACCAAGGTTGTCTTTGTTGAAAACTTCTCACCAAAACAGAGTAGATTTAGATCAGACCAAACATTCTGCCTAGTGTGATCTTGATCTACACAGGCCGCTCAAGCAATTAGTTTTGAAAGGTGCTTGAAGAGATTAATGTTTCTCGGCTTTTTGGTGTTGTGCAAGCAGTTTTTCCCTTTTTTCGTAACGTTTTCAAAAGGCACCTGCAAATCAGTGAAATTGTCCCTCCATGAACAATATTACAAAAATTATAGGAACCAAACCTCATTGTTTCTTTCCTTTATTTATCGGTATTAAATCCATTTACATGTATATATAAAATTAGATCGAATGAATTAATTGTCGTATGCATTCCTTTTTATTTTGGTTGCATGGAATATTTTCTAAAGAAAAAAACAGGCAGACTTTTTTTCTGCTGACTACACAAATTATGTGACAAAGCTGCCCAGGTGTTTCTGAAACAACCATTACTAACCGCAAAAAGACACTATCAGCTAGTATAAAGTGGGCATGATATACGCTTATTGCATGGTCATTTTATGTCGATTGGAGGTCAGCATGTAACCCGGGAGAGTGTGTACAAAAACAGGTGCTTTACAACCCTCTCGCTCTGGATGATTTGCACATTACGTCATACCTATAATCCAAATTTTACTGCAAACATTTGTGTACACACGACAGGTGTGAAATCTTGTTGACAGATGGCTCTTTGATGATGGCAAGATGGCGGAGTTTAAAATGTTGGCGTACGGTGTAGATAGAGATCAGATTATAGAGAATGTGTGGTCTGATCTTGGTTATATACCATGCACTACTGAACTATGATTTTAGAAAGCTACTGCTTATAGGTCTAAGAAATTAAGAAATATTTAAAACACATGATTTTAAGATTGAAAACACGCTGGAACTTTAGACATATTACAGTTTTGACCCCCTCATCAGTGCTATAAATAGATCTTAATGTGTTGGATTTTACTCTTATTTTTTCGGGACACACACATTTGGACAACAAGGTAAAACCTATTATTTCGGCCACCCTTTTTTTTTTTCAAGATAATAATTTCCTAAAGATTCGGACACAAAAAAAAATAATTATTTTTTTCTGTCCGAGTACATTGGCGAATTACGGTAGCTAAATTTCCTGCCATTTTTTTCAACAAGCCTCCTCTTTCCAGGTCATTAAAACTCGAGATTGTGTGGTAAAGGGTCAATTCAAACCACAAACAAAAAATCTCTTTATTCCAAAAGAATATAGGCAAGTCTATCTGTCTGGAAGCAACGAAGTATATCAAAGGGTTCACAAAAAATAAATGAAGATATAAATTTGCAGAGATTAACTCTTTACCAAACGACAAAATTTTAGACTTGTCCAAATTGAAAGAATCTGCAGACGACAAATTAAATGTGGCTCAAATGGTGGAATTTGTCCTTGATAGAGTAGAAAGCATTGTGGGAAAAGGAGAAAATGCTGGTTACCAGCATTTTCTCCTTTTCCCGCAATGTTTTTAAAAGGCCTCTTTCCTATGGTCGTTAACACTGATTGTTTGGTAAAGGGTTAGAAAAAATTGTACAGGTAACACTTGGTATGGCGAATAGAGAAATCCTTCGTTTTGGGTATTTATGTCTGAATTCATTTATCATATGGTTTCCAAAAGTTTTATGAAATTATCAACAAAGAGTTTGTACTTTCGAAAAACCCAATGGAAAAATTTGATCCTAAGAAGTAGCGTGTACTTTCCTGCGAGGAAAAAATGGAAGAAATTAAGAAAACAAGAGGGCCATGATGGCCCTGTATCGCTCCACTGGCTTATAAATATAAACCATAAATACTAAACATTTCAATTCTGAGCCAAATGGTTTCAAAATGAAGACTTACAAAGTTTTCTCTGTAGAAGCCCATGTGAAAGTTGAGACCTGCAAGGCAAAGCCATTTTTGATCCCAGAGCTATAATTACTTGAACCCTGGTACAGGTCCACAAGATAAAGCCACATGCCAAAATAATACAAGTCTATGCTGTATGGTTATAAATAAGGTGATTTTCAAGTTTTGTCCATATGAAGCCTCAGTAAAACATAAGACCCCTGATGCAAGGCTAATTTCAAAAAAAAAAAAAAAAAAATCAAAACAGAAAGATTTCTTAAGTTGTCACTATGTAAGCCCATGTAAAACATGTGACCTCTACGGTGGGGCCAATTTTGACCCCAGGGCTAAAATTTTGGCCCGCTTGGTAGAGGTCCACTAGATATAGCAACATGCAAAATTTGGTAGCTCTAGGCCTAATGGCTAGGTACAGGAAGATTTTTAAAGTTTTCTCTATATAAGCCTATGTAAAACTTGTGACCCCTGGGGCAGAGCCAATTTTGACCCCAGGGCTATAATTTGAAGAAACTTGATAGAGGTCTACTACATAAAGCTACATGCCAAATTTGGTAGCCCTATGCCTTATGGTTTCAGACAAGAAGATTTTTAAAGATTTCCAATATTTTTCAGTTTTGTTGCCATGGCAACCAGAGTTTTTGAAGGAATCAAATTCTTTCAAGAAATTCTGAAGAGGACCATGGCAGGATCATTTCTGTGAAGTTTCGTGAAAATCGGATGGGTAGTTTCAGAGAAGAAGATGTTTGAAATAAAAGTTAACGCACGGACGGACGGACGGACAGACGCACGGACTGACGGACGGACGCATGCATGACGGACACCGGGCCATGACATAAGCCCGCTGGCCTTCGGCCAGTGGAGCTAAAAAGAAACATACAAACCTTTATGGCAATCTTCAAACTCAATTCTGAAATGCAAAGAAATCATATGCTGAAATAAGATTAAGAACACAATATCCTATCAATCAATCACAGTGCATGAAGCTCTGATTGACCATTTTTATGGTTATTGATATAATCCAAGAGCTAGACCTTTATCCTGCTAAATAAATGAAACGAAACTTTCAAGCTGATGGTAAAAACCCAAATTTTGCTATGTAGTTTTTTTTGGAAAGATATCTCTTTATCGGACAGTGTAGATCCAAGATCAGACTGCACGTTCTATGCAGTCTGATCTTGATCTACACTGTCTGCAAAAGGTCAGTGAGTTGCGCTTAGCAGCTAAAGAGTTAACAAACTCACTTCTAGTGTATGCAGTGGGTAAACCCATTTTGTTGCATCTGCTACAGTGATATTACACTGTCTTTTGTAAAAAAAGCATATGTTGTTCTTTGCATTTCTATTTCCTTAACTTATCTTAGCTAAATAGTCATGAATTTTAAGAACCTTGAGGTAGGAGGCTTTTGAAAACATCGTGAGAAAAGGAGAAAATATTGGTTACCAGGTGGTTACGAGCATTTCTGCCTTTTCCCAAGATATTTTCTACTTCTTTCCGACTTTTAACAACCCTGTGAAAGAAGCCTTTCGAAAAAAATTGTGGGAAAAGGACAAAATGCTGGTGACCAGCATTTTCTCCTTTTCCAACAATGTTTTCTACCCTTTCAGTCACATTTATTTTGCATCTGCTATTGCTTTCAATTTAAACCAGTCTAAAATTTTGTCATTTGGTAAAGAGTTAACTGACCTCTTTACTTCACACTAATTCATATATATTGATATAAGATTACAAAGACGTCTCTTCTACACAAATATAGATATTCAAGACTCTAACATCATTCTTGTGAATCCCTTTTGTGGACTCCTGCCTCGTTCTTAAAAATCCATATTCAGAGTCCAACACGGAATCAGGTATTTTGTACTCGGGTGTTAGTAAAGAATCATATTCATTTGCTATTAAAATGTAGGTGTGAAATGATAGGCATTACCTTGCAAATGGCTGAACAGTTGACTGATAAAAAGGCTTTTGGCTGTATAATATGAAATGTTACATCATCTTTATTTTCAGAAACACAGAATACCTTCCTCAAGCATGTGCTCATAAAAATCCCTAGCTGCACATAATCTTAATCCTATACCACACAATGACGCCTTTTAACGACCCTGGGAAAGAAGCCTTTCAAAAACATGGGAAAAGGAGAAAATGCTGGTAACCAGATTTTTCTCCTTTTCCCACAATGTTTTCTACTTTATCAAAGAAAATTGCACCATATGAGCCACACATTGAAATTGTCGTTTGCCAATGCTTTCAACTTGGACATGGATATAATTTTGTCACCAGGTAAAGGGTTAATGTTCATGGAAACTCTTAAGTTTTCTACACACTGACCACATACTGCTCAGAAGACCTATCTGTATTACCCGCAAGTCAAGTTATACCTTCTTAATGATATCTTGACAGGTCCAAACCCTGACCAAAAACCTCAATTTCTTGATATTTATAAATCACATTTTAACACGATTTTTCTCCCTGAAGGATTTGTCATAATTTTTCATGAGTTAACCCTTTACCACACAATCCCGAGTTCTAACGACCCCAAGGAAATGGACTTTTGAAAACATTGTGGGAAAAGGAGAAAATGCTGGTAACTAGCATTTTCTCCTTTTCCCATAATGTTTTCTACCCTTTCAAAGAAAAATTTCTTAATTTGTGCAACTTTTAGTTTGTCTGAAACTGCTTTCAATTATGTAAAACTCTGTCGTTTGGTAAAGAGTTAAAGTAGAATTTCAATGTTTTGTCCCCAATAAAGTAACGGCAGTCATCTTGATTACCTGACCTGGCCCATTGGCAACTTTATGTAAAAGGATCCGACTGTATATGAGTAAAAGTCTTTGTAAGAAATTGTAGACGGACTAATAAATGACGACCACTACAATATTCAATTACAGAAGCTCACCTGAGTTATACTGTGGTCAACAGGGAGAGCTAACAAACAGAAAACAGTCAGATAATTAGAATCACAGGTTAAAATCAAAACTTACAAGTCCAGCTTCTTTCTTTTTACCCATATAATAAATGTGGAAAACAAGATCATCATTAACCCTAAACAAGACTCTAGCACAAGAAATTCAAAGCTGTTGTTTACTCCGTCTGCAATAATAATAACAAAATCAAATAAGCCATGCTCCGTGAAAAAGGGTTTAACTCTTTCCAAAACAGCAAACTTTTTAGACTCTTTCAAATTCCAAACATCTGCAGACGACAAATTCAACATTGGTACAAAATGAGCCACAGCACTCTAATATGACAGAAAACATTGTGGGAAAAGGAGAAAATGCTGGTTACCAGCATTTTCTCCTTTTCCCACAATGTTTTCAAAGGCCTTCTTTCCACAGGTCATGAAAGCCTAGATTGTTCGGTAAAGGGTTAATGTATCTCTGTGATGAATTATACCAACCAATCCATCACATCATCATAGATCCATAAAATCCATTTTGTCTGACAACCGAATGAATCATGAGGTAGAATGGTCCTTGGACATGCGGAAAATTTACTGAAAGCAAAATGTTTCGACCCCAGTCAGCATGTGTACACTGTCCAAGCTGACCTAGGTTGATACTTTTTGCAATTGCATTAAGTCCCAATTCACAGAGCATGATTAAAATACATCACTAAAACTAAGATTGTTCATATCGACTGCTCAGGGCAATACTATTGTAAGTCATTTTTGACAAGTTTTCAGGAGAGACAAACAAGAGGGCCATGATGGCCCTGTATCGCTCCACTGGCTTATAAATATAAACCATAAAGAGAAGTCTTCACTATATAAGCCCTCATAAAACTTTGACCCCAGGGCTACAGTCGGACTAAATGCAGAATATGTGTATTAGAAGAATAACATGCCAAATTTGGGAGTTCTTGGCCTTATGGCTAGTAACATAACAGTTTCTGAAGTTTTCACTTCATAAACCAATGTAAAACTTGTGACCCCTGGTGCAGGGCCAAACTTGACCCTAGGGCTGTAACTTGGACCCTCTTTGTAGTTGTCCACTAGACAATGCTATAATTATGCAAAATTTGGTAGCCCTAAGCCTTATGGCTATGTACACCAAGATTTAAAAGTTTTCCCTATGTAAGCCTATGTAAATCTTGTGAACCTGCCCCCCCCCCCCCCAGCATGAGGCCAAATTGACCCCAGGACTGTAATTTGGGCTTTTGGTAGACCCCCACTAGATCAAGCTAAATGCAAAATTTGGTAGCTCTAGGCCTTATGGCTAGGTACAGGAAGATTTTTAAAGTTTTCTCTATATAAGCCTATGTAAAACTTGTGACCCCTGGGGCAGAGCCAATTTTGACCCCAGGGCTATAATTTGAAGAAACCTGATAGAGGTCTACTACATAAAGCTATATGCCAAGTTTGGTAGCCCTATGCCTTATGGTTTCAGACAAGAAGATTTTTAAAGATTTCCAATATTTTTCAGTTTTGTTGCCATGGCAACCAGAGTTTTTGAAGGAATCAAATTCTTTCAAGAAATTCTGAAGAGGACCATGGCAGGATCATTTCTGTGAAGTTTCATGAAAATTGGATGGGTAGTTTCAGAGAAGAAGATGTTTGAAATAAAAGTTAATGTACGGACGGACGCACGCACGCACGGACGCACGACAGACACCGGGCCATGACATAAGCCTTCGGCCAGTGGAGCTAAAAACTATCTCAGTTTTGACTGAACATATGAATTGATTTAGATTTTTGGTATAACATATTTCATAACATGTTACTATAGAGTGTGGGTCAATTTTTTTCTTTATCTGTCAAATAAGTGATTTATCCAAAGTTTTAGACTTACAATAGTATTGCCATCTAAATCGACCAATGTCATACCTAACTTTTTTGAGCAATACTATTGTAAGTTGACTTACAATAGTATTGCAGTTAAAAATAAGAAGATACCTACTGCAATACTGTTGTAGATTTTTTTTTGGCATAAATCCAGAGTTTCATTTGATATGATATACCCAATGTAATTTAGTGGAATGGCAGATACTGTCATAGCCAGCTTTATTACCTGATTATTTCAGCTTTTACTCTGTGCACTTCCAACAAATCTAAGAGCAACCTCATCAAACTCCTTTTTATATTATTTTTGTGGCCTAGACAAGTCCATGACCTTTACTGAGAAACTTAGTCCAAACTTCATCATAAATACAGGAAAATGAGCTGAGCATACATTCATCATTACTGTTTGTCATAATATGCAAAATTATGCCTGACAATGTTTTTATGAAAATCGGACAAAAAAATCTTAAAATTAGATTTTTATCCTAAACAGAATTCTGCCAGATTGTTGAAGGTTTCTGTTAAATCCAACAAGGTTATATGGCATTGTGGAGGCATCAGCTTTCCTTACTGGTGATACACCTAGATCTTTTTGCAGAAACTATCTCTTAGTCTTAGGTTGAATGTTGTGGACCTTGGTCAGTCCAGGCTATTGTCTGCAGCATTTGGTCTGCTTCTATAGTGTCTAGCATTGTCCAGTATTCATAGGCAGCCAACAATAAAGGATTAAACAAACATGAAAAAAACCAGTATTCGTAACTGAACCTACTCTAATAGGGATACAGGGAGACAAAGTCATTATGAACATTACACAATATTATAAGGGAGGAGCTTAGGCTTGTCAAAACAGCATATCTGGCTCCAGAAATGATCGGCATACATGTATGTGGCTATAGAAATAGCATCATCCCATCTTTATGCCATTTCCTAGGTGATCCCAGCTTGAATTACTTTTATCTGCACTACACCTTTCAATCTTTCAGTCGAGTGCCAAATGAAAGAAAAGCCCATTTTCAGTTATTAAGAAAATCCTAGATGTTACAATTTATAAGCAGTTTTTTGTCTAAGCAACTCTTAAATGACAAATAAGTTCTTTGACTGTCTCCACTGATTCAAAAGTTTTTCAAAATCATGACAGACATATAGACAGACAGAAAAAAATGCCCTAGCGAAGGAAGAATGTGCCACATCAGTTTTGATACATTTCAAAATTGTTTAGTTATGCTGAACAGACACTGTCTACAGGTACTTTTTCTACAGTGACTGCCTTGATTGGATCAAATTCACATAAATCCTTTGTCTGGGATAATCTGCTGGATTGGTTAAATTATGTGTAGCCCCTTCCCCTCTCCCTTTTAATGGTATTGCATTTAGATTATCACCACTTTTGATACCTAGCTGACCCATTTTTCTCCATCCTGCTTACATCACCTCAACTACATCTACAACAGTCACACCATTAACTGTATTAAATTTACATGTTTGTCTCCACCAGTTTTGTCACCTATATTTTCACCCCTAACTATCAATTTTGCAATACAATGGTTCTCTTCATCCTTTTTGTCATCTATATCTACCCTAACACAATCAACTTTACAATCTTCAAAGGTTCTCTTCATTGTTTCTGTTGTCTATATCTGCTCTAACCCCATCAATTATACAAGCTGCAACCTAGGGTCTCTGCATTCTGTCTTCCATCCATATCTACTCTAACACTATCAACTTTACAATCTCAATATGTTCTGTTCATCTGTTCTGTATTCTGTAATCTATATTACAGGCTGTATGACCCTTACAATACCAACTTCACAATCTCTAAGGGTTCTGCTGATCATTTTTGTCATCTGTATCTTTTTGGACACTTTCAGCTTTACCAGAGGTTGACCTTTCTGTCATCATTATTAAGATCTCTAACACTTCATCTTTACAATGTCCAACCCAGCCTGGTACCAATGACATCGTCACTACTTTTGTTTTGAAATCACTGACAGCACATCTCTTCCTAGTGACTCTCTCTCACATGTTTCTTGAATTCAACTGAACACTTCAGAACTTCAGAGCAAAGGAAAGATAAAGTTTCTTCCTTGTTTTCGTCAAATCACTATGTCACAAATCAGTGTAATGATCCACTGAACTATCTACGGCATTGGGACCATCTTTACTTTCCATATTTTCCACTCGGCACCATCATCTTTCCTATCTTTAATCTTACAATACGTGTCTGCACGTCTTGATAGAGACTCAGTTTCATTTGATTCCAAATATCAAGCGGTGTTATTCAAACCATTTAAATCTATTTCAATTATATATCCTCAATTTTTCTCAGTGCTTTTAGAACTAGTGTTTGAATCTAAATTGGATATGATGATCACTGAACACAAACTATATATGAATTGTTTGACTGAATTCTAAATATGTGACCTTGAGTCGCTTGACTGCATGAACTTTTTAGACAGGGACCAAAGACTTATGGACTGTGATGATGAAAAAAGAGGACAGTTATTTACCTGAGCTGAAAAATGTATTACTTCATGAGTTGCTCAACTTGCAGTAAAATTCTCTTTGAACTTCATCTACTGGCTTGAGCAATGGTCAAAATGTTAACACATTACTCAAGTCCTTGTACTGACTCAAAAAATATCATAAATGTGTGTAAGGTCAGTGTGCAAATATAACAGCTAGATCTGTTACATTCTGTGATAACTTTTTGTATAAAAAAAATAACTTTCAAAACAAATGTTATGTTTTCCAAGGTTTGTGGCACAGGCATTTGTTTTCTGACTAACTTTGCCATCTATATAATGTAATATACATGTATAAGACTTATATTACATTATATAGATGGCAAGGTGAGTAAGAAAACGAAAGCCTATGGTTTGCAGATCCCGTAATGTTGGACTTGAATCAGAGCTAATCAGTATACATTTTGATATTCCCCATGATTCTTTCTATCCTTGATGATAACCTTAGTATAAGAACAGACTACATGTATCAAAAACTATCTTCAATGCACTATAAAACTTCGAGTCCATTAACTCCGTTATTGATACTCCATTCAATTTTTCAGCAGCTGACATCATTTGAAATTCTGTAGACAAAGGACTGTGAAGAAATTGCTTGTAACTCTAAAATTGCCCACATTGTTTTCTGTCAAGTAAGAAAGTTAGGTGAATGCCTGTTTTCAGTGGAGATAGTTGTATGTTAGGACATTGCAGTAGTTTGCTAACTTAAGACAATGATTTTGAGAGATTGCTTTTACAAAACATTGAGAGAAAAAGCTGCTAACCAGCATTTTTTTGCCTTTTCAACAGAGATTCTACCCTTTCAAAAACAACCCCTCTCTTTGCAGACATATTTAATTTGTCATCTGAAATGTTTTCAATTTTGACAAGTCTAGAATTTATTTTCTGTTAAAGAGCTAAAAGAATCCTTTTTCATCTATCACTTAACATATATACCATTTTGTGGCCATCACATGGTATCATACCATTTATGTTCAATACCACAGACATACGCTATAAAGGCTTGCTGTAAGTGTAAAGATCATACTGGAAACTAATTGAAATCTATGTAGATCTACTGAAATGGCCGAAGATTCTTAAGTATTTACCAAACAACAAAATTTTAGAACCATCCAAATTGAAAGCATTTGCAGAAGTACAAATTAAATGTGACTCAAAACTTAGAATATGTTTTTGGAAGGGTAAAAAATATTGTGGGAAAAGGGGGGCAATGCTGGTTACCAGCATTTTCTCCTTTTTCCACAATGTTTTCAAAAGGTTTCTTTCTCGGGGTTGTTAAAAGTTGGGATTGTGTTGTAAAGGCTTAAATATAATTAGTGTTGAAAAAGTTGAAGGACTCCACTTATAATGCTAGAACAGACTTTAAAGGCTTTTTAACAGAAAAAAGGTAACCTAAGGTACATTGAAAAAAGAGCATCCTGACATAAGATAATGGTTTACTTTAAATTTTGATAATTCAGTCTTCTCATGAAAATTAATGTAGCAATGTAACTGCTAAATATGATGTCAAGGGAATGATGTTAGGAAATAAGAACAAAATATATACATAAAAATCAATACTTAGAGTTTTTTAAAGGAATATTCCAGCTTTTACAATAGTATTGCGGTAAGAACATGCAATACTTATCATATATTTTTGTAGTATACTTACAATAGTATTGCTGGAAAATATTACTTCAGTTTGAGATACAATAGTATGGAATTTTGTAATAACTTTTTTTCTAGATGGGTTTGAGCTACCAAATTTTGCCAGCATGTGTGCTGTTAAAAAACATGTCTAATTATGCAAAAAACCCATTTTCTCAAAAAAGTGACTTACAACAGTATTGCGCTCAGCAGTCGATATAGTGTAAACAGTTGATTCACCTGTGAAAATGGGTAATCGAAAAATGAATTCAAATTTCCATATAAGTTTTACCCTACCAAACCTACCAAACAATGCTGAGCTTAACCCTTTACCACACAATCCCGACTTTTAACGACCTTGAAGAATAAACTTTTTGAAACCTTTTGAAAACACTGTGGGAAAAGGAGAAAATGCTGGTAACCAACATTTTCTCCTTTTCCCACAATGCTTTCTACCCTTCCCAAAACAAATTTCTATTATCCATCCATGTTTGATTTGTCATCTGAAAAAGCTTTCAATTTGGGCCAGTCTAAAATTTTGTTGTCAGGTAAAGAGTTTAACAAGCCTGGGGAAGAAGACTTTTCCAGATATTGTGGGAAAAGGAGAAAATGCTGGTTACCAACACTTTTTTCTTTTCCTACAATATTTTATAACATTTAAAATACAAAGTCTATGTTCTGTGTAACATCTAATTTGTTGTTTGCAAATGCTTTCAATTGGATAAATTTTAAGTTTTAAGTCTAGTAAAGAGTTAAGAAAGACTGCACATTTTTTATAGGAGATATAACATTCATAAACAAGTTATATCACTGAAATGATATCCCCTGCCCAAAAAGACCATTTTGATAGAAACATATGAGATACTGTGTTTTGCATGTACACGTGGCCTTTTCGTTTTTGGTCCATAATGAAACCAGAGGCCCTTGAGGGCCTGAACTGCTCTACAAGCAGTGATTTTGCTTTTTTTCTGACATACCGTACATTATGAATTCATTATGCAAAAAGGAAAAAAGACAAACACACTAACAAATCAGGGAGGGGGAAATGTTGTTGCAACTGGGTTGAACTCACTAAGACACTATAAGCAGGCATGGTGAAAAAAACTGAAGTACAATTCTCAAAGCCAACTGTCTGGAATCCAACAAAATTTGATAGGGTTTCAGTACACATTATATCAACCTATTACTACACAATCCCGACTTTTAAAGAACCTGGGAAAGAAGCCTTTTGAAAACATTGTGGGAAAAGGAGAAAATGCTGGTAACCAGTATTTTCTCCTTTTCCCTTAATGTTTTCTACCCTTCTCAAAACAAATTTCAATTTTGGAGTCAAATTCATTTTGTCATCTACAAATGCTTTCAATTTAGACAAGTCTTAAATTTTGTCGTTTGGTAAAGAGTTAAACAACCCTGCAAGTTTCCAAGAAATAGGACTGATAATGTGGACTGTGTTGAGTAAACAATACTAAGTCATCAAATCACTGCTTTTCCTAAACTGACTGCTAGATTTTCTTCAGTTTTAATAGGGTTCAATCCCTTGATGATACGATTCAAATAATCTTTGCAAGTTTCAAAACAATTGGATCAAAAATGTGGACTTAATTGCATAAATAAGGGTGTAAATGTTCAACTTTAAATGGCTACTTTCCTGATATTGACCAACAATTTTTTTTCGAATTCAATAGGGTCCAAGGTATATGTTGATACAAAGCAACTGTGCAAGCATCATGAAGATCTGATTACCAATGCGGACTTTATCGTGTGAACAAGAAATGGAAATTTTCAACTTTAAATGGCAACTTTTCCCATGATGATTGTCAATTTTTTTTTTCAAAATCAATAGAGTCCAAGCTATTGATGACACAAAGCAACTGTGCAAGTTTCATGAAAATTCCACCACAAATGCTGACGTTATCGTGTAAACAAGACATGGAAATTTTGAATTTAAAAATGGCTACTTTTCCCATACTTATTGTCAAATTTCTTTCAAAATCAATTATAAGGTTTAAGCTAATGATGGTACAAAGCAACTGTGCAAACTTTATGAAGATTTGATTACAAATGCCGACTTTTATCGCGTAAATAATAAATGGAAAATTTCAACTTCAAATGGTTACTTTTCCAATACTAATGGTCTTATTTTTTCAAAATCAACAGGGTTCAAGCTATTGATGGGATAAACAAACTGCAGGTTTCATGAAAATCAAACCACAAATGCAGATTTTATCGCGTAAACAAAAAAAAGACTACTGGACAGACGGACAGACAGAGGGTCAGACAAACGGATAACGGAAACCACATCATGACACAAGCTCTGCTGGCTTTCAGCCAGTAGAGCTAATTATATATTAAGCCCCCTTTTTCCATGAAAAGGCATTTCATTGAATAAAAGAAATGATTGTCTGTGGCTTCTGATATATAATAAAAAGATGAAGTTTCATAACATTTTGTACAGTAGTTAAAGAGATATTGGTCCATAATGGAAATATACATTAAGCCCCATTTTACATTGACATGAAATTCAATTAAAAAAGAAAAAAAAAGTATCGGCAGACTATCACAAGGAACACATGTATGAAGTTTCATCAGTTTTTGTAGAGGATTTTAGAAGGTATCTCTCCGGAAACTAGTAACTAGCATTTTCTCCTTTCCTGGAAATGTTTTCTACCCTTTCAAAGGCAAATCACATCATTTGAATAAAATAAAATCTGTTGTCAGCAAATGTTTTTAATTTCAACAAATATAAAATTGCGTCATTTAGAAAGAGATAATTAAATACTGGAGAGCAAAGTACATGTATATGAAAAGAGTACACAAATTACTATAACAAGATGACTGTTTATTTCATCCTTTTTGGTAGTTTACCGGAAAATAGTGGTGGATTATGGTTTGATCATTTCACCATTTTGACCAGTGAAATACCCAACTAATAAACTCACTGGTACGGAAATACCTAGAGCTCCCCTGTGCTTTGCAAGTCCCTACAAAAAAGGGTTTAGAAGCTTGAAATAAATAGAATCTTTGTTTTTCAGTGGAAGATCAAAATTTATTTCATCTTGTGAACATAAGTTAATATTTTCACTTGTGGCTGTGCCACTTGTGAAAATATTACCGGTGATGTTCACTTGATAAAATAAATTTCGATCTTTCACAGGAAAAAACAAATATCCTCTATTTATATACAGATGCTGACAGCTATTAGAAAACAAGTACTTGCTTCAGCGAACACACATTTACATGTACTCTTCTTGAATCAGTGTTTTAGTTAAAATTTGGACAAAAGTATTAATTTTTCTCTCTAGTCACCTATATTGTTATTGGGCTAAAACTATGATTACCTTGTGCACTTTTCCCCATTTTTGCGGTCGATGAATTCGGTTCACCTAACTTCTTCCCCTTACTCCCCATATCTTCTGTCATTGGCAGAGGGGCAGGCAGAATTTTGCCATTATCAACTTCATTAATTTCAATAGCTGTGAAAAATAAATCACAATAAATCAATGAGAAAAACAAGAGCAAACACCAAAACAACAGGGTAAATTAATTGAATGATTGGTGTTTT
The DNA here is from genome assembly GCA_945859785.2 of Tridacna gigas. NCBI lineage: Eukaryota > Metazoa > Mollusca > Bivalvia > Cardiida > Cardiidae > Tridacna > Tridacna gigas. The sequence goes on along the minus strand of OX244031.2, from coordinate 6,527,470 downwards.
ACGCCCCTTTCAACATTACTTTAGTCATATCAGGGCAACAGTTCACATATTCATGTATGTCCTGGGTTTCACCAAGACTAGGCTAGGGCTCTGAAGTGTCTTGCCCAAGGACACTCTTACGAAAAACCCAGGGGATCCAGTAAGGCTCAAACCTGGGGCCTCCAGGTCACAAGTCCTACACTTCACCACTGAGCCCTGCAGGACCCCTGGGTAGATTAACTGACAGGGAAATAACTCACCTGTAGCTTTAACAAAAAAAATTATGAAGTTTCTTAGGGCTCTGCACACTGGAGTAAGTTTGAAGTGCTTTGGCAGACAGTATAGATCAAGCTAAGACTGCATAGGACACGCATTCTAATCTTGGATCAACAGTTTCAGCTATTTTACAAGATCTAGAGAAAATAGCTGTTTCATTTAGTGCTTCTGGACTTCCAGCTGACAGAAAATGTCCTTTTAAACCTTAGTGGGCCAAATATACTCAACAGGCATTTTAGAATAGACTGAAAAAGTTTCAAATTCAAGATTGCTTTCATACAGAGAGTCTCATTATAGCGGACAGTGTTGATCAAAGATCAGGTGGCATGTTTTGTACAGTCTGATCTTGATCTATACTGACCCAAAAAACAATTCTAGTTGTGAAAGGCACTTTAACCCTTGACCACACAATCCTGACTTTTAACGACCTTAAAGAAGGAGGCTTTTAAAAATATTTTGGGGCAAGAAGAAAATGCTGGTAACCAGCATTTTCTCCATTTCCCAAAATGTTTTCTACCCTTTCAGAAACAAATCTCATTATTTGAAAATTGTTTAGTTTCTCCCCTACAAATGCTTTCATTATAGACAAGTAAAAACTTCTGTTGTGCGGTAAAGGGCTCATTATCATTGTGGTACATAACAGATAGGTTGAGTACCAACATTGTCTCTCTATGAATCCTCAAAATGGAAGTTGTGTCCTTTACTCATTACCAGACAGCAGAAATCTATACCAGTACAAATTGAAGCACTAACAGAAAACAAATGAGCCATGCTCTGGCAAAAGGGGGCTTAATGCATCTGCAATGCATCATACCATGCAAGTCATCACGTAATTTTGGATCTGTTATATCTATTTTCTCTAACAAATGACTGAATCCTGGGGTTAAGTTGTCCTTAGACATGCAGAAAATTGACCGGAAGCAAAAGGTTTCGGCCAAGGTCAGTCTGCTCTATGCCCCATTTGTCTTAGAATACACAGAAAACACTGCAAGAAAGGAAAATGCTTATAAACAAATTTTTCTTTTTTTCCCAGAATGCTTTCTATGTTTTCAAAAGCCTTCTTTGTCAGGGTTGTAAGCACCTTGTGGTTATTTGTTAAGGGTTAACTTCATTCAACTCTTACCCCACTAATTACACCTTGAATTTCATTTACTGATGATGTAGATCAAGATCAGACTGTTAAAAAAAAAAAAAAAAACAAGAGGACCATGATAGTCCTAAATCGCTCACCTGAAATGCAACTCAGCTGTCATTGTTATGGCCACTTGCCTCTTGTTTTTTGCTCTGCATATAAGCCATCGTTCACAGATATGGCCTTCATATTCAGTCTTAATATTGTGATTATACCTTTTTTATGAGTAGGTCCAAAAATAAATTAGATATGCAATGACCTTTTGATAGACAGGCAAATGAGAAGTTGACAACAATTAGACAATAATTGCAGAAGGCAGTTAAAAGACTCAGTGTTTCCCAATAGTGGCATATACCTGGTACGGGTTGACATCTGCGACAGCCCAAAATAGGGTTCCACTTATAATGATACTCAAGGGACCGAAGAAATCATATCGTTTTATCTGAATATCGTTTTAACTGATGTATATTCTTATAAAAAGAGACCCTGTTGGGACCAAGGGATTAACGTCATTATAAGCAATATATCGTATTAAGCAATATAGTAATAAGCAAAGTTTACTGTAATTGTTGCAGAGATGCTCAAGAAATTAATTAATATTTTAGCAGATCAGTATTGAGTTGACTCTTTTCAAGATATAATGGTGATCAACCTCTTTCCCACAACCACTTGCAAGAAGACTCAACACCATAATGCTACATGCTAAATATGAAAGCTCTAGCCCTTACCGTTTGGGACAAGAAGATTTTTAAAGATTTCCTTCTTTATCTCTATGTGAAATCCGAGAACCCACAACATAGGGCCAATTTCAACACTAGGGCCATAATTTGAAGTATTTTGGTAGAGGGCCACTAGATGATGCTACATGCCAAATATGAAAGCTCTAGCCCTTACGGTTTGGGACAAGAAGATTTTTAAAGATTTCCTTCTTTATCTCTATGTGAAACTAGTGAACTAGTTTATGATCCCAGGAGACCCAAATCCAATCTCATCTAAGATTTTATCAAGACAAACATTCTGACCAAATTTCAGGTCATTTGAGCAATGAATGTGGCCTCTAGAGTGCCCACAAGGTATTTCTTTAATTTGACCTACTGACCTAGTTTATGACCCCAGGTGACCCAATTTCAAACTGACTGAACATATTGTGCTCAGGTGGGCTAACAAACTTAGAACAGGTTCACTACATACCAAATAACAAAGCTCTATGCCTTCAAGGTTTAGAAAAGAAGAATTTTAAAGTTTTCCTTCTTTGTTCCTATGTTAGAACTTGTGACCCCCGGGGCAGGGCCAGTTTTGACACCAGGGGCAACGTATGAACAAACCTGGTAGAGGTCCACTAGGAGATGCTACATACCAAATATCAAAGCTCTATGCCTTCCAGTTTCAGAGAAGAAGAATTTTAAAGTATTCCGTCTTTGTTCCTATGTTAGAACTTGTGACCCCCGGGGCGGGGCCAGTTTTGACCCAAGGGGGATCATATGAACAAAGTTGGCAGAGGTCCACTAGGAGATGCTAGATGCCAAATATCAAAACTCCACGCCTTCCAGTTTCAGAGAAGAAGAATTTTAAAGTTAAAGTGAAATCTGAGAACCCACAACATAGGGCCAATTTTTAACACCAGGGCCATAATTTGAAGTATTTTGGTAGAGGGCCACTAGATGATGCTACATGCCATATATGAAAGCTCTAGCCCTTACGGTTTGGGACAAGAAGATTTTTAAACATTTCCTTCTTCATCTCTATGTGAAATCCGAGAACCCACAACATAGGGCCAATTTCCACACTAGGGCAATAATTTGAAGTATTTTGGTAGAAGGCCACTAGATGATGCTACATGCCATATATGAAAGCTCTAGCCCTTACAGTTTGGGCCAAGAAGATTTTTAAAGGTTTTTCTTTCGGTTGCCATGGCAACCAGAGTTCTTCATGGAATTCAATTCTTTAAAGTATTTTGAAAGAGCATGACCTAAGGATCATTTCTGTGAAGTTTGATTGAAATCTGATTGTTAGTTTAGGAGGAGAAGATTTTTTTTGTAATTGTGAACGGACGGACGGACGGGCAACGGACATTGACCGATCACAATAGCTCACCTCGAGCACTTCGTGCCCAGGTGACCTAAAAAAAAAGTGAAATCAGATCTCGGATCTACAAAATCTAATAGTCTCTAGGATATTTTGACATAACAAGTTTTTGGAAAATGCAATGTTTTATTTTTTTCTTCTCCTTCACTGAAATGGCCAAAAAAAATAGTGATTTTTATCTGATTTATTTAGAAACCTCTAGACTACAAAGTTAAACCTTTTACCACAAAATCCTGAGTTTTAATGACCCCAAGGAAAGAAGGTCTTTGAAAACATTGTGGGAAAAGGAGAACATGCTGTTATCCTACATGTTCTCCTTTTTCCACAATGCTTCTTAGACCCTTTCAAGATCAAATCACCCCATTTCAGCCATAGTTTGTCTTTTGAAAATTCTTTCCATTTGGACTTGTCCAAATTGTTGTTGTTGGGTTAAAGGTTAACCAGCTTTTGAAAAGTACCTGTATGCTCTTTCCACAAGCATTTCTCTAACAATAACCCTTTACCACATAATTCCGAGTTTTATAAACCCTGAAATGCAGGTAACCAGCATTTTCTCCTTTTTCCCACAATTGTTTTCTACCCTATCCAAAACAAATTTCAATTTTTCCAGTCATATTTTTACTTTGTCTTCTGCAAATGCTTTCAATTTGGACTAGTCTAGAATTTTGTTGTTGAGCAAAGAATTAGAGTTACCTGTATAACTTCTGTTTCCCTTGTACACAATATCCAGGACCTTTTGATAGTCCTCAGAGTATCTCACCAAACTGGCCATGGCTTTGTCAATTGATTTCTGCATCCTGCACCAATACACTTGGTGTTGTTTTATTTCACCAAATAGGCCTCCACATTCCGTTAATGGTTCTGAAAAGGCATGCTTTACACATGCTTCATGTTGGTTTGTTCCTTGAGTAAATTTGGGCCATAACAGTAAAATGAAAAGCAGGAAGAACCTGAAAACAGATGGAAAAGAATAATACATGTAAACATTTTCTTAAAAAAGAAAAGTTCAGAACTACGTACAGCTGAAATAGAAACTACCCAAACTGGAGTGCGGTAAAGATCCTTGGTTTTTTTTTTGAGGATTAAAAGACCAATACACTAACCACTGAGGTAAAGAGAGTTCTCCCAAACATAGTCGCTAGGTACTGATTTAATACAGGAAGAAGAGACGATGTATGAAAAGAGTGATCTCTTGTAACACCCCCTCTTACCAGTCTTATAAGGCACTTAAGTCTATTTCTTAGACCACAAATGACTCCATGAGCCAATCCTGGACTAGCCCCACGTCTTACAAATATCAAAGTTCACACCAAAGCATAGCTGAAATACAAACTGCCCTGGCTGGGATTGAAATCTGTGCGGTAAATATCCTGTTATTTTGAGGATTAATCACAAATACACTAACAACTGAGCCAAAGAGAATTCTCCCCAAGCAGTGGCTAGGTATTGATTTCATATGGGAAGAAGCAATGCTGTAAGGAAGGAGTGATCTCCCATAACAACCTTAATTGCAAGAATAATTTTTAGCAATCATCAGTGTTCCCACTCACATCTTTTTTTGGGAGTGCATGCACTTCCTGGGGTACAAATTTGGGAGTGCAAGAGAAATTCTAGGAGTGCACTTAATAATGACAATTTTAGAGCTTTATGGAGGAAAGTAAGGCTCTGCTGTATTCAAAATTTGTTTTGGGGAGTCTCACTCTGCTCTTAAAAACAAAATGGGTAATTTAAAAAAGAAGATGCTTGTTATGTTTCTTCAATCACAGGACCAGTTACAAAGCAAGGTTCAAATTTAACGGTCGCAAACTCGCAAAATGCGAGCTGAAATGAAAGAATGCAAGTGCCAAATTTTAACAGTCGAAATAATTTGCGAGTGCACCGGAAAATGGGCAAACCTACCGCTTAAAAATCTGAATTAATCCATAAATGCAGTCGTTTTTCGTGTAAACTGAATTACCATATGCGGTGTAGAACTATCCTTTGAAAGTATCACCGACCACGTGACCGTTATTCGTAGAGACGCTTGTTGTGATATTGTAAATACATGTAACATGTATTTAAAGCGCGTAGACGATTCTGACGTTATCCATACGTCTGCATTGCCTCGCTGAGAGTATGGAGCGGAAAATATCCAGTTTTTTCGGCAGAAGGCCGGATTCCGTGACATCGCCAGAATGCACAGAAACCAAAACGACGAAGCTTGATAAAACTGTTGCTGCAGCAGACAGTGGAACAGCGAGCGGTAGTGGAAAAAAAATCGTCACTGCCGACGGCATCTGTCAAAACTGTCAAAAAATGGGAGGCAGATCTGAACATTGAATTAATATACGAAACCTCCGAGAACGATAGAAACGTAGTTGTCAAAATGTGGTGTGCTGTGTGCAAAGATCATTCCAGGGATAAATCTTCAAATGTAAGCTTTATTGTATAAATCTTACCAAAGTACTATAAGAACTGAGTGATTGATTGTTGATTGTATTGGAGTTTAACGCCTTTTTAACAGCTAAGTTCATATCATGGCAGTCAGTGTATCTTGTTAATCTTCTCCTCTGAAACTGCTAATCAGATTTCAATAAAACTTCACAGAAATGATCCCTAGGTGATGCACTTTCAGAATACTTTAAAGATTTGAATTCCATGAACTCTGGTTTCCATGGCAACCATAAGAAAAAAACTGTGATTAGAGTAGAAAACATTGTGGGAAAAGGAGAAACTGTTTGTTCTGGGCAATTTCTTCTTTTCCCACAATGACATTTTCAAAAGACTTCTTCTTAGTGTTATTTATTTTTAAGCAAACTTCTTTTTTTTTCAGTTTGTAACTGGAAGTTCATATATTAAGAAGGAGAGTGTGGTGGCCCACAAGAAGTCTGATACTCACCAGAAAGCTTTGGATGCAAAGGCTGCGGCTAAGAAAATAGCTCAACAACAACCAACTGAAATTGAGTCCTCATTCAGAAAAATGGAGAGCAATGAGATGGTGAAAATGCAGTATCTGTTCAACACCGCTTATTTTATTGCCAGACAGGAGAAACCATTTACTGACTTTAAACCTTTGATTCAATTGCAGCAAAAAAATTCAGTTAACCTTGGGGAAACATATTGTAATGATGTGGCATGTAAAACTTTTATTTCTGAAATAGCAGGTTTTTATTTTGACGAGATAAAGGCAGATTTAGAGCATGCAGAATATTTCAGTATTTTCAGTGACGGAACAACTGACAGAACAGAAAGTGAAAAGGAATGCATCATGATAAAATACATTGAAAATTTTTATCCAGTTATAAAGTATTTTAAGTTAGAAGAACCTGCAAATACAAAAGCTGAAGGAATTTTGGAATGTGTTGAAAAAGCATTTTCAGACTTTGGATTGGTTGACTTCCATGAAAGGCTTGTAGGGTACTGCTCTGATGGAGCTAGTGTGATGATGGGTTCAAAAAAGGGGGTAATAAAACTGCTTAAAGATAACAAAAATGCACCATGGGTTCTTTCTGTCTGGTGCTTAGCTCACCGTTTGGAGTTAGCAGTCAAGGACTGTTTTAAGAATACGTACATTAATGAGGTAATAGATGTGTTGAGATTTATCTATGAATTTTATAAAGGTTCATCTAAACGCAATAAGGAAGCTCAGGAAATTTCAGATATCATGCATGAAGAGTTCTTAAAACCAGAAAAGGTCAACGGCACCCGTTGGGTTGATCACAAACTTCGAGCTACATCTAAGTTACTAAGAAACTGGAAAGTTATACTTGCACATATGCAGAATTATGCAGAAGATTTGTCTAACAGACATTGATCATGCAAAAGCCAAGGGAATAATTACAAAGCTCCTTCAGTACAAACTTGTGTGGTTTCTCCATTTTTTAAAAGACATCTTAAATGAAGTAGCAACAATAAGCCTTGCTTTCCAACGAGAGGACATTAATGTATCCAGTGCTGTTTCAAAATTACAGGCATCAGAAATGAATTTGCAGAATCTTTATGATAACCCTAGCTCCAGTTTGACTGACTTTTTTCAAAATGTTCAGCATGAAGACAATAGATACATTTACAAGGAACATGTTTTTTAAGGGATTTCATTCCAAACGATACACTTGAAACTCAAAAGAAAGCCATTGTACAGAGCATGATAGACTGCTTACATTCTAGATTTGAGAACTTAACTGAAGATCAGATCTTCCTAGTGTGCCATGCATTTGATCATAAAAATTGGCCAGATCATGACAATGGTGCATTACTTCAGTATGGGGTTGATGAAGCAAGACATGTCTATAATCATTTCCAGCCAGTACTGGAAAAAGCTAATTGTGATTTAAATGGTGCTCTAAGGGAATTCACTGAACTGAAATTACATTGTCAGCAGAAACCCACTGAAGTACAGAAATGTTCATCCATTAGCTGTATGGCAGCGCATTAGTCAGGAGGATGAGAACAAATCAGACTTTGTGAACATTCTTAAAATTATTCACCTAACCAGTGTGTATCCACTGTCCAATGCATGTTGTGAAAGAACATTTTCAGCATTAAAAAGGGTAAAAAGTGACTGGAGATGCAACCTGTCAACTACAACTATTGATAATCTGCTTCGTATTGTTTTGACAGGACCAGATCTTGGTGATTTTGATGCAAGTCCAGTTGTAAACAGGTGGTGGATATCAGGCCAGAGGAGGAAGAGACCTACTGTTCTCCCATACGGTGCAAGAAACTGAGTGTGAATAACATACTGTACATGAGACATTAATCCAATCAATGGCAACTAAGTCTATAATAAATAAATCAAACAATTAGATTTTAAGATTTATTTTATTTAAATCCTAACAGTATCATAATAAAATACCATGATAAATTAATGATCGTGTCCAAACAAAGGATATTTCTTTGCCATGCAGAATGTGTAGAGTCTGAGCTATAATATTGTATGGGCAAACAGAGAAGACCAACTCAACAATATTTAGACTCTCCCATATTGAAAGCGTCTACAGTGACAATTTCAAAATTGGTACAAAGGAAACTTAATTCTCTAATAATGTAGAAAACATTGTGGGAAATGGAGAACCTGCTCATTATGACCAGTTTCCCCTTTTGCCACAATGTTTTCATAAGTTTCCCATTTCGGAGTCCTTAAAACACGGGACTAAGTGGCAATGGGTTAAAATATTGCTAGTACAAAATTGATTTTGGCTAGTAGAAACAAGAGGGCCATGGTGGCCCTGTATCGCTCCACTGGCTTATAAATATAAACCATAAATACTAAACATTTCAATTCTGAGCCAAATGGTTTCAAAATGAAGACTTACAAAGTTTTCTCTGTAAAAGCCCATGTGAAAGTTGGGACCCGCAGGGCAAAGCCATTTTTGATCCCAGAGCTATAATTATTTGAACCCTGGTAGAGGTCCACAAGATAAAGCCACATGCCAAAATAATACAAGTCTATGCTGTATGGTTATAAATAAGGTGCTTTTCAATTTTTGTCCATATGAAGCCTCTGTAAAACATAAGACCGCTAATGCAAGGCTAATTTCAAAAAAAAATTATTCAAAACAGAAAGATTTTTTAAGTTGTCACTATGTAAGCCCATGCAAAACTTGTGACCCCTGTGGCGGGGCCAATTTTGACCCCAGGGCTAAAATTCTGGCCCACTTGGTAGAGGCCCACTAGATATAGCTACATGCAAAATTTGGTAGCTCTAGGCCTTATAGCTAGGTACAGGAAGATTTTTAAAGTTTACTCTATATAAGCCTATGTAAAACTTGTGACCCCTGTCGCAGAGCCAATTTTGACCCCAGGGCTATAATTTGAAGAAACTTGATAGAGGTCTACTACATAAAGCTATATGCCAAATTTGGTAGCCCTATGCCTTATGGTTTCAGACAAGAAGATTTTTAAAGATTTCCAATATTTTTCAGTTTTGTTGCCATGGCAACCAGAGTTTTTGAAGGAATCAAATTCTTTCAAAAAATTCTGAAGAGGACCATGGCAGGATCATTTCTGTGAAGTTTCATGAAAATTGGATGGGTAGTTTCAGAGAAGAAGATGTTTGAAATAAAAGATAACGCATGCACCCACGGACGCACGGACGGATGCACGACGGACACCGGGCCATGACATAAGCCCGCTGGCCTTCGGCCAGTGGAGCTAAAAATGGTCACTAGCAATTTTTTGCTAGTTGAAAAAACGTTAAATTTGACCCCTGCAAAGGGACAACTTATAGCCTATTGGCCAGTAGAATTTTCCATTTTACTGTCAATTTCAGACACTAATTAGCTTTCACTTATTGTTCTATTGGGACATTTATGTAAATTTACTGTTTAAAGTCATTGATAAAGCCGAATGGAGAGTTTGAAATGCCTACGATCGGACGATGTCAAACTAATTTTTTATTGTATCATGGGTTTTCATGTTTTTTTCTTTTTTTCATGCCTGTTAAGTTTTGGGGTAGTATTTCCGCATGATTTTACACAGATTTGTCAACTGGAGTAGTATGTAACTTCAAAATCTGCAATTTTACACCAGAAAAGCAGATCGATATCATTAATACTTTTAATTAAATGACAACAGTTGATTAGCTGTGATAAACAGTGACTTTCACATTTGATACCTATTGTATATGTCAGAGTTTAGATCTTTCAGATATCATGTAAAGACATTACTTGTTGCCAGTAGATTTGCCAGTGCTTAATTTTTGGAGACATTTTTTCTAACTTCTCCTAATTGGCACCACTGGCGATTGACAGTGCATGCATGTTTCCCTTCATATTTTTGTGCGTGATTATTCAGTTAAGTGCGTGAATCACGCGCATATGTGCGTGAATGAGAACCCTGAATCATGCCACGTGGGAGGCAGGGTTTGCATCAGATGGCTGACCATCTAATCTTGGGCATGGTCCTAGTGAATTGGATAAATGTTCGATCATAATCCACTTTGTCCCACTCAAATTTAAATGTGTTTTAGCTCAAGTTTTGTAACAACTTTCAAAGCGTAAGTCTGAGAAACTCAATTCTATGTTTCCTAGTGATTTCTACCAAGAATCCCAGAATCATGACAAAAATACACCCTGTTGCATGCACTGCCGATAATCTGCATCTGAAGAATGAGAAAGGGAGACAACTCAAACACTCAGGTCAGAAGTTTCCTTATAAATCAAGAATTTTCCTTGTATATCTTGTCACCCCAATTCTATATTCTTAGCAGCTCTTCTAACTACATGTACCATTAAAATGACTCCATTGGTTAAAGAGTTGTGTCCTGCACAAGATTTTAACAATGAGGGGAGATCACTGAGAATAGATGAAGTAAGCCAGAGTTACAATTCTTAAATCCACCTCTCCTTGATATCCTCAGCATCCCTATTTCATTATAACCATAATATCTCAATTGTGACAGAAGTTTTGACCTTAAGAAAATTTAACAACCATGGGTGATAATTCAAAAATAGAATCAGAACTGTCTTTACTGAATGCGACATACTTACTTCATAACCTTTACAGCCTGCAGAAAATTTAACAACTTTGAGAGATAACTCATGGATTCAATCAAGAACTGTGACCTTGACTTTTAATGTGGTGACATGGTTGTTGCACGCAACACACTGTCTATCCATGGAGATCTTTTGTGCCAAATAATATTGAAATCAATTTGAGGGAGTGGGCTGGGCACACACAACCATCATTATTATAAATGTAGCAAAAACTGACTAGGTTCAACTGAGCACTGTGACTTCAATGGTGACCTTTCATGTATCAAAATGGTTTTTGCATGTGACACCTAATCTATCCATGGTGATAATTATTACCATATTATTCAGAAATCCAACAATGCATTTCACACTCATGGACTAGACAGGTACTTCTCTCATAACTATAACCGTAGCAAATACTGAAATAGTTTGACCACGCTGATCTTTCAGCTGATGGCAATAGCATGAATGGTAAAGTTCTTGAACAAATAATTGAATAACAGAGACCTTACTATATAGTAAATATTTAACCACTAAGAGCATAACTATTAACATCAAAATAAATCACTACAACTGAAAACTGAACATTTTCTCCCAAAAAAAATAACCTGTAATACCAAACACCAATCTTGACTACTGCAATTCGGTAAGCAAGGGAAATCAATGCTAACAAACTATGTAATTGTTGTAACCAGAGTTTTTTCCCTTGAACAGTACTCAACATGTGTATAAACTAGAGGTGGGAACGAATATAAATACTGGTATTTGAATATTCGGTTTTTAGTATTCAAATATATTATAGAATTATAGAATTCTAGAATCATTTTATGGTCCGCTGTCTGAAATTTGAATTTCCGAATACTGGTTCAATTTTAGCAACATGCAGTTCTAACAAAATCGGATTAAATATGCGCACCAGATACTTTCACTACCTAGTTCACTAACCTTGATAGAGAAAAGTCATGAGTGAATGCGAAATCAGTCAGACGCCTTGCATAATTTACTTTTCTTAAGGTGTAACTGTTAACTTTTCCTTCTGCCAGTTTCAAAATGAAAGAGCTAAATCAAAGTACTCGTATGCTAAATATCACAAGCTCTGTTGTCTCATTCGTTATAAGAATTTTACTTGCCATAATAAACTCGGAAAAAAACATTTCATGAGGAAGAATTACAGGTTTTGATTCAAGGGTTAATAAACTATTAAGTTGCTTCATATAAACGGTAGTTAACTATTACACAACAACAACGATGATGACAACAATGACAGACACTAGCCTTATGCATATATCATTGAGAAAAAGTTGTACTGGTAAATGTAAAGTTGTATTGGTAAATGGAATGGCGTAAAGTATGACCGATCAAGACTGGACAATAACAGGTTTAACCCTTTCCCAAACAAGCCCTGGTTTTCACGTGTCTGCAGTACAAGTCTTTTGAAAACACTGTGGGAAAAGAAGAAATTGCTCTTAATGAGCAATTTCTCCTTTTCCCTTAGTGTTTTCTACCTTTTTTGAGAACTTTCTGCCATTTTCATCAAATTTAAAATTGTCGTCTGCAAACTCTTTCGATCTGGACCAGTCCAAAATTTGTCATTTGGGAAAGGGTTAATAGAGGATGATAATTAGAAATCCAATCAAAGGTGTTATTTGAATTAATAGGTGTTAAAACAGCTGGACATATGTAAACAGCACATCAACAGATACACAATTGAGTGACAGAGCACAGGATCACATCTGATCTGATACCGTTCTTTTTTTTTCATTTGACATACAATTTATTAAGTACTGTAAAAGATGAACAGAAAGACTATTCAAATATGAAATTCATATTCGAATATTAGGCCGTTTTTAGAATATTCGACTATTCGGTCCCACTCCTAATATAAACTTAATATATTGACTTCCTATCTTACATTACCTGTATTTAAACCCATGTAAAACTTGTCATCCCAAGGGCAGGGCCAATTTTGACCCAAGGAGTTTTAATTTCAAGAAATTTGGTTGAAGTCAAATAGATGAGGCTACATGCCTAGGCCTTATGGTTTTTGACTAGAAGATTTGTAAAGATTTCAATATTTTTCAGTTTTGTTGCCATGGCAACCAGAGTTTTAATTGTAATCAATTTCTCTGAAGAAATTCTGAAGAGGGCCATGGCAGGATCATTTCTGTGAAGTTTCATTAAAATTGGATGGGCAGTTTCAGACGAGAAGATGTTTGAAATGAAAATTAACACACTCGGGTATGGACAAACACACACACAGAAGAACGCATGACAGACCTCAGGAATGACATAAGCCTGCTGGCCTTTGGCCAGTGGAGCTATAAACTCAATTGAGAGGCACGCAAGACATCAAACAGTGACAGAATTCTGCTGCCCCTTGTTTTTGAGAAATATTATTGTAGAAATAGATTACTCCAACTAAATAATATACATGTACATAGTTTAGAACAAGATTACCCCATGCAGATGCCAAAGCTTGGCTGGAGCTTCCTTTTCCCTGAAAATTCTCGGTCAACAGTCAAGAAGAGGGACATTGGCCCCAAAGCCCTCATTTGGGTAACACTATGTAAGATTCATAGAGTTTTTCCACAGTTTACCGACATGACCTACCTTCTGACCCAACATGACCCAATTTCTAACTCAGCCGAGATACCATCATAACTAAGATTCTGACTACTTTCAAAAGTATCTGCCTGAAAATGTGGCCTCTAGAGAGCCAACAAACATTCTCTATGATTTGTCCCAGTGACCTTTGACTGAGATATCATCGAGACAAACATTCTGACCAAGTTTCAAGAGTATCAGACAGAAAATGTGGCTTCTGGAGCTTACACAAGGTTTTTCTAAGATTTGACTTAGTGACCTAGTTTTTAACCTGACATGACCTATTTTCCAACTAGTAAGAGATATTATCAAGGCAAACATTCTGACCAACTTTCAAGAGTACTGGACAGAAAATATGGCCTCTAGAGCATACACAACATTTTTCTTAGATTTGACCTGGTGACCTAGTTTTTGACCAAACATGGCACATTTTCGTACTATTTCAAGATATAATCAAGACAAACATTCCAACCATTTTTCAAGAGTACTGGACTGAAAATGTGGCCTCTATAGTGTACAAAAGGTTTTTCTAAGATTTGACCTAGTGACCGAGTTTTTGACCCCACACGACCCAATTTCAAATTTGTCTGAGATTTTATCAAGACAAACATTCTGACCAAGTTCCATGAGGATTGGACTGAAAATGTGGCCTCTAGAGCGTACACAAGGTTTTTCTAAGATTTGACCTAGTGACCTAGTTTTTGACCCCACATGACCCAATTTGGAACTCGTCTGAGATTTTATCAAGACAAACATTCTGACCATGTTTCACAATTATCTGACTGAAAACGTGGCCTCCAGAGTGTACACAAGGTTTTACTTAGATATGACCTAGTGACCTAGTTTATGACCCCACATGACCCAATTTCGAACTCGTCTGAGATTTTATCAAGACAAACATTCTGAAGAAGTTTCACAAGTATCTGACCGAAAATGTGGCCTCTAGAGCATACACAAGGTTTTACAAAGATTTGATCTAGTGACCTAGTTTTTGACCCCACATGACCCCATTTCAAACTCGTCCGAGATTTTATCAAGACAAACATTCTGACCAAGATTCATGAGGATCGGACTGAAAATGTGGCCTCTAGAGCGTACACAAGGTTTTTCTAAGATTTGACCTAGTGACCTAGTTTTTGACCCCACATGACCCAATTTCGAACTCGTCCAAGAATTTATCAAGACAAACATTCTGACCAAATTTCACAAGTATCTGACTGAAAATGTGTCCTCTAGAGCGTACACAAGGTTTTTTTTAAGATTTGACCTAGTGACCTAGTTTTTGACCCCACATGAACCAATTTTGAACTCATCTGAGATTTTATCAAGACAAACATTCTGACCAAATTTCATGAGGATCGGACTGAAAATGTGGCCTCTAGAGCGTACACAAGGTTTTTCTAAGATTTGACCTCGTGACCTAGTTTTTGACCCCCACATGACCCAATTTCGAACTCATCCGAGATTTTATCAAGACAAACATTCTGACCAAATTTCATGATGATCGGACTGAAAATGTGGCCTCTAGAGCGTACACAAGGTTTTTCTAAGATTTGACCTAGTGACCTAGTTTTGACCCCACATGACCCAATTTCGAACTCGTCTGAGATTTTATCAAGACAAACATTCTGACCAAATTTCATGAGGATCGGACTGAAAATGTGGCCTCTAGAGCGTACACAAGGTTTTTCTAAGATTTGACCTAGTGACCTAGTTTTTGACCCCACATGACCCAATTTCGAACTCGTCTGAGATTTTATCAAGACAAACATTCTGACCAAATTTCACAAGTATCTGACCGAAAATGTGGCCTCTAGAGCGTACACAAGGTTTTTCTAAGATTTGACCTAGTGACCTAGTTTTTGACCTCACATGACCCAATTTCGAACTCGTCCAAGATTTTATCAAGACAAACATTCTGACCAAGTTTCATGAGGATTGGACTGAAATTGTGGCCTCTAGAGCGTACACAAGGTAAAAAGTTGACGACGGACGACGCACACCGCACGACGGACACAACACGATCACAATAGCTCACAATGAGCACTTCGTGCTCAGGTGAGCTAAAAAATAATAATAACAATACCCTCGATAGACCAAGGAGTGATTCCTGGTAAAAGTGATTTTCCAACCAATTTCCCAACTATTTCTTTTCATCTTGACATTTACTGTTGTCTGCAACACATGTTGATCTGAAAATGAAACAAGAGCACCATCTAGGTCATCTAGGATTGAGAAGGCTTAAAAGATCCTGGTCGTGATGATGTAAAACACATGAGTATATGTGATCTACTTTATTACCAGTTTGACCTATTTTTTTAATTTTGATTCTGGCTCAAAATGTTGCCTCCGCAGTGCACACAAGGTTTTTCTAAGATTTGGCCAAGTGACATTCTTTTTGAACAGATGTCAGCCAATTTTGAGCTTTTCAGAGAAGCTATCAAGACAAACACTCTGACCAAGTTTCATGAGTATCAGGTTGAAAATGTGGCCTCTAGAGTGCACACAACATTTTTCTAAGATTTGGCCCAGTGACCTACTTTTTCATCCTATGTGACCCAATTTCAAACCTGTCCAAGATAACATCCGGACAAAAATTCTGACAAATTTTCATGAGTATTTGGCTGAAAACGTGGCCTCGAGGCTGCACACAAGGTTTTTCTAAGATTTGGCCCTGACCTACGTTTTAATTCCATGTGACCCAATTTTCTACATGTCCAAGATTTTATAAAGACAAATATTCTGACGAAGTTTCATGAGTGTCAGGCTTAAAATGCAGCCCTCAGAGGCTACTTTGTGACCCCACTTGACCTAATTTCAGTCTTGTCCAAGATTTTATCCAGAAAAAAATTCTCACTAAGTTTTATGAGTATCAGGCAGAAAATGTGGCCTCTAGAGGGCACATTCGGTTTTTGAGATTTAGCCCCCTGACATTTTTTAATTTGATGTGACCCAATTTTCTATGTGTTCAAGATTTTATCAAGACAAACATTCTGACCAAGTTTCATGAGTATCAGGCTGAAAATATGGCCTCTAGAGGGCACATTCAGTTTTTCTAAGATTTGGCCCCCTGACCTACTTTGTGACCCAATGTGACCAAGATTTTATCCAGACAAAAATTCTGATTAAGTTCCATGAGTATCAGGCAGAAAATTTGGCCTCTAGAGCACAAGGTTTTTCCAAAATTTGATCTAGTGACCTACTTTTTGACCCAACATGATCCAATTCAAAACTGGTCCATCATTTTATTCAGACAAACATTCAGACTATGTTTCATGAGTTTCTGGCCGAAAATGTGACCTCTCAAGCACACAGTGTTTTTCTAAGATTTGCCCCAGTGACCTACTTTTTGACCCAACATGACCCCGTTTCAAACTTGTCTAAGATATCATCAAGACAAGTATTCTGACCAAGTTTCATAAGCATTAGACCAAAAAAGTGGCCTACTTTTTATCCGAGCATGACCCAATTTCAAAAGTTGTCCGAGATTTCATCCAAAAAAACATTTTTACCAAGTTTAATGAGTATTGGACTAAAAATGTGGCCTCTAGAGTGCACACAAGGTTTTTTTAAATTTGATCTGGTGACCTACTTTTTGACCTTGCATGATCCAATTTCGAACTTTTCCGAAATTTCATCAAGACAGATATTTTGATCAAGTTTCATGAGTATTGGACGAAAAGTTTGGCCTCTCAAGTGCACACAAGGTTTTGCTAAATTTTGATCTGGTGACCTACTTTTTGACCTGACACGACCCAATTTCAAACTTTCCTGAGATATTATCAAGACAAACATTCTGACCAAGTTCCATGAGTATTTCACTGAAAATGTGGCCTCTAGAGTGCACACAGGGTAATTGTTGATGCCTGGACGACAGTCGAAGCATGCCGCACAACAGACACAGTAAGATCACAAAAGCTCACCTTGAGCAATTTGTGCTCAGGTGTGCTCAAATATGATTACTAAGAAATACATGCACTATGAACCACTATAATATTTAATGTTTTTAATGCCTACAAAGTGGCTACTTCTTAAATACTGGGAAAAGTACATGTAGCTAGTGCTTGTATCAAGCAACTACTCCAATTCCCTCAATGCTTTCCACACAATTACAAAAAAGGTTCTTTCAATTCAAATGTTTCTCCCAAGTGGCACTTGTATTGATTTGATGTTCATGTAGTAGTAAGAAATGTAATAAAATATTCACACAATGAGCACTGAAAACAGGTTTAGACTTGTAAGTTTTGTGGTCTTCAATGCCGTTTTAGCATTATATCAGTTATCACGTGGCAACCAGCACTTATCCATGCTTTCCTGAGTTTCTTTTATTTACCAGTACTTCACACAATATTCTTCCAAAGCAACTGGCGGCATTTCCACATAATGATCGCCATAACAATGATCATTAATGAGAGAGGAGTGAATCCTGTACTGGTAAAGAAACTCAAGGAAAGCATGGATAGGTGCACTGGGTGGCATGATATAACTGAAACTAGAGGACCATGATGGCCCTGGATCGCTCACCTGAGTAAATAGGCTAAATTTCACTCCAGGGTCATAATGACCCAATTTAAAACTCATCTGAGATATTATTAAGACAAACATTCTGACCAACTGTCAGGTCAATTGAGCTGAAAATGTGGCCTCCGGAGTGTCCAAAATGTCTTTCTTCAATCTGACCTAGTGACCTAGTTTATGACCCCATGTGACCATATTTCAAACTCATCCAAGACATCAAAACAAACTTGTTGACCAAGGTTCAGGTGAATTGGGCAAGAACTGTCACCTCTAGAGTGCCCACAAGGTATTTCTGTAATTTGACCTAGTGACCTAGATTACGACCCAATGTGACCCATTTTCAAATCCATTTAAGATATCATCAAGTCAAACATGCTGACAAATTTTCAGGTCAGTTGAGCAGAAACTGTGGCCTCTACAGTGCCCACAATACATTTCTTTAATTTGACCCAGTGACCTAGTTTATGACCCTATGAGACCCAATTTCTAATTGATCCGAGATATCATCGAGTCAAATATGTGGACCAATTTTCAGGTCAATTTAGCTAGAATTGTGGCCTCTATAGTGCCCACAAGGTATTTCTTCAATGTGACCCAGTGACATTGTTTATGACCCTATGTGACCCAATTTTGAACTCCTCTGAGATATCATCAAGACAAAAAATGTGGCCTCTAGAGTGCTCACAAGGTATTTCTTTAATTTGACCTAGTGACCTACTTTATGACCCCAGATGACCCAATTTCAATCTCATCCAAAATTTAATTAAGGCAAACATTCTGATATATTTTCAAGTCAATTGAGCAAAAAATGTGGCCTCTGAATGCCCACAAGGTACATGTATTTCTTTAATTTGACCCCAGTCACCAGAGCCATGTTTCTTGACGGATCAAAATTTCGCGAAAAATTTTCACCCAAGGAATATCTCTGTGAAATTATTTAAAATCTGACCAGCCGTTTCAGAGAAGAAGAATTTTTAAGAATTTCTTCATTTCCGTATAGTGCAAGTAGCCCCCAGTCACCAGAGTCATGTTTCTTGACGGATCAAAATTTCACAAACAACTTTTGAAAAGAGTCACCCAAGGAACATCTCTGTGAAATTATTTCAAAATCTGACCAGCCGTTTCAGAGAAGAAGAATTTTTAAGAATTTCTTCATATCCGTATAGTGCAAGTAGCCCCCAGTCACCAGAGCCATGTTTCTTGACGGATCAAAATTTCGCAAACACTTTTCGAAAAGGGTCACCCAAGGAACATTCCTGTGAAATTATTTAAAATCTGACGAGTGGTTCCAGAGAAGAAGAATTTTTAAGAATTTCTTCATATCTGTATAGTGCAAGTAGCCCCCAGTCACCAGAGCCATGTTTCTTGACGGATCAAAATTTCGCAAACAGTTTTCGAAAAGGGTCACCCAAGAAACATCTTTGTGAAATTATTTCAAAATCTGACCAGGCGTTTCAGAGAAGAAGAATTTTTAAGAATTTCTTCATTTCCGTATAGTGCAAGTAGCCCCCAGTCACCCTAGCCATGTTTCTTGCGGATCAAAATTTCGCGAACAGTTTTTGAAAAGGGTCACCCAAGAAACATCTCTGTGAAATTATTTTAAAATCTGATCAGTGGTTTCAGAGAAGAAGAATTTTTAAGAATTTCTTCATATCCATATAGTGCAAGTAGCCCCCATTCACCAGAGCCATGTTTTTCGACATATCAAAATTTCGCAAACAAATTTTGAAAAGGGTCACCAAAGGAACATTCCTGTGAAATTATTTCAAAATCTGACCAGCGGTTTCAGAGGAGAAGATTTTTAAAGAATTTCTTAGAAAATTCCATTTCGTTGCCATGGCAACCAGAGTTTTTGATGGAATCAAATTTTGTGACCAATTTTTACAGAGGACCTCCCAAGGAACATTCCTGCCAAGTTTGGTCCAAATTGGCCCAGTGTTTTAGGAGGAGATGATGTTTAAAGAATTGTTGACGATGCACGACGAACGACACACAGACGCATGACAAACAACGGACACCGGGTGATCCTAAAAGCTCCCCTTGAGCACGTTGTGCTCAGGTGAGCTAATGATACTGAAAACAACCCTAAAACAATATATAAACAAATTGGCTTTTAAAAACATTGTGGAAAAGGGAACAAAT
The DNA here is from genome assembly GCA_945859785.2 of Tridacna gigas. Taxonomy (NCBI): domain Eukaryota; kingdom Metazoa; phylum Mollusca; class Bivalvia; order Cardiida; family Cardiidae; genus Tridacna; species Tridacna gigas. The sequence goes on along the minus strand of OX244031.2, from coordinate 6,507,280 downwards.
ACTGGGAACCAAATATTTGTACAAAATCATTGTTGAACCCTTTACCAAATAATCCCATGATTTGACAACCTGGAGTAAAAAGGCTTTGGAAAAGATTGTGGAAAAAAGGAAGAAAATGCTGGTAACCAGCATTTTCTCCATTTTCCACAATGTTTTCTACTCTGTCACTATCAAATTTTTACATGAGAGTCACGCTTTATCTTTTTCAAATGCTTTCAGTTTGGATGTGTCTTAAAATTTTGTAGAGAGTAAACCAATACTTTACTGCTCATGTTTTTTTTTAACCCTTTACCAAATGACAAAATTTCACTCATCTTCCCTGAAAGCACTTGCAGACAACAAATCAGATTTGCCTCACATTATGCGATTTTAACAGGGTGAGAAACTATGTGGATATATTGAAAAGGGTTAAGGAATATTATATATCCAATTTATAAAAGGAAAAAAATAAAAACTTATTGGATCCAAAACCAAAACAAAAGTTGGTTCTTTTAATCTCATTTCACCAGGAAGTAAAAAAGAAAGCTGAACAAGTTGGTACTTATGCCCAGTTGCAGTTTCTAAAGTATAGCTTTTCAGTTAAGATATAAGACATAACTGTATCTAAAATCTTTTGCCAGTTTTGAGTTTGAAGTAAATATCTTCCGTAATGACGAAGAAAATGTCAAAGTTTTGGCAATATGACAAAACAGACAACAAGAGAGTTCCAACAAAACCTCAATATTCTCTTTGTCTCATTACCAAAAGAGTATGACATTTCACCCCCATTATAGTAAGGTATTGAATGTAAGTATAAAAAAAAAAACTCTCTTGAATCAAAAATCTACCCCCTCCAAATTTTTTTTCCATATCACTAGGGAAAGCATTTTTTTCATTTCCTTCAAGTACTGTTTGTGCTAGTGCTTTCTTAGTGCTCTCACCATCATTTTTTTCTAAATAGTTTGGTGTTAAAGGGGCATTAACCCTTTACCATACAATCCTAACTTTTAACAACCCTGAGAAAGATGACTTTAAAAAACATTGTGGGAAAAGGAGAAAATACTGGTAACCATCATTTTCTTCTTTTCCCACAAAGTTTTCCACCCTTGCAAATATAGAGATTATATTTTGAGCTACCTATAACTCTTTACCACATGATAAAATTTCACACTTAGCCAAATTGAAAGCATTTGCAGATGACAACTAAATATTACTGAAATAACTGGACTTCTGTTCAAACTGTTAGAAAATATTGTGGGAAAAGGAGAAAATGCTGGTTACCAGCATTTTCTCCTTTTTCTACAATGTTTTCGAGAGGCTTTTTCTTTGGGGTCTTTAAAACCCAAGATTGTGTGGTAAAGGGTTTATTTGTCGTTTGCAAATACTTTCAATTTGAATGAGTCTACAATTTTGTTGTGTGGTAAAGAGTTTAACCGGATTCCCTTTGGCAAGTTTTGAGGAAATCTTAACAAAGCCAGCTAACTTACATTCACATGCAAAGGTGGCTTTAAAATGGAAAGTTAGATAAAAGTACATGTAGAAAACACAAGGAATTACCCAGTTTTTGTAATATTACTGTAAAATTCCTATGCTGTGGTTAACAACACAGTCATTATTCCACAACAAGGAGATAATACATCTTTAACTCTACCATACTATCCAGAATTTTAACAACCCTTACTGAAAGGGTCTCTAAAATCATTGGGGAAAAAGGAGAAAATGCTGGAAACCAGCATTTTCTTCTTTTTCCACAATGCTTTCTACCCATTCATAAAGAAAACCTTTCACTTTTTGAGCAACTTCTAATTTGTCATCTGCATGTGGCTTTCAATTTCAACTCCAGTTGAAATTTTTGCTGTGTGGTATAGAGTTAACATGAAAAATATCTGCTGGCCAGATAGCTCAGTTGGTAGGGCAACAGATTATGTTTTTGAAGGTCATGGGTTGCAGAATCGTAGTGATTAGATTAGGAAAAAAAAACAAAAATGTCCCTGTGAATAAACTCTCAACGTCCTTGTAAATTAACTCATAGAGTCCAAAATGAATGACAAAGATATTTTAAGCCGCAAATTCACAAGCAAATTGTGCATTTTCAAGACCATTCTTATTTGCAATTCTTTTAAAAAAGCTGTGCAATCAGGATCAGACTACATACACGTCTGATCATGATCTAAACTATCTTCAAAAAGCAATTTCAGTTGCTGTACCGGTTAACCCTTTCCCAAATGACGAATTTTGGACCCGTCCAAATTGAAAGAGTTTGCAGACGACAATTTTAAATTTGATGAAAATGGCATAAAGGTCTCAAAAAGGGTAGAAAACACTGCGGGAAAAGGAGAAATTGCTCATTACGAGCAATTTCTCCTTTTCCCACAGTGTTTTCAAAAGACTTGTACTGCAGACACGTGAAAACCAGGGCTTGTTTGGGAAAGGGTTAAAATAAAAAAGAATGTCTGAATGTCAAAATTCAATGTAATACGCCTTTACATAATTTATGCATAAAAAAAAAAAGTTTATTTGGTTTGAAAAATTGTGAAGTTACCTGCATTTACATAATCTGACCCAAAAGCTCAATTACATAAAATTAAAAATGTTGATAAACATAAATCAGACTGTTCCCTTGTAGAAAATTTGATTCTCATGAACTGTTAATCTCTATTTATTAACTAAATGGAAGACTTTGACAAACCTTGCATTAGTATTGATCAGCTCTGTCCTAAAATCTTCCCAAACTTTTGATGACAATCCCGTGTAATTTCAGACAGAATTCTTGACAGTGCTTATATGGGTTTACAGTCAAAACGTACCCAAACCAAAACGTACCCAAGTCAAAACGTACCCAAGTGGAGTCAAAACGTACCCAAGCGGAGTCAAAACGTACCCAAGTGGAGTCAAAACGTACCCATTGTGAAGTCAAAACGTACCCATGTTTTTTTTTCTCACATCTTTGTAAAATGTAGTTAGAGATTTGTTTTTATCATTTCAAGATCGGCGACTTTCAATGCTATACCGTAGATGTGCCTTTGATGACTGAAAATAGTGTGGGAAAAAAAAGAAAAAAAGACATTGCAGAACTTTACATATTAAATTTTCTTGGCCAACCCAAATGTGTCTTATTTATTATTTGATTGATATTACTGAAAAAAAAATCACCTACCAAAACATCTGTTTTATCCTTATTTGAAGACAATATCATTTATCCATCAAATGTCCACATACATCCACACAGTTAAAGAAGAGAAATGTAAATATGCACACACGAGAAGAGTGTAACAAACCTAAGGCAATGAACAAACTAATTATTCAAACAGTCTTTAATGAGATTTACCAAGCATTTTAATTGATTTAATGGTAATAATTTTTTCATGGTTAAGTCTTATATGCATTAAGACAGTTCACCTAGCTAATTAAATAAAATCAGTTAATTAACTTAATAAATCAGTTAATTAACATAATTGCTGATTAGCTTTGATGAGTATGTCATTTTCATGTAGTACAAGATATATAAGTCTCATTTGAAGCAGTTATCACATAACCCATCATGAGTTCAATAATGTTGTATCCTTGTCTGTACTGCTCCAACTCAGTTGAAGACCATCATGAGGCAATTGCTTGTGATGCCTGTGGTGGTTGGCAGCACATCCACTGTCAAACGGGTATTTCCAGACATACTTACAAGAGAATGGTGAGGGGAATCCTGAATCAACCATTTACATGCAGTCACTGTCAGCAGCTTCAGGTAAATATCATAATAAATATATGATTTTACATAAATATATTGACTCTTTACCACACAGCTAGATATTCAATTGATATGGTAAGAAAAATCATGGAAAAGGAGAATTAGGTTGTTTTTTCTATTACACCTTTCATAAAATGGACTGTGTGGTAAGGTGAAGGGTTAACAATTTGTTAGTTATCCAACCCCAATATGCAGACAAGCATACAATAATTTGATCACAGTTTTTTCAAATAATGTAAATTTAATATCCATTTACTCTTTTTGGTTATTATAATATACAAATTTTCCCTTTTTTAGGACAGAGAAGATGCTGATTCTACAACTTCTATAATTGAGAGACTTAATCAGTCCTTAATCGAGGACACACAAGAGACATGGCGAAGTGAGCCCGATGAATCCTTTAGAGTAAACACCACTATCATTCGTCCACCAGAACTCCAAGAGGCAGCAATAGCAGAGCCTGAACCAACAAACCAAGTCCTACAAGAGCGACCCCAGACATTTGAGATCATAGAAGGTGGCTCCAATAAAGGGGGCGACCTCCTGCTTGATTCAAGAGGCTTTTCATTTACCAGAAAAGTAAGTAGAATTGAAGAATAATAGCATATCAGGCCTGATTCCAAAAAGCTCATGCCATATTAATCCATTCCTGTGTTAGAACCTCCTTAGTGTTAATAATTGCTTTCAATTTCTGACTTTATAAATTTGTTGATTAAATCAATTCTTGTGACATGAATTTAAAGTTGTTAACTCATTACCACACAATCCCTACTTTTGACGACCCTGAGAAAGAAGCCTTTAGAAAACATTGTGGGAAAAGGAAAAAATGCTGATAACCAGCATTTTCTCCTTTTCCCACATTGTTTTCTACCCTTCACAAAACAAATTTCAAATGTGTTAATACTTTTCATTACTTTCCACAGAGAAAATGGAGTATCTCATTCTAGATTTATCGTGTAATTTTCACATTGTGTAATTAACCAATTCTTATCATTTCAGAACAGTCGTGGTAGATGTACCTACTGGTGGTGCCACATCAGAACAAAATCCAAACGATGTCCAGCTACAGTTGTTCAGAAAGGGGGAGAGTTCAAATGCGGTACTCACCAACATGACCACCCCCCAAACTACCATAGAAGACTAGATGTTAAGATTTTTCAGAAGGTGTGTAAATTTTGAATGTGGCCTTTTTAAGATTCTATCAAATTAGTTGAATGGAAAAAAATCCATGATATCCACGGAAATCAAGACAACGCGAGCTAGGTCCTATATTTAGATTATGGTTTCTTAGTTGTAGATAAAAGAATAATAAAAAGGCTGTGATCATTGAGATAGTTTCCCTTTAGACCAGGACATTTATTCATGTTTCAATATTATGTACTTCAGACCAAAAGACGAGCACAGACAGAAATTTTTACTTCCGCCAAGTCTATGATAGAAGAAGCTTTTGAAGAAGAAATAACACAAACAGACACCAACCTACCAAGTATAGACCTCTTATCAAGGCGTGTTAACAGAGCCAGACAAAAAGTACGTCCACCAGAGCCCCGTGGGGAAGACTTTGAGGTTTGTAGTTTTTATCACAAATAATATGTAAGATAAACAATGTCTTCTTTTTAAACATATTTATTTGTAATATTTAATTACAAAAGGATTGGGACGAAAGCTAATGAAAGTCCCTCTTTCTTGAGTGCAAATGGCTCATACAGTAAGTCCATAAATACAGTAAAAAGCACACACACCCATCCACACCCACACACAAATGTCTTTAATAAAGCAATGCACAATACTGTGATATAAATAATTAACTGATTAAAAGCTGAAATAATTGTCTACAAAACAGCAATAAAATGATTTTTTTTGTCTTGCAGCTACATCTCAATGCCGTTCCCGAAAACTACCTTCGAGAAGACTTACGCGTTGATGGTGCACGTCATCTTATCTTTTCTACTGACAGACAACTTCAAGTACTTTCACAAGCTAAGACCTGGTATGTGGATGGTACATTCAAAGTTCTTCGACCTCAAGACCCATTTATCCAACTGTACAGTGTACACGCCTTTCTACGAAATGAAAATGATGAGACCAAGCAAGTCCCCCTGATTTTTGTCTTCATGAGTAGACGAAGGAAAAGAGACTACAAAAAAGTATTCAAGGTATATACATTTTACATCACCTAACAATTCATTATATTCTATCTTCTTAGTAGCACAATTTTCATTGAGTTAATTTTATATAATATTATTTTTGATTTTTCATTAAGATCTCAGCTTTTTCATTTCTCATAAAATTTACTATGTACATTTTTCTTTACAGAGTATAAAGTCACTCATCAAATTTGTGAAGGGTAGAAAACATTGTGGGAAAAGGAGAAATTGCTGGTTACCCATAATGTTTTCTAAAGGCTTCTTTCTCAGGGTCGTCAAAAGTAGGGATTGTGTGGTAATGAGTTAACAACTTTAAATTCATGTCACAAGAATTGATTTAATCAACAAATTTATAAAGTCAGAAATTGAAAGCAATTTATTAAGTAGGGATTGCCTTTGAATATACTGTGAAAAAAAGGGGAAAAAATGTAACTTACAATCTGACTGCAACTGCATTGTGGGCAAGTCAGTTCTTGTTAACAATCCTCAAAAAGAAACATTGTGGGAAAAGGAGAAAATGCTGGTAACCAAGTAAAAACTACATTTCTACTCTTAATTAGCATCAAAATATTAGACTTGTCAATAAAATGAGGAAAACACTGTGAGAAAATAGGGAGATAGTGTTAGAATCATTTTTTTCCTCTTTTTCTCACAATGTTTACTAAGAACCTATTCAAAAGGGTTGTTCTACCAGCATTCTCTCCTTTTCTAAATTGATAATTTCAAAAATTTAGTTTCTGTTTTTTTTTTTTTTTTATGTAATTAAATGTTGTTCTGATTAACTAGATTTACATGTTTACTTGTTTTAAATGTTCAGAAATACTATGTAACAGTTTGTCCATTTGTGTGAAAATTATCTTTTGTGTGAATAAAACTTGATAATCAATAACTGTTTGTGACACTTCATTCATCCTGATTACATAACACTGCCCACTACTATGTGTTATCAATTATCCGTTTGACCTGCATTATACAGTGACTTTGGAGTTATACACACACATCTGTTTGACCTGCTTCTTAAACATTATACAGTGACTTTGGAGTTATACACACACATAAGTAAGAATTTTATTAATTTTGTTTGATAAAAAAGACAAAAAAAAAACGGTACTAGGTTTCATTTTGGGTACGTTCTTCTTTTTCCATTTCCATAAATGTGTGATATCCGGTGACCTGCTTTTAAGCAACCTTTCGCTATCTCGATATATATTCAGTTATATAGGAGTTAAAACAGCCTTGAAAGTTTTATTTTAATAATCTTATATTTAATAAGTGGTTAAAAAGGCTATTTATTGTTTTGGGTACGTTTTGACTTATTTTTTGGGTACGTTTTGACTTATTTTTTGGGTACGTTTTGACTTATTTTTTGGGTACGTTTTGGTTTGGGTACGTTTTGACCGCATCCCCTTATATGAATTCCTCCCTAGGCTTTAATTAATGTTTTTAAATCTTTGACTAATAAGTATGACAAAATTATAATTTATACTTATTTGTAAACTGTATTTTTGTATCTTACTGACTATGATGAAACAGAGGTCAAGGACATGAGAAAGGATTTTTTTTCACATCAAACATGATGCATTTGATATATATCTATCTTTTTCTGTCATGCGTATATACTCTTTTTTTTTTTTTTTTTTTGTCTATTTAAAACTCTTCATAGAATTAGCTCTACAAAATTTCAATGGCCAGTCAGACCTGAAAATAAGTCATATCTGAAAAGAAATTAGTAACATTACCTAAAAATAAGTCGACTGTTCAAGACTTCTGGGATGTCCTCTCGAAAACACAATACGTTTAGAAACAAATACAAAGACATATGTATAATTTCAAATTATAGGGCTGATAATTTCAAGTAAATATTGTGTAAGTGGTTCGATTTGCACAAAATTACATTGAAACACCAACGAATCCGGGAAAAACAGACTAGAAGTTGCTTTTTCAAGATGGCTACGATGCTGCGTTTCTTGGTATTCCAGAAATTCTGGCAGAATCATATAGAAAAGCTCAAAAACTATCTTTAGCTGGCAAATTCATTCTTTGAAAAGAGTGAAATTTCGCTGAAAAAAAAAATCTAAAATTTCCGTGTGCTTTTATTTTTGCGATTACCTATAGGCAATTGATGAAAGTCAACAAAATCTAGTCACTTCTAGGGTCAACTTAAAATAGACCCATGCAACCGGAACCGGTGTTGGGTGCTTTTTTCCGCCGGCTTAGAATGAATATATCCTTTCTCCATTTTTCAGTAATAAAGCAACGCTTAAAACTTATCAACTGCGGGAACTGAGGGTGAACGAGAAACAATGTTCAAAAATTCAAAACAGGAGAGCCAGAAAAAAATCTTTAGCAAAAGAAGATGAGTTTTCTTCAACGCGTCAAAGTAAATTTGTGTAATGACTTATCTATGAATTTGATATAACTTGAATTAGATCCAAAGTATATCTTTTTCTAACATCTAAATGGGTTTACTTTGTTTTTCATGAAAATTCATTTCTAACAGCCTGGGCGTGGTGGGGGTGGGTGGGATGATGCGTATCACTAACGACATATGTTGTTCTAACGTTGATTTTTTTAGACCTAGTTTAGAGTCCGGAACACTGGCAGCACTTCGGACACTTGACAAGAGAAGAAGAGGGTGAAGTTTGTAGAAATATCTCTGGTTTTAGTTATGTAAAAAAAAAAAAGAAAAATAAATTAATAAATATCACAAATACTTCCACTAGAAGGAAGAAACTAAAAAAAAAAATGGGGAGGGGCGGCGCGAAAGAGGTTCAAACCCAGCGTAGATCTACACGTGTCGGAGGATATAGGCCTATCAATCTCCCCCTCCACTCCTTTTAAACCAGTTTTTTTTTTCCAAATAAAATACTGACCAATACCGATTTGACTCGTTATTAGGGGATACACGGTGCCATAATGTAGACAAAATATAAACTAACCACTTAGCGGGAATAACAAAGTAAGTTCTCATTTTGTTATTCACGCTAATATTGTGTAGAACTTTAGATCTAATTTTGTGTGCATTATCTGCTAAATGAAAGCATAAATTTATTATTATACATTTACACTGCATCAAAATGAAATGTGCATCCGGTACGACCGCTAGTATGGATAGTTGCATTTGACTGTACTGTATATATTATGTCATGATTTTTCATGGTTTGTGACTTCGTGTGGTCCCAGTAGTAAGTAAACAAGAGGGCCATGATGGCCCTGTCGCTCCACTGGCTTATAAATATAAACCATAAATACTAAATATTTCAATTCTGAGCCAAATGGTTTCAAAATGAAGACTTACAAAGTTTTCTCTGTAAAAGCCCAAAGTTGAGACCCGCAAGGCAAAGCCATTTTTGATCCCAGAGCTATAATTACTTGAACCCTGGTAGAGGTCCACAAGATAAAGCCACATGCCAAAATAATACAATCTATGCTGTATGGTTATAAATATGGTGATTTTCAAGTTTTGTCCATATGAAGCCTCTGGAAAACATAAGACCCCTGATGCAAGGCTAATTTCAGAAAAAAAAAAAAAAAAAAAAATCAAAACAGGAAGATTTCTTAACTTGTCACTATGTAGGCCCATGTAAAACTTGTGACCCCAGCGGCGGGGCCAATTTTGACCCCAGGGCTAAAATTTTGGCCCGCTTGGTAGAGGCCCACTAGATATAGCAACATGCAAAATTTGGTAGCTCTAGGCCTTATGGCCTTATGGCTAGGTAGAGGAAGATTTTTAAAGTTTTCTCTATATAAGCCTATGTAAAACTTGTGACCCCTGGGGCAGAGCCAATTTTGACCCCAGGGCTATAATTTCAAGAAACTTGATAGAGGTCTACTACATAAAGCTACATGCCAAATTTGGTAGCCCTATGCCTTATGGTTTCAGACAAGAAGATTTTTAAAGATTTCCAATATTTTTCAGTTTTGTTGCCATGGCAACCAGAGTTTTTGAAGGAATCAAATTCTTTCAAGAAATTCTGAAGAGGACCATGGCAGGATCATTTCTGTGAAGTTTCATGAAAATTGGATGGGTAGTTTCAGAGAAGAAGATGTTTGAAATAAAAGTTAACGCACGGACGGACGCACGGACGGACGGACGGACGCACGGACGCACGACTGACACCGGGCCATGACATATGCCCGCTGGCTTTCGGCCAGTGGAGCTAAAAATGGATCTTTACTTGAAGGGTTCCACTTGCCAAAAGTTTTTCTAAGTATACTTACTTGCGATGAAGTATTGCTGTGCTTCCGAAATATGTGGCACTTTGCTAGATTTTTGACAAAAGAACTAACATATTGTATGTCTGAACTTGAGCTAAAAATTCCCTAATTTTCGTACGAAATCATGGCCACAATTTGCCATAGCTAGACCCCGTCTTAACGAGTTTTCGATTGAGACACGGTTTCTAGCCTGTTAAAAAAAGGCCAGTCGGTTAGTTTCTTGCTCGTAATTTTTTATTAAAACTCAGTTCGGCAGTCATATGACAGTAGATACGTTCTCAAATAGAAAGATTTGCAGACGAATGAAAATTAAAGAATGTTCGATAACCTGACATGCACGTTAAGTTAAATGAGGCTTGACCGCCCTCTCTCTCCGTTTCTCTGTCTGTCTGTCTGTCTGTCTATCTGTGTCAGTCTGTCTGTCTGTCTCACGGTGATCCTTTCTCGGTGCCAAAAATCTACGAGGTTCTATCGGTAGCGTAGTGCTTTACAAATTCGATTACCTCTTCCTGCTTTCGTGGATATTATATCCACAAAATTATTTCCTTTCAGATTATTTCTCGCAGATTTAATACGTGTAATGGCTATTTAGAGCGAGCTGACGTCAGCATTGCCGATAAGAAATGAACACAAAGTTATTTACTTTCTTATTTCTCACAGACTTAATATGCGGAATAATTTTTAGAAAAGGCTGACGAGAGCATTGCCGATAAAGAAAAAAGAACAATGCATGGCTAAATTCAACAGCTGCAGTGACAAAATTTAATTTAAAAGTCTGCAGATCTAAAAAGTAATTCCCCAAGGAAAAACAAAACAAGAGGGCCATGATGGCCCTGGATCGCTCACCTGAGTCAATAGGCCAAACATTCTGACCAAATTTCACAAGTATCTGACTGAAAATGTGGCCTCTATAGCGTGCACAAAGTTTTTTGATGATTTGACCTAGTGACCTAGTTTTTGACCCCACATGACCCAATTTTGAACTCGTGTGAGATTTTATCAAGCCAAACATTCTGACCAAGTTTCATAAGTATTTGAATAAAAATGTGGCCTCTAGAGCGTACACAAGGTTTTTTGAAGATCTGACCTAGTGACCTAGTTTTTGACCCCGCATGACCCAATTTCGAACTCTTCCGATATTTTATCAAGACAAACATTCTGACCAAATTTGACAAGTATCTGACTGAAAATGTGGCTTCTAGAGCACACACAAGGTTTTTCGAAGATTTGACCTAGTGACCTAGTGTTTGACTCCACAAGACCCAATTTCGAACTCATCCGAGATTTTATCAAGACAAACATTCTGACCAAGTTTCATGAGGATTGGACTGAAAATGTGGCCTCTAGAGCGTAAACAAGGTTTTTCTAAGATTTGACCTAGTGACCTAGTTTTTGACCCCACATGACCCCATTTCAAACTCATCCGAGATTTTATCAAGACAAACATTCTGACCAAATTTCACAAGTATCTGACTGAAAATGTGGCCTCTAGAGCGTACACAAGGTTTTTCCAAGATTAGACCTAGTGACCTAGTTTTTGATCCCACATGACTCAATTTCAAACTTGTTTGAGATTATATCAAGACAAACATTCTGACCAAATTTCACAAGTATCTGACTGAAAATGTGGCCTCTAGAGCATACATAAGGTTTTTCAAAGATTTGACCTAGTGACCTAGTTTTTGACCCCACATGACCCAATTTCGAACTCGTCCCAGATTTTATCAAGACAAACATTCTGACTAAGTTTCATGAGGATCCAACTGAAAATGTGGCCTCTAGAGCGTGCACAAGGTTTTTCTAAGATTTGACCTAGTGACCTAGTTTTTGACCCCACATGACCCAATTTCGAACTCGTCCCAGATTTTATTAAGACAAACATTCTGACCAAGTTTCATGAGGATCAGACTGAAAATGCGGCCTCTAGAGCGTACACAAGGTTTTTCAAAGATTTGACGTAGTGACCTAGTTTTTGACCCCACATGACCCAATTTCGAACTCGTCCCAGATTTTATCAAGACAAACATTCTGACTAAGTTTCATGAGGATCCAACTGAAAATGTGGCCTCTAGAGCGTACACAAGGTTTTTCTAAGATTTGACCTAGTGACCTAGTTTTTGACCCCACATGACCCAATTTGGAACTAGTCCGAGATTTTATCAAGACAAACATTCTGACCAAGTTTCATGTGGATCGGACTGAAAATGTGGCCTCTAGAGCGTACACAAGGTAAAAAGTTGACGACGCACGACGCACGACGGACGACGGACGCCGGACACAGCACGATCACAATAGCTCACCATGAGCACTTCGTGCTCAGGTGAGCTAAAAATAACTTAATCGAGAGGACAGAGGGTGTCAAAACACCTCCCCTGAGTGTAATCGTAATAAAAACAAGATATATCTTTTGAAAAATATAGATGGCGTAAGAGCTACTGGAATATGAATATTTACACTCTATTGTGGTTCAATATGAAGAGATGAAATGGAAAGTAACCAAGCCGGCAACTGCTTGGAAAAAATAGGCCTGCAGGGGCCGCAGAATAAACATGTCCACATTTTTAACCAACCGCACATTAGTATTTATTCATTCTGATATAACAAGAATTGATAAGAAATCGGCGTGTTTCGGTGTACTTCATAGTACTTCGTTCTACGCCGTAGTGTTTCGATGTACTTTGTAGTGGGGATTTTTCACATAATCTGATATAGAATCTGTTCTCTATGCCGGTTAAAAGATGAGACTGGATAAGAACAAGTCTACCTATGATGACTATTAATTTGTGATAAAAAAAACTTGACTCACGAAACCAAACTTTATTTTCGCTTGTAGTGAAATATTATAAAACCGTCTTGAGATGACCTCTTAATTTTGATTCATTTTAACCGGGATAGAGAGCAGATTCTATATCGGATTAGGTGAAAAATCCCCAGTAGTCATTTCGGCGTTGTTCAGGTTTTGTTTGAAAGCAGCCAGTGCTTTTGAAAGAGTGTCACAGTGTGCTAAGAAGTATTGCAAGGAACTCCAGGAACCCGTCGATTGGCGCACTGGCAGTTCAGTTCGGTATGTGCATAGGCGTCTATCTAGACGCTAGAAAACACTTTCAATTGCTTACAGATTGACTTAGAGTAGAGTAGACCTAATGTGTCGACATGTATGGAGGACTGCCACTTCCGCAGAGTTTGTGCAAAAGCAAATAAGATGAGACTGGATAAGAACAAGTCTACCTAATATATTTGAGACAACAGTATAAACGGTCATGTCGCAAAACAGCCTTGTTGTAGGAAAGAAATCAACATCATTACGTCACCTTCTTCTCGATGTTCCAGTCACGCACATGTATGTGCGTGTGCGTCAGCAAAACGTTTGCCACGTTATTGTTACATATAGCCATGCTGAGGAAAAAGTTAGACTGGATCTATACTGACATCAGTTGCGCGTTCACGTATGATTTACAACAGAAGTTGATAAAAAGCTGACAAGTGTGCATGTTCATCGTCTTTCTTTAATTTATTGCGCTCAACAAATAGTACTGTTCGTCATTTCCGCAATGGCCAATCAAGAACGTAATTCGTATTCAGCCCGATGAAACGTTCCATCCCTCGGTTGCAAGAGAGAAAAATTGTCCGTCTCAAAAGTCCAGATCTTTGTCAGTCTCCATTTACTTACCTATTTCCATCGTCCTACCTGCCATTCAATAGAAAAATCATCGCAGAACACGGTTAAAGCATCGACATTTTCATTCCGGTGCCAGAAAATGTAAAATAATACCGATAATTTCGACTAGTGATGTTCAGTAAGGAATACAGTTGGACACATTGTCTTATAATTACATTGTACGGATGGCGAAGTTCGTCACAAAACGAATGTCTGTGCTCTGAGGCCCATTTTTGCATTTGACTGATTGCGACAATTTTTGTAGGATCGAACAAAAAAGGACATATTTTGCGAAAAGCTTTTGTGAATGCAAACGACTCGCTTCAAAAAACTGAGCTGAAGGGACGGTTGCAGGACAAACGCGTAATTATTATTGAGGAAATATTTAAAAAAGCAGCTGCTATCCCTGCTCCTTGAAGGTTCTAATGAATCCGATTACAAGTTGGTCATATACATACGTATGTGACTCTGTAGGAACTGTTGCATAGAAACCTCGAACAGTTTCGTGACTATAGCACATCGTGACAAAATGCAATGCGCACTCGTTTAAGTAGTGAAATCAGTTCCATGGTCGAAGAACCAATGTAACCAAAAGTATGACTAGTACAAATGCATTTTTTTTTTCGGACATTCAAGCGATCGAATACGAATTTTTATCACGGCTTACTCTTGAATTTAGTCGAGCGATATTTCGAAACACACGAGTCCATCTCGAAGTAACACAGCAACTTTTGTTCTCACGATGTCGCGACAGGTTGAACATGTCTAGGAATCTGATACGACCGCTTCCTACCGCTTCAGACTGTATAAACTGGAATACACAGAGGGACGCCGTGGAAACGCTCCTGAAACACCGCTAAAGAAGATATCGTGTCATAGAGATTTCAGTCGAAAATGTGTTTTTTCATCTTCGCAAGCCAAGGATACTAACTCCACTTTGTTCGTTACGTACCCTTGGCCGCTCGCTTCTTTAAAAATCGAAACTCCCGCTGCGCCACCTATCGAATATCACGAGTTGCGTAACCTTTGCTGATGTTATTTCTGACCAATCAAAATGCTCGTAATAAAATTTGTTAGGCTATGCATCAAATATGGCTGCGCTGCAGTTTGTCAAGCTTGTTGATCTTGTTAAAACAAGACGAACAGACATACGATGATTCGCAATCATTTGGCTGTGGAACCCGTCCTTATATTTCACATAATTGATCATGAACTATAAAAAACTCATTAAATATCGATCGTCTACTCTTTTTTGGCAAATTTTCGTCACAAACACGACAACTTTCGTTTTTGACGGGCGCCGCCATTATTGTTTTCTGTTTCGCGGAAGATTTCTTTTTGGGGTGGTTTGATTGGATGCGATGGGTTTGATCGCATCCAATGAAATGGCGCAGCGGGAGTTTCGATTTTTAAAGAGGCGAGCGGCCAAGGGTACTACCTTAGTATCCTTGGCTTGCGAAGATGGTGTTTTTTAGAAACTATTTAAACTTTTTCCAAAGAATCCGGAGTGCATGATTCTCGGGAAGACGGCTTCATAAAACATCGTAGGAAAAGGAGGAAATGCTGACTTACATTTCCTGTAGTCTTGTATTCTCTTACAAAGGCCCATTAGCGACCAAAAAGTCAATGCAGGTGTTAAAATGCATTTATATTTGAGCCATGCTCTGGCAAAAGGGGGCTTAATGCATCTTCGTGATCCATGATACCAAGCGAGTCATCACATAGTTACAGATCAATAAAATCCATTTTGTATAACAACCGACTGATTCATGAGGTACACTGGTCTTTTGACATACAGAAAATTGACCAATGGCGAAAAGTATCGATCCAGGTCAGCCTGCGCGGACTGCGCAGGCTGACCTGGATCGATACTTTTCGCAGATGTATTAAGCCCCCTTTTCATAGAGCATGGCTCATTTTAATTATACTTTTTGGAAGCATGGAAAATATTGTGAAGACGACAATCTGTTATTGTGTGGGTCTGTCCAAGTGTTAGGCACTGGCAGAAAAATGAATTTTAAAATCAGGCAAAAAGTCAACAAAAGATAGAGAGACATGACAAGTCTTAACCTAGTTGTGAAATTATTTTCTCTGCCAGCGACTTATACCTGGACCGACCGTACAAGAAGACATTGTCATCTTTACAAAAATTTCCATACTTTAACCCTCATCCTGCTAAATAAAGGAAATGAAACTTTCAAGCTGATATTAAAAACCCAAACTTTCCCATTTCAAACGTAGTTTGTTGGAAAAATATCTCCTTCTCGGACAATGTAGATCCAAGATCAGACTCCACGTTCTGTGCAGTCTGATCTTGATCTACGCTGTCCGCAAAAGGTCAGTGAGTCGCACTTAGCAGCCTAGGGGTTAAAAATGGTATGATTTACATTTAAATGCATTTTGACAGCCGCTTTGTTTATTTTTGGCAGCTATTGTTACTTTAAAGACACGCCCTATAATACGAGTTAAATTCAATGACATCATCGTCTACCCGTGTAATGCTTTACATCTGTACAAGTCTAGCTGTCGTCTGCTCCAGAGTGTAATACGAAATTTTAATCAACCTAGCATACATGTAGCTACTACAACCCTAGGGGTGGGGGGGGGGTAACATTTTACCAGGATTTTGATGAAACTTTGTCAGTATTTACCCTACCTGTCATCCCACCTAAAGTGTCCCTTTTCTGTGGTAACGAAATTTTGTGTCGATGACTCCGGTTCGTCAGTTTTCCACTGTCGTCTGGATGTTCTCTGTCCTTTTGTCTGGCATCTTGTCTGGCATCTTGTCTGGCCTCGTTGCAAATGCATTTCAGGTCCTTGTCCAGCCCGATTTGTCGCAAAGGCTTGAAATTTCGACTAACAGGCGGATACTGGTATTTTTTCTTGACGGCGACGGTATCATCCTCTGAGGTAAAAATTCTTCGCCATGCGAATTCAAAGAGATCACGAGTAAATGGAGTCTCCAAACTGATATACGATATGTTGACTCTATCGTAGATTACGTAATAAGTAAAGTTTTCATCACACAAACATATCCTTGCACTGCTGTTGTAACACTGAAAGAGAGAGAATGTATAAGTTCGGCTTAACTTTTTTCGCAGCCAAACAAATGAGCCATCCTCTGTGAAAAAGGGGCTTACTTCATTTGCAAAAGGTATCGACTCAGGTCAGGCTGCGCAGTCCGCGCAGGCTGACCTGGGCCGGAACGTTTTGCTTTTGGTCAAATTTCTGCATGTCAATGGACCAGTGTACCTCATGGTTCAGTTGGTTGTAATACAAAATAGATTTTATGGATCCATAATTATGAGATGATTTGCTTGGTATCATGCATCACGGAGATACATTAAACCCCCCCCCCCCCCCCACACACACACACCTTTTGCAAGAGTAAAATCGTCTTCGCAAGCCAAGGATACTAACTCCACTTTGTTCGTTACATACCCTTGGCCGCTCGCCTCTTTAAAAATCGAAACTCCCGCTGCGCCACCTATCGAATATCACGAGTTGCGTAACCTTTGCTGATGTTATTTCTGGCCAATCAAAATGCTCGTAATAAAATTTGTTAGGCTATGCATCAAATATGGCTGCGCTTTTGGATTCATCACAATTTTCTGAAATTAATCAGACATACGATGATTCGCAATCATTTGGCTGTGGAACCCGTCCTAATATTCCACATAATTGATAATGAACTATAAAAAACTCATTAAATATCGATCGTCTACTCTTTTTTGGCAAATTTTCGTCACAAACACGACAACTTTCGTTTTTGACGGGCGCGGCCATTATTGTTTTCTGTTTCGCGGAAGATTTCTTGTTACGGATGGTTTGATTGGACGCGATGGGTTTTGATCGCATCCAATGAAATGGCGCAGCGGGAGTTTCGATTTTTAAAGAGGCGAGCGGCCAAGGGTACTACCTTAGTATCCTTGGCTTGCGAAGATGGAGTAAAATCGATTAATTTTTTCTTCACAGCGTTTAACCCTTAAGCTGCTAATCGCGACCGACGGACCTTTTGCGGACAGTGTAGATCAAGATCAGACTGCACAGAACGTGCAGTCTGATCTTTGATCTACACTGTCCGATACGGTATTTTTTTTCCGGTGAAATCAACTTTGAAACCGCAATGTTTGGACTTTAGTATTGAGCAGAAATTTGTGTTTCATTTATTCAGCAGATTAAGTGTTAACTATAACATATTTGACAACATAAAAGTATACAGAGTAACGTATTGCAAGAGCAAGGTTCAGATAAATTAGACTTTTTCGTTGGCTGTAAGTATCATTCCGTTCGGCTTGAAGAGGCGTAGATCAGAGACCAGACTACAAGTTCGTTACAGTCTGATCTTTATCTGCATCGTCCGCCAAAGTTATCAATGTTAATGCACGAGAGTTAACCCTTTACCACACAATCCCGACTTTAAACGACCCTGAGAAAGAGGCCTTTTGAAAACATCGTGGGAAAAGGAGAAAATGCTGGTTACCAGCATTTTCTCCTTTTTCCACAATGTTTTCTACTCTTCCCAAAACAAATTTCAATTTTTGAGTAACATTTATTTTGTCGTCTGCAAAAACTTTCAATTTGGGCTGGTCTAAAATTTTGTCCTTTGGTAAAGAGTAAAACAGTTACAACTACTTTCCCTATGTAAACGTTACAAGTATAGTTTGTGTTTATACTTTGAACCATGATATGCACATTGCACGTCACTGTCGGTCCAGTTCAAAGGTCAAGTATCTACGGTATAAGGTTTAATTCTTTTGCATGATCAAGGTGCTCCTTTATCTTCCTACGCCCCGTCTCCATGTTTCTGGCCTACGTAGACTCACTTCAGACTACTTTTTTTCCATACAAGAAACATAATTTATCTCATAATCTATCGCCTGTCCATAGCGATCATTAATGTCCTCGGCACGGAGTGTAGATCAAGATCAGTTTGGACTTCTGTGCCATCTAGTCTTGGTGTACACTCTCTTGGATACCTTATGATAAACATGTAGTTTAAATTTTAGTACAACAACTCAAAATCAATAAAAGGATCTTAAGTCACTACAAAACAATTCCGAGTTTTAACGACCATGACAGGAGGTGGCTTTGAATACATTGCGGAAAAAGGGGTAAAAAGAAAAGGTGGCAACCGGCATTTTCTCCTTTTCTGACAATGCTTTCTACCATTTCAGAGACAAATCCTGTGATTTGAGCCACATTCAACATGTCATCTGCAAATGCTGTCAACACAGTAAAGTAAAAAACTTTGTTTTGTGGGAAAGAGTTAATGATTTATTACGTTGATCTAAAGTTTAACAAGTCCAAAGGCTGGGGAAATGAGAAACCTTTAACACTTTACCACGCCACAAAGTCTTAGATTTGTCGAGATTGAAATCATTTGCAGACGACGAAATAAATGTTACTCAAAACACAAAAATGTGTGCGTCATTGGGTAGAAAACATTGTGAGAAAAATGCTGATGACCAGCATTTTCTCCCTTTCCCACAATGTTTTAAATAGCCTTCTTCCATAGGGTCGTTAAAAGTCTGGGTAGTGTGGTTAAGGGTTAACCTTTCACGAACCAGTCTTGTTCTCAAGAATTTTCTAAATTTGAAAGTAACACAAGAATTAATTTTCTAAATTTGAGAGTAACACAACTTCTGATTGGCTAAACCAAATGGTTTAGCCAGTCAGAGGTTGTGTTACTCTTTAAATCCTTAATTAGACCATGAACGTTCTTAATAATGATTGGTTAATACGGACCCTGATCTTGAATCAGATCTTTTATAGGATACTGTGGCCAATACAAACCTTATGGCAGTACTTTTTTTTTCTATTAACCATTCTGTATAAATGAAAGGAACAAACCGAATCAATAGAAAAGATCTAGACATTGTGAATTTTCAACAATCTCGGACAGTGTAGATCAAGATCAGATTGCACGTTCTAAGTAGTCTGATCTGGATATACACTCTCCGCGAGTTCGCAGTTCGTATTTCTAGTTTTACGACGACTCTAGGAACTATAAATGACTAATCTTAGCAGTGAGATGGCGTTTAAACACAAGCTCAGTTTCTACTTAGATATCAAGCTGTTCATCTTTGGCGCTGAAAATAAATAAAACATAAAATTTAATCCCCCCCCCCCCCCCCCCACACACACACACCAAAAAAAATTATTTTTTGAGGTTGCTTTTGGTCAGAAGGCCTTAGCATAGTGGACAGGGTAGAATAATTGGGGTCCTTCGTCGCTCCGTGGTCGGGTTGATCCTTTTTTGGATCAGTGCTGAGGCGGGAAATATGCAAATGAGCCATGCTCTGTGACAAACAGGCTAAATGCATCTGCAAAAAGTATGGACCCTTGTCAGCCTGCGCAGTCCGCTCACGCTGAAATTCGTCGATACGTCTTGCTATTTGTGAATTTTTATGCATGCCCAAAGGTCATTCTGTCCCATAATTCAGTCGGTTGTAAGACAAAATGGGTTGACCCTTTACCAAACGACAAAATTTTAGACCAATCCAAATTGAAAGCATTTGCAGACGACAAATTAAAGTGACTCAAAGAACAAGATATGTCTGTGACAGGGTAGAAAACATTGCGGGAAAAGGAGAAAATGCTGGTTACCAGCATTTTCTCCTTTTCCCACAATGTTTTCTAAAGGCTCCTTTGCTTAGGGTCGTTAAAACTCGTGATTGTGTGGTAAAGAGTTAAAGTTATGAAAGCAGAATTATGTGATATCATGCTTGGTATCATGCATCACGGAGATGCATTAAACCCCCTTTTGCCAAAGCATGACCCAAACGTAATTGCTGATCTGAAGGTCTAGTTTGCTTATAAACTTTTATACATGTATATTATACGGTAGAACTGCAGCTTTTCTGTTGAAAAAAAAAAAAAGAGAAATCCAGTTTTCTAGGCCTGGGGTCTGTTTTTACTGTTGATATCGGGTTGTAGTACCTCAGTCTGTTTTTAGGGGCAAAAGCTTGTCTTGGAAAAAGGGCCTTCGGACATATGCGTAAAAGTGTGTCGTTCTAGATCAGCCTGTGCAGTCTGAGACTAATCCGGGACGACACTTCCCGTTTTTGTGCGATTTTCTGTTTCACGAAAGTCTACTGTATGAAAAAATCTTATGTAGTCGTAAAGTGCCGTCTCGGATTAGCCTGCGCGGACTGCGCAGGCTAAACCGGGACGACACTTTACGCAAATGTCCGAAGGTCTCAATTCGCATGTTGCGGGCCAATTATGTACCTCAGTTTCTTTGTCTATTGGTATTTCAGACTGTTTTCAGTCTGTATCCCAGTCTATTGTTTTGGACGCGTTTTTAAACACAGTCTGTTATCAAAGTTAACTTTAGTCTCGGCGGTCATCAGTCTGTGGTCTCGGCGAATGTCAGTTGCTTTTCATCTATTGTCTAAGCTAAGGTCAAGTGCTTTTCAAAGGGGCATCTCAGTCTGTTGTCTCGGCGTATTCCAATCTGTTTTCAACCTCTTTGAGGTACTGAGGTACTTCAGTCTATGGTCTCGGTGTCAGTCAGTCTGTTTTTTTTTTGTGGATACCCCAATCTGTTTTTTTTTTTTAATTTTTTTGTAAAAGCCACAGTGTGGGTACCTCCGTCTATTGTCTAGATGTACTTTATTTTGTGTCATGGATATCTCAGTTTATTGTCTTGGTCTACTTCAGTCTGTTTTCCAGGCGTACCTCAGTCTATTGTCTCGGTATACCTCAGTCTGCTTCCAAGGCTACATGTACCTCAGTCTGTTTTCTGGGTGTAAGTCAATTTGCTTTTAAAGTTAACCCCAGTCTATTGTTTCGGTGTCCTGCAGTCGTTTGTTTGTAAATTAGTATCCAGCAAGGCACCGTTATCATATTTTGGTGATTGGTTTTTATAGCATATGCTGTGTTGCAACTGTGTTGTGTATAGGATAAAAGACCAAATAACCAAATTATTACTGTTTAGCAAAAGTTTCCATGTAAAAATACAGTACTTCACAAACCTCTTCAAGGATTGGCTCAAATATATGTGCATGTCCTTCTCGATGTTGGTGTTCTTCATCTGCACCCTTTATGCCGGCAGATTTCAATGCTGGAGTATGGTAACTTAGTAAAAGTCTATGTGTTTCTCTTTCGTCACACGTGTATAGATCAAGGCATATTTTGTAAGTATGCAGTATGTAAGCCCCTTGCTTGGGCCACAATCCATTGCCCTTTATAGAAGTCTTGCGTGTCACAAGTTCATTATCAGAAAACGGTTCAGGCATCTTAGATTATCTTGAAGCGAAATAAACATAAAGCACCTGAAAATACAAATAGACATGAAATACAAACCAAAACGAAAGGAACTAGAACTGTCAATGATCCCAAAGAGTGCCTTCAGACTGGAAAATTCTTGAACACGTAAGAGCAGACATTCAGAATTTGTGTCCTGTACAATATCAATAAAAGTGACGGACGAATTCACCGCCAAAAATGCTTATGTGCATGACCACAGATACGCGGGGGACGAACGGACAGACGGGACAAATGCACATACAAACAAAACGACGGCCGGACGGACAGGCTAATCCACAATCTCCCACAAACGTTCACATCTAAGGCTAGATAAAGTATAAATGAGCCAGGCTCTGGGAAAAGGGGATTTAATGCATCTCTGGGATGCATTATACCAACCAAGTTACCGCATAGTTATGGATCCATAACACCACTTTTACTTAACAACCGACTGAATCATGCAGTAGACTGCTCCTTTGACATGGAGAAAATTGATCTATGGCAAAAAGTTTCAACAAAGGTCAGCCTGTGCGGACAGCGCAGGCTGACCTGGGTCGATTTCTTTTGCAGATGCATTAAGCGTCTGACACGTATAATATGAGCACTATTCTCCATTCACCCCTAAGCTTTTATCACTGACATGATTATGAATTTGAATGAAGAGACATATAGACAGAAGGACGGTCGGACGGACTGGCTGATTCCTGTAAAAGTATGTATGTCCTGCAAACTTTCACAGCTATAACTAGGTTAAGTATATAATGGGAGCACTATTGCTCCAATAACCCAAAAGCTATGTAACAGTCTTTTCGGTAAACTAGAAATGAAAAGAATCGCTGACCCGTTTTTAGCTCCACTGGCCGAAGGCCAGCGGGCTTATGTCATGGCCCGGTGTCCGTCGTGCGTCCGTCCGTCCGTCCGTGCGTTAACTTTTATTTCAAACATCTTCTTCTCTGAAACTATCCATCCAATTTTCATGAAACTTCACAGAAATGATCCTGCCATGGTCCTCTTCAGAATTTCTTAAAAGAATTTAATTCCTTCAAAAACTCTGGTTGCCATGGCAACAAAACTGAAAAATATTGGAAATCTTTAAAAATCTTCTTGTCTGAAACCATAAGGCGTAGGGGTACCAAATTTGGCATGTAGCTTTATGTAGTAGACCTCTATCATGTTTCTTCAAATTATAGCCCTGGGGTAAAAATTGGCTCAGCCCCAGGGGTCACAAGTTTTACATAGGCTTATATAGAGAAAACTTTAAAAATCTTCCTGTACCTAGCCATTAGTACGGTGGCACTGAGGTGACATGTGCATTTTTTTATATTTATCTCGTTCCCACGAGATAATAATTCGTTTTCTCGAGTTTTTTTTTTTTATAAAAAATTATGCAAAAAACGAAATATTATCTCGTTCGAACGAGATAATCAGCCAATCCAAGTCATCCATTATGTCGTTCGCATGAGATAATAAGTCGTGCTCATGACATAATCATCCAATCAGATTCCTCCTACTAATTCCTTTTTTTACACGGCGTCTATGTTCTTCATAGTTTTATTCAACAATGTAGTTTGCACCCGCGATTGTTAAAACTGTTTTCTGTTAAATCGCGGATGCAAACTACATTGTTGAATAAAACGATATTAAAGAACAAAGACGCCATGTAAAAACGGTACGTCTAAAATACGAAAAAGACCCCTTTTCGCGAAAAGAACTCCTTTTCGCGAAAAGAACTTTCGATTTTACGAAAAGGAGTCAGTCCTCTCAGTCCGTTTCACGAAAAGGACTTTACATTCCACACACACACACACACACACACACACAAAATTCCTTCTCAAAGTAGGACTTCTTTTCACGAAAAGATTTCTTTGTATGGTGTTTCGAACATTATTTCAGTTATATCGAGGAGGCCAGTGCACCTATCTATATTTTCCTGGTTGATTGATTGATTGTATGGTGTTTAACGCCGTTTTTACCATTATTCCAGTTATATCTCGCCGACCAGTGCACCTATACATGCTTTCCTGGAGTTTCTTTCCAAGCCACTGGCTACTTCCACACATAACCATCGCTAACTATCATCAATCCTCGGAGAGAAAGTGGCCGAGCCGGGGATCGAACCACCGACCTCCTATTCTCAAGTCCTGTGCGCTACTGACTGAGCTATGGGGTCTCGGCTATGCCGGCTTTCCTGGAGTTCCTTTCTATATCGCACAACATTTTTCCCAAAACTGGCTGCTTTTCCAGACAACTGTTATCGACATAATAATCAGCGGTGAGAAAGGAATGATTCTTGTTGCAATAACTGATCATCAACTCTTGGAAAGAAATTCGCCAAACTGGGGAACCGAACCAGCGACCCTTGGTCTCCAGTCATATACGCTACCGATTGCGCCACCGGGTTCGGCTATACGAAAGTAAATTTTTACTCCTTTTCATGCTGTAAGCTTACTCTTTTTCATTCAACAAAAAGGAATCCTTTTTACAACAAAACTCCCCTTTAAAAAAGGACTCCTTTTCCGAATAAGAATAGGAATGCAGGCCGTTAGAGTGCACGAATAGAGAGTCCCTTTCCTTTTCGTGATAAGGATATATTGCTTTCAAGCCTTGAAAAAAAAAAAAAGATTTCACGAAAGGAATTCAAAGCATTTCTTGCAAATAACCCATATTCTGTCCGTGTGAAGTCTGACAGTACATCTGAAACGCCACCAAGTTAATTTATAAGAATCGGATTTTAAAAGAGAGGTGGGGGTTACATCACATCCGTCTGCATATATGTGAATACCGACTGTGATCTACAGATCTCCCGCGATATACACGTACATAAAAGGTCAGGCTTGACAGGATAAGGATTAAATCACCAAAATTTTTGCTTTCAGCCCGCCTCTATCAATAATTTCATATAATATTTGGTTATTAGGTTCTCTCCATAGAAATGTACCGTTTGGCCTATGAAATCATTGTGGAAAAAGAAGTAAGTCGTAACGAGCAGTGACCTTTGTGTGCAATGTCTTCTTTTTGGAAATGTCCGCCCGGGTAGCTCAGTGGTTAGCGTACATGACTCGTGACCTGGTAGTTGCGAGTTCGATACCAGGTTGGCGCAAACTTTCTTTTCGGCGATTTTTCGCCTCTCACCTCTGATGCACGTGAGAAAAGTCTTATCGGTGGTCAGTGCACCTAGCCATGCATTCATGGAGTTTCATTTTGCCAAGTCCCGGTCTCAGTCTCACATGAAACAGAATCTGAGCATTGTTTACTTCCAGTTTTGATATTTTTACGAGAGTTATTGTTGAATTTATTACTTAATGAACTTTATGTCTAGGCCGCAATATAGTATGCTGCCTTCATAATGGCATGTTAGCAAAACTTTGGCGAAAATTTCTGGCCAAAATTGGTTTTAAAAACTGTCGTTAGGGGAGAATATATCTCTACATAACGGACCAAGTAGATCCAAAATCACGGCGCATGTTGATCACAGAACATGCAGTATCGTTGAGGGAGAATCGCACTAAATAATGTGAACTCTTATGTGAACTTTTATGTTTCTTGTAAAAAAAATGGGACTGGATAATTTCTATGTCTGTCTGTCTGTCTGCCTGTCTGTCTCTGTCTGTCTCTGTCTGTCTGTCTGTCTGTCTGTCTGTCTGCGCAGTCCGCACAGGCTGACACTGGTCGAACTTTTTTGCTATTTGTAAATTTTCTGCATGTCCAAGGACCATTCAACCTCTATATCCCGTCAATTGTCAGACTCTATGGATTTTATGGGTTCCTACATTATGTGATGTCTTGCTTGGTGTAATGCATTACGGAGATGCATTAAGCCCCCTTTTGCCAGATCATGGCTCATTTGTTTTTGTCTCGCTTTAAACAAATGTTTTTAAAAACATTATTCAAGGACCGTTTTTAACGTTAATAAATTGTTGCCAAAATCCAATTCCATATTTTTGGCATGAAATAAATTTGTTCGAACTATTAATATGCAAACTACCTTATCCTCTCGCTTCCTTTCACGAAATCTAACCTTCTTTTCAGAAATGTCTTCTTGGTTGCTATAACGACTCCCATTGCGAAAAGCATTTTAATTTGTGAAATTTAAAGTCCTTTGCGCGAAAAGGACTTATTCCTTTTGTTAAAATATAGAGCTCTTATACGAAAAGTAGCTCATATCGCCAAATCTACAGTTCTTTTCAAGCAGATGAGGTTTATTTTTCATCGAAAGAGTCCTTTATTGCTTTTGCACGAAAAGGTGTCATTTTCGTATTTCAGACTCACTTTACAAAAAGGACTCCTTTTCACAAGCGGAAGCGATCCATGCTCTGTGAAAAGGGGTCTTCATGCATCTGCGATAAGTACCGACCGTGAACTGGGCCGAAACTTTTCGCTATTGGTCAATTTTCTGTATTTTCAAGGACCAGTCTACCTCATGATTTAGCCGGTTTGTTAAAAAAGTGGCTATTACGGATCCATTATTACATGTATTTGATGGCTTGATTGGTACAATGCATCACGGAGATGCATTAAGCCTCCTTTTGCCAAAGCATGACTCAGGTATTTTGCATAAAATTTTATGAGAGTCCTCGCAAAAGAGGAGTCCTTTTCGTATTAAAGACACTCCTTTTCGAAAGTCCGGGAAAGCATAGATAGGTGCACTGGCCGCCGCGATATAACTAAAACGATGTAAGAAACACCATACAAACACATCTTTTTGTGAAATTTACAAAGGGTCTATTCTGTGGAACGTAAAGTGCTTTTCGCGAAAAGGACTGACTCCTTTTCGTAAAATTAAAACTCCTTTTCGCAAAAAGGAGTCAAGATGAGTCCTTTTCGCGAAAAGGAGTCTTTTCGTATTTTAGACGTACCCGTGTAAAAATAGGAATTAGTAGGAGGAATCTGATTGGATGATTATGTCGTGAGCACGAGATAATATTTCGTTTTTTGCATAATTTTTTATAGGGAAAAAACTCAAGAAAACGAATTTTGTTTTTTGCAATTTTTTTTATAAAAAAAAAACTCTAGAAAACGAATTTTGTTTTTTGCATAATTAAAAAAAAAAAAAAAAAAACTCGAGAAAACGAATTATTATCTCGTGGGAACGAGATAAATACAAAAAAATGCACATGTCACCTCAGTGCCACCGTACATAAGGCCTAGAGCTACCAAATTTTGCATGCAGCTATATCTAGTGGGCCTCTACCAAGCGGGCCAAAATTTTAGCCCTGGGGTCAAAATTGGCCCCGCTGCAGGGGTCACAAGTTTTACATGGGCCTACATAGTGGCAACTTAAGAAATCTTCCAATACCTAGCCATAAGGCCTAGAGCTACCAAATTTTGCGTTTAGCTTGATCAAGTAGGGTTCTACCAAAAGTGCCCAAATTACAGTCCTGGGGTCAATTTGGCCTCATGCTGGGGGGTGGGGGGGAGGTTCACAAGATTTACATGGGCTTATATAGGGAAAACTTTTAAATCTTGGTGTACATAGCCATAAGGCTTAGGGCTACCAAATTTTGCATAATTATAGCACTATCTAGTGGACAACTACAAAGAGGGCCCTAAGTTACAACCCTAAGATCAAGTTTGGCCCTGCACCAGGGGTCACAAGTTTTACATGGGTTTATGGAGTGAAAACTTCAGAAACCGTCTTGTTACTAGCCGGAAGGCCAAGAACTCCCAAATTTGATCATAAACATGTGCTTATAGGGTGAAAATTCAAAAAAATCGTGTTGCTCCTAACCGCAAACCCAAGGGCTACCAAATCTGGATCACTTTTGATTTTTTTTTTTTTTTTTTTTAAATTAGCCTTGCATCAGGGGTCTTATGTTTTACAGAGGCTTCATATAGAAGAAACTTGAAAATCACCTTATTTATAACCATACATTATAGACTTGTATTATTTTGGCATGTGGCTTTATCTTGTGGACCTCTACCAGGGTTCAAGTAATTATAGCTCTGGGATCAAAAATGGCTTTGCCCTGCGGGTCCCAACTTTCACATGGGCTTTTACAGAGAAAACTTTGTAAGTCTTCATTTTGAAACCATTTGGCTCAGAATTGAAATATTCAGTATTTATGGTTTACATTTATAAGCCAGTGGAGCGATACAGGGCCATCATGGCCCTCTTGTTAATTAAGCTATGACGTGTCTTTGAATAAACAACAAATAACATGCAAGAGTATAAGATCGCAGGTATCGAGTTTAACACAGGAAACATCATGTATGCAATTTGCTGTTTTTTTTTTTGGCGGGGGAGGGGGAGGTGTGTGTGTGTGTGTGTGGGGGGGGGTTTAAGATAAAAAGTGGTTTATGGACAGGTTGATAATGTGACTAAGCTTTAGTGCCGTCTAACTCGCTAATTTACAATGATTTATGGAAGTAGATGGTTTACATTACAAGAAATTAGTATTTCTGAATGAAGATGCATAAAGTTGAGAGATCGTTTCAGTTTATGCATAGAAATGATACGCTTTTGACTGAGCAAGCACAGTGACAATTGAAGGAACTGAATCGGGTACTATGTGATTTAGGTCTTAGTGCCCTGAAATGGATTTTAAATTCACAATTTAGTTCATTTGCATCTTCAATTATTTTATTTTAAGCAACGATTGTACGTTTATTTTCGAATCCTTTTAGGCTACATAATAAGTAAATCTTTGGGTAAAGTTCTGACGAAACATGCTTAAAATATGGTAAATTTGGCCCATCCTGTAATGTCGAGAAACCATTTATAATGCTGCGGATTTCATGCAGACTTCAGTCACCATTTTGAGATGGTTGGTAGGCATTTGTCGCTAGCTCACGTTCGTTAGGGATAAAACCCGCTTGCGGTGAGCGCTCGCCTTGAAACACGAAGACTGAATGATCCTACAAAAATTTGTCATATTAATTTAAACACCGATCGCATGATCATGGAATAAGCGGATCGGTTTAGCCGATCAGAAATTCCATTACTTTGAAATTTAGACAGTTCTCGAGGATAAGAAAAGGAGCGCGATTAAGAATGGTCGGTGAATACGGGTGACGCTGAGCGAGACTAGAGACAGCCATGAAGATGGTCTTTGGTATGATATGGTCTAAGCTTTGTGTCTGGATATTTTACAAAATACCTGTATCTTACAATAAAGACCCTAGATCAGACTACTGGCTTCGAAATAGCCTTAGAAAATTACACTAAAAATAGTGTTATGGTCTGGGAGAAAGAAAATGCATGTATGGGGATACAGCGTAAGCCTCTAACATCAGAGGCTCTGGGTTCGAAATCTGTGATGAGCGGCGCATAAGCAGACGGAAGCCTGGAATCCCGGGCTTCAACATCCAGTTAACAAGTATGCCTTTCAAGGAAACAACAGAGGAAAGAAAAAGAGACTAAAGGCGTGATCACTATGCTCCTGCAGAGTGACTCTAGTTTTCTGTTTAGACAATCAACCGGAGTTACTAAAATATTAGATTTTTTTACAAAGAAGGGACGAAACGCCTACACTATCTTTTTCACATTTTGTGAAGCCTAACCCTAACAACGTCATTCGGCAAACCTCGGGTGATCCATCGATCGCTAAATGTGGGTACGGACTCGTCCGAGTTGTGACGAGTGACGAATATGAGAAGGAGTGTTTACTAGCAATCTTCATTGTGATTACCCCCCCCCCCCCCCCAGCAAAGAATAACATTTGTGTAAGAATAGCGGGGACCAGTTAACTAGCAACCGTGCCAGCCGGGTACATTCTCGCATGCATGGGTCTCGCACTTTGAAATAAAACAAAGTAAATCCCAGTCAGTATGTCTAAGA
Source organism: Tridacna gigas (assembly GCA_945859785.2). Taxonomy (NCBI): domain Eukaryota; kingdom Metazoa; phylum Mollusca; class Bivalvia; order Cardiida; family Cardiidae; genus Tridacna; species Tridacna gigas. The sequence continues at coordinate 6,477,506 of OX244031.2, read as the reverse complement.
TCTATTTTTAAAATAATTCAAAATCCCAGAATGATCTAAAAATAGATCCAAGCAGTGGGAAAACCTCAAATTACTTATTGTTTAATGAAAAATAACAGCTTTTCTAATGAGTCATTAGACTAGCTATTATTATTCATTAAACAATTTTACAATAATTCGCGTTATTTTGAAAAAAAAAAAGAGTCAATATACCGTACAATTTTTTGACAAAGTTCCAGAATAAAAGCCACGATTTTTTTAGCTTCTAAGAAAAAAAAAAAAATGTGCAGCAGGTTGACAGCTAGTTACAATGAATATAGACTAGATCTGGAAAATTAAGATGAGACTTTGCCACTAGTATGAAAAAGAAGGGTACTGATCTGTATAAATTTCAGATCTGGAGGGGTGTCTCATTTGATTGATTTTGTTTTTAGATCCACTGGCCGAAGACCAGCGGGCTTATGTCATGGCTCGGTGTCCGTCGTGCGTCCGTCCGTCCGTCCGTCCGTGCGTGCGTCCGTCCGTCCGTCCGTCCGTCCGTGCGTTAACTTTTATTTCAAACATCTTCTTCTCTGAAACTACCCATCCAATTTTCATGAAACTTCGCAGAAATGATCCTGCCATGGTCCTCTTCAGAATTTCTTGAAAGAATTTAATTCCTTCAAAAACTCTGGTTGCCATGGCAACAAAACTGAAAAAAATATTGGAAATCTTTAAAAATCTTCTTGTCTGAAACCATAAGGCATAGGGCTACCAAATTTGGCATGTAGCTTTATGTAGTAGACCTCTATCATGTTTCTTGAAATTATAGCCCAGGGGTCAAAATCGGCTCTGCCCCAGGGGTCACAAGTTTTACATAGGCTTATATAGAGAAAACTTTAAAAATCTTCTTGTCTGAAACCATAAGGCATAGGGCTACCAAATTTGGCATGTAGCTTTTTGTAGTAGACCTCTATCATGTTTCTTGAAATTATAGCCCTGGGGTCAAAATTGGCTCTGCCCCAGGGGTCACAAGTTTTACATAGGCTTATATAGAGAAAACTTTAAAAATCTTCTTGTCTGAAACTATAAGGCATAGGGCTACCAAATTTGGCATGTAGCTTTATGTAGTAGACCTCTATCATGTTTCTTGAAATTATAGCCCAGGGGTCAAAATTGGCTCTGCCCCAGGGGTCACAAGTTTTACATAGGCTTATATAGAGAAAACTTTAAAAATCTTCTTGTCTGAAACCATAAGGCATAGGGCTACCAAATTTGGCATGTAGCTTTATGTAGTAGACCTCTATCATGTTTCTTGAAATTATAGCCCTGGGGTCAAAATTGGCTCTGCCCCAGGGGTCACAAGTTTTACATAGGCTTATATAGAGAAAACTTTAAAAATCTTCTTGTCTGAAACTATAAGGCAAAGGGGGTAACAAATTTGGCATGTAGCTTTTTGTAGTAGACCTCTATCATGTTTCTTGAAATTATAGCCCTGGGGTCAAAATTGGCTCTGCCCCAGGGGTCACAAGTTTTACATAGGCTTATATAGAGAAAACTTTAAAAATCTTCCTGTACCTAGCCATAAGGCCTAGAGCTACCAAATTTTGCATTTAGCTTGATCTAGTTGGGGTCTACCAAAAGTGCCCAAATTATAGTCCTGGGGTCAATTTGGCCTCATGCTGGGCGGGGGGGAGGGGGGCGGGTTCACAAGATTTACATTGGCTTACATAGGGAAAACTTTTAAATCTTGGTGTACATAGCCATAAGGCTTAGGCTACCAAATTTTGCATAATTATAGCATTATCTAGTGGACAACTACAAAGAGGGCCCAAGTTACAGCCCTAGGATCAAGTTTGGCCCTGCACCAGGGGTCACAAGTTTTACATGGGTTTATGGAGTGAAAAGTTCAGAAACCGTCTTGTTACTAGCCATAAGGCCAAGAACTCCCAAATTTGGCATGTTATTCTTCTAATACACATGTTCCCCATTTAGTCCGACTGTAGCCCTGGGGTCAAAGTTTTATAAGGGCTTATATAGTGAAGACTTCTCTTCATGGTTTATATTTATAAGCCAGTGGAGCGATACAGGGCCATGATGGCCCTCTTGTTGTTGGTTGTTGCGTTGTTGTTGCGATAAATGTCTTGTTTCGCGTGACACGGTTTTCAAAATCAGGCATATTTGCCAGATCACGGCAGCAAGTGTTATATCCATGCAAACCTGCCTCAGATTTTCTTTACTATCGCCAAATACAATACGTAATAATGTACTGCGCCCACTGGCCGTTTTCCAACATAATGTACAAAGAATAAGTCTAATTTTCGCTGTAAACAACCGTATGACACGTAGAGAGGTATTCAATAGTGGACAATGTCTCAAAATTAGCCAAACAGGTAATAAACCTATGTAAATTTCACTTTCATTCGATATAATTTTCGAAAAGATTTTCGGACGTGTTGTTTGCCCTTGAAAATTAAACTGTTAAAAGTTTTTAAAGGTTCGTGAAATGTTAAATTTTTACTTCTTAAATATTATCAAAACTTCCCCCGTGATATTTTCTACTCGATCAAACGTGAAACTTGAAAACTCAGAGGGACTAGCCGTATTCTGGTTGATTTGTTCATCATTGCTGCCCCAAAGGCTCTAATATACTTCCTCTTTTGAAATTGAATGAAAATGAAACCTTCGTCGTGTTGAAATAATGCTAAATACTTTTACTTACCAGTCAGTCTTGTGGTTTTAATCAACACAAAGCTATCCGACACGAATAAACCCCGTTTATAGATCTAGTGGGATCTTGTTCTGGCAAATTGACTGATAGCAAAAATTTCATTTTACCGTAAATAATTGGTTTACGATAACGGCCTTGTTACGAGTTCTATGGTCAGCCAACAGAAAATTATTACTCATCATATTGTGACCTTGCGGTCTTTTAAGGCAGAAAGTCTGTTTTTCTCTGCACGAAATGCCTTAAATGTTTATCAATTCCGTGCTAAAGAAAATTTTAGTTGTTTTCAGCGGCATTGCGTAGACCAATAAATATTTATTGCGCTGTCCAATCTTTCTATCTACACTGTTCATTATTTTGTAGGATATTTTTGCTGAAGAATGGATCGAAATATGAATATCATGGTTTATTGTAACCAACTACAGTGTATATACTCTCTTCCAAAAGAAAGTGTGCACTTTGTTTTCGGTGATATTTCATTAGCTGTTTTTCATAATGCCGACTTATTTTGTATCACAATTGAGATTAGATCATGTACAATGTAGACATCATGTTAGATTTTAAGTTCCTGTCACGTAAAAGGTATTTTTAGCTACGAGAAATGACTGGGTATGAAATCAAAAGTTGCAAATGTACTCAGAAAATCGGAACTTGCACAGTTTAGAATTTCATGTGGTTCAAATTGGAATCTTAATGTTTATTTTAGTCAGTATCGTGTTTGACAACCTCGGCTGTTGATGCAAGCGACAATGCGACCTCGCATTGACCTAACGTAACGTCTCATGACGACGTCGGGGATGTTATTCCATTCTTGAATTAAGGCGTTTTCGAGGTCCCTACGATTGTGAATGTTGCCTCTGGACTGCATCCTTCTACCAAGATAATCCCAGATGTGCTCTATCGGATTCATATCCAGTAAGACAGCAGGCCAGGGTAGCACGTCAACGTGATTTCTATTAATTATGGAAGAAAGAATTATGAGAAGGAAAACAAATCTTATCGTTGTACGTGGCAATCTCAATGCTGAAGGCTATATTAACCAGATTCTGCAGCCCTAAGCTGTTCCTTTCCTTCAGAGACACGGGCCTGCAATTTTGATGCATGACAATGCAAGACCTCATGTTGCACGGAGAAGTCGACAGTTTCTTAACAGAAATCACGTTGACGTGCGAGGTCGCATCGTCGCTTGCATCAACAGTCGAGGTGGTCACACTCGATATTGACTAAAATAAAGATTACGATTCCAATTTGAGCTACATGAAATTTTAAACTGTGCAAGTTCCGATTTTCTGAGTACATTTGCAACTTTTGATTTCATACCCAGTCATTTCTCATAGCTAAAAATACCCTTTACGTGACAGGAACTTAAAATCTAACATAATGACTACATTGTACATGATCTAATCTCAGTTGTGTTACCAAATTAGTCGGCATTAAGAAAAACAGTTAATGAAAAATCACTAGAAACAAAGTGCACACTTTCTTTTGCAGGTGAGTATAGATATACCTGTGTATTTATTTGATCCACAAAATGTGACAGCTGTTTTCCGAAGTACACATAATAATTTAACATGATGCAATACTGGATTTCTCAAAAAAGAAAATATAAATATATACGCAGTAAAGTCTCGGCTATTTATACACGTAATGAAAGGTACATGTGGGTTAAAGTAACAATAGCTTTCAAACGTAAACAAAGTGGGTGTAAAATGCATTAAAATTTAAATCATACCGTTTGAAAGTATGGAAATTATTGTAAAGATGACAATCTGTCTTTGTACGGTCGGTAGTGTTAGTCGCTGACAGAGAAATCAATTTCAAAACCATGTTAAAAATTGCCAGGTCAAGCTATCTGTTGTTTACTTTTTGTCTGATTTTTAAATTCATTTTTTCTGCCAGCGACTAACACTTGGACTGACCACACGATAACAGGTTGTCATCTTTAAAGTGTTTTCCATACTTTTAAATGGCATGATTAAAGGGTACATTTTTACTCGTTTTCAGCCAGTTTTAAACCCATTTCATCTTTATTTTATCAAACTATAAGCATTCTCATATTTTCATGCCAAATGTTGCCTCCGATGGTTGCAAGCTAGCACAGATTACGACCAATAGAAAATGCACTTCATTTTCTGGAAGCCATCGAAGAAATCACAGCTGTGATATCTGAAATCGCTTTTAAATCAAAGATTTCAAATATATGTATTAATCCCTTAACCCATATATGTTGGTAATTTGTCTATGCTCACGCAGCTGACTAAAACCTGAACCAATCTACAGTCTTACCAAATTTTGACAGCGTTTTTTTTTTTCCTGGCTGTAAAGATGTAATTTTAAATGCATTTTAACACATGCATTGCTTTTTTGGTCGCTTTTGGGCCTTTAAACTTAATGCTAAAAAAATGGGCAAACATATGGCGGGGATGGGTTTAATGATAGATGTTACCCTTTTGCCAACTTTACCTAGAAGTTCAGACTTTGTCAAGATCACGACTAAAATTGCCGTAACGAATTCGAAATGAAGCCTGTAATCGCTTTTTATAATAAAGTTTATACTGAAGCTTAAAAGTGTCAGTCTTTGATTTAAAATATATTTAAGAATCTTTATATCTTAGAATATGCATATAATATGTATGGCTATAAAATAGGTAAAGTTTTTTTTTTTTTCAAATAAACGATGTTCTAATATGTTCTGTTCTTAAAGGTGATAAAAATGTAACGCTGTATAATCCAAATTTTCAACACATTATGAAAGACTTTCATTAGCATTTAGTTATGAGCACATCGTCAGTTTCTTCACTGCGACTGAATCACCATGGAAGGTAAGGGGAGTTTGTGTATTTTCGTGTAGTTTTGTACCACCCCAAACGGACATAAAATGTTTTGTACAACCTAACAGGAAACTGAATGTTTCACATTATGCTCCAGTGCCACCAGCACTAGAACAATCTCATCAATAAAGAAGTCTGCCAATATGAGAGGTCAGAGCGCGAACATGGACAGGCCAGTAGCCTATTACCATTTTTACTACATATCCTTGGTGGATCAGGACTGTACTACATGGTTAGTGCTTGCATGGGTGACCAAATTGATGTACGATACACTTATAATAGAGCCATCCTCTGTGAAAAGTATCGAGCCAGGTCAGCCTGCGCAAGTCATCACATGATCATGGATCCATAAAGTCTATTTTGTCTTACAACCGGCTGAATTATGAAGTATACTGATTCTTTGAGCTGCAGAAAATGGACCAATAGCAGAATATTTCGGCCAAGGTCAGCCTGCGGATACTTTTTGCAGATGCATTAAGCTTCCTTTTCACAGAGCATGGCTCATTTACAGACGTCAATTCAAATTTATTCGAAATTATTGGATGTTCTGTTTTGGTTGATTTTTGACTAGCGAAGCTAGTCTATAGGCATCAAGATTGACCTAGATTCAAAACCCCATAGTTGCCAAATACTGCCACACAGAAAATACTTTTTTCTGTTAGAAATCTTAATTCTGTTGTACATGACAATTTAGACATAAACCACTAAATCTCTACCTCTCCCGATTTGAACATGTCTTACAAAGTAATAAACTGAACAAGATGTCATTTATAAGGTACAAGATCTTTGCTTATATGTAAATTGAGTGACCTATGCAAAGCAGAGAATCACTTATTCCTACACAACTGTATTATGAATGAATCTATTAATAGATACACCTAGGTTAACTTGTAGCAAATCCTAGCTATATCAACCCCCACTGGACAGGAAACCCTTGTCATTCCTTCAGTCATTCATTATTTAGATCATTGTGTACAGTTGAACCATTATGTTAAACTGTTATTCTATTTACCTTCAACCAAACAATCCCAAGTTTTAACGATACTGGGGAAGGGTCCCTTTGTAAACATTGTGGGAAAAGGAGAAAATGCTGGTAATCATCATTTTCTCCTTTTCCCACATTGTTTTCTGCCCTTCTGGAATCATGTTTCATCAGTTCAGCCACATTTAATTCATGGTCTGCAACAGCTTTGAATTTGGACGGATGTAAAATGTTTCGCTTTGTAAGGAGAGTTAAATAGTTAACTACATCTTGTGCTATTAGATAATGACTAATTGACTGCATGGTGTTTAACGCCGTTTTTAACATTATTTCAGTGATATTGCGGCGACCAGAGCACCTGTCCATGCTTTCCTCGAGTTTCTTCTACCAGCACTACTGCGACTCAATGACCTTTTGCAGACAGTGTGTGCAGTCTGACCTTGGATCTACATTGTCCGATAAGAGGATAGATTTTCTCCTAAGTGTCACTGTGAAATAACAGTAGCAATAGTCAGGTGTTTACCATCAGCTTGAAAGTTTCATTTAACATTTTTTAGCAGGTTAAGGGCTAAACTTAAACTGGATTATAGTTAACCAATAGCACATATAGCCCCGGCAGTTCAGTCGGTAGCATACAGGACTTGAGAACAGGAGGTCGCTGGTCTGATCCTCAACAAATTTCGTTCCGAGAATTGACAGTCATTGCGACAGGATTCATTTCTCTCTCACGTTTCGACGATGGTTATTTGGGAAAGGAGCCAATGGCTTGGAAAGAATATTGTGCGGAGTACTGGTACAAAAAACTCCAGGAAAGCATGGATAGGTGCACTGGCCACCGCTACATAACTGAAATAATGTTGAAAACAGGGTTAATAAACACCATACAATCAATCAATCAATCAATCAATCGATCAAATTCGGTAGTCTGTCAGTACTTTCAGTACTTTGATTTGATTTAATGGTGTTTTACGTCGATTTTAACAAGTTCTCTTTCAGTGTATCGCCTGAGCGGTGATAATAAACGTGGTTAATCTCTTTCATAACGTTAAAAGCACACACGGGTACCTTTAAAGCGCATTCCTAACCAAAGGGTATTAGATCATTTTGCACCCACACTTATGAGGTAAGTACCTGGTATTTGATACCTGTGGTATTTCTAGGATGAGAATTCACCCTTTTACGACAAATACTGACATAGAAGTATAGTTTGAGGTTAACCGCAATGGAAATAAGAGATTACATATCTCTTTTTTTGCGTTATCCTACGTATGGGTGTGTCAGACATGGTAACTGACCATACGTTGTAATAATTCTGATTCTATGTGTGTGAAATTATGTTTTACCATGTATCGTCATGCTTCTTTTCTCTGAATAAACCTTAACATAAGCCCAGGCTGCACAAACTCGAGTCCGATATTGGAACTTCGCCGTTCACAACCTAATTCAAAACTATGACAAAAGTCTTTTGTTTACAGTGGAGGTTTATTTTCAGAACTCAAGAGTTACATTTATCACTGAAGTTTTTACCCGGACAAGAAAAAATTTGGACTAATCCATATTGAAAGCATTTGCAAACAAAAACTATATTGCGACTCAAAATATGGAACCAGTGCGTAAAAAGAGGTGGAAAACATTGTTGGAAAATGAGAAGATGCTGGTGATCAGCTTTTTCTCCTTTTTCCACAATCTTTTCAAAGGCGTTCTGTTGCAAACTCTGGATTGTTTGATAATAGTTTGCGCAGGATTAGAGTTTCGTAAAATGTTACAAAAGTATGTTTCCTTTAAAGATACATCCTTACAGCCAGAGAGAAAAACCGGTGTTAAAACTTGAGTGGCTCAGAATTTGGTCGGCTGTGGAAAAATAGATAAATTACCAATATATATGGAGTAAGGGATATGAAACTCGATGGATTTGTCTTCATTTAAATACCGGAAACGACAACAATGATTTCTTTGAAGGCTGCCGAAAAAAAAGAAGAAATGCATTTTCTATCTGTTGTAATCTGTGCAACCATGCAACCGTCAGAGGCAATATTGGCATGAAGATACAAGAATGGTTATAGTTGATAGAGTAAAGATGAAATGGGTTAATTTAACGATCCCGAGGAAAAGACCTTTTGAAAACATTGTGAAAAAAGGAGAAAATGCTGGTATACAGCATTTCTCTTTTTCTCACAGGTTTTTCTAACCTTTCGAAAACAGAAGCCATTATTTGAGCTACATTAAACTTGTCGTCTGCAAATGCTTTCAGTTTGTACAAGTATAAAATTTTCTTACATGGTAAAGAGTTTTAAAATGGCTGAAAACGAGCATAGATGTATCTTTAAACACGACACTCCCAACTACTCAGATCCGAGTAATGAGTCTGTGCAACAGGCCCTTGGTTTTTCATTGGCATACTTCACATAATACACTGTAATTAATGTTCTACATATTTATCAAGGTTTAAATGAAAAGCCAACTTTGAATGTGAATGAAACATTGCAGTCTTTGTTAAGATTTTCCTACAAACAAAAACTTTCGACATAAAATCTGGTTTCAGTGCCCCGTTTATCTGGGTTGTGAGGGAAAATTGTTGTGCTTAACGTATAAATCTATCAAATTTTGCAACTGAAAAATACTAGAATTATCTATATGGTGAGTTTCTTCCTCTGTCCATTGCCGAAACTAAATACTATGTCACTTGAGCAGAGAGGTTATTTAGGCAGTATTTTAACTTATCTGAATTTGAGAGTGAATTTGAGAGAAAATAAGAATTATTTTTCTGTACCCCGTCTACCAGAGATTTGCGTAAATGTCCTGTAAATAACACAAGCAATTGAAAGAGAAGTGAGTTTCATTTTAAAAAGAGTTATCGTGGCAGATTCTGCATGATCTTTCCTGTCGCTAAAGTCCAATATATTCTCTTGTGTCTACTCTTACAATGTGAAAAGCCAAAACTACGCTGTTTATACCATACCTAAATTGTGTAAGATAATACCTTGCTAGTCACAGGATAGCATTCACATAATTCGTATTTTGTCTAGGTCATAATCTTCTATTATTATCTTTTATTATCCACGAAAAGTAAATGTACTGTTGTCTATGTATGAAACAAATAGAGTCATGCAGTTTTTTTTTATGATACACCGAAATCCTCTCCTCAATGAAGGCAATCTTTAGTGTCCGAGTCTGGCGGGAAACACACGTTTGTGGTTTTATGAAAAGCCGAGGCATGCTGCTAGTGCGCAGAGAACCATACGGATAGACGTTGTCATACTTCATTAAGGTAAATAGATAAAATGCACTTATACCCAAAATTGACACTTCTTCCCCTACCATAGCGTGTCACCTGTTTCAAATCTTGTTCACTTCCGGGTAGATTAAGTCGCATCCAAAGGACGGGGAATCTGACATTGCGCAAGATGTCATGAGGCTGAAACACTGCAGATTGTGTCTTTCCTTCCTTTGATAAACAATTTCTGCATTGCCACGTACAACAAATGTACTGCCCGTTATAGAAAATGTATACACACTGGTGGTGACTGCGTGGAAAAAGTTTAAGATGACATTTCAGTCTTAGTAGTCATACGTCGTGCGCCAGGTAGGACTTAGTGGTGTTTTTTAATCCTTTGTAACTTTTTACTTGGTCGATGTATTTTGATTAAATTTGTAGCATATCTCAATGACACATAAAAATATGTCAACAAATTTTGGTACTAAAATGTTCATAAGTATTTGAGTTACGGGAAAAGTAGACATACTTAATGGACAGTCCTCGTACATGTTAGACGAGATGTCCACCTGGATTACCTGCCGTATACGATCCCCGGCATTTGTCAGTATTTTTTGTTTTATATATTTCTAAACCTAAAGTTCGAAATGCGGCCAAAAGTAAACAATGCAGTTGTTGAAATGCATTTAAATTTGACCTATGCTCTGTGAAAAGAGGGCTTAATGCATCGATACTTTTCGCTATTGGTGAATTTTCTGTATGTCCAAGGACCAGTCTACCTCATGATTAAGTCGATTGTTAAAAATGTGGCTATTATGGAACCATAATTATACAATGGCTTGCTTCGTACAATACATCACGGAGATGCATTAAGCCCCATTTTGCCAGAGTGTGGCTCATTTAAATCATACAATTTTTAAAAAAGCATGGAAATAATTGTACAGATGACACTGTGTTATTATACAGTCGGCCCAAGTATTACTGGCTGGCAGAAAGGTGAATTTTAAAAGTAGGTCAAAAGTTGCCAGGTCGCTCTATCTTATGTTTACTGTTTACTTTGATTTTAAAATTCATTTTCCTGCCATCGAACAACACTTAAAACGACTGTGACTGTACAGTAACAAATTTTCATCTTCACAAAAATTTCCATGTTTTCAAAAGGTATGATTTAAATTTAAATTCATTTTAACACCCGCATCGTTTATTTTTGGTCGCCATTGCGGCTTTAAATGGAAAAAAGGTCATTACTGTTGTCGTGTTCTGATAAGGATATTTGATCTGGCATGTAGAACGGAACACATGGAGAGCTATGAAGGAGGGACCTACTGGGACGGACACTTTTATTTTTAATCCTGTGAAACACAAATTTTAATATCACAGTGAATATATTGAACGAATCTGATTGGTCAACACAATTATTAGCACTTTGTGAGTTACTTTGAAAGCCGATTGCTAAGTAACATTGACCAATCAGGCTTGTTCAATATATTCACTGCGATATTAAAATGTTAGTATAAAATGGATTCATTTTTGTAAAGTATTGTTCCATGCATGATAAAGGCGCCAATAAAGCTACTCTCAAACGAGAATGTTATTTCTGTGGACAAAAACAAAAGATTTTTTGAAGCGTGATTCATGTTGAACAGTTAAAAAAAAGGTAACTACATGCCCTGAATGGCCCTACTGGCAATACTTTTGCTTATTTTCTAGCATAAATCACTATTTAGGCATGATGAATTTAACAATTAGTGAAATAATCAAAATACAATTTCTCAAAACCAATACTTTGGAATCCAGCAAATTTCGATAAGGTTTCAGTACTCATTGTATGAAACATTCCTTGCAAGTTTCAAAGAAATGTGACCAATAATGTGGACTCGTTAAGTAAACAAGACTAGGTCATCAAATGGCTAAACTGAAGGTTGAATTTTCTTCATTTTTAATAGAATTCAATCCCTCGATAATACAAATGATCTGTGCAAGTTTCAAAAGAATCAGATGAAAAATGCAGAATTTATCGCGTAAACAAGAAATGTAAATTTTCAACTTTAAATGGCCATTTTTCCTTACTCATTGTCAGATGTTTCTAACAATCAATAGGGTTCAAGCTATTGATAATATAAAGCAACTGTGCAAGTTTCATGAAAATCGAACCACAAATGCGGATTTTATCGAGTGAACAAGATTTTTTTTTTTTTTTCAATTTTAAATGGCTACTTCTCCCCTCACTGAAAGTCAGATGTTTTTCAGAATCAACAGGTTTCAAGCTATTGATGACATGAAGAAACTGTGTGAGTTTCATGAAAATCGAACCATAAATGCGGACTTTATCGCGTAAACAAGAAATGAAAATTTTCAACTTAAAATGGCTGCCTTTCCCTTACTGGTTGTCAGTTTTTTTTTCTATAAAAAGGATTCAAGCTGTTGATGATATGAAGAAACTATGTGAGTTTCACATAAAATCCGACAACAAATGAAAACTTTATCGCGTAAACAAGAAATGTAATTTTTTTACTGTAAATGGCTACTTTCCCTTTACTAGTGATCAAATTTTTTACAAAATCAATAGGATTTAAGGTATTAATAATAGAAACAATCTGTGAAAGTTTTAAGAAAATCCGACCACACTTGCAGATTTTATTGCTTAAACAAGAAAAAGACTAACAGACAGAAAGACGGACAGAGGACGGACGACAAAAATCACACTATAACATTTATAAGCACTAATGGCTTTCAGCCGGTACAGCTAAAACTGGTACGATACCAGAAATAACTATTATATGACACAAGATTTCCAAAAGAATTATTTAAAATGTCCGATTTTACTTTCAAGTAGTTTGACAGGCCAAATAGCGACCAAAAATCAATGCAGGTACATGTAATAAATCGATTTAAATTTAAATCATACCATTTAAAAGCATGGAAAATACTGTGCAGATGACAATCTGTTAACGTGGGGTAGCTCCAAGTGTAAGTGACTGGCAGAAAAGTGAATTTGAAAATCAGGCAAAAAGTAAACGAAAGATACAGTGACCTGGCAACGTTTGACCTGGTTTTGAAATTAATTCCTCTGTCAGCGACTAACACTTGGACCTACCGTACAATGACAGATTGTCATCTTCACAATAATTTCCATACTTTTAAATGATATGGTTTAAACTGAGATGCATTTTAACACCCGCTTTGTTTACTTTTGGCAGTTTTTGTTACTTTAAGGTTTCCTCACATTGTTTGTCTCATAGCTCTCAAACACGTGATTCTATTTTTTGCGTGTTCCTGGTGTAGAAATGTATGGTGGCATATTTCTGCCACGAGATACGAGATAGCTATCATGATAATTTTAGAGAACTATCGCGATAAAACAAACTTTCCTGGAAATATTATCTAGCTAACAAAAAGTTTCACGATAAAACTATCGCGATATTTCTAACTGTTATCACGATTTTTTTTTTACGCTCGTGCCCACAACTGACATTCAGGTACCTATAATTAGATGCTGTTTCGGATCATCTTTGTCTCCTGTACAGTCAAAAACTTCCGAGTTCATCCAAATGTGATTTTTCTATTTATAGGTATCGAGAGACGGGTAGAACTATCGCGATAATTTTACCTCGATGTCAGCTTCGTGCACGAATGAGAAATAATCAACATAAAATTTTCTAGATAGCAAAGTTTACCGTGATAGTTTTTTCAGAAAACTTTTCACTATCTAGATGAAATTTCCAGGACACTTCGAATTATCGTGAAAGTTTTCTCAAATTATCACGATAGCTATCTCGTATCTCGCGGCAGAAATATGCCACCATAGAAATGCTATAAATAAAAATGATTTCAGATAGGCACCTTTACAAAACATTGGTATATAGCGAAGTCGTAGAACTCAATACATGATAAGATAATTTAGCCCTTTAGTTGCTATACAAGTTAAATGAAACTTTCAATTGAAAGCCGATGGTAAACCCTTAAATTTTGCTATTACAAAGTTACTTCTGAGGAAAAATATCTCCTTATCGGACAGTGTAGATCCAAGATCAGACTCACGATCTGTGCAGGCCGATCTTGATCTACATTGTCCGCAAAAAGTCCTTGAGTCGCGCATAGCAGGCTAAGGGTTAAATCTGTTAACAAAAGCAATTGCAACTGAACTTCCTCTATGCTTAAACGTCGGCATTGTCTCACTTGCATATAAACAAACAATCCAAAACAACAACACAAAACAGATATTATGAACTTCTAAATTATTGTATATGTGTACTCAGGAATATAGTTTATCATTTATAAGATTAAGCTTTATTTTGTAAATTTGTACCTAAAAACCCTGTGTTTTAACCTTTCCAAGTGACAAACTATCGCTGCTGAACTATAGCCCTGACCGTTTGCAATACATTGTCCGGGTAGTAAAAAGAAACAAACAAACTGATTGAAGTTAAGTTTCTACGAGTAAAAGCTGGCCACAGGCCATAACCGCTGGTATTTAAGGTGCTTTAGAGTGTAAACTGTGCACTGTTTTATGCAGATCACGTTTGGCACATTGCCTTATAGGGATTACGCAGTGTAAGGGGGTAGGCGTGTAAGGGGATAGACACCCCAGTTATCGAACCCCATAAATCAGTCGAAAAAGTAGAGAGCAAATAATTGAGGAGAAGCGAGTTGAAATCTCTGTTCGATACAAACCTTTTTCTGGGGCTGATGAGGGCCATTGCCACAGGATTTATTCCAAGCCTTTTTGTTCGAAATCAGCCGTTGGCTTTTAAAAGATTTCTATACAGAATTAGTAAAAGAAACACTTCGAACGCATAAATAGTCGTGTTGGCTAAGAGGTAAAACTGAAAAAAAATTTATGAGCGGCATTTACATTATACAAATAATAATACACTCGTGTTTTACTCGTGTAAGAGAGAGAGAGAGAGAGATAATAAACAGATACATTTTTATTCGTCACAAGGTTAGCCGTATGATAATCTTAAATGGGCCTTTTTAGTTTTTATGTCGTTTATCAAAATTTCTTGTAAAATATCGACAGATACAATTTTTTTTTTAAAGAACATGATAACGTCATCAACGACAGACTAAATCCCCGTGAAGACGAGTCACTCATCTGTTTCAAGAAAAAGAGGCCGTCATAGATCAATGAACCGACGCGTCTGTGTCATTTGATGTTTGAAAATAACATGCGGAATAAAAATCGCTCTAAATCTGACATTAGTCGCGTTCCGCAACTTTGACATGACTTGGTTTATAAGGTCTACATCGCACTCATCACAACTCGGCCGATTACGTACCTACATCTAACCTCGTTGTATAAAGAAGGTTTCCATTTTGATCTACCAAACATGGCGGCGCCCTAGTAAATCACTAAGCAACGACATGAACAACCACGGATAGGTTATTCACATCTATCGATCTGTCGATGGAAGCTCCCAACGGAAGAGATAAACCACGCAAAAAATTGAATGTCCTATAAATTGTTTGCCGACGAAAAAATTCTTAGATATCGATAGAAAATTGTGACTCGTTTTTAGCTCACCTGAGCACAAGGTGCTCATGGTGAGCTATTGTGATCGTGCTGTGTCCGACGTCTGTCGTCCGTCGTGCGTCGTCAACTTTTACTTTGTGTACGCTCTAGAGGCCACATTTTCAGTCCGATCCTCATGAAACTTGGTCAGAATGTTTGTCTTGATTAAATCTCGAATGAGTTCGAAATTGGGTCATGTGAGATCAAAAACTAGGTCAAATCTTGGAAAAAACTTGTGTACGCCCTAGAGGCCACATTTTCAGTCCGATCCTCATGAAACTTGGTCGGAATGTTTGCCTTGATAAAATCTTGGAAAAGTTCGAAATTGGGTCATGTGGGGTCTAAAACTAGGTCACTAGGTCAAATCTTAAAAAAACCTTGTGAGCGCTCTATAGGCCGCATTTTCAGTCAGATACTTGTGAAACTTTTTCAGAATGTTTGTCTTGATAAAATCACAGACGAGTTTGAAATTGGGTCATGTGGGGTCAAAAACTAGGTTGCTAGGTCAAATTTTAGAAAAATCTTGTGTGTGCTCTATAGGCGACATTTTCAGTCAGATGCTTGTGAAACTTGGTCAGAATGTTTGTCTTGATAAAATCTCGGACGTGTTTGAAATTGGGTCATGTGGGGTCAAACACTAGGTCACCAGGTCAAATCTTAGAAAAACCTTGTGTGCGCCCTATAGGCCACATTTACAGTCCCATACTAATGAAACTAAGCCAGGATCTTTGTCTTGATAATATCTTGGAAGAGTTTGGAACCGGATCACCTAAGTTAAAAAACTAGGTCACCAGGTCAAATCTTGGGAAAACCTTGTGTGCGCTGTAGAGGATACATTTTCAGTCCGATTATCATGAAACTTGGTCAGAATGTTCGTCTTGATAAAAACTCGGATGACTTTGAAATTTGGTCATCTGGGGTCATAAAGTAGGTCACTAGGTCAAATTAAAGAAAAACCTTGTGGGTACTCTAGAGGCCACATTTTTTTGCTCAATTGACTTGAAAATTGGTCAGAATGTTTGTCTTAATTAAACCTCGGATGAGTTTGAAATCGGGTCACCTGGGGTCATAAACTAGGTCACTAGGTCGAATCAAAGAAATACCATGTGGACATTCTAGAGGCCACATTGTTTGCTTAATTGACTTGAAAATTGGTCAGAATGTTTGTCTTAATTTAATCTCGGACGAGTTGTGGTCATAAACCAGGTCACTAGGTCAAATAAAAGAAATACCTTGTGGGCACTCTAGAGGCCACATTTATTGCTCAAATGATCCGAAAATCGGTCAGAGTGTTTGTCTTGATGAAATCTTGGGTAACTTCAAAATTGGATCACCTGGGGACATAATCTAAGTCAGTAGGTCAAATTAAAGAAATACCTTGAGGGCAGTCTAGAGGCCACATTTATTGCTCAATTGTCTTGAAAATTGGTCAGAATCTTTGTCTAAATAAAATCTCGGATGAGAATTTGGGATTCCTTGGGTCATAAACTAGGTCACAAGGTTAAATGAAAAAATACCTTGTGGGCACTTTAGATGCCATATTTATTGCTGAAATGACTTAAAAATTGGTCAGAATGTTTTTCTTGATGAAATTTTAGATGAGTTCGAATTTTGGTCACCTTGGGTCATAAACTAGGTCACTAGGTCAACTAAAAGAAATTTTTTGTGGGCGCTCTAGAGGCTACAATTCTCACTCAATTGACCTAAAAATTGATCAGCACGTTTGTCTTGATAAAATCTTGGATGAGTTCAAAATTGGGTCACATAGGGTCATAAGCTAGGTTACTAGGTTAGATTTAAAGAAATATCTTGTGGGAGCTCTAGTGGCCACAATTCTTGCTCAGTTGCCCTGAAAATTGGTCAGCGTGTTTGTCTTGATAATATCTCGGATGAATTTGAAATATGGTCCCATAGAGTCATAAACTAGGTCACTAGGTCAAATTGAAGAAATACATTTTGGATACTCCGGAGGCCACATTTTCAGCTCAATTGACCTGACAATTGGTCAGAATGTTTGGCTTAATAATATCTCAGGTGAGTTTTAAATTGGGTCATTATGACCCTGGAGTGAAATTTCGCCTATTGACTCAGGTGAGCGATCCAGGGCCATCATGGCCCTCCTGTTCTTTAATTAGAGCAACCTATAGTTAAACGGTGTACTTCTGGGAAAGAAATGTACCGTGTAGGTGCATATCAAGCTACGTGATACAGCCGAGGGGCTTGATCACCGGATCACCCGAGGTTTGCCGAATGAAAAAAAAAAACAAAAAAAACCGAAACCACCCAAAGCCACTCGAAAATCACTCTAAACTACTGTCATTAGACATCAAACAACTAACTAACAACTAAACCTGCATGCAAAACGCTTAGATTTAATAAACTTTGATTAATTAATTGTAACCTCGTCATCATTGCATAACGATTTAAATTTCACGGTAAGATGTCAAATGACCCAGTATTTGACAGAATTAATGTGGCTAAGTGATTCATGTCATTGTGGGACATTTTTAGACGTGCTGAGAGATTGTTTTGTCGGTAGGTTACAGAGCAGTGTTGAAATTTAGTGTCAGAAGCAGAATTAAATCTGAAAAAGGCAGCTGATGTGGCTGAACGTATGGAACTGGCGGACACTGAAGCGTAAAAAATTATGATAAAATTTAAATAGTGGTTTAGTTGTGGTAAAACTTGTGACTGTGAGAATTTGTCAAGAGATATGATGACGATGAATAGGTTTGTTTCTCAGGTGACAATGTCTTACCAGGGAATTTGTACAGTTCTGGTGATATATAGAATTTTCCTCAGGCTATCTGGCCTCAATTGATTTAAAACTAAAAATACAAAAGCAACAAACTACAGTCTTGGTAGATTATCGGTCGAACACTAAACGACTGCCTTATACAGTCTAACTAGATATGTGCCAAACTCAAACTTCTGGGTCAAAACGTTGTATTCTAAAACGTCGTTCGTGACTTGGCTTCGAACGCCTTTCCAGTCTTGTTCGGCTTCAAACTTCTTCAAACCAGTCCCCATGAAGCACTTCAAGTCTACCTGAACCTGTCCAGAAAACGGTGTTGTGCTGAACTGCTGTCGGTCTGTGTCTTCAGATCGATCTGTTCAACCGTACTTTTTAGGCTGGAACTGTAAAACAGGCTTCTCAACTTCGAACTGTCTGGAACGAGTCTGGGGTCTGTTTGAAGCTTCAGGTTAGCTTGTTCTGTTCGGAACGGGTCCTTTTGAGGCTGGGTTGTTTGAAGCCGGTCTGGTCAGAATGTGTTGAGGCTTCTAGCTCGGCGTATTCCGTTTAGGATCTGTCTGTCTGAAGCTGGTCTGTTCGCTTCGTCTAATACCACTCTATGACACGTGGTTGAATGAGGTGAAGCTGAACCTGTGCCGATGTTAGTCTGTGCAAATCGGTCTGCTCAACCTTCCGGTCAACTTTCACAGCGTGAAAAGAGTGTATTATCTGTAAAGGATTTCGGAGGGAATGCTGTTGTCGTAACAGCGTGTTCAAACGCTGCGTTTGGCACTATATATACTCACCAATTATAACGCGCTTACAAAGATTCTAAATTATGTGTTTCTTAATCCACCATATTTTCTTGACGCCGATAATTTACCAAGATTTAATACGTACAAATACAATGTACCTTGTGCAAAATATAAGAAAACAAAAATGCATATAGTTTAAAACAGCATAAGCACTCAAAAAAATTAAAATCTATGAATTATTAACAAAGAGATAACCTATTCCAAACATAGTACTAAAGCATCAAATGATCAAAGTACACCCTGTACTCACAATAGAAGACATTAAGCTATATACAACATGCGGTACTGCCTGTACCTTACAGATTATTTCTGACAGAATTGTTTCTACAAGAATGCTATGTGTCATAGCTGAAAACGTCAGGTCATATAAACAAGATGTGTCCGAAAAGGACTATAAAAGGACTGATATAAAATCACAGCCAAAGGTCAAATGGCACAAGAAAAGTGTGAAAAAGAATGCATATCGAATTTTTATTCAGAGCCTGAAATGAAAATGAGGAAGAAGGCCACTTTTCAGACTAAGATCACCGTCTAGCTAAGAAATTTATGTTTCAGTGCAGATTGAGGGTAAGATTGTAATATTGAATTAGCTATAAGGACCTCTACGACTATTGTTTTGGAAAATTCCATGAAAGTACTTTGAGTCATGTAAAACTTGAGTGTTGCTAAAAACTACATAGCAGGCAAAGTTCTAGACAAGGTGAAGTAACTGCCAAATATGGTCATCAAAAAAAAAAAAAAAAAAGTCTAGCATTAATTGTTGTGAGCGGAGATGGCCCTTCTCTATTTGGAAAAAAGTGGTTAATGGAACTCAAGCTTGATTAAAATAATACGATTTGGACTCACCAAGTTGGTTCTGTAGAGCAATTGTTGTCAAAGTACTCTCTGTTGTTTTATACAAGTATTGGGGTAATGAAAGGTATTGAAGCAAAACTGACATTAACCCTTTCCAAAACGAAAAATGTTAGAATTGTCCAAATTAAAACGCATTTATGCCTATTGTCTACTTTTGTAGACATTCTCTTTCTGCGGCCTTATGCTGATATCTACTTGAGTGTACTAATGAAAGTTGATGTCCAGTCTTACGATAAACCTTTGATAATTTATAAGTAGTGGAGAAAATGCACATGGGTGTAAGACACTAGATTTTACACATGATGGGTGGCGAATTTTGTCGCCAGGCCTTGGAAGATGTCAAACAGGTATTTTTTTCCTGTTTACTTAATAAAACTGTTTCTTTTCACATTACTACTTTATTATTGAACCTTTTCACACCACTTTTGTTGATATTGCATGTTTCAAAATTAAATCTTCATCTAGTAACAACTGTGTAAAGATATGTCTACAAAAGTAGACAATAGGAGCGAGAAGGTACGTCTACTTTAACTTGCAGTAATTATCTTATTTTATTTTTACCAAAGGATTTCAAGGTAAATGAAATGATTTCAATGCTGGCAAAAGAGGGTGTGTTTACAAGAACAGATATATTTGTTATAGAATAACTTTTTAAATTACTAAAATGAATTTTATGCCACGATGCGTCCTAGACACATTTTTTAAGCAAATTTAAAATTTTAGGCCGATGGATGAGACAAATCGGACACAGAAGAATATGAGGTACTTGAACATGTCCCTGATGCAAGCTCTTCCGTGACTATGACACACCATAAAAACATGTTGACAAATTCATCTGGCTCAACCAAAGCCCAGTTACGGACAGCCTTCCCCTAACTGTAGATGGGATATTCAACTTGTTTTGAGATGACGGGGTGATTGATATGTTCCATAAATCATTAGACAGGCTGGCTCTAGAGATATTAATCCTCTGTGACTCCACCACAATAGATTCTAGTATGCATGGGATTTTGTTGTTACCTTTTTATGGTTCCAAGTGACGGCTATACCGGAACCGTGATGAAGATGTTTGCAAGGAAATGATCGCGAATGTTATGTCAAGAGATAGGTTGGATATTTTGGTCAGATATGTCTTCCTCAGTGACAATGCAAGCCTCGATGAAACTGACAAATTCTGCAAGGTTAGTCAACAAATATGGAACCTGTACACACTGGCTAGTCATCCCCTCTAGACTTGCTGGCGATAAGACGAGCTGTAACTACAGTTTCCTTACCTAAGGCAAAAGGCAAATTTATAAACTTTGGAAGACCAAGGGTTCTGCAAGGGCTTCAAAAAGAGAGTACCGGACAAAAGGTTGGATGGAATGCATCACTATTCAACTGCACTTTGTCAGAGAAAATGCTGAACAAGATGTTCTGAATGTGATGTTGACATTCACTGGAAATGATTTGAGAAATTTCACCTAACGTAAACTAGTTAACTTGCAGTGAAACTACTTAAAAATCACAATATAGAACATATCGAATACATTTGAATTAGCTTGTATGTCTGGCTGTGATATGAGGAACTGTTTTTGTTTTTTTTTTGTATTATGCTACCAAAGTCAGAATGCTACCAAAGTCAGAATTTGTAGTTCTGTCTATATTTTTAAATAATCAAAGAGTTTAAGGAGGAATTTTTAGGGCTAAAACATAATCTGTATATTTGTCAGTGATACTTGCTGGACGTAACTTGACTTTTGGGAAAGAATACAACAAGAATTTACATGCGCATGTACCCATTTGAGCCTATTTTCTACTTTTGTTAACAAAATTTAGAAATGCCATATTTACAATTTTTTTTCAATTGATAAAAACGAACTCGTATATAACCATTATACATTGTTTCTCATAAATTTCTACAACAAGAGGGCCATGATGGCCCTGTATCGCTCCACTGGCTTATAAATATAAACCATAAATACTAAACATTTCAATTCTGAGCCAAATGGTTTCAAAATGAAGACTTACAAAGTTTTCTCTGTAAAAGCCCATGTGAAAGTTGAGACCCGCAGGGCAAAGCCATTTTTGATCCCAGAGCTATAATTACTTGTACCCTGGTAGAGGTCCACAAGATAAAGCCACATGCCAAAATAATACAAGTCTATGCTGTATGGTTATAAATAAGGTGATTTTCAAGTTTCGTCCATATGAAGCCTCTGTAAAACATAAGACCCCTGATGCAATGCTAATTTAAAAAAAAAAAAAAAAAAAAGTGATCCAGATTTGGTAGCCCTTGGCTTTGCGGTTAGGAGGAAAAAGATTTTGTAAATTTTCACACTATAAGCACATGTTTAGGACCCATGTGATAGGACTAAGTTTGACATAACTTGATAAACTTTGGAAGGGGTTATTTAGATTACACTCATACAATATTACAGCTGTAACTCAAGGTAAGGAACAAGAAGGCCTTTTATGTTCTCACTATATTAGCCTATGTAAAGCTTGTGACTTATTGGGTGAAGCAGTTTCAGAGACGATAAGCTTGATGGTCTTAGGCCTGTGGGGCTAAAAAGCAGTATCTTTTTCATGAGCTACAATGACGTTAGTAAATACAAGCTTTTGTAAAAGATTTTTAAAGGTTTTTCAATACTTTTCAGTTTTGTAGCCATAGCAACCATAGCTTTTAACAGAACTTAATTCTTTGAAGACATTCTGAAGAACATCATGGCAAGATGATATCTGTAAAGTTTGGTCAAAATTTGAAGAGTAGTTTCAATGAAAAAGATGGAACAATCTTGGTAGAAGTCTACAATATGAATCGGCATGCCAAATTTTTATAGCCCTAGGCCTTACAGTAAGGATAAAAAAGTTATCTTAAGTTTTCACTGTGTAAGCTTTCTAAAATTCGTGAACCCTGGAGTGGGACAAATTTTGATCCCAAGGCTCAAAACATGCCAAATTTGTTAGTCCTATGGTTTAGTTAGTAACAAGAAGATTGTCGAGAAGTCTTCACTATATAAGCCCTTATAAAACTTTGACCCCAGGGCTATAGTCGGACTAAATGGGGAATATGTGTATTAGAAGAATAACATGCCAGATTTGGGAGTTCTTGGCCTTATGGCTAGTAACAAGACGGTTTCTGAACTTTTCACTCCATAAACCCATGTAAAACTTGTGACCCCTGGTGCAGGGCCAAACTTGATCCTAGGGCTGTAACTTGGGCCCTCTTTGTAGTTGTCCACTAGATAATGCTATAATTATGCAAAATTTGGTAGCCCTAAGCATTATGGCTATGTACATCAATATTTAAAAGTTTTCCCTATATAAGCCCATGTAAATCTTGTGAACCTCCCCCACCACCCCCGCAGCATGTGGCCAAATTGACCCCAGGACTGTAATTTGGGCACTTTTGGTAGACCCCCACTAGATCAAGCTAAATGCAAAATTTGGTAGCTCTAGGCCTTATGGCTAGGTACAGGAAGATTTCTTAAGTCGTCACTATGTAAGCCCATGTAAAACTTGTGACCCCTGCGGCCGGGCCAATTTTGACCCCAGGGCTAAAATTTTGGCCCGCTTGGTAGAGGCCCACTAGATATAGCTACATGCCAAATTTGGTAGCTCTAGGCCTTATGGCTAGGTACAGGAAGATTTTTAAAGTTTTCTCTATATAAGCCTATGTAATACTTGTGACCCCTGGGGCAGAGCCAATTTTGACCCAAGGGCTATAATTTGAAGAAACATGATAGAGGTCTACTACATAAAGCTACATGCCAAATTTGGTAGCCATATGCCTCATGGTTTCAGACAAGAAGATTTTTAAAGATTTCCAGTATTTTTCAGTTTTGTTGCCATGGCAACCAGAGTTTTTGAAGGAATCAAATTCTTTCAAGATATTCTGAAGAGGACCATGGCAGGATCATTTCTGTGAAGTTTCATGAAAATTGGATGGGTAGTTTTAGAGGAGAAGATGTTTGAAATAAAAGTTAACGCACGGACGGACGGACGCACGCACGCAGGGACGCACGGACGCACGACGGACACCGGGCCATGACATAAGCCTGCTGGCCTTCGGCCGGTGGAGCTAAAAATTATGAAAAGAGAAATTCCGGCATAAATGGGTTAAAAGCATTTGCAGACATTTTCTCTTTGTAGGGTCGAAAACATTGTGGGGAAAGGAGAAAATGCTGGTTAACAGCATTTTCTCCTTTTCCCTCAATGTTTCAAAAAGCCTTCTTCCTTAAATTAAAGGGTTAAATGATGACTCCAGTCCAAAAACTCAAATAGTAGAATTAATGATAATGAAGCACTTAAACTATGCTTAACTTCTATTGTTATGTAATTTTTTGTTTCACGGAAACCTCAAATCATTTACTATATGTATTATTTACACCAAACGTGCCACTTCCTAAATCTATATGTGCCATAAATCTTGACAAGTTATTCATAATCATACTTGGGCAACGTAACTGCGCCGAATCATCTCATTTTCGGGGCCGAATTTTCAGAATTTGTGGGCCAGATATTCTCAAAAAACGTGGTTGGCCATGGGCCATAGGTCGAATCTTCTTGGGGCCGAATCTGCTGGTATCGGCTGTTTTAGTAGTATGGTCGCTTACGTACACGAAGTTTTAAGTGCGTACTGTGCTCAGGTGAGAATGTTCTCAAGCGACGTTTATAAGCAACGTCTGAGTTCAAAACTCCCCTGAGCAAAACTCAAGCAGTTGAGTACGGTTTTGTGCTGAGCATGAGATCGTTCTCAATATTTCTTTCTAAGCACAGGACCAGAAGTTGTGTTACTTTCAAATTTAGAAAACTCTGGAGAATAAGCCCAAGACTATTTTAAGAATTGATGGTGAATAAGGACCAAACTGGAAGTAAATAAATTCACAATACCAATTTTCGTTGTCCTTTCACCCTTCATCTAACACCTAGACTGCTTAGCGGAAAGATTTTGCCGACAGTTTAGATCAATATCAGACTAAAATATTGTCTGCAGTTGGTAATTTTGCATACCAAGAGATAATGATAGACTGTGGTAACATTCCGTAGAAATGTAAATTAAGTGTCAACCGGGGTTTATGGAACAAACAACGGGGTTAAGTTCTATACTTTGATTCGTCGTGAAACAGTGTGGCAGAAGCATAAGCTTGCCTAACATAAACCGGAGACCAACAAGAAGTGTTCAAATGACTATAGTGATATAATCATTGGTTTGGCAAATATCTGTGAAAAATGAAGACTAGCCGCAGTGCAGGCTGAAGACAAAGTGAGTGATAATTAGTGTGCCAGCAAGAGAAAGATTGACAGTGAGTAGATATTTGTAAAAGAAAATCATGCATAAACACTTTCTCTCTGATCACATCTCACCAAGCAAAGGCCAGCACGATAAACATGAAAGACACTAACAGGCATGTATGTATACAGGACAAATACTAGGACACCACAAAATGAACCGATAGTTACATATCCCCCCTTTAAAGAAAATGGCACCTGACAATTCAAACATTTTAATCCAAGCAAAGTAAAGTTTGCATCCCAAAGACAAGGGTAGTACCAAAGGGAAATAATCAGGAATACCAATGAAGCAATGGGGAATAAATCCATAAAAACATGAACACATCAGAAAAATGTCTGTCTGAAACTATCAGTCATGGAAACTGATGACAAAAGCAGGCTTCAATCTGTTTTCAGCCCAACAGATGTAAACTGGAACACACTGGGCAGAATAATGTCCCAAAGACATCATAATGATGAAAAGACTACAAACTTGTATTCAACATACCTGTAAAGGTGGAAATAACTCTGCCAAAATAAAACAGATAAAGGTATTCTGTTCCTGCAATAATAATAATTAAACAAAATTTTCGTCACCTGGTGTATCACTGACACAACGGACTGGATAAACCAATTCACCATACCTGTCTGGAGGTCTACGGGTTCGGACTGGCCGACCCCTAAATGGACTAGGATCAGATGGCTGATCCATAACTGATGGAGGACTTGGGGTATGGACCAAATCCGGTTCCTGGTTAGGTTGCTGGGCTATGGGTGTTGAGTCATTGTAGCGGCTGGAGGACTGACAGTAGGGTCCCGAGTTTGAGTCTGTTCTGGATTTCTTATCCTCCGCTGAGGAATTATGTCTCTTGGAATATCTGTTTCAGATTCAGACTCAGACTGTTGAGATGATTCCTTGGATGCTGACTGCTTCCTTCTACTAACATTTTGAGGATCCTTGCGGATTTCCCCAGCATTCTCACAAGGAATGCTGTTAAAGGTAAGGAGCATGTTTCGATGCAGACAGCGAGCTGGTCCAACTTTGTCTCCACGTCTAACTTTATAGACAGGAATGTCCGAATTGGGAATCTCCAGGATGATGTATGGATGGCGGTCCCAGCGATCAGCCAATTTGTGCTTTCGCTGGAAACCCACATTCCGGACCAAGACAAAATCTCCAACTTCCAGCTTGGTCTGGCGGACCCGTTTGTTGTAATTGTCCTCATTTTGAGTAGCCTGTTTGTTGGCTTCTGCAGCAGCAGTTCTGTAGGCATACTCAAGTCTCTTCTGGAGTCTGGCAGCGTACGCCTTATGGTCGGTGTTTGATCCTCTGTAGTGTTACGGCCAAGATATGCTTCAACAGGGATCCTTGGATGCCAGCCAAACATGAGACAGTGTGGTGAGAACCGAGTGGCGTCGTTTTTGGTGCTGTTAGAGGTTTGAACTACAGGGGCAACAAAGCTTTTCCAGTCAGCCTTCTGGTTCTCAGTCAGCGTGCCAACATCTTGAGTAGGGTCTGATTGAACTGCTCTGCCGAACCATTTCCCATAGGATGGTATGGAGTTGTCCCAGACTTTCTTATCCCTGTGACTTTTCAAAGTACCTTTATAACAGTGCTTTCAAAATTACGACCCTGGTCACTGTGAAGGCGCTCAGGAAAGCCGTAATATTGGATGAATCCATTACAAAGGGCCTTTGCTTTTGTTTGAGCAGTCTGATTGCGACATGGGACAGCCTGAGCAAATCGGGTAAAGTGGTCTGTGATTACCAGAATGTTTTCAATTCCTCCTTTGGTCAGCTCAAGGGAAAGGAAATCCATGCAAACAAACTCCATAGGTCTGGTTGTGCGGATGGGAACTAATTCGGCAAAGAGTCGTGCTGGTGCCTTCCTCATGTTGCAGCGCTGGCATTTTTCATCCCGCTCATATACACTTTTTTCAAGGCCTGGCCAATAAAAACGTTGACGAGCTAGCCAAAGTATTTTCTCTTTGCTCTGATGTCCTGCTTCGTCGTGGATGCCTCTAAAAGCTGTTTCGTGGTGGGCATTGGGCAACGCAAAATGTTGCACTGGCTGTTCATTCACAGTAGCGGTTCTACACAAGCCTTGGTTGGAAATACCAAGTCAGTTCCACTATCTGAAATAAGGTTGAACTTCTGCTGGTTCAGACTTGACACTTCCTCCCTTGGGGCAAAAACAGGTCCTGAGGAGGGACAAACTCGAAGGATGGAAGGATCTTTTGACTGCTCTACAACCCAATTGACGGATCCAATCTCCGGACACCGTGCCTCCACACTCGCGACAGAGCGAGCCACAGTATCGGAAACACAGTCCATCAAAGGTGTAGACATGACAGCAGCCTGAAAAACAGCTTTGAGTTCTTCGTTGAAAACATCTCCGGGTCATTCCATCAGCGTCAGAATTGGGTTTACCGCTACGGTATTCAGTGGTGAAACTGAAACTACTCAATTCTGCAAGCCAACGATGGGTGGCAGTATCCACTTTGCCTGTAGTGAGGACATAAGTCAATGGGTTATTATCCGTCACCACTTTGAATGAAGAGCAATACAGAGAGTCTCTGAATTTATCAGTGACAGACCACTTCAAAGCCAAATATTCTAGCTTGTGAGCTGGATATATGCGCTCTGCTTGACGCAAACCTCTACTTAAGCAATCACCTTTTTCTGTTCATTCTGGGTCTGATATAACACTGCCCCTAGACCCTGAGAACTGGCATCGACATGAAGCTTAGAAGGTAAAGAGTAATTGGCATATGCAAGTACTCGTGGCGATGTTAACTTGTCTTTAATGCTGTCAAAAGCTATCTGCTGTTCTTGGCTCCAGATCCAAGGTGCAGCTCTCATATTCTTTTTGGAGTTGCAAGCCTTAGCCTGCTTGGCTGAAAGATGGCCTTCGAGAAGGGCGTTAAGAGGCTGTACTATCTGGGCATAATTCTGTACAAAGCAGCGGTAGTATCCTGTAAAACCAAGGAATTGGCGCAACTCTTTGACTTTCATACGTGTAGGCCAAGTCATTACTGCAGCAATCTTTTCAGGATCAGTCTGGATTCCTCTTTGTGAAATGATGTGGCCCAGGTACTTGACTATGGACTGAAAGAATTCGCACTTTGAGGGCTTAAGACGAAGATGGTGTTGATCCAGTCGCTGGAAGACAGCTCCAATCCTTTGTAAATGCTACTCAAATGTTGTTGAAAAGATGAGTATATCATCTGGAAAGATGAGGCATTCTTTCAGATGCATATCTCCCATGCATTTCTCCATAAGGCGCTCGAAAGTAGCTGCAGCATTGGTAAGACCAAAACCCATACGATTCAATTCATAGAATCCTAAAGAACACACAGAAAAGGCTGTTTTGGGCTTGTCTTCTTCCACTTCCACCTGCCAGTATGCCGAATGAAGATCAATTCTGATGTGGAACTTTGCAGAGGAGAGAACATCTATTGTGTCATCGAATCTAGGTAGCGTATAAGCATCCTTTCGAGAGCGGTTGTTCAGCTTTCTCCAATCAACACAAAAACGGAGGGCAACATTCAATTTCCTAATAAGAACAATGTTCGAAGAATATGGCGAGTCTGATTCACGGATGACTCCACCCTGAAGCATTTCCCTCACATACTGCCGGACTTCCTCAGACATTGCTGGCGGAATCCGTCTGTATGGTTCCTTAAATGGGGTCGTTGGATCATCTAGAACAATTTTGTGTTTCACCAGGTTGGTCTTGCCTATGTCCTTGGTACCTAAGCAAAAACTGTGTTGCCATTTTCCAAGAACTTGGTGAAACCTATCAACTTGTTCCCGGGATAACTTAGATGTATCCAAAGAAAAGGGGGGTGTATCATAAGAAGAAGAAACTTCTGTACCAGGAAAGTTATCCACTGCACTAGCATTGGTATTCTCACATAGCATAGCCTTTAGCTTGATGGTCAAAGTTCTGGCTGTAATGTTGCAGATTTTCACAGGAATCCTGATACTGCTAGCGTTGCTATCCAGCTGCATGAGTCTAGGGCAAACTGTGTAGGAGATGTATCATCAGGTGTTTCAGTCACTGCACAGGTAACATCAGACGGTAAATGTCTGGCAATACCATGAATGGTTTTTTGTCTCAAAAGGACTAACAGTAACTGGCTTACGGCCTAGACAGCGAACTGGATAAGATCTGCATTCTAAACTGTTAATAGCAGATTTCCAAGCCTCATCAAAAGTTGAAGAAGGAAGGTCAATATTGCTTTTACGCCGGAGCAATACATTTGTTCCTATAGTAACAGGATATGTGCAGTTGAACTGATTGTCGGGAATAACTAAAATTGGTACGTCCGGGATAAGGTTCGAAACAGATGGTATGGAAACACAAGTTTCAACATAGCCAGTGTATTTCATCTGTGACCCATCAACAATGGATAATGTAAGTCCTAATGTATCCAGGTTAAGAAGAGTCGGTTTGGATGGTAATGATCTGAAAGCAGATTCCGACACAGTGGTTACCATAGAGCCACTATCCAGCAGGGCCTTGTGTGAAATACCATCAACAATAACATGGCTTTCATTGGACTGACCAACTAATCTATCCATCAGGTTACTACTTTGGCCGTTCTGTTCACCAACCTCGGTGCGGCCTTCAACCGAGGCGGTTAATCTTTTGGCTGGGTTGGTGCAGGTTGTCGGTTGGGGTTCTGTTGTTGGTTGGGGTTCTGGTTACTGTGTTGGTTAGAGGTCTGATTCCAGTTTTTCCTTCTCCTCCAATTTCCTCTGTTCTGATTGTTCTGATTGGACTGTTGCTGCTGTGGCTGATAAGGCTGCTGCTGATTGCTACAGAATCAAATACTGAGTCTTCAACACAGCTCTTACTACCAGGATCAATAGCAATATAGGCAACTGTAGTAGTAGTAAGTCGTGCGAAATGATCAATAAAAGTAAATACAGGGGAAAGCAATTCAACTAGGAAAAGCATGAAGCACATGGGGTAAACATAGCAATGGAATGTCAAATTACTATCAATAGTATAAAAATGTAACTATCAATGAATTCAAGTACAGAAGAAAAACAATTAAACTGTGAAAAGCATGATGCACATGGGGATACAACAATGGAATGTCAAAATACTATAAACAGTAAATGTTTCTGACTATACACACAAAATTTGGACTAAGTATTGTTGTTTTTCAAACGTAATTCTTAAACTTTTGAAATTTCCACAGGAAGGTGTTTTCAATGGATATTTTGCAGCCAAGTTTTTTTTTCTTCTTTTCAAATATGATACATTCTTAAAACTTTGAAATATCCACAGGATCATGTTTTCAACTGAATATTTTGCAGACCATGTTTTTTAACCACTTTTTTAATCACTATGATTGCAGTACTTTATATACCCTTGTGTATGTGACAATGGGTGCTAAAAGAGCATATAAATAGATGAAAAGAAAAATGAAGCTTTTGTAAGAATAACTACAGTAAATGAGGTCAAAAATGGAAATAGAGCAGCTGAAGATGGATAATGACTGAAAAAAAAAGTATAAAAAAATGAATGTAAGGAAGATAGATGAATTGTAAGATGGAAAAATAACAGGAAAAATGAAATGTTGGAAAGCACTGGATAGAAGTATTGAGATCTCAGAAAAATGAACGCAAGGAAGAAAGATGGAATGGCAGACAGAAAAATAAGAAGACAATGAAATACCAAATGGGTAGTGTGGGGAAGAGAAAGAAGAAAGAAAAAATGAAATGGGCAATGGACGATGGGAAAAACAAATGAAATGTGATTATGACATTATCTACAGCTAAAAAGATGAAGTAAAAGAGAAATGACTTACAGTTAAACTAAACACACAAATCCTAAAATCCTAAACTAGAAATGCTACTCATATTCGTCCGGCAGTCTGTCAATCCACGGAGGCTTGGACTCCAAGGGCGCACTCCTTCCGGACAAGGTAGGTGGGTGTTCTAGTATCTCTCTCCCTAAGTGGTAACAGTGATGACTCCGGCTCGAAGCTTCACTGGTCACAAGACTTGTCGGGGAGCCATTTGTCAACCGGGGTTTATGGAACAAACAACGGGGTGAGTTCTATAGTTTAATTCGTCGTGAAACAGTGTGGCAGAAGCATAAGTTTGCCTAACATAAACCGGAGTCCAACAGGTAGTGTTCAAATGACTATAGTGATATAATCAGTGGTTTGGCAAATATCTGTAAAAAATGAAGACTAGTTGCAGTGCAGGCTGAAAACAAAGTGAGTGATAATTAGTGTGTCAGAGAGAGAAAAGTTGACAGTGAGTAGATATTCGTAAAAAAAAAATCTTGCATACACACGTTCTCTCTGGTCACATCTCACCAAGCAAAGGACAACACAATAAACATGAAAGACACTAACAGGCATGTATGTATACAGGACAAATACTAGGACACCACAAAATGAACCCATGGTCTAATTTTAATTAGACTACATTGCACTTGACCGCGGTTAAAATATGCAATTTCAATGCCACTAGCTCCCTCCCACAAAATAGTCCTCGAAACAATGTTCAGCTGTGAGAGATGAACATGTATGAATCTAGCCATGCAATTTACCTTTAATCAGACGTCGAAAAGTTTTGCTGACCTGAAAGTCAAGCTCGTCACCTCGGGATGACTATTACCTTTGTGGCTCTGTTACCTATCGAGCCTCGACTTTACCAGTACCAGGTATGTCTCTCTTTCCAAGCATTCCCACATAAACAAGGTCGAAAATATATTCAGCGGTGAGACAGGAATAAATCCTGTAGCATCTGCCTCCATCAGTTCTCGAAGAGATTTGCAGAGTAAGAATTCAAGCTCACAACCCTGGATGACAGGCCCTTTGCATTACGGACTTATCTACCGGGCTCGGCTACCTGTACCCTGACCCATGTATTACGAGGCACTTGTTGATACAGACAAGCTGATTTAAAAATAACAATTCTAAAAAGCTATAAGATTTTTTTGTTGTTTATTTTGCAAGATACACGTCTATAAAGATCTAAATATGAAGTTTTACATCACAGTAGACAAACATTCGAATAGCATACTATCGCTGGGAAGTTAAACCATTAACCCTTAAGTTGCTAAGCGCGAATCACTGACCTTTTGCGGAAAGTGTAGGTCAAGAGCAGACTGCACAGAACGTGTAGGCTGATCTTAGATCTACACTGTCCGATAAGGAGATATACTTTCTAAAAAATATGTTTGAAATAGCATTATTCTGGTTTTCACTATCGGCTTAAAAGATTGAATTGAGTTATTTAGCAGGATAAGGGTTAAAAGATGCACAGCTATAATTATTATTGAAAAACACACTCATCTGATATGTGGATCTAGATCTAGGCATTATTATTATTTTATTGTTTTTTCCGCCAAATTGGCGAGCATTGTGAAAAAAAAAAAACCAACAAATACACGAGAAAAGAATGAAAAAGAGATAAACAGTAAAAAGGCGTCAGCCGAAAAACTTAGAAAAGAGCCAAAGTACAACCAAATTCTAACCTGAAAAAGGCCCTTGTAATAAAAAAGACGAAAATGCCAAGGGCCCTTTTATGGTCAGAATGCGGCAGCACATAGTACAAACCAAAAGAAAGAAAGGAAGAAGTGTGAAACGAGACAACAACAACAAAAAAAAAAAAAAAAAAAAAAAATCAACTTTGGAAACCTTGCGACGAAAACGAAATGCAAGGCAAAGATTGGCCAAACATTATTAAGAAATAAAATAATCAAACCATGAGTGCACAAGTGAACAGATGCCAAGAATAAATGGACTGACTGATTGAGCAAATGGATAAAACTACGAAAGAATCAATTAATAAATCAACCAATCAACCAACCGACCAACCAACCAATCAATCGATTAATGACAAAAGTCCTTGAATTTACGAGAAATAAAAGTAAAAGTAAACAATACAAAATTACAAGAGAGGCAATAAACTTGCTCAAAGAATGGCTATGTCACAGCTGCTTAGACATGGGGACTAGAGAAATAATAATTTAAAAAAAAATGACAACTGTGGTGCATGGAGCTATTACACACACACAAAAAAAAAAAAAATCCAAAATTTCCCGAAAATAGGTGTAATAACTAACGAAAGCTCGTAATTTAAAACGAGCATGAAGAGATGTTGTTTAACTCCTGTAGCCCATGATATCCTACCACCATACTCGATCTGTTTCAACATTAAGAAGCAATTGCGTGGGTAACGATAATTGGGCATATGAAAAATGTTTACGCTACTGCTACTAATTTCTTGGAAAACAAAATGATTTCAAGTGGGGAAACCTTTTTTTTTTTTTAAATACTAACTGTTTACTCAAAATCGCTGTAGACAGTTTCTATATATAGACATGGGGAAAATCCGGGTTTGTGTAACAGACAGACAACAAAAATAAGATCCACACCTTGTTAGG
This sequence comes from Tridacna gigas, assembly GCA_945859785.2. Classification (NCBI taxonomy): domain Eukaryota; kingdom Metazoa; phylum Mollusca; class Bivalvia; order Cardiida; family Cardiidae; genus Tridacna; species Tridacna gigas. Next base: position 6,444,199 of record OX244031.2, on the reverse strand, counting down.
CTTTTTCCCAAACTTGTATGGGCTATGTTTGTAAATGGCTGGTATATAGGTTATATGCTAGCTAACCATGGCTGGATGAATCGTACAATGTAGGTTTTTTTAGAGTAAACGCATGTTTTATTTTGAAATTCGTTGCCTTGATTGCCGCCTTGAAAAATGGTCTGGTTCTGTACCTTAAATGCCCATATCAGATAGTTTATGTATTTGAGAAATGCCACCTAGCGGAAGATAATGATAAACGACGCCTGTAATTGATCGTGTGGCATTCCCATAATCCTTTGCGAAATGCTGCCTCAAAATCTAAAAATGCCATCAAGAAATACCACCCAGAATATTTTTCCTACACTTCTCTTTCTTGTTTGTTGATGGTTGACCTAGGCGAACGCAAAATAAAATGAATCATGCTCTGGCAAAAGGGGGCTTAATGCATCTCTGTGATGCATCAGACCAAGCAAGACATCACATAATTATGAATCTGTGAAATCGACTGCATGGTTAGGTAGAATGGTCTTTGGACATGCAGAAAATTTACAAATAGCAAAAAGTTTCTACCCATGTCAGCTGGCCGACACTTTTTGCAGATGCATTATTTCTCCTTTCCACACAGTATGGTTCAATATGCAATATAATTATGAACAGAGCTATATACGTGGTATTCAACTTTTGTTATATAGCTCCAGTTCATGCTGTCAAAGAGTCTCACAATGTCTTCACAAAGCAGTCTTTTCAAGCCACTGGCTAATGGCGTCGAAACAGCGTTCAGCGGTAAGGGAGGAATAAATCCTGTCGCAATGACATCGTCACTTCTCGAAAAGAAGGGAAAGGAAATGCAAGTAGCCATCTTTCGGTTATGTAAATCGTCTATTGCAATTTTTACAGTCTTTTGCAGGACACAGGTTGTAGCCAGTAGCTATCTTATGACAATGGAGTCCTTACCAATGACTTCAAGTAAATAATTGCCAAATACAATTAAATCGAAGCCTCTTTGTAGGAGGAAAAATTATCTGGATCCATATTTGCCAACCATTCTTAAGAATCTTCTTAGTCTTATTGTCAAAGATTTCCTTAATTTTGTTATTTTTATGGTCGTTTGGAGGTGACAGATTGTAGCCAGTAGCTATCTTATAACAATGAAGCCTCTACCAAGGACATCAATAAATGATTGCCACAAACAATTAAATCGAAGCCTCTTTGTTGGAGGAAAAATGATCTCGATCCGTATTCACCAACCTTTCTTTAGAACATTCTTAGTCTTATTCTAAAAGGTTTTCTAAATTTGAAGTAACAAAACTTCTGATTGGCTGAACCAAATGGTTTAGCCAGTCAGAAGTTGTATTACTTTCAGATTTAGAAAATTCCGGAGAATAAGCCTAAGAGTACTTTAAGAATTGTTGGTGGTGAATAAGGACCAAGCTGGACGTAAACAAAGTCACAATACCAATTCCCGTTTTCCTTTCACCCCTCATCTAACACCCAGACTGCTTAGCGGAACGATTTTGCGGACAGTTTAGATCAATATCAGGCTAAAAGATTGTCTGCATTTGTTAATTTTGAATTTTACCAAGAGCTAATGATAGACTGTGGTAACATTCCGGAGAAACGTAAATTAAGATCAGACTACATTGTACTTGACCGTGGTTAAAATATGCAATTTCCAAGCCACTAGCTCCCTCCCACAAAATAGTGCTTGAAACAATGTTCAGCTGTGAGAGATATACATGTATGAATCCACGTGTGGAATTTACCTATAATCAACCGTCGAAAAGTTCTGTTGATTTTGAAGTCAAACTCGCAACTTTGGGATGACTATTACCTTTGCGGCTCTGTTTCCTATCGAACCTCGACTTTACCACTACCAGGTATGTCACTCTTTCCAAGCATTCCCACATAAACAAGGTCGGAAATATATTCAGCGGTGAGACAGGAATGAATCCTGTAGCATCTGCCTTTATCAGTTCTCGAAGAGATTTGCGGAGTAGGAATTCAAGCTCACAACCCCGGAGAACAGGCCCTTTGCGTTACGGACTTACCTACTGAGCTCGGCTAACTGTACCCTGACCCATGTAGTACGAGGTACTTGTTGATACAGACAAGCTGCTTTAAAAATAACAATTCTAAAAAGCTATGAGATTTTTTGTTGTTTATTTTGAAAGATACACGTCTATAAAAGTCCAAACATGAAGTATTATATCACAGTAAACATTCAATTAGCATACTACTGCTGGGAAGTTAAAAACATTAACCCTTAAGCGGTTATGCCCGACTCACTGACATTTTGTGGACAGTGTAGATCAAGATCAGACTGCACAGAACATGCAGTCTGATCTTAGATCTACACTGTCCGATATGGAAATATTTTTTCTCCAAACAATAAGTTTAAAATAGCATTATTCTGGTTTTTATTATCGGCTTAAAAGTTTCATCTAAGTTATTTAGCAGGACAATGGTTAAATGATACAGTTATAATTATTATTAAAAATACTCACTATTATTAAACAATACTCATTTACATACCGGTTAACACAAGTAAGGATTACACTAAATATAGACCTAGATCTGTTTTAGATGCACCTGTACTGCCATCTGGTATGCAGATCTAGATCTAAGCATCATACCCTTATACTCAGTTACTGAAATTTTATTTTGTACAATTAGACCTCCGGCCCCAAATACAACTTTGCTAGTACATTATGTATGCTAATTGGGTCCAGCTGATACAGCAAAATGTAACTACAGAATTAAGTCTTAGTATGAATGGCTGAAATTAGTAAAACAAACAATTCTAAGTGTGTTAGTCTATTTCAGATATTCTGCAACAGCAGCACATAATGTCCATTTAACATTTATATGGTGATGTGGCTGAACATCTAAAGGTCTTATTTTTAAGTATCTTCAGCCGATAGGATACAATCGATGGGGAGCTCTTTTTTCTTTATCTGTTTTTTTTCTACAATTTTGGAGACATCAATGGCTACTTTTCTCACTATGGCATTGTGAGTTGATTTTAGAAGTCGGTAAAATCCGTAAAGATCTATACTTCTAGAATATCAGTTATATAGAAAACGGTTTCTCTCTATATTAAACCTAGAAAATACGAAAAGTACACGGTATTCGGCACCAACTGACAGAGTATCTTTGGTCATAAAACAATACAAAGTCGGTCATCTTTCTCAACATTAAAGTGTCTTCCAATTTCATTGTTTAGCTTATGACCCGCGCATCTGAAACGAGCGAAACATTTTCTCAGTTGAAAAGAGAGTTCAAACATTTCTGGGACAACTAAAGATTTAAAATATTTGTATGTAGCACAACGCGAGAAATTATCCATATATGAATGCCAGTTTTGTATAATGCAACCTTTAACCCTTTGCTTGAATACAGATAGGAATAAATTTTCATCCCAAACATCTTGACAGAGCCAGACATGTCCGAAACCATGCATGAAGAGAAGTTGTTTAACTTCTGTAGCCCATGATATCCTACCTGCGTCATCAATCTCTTTCAAAATTAAGAAGCAATTGCGTGGGTAACGATAATGAGGCATATGAAGAAGTTTACATCAAACGCGCTTGGAATAGTTACACACTGTGGGTATTGTCTACAATCACCGAGAACCATGCAATTATTAACCGATTGCTTAAAGCTTAAAAAGTACAGACAAAAGTCTGTTGGGACCTTTCCAATCTGTTCCGAACGGCCCCAAGTTTCCGATCCATATGTAAGTATAGGAACTATCATTGAATCAAATAATTTGAACATTTCAGTGTATGTTAAAGTGTCAAATTCTTTTGAAAACGTTTAAGGGTGAAATTGACCTTTTGAGCTTGAGCATAAAGTTTTGATTTGGCAGAATACCATGATAATGTCGGGGTGAATAAAAACCAAATATATTTTTTACACATATGTAATTTTAATTGGTTAATCATTAAATGTCAAACTCTCATTTTTTCCGCAATGACCTGCCATTCCTGAAAACAGTACTTCCTGTTTTATTTAGGTTAACTTCCATTCCTGAAGTATCACAATAATGACTTATAGTATTTATCTGTTTTTGTAAATTATTGACCTTGTCTGCACAATTAGCCACGTCGTCTGCAAATAGACGACAATATGTTTCAGGTATTTTGCTTGAAATGAGAGAAAAAAAATATTCCACCATTTTCTTGTAAAAGTGGGCATAGATCATTAATGTAAATACTGAAGATTAAAGGTGATATCGAATCTCCTTGAAGAGTGCCAATATTACAAGGAAATGGTTGCGTGACATGGCAACTATTTATCTTTATACGTGCTTTTGTTTTTGAATACATGGAAACAAGGACCTCCAATATGTTCCAGCTTAATCCTTGTCGTGACAAAGTGGAAAAAAAAGTTTAAAATGATTTATAGTATCAAGTGCTTTTTGAAAGTCAACTACCAAATTATATAACTGCCTCCCCCATACTTTTGAGATATATTTCTCAATCATGCTCTGTCAACAAAATGTGTTATCTATAGATGAATATCCGGTTCTGAATCCAGCTTGAAATTCACCTATTACATTAGAATCGGTTGTCCAGCATGTTATTCTTCTGGTCAAAATATCATAAAATATCTTATACATAACGCTTAGAAGAGAAATAACCCTGTAGTTAGATGGGTCATTTTTGGATCCAGATTTATATGAAGGGATAATTAAGCTTTTGCTCCACATATCAGGGAATTACTAGAGTGAACAATCTTATTGAAAAGACTGTTTAGAAACAGTAATACACAGAAACAAGTGTTCTTATAAAATTCAGTCCCTACTCCGTCCCTACAGTGGGCTTTGCCATTTTTAAATTTCTGTATGCCATATATTACTTCATCGTTAGTAATTGGGGATTTTAATAAAACATTTGTATTTTCATTTTGTATCTCAAAGGTCAATAGGGATTCTTTGTCAACTCTATACAGTAAACTACTGAAATATTGTACCAACGTATCACTATTTATATGAACTATGTTTCTACATGTTTTTCCCTTCCTCTCACTAATTCCCAGAAATCGTTTGGATTATTCCGACAATTACGAAGTTCTTGTCTCTTTGCATATTGATAAATGGTCTTCTTTTCACGACAGGTCATTTTAAAATTGTTACGTGATCGTTTGTACATTTCAAAATCCGAATCTGGACTTGTCCATCTAAACATCCGCGGAACTGTATATTTATCTCTCTTTAATTTGGAACAATCTGAATCCCACCACTGGGGCTTGCTATCAGCTTTAAAAAATACATTATTTTCATGCCACAGATTGTTGCAGATTTCTGATAAAACTCAATTAATGAATGGATACGAAATATTAGCTCCTTGTTCTATTTTATTTTTAATATTCTGTTCATTTAGATTCAAATTTTGCTGAAAGTGTACAGTGAAGGCTAGGCTTTATGCTCATCCAAACGAAAACTTTGTTTGAATAAGACTTCTAAGTTATCTACTGGACTAGATTCTGGAAGTAGAGATCTAAATTTAAAATGCACATAAAGTGGAAAGTGATCAGAAGAATCAACATCTTCTACATCAAAAAGGGCTCACAAAGAGGCACACAGAATAAACTAGACCTGTCTCTTGAGTGTCACAAACCCCCACACAACAGAATTGTTATTTATATGAACTACGAAGACCCACTCAGATTAAAAGAGCCATGCTCTGGCAAAAGGGAACTTACTGCATCCGTGGCACCTAGAAAAACATCACATACATATTGATCCATAGTAGCCACATTTTTAACAGCCGACTTAATTATGATGTAGACTGGTCCATGGACAGGCAGTAAATTGTCCGATAGCGAAAAGTTTCGACCCAGGTTAGCCTGTGCCAGGCTGACATGGGTCGATACTTTTCACATATGCATTAAGCTCCCTTTCCACAGAGCATGGCTCATTTATAAAAATATTTATTGGACCTAAATATCGGCATTGAAAACATTGTCTACCACCAGTTTTGTATTTTCTGTAGATGCTTTCAATTTGTGTCTGCTGAAGAGTCATCGAGAAATGTCTATGTGAGTAATAGATCTATTTTTTTGGTTGACAAAAACAATCATCTGATCCGAGCGATCAGTTGTTTATCTCACGTAGCCGAAGTACTCATCCTCTATTTTCACAGCGATTTCTATTCTACACCGACAAATAGGACATGTACTCAATAGCCCTGCACAGAACTCGCAGCATACAAAATGTCCGCATGGTAATAGCACTACATTTAAGGGGTTTTCAAGACAAATTTTACATCTCAGCTTCTCTTTAAGTTTTTCATTTTCAGCCTTCAATGACTTGATGTCTAAAAAACAAATCAAAAATACAATTGATCAATATAGGACTGTGCAGAAATTATTTGCCTGAATTTGAGGATAGCATACATCAAGGTCAGACAGAACAATCTATCTGAAATTGAGTATGCACACTCTTGCTTTTGTAAGTTATCTTGGCAAACAATCCTTGAAGTGTTCTTGCCTGAGCAAAACTCTCCATTACATGCCGGAGTTTCTTTAACTTGTACTTTGTACAAAGGTCTTTTTAAGTACCTAGCCGCTTTCTCACATAAACATCCTGGACACAAAATGGAGAAGTAGAAGAGAAGACAAACATGATAATTCAATCCTCAGAGTACTAAGCAAACCTTCACTTGCATTTGCCCACTATGTACATCAAGATCAGACTTCAGATAACATACAGTCCGAACTTAGATCTTCACCTCCCGCTATTTCATCTGTTAATCTAACCCAAACAGCTTTGAAATAGAAAATATTAAGGCTGTTGTTCCAAACTGGAATAGGCTATATATTAATTCCAATCTCAAAGGGTACTTATATAAATAACAAGAGGGGCATAATGGCCCTGTATTGTGCAACTTCCAAAATCAACACAAACCATAAATACTAAACATTACAATACTGGTTTTGAACTAGAAGATTTTCATGCTTTTCTCTATAAAAGCCCATGAGAAATATGTGACCCTAGGGCGAGGCCTTTTTTTTACCACAAATGTATGAATACTTGAATCCTGATCGAGGTCGATAAGATAAAGCCACATACCAAATAATGCAGGTCTGGGCCGTATGGTTATATTCAATTCAATTCAATTCAATTCAAAGAACTTTATTGAGCTTAAATCTTAACACTAAAAGATATATTAGCATTGCCAACATTTCTTGTTAATCTTTATGTGACGACGAGGGATTTCTTTTCCACGGTAGGGGAAGTCTGAATAACTAAAGTATAAAGGGTATTTCCATGAGACACCACGACTAGTTCATGAGCATTTCAAATCTTTACTCCGCATCCCAAACAACATTAGGAGACGGACTAAAGACAAAAAATGCTCTTGAGAAGATCCCTATGACGTTATTTAACCTTGACATTGTCAGCAGCCGAATTGTCGCTTACATCTTTATTGATATAGAATAATTAACAAAGATACCGGAACAGGTGAATTTGAATAGTTATATTAAAAACATTAAAGAGTGTACTTTTAAAAAAAGAATATTGTTACGCCCTCAAATTTTACAACACTTTCAGGGTTTCAGTAACAGATTTACACCTGTGGCTCAAGGTCAATAAAGAGATGATTTTTAAAAAATTCACTATATACCGTAACCCTTTGTCAAACTTTCGACATGTTTGGCAGGGCTAATTTTGATTCAAGGCTAGATTTAAACAATCCTAAGCAGAGGTCGCAAAGCACATCTTTTAATTCTTTTTGTTTAAGTTCATCGTTGTAAACACAAATACCATCGTACTTCTCCAACATTAAAAGTTGCTTAATTGGGAGCCGAAAATGCAGACAGCAAGGCTGCACATCGGGGCAAATAAATGCGATGACCTGATTGGTCAAATATCGATTTTACGGTCCATGTATTCAGTCGATTGTTATAAAAATCGATTTTATGAATCCATAATTATGTGATGACTTGCTTAGTACAATGAATCATAGAGATGCATTAAGCTCCCTTTTGTCACAGCATGGCTCATATAATTGGATAAAAAATGTTTTGAGGATTACTGACCTATTGGTATGGGGTCCTCTTTTAATAGTTAACAACTAGTTCACACATTCCTTATAATATTTCAACATTGCTCCTACTACTACTTTAGCAAAGATGATGAATAACAATACTTCACCTTGTCTCCCTTGTGCCTGTTGTTCTGCATTCTCCTGCTCAGCACGCTTTAAAAAATACATGTATAGACATTATTATTTGTTCACCCTAAAGCAGTGTGCACAACTTAAGTTGCCTTTTCAGCCAGTGCTGATCAAGACCAGACCCTAAACAAAATGTGAGGTCTGAACTTTGATCTACAAAAATCACTTTGCTGAGACATTTTGAACAAAAGCAACCACGAAATTGCATATTGGGGTGTATTCCGAGACTGAAAAGGTACTTTTATGTCTATTCCGCAGCCTTAAGTTTAAAACATGTTTCCATGCACACATATTTAAGTACTAGTTGAGTACAACTTAAGGGCAATTCCATCTGCCCACAAAACAGGATATAATATCAGTCTCAATTGATTATTAAAGTTGTTTTGTTGAAATCCGACTGATGCTTTCTTTTTAACTTTAGAACACCAAATAAACCAGCTGACAATATCAGTCTAGAAATAAGACTTAAATAATTGCGATTTCAAGGTTGCTTATGTACAGAATGTCTTGGCAAAGGGACAGAATCGATCCAATATCGGACAGCATGTTTTGTGTAGTTTGATCTTGATCTACACTGCCAAAAAAGTAATGAAAGGCGCTTTAAGGTATTAAGTCTATGTAAACTTCGGGCAATTCGGTTGCCTTTGCAGACTGAGTGTACTGGTTTCCAAGATCAAATGGCACTGACCATAGAGTATGATTTTGGATTTCAGGTTTTACAAAAACATGTTAAATCAAAGTCAATCTTAGCAATAGTCTGGTCGTTTCTACAAACCAATAATGTCATTTTCATTTGTTTCAAAGTCTAACAGTTAAAACTAAATGAGGCCCTCTGGGAGAAGGGGGTTTATTGCTGTGATGCATTATACCACGCAGGCAATCATATGAGCCGTGCTCTGACAAAAGTGGGCTTAATGCATCTCCGTAATCCATTATATCAAGCAAGACATCACCTAATTATGGATCCATAAAATCCACTTTGTCAACCGTCTGAATTACGAGGAAGAAGTATCCCTTGACATGCAGAAAATTCAAAGATAATGAAAAGCTTCGGCCTATGTCAGCTTGACTGCGCAGGCTGACATGGGTCGATACTTATCGCAAATGCATTAATCTCCTATTTCACAGAGCATGGCTTATGGATCAATTTTGTCTATTAACTGACTGAATCATGATGCAGAATGTAGAAAATTGATCCACATCAAAAAAGTTGCGTGTGTCCTGGCTGACAATGGTCGATAATTTTTGCTGATTTGTTAATCTCTCTTTTGACAGAGTATGATTAAAATGCTTGATTTATTTCATGCGTTTCCATTATTCAGTTGAGACTAGGTTTTTTGAGTACTGGTGTTTACTCGGAGAATCAATCAATCCATTTTAATATATAAATGAAACTGAATGTAAACTTACAGACTAAGCAGTGAAATACGACTGCATATGGTTAAAAAATATTTCTGCAGCATAAAATACAATGAATAGGTTTTTGCATAGAAATCAAACACTATTCTATTTCATGTTTAATTGCAGACACTATATAACGTAAGGATATTTTTCACAAGGCATTTTACCTTCAAATTATACCCCTGATGTTGACTATTATCATCGTGCAACGAAACTGCTAGTAAAAAGCATTTTTTCTTTCCACATTGCTTTCAAAAGAATATTCTTTCTGGAACTTTAACCCTCCACCAAAGAATCCCATACTTAAATAACCCTGATTAAGCAGGCCCTGAAAATATTGTAGGAAAAGGAGCAAATGAAGGTAACCATATTTCTATCCTTCTGCTACCAAAATCCGTAATTTCAGCCAAATGCAAGTTGTTGTCTGCAAATATTTTCAACCTTCACAAGTCCAAAAATGTGTCATCTTGTAAAGGGTCAATACCAGGGAATGTTTTGTACAGGGTTGAACTCACGTGTTGCTCTTGAGGTCTGGTCACTGCCTCGATGTATCTCGATCCTTTTAGTTTATTTATGTATTCACATCTTGGGTACCATCTTGCATGCTCAAAACATGGGTCATCACCTGTATAAAGAATGAGATCTTGAACACAACCTGCTAATAACGGCCTTAAAATATACACGAAATTTATCACTTAACCTCCCCTTTTTTCAGTGTAATATACCCATTACTAATTTTTTTATACTCTTTTGATATCACAATTGTGTGAGGTCATTTTCGACGTCATTTTGTTCCAATTTCATAGAAGTGAAAGTTTTTTTCAATACATAATACTGCGCATGCATTTATAGATGGTTTTGTATCTTCTGATCTATGAATTGTGAAATATCGTTATGTGATATAAAAAGAATCTGACATTCATTGCCTTTTGAGATAAAATTTCATTCTCATTCATTAAACTTGTCAAGAAAAACTGTTAAAACGCAAAACGCTTGATGAATAACTATTTTCCTAGACTCGTTTAATAAAATTTTATCTCAAATGGCAACTCATGTAAGATCATATATGTCAAATATCTCCAAGGTCATGATAACGTAGAGATCCTAAACAGAGTGTGGGCTAGCTGCAACTAAAAGAATTGCTCAGAATGCTGCACTGCCTTCTTTTATATCACAGAACAGCATTTGGATGACTTTTGCAACATTCAAAAAGTAGTATAACAACTCAAAGCATTCCGTTTTAAAAATGACTTAGACAGAATGATAAGAATTAGATAAAGTTAGATAATACGAATGAAATTATCTATAATTACGCTTAATTTGCAAGGCTCACCCATCCTCGGATACCCGGGGGTCTCCCTATTTGCTACGCTACATCGACCCTGGGACAATTGACTAATAAAACTTTGAATCAGCCGCCGAAAATCGATACGAAACGTCATAGCGTACAGTCCACTCGCCCATCACAAAATGATGATGGAACCAATGAAAAGCCAGCATTCGTCCAGCGGTAAAGCAAGGGGAATTCAATTAATTGTCCCAGGGGTCGATGTAGCGTAGCAAATAGGGAGACCCCGGGGTATCCGAGGATGAGGCTCACCCACAGCAGATAAATCATGAAAAGTCTATATAATAAAGGAATGATAAGTGACAGTAATTACACATTACAATTACAAAAATGAAAAGAGGTTTTTGAATGAGGTCACACACAACAAAATAATATCAGAATGACAGCTCAGTCTTTTTAAACATAATTTATTAATCAAATAATTACCTTTTTAAACAAAATTTAACAGAAAAACGAAAGTAACTGACGAAATGGATAGGAACAAAAGCAAAAATTGTCTGCCCAAAATTCTAGCAGCACAGTGAATGGTTTATTATGATGTCATGGTACGGTAAGCCAAATAATAATTGTAATTTAATATAGAATATGTTTATTCAGGAAAAAAAGGCAATATGCCTATGATACCACACACAGTCATCAAATATATATACAATCTACAATGACAGTCAATGGATTAAGTAGCTACAAATAAAGGGAAGTAACGGTTTGATGCTATGACATATTTACTGAGTGATTGCATACTGAATCTTGAGTTTTTGAGGGTTTTTTTGAGAGGAAAATTAAAGAAATGCAACATAATCATTATAATAGATCTGTCTATCTCTTTCTTCAAAGCCTTTATAGATAAACATTGATAAATTTCTAATAATCTGTTTGTTTTCACTTTTCATCAGTTCAATAAATTTAATCATACTTGGCCTCTTCCAGAAATACTTTTTGATATATATTTTTCTAATATTTGAAAACATTGGACATTCAAGTAAAAAGTGCATTTCATCTTCTAAAGTATTGCATAATTTGCATTTCCTTTCCTGATATGGGCTTTTTTTCTGGTTTATGCCATCTTCCAGATTCTATTTCTAGTCTATGTGATGAATGCCGGAAACGACTAAAGGCTTTTCTAAATTTTTCAATAGAAATACATAAACTATTTAAATATGGCTGAAAAGAAAAATTACAAAAAGTTCTGTATGTTCTTGCTCTTGATGACTTCCAAATCATTATTCCAGCTCTGCATAAAATTATCTTTAATTCTTTGTATGAATATTTTCATAAATAAATTTATATCTTCAACGCCTTGATTTAACCACACATTGTAAAAACCATTACTTTCTAAAATATATTAAACAGATTTTGCCCAAGCTATCTTATTGGGAAAGACTTCTAAATCACTTAACATAACATGATACACATGCTTAATTATTTTTTCATCGGGACTTCTTATAACTTTGAACCAATATTTTAAAAATTTTGACAATCTTTTTTTTTTGAATGGGTATCTCCCAAGTTCACCATAAATGAAATTGTTTTGTGTTTGTCGCCGAACTCCTAATATCTGTTTACAGAATTGCAAATGTATACTTTCTAATTTATTTTCATCATTCATACCCCATACCTCACAGCCATAACTAAGAACAGGTTCGATGAGTTTGTCAAATAGGTCTAATTTATGGGATATTGACATATTGGGAAATCTTACTAAGTAATATTTGAGTCTACCCATAGCTTTAAATGCTTGGCCATGTAACGTTTCATATGTACTACTGAATGACCCCCCCCCCCACTGTAAATACTATACCAAGATATTTAAATTTATTAACAATTTCTAACGTTTTGTTCTTATATGTAAAGCATAAATTGCCCACCCTTTTTAAAAATCATCACCTTTGTTTTCTGTATATTGATTTGTAATTTCCACCTGTCACAATATTCCTCTAAAATACATAGTCCATTCTGCAAGCCCTCTGTACTTTCAGAAAACAATACTGTATCATCAGCATATAAAAGTATGATAATTCTAAAATTCCCATTTCAATGCCTTCAACTCCTTTCCTAATGAAAAACTCTTCTATATCATTAATATACATAGAAAACAAAAATGGTGATAGACTCTCTCCCTGTTTAACACCTAACATGCACATAAAACTTTCACTTATTTCATTTTTATGTTTTACCTTACATGTAGTTTTAAGATTTTCATACACAGATTTTATTATATTAAGTATATTACCTCTAACTCCAATTTTTATAAGTTTGTTCCAAATTATGTCCCTAACCACAAAATCAAATGCCTTTGTAAAATCTATAAATACTGCAAAAAGTTTTTTGTTCTGATTTAGTAAATGATTAATGATTCCATGCAATATGAAAATATTGTCTACTGTGCACATGTTTTTCCTGAATTCTGTTTGTGCCTCGATGTAAATATGATAATTTTCAGCCCACTGTGTTAGTCTCTTGTTCAATATTTTGGTAAATAATTTTCCAAATGTACTCAAAAGGGTTATTCCTCTGTAATTTTCAGGTTCATTTACATTTCCTTTTTTGTATAATGGAATAATAAACCTTCAGACCAACGGATAGGAAAATAACCTGTTGTAAAAAGTTTATTGAATAACTTGGTTAAATATTGAGTAAAAAATGTGTTTTGAATACCATTATTCAAAAATTCATTTAACATTAGATCTGGTCGAAATGCTTTCCTTACAAGCTTTTAGAATTTCACTACCCTGAATGTTAACATTGAGTTCATCAAACATGCATTGTAACTTCTCCTTTAAAATATTCCTCATTAAACAATAAAATGTCTTCGTCAGCCTGAAAAAATACAGAGTCAGGGTCATTAATAGATTTAAAATACCTTGCAAATTGATCTGTACTAATATCACCTTGTGTATCTTTCACACATATACTTTTGAAAAGTTTCCAATACTCCTTTGCATTCTGATATCTTAAGCTTTCTAATTTTTTTGTTTGTTTTTGTTCATATATATATTTTTTACTTCTTATTATGTTTATATATTTACTCCTAGCTCTTATCATATATATAGACAGGGAAAATAAGACAACATTAGAACAAAAAAGCAGATTGGTGTGGAATGTCAAATTGGTGAACTACAATCGGTGACATATTTTCCCAAGCTAATATTTTCCTCCATGACCGTCACAAATAATAAGATATTAGTTGCTATTAATAAAAGAATGTGGTGTTGTAAGATATTTGGGGATATAAGTAGCTCTGTCAATTAGACCGCGTTTTGAAAGCAATTAAAGAAAACAACATAATTATACTAAGACAATCTTCTGCTGATTAATATAATTATACTAAAAACATCTTCTGCTATGACTAATATATGTGCTGCTGTGATTATTATCTTGTTATTTGGAAGGGTAAGATCTTCATCACAGAACAAAATGACTTGAAGACTAATTCTTGTAATTGTGCTGATACTAATGATTAAATTATCGCTTAAGTATGGGTGGAATGGGCATTCAAAGAAGTTACTGAGTTGATTCAACAGAGCTGCATCTACAAAGAAGCGATTGGGCTACATTGTTGAAATGCAAATGCTCATTATGACAACAACACTTATTACGTAACCTAACATGTATGACCCGAGTTTATCTAGCTAAAAAAATGAAGCGTATTTGGGCTAGGTTTATCTATGATAGAACGATGCTCAAATGAGACGGTATTCTTTGTTTTAGCTGATAAAGTATCCCAATCATTGACCACAGCCGACATTTTTGTACAAGCTGGGTCTACTTGCGATGGTTCGCAAGTTATTTTGGTGTATAAACATTATATGATGATAAAACCCCAAACTGTCTGAGGTACAAGGGCAATAAGATAGCTAGGAGAAAGTCCACCGAACATTTTATAAATAAAGAACCATTTTACGTTTTCGCCTCCTTTGGCTTCAAGTTTCTAACAGTTTTTTGGTATAAAGCATGGATAGCAGTAAGTTTGGTGCGGCCTTTAACTATACAAGCCGCTTCATTTTGAACTTTATCCAGTTGATCTTTCAGGCGCTGAGAGAGATTGTTCCATACCATGAGCATCACAATATTCAAGGATGGGCTTGAAAAATGAAAAGTAAATAATTTCAAGAGAAAGACGATCAAGATGTATTTTTAAATGCCGCGTGATTCGATTCTTGTTCCATACATTTACTGTTTGGTATGGGTCTACGCCGCCACATGTTTCTTTTACCACACACAAAACGATAATTCATGGAAACTGACTTGGAAATGAATTTGGGTTTTTTGGTGATACTGTTGTTCAAGACAGAATATGACATGACACTAAACTGCCGAGATCTAAAGAAATTGATGTCCTTCGAATGACTGTAAAAATGCTTGAATATAATTCATTCCACGTATCACGCAGTGACAGAGGTCCAGATTTTAACTTCAAAGACAACCACTCAAAATGTGGTTCTTTACTTTGTCGGATCAATGCAAGTACTTCATTTTAAGCAGACCTAAAAATTGACCAATGCCTGGCATAATTTGACTTCTGTGTTTTCCAATATAATCTCTAACATTGACGTATTTGCTTTTTAATTTCACAGTTCAACCACGGAGGTTCTCGGGAATTGATATTAACATTCTCGGTGGCAAAAAACTTATGGGCATTTTCAGTTATGATATCCACAAAATTATCTGCATGATTGTCAATGTTACTGTTCTATGTAGAGATCAAGTTGAACTTGCCAAGGTTATCTCCTTGCTGATTATAACTGGTTTGGTCATATTTCCAATTTTTTGGTTTTATATTCTTGAGTTTTGGAAAAATACACCAAAGACAGAACAATGATATAACAGTGTAAGCTTCAGAAAGGGTACAAACACGCCCGTCGTTAGGATTGAGTCTTTATTGGTTACAAAAAGAAGGTCAATTAAAGAGTAAGAATTTTCTGCGATGTTTGTTGGTTCGTGTACGCAATGAGCCATATTAAATAAATTACAAAGGCCTTCCACCTTGGTTATGACTTGTTGTATTTGAATTAAATCCCCTGTAATTATGACATCCAGAGATATTTGAAGCAATAGCAAGACCAAATTAAATCTTCAGTAAGTGGGCTGTACGTTCAGTCAGGGTTTGGTGGTCTATAAAACATACCGAACAGAATATTCCACTTATTTCTACATTTTATTTGAATCCAAATGTACTTAACTCTGTTGGGATCGAGCTCACACCTTCTGATGTAAGACAAATTGTTATTGTAAAGCAACTCCCAATATCTATCTTCAGTTCTATCATTCTGTTCAGGCGGATGGAAAGAAGAAAAAAAGTTTTCTTTTTAAGAATCTTCACTTCATCATGCAACTATTCTCGAAAAAAAAAAAAAAAAAAAAAAAAAAAAAAAAAAAAAAAAAAAAAAAATGCAATTAAACTATTAAGATTGTTATCAATTCTTTGGACATTATAATGGACGGATGAAAAATGATCAGAAAGGTTAAGAAAACTGTACAGTTTATAAGTGCTAGACTTTCTGTCTAAGCTCTCACCAGTTGGTGGACTATAGGGTTCGAAGGGACATTGCCTAACTTTGATATCAAAATTAGAATCATAAAGAAGTTGAATAAACAACAACAACAACAACAAAGTAAAAAGGACAGTGTAGCATCAGTCTTCAAAATTCTACATTCTCTTTACAGCGCTTGCCTGTCAATAACTTTTTCCTGTAATAGTGTGCAAATATCATAGTTATAATTATAGTGAAATAGTCATGATTGTGGGAGTGAATATTTTGAAAGTATGTTAGCTATATGCATAGCAGTAAAATCTACAATTTCTCATTCTATCGCTCATACTAAGTACAGGAACATCATGTAGCAGCACGAAACCTGTCCAAATCTAAGTTCCTTCCAAACTTCTACAATTTCATTATCAATCAAATCAATCAAAGCCAACAGACACTTCACACCAAACAGAAGAAAAGCTGAAAATACATCACAAGAAAAACTGATAAAAAACGGATGAAAACTGTAGGAAAATGGCCAAATAAGCGACACGTAAATCTAAATTAATCAAAATTGAGCGATCAAAATTTAAAGGTAATTTTTGGCATGGGCTTGGCTTGCCAAAATGCAAAAAATAAAACGAAGTACCTAAAATTGTCTTCTCAGACACCAAATTATGCTCTGTGATATTAAACTTTAAAGACTTTGTGTTTTTTCTTGTAATTGATCAAAGGACATGGTTACTATTTCAACTTAAAAATTGCCATACACTGAGTATGGTAAAATGAAAGAAAAATATGATTCATTGCTTGGCCTCTGTGGATTTTTTTGCACTTTCCAGAATGTTCCCTGGACTTGTCCTCTATCAGCATTTTTTTGCACGCTGCTCATTTTGGTTTGTTACCATGATTTGTTGCCAAATCAACATAAA
Organism: Tridacna gigas; assembly: GCA_945859785.2. Classification (NCBI taxonomy): domain Eukaryota; kingdom Metazoa; phylum Mollusca; class Bivalvia; order Cardiida; family Cardiidae; genus Tridacna; species Tridacna gigas. The sequence continues at coordinate 6,426,885 of OX244031.2, read as the reverse complement.
GAAAGAAAATAGGAAGCAGAAAATCCTTTGAAAATTATCTTCTTTCAACCCATAAAGACCATGAGGCCAAGGCTATACAAATATACTCAGTATATTAGCCTTTACAAATTTATGTTTTTTAAGGTGGGGTGCGAAGCATGTCAGCTTAGATTTACCATGTGGGAAATTGAACCTAAAAATCTGATTCTGGGGTACCTTACATTGGAAAATCATTACCTGGAAAAAAATAGTACTATCAAGAAAGCATTTTATTCACTTTGGCATCAAGGCATCTCTAAAACATTAACAAAAAGGGGAACTTCCACGACTTGGACGATAAATATGTTAACAAATACACTGTTATCATAACTGAATTTAAAAAAAAAGAGTGTTAGAACAGACTACCATGAGGAATGCGTAGGTATATGCGTTTATGTATCAGGTCCACCAACTAGCGTCAAGAAGCGTCAACAAGTGCCGTCATGGAAAGCTTAGTGCATCATGAGAATTCTTATGCTAATCTCTTTAAATAGGACTGCTTTATTTGTCCAGATATTACCTTATAATACTTCTCACGTCGCTTTATTTTGACATTCTATTGAAACATCCTCCCCACAAAAAAAGAGAGAGAAATTTGTTAACTGGCTCCGAGATTTATCGGAGAGATACCTTTCAGCTCTTTAAATGTTTGCTTGTTTTACTCAACCATTTCCGGCAGCACTACATGCTTATTATTTTGTACAACAGTTGGATTTCGACTTGAGAAGGATTAAACGCACCCCACCTCAGCAGCGCTTTGACCGCTTTAATTCCATCCTGTTGTCAACTCCACAGACTGTCAGTGTGAGACATGCAGATTTTTTTTTAGTCTGTACAAATGCGATAGCAGTTTTTAAGCCTGTACAAATGTGATAGCAACTTTGAGCTTCTGGGCTTCATCTTCCTACCTCTTCACCCGTTCTGATGCGCTTTTATTGTGTTTGGGGTTACAAGTATATCAAAAATAAATGTCTTTGAAATATACGATAGCAAAAGGCATTTCATAGAATGTGGCATAACACAATATGGCAAGTATTACTATGAAAGCCAAAGTTATCGTCACTGCCTTTACTTTACTGAGAGTGACTTTGTCAGTAGTATATGTTTTTGCCTTGCAAACAATGTAATTAGGCACAATTAAAAACATGGTTCAAGTCAACCCGATCTAATATGAAGGCTATACTTTCAAGTAAATCGTTTTGGCGTTTTAACCCTTTCCAAAACGAAAAACTTTAGGCTCTTTAAAGCTGAAAACATCTGCAGGCGACAAATCTGGAAGTGAAACAAATGAAATGACGATCATTGAAAAGGTAGAAAACATTGTAGGAAACGTAGAAAATGTTGATTACCAGCATTTTCTACCTTTCCCACAATGTTTCCAAAATGCCTCTTCCTTAGGGTCCTTAAAACTCGGGGTTGTGTGGTAAAGGGATAAAGACTGAGAGTCTGATTGACATTGGCAGATGGACCTAAAACAAAATACAAATTTGTAACTGAAGTGTCAGTTTTCATACTGATCTTTAATGGTATCATATCCTGTATATTAATCTATCTGTATCATATTTAGGTATGTTTGAAGACAGTTGCGTTTCTAATCTGTTTAAAATTACGGTTACAATTGCAACATATTTACTATCTTGAAACAAAATTCATGAATATATATTCATTAGGTGGTAACTTTTTGACTGATTATTTATATGTGATTCTCGAGACATTTGTGAACTGTGTATTTGGCTTTAGATAAAATTCCTTCCTAGCAACGCCAGTGAGAAATCAGGGTGTCTGATGAACATACCTCTGATTAAAAAGTTAAGAAAATTATTTACGAAATACTAACGATAGCTTACTCATGTAAGAATTTCGTACCTTTTTCGTTTCGTAAGTGAAAAGATACGAAAATTCTTATGCAAATCTCAGACGGGCCCTAGGACTATGCTGGTGTTATGCAGTGACCTGCAAAAGGCACTCCTGTAAACTACCTGCAGGGACTGAACCCAAGACTTCCGGGTAGCAATTCCCATGTCTTAACCACTGAGCCACTGAGGACACCAGGCCCTGAATCACTCTACTGCCTTTTAATAAATGTATCATGAGCTTGACTGGTATTGAGTCAGAGACATGAATCGTAAGAAGTTTGTATGGCATAGAGAAAACAGCCTAGCCCCGCCCCCCCCCCCCCCCAAAAAAAAAAAGTCATATTTTTTTTCAAATACAAACAACATGATATCAATGAATACAAGCGGGTCTAATCAGGTATCGTTCATACCGAATATCAGTGTACTCTTAAAAGGTGCTTTGCATTCAGATCTGGAATTTTGGTGGGCCAATCATTAATGAATGCAATTTTATTCGTCCTCAGGAAATTCACAGTACGTGTATCTCTAGCTGTATGGCTTTTGGCATTATCATGTTGAAACAGAGTGATATTGGCATTATTTTGAAACAGATGGATGACGTGCCTCACAAGAATCTCATCTCGGTAGTACTAGTCATTCGAATTCCCATCGATCACGACAAGAGGTGTGCGATGTCCATGTGAAATGCCTGCCCAGACTATGAAGGAACCTGCCCACCCAAAACGTTCAAGTACACAACAGTCAGCATAACGTTTATTTCTTATACGGTATATAAGAACCCTGCCATCACTTCGATGAATGGGAAATCTCGACTCGTCGGAGAAAAGAACGCTATTCCATTGTTGCCTTATCCAGCGATGGTGTGTACGTGCCAGATTAACACGATTTGAACGGTGACGTCGCGTGAATACACAGCCAACGTAAGGACGACGTCCACGTAGACCACCTTCGCGCAGACGACTGCGTACAGTTTGGGCAGATATTGGGTTGTTATGTGTAAATTTGGTGGAAATTAGGCATGTAAAAAGGAAAAAAAAACTTCATATTTTTTTTTCAACGCCCTTTTCTTATTGACAACAAAGTCTATAACATCAGACTGAAAGGTTTGTTTTTATAAACACGGATTATGCTGGTCCATACATACAGGACAAAATCAAGTTAAACGTTTTCTCGTTTGTGTAATTCGAACAATTTAGCTATAATTGGTTTTATTTGAGACATAATCGTTCGACCGAACATATGTAGGGCATTGGACATGTTGATTTTGTTTCATTACATTAAAAAATATGTATAGAAATCGGAAGTTTCTTTTTTGGCTCAATATACTTTACGGTTAGGAACAAGAAGATTTTGAAGTTTTCACTACATAGGCCCATGCAAAATTTGTGACCCTGCTGTAGGGCCAATTTTGACCCCCAGGACTATAATTTGAATAATCTTACATATAGTAGTCCACTAGATAAAGATACTTGTAAAATTTGGTGGCCCTGTGCTTTATGGTTTGGGACTAGAATATTTCTTTCTCTTTCAGTTTTCACTATAAGCCATTGTAAAATTTGTGAACCCCGTGTTAAAGCTAACTTTGATCCCCAGGGCTATAATTTGAAGAATTCTGGAAGAAACCAATTAGATGAAGCTGCGTACCGAATTTGGTAGCCTTAGGCATGTTGTTTCCGACAAAAAGATTTTTAAAGACCTTTAATATTTTCAATTTTTGTTGCCATGGCAACCAGTTTTCACTGGGATCAAATTCTTTCAAGAAATTTGACGAGGGCTATGGCAGGCATATTTCTGTAAAGTTTCTTCGAACTTGGATGAGTAGATTCAGAGAAAAAAATGAAAAGTTAACGCAAGCATGGACGGACAGACGGACAAACGCACGACGGAAACAGGGCCATGACATTAGCTTGCTGTCCTTTGACCAGTGGCGCTAAAAACAAAAGCACTTTATCTGGGACCCAATGCTATGCAGCGGTTGCTTCTTAGTGAAATTTAAACAAATTATTTCATTGAAATGATACCTTCCGCCGAAAAAGAACTTTTTGATAGAAACATATTAAGAGGTATTGTGTTTTGCATGTACACGTCGCCTTTTTGTTATTGGTCCATAATGAAATTATACATTAAGCCCCCTTTTTCCACGACATGGCATTTCATTAAATAAAACAAATAATGATTGTCCGTGGCTTATGATAAACAATATGAATATGAGTTTCATAAAAAAATTGTTCAGAAGCTAAAGAGATAGGGAAATATGCATCAAGCCCTCTTTTTCGATGACACGGCATTAAATAAAAATATGTATCGGCGGACTATCATAAGGAGCACATGTATTGTAGTGTCCGTGGTTGTGAGGTACAGCGTCGGCCTCGTTACCAGAAGGTCCCGAGTTTGATACCCTGGAGCAAGTGTCATCTTTAGGACCATTCATTGCCCCACACAATCGGCGTGAGTACTGGTGTAGTTTTCAGGAAGCAGAATCGAAAGAGATGAGTATAAGTTGCAAAAACTTGTTTCACAATCAATGTAAAATAAATATGTTTAAACAAGACACGTGCATGAAGTTTTATCAAATTTCGTCAAGGACTTTAGAAGATATCTGTCCGGACGGACTGACGAACGGACGGATGGACGGACAAACGGACTGACGAAACGAACAACGCAAAAATTATATCCCTGCCCACGTAATTCGACGGGGGATAAAAAAAAATTGGCAAAACAAAGTCTTAAATGGTTGAGCTTTGCTTAAGTAATAGGTGATTTAATGTATTTCTGCGATGCATTATATCAGGTAAGTAATTTAGGGACACATGTAGGAAGTTTCATCAATTTGCATTGAGAATTTTTGAAGATATCTGTCCTGATGGAAGGACTAGACTCTTATTGGTCCAAAATGAAATCAAAGTATACATTATGCCGCCTTTTTCCATGACATGGTATTTCATTGAATAAAAACAAATAATGTTTGTCTATAGCTTATGATAAACAATATAAATATGAAGTTTCATGACATTTTGTCCAGTATCTAAAGATATATTGGTTCATAATGGAAATATACATGAAGCCCCTTTTTTACATGACACGGCATTTAAGAAAAAAAATCTGAATCAGCGGACTATCATCAGGCACATGTATGAAGTTTAATCAATTTTCAGCAAGGATTTTAGAAAATATCTGTCCGGACAGACTAACAGACAGTTATGGTCCATAATGAAATTATACTTCTCGCCCCCTTTTCCCATGGCATGGAATTTCATCAAATATACACAGATAATGATTTTGTGTGGCTTATGATAAACAATATAAATATGAAGTTTCATAAACTTTTGTCCAGTAGTTAAAGAGATATTGGTCAATGATGGAAATATGCATCAAACCCCCTTTTTCCATGACACGGCATTAGATTTTAAAAAAAAAGTATATTATATGTTACACATATATGGAATTACATCAAATTTCGTCAAGGACTTTAGAAGATATCCGTTCGGACGGACGGACAGACAAAAGGATTGACGGACGGACAGACTGATGGACGGACAGACAAACGGACAACGCAAAAACTATGCCGCCCTCCGAAATCCGGCGGGGGATAAAAAGATGGGTACAATACTTGTCTTAAACGTTTGAGATTAACTTAAGGAAAAGTTGATTTAATGTATTTCTGGGGTGCATTATACCAAGCGAGTCATCATGCAATTATGGATCCATAAAATCCATTTAGTCTTACAAGCGAATGAATCATGAGGTAGACTCGTTCTTTGACATGCGAAATATTGACTGATGGCAAAAGTTTTTCCACAGGTCAGCCTGCGTAGTGTACACAGGCTGACCTGAACCGATATCTTTTGCGCATCTACTTAACCCCTTTTTTTTCCGCAAAGCATGATTCTTTTGGAGAGTGACCTACTCTTCTGGTATATGACAATCCTATAAAGACAACCTAGCTAAAAATTAGGAACAACTTAACACTTACCAGCTTCCCAATTACGAAGGTCACCACCACAAGCAAAGCATCTTGTAAAATCGGCTACTCCTGTCGTAAAAATATTTCACAATATTAGATTAGTTTTCTATATATGCCAAACAGTATTTGATCAAGAGTTGCATGTATTGTGCACGTAAATTGCTAGTAAAAACTTAACTATATGTTGGACAGTATCATACTCTAATGAGGACAAAAATAAAAGATCAACAATTGTCTTTTCAATAACCATAAAATAGCCAAGTAAAATAGTGTTTTAGAGGAAATTTTGACCCGAGTTCCAAATACTTAGTTCATCTTAAGAAAGAGTGATACTCATTTTCAATATTTCTCGAAGTACAGTTTCTACAACTTCGTTCTCTTAGATCTATTTTTCTTTGACGCCCTTTTTCGATTTCTAAATCATGAGAAGATATTCGTAATCTTGTACGTGAAGTTCTTAATTTTTTATCTTTGATGATGTCTCGATAACTCTCAAATATAAATAAATGTTTGAATCGCCCTCATCGCAGAAAAAAATTGCCAGAGTCTGCCCTCGCATGCATAATTATTATCATTAAACTCTTTACCAAACAAAAAAAATTTAGACTTGTCCAGGTTGAAAGCATAAACAGACGAGCAGTCAAATGTTCAACTCATGCGATTTGTTTATAAAAGGGTCGAAAACATTGTGGGGAAGGGAAAAACATTTTTTAACAACATTTCTCCTTTTCATATTTTGTTTCCAAAACCTGTTTCGTGATGGCTATTAAAACATGATATTGTTTGATTAAGGGATAATCAGCTACAGAAGCAGCAATAACATCAGCCTCGAAACTATAACTGTAACCATGGCAACCAATTTTGTAGAAACATTATCCTCCAAACCAGAAAATGCAAACAACATCGTACAGTCATCAGTCACCATCATCAGCATCATTATCATGAACGACAACTTCATTGCCATCTGCAGCAACATAACCTAAATCACAACCTTATAGACTAAATGTTCAAAGAACCAGAGTGGTCAAACATCACCAAAAATCATTTGCTGAAACCTCTACCACACAAGCCTGGGTCTTAAGGGCCCCGAGAAAGAACGTTTTAGCAAACATTTTGGGAAAAGGAGAAAATGCTGGTAACCAGCATTTTAGTCTATTCCCACAATATAACATGTTTTAAATTAAAACAATTTAAAAAACAAATTCCATATGAGCCATTTCCAATTTGCCCTGTGCAAATAGTTTCAACTGCAGACTTTGTGTAAGTACTGTGTGAAGTGTAACGAAATGCCAGATTTCGCTATAAACAAAATATCAAGAGTCTAGGTAAGGAGGTAATTTCAGACTGAAATATTTTAATATTTTCCATTTGATTGAAAATGTTCAAAATATGATCCTTTCTTCAGACAGATAACAGATTGATGACTGCCAGTGAGTGATCACAATAGCTTCGCAGTATACCTGTATAGAAAAAACCAGCATCAGCCATCTGTTGTGGTGTCTGATCTAAATAACTAGGCCACATTGAAGTGAATGATGTTGTCCTGGAATCTATGGTGGCATACTCCCTGTACTTTGGGTTTGTAACATGTACCAGATTGGGATTATTAAGCCCTTGAACAACAGTTTCTGTTTGCTGACTTGTTTGAGCAGAGGAAGCTGAAATAGAACAATTTTTAAAGCATGAAACTTGTTACTTCTTGAGAAAGGGGGAGAGCGATGAGATAAGGGTATCTTGATTACATAGCCAACCGGGAAATCACAGGGGACCCCTGGTAAGAGAAATGCCAAAAAGGGGTCGTCATCAACTGCCTTTACGTCAGCCAATCAAAATCCTACTTTGAGGTCTAGGGAGTGAAAGTAGAGGCAAGAAATAAACTCTACATTTTGAGTATGGATCACATATAAAGCAAATGCTGTAACAAGCAATATTGGAAATCTAGATATTTCAGAAGACTAAATTCATTAATGTATAAACAATACTTTGCTAACTTGCAGTAGACCAGTACACGGTTTTGTAAACATCGTAGTGAAAAAAAATAATTGCTTGATACAATAAATTGCTCCATTTCCTGCAACATTTTCCATACAAAAACAACATGATATTTTCATAATATGTGTTGCCTGTGTATTCCTTGTACTGATTTTCAATAAGTCTCGTGCAATCAGGGTTTAACCCTTTACCAAACAATACATGCTTCAAAAATCCTGAAGTAGTAGGCTTTTGAAAACGTAGATGATAAAGGAGAAAATGCTGGTAACCTGAATTTTCTTCTTTTCTCTCAAAGTTTTCTACTTCTTCAAAGATAGAAATCATTTTAAGAGCTACACTGAATATGTTGTCTGAAAATCCTTTTAATTTACACATGCCTTAACTTTGGCGATTTGGCACAGTTATTTCATAACCTAATGCTATAATACTTTATTGGTTGGATTGTTGTGTTATTGTGCTCGCAACAGTAACATACCCCAATAGCTAATAAATGCATGTGTTTCCTTGGTTTTATTGGCATGGATTAGGATATGCAATGCATTGCCAAAAGACACTTCCATCTTACTACCTATAGATTTCACAATCTATGCTTTGACCACTGTCATGTAATACAACAAACAACTTCTAAAAACAAGTAAAAGGCGCGGTGATTTGTCCCACTCTGGGTTATTTGTCTTACAAAAGCAAAGAAATATATGTGAAAACTGCATTTAAATCAAAATGTGACTAATGTTTCATTTTAATAATGTTTCCTTACACTCTTGTGTGTATCTTATAGAAATACATTTATGTTCAACGGCAATTTCTACATCGACAAGGTACCAATTGCAATTTTCCTATTGCAGCTCATCAAATTTATTTATCTATTATTTTATCAAACAATACGGCCTAGACATCTTCCGTAGAGTTGTGGTAACAAAATGTGATGTTTGATTTTTCACGACTCTCTCGCGGACATTTAAATAAAGCGAAGCATCAGGTCGGGCACAGCCTGATAGACCATTACATGTTCAGTCTTGGCTGACTGGTCGATTGCGGAGGTGTGGCTGTTGAATGCGCTGCTGGTTCCCGACTTGTCAGAATAACTTTCCTGTAATTCGATTTCCAGCAGTTATTTTTCCGGGTCAAAAACAAAATGGCTTGCGACAGTTAAAGAGTTGACACATGGTTGTTTCGTAATTTAGACCACAATTGTTACAACTACATTTTCAGCGCATTACACCGTACGTTTTACTGTTCATAGTGAAGACTAAACATGTATATCTCTATCAGATAGTGTCAGACCTCACGCTTCGCATTATTTAACTGTTTGCAGTATACAAACCCGAAAGAATTGGTATAAGTCGAATGTGACATTATGTTACCACAACCCTACTTAACATTTCTAGGCCGTATTGTTAGCCTCGAGGCAATATTTGATGAGCTGCGAAAGAAAATCAAAAGTGCTACCTTGTCAACACAAAAAATGCTGTTGAAGTTAAATACCTTTCATTTAGATCCACATAAACTTGTGTGTAAGGAAAAAAACATAAGAAGAAACATAAATCACACATTGATTTAAATACAGTTTTTACGGATATTTCTTAGCTGTATATTGTTTACCTTTTCATATTTTGGGGGGGCCTGAAAGAGTGAGACAAATAACCGATAGTGGCACAAATCGTCGCGTTTGTTACATGTGCTTCTGAAGTGCTGTGTCCATAACTAAATGAAATTTCTTGTCTACGGAATCTTGCCACTCTCACTGAGTGAATATTACATCAGCCAGTTGTGTGAAAAGATAGTGTTGCAAGTGTACTTCTCATAAAGATAGGAAAGTGTACTAGATGCTTTGATAACAATGAACTGCTGTTTAATGTGGTATCAAAGACTGAACAGATAGTCAGCCAATCATTATTATTGTTTTCCTTTTTTTTTTCTTTTTCCTATTGCAATTACATGATTGATTGATTGTATGGTGTTTAACGCTGTTTTCAATATTATTTTAGTTATTTCACGACGGCCAGTGCACCTATCCATGCTTTCCTGGAGTCTCTTTTTACCAGTACTCCGCACTGTTTCCATCGTTGAAACAGTGGTCAAGGGAGAGAGAGGAATGAATCCTGTCGCGATGACTATCATCAATCCTCGGAAAGAAATTGGCCAAGCCGGGGATCGAACCAGCGACCTCCTGTTCTCAAGTCCTCTACGCTACCGACTGAGCTACGGGGGCTTGGCCTTATTGCAATTTAATTGTAATGTTAAATCGACACAGACAAACTTTTGCACCTGAATGGTACCTATCAAAACTTCAGTTGGGATTGGAATCAGAGTTAATCAATATTATCATGCTGTTACACCGTTATTGCTGTAGGGAAATTATTAATTGGCCCTTGAAGGGTTGACTCAAAATCTAAACCAGAAATCAAGAAAACGATAAGTACTCGAAGTCCAAAAATACTTTTTCTCACAAAAGCCTATCTTCTGGGTGTTCATTAAATTCAACTCCATGAAGCAATTCAAATGAATACCCACTTCGAAGCTTTCAAGGAATATCCTCACAGGAGGCCATGATATTCTCAAATATTCTCCTTATTTTTAGCTGCATCTGTTACATAATTTCTAGAAAGTTTCTTTTTTGTTTGAAAATTGATCTGGATTTGACAAATATTTAGATCACCTACCTGATTTCACACTTGTTCCCGTATCATTCACATCCCGTCCATTCTCTGCATTGCCAGATTGGTGTGCACTATTTCTATCCGTCCTTGGTCCAGTATTCAAATTAACCTCTGGACCAGTGGCAGAATGGCTTGGGAAAGATCTACCATACTCTGTATTGAGACGACCCTCAGTTGGCTGCTGTGGAAACCCTTCTGCAACCTGAAGTTACATGCATTGATTGATTGATTGTATGGTGTTTAACGCCTTTTTCAACAAAATTTCAGTTATATCGGAGTGGCCAATTCACCTACCCATGCTTTCATGGAGTTTCTTTTACCAGTACTTCACACAATATTCTTCCCAAGCCATTGGCTGCTTTCTCACATAACTATCGTCTAAACAATGCTCAGTAGTGAGAGAGGAATGAATCCTGTCGCAATAACTATCATCAATCCTCGGAAAAAAGTTCACCGAGCTTAGGATTCAAACCAGCGCTCCCTTGTCTGCAAGTCCTGTGCGCTAGCGAATACAGGGGCTCAGTGAATTTACACAGATATTTCTATAGTTGCATGTATGTTTGTTTGGTGTATAACAGCACTTCCCAGTTCACAGAGTACAATTCATGCATTCCCAACTTTTTTTTAACCAGTACTACGAAAACCGTTCTCTCCAGCAACTGCCTGCTTTTTTGAAATAATTATCTGTTGTGAGAGAGGAACAAACGTTGTTGTACAGACTTCTAACAATCTTGTGACGGAATATTCAACTAAGCCAATTTATAACCCTTTATCAAACAATCATATACATGTATTTTAATGACCCTGGGGAAGAACGCTTTTGAATACATTATGGGAAAAGGAGAAATATTGTTAATCAGCTTTTTCCATTTCCCACAATGTTTTTCACCATTTCAAATATAAAGTTCTAGTATTTGAGCCATATTTAAACTGTAGTCTGCAAATGCTTTCAATTCCTATATCTAAAATTGTGTTGTCCGGTAAATATATATTTAAACATAGTTATTGACTTACTATATCGATATCCCTAATCCGACTGCCCCTAAAAGCGTCTGTTATACTGTTCACAGTGGTCGCAGATTGAGAGTCACTTTCATTAGCCCTATCCTCTGGAGTTTCAACACTGACACTTGACCCAGTTCTGTTTGGATGATTGTTCACCGGTCCATCGTCAATAGAGACATTTCCAGATACTGATGCATTTTCCCTTAGGTGGGGACAATTGGGTGACAATCGTCGGTGGACTTCTGTCACATTATCAAAATACTCCCAATTAGTGTAGAGAACATTACAAGCGTAACATCTTGTTGACAATTGACCGTCCACAGGGTCATGATAAAAACCACCTTGAGCTAACCGTACGATACTCCCAGCACCGTGATAGTTTCGAAGACTTTGAAGACGCAGCCATTCATAACTTAAAGATTCTTCATGACTAGGAGGATCTTCTTGTAATCTTTCAAAGTATCTTTGGAGTCCTGGATAAACAATGACACTGGATAATTCTGGTCTAAAAAACAAGGGATCAAATACGGCATTTATATAACCTGCTGGTAACTCTATCTTACTTTCTTTCTTACGAAGCTTTTTCTGCAGTTTCTTCAATTTTTTTGAAGATAGTTTGACCTCATTATTATGGAATGCACCTTCCAATGTCTCCATCTGTAAAACAACATCTGATCGATAGGATTCTATAGTCCCTAAACCAGAATCGATACTTTCACCTACTGTTTGCAATATAACCTGATCAAGTTCTGGTCGCAAATTTTGTTCCAAAATATCAGTACTAGAACTTTCAAAACTTGAATTTTCACCAGTATCACTTTTGTCTCCTAATTTTAGTAGACTTCTGTCGTATGATGTCCATCTTTCTGACCTTGTGATGTGGCGCTTTTTCTTTGTCCATTTTATCGATCCATAAAGGATTATTCTTGACTTCATCTTAGTTCCATCTGTTTCAAGTTTTATTGGTTTTGGTAATCCTTGTTGCATTTTAAAGCCCCCATTTGAAGGTTTGTCGAAAGATGAACACTGCTCATTCGTTGTATAGAGATGAGATTGTCTTAACCTGCGTTTTCTTATTGCAGATTTTAACTTTGCATCTTTATCTAAGTCACTGTTTCGTTGAGGACTCTGTAAAAATGGAAATAAGGAGTCATGATTTCGAAGAAAGTGTGGCAATTTCCTTACATTACCAAATAAGTTTTTCTGTTGGTTCTTTAGAAAACTGCTTTCTCCAGTAATGTAACTGTGATCTCTATGTGTTTTTTTAGTCCAAGGTTTTCTTTGTGCTTTACATATTGCATTTCTACAGTCCTTTGTTTTGTGCTCAGCAGTATGTAGTAAACCACTGTCACTTTCATCAGTTTTGTAAGAAACCAAATCAATATTTACTCTGTTGGAGTCAGAATTTCTTTTGTACTTCAGTCTTGATAGATATCTGTGCTTCTTTTGAAAATCTGCACTCTTTTCTAATCTTTGATGTGACACTGACTTCAAACCACAGGCAACAGATGGTATTTTCATCCAAAGTCCTAATGAAGGATTTTGCTCTTGGTGGCATTCATTTCCCAGTTTCTTTTTTAGCTTTACATCAAATTCATTAATCATATTTTCACTAAGGTCACCTACTCGACTGTTTGGACCTCTAGCTGAACCATATTTGATCATTTTAAATCCTGGATCTCTTTCTTTATTGTCAGTTTTAAAATTTGAGGTGAGGCACGGCTGGGTACAACCCACTGTATCAGCCACCTGTTTCGGACTACATAAATATGGTGGTGCTCCACATTTTACCTTTTCTCCAGTGCTATCCGGCTCAGTGTGACCTATTTTCTGCTTTACAGCATGTTGTGTTTGTGACTGTTTATCTTCCACATTAAAACATTTACTGTCCTTTTCAAAGCTTTCACTAGAAAATCCCTGTTTGCTGTTCCTTTCTCCATTTGGTTTATTCCATGATACATTCTCCACTTGCACGTTCTCTTGACTGCAACATTTAATGTCCATCTCTAGGCTTTCACTAGAAAACCCCTCATCTTCTGATATTGTGCTTCTTCCCGAAGCCTTCACTACCTCGTCTAAGATAACTGGTAGATTGTCTTGTACTTTTATTTCATCTTTGCTCCTTATTATATCATCCTCTATGGATTCTTTCCCTGTTTCTTCTGAACTGCCATTTACATGTAGTTTACCATCCTCTTCCTTCGTGTTTAAGTTTGTTAATTGTGCATTATTTCCTTGTAAGTTCCGTTCTTTATTCAGTCTGATCAATGACATATCTTCTTCTTCAACTTTATCCAGAGTATAACTTTTACTGACCATCTGTACCCTTTTTTCAGAAAATCCCTCATCTTCTGAGATACTACTTTGACTTGGGACCTCTTGGCCTTCATTCAAGACTACTGATGAAGTATCTCTCAGTTTGATGCACTTTTTGTTCGTCCATGTAATATCCTCTTCTATGGTGTCTGTGAGCATTGATACAATGTAATCTTTGTTAGTACATATTATTTCTTTTTTAACATTTTTTTCATTAATAGGGTCATCTTTAAAAACAGTACTAATTTGAAAGGTCCTCATTTTCCATGGAAAAAGTAATGAAAGATCTGGTTTTAATTCAAATAAAGGTTTATACAGACAAATGATATTGTGCCTTAAGTTTTCCAAAGCAGAAAATTTCTCTCTGAAGCTACTGATTAATTCAATTTTCTGATCTTCCTCTCTTAATACTTTTAAAGGCACAGGTTTGTCACTTACATTTTCAACAGATGGAGCAATACCTACATTTAAAGTATCATTCGCTATCATAGTATCTGTTTCCTCATTGAAGATATTATTCTGCATATTTCCAACATAACCTCTCTCTATTGTACCATCATCCACAACTGCTTGTATGTTTTCATCAAGAAATAAAGTTCTCCTGTCTTCCTTATTAGATTTACACAGCTCCTCCATATCATTACAGTGTTGTTCAGTTTCTTTCATTTTTTCATTGAATTTACTGTCAGCTCCTTTAAATTCCTGAATTCCAAAAGAAACTGGAGTTGTATCCCCATTGTACAAAGACTTATTTCCTCTAAGATCTATCATACAATATGAAATTCTTGAAGTGTCTTCTACCTCACTTATCTCGAGTTTAGGTACATCGATATCTACCAGATTAGCTTTGCCATTAATGAAATGTTTCTCTGACACAGACACTGATTTATCTTCATTTTCCCCTGTTGGCCCATTTGAATGGGTTAGACATCCTTCTTTCCCCTTGTGAATATGGCAATTACTATCTTTCTTGACATGCACATTATCATTTCCTTTTACACTCTGTAAATGCATATCTACTTTGACTTTCTGCAAATACGGACTTTCCTGTACATTCCGCGAACATCTCTTTTCTTGTACATTCTGCATATCAGCATTTTCTTCGACATTCTGTGAAGGAGCATTTACAATGACATTAAAATAGTCTTTTTGAACGTATTCAAACTCACTTGTCCCCCAACATGAAATTCTTGCCTCGACTTTTGTTTCTGCACTATCTAACTGTTTTGTTTGAACGTTGATGAAAAATTTCTCTTTCATAGGCACTGATTTATCTTCATTTGCCCCCGTTGGTGGATTTAAACTGGTAAGACACATATCATTTCCTTTGTCAATGTGGCAATGACCATCTTTATTGACATGCGCATAAAACTTTCCTTTGATATTCTCTGAATACATATCTACTTTGACTTTCTGCAAATTTGAACTTTCCTCTTCATTATGCAAATTCGTCTTTTCTTGTACATTTTGCATATCAGCATTTTCTTCTGCATTCTGTGGAAAAGCATGCACATTGACATTTAGATCGTTACTGTCAGCCTTAAAGTTCGCAGACTTAGTGGTTTGTCTGCAATCCTGAAAAGAAGCACTTTCTTCAATGATATTTGCACTTTTTTGAAAGTTCTGTGATTTTACCATTGTTTTGCCAGAATTGGTATGTTCTCCCTCTGACTGTAAGTTAGTGAATACTTTCATGTCTTCTAAAGAATAATTTTCTTTCATGTTCTCTACATAAATGTTCCCTTTGAGACATGATGGATAAGTGTTTTCTTTTTCTTTCAAAAGATTTGCATTTTCTACCGGTATCTGTCTATCACTATTTTCTTGGACATAATGAGCTTTATCAAATTCTTCCAATGTTATCAAACTGTGATTTTCGACAACATTTATATATCCAGCATTGTTCGTGGTACTCCGTGATCGATGACTTTCCTTGATGTTCCTGGAATAAGCATCTACTTTGCCACTTTGTAGAGTCATTTGAGAATCATCTTCACTGTCAGTTACACAGTTGCTTTCAAAGTCAGAAAAGTCGACATTACCCTCATCTTTCTCTTGTTGCTTTGATTCCCACCCTTCGTGCTCTGTGATGTCACGAGATTTCATGTCTCTGTCTATATGTTGCTGATAGAGACTAAGGATTTGCAGTGGCTGTTTCTTCTCACTTTCTGAGAGATTTTCTGTTTCTGAGTGACTTTCTTCGACAATATTTTCAAATATAGAATCATATTTTTTTACAGGGCTTTCCTTCATTTCACGTGTCTGTCCACTTGGTACATTGCTCGACAGACTACTTGTATGTAAAGAAGTTTTTCTATCACTTAAAGATCTACTTTGAATTCGATAACTACTTGTAATGGACTTAGTGCAAATACTGTCTTCAACACTTGTACCTTCGCTGTCACTTGGTACTTTCATCTGACATTTTTTGAGGCATGTATCTGTTGAAACATATGTGTCATTTACTAAAAGCTCTAGTCTACAAGTTTCGTTGTTAGCTGACAGTTGCTTAAGATTTTTACTGTCCTTGCAATAATCAGTTCCCATAAATGTTTCAATATATTCAGGGGAAAAAATAATACATTTACTTGTGTCAGGTTCTGAGAAACCAATAGTTGAAATATTTGGAATATCTGGCATCAAAGACGAAGGGTGTTCTCTGTACCATAGATCGTTTACCGGCATTGGTGATTTGCATGCTGCCCCGTGTAAACTCCTATTTGAGAAATGTCCCGAGTAAACATATTCATCACAATCAAATTTACCAAGTGTGCAGACTGGAGGTAACTTGACTGATGACATAGATCCAGCCAAAGATGACACCAGTTTCTCCTGATCTCTGTTCCCTGTTTGTGCTGTTGCTTGAATATTATTCAAAGGTCTAGAATCTTCCTTTCCATCTATACATTAAAAAAATGCCTAGTTCTTTACCAGACCACAACATTTAAGATTCGTCTATTTTAACCCTTTACCAAACAATCCATGGATCTAACGACTCTGGGAAAGGAGCCTCTTGAAAACATCGTGGGAAAAGGAGACAATGCTGGTAACTAGAATTTTCTCTTTTTCCCACATTTTCTCCCCTTCTGAAAATGAGTATCAGTTTTGGGGTCACTTTTATTTTGTCCTCTACAAATGCTTTGAATTTCGACAAACCTAACATTTTGTTGTTTGGTAAAGTGTTAAAAGCATTTTGCAGACAACAATTAAATATTTAGCTAAATTTATTGGATATGCCTGTAAATAGGTAGAAAACATTGACGGAAAACGAGAAAAAGTTAGATAAGTCCATCTGTGTGGCAGCAAGAAAGGGCTCACAAAAAATGAAGATATAAATTTGCGGAGATTTAAAAAAAAATGAACATGTAACACTTGGTATAGAGAAATCCTTCGTTTTGGGTATATATGTCTAAATTCGTTCATCATATGGTTTCCAAAAGTTTTATGAAACTGTCAAAATACAATATTGTACTTTCGAAAATCCTGATGGAAAAAAATTATGCTAATAAAAAGTGTGTACATTCCTGAAAGGAAGAAACGGAAGAAATTAAGAAAAGAAACGAACAAACCTTTATGGCAATCTTCAAACTCAATTCTGAAATGCAAAGAAATTATTTGAGCCATGCTCTGTGAAAAAGGGGCTTAATGCATCTGGGAAAAGTATCGACACAGGTCAGTCTGCGCAGTCCGCGCAGGCTGACCATGGTCAAAACTTTTCGCTATTGGTATTTTTTCTTTTATGTCCAAGGACCAGTCTACCTTATGATAAAGTCGGTTGTTAGACATAACGGATTTTATGAATCCCTAATTATGTGATGATTTGCTTGGTACAATGCATCACGGAGATGCATTAAGCCCCCTTTTGCCAGAGCATGACTTATTTGTTAAAACAAGAATGCAATCCTACTCATCATGGTGCATGAAGCTCTGATCGGCCATTATCATGGTTATTGATGTAATCCAAGAGCTTGACCCGGATCCTGCTAAATAAGTGAAATGAATCTTTCAAGCCAATAGTAAAAACCCACATTTTGCTATTTCAAATGTAGTTATTTTTTGCAAAGATATCTCCTTATCGGACAGCATAGATCCAAGACCAGACTGCATGTTCTGTGCAGTCTGATCTTGAGTTAAACGGTCCGCAAATTGTCAGTGAGTCACTCTTAGCAGCTAAAGGCTTAGCTTACTCACTACTAGTTGAGGCAGTGGATAAACATATTTTGTTGCATGTGTTATACTGATATTACACTTTCATATAAAGCATATGCTGTGCTTTGCATTTTCTTAACCTACCTTAGCCAAATACTCATGAAATTTAAGAACCTTGAGGAAGGAGGATTCTGAAAACATTGTGAGAATAGGAGAAAATATTGTCACAAGGGGGTTATCAGCATTTCTGCCTTTCCCCAAAATATTTTCTACTTCATTCCGTAGAGAAATCTCATCAAGTTAGCCCTATTTCAGTTGTTTTCTTCCATGCTTTCAATAAGGATGAGTCTAAAATTTTGTCCTCTGTACATAACTGCACGGTTTAAAAGGCTGTGATTGTACAATAATATGTGGTTATCTAACAGGTTTGCGTACAACACTGAATCATTTTGTATTTAAGACGAGCTGACAGCCGTGTCCAAAGTGTTGACTGGTTCTGCAGAGTATGAATCCAACTGAATTCAGAATTGAACCGATGTATGTTAACTCTTTACCACAAAATCTCGAGTTTTCACCACCCTGAAGGAGAAGGCTCTTGAAAATATTGTTGGAACAGGAGAAAATGCTAGTAACCAGCATTTTCTCCTTTTCTCACAATGTTTTCTAAGCTGTCAAAGAATTTCGTTCATTTGTATGATTTTTTCGTCTGCAGATGCTTTTAATCTGGAAGAGTCTTAAAATTGTCGTTTGGTACAGATTTAAATGACCTCTTTATTTCACACTTATTCATACATATTGATTTAAAACTACAATGATTTCGATCCTCTTCTGTACAAATATGGATATTCCAGACTGTAACCTCATTCTTGAGAATCCATTTTTTGGACTCTAGTCTCGATCTTAAAAATCCATATTCGGAGTCCAACATGGAATCAGATATTTTGTAGTCAGGTGTTAGCAATAAATCATATACATTTGCTATTAAAATGTAGGTGTGAAATGATAGGTATTATCTTGCAATTGGCTGAACAGTTGACTGACAGAATGGCTTTGGGCTGTATAAAATGAAAAGTTACATCATAGTAATTTTCAGAAACACGGAATACCTTCCTCAAGCATGTGCTCATAAAGCTCCCTAGCTGCACATAATCTTGATGTTCATGGAAACTCTAAGTTTTTTTTTTACGCGCTGAGTGATCATACATTGCTCCAATACTCTCACACCATCACAGTCACAGAAGACCTATCAGTATTAACCACAAGTCAATTTATAGCCTCTTATCGACTTTTAGACATGTCCAAATCCCCACCAAAAACTTCAATTTCATATTCATAGAATAAGCACGGGAAAAAGTAGTTACATCTTTTGGATTTAGAGTTTTCGAAGTTTTAGAGGTGAAAATTGAAATAGAGGCTGTTTATTTCGAAGTCAGTTAGCTTACACCTCTTACACCACTTACATTTGATAATGTAGGTATAATACGTCTATAGGTATAATATTTCTTAAAGTCATTGGTCTTCTCATACAATTCATCTTTTACCTGGACAAAAATAAGCTTTTTTCAAAGTTCAGACTTCAGTTAAAGAGATTTTTCCATAACTTAGTCCGCGATATATGATTAAATAATTTCCCCACAAATGCAAGACTGTAACTTTACACCAAACGAAATATATATGATTTTAACTGGGTAATAAGATGTTTGCATTGAAATTAGAAGATACATAAACAAATGATAGGTTACCATTTTGATTTTTTTTCAAGTTCGAGGGAAAACCCAATGAGAAGAATAAAAAGAATAAAAATGTGAATATATATCTAAGCATTCGCCGCTAAATACTATTCTGTAAGAGTAATAGAAAAATAAATTGACTTGACACATTGAACATGTATAATCCAAATTTCAATCACTACTAATCGTGGAAGCGGGTTACAGACGGTCACAAAGAGTCAGACTGATATGAAATGTGCATTTAATTTTACAAGTAGAGTAATACCGGACGCTTTTGTGGTGGTATACCGATTTCAAAGGAATACCGCATAAACCCTTGCTCCACGTTTTGCGTAAAAAGTGGCAACATGTACAGCAAATCAAACGAAAACGGCTTCATTGGTTTCTCTTTGATTTTCGATATATAATACTATAGGGGAGATTAAAATTTTAAAAGATTGAAAATGAAGGGAAGGAGAAGCTGGTATTATACACGGTGGCATATTGTCTTTATCAGGTTCTAAGTTGCATTCATAAGTATGTTAAAATACAGAGACCAATGATAACAACGTTTTTAATGGTCCACTGATGAAGGAAGATGGCATTTGTTTTTAATTTAAACAAACATCTAAATTGTGCCTACATTGCATTTTATTTTAAAAGCAGGGAGGGGGGGGGGCTGTTTAGGTTTGACTTCAATGAAGACTATATGAAAAACATTTTCGAGGAAATTAACTATTTTTACGCACATTTTGTCGATTCAAATTTTATGTAAAGGATAATTTGCAAGAAAAAAAGAATCAACAAAGGAGATATAACCAGCATTCAAAATTACAAGTGAACTCGATTTGGTAAGAAAATGAATTATAGAGTATATATTTAAATGAAAAATAAGGTAAAGGAAATGAATACTGAACATGATAAAATCCAATCAGTTGTCTAAAATATTATATATACATTTCTTTTAGTAAAGAAACGAGTATCTGTTGCTAAGATTGAAATTCTGGAAAACTTACGACAATATATAAACATGTTTAGAAGAAGTATTCATTTATTTTTCTCCTTTTCAATCTGAATTTGTCTTCTGCAAAAATAGTTTTACCTCGTATAACTCTGCATATTTAAATTGCAGTCCTATGGATTAATAATGGGTATCAAGTTTAAAGTTATTCATCAGTTTTTTCTCATATATATACTATACATTGATATAAGTTATAACTCCTAATGATTCAGAATGTCTAGTTTTTCTAAAGGCAAGACAGCTTCCGCCCTGAATCCAAAAAAGAAATGCTGATCGCTGATTGGCTTATTGATCTTTTTGACTGACAGCTGTCGTTTGGTCGATTCTGTAGGATTTGGTATTACTTTTCATGAGTTTACATGTAGCTCTTTACCAAACGACAAATTTTCAGACCACTCCAAATTGAAGGCATTTGCAGACGACAAATTAAATGTGACTTAAAACTAAAAATTTGTTATGGGAAGGGTAGAAAACACTGTGGGAAAAGGAGAAAATGATGATTACCAGCTTTTTCTCCTTTTCCACAATGTTTTCAAAAGGCTTCCTTACTGGGGTCGTTAAAAGTCGGGATTGTGTGGTAAAGGGTTTAAGTAGAACTTCAATGTTTTGTCCCCAATGAAGTAATGGCAGTCATCTTGATACCCTGACCTGGCTTATTGGCAACTTTGTGTAAAAGGGTCTGACTGTTTATGATGAAAGGTGTTTTTAAGGAATTGTCACAATGACGACCACAATAATATTCAATTACATAAGCTCTTTGGAATATGCTGTGGTCAACAATGAGAGCTAACAAACAGAAAACAGTCAGATAATTAGAATCACACTTTAAAATCAAAACTTACAAATCCAGCTTCTTTCTTTCTACCCATATAATAAATGTGGAAAAGAAGATCACCATGAACCCCAAATAACACCCTAGCAAGAGAAATTCAAAGCTGTGGTTTACTCCGTCTGAAAAAATAATTCATCAAAATGTACTTTAAAACTACGATTATTCAAATACAATGCACTGGAAACACTTTCATTTATCTGAGTAAATGAATAATAATAAAAGAAAAAAAACCATTAAAAAATTTAACATGAGTTCTAATCCTTAACAAGAATATCCTGCGTTTCAAAAAGCCTGAGGTAGCAGTCAGTTGAATACACTGTGGGGAAAGGAGAACATGCTTGTAACCAGCTTTTTCCCCTTTTCCCGTCAATGTTTATATCATTTGAGAGACAAGGTTCGTGCTTGGAGTAATTTGATGTATCGTCTCCAAATGCTTCCAATTTGAACATGTCTAAAATTTGTCATTTGGCAAAGATTTAAGAAAACGGCATATGTTTGTACGGACTTAAGTGTTTATAAACAAGAGGGCCATGATGGTCCTGTATAGGTCCACTGGCTAAAATGTACAGACCATACACACCAAACATTACAATTCTAGGCCGAAAGGCTTTGAACAAGAAGACTGATTACGTTTCTCTATAAAAGCCCATGTGAAAATTGTGACCCCAGGTTGCGTCCATTTTGTTTACCTATAATTGCGATTTTAAGCTATAATTATAAGCTATAATTAATGAATCCTAGTAGAGGTCATTAGAAAACAGCTCCACAAATAAAAATCTAGGTCTAGGCTGTCTGTTTATGAACAAGATTTTCAAAGTCTCCTTAATAAAACATGAGAGGGTTTATTTCGATTTGAACAATGGCTAAATTTTGAACAAATTCAGAAGAGATCCACTAGATGAAGCTTTATGTCAACTTTTGTAGCAGAGGCCTTACAGCTAAGAACATGAAGGTTTTTAAAGTTTTCACTATGAAAGCCCTTGTGAAAATTTTGATCCCCCCGGGACAGGACCAATTTAGACCCAAGGTTTATGATTTGTAGTATCTTAGCAGAGGTCTATTCGGAGAAGCTGCATACCAAATTTATACGGTTTAGAAGCAGAATATTTTTAAAGTTTTCCCAATTTAAGCCCATGTAAAACTTGTGACCCCCGGTGCAGGACCAATTTTGGCCCAAGGAATATAATTTGAAGAATCTTAGTACAGGTCTGTTAGATGGGGCTACATGCCAACTTTGGTAATCCCAGGCCATATGATTTAGAACCAGAAGATTTTCAAAGTTTTCCCTGTATAAGCACATGTAAAACTTGTGAGTCCCGGGCAGGGCCAATGTTGGCCCCTATAATTTGAAGCACCTACGAAAACGTCCATCAGATGAATCTACAGGCTAATTTTCGTAGCCCTAGGCCCTAAGATTTTTAAAGTTTTCCCTATATAAACCCATGTAGAACTTGTGACCCCCGGGGCGGGGCCCATTTTTGCCCCTGAGCTATAATGTGATGGAATTTAGTAGAAGTCCACTTGATCAAGCTATATCCCAAATTTTGTAGCACCAGGCCTTACGGTTTTGGACAAGAACATTTTTAAATTTTTCCCTATATAAGCCCATGTAAAAGTTGTGACCCCCGAGGCGGAACCAATTTTGACACCAGGGCTATAATGTCAAGAATTTGGTAGAGGTCTATTAGATGAAGCTACATGCCAAACTTGGTAGCCCTGGGCCTTGTGGTTTGTGACATGAAGAATTTTAGAAATTTTCAATATTTTTTTGTGTTTTCTTGCAACTAGTTTGCATTGGAATCAGGTTCTATGAAGGAATTCTGAAGAGGGCCATGGCAGGATCATTTCAGTGAAGTTTCATCAAAATTGGATGGTTAGTTTCAGAGAAGAGGATGTTTGAAAAAAAAAAAAAAAAAAAAAAAAAAAAAAAAAAAACGTTAACGGACGGACAGACGGAAGGACGCACAGACAGTCGGACGGACGCACTAACGCACGACGGATACCGGGCCATGACATAAGCCAGCTGGCCTTCAGCCAGTGGAGCTAAAAATGTTTCAGAAAAAAAATCTTGACAATATTTTATCTACAATGAAGCTCTACAATAACACTTTGATAACACTTTGCCTAGTTTTATAAGTCATGGACGAGACATCTGGCCTCTTGTGCAATAATAAGGTTATAGGCCAGTGAAGCAAAAGACCTAGAACTAATTGCAAAAGAATTTCTAAGTGCAAATGGCGAAAGTATCGAATGAGATATATTCACCATGAAAAATCCTTAAATTTTGCTTTTGCAGATAAAAAGCATTTTATGTCTAAAGTTAGCTATTTTTATCAGTTTCGGAAATGGCGCGACTGTGCTACCGTACGAGTAGAAAAAGTCAAACGTCACGCACCTATTCATATGACGTCATAAAAAAGTGTAATGGCTGCGCACATATTATATCTAAATAAAGATGTAAACACAGTGCGAAACAGATGATTCGGGATTGTTCTACATATGTAGGTAAGTTTTAAGTAATTGTATGTAGAATAAATACGGAATATTATGTTGTAGTGTGTTTCCTGGGGCTTGTATTTACTTCGAGCTGCGTGGGAAAATTTGATATCGCGCTAGACCGAAGGTCGAGCGCGATATCAAAATTTTCCGACGCAGCGAAAAGTAAATACAAGCCCCAGGAAACACACTACAACATAATATTCCATTCATTATATACCTAACTACCAAAAACCAAAATATATGCATTTAGTGACAATTTTATTCGAAAACGAAGCATAGTTATAAGAAAAATTGGTTTAGTAGGCGTTAACATCTTTTTTTCATGAATGGCGGATGAATTTTATTTAGTATTATTTCCACCACGCCCATTGTGTTAACATATAAAACAATCAAAATGGCTGCCGTGTTCACGTGGATACAGTGTGACGTCATCATACCATATTTGGAACCGTATTCCACTGAGTGGAATACGGATTTTTTTTCCGTCGTGTGTGATTTTAGCCGCGTGCGACGAATGTATTTAACCCGGAAAAATTACAGGTATATAATAAAAATTGAAAACACACATTAGTACAACATGCATTGAAGTAGCAGTCACCGATCCGCCAACAATCACCTATGAATAATGTCAACACTAGCGAGGTTTTCACGGTTACGTCATTGCAAATTTAGTCAAATATACTTGCCGAACATGTCAGTTATTAATAAGATATCAAATAAGTGTCATAAATTACTTGAAATTTGTAAATATTCTTATAAAAAAATCCCGTAAGTTGTCAATTCATAAATAGGATGCAGTAGATTTTTCAATCTACGGAAGCACATACGGGGCATAAATATGACAATTACTAACAGCTGCAATAGTGGCTATAGATATTTCGTCATGGTCCGAATCCTCTCTGACTGACATGTATTTCCAACTTTACCTTTTTGTGGGTTAAAAAATGATGCTATAGTTGGAAACTCACATGAAAATAAAGCAAAATTCCTTTGACATTGAAATACAGTATATATTTCAAGAATCAATACAAAGTAATGTGAAAGAAATGAAGCTGTTCAAAAACTGATCAACATTTTCGAAAGAAAAGTTTTTTTCACATGGACATCAATGGCAACGTCGCCAAAATTTAACAGAAAAATAATATTACCAAGTTTTAGGCGCTAAAAGTTGATGTCATGTGATGAAAAATAATAGCATTAGTGCAAATAGCCCCTGTAACCTGGGATTCTAAGTATAGTTTTCGTTATGATTGCATGGTAAGTAGCAGCGTAATTCAATTTCTTGCTCAAGGAAAAATGCATTTAAGCCAACGGGAATTTGGAGTTGAATGAAATATTTATGGCTACTGACTGTAAATGAAAAGCATACCATTATTTAAGAATTAACGTTTGAAAGTAATATGTAAAACATTTCATTAAAAGGGGTATTCAGTGGACAGATGATGTAAGAAGACGTTTTACTGAGGCAATTTATCACCCGTAGTGCAATGTACATTTTAGAACAGATAAAGGCAAGAGTAGGGCATACTGTATTCATAAGACATATACCAGAGCAGATTGATAAGTTGTGAGCATTATAATTATGCAAGGGTTTGACTTTTGGCGGTCATATTAAAGGATTTTGCATTATTTTACAACATGATGTCCTTCACTATCCATACACTTTTACCTACTATGTTTAAGGGCCTATATGCGATTTTGAACGAAGACCTTTTCTTGACCGTTCAGAAAGTCCTCCAATGCATGTATGACGTCTCATCTGACCGAAAGTGTGTACCGGTAATGGCCTTCTTTAATTTTAGAAATTGATGAAAGTCTGATGGAGCAAGATGAGGAGAATAAGATAGATGCTCAACCAATTCAAAGCCACTATCGTTAATGCCATCCATGGCAATGACAGACTTGTATACAGGGACAATACCCTAGTGGAACAACACACCTTTACTGAATTTTCTACGGGCTGAGAGCCTTCATAGCAAGATCTTCCGTAAGAATGGAATGTACTCTTTCCTGTGAAATCCCAACTGTACTGGCTATGTACTCTGCATATAAACAGTATCTCTCTAACTCGCCTATCAGTCATAACAATATCGCGGGCTTTATTGACCATTTCTGGGGTTGCAACAGTGATAGGCCTTCCAGGACAGGCACCACACTCAAGGTTCTGCCTGCCATGCTTAAATTCCGCCACCCACCTTTTCACTGTAGCATATGAAGGAGCATCATTCTCTAGTGTTGCTACCATATCAGTAAGGATACCCTTAGGTGCTAGACCTTTCTTATGCAAATATTGAATCACTTCTCTTTCAGGAATTTTGTCTGCATGTATTTCGCAAAAGTTACTTGCCTTGTTTACTTTAGGGTGTTACCTCCTCGATATCAACTGACCAAATGACACCAGTTTTCGTGTACACAACCTTAAATAGTAGGGAATAGTAAGGCTAAAAAAAGACATCCCTGCTTAACTCCTTCAATACAAGTCTCACAACTTACATTATCGATCAGCCCTCATAAACATGTATACATCTATATAGGAAGTGCCAAGAGCAACTTAACTTTTGAGTCCACTATACTCACTGTAACTAATTACCGTTGATATTTAGTTTAAATATATTTGTATGTTTTATCTGTGCACAATTGGTGTCGCTGTTTTTAGCTCTACTGGCGAAAGGCTTCGGCAACAGGAGCTTATGGCATAGTTTTCTTCGTCGTTGTTGTGACAGGCACTTTCATCCGATTCTTTTGAAAATTGTACAAGAGTATCTGTATTATCAAGGAGATTAACCCCATTGAAAAATGAAGAAAATCTATTCACCAGTTAAGCAAAAGTAGTCCTTTGATGACTTATTATTTTCCACTCAACAAAGTCAGTATTCTTGATTCCATTTCTTTGAAATTTGCAGGGTTTCTTAATAACAATGAGTACTAAAGCCGTATCAAATTTGGCTCGGTTTGAAAACACAGATTTTGAGAAATTACACTGATTTTTCCCCTGTTTGTTCAATACTCCGTGCACACGTAATAATGCTGTCTTAATGCTGTCACACTGACTGTAGTTGGTCATAGCTTCGTCCAAACCCCCAAAAGTGGGTTGTTATTTTTCTCTTTTTTTGCATCATGAATTCATGATATCTGCTAGAAAATAATCAAAATTTCAAAATGTCTGTTCGAATTTTTTTCTCTCTTTTTTTTTACTTCGTTGTAAGGGAGTGTCTCTCAAGTCTACGGTACTTTAATGTTCCTGTAATCCTAAAGTGTTACATTAGGGCTTGCTGTTATCTAACAGAATAGATCTTCATTTATGGCCTAGAGCTTATAGTCCAAAGCAAAATTTCTGATTACTTTTAAATGTTTATTTCACATTATGGAAACACATATCTGTAACTGCCAGTACAGCGATTCAGGTCATCAGGAGCCTCTTGTGTTCATTATTGATTTATATTTTTTATGAATTCCAGTCATAAAAGTGCCTTAAAGTGGGACCAAGTTGGGAAAATGGCAATATGTTGAAGTGTAAACAAGGATACAGTACATAATCTATATATTGAGCTTAAAGCTCTTTGACTTTTTTATCGTTGCATAATTTGTGTATGTGTGTGTGTGTGTGTTTTGACGAAAAAAAAAAAAATATATATATATATATATGAAAATACATAAAGATCAAACAAATATGCAAGATGGCAATTGATTATGTAAAGTATGAACATGTAAGTAGTACTTATCCACGGTAACGTTGGTGGGTGGAGTAAAATTACATTTAATTTCACTGTATAATAATGATAATAATAATACTTAAAATCATTTGATTCAAAGGGTATGCTCTACCCTCCTTTAATGTATTGTGTTACAATTAATTCCACCTTGAATTTTCTCATAAATGCTTCTTTACAGTCTCATTATTAACTTTGAAGTAAATCATGAAATCCAGGGTACCTCTCATATTCCGGCGTGTTTTTTTCAAAAAGTGCAACTGCAAAGGTTCAGGACTTTTAGTGGATACTTGTACATACAGTGGAGTAATAGAAAAAACAGACGTTCAATACTTTTGCAATTACTTCTAGGTTGACCCCAAAAATTAGGTACACTGATTGGCCTATTATTTCAAAATTTGACTTAAATAAAAGAGTTTTAAAGACCCTTAGAAAGAAAACATTTGAAAACAAAAACGGAAAAAGAGTAAAAGTTGGTAATTACCATTTTCTCATTTTCTCCGCAATGTTTTCTACCCTTTCAAAGGCAATCACATCGTGTGGATAAAACTGAATTTGTAGTCTGCAAATGCTTTTGATTTGTCCGAATCTAAAATTATGCATTTTGGTAAAGAGATAATTCAACATTTGTGTAAGTGTGTGGGGAGGGGAATAGTAGTAGTCCATTACCTTGTGTACTTTTTCTCATTTTGGAGGTCCATGAATCAAGTTTAGATAACTTCTTTCCATTACTCCCCATATCTTCTGTTATTGGTAGAGGAGCTGCTAGCACAGTTGTATCATTACCAACTCCATTGATTTCAATAGCTGTCAAAAATAAATAAAAAAATAATTAATGAGAAAAACAAATGCAGTCGGACAAATACCCATACCTGGTATCTTGTCACTTAACGACCGCCACTTTCCAATGAAATATATCTATAACTTTTACCTTTGTAAACCCAAAGTAATGGTCACCTGCAAACCATTTGTAATTTTTCATTGTCCTATGTCCAATAACTTTCAGTTAGGGGACTAAACCAATTTCTTACAAAATATTCACCAGTGACCTTGACCTTTGTGACCAAAAAACCATAGGATTCCCCCATGAATTCCCACTGAGTCACAAGCAACGCCTCTTGAGTGAAATTTCGCTGTCTCAAGCCAAATGGCTGTTGAGCTAGAGGACAGAAAAAAGTAACAAAGTTCTGCAGTGACCTCGACCTTTTACCTTTGTTGCCCAGAATAATAGGATTCCTCCTTGGGTCAGTAGCAACACTTCAGGGTTTGAAAATCCTGCTCGTCATGATAAGGGAAATCTAGGTCAAGAAAAGTGTTTTTTCTGATAAGTAAAATATAATGAGACATTACAATTAAGAAATCGTGGGAAAGGCAAATTATTGATAAAATCAAATATTACCACTGCTTCAAGAACAACATAGAAATTTGTACATCTATATAATTATCACTCAGCTGTCATGCTTAGGCGTTATACAGATAAAAACCTACATGATGCAGGCAAATCTGTGGATTTTGGATAAATCTTGGACACTACGTAAGGGCATTCAATTCATGCCTAAAGTAAAATTAGGATAAAATAACATAATGATAATTCATTCCGAATCGAATTGCGGGTTTTCAAACAATAAAAAGAAATGCGCTTTGCATGCATTGGATAAAATTGAATCATTTTTCAGACTCAAAAGTCTTTCCTTTGGTTAACGTTTTAGTCAGGACCATTTCGTTTGTAAATCCTTAGAAGAGGACGGATATCCAGAATGTTTAAAAACTTTAAGTGTTCTTATAATGTGTGGTTTTCCACATCTACCTTATTCTTCTGACTGTCTGATTGAAATTACCGTTAGTGAACCCAAATGAAAGACAAGTAACTTATTCAATCAAGATGGTCTTAAAAATGTTTTCAAGCCCCACACTAGAGTGTATTTCTATTGCCCTATGCGAAATGACTATACATTAAATATTTACTATGAATACTGTATGTTGAACATTTTAAAGGGCCATAACCTGAAGAAAAATAATTGAGCAAGAACATGCTGTAATACAAAATTGGAATACTTCCAATATTTTGAGTTGCATTTCGAATTCTGGTTTTCTAAATCAGAATGAATTCAATGGGAAAAATGATCTATATGTGTTTGGATTCAATAGCTCTTACAATTTGATTTGGAAGTATAACGTCTACAGCATTTCTATTTTGAAAGTTATGCACTGGACAAAACCCAGTGTAAATTTACTAAGGACAAAAATTCCTAAAACACAGAGTTGCAGATCTTGCACAGTGCACTTGTCCTCAATGTGATCTATCTGTATTTGAAGTTTGAAGTCAATAGCTTTTATTCTTTGGAAGTTACATTCTGGACAAAAAATACTTGAGGGCAATTACTCCATAAATACTGAAGATAGGGATACGGATCTTGTGCACTGGACTTATCTTCAATGTCACATATCTGTGCCTTAAATATGAAGCCAGTAGTTTTTATACTGTATTTCGGAAACCAAAAACTCAAAATGTTAAATTAAAAAGGACAGGGTCCGTATTCACCAACCATTCTTAAGAATATTCTTGGTCTTGTTCCCCAAAATTTTCCGAATTTGAAAGTAACACACCTTCTGATTGGCTAAACCAAATGGTTTAGCCAATCAGAAGGTGTGTTACTTTCAAACTTGGAAAATCTTGAAGAATAAGTCTAAGAACGTTCTTAAGAATGGTTGGTGAATACGGACCCAGGACATTAACTCAAAAAGTACTGAAGACAGAGATACAGATTTTGCACA
Source organism: Tridacna gigas (assembly GCA_945859785.2). Classification (NCBI taxonomy): domain Eukaryota; kingdom Metazoa; phylum Mollusca; class Bivalvia; order Cardiida; family Cardiidae; genus Tridacna; species Tridacna gigas. Next base: position 6,396,379 of record OX244031.2, on the reverse strand, counting down.
CTGCACATATCCTTAAAGTGATCTATCCGTACTTGAAGTTTAAAGCCAATAGATTTCATACTTTCGAATTAATGCTCCTTGCAAGATTTTAGAGGACGTAAGGATGCACAAGCAGTCGGGCAGGGTGGTCCCAGTGTAATAAGGTGTGTCTCAACGCAAGGATGTTTGTATAGCCAGTATGGGAAGTACGGTTTAGGACCCAAGAGATGAACCCAAATGGGTGGATTGATTAACAATGAAATAACTGGCGTGTAGCTTATCGTAGAATTGAAACAAAGCTATTCAACTCTCTGCACACTGAGACAAGACTGGAGTGCTTCCGAAGAAAATATAGATCAAGCTAAGCTACATACAGCATGAAGCTTAACCTTGAATTTCACAATATCTGGACAAAATAACCTTTTCATTGAATGTTTTTGGCTTTTCAACTGACTGTAAATTTCATTGTGACCCTTATTGGGCCAAATAAACTCAACACTCATCATACTTACAGCAGATCTCAAGATAAGAGGGAGTGATAGTATTCTAAATCCATTATTTCTGTTCCAAACCCTCGATGAGATGATTCTAATGAGTACCCATAACATAGGGTTTAGTGCAGATTGATTAATATTTTTTTCAATTTTGAAGTGAAAATCCGTCCCTCTATCTGGAGCTCTGCTTACAGTCAAGGAATGAGACCCGAATAGTTTCAAATTCAAGGTTGTTCTTGTCCAGAGTATCTCGGCAAAGCGGACAGCGTTAACTCTTTACCAAACGACAAAATTTTAGACTGGTCCAAATTGACAATTTTGTGCAGTCTTATCTTGATCTACACTGGATGCAGGAGCAACTATCGTTGTTGAAGGCACGCTGTGGGTTAATTACATAGCAGATTCCTATATTACAAACTTTTCGTCTGTTTGAATCGGTCAAATTGAGGGTCGTTATTGGCTTAAATCTTTACCAGACAGTAGAAATATATACCAGCCAATATTGAAAGCTCTTTTCAGAAAACAAATCTAATATGGTTCAAATTACTCTAAGGGCATTAAATACACCTTGAGTTGTTTTTACTGACTAATTAGGTCAAGACCAGACTGTAAAATAAACACATAAAGTTTGGGATCCACAAAATCAAACATTTTCTAAATTAATTTAGTATAAACAGCTGTGAAAATTCAGTATTTATTTATTTTTTTTTTCTCCTAAAATGAAAATAGCTAATATCATTCACTTAGGGCTCAATGATTTTATCTGATTTATATAGAACTTCTAGACTCTATGATACGACTTTTGAAGGGTATCTGAGTGGTCTTTCCACAAACAGTTTTAACATAAAAGTTACCTCTATAACTTCCGTTTGCCTTATACAAAATATCCAGGACCTCTTGATAGTCTTCAGAGTATCTCACCAAGCTGGTCATTGCTTTGTCAATTGATTTCTGCATCTTACACAAATACACTTTGTGTTGTTCTATTTCATCAGTTAGTCCATGACATTCAGTTATTGGTTCTGAAAAGGCATGCTTTACACATACTTCATGTAGGTTTGTTCCTAGAGTAGGTTCAGGCCATAACAAGAAACTGAAAAGCAGAAATAACCTGAAAACAGACAGAAAAGAAAAATAAATATTTTAACTGCCAGAATGAAATTACCACAATCATGCCTCTTGGAAGGCAAAGTTTGCATTAGATGGTTGCCCTGTTAATCTTGAGGACCTTTTTACTAGAGAACTTACGTAAACGTACATATAAAATTTTGTAGGTTTTTGCGTACGTCCAAATTTTGCTTTTTACTAAACTTTCTCTAGCTAATTTCCAACGTAAGTTTTTAGTGTAACTCTATGTTCACAAATACGGATCGCAAGTAAGAACTTTGGCCTAAATCTAGAGTACGTTGCACACCATGATAAATAATCGGTTATAGATCAAATCGTTTATACAAAACATTCATGCATTCCCCCCCCCTTTTTTTTTTCAATTTTACCCAATGCTGATTTGCTGGGAAGGATTAGAAAGCATTGCTTTATGCAATTGATCCAGGTATGTCTAATTACTTATCTCTGCAATAAATGTTCTTATTGAGACATGTATTGCACTAAATAATAAAGGATGTACAAATCTTTAGTTCGGCTATAACTCTACCCTACCTCTTCACTATCTCACCCTAAGCCTGATACTAGCAGAGTTCATCTCTGTATTCAGCCGATATGTTGCGCATGAATTGCGCCATTTCTTTTGCACCGTTTCGAGAGTTACAAGTATATGAGATTTTTACGTACCTGAAGAGTACAGAAGAGTTACGAAAAAAAAAAAAAATCGTTTGCTTTTTCACAAACCTACGCAAGTTTAGTAGATCTAAAACGAATTGAAAAAATCGCAAATCTGAACATGAGCATGTGTCTCACTTTTATCAGAAATAGAAAATTGTCCCTTCACTGAAATTTCTTACACATACACTTAGACAATGACATTATTAATAAATCTTTAAGACATTTATAATCCAACAAACATCTACAAAAAGTATAGAAGTACAAAACGGTAATGGTTTACCACATACCTGTACTAAGACAGTGTTCCCATTTACGCAGAATTGTGTGTGAATCATATAAAAATGAAATAAAACATGCACAAAATGACGATCCTTTACGCACAATCAGGTATAAAAAAATATTCTCACAAAAAGTTTAATGAAACATCATGAGCTATTTCTCTTCCACAGTTGTATAGTGTTGTATAGCTTTTCCAGTTTGTTTGCTGATGCAAACTTAGTTCTAGATGGACATAACTAATAGGAGAAATTCTACAGAAGACCTAGCAAGACCACTTATGAGAAATTTGGAAATAGCAGGACCATTAAGGCCCTGCATTGCTTCACTGACTTATAAACAAATTTGCCTAGCATTTAACTGATATCAACAGAGTCATTAAACAGTCAGGGCCTGTACTGAAATAAAATTTCATAGAGAAAATAAGCTTAGCCGAAAAATTCCTATCTTTTTCACATGCAAATGAAGACAAGCATATCTAATCAAGTATTAATCACAGCAAATGCCAATGAACTTCGACAAACAGTATTTTGACTGGTAGGTTTCCAAAAATATAGTGGGAGTAAAGTAAACTGGTTTTGAGGAATAATTAAAATATTCACACCTTCCTTCATTTAACCCTAGGGAATTAGATTTTTAGAAACATTGTGAGAAAAGGACACAATGCTGGTAATCAGCAGTCCGATTAAAGGTTGAAGTAGACTATAGAACGTATGCAGTTACGTCATCTGATGGAAATACCGTGGCCGGAGAAATTCCATTGGTTGGTTCTGTGTCAAAATAACATGTAAATAAATTCACCTAGAAGACTGCGAAAATGGAAACATGGAAGACTTATGTGTTTATAGTTTAAATTAAGTGTATGTTGTAAGTGCCAATTATAACAGCAAATGTAGTATTTGTGGATCTAATTTATATGAAGCACTTTACAACCGCAAAATTCTATTGTCATAGGATTTCGTATTATGCATAGGATAAATAACCTTAGTTTAAAAAGAGAAAGGTAAGCAACTCGATTTATAAAATTTTACCAATTTCCCTGACAATAAGATGGCATGCCATCTAACAACTATAAGCTAATTTTCAGGTTTGCTTGGTAGCACAGACCTGTTAATATGACTACAGAACAGCCTGCTGCATCCAGAAGCACTGATCAACTGGTGATCTGGCTGATCTGGATCAACTACGTAACTACACTGGAGGCAATACACACGAAAAATGTTTGATTCATCATTATTCTAAAACAGTTTAGAATTATTTGAATGAACTTTGAAAGATTTTTCAATTCTTTTGGACATTTAGAGGTCACAGGTAGTTGAAATTTGAGAATATTGGGTCTCCTATAAAAATATCTTTAAAAAAGGCTTGAATAAAAAAAAATTACATTTTAAAAGATAGTGCTTTTCATTGCCTACGTCGTTTGTGTGCGTAATTGACATTTTCTATCACTTAAATCTGTATTATTGCATCTTCATGTCTCGATAGGCAAAAAATAGATAGAAGTTCTGAACTTAATGTAATTTGATAATCTTGTTTTCTTATTAATATAAGATACTTTTCTAAACTAAGAGATTCCTTAAATAAGCGTTAGTTTTCCCTTATTGGAGTTCTGTAGCTGACTGTACCAATCTTGCTGGTATTGATCTTTTAGAATTGTTTTAACCAAGTCTTTTGTATTTTTGTGCACTTATATATTGATTTTGTCAAATATCTGGTCTACCAATTTCTGTAAGTATATTCTGAAATTTACTGATCCATTTACATTGAAGATTAGGACTATTGAGAATGTAGCTACACAATTTGAAAGCGAGCTTATCTTTATTACCATTTACTAATCGTGCACAGTATCCTATCATCCTAGTTTTTATAGCTTTTTCAAATTGATAGAGGCCTGTTTCTGCATAAAGCATATAAATTGGTGTACTTTGTTTTAGTTTCAGAACTTGTTTAAAGAAAGAGCCATGGAGTTTTTCGAGTATTTTTTTATTATTATTATTCTGATGTCCCCATGTTCCAGATGAACATATCAAAATTGGTTGGACTGTATTATCAAACAGTTTAAATATTAAGTGAATTGGTAGGTTGAGATTATTTATTCTCTTAAACAGGTATACCATAGCTTTTGTTGCTTGTTGCACTAGAATTTTTTTTTTTCTATTTGAACAAAATTGCCTGATGGGATGAAGCGTGTTCCAAGATGTTTAGAAGACTTAATTTCTAACGGACTATTATTTAGGTAGCATAAGTATTTTTTTCCAAAAAGTATTATTTTTGTTTTGTTTATATTGATATTAGGCTTCCAATTATTGCAATACCCGTGGAAGCTGCCAAGGATTAATTGTAGCTCATTTTGGTTATTAGCAAAGAGGATAGTATCGTCTGCATACAGTAAGACTAGTATTTTAAGTATAATAAGGTTATTAGCAAAAAGGATAGTATCATCTGTAGTAGTTTAAGTATCGTCCGGTAAAATAAGGCATTGATTGCATTGACAGACAAAAATTCTTCCAGATCATTTAAATACGAGTATAGAAAAAAAAGGTGGCAGGTTTCTGCATTGACGGGACTCCACAATTAATCGAGAAATATTCTTACTTGTTATATACCTATAAATGATCCGAGTAAAATACGGGCGTTATCTAACTTCACAATACAACTCGACGGAAGAAAATTTCCGTATCAGCCTAATACCGTGTGCACAGCATAATCGTGTACATGGACTACTGCTGTGTAATAACGTTCGGGGCTTTTTTTTTTAAACTGGTAGTAACTTGTCCTGAAAGTATCTAACGTATTAATTGATGATTCAGTCCAAACCAGGGGCTTTGTTATTATTATTACTTTTTTTTTTTATACTTTTTTAATTTCGGCGCCAGAAATAGGTGAATTCAATATTTTGTTGACATCACTTTAAATATACCTTATCAACTAAGTTACAGTTCGTATGAAAATCAAGGGAGGTAAATCTGAAAAAAGTCAACCAAACGATCACTTTGGCCAATTTGTAGACAATTCAAAACTGTGCTTTTGGAACAAGCTATGGTAAAATCATCTCTGTGGATGTTGAAAAAAACAGTTAAGGTATAGAACGACAGACGCACAGGCATGCCAGCACACAAAGGGCAACAGATCATGACATAGGTTTGATGGCTTACCACCGTTTGAGCTAAAATTCAGGTCCATTGTTTCAATGCAGACGATATTTGAACCTCACCTCAGGGGCGGAGAGAAATATTGTTTAAACTAGAAATAGGTGTGTCAGAGACACGGATGCCCCCGCTAAATGGTATTGGTCACAGGTATGTCATATGAGAGAATCAGTAGGTATTACAGAAAACAATATCAATTTTGTCTTTTGACCTTTAATGTTGATCTTGACCTTGAACCCATCAGAAGAAAATTCTTGCATGACACTAGTACTCAAAATGGAGACCAAGTTTGCCAAGGTATTTTGAAATTCATTGATAAATGTAGAAGTAGTGCTCCGGACAAGGTCAATTTTATAATTTGACCTTCAACTGACACCTTGACCTTGGGCGTATCGAAAGAAACTTTTCGCATGACACTAGTACTTGTTAAGGAGAACAAGTGCGCGAAGTTTTTTTGAAATCCATTGATAAATGTAGAAGTGGTGCTCCGGACAATGTCAATTTAAACCTTTGACCTTCAACTGTTACCTTGACCTTGGGCGTATCGAAACAAACTTTTCGCATGACACTAGTACTTGTTAAGGAGAACAAGTGTGCAAAGTTTCATTTGAAATTCAATGATAAATGTAGAAGTTATGCTCTGGACAATGTCAATTTAAACATTTAACCTTCAACTGTTACCTTGACCTTGGGCGTATCGAAACAAACTTTTCGCATGACACTAGTACTTGTTAAGGAGAACAAGTGTGCAAAGTTTTTTTTTGAAATCCATTGACAAATGTAGAAGTGGTGCTCCGGACAAAGTCAATTTAAACATTTGACATTCAAACGTGACCTTGACCTTGGGCATATCGAAACAAACTTTTCGCATGGCACTAGTACTTGTTAAGGAGAACAAGTGTGCAGAGTTTTTTTGAAATCCATTGATAAATGTAGAAGTTATGCTCCGGACAATGTCAATTTAAACATTTGACCTTCAACCGTGACCTTGACCTTGGGCGTATCGAAACAAACTTTTCGCATGACACTAGTACTTGTTAAGGAGAACAATTGTGCAAAATTATTTTGAAATCCATAGATAAATGTAGAAGTTATGCTCCGGACAAGAATGGGACACACACACTTACGCACGCACACACGCACACACACACACACACGCACGCACACACTAACACACACACACACACACACACACACACACACACAGACGGACACAGGTAACTCTATATGCCCCCCCATTTCATGGCGGGGGCATAAAAAAGATTACTTCTACTACATAACATGCAAATAAGTCTATTACTAGAACACCACATGCAGATGCATGCTGCTTTTCAAGTGAACATTTTTAAGTCAAGAAGAGGGCCATTGGCCCTAAAGCGTTCATCTGGGTCATCTAGGTCTTATAAAGTTATACACATCCTGGTTGTGATGATGTAAAACACATGAGAGTTAGTGACCCACTTTTTGATCCATCGTCATCCAGTTAAAACTTGGTCAAGCTGATTATCAGGACAAATATTCTGAACACATTTCTTGAGCCTCAAACTGAAATATGGCATCTAGAGTGCCCACAAGGTTTTTCTAAGATTTGTCCCAAAGACTTACTTTTTGCACTGACATAAATCAGTTTTGAACTTGTGCAGCATATCATCAAGACAAACATTCCGACCAACTTTCACGAGTATCAGACAGAAAATGTGGCCCTTATAGTGCACACAAGCTTTTTCTAAGATTTGTCCCAGTGACCTATCTTTTGAGGCCCTTATTCAAACTTATCCAAGATATCATCAAGGCAAACATTTTGACCAAATTTCATATGTATCAGACTGAATATGTGGCTTCTAAAATGCACACAAGATTTTCCTAAGATTTCTCCCAGTGACCTACTTTTTGACACAAAATAACCTTGTTTCACACCCGTGTGCGATATTATCAAGACAAATGTTCTGACCATGTTTCATGTGTATCAGACTGAAAATGTGGCCTCTAAAGTGATCACAAGTTTTTTTTTTTCTTTTTCTTTTTTTTTTTAAGATTTGTCTCAGTGACTTACTTTTTGATCTGATGTAACCAGATTTCAAACTTGTCCAAGATATCCTGACCAAGGTTTACGTAGATAGAAAATGTGCTCTCTAGAATGCAAACAAAGTAGTTGTTGACGCCTGGACAACGCACGACGAGCGACGCACGACGGACACAGCACAATTACAAACGCTCACGTTGTAATAAAGTAATAACAATATCCTTAAAAGACGAAAGAGTTATGCCTGATAAAAGCGATTTACCTTGGAATTAAACAAATAGATAATTAAAGTAGTGACAATACCCTTGAAAGTCCAAGAATTTATACCTGGTAAAAGTGGTTTTCCAACCAATTAGCCAAATACTCCTTTCCATTTTCGGGTTTTCTTTGTCTTCAAAACATGTTTATCTGGAGATGAAAAGAAAGACATATTACTAAATATTATTTGAACTAAAATAAAATATACGAGTGTTCAAATAAGAATGCATCTAAGCACCTAAAATTTGATTCTTCATACCTTTCACTGAAATTTTTATTTTGTTCCCTCAAAGTATTCACTTCCAACAGTTATACAAAGTTTCAGTCTCCGGATCCAATCTATGAAGTCATTTTCATATTCTTTTTAGGTATACTATGAAGACACTGGAATTTTGCAGAACCGAGGTGTTTGCGCTGAACAAATTTTCGACCTGTAAGTTTTTTTTTTTTTTTTTTTTTTTTTTTTTTTTTTTTAAAACAAACAAACAAAAAAAAAAAAAAAACAAAAAAAAAAAAAAAAACAAAAAAAAAAAAAACAAAAAAAAAAAACAAAAAAAAAAACAAAAAAATAACAAGGGGCAAGGTCGGGTAAATACGGAAAGTGGCGGAGCACAACTTTTTCCTGCTTTAGAAAGTCTTGCACCTCGTACAAAAGACAATGACTGAAACTGATGGTTTACACAGGTTTACACAGAGTTGGCAGACAATGAATTCCAGTGTCTTCATAGTATACCTAAAAAAGACTATGAAAATGCCTTGAAAGATTGGATCCAGAGACTGAAACTTTGTATATCTGTTGGAGGTGAATACTTGGAGGGAACACAATAAAAATTCCAGTGAAACTTATGAAAAATAATCCTTAGGTGTTTAGATGCATTCATATTTGAACACTCCTCGTATTGGTTTTAATGCCTGTGCAGCAGCTAGTTCTTGGATAAAGGGAAAAGTAGCAACTGCTTGTATCAAGCTCCAATTTCCTCAATGCTTCTATACCATTACAAAACAGTTTCTTTCAATTCTTGTCTCTTCCAAGTGGGACCTGTATTGGTTTTAATAAACATGTAGTGGTTTTTGATTTGCCTAAGACTAATGTGCACATAAATCTACTATATATTCAAACAATAAGCATTTTAACCACATTAAAGGGCCGGAAGCATGCATTGTATGTGACTTGGGACTCTGTACAGTGTCGGTCTGCCCTTTGGGTTGTTATGTTCACACGGTAAGTCAAGCAAGTGGTTTTTCATTTATTTTGATAGTTGTGATAAAAAATTCATATCAAGTTATTTGTTTGTTATGTAAGCCCATATCAGGAACACGTTTGTGAACTGCGAACCTTTCTTAGAACAATGGGAATACCTTGATCAGTTGACCGTGCTTTAAATCTAGTTGATTTTGTCCCAAAACAGTGCCAGTTTTTTTTTTTTTTTTTTTTTTTTTTTTTTCTTTTTTTTTTTTTTTTTTTTTTTCTTCCACAAGATACATACATAGTGCATACTGCAATACAACATTCAAAAACATTCATATATTATTATTTTTTTCATTACAATTCATTTTAAAAGGATAGGTTGTATCAGTATACAGTATTTATATACATGCTTTTTTTTAACTGAAAAAGAAGGAAAATTGAGGTAAGAAAAGGGGGTGGAAACAGAGAGGGGGGGAGAGAGGGGAGAGAGAGAGAGAGAGATCCTGAACTGTGACTAAGAGGTTCACTCACTTTAAGGCAAAGAAAAATTGTAAATTACAAAAATTTTGCCCATTTATTGTTAAAATGGCTTAATTGGTCTTTTGATAATGCTACTGCCTGTTCTATTTTGAGATATTTGTAAAAGTAATTGATAAACATACGACAGTTTGGTAACTGGTTTGTTATTTTCATTTTAAATATGAAGTATTTAGCAAGTATAATTATATAGTTCAAGATAAATGATTTACTGTACTACCTGCAATTCCAAGAATTATATCTTTTAATTGAAATTTCACCTTTATTTGTTTACTTGTAAGAAAATTAGTAACACTATTCCAAATCGTTTGCGCATGCATACACTCCCAACGTAAATGTTCTATAGTTTCCACATTACTTGCGCAAAAATTACATAAATTGGAAGGTTAAATCTTTTGTCTGAATAGCAGTTTGTTTGTTGGAAGGATTCTTTTCAAAAGTTTGTATTTGAAACATCGTAAAGTTGTATCTAACGTTATTTGATAAGGTATTGTGTATGCAATGGTCCAACTGACTTTCTGACCAGGTAATTTTTCCCATTTTTCTTCGGATTTTGTTAATGGATTATTTCCTTTTAATTGGATTCTATATAACAGTTTGTTTGCTTTGTTTATTCCCCTAATTTTACTAAGCAATTGCTTATTTTCTACGTTTACCGGTAGTTGTTGTTTTATTTCATTTTTCATTCTAATGGGTATGCTTCCAATCAAGTTGTAATATTTTAAAAAGTCTTCCGGTTTAATATCATAAAGATTTTTAAATGTTTCAAAGTCATAAAATGTTTTTCTTCGGAAATCAAACAATTGTTCTAAAAATTTTATTCCTCTATCATACCATTTGTTGTAAAAGAATGTTTCGCCATTACATTTTATATTTGTATTATTCCAAATTATTTCTTTCTTAACATTATTGTTGGCTGTATTGTTTTTAATTTTATTCTATGCTTTTAAAACATCTGTAAGAAAACCATGGTTGGAGCAGATCTTTTTGATATTCGTTTCCTTTAAATTACATTCAAAAATTAAATCTCCTCCAAAAAGTTTTAGGGATTTAGAGAAGAATATTTTCCATTGTCCTGTGTTGTTTTCATCCAAATATCTTTTAATCCAATTTGCTTTCAGTGATTTAACTAGTGCATATATATCTGGAACTGCTATTCCACCATTTTCAACTGAAAGTGTTACCATTGATCGTTTTAGTTTATCCGGTTTATTGTCCCATAAGAAGTGAAAAATACTTTTATTTATATCATGCAATATGTTTTCTGGTGGATTTTGTAGTAGGGGGTAGATGATTTTGGGTAGTGCAAAGGTTTTTATAACTGTAACTTTTCCCAATAGTGTAAGTTTTCTGTGTTGCCACTGCTTTAAAACATTTTTGAAATCTTGAACTTTTGGAATGATATTTTTCTCTATGATGACATCTGCATAGTTTGAGAAGACAAGTCCTAATGTTTTTGCTGAATCCGATGTCCAGATGAATCTTTTGCCATTGCAGAACTGTAAATGCGTATCCTTTAGGCTACCTACTCTTAGAATAGTTGATTTCTTTGTATTAAGTTTCAAACCAGAAAATTTACCAAACTCTGTTAAAACGTTGATTAATGATTCAAAAGAATTTTTTGATCCGTCCGTAAGGAATATTGCATCATCAGCGAACATAGTTTGCCTTATTTCTTTATTTTCCACATTAATTCCCTTGATATCCCCATTTTTTTTAATGTTACTTGCTAGTATTTCCAAACAACATATGAATAATGAGCATGATAACGGGCAGCCTTGGCGTACTCCACGTTCAATTAAAAAACTTTCGGACATATTACCATTATTTATAATTATACTGTTTATATCGTTATAAAACAATTTAACCCATTTTATAAGATCCTCACCGAAGTTTAATGTTTCCAGGCATTTGTACATAAAGCCATGATCTATACTATCGTATGCTTTTTCAAAATCGGCAAAGAATATAAGTCCTGGTTCATTTACTTTGTTGAGGTATTCAATACATTCTTGTATAGTTCTTATATTTTCCCCGATATATCTACCTTGGATAAAACCTGTTTGTGAAGAGTTTATGATTGAAGATATTATTTTTTTAATTCTGTTTGCTATTGCCTTTGTTGCGATCTTATAATTAGTATTTAACACAGTTATTGGCCGCCAGTAAGTAAGTGTATCCAATTCTTTTCCCTCTTTTGGAATTAAGGTTATTAAACCTTGCTTTTGCAGTTTTGTTAAAGAACCTGTTTTAAAAGAGTAATTCATCGACTTAATAAAGTAAGGACTTAAATAGCTCTAAAATGCTTTATAAAATTCTACAGTCAATCCATCAGATCCCGGGCTTTTGGAATTTTTCATAGAGAGTAAAGCCTCTTTACATTCATCTTCAGTTAATATACCTTCGCAAATATTTTTTTCGTCTTCTGTCAATTGTTTTAATTCAAAATCAAGAATAGAATTATCATTGTTTGGAGCAGATATGTTTTGTTTTTTATATAAATTACTATAAAATCTCTTTTGGTCTTCTATTATATCTTTTGTGTTTGTGACTTCTACATTATCAATTAAAAGTTTATGAATAGTTTTTTGTTCTATATGTCTCTTCTCTAAATTGGCAAAATATTTGGATTTTTTTTCACTATATCCAATTTGCGTTGCCTTTGCTCTGATGATGTGACCATTTATCTTTCTGTCTATTATGCATTCAAGTTCTTGCTTTAAGAGATTTAAATTATTCATTTTAACATCTAAATCATCTGAAGTTGTATTTATAATATTTTCAATTTTTTCGATTTCTTTAAGTAAAAAGATTTCCCTTTCTGTTGTGTGTTTTTTCTTTTGTGTAGAGTATTTGATTGATTCATTTCTGATATTACCTTTCATAACTTCCCATAATGTGTTTGGGTTACAATTGTTATTGTGTACTATTTCATTAATACAATCCTTTATTTTTCCAACAAATGTTTCGTCGAGTAGTAAGGTATTATTAAATTTAAAATAACCAGGTCCTTTAGTGGGCATGTTGCAATTAATATCTAATAAAACAATGGAACGATCCGATTTGTATCCTGGTTTTATTTTACAACCTTTCACAACATTATTCAAATAATTTGAAGTCAAAAAATAATCAAGCCTGCTGAATATTATTGGTTTTGTATTTGAATGCCAGGTATATTGTCTTGTTTGTGGATTCTTAATTCTCCAAATATCTACAAGGTTATAATTTTCAATAATTTTGTTTATTTTATTTCTGCATTTTTTAGTTGTATCGTCCCTACCATTTCTGTTATCGATATGTGTGTTTAAAAACTGTGTTAAAATCTCCCCCAATAATAGTATTTTTATCAATATCAATTATTTCATTAAGTTTTTCAAAAACAACATTATCATTATCATGATTTGGTCCATAAACATTTATTATTACGAATTCTTTTTCCTGGATAGTTATGTCCATGGTCACCAAACGCCCTACAATGATTTCCTTACATTCTTTAATTTTAACATTCGACTTCTCATTAACAAGAATGGCTACGCCTTCTTTATTTCTTTTGGTCCCACTGAAAAAACATTTCCCATTCCATTCTTTTTTCCAGTATTTATTTAATGGGTATGCAACATGAGTTTCTTGCAGCAAACATATAGAAACGTTATTGTCTTCTAACCATTGAAAGATCTGTATTCTCTTTTCTTTATTTTGCAAGCCTTTTACATTAAAGGTACATAATGTTATACTCATTTCTATGTAAAAAAAAGAAGATATCCTTAATAGTCACAGTCCAGGATGAAGTATTTTGATAAGTACAAAACAAATGGTTCTGGAAGAACATGATTAATGCTTATATAATTGCATCAAGTTTTTCATGTGATGAAGTAGAATTTTTCCTGAGTAGGTTTTGAAACGACACCGATAAGTACCATTATTTGTGAACTGTTCTGAAAATTTAACATTTGCCAAAACAAAGCGTAGGTTATGAGTAGGAAATGAAGTCTAATTATAAAGGATCAAAAGATCAACTTTTCCACAATGTAATCGAAAGCTGCTCTCCATGTATCCGCAACATGTGATTAAAAATGTTCAGGAAGAGAAATATCACAGAAGGACGAAAAAGGGGCCAGAATTTGTGTTCTTGTTGGTCGATGTCTGCAAAGACTTTCTTGTAGAGTACAATTCTTAAACTGTCTACAATAAAAACATTTTGGGAAAAAAAATTGTTAAAGCTTTAGACCATTCTCCTTTCTCACAATACATTCAAAGATTGAAAAGCAATTTATCCATAAATTACGGATCTTCTTCCAAAAGTTTTAAATTCTTTCAGTGCCAAATAAATAAATTTCACTTTTTTGACGATTGCGAATACAATACACTGATACCCACAAAAACGTTTTGACTTGATTAAAAAAAAAAACAAAAAAACAAAAAAAACAAGCGAATGGTATGAATCAAACATCAGACTGGATGTTCTGTGCAGTCTGATCTTGATCCATGCCGTCCGCAAAGGTCCTTATTCCCGCTTGTGGCGCTGAAAGGGTTAAGGCATAATTTGCATACATGTCATACATGTTAGGGCTGCAGTTTGACACACTAAGGAAACAAAAACAAACATTTGAGAGAAAAGGAGGATGCCTTTTCATGATCATTTTATCGCTTCCTCCTATAACTATTCAATATAAAAATTACAATTATATATCCAAATCACACTTTTAGCCATGAGTTAATACAAACACAACTTTTCAATACAAAAATTACAATTTTATATCCAAAATTATATACCTATGAATCATACTTTTAGCCATGAGCTTATACAAATCTATGTACATCTACTATAACTACAACTGTTAAATGCCTACAAAGAAAAAAAAAAAAACCTTTTATGAAGTTGACCAGAGTATTCCTATGAGTATGAATTGCCTACACAATGTTTTCAAAAACGTGTCGACATACCTCCATAAAATAGTAGATTCTGGTCTGTTAGTGAAGGGGTTAACTCTGTTACTGCTGAATAATTAAATTGCATTTTCTCCATGGCTAAAAAAGATATTTCCTCTGCAAGATCAAGAGACAGGTCGGTAATAATCTAAAATATAGCAGTGGACAGTGTAGATCAGAGACCAGACTGCACGTTCTGTGCATTCCGATCTTAATCCACACCCCTCTCAAAAGGCTCTTGCATCGTTTATACTATATAAAGAGTTAAAAAATTAAATACACCAATTTTTATCTCTTTAAAAGCAATCGGCGAATAACGTTGCCTTTGTTGGCAGTGTGTATCAAGATCAGACCGCACATAATTTGCCGTCTGATCCCAGATCCACGCTGCCCACTATGTGTCTGTAATTGAAATTTACGAACTCCATCGAAAAATCTATCAGCTAGAAAACATTTTGTTATGGAAATGCTGACATATAGAATTTTGAGTAAAATTTCTCTTCTCCAAACTTAACAAAACAAAACATGGTGTCACATCAGTATCTACTTAGCATACAAAGAGTTTCAGTAAGCTATAGAAAAAAAATCTTTTGTTATGAAAATGCTCACATAGAGAGCCTGGAGTTTAATTTCTCTTCTCCAAACTGAACTAAAGGAAAATGTAATGTCACATCCGTTGCTAAGTGTGTCTGCTTCTGCGTAGCAGTTATAAAGACAACAAAGCCAAGTTTTGTTGCTACTATTTAAATGTCCTGTAAGAGAAAGTCTTTGGACAAGAAGGGGAAACTCGTTTTTAGCTACCTCTCGTTTTCCTGTAACATTTAGAACTTAACAGCATTTTAACGACAAGAATGTTCTAGTTGGTAATGCATAGCTAAGAGTTATTATCTTTCAGTGGGAAACAATTAAAGGGAGGGGATCTTCCTTATGTGACGTTCGACCGTAGAAAAAGGTAAGAAAGGGAAGAGAACAAGCTACCGAAAGGAGTAACCTTCCGTCCCCTTATAATGCATTCCTGTCGATGTTAAAAAATACTCTCATGTAACACATTACTGCCCCATAGTCATTTCCTGTTTACGTTAAAAAAAAAACCATGTCATTTTAACTTCAACCCTCATCCTGCTAGATAAAAGAAATTTTTCTTTCAAGCAGATAATACAAAACCACATATTGAGAAGTATTTTTGGAGAAAAATTATTTCCTTATCGGACATTGTGTGTTAAAGATCAGACCACACGTAATGCGCAGTCCGATCCTGATCCACGCTGTCCGCAAAGGTTCATGGGTCGCGCCTAACAGCCGATGGGTTAATCATTATCACTAAATAAGTTTATAATTTTGTTTTAATAACTCAGTTCATCACCATGATGCTTAATGAAATCATGATATCTTTATAGATAATATAAAAGCCACCTCGAATGTTTGGAAAAAAAAAATATATATTGTGACAAAGGGTGAAAATGCTCACCACAAGTACTTCCACTCTTCGTCACAACGCTTACAAACACTGTATACAAAACGTACAACACTTCCAAAACCTTTATACAACAGGTGTGTCAAAAAAGAGTATCTAGGGAGTAATGGTTTAAACATTCCTGCCAGATCAAATGTATTAACCCTTAACCAAACTACAAAAAAAAAAAAAAAAAAATTGACTGGTCCAAGTTGAAAGCACTTGCAGACGACAATCAAACTTAACTCCAAAATTGAAATTTGGTTCCAACAAGGTAGAAAACATCCCAGGAAAAGGAGAAAAAAAGTACTGGTTACCAGCATTTTCTCCCTTTCTTGCAATGTCGTTTTTATTCGACGGACGGACGGGCAGCAGGCTGGTTCCAGAACACGTGTATTCCCCCTGCAAATGTTTTCATCCTAAGCTGGGTTAAGTATAGAATACGAGCACTATTGCTCTATAAACCCCAAGACCATTATGACATAATAATCATGAATTCGCTAGTAATCTGATACATTTAATACTTCACTCTTTACCAACGAAAAACCTCAAAGATTGTCCAAATTCAAACCATTTGCAGTCGATAAGATATATTTTTAGGTTGCTATTATGGATTTTGTCTTTCAAAAGGGTACCTGGAAAAATTTGTCGAAAAACGAGAAACTATTCTTATTAGCATTTTCTCCTTTACCAAAGTGTATCCAGAAGTCTTCTTTTTGAAGGACAGGATTGCTTGGTAAAGGATATATTATATCTGTTCAAAAACTCAATGACGTATTCCCTTGTCTGCTACATGAATTTGACACAGTTTTTTAGATACCGGTCTCATGATCAAGAAATTAGCAGATCAGCCTGACATACATTAAATTCTGGGCACCTAATCACCAACTATTCTTCGTGGTATTCTTAGTCTTACTTCAAATTTAGAAAGCAACCCAATTTCTGATCGGCTAAATCAATCGGTTTAGCGAATCAGAAATTTGGTTACTTTTAAATTAACACAGCTCTTGAGTATGGAATGGGAATGCTATTTAGAACAGTCGGTGAATACGGGCCACACTGAGACTGGGGACAGCAATGGAGATGGTTTTTTGTACAGAATATGGTCTCGGCTTTTTGTCTGGATATTTTGCGAACTATCTTATAGTGAAGACCAAAGATCATACGTCTGAGTAGTACTTTGCTGATCTTAACATATGACAGGCCTGCTGGCTGCAAAACAATGTTAAAATTGCACTTAACGTTTTTGTTTAGGGAGAAAGTAATGCATGTAAAGGGGTAGAGTTACAGTCTCTCACATCAGAGGCTCTGAGTTCGAAATCCGTGATGAGCAGGGTTTTTTCAGGTTAAACTCGCAGAGCCACTTTAGTTTACTGTTTAGACCAAAGGTGAACGGCGAGCAACAGTGTAAATCCTGTATTACACAATAATATACTGAAAGGTAAACAACTTGTGATGTATTTTCAATACCCCAGTCACGAATTCCATGCTGTTTAGAAGTCACTTTACTACCAATATTAACATCCATAGTACAAATCGATAGCGGAAACATTATTCTACAAGAAAATCATGTCAAAAAAATCGGGGGTGGGGGATGGACGTGTCAAGGGACGAAACTTCTATTCTACTTTACACATTTTGTGAAGCCTAACCCTCAGATTTATGTTTACTATTTCAGATTTGTGAACTTATACGAAGACGAATACAATGTCGGTGGCGAGACAAATCAAGGGGTCGTCTAAATAATTATGCAAATGTGTGACGCGCCATCTTAAAATTGTGTATCTGGCTAAATTACATAAATGAAAAGCCTGCAAAGCCAGGTAAGGGAGGGTCGGGTCACCTAAAGCGAAATGTTTCGATCAACACAGATTGCCTAGACCGCACAGACTGATCAGGGCTGATATTTTTCGCAGATTTAGATGGTCCCTTCACCGTGACATATATACAAATATTTTCTCTACAACTAAACCGATTTCTTTTCTCCTGCAAACAAGTCCAAACATGGTAACAACACGAGGTAACATTACCCGGCGATGTTTCAATATCGTTTTCAGCTCAGAATTAGCATGTACAAGGCAGACTGTTGGCAAAATGCAAAAACAATCGTTGTCCTTGTCCGTCTTTCCATATTACCTAAAATAATACATTTTATTTCATGCTTTTCGGTAGTTTACCCTGAAATAATGGTGGATTATGGTTTGATATTTTATAGTTACGACCGTCGAAAATACCGATTTCATATGTTCGACCTCTTCAATTGAAGGCGGAAACAGTGGATCTCGCGCACTAGTTACTTAGGTAAACAGTGTGCAATTCAAATGGAGGGAAATATGAGGTAATTTACGCTATATTTCGCGCTTTACGTAATATTAAAATGCGTTGTGATGTGAGGGGGGTACGCCATGGGGAATTACCGAAAACAACCTTACTGGATTTTGATGGAAGTCCCAACATAAAAGGGGTCAGAAGCATGAAATAAATAGAATATTTGTTTGTTTGTTTGTTGAAAGATCGAAACTTATTTCCTCTCGTAAACATCATCGGTGAGGTTCACGAGAAGAAATAAATTTTGATCTTTCAACAACCCCCCCCCACCCCAAATATCCTCTATATCTAAAAGCTACTACCAAGAAGGTTTTTAAGGCCTTTTTCAGCCGTCTATTTTAAAATGTGTACAACTCGAGGATCACGGACATGATATATCGTCCGATACAATGGTTTTATGCAAGCGTTAAGAAATCTACATACATGTACTGCAAGACAAGTATTCTGTTTCTATTTGCTTTTTACCTCTAACTGATTACTAAAAAAATGAAAATCAGTCACTATTACCAATTTCCGCATTGATCAGTTCTTGAAGGCCACTGGAAAGACATTTTCTGTTCGGATTTTTTTTTTTTTTCGTTCATTTTTGATGTATGTTTCGTAGCGTTGCTTCGATTTCTTAGAGCGTCAGTATTTTGTGCTGAAAAGGCTGTCGGCTTGGTCAAAAGTAAAAGATACTGTGGCCTTCTTTCTGTTTAACCTTATTATACATGTAGCGTGCGTGTTATGTATTTGAATTTCGCTCTTTAGCAAAAACAAAATTATTTAATTGTCCAGATTGCAAGCATTTAAATTCGACAAGATCAATATGGCTAAATGATATTATTTGTCGCAGAAAAGGTACAAAACTGTATTGGAAAAGGGGAGTATCCTGGTTACCAGCATTTTCTTCTAATCCCACATTGTTTTCTTTCTTAGAGTCGATAAAACTAGAGCTCGTTTGGCAAAAGGTTGATTCAATTTAATCCTGCTTAAGAGAGGTCGAATGTCTGTAAGGATAACCAAAGAAGAAATATTAATCTAAGAGCATACCGAAGCCAACCGACAGGATGACCCAAGATCCTGGATGAAGTACAGGCAAATTTGAATATATTGACCCTAGACACAAGAAGGAAAGTGTTTCTTTCTTTCTTTTAAAATACAGGATCAGTCAAGCTTGGAGTCCGAATGTATAGAAAACTCAGTATTCCAGTGAAGCAGACCACTATGCTGACCAGAGTACCAGTGATCGATTGCCGATAGTTAACGCTTGCCTCCTGAAAGAATATCTGAAGACTTGCTTCCCGGTTTCGACACGATTTACTGTGCTAAAAGATAAATGCACTTCTGCAGTATCTCGCGCAAAATACACAAATATAGCAACACAATAATTCTTCATTGTCTAAAGCATATATGCAACAGAATACTCTGCAAACATACCGTAGAAAGATCAATACATGTAATTATCTTAAATTTGTATCTCATGAAATAAAATTGCAATCATTGTAGCAAATGGTGAAATTGCTCGTTTGAGCAATATCTCATCTTACTGCATAGCTTTCAAATTCGTCAGCTCCACAGACGCAATACGTTGTCTTTAGGTAATTAGGAGTTAAATATTCTGAAAAGGCATTATTAAACAAAGTTTACAATGTTGAAAACTGGCTCATATGCTTATTAACTACTTCAGTCAAGTTTCTTCATATGCTGCAGACGAATATTAATCTGTCAACAGAAACTGCATCCATGGATACGTAGACTGTTGAAAACTACATTTAAGTAATTAGTTTCTGGTATATCAAATTCATAGCATGTCTAAGTATTGCATTCAAGCTTTCTTGAAACATTGTAAGAAAAGGAAAAGCTTCTTATCATTGCTGTAATAAAAATACATTAACAATGCAATGATAATAATTCACAAAAATAAAGTTAAGATATCAACTGTTTAGGCAGTTTCTCCTCTAACATTGAGCATGTTTCTCTTCATGTTTCTCTTACAACGGCCTAGAATGAACTGAAGCATGTTTCTTTACACCCGCATGTATGTGTCTTGTGAAAACAACAATACAGGTACAGCATAGGTAAAACTAGCCTGTTTACCCTTAACATAATTTCGCCACAACACTGACAATATAACAGATCTAGATAGATATATAAGTTAATCTAATCATACAACTTTGACACTGATGATTACCTTTTTGGAACTCAAATTACTTTAATGAAAAATCGGCAAAAAGTATGTAAGTGCTTATGCTGCTTCATATTGCAAACCTTAAATTAGATATATTACAGTCATTGCAAGCTTATATACGATGGCTGCTTGATAAATTCGCGGAATTCTCCTCTCAAGAATTTTCTTTCCTGATCAAATCACATGAAAACTCCTATACGAGTAAAACAACTGATTTTCGATGAGCAGCAGCCGATTGAACCAAACAATGGTTCTTATAATCCTGCTGCTGCTAATCCAGGGCCAGCCAATCCAGGGCCAGATTATTCAGGTCCAGCTTATTCTAGATCTGATCGAAGAGCTTGTAATCCTGTCAACATAGATGATATGGCAATACAGATGTTTTCATCGACATATGAAGGACAGTCTGTTCGTGCTGCGGCTGCACGTGCCAGAAGGCAAATTAAACGTCTTTTGGCCGAGATAATTAGGGAAAATCAGGAAGAATGGAAAATCAGGAAGAATAACCATCTATTTATTTAAAAAATGACTAAAATTAATGCGGTTGTTAGGCGTAAGTTCAAGCTCTGAAGAGATTGAATGAGTTGTTAACCGAATATAAAAAATAAAGCATGGACTAACGCTTATTTATTATTGTTTTATGGCAACCCCTAAATTATTCATCCCAAGTTCGTCTTCGTTACCGTCAACGAATTAATTTCGCAAACCTCTATTAGCAAACGGAGAGCATCGGATACATTCTCACATACATGGTTATCGCATTTGAGATAAAACTATTTTTGAAAATAATTTAAAAATCCCAGAATTATCTAAAAATAGATCCGTGTAGTGGGACTTACTAGAGTCAAAAGTTCAAGCTTCAAAAATTTAACAAAATTCGACGAAAACGCTGTTTCTCGTTTTTCTATGTTAAAATAATTTAAGATGATCATGACGTGTTTTTGCGAACAGTACCGTATGTTCTTGAATCAAAACTGTCAAACATCGACATACCACGAGACTGGGTTATTTTGGCTCCAGTAGTGTTATATTTTGGTATTTGGAAAGGAAGAAAATCTTCAGCATGCTGACAGCTAGTTTCAATGAATATAGACTAGAAGCCTAAATGAGACTTTGTCACTGGTATTAAAAAGAAGGGTACTGATCTGTATAAACTTCAGACCCTCAAGAGTGTCTCATTTGACTGTATTTGTTGTTGTTGGTTGTTGCGTTGTTGTTGTGGTAAATGTCTTGTTTAGCGTGACACAGTTTTCAAGAACATATGTCAGATCACGGCAGCACGTGAATAACTTATATCCAGGCAACCCTGCCCTCAGCATTTCTTTACTATCGCCACGTTCCACAGTCTCCAATGCACGGCGCCCACTGGCTGTTTCCAACATAAATAATTTACAAAGAACAGGGTACGTAATCACCAACCATTTTTAAGAACAGGTTTAGTGTTATTCTCAAGAATGTTCAACATTTGCAAGTAACACAACTTCTGATTGGCTAACCCAAATGGTTTAGCTAATCAAAAGTTGTGTTACTTTCTAAATCTAAAATAACACCAAAAATGAAATAAAGACTGGTTGGTGAAAACGGGCCCAAGTCTCATTTTCGCTGTATACAACCGTATGACATGTAGGGAGGTATTCATTAGTGGACAACGTCTAAAAATTAGTCCAACAGCTATTAAGCCTACGTAAATGTCACATTCATTCAATATACATGTAACTGTCAAAAAGATTTTCCATACCTATTGTTTGCCTTTGAAAACCAAACTGTTATTTTTGAAGGGTTGTGAAATGTTAAAATCTAAAAAAAAACTTTTCCCGTGGTATTTTCTGCTCGATCAAATTTGAAACTGGGAAAATCAAGGGGAAGAGCCGTATGCAGGTTCCTGTTCTTAGGCTCTAACCTACTTCCTCTTTCGATACAACATGATAACCACGTATTGTTGAAATAATACTAAAATACGTTTACTTACCGATTACTTTTGAGTTACTAAATCAGCACCAAGTCATTCGACACTGATAAAATCCATTTATAGAGTGATCCTGATTTTGTGAGTTGATTGATAGCAAAAAGACCATTGTATTACTCGAACAAGTTGACGTGAAATAATGACCTCTATTACCGTACAGTACACGCTTGAATTACTGTCCAAACTTAGCTTCGGCTATTTTCGTCTGAATCCGGAACTATGAACGCTTTTCAACTGTTTATGCGACTAATTGATTTATCTTGTCTTTGGAAAATACTTAAAACATCTGAAATATTATGATTTGTTGGTTTAAATTGGATAACATTGATCTAAGATACAATTTCTGTGCTGCGTGGTTTTGATCCATGTCATCCGCAAAAGGCTCTTATTTTAATTATGGCACTGAAAGGGCCAAAGCCGAAATTTACCGTTAATAGATTTTCCGTACCGTCCGATTATACACGATGATAAAAATATTCATTCATCTATTTTTTTTTTTTGCAATGAGGCCATTTCAGGTGAATTTGTTCTATAAATAACTTTAACAATTGATTTATAATCACGTCCTTGATATGGAATTCTATGTTCAGCTAACACAACATTATTATGCAAGATATTGTGACCTTACGGTCTTTTATTGTAGAATAGTTCGTTTTTCACGAAATGCATTTTAATGTTTAACCCTTCCGTGCTAGAGGAAATTTTAGTTGTTTTAGTAGGCAGCGTAAACCATTAAACATTTATTGTGCAGTCCGATCTTAAATTTACTCTGTCCGATATTTTGTAGGATATTTTGACCGAAGGATGCATCGAAGTAAGAATATCATGGTTTATTGTTAACCAACTAGATACATGTATATACCCGTGTATCTTATTTGATCCACAAAAGGTGACGGTGGTTTACCGAAGAACACATAATCAATTTGATATGATAAAGTCCCTAAGCTGTCAATTATTTTTAGAAAGTGTTTCTATAAGTAAGTAACGGTAAAATTAAAGGCGTTTTCTCCTTTTTTGTAGATATTTTCTGTATGCTAGGGCGCCCATGTGGATCAATACTGTCTACTACATTTACATAAAATTCATTAAAAATATAAGCAATTTCTTTCGTGTCTGTCAGTTTATTAAAATGCTAGTTACCGGCACTTTCTCTTTTTCTACAATATCTTCTACCCTTTCAAATGCAACTTCATTCATTTTATCCTTATAGTAAGGCATCGATCTGAAAGATTTCCAGACCAAGAGAAGAGTAGACCTCATATCCCAGTTGTTGTTTTTGTTGAGAAACTTTGATATTGCTTCTTCAACCCCTTTTTATTATGTGTAAAAGATGGTCCAATAAGACCAGGGCGGCAAGTACATTTATGCCTACAATCCTGTCAATTTATTTTTTTACAATCGCCACTTACAAATCTACAATGCATGGCTCCAAGTAGCTGCGTTCTTACACGATTAAAGCTACTATGATCAGGTCTCATTTTCACCAACAGATATGAATTATGTTTGGGGAAGTAATTCATGAGCACCCACTTCAAAATATTAGAGAAAAAGCCATTACGCTGTGTAATTTCCACATGCATTCAAAATATTTTTTTCGCAAAGATTTTCAAAAGAAAGTACAGTAAGCCTTTTTTCATTTTATCGAAAAACAAACTGTGAACAGTTTCGGAAGGTTATAGACCTTTTCGTGTTTTCTCTCTTCCTGTATCTCGCACATGCACAGAAACGCTTCCGGACGGCAACCAAAATATGTTTACATTGACAACTGTCAAACATGGTTATTCAGTGTGTTGTCTTCCGCTGTTCTAATAGACAAAACGAAGCCGCAAGAGAAAAGGGTATCAGTTTTTTCCGCTTTCCAAAAGACAGCAGAAAGAGAAGGGCGTGGGTGAAAGCCATAAACAGAGCTGACTGGGTGCCAAACGAATACAGCAGGATTTGCTCATGTCATTTCCAAGATGGCTGGCACAGTGACGATCCAAGCGACGTGAATTACCGGCCGACATTGTTTTTCTACAAAGGGAAAGTTATAGGTGAAGGAGACAGCGCTAGATGTGACAGAAGGAGTAGGCGAAATCTACTAAAGGTTATTATAGAAACAATTTTTTTGTAACCGGCCTTGTTAATTTCTACTTGTTTACTCTGTATTAGGCTATGAGCCAAAGGCTACGCTCATTTTACGTCGATGTCAGACACTATTCCGTCTACCAGCTATATCATGTATTGTCTATATAGGCATGAAACTGAAACTTGAGGAAGTATGTATAATACTGGCATGTGTGGATCTCCACTGCCACCCCAAGCCATTTTACATGTCTACAAAAATTTTAGGATTGCTTTTCTTCACTTTGAACCCAGGTCCGGTCTGGTTTTTTAGAATTGACCGAAAACAAAACAAAATAAATATGTACTTTTTTTTTTTTTTTTTTTTAATTATATATACATGGTATTTACTAGCAAAGCTAATACAGAAGATAAGAGTTTTATGATTTTTGACTTAGGACAGCTTGTGTTCGCAAAAATAAATGTCTGAAGTAAATCTTACGGTCTTGAGAAAACATTAATAGGAACAAAATCCATTGCTGGGATTGTCAAACATCTTCTTTATTTATAGTGTTTTCACTTTAATATACATTTGTAACTAATTTGTTAATAAGACAAGAATTTTTTGTGAATACATGTATTGTTCTTTGCCTTGCTTCCTTAAAGAATGTTAGGATGGAATGATTACAGGATAAACTTAACTGCAGACATGAACTAAGTCGACCTATACAGAAATTTGGCTTATACAACTTCATGAGTATTGTATTGAGATTTTCTTACTACATTTCGTGTAATAGGCTGGCTCCAAAGCTTAAAGATCATGATACTAACAAGTTTGATAATTCGCTACTCCCGTATGAAACTGAGGGTATGTTAGTACCTACCGAGTAATATAGATGCATGACTTGTATTATTGTCGTTATCATAAAGCAAAGACATTGAATGACTTATTTGGCATTGCAGGAGCTGAATGAGGCAGAGGTAATGAGGACTAAAATACAAGAAAGTCACTCCAAGTTCAGCCTCTTCAGCCATGATTCGTACTGCAAAAGTACAATAATTGCACATGTGGATGACGAACCTAGCCAGAGTCTTATGGTGGAGGATATGGAATTGGATGATGTCAACATCAAGACTTTTCAAGATAAAGGTACCAACTTGATTTATCAAAGGAAAAGAGGGACCAGCTTACTAGTCCATAGATTTTAAACATTGTATTGCAGCCCTATCAAAACAGGCTGTTATGAAGGAAAGGGTTAAACATTATCTCTTACCCATCACCACACAATCCCGACTTTTTACGACTCTGAAATATAATATTGAAGAAAACATTGTGGAAAAAGAAAAAAATTCTTGTAACAAGCAATTTCTTTTTTTCCCACAATGATTTCTACCCTATATATGATACTTATATTTCAAATTAATCAACTTTTGTAATGCCGTCTGCAATTTCTTTCAATTTGGACAAGTCAAAAATTTTGGAGTCTGGTAATGGGTTAACCATAATGCATAGAGTTTTGATATATCGTTTGTATCATCTCCTGTAAGACCAATACCAAGTTTACAGCTCAGCACAGTCATGCCCCCTTGTTAAAAATGGCTCTTGGACAATAGATTCACACAACTGGATCCATGCAGGCTCATACTGTTGTTTCCTTTTGGCAGAGATAACATCGTAAGATACCTCATCTTGCTAACTTGAACAATAAGACTTGTATGCTTTACAAATTAATATGAACGTAAAAGACCATTAAAAGTAGTAATCTTTTACAGGAATTCAGTGTGATCCAGATCCACTTCTTGAAGAAAATCTTTCCCTTCGTAAGAAGCTGGATGATGCTATGAGGCAGTTGAACCATCACAAGTGTGGAGTGGAAAAAATCAAAGACAATGATGGAAAGACCAGATTTTATACTGGACTACCTTCATTTGCTGTTTTCCTATGGCTTTTCAAGTATGTCACATATGATTATGGTACTCTAACTCTTTGCCTGAGGAGCAATTTTCAAAATCTTCGTGTTAAAAAGGAAAGGAAATAAGAATTCAGATAAATATACATACCATTTTCTGACAAGAGTAGAAAACAATGTGGAAAAGAGAGAAACTGCTTCATCTGAGCAATTTCTCCTTTTCCAACAATGTTTTCAAACCTCTAGCTCCTGAGAAATCCAAATGCATCTGCATGAGGTAAAGGGTTTAAAAAAATCAACAACAGATGAAGTACAGTGATTTATGAATCTATTTTTTAAATTATACTCTTCCCTCTTTGAAGCGTGTTTTGAGGGTCTGAAAGTTACAACTTTTGAAAAATTACATGCAAAAGAGAAATTGCTCAAAATGAGCAATTTCTCCTTTCTTCACAATGTTTTCTACTCTTTCAGACACTTAAAGCATTATTTATATCTATTTTTGCAGACTTTTGTCAGATGCTTGAAAAAATGGAGGACCCTTAAAACTGCACATCTAGGAAATTGTTTAGTCATCATTACAATAAATGATAATACAAGTTACATATATAAACAGCAAACATGATGTTACGATATTTAAAAAAAAAATATGAATATGTATGTTACAGTACGGAAACTGAGGAAAGCAACCTCCAAACCGAAGCAAAACAGTAACCTAATTGCACCAAGCCTGCAAAATTTAACAACAAAAAGCATTGTGAAAATGTTATCAAGGCTGATTGAATGGAAAATGAACCGTAATAAACTTAAGAAGACATTGTAAAAAAGTAAGTCATAGCTCATACTGCAGTGAAACCACAGAGAACCGGGAAAAAAAATGCTTTCCGGAGTATCAGCACGGTACATGCAAAGTAAAATCATAATATAATTTCTCTTGATTCTTTTTCTGCTTCCTTAAACCAAAAGCAGAAGAAATGAGATACTGGACTGGGACCAAAACAGATTACACTACAGACAGACAGAGAACATCTACAGGATCTCTTGATTTAATTGACCAACTGTTTGCTGTCCTCATTAGATTGCGTGTCGGTCTGTTTGTCAGTGATATATCTGAACGTTTTCATATTTCAGAAGGAACCTTTTCAAAATATTCCACAACATGGATATGTTTAATGGCACATGAATTGAAATCGTTAAATCCTTTTCCAAGTAGAGATATTGTAGACCAGAAAATGCCACTATCTTTTAAAGCTAAATTTCCGTCTGTGAGAGTAGTACTAGATTGTACAGAAGTCTTCATACAAAGATCATCCAGCCTTGTAAATCAGAGTATGACTTTTTCAAATTACAAACATCACAACACTTTAAAGTTTCTAGTGGGGATTACCCCTTCAGGTGTAATTTCATTTGTACCAGAGGGTTGGCCTGGAAAAACACCAGACCGACAGTTGACTATTGAGTCTGGTATTCTAGATTTGTTGGATGAAAATGACAGTGTTATGGCTGATAAAGGCTTTACAATCAGAGACGTTTTGGAGAAAAAAAAGTGTACATTGAACATTCCTCCATTCAGAGGTGCTACTGCACAATTCACGACAGAAGAGGTTTTTGAAACTCAGGAAATTGCAACGCTGAGAATACATGTCGAAAGGAGTATTGGTAGAGTCAAGACCTTTCATATCCTTGATGGCATTATGCCACTTACAGTCCAACCACTTGTCACAAAAATTTTTCAAGTAATTTGCTGGCTTACAAATTTGGATGTATCACTAGTGAATTAATTACAAATAATTATTAAACAAATAAGTAGTATATATCCAATGGATTTAAAAAAAGTCACAATGAAACTGAAATGTGATGTGAAAATATAGGACTAATCCCCTTTAACCCTTTCCCTGATAGGCAATTTCGGGGGTGTTCGCATTTAAAAGCACCTGGTGGAAAATATATATACCAGGAAAATATAATGCTTTTAAGTTTCTGACAGAATAGGAAACATTGTAGGAAAAGGAGAAAATGCTCATTATGAGCATTTTCTACATTTCCCACAATATTTTCAAGAGGCCTAAATTTAAGACTCATCAAAACCTGCTTCTATGAGGGAAAGGGTTAAAGCATGTAGCAAAAGTAGAAATTGCTTATTTGAGAAATTTCTTATTTTACATTATTTTTCCTTTGATATAAATTTGTAAACACCTGTATCTAGTAATTACATTTTAACTGTTTTTACGCGGCAAAATTTTGGACTCGTCCAAGTAGAAAGTAGTTGCAGACAACTTACGAAATGTGGCTCAAAATGAGAGTATTTGTGTTTGAAAGAGTAGAAAACATTATGGGAAAAGGAGAAATTGCTGGTTAACAGTATTTTCTCTCTTCTGAAAATGATTTCAAAACAATTTATTTTCAAGGTCGCTAAAATTCGAGATTATGCGGGAAAGGGTTAAGGGAATTTGACTTTTCTACAATGTAAACTCTGCTACAAAGTAAGCAAGTTTAAAGTACCGAGATTTGATTGTATGATAGAAAAATGTGTTCATTTCAAAAGCAGAAGTGATGTTGTTTCAAGACAAAATCTAACTGACGGCTCATCATACATGTATATCATGTTACATACTTTCGTAGTTATGAGATTAGTATATTCATTGTTTGACATTACAATCAAGTGCAGGAAAAACATGTTTAACATAGAACTCTACCAGTTTTGGTAACATATAATTCACAAATTCAGTGTCAAAGTAAACCCTGTCAATAAACATATTGTTCTGGGGGGCTGCTGTCCAGATAACAAAGTCACACCATGATAAACACATGACTGCCATCTCACCCTGTACCTGAGCAGAGTAATTATGGGTCTTTTTCAGCCTTATGCCCTCTGTGCTGGATTCAAGACAGAATTCTGTATTGTTCATTGCAACGATATCCAAAACAATCTTGTTAACTAATTTCCCTTGTACAGAATACGGACACTTTATTTCAAGCACACCAACAGAGCCATCTTCAGTTACCCTACCATCACTGGATGCTCCTATGAAAGAATGGGTTTCACATAATGTCAAACCTGTTTCCTCTACTTTGAAATTTTCACTGAAGATTTGTTTCAAATCACTATATACTCTGACCTTGCTTTACTTTCATTTTCCACACCCCACTGCACAGCTTGTGGTAAGGCTTTGTACCTGAATTGAAAAAATAAAAATTTTTGTTCCTTTTTAACTCTTCATTTTGCATATTGAAGACATAATGTGTCTATAGCATATGGATTTTAAAAAAGAGGGCCATTGGCCCTATAGCGCTCACCTGAGTTTTCGAAAGACCTAGTGACATAGTTTTTGACCCCATGTGACCCAATATCAAACTTGTGCAAGACATCAAGAAGACAAACATTCTGACCAGGTTTCAACAGATATGATCCAAAAATGTGGCCCCTAGAGTGCACACAAGGTTTTTCTAAGATTTGACTTAGTGACCTAGTTTTTGACCCATTGTGACCCAATATCAAACTTGTCCAAGATATCATGGTGACAAACATTTTGATCAAGTTTGAAGACATTTTAGCCAAAAATGTAGCCTCCAGTGTGCATAAAAGATTTTCAAAGATTTGACCTTGTGACCTAGTTTTTGACCCTAGTTGACCCAACATCAAACTTGTCCGAGATATCATTGAGACAAACATTCTGACCAAGTTTGAAGACATCTGAGCCAAAATTGTAGCCTCTAGAGTGCACACAAGGTTTTTCTAAGATTTGACCTAGTGACCTAGTTTTTGACCCCATGTGACCCAATATTTAATTTGTCCAAGATATCATGGAGACAAATATTCTGACCAAGTTTGAAGACATTTGAGCCAAAATTGTAGCCTCTAGAGTGCACACAAGGTTTTTCTAAGATTTGTCCTAGTGACCTAGTTTTTGACCCCATGTGACCCAATATTGAACTTGTCCGAGATATCATGTAGCCTCTAGAGTGCACACAAGTAATTGTTGACACACGACACACGACGGATGCCAGACACAGCCCGATCACAATAGCTCAACTTGAGCACTTTGTGCTCAGGTGAGCTAAAAAGCATTGTGGACAATTTTGGTTATGAACAATATATGTATATTTCTTTGCCACAAACTTTTCCAACTTTATTTGAAAGTAATACAGTGGATTCCTGTCAATTGCAACACCATATTGCTAACATTTTTCTCGCTAATAACAGAAAAATGCAATTAGAGGGAACTTTTTGTTTTATAAATCTGTTTGTGCATTAAGTCAGTTGCAATTAAGCAGTGAATTGCTATTATCAGGATTGCAATTCAGTGGAATCCACTGTATTGAAATTTATGAGGACTTTTAACATTTTTCCAAATATGTTTTGATCATATAGGCCTACTGTTTTGGATTTGTTTATTGAGAAGGAATACTCTTCAGTGCCTTATGGTGAGATAATGCTGATTTGTGAAAGACAGCTGTTGAAAAATTATTGCAGACAAACGATATTTGGCTCAAAATGAGAACTATTTCCATTATAGAAAATGTTTGTCTGTCAAGAAGTTATATATCAAAATGAAAAATTCTTGTATTTGCACAGGTCTGCATGTTTGCTGTGTAAGCTGCTGTAGATTTATTCAAGGTTGTTATGACTTAAGAAAATACCAAAACACATCAGGTCTGCAAATTACAAATATTGAGAAAATAATCATTGGCAATGGTATTTAAATATATTTGTATTTGTACTTTGAGTTTTTAACCCTTTCCCTGATATGCAATTATGTGTGTTTTCCATTTTGGAGGCTTTCTGACAAAAAATATATCAGCTTCAGAAAATAATGTATTGAGTCTCTGATACAGAAGAAACCATTATGGCAAAATGAGGAATTGCTCATTGTGAGAAATTTCTCCTTTTCCCCATATGTTTTCAAAATTTTTAAATTTAAGACCCATCAAAGCTTGATTCTATGACAGAATGGGTTACACCTTGTCATGACTATGTAGCTGGAAACTTCTGAAAACATTGTTGCAACAGCAGAAATTGATTGTGATGAGCAATTTCCCTTTTTGTCACAAAGTTTCTTACACTTTCAGAAAATTTTGCTGTGATAAAGAACAGTTTTTAGGATTTTCCTCTGCTGCAGACCTATCAAAATTCAACAGTTGATATATGAATAATAATTAAATCATACTTATTTAGACTGGATCCTTCTAAAATTTGCTGCACCAGAGACTTTGGATTATCCCCTGAGCTTAGTACAGCACCAAATATAGAACTTGTCAGACGACCTATGTGCAGCTTTTTCCACATTTCTGACAGTCTCTGGCCTTTAGTGCAGTTTTCTATGTATTGCACCAGTTCCTGGTCAATAGTCAGTGGGAGCACTATAAGTACAAGTTAAAAAAAAAAAAAAAAAGAAAAAATGAAAAACTTAAATACACCCTGTGCTTACAAAGAAACTTATTTGTAGGTTCAGATGATAAAAATTGTCATCATTTTTGTACTAAATTTATTTGAATTATTCATTTCCTGTCAATGACATTTTACTGTTTTTGTAGCAGAATAAAAGGAGGTATTGCTTGATATAAGAAATATATCTTTAGTCACAATGTTTCCAAATTTATTTAATAACAATTTAATATCTAAAGACTGTTCAGACAGTTTAGCCTATTTGAATAGTATTCTCTGGCTGATATGTTGCAGGTGGTGAAGAGTTAGCATCGACATAAACAGTTCTATTTGTTTTTATTTCTCAAACCATTCCATACCGAAATGATGGTTAAACTGTTTTGCTTTGATTGCAAAATGTATCAGTATTGTTATTTTACCATTTTCTTTGCTGAATAACATATTCTGCATCTTTGTAAACAAGGGATGCACATCTGTATGGACTTCCACCTCCTCATAAACATCAGGGACATGGTCCGGTATGTTCCACAGATGAGACATTCCTGAAAATGGATATGTAGGAGGTTTTGGATATGTGTAAACCAACTATATAACACCATAAGAAAATATATATTAAAAAATAATTGACGTTTGACATGCTACATCATTTCAACTGTTATCATTTCATTTAAACAGTGTAAATCAAGATTAATAAGCTCACAAGGGCAGGCCATCGGTGATCTGCATTTTCTTTGAGTAAGAAATAAATCATCATAAAATTGTACAATTCAACATTATGAATGGAAATTATCTATGTAGTCTATTCTTAAACTGCATATTTTGAAAATGTCGTACAAAGTCAAGCATTGTAAAAGTTATGAATTGTGGTGTAGAGACAGGTCATATCAGAAGAAATGAAAAATATCTTTTTTTAGCTGATGAAAAAAAAAGTCTCTTTTAGTTGAAGACAGAAGTCTTCAACTGACAATTTTCTCACTGTGGGTTAGCATTATTTACACAGTCTTGAAGCATACAGTTTTAGAAATCATTGTAACAGAAGGAGTAATTGCATGTAATGAGCAGTATCTCCTTTTGTTGCAATATTTTCTACCCCCAAAGGAAATTTTTGTATCAATATTGACTCCTACTTGTGCAACTATCTACAGATATGTGTCTGCACCAGAACCAACAAAATCTACTGTATGAGAGAAGTGCAAGGAACCCCTACAGTAACAGAAATAACTGCTTTACCAAAATAAAGTGAACATGTATGGTGATATAACTGTTTTCCCTTTGTTATTTAATAATCTTGTGTTGCATTTTTCATTGATTTGCAATTTCTGAAGCCAGTCATGCAACTGAAGTATTTTGTGTAAAATTTGTTTATTTTTTCTTATTTATACTCTATGTACAGGGTGCTTTTTTTTTTTTTTTTTTGTTTATTTTAATGTACACTTGCCATGCAATCTCTGCATTGCCTTTATTTATTCTGTTTGTGTTTATTTCCCTCATTATGTGTTCAAATTTTACATTTCAAATGAAGAAATACCAACTTACACAAGATTTTTTTCTTATTTATACACATACCTGTATTTGGGAAAATATCTTTAAGAGTTCTCAAATGTTCCAGATTTTGATTGGCATCGACTGCACGGTCTGATGTATGGCGGGGGTCAAAATTGCAAACGGTGTCTGTTTCTATGTGAGTTTCTGGCACTTGCTGTAAAGCTTTTCTTGTATTCAGCACACTCATTGGTTGGGGCTTAACAGTGAGGCGTGGTACATTCCACTGGCATAATTTTGATGTACAGCTCTGCTGATCCGTGTCCTTTGGCACATCTCCTACAGTCTTTGCATTACTAAGTGCAAAATGAAGGCTCCCAATGTGACTGCATGCTTGAGCAAGTCTGAAAATTACAGTGAACATCTATATGAAGAATGGGAATTATATAATATTTAATCTGTTTTTGTTTCTTTTTTTTTTTTAAATGAAAATCCAGCACTAGAATGGATTCAAACTAAAAAGAAAGTTCTGGTTTGTTGTAATGAAGTTTGAAAGGTTCACAAGCAACTGCATACAACATGGGCGGGGGGGGGGGGGGCTGCGTGGCTCAGTGGTTAGGGCATCGGACTGGTAATCCGGGAATCCGAGAGGTGTCGAGGGTTGCGGGTTCGAGTCAACCCCGCGCCGCTGGTCACCTGAGTATGTCCTTGGACAAGACATGTCAGAGCCCCAGCCTAGTACTGGTAATACCCAGGAAGCACACGAGTAAGTGAACTTCGTCGTGATATAACTGAAAGATTGTTCAAAACGGCGTAAAACCCAATTCAAATCAAATCAAAGCATACAACATGGAAAATTAGGTAAATGTAAAACATGACTTACAGTTTATATATACTGGAAAGTATCTGGTAAATAGCAACTACATATTTTATCTGCATATGGTTGTAGATGGTCAGATGATGCAAACAAGTTTTGTTCATTGAAAATATATGTGACCCGACACATGAATAGTGACCTTGGAGTAGTGAAAAGTTTTGACCCTGTTCGGACTGTGCGGACTTCACAGGCTGACCAGAGTCGAAACTTTTTGCTTTTTGGAGATTTTCTGGGAGTTGGATAATCATTCTACCTTACTTTACATTATTTTTAGAATATTTGCCCTGGTTGATCTGACTTGATCCAATCTCTTTTTCAAAATTTTGATTTACAGATTTCCCAGATGGCCCCTTTTCGTGTGACGGGTCACATATGTATTGCGTATGGAGAAACATCTGGGTCCAGACATGAATGGTCCACCAAAAATTTTTACACTGGTCCAAAAAGTATTGAAGGTAAATGACTTACCCAATAGGACACTGACAAAACCATACTGTATGACTGAATCACCACTGTTACATATGGATACACAAACATAGACTTGGTATCTCGCTTTTTTCATGGATGCCTGGCAGGTTGCTCTTACATACACAATAGATGAATCGATCTGAAAGAAATAATATTGGATATAATATAATCACTGAACATTGTGAAATGTTAAATCCAGTGTTGTATATAATGTATAGCTAGTTTTACTTTTTTTTTCGGTAGTCCTGAGAAGGGTCTAGCCCTGCCTGACTCATAACTTTTATTTTTAATCTCCTTTTTCATACCACGGGGTGACAAATACTTTCGGGACTGCACATCCATTAGTAAATTCAACAGTCATCTACTAATTTTATCGACTAATCGCATAGTACTAATAAGATGGTTGCTCTACAAGTGGTTGTGGACCAAGGCTGAGGGTAAATCCGACGCCCCCCCCTCCGAGAAACCCGAAACAAGGCCCCGCATTCAGACCTGGAGGGATGCCTAGGTCGGCATCCTGGGGGAGGACATCATAAAGGATCCATGTTGTTCTTTGTATAAACTTTCTGTGAGAGTACCTTATCAGTTGTGTTACTGACACATAGTCAGATATCTGTTCAATCTGTGTGTGTGTGTGTGTGTGTGTGTCTGTGTGTGTGTGTGTAAAAATGGCCATGGAGAGCCATTTTTTTTCAACTCTATATTGCCTTATTTTCGTTCCCCCAGGTCTCCCTAAGGGGGACTGCCCCCCCTTAACCCCTGTCTGGGGAGGACCCCCAAACCCCTTCAAATGTACATACTGTGATTTAGGCTTCAGCTACGCCACTGACATAAATGCACACAAATTATTAAGATCAATGAGAAACTGTTATACTCATTTGAAGGGTAGACCTGGTTACCCTGACGTTTTATTTTATTTCATTTTTAACCATAACAGGTTAATTAGAATTTGATTTGCATGCTGTCTACTCAGCTACTGCAAAGTTTTCTCTCTCTTTTATTTTTAAATTTCAGACAAACGAAAATAACAAAATGTCCAAGTCATACCTTTGCACAGCTAATGTCCTGAACATCGCCGGCTTCGAAGTGCTTAACGGCTCTGTCTAGCCCTTTAAAGTTGTTGACGCGACCACCAGACACTGTCGGACGCAATATCATGAAATTATAAATGTCATTAAAAGTGATTTTCGGTACATGACAAGTCTCAGAATAGGTTACTTTGTTTAACGGTGGTAGGCTTTGGTCACTCTGAGGTATGATTGCCTGCAGCTCGGACTCTTGATATACAACAGGAGTGAGAACAGATTCTGGAGTCTGCGACGTTAAAATCTCACTTATTAGGTCATCTTTCTTCTTCTTCTTGACTTCTATACCGTGTTCTCTAGCTAAAATTACAACGGATTGTTTATTCAATTTTTTTAAACCTTCCCGCTTTGACATTTCCGAGAGTAACCAATGTAAACAACAATGCGGAATATATCGGTTGCCGTCCGGAAGTCTTTGTGCGCATGTGCGAGAATTAGCGTGAAAAGGTCTATACTATGCTTAAACTCACCTCTTGATTAGTATCGACTTTGAAGAAGATAAATCTCTAAGTCGAATTTTCTGCTAGATCAAAAGTGAAACTCGAGAAACTCTAGGCAAATGAAGTATCTCGGTAAATCCACAGGTATAAGACGCGGTGATATGTCCCACTTTCGGTTATTTTTCTCCCTCCCTCAAAGCCCCCCCCTCCCCCCCCAAAAAAAAATCAAAAACAAAAAGTTAACAATATATAGCTCCGAAATATCTGTGAAAACCATTTCAACCAATATGTGACTTATGCTTCATTTTAGATTTTTTTTCCTCATACATTAGTATATTAATCAATATGTTACTTATGTTTCATTTTATATTTTCCTTATACGTTCATATGTGTCTTAATGAAAAGTATTAATTTTCATCGGTTTTCTTCTGCGTTGACAAGGTACCACTTGCAATTTTCCTATCGCAGCTCATCAAATATTGCTTCGAGGCCAAATAATACGGTCTAGAAATCTTCCGTAAGTTGTGGTAACATAATGTCAATTTCGTTTTTTTTTTTTTTTTTTTTTTATCGATTCTCTCGTGTTTGTATACAGCAGAGAGTTAAGTAATGCGAAACATCAGGTCGGACATGATCTGATAGACGTGTACATGTTTAGTTTTCACTATCGAACTACAAATACAAGTACACATTATTTAATTAACATCGGTTTCAAAAACAAAATAACATTGGCGATGTATCGCTATTTTCCGACATGTAAGTACATACAAACAAAGGAAAAAACATTACATACAAGACATTTGCACTAATATAAGGGACAAAGGTTAAGATGCACTATGAAGTAAAAAATGTAAATGATGCTAAAAACTTTGAAAGACTCATTTATCATATATTATACTTAGACTGGCAATGTTTCTGTGTAGAAACCAGTACAGTTTTAAGAGCGGTGGTAACCCAGGGCAAAATACTGCTTTGGAATACAAATCAGAGTCCGAGAAAATTTGAAAGGAATATTCACATAAGACTATAGGTGTTGTGAGTAAGCCTAATGAACACATAAGCGTATTTAGAGCAAATGAAACATTTAGACACTTCAACAAGGATCAAGGCAAGTTAAAAAAAAGAAGGCACTGTTTACCATTTACTAGAAGCATTAGCAAAAAATAAAGGCATAGCTAAACAAACAAACCTGCTAGAGCAACAAAGACATCTGCAACTCTCCTCGTCCCAAGATTCGATCATGCTCTGGAACTGACTCAGTTATGTAACTTTACGAAAGAGCTATGGTATTCAGTTCCAGAGTCTCGGAGCAGCAGCAGAGTTGAGACCACAACTTGTAGCTCTTACCAGTGCGATCTCAGATGTCTTTATATACCTAATAAGAATGTTCTTTTTTTTAGCAAGCCATGTAAGTGAAAAGGAGTTTGTTTATTTGTAATCTTAAATGTTTCCAAAAGCCATATTTCTTAGTCTTCTTACTTTAAGAGTTGGCAACATAGATTTTAATAAGAGGCTCTCATAGTCTGAAGTATAGTCATCGAAAATAAATCTTACCGCTCTTTCTTTAATATTTTCGATTTTTTATTGGTTTCACCTAAGAATCCATGTTAAAGGACGACATTATAAAAGAATAATATATATTTAGCTTGTCTAGGTTACAGAGGTCTTTTCGAATACGTTTGAATGCATTGTGTGGAGGCTATTTTACAAACAGTGTAGACATGGGCTTGAAAATTCAGTTTAAAAATTTATTGTTACTCCTAAAAGTTTTGCCTCATTTTCACATTTTATATTTACATGTGATAATTGAAAAGAAAATTTCTCAGGATTTGCTTGCATTTGGTTATCAGAAAAACATTTTATGAGGATGAGGCTTTCATTTTCTAGTACAGATTTTACTTCAGTTTGGTAATTACTTTCAAAGGATATAGCATTATCGTCAGCATAGTTTTAAAGGTTACTTCCACAGATGAAATAAAATATATCGTTTTTAAGAATATTGAGAAGTACTGAACCCAATATAGACCCATGAGGAACTTCTTTGTAAATAAGTTCAAAATCACTTTTATATCACCCAGTCTTACGCATTGTTTTCTATCTGAGAGATATGTTGTTATTATCCTTAACGAGTTTCCTGCAAGCACATTGTGTTTTAACTTAAGTAATAACAATTCATGAGCTTTAGACAAATCTATGAAAACTTCTACCATGTAAAAATTGTTATCAAGCGCATGTTTCAAGTCTTCAATTAAACGGAGTAAGGTGCTTTAGAAGCCATATCCTAATCTTAAAGCTGATAAAAAGGGTTGAAATCTATGGCAAAGAAATGTGTCAGTTGGGAATTAATTCTCTTTCAAAAACTTTGGATATTACCGGTAGGATACCTACATGGCGGTAATTTGATTTATCTAAAGTGCTGTTTTTCTTATGGAGGGATGTGACCTGAGCAATTTTAAGACTATTTAGAATAAATGCAGTTTCAAAAGATTTATTTTTCATAGTTGCTAGATAACAGATGATTGTATTCTTTAGAAGTTTAACTAATTTAGGAGAAATTCCATCCACACCGGTTGCCTTTTTGGATCAAGTTCATCGATTTGTTTGCTGATAAAACAAGGGTCTTTTGGACGATACATGAAATCAGAATAATCAGTTTTATGTCTTATTATGGCTTATACATTCGGTTGGTTTTCCAACGATTTAAATGAGTTGTCTCCAATATATTTGGCTACATTTACGAAAATATTGTTGAAGATATTGCAATTTCTCGTTGATCAGTTTTATTGATTCATTTTCTAGCAAAATTGTATTTTTACTGGTTTTGTTTCCTTTGTATGTTAAAAAGGATTTCACTGTTAAGTAAAAAGTATCGGATTTACATCAACCGGTACAGCAATCTATAAAATATTTGTTCATTGACCTTCTTCTGAGACTGGTAATTAAGTTTCTTTGTAATCGATTTTTCCCAGATTTTGGCACTTTCATTATTGTCGTAACTATTTAACGTCATTCTTTTTGTGTACAGTTCGCGTTTCAAGGCTTTATTCATAAAAGAAACAGGTTTTTGTACTAAATTTTTTTTTTGTTTTGTTTTTTTTTTTGTTTTGTTTTGTTTTGTTTTGTTTTTTTTTTTTTTTTAGCGGTGCATGTTTATTTATTGTTTCTAGCAGGATATAACTAGAATCATTGTAAGTTTTATCAACATCGTTTTCGGTCATATAGACTCTTTGTAAATTTATATATAATTCTTCATTAAAACTTCAGAGTCCATTTTTTTTAAAGCTCCTGTATGTGATATACCTGTACTTATTTTCGGTTTTATTGTGTCTTGTTTGCCCTGAAAAGCTGTAAGATTATGACAATCAGTTAGATTATAGTCAAAATTGCATGCATTTCCTAAGAGACTACTATTGTTGGTTAATTACGTCGAATAAAGATAAGGTGCTGTTATGGATAAAGCATGTTGTTTCTGATAAAATATTATAAAGACCACTGATATCACAACTGTATTTAATTAAGTGTTTGGCATTTTTTAGTAGATAGAATATCAAAATTTAAATCTCCAATTACTATAATATTTCCTGAGATTTTGTCTATTGTTTTATCAAAGTATGTCTGAAAAATAGTATTTGCAGGAGATGGAGGCTTGTAAGATGCCAAAATTAACAATTTTGATTTTCCTAAATTTACCTGTAAAGTAACTAATTTCAATTTCTTTGAACTCTAAATCCTGTTTCCGTTCTCCAGCTATCTGATCTAAGGTATGCAATTATTCCACCCCATATCTGGATCCGTCTGCTCTCCACATGTGGTTATTATTAACTGAACACTGAGAATCGGCGAAACAGTTATCTTTTCTTGTTTCTACAACAAAAAGAAGATCAAGGGTATTTGTTGACAAGAGGTCCATGATGGTCCTATATCGCTCATCTGAGTACTAAGCAGTACAGGTTAACAATGAAGATATATACCAAATACTGAAGTTCAAGACCAAATGATTATGAAAGAGAGACAACTCACAACTTTAACAGAGATCTAGGCCTTTGGTTACCCAGAAAATTTTCTTATAATTGCACGAAAGATACCTAAGTACAAACGTCTAAGCCCCGCGGCTGGACCTGTAATGATCCAAGGGGCATCTTGTGTGCAAAATTTCTTGAGGTCCACAAGGTGATGCTTCATGCAAAGTATCATAGCTCTAGGCATTTTGGGTTTAAACATAAAGATTTTTCAGTTTGCATTATATATACATGTAGATGCTACAGAGTAAACCAAGTCAAATACAGCAACTCTAATTGAAGGGCAAATAACTCATGTTGTTTGGGTCTAATAAGACCCATAATCAAAACCCATCCAAGATCTTATGGTCATATAAATTTTTACCAAGTTTGGTACTGATTGGTATATATTTGTAGATGCTAGAGTGTAAACAAAGTCAAATATGGAAATTTTGTCCAATTCAAGGGCAAATAACTCTGGATGTTCTGGTTCAATTTGACCCATATCTGAACTCTTCCGAGACCTTATGGGAATATATATTTTGACCAAGTTTGGTACTGATTGGTCAATATTTGCAAATGCTAAAGTGTAAACAAAGTCAAATATGGCAAATTTTCTAATTCAAGGACAGACAACTCAGACAGTTCTGGTCCGATTAGATCAATAATTGAACTAATCTGAGATCTTATGATCACACACACTTTGACAATGTTTGGTGCTGATTGAGTAATATTTGTAGATGCTAGAGTGTAAACAAAGTCAGATTCAGTAATTTTTGCAAATTCAAGGGCAAATAACTCCTGATGTTCTGATTTGATTTGATCCAAAATCGAACTCATCCGAGACCTTATAGGCATATACATTGTGGCCAAGTTTGGTACTGATTGGTCAATATTTGTAGATGCTAGAGTGTAAACAAGAAGATTTTTAAAGATTTCCCTCTTTATCTCTATGTGAAATCCGAGAACCCACAACATAGGGCCAATTTCAACAACAGCGCCATAATTTGAAGTATTTTGGTAGAGGGCTATTAGATGATGCTACATGCCAAATATGAAAGCTCTAGCCCTTACGGTTTGGGACGAGAAGATTTTTAAAGTTTTTTCTCTCGGTTGCCATGGCAACCAGAGTTCTTCATGGAATTCAAATCTTTGAAGTATTCTGAAAGTGCATCACCCAAGGATCATTTCTGTGAAGTTTCATTGAAATCTGTTGGGCAGTTTCAGAGGAGAAGATTTTTTAAGTAATTGTTCACGGACGGACGGACACACGGACGGACGGACGGACGCCGGACAACGATCGATCACAATAGCTCACCCTGAGCACTATGTGCTCAGGTGAGCTAATAAAAAGCCCTGTGCACAATAAAATTTGCTTCTTAGACTGTTAATGTCAAGATACCCACAGGCAAAAGGTCATGGGTTCTGTTGTTTTAAAGCTGTGAGAGGCTCAAAATTATCAAATTTCTATTGCTACATGATTAGTTAAAAGATTGGTCAATTGAAAAGGAAGATTGCTTTTAAAAAGCTGTTTGAAAAATGAAAATCATTGCTTTGTTCACAGTTCAATATATTGCTTTGCAGATACATTTGCACATGATCCATATTCTGTGAAGAGTATCGACCCAAGTCAGCCTGCGCGGACTGCTCAGGCTGACCTAGGCCGAAACTTTTCGCTATTGGTCAATTTTCTGTATGTCCAAGGGCCACTCTAGTACCCCATGATTAAGTCGGTTGTTAAAAAAAGTGGCTATTATGAATCTATGATCATGTGATGGCTTGATAGGTATAATGCATCACGGAGATGCATTAAGCCTCCTTTTGCCACAGCATGGCTCGTATACTTTTGCACATATTATATGCCACCAGTGATACCAACTTCCACGGTAGGCCTATATTCAACGATTTTTTTTTGAAGCTGGTTTGTAGCATCCGCCGCATGGGTTTCGTACTGGCCCAGGGTTTAGAGCAATGTCATCAGAAATGAGGATTAGATACAGTTTGACAAAGTGTATAGGCTGAACGGTTATCGATTTGACTGTCCTCGAATGAGTTAACTCTTTACCACACAATCCCGAGTTTTAATGACCCTGAGAAAGAAGCCTTTTGAAAACAATGTGGGAAAAGGAGAAAATGCTGGTAACCAGCATTTTCTCCTTTTCCCACAATGTTTTCTACCCTTCCCAAAACAAGTTTTAATTTTTCATTCGAATTTATTTTGTCGTCTGCAAACGCTTTCAATTTGGACCAGACTAAAATTTTGTCGTGTGGTAAAGAGTTTAAATGGTAAAATAATTGATAGAAAGAGCTCACACTGTTGTTTATGTGAAGTTTGGAATTTGCGTTCGACGAATGATGGATTAGTCCAGTTTTTTTTCTCTGCTAGTTAGAATCTTGTATGAGAGTCTTGCTCGTTTGTATGAGAGTCTCAGGGCTGTGATAGGGCACACTATCGTTTAAATCATTGTCGTGATGGGCAGAAAGTACCGGAAATTGAGTTGAAAACAGAGTTCTAGATATACTTTCGTGTTTTCATTCTGAAAACGTCTTGGTTAGTAGAACGCTTGTCTATCTGGAATAAAGGACGCTTTCTGATCTTTCTGATCAGAGTTATGAAGATTGTTTTTTATTAAAATTCAAGCTTCTAGATGATTTTGACTCAGTTCTGTAATTTCATTTTCTCTCTTGTATATGCGACTTGTTTTGAGCCGGAATGAATGGTCGTTAGTACCTTAGTGAATTTATCTACTAGTTTGTGTAAGTACCGGTTTTCGGTTTGTATCGTCTATCACTCTTTTGGTTTTTGACTTTCTTTTTGTCTGGTGGCTGCGCATGTCACCGGAAGTAACAAAGAAGTACCTCAAAATTAGCTAAAAACAACTAATACATTTAACTAACCCGTAAAGATTTTATCCTGCTGAAACGGTTACGGTCTAAAATTACGAAAAAGCAATGCGTCAACTATTTGTGTCGCAGGCCATTTTGTTTTTGACCCGGAAATGATAGCTGCTGGCAATTGTATTGCAGGGGCGCTATTCTGAAATGTCGGGAACCAGCACTCGACAGCCACACCGCGATCGACCAATCAGCAAAGGCTGATCATGTAAATGTTTGTCAGATCGTGTCCGATCTGATGCTTCGCTTTATTTAACTGTCTACTACATATACAAGCGCGAGAGAAAGATCAATGGCATTTGTTACCAGAACCCTACGGAAGATGTCTAGGCCGTATTGTTTTGCCCCGAAGCAGTGTTTGATGAGCTGCGATAGAAAAATTGCAAGTGATACCTTGTCGACGTAGAAATTGCTGTTGAGCACCATTACCTTTCTTTATGATACACAACAGTGTGTAAGGTAAAATCAAAGTACTGAAAGTACTGACAAACTAGCGAATTTGATTGTTTGATTGATTGATTGATTGATTGTATGGTGTTTATTAACCCTGTTTTCAACATTATTTCAGTTATGTAGTGGTGGCCAGTGCACATATCCATGCTTTCTTGGAGTTTCTTTTACCAGTACTCCGCACAATATTCTTTCCAAGCCACTGGCTCCTTTCCCACATAACCATCGTCGAAACGTGAGCGAGAAGTGAATCCTGTCGCAATGACTATCATCAATCCTCGGAAAGAAATTTGTTGAGGATCAAACCAGCGACCTCCTGTTCTCAAGTCCTGTATGCTACCGACTGAACTGCTGGGGCTATATTCATGCAACCTTTCATTCATTTTTCTACAAACATGACGCTCATTCAATGCCGGATTACAAATGGAGCAGCATTAATCGGTCGACACTGAATAATTACAATGGTTTGAAATCACAAATCAGATGATAGATGTTTGAACTATGTATTGGACAAAATACCCTACACCGTTA
Source organism: Tridacna gigas (assembly GCA_945859785.2). Taxonomy (NCBI): domain Eukaryota; kingdom Metazoa; phylum Mollusca; class Bivalvia; order Cardiida; family Cardiidae; genus Tridacna; species Tridacna gigas. The sequence continues at coordinate 6,352,284 of OX244031.2, read as the reverse complement.
CAAATGAGCTACGTAGGATCCCACTTTTTTAAACTGTCTTTTACAAATTAGTAGTTTAACGATTGGTTAAAATATAAGTTATGTTTGCCATACCACAGCAATAGAACGTAAAAGATATGTGACAATTCTGATCAGCAATACCCATTATCAAGTTTTAGATATCACTCATCATGAACAGCAGTACCTACCAACCCTTTAAAAGAGTGAAAAAATACATATATTCTTTTCTGTAACTTTGGCAACTTTGGTAACTGTATTGTAACATATAAAAGCCGTATAACATATGTCTGCATTATAACTTTGGAATTGTTTACTTTTGGCTGCTTGTAGGCCTTTCATTTTTCCATTTTGAACAAGACATCGTATTCATCTTGACAAACTGTCCTACTTATTTTTTAGCGGTCCAAATCGCCCAGTCCAAATGTCTGCTGGTAAATTTCTCCTACATTATACTTTCACAGAATGTAGATACCCAATAGCTCCCTAACTGTCAACTCTTTACCAAATGATAAAATTTTAGACTTGCCCAAATCAAAAGCTTCTGCACATGACGATTAAATGTATACCAAATGATGATCTGAATCGTTGAAAGGGTAAAAAAACATGGGAAAAGGAGAAAATGGTAACCTGCGTTTTCCCCTTTTCTCACAATGTTTTCAACTTCTTTCTCATGGGCATTAACAAAGGATAGTTTGGTTAAGAGTTAAAACACTCAGTTAATCGACTAGCCTTTTACAGTCAGGAAAACAATATCAAACATTAGGCTTCAATTTCATGGTCGGTTTTTTTTTTTTTTTTTCCCCATATACCCATATACATCCCAAATAAACAGACAATTAGATCTAAGATATGAACGTCTATGATATTAAACTGCATTGCGTTCAAAGGACAGTCTGATCTTTATCTTTTATTGTCTTCAAAAGCGACTTTACTTGTCCATAGCCAACACAGGTAATTGTATTTGAGTCATTCTAATCAGTAAGAGCATAACTACGGTAGCCTTGATCTCTTTATCTGAAATGTGGAAAGGATGAGAATCGACCAATGTGGAATAGCTGATGAGACAAACATGTTGCTGACATTTGCACGTTTAGAGCGCTAAATTGTTAAAATAGACGTGTTAAGCTTAGAAAAGCAGCCTAAATCTTGCAGGACCATTGCTGTCTTGAGTAGAATAACTCGGAAAACTGGCATGACATCCAAGATCTGACTGCATGTTCTGAGCAGTCTGGTCTGAATCTGCACTCTCTGCAAAGACTTTTTCCCTGGTCCGTTGATTCAGATATGGAGAATATAACAGTAAGTGAGCTTATTTGTGTGACCGTTTCAGGTTTTTTTTATCCTCGATGAAAATGTTCTATTTGACAACATTTCGAAAGTCTTTTAAATGGGTGAAAAACGCTATGGAAAAAAGAGAACATGCTGAATACATACAGTTTTTCCAACTATATGTTCAAAGCCACACAGGATTGTTTGGTCAAGGGTTTACAGACTGATTCCAGTCTGTAGAAACTCACCAAGAAGAAACATGTAAGTGAATGTAAAATGGTAGTGCCATGGATGGAAGGAGAGGAAAAGGGACTGTGAAAACAATTCAACCCTTATCCCGCTAAAACATTGAAATGAAATTTCAAACCGGTGGTAAAACCCGAATAATTCTATGTCAAACTTATTCTTTTTTGGAAAAAGAAATATCTCCTTATCGGACAGTATACATCCAAGTTCAGACTGCACGTTCTGTGCAGTCTGATCTTGTTCTATACTATCCGCAAAATAGGTCAGTGAGTCGCACTCAGCAGCCTAGGGGTTAATACATCATACGCTGAAAGATGCGTAATCAGTCAGTATTGCGAATGGACAGTCTGGGTACTAAGGTTGCAAGCGATGAATCGCCAGTCCATTCTGAAAATGTTTACGTAATGGCCTCTATGCGAGGGCCATAACCTTTACACAACTTTATACCCTTTGTCCCCACAGCTTCACACGCTTCGCCTCGCTAACATTAAACGACCAGCCGGTTACTATTTTAAACTTACGGCTGTTACGAGTTGCATTTACATCGGTTTTCTCTTAGGCAGAGCAAGCTAAATTTTCAAATTCTTTTCAAGCAATGTTTCCTGTTGCGATTTTATTCCTCTCAAGACCAAAATGACCCATTATCTTTCAACACCTGCTACATATAAGGAGAGCACTCGTCACAACTCGGCCGATCCCGTAACTACGTATTAACTATCAACGGATCACTCGAAATTTGCCGAATGACATGGACAGCAGACGACTACAAGATGTGTTCACATCACCCAATACACTTGATTCGCACTCGTTTCATTCATAAAGTTGCTGCTAATTACTGACCCTATCTCTTATAATCGTGATGAAAGTAAACTGCTCCAGTTTTTGCTGGCCAGAAATTTTGATAATACTGTAATTATGATATACTTCAATACTAAACAAATTGTAACCGCCGTTTATTACATAATTGAAAAGTTATTGATGGGATTACTTGACATTACTTAACGCCTGTTTACCGCTAATTACTATTCCTGCGGTTATCTGGGTCAAAAGTGCGGTTATCTGGGTCAAAAGTAGTTTTTGTAATAAGGTCATCACAGCAGGTATAATCGTTAAAACGCTGTAAGTAAAAGCTGTTCCGAGTTGCAGTTACACCAGTTTGCCCTGAGTAGACGGGTTTCCGAAGTTTTCCATCTCTCTGATCGGTCTACCGCCCGATTAAAAATTAAGATGCAGGTTTCACACAAGTACAAAAACTAAAACAAGACTGGGTTTCACACGAGTTCGTTAATTAACAAAATTACACTTGGCCACATATTCCCGCCCTTTTAAAATGACGTCCCGTCATTATATGTCCCTCACTAACGTGATGTCAGGTAAGTCCTCGTCAGGAACAGTTGCTGTCTCTGAAAAACTGTCAATGTAACTAACACAAATACTGCATCTATTTACATCTAATATCTACTCTTCAACTACTACAAACTTGCATAATTCTACTACAAGTACTCCATTACTCCCCCCTGTGAAAAATGCGGCCACCCAAGATAAACTTGCAGAAACAACGAATTCAAAGAAAATAGTTAAACAAGAGGGCCATGATGGCCCTGGATCGCTCACCTGAGTCAGTAGGCCAAAACTTCTGACCAAATTTCACAAGTATCTGACTGAAAATGTGGCCTCTATAGCGAACACAAGGTTTTTCGAAGATTTGACATAATGATCTAGTTTTTGACCCAACATGACCCAATTTTGAACTCGTGTGATATTTTCTCATGCCAAACATTCTGACCAAGTTTCATAAGTATTTGACTGAAAATATAGGTTCTAGAGCGTACACAAGGTTTTTCGAAGATCTGACCTAGTGACCTAGTTTTTGACCCCACATGACCCAATTTCGAAGTCTTCCGAGATTTTATCAAGACAAACATTCTGACCAAATTTGACAAGTATCTGACTGAAAATGAGGCCTCTAGAGCACACACAAGGTTTTTCGAAGATTTGACCTAGTGATCTAGTTTTTGACCCCACAAGACCCAATTTCGAGCTCGTCCCAGATTTTATCAAGACAAACATTCGGACCAAGTTTCATGAGGATCGAACTGAAAATGTGGCCTCTAGAGCGTACACAAGGTTTTTCGAAGATTTGACCTTGTGACCTAGTTCTTGACCCCACATGACCCAATTTCAAACTAGTCTCAGATCTTATCAAGACACACATTCTGACCAAATTTCACAAGTATCTGACTGAAAATGTGGCTTCTAGAGCGTACACAAGGTTTATCGAAGATACGACCTAGTGACCTAGTTTTTGACCCCACATGACCCAATTTCTAACTCGTCCGAGATTTTATCAAGACAAACATTCTGACAGAATTTCACAAGTATCTGACTGAAAATGTGGCCTCTAGAGGGTACACAAGGTTTTTCGAAGATTTGACCTAGTGACCTAGTTTTTGACCCCACATGACCCAATTTCTAACTCGTCCGAGATCTTATCAAGACAAACATTCTGACCAAATTTCACAAGTATCTGACTGAAAATGTGGCCTCTAGAGCGTACACAAGGTTTTTCGAAGATATGACCTAATGACCTAGTTTTTGACCCCACATGACCCAATTTCAAACTCGTCCGAGATTTTATCAAGGCAAACATTCTGACCAAGTTTCATGAGTATCTGACTGAAAATATGGCCTCTAGAGCGTACACAAGGTTTTTCGAAGATTTGATCTAGTGACCTAGTTTTTGACTCCACATGACCCAATTTCAATCTCGTCCCAGATTTTATCAAGACAAATTTTCTGAATAAATTTCACAAGTATCTGACTGAAAATGCGGCCTCTAGAGCGTACACAACGTTTTTCGAAGATTTGACCTAGTGACCTAGTTTTTGACCCTACATGACCCAATTTCAAACTCGTCTGAGATTTTATCAAGACAAAATTCTGACAAAGTTTCATGAGGTTTGGACTGGAAATGTGGCCTCTAGAGCGTACACAAGGTTTTTCTAAGATTTGACCTAGTGACCTAGTTTTTGACCCCACATGACCCAATTTCGAACTCGTCCGAGTTTTTTTCAAGACAAACATTCTGACCAAATTTCATGAGGATCGGACTGAAAATCTGGCGTCTAGAGCGTACACAAGGTAAAAAGTTGACGACGGACGACGCACGACGGACGACGGACACGGCACGATCACAAAAGCTCACCATGAGCACTTTGTGCTCAGGTGAACTAAAAATAGTTTGACTTTTATTTAAAAACATGTTTCGATTTAGAATGGCTTTAACAAGTTTATGGGCTGTTTCACTTACTATATCACAAAGAACTCCTAAGATGACAATAACAGCTAGTGCATGCAGTGTTTTATCAGGCTTTCGTACTTCGTCTCTACATGGGATTTCTTCAACGAACTCATTCCCTGTTCCTTCCATGTCTTGTCTTGTACTTTCTTCTCCTTCAGAATCGTTTTCTTCCAAACGGTATTCCGACCTGATTTCTTCTGGGTTGTTTTCCTGTAATGACAAATGAAAATCACGTGAATGAGAATTAACAATTCTTTGGGAACTTTCATATACTTTCTCTCTACTTACCTTTTCTGCATCATCATTATATTCTAATGACTCTTTACTCCTACTCTCCATCGGTTCACTTACGCCGTGCCGGGTTGGTAGGTATGTTTCTGACTGACTCGACATGGTCTCAGCACTATAGGCGTCCCCATCTTGATATGTCCTTTGAACATAATCATGTGTCTCGCTGTCTGAATCACTTCTCTCTTCAACAACAGTGACGTGACTCCTATTGGAAGTCTTTTTCTTCTTTGGATGCATCGATATCCTTCTCATTCTCATCCTCTTTTTCATCAAGCATTTCTCTGTATTCCACCAAAAGTAAATGGTTTCGATGAATGATTCTCCCTCTATCGGTTTCATCTGACTTGATTCTAAATACAGGAATATCTGGTCGTGGCTGCTCAAGAATTATATTCGTGTCTGGTTCATATCTTTCTTCAATCTTGTTTTCCCCTCAAATGAAAGTCGTCTAACTAAAACCCCGTCTCCTACTGGGATTCTGACTGCTTTCGCTTTTCTGTTATAGTATCTTTCCTGTTTCTCTTTTGACTTTTACCTGTGTTTTAGGACTATCTGGTGGGTTTTCTCTAATCTCTCTTTAAAGTCTTCGATGAATTCCTTTGTACCTTTATTGGTTTCTTTTGTAACTTTTTTGAAGGTACTGACCATCGGTAGTTTGGGTTGACGTCCAAACATCAGTTCATACGGAGAATATCTAGTTGTCTCATGTGGTGTGCTATTGTAGAAATACACACGTGAGTTGAGATTTTTCTTCCAGTCTTCCTTTTGATCTTCTTTAAGGGTCCAAAGCATGTCAAGTACAGTGCGATTAAACCGCTCTGGGCCAGTATTTCCTTGTGGATGATGCGGTGTGGTATGACTCTTTTTCATTTCCATTATTTTGCAAAGCTCAGTGATGATTTGGCTCTCGAAGTTTGCTCCCTGGTCTGAGTGAAGTCGTGTTGGAATTGCAAAGTGAACTATGTAGTCATTGTAGATAGCTTCTGCCGTGGTCTTAGCTGTTTGATTACTTATAGCGACTGCTTTTGCAAACTTCGTATAGTGGTCTGTTATTATCAATATATTTCCTATGTTTCCTTTCGATGGTTCCAGTGTAAGGTAATCTATGCAAACCAAATCCAATGGGTAAGCGCTGTGCACACTGACCAATGGTGCTTTGTCTACTGTGGATTTTCTTCTGATGCATCTGTCACACTTTCCTATCCATTGTGAAACATCTTTTCCTACACCTGGCCAATAGTACCGTTCCCTTATCTGTCGAATGGTTCTTTCCTGTCCTGGATGCCCACAGTCGACATGAAGGCCCTTCAATATTTCTTCTCTGTAGCACTTCGGAATGACCAACTGTTCTATCTCTTTGTCATCTTCTTTAAGCATTCTGAACAATACTTCTCTCTTTAGTTTGAAATTTCGGTATTGTTATTTCATTGTCAAATTCTCTCTTGTTGTCAACTTGTTGGTATTTTCTTGTCAATGACTGCAATTCTCCTGTCAAGCCCCGTAGCTCAGTCGGTAGTGTACAGGACTTGAAAACGGGAGGTGGCTGGTTCGATCTCCGACTTGGCCGATTTCTTTCCAAGGATTGATGATAGTCATTGCGACAGGATTCATTCCTCTCTCACCGCTGATCATTGTTTCGACCATGGTTATGTGGGAAAGCAGCCAGTGGCTTGGAAAGAATATTGTGCGGAGCACTGGTAAAAGAAACTCAAGGAAAGCATGGATAGGTGCACTGGCCGCCGCGATATAACTGAAATAATGTTGAAAACGGCGTTAAACACCATACTGCAGTTCTCCATTTATCTATTAGCTCATCATTACGTTGTGCCTTTCTAATTTCTCTTCAATCTCTCTGTGCAAATGTTTGGCCTGGTTCTTCCATGACTTCCAACACACTGATGTTTTCCATCGGTAAGATTTCGACATATGCTGGTACTGTTGCATTACAGAGGGCTTTAACTGTTTTGTCTTCAAGATTTATCCTTTCTAATCAGTCTTCGTCTATCATCTTTTCATATGGGTAGCGGCTCATTCCATCTGCATCAGCATTCTTCAAGCCGGCTCGATAATAAATGTCAAAGGAGAAAAGACCAAGAGCAGAAACCCATCTCTGACCAGTTGCATCTAACTTGGCACTTGATAAAACATATGTCAAAGGGTTGTTGTCGGTCAGTACTGTGAAATGGTTAGCTGTGAGATATTCGTTGAATTTTTCCGTCACTGCCCATTTCAACGCCAAGAACTCAAGCTTAAAGGCACTGTATCTCTGTTCGGCTCTGTTCAAAGAACGACGTGCATATGCAATAACACGTTTCTTTCCCTCCTGTGTTTGGTAAAGTCCTGCACCAACGGTTTTCGAAGACGCATCTGTGTGTAACTCAAAAGGTAATGTAAAGTCTGGGTCGGCAAGAACTGGCAGTAATTCTTTGATGTGATCAAAAACAAATTGTTCATTTTCTGTCCATTTCCAGTCTTTAACGAGTTTCTTTTTACCTTTCTTCGCGGATGTGGGTGGCAGTAGTTCTGATAGAGGTCTTATAACTTTACTAAAATCCTGAATAAATCTCCTGTAATAGCCAGCGAAGGCAAGAAGCGATCTTAATTCGTCAGGATTGCTTGGTTCTGGCCAATTCTTGACCTCAATCTTGGCAGGATCAGTCTCAACTCCATTGCTTGATACAACATGTCCGAGGAAATTAGACTTTGGTTTAAAGAAACAACATTTCTCAGGGGCTAACTTCAAATTAACTTCTTGCAGGGTGGTAAGAATCAAATCAAGGTGTTCTAGATGTTGCTCAAAAGTCGCACTGAAAACTATAAGATCATCGAGATATATCAAACATATCTTCATGTGTAGGTCACCTAAAATTTCTTGCATTATTCTCTGGTATGTTGCTGGACTGTTTGTAAATCCAAAAGGTATTTTATTCTATTCGTAAAATCCGACTGATGCAATGGTAAATGCTGTCCGTTCTTTGTGGCTTTCTTCTGCCTCTATCTGATGGTAACCTGATTTCATGTCGATGGTAGTGAAATATTTAGCACCATGCAAGCAGTCGAAGATTTCTTCCATTCTGGGAAGTGCAAAGGAATCTTTACCAGTGATGTTATTCGGTTGTCTATAGTCGACGTATAGACGTAATTTTCCATTCTTCTTCCGGACTAGAACCACATTAGAGCTGTATGGAGACTTTGAAGGTCTAATCACTCCGGCGGCTAGTAATTGTTCAATGTGTTGGCGGAGTTCCTCTACCATTGATGGAGGAATGCGGCTATGCCTTTGCTTAAAAGGTATGTCTGTTGTTAAATCGATTCGATGTTTGATGCGGTTGCAAATTCCAATGTCGGTATCAATTACAGAAAATATGTCTTCATGTTTCTTCAATAAATCCATGAGTTGTTCTCACTGGTCTTGGTTCAATATTTCAGCTTCGTCAACATCCAACTTATCTGTTATTGTTTTCTTCTTTGTACTCTCCTCTATCTTATCAAAGACTTCTGCTATTGTCACATGTTTTAATTCACAAAGAATAGCTTTGGGCATATGGTAACTGGGCTGGTGGTAAAGTTGGACAGATTCAATTTGACTGTATGATTGTTGCCATGGTTGTAATTTATCACTGCACGTGTGATGTCTGTGAAACTGGGTATCTGACTTTCTTAAGATTCTTGAATTATTGAGGGTGTCGATGGATAAACTATTTCTTTGTCTGTTTATCCTTCAATGTCAATAGATTGGTTAGGAAATATTGTGATTTTATGGTCGACTGCAGATCTTATAATTGCTATCCTGTTGTTGTTCTTCTTCAGCTCTTTTTCCCTGATGGTTATGGCCCCAAAGCTAAGATACAAAGGGGTGTGTAGACTTGCCCTCTGTAAATACTGCTCTCCAAAATTCTCTTTACACTCTTTCACAAGTTCCTTCAAAACATTGGTTCCCAGAATCGGTGTCTTGGAAGAGTACTGGGTATCAGGTGTAACTAGGAGTTGGCATGGGAGTGGCTTTGACTCTGGTAATCCTTTATGCACAACAATTTCTGTCTCAACATAGCCTCTATATGGCAGGTTTTGTCCATCTGAATATTCAGTGTTCAGGATATCTCCAACTGCTTTGATGTCAGTGTCACTAAGATTCTGCAGATAATATGATTCTGTAATGATACTTACACAACTCCCTGTGTCCAATAATGCTTGTGCAGGTTTTCCATTTACACTCACTTCAGCTTCATTACAATCACCAACTAGATGAAATTTGGGATCTTTCATTCTGTCTGAGGTGCTCACATCTGACCCCACAATACGAGCACTTACGCATTTGGGCAATCCTTCCGTTAATGTCCTTTCTGCTTGCATGCTGTACAAATAAACTGTGCTAGGATCGTTGGACAGTTCCTATGTATATGTCCTTTAGTGTTACAAATGACGCATGAGGGTGCAAATGTACCATCAGCATTTGGCTGCTGAGAGTCTCTATTCTGTTGGTCTTGTCCTCTTCCTCGATTTCCACCTCTCCATCTGTTTCTGCCACGCCATCTTTTCCTTTGTCCACTGTTAGGGCTCGCTTGTTCCGTTGACGGAGTCTGGTTTTGAGTCTTTTCAAGTTTGTCTATCATTTCGTTTATCTTTTTCAATAATTCTTTGACTTCTGATGTCTTTTCTTTCTTTTCTGTCTGTACCACTGGTTTGCACGGCTTCTTGCTCTCCACACTATCAGATGGGATGTCAGCCTTTATCTTCCTAACCTATCTCTTAAATTCATCATATTCACGGATCTTGTCAATCTTGAATGTAGGACTTGTTTAAGTATAGCTGTATCTTTACGTCTAAATCTTCCAAGTTCTACTCCTTGATCGAACAGTTCTTCCAAACGTGATGCTAAGGATTCTACACTCTCATTTTCCTTCTGTTCGCAGGTGTAAAACTTTTTTCAGTATACTTTCTTTAGTTTCAACTGTTCTGTATGCACTTTTCAGTTTGTCTAACACCTGTTACAATGTCACACCGGGTCCAATCCTCCTGATTTTGTCGCCAGCACTGCTCTTGAGAGACCGACGTATCCCAAACAAAATCTATTCCTGGATAAAGGCTTGTTCGATTCTTACTGATTCGACCTCATACTTATAAGTTTCCCGATTGACTTCACCTTTGTCCGACATCTCCAAAGAAAATTTTAAAACTTTGGGTAATGAGGTAGTCCTTGCTTTGCAGCTGGTTTATGCTGTCTGTGTTCATCATCCACCTCAGCTGATGCATCCTTAATGCCTTCAAACATTTTTGTCAATCTCATGATATCATCAAATGACCCATATTTTGGCTTAAATCTGAGAGTATGCAATGTCCGTATCATTTCTATTTCCTCATCTGTTATTCCACCGGTTGCTCCTTCTGTCAAATTGTCTTCAATATCCATGCCAGGTTCGGTTTCTTTCTCCTCTTTTTGATGTCATGTTTCATTTACACAAGTTCTAAGTTCAAACAGATATACTCAAATATAACACACTACTACCTTTGAATCAAAATCAGGTCTCGGCACTTATAGGCTGTAACACTCTTTCTATACTACTGTATAAGTTTATTCTGGTTTACATCATGTAATTAAAATTCACTTTTTCATGTAGAAACAAATGACATCTTTTATTGATTCTAATGCATGTATGACAAAATTATTCATATGCACAACAACAACTAGTTTCTTTTGCTTTACTGGGTAGGTCTCTCTTTTCTATTATTTATTGACTGTGTATTTTCTGTTTAATTAACACTGATGAGTCATGAGCTATCACATATCACAATGTTTTTCCAGCAATGCAAGGTAAACCAGCAGAAATTACAGACATTTGCAGAATTCTAACAAATGCAACAGTATTCTATTGTAAGAGTGCAATGGGATCATCTATATATCAAGCTTTTACATGATCAGACAACAATTCAATGTTTTCAAAATAAATGCAAGGTTGACATGCAGTATTAAATAGCAACTGTATAGGTAAAGTAGTTTGCCCGATTTTCCGTTTTTTTTTTTTTTGTTTTTTTTTATCTACATGAGCAAACAAAATCTATTCATATCAAAAGCACGTAAGGCAAATAATGAAATGGATATTACATTATAGGTTACTTTCCTACATCAATTTTGACAAATAATTTGTTGCCAAGTATACACAGTAGGGACTATGGATAAGTATGGACTGTTATATGGAGAGATATGGTAATAATAAACTAAGTAAATTCTCACCAATGCCCCGATTATCTGTTATTCAGCATACAAATCAAGAGTTGCGATAGGTGTGACTCCCAAAATGACGCGACAATATGACTGAACTACATCTATAGTGATATTCATGTCATACAATAATTGTTGAAATGTTGCAATAAACTTTCGTAAAGTATGAACCTATGACAAAAGATTTGGATAAAAGGCAGGTTACTATTTAAGCCCACTGTTCCATAAGAATGAATGTGTGTTCTTATATAAAGTAATGTCAAGCAAAGAGAGAGAACTGGTGTAAGATATTTGTTATAAAAGAGTTCACGATTCAATGGGTTAAGAAATGTGTGTCTTGTTTACTAGAGTGACGGTAACGTACGGAAGAGTACTGGTTTGGATACTTTCAAAGGCAGTTTTTTCCCAATAGACCTAGGCTATTGAAGTATAAACGTTTGCTAACTATCAATTAATTCAAGAAAGCCCTCAATAAATGTGAAGCAAAGTAGATAATATACGATTACAATAAATCCTGACTATATAGCTGTCTATAGTATAACGTCACAGGCTACTGATTTCCCTCTATGTAAATCAAGTCTAAGGTCAAACAGGTCAAGCTAGGCGGTTACCCTCCAAGTCAGATTACGTAATTTTATGAAAATTTGAATAAACGGTCAGGTGACCAGTACTGTTCACTGAGCTAGAAAGTATCAACCAATCAAATGCAGACACCCAAATACGTAATTTGAATATTCAATGTAAACAATACAGCAAAAGGTGCTGACTGAGCCAGAAAATATAATCCAATGAAATGAACAGGCTCAAAATAGGCCTAATTTACATATTCATTATATAGAGTACAGCAGATCTATAATCGAATATGCAAATAAATCACTGAAAATGAAGATGTTGCCACTTCTAAATTTAACTTAAGCCAGTGAACTGCAGAGCTTGAATAGTTAATTAAAAAAAAAAAAAAAAAAAAAAAACAGTGACAGAAGCTAAATAAACTTACACATCAATGTATTTTGAGATCGCCTTCTTTCGACAGTATCTCGATGCATGCAGACTGATATTTTAGGCCAAAATTAGCTATGTGTAGGGTGTTAAAGCAAATTCAGTGGATAAAGTAACGCTTACGCATTTTTAGGCAACTAAGCAAAAAGATGTATATCTATACTTTTTTTCAAAATGGCAGCATATAATGATAACGAAACCTTATGAATGCAGGATTTGATGATGTTTGACTGAATGATATTAGAAATTTAAGTGAATATGACAACAACTGACCTTCACCAAAATTAATTAATGAAACAGTGAAATCTTCCTTACATTACAATAAGCTCACCAGAAGTGTTTCCTCACGTATATGTCATCTTACTGCATTCATACCACTCTCTAGAGCTGGAATAGTCCATTATGCACTCAAGAAAAAATGTTACTGCTCTACAGCACTTAGAAAAGAAAAAGAAGCTGGATCCGCACAAAAGTCAGGTAGATGTAACTGACTGATCCAGATGAAATGTCAAGTCTGGTAAAGCAAATGGTCGTTGCGGAAAGCCAGGTGAGTAAACGAAAAGTCCACACAGAGCGTAACTGTCTCTCCTTCTCCTTCGAAGTTTGGTCCTCACAAACAGCAGGTAAAAGTATGTAAAACAATGCAGTACACAAATAAAAGTTCCAAAAGGTGGTAGACACTGGTTCAAGGTAACTTATCCCCACAGAATGGTTATGTACATGTAGGTACTTCAACTTTGGGCGCCAATGTTACACGGTTACGGCTAGTCAGTTTGGTACTTTGCATATAAAACGTAGTGGTAGTGGTAATTAGTGTGGAGTAAGGAAACCAATCCAAAATTTGGTCATACGAGTCTATTTAAACACGTATCTGTAAAAGAACAAATAAATTCTTGTAAGACATGTGAAAAATACATATTACAATGACATGAATTAAAAAAAAAAAAAAAAAAAAACAGTACAATACAGAGCATACATGAAAATAACGCAGATATTACAACACGGTATTCCAGCTCAACACATGAAACATATTTACATTGCTCACAACTCACCAGTTTATGGAACTGAGTACCATACACACTCCACATCAATTTTCCTCGCACTTCAAACACTGTGCTGTTAAGCTGCAATAAACAAAATGTTGTTAAGTGATATGAAACATGCATGACAAAGTGCATTAATTAATCTTGACTTTTATGAACAAATGCTGCCATTTTGAAAGACTGAATTAAATACACAAACTGAAATTAAAACGCAACCTTGGGAAAAGTAATACATAATACAGGGAAAGTTCCAACTTAAACAATAGTGTGAAAAGTTTACCCAAGTCAAAAATTCCCTTTTTTTTTTTTTTTTTTCCGTCTACTAAATGAATATCCTTCCTTCCTTAAAGTCTAACCTTGAATGACCACATGTGCCAAGGTTCGAAAAGGTGTACCCATGTTTCACATGGAGCTCATGTACTGCATGGAATTGATGTAGTGCATGAAAAGACAGGTAAGTACTTGGTGGGTAGTTATCACAAAAAGGTCTAAAAATCAAGATGCAGGTTTCACACAAGTACAAAAACTAAAACAAGACTGGGTTTCACACCAGTGCGTTAATTAACAAAATTACACTTGGCTACAATCATTTTTGTATTCTGAAACCTATGTTGGGGTTGTTCATTGAAAATGTATCGATCCGATTTGCCTGATGTGGGCCATATTTCAAATACAAATGTTTGAAAGATAAATTATCTTGGTTTGAATTTTAGCACATTGAAAATGTTAAATTTGAAGACAAAAAAAAAAAAAAAAAAAGGGCTACAAGTCAACAAAGATATATAATGTACCCCAAACTTCATCAGCGTGTTTCAACCTCTCTACATTGATGCAACTAAAGATTCACCTTTTCCTATGCTTTCTTTTTTCTTTTTAAAATAGTGGGGTCCTGCCTGGCTTAGTGGTAAAGTGTAAGACTCGTGACCTCGAGGCCCCGGGTTCGACCTTCACTGGAAGCACTGGGCTTCCTGTTGGAGTATCCTTGGGCAAAACACCTCAGAGCCCTAGCCTAGTACTGATGAGACCTAGGTCATACTACGCATGAATACGCGAGCTGTCGCCTAGATGTGACAGAAACAATGTTGAAAGTGGGGTAAAAACACAATTCAATCAGTCTTTTTTAAAATGGTGACTTTCAGACCCATACTAATTCTGAGTATGATAAAATCTCGAAGACGGCAAAAAAAAAAAAAAAAAAAGTCATTTGAAATTATGAGATTACACGATTTATTTAAGGACATTATGCCATAGTTTTTCTATGACGAGATTTCCTTGTCTTGCTGTTCTGCTCGTTCATTAAGTTGAAAAGATCACGATTTGTCACCTTGTTTGGAAAGAATTGTAAACGTGGTATACGCGATTTGTTGACAGGACAACGTACGTGGAAGTAATTTATAGCTATAAGGTATTGATTTCTACGCATTTGGTCAGACTTCAAAAAATTATTGCTTTCAATTATGAGGTTTTTGAGTTCTACCCATCCTTTCTTTTCAGTAAGGGAGTATTGACATTACATCAGTGTTTTTTTTTTTTTTTAATGTTTTCACCAAGTTTATTTAATGCATGCATATTTATGTATCTGTTTACAAGGGTGCAGGTGGTTTCCCTATATTAACTAACAAATAAAAACAAGTTTGTTTACGTAATAACTTAAAAAAAAAACAGTCTGTGTTCAAATCTCGGATATTACATAAAATGTGTAATATGAGATTATTTACCGTGTAGATGTACGTTTTGATTGATTTAACGAAGGAGGATTTAGGAGAGAGAAGATGGGAGTCATGTATGTTTTATCGAGCACAAACAAAGAAATATATCTCTGGTTAACTTAACGTTGGGCGTGAATTCCTCAATGTCCTCGAGGAGGACGCATTTTGAACTTCTTGAGTTCTGTGCGACAACTGAACATCCAGAAAAGCATGTATGTATTAGCCATGCTGTGTGAAAAGAGGGTTTAATGCATCTGCAATATGTATCGACTCAGGTCAGCCTGTGCGGACTGCACAGGCTGACCTGAGTCGAAACTTTTTGCTATTTGTCAATTTTCTGTTTGTCAACTGACCAGTTTACCTCATGATTTAGTCACTTGTTAGAAAAGACGGATTTTATGGATCCATGATTATGTGACGACTTGCTTGATATGTAAAATGCGTCACGGAGATGCATTAAACCTCCTTTTTACAGGAAATTATATACTTGTAGATCTACCTCGGATCTACATGTACATATTTAGAATCTACAGAAGTAGATTATGAGGATGAGATGAACCCAGACTGCACAAAACCTGGAGTTTGATAATGGAACATAATCGTCCGCTGCCTGATTCAAACTTTGACACTTTTTAATTTCCGGTGATAGTTTATTTTAGAACTCTAAAGAGTTTAATTCATTTATTAATTTATCTATATATCCATTAACTCTTTTACTGGACGACACAATTTTGGTCATCCATATAGACAGCATTTGAGCGAGAGGAAAAGTAGTATGTTGAAAAGTAAAAGAACGGAAAAAGATGAAAATGCTGGTTACCAGTGGATAGAACAGTGAAGAAACTTGACAATCTGATCGCGAAGCTATACAATGATGAAAGCAACATCTAAGATGACGATCTAGAAGGTAAGAAACAAATACAAACCTCAATGAACCTCTGATCCACCACGTTTACAATTCTTTCCAAACAAAGAGACAAATCGTGATCTTTTCAACTTAATGAACGAGCAGAACAACAAGACAAGGAAACCGCGTCATAACTGGGCGCCACGTATTGACGTTTGAAATACACCAATGAAATACCCTGTAAGTAATGGGATTGGTAAAACTAAAATGGGTTATAGTTTGATAAAGGGTTAAACAGGATAACGATTTCATGCAGTCTGACAGTTTATAAGTGAAACTCCCAAGTAACCAGATCGTATCATAAATGCACTTGAATCATTCTATGTGAAAACGGGTTTAATGTAACCGCAAAAAAGTATCTCCCTATGTCATCCTGCGCAGTTCGCACAGGCTGACATTGGCCAAAACTATTTGCTATTTTCAGATTTTCCGCATGTCAAATTTCTACATCATGACTCACTCAGTTGTTAGACAAATTGGGTTTTATGGATTCATAATTACGTGATGACTTAACCCTTTACCACACAATCCCGAGAAAGAAGCCTTTTGAAAACATTGTGGGAAAAGGAGAAAATGCTGGTAACCAGCATTTTCTCCTTTTCCCACAATGTTTTCTACCCTTCCAAAAGCATATTTCAATTCTTAAGTCATATTTCTTTTGTCGTCTGCAAATGCTTTCAATTTGGACAAGTCTTAAATTTAGTCGTTTGGTGAAGAGTTAACTGGTACAATGCATTACGAAGATGCAATAAACCCTTTTTGTCAGAGCAAGAGCCACTTGTTTTTCACAAACTTCGCTCTCCATAGCCTGATATATAAGTCGTAAATTTATCGGACATCTGTAAATAGTTCACTTAAAAAGACGGAATATTCATTAACCCTTTCCCAAACAAGCCCTGGTTTTCACGTGTCTGCAGTACAAGTCTTTTGAAAACACTGTGGGAAAAGAAGAAATTGCTCGTAAAGAGCAATTTCTCCTTTTCCAACAGTGTTTTCTACCCTTATTGAGAACTTTCTACCATTTTCATCAAATTTAATATTGTCGTCTTCAAACTCTGTCAATTTGGACCAGTCCAAATTTTGTCGTCTGGGAAAGGGTTAAATTGACAAGTGAAAGCTGTTTCACTATACATTGCGTCATCATGTGACCGAAAATGAAACAAACAAACGAACAAAAAAAAAAAAAACCTGTCCGTTGGATAAAACTATGGCACGTGTCCTTAAATAAACCGTGTAATCTCATAATTTCAAATGCCTTTTTTTTTTCCGTCTTCGAGATTTTATCATACTCAGAATTAGTATGGGTCTGAAAGTCACTATTTTAAAAAGACTGATTGAATTGTGTTTTTACCCCACTTTCAACATTGTTTCAATCATATCGAGGCAACAGCTCGCAAATTCATGTGAAGTATGACCTAGGTTTCACCAGTACTAGGCTAGGGCTCTGAGGTGTTTTGCCCATGGATACTCCAACAGGAAGCCCAGTGCTTCCAGTGAAGGTCGAACCCGGGGCCTCCAGGTCACGAGTCCTACACTTTACCACTAAGCCAGGCAGGACCCCACTATCTAAAAAAAAAAAGCATAGGAAAAAGTAAATATTCAGTTGCATCAATGTAGAGAGGTTGAAACATGCTGATGAAGTTTGGTACATTATATATCCTTGTTGACTTGTAGCCATTTTTTTTTTTTTCTTTTTTTTTTCAAATTTAACATTTTCATTGTGCTAAATTTCAAATCAAGATAATTTATCTTTCAAACATTTGTATTTGAAATATGGCCCACATCAGGCAAATCGGATCGATACATTTTCAATAAACAATCCCAACATATGTTTTAGAATACAAAAATGATTGTAGCCAAGTGTAATTTTGTTAATTAACGCACTGGTGTGAAACCCAGTCTTGTTTTAGTTTTTGTACTTGTGTGAAACCTGCATCTAGATTTTTTAGACCTTTTTTGTTATTACTACTCACTAAGTACTTACAGGTACAGGTCTGTCTTTTCATGCACTACATCAATTCCATGCAGTACATGAGCTCCATGTGAAACATGGGTACACTATATTGAACCTTGGTGCATGTGGTCATTCAAGGTTAGACTTTAAGGAAGAAAGGATATCCATTTAGTAGACGAAAAAAAAAAAAGGGGGGGGGGGAATTTTTGACTTGGGTAAACTTTTCACACTATTGTTTAAGTTGCAGCTTTCCCTGTATTATGTATTATTTTTCCCAAGGTTGCGTTTTTAATTTCAGTTTGTGTATTTAATTTAAGCTTTCAAAATGGCAGCATTTGTTCATAAAAGTTCATAAAAGATTAATTAATGCACTTTGTCATGCATGTTTCATATCACTTAACGTTTTGTTTACTGCAGCTTAACAGCACAGCGTTTGAAGCGTGAGGAAAATTGATGTGGAGTGTGTATGGTACTCAGTTCCATAAACTGGTGAGTTGTGAGCAATGTAAATTCGTTTCAGGTGTTGAGCTGGAATACTGTGTTGTAATTTGTCTTAACCTTTCTGCGCTATTTTCCTGTATGCTCTGTATTGTACTGTTTTTTTTTTTTTTTTTTTATTCATGTCATTGTAATATGTATGTTTCACATGTCTTACAAGAATTTATTTGTTCTTTTACAGATACATGGTTAAATACACACGTATGACCGGAGATTGAGTTAATTTTCCTTACTCCACACTAATTACCACTACGACTACGTTTTATGTACAAAGTAGTAAACTGACTAGCCGTAACCGTGTAACATTGGCGCCCAACGTTAAAGTACCTACATGTATATTACCATTTTGTGTGGATTTGTTACCTTGAACTAGTGTCTACCGCCTTTTGGAACTTTTATTTGTGTACTGCATTGTTTTACATACTTTTACCTGCTGTTTGTGAGGACCCAACTTCTCACAGTTAGCTCAAGGTGGTTTTTATCATGACCCTGTGGATGGTCAATTGTCAACAAGATGTTACGCTTGTAATGCTCTCTACACTAATTGGGAGTTTTTTGATAATGTAACAGAAGTCCACCGACGATTGTCACCCAATCGTCCCCACCTAAGGGAAAATGCATCCGAATCTGTAAATGTCTCCATTGACAATGAGCAGATGAACAATCA
Organism: Tridacna gigas; assembly: GCA_945859785.2. NCBI lineage: Eukaryota > Metazoa > Mollusca > Bivalvia > Cardiida > Cardiidae > Tridacna > Tridacna gigas. The sequence continues at coordinate 6,333,180 of OX244031.2, read as the reverse complement.
GCCAAACAGAACAGGGTCAAGTGTCACTGTGGAAACTCCAGAGGAAAGGGCTAATGAAAGTGACTCTCAGTCTGCGACCACTGTGAACATTATAACAGATTCTTTGGGGGGGGGGCACTCGAATTAGGGATATAGTAAGTCAATAACTGTGTTTAATGGATTAGGGATATAGTAAGTCAATAACTGTGTTTAAATATATGTTTACCAGACAACACAATTTTAGATATCGGAATTGAAAGCATTTGCAGACAACAGTTTAAATGTGGCTCAAATAATGGAACTTCTATTTAAATGGTGAAAAACATTGTGGGAAATGGAGAAAGCTGATTAACAGTATTACTCCTTTTCCCATAAGTATTCAAAAGCGTTCTTCCCCAGGGTCGTTAAAATACATGAATGTAATTGTTTGATAAAGGGTTATAAATTGACTTAGTTGAATATTCCGTCACAGGATTGTTACAAGTCTGTACAATGCTTGTTCCTCTCTCACAACAGATAATTATTTTTAAAAAAGTAGCCAGTTGCTGGGAGGGAACGGTTTTCGTAGTACTGGTAAAAAAAAGTCGCGAATGTATGAATTGTACTCTGTGAAGTGGGAAGTGGTGTTATACACCAAACAAACATACATGCAACTATAGAAATATCTGTAATTTCACTGAGCCCCTGTACTCGGTAGCGCACAGGACTTGCAGACAGGGGAGTGCTGGTTTGAATCCCCAGCTTGGTAAATTTTTCTCCGATAATTCATGATAGTTATTGCGACAAGATTCATTCCTCTCTCACTACTGAGCATTGTTTAGACGATAGTTATGTGAGAAAGCAGCCAATGGCTTGGGAAGAATATTGTGCAAAGTACTGGTAACAGAAACTCCAGGAAAGCATGAATAGGTGAATTGGCCACCCCGATATAACTGAAATTTTGTTGAAATGGCGGTAAAACACCATACAATCAATCAGTCAATGCATGTAACTTCAGGTTGCAGCAGGGTTTCCACAGCAGCCAACTGAGGATCGTCTCAGTACAGAGTATGATAAATCTTTTCCAAGCCATTCTGCCACTTGTCCAGAGTTTAATTTGAATACTGGACCAAGGACGGAGACAAATAGTGCACACCAATCTGGCAATGCAGAAAATGGACGGGATGTGAATGATACGGCAACAAGTGTGAATTCAGGTAGGTGATCTAGAATATTTGTCAAATCCAGATCAATGTTTAAATAAAAAAGAAACTTTTTAGAAATTATGTAACAGATGCAGCTAAAAATAAGGAGAATATTTGAGAATATCATGGCCTCCTTTGAGGATATTCCTTGAAAGCTTCGATGTGGGTATTCATTTGAATTGCTTCATGGAGTTAAATTTAATGAACACCCAGAAGATAGGCTTTTCTGAGAAGTATTTTTGGACTTCGAGTACTCATCGTTTTCTTGATTTCTGGTTTAGATTTTGAGTCAACCCTTCAAGAGCCAATTACTAATTTCCCTACAGCAATAATAGTGTAACAGCATGATAATATTGATTAACTCTGATTCCAATCCCAATTGAAGTTTTGATAGGTACCATTAAGCTGCAAAAGTTTGTCTGTGTCGATTTAACATTACCATTTAATTGCAATAAGGCCAAGCCCCCGTAGCTCAGTCGGTAGCGTAGAGGACTTGAGAACAGGAGGTCACTGGTTCCATCCCCGGCTTGGCCAATTTCTTTCCGAGGATTGATGATAGTCATCGCGACAGGATTCATTCCTCTCTCTCCCCTGACCATTGTTTCGACGATGGAAACAGTGCGGAGTACTGGTAAAAAGAGACTCCAGGAAAGCATGGATAGGTGCACTGGCCGTCGTGATATAACTGAAATAATATTGAAAACAGCGTTAAACACCATACAATCAATCAATCATGTAACTGCAATAGGAAAAAAAAAAAAAAAAAAAAAAAAGGAAAACAATAATAATGATTGACTATCTATTCAGTCTTTGATACCATGTTAAACAGCAGTTCACTGTTATCAAAGCATCTAGTACACTTTCCTATCTTTATGGGAAGTACACTTGCAACACTATCTTTTCCACACAACTGGCTGATGTAATATTCACTCAGTGAGAGTGGCAAGATTCCGTAGACAAGAAATTTCATTTAGTTATGGACACAGCACTTCAGAAGCACAGAGAAAAGCATGAAAATCATAAGTTCAAAACATGTATTGTAATGTTTAGTATTTATGGTTTGTGTTGATTTGGCAGTTGCACAATACAGGGCCAATATGACCCTTTTGTTATTTATGTAAGTACCCTTTGAGATTGGAATTAATATATAGCCTATTCAAGTTTGGAACAATAGCTTTAATATTTTCTATTTCAAAGCTGTTTGGTTTAGATTATTAAATGAAATAGCGGGAGGTGAAGATCTAAGACAGGACTGTTTGTTCTCTGAAGTCTAATCTTGATGTGCATTGTGGGCAAATGCAAGTGAAGGTTTGCTTAGTACTCCAAGGATTGAATTATCAAGTTTGTCTTCTCTTCCACTTCTCCATTTTGTGTCCAGGATGTTTATGTGAGAAAGCATCTAGGTACTTAAAAAAACTTTTTTGCAAAGTACTACTTAAAGAAACTCCGGCATGTAATAGGGAGTTTTATTCACGCAAGAACACGTCAAAGCTTGTTTGCCATGATAACTTACAAAAGCCAGAGTGTGCATGCATACCCTATGTTAGACAGATTGCTCTGTCTGACCTTGATGTATGCTGTCTTAAAATTATGCAAATAATTTCTGCACAGCCCTATATTGATCAATTGTATGTTTGATTTGTTTTTAGATATCGAGTCATTGAAGGCTGAAAATGAAAAGCTGAAAGAGAGGCTAACATGTAAAGTTTGTCTGGGAAACCGCTTCGGTGTACTATTTTTACCCTGCGGACATCTTGTATGCTGCGTGTCCTGTGCAGAACTTTTGAGGAAATGTCCGATATGTCGATGCAGAATAGATAGTTCCATAAGAATCTCCATGTCATGACATGGTACACTGACACATATGACTTGTTATACCCTAACAGATAGGGTTTGTGGGGGTATATTGGAATCACCTTGTCCGTCTGTCCGTCGGGTTGTTCGCATATCTCTGCGTCCCCTAAAATCTTGTCTGAAGCATAAGTTCCTAGTTTTAAAGCTATCGGCTTCAAACTTCAAATACAAATAGATGAAATTGAGGATAAGTGCGATGCACAAGATCCGTAGCTATGCCTTCAGTATATTTGATCTTTGTTACTTTATACTTTTTTGTGGGAAGCATAACATCCAAAGAATAAAAGCTGTTTACTCCAAACTTCAAATACAGATAGATCATTCTGAAGACAAGTGCACAAGATATGTAACTCTGTCTTCATCATTGAGTTATTGCTCTTTGTTTCCAATTCACTTTTTATCGAACTCATTATGATAATTATTTGAGTCAAGGAATCAAAAATCCGCTATAAATATCAGAAGTTTTCCAGTTTCATCTAGTACACTGTAGTAAGTATAAACAGTGTTTGTATATTTGCTCATGCAAGTGAATGTGTGTGGACCGGATATAGATAAGTGCAGCTAAAGATCGTTGATTTGTCAATCATTTGAAATATATGCTCTTCCCTTTTGCCAAACTGAAAAAAAAAAATCTCTATTTTGACACTGATTACACCCATATATTGCAACATAAGTGTTTAATTTATCATAAAGTCAGTTTTTGCATTGAAGAAATGGTGTCTTCCCAATGGAAAAATTTGTGAAAATACAACTTCATCACTGACAAAAATACAAATACATCACTGACAAAAGGCATTGCGACCTATGTCACTTAACTTCCACCAACAGATAAATGATAAGTAGTTCGGCTACGTGAGATAAACAACTGGTCGCTCGGATCAGATTGATCAGGTTGTTTTTGTCAACCAAAACACTAAATCAACTAATCACATAGAAACTCTTGATGAATCTTCAGCAGACAAAAATTGAAAGCATCTGCAGAAAATACAAAACTAATGATAGACAATGTTTTCAATGCCGATATTCAGGTTCAATAAATATCTTCATAAATGAGCCATGCTTTGTGAAAAAGGAGCTTAATGCATCTGCCAAAAGTATCGATTTAGGTCAGCCTGCGCAGTCCGCACAGGCTGACCTGAACCGAAACTTTTCGCTGTTGGACATTTTTCTCTATATCCAAGCACAAGTCTACGTCATAATTAAGTCGGCTGTTAAAAATGCGGCTATTATGGATCCACAAGTATGTGATGGCTTTCTTGGTACCATGGATGATGGAGATGCATTAAGCCCCCTTTTGCCAGAGCATGGCTCATTCAACTTGAGTTGATCTTCGTAGTTCATATAAATCACAATTCTGTTGTGTGGGGTTTTGTGACACACTAGTGACAGGTCTAGTTTATTCTGTGTGCCTCTTTGTTGGCCCTTTTTGATGTAAAAGTTGATTACTCTGATCACTGTCCGCTTTGTGTGCGATTTGAATTTAGATCTCTACCTCCAGAATCTAGTTCAGTACATAACTTAGAAGTCTTATTCAAACGAGAAAGTTTTCGTTGGGATGAGCAAAAAGCCTAAGCCTTCACTGAACACTTTCAGCTAAATTTGAATCTAAATGAACAGTATATTATAAATAAAGTAGAACAAGGAACTAATATTTGGTATCCATTCATTGATTGAGTTTTATCAGAAATCTGCAACAATCTGTGGCATGAAAAAATGTATTTTTTAAAGGCAGAACATGATGGCAAGCCCCAGTGGTGGGATTCAAAATGTTCCAAATTAAAGTGAGATAAATATGCACTTCTGCGGCGGTTTAGATGGACAAGTCTAGATTCGGATTTTGAAAAGTATAAATGATCACGTAACAATTTTAAAATGACCTGTCGTAAAAAAAAGACATTTTATCAATATGCAAAGAGACAAGAACTTCGTAATTGTCGAAATAATCCAAACGATTTCTGGAAATCAGTGAGAGGTAGGGAAAAAATGTAGAAAAAATAGCTCATATAAATAGTGATACGTGGGTACATTATAGAGTTGACCAAGAATCCTTACTGACCTTTGACTTAAATCAGGCTGAAATACAAAATGAAAATACAGTGTTTTATTAACCCCCCCTCCCCCATTACAAACGATGAAATAATATATGGCATTCAGAAATTTAAAAATGGCAAAGCTCACGGTAGGGACGGAGTAGGGGATGAATTTTATAAGAACACATGTTTCTGTATATTGCTCTTCCTAAACAGTCTTTTCAATAAGATTCTTCACTCTAGTAATTCCCTGATATGTGGAGCAAAAGCTCAATTATCCCTTCATATAAATCGGGATCCAAAAATGACCTATCTAATTACAGAGGTATTTCTCTTCTAAGCGTTATGTACAAGATATTTTGTAATATTTTGACCAGAAGATTAAGACGCTGGACGACCGATTCTAATGTAATAGATGAATTTCAAGCTGGATTCAGAACCGGATATTCATCTATAGATAACACATTTTGTTAACAGAGATGATTGAGAAATATATCTCAAAAGTATGGGGAAGCAGTTATATAATTTGGTAGTTGACTTTCAAAAAGCACTTGATACTATAAATCATTTTAAACTTTTTTTTTCCACTTTGTCACGACAAGGATTAAGCTGGAACATATTGAAGGTCCTTGTTTCCATGTATTCAAAAACAAAAGCACGTATAAAGATAGATAGTTGCCATGTCACGCAACCATTTCCTTGTAATATTGGCACGCTTCAAGGAGATTCGATATCACCTATAATCTTCAGTATTTACATTATTGATCTATGCCCACTTTTACAAGAAAATGGTGGAATTTTTTTTCTCTCATTTCAAGCCAAATACTTGAAACATATTGTCGTCTATTTGCAGACGACGTGGCTAATTGTACAGACAAGGTCAATAATTTACAAAAACAGATAAATACTATAAGTCAATATTGTGATACCCCAGGAATGAAAGTTAACCTAAATAAAACAAAGTACCGTTTTCAGGAATGGCAGGCCATTGCGGAAAAAATGAGTTTGACATTAAATGATTGACCAATTAAAATTACATATGTGTAAAAAATAGATTTGGTTTTTATTCACCCCGACATTATCATGGTATTCTGCCAAATCAAAACTTTATGCTGAAGCTCAAAAGGCCAATTTCACCTTTAAACGTTTTCAAAAGAATTTTGGCACTTTAACATACACTGAAATGTTCAAATTATTTGATTCAATGATAGTTCCTATACTTACATATGGATCAGAAACTTGGGGCCGTTCGGAACAGATTGGAAAGGTTCCCAACAGACTTTTGTCAGTACTTTTTAGACTTTAATCCATCGTTTAATAATTGCATGGTTCTCGGTGATTGTAGACAATACCCACAGTGTGTAACTTATTACTCCAAGTGCGTTTCATATTGGTGTAAACTTCTTCATATGCCTCATTATCGTTACCCACGCAACTGCTTCTTAATGTTGCAACAGATCGATGATGGTGGTAGGATATCATGGGCTACAGAAGTTGAACAACTTCTCTTCATGTATGGTTTCGGACATGTTTGGCTCTGTCAAGATGTTGGGGATGAAAATTTATTCCTATCTGTATTCAATCAAAGGGTTAAAGATTGCATTATACAAAACTGGCATTCATATATGGATAATTTTTCGCGTTGTGATACATACAAATATTTTAAATCTTTAGATGTCCCTGAAATGTATTTAAAACGTGAACTCTCTTTTCAACTGAGAAAATGTTTCGCTCGTTTCAGATGCTCGGGTCATAAGCTTAACAATGAAATTGGAAGACACTTAAATGTTGAGAAAGAAGACCGAATTTGTTTACACTGTTTTATGACCAAAGAAACTCTGTCAGTTGGCGCCGAATACCGTGTACTTTTTGTATTTTCTAGGTGTAATAGAGAGAGAAAACGTATCTATATAACTGGTATTCTGGAAGAAGAGATCTTTACGGATTTTACCGACTTTTAAAATCAACTCACGATATCATAGTAAGAAAAGTAGCCATTTATGTCTCCAAAATTGTAGAAAATACAGATAAAGAAAAAAGTGTCTTATCGGCTGAAGAGACTGAGAAATAAGTAAAGACCCTCAGATGTTCAGCCACATTAACATATAAATGTTAAATAGACATTATGATGTGCTGCTGTTGCAGAATATCTGAAACCGATTAGTCAACACACTTTTGTTTTTTTACCAATTTCAGCCATTCATATTTAGACTCTATTCTGTAGTTACATTTTGTTGTATGAACTGGACACAATTAGCACACATAATGTACTAGCTATGTTGTATTTGGGGCCGGAGGCCTAATTGTACAAAATAAAATTTCAGTATTTCAGTATAAGGATATGATGCAGATCAGATGAAGGTACAGATGCGTCTAAAACACATCTAAATCCATGTAGATCTAGGTGTATATTTAGTGTAATCTTTACTTGTGTTAACCCTTTACCACACAATCCCGAATTTTAACGATCCTGAGGAAGAAGCCTATTGAAAACATTGTTGGAAAAGGAGAAAATGCTGGAAACCTTTTCCCACAATGTTTTCTATTCCATGAAAGACAATTTTCAGGCTTTCAGTTACTTTTGAAATTGTCGTCTGCAAATGTTTTCATTTGGATAAGGCAAAAATTTTGTCGTGTGGTAAAGAGTTTACCGTTATGTAAATTAGTTTTCTTTTTTCCAATAATAATTAAGACAAGAGAAGACAATCTTTATTGACGTAAGCTGATACAGCTTCTAGTCACACATACATGATATACATATACACATAACAGTTATCAAAGGTTGACGACATTTTATCTGGAAGAAAGCATACATTGTGATTGTGTTTATGGCTATGAACGCTGTCTTAATCTTAATGAAAATTAAAACATTTAATTGATAACTCTGTACCAGATGACAAAGATTTAAACTGATCCAAATTGGAAATAGTTGTATAATACAACTACAAGTCTCTAAAAATAAAAAAAAAAAAAATGTCTTTCAAAGGATTAAAAACACTGTTTGAAAAGGAGAAAACGCTGGCTACAAGAAATCCAGTATTACCAGTATTTTCTTCATTTCAACAATGACCTCCCGAGCTTTCCTTCTTAGGATCATTGAAGATCGGTATTATTTGGTAAGGAGTTAATGACTTATAGTTACGACAACAAAACTGTGAAGTAAGAAAAATGAAAATAAAGTTAAGTTCACAAAAAAATGACACATTAATCGTTGCTCATGGAATTAATTGTATTATTTCTGACTTCGAGTGCAGATTTTATGTATTTTCCCAAATTAAGCAGTTTTTTTTTTTTTTTTTTTTTTTTTTTTTTTTTTGATTGAAGAAGATAAATGTATTTTTGCATACTAGGTTTTAAGTAAAAATATTTCTGTAGATAGATTCGTCCCAGCGTCTCAGATTATCCTATTTTTTGCATTTAAGAATGAAATGGTATTCATCTTCAATGTCATTATCTTTACATATATCACAATGGCGTTGACTTCTTTCAATTCTATTAGGTCCATATCTGCCTGTTTCGATTTTTAAAGAATGGGATGCTAACCTAATTTTTGAAATATTAATTCTATGTTGATGATGCAGAATTTCTAAGTACTTTTCGATGGAATGTTCATGTTTGAAGGTTACATATGTTGTAAAGATGTTTGACTGGGATACATTTTCGAACCAATTCTGTTTAAAAATGTCAGCTAGTCGTTGTTTCAAAGTTAAATGAAATGTTTTCAAATTTACTTGGTAACGATTAGCACATATATTTCCAAAACCGTCTTCAAGTAGAAGATGTTTAATCTTATTACGCCAGTTATCATATCCATTTTTGCTGTCCTCTACCTGGGTAGCATACAATGTTTGGATTAGAATATTTTTTTTTAATTCAAAACCTTATCCCATAATCCAGAATTTAATCATTCGTGAATGTCTACTTATGTAAAGTGGATACCGCCCAAGTTCTCCATAGACAGCATTGTTACTTGTAGTATTTTTTACACGTAATAATCTCTTACAAAAAAGAGTGTGGATCCGTTCAATTTCTTCAGATTTAGAATAATCCTATATTTCCCCAGAAAATCCTAAAATAGAACCTACGAATGCATCAAATAACTGACAACTTGTTTTCGGTGAAAAATCAAATTTCTTTAGATTACTGATCAAAATATTTAGAGCCTTGAGACCTTTACCTGCCAATGTTTTTTGGTTCAACGAGAAATTACCTGTGTAGTTGAAGATTGTTCCTGAATAGTTAAAATCGTTCACCGTTTCGACGATATCGTTATTATAAAACCAATACTTATTATCTCTAAAGGGGCCCTATTTTTCTGAAAACTAATATTTTTGACTTATCGGTGTTAACTTCGAGTCCCCATTTATTACAGTATTCATGCAGGCCATTTAAACTGTTTTGAAGATCTTTAGGGCTATTTTCAAATGTAACCATATCGTCTGCAAATAACAATAAGATTAAAGTTAACTCATTGATATTCAAACCGCATGAGGGGCTGTTTTGAAGGTAAAGTTCTAGGTCCTCTATGAATAAGGAATATAAGACAGGAGAAGTTCCGGTTCCGGTTATGGCTGCATAAACAGAGAATTTCACCGTGGGAAAGAAACTTGGGTTTGTAATGTTTCTTGAGTGATTTGTAACTTGTATTTTGCTGAAATGTTTGTAAATAGGAGCTGACTTTATTTTTGAGGCGGAGTTCGTGAATTAAAGGCATTTGCGAGGTTCTTTAGAGTAAGACTGTATTTCTTTATTTTCACGCGCCAGTGATCACTGTGAGATTGTTAATAGCGATATTATTTTGATACAGTAAAGGGTATCTTATCACTTAGTAAAGGGTGTTGAGGGCTCACTGGACTTACTATAAAAACACTCACGCTCGATTTTCCCAAAACTATACTGGTCACAATTGTAAAGTTAACAGTAAGCAGTATGGCATCAACTCCTCGGCAAACTGCGTCAGCTTCAGCATCGAAACGTGTTTTGTCTTCTCCCATTGAACTAATGGACACAAAGAAATCTAAAATTAATCCAGAATCTGCTATTATTGAGGAAGAGCCACGAACCGTTGCCGGTGAGAGCGATGTCAACACGGGAAACGGTCAGGTCTCCACAAGTGCCGAAAACGTTGGCTACCCCACGATGACAATAACTTTATCTGATGACCATATCATGCAAATTACAAGTTCGATCCAAGAATCTATTAATATTCAGATAGAAGATATGGTGACGAAAATTGTTAATGGTGTACTGGGTGGACTGCAAAGCAGAATATCCAATCTTGAAGAAGAAAATCTGCAATTGAAAAGGAGGTTACAGGTTGTGGAGACGAGACTCGACTCTGCCGAACAATACAGTCGTAGGAACTGCATAAGAATATCAGGGATTCCAGAGACTGAGGATGAATCGGTGGAAGACAAGATTATGGCTTTAGCAGATACGATTAATTCCAACTTGACTATTGAAGAAGTAGATCGGGCACATCGTGTCGGCAAGTCTAAGGATGCTTCTCACAGAGACAGACCAAGGGATATCATAGTCAAATTTGTCAGTTACCGCTCTCGACAAAAATTGATGAAACAGAAGTCACAACTAAAACACAAGGGATACAAAGGTACCTTTATAAATGAGGATCTAACTAAGGTCAAGAGAGACATGTTTTTTCAAGCAAGGAAATTGGCGAAAGAGAAGAGAGTGATCAGTGCATGGACATACGATGGTACTATCTTCGTGAAAGACAAAAACTTGAGAGTACATCGAATTGAGAGTCAGTCTGTTCTTGAAAACCTAGTTCTGACTGTATAATTATTTTGTACAGTATAGTTTCAGCACCCCCCCCCCCCCCCGCTTCCCGTCTTCATTCCCACTTTTGAACCCCATATTATATTTAGTTATATCTTATTGCTAAATTTAAGTTAGCTAAACTCTTTCCCAAACAAATCCGTAAGTTTACGTGTCGGCAGTACACGTCTGTTGAGGGCACTGTGGGAAAAGGAGAAATTGCTCGTGACAGGCAATTTCTCCTTTTCCTACAATTCTTCCTACACTATGGGAGAAATTTCCGCCATTTTTACCAAATTTAAAATTTTCGTCTGCAAACTCCTACAGTTTGGAAGAGTCTAAAAATTGTCATTTGGGAAAGGGTTAATAACGATGCTTTTGTGAATTTGTATTACTCCTTGCTAAATAATGCTGAGTTATTAACAGCCCTGTCCATGTTGGAATTACACAACACAATGGGTAGGGAGAACATGCTGGTAACCAGTATGTTCTCCTTTTCTCGCAGTGTTTTCTACCGTTTCATAGACAGACCGCATTGCTTCGGCCACATTTTTTAGTCGTCTGCAAACGCTCTCAAATGAAATAATGTGTTGTCTGGTAAGGGATAATCAATCAGTGTTTGCGAAAGAGAGTGATTTTTTTTTTCCTTGTGCGAGACCACGTTGGTGACATGCGAGATGTTCTGCTCTGGAAAATCACAGAAATGTATGAATTGCATTACTTGTCGCCCTAGATTCGTTTTGAGACCATATGGTGGTTACTCAAGAAAAATGTTCATTTTGTTTATCCAAATCAGAATCTTCATCTAGTCTGGTGCCTTTTCAACTTTTGAGTGCCTGTTAAAATTTCTTTTATTTGCCACTGGTGTGAGCCAGGATTGGACAGCAAACACCATGCAGTCTGATCTTGGACACAAACCCGTTATTATTTAAAGAACCTCGGGCTGTATGCAGCAGTGAGTTTTTAATAATTGTGTTCGTTTCCCAAGGAAAATCTCCACTTTGTTCATCCAAGGTCTGATTTTCATTCAGACTAGTGTCTTTTCAGCTCTTGAGAGCATGTTAAGACTTAACTGCTTTTGCGATTGGTATGGAGCGGGTTCAGACGGCATATACCATGCGGTCTGATCTTGCTAGGTCTGTTTTTTTTTTTTTTTTTTACTGTACGCAGCCCAGTGGTTACAGTAATTGTGGCTGTTTCCCAAGAAGAGATGTCCATTTCGTTTATTTGCGCTGTTTTAAGTAATTATAGTGATTTGTCAGTTTTTTATTTCTTATGTCTGAAAGGGAGACACTCATAGAGTTACCTCCCCTATTATCAAAGGTTGTTTTTTTTTTTTTTTCGTTCTTTGGATGTGTATATATCTATATATTTGATTTCAAGGTTGATTTCAATACAGTATACTTTTTTTCCTTGAGTTTAATCCTGTCTATTAAAATTTTACTTTCCTTTGGTTGATGCGGATCTTGATCGGACTGCATATAGTGTGTAGTTTGATCGCTGATGTACACTTTCCACCTTGCTGAGATTATACCTTTGAGCGTCTTACACAATCTAACAATTTTATGCATTTGGTGTGGGTCGGGATCAGACATCATATACCGTGCGGCCTGATCTTGGACACACACCCACTGTTATACATCGACATTTTGTTCATAGGCAACATTGAAGTTACAATTATTTTGGATAATTCCTAAGAAAAAGGTCCATTTTGTTTATGGGCGCTGGCTGGGTAAATTTACTATTTTGTCAGGTATTATTACTTTATTATGTTTGTAATTATTTACGCCCCCTATTGTCAAAAATTGTTTTTTAATTTCTTTTTGTTCGAGTGTGTATGTATATATCTATGGTTTTAAGGTTAGTTTCATTATATTGTACTTACATGTATTTCCCTGACTCTAGCAGTTCCTATTAAATCATTACTTGAGTTTGCGGCTGGTGTGATTCATGATCAAACTGCACATAACGTGCAGTTTGAACAAGATACACTCACAGTGTTATTATTTTTAAACATCAATGTATTTTTCGAAGTATGCCCGTACAATTTACCGGAAGGGTTCCAGTGTTATAATACCGAAGTATTTTTTCAACTAGAATCATGTATCACATCATTCACGCAATACTGTCATGTCTGTACGTTTTGGATTATTCAAAGCATAATGTTATAATATTCCGAATATTTGTCGTACTTTTTTTTGTTGTTAACATCATTCACCAGGCATTCTTTAGGTAAATTAAATATTGTTTATAATCACATTAACACATACCCTACAATTTTCCCGACTTTTTCTGTACTTTCTGCAGCCCTTTTATAGTGCTATTTTCATTTATTATTTCGATCCCCCCCTCCCCATTTTCAGTTTCAATGTGTTTACTTCTTTGTCTTGATGGTGTGGAGTGTCTTAGGATTTTGTTTGATTTGATTTACAACATAATTGTGTTACATTGTAAAGAACATAGAGCTGGTGATGTGTTGGGCTGCTACATGTTGTTCCTGTACTTTCTAGGCGCGGTAACATGAATTGTAGAATTTTAAGGTATATCTGTAGCCACCCAACATATTGTCCACATCTTCATTTTCACCTGACTGTTACACTATTCTTCCTTTTTTTAGTTCTTAGCACAATGTGCTATTCATATTCAGTCCTGAAGAATATTAGACAATCGTTATCCTTGACCAAACAGGTTTTACACCACAATAAAAAGCGTTTGTTGATAAGCAAACGCTGTGAAGAGAACATACAATTTTGTAGACTGATATTTCAGATAACTATTTACAGCTCATTACCTTTGATAATAGTTACTCATCTTTTGATATTGCGAACAGGCGATGTCCATCCAAATCCTGGTCCACAGCATAGCGAGTCTTCAGATAGTATGTCCAGTACAGATTTATACAACTTTCTCAATCTCCCCAATCATCTCTCTACCGTCCACTACAACGTCCAAAGTATAGCTGACAAGCTTGATACCTTGATTGCAGAGTTTTCATTTTTTGATATTGTTTCATTTTCTGAGACTTGGTTACATGACAGCTTATCCTCAGACGAGCTGCTTTTTCCTTCTTTCCATACACCAGAACGTAAAGATAGAACTCATGACCGATATGGCGGTGTAATTTTATACGTAAAAAATAATCTTTCATATATTCGAAAACTTTGAAGTCACTTATGTCTTCAAATTCCTCATCGTCAATCCCTCCTCTCTTTGATCATTCCAGCGATTCAATGGTAATTGACGAAGTCGAGAAAGCTAATGTATTGAACTCTTATTTTGCAAATCAATCAAGTATAGATGATTCTTTAAGTATTCTTCCAGATGCAAATTACCCGTTGACACAATCTTCTTTAGATACAATTGATATCAGGCCGTTTGAAGTACTGGATGTTTTAAAATCACTGAGACTTGGAAAAGCTTCGGGGCCTGATGGTATTAATAATAGGATTCTTATTGAAGTAGCTGGACAGATTACACCTCATTTATGTGATTTGTTTAATCACTCATTAAATACCTACACAGTCCCGTCTTCATGGAAAATATCCAATGTATGTCCAATATTTAAATCCGGTGACCGTTCTCTTCCATCCAACTACAGGCCAGTTTCCTTATTGAATAGCATTGAAAAAGTATTCGAACGCATCATATTCAAGTACGTTTATAACCACCTGAAAGATATCAATTTTTTCACACCCTTACAGTCCGGTTTCATGCCTGGCGATTCCACAGTTAATCAAGTAACTAGTCTCTATAATGATATATACAAAGCCTTAGACGATGGGCTTGAATTCAGAGCTGTATTTTTTGACATAAATAAAGCCTTTGACAAAGTTTGGCATAAAGGTTTACTTTTCAAGTTGAACAGGGCCGGGATCCGTGGTAAACTATTATCTTGGTTTTCTAATTATCTTTCAAACCGTTTTCAAAGAGTTATTTTACCGGGGGGAGTTTCATCTTTGTGTCATGTGCAAGCCGGTGTCCCTCAAGGATCTATTCTAGGACCTGTTTTATTTTTAGTTTATATCAATGATATCGTCGAAGATATTCAGGCAAATGTAAAGCTTTTCGCAGATGACACAAGTTTATCAATGATTGTAGATGATCCAGCTGGTGTAGAAGTATTTTACAATGTGATATTGATAAAATTACGAATTGGGCACAGAAGTGGTTGGTCAAGTTCAACCCTGCAAAGTCTGAATCGCTGGTTGTATCCCGGAAACGTCTTAAGCCTAATCACCCGAATCTTTACATGTCAAATACTGAAATTCCGTCAGTTACAAATCACAAGCATTTAGGTATTTTTCTTTCTAATGACGGATCTTGGGATATCCATATAAATAAATCAATTGAAAAAGCATGGAAAAGAATTGGAGTTATGCGCCATCTGAAAATTCGGCTCGATCGATTGCACTTCAAACCATTTACTTTTCATTTATAAGACCAATTTTGGAGTATGGTGATGTTATATGGGATAATCTTTCTCAGGGTTTAAAGGATCAGTTGGACAAAGTTCAAAATGAAGCTGCACGCATAGTTACAGGTTGTACTAAACTTGTAGCTATTGCTGACCTAAATCAGGAAACTGGTTGGGAAACTTTAAGTGAAAGAAGGAGAAAACATAAGCTGATTCAATTCTACAAAATTCAACACTGTCCGCAAAAAGTCGGTGTGTCGCGCATAGCAGCTTAAGGGTTAATGCTTTTAACTTTGCAGCGATGGTATGCTATTTTGAATGCTTAGCTACTGTAATGTAAAACTTCATATTTAGATCTTTATAGACGTGTATCTTTCAAAATAAACAACAGATAGCCTTTTAGAATTGTTATTTTTAAAGCAGCTTGTCTGTATCAACAAGTGCCTCGTTATACAAGGGTCAGGGTACAGTTACCGAGCTCAGTAGGTAAGTCCGTAACGCAAAGGGCTCTTCTCCGAGGTTGTGAGCTTGAATTCCTACTCGACAAATCTCTTCGAGAACTGATGAAGGCAGATGCTACAGGATTTATTCCTTTCTCACCGCTGAATATATATTCGACCTTGTTTATGTGGGAATGCTTGGAAAGAGTGACATACGTGGTACTGGTAAAGTCAAGGTTCGATAGGAAACAGAGCCGCAAAGGTAATAGTCTTCCCGAGGTTGCGAGTTTGACTTGAAGGTCAACAAAACTTTTCGACGGTTGATTAAAGGTCAGTTCCACGCCTGGATTCATACATGTACATCTCTCACAGCTAAACATTGCTTCGAGGACTATTTGGTGGGAAGGAGCTAGTGGCTTGGAAAGTGCATATTTTAACCACGGTCAAGTTCAGTGTAGTCTAATCTTAATTTACATTTCTATGGAATGTCATCACTGTCAATGATTAGCTCTTGGTATGCAAAATTACCAACTGCAGACAATATCTCAGTCTGATATTGATCTAAACTGTCCGCAAAATCGTTCCGCTAAGCAGTCTAGAAGTTAGATGAAGGGTGAAAGGACAACAGGAATTGGTACTGTGACTTTGTTTTCTTCCATATTGGTCCTCATTCACCTACAGTTCTTAAGAATAGTCTTAGGCTTATTATCCAGAACTTTGTAAATTTGAAAGTAACACAACTTCTGATTGGCTAAACCATTTGGTTTAGCCAATCGGAAGTTGTGTTATTTTCAAATATAGGAAATCGTTTAGAATTATACTAAGAATGCTCCTAATGGTTGGTGAATTGGGATCCAGGTTAGTGTTTCCTCCAACAAAGATGATTCGATTTAATTGTATTTGGCAATTATTTACTTGAAGTCATTGGTAAAGGCCCATTGTTTAAGATAGCTACTGACTACAATCTGTGTCCTACAAAAGACCGTAAAAATAACAATTGAAGACTTACATAAGTGAAAAATGACTGGTTGCATTCCATTTCCCTTGCTCCATCGAATTATTTTCGAGAAGTGACGATGTCATTACGACAAAATTCATCCCCCCCCCCCCTTACCGCTGAACGCTGTTCCGATGCCATTAGCCAGTGGCTGGAAAAGACTGTTTTGTGAAGATCTTGTGAAACCCTTTGACAGCATGAACTGGTGCTACAGGTGAAGGCGACGTATACACCTCTATATGGTGCTAGATAACTAAAGGGAAAGGCGACGTGTATGCCTCTATCTGGCGCTAGTTAACTAAAGGGAAAGCGACGTATATACCTCCATCCATAATTAATTTATATATTGAGCTACGCTCTTTGGAAAGAGGGCTTAATGCATCTGCAAAAAGTATCGCCCATGTCAGCCTGCGCAGACTGCGCAGGCTGACATGGGTCCACACTTTTTGCTATTTGTAAATTTTCTGCATGTCCAAAGACCATTCTATCCCACTATGCAGTCGGTTATTAGACAAAATCGATTTTACAGATCCATAATTATGTGATGACTTGCTTGGTCTGATGCATCACAGAGATACATTAAGCCCTCTTTTGCCAGAGCATGGCTCGATTTATTTTGTATTTACCTAGGTCAACCATCAACAAACAAGAAAGAGAAGTGTAGGAAAATATTCTGGGTGGTATTTCTTGAAGGTATTTCTATAATTTGAGGCAGCATTTCGCAAAGGATTCTGAGAATGCCACGTCGTTTATCATTATCTTCCGCTAGGTGGCATTTTTCAAATGCATAACGTATCTGATGTGGGCATTTTAGATACAGAACCAGACTATTTTTCAAGGCGGTGATCAATGCAACGAATTTTCAAAATAGAACGTGCGTTTACTCTCTAAAACCTACATTGTACGATTCATACAGCCATGGTTAGCTAGCTTATAACTTATGCACCAGCCATTAACAGACATAGCCCTTACAAGTTCAGGAAAAAATCCCAGCAAGGTGGACGTTATTTTTGTTGTCAGTCTGTTGCACAAATCCGGATTTTCCCCATGTCTATATTTAGAAACTGTCTACAGAGATTTGCAGTAAACAGTTGTTATTAAAAAAATATATATATATTTTTCCCATTTGAATTCATTATTTTTTAAGAAATGAGTAGCGAAAAACAACCTTGATTTTTCCACAGACGTATCATTTATTGTCATTTTCCGCCTGCACTTTTTAAGCGGCAATTTACGCACCGCGCATTAATACTTGTCCTTTATTTGTCCAGTGATGCGTCATAGCACACAGGTCAAATCTTCGATGAATATGACAGGCGCAGACAACTCGTCGTTTATGTGCGATGGTATTCAAATAAGTGTGATAAAACCGTATTTGATCTCTTGCCGATTATAAAACGACCAATCTATAATTTAAATCCCAACAAAGCACCTTTTAACTGAATGTAGCCGTTCACTTTCCAGGCAAAAATACTTTGTAGCACTCAGCAGTCTTTTACAACATATTTTGTTCAAAGCAAACGAAAAAGTCCCTCATAGGGCAGATTTTCCACACCCACACCTAGCGTCGTATTAGTTGACTATGGTGTGGTAAGAGGCCCTAGGGTATCGATTAGCGTACTCAACCTCGGCCGAGCCCCGATAGCTCAATCGGTAGCTAACAGGACTTGAGAACAGGGGGTCGCTGGTTCGATCCCCGACTCGGCCAATTTGTTTTCGAGGATTTTGATAGTCATTGGGACAGGATTCATTCCTCTCTCACCGCTGACCATTGTTTCGACTATGGTTATGTGGGAAAGCAGCCAGTAGCTTTGAAAGAATAGTGTGCCTAGTACTGGTATGAGAAACTCAAGGAAAGCATAGATAGGTCCACTGGCCGCCTTGATATAACTGAAATAATGTTGAAAATGGCGTTTAACACCATACTATCAATCAGGTATCAAAGCTTGTGTATTAGAGTCTGCGAGCAGATAGGCCAGCAAGATCCAGCCGAGTAAAAATGTACACAGTTTTTGACCAAGCGCAAATTACAATATTTTCATTCGATTTCCTTATACCAAGAAGTAGGTCAAAAGCCAGCGCATTAAGCTACGCAAATAATCAAAACAAAGAAGATGTCGAAGCTTTGCAGAAGGATATGAACCATGCCCTGTGACAAATGAGCTTAATGCATCTGCGAAAAATATCGATCCAGGTCAGCCTGCGCAGTTCGCGCAGGCCGACCTGGACCGAAACTTTTCGCTATTTGTCAATTTTCTGTATGTCAAAGGACCAGTCTACCTTATCATACGAGGGGTGATCAGAAAGAACGTGGACCAGTACCCGTATCGGAATATTGTTATGAAAACCAAAATGGAATGTTTACTGTTTTTGAAAGTAACCTCCTTTGAATTCTATACTCCTTTTTGTTCTTGATTCTAACGCCCGAGACACGTGCACGAGCCTACCACGTGACATTACTCTCAACGACCCGGTCATAGAGAGGGTTGGTTCCTCTCTACTGTTGTGGTGCGTGGCACGTAGAAAATCTTTCAAAACAGGAACTAGGCAGAGGTCACTTGGGGTCAGGACTGAATTATAAAGAGGTTGGTTAGTGTTTCTTTGTTTAGTTTTTGCAAAGTATCCTGTAGAATATTGGCTTTGTAAGCCAGGACGTTATCTCGTGTTAAGTGACTCCACTCCGCAAGACTTCTTGCTCGTTTTTTCGCATAGTGTTTGTTAAATTTATTTGAATAATGTGGGCATAAAACTCAGCATTCACTGTATTATGTATAGATGCAACCCGATTCAGGAGAAAAATAAGACAATAGAAAAAACATGATGCACGTAACTTTACCAACTGACTTATAAATTGCGGAAAGCGATGTTGGATGTTACAATACACTGCTTTGTTGTTTAGATTCGATCTCGTTAAATTGTTCCTATGTTTCATCGCATGTTACAATACGGCCAGTGAAGTCCATGGCACTTCCATACTGATGTTGACGGAAGGCCAGTTTTAGGTGCATCTTTAACAGGATCGCGCCCTCTCTAAATTGGCCCGATCCATTTAGAAATAAAATATTTTGTGAGTGCAGATTCCGCTTAAATTTTTTCTGAATCACTTCAATTTCCGATTAATACTTTCCGAGTTTGACGTAAAACTTAATGATTACTCTCTGCTCATATAAAACGTCGTCAGACATTATGGACCACTAACGCAGCACGTGGCATCATTAAAATGACGTCACACTTTACCTGATTGGATATGACGAAATTTAAAGGTTAAAAGGTTGTGTCAGTCACCAGATAATTGATGCTCATCTATGCAAATTTTTGTAACCTGACGTAAAGTAGTTTTCAAAATAACTACGTGGTCCCGTTCTTTCTGTTCACCCCTCGTACAGTTGGTTGTTAGACAAAATGGATCATGTTATGACTTACTTGGTATCATGGATCACGGAGATGCATTAATCCCCCTTTTAACAGAGCATGGCACATATACACGGCCGCTTATGAATCCTGAATCACAACAATGTGTTGTGAATGGAGAAATGTTGAGGCGACATCCGGTTGAACTTCAGGGACTATACATCGCACGATACGAGAGTGAGTATTACGATTGAACAGGGATTTTGTCTATTCCAGGATCAAATATCAAAAATCGGAGAATGTCATGCAACCTTTTATTCATTTTTCTACAAACATGACGCTCATTCAAAGCCGGATTACAAATGGAGCAGCAGAAATCCATTTTTCCCGCAAGGGTGATCGGGGTTTGTAATTTTGATGGCATGTGAACACTTTGGATTCACGTTCTTGTAGTCGCCGAGCGCAAATGGTTCCATTCATCAGCGTGTATTTAAAAGTCTCTCACTTTATTTTAATTTACGACCAAAACTATATTCTGTTACTGTCCTTCTTCAAAAAAAAAAAAAAAAAAAAGATTTTTGATGAAATGTGTGATTGAGGGAATCTGTGGTGATTGAAAGGATAGGCTGCGATTTAGGGGACGAAGAAGTCCAACACCACTAATCAAGACACTGTCGTTCACGACCTAATCTTGTTCATGTCCTCATTTAGGTACGTATATATTTGGGCAGCTAAAATTGCTCGGTGGTAGGATAGATAACATCTAATGTGGCTTTAGGAATGCAGTGCAGACTACACTAATACAACACATGATATTGTCGCAGTTTTTTTTTTTTTTAAACATTTGGGTTGATAGCATAACAAAGGTTTATACAAAACTGGAACAAGGCCTGGGTACTGGGTAGACCAGGATTTTAAGCTAGTTTGAATAAAACTAGTTTAGCTCGAATCTAGCTAGCCCCAGTCCACCAAGACTAGGATAGCTAACAATCTGCGCTCGCGACTCCAAGAACGTGAGTGTAATGTGTTCGTATGACATCAAAATGACATACCCTGATCACCCTTGCTCCGGGAAAATTGGATTTCTGCTGTTCCATTTGTAATCTGGCTTCGAATGAGCGTCATGTTTGTAGAAAAATGACTAAAAGGTTGCATGACATTCTCCGGTTTTTATATTTGATCCTTGAAAAAAAAAAAAAAAAAAAACCAGTGTAATCGTAACACTCACCCTCGTATCGGATGTATAGTCCCCTGAAGTTCAACCGAATGTCGCCTCAACATTTCTCCATTCACAACACATTGTTGTGATTCAGGAGATAAGTGGCCATGATATACAATCGAGCCAATACATTGTATGTTACTTTCTCCGCTTTTTTTTCTAGGGGTTAATATCATTAATTCTAAATCCAGCGTTGGTTGCTTCTGTAGACAGCGTAGATCAAGATCAAACTTCACAAAAGGTGCAGTCTGATCCACGATCTACACTGTCTGCCACTGTTACATATTCTAAGCGAAATAACATTAAAATAGCAATAGATATTATCGAGTGTTATCTAACCCTAACTGCAAAAGTACATTTTATAAATTCAGCGCTTTAAAGGCAAACCCTCGCAAAACAAAAGACAAAAAAGACAACTTTTGCAGACAGTGTTGATTAAAATCAGAGAGCAAAAAAATGTGCACCCTGACGTCGATCTACACTGTCTTAATATTTGAGTGGTATTCTGATTAAAAAATAAAAACACCTTGAAATTCTAACTGACGCACAAAATGTATCCGTTTTCCGTGGATGGCTCTTTAAAAATTACATTACCTCATTTGTCGACACACAAGACTTGTTCATAATCCTTACCGGTACATCTGACTGAGTGGTTGTGTTTGACTTCTAAAATCATGTTAAACGGTTACGGCGAGTCAGTTTGGTACTTTGCATATAAAACGTCGTCCTCGTTGACCCAGTTCCCATGTATTCCGTAAACTGCCTTCATCGCCCCTGGATTATCTCGCGTATGTTTTCTTGTTCTCATGCATTATTCATAAGGCATTTTGATTGGTAATCTCAGTTTTTCAGTGAGAAAATCTATCTTTATCAACCAGATGCCACCATTTCTATTTTTACCTCGTCTACAACCAATCAAATCGATAAATGTAGTTTAAGGAATACATCGGAACTGGGTCAACGAGGATGACGTCACCTCTGCTACATACCTCTATTGACTGCAACAGCACTCTGTCTTTCTGAATATTTGCCCTTGTATACAAGGATTTGTAATGTCTGCCATGGATTGCCACAGAAGGAAGGTCCTCAACTTATTAGAAATAACGTAGAAAGGTGAAGACAAATTACAACACAGTATTCCAGCTCAACACATGAAACGTATTTACATTGCTCACAACTCACCAGTTTATGGAACTGAGTACCATACACACTCCACATCAATTTTCTTCACGCTTCAAACGCTGTGCTGTTAAGCTGCAATAAACAAAATGTTGTTAAGTGATGTGAAACATGCATGACAAAGTGCATTAATTAATCTTGACTTTTATGACCAGATGCTGCCATTTTGAAAGACTGAATTAAATACACAAACTCAACTTCAAAACGCAACCTTGGCAAAAATTATACATAATACAGGGAAAGTTGCAACTTAAACAATAATGTGAAAACTTTACCCAAGTCAATATTTTTTTTTTTTTTTTTTTTTGTCGTCTGCTAAATGAATATCCTTCCTTCCTTAAAGTCTAACCTTGAATGACAACATGTACCAAGGTTCAAAATAGTGTACATGTTTCACATGGAGCTCATGTACTGCATGGAATTGATGTAGTGCATGAAAAGACAGGTAAGTACTTGGTGGGTAGTTATCACAAAAAGGTTTAAAAAATCAAGATGCAGGTTTCACACAAGTACAAAAACTAAAACTAGACTGGGTTTCACACGAGTGCGTTAATTAACAAAATTACACTTGGTCACATATTCCCGCCCTTTTAAAAATGACGTCCCGTCATTATATGTCACTCACTAACGTGATGTCAGGTAAGTCCTCGTCAGGAACAGTTGCTCTCTCTGAAAAACTGTCGATGTAACTAACACAATTACTGCATCCATTTACATCTAATATCTACTCTTCAACTACTACAAACTTGCATAATTCTACTACAAGTACTCCGCCCCCCCCCCCCCCACCCTGTGAAAAATGCGGCCACCCATGATAAACTTGCAGAAACAACGAATTCAAAGAAAATAGTTAAAAAATAGTTTGACTTTGATTTAAAAACATGCTTCGATTTACAATGGCTTTAACAAGTTTATGGGCTGTTTCACTGTCTATATCACAAAGAACTCCTGAGATGACAATAACAGCTAGTGCGTGCAGTCTTTTATCAATACGTTCATCTGTCATTCTGTACATGATGTAGTCGCCGTATCTGTCGGGGCTTTCCTTTCTCTGGCTGACCTTCTAGGTTTTGGTACAGGCTTTTGTACTTCGTCTCTACATGGGATTTCTTCAACGAACTCATTCCCTGTTCCTTCCATGTCTTGTCTTGTACTTTCTTCTCCTTCAGAATCGTTTTCTTCCAAACAGTATTCCAACCTGGTTTCTTCTGGGTTGTTTTCCTGTAATGACAAATCAAAATCACGTGAATGAGAATTAACAATTCTTTGAGAACTTTCATATACTTTCTCTCTACTTACCTTTTCTGCATCATCATTATATTCTAATGACACTTTACTCCTACTCTCCATCGGTTCACTTACGCCGTGCCTGGTTGGTACGTATGTTTCTGACTGACTCGACATGGTCTCAGCACTATGGGCGTCCCCATCTTGATATGTCCTTTGAACATAATCATGTGTCTCGCTGTCTGAATCACTTCTCTCTTCAACAACAGTGACGTGACTCCTATTGGAAGTCTTTTTCTTCTTTGGATCATCGATATCCTTCTCTTCCTCATCTTCTTTTTCATCAATCATTTCTCTGTTCTGGTATTCCACCAAAAGTAAATGGTTTCGATGAATGATTCTCCCTCTATCGGTTTCAACTGACTTGATTCTAAATACAGGAATATCTGGTCGTGGCTGCTCATATCTGTCTGGTTCATATCTGTCTTCAATCTTGTTTTCCCCTCAAATGAAAGTCGTCTAACTAAAACCCTGTCTCCTATTGGGATTCTGACTGCTTTCGCTTTTCTGTTATGGTATGTTTCCTGTTTCTCTTTTGACTTTTCCCTGTGTTTCAGGACTATCTGGTGGGTTTTCTATAATCTCTCTTGAAAGTCTACGATGAATTCGTTTGTACCTTTATTGGTTTCTTTTGTAACTTTTTTTCGAAGGTACTGACGATCGGTAGTTTGGGTTGACGTCCAAACATCAGTTCATACGGAGAATATCTAGTTGTCTCATGTGGTGTGCTGTTGTAGAAATACACAAGTGAGTTGGGATTTTTCTTCCAGTCTTCCTTTTGATCTTCTTTAAGGGTCCAAAGCATGTCAAGTACAGTGCAATTAAACCGCTCTGGGCCAGCATTTCCTTGCGGATGCTACGGTGTGGTATGACTCTTTTTCATTTCCATTATTTTGCAAAGCTCAGTGATAATTTGGCTCTCGAAGTTTGCTCCCTGGTCTGAGTGAAGTCGTGTTGGAATTGCAAAGTGAACTATGTAGTCATTGTAGATAGCTTCTGCCGTGGTCTTTGCCGTGGTCTTAACTGTTTGATTTCTTATCGCGACTGCTTTTGCAAACTTCGTATAGTGGTCTGTTATTATCAATATATTTTCTATGTTTCCTTTCGATGGTGGCAGTGTAAGGTAATCTATGCAGACCAAATCCAATGGGTAAGCGCTGTGCACACTGACCAATGGTGCTTTGTCTACTGTGGATTTTCTTTTGATGCATCTGTCACACTTTCCTATCCATTGTGAAACATCTTTTCCTACACCTGGCCAATAGTACCGTCCCCTTATCAGTCGAATGGTTCTTTCCTGTCCTGGATGCCCAAAGTCGTCATGAAGGCCCTTCAATATTTCTTCTCTGTAGCACTTCGGAATGACCAACTGTTCTATCTCTTTGTCATCTTCTTTAAGCATTCTGAACAACACTTCTCTCTTTAGTTTGAAATTTCGGTATTGTTATCTCATTGTCAAATTCTCTCTTGTTGTCAACTTGTTGGTATTTTCTTGTCAATGACTGCAATTCTCCTGCCAAGCCCCCGTAGCTCAGTCGGTAGTGTACAGGACTTGAGAACGGGAAATCGCTGGTTCGATCCCCGGCTTGGCCGATTTCTTTCCAAGGATTGATGATAGTCATTGGGACATGATTCATTCCTCTCTCACCTCTGATCATTGTTTCGACCATGGTTATGTGGGAAAGCAGCCAGTGGCTTGGAAAGAATATTGTGCTGAGTACTGGTAAAAGAAACTCAAGGAAAGCATGGATAGGTGCACTGGCCGCCGCGATATAACTGAAATAATGTTGAAAACGGCGTTAAACACCATACTGCGATTCTCTATTTGTCTATTAGCTCATCATTACGTTTTGCCTTTCTAATCTCTCTTAAATCTCTCTGTACTAATGTTTGGCCTGGTTCTTCCATGACTTCCAACACACTGATGTTTTCCATCGGTAAGGTTTCGACATATGCTGGTACTGTTGCATTACAGAGGGCTTTAACTGTTTTGTCTTCAAGTTTTATCCTTTCTAATCTGTCTTCGTCTATCATCTTTTCATATGGGTAGCAGCTCATTCCATCTGCATCAGCATTCTTCAAGCCGGCTCGATAATAAATGTCAAAGGAGAAAAGACCAAGAGCAGAAACCCATCTCTGACCAGTTGCATCAAACTTGGCACTTGATAAAACATATGTCAAAGGGTTGTTGTCGGTCAGTACTGTGAAATGGTTAGCTGTGAGATATTCGTTGAATTTTTCCGTCACTGCCCATTTCAACGCCAAGAACTCATGCTTAAAGGCACTGTATCTCTGTTCGGCTCTGTTCAAAGAACGACGCGCATATGTGATAACACGTTTCTTTCCCTCCTGTGTTTAGTAAAGTCCTGCACCAACGGTTTTCGAAGACGCATCTGTGCGTAACTCAAAAGGTAATGTAAAGTCTGGGTCGGCAAGAACTGGCGGGGATGACAGTAATTCTTTGATGTGATCAAAAACAAATTGTTCATTTTCTGTCCATTTCCAGTCTTTAACAAGTTCCTTTTTACCTTTCTTCGCGGATGTGGGTGGCAGTAGTTCTGATAGAGGTCCTATAACCTTTCTTCGCGGATGTGGGTGGCAGTAGTTCTGATAGAGGTCTTATAACTTTACTAAAATCCTGCATAAATATCCTGTAATAGCCAGCGAAGGCAAGAAGCGATCTTAATTCGTCAGGAGTGCTTGGTTCTGGCCAATTCTTGACCTTCTCAATCTTGGCAGGGTCAGTCTCAACTCCATTGCTTGATACATGTCCGAGGAAATTAGCCTTTGGTTTAAAGAAACAACATTTCTCAGGGGCTAACTTCAAATTAGCTTCTTGCAGGGTGGTAAGAATCAAATGAAGGCGTTTTAGATGTTGCTCAAAAGTCTCACTGAAAACTATAATATCATCGAGATATATCAAACATATCTTCATGTGTAGGTCACCTAAAATCTCTTGCATTATTCTCTGGTATGTTGCTGCCCTGTTTGTTAATCCAAAAGGTATCTTATTATATTCGTAAAATCCGATTGATGCAATGGTAAATGCTGTCCGTTCTTTGTGGCTTTCTTCTACCTCTATCTGATGGTAACCTGATTTCATGTCGATGGTAGTGAAATATTTAGCACCATGCAAGCAGTCGAAGATTTCTTCCATTCTGGGAAGTGCAAAGGAATCTTTACCAGTGATGTTATTCAGTTGTCTATAGTCGATGTACAGACGTAATTTTCCATTCTTCTTCCGGACTAGAACCACATTAGAGCTGTATGGGGACTTTGAAGGTCTAATCACTCCGGCAGCTAGTAATTGTTCAGTGTGTTGGCGGACTTCCTCTACCATGGACGGGGGAATGCGGCGATGCCTTTGCTTAAAGGGTATGTCTTTTGTTAAATCGATTCGATCTTTGATGCGGTTGCAAATTCCAATGTCGGTATCAATGACAGAAAATATGTCTTCATGTTTCTTCAACAAATCCATGAGTTGTTCTCACTGATCTTGGTCCAATATTTCAGCTTCGTCAACATTCAGCTTATCTATTATTGTTTCCTTCTCTGTACTCTCCGCTATCTTATCAAAGACTTCTGCTATCGTCACATGTTTTAATTCAGAAAGAATAGCTTTGGGCTTATGGTAACTGGGCTGGTGGTAAGGTTGGACAGATTCTCTTTGACTGTATGATTGTTGCCATGGTTGTAATTTATCACTGCACGTGTGATGTCTGTGAAGCTGGGTATCTGGCTTTCTTAAGATTCTTGAATTATTGCTGGTGTCGATGGATAAACTATTTCTTTGTCTGTTTATCCTTCAATGTCAATAGATTGGTTAGGATATATTGTGATTTTATGGTCGACTGCAGATCTTATAATTGCTATCCTGTTGTTGTTCTTCTTCAGCTCTTTTTCCCTGATAGTTATGGCCCTAAAGCTAAGATACAAAGGGGTGCGTAGACTTGCCCTCTGTAAATACTACTCTCCAAAATTCTCTTTACACTCTTTTACAAGTTCCTTCAAAACATTGGTTCCCAGAATCGGTGTCTTGGAAGAGTACTGGGTATCAGGTGTAACTAGGAGTTGGCATAGGAGTGGCTTTGACCCTGGTAATCCTTTATGCACAACAATTTCTGTCTCAACATAGCCTCTATATGGCAGGTTTTGTCCATCTGAATATTCAATGTTCAGGATATCTCCAACTGCTTTGATGTCAGTGTCACTAAGATTCTCCAGATAATATGATTCTGTAATGATACTTACACAACTCCCTGTGTCCAATAATGCTTGTGCAGGTTTTCCATTTACACTCACTTCAACTTCATTACAATCACCAACTAGATGAAATTTGGGATCTTTCATTCTGTCTGAGGTGCTCACATCTGACCCCACAATACGAGCACTTACGCATTTGGGCAATCCTTCCGTAAATGTCCTTTCTGCTTGCATGCTGTACAAATAAACTGTGCTAGGATCGTTGGACAGTTCCTATGTATATGTCCTTTAGTGTTACAAATGACGCATGAGGGTGCAAATGTACCATCAGCATTTGGCTGCTGAGAGTTTCTATTCTGTTGGTCTTGTCCTCTTCCTCGATTTCCACCTCTCCATCTGTTTCTGCCACGCCATCTTTTCCTTTGTCCACTGTTAGTGCTCGCTTGTTCCGTTGAGGGAGTCTGGTTTTGAGTCTTTTCAGGTTTGTCTATCATTTCGTTTATCTTTTTCAATAATTCTTTGACTTCTGATGTCTCTTCTTTCTTTTCTGTCTGTACCACTGGTTTGCACGGCTTCTTGCTCTCCATACTATCAGATGGGATGTCAGCCTTTATCTTCCTAACCTATCTCTTAAATTCATCATATTCACGGATCTTGTCAATCTTGAATGTAGGACTTGTTTAAGTATTGCTGTATCTGTACGTCTAAATCCTCCAAGTTCTACTCCTTAATCGAAAAGTTCTTCCAAACGTGATGCTAAGGATTCTACACTCTCATTTTCCTTCTGTTAGCAGGTGTAAAACTTTTTTCAGTATACTTTCTTTAGTTTCAACTGTTCCGTATGCACTTTTCAGTTTGTCTAACACCTGTTACAATGTCACACCGGGTCCAATCCTCCTTATTTTGTCGCCAGCACTGCCCTTGAGAGACCGACGTATCCCAAACAAAATCTGTTCCTGGATAAAGGCTTGTTCGATTCTTACTGATTCGACCTCATACTTATAAGTTTCCCGGTTGACTTCACCTTTGTCCGACATCTCCAAAGAAAATTTTAAAACTTTGGGTAATGAGGTAGTCCTTGCTTTGCAGCTGGTTTATGCTGTCTGTGTTCATCATCCACCTCAGCTGATGCATCCTTAATGCCTCCAAACATTTTTGTCAATCTCATGATATCATCAAATGACCCATATTTTGGCTTAAATCTGAGAGTATGCAATGTCCGTATCATTTCTATTTCCTCATCTGTTATTCCACCGGTTGCTCCTTCTGTCAAATTGTCTTCAATATCCATGCCAGGTTCGGTTTCTTTCTCCTCTTTTTGATGTCATGTTTCATTTACACAAGTTCTAAGTTCAAAAAGATATACTCAAATATAACACACTACTACCTTTGAATCAAAATCAGGTCTCGGCACTTATAGGCTGTAACACTCTTTCTATACTACTGTATAGGTTTATTCTGGTTTACATCAGGTAATTAAAATTCACTTTTTCATGTAGAAACAAATGACATCTTTTATTGATTCTAATGCATGTATGGCAAAATTATTCATATGCACAACAACAACTAGTTGCTTTTGCTTTAATGGGTAGGTCTCTCTTTTCTATTATTTATTGACTGTGTGTTTTCTGTTTAATTAACACTGATGAGTCATGAGCTATCACATATCACAATGTTTTTCCAGCAATGCAAGGTAAACCAGCAGAAATTACAGACATTTGCAGAATTCTAACAAATGCAATAGTATTCTATTGTAAGAGTGCAATGGGATCAGCTATATATCAAGCTTTTACATGATCAGACAACAATTCAATGTTTTCAAAATAAATGCAAGGTTGACATGCAGTATTAAATAGCAACAGTATAGGTAAAGTAGTTTGCCCGATTTTTTTTTTTTTTTTTTTTTTTTTTTTTATCTACATGAGCAAACAAAATATATTTATATCAAAAGCACGTAAGGCAAATAATGAAATGGATATTACATTATAGGTTACTTTCCTACATCAATTTTGACAAATAATTTGTTGCCAAGTATACACAGTAGGGACTATGGATAAGTATGGACTGTTATATGGGGAGATATGGTAATAATAAACTAAGTAAATTCTCACCAATGCCCCGATTTTCTGTTATTCAGCATACAAATCAAGAGTTGTGATAGGTGTGACTCCCAAAATGACGCGACAATATGACTGAACTACATCTATAGTGATATTCATGTCATACAATAATTGTTGAAATGTTGCAATAAACTTTCGTAAAGTGTGAACCTATGACAAAACATTTGGATAAAAGGCAGGTTACTCTTTAAGCCCACTGTTCCATAAGAATGAATGTATGTTCTTATAAAGTAATGTCAAGCAAAGGGAGAGTACTGGTGTAAGATATTTGTTATAAAAGAGTTCACGATTCAATGGGTTAAGAAATGTGTGTCTTGTTTACTAGAGTAAAGGTAAGGTACGGAAGAGTACTGGTTTGGATACTTTCAAAGGCAGTTTTTTTCCCAATAGACCTAGGCTATTGAAGTATAAGCGTTTGCTAACTATCAATTAATTCAAGAAAGCCCTCAATAAATGTGAAGCAAAGTAGATAATATAAGATTACAATAAATCCTGACTATATAGCTGTCTATAGTATAACGTCACAGGCTACTGATTTCCCTCTATATAAATCAAGTCTAAGGTCAAACAGGTCAAGCTAGGCGGTAACCCTCCAAGTCAGATTACGTAATTTAATGAAAATTTGAATAAACGGTCAGGTGACCAGTACTGTTCACTGGGCTAGAAAGTATCAACCAATCAAATGCAGACACCCAAATACGTAATTTGCATATTCAATGTAAACAATACAGCAAAAGGTGTTGAATGAGCCAGAAAATATAAGCCAATGAAATGGACAGGCTCAAAATAGGCCTAATTTACATATTCATTATATAGAGTACAGCAGATCTATAATCGAATATCCAAATAAATCACTGAAAATGAAGATGTTGCCACTTCTAAATTTAACTTAAGCCAGTGAACTGCAGAGCTTGAATATTTAATTAAAAAAAAAAAAAACTTACACATCAATGTATTTTGAGATCGCCTTCTTTCGACAGTATCTCGATGCATGCAGACTGATATTTTAGGCCAAAATTAGCTATGTGTAGGGTGTTCAAGCAAATTCAGTGGATAAAGTAACACTTACGCATTTTTAGGCAACTAAGCAAAAAAAAAAAAAAAAAAAAAAAAAAAAATATATATATATATATATATATATATATATATATATGCAAAGTTCAAGTCGTGACGGTTCAAGGATATTACATAATAAACAAGAAAAACATCACATGGGAACACAGAATATAACATTTATTGCCAACCGGTTTCGCTTTAAGCTCATCAGGGCAACAATAACAATAAATCACGTAGCTATACACATAACGCAGTGATTGATGACGTCATGGCTTAATGTTCAATTTAGGCATAAACTTGTTTATGAATGATTGTTCTTTAGATAACCTAGCTGAAACATTTTCGTTATGCATTTTAAAAAAAGGAAAAATTGAAAACTTTGGAGATGTTTTAGAACATTTATCTAGATGGGCGCTCAAAGGCATTTGTCTTGTTAATGTGTTTCTTACTTGTTGAATATGGACTGTCTTCCTATTTCTTAATTTGTCACCAGTCTGTCCAATATAAAATTCTCTACACCCGTTACAAATTAAAACATAGATTACATTTTTAACAGTACAATCCATATTTTCTTTTACATAGAACGTTTTATCATTTAATTTGATCTTAGTACCTTCAATGATGTAATCGCACAGTCCACACCGTGGTTCTCCACATTTCTTAACGCAAGCAGCGGTGTCTTCACTGAACTCTGATCGCGTAATAAGGCGTTTAAGATTCGGAAGCTGTCTTTTACATTTTATGATTTTAGTGTCTATGATTATATTATTCATTTTTTCATCGTTTTTTAGAAGAGATAAGTTAGATTTCAGCAATCCGAATACTTCTCTGTTTTTAGGATCGTGGGTGGATACGAACGGTATGATAGGGTTTTCCCTTTTCTCTTTAACTGATAAAAGACTGTGTCTTGAAATTTTTAAAGCCTTGGTAAATCCCATTTTTATCACCTGAACTGGATACTTTCTGTCAATCAATAAGGAAGCTAATTCCTTTAGACGGGCATTACGAACACTTACATCAGAAACGATGGCACATATTCTACGAGCCAAAGAAAATGGGATGTTGATTTTAGTATGTTTTGGATGGCATGACTTGAAATTTAAATACTATTTAGAGTCCGTAGATTTGAAATATATATCGGTGAATATAGAAGTATTCCTTTTGATGACCATAACATCAAGAAACGGTAACTGATATTCACTGGTTTGCATCTTAAACATTAAATCTTTATGGAGAGAATTTAGAGTTCTACAGAAATAAACTAGTTCGTCCGATGATTTTTGCCAGAATATAAAGCAGTCATCTAAATACCTTCTCCATTGCTCCCTTACGAATTTTGTAAACGCCTTACCCTTTTCATGTTCTACTGTTCTGTAGAGTTTTTCCTCCAAAAACCCAAGGACAAGAGTAGCATAGGTAGGGGCCACTTTAGTTCCCATTGCTGTACCTTTAGTTTGGTTGTAAAACGATTTATTAAAAGAAAAATTGTTGTTTTCAAGAATTATTTGAAGACCCCGCAAAATAAACCCTTTGCTAAAACGTTCTGACAACAATTCTGGATGTTTATCCAGCCAAAACGAAAATAGATTCAAGTCCTAAATTGTGTGGAATTTAGTATACAGACTTACTATGTCAAAGGAAACGAGTTTGGTTTGCGCCGGGACATGTTCAGGAATGAAATTAAGAAAATCAATGTTGTCTCGTAGATAGCTGTGTACTTTTTCCAAATAAGGTTTTAGTAACTTATCCAAAAGAGAGCTAAGACGACTCGTTTCGCAACAAGGGCCCGCTACTATAGGTCTAAGTGTTAAGTCTGCAGGATCCAGAATTTCAATATAATCAGAATAGCTGTCAGAACAAGAGTTTTGAATAATATGGCTCTTATGTATTTTTGGTAAGCCGTAGAAAGTACTAGTTTTACATTCAAATTTCAATAGGAAATTTATTTCTTTGTTGGTCATTCTTTTGTTTTCTGCAATAAGATTTTTTATTTTGTTGAAAACTTGTAATTGATTACTACCCGGAATAGTTTTATAATAAGTTTCATCTCTAAGCATTTCCAGAATTTTTGTTTTATAAAATTTGGTATCCATTATAACAATGCCACCTCCCTTGTCTGCTTCTTTAATAGTGATAGAATTGTCATGTGCCAAAGAATTTATAGCTTCGCGTTGTTTTAATGTTATGTTATGTTTGATGAGTTTATTACTTTTACTTGTATTAGAACATAATACTCTACTAGTGGATATGTAAGAATCTAGTGCAGTATTGCGACCGCTCGGTGATTCGAAATTAGAAATGTTTCTAACAATAGAATCGTCTGTGTTTTCTTTACCGTGAAAAAATTCTTTAAGTCTCATGCTACGAAAGAATTCATGAACATCATTATTAAGTTCCTCATTGTTACTTTTCTCGGGTGTAGGGGTAAATTTAAAACCCATCAACAAGACACTTTTTTCTATTTCAGTTAACTTACGATTCGAAAGATTAAAAATTTTTGTGAAAATTTCTTTAGTTTCAGCTAGGTTACCTTTATTTAATGTAAGTGATTCCAGTTGTGGTCTTCCTGGAGAAAATTTAACGCATCAGGATCGACCACATTAACCTCTGATTCATACTGGGAATTGTTTGATCCGTTTTGCCTGAAGTTGTTTTGTTGTCTGCTTCGCCTGTTGAAATTTCGCTGTCCATTTAATTTGAATGATAACTGTTGAATAAGATTTAGGAGATTTTGCTCTGGTCTTTGCATTCTTTGACGAGGGCGTGGTCTGCTTCGGACAGCATCTGCATATGTTCCGGGGCCTTTGCTTTGGTAATTACGTTGACTGGCTGATTTTTTAAAGAACGGATTTGTATTTTGGTAAGTTTGTTGAAAATTTTCTTCATAAGATGTTAACCACCGTTCATTGTTCAACCATCTTTTATGAGAAATGTCCTCGTTTCTTTTAATTTCTTGTTTCCATAAATTTATAAGATAGTCTGAAATCGGCCCGGAACACTTTTCAAATATTATTCCTTCAACCTCTGTATCTAATCGTCGTACACGTTCTAAGCATGAATCTTCTCGGAGTTTAAGCATTTCAATTTCCGTTCTAAAATCTTGTAATACAGCTCTTTCTCTTAGCATTCGTTGGTCTTCTCTTTCACTGGCGAATTCTGCTTTCTGGAATTTCTTTGGAATAATTATAGGTGTAGAGGATATCCATTTTTCATAAAATTTTAAATGGCCGCTATTTTTTATCTTTCCCCAGTAAGCTCCTTCCTTCCAACCAAACTAAAGGTACAGCAATGGGAACTAAAGTGGCCCCTACCTATGCTACTCTTGTCCTTGGGTTTTTGGAGGAAAAACTCTACAGAACAGTAGAACATGAAAAGGGTAAGGCGTTTGCAAAATTCGTAAGGAAGCAATGGAGAAGGTATTTAGATGACTGCTTTATATTCTGGCAAAAATCATCGGACGAACTAGTTTATTTCTGTAGAACTCTAAATTCTCTCCATAAAGATTTAATGTTTAAGATGCAAACCAGTGAATATCAGTTACCGTTTCTTGATGTTATGGTCATCAAAAGGAATACTTCTATATCCACCGATATATATTTCAAATCTACGGACTCTAAACAGTATTTAAATTTCAAGTCATGCCATCCAAAACATACTAAAATCAACATCCCATTTTCTTTGGCTCGTAGAATATGTGTCATCGTTTCTGATGTAAGTGTTCGTAATGCCCGTCTAAAGGAATTAGCTTCCTTATTGATTGACAGAAAGTATCCAGTTCAGGTGATAAAAATGGGATTTACCAAGGCTTTAAAAATTTCAAGACACAGTCTTTTATCAGTTAAAGAGAAAAGGGAAAACCCCTATCATACCGTTCGTATCCACCCACAATCCTAAAAACAGAGAAGTATTCGGATTGTTGAAATCTAACTTATATTTCTCTAACCTATTTCAGATTTATAACCAAAACCATAGAAATTATTACAAGAGCAACGTCGGGCATCCGAGTATTTTCGAGAATCATTTTAGGGGGTCATAATCAAGTAGATCGACACTGAATTGGTAGATCTACGGAGAATAAGAACGAACATACCTCTGTGACTTGTGTAAAATTCCAAATCCTATCCACAAATAATCAACATAAGGGTGAATTAAGATCAAGAACTGATAAGAAGGAACAATTTAAAGTGACACGTGTGCGTTAAATTGTGTGAATCAATCAACCACATTACAGCTGTAAGGTCTGCCACCCAGCTGTGCGATACCGAGATCAAAGGAGCACAGAGCTAACCCTTCATCCAGTTTTCATGAAAACTAATATGACACATGTTTCCTTTATACATGTTTCTGAAAAATATAGATAGAATATAAATATCTTGGAATGGAAGGTTTAAAATTTGAGCTCAAGCTTCTTTTCTTATGTTCATGATCTAGACTCTATTACAGCTATTCGTCTGTAGGAACATGACTAAAGTTGCAACAAAGAAGGTTCTTTTTTTTTAGATCGGAATTTTCTTAGGACTCGTCCATATCCAAAGAATGTGGGTGAAATGGTGCAAATTGTTATAATATGCATACAGTGCTGTAAGTTTAGTTGAGAAGCTAAACAGTCCCCAGTTTTAATGACCCTAAGAAAGAAGGTGTTAAAAAATATTGGAAAAAGAGGAAATGTTTGTAACTAGAGTTTTTACCTT
The DNA here is from genome assembly GCA_945859785.2 of Tridacna gigas. NCBI lineage: Eukaryota > Metazoa > Mollusca > Bivalvia > Cardiida > Cardiidae > Tridacna > Tridacna gigas. The sequence continues at coordinate 6,297,398 of OX244031.2, read as the reverse complement.
TTCCCACAATACTTTCTACTTTTTCAAAGACAATTGCCTCCATTTCACCCACATTTAATCTGTCCGCTTAACATTCTTTGGATTTGGGCGAGTCCTAATTTGGCCATTTGGTAAAAGGTTTTAATCGAATAAGCTCTCACTTTTACTGTTTAACTTATGAAGGTCCAATGTCGTGAAAAAAGGGCGAACCTGGTAGCTAAGTCGGTAACGCACCTGTATGTCTTGATACCATGGGATCGTTGGTTCAATTTATTTGGACCTATATAAAGCTATCGATATGATGATTTTTTCAATTAAAAATGTCAGTGTCTGCAAAAAGACAGACAGTCCATTTACAAAAAAAACCCCAAAACTTTAACACCATATTATTGAGAAAATCCCGACCCAAAAAACATCTTTTTTGTCACGTTCCTGTTTAAACTACCTTAAGATGACGATCGTAAAAAAAAAAATGAAGGTCAGGACAAATTAAAAACCGTCCTTTCATCCTCCAAAAAATGTAATTTCAGCTTCATTTTGAGTCGGGAAATATCTGCTATAGTTGTTTTCGTTGAAAAGCTGATAAAGGGTTAGCCGAGTGTTCTTTTGATCTCGGTATTTCACTGCCAAAGTGGACGACATGTAGAAGCGCTGCACGTGATGTACTTGCCAAGGGCAGATTAATACACACGTGTCATGGTAAAGTTTCTATCCTGTTCAATCGAATTATGATCATTTGCAAAAATAGGGTCTGGAATTATTAAAATCTGTTACTGAGGGTAAGTCCATTTTAATTTCTGACCCGAAAAGATGCATTTCTTTGTTTTTTTTTTGTCCGAACATTTTTTTCCTTCAAATGGAAAGGTATGGATAACTGTTTTTTGTTTGTTTTTTTTTAATTTTTCTCAATTCTTGCCCTGTATAACCAAGGCAGTATGCCGTGATGTTTAATGCTTCTATCTGGATGCTTCATTTTGACTCCATAATAATGTAGTCTGCACACGAAAACTTTTATCATACCGCCCAACAGGAGACAGGGCTTGTCTTAAACTTGTATATATGACTCCTCTTTCTGTAGGCTATACCGTGATATTGATAATATGACATTTCTTTTTTGTCTCTTCAAAAGTGATAGTATTCATAACTGGAAAAGGTTTTAGAAATCTTTATCACAATTGCCCGAGAAATCCAACAGAACTTTACTGAAAAAATATGACGCTGACAGTGTCCGATTACGTGCAGTGTCCGATTATATGTGTACACAGTAAGTTTATCACCGAGTAAAAATTTCTGAGTGCGAGATATTGCGATTTAGTGAAAGTACCCGGATGACAAGAATCACGAATGTTAGGACCCTCATGTTAATCTATTATTTTCACACCAAGTTTATTTTATTGGTCACAATAACAATGCAAATTGTTTCACAATGTCATTCTATTGTGATTAATTATGATAATATCCTTTCCAAAATAAGTGTTGTTTATCTACACCCTTTGCCAATTCTGTGCATATTAGTATTTAGCAGGCCAAAGGTAATACGTTCTTCACAGGTAGTCTTATTATTTTTTTGTGTGACCCAGGCCAGTAAACCATCTGCAGTAAACCAACATTGCTCACTTATAAGCATCTTAGAAGCACGTTTCTACATGGTCAGAAGAATTGTAATTTTAAACATAGTCATCTACCTGTGTCGTCCACTCCATGCATTATCTAGGATGGCGCCAGCCAAAAATTTTTAGTAGCCAAAACTTTGTCGTCCAAAACCGGATTGGGTCAATGGACCGATCACTATATGGGTGTAGACTGGTTACCTCCCCTATATACAGCTTAAGTACATAGTTAAGCTTTAACTCTTTACCAAACAACAAAATTTTAAACTTTATGATGATTTGAAGACAGCCAATTAAATATGGCACAAATGTTCATTTTGATTCAGAAAGGGTAGAAAATATTGTGGGGAAAGGTGAAAACACTGGTTACCAGCCTTTTGACACTAGCTTTAATTCTCAAAAAATGCAGCATGTAGAAGGCCATAGCATTTAATTGGTATATTGAGTACATTGGAAAATAAAACGAGTGCAAATAATTAAGTATAATCAACGAAGAAAGTTCTTTCATTTTTTCTTTTTAAAAACGACTTCAAACGGGCATAAGACCGCTGACAATTTATAAACAGCCTTTAATGACCAAATTAATCACATTAATTTCACCGATCTGCATTACCTTTGTTCCACCGTTTAGTTTTTGCGTGTTGCTTTTTTAAACTAATTAGCAAGTGATTGGCGATTGTTTGACATAACGTGCGAAAAAAGTCTACTCGGACTGATCTCCGAGCATGCAGCGCTCTTTGCAAAACATTCCAAGTTGCGAAAACCAGTCCGACCAAATTTACAACAGACTGGTACCCGCTTTTACTTATCTAATTAGTATTGATCGGTAGCCATAACCGTTTATGATACATGATGGTCAACAGGCGTGACAAATGAGCTGCGAACACATGTGTTAATTGTATACCGAAGATAAATAGCCTGTGGCGCGTGGCGATAAGGTTTGTAAACTGTTAATTTGCAATGACGGAAGTGTAAACTGACCATAGCCGATATGAAATTGACGGTCGGCGATTTTGTTTATCACAAATTTTTTGATCGCCAATATCTGCTCTTTTGGAGTTTTTAATCGCCAGCTGCAGTTTTTAATCGCCAATGGCGATTTTGGCGATCGGTAACGCCAATCTAGATTATGAATTCACATCAAGTTGCTCACAATGGAGATGTCTCATCTATAGTGTTTGTCTTAACGAGGGGCAATCGGTTAGCCATAAGCAGTAGGTTTTCCAACAATATTAATCCAGGCTTAAAGACTGGCTGTGGTTACAAAAGTATGAAAAGGGTGACATGTTTTGGTGGTATTGTTTGAAGGATTTCACCTCTGGAAACGGCAATTTTAGTACCGCAACTCTATCCAGGCATGCTGATTGTAAAGATCACAAAGCCATTTTCTACTAGCTCAGTCATAGTTTGTGTTGTGATGGCCCCCATGTTTTGTGAAAATCCCCCACTTTTTTCAAATCCTGGATGAAACACTGATATCAAGTCTGTGACATGTAACACTGGACGTTTTTTTTTTTTTTTTTTTTTTTTTTATGGTGAATTATACATTCTATTTTTTTTTTTTTTTTTATTGCAATTCAAGCTTACTTGAAGAAGACTGCACCAGTATTTTGTAAAATTAAGATTGTAGTTAGTACACTGAAAATCAGTAACTTACCCATTTTCTCCAAATTTTGATATTTTCCTTTAAATTATAAGGGAAATAATGATATTTTTAGGGGGAGGGGGGCTGCCACTCATATTTTGTGGCAAATTGTTTAGGGCCCAGTTTATTGAATGTAATCATTTATGATTTTCAGTTACGAGAGAGTTTGAGAAAAATAGATATGAACAATGACTTTGCAAAGGTAATTCATTGTCTTTTAGTCTTTTATATCTTGAATTTTTCTTGAATTATCTAGAGGAGAAATATTTGTCTTGCCCATCATGTTTAACCCTTTCCCAAACGACAAATTTTGGACTGGTCCAAATTGAAAGAGTTTGTAGACGACAGTTTTAAATTTGATGAAAATGGCAGAAAGGTCTCAAAGAGGGTAGAAAACACTGTGAGAAAAGGAGAAATTGCTTGTTACGAGCAATTTCTCCTTTTCCCACAGTGTTTTCAAAAGACTTGTACTGCAGACACGTGAAAACCAGGGCTTGTTTGGGAAAGGGTTAATATGCCATAACATTATCTTCGTTCATAATGCAAGCCTTCAAGTTGGCTTGCAGTTGGTTGGTGGTTCTACCTGGGTGCCTCTGTGCACTCTGAGTCTTCCTCCACCAGTAATTAGCTGCATGTTGCTATATTACTTTAACTGTCGCAGCAACGGTAAACTCCAAAACCACAAACCACTTCATAATGCAAGTTGAATGTCAGTGAAGTCAAACTATAAACATGTATGTATTCAGCTACATACTTAGTATTGTTAGGAAATATATTTTTGTATATTGAAAAGGTTCAGTTTTGCAAAAAAAAAAAAAAACAAAACGAATTATGGCTGATTCAGCCCATGGCTGATTCGGACCATCTCTTTGGCTAATTCGGACCATGGCTAATCGAACCATGGCTGATTCAGACCAGATTTAGTGGCTGATTCAGACCAGGTTTTAGCAATGATGATGAATTGTTATATTTGTAATAACTATTGCACATGGTCTAATGACTGTTTCAGAGTTCCCATTCACGTAAGATTCTGCGTGAATCACGTAAATAATTACCAATGCACGTAAAAAAATGACGCCTCAAGCGTGTAGTACATGCAAAGAAAAGACAAATATATACAGTCGTGTCGCATGAATCCGGACACTTTGGTTTCCTATGGTGGTGTCCGGAGTAAGCATATTTCCGGATAAGCAAATCAAGCTAGGTCTCGTCCGACCTTATTGATTTTTTTATTGCTGTTGTTTCAGGTATCTGGTGGGCAGAATGCTAATTGTCACGTAGTCATTCCGACACGCTTCACTAGTTAAGTTGTTTGTTAGGTGTGAAAACTGTCTACTATCAAGTTTTACCAGATAAACACTGTTTATTCATGCGTGTCAAGCAGTCAATTTAGACCACAAATTCGTTAATCCTACCAAAACGGTTATGACAGTTAGTAATTATAACAGGTTCTATTTGGATGTTCAACACTTAATCCGGATTATTGAAGCATATTTGTGCGGTTTTTGAGTATTTCGTTCCCGATTTTTTCTTTCCGGATCCGGAACGTGAATTTCCGGATTAAAAGGTACAATTTATGAATAAAAAATCCGTTCCCACAAAATTCTCTCCGGATCTTGAATATTCCGGATTAATGACGTCCGTATTAACGCGGCACGACTGTACGAGGGACACTTTTTAAGTTCGTAGAGTAAGCCTATAACTTTTTAACGCAATTATGAAATTGCACGATTTTTTACACAGACCTTGCGTAATCATTCCTCTCTCGAACGGTGCCACGGTATGCGGTGTACAAGGTCCACGTGCGCGCTGCGCTGCGTATTTTCAACATGTGGTTTTATACATTATAGTAAAATATAGCGTTCAATATGGATGTAAAAATCTGTGAACAGAGGGCATATTGTAAGATTCGAGCACAGCTCGGGTTTCCGCCAACAGAAATTCATGCTGATTTGCAAAAAGTTTATGGGAGTGGTGCTTTAAAATATGCTACAGTTTGCAAGTGGGTACGTCGTTTTAATGATGGTCGGGAGTCAATTGAAAATGACCCTCGGGTGGGTAGGCCGGTTTCTGTTTTGACGGAAAAGAACGTTGCTACTGTGAAAACGTTAATTGAGGAAGACGCACATTATACCGTGCAAGAGATAGAAGAATTAAGTGGCATTCATTTGTCAAGTGTTTTGAAGATCTTACGTGAACGACTTGGGCTACGTAAGATCTGTGCGCGTTGGGTGCCCCATTTGCTCACTGACAAGCAGAAACAAAGTCGGGTTAGACTTGCATCGCAAGTTATAGAAAATATGATAAATGTGACCCACGTCATTTGGAAAAGATAGTTACAGGTGATGAAACCTGGATCTATCATTTTCAACCCGATTTTAAGGCTAAAAATAAGGTTTGGGTTTCATCTGAGGGCGACAGACCTGTCATTGCGGGCCGTTGCAAAACATCAAATTGCATGTTGTATGCGATATTCTTTGATTCGAAAGGTCCAGTCCTTCACATTCCAGTCCGGAAAGGTAGTTCTGTCACTGGAAAGTTTTACAGAGAAAGTGTTCTTACTCAACTTGTTAATTTCTATCAGAAACGCAGACCGCGCACTGGTGTCTGCAGCATCAAATTACTCCATGATAACGCACCAGCCCATAAATCCGCTACGGTACAGGAATATCAGAAAGAATCTGGGCTCGATGTCTTAGATCATCCCCCATACAGCCCTGACCTGTCCCCCTGTGACTTTTGGTTGTTCCCAAGACAAAAAGGAAATGCTGGCAGGGCACCGTTTTGAATCCCGTTGTGGTATAGGCAGTGCGGTCTACCAGTGTCTGCAACATATACCTAAAGAGGACTACCGGGCGGCGTTCCGGAAATGGGTAGACCGCATACCGTAACACCATTCGAGAGAGGAATGATTACGCAAGCTCTGTGTAAAAAATTGTGCAACTTCATAATCGCGTTAAAAAGTTATAGGCTTACTCTACGAACTTAAAAAGTGTCCCTCGTATTCATCTACCAGACAAATTACGCAATGTTATTGTTAAAAAAGTGAATTAAGACGCCTACGCCAATTTCTTTTCCCTTGACGCGTCACAAATTTTTCACCAAGTAGGTCTGCAAGTTAACAGCAGGTGTCTAGTAGATTTGTTTCTATTTTGTTTGCTACCAAAAAAGATCAAAAGACTGCCGCCGAAAGCTAAAGGTTAATATGTTTAGATAGTGATAGATGTGCCCCTGATAAATTTTAAACCAATCAGAGCAGCGCAAAGCGGTTGGGTATCTGCATCTTCTGAGTGACAGCTCTATCAAACAGATTTATGAATACCACTTTTTGGTATTAATTATCAAACCCGTGAGATTATCCGTTTACTAATTATGGACAAATTAAAATTTGTTAAAAACGAAGATGTGATCAATACGGTAAAGTTCATCTTCCTTTCGTGTGTAATTTAAGGTAGCGACTTTGAGAAAAATAAATACAAGTCAGCCCAAAGATGGACAACTTGCCGTAATTTCTAGATTATCAGCACCTGTAGAAGACAGTGCTGGCGTTTGTGTATGTTTACGGCGAATTTTCGTCCAGAAATCATCTCGGGATGCTTTAACACAATAGCACGGTCCTCCGTTGACTTCCCGTTGTTATAAATGATGCCCGGAGTTAATAAGCAGACCATTCGTGTTGCATATCAAAATTTGATGGTTTTGATCAAGGTCTCACTGTTTAAGGGTAAAGACTCGGATCAAATCATAATGCAAAGAAAAAAAACAGCGTTTCTGTTTGTTTTTTTAATGTACCCCCAAAATTTGCTGTGTACCCCTAAAATTGAACAGGCGTGGGTACCCACTTTTAAGAAAAGTCAGTGGGCACACTGTGTTTAAGACCAAATGTTAGTAACAAAATTTACTCACCTCAGAATAAGAAATGGATTAGTATTTCGTAGATGAATTGTCATATTTGTTCTTTTCAAAATTACATTTTAATGGACCAGGGTTTTCCCTCGGTCTTGTAATTAAGGAGTCCTTGGGACTCTCAGCTGTGATTTTTGAGAGTCCTTGGGTCAATTTTAAGAGTCCCACCACGTGAAAATGCAAAAAATAAAATTAACTAGTTACTACAAATATGGTGTGTCTGAGTTTGCTTCCAACTTGTTAAACTATTACTTTCTGTTTCATTGAGATACACAGGTTTCCTGGAGTTTTTTTTCCTGGACTAGAAATGTTTGCAACAGGGTTGATATTTAACAAAACGCTGAAATAAATTTGATGATCATATTTAATTCATAAATTGATAATAATTCATATAAAATTAATAAGGTCAGTAAATAACACAAACAGAAGTTGAACAATGCACCAATATGATTGGTTTATGACTAGATTATAGAATCCAAGAATTATGAATGCATAAAAAATCTGAACCGGACTCAATGCTCCAGATAAGATTTTAGGTCAATTATTTATAACTATAATATTTTTTTCTCAATTAGTTTTTGGAAACAAAAAAAAAACTTTTTTGGGGGAGGGGGGGGGGGGGGGAGACGCAAATAATCAAATAGTTTTTTAGTATTTGTATCAATTCAAACATCAAATTCAACCAACCATTATCAGCATTATCAGTAAACAACTTATTTGTTTGGTTGTAGCTTAACGTCCCAGTCAACTTATTTTATGTCATGTCGGGACGGAGCCCACAGTTTCCTGGGTACTTAAGTTACTCAACCAGTACTATGGGTAGTAAATGTGTCTTGCTCAAGGACACAACACAGTGCCGACTGCTGGGATCAAACCCACGACCTCTGTCACCAGAGTCCAACATTATATCCACTAGGCCACTGCGCCCCCATAAAACAACTTGTAACTTTTTTATGTATTGTTTGCAGTCTCTGAACCCATAGCTTAGAACAACCACTTTAAACAGTTTATGGTAACTATAAAGAAATATGAACTTGCAGTCATGGCAGAATAGATGCAGATCATGTGATGACTCATGGTGAGCCATCTCATCTGGACCTATAACAATTGCCCTTAACTATATACATGTATATTGTTAACCAACTGATATTAAGATGAATTTGCAATAATGGTTGATGCAGATGTGACAACTCCTAAATTCCTAATGAGCCATCTCATCTGGACCCAATGTAATTCTCATAAGACCCCTCTGTTCTGTGCAATTTCATAGAGATTCATAGTGCATACAGCAGATGACACTAGCAGCTCTATGCTAGATTACTGCTCCTTCTGACAACTTAGTTTCTGAACTACAACTTATACTTGTAATACATGTGACCGGTCCGCATAGCGCAGTCGGTTAGAGGGTAGGACTTGTAATCCGCTTTCTATCGACTGACAGTAGGGTCATGGGTTCGATCCTGGTCCGGTCTAGTCTGTCGGATGAGACTTTAACCCTTTCCCAAACGACAAATTTTGGACTGGTCCAAATTGAAAGAGTTTGCAGATGACGATTTTAAATTTGATGAAAATGGCAGAAAGGTCTCAAAAAGGGTAGAAAACACTGTGGAAAAAGGAGAAATTGCTCGTTACGAGCAATTTCTCCTTTTCCCACAGTGTTTTCAAAAGACTTGTACTGCACACACGTGAAAACCAGGGCTTGTTTGGGAAAGGGTTAAGATGTGGCCCCGTCTCCATATGACCTTAGCTGTTGGTGGGACGTAAAACTATAAACACACACTTGTAATACATGTAGTCTTCTGGAGTAGGAAAGTTGGTATACGTGACAAAAATCGATATGTTAACCTGGATGTATTCACCTTTTGCTTGCTAAGACAAAAGGCTCTAAAATTAGATTCCACGAAAATAGAGCTGTTAAAAAACGTTGGCTAAAACGAAAGTAAATTTACGAGAATTTGGAATATTTTACACCGCAATTATTTGTGAGAACTTTCCTTTGAAATTTGATATTATTTTCCTCGAGTCCCTCGGGACGCACATGATTTGTTTTTGCGGGTCCAAAACTCAACTTTGAGAGTCTAGGACGCAATATCCTGCGTCCGGGAAAACCCTGATGGACATTTTTCATCCTGCTCTATTCTGTATTCTATTTATTACAATATCAAACAACATGAAAATTGAAATAGTTAATTGCTAGTAATCTATCACCAGGCCCAAATTGTATTAAGTGATTCTTGTATCCAATTAAGACCAATAATCGACATGTAATTATAGCCAAGTTAAGCCAAAAAATGCATCAGGCAAGTAAGATGATAGTAGCACAATGTGCCAATCAGATACATATCTACCCCAGAATAAGAAATCAGCCATACTCTACTACTATATCATTTCGTTGCCAGAGTTACTAAAGATATATAGTCTTAAAATGATTGTATATTATGCTGGGATGGCTACACATTTGTGTGTTGTATGCAAGAATATGGTGAATTAGGGCGGGTATACTCTCCATTTAGAGAATTATTCCCCTTTTATTACGACCTTTCATATGTCATGTTGATGAGTTATGTATTTCTAAGTAAGTAGCTTTTACTTAAAGTCGGCAAGACATTAGCAATATAACATAAGCTCATAATGAGCTTTATAACTGACTGTAGCTTTTTACCGTTTTCCTTTCTAAACACTAACAACTAAGTGATATCTGATTGTGCTAATATCACCTTAAATAATGTTTACTTTTGCACACCTGTAAATAGTAAATGAAAAACTATCGAACTTTTTTCTTATTTTCATTACACATGTACCTGATTTGCCACTAGTAGAATCAGCCATAGATGTGGTCCGAATCAGCCATAGATGTCCGAATCAGCCACTGATAGGGTCCGAATCAGCCATGATCCAAATCAGCCGTGTACCAAAAAAGCAACAGCAATTAGTTACAGCATAAATATGAACATTATTTTTTTACATGTATATGTTCAAATTCTATTTACTGGAAACAGAATTATTGTTATTATGAGGCCTTCTGTGCCAAGAGGGTAAAGTTCATGGCTTTAAAACTCACTCGGACCCTCACTGTGTAGGTTTGAGTCCCTCAAGGGACATTTGGTTTTTCATATGAGGAGGCTTTTCCAGCTGAATAGCATTAGGTCGGTAGTTCTTTTCAGATGCCTCAGAGCATTGGAATCTCCCCCAATCTATAATTAGCTTGATGTTGCCATATGACTGGAACACTGTTACAGCAACATTAAATTCAAATAATTTATCTATAGATCAATCATTGTTAATTGATATGTAACAGATTTGTAAGAATAATGGAATAATTCTGAATTGAAATTCTGTATCATTTCTTAGCCCAGAAGACAATCACCACTGATGAGTGCCAAATTCTGGGTAAAGGCAGGCCTGGATCAAGAAGGTTTTGAAACTAAGCTGGTTTCAAAATACATTGGTAAGGCAGTTTTACTACACTAGCAGTTAAACCCTTTACCTGATGCAGTAACCAATGAAATTGATCTATGCATACATCATAAAACCAGATCAGCCTGTAAGTAACTTGCAGGCTGATCAGGTTTGATGATGCTTGCTGATCATTAGCGCTTTAAAAATAAGGTTTTTAACAGGAAATTTGATCTGGCAAATGCTGATTACTGTGTGTATGAAGGGCATCAAAATGCATATGTATGTTGTACAGTGCACACATTGCAATGAAATAACCATTGTTAGACTATACAGGTATTAATTTTTGTCTGCTGCAAAAACTGTCAAATTGAGTTACTTGGCATCTGATCTGGAGCCTAACTGTCTGTCGTGATATGGTTATCTGTAGGGTAGAGTGTTAAACCAACAAACCAACTAAATAAACATTTGCGAGTAAATAAATAAATAATAGCATGACTCAATCCAAGGACAAAAAGATATGAAATCAATCCCACTTGCATGAATTCCATCAATTTTAGGCTCATGGCTTTGTACATATTAGGAACATTCAGTTTTGCAAACATGTTCTCGTGTTTTGTATGAACATAAAATAATGCTTTGGTGTCAAGGTTTGGAAAAACCAGGGCTCAAGTTTTCTACTAGAAACTGGGCAATATTTTAAGGCAACATGTAAGCTGTATAAATAAATGGTGCGGAGCAGGGAATGCATTTTTATACATGAAGAATCTGATCAGTCGCAGTGGACCGCGGAGACCATTTGACGACGAACCCCTCGATTATAGACTTACCTGTAATTCAGGGCAGGCCACGGCAGAATGCAATGGAATGTGGTGAATTTGTCTGTGGTGGGCCTCCTACGAGGGAAGTCTGCGCAAATCGAAAAGTGCCAGCGAGGGGACTGCGAAAAATAAAATGTCCGCGATGCGTGTACTGTATGAAGGATTAAATTAAAACAGGAGCTTGTCACAGACACTGCAGCCGTCCCCTTCCAGTATAATGTTCATTTCCCTACCTTCATCCCTGGGAACCAGGAGGCAGAGGCTACTTATAATTGGAGAAACTCTCTTGTCCAGAAGTACAAACTCAATGATTTTATCTTGACTGGTCCAATGAAAAGCTGAAAATGATGTGAGTAATCTCCATATGGTCCTCTTTCATCAATCTAGCTTTTGTACTTTTGATTTTTCCTGACTGATTGATAGAGGGTGGGACATATGGAGGGTTAACCTGTAGGCCCTTTGGTGAAACTGGTAGGGGAGTTAGCAACAATTAATGAAATACCATAGCTACTCATTCCCACATATTCATGATAAAACAACCACATTTTTCTGAAGGTAAATAAGTAGTATTCTAGTATGATTTATTGTGTCTTTCAGGGTATGGTGTTTACACTACAAAAGCTTTCCAAAAGGGAGATTTTCTCTTGGAATATGTTGGGGAGCGAATTTTAGACTCCGCAGTTAAAAAGCGAGACAGCTGTTTTCTCTTTGGGTACCAATACAATGGGAAACACTATTGGTAAGTTTTTTACAAATGCTTCACTTTCAGTTTGTTAAAAAAGTAGGTCACTAGGCCCATGGTCCCTCATTCATTCTGTTTGTACCAAAATTGGCATAAACTTGTGTTAAAGCTACTGCAGCAATAAGAAATAGCATATTCATAATTTTCTATAGATCTACTCAAATAACTTGGACATTTAACAAACTAGTATAGAATATTTTGTTCTGAGTTGATTAAATGTACATAGTTTGTTATGCAGAATTGTTTACAAAGAACTTAGTTTCAATATATTGCTTAGATCCTTATTTATCTCTTTACGCAGGATTGATGGTTCAACAACAAATAGGCTAGGCCGCTTTGTAAATGATGCAGAAAATGGATCCAAGGAGTGCAACTCAAAAATGAAGCTGATAACCATTGAAGGATACCCAAGGCTCTGTCTATTTGCCACATCTTGCATTGAAAAAGGTGCTGAAATAAGATATGATTATGGGGATAATGAAGCTAAATTATATTGGAGACACAAGGTTAGTAATGATAGATGACATCATGAGTGTGTTGAGGCTTTGAGCTATCAAAATATTTGGTATTTGAATAGAATATGAATAACTTGTAAGCAATTTTCTTTTAAAACCTTATACATCCCAAGTATATAGTAGCTTTTTGAAAAAACATTCTTCCCTGAGGATTTCAGTTTTGATAATTGGACAGTTTAATTGACCAAAATGGGCTTAATTTTATCTCTGATGTTCCTGTTTTCCCCATGACATGTGTGTCATCTGTCTTGTACAATATCTCTGAAACCACTGAGTAGAAATTGTTGAAGTTTTGAATGGATCATCTTTAGATGAACCTCCACAAAATTTGCTATAATAAACTCTGGTTGCCATAGCAGTAAATAGAATTTTATTTTCTTCAAAAATCTTCTCCACTGAAATCATTGTCAGAATTAAAGTTCCTATGGTACCTCATAGTGCTATATCATATTTGCTTAAATGACATTGATCCCTTGAAAAATGAATCACATAATTGCTTATAGAAAATCTTACATCACCTAACCTGTGACACATGTTCACAAGTATTTTTTTTTTTGCGCCATGGTTTGATATCACAATTGTTCAAGCAATTTTGATCAGATGTCAGACTAACTTCACACATTTGCTTTAAATTCAAAACAAAAAAGGCAAATTTTATCTGAAAGTTTGGTTGCAGTTGGAAAAAACCAGGTAAAATCAAGAGATTTGAACTAATTTAGATAAGCAGAATTGTGACAGTCCAGGGTCCACACATCCTTTGCCCAGTGCTGGCTAGCTTTAAATCCAAGGATTATGTCTAAAACTTAGGACTAGGGCCATATGGCCTTCTTGTTTTGAATCTAAATAAATGTAATTGTTATGACAGCCTGCTGTGCTCTTGACCTTTGAACTAGTGAACAATTTTCCAGTCTAGTGAGTTGTTAGAGTCTAGGCAAAAAAGTTTTCAATTTATATGCAAAGTTTTAAATTTGTGTCAAACCACACACAAATAGACAGACAGCATAACTATGTACAATATATGCCTGATCATGGGCATAATCTTGCTGTTTTACCCTGGTGAACAATCTGGTATCATAATTGCCCTCGTTTCCTAACACATGCAAAATAAGTTGTAGTGTTTGTTTGACCAGATGAAAGAAATTGATAAGAAAATGTTACATGTTTATGTGTAATGCTTTTAATGGTATGTTTCAAACAGACAAATGGAAACAAAAGCACAGGTACAGAGTTCAGATCACAATAGTGTTATATTTTAGCTGGATTTTGCAATGAAAATAAATATTTTAGGGATCACAAGGAGCAGACATGGATAATTGCAGTATTAACAACCTGTCTATCAACTACAGGTGCCTTTTTTTATTTTTTCGCATATCTTAAAGAGTAAATATGTAAATTACAAAGACCATGTTTCTTAAATTGACCTGTTTTACTAAACAAAATCATGCGCTCTTGTATTGGTTTTAAGTTTTTTTCTTGCAAATGTTTTCGTTCCACTTTCTGTACTTGAAGACTTACATGTACAATATATCTGTATCGTAAGTTACTGTATGTTTTAATAAAAAATTATTTGTAACTTTACAACAGTTTACCTCAACCCTTTTTTGACTTGCAAAATTCAGCTTTTATGTAGGTTCTTGTTTCACACTTCTACAGGTGTTGTTACAGTGGTCACATGATTCCTTGAGGTTTGCAACATCTTCAAAAAAAAAAAGACTTGAGAGAATCCCTGTATTAGAGGAATCATTTATGCCAAATTTTGTTGATACCTGAATGTCATCTGTTCAGTAATAATGTTGTTATACCGTATACCCCTGAATTAACACTCCCCCCAATAAACACCCCACCTAATAAACGCCCCCCCCCTTTTTGTCTGGAAAAAATAAGTCAAATGAGTAAAAGATGCATGACCTTTTTAATGCCAAACTAGAAGAAATTATTTAGATTTTAAACAGTAAACACTTGTTTGGTAGTATATATGGTACATCTGTTATCTTAAATACACCTGGCAACTCGTCAATTTACATCGATCAATAGAGCCAGCCAGTGCTATAGATAAGAGTACTGTGGCTTTAGTCATAATGCATTTATAACTAATAAACCTTAAGGGGGGGGCGATTAAACGGACCTCTAACATTGTTTGGAGTAAAAAATTTGGAAAATGTAACGCCCCCGGGGGCGTTTATTTGGGGCTATACGGTATATGGCATTAATTAATGGTACTTTTTAAACATGAAATATGTTAACCCTTTCCCTGTTTTGTATTTTTGTATAACAAAAACAGGTGATCATAGGGTGGAAGTATGGTTGTTAAGGAGATACTAATATTGACATTGAGGTATCACATAAAAATTATGTAGGCTATAATATCTGGACCAAGGACGAAGCTCAAGGAATCCAAAATCGTATGAAGAATCCCCCATAATTCTTTTATAGAACATAAAGGGCTAAATAATGGGACTGGGCTTGTAGCTTGAGACATCATTTGTATTCAATGAATCACAACATTGAGGAATCGTGTGACCACTATTATTAACAATTTGATGTTAAAGTTATTGATTTCTTAAGGTTTCGATTGCTCTAGTTGTTCTTTTTTCTTTTTTAGCTCACCTGAGCACAGGGTGAGCTTTTATGGTCCCTTGAATGTCTGTCGTTCATTGTCATCATCACGGATTTTAGTGTTTATACTCTAGAGGCCCCGATTTTGATTTAATCATCCTCAAACTTGCTCAAGATGTTTGTCTTGATGCTATATTGGTCAAGTTTGATCATGGATGGTGCGGGCTCAAAAAGTAGGTCACTAGGTCAAAGGCTTTTAGAAAAATCTTGTTTACTCTCTAGAGGCCACAATTTTGATCCAATTGTCTTCAAATGTGCTCAGGATGTTTGTCTTGATGATATCTTGGACAAGTACGATCATGGATGGTGCGGGGTCAAAAAATAGGTCACTAGTCAAATCTTCGAAAAATCTTGTTTGCACTCTAGAGGCCACAATTTCGAAAGGAAAAATGTTAAAAAAAAATCTTTTTCTGTAAAACTATTAAGCGTATAGCATTGGTATTTTGTATTAACTATCATCAGTTGGACCACTGCCAAGTATGTTCAAATCATGAGCCCTGGCTCAGAAATGCCCACCCCGTGGCATATCAGTTGAATATATACTTATATGCATATGATCTGGCTGAGTGCTCATGAACCAGGTTAGTGATTTGAGAGACATGGGTCTCTTGTTATTGATGCCTCATGCAGTGTTCATTCGCGGCTGTGCCATTGCGCATATGGCCCATTTTCCCCATATATGGCACAAAAAAAAAAAAAAAAAAACTACCGATGGGCCGAACAGGCGCACAAAAAATCTTGTCTGGTTTTCATTGAACAATCATGGACATGCAAACAAATCTAAAATCAAACGATTGCAAGTTATTTCTTTTCTGTCATTTCATTGGATGACTTTGAGTTTACTTATGGCTCTAGACCAATCCATTTTTCCGTTGCATATAATGCTTCTTGGTGTTTAGTAAAAGATGCCGAAACAAGAGTAGGAAGAAAATGAGAAACATCGGATGTTTCTTACATATTTCACAAAGCTGCCCGAGATCGACTCGAATGACAACGTCCAGGCCGATCTTCCTCAACTAGAAAGACCTGTCAAGAATACGGTAGAACCCCAAAGTGACCAGGGGCAGGCTACAGATCTAGTTGAACCCCCAAAGCTATCTGATGAAAAAAGGTCATTTCAAAGCAAATGGTTCAAAGATTATTCTTGGCTTCAGCATGGCAAGGACAAAAACCTGATGACATGCTGTTTACATATTAAACATAAACCAAAGAGTAATCAAGTCTACAGTACACTGCTAGACATTAAATAAGTCTTCATTAACCATGGTGTTGTCGAATCTTTCCTGCTTTCCTTTAAGAAGTACTAAGTGTGAGCCCTGCATTTTAAGCTTAATTTTTCTGCTATGATGAAGAGATATTTACAATGTATCAACGCTAATAAGAAAAAACTTGGGCAAACTTTGCATTTGCTTTATCAATGGTTAATATTTCAGACTATGAGGACAGTGAAGACAGTGATCCCTTTGGTCTGGAAACAGACAACCAATCTCCTTCCACCAACGGTACGAATTTTCTGTTCACAAAATCTACATGTGTACAAAATATGAATTACACATGAAAAATTGAGTCTACATTTTATTTCTGATTTGATATGGCAATCCAAATTTTGTTCACAAAATCTACAGATGAACAAAATGAACAGAACACATGAAAAATTGACTGCATTTTATTTGTGATTTGATATGGCAATCCAAATTTTTAGCTCTACTGGCTGAAAGCCAGCAGAGCTTATGTCATGGCGGGGTTTCCGTCGTCCGTCCGTCCGTCTGTCCGTGCGTCTGTCCGTCCGTTAGTCTTTTTCTTGTTTACGCGATAAAGTCTGCATTTGTTGCCGGATTTTCATGAAACTTGCACAGTTTGTTTATCTCATCAGTAGCTTCAACCCTATTGAATTTGAAAAAAATCCAACAAACAGTATGGGAAAAGTAGCCATTTCAAGTTGAAAATTTCCAGTTCTTGTTTACGCGATAAAGTCTGCAAATAACTTCAGATTTTCGTGAAACTTGCACAGTTTGTTTATTTCATCAATAGCTTCAACCCTATCGACTTTGAAAAAAATCCAACAAATAGTATGGGAAAAGTAGCCATTTAAAGTTGAAAATTTAAATTTTCTTTCTTGTTTACGCAATAAAATCTGTATTTCTGGTCAGATTTTCATGAAAATCACACAGTTTGTTTATCTCATCAGTAGCTTCAACCCTATTGATTTTGAAAAAAAAAATCGAAGAAACAATGTGGGAAAAGTAGCCATTTCATGTTGAAAATTTCCAATTCTTGTTTACATGATAAAGTCTGCATTTGTAATTTTGTGAAATTCACCCAGTTGTTTTGTCTCATCAACAGCTTGAATCCTATTGATTTTGAAAAAAAATCCAAGAAACAATGTGGGAAAAGTAGCCATTTTTTTTTGTTGAAAATTTACATTTCCTGTTCAAGGGATTAAGCTTGTAGTTTGGTTTGGATTTTGGTCCCTGCCAGTAGAGCATATTCAGGCCCTTCAGGGCCTTCTAGTGTTAACTAAATCTTCAGATGTACAAAATGAGCAGAACACATGAAAAATGGACTCTACATTTTATTTCTGATTTGATACTGCAATTGAAATTTTTTTCACTAAATCTTCAGATGTACAAAATGAGCATAACACATGAAAAATTGACTCTGCATTTTATTTCTGATTTGATATGGCAATCGAAATATCATGCTTAAAGATGTAAGTTGAATAAATTGATGATGAATTAATTTTCGCAAAACATGAAAATTGACTCTGCATTTTATTTTTGGTTTGATATGGCAATTGAAATATTATGCTTAAAGACGGAAGTTGAATGAATTGATGGTGAATTTTCGCAAAATGCTGTTTTACAGGAGCAGGCCAGTCTAACCAACTTGAAGATGAACAAGAAGATAACTCTAGAGATGATGAAGACATGGCAACAGACAACCAGTCTCCTGCCACCGACGGTACAGGAGCAGACCAGTCTCACCAGCTTCAAGATGAACAAGTAGATAACTCTAGAGACAATGAAGACATGGCAACAGACAACCAGTCTCCTGCAACGGACGGTACAGATTTCTTGTTCACTAAATCTTCAGATGTACAAAATGAGCATAACGCATGAAAAATTGACTCTGCATTTTATTTTTGATTTGATATGGCAATCAAAATATAATGCTTAAAGATGTAAGTTGAATGAATTGATGAGGAATTAATTTTCGCAAAATCTTGTTTCACAGGAGCAGACCAGTCTGACCAGCTTGAAGGTGAACTAGAGGATAACTCTAGAGACAATGAAGACATGGCAACAGACAACCAGTCTCCTGCAACGGACGGTACAGATTTCTTGTTCACTAAATCTTCAGATGTACAAAATGAGCATAACGCATGAAAAATTGACTCTGCATTTTATTTTTGATTTGATATGGCAATCAAAATATAATGCTTAAAGATGTAAGTTGAATGAATTGATGAGGAATTAATTTTCGCAAAATCTTGTTTCACAGGAGCAGACCAGTCTGACCAGCTTGAAGGTGAACTAGAGGATAACTCTAGAGACAATGAAGACATGGCAACAGACAACCAGTCTCTTGCAACAGACAACCAGTCTCCTGCCACCGCTGGTACAGGAGCAGGCCAGTCTGACCAGCTTGAAGATGAACAAGAAGATAACTCTAGAGACGATGAAGACATGGCAACAGACAACCAGTCTCCTGCCACCGCTGGTACAGGAGCAGACCCGTCTGACCAGCTTCTAGATGAACAAGTAGATAACTCTACAGACGATGAAGAGATGTCAGTAAAATGGCCAGAACTTTCTGAGAAGGTGATAAGCTTTAAAGCATTTTAGTTTGGATGTGTCTTGACATTTGTACCTGGTTTACTACGAATATGCACACATTTTCATTCTACAAAAGTCTGATCCAGTCTATTGTTTAAGATATATCAAACCATTGTGGAGCAGCAAATAACATAAAACAGAATCAGCTGGAATGAAGCTACTCACTGACTGTTCATTTGTTTTATGTTTTGTTTCATGCTGTTCACATATGCCAGTATTAGATTCAACCTCTATATCATATAGACACCTTAAGTCACCCTGCAATGTTATGGCATAAGGCGTGACCTATACTATTATGGATTTATCCCTGATAAGATGAAATAACATTTCAAATAACTAGGTGCAGCTGACATCATATAGGTTTTCAGCTTGAGAGTTATAGGCTTGCTGATCTGCGTTTTTCTAGTCTTTTTGTGTTTTTTTTTTGTGGCGGAGTTAGTTGTCCATATATGCCTATAGGGAAATTAAATGTATTCTTTAAACGACATCTCCTCTGAAAATACTGGGCAGACTTTCACCAAACTTCATCAGAAGGATCATTGGGGACTGAGGAACAAACGATACAGAACAAAATTTTGAATTTGGCATTTGGTTGCAATGGCAACCGAAATAAAAATATTAGTAACCCAATCTCTGTAACCAATGGTCAGTGGAAATGGTCATGAGGCTACACTCTAGTATTACTTGGTATAAAATTGCCTTTTGATGCCCAAAATGTGTATGATATTACTGATTCCTCGTGACCCAGGTGAGCAATTGAGACCCATGGGTTTCTTGTTTTTATAAAAGGATAAAGTTAAAAGTGCTAACCTGCATGTTCTGATAAGATTGCAAAGCCTCCATCAACCTTTTACCTGGTATGAGAACCACTGATAACGACATTTGCAAACAGCATAAAACAAGACCAGCCTGTGAGAGGTTTAATGCAATTTGTTGCTCCTTAGGCTTTGGCAGTCAGGTTGTTAACAAGAAATCTAATCAGGCATAATTATTCATGCATGTTGATTATGTCCATGAATGAAAGGGTGAATGTCCTATTTGTTTCTGCCAGGAGTTTTATGAAGAACCAGACAGGCCCAAGGTCCAGCCCACACCTGGAGGGCCCCTACCTCCAACCCCACAGCCAACCTGTACACCTAGCCAAGCTTGGTCCAGGCCTCGAGCTCCAGCTCCACCACCCATCTCTAAATTGCCTTCACAGCTAATTAGTGATGAAATGGATCAGGTCAGTACTTTGTTTTTTGACAATCATCATTATGTAAGATTTTTGAGAGACTCAATTTGACAGGTCACATGATACCAGTCTGCGAAATGTGACTAATGGATTTATTATACCCCCAACAAAAAGTTTGTGGGGGGTATACTGGAATCACTCTGTCCGTCTGTCTGTCCATCCGTCTGTCCGTCCGTCTGTCCTGTTTTGTCTGGAGCATAACTTTGTCATCTTTTGATGAATCTTTCTCAAACATTGTGTACATCTTTGTCATAATATGCCATTGTGCACCTGTCATTTTCATGATGATCGGTTGAAGTGTCCGGGAGTTATGGCCCTTGAAATAGTAAAAATAGGTTGGTTTTACTTTGTCTGTTCTCTAGCTTAAGGAATGTTCTACAAAAATTCACCAAACTTTCTGAAAATGTATATGGGCATAAAATCTAGGCTAAGTTTGATTTCCAGTGAAGTCGCATAAAGAATAGCTGAGTTATGGTCCATGAATCAGTTAAAAAAAACAACATTTTTTACTTTGTCCGCTCTCTTAATCGAACAATGCACTACGAAATTTCACCAAACTTTCTGAAACTGTTTGTGGGTACTAAATCAAGGTCAAGTTCAATTTCCACCCTAATTACATGAATAGTACCTGAGTTGTGGCCCTTGAATTAGTAAGAATAGGTATTCTTTATTTTGACAGCTCTCTAACTGAAACTATTTCAGCAAAGAACATCAAATTTTCTGAAAATATTAATGAGCATAACATCTAGGTCTAGTTTCCCCTGATTGGACTTTGAGATATTTCAGTAATAAAACCTATGACTTTGGAAACCTTAGGATTGGGGACTTTGTCATCTCCTCTGATGGCTTATTTATTTAGTGACAAGTATCTGCAAGGGGGTATTAATCACCTTTAGTGATAGCTCTAGTTGGACTTGCAGTCAACTGCATAAAACTCCTGCTACTGTAACCCTTTAAAT
Organism: Tridacna gigas; assembly: GCA_945859785.2. Taxonomy (NCBI): domain Eukaryota; kingdom Metazoa; phylum Mollusca; class Bivalvia; order Cardiida; family Cardiidae; genus Tridacna; species Tridacna gigas. The sequence goes on along the minus strand of OX244031.2, from coordinate 6,276,139 downwards.
GCTGAATGTACTCTTTATAAACTCATAGTGGGGGGTGGGGAGTCATATGTTTCATTAAATTTTTATTACATATGTAAATAGGGCTGCACACATGCATAAGGTCTAATAGAATTGTTTTAAAATTGTCTGAGATTCATCTGGTTTGATGATTTCATTAAATTACTATTACTCCATTATCTTTACAGGAAGAACAGTCAGACTTGATTTTGTGTCCTTCCACGGGGAAATTTATGTTACCAACTGGAAATGAACTGAGATATTCAAAGGTAGCATTTCACATAATATATTCATGAAATATTTTATCTTATTATCCCCTTACTTTTCAGAAGAGGGGATAATATTGCTCTGCACATTTTGGACGGTCACTTGGTACAGCAAACCTTGTCTAAGTGCAAACATAAGTTCTATTTAACCCTTAAAGGGTTCGGCAAGGTTGAAAATCAGTGACATTTTATTTGCTAACCTGAGCACAAAGTGCTCATTGTAAGCTATAAGGATTGCCCTGTGTCCTTCGTCAACAGTTGTGTGGCATCAACAATGTTTTTAAACGACATCTCTGAAACCCCTCAGCAGAATTTAATGTAACTTGCCGGGGATGATCTTTGTGTGAGTCTCTACAAAAGATGCTAAAACAATTTTGAGCCATGTAGAAAACTTCAAATTTCATCCCCTCAAAAACTGCTGCCCAGGTTTTGAAATAATTTGGCGTAAATGTTCTTTGGGTGACCATCTACCAAGATTGCTAATTCTGATCCATAGGGTTGGGGCTTATTTCCCTTATATGTCTATGGGAAAAAAACTAAAAAAAATCTGAAAATACTAGCCTGATTATGAAATAATGTTGCAACAATGTTCCTTAGGTAAACTTTTACCAAGATTACTTAAAAAATTGATTTGTCAAAAAGCATGGCAGCTAGAGGGTGGGGCTTATATGTCCATAGTTAAATCTTTTAAAATCTTCTCCAAATGGAATGGACCAATTTTGAAATATTTTAGCACAGATGATCCTTGGGTCACTCTCTACAAATATTGCTTAAATAATCAAGGAAAAACAAGGCCGCTGAGGGGGGGGGGGGCTAATTTCGCTTATACAGGGCTCACCCTGGCACAAATTTTGTAGCCAACACTTTAGCCATTTTGAAAAAGTTGTAGCCAAATCAGTATGACTTTAGCCAAGAATTCTGCCTCCAAATAGTATCTAGAAACCATTGTATGTTAAAATAGGCAAGTTCTTGCATTGCAAAGAGGTACACCAGTGAGATAATTTTATATGAGAACAGATTCTGAAGAGATCGCTCAAAAGAGACATCTGTAATTAAACAATTTAAAATTTTCGGATCTGCATTGGCTTGCATACTGATGGCCATAGTAGAAGAGAATAGTTTTTAAAGTATTATATATATGGATAAAACCTATACATAAAACTCAATATTGTTTTGCCACTTTGAGTGCAATAAGGTTTAATTCTGAATTTGGAATTCATGCTGCTAGCAATTATAGATATTTATTTTAAAAGCCTTGTTGTAAATAATTTGGTAGAAAGGGAAGAAATTTAACAGTTTTAAAAAAAAACAGTCTGGGTCCAGATGAGATGTCTCATTTGAGCCATCTCATCTGCATCTAAACCCTTTATTCAGAGCTAGAGATCTGCATTGATAATTCATTTCACACTCTATCATGCATTGAGTCAACAGACTTATTTTACAGCAGTTCCTCCAAGTCACTAGTAAGCTCAGCTAATTTTTGTATGTCGAATAAGGGAGCTTTTCACGTGTTTTCCACAAATATCAAAACTGGTTATATATTTTTACATGTTGACTTACACTGACCTGGGTAATTGTTTTATAGACACAGTCTAGATTCTGAGTATTGGAGAGTATCTTTAAGGTGATAAAAATAGTGTTCGCAAATAAGGTTATTTTTGTGGCCACCTACAAAACTGGCGAAAATGTACTTTTCGCCAATGCCACTGTGGTTTTTTGTAGCAAATGGCTACAATGGCGATCGGTTGCGTGAGCCCTGCTAATATGACTATGGGAAAAACTTAAAAAAAATCTTTTTCTTTGAAATTATTCTCCAGATTTTAGCTCAACACATGGTGAACTGGTCTGATTCTTTAATATCTTTGATGCTTCATGCGTCATTAACAATTAGCTTGTGAAACTCTAGTGGTCAACATTTTAGCCAAATTTTCATTAAACTTGGTCATCATGATGAAATCTCTAAAGAGTTCGAAAGCTGGTCATGTGGGGTAAAAATTGAATTGATGATATATTTGTTTTGACCATTTCTTGATCATCATCATTTGCGGACAGTCGCAGAGCGACTATGTCTGTTTTTATGTCTACTTCACAGCATGTCTCCAATCATTCCTTTGTTGAGACAGTTTAACCCAGGAATCTAACTTGATGTTCCTCTGCTTGAGATTTCTCTTGATAGTATCTTTGTACCGAAGACGAGGTCTGCCTCTCTTTCTTTGCCCTACAGGCAGCTGTGAGAACAGAATCTGTCTTGGAAGCCTGTGATTAGGCATTCTCATAAGGTGTCCGGTCCATCTCAGATTCTTTCTGATCAGGAGGTCTTCCATAGATGGTAATCCTGTTCTTTCTAGCACTTCCTTGTTGGTAACCTTGTCCTTCCAGCTTATTTTCAGCATGAATCTTAGATGGCGCATCATGAAGGCATGAAGCTTCTTTACATGTTGCCTGTAAACTGTCCAGGCTTCGGCTCCATATAAGAGAGTAGATATTACAACTGCTCTGTAGATTTTTCCCTTTACTTCCATGGACACATGGTGGTTATTCCAGAGTCTTTGGCAAAGTCTACCAAAAGAGGCACTGGCTTTGGCCATCCTTTTCTGTATTTCTGCATCGATTCTTCCATCCTTCGATACAGTGCTCCCAAGGTAAGTAAATTCTGCAACAGAGTTGAGTTTTGTTCCATCAACCATAATATCCACTTCCTTGGCTCTAGAAGAGTTTGGTTGGTAAAGAACTTCAGTTTTCTTTATGTTGATCTTGAGGCCAAACTTCTTTGATGCATTTGAAAATGCATCCAGGATTCGCTGAATTTTCTCAGGGGAGTGGGCAATCAGTACGCTGTCATCTGCAAACAGTAACTCTCTGACAAGTATTTGAAGGCTTTTGGTCCTCGCTTTGAAGTGAGCCACGTTGAAAAGGTCAGCATCTTGTCTGGACTGTATGTAGACACCATCTGTCATGTCTCTGAAAGCCTCTTCCAGCATTGCTGATAAGAATATTGAAAAGAGTGTAGGTGCAAGCACGCAGCCTTGTTTGACACCATTTGTGACATTAAATGCTTCTAAAGTGTCTACTCTGTCTCTGACTTCTGCCTTCATTCTTGTATGGAGGGATTCGATCATGGATGTGAACTTCTCAGGACATCCATACTTCCTCAATAATTCCCACAGGCCTGATCTACCTACTGTGTCAAAGGCCTTTGTAAAGTCAATGAAGATGATATACAGTGGCTGATCCTGCTCAAAGCATTTTTTCTGCAACTGTCTGAGGCTGAAGATCATGTCAATTGTGCTCCTGTTGGCTCTGAAACCACACTGCAATTCTGAAACTATCTGTGGGGTGATGTGTGGGGTCAGTCTGTCTAGAAGAATTCTGGCAAAGATCTTACCGGCAATGGACAAGAGAGAGATTCCTCTATAGTTTCCACAATCCGTTCTGTCTCCCTTTTTATAGATAGTCACTATGGTAGCATCCTCCCAAGCTTGTGGGACTGAACCGTCATCCCATGCCTTGCATATCAGGTCATGAAGTTTGATAGTCATACAGGTTCCTCCATGCTTCCACACTTCTGCAGGAACTCCATCTCCACCTGGGGCTTTGCCATCTTTCAGACTGGCAATTGCTCTTTTCAAATCTTCCATTGTAGGTGGCTCATCAAGACAGGTGTTGGTGTCTTGCTGGTGTATGCTGTCAAGCGCTTCCTGTTCAATCTCACCTGGGACATTAAGGAGATTCTGGAAGTGTTCCTTCCATCTTGCTAAGACCTTCCTGTTGTCTGAATAAGTCTCCTGGCCATCTGCTGACTTCAGTTTCACGGGTCCCCTTGTCTGAGTCCATTATAGAATCCCTTCATGTCATTTCTATCTGCCGCTCTTTGTAGCTCTTCTGCTTTTCTATCCCACCAAGCTGTCTTAAGAGAGCGAGTGAGCTGCTGGAGTTGTCTGCAGGCATCTTTGTAGGCTGCAACAGTGGATCTGTTTGTAGGCTGCAACAGTGGATTTCTCGATAAAATTGAATCAAAGGTGGTATGATGTCCAGTAGTATGTCACTAAGTCAAATCTAGCTTAAATCTTGTTTACATCCTCAAATATGGCTTCTACTTGATTGTTGCCTAAAAATAGTTGTTTTGATGATATTTTGGTCATAGTCTCTATGGTACTCGGGTGAGCAGTCAAGGGCAATCATGGCCCTCTTGTTTTATTTTATATATATGTTGTGTATCATATATACACTCACACAAACTTCTAAACATCCACTTATAAGTTAAAATATTTCAGTAATTGTGAAGGCATTCAGTGTTATTCTGTGGGTTGTAAATTAAATCGGATATTGCAGCAATTCAATGTTAGTAAGTAGCTTCTAAAGTTGTACCAAAATCATTTAAAGATGCTTGAGAGTTTGGCTTTAAACTTAAAAATATATAAAAACAACAACATATTTTTATAGAATATCTAGGTGGACGTTAAGAAGCTTGTGTGTGTGTATACTCAGGGTGATGAAGCAGGGATATTAATCCCCTTCAAAGATAGCTCATATTATTTGTAAGGATTTTACTAACTGTTTCAGGAGGAGTCCCTTGACAGCTTTCCAGATGTCAAACTACACCAAGAAAACTTAGACATTCCCTCCCAGTCTGGCCAGAAGGGTTAGCAACTTTATTTTTGATTGCACCAACATACTGATAAAGTGTGTGTACATGTATACCTTTATGGTAGAAATAATACTAATAAGCAGCATTAAAGAAGACACAATTCATAACAGAACAAAAGTATGGCCATTATATGAACAGATATTGTTACATTGTCTATCATGAATATATTCTGTGTTAAAATCAAACAGACTTGTCATGGTGAGCTTTTGGAACCATGCTTTGTTTTTCGGCGTGTGGCGTGTGTCATCCATAAACTTTTCTTTGTGAACAGCCTTTAGGCCACAGTTTTGACCAGATCTTCTTCAAACTTGCTCTAAATGATCATCTCGACAAAATCGTGGACAAGTTCAAATATGGGTCATGTGGGGCTCAAAAGTAGGTCACTACATCAAATCATACTCTGAACACTCTAGAGGCCACAGTTTTGGTCAGATCATCTTTAAACTTGCTCAGAATGATCATGTGGACAATATCTCGGACAGGTTTGAATTTGGCTCATGTTGGGTTAAAAAGTAGATCACTAGGCCAAACCATAGAAAAAAACCTTGTGAACACTGTACAGGCCACAGTTTTGGTTGAACCATCTTTGAACTTGTGCAGAATGTCATCTGGACAATATCTCAGACAGAATTGAATATTGATCATGTGGGTTTGAAAATGAGGTCACTAGGTCAAATCATTGAAAATCTTGTTAACACTGTAGAGGCCAGAGTTTTGGTCGAATTTTCTTTAAACTTGCACAATGATCATTTGGGCAATTTCTTTGACAAGTTCAAATAGGGGTCATGTGGGGTTGAAAAGTAGGTCAATAGGCCAAATCATAGAAAAACCTTGTGAACACTGTAGAGGCCACAGTTTTGGACGAATCTTCTTTAAACTTGCACAGAATGATCATCTGGACAAATTTTTCTATATTGGTCATGTGGGGTTGAAAAGTAGGTCACTCTGCCAAATCATAGAAAAACCTTGTAAACTCTGTAGAGGCCACTGTTTTGGTCAAATCTTCTTTACACTTGCACAGAATCTGGACACTATCTCGAACAAGTTTGAATGTCGGTCATGTGGTGTCCAAAAGTAGGTCATTAGGCCAAATCACTGAAAAACCTTGTGAACACTGTAGAGGTCACAGTTTTGGTCAAATCTTCTCTAAACTTGCACAGAATGATCATCTGAGCAATAACCAGGTGGAGTTCAAATATGGGTCAAATGGGGTCAAAAGTAGGTCACTATTATAGGAAAACCTATAAACACTTGTTTCAAGAATATTTTTGCAACATCAAGTGATTCTTACCCATACCTTCCAACAGTGGTCAGGTGAGAGATTAAGGGCCATGTTGGCCCTCTTGTTTTATTTGCTTCGAATATCTTTTTGAATCCCCTGTATGGTGGTACTGAGGCTGCCTGTCCAGTTGTCCCTAACAGTTTTAATAAAAGTTGACAGGAGTGTTTGTCATGATGAGAACCTGAGCAAATTTTAAGGATTTTGATCTCAACCTTCACCTTCAATAATGAAACTTTTCATTTAAGTTAATCCTGAATCTATTCATTTTTTTTTTTTTTTTTTTTTTTGACTACATGTATTTACTGAATTTGTTTATTATATTAATGAAATTTTTATTTCAGTATGCGTCACCAAAGTTACAAAAAGACATGGTCACAGGATGTATGACAAAAAACTAGCATGCTACTTCTGTGGAAAGCTTCTGAAACATAGAATTCAAAAGCATATAGAAAAGGCACATGCAAATGAAATCATGGTTGCGGAAGCAATGGCAAAAACATCAAAAGCTGAAAGGGACAACAAAATGAAGAAAATAAAGAACCTTGGAGCCTTTAAGTACAACATTAAAGTCATAAAAGCTGGTCATGGTAGTTTAATTGTTGCACGACGACCTGGAAAGAAAACATTAGAGGCCAAGAACTTTCTTCCATGTATTCATTGTTATGGGTTTTTCTATAAAAAAGAACTATGGAGGCACTCACGAAAATGTCCTCTTAACTTGAGAAAAGGGGAAAAACAGACAGAAGTCATATCAAGATCCAAACATCTTCTTGCTGGTGGAATAACACCTTTATCATCCTATGAAGCAGACATTCCAAAGGAATTGCAGGAAACTGTTTTCCAGAAAATGAGAACAGATGAAGTTCACGATACAGTCATAAATGATAGATTGATCATTTAATTTGGAAAGGTGTTAATTAATCAACTAGGTCCTCGGAGGACAAATTATGTGTCACAGAGAATGAGGCAGTTGGGTAAGCTTAAAATAAAAGTAAATGAAATGAGCAAAGATAATCACTCCCTAGACACTTACATAGCTCCACAAAAATTTGATCTAATAATATCAGCTGTAAAAGAAATGGCAGGCTTTACACGAAATGAGCAAGGCATTTGTGTGTTTGAGACCCCATCCCTAGCTCTGACACTAGGACATAATCTTGTCAAAGTTGCAGAGCTTAAAAGAGGAATTGCTATCAGATCAAGAGATGATGTTGCAAAAAGTGAAAGCGTGAATTTCCTGGAACTACATGCATCAGACTGGACTCACAGTATTTCATCGTTAGCATTAGCTACCTTAAAAACAAAAAAGTTTAATAAACCAGCTGCCTTGCCAGTAACCAGTGACTTGCTTGTGCTGAAAAAATACTTAGATGAACAGATGGTTGGTCTCACAAAGGAATTGTCTGAAAATGCAAACAGTGCACTGTGGAAATCATTGGCTGAGGTTACAATGACGAGGATCACGTTATTTAACAAAAGAAGAAGCAATGAAGTTGCCAAAATGTTAAGAACAAGTTACCAGAAACGTTCTCGCTGGACAACAAATATGAATGAGGAGATATTGAACAACCTCAAGCCTGTTGAAAAAGTCTTGTTAAAAAGGTAAACACTTTAACATTAGATAGTGTCTATAAATATGTACCCATTCAGAAAAAAATAAATGCCATATTTTTTTCTGAAAACAGGGTTGAATCGCTTAGATACTATATAGATTTTTTTTTCTGCAAGGTTAAATTTTCACATTCTTCGTGAAATAAAAAAAAATGGGGGTGTTATATTTGTGCATTTACAAAAATGAAATAAAAAAAAAAAAAAAAAAAAAAGAGTAAAAATGGCTAATTTTCTTAATATTTAATAATTTGAGCCAATTAAGACTCAATGCACCCATTGCATCAACCATCAAGGCTTGCCTACAGTGGCGTCGCCTTGGGGCGGATCATGCAGGTGGTAGGTCATCATGTAATAATCATTGCATAATAGTGACATGCTTAATCTGTTTGAGAAATAGGTAAATAAACAACAATACAAACAAACAAACACCAGTATTCAAAATTTTGACCCATAAAACGCCAGTATTCAGTATTTTGACCCATAAAAAGCCAGTATTCAATATTTTGACCCATAAAATGCCAGTATTCAATATTTTGACCCATAAAATGCCAGTGTTCAATATTTGAATTTCATCAAAACCTAAACTGAATTGTTGGTGGTTTGTGGGTTATCAATATTTTGACCCATAAAACGCCAGTATTCAATATTTTGACCCATAAAATGCAAGTGTTCAATATTAGAATTTCATCAAAACCTAAATTGGATTGGTGGTTTGTGGGTTATCAATATTTTGACCCATAAAACTCCAGTGTTCAATATTTTTACCCATAAAACTCCAGTGTTCACTATTTTGACCCATCAAACGCCAGTATTCAATATTTTGACCCATAAAATGCCAGTATTCAATATTTTGAACCATAAAATGCCAGTGTTCAATATTTGAATTTCATCAAAACCTAAATTGAATTGTTGGTGGTTTGTGGGTTATCAATATTTTGACCCATAAAACGCCAGTATTCAATATTTTGACACATTAAAAACTCCAGTGTTCAATATTTTTACCCATAAAACCCCAGTGTTTAATATTTTGACCCATAAAATGCCAGTATTCAATATTTTATATGACTTTGATTAAAATAGCAAGTATTGAAATAAACCGGGTTATATTCATTTGTTCTTACGAATTTTATCCTTTCTGTCAAAAAGCAGCAGAAAAGATAAACATCGTACACAGCATATGGCAAAATTCGATTCCTTCCTCTACATATCTGATTTTATATAGGTTGACGATAAAAGACACATAGATAGGACTCTGGAAATTTCCGCAGGTTAAATTTTTGCGGAAGCAGTCTCCACCGAGAAATATGCAAAAATTAAACCATGCGGAAAAAACTATACAGTATACAGTGGAACCTCTGAAAACCGAGCCCTTGGAACTGAACTGAAAGTTCGGTTTAGAGAGGTTTCCAGTTTAGGGAGGTTTCATGTAATATTAGGTATACTTTAGTATGAAAGATCACTAATTAAACTACAACTATTTGAAATCATGGATGAATACTAGTAGGGAAACGCGGTTGCCTAGGAGATAGTGCACCGCCGGCTTCTGGAGAAAGAAGTCAAGGGCTCGAGCCCGGCAGGGGGCACTGTGTTGTGTCGTTGAGGAAGACACATTTATTTCCCATAGTACTGGTTAAGTAACTTGAGTAATAGGTACCCAGGAAACTATGGGCTTTGTCCAGACATGGCCTAAAAATGTGCTGACTGGAATGTTAAGCAACAACACAATGAATACTAGTAGGTTCATGCAAGTTGTTTTCTGGGTATAATGCAAAATGGATATATACATGTAAGAATCTAACAATAAAGTTTGATTGGTCATGCTATTTCATATTTTCATAAAGTTTTATTGTGGGTATATGTAAACAAGATTTCTTCATAAACAGACTGAAAATCTAACTGAAAATTGTCATGTTATTCTTACCAATGCCTATTTTAATTGATGCTAATGGTAAAAGTAATTATTCATCCATGAACAATTACATAGTATATATTTTACTCGTATTAATTATGATATGGCTGATTCAGGTTTCATATGCAAAGAAATTTATACAATAATTCTTCCTGGCAATGGGCAAAATACCTCTTTCAATCATTGACATCACCTACACTTAAGCTATCTGCTGATTCTTTAATTTTCAAACCTTAACTTACCATACGCAGTTACCTGTCAAATACTGAAAACTTGAATGTGATAAACAATATACATATGTCATATTTGCATTCTCATGAGCACCTGGGACATGTTCGGTTTGTAGAGCTGGAGGTAATTCTTAATGGAACAGTATTGGAATGTTCTTGGAAATCTGTTCAGTATTCAGAATTCAGAGGTTCCGGTTTTCAGATACTTTTTTCTGCCCCCAACTTGAAAAGTTGGAAGGACATACATGTATTGCTTTGGGCTTGTCTGTGGGTGGGTGGGTCTGTCTGTGTGTCTGTTAATTTTTGATTGGTGCGTGCTACAGTTTTGAAATTTCATATACATATTCCTCATGAAAAAATAGTTGACCCGTATTTTTTCTCATGTCAGAGTTATACCCCTTTTCTGAATTATGCCCTTTGAAAGCAGATTTTGAAAATCTTGTGCGCAAGATATTTCAAAAAGTATTTGAGCTAGAGCCTTCATATTTGGTATGAGGAGTAGATCACCTGATTTACTTTTGAGAATTGTATGTCAAATTTTGACAGAATAATGCAATTTTGAAATTTTGACTCATTTTTCCACTTTTCGTGAAATTGTGGCAGTTTATGGGCAAGCATCTGGTTGGGGGCACAGTGTTTTACAAACACGCTTTTTCTAGTTCTATTTAGAATAATGAGGAGAAACAGAGCCCAGAGAACTTTTTCATTTTGTAGAGGTTTTGGGTTTATGGGAGTCCAGTATTCAGAGGTCTCACTGTAATTGCTAAATGCAAAATTCCCATCAGGTTAGCATCTGTAAACTTTGTGTTCCAAGTGATAGAGCAATTGTATCATTTTTCAGACTGCAGCTGGTAGAGACCCAGGGAAAACAGAACAAGAGATGTCCTGTGCTACTTACTGAACCAATGGTAGCTGCTTTGGACACATTGGAAGAAACACGGACTGAGTGTGAAATTTCTGCATCTAATCCGTTTGTTTTTGCCAGTATTGGAAGCCAGGATTCTCAAATAAACTCATGGCACGCTATGAATAAAATGGCACAGGAAGCCGGATGCAAACAGCCACATCTTATCTCATCATCCCGACTTCGAAAATATCTGGCAACAGTGTGTCAAATATTGGACTTTGAGGACTATGAATTGGAATGGCTGTCCAGACATCTTGCCCATGATTTGAATACTCACAAAAAGCATTACAGGCAGCATGATGCAACGGTTGAAATTGCAAAAATTGGAAGCCTTATTTTAGCTGCTGATGAAGGACACCTAAACAAATATGCTGGAAAAAAGTTGTCTGAAATCAATGTCTCAGGTAAATTTTGCATATAATAGCTTCATTTTTTGTCATAATGATATAATTATAATTTATGGATGTTGCTCCTGCTCAGCAGATATATTGCCAATCTATGTATTTAGTCAATTATTAGTCCCCCACCGGTAGCTCTTTTCTGTCTGTCCGTCAGTCCGACCGTCCATCCGTCTGTCACGCTTAGTGTCCGGGCCATATCTTCTACAAGGGTGGGCCAAATTCATTATAACTTCACACAAGGAAAAACCACGATGAGACGATGTGCACAAGGGCCATAACTCTAGCATTAATATTTTTGGAGTTATTCCTCTTTTTCAGAATTTCCTGTCCTGACATTAACTTTTTACCTACTGGTTCAATTGTTTTGAAACTTTACATATGAATAAAGCATTATGAGAGGAATTGTCATGCACAAGGGTCAGAACTATAACATCAAAATTTTTGGAGTTATCCCCCTTTTTCATATTTTCATGTTTGTCCTCACCATTTGTTTTTTGTAATCTGGTGGGGGACTCCTGTATTGCATAGCAATATGACATTAACTTGTTTTGTCTTAACAGATAAACATAGTTTTTGTTCATGGTATAAACTCAAATTCATTTTTACACATGAATATTTAAAATGGAGGATTAGATGTAATTGCCAACTCTGAATCCAGGGCTCACCCTGGCTCGAAATTTTTGTAGCCAACACTTTAGCCATTTTGAAAAAGTTGTAGCCAAATCAGAATGACTTTAGCCAAGAATTCTGCCTCCAAGTAGTATTTAGAAGCCATTGTAAGTTAAAATAGGCAAGTTCTTGAATTGCAAAGAGGTACACCAGTGAGATAATTTTATTAGAATAGATTCTGAAGAGATCGCTCAAAAGAGACATCTGTAATTAAACAATTTAGAATTTTCGGATCTGCATTGGCTTGCATACTGATGGACATAGTAAGAGAGAATAGTTTTTAAAGTATTATATAATTATATGGATAAAACGTATACATAAAACTCAATATTGTTTTTGCCACTTTGAGTGCAATAAGGTTTAATTCTGAATTTGGAATTCATGCTGCTAGCAATAATAGGTATTTATTTTAAAAGCCTTGTAAATAATTTGGTAGAAAGGGAAGAAATTTACAAAAAAAAAATAGTCTTGGTCCAGATGAGAAGGCTCATTTGAGCCATCTCGTCTGCATCTAAACCCTGTATTCAGAGCTAGAGATCTGCATTGATAATTCATTTCACACTCTATCATGCACTGAGTCGACAGACTTATTTTACAGCAGTTCCTCCAAGTCACTAGTAAGCTCAGCTAATTTTTGTATGCCGAATAAGGGAGCTTTTCACATGTTTTCCACAAATATCAAAACTGGTTATATATTTTTACATGTTGGCTTACACTGACCTGGGTAATTGTTTTATAGACACAGTCTAGATTCTGAGTATTGGAGAGTATCTTTAAGGTGATAAAAATACAGTGTTTACAAATAAGGTCATTTTTGTGACCACCTACAAAACTGGCGAAAATGTACTTTTGGCCAATGCCACTGATTTTTTTGTAGCAAATGGTTACAATGGCGATCGGTAGTGTGAGCCCTGCTGAATCTGATGAGGATCATGCTTTTTCAGTGACAGTGAATACTAGTTTAGGTGTATTTAATGTAAGTTACATTTTCAGATCTTGTTGTCCCAGCAGAGGACGTCTTAGAAGAAGAGCTGCATGATGATGTTGACATGGTTGATGAAGAGTTTAATGGTAAGTTCAGATGTAAATTAGAGAATTTGATGAAAATATTTTCATCATTTAGAGCTCAAATTTTTATACGCTGCTGGAGGCATTTGTATATTAGAGTCATCCTCTGCATCTCTGATATACTGTTAAAAGCGGCGTAAAACACCATTCAATCAATCAATCAATCAATCATCCTCTGCATCTGTTCACGAGTCTGTATGTCCACCTTCTTGTGAATGCAACTCCTATTTTATGGATTGATCTTTATGAAACTTTGTCATTGTCATCACTATAATGGGTAGATTGTGCATGAAGCAAGGATTTCATGGTTCATTTATTTTTGCACGAGTTACTTCCCTTGAAACTTAGTCTCTGAAGCTTAATGATATTGCAGCCTTGTGAACACATTCAGATGGATCTTTAAGAAACTTTGACAGTGTCATCACTATAATGTGTAGATGTGCAAGAAGCAAGGAATTCCTGGTTTATAGAGTACCTGAAATTATGATTCTTCGGTTTGGCCATTTTGATGACTCCAACAGTGTTTCTACATGAACACTTGACCCTTTATATTTTGTGGCAGCATATATTGTGCCATCACTAGTGTTCTGGTCTCCGGCATCAACATTTTACTAAAATGATATCTAACCCACTGGGTCAATTTTAAAGAAACCACAGGAATGCTCCTTGGCAATGCTTATTCATATCTGTATAAAGAATTTGATTTCATGCAGAAATCTTGTTGCCATACTGATGGAAAGAAAAAAAAAAAAAAAAAAACATGAAAATGTAAAAACTCTCCTTCAGAAACCACTAGCCAGATTTCCCTGGGTCTCTCTCTTGCAAGATTCTTCAAATTATTTTGATTCATTGAAAAACATTGCCATCAGGGACCAGAGCCTGTATAGTACAGGGTGATCCAAAATATCTTGTACTGTTTTTATTTTAGATAAATAATTCTCGGTTTACAAAATTGCTAAATGCTATATTCAGTTGTAAAGGGAAAGGAACTGTCATAAGTTTTTGTCAAACTATAATTACTTGAAAATGTTGACCTCATGATGTAGTAGCTGACAGCATATAATATGGGTTGTTTTTGAAGATGACACCATCAAATCAAATTATTCTATGAATGAGGGTATTCACCAGAATACAGTAAAATTCTGCATTACGGGCACCCCGAAACAACCGCCACCCCGCTAAAGAGGCCGATCTTTGCCAGAACCGAATTATTTCCTATTCAGTTAATGATAGTTCGTTTCGAAAATACGGCCACTTGCTATTATGTATTCACATGTGAAGGGTTACCAGATGACTAATTCCACCAAATAAAATTGAAATCTGGCCATTAGTAAAGGAGCTACTGAGTTTTAAAGATTTTTCTTTTGGTTGCCATGGCAACCAGACAAATGCCAAAATCAGAATTCTGTTCTATATCATTTGTTCCCAATCTCCCAAGGATGTGACTGATAAAGTTTAGTGAAATGCTGACCAGTAGATTAGGAGAAGATGTCATTCAAAGGATACATTTACTTTCTATAGACATATAAAGAAAACTAACTCCGCCCCCTGGCGGCCATGTTTTTTGAGGTAACAGGTATATTTTTAGCATACATGTGAAGGGTTACCAGATGACTGATTCCATCAAATAAAATCGAAATCTGGCCATTAGTAAAGGAGATAGTGAGTTTTAAAGATTTTTCTTTTGGTTGCCATGGCAACCAGACAAATGCCAAAATCAAAATTCTGTTCTGTATCGTTTGTTCCCCACACCCCAAGGATGCTTCTGATAAAGTTTGGTGAAATTCTGGCCAGTAGTTTCAGAGGAGATGTCATTTAAAGAAAATGTTGACGACACACGACGACAGACGAAGGACTTAGCCCCATCAATATAGCTCATTCTGGTACTTTGTGCCAGGTGAGCTAAAAATGTGTCGACAGAGACTTTAAACCCCAAATAAACAAACAAATCAATCACCTTTAGTGATAGTATGATTGCTACTTTTAAAAAAAAGATTTTTTTGGAGATGAGCAGGAAGGGGCGTGGGTATTGGTTTTTGTGACAGAAACCTGCCTCAAGTTTGAAATGTTTTATGTAATGTTTTTTGTGGTTTCAGTTGCTGATGGGACAGGTCATAGCAATACTGAAAAAAGGTGAGTACCATTATCTTTTATGTCTATAATTGTATGGGCACTGTATTGTGTCCTTGAGCAAGACACATTTACTTCCCTTAGTACTGGAAAGTAACTGAAGTACCCAGGAAGCATTGGTCTCCATCCCAACATGGCCAAAAAATGTGCTGACTGGGATGCTAAGCAACAATACAAACAAACAAACACCAGTATTCAATATTTTGACACATAAAATGCCAGTATTCAATATTTTGACCCATAAAATGCCAGTGTTCAATATTTGAATTTCATCAAAACCTAAACTGAATTGTTGGTGGTTTGCGGGTTATCAAAATTTTGACCCATAAAATGCCAGTATTCAATATTTTGAACCATAAAATGCCAGTATTCAATATTTTGAACCATAAAATGCCAGTGTTCAATATTTGAATTTCATCAAAACCTAAATTGAATTGTTGGTGGTTTGTGGGCTATCAATATTTTGACCCATAAAACTCCAGTATTCAATATTTTGACCCATTAAACACCAGTGTTCAATATTTTGACCCATTAAACACCTATGTTCAATATTTTGACCCATTAAACACCAATGTTCAATATTTTGACCCATAAAATGCCAGTATTCAATATTTTACCTATAAAATGCCAGTATTCAATATTTTGACCCATAAAACGCCACTATTCAGTATTTTGACCCATAAAACTCCTGAGTGATATGAATATATTGTAATAAAGTAAGTGTACATCTGTTCAGTCTGGGTGTCCTTCCAGCAAGACTGTTTGAATTACTCCATTCTGTTTTAAAACAGTTTAGCCAGGGGCTGGAGCCAATTTTCCTTAAAAATGTATATAGTACAAATTTGAAAAATGTTCTTGTGCAAAAGAACTGACTGGATTTGAAAGTAATATGGCACAGAAGTATGCATGACGAACTGTCAATGTTGACAGCCAAAGTTAGTGCATAGCATATGCACCTGTATCTTATGACATGTAAACTCGTCATCACAAACAAACTAGTTTATCAGTTTGAACTTAGCATTTTTATTAAATATATTTGTAATAAGAATATTAATATTTATATAAGACAGTGTGACATGTAATGTCACACAATTAATGCCTGGTTCTTAGGTGAGCAGAATCAGGGCCATTATGACCCTCATGTATTAAACCAGGAACATATTGGGACAGATCAAGTTACTTTAATTACCCGTTTCTCAGTCAGTTTGTTACGAATATAACTATTATAAAAACAACTCATTTTATAATCCAGGAACACCATAGTCTCAAGTACAGTTGTACCAAGTACCTCGAAGAATGCAGTTAGTAGAAAAAGACTGATTGTATCAAGTATGTAAACTATTTGACAGATTCTATCTCTCTATCTTACATGATTTAGGAGTCGTTGCCCTTTGTTATTTTTGATACTTCAATATGTCCGGAACATAGCACAAATACTCAAGGATTATCAACTTGAAACTTCCTAGGTAGATAGATTTTATGAAAAGTTCTATATATTAGAAACATTACTCTGTATTCAGTATTTTGGAATTAATGCTCCAAACACCTTTGGAATAAGCATATTTTTAGCAAGCATCCTTCTGTTCTACCAATTGTTTTGTTCTATTATGTCTACTTTGGTCATGAACCCTTTTCCTCATGGTAACAGAATAGACCCTGATCAGACATCTCCTACAGGGTCTACTCTGTTTGCCTATAGGATCTTTTAGCTTAAGGTCAACTATCTACCCTGAAAAAGTATACGAGGTTCAGGCTATATTGTAAGAGGTATGTTATTGAATGTTCATGAGGGGTCAAAATTATTCAAAAATTCAAAACAGGGAAAGGGTTAAGTGTGGCTGTAGACTGTTAAAGCTATGCTACAAAATCATTCATATTTATTATACCCCCGAAGGGCAGAATTATGTTATGCCGCTGGTTGTACGTCCGTCTGTCAGTCCGTTTGCAATTTCGTGTCCGCTCTGTATCTTTTGAACCGCTTGATGGAAATTGAAACAATTTGGCAGAAATATCAACCAAAATTAGAGGATGTGCAGAGCGTTGTTTGGCTAGGTTCAAGGTCAAGGTCACATTTGAAGGTCAAATATCTTAACTGGTGTAAAGTTAGTATATTTCGTGTCCGCTCTGTATCTCTTGAACTGCTTGAACAGATAAAAACTATTTGGCAGAAATATTAACCAAACTGAGAGGATGTGCAGAGCATTGGTTTCAGATGATTCGGTTCAAGGTCAAGGTCACCCTTTAAGGTCAAATTTCATACTGGTGTAAAGTAAGAACAGTTTGTGTCCGCTCTGTATCTTTTGAGCCGCTTGATGTAAATGGTGACTATTTTTGTTAAATTTATTTATAATGATTGATATCAGAAATTTATTATGTAACAAAAAAATCCTTACATTTCAATACCTTTGGGCGTATATTGCTACGCTTTGCAGTGCTCTTGTATAACTTTGATATTCAATTGTCCAAGACAAGACGCAAACTGAAAAAAAAAAGATGAATTTCAGCCTCTCGTGTTTTGATTAATTCTAAATATGATATTTTGCTCTTTAGTAGATGCAAATGATTTACTTCAGGTGATGATGAAGATTACAGTGCATCAGAAACAGAATCTGAGGAAATTTGCAGACCAAGTTCAAAACGCCAGAGATGGTCTAGAGAAGAAGAATGTCTTCTCTCAAAAGAATTTAAGGAACATATAAACAGGAAAACCATCCCAAAAAATAAAGAAGCCAGAATTGTGATTAATAAATTTGCCACCTTCAAAAACAGAAATATCCATCAAATTAAGAGTAAAGTTCAACATCTGATCAAACTTAACAGTAAGCTTCATTAATGTTATGACACAAACTACAAGGGTTATCCAGAAATGAATGACGGTTAGTTGATTGAAACAAGAGGGCCATCTTGGCCCTAAATCGCTCACCTCAATTAAACAGCTCCATCTTAAAAGCAAGATATATGCTAAGAACAAATTGAGAAATAAGCTCCATCCCTGGTGGCCATCTTGTTTGGAAGATAAGGCTAATATTAGCTATTTTTGTGCAGAAACGATCATTACTACTGAGTATCATCAAAATCTAGCCAGTAGTTACAGAGAAGAAGAATTGTTTAGTTTTCGATATATACATATAAGGCAAATTAGCCCTGCACATGGCAGCCATCTTGTTTAGCGGACCAGGATAATTTAAGCTATTTATATACAGAATCATCCAAACATCATTCCTGCTGAGTTTCATTCAAATCTGGCCAGTAGTTTCAGAGAAGATTTTTTTTTTATATTCATATAAGGCAAATTAACCCTGCCCCTAGCAGCCCTCTTGTTTGGCAGACCATAATTTAACTATTTTTGAGAAGCATCACACAAAGATCATTCATAATGAGGTTCATCAATATCTGGCTAGTATTTCTGGAGTAGAGTTTCTTAGATTTCTCTCTATGCATTAAAGGCAAAATTTTTAATAACCCTGCCCATGGCGGCCATCTTGTTTAATGGACAGGACTGATTTTAATAATTTTTGTGTACTGCAGCATCACCCAGAGATCATTCTGACTGAGTTTCTATGAAAACTGGCCAGTATTTTTGGAGAAGCTATTGTTTTAGAATATTTCAAATTTTAGCTCTGGCGACCATCTTGTTTGGCAGACCGGAATGATTTTAGCTATTTTTGTGCAGCATCATCTCAGGATCATTCCTGTAAAATTTCATCAAAAACTGCTCAGTTGTTTTTTTACTATCATGCACTCGGTACTCTTTGGATGTTGAGAATAGTTGAGCCAATGTCTTCAGACAGCTCTTGTTGCTGATTTAGAAATTTGCCATTGTCAGGGTAAAAGTTTTTGTACTAGTCCATGACTGTCCTTAGTAATTAAAAAAAAAAAATCAGACTTTGAATACTTGTTATCCATTATTGACTCCATCATCAGGCTAGAGTACATATCTCTTTCTTGCATTTTATCAAAGTTATGGCCAATAAAATATTAGAGAAGAGCATATCATTAGCGGGAGATTATGTTGAAGGACTGTGAAGAGATTTTGTGAGAAACACTCGAGTTCTTCTGTAATTAAGTAACTCTCATTCATTTCTGAATAACCCTTGTTCTCATACATTTCTGCAAACATTAAGATGAATATTGCTATTGTGTTAACCATTACGAGGGGTGTTCATTAAATTGTTATGGTATTAAGAATCATGTTGAAATTGTGGCCATTTCATGGGTAAGGGTTAAAGAATAATGGCAAGAAATTTTGTAAAATTTCAAAAAGTCTGTTGAAAGTAATTAAAAATCCAAATAGGTGTAGTCATTTATACTAGCTCTATTACTGATTGTACAATGAATAATGCGTCAAACTTTGAAATTAGGGGCTATTTTAAAGGTCTTGTTATTCTGAACATATCAGCTTCACAGATATGCTCTCAAATTGGCCCCCAAGAGTTCAGAAGATGATGGATGTGGGAACTGTGTATTGAAGAAAACTCTATCTGGACGTCGATATGAGTCTTGAAGAGTACTAAGTGAAATTGTCCAGTGCCTTCAGGGTGTGCCCAAAGAGGCATACTTTTCTGTCTTCACAGAGTAGATTTCAAGGCTAGAAAATGTACTTCTGTTAAGGGTGAATACTTTTGAAGGGTTTAATAAATGTTGTATGACTGCACACCATAACACGGTTTAAAGAATAGTAATAACACCCCTCATTAGTTTAGAAGTGTGTTTTATATTCCTCCATCAGGTTGTTGCAGAGTTTTGTGCCCTTAGACTAAGTCAAGATATAGAAACTGCCAAACCAGATGTACCGGTACTTTTGTGGCACAAACTTCTACATCGCTGCAATTTAAGTTTCATTCAATTACATGTACTTTGTAATTTTGACAAAATAGAAATAAAAAATAACATATTAGACTATCTGCAAGTTGATATTAAATTGTAATTCAGTTGAGTCAATAGAATTACAGAAGAATGTAATGCCTCCTTCTCAATCCTACAATCATACTTTAAAAGGAATTGAGCTTGACAATGAATGGAAATTGCAGTTATTCTGAATAGTCATGAAAAACAAATATTGATTTCAAGCTGATCCACATTAAAGTCCACATTAAATTGACCCAATAGAATTAGAGTTCAATATCAACTTACAGGTAAGTTTCATTTATTTTTTATAACTAAGATGAAAATTGTGATATATCTTAACCACCAAGTATAAAAGTGTCTGGCATTCTTTTTATGTGTATGCATCCGTAACCTCGATGTACTATTTTGTGGCACAATCAATTCTAGGTTTCTTCAGGGATGTAGATGAAACTTGAAATGCATGCATGTCTTTACCAATATAACTGAAAGATTGGTAGCATTGGTTAACTAAAAAAGTATCAATAAAAAGTGCAACCAATAGACTTCAGGTGTTTGCCCCACATTATGTTATATATGTAGATTATTATTGAATCCAATTGTAAAGTTTTCTTTATCTGTGTCAAAAAATCCATATTGTGCTTCAAGTAAAAATGTTTAAACATTGAAGATGAAAAACAGGTAATTTTACATTGTTGAATACATTGTTGACTTAAACATATCTGCTATATTCGAATCAGCTAGCATCTCATCCATTATATTATAGGTTTTGTAGCTGTGTCCAGTAGAATTCAGTATTGTTCTCAACAATGTATAATCTATTAAATATTTTTCATACTGTCATCATCTTATGTCATTCTACTTTGAATTTTGATCTTTGTACATTCTAGTTTTGTAAATCCAACAACAAATTATTGATTTGCTAGTTGTAAAGAGTTGTAATCTTCTAGGTTTCATAGTTTCTTCTAGATTATGGTTCATTCACAAGGGGTAAAAGGAACCTATATAAAAACTTATATTTTTCAAGTGGGCTACTTGGAGGCCTGTAGTAACTTTCCTATGCGTGATCGCATTGATACTTTATTTTGTTTTCATGCCCCACTCAAAATAAACAGGCAGTAGTTTTTAGCAGGATCTGTCTGTCCATCTGAACTTTTTGTCATGTCCATAATTGTATTATTCATTTATTGATTTAGAAATATTATTAATTTCACTCTTTCAAAATATTTCGGCCAAAGGCCTTCATCAGTTGAAGCAATTACTTTTTAACTACATATTATTTTCTTTTCTCTGTACACTAAGCTTCAACTGATGAAGGCCTTTGGCCGAAATAATATTGTGTACTTTATCCTCCCTTCGGAGGTAACTTTACCATAGAAGATTTAGAAATAATTTTGCAAGGTTACACATATACTATAAAGGAATTTTTCATCAGAGTGCATTGATGGTTTTGTCCAGTCAAAATTTCTGTCATTCCTGGGTAAATTTCATTTAAAAGAAAATGCATAATGGGTTGAACATGATAACGACTTGTCTCAAACAAGAATCACTTGTCTCAAACAAGAATCGCGTCTCTAGCTGAAAGATAAAGGTAATACTTGTATGTTTAAAGTCAGGATTGTTTTTAAAAAAATATGCATTGATATTTGTGCCAGTCAACAATTCAGTCACAGTCTTTTATGATTATTAAAGCAACTTGTGTTGTACACAAAAATTTATCCTCAGCTCAAAGTTCATGGATGAATGTTTGGCACATTGAAATATGTGTTACGTAAAATCATTTTTTGTGGCTCAAAGGTCAAGGTCACACGAAAAGAAAAAAAAAAAAAAAAAAATGCATTGATGTTCATGTAAGATGAGAAATCTTATTCATTGATGGATTTTAACCCTTTCCCTCATGGAAATGCCTGTTCACGCCCCTGCAAACAAAATGGACCTTGATCAGACAGCTCCTTCAGAGACCCTAGTTGTACATCCTTACTTTTGTTATGCCCCCAACCCCTCCCTTTTGAAAAAAGAGGGCATGTCGGTTTGTAGGTCTGTCGGTTGAGCAAACTTTGTCCTCACATTGTGTTGAAAAGTTGACAATTGGAAGTTAATAGACCCTTTTGATTTTTAGATGATTATGTCAAAGGTCAAGGTCACAGTGACCAAGCATATGAGGGGGACATATATGTCTCACAAACAATGCTTATTTTCAAAACATCGAAAACATCAAAGTTTTATGATGTGTATGTAACAAATATACTGGGTGTATGATTGTCTCATGAGAAACATTGACTTGGAGATATTTACTGTTTAGTTATCACTTGTTATGTATTGAACCTTGATAAAATTAAATAATGAAGTCAATAAACTATGTTGAAATTTTGAATATTGTTTGCGTTTTTATTTAACCAAAAGCACTCATCTTGGATTGAAAGTGACATTGCTTTAATGGTGATGTCCAGAGACTTTCTCCAGGTTGTATTGTGAATCAAAACATTGCTCTAACTTTATGAGTATATGTAGCAAGGTTTAATGTAAATGAATATGACTACACTAATTATTGTCTAATAGTTGTTTTCATTAAAAAGTGAATTGTATTTAAAAGACATTACTATATGAAATCAAGATATGAATGCATGTAGGCTTGAGTTTCATCCACCGGTGGGGCTCTCGTTGACTACACTTTTCTAACCGCTGTGGGTTCAAACCCAAATCAGGACTTCAGATTTTTTTTGTGAGGTAGCCTTCCAGCTGGCTTTCACTTGGTCTTGGATGGTACCAGAGTGACCTCTGTACCTTGTATTATTCTTTTCCCTTGTTATTTGCTGAACGGCGCTTATATGATTGAAAAGACATAGAAAAAAGGGTTAAATTCTAGCAATACCTAAAAGATTGTTAATTCATTTGGGGCAAACCCTCCTTACTACTAAGAAATAATCCCGGGGAAAGGGGGTACTCACATATGAAACCGGAGTCAAAAATTGGGGAGGGGGGTGTTAGAGCTGATCAAACTGAAAAAAAAAGGACGCTTTTAGAGCTGATCTTAGTGAAAAAGTGGGGGCTTTCAGAGCTGATCGAACTGAAAAAGCGGGAGCTCTCAGAGCTGATCAAATTGAAAAAAATGGGTACTTTCAGAGAAAAAATAAAAAGCAGATTCTTTCAGAGCTGATTAAACTCAAAAAGCGAATGCTTTCTGTCCTAATCGAACCGAAGATGTTGAGTTCACTTTATTTTTCCTTTTTTGATACAATAGGAGGTTCTTTCTTGTGCATGTTCTTTTTTCAAACTGCATAATGAAGTGAACTGTTGGAGGCTTTCGGTGGTATTCTAAATGAAAACCCCCGATGCTTTCATAGTGAAAGACATTAGGATTTCTTTTATTTACTAGACCGAGTCCCATTTCTGATATCTTTAATTTGTGCAAAAATCCATAGTAGTTTTCGGTCATCTCTGAACGACGTGGTAAACTGGCCTTTATCAGCTAATTAAGTTCGAGCCTCAGGTCATTTAATACAAATATGAGGTGATAATGCTTGTCTGGTACACTGCCTGGTAAAGGGAAACAGGTTAGTTGTGTTTCATTGAAGCTCACGAAAATTAGTACATAATGATCTACCGGAGCGCACGACAAGAGAGCGAGTGGCGTTTAAAAACGCAAAAAGAAGTTTTTTTTCAGGGCTAATTGGTTTGAAAAGTGGGGGCTTTCAAGGCTAATTGATTTGAAAAGAGGGGGCTTTCAGAGCTGATTTTTATGAAAAAGAGGGTGCTTTCAGGGCAGATGAAAATGAAAAGGGGGGGGGCTTTAGCACGGCATATATCCATACTGCCTTATAATGGGAGCCCCCCCCCCCCTCCTGGGGGAAATAGTCAACTATTTTCATATATCCACGCATAAGCGACCGATGATTTTTTTATCCGGTCACAGAGTCGGAAAGATAGATTGAGTTTAATCACAGAGATTCCCAGGTAGAACCGCCGACACACCGCAAAGAAGCCTGAGAGACAAAGCGAATTAAGACGTTACCCGCTCGACCATGGTGGCCAAAAATTAAGACATTAATACTACAAAGGGGTACTTAACTCGCAAATTTAAGTTCACACGTGTAAATACTAGTCAAATGAATATTGCAACTAAAATTAAAATTCAAGGGTCGCCGTGGTGCAAAGACTATGGATCCAAAGGTTGCGAGTTAGATCCTGCTGAGAAGTAGTTTTTTTTTTTTTTTTTTTTCAAAACCTCAGGCGCAAAGTACTGGTCCTCCCAAAGAACCGTGGAAAGGTTAGTATGAGTTGTGGGAACTTGTTTCCCAATCGCTGTAAAATAAGTAAGTTTAAACTAAAAATTAGCGAAAATGGCAACTTCTTACAACGTAAACGTTAACAATAAACACACTGGAGAGACCTTACGAACTTGCTCCTGGTCAACGTTACTGCCCCTGTCAATTTTACGTACCCGCTCGAATAAAAAACATGGCTGCGCCCACAAGATTATACAAGGTAAGCACAAAAACATACTTCTATAACAACCAGATGAGTAGATGTGCAGTAGACGGTTGTCGCACGGAATGTCTGGGATGTCAGTGCATATTTCTGCATTGTTCCTTTGGTGGTTTGTTATTTGTTAAAGACGTTTAATCCAACAACCTTCCGTCAGCGACTGCGATTTCTGAATAATCAACACACGGGAGTCAGCAAAAAGCTTTTTTAAACATACAAACACATTAATCTGAAGTTTGTGTTGTGTCAAGTGAATCACATATGCTTTATTCACCACAGTAGAAAACAAAAACTATACGACATCCATTAAAAAGCACTTTTCTGTCAATTTTTGTAGGCAACGCTCACCGCTCCAGAACACAATAAAACGACCCAGTTCCTGAATTGAAACAGAGAACGATATCATATGTGATTGTGTACGAGTTTAATGATTGTTTCCCCTTTTTTTAATCAATATGTATAACTGTCTACTTGTCTATCTTTCGGTTTTTCTTTCCGTCAAATTTATTGTCCTTTTAATACTTTTGAAATGAAATGCTATGATATAGATGAAGAACTTGATGACAGACAGTATCATGCAAAGGATATCTATCATAACTATCGTGCAGAAGATCCATAACTATTATAAATACCATCTTGGATATCGTCATCAAGAGACTCGTTTTCGTGAATATAATTTAATAATAATGATCATCAACGAACAACCTTTCGTATGCCTTGTAAGCGGCACACCTAAAAGTAACTAGTAATATCTAATACTATGCTTTAAATATTGATCAGCGATACTCTGTGAAAAGGGGGCTTAATGCTTCTGAGAAAAGAATCTGCCCAGGTCAGCTTGTGCATTCCGCGCAGGCGGAACTGGACCGAGACTTTTCGCTTTAGGTCATTTTTCTGTATGTTCAAGGACCAGTCTACCTAAGGATTGAGTGGGGTTTTTTTCCCAAAAAGGTGATTATTGTGGATCCATAAGTACGCGAAGGGTTGTTTGGCACCACGAATGACGCAGATTCATGAAGTTCTCTTTCATAGAGCATGGCTCCAATATATAAATCTTCTCACACCTTTGCAAAACAGTAGACCCTATAGCTAATTAGACCTTAAAGTAGCTTACGAATCGCAAATTTGTTTCAAATTAAACAACCATTTTTGTGAAAAACACTAATTGGATGCATGATTTTGATTTTTTTTCCACGAAAACAGATCCGGTATATCCATAAATCTTTTGGCACAAGAAAACGACATGGGCAAATAATGCAGTTCCGGAATTGTCCTCAGGGGGCAATAGTCCGGGGGGCAATTGTCCGGGGGGCAATCCCGATCTTTTTAGGATGCATCAATATAAGTCCTCAGCTACTCTGTTCCCTGTCATAAGTAGTATGACTAGCGCCGGTGTAATCCAGAGAAATGACCCCCCCCTAAAAATTTCTCTATGCGTAGAGGAATGACCTGGGTCATTATTATTCTGTGTAGAGAAACAACCCTCTGGGGCCATTTCTGTACGTAGAATAACGACCCTGGGGTTATTTCTCTACGTAGAATAATGACCCGGGTCATTCCTCTACGCAGTGAAATGACCCATGGATGGGTCATTTTGTAGGGGAGGGCTATTTCTTTGCATTACACCGGCAGAAGTGATCGAACCAGGATTTCTTATTACAAGTTATAATCCTGACACCTAACCACGGAAGATTATCCAATAAAGGCTACAATATGAAACAATCAATGCAACTCCTATAATGCTCGAGTCTTATTTGTTTCTTTCGAATTTAATCTGTTTTCATCAGTGCTTAATTCATTGAAAATGCATTATTTCATGATGATTTTTCTTTTAAAGAATATTGACTCTATGAACATCTGGTCGAGATCTCGCTGAGCTTGGTAAGTCAGTTAGTGACATACAATGTACAAGGCTTGAAACATGCAAGGGGGGATTTGTTCCATGGTTCGACTCAACAGCTCAGCCAAATTCTTTTCGGAGATTGATAATCGTCATTGCAGAAGGTTCCACCATTTGTCATTTTTGGAAGACTTTGATCAAGGGTTGCAGCCAGCAGCTTTCAAATATATTTAAGCGAATTATTGGTAGTTATTGGCGAGTTATTGGTGCAAGGCAAAGTAAAGATGCAGACTTAATACTAGGTAATTCTAGAAAGGTCATTAATAAGAAAGTGATTTTTGTTATGTGGTTGAAATTACGCGGAAACAAATAAAACTCATAACCAACACAATTTAATCTTTATTGGGAATAACGAATGCATGTCAAAGACTTATTATCCATGCATGTAAACTATACTCATCTAATATTGATAAAGTAAAAAAAAAAGTTACTGCGAATTTTCGATTCGCGTTACTACGGCTTTTAACGCGTTATTACGAGTTTTTTTTTCAAGTAAGTGCGACTTTTTGCGTCGTTACGTATTTTGAATTCACGTTATACGATATTTTTCGCGTCACTGCGACCTTTAAACACGTTACTACGTGTTTTAAAACACGTTATTACAAGATTGTCCAAAGTAGTGCAACTTTTTTTATTAAGGGTTATCATATGTTTTAAATTCACGTTAAAACATGTTTTAAAACACGTTATTACCAGATTTTTCGCCTTAGTGCAACTTTCTTATTGCATTACAAGGTGTTTTCAATTCACGTTATTACGTGATTTTGATAAAAATTATTTTACCTTCATTTTGACAAGGTGATCATTTTCCGAAATCGTCTTCTCTTTCATATTTCTGTTTTTTTTAAAATAAAGTACGTGTATATGCGACTTTCAAGTGAGTGTTAATAATGTATGAAATGAATGTATTCAGCATTGACAACTTTCATAATCGCTCTCTCTCTCTCTCTCTCTCTCTCTCTTCTTCCTACATCCCTCCCTTTCTCTCCCTTTCTTTCTCTTCTTCCTTTCCCCTCCTCTCTCTCTCTCTTTCTCTCTCTCTCTCTCTCTCTATTTTTCACGATGGGTGTATGATTCTGTCAGCTTAATAAAATTGGGGATAGAAACAGAGAACCCGAGATCGCCTGAATACATGCCCAGTAACACTAGGCCTATTGATAGAAAAAAAGAGTTCAACGTGTTTTAGAATTGTACTACCATTCAAGTATTTATTTACCTACACTACGACTGTGACTACGATAATTAATATAGAATCTTGACCAAAATGACAAAATTGTTCACTGTAACACAAACCCATACGCATACCGTATTTTCAGCTCAGAAGCTGAATCGTTGTATTGAATTTAGGAGCATCTTGCGTTGTAATGTAAAAATGGCAAAATATCCTTTAATAACTGCTATTTGATTTTTTATCGGTTTATAGTTCTGAGGATAATCACTGTATTGGTCATCTGACACGGCACACACTTCAGAATATCGAGTATATGTTTTACAAAGGTTTTTGGAGACTCCAAGTAGTGTTTTTTCAGAAATCGTAGTCGCCGACGAAACTTTGTTTGATTAAACGTCTTCAACAAACGATTAACCACCAAAAGAACTAAAGATTAACCTGCACTGAAATCCCAGACATTCCGTGCGACAACCTGCAACTGCATATCTATTCAATAACATGTTAAAAAAAAATATGTTTTTTGTGCTTACCTTGTGTAATCGTGTGGGCGCAGCCATGTTTTTTACTCGAGCGGGTACGTAAAATTGACAGGGATAGTAACGTTGACCAGGAGCAAGTTCGTAAGGTCTCTCCAGCGTGATAAATACGGAACGGGAATGTTCAGTTATCATGTCAATCGTCTTTTGATATGTGAAGTTTTACAGACGGCCGGCTTCGACGCAGCAGGTAGGTTAGATTAATAGTTGGGTGCTTGAGCATCTCTAAATAGTTTAAACAACGATTTAATTGTAACATGATCGAGGCCCCTCCAGCAAGAACATACCCCGTCGATGCAAAGTTTAAGCTCGCACCGAGAGGTGTTTATTCTGCTATATATAGACCGCCTGTTCCATTTCAAGGAGAAATGGTTTTACTGAATTTGCATATTAACGTTCCATGAACGTTACATAATTATGTATACATATGCATATACACATTACCCCATTTGTGCCGAGTGGACGCTTCCATTCTTGTGCGTTGTATGTCCATTTTATGATTTAACATTTTTAGGGTGCCAGGTTGATATTAATCTCATTAGCTTAACATACATGTATATTGGCGTTCCTTTTCGAGCAAACCGTGTAAACCCTGATGAGACACCGCGTCTCTTCTGGGATTGCACTGTTTGCCTATGTCCAACAAATAGGACGCTATGCACAAATGGGTTAATGAGAAGGGTTGTGGGATATGACCCACATTCCCCAAATATATATTTTATATATTGTATATTCACATTAGAACGGATTGTGGGATATGACCCACAATACAGAAATATAAATACTGTATATAGCCTTGTGGGTCATTGACCCACAGTGTAATGTCCCACAATGATATCTATAACTTTTTTTGTAAAAACAAAAATAAAGTAAAATGAAGTCAATAGGTGCATTGTACATCTCGAAATACTTCCAAATATAGTGTTTATTATCTCCCTGCCCCCTGGAAAAGAAAGCTCCCACAACCCATGATATAAAGACATGACCCATAAACCATGCCTTACACACATATATATATATATATATATATATATATATATTTTTTTTTTTTTTTTTTTTTTTCAAAATGGCAGCATATATTGATGAAGAAACCTTTTGAATGCAGGATTTGATGATGTTTGACTGAATGATTTTAGAAATTAAAGTGAATATGACTACAACTGACCTTCACCAAAATTAATTAATGAAACAGTGAAATCTTCCTTACTTTACAATAAGCTCACTAAAAGTGTTTACTCACGCATACGTCATCTTACTGCATCTATACCACTCTCTAGAGCTGGAATAGTCCATTACGCGCTTAAGAAAAAATGTTACTACACTGTAGCACTTAGAAATGAAAAAGAAGCTTGATCTGCACAAAAGTCAGGTAGATGTAACTGAGTGATCCACACGAAATGTCAAGTCTGGTAAAGCAAATGGTCGTCGCGGAAAGCCAGGCGAGTAAATGAAAAGTCCACACAGAGCATAACTGTCTCTCCTTCTCCTTCGAAGTTGGGTCCTCACAAACAGCAGGTAAAAGCATGTAAAACAATGCAGTACACAAATAAAAGTTTGCAATATGTATGAAAAACATCACATGGGAACATAGAATATAACATTTATTGCCAACCGGTTTCGCTTTAAGCTCATCAGGGCAACAATAACAATAAATCACGTAGCAACGTCGCGTTGCTATACACATAACGCAGTGATTGATGACGTCATGGCTTAATGTTCAATTTAGGCATAAACTTGTTTATGAATGATTGTTCTTTAGATAACCTAGTTGAAACATTTTCGTTATGCATTTTAAAAAAAAGGAAAAATTGAAAACTTTGGAGAGGTTTTAGAACATTTATCTAGATGGGCGCTCAAAGGCATTTGTCTTGTTCATGGGTTTCTTACTTGTTTAATATGGACTGTCTTCCTATTTCTTAATTTGTCACCAGTCTGTCCAATATAAAATTCTCTACACCCGTTACAAATTAAAACATAGATTACATTTTTAACAGTACAATCCATATTTTCTTTTACATAGAACGTTTTATCATTTAATTTGATTTTAGTACCTTCAATGATGTAATCGCACAGTCCACACCGTGGTTCTCCACATTTCTTAACGCAAGCAGCGGTGTCTTCACTGAACTCTGATCGCGTAATAAGGCGTTTAAGATTCGGAAGCTGTCTTTTACATTTTATGATTTTAGTGTCTATGATTATATTATTCATTTTTTCATCGTTTTTTAGAAGAGTTAAGTTAGATTTCAGCAATCCGAATACTTCTCTGTTTTTAGGATTGTGGGTGGATACGAACGGTATGATAGGGGTTTTCCCTTTTCTCTTTAACTGATAAAAGACTGTGTCTTGAAATTTTTAAAGCCTTGGTAAATCCCATTTTTATCACCTGAACTGGATACTTTCTGTCAATCAATGAGGAAGCTAATTCCTTTAGACGGGCATTACGAACACTTACATCAGAAACGATGGTACATATTCTACGAGCCAAAGAAAATGGGATGTTGATTTTAGTATATTTTGGATGGCATGACTTGAAATTTAAATACTGTTTAGAGTCCGTAGATTTGAAATATATGTCGGTGGATATAGAAGTATTCCTTTTGATGACCATAACATCAAGAAACGGTAACTGATATTCACTGGTTTGCATCTTAAACATTAAATCTTTATGGAGAGAATTTAGAGTTCTACAGAAATAAACTAGTTCGTCCGATGATTTTTGCCAGAATATAAAGCAGTCATCTAAATACCTTCTCCATTGCTCCCTTACGAATTTTGCAAACGCCTTACCCTTTTCATGTTCTACTGTTCTGTAGAGTTTTTCCTCCAAAAACCCAAGGACAAGAGTAGCATAGGTAGGGGCCACTTTAGTTCCCATTGCTGTACCTTTAGTTTGGTTGGAAGGAAGGAGCTTACTGGGGAAAGATAAAAAATAGCGGCCATTTAAAATTTTATGAAAAATGGATATCCTCTACACCTATAATTATTCCAAAGAAATTCCAGAAAGCAGAATTCGCCAGTGAAAGAGAAGACCAACGAATGCTAAGAGAAAGAGCTGTATTACAAGATTTTAGAACGGAAATTGAAATGCTTAAACTCCGAGAAGATTCATGCTTAGAACGTGTACGACGATTAGATACAGAGGTTGAAGGAATAATATTTGAAAAGTGTTCCGGGCCGATTTCAGACTATCTTATAAATTTATGGAAACAAGAAATTAAAAGAAACGAGGACATTTCTCATAAAAGATGGTTGAACAATGAACGGTGGTTAACATCTTATGAAGAAAATTTTCAACAAACTTACCAAAATACAAATCCGTTCTTTAAAAAATCAGCCAGTCAACGTAATTACCAAAGCAAAGGCCCCGGAACATATGCAGATGCTGTCCGAAGTAGACCACGCCCTCGTCAAAGAATGCAGAGACCAGAGCAAAATCTCCTAAATCTTATTCAACAGTTATCATTCAAATTAAATGGACAGCGAAATTTCAACAGGCGAAGCAGACAACAAAACAACTTCGGGCAAAACAGATCAAACAATTCCCAGTATAATTCAGAGGTTAATGTGGTCGATCCTGATGCGTTAAATTTTCTCCAGGAAGACCACAACTGGAATCACTTACATTAAATAAAGGTAACCTAGCTGAAACTAAAGAAATTTTCACAAAAATTTTTAATCTTTCGAATCGTAAGTTAACTGAAATAGAAAAAAAGTGTCTTGTTGATGGGTTTTAAATTTACCCCTACACCCGAGAAAAGTAACAATGAGGAACTTAATAATGATGTTCATGAATTCTTTCGTAGCATGAGACTTAAAGAATTTTTTCACGGTAAAGAAAACACAGACGATTCTATTGTTAGAAATATTTCTAATTTCGAACCACCGAGCGGTCGCAATACTGCACTAGATTCTTACATATCCACTAGTAGAGTATTATGTTCTAATACAAGTAAAAGTAATAAACTCATCAAACATAACATAACATTAAAACAACGCGAAGCTATAAATTCTTTGGCACATGACAATTCTATCACTATTAAAGAAGCAGACAAGGGAGGTGGCATTGTTATAATGAATACCGAATTTTATAAAACAAAAATTCTGGAAATGCTTAGAGATGAAACTTATTATAAAACTATTCCGGGTAGTAATCAATTACAAGTTTTCAACAAAATAAAAAATCTTATTGCAGAAAACAAAAGAATGACCAACAAAGAAATAAATTTCCTATTGAAATTTGAATGTAAAACTAGTACTTTCTATGGCTTACCAAAAATACATAAGAGCCATATTATTCAAAACTCTTGTTCTGACAGCTATTCTGATTATATTGAAATTCTGGATCCTGCAGACTTAACACTTAGACCTATAGTAGCGGGCCCTTGTTGCGAAACGAGTCGTCTTAGCTCTCTTTTGGATAAGTTACTAAAACCTTATTTGGAAAAAGTACACAGCTATCTACGAGACAACATTGATTTTCTTAATTTCATTCCTGAACATGTTCTGGCGCAAACCAAACTCGTTTCCTTTGACATAGTAAGTCTGTATACTAACATTCCACACAATTTAGGACTTGAATCTATTTTCGTTTTGGCTGGATAAACATCCAGAATTGTTGTCAGAACGTTTTAGCAAAGGGTTTATTTTGCGGGGTCTTCAAATAATTCTTGAAAACAAAATTTTTCTTCTAATAAATCGTTTTACAACCAAACTAAAGGTACAGCAATGGGAACTAAAGTGGCCCCTACCTATGCTACTCTTGTCCTTGGGTTTTTGGAGGAAAAACTCTACAGAACAGTAGAACATGAAAAGGGTAAGGCGTTTGCAAAATTCGTAAGGGAGCAATGGAGAAGGTATTTAGATGACTGCTTTATATTCTGGCAAAAATCATCGGACGAACTAGTTTATTTCTGTAGAACTCTAAATTCTCTCCATAAAGATTTAATGTTTAAGATGCAAACCAGTGAATATCAGTTACCGTTTCTTGATGTTATGGTCATCATATTATCTACTTTGCTTCACATTTATTGAGGGCTTTCTTGAATTAATTGATAGTTAGCAAACGCTTATACTTCAATAGCCTAGGTCTATTGGGAAAAAACTGCCTTTGAAAGTATCCAAACCAGTACTCTTCCGTACCTTACCTTTACTCTAGTAAACAAGACACACATTTCTTAACCCATTGAATCGTGAACTCTTTTATAACAAATATCTTACATCAGTACTCTCCCTTTGCTTGACATTACTTTATAAGAACACACATTCATTCTTATGGAACAGTGGGCTTAAAGAGTAACCTGCCTTTTATCCAAATCTTTTGTCATAGGTTCACACTTTACGAAAGTTTATTGCAACATTTCAACAATTATTGTATGACATGAATATCACTATAGATGTAGTTCAGTCATATTGTCGCGTCATTTTGGGAGTCACACCTATCACAACTCTTGATTTGTATGCTGAATAACAGATAATCGGGGCATTGGTGAGAATTTACTTAGTTTATTATTACCATATCTCCCCATATAACAGTCCATACTTATCCATAGTCCCTACTGTGTATATTTGGCAACAAATTATTTGTCAAAATTGATGTAGGAAAGTAACCTATAATGTAATATCCATTTCATTATTTGCCTTACGTGCTTTTGATATAAATATATTTTATTTGCTCATGTAGATAAAAAAAAAAAAAAAAAAAAAAACAGAAAATCGGGCAAACTACTTTTCCTATACTGTTGCTATTTAATACTGCATGTCAACCTTGCATTTATTTTGAAAACATTGAATTGTTGTCTGATCATGTAAAAGCTTGATATATAGCTGATCCCATTGCACTCTTACAATAGAATACTATTGCATTTGTTAGAATTCTGCAAATGTCTGTAATTTCTGCTGGTTTACCTTGCATTGCTGGAAAAACATTGTGATATGTGATAGCTCATGACTCATCAGTGTTAATTAAACAGAAAACACACAGTCAATAAATAATAGAAAAGAGAGACCTACCCATTAAAGCAAAAGCAACTAGTTGTTGTTGTGCATATGAATAATTTTGCCATACATGCATTAGAATCAATAAAAGATGTCATTTGTTTCTACATGAAAAAGTGAATTTTAATTACCTGATGTAAACCAGAATAAACCTATATAGTAGTATAGAAAGAGTGTCACAGCCTATAAGTGCCGAGACCTGATTTTGATTCAAAGGTAGTAGTGTGTTATATTTGAGTATATCTTTTTGAACTTAGAACTTGTGTAAATGAAATATGACATCAAAAAGAGGAGAAAGAAACCGAACCTGGCATGGATATTGAAGACAATTTGACAGAAGGAGCAACCGGTGGAATAACAGATGAGGAAATAGAAATGATACGGACATTGCATACTCTCAGATTTAAGCCAAAATATGGGTCATTTGATGATATCATGAGATTGACAAAAATGTTTGGAGGCATTAAGGATGCATCACCTGAGGTGGATGATGAACACAGACAGCATAAACCAGCTGCAAAGCAAGGACTACCTCATTACCCAAAGTTTTAAAATTTTCTTTGGAGATGTCGGACAAAGGTGAAGTCAACCGGGAAACTTATAAGTATGAGGTCGAATCAGTAAGAATCGAACAAGCCTTTATCCAGGAACAGATTTTGTTTGGGATACGTCGGTCTCTCAAGGGCAGTGCTGGCGATAAAATAAGGAGGATTGGACCCGGTGTGACATTGTAACAGGTGTTAGACAAACTGAAAAGTGCATACGGAACAATTGAAACTAAAGAAAGTATACTGAAAAAAGTTTTACACCTGCGAACAGAAGGAAAATGAGAGTGTAGAATCCTTAGCATCACGTTTGGAAGAACTTTTCGATCAAGGAGTAAAACTTGGAGGATTTAGACGTACAGATACAGCAATACTTAAACAAGTCCTACATTCAAGACTGACAAGATCCGTGAATATGATGAATTTAAGAGATAGGTTAGGAAGATAAAGGCTGACATCCCATCTGATAGTATGGAGAGCAAGAAGCCGTGCAAACCAGTGGTACAGACAGAAAAGAAAGAAGAGACATCAGAAGTCAAAGAATTATTGAAAAAGATAAACGAAATGATAGACAAACCTGAAAAGACTCAAAACCAGACTCCCTCAACGGAACAAGCGAGCACTAACAGTGGACAAAGGAAAAGATGGCGTGGCAGAAACAGATGGAGAGGTGGAAATCGAGGAAGAGGACAAGACCAACAGAATAGAAACTCTCAGCAGCCAAATGCTGATGGTACATTTGCACCCTCATGCGTCATTTGTAACACTAAAGGACATATACATAGGAATTGTCCAACGATCCTAGCACAGTTTATTTGTACAGCATGCAAGCAGAAAGGACATTTACGGAAGGATTGCCCAAATGCGTAAGTGCTCGTATTGTGGGGTCAGATGTGAGCACCTCAGACAGAATGAAAGATCCCAAAATTCATCTAGTTGGTGATTGTAATGAAGTTGAAGTGAGTGTAAATGGAAAACCTGCACAAGCATTATTGGACACAGGGAGTTGTGTAAGTATCATTACAGAATCATATTATCTGGAGAATCTTAGTGACACTGACATCAAAGCAGTTGGAGATATACTGAACATTGAATATTCACATGGACAAAACCTGCCATATAGAGGCTATGTTGAGACAGAAATTGTTGTGCATAAAGGATTACCAGGGTCAAAGCCACTCCTATGCCAACTCCTAGTTACACCTGATACCCAGTATTCTTCCAAGACACCGATTCTGGGAACCAATGTTTTGAAGGAACTTGTAAAAGAGTGTAAAGAGAATTTTGGAGAGTAGTATTTACAGAGGGCAAGTCTACACACCCCTTTGTATCTTAGCTTTAGGGCCATAACCATCAGGGAAAAAGAGCTGAAGAAGAACAACAACAGGATAGCAATTATAAGATCTGCAGTCGACCATAAAATCACAATATATCCTAACCAATCTATTGACATTGAAGGATAAACAGACAAAGAAATAGTTTATCCATCGACACCAGCAATAATTCAAGAATCTTAAGAAAGCCAGATACCCAGCTTCACAGACATCACACGTGCAGTGATAAATTACAACCATGGCAACAATCATACAGTCAAAGAGAATCTGTCCAACCTTACCACCAGCCCAGTTACCCATAAGCCCAAAGCTATTCTTTCTGAATTAAAACGATAAGATAGCGGAGAGTACAGAGAAGGGAACAATAACAGATAAGCTGAATGTTGACGAAGCTGAAATATTGGACCAAGATCAGTGAGAACAACTCATGGATTTGTTGAAGAAACATGAAGACATATTTTCTGTCATTGATACCGACATTGGAATTTGCAACCGCATCAAAGATCGAATCGATTTAACAAAAGACATACCCTTTAATCAAAGACATCGCCGCATTCCCCCGTCCATGGTAGAGGAAGTCCGCCAACACACTGAACAATTACTAGCTGCCGGAGTGATTAGACCTTCAAAGTCCCCATACAGCTCTAATGTGGTTCTAGTCCGGAAGAAGAATGGAAAATTACGTCTGTACGTCGACTATAGACAACTGAATAACATCACTGGTAAAGATTCCTTTGCACTTCCCAGAATGGAAGAAATGTTCGACTGCTTGCATGGTGCTAAATATTTCACTACAATCGACATGAAATCAGGTTACCATCAGATAGAGGTAGAAGAAAGCCACAAAGAACGGACAGCATTTACCATTGCATCAATCGGATTTTACGAATATAATAAGATACCTTTTGGATTAACAAACAGGGCAGCAACATACCAGAGAATAATGCAAGAGATTTTAGGTGACCTACACATGAAGATATGTTTGATATATCTCGATGATATTATAGTTTTCAGTGAGACTTTTGAGCAACATCTAAAACGCCTTGATTTGATTCTTACCACCCTACAAGAAGCTAATTTGAAGTTAGCCCCTGAGAAATGTTGTTTCTTTAAACCAAAGGCTAATTTCCTCGGACATGTATCAAGCAATGGAGTTGAGACTGACCCTGCCAAGATTGAGAAGGTCAAGAATTGGCCAGAACCAAGCAATCCTGACGAATTAAGATCGCTTCTTGCCTTCGCTGGCTATTACAGGAGATTTATGCAGGATTTTAGTAAAGTTATAAGACCTCTATCAGAACTACTGCCACCCACATCCGCGAAGAAAGGTTATAGGACCTCTATCAGAACTACTGCCACCCACATCCGCGAAGAAAGGTAAAAAGGAACTTGTTGAAGACTGGAAATGGACAGAAAATGAACAATTTGTTTTTGATCACATCAAAGAATTACTGTCATCCCCGCCAGTTCTTGCCGACCCAGACTTTACATTACCTTTTGAGTTACACACAGATGCGTCTTCGAAAACCGCTGGTGCAGGACTTTACTAAACACAGGAGGGAAAGAAACGTGTTATCACATATGCGCGTCGTTCTTTGAACAGAGCCGAACAGAGATACAGTGCCTTTAAGCTTGAGTTCTTGGCGTTGAAATGGGCAGTGACGGAAAAATTCAACGAATATCTCACAGCTAACCATTTCACAGTACTGACCGACAACAACCCTTTGACATATGTTTTATCAAGTGCCAAGTTTGATGCAACTGGTCAGAGATGGGTTTCTGCTCTTGGTCTTTTCTCCTTTGACATTTATTATCGAGCCGGCTTGAAGAATGCTGATGCAGATGGAATGAGCTGCTACCCATATGAAAAGATGATAGACGAAGACAGGTTAGAAAGGATAAAACTTGAAGACAAAACAGTTAAAGCCCTCTGTAATGCAACAGTACCAGCATATGTCGAAACCTTACCGATGGAAAACATCAGTGTGTTGGAAGTCATGGAAGAACCAGGCCAAACATTAGTACAGAGAGATTTAAGAGAGATTAGAAAGGCAAAACGTAATGATGAGCTAATAGACAAATAGAGAATTGCAGTATGGTGTTTAACGCCGTTTTCAACATTATTTCAGTTATATCGCGGCGGCCAGTGTACCTATCCATGCTTTCCTTGAGTTTCTTTTACCAGTACTCAGCACAATATTCTTTCCAAGCCACTGGCTGCTTTCCCACATAACCATGGTCGAAACAATGATCAGAGGTGAGAGAGGAATGAATCCTGTCCCAATGACTATCATCAATCCTTGGAAAGAAATCGGCCAAGCCGGGGATCGAACCAGCGACCTCCCGTTCTCAAGTCCTGTACACTACCGACTGAGCTACGGGGGCTTGGCAGGAGAAGTGCAGTCATTGACAAGAAAATACCAACAAGTTGACAACAAGAGAGAATTTGACAATGAGATAACAATACCGAAATTTCAAACTAAAGAGAGAAGTGTTGTTCAGAATGCTTAAAGAAGATGACAAAGAGATAGAACAGTTGGTCATTCCGAAGTGCTACAGAGAAGAAATATTGAAGGGCCTTCATGACGACTTTGGGCATCCAGGACAGGAAAGAACCATTCGACTGATAAGGGGACGGTACCATTGGCCAGGTGTAGGAAAAGATGTTTCACAATGGATAGGAAAGTGTGACAGATGCATCAAAAGAAAATCCACAGTAGACAAAGCACCATTGGTCAGTGTGCACAGCGCTTACCCATTGGATTTGGTCTGCATAGATTACCTTACACTGCCACCATCGAAAGGAAACATAGGAAATATATTGATAATAACAGACCACTATACGAAGTTTGCAAAAGCAGTCGCGATAAGAAATCAAACAGCTAAGACCACGGCAGAAGCTATCTACAATGACTACATAGTTCACTTTGCTATTCCAACACGACTTCACTCAGACCAGGGAGCAAACTTCGAGAGCCAAATTATCACTGAGCTTTGCAAAATAATGGAAATGAAAAAGAGTCATACCACACCGTAGCATCCGCAAGGAAATGCTGGCCCAGAGCGGTTTAATTGCACTGTACTTGACATGCTTTGGACCCTTAAAGAAGATCAAAAGGAAGACTGGAAGAAAAATCCCAACTCACTTGTGTATTTCTACAACAGCACACCACATGAGACAACTAGATATTCTCCGTATGAACTGATGTTTGGACGTCAACCCAAACTACCGATCGTCAGTACCTTCGAAAAAAAGTTACAAAAGAAACCAATAAAGGTACAAACGAATTCATCGTAGACTTTCAAGAGAGATTATAGAAAACCCACCAGATAGTCCTGAAACACAGGGAAAAGTCAAAAGAGAAACAGGAAACATACCATAACAGAAAAGCGAAAGCAGTCAGAATCCCAATAAGAGACAGGGTTTTAGTTAGACGACTTTCATTTGAGGGGAAAACAAGATTGAAGACAGATATGAACCAGACAGATATGAGCAGCCACGACCAGATATTCCTGTATTTAGAATCAAGTCAGATGAAACCGATAGAGAGAGAATCATTCATCGAAACCATTTACTTTTGGTGGAATACCAGAACAGAGAAATGATTGATGAAAAAGAAGATGAGGAAGAGAAGGATATCGATGATCCAAAGAAGAAAAAGACTTCCAATAGGAGTCACGTCACTGTTGTTGAAGAGAGAAGTGATTCAGACAGCGAGACACATGATTATGTTCAAAGGACATATCAAGATGGGGACGCCCATAGTGCTGAGACCATGTCGAGTCAGTCAGAAACATACGTACCAACCCGGCACGGCGTAAGTGAACCGATGGAGAGTAGGAATAAAGTGTCATTAGAATATAATGATGATGCAGAAAAGGTAAGTAGAGAGAAAGTATATGAAAGTTCTCAAAGAATTGTTAATTCTCATTCACGTGATTTTGATTTGTCATTACAGGAAAACAACCCAGAAGAAACCAGGTTGGAATACTGTTTGGAAGAAAACGATTCTGAAGGAGAAGAAAGTACAAGACAAGACATGGAAGGAACAGGGAATGAGTTCGTTGAAGAAATCCCATGTAGAGACGAAGTACAAAAGCCTGTACCAAAACCTAGAAGGTCAGCCAGAGAAAGGAAAGCCCCGACAGATACGGCGACTACATCATGTACAGAATGACAGATGAACGTATTGATAAAAGACTGCACGCACTAGCTGTTATTGTCATCTCAGGAGTTCTTTGTGATATAGACAGTGAAACAGCCCATAAACTTGTTAAAGCCATTGTAAATCGAAGCATGTTTTTAAATCAAAGTCAAACTATTTTTTAACTATTTTCTTTGAATTCGTTGTTTCTGCAAGTTTATCATGGGTGGCCGCATTTTTCACAGGGATATGGGTGGGGGTGGGTGGGTGGAGTACTTGTAGTAGAATTATGCAAGTTTGTAGTAGTTGAAGAGTAGATATTAGATGTAAATGGATGCAGTATTTGTGTTAGTTACATCGACAGTTTTTAAGAGAGAACAACTGTTCCTGACGAGGACTTACCTGACATCACGTTAGTGAGTGACATATAATGACGGGACGTCATTTTTAAAAGTGCGGGAATATGTGGCCAAGTGTAATTTTGTTAATTAACGCACTCGTGTGAAACCCAGTCTAGTTTTAGTTTTTGTATTTGTGTGAAACCTGCATCTTGATTTTTTAAACCTTTTTGTGATAACTACCCACCAAGTACTTACCTGTCTTTTCATGCACTACATCAATTCCATGCAGTACATGAGCTCCATGTGAAACATGTACACTATTTTGAACCTTGGTACATGTTGTCATTCAAGGTTAGACTTTAAGGAAGGAAGGATATTCATTTAGCAGACGACAAAAAAAAAAAAAAAAAAAAAAAAAATATTGACTTGGGTAAAGTTTTCACATTATTGTTTAAGTTGCAACTTTCCCTGTATTATGTATAATTTTTGCCAAGGTTGCGTTTTGAAGTTGAGTTTGTGTATTTAATTCAGTCTTTCAAAATGGCAGCATCTGGTCATAAAAGTCAAGATTAATTAATGCACTTTGTCATGCATGTTTCACATCACTTAACAACATTTTGT
Source organism: Tridacna gigas (assembly GCA_945859785.2). Lineage (NCBI taxonomy): Eukaryota > Metazoa > Mollusca > Bivalvia > Cardiida > Cardiidae > Tridacna > Tridacna gigas. The sequence goes on along the minus strand of OX244031.2, from coordinate 6,235,101 downwards.
TTATTGCAGCTTAACAGCACAGCGTTTGAAGCGTGAAGAAAATTGATGTGGAGTGTGTATGGTACTCAGTTCCATAAACTGGTGAGTTGTGAGCAATGTAAATACGTTTCATGTGTTGAGCTGGAATACTGTGTTGTAATTTGTCTTAACCTTTCTACGTTATTTTTAATAAGTTGAGGACCTTCCTTCTGTGGCAATCCAGGGCAGACATTACAAATCCTTGTATACAAGGGCAAATATTCAGAAATACAGAGTGCTGTTGCAGTCAATAGAGGTATGTAGCAGAGGTGACGTCATCCTCGTTGACCCAGTTCCGATGTATTCCTTAAACTACATTTATCGATTTGATTGGTTGTAGACGAGGTAAAAATAGAAATGATGGCATCTGGTTGATAAAGATATATTTTCTCACTGAAAAACTGAGATTACCAATCAAAATGTCTTATGAATAATGCATGAGAACAAGAAAACATACGCGAGATAATCCAGGGGCGATGAAGGCAGTTTACGGAATACATGGGAACTGGGTCAACGAGGACGACGTTTTATATGCAAAGTACCAAACTGACTCGCCGTAACCGTTTAACATGATTTTAGAAGTCAAACACAACCACTCAGTCAGATGTACCGGTAAGGATTATGAACAAGTCTTGTGTGTCGACAAATGAGGTAATGTAATTTTTAAAGAGCCATCCACGGAAAACGGATACATTTTGTGCGTCAGTTAGAATTTCAAGGCGTTTTATTTTTTAATCAGAATACCACTCAAATATTAAGACAGTGTAGATCGACGTCAGGGTGCACATTTTTTTGCTCTCTGATTTTAATCAACACTGTCTGCAAAAGTTGTCTTTTTTGTCTTTTGTTTTGCGAGGGTTTGCCTTTAAAGCGCTGAATTTATAAAATGTACTTTTACAGTTAGGGTTAGATAACACTCGATAATATCTATTGCTATTTTAATGTTATTTCGCTTAGAACATGTAACAGTGGCAGACAGTGTAGATCGTGGATCAGACTGCACCTTTTGTGAAGTTTGATCTTGATCTACGCTGTCTACGGAAGCAACCAACGCTGGATTTAGAATTAATGATATTAACCCCTAGAAAAAAAGCGGAGAAAGTAACATACAATGTATTGGCTCGATTCTATATCATGGCCACTTATCTCCTGAATCACAACAATGTGTTGTGAATGGAGAAATGTTGAGGCGACATCCGGTTGAACCTCAGGGGACTATACATCCGATACGAGGGTGAGTGTTACGATTAAACTGGTATTTTTTTTCTGTTCAAGGATCAAATATAAAAACCGGAGAATGTCATGCAACCTTTTAGTCATTTTTCTACAAACATGACGCTCATTCGAAGCCAGATTACAAATGGAACAGCAGAAATCCAATTTTCCCGGAGCAAGGGTGATCAGGGTATGTCATTTTGATGTCATGCGAACACATTACACTAACGTTCTTGGAGTCGCGAGCGCAGATGGTTAGCAATCCTAGTCTTGGTGGACTGGGGCTAGCTAGATTCGAGCTAAACTAGTTTTATGCAAACTAGCTTAAAATCCTGGTCTACCCAGTACCCAGGGCTTGTTCCAGTTTTGTATAAACCTTTGTTATGCTATCAACCCAAATGTTTAAAAAAAATAAAACTGCGACAATATCATGTGTTGTATTAGTGTAGTCTGCACTGCATTCCTAAAGCCACATTAGATGTTATCTATCCTACCACCGAGCAATTTTAGCTGCCCAAATATATACGTACCTAAATGAGGACATGAACAAGATTAGGTCGTGAACGACAGTGTCTTGATTAGTGGTGTTGGACTTCTTCGTCCCCTAAATCGCAGCCTATCCCTTCAATCACCACAAATTCCCTCAATCACACATTTCATCAAAAATCTTTTTTTTTTTTTTTTTTTTGAAGAAGGACAGTAACAGAATATAGTTTTGGTCGTAAATTAAAATAAAGTGAGAGACTTTTAAATACACGCTGATGAATGGAACCATTTGCGCTCGGCGACTACAAGAACGTGAATCCAAAGTGTTCACATGCCATCAAAATTACAAACCCCGATCACCCTTGCGGGAAAAATGGATTTCTGCTGCTCCATTTGTAATCCGGCTTTGAATGAGCGTCATGTTTGTAGAAAAATGAATAAAAGGTTGCATGACATTCTCCGATTTTTGATATTTGATCCTGGAATAGACAAAATCCCTGTTCAATCGTAATACTCACTCTCGTATCGTGCGATGTATAGTCCCTGAAGTTCAGCCGGATGTCGCCTCAACATTTCTCCATTCACAACACATTGTTGTGATTCAGGATTCATAAGCGGCCGTGTATATGTGCCATGCTCTGTTAAAAGGGGGATTAATGCAACTCCGTGATCCATGATACCAAGTAAGTCATAACATGATCCATTTCGACTAACAACCAACTGTACGATAGGTGAACAGAAAGAACGGGACCACCTAGTTATTTTGAAAGCTACTTTACGTCAAGTTACAAAACTTTGCATAGATGAGCATTAATTATCTGGTGACTGACACAACCTTTTAACCTTTAAATGTCGTCATATCCAATCAGGTAAAGTGTGACGTCATTTTAATGATGCCACGTGCTGTGTTAGTGGTCCATAATGTCTGACGACGTTTTATTTGAGCAGAGAGTAATCATTAAGTTTTACGTCAAACTCGGAAAGTATTAATCGGAAATTGAAGTGATTCAGAAAAAATTTAAGCGGGCTCTGCACTCACGAAATATTTTATTTCTAAATGGATCGGGCCGATTTAGAGAGGGCACGATCCTGTTAAAGATGCACCTAAATCTGGCCTTCCGTCAACATCAGTATGGAAGTGCCATGGAGATTTTGACAGACAATTTAGGAATGTCGCGTGTTTGCCAAAAATGCGTACCTCTACTATTGACGCCCGAGCAAATGGGGGTTAGGGTTGAAATCTGTTAAGAAATTTAAGAACGCATTAGGGTAGAGGAGTCGGACTTCACTGGCCGTATTGTAACATGCGATGAAACATAGGAACAATTTAACGAGATTGAATCTAAACAACAAAGCAGTGTATTGTAACATCCAACATCGCTTTCCGCAATTTATAAGTCAGTTGGTAAAGATACGTGCATCATGTTTTTTCTATTGTCTTATTTTTCTCCTTAATCGGGTTGCATCTATACATAATACAGTGAATGCTGAGTTTTATGCCCACATTGTTCAAATAAATTTAACAAACACTATGCGAAAAAACGAGCAAGAAGTCTTGCGGAGTGGAGTCACTTAACACGAGATAACGTCCTGGCTTACAAAGCCAATATTCTACAGGATACTTTGCAAAAACTAAACAAAGAAACACTAACCAACCTCTTTATAATTCAGTCCTGACCCCAAGTGACCTCTGCCTAGTTCCTGTTTTGAAAGATTTTCTACGTGCCACGCACCACAACAGTAGAGAGGAACCAACCCTCTCTATGACCGGGTCGTTGAGAGTAATGTCACGTGGTAGGCTCGTGCACGTGTCTCGGGCGTTAGAATCAAGAACAAAAAGGAGTATAGAATTCAAAGGAGGTTACTTTCAAAAACAGTAAACATTCCATTTTGGTTTTCATAACAATATTCCGATACGGGTACTGGTCCACGTTCTTTCTGATCACCCCTCGTATGATAAGGTAGACTGGTCCTTTGACATACAGAAAATTGACAAATAGCGAAAAGTTTCGGTCCAGGTCGGCCTGCGCGAACTGCGCAGGCTGACCTGAATCGATATTTTTCGCAGATGCATTAAGCTCATTTGTCACAGGGCATGGTTCATATCCTTCTGCAAAGCTTCGACATCTTCTTTGTTTTGATTATTTGCGTAGCTTAATGCGCTGGCTTTTGACCTACTTCTTGGTATAAGGAAATCGAATGAAAATATTGTAATTTGCGCTTGGTCAAAAACTGTGTACATTTTTACTCGGCTGGATCTTGCTGGCCTATTTGCTCGCAGACACTAATACACAAGCTTTGATACCTGATTGACAGTATGGTGTTAAACGCCATTTTCAACATTATTTCAGTTATATCAAGGCGGCCAGTGGACCTATCTATGCTTTCCTTGAGTTTCTTATACCAGTACTAGGCACACTATTCTTTCAAAGGTACTGGCTGCTTTCCCACATAACCATAGTCGAAACAATGGTCAGCGGTGAGAGAGGAATGAATCCTGTCCCAATGACTATCAAAATCCTCGAAAACAAATTGGCCGAGTCGGGGATCGAACCAGCGACCCCCTGTTCTCAAGTCCTGTTAGCTACCGATTGAGCTATCGGGGCTCGGCCGAGGTTAAGTACGCCCATCGATACCCTAGGGCCTCTTATCACACCAAAGCCAACTAATACGACGCTAAGTGTGGTTGTGGAAAATCTGCCCTATAAGGGACTTTTTCGTTTGCTTTGAACAAAATATGCCTGGAAAGTGAACGGCTACATTCAGTTAAAAGGTGCTTTGTTGGGATTTAAATTATAGATTGGCCGTTTCATAATCGGCAAGAGATCAAATACGGTTTTATCACACTTATTTGAATACCATCGCACATAAACGACGCATTGTCTGCGCATGTCATATTCTTCGAAGATTTGACCTGTCTGCTATGACGCATCACTGGACAAATAAAGGACAAGTATTAATGCGCGGTGCGTAAATTGCCGCTTAAAAAGTGCAGGCGGAAAATGACAATAAAAATCAAGGCTGTTTTTCGCTACTCATTTCTTAAAAAATAATGAATTCAAATGGGAAAAATATATATATTTTTTTAATAACAACTGTTTACTGCAAATCTCTGTAGACAGTTTCTAAATATAGACATGGGGAAAATCCGGATTTGTGCAACAGACTGACAACAAAAATAACGTCCACCTTGCAGGGATTTTTCCTGAACTTGTAAGGGCTATGTCTGTAAATGGCTGGTGCATAAGTTATATGCTAGCTAACCATGGCTGTATGAATCGTACAATGTAGGTTTTAGAGAGTAAACGCACGTTCTATTTTGAAATTCGTTGCATTGATCACCGCCTTGAAAAATAGTCTGGTTCTGTATCTAAAATGCCCACATCAAATACGTTATGCATTTAAAAAATGCCACCTAGCGGAAGATAATGATAAACGACGTGGCATTCTCAGAATCCTTTGCGAAATGCTGCCTCAAATTATAGAAATACCTTCAAGAAATACCACCCAGAATATTTTCCTACACTTCTCTTTCTTGTTTGTTCTTGGTTGGCCTAGGTTAACACAAAATGAAATGAGCGATGCTCTGGCAAAAGAGGGCTTAATGTATCTCTGTGATGCATCAGACCAAGCAAGTCATCACATAATTATGGATCTGTAAAATCGATTTTGTCTAATAACTGACTGCATAGTGGGATAGAATGGTCTTTGGACATGCAGAAAATTTACAAATAGCAAAAAGTGTCGACCCATGTCAGCCTGCGCAGACTGCGCAGGCTGACACGGGTCGATACTTTTTGCAGATGCATTAAGCCCTCTTTCCACAGAGCATAGCTCAATATATAAATTAATTATGGATGGAGGTATATACGTCGCTTTCCCTTTAGTTAACTAGCGCCAGATAGAGGCATACACGTCGCTTTTCCCTTTAGTTATCTAGCACCATATAGAGGTGTATACGTCGCCTTCACCTTTAGCACCAGTTCATGCTGTCAAAGGGTTTCACAAGATCTTCACAAAACAGTCTTTTCCAGCCACTGGCTAATGGCGTCGAAACAGTGTTCAGCGGCAAGGGGGGAATAAATCCTGTCGCAATGACATCGTCACTTCTCGAAAAGAAGGGAAGGGGAACTTAAGCAGCCATCTTTCGGTTACGTAAAACGTCAATTGTAATTTTTACGGTCTTTTGCAGGACACAGGTTGTAGCCAGTAGCTATCTTATGACAATGGAGTCCTTACCAATGACATTAAGTAAATAACTGCCATATAAAATTAAATCGAAGCCTCTTTGTAGGAGGAAAAAAATCTCGATCCGTTTTCACCAACCATTCCTAAGAGCATTCTCAGTCTAATTCTAAACGATTTTCTAAATTTGAAAGTAACACATCTTCCGATTGGCTAAACCAAATGGTTTGGCCAGTCAGAAGTTGTGTTACTTTCAAATTTAGAAAAATTCCGGAGAATAAGCCTAAGACTATTCTTAAGAATTATTGTTGGTGAATAAGGACCCAGCAGGAAGTAAATAAAGTCACAATACCAATTTTCGTTGTCCTTTAACCCTACATCTAACTCCTAGACTGCATAGTGGAACGATTTTGCGGATAGTATAGACCAATATCAAGCTAAAAGATTGTCTGCAGTTGGTAATCTTTCATACCAAGAGATAATGGTTGACTGTGGTAACATTCCGGAGAAACGTAAATTAAGATCAGACTACATTGAACTTGACCGTGGTTAAAATATGCACTTTCCAAGCCACTAGCTTCCTCCCACAAAACAGTACTTGAAACAATGTTCAGCTGTGAGAGATATACATGTATGAATCCAGGTGTGGAATTTACCTATAATCAACCGTCGAAAAGTTCTGTTGACTTTGAAGTCAAACTCGCAACTTTGGGATGACTATTACCTTTGCGGCTCTGTTTCCTATCGAACCTTGACTTTACTAGTACCACGTATGTCACTCTTTCCAAGCATTCCCACATAAACAAGGTCGGAAATATATTCAGTGGTGAGAAAGGAATGAATCCTGTAGCATCTACCTTTATCAGTTCTCGAAGAGATTTGCGGAGTAGGAATTCAAGCTCACAACCCCGTAGAACAGGCCCTTTGCGTTACGGACTTACCTACTGAGCTCGGCTAACTGTACCCTGACCCATGTAGTACGAGGTACTTGTTGATACAGACAAGCTGCTTTAAAAATAACAATTCTAAAAAGCTATGAGATTTTTTGTTGTTTATTTTGAAAGATACACGTCTATAAAAGTCCAAACATGAAGTATTATATCACAGTAAACATTCGATTAGCATACTACTGCTGGGAAGTTAAAAACATTAACCCTTAAGCGGTTATACGCGACTCACTGACATTTTGCGGACAGTGTAGATCAAGATCAGACTGCACAGAACATGCAGTCTGATCTTAGATCTACACTGTCCGATATGGAAATATTTTTTCTCCAAACAATAAGTTTGAAATAGCATTATTCTGGTTTTTACTATCGGCTTAAAAGTTTCATCTAAGTTATTTAGCAGGACAATGGTTAAATGATACAGTTATAATTATTATTAAAAATACTCACTATTATTAAACAATACTCATTTACATAATGGTTAACACAAGTAAGGATTACACTAAATATAGACCTAGATCTGTTTTAGATGCACCTGTACTGCCATCTGGTATGCAGATCTAGATCTAAGCATCATACCCTTATACTCAGTTACTGAAATTTTACTTTGTACAATTAGACCTCCGGCCCCAAATACAACTTTGCTAGTACATTATGTATGCTAAATGGGTCCAGCTGATACAGCAAAATGTAACTACAGAATTAAGTCTTAGCATGAGTGGCTGAAATAAGTAAAACAAACAATTCTAAGTGTGTTAATCTATTTCAGATATTCTGCAACAGCAGCACATAATGTCCATTTAACATTTATATGTTGATGTGGCTGAACATCTAAAGGTCTTATTTTTAAGTGTCTTCAGCCGATAGGATACAATCGATGGGGAGCTCTTTTTTCTTTATCTGTTTTTTTCTACAATTTTGGAGACATCAATGGCTACTTTTCTCACTATGGCATTGTGAGTTGATTTTAGAAGTCGGTAAAATCCGTAAAGATCTATACTTCTAGAATATCAGTTATATAGAAAACGGTTTCTCTCTATATTGAACCTAGAAAATACGAAAAGTACACGGTATTCGGCACCAACTGACAGAGTGTCTTTGGTCATAAAACAATACAAAGTCGGTCATCTTTCTCAACATTAAAGTGTCTTCCAATTTCATTGTTTAGCTTATGACCCGCGCATCTGAAACGAGCAAAACATTTTCTCAGTTGAAAAGAGAGTTCAAACATTTCAGGGACAACTAAAGATTTAAAATATTTGTATGTATCACAACGCGAAAAATTATCCATATATGAATGCCAGTTTTGTATAATGCAACCTTTAACCCTTTGCTTGAATACAGATTGGAATAAATTTTCATCCCCAACATCTTGACAGAGCCAGACATGTCCGAAACCAAGCATGAAGAGAAGTTGTTTAACTTCTGTAGCCCATGATATCCTACCTGCGTCATCAATCTCTTTCAAAATTAACGGTAACGATAATGAGGCATACAAAGAAGTTTACACCAAACGCGCTTGGAATAAGTTACACATTGTGGGTATTGTCTACAATCACTGAGAACCCATGCAATTATTAACCGATTGCTTAAAGCCTAAAAAGTACCGACAAAAGTCTGTTGGGACCTTTCCAATCTGTTCCAAACGACCCCAAGTTTCCGATCCATATGTAAGTATAGGAACTATCATTGAATCAAATAATTTGAACATTTCAGTGTATGGTAAAGTGTCAAATTCTTTTGAAAACGTTTAAAGGTGAAATTGGCCTTTTGAGCTTGAGCATAAAGTTTTGATTTGGCAGAATACCACGATAATGTCGGAGTGAATAAAAACTAAATATATTTTTTTACACAGATGTAACTTTAACTGGTTAATCATTAAATGTCAAACTCTCATTTTTTCCGCAATGGCCTGCCATTCCTGAAAACAGTACTTTCTGTTTTATTTAGGTTAACTTTCATTCCTGAGGTATCACAATACTGACTTATAGTATTTATCTGTTTTTGTAAATTATTGACCTTGTCTGCACAATTAGCCACAATTAGCCACGTCGTCTGCAAATAGACGACAATATGTTTCAGGTATTTGGCTTGAAATGAGAGAAAAAAAATTCCACTATTTTCTTGTAAAAGTGGGCATAGATCATTAATGTAAATACTGAAGATTAAAGGTGATATCGAATCTCCTTGAAGAGTGCCAATATTACAAGGAAATGGTTGCGTGACATGGCAACTATCTATCTTTATACGTGCTTTTGTTTTTGAATACATGGAAACAAGGACCTTCAATATGTTCCAGCTTAATCCTTGTCGTGACAAAGTGGAAAAAAAGTTTAAAATGGTTTACAGTATCAAGTGCTTTTTGAAAGTCAACTACCAAATTATATAACTGCCTCCCCATACTTTTGAGATATATTTCTCAATCATGCTCTGTTAACAAAATGTGTTATCTATAGATGAATATCCGGTTCTGAATCCAGCTTGAAATTCATCTGTTACATTAGAATCGGTCGTCCAGCGTGTTAATCTTCTGGTCAAAATATTACAAAATATCTTATACATAACGCTTAGAAGAGAAATACCTCTGTAGTTAGATGGGTCAGTTTTGGATCCAGATTTATATGAAGGGATAATTAAGCTTTTGCTCCACATATCGGGGAATTACTAGAGTGAAGAATCTTATTGAAAAGACTGTTTAGGAAGAGTAATATACAGAATCAAGTGTTCTTATAAAATTCAGCCCATACTCCGTCCCTACCGTGAGCTTTGCCATTTTTAAATTTCTGAATGCCATACATTATTTCATCGTTTGAATAGGGGGGGGGGGGGTTAATAAAACAGTGTATTTTCATTTTGTATTTCAGCCTGATTTAAGTCAAAGGTCAGTAGGGATTCTTGGTCAACTCTATAATGTACCCACGTATCACTATTTATATGAGATGTTTTTTCTACATTTTTTCCCTACCTCTCACTGATTTCCAGAAATCGTTTGGATTATTTCGACAATTACGAAGTTCTTGTCTCTTTGCATATTGATAAAATGTCTTTTTTTTACGACAGATCATTTTAAAATTGTTATGTGATCGTTTATACTTTTCAAAATCCGAATCTAGACTTGTCCATCTAAACCGCCGCAGAAGTGCATATTTATCTCTCTTTAATTTGGAACATTTTGAATCCCACCACTGGGGCTTGCCATCATGTTCTGCCTTTAAGAAATACATATTTTCATGCCACAGATTGTTGCAGATTTCTGATAAAACTCAATTAATGAATGGATACCAAATATTAGCTCCTTGTTCTATTTTATTTATAATATACTGTTCACTTAGATTCAAATTTTGCTGAAAGTGTTCAGTGAAGGCGTAGGCTTTTTGCTCATCCAAACGAAAACGTTCTTGTTTGAATAAGACTTTCAAGTTATCTACTGAACTAGATTCTGGAGGTAGAGATCTAAATTCAAATCGCACACAAAGCAAAAAGTGATCAGAGTAATCAACTTTTACATAAAAAAGGGCCCACAAAGAGGATAAACTAGACCTGTCACTAGTGTGTCACAAAACCCCACACAACAGAATTGTGATTTATATGAACTACGAAGAACCACTCAAATTAATTGAGCCATACTCTGGCAAAAGGGAGCTTAATGCATTTCCGTCATCCATGGTACCAAGAAAGTCATCACATACTTGTGGATCCATAATAGCCGCATTTTTAACAGCCGACTTAATTATGATGTAGACTTGTGCTTGGATATAGAGAAAATTGTCCAACAGCGAAAAGTTTCGGTTCAGGTCAGCCTGTGCGGACTGCGCAGGCTAACCTAAATCGATACTTTTGGCAGATGCATTAAGCTCCTCTTTCACAAAGCATGGCTCATTTATAAAGATATTTATTGAACCTGAATATCGGCATTGAAAACATTGTCTACCATTAGTTTTGTATTTTCTGCAGATGCTTTCAATTTTTGTCTGCTGAAGATTCATCAAGAGTTGTTTATGTGATTAGTTGATTTAGTGTTTTGGTTGACAAAAACAACCATCTGATCCGAGCGACCAGTTGTTTATCTCACGTAGGCGAACTACTTATCATTTATCTGTCGGTGAAAGTTAAGTAACATAAGTCGCAATTACTTTTGTCAGTGATGTATTTTCACATAATTTTTTTCCATGAGGAAGATACCCAATCTTCAATCCAAAAAACTGACTTTATAATACATTAAACACTTATTGTGCAATACATGGCAGTAATCGGTGTCAAAAATAGAGATTTTTTTTTCAGTTGGGCATAAGGGAATGGTTTACATTTCAAATCATTGACAAATCAATCATCTTTAGCTGTACTCATCTATATACGGTCCACACACATTCACTTGCATGAGCAAACACTGTTTATACCTACTGTTTACCCAGGGCTAAAATTCTGGCCCGCTTGGTAGAGGCCCACTAGATATAGCTACATGCAAAATTTGGTAGCTCTAGGCCTTATAGCTAGGTACAGGAAGATTTTTAAAGTCTTCTCTATATAAGCCTATGTAAAACTTGTGACCCCTGGCGCAGAGCCAATTTTGACCCCAGGGCTATAATTTGAAGAAACTTGATAGAGGTCTACTACATAAAACTACATGCCAAATTTGGTAGCCCTATGCCTTATGGTTCAAGACAAGAAGATTTTTAAAGATTTCCAATATTTTTCAGTTTTGTTGCCATGGCAACCAGAGTTTTTGAAGGAATCAAATTCTTTCAAAAAATTCTGAAGAGGACCATGGCAGGATCATTTCTGTGAAGTTTCATGAAAATTGGATGGGTAGTTTCAGAGAAGAAGATGTTTGAAATAAAAGTTAACGCACGGACGCACGACGGACACCGGGCCATGACATGAGCCCGCTGGCCTTCGGCCAGTGGAGCTAAAAACGATGAAGACAGACTTGCATATCTTGTGCACTGCACTTGTCCTCTGAATGATCTATCTGTATTTGAAGTATAAGGTGATTCCAATATACCCCCACAAACCTTATCTGTTAGGGTATAACAAGTCATATGTATCAGTGTACCATGTCATGACATGAAGATCCTTATGGAACTATCTATTCTGCATCGACATATCGGACATTTCCTCAAACGTTCTGCACAGGACACGCAGCATACAAGATGTCCGCAGGATAAAAATAGTACATGGAAGAGGTTTCCCAGACAAATTTTACATGTTAGCCTCTCTTTCAGCTTTTCATTTTCAGCCCTCAATGACTCGATGTCTAAAAACAAATCAAACATACAATTGATCGATATAGGGCTGTGCAGAAATTATTTGCATAATTTTAAGACCGCATACATCAAGGTCAGACAGAACAATCTTTCTAACATAGGGTATGCACACTCTGGCTTTTGTAAGTTATAATGGCAAACAAGCTTTGACGTGTTCTTGCGTGAATAAAACTCCCTATTACATGCCGGAGTTTCTTTAACTAGTACTTTGCAAAAAAGTTTTTTTAAGTACCTAGCTGCTTTCTCACATAAACATCCAGGACACAAAATGGAGAAGTGGAAGAGAAGACAAACTTGATAATTCAATCCTTGGAGTACTAAGCAAACCTTCACTTGCATTTGCCCACAATGCACATCAAGATCAGACTTCAGAGAACAAGCAGTCCGATCTTAGATCTTCACCTCCCGCTATTTCATTTAATAATCTAAACCAAACAGCTTTGAAATAGAAAATATTAAAGCTGTTGTTCCAAACTGGAATAGGCTATATATTAATTCCAATCTCAAAGGGTACTTATATAAATAACAAAAGGGTCATATTGGCCCTGTATTGTGCAACTGCCAAATCAACACAAACCATAAATACTAAACATTACAATACAGGTTTTGAACTTAAAGATTTTCATGCTTTTCTCTATAAAAGCCCACGAGAAATATCTGACCCTTGGGCGATGCCTTTTATTTTTACCACAAATGTATGAATACTTGATTCCTGGTCGAGGTCGATAAGATAAAGCCACATTCCAAATAATACAGGTCTAAGCCGTATGGTTATAAAAAAGATTATCAGTCTCCTCAAACCCTTATAAAACATGAAACTTCTGAGGCGGGGCTAATTTCAGTCCCAGAGCTGAATTTTAAACGTTAGCCCTAGGATATATATATATATATATATATAATCATCACTCTTTTGTTTATGAATAATAGGGTATTTTTTCTCATCGTGTTTCATTCATTCCCTGTGGAATGCATAGAATAATTGTGTTTTTTACGCTCCTAGGATTTATGGTTAGGAGCAACAAAATTTTCTTTTTAATTTGTACTCTTATAGACGTTGAAAGGCCCCCAATGGGTGGGGCAAATTTTGACACCAGGGCTTTAATTTGACTAATTTTGAATGAGGGTTGCTAGATACTAAAACCCACAAAATATTACAGCTGTAGCTCACGGTCAGGAAAGAGATGAATTTTCACTATATACCATACCATAACCCTTTGTCAAACTTTTTACTTGTTTGGCAGGGCCAATTGTTTGGCAGGGCCAATTTTGATCCAAGGCTATAATTTGAGCACTCTTAAGCAGAGGTCCACTAGATAAATATGCATGCAAAATTTGGTAGCCCTATGCCCTACGGTAAGTAACAAAACGATCTTTTAAGTTTTCTGTGTATAAGCCCATGTAAAACTTGTGACCTCTGTTGACCCCATGGCAAAGATTTGAAGACCCTTGGTAGCGGTTCATTAGATGCAGCTATATGCCAGATTTGGACTTTTGATAGCCCTAGGTTTTATGATTTTGGACAAAAAGTTTTGAAAGATTTAAAATATTTTTCAGTTTTGTTGCCATGACAACCAGAGTTTTTACAGAAATCAAGTTATTTCAATAGATTCTAAAGGGAACCAAGGCAAGATCATTCTGTGAAGAGTCGTCAATATTGCATGGGTAGTTTCAGAGTAGAAGATGCTTAGTATATAAGTTAATGCACACATGCACGGACGGACGGACGCATGATGGACACAGGCTATGACAAAAGGTCGCTGGTCCTTTGGCCAGTGAAGCTTGAAACTTAGCAAAAACTTTGACCTGGACCTGCACATATAAACAAAGCCTAAAGTAGTCAGTCATAAATAAATGCTCGTTTCCGTGAAAAAACATAGAGGTTTTTCAACTTTGAAAGGGTAGAAAGCACTGTTGGCAAAGGCTAAATTGCTGGTTACCAGGATTTTCTCCTACCAATAGCCTTCTTTTTTGGGGTCATTACATCTCGGAGTTGTTTGGTAAAGGGTTCATGAAAAGTGAGAATTTCCTAGTATGTAAATACCTTGTGACTGTTTCTCTTCTTGCTCATCTCGGTCAAGTATCCATTGTAATGCTTGTTCTGCGCTGACAAAATTGTGACCTGCAAAAATGTTTTAGATCTAGATCGACCGCCTCGATCATAGTCAAGGCTTAGCACATTAAAAAAAAAAATCCAATTTCTGATTCAGCTCTTTTCAGTGGGTTGACATAAATAGAGAATAGATGGTTGGTGTCTGGGATAAGGAAAGTTTATCGAGGAAGGTGTAGGAATTCTATAAGATGAACTAAAGCCGGATCGGAGATAGAATTACGGAGCCAAGCCCGATGAACTTTGCCAAAAAAAGACACCAACCATTTTTTTTTCTCTTCATCCTATGTCTCACTTCCGATTTAATTGAATATCTTGTTCGAAATATTGCGCGTAACGACCTCTTTTTCACTAATGATAGAAAGATGAACCGTGTAGAGTGTTCGTGTACAGGGTATGTAGATGAAACAATGACCCCATGAATGATTACCCCATAAATGTTACGTTAACCGGCGGAAAAACGGTCAAAATATTAGGTATTTCCCTGTTTGTGGTGAATTAACTTGTGAATGAAAAATTGATCGTTTTCACATGTCGAGGCTATTTACAGATATTTGACATTCAGCGACAATAAATCTTCAAGAATTGAGTTATTGTGTCCCACTTGGCAAGTGTGCACCCCTACGGTCACATGACCAACTGAAGGATAACACAGAAAATTTTCTGCACCCTGTTACTGGATCAAAAGTATTTTAAGTGACAAAACAAATTATGATGCACTTACGATAAGCACCATAAAAGTAATAGAAGCGTCCAATGACAAGATGTTAATCTGAGGAGCTGAATAGCAAGACCTGCTTGAGAGGTTAAACTTTGTTTGAGTGTTTTTTTATGCCTCTTCAAAAATACCAAGGAGATAGCATATGCATTTTTATTCTTCCTACTTTTTATCACTACTAGACTTTAGTTCTGTAATTTTTTGTCAAAGTATATTCGAAAATTGCCTCTGAATTCAACATCTTAACTACTGAGCCTTTAGGGACCTCTTAGGGATCGGAAGCTGCCTCAAGCACCAAATAAAGGGTTGAAGTGTAATTAATATCATTTTTTTCTGCATGATGTGGATAAAGTATTTAAAGCCCTTCGATTGCAGAATTTACTTGTATCAATTCAGTGTATGTTAACATATATACAGTCAAAAAACAACTCTTTATTTAGGCATTAGAGTCTGGGCTCAGCTGGATTCCAACTCCAAACCCTGCATTACTGGCCTTGTGACATGCCATTGTGTTAACCCATTACCATCGCAGTCTGAGTTTAAACGATCTTGATACGGAGCATTTTAAAACATTATGGGTAAAGGAGAAATGCGAGTAACCAGCAATTTCTCCTTTTCCCAAAACATTTTTCATTATTTTATAGAAGAATCACAATCCAGGCATAGCCAAGTTGAGATCTGCAAAAGCTTTCAATTTGGACTAATCTAAAATTTTGCTATGGTTAAGTGTTAAAGAGGTCTGGCCGAATACACAAAGATGTAGTTACCTGTATTTCGTCTTACTGCTAATATTGCTTCTTTGGTTCTCCCTCTTGAATATCCCATCTCTAACAATGCTTGAGCGGCTGTTTTTGCCATTGGATCTTGTGACACATTTTTGGCTTCTGTTATGGGACATAAATAAATAAATAAATAAATAAACACGTGAGCCATGCTCTGTGAAAGGGGGTTTTTAATGCATCTGAAAAAAGTTTCTAGCCATGCCAGCTTGTGCACTCCGCGGAGGCTAGCATGGCTCAAAATATTTTGCTATTTGTAAATTTCTTTATGTCAAAGGACCATTCTACCTTATGATTCCATCTTTTGTGAAACAAAATGAATTGTATGGATCCATAATCATGTAATGAAGTGCTTGGTCACGGAGAGGAACTAAACCCCCATTTGCATGACTCAAATATCTTTTTAATGAAAGAATGCTAGGGAACAACTATAGACATGGTAATATATTACCACTTTATAAAAAACATGAACGTTTTATGAGCATGTTAACTTGATAGTTCAGTTACATGGAAAATCTACAACAATGCGCAGTCCCCAAGGCTCATATTTTTAGCTCACCTGAGCACGAAGTGCTCATGGTGAGCTATTGTGATCGTGCTGTGTCCGTCGTCCGTCGTGCGGTGTGCGTCGTGCGTCGTCCGTCGTCCGTCGTCAACTTTTTATCTTGTGTACGCTCTAGAGGCCACATTTTCAGTCCAATCCTCATGAAACTTAGTCAGAATGTTTGTCTTGATAAAATCTCGGACGAGTTCGAAATTGGGTCAAGTGAGGTCAAAAACTAGTTCACTAGGTCAAATCTTAGAAAAACCTTGTGTACACTCTAGAGGCCACATTTTCAGTCCGATTCTCATGAAATTTAATCAGAATGTTTGTCTTGATAAAATATCGGACAAGTTCGAAATTGGGTCATGTGGGGTCAAAAACTAGGTCACTAGGTCAAATCTTAGAAAAACCTTGTGTACGCTCTAGAGGCCACATTTTCGGCCAGATACTTGTGAACCTTGTTCAGAACGCTTATCTTGATAAAATCTCAGGCGAGTTCTAAAGTGGGTTATGTGGGGTCAAAAACTAGGTCACTAGGTCAAATCTTAGAAAAACATTGTGTACGCTCTAGAGGCCACAGTTTCAGTCCGATCCTCATGAAACTTGGTCAGAATGTTTGTCTTGATAAAATCTCGGACGAGTTCCAAATTGGGTCATGTGAGGTCAAAAACTAGGTCACTAGGTCAAATCTTATTAAAACGTTGTGTACGCTCTGGAGGCCACATTTTCAGTCAGATACTTGTGAAACTTGGTCAGAATGTTTGTCTTGATAAAATCTCAGACGAGTTCCAAAGTTGGTCACGTGGGGTCAAAAACTAGGTCACTAGGTCAAATCTTAGAAAAACATTGTGTACACTCTAGAGGCCACAGTTTCAGTCCGATCCTCATGAAACTTGGTCAGAATGTTTGTCTTGATAAAATCTCACACGAGTTCCAAATTGGGTCATGTGGGCTCAAAAACTAGGTCACTAGGTCAAATCTTATTAAAACTTTGTGTACGCTCTGGAGGCCACATTTTCAGTCAGATACTTGTGAAACTTGGTCAGAATGTTTGTCTTGATAAAATCTCAGACGAGTTCCAAATTGGATCATGTGGGGTCAAAAACTAGGTCACTAGGTCAAATCTTAGAAAAACCTTGTGTACACTCTAGAGGCCACATTTTCAGTCCAATCCTCATGAAACTTGGTCAGAATGTTTGTCTTGATAAAATCTCAGACAAGTTTGAAATTGGGTCGTATGGGGTCAAAAACTAGGTCACTAGGTCAAATCTTAGAAAAGCCTTTTGTACACTATAGAGGCCACATTTTCAGTCCAATACTCTTGAAAAATGGTCAGAATGTTTGTCTTGATTATATCTTGAAATAGTACGAAAATGTGCCATGTTGGGTCAAAAACTAGGTCACCAGGTCAAATCTAAGAAAAACGTTGTGTATGCTCTAGAGGCCATATTTTCTGTCCAGTACTCTTGAAAGTTGGTCAGAATGTTTGCCTTGATAAAATCTCTGACTAGTTTGAAAATAGGTCATGTCGGGTGAAAAACTAGGTCACTAGGTCAAATCTTAGAAAAACCTTGTGTAAGCTCCAGAAGCCACGTTTTCTGTCTGATACTCTTGAAAGTTGGTCAGAATGTTTGTCTCGATGATATCTCAGTCGAATTGGAAAATGGGTCATGTTGGGTCAAAAACTAGGTCACCTGGCTAAATCTTAGAAAAAACATGTGTACACTGTTATGGCCACATTTTTTGTTCAATACTCTTTTAAAGTTGCTCAGAATGTTTGCCAGGGTAATATCTTGGATGAGTTTGAAAATGGGTCATGTTGGGTCAAAATCTAGGTCACTAGGTCAGATCTTAGAAAAACCTTGTGTATGCTGTAGAGGCCACATTTTCAGTCCAATACTCTTGAAATTTGGTAAGAATGTTTGTCCTGATGATATCTTGGACCAGTTTGAAAATGTGTCATGTTGGCTGAAAAACTAGGTCACTAGGTCAAATCTTAGAAAAACCTAGTGTACGAATGACTCTCAGAAAGAAGCATTTTGAAAACACTGTTTGAAAATGAGAAAATGCTAGTATCCAGCATTTTTTCCCTTTTTCACAATGTTTTCTACCCCTTTGAGAGACCAATTCCACAGCTTGATCCACATATTATTTGTTTTATGCAGAAGGTTCAGACTGATGAGTTTAAAATTTTATTGTTTGGTAATACATATATCTCACAAGACGTTGGAAATTGGTTGTGCTTGGTCAAAAGGCTCAGGTGAGCGACTCCAGGGCCATCATGGCCCTCTTTTTTATTAACACATTAACCTTCAGTGATACCATTTTTCGCTGACACTTCAAACACATTAGGAGCAATAGCTTCTTACGATGGGTCCTTCATCGCACAATGAATTTAGGAAAAAAAAACTATCAACTGCAGAGACATAAACATGGTGGTACAGTAATCTAGAAGACTTTCTGAAATATAATACAAATGCCGCTTTTTTATGCCTATGCCAGACAAAGCTTTCACAACAAGACCACTCCATGCGGGTGGCAACACTTGGTTGCATTTGCTTTTGCCGTAAAATCTGTAAACGAAACACGGGATATGAGTCATACTCAGTGAAAAGGTGGCTGAATGAATCTACTAAAAGTAGGCTGACCTAGGCAAAAACCTTTTGCTATTGGTCCATATTTTGCAGCTCAAAGGACCAGTTTACCCCATAAGACATGGATCCGTGGCGATAAGATAACCGACTTCCTTGGTTACCGTTGCTAAGGGCTCCAAAACAAAGGCAATAAATACACATAAAGTATAGCAGATAGGCTGTCTAAATCGTGCTGTCATGACTGTTTCTCTCCATAAAATTCCAGAAAAATATTCTTTTTTTTTTTCTGCCGATGATGAATTCTCGGATGGAAATTTATGGATACTTGAACTAATTTACACAAGGATATGTACAAAAAAGTGTGAATTTCGGGGGCTACTGACAATGTAATACCTGTGTCAGCAGAAATTGAACTTTTCAATATGAAAGAATGAAACACCTCACAAACCTGCAAATTTTTTCACAAGAATAATACAATTAAAGGATCTTAATGTTTTCGCAAGGCAAATTAAGCTGTCTCAACTTTATTTTTGATAATAAATTACACTGAATTACAAGCATTTTGAAATATTTATAGATTATCTGATTCAACAGAGAGGTGCGAGTCTATGAAAAGTTTCAATTTCTGGTTAAGGGAAAATGGTTGCCAGATGATTTTAAAATGCGTAGATTGTGCTGTCAAGTAACAAACTTGTTAATATCATTGACGGTAGTTTGTCTTATCTTATGACATACCGAAGACAACGGGTGGTCAAGTGGATTACAGTGGAAATTTGGTTTGCAATCAAACACACATCCTATCAGTAAACAGTTTACCGACATATCCTTTGAAATGGCAGACGTCCTAATCCACGTAAATCTGGCCAAGTCAAAAGTTGATTTAATTAACATATGTCGCCTTGTGAGCTGAACTTCCAAAACAGTACAGAACAGAGCCTAGTCTGTTTTATATTTGAAATCTACAAGTACATTCAGTAAGGAATACACATAAATGTGCTTAATTTAAGTAGCAGATTGTTTGAATCAGAGGTTATATTGCATGTTATTTGCACTCTGATCTGTATCTACACATTCAGCATTCTTCATGCACTAAGGGTTAATGTTAACGTCAAAGTGGAACATTGATAACAAGTGTCACTTTTTGGATGTGCAGAGGTTATTAAACAAGGTTAGATATTTTAGTGAATGTACTCTCCTTTTATTAAATAAACAACAAAAACTTTTTATTAGATATAGTATTTCATACATTTTTACCTTTGTTTTCCACTCAAAAACATTTTATATCTCTTTCAGAGGATTTCAGAGGGAAAAAATAGCATTAATTGATCCATTTTGTTATGTACACTGTTGATCGGAACTCTTTGATCGTCAATCATTAGCTTAATATAAACTTGTAGCCTCTGCGTAAATCTCACGTAAACCCTACACGTTCGCAAAGCACATCTTTTAATTTTTTTCTTTAAATTCAAGTGTTGTAAACACAAATAATATCGTACTTCTCCAACATTAAAAGTCGCTTAATTGGGAGCCGAAAATGCAGCCAGCAAGGCTTCACATCGGGCCAAATAAATGAGATGACCTGATTGGTCAAATATCGATATTACGGATCCATGTATTCTGTCGACTGTTATCAAAAAAAATCGATTTTATGGATCCATAATTATGTGATGACTTGCTTGGTACAATTCATCATTGACTTGCATTAAGCTCCCTTTTGCCAGAGCATGGCTCAAATAATTGGATAAAAAATGCTTTCAGGGTTCTGACATACTGGTATGGGGTCCGCTTTTAATAGTTTACAACTAGTCCACATTTTCCTTAAAATATTTCAACATTGCACCTACTACTACCTCAGCAAAGATGATGAATAACAAGACTTCACCTTGTCTCCCTTGTGCCTGTTGTTCTGCATTCCTTCTCTGCTCAGCAAGCTTTAAAAAATACATGTATAGACATTATGAATTTTTTGTTCACCCTAAAGCAGTGTGCACAACTTAACCCTTTCCCAAACGACAAATTTTGGACTGGTCCAAATGGAAAGAGTTTGCAGACGACAATTTTAAATTTGATGAAAATGATAGTTATCAAAAAGGATAGTAAACACTGTGGGAAAAGGAGAAATTGCTCGTTACGAGCAATTTCTCCTTTTCCCACAGTGTTTTCAAAAGACTTGTACGGCAGACACGTGAAAACCAGGTCTTGTTTGGGAAATGATTAAGTTGCCTTTTCAGCCAGTGCAGATCAAGACCAGACTCTAAACAAAATGTGAGATCTGAACTTTGATCTACAAAAATCACTTTGCTCAGACATTTTGAACAAAAGCAACCTCGAAATTGCATATTGGGGCGTATTCCGAGACTGAAAAGGAATTTTTATGGGTATTCCCCAGCCTCAAGTTTAATACATGTTTCCATGCACACATGCTTAAGTACTAGTTGTGTACAACTTAGGGCAATTCCTTCTGCCCACAAAACAGGATATAATATCAGTCTCAATTGATTATTAAAGTTGTTTTGTTGCAATCCGACTGATTCTTTCTTTTTCACCCTTAGAAAACCGAACAAGAGTGCCATGATGGCCCTGGATTGCTCTCCTGAGTCAATAGGCCCAACATTCTGACCAAATTTCACAAGTATCTGACTGAAAATGTGGCCTCTATAGCGTACACAAGGTTTTTCGAAGATTTGACCTAGTGACCTAGTTTTTGACCCCACATGACCCAATTTCAAACTCGTCTCAGATTTTATCAAGACAGACATTCTGACCAAGTTTCATGAGGATCGAACTGAAATTGTGGCCTCTAGAGCGTACACAAGGTTTTTCAAAGATTTGACCTAGTGACCTATTTTTTTACCCCACATGACTCAATTTCAAACTCGTCCCAGATTTTATCAAGACAAACATTCTGACCAAGTTTCACGAGTATCTGAATGAAAATGTGGCCTCTAGAGCGTACACAGTATTTTTCGAAAATATGACCTAGTGACCCAGTTTCTGACCCCACATGAGCCAATTTCAAACTCATTCGAGATTTTATCAAGACAAACTTTCTGACCAAATTTCACAAGTATCTGACTGAAAATGCGGCCTCTAGAGCGTACACAAGGTTTTTCGAAGATTTGACCTAGTGACCTAGTTTTTGACCCCACATGACTCAATTTCAAACTCCTCTGAGATTTTATCAAGACAAACATTCTGACCAAGTTTCACGAGTATCTGGATGAAAATGTGGCCTCTAGAGCGCACACAAGGTTTTTCGAAAATATGACCTAGTGACCCAGTTTCTGACCCCACATGAGCCAATTTCGAACTCGTTCGAGATTTTATCAAGACAAACTTTCTGACCAAATTTCACAAGTATCTGACTGAAAATGCGGCCTCTAGAGCGTACACAAGGTTTTTCAAAGATTTGACCTAGTGACCTAGTTTCTGACAGTAGATAGGAAAAAACCCTATCTGGCTCCCCCCCCCCACCAATATCCGCCGTTAAAATATCAACGATCTGGCCCACCCTCCATATTCGCTGTTAAAATATCAAAATTAACCATAGTTGTGGTCCTGATCTGGCCCACCCCCCCCCCCCATATCCGCGGTTAAAATATCAAAATTAACCATAGTTGTGCTCAAAATAATTTTATAACCACAAGTGTGCTTATAAAATCCATTTAAACAGTGTATAGTTAACACACATTACGCTTTTGGCAAAAAAAACTCATAAGGGTAAAACCTATTTTTACGAATATTTTAAAGTAATTTCAATTTTCTTTCAGCCATTAATTTTTTTTTTTTTTGGTTCCGGGCAAACCAATGAACCTACTTAAAGGGGCAGTGAACCAGATATAACGTTATATCAATGCGTCACTAAAAAATTGATTTTTAAAGTTAAGTAATTATAAATAATATATAAAAATGTCTGTGTTGGATAATTTAACCGATGAGTTTAAATATAAACTTTTGTGTAGATTACAAGACAAACTAAAGTTTTCACCTGTATCTCATAATCCTGATTGTATATTTTTCCCACATCTTACAAGTAATTACTATTTAGCTTCTTTAACTCTTGTAAAACCTGCTATCTATTATGAATTTAGTAAAAAAATAGCTGAAGGTAGATTTTCAAGGATGTGTATCAAGCTTGGAAGAAGAGACATAGTGAGGGGTTAGTATGGCCCAGAAATACATAAAACTGGTCCGGATTGGTTGGGTATTTATCCTTCTGATGATGATTTTTTGGCTTCTTATGAAAGTAAAATAGAGTATTTATTTCTTTATGATATGTTATACCAACCAAGTGCTCCAGTGGACATATACCTATATGCGATGATTGTGATAATGAAAAACCATTAGAAAAATGCCCAAAATGTAAAACAAAAATTGATATAAAACGAAAAATATAGTACAATAAAAAAATGAGTGTATTAGACCATATGCATAATAATGTAATAGATGATATGTATCTTACTAATATATATAAAATAAAGTATAGACCTATTTACAATGATGAAGGTATATTTTTTCCTGAGGCTATAGGTGGTAATGAACCTAATGAGTATTTTGTAACTCCCTTTCGAAAAGATTATAGAGATTTTATTGACACATTTGGCGATTTTAAAGAACATTTATATTATCAATATTGTAAAAAAATAGCAGAAGGCGGTTTTACAAATATGTGTATTGGTTTTGCAAAAAAGCAAAGGACTGAAGATTATATATATCCAGTAGAAAGAATTGGAGGGCATATAATGGTTTTAAATTCTAATGAAAACTTTTTTGATGTTACCAAAAAAAAAAAAAAAAAAAACAGTGATAAAATGTTTTCTGGTTATACGATTACCAGAACTAGGGTTGAACTCACGTGTTGCTTTTGAGGTCTGGTCACTGCCTCGATGTATCTCGATCCTTTTAGTTTATTAATGTATTCACATTTTGGGTACCATCTTGCATGCTCAAAACATGGGTCATCACCTGCATACAGAATGAGATCTTGAACACAACCTGCTAATAACGGCCTTAAAATATACACGAAATCTATCACTTAACCTCCCCTTTTTTCAGTGTAATATACCCATTACTAATTTTTTTATACTCTTTTGATATCACAATTGTGTGAGGTCATTTTCAAACGTCATTTTGTTCCAATTTCATAGAAGTGAAAGTTGTTTTCAATACATAATACTGCGCATGCATTTATAGATGGTTTTGTATCTTCTGATCTATGAATTGTGAAATGTCGTTATGTGATATAAAAAGAATCTGACATTCATTGCCTTTTGAGATAAAATTTTATTCTCATTCATTAAACTTGTCAAGAAAAACTGTTATTAAGCTCGCAAAACGCTTGATGAATAACTATTTTCCTAGAGTCGTTTAATAAAATTTTATCTCAAATGGCAACTCATGTAAGATCATATATGTCAAATATCTCCAAGGTCATGAAAACGTAGAGATCCTAAACAGAGTGTGGGCTAGCTGCAACTAAAAGAATTGCTCAGAATGCTGCACTGCCTTCTTTTATATCACAGAACAGCATTTGGATGACTTTTGCAACATTCAAAAAGTAGTATAACAACTCAAAGCATTCCGTTTTAAAAATGACTTAGACAGAATGATAAGAATTAGATAAAGTTAGATAATACGAATGAAATTATCTATAATTACACTTAGTTTGCAAGGCTCACCCACAGCAGATAAATCATGAAAGTCTATATAATAAAGGAATGATAAGTCACAGTAATTACACATTACTATTACAAAAATGAAAAGAGTTTTTTGAATGAGGTCACACACAACAAAATAATATCAGAATGACAGCTCAGTCTTTTTAAACGTAATTTATTAATCAAATAATTACCTTTTTAAACAAAATTTAACAGAAAAACAAAAGTAACTGATGAAATGGATAGGAACAAAAGCAAAAATTGTCTGTCCCAAATTCTAGCAGCACAGTGAATGGTTTATTATGATGTCATGGTACGGTAAGCGAAATGATAATTGTAATTTAATATAGAATACGTTTATTCAGGAAAAAAAGGCAATATGCCTATCATACCACACACAATCATCAAATATATATACAATCTACAATGACAGTCAATGGATTAAGTACTATGTAGCTACAAATAAAGGGAAGTAACGTCTCTAATACTCAGTTACGTTTGTATAAAAGTTATCTCTCTTGTAGGAGAACACACACACACACACACACACACATAAAGAGACTAAAAGAACACCATAATTTCAGATCAGCCATACCAAACTGATCTGAATCTATACTGTTCCTCAAGTTTTCTCATCTATGTCTATACAAGGATGACAAAAAACTTTTAAAATTGTATATTGTTTAGCTATCTTATAATGAAAAGTTAAATTAGAATAGTTTGATCAATTTGATGCTATGACATATTTACTGAGTGATTGCATACTGAATCTTGAGTTTTTGAGGTTTTTTTTGAGAGGAAAATTAAAGAAATGCAACATAATCATTATGAATAGATCTGTCTATCTCTTTCTTCAAAGCCTTTATAGATAAACATTGATAAATTTCTAATAATCTGTTTGTTTTCACTTTTCATCAGTTCAATAAATTTAATCATACTTGGCCTCTTCCAGAAATACTTTTTGATATATATTTTTCTAATATTTGAAAGCATTGGACATTCAAGTAAAAAGTGCATTTCATCTTCTACAGTATTGCATAATTTGCTTTTCCTTTCCTGATATGGGATTTTTTTCTGGTTTATGCCATCTTCCAGATTCTATTTCTAGTCTATGTGATGAATGCCGGAAACGACTAAAGGCTATTCTAAATTTTTCAATAGAAATACATGAACTATTTAAATATGGCTGAAAAGAAAAATTACAAAAAGTTCTGTATGTTCTTGCTCTTGATGACTTCCAAATCATTATTCCAGCTCTGCATAAAATTATCTTTAATTCTTTGTATGAATATTTTCATAACTAAATTTATATCTTCAACGCCTTGATTTAACCATACATTGTAAAAGCCATTACTTTCTAAAATACATTAAACAGATTTTGCCCAAGCTATCTTATTGGGAAAGACTTCTAAATCACTTAACATAACATTATACACTTGCTTAATTATTTTTTCATCGGGACTTCTTATAACTTTGAACCAATATTTCAAAACTTTTGACAATCTTTTTATTTTCAATGGGTATCTCCCAAGTTCACCATAAATGAAATTGTTTTGTGTTTGTCGCCGAACTACTAATATCTGTTTACAGAATTGCAAATGTATACTTTCTAATTTATTTTCATTATTCATACCCCATACCTCACATCCATAACTAAGAACAGGTTCGATGAGTTTGTCAAATAGGTCTAATTTATGGGATATTGACATATTGGGAAATCTTACTAAATAATATTTGAGTCCACCCATAGTTTTCAATGCTTGGCCATGTAACGCTTCATATTTACTACTGAATGACCCCCCTCTCCCCACTGTAAATAATATACCAAGATATTTAAATTTATTAACAATTTTAACGTTTTGTTCTTATATGTAAAGCATAAATTGCCCACCCTTTTTAAAAAACATCACCTTTGTTTTCTGTATATTGATTTGTAATTTCCACCTGTCGCAATATTCCTCTAAAATACATAGTCCATTCTGCAAGCCCTCTGTACTTTCAGAAACCAATACTATATCATCAGCATATAAAAGTATGATAATTTTAAAATTCCCATTTCAATGCCTTCAACTCCTTTCCTAATGAAAAACTCTTCTATATCATTAATATACATAGAAAACAAAAATGGTGATAGATTCTCTCCCTGTTTAACACCTAAGATGCACATAAAACTTTCACTTATTTCATTTTTATGTTTTACCTTACATGTAGTTTTAAGATTTTCATACACAGATTTTATTATATTAAGTATATCCAACTCCAATTTTTATAAGTTTGTACCAAATTATGTCCCTAACCACAAAATCAAATGCCTTTGTAAAATCTATAAATACTGCAAAAAGTTTTTTGTTCTGATTTAGTAAATGATTAATGATTCCATGCAATATGAAAATATTGTCTACTGTGCTCTTGTTTTTCCTGAATCCTGTTTGTGCCTCGATGTAAATATGATAATTTTCGGCCCACTGTGTTAGTCTCTTGTTCAATATTTTGGTAAATAATTTTCCAAATGTACTCAAAAGGGTTATTCCTCTATAATTTTCAGGTTCATTTACATTTCCTTTTTTGTATAATGGAATAATAAACCTTCAGACCAACAGACAGGAAAATAACCTGTTGTAAAAAGTTTATTGAATAACTTGGTTAAATATTGAGTAAAAAATGTGTTTTGAATACCATTCTTCAAAAATTCATTTAACATTAGATCTGGTCCAAATGCTTTCCTTACAAGCTTTTAGAATTTCACTACCCTGAATGTTAACATTGAGTTCATCAAACATGGTTTGTAACTTCTTTAAAATATTCCTCATTAAACAATAAAATGTCTTCGTCAGCCTGAAAAAATACAGAGTCAGGGTCATTAATAGATTTAAAATACCTTGCAAATTGATCTGTACTAATATCACCTTGTGTATCTTTCACACATATACTTTTGAAAAGTTTCCAATACTCCTTTGCACTCTGATGTCTTAAGCTTTCTAATTTTTTTGTTTGTTTTTGTTCATATATATATTTTTTACTTCTTATTATGTTTATATATTTACTCCTAGCTCTTATCATATATATAGACAGGGAAAATATGACAACAATTAGAACAAAAAAGCAGATTGGTGTGGAATGTCAAATTGGTGAACTACAATCGGTGACATATTTTCCCAAGCTAATATTTTCCTCCATGACCGTCACAAATAATAAGATATTAGTTGCTATTAATAAAAGAATGTGGTGTTATAAGATATTTGGGGATATAAGTAGCTCTGTCAATTAGACCGCGGTTTGAAAGCAATTAAAGAAAACAACATAATTATACTAAGACAATCTTCTGCTGATTAATATAATTATACTAAAAACATCTTCTGCTATGACTAATATATGTGCTGCTGTGATTATTATCTTGTTATTTGGAAGGGTAAGATCTTCATCACAAAACAAAATGACTTGAAGACTAATTCTTGTAATTGTGCTGATACTATTGATTAAACTATCGCTTAAGTATGGGTGGAATGGGCATTCAAAGAAGTTACTGAGTTGATTCAACAGAGCTGCATCTACAAAGAAGCGATTGGGTTACATTGTTGAAATGCAAATGCTCATTATGACAACAACACTTATTACGTAACCTAACATGTATGACCCGAGTTTATCTAGCTAAAAAAATAAAGCATATTTGGGCTAGGTTTATCTATGATAGAACGATGCTCAAATGAGACGGTATTCTTTGTTTTAGCTGATAAAGTATCCCAATCATTGACCACAGCCGACATTTTTGTACAAGATGGTTCGCAAGTTACTTTGGTGTATAAACATTATATGACGATAAAACCCCAAACTGTCTGAGGTACAAGAGCAATAAGATAGCTAGGAGAAAGTCCACAGAACATTTTATGAATAAAGAACCATTTTACGTTTTCGCCTCCTTTGGCTTAAAGTTTCTAACAGTTTTTTGGTATAAAGCATGGATAGCAGTAAGTTTGGTGCGGCCTTTAACTATACAAGCCGCTTCATTTTGAACTTTATCCAGTTGATCTTTCAGGCGCTGAGAGAGATTGTTCCATACCATGAGCATCACAATATTCAAGGATGGGCTTGAAAAATAAAAAGTAAATAATTTCAAGAGAAAGACGATCAAGATGTATTTTTAAATGCCGCGTGATTCGATTCTTGTTCCATACATTTACTATTTGGTATGGGTCTACGCCGCCACATGTTTCTTTTACCACACACAAAACGATAATTCATGGAAACTGACTTGGAAATGAATTTGGGTTTTTTGGTGATACTATTGTTCAAGACAGAATATGATATGACACTAAACTGCCGAGATCTAAAGAAATTGATGTCCTTCGAATGATTGTAAAAATGCTTGAATATAATTCATTCCACGTATCACGCAGTGACAGAGGTCCAGATTTTAACTTCAAAGACAACCACTCAAAATGTAGTTCTTTACTTTGTCGGATCAATGCAAGTACTTCATTTTAAGCAGACCTAAAAATTGACCAATGCCTGGCATAATTTGACTTCTTTGTTTTCCAATATAATCTCTAACATTGAAGTATTTGCTTTTTAATTTCACAGTTCAACCACGGAGGTTCTCGGGAATTGATATTAACATTCTCGTTGGCAAAAAACTTATGGGCATTTTCAGTTATGATATCCACAAAATTATATGCATGATTGTCAATGTTACTGTTCTATGTAGAGATCAAATTGAACTTGCCAAGGTTATCTCCTTGCTGATTATAACTGGCTTGGTTATATTTCCAATTTTTTGGTTTTATATTCTTGAGTTTTGGAAAAATACACCAAAGACAGAACAATGATACAAAAGTGTAAGCTTCAGAAAGGGTACAAACACGCCCGTCGTTAGGATTGAGTCTTTATTGGTTACAAAAAGAAGGTCAATTAAAGAGTGAACATTTTCTGCGATGTTTGTTGGTTCGTGTACGCAATGAGCCATATTAAATAAATTACAAAGGCCTTCCACCTTGGTTATGACTTGTTGTATTTGAAGTAAGTCCACTGTAATTATGACATCCAGAGATATTTGAAGCAATAGCAAGACCAAATTAAATCTTCAGTAAGTGGGCTGTACGTTGAGTCAGGGTTTGGTGGTCTATAAAACATACCGTACAGAATATTCCACTTATTTCTACATTTTATTTGAATCCAAATGTACTTAACTCTGTTGGGATCGAGCTCACACCTTCTGATGTAAGACAAATTGTTATTGTAAAGCAACTCCCAATATCTATCTTCAGTTCTATCATTCTGTTCAGGCGGATGGAAAGAAGAAAAAAAGTTTTCTTTTTAAGAATCTTCATCATGTAACTATTCTCGAAAAAAAAAAAAAAAAAAAAAAAAAAAAAACAGTATCAAAAAATGCAATTAAACTATTAAGATTCTTTGGACATTATAATGGACAGATGAAAAATGATCAGAAAGGTTAAGAAAACTGTACAGTTTATAAGAGCTAGACTTTCTGTCTAAGCTCTCACCAGTTGGTGGACTATAGGGATCGAAGGGACATTGCCTAACTTTGATATCAAAATTAGAATCATAAAAAAGTTGAAAAAACAACAACAACAACAAAGTAAAAAGGACAGTGTAGCATCAGTCTTCAAAATTTTACACTCTCTTTACAGCGCTTGCCTGTCAATAACCTTTTCCTGTAATAGTGTGCAAATATCATAGTTATAATTATAGTGAAATAGTCATGATTTAGGAAGTGAATATTTTGAAAGTATGTTAGCTATATGCATAGCAGTAAAATCTACAATTTCTCATTCTATCGCTCATACTAGGTACAGGAACATCATGTAGCAGCACGAAACCTGTCCAAATCTAAGTTCCTTACAAACTTCTACAATTTCATTATCAATCATATCAATCAAAGCCAACAGACACTTCATACCAAACAGAAGAAAAGCTGAAAATACATCACAAGAAAAACTGATAAAAAACGGATGAAAACTGTAGGAAAATGGCCAAATAAGCGACACGTAAATCTAAATTAATCAAAATTGAGCGATCAAAATTTAAAGGTAATTTTTGGCATGGGCTTGGCTTGCCAAAATGCAAAAAATAAAACGAAGTACCTAAAATTGTCTTCTCAGACACCAAATTATGCTCTGTGATATTAAACTTTAAAGACTTTGTGTTTTTTCTTGTAATTGATCAAAGGACATGGTTACTATTGCCATAGACTGAGTATGGTAAAATGAAAGAAAAATATGATTCATTGCTTGGCCACTGTGGATTTTTTTGCACTTTCCAGAATGTTCCCCGGACTTGTCCTCTATCAGCATTTTTTGCACGCTGCTCATTTTGGTTTGTTACCATGATTTATTGCCAAATCAACGTAAAGAAAGAAAATAGGAAGCAGAAAATCCTTTGAAAATTATCTCCTTTCAACCCATAAAGACCATGAGGCCAAGGCTATACAAATATACTCAGTATATTGGCCTTTACAAATTTATGTTTTTTAAGGTGGGGTGCGAAGCATCCCAGCTGAGATTTACCATGTGGGAAATTGTACCTAAAAATCTGATTCTGGGGTACCTTGCATTGGAAAATCATTACCTGGAAAAACAGTACTATTAAGAAAGCATTTTATTCACTTTGGCATCAAGGCATCTCTAAAACGTTAACAAAAAGGGGAACTTCCACGACTTGGACGATAAATATGTTAACAAATACACTGTTATCATAACTGAATTTAAAAAAAAGAGTGTTAGAACAGACTACCATGGGGAATGCATAGGTATAAGCGTTTATATATCAGGTCCACCAACTAGCGTCAAGAAGCGTCAACAAGTGCCATCATGGAAAGTTTAGAGCATCATGAGAATTCTTATGCTAATCTCTTTAAATAGGACTGCTTTATTTGTCCAGATATTACCTAATAATACTTCTCACGTCGCTTTATTTTGACATTCTATTGAAACATCCTCCCCACAAAAAAAAAAAAAAAAAGAGAGAAATTTGTCCGCTTTGATTCCATCCTGTTGTCAACTCCACAGACTGTCAGTGTGAGACATGCAGATTTTTTTTTTTAGTCTGTACAAATGTGATAGCAGTTTTTAAGCCTGTACAAATGTGATAGCAACTTTGAGCTTCTGGGCTTCATCTTCCTACCTCTTCACCCGTTCCGATGCGCTTTCATTGTGTTTGGGGTTACAAGTATACCAAAAATAAATGTCTTTGAAATATACGATAGCAAAAGGCATTTAATAGAATGTGGCATAACACAATGTGGCAAGTATTACTATGAAAGCCAAAGTTATCGTCACTGCTTTTACTTTACTGAGAGTGACTTTTGTCAGTAGTATATGTTTTTGCTTTGCAAACAACGTAATTAGGCACAATTAAAGACATAGTTCAAGTCAACCCGATCTTATATGAAGGCTATACTTTCAAGTAAATCGTTTTGGCGTTTTAACCCTTTCCAAAACAAAAAACTTTAGGCTCTTTAAAATTGAAAACACCTGCAGGCGACAAATCTGGAAGTGAAACAAATGAAATGACGATCATTGAAAAGGTAGAAAACATTGTAGGAAACGTAGAAAATGTTGGTTACCAGCATTTTCTACCTTTCCCACAATGTTTCCAAAATGCCTCTTCCTTAGGGTCCTTAAAACTCGGGGTTGTGTGTTAAAGGGATAAAGACTGAGAGTCTGATTGAAATTGGCAGATGGACCTAAAACAAAATACAAATTTGTAACTGAAGTGTCAGTTTTCATACT
This sequence comes from Tridacna gigas, assembly GCA_945859785.2. Classification (NCBI taxonomy): domain Eukaryota; kingdom Metazoa; phylum Mollusca; class Bivalvia; order Cardiida; family Cardiidae; genus Tridacna; species Tridacna gigas. Next base: position 6,202,842 of record OX244031.2, on the reverse strand, counting down.
GATCTTTAATGGTATCGTATCCTGTATATTAATCTATCTGTATCATATTTAGGTATGTTTGAAGTCAGGTGCGTTTCTAATCTGTTTAAAATTACGGTTACAATTGTAACATATTTACTATCTTGAAACAAAATTCATGAATATATATTCATTAGATGGTAACTTTTTGACTGATTATTTACATGTGATTCTCGAGACATTTGTGAACTGTGTATTTGGCTTTAGATAAAATTCCTTCCTAGCAACGCCAGTTAGAAATCAGGGTGTCTGATGAACATACCTCTGATTAAAAAGTTAAGAAAATTATTTACGAAATACTAACGATAGCTTACTCATGTAATAATTTCGTACCTTTTTCGTTTCGTAAGTGAAAAGATACGAAAATTCTTATGCAAATCTCAGATGGGCCCTAGGACTATGCTGGTGTTATGCAGTGACCTGCAAAAGGCACTCCTGTAAACTACCTGCAGGGACTGAACCCAAGACTTCCGGGTAGCAATTCCCATGTCTTAACCACTGAGCCACTGAGGACATCAGGCCCTGAATCACTCTACTGCCTTTTAATAAATGTATCATGAGCTTGACTGGCATTGAGTCAGAGACATGAATCGTAAGAAGTTTGTATGGCATAGAGAAAACAGCCTAGCCCCCCCCCCCAAAAAAAAAAAAGTCACATTTTTTTTCAAATGCAAACAACATGATATCAATGAATACAAGCGGGTCTAATCAGGTATCGTTCATACCGAATATCAGTGTACTCTTAAAAGGTGCTTTGCATTCAGATCTGGACTTTTGGTGGGCCAATCATTAATGAATGCAATTTTATTCGTCCTCAGGAAATTCACAGTACGTGTATCTCTAGCTGCATGGCTTTTGGCATTATCATGTTGAAACAGAGAGATATTGGCATTATTCTGAAACAGATGGATGACGTGCCTCACAAGAATCACATCTCGGTAGTACTGGTCATTCGAATTCCCATCGATCACGACAAGAGGTGTGCGATGTCCATGTGAAATGCCTGCCCAGACTATGAAGGAACCTGCCCTCCCAAAACGTTCAAGTACACAACAGTCGGAATAACGTTCATCTCTTATACGGTATATAAGAACCCTGCGATCACTTCGATGAATGGGAAATCTCGACTCGTCGGAGAAAAGAACGCTATTCCATTGTTGCCTTATCCAGCGATGGTGTGTACGTGCCAGATTAACACGATTTGAACGGTGACGTCGCGTGAATACACAGCCAACGTAAGGACGACGTCCACGTAGACCACCTTCGCGCAGACGACTGCGTACAGTTTGGGCAGATATTGGGTTGTTATGTGTACCAGCGGTGTTAGCAGCAGTGGCAGTGGCAGTTTGAAAACGATTGCGTAGGTGTGTAATCATAACATAGCTGTCTCGACCAGGCGTCGTGACGCGCAGACGTCCACTACGTGGCAAATCTTCCGTACGCCCTGTTGCTTGGAAACGTTGCCTAAGGTATCGATTAGAACGACTAGAACTGCCAACAACCCTAGCAACCTCATTCGTCGCCACACCGGCATTAAGCATTCCAATGGCACGTTCAAGTAAATTTGGTGGAATTTAGGCATATAAAAAGGAAAAAAACAAACTTCATACTTTTTTTTTTCAACGCCCTTTTCTTATTGACAACAAAGTCTATAACATCAGACTGAAAGGTTTGTTTTTATAAACACGGATTATGCTGGTCCGTACATACAGGACAAAATCAAGTTAAACGTTTTCTCGTTTGTGTAATTCGAACAATTTAGCTATAATTGGTTTTATTTGAGACATAATCGTTCGACCGAACATATGTAGGGCATTGGACATGTTGATTTTGTTTCATTACATTAAAAAAATATGTATAGAAATCGGAAGTTTCTTTTTTGGTTCAGTATACTTTACGGTTAGGAACAAGAAGATTTTGAAGTTTTCACTACATAGGCCCATGCAAAATTTGTGACCCTGCTGTAGTGCCAATTTTGACCCCCAGGACTATAATTTGAATAATCTTACATATAGTAGTCCACTAGATAAAGATACTTGTAAAATTTGGTGGCCCGGTGCTTTATGGTTTGGAACTAGAATATTTCTTTCTCTTTCAGTTTTCACTATAAGCCATTTTAAAACTTGTGAACCCCGTGTTAAAGCTAACTTTGATCCGCAGGGTTATAGTTTGAAGAATTCTGGAAGAGAACAATTAGATGAAGCTGCGTACCGAATTTGGTAGCCTTAGGCATGTTGTTTCCGACAAAAAGATTTTTAAAGATCTTTAATATTTTCCAGTTTTGTTGCCATGGCAACCAGAGTTTTCACTGGGATCAAATTCTTTCAAGAAATTTGACGAGGGCTATGGCAGGCATATTTCTGTAAAGTTTCTTCGAACTTGGATGAGTAGATTCAGAGAAAAAAAAATGAAAAGTTAACGCAAGCATGGACGGACGGACGGACAAGCGCACGACGGACACAGGGCCATGACATTAGCCTGCTGTCCTTTGACCAGTGGCGCTAAAAACAAAAGCACTTTATCTGGGAACCAATGCTATGCAGCGGTTGTTTCTTAGTGAAATTTAAACAAATTATTTCCTTGAAATGATATCCCCCGCTGAAAAAGACCTTTTTGATAGGAACATATTAAAAAGTATTGTGTTTTGCATGTACACGTCGCCTTTTTGTTATTGGTCCATAATGAAATTATACATTAAGCCCCCTTTTTCCACGACATGCCATTTCATTAAATAAAACAAATAATGATTGTCCGTGGCTTATGATAAACAATATAAAAATTTTGTTCAGTAGCTAAAGAGATAGGGAAATATGCATCAAGCCCTCTTTTTCGATGACACGGCATTAAATAAAAATACATATCGGCGGACTATCATAAGGAACATATGTATTGTAGTGTCCGTGGTTGTGAGGTACAGCGTCGGCCTCGTTACCAGAAGGTCCCGGGTTTGATACCCGGGAGCGGGTGTCATCTTTAGGACCATTCATTTGCCCACACAATCGGCGTGAGTACTGGTGTAGTTTTCAGGAAGCAGAATCGAGAGAGATGAGTATAAGTTGCAAAAACTTGTTTTAAAATCAATGTAGAATAAATATGTTTAAACAAGATACATGCATGAAGTTTTATCAAATTTTGTCAAGGACTTTAGAAGATATCTGTCCGGACGGACTGACGAACGGACGGATGGACGGACAAACGGACTGACGGAACGAACAACGCTGAAATTATTTCCCTGCCCACGTAATTCGGCGGGGGATAAAAAAATGGCAAAACAAAGTCTTAAATGTTTGAGCTTTGCTTAAGTAATAGGTGATTTAATGTATTTCTGCGATGCATTATACCAGGTACGTAATTTAGGGACACATGTATGAAGTTTCATCAATTTGCATTGAGAATGTTTGAAGATATCTGTCCGGATGGACGGACTAGACTCTTATTGGTCCATGATTAAATGAAACTATACATTATGTCGCCTTTTTCCATAACATGGAATTTCATTGAATAAAAACGAATAATGTTTGTCTGTAGCTTATCATAAACAATATGAAGTTTCATAACATTTTCTCCAGTAGTTAAAGATATATTGGTTCATAATGGAAATATACATGAAGCCCTTTTTTTACATGACACGGCATTTAAGAAAAAAAAAATCTGAATCAGCGGACTGTCATCAGGCACACATGTATGAAGTTTAATAAATTTTCAGCAAGGATTTTAGGAAATATCTGTCCGGACAAACTAAAAGACACTTATTGGTCCATAATGAAATTATACTTCTCGCCCCCTTTTCCCATGACATTGAATTTCATAAAATATAAACAGATAATGATTTTCTGTGGAAAATCGGCGGGGGATAAAAAATGGGCACAATGGTGTCTCGAACGTTTGAGCTTTACTTAAGTAAAAGGTGATTTACTGTATGTCTGGCATACATTATACCAAGCGAGTCATCATGTAATTATGGATCCATAAAATCCATTTAGACTTACAAGCGAATGAATCATGAGGTAGACTCGTACTTTGACATGCGGAAAATCGACAGGAGACAAAAAGTTTTGAAACAGGTCAGCCTGCGTAGACTGCACAGGCTGACGTGAACCATATCTTTTGCCCATCTACCTAACCCCTTTTTTCAGAAAGCATGATTCATTTAGAGAGTGACCCGCCCTTCTGGTATATGACAATCCCTTAAAAACAGCCTAGCTAAAAATTAGGAACAACTAAACACTTACCAGCTTCCCAATCACGGAGGCCACCACCACAGACAAAGCATCTTGTAATATCGGCTACTCCTGTTGTAAAAACATTTCACAATATTAGATTAGTTTTCTATATATCCCAAAAAGTATTTAAAAATAGTAAAATAAATGAATTGTCTTTCTGAAAGCGTAGTGGGTAGTAAATTGTTTTCATTATATGTTTGTCTTTCACTTGCAACGAAGCCTCCTAAGCTATTCAAGAGACTTTTCTTTCCTTGTCTTCAAATATTTCATCTCAGTTTCCTTTATGTTATGCTATTAAAATTTAAGGCTTGCCTGTAGTTTGCATGTAAACTGCTAGTGAAAACTGAACTACAGTATATGTTGGACAGTATCAACCTCTAATGAGGACAAAAAATGAAAGATCAACGATCGTCTTTACAATAATCATATAAATAGGGAATCTACTACTATACTTTTATTACATTAAAACAAACGTGTTTTATAACAATTACAAAAACATAAATGATAGAAGCATTTCATCATGAAAACTGACTTACATTGCTTAACTGAAAAGCACATGATGTTATATGAAAGGAAATATAAACAATGACTAATTTATCAGCAGGTTGTTATAACAGATAAATTTTGACAAATTGTGTAACTTTTCTGACGATTTTTCAAACAAAAGATTAGTAAATTACTGTATTGTTAGCCTAGTAAAATAGTATTTCTCACGAAATTTTGACCTGAGTTCCGAAAACTTAATGCATGTCCATAAAAAGTGATATTTATTTTCAATATTTCTCGAAATACAGTTTCTACAAGTTCGTTCTCTTAGATCTATATTTCTTTGACGCCCTTTTTCGATTTCTAAATCATGAGAAGATATTCGGAATATTTCTCGAAGTACAGTTTCTACAAATTCATTCTCTAAGATCTATATTCTTTGACCCCCTTTTTCGATTTCTAAATCATGAGAAGATATTCGGAATCTTGTACGTGAAGTTATTAATGTTTTATCTTTCATGATGTCTCGATAACTCTCAAAAATAAATGAATGCTTGAATCGCCCTCATCGTAGGGAGTCTGCCCCTGTACACATAATTATTACCATTAAACTCTTTACCAAACAAAACAATTTTGGACTTGTCCAGGTTGAAAGCATAAAAAGACAAAGGGTCAAACGTTCAACTGATGCAATTTATATAAAAGGGTTGCAAACATTGTGGGAAAGGGGAGAACGTTGTTTAACAGAGTTTCTTCTTTTCGTGTTTTGTTTCCAAACTGTTTTGTGATGGCTATTAAAACATGAGATTGTTTGATTAAGGGGTAATCAGCTAGAGAAGCAGCAATAACATCAGCCTCGAAACTATAACTAATCATGACAATCAATTTTGTAAAAACATTATCCTCCAAACAAGAAAATGCAAACAACATCGTACAGTCATCAGTCACCATCATCATCATGCACAACAACATCATTGCCATCTGCAGCAACATAATCACAACCTTATAGACTAAATGTTCAAAGAACCAGTGTGGTCAAACATCATCAAAAATCTATTGCTGAAACCTCTACCACACAAGCCTGGGTCTTTAGAGCCCCGAGAAAGAAAGTTTTAGAAAACATTTTAGGAAAAGGAGAAAATGCGGTAACCAGCACTTTAGTCTATTCCCACAATATATTCAACGAGTTAAAAAACAAATTCCATATGAGCCACGTTCAATTTGCCCTCTGCAAATAGTTTCTACTGCAGACTTTGCGTAAGTACTGTGTAAAGTATAATGAGATGCCAGATTTCGCTATAAACAAAATATCAAGAGTCTAAGTCATGAGGTAATTTCAGACTTAAACATTTTAATATTTTCCATTTAATTAAAAATGTTCAAAATATGATCCTTTCTTACACTTTTTTTCCAAACCTTGGGGGGTTTCCGATGAAATGTAAACAATTTTAGCCCAGAGTTTTCTCCAGAAAATATTTGAAGCTATCAATGGGCAGACAGATAACAAACTGATGACTGCCAGTGTGTGATCACAATACCTTCGCAATATACCTGTATAGAAGAAACCAGCATCAGCCATCTGTTGTGGTGTCTGATCTAAATAACTAGGCCATATTGAAGTGAATGACGTTGTCCTGGAATCTATGGTGGCATACTCCCTGTACTTTGGGCTTGTAACATGTACCAGATTGGGATTATTAAGTCCTTGAATAACAGTTTCTGTTTGCTGACTTGTTTGAGCAGGGGAAGCTGAAATAAAACAATTTTCAAAGCATGAAACTTGTTACTTCTTGAGAAATGGGGAGAGCAATGAGATAAGGGTATCTTGATTACATAGCCAACCGGGAAATCACAGGGGACCCCTGGTAAGAGAAATGCTAAAAAGGGGTCGTCCTCAGCTGCCTTTACGTCAGCAAATCAAAATCCTACTTTGACGTCTAGGAAGTGAAAGTAGATGCAAGAAATAAACTCTACATTTAGAGTATGGATCACATATAAAGCAAATACTGTAACGAGCAATATTGGAAATCTAGATATTTCAGAAGACGAAACTAAATTCATTAATGTCTAAACAATACTTTGCTAACTTGCAGTAGACCAGTACACGGTTTTGTAAACATCGTAGTGAAAAAGAATAATTGCTTGATACAATAAATTTTGAAAACGTTGCTGATAAAGGAGAAAATGCTGGTAACCTGAATTTTCTTCTTTTCTCTCAAAGTTTTCTACTTCTTCAAAGATAGAAATCATTTTAAGAGCTACACTGAATATGTTGTCTGAAAATCCTTTTGATTTACACATGCCTTAACTTTGGCTATTTGGCACAGTTATTTCATAACCTAATGCTATGATACTTTATTGGTTGGATTGTTGTTTTATTGTGCTCGTAACAGTAACATACCGCAATAGCTAATAAATGCATGTGTTTCCTTGGTTTTATTGACATGGATTAGGATATGCAATGCCTTTCCAAAAGACAGTTCCATTTTACTACCTATAGATTTCACAAACTGTGCCTTGACCACTGTCATGTACTACAACAAACAACTTCCAAAAACAAGTAAAAGGCGCGGCGATTTGTCCCACTCTCGGTTATTTGTCTTACAAAAGCAAAGAAATATATGTGAAAACTGCATTTAACTCAAAATGTGACTAATGTTTCATTTTAAAAATGTTTCCTTACACTCTTGTGTGTATCTTATAGAAATACATTTATGTTCAACGGCAATTTCTACATCGACAAGGTACCAATTGCAATTTTCCTATTGCAGCTCATCAAATATTTATTCGGGTCCGAACAATACGGCCTAGACATCTTCTGTAGGGTTGTGGTAACAAATGTGATGTTTGAATTTTTACGACTCTCTCGCGTCTGTATACAGCAGACATTTAAATAAAGCAACGCATCAGGTCGGGCACAGCCTGATAGACAATTACATGTTCAGCCTTGGCTGACTGGTGGATTGCAGAGGTGTGGCTGTTTAATGCTCTGCTGGTTCCCGACTTGTCAGAATAACTTTCCTGTAATTCGATTTCCAACAGTTATTTTTCCGGGTCAAAAACAAAATGACTTGCTATTGTTAAAGAGTTGACACACAGTTGTTTTGTAATTTAGACCACACTTGTTTGAGCTGTATGATACCTTTGGGTATAAGTTTAATAAAACAGTTGTTGATATGATCTACAACTACATTTTCAGCGCATTACACCGTACGTTTTACTGTTCATATTAAAGACTAAACATGTACATCTCTATCAGATAGTGTCAGACCTCACGCTCCGCATTATTTAAATGTTCGCTGTATACAAACCCGAAAGAATTGGTATAAGTCGAATGTAACATTATGTTACCACAACCCTACTTAACATTTCTAGGCCGTATTCTTAGCCTCGAGACAATATTTGATGAGCTATGAAAGAAAATCAAAAGTGCTACCTTGTCAACGCAGAAAATGCTGTTGAAGTTAAATATCTTTCAATTAGATCCATATAAACTTGTGTGCAAGGAAAAAATCATAAGAAGAAATATAAATCACACATTGATTGAAATACAGTTTTCTTAGCCGTATATTGTTTACTTTTTCATTGGGTGGGGGGGGGGGGCTGAGGGAGTGAGACAAATAACCGATAGTGGCACAAATCGTCGCGTTTTTTACCCGTGCTCTGAAGTGCTGTGTGCATAACTAAAGGAAATTTCTTGTCTACGGAATCTTGTCACTCTCACTGATGAATATTACATCAGCCAGCTGTGTGGAAAAGATAGTGTTACAATTGTAGTTCTCATAAAGATAGGAAAGTGTATTAGATGCTTTGGTAACAATGAACTGCTGTTTAACATGGTATCAAAGACTGAACAGATAGTCGGTCAATCATTATCAATATTTATATATTTCCATTTTTTTTCTTTTTCCTATTGTAATGACATGATTGATTAATTGATTGATTGTATGGTGTTTAACGCCGTTTTCAATATTATTTCAGTTATATCATGGTGGCCAGTGCACCAATCCATGCTTTCCTGGAGTTTCTTTTTACAAGTACTCCGCACTGTTACCATCGTCGAAACAATGGTCAGGGGGGAGAGAGGAATGAATCCTGTCTCGATGACTATCATCAATCCTCGAAAAGAAATTGGCCAAGCCGGGGATCGAACCAGCGACCTCCTGTTTTCAAGTCCTCTACGCTACCGACTGAGCTACGGGGGCTTGGCCTTATTGCAATCAAATTGTAATGTTAAATCGACACAGACAAACTTTTGCACCTTAATGGTACCTATCAAAACTTCAATTGGGATTGGAATCAGAGTTAATCAATATTATCATGCTATTACAATATTATTGCTGTAGGGAAATTATTAATTGGCTCTTGAAGGGTTAACTCAAAATCTAATCCAGAGATCAAGAAAACGATGAGTACTCGAAGTCCAAAAATACTTCTTCTCACAAAAGCCTATCTTCAGGGTGTTCATTAAATTTAACTCCATGAAGCAATTCAAATGAATACCCACATCGAAGCTTTCAAGGAATATCCTCAAAGGAGGCCAGGATATTTTCAAATATTCTCCTTATTTTTAGCTGCATCTGTTACATAATTTATAAAAAAAAAAAAATATATATATATATTTTTTATTTGAAAATTGATCTGGATTTGACAAATATTTAGATCACCTACCTGAGTTCACACTTGTTGCCGTATCATTCACATCCCGTCCATTTTCTGCATTGCCAGACTGGTGTGCACTATTTGTCTCCGTCCTTGGTCCAGTATTCAAATTAAACTCTGGACCAGTGGCAGAATGGTTTGGAAAAGATCTATCATAGTCTGTAATGAGACGACCCTCAGTTGGCTGCTGTGGAAACCCTTCTGCAACCTGAAGTTACATGCATTGATTGATTGAATGTATGGTGTTTAACGCCTTTTTCAACAAAATTTCAGTTATATCGGGGTGGCCAATTCACTTATCTATGCTTTCCTGGAGTTTCTGTTACCAATACTTTGCACAATATTCTTCCAAAGCCATTGGCTGCTTTCTCAGATAATTATCGTCTAAACAATGCTCAGTAGTGAGAGAGGAATGAATCCCGTCGCAATAACTGTCATCAATTCTCGGAGAAAAGTTTACCGAGCTGGGGATTCAAACCAGCGCTCCCCTGTCTGCAAGTCCTGTGCGCTACTGAGTACAGGGGCTCAGTGAAATTACACAGATATTTCTATAGTTGCATGTATGTTTTTTTGGTGTATAACACCACTTCCCAGTTCACAGACTACAATTCATACATTCGCGACTTTTTTTTTTTACCAGTACAACGAAAACCGTTCCCTCCCAGGAACTGACTGCTTTTTTGAAACAATTATCTGTTGTGAGAGAGGAACAAACATTGTTGTACAGACTTCTAACAATCCTGTGACGGAATATTCAACTAAGCAAATTTATAACCCTTTATCAAACAATCACATACATGTATTTTAATGACCCTGGGGAAGAACGCTTTTGAGTACGTTATGTGAAAAGGAGAAATACTGTTAATCAGCTTTCTCCATTTCCCACTATGTTTTTTACCATTTCAAATATAAGTTCCATTATCTGAACCACATTTAAACTGTTGTCTGCAAATGCTTTCAATTCCGATATCTAAAATTGTGTTGTCTGCTAAATACATATTTAAACACAGTTATTGACTTACTTTATCCCTAATCTGAGTGCCCTCCAAAGAATCTGTTATACTGTTCACAGTGGTCGCAGACTGAGAGTCACTTTCATTAGCCCTTTCCTCTGGAGTTTCAACAGTGACACTTGATTCTGTTCTGTTTGGCTGATTGTTCATCTGCTCATTGTCAACGGAGACATTTCCAGATTCGGATGCATTTTCCCGTAGGTGGGGACAATTGGGTGACAGTCGTCGGTGGACTTCTGTCACATTATCAAAAAACTCCCAATTAGTGTAGAGAGCATTACAAGCGTAACATCTTGTTGACAATTGACCATCCACAGGGTCATGATAAAAACCACCTTGAGCTAACCGTATGATACTCCCAGCACCGTGATAATTTCGAAGACTTTGAAGACGCAGCCATTCATAACGTAAAGATTCTTCATGACTAGGAGGATCTTCTTGTAAACTTTCAGAGTATCTTTGGAGTCCTGGATAAACAATGGCATTGGGCAATTCTGGTCTAAAATAAAAGGGATCAAATACGGCATTCATATAATCTGCTGATAACTGATAATTAGTGAATCCTTTCATGTTTTCTAAAGAATAATTTTCTTTCATGTTCCCTACATAAATGTTCCCTTTGAGACATGCTGGATAAGTGCTTTCTTTTTCTTTCTGAAAATTTGCAGTTTCTACCGATATCTGTCTATCACTATTTTCTTTGACATAATGAGCATTATAAAATTCTTCCAATGTTATCAAACTGTGATTTTCGTCAACACATATATATCCAGCATTATTTGTGGTACTCTGTGAGCGATGACTTTCCTTGATGTTTCTGGAATAAGCATCTACTTTGCCACTTTGTAGAGTTATCTGAGAATCATCTTCACTGTCAGTTACGCATTTGCTTTCATAGTCAGAAAAGTCGACATTACCCTCATCTGTCTCTTGTTGCTTTGATTCCAACCCTTCATTCTCTGTGATGTCACGAGATTTCATGTCTCCGTCTATATGTTGCTGATAGAGACTAAAGATTTGCAGTGGCTGTTTCTTCTCATTTTCGGAGAGGTTTTCTGTTTCTGAGTGACTTTCTTCTACAATATTTTCAAATATAGGATCACACTTTTTTACAGGGCTTTCTTTCATTTCACCTGTCTGTTCACTTGGTGCATTGCTCGACAGACTACTTGTATATAAATAAGTTTTTCTATCGCTTAAAGATCTACTTTGAATTGGACAACTGCTTGTGATGGACTTTGCGCAAACACCCTCTTCAAAACTCGTGCCTTCGCTGTCACTTGGTACTTCCACCAGACATTTTTTGAGGCATATATCAGTTGAAACATCTTTGTCATTTACGAAATGCTGTAGTCTACAAGTTTCATTGTCAGCTGACAGTTGCTTAAAATTTGTATTGTCCTTGCAATAATCAGTTCCCATAAATGTTTCGTTATATTCAGGGGAAAAAATCATACATTTACTCGTATCAAGTTCTGAGAAACCAATAGTTGGAATATTTGGAAGATCTGGCGTCATCAAAGATGAAGGATATTCTTTGTACCATAGATCTTTTACCAGCATTGGAGATATGCATGCTGCCTTGTGTAAACTCTTATCTGAGAAATGTCCCGAGTTATCATATTCATCACAATCAAATTGACCAGTTGCGCAGACTAGAGGTAATTTGACTGATGACATAGATCCAGCCAAAGATGACACCAGTTTGTCCTGATCTCTGTTCTCTGTTTGTGCTGTTGCTTGAATATTATTCAAAGGTCTAGAATCTTTCTTTTGATCTATAAATAAAAAAAAAAAAAAAAAACACCTAATTCTTTACCAGACATCAAGATTTAAGATGCATCTATTTTAATCCTATACTAAACAATCCATGGATTTAACGACCCTGGGAAAGGACCCTTTTGAAAACATTGTGGGAAAATCCCACATTTCCCCACATTTTCTCCCCTTCTGAAAATGAATGCCAGTTTTTGGGTCACTTTTATTTTGTCCTCTGCAAATGCTTTGAATTTGGACATGCCTAAAATTTTGTTGTTTGGTAAAGTGTTAAAGGCATTTTGCAGACAACAAATCAAATTTAGCTAAAATTATGGGATATGCCTGTAAATAGGTAGAAAACATTGAAGGAAAACGAGAAAAAGCTGGTTACCCGCATTATCTCCTTTTCCTACCATTTTTTCAACAAGCCTCCTCTTTCTGGGTCATTAAAACTCGAGATTGTCTGGTAAAGGGTCAATTCAAACCACAAACAGGAAATCTCTTTATTCTCAAAGAATATAGATAAGTCCATCTGTGTGGCAACAATGAAGCATATCAAAGGGTTCGCGATAAAAAATGAAGATGTAAATTTGCAGAGATTAACTCTTTACCAAAGGACAAACATTTAGACTTGTCCAAATTGAAAGCATTTGCAGACGACAAATTAAATGTGGCTCAAATGGTGGTATTTGTCCTTGATAGAGTAGAAAACATTGTGGGAAAAGGAGAAAATGCTGGTTACCAGCATTTTCTCCTTTTCCCACAAAGTTTTCAAAAGGCCTCTTTCCTATGGTCGTTAAAACCCGGGATTGTTTGGTAAAGGGTTAAAAAAATTGTACAGGTAACACTTGGTATGGCAAATAGTGAAATCCTTCGTTTTGGGTATTTATGTCTGAATTCATTTATCATATGGTTTCCAAAAGTTTTATGAAATTATCAACAAAGAGTTTGTACTTTCGAAAAACCCGATCGACAAATTTGATCCTAAGAAGTAGCGTGTACTTTCCTGCAAGGAAAAATGGAAGAAATCAAATGGGCCATGCTCTGGGAAAAAAGGGGTTTAACTCTTTCCAAAACACCAAACTTTTTAGACTTTCAAATTCCAAACATCTGCAGATGACAAATCAACATTGGCACAAATGAGCTATAGCACTCTGATATGGCAGAAAACATTGTGGGAAAAGGAGAAAATGCTGGTTACCAGCATTTTCTCCTTTTCCCACAATGTTTTCAAAAGCCTTCTTTCCACAGGTCATGAAACCCTAGATTGTTTGGAAAAGAGGGTTTAATGTATCTCTGTGATGCATTGTACCAACCAATCCATCACATCATTATAGATCCATAAAAATCCATTTTGTCCCACAACCGACTGAATCATGAGGTAGAATAGTCCTTGGACATGCGGAAAATTTACCGAAAGCAAAATGTTTCAACCCCAGTCAGCATGCATACGCAGTCCAGGCTGACCTGGGCTGATACTTTTAGCAATTGCATTAAGTCCCATTTTCACAGAGCATGACTAAAATACATATGTAAAAATGCATTGTAAAACTAAGATTATTCATATAGCGGAAATCTTTGATTCATCTGTGAAAATGGGTGATTGACAATTGAGTCCAAATTTCAATATAAGTTTTACCCTTCACCAAACAAGCCTGAGGAAGAAGACTTCAAAATATTGTGGGAAAAGGAGAAAATGCTGGTTACCAGCATTTTTTTCCTTTTCCTACAATATTTTATAATATTTAAAAAACGAAGTCTATGTTCTGCGTAACATTCAATTTGTGGTCTGCAATTGCTTTCAATTGGATAAGTTTAAGTTTTAAGACTCAGGGCTCGCGCTGGCGATCGCCACTTGAGCCATTGGCGACAATTTTGAATAAGTGGCTCAAAATAAATGATAATGGCTCAAAGTGTGGCTCCAACTGTTTCACAGTATCAATTTACCTGTTTTCCTATTCTACTGTTAAAAATGCCCATAACAAGCGTGTGAAAGCTGTCTCGGTGAGATACACAAAAATCAATAATCGTCTGCTCCAGACTGGTTCGCACACGTGTGTACTAAATACACCGTATACAGTACTACATTACACAAGTAAAATCTTTAACCTGTCCAGCGGGTCAGCTATTGTCTGCATACATGTTTATCAAACTTAATTGTGATATATATAACCCTTGATTACGATTGCAGCTTGACTTTAATTGGACACTTATTATGAAGCAATTATTCTATTAATTGATCCCGATTATGGTTAATCTCGTATGAAGGATGACAGTTTGCGCTGACAAATCTTTTGGCGATTGCTTCGATGATGTCGGAAAATTTCGGGATGGTTTTTGATCTGTTAATTTGAAGATAAGTTTACTTAATTCATTTGATTACTTCTTTAATCAGTGTTAATTATCAGAATTACGAAATTCCAAACAAGTGCATCAAAATGAATATCTATATAAAATGAGAGATTTGCAGGGTCAGGTTGTCAATTCTCAGAATGGCTTCGAAACGCTCATTGGATTTAAGTGATACTCCACCTTCTAAAAAACCTAAATTAATGTCAGTGAATTCACCATGTAGACAATTTCAGGAAAACTGGAAAATTGGTCATCCTTGGCTTAGATATGAGCCAACATCTAAAACTGGTGAATTTTGCTGATTATGCTAGAGAGTACCATGGGAATGGGAATCAGTCAGTTAAGGATATCAACACATGTTTAAATCTGGCCATTAGAAACAAAGAGGTCTTTCCTGCATCTGCAGAGGCTGCTGAGCGCCTTTTAGTCATGCCCATTTCCACTGTTGATTGTGAGAGGGGATTTAGCAGACAAAATTTAATCAAAACTGCATTAAGGAACAGCATGTCTACACATACTCTAATTAAATAACCTTTTGACTATAGGCATTAATGGGCCTGGGGCAAAAAAAATGGACTATAAAAGGGCTTTTGCGGTTTGGGCAAAAATAAAATCCAGACGTATTTTCAATTAAATGAAATATGGCTTCATCATTTGCACTCTCAAAATGACATTTCAATTTTGTCAGTTTAACCCATTACCACACAACCCCTACTTTTGACAACCATGAGAAAGAAGCCTTTAGAAAACATTGTGGGAAAAGGAGAAAATGCTGGTAACCAGCATTTTCTCCTGCTCCCAGAATGTTTTCTACCCTTCACAAAACAAATTTCAAATTTTCAGTCACTTTTATTTTGTCGTCTGCAAATGCTTTGAATTTGGACCAATCTAAAATTTTGTCAATTGGTAAGGAGTTAAGGGAAGAAAAATTTAAAAACAACTTATTTGATATGACATGATATGATTACATTAGTATAAGTATAAATAGTAATTTACACTTGTCAATTTAAGGAGAAGAAATATTTTAAAACCTGTAACTTATTCTTTTCCCAAACAAGCCCTGGTTTTTACTACCCTGAGATAGAAGCCTTCTGAAAACAGTGTGAGAAAGGAGAAAATGCTGGTAATCAGCTTTTTCTCTTTTTCCCACAATGTTTTCTAACCTGCTGGAAACAATTTTCAATTTTTGAGTCACATTAATTTTGTTGTGTGCAAGTGCTTCCAATATGGACAGTCTATAATTATGTTGTTTGGTAAAGAGTTAAATGATTGCATGAATTGTAGTATCTTGATTTAATGAAAGAATAAAAGAAGAAACATGATAATGACAATGTTTTTTTTATTTGTCCAACAAAAAATAGCTATTAGACACATCATGTATGCTGCATTGTGCCAAAGAAAATAATGGTTATTTTCAGCATTATCTCCTGTATGGCACCAATGTTTTATAAAGTGTCACATGCAAAAGCGTGGTATCTTTAAAGAAAATTCTTTGGCCCAAAAAAAAAGCAATTGGCTCAAGTGGTACCAAAGTGGCTCAAGATTTTTCAAAGTGGCTCAAAGAGTGGCTCAGAAGTTTTTTGAGCCAGTGCTAGCCCTGAGACTAGTAAAGACTTAAGAAAGATTGCATACTTTTATAGGGGATATAATGTTGAAATGATATCCCCCGCCCAAAAAGACCTTTTTTGATAGAAACATATCATGTTTTGCATGTACATGTGGCCTTTTTGTGGTTGATCCATATTCAAACTAGAGGCCCTTGAGGGCCTGAATTGCTCTACTGGCAGTGATTTTGCCTTTTTTTCTGACATACATTATGAATTCATGATGCAAAAAGGAAAAAAGACAAATACACAAAAAACTAGAGGCCCTTGAGGGCCTGAAATCGCTCTACTGGCAGTGATTTTGCCTTTTTTTTTCCCTAGCATACATTATGAATTCACGATGCAAAAAGGTGAAAAACAAACACCCCCCCCCCCATCTCCCCCCCAAAAAAAAGTGTTGTTGCAACTGGGCCTGAACCCACTAAGAAAGCACAAGTGGGCATGTTGAATTGAACCAGTAGTGAAAAAAAAATTGAAGTACAATTTCTCAAAATCAACTGCTTGGAATCCAGCCAAATTTGATAGGGTTTCAGTACTCATTGTATTAAACAATCCCTGCAAATTTCAAAGAAATGTGACTAATAACGTGGACTGTGCCGAGTAAACAATACCAAGTCTTCAAATGGCTGCTTTTCCTACAGTAATTGCGAGATTTTCTTCATTTTGAATAGAATTCAATCCCTTGACGATACAAATAATCTTTGCAAGTTTCAAAAGAATTGGATCTACAAAGCAACTGGGCAAGTTTCATGAAATTTCGCTACAAATGCCAAGTCGTTGTAGCGTAACCAAGAAATGGAAATTTTTAAATTGAAATGGCTACTTTTCCCATACTGATTGTCAATTTTTTGTCAAAATCAATACGGTTCAAGCTGTTGATGATACACAGCAAATGTGCAAGTTTCATGAAAATCCAATTACAAATGCTGACTTTATCGCGTAAACAAGAAAAGTAAATTTTGAACTTTAAATGGCTACTTTTCCCATACTGATAGTTAGTTTTCAAATCATCAGTAAGATTAAAGCTATTGATGAGATAAACAAACTGTGCAAGTTTCACGAAAATCCAACCACAAATGTAGACTAAAACACATAAACAAGAAAAGGAAATTTTGAACTTTAAATGGCTACTTTTCCCATACCGATTGTCAGTATTTTTTCAAAATCAATAGGGTTCAAGCTATTGTTGAGATGAACAGACGGTGCAAGTTTCCCGAAAATCAGACCAAACCGCAGACTTTATCGTGTAAACAAGAAATTGAAATGTTGAACTTTCAATGGCTACTTTTCCCACATTGATTGTCAGAGTTTTCTTTTTTTTTCAAAATCAATACTGTTCAAGGTATTGATGAGATAAACAAACTTGGCAAGTTTCACGAAAATCCGACCGCAAATGCAGACTAAAACGCATCAACAAGAAAAGGAAAATTTGAACTTCAAATGGCTACTTTTCCCATACTGGTTGTCAGATTTTTTTTCATAATCAATAGGGTACAAAATAAACTTTGCAAGTTTCACGAAAATCTGACCACAGCTTCTGACTTTATGGTGTAAAAAAGAAATTGAAATGGTGAACTTTCAATGGCTCTTTTTCCCACACTGATCGTCGGATTTTTTTCAAAATCAATTTGGTTCAAGCTATTAATGAGATAAACAAACTGTGCAAGTTTCACGAAAATCTGACCACAAATGCGGACTTTATCGCGTAAAAAGACTAACGGACGGACAGATGGAAAGACAGACAGACGGACGACGAAAACCACGTCAGGACATAAGCTCTACTAGCTTACAGCCAGTACAGTTAAAAATTGGGGGGAAAGGGTTGAGATGTTATTGTAACTGGCCTTGAACTCACTAAGACAGCATAAGTAGGCATGGTGAATTGAACAAATAGTGAAAAAAGAAATGAAGTACATTTCTCAAAACCAGTTGTTTGGAATCCAACAAAATTTGAAAGGGTTTCAGTACTCATTGTATTTATGCCCCCTTCACACTTACGGATTTTTCTTACGAGTCCTTACGGATGTCACATATCCGTAAAAAGTACACAGATTGTTACGATCTGGCCGCTTTTACGAGTGGTTTACGAGTAATTAATGTCCATTTATGATTTATTACGGGTTGTTACGATGTATTTACGGCAAATATCTACGATTTGTTCCGAGTTATTACGGGCAAATACGAGCATGTTGCGACATTTTAAGAGCTGTTTACGGATGGTTACGATCAATCTAGTCATTTACGTGTAAATTACGACATGTTAACGTGTTGTTACCAATAGTTGCGAGTAAGTTAGGAGTATTTACGGGTCCTGTTTTTTTTTTTTTTTTTTGGGGGGGGGGGGGGGGGCAAAAAGCATGCAATTCCCTGTGTATCATCATTCAACAGCTAAAATCCAGCGAGACAACATGGCATACGAGAAAAACAGATTGCAATTATATCAACACTTTCTACAATTGCTCCTTCAACTAGCAGAACGGGAAGATGCCCAGCAGCAAGTATATATTCCTAGGCAGAAGAGATGTTCAGCACGCAGAAGATTTTGGTGCAGGACCTGGCTGACACGCAGGACCCTTATTGGGCAATATGACCATCTCCTGCATGAGCTGAAGAGAGAAGACTCTGCTGGCTACAAGAACTTTCTGAAAGGAACTGTTCAAATTTTGCACGCTTTTATACCATTTCTAAATCGTAAAGTATATGTATGTATTCGTAAAGTACTCGTACATATCCATAAAATTGCTCGTAATTAAGTCTTCTCAATCCGTAAAGCAATGGTAACTGAACGCAATTAAAATCGGTAACGTCACTTAAGCACTCGTAATATTCCGTAAAAGAATCGTAAACTAACCGTAACAAATCGTAAAAGAAACATTAGAGATATTTACGGATTCTTGAAAGTAGTTTACGGAGGGTTACAACCGGTTTACGATACTTACGGATTGTTACAAGTTATCTACGAGTTAATCACGGAAAGTTTTATCCGTGGACACTAGTAAGAAAATTTTTGACATGTCAAAAATTTTGTCTCTACTTTCACGGATCCTCACGAGTGTCTGCGAGTTGTGTCGAGTTATCAATGGATGATACAAATAATCTTTGCAAGTTTCAAAACAATGGGATGAAAATACAGAAATAATTGCATACACAAGGAATGTAATTTTTTAACTTTAAATGGCTACTTTTCCGATGCTGACTATCATATTTTCTTTTTCAAATTCAATAGGCTCCAAGCTATTAGGGATACAAAGCAACTGTGAAAGTATCATTAAGATCCGATTACAAATGCAGACTTTATCACGTAAACAAAAAATGGAAATTTTCAACTTTAAATGGGAGCCTTTCCCATACTGATTTTTTTTTTTTTTTTTTCAAAATCAATAGGGTCCAAGCTATTAGTGATACAAAGCAAGTGTGAAAGTATCATGAAGATCCGATTACAAATGCAGACTTTATCACGTAAACAAAAAATGGAAATTTTCAACTTTAAATGGCAACTTTTCCCATACTGATCGTCAATTTTTTTCAAAATCGATAGGGTCTAAGCTATTGATGATACAAAGCAACTGTGCAAGTTTCATAAAAATTCCACCACAACTGCTGACTTTATCGCGTAAACAAGGCATGGAAATTTTATCACATACACAAGGCATGGAAATTTTCAACTTAAAACAGCTACTTTTCCCATACTTATCGCCAAATTTCTTTCAGAATCAGTAGGGTCCAAGCTGTTGATGATACAAAGCAACCGTGCAAATTTCATAAAAATTCCACCACGAATGCCGACTTTATGGCGTAAACAAGGAATGGACATTTTATCAAATAAACAAGGCATGGAAATTTTCAACTTAAAACAGCTACTTTTCCCATACTCATTGTCAAATTTCTTTCAAATCAATAGGGTTCAAGCTGTTGATGGTACAAAGCAACTGTGCAAGCTTTATGAAGATTTGATTACAAATGCTGACTTTTATCAAATGGCTACTTTTCCGATACTGGTTGTCAGTTTTTTTTTTAAAATCAGTAGGGTTCAAGCTATTGATGAGATAAAAAAAACCCTGCAAGTTTCACAAAAATTAAACCACAAATGCAGACTTTTTTGTGTAAACAAGAAAAAGACTAATGGACAGACGGACAGACAGACAGAGGGTCAGACAAACGGATTGCGAAAAACCACACCATGATATAAGCTCTGCTGGCTTTCAGCCAGTAGAGCTAATTATATATTAAGCCCCCTTTTTCCATGACAAGGCATTTCACTGAATAAACGAAATGATTGTCTGTGGCTTATGATATACAATAAAAAGATGAAGTTTCATAAAATTTTGTGCAGTAGTTAAAGAGATATTGGTCCATAATGGAAATATACATCAAGCCCCATTTTACATTGACATGGCATTCAATTAAAAAAAAGAAAAAGGTATCGGCAGACTATCATAAGGAACACATTTACGAAGTTTCATCAGTTTTTGTAGAAGACTTTAGAAGGTATCTGTCCGGAAACTAGTAACTAGCATTTTCTACTTTTCTGGAAATGTTTTCTACCCTTTCAAAGGCAAATCACATCATTTGAATAAAATAAAATTTGTTGTCAGCAAATGCTTTTAATTTCAACAAATATAACATTGTGTCATTTAGGAAAGAGATAATTAAAAACTGGAGAGCAAAGTACATGTATATGAAAAGAGTACACAAATTACTATAACAAGATGACTGTTTATTTCATCCTTTTTGGTAGTTTACCGGAAAATAGTGGTGGATTATGGTTTGATCATTTCACCGTTTCGACCAATGAATTACCCAATTGATAAACTCACTGGTACGGAAATACCTAGAGCTCCCCTGTGCTTTGTAAGTCCCTACAAAAAAGGGTTTAGAAGCTTGAAATAAATAGAATCTTTGTTTTTCATTGGAAGATCAAAATTTATTTCATGTCATCTTGTGAACATCATAAGGTAATATTTTCACTTGTGGCTGTGCCACTTGTGAAAATATTACCGGTGATGTTCACTTGATAAAATAAATTTCCATCTTTCACAGGAAAAAACAAATATCCTCAATTTATATGCAGAGACTTACAGCTTATAGAAAACAAGTACTTGCTTTAGCAAACACACATTAACATGTACTCTTGTTGACTCAGTGTTTTAGTTAAAATTCGCACAAAGGTATTAATTTTTCTCTCTAGTCACCTATATTGTTATTGGGCTAAAACTACGATTACCTTGTGCACTTTTTCCCATTTTTGCGATCGATGAATTTGGTTCACGTAACTTCTTCCACTTACTCTCCATATCTTCTATCATTGGCAGAGGGGCAGGCAGAATTTTGCCATTATCAACTTCATTGATTTCAATAGCTGTGAAAAATAAATCACAATAAATCACAATAAATCAATGAGAAAAACAAGAGCAAACACCAAAACAACAAACAGGGTAAATTAATTAAACGATTGAATGGTGTTTTACACCCCTTTCAACATTACTTTAGTCATATCAGGGCGACAGCTCACATATTCATGTATTTCCTGGGTTTCACCAATACTAGGCTAGGGCTCTGAAGTGTCTCGCCCAAGGACACTCTTACGAAAATCCCAGTGGATCCAGTAAGGCTCAAACCTGGAGCCTCCAGGTCACAAGTCCCACACTTTACCACTGAGCCCTGCAGGACCCCTGGGTAGATTAACTGACAGGGAAATAACTCAACTGTAGCTTTAACAAAAAAAGAAAAAAAAAAAAAAAAAAAAAAAAAAAAAAGAAAAATAAGAAGTTTCTTAGGTCTATGCACGCTGGAGTAAGTTTGAAGTGCTTTGGCAGACAGTATAGATCAAGCTAAGACTGCACAGAACATGCATTCTAATCTTGGATCAACAGTTTCAGCTATTTTACAAGATCTAGAGAAAAAAGCTGTTTCATTTAATGATTCTGGACTTCTAGCTGACAGAAAATGTCCTTTTGAACCTTAGTGGGCCAAATATACTCAACAGGCATTTTAGAACAGACTGAAAAAGTTTCAAATTCAAGATTGCTTCCGTACAGAGCATCTCATTATAGTAGACAGTGTTGATCAAAGATCAGGTGGCATGTTTTGTATAGTCTGATCTTGATCTATACTGGCCCAAAAAACAACTCTAGTTGTGAAAGGCACTTTAATCCTTTACCACACAATCCTGACTTTTAACGACCTTAAAGAAGGAGGCTTTAAAAAACATTTTGGGATAAGAGGTAAATGCTGGTAACCAGCATTTTCTCCTTTTCCCAAAATGTTTTCTACCCTTTCAGAAACAAATGTCATCATTTGAAACTTGTTTAGTTTCTCCCCTACAAATGCTTTCATTATAGACAAGTAAAAACTTCTGTTGAGTGGTAAAGGGCTCATTATCATTGTGGTACATAACAGATAGGTTGAGTACCAACATTGTCTCTCTATGAATCCTCAAAATGGAAGTTGATGTGTCCTTTACTCATTACCAGACAGCAGAAATCTATACCAGTACAGATTGAAAGCACTTACAGAAAACAAATGAGCCATGCTCTGGCAAAAGGGGGCTTAATGCATCTGCAATGCATCATACCATGCAAGTCATCACGTAATTTTGGATCTGTTATATCTATTTTCTCTAACAAATGACTGAATCCTGGGGTTAAGTTGTCCTTAGACATACAGAAAATTGACCTGAAGCAAATGGTTTCGGCCAAGGTTAGTCTGCGCCGACTGCTCTAAGCCCCCTTTTCACAGAGCATGGCTCAAACTCAGTGAGGCTACAATAACAGGGTTTGTCTTAGAATACATAGAAAACACCGCAAGAAAGGAAAATGCTTCTAAACAAATTTTTCTCTTTTCCCAGAATGCTTTCTATGTTTTCAAAAGCCTTCTTCGTCAGGGTTGTTAGCACCTTGTGGTTATTTGTTAAGGTTTAACTTCATTCAACTCTTACTGCACTAATTACACCTTGAATTTCATTTACTGCTGATGTAGATCAAGATCAGACTGTTGAAAAAAAAAGTGAAGTCAGATCTGGGATCTACAAAATCTAATAGTCTCTAGCAGTGTTGGCATTTTTTTTTTTTTTTTTTTATTGTTTCACTGAGTCCCATGACTCATTGATCGCCAGATGGAACTCAGTTTTCTGATAGGCACTGAGTCCCATCTCGCGGTTATTGAGTTCCATTCTTCTTCCCGTTGGAAAGATTTCAGTCACAATCCTTTGGATTTTTTTTAATGCATGGCGATGTTCGTCCGAAGAAGCATGCCTAGTTATCGGCGATCTTTGGAAGTCCATGCATCCATGAATAAGCCCGTTTTTTGATCTGATATCTAGGCAAACAAAACTATGCATATCAAAGTTGCTTTCCAATATCGTTTCTTTTACCAGCCATAGCTTAAACTCGGGCTCTTTCAGTCATGATTCTTGAAAAGAGCGAGTTTTTTTTTTTCTCTTCGCAGGGGTAGCCATATTGGAGTGCAACAGATGCGGTTGCTATGAGATGAAAATCGCAATAACTTGGATAAAAGGTTGCCCCTCATGTAACAGAGCCTGAAGCAGGATTTCCAAAGAAAAGTATATTATTTTGTTTTGTGGCGATCTTTTGCAAGCATCGAAACATTATTCGTCAAAAAACCCTTTTTTATATTTCAAACAGCGGCTAGACGGTGCCGATTTTTCGTTTCGTCCCATGGACGCAACGGCGATTTTTACGTTTCGTCCCAAAAATCAATTTCCTTGCGTAAAAAGACATGTTTACGGCCTAAACGCGAACCCTGCTCTAGGATATTTTGACATAAGAAGCTTTGAAAAATGCATTTTTTTTTTTTTTTTTCTCCTGGCAAAAAAAAAAAAAAAAAAAAAAGTGATGTTTATCTGATTTATTTAGAAACTTCTAGACTACAAAGTTAAACCCTTTACCACAAAATCCTGGGTTTTAGCGACCCCAGGAAAGCAGGCCTTTGAAAACATTGTGGGAAAAGGAGAACATGCTGGTATCCTACATGTTCTCCTTTTTCCACAATGCTTCTACCCTTTCAAGATCAAATCATGCCATTTTAGCCATAGTTTGTCATCTGCAAATCCTTTCAACATAGACTTGTCCAAATTGTTGTTGTTGGGTTAAGGGTTAAACAGCTTTTGAAAAGTATCTGTATGCTCTTTCCACAAGCAGTACTCTAACAATAACCCTTTACCACATACAGTAATTCCGAGTTTTATAAACCCTGAAATGCAGGTAACCAGCATTTTCTCCTTTTTTCCACAATTGTTTTCTACCCTATCCAAAATAAATTTCAATTTTTCCAGTCATACTTTACTTTGTCTTCTGCAAATGCTTTCAATTTGGACTAGTCTAAAATTTTGTTGTTTAGCAAAGAATTAGAGTTACCTGTATAACTTCTGTTTCCCTTGTACACAATATCCAGGACCTCTTGATAGTCCTCAGAGTATCTCACCAAGCTGGTCATGGCTTTGTCAATTGATTTCTGCATCCTGCACCAATACACTTGGTGTTGTTTTTTTTCACCAAATAGGCCTCCACGTTCCGTTAATGGTTCTAAAAAGGCATGCTTCACACATGCTTCATGTTTGTTTGTTCCTACAGTAAATTTGGGCCATAAAAGTAAAATGAAAAGCAGGAAGAACCTGAAAACAGATGGAAAAGAACAATACATGTAAACATTTTCTTAAAAAAGAAAAGTTCAGAACAAAGTGCAGCTAAAATACAAACTACCCCAACTGGATTTCAAACCTGTGCGGTAAAGATCCTTTTTTTTTTTGAGGATTAAAAGACCAATACACTAACCACTGAGCTGAAGAGAATTCTCCCCAATATAGTCGCTAGGTACTGATTTAATACAGGAAGAGGAGATGATGTACGAAAAGAGTGATCTCTTGTAACACCCCCTCTTACCAGTCTTATATGGCACTTAAGTCTATTTCTTAGACCACAAATGACTCCATGAGCCAATCCTGAACTAGCCCCCTCTCTTAAAAATATGAAAGTTCACACCAAAGCATAGCTGAAATTCAAACTGCCCTGGCTGGGATTGAAATCTGTGCGGTAAATATCCTGTTATTTTGAGGATTGATCACAAATACACTAACAACTGAGCCAAAGAGAATTCTCCCCAAGCAGTTGCTAGGTATTGATTTCATATGGGAAGAAACTATGCTGTAAGGAAGGAGTGATCTCTCATAACAATTTTAACTGCAAGAATAATGTTTAGCAATCATCAGTGTTCCCACTCACATCTTTTTTTGGGAGTGCATGCACTCCCTGGGGTACAAGTTTGGGAGTGCAAGAGAAATTCTAGGAGTGCACTTAATAATGACAATTTTAGAACTTCTATGGAGGAAAGTAAGGCTTTGTTGTATCGAAAATTTGTTTTGGTGAGTCTGCTCTTGAAAACAATATGGGTAATTTAAAAATGAAGATGCTTGTTATATTTCCTCAATCACAGGACCTGTTACAGAGGGACAACTTATAGCCTGATGGCCAGTAGAATTTTCCATTTTACTGTCAATTTCAGAAACTAATTAGCTTTCACTTACTGTTTTATAGAGATATTTATGTAAAGTTACTGTTTAAAGTCATTGATAAAGCTGAATGGACAGTTTGAGATGCCTATGATCAGGCGATGTCAAACTAATTTTTGTTGTGTCGTGGGTTTTTACGTTTTTTTTTTTTTTGCAGCAATCTTTTTTTATGCCTGTTAAGTTTTAGAGTAGTATTTCCGCATGGTTTCACACAGATATGTCAATTAGGGTAGTATGTAACTTCAAAACCTGTAATTTTACACCAGAAATGCAGATTGATATAATCAATACTTTTAAATACCATATATCAGGTTTTTATGCGGGAAAGAAATGTTCGCTATTTTCGCGAGTAGGTCATTCTCGCGAAACTTATATTCGCTCATTATTCCATACACTCTAAAAATTCTTCCTTTGATACGAAACATCAACAGAAAAAAATTCTTATCTTAGACACACTTGGTTATTGTTAACGAAACAGGTGAGTAATAACGTTTCAGTGTAGGTAGGTAATCGAGTAAGCGAGTCAGCTTGAGTACCGTTAATCCATACAATGTATTTAGTACGGTAATTTTGAATTATAATGTAATCAAAGTGCTGAAAGTACTTACAGACTAGCGAATTTGATTGTATAGTGTTTAACCCTGCTTTAAACATTATTTCAGTTATATAGCAGTGGACAGTGCACATATCCATGCTTTCCTGGAGTTTCTTTTACCAGTGCGCCGCACAATATTCTTTTCAAGCCACTGGCTGCTTTACCACATTTATATTATAACCATCGTCGAAATGAATCCTGTCACAATGACTATCATCAATCCTCGGAAAGAAATTTGTTAAGTCGGGGATCGAACCAGCGACCTCCTGTTCCTAGTCCTGTACACTACCGACTGAGCTGCTGGGGCTATGTGTGCTATTGGTTAACTGTAATCCACTTTAAGTTTAACCTTTAACCTGCTAAAAATGTTAAACGAAACTTTTAAGCCACTGGTAAACACCTGAATATTGCTATTTCAAAGTTACATTTTGGAGAAAATAATATATCCTCTTATCGGACAGTGTAGATCCAAGATCGGACTGCATGCTCTGCACAGCCTGATCTTAATCCACACTGTCCGCAAAACATCATTGAGTCGTGGTAGTGCTGGTAAAAGAAACTCCAGGAAAGCATGGATAGGTGCTCTGGTTGCCGCAATATCACTGAAATAATGTTGAAAATGGCGTTAAACACCATGCAATCAATTAGTCAATATCCAATAGCACAAGATGTAGTTAACTATTTAACTCTCTTTACAAAAAGGAAAAAAAAAAAAAAACGATTGCGCCAGTGCAAATTCAAAGCTGTTGCAGACCATCAATTAAAAGTGGCTAAACTGATGAAACCTGATTCCAAAAGGGTAGAAAACAAGGTGGGAAAAGGAGAAAATGATGGTTACCAGCATTTCTCCTTTTTTTCCGCAATGTTTTCAAAGGGATTTTCCCCAGTATCGTTAAAACTTGGGATTATTTGGTAAAGGGTTAATATTCAAGACTAGAATAACAGTTTAACTTAACAGTATAACTATACACAATGATCTAAATAATGAATGACTGAAGGAATGACAAGGGTTCCCTGTCCAGTGGGAATTAATGTAACTGGGATTTGCTACAAGTTACCTAGGAGTATCTATTAATAGATTCATTCATAATGTTACAGTGGTGTAGGAAAAAGTGATTCTCTGCTTTGCAAAGGTCATTTAATTTCCATATTAGCAAAGGTCTTGTACCTTGTAAATGCCATCTTGTTCTTTTTAGTACTTTGTAAGACGACATGTTCAAATTGGAGTAGTAGAGATTTAGTGGTTTTTGTCAAAATTGTCATATATAACAGAATTAAGATTTCTAACAGAAAGAAGTATTTTTCTGTGAGGCAGTATTTGGCAACTGTGGGTTTTTTTGTTTACTTTGACTCTAGGTCAGTCTTGCTTAGCAGCTCTTCTAACTACATGTACCATTAAAATGACTCCACTGGTTAAAGAATTATGTCCTGCACAAGATTTTACAACCAGGGGAGATCACTGAGAATAGATGAAGTCAGCCAGAGTTACAATTCCTAAATCCACCTCTCCTTGATGTCCTCAGCATCCCCATTCATTATAACCATAATATCTCAATTGTGACAGGAGTTTTGACCTTAAGAAAATTTAACAACCATGGGAGATAACTAAAAACTAGAACCAGAATTCTCTTTAAGGTATGCGACATACCTACTTCGTAGCCTTTACAGCTTGATGAAGTATCAAAAAATATATCAACGGGTTAAAGGCTTAAGGCTTAATAAATGTAGCAAAAATTGACTAAGTTAAACTGAGCACTGAGACTTTGACAGTGACCTTTCATGTATCAAAATGGTTTTTGCATGTGACGCCTAGTCTATCCATGGGGATCATTTGTACCATATTATTCAGAAATCCAACAATGCACCTCACACTTATGGACTAGACAGGAACTTCTGTCATCACTGTAATCGTAGCAAATATTGACAAAAACTGCTGATCTTTCACATGATGACAATGGCATTAATGGTAAAAGTTCTTGATAAAAAAATCAAATAATAGAAACCTTACTATATATTATATACTTAACCACTTAGAGCATAACTATTAACATCAAAATAAATCACTACAACTGAAAACTGAACAATTTCTACAAAAAAAAAGAAGGCCATTGGCCCGAAAGCGCTCATCTGACTACGGTTATCTTGATAAGGCAGAAAAGATCCTGGTCATGATGATGTAAAACGCATGAGTGTAAGTGATCTACTTTCTGACTGGTTCAGCCTATTTTTAACTTCTAATCTGGCTCAAAATGTTGCCTCTAGAGTCACATAAGGTTTTTCTAAGATCTGGCCATGTGACCTACTTTTTGACTTGACGTGACCAAATTTCGAACTTGTCCGAGATTTTATCAAAAAAAAAAAAAAAAAAAAAAATCTGACCAAGTTTCATGAGTATAAGGCTTCAAATGTGGCCCTTAAAGTGCACAAGTTTGGCCCCTTGACCTATTTTTTGACCTGACATGACCCAATTTCAAACTAGTCAAAGTTTTAACCAGACAAATATTCTGACCAAGTTTCATGAGTATCAAGCAAGCTGAAAATGTGGCCTCTAGAGTGCACACAAAGTTATTCTATGATTTGGCCCAGTGACCTACTTTTTTACTCGACATGACCCAATTTTCTATGTGTCCAAAATTTTAACAAATCAAACATTCTAACCAAGTTTTTGATATGTAAAAAATTGTTTGAAATGTTACTTCATCATAGGAGGAAAATCTCTTATTTAACGCATTTTCCTCTTCATTCTTTTTAAATGATTGTTTTTAGGGGGGCAGTTGGTGCGGATGCAGGATCGGATTGTATATTCTGTTCAGTCTGACCTTGATCCACCTGTCCGTAAAAGACACATTATACGCAGGTGGCACTTTTGGGTTAGCATGAAAACAGACCCAAACAATGAATTCAACTGACTTGAACACAGTGACCAGGGTGGACCAAGGGTCGGACTGCAATGTTGTGCGGCCTGAACTTGATCCATGCTGGGCGCAAAGGTATAATGACGTGTGTGCCTTATTGATATATAAAAAAATGTGTGAAATACTGTTTCATTATACTTAAAAAAGAGGAAAAATATATTATTGAACGCATTCTCTCCTTCATTGTTTTCGAAAGAATATTTTCTGGGGGCATATGGTGCGAATGTAGGATCGGACTGTGCACTCCATTCAGTCTGATCTTGATACACCTGTCCGTACAGAAATGATAGTATTCGCAAGCAGCACTTTTGGCTAGTGTGAGAACAGACCCAAGCATTGGATACAAGTGATTTAAACACAACGAGCAGGGTGGACGGGGGTCGGACTGTACATTTTGTGCGGTCTGAACTTAGTCCACGCTGCACGCAGAGGTATGCCCCTGCCATATTGATATGTAAAAATTGTGTAAATAGCTGTTTCATAATAGTGAAAAAAAAAAAAAGAGGAAAATCCACTATTTTAATGCGTTTTTTCCCTACATTGTTATTAACCCTTAGGCTGCCAATCGCGACCCACTGACCCTTTGCGGACAGTGTGGATCAAGATCAGACTGCAAAGAACGTGCAGTCTGATCTTGGATCTACACTGCCCGATACAGTATTTTCTATCCGGTGAAAACATCTTTGAAATCGCAAATGTTTGGGCTTTTAGTGTTGAATAGAAATTTGCGTTTCATTTATTCAGCAGCTTAAGTGTTAAATGATTGTTTTAAAGAGGGCTTTGGTGTGGATATGGGATCGGACTGTACATTCCCGCTCAGTTTGATCTTGATCCATCTGTCTGTAAGGGAGACATTATACGTAGGCGGCATTTCTGGGTTATTATGGGAACAGACCAAAACATTGTATACAAGTGATTTAAACACAGCCAGCAGGGTGAACCAAGGGTCGGACTGCACAGTTTGTGCGGTCTAAACTTGGTCCACGCTGGTCGCAAAGGTATGCCAATGCCTTAATGATATATTTCAACTTATTTGGAATGTTTTTTCATTACATTTAAAAAAGAATAAGATTCTTATTTAACGCAGTTTCCCCTACATTGTTTTTAAATGAGTGTTTTTAAATGAGTGATTTCATAGTGCTTTTTTTCAATTTTTGTTCATGATAAGTTGACACTTTCAATTTATTAGTATGATATTATGAAGATAGTTATCATCATTTATTGTATTAAAATCCTTTCACAGAGGGGCTCTTGTTTGTGCGGTCCAAAGGACGAACAGCCAGTCTTTCGATAAATAGTTTGGAAGGGGAAAAATGCTTGTGACAAGCATTTTCAGATCTCCTATCTGTTTAGCAGCATTTTGTTTGCAATTGCTCCTATTTTAAATGAATGTAAGAATGTTCACGTGGCCTAGATAGTAGCTTATGCATTGTCTCTGTGACTGTTGTGTATCCATGCATGTGTCTGTCTCATAAAGTAGTATGTCTCATTATGCAGTCTGATCTTGATTTATGCCATCCGAGATAGCCTCTTTTTTTTATGAGAAGGTTATATCAATGTACTTTAACTCTTTACCACACAACCATGACTTTTGACAACTTGGAGACCAAAAATTATTAAAAACATTGTTGGAATATGTTCTTCAAACCTTCGCAAAACAAACTGTAATCTTTCAGTCAGAATTATATTGTCGTCTGCAAATGCCTTTGAACAATACTTAACCTTCCCGTCTTGATAGTGTCAGTTTTATTTTTTCTTATGATGTTTTCAATAGCCCTCTTCTACTCACTTGTCCAAATGAATTTATTTCCGCTCACGAGAAACTAAAAGAACTAGCTATTTTCAGTGGGGATAAAGGAATGAAATTTGGGGATCTCGAGGCAATCTTTTCTTTGATTTTTTTTTTCAAGAATTTATACACGATGGAGTTTGTGCGAAAACGCTTGTGGTGTTTAGTACGAGTTTAATCTACTCTGTACGCGGAAATAATTTCTTTGTATATAGGTATATCGTGTATATATTTCCTTCATTTAAATGTATACCATCCATATCCTTAAATTTTTGCATTTTACCTGTACATATTATACACAGCGCACACTTACAATTCATATACATACACATTCCTTAGATACTATCACGATCTGTTACATGGGAGATTTCAAAAGTAAGTTGATATGGAAAATATTAATTTCTTTCAAAAACGGTAATGGGTAGATTAAAGATATGTTCTTACAATTGTCGTGGGTTGAACAATACTAAAAAACGATACGATTTATTTTCACTTTTTAAGGAAAAGAATGTTGACATTTTATGTTTACAAGGAACCCATTTCTTTGCGGAAATTGAAACCAAAATTTATCAGCAATGGGAAGGAAACTGCTTTTTCAGTCATGGTAATTCGAACTCAAAAGGCGTAGCTTTTTTATTTAAAAAAGGTATAGACATTAAGGTTTTATCGTGCAAAACTGATACGGAGGGACAATTTATTGCCCTTAAATTATTGTATAGCAACACATCAATGATACTTGCAAATGTATATGCGCAAAATATAGACAAGCCAAAATTTTTTGATGATATTTTCAATCAAATAGAATCTTTTGATAATAACGAGAATATTATTATTTGCGGTGATTTTAATCTTGTTTTAGACACTTTGATTGATTATGAAAACTACAAATACTTAAATCATAATGCAAGATCAAGAAAATTTTTATTGAATAAAATGAATGATAGAGATCTGATTGATCCTTTTAGACAATTGCATGGAAAAACTAGAAAATACACATGGAAACGTTTATCGCCCTTACAGAGAGGAAAACTTGATTTCTTTTTAATGACTCTTACCTTAGTTCCCTTTCTAAGAAACTGTGATATAGACATAAGTTATAAATCTGATCATTCAATCATTGTTCTTGAACTTCAACTTTCTGAACAAAATCATGGAAAAGGATTTTGGAAGTTAAATAACTCACTGTTGAACGATAAAGATTATGTTGATTGTATAAATAGGAAGATAGATAGTGTTATTTTACAATACTGTTTACCTGTATACAACACCGATAACGTGCTCAAGATGGAACCATCAGACATACAAATTATCATAAATGATCAGCTCTTTTTGGAAACATTACTAATGGAAATTCGCGGAGAAACAATATCGTATTCAAGTCACAAAGCCAAAACAAAATATCAAAGAGAAAAAACTATTGAAGATGAAATTGCTCATTTAGAAAATAATTTAAATGAAACAAATAAAGATAGGTTAAGTATACTACATACTCAACTGGAAAATTTGAGGCAAGAAAAACTATATGGTTACTTCACCAGAGCTAGAGCAAAGTGGATTGAAAATGGAGAAAGAGCAACAAAATACTTTTGTAACCTGGAAAAACAACATATAGTTTCGAAGAAAATACCTTTTCTAGTAAAAGACGATGGACGTCATATTATTGATCAAAATGAAATTTTAGTGGAAGCAAAGAATTATTTTGAAAAGCTATTTACTGAAAAAAGCTCAAATATAAATATAGACATAAACTTTGAAGTTTACATGAAACATTGCGCTGCGAATAAATTAGATGAAAAACAAAAAAATGCAATCGAAGGACTTTTACAATACAGTGAGGTAACAGAAACGTTAAGAAGTATGAAAAATGACAAAAGCCCTGGTATAGATGGTCTTACTACAAACTTTTACAAGATATTTTGGAAAAGGATTGGCCATTTTGTAGTAAAAGCCTTAAATTATGCATTTATGACTAACTCTTTTTCTAAAAATATTAAGACAGGGATTATTACACTAATTCCAAAAGAAGATAAACCTAGACAATTTCTAAAAAACTGGAGGCCGATTACACTTTTAAATGTTTTATATAAACTTGCATCTGGTAGTATAGCTAAACGAATTAAAAATGTTTTAAATTACGTCATATCAGGAGATCAAACCGGTTTTTTACAAGACAGATTTATAGGCGAAAATACACGACTAGTCTATGATATTATGCAAAACTGCGAAGAACACCATATTCCTGGATTGTTGATGTTAATTGACTTCGAAAAAGCTTTTGATTCTTTATCTTTTAACTTCATTGAAAATACACTGACCTATTTCAATTTTGGGGAAACAATTAAGAAATGGATTAAATTATTTTTGTATAATACTGAAGTTTCTGTTCATTCAAATGGATTTTTATCAGAGTACTTTACCATAAGGAGAGGCTGTCGTCAAGGGGGCCCAATATCTGCTTACGTTTTCATTCTTTGCACAGAGGTACTAAATATTAAAATAAAAAATGATAAGAATATCGCAGGAATAAAGATACAAAACCAAGAATACATAATGTCGCAATTCGCAGATGACACAACACTTTTTTTAGACGGGTCTGAAAAAAACGCTCAACAGTACTTTGGAGCTGCTTGAACAGTTTTCACACATTTCTGGCCTTAAAGTCAATTTTGATAAAACCAAATTAATATGGATTGGTTCCAGGAAATATAGCATTCGAGCAATTAAAATGAAATGGAAATTAGCATGGGGGGAACCGCAATTTAAATTACTTGGAATCTTATTCCATGTTGATTTGGAAAAAATGTTAAACTTGAACTATGAGCCCAAATTACAAAGTATAAGTAATAGCATTTCATACTGGAAAAAAAGAAAATTAATTCCTATTGGTAAAATAACTGTGGTCAAAAGTCTCCTTGTGCCAATTCTCACACATTTGTTTATCTCTTTACCATTACCGACCAATGAAAATTTAAAAAGAGTGCATGATATTCTTTATAAATTTGTATGGGATGGCCCAGCTAAAATAAAACATAAAGTGATGACCAAAGATTATGTGGACGGGGGGTTAAGGATGATAGATATACAGATTTTTAATACAACCATGAAATTAAAATGGATGAAGAAAATAGCTGCTAATGGTGAAAATGATTGTTACAAATTTATAAGTAACATATTTGAACCAGAGAGAATTTTGAATTTTGGAACTTTATACGGCAAAGAAATTATAGGCACAATAAAGAATGTATTCTCGATAGATGTTTTAAAATCATTCACAGTATTCAGCTCTACATACAAATTTACAAAATGCTCGGAAATAATGACAATGCCTCTGTTTTACAATGAAAACTTTCTGATAGAATCTAAGTATATCTACAACGCCAACTTATACAAATGTGGTATAAGATATGTTAAAGATATGTTGACCGACAACGGTAGTTTTAAAAATTTTAACGATATCAAAACCATTACCAAGAACGGAATAAATTTTTTAAACTATTATAGCATTGTAAATTCAATTAAAGCTTTCTTTTTACAGCATAATATTTCATTCCCGGTTGCACATACAATTTTGAACGAGTGCCATAATCCTTCAATTAACAGCTATTTCTTTCATATAATAACTAAAAAGGACATAAACAAACATGTTTACAACGCTCTTATAAAAAAACAACGAAACCCCAACAAGTAGGAACAAATGGTCTACATTATATAATGGTTTAAACTTTGATTGGAAACAAATTCATGGAAACGTTTTCAAATACACACGAGATACTTACACCCAATGGCTACAAACAAGAATAGTGCATCGTATTATTGCAACAAACTCCTTACTTTTTAAAATTAAGCTGAAAGATACAAATTTATGTACATTTTGTGGCACAGATGCTGAAACAATTATACATTTATTCTACGAATGTAGATACACGAGATCTTTGATAAATAGCATCACAGGAATAATAACCAATTTTGATCAAACTGTGCAAATCAACAGCTCTATTTTACTTTTGGGCTCAAGTGCACCAAATATTAATTTGGATATACTTCTTTTGGAAATCAAGAAGTATACCTATTTTTGCAGAAATAAAGTAAATAAACCTTCAATAGGTGGATTAAGGAACCATCTTATCACTAATTTACAAATTTACAAAAATACTAAGATGTTTGAAAAAGGAGAATGTACCATGGCATTTGTAGAACAAATCATACAAAACCTCCCATGAGCAGATTAAGATAGTGAATAAATGAAGACAAAACCAAACATAATCTATAAGTAAAAAGTAGAATTAAAGACAAAAAAAAAAAACCTGGTCAACTTTAGCGCGCAAACACACACACCCACCAACCCCCCCCCCCCCACACACACACACACTTTTTCATCACACAAAAATAAGCTTTGTTGTCACCTTTTGATCATTAATTTGGCTTATCAATTAATATGTAAATTGGTTAAACTTGAAATTTTGTAATGGTAAGCTTATAAAAGAAAAGAACTTGAAACTTATTAACATAATGAAACATAATGATATTGTAAATAAATCTATGTATTACTAACAAAATATTTACTAACACTGATTTGTAAAGTATGTTGGGGGATGGCCACGACCCTTACATACTGACTGACGTGGCAAATAAAGCTTAAAAAAAAAAAAAAAAAAAAAAAAAAAAAAAAAAAAACATTCTAACCAAGTTTCATGTGTATCAGTCTGAAAAATGTGGCTTCTAGAGTGCACACAAGCTTTTTCTAAGCTTTGGCCCGTCACCTACTTTTTGACTCCCATGTGACCCAATTTTGAACATGTATGAGATTTCATCCAGACAAATATTCTGACCAAGTTTCTTGTGTATCACGCTAAAAAATGTGGCCTCTAAAGTGCACACAAGCTTTTTCTAAGATTTGGCCCCGTGACCTACTTTTTGACCCCATGTGAGCCTTTTTCTAACTTGTCCGAGATATTATCAAGACAAACATTCTGACCAGGTTTCATGCGTGTTAGGCTGAAAATGTGGCCTCTAGAGTGCACACATGCTTTTTCTAAGATTTGGCCCCAGGACCTACTTTTTGACCCAACAAGACCCAATTTCGAACTTGTCCTAGATATTATCAAAACAAACATTCTGACCAAGTTTCATGAGTATCAGGCTGAAAATGTAGCCTCTAGAGTGCACAAACGTTTTTTCTAAGATCTGACCCTGTGGCCTACTTCTTGACCCCAAGTGACCCAATTTCGAACATGTCCGAGGTTTAATCCTGCCAAACATTCTGACCAAGTTTCATAAGGATCTGGCTGAAAATGTGGCCTCTAGAGTGTAAATGTTGACGACTGCACAACGCACGACGGACGACGCACACTGGGCACAGCACGATCACAAAAACTCACCTTGAGCACCAAAATCTGGAATACCAAACACCAATCTCGACTACTGCAATTTTTAAACTAGGGATGGGAACGAATACAAATACTGGTATTTAAATATTCGGTTTTTAGTATTTGAATATATTCCAACATTTGATTATAGAATTCTAGAATCATTTTATGGTCCGGTGTCAGAAATTTGAATTTGAAAGTCCTATCTTACATTTCATGTATTTAAGCCCATGTAAAACTTGTCACCCCAAGGGCAGGGCCAATTTTGACCCAAGGAGATGTAATTTCAAGAAAATTGGTTGAAGTCTAATAGATGAGGCTACATGCCTGAGCCTTACGGTTTTTGACTAGAAGATTTGTATTTTAGATTTTCAATATTTTTCAGTTTTGTTGCCATGGTAACCAGAGTTTTAATTGTAATCAATTTCTCTGAAGAAGTTCTGAAGAGGGCCATGGCAGGATCATTTCTGTGAAGTTTCATTAAAACTGGATAGGCAGTTTCAGACGAGAAAATGTTTGAAATGAAAATTAACACACTCAGGTATGGACAAACACACACAGAAGAACGCATGACAGACACCAGGCCATGACATAAGCCTGCTGGCCTTTGGCCAGTGGAGCTATAAACTCAACTGAGAGGCACACAAGACATCAAACAGTGACATAATTCTGCTGCCCCTTGTTTTTGAGAAATATTATTGTAGAAATAGATTACTCCAACTAAATAATATACATAGTATAGAACAAGATTACCACATGCAGATGCCAAAGCTTGGCTGAAGCTTCCTTTTCCCTGAAAATTCTCAGTCAACAGTCAAGAAGAGGGACATTGGCCCCAAACCCCTCATTTGGGTAACATTATCTAAGATTCAAAGAGTTTTTCTACAGTTTGCCCACATGACCTACCTTCTGACCCAACACAACCCAATTTCTAACTCAGCCGAGCTACCATCATAACTGTGATTCTGACCACTTCTCAAAAGTAACTGCCTGAAAATATGGCCTCTAGAGTGCAAACAAACCTTCTCTATGATTTGACCCAGTGACCTTCTTGTTGGCAAGACATGACCCAAATTCAAATTTGTCAAGCTATTATGAAGACAAATAGTCAGATCAACTTTCATTAGTACTGGACTGAAAATGTGGCCCCTATAGTGCACACAAAATTTTTCTAAGATTTGGCAAAGTAACCTACTTTTTGACCCAAGTGAACCAATTCAGATGTTGTCCGAGATATTAGGAAGATAACAATTCTGACTACTTTTCATCCAGCTCAAAACTTGGCCTCTTAAGTGCACACAAAGTTTTTCTATTTATTTCCAAGGGACCTACTTTTTTACGATGTGACCCAATTTCAAACTCATCTGAGATATTATCACGACTAACATTCTGACCTACTTTCGTGAGTATTGGACTGTAATTATGACCTGAGTGCACGCAAGGTTTTTCTAAGAATTGTCCCAATGACCTATGTTTTTATCTGAGTCGACCCAAATTTCAAACTTGTCTGAGCTACCGCCGTATCCAGTATTATCAAGACAAACAGTCTGACCAACATTTATGAATGTTAAACTGAAAATGTCACCTCTAGAGTTTACACAAGGTTTATCTAGGATTTATCCTGGTGACCTAGTTTTACTCAGTGTGACCAAATTTCAAACTCGTCCGAGATATCATCAAGACGCACATTCTGACCAACTTTCATAAGTATTGGATTAAAATACAGCCTCTTGAGTGTACACAAGGTTTTTAAAGACTTGTCCTACTCACATACAAGTTGACTTGATGTTACCCATTTTCAAACTCTTACAAGATATTATCAAGACAAACATTTTAACCAACTTCCATGAGTATTGGACTGAAAGCATGGTTTTTAGAGTGTACACAAGATAACTGTTGATGCCTGCACAACACAAAACACACAACACACAGCTGACACAGCAAATTCACAAAAGCTCACCTTCAGCACTATGTGCCCAGGTGAGCTAAAGAGGGGCATATCTATATCAAAATATTCTGAGGGTTACCTGCAAATTAGCCTGAGTTATAAGTAAATGACTGCAGTACTGCCAGATATCAGAACATCCTTAAGTTTTTAGCACATCAATGATGCAGATGACCAACTGGAAAGACAATAATACCTTAATGTTTTCTTGAAAAACGGCCCAGCTAATAAATGAAATTTCCTATCAAAACGTGCAGATACATGTATCCTAATACTCATATAACTCTATCAGCATCAAAACCTATGTCTCTTGTTCTCCTATATAAATACATGTAACTTTTTTTGAGACAATTCATACCAATACCCATGATGTAGGTTTTGAAGAAAACATAAATATCTTTAAGCATTTTAAATCTTATGATACCCCTTAATCTACCTTGGAAATAAAAAAATAATAATAATAACAATACCCTCGATAGACCAAGGAGTGATTCCTGGTGAAAGTGATTTTCCAACCAATTTCCCAACTATTTCTTTTCATCTTGACATTTACTGTTGTCTGCAACACATGTCCATCTGAAAATGAAACAAGAGCGCCATTGGCTCTAAAGCGCTTCCCTGAGTAAGGTCATCTAGGATTGAGAAGGCTGAAAAGATCCTGGTCGTGATGATGTAAAACACATGAGTATATGTGATCTACTTTATTACCAGTTTGACCTATATTTTTAATTTTGATTCTGGCTCAAAATGTTGCCTCTGCAGTGCACACAAGGTTTTTCTAAGATCTGGCCAAGTGACATTCTTTTTGAACAGATGTGAGCCAATTTTGAACCTTTCAGAGAATCTATCAAGACAAACACTCTGACCAAGTTTCATGAGTATCAGGCTGAAAATGTGGCCTCTAGAGTGCACACAACATTTTTCTAAGATTTGGCCCAGTGACCAACTTTTTCAGCCTATATGACCCAATTTCAAACCTGTCCAAGATAACATCTGGACAAAAATTCTGACAAATTTTCATGAGTATTAGGCTGAAAACGTGGCCTCGAGGCTGCACACAAGGTTTTTCTAAGATTTGGCTCCTGACCTACGTTTTAATTCGATGTGACCAAATTTTCTACATGTCCAAGATTTTATAAAGATAAATATTCTGACGAAGTTTCATGAGTGTCAGGCTTAAAATGCAGCCTTGAGAGGCTACTTTGTGACCCCACTTGACCTAATTTCAATCTTGTCCATGATTTTATCCAGAAATAAATTCTCACTAAGTTTCATGAGTATCAGGCAGAAAATGGCCCCCTAACCTTTTTTAATTTGATGTGACCCAATTTTCTATGTGTTCAAAATTTTTTCAAGACAAACATTCTGACAAAGTTTCATGAGTATCAGGCTGAAAATGTGGCCTGTAGAGGGCACATTCAGTTTTTCTAAGATTTGGCCCCCTGACCTACTTTGTGAACCCAATGTGACCAAGATTTTATCCAGACAAAAATTCTGATTAAGTTTCATGAGTATCTGGCAGAAAATTTGGCCTCTAGAGCACAAGGTTTTTCCAAAATCTGACCTAGTGACCTACTTTTTGACCTGACATGACCCAATTCAAAACTTGTCCATCATTTTATCCAGACAAACAATCAGACTATGTTTCATGAGTTTCTGGCCGAAAATGTGGCCTCTCAAGCACACAGGGTTTTTCTAAGATTTGCCCCAGTGACCTACTTTTTGACCCGACATGACCCCATTTCAAACTTGTCTAAGACATCATCAAGACAAGTATTCTGACCAAGTTTCATAAGCATTAGACCAAAAAAGTTGCCTCTAAAGTGCACACAAGGTTTTTCTAAAATTTGATCTGGTGTCCTACTTTTTATCCGAGCATGACCCAATTTCGAAAGTTGTCCGAGATTTCATCCAGACAAACATTTTGACCAAGTTTAATGAGTATTGGACTAAAAATGTGGCCTCTAGAGTGCACACAAGGTTTTTCTTAAATTTGATCTGGTGACCTACTTTTTGACACGGCATGATCCAATTTCGAACTTTTCTGAAATTTCATCAAGACTGATATTTTGATAAAGTTTAATGAGTAATGGACGAAAAGTTTGGCCTCTCAAGTGCACACAAGGTTTTGCTAAATTTTGATCTGGTGACCTACTTTTTGACCTGACACGACCCAATTTCAAACTTTTCTGAGATATTATCAAGACAAACATTCTGACCAAGTTTCATGAGTATTTCAATGAAAAGGTGGCCTCTAGAGTGCACACAGGATAATTGTTGAAGCCTGGACGACAGTCGAAGCACGCCGCACAACAGACACAGTAAGATGACAAAAGCTCACCTTGAGCAATTTGTGCTCAGGTGGGCTCAAAACCGATTACTAAAAAATACATGCACTATGAACCACTATAATATTTAATGTTTTTAATGCCTGTACAGTGGCTAGTTCTTAAATAATGGGAAAAGTAGCTACTGCTTGTATAAAACAACTACTCCAATTCCCTCAATGCTTTCCACACAATTACAAAAAAGGTTCTTTCAATTTAAATGTTTCTCCCAAGTGGCACTTGTATTGATTTGATGTTCATGTAGTAGTTCTTGATTTGTCTAAAAATAAAGTGCAAAGAAATGTAATAAAATGTTCACACAATCAGAACTGAAAACAGGTTTAGACTTACAAGTTTTGTGGTGTTCAATGCCGTTTTAGCATTATATCAGTTATCACGTGGCAACCAAAACTTATCCGTGCTTTCCTGAGTTTCTTTTATTTACCAGTACTTCACACAATATTCTTCCAAAGCAACTGGCGGCATTTCCACATAATGATCGCCATAACAATGATCATTAGTGAGAGAGGAGTAAATCCTGTACTGGTAAAGAAACTCAAGGAAAGCATGGATAGGTGCACTGGGTGGCATGATATAACTGAAATGATGCTGAAAACAGCCCTAAAACAATATATAAACAAAATGGCTTTCAAAAACATTGTGGGAAAGGGAACAAATACTGGGAACCAAATATTTGTACAAAATCATTGTTGAACCCTTTACCAAATAATCCCATGATTTCACAACCTGGAGTAAAAAGGCTTTTGAAAACATTGTAGAAAAAAAAGAAGAAAATGCTGGTAACCAGTATTTTCTCCTTTTTCCACGATGTTTTCTACTCTTGTCACTCTATCAAATTTTTACATCCGAGTCATGCTTTATCTTTTTCACATGCTTTCAGTTTGGGTGAGTTTTAAAATTTTGTAGAGAGTAAACCAATACTTTACTGCTCATGTTTTTTTTTTTTTTTTTAAACCCTTTACCAAATGACAAAATTTCACCCATCTTCCCTGAAAGCACTTGCAGACAACAAATCAGATTTGCCTCACATTATGTGATTTTAACAGGGTGAGAAAATATGTGGATATTGAAAAGGGTACAATATGGTATACCGGTATCCAATTTATAAAGAAAAAAAAAACAACTAGTTGGATCCAAAACCAAAACAAAGGTTGGTTCTTTTAATGATCTCATTTCACCAGGAAGTAAAAAAGAAAGCTGAACAAGTTCGTACTTATGCACAGTTGCAGTTTCTCAAGTATAGCTTTTAAATTAAGATAGGACATAACTGTGTCTAAAATATTTTGCCCCTTTTGAGTTTGAAGTAAATATCTTCAGTAATGACGAAGAAAATGTCAAAGTTTTGGCAATATGACAACACAACCTCAATATCCTCTTTGACTCATTTCCAAAAGAGTATGTCATTTCACCCCCTATTAAAGTAAGGTATTGAATGTAAATATAAAAAAAAAAAACTCTCTTGGATCAAAAGCTACTCCTCCAAATTTTTTTCAATATCACTAAGGAAAGCATTTTTTTTTCTTTCAAATACTGTTTGTGCTAGTGCTTTCCTAGTGCTCTCACCATCATTTTTTTTTTAAATAGTTTGGTGTTAAAGGGGCATTAAGCCTTTACCATACAATCCTAACTTTTAACAACCATGAGAAAGATGCCTTTAAAAAACATTGTGGAAAAAGGAGAAAATACTGGTAACCATCATTTTCTTCTTT
Organism: Tridacna gigas; assembly: GCA_945859785.2. Taxonomy (NCBI): domain Eukaryota; kingdom Metazoa; phylum Mollusca; class Bivalvia; order Cardiida; family Cardiidae; genus Tridacna; species Tridacna gigas. The sequence goes on along the minus strand of OX244031.2, from coordinate 6,160,533 downwards.
TCCCACAAAGTTTTCCATCCTTGCAAATATAGAAATTATATTTTGAGCTACCTATAACTCTTTACCAAATGATAAAATTTCATACTTAGCCAAATTGAAAGCATTTGCAGATGACAACTAAATATTACTGAAATAACTGGACTTCTGTTTGAACTGTTAGAAAATATTGTGGGAAAAGGAGAAACTGCTGGTTACCAGCATTTTCTCCTTTTCCTACAGTGTTTTCAAGAGGCTTTTTCTTTGGGGTCTTTAAAACCCGAGATTGTGTGGTAAAGGGTTAATTTGTCGTTTGCAAATACTTTCAATTTGAATAAGTCTACAATTTTGTTGTGTGGTGAAGAGTTTAACCAGATTCCCTTCGGCAAGTTTTGAGGAAATCTTAACAAAGCCAGCTAACTTACATTCACATGCAAAGGCGGCTTTAAAATGGAAAGTTAGATAGAAGTACATGTAGAAAATACAAGGAATTACCCAGTTTTTGTAATATTACTGTAAAATTCCTATGCTGTGGTTAACAACACAGTCATTATTCCACAACAAGGAGATAATACATCTTTAACTCTACCATACTATCAAGAATTTTAACAACCCTTACTGAAAGGGTCTCTAAAATCATTGGGGAAAAAGGAGAAAATGCTGGTAACCAGCATTTTCTTCTTTTTCCACAATGCTTTCTACCCATTCATAAAGAAAATCTTTCACTTTTTGAGCAACATCTAATTTGTCATCTGCATGTGGCTTTCAATTTCAACTCCAGTTGAAATTTTTGCTGTGTGGTATAGAGTTAACATGAAAAATATCTGCTGGCCAGACAGCTCAGTTGGTAGGGCAACAGATTATGTTTTTGAAGGTCACGGGTTGCAGAATCTTAGTGATTAGATTAGGAAAAAAAAAATGTCCCTATGAATAAACTCTCAGTGTCCTTGTAAATTAACTCATAGAGTCCAAAATGAATGACAAAGATATTTTAAGCCGCAAATTTAAAAGCAAATTGTACATTTTCAAGACCATTCTTATTTGCAATTCTTTTAAAAATCTGTGCAATCAGGATCAGACTACATACACGTCTAATCTGATCATGATCTAAACTATCTTCAAAAAGCAATTTCAGTTGCTGTACGGGTTAAAATAAAAAAGAATGTCTGACCCCCAAAATTCAATGTAATACGCCTTTACATAATTTATGCATGAAAAAAAAAGTTTATTTGGTTTGAAAAATTGTGAAGTTACCTGCATTTCCATAATCTGGCCCAAAAGCTCAATTACATAAAATTAAAAATGTTGATAAACATAGATCAGACTGTTCCCTTGTAGAAAATTTGAAACTCATGAACTGTTAATCTCTATTTATTAACTAAATGGAAGACTTTGACAAACCTTGCATTAGTATTGATCAGCTCTGTCCTAAAATCTTCCCAAACTTTTGATGACAATCCCGTGTAATTTCAGACAGAATTCTTGACAGTGCTTATATGAATTCCTCCCTAGGCTTTAATTAATGTTTTTAAATCTTTGACTAATAAGTATGACAACATTATTATTTATACTTATTTGTAAACTGTAGTTTTGTATCTTACTGACTATGATGAAACAGAGGTCAAGGACATGAGAAAGGATTTTTTTTTTTTCACATCAAACATGATGCATTTGATATATATCTATCTTTTTCTGTCATGTGTATATACTCTTTTTTTTTTTTTTTTTGTCTGTTTAAAACTCTTCATAGAATTAGCTCTACAAAATTTCAATGGCCAGTCAGACCTGAAAATAAGTCATATCTGAAAAGAAATTAGTAACATTACCTAAAAATAAATTATCAAACATTCATGTCAGTGACTGGACTCTTGCCTGTGTCCTACTTCATTTAATTGTTTAAACTTGTTCATCTTTTAATGTTTTTTAAATGCGTATTTTTATTTGGTTCTACGGGTTTGTTCTCACTGATGTCATAGAGGAATATTTGGGGTAGAAGGCTAGGATCAATTGCAAAGTGATGTCAGAATTTAGATATAAGACAAGAAATTCAGGATCAAAAAATCATATTTGACTAGTTTTAAGTCGACTGTTCAAGACTTCTGGGATGTCCTCTCGAAAACACAATACGTTTAGAAACAAATACAAAGACATATGTACAATTTCAAATTATAGGGCTGATAATTTCAAGTAAATATTGTGCAAGTGGTTCGATTTGCACAAAATGACATTGAAACACCAACGAATCCGGGAAAAACAGACTAGAAGTTGCTTTTTCAAGATGGCTACGATGCTGCGTTTCTTGGTATTCCAGAAATTCTGGCAGAATCATATAGAAAAGCTCAAAAACTATCTTTAGCTGGCAAATTCATTCTTTGAAGAGAGTGAAATTTCGCTGAAAAAAAAAATCTAAAATTTCCGTGTGCTTTTATTTTTGTGATTACCCATAGGCAATTGATGAAAGTCAACAAAATCTAGTCACTTCTAGGGTCAACTTAAAATAGACCCATGCAACCGGAACCGGTATTGGGTGCTTTTTTCCACCGGCTTAGCATGAATATATCCTTTCTCCATATTTCAGTAATAAAGCAACGCTTAAAACTTATCAACTGCGGGAACTGAGGGTGAACGGGAAACAATGTTCAAATATTCAAAACAGGAGAGCCAGAAAAAAATCTTTAGCAAAAGAAGATGAGTTTTCTTCAACGCGTCAAAGTAAATTTGTGTAATGACTTATCTATGAATTTGATATAACTTGAATTAGATCCTAAGTATATCTGTTTCTAACATCTAAATGGGTTTACTTTGTTTTTCATGAAAATTCATTTCTAAAAGTCAGGGTGTGGTGGGGGTGGGTGGGATGATGCGTATCACTAACGATATATGTTGTTCTAACGTTGATTTTTTTAGACCTAGTTTAGAGTCCGGAACACTGGCAGCACTTCGGACACTTGACAAGAGAAGAAGAGGGTGAAGTTTGTAGAAATATCTCTGGTTTTAGTTATGTAAAAAAAAGAAAAGAAAAAGAAATTAATAAATATCACAAATACTTCCACTAGAAGGACGAAACTAAATAAAAAAAAAAAAAAAAAAATAAATAAATAAAATGGGGAGGGGCGGCGCGAAAGAGGTTCAAACCCAGCGTAGATCTACACGTATCGGAGGATACAGGCCTATCAATCTCCCCCTCCACTCCTTTTAAACCAGTTTTTTTTTTCCAAATAAAATACTGACCAATACCGATTTGACTCGTTATTAGGGGATACACGGTGCCATAATGTAGACAAAATATAAACTAACCACTTAGCGGGAATAACAAAGTAAGTTCTCATTTTGTTATTCACGCTAATATTGTGTAGAACTTTAGATCTAATTTTGTGTACATTATCTGCTAAATGAAAGCATAAATTTATTATTATACATTTACACTGCATCAAAATGAAATGTGCATCCGGTACGACCGCTAGTATGGATAGTTGCATTTGACTGTACTGTATATATTATGTCATGATTTTTCATGGTTTGTGACTTCGTGTGGTCCCAGTAGTAAGTAAAAAATGGATCTTTACTTGTAGGGTTCAACTTGCCAAAAGTTTTTCTAAGTATACTTACTTGCGATGAAGTATTGCTGTGCTTCCGAAATATGTGGCACTTTGCTAGATTTTTGACAAGAGAACTAACATATTGTATGTCTGAACTTGAGCTAAAAATTCCCTAATTTTCGTACGAAATCATGGCCACAATTTGCCATAGCTAGACCCCGTCTTGATGAGCTTTCGATTGAGACAGAGTTTCTAGCCTGTTAAAAAAAGGCCAGTCGGTTAGTTTCTTGCTCGTAATTTTTTATTAAAACTCAGTTCGGCAGTCATATGACAGTAGATACGTTCTCAAATAGAAAGATTTGCAGACGAATGAAAATTAAAGAATGTTCGATAACCTGACATGCACGTTAAGTTAAATGAGGCTTGACCGCCTTCTCTCTCCGTTTCTCTGTCTGTCTGTCTGTCTATCTGTGTCAGTCTGTCTGTCTGTCTCACGGTGACCCTTTCTCGGTGCCAAAAATCTACGAGGTTCAATCGGTAGCGTAGTGCTTTACAAATTCGATTACCTCTTCCTGCTTTCGTGAATATTATATCCACAAAATTATTTCCTTTCAGATTATTTCTCGCAGATTTAATACGTGTAATGGCTATTTAGAGCGAGCTGACGTCAGCATTGCCGATAAGAAATGAACACAAAGTTATTTACTTTCTTATTTCTCACAAACTTAATATGCGGAATAATTTTTAGAAAAGGCTGACGAGAGCATTGCTGATAAAGAAAAAAGAACAATGCATGGCTAAATTCAACAGCTGCAGTGACAAAATTTAATTTAAAAGTCTGCAGATCTAAAAAGTAATTCCCCAAGGAAAAAAAAAAAAAAAAAAAGACTTAATCGAGAGGACAGAGGGTGTCAAAACACCTCCCCTGAGTGTAATCGTAATAAAAACAAGACATATCTTTTGAAAAATATAGATGGCGTAAGAGCTACTGGAATATAAATATTTACACTCTATTGTGGTTCAATATGAAGAGATGAAATGGAAAGTAACCAAGCCGGCAACTACTTGAAAAAATAGACCTGAAGGGGCCGCAGAATAAACATGTCCACATTTTTAACCAACCGCACATTAGTATTTATTCATTCTGATATAACAATATGAAGAAGTAGGTCAAGGCCAGCACATCCAGCTACGCCGAAAAAAGTAATGCAAACTGGATAAGATTCGGTTAAAGACATCTACACCAGCAGATTTCTGCAGACCGATATTATTAATTAACCCTTAGCACGGGTGGTAAACCCGGCAAATAGCTCCAAAAGGAGTCAATAGTATTTTGTTGCCTCGTAACATACGGGTATTTGCGTGCTAGTTGCATAGATAGAATCAAAGCGTTGAAAACGCTGGTGTGGCATTTGTCAAGGGAGCCATTGTGTGGAATTAATAATTTGAAAAATAAAAAACAGAAACAGTTTCAAAATATTCGCTTGAAAGTCAATCTACTATATAGTCAGGCAAAATCATGCAAGTCAGGGCGAACAATCCTGGGACGAATAAGCCCAGGAACAAACTGGTTTTGGGACGAACAAGCACGGTATGTGTGTGTCATTACGCCACTATAGAAGGCCATAGCGGATCAAGCTATTTTCGATTAAAAGGAAGTATTTCCACGATCGTCGGCCTAATACAATTTACTATAATACGCCATTTTCAGTTTCATATCTGAGTGCAATCGAAATACTTATTTTTCTGAGAAAATTGATTCTAATTGGGTTTACTTCCTTCGGTTTTGCACAAAATACGATACGTGATTTTCGAAATGCCGTATTGAACTCATAGTGGCATTGTCTTCGACAAATGCCACAAAAATTGTCAACAAAAGTAGGTGTCGATTTCTTTAAACCTTGTTCATTTCCTTACCGGAGACCTTTTGAAAAATCCGACAATGCTATGCGATATAAAAATGACTAAACTTTATTCACCGCTAGCATATGGCATATAAGTATGCAGCGCTTGGATAAAATCTTGGCAAAACTTTCGAACACAGTACTGCAAACCCGCCACTTTATGTAACACGGAGATTTGGAAGCACGGATTTTCTAGATATTCGACCAACATATGGCCATTACACTACCTGATGCACGTTTTCTGGTATTTTCAAGCCCATAAAAGACTAAAAAACCCAAAAATTGGAAATTAAAGAATTTGTATGTGGAGAATACTGGCAATATTTTTGTGCGCGCCAGTTGCCTAGCACAAGGGGTAGTTGGATAGACAAGGAGGTAGTTGCCTCCTAATTTATGTACTTCAAATGATACACATGAGTCAGCTTTTATCTCAGATTGAGCTTAGTAATATTTATCGTCTGCCAGTGCTTATATTTTCGACCCTGTCTAAATTTGTCATTCGGTCATCGGATGACTAAGTAATACTTTATATAATATTTTCAAGTGGGCTTGTCCGAGACACAGACACTCGGTTTCCCGATGTTTGAACAACTCACAAATACTGAGATCAATAAAATACACAAGGTTCCGCAGCTGCCATTTTTTTTCTAGCAACGGAATTTATACTGACTCCACGTTGGGGGCTGCGTTCATTTCTATAAAGGTTTCCGACATCCTTGGTACCCTTATTAGAAATTGGCACAGCTCAAACATGACGACAGTGTAAACTGAGAAAAAAGCAGCTGCAAAAACGTGTGTAGGCTACTTTATATACAGTCCTAAGAATTAGCAACTTGTTAAAAGATCGGAAAACCGAGTGCCTGTTGTTCTAATGAAAAACTGCAAGGGATGGGTGGTATCCTTATCATGCATGTAACTGATGCACCCCATTAAAGTACTTTAATTTGTTAAATTTGAAAGATATGCTGGTTTTGTGTTGCTTTACTTGAGCGATGGCGTTTATGTTTTCTGCTTGACAAGAATGCCTCCGTCGCAGTTTTTCCTTTGAATACACCCATCTGAAAAATATATTTGAATGGGGTTTTACGCCGTTTCGAACAATCTTTCAGTTATATCACGGCGAAGTTCACTAACTCATGTGCTTTCTGGGTATCAACAGTACTATGCTGGGACTCTGAATGCGTTGTCCAAGGACATACCCACGTGACCAGCGGCCCGGCCGGGACTCGAACCCGCGACCCTCGACACCTTTCAGGTCACGAGTCCGCCGCTATTCCTATTTCAAGTATAGCATAGTCATCCAATTACAAATGCCAAATTTTAGAAAGTGTCAAAAGCACTTGCATATTACAAATTTTACTAAGCTCAAAATTCTGAAATGAAAAGAATATATAACTCGTGTGTTCCAAAATATGTTCAGAATCCTAGCTAAGTAAAATTACTTGTTAAATTACCCTGTACGGTGCTGATTTGGGGCAAATAGGTTAACTGAATTTTAATTACTAGGCCACTACCTCCTTGTCTATTCAACTACCCCTCGGGCTAGGCAACTAGCCCGCACACAAATTCAGCTATTATTCTACATACACGACTTCTAAAATTTTCAATTTTTGTAATTTCGTAATTCCCTGGGCTTGAAATTAATAGGGAAGGTGCATCAGGCTATATATTGGACGTTCAATGAGGAAATCCGTAGTTTCAAATCTCCGATTTACAGTTTTACCGCTCGATGTTCGAAGGTCTGTCCAAGATTTTATCTAAGCGCTGCATACTTATATGCCATATGCTAGCGGTGAATAAAGTTTAGTCATTTTTATATCGCATAGCATTGCCGGATTTTTCAAAAGGTCTCCGCTATGGAAATAAACAAAGATTAAAGTAATCGACACCTACCTTTATTGACATTTTTTCTATCTATGCAACTAGCACGCAAATACCCGTATGTTACGAGGCAACAAAATACTATTGACTCCTTTTGGAGCTAGTTGCCCCGTTTACCACCCGTGCTTAGGTTGCTAAACGGGACTCGAGGACCTTTTGCGGACAATGTAGATCAAGATCAGACTGCAGAGAACGTTCAGTTTGATCTTGATCTTCACTGTTCGATTAGGAGATATTTTTCCCCAGTTGCGACAATATATCATTCTTAGCACCACTAAACACTGTCCCCCCCACACCCCCCCCCCCCCGGTCTCTCTGTCTCACACACCCCGAGTCGATCCCGAACTTGAAATTTTCAAATTCACGATGAATTTGGCTAGCTTTGGAATATTCGTAGTGCTTCGTGAATCAAATCGGCGTCAATTCGGACTCACAAACACGTCGGGAAAAAAATTTCAACATGCGCATTTTTCCCGAATTCAAAGGTCGAGCCGAATTGATAAGAAATCGGCGTGTTTCGGTGTACCTCATAGTACTTCGTTCTACGCCGTAGTGTTTCGATGTACTTTGTAGTGGGGATTTTTCACCTAACCTGATATAGAATCTCTTCTCTATGCCGGTTAAAAGATGAGACTGGATAAGAACAAGTCTACCTATGATGACTATTAATTTGTGATAAAAAAAACTTGACTCACGAAACCAAACTTTATTTTCGCTTGTAGTGAAATATTATAAAACCGTCTTGAGATGACCTCTTAATTTTGATTAATTTTAACCGGGATAGAGAACAGATTCTATATCGGATTAGGTGAAAAATCCCCAGTAGTCAGTTCGGCGTTGTTCAGGTTATGTTTGAAAGCAGCCAGTGCTTTTGAAAGAGTGTCACAGTGTGCTAAGAAGTATTGCAAGGAACTCCAGGAACCCGTCGATAGGTGCACTGGCAGTTCAGTTCGGTATGTGTATAGGCGTCTATCTAGACGCTAGAAAACACTTTCAATTGCTTACAGATTGACTTAGAGTAGACTAGACCTAATGTGTCGACATGTAGGGAGGACCGCCACTTCCGCAGAGTTTGTGCAAAAGCAAATAAGATGAGACTGGATAAGAACAAGTCTACCTAATGTATTTGACACAACAGTATAAACGGTCATGTCGCAAAACAGCCTTGTTGTAGGAAAGAAATCAACATCATTACGTCACCTTCTTCTCGATGTTCCAGTCACGCACATGTATGTGCGTGTGCGTCAGCAAAACGTTTGCCACGTTATCTTTACGTATAGCCATGCTGAGGTAAAAGTTAGACTGGATCTATACTGACATCATTTGCGCGTTCACGTATGATTTACAACAGAAGTTGATAAAAAGCTGACAAGTGTGCATGTTCATCGTCTTTCTTTAATTTATTGCGCTCAATAAATAGTACTCTTCGTCATTTCCGCAATGGCCAATCAAGAACGTAATTCGTATTCAGCCCGATGAAACTTTCCATCCCTCGGTTGCAAGAGAGAAAAATTGTCCGTCTCAAAAGTCCAGATCTTTGTAAGTCTCCTTTTACTTACCTATTTCCATCGTCCTACCTACCATTCAATAGAAAAATCATCGCAGAACACGGTTAAAGCATCGACATTTTCATTCCGGTGCCAGAAAATGTAAAATAATACCGATAATTTCGACTAGTGATGTTCAGTAAGGAATACAGTTGGACACATTGTCTTATAATTACATTGTACGGATGGCGAAGTTCGTCACAAAACGAATGTCTATGCTCTGAGGCCCATTTTTGCATTTGACTGATTGCGACAATTTTTGTACGATCGAACAAAAAAGGACATATTTTGCAAAAAGCTTTCGTGAATGCAAACTTCATTCTGTCTTCACATGTAATTTGTTGGGATTTCTTTAATGCTACTAAATGGTATAATCATAAAAGGCTATACATTTGCTAAAAAGATTCTTCAGTAACAATCAGTTGACTGTTGGTGACATGTAAGTCACTAACAGAATATCTGAATTCAAGTTTATAAGTTTTTGTCTTCCAATGTAAAATTGTCACAAATAATTCTTAACACTATTTAATGGAATCCTTACCTCTATTTAATGGCATTAGTAGTATTGAGCGCACTTTGACATCATTATGCAACAAAATCCTTCAAGTATGTTTGCAAACATTTGAAGTCTGATACAAGAGTGGTTCATGTGTGTCAAATACTTCAGATGGCAGACAATGTTTACATACTTTAATAACTCAAGTGCTACGAGATTATAATCTCTGATATATGGTAAAAAACATTGAGGGAAAAAGAGAGCTGAGCCATGAAACCTTACGACCCTCCATCTGCCAGACTACATTTGTCAATGTTACCATGGACTTCTTCTTTTCAAGAAATGTTACTATCAGAAGGATTCAACATTTATAAAGTTTGTCATTAAGTCCCTTTTTTCTATAACACAGCCTAGTATAATAGGAAAGAATGAAATGATGGTCTGGGGGCTTTTGATCAGCAATTCATGGACTTCTTTTCAAGAAATGTTACTATCAGAAGGATTCAACATTTATAAAGTTTGTCATTAAGTCCCTTTTTTCTATAACACAGCCTAGTATAATAGGAAAGAATGAAATGGTGGTCTGGGGGCTTTTGATCAGCAATTCATGGACTTCTTTTCAAGAAATGTTACTATCAGAAGGATTCAACATTTATAAAATTTGTCATTAAGTCCCTTTTTTTTATAACACAACCTAGTATAATAGGAAAGAATGAAATGATGGTCTGGGGGGCTTTTGATCAGCAACATATATCTTGAATAGTCTTATAGAAACTGGAAAATGTTTAATTTTAGAGTCCAGAAAAACGTAAAGTTCTAAGACATTAAGCACCTTTTTTCCGTAACATAGTTTTGCATGGATAAAAAACAAGTGCGTACGGTGAAACTTTTAATAAACAAAATAACTACGAAGTTTCAAGACAGGCAGACGGACGGACAGACGAAGCAGCGACTGTATGCTCGCCCTTCGACCATGGGGTTACGGAGAAATGGCTTTGGACGGACAGACGGACGGACGAAAGAATGGACAGACAGACGGACGGACAGACGGACGGGCAGACGGACGGACAGACGAAGCAGCGACTGTATGCTCGCCCTTCGGCCAGGGGTTACGGAGAAATGGCTTCGGACGGACAGACGGACGGACGGACGGACAGACAGACGGGCGGACAGACGGGCGGACAGACGAAGCGGCGACTATTCGCTCGTCTTTAGAGAAACATAAAAATGAACTCTGCAACATTTTGGACAATATTGCGACATCGTTTTAATACAATTAGAAACATTGTAGGAGGAAGAGAAATGCAACGAGTCATGACGTGATAGAGTAAAAGGGGAAAACCGTTTTACGCGGTAGAGCAATATGTTCAAACTCGTTCAAACGTGTCCGGACGAGTCTCTTGGTCATTGCACTGTATAAATTTTACCGCGATGTCTTTAAACAATTACAGTATAACTTTCCGTCATGAAAATTAACTTTAAACTGTCTACCCACGTGGTTGACAAACATTTAAATGCAAGTAATTCGCAGAAACATTGTGAGAAAAAGAGACCTTCTTTGGAAAACATTGTGGGAGGGAAATAAAACCCTTCTTTTCCATATAGTTAAAGCGTGAATCAAGTACGCTATGAAACTGGTACAAATCTCTTCTATCAGTCAAAACTAATAAAGACTGTAATAAGTGTATTGTTAGTAAACAAATTTAAAATCTTGAATAAAATGGCACCGGAAAGTCATAGTTGGTGTAAGTACCACTTAGAGATATTTGCAAACCCTTGAACGCTGTTACAATAGTGTTGGAGAGTGTCAAATACTTCGGAACGCAGTCAATGTTTACTCCATGTTTACATACTTTAATAACTCAAGTGCTACGAAATTAATCTGTGATATATGGTAAAAACATTGAAGGAAAAAGAGAGTTGAGACATAAAGCCCTATGACTCTCCGAGTATTATTAATCACTGAGACTCCACAAGACGTTGCCAGAGCTAACTGTTAAAAAAAGAACTCAGTCAACGTTTTGGGTAATATTGCGACACCGTTTTAATACAGTAAGAAACACTGTAGGAAAAAGAGAAATGCGACTAAACATAGCGTAATAGAGTAAAGAAAAGATGTATATGTTGAATTGTTGAATGGTGTTTTACGCCGCTTTCAACAGTATTCCAGTCATATCACGACGACAGCTTACATTATTCATGTCATTCCTGGGTTTCACCAGTACTAGACTGGGGGGGGCTCTGAAGAGTCTTGCCCAAGGACACTCCCACGAAACAACCAAGAGAATCCAGTGCGGCTCGAACCCACAACCACATGGATTACGAGTCAAACAATTTACCACTGAGTATTGCGAGACCCCTACAGTACTGAAACAACTTTCTCACGTGTACCAGAGGTGAGAGACGAAAACACGGCGGAAACAAGGAAAAGATTGACTGAACTCGGGGGGGGGGGGTGGGATTAAACCCGTAACCTTCGTATCATGAGACGAATACACTATAAACTATGCTATCCGACCGGGTCTGTAGAAGTGTTTCTGCACGTATATCTTCAAACTTGTGAAGAACGTGCACGCGTGCGTACGGGTGTGGGTGTGTATGTGGTGGGGGTGTGTCTGTGATTTATATATATATATATATTTTTTTGGTTGGCTTCCCCCGTAAGGGAAACCTGTTTTATCAGTGTGAGGAGGATGGGTGGAAAACCGAGTTAATTCGATAGATTTTCCACAGGATAAGCAGTTGTAACAGGAAAAAAGTCTTGGTGTTTTATTTGTTCTGGTAACTCAAACCCGCTAAAAAAGCACACAACTTTGCAGCAATGAACTGGTTTTTTATCCATGTCTGTACCAATGACATAAGGAAATTTTTTTTTCAAAAATTACCTTATTTCCTGATTGTTTTATGATATCATGATGTTCAATCATGATATACTTCTGAAGCAGTATAGTCTTGCGAAAAAAGACTGCAGGGAGATTTACATAAAAATTGTTCTGCATTGAACAAAAGCTTGCGCAAAAAGTGCTCGTAATTGAAATACTTTTTATAGCGTAAATAATCTTCACTCAGATCCTCATCACGAGGTCTACCAAAACCACCACGATTTTTCCTACAAAGCATTCTGAACGAGAATAAAGTTCAGTTTTCATTTTTAGTCACGTTATATACCTGTTGCAGCCAACGTTGCAGAGTAATAAAGTCCGATTACGTTAAGCAAATATTAATAAGTACTTTTACAATGACTGACACCGTGTTTACATTTTACAACGACGCGTAAATTTCGCGCTCTTTCATTCGTACATTAATGTAAATTTCGCGCTCTTTCATTCATACATGAATTGTTAAGGAAGAAGATACGCTTTAAATTTACTGTTCATTAATTATATAAAGTTATGTGAAAATTGGTTGATAAGGATCTTTTACGGGTAAGTTTTATTTTTATAGTAATTCTTTTTTTCTACTTTGGAAAAGATAAGCAAATGAAGGGAGATAACCTATCAAATCAAATGATAAAGTTTACAATGGTGATTCCTCTTTAAAAAGACAAAAGATCAACGTGGTTATATACTAAATAACGATGATACAAACAATTAAAATATCCGATAGAAGTCTTTAAAAAACATGACTGACTGATTGATTTAATGGTGTTTTACGCTACTTTCAACAGTATTTCAGTTATATCACCTTGACAGTACACATTATACACGTCTTTCCTGGGTTTCAGCAGTACTAGGTTGGGGCTCTGAATTGTCTTACCCAAGGACACTCTCACCAAAAAACCCAGAGGATCCAGTGCGGCTCGAACCCAGGACCCTCTAGATTACGAGTCAAACACTTTACCATTGAACCACTCTGGACCCCTTTTTGATAGAATCTGATTTATACAGAGTGTATCTCATAGATGAAAACATTGTGGAAAAATCAATTTGTTCTTCTTATCACGGTATCATGTAGAATTATTATTTTCATGTCTAATTTATTAAGGGTGTATTTTTTTTTTTTTTTTTTTTCAGGTAGCTGACACATGTGCTATTTATTCCTCACGGAAATAGACAACAATGTCACAAACTATTTATAGTCATTACAAATAGTGTACAGGTTTTATCCTGTTTATTAACATTGTATCGGTGAATCTATCTCTTACTGTGAACATGGATACCTTTGAGATTGCTTTAGAGACAATGGCCAAATCCTATACTGATGCTGAAGAATTAATGAATTTTTCCGCGACCATGGGTATACAGGATTCCCCTATTGTAAGGTTCCGTTTATTTCAACTACGAAATCCGGAGTACAGTGATCACTATATAAATGAACAAATTGACTCCATACTTCATAATTTAGGGGATCAAGTGGATATAATGAATGACAGCAGTGACTTAGAATTAGTTCTCGAGTCAGTAAGAATAGAAGAAGATATACAGGAGGCAATAAAAACACTTCTGTTTGATGACGAAATGGAGGAAACTGCTAGAGCTTGTATCGACGATGGGGAGTGGAATCCTATACTCCCTCCAAATCAGCCTCGTCCAGGACCTTCAAATGATATGCGGTATACTATTCGAAAGAAGTCTGAAAGAACGTACGCCAAAAACATGACCGTGGACAGGACCCATGAGATAAAGATCGACGAAAGATATTATGGTCAAAGTATAAGTGATATTGAAAGAGGACTTGAGCAATTGTTCGAAAATGTCTTAAATGAGGCAAGGGATAATTTAGCTGGTAATGACTTGGGGCGGGTAATTATTCATCAACAAGGACTTGACAATCCTATTGTAGTTCCACTACAGACATGGGACCAACTTAATGCGGCCAAGGTTATGGACATAATTAAGAAAGTTTTGAATAGCCATCAAGAACTGTCAATTGATCAGAGTTTTATTATTGTTATAGGCACAATAGACTTACCAAAAGGTAGCTCCAGACGAAAAATAACAAAAGTAAAAGGTAAGAAGAATTCGTTACATATAAAAAAGTTTCTCATGACTATTGAAAATACAGACAATTTGTGTATGGCTAGGGCTATAGGGGTCAGTTTGGCAAAATTAAACAAATGTAACGCAGATGAATGGAAAGAAATAACGAAAAACAGACGGGGAAAAAGTAATACAGACTTGATTTTGGAACACAAAAAAGTACCCGAAAGTTATTTCAAAAATTTGCTCAATAAGAGTAGAAGCGAGCAAAAACAATTTGCCCAAGCATTATGTCATGTAGTAGGGGGTGAACACTGATCAACCGCTCAGTTTAAATGATGTTAGGGTGTTTGAAGAATTCCTTGGTGTTCGTGTAATGGTGGTGAGTGCTCGCTTAGGCAACAAGTTTATAACTGCACCTAGCAATGACAACTATCCATGCATTTATATTTATTTGGTTGATGACGATCACTTTCACGCCATTACCAGTATTACGGGATTTTTCAGTTGCAATTATTTTTGTACTAAATGTCTGGCACATTATAATGTCAAACAAAGACATCAATGTGAAATAAAATGTATTGTCTGCAAAAGTGACATGTGTCTTAACGTAGAACCTGTGAAATGTAGCGACTGTAATATGTCCTGCAGATCAGCAGTTTGTTACGCTGAGCACAAGAAAGTTTCAACATATAAAACTGGGAAAAGAAAGGGACAAAGAAAACCTTCAGAATGTCAAAAATGGTGGAAATGCCCCGTTTGTTTTAAAGTATTAAGGTTAGACAAACGTAAAAAGGAAGAACATATCTGTGGTGAATATCAGTGTTCCTCCTGCCACAAGTATGTCATGGATGATCATAAATGCTATTTAAGAGCCACACCGGCCAAAGAACATTATATACCTAAATTCATTTTCTTTGATTTTGAATGTAGTCAGGATGAATTTTCTTCTTGTGATGAAGGATATATACCTAATTCTAGATTAAATTGCGAGGACTGTCAATTGTCAGAGATGTGTAAATCTTGCTCCAGATGTCGGAATTGTAAAACGTCGTGGTGCGGTAAAGCGACCCACCGTCCAAACTTTGTCGTAGCGCATTCCGTATGCCCTAAATGCATTGACAAAGAATTGAAACCGGATTCCGTATGTAAAGGTTGCGGTACCCGTTGCGACGAATGTGACAACACTGATCTGCACGAGAATGAGGACAAAGGTCCTTGTCCCGGTAAATGCGGATTCAGAGAAGTCACATTCGAGGGCGCGGATACCAGCGAAAAGTTTGGACAGTGGCTCTTTACGGACCAACACGAATATTTCACGGTCGTTGCCCATAACATGAAAGGGTATGACGGTTATTTTCTTTTGGAATATTTGATCTATCAATCTATAAAACCGGACAAAATCATTTACAACGGTTCAAAAATTATGTATATGACAGTAGAGAAAGATTTACATATGAAGGTGATTGACAGTCTCAACTTTTTACCCATGAAATTATCCGCACTCCCGAAAGCATTTGGATTACAAGAATTGAAAAAAGGGTGGTTCCCTCATTATTTTAATACTAGAGAGAATCAAAATTATGTTGGACCCTACCCTGATGCTAAAGATTATGGTTACGATTTTATGAGTGAGAAAGAAAGAAGCGAGTTAGTAGCGTGGTTGAGTGAGAGACAGAATGAAATGTTTGATTTTATAAAAGAAATGTTACAGTATTGTAGAAGTGATGTAGATATTCTAAGACAAGCTTGTATGAAATTTAGACATTTGTTAATGAGTGCGACAGGTGAAGAGAGAGAGGTTGTCAATAAGAAAGGAAAAATAGAGAAAAAATGGATTGGGGCCGTAGATCCGTTCGATTCTGTCACGATAGCTTCCGTTTGTATGAATGTCTTTAGAACTAAATTTTTGGAAGAAACATGGCGCGTAAAACTGCAAGGCAATGATGAATGGGTACCCGCAAAAGTCATCGACGAAAAATTGTACATACAAAACGGAAACGAATGGGTCCACGAATCCAAACTAAAAGGAGAGAAAGTGCGCGAGAGAGAATTTGTTAGTACCCCCATAGCAAAGATTCCTCCCAGTGGTTACAATGATCAGTACAGTAAAGCGTCAATTCAATGGTTAGAGTGGAGGGCGCAAATCGATAAGGTCCATATTCAACATGCATTAAACGAAGGTGAAAAAACGATCCCCGGCACTCGCTACAAATTAGACGGATATTGTCAAGAAACAAACACGGCTTATGAATATTACGGATGTATATTTCATGGTTGTCCCGTGTGTTTCTCAGACAATCGCGAAGAAACGTACCATCCACTTACGCACCAGTCTTTGGATGAATTATACGCTCTCACAATGAAAAAGAAAGCTCATTTAAAAACGTTAGGTATGAACTATGTTTGCATTTGGGATCATGATTTCAAAAAGGAACGGAATGAAAGTATAGAACTGAAACGATTCATTTCGCAATTAGATTTATGCGATAGATTAGACCCACGAGAGAGTTTCTTTGGGGGCCGTACCAATGCTAGTCAACTCTACTATAAAGTAAAGGGAAATGAGCAAATCAAATATGTTGATTTTACCAGCCTTTATCCGTGGGTAAACAAGTATTGTCGGTATCCCGTAGGTCACCCGACAATCATCACAAAGGATTTTGGGGACATAAAGAATTATTTTGGTATTGCTAAGGTGAAGATTCTCCCACCCAGGGGTCTTTATCACCCGGTCCTACCTTATAGGTCCAATGACAAATTAAAATTTTCTTTATGTCGGACCTGCGCGGATACTGAAAGTCAAATGCCATGTAGGTGTACGGACGAACAAAGAGAGTTAACTGGTACGTGGTGCACCCCCGAGATAGAAACTGCAGTGAGATTAGGTTACAAAATTACGAAAATATATGAAGTATATCACTGGGAGGAAACTACTCAATATGACGCAAATACCCACGAAGGAGGATTGTTTGCCAAATACATTGATACTTTTTTGAAATTTAAACAAGAAGCGAGTGGTCCTCCCGACTGGGTCAAATGTAAAGTTGATATGATGACGTACATTGGACAGTATATGGAAAAAGAAGGGGTTTCTTTGGATCGTGAATTTATTAAAAAGAACCCAGGACTAAGAGCTTTGGCAAAATTATGTCTCAATAGTTTTTGGGGTAAATTTGGTCAGAGACTCAATATGCGACAAACGGATTTCTTCAACGAAAGCCAGGCCAACATGTTTTTTCAATTATTTTCTGATCCATTGAAAAAACCCGTCAATTTCCATATATTGTCTAATGATACGATACAGATTGAATGGCAGTATAAAGATGATTGTCAAACTGAAGATAACAAAACTAACATATATTTGGCAACATTCACCACGTGCTGGGCCAGACTTAAACTTTACAGTGTACTCGAGACATTAAACAGAAGAGTCTTGTATTATGATACGGACAGTGTGATATATGTCAGTCGCCCCGGTGAATATGATCCTCCTCTGGGTGATTACTTGGGTGAACTGACAGACGAACTCGAACATGGAGAGTACATTATAGAGTTTGTGTCTGGAGGACCAAAAAATTATGTTTACAAAACTAATAAAAACAAAGAAACTTGCAAAGTGAGAGGGTTTACTCTCAATTTCAAGAATAGTCAACTTATAAATTTCGATAGTGTCAAACATATTGTCACTGAAAATACTAGTTCAAATATAATTGTAACTAATCCCAGCAAAAATATGTAGAGGTAAACGGAAAAGAAGAACTTTTAATCGACAAGAGGAGAAAACGTATCAAATGGTTGATACAAAAAGACGAAAAATAGCCAATTTTGATACAGAACCATACGGGTTTTGATAATCATCTTTATACTCGATTCTTTAAAAAAAAAAAAAAAAAAAAGAAAAAAAAAAAAAAAAATATGACGCTCAAATAGGTCGAAAACACTGTGGGTTACGAGCAACTTCTCCTTTTCCCACAATGTTTTCAAAAAACTTGTACTACAGACACGTAAAACCAGGACTTGTTTGGGAAAGAGTTAAAATTGTTATACAATTAATAAAATATGTCATTCAATTTATCAAGAGTGTACACCAGTTTTCAAAAACTGTTTACTATTTATAAAAAAAATGTCATTCAGTTTATCGTAAGTGTACATCAGTTTTCAAAAAAAAATGTTTACTATTTGTAAAAAAAAAAAAAAAAAATGATATTCAATTTATCAGAAGTGTTCAATGTCTTTATTATTGCGGAATCCATTATTATTATTATTATTTTGCAATATTTGTGAATAAAAATGAAAGTAAGAAAGAGTATAATCTTTGAATTATTATTATTGACCAGCGTAAGAATATGACAGAAACTCCGGAAAAAGAAACGTTTTTACATTTCCCGAAACCCGAGGAAGAAAGTCATAGTGAAAAGTGGCATTTACTGGGTACCCGGGTCCCTCAAGCTGAAATTGTATACTTTTGTCAAATGATCATTGTTTACATTATTATTATAACGTCCATTGTTAATTTATCCTTACAAAACGGATCGATCGAACTCTGGGTATCACTCTTGAGCAGTAGCATTGGTTACGCTTGACCTAACCCTAGACTAAAAAAATAATGACATCTATTCCATTCGAACCATGTTCCAGTATATGTATTACCGGACAAACCGGTGGCGGAAAAACTCAATGGGTGTATCGCTTTTTAAAGCAAGTAAACCTGATGTATGCACGAGACCCTCCTTCACATATACTTTATTGTTAGGCATTCACCAAGACTTGTTTGATGTAATGGAGCGTTCTGTTGCAAACTTTTACAGTAAGCAAGGACTACCTACTGTAGAAGAGCTGGATAATTTTACGAAAGATAGAAAACATAAGTTGATCATTATCGATGATTTAATGCACCAAGTCATGCAGAATAAAGAAATGGAATTACTGTTTACTCAAGGATGCCATCACAGAAAAGTATCAGTGATTATGATCACGCAAAACTTGTACCCTGGAGGTAAACACGCCCGAACTATTGCGTTGAATACCTGGTACCTAGTAATTATGAAAAACATTCGCGACGTGTCTCAAGTAGGAGTGCTGGGGCGTCAGCTTTATCCCGGCAAATCCGAAGGGTTTATAAAAGCGTACGAAGATGCTCTCAGTGTGAGACACGGTTATTTCATAGTAGACATGTGCCCTATGTCTGAAAATAAGTACAGGTTGAGGACTCGCATTTTTCCCTATGAAGATCCTATCGTGTACCATTTGATGTAAGAATGGTTTGTTTGTTTGGGGTTTTACGTCGTATCAACATTTTTTCAGTTATTCAACGGTGACAGTTCACGAATTCATTTTTCCTGGACTATTTTTAACCAGTACTTAAACAGTCCATTATCCTGACACAGGTGGACCAGTCATAGTGCTATTCCCATAATCCTGAGCGACAAGGTGTAAGAAAGCCACTACTACCAGCTTTAAAGTCTTTGGTCTGTCGCGGTTGACGTAAGAATGGAAACGTTAAGTATGTAAGAAGGCAATATGGTAGAACTAATTAAACAACAGCGTCACTTCTTATATTTAGTGATCGATACTACGGCTCAGCAAAGAAAGGCGCTTTTAAAAACGATAACCAAACAACAATTAAAGGCACTGAGCCAAATCGCTTACAACGTACTTCGGTTCAAGGTTAAATTAACGCCGTCGGAAAATGCAAGTTTAAAACGTCAAAAACGATTTATTTACTTGTTGGGAGATCGGAGTGTAGGGTTTCCTCAAAAGAAGGAAGCCATTAAACTTAAACATCGTATTATATATAAATTGGTAAAAGCCGCATTTGCTCATTTACAACCGGTGTTACAGTAATGGAGAAATACATATTAGTACCTTTTGAAAAGTTTGAGCGACTGAAAAAGTTATCTGAGACACAAGATGAGCACCACAAAGAAAATACGGAAATTGTCCCAAAAAGGAAGATTAAAAAGTTAACAACCTTACCCCCGGGACTTAAAGAAAAGAAAAGAAAGA
Organism: Tridacna gigas; assembly: GCA_945859785.2. Lineage (NCBI taxonomy): Eukaryota > Metazoa > Mollusca > Bivalvia > Cardiida > Cardiidae > Tridacna > Tridacna gigas. The sequence goes on along the minus strand of OX244031.2, from coordinate 6,140,262 downwards.
AAGACATAGACTGGATTTCTTTTTAAATAATAATAAGACATTTTACTTATAATATTTTTATTTACAAATTTATGATACAGTTATTTTACAAATCTATGATACGAATAAAGCATAATAAAGTTACGAGTCTTCGTTATTTTTCATTTCACATCTATTTACTGAATATACACATTCCTCGCTTTATCGATTGTAAGTATTTCGGGAAAGGTTGCGTACAGCAGTACTGTCACACTTTCTGGTAAAGCTTTAGCAAACTTAATTTCTAAACGACAAAGCCCTCTTCGCTTTGCGTTTAACGAATAGTAGGGATCGATATCCAATACGTATAGACAGTATCCTTTTTTGTACTCATTGTACGTAATGTTGATATCATTTCTGCTGGTGGTAAGAGTCTGATAACAGTCAACGTAATGATTTCCATTAAAATTGGGTTGTAAAGGCTGTGACGGTACGGATTGTCCATCTACAAAAAAAACCCAGGTAACTGCAGTCGTAATGTTTAAAGTTGAAAGGATTTGTGCTATAGTCTCCGTTATAAGAAACGCTTGGAACCATACCTATGATGATTCTGTTTGGTACCCTACCTTGAAATATATCGTCGGCTTGAAAACTATACTGTCCTTGAGCTATTGATGTTGTTTTTATTTCTGAGCGGAAATATGGATACATAGCGGGAGTGTCCTGAATCATTTTGTCGTGAGCTAAAAGCAAATCATTTTGTAACCTCTGTATGCAGTTTAAAACGAGCGTTAACAATTTGCACTTTATAACTAGAATTTAAGGCATCCGTAATAATTCGAAAGGCATCGGATGCTTGCCAAAATTTAAGACCCATTTGCACTCCGTTTATAAGCAACTTGGGTTGTTGAAATAAATCTCCGGGAATATTACCTTCTAGATCTATAGTAAAACCACTTTTGGTCTTACCGTATCGAAAAAACAGTCCAGAATTCGATCCAGTTTTGGGATCATTATCGTCCAAATCCGTGATATCCTTGTAAAATAATTGACTGGTTAAGATACCTTCCTGCATAGATTGGTTGGTATTAAGTATGGTGTCTATGTAGGCTTTATACCCATATGTATTTCCACTATTTGGCAGTGGTTTTTGTTGTAAATGAACGTCTAACTGTCTAAACACCGTGTGTAAGGGTAAATTAATAAGTCCAAGCGTATCATTTTCTGACACGGGAGTACCGTTCTCGTTAGTAAGTCTTAATTCAAGTCTTAATTTACATCCTTTTAAGTTAATATAAGCACTGGCCTGTGGCGGTATATTAAATTCCAAGCTGGACGAAGAATCGGTTACGGGATTAATGGGTCGATATTCAATCCAATCTTTCGATAATAAAGTTGAATCTTTCGGAATCGGGGTAAATAACGATAACTCTTCATTGTGTTGCATTTTACTAGTCGCGGTTATACGTCTTTTTAAAACAACCATCCGGGATTTTTTGTACTGTAGGCTGTAAGAGTCTTCTTACGTTTAATATTCTTACGAACTTGGTGATTCCCGTTCTTGCGTTTAATTTGGGACTGCGCCCTGTTTACTGCCTCGGCTAGTGGGGTCACCATTTTAACATTTGGTGTTTGAACTTTTTTCAGTTTTTCTTCCATTTCTTGCAATACTTTATTCTTTTCTTCAAGTTTTTTCTCCAAATTTTTACTTGTTCTGGAACATGTTCTTTCGATTTAAAATAGTTAATCCAATAGTCTACATTTTCTTTGTAAGGAACCCATTTCTGTAGTTTGGAATCAAAGACGTTTATGGACCCCATGATTTCTTGAAGTGAAGGACACAATGAAAATCGTTTGAATTTAAATCAATAGTATTTAAATCTTCGCCTTTTAACGTCAGTCTGATAGAGTTAAACTTTTTAACACTCACAGGTCTATATCGCGGGTGTAAACACTCACTAACTTTTATTCTTTTGTACCGACCTTCGATTTCAATATTGGTAAGAACTGGTTGTAGCCTGTTTTTGACAAACGTTTCCTCAACAATATCACAATTCAGATTCAATCGTTTACTTCGTGGTGTAAAGTCACAAGTCAATGACGATTCTACAACACCACACAACCAATTTCCTTCTAACATAAAGTATTTAGACGATTGAAATAATAAATCATTCTTACATGTATTAATAGATTCCGCGCTGCTTAAATATAGGTAAAAATCTGTCATTCTTCTCTCGTTTTTTTATTTTTTATTTTTTATTTATTTATTTATTTATTTATTTATTTTTTTATTTTTTTTTTCTCAATTCATCCAGCATGTTATGAATGTGATACACAGTTCGTAACGAAATTGGTATACGAACGAATGAAATATTCGAAGTAAGGACTTCTTACGATTGAGGCGAAAATACGCCGAAAAGAAAGTTCGCCTCAACAGGGTATCCTACTCACAACCACCAGATCATGAGTCAGACACGCTCACCACTTAGTCACCCCGCCCGGGGCTGCATGTTGACCTACTACGGTAATGATTAGGCGTAAAAGAGTATTGATCTTCTTCGGTAACTGTGTAGGCGTATAAAATTATTGATAGTATAGTTTCCTGCGATTAGTAGAAGTGTGCAGGCGTATAAAATTATTTATGGCGTGGTTTCCTGTGAATTGTAGTCAGTCTATTTAAAGACAAATATCGACACAATGAGAATTATATTAAAATAGTATCTTATAAGTAAAAGAAAACTTGTATTATGGGTTAATATTGGAAGCATTTTAGCCAGTGTTTATAATGTAAAGTGTTTCGTGATTTAATCAATCCTTCTTAAATGTATAGAGTTCAAGTTCAATTAATGTGGGACAAACAATCTCGTCTTCTTGTTTTGAATATTTTACCCCCGTTATAACTACTTTGCCTGTATGAAAACAACAAAAGTGCACTCCGTCCAGTTTGAAGTTTAAAGAAGGAAAAATCTCTGGTTCGTAAATGACATTTCTATCCAGAGACAAACTCTTCAAATTTAAGTTTGAACTGAGTGTATGAGTCATGGACATTGTTAACAATTTTACGCTCGTTAACTTTACAGGATATCCGCATTTCTGAAGCTGTCGGGCGTATTGTCGTAATCGTCGGTGTCCCTCCTTTATGCTGGAAGCTTTCCCATTGCAGTTAATTATTCCATTGGCAAACACTAAACAGTTTCCTCCAATTTTTTTGTGTTGCCATATGAGTCCAGGAAATCGTGCCGGGTCATATCGCACATTCGTTACTTGGTAACATAATCTTTTTAAATTAATAGGGCAATTTAGTTGAGCGCTGAAGACAACATTCGTGATGACCATGATCGTTTAGTTGTCTGAACATAAGTAATGAAAATTTTATAGCTTCCCGTCATTTTAAAGTAATGTATCGATTGCTTAAGAGTATCGCGTCACATCCTTTTCCGGTATCCAGCTATCATATTTTTTCGGCCAGTGTAACCAGCGCACTAGAACTTCCCGTTTCTTATTACGTGTCCTTCTTTTTATTATTTTTTCGATATTAAATTCTGTACTGTCGTTAACGTTTACGGCTTGCAATTCTTGTTCGTAAAAGGAGCCGTCTACCTGATCCTTCTCCCAGTCTACTATCTTATAACTAGGAATTCCCTGTCTCCTGAAGCGTGATTTAATTATAAATATCTCTCCTGTCCATTTTTGCGAGTATTCCCTGTCAAATACAGACCTGACGTGAGACAATCTTACAGTCTGAAGGATTTTATACCTATATTTTTTAAGTAAAGGTTTACTTTTATTTCCTTTTTTAAGTAAAGGTTTACTTTTATTTCCTTTAGTTCTAATAAGATACTGTTGAAGACGACTTTCTCCTTCATTGTCCTCGGAAATTGCAGCTGGTTTTTCTCCAAGACTCCTATGTATTGTATGATTGTAACTGTGTGTAATATTTTGTAAAACATCGATATAGCGACGGGTTTTGTTCTTTAAAAGGTATCGAAAAATCTTTTGTTTTATTGTCTTGATCGCTCGTTCGGCGTAATTCGCTTTGGTTTCAGTGTTAAATGCATACATGTGATAAATGTTTTCACTTTGTAGATATTTGTTCAGTTCTTTACTTTTAAACTCCATCCCTCGATCGGTCCGTATAGATTTTGGTTTTCGCGTTCTTGATAGTATGCGTTTAAATGCAATAACAACATCAGTACCTCTTTTACTTTTAAGGGGTTCAGTATAAACAAAACGCGAAAATATATCTATGGCTAATAAGACGTATTTCACTCCGTCATTATGTTTTTCTATATGATCGTTGACCATTAAGTCTACATCCCATTGTTGATGAAGACCGGCAACTATCACTCTGGATCGTACGAAATGACGTCTCGCCCCCCTGGTAAGAGAATACGATTCTTGATCTTGTAACCATTTTCGTATACGGTGTCTACCAATTCTGACCTTATTTTGGGATTTGACATATTGATACAATTTTTCGGGACCACTATAACTTGCGGGATGATCTGCCTTAAAATAAATAGAAGCCAAGTATGTTTTCCAGTTTTCCATCGTTTTAATAAAGCGTATACAAATTATTGTACATTCTTACAAAATATTAAATACAACACTCATAATAACTCAGAATATAAAGGTCTATTGTAGTTCATATGATAACTATCTAAAATGAGTAAAAATCGTTCTATTTCCAACTCGATTTCAGTTTTTATACCTCTATAATATAGCCATTCGCATAATAATAACACTGATATCTGGAATATTCCAAACATGATTATCAGTTCAAAGTTGTATTTGGGTTACACTCAGTACACTCAAGGAATCCTAATTGGTTCATATGGTCACTGTGAAGGTAACAAGGTATAACACTGGCCAATTCTGGTAACGCTTTACTTATGTCACCTATAACTTCTTTTAATCGTTTATATTCTGAGGGTCTTAAACATATTCCTTTTTTTGTTGGTACCACATTTTCCTCGGGTTTCCAATATTGTCTTATGTCTACACAAACGCTGTTTTGGTTAGTACAGCAATAAACGTTACCCCCAAGATGGTATGTAAACGCTGTTTTTTCTCGAAGGGATTTGTCTGCGTACTCTAATTGATCTACAAAATTTTTCCATCGCATTAAGCTTAAACTTATGCCTTTTTTGGTTGGGTAATTATCTTTCCACTCTCTAATATCGACTCTTAGCTCATCCTTCCATAAATTCACCTGTACGTAACGATCATTTCCGAGACTAAATTTATTTTACTCTGTACATCGTGTTGGTTTGAATGCAACATCCAAAATGGCTTTAAATTCTGTCAATTTGATTATTTTAGAGTATTATTGAATTCCTGATTGGTTGTTATACTTAGAAACACAAGTCATCTGTTGTTATATTTAGAAACACACGTCATCGGTTGTTATATTTAGAAACACGTCATCATTAGCTAAAGTCTATTTTACGAATCTTTGCCAATGTTGATGGTTTGGGTCTCAACTTTTTCACTTCCTCTAGAAATTTGCAACCCCCTAAAATTTGGCTGGCTGTTACATTGTCTCGTACATCGTGAAAAGCAGAAGCTAGTAACTGTCTAGGAACTTCTTCATGACAGTCTTTCACAACACCATACCATTCCTCTAACATAACATACAACAGTGTTTCGATTTTTCTCGCATAAATGGATTTCAACATTTTGATCTGATATAACTCGTAGCCCAGATAAACCGCAAGTATTTCCCACTCTCTGCCGATCATACGTGAGTACTCAATAAGGTCGAAACTTGTCATGTTTCTATCCATTTTTTGTACATCGGATAATAATAGTAAAGCTATATACTGTTCTCATATATAGTCCTTTCAGCGTTTAGTGGTAGTTATTATTAAACATTAACGTCACCATTTCTTGTCTGGACACATCCATTATACCCCTTGTCACAGGGTAAGCTGTTACTACGAATATTCTGTATTTGGTCTTGGAATAAACTACTTTAACTGTATGACTCTGTTGTTTCGTGTACCCCAAAAAACCGATGTTGTTCATAAATGTCTTTGTAGCTTCGAAACGTTTTCCGATTTTCGTACAGACGTCGGGGTTTTCCAAACATTTTTCGATTGATTTGTACATGGTACCTTTATCAAAAAACACGGAAGCCTGCGAATTACTTGCATTTAAATGTTTGTCAACCACGTGGGTAGACAGTTTAAAGTTAATTTTCATGACGGAAAGTTATACTGTAATTGTTTAAAGACATCGCGGTAAAATTTATACAGTGCAATAACCAAGAGACTCGTCCGGACACGTTTGAACGAGTTTGAACATATTGCTCTACCGCGTAAAACGGTTTTCCCCTTTTACTCTATCACGTCATGACTCATTGCATTTCTCTTCTTCCTACAATGTTTCTAATTGTATTAAAACGATGTCGCAGTATTGTCCAAAATGTTGCAGAGTTCATTTTTATGTTTCTCTAAAGACGAGCAAATAGTCGCCGCTTCGTCTGTCCGCCCGTCTGTCCGTCCGTCCGTCCGTCTGTCCGTCCGAAGCCATTTCTCCGTAACCCCTGGCCGAAGGGCGAGCATACAGTCGCTGCTTCGTCTGTCCGTCCGTCTGCCCGTCCGTCTGTCCGTCCGTCTGTCTGTCCATTCTTTCGTCCGTCCGTCTGTCCGTCCAAAGCCATTTCTCCGTAACCCCATGGTCGAAGGGCGAGCATACAGTCGCTGCTTCGTCTGTCCGTCCGTCTGCCTGTCTTGAAACTTCGTAGTTATTTTGTTTATTAAAAGTTTCACCGTACGCACTTGTTTTTTATCCATGCAAAACTATGTTACGGAAAAAAGGTGCTTAATGTCTTAGAACTTTACGTTTTTCTGTACTCTAAAATTAAACATTTTCCAGTTTCTATAAGACTATTCAAGATATATGTTGCTGATCAAAAGCCCCCCAGACCATCATTTCATTCTTTCCTATTATACTAGGTTGTTATAGAAAAAAGGGACTTAATGACAAACTTTATAAATGTTGAATCCTTCTGATAGTAACATTTCTTGAAAAGAAGTCCATGAATTGCTGATCAAAAGCCCCCAGACCATCATTTCATTCTTTCCTATTATACTAGGTTGTGTTATAGAAAAAAGGGACTTAATGACAAACTTTATAAATGTTGAATCCTTCTGATAGTAACATTTCTTGAAAAGAAGTCCATGAATTGCTGATCAAAAGCCCCCAGACCATCATTTCATTCTTTCCTATTATACTAGGCTGTGTTATAGGAAAAAGGGACTTAATGACAAACTTTATAAATGTTGAATCCTTCTGATAGTAACATTTCTTGAAAAGAAGAAGTGCATGGTAACATTGACAAATGTAGTCTGGCAGATGGAGGGTCGTAGGGTTTCATGGCTCAGCTCTCTTTTTCCCTCAATGTTTTTTACCATATATCAGAGATTATAATCTCGTAGCACTTGAGTTATTAAAGTATGTAAACATTGTCTGCCATCTGAAGTATTTGACACACATGAACCACTCTTGTATCAGACTTCAAATGTTTGCAAACATACTTGAAGGATTTTGTTGCATAATGACGTCAAAGTGCGCACAATACTACTGGCATTATTAAGATATAATCATAATTTAATAAAAAGATGATATGGAGAAGGTCAGCCTCCCCTTCCCTCCCCAGTGAGAGAATGCTTTGCCTCTGAATAAGGTAATATTAAAGATGAAGTTGGATTTATGTTTTGTTTATTCATCAGTAAAGGAGAAAGATCATGTATTGTCAATCTCATGGAGTCATTAAATCTTATCATTTTTTACTGATGGAATTCATTCATCTGTTAGCCCTACTAGTAACAACAATTTACACTGATAAAATTTTTAAAAAATCTACATTTTTCAGAAAGTCCTCTTTTAGTGGGAGAAAAAGTACTTAATGTCATCATTATATCTTAATCAAATCGTATTTATTGGTTAAATCCCTTGCATCCTTTTACAGAAGTAAACAATCTGATGTATGCCATGCACCAATAGATCTGCTTTGTAAGTTATAGTTGAAACTAGTTTGCTGTATTTGTTTGAAGTTATATGAGTTCATTTGTTCTGTTTGTTATTATGTGCATGGTGTAAAGCATTGAGGTACTTTGCTGTTTTGTACTAGATCATTAGTATGTAACCTGTCTATAAAGGTCTAAAGAGGTACAAATGATGAATTTTGTCTTCATTTGCCTTTTCGCCCGTATTTAGGCTTTGCCTATTTTCATATTATGCTAGCTAACCACGGCTGGATGAATTGTACCAGTAATAACTGTTGTTATGAGTTAAGGTATAGGGTATGTCGGCGTGACGTCACTTCCCGTAGCAACAAGCGGACGCTATTTTCGGAGGTGAAAATGTTACATAGCAACCAGCTATTACTATAGGCTGATCGAGATTTTGATCGTTGAATAATAACTATTGTTTGCAATCACAAACTATTGCGGAGCAAGAATTTTGTTACAAATATATTTAATATTATGTATGTAGAGTTGACTTATAACGGGGTAAGGGTAAAACCACCCAGTAGGTATGAGGGACAGGGCGCGAGGTGCGAAGTGTCAGCAGAAATTGATTGTTACCTTTTCGACCATATTTTCTAGAGCTTTTTTCCTCGCTCAAAGCTGGGATTGGGTGGTAAAGGTATACTTGTTCTAACGTGCTTGATCATTAATTATTAAGAATGAATTTTCATTTCTGTCAGTGGCATTGCATTATTGATCTATCCATGGCTGTAAGTCATTTAATCCTTTTAATACATTCAATCCAGTATTTCAACCACCTCAGTGGTTGCCTTAAAAAACATTATGGAACGAAGAGAAAATGCTAACAGCGGTTCCTAGCAGCCAGCTTTGTCATCTTTTTGCGCAGTGTCGTCTACCACTTCAGAAACAAAATACATGTAAATGTCATCAGTTGATCAATATTTAGTTTACATCTGTGCAACTGCTTTTAACTGGCCAAGTGTAAAATACTGACACCAACCCACCCCCTTAAAAAAAGGAGAATATAAAACATTTTCATCGACATAGTAAAATGTTCAAGCCCAAAAAAATGAATTGTGGTAAGATAAAGTAATTTATTTTACCTGTAATGGTTTCTCACCTTGAACATCTAATTCCACAACAAGAAATGTGTAACTGATACAAAATGATATTTGTTTTGAAAAAAATATACATGTTAACAGTGTATATCCTTGACTCAATTGCTATGTCAAAGGTATTATGACTCAAAGATAACAGTCAGGGGTCCATAAAACATTGTGGTTGTAAAAAAAATAACCAGTTAATCCTTTACCATATCCAACCCAGTGTTTTGAGATCCCTTGGAAAAAACAGGCCCTTTAAAACATTGTGGGAAAAGGAAGATGCTTACTATTCTCTTCTAAACAGATCACATTAGTTGAATCATATTATATTTATTATCTGAAAATTGATTAGTGATAGAGGGTTAAGGAGCCTCTGAAAATCAAAGGATGTTTCATTATTTCACTAAATTTATCCAATAAACACCACAAGATCACCCTCCTTTGATCTTTACCAGGGAGGGATATGCTGAGAGTCATAAACTACTCCTTATCACACAAGAAACTTAGAATGGTCCAAATTCGAAGCTTATCTAGACAGCATATTAAATAGTGTTTAGAAGATGGTATTGATCTCTAGGAACAGAAAACACTGAGGGAAAGAAGAAAATGCAGATTTCTAGTAAAATCAATGTTGCATTTGATAGGGTCCTTATAAACTTAGAAACGGAACCGAAACGAAACGCAATGAAACGGAACGAAACGCAACCAAACGGAACGCAAAGCAACGAAACGAAACGGGAACGAAACGAAACGGATTGGGAACGAAACGAAATGGGAACGAAACGAAATGGTACAAAAATCGAAGAGAATTGAGACCTATTTCTTTCTTCTTCTTTTGAATTTCCTTCCTCTTGATTGCAGTAAATGAAACACAGTAAATATTAAAATTTGATGGCGCCTCAACGCACGTCGATCGTGCCATTATAGTGGATCATGGATGTTAAAATGAAGACATGTCATCTTATTGTGTTTGTATGAATTCCATTTTTCACTTTGTTGAAAAAAAGGGTGCTTTTTTGCACGACAATGATCGGATTATTATCTATATATACGACTGATTGATTAATTTGGCAACATTTTGTGTCAGATTTTTTCAATGTTTTTGCATTAAGTCTAAAAGGTCTTTATTCTGATTTGGTACATCTAAACTGATACCCACTTTCTTCATGCATCGTCTGTCTATAAATCACTTGAAGATCCTATAACACTTGCCATGATTATTTACAATACATATAAAAATCTTGGAAGCCGGGGTCACCGAAATATAAAATCAACATTAGAAATATTTTTCTGTGACCCCAAATCTAAAGGGGTCGAGGGAGGTCATTTCTAATATTGATATATCCGAGTGCTCGAGAGCAGGGCGGGTAGTGAAGTTTAAATTCCAGTGCACTGAATGCTGGATAGAAGTAATTTCTGTGCTGAAACACTTTTGTTACGTTAAAGGCCCAATATCAGCCAAAAATAAACAATGCAGGGGTTAAAATGCATTTATATTTAAATCATAGCTTTATAAAGTATGTAAAATATTGTGAAGACCACAATCTGTTATTGTGCTGCGATCCAAGCTTTATTCGTTGGCAGAAAAATGCATTTTAAAATCAGGTAAAAAGTAAAGAAGAAATTTAGATACATAGTTTTAAAATTCATTTTTCAGGCAGCAAGAACATTTGGGCCGACCGTACAATAACAAATTATCATCTTCACAATAATTTCAATACTTTTAAATAGCATAATTAAAATGCATTGATTAAACACAAGCTTTGTTTATATTTGGCTGGCATGCGTTATGGCTATAAAAATGATATTTCTCTGAACAAAAACAGTTGTTATTTCTTTATTACTTCTGCAAATGTAATATGCTTTACTCACTTGATGCCTACATACGTAACACATGCCATCTTTGACGCTCCTTAAACTGGCATATTGCAGGTGAACAGTTATGAAAATGTGCGTTTTCAGGCCCAAAACACAGGAACAAGTAAAGAGGGCTTCAGATAGAGCTGTTTTCTATAACAACACGGCTAACCCGACTCGCATCTTGTCTAAATTCTTCTTTGCAAACTGTACATGTATTAGCTTGCTTTCCAGGACTGTTGATCTTCCTGGGTCTTTCACATTTTCTTGAGGACACTAATGACCTTGACTTGGACCTTTGAGGACCAGACGGTCATCTCGTAATGGGAATCTCAATTGATTTAACCATGAAACTGCTAAAATGAATGAAGCTAAATTTTAAACTCAATAGATTAGACCTAATACTGCGATTTCAGAGTTGAGTTCGCCGGAAGGAAAATACCGTATCGGACAGTGTAGACCACAGATCAAGACACATATATTTTGTGCAGCCTGATATTTAAGTACACTGTCCGCAAAAGCGCAGCGAGTCGCGCTGAGCAGCCTAAGGGTTAATAAACTGCCCTTTCCTTTCACTTGTTCATGTAAGCAGCATATGAAATTTGGCTGAAATCAGTAAACCAGCTTCAGGGGAGAACTTCGTTAAAACATACTGACGAAGACAGACTCTGCCTTTGGCTTTAGAGCAGCAAACATCATTGTGACTCAGGATTGATTCACCTCTGAATTCTTTTACACTTTAATGTCTAAAGACTTAGAGGAACACGGAATACTGAGCAAGACGAACATTAGTAACAAACGTTTACTATTTATTTTGCAAAATATCGTACTGACAACTAAAACAAAACAACAAAAAAAGGAAAAAATGAGTTCGATACATGTAACTTGCCATGTATGGGAATAAAAATCAGAATAGAACAGATAATATAAGAGGGCCATTGGCCCTAAAGCACTAACCTGAGTAAAGCCGTCTAGGATTGATTAAGTTGAAGCCATCCTGGCTGTGATGATGTAAACACATGATTGTTAGTTAGTGACCGATTTTTTTTATCCAAAGTGACCCAGTTTTATCTTGTTCAAAATGTTATCAAGACAAACATTCTGATCAAATTTCATGAGTCGCAGACTGAAAATATGGCTTCTAGATTGCACAGAAAGTTATTCGAAGATTTTCTAACTCGACGTGACCCTATTTTGAACTTGTTCCAGACTTCATCAGTATGTCCCAGATATCATCAGGATAAAGTATCAGACCAATTTTCATGAGATATGACTAAAACTGTGGCATCTAGAGTGCATATAAGTTTTTTTTTTTTCTGAGATTTGCCACAGGAACCTACTTTTTGACCAGATGTGAATCGATTTCATAATTTTTAAAAAATATCATTAAGACAAATTACTCCAACCAAGTTTCATAAGTATCGGATTGAAAATATTTTTCTAGAGTGCACTCAGGGTTTTTCTGAGATTTGTCCTGATGACCTTACCCAACGTGACCCAATTTTGAACCAGTACAAGATATCATCAAGAAAAATTTTCTGAGTAACAGACTGAAAATCTGCTACAGTGCCCTTCATTTCGTTTCGTTTCGTTCCGTTTCGTTTCGTTCCCATTCCGTTTCGTTTCGTTGCGTTTCTGCTCTTTTCCCACAATGTTTTCCAAAGTTACCTTCCACAGTCATTGAAATATGGGATTGTTTGGTAAAAAGTTAAAAAAACATTTGATGATACAAGTAATACAGGAAACCAGCATTTTATCTCTATTTCCCACTGTGTTTTCTCACTTGTAACACATTTTGAGCCTTATTGACGTTATCTGCAAGGGCTTTCAAACTGGAGAAGTTAAAGAAACAAAGCAAATGCTGGTAATCAGTATTTTCTTCATTTCCCAAAGTCTTTCTAACCCCAAACAGTATATTTCATCACTATTTGAGCCATATCTAATTTTTCGTCAGCAAGTGCTTTTGAGTTTTGACAAGTTTGTTTTTTATTATCTTGGTCAATGTGGGTAAAAGAGAAAATGCAGATGAGCAGCATTTTCTCCTTTTCCCACAATGTTTTTTTTTTTTTTTTAACTTTTACATAACTCATACCTTGAACCAGTTTAACCCTTCACCACACACTTACGACTTTTAACGACCCTGATAGAGAAGACTTTAGAACACATTGTGGTAAAAGGAAAAAATGCTGGTAACCAGCATTTTTTCCTTTTTCCCTACAATCTTTTCTATCCTATCAAAGACAAGTTTAATCATTTGACTAATGTTTAAAGTGTTGTCTGCAAAACATTTTCAGTTTTTGACAAGTCGATATTTTTGTTGTGTGGTAACAGGGATCGTATATTACGTGTAGTATACGATCCCTGGTGGTAGAAAGTTAACCCTTTACTCTTTGCACAAATGGCAAAAATTTAGACAAATTTAAAAAGAGAAATGCTGGATAAAAGCATTTTCTATTTTTCCAAATGGCACTGCAGATTTTCGGCATATATATTGCTTTTACGACGAATTTCGGTGTTAAGATATGACTCGTTCACTATTAAACACTACTAAAGATGATGTCTATTTTCACCTCCGCGTCGGTTACTATCACGTGATCAACGAAAGTCCAGGATGTCCGTCATACCCTTTATTTTATTTTGAAATTCGATGCTTCGATAGCCATCTTGAAATGAAGTTCAGTTCTGTACCCAGAATGCCCATATCGGATATGTTTGTATTTGAAAAATGCCACCAAGCGGAAGATAATTTACGCAAATGAAGGGACGAAACCCTTCACTACACATTTTGTGAAGCCTGACCCACGGAATATGTTTATTAGCAACCGCTGTTGCCAGACGGGTATATTGGCCTATATTCTCGCATATATGCGTTGTTTGCGCATGTCATAATTTTTATGCTTCGAATATTCGAAAAAAAAAAACACCTAACGGAAGATAATGCGCATGATAAAAGATATCGATTTTGACATTCTGTCATAATTAGTAATTAGATCTAAATATCTATTTTTAGATCTACACAAGTTTTTTGAAATCCCAGAAATATCTAATAATAGATCCGAGTATATTGCTAATACCGGGAAAGCCCAAGGTACAAGTCACGAGATATCATGATAAAATCCATGAGGTAATCATTTGTTTAGGAAAAAAAAAACACAATTTAAGTAGTGTAACTTCATAAAGATGCATTTTGCGATAATGCAGCGATAAGTAAGCTTGAAAACGGTGATAAATGCATAAACGGAGAGCGTCACAATTTCAACATTCATATTATAAATGTTATCTAATGTTATCACTTCATTAGCCTATAAATATCCTGTATTATGATTGGTGAACTGTGCTTTTTTAAAATTTTATCAGTCAGCTAGATCTGTAGTTTTATGAAAAAAATAATCGCTCAGAAAATAGCCACATTTTATCGACTCTATCAAGCTATACAGTCTTTAAATGTAAAATACGTTGAACACATCGCTGGGAAGAAGCCATTTCTTTTTCGATGTGAAAGAAGGTCATTTGTAGAAGAAAATGAGGTAAAACGCCAAAAAACGCCACTTCCACCCTGTCTCTACATCTATCTTAAAATCTGACGATGCTCTATAAGCATGGGATGTTTTTGCGAAAAGCAGCCTACCCTTCTTAATCAACACTGTGGGCACTCTATGAGACTTGTCTATTTGGGCCATAACAGGCTTACTATTGTAAAACTTTCTTTGGCTCTTAGAAAATGTGCATCTAACTGACGGTTATTTTCATTCGATATCTGATATAAATCCACTCTGAAACACTTTATGTAAACAAAAATTGTTAGAGAAAGCTGATGATCGATACTTTTTCGTATCTACTTCTTCACTTACGGTTAAAAATTTGGGGCGAAAAGAGAAATTGCTCGTGACGAGCAATTTCTCTTTTTGCCCCATTTTTTTTTTTCAAGTGATTAGCAAGACTAAAGAAGTCGTCTGCATGTGACAAGATGGTCATATACTCGTACTGATGATGCCTATTGAGAAAACTTGTATGTATTAAACTGAGTTCCCATGCTGGGTCCCCTGTTGTGGACAACATCATGTTTGCCCACGGTTTATGGCTATCTAAGGCAAGTAGTATACAAGGGTGTATCAAAAATACATGGACGAACCGTTTAATCCCATTAAAAGTGACGTTTTCGTAATGGTCTACATAGATTAACCTTTACTACACACTTCCGAGTTTTAACCATCTTGAAGAAAAAAAGGCTTCCTTTTCTTTTCCCACAATGTTCCTGCCCTTCCAAAGCATTTTTTTTTTTTTTTTTCTATTTTAGCCACCTTTAATTTGTCGTCTGCAAATGCTTTCGATTTAGACAAGTCTAGAAATGTGTTGTCTGGTAGACATTTGGTAAAATCTGTAAATAGACTGAAAAGTTGGATATCGATCTGAAAGGTCCTCAGACTAATAGAATAGCAGACCTCAAGCCTCTGTTATTGTTGAAAAACCATGTTGTTGTTGTGGTGGTGTTATTGTCTTCTTCGAACGTGTGTGTGTGTGTGTGTGTGTGTAAGAAATGGTTCAATCAGATCATGGCTGCAAGTACATCGTCTTGTAATCCAGCCATATTATTTCTTTACCCTCGCCACTTAGGTCTATATCAATGTACAACGAATGACGCCCACTAGCTGTGTTCTAACACGAATAACCTATTTAACTCTTATCCTGCTAGATAAAAGGAAACTTTCAAGCCGATAGTAAAAACCAAATTTTCCCATTTCAAAGGTATTTTTGGAGGAGATATATCTCCTTATCGGACATTGTGAATCCAAGATCAGTGAGTTGCGCTTAGCAGCCTAAGGGTTAAAGCTTAGAACTATGAACAGTTCTCACTTTCAACTACAGCTATGACTTCTGTTTGGAGAATTTATTTGTGAACCAAAATCTATTAGGTCTTTGTAATTTTCACACACTTTCAAAATATTTTTCGCAATAATTTTCAAACGGAAGTTATTTCCATCTACACGGAAAAATAAATTCTGGGTAGCTTTGGTGGGTTACATATAATAATTATGCTTAAAACTAATCTGTTGATGAGTAACGAGTTTGAAGAGGACAAATTCTCTTTGTGGAATTTTCTGCTAGATCAAGTGTGAAACTCGAGATACTCTAGGCGATTGACCAGGATCTCGGTAACCTTTGACCACTAGTGCCTAGGGCTATAAATTTACTTCCTCTTTCGCTTTAAAATACTAGTGATAGCAGACATTAAAGACTTTCTGAAGTGATACTAAAATACAAAATGTGCTTACCGATTAACTCTGGTTTCCTTTTGATAAGTGGGAAACCATGCCAAATTAAGATAATCCTTTATAGGGCGATCCTGATTTGAAAAGACGTTACCATACGATTGGTTGGCAAAACATTGTACGTCATGTTCAGTTTTAAAGATTGTTAATCACTGCGCATATTTATTTCCATGCAGTTAGTCAGACTGCAAAATTTGTACCTATCCTTATTCTATTTCCCGATTCCTTTCTCTTTTCTGTTTTTCTCTCTCTTTTTTTTTGTTACGTCATTTCATTATCTATTTCAACACTTGTAGTGACCTTTAATTTGTATTATATATGAGTATGTTACGAAATGCATGTGTATGCATAAGTAATTAATAAAATCTAATCTTATTTCGAGTAAGACAGTAGTAACATACATTTGTGTGTGTGTATGTGTGTGTGTGTGTGTGTTTTTTTTTTTTTCTTAAAAAATGTTCGCACCTAGTTCATTTTGTGTATTGGCGTTTACGGTAAATAGTTGTTTTTGTGGACAGATAAGATACATGTACCTCAAGACCAGGTTGCAAATATTACCGTGCTAGCTGATCTTGGATGCGTACATTTTGTTGGATATTCTGACCAAAGGATACTATGAAATAGGAATGTCATTGCATTTTTTGCCAACTAGATCGTGGTTAGTTTAAAATATTAGAAATTGTTGACGATTTAAATGCAAATGTGAAAGGTGAGATTAATGGGGATGGTTAAGGGTAGATACGCCCTTAACCATCCCCATTAATCTCACCTTTTACATTTGCAGTTATTGACAGAGAAAAGATTAAGTTATTCTAAATCGTGACTATCGTGTATCATTTGTTTATTTAAGCAGGCGGTTCTCCATAGTTAAGGGAACATCGTATGAATCAATGAAAAACATGTTTTTCACGTAATAATTTTACGGTCGTAGGCTGCTTTTCACTCAACCGCACAATTTTTCGCAAATTATTTTGGATTGTATGTTCACACATACGACCTCTGGTTATGAGCTGGCGTAAAAGTATTGAAATATTTACCCAGATTCTGAAGTCATATAGTTGAACTTGTAAGACTTGATGCTTGCCTACCTTAACTGCGTACGTCAGTCTTATTTATTGATGGACAGCCCAGATTATTTCTAAACAAAAATAGCCTGTCTTCAAATCTCGGACATTAAAATGCGTAATTTGAGGTTATTTACCGCGTTATTGAATGTTTTGACATTTCAGTTTAACCTAACGATGGGCGTAAATTCCTAAAAGTTCTAATGACGGACGCATTTTGAACTTACCGACTTCTATACAATAACTGAATGGTAGTGGGAAAGCAGCCATTGACAAAATTTTGGTCTCATCCATATAAATAGCGTTTGAGAGAAGAAAAGTAGAATGTGGCACAAATGACAGAATCTGTATGTTGAAAAGTAGAAAAAATAGTGGGAAAAGGAAAAAATGCTGGTTACCAGCATTTACTCCATTTCCCACAATATTTTTGAAAGCGTTCTTTCTCAGTGGAATTTAAAACTCGAGATTGTTTGACAAAGGGTTAAAAAGATAAGGATTTCGTGCAATCTGATGGTTTATTACATAAAAGTGACACTCACAAGTAACCAGATCCTAGTATAGAGGTGTGCACCAAATGCATTTGAATCGTGCTCTGTGAAAAGGGAGTTTAATGCATCTGCGAAAAATACCTACCCATGTAATCCTGCACAGTCTGTGCACGCTGACATTGGCCGGACCTATTTGCTATTTTTGGATTTTCTGCATGTCAAAGGACCTTTCTACATCATGTCTCAATCGGTTGTTAGACAAATTGGGTTTTATGGATCCATAATTATGTGATGAGTTAATTCGTATAATGCATTACGAAGATGCATTAAGCTTCTTTTGCGAGAGCAAGGCCCACTTGTTTTTGAAACACCCCACCCACTATAGCCTGATCTATAAGGGGGGGGCGTGGTTGGTGGTGAATAGTACAACAAAATGGTTGAAAAATGCGTGGATTCCAGACATAATTATTCAATGACACAAAATTTTCAAAAGAATGATATATAATGTGGGATTTTAGATCAGTTTTAAGCTTTTCCAATTTTCGTTTTGACCATTCCTATCAACCAGTCACGTGCCTGAAAAAAGATCGTGTGTTCCTGGTGCAGAAATGAATTAATGACGTATGTCATACTTTTCTCTGTTCGCCGATATGCGCATACTTCCTTTTTGTAACTCTCTTATATTCCATCGGGTTACTTTGACTGTGAAATAGTGGGGATTTTTTATTTGTAATATGTATAATGCCTTTTACAAATGTGGAAATCGCAGGCGCGGAAGAGAACTGGAGGATTTAACTCTTTACCAGAGGACAAAATTTTGGACTGGACCATATTGAAAGTATTTGCAGACGACAAAACTGGTGTTTCTTAAATGGTAATTTCTGTATTTAATAGGGTAGAAAACATTGTGGAAATGCTGGTTACCAGCATTTTCTCCTTTTTCCACAATCTTTTCAAAAGCCTTCTCTTTCAGGGTCGTTAAAACTCTTGATTGTGTGGTAAAGAGTTAAAACTGATTGAGACGCCAAATCACGCCAAAATAGACGTTTATTATAAAGGGTTATAAAGGGAGATAGGCCTAATTCATTTTGTGAATAACTCTTAAAAATGCATCGTATCTCTTAAAAGTATCCCGCTCGATACATTTAATTACTTTTTTTTCAAGATATAAGAAAATACTATTTCTGTAACAAAAAAAAAAAGTCCGCTGATTGTTTTTGTTTTTTTTGCAGAAAAAAGATCAGAAAATAGGGCTTGCTTGACACGTTAGAACATTTCCAATTGCCATTGTGATCTGTCTAGTGCCTTAATTCTTTCGATTAATCCTTTTTGCTATTGGCAAACATCACGTTACTAGGAATAATCATTTATTTTAGCAGTGTTTGTTTTTGTCAAGAACCTTTCATTAGGTTTGAAATTAATATATATTTTCTGTAATTTTGACAAGATTGATCTCTTTCGAAGAACTGTGTTTTTGTATTTTGCCCTGTATCATATGACTTTCTTTTCATTTCGTTTTACTACGCATATTGTGAAACCGCTTTGACTTGTCACTACTTTGTTTCCGTGACCGTGTTCGGGTCGTAGTATCAAAAGTAGTCCGGTGTGAAATTTTGCAGTAGCACTTTTGTTGCTCTGTTTCATGGAGCTGAGAGGGCTTGGAGGTATATAATTTAGACTTGCTTCAAATTTAGGTAGTGGGGGACCATTTAGATGTGATTTTATCATATATTGATTGGACTATTTTATGTCAGTGGAGGAACAAAAAATTGGGATCATGATGGTAAAGCCAAAGTTTTGCCATTATGCTTCAAAGACGGTCAGTTTCACACTATTTTCAATGTTGCAAAAAACCAGTGGTGTGACACCTATATGAGAAGGTAGTGTAAAAACGGAAACCGGTCTGGTGTTTTTATTTTCAGGCATAACCGGCTGAAATTTGGCAGACAAGTAGCTGAGAGGCCTTGAAACAGGATTCTATCAAGAGTTGGGCTCAGGTATTTAGAATTTAAATTTAAAATTTAAATTAGCGAAATTTCAAAGTTTTCGGACCGGCATGTCGAGACTTTTTTCAAAAAATTCTTTGCACCGGTTGAAATCTATGGAAACTTCGTCTGCAAGTTTTCAGATGCCAAGCAGTTGAATACCTTTTCAGATATTTGATTTAATTGTCATTTTAAACTCTTTAATTCTAATTTAAATTCTTTTATTTTAGAATCTAGAATTGAATTATTTTTCACGAAATGGCAGGAAAAACTTGAAAATGCATCTGAATTGCATGCAAATAGAAAATGCTTGTTTTGGATTTATAGTGTAATTAAGACCGGATATGGGCAATTCAGATCCAAGGATCCAAGCGATCCTACTTGGTCTGGGTTTTGAACCGGAGCCCATATAATGGCAGTTATTGTCAATCGGAAATTTCTGAAATATCGACCAAAGTTCTATGCAAGCCACCTCTGTAATTTCAAGCTTTTTGTGAATACAGAGCATATTAACTTGAAGGAAAGTTTTCTTAATAAGGGTAGGAAATGTTATTTTGACAGGGGCATTTCCATTGGCTGTGTAAATTCATTGCGGCAAAAGGAGTCTGACCCCCTTTGGACTTAGTCGGGCTGTAAGTACCATTTAATACCTATAATCCTCTTTGCATATTTTGCCCCATTTCATTGTTTGTCCAGCTGTCTCTACTATCCCCAAACCTGTTTGTCTCTCCCCCCCTTTTATATGAAAACATTGAGGCAGAAGGAGCCAGAATTATATACAGGACCCTCCCCCGAATCGGCCACTTTCCCTCTCTTTTACTCTGTATCTTTCTCAGTCTCACTCTCTCTTTCTCTCTCTTCCTCCCCTCTCTCTCTCTCTCTGTCTCTCACCTTCCCCCCTCTCTCTCTCCTGTTTTTCTTCTACAGAAAACATTGCAGCAGCAATTCTTAATCATATATATGACTGCCCTCGCCCTCTCTCTCTCTCTCTCTCCATTGCAACAAAAGCAAAAGAAGCCAGACTGCCTTTTGGATTTTGGGGTCTGTAAGTACCATTTTAATACCTGTAAGCCTCTTTGCATATTTTTTCCTAACCCATTGTTTGTCCTGCTTCTATCCCCAACCTATGTTTGTCTGTACCCCCTTTTTTCTGAAAACTGTGTGGCAGAAGGAGCAAGTATTTTATACAAGACCCTTCCCCAAATCAATTGCTGTCT
This sequence comes from Tridacna gigas, assembly GCA_945859785.2. Classification (NCBI taxonomy): domain Eukaryota; kingdom Metazoa; phylum Mollusca; class Bivalvia; order Cardiida; family Cardiidae; genus Tridacna; species Tridacna gigas. The sequence goes on along the minus strand of OX244031.2, from coordinate 6,119,323 downwards.
CTCTTTCACTCTCTATCTTCCACACTATCTCTCTCTCTCTTTTCCTTCCTTCCTTCACCCCCTTCTCTCTCTCTCTCTCTCTCTCTGTCTCTCTCTAGCCGATTGAACCGTAATTGTGGGGACATTAGTCAAAACACCGGACATCCGAGGATAACCATTTCTAAATGATTTGGGCATTACTGTCTCGTGTTTTTTGCTTCAATCAACCGTAGAGAATACTGTGGTTAACTTAGTTTGATATAACTAAAAAAAAAGAGAGTACACTCTGAGGACATTGGTGTCCACACAGTGAATGATTCTCGTTTTTCTTTCTTTTTAGTGAGGACATTTGTCCACACAGTGAATGAATCTCTTTTTTCTCCCTTTTTTGTGAGGACATTTGTCCACACAGTAAATGAATCTCTCTCTCTTTTTCATGAGGACATTTGTCCACACAGTAAATGAATATCTTTTCTCCTTTTTTCATGAGGACATTTGTCCACACAATGAATGAATCTCTTTCTTCTTACTCTCTTTTTTGTGTGGACATTTGTCCAAACGGAACAAAAATCTTTTTCTGTGAATTTCATTGTACAAAATGGACTTGTAAATAGTACACAAAGTCTTTGTATCGAAAAGGTTCTTGTGTTTCATACACCTGATTATTCATTTTCTCTCAAGTAACTGAAGTACAGGTACACCTGATACCTTTCATGTGTATTATTTCATGCTGCATTACAGGATTAAATTTATACGACACAGTTCAAGTGCATTGTTCAAGAATTCTGTTGTTATCATTTTTCAAGACCTGGGCCTGATTTCACAAAAAAAAAAACTTAAGTATCTTAATTAACTCAAATCCATAAACAGACTTGTTTTCAGACTTAAAGTTGAGTTTGTGAATCACTACGTATTTAACAAATATTACAGACTTAAGCAACATTCTCAATTCCAAAGATGACAGAGCGTTTCAGACTCAACTCGGCAAAAGAAGCGGGACTGTTAATTTACTGTTTACTTTGCTTAGTTGAGTCTGAAACACAGTGTAAACTCAGGATTTTAGAACATTACTACAGTCTCTTAATGTTACTGAAATGCATCTTAAATAATGACCTCAAGCCAGAAAATAATTATGTTTTTGGATTTGAGTTAAGTAAGAGACTTAAGGTTTTTCATGAAAACGAGTCCTGAACTTGAGAAAGAAAAACATCTTGTTCAAGGACAACTTTACCACGGGGGATCCCCGAGGTCCAATCTACATGTTCATTGTTGAACACTATATCCACAGTTTTGCTTTTGTCATGGTGATAAATCGAGTATCACTGTTTCTCTAGATTTCTTTTTCAATCAATACTTATCTGGCATATTATCCAGTCAATGACAGAGTGGTTTTTTTTTTTTTTTTGTAAACGTGAATGCCAAGGAAGGACTCCATTACTTCCATTTGTCTTTTGTATGACCCAACGAGAGTTCCAACTCCCCCATGACATCCTGGATATGGACATTCTACCTTTACTAGTCAACTTAATAATATCCTTGATAATGATAATGTCGTTGACAATATTCCTAGTTCTCAATCTGTGAACCCATTAACAGAATCATAAGCCTTTGCTTTTATATGTCTGCAGTTGAAGTTTCATGAGAACATTGTTGGAAAAGGAGAGATTGCTTGTAACAAGCATTTTCTTCTTTTCTAACTATAATTCAACATTGTCAGTTTATTTTTTCACCAAGTTTTACGTCGTTGTCTGCTGTAATCTCTTCTTATTATGGAACATCTTAATTTTAACACATGTGAGTCAGTTAAGCCATTAGGAAATAATCATGTCAAAGACACTAAGTGAACAACTTTGCAACCGAGTATCCCTGAATGTTTGAGGGTAATCAACACGATCTTTAGGACTTGAAATCAATTTCAGGTATGCTCAAGGAATGCAGGTCAGCGAGAGAGGGCCAGTTCACATTTTTCAGGGACCCTATTCTTTCCAATCAGCATTATGCTAGAAAATAATAAGGGAAACATCTAAAAGACTCTGAGATCAAGTAAAACACAAAAGATCCCTGAATGCCATTCATGAACTATCAACTTTTTATGGACTATGTAGTAAAGTTCAAGCAACTCTGAAGATTCCATTAACATATCATTCTTTTTTTTTTTATTAATGACAAAACAAAAAAAGCTAATTAAAAGAACAAGCTTTCTCTTTTTCAAAATATATTACAATATTTCAAGCTCACACAAGAGGTGCAAGATGATTCTGTATCGCTCAACTTACTTACATGACATTAATCAGCATAGTTCCTGCTTACATTAAAGGATCAATAACGGTCAAAAGAACAATGCAGGTGTTAAAATGCTATTAAATTTTAATCATACCATTTAAAAACATATTGTGAAGACGACAATCTGTCATTGTGTTGAAGGCACAAATATTACTTGCTTGTTGAATTTCAAAACGAAATAGGCAAAAAAACGAAAGATAGAGTTACCTGGTAGGCTGTTACCTATTTTGAACTTAATTTCTCTGTCAGCCACTCACACTGGGACTGACCGTACAATAACGGATTGTGATCTTCACAATATTTCACATACTTCATAACGATATGATTGAAATTCAAATGCATTTAAACATCTGCTTTGTTTACATTTGGAAGCTATTGATATTTTGAGCAGTATGATGGAATTTATCCATACCCTTAGCAAGCTTGTATTTAAACGGCTCAACATACCTTGAACATTGGAATACAAGACATTCTCTCAACAATTTGTTGAATAGACAGAAAATTAAAATGACACTGTGGCCATAATTTTGGATAGCTCATTATGTTTTTAAAGAATCTGAAAGGGTTTCAACCATGGAGTATTCCTGTGAGAACAAAGTTTCTTGAATACTGAACATAAATTGTGGCCTCTAGAGAGTGTAAAAGGCTTTTGTAAGATTTGACCTTGTGACCTAGTTTTTCACCCAACCTGACCCTTTTACATAGTCTTTTAAGATGTCATAAAGACAAACATTCTGACCAAGTCTATGAGTATTGAACTGAAAATGTGGCCTCTAGAGCGTACACAAGGATTTTGGAAGATTTGACCAAGTGACCTAGTTATTGACCTGACATGAACCATTTTCAAACTCATCAGAAATGTTATCAAGAAAATCATTCTGACTAAGTTTGGTGAGAACTGGACTGAAAATGTGGCTTATAGAGCATAAACAAAGTTTTTTCCACAGATTGGTCCTAGTGACTTAGTTTTGACATGACCTATTTTCAAACTCTTCTGAGATAACATCAAGCCAAGCATTCCGATAAACTTTCATGAGTATTTGACTGAAAATGTGGCCTCTAAAGGGTTGGCAATGTTTTCCTAAGATTTGACTTAGTGACCTTGTTTATGACCCAAAATGACCTATTTTCAACGTCGTTTTAGACATCAACAAGACAAACATTCTGACTACCTTTCAAGAGTATTGGACCAAAAATGTGGCCTCTGAGGAAACACAAGGTTTTTCTAAAATTTGTCCTAGTCACCTAGTTTTTGACTTGACATGACTCATTTTCAAAATCATCATAAATATCACCAAGACAAACATTCTGACAAACTTACAAGAGAGTCGGACTGAAAATTTGGCCTCTAGAGCGTACACAAGGTTTTTCTTAGATCTAACAAAGGACCTAGCTTTTGACATGACATGACTCAATTTCAAAATTCTTTGAAATATCATCAAGACAAACATTCTGACCAAGTTTCTTGAGTATTGAACAGAAAATGTGACCTCACGAGCTTACACAATGTTTTTCTAAGATTTGACCTAGTGACCTAGTTTTTGACCCAACCTGACCATTTCAAAGTCATGTAAGATATCAATACAAACATTCTCACAAACTTTCAAAAGTTTCGGACTGAAAATGTGGCCTCTAGAGCTTACACAAGATTTTTCTAAGATTTGATCTAGTAACCTAGTTTTTAACCCAACATGACCCATTTTCAAATTTGTCCATGATACTATCAAGGCAAACATTCTGACCAACTTTCATTAGTTTTGGACTGAAAATTTGGCCTCAAGAACTTATCCAATGTTTTTCTAAAATTTGACCTAATGACCTAATTTTCAATCAGACATGACCCACTTCAAACACATCCAAGATATTAACAAGACAAACATTTTGACCATTTTTAAGGTGTATTGGACTGAAAATGTGGCCTCTAGAGCGTACACAAGATTTTTCTTAGATCTAACCTTCCAACCTAGCATACACAAGGTAGAAGTTGACGACATACAATGGATGCCAGATGCCGAACAAGGCACAATCACAAAAGCTCACCTTCAGCACTTTGTGCTCAGGTCAGCAAAAAAGTCATAAACTTTTATTCATTGCTAATCTAAAGGATATGTTCTTGAGAGTCTGTCAATGAAATATGCTTTTGACATCACAAATACCAATTATGCTATTTCAAAGACAACAGGGCCATCATGGCCCTGAAGTCGCTCACCTGAGTCTTTTGACCAAATGTGACCCGTTTTCAATCTCTTTTGAGATATTATGATAAACATTCTACCAAGACATTCAGGAGTATTTGACTGAAAAAAGGTTTTTCCAAGATCTAACTCAGTGACCTAGTAAATAACCAGGAATGATCCATTATTGAACTCGTCTGAGATATTATCAAGACGCATATTTTAAACAGTTTTCAGGAGTTTTGGACTAAAAATGTGGCCTTTGGAGCATACACAAGGTTTTGCTAAGATTTTACCAAGTGACCTAGTTTTTGGCCGGACATGACCCATTATCAAACTCGTCCGAGATATTATCGAGACAAACATTCTGACAAACTTTCAGAAGTTCTGGACTAAAAATGTGGCCTCTAGAGCGCACACAAGGTTTTTCTGAGATTTGACTTAGTGACCTGTTTTTGGTCCAACATGACCCATTATTGAACTTATTTGAAATATTATCGGGACAAACATTCTGACCAATTTTCAGGAATTTTGGACTAAAAATGTGGCCTCTAGAGCGTACACGGTTCTTCTGCGATTTGACCTAGTGACCTAGTTTTTGACCGGACATGACCCAATTTCAAACTTCTCCGATATATTATTGAGACAAACATCCTGACCAACTTTCAGGAGTTTTGGACGGAAAATATGGTCTCTAGAGCATACACAAGGTTTTTCTAAGATTTGAGCTAGTTTTTGACCGGACATGGCCCATTATCAAACTCATTCTAGATATCATGGAGACAAACATTCTTACCAACTTTCAGGCGTTTTGAATTACAAATGTGGCCTCTAGACGTAAACAGGGTTTCTCTAAGATTTGACCTAGTGATCTAGTTTTTGACCCAACATGACCCATTATCCAACTGGTCTGAGATATTGTCAAGAACAACATTCTGACCAAGTTTCATGAGCATCTGACAGAAAATGTGGCCTCTAGAGTGTAAAATTTGAAGCCAGACACAGCACGATCACAAAAGCTCACCTTGAGCACTTCATGCTCGGGTAGGGTAAAAACTAACTGGCACAGGTATCAACCATAACATAGTAAAAACTAACTGACACAGGTATCAACCATAACAAGATGAAGTTCATTTAAGTGTCTGCAAACTTAGTTTCAAGAGTCACATTAAGTTTTGGTTCTTGGTGTTGAGCATTTTGCAGATATCTCTGCAATGTCTTAAGAAATGGATTATGTGCAAAATGACTCTATTTCAGTTCACTTAAGGGGCTGAATTCCCCTTATTGACCTGAATCAAGGTATTATCAGTTATAAAACAGTAAATTACTGTTATGACTTCTTGTTAGAATCATTACAAGGATTGAGACAACATAATCCAATTCATTTGTACTTGAATTTGCTTGCATAATATTGAGCCAATTCTGACATATATAAGCCTTATACTACAAGTACTATGATGATCCCCATCTCAGCTGGATATACATTTTTTTGTACAAATGATATCTTACACTTCTAGAGTCATAAGAAGGAATCTGATGGAAGATGCCAAAGGGCCATTACAGTGAAATTTAGATGAAATCAACCTAATACTTTAAGAGAAGATCTTAAAGTGAATAGTTAATGGACATACTGATGAAAGGACACATTATTAGACATAATATCATGGTAATAAGAGTTTAAGATTCTGGGCACTCTGATTTAAGACAAGAAGGATTTAAAAGAACACTCAATAATGGCCTATAATGAAGCCTTGTGACCAAGTCACTGAATAGTTTCCGAATCCAGTGGTAAAGTCTTAACCTAAATTGGTTGAAATCCATTAAGTACTGCTTAAAGTTTTATACCTTCTGATGCCAGGAAAGAACATTTTAAGTTTGCATTTCATAATGAGCTAAATTTGACAAAAGGGGCAAAATTTGACAACCTTATCATAGGTCTATATGTTGAGGCTACATACCAAATGTGACATCTCTAGGCCTTACTGTTAGGGACAAAAAGAATTTAAATTTGGAAAAGTTTATATATTTCTTCTATGTGGCAGCCATACTCTCACTATCTTAAGTTGTTGAAAATCATGGAATTTGATTTTCTAAACTTTTGACGAACATATCTGCCAAATGCAACTAAGATTGTTAATTTGGTTAAAAGTAGTGCTGATCAGAGAAATATTTGACCCATGCAAGATGCTCTCCAGATGACTGTCAAAAGTTAATCACAAAAGCTTTCCTAGTGCAAAAAGAACTTCTGAGGTGAGACAAGGAAAAGACTATCTCAACTTGATTTAAATACATGTATGTAAAATAAATTTGTATAATAAACTGAGCCATTATGCATCTTTGCAAGCAATCAAAATGAAGGAAAAGTTAATATTTGATCAAATCTATTAAAACTAGCAATAGCTGCTTCAGCACATTTGTAACTGATGATAAAATTCTCTTTGACCATTTTTCAAAATTCCCTGACAATTCCCCGACTTTTGCCAAATTTTCAAATTTCCCTTACAACTATTGAAATTCGCTGACGATTCCCTGACCTTGAAAAAAATATTTTTTCCCTGACTTTTCCTTTTCCCTGATGCGTGGCAACCCTGCAAATGACGCATGTCACAATGACTTTTGTCAAATGTCAGAATGTTGGCCAAGCCGGGGTTTGAACTCATGACCCCAGGATTGAGAGCACAGCATGTTACCGACTGAGCTAACCGGGCTTGGCTGATGGGATGAACTGACAGACAAATGTGGGACACAGCACCATGACAATGGTGCTCCACTGGCCTTTGGCCAGTGGAGCTAAAAGTAGGAATGAAAGATAGGGGTAAGCCAGTTTACTCTCAGGTAATAAACCTATATATTACAGGAATAGGGTACAGATGCCAACAGACACAAAGTATGATAGGCCTTCAGCAAAAGGATATAACAAATATACAGCTATCTGTTTTCCTCAAGCATCATATGTCATACATCAATGCATACTAAGGCCTTGACCGTTTCCCATATAACCGTGGTTTTTCAATACCCAGAGATAAAATAGTACAAGATGTCTGTTTGTAAAACAGTAATGCCCCCCTCCTGCCACATTGATACAGGAAGTGGCACAGACCAACTGACCTTTGGTCTATATATCAACATGTTGACGGTCACTGTGACCTTGACCTTTGACCAATTGATTTCAAAATTAATTGGGATCATCTACACTCCAAGACACACGTCTGTGCCAAATTTGATGAACCTAGGTCAATTCTGTGTCTAGTTATCATCTGGACAAGGTATGGTCTACCGACTGACTGACCAACCGACCGACCGACGGACCAACATTTGCAAAGCAATGTACCCCCACTTCGCTGAAGGGGGCATAAAAATACAGAGTGCAGTTGTCATAATACACGGTGCCATATGGCTGCAATTTCAGTAGCTAGCTATAGAGATCAAACTGTTAGAAAGTGTTGCCTTCAAAAAAAAATTTCCATTTAGCACCCTTTTTCCATGACACAGTAGAAAATCACAGAATATATATCTAATAAGTGAAAGGTCACATGATAAATATTCTGTAAAAATTCCATCAAACCCTGTTAAGAAATGAAGGAGGGGTTGCGTTAACAAGAAATGTTACATGAAGTCCCCTTTTTCCTTGATGCAGTGGAAAATGGCAAAAACCTGACAATGTGCGAAAGGTCACATGATGACAAACATTCTGTAAAAATTTTATCCAAATCTGCCAGGAAATGTAGAAGTTGTGTTAACGGGAGATGGATGGACAGATGTACAGATGGAGACGATGACGCCAATATAAGTCCACCTCAGGCAATATATAACAAGAGGGCCATGATGGCCCTGGACTGCTCACCTGAGTCAATAGGCCAAACATTCTGACCAAATTCCACAAGTATCTGACTGAAAATGTGGCCTCTATAGCGTGCACAAGGTTTTTCGATGATTTGACCTAGTGACCTAGTTTTTGACCCCACATGACCCAATTTTGAACTCATGTGAGATTTTTATCAAGACAAACATTCTGACCAAGTTTCATGAGGATCCGACTGAAAATGTGGCCTCTAGAGCGTACACAAGGTTTTTCTAAGATTTGACCTAGTGACCTAGTTTTTGACCCCACATGACCCAATTACAAACTCGTCTCAGATTTATCAAGGCAAACATTCTGACCAAATTTCACAAGTATCTGACAGAAAATGTGGCCTCTAGAGCGTACACAAGGTTTTTCCAAGATCTGACCTAGTGACCTAGTTTTTGACCCCACATGACCCAATTTCGAAGTTGTCCGAGATTTTATCAAGACAAACATTCTGACCAAATTTCACAAGTATCTGACTGTAAATGTGGCCTCTAGAGCGTACACAAGGTTTTTCAAAGATTTGACCTAGTGACCTAGTTTTTGACACCACATGACCCAATTTCGAACTTGTTCGAGATTTTATCAAGACAAACATTCTGACCAAGTTTTATGAGGATCGGACTGAAAATCTGGCCTCTATAGCGTGCACAAGGTTTTTCGATGATTTGACCTAGTGACCTAGTTTTTGACCCCACATGACCCAATTTTGAACTCATGTGAGATTTTTATTAAGACAAACATTCTGACCAAGTTTCATGAGGATCCGACTGAAAATGTGGCCTCTAGAGCGTACACAAGGTTTTTCTAAGATTTGACCTAGTGACCTAGTTTTTGACCCCACATGACCCAATTACAAACTCGTCTCAGATTTATCAAGACAAACATTCTGACCAAATTTCACAAGTATCTGACTGAAAATGTGGCCTCTAGAGCGTACACAAGGTTTTCCAAGATCTGACCTAGTGACCTAGTTTTTGACCCCACAATACCCAATTTCGAAGTTGTTCCAGATTTTATCAAGAGAAACATTCTGACCAAGTTTCATGAGGATCAGACTGAAAATGTGGCCTCTAGAGCGTACACAAGGTTTTTCGAAGATTTGACCTAGTGACCTAGTTTTTGACCCCAAATGACCCAATTTCGAACTCGTCCGAGATTTTATCAAGACAAACATTCTGACCAAGTTTCATGAGGATCGGACTGAAAATGTGGCCTCTAGAGCGTACACAAGGTAAAAAGTTGACGACGCACGATGGACGACGGACACAGCCCGATCACAATAGCTCACCATGAGCACTTCGTGCTCAGGTGAGCTAAAAATACATAAAAAGATCAGGAGAAATTGCATATAACAATCAATTTATAATTTTCTATTAATATTTTTGGGAATGTTTGGGTGAATTGGCGTCACTGTCTATATCTGATGGAGGGATTTTTATTTCAGGACTAGTTGTTGGCTGGTTGACTGATGACAGTTGACTGTTGCAATGTTTGGTTGGATTGCTGTCACTGCCGATATCGGATTGAAGGATATCTATGTCAAGACTAGTTGCTGGCTGGTTGACTTTTGACAGTTGACTATTGGAATGTTCGGCTAGATTACTGGCACTGTCTATATCTGATGGAGGGATTTCTATGACTAGACTAGTTGTTGGCTGGTTGACTGTTGACAGTTGACTGTTGCAATGTTTGCTTGAATTGCTGTCACTGCCTATATTGAATGGAGAGATTTCTACATCAAGACTAGTTGTTTGCTGGTTGACAGTTGCTATATTTGGATGGATTACCATCACTATCTATAGCCAATGGAGGGATTTCTATGTCAAGACTAGTTGTTGGACGGTTGACTGTTGATAGTTCACTGTTGGAATGTTTGTTTGGAATACTGTCACCCTCTATATCCAATGCAGGGATTTTTACTTCACGACTAGTTCTTGGCTGGTTGACTATTGACAGTTGACTGTTTGAATGTTTGGGTGGATTACTGTCACTGTCTATATTTGATGGATGGATTTCTGCATCAAAACTGGTTGTTGGCTGGGTGACTGTTGACCGTTGACTGTTGTGATGTTTGGCTGAATTACTGTCACTGTCTATATCCAATGCAGGGATGTCTACTTCAAGACTAGTTGTTGGCTGGTTGACTGTTGACAGCTGACTATTGGAATGTTTGGTTAAATTACTGTCACTGCTGATATTGAATGAAGGGATTTCTGCATCAAGACTAGTTGTTGGTTGGGTGACTTTTGACAGCTGTCTGTTGGAACTTTCTGAAGCTGCTGGTGACATACTTCTTTCAACAGGTGACAGAACATCTTGGACCTCTGGAATAAGTCAGGAGTTTTTTTATTAATAATATTCTAGATGCATGCTGAATCTCTTCCAAATTTGGTTTGAAAGCTTTACTTATTACTTGGTCAGGGTTCATTCTAGAAATGAAATTTGGTGGGCCATTTGGCCCCTTCAGTGATCTCTTTGTAAAATCTGTTATCCCACAACATAGGGCTAATTTTGATCTTGGAGTGATAACTTGAATGAAGTATTTTGTTAGAGGACTATAAGGCAATGCTACATTCATAATTTGAAAGCTCTAGGCCTAATGGTTTGAGAGGAGAAGATTTTTAAAGATTTCCTTCTTTACCTACCAATGCAGGATCCCACAACATAGAGCTAATTTTCATTGTAGAGTAATTATTTTAAGATTTTTCATTGTACAGTAATTATTTTAAGCATTTTGATAGAGGACCATAAGTATATGCTATATTGCAAAATTTGAAAGATCTAGGCCTTATGGTTTTTAAAAGATTTCCTTCTTTATCTCTATGTAAAATACGGGATCCCACAACATTTGGCGAAATTTCCATGTAGAGTAATTATTCTACATATTTTGGTAGAGGACCATAAGGCAATCCTACATGCCATATACCTCCGCCTACGGGCAAGGGAAGACAAGAGCCGTTATTGACGGATAATGCTCCCCGAACCAGTACTTGTCACAAATGTATGACATAATTTGACATCCTCAGCTGTTTTCCTACATAGGATCTATTTGTGCACAGAAAATTAAGTGAAAGTCAAATGCAAGATAAAACGTAAAAATATGTCATTAAGCCCCCTTTTCCCATAACACTGTTTTTCATAAATATGGTCAGGAGCTTTTGATGAATAATTGAAAAGTGAAATTTCACGAAAATTTGACCAAAAATTTAGAAGATATTAGAGAAAAACAAATTTTAACATGGAGCCCCCTTTTCCTACGACACATCCTTAAATTGAGAAACAAGGGTAAACTACACTTTCTCTCAATGCAATCTATCTGTCCGTAAAATTTCAAGCAAATAGCTTTAGCTTTTCCAGAGATATCTTCCTTATAACAATAAATTCTTCAAAAAATCAAAGGGGAATGATTCCCCTAAAAATGTTGATGGAGTTATGGTTCTTGTTGAATAGACCTCATATTATTGTGAGCTATCTGTGTATTAGATTTGAGACTAATGGCTGTGATACTTTTGAAGTAATTGCCATCACAAACTTTTATCACCCCCAAAAAAAGAAACATAAAGCTATTATACATTACGTCCCCTTTTCCCGTAACACAGTTTTGTGTAAATGAACTACAAATAGTGCATGGTCTGGGGCTTTTGATTAGTTACTTAAATATGAAATTTCATAAAATTCTGACCAGTAATTTAGGAGATACTAGAGAAAAACCAATTTTTAGATTAAGTTCCCCTTTTCCGTAACGCAGCCTCAAATTGAGAAACGGGAAAAGGGTATCTGGGAAATGTTCCAAGAGTTCATATATGAAGTTACATCCAATTTGGTCCAGGGGTTGTGGAGAAATGGCTTCGGACGGACAGACAGACGGACGAATGGACGGACGGACGCACAGCGTGGCGACTATATGCTCCCCCGAAATTTTTTCGGGGAGCCAGGGTCCAAAAATTTCCAGAAAAGGCACTCGTCCTGAAGGACAAGTAACTTTGAAAAAGCACTTGCCCGGCTCTGATCCTCTCTTGTCCGATGAGAAAAACCCTTTAAATAATATTACACTTTGACATTTTTTTTTTCAGACGAAACGGAAATGCTAATTAAATTGTCTCCCGTAGCAACGAACCTTAAATACTGGGTTCCAATAACCAGTACCATTTATCTGGTCAAGTTTTAGAAATTGATACAGCCGAAACAACTGGTTTCGGGAAAGTATTTGCGTTAATGTTAATTTTGTTCGTTTTTGATAAAGAGCGTCTCGCTTGTAATGAGTTAGATCCATCCGCAGCGTATGAAAACATTTTTGTTCGCAATGAAAGATCCCGGGTTATATCATTAGGCTGACTTGAAACCGGTCTTTTTGTGGAGCGGGGACCAGCCTATTTTATATTCTGTTTCAACATTTGATTTTCTGAATACCCTTAATTCACTTATTCAATAATGGAATGACCGTTTTGTCCCCTGTAAGTTAAAAGTTCATCTGAAAAAGTGGATTCTTTGGACCCTGGGCGCATAATAAAAAGTACCATATAAGTTGGACAACATTGTGAGAAAAGGAGAAATTGCTTACTAGTAATTTCTCCATTTCACATGTTTTCCTAAATATTATCATTAAACGGCATCAAAAAGGCTACTCTTTTCTCTAAGAATACCAAAGTAGTCCCCTACTCCTTTTTTTTTCCAACTAGAACTGTAGCAAAGCGTACAAATACATACCCCCCACCTGTCAATTTAAGAAAGTGCTATCAGAGAAGGGAACAGTTTCTAAAACAAAGTTCACTTATGACCTTGACCGGTGCAAGTTGGATGTATATGACCCAAAAACAATGGGGCGCTTCCTTGGGTCATAGGCAACATTAATATAAAGTTTAATGGTCATAGGTCAAATGGCTTTTAAGTTAGAGCCCGGAAATAGTTTTCAAGCAAAGTTCATCTGTTACCTTGACCTTTGACCAATGAGACCGTAATTTATAGGGCACCTCATGGGCAACAATTTGTATAAAGTTTCATGATCCTAGGTCAAATGGATTTTGAGTTAGAGCATGGAAAGGAAAGGTCTACAGAAGGACGGATGGATGGACAAACAGACATGGTGAAATCAGTAATACCCCCTCCACTTTGTATTTGGGTTGTATAATAACTATTTACTAATAGGATTAATAGTGTCAGTGTTAAAATACTTGCCCTTCTGGCGCCAACAAAGGTTGTTTTCATCTCCATAATCAAAAGAAATTTCCTCCCCTGTTTCTATGTTCCGGGATGCAAATAGGAGAAGTCTTGGTTTGTGCTTGAATGTAAACAGTTTCATTTTAGCATTACATGATGGCTGTCCTTCTTTGGCATCATTTACATACTGTGCTAGCCGTCCTTTTGAGTAAGTGGCATCAATGCTGAAAAATAAGAAATTAAGAAAGAATTATGTCTTACAATTAATGAAGCATTTTGTAAGTCCTCTTGAAAAAAGAAAAGCACTTTGCTTCCTGAACAAGTGCTTGTCACAAAAAGTTTAACATAAATCCACTGAGGTACTATGGTGAGTGTATTAACAGTTAATTTTTTTCATTCAAACATGATCTCTCTCTGAGGAAAGTTTCATGTCACATTTTTTTGTGCGCTATACATGTTCAAAGCATGTTCTATCAGTGTGTGTGTGTTTCAAATTGATGGCTTGCATGCTTTAGAAGGTAAGGCCAGGAAAACAATTATCATAACCAAGAGCCGTCAGAGAGAGATTATGCTCCCCGAAAAAGTGCTTGTCACATAAAGTATGACATACATTGACTGAGGTACAGATAACCAGAGATACCATTCTAAAATATTATTTTTTATTTCAACATATTTCAAACTAGAATGGTCGTCCAAGGACAACTGGTGTCGAGCCCACAAATAGTTGAACTTCAAGTGTGACCTTGACCTTTGACCTACCCGAACAAATGTTTCAAATGGCAATCTACTCATGATGGAGAACAATTGTGTAAATTTCTATTGAAATCTATCCATAAATGTAGAAGTTATGGTCCCTACAAAACTTTAACCTTTAGCTGTGACCTTGACCTTGAACCTATTGGAACAAATGGTTCCAATGGCAATCTACTCAAGATGGAGATCAATTGTGCCTAATTATTTTGAAATCCATCCAGAAATGTAGGAGTTATGGTCAGGACAAATTCGGACGAACAGGCCCACACACTAACACACACACATACACTGAACTGTTATTGTGTCAACTATGTCTTGCTCAATGCAAGTGGGCTCTACAAAAACCGGGAAAAACTCATCTGCGCAATATCATAAGGAGTTTATATGTGAAGTTTCCTCCAATTTGGTCAAAGGGTTGTGGAGAAATTCCTTCAGACGGGCAGATGGACGGATGGAAGGAAGGATGGACGGACAGACAAAAGCGGTGGCTATATGCTCACCCTTCGGAGAGCATAATAACAGATACCAAGTGTAATATTACCATAAATAGATGTAGCTGAAATGCTATTAATTGAACATAACAACCACAATCGCCACCCTTAGCACTTTTTGCTAAGATGAACCAAAACATATTAAAGATTTGTCTACCTACCAGACTTTCTTTCCATTGTATCTAAAATGGAACATATGAAATCTTGGTATGTGTCCTCTTTTTGCGAGTCTTTTAGAGGAAATTTCATGCTTGAGTTGTCTTTTTGAAATGAGCTCTTTGTTAACAAGAAGTTCCCCACTATACTCCAACAGGAAGTCTCCTATGTCGTAATTTCTTTTAGAGAACACCCCATACCCTGCAATATAAATCAAATATCAATTGTTTTGCTTATATATGCAAAGCAATCAATCTTTACTATTTTCGAGATCAGATAATTCAGAGCGTATGAATATTTATGTCCAATCATGCTAGAAATTGTACTCAAAAAAGATCTTGAAGTTATGAACATTTCATTTAAATATAATTTAAAACAAGAGAACCACATGTGGATGCCTAATCCTTGGCTGTGGGGTGCTTTATAGTGAACAAAAAATCTAACTTGAAAGAGGGACATTATTCTTACAAAATTGCATTTAGCTATTCCTCTTCATATTAGAGATTACTCTTTTGATAGTCAACATATATTCCGAGTTTCAGGTCAATACCTACAGTGATAGCAGAGATATAACAAAATGTCGAAGTTATTGCATGCAGACAACATCAATAACGACGACAACGATGACACCAAGCTTATAACAATAAATGAAGTAGCTAGACTGTAAGCATAGTCAGTCAGTTAAGCAACTTTACTTCTCTATTTTGAAGGGAAGATAATTTGTGGCACATTGGTCTGAACACCTCAAAATCCAATTCATCCATGATCAATTAATTTGTTTGTATTGGGTTTCAACAGTTATATCATGGCGGCTGGTGCACCTAACCATGGTTTCCTGTCATTTCTCACACCAGTACAACCACAATATTCAATCTGAGCCACCAGCTGGTCATCCCACTTAGGCACACTACTTATCATTCGCCCATTGGTGAGAGACAAATGATGCATGTCGCATTGACTTTTGTCAAATGTCGGAAAGAACATTGGCTGAGCCGGGGTTCGAACTTACGACCCTAGGATTGAGAGCACTGCCTTTTACCGACTGAACTAACTGGGCTTGGCTCATCAATGATCAAGTCATGAATATTGTGATAAAATTTAAAGACTGGGTTAGTGCCACTCCTTATTCCATGCAAATTGAGCCCAAGCAGTGACTCCTAAAGTGTAAAAAGAAATTGTCATTAGCGCCTTTTCTAGCATGTTTTCATATTTAATGACCCATTTTCAATAGGGTCCATCCTCATGACCTTACAAACATTTTGGGCAAGTTTAAACAAGACTTAGCCAAAATTGTGATCTCTACAGTGTAAACAATGGCATTGTCTTTACGGCCCCTTTCCCCATGATTTCATATGGAATGACCCCCATTTTTAATAGACTTCATCCTCATGATCTGACAAGCATTAAGCCAATAGTCTGATCTCTAGAGTGAAACAAAGAAACTGTCAATAATATCACCCTTTTTTATGTGATTTCAAATGAATGACACCACTATCAATTAGTGTTCATCCTCATGACTTGACAAACATTTTGAGCAAGTTTCAAAAGGATTGGGCCAATAATGTAGCTGCAAACATTCAAGGATCACAAAAGCTCATCATGAGCATGTTTTGCTCAGGTGCTCAGGTGAGCTAAAAAGTGCATTTAGTCACCAGACTGCAAAGTGTCAAATATTTTGCATATACTGATGTCAACACTGTAGCAGCCTATGCAAAGGCTCTAGCAATACGGAAGGTGTGTTCTTTACATCGAGATTTTTTAAGAATTTTTAAAATTTTCATTCGGAATATCTCGTGCATCACTGTAGAATTTCTTCCGAATCGCACAAGCCAACATTCTTTCTGACATTTGACAAAAGTCGTTGTGAAATGTGCCAACAATAAGTAGCGCATCTAAGTGGGGTGAGCAGCTGGTGGCTCGGATTGAATGTCGTGGTTGTACTGGTGTGAGAAACGACAGGAGGCCATCGTTAGGTGCACCAGCCGCCACAATACAACTGAAATACTGTTGAAAGTGGCTTTAAACCCCATACAATCAATCTGAATCACGCAAAATATGGCAAATGAATCTTTAGAAATCTTAAACACCTTGATCTAAGGAACACATCTCTGACTTTTTCCTCAGAAAAAAAGGCTAAAAAGGTTGATTGAGGTTGGCTTTATGATACGACATACCTTATATGAAAGTTCATCTATGCAGTATGGTTTGACAAAAGATTTCTGAAATTTTAACTATATATAAGCCTTCAACCAATTTATCCCCCCTTGTTAAAAACAGAAAGAACCATAACTTTCAATTCGCTGTTTAATGATAGTTGCTGCTTACAAATTTGAACACTAATATGTGTGTTGCATAAAAACAGCAATATTTGTTTCTGTAATAATTTTATCCTTAATCTGCAAAATTGACACATACCAAGGGTATGATAAGTAAATCAAACTTTCAAAGTATAATTTATAAACACTGAGTTTTTGTTTTGTGCACAATGTGTAGAAGGTTTCTTAGGATGAACATTTTATTTCAATTAGAATGGTTGTCCAAGGACAACAGGTGTTCTGCCCACAAACATTTGAACTTCAAGTGTGACCTTGACCTTTGACCTATCTGAACAAATGTTTCAAAGGGCTCTTCTACTCATGATGGAGAATAATTGTACAAATTCATATTGAAATCTATCCATAAATGTAGGAGTTATGGTCCTGACAAAACTTTGACCTTCAACTGTGACCTTGACCCTACCTAGACAAATGTTTCAGATGGCACATCTGCTCATGATGGGGAACAATTGTGTCAACAATTGTGCCAAGTTATTTTGAAATCTGTCTACACTTGTAGAAGTTATGGTCTGCACAAATTCGGACGGACGCACGCACTAATGCACATACACTGAACTGTTATTGTTACAACTATAGTATATGTCTCGCTCACCACAAGTGGGCTCGACAAAAAAAGCAAGAACTGTTTACTAAATCTTGCTTCAGAATATACCTGAATGTTGCTTCAAATTTCACTTTTACTAAGCATGATTAATGTGTACCTTTCAATCTGGAAATGAATTTCTTTTCAAAACCATCCTGGTCTACACCTGCTTCAATCCAAAACTCTGGAGAGGATTTCTGTCTCTGCAGCAAAAATCAATAAAGAAAGGCCGAAGATATTTACCCGACTGCCGTGTACACACTGAAGAAAAAATACACTGCGAGACCGACTGTCGTGTACTCAATGAAGGAAAACTTGCTGGGTGCCCGACGGTCGTGCCCGGACTGATGAAATATCGTCTTGGAGGCACGACTTACGTTCGCGCTATTTCCGATTTCTTCATTCAGTACACGATGCGGTCGTGTACGCACTGAAGAATCGGACTCTTGCGTACACTGTGTAAATGGGTTGGTCTAAAACGCGGAATGGCATGTGAACCGGCACGGCGTAGACGGTCTCAGTGGAGCACAAGGCAATATAGTCATTTATACAGGGTGTCAAAGAACAAATGCACAAGCGAAACTGGCATCCTTTTTATACGCCCAAAGGGTCGTATTATGTTATACACCCGGTCGTCCGTCCGTCCGTTGGCAATTTCTTGTGTGCGCAACTCCTCCTACAGTTTCCATCGGAATTAGATCTACTTGAAACTTGCCACAATGAATCTCCATGATGTCTAGTTGTGCATGTGACTCTCAAAATTTGGATCGCTGTTTGCGTTCTAAAATTATCTGCCCTTGATTTCTGAAATAGCCAACTTTTCACTTTGAATTTTTGTTCAGGCCATAACTTCCAAGCTATTAAAGGTATCAACTAGAAACTACATACACTGATAGAACAAATTATGGAAAAGTGTGGTGCATATGAACCATAACTCTACTACTCTTTTTTTGAGTTATTGCCCTTTGTTAATTTTCATTTTGAATGACCAGGCCATAACTTCCAAACTATAAAAGCTATTAACTTGGAACTTTAAACACTGATAGAACATATTATAGGGAAGTGCAATGCACATGAACCATAAATCTGCCATCTTTATTTTTTTAATTATTGCCCTTTGTTAATTTTCAGTTTGAATTTTTGTCCAGGCAATAACTTGCAAACTTTAAAAGCCATTATCTTGAAACTTCAAAGACTAATAGTCAGTAATAGAACACATTATTGAGAAGTACAGTGCACAAGAACCATAACCTGGCACTTTTATTTTCTGACTTATTGCCATTATTTTGTGAGCAATTTCCCTTTGATATTATTTACACTTAGGGCCTTTCTTTCATATCTGGAGCATTTCCCTTTTTAATTATATTTCAAGGTGTTAAGAAACCTCAATTTCTTGATAGTATAGTTCTAGTGACAAGGCCTTGGTGGGGGCAATTTTAACACATTTCACTTACAAGCCCCTTTGGGCGTATAGGCTGCGCTCTGCAAAGCCCTTTTTTGTCCTGGTACACTGTGTAAATGGGTTGGGCCAAACGCGGAATGGTATGTGAACCGGCACGGCGTAGACGGTCTCAGTGGAGCACACGGCAATAGTCATTTATACAGGGTGTCACAGAACAAATGCACAGGCGTAGCTGACATCCGTTTTTGTCCCTAGGTGTACAATCTTTGCCATTTTCCGGCCAAAATTTGTATGAAAAGCGCATCATTTGGGCATTTGCCCCCAGCTCCACCTTGGATGTGATGGATAGGCCTAAGACTGGATTATTAGCTGGGGTAGTCTATGGAGGATATAGGTAATCCAATCTGAATCAGTATCAAGGCGCGAATACTTCAGCTGCACTGGAAATTTATTCTCAGCCCTGGTGACCGATTTGTTGGCTTGCTCGACCGTTCTGCTATCGACCACAACATTATTTACAAAAGGTGGAGTCCTCAAAATTCTTGAGGAACTCTTTAAATTCGCCATAACTGGCGAATTTTTGGCCAACTGACATCGCAACCGTCAGAGCGGCAGTGGCCATCTTGCTTTCTTCAGCTGTGGATGGTTATACAATGAGTTCTCTCCCCTAACGCTCGTGTAGGAATGTGCCGTTTTAATCGGTGCGTACACGACGGTCGGGTAAATAGTCACTCCGATAAAGAAATGAACATAGACAGTAAAAGATTGAGACTTATTGTCATACGCGACACATATTGTGCTACACTTTTTTTCTTTTCGGGACATGACGTCAGACGGGAGGCATTTTGATAAAGTATTGTAAACTTGATTCTAGCATGACTTGCTTACAAGGTATACTTTTAGAGCTGTATGTTTAGATGTACATAGAAATTTTCATTTAAACCTGAAATCTACAGTACAATTTTGGAAATTTTAAATCAATTTTTCTTTTTTCTGTCATTGCTTGGTCCCCACTTCCGGTGGGTCTGCAATGGATATGACTTTAATCCGACCTATTTATCGCAGCACATGTATGGCACCACTAAAAGTTGACATAAAGCTGTTGGCTGTGTCACGTTCGTTCGCCATCGCCTGCTACGGGTTTCGATCTTTGATATTGTGTCTCGGCGTCAACACGTTTTTCTTTTACAGAAATGACGCCACACCTGAGGTACTTTAGTAAAGTTTTGAGGGCTTGATTAAACAACGACCAACTTACAAAGTATCAATCTAGCTTTACATGTTCACATGTACACAGATAAACTGTTTAAAATTGAAATTACAAGCAACTATAAAATTTTGAAGTGGCAGTTTAACCTTTTTTCTCGTTTCTCTGTCATTGCCTGGCCGCTGCTTCCATTTGGTCTGCAAGGAATATGACTTAAATTCCACGATTTAAAGACAATACATGCATGACACCACTAAAAGTGCACACAAAGCTGCTCTGTTTCGGGGTGTCACTTTCTTTTGCAATGGCTTGCAACTACTTTAGATCTTTACTCTTACCATAACATTTGCACTATAAGCACCTCATTGAATAATTTGGCTAGTTTGATTTAAAACTATTAGAGTACACGAAGGCTTATCGTCAACTCGTTCATAAACAGCTCGAACCCAAGGCAACTCATAGTCATTTTGGTCAACTCGTACCCAAATTCCGGTAAACTGGTACTGGGAAATTTATGTAGTCAAATCGTACTCCTTTCTTTATTGATTGAATATATTGCATTTACATTTGTAGGTTTTTTCCACCGAGGTTTAATAAATCTTTATAAAATTGATAAGACGTTGCAACAGTTTTTTCTTCTTTGTTCATATAATTATTTGAAAGTAACATGTAGGTTCCCATTCCATTCCAAGACGAGATATTGGACGAACATTACTATTTTCATGATTATCGTTTATCGACTTGTGTCAGAAGAAAAGTCAATTACGTAGAGAAATGTTGCCTATAGTTTCCATTCCCACATAACCCCTCCTTTTTCACGACTAGAATATTATGATAACAAAAACATTGAGGAAAAGGAAGAAATTGCTTGTAAAAGCATTTTCTTCTTTTGCAACAATGTATTCTACCTTAATGGAGCGTTATATTTCAAATTGAACATGTGTAACCATATCGTAACAATGTTTTTATTTTTAACAGTGGTGTTTTGAATAATTATTTTATGTACTGAAAATGTCTGTGAAGGAAAGGAGCAAATCAATTTGCATTCTGATCTTTCGTTCTTATTTCAAAGTAACATTTTTGTAAATTATTACATCGATACAAAATATTCGTGATTCTTGCCCTACGTCATATCCGGCGAATTCGGAATACCACGGATTCTATTTCTGCTTAGTAACGCCTTAGCAACGCGTTACTCGGTGGACGCTACCCGAAATGGACAATTTGCTACTGTAAAAATAGAAGCTGCATTCGACAGCAAATCGTTATTTGCGCGTCAAAATTTTATTTCAACGTGATGTACGATTATCATGGCCGTCTTCCGGATGTAGTTCAAGCGCGGTGTAATTGAATTTGATGATTGTTAATGAATAACTCTATTGTCTACCCTCTGAATAATCAAAGGTTTCACTGATATTTCTCTAAACTACTTCAGATTTATATCAAAGCCAAAACCGTAGAAATTATTACAAGAGCAACGTCGGGCATCCGAGCATTTTCGAGAATCATTTTAGGGGGTCATAATCAAATAGATCCACACTGAATTTGGTAGATCTACGGAGAATAAAAACGAACATACCTCTGTGACTTGTGTAAAATTCCAAATCCTATCCACAAATAATCAACATAAGGGTGAATTAAGATCAAGAACTCAATTCAATTCAATTCAATAAGCTTTATTTTATCCACGTATGTACAACATACAGTATGGAAATATAAAAAATAAATAAATGACAGAGAAATAATAATGTGATTGGACCTTGTGAGTATAAAAAAAGAGAAAGAGTAGAACGTTTAGAGAAAGGTTAACATAAATTGTCTAAATTGGGAAAATCAGTAATTTTAAGCTTGTAACAGGTACATAACTGTTTACCAAACGTCACAATTTTCAACTAGTCCAAACTGAAGGCATTTGCAGATGACAAAATAAATGTGAATCACAACTTGAAATCAGGCTGCACTGCATATGATGTATAAATAAATAAATAAATGATAAGAAGAAGTAACAATTTAAAGTGACACGTGTGCGTTAAATTGTGTGAATCAGTCAACCACATTACAGCTGTAAGGTCTGCCACCCAGCTGTGCGATACCGAGATCAAAGGAGCACCGAGTTAACCCTTCATCCAATTTTCATGAAAAATAATATGACACATGTTTCCTTTATACATGTTTCTGAAAAATATAGATAGAATATAAATATCTTGGAATGGAAGGTTTAAAATTTGAGCTCAGGCTTCTTTTCTTATGTTCATGATCTAGACTCTATTACAGCTATTCGTCTGTAGAAACATGACTAAAGTTGCAACAAAGAAGGTTCTTTTTTTTTTTAGATCGGAATTTTCTTAAAGGCCAAATAAGGACTCGTCCATATCCAAAGAATGTGGGTGAAATGGTGGAAATTGTTATAATATGCACATAGTGCTGTAAGTTTAGTTGAGAAGCTAAACAGTCTCGAGTTTTAATGACCCTGAGAAAGAAGGTGTTAAAAAATATTGGAAAACGAGGAAATGTTTATAACTAGTGTTTTTACATTTTCCCACAATACTTTCTACTTTTTCAAAGACAATTTCCTCCATTTCACCCTCATTTAATCTGCCGGCTTAACATTCTTTGGATTTGGACAAGTCCTAATTTGGCCATTTGGTAAAAGGTTTTAATCAAATAAGCTCTCACTTTTACTGTTTAACTTATGAAGGTCCAATGTCGTGATAAAAGGGCGGTCCTGGTAGCTAAGTGGGTACCATGGGATCGTTGGTTCAATTTATTTAGGCCTATATAAAGCTATCGATATGATATTTTTTTTTTATTAAAAATGTCAGTGTCTGCAAAAAGACGGACAGTCCATTTACAAAAAAAAAAATTTAACACCATATTATTGAGAAAATCCCGACCCAAAAAATATCTTTTTTGTCACGTTCCTGTTTAAGCTACCTGACGATCGTAAAAAAAAAAAAAAAAAAAAAATGAAGGTCAGGTCAAATTAAAAACCTTCCTTTCATCCTCCAAAAAATGTAATTTCAGCTTCATTTTGAGTCGGGAAATATCTGCTACAGTTGTTTTCGTTGAAAAGCTGGTAAAGGGTTAGCCGAGTGTTCTTTTGATCTCGGTATTTCACTGCCAAAGTGGGCGACATGTAGAAGTGCTGTGATGTACTTGCTAGGGGCAGATTCATACACACGCGTCATGGTACAGTTTCTATCCTGTTCAATCGAATTATGATCATTTGCAAAAATAGGATCTGGAATTATTAAAATCTGTTACTGAGGGTAAGTCCATTTTAATTTCTGACCCGAAAGTTAAAGATGCATTTCTTTTTTTTTTTTTTTTTTTGTCCGAACACTTTTTTCTTTCAAATGCAAAGGTATGGATAACTAGGTTTCAATACTTTTCTCAATTCTTGCCCTGTACAACCAAGGCAGTATGCCGTGATGTTTAATGCTTCTATCTGGATGCTTCATTTTGACTCCATAATAATGTAGTCTGCACACGAAAACTTTTATCATACCGCCCAACAGGAGACAGGCCTTGTCTTAAACTTGTATATGACTCCTCTTTCTGTAGGCTATACCGTGATATTGTTAATATGACATTTCTTGTTTGTCTCTTCGAAAGTGATAGTATTCATAACTGGAAAAGGTTTTAGAAATCTTTATCACAATTGCCTGCGAAATCCAACAGAAATATACTGAAAAAATATGACGCTGACAGTGTCCGATTACATGCAGTGTCCGATTATATGTGTACACAGTAAGTTTATCACCGATTAAAAATTTCTGAGTGCGAGATATTGCGATTTAGCGAAAGTACCCGGATGACAAGAATCACGAATGTGACCGTCGAGATGGCCGAATGTAAATACGTAAATAAAGATTCAAAATTAGATGTAAATTTAAAGAAATATTATGAACGAATAGAAAAAATAGACATTGTGGAAAAAGGGGAAATTACTTGTTTCAATCAATTTCCTCCATTTTCAACATGTTTTCATTTTTGTTCTTTTTGTTTGGTTTGTTTGGTTTGTTTGTTGTTGGTGTTTTTAAATAATTAACATGCCAGGGTTTAATTAGCTTGGGAAGATTTTTTTTCTTTTACTTGAACTTTCCTTTCTGCATTACAGGTGATATACATGTGATCAATTTATTTTAACGCGACACAATTCCCTTTGCTGTACATTACAGCAATTTTTTACTTGTTCAGAAGATGTGTTGCAATTGTCTTGGCATGCTTGTATGAACTACAAGGGAATAAAGAGATGACAGACCAGTTTAAATAATAAAACCTTAACTCTGCTACTTCCAGGCTTGGCTTCACACTTGTTTTTATTCTCCTGAACATAACAGCATTAAAACACAAGAGCCAAGATGGCCCTAGACGACTCACCTGAGTTCACATTCAAATGTCTGCTAAAAAACTCAAGTTACTGTATTCTGATATCATAGTTTTAGGCAAGATTGACAAAAATCAAAGCAAAATAGTGGCCTTTAGAGTGGTATCACTGAATGTGTTGTTAAGCCCCCCTTTTCTGTGATTTTTAATGGACTACCAACATTTTCAATAGGAATCATCTTCATGACACTACATTCTCAACAAGTCTGACAGAGATTGGGCCCACATTTTAGCAAATAGTGTTAACACTGACATTATCAATAAGGTCCTTTTTTCAGATGAAGTGTGATCATATAAATATTTTCCGCAAGTTTAACAAAGACTGCCCAAATTGTGATCTCTAGAGTGTTCCCATATTACAATTGTCGCTAAGGCCCCTTTCCCTTAAATTGTGAAGCATGCATTTTTCAAAGGGATCATTTCATTGCAAAAACTAATGTTTTAGCATGTTGCTCAAAGAATCATATGTGCAAATTGCGGCTTCTAGCATGGTAACACAATTTGTCACAGAAGCCTCTTTTGAATTGCAATGGACATTCTCATGACCAGTTTGACAAATATTGAGCCGAAATTGGGACCTGTAGAGAAATTGTCAAGATAAGGCTGTTTTTCCCATGATTTGCAACAGAATGTCACCATATTTAATTGGGATGATTTGTATGACCAACCAAGTATTTCCAGCAGGTTTGACAAAGATTGAGCCAAGATTGTGACCTGTAGAGTGGTAACAAGGAAATTGTCACTAAGACCCCTATTCATTTAATCTGAGACAGAATATCACCATATTCAAAAGGGATCATCCCAATCCCCATAGAAAAATTTTCAGAAAATTTGAAAAAGATATATAAACTAGATGGTTGTCCAGGGACAACATGTCGAGCCCGCGTGACCTTGACCTTTGACCTTGACCTTGGACCTACTTGAACAAATGTTTCAAATGGCACATCTACTCATGATAGAGAACAATTGTGCAAATTTATATTGAAATCCATCCAAAATTGTAGGAGTTATGGTCCGGACAAAAACTTGACCTTCAAGTGTGATCTTGACCTTGGGCCTACCTGAACGAATGTTTCAAATAGCACATCTACACTTGATGGAGAACAATTGTGTCAAATTATTCTGAAATCCATCCACAATTGTAGAAGTTATGGTCCGGAAAAAATCGGACGGACGCACACATGGACAAACGCACATACACCGAACTGTGATTGTGACAAAAATGTCTCGCTCACCGCAAGCGGGCTTGACAAAAATTGTGACCTTAAGAGTGGTAACACTGAATTGTTGACGACAACGACCATACACAAGGGACATTCAAGGATTATTTTTTTCTCAGGTGAGCTAACAGAAGATAATTAACCCATTTCCAGACGACAAAATTTTAAATTGATCTGTATTTAAAGCAACTGCAGATGACTTCAAAGTGTGTTTGGAGAGGGTAGAAAACAATGTGAGAAAGGCAGAATATGCTTGTTACAAGCAATTTTTCCTTTTTTTCAGAATGTTTTATGCAATATTATTCTTTGGGGGTATCAAAATGCGGGATCCTGAGGTATTGGGTTATTAATAAGTAAATATTTTATTTACAACTATGTTTTAAGATTTTATCTGCTGAAGGAAACTGAGTCATCCCGACACCACTGTACTCATTTCAGCTCTAGCACAGCAAATCTATACTTGGCAAAACTTTTAACTCACTTCTGCATACAAAAATCATTATTTCATTCAATTTTGAATTCACAAAGCTGATAACAAGCATAGATGTTCCAAAATCATTTACCTTCAATTTTCAAGTCTTACATCGAAAACTGAACAAAGAGTAAACAGATAATGAGTTGTGTTCATTTAACAACTTTGAGTTGGGGATTTGAATGTAACATTTCTGCCATTTTTACCAGTACCGTAATTCGCCAATGTATTTGGACACCCAAAAAGTTCGGACACCCTTAATTATTTTCAAAAATAATTAATTTTTTGTCCAAACTTCGGACAGTTCACAAAATTAGTTATCCAAACATTCGGACAGCCTTCTTCATTAATATTCCTAAAGATCGGACAGCCATTAATTATGACAAAGTGTGCTCGCCCATGATCAGTTACATTTTTTTTTTTTTTCAAACAACTTCAAAACGTCCTGTAGATTGCTGCTTAAACTCGGCGAATATTTTCGATCATATAAGCCAAGCGATCGAGCGAAACAAGTAATTTATTTCAAGGCAATTCAAAAATCCGAACAGTATCAGTGTAAACAGAGTGTGATAAACTTGTATCCAAGATACCTAGCGTGTATAACGTGTGTACATGTACATCCGAAGTTGTACAGAGTTGACTCGCGTGCAGGTATTTCACGGTCAATCGAGTTCGTTTATAAATAGAAATCAAGGTACAGAATTCTAGTCTACCCAAGGTTTATCGATCGAAGATCGACGAACCAATCAAATTTGAGAACGGGTACTTGTCAGAGTGGAATTTACGTCGTTCGCCTTACGTACATGATTGACTAATTTACGCCATGTGAGACAAACACAGCCTGAGCCGAGCATCATCGAAAGCGCCAAAACACATTACGTCATCTTTAATTTTTGTATTGTGGTGAACAGGTGCACGTGTGTTGAGAAAGTGGTGTAAATGATTAGCTTTAAATACTCTTTTTGAACTTATAAATTGATGGAAAATTATCTGGATTTTAATAAGGTACGCAATTACAGTAAAACCCCGCCTAACGACCTCTCAGTGAAGCGGGCAACCCGCTATAACGACCCCTTTTTTCCAGAACCAAACTTTGTGTTCTTTATTTCAATTGATTTGCCTCCCGTAAAAACGGACACCCGCTATTCCGCATAACGACAAGCAAATTAACAACTAATTAAAGGAAACAGTCTAAAATGACACCCGACTTACGACCATCACTTCAGACCTTGTGAAATCATTATCAATACTAGGTGGCGAACAAAGTTGTTTACATTTGATCTGGGTTTTACAACATGTGATTTACGGCAATCACCAATTACAACTACCACAAACTGTTCTGTTTCTTGATTTGACTGATTGGACTTGATTGGCAATTAATGACCACCAGTTTGTTGATTAAAGACTTTCATTCAAACAAATTCTGTCTTTCGGATGGACTGTTTTCACACAGTTTAAAATAGGGAAAACACAGGTGGGTGTTTTTGTTATTTTTTTTCTTGTGATAGTTTGAAATGTGAAACTAGTGTGAAACAAAAAGAAAAGAGTTTATTGACGGAGATTTTTTTATTTTTTTATTTTTTTTTTTTTTTTTTTTTTTTTTTTTGTTCTAGAAAAACTGTTTCGCAGCTAAATCATTCTTCTTCTTGAAGAACAATTGTGCCAAGTTATTTTGAAATCCATCCATAAATGTAGGAGTTATGCTCCGGACAAATTCGGACAACGCACGCACTAATGCACCTCCACCAAACTGTCATTGTGACAATTATGTCTCGCTCTCAGCAAGCGAGCTCGACAAAAAGAGTAACATTTACATTTACTATGTGGACAACGTCCTCACGAAACAGAAAAAGAGAGATAATTACAACTAGAGCTATCACTGAAGGTGATTAATACCCCTCCAATGGCTCCTTGTCATAGGAATGACGTTTGTCACCAGAATGATGCCATTTTCAATAAACAGGCTTATCTCAATTAAGTTCATTCAACCGTGACATAAAAAAATTATCAAAAGGGCCACAACTCAGTGAAAAATCATCCAACCATAATCAAATTTTAATATGCATACCTTATTTGATAAGAACACATTCGATAAAACGTTATTGCAAACAGTCATGTAGGTATTGAAAAATAGTCCGAGTGGACAAGAAAATTGATCAAAGAGCCATTACTCAGAGAAAAATCATTCAACCATAACCAATTTACAATATCCACATCTTTGATTGATATATAAGCTTTGCATAAAGTTTCATTGAAATCAGACCCATAGGTGTTAAGAAATAGTGTAAACAAAAAAGCAAATGAGCGACCAACCGAGAGACCGACGGACAAGGTGACTCCTATATACCGCCCCAAACATGTTTTGGGGGGTATAATAATTACTATGTCAGGGTTCATTCTAGAGCGCACCCTTGCACCATTAGCGCATACTTTTCAGACATAGCGCATAAGATGACCTACGACAGGGCCGACCCGGCACACAATTTTTCCAGACAAAGTTTTGCTCCAGGGCTTGATAATCAAATTTTCCATATTTTTCCAAATTCCACCAAAAATATGAATTCTGCACCTTATCCCACCCAAAGAAATATTATAAATGATAACTCGGAAAATGTTTTGACAGATGAAGAAGAGATGCCCCCTCAAAATAATGCTTTTCAATAGCTTTGAGATGTTCCCTAGTTAATTGAAAATAAACAAGATTGCGAACATCAATGTTTTCTGTCTTCAAAACAGATTGAAAAGCTGATGATTCTACAATATTCATAATCTAAAATGATGTAAGAAAGATGCCATGTATTTTTAAGAGAATCCTCTGTTGTTAATGATAATATTTGCTCTTGTATATCATTTTATTTGATGAAATTTCCAATCATTCTGTTGTAAAATTCCTGGAATCCCCGAATACCTATAAATAGCTAATCAAGGCACCTTCGGTCTTCTTTTCCACAGTGGCCTACTTTTATCAGAGGACAAATAATTAACAGTTCTAAGTTGTACTGTGTTAAAACAAATTATTAAACCATTTTTTTATTTAGTCAAAATTATAAATCTTTTATGGATAGGTACTATGAATGGGAATATTCCAATATGACCCAAAATTGCGAGTGACATCACTTGAAAAATGAGAAAGGGTAATAGAAAGCAGCACAGTGCTAACTGCTGTAATGAAATATATATAATGACTCATAATACAGAATTTTACATATTTAATCTTCCTCTCTCTCTTTTTAAAGATGAAATATTAGTAAAAATTCAACTGACTTATTTTGATTCTAAGGTTCATTCTAACGAAATTACTGTATTTTTCTTAAAAAAAAAAAAAATTTGACCCCCAACTTTCTGAAATACTTTTTTCACTGAAGATGGCCCACCACTTTTCATTTCTAGAATGAACCCTGCTTAGTACAATACGTAGACTGTGTCCTCACAATACAGAAAAGAGAGTTACAGTTACATGTACTATGAGGACAAAAAATTTAAGTCCTCACAACTTTATGGCAAAACTGTATTTGCTATGTAGACTGCGTCCTCACAAATAAATAAAAGAGAGTAACAAGTGCATGCAAAACATAGACAATTTCCTCACAAAACAGAATAGGGAGATAAATGTATTTACTATGTAGACTGTGTCCTCACAAAACAAAAATGAGAGTTACAGTTGCATGCACCATAGCCAAATTTCGCGGACATGTAAAAATCGATATCTGCCAATTTTACCTGTATTTTTTTATACAGAATTATGAAGGGCCCTGGTAGATAAACGTTTATAACTTCATCAATTTTCAGACTTGAAAATTTTCCCAAGTGAGGTATAAACTAATTAAAGGAAACAGTCTAAAATGACACCCGACTTACGACCATCACTTCAGACCTTGTGAAATCATTATCAATACTAGGTGGCGAACAATTTATCATCTTTCAAATGAACTAAGTTTTATAAATATCATAAAAGAAGCTTTTGGTCCTTTTATAGCTTTAAAATTGCAGGTATCGTTTATATAAAATATACAGGGAAATTGCATTTTCTGAAGTTAAAAAATGAACTTTTTGTTGAATTTTCTTTTCTTGTGTTGAAATGCCAAAATTTTCCCAAGTGAGGCCAGAAAGCTCATTCATTTCCCTTTAAGTTGGTATATATTTTAGTCATTTAAAAAATTAAACTTTTGGTCCTTTTTACAATTTTTTAATGCCCCTATCCTATTTTTTTACTTTTTTCGT
Organism: Tridacna gigas; assembly: GCA_945859785.2. Taxonomy (NCBI): domain Eukaryota; kingdom Metazoa; phylum Mollusca; class Bivalvia; order Cardiida; family Cardiidae; genus Tridacna; species Tridacna gigas. The sequence continues at coordinate 6,088,650 of OX244031.2, read as the reverse complement.
GATTGTTCGGATTGCGCCGGAGTTTCCTTATGATAGCCGAGTCTCGCTATTCGATAAGCCGTCTATCGGGTATCTTTATTGTGTTATGTAATGTTATCGTCTGACGGACCCCCTGCAATCTTTAGGATATACATGTACCCACATAATTTGTGGAACAAATCACTTTACTTTAGACAAGTCTACAATTTTGTCATTCGGTAAACAGTAAGTAAAAAAAAAAAAAAAAAAAAAAATCATAACCTATTACTCTACAAATACGACTTCTAAAGGCCCTGCAGTTGATTGCTTTGGAAAAATTGGGGAAACTGGCGCACTAATTTCTAGCAAGTTATCTCTTTGCTTTTTCCGAAATGTTGGTTTTCTCTTTACATCACTCATACAGATTAGCCTTATCCGGGCTATCAATACACGGTTTAAGTTCGCCAAACTACGGAAACTCCCGAATCTTTACGTATGATATCGATTATCTTCATCGATTTATTGGTATGCGAGATTGCTGATAAGGCATGTCCGCGAAAGTTGGCTATGTTTATGGACAATGTCCTCACAAAACAGAATAGAGAGATAAATGTATTTACTATGTAGACTGTGTCCTCACAAAACAAAAATGAGAGTTACAGTTGCATGCACTTTATGGACAATGTCCTCACAAAACAGAATAGAGAGATAAATGTATTTACTATGTAGACTGTGTCCTCACAAAACAAAAATGAGAGTTACAGTTGCATGCACTTTATGGACAATGTCCTCACAAAACAGAATAGAGAGATAAATGTATTTACTATGTAGACTGTGTCCTCAAGAGTTACAGTTGCATGCACTTCATGGACAATGTCCTCACAAAACAGAATAGAGAGATAGATGTATTTACTATGTAGACTGTGTCCTCAAGAGTTACAGTTGCATGCACTTTATGGACAATGTCCTCACAAAAAAGAAAAGAGAGATAATGACAATTTCAATGTAGACGTGTCCTCATAATACAGAAAAGTGAGTTACAATTGCATAACATATATCCACAACATTTTCGCAAAACAGAATAGAAAGATAAAATTTACAATTACTAAATTGTAGATTGTGTCCTCACTAAAAAGAACAGAATATAATGATATATACATTTTCCATTTAAGACTTGATCGTTTCTGTCAAGTTAAAAAGATATAAACGTTATCTGTTTTATTATGAAATTATAATAAATAGTATGCTTAATCCTATCATTGCTTCATTGAAAAAGACATTGTCTTTTCTTTGATTAGAATGAAATGGTCTTCTGGTATTTTTCTCAGTAGAATGTTAATATTTAACAAGAAATAATCTCTCAAAATGATGTTCTTTTGACAGAAAAAAATCTCAGGCTCTTTTAGACTTGATAAAAGTAAGATCAAGAATACCATTCTAACTAAGTTTGAAAAGAATAAGGTCAAATTTTTTCTTCAAGAGTGTTAACAGAGAAATTAGCCATTATAGTAAGACCCCTTTTAGGGTTTTATCTAAGCCACTGCAATGTGGAATCCGAAGATTAATTTGTAGTTGTTCCTCAAAATTAAATTTGATTGCATTACATGGTGCAATGAATATCTTTACCTATGTTAGTTTATAATCAGAGCTGAATTATGTGGGCTGCCAATTTTCTCAGTTTGGCAACCAGTGACCCTTTTGAACACTATAAGGAAAAAAGCGAAATTAATATTTCTTGTTTTTTCTACAACGGCTCATTTTCTTTTAGTATAGAAAAAAAACTAGAAATGTGTGTCACAGACACGGATGCGCCCGCAAATATTGCCATTTCTCTTAATGGCCACTTTGTCATTTGACCTTCAACTGTGACCTTGACCTTGGACATATCACAACAAACTTTTCACATAACACTGGCACTCATTACGGAGAACAACTGTACAAAGTTATTTCAAAATTAATCCATAACTGTAGAAGTTATGCTCCAGACACGGTCAATTTTGTCATTTGACCTTCAATTGTGACCTTGACCTTGGACATATCACAACAAACTTTTCGCATGACACTAGTACTCATCAAGGAGAACAAATGTGCCACGTTATTTCCAAATCCATCCATAAATGTACAAGTTATGTTCCAGACAAGGTCAATATTGTCATTTGACCTTCAACTGTGACCTTGACCTTGGAAGTATCACAACAAACTTTTCGCATGACATTAGAACTCATCAAGGAGAACAAGTGTGCCAAGTTATTTTCAAATCCATCAATAAATGTAGGAGTTATGTTCCAGACAAGGTCAACTTTGTCATTTGACCTTCAGTTGTGGCCTTGACCTTGGACATATCACAAAAAACTTATTGCATGACTAGTACTCATCAAGGAGAACAAGTGTGCCAAGTTATTTTCAAATCCTTCCATAAATGTAGGAGTTATGCTCCGGACAAGAATGGGACACACACCCACGCACTCACTGACACACAGACGGACAAAGGTAACTCTTAAAATGCGGGGGCATAAAAAGAGGGCCATGATGAACCTAGATCGCTCACCTTAGTTAACTTTCTAATGTCTGCACAATTACGACTTAATGTATTTGGATATCATATTGACAAAGATCGAGACAAAATGGTGGCCTTGAGGAAGGTATCACTGACTGAGTTATTAAACCCCCTTTTACTATGAATTCAGATGGACTGCAAACATTTTCAAAAGGGATCATCTTCACTACAATAAGTTTGACTAAGAGCAAGTTTAGCAAAGATTGTGCCCAAACTGGTCTCTAGAGTGGTTGGACACTAAAATTTTTATTAAGGCCCCTTTTCCCTTGATTTGTGATGCATAAATTTTTCAGAGGGATCATTCCCATGATCTACCATTCCAGCACTGAGTTTCTTAAAGACTGGGTCCAAATTGTAGCCTAGCTCTAGTATGGTATCACTGAATTTGTAACGTCCCTTATGGAACGCCATAACTGTCTTATGTTGTCCTAAGATATTTCTTTATGTGATATTTTAGATCGTCTAGTCGTTTTTTTATTCCATTATTTCATATATGCGTTACGAGGTGTGGTCTTTGCATTACGTTGTGTGGTCTTTATATTACGTGATGGTGTTTTTAGATTACGTTATGGTCTTAAATTGTTATGTCATGTAGTTTCCTCATTACCTTATGTAGTCTTCTTATTACGTTGTGGAGATATTATATGACAAGATGTGGTATTGAGATTACGTTATGGTGTTTTCCTTTATCATGATGGTGTTTTTTTAATACGTGATGTTGTTAAATTGTTATGTCATTTAGTTTCCTCATTACCTTATGTAGTTTTTTCATTACGTTGTGGGGATATTATATGACGAGATGTGGTACTGAGATTACGTTATGGTCTTTTCCTTTATCATGATGATGTCTTTTTAATACATTACCTGGTTAAATTGTAATGTCATATAGTTTCCTCATAACATTATTCGGTCTCCTATTGTAGAGAGTCCTAGTGGGGATTTTTCACCTAATCTGATATAGAATCTAAGATTGTTCGCTATCTCGGTTAAAATGAATCAAAATTACGGGTGCGTCTCAAGACGGTTTCATAATATTTCACTACAAGCAAAAATAAGGTTCGGTTTCATGAGCCAATTTTATTATCACAAATTAATAGTCATCATCAGATGACCGAATTCCTAAATCATGCATTAAATGATTATAACGTTTATGATTTTTACGAATGGTGTCACAAAGCCTGCGATGTGGGCGAGGTGGTTCTCTTATTCCGTCGTGGTCGGATTCCCTGACAGGTGACTAAAAGTTCCTGCAGCGTGTCTCTTCTATCGGGTCTGTTTGCCTGCAGAGGCGGGGCGTGTGGCATCCTTGGGGTCCCGGAGTGTCTGTTGTGGAGCCTGCGCAGCCTGATCTGCAGCTTGTCCATCCTGTTCATTCTATCAGTAGGCTCCCAGCTGTCGAGGTTGCTGCACCATCCGTCTCTCCATGTCTCGTATGTTATCGACCTCTCGTTTGAAACAAGCATTGTTAATTGTATAACCTTGCGAAGCATACACGTTAAAAAAGGCTAACTGGTGTAGAATACTTTTGGAAAAAAAAAAAAAAAAAAAAAAAACACTGTGGTAAAAGGAGTAAATGCTCGTAAAGAGACTTTTCTAATTTTCCTGTAACATTTTCTACCCTTCCTAATACAATCAGTTTAGCCATAGTTTATTTTTTGTCAGCAAATGCTTTCAATTTGGATGGGATCAAAATTTTGTGATCCAGTAAAGAGTTAAATGAAATCAATACCTACACCACAGTGTAGGACCGGAAGTGTACAGTGTTTGGGATTGTATGTGACTTCGGATTCTGTGTGACTTCGGATTCTGTACGAAGTGGTTAAAAATAGTGTTCATACGGTAAGCCAAACTGGCGCTTTTTCATTTATTCTGATAGCTATAAAATTTTCATATCCAGTTATTTGTTTGTTTTGTATGGACCATATCAGGAACACGTAATGTGCGCTGTAAACATTTCTTATAGCAATGGGGGATGCCTTGATCAGTTGACCGTGCTAAAATAACAGATGATTTCGTCCTACAGCAATGCCGTTTTATGTTCGATTTCTCAGCCTTAAAAGCCTTTTTTCTCAACTGAAAAATGTATAAACATGTTCGTTATTCACATTTTTTCGAAAACATGTCAAGGTTTGGTAACAAAATCGACTACAATCGTCCCTTATTCTTTGTTTAAAGTGGCAAAAGTGAGAAAAGAAATTTGTGCGGTCACTTGTATGCGGTTAATAAATCCCATAGACCCCAAGCGACTGTACAAACACCAAAACAAGAAATTTGTACAGCCAATTGTAAGTGGTTGTACAGTTGCCCGAGTGCACTTCTAATCTTCCTTTTCCTTTGTTTAAAACAGCACGTTGAAAAAAGAAATTTGTACAGTGACTTGTACGCGGTTGTAGTTGTACAGACACTGATATCTATAACCGCTGACAAATGACTGAGCAAATTTGTGCAATCACTTGTAGGCGTTTAATAGATCTCAGGCGACTGAACAACTGCCAAACAAGAAATTTGTACAGCCACTTGTAAGCGGTCGCCTGACATCTATTAACCGCTTTCAATCTTCCATATCCCTTGTTTTAAATGACACGTTGAGAGAAGAAATTAGTGGTCACTTGTGAGCGATTGTACAGTCGCCCGAGATCTATTAACCACTTACAAGTGACTGTACAATTTTCTTTTCTCAAGGTGCCATTTTAAACGAAGGATAAGGAAGATAATAGTCGACTTTGTTACCAAATCTTGTCATGATTTCACAGAAATATGAATATAGAAACTTTTTTTTATACATTTTCAGTTAAGAAAACAGGTTTTAAATGCTGAGAAATGGAGTAAAAACGGCATTGTTTTGGGACAAAATCAACGTATTTTTAGTGTGGTCAATTGATCAAGGCACCTCAATTACCGTGTGGAAGTTTTACTGCGCATATACGTGTTCCTGTTCTGGTCTATACATAACAAACAAATACAATGTAGCTTGATATGAGTGATTTATGATTATTTGAAAAATGAAAAAGCACCAGCTTAGTTTACTGTGGGAACACAATTTTTAACCACTAAGTGACAGAGCGTCACTGTACAGAATCCCAAGTCACATACAATCCCAAACAATGTATACTTCCGATCCTACACTGTGATGTAGGCATTGATTTCATTCAACTCTTTACCAGATGACAAAATTCTAATCCCATCCAAACAACAAATAAACTATAGCTAATATGATAGGATTGTTTTATGAAGGCAAGGAAATATTATAGGAAAATGAGGTCTCTTAACGAGCATTTTTCTCCTTTTACTACAATGTTTCTCATAAGTATTCTACACGAGTCAGCCTTTTTAAACATGTATGCTTCGCAAGGTTATACAATTAACAATGCTTGTTTCAAACGAGAGGTCGATAACATACGAGACATGGAGAGACGGATGGTGAAGCAACCTCGACAGCTGGGAGGATGGACAGGCCGCAGATCAGGCTGCGAAGGCTCCACAACAGGCATCCTGGGATCCCCAGGATATCCCACGCTTTGCTCTGCAGGCAAACCGACCCAATAGAAGGGACACACTGCATGAGCCTTTAGACACCCTGTCTAGACAGTGATTACGACCACGACGGAATAAAAGAACCACCTCGCCGACGCCGCGGGCTTTGTGACATCATTCGTGAAAATCACGAACTTTACCATTATTTAATGAGAATGACACTACCGTGCATTAAGCATGATTTAGAAATTCGGTCATCTGATGATGAGTAGTAACCCTTAGGGCGCCAAATAAACCTATCAGATATTTTCATCCTAGAAATACAGCCCAAATAATTGCAATTTCATGGTTGCTTTCTTCAACAGTGTTTCTGCAAAGCAGACAGTGTAGATCACACCTCAGGCTGTACATTTCGTGCAGCCTGATCTTTATCTACACTGCCCGCAAAGGCAACTATAGTCATGAAAGGTGCTTTAAGGGTTGATTTGTGGTAATAAAATATTGGGCTCATGAAACCAAACTTCATTTTTGCCTTCATTTTGTAGTGAAATTATTAGAAAAACCGTCTTGAGACGCCCCCTTAATTTTTATTCATTTTAACCGGGATAGAGAATAGATTCTATATCAGGTTAGGTGAAAAATCCCCAGTTGGCACAAACTGTCATCAGATAGGCTCTGAGCCACCTGAATTGAATCTATTCGTTCTTTTTCGAAAAGAGGAACTAACGTTCCATTGCCCAATTCCCGTAGGATTGCTTCCAGTGATTCCGCCATTTCTGAAGATGAAGGACGATTGAAGTGACGTAAGCGGTGTCACATTTCCGTACATAGCCGAACGATTAGTCCTCACCACGTCGTAATGAAGAAACGACATCACGTCATGTTATAACCACACAACGTAACAAGAAGAATACCATAAGGTAATATGAAAACAACTCAACAAAGCAATTAAACCAAACAAAATATTAAAAAGACATCACCATAATTAAAGAGAATAACATAACATAAAGCCGGGGATTCTCAATAGGCCCAGGCGCGTAGCAGGAACTTTTTTCAACTTACACAATTGTGGAAGGGGATCTGGGGTCTGGAAGTCGTCCCCTATCGAGGATTAAGGATGCAGAGCCCCTTATCGGGAGACAGGGGCCCCCTGCGAAAATAAACTGAATACGGGTCTTTCTGATCTTAAAGGTGGCCCTTCAGATTCTGGGACGAAATTTTACAAAAAAAAAAAAAAAAAAAAGAAATCATCCTGATACTCCCAAAACTTTTTAATTTTCATTCATAAAACCCCAGTAGTCGAAAACCATCCGACAACAAAAGAAATTAGAGATTTACTACGGCCGAGGTCGACACTAACGTGAAACATGGTGTATTTTTACATGAGCAACTCGCTCATTTACATACCGGAAATAAACAGACGAAGCTTCAAACATAGCGTCCGAAAAAGACATTATGGAAAATAATTACATGTTTTTTTATGTTACGGAATTTAAGCGTCATTAGTCACGTGCCAGTCACTTGACACTCTCACAATGCTTTTTTGATTTCTGGCGGGAAATCTTAAAATACCTTAAGAGGCTACGTAGCCTTTTAAGGGAACACCATCAAAAAAAAAAAAAAAAACACAATTTTTTTTTTTTTTTTTTTTTTGTAATTTTATGATTCTTAATTATTGATGATTTGTATTTTTTCATATAAATTTCAGTGATATATATATATATCTTTTAATTTGGTGAGATGTGAAAAATCTAAATACGCACCTTTAAAAGCCGATTTGTGGATCATGAAATATTTTTATTCTTTTTACAAGCATGAAATGTTATTTATTTAATTACTACTAGATCTAGTTATTATTTTGTTTTTGATGGTGAATCAGCGTTATGTAAACAAGCCATGTCAAACTTCAAGAAGCTCAAGTCATTGAATGATAATGGTGAGTTAAATGTCTATTCACCTCAAATAGTAACAGACGAAATATACATTTAGACCCTAAATGAAGAATGCGCCGTTGCCTCTTTCTGCAACTTATTTAAACCTGAACCAGTTCAAAATGTTTACGTTTATTAAATAAATGCTCACAAGATTCCAAACAACACAAAGCTTAAACCAACGTTGACTAGCCTCCTGACCTCATTTTGTCACATGATTCGTGTTCCAAACATCGTCAAAGAATCACTGATCAGATTAGCTAAAGCAGTTTGAACTGAACCCTTGACGAAACTATTTTCTAATGGCATAGCTCTCTCTCGCTCTCTCTCTATCTCTCTCTTGTTTCGGCATGCAGGCAAACGACGAATACACCCAGAATGTACCCCACAGAGACACACCTATATGCCCCGAAAAAATTAATATGGTCGAATTTTTAATAACAATAAAGTATTTGAAATCAATCATTGAGTCTGAAATGTAACACAATGTGAAGTTTCCCCAAGGGCGGATCGAGGATTTTTTGCCGGGGGGGGGGGTTAATCCGGAAAATCCGAAATAAATTTATGAACTGAAACTAAACGCATTCAGCCTTGCCTGAAAGACCACCTCTATAAGGCAGAAACCTTCATTAAGCGACCAAGAGTCGATATCCCAGTAAGATAAAAAAAAAAAAAAAAAAAAAGACAAGAGAAACCATGGTATATCGCTCGAATTTTTTTTTTTTTTTTTTTTTTTTTTTTAGCTAGGTCTATGTTGTTGGTACTTGGTAAATTTTCCTAGCAGACAATGGTTACTCTGAAAATTGTAGGAGGTGGGGAGGGGGCGGGGGGTCCGGACCACCATGTATCCGCCCATGTTCCCATTTCGATGTCAGCAAAACCATAATTTATGTTATCCGTGATTAGTCGACGCAAACCTATCTGCGTAAGGTGGATCAAAAGTTTCTGTTGATGAAGCCATTTTCAACGTAATAATGTTAGTTAAGGTATAGGTGCGTTATTTATTAAAACTCTTTCCTTAAAGTTGACGACACAAGGAGCTTTTGTGGATAGTGTAGATCAAGATCAGACTGCACAGAACGTGCAGTCTGATCTCTGATCCACATTGTCCACATTTTCATTCTAGATTACATGTATAAATGAACCGTTTCTTCGTCTTGCAATGGAAGTGTATTTTTAGCCAATGAACAAATACAATTTATTTATTCGGGAGTGAAAGAGTTAATATGGCGTTCTAAACTGGGCTATAAGGGGTATAGATAATAACGGCTGCATGTGAAAATCATTTGGATTAGTTTCAACTTTTTGTCATTTTTTGTCGAACTTAACCAAACAGAATAATACACATAGAGTTCCTTCAGATAGCTATCGATTATATATCAAATGTCTTTATTATTTGATATATTAACCCATTACCAAACGACAAAATTTCAGACCTGCCCAAAATAATATTTGCACACAAAAATTCAAAGCGATTGTGTACTGGGTAAAATAAGTATCTTATTTAGTAGAAAGCATTGTGGGAAAGAAGAAATTGCTTACAAAAGCACTTTCTCCTTTGCTCACAATGCTTTCATAAATAATGACCATAACATAATCTCAAAACAACACCACGTCATATAATAACCACACAACGTAATAAGAAGACTACAAAACGTAATGTGAAAACTGCATGATACAACAATTTACCATACAATGTATTGTATAATCATAATGATTATGGAAAAGGCTATAATGTAATTTCAAAACCACATCACGTAATATAATAACAACACAACGTAATACGAAGACTACCAAACATAATGCGAAAACTACATGACATAACAATTTAATAGCATGGTGCATTAAAAAGACATCATCATGATAAAGGAAAACACCATAACGTAATCTCAATGCCACATCACGTCATATAATATCCCCACAACGTAATAAGAAGACTACATAAGGTAATGAGGAAACTATATGACATAACAATTTAATAACATAATGTATTAAAAGGACATCATCATGATAAAGGAAAACACCATAACGTAATCTCAATACCACATCACGTCATATCATATCCCCACAACGTAATAAGAATACTACATAATGTAATGAGGAAACCATATGACATAACATTTTAATACCATAACGTAATCTCAAAACCACATCACGTCATATAATATCCCCACAACGTAATAAGAAGACTACATAACGTAATGAGGAAACTACACGACATAACAATTTAACACCATAACGTAATCTAAAAACACCATCACGTAATATAAAGACCACATAACGTAATGCAAAGACCACACCTCGTAACGCATGTATGAAATAATGGAATAAAAAAACGACTAGACGATCTAAAATATCACATAAAGAAATGTTTTAGGTCAACATAAGACAGTTATGGCGTTCCATAGTCCCTTTTCCCTTGAATTGTGATAGAATGTCACCATATTCAATAGGGACTATCCTCATGGCCATTCAAACATTATCAGCAAGTTTGACAAAGATTGAGCAAAAATTGTGACCTGTAGACAAGATGTGTTTGTGAAACGTTAATGCCCCCGTAAAAGCAAATTTTCTGGAGTATGGCCTTGAAATTTGACCTTGACCTTGTCAGATGACCTTGACCTTGTCATCAGCACTGAGTATTCATGACAAATACCTTCATACCAAATATGGACATTGTAACTCAAATGCTTTTGAAGTTACATGCAAAAGTTAAGTTTTCAAGTCAACTTTTCCAGATAAGGGTTAAAATATGGCCTTGACCTTGAAAATATGACCCTTAGTAAAAGTGTATTGCTAGCAGGTACCTTCATATCAATCATGATTTCAGGTTAAGTTTTGAGGAAAAATAGTCAGGATAAGGGTTCAGATATGACCTTAACCTTAGACTTATGAAATGTGTATCACTGAGGGCTACCTACATACCAAATATGAGCATTGTCATTTGAATAGTAGTGAAGTTACACAGAAATGTTAAGGTTTTAGGTTAAGGGTTGAAATATGACCTTGACCTTAGACATATGACTCTCATTCAATGTGTATTGCTGACAGGAACCTACAAGCCAAATACGAGCATTGTCACTTAAAAAAAGTTGAAGTAACACAGAAATGTAAAGATTTTTGGTTAGGTTTTGAGAAAATGTGATGAGGACAAGGATTAGATTATGACCTTGACCTTGGACATATGGCCCTCATTAAATGTGTATTGTTGATAAGTACCTACATACCAAATATGAGCATTGTCACTTAAGAAATTTGAAGTAACATAGAAATGTAAAAATGTTTGGTTAAGTTTTGAGAAAAAGTGATGAGGATAAGGGTTAAAATATGACCTTGACCTTGGACATATAACCCTCATTCAATGTGTATCGCTGACAGGAACCTACAAATCAAATATGAGCATTGTCACTTAAATACTAATGAAGCAAATGAGAAATGTTAAGTTTTTTGGTTAAGTTTTCACAGACAAACGGACAGACGGACAGACAGACAGGCAGACAGACGGACAACGGTAAAACAATATGCCCCAAATCTTTCCATGCGGGGGCATAAAAATTGTCATTAACCCTTTCCCAAACAAGCCCTGGTTTTCACGTGTCTGCAGTACAAGTCTTTTGAAAACACTGTGGGAAAAGGAGAAATTGCTCGTAATGAGCAATTTCTCCTTTTCCCACAGTGTTTTCTACCCTTTTTGATAACTTTCTGCCATTTTCATCAAATTTAAAATTGTTGTCTGCAAACTCTTCAATTTGGACCAGTCCAAAATTTGTCGTTTGGGAAAGGGTTAAGGCACTTTCTTTCTTTTTTTGAAATCTCTAGGTCTAATGGTTTGGGAAAAGCACATTTTTAAAGACTTCCTTCTTTATGTAAATTCTGGGATCAAACAACGTTGGGCTGAATTTGATCTTAGAGCAATAATTTGAAGTATTTTCGTAGAGGATCTTAAGGCAATGCTACATACAAAACTTGAAAGCTCCAGGCCTTGCCGTTTGGGAGAAGAAGACTTTTAAAGATTTCCTTCTTTATCTCTTTGTAAAATGCAGGATCCCACAACATAGTGTTCATTTTGATCTTAGAGCAATAACTTGAAGTAATTTGTAGAAGGTCATAAGGCAATGCTAAATACAAAATTTGAAAGCTTAAGGCCTAATGGTTTGGGAAGAGAAGATTTTTTAAGATTTCATTCTTTATCTCTATGTAAAATCTGGGATCCCACAACATAGGGCTCATTTTGATTTTAGAGTTTTAATTTGAAGGATTTTGGTAGAGTACCATAAGGGGATGCTGCATAAAAAATTTAAAAGTTCTAGGCCTTATTATTCGGGAGGAGAAGATTTTTTAAGATTTCCTTCTATATATATATCTATGTAAAATCCGGGATCCCACAACATAGGGCTCATTTTGATCTGAGAGTAATTATTTTAACCCTTTACTCCATAGATAATCATTTTGACATATCAACTACAGACAGCTTTTGAAAACATTGTGGGAAAAGGAGAAATTGCTCGTAACGAGCAATTTCTCCTTTTCCCACAATGTTTTCCACTCAATCAGATATTTGTATCCTCATTTGTCCACATTTTTGACATCATATCTTTATTTGCTGCTGAAATGGAAGAGCCTCAAATTGGCATATCAGGTAAAGGGTTAAGTATTTTGGTAGAGAACCATAAGGCAATGCTGCACAAAAAATTTCAAAGCTCTAGGCCTAATCGTTTGGGAGGCAAAGATTTTTTAAAACTTCCTTCTTTTGTTCTAGATATACACTGTATGTAAAATCTGGAAGCCTACACCATAGGGCTTATTTTGACCTTACAGTAATAATTTGAAGTATTTTGGTAGAGTACCATAAGGCGGTGCTGCAAACAAAATTTGAAAGCTCTGTGCCTTATGGTTTGGGAGGAGAAGATTTTTAAGCTTTTTCTTTTGGTTGCCATGGCAACCAGAGTTCTCAATGGATTCAAATTCTTTGAAATGTTTTGAAAGAGCATGACCTAAGGATCACATCTGTGAAGTTTGGTTGAAATCCAGTGACTGGTTTAGGAGGAGAATATTTTTTTTTATTGTTTACGGACAGACGGACGATGAGCGATCATAATAGCTCACCCCGAGCACTTCGTGCTCAGGTGAGCTAAAAATGCGACCCATCATACAAAAAAGGACCATCTCTGTGAAATGTATCAACCCTGATAAGACTGCCCCATTGCTCAGGTTGACAACGATCCAAACTTTTTGCATTAGGCAGATATTCAATACGTAGAAAGGTCATTCTACCTTACAACACCTTATTTTTTCAAATACTTATCCTGATTGACCTGACAGAAGACCTTAAAGTTGATACCAACAGAAAGATCTTACCACAAACAATACCTATGTGAAATGGGAAATCCTATCACTGATCATTCAAAAATTTTTGCCAATGTTTAAAGTGTATATTTTGCATAGAATTTGACCCTTGAAAAATGATCTTGACCTTGACTGATGACCTTGAAGTAAGTACCAACAGAATTATCTTATCACAAGCAATAAACATATGACACAGAGAAAATAAAAACTTATTCGTCAATTAATGAACTCGCTAACATGCCTATTAGATACATTTTCGTGTTTGAGATCAAATCTTTCATACACTGATATAAAAAAGGTTGAACACTTACAAATGACTTTCCTGTTGACATCATTACCAAGATCAATAGTTCTGATGCTGAAATAGATATAAACAGACTCTACAAATAAAGCCAAACCACTATCTATCTCTCTCTACCCCTCTCTCTCTCTTTATATATATGTGTGTGTAAAAACTGAGTATTCCTGGGTCAAGGTAAGATATAGAAAAAAATGAAAAAAGTCACAGATACAATTAAATCATTTAATCTTATTGCCAACCTGTTTCGCTTAGCTCATCAGGGCAATAGATACAATTGTATATATATAACATATATAACAAAAAATCCAAATATATGCCAAAACAAGAATTATATGAAAAAAAGTCAAACGAAACTAGAAATTATTATTGTTTGATGTCTGGACCTGTTTCGTGAAACCAGTCGAACGTTAAATTACCACATTTCAAGCGTCGTCTCTGTTTATATATATATATATATATATATATATATATAAAGTGGTTTTAAAGAAGAATCTTTGAACAAAGGCATTTCCTGACTACTTTCTTAAATTTTGCAGTACTCGTATTTCATGATGATAATGGTTCATGTCCGTCATGTTCTATAAAGGCCATCTGCTTTCCTTCTTACATATATTCCACCCATGTTTTGACTGATAATGCTTGACTATAGAATAAAAAGCTTAGAAATGTGCATTTGGCTGGTCACATGGAAGAATTTAGAGATAAAAAAATGAAGAAAACCCCGAATTTTAGCCATCAGAATGTGTTTTTTTTTTTTTTTTTTTTTTTTTTTTAGGTTAAAAGGCTACTTTTCATGCAATGTTTTCAATTTATATAAATGAAAATGTGTTAAAAGATAGACAAAAAATCCAGAAGAGTATACTTTTTATTTCATGAAAATCCATTGGGTTTTGGCTGAGACATGTTTGATTTTGTAAGAGTGGTCACTGGGCTTAAAATTTCCATTTTTTTAGGTCTTGACCGCAAAGACAACCATGTTAAGAAACATGGGTTTTCTCTTTGAAAATGGCCCTGATTTCTCTCTGGCTCATTTTTTCCTTGTCGCAATACTCGAATTCAGCCAAAACGCATATGCATATGATAGGGATTTAGCGAAAAACGCAGTCGGTTGACATGTTGTTTTTTTTATGCATTTTTTGAAGGACTATGACTGTACTTTTGAGAGCAAGAGATAATAAAGACAAAGTTTTGCCATTATGCTTCAAAGACGGTCAATTTCACGCTATTTTCAATGTGGCGAAAAACCAGTGGTGTGACACCTAACGGAGTTCAAATGTATAAAACCCTTAGGCAGCTAAGTGCGACTCACTGACCTTTTTGTGGACAGTGTAGATCAAGATAAGGCTGCACAAACGTGCAGCCTGATCTTGAACCTACACTGTCCGATAAGAAGACATTTTTCTACAAACAATAAGTTTGAAATAGCATTATTTTGTTTTTTACTATCGACATGAAAGTTTCATTTAACTTATTTAGCAGGATAAGAGTTAATATATTTGCACGCTAATAAACTGATCTTGTCGCCCTGTCCATGGTGTAGAGGTAAAATACATGGACACATGATCCCGATGTGAAATTCCTATAAATCGTAAATTTATCGGAGATATATAAATAGTTCACGTAAAAAGACGGAATATTTATTAAATGACAAGTGAAAGCGGTTTCACTATACATTACATTATCATGTGACAGAAAACAAAGAAACACACAAACAAACAAACAAACTGTCCATAGGGAAAAAAAATGTGACATATGTCCTTAAATAAATCGTGTAATCACATATTTTCAAATGATTTTTTGTTGACTTAGAGATTTAATTGACCTTTCTGCCGATTTTGATTGAGAAGTCCTACATGTCAGCCAATCAAAACGCAGTATAGCGCGACATGTAAACACACGGGTCAGACAAAGTGATAGACTTTATTATTGACAATGTTACTGTTTTCTTTTTGTTTAAACCATAGTTCTAAGACTGGATTATACAATAATTATTTCAAAACGGATTAAAGTTACACGTAAGAATCATGTGTTAAGGTAGTTGTTAAATTATATACCTTGAAAGGAAAACTAAATTTATCCATTCCAAAAACCTAGATCTACGTAAAATGTCTCCGGTAGATTTAACTAGGATTCCGAAAAACCAGCCACTCTACCAAACGATAGAAAAGCATGCCCCCCCCCCGGCTTTCAGGAAAGAAAGAACGGTTATGCTAAACTGTTTTATAAAACCACCTGCGTTGAAAATCTAACTGCACGTACATCTTTCAAATTCCAAACCATTACTCCTAGACTGAGATTTGTCTTTAAAAGGTTAGAAAACATCTAAGGAAAAAGAGAAAGTTTTCAAAAGTTTCCCTCTTCAAGGTTGTTAAAGCACGGGTGTGTGTGGTTAATGGTTAAATTGTAAATCCTTTTCTCGTATTGTTTACTGTCAAACGGACATACATGTATTATATACTGACGAAATGTCTTAAAAACTTATGCCCCTATTATAAGTTACGGATAATGCCGACAGCAATCTACTCACAATATATTTTTAGTTTAAATTCTGTGACCAAACAATGAATTACGAACATATTTGCGCTATTTTCATTTTTCGATTTCTCATAAAAATGACATTATTCAAAGTATTTTTTATTGTTACTTTGCCGTTTTAGTCCGAACTGAAAAGAACGTCGGGAAAAAAGCTTTGGGTACTTTATTATAGCGAAACATAAGCTAGAATAAAACTGAAATAATCTCTCTGTCCCTATGTATTCGACTCCATTTTCTGGTTTGTTTGTCGGGCATAACGACCGAAATACCTCGTTACTAAGGTTGGCGTGCCAAGCTCGCTTTTGGAGAAAGGTCAGTTACATTCAGAATTAACCAGACGACAGACGATAGATCGCTCCTTCCCCTGATGTCACGTGACCCGCGAATCTAAATACCTAGACATATTACTCAGACACGAAAGCTAGGAGACATATGCAAGTTACCAGAAGATATTTTAACACGACATAATTGTTCAAGATAAAATAAGCATAGGAACAATTTGGATTTAGGTTTTTCGAAGTTTTAGAGGTGAAAATTGAAATAGAGGCTGTTTATTGCAAAGTCAGCTGATTTACACCACTTACATTTGATAATGTAGGTATAATACTGGTACATGTAACTCGTGCCCCCTAAATATTTCTTAAAGTCATTGGTCTTTTCATATAATTCATCTTTTACCTGGACAAAAATAAGCTTTTTTTCAAAGTTCAGACTTCAATTACAGAGATTTTTCCATTACTTAGTCCGTGATGTATGCTTCAATAATTTCACCACAATTGCAAGACTTATACATTACCAAACGAAATATACATGATTCTTAACTGGGTAATATGATTACCAGTTGTTTGAATTGAAATTAAAAGATGCATTAACAAATGATAGGTTACTAAAGTGATTTTTTCAAGTTCGAGGGGAAAAACCCGAGGAGAAGAATAAAAAGCATAAAAACATGAATATATCTCTAAGCATTTGCCGCTAAATACTATTCTGTAAGAACAATAGAAAAATAAACTGACTTACATATTGAACATTTATAATCCAAATTTCAGTCACTAATAATCGTTGAAAGGGGTTATAGACGGTCACAAAGAGTCAGACTGATATGACACGTACCGGACGCTTTTGAAGTGGTATACCGATATCAAAGGAATACCGCATAAACCATTGCTCCACGTTTTTGCGTAAAAAGTGGCAACATGTGGCAACAACAAATCAAACGAAAACGGCTTGATGGGTTTCTCTTTGATTTTCGATATATAAATAATAGTTTAAGGGAGATTAAAAGACTGAAAATAAATGGATGGGGGAGATGGTAATATATAGGGTGGCATATCGTCTTTAATTTAACAGGCTTTAAGTTTGCATGCATAAATGTGTTGAAATACAGAGACCAATGAGAACAACGTTTTTAATGGTTTACTGATGGAGGAAGATGGTATTTGTTTTTAATTTAAACAAACGTCTAAACTGTGCCTACATTGCATTTTATTTTAAAAGCAGACGGGAGCTGTTTAGGTTTGACTTCCATGAAGACTATATGAAAAACGTTTACGAGGAAATTAACTATTTCTATGCGAATTTTCAAATTTTACTTAAGGGTAATTTGCGAGGGAAAAAAAAAAAAAATTAAATTAAAAAAAAAAAATAAATAAAAAAATAAAAGAATCAACAAAAGAGATATAACTAGCATTCAAAATAACAAGTCAACTCGATTTGGTAAGAAAATTAATTATACAGTATATATTTAGATGAAAAATAAGGTAAAGGAAATAGATAACTGAACTTGATAAAATCCAATCAGTTGTCTAAAATATTATCTGTACATTTCTTTTAGTAAAGAAACGGGTATCTGTTGCTAAGATTGAAATTCTGGAAAACTCATGACAATCAAAAAACATGTTAACAAGAAGTATTCATTTATTGTTCTCCTTTTCAATCGGGATTTGTCTTCTGCAGCAAATAGTTTTACCTTGTAAAACTCTGCATCTTGAAATTGCAGCCCTAAGGATTAATAATGGATATCAAGTTTGAAATTATTCATCAATTATTTGTCATATATATACTATACATTTATATATAGTTATAACTCCGAATGATTCAGAATGTCTAGGTTTTATAACGGCAAAACGGCTTCCGCCCTGAATGGAAAAAAATGCTGATCGCTGATTGGCTTGTTGATTTTTTTGGATTGACAGCTCTCGTTTGGTCACTTAGTATGGGTCTGAGAAAGTCACCATTTTAAAAAAAAGATTGATTGAATTGTGCTTTTACCCAACTTTCAACATTGTTTCAGTCATATCTAGGTGACAGCTCGCGTATTCATCCGTAGTATGACCTAGGTTTCACCGGAACTGGGCTAGGGCTCTGAGGTGTTTTGCCCAAGGATACTCCCTCGAGAAGCCCAGTACTTCCAGTGAAGCTCGAACCCGGGGCCTCCAGGTCACGAGTCCTACACTTTACCACTAAGCCAGGCAGGACCCCACTATTAAAAAAAAAAAAAAAAAAAAAAAAACCAGCGTAGGAAAAGGTAAATCTTCAGTTGCATCAATGTAGAGAGGTTGAAACACGCTGATGAAATTTGGTACATTATATATCCTTGTTGACTTGTAGCCATTTCAAATTTAACATTTTCAAACTGCTAAAATTCAAATCAAGATAATTTATTTTTCAAACATTTGTATTTGAAATATGGCCCACATCAGGCAAATCGGATGGATACATTTTCAATAAGTAACCGCAACATAGGTTTTAGAATACAAAATAGAATAACCAAGTGTAATTTTGTTAATTAACGCAATGGTGTGAAACCCAGTCTTGTTTGAGTTTTTGTACTTGTGTGAAACCCGCATCTAGATTTTTTAGACCTTTTTTGTGATAACTACTCACTAAGTACTTACAGGTACAGGTCTGTCTTTTCATGCACTACATCAATTCCATGCAGTACATGAGCTCCATGTGAAACATGGGTACACCTTTTTGAACCTTGGCACATGCGGTCATTCAAGGCTAGACTTTAAGGAAGAAAGTATATTCATTTCGTAGACGACAAACAAAAAAAAAGGGGGGGGGGAATTTTTGACTTGGGTAAACTTTTCACACTATTGTTTAAGTTGCAACTTTCCCTGTATTATGTATTATTTTTCCCAAGGTTGCGTTTTGAATTTCAGTTTGTGTATCTAATTCAAGCTTTCAAAATGGCAGCATTTGTTCATTAAAGTCAAGATTAATTAATGCACTTTGTCTTGCATGTTTCATATCACTTAACAACATTTTGTTTACTGCAGCTTAACAGCACAGCGTTTGAAGTGCGAGGAAAATTGATGTGGGGTGTGTATGGTACTCAGTTCCATAAACTGGTGATTTGTGAGCAATGCAAATATGTTTCATGTGTTGAGCTGGAATACCGTGTTGTAATTTGTCTTAACGTTTTTGCGTTATTTTCATGTATGCTATGTATTGTACTGTTTTTTTTTTTATTATTCATGTCATTATGATATGTATTTTTCACATGTCTTACAAGAATTTATTTGTTGTTTTACAGATACATATTTAAATACACTCGTATGACCAAATATTGAATTACTTTCCTTACTCCACACTAATTACTACTACCACTACGTTATATATGCAAAGTAGCAAACTGACTAGCCGTAACCGTGTAACATTGGCGCCCAACGTTGAAGTACCTACATGTACATCACCATTCTGTGGGGATAAGTTACCTTGAACCAGTGTCTACCACCTTTTGGAACTTTTATTTGTGTACTGCATTGTTTTACATACTTTTACCTGTTGTTTGTGAGGACCAAACTTCGAAGGAGAAGGAGAGACAGTTACGCTCTGTGTGGACTTTTCGTTTACTCACCTGGCTTTCCGCAACGACCATTTGCTTTACCAGACTTGACATTTCGTCTGGATCAGTCAGTTACATCTACCTGCCTTTTGTGCGGATCCAGTTTCTTTTTCTTTTCTAAGTGCTGTAGAGCAGTAACATTTTTTCTTGAGTGCATAATGGACTATTCCAGCTCTAGGGAGTGGTATGAATGCAGTAAGATGACGTATACGTGAGTAAACACTTCTGGTGAGCTTATTGTAATGTACGAAAGATTTCACTGTTTCATTAATTAATTTTGGTGAAGGTCAGTTGATGTCATATTCACTTAAATTTCTAATATCATTCAGTCAAACATCATCAAACCCTACATTCATAAGGTTTCTTTATCATTATATGCTGCCATTTTGAAAAAAGTATAGATATACATCTTTTTGCTTAGTTGCCTAAAAATGCGTAAGTGTTACTTTATCCACTGAATTTGCTTTAGCACCCTACACATAGCTAATTTTGGCTTAAAATATCAGTCTGCATGCATCGAGATACTGTCGAAAGAAGGCGATCTCAAAATACATTGATGTGTAAGTTTATTTAGCTTCTGTCACTTTTTTTTTTTTTTTTTTTTTTTTAATTAACTATTCAAGCTCTGCAGTTCACTGGCTTAAGTTAAATTTAGAAGTGGCAACATCTTCATTTTCAGTGATTTATTTGCATATTCGATTATAGATCTGCTGTACTCTATATAATGAATATGTAAATTAGGCCTATTTTGAGCCTGTCCATTTCATTGGCTTATATTTTCTGGCTCAGTCAACACCTTTTGCTGTATTGTTTACATTGAATATGCAAATTACGTATTTGGGTGTCTGCATTTGATTGGTTGATACTTTCTAGCTCAGTGAACAGTACTGGTCACCTGACCGTTTATTCATATTTTCGTTAAATTATGTAATCTGACTTGGAGGATAACCGCCTAGCGTGACCTGTTTGACCTTAGACTTGATTTATATAGAGGGAAATCAGTAGCCTGTGACGTTATACCATAGACGGCTATATAGTCAGTACTTATTGTAATTTTATATTATCTACTTTGCTTCACATTTATTGAGGGCTTTCTAGAATTAGTTGATAGTTAGCAAACGATTATACTTGAATAGCCTAGGTCTATTGGGAAAAAACTGCCTTTGAAAGTATCCAAAACCAGTACTCTTCCATACCTTAACTTTACTCTAGTAAGGAAGACACACATTCCTTAACCCATTGAATCTCGAACTCTTTTATAACAAATATCTTACACCAGTACTCTCCCTTTGCTTGACATTACTTTATATAAGAACACACATTCATTCTTATGGAACAGTGGGCTTAAATAGTAACCTGTCTTTCATCCAAAGCTTTTGTCATAGGTTCACACTTTACGAAAGTTTATTGCAACATTTTCAACAATTATTGTGTGACTTGAATATCACTATAGATGTAGTTCAGTCATATTGTCGCGTCATTTTGGGAGCCACACCTATCACAACTCTTGATATGTATGTTGAATAACAGGCACTGAAGCAGATATTGGTGAGAATTTACTTAGTTTATTATTACCATATCTCCCCATATAACAGTCCATACTTATCCATAGTCCCTGCTGTGTATATTTGGCAACAAATTATTTGTCAAAATTGATGTAGGAAAGTAACCTACAATGTAATATCCATTTCATTATTTGCCTTACGTGCTTTTGATATAAATAGATTTTGTTTGCTCATGTAGTTAAACAAACAAACAAACAAACAAACAAACAAAAATCGGGCAAACTACTTTACCTAAACTGTTGCTATTTAATACTGCATGTCAACCTTGCATTTATTTTGAAAACATTGAATTGTTGTCTGATCATGTAAAAGCTTGGTATATAGCTGATCCCATTGCACTCTTACAATAGAATACTATTGCATTTCTTAGAATTCTGCAAATATCTGTAATTTCTGCTGGTTTACCTTGCATTGCTGGGAAAACATTGTGATATGTGATAGCTCATGACTCATCAGTGGTAATTAAACAGAAAATACACAGTCAATAGATAATAGAAAATAGAAACCTACCTATTAAAGCAAAAGAAACTAGTTGTTGTTATGCATTTGAATAATTTTTTCATACATGCCTTAGAATCAATAAAAGATGTCATTTGTATCTACATGAAACAGTGAATTTTAATTACCTGATGTAAACCGGAATAAACCTATACAGTAGTATAGAAAGAGTGTTACAGCCTATAAGTGCCGAGACCTGATTTTGATTCAAAGGTAGTAGTGTGTTATATTTGAGTATATCTGATTGAACATAGAACTTGTGTAAATGAAACATGATATCAAAAGAAGAGAAAGAAACCGACCCTGGCATGGATATTGAAGACAGTTTGACAGAAGAAGCAACCGGTGGAATAACAGATGAGGAAATAGAAATGATACGGACATTGCATACTCTTAGATTTAAGCAAAAATATGGATCATTTAATGATATCCTGAGATTGACAAAAATGTTTGGAGGCATTAAGGATGCATCAGCTGAGGTGGATGATGAACACAGACAGCATAAACCAGCTGCAAAGCAAGGACTGCATCATTACCAAAAGTTTTAAAGTTTTAAAGTTTTCTTTGGAGATGTCGGACAAAGGTGAAGTCAACCGGGAAACTTATGAGGTCGAATCAGTAAAAATCGAACAAGCCTTTATCCAGGAACAGATTTTGTTTGGGATACGTCGGTCTCTCAAGGGCAGTGCTGGCGACAAAATTAGGAAGATTGGACCCGGTGTGACATTGTACCAGGTGTTAGACAAATTGAAAAGTGCATACGGAACAGTTGAAACTAAGGAATGTATAATGAAAAAGTTTTACACCTGCGAACAGAAGGAAAATGAGAGTGTAGAATCCTTAGCGTCACGTTTGGAAGAACTGTTCGATCAAGGAGTAGAACTTGGAGGATTTAGACGTACAGATACAGCAATACTTAAACAAGTCCTACATTCAAGATTGACAAGATCCGTGAATATGATGAATTCAAGAAAGAGGTTAGGAAGATAAAGGCTGACATCCCATCTGATAGTATGGAGAGCAAGAAGCCGTGCAAACTAGTGGTACAGACAGAAAAGAAAGAAGAGACATCAGAAGTCGAAGAATTATTGAAAAAGGTAAACGAAATAATAGACAAACTTGAAAAGACTCAAAACCAGCCACCCTCAACGGAACAAGTGAGCCCTACCAGTGGACAAAGGAAAAGATGGCATGGCAGAAACAGATGGAGAGGTGGAAATCGAGGAAGAGAACAAGGCCAACAGAATAGAAACTCTCAGCAGCCAAATGCTAATGGTACATTTGCACCCTTATGCTTCATTTGTAACACCAAAAGACATATACAGAGGAACTGTCCTACGATCCAAGCACAGTTTGTTTATACAGCATGCAAGCAGAAAGGACATTTACGCAAGGATTGCCCAAATGCGTAAGTGCTCGTATTGTGGGGTCAGATGTAAGCACCTCAAACAGAATGAAAGATCCCACATTTCATATAGTTGGTGATTGTAATTAAGTTGAAGTGAGTGTAAATGGAAAACCTGCACAAGCATTATTGGACACAGGGAGTTGTGTAAGTATCATTTCAGAATCATATAATGGGAAGAATCTTAGTAACATTGGCATCAAAACAGTTGGAGATATCCTGAACATTGAATATTCAGATGGACAAAACCTGCCATACAGTGGCTATATTGAGACAGAAATTGTTGTGCATAAAGGATTACCAGAGTCAAAGCCACTCCCATGCCAACTCCTAGTTACACCTGATACCCAGTACTCTTCCAAGACACCGCTGATTCTAGGAACCAATGTTTTGAAGGAACTTGTGAAAGAGTGTAAAGAGAATTTTGGAGAGCAGTATTTACAGAGGGCAAGTCTACACACCCCTTTGTATCTTAGCTTTGGGGCCATAACCATCAGGGAAAAAGAGCTGAAAAAGAACAACAACAGGATAGCAATTATAAGATCTGCAGTCGACCATAAAATCACAATATTTCCTAACCAATCTATTGACATTGAAGGATAAACAGACAAAGAAATAGTTTATCCATCGACACCAGCAATAATTCAAGAATCTTGAGAAAGTCAGATACCCAGTTTCACAGACATCACACGTGCAGTGATAAATTACAACCATGGCAACAATCATACAGCCAAAGTGAATCTGTCCAACCTTACCACCAGCCCAGTTACCATATGCCCAAAGCTATTCTTTGTGAATTAAAACATGTGACGATAGCAGAAGTCTTTGATAAGATAGAGGAGAGTACAAAGAAGAAAACAATAACAGATAAGTTGGATGTTGACGAAGCTGAAATATTGAACCAAGATCAGTGAGAACAACTCATGGATTTGTTGAAGAAACATGAAGACATATTTTCTGTCAGTGATACCGACATTGGAATTTGCAACCGCATCAAACATCGAATCGATTTAACAACAGACATACCTTTTAAGCAAAGGCATAGCCGCATTCCTCCATCAATGGTAGAGGAACTCCGCCAACACATTGAACAATTACTAGCCGCCGGAGTGATTAGACTTTCAAAGTCTCCGTACAGCTCTAATGTGGTTCTAGTCCGGAAGAAGAATGGAAAATTACGTCTATACGTCGACTATAGACAACCGAATAACATCACTGGTAAAGATTCCTTTGCACTTCCCAGAATGGAAGAAATCTTCGACTGCTTGCATGGTGCTAAATATTTCACTACCATCGACATGAAATCAGGTTACCATCAGATAGAGGCAGAAGAAAGCCACAAAGAACGGACAGCATTTACCATTGCATCAGTCGGATTTTACGAATATAATGAAATACCTTTTGGATTTAAAAACAGTCCAGCAACATACCAGAGAATAATGCAAGAAATTTTAGGTGACCTACACATGAAGATATGTTTGATATATCTCGATGATCTTATAGTTTTCAGTGCGACTTTTGAGCAACATCTAGAACGCCTTGATTTGATTCTTACCACCCTGCAAGAAGCTAATTTGAAGTTAGTCCGTGAGAAATGTTGTTTCTTTAAACCAAAGGCTAATTTCCTCGGACATGTTTTATCAAGCAATGGAGTTGAGACTGACCCTGCCAAGATTGAGGTCAAGAATTGGCCAGAACCAAGCAATCCTGACGAATTAAGATCGCTTCTTGCCTTCGCTGGCTATTACAGGAGATTTATTCAGGATTTTATAAGACCTCTATCAGGACTACTGCCACCCACATCCGCGAAGAAAGGTAAAAAGAAACTCGTTAAAGACTGGAAATGGACAGAAAATGAACAATTTGTTTTTGATCACATCAAAGAATTACTGCCAGTTCTTGCCGACCCAGACTTTACATTACCTTTTGAGTTACACACAGATGCGTCTTCGAAAACCGTTGGTGCAGGACTTTACCAAACACAGAAGGGAAAGAAACGTGTTACTGCATATGCACGTCGTTCTTTGAACAGAGCCGAACAGAGATACAGTGCCTTTAAGCTTGAGTTCTTGGCGTTGAAATGGGCAGTGACGGAAAAATTCAACGAATATCTCACAGCTAACCATTTCACAGTACTGACCGACAACAACCCTTTGACATATTTTTTATCAAGTGCCAAGTTAGATGCAACTGGTCAGAGATGGGTTTCCGCTCTTGGTCTTTTCTCCTTTGACATTTATTATCGAGCCGGCTTGAAGAATGCTGATGCAGATGGAATGAGCCGCTACCCATATGAAAAGATGATAGACGAAGACTGATTAGAAAGGATAAAACTTGAAGACAAAACAGTTAAAGCCCTCTGTAATGCAACGGTACCAGCATATGTCGAAACCTTACCGATGGAAAACATCAGTGTGTTGGAGGTCATGGAAGAACCAGGCCAAACATTAGCACAGAGAGATTGAAGAGAAATTAGAAAGGCACAACGTAATGATGAGCTAATAGACAAATGGAGAATTGCAGTATGGTGTTTAACGCCGTTTTCAACATTATTTCAGTTATATCACGGCGGCCAGTGCACCTATCCATGCTTTCCTTGAGTTTCTTTTACCAGTGCTCCGCACAATATTCTTTCCAAGCCACTGGCTGCTTTCCCACATAACCATGGTCGAAACAATGATCAGCGGTGAGAGAGGAATGAATCCTGTCGCAATGACTATCATCAATCCTTGGAAAGAAATCGGCCAAGCCGGAGATCGAACCAGCGACCTCCCGTTCTCAAGTCCTGTACACTACCGACTGAGCTACGGGGCTTGACAGGAGAATTGCAGTCATTGACAAGAAAATACCAACAAGTTGACAACAAGAGAGAATTTGACAATGAAATAACAATACCGAAATTTCAAACTAAATAGAGAAGAATTGTTCAGAATGCTTAAAGAAGATGACAAAGAGATAGAACAGTTGGTCATTCCGAAGTGCTACAGAGAAGAAATATTGAAGGGCCTTTATGACGACTGTGGGCATCCAGGACAGGAAAGAACCATTCGACTGATAAGGGAACGGTACTATTGGCCAGGTGTAGGAAAAGATGTTTCACAATGGATAGGAAAGTGTGACAGATGCATCAGAAGAAAATCCACAGTAGACAAAGCACCATTGGTCAGTGTGCACAGCGCTTACCCATTGGATTTGGTTTGCATAGATTACCTTACACTGGAACCATCGAAAGGAAACATAGGAAATATATTGATAATAACAGACCACTATACGAAGTTTGCAAAAGCAGTCGCTATAAGAAATCAAACAGCTAAGACCACGGCAGAAGCTATCTACAATGACTACATAGTTCACTTTGCAATTCCAACACGACTTCACTCAGACCAGGGAGCAAACTTCGAGAGCCAAATCATAGCTTTGCAAAATAATGGAAATGAAAAAGAGTCATACCACACCGTACCATCCACAAGGAAATGCTGGCCCAGAGCGGTTTAATCGCATTGCACTTGACATGCTTTGGACCCTTAAAGAAGATCAAAAGGAAGACTGGAAGAAAAATCTCAACTCACGTGTGTATTTCTACAATAGCACAGCACATGAGACAACTAGATATTCTCCGTATGAACTGATGTTTGGACGTCAACCCAAACTACCGATCGTCAGTACCTTCAAAAAGTTACAAAAGAAACCAATAAAGGAACAAAGGAA
Source organism: Tridacna gigas (assembly GCA_945859785.2). Taxonomy (NCBI): domain Eukaryota; kingdom Metazoa; phylum Mollusca; class Bivalvia; order Cardiida; family Cardiidae; genus Tridacna; species Tridacna gigas. The sequence goes on along the minus strand of OX244031.2, from coordinate 6,061,519 downwards.
TTCATCGAAGACTTTAAAGAGAGATTAGAGAAAACCCACCAGATAGTCCTAAAACACAGGGAAAAGTCAACAGAGAAACAGGAAAGATACTATGACAGAAAAGCGAAAGCAGTCAGAATCCCAGTAGGAGACGGGGTTTTAGTTAGACGACTTTCATTTGAGGGGAAAACAAGATTGAAGACAGATATGAACCAGACACGTATATAATTCTTGAGCAGCCACGACCAGATATTCCTGTATTTAGAATCAAGTCAGATGAAACCGATAGAGAGAGAATCATTCATCGAAACCATTTACTTTTGGTGGAATACAGAGAAATGCTTGATGAAAAAGAGGATGAGAATGAGAAGGATATCGATGCATCCAAAAAAGAAAAAGACTTCCAATAGGAGTCACGTCACTGTTGTTGAAGAGAAAAGTGATTCAGACAGCGAGACACATGATTATGTTCAAATGACATATCAAGATGGGGACGCCTATAGTGCTGAGACCATGTCGAGTCAGTCAGAAACATACCTACCAACCCGGCACGGCGTAAGTGAACTGATTGAGAGTAGGAGTAAAGAGTCATTAGAATATAATGATGATGCAGAAAAGGTAAGTAGAGAGAAAGTATATGAAAGTTCCCAAAGAATTGTTAATTCTCATTCACGTGATTTTTATTTGTCATTACAGGAAAACAACCCAGAAGAAACCAGGTCGGAATACCGTTTGGAAGAAAACGATTCTGAAGGAGAAGAAAGTACAAGACAAGACATGGAAGGAACAGGGAATGAGTTCGTTGAAGAAATCTCATGTAGAGACGAAGTACGAAAGCCTGATAAAACACTGCACGCACTAGGTGTTATTGTCATCTTAGGAGTTCTTTGTGATATAGAAGGTGAAACAGCCCATAAACTTGTTCAAGCCATTGTAAATCGAAACATGTTTTTAAATGAAAGTCAAACTATTTTTAGTTCACCTGAGCACGAAGTTCTCATGGTGAGCTATTGTGATCGTGCTGTGTCCGTCGTCCGTCGTGCGTCGTCCGTCGTCAACTTTATACCTTGTGTACGCTCTAGACGCCACATTTTCAGTCCGATCCTCATGAAATTTGGTCAGAATGTTTGTCTTGAGAAAAACTCGGACGACCTCGAAATTGGGTCATGTGGGGTCAAAAACTAGGTCACTAGGTCAAATCTTAGAAAAACCTTGTGTACGCTCTAGAGGCCACATTTTCAGTCCAAACCTCATGAAACTTTGTCAGAATTTTGTCTTGATAAAATCTCGGACGAGTTTGAAATTGGGTCATGTAGGGTCAAAAACTAGGTCACTAGGTCAAATCTTCGAAAAACGTTGTGTACACTCTAGAGGCCGCATTTTCAGTCAGATACTTGTGAAATTTATTCAGAAAGTTTGTCTTGATAAAATCTGGGACGAGATTGAAATTGGGTCATGTGGAGTCAAAAACTAGGTCACTAGATCAAATCTTCGAAAAACCTTGTGTACGCTCTAGAGGCCACGTTTTCAGTCAGATACTTGTGAAATTCTGTCAGAATGTTTGTCTTGATAAAATCTGGGACGAGTTCGAAATTGGGTCATGTGGGGTCAAAAACTAGGTCACTAGGTCATATCTTCGAAAAACCTTGTGTACGCTCTAGAGGCCACGTTTTCAGTCAGATACTTGTGAAATTCTGTCAGAATGTTTGTCTTGATAAAATCTGGGACGAGTTCGAAATTGGGTCATGTGGAGTCAATAACTAGGTCACTAGGCCATATCTTTGAAAAACCTTGTGTACGCTCTAGAGGCCACATTTTGAGTCAGATACTTGTGAAATTTTGTCAGAATGTTTGTCTCGATAAAATCTCGGACGAGTTAGAAATCGGGTCATGTGGGGTCAAAAACTAGGTCACTAGTTCATATCTTCGAAAAACCTTGTGTACGCTCTAGAGGCCACATTTTCAATCAGATACTTGTGAAATTTGGTCAGAATGTTTGTCTTGATAAAATCTGAGACGAGTTCGAAATTGGGTTATGTGTGGTCAAAAACTAGGTCAAATCTTAGAAAAACCTTGTGTACGCTATAGAGGCCACATTTTCAGTCCGATCCTCATGAAACTTGGTCAGAATGTTTGTCTTGATAAAATCTGGGACGAGCTCGGAATTGGGTCTTGTGGAGTCAAAAACTAGGTCACTAGGTCAAATCTTCGAAAAACCTTGTGTGTGCTCTAGAGGCCTCATTTTCAGTCAGATACTTGTCAAATTCGGTCATAATGTTTGTCTTGATAAAATCTCGGACGAGTTCGAAATTGGGTCATGTGGGGTCAAAAACTAGGTCACTAGGTCAGATCTTCGAAAAACCTTGTGTACGCTCTAGAAGCCATATTTTCAGTCAAATACTTATGAAACTTGGTCAGAATGTTTGGCATGATAAAATCTCACACATGTTCAAAATTGGGACATGTGGGGTCAAAAACTAGGTCACTATGTCAAATCTTCGAAAAACCTTGTGTTCACTATAGAGGCCACATTTTCAGTCAGATACTTGTGAAATTTGGTCAGAATGTTTGGCCTATTGACTCAGGTGAGCGATCCAGGGCTATCATGGCCCTCTTGTTTAACTATTTTCTTTGAATTCGTTGTTTCTGCAAGTTTATCTTGGGTGGCCGCATTTTTCACGGGGGGGGGGGGAATGGAGTACTTGTAGTAGAATTATGCAAGTTTGTAGTAGTTGAAGAGTAGATATTAGATGTAAATAGATGCAGTATTTGTGTTAGTTACATTGACAGTTTTTCAGAGACAGCAACTGTTCCTGACGAGGACTTACCTGACATCACGTTAGTGAGTGACATATAATGACGGAACGTCATTTTAAAAGGGCGGGAATATGTGGCCAAGTGTAATTTTGTTAATTAACGAACTCGTGTGAAACCCAGTCTTGTTTTAGTTTTTGTACTTGTGTGAAACCTGCATCTTAATTTTTAATGGGGCGGTAGACCGATCAGAGAGATGGAAAACTTCGGAAACCCTTCTACTCAGGGCAAACTGGTGTAACTGCAACTCGGAACAGCTTTTACTTACAGCGTTTTAACGATTATACCTGCTGTGATGACCTTATTACAAAAACTACTTTTGACCCAGATAACCGCACTTTTGACCCAGATAAGCGCAGGAAGAGTAATTAGCGGTAAACAGGCGTTAAGTAATGTCAAATAATCCCATCAATAACTTTTCAATTATGTAATAAACGGCGGTTACAATTTGTTTAGTATTGAAGTATATCATAATTACAGTATTATCAAAATTTCTGGCCAGCAAAAACTGGAGCAGTTTACTTTCATCACGATTATAAGAATTAGCAGCAACTTTATGAATGAAACGAGTGCGAATCAAGTGTATTGGGTGATGTGAACACATCTTGTAGTCGTCTGCTGTCCATGTCATTCGGCAAATTTCGAGTGATCCGTTGATAGTTATACGTAGTTACGGGATCGGCCGAGTTGTGACGAGTGCTCTCCGTATATGTAGCAGGTGTTGAAAGATAATGGGTCATTTTGGTCTTGAGAGGAATAAAATCTCAACAGGAAACATTGCTTGAAAAGAATTTGAAAATTTAGCTTGCTCTGCCTAAGAGAAAACTGATGTAAATGCAACTCGTAACAGCCGTAAGTTTAAAATAGTAACCGGCTGGCCGTTTAATGTTAGCGAGGCGAAGCGTGTGAAGCTGTGGGGACAAAGGGTATAAAGTTGTGTAAAGGTTATGGCCCTCGCGTAGAGGCCATTACGTAAACATTTTCAGAATGGACTGGCGATTCATCGCTTGCAACCTTAGTACCCAGACTGTCCATTCGCAATACTGACTGATTACGCATCTTTCAGCGTATGATGTATTAACCCCTAGGCTGCTGAGTGCGACTCACTGACCTATTTTGCGGATAGTATAGATCAGGATCAGACTGCACAGAACGTGCAGTCTGATCTTGGATGTATACTGTCCGATAAGGAGATATTTCTTTTTCCAAAAAAGAATAAGTTTGACATAGAATTATTCGGGTTTTACCACCGGTTTGAAATTTCATTTCAATGTTTTAGTGGGATAAGGGTTGAATTGTTTTCACAGTCCCTTTTCCTCTCCTTCCAGCCATGGCACTACCATTTTACACTCACTTACATGTTTCTTCTTGGTGAGTTTCTACAGACTGGAATCAGTCTGTAAACCCTTGACCAAACAATCCTGTATGGCTTTGAAAATATAGTTGGAAAAACTGTATGTATTCAGCATGTTCTCTTTTTTCCACAGCGTTTTTCACCCATTTAAAAGACTTTCGAAATTTTGTCGAATAGAACATTTTCATCGAGGATAAAAAAAACCTGAAACGGTCACACAAATAAGCTCACTTACTGTTATATTCTCCATATCTGAATCAACGGACCAGGGAAAAAGTCTTTGCAGAGAGTACAGATTCAGACGAGACTGCTCAGAACATGCAGTCAGATCTTGGATCTGTCATGCCAGTTTTCCGAGTTATTCTACTCAAGACAGCAATGGTCCTGCAAGATTTAGGCTGCTTTTCTAAGCTTAACACGTCTATTTTAACAATTTAGCGCTCTAAACGTGCAAATGTCAGCAACATGTTTGTCTCATCAGCTATTCCACATTGGTCGATTCTCATCCTTTCCACATTTCAGATAAAGAGATCAAGGCTACCGTAGTTATGCTCTTACTGATTAGAATGACTCAAATACAATTACCTGTGTTGGCTTTGGACAAGTAAAGTCGCTTTTGAAGACAATAAAAGATAAAGATCAGACTGTCCTTTGAACGCAATGCTGTTTGATATCATAGACGTTCATATCTTAGATCTAATTGTCTGTTTATTTGGGATGTATATGGGTATATGGGGAAAAAAAAAACGACCATGAAATTGAAGCCTAATGTTTGATATTGTTTTCCTGACTGTAAAAGGCTAGTCGATTAACTGAGTGTTTTAACTCTTAACCAAACTATCCTTTGTTAATGCCCATGAGAAAGAAGTTGAAAACATTGTGAGAAAAGGGGAAAATGCAGGTTACCATTTTCTCCTTTTCCCATTTTTTTTTTTTTTTTTTTTTTATCTTTTCAACGATTCAGATCATCATTTGGTCTACATTTAATCGTCATATGCAGAAGCTTTTGATTTGAGCAAGTCTAAAATTTTATCATTTGGTAAAGAGTTGACAGTTAGGGAGCTATTGGGTATCTACATTCTTTGAAAGTATAATGTAGGAGAAATTTGCCAGCAGACATTTGGACTGGGCGATTTGGACCGCTAAAAAATAAGTAGGACAGTTTGTCAAGATGAATACGATGTCTTGTTCAAAATGGAAAAATGAAAGGCCTACAAGCAGCCAAAAGTAAACAATTCCAAAGTTATAATGCAGACATATGTTATACGGCTTTTATATGTTACAATACAGTTACCAACGTTGCCAAAGTTACAGAAAAGAATATATGTATTTTTTCACTCTTTTAAAGGGTTGGTAGGTACTGCTGTTCATGATGAGTGATATCTAAAACTTGATAATGGGTATTGCTGATCAGAATTGTCACATATCTTTTACGTTCTATTGCTGTCGTATGGCAAACATAACTTATATTTTAACCAATCGTTAAACTACTAATTTGTAAAAGACAGTTTAAAAAAGTGGGATCCTACGTAGCTCATTTGTAACGGCGTAGGGTATTTTGTCCAATACATAGTTCAAACATCTATCATCTGATTTGTGATTTCAAACCATTGTAATTATTCAGTGTCGACCGATTACAGTGCTTACAGCACTTTGATTAGACCTTTTTGTGATAACTATTCACCAAGTACTTACCTGTCTTTTCATGCACTACATCAATTCCATGCAGTACATGAGCTCCATGTGAAACATGGGTACACTAATTTGAACCTTGGTACATGTGGTCATTCACGGTTAGACTTTAAGGAAGGAAGGATATTCATTTAGTAGACGAAAAAAAAAAGGGGGAATTATTGACTTGGGTAAAAGTTTTCACATTATTGTTTAAGTTGCAGCTTTCCCTGTATTATGTATAATTTTTGCCAAAGTCGCGTTTTGAAGTTGAGTTTGTGTATTTAATGCAATCTTTCAAAATGGCAGCATTTGTTCATAAAAGTCAAGATTAATTAATGCACTTTGTCATGCATGTTTCACATCACTTAACAACATTTTGTTTATTGCAGCTTAACAGCACAGCGTTTGAAGCGTGAGGAAAATTGATGTGGAGTGTGCATGGTACTCAATTCCATAAACTGGTGAGTTGTGAGCAATGTAAATATGTTTCATGTGTTGAGCTGGAATACCGTGTTGTAATTTGTCTGAACCTTTTTACGTTATTTTATGTATGCCATTTACTGTACTGTTTTTTTTTTTTTTTTTTATTCATGTCATTGTAATATGTATTTTTCACATGTCTTACAAGAATTTATTTGTTCTTTTACAGATACATATTTAAATACACTCGTATTGGGTTAATTTCCTTACTCCACACTAATTACTACTACCACTACGTTTTATCACCCTCGTTAACCCAGGTGTGAAGTAATACCATTCATCACCCCTGGGACATTCAACTGCAAAACTGTAGTTTCTATGAATATTCGTAAGATTGCGAATTACACCCAATAACCAATCGAATTGTCGATGACATAATGACACTCTCTTGTAGTAGAGGATAATCACATTTTTTCCGTTGTTATGAATAAACCGGGTAAAACCCACATCATTATCAACGAATAAGTTGAGGGCCTTCCTTCTGTGGCATTTGCCTTACGACTATCCAGTGCAGGCATTACAAATCCTTGTATACAAGGGCAAATGTTCAGAAATACAGCGTGCTGTTGCAGTCAATAGGGGTATGTAGCAGGGGTGACGTCATCCTCGTTGACCCAGTTCCGATGTATTCCGTAAACTACATTTATCGATTTGATTGGTTGTAGACGAGGTAAAAATAGAAATGATGGCATATGGTTGATAAAAATAGATTAAATTTTCTCACTGAAAAACTGAGATTACCAATCAAAACGCATCATGAATAATTCATGAGAACGAGAAAACATACGCGAGATAATCCAGGGGCGATGAAGGCAGTTTACGGAATACATCGGAACTGGGTCAACGAGAACGAAGTTTTATATGCAAAGTACCAAACTGACTAGCCGTAACAGTGTAACATGATTTTAGAAGTCAAACATAACCATTCAAGGATTATGAACAAGTCTTGTGTGGGAAAACGGATACATTTTGTGCGTCAGTTAGAATTCCAAGGCGTTTTTATTTTTTATCGGAATACCACTCAAATATTAAGACCGTGTAGATCGACGTCAGGGTGCACATTTTTTGCTCTCTGATTTTAATCAACACTGTCTGCTTTTAAGTTGTCTTTTTTGTCTTTTGTTTTACGGGGGTTTGCCTTTAAAGCGCTGAATTCATAAAATGTACTTTTGCAGTTAGGGTTAGAAAACACTCGAAATATCTTTTGCTATTTTAATGTTATTTTGCTTAGAACATGTAACAGTGGCAGACAGTGTAGATCGTGGATAAGACTGCACATTCTGTGAAGTTTGATCTTGATCTACGCTGTCTACAGAGGCAACCAACGCCGGATTTAGAATTAATGATATTAACCTCTAGAAAAAAAAAGCGGAGAAAGTAACATACAATGTATTGGTTGGACTGTATATCATGGCCGCTTATCTCCTGAATCTCAACAATGTGTTGTGAATGGAGAAATGTTGAGGCGACATCTGGGTGAACTTCAGGGGACTATACTTCCAATATGAGGGTGAGTGTTACGATTAAACTGGTATTTTTTTCTGTTCAAGGATCAAATATCAAAAACCGGAGAATGTCATGCAGCCTTTTAGTCATTTTTTTACAAACATGACGCTCATTCGAAGCCAGATTACAAATGGAACAGCAGAAATCAAATTTTCCCGGAGCAAGGGTGATCGGGGTATGTCATTTTGTTGGCATACGAACACTTTGGATTCACGTTCTTGGAGTCGCGAGCGCAAATGGTTAGCTATCCTAGTCTTGATGGACTGGGGCTAGGTAGATTCGAGCTAAACTAGTTTTATGCAAACTAGCTTAAAATCCTGGTCTACCCAGTACCCAGGCCTTGTTCCAGTTTTGTAGAAACCTTTGTTATGCTATCAACCCAAATGTTTAAAAAGAAAAAAAAAAAAAAAAAAAGTGCGACAATATCATGTGTTCTATTAGTGTAGTCTGCACTGCATCCCTAAAGCCACATTAGATGTTATCTATCCTACCACCGAGCAATTTTAGCTGCCCAAATATGTACGTACCTAAATGAGGACATGAACAAGATTAGGTCGTGAACGACAGTGTCTTGATTAGTGGTGTTGGACTTCTTCGTCCCCTAAATCGCAGCCTATCCCTTCAATCACCACAGATTCCCTCAATCACACATTTCATCAAATTTTTTTTGAAGAAGGACAGTAACAGAATATAGTTTTGGTCGTAAATTAAAATAAAGTGAGAGACTTTTAAATACACGCTGATGAATGGAACCATTTGCGCTCGGCGACTCCAAGAACGTGAATCCAAAGTGTTCACATGCCATCAAAATTACAAACCCCGATCACCCTTGCGGGAAAAATGGATTTCTGCTGCTCCATTTGTAATCCGGCTTTGGATTCACGTTCTTGGAGTCGCGAGCGCAAATGGTTAGCTATCCTAGTCTTGATGGACTGGGGCTAGGTAGATTCGAGCTAAACTAGTTTTATGCAAACTAGCTTAAAATCCTGGTCTACCCAGTACCCAGGCCTTGTTCCAGTTTTGTAGAAACCTTTGTTATGCTATCAACCCAAATGTTTAAAAAAAAAAAAAAAAAAAAAGTGCGACAATATCATGTGTTGTATTAGTGTAGTCTGCACTGCATCCCTAAAGCCACATTAGATGTTATCTATCCTACCACCGAGCAATTTTAGCTGCCCAAATATGTACGTACCTAAATGAGGACATGAACAAGATTAGGTCGTGAACGACAGTGTCTTGATTAGTGGTGTTGGACTTCTTCGTCCCCTAAATCGCAGCCTATCCCTTCAATCACCACAGATTCCCTCAATCACACATTTCATCAAAATTTTTTTGAAGAAGGACAGTAACAGAATATAGTTTTGGTCGTAAATTAAAATAAAGTGAGAGACTTTTAAATACACGCTGATGAATGGAACCATTTGCGCTCGGCGACTCCAAGAACGTGAATCCAAAGTGTTCACATGCCATCAAAATTACAAACCCCGATCACCCTTGCGGGAAAAATGGATTTCTGCTGCTCCATTTGTAATCCGGCTTTGAATGAGCGTCATGTTTGTAGAAAAATGAATAAAAGGTTGCATGACATTCTCCGACTTTTGATGCCCACATCAGATACGTTATGCATTTGAAAAATGCCACCTAGCGGAAGATAATGATAAACGACGTGGCATTCTCAGAATCCTTTGCGAAATGCTGCCTCAAATTATAGAAATACCTTCAAGAAATACCACCCAGAATATTTTCCTACACTTCTCTTTCTTGTTTGTTGATGGTTGACCTAGGTAAATACAAAATAAAATGAGCCATGCTCTGGCAAAAGAGGGCTTAATGTATCTCTGTGATGCATCAGACCAAGCAAGTCATCACATAATTATGGATCTGTAAAATCGATTTTGTCTAATAACCGACTGCATAGTGGGATAGAATGGTCTTTGGACATGCAGAAAATTTACAAATAGCAAAAAGTGTGGACCCATGTCAGCCTGCGCAGTCTGCGCAAGCTGACATGGGTCGATACTTTTTGCAGATGCATTAAGCCCTCTTTCCAAAGAGCATAGCTCAATATATAAATTAATTATGGATGGAGGTATATACGTCGCTTTCCCTTTAGTTAACTAGCGCCAGATAGAGGCATACACGTCGCCTTTCCCTTTAGTTATCTAGCACCATATAGAGGTGTATACGTCGCCTTCACCTGTAGCACCAGTTCATGCTGTCAAAGGGTTTCACAAGATCTTCACAAAACAGTCTTTTCCAGCCACTGGCTAATGGCATCGGAACAGCGTTCAGCGGTAATGGGGGGGGGGAATGAATTTTGTCGTAATGACATCGTCACTTCTCGAAAATAATTCGATGGAGCAAGGGAAATGGAATGCAACCAGTCATTTTTTACTTATATAAGTCTTCAATTGTTATTTTTACGGTCTTTTGTAGGACACAGATTGTAGTCAGTAGCTATCTTAAACAATGGGCCTTTACCAATGACTTCAAGTAAATAATTGCCAAATACAATTAAATCGAATCATCTTTGTTGGAGGAAACACTAACCTGGATCCTAATTCACCAACCATTCTTAGGAGCATTCTTAGTATAATTCTAAACGATTTTCTATATTTGAAAATAACACAACTTCCGATTGGCTAAACCAAATGGTTTAGCCAATCAGAAGTTGTGTTACTTTCAAATTTACAAAGTTCTGGATAATAAGCCTAAGACTATTCTTAAGAACTGTAGGTGAATGAGGACCAATCTGGAAGAAAACAAAGTCACAGTACCAATTCCTGTTGTCCTTTCACCCTTCATCTAACTCCTAGACTGCTTAGCGGAACGATTTTGCGGACAGTTTAGATCAATATCAGACTGAGATATTGTCTGCAGTTGGTAATTTTGCATACCAAGAGCTAATCATTGACAGTGATAATATTCCATAGAAATGTAAATTAAGATTAGACTACACTGAACTCGACCGTGGTTAAAATATGCACTTTCCAAGCCACTAGCTCCCTCCCACAAAATAGTCCTCGAAGCAATGTTTAGCTGTGAGAGATGTACATGTGTGAATCCAGGCGTGGAACTGACCTTTAATCAACCGTCGAAAAGTTTTGTTGACCTTCAAGTCAAACTCGCAACCTCGGGATGACTATTACCTTTGCGGCTCTGTTTCCTATCGAACCTTGACTTTACCAGTACCACATATGTCACTCTTTCCAAGCATTCCCACATAAACAAGGTCGAATATATATTCAGCGGTGAGAAAGGAATAAATCCTGTAGCATCTGCCTTCATCAGTTCTCGAAGAGATTTGTCGAGTAGGAATTCAAGCTCACAACCTCGGAGAAGAGGCCCTTTGCGTTACGGACTTACCTACTGAGCTCGGTAACTGTACCCTGACCCTTGTATAACGAGGCACTTGTTGATACAGACAAGCTGCTTTAAAAATAACAATTCTAAAAGGCTATCTGTTGTTTATTTTGAAAGATACACGTCTATAAAGATCTAAATATGAAGTTTTACATTACAGTAGCTAAGCATTCAAAATAGCATACCATCGCTGCAAAGTTAAAAGCATTAACCCTTAAGCTGCTATGCGCGACTCACCGACTTTTTGCGGACAGTGTTGATCAAGGTCAGACTGCACAGAACGTGCAGTCTAATCTTACATCTACACTGTCCGATAAGGAGATATTTTCTCTCCAAAAAAATAAGTTTGAAGTAGCATTATTCTGTTTTTTTTTTTTTTTTTTTTTATCGGCTTAAAAGTTCCATTTAAGTTATTTAGCAGGATAAGGGTTAAAAGATACACGGTTATAATGCATATAATGTTAAACAATTAAAAAATATCGAAAATCTACGTCATAAAAAAAAAACAGAGATTTTTTTTTTCATTCTGCAAAAAGAAAAATGCCTCTAATACAAATATCTATGCGGAAGACTTGTTTGATTACTTTTCCACATTACACCATAAAATCAAACAAGTAGCTTATGAAAATGCCGAACTTTTTTGTAAAAATGAGGATCAGAGCTATAGCACTAATTTCAGTAGTTCTTTTGAGGGATTAGATCGAACAATCTGTATCCAAGAAGTTGTGAATGTAATTGAAGGCTTAAAAAGGCATAAAGCAACGGGTATAGACTGTTTTCTAAATTAATTTTGTTTTAATCTAGTCACAGGATATTATTTCGTAACACTTAAATGACCTTTTCAATGGTATTTTTAACTCAGGCTGTTCCCCGGATGAATAGGCTAAAGGTATAATTATCCTGCTATATAAGAAAAATGATCAGAACGATGTTCATAATTATCGAGGCATTACCCTTACAAGTTGTTTGGCCAAAATATTTACAGGTGTTTTAAATCAAAGGCTCATGACGCTCTGCGACCAGGAGAATATTTTATCTGACGCACAATATGGCTTCCTTTCAGGCCGCTCAACTACTGATGCTATTTTCGTCTTAAACTCTGTAGTTCAGAATTACTTAAAATAAACGGTTATATTGAGCATTTATCGACATGAAAAAGCCTTTGATAATGTTTAGAGGAACGGACTTTGGCTTAACCTTTCGAAAATTGGTATTAAAGGTAAAAATTTACGCATTTTTCGCGATAAGTATTCTAGAGTAAAGTCTTGTATTAAAATTCGTCACTCTTTTACAGACTTCTTTGAAAGCCCAGTTGGGCTATTGCAAGGGGAGAAACTTCTCCTGTCTTATATTCCTTATTCATAGAGGACCTAGAACTTTACCTTCAAAACAGCCCTCATGCGGTTTGAATATCAACGAGTTAACTTTAATCTTATTGTTATTTGCAGACGATATGGTTATATTTGAAATTAGCCCTAAAGATTTTCAAAACAGTTTAAATGGCCTGCATGAATACTGTAATAAATGGGGACTCGAAGTTAACACCGATAAGTCAAAAATATTAGTTTTCAGAAAAATAGGGCCCCTTTAGAGATAATAAGTATTGGTTTTATAATAACGATATCGTCGAAACGGTGAACGATTTTAACTATTCAGGAACAATCTTCAACTACACAGGTAATTTCTCGTTGAACCAAAAGACATTGGCAGGTAAAGGTCTCAAAGCTCTAAATATTTTGATCAGTAATCTAAAGAAATTTGATTTTTCACCGAAAACAAGTTGTCAGTTATTTGATGCATTCGTAGGTTCTATTTTAGGATTTTCTGGTGAAATATAGGATTATTCTAAATCTGAAGAAATTGAACGGATCCATACTCTTTTTTGTAAGAGATTATTAGGTGTAAAAAATAACAATGCTGTCTATGGAGAACTTGGGCGCTATCCACTGTACATAAGTAGACATTCACGAATGATTAAATTCTGGATTAAGGGATAAGGTTTTGAATTAAAAAAAAATATTCTCATCCAAACACTGTATGCCACTCAGGTAGAGGACAGCAACAATGGATATGATAACTGGTGTAATAAGATTAAACATCTTCTACTTGAAGACGGTTTTGTAAATATATGTGCTAATCTTTACCAAGTAAATTTGAAAACATTTCATTTAACTTTGAAACAACGACTAGCTGACATTTTTAAACAGAATTGGTTCGAAAATGTATCCCAGTCAAACATCTTTACAACATATGTAACCTTCAAACCTGAACATTCTATCGGAAAGTACTTAGAAATTCTGCATTATCAACATAGAATTAATATTTCAAAAAATTAGGTTAGCATCCCATTCTTTAAAAATCGAAACAGGCAGATATGGACCTAATAGAATTGAAAGAAGTCAACGCCATTGTGATATATGTAAAGATAATGACATTGAAGATGAATACCATTTCATTCTTAAATGCAAAAAATACGATAATCTGAGACGCTGAGACGAATCTATCTACAGAAATATTTTTACTTAAAACCTAGTATGCAAAAATTCATTTATCGTCTTCAATCAAAAAGTAAAAAAAAAAAAAAAAAAAAAAAAAAACTGCTTAATTTGGGAAAATACATAAAATCTGCACTCGAAGTCAGAAATAATACAATTAATTCCATGAGCAACGATTAATGTGTCATTTTTTTTTTTGTGAACTTAACTTTATTTTCATTTTTCTTACTTCACAGTTTTGTTGTCGTAACTATAAGTCATTAACTCCTTACCAAATAATACTGATCTTCAATGATCCTAAGAAGGAAAGCTCGGGAGGTCATTCTTGAAATGAAGAAAATACTGGTAATACTGGATTTCTTGTATCCAGCGTTTTCTCCTTTTCAAACAGTGTTTTTTACCCTTTGAAAGATAAAATTTTTATTTTTAGAAACTTGTAGTTGTATTATACAACTATTTTCAATTTGGATCAGTTTAAATTTTTGTCGTCTGGTAAAGAGTTATCAATTAAATGTTTTAATTTTCATCAAGATTTGAGACAGCGTTCATAGCCATAAACACAATCATAATGTATGCTTTCTTCCAGAGAAAATGCCTTCAACCTTTGATAACTGTTATGTGTATATGTATATCATGTATGTATGACTAGAAGCTGTATCAGCTTATGTCAATAAAGATTGTCTTGTCTTAATTATTATTGGAAAAAAAAAATTAAAAAAAAAAAAACTAATTTACATGAAGGTCAACTCTTTACCGCACGACAAAACTTTTGCCTTATCCAAATGAAAGTATTTGCAGACGACAATTTCAAAAGTAACTGAAAGCCTGAAAATTGTCTTTCATGGAACAGAAAACATTGTGGGAAAAGGAGAAAATGCTGGTTTCCAGCATTTTTTCCTTTTCCAACAATATTTTCATTAGGCTCCTTCCTCAGGATCGTTAAAATTCGGGATTGTGTGGTAAAGAGTTAACACAAGTAAAGACTACACTAAATATACACCTATATCTACATAGATTTAGATCTGTTTTAGACGCATCTGTACCGCCATCTGATCTGCATCATATCCTTATACTGAAATACTAAAGATTTTTTTTGTACAATTAGGCCTCCGGCCCCAAATACAACATAGCTAGTACATTATGTATGCTAATTGTGTCCAGTTCATACAACAAAATGTAACTACAGTATAGAATTTAAATATGAATGGTTGAAACTGGTAAAAAACAAAAGTGTGTTGACTAATCGGTTTCAGATATTCTGCAACAGCAACACATAATGTCCATTTCACATTTATATGTTGATGTGGCTGAACATCTGAGGGTCTTTACTTATTTCTCAGTCTTCTTAGCCGATAAGATACTATCGATGGGGAGCTCTATTTTCTTTATCTGTATTTTCTACAATTTTGGAGTCATAAATGGCTACTTTTCTTACTATGACATCGTGAGTTGATTTTTAAAAGTCGGTAAAATCCGTAAAGATCTCTGCTTCCAGAATACCAGTTATATAGAAAACGATTTCTCTCTATACTAAACCTAGAAAATACAAAAAGTACACGGTATTCGGCGCCAACTGACAGTGTCCTTGGTCATAAAACAATGTAAACAAATTCGGTCATATTTCTCAATATTTAAGTGTCTTCCAATTTCATTGTTTAGCTTATGACCCGAGCATCTGAAACGAGCGAAAAATTTTCTTAGTTGAAAAGAGAGTTCAAGTTTTAAATACAATTCAGGGACAACTAAAGATTTAAAATATTTATTTGTATGACAACGCGAAGAATTACCCATATATGAATGCCAGTTTTGTATAATGCAATCTTTAACCCTTTGCTTGAATACAGATTGGAATAAATTTTCGTCCCCAACATCTTGACAGAGCCAAACATAAAACCACACATGAAGAGATGTTGTTTAACTTCTGTAGCCCATGATATCCTACCACATCATCGATCTGTTTCAACATTAAGAAGCAATTGCGTGGGTAACGATAATGAGGCATATGAAAAACGTTTACACCAATACGAAACGCTCTTGGAGTAATAAGTTACACACTGTGGATATCGTCCACATTCAACGAGAGCCATGCAATTATTTACCGCCTAAGAAGTACCGACAAAAGTCTGTTGGGACCTTTCCAATCTGTTCCGAGTGGCCCCAAGTTTCTGATCCATATGTAAGTATAGGAACTATCATTGAATCAAATAATTTGAACATTTCAGTGTATGTTAAAGTGCCAAAATTCTTTTGAAAACGTTTAAGGGTGAAATTGGCCTTTTGAGCTTGAGCATAAAGTTTTGATTTGGCAGAATACCATGATAATGTCGGGGTGAATAAAAACTAAATATATTTTTTACACATATGTAATTTTAAGTGGTTAATCATTAAATGTCAAACTCTCATTTTTTCCGCAATGACCTGCCATTCCTGAAAACAATACTTTCTGTTTTATTTAGGTTAACTTTCATTCCTGAGGTATCACAATACTGACTTATAGTATTTATCTGTTTTTGTAAATCATTGACCTTGTCTGCACAATTAGCTACGTCGTCTGCATATAGACAATATATTTCAGGTATTTGGCTTGAAATGAGAGAAAAAAAAAAAAAAACCACCATTTTCTTGTACAAGTGGACATAGATCATTAATGTAAATACCGAAGATTAAAGGTGATATCGAATCTACTTGAAGGGTGCCAATATTACAAGGAAATGGTTGCATGACATGGCAACTATCTATCTTTATACGTGCTTTTGTTTTTGAATACATGGAAACAAGGACCTTCAATATGTTCCAGCTTAATCCTTGTCGTGACAAAGTGGAAAAAAAGTTTTAAATGATTTAAAGTATCAAGTGCTTTTTGAAAGTCAACTACCAAGTTATATAACTGCCTCCCCATACTTTTGCGATATATTTCTCAATCATGCTCTGTCAACAAAATGTGTTATCTATAGATGAATATTCGGCTCTGAATCCAGCTTGAAATTCATCTATTACATTAGAATCGGTTGTCCAGCATGTTATTCTTCTGGTCAAAATATCACAAAATATCTTATACATAACGCTTAGAAGAGAAATAACCCTGTAGTTCGATGGGTCATTTTTGGATCTAGATTTATATGAAGGGATAATTAAGCTTTTATTCCACATATCAGGGAATTACTAGAGTGAACAATCTTATTGAAAAGACTGTTTAGGAACAGTAATATACAGAAACAAGTGTTCTTATAAAATTCAGCCCCTACTCCGTCCCTATAGTGGGCTTTGCCATTTTTAAATTTCTGTATGCCATATATCACTTCATCGTTAGTAATTGGGGATTTTAATAAAACATTTGTATTTTCATTTTGTATCTCAAAGGTCAATATGGATTCTTTGTCAACTCTATACAGTAAACTACTGAAATATTGTACCAACGTATCACTATTTATATGAACTATGTTTCTACATGTTTTTCCCTTCCTCTCACTAATTTCCAGAAATCGTTTGGATTATTCCGGCAATTACGAAGTTCTTGTCTCTTTGCATATTGATAAATGGTCTTCTTTTCACGACAGGTCATTTTAAAATTGTTACGTGATCGTTTGTACATTTCAAAATCCGAATCTGGACTTGTCCATCTAAACATCCGCGGAACTGCATATTTATCTCTCTTTAATTTGGAACAATCTGAATCCCACCACTGGGGCTTGCTATCAGCTTTAAAAAATACATTATTTTCATGCCACAGATTGTTGCAGATTTCTGATAAAACTCAATTAATGAATGGATACCAAATATTAGCTTCTTGTTCTATTTTATTTTTAATATTCTGTTCATTTAGATTCAAATTTTGCTGAAAGTGTACAGTGAAGGCTAGGCTTTATGCTCATCCAAACGAAAACTTTGTTTGAATAAGACTTCTAAGTTATCTACTGGACTAGATTCTGGAAGTAGAGATCTAAATTTAAAATGCACATAAAGTGGAAAGTGATCAGAAGTATCAACATCTTCTACATCAAAAAGGGCTCACAAAGAGGCACACAGAATAAACTAGACCTGTCTCTTGAGTGTCACAAACCCCCACACAACAGAATTGTTATTTATATGAACTACGAAGACCCACTCAGATTAAAAGAGCCATGCTCTGGCAAAAGGGAACTTACTGCATCCGTGGCACCTAGAAAACCATCACATACATATTGATCCATAGTAGCCACATTTTTAACAGCCGACTTAATTATGATGTAGACTGGTCCATGGACAGGCAGAAAATTGTCCGATAGCGAAAAGTTTCGACCCAGGTTAGCCTGTGCCAGGCTGACATGGGTCGATACTTTTCACATATGCATTAAGCTCCCTTTCCACAGAGCATGGCTCATTTATAAAAAAAATATTTATTGGACCTAAATATCGGCATTGAAAACATTGTCTACCACCAGTTTTGTATTTTCTGTAGATGCTTTCAATTTGTGTCTGCTGAAGAGTCATCGAGAAATGTCTATGTGAGTAATAGATCTATTTTTTTGGTTGACAAAAACAATCATCTGATCCGAGCGATCAGTTGTTTATCTCACGTAGCCGAACTACTCATCCTCTATTTTTACAGCGATTTCTATTCTACACCGACAAATAGGACATGTACTCAATGGCACTGCACAGAACTCGCAGCATACAAAATGTCCGCATGGTAACAGCACTATATTTAAGGGGTTTTCAAAACAAATTTTACATCTCAGCTTCTCTTTCAGTTTTTCATTTTCAGCCTTCAATGACTCGATGTCTAAAAAACAAATCAAAAATACAATTGATCAATATAGGACTGTACAGAAATTATTTGCCTGAATTTGAGGATAGCATACATCAAGGTCAGACAGAACAATCTATCTGAAATTGAATATGCACACTCTTGCTTTTGTAAGTTATCTTGGCAAACAATCCTTGAAGTGTTCTTGCCTGAGTAAACTTTTCCATGACATGCCGGAGTTTCTGTAACTAGTACTTTGCATACAAGTTTTTTTTTTTTTTTTTTTTTAAGTACTTAGCTGCTTTCTCACATAAACATCCTGGACATAGACTGGTGAAGTGAAAGAGAAGACAAACTTGATAATTCAATCCTTGGAGTAATAAGCAAACCTTCACTTGCATTTGCCCACAATGCACATCAAGATCAGACTTCAGAGAACAAACAGTCCGATCTTAGATCTTCACCTCCCGCTATTTCATTTAATAATCTAACCCAAACAGCTTTGAAATAGAAAATATTAAAGCTGTTGTTCCAAACTGGAATAGGCTATATATTAATTCCAATCTCAAAGGGTACTTATATAAATAACAAAAGGGTCATATTGGCCCTGTATTGTGCAACTGCCAAATCAACACAAACCATAAATACTAAACATTACAATACGGGTTTTGAACTTCAAGATTTTCATGCTTTTCTCTATAAAAGCCCAAGAGAAATATCTGACCCTTGGGCGATGCCTTTTATTTTTACCACAAATGTATGAATACTTGATTCCTGGTCGAGGTCGATAAGATAAAGCCACATTCCAAATAATACAGGTCTAAGTCGTATGGCTATAAAACAGATTATCAGTTTCCTCAAGCCCTTATAAAACATGAAACTTCTGAGGCGTGGCTAATTTCAGTCCCAGGGCTGAATTTTAAACGTTAGCCCTAGGATATATATATATATAATCATCACTCTTTTGTTTATAAATAATAGGGTATTTTTTCTCATCGTGTTTCATTCATTCCCTGTGGAATGCATAGAATAATTGTGTTTTTTACGCTCCTAGGATTTATGGTTAGGAGGAACAAGATTTTCTTTTTAATTTGCACTCTTATAGACGTTGAAAGGCCCCCAATGGGTGGGGCAAATTTTGACACCAGGGCTTTAATTTGACTAATTTTGAATGAGGGTTGCTAGATACTAAAACCCACAAAATATTACAGCTGTAGCTCACGGTCATGAAAGAGATTAATTTTCACTATATATTGACCCCATGGCAAAGATTTGAAGACTCTTGGTAGCGGTTCATTAGATGCAGCTATATGCCAGATTTGGACTTTTGGTAGCCCTAGGTTTTATAATTTTGGACAAGAAGTTTTGAAAGATTTACAATATTTTTCAGTTTTGTTGCCATGACAACCAGAGTTTTTACAGGAATCAAGTTATTTCAATAGATTCTAAAGGGAACCGAGGCAAGATCATTCTGTGAAGTATCGTCAATATTGCATGGGTAGTTTCAGAGTAGAAGATGCTTACTATATAAGTTAATGCACACATGCACGGACGGACGGACGCATGATGGACACAGGCTATGACAAAAGTTCGCTGGTCCTTTGGCCAGTGAAGCTAGAAACTTAGCAAAAACTTTGACCAGGACCTGCACATATAAACAAAGCCTAAAGTAGTCAGTCATAAATAAATGCTCGTTTCCGTAAAAAAACATGGAGGTTTTTCAACTTTGAAAAGGTAGAAAGCACTGTTGGCAAAGGCTAAATTGCTGTTTACCAGGATTTTCTCCTACCATGCTTTCAATAGCCTTCTTTTTTGGCGTTATTACATCTCGGAGTTGTTTGGTAAAGGGTTCATAAAAAGTAAGAATTTCCTAGTATGTAAATACCTTGTGACTGTTTCTCTTCTTGCTCCTCTCGGTCAAGTATCCATTCTAATGCTTGTTCTGCGCTGACAGCATTCTGACCTGCAAAAATGTTTTAGATCTAGATCGACCACCTCGATCATAGTCAAGGCTTAGCACACAAAAAAAAAAAAAAAAAAAAAAAAAATCCAATTTCTGATTCAGCTCTTTTCAGTGGGTTGACATAAATAGAGAATAGATGGTTGGTGTCTTGGATCAGGAAAGTTTATCGAGGAAGGTGATACAATGGAAACGGTTCATGAACTTGAAAACAGATATAACAACAAGATATACAAAGCATTTAAAAGGAGACGTGGCCCATACATTGAACCGGTAGGAGTAGTTAAAGTTAAAATTGATGTTTCAAATCTTCCCCTTGAAGTTGTATTAAAAAATTTAAAGTCTTACGAGAGAGAATTAAATATTAAAGGTTTTGGTTTTCACTCAATGGATTACACTCGAGATTTTAGCGGTGCCATGAATAGAAAAGAACTTTATGAACATTTTAAAAGTATAGGTTTCCGTGAAGAAAACCAAACTCATCCCCCACCCGATGCATCAGAAGAAGAACAAGAAGATTTTAAAAGAAGACCAATTTTAATAAATTGTGCCGAATCAGCAGGGGGTAATATTGTAAAATATAAAAAAAAATGTTGGTAAAGTTTCTATTGTTGTAAAATATTACAATAAGGTAGTCAGTAATTTCGAGGCTGGTGATGTTCAGAAAAAAGAAGGCTCCCACTTGTGTGAGTTTGTACATTGTCCGGATGAACATTTAGAAAAAACCTTTCGTCATCCTAACGTAATTAAAGCAGGTTTAACACGTCTTGAAATTTCAATATCTGGTTTTGATATTGATGTTGATTATACCCGTCTTTTAGAATATGAATTTAATATAATTCGTGGTATTTTTGTTTTTCACATTCAACCAGCAGTTAAACAATGGGAAAATTTAGCAAAAAATATTAAAAAAAATTGTGTTTTTGCTAATAGGACAACTGAAGATATTACCACAGTTTGGTACGGTTCAAGTTTAACTAATCGTTTTGCTGGTGTTTTTTGTGAAGTCAAGAGTGTAAAGAATGAAAGGGAAACTTTAGAAGAATGCACCACACAAAAAGAAAAAGAAACAATGATTGAAAAAATTAACCGAGAGTGGGAAAATGCTAAAAATTGGGCAATATCAGAATTTGCATTTAAAAAGATTCCTGTTTTTTTAGTTGAGTTTAAATGAAATGAACAAAAAAATATAGAATTTGAAAAATTAAGATGTGCCATTAAAGAAGGACCGACAATTATTACCCCTTCATGTTTTCCAACAAAGGTACAAAGACCAGAAATTATTAAAAATATTATTCCATCTAAAGGGTACCCGATGTAGGAAATGTTAAATGGATATGGAGAGAAGAGGAAGAAAAAGACACACACAGAATAGGTAAAAAGAAAATAGACACTGTAAAATTTGAAGTATTAGAAATGGAACCGCCAAGAAATATTAAAATATCTACTCGTTCAAGAAAAGAATGAAATTTAATAATGGAAACTAGGCAAGATATGGAAAAAATTAAAGTATGGAAAAAGGAAACAGAAATAATTTTAGAAAAACATATTAAGCAATTTCTCAAAAATCAAGATGAAATAAAAAAAGAAAAGAAAATATATTTTGAAGAAAATGAAAAAGTTGAACAATCAAAAAAATGAAGGAGAGAATTAAACAATGATTTTAAAACTTTTTCTGATATTTTTAAAATTGAAGAAGATCTAGAAAAATAAAAAATTATATATGTATATGCATACAAGAAATACCCAACATATACACGATTGGCATATTTTGACGCAGAAGGAAAAAAAGGGGTTTGTTTTGCTAATGGTAATATTAAAAATACACTCTTAAAATTAGAAAATGATATTTTTACATGTCTTGCAAAAGAACTAACAAAACACAAACCGGACTGTCCAATATTTTATATGCCTTGTAATTCTTTAAAAGTTTCTTGTGAAGATCCAAAAAATTTAATTCTTAAAGTAGAGTTAGAACCATTTTTAAAAGAAAACAATTTAAAAGATGTAAATTTAAAGTTGAAACAAATCCAGGAAGAATATTTTAAAATTTTAGAAAAGGAAAAAGAAAAACCACAAACACTTATAAAAAAAGAATTTCCTAAAGAATATGAGGAAACAAAAAATATTAATGAAGGTGAATATATTGTTAAATCATTTTCAAAAAAAAACATTTAGAAAAGGTTTTAAAACTTTACTTTACATTTCAAAAGATGAAAATAATGAACCTTTCCCGGTATATGGTGCTTTTCTCCAGGATGAATTAAATAAAATAGAAGATTTGAGAAAAGTACAAGCTCCACTATATGTAAGATTTGGGTTTTTAAATCGCCATCCTGTACAATGTAGAAAGGATAGAACAGCTACCTTAGTTTATACTATTGTTGAAGAATAGAAGGTTAACAATAATCTTTATATATTTGTTAAAATATATATAGATTTTTTAAAATACTACATTCATTTTTTTCCCATCAGATTGAAGAGAAAATATTTTATCTGAAAGAACAACAGCATAAGCTTTAGTATTTGGTGGTACATTTTGTGAAAATTTAGCTCTAATTTGAACATCTACAACCGATGCCCTAAGCCATGATTTTTGTTTTGAAATATCAAAAACAAACAATGGATACAAATTTTTAAAATCTATT
Organism: Tridacna gigas; assembly: GCA_945859785.2. Lineage (NCBI taxonomy): Eukaryota > Metazoa > Mollusca > Bivalvia > Cardiida > Cardiidae > Tridacna > Tridacna gigas. The sequence continues at coordinate 6,038,520 of OX244031.2, read as the reverse complement.
GAATTGATACCAAAGTTTGAATTTACTTTGGGTATGTGTTGTGTCATATATCTAAAATTAGAAGTTTCAAAAAATGCCCGTGAAAATTCATTTCCAGAAAAATTAATATTATAATCAATTTCTGGATATCTTTCCGTATTTAAATATACATGAATATTAGTAACATTTACATGGTTAAATATTGCTGCGTTTTCTTCTTGCAAATCTTTATCACCTGTTTGAAAACCAAGAACTAAAAACCGGGGTCTTTCTGCTGCTGCTTTTACTGCTAATCTCCAAGTAAATTCAGTTGATTCAGGTACTATAGTTGAATTACACTGCCTGTTTTTGAATCCAATTTTTACTTCTGTTTTTTCATCTATTTGTTTATACAATGGAAATTTTTCTTCATCAGAAGGTAAAACATGGGGAACAAACCAAGACAATTTACTTAAAAATATTCGTCCCCTTTCATACTGTGTATCTACCCCATTTACAATTCTTGAGCCTCTAGATAAATGAATTGCTTCATTATCGCTTTTTCGAATTAAACTTAATGTTTGTTTTACACCATATATAATTTTATTATAATCTTCAAAAAAACCCAAAATATGATTTAATGGAATTAAAAAAGAAAAATTTCCCACAGGTTGACTATCTCCTAAAATTAATTTTTGTCTTGTATCAAATCCTACATTTAATGCATCTGCATTTCCTAATTCATAATCTTTAAACCAACACTGGTTTAATCCTCTAGATTTACTAAAATCATCCGGGTATTTTAACATTCCTAACATTGTTGTAGCTTGCCCAGGATATAAAATACTTTCTATTTTTTGCCCTGAAAGTGTGTATTTAATCTGTGAAAAAAGATTTAATATACCATTGTTTGCTATAGCAATTTTATCAGCTGGCCCATATCGTTGATCATCAGCTTTTAAAAGAGCACCCACAACATGTAAATAACTTTTTGATGGGTGAGTAAATACATCCTGTGATTCAATTACTAACCTAATTTCTCCGGGTGTATTTAATTGAGTAACTCCTATATCAGGAGGATACTCATGATATTGATAAGATTCTATACCTTCATCAACTAAAACAGTTGATGACCAATTTAATATATCAGAAGATGCCATTTTTTAAAATATAATTTTAATCTCATATTATTTTAATTCCTAGTCCTTCACTTAACCCTTTTCTGTAAGGACGGGGAACTTTTCCAAGATTTGGAGAATCAAGAGCAATTGAAGCAACTGGAGCAACTTTAGAAACTTTAGCAGCTGGAAAAGCAGTACTTGCTTTTTTTGGTTTAGCAGTTAGGAGTTTTTTTTATTTTTTCTCTGGCTACTTGTTCAGCTTTTTTTGTTTCTACATCTAATATTTTTTTCCTGCATCTGCAGCAATCTTTTTAGCTGTTGTCTCTGCAATATTTTTAGCAGTTTTAGCTGAGCACTTGAAAAAATACGTCCCATAAATTGAGAAATTGGAGTAAAAAGATTGGCTCCCCCATATACATATTCTGATTTATATCCTTGTTGGTTTGTTTAATTATCATTTTTGAAAATGTAAAATTTATTTTAAATATCATGAAGTATATTATCTCTATCTTGCCTACTCATGATTTTTTTTCGTATTAATTCATTACAAATATCAACTATTTCATTACGTAACCCAGTATTTCCAGCCTGAGCACTACCACACAGAAGGGCTAACCTATCAGCCAAGGCTACCGGATCCGATGAAAGAATAACAGTTTTCTTTTTAGAACCTTTGGTACCTTGTCCCTTTCCTGTTTGTGGTGTTGGGTCAGCTTGTCTTTTTCTTCTTGGTTGTGGTGGTGGTTTTGTTTCTTTTTTAGGTTTTATTTCATTCCATATACTACTTAAAACATTTTTCCATTTTTTACTTTTTGTAAGTTTTGGATTTGGTATTATGGTTCCTTTTTCATTAGTTTTTGGTAACACTCCTGAATTTTTTATAATTTCCTTGTAGCTGTTGTATGCTTGACTATTACTTAAATTTTCAGGTGAAGGATTAGGAGAAAAAATTAAATTCATTAGTTCAGGTGTTCTATCATATATTTTACCTTCATATTTAATTTTATCATCTTTAATAGATAGGGGTTTCTCTCCTATATATATTAAAGGTGGTAACCCTTCCCTTTTTTCAATTTTAAAAATAGTGTAATTTTAAAGCTTTTTTAGGGTCTCCAAAAGCAGAAACAAGATAATCTGTAAGTTCTGTGTCTCCTGGAACTGTTAAACCAGGCATTCCCTCAATTTGTGGTAATCCTATATTTGAAGGTAAAGCCTGCTGTATATTACCTGGTAGTGCTTGTATGGCTTGTGTGGTTTCCCGAATTTTTTCAGTTATCCTTTTTTCAAGTTGAGAAGCAGCAGTTATAGGTTTAAACATTTTACTTATTTGTTCCTGCCTTTCAATCTCTCCCATATTTTCTGTCCCTTACTTGAATTTTTTTTTTAATTCAAGATATTTATTAACTGTTTGTTCTCTTTTATTTATATCTTTAATATTTAAGAATGACATTATTATTTATTTTAAAGAGAAAAAAAATTATGTCATGTCATATATTACTTATATGTAATATATTACTCAGTATTTCCTACCTCACAAGCACAAGAAAATTTAAATTTTGGTGGTTTTAGGTTTAGTGATGGCCACCCCCTCCGTTTTTCTCCACAAGTCGACGGAACTCTTCCTGGGCTTCCTGTTTCCCCCTCTCGATTAGGCTTTTTTCTTCCTCTAGCTTGCTTTTTTTCTTTGATTTAGCCCGTATCTCTTCCTTCATAGCTTTGTATTTATCAAGTTCTTCCATGATTAGTGTAAATTCTGAATGGTCTATTTTGTTATCTGAAATTGCTTTTGATATGTGAGTAGAAAGAGTATTTAACTTACTATAAGCCACGCTTTTAATTTGTTGGTGTTTCTCTGATTTAGTCCGTGTTCTTCTATCCATAAATTTGCCTATCATTGCTGCAAGTCCAACACCCAAAGCACAACCTTCCAAGGCTATCGTTGCAGGAATTGCAACAACTGTTGAAAGTAGGGCTATTCCACCTGCTCCAGCTCCCAAAGCTACCACGGTTAGACCTGCTTCAACATTGTCGACAGTTTTGCTAATCTTTAAATACTTCTTTGCTAGGTTTTCCCGTACTTTAACCTCATTTTCTAGATAGTCTTGAATCTCCGAAATTTTCTTTAACCTGAAACTCTGGCCGCTATCTGTCATTTCTATCACTGCTACCGGAGCCGTTGGGTCTTGATAGGTGGGGATATAGTGAGTCTGTTTTTTCATCGTTTAGCTCTGTCATCTTTTTAAATAGTATTTTAAGGTTTTAAATATTGTACAAAACAAAACGGTGTATTTTCTGGAATGAATACCACATTTTTCGAAAAGTTGTAAATATAAATTTGGATATCTTGAGTTTCATGGTCACCATAGACACAATTCATAACCCCCAGCTTTAGTTTTAATTCATTACATGGGCTAACTGCAATCACTCCCTCACTCATGGTATACCCAAAATTTAAACTTAGTCGTTTACCTTCTTTTGGTTGTATATTTACCGATGACTGGGAGAAAATTAACCATTTAGTTCCTGATTTTTTTGATGGGGGATATTTTAACCCTTCGTGTGGTTTCCAATATATAGTTTTAGGTTGTCTTTTTTCCATTTTAAATATATTGTTTTACTCTAATTACAATATAGCCCCAAGTATTGGAATATTTTTAAACGGGGATTCTGATCCTAATATTAATCCCCTTCCATCTTGTACCCTTCTTCCACTAACAATATACAAACCATCCCCATATTTTGATAAACCTTTTCCCTCATATGATTTTAAATATACACCTTCACCATCTGTTTCAACTTGTGCAACTTGTCCATTTTTCTTAAGATATAGACCATTACCCACAGCCTTTTTTGTTAAACCTTCAGCTAATCCACCCAATGCACCCAATCCTAAAGCAGGATGTACTTTTTTAGCAGCAGTTAAAGCTAATGAAGGTAAAGCACGAGCTGCCAACCCAAGCAAAGCTCCTATAAATCCCCCATGTTTTGCGTTGTACTGTACCTGAGCAAATGAAAGAAGGAGATTAAACCCCTTGTTTTGTGAAAAAGCTTTATTCATTCTTGAAATCTGGCTTTGTGTGAAAAAAAAAGCTTTCTTCTCCTTCCATATTTTCAGGTTTAAAGTTGATAGAAACTTTACATTTGTTTTTATAAGCATTAGCTATTTTTTGCTTTTGGTTTTCTGAAAGTGAAACCTTAACTTCTGTATAATTTGCTTTTGTCATTTTTTAATATTATACTATTTCCCTAATATGAAAACGCATAGTTAAATTTTCACCCATTAAGTCTATTTGTTTCCCGTTTTGGTCTGTTACTATAACTCTTACACTGTGTATATCTTGTAAAAGTAAAGGAAGATATAGGGGGTATGGCGGTCTTTCTACAATCTTGTGACCAGGATTAACATTAGGAAAAAAACTATATATTGTGTTAGCTTTAACTCCTTTTACATATGAACCCTCTATTACATCAAGATTTATAAGTAATGAATTAATAGGTAAGATATTAACAACATTTTCACTTATATGAAGTCCATTTTCATATTTTCTTTTCTCAAAACCTAAAACATCATTAATTGAATTAGTAACATTAAAATCAACAAAATAACCAATATTAATACGCATAATAGTTTTTAAAGTGTTACGGTCTGCTTCAAATGAAACAGCATATTTATCATTTTTTTCATCATAAAAATTTAAACCTACATATTTTAAACTTTTATCTCTTAATTTTTTTTCTAATACTTTATTAATATCAATTAAACTATAACTTCCTGTTGGAAAATAAAAACTATGTTTTCTTTGTTCTTTTTCACTTCTATTAGGGGGAGTATAACCAACAACAATTTCATTATTTTTTCTTTCCTCAATATTAGGAATGCTATAATATGTTTCAAGATTTATTAAACCCATCTCACAGGGCTTGTTTAATCTTATTGGTGGTTCAAAATCTGTTTAAAAATTTGTTTTGTTGTCTGATAGAACTATTTGTAACGATCTCATATTTTTTAATATAGATAAATTTAACACAAATTAAAAAATATGAGTCAGTATTTAAAAATATATAGAGAAAGAGGAGAAAACGAAGAAAAACATAAAAGATATTGTGAAACATATTTTATACATGATTTAATTACTGTATATTATTAAAAATATTGTGTTTTTCAACAAAAAAAAGAAAAAGATAATTGTAATGTATTTTATAATTTAAATAATGGTCTTGTAAATTTTGAATTTAACTTTAAAGATCTAAAACCTTTAATTTACTATGAATGGAGCAAACAAAGACAACAAACAGAAAAATTTACCTTTCTTGTTGGTGGAGAAGTTACATATTACAGAGATGAAGAAAACCATTTTCATAAAAAAGGTTTAATGTTAAAATTAGATTGTTATAATCAAACTGGAAGCGGAGAAAATATAACAGAAGTTTTTAAAGAAATGGATGAACGTGAAGAAAAAAGAAGAAATTTTACAAGAGATAATTATTTTATAAATAGAATGGGTGGGGATCTGTATATTGAAATTTTTACATATTGTAATATATGGGGAACAAATGCAAATTTAGAAATTTTTAATTTACCTTATATAATTTCTGTATTGGGAGAAGCTAAATATATAGAACAACAAGCAATACAAGAACGAGAAGAACGAGAAGAACAAGAACGATTAGGAGGTTGATTAGGAGAACGATTACTAGAACGATTAGTAGAACGATTACGAGAACAAGATCAAGATCAAGAACAAGAACAAGAACAAAGAACCGAAAGCACGTTAGAACGAAGAGAAAGGGAACTAATAGAAAAGGGACGAATTTCAAGGGTAACAGATACTTTAGAAGAAGCAGGAGCCGTTAGTTTCCAAAGTATAGATTTTTTACATTTTTGGGATAGAAACCAAAGATATTTAAGAAATGGAACATATAGGGTAACATATTCTACCCAAGGTATAGAAAAAATTAAATGGATAGGTGAGGCTAATCATGATGAAGAAGTTGAAAATATAAGTTCAGATGAAGAAGAACCACCTAATCCCACCAACTTACGAGGGACACTTTTTAAGTTCGTAGAGTAAGCCTATAACTTTTTAACGCGATTATGAAGTTGCACGATTTTTTACACAGAACTTGCGTAATCATTCCTCTCTCGAACGGTGTCACGGTATGCGGCGCAAGAGGTCCACGTGCGCGCTGCGCTGGGTATTTTCAACACGTGGTTTTATACACTATAGTAAAATATAGCGTTCAATATGGATGGAAAAATCTCTGAACAGAGGGTATATTATAAGATTCGAGCACAGCTCGGGTTTCCGCCAACAGAAATTCATGCTGATTTGCAAAAAGTTTATGGGAATGGTGCTTTAAAATATGCTACAGTTCGCAAGTGGGTACGTCGTTTTAATGATGGTCGGGAGTCAATTGAAAATGACCCTCGGGTGGGTAGGCCGGTTTCCGTTTTGACGGAAAAGAACGTTGCTACTGTGAAAACGTTAATTGAGGAAGACGCACGTTATACCGTGCAAGAGATAGAAGAATTAAGTGGCATTCATTCGTCAAGTGTTTTGAAGATCTTACGTGAACGACTTGGGCTACGTAAGATCTGCGCGCGCTGGGTGCCCCATTTGCTCACTGACGAGCAGAAACAAAGTCGGGTTAGACTTGCATCGCAAGTTATAGAAAAATATGATAAATGTGACCCACGTCGTTTGGAAGAGATAGTTACAGGTGATGAAACCTGGATCTATCATTTTCAACCCGATTCTAAGGCTAAAAATAAGGTTTGGGTTTCATCTGAGGGCGAGAGACCTGTCATTGCGCGCCGTTGCAAAACATCAAATCGCATGTTGTATGCGATATTCTTTGATTCGAAAGGTTAAGTCCTTCAAATTCCAGTCCCGAAAGGTAGTTCTGTCACTGGAAAGTTTTACAGAGAAAGTGTTCTTACTCAACTTGTTGATTTCTATCATCAGAAACGCAGACCGCGCACCCGTGTCCGCGGCATCAAATTACTCCATGATAACGCACCGGCCCATAAATCCGCTACGGTACAGGAATATCTGAAAGAATCTGGGCTCGATGTCTTAGATCATCCCCCATACAGCCCTGACCTGTCCCCCTGTGACTTTTGGTTGTTCCCAAGACTAAAGGAAATGCTGGCAGGGCACCGTTTTGAATCCCGTTGTGGTATACGCAGTGCGGTCTACCAGTGTCTGCAACATATACCTAAAGAGGAATACCGGGCGGCGTTCCGGAAATGGGTAGATCGGTGTAAAATGTGTGTGGAGGCAGACGGGGCATATTTCGAAGGTCTTAGATAAATAAAATTTTGATATTTCAAGCGGTCTTAAAAAGACCGCCCTACTCTACGAACTTAAAAAGTGTCCCTCGTAAAACAAACTTTTAAATCTGAATCTTGTGTTTTGTGTTTGGATGAAAAAGCAAAACCTAATATTCTTTTTTGTATTTGTGGGCATATAGCTATTTGTGAAAATTGTGAACCATTGTATTAAAAAAAAAGAATGTCCGATTTGTAGGGTAAAATGTGAAAACAGGCGTAAAATTTAAAATTTTTTAAGAATTTTTTTTTTTTTAAAAATGAATGAACTTTTTAAAACTTCGATAAAAGAAGAAATAGATAAACAATTAAAAGACTATTTCACATGTGAGGATATTGATGAACATACCTTCAAAGACCAAGAACATCCAGGATTTAAAATATTTTTTGACAACATTACAGGATTTGACGATTTTGACACTACACTTTACGAAATACAAAAATATATATACTATGAATGGAGCACACAGAAAAAACAAAATTCTAATTTTACCCTTTTAGTTGGGTTTTTTGTGAGTGATACCCCCGGTTTTGATATTCCAAGTGATACACCAACCCGACTACTTTGCAAGCTACCGAATAACAAAACTGAAAGTGAAATTTATAAAATATATACCGACACAATGAAAGATTTAAGATTTAATGACGAGGTGCCACAGGAAGCAGTAGGATGTAAAATTTTTATTCCTTTTGTTTGTAATGAAAGTATTAACCCGTTATGTAATAGATACGCTCCCCCAATGTATTCGATTTTAAATTAATTAAGTTTTAAACGCAATAGAAAAATAATAATTTTAAAAAAATATTGTATATTAAAAATGAGTACAGAACAGGAAATTAAAAATTATCTATTAGAAGCAGGGGAAAGTATCCGTTCCAAAGCTATGGAAGAAATAGAAAGGGTAATATTAGAAAAACAAAACGAATTTTTAAATGAATTTAGAAATAGAAGGTTTAAATATGAAAATTTGATTGAATTTAACCGGGAAATATTAGAAGATTTTAATTTACTTAATGAAGAAGAAAGGAATGAAAGGAATGAAATGAATGAAATGATAGAATCCGTTTATAAATTTAGGAGTGAAAGAAAAACTATAAACAACCTAGAAACATTTAAAATATCTGAATGTGTGATTTGTTACAATGAAAAACCTAATGTACTTTTTTGTAACTGTGGTCATCTTTGTATTTGTGAAAATTGTAATAGTTTAAACAACTTTGAAAAATGTCCAGTTTGTAAAACTGAAAGTGATAAAAAAAGAAAAATTTAATTGTAAAAAAAATGGAAGAAGAAAAAATTATAGAATTTAAACCTTTTAAATTAGATGAATCAATTAAAGACTTAGTACAAGATTCACAATATTTAAGAGAGTATATTAAAGAAAAATTGAAAGATGATTTTAATAAAAAATTAATAGCTGCTCTTGATGAAATTTTAGAAAATCGTAAATATTTAAAATATGTTGATTTTTTAAATATTAAAAATAAACTTATTTTTGATATGATGAAAAAATATAATATTAATCATTTTGGTGGATATTATTGTTAAATATTTAACCTGGTGAAAAATGTTAAATATTTTTATAAATCAAAAGGTAAAAATTCTTCATTGTATTCCGGAAAATGGATTTGAACAGCTTAAGTTATAAAAAATCTTTCAATCTTTGGGTGACTTGAAAGAAAACTTAAAACTAAAGAAGAACAATTTATAAATTTTAAAGGTGGTGTAAAAAGAGTACTACACCATTTATAATAATTACCATTTAAACCTACTTCAAACTCATACTCTTTTTTTCTACCTGATGGTTCAATTAAACCCTCGCTTAAATCTATAGTTTCATATTCATCATCTCCTACCGGCCCTGATTCTGCTACACTTTGATCAATTCTTAACTTCATTTTAATAGTTTGTATTTCGTCATCTATTCCAAAATTTTTAAATGCAATAGAATGTTTAAATATATTTCCCTCAAATGGAATTATATAAGTTGGTTTAACAGTTATAGCTTCATAATTTGGATTATGTGGAATTAATCCCCCATCATATGAACCAAAAATTATTTTTGTAGGTTGTATAACATTACCCTTATCATCAAGACTAATAGGGGGACCCCCATGAACTGAGGGTATCCTTCTATTAGCATTTAAAAGTTTATCCATCCCAATTATAGGACCTTCTGCCTCTCCACGAATTAAAATTATTGATGTTCCTAAGAATTTAAATATTCTTTCTTTTTCAATTTCTTTTACTTCATTTTTAACAGTAGTAACTAAATCTGTATTAAATTTTTCTTTCATTTTTTCATTTTCTGCTAAATTTTCATCTATCCTATAGCCAAACTCTTCTATTTCATCATCCAACAACTGTTTAAGTTTGTCTTTTTCTGTTTTAATTTCTTGTTTGGTTCTTTCATATCTCTGATTTATAACATTTTCAAAATTTTCTATCTTTTCTATTTGTCCATTTAAAAACTCTTTGTGTTTTGTTCTTTCATCTTCAAACTCTGTTTTTACTTTTTCTTCAATTGTATTATCCACATAAATTCTATTCGCTGCATCGCTGTCATCTCTTGGAGCCGGTAAATTTTCAACACGTTTAAAAGCCATGTTAAAACCTGCAGTTGCTAAATAGTTCCCATTTTGTTTTAAAAAAGGTCCTTCATATCTTACATCAACATAATTTTTAGTTGCTACATCTTGGGCGTCTTCAGGGTTAGCCACATTTTCAGTTTTAAAATTTTTCATATCTAAATTTTTTTTTACTTCACCTGCATGTTCATCAACATATTTTTTAGTTGTTGCATCTTGCGGGTCTTGTGGTTCTCCCATTTTGACAATACGGAAACCACGCATGTCACCGTTTCTATTTACAACGTAACCATTTACCGCACCGTTCCCTCCGTCTGCTTTTTCAAGCTCTATAATCTTTTCTTAAAAAAATTCACGCATTTTATCCACATATCCCTTACTTACTGCTTCATCTTCCTCGGTTGGGTCTGGTATATTACGTATAGCTTTTTGTTTCATGTTTAAATTACCTTTTCATTGAATGTTTTACCGTTTCGTGTGTTGAAAGCTTGATTTTTTTCTAAATCTTGTTTTACCTTTGTAATTTCTGCAGCATCTACCCCACCTCCACCCCCTGCATTTTCATCAACATATTTTTTATTATATTAGCTACCTCGTCTTCTCTTTGTGGCTCTGGTACTCCGTAAAGTCTAAAATTTTGCATATTTACATTAGCATCTATTTGATAATTTACACCAACTTATTAATCACGTTGTCTTTTACTTCTTCTATCTTGTCATCTACGTACTTCTTGTTTGCTGCTTCTTGTTCTTTTACTGGTTCTCTAATTCTCCCTAGTTTTTTTCTTGTTTAAATATACATGATCCTTAGCAATGAAACCCCCATTTTTCTTTTCAAAAGGAGCAATTTCATTAATATATTTTAAAGTTACAACATCATCCGGGGTTTCCGGTTTTCCTACCTTTTCAATTTTAAAATTTCTCATGTTTAATTTACCTTTAGCTGTATATTCATCATTTCGAAAAACGAAGGGATTGTTTCCTTCTAGGTTTAGTTTAGCTTGTCTTACAGCTGTCTCAGTAAAAACTTTAGTTGCTGCTTCATTTTCATCAACTGGTAAAGGTAAATTTTCTATCTTTTGCCCTGCCATATTTAAAGCTTTACCTGCTACATAGTCACCGTCTCTATTTCTTGTAAAAAATGTATGACCTCCTGCTTCATCAACATAATTTTTAGTTGCTGCGTCTTGTGGATTGGTTGGATCTTGTAAGTTACGAATTGGTTTATTTCCCATGTTTAAATTCCCCCTCATTCCTCCCCCATCAACACTTAAATAATTTTCATTAATGTAAGCTAGGGCAACCCCTACCCCTTCTTCGTCTTCTTCTCTTTCTCTTCTTCCAAATTTTGTTACAACATTCATATTTTTTATAATATATTTTCCTTTAAATCCATTAAATGGCTTACTATAGGTTGTAAATCGTAACCCTTGGTTAATTTTTCTAAAACATATACACAAAGATGCCCACAAATATAGGTACCCGTTTCCTGTATCTGATCCGATGAATACAAGATAGGAGATTTTAAATATCTTTGTATTTCTGAAGGAGGAGGTAACCCGTAACTATCAAAATAGTATTTTGTTCCTTTGTTCCTTTGCCAAGCCGTCCAGTGAGTTCCTCCACCATCTGAATCGTCAAGGTTTAAAATTCCACATTCTCGTTTTTTTGGTTTGTCAGGGAGTGCATCCCTTGAATAAACACCACGCCAACCGGTGAGGTTTTTACATACATTAGTTAAATCATAGTTTGAAAGTGTGGCATTTGGTAAGCTTTGTACCAATTTAGAAGGTTCAAGATTTCCCCTTTTTGTGTTTGTTCTTTTTCTTCTTTTAGTCTTGCCCGTTGTCTTTGTTTCTTTAGTTTCTGTCTTTCTGCTTCAGCTGCTACGGCTTCAATTCCTAAGCTCGCATTTTCCGTAGTTCTTGGTTTGTTGTGTTCATCCATTCCCTGAAAGGATACCTTGTTTTTTGTAGTTCTTGTCTATAAAAAGCACCTTGTATATGGTGATTTTTTGCATCTTTTAAATAGTATGTTTCGGGAATTGATTTTTTAATTTCTCTAACTTTAAAAATTTCTCTTGTCCAATTTGGGGTATATCCTTTTTCAAATCCTTCTTTTTTTCTTCTTGGTATCCTTACCCGGTCACCTTCTTCAATTTTTGTTTTTCGTGTGATGAAATCAACCCGAACAGGTGGGGGTTTTTCTTTTTCATAAAAAGTTTTAAAAATATATTTTTCATTTTCTTTTTTACTTGCTTCTGCTGGTGTTAGTTTATCTTTAAAATTTCTGTGTGGTGTGATGTTGTATTCGGTAACCAATCTTTGAAGATGTGGAATATATTCAGTTGTGTTGTTGTCTGTCATGAATCTCCCTATTTTGTCTTTTAGTGTTTTTACAAATCGTTCGGCGATCGTTGCTTTGTTTCTTCCTTCAGTATGATACATTTCCACACCTTTCAGTTTTGTTTTTGCTTCTTTTGCTTTCTCGGGAAACAAAACCGGGCATTGGTTGTTTATATGTTGTGTTAATCCACTTTTGTTTTTTGTATATTTTCCACAATGGGGACACTGAAAAGGGGATTTTTCTTCAGGTTTGTCTTCATCTATCAACCCTGTAGTTTCTCCACCTCTATCAGTCCAAAGTTTAACCGGTTTTCTCCCTGACCTTGAAAATATATTTAAAAATTCTTTAGCTACACTGTCCGTTTTCTTGTTTGGTAAATGTCTAACCCAAGCGTAACGACTAAACACATCAAGAACAACAAGAAAAATATTTAAATTGTCTGTTTGTTTCTCTGCTGCCGTTTCTCTTGGTTGTTTTGGTTCTTCTTCATCTCCTCCCCTTTCTCCTTTTTTTACTTTCTTTGGCATAAACATCAGGTCGGCAGTCCAAGTATAGTCAATACTTGGTACCCTAACTTTACGAGTTGGAAAATGTCGCCTTAATGGTCTGTGTAATTCATCAGCTAACGTTTTTTCTTCTAACAACTTTTTTTTTTACCTTGACCCATTCCAATCCTCTTTTTTGTTCCTATCAATGTTGAAACTAACCCACGTTCCATTTTTTCCCGTATCGTTGGGTTATATATTCCCTTCATTTCTTTTAACATATCACGATCATAAACGTCATTACGTGTTTTTGTGTCTGTATTTTTCATATAGCATATGTCGTGATGCATTGCAGCCTGATCTATTCTATTTACCGGCTTACTCCATTCTTTAGGTGTTAGGTCTGGGTTTAGTCTTTTATTTAGGTTTGTCCCTGGTCCGGTGAAGTTGTGGCCTGGGAGATGCATTTCGAAAGGTAACGTATTGATCATTTTGTTCAATATACTCCCACCCTTCTGTTCCTTCTTCCCTTTTTGGGTTGTAGATTGTGGAAATTGGGCTTTTTTCCCTCCACACACAGCACAGAAACCTTTTAAAATTGGTCTTCCATTCTTTGTAGTTTCTCCCTTTAAGTTTTTTGTATCTGTCTTTGTTCGACATTTCATACAATATATTTTTAAATTCATACTAGTATTTTATATATAATTAAAAATATACAAATGGAAATTAAAAATTATTCATGTAACTTAAACAAAAGAAAAAAGTAAAAATAGCCCTATGTTTCCTGCAAGTATTAGGGGACTGATAGTTGGCGAGTCTGGCTGTGGAAAAACTACAACCCCTTTAAATATGTTGTTACGTCCTGGATGGTTGGATTACGATAAGTTGTATATTTTTGGTAAAAGTATGAAACAACAGCCAGAAAATACCCTATTACGTGAAGCTTTAGAGTATGAGCTAACAAAAGAAGCTATAAATTCTATTTTTGAAAACATGGATAAAATAGAAAGTGAAGGGGTGGAAACTTCAGAAATGTTTAAAACATTAGCTGAAAAATGTAAAAAAGGTACAAAAATTACCCCTTGTTTTAATGAAAAGGATGAAGAGGTACCAGATCCAAGAGATTTAAACCCTAAAGATAAAAATTTAATGATATTTGACTTGTTAAAAAAAACAAAACAGGATATACCTGAGAAATACTATACAAGGGGTAGACATAGTAACACTGATTGTTTCTATTTGTCACAAAGCTTTTTTGATTTACCAAGGCGAACAATTAGGGGTAATTCAAACTTCATAATACTTTTTGACCTTCCTGAAAGAGATATTACAAATATATATACAGACTATGCAAGTCGTGATATGCCTATTAAAGAATTTAAAAAGTTTTGTTACAAATGTTGGGCTAAACCTTTCGGTTTTGTTGTAACTGATAGGTCAAGTCATAGAGACAAGGGAAAATATAGGAACGGGTTTGATTGTTTCTATCTTCCAGAAGATAGAGAAGAATAAAAAAATATAATATATATATATTACTGGTGTTGCTAGTAATATATATGGAAAGTATAATAATTAATGTATCCTATCCCCTAAATCCGCGAAATGTTTTTTTAAATATACAATATTTTTTTTTTTAAATATTTTCAAAAATCCATATTACGGATGTATCGGTAATATGGATGAGCAAGAACAGAACAGTAACAAACCTTAAAGTATTTAAAAATTATTCTTCTTCTACTTATTGAAGGCTGTCCTCCATCAACTCAGCTAAAATTTCACTTTCATAATTGTCGACATCATCTTCAGCATTTGAAAAACCATTAACTAACACTCTTAAAACTTTAATTGTAATACCTGAATTTGTTGTAATACTTCTGTTGTTTTGTATTTCTTCTTTTCTCCATAGGCCGGTTACTTTTAAAGAATATACTCCGGAAGTAATTCTATCATAGAGAAAATCACAATTTTTAAGGGGCTTGGTTGTTTTTTGCCCTTTTCCGTTTACTTCTACTGTTGAAAAAAACGATTCATCGAATTTTTCAAGATCAACTTTACACCTTACATATCCTCGAGCTTTACAATTTTCTAAACCTTCAGAAAGTTGGTAATCATCATTTACTTTAAATAGATCTTCCTCGTCAATTCTTTCAAGTATTCCTTCTAAAAAACTTTCAAACATTTCAGTATATTCAATATTGATATACCTAGTAGTTCCATAAGTTCAAGGGCTGGCCTGTTTTCTGGGGTTCTACTTGTGATATTTGTATAAACTCCAGTTTTTCCATTTTGTTTGATATCTGAAAAATAGATTTTGTCAGTCTTCTTTTCTCCCTTAATCGTGTTTTCCGTCCCAAGAAATAGAGACGTTTGAAGTGGTTTTTTTGCTTCAGTATTTCGATTTTTTGAACTTTTCATTTTTCTATTAAATAATTTTTTCTTAAATTAAAATAAAAAATGAGCCAGAAATTTAATTTTAAGGTTAAAAAACATATTGTAAAGATGGTTAAAAATCCATCATACACAGAAGAGCATACAAAAAAACCAAACAAACTTAAAAAATCTGCATTGAATGGTTATTTTAACCAAATAGACTACGAAAACCCAAACAAGAAATAGTTAAACATAGAAAAACTACTAAACGGGTTTAAATGGTATGTAATCAATTCGTCAAACAAACATGGCAACAACAAAGCTATTTTGTCGGTAACCGTAAAAATGAGGAATGGGGAAACGGTAACCAATAGATATTTTAACTCAAAACCTAATGTAATTTATCAATAGAAGAACAAAGAAAAAATTTTTAATTCTCTATGTTCTCAACTTTTAGACTCTTACTATGGTTCAGATTATGAAGGTAGTGGGTGGGCTCTGGTGAGTTTTGAAACAGTTAGCTTAAACTATGGTAAATATACGCCATTTAGCGGAAGATGTTCAACTTTAAAACTTCCTGAATGGTTACAAGTTAAAAAAGCCTTGGTTTTTATGATTTGTGGAGACCAAAAATGTTTTTACTGGTCAATTCTTCGACATTTCAACCCAAGAGAGAAGGACAAAGGACGAATTACAAAAGAACTTAAAAAAATATTTAAAGAAGAACCTAACAAATATGCAGACTTTAGCAATGTAGTATATCCTGTAACAGCTGAGGAAATCGAGAAATTTCAAAAGAAAAACCCCAATATTCACATAGTAATTTATGGAGTTGATAGCAAAACAAAAGGTACCCCGGTAATATATGACGAAGAAGGTGAAGGGGAAAAAATATTTTTACTATACTATGCGGATCACTATTACTTAATTTCTGACTTGTCTCGGTTGCTATCTTCTCAGTTTTCAAAAGCACACGGAAAAATATTTTTTTGTTACAAATGTCAGCGAGTTTTTAGGAAAGAAGAAAAGCTAAACAAACATTTAGAAACTTGTAAAGATATTACTCTTTTAGAACTACCTGAAGAAGGAAACAATATTTTAAAATATGAACCCAAAAAAGGAAATCCTCCCTATATTGTTGTTTATGCTGATTTTGAAAGTTTCCTAACTCCTGTAAAAGGAGACACGGAACAAACAGCTAACCGACAAAAAAATATTCACATACCTAGCTGTTTTTGTTTCTTTGTCAAGTCAAGCGATGAAAAAATTTACCCAAGCAAAAAAATCAGCTGTGCCAAAAAAAGAGAAAGTGAAGATATCGGTCAAATATTTGTTACAGCTCTAATTTCTGAAATCAAAAAAGCTAATGAAACATTTCGAGAATATACCACACATACACCGGTTTTTTTTAAGCGGTTACGATTCTCATCTTTTCATTATCCAACTTGCTAAACATTCAGATGGTGGAAACAGTGGTAATATTCAGGTACTCCCATCAAATGAACAAAAATACATATCATTTAGCAAATATTGCTATGTTTCAGGTTCAAGGCATGAAATCCGATTTTTAGACAGTTTAAAATTTCTTGGTTCTTCTTTGGATCGTTTAGTTTCTGATTTTGACCCAAATGAACTAAATGAAACAAAAAGATTTTTTCGGGGTGTTCCTCTTGAAATTCTGGCAGGTAAAGGAATCTATCCTTACGAATTTATGGATTGTCTTGAGAAAACCAAACAAGAAAGTCTACCACCTATAGAGTGTTTTTACTCATCATTAAGAAAATCGGGAATTACTGAGGAAGACTACAACCAAGCCCGGAAAGCGTGGGATGCTTTCGGATGTAAAACGTTGAACGACTACCAGTTAAAATATTGTGAGTTGGATGTTTTACTTTTGACTGATATATTTGAGAATTTCAGAAAATTGAACATTGAAGCTTACAACTTGGACCCTGTTTTTTGTGGTTACACGTTGCCGGGTGTATCTTGGCAAAACATGCTGCTATATACAAACCAAGAAATCGAGCTAATCACAGACAGGGCAACTTATGAAGATTTTGAAAAAGGGATTCGGGGAGGTATCAGCATGTGTGTAACGAGACACGCAAAAGCCAACAACAAATACTTAACCGACTATGACCCGAAAGAGGAAAGTTCTTTTTTGTTCTATATTGACAAAAACAACCTATACGGTGAGGCTATGAGTGAAGCCATGCCATATGCTATAGAACGAAAACTTAAAAAGGATGAACTCCACAAATGGCGAAACCTTCCCTGTGCTGTTGTTGTTGATTTAGAGATTCCGGAAGACAAGCATGATTTTTTAAACAGTTTTCCACCTGCTCCCGAACACCTCGAAATTTCAGGAGTTTCAAAACTTGTACCCAATTTACAAAACAAAACGGGATATCTTTGCTATAATGAACTATTAAAGTTTTACGAAAAACTCGGGGTAAAGGTTACCAAGATACACCGAGGCTATCTTTTTAAAATGTCTCGATGGCTTGAACCATATATTACAAACAACACGGAGAATAGAGCATTAACCAAGAAAAGCCAACAAAATTTTTTTAAAAAATGTATCAATAGTATATATGGTAAGACAATAGAAAACCCACGAAAACGGTCAAACGTTGAAATTTTAAACAGTGTGGAGAGAGCTGAAAAATTGTTAAAAAGTCCAGAATATACCGGTTATACTATATTTAGCCCTGACTTGGTTGCTGTTAGTCGTAAAAAAACTGTAGTGACTTGTAACAAACCTCTATATATTGGATTTGTTGTTTTGGAATTGTCAAAATTGAAAATGTACAAGTTGTACTATGAATATTTAAAGCCAAAGTTTGGCGACCGTCTCAGTTTGCTGTATACTGATACAGATAGCTTTTTTTTTACATATCAGAAGTGAGGATATTTACGAGGAAATGAAAAGCGAGGTTAAAACTTGTTTTGATACTTCTAAGTATCCAAAAAATCACCCATTGTATAGCATAGAAAATAAGAACAAATTGGAGTTTTTCAAAGATGAGGCTGAGAGTTGGCCAGTTTCTGAGTTTGCTGCTACATGTGCTAAATCATACAGTTACACAGTGGAGAAAATAGTAAAAGAGAAAAATGACAAAGGGGAAGAAATAGAAAAGCTGAAACTCGTAGAAAATGTAAAATGTAAGGGAATCGTAGAAAGTTGTATTAAAAATGAAGAAATTACTTTTAAGGACTATTACAACTGTATATATGAGGGAATACAAAAGAACGTAAAATTTTGTAATATCAGAAGTTACAACCATCAACTGTACACAGAAGAAACAGACAAGATAGCACTAAAACCAACACAAGACGTACGCTATGTTTTAGGGATATGATTAGTACCCTTTCAGTGGGGCATTACAAATTAAAGGAGAAAAAGAAGGAGGAAACAAAACTTTAAATTTAATAGTTAAGAGAGTATAAACAGGAGTATTTGCGCAATTTGTATAAAAATATATATATTGTAATTTATAATATATATATTAATACTACAATATTAAAGAGAAAAGATAAAATATTTACCTTACCCCTTTCATTTTTTAAAGGATTAATTGTTTTAATTAATTTGTGCATATTTTGCTTATTTGCTTAGTTATCCACGTACCCACGTACCACTAACCCACGTACCGGCTAACCAATCAACCGACAAACCGGCTAACTCCTCCCTTTTCCCTTTCCTCCTTTTCCTCTTCACTCGTTAGCTGGTCAGCCGGCTAAGCCGGCTGACAAGTTGGCCGGCTAAGCCGGCCAACTCGGCTAATCGGCTGAATAATTAGCTAATGCGTTGGCTAACTCGGGTGACTAATTAGCCAATGCGTCGGCTAACTCGGTGGTGTGTGTTGTATGTTGCATGTTGTATGTGCATGTTTTTGCATATGCATGTTTGTTGCATTTGCATGATGTATGTATCAGATAAATCGATAGATTATTTAAAAGCAAAAAGGGGAGTGTGTTGGTTTGTGGTTGTAGTTTGTAGTTATAGTTTTGGTTGGTTTTGTGGTTTGAGCTGAAAGCCGTGCTGAGATGAAAAAAGGGAGTGATACTTAGTTTATAAATTACAATATATATATATTTTATACAAATTGCGCAAATACTCCTGTTTATACTCTCTCCTACGGTCACATGACCAACTGAAGGATAACACAGAAAATTTTCTGCACCCTGTTACTGGATCAAAAGTATTTTAAGTGACAAAACGAATTACGATGCACTTACGATAAGCACCATAAAAGTAATAGAAGCGTCCAATGACAAGATGTTAATCTGAGGAGCTGAATAGCAAGACCTGCTGGAGAGATTAAACTTTGTTTGAGTGTTTTTTTTATGCCTCTTCAAAAAATACCAAGGAGATAGCATATGCATTTTTATTCTTCCTACTTTTTATCACTACTAGACTTTAGTTCTGTAATTTTTTGTCAAAGTATATTCGAAAATTGCCTCTGAATCCAACACCTTAACTACTGAGCCTTTAGGGACCTCTTAGGGATCGGAAGCTGCCTCAAGCACCAAATAAGGGGTTGAAGTGTAATTAATATCTTTTTTTTTTTTTTTCTGCATGATGTGGATAAAGTATTTAAAGCCCTTCGATTGAAGAATTTACTTGTATCAATTCAGTGTATGTTAACATATATACAGTCAAAAAACAACTCTTTATTTAGGCATTAGAGTCTGGGCTCAGCTGGATTCCAACTCCAAACCCTGCATTACTGGCCTTGTGTCTTGCCATTGTGTTAACCCATTACCACCGCAGTCTGAGTTTAAACGATCTTGATATGGAGCATTTTAAAACATTATGGGTAAAGGAGAAATGCGGGTAACCAGCAGTTTCTCCTTTTCCCAAAACATTTTTCATTATTTTATAGAAGAATCACAATCCAGGCATAGCCAAGTTGAGATCTGCAAAAGCTTTCAATTTGGACTAATGTAAAATTTTGCTATGTGGTTAAGTGTTAAAAAGGTCTGGCCGAATACACAAAGATGTAGTTACCTGTATTTCGTCTTACGGCTTATATTGCTTCGTTGGTTCTCTCTCTTGAATATCCCATCTCTAACAATGCTTGAGCGGCTGTTTTTGCCATTGGATCTTGTGACATATTTTTGGCTTCTGTTATGGGACATAAATAAATAAATAAACACGTGAGCCATGCTCTGTGAAAGGGGGTTTTTAATGCATCTGAAAAAAGTTTCTAGCCATGCCAGCTTGTGCACTCCGCGGAGGCTAGCATGGCTCAAAATATTTTGCTATTTGTAAATTTCTTTATGTCAAAGGACCATTCTGCCTTATGATTCCATCTTTTGTGAAACAAAATGAATTGTATGGATCCATAATCATGTAATGAAGTGCTAGGTCACGGAGAGGAACTAAACCCCCATTTGCATGACTCAAATATCTTTTTAATGAAAGAATGCTAGGGAACAACTATAGACATGGTAATATATTACCACTTTATAAAAAATATGAACGTTTTATGAGCATGTTAACTTGATAGTTCAGTTACATGGAAAATCTACAACAATGCGCAGTCCCCAAGGTTCATATTTTTTATTAACACATTAACCTTCAGTGATACCATTTTTCGCTGACACTTCAAACACATTAGGAACAATAGCTTCTTACGATGGGTCCTTCATCGCACAATGAATTTAGGAAAAAAAAAAACTATCAACTGCAGAGACATAAACATGTTGGTACAGTAATCTAGAAGACTTTCTGAAATAGAATACAAATGCCGCTTTTTTATGCCTATGCCAGACAAAGCTTTCACAACAAGACCACTCCATGCGGGTGGCAACACTTGGTTGCATTTGCTCTTGCCGTAAAATCTGTAAATGAAACACGGGATATGAGTCATACTCAGTGAAAAGGGGGCTTAATGAATCTACAAAAAGTAGGCTGACCTAGGTAAAAACCTTTTGCTATTGGTCCATTTTTTGCAGCTCAAAGGACCAGTTTACCCCATAAGACATGGATCCGTGGCGATAAGATAACCGACTTCCTTGGTTACCGTTGCTAAGGGCTCCAAAACAAAGGCAATAAATACACATAAAGTATAGCAGATAGGCTGTCTAAATCGTGCTGTCATGACTGTTTCTCTCCATAAAATTCCAGAAAAATATTCTTTTTTTTTTTTCTTTTTTTCTGCCGATGATGAATTCTCGGTTGGAAATTTATGGATACTTGAACTAATTTACACAAGGATATGTACAAAAAAGTGTGAATTTCGGGGGCTACTGACAATGTAATACCTGTGTCAGCAGAAATTGAACTTTTCAATATGAAAGAATGAAACACCTCACAAACCTGCAAATCTTTTCACAAGAATAATACAATTAAAGGATCTTAATGTTTTCGCAAGGCAAGTTAAGCTGTCTCAACTTTATATTTGATAATAAATTACACTGAATTACAAGTATTTTGAAATATTTATAGATTATATGATTCAACAGAGAGGTGCGAGTCTATGAAAAGTTTCAATTTCTGGTTAAGGGAAAATGGTTGCCAGATGATTTTAAAATGCGTAGACTGTGCTGTCAAGTAACAAACTTGTTAATATCATTGACGGTAGTTTGTCTTATCTTATGATATACCGAAGACAACGGGTGGTCAAGTGGATTACAGTGGAAATTTGGTTTGCAATCAAACACACATCCTATCAGTAAACAGTTTACCGATATATCCTTTGAAATGGCAGACGTCCTAATCCACGTAAATCTGGCTAAGTCAAAAGTTGATTTAATTAACATATGTCGTCTTGTGAGCTGAACTTCCAAAACAGTACAGAACAGAGCCTAGTCTGTTTTATATTTGAAATCTACAAGTACTTTCAGTAAGGAATACACATAAATGTGCTTAATTTAAGTAGCAGATTGTTTGAATCAGAGGTTATATTGCATGTTTTTTGCACTCTGATCTGTATCTACACATTCAGCATTTTTCATGCACCAAGGGTTAATGTTAACGTCAAAGTGGAACATTGATAACAAGTGTCACTTTTTGGATGTGCAGAGGTTATTAAACAAGGTTAGATATTTTAGTGAACGTACTTTCCTTTCATTAAATAAATAACAAAAACTTTTTATTAGATCTAGTATTTCATACATTTTACCTTTGTTTTCCACTCAAAAACATTTTATATCTCTTTCAGAGGATTTCCGAGGGACAAAATAGCATTAATTGATCCATTTTGTTATGTACACTGTTGATCGGAACTCTTTGATCATCAATCATTAGCTTAATATAAACTTGTAGCCTCTGCGTAAATCTCACGTAAACCCTACACGTTCGCAAAGCACATCTTTTAATTTTTTTCTTTAAATTCAAGTGTTGTAACCACAAATAATATCGTACTTTTCCAACATTAAAAGTCGCTTAATTGGGAGCCGAAAATGCAGCCAGCCGACTGTTATCAAAAAAAAAAAAATCGATTTTATGGATCCATAATTATGTGATGACTTGCTTGGTACAATTCATCATTGACTTGCATTAAGCTCCCTTTTGCCAGAGCATGGCTCAAATAATTGGATAAAAAATGCTTTCAGGGTTCTGACATACTGGTATGGGGTCCTCTTTTAATAGTTTACAACTAGTCCACATTTTCCTTAAAATATTTCAACATTGCACCTATTACTACTTCAGGAAAGATGATGAATAACAAGACTTCACCTTGTCTCTCTTGTGCCTGTTGTTCTGCATTCCTTCTCTGCTCAGGAAGCTTTAAAAAATACATGTATAGACATTATGAATTTTTTGTTCACCCTAAAGCAGTGTGCACAACTTAACCCTTTCCCAAACGACAAATTTTGGACTGGTCCAAATGGAAAGAGTTTGCAGACGACAATTTTAAATTTGATGAAAATGGTAGAAAGTTATCAAAAAGGGTAGTAAACACTATGGGAAAAGGAGAAATTGCTCGTTACGAGCAATTTCTCCTTTTCCCACAGTGTTTTCAAAAGACTTGTACGGCAGACACGTGAAAACCAGGTCTTGTTTGGGAAAGGGTTAAGTTGCCTTTTCAGCCAGTGCAGATCAAGACCAGACTCTAAACAAAATGTGAGATCTGAACTTTGATCTACAAAAATCACTTTGCTGAGACATTTTGAACAAAATCAACCTCGAAATTGCATATTGGGGCGTATTCTGAGACTGAAAAGGTATTTTTATGGCTATTCCGCAGCCTCAAGTTTAATACATGTTTCCATGCACACATACTTAAGTACAAGTTGTGTACAACTTAAAGGCAATTCCTTCTGCCCACAAAACAGGATATAATATCAGTCTCAATTGATTATTAAAGTTGTTTTGTTGCAATCCGACTGATTCTTTCTTTTTCACCCTTAGAAAACCGAACAAGAGTGCCATGATGGCCCTGGATCGCTCTCCTGAGTCAATAGGCCAAACATTCTGACCAAATTTCACAAGTATCTGACTGAAAATGTGGCCTCTATAGTGTACACAAGGTTTTTCGAAGATTTGACCTAGTGACTTAGTTTTTGACCCCACATGACCCAATTTAAAACTCGTCCCAGATTTTATCAAGACAAATATTCTGACCAAATTTCACAAGTATCTGACTGAAAATGTGGCCTCTAGAGCACACACAATGTTTTTCGAAATCTTACCTAGTGACCTAGTTTTTGACCCCTACATGACCCAATTTAGAACTCGTCCCAGATTTTAGCAAGACAAATATTGTGACCAAATTTGACAAGTATCTGACTGAAAATGTGTCCTCTAGAGCGTACACAAGGTTTTTCGAAGATTTGACCTAGTGACCTAGTTTGTGACCTCACATGACCCAATTTCGAACTCTTCCCAGATTTTATCAAGACAAACATTCTGACCAAGTTTCATGAGGATCGAACTGAAATTGTGGCCTCTAGAGCGTACACAAGGTTTTTCGAAGATTTGACCTAGTGACCTAGTTTTTGACCCCACATGACTCAATTTCAAACTCGTCCCAGATTTTATCAAGGCAGACATTCTGACCAAGTTTCACGAGTATCTGACTGAAAATGTGGCCTCTAGAGCGTACACAAGGTTTTTCGAAAATATGACCTAGTGACCCAGTTTCTGACCCCACATGAGCCAATTTCTCACTCGTTCGAGATTTTATCAAGACAAAATTTCTGACCAAATTTCACAAGTATCTGACTGAAAATGCGGCCTCCAGAGCGTACACAAAGTTTTTCGAAGATTTGACCTAGTGACCTAGTTTCTGACAGTACATAGGAAAAAACCCTATCTGGTTCACACCCCCATATCCGCGGTTAAAATATCAACGATCTGGCTCACCCTCCATATTCGCGCTTAAAATATCAAAATTAACCATAGTTGTGGTCCTGATCTGGCCCACCCCCCATATCCGTGGTTAAAATATCAAAATTAACCATAGTTGTGCTCAAAATAATTTTATAACCACAAGTGTGCTTATAAAATCCATTTAAACAGTGTCTGGTTAACACACATTACGCGTTTTGCAAAAAAAAACTCATAAGGGTAAAACCTATTTTTACGAATATTTTAAAGTAATTTCAATTTTCTTTCATCCATTAATTTTTTTTTTTTTTTTTTTTTCGGGCAAACCAATGAACCTACTTAAAGGGGCAGTGAACCAGACATAACGTTATATCAATGCGTCACTAAAAAATTGACTTTTAAAGTTAAGTAATTATAAATAATATATAAAAATGTCTGCGTTGGATAATTTAACCGATGAGTTTAAATATAAACTTTTGTGTAGATTACAAGACAAACTAAAGTTTTCACCTGTATGTCATAATCCTGATTGTATATTTTTCCCACATCTTACAAGTAATTACTATTTAGCTTCTTTAACTCTTATAAAACCTGCTATCTATTATGAATTTAGTAAAAAAATAACTGAAGGTGGATTTTCAAGGATGTGTATCAAGCTTGGAAGAAGAGACATAGTGAAGGGTCAGTATGGTCCAAAAATACATAAAACTGGTCCGGATCGGTTGGGTATTTATCCTTCTGATGATGATTTTTTAGCTTCTTATGAAAGTAAAATAGAGTATTTATTTCTTTATGATATGTTATACCAACCAAGTGCTCCAGTGGACATATACCTATATGCGATGATTATGATAATGAAAAACCATTAGAAAAATGCCCAATATGTAAAACAAAAATTGATATAAAACGAAAAATATAGTACAATAAAAAAAAAAATGAGTGTATTAGACCATATGCATAATAATGTAATAGATGATATGTATCTTACCAATATATATAAAATAAAGTATAGAACTATTTACAATGATGAAGGTATATTTTTTCCTGAGGCTATAGGTGGTAATGAACCTAATGAGTATTTTGTAACTCCCTTTCGAAAAGATTATAGAGACTTTATTGACACATTTGGCGATTTTAAAGAACATTTATATTATCAGTATTGTAAAAAAAATAGCAGAAGGCGGTTTTACAAATATGTGTATTGGTTTTGCAAAAAAGCAAAGGACTGAAGATTATATATATCCAGTAGAAATAATTGGAGGGCATATAATGGTTTTAAATTCTAATGAAAACTTTTTTGATGTTACCAAAAAAATCAGTGATAAAATGTTTTCTGGTTATACGATTACCAGAACTCCTATAATGACACCTGATAATAAATATTTTTTTGAACATTCAGCCTCTAAAATTTTAGTAGACTGTTTTCCTTTTATACAATTTAATGTTGATCCAGTCTATGAAAATGTAAATGAAATCATTACTTATATAGATAGTTCATACTTTATATTTACTCCATTATATGAAATTCCTTTACCTAGTCATATAATACTTGAAGAAGAACTAGAAGAAGAACAAGAAGAACTAAGATTATCATACCTTCCAACTATTTTTACTAGATTAGAACCAGAAAATATTAATGGAAAAGAAATTTTTAGGTTAGAGGATTGTGTAATTTGTTCAACACCAAACCCAAATTTACTTTTCTGTAATTGCGGACATATACCTATATGTAATAGTTGTGATGATTTAAGTACTATAAAAAAATGCCCAATATGTAAAACAGAATGTACTATAAAACGTAAAATATAACTTTTATATAAAAAAAGTTATATTTTATAATGTCCCCAAGCTAAAGTATTTATCTTATCCTCCAATATATACCTTTTATCATCATCAGAACCTAACGCTTTCTTGTTTAACTCCTCAGTATATATATCATGATTACGACTTCTCAGTACACTCATAGTTCTATACTGGTCTTTTCCTGTAAGCAAACATTCTTTGTAATTCACAAAATTTATTTCACTGTTAACCACTGACTTTTTTTATTCCTTTACATCTTTTTAACTCCTCTCCATCTATAGTTTTATAAGCGTACATTTTTGCACCTAAACCAACGAACTCTGTCATAATCTTACCACCCAACTCATCGTTAAACTTTCCAACTACTCTTTTATTACAATCATTTTTTAGATAATGATCATCAGGATATCCACTTGTATCAAACGTTGTAGTTATATCAGGAGCAATATCCTTATACAAATCATCGGTTTCTATTTCAAGAATGAAACTATCCGTATCAGTATAACATAATCTTACCTTTTCACCATACTTTGCTTTAAAATAATTATAATAAGTTTTATACATATGTGTTTTACTAATATCTAATATGCTCATACCTACGTAAACAGGCTTGTTATATTTTATATTAGTTTTTTTTCATATGAACAGCAGTTAAGTTTTCATCAAATATTGTAGTATGGTGGTAGTTTGGTTTTGCAACAAGTTTTCGATACCGGTAACTAACTTCATTATTAACCACTTGTATATCTACTCTATTTCGTAAATTTTCCATGGTTTTACCAAAAACAGAATTCATCATTAACTTAAAAAACTCTTCTTCAAAACTTTTTTTTTTTTAGCTTTTTTTCTTAGTTCAACGTTTAAATCTATATATTTTTTTATATTAAGACTTTCCTCAAACATAATTCCGCGATGTATTTTTGTAATTTTTAAACCTAAATCTAAATATGTTTTTAAAGCTTCATGATGTAAAACATAATTTTTCTTATCATGTAAGTTTGGAATAAGCTTTTCTACCTTTTCTATTTTTAAACGTTCTGGCGCTAAAGGGAAGTCACTATGTAAATCATGCAACTCTTTAGGATATTCTAAATCAACCTCTAAAAAACAAGGGGTATCTTTCCAATCTTCTAATTCTTTTTCATTCATCCATTCAAAGTTATGAGTAGGTAAAGGTTGGCTCATTGCCCAAGGGTAAAGACTGTTTGCATCTATATTTATTATATATATTGGTGGTTTATTTGTATCATAATCTTTACCCATATATTTATTATTAGCCGTAGAATATCTTTTGCTACACATGGAAATACCACCTCTAATACCTCTTTCAATCATTAAAAGCATATCAGGGTCTGATAAAAGTTTTAGTTTTACTTTCATTTTTTTAAGCATAGCATCAAAGGCTAAGCCGGGTGTAGTAAAATACCAACAAGGGTCTAATTCATAATGTTCAAAACAATTATCCCTAAAGTTTTCGAAAACATCAGCTAAAAGCAATACATCTATTTCATTGTAAAGTTCTAAATAATCTTTAAACGTGTTCATACCAAAAGTTTTCCAAACATTTTTTGCATGGTCATAGTCCTCATCACTAATATGGCTTTTGTTTAAGTTAGAGTAAAATGTTTCTTCAGGTGGTAGTGCGTTTCTTTTAGTTTTTCAAAAGAGTCTAAGTATTCATAAGGAAAAAAAACTCCTTTTCTTCTAACTAATGGTAAATTCGCTTTTGAAAAAAAAACTTGATAAAATTTTAATCTGCTCTTCATTTAAACTACTTGCAAGACTATCCAAACTTGAATTCATAAACTTATAACTATCAAGAAACCTAATTTTATGGCATATATTTTTCCCCACCCAAATAGTTTTACTAAAACTAATATATTTTTCCTCATTATTTGGAATACAATCAATGTTTCCATTAGTTTTACCAAGACATTTAATAAAAAGATGGGCATCATAACCACTTAAATTGTGAAAATACACAGGTGTAAAGTTGGGGATTTTTGCCTTTAGGTTACATTTAGTATGTGCGGCACCTCTATATTTACCTGTAAAATGACAATGATCTCTTACTTTATAGTTTTTATGATCAAATTCCTCACCACAAATCCAACATTGTTTTTCCCTTTTATGTTGTGCTTCTTCCTGTTCTTATATTTTAATTGGCACCAGGTTTTGATAATATTTTTGATGAATTTTTTTATATCCTTTGCTAACATATCTATAAAAACTTTCTCTGCATTTTTTCCACTATATTTTTTTTCTATAGGGGCATTGACATTATCATAAAAAAAATTTATAATGTAGTAAAAACTACAAGGCACGTGCTTTTGTGGTTGTATAGTGTAACTATTTTCTTGGCTTGGTTGACATGTTTTTATAGGTTCTAATACACTTTCAAAATCAGCGTATACAGCAACAGGGAACTTGAGTTTTCTGTCATGATTTATAAATTGTATTGTACTACCTTTTTTTGGCATTTTTAAAGTAACAGGTTCATGCTCAGCACAATATCGCATATGCTTTTCTAAAAGTTCCTTACTACCAAAATGTGACAAACAAAGCATACAATATTCAATACCACAATTGTCGCTTATTTGTTTTCTCATTAACCCATTAAAATTTTTTATGAGAGCGTAGTGCGTTTTGTTTCCATTATCAATAAAAAGCAGGTTTACATATTTACTTTTTAAATTTCTGGTAGCCCTAACACGATTAATTTTTTTTATTTTCTGTATACTCGAAAACATTAACACTAATTTCTGGATTTTGTTTTTCAAACTTATCTATAGCATTTATTGTAACAGGATATTCTATGTTATTCATATTTAAACTATTTTCCTTTGATTTTAAATCCTCATCAACTCTTGTTGCATTTTTGTCTTTAGGCTTTAATGCTCTTAAAACACACCATAAAAAGCATTTATTATCATCATTTTTCATATTAATAACTGCTTTTTTGTTTTTAATCCAATCTGGTAAAGGTATGTAACCTGAAGCTTTTAAAGGGTCACAGGCTGCTGTGTGTATCTCTAATTCTATTATACTATGAAACATCCAACCACTACCTGACATTTGAAAATTAGTTATATTTTCTAAAATTCTACCCATCATAATATTATATAATTCATATACATCTGTTCCTGTTAAATTAATCTCATTTATCTCAGAAGAAAAATTAGCCGGTAACGGTGTATCAACCTCATCAAATCTATACATATTACATTTAAGAACCATTTTTACTTTTATTCCACGATTATCTTTTAAAATATTTGTTATAGATGGACGTGTAAGTTGCAAAAACTCTTCAGGGGATGAAACTGGTAATCCATTTATTATATATTGTTTAGCCCACCCTTTAATGGCTGACTGTCCCTGATTAATAACCTTTTGTTCTTTTGATTTATATATATCTTTTATTTTCTTTTTAAGAGCATTTAGTTCCGGTGAAATACTTTTAGGAACTTCTTTAACTTTTTCTAAACTTTTTAATAAATCCTCAACTGCGGCTGTAGGTGGTGGTGCAGGTAAAGGAACAAAGGGTGTTGGGGTTAATACTGAGGTCCTTATATTTCCAATATCTTTATCTAATATTGGCGTCCCCCGATTACTTAAAAGTTCAATCAATTGAGCTCGTCTAAGCCTAGAGTATCCTCTGATTTGTCTAAGCTTAGCTAAATTTTTTAGATCTTTTACTGTAAGTCTTCTAAACTCGTTATCCATTTTTTTTTATATTTACATAAAAAAACTTAAATCAATTTCATTATGAGTATGACATAATGAAATTACTGAATATTAATTTTATATTTATTTTTCCAAACTTTACCGTTCCAGTTCACAATCGTTTGAGGACAATGATCTATAAATTTACCCGCCTTGTAAATTGACGGGAAAGTTTTTATTTCCCCAGTTTCAACATCCTCTAAACTAACTTTTCTAGGATTATGCTCAATAGTTTTTAATCTATAAAATTTAGGATCTTTGCTCCTTACTAATATAGGTGTTTCACATTGTTTAAATGACTCCTCAGAGAACAAACCATGTTCTTTCACCAACTCAACTAACTTCTTCTTATCCCAGTAAGAGTAAAATTTTATATTATTATCTCTAAGAATTTTTTTTAAATCGTCAATCTTTATCATTTTTTTTTTTTTTTTTTTTTTTTTTTTTTTTATAGAAAGAAAAATCTTAATACACTACACTCATTTTATTTCCATCAGACTGAAAGTTAATTAACCTATCACTAATAATAACACCATATGCTTCTGTGTTTGCAGGCACATTTGCGTTAAAATTTGCCTTAATTTGGATATCAGTAACAGAATATTTTAACCTTTCACTCTGATTAGAAACATCAAACAAAAACAGAGGATAAAGGGTTTTATAATCTGAGGGGGAAATGTTAGGGTTTGATACCAACTCATCCATGTTATAAAACTTAGATCTGAACAAAGCGGCATCACCATATGCTCTACTAAATTGATGAGCGGGGAAAGACAAATTATAGTCAACCGTGGGATATCTAGTGGAATTTAACATAACATAAATATTTTTAATGTTTACGTTGTCAAATATAGATGGATTTTCTTCTTGGTTACCCTTTTTATTAGTCTGAAAGCCAACAATGATAAAACGTGGCACTTCGGGAGATGATTTAACGGAAAGTCTCCAAGTAAATGTTGTTGACTGAGGAACCGCAATAGAGTCGCATTGTAGCATTCTATATCCAACTGGAAATTTTTCTTTTTTCTCGATAAATTTATAAAGTTCCATCTTCTCCTTATCCGCGGGTATAACGTGGGGCATAAACCACGATATTTTAATTAAATTAACTCGACCGTCAACAACAACAGGATTACCTCCACCATCTACAGCATTGCTTTTAAAAATTGCATCATTATCATTATTTCTTGTCAAGGTAAGAGTTTGTTTCATTCCATAAAGAACTTTATTATAATCTTCACAAAAACCAAATACATGTTTTAACGGAACTCTAAAACTGAACGTACCACGCGGTAACGCTTTTCGTATAATATACTGTCTTCTTACTTCAAAACCACTATTGTTATTGTCTGCAGGAAGTGCAGTATCCCTATACCATAATTGATTTAACCCCTGTGATTTAGAAAAATCATCAGGATATTTTAACAACCCGAGCATTGTGGTAGCCTGACCAACATTTGTTATGGATTCAATCTCCTGACCGGAAAGTTGATACCTAATATTTTTAAATAGATGCATCAAACCGTTATTTGTTAATGAAATGTTAGAACCAGCATCATAAACTGCACCATTATCATTTCTTACTAATTCACCTATAGTAAGTAAATATCTTTCACTGGGATGTGTAAAAAGATCTTGAGTTTCGATGTTAATCCTAATATCTCCTCCAGAGTTGTTGAGATTGGTACCTGTAATTGGTTCATATTCAAAGTGCTCATACTCATCAATACTATCGTCTTTTAAAATTGGTTCTTTAATGTTTAAAATGTCCATTTTTTATTAATGCAATTATAATTTTTAAATCAAAATTATAATTGAATTTCAATCTCTAACCAGAGTTGGGGAAAAGGTCTTTTTTCTTTATTAACAAACACACCTTTAAGTTTAATTCTTTTCACTTGATCTATTGGATAAAACTTTTTCTTTTTGGGGTAAATCCTGTTTCCATACATAATTGTTATTTGAGATAGCCCATTAGTTTCTAAATGATTATTTTCGTGATTTTGGTGTCAAAGCTTTTTCAACTAACCTCTTTCCTGCGTCTACAGCAGGACTCCTTCCAACCTCTAAAGCTGCATACTTTCTTTTAAATCCTCGCTTTCTTGTCGTTATCATTTTTTATAGTATAGACATTAAATTTTTTTAACTGCTTGAATTTAAGAGACTTTGCCCTTTTAATTCATCACATATGCTAACAAGCTCATTTCTTACACCTGTGTTGCCTGCTGCTTTGCTTGCCATCAACAAGTCTAGTCTTTCTATTAATGCGTTAGGGTCACACGGAATAACAACTCCTTTTCTCAGTTATTTTTTCCCCCTAATCTCTCCCCAAATAGGTCTAAGTGTTTTATTCCACTTGACCCCTTTAGCAGCTTTGAGATATTTACTTTTTGGATCGTTATTACGATAAAGAGCATTGGTTTGTATCATTAATTCACTATATTCATCAAGATCATCATCTGTATAAATGTTTTCATTCGGTTCTTTAGCAACAATTAACTCCCATAGACCAGGTGTTCCTTTATAAAATCTACCATCAACCTCAATATCATCATCATTAAGCCAGGTTAATTTGTTGCCAATATAAAATTTACCATCTTTGTCATATAAACCATATGTTGTATCAACATTAGTTTTTTTACCAACAAATTTTGTTAAATACTCCTTATAAGAATAAGATGAGCGGGTTCATCTTTCCACCATTCCTTCTCCCATAGTTTGCATTTGTCCTTCAGAGGTATAAGCTTGTATTGTAGGGTAATTTGGTAAGTTTTCGATACCCTCTTTAACAGGTTTAAGCCCTTCTGTAATCTCCTTTGTTGCGGCTTTTTGTGTTTCCGTAATAGGTCTAAACAACTTTGAAAGACCAGTTTGCTATTTCTTGCTCGCCTGTTTTCTCTGCTAGTTGACTATCCCGAATATTCTTTTTTGTTTCAAGATATTCTTTTACAATCAAGTCCCTTTTTGCTGGATCAGTGATTTTTAAAAATGACATTTTATATTACAATCATAATTTTTTATCACATTTTCAACATAGTTTTCAGCATAATTCTTTTAATCATCATTATTATTAATCTCACAAGAGAATGCACATTTAAATCTAGGTGCTTTAATTTGTGGTTTTATTTTTTTCCACCAACCTCCGAAAGGACTCACGCGCTTCTTGCCTCCCTTTCTCAATCAAACTTTCTTGATCTTCAGCGGTCATTTTCTTCTTTGACTTTGTTCTAATTTCATTCTTCATAGCTTTGTATTTCTCCAATTCCTCCATGATCAATTTGAATTCATCATCAGATATATGATTGTCAAGTAATGCTTTTGATATATGTGTAGTTAGTGTATCCAACTTTGACTCTGCTAACATTTTAATTCTCAAATGCTTTTCAGATTTTGTTCTAGTTGTTCTTACAATATATTTACCAATCATAGAAGCTAAACCAATAGTTAGGGCAGATGCTTCTAATCCTATTACAGCTGGTAATGCAACTACGGTTGACAGCAAACCAATTCCACCAGCTCCAGCAGCCATTGCAATCGTAATCAAAACCGTATCAACATTGTCTACACCTTTTAATATTTTTAAATACTTTTTTGTCATTGCGTCTCTAACTTTAACTTCATTTTCTAGAAAAGACTAAACTTCTGATATTTTTTGTAAACGATATGAATGCCCATTGTCATTGTTCATTAAGGATAATTCAATAGAAGGTGCACTTGCTGTATTGCATTCAGTAGGTAAGTTTGGGTAAATATTCTCTTTCATCTCCATTTTTTATTATAATGATATTTTTTTAAATTGAGTAATAAACGAGGCACATAAACTCGTTTTCCTCAATTGTTACGATATCCTTTGAATTGTTTGTAATAGTAATTATAATATCCACGGTATCCTCAAGGATAACCTCAGTTTGTAAACTACACCGCTTAAATTTTAAAGAGTATGCTAATGCGGTTAAAACAACTCCTTTAGTCATCATCAACCCAAAACCTAATAGTATTTGTTTTGTTTCATTAGGCTTTAGTATAATCTTTTCTTGACTGAAAATTTCCCAAGTTACCGTATTTACTTTTCGAGGCGGATGTTTTACACCTTGCAACGGACGCCAATGGAAACCCTGCTGCAACCTGAAGTTACATGCATTGACTGATTGATTGTATGGTGTTTTACCGCCATTTCAACAAAATTTCAGTTATATCGGGGTGGCCAATTCACCTATTCATGTTTTCCTGGAGTTTCTGTTACCAGTACTTTGCACAATATTCTTCCCAAGCCATTGGCTGCTTTCTCACATAATTATCGTCTAAACAATGCTCAGTAGTGAGAGAGGAATGAATCTTGTCGCAATAACTATCATGAATTATCGGAGAAAAATTTACCGAGCTGGGAATTCAAACCAGCACTCCCCTGTCTGCAAGTCCTGTGCGCTACCGAGTACAGGGGCTCAGTGAAATTACAGATATTTCTATAGTTGCATGTATGTTTGTTTGGTGTATAACACCACTTCCCACTTCACAGAGTACAATTCATACATTCGCGACTTTTTTTTACCAGTACTACGAAAACCGTTCCCTCCCAGCAACTGCCTGCTTTTTTAAAATAATTATCTGTTGTGAGAGAGGAACAAACATTGTTGTACAGACTTCTAACAATCCTGTTACAGAATATTCAACTAAGTCAATTTATAACCCTTTATCAAACAATTACATACATGTATTTTAACGACCCTGGGGAAGAACGCTTTTGAATACTTATGGGAAAAGGAGTAATACTGTTAATCAGCTTTCTCCATTTCCCACAATGTTTTTCACCATTTAAATAGAAGTTCCATTATTTGAGCCACATTTAAACTGTTGTCTGCAAATGCTTTCAATTCCGATATCTAAAATTGTGTTGTCTGGTAAACATATATTTAAACACAGTTATTGACTTACTATGTCCCTAATCCGAGTGCCCCCCAAAGAATCTGTTATACTGTTCACGGTGGTCGCAGACTGAGAGTCACTTTCATTAGCCCTTTCCTCTGGAGTTTCCACAGTGACACTTGACCCTGTTCTGTTTGGCTGATTGTTCATCTGCTCATTGTCAATGGAGACATTTACAGATTCGGATGCATTTTCCCTTAGGTGGGGACAATTGGGTGACAATCGTCGGTGGACTTCTGTTACATTATCAAAAAACTCCCAATTAGTGTAGAGAGCATTACAAGCGTAACATCTTGTTGACAATTGACCATCCACAGGGTCATGATAAAAACCACCTTGAGCTAACCGTATGATACTCCCAGCACCATGATAATTTCGAAGACTTTCAAGACGCAGCCATTCATAACTTAAAGATTCTTCATGACTAGCAGGATCTTCTTGTAATCTTTCAAAGTATCTTTGGAGTCCTGGATAAACAATGACATTGGATAATTGTGGTCTAAAATACAAGGGATGAAATACGGCATTCCTATAACCTGCTGATAACTCTATCTTACTTTCTTTCTTACGAAGCTTCCTCTTTAGGTTCCTCATGTTTTTTGAAGATAGTTTGACCTCATTATCATGGAATGCACCTTCCAATATCTCCATCTGTACAACAACATCTGATCGATAGGATTCTATAGTCCCTAAATCAGAATCGATGCTTTCACCTACTGTTTGCAATATAACCTGGTCAAGTTCTGGTCGCAAATTTTGTACGAAAATATCAGTACTAGAACTTTCAAAACTTGGATTTTGACTGGTATCACTTGTGTCTCCTAATTTCAATAGACTTCTGTCGTATGATGTCCAACTTCCTGACCTTGTGATGCGGTGCTTTCTCTTTCTCCATTTTATCCATCCATTAAGGATTATTCTTGACTTCATCTTAGTTACATTTGTTTCAAGTTTCATTGGTTTTGGTAATCCTTGTTGCATTTCAAAGCCTCCATCTGAAGGTTTGTCGAAAGATGAACACTGCTCTTTCGATCTATAGAGATGAGATTGTCTCAACCTGAGTTTTCTTATTGCAGATTTTAATTTTGCATCTTTATCCAAGTCACTGTTTCGTTGAGGACTTTGTAAAAATGGAAATAAGAAGTCACGATTTTGAAGAAATTGTGGCAATTTCCTTACTTTACCAAATAAGTTTTTCTGTCGGTTCTTTAAAAAACTGCTTTCTCCAGTAATGTAACTGTGATCTCTGTGTGCTTTTTTAGTCCAAGGTTTTCTTTGTGCTTTACATATTGCATTACTATAGTCCTTTGTTTTGTGCTCAGCAGTATGTAGTAAACCACTGTCACTTTCATCAGTTTTGTAAGAAACCAAATCAATATTTACTCTATTGGAGTCAGAATTTCTTCTGTTCTTCAGTCTTGATAGATATCTGTGCTTCTTTTGGAAACCTGCACTCTTTTTTAATCTTTGATGTGACACTGACTTCAAACCACAGGCAACAGATGGTATTTTCATCCAAAGTCCTAATGAAGGATTTTGCTTTTGATGACATTCATTTCCCAGTTTCCTTTTTAGCTTTACATCAAATTCATTAATCATATTTTCACTAGGGTCACGTACTTGGCTGTTTGGACCTCTAGGTGAACCATATTTGATCATTTTTAATCCTGGATCTCTATCTTTATTGTCAGTTTTAAAATTTGAGGTGAGGCACGGCTGGGTACAACCCACTGTATCAGCCACCTGTTTCGGACTACATAAATATGGTGGTGCTCCACATTTTACCTTTTCTCCAGTGATATCTGGCTCTGTGTGACCTATTTTCTGCTTTACAACAGGTTGTACTTGAGACTCTTTATCTTCCACATTATCATGCACTGCAAAAGAATCTGGCTTTTGTTCGTGAACAATATCTCCCTTTTCGGTCTCAAATTCATGTTTTGTGGAATCACATACTTCAGTGTTTTCAAAACGTTTGTGAGAGTATGCACATCTTTTCTCTATTTTCTCAGATTTTTCAGTAATATTTGCCTCAAAAATATTTCTATCTTTTAAAGTATTCTTTTCACAATCACAGTTAACTTCATTCAAAGATTCTTTTTCTCCTCTCAATGTGGCAAATGAAACTTCTTTGACATTCTCTTGTTTTAAACATTTATTACCCTGCTCTACGCTTTTTTCAGTCACAACTTTATCTTCTGTTATTGTTCGTGATATTGAAGCCGTCTCAGCCTCATCTAAGATTACTGATAAAGTTTTGTCTACTTTTATGTCATTTTTGGTCCAGGTAAGGTCCCTCTCATTGATTTTTCTATCTGTTGGTAAAAATTCTTCAAGGCCCACATATGGTTTTAAAACCTCCGCTTCAATTTTATAGCTTTCTAATTGCTCATCTATTCTTTTACTGATTCTTTCTCTATTTATTTTAAACTGTGATACATTTTCCACTTGCATGTCCTCTTGACTAAAACATTTACTGTCAATTTCAAAGCTTTCACTAGAAAATCCCTCATTTTCTGAAATTGTGCTTCTTCCTGAAGCCTCCTCCACCTCGTCCGAGATAAGTGGTATATTGTCTTGTACTTTTATTTCATCTTTGATCCTTATTATATCACCCTCTATGGTTTCTTCCACTGTTTCTTCTGAACTGTCATTCACATGTAATTTGCCATCCTTTTCCTTCGTGTTTAAGTTTGTGAATTGCTTATTATTTCCTTCCAAGTTCCATTCTTTATTCAGTCTGATCAATGATATATCTTCTTCTTCAACTTTTTCAAGAGTATAACTTTTACAGACCATCTGTACACTTTTTTCAGAAAATCCCTCGTCTTCTGAGAGACTACTTTGACTTGTCACAGACACTGATTTATCTTGATTTTCCCCTGTTGGTCCATTTGAATGGGTTAGACATCCTTCTTTTCCCTTGTAAATATGGTAATTACTATCTTTCTTGACATGCACATTTGCATTTCCTTTGACACTCTGTAAATGCACATCTTCTTTGACTTTCTGCAAATACTGACTTTCCTGTACATTCCGCAAATAATTTTCTTGTACATTCGGCATATCAGCATTTTCTTCGGCATTCTGTGGAGGAGCATTTACAATGACATTAAAATCGTATTTTTGAAAGTATTCAAACTCTCTTGTCCCGAAACATGAAATTCTTGAGGTGTCTTCTACCTCACTTGCTTCGACTTTTGATTCTGCACTATCTAACTGTTTTGTTCGAACGTTTATGAAAGATTTCTCTTCCATAGGCACTGATTTATCTTCATTTGCCCCCGTTGGTGGATTTAAACCGGTAAGACACATACCATTTCCTTTGTCAATGTGGCAATGACCATCTTTCTTGACATACGCATAAGAATTTCCTTTAATATTCTGTGAATATATATCTACTGTGACTTTCTGCAAATTTGAACTTTCCTCTACATTATGCAAATTAGTCTTTTCTTGTACATTCTGCATATCAACATTGTCGTCTGCATTCTGTGGAAAAGCATGCACATTGACATTTAGATCGCTACTGTCAGACTTATAGTTCGCAGACTTAGTAGTGTGTCTGCAATTCTGAAAAGAAGCATTTTCTTCGGTGATTTTTGCATTTTCTTGAAAGTTCTGTGATCTTACCATTGTTTTGCCAGAATTGGTATCTTTTCTGTCTGTCTCTGAAATAGTGAATCCTTTCATGTTTTCTAAAGAATAATTTTCTTTTATGTTCCCTACATAAATGTTCCCTTTGAGAAATGCTGGATAAGTGCTTTCTTTTTCTTTCTGAAAATTTGCAGTTTCTACCGGTATCTGTCTATCACTATTTTCTTGGACATAATGAGCATTATAAAATTCTTCCAATGTTATCAAACTGTGATTTTCGACAACACTTCTATATCCAGAATTATTTGTGGTACTCTGTGAGCAATGACTTTCCTTGATGTTCCTGGAATAAGCATCTACTTTGCCACTTTGTAGAATTATTTGAAAATCATCTTCACTGTCAGTTACACAGTTGCTTTCAAAGTAAAAAAAGTCGACATGACCCTCATCTGTCTCTTGTTGTTCTGATTCCAACCATTCATGCTCTGTGATGTTACGTGATTTCATGTCTCCATCTATATGTTGCTGAGAAAGACTAGGGATTTGCAGTGGCTGCTTCTTCTCACTCTCCAAGAGATTTTCTGTTTCTAAGAGACTTTCTTCGAGAATATCTTCAAATATAAGATCACACTTTTTTACAGGGCTTTCCTTCATTTCACCTGTTTGTCCACTTGGTACATGGCTCGACAGACTACTTGTATATAAAGAAGTTTTTCTATCACTTAAAGATCTACTTTGGATTGGATAGCTACTTGTAATGGACTTAGTGCAATCACTGTCTTCAAAACTCGTGCCTTCGCTGTCACTTGGTACTTCCACCAGACATTTTTTGAGGCATGTGACAGTTGAAACATCTGTGTCATTTACGAAATGCTCTAGTCTACAAGTTCCATTGTCAGCTGACAGTTGCTTAAAATTTGTATTGTCCTTGCAATAATCAGTACCCAAAAATGTTTTGATATTTTCAGTGGAAAAAATACATTTACTTGTGCGAGGTTCTTGGAAATCAATGGTTGAAATATTTGGAAGACTTGGGGTCAAAGACGAACGATATTCTTTGTACCATAGATCTTTTACCGGCATTGGAGATGTGCATGCTGCCTCGTGTAAACTCTTATATGACAAATGTCCCGAGTAAACATATTTCTCACAATCAAATTGAACAGGTGTGCAGACTAGAGGTAATTTGACTGGTGACATAGATCCAGCCAAAGATGACAGCAGCTTGTCTTGATCTCTGTTCCCTGTTTGTGCTGTTGCTTGAATGTTATTCAAAGGTCTACACTCTTTCTTTTCATCTATATCAAAAAAAAAAAAAAAAAAATGCCTAATTCTTGACAGACATCAACATTTCAGATGCGTCTATTTTAACCCTTTACCAAACAAGCCATGGATTTAACGACCCTGGGAAAGAAGCCTTTTGAAAACATTGTGGGAAAAGGAAAAAATGCTTTGGGCCGCGTTTTTTTTTTTTTTTTTTTTTGCCCAGTGCAAACGGTTTGAATTTGGACAAGCCTAACATCTTGTTGTTTGGTAAAGCATCTTGCAGACAACAAATCAAATTTAGCTAATACTATTGGATATGCCTGTAAATAGGTAGAAAACATTGAAGGAAAACGAGAAAAAGATGGGCAAGTCCATCTGTGTGGCAGCAACAAAGGGCTCACAAAAAAATAAAGATATACATTTGCAGAGATTAAAAAAAAAAAATTACAGGCAACACTTGGTACGGCAAAAAGAGATACACTTCGTTTTGGGTATATAATTTATGTCAAAACTCGTTTATCATATGGTTTCCAAACGTTTCATGGAAATATCAAAATAGGGTCTGTACTTTCGACTGGCTGTACGACTGTATGGCATTTAACGCCGTTTTCAACATTACTGCAGTTATATCGCGGCGGCCAGTGCACCTATCAATGCTTTCCTGGAGTTTCTTTTACCAGTACTCCGCACAATATTCTTTCCAAGCCACTGGCTGCTTTCCCACATAACCATCATCCAAACAACGGTCAACGGTGAGAGAGGAATGAAATCTGTCGCAATGACTATTATTGTACTTTCGAAAAACCTGAAGAAAAAAAATGATCCTAATAAGCAGTGTATAGTTTGCTGAAAGGAAAAAACTGAAGAAATAAAGAAAAGAAACATACAAACCTTTAGGGCAATCTTCAAGCTCAATTCTGAAATGCAAAGAAATCATATGTTGAAATAAGAATGCGATATCCTACCAATCATGGTGCATGAAGCTCTGATTGACCATCTTTATGGTTATTGATATAATCCAAGAGCTTAACATACTCACTACTAGTTGAGGCAGTAGGTAAATCTATTTTTTGCATGTGTTATAGTGATTTTACACTTTCCTTCATAAAAAGTATATGCTGTGCTTTGCATTTCCTTAACTCACCTTAGCTAAATAGTCAGGAATTTAAGAACCTTGAGGAAATAGGTGTTTGAAGACATTATGAGATAATGAGAAAAGGAGAAAATATTGGTTTGTAGGTGATGACCAGCATTTCTGCCTTTTCCCAAGATATTTTCTACTTCTTTCCGTACAGAAATCTCATCAATTTAGACCCATTTCAGTTGTTTTCTTCCATGCTTTCAATAACCATGAGTCTAAAATTTTGTCATCTGGTACATAACTGCATGGAGTAAAAGGTTGTGATACTGCAATCATAAGTGGTTATTTAAAAGTTTTGCGTACAATACTGAATCATTCTATATTTCAGACAACCGACACCCGAGTCCAAAGTGTAGACTGGTTCTGCAGAGTATGAATCCAACTGTATTCAGTATTGATCTGAGATATGTTAACCCTTTACCACACAATCCCTAGTGTTAACCATGCTGAAGAAGAAGGCTTTTGAAATTATTGTTGGAAAAGTATAAAATGCTAGTAACTAGCATTTTCTCCTTTTCTAACAATGTTTTCTGGGCGGTCAAAGAACTTTGTTCATTTGTATAAATGTTTTCGTCTGTAGATGCTATTAAGTTGGAAGAGTCTTAAAATTGTCGTTTGGTAAAGATTTAAATGATCTCTTTATTTCACACTTATTCATACATGTTGATTTAAAATTAAAATGATTTCGACATTATTCTCTTCTATAGACCCTTTTAGTCTCTGACCACTTCCTGGTAAAGAGACCGGAAAACTGCGCATGCGCACTCGTGTAGGGCAAAAAGACAAAATAAAACAGTGGCAGTTTATTAAAGTGTACACAAAATTGTTAAATTATGAGCAATTATATGAAAAGCATACTCCCAGAGGCAAAGAAACGATAATCAGACTAACTTATTTACTAAGGGTTTAGTAACGTGGAAGAAAACGATCCGTATTTTAGTGACAATTTAAGACGAAGACGTCGAAAAAAAAACCGTGTAACTGTTTTGGGTTGGCGTTATCATCAAAGGAAATGTTAACCGACCCCAGGTAGTAACAGACAAACCCCATGAAGCATGGACTGGAACACTGCGGGAATGGGAAAATGCATGTTACCAGCATTTTTACCTTTTGCCGTAGTGTTTCCACAAGCCCACTGATGTAGGGTCGTTAATTAAGACGACGGAGAGTTAGGTAA
This sequence comes from Tridacna gigas, assembly GCA_945859785.2. NCBI lineage: Eukaryota > Metazoa > Mollusca > Bivalvia > Cardiida > Cardiidae > Tridacna > Tridacna gigas. The sequence continues at coordinate 5,996,408 of OX244031.2, read as the reverse complement.
AGGGTTTATAAAGGGTAGCCATCTGATATATCACACATTTGTTAGTTTAATCGACAGTACAGTGGATATTTTAGTTCATTTCAATTGCGGAGGGTGTGGGTCAAGATCGGCATAGTTCATGCTGTTACCTCTAACAGTTTAGAGAGTGTGTATTGTGATCAATTTCATAATGAAACAAATTTTGGAGCAGACGTATTTGAAAACATGAATGAATGAATGAATAAATGAATGAATGAATGAATGACCGAGCGAGTGGATGGATGAATGGATGGATGAGCTAACGCGCGAACGAAGAACGAAAAGACAAATGTATATTGCCCTGTAGTCGTCTGTGGCTGAACTTTTCCATAATTGCTTTCCACCAGGGATCGTATGTAACATGTAATTTAAAAGCATTCCTTTTGCAAAAACAGTGTTAGAGAAGATTGGAATCACAGTTTAAAATCATTACTTACAAATCCAACTTCTTTCCTTCTATCCATGTAATCAGTGTGTAAAACAAGATCATCATGAACCCCAAAGAACACTCTATCACAAGAAACTCAAAGCTGTGGTTTAACCCATCTGAAAAATAACAAAATCAAATGAGCCAGGCTATAGGAAAAGGGGGGTTTAATGTATCTCTATGATGCATTATACCAATTAATTCATCACATCAATATAGATCCATAAAAGCCATTAATTTAAACAAGCCTGAGGGAGAATACTTTTCAAAATAATACAGGGAAAGGAAAGAATGCTGATTACCAGCATTTTTTTCTTTTTCCTAAAACATTTTATAACATATAAAATACAAAATCTATGTTCTGCGTTACATTCAATTGTGGTCTGCAAATGCTTTCAGTTGAATAAGTCTTAAGTTTTAAAGTTAGTAAAAAGTTAAGAAGGATTTCATATTTCTATAGTTGATTAACAAGATGTATTAACAAGATGGTTCCTTGAAATGATATCCCTCGCCCAAAAACTTTTTTGATAGAAACATATGAGGTATCGTGTTTTGCATGTACACGTGGCCTTTTTGTTATTGGTGCATAATGAAACTAAAGGCCTGAAAGTAGGTTAAAAGTGGGGGCACGTTTTATCCTTATCCTTTTTATCCAGTGGAGGAGCGTTTTATCCTTTTTTTCCCTTATTCTTATCGTATTGGGAGTTCGGTTTATCGATTTGCCGCAGTCTTTGTCACCTAACTTTGGTGCATATCTTTGCTGCCTATCATTATCTTTATCCCTCTTTTTAGGAGTTTTAGGAGGTTTATCAGTTTGCCACGATCGCTGCCGCCTAACCTCTGCAGCCTATCATTTGCAGCCTATCCTTTGTACACTGTCTTTAGACATATCTGTCTTGGGCAATCTTAACAATTTGGTACTGCGGCGATTTAATTAGGAGTTCGGTTTATCAGTTTGCCACGATCTCTGCCACCTAACCTCTGCAGGCTATCATTTGCAGCTTATCCTTTGTACACTACCTTTCGACATATCTATCTTGGGCAATCTTAACTATTTGGTACTGCAGCGATTGATATAAAGCTCGTCCTCGTCGATAAAAAGACCATTCGATTCAAAGCGGATAGACAATGTGAATCTTTTAGAATGAATAAGGAAGACATTTTTTAAAACAAGAGGGCCATGATGGCCTGGGTCGCTCACCTTAGTAGAGTGCCTTAAAGGTTTTTCTTTAATTTGACCATGTGACCTAGTTTTTGACCACAGGTGACTCAATTTTAAACTCATATTTCATGAAGACAAACATTCTGACCAATTTTCAAGTCAATTGAGCAAAAAATGTGGCCTCGAGTGCCCTAAAGATATTTCTTTAATTTGACCTAGTGACCTAGATTATGACCCCAGGTGACCCAAATTTGAACTGGTCTTTGACTATATCAAAAGAAACATTTTAACCAATTTTCAAATCAAATGAATAATAAATGTGGCCTCTAGAGTGCCCACTAGCTATGTCTTTAACCCTTTCCCAAACGACAAATTTTGGACTGGTCCAAACTGAAAGAGTTTACAGACGACAATTTCAAATTTGATGAAAATGGCAGAAAGTTCTTAAAACGGGTAGAAAACACTGTGGGAAAAGGAGAAATTGCTCGTTACGAGCAATTTCTCCTTTTTCCACAGTGTTTTCAAAAGACTTGTACTGCAGACACGTGAAAACCAGGGCTTGTTTGGGAAAGGGTTAAGTTGACCAAGTGAACTAGTTTATGACCCCAGTTGACCCAAATTCAGACTCATGTGAGATTTTACAAAGACAAACATTCTGACCAATTTTCAAGGCAATTAAACAAATAATGTGGCCTCTAGAGTGCCCACAAGATATTTCTTTATTTTGACCTAGTGACCTAGTTTTTGGTTCCAGGTGACCCAAATCCAAACTCATCTGGTATTTCATCAAGGCCAAATTTCAGGTCATTTGAGCAATAAATATGGCCTCCAGAGTGCAAATAAGGTATTTCTTTAATTTGACCCATTGAACTAGTTTATGACCCAAGTTGACCCAAATTAATCTTATGTGAGACTTTATAAAGACAAACTTTCTAACTAATTTTCAAGGCAATTGAGCAAATAATGTGGCCTCGAGAGTGCCAACAAGGTATTTCTTTGACCTAGTGACCTAGTTTATGACCCAAGATGACCCAATTTTGAACTCAATGAACTTGTTGCGCTTAGATGGGCAAACAAACTTAGAAGAGAATCACTACATACCAAATATCAAAGCTCTACGCCTTCCAGTTTTAAAGAAGAATTTTAAAGTTTTCCTTCTTTGTTCCTATGTTCGAACTTGTGACCCCCGGGGCTGGGCCAGTTTTGACCCAGGGGCATCATATGAACAAACTTGGTAGAGGTCCACTAGGAAATGCTACATACCAAATATCAAAGCTCTACACCTTCCCGTTTAAGAGAAAAAGAAATTTAAAGTTTTCCTTCTTTGTTCCTATCTTCGAACTTCTGACCCCCGGGGCGGGGCCAGGTTTGACCCAGGGGCATCATATGAACAAACTTGGTAGACGTCCACTATGAGATGCAACATACCAAATATCAAAGCTCCACACCTTTCGGTTTCAGAAAAGAAGAATTTTAAAGTTTACCCTCTTTGTTCCTATGTTTGAACTTGTGACCCCCGGGGCAGGGCCAGTTTTGACCCGAAGGGCATCATATGAACAAACTTGGTAGAGGTCCACTAGGAGATGCTTCATGCCAAATATCAAAGCTCTATGCCTTCTAGTTTTAGAGAAGAAGATTTTTAAAGTTTTCCTTTCTTTGTTCCTATCTTGGAAATTGTTACCCCCGGGGCGGGGCAAGTTTTGACCCCAGGGGCAGCATATAAACAAACTTGGTAGAGGTCCACTAGGAGATGCTACATGCCAAATATCAAAGCTCTACGCCTTCAAAATTTAGGGAAGAAGATTTTTAAAGTTTTCCTTCTTTGTTACTATGCTCAAATTTGTGACCCCCGGGGCCAGTTTTGGCCCGAGGGGCATCATATGAACAAATATAAACATATGAAGAGGTCCACCAGGAGATGCTACATACCAAATATCAAAGCTCTATGCCTTCCAGTTTCAGAGAAGATGATTTTTAAAGTTTACCCTCTTTGTTCCTATGTTCGAAATTGTGACCCCCGGGGCAGGGCCAGTTTTGACCCGAAGGGCATCATATGAACAAACTTGGTAGAGGTCCACTAGGAGATGCTTCATGCCAAATATCAAAGCTCTATGCCTTCTAGTTTTAGAGAAGAAGATTTTTAAAGTTTTCCATCTTTGTTCCTATGTTGGAAATTGTGATCCCCGGGCAGGGCCAGTTTTGACCCCAGGGGCATCATATGAACAAACTTGGTAGAGGACCACTAGGAGATGCTACATGCCAAATATCAAAGCTCTACGCCTTCAAGTTTCAGAGAAGAAGATTTTTAAAGTTTTCCTTCTTTGTTACTATGCTCAAACTTGTGACCCCTGGGGCGGGGCCAGTTTTGACCCAAGGGGCATCATATGAACAAACTTGGTAGACGTCGACTAGGCAATGCTACATACCAAATATCAAAGCTCTACGCCTTCGAGTTTCAGAGAAGATGATTTTTAAAGTTTACCCTCTTTGTTCCTATGTTCGAACTTGTGACCCCCGGGGCAGGGCCAGTTTTGACCCGAAGGGCATCATATGAACAAACTTGGTAGAGGTCCAATAGGAGATGCTTCATGCCAAATATCAAAGCTCTATGCCTTCTAGTTTAGAGAAGAAGATTTTTAAAGTTTTCCTTCTTTGTTCCTATGTTGGAAATTGTTACCCCCGGGGCGGGGCAAGTTTTGATCCCAGGGGCATCATATGAACAAACTTGGTAGAAGTCTACTAGGAGATGCTACATGCCAAATATCAAAGCTCTACGCCTTCAAGTTTTAGAGAAGAAGATTTTTAAAGTTTTCCTTCTTTGTTCCTATGTTGGAAATTGTTACCCCCGGGGCGGGGCAAGTTTTGATCCCAGGGACATCATATGAACAACCTTGGTAGAAGTCCACTAGGAGATGCTACATGCCAAATATCAAAGCTCTACGCCTTCAAGTTTTAGAGAAGAAGATTTTTAAAATTTTCCTTCTCCATGACTATGCTCAAACTTGTGACCCCCGGGGCAGGGCCAGTTTTGACCCTAGGGGCATCAAATGAACAAACTTGAAAGAGGTCTACTAGGAGATGCTACATACCAAATATCAAAGCTCTGCGCCTTCTAGTTTCAGAGAAGAAGATTTTCAAAGATTTTGCTTTTTTTTCCCCTTTTTGTTGCCATGGCAACCAGAGTTGTGGGTGGAATCCAATTCTTTGAACAATTTTGGTAGAGCTTCACCCAAGGAACCTTCCTGCCAAGTTTCATCAAGATTCGCCCAGTGGTTTAGGAGAAGAAGATGTTTAAAGAAATTGTTGACGGACGACGGACGACAGACGACGGACGACGGACGACGGACGCCGGACATAGGGCGATCACAATAGCTCACCTTTGGCACGTTGTGCTAAGGTGAGCTAAAAAGTACTATTTTGATTCCAAACATCCCGCTGCCTTCACAGGTCCTAAAAAATTGTTGAAAGTGCTCCAGAAAAAGTACCCGTGATACTTAGCTCTTAGTTACATTTCTAGATGGTTGAGCAAACAAGATGCTTACGTTTTACAAAAGCCTGTTCGTTATCGTTTCAAAACAGCCAGAAGAAAGGGAGACACATGTCAACATAGATATCATATCACCCAATGTCACGAACCATGACTTCTCAATAGGACACACTCATTGCACTTTAAAAACAAGAGGACCATGATGGTCCTAAATCGCTCACCTGAAATGTAACTCAGCTCAACACCATAATGCTACATGCCAAATATGAAAGCTCTAGCCCTTACAGTTTGGGACGAGAAGATTTTTAAAGATTTCCCTCTTTATCTCTATGTGAAATCCGAGACCAACAAAATATAGCTAATTTTCACACCAGGGCCATAATTTTAAGAGTTTTGGTAGAGGGCCACTAGATGATGCTACATGCCAAATATGAAAGCTCTAGCCCTTACGGTTTGGGACAAGAAGATTTTTAAAGATTTCCTTCTTTATCTCTATGTGAAATCCGAGAACCCACAACATAGGGCCAATTTCCACACTAGGGCCATAATTTGAAGTATTTTGGTAGAGGCCCACTAGATGATACTACACGCCATATATGAAAGCTCTAGCCCTTACAGTTTGGGACAAGAAGATTTTTAAAGATTTCCTTCTTTATCTCTATGTGAAATCCGAGAATCCACAACATAGGGCCATTTTCAACACTAGGGCCACTATTTGAAGTATTTTGGTAGAGGGCCACTAGATGATGCTACATGCCAAATATGAAAGCTCTAGCCCTTTCGGTTTGGGACAAGAAGATTTTTAAAGATTTCCTTCTTTATCTCTATGTGAAATCCGAGAACCCACAACATAGGGCCAATTTCCACACTAGGGCTATTATTTGAAGTATTTTGGTAGAGGGCAACTAGATGATACTACATGCCATTTATGAGAGCTCTAGCCCTTACTGTTTGGGACAAGAAGATTTTTAAAGATTTCCTTCTTTATCTCTAAGTGAAATCCGAGAACCCACAACATAGGGCCATTTTCAACACTAGGGCCATAATTTGAAGTATTTTGGTAGAGGGCCACTAGATGATGCTACATGCCAAATATGAAAGCTCTAGCCCTTACGGTTTGGGACAAGAAGATTTTTAAAGATTTCCTTCTTTATCTCTAAGTGAAATCCGAGACCCAACAACATAGGGCCAATTTCCACACTAGGGCTATTATTTGAAGCATTTTGGTAGAGGGCAACTAGATGATACTACATGCCATTTATGAGAGCTCTAGCCCTTACGGTTTGGGACAAGAAGATTTTTAAAGATTTCCTTCTTTATCTCTAAGTGAAATCCGAGAACCCACAACATAGGGCCATTTTCAACACTAGGGCCATAATTTGAAGTATTTTGGTAGAGGGCCACTAGATGATGCTACATGCCAAATATGAAAGCTCTAGCCCTTACTGTTTGGGACAAGAAGATTTTTACAGATTTCCTTCTTTATCTCTAAGTGAAATCCGAGAACCCACAACATAGGGCCATTTTCAACACTAGGGCCATAATTTGAAGTATTTTGGTAGAGGGCCACTAGATGATGCTACATGCCAAATATGAAAGCTCTAGCCCTTACGGTTTGGGACAAGAAGATTTTTAAATTTTTTTCTTTCGGTTGCCATGGCAACCAGAGTTCTTCTTGAAATTAAAATCTTTGAAGTATTCTGAAAGGGCATGACCTAAGGATCATTTCTGTGAAGTTTTATTGAAATCTGATCGGCGGTTTAGGAGGAGAAGATTTTTTTGTAATTGTGAACGGGCGGACGGACGGACGACGGACATTGACCGATCACAATAGCTCACCTCGAGCACTTCGTGCTCAGGTGAGCTTAAAAAAAAAAAAAAAAAAAAAAACTATCAAAGCTTTATATTAAGATCGAAGATAATGCGCGTATTTGCTAAAATCATCATTTTGTTTTGATGCTAGTCTCCGCTGGTGATTACCGTATTTGCTGTTGTATCCTGGTTAATGTCGCTTTCAACAGTTTTACAGCTGTATCACGGCGGCTAATGCTCCTAACCATACTTTTGAATTATTGCTCGAACCAGGAAAAACACAACATCCAATCCGAGACACCAGCTACTCATCCCACATAGACGAACTACTTATCAGTCGCCCATAGGTGAGAGACAAATGACGCTTAGCTCAATGACTTCTGTCAAATGTCGAAAAGGATGTTGGAGCCGGTACTCGAACTCGCGACCCTTAGATTTAAAGAGATTTAGGCGTTACCGACTCAGCTATTATACATGGTATATTGCAGAGAAGTTATTTGTTCTACTATCCCAACCTTATTGATAGAACTGATAAAACAGTAGCGCTCAAATTGTTTAAGGTGAACAAATTTTCTTTTCTCCCAATGTTTTCTCGGCTGCTTAAGAGATAAGCTTCTCAAAAAGTTTCCACCTCAAGAGTGCATTTAAAACAAAATAGACTGCTCGAAATGGATATCCTCATGATGGGCATCCTCAGAGTCCGTAAGTGTTATATTGTAGTAAAGCGAGATTATATCAGTTAGGTACTAGGGTAAAGATTACCAGGTTATCAAGTCTTTGATAAATAAAATGACGCAAAATTATGAGCGGCCCAGTCATAACATTTAACCTTTTTTACGAGTATTACTTGAGTTGAAAACCGTATTTCATACGCTTTGAATCTCTTTTTCTTTTTGGTTTAAATTATTTCCAGTCTGATTTTAGTTGAACAAGTACCTGTCTGATGATGATTTTTGTACAATAACATTTTATTTACTTATATTTTCCTTCTTATTAAGGTCGAGACCATAGTGTTATTGTCGGGTAAGCAGTTAAATCTTACTCAGTAACATTTTCATCTTCTTTGGGATTTGGGATGATTTTAGAGTCATGGGTACATCAACCACAACAAACTCTCATGCATCCTACCTAAACCTAGTCCGACTCTCTACAATAAACCCGTTTTCCAAGGTTATGTCATAAAACGCTTCGGATCAAGTTAGAATTTGACTTTAGGATTATACATTTTACATCAAGTAGGCACTATGGCTGACAGATTTATGAAATTCTTGGATATGTCTTCTAACATATAAGAGTCCTTCAGAACTGTGAATGGAGCAGTTCAGAGGGATTTTCAAAAGAGAATTGCCATGTTAACGAACTATGTATGAAACATGTTGAAATTTGGACACAACAGGGAAAAATCGTACAAAAAAGACTGTTATCACGGAGAGGGGTGCTCTACAAATGGAAATGTTAGTGCATCGATGAACAGAACTTTACTGAATAGTCAAATGGGGAGTTAAAAGCGGAAAACCAAGCTTTCACCGTCAGGAAAGTGGTTCGGGGTGTTTTTATTTTTTGGTGATTCTCGCGATGTAGACCTTTTAAAGCAAGTCATGTCAACATGGCCAAAATCAACTCTAGCTAATTCTATGAAGTTTATCTCTGAAGTTCATAGTTGGTGTAATTGGCTTGGAGAGTTTTTCAAACCGCACGCTATTTTCACATATCAGATAAGGCAGATGCAACTGTATTTTGATCTATGAGAACCCATTTTTCTTAAAACAGGAGTGATTCGTCGTCACCTAACTTTGGCGCATATCTTTGCTGCCTATCATTATCTTCATCCCTTTTTTTAATTAGGAGTTCGGTTTATCAGTTTTCAGTTTGACGATTGGCATTAGAAGGTGAGACCTGTAAGGTCATCACTTTCCAAAAAAATGTTTCAATTTCATAAAACGCATCCTCGGTGTCTATTGATGAAATGAGCTCTAAATTGATAAAAACATATTCTCATTTTTTAGCCTGTAACGTCCAACCTGTATTTAACAAGCACCTACAGGATACTCAAAATATGCTTGCTCAAGACAGGTGCTTGCCTAATACAGATACACCTCAACATAAATGCCTTCTCTAGGAACTCGATATATTCTTGCTGCTTGCTTAATAAAGATAGCCACTATGACAGGTCTTACTACATACATAGGAAAGATAAAATTTGTTAAAGCCATACATTAAGGTACCTTTCTACAACAAATGCATATTACCTTTTATCACAAAGAATGAATGGCAGGCCGAGCCATTTACTCGACCAATTGTGGTGTTTGAAATACTGCAGTAAACGGTAAGAGACCATCTCTGCAGTTTTTAACATGTCTATAGGAAGACAGATTTTCTACATTGAAAAGATTAATCAACTCTTCGTGAAACAGGAGTTATATGATCGAGGGCGATGCACGGGTTAATATATGCAGAGAGGCGTTGACAGCCATTTTCAAAATTAATACAATACAATTTCGTAGAACGAACTGAAAAAAAAAAAAAAAAACGACAAAGAGATATAATGGTGACAAAGAGATTAGTTTTATGGTGTTAAACGCCATTATTTCAGTTATCTCGCGGCATCCAGTGGACCTATCTATGCTTTCCTGCAGTTTGTTTTACCAGTACCTGGTGACAAAGAAATTCTTAATCGCTTTACCAAAATAGAAATAACAGGAGGTATTAGTAAGTCAGTAGTGAGTAGCCAGTAGGTCTAAAAAGAAACAAGAGAGACGACAAACATTATTGGCTTACAAATGAAAAGTATACCCATATATAGTTTATTCTTTATCGCAAATAAATTAAATGAATCACATTGTAACGATATTTACATATAAATGAGACTGAACGATGCTTTAAATAACATCTTACACAAGGCTTAAGGCTTACATAGTACTTTTCCTAGCCGTTATTTAGATGTTTATCGGTGTTTCTGCCATTTATACCATTGAATTAGTCCATATTCATTCCTTTACTATTCACTATCGTCGAATGTTTCCACTGTTGGCGGATCAAAGTTCTCCAGGATAGAACCAGAAAGAGATACTTGCGTTTGCTGATGGCATATTTCCAAGCTTTGTCTCTAGTAAAATCCTCCATGTCCATTGAATTTTTAGCCTTTTGTGTGTGTGTATAGCCTTGTAAATGGGATCTTGTTGCATGGCAAATAAACCATATTATCCTGTTTGTTAATACTTGTACCAGTGATTTCCGATGGGTTGATCATAGACTTTCGTACGCCTGATGAAGCGCCTCCGTTTCATCTTGTTTAATTCGTCGAGTAAGTTTTGATACTGTCACTACGAATTTCTCACGGCAATCTTCACATACCTTTTGTATGAGACTATCCCAAAGATCGTATTTTGACATGTCGCCTTCGCTGTCTGATTCACCTGTTCCCTCAGATAGGTGCTGATCTATATCTTGTTCCATGTCAGAGTCTTGGTCTTGGGATTGAACGCTCTATTTATGTTATTCATACGTTTCAAGTATTTATTGCAGAAATCATACGTGTTCATGTTGACGGTATGTGCGAAAATGGCGAAGAGGCGGAGGAAACAACGGGATTTCATACCCCTAGAACCCAAATTTGTCAATAAATGAGACTTGTCTCAGCTGAAATGAAGACTTTTCCCTGTCAAATTGTTCACCAGGTTTTGGTACTTTAGGTGTAGCTAGTAAATCCTTTTCTTGTTTTCTCTTTTGAGTCTGTGCTCTTGCAGTGTCCTCGAATACGATACTTCGCCTCTCTAGTACACTCTTGGCTTGTTCGACACTTCTCTCCACGGGGGTCACCGCCTTAATGGTGATTAAGTCAGTCTATGGAACCCTCGGTTTTACCTCTTCGATCGGTATGTTTCCAGCATTGTATGACGATTGATTGATTGATTGTAGGTGTTTAACGCCGTTTTCAACATTATTTCAGTTATATCACGGCGGCCAGTGCACCTATCCATGCTTTCCTCGAGTTTCTTTTACCAGTACTACGCACAACATTCTTTCCAAGCCACTGGCTGCTTTCCCACATAACCATCGTCGAAACAATGGTCAGCGGGGAGAGAGGAATGAATCCTGTCGCACTGACTATCATCAATCATCGGAAAGAAATTGGCCAAGCCGGGGATCGAATCAGCGACCTCCTGTTCTCAAGTCCTGTGCGCTACCGACTGAGCTACGGGGGCTTGGTATCATTGTATGACGATGGAGGTGGTATTTTTTCTATTCGAAACTCTTTCGAAAAACCTCTCTCATTTCGCAGGATCCGGTAATAGGTCTTTATACTCTGTTCGCTTTGATGATGGTTAAATGTCAACTAGCTTAAATGAATGACAATCACAACATACAGCAAGTGGATATATATATGGTTGATTCCCTGTGAGATGGTCTAACCTCCTCATCTATTTGTTTAACCTCCGCTTTCATATTATCGTTGTTGATTTTAGACTTTGTCATTTTTTCTACTCTCAACAGCAGTGCCTTTCTATGACCAAAGAAACCAAAAAGGGGGATACAATAGACACACTAAATAACGCTATGTCGTCTGTCTGACTCCTCGCTATTTAATATCCTCTTGCCTTTTTTCAAGCTACTCCAAATTCACTCACTAATGCATCCTCGTGTCAAAATGTGTTGTTTAAGTATCTAAATGCGGTTAGAATTATCTTTTTTTCAAGTCAAATTGTACGCTAGAGAGACAGAGAGCGAACAAAAAAGCCTTGCTCGACATTGTTAAGAAGACCTTTTACAGGTTCTATTTTGTTTAAAAACGCAGCCTCTGTCAATTGTTGGGAACTTCTCTACGTGACTAAAATAAAAAAAAAAAGAAAAGGTTAAAATTCACATACTGCTATGGTTCCAACGTTATCTACTTATGCTCTAAAGTTTTGGGTTTTGCTTGGTGCAAATATCACATTAAGGCGCAATATTTGTAAATGAAATGACATTCAGCCAAAACAGGGATCATAAATTACATGTACATTGTGTATGTTATATACGATTCCTGATCAAAATCATACTTTCTTCAAGGGCTATCATTACATCAAGCAAAACACCTGAGTATCAAATTATCATGTTGAAAATTCTCAGTGCCAAACTTGGTAAGTCGGTATCCTTACTTTCCATTGATGAGATTGATAGGAAAGCACCCCAACTGCTCAGGTGGTAGAATTGAAAGCAAGGCACCTACCCAATGGATAGAAATTGATAAGTATTGATGTAGTCGTTAAGCCCTGCTCCTAGATAAGGTGTGCTCAGACCTGACAAAATGCAACCTTTAATTGTTTAGTCTTGCTCCTCATTGTTTAGCCTTGCTCTACATTGTTAAGACTTGCTCAAACTGTTCAGTTAGTGCAACTCACCCCAAAGTTATTAACATTTACTCCAAATTGTTAAGTTTTGCTCAAAACTGTTAAGTTTTACCCAGAATTTTAAAGGCACACCAAAAGATTAAGATTTGCTCCAAACTGTTCATATTTGCTCAAAACTTTTGAGATTTACCAAAAATAGGCTGCAGAGGTTAGACGGCAAAGATTGTGGCAAACTGATAATCCGAACTCCTAATAAAAAAGGAAAAGGATTGGCAGCAAAGACAGGCGCCAAATAAAGGAGAAAACGATTGCGGCAAATTGATAAATCGAACTCCTAATAAAAAAGGATAAGGATGGGCAGCAAAGCCCAAGTTAGGTGACAAAGATTGCGGAAAATTGATGACCGAACTCCTAATAAAAAACTATCATGATAAGGATAGGCAGCAAAGATAGGCGCCAAAGATAGATGACAATGATTGCGGAAAACTGAAAACCGAACTCCTAATTAAAAACGATATGGATAATGATAAAAAGGATAAAACACACCTCCAATTTTACCCTACTCCTAAATTGCTCTACTGGCAGTCATTTTGCTTTTTTTTTTCTGAAATACATTATGAATTCATAATGCAAAAGGAAAAAAGACAAATACACAAATAAACAGGAGGTGGGGGGACGTTGTTGCAAGTGGGCTTGAACTTACTAAGGCGGCATAAGTAGGCATGGTGAAATGAACAAACAGAGAAAAAAACTGAAGTACAGTTCTAAAAACCAATTGCTTGGAATCCAACAAAATATAATAGGGTTTCAGTGCTCATTGTATTAAACAATCCCTGCAAGTTTCAAAGAAATATGACTGACAATGTGGACTGTGTTGAGTAAACAATACTAAGTCATCAAATCACTGCCTTTCCTAAACCTACTGCTAGATTTTCTCCAATTTTAAAAGGGTTCAATCTCTTGATGATAGAAATAATCGTCGCAAGTTTCAAAACAATTGAATAAAAAATGCGACTCAATTGCATAAACAAAGAATGTGAATTTTCAACTTTAAATGGCTACTTTTCCGATACTGATTTTTATTATTATTATTTTCTTTTTTTTTTTCAAATTCAATAGAGTCCAAGCTATTAGTGATACAAAGCAACTGTGCAAGCATCATGAAGATCCGATTACAAATGCGGACTTTATCGCGTAAATAAGAAATTGAAATTTTCAACTTTAAATGGCAACTTTTCCCATACTGATTATCGATTTTTTTCCAAAATCAAGAGAGGTTCAAGCTATTGATAACATAAAAAGCAACTGTGCAAGTTTCATAAAAATTTCCACCACAGCTGCTTACTTTATCGCGTAAACAAGAAATGCAAATTTTCAACTTTAAATGGCTACTTTTCCCATACTGATTGTTGATTTTATTTTAAAATGAATGAGGTCCAAGGTAATGATGCTACAAAGCAACTGTGCAAGAAAATTTGACCACAAATGCCAACTTTATCGTGTAAACAAAAAAAGGAATTTTTCAACTTAAAATGGCTACTTTTCCCATATTGATTGTTAAATTTCTTTCAAGACAGACAGACAGACAAAGGAACGGACGACGGAAACCATTCCATGACATAAGCTCTGCTGGCTTTCAGCCGGTAGAGCTAATTATATATTAAGCCCCCTTTTTCCAAGACAAGGCACTTTACTGAATAAAACAAATTATTGTCTGTGGCTTCTGATATACAATAAAAAGATGAAGTTTCATAAAATTTTGTGCAGTAGTTAAAGAGATATTGGTCCATAATTGAAATATACATCAAGCCCCCTTGTTTATTGACACAGCATTATATATATAAAAAAAATAATAATACCAATAATAATAATTAAAATATCGGAAGACTACCATTAGTAACACACATGTATGAGGTTTTAATTTCTCCTATGTGTCCCCAAAAGGATTTGTTGAAATATTTTGAAAAATCTCCTTTAATCTCGCCAGCTACTTGTACATTTGAAATCATTACTTTAAAAAACAGCAAAGTTGTCCAGTTTTCAAATCAAGTAGTTGGCCCCTTTAATAACCGGAAATGCTTCATTTTTGAGTTTTCTTATACATTCACAGTCTCTGTTATTCAAAACAAGCATTTAATTTCAAAATTCGCTCTTAGGCTCTCCAGCTACTTGTACCTTTTGATTTCACTCTAAGTAAAATTGAAAACTATCCGCATTTTCATGACGAGTAGCTGGACCCTAAAATGAATGAGAATTGATTGCTTTTGATATTTTTAATTTCTCGTAAGTGTCCCCAAAAGGATTTGTTCAAATATTTTAAAAAATCTCTTTTTTTTCCATACATTTACAGTATCCGTTATTCAAAATTCGCTCTTAGGCTCGCCAGCTACTTGTACGTTTAATTTCACTCTAAGTAAAATTGAAAACTATCCACATTTACATGACGAGTAGCTGGACCCTAAAATGAATAAGGAATGGATTGATTTTGATATTATTAATTTCTCCTACGTGTCCTCAGTATGATTTGTTGAAATATTTTGAAAAATCTCTCAAAACCTCACCAGATACTTGTACATTTTGAATCTGATTTCGCAAAAGTGCCAAATTGTCCCATTTTCTGATCAAGTAGCTGGCCACTTTAATAACCGGAAATTCTTTAATTTCGAGTTTTCTCATGCATTTATACTCTCTTTTATTAAAAAAAAGTTTTTAATTTCAAAAATCGCTCTTAGGCTCGCCAGCCACTTGTACCTTTTGACTTTACTCTAGGTAAAATTGAAAAATATCCACATTTTCATGACGAGTAGCTGGCCCTTTAAATGGATGAGAATGGATTGATTTTGATATTTTTAATTTCTCCTATGTGTCCCCAAAAGGATTTGTTGAAATATTTTGAAAAATCTCTTTTAATCTCGCCAGCTACTTGTACATTTGAAATCATTACATCGAAAAACAGCAAAGTTGCCCAGTTTTCAAATCAAGTAGCTGGCCCCTTTAATAACCGACAATGATTCAATTTTGAGTTTTCTTAGATATTGACAATATTTATTATTCAAAACAAACATTTAATTTCGAAATTCGCTCTTAGGCTCGCCAGCTACTTGTACGTTTTGATTTTACTCTAAGTAAAAGTGAAAAATATCCGAATTTCCTGGAGAGGAGCTTGGCCCTTTAAATGATTAGAATGGATTGATTTTGATACCTTTAATTTCCCCTAAATATCCTCAATATGATTCGTTGAAATATTTTGAAAAATCTCTCTAAATCTCGCCAGCTACTTGTACATTTGAAATCATGATTTCGAAAAACAGCAAAGTAGTTCCGTTTTTTAATCAAGTAGCTAGCACCTTTAATACTCGGAAATGATTCAATTTTGAGTTTTCTCATAAATTCATGGTCTCTGTTATTCAAAACGAGCATTTAATTTCAAAAATCGCTCTTAGGTTCGCCAGCTACTTGTACCTTTTGATTTCACACTAAGTATTATTGAAAAATATCCGCATTTTCCTGACAAGTAGCTGCCCCCTTTAATTATTACAAATGTATTGATTTTGATATCTTTAATTTCTCCTAAGTATCCTCAATATGATTCATTGAAATATTTTGAAAAATCTCTCTAAATATAGCCAGCTACTTGTACATTTTAAATCATGATTTCGCTAAATTGCAAAGTTATCCCGTTTTTATATCAAGTAGCTGGCCCCTCTAATAACCGGAAATGCTTCAATTTTGAGTTTTCTGACGCATTTATTGTCTACTTTATTCAAAACAAGCACTTAATTACAAAAATAGCTCTTAGACTCCCCAGCTACTTGTACTTTTGAATTCCTCTCTAAGTGAAATTGAAAAATGTCCCAATTTTCATGACGAGTAGCTGGCCCATTTAATAATTAAAATAAAATTGAAAATGATATTTTCAATTTCTCCGTAGTACAGTGAATGTGATTCTTTGAAATATTTTGAAATGTCTGTCTTAATCTCGTCAGCTACTTGTATATTTTGAATCCCTAATTAAAAACAAATGTGAAAAAAAATCCTAGTGACAGATCTCGCAGCTTGACCATTTAATACAGGAAATTATTTGATTTTGATTTTTCTGATTCATTTATATAGTATTCTGGATGGAAAAAAAAGATTTCGATTAAAGCGTCGACATTTGGTTCGCCAGCTACTTGTACCTTTAGGAAACTAATAAAAACCTCCATTTTAATAACCTATATATTGGTCGCTTGGTTGCCAGATTTTCCTTTACAAGTGACTGCTTACTAGAAGGTGGCTACCAGTAGCTGGCTACAAATAACCAATTTTACCAGCTCAAGTAGCTGGCTACTTGTAGCTAACTTTATCTGAACAAGTAGCTGGCTACTAGTAGCTAACTTTACCTTTCTACACGCAGACAGCTTATAGAAAACAAGTACTTGCTTCAGCAAACACACATTTACATGTAGTCTTCTTAACTCATTGTTTTAGTTAAAATTCAGACATATTTTTTTATTTTCTTTCTAGTCACAGGTCTATATTGTTATTGGGCTGAACCTATCATTACCTTGTGCGCTTTGTCCCATTTTTGCCGTCGATGAATCCAGTTCACCTAACCTCTTCCCCTTACTCCGCATGTCTTCTGTTATTGGTAGAGGAGCGGGCAGACTTTTGCCATTTTCAACTTCATTGATTTTAATGGCTGTGAAAAATAAATCACAATGAATCAATGAGAAAAACAAGAGCAAACACCAGAACAGCACACAGGGTAGATTAATAAACAAGGTAATAACTTGCCTGTAGCTTTAGAAAAAAAAAATTGTGACAGAAAATTTCTTAGGTCTTTGAACACTGGAGTAAGTTTAGATTGCTTCTGCATACAGTATATATCAAGCTAAGACTGCAGGAATATGTATTCTTATGTTGAATCAACTAGAGTAAATAGCTGTTTCATTAAATTCTTTATTGCACAATCCCGATTTTAACGACCCTAACAAAGGCTTTGAAAACATTTTGGAAAAAGGAGAAAATGCTGATTACCGACATTAATTGTTCTCCTTTTTCCAAAATGTTTTCTACCCTTTCAGAAACAAATCACATTATTTGAAACTCCTCTACAAGTGCTTCCATTATAGACAGGTAAAAATTGTTCTGTGTGGTATAGGATAAAGGGTTCATTATTGTTGTGGTACATAACAGATAGGTTGAGTACCAACACTTTCTCTGTATGAATCTGCAAAATGGAAAGTTGGTGTGCCCTTTACTCGTTACCAGACAGTAGAAATCTACACATGTCCATATTGAAAGCACTAACAAAAAACAAATGAGCTCTGCTCTGGGAAAGAGAGGCTTATGCATCTCCGTGATGCATTATACCATGCAAGTCATCCCATAATTTTGGATTCATTATATCCATTTTCTCTAAAAATGACTGAATCCAGGGGTAAAGTTGTCCTTGGACATGCGGAAAATTGACCAGAAGCAAAAGGATTCGGCCAAGGTCAGTCTGCGCGAACTGCACAGGCTGACCTTGGCCGAAACCTTTTTTGCATATGTATTAAGCCCCTTTTCACAGAGCACAGCAGCTCAAATTCAATGAGGCTTAAATCATGGTGTTTGTTTCTAAATACAGAGGAAATATCCCAAGAAAGGAAAATGCATGTAAACAGATTTTTGGGCTAAGAGCCCTTAGTAATACTGCTTTTCAGAATTTTGCACAAAAGCCACAACCACTTTTAACATCGTGTATGAATATATGCAATTACGGTTTCTGATTGGCTCAAAATGCAACCATCGATTTGATTGGCTGGATCCATCTTCAGTGTTATTAGTTTAGCTAGATCTATATCGAATTGTTACAAGACTTTCGAACAATTTGTGTACATGCACAGACTTGAAATAACAGAAAATACCTTTCAGAGTACAATCTGGTCATTGAGAACACCGTTTGCCATTATGTTGTCGTTTTTGCATTTGAAAGATTAAGTACCATTTTAAATTCATATTCACGTTTTTTTTTTTTTTTTTTTGGGGGGGGGGGTCAAATCACCGGATTGGACAGGAACCGACATGATTTCAGTCTACCCTTCTGCATTCACAATATTTCCTAGTTTACAGTACACTTTTCTTTCAGATATCTATGGTAAGCATAAAAAAGTAAGACAAGTATTATGACTAATAAACAAAAACTATTATGAGCTAACGTAATTCCTGCTGGCGGTACCGTATGGTAGTTCCGAGAATATCGGTGGCCATTGAGGGTCCTTCGTTTTAAACGTGTAGTTGGAATTTACAAGTGATATTCAAAATTAGGGACTGCAAGGACCTCGCAATAATTGGAAATAGGCATGTCATTGAAACCGCATGAGAAAAGTTGCCTGTTACATTACAATATTTCTGAAAAAGAGATTTAAATACCATACAGATCCGAACCTTTCTGATCCGGTGAATTTACCCCTCTTTTATTCTGTCAAAATACGCCGACGATGTAGCTTGGAGACAAGAAGTTGCTTCAGCACAAGAAAGCAAAATCAGGCTACTCTGCATGAATGACTAACGTAAGAAGGATTTTTTAAATAATCTATTCACGGTATTGCTCTTTTGTTACGTTGACTCGCCCTCGAACGTATTCGCGACCAATCACACCAATCGTACAACATGAATTAAGTAACTGTATCCGGTCGTAAATCACACCATGTAAATTTTTGCGTTAGTACGACTACATAATAGATTAAATGATAATATAGCTTCAAACGTAGTTACATAGTTAAATGTGGCAGCATGTCATAATTTATTGTTGCAACACATTCAGTCCTTTAAGGGCTATAGCTTCAATCCCAAGAAGGTTCGACCCTAAGGAAAGTGTGTAAGCTTGTTTACAGAATATTTTTCTCATGTTAAAAAAAAAAAAAAAAAAAAAAACGATTTAAATGAAGATCTAATAAATTCTAACTTGAATCGACATTCGGGAAAAACAAGTGACCATTGTCATCATAAGACATAATCTCATGCCATGGTAACTTTGTACTGTGATACATGTCCATTGTGCTTATCTACAAACAACTTCAAAAACTAAATGCAGTGGCCAAAACTTTATGCCGTTGAGATTAGGTTTTTCCAACCTAGAACAATTGTAAAACAAGAGAATTATATCTAGCTTTTGGCTTATGTCCATATTAGCGATTTTTAATTGTTTTAAGAATGCTTGCAATTACCACTATTCCTGTGGCATCTGTAAACGGATATTAGACTATAACTTAAATGTTGTCTGAATACAACTTTGATATGATTTACACAATACCGTAAAATTGCATATCTATTTTAGCTCTGCTTTTTTTTTCGAAAAAAACATAGAGGTATAGCACTGTCATAGCTCTGGCATCATCTGTGACATACGACTCATCTGTACATTTTGTGACATTGTCGTGCAAAAATTTTGACACCTTATGATTTCTTTGTTATTACTGAAGATAACTGTTAACTACAAACTCTGACTTGTTATTACCAATCAGAAGGAGAGCCCATACAAGAGAGGCAGTAACCATCAAAATATTTTTGACACAGTTCTGCCCTTTTTCTTAGAATTTTCACTAAAAGCAAATGTAGCCAAGCGTTGGCGACTGCAAGTGGTGCTCTTGTTGCACTAGTGGCATTGTTACAATTACTAGGTCAGTTTGAACAGGTGGAATGTGTGTGTGTGAAAGAGTAGAAAACATTTTTTTGAAAAAAGGAGAAAATTCTGATTACTAGTATTTACTCCTTTTCCTAAAATGTTTACAAAACTGTCTTTTCCTAGGGTCGTTTAAAGTCAGTTATTGTATGGTAAAGTGTTTAAAAGTTCAAATAATACCATAAATGTAATTTGCAAAGTTGCTATCGAAATGAAAGTGGTACAGAGTAGCTAATTTTGATGCATGAAGTAGTAGCAATGAGTTAAACAGCTGGTCAAGCAGAATGGGGAGCGTTATCAGACAGTGCACAGAACATTGTTTGCAATTATTTGTGTCTTTGGAACAGGCTGTATTATTCATGGGTGTGGAAGTTTTATTGTTGCAGTCATTGTACATATGACAAAGGATTATCAGTGGTCACACAATTATATTGTCATTCCAATTTGGAAAAGCAGTCTAGTAAAACCTATTTAATGTCAAAAAAAATCTCAGTGGCCTATCATATAGAAGTAACAAACTCAATGAATTTCAACACTTTACCGCACAATATTCCCTGTTAATGGGTTTTTCAAAAAACAAGGCTCGTAAGCAGAATTTCTCCCTTTCCCACAATGTTTTCTACAGTTTAAAAGCTAAATACTCTTTTGAGCAAAATTTTCATTTTTTGTGTGCAAAGGCTTTCAATTTTGTTGAGTCTAAAATGTTGTTGAATGGTAAAGAGTTAACTTCCTCAAACAAAGAATGATGCATTCATTTGATTCAAAAGGTGAAAATGTATTAGAATTAAATGAAAGCCTCATTTTTAAAGAAATAGCTTGCAAAATTTTGTAAAAAGCATGCATTTGCTCATCATGTGCAAGAAAACATGCCCTTCCCCACAATGTTTTTTTTTTTTTTTTTTTTTTTCAAAATGGTCTGCTGCTAAAACACCGAGTCTGCCTGTGTAAAGGTTGAATATATAATTTTCAAATATGTACTCCTAGTCATGTGAACTTCTACTTGTATGATCAAAAATGGGGATGTAGTTAGTGGATGTGGGAATGAAGTTGCAGCAGTGAACAACAAGATGTTGACATCTGCCACACTTCTGGAAAAGTATGCAGTGATGAAAGAATGATACTTTTCATTCCAGAGTTTCACATGAACAGCGCTGAAAATGTATCATATAAGGTGACATAGGTAACTATATACATATATTGTATTTTTGCTTCATCTTATGAAAATTTTCTGGCAGACAGCCAAGCTCAGGTAACGCAGACGGTGGTGTGCAGGATTTGTGACCAGGAAGTTGCTGGTTGAAGCCCCAGCTTGGCCAATATCCTTCAGAGGATTGTTGGTAGTCATTGTGACAGGATACATTTCTCTCTCACTGCTGATTATTGTTTCAAGGATGGTAATGTGGAAAAGCCACCAGTGGCATAGGAAGAATGTTGTGAGAACTACTGGTAATAAGGAAGAATGTTGTGAGAACTACCGGTAAAAGGAAACTCCGAAAACGTGGAAAAGCAGCTAGTAGCCTGAGAAGAATAATGTACAAAGCACTGGTAAAAGAAAGACTGGGAAAATCATGGATAGGTGCAGCTGCTGCTTTATGACTGAAATAATGTTGAAAATGTTGACTTTATACAAGTGTTTCTCATAACCCAAGGAGGTGCCCTATTAGTTTTGGGTAACATGGATCGAAGGTCAAGGTCACAGCTGAACGTTGTTTGAAAATCATTTCCGTGCTCTAACTCAGTAGCTGTTTGAACTAGGACTCTGAAACTTTGTTCATATCAGCATCATTTTAACCATCAATCATTTGAAAGCCTCAGCCTAGAGGACTTGATTGGTAGTGCTGGTAGTACAAACACTTAACCGACTCTGTGTTAACCCCTAACCTGCTAAATAAGTGAAATGAAACTTTCAAGCCGATAGTAAAAACCCAGATGTTGCTATTTCAAAGGTATTTTTCAGGGTAAAAAACATGTCCTTATAGGACAGTGTAGATTGTTCTGTGCAGTCTGATCTTGATCTACAACTGTCTGCAAAAGGTCCTTGAGCTGCGCCTAGCAGCCTAAGTCTTAAACATAAATCCTTGTATCCCCTCACTCTCTTTATGTCCCAGCCATAATACAATAAACAGCATGTAGTGTTGTATATCTGTAGGTCTTCAGTGTTGTGTTTTTCTTTTTTTTTTTATGTGCATAATTACATGGAATTTAAAAAAAAATAAAAACTAATGACAGACAAGTATAGACCATAGACCTTGTCTCATCTGCAGTAAAGGTGCTGTCAGCTTAAAGGTCAACTTGGCATGATTCAGAAGTGAACATATTTAAGTAGAGATCCAAAGTTCTTTAGTGTTATCCATATCTGTTTTGTAGGCGTAACATTGGACTGCCCGGGGTTTTCCCTCATCCCCCTTTTTTTTAAATTTTGGACCCCTAAATTTTCTGAATGTCTGAAATAATACTTAAAATGTAAAACGCTATTTAAACTACCAGTCTAGTTTTTATTTGAATGGACGAGTGCAGGTAGCTCAGTGGGTAGAGTACAGGACTTGAGAACAGGAGGTTGCTGGTTTGATCCCCGGCTTGGCCAATTTCTTTCATTGCGACAGTTTTCATTCGTCTCTCACCGCTGACCACTGTTGTGAAGATGGCTATTTGGGAAAGCAGCCAGTGGCTTGTAAAAATATTGTGCGTAGTACTGGTAAAAAAAACTCCAGGAAGGCATGGTTAGATGCACTGGCTGCCGCGATGTAACCGAAATAATGTTAAAAAAGGTGTTAAACGCCATACATTCAATCAATCAATCAATCATTTCATTTGAATGATCGCATATTTACAGATTTCCTCCTATAGTTATTGTTATATCACTGCAAAAATATATTTATTTGTTCCTTTTATTCAGATCAGTAGATCTAAAACAAATATTTTTTCCCAGGTCATTGACTGCATTCTCAAATATACTTAGTTCTGGGCTGTGAACAAAATATTTTTTATTCCTGTTGATTTTAATTAAACGTTAAAGGAAATGTTGAGCTGGCACATCTAGGCACTTGAAGGGCTTCACAGTTTTTGAACTTGTTATCAAATATAAATTTCTGCCATTATCTCTGTACTAGACCACAAAATGTTACACTTGTCCATATATTGAAACCATTTGCAGACAACAAAATATATTTTGTGAAAAGCTTGTGAGTTTTCTGTGAAATGTGGAAAATGTCACAAGAAAAAGAAAAAACTGTGGTCATCAGTGTTTTCCATTTTCTCCTTTTCCCATAATGTTTTCAAAAGACTTTTTCCTGGTTGTGGGGCATGAAAACACAGAATTATTGGTAAAGAAATTTGAAAACATGTACATTTTCTGAAAGACCACTTAATTTTCGATTACAGATATATGGTGGCAAAGGTTACAGATAAAGTGCTCCAGTATCAACTTCGTATCTTAATATTATTAATTTAATTGGACATTTTCAAAAAGTAACATATCAGTCTGAGCTAGTTTTTTCACTTGACTTGTCCATCTTGTCTGCAAAAGTCATGTTTTCATTTTCAGCATTTAAAAGAATAAAGAAAAAAGACATTACAGTACATGACAATTATCATTTTTTTTGTCCAAAACTTTAATTAAAGTTGTATTCTCTCAAAATGTATTTCCTTTTTTCTCTCTTGTTGCAAAATTTAGTACTGCTTTCTCATGCTGAAGTTTTTTTTATAATGCCATTTCTTTATCCATTTTTGCTGGACTAAGACTGTGTGAGAAGGTACTTTGCAAATGGAGAGAATAATATGTATAGATCTTGTTAGGTGCTGGTTGTTAGTAAGGGCTCCTGCATGGCTCAGTGGTAAAGTGCAGGACTGTTAACCTTGAGGTCCCGGGTTTGGGCCTCACTGGATCCCCTGGATTTTCGGTGGGAATGCCCTTGGGCAAGACACTTCTAGTATTGGTGGAACCCAGGAAATACATGATAATGTGAGCTGTTAGTATGATATGGCCGAAATAATTTTAAAAGCGGCGTAAAGCACCATTCAATCAATCAACCAGTTTGGATGTTAGTTTGATGGTGTTTAATGCTATTTTTAACATTATTTCAGTTAAATTAGGGCAACCATTTCATCTATATATGCTTCCCTTGAGATCTTTTAAGCATTACTTTCCATGATACTCTTCCCAAGCAACTGGCTGTTTTCCCACATAACCATTGTGGAAATAATGATCAGCGGTGAGAGAAGAATTAATCTTGCTGCAATGACAGTCATCAGTCATCGGAAAGAAATTGGCAGAGCTAGGAATTCAAACCTGCGATCCCATAGTTTCAAATCTAGTATGTTACCGACTGAGCTAATGGGCTTGTTTGGAAGTATGAAAAACACATACATACATCCAGTGTCAATCATGATATGCCAAACAGTACAGAATTTGAAAAAATGGGTCCAACAAAATACATTTTTCAGCACTATACATGTAATCCACGATTTCTAGTAGATCGCTATGCACAAAAAATGTATTTGTTCATATTTATATGCAGTCGTACATTTGCCCCTAGCCCATCAGTGCTTTTACCGATTTGATTCTCTTTTCCCAGAATTTTTTCTATGTTTTCAAAAGCCTTCTTCTTCGGGGTTGTAAACACCTTGTGGTTATTTGTAAAAAGTGTTAACTAAATTCAACTTTAACGACACTAATTACACATTGAATTTCAGTTACTGATAATGTAGGTAAAGATCAGATCTAAAGTCAGATCTGGGATCTACAAAATCTAGTAGTTTCTAGGATATTTTGGCATAACAAGCTTTGAAAAATGCAATGTTTGATTTTTTCTTCTCCTTCACCGATAATGGCCAAAACGAAAATGACATTTATCTGATTTATCTAGAAACTTCTTATCTACAAAGTTTAATCCTTTACCAAACAATCATGAGTTTTAACGACCCCAGAAAATAAGGCCCCTGAAAACATTGTGGAAAAAGAACATGCTATGACCTGAACTGTTAAAATGGCGTTAAACTCAAATACAAACAAATAGTCACATTTTACTTTGTCGTCTGCAAATGCTTTCAGTTTGGACTAGTCTAATATTTGTTTGGTAAAGACTTCAAGTTACCTCTATAACTTCCGTTTCCCTTGTACACAATATCCAGGACTTCTTGATAGTCCTCAGAGTATCTCATAAAGCTGGTCATGGCTTCGTCAATTGATTTCTGCATCCTACGCAAATACACCTGGTGTCGTTTCATATCATCAAATAGTCCATGACATTTGGTTAATGGTTCTGAAAGGGCATGCTTTACACATGCTCCATAATGGTTTGTTCCTCTAGTGGGTTCAGGAAAAAACAACAATGTGAAAAGCAGGAGTAACCTGGAAACAGAAAGAACAGAATGATGAAAGAGTAGCACACTGAGAAAAAGGGGGTTTAAATGCATCTTCATAATGCAGTCTTGTCACTTTATCAAGCAAGTCATCTCATGATATGGGTGCACTTTCTTTATAAAGTGGTTAAATCATGAGGGAAACTGACAAGCAGAAAATTACCAATACCAATAAGTTTCGATCATGGTCAGCCTGTAAAGACTGACCTAGTCATTACATGTTCTTTTTGGAGATGCATTAAACCCCCTTTTCAAAGATCATGGCACAAATACTTTAACTACAAGAATGGCATCGTGGCAATCATGCTACATGGAAGGCAAAGCTGGGCCCAGATAACTGCTCTAATAATCTCGGGCAATACCCAAATGAATTGAAAAAAGAAATCCCTCTTAGATTTAGATATATTTGGGACTTAACATTAAGTGTAGCACCAGTCTTATTATCTTTTTTAAATATGCACTATTTCTGCAATTTAAGAGGACAAATGGCCCCTCACTGGAAAATATTATTGGCAAACATTTGAACTGGAATATTATAAATATATCTGTAAAAACTCCAAAATTCAACATGTTACAAGAAAAGAAGCGCACGAAAATAACGTTTTTTCACAATACACATAACAGAATGAAATCAATTAGTATGAAGGATGCCTACCGAGAAAAATAATTCATGAAAGAGCTAACAATACTAAAAGAGCTAAAAGGATACCTCCAGTAACTGTGGGTAGGGTACAAAATCGACAGTGCACTGGTACCTGTTAACTGATGATGAACTTTTCAAGTTCATAAACTTATGAAGGAAATTGTTGATTTTGCAAGAAAAAAATGTGTGAAGCACGGATAAGTATACCAGGGAATATGAATCAGTCCACTGGTGACTGAGCCTTGTCAATGACAAAAAGAACGAAAGCTGCTGTGAAGCAAAGGCACTCATCAGAACTTCGTCCATTTAGTAACTACATTTAACTCTGTCAGTATTAAGGAAGTTTCCATTTGAAATACTTCCAGTTATATGATCTTAAACATAGTGGCTCCCATGAAACTCTTCTAACCTTTCACTACACAAACCCGACTTTTAACGACCCCGAAAGAGAGGACCTTTGAAAAGTTTGTGGGAAAAGAAGAAAATGCTGGTGACCAGCATTTTCTACTTTTCCAACAAAGTTTTCTACCCTATCAAAGACAGACATTCGCATATCAGCAAAATTTAATTTGTCGTCAGCAAACACTTTCAATTTGGTCCGGTCCAAAACTTTATTATTTAGTAAAGAGTTAATGAATTATAACAAATACAGTAAAATTGTTTACATTAACTTATCCTTTAGCAGAAACTTTCATCAAAAAGTACAATTTAGTAAAACAAGAACTGTCATTAAAAAGCACAGCTCGCCTTGAAAAGTAAATTGTTGGGGGTTGCAGTGCCTTGAAACAGCATCAGCTGACACAACACCAACTCTGACAGTATGGTCAGGGCAATACTTCAAGCTTGACATTTTGGCCAAAGGCATGGGCAAGGGTATAGTTGAATGAAACTGTGGGCCTATATCCATCATATTAAATACATGTATGAGCCAATTCAATAACTTAGGCTGGAAAATATAAGCTCTATAAAAACGTTAACGCTAAATTTCAAAATCTGTGACCTTGACCGTATTTTATAGATCATGAGCATGGCTAGAGTATTGCTCTATAAAACTTGTATCTTTCATCCAGCAAAACATTAACCAAATCCATCATTGAGTTTGGAAAATTATGAGCTCTTGATTTTACTGATTTTCTAGCACACATCATGAATTCATAAAGCAAAAGGAAAATGACAAGCACACACGAAAAAAAGGGAGGAAGCTTATTGCAAATGGGCTTGAACCCAGTACGACAGTAGTGAATAGGCATGGTAAATTGAACAAATAGAAAAACAATTGTTTAGAATCAAGCCAAATTTGATATACATGTACATGTAGTGTAAGTACTCATTGTATTAAAAGTTTCAGAGAAATGGATCCAGTGATGTGATATTTGTTGAATAAGTAAGACTAAGTCATGAAATGACTGCTTTTCCTAAAGTGAAAGCTGGATTTTCTTCATTTTCAAAAGGGTTACATCCCTCGATAATACAAATAATCTGTTCAAGTTTCAAAAGAATTGGATAACAAATGCTGACATTATCATGTAAATAAGAAATGCAAAGTTTTAACTTTAAATGGCTACATGGCTACTTTTACCTTATATTTTTTTAAAATGTTGATTTTTTTAAAATCAATAGATTTCAAGCTATTGGTGATCTGAATAAACTGAACTGTGAAAATTTCACAAAAATCTAACCACAAGTGCAGACTTTATCTCATAAACAAGAATGTAAATTTTCAACTTCAAACGGGTGCTTTTCCCTTCCTAAGTGTCAGTTGGTAGGTTTCAAGCTATTGTTGAAAGAAAGCAACTGTGCAAGTTCCACAAAAATCCAACCACAAATGTAGACTATATCGCATAAAGAAAACGAGAGGGCCATGATGGCCCTGAAATCGCACACCTGAGCCTTTTGACCACAGATGGCCCATTTCCAATCTCTTCTGAGATAACACTACAAGCGTTCTAACAAACTTTCACCAATATTGGACTGAAAATGTGACCTCTAGAGGGTACACAAGTTTTTCAAAGATTTTTCTCGGTAACCTAGTTTTTGACCCAATGTGACCCATTTTCAAACTTACCAAAGAAACCATCAAGACAATTATTGTGACCAGTTTTCATCAGTATTGGACTGGAAATGTGGACTTTACAGCGCCCATACGGTTTTTCTAGGTTTTGACCAATTGACCAAGTTTTTGACCTGACATAATCCATTTTCACACTCATCCTGAATATCATCAATACAAACATTCTGACCACTTTTTATAAGTACTCGAATGAAAATTTGGCCTTTAGAGCGAAAACAAGGTTTTCCAAAGATTTGACCTGGTGACCTGGATATTGACCCAATATGATCCATTTTCAGTCTCACCAAAGGAATCAATAAGATAAACATTCTGATCACTTTTCATGAGTATTGGACTGAAAATGTGGCCTCTAGAGGGTAAACAAGATTTTTCAAAGATTTATCTCGGTGACCTAGTTTTTGACCCAATGGCCATTGTGACCTATTTTCAAACTCCTCAAATAAATCATCAAGACAAACATTCTGATTAACTTTCAAGGGTATTGGGCTACAAATGTGGCCTCTAGTTTTTTCAAAGATTTGACTTAGTTACCTAGGTTTTGACCCGATGTGACTCATTTTCAAAGTCGTCCGATACATTATCTAGAACATTCTAACAAACTTTCATTAGTAAACTGAAAATGATGCTTCTACAGTGTACACAAAGTTTTCATAATATTTGATCTCGTGACCTTGTTATTGACCCGACATGACTCCTTTTCAGACTCGTCCGAGATATCATAAAGGCAAAGATTCTGGCCAACCCTCAAATGTATAGAACTGAAAGTGTGGGCCCTTGAGCGTAAACAACGTTTTCCAAAGATTTGACCTAGTGACCTATTGAGCACTTTGTGCTCAGCTGAGCTAAGAAAATACTAACAGACATACAGATGATTGAAACCATGTCATGACAAAACCTCTGCTGGCCTTAAGCCAGAAGAGCTAAAAAGACTAACGGGCAGACATAGGGACAGACAAATGAACGATGGAAACAACACTATGACATAAGCTCTGCTATTCTCTGGCCAGTACAGCTATAAACTTTAACATTAAAACTTTGATATAAAATGTCAGTCTACAAACTTGACCTTGAGATTATGGGCGTTGGTTTTGCAGGAAAAAACATTCTGACCTTTATCAATTATCATATCAAACATGAGCAAAAATCAATCATATGGTTTGGAAATTGTGATATCTTAAAAAAAAAATAACATAAAACTTCTGTGTAAGAATATCCAAGTCTAGGACCTTGAACATAAGATCATGGTCATGGGAATTGTTGAAGAAACTTTGGGCCTATGTCTATCACTATACCAAATATGAAAAGTCCATCGCATGGTTTGAAAAATCTAAGCGCTTTACAAAAAAAAAAAAAAAAAAAAGTAACGCTTGTGTGAATGCTAATGCCTTGGGTAGTGCAACATCTCCTTTTGGATTTCGTTTCACAATTTTTTTCAGAAAATCTTTACAGTTTCACTTCCTAATTGTCTATCCTTACAAAAGACCAATTTTCTACAACCCCCTCACAATAATAATACACAATTATAATAACACAAAACCTCTCAAAATCTGGTTAAATGCCCTTTGATTAACTTTATCTTTATCAAAATCCAATACCTCTTTCACTCACATAAATTGTATTGAGAAAATTCAAATGAATATCCATACTTTTATTTCTGTGACAAACATAACTGTTTTAACATTTTAACTTTTACTATACTCTCTTTTTTTAAATCTTAATGTATTCGCTTGAATCATCTAGGAATGAAACAAAATGGTAATAAAGTAATGACAATACCCTTTAAAGTCCAAGAACTTGTGCCTGGTAAAAGTGGTTTTCCAACCAGTTTCCCAAAAATTCCTTTTCATCTTTACAATTGTCGTCTGCAACACCTGTTTATCTGAAGATGAAAAACCAAAAAAATATTTAAACCATTATCTCTTTACCACACAATCCCGAGTTTTAACTACTCAAACTAGAACTGTCGCAAAGTGGACAAATATCCCCCTACCAGCACTTTGGCACTGAAACAGCACGATCAGAGGACAAGAACGATTTTCAAAACAAAGTTCACCTATGACCTTAACCTTTGACCCCTTAGGGCCCCTATTTGGGTCATGAGCAGCACTTGTATAAAGTTTCAAGGTCCCTGGTCAAACAGCTATTGATTTGGAGCAAGGAAATGATTTTCAACAAAGTTTACCCGTGACCTTGGCCTCTCACCTATGTGAACCCAAAATAATAGGGCACCTTGTTACATCATAAGCAACACTTGTATAAAGTTTCAGGATTCAAGTTTAAACGGCTTTTGAGTTAAAGCACGGAAACGAAAAAGTCTACAGACGGACAGATAGACGGACGGATCGGCGGACGGACAGACATAGTGAAACCAGTATACCCCCATCTACTTTGCAGGTGGGGGTATAGAAAAGAAAGCTTTCGAATACATTATGGGAAAAAGAGAAAATGCTGGTAAACAGCATTTTCTTCTTTCCCCACAATGTTTTCTACCTCTCCAAAGACAATTCCCACCATTTGCGCAACACTGAATTTGTCATATGCCAATGATTTCAATTTGAACAAGGTTAAACTTTCGTCGTTTTGGTAGAGTTATACAATGATCATCTTTTGGCACGTTCAGCAGCTAGTATTTGAATTGATAAATAGGGAAAAGAAGCAACGACTTGCATCAAGAAATCACTCTTATTTCCCTCAATGCTTTTCCATACCATTAAAAAAATCTTCAATTCAAATGCGTCTAGACTACTGATCTTGATGTAGTAGTCCTTCATTTGTCTAAAAACTAATTTGCACAGAAATGGATTGCAACTATTAAAGAATGAGCATTTAAAAAGATGAACGAACACTTATATATACCGAATCTGACATTTCCATTGGTTACAATCCATTAAATTTCAGACAAATACAGTAAATATTCCAATTAAGTAATTCAGAGCTTTTACATCCAAAGATTCTGCCAAAAATATCTACTCTTGAAAAAGTATCATAAACTTCCCATGGTGCAAAATGCTGAAAGGGGGAAGATGACACAAAGAGTTGGATATGACACCTCCAGCTATGGGACTATATCCTAGGAAAATCTGGAAATGCCCATGACATTCAACCCCTTACCAGATGAAAAAAAATCGACTTGTCCAAATTAAAGGGTTTTACAGACATATGTAACGTAGTGTGGTATGTGTAACGCAATACAGCAATGCAATACAATATTTCAGTTCAAGGCGAACTTATCTACTATTTCTTTTAACCCTTTACGACACAATCATGAGTTTTAATGACCGTGACAGTACTTATATGGCAAGTGATATTCAATTCTTAAACCACCCCTCCTCAAAAGGTGACGGTGAACACATATAGAGGATCATACATGAGTGTTCATGTATTATCATTTTTCTCAAACGAGTTGACTAAAAATGTTTGACGCGAGCCTTGGCGAGCGTCAAATACATTTTAGTCAACGAGTTTGATAAAAATGATAATACATAAACACGAATGTGAGATTCTATTTATCACATAAAACGAATGACAGGCAAAATATATCCTGCATCATCACCTTTAGCCTATACACCATTCAAGGGGCCATAGTTACAGTTGTAGTTTGGTTTCAAATATGTACATACACAAGTAGATAGTTCTTTGACATTTACACCGAAAGTAAAATGAAAAAGTTTCTGGAGGGGATAAGTCCACGTATTTCCGCAATTTTGTTGATTTAAAAGACTTTCGCTGCATTTCTTTGCTTTTATTAGACATGAAAATCAAAAACTTTCCGCGCGTATACACCTTAGCAACAATGACGTCATTTTTTTTCCGCGAAACGGCGTAGTCGCACAAATTCAGGCACGTGCTGTGACTGGTTTCTCCGGCTTCACGCGCTCACAACTAAAAACTGATCAGAACCGGCATCCAAAAAAACGATAATACACTTGTGTATTATCAAAAATAAGTCATGGGTTTAATACACTGCCGGAGGAGGTTTTATGTGATAAAATCAATTTGATATGATAAAGTCCCTAAGCTGTCAATTATTTTTGAGACAGTGTTTCTATTAGTAAGTAACGGTAAAATTTAAGGCGTTTTCGCCTTTTTTGGTAGATATTTTCTGTATGCTAGGTCGCCAATGTGGATCAAACTTGTAATCCTTACCAATACTGTCTTCAACATTTACATAAAATTCATTAAAAATATTACCAACTTCTTTCGTGTCTGCCAGTTGATAAAAATGCTAATTACCGACACTTTCTCTTTTTCTACAATATTTTCTACCCTTTCAATTACAACTTCCTTTATTTTAGCCTTATTTAATTTGTTGTCTGCAAATGCTTTCGATTTCGACAAGTCTAAAACTTTGTTGTCTGATAAATGGTAAAATTTGTAGCCAGACTGAAAGGTAAGGTATCGATCTGAAAGATTCCCAGACCAAGAGAAGAGTAGACCTTATGTCCCTGTTGTTGTTGTTGAGAAACTTTGACGTTGCTTCTTCAACTCTTTTTTTATTATGTGTAAAAGATGGTCCAATAAGATCTTGGCGGCAGGTACATTTATGCTTGCAATCCTGTCAATTTATGTCTTTAAAATCGCCACTTACAAATCTACAATGCATGGCTCCAACTAGCTGCGTTCTAACACGATTAAAGCTACTAAGATCAGGTCTCATTTTCACCTACAGCTATGAATTATTTTTGGGGAAGTAATTCATGAGCACCCGCCTCAAAATATTACAGTAAAAGCCATTACGCTGTGCAATTTCCGCATGCATTCAAACTATTTTTTCGCTAAGATTTTCAAACGAAAGTACTATTTTCATTTTATCGAGAAACAAACTGTGAAAAGTTTCGGAAGGTTATACTATGCTTAAACTGACCACTTGATTAGTATCAACTTTGAAGAAGATAAATCTGTTTGTCGAATGTTATGCTAGATCTAATGTGAGACTCCAGAAACTCTACGCGAATGAAGTATCTCGATAGATGCACAGGTAAAAGACGCGGTGATTTGCCCCACTTTCGGTTATTTGTCTCCCCCCTCGACGCCCCCCTACAATAAAAAAAAAAGTTAACAATATATAGCCCCGAAATATCTGTGAAAACTATTTCAATTAATATGTGACTTATGCTTCAATTTCAAGATTTTTTTCTCATACACTAGTACTTTAATCAATCTGTTACCTATGTTTCATTTTAAAATATTTTTTTCATACGCTTATATGTGTCTTATTGAAAAGTATTCATTTTCAACGTTTTTTTTTTTTTTTTTTTTCCTGCGTTGACAAGGTACCACTTGCAACTTTTCTATTGTAGCTCATTAAATATTGCTCCGAGGCCAAATAATACGGCCTGAAAATCTTCCGTAGGATTTGGTAACATAATGTCACTTTCGATTTTTATCGCTTCTGTCGTGTTTGTATACAGCAGAGAGTTAAGTAATGTGAAACATCAGGTCGGACACGATCTGATAGACGTTTACATGTTTAGTCTTCACTACCGAACTACAAAACAAGTACACATTTTATAATAACGTCGGTTTCAAAAACAAAATAACACTGGTGATGAATCGCTATTTTCCGACATGTAAGTACATACAAACATACAAACAAAGGAAAAAAAGCATAACATACAAATCATTTGCATTAATATAGGGAACAAAGGTTCAGATTGCACTATGAAATAAAAAAAAAGTAAATGATGCTAAAAACTTTGAAAGACTCATTTATCATATATTATACTTAGACTGGCAATGTTTCTGTGTAGAAACCAGTACAATTTTAAGAGTGGTGGTAACCCGGGGTGAAATACTGCTTTGGAAAAATACGAATCAGAGTCCGAATAAAATTTAAAAAGAATATTCACATAAGACTATATGTTGTGAGTAAGCCTAATGAATACATGAACGTATTTAAAGCAAATGAAACATTTAGACACTTCAACAAGGATCAAAGCAAATTAAACAAGCATTCAGATAGTATTGCATAGCAATACACAGTCCCCTACCGGCCGTATGTATCGCTGGCATGTCAGTGAAATTGTTAAAGTCCAAGGCCCGTAAATGCGTCAAAAAGCAATGGAGCGGGACGAAACTCGAACTTGATGTGTAAGTCATGGTGGTTGATGTACACACCAAAAATCAGCTCTATATGTTGCAGCGTTTAGAAAACAAGAGGGCCATGATGGCCCTGGAGTCGCTCACCTGAGCCTTTTGACCAAGCACAACCAATTTCCAACGTCTTGTGAGATATATGTATTACCAAACAATAAAATTTTAAACTCATCAGTCTGAACCTTCTGCATAAAACAAATAATATGTGGATCAAGCTGTGGAACTGGTCTCTCAAAGGGGTAGAAAACATTGTGAAAAAGGGAAAAATGCTGGATACTAGCATTTTCTTGTTTTCAAACAGTGTTTTCAAAAGGCTTCTTTCTGAGAGTCATTTGTACACTAGGTTTTTCTAAGATTTGACCTAGTGACCTAGTTTTTCAGCCAACATGACACATTTTCAAACCGGTCCAAGATATCATCAGGACAAACATTCTTACCAAATTTCAAGAGTATTGGACTGAAAATGTGGCCTCTACAGCATACACAAGGTTTTTCTAAGATCTGACCTAGTGACCTAGATTTTGACCCAACATGACCCATTTTCAAACTCATCCAAGATATTACCAAGGCAAACATTCTGAGCAACGTTAAAAGAGTATTGAACAAAAAATGTGGCCACAACAGTGTACACATGGTTTTTCTAAGATTTGACCAGGTGACCTAGTTTTTGACCCAACATGACCCATTTTCAAATTCGACTGAGATATCATCGCGACAAACATTCTGACCAACTTTCAAGAGTATCAGACAGAAAATGTGGCTTCTGGAGCTTACACAAGGTTTTTCTAAGATTTGACCTAGTGACCTAGTTTTTCACCCGACATTACCTATTTTCAAACTAGTCAGAGATATTATCAAGGCAAACATCCTGACCAACTTTCAAGAGTACTGGACAGAAAATATGGCCTCTAGAGCATACACAACGCTTTTCTTAGATTTGACCTGGTGACCTAGTTTTTGAACCAACATGGCACATTTTCGTACTATTTCAAGATATAATCAAGACAAACATTCTGACCATTTTTCAAGAGTATTGGACTGAAAATGTGGCCTCTATAGTGTACAAAAGGTTTTTTCTAAGATTTGACCTAGTGACCTAGTTTTTGACCCCACACGACCCAATTTCAAACTTGTCTGAGATTTTATCAAGACAAACATTCCGACCAAGATTCATGAGGATTGGACTGAAAATGTGGCCTCGAGAGCGTACACAAGGTTTTTCTAAGATTTGACCTAGTGACCTAGTTTTTGACCCCACATGACCCAATTTGGAACTCGTCTGAGATTTTATCAAGACAAACATTCTCACTAAGTTTCACAAGTATCTGACTGAAAATGTGGCCTCCAAAGTGTACACAAGGTTTTACTAAGATTTGACCTAGTGACCTAGTTTTTGACCCCACACGACCCAATTTCGAACTCGTCTGAGATTTTGTCACGACAAACATTCTGAATAGGTTTCATGAGGATCGGACTGAAAATGTGGCCTTTAGAACGTACACAAGGTTTTTCGAAGATTTGACCTAGTGACCTAGTTTTTGACCCCACATGATCCAATTTCGAAGTCGTCCGAGATTTTATCAAGACAAAGATTCTGACCAAATTTCATGAGGATCGGACTGAAAATGTGGCCTCTAGAGTGTACACAAGGTTTTTCTAAGATTTGACCTAGTGACCTAGTTTTGACCCCACACGACCCAATTTCGAACTTTTCCGAGATTTTATCAAGACAAACATTCTGACCAAATTTCATGAGGATCGGACTGAAAATGTGGCCTCTAGAGCGTACACAAGTTTTTTCTAAGATTTGACCTAGTGACCTAGTTTTTGACCCCATATGACCCAATTTCGAAATCGTCCGAGGTTTTATAAAGACAAACATTCTGACCAAATTTCATGAGGATCGGACCGAAAATGTGGCCTCAAGAGCGTACACAAGGTTTTTCTAAGATTTGATCTAGTGACCTAGTTTTTGACCTCACATGACCCAATTTCGAACTCGTCCGAGATTTTATCAAGACAAACATTCTGACCAAGTTTCATGAGGATTGGACTGAAAATGTGGCCTCTAGAGCGTACACAAGGTAAAAAGTTGACGACGGACGACGGACGATGCACAACGCACACCGCACGACGGACGACGGACACAGCACGATCACAATAGCTCACCATGAGCACTTCGTGCTCAGGTGAGCTAAAAAGTGCAGAAAAATGTTTAATCAGTGAAATTTTGTAAGTCCAAGGCCCGTAAATGCGTCAAAAAGCAGTGGAGCGGGACGAAACTCGAACTTGATGTGTAAGTCATGGTGGTTGATGTACACACCAAAAATCAGCTCTATATGTAGCAGCGTTTAGAAAAAAAGTGTGGAAAAATGTTTTATCAGTGAAATTTTGTAAGTCCAAGGCCCGTAAATGCGTGAAAAAGCAGTGGAGCGGGACGAAACTCGAACTTGATCTGTAAGTCATGGTGGTTGACTTATACAGCAAAAGTCAGGTGAATATCTACCAGCATTTAGAAAAAAAAGTCCGGAAAACTGATTTATCAGTGAAATTTTGTAAGCCCAAGGCCCGTAAATCCGTGAAAAACCAGTGGACCGGAACGAAAGTCGAACTTGATTTGTAAGTAATAGTGGTGGTTGAGTTAAACAGCAAATCTGAGATCAATACCTACCAGCGTTTAGGAAAAAAGTCCGGAAAACTGATTTATCAGTGAAATTTTGTAAGTCCAAGGCCCGTAAATCCGTGGAAAACCAGTGGACCGGAACGACAGTCGAACTTGATCTGTAAGTGATGGTGGGTGACTTACACACTAAAACTCAGCTCAATATGTACCGGCGTTTAGAAAAAAAGTCCGGAAAACTGAAAATTGCCGGACTGACGGACAGATGGACAGACGGACAGATGGACAGACGGACGGACGGACAGACGGAAAGACGGACGGACGGAGTGCAAACCTAAAGTCCCCTTCGGCTTCGCCGGTAGGGGACTAAAAAAAAAGACGGCATGGTTTACCATTTACTAGAAGCACTAGCAAAAATAAAGGCATAGATAAACAAACAAACCAGCTAGAACAACAAGGAAATCTGCAACATCTCTCCGTTCCAAGATTCGATCATGCTCTGAAACTGACTCAGTCATGTAAGGTTATGAAAGAGCTATAGTATTCAGTTCCAGAGTCTCGGAGCAGCAGTAGAGTTGAGACCACAACTTGTAGCTCTTACCAGTGGGATCTCAGCTGTCCTTATATTCCTAATAAGAATGTTCTTTTGTTTTTAGCTAGTCATGTATGTGAAAAGAAGTTTGTGTATTTATTATCTTAAATGTTTCCAAAGCCATGTTTACAAGTCTTCTTACTATAAGTGTTGGCAACATAGATTTTAACAGGAGGCTCTCATAGTCTGAAGTATAGTCATCGTAAATAAATCTTAGGGATCTTTTTTTCAATATTTTCGATTGGTTTCGACATAGAACTGCCATGTTAAAGGATGACATTATAAAAGGGTAATAGATATTTAGCTTGCCTAGGTTACTGAGACTTTTTTTTTAATATTTTCGATTTTTTTAATTGGTTTCACCATAGAAATGCCATGTTAAAGGATGACATTGTAAAAGAGTAATAATATATATTTAGCTTGCCTAGGTTACTGAGTCATTTTCTAATACGTTTGAATACATTGTCTAGAGGCTATTTTACAAATAGAGTAGACATGGGCTTGAAAATTCAGTTTAAA
Organism: Tridacna gigas; assembly: GCA_945859785.2. Classification (NCBI taxonomy): domain Eukaryota; kingdom Metazoa; phylum Mollusca; class Bivalvia; order Cardiida; family Cardiidae; genus Tridacna; species Tridacna gigas. The sequence goes on along the minus strand of OX244031.2, from coordinate 5,958,622 downwards.
AATGTATTGTTACACCTAAAAGTTTTGCCTCATTTTGACATTTTATATTTACATCTGATAATTGAAAAGAAAACTCATGTTTTTGAGATTTTTGACTGATGGAAATAGCTTAAAATTTCCAGGATTAGCTTGCATTTGCTTATCAGAAAATCATTTTTTTTTTTTTTTTTTGAGGGTGAGGCTTCCATTTTCTAGTACAGATTTTACTTCATTTTGGTAATTATTTTCAAAGGATATAGCATTATCATCAGCATAGATTTAAAGGTTACTTCCACTGATGAAATAAAATATATCGTTTATAAAAATATTGAGAAGTACTGAACCTACTATAGATCAACGAGGAACTCCTTTGTAAATAAGTTCAAAATCACTTAATGACGTAAGTGACGTAAAAGAGCGTTTCTTCCCTATAATTTCTGACAACCTTTTTAATCACGTGATTTGAATCGGCGTTCCAGTCTACAAACGAGACCCTCGCGAGATCTGGTCAAATACGAAGGAATTCGGGTTTTTCCGTATCTGTCCGAGGTACGAATATTTGCGAATACATAAATAAATGTTACGAGAATTAATTAAGGAGCAGAACCATTTCAGGTGAGCCAATCGATCTTTTCTTCGCGCTCTTTGCGATAAAAACTTCCTTCATATTCCATTATGACTTTTTCCCTAATTTTTAAAGATTTTTTTTTTTTTTTTTTTTTTTTTGTTCTGTAAAGAAAGCAAAGCAATTGGGCCAGTATTTAACTTGTCCCCAGGTCAACTCGGCCTGAACAAATTTGTAAGTTTATCTATGTGGATAGTGGCGGAATGTCGATTTTCATCAAGATCTATGATTTAGCGTTTTTAAATTTTTTTCTCTGCTAGGAGCAAAAGGGTATAGGTCTAATTGGCCCACTTACAGCAGGGATTTGTTTTTTCAATCATTATTTTTCTAACAGGGGGAATCACTTCCTTCTTCAGTCTCGGTATGTTTCCTTCTTTCTGTTGTGAATTAGCTGCCAAATTATGTTTGTTGTAAATCCTATCAAACTCGGTCAGAATTTGCTTTTACGTTTTTGATTTTTACCTATATAGATTTCAAACTGACTGCATAGAACATTAACTTTTGTTCAGCTTGTTATTCTCTAAAATAGGATCTACACTGTTGGACTAGTGGAAATTCTGAGATGTTTTTGTTAAAACATTCTTAAATTTTGGATAGCTGTCTTTTCTACAGACTGAAACAGGTTTTATTATTATTGTTCCATTTTTTCCCCAATCTATTCTCCACTGTAGGGGCTACAACTGGTAAAACTTGAATTTGAGCAAAGAATTTTGTTCAAGGCGTTTGCTAGTTGGTAAGATATATCTCCAGAAAATGATACTGTACTCTCAGTGTGGCAAAGGAGAGAGAGAAAAAGGCACCACCAAAATTGTCAGCACCAGGACTCAAACTCATTACCCGTAAATTGATAACCTAGAGTGCCTCCATCATCTGAAATAATCTTAATCATCCAATATATGGTATCTGTCAGCCATGCTAAAATGTATTTAGAACTACCCTGTTAATCGTTAAGTGAACAGTTTTTCAAAGCAAAGCAAAAAGGGATATTCCTATATATATTTTCTCTTGACATAATATCTTGGTCTAAACCCCTTTCTTGAAGAATAATATTGCTTATTAGTTTTTGAAAAGATATTTTTAACTTCCCAAAACAAAATCTGCTGTTATGCCCTTTTAACATTCCTGATTTACATAGCTTTCAACAAATTTAATTTTATTACATCCCAGCAAAACCATCAACTGCATAAACATAAAAAAGTACCAATATGATGAACTAATTGTTAAAAATAGATTTGTGGCAAAGTAACGACAAGGATTTGAAAGCTATTGAAATATTTTTTTCTGCAGATTTGTTTTTGTGGTGACTGTTTTGTATCCCTGGCGTGATCTGCATCTGCTCAAGGCAAAGGGTTTGTTTTCAGGAAATCCTGTTTCGACTCTGATTGCACTGTCAGTCATAAGGGAATATCTTTGAGCAAGGCACCATAGCCGCAGGCTAGCAATTGTTGAAACTTTGCTAAGATATAATTAAGCAGAATTGCTGTGAAAAGTAACATAAAACTCCACTCAAACAAATATTTACAAACTTAAATCTCTGAAAATTCTCAGCCTTTACTTTTTCCCTTGATCCATGCAAGTAAACTACTAGAATATATTTCATGTTGTTTATACATTTATTCAAGAAATGCTATGTTGTCAAAATATGACTGAAAAGTCATGATCTCATATCAAATACCAATGTCAGATAACGATTTGAAAAAAGGACCATAATTTTTAACCAGCTTCTTTTGGCCGGATCGTTTTGGAAACTAGGACTTTTTGCACCGACTGATAGGTGTTCTTCTCTCTTTTCAAAATCATTTCAGTCCTACTATCAGACTGACAGCTCATTTATTTATGTATTTTCTTTGGTTTTACAAGTAGTACATGCTTTGGAGGTACCTTGCATTGCCTAAAGACACTCCCACAAAAGTAAAACATTATCTTGGGTGAGGATCAAACCCAGGACCTTATTACTAATTCAAGTACTTGCCACCCAAGACAACTCAAAACTCTTTGGAGGGTGCCATTTTGACCCAGAACCTATAAATATTTACAAAACTTTTAAGTTGTTCTCTAACTTCGTCTAATTTTGTAAATACCTGATGGAAAAAGATGAAAATATTTCAAACCGTTTGCTTTGATAATCAAAGGTTGCAACAAGTCATAGCCCTAGATATCAACATGACTAAATTGCTTCAAGTACAGATAATTCCATAAGTCAGTTGGTCAGTCTGTGTGTCTGTACATTCATTCTCTCACACAGGTCCAATGATAAAGGGCAAAATGATGTGGAACTGGAACATGATACCTCTAGCTAACCGGGCATTGCTGTACAAACTTGAGGGCAACAAAGCTGTTATATAACAGCTGTGAGTTAACTTTTGTTATATTGCCTGGTTAAGAACACCTGCTGACTCACACAAATTGGTCTTGTCAACATTTTGCTGAGAATCAAAGGGAAATGCTACCCTAGAAATGGACTCGAACACAATAGACTTTTCTTTGTGAACGTAACAACACTCGATGGATACGTGTATGCAGTAAACTTTGCCATTCAAATAATGGACTGGTTGTTTTGCAAAACATAATTCTGTTTTTATGATATCAAATATGACATTATCATACTTATTTGAATACAGTCCCATTTAACACAGATCCACATTATTGATCATATGACCCACAAACCTCTCCAAAATCCCTAAATTCGGGCAAAAAAATCTACATATATCCAAAGGGGCTATCTAACCCATTATGGAAACTCCATTGAGTTTTTTTTTTTTTTTTTTTTTTCCTTATTACATTCGTGTTTCTTCTTTACTGACAGTTTGCAAGCAATTCCCTTCCCTAATTCAGAGATTATAATCATTTTTTTGGAGTTTTAACATTGTAAAAATCTGAACTGTATCTAGATCTAATCTACCCCTATAATCTGAGGACATTGGACTAGGTGATCTACTTTCTTCAGCATTAATTTAAAGGTGCAAGTTTACACTGCAAGCGTTGCTCGCTTTTAGGCTTTTCCTATGTCCATATTATACATTTTGGAGTTTGCGTTAAACGAATGATAGATTAGTCCAGTTTCTCTGCTAGGTAGAATCTTGTAGGCATGTTCATTTGTATGAGAGTCTTGCTCGTTTGTATGAGAGTCTCAGGGCTGTGATAGGACACATTATCGTGTAAATTATTGTCGTGATGGGTAGAAAGTACCAGAATTGAGTCGAAAACAGAGTGCTAAATATACTTCCGTGTTGGCCGAACGGTGCATCGAAATAAGAATATCATGGTTTATTGTTAACCAACTAGATATACCCGTTTATCTTATTTGATCCACAAAAGGTGGCGGTGGTTTACCGAAGAACACATAGTCAATTTGATATGATAAAGTCCCTGAGCTGTCAATTATTTTTAGAAAGTGTTTCTATAAGTAAGTAACGGTAAAATTAAAGGTAGATATTTTCTGTATGCTAGGGTGTCCATGTGGATCAACACTGTCTACTACATTTACATAAAATTCGTTAAAAATATGAGCAACTTCTTTCGTGTCTGTCAGTTGATTAAAATGCTAGGAACCGGCACTTTCTCTTTTTCTACAATATTTTCTACCCTTTCAATTGCAACTTCATTTATTTTATCCTTATAGTAAGGCATCGATCTGAAAGATTTCCAGACCAAGAGAAGAGCAGACCTCACATCCCAGTTGTTGTTTTTGTTGAGAAACTTTGATGTTGCTTCTTCAACCCTTTTCTAATATGTGTAAAAGATGGTCCAATAAGATCAAGGCGGCAAGTACATTTATGCCTACAGTCCTGTCAATTTATTTTTTTTACAATCGCCACTTACAAATCTACAATGCATGGCTCCAAGTAGCTGCGTTCTTACACGATTAAAGCTACTATGATCAGGTCTCATTTTCACCTACAGATATGAATTATGTTTGGGGAAGTAAATCATGAGCACCCACTTCAAAATATTAGAGAAAAAGCCATTACGCTGTGTAATTTCCACATGCATTCAAAATATTATTTTCGCAAAGATTTTCAAACGAAAATACAGTAAGCCTTTTTTCATTTTATCGAAAACCAAACTGTGAACAGTTTCGGAAGGTTATACTGTGCTTAAACTCACCTCTTGATTAGTATTGACTTTGAAGAAGATAAATCTCTTAGTCGAATTTTCTGCTAGATCAAATGTGAAACTCGAGAAACTCCAGGCAAATGAAGTTTCTCGGTAGATCCACAGGTATAAGACGCGGTGATTTGTCCCACTTTCGGTTAATTGTCTCCCTCCCTCAACGCCCCCCCCCCCCGCAAAAAAAAAAAATCAAAAACAAAAAGTTAAGAATATATAGCCCCGAAATATCTGTGAAAACTATTTCAACCAATATGTGACTTATGCTTCATTTTAGATTTTTTTTCCCTCATACATTAGTATATCAATCAATATGTTACTTATGTTTCATTTTATATTTTCCTTATACGTTCATATGTGTCTTAGTGAAAAGTATTAATTTTCATCGGTTTTTTTCTGCGTTGACAAGGTACCACTTGCAGTTTTCCTATCGCAGCTCATCAAATATTGCTTCGAGGCCAAATAATACGGTCTAGAAATCTTCCGTAGGTTGTGGTAACATAATGTTGCTTTCGATTTTATTTTAATCGATTCTTTCGTGTTTGTATACAGCAGAGGGTTAAGTAATGCGAAACATCAGGTCGGACATGATCTGATAGACGTGTACATGTTTAGTTTTCACTATCGACCTACAAATACAAGTACACATTATCTAATTAACGTCGGTTTCAAAAATAAAATAACATTGGCGATGTATCGCTATTTTCCGACATGTAATTACATACAAACATACAAACAAAGGAAAAAAACATTACATACAAGACATTTGCACTAATATAAGGGACAAAGGTTAAGATGCACTATGAAGTAAAAAATGTAAATGATGTTAAAAACTTTGAAAGACTCATTTATCATATATTATACTTAGACTGGCAATGTTTCTGTGTAAGAACAAGTACAGTTTTAAGAGCGGTGGTAACCCAGGGCAAAATGCTAGGAACCGGCACTTTTGAGTTTAAAAATTTATTGTTACTCCTAAAAGTTTTGCCTCAGTTTCACATTTTATATTTACATGTGATAATTGAAAAGAAAATTTCTCAGGATTTGCTTGCATTTGGTTATCAGAAAAACATTCTATGAGGATGAGGCTTTCATTTTCTAGTACAGATTTTACTTCAGTTTGGTAATTACTTTCAAAGGATATAGCATTATTGTCAGCATAGTTTTAAAGGTTACGTCCACAGATGAAATAAGATATATCGTTTGTAAGAATATTGAGAAGTACTGAACCTAATATAGACCCATGAGGAACTTTTTTGTAAATAAGTTCAAAATCACTTTTATACTCACCCAGTCTTACGCATTGTTTTCTATTTGAGAGATATGTTGTTATTAATCTTAACGAGTTTCCTGCAAGCACATTGTGTCTTAACTTAAGTAATAACAATTCATGAACTTTAGACAAATCTATGAAAACTTCTACCATGTAATAATTGTTATCAAGCGCATGTTTCAAGTCTTCAATTAAACGGAGTAAGGTGCTTTGGAAGCCATATCCTAATCTTAAAGCTGATAAAAAAGGGTTGAAATCTATGGCAAAGAAATGTGTCAGTTGGGAATTAATTCTCTTTCAAAAACTTTGGATATTACCGGTAGGATACCTACATGGCGGTAATTTGATTTATCTAAAGTGCTGTTTTTCTAATGGAGGGATGTGACCTGAGCGATTTTAAGATTATTTAGAATAACTGCAGTTTCAAAAGATTTGTTTTTCATAGTTGCTAGATAACAGATGATTGTATTCTTTATGAGAAATTCCATCCACACCGGTTGCCTTTTGGGTCAAGTTCATCGATTTGTTTGCTGATAAAACAAGGGTCTTTTGGACGATACACGAAATCAGAATAATCAGTTTTATGTCTTATTATGGCTTATACATTCGGTTGGTTTTCCAACGATTTAAATGAGTTGTCTCCAATATATTTGGCTACATTTACGAAAATATTGTTGAAGATATTGCAATTTCTCGTTGATCAGTTTTATTGATTCATTTTCTAGCAAAATTGTATTTTTACTGGTTTTGTTTCCTTTGTATGTTAAAAAGGATTTCACTGTTAAGTAAAAAGTATCGGATTTACATCAACCGGTACAGCAATTTATAAAATATTTGTTCATGGACCTTCTTCTGAGGATGGTAATTAAGTTTCTTTGTAATCGATTTTTCCCAGATTTCGGCACTTTCATTATTGTCGTAACTATTGAACGTCATTCTTTTTGTGTACAGTTCACGTTTCAAGGCTTTACTCATAAAAGAAACAGGTTGTTGTACTAATTTTTTTTTTTTTTTTTTTTTTTTTTTTTTTTTTTTTTTTTTTTTTTTAGCGGGGCATGTTTATTTATTGTTTCTAGCAGGATATAACTAGAATCACTGTAAGTTTTATCAACATCGTTTTCGGCCATATAGACTCTTTGCAAATTTATATATAATTCTTCATTAAAACTTCAGAGTTCATTTTTTTTAAAGCTCCTGTATGTGATATACCTGTACTTATTTTCGGTTTTATTGTGTCTTGTTTGTCCTGAAAAGCTGTAAGGTTATGACAATCAGTTAGGTTATAGTCAAAATTGCATGCATTTCCTAAGAGACTACTATTGTTAGTTAATTGCGTCGAATAAAGATGAGGTGCTGTTATGGATAAAGCATGTTGTTTCTGATAAAATATCATAAAGACCACTGATATCACAACTGTATTTAATTAAGTGTTTGGCATTTTTTAGTAGATAGAATATCAAAATTTAAAGCTCCAATTACTATAATATTTCCTGAGATTTTGTCAATTGTTTTATCAAAGTATGTCTGAAAAATAGTATTTGCAGGAGATGGAGGCTTGTAAGATGCCAAAATTAACAATTTTGATTTTCCTAAATTTACCTGTAAAGTAAGTAATTTCAATTTCTTTAAACTCTAAATCCTGTTTCCGTTCTCCAGCTATCTGATCTAAGGTATGCAATTATTCCACCCCATATCTGGATCCGTCTGCTCTCCACATGTGGTTATTGTTCATTGAACACTGAGAATCGGGGAAATAGTTATCTTTTCTTGTTTCTACAATAAAAAGAAGATCAAGGGTATTTGTTGATAAAAAGCCCTGTGCACAATAAAATTTGCTTCTTAGACTGTTAATGTTAAGATACCCACAGGTAGAAGGTCATGGGTTCTGTTGTTTTAAAGCTGTGAGAGGCTCAAAATTGTCAAATTACTATTGCTACATGATTAGTTAAAAGACTGGTCAATTGAAAGGTAAGATTGCTTTTAAAAAGCTGTTTGAAAAATGAAAATCATTGCTTTGTTCACATAAACATGAGTCATCGCTTCTTGACAGTTCAATATATTGCTTTGCAGATACATTTGCACATGATCCATATTCTGCGAAGAGTATCGACCCAGGTCAGCCCGTCCGCGCAGGCTGACCTAGGCCGAAACTTTTCGCTATTGGTCAATTTTCTGTATGTCCGAGGGCCACTCTAGTACACCATGATTAAGTCGGTTGTTAAAAAAAGTGGCTATTATGAATCTATGATAATGTGATGGCTTGATAGGTATAATGCATCACGAAGATGCATTAAGCCTCCTTTTGCCACAGCATGGCTCGTATACTTTTGCACATATTATATGCCACCAGTGATAGCAACTTCCACGGTAGGCCTATATTCAACGCTGTTTTTTTGCAGCTGGTTTGTAGCATCCGCCGCATGGGTTTCGTACTGACCCAGGGTTTAGAGCAATGTCATCAGAAATGAGGATTAGATACAGTTTGACAAAGTGTATAGGCTGAACGGTTATCGATTTGACTGTCCTCGAATGAGTTAACTCTTTACCACACAATCCCGAGTTTTAATGACCCTGAGAAAGAAGCCTTTTGAAAACAATGTGGGAAAAGGAGAAAATGCTGGTAACCAGCATTTTCTCCTTTTCCCACAATGTTTTCTACCCTTCCCAAAACAAGTTTTAATTTTTCATTCGAATTTATTTTGTCGTCTGCAAACGCTCTCAATTTGGACCAGTCTAAAATTGTGTCGTGTAGTAAAGAGTTTAAATGGTAAAATAATTGATAGAAAGAGCTCACACTGTTGTTTATATGAAGTTTGGAATTTGAGTTCGACGAATGATGGATTAGTCCAGTTTTTTTCTCTGCTAGTTAGAATCTTGTATGAGAGTCTTGCTCGTTTGTATGAGAGTCTCAGGGCTGTGATAGGGCACACTATCGTTTAAATCATTGTCGTGATGGGCAGAAAATACCAGAAATTGAGTTGAAAACAGAGTTCTAGATATACTTCCGTGTTTTCATTCTGAAAACGTCTTGGTAAGTAGAACGCTTGTCTATCTGGATTAAAGGACGCTTTCTGATCTTTCTGATCAGAGTTATGGAGTTTGTTTTTTATTAAAATTCAAGCTTCTAGATGATTTTGACTCAGTTCTGTAATTTCATTTTCTCTCTTGTATATGCGACTTGTTTTGAGCCGGAATGAATGGTCGTTAGTACCTTAGTGAATTTATTTACTAGTTTGTGTAAGTACCGGTTTTCGGTTTGTATCGTCTAATCACTTCTTTTGGTTTTTGACTTTCTTTTGGTCTGGTGGCTGCGCATGTCACTGGATGTCACAAAGAAGTACTGCAAAATTAGCTGAAAATGCAGCTGCAGATTATAAAAACAACTAATTCATTTAACTAACCCGTAAAGATATCATCCTACGGTCTAAAATTACGAAAAAACAATGCGTCAACTATTTGTGTCGCATGCCATTTTGTTTTTGACCCGGAAATGATAGCTGCTGGCAATCGTATTGCAGGGGCGCTATTCTGAAATGTCGTGAACCAGCACTCGACAGCCACACCTCCGCGATCGACCAATCAGCAAAGGCTGATCATGTAAATGTTTGTCAGATCGTGTCCGACCGGATGCTTCGTTTTATTTAACTGTCTGCTACATATACAAGCGCGAGAGAATCGTGAAAGATCAATGACATTTGTTACCAGAACCCTACGGAAGATGTCTAGGCCGTATCGTTTTGCCCCGAAGCAGTGTTTGATGAGCTGCGATAGAAAAATTGCAAGTGATACCTTGTCGACGTAGAAATTGCTGTTGAGCATTAATAGCTTTCTTTATGATACACAACAGTGTGTGAGGGAAAATCAAAGTACTGAAAGTACTGACAGACTAGCGAATTTGATTGTTTGATTGATTGATAGATTGATTGATTGTATGGTGTTTATTAACCCTGTTTTCAACATTATTTCAGTTATGCAGTGGTGGCCAGTGCACATATCCATGCTTTCTTGGAGTTTCTTTTACCAGTACTCCGCACAATATTCTTTCCAAGCCACCGGCTCCTTTTCCACATAACCATCGTCGAAACGTGAGCGAGAAATGAATCCTGTCGCAATGACTATCATCAATCCTCGGAAAGAAATTTGTTGACGATAAAACCAGCGACCTCCTGTTCTCAAGTCCTGTATGCTACCGACTGAACTGCCGGGGCTATATGTGCTATTAGTTAACTATAATCCAGTTTAAGTTTAACCCTTAACCTGCTAAAAAATGTTAAATGAAACTTTCAAGCTGATGGTAAAACACCTAGATATTGCTATTTCACAGTTACACTTTGGAGAAAATCTATCCTTTTATCGGACAATGTAGATCCAAGATCAGACTGCACACACTGTCTGCCAAAGGTCATTGAATCGCGGTAGTGCTGGTAAAAGAAACTCGAGGAAAGCATGGACAGGTGCTCTGGCCGCCGCAATATCACCAAAACTATTGATGAAAACGGCATTAAACACCATGCAGTCAGTTAGTCAATATCTAATAGCACAAGATGTAGTTAACTATTTAACTCTCCTTACAAAACGAAAAATTTTACATCCGTCCAAATTCAAAGCTGTTGCAGACCATGAATTCAATGTGGCTGAACTGACGAAACATGATTCCAGAAGGGCAGAAAACAGTGTGGGAAAAGGAGAAAATGATGATTACTAGCATTTTCTCCTTTTCCCACAATGTTTACAAAGGGATCCTTCCCCAGTATAGTTAAAACTTGAGACTGTTTGGTAAAAGGTTAATAGAATAACAGTTTAACATATAGTTCAGCTGTACACAATGATCTAAATAATGAATGACTGAAGGAATGACAAGGGTTCCCTGTCCAGTGGGGATTTGCTACAAGTTAACCTAGGTGTATCTATTTATAGATTCATTCATAATGTTACAGTTGTGTAGGAATAAGTGATTCTCTGCTTTGCATAGGTCACTCAATTTACATATAAGCAAAGATCTTATACCTTATAAATGACATCTTGTTCAGTTTATTACTTTGTAAGACGACATGTTTAAATCGGAGAGGTAGAGATTTAGTGGTTTATGTCTAAACTGTCATGTATAACAGAATTAAGATTTCTAACAGAAAGAAATATTTTCTGTGTCGCAGTATTTGGAAACTGTGGGGTTTTGAATCTAGGTCAATCTTGATGCCTATAGACTAGCTTCGCTAGTCAAAAATAAAATGAAACATTAGTCACACTCTGATTACAATATTCACAGATATTTCTGGCCCTTTGTTTTAGACTTTTTTTATAGGGAGGTGGTGTGAGTGAAACATATCACCGAAAGTGGGACAAATCAACGCAGTTTCCACCTGTGGGTAGATCCTTTGACTCTAACTTAACTCTCTGCTGCATACAAACACGAGAGAATCCATAAAAATCGAAAGTGCCCAACGAACTTACTTTACTTCCTCTTTCGCTTTCAAATCATCGCAAACACTAAAGACTTGAAATGGTACAAAAGTACAAAATCAGCTTACCGATTAATTCCATTTCAATTCTTTCTTTACCAAATCATCCAGACTAAAATAATCCTTTGACAGAGTTATCCCACAGGGGCACGAAACATACTTTAATATGCATAAATATACTGAATTATAGACATTTCTGACAAAAATCAGAATCGCTGAAAATATATATATATATATAGATATACACACACACAAACACACACACACAAGGGATAGAATCTACAAAGGCCGAATTTCGTAACGCCTCAATTCGAACGGCCTTTTCTCACAAACGCCAAATATTTTCGAAATATAAACTCCAGGCAGAAGCTAAGTCCTTACACTCAAAGGTCAAGTCCGGGTTATTTCTCTAAAAGCAACCCCGTACGTAACACCATTATCGCAAAGTCAAAATAAATGGTGAAAACTCGAAGTCGGACACGACCTCGTAACAGACCATCCCACCCGTAAAATGCAACAAAATCGGCTTACCGTGCGTCTAAAAACGGTCTGGTCCAATACGTTATAATTGATTATACCATCCGAACGCAGTATTTCAATCTGAAGCGATCTCTTAGTGGCAGCACAAGCGAACATTTCTCGAAGTTGGGAATTTTCTACCGAACGTCGCCATTGCTGTTGTTGTTGTAGTTTCTTCGTCACGTGACTTGATTATAAAACGCTGTATCTGATTGGCTGTTGCAAACTGAAAACAAAAACAATAACAATCAAAGTGCTGTAAGCACTGTAATCGGTCGACACTGAATAACCACAGTGATTTGAAATCACAAATCAAATGGTAGATGTTTGAACTATGTATGGGACAAAAAATCCTACACCGTTACAAATGAGCAGCGTAGGACATCACTTTTTTAAACTGTCTTTTACAAATAAGTAGTTTAACGATTGGTTAAAATATAGGCTATGTTTGCCAGCCGACAGCAATAGAACGTAAAAAATATGAGACAATTCTGATCAGCAATACCCATTATCAAGTTTTAGATATCACTCACCATGAACAGCAGTACTTACCAACCCTTTAAAAGAGTGAAAAAATACATATATTCTTTTCTGTAACTTTGGCAACTTTGGTAACTGTATTGTAACATATAAAAGCTGTATAAAATATGCCTGCATCATGACTTTGGAATTGTTTACTTTTGGCTGCTTGTGGGCCTTTCATTTTTCCATTTTTAACAAGACATCGTATTCATCTTGACAAACTGTCCTACCTATTTCTTAGCGGGCCAAACCGTCCAGTCCAAACGTCTGCTGGCAAATTTCTCCTACATTATACTTTCAAAGAATGTAGATACCCAATAGCTCCCTAACCATCAACACTTTACCAAATGATAAAATTTTAGACTTGTCCAAATCAAAAGCATCTGCACAAGACGAATTAAATGTAGACCAAATGATGGTTTGAATCGTTGAAAGGGTAAAAAAAACATGGGAAAAGGAGAAAATGGCAACCTGCATTTTCCCCTTTTCTCAAAATGTTTTCACCTTCTTTCTCAAGGGCATTAACAAAAGATACTTTGGTTAAGAGTTAAAACACAATATCAAGCATTAAGCTACAATTTCATGGTCGGGTTTTTTTTTTTTTTTTTTCCCATATACATCCCAAATAAACAATTAGATCTAAGATATGAACGTCTGTGATATTGAATTGCATTGCGTTCAAAGGACAGTCTGATCTTTATCTTAAATTGTCTTCAAAAGCGACTTTACTTGTCCATAGCCAACAAAGGTAATTTTATTTGAGTCATTCTAATCAGTAAGAGCATAACTGCGGTAGCCTTGATCTCTTTATCTGAAATGTGGAAAGGATGAGAATCGACCAATATGGAATAGCTGATGAGACAAACATGTTGCTGACTTTTGCACGTTTAGAGCGCTAAATTGTTAAAATATACATGTTAAACTTGGAAAAGCAGCTTAAATATTGCAGGACCATTGCTGTCTTGAGTTGAATAACTCGGAAAACTGGCATGACAGATCCAAGATCTGACTGCATGTTCTGAGCAGTCTGGTCTGAATCTGCACTCTCTGCACACACTTTTTCCCTGGTCCTTTGATTCAGATATGGAGAATATCCAGATGGAGAATATAACAGTAAGTGAGCTTATTTGTATTACAGTTTCAGGGTTTTTTATCCTCGATGAAAATGTTCTATTTGACAAAATTTTGAAAATCTTTCAAATGGGTGAAAAACGCTATGGAAAAAAAGAGAACATGCAGAATACATGCAGTTTCTCCAAATATATTTTCAAAGCTTCACAGGATTGCTTGGTCAATGGTTAACAGACTGATTCCAGTCTGTAGAAACTCACCAAGAAAAACATGTAAGTGACTGTGTAAAATGGTAGTGCCATGGCTGGAAGGAGAGGAACAGGGCTGTGAAAACAATTTAACCCTTATCCCGCTAAAACATTGAAATGAAATTTCAAACCGGTAGTAAAACCCCAAATAATTCTAAGTCAAACCTATTCTTTTTGGAAAAAGAAATATCTCCTTATCGAACAATATAGATTCAAGATCAGACTGCACGTTCTGTGCAGTCTGATCTTGATCTATACTATCAGCAAAAAGGTCAGTGACTCGCACTTAGCAGCCTAATGGTTAATTCATCATACGCTGAAAGATGCGTAATCAGTCAGTATTGTGAATGGACAGTCTGGGTACTAGGGTTGCAAGCGGTGAATCGCCAGTCCATTCTGGAAATCGGTTTACGTAATAGCCTCTCCGCGAGGGCCATAACCTTTACGCAACCTATACCCTTTGTCCCCACAGCTTCACACGCTTCGCCTCACATATACGATCCCTGCATTAAACGAGAAACGGCCGGCTACTGTTTTAAACTTACGGCTGTTACGAGTTGCATTTACATCAGTTTTCTCCTAGGCAGAGCAATCTAAATTTTCAAATTCTTGTAAAGCAATGTTTCCTTACAAACTCCTTTCCGTTGCGAGTTTATTCCTCTCAAGACCAAAATGACCTATCATCTTTCAAACACCTGCTACACATAAGGAGAGCACTCGTCACAAGTCGGCCGATCCCGTAACTACGTATAACTATCAATGGATCACTCGAAATTTGCCGAATGATATGGACAGCAGAAGACTACAAGATGTGTTCACATCACCCGATACACTTGATTCGCACTCGTTTCATTCATAAAGTTGCTGCTAATCACTGGCCCTATTTCTTATAATCGTGCTGAAAGTAAACTGCTCCACTTTTTGCTGGCCAGAGATTTTGATAATACTGTAATTATGACATACTTCAATACTAAACAATTTGTAACCGCCGTTTATTACATAATTTAAAAGTTATTATGGGATTACTTGACATTATTTAACGCCTGTTTACCGCTAATTACTATTCCTGCGCTAATCTGGGTCAAAAGTGCGCTTATCTGGGTCAAAAGTAGTTTTTGTAATAAGGTCATCACCGCAGGTATAAGCGTTTAAACGCTGTAAGTAAAAGCTGTTACGAGTTGCAGTTATATCAGTTTGCCCTGAGCGGACGGGTTTCCGAAGTTTGCCATCTCTCTAATCAGTCTACCGGCCGATTAAAAACACACGTGTTTAGCAGCTGATTCCCATTATGTGAAAAGAAAAATAAACGATCATCAAGCTAAAGCTCTTCAAATAGCCTCTAAAGGCCATTTTTTAATTTTGCTTGGTGCTGCCGGAACTGGAAAGAGTTACACTATTCAGAAAATAGCCGATATGCTGGGAGGGCATGGTAAGAATCTCCAAATAACCTGCTCCACTGGCATTGCCTGTTCTGTGTACGAGAAAAAATACAAAGTTTGTACTTTGCATAGGTTTTTAGGACTTATTGATGGGCGATATGGCCCTGAAGAGACAATGAAAATCCACAGGAATAGTTCAAAGTTTGATTATGTTCAGAGCAATTTGAAAACATTAGACTGTCTGATTGTTGATGAATGCAGCATGGTATCTGAAAGGACCTTTGAGATTATGAATGTAGTTTTCAGGATAAAAGATGGAAATGTAAACTTTGGTGGCCTCCAGATTATTTTCTGTGGCGATTTTCATCCGTTGCCACCAGTGGCTAATATTTTATACCAGGACAGTCGTAAATATTGTTTTGAAAACCCTATTTTCGACCACGTCTTTGCCCATAGAGTTGTCCTTACCGAAAACACAAGGATACATGAGAACTGTTTAGTTAAAACAATTTGTGAAATATTCAATGGTAATGTGTCCAATGACTGAGGATTTACTTAAGTATCTAAACCGACCTTTACCTAATAAAGCTGGTGAATCTGAGAGCATCAAATTGTTTTCCAAAAATGACATAGTAGATGATTACAATAGAACCTGTCTACTCAACTTCTCTTGCTAAATGTATGAATTTAATTCAGAAGATACAGGAACTGTCACAGCATTAGAGTCTATTACAGCCCCAAAGACTCTGTGGCTGAAAATTGGGTGTCCAGTCATCCTTCTACAAAACCTAACTGATCATCGGGTTAATGGCTTAATGGAAAAGGTGCGGAGTTTGGAAAATGGGCCAGTGGTAGAGTTTGACAATGGGATGACACAAAGTATTCCTAAAGTGAAGTTTTCTGGTAAGTTCAGTTCAGTCTTATTTAATTAAATTAGTAGACAATGAACTTTCTTGAATAAAAAACCACAAACCTCAACATTTGTAATTTAGCCAAGTTGAATACAGTAAAATTTGTATTAAGCGACCACTATGTGGACTGACAAAAAGTGGTCTCACAAGACAAAGATTTCTTCATAAAGAATAAGGAGTCTAGATACAAATGAAATAATTTAGGTTGAGTATCTCATAATTTTAAACAAAATCCCATTTGTTGGTACTCAATAGAATTGTCTTAATGACAAAGATACAAAGATGTATAGTGTTTATCTATATATAGACAGACACAAACATATCTGCAGTAACAAATATTTTTTTCATAAAAAATGATGCAGAAATTTTATGATATTGTTAACTCTTATCCTGGTTACATTTCATTACTGTCCATTACTTTTTGAAACTCTAGCAAGTCCATGGTCATTTGATTAGAAGCTTTTCAGTTTGTTCATTTTATTGGAGATCAGGCATTATTAAACCAAGTTCAGACTTGAAGATGTCTACTTAAGTCAGAATCAGCCACACAATGGATAACATCTTGTCAAAATTCAATCACTAAGCACTCTGTTTGCTATTCATTTAGTAAATGTTTGTGACCTGTCATGCAAAGAATGGTACTTTAATTTTTGCATTTCTAAGACAGTTTATTTTTTTAAGAACTGTAATTTTTTTCATTCAGTGAAAGGACTAGTATAAGTTTATATTGTATGATAAGTAAGCAGGGAACTGGCTTGAGGGTTTATTCCACAATTACCAATGTCAGTATCAAAACCTTTCATTTTTATATTCTTTGACTTTGAATTGAAAATGGTGAAGAATCAAGCTTGATTGAAAAAACATCAACAAGATAGAATGGCCAGTCTAAAAGTTCCATTGTTTCCAATAGTTTTAAAAATCAGAGTGTTTAAGGGCTTCTTATATTTTAATACTTCACAGAGAATGTTGACTTCAAGATGATCTATCTTTGTTTCAGTGTTCAGCCTAGTGGTTAACAAAGATATTGCTACACGGGTCCAATACCCTCTAAAGCCTGCTTTTGGCCTGACCATACATAAAGCACGAGGGATGACTCTTGACAGGTACATGTACATTATATGATAAATGATTAATAAATGATTTTCTTTTCTAGCAACTGTTGCAGACTCTACAATAAATTTACAATATAAACCATTACCAAGTAATCCCTGGTTTTCAAGATTAACAAACAGACAAACGAAACCCGAAAGCTTTAGAAAACGTTGAAGGAAAAGTAGAATATTGCTGGTAACCAGGTAACAAGCATTTTTTTCTGAAAAGTAGAAATGTTAACAGCATTTTCTTTTTTTTCCATGTCTTCTATCCTATCAAAGAAAAACTTTAAGTTTTGGGCAACTTGCATTTTTTCAGAAACTTCCTTTAACTTGAAAAATAAGAACAAATAAACATGTGTTGTACTCAATACAAAGCAAACGTGGACATGGTCCACATTAACAGGTCCTCCATTTCTTTTCATCTCTCCTTTTTGCTGTGTTAAGAGGCTGTTCTTGTTGGTCTGGATATTTCTGAAATGGATAGTTAACTTCTTTTGTTCCTAGAGTAGAGGTAGATTGCAGAGACATATTCATGGCAGGCCAGCTTGTATCGCTTCGTCAAGGGCAAGAGATAATTATGGAGGGGCTTGGGTTATCAATTACCACCCGCGATACATCATACGACCAGGCAAAGCAGGAAAGACTTTATGGCCAAGACTTCAATGGAGATACTTCCTGATTTTAGCTGCTGCAGGTAATAGCATACCGGTATACAAATTTAATATCGTTTCTACTTCTTTATTTATTGATCTTTGTTCTTAACCCTTAATCACACAATGAAGAGTTTTAACGCCTCAGACAAAAATAGTTTTAGAAAACATTGTGGAAAAAAGAAGAAAATGCTGGTACCAGCATTTTCTAATTTTTCCCACAATGTTTCTAATCTACCAGCATTTTCTTATTTTTCCCTCAATGTTTCTAACCTTTCTGACTCAAATTCAGTGACTGAACCACATTTAAGTTTTCGTCTGCAAAAGTTTTCAATTTGGACCAGTTTAAAATTTTGTCGTCTGCTAATGGATTAAACTGAACATAGTTTCAAACTTTCCATGTGCACCACAATTGATTATTCCTTGATTGTCATTCATGATCAAATTTAAGTATTAGGCTTTCTTACGCAATTCAAAATTCTTCTTAGATTTAAATAGACAATAAGAACACACATTTTTTTTCACTTAACCCAATACTAAACAACCCCTGGTTTAAACTACCTTTAGAAAGGAAGCTTAAAAAGAGAAAGAAATGTTGGAAAAGAAAAAAATAATGTACTCTTAACCAGCATTTGCGCTTTTTTCTTTGATGTTTTCTTTACTTTATCAAAAAGAAAAGAAAAGATCTATGCTTGCTGTCTCAAGAAAACACTAAATAATTAGACAGCACTTGATTAAGCACAAATATTACCTGTGTAACTTAATTCAAAATTCAGGAAAGAAAAAACCCCAAAAAAGATTATTGTATTGTTATAAACTGCCACAAATGTTTTATGAATCAAACATATCAGTTTTGTATCAGTATTATTTTCACCATATTCCTTATTTTATCTCATCTTTATATATCTAAGCCTTTATGACCACTGTACTGGATAAAAATGAGCTTACACGTTTTTCATAGATTCACTTAGTAACATGTTTTCAATTTACAGGCAAACCTCTTAAATATTTTGTTTTCTTTTCCACAGAAATAAGATTTGCCAACCTACTATTAACACTGATGCTGACCAGAATCTTGGAGAATATACAGAGGGAGATAGGTATTTTAACTTTTGAACCCATTACCACATGATCACGAGTTATAACACTGCTGAGAAATATAGCTCCGGAAAACAGAGAAAAAAAGTTAATGCTGATAATCAGCATTTTATTTTTATCCCACAATGTTTTCTAACCTCTATCTCTTGAATTCCATTGATTGAACCATATTCAAGTTGTCGTCTGCAACAGTTTTCAATTTGGACCACTCTAAAATTTTGTTGTCTTGGTTAAGACATGGATACCCTTTATTTTTAATCAATTAATAAAAACTTAAGTGTGATCCAACATTAAATTGCTATTGCTTTCATTCTTAAGAAAAAATAGGTTTTTATGACCTTAACAGAGGATAAGTATGGAAATCATTGAGGGAAAATAAGAAAGTGCTGGTTTACATCGTTCTGTCTTTTCAACTCAATGTTTTCTATCCTATTTAACTCTTTACCAAACGACAATTTTTTAGACTGGTCCGAATTGAAAGCATTTGCAGACGACAATGTAAATGTAACTTAAACACAAAAAAATTTTTTGGGATGGGAAGAAAATATTGCTGGAAAAGGAGAAAATGCTGGTTACCAGCATTTTCTCCTTTTCCCACAATGTTTTCAAAAGGCTTCTTTTTTAGGGTCGTATAAAGTCGGGATTGTAAGGTAAAGAGCCAATAAAAGAATATAAATGTTCAAGTATAAATTGTTCTAGTCATCTGCAACTCCATCTTATTTGGACCAGTCTGAAATTTTGTCTATGGGGAAATGTTGAAAACATGAATTTTGTCTTTCTCTGTAACATTAAAAACATGATGAAAAAAAAAAAAAAAAACCGCACACAGACACACATCTATTACCTTCAAACTCTAATAACTTTAATCTTAGTCCCTTCATTTGCTGCTACTGTTCTCTTCTTTTTGGAATGTGCTACCAAGGCTGCTGTAAATGGCTGCAAGGCTGATTCTCCGGCATTTGATTTACGAGAAATAGATGATTGTCCAATAACAATACTGTTTATGGTTTGCTTGCACTGCAATGCATTTGGGTTTGTGTTTGCTCCATTATATGTGGACCTCTCTGGTTGAAAACATTCTCAATCACATCTGAATTGGTAAGTCCTGATGTTATATGAAGTGTTGTGTTTAATTTAAAAAATGAATCACACAGTTGCAGAAAACCAGAGATACAGGCATGTATGTCCTCATGGCACCGTGGAGATAGAAGGCATGTTGGTTTGTCTTTCTTTGCAATGGAAGGGCTTTCAGCTATGCTTGTTTCCCAATTCAAAAACCATGAGTCAATCTTTTTTAGCTGAGTTAACCGTTCATCACTTTTGTCTTTTATTGGTCTCATGTCTCTGAGAGTCCATTTTGTTGATCCCACATAAAAAAATCCACAAATATTTGCCAACGAATTTCATGATGATTTGGTAGATTTAACAACCTAGTGCACCTAGGATTTAAACCACTTTTTAAAATGTTATTTCTAATAATTTTGAGCTAAATAACTCTTAGGCTTATCACCTAAGCAAATATGCATGAATGAACGGTTAGCCTGTGCACCATCCATACAGGTATAAAGTACTTGAAAACCAAATTCATATAATTTGTAGATGGCAGTCTAAAAAAGACCATATAATTCAGAGGCTTGTATACTATCAGTCACAAAGTGAGCAAAGGGAAATCTAAATCCATTGAATCCAAGAAACAGTAGTTGTAAGACATGTGTTCCTATATATTAACAACCTTTGCCCCTTCTCAACTGATGGAATAAATCCCCATCATGGCCTTAGTCAGTAAAACCAGTTAATTCCAAGACTGTGCCATTTTTTTCAATTTGTATATCTTGCTGAATTGACATTTCATCAAATATAATGGCCCCTAACCGCTCATTTTCCTCCATTTCCCTCCTATTTGCCTCTTCCTGCATCCACTCAAACATAGAGCTGTCAAACCCTGGTTCCTGCTTTAAAGCATTTTTATACATTATTAAAACCGACTTGGATGGTAGCGCTAACATTTTACTATCTAATAGCATTTCATAGCACTTGGGGCTCCTGTTGAAGAGTTGCAAACATGTAGCAATAAATGTCTTTGACCAGCTGCGTCCATTAGGGTATCTGTCAACATTTTTAGCTTGCTCTAGTAGTAAAGTAATCATTTCATCTGGAACATTAGGAAATAAACTCTTATGTCAGCAATGCATGGTTTAGAACACTTGGCCAATTCATTTTTTTTTTTTTTTTTTTTTTTTCAGACTCATCACTTTTTCTTTGTACAGGCTTATTTTCTTTGCCGCACTTGAAAGTCATTTTCTGGCAGATTCTGCAAGTATTTGTTTTAGAATGAAATGGTACTGCCTTCATACAATTTAAAGATCTTAAAGATCTAAAGGTTTCACTGTTACACCTCCATGTATACAGGGTGTGGAAGCGACTGACTACCAATTGTTTATTGTACTTAACACCATTACACAATTTTGATGCTTCACCAATGTCAAATACTGCTTTCATACTATTGGAGTTGAACTTATATCTAAAATAAACTCCAATGTGGCTAAGGTCAATTACTTTTTCACTGATGCATACATCAAATTTTCCATCAGCATTGAAAATGAGCTTCTTTATAATTCTGTTGACATTTCACTGGCAATTACGTAGTGTTTCAAATACTTTTTTCTTATCACTTGTGAATGTTTCAACAAAACACTGAGTTTTAAAATCATGAATTTGCTAAATGCAACCGTTTCCACATTTAATGGTAGTGGTTTTATTTTTATTCCTCTATATACAGTTATGGATCCATTAAGGGTCCTTGTCCTAGCTCTGTTTACTCAGGGAATATGCATTTCAAATAGTCAACAAATATAACTAAAGATGGTGTTCTTTCACTTTCTCCTGCCTCTAAACACTCAAACTTGAAAGTCTCATACAGGAAATTTATTTCTACTTCACTTGATTTTTCCTCTTCAATTCGAGACAGTAACCTGAAGATAAACTTTTCTTCTGAGCTAGTTGACATGTCATGGTTCCAAAATAAGACTGTTATTTTGTACATTTTGGGGTCTTAGTGTGAAACTGTTCTAGCTTCATTGTATAGGCAGTCAGAATCATTTTGCACTAAGCCCTCAAACTTTGATTCTTTCTTATTCTTAGAAATAAATAAAGCAGCCTTTAATTTTAAACGTTACCAGACAAATAAAAAGTTAACGGTCCTAATTAAAAGAAGTTGTAGACACGACAGAGATGACAACATATTAGACTGACCCCAATTGGAAATTATTGAAGATGACAAAATATTTGTCAATAAAAAAAATGCAAATTGTGTATCGATGTGTACAAAAATGAGAGAAAAGGAGAAAATGCTGGTCACTAGCATTACCTTCCTTTCCTAAATGTTTTCAAAAACTCTTTCTATAAGTGTTATTAAAGCACAAGATTTCTTTTTGGAAAGGGTTAACACATGAAGATATACTTTAAAAGGATATATACAATAAAAAGAGGGAAAAGGATAAATTCTGGTTACCAGCATTTTCTACCGTTTTCTTAATGTTTAATGTTCTGAATGCTTTTCTTAATGTTTAAGACAAAAAGAAACTTTATCTTC
This sequence comes from Tridacna gigas, assembly GCA_945859785.2. NCBI lineage: Eukaryota > Metazoa > Mollusca > Bivalvia > Cardiida > Cardiidae > Tridacna > Tridacna gigas. The sequence goes on along the minus strand of OX244031.2, from coordinate 5,936,092 downwards.
CATGGTTGTAAAACCTGTCATTGTTTGCTAAAGGGTTATAAAGCATTGTTTCCTTTTATACGATATAAAACATTGATGGAAAAGGACAAAATGTTGATAAAAAGCTTCTTTCATGAATGTTTTCAAGATTTCTCTTTTAGGATTAATTAAAACCTGCAGCTGTTTGGTATAACTAGGCTATCTTGAATAATTAGCACTTTGTGCAGAAGTCCCCCATTCAGACTGCACCATTTTTTTGTGTATAGTACTGAACTGTCTGCAGGGTTAGGGTAATTCAATCAATTTTTTACAAGACAAGGTTCAAATATTGTCTAGAAATAATTTTTTAATTAACATTCAATTAAACAATATAAAATATATATGGCTGAATATTTTTCTATTGTAACACGAAGGCAATCTTTACATAAGTGTCTTTCATAGGTAGAAGAATAATTAATATTCAAAACCTAATACTAACAGTCATTCTCTTTTACTCAAACCCATGATAAAGAAGTAAAAGACTACGATATGGAAATGGAGAAACTGGACATAGCAATGAAATTATCATTTTCCCTTAATACTTTCTACAAGTCTACTTGAGGTATTTTAACCCAACTTCTTTAATGTGATATTAACCTGAACAATCTCTTTTTTTTTTTTTTTTTTACAATTTTACTGACAAGGAAAAAATTCTATATAACAAATAGAAAACAAATCAATGAATTCCTTATCATGTAAAGGAATTAAGACAGTGTATAATTTGAAAGTTGCTGCAGACCACAACATTAATGTGGTCAAAATAATGGATTTTTTAAAGAAAAAGTTTCTTCTCTTACAAAATGTTTTCAAAAGCTGTCTTTGTAAAGATCTGTGTAAAACAGGATTGCAATATAAATAAACAACAACACTAGCAATATGTGTCGTGTCACATAAAAAAATGGCTTATTGAAAGTACGAAAAGTATCGACCCTGGTCAGTCTGCAAAGTCCGTGCAGTCTGACCAGGGTCCACACTTTTCGCTTTTGGTTGATTTTCTGTATGTCAAATGGTCATTCTACCTTACTAGATAGCTAGTTTGAAAATATTGATCTCTTTTTGGAACTTTTTGATTTACTGAGTTTCAATATGCCCTTTTTTATGTGATGAGAAACATGTAAAACAGTTTTTTTTTTTTTTTTTTTTTAACCCTTATTGACAACCCTGAGGGATAAAGCTTTAGAAAACATTGAGGGAAAAATATTAAAATGCTGGTAAACATCAGTTTATGCTTTTCCCCTCAATGTTTTCTACCATATTGAATAAAATATTCATGATTTAAGTTACATTTATTTACGATGTATTTTTTTACGATGTGTGTGTGTGTTTTTTTTTTTTTTTTTTTTTTCTTCTTCTTTTCTTCTTCAGCATGTTTTTAATATTATAGAGAAAGACAAAATTCATGTTTTCAACATTTCCCCTTAGACAAAATTTCACACTGGTCCAAATAAGATGGAGTTGCAGATGACTAGAACAATTTATACTTAAACATTTATTTTTGTTTTTATAGCTCTTTACCTTACAATCCCGACTTTTAACGACCCTTAAAAAGAGGCCTTTTGAAAACATTGTGGGAAAAGGAGAACATGCTGGTAACCAGCATTTTCTCCTTTTCCAACAATGTTTTCTTCCCATCCCAAAAATAATTTTTGTGTTTAAGTTACATTTATATTGTCGTCTGCAAATGCTTTCAATTCGGACCAGTCTAAAAAATTGTCGTTTGGTAAAGAGTTAAATAGGATAGAAAACATTGAGTTGAAAAGACAGAAAGAAACCAGCACTTTCTCATTTTCCCTCAATGATTTCCATACTTATCCCCTGTTAAGGTCATAAAAAACCTATTTTTTCTTACGGATTAAAGCATTAGCAATTTAATGTTGGATCACACTTAAGTTTTTATTAATTGATTAAAAATAAAAGGTATCCATGTCTTCACCAAGACAACAAAATTTTAGAGTGGTTCAAATTGAAAACTGTTGCTGACGACATCTTGAATATGGTTCAATCACTGAAATTCAAGACATAGAGGTTAGAAAACATTGTGGGATAAGAATAAAATGCTGATTACCAGCATTAACTTTTTCTTCTCTATGTTTTCCAGAGCTATATTTCTCTGCAGTGTTATAACTCGTGATCATGTGGTAATGGGTTCAAAGTTAAAAAACCTATCTCCCTCTCTATATCCTCCAAGATTCTGGTCAGCATCAGTGTTTATAGTAGGTTGGCAAATCTTATTTCTGTGGAAAAGAAAACAAAATATTTAAGAGGTTTGCCTGTAAATTGAAACCATGTTGCTAAGTGAATCTATGAAAAAAGTGTAAGCTCATCTTTATCCAGTACAGTGGTCATAAAGGCTTAGATATATAAAGATGAGATATAATAAGGAATATGGTGAAAGTAATATTGATACAAAACTGATATGTTTGATTCATAAAACATTTGTGGCAGTTTATAACAATACAATCATGTTTTTTGGGTTTTTTTCTTTCCTGAATTTTGAATTATGTTACACAGGTAATATTTGTGCTTAATCAAGTGCTGTCTAATTATTTAGTGTTTTCTTGAGACAGCAAACATACATCTTTTCTTTTGTTTTTGATAATTATCAATCAGAAAATTTGGGACAAGTCAAAATTTACAGTATTGACTTTAGTATTTCATACGCAAGAAAACAATGAGGAAAAAGTACAAAATGCTAGTCACCAGTATTTTCAGCCTTTTCTTATTTTCCCTCATTATTTTTAACAGCTTTCCTCATTAGGGTATAGATTAACCCATTACCACACTACAAGATTTAACACTGGTACATGTACATATTAAAAACTGTTGCAGATGGAAAAAATGGGGCTGAAACAAAGAAATTTGAGGCAGAAAGTAAAGAAAACATCAAAGGAAAAAAGAGCAAATGCTGGTTAAGAGTACATGTATTTTGTTCTTTTCCAACTTTTCTTTCTTTTTTGTTTTTTTTTAAGCTTCCTTTCTAAAGGTAGTTTAAACCAGGGATTGTGTAGTTATGCTTAAGTGAAAAAAAAATGTATGTTCTTATTGTCTATTTAAATCTAAGAAAAAATTTGAATTGCGTAAGAAAGCCCAATACTTTAATTTGATCATGAATGACAATCAAGGAATGACCAATTGTGGTGCACATGGACAGTTTGAAACTATGTTCAGTTTAACCCATTAGCAGACGACAAAATTTTAAACTGGTCCAAATTGAAAACTTTTGCAGACGAAAACTTAAATGTGGTTCAATCACTGAATTTGAGTCAGAAAGGTTATAAACATTGTGGGTAAAATAAGAAAATGCTGGTAGATTAGAAACATTGTGGGAAATATGAGAAAATGCTGGTACCAGCATTTTCTTCTTTTTTCCACAATGTTTTCTAAAGCTTTTTTTGTCTGAGGCGTTAAAACTCGTCGTTGTGTGGTAAAGGGTTAAGAACAAAGATCAATAAATAAAGAAATAAAAATGATATTAAATTTGTATACCGGCATGCTATTACCTGCAGCAGCTAAAATCAGGAAGTATCTCCATTGAATTCTTGGCCATAAAGTCTTTCACTGCTTTAGCTGGTCGTATGATGTATCGCGGGTGGTAATTGATAACCCGCAGCCCCTCCATAATTATCTCTTGCCCTTGACAAAGTGACACCAAGCTGGCCTGCCATGAATATGTCTCTGCAATCTACCTCTACCCTATGAACAAAAGAAGTTAAAAATCCATTTCAGAAATATCCAGACCAAGAAGAGCGGCCTCTTAATACAGCAAAAAGGAGAGATGAAAAAAATGGAGGACCTGTTAATGTGGACCATGTCCACTTTTGCTTTATAGTGAGTACAACACATGTTTATTTGTTCCTATTTTTCAAGTTAAAAGAAGTTCCTGAAAAAATGCAAGTTGCCCAAAACTTACAGTTTTTCTTTGATAGGATAGAAGACATGGGAAAAAATGAAAATGCTGTTAACATTTCTACCTTTCAGAAAAAAAAATGCTTGTTACCTGGTTACCAGCAATATTCTACTTTTCCTTCAATGTTTTCTAAAGCTTTCGGGTTATGTTTGTTTGTTTGTTTATCTTGAAAACCAGGGATTACTTTGTAATGGTTTATATTGTGAATGTATTGTAGAGTCTGCAACAGTTGCTAGAAAAGAAAATTATTTATTAATCATTTATCATATAATGTACATGTACCTGTCAAGAGTCATCCCTTGTACTTTCAGTATGGTCAGGCCAAAAGCACGCTTTAGAGGGTATTGGACCCGTGTAGCAATATCTTTGTTAACCACTGGACTGAACACTGAAACAAAGATAGATCATCTTGAAGTCAACATTCTCTGTAAAGCATTAAAACATAAGATGCCCTTAAACACTCTGATGTTTCAAAATATTGGAAACAATGGAACTTTTAAACTGGCCATTCTATCTTGTCGATGTTTTTCAACCAAGCTTGATTCTTCACCATTTTCAATTCAAAGTCAAAGAATATAAAAATGAAAGGTTTTGATACTGACATTGGTAATTGTGGAATAAATGCTTTAAACCCTCAAGCCAATACCCTGCTTACTGATCATACAATGTAAACTTATACTAGTCCTTTCACTGGATGAAAAAATTTACAGTTCTTAAAAAAACAAACTGTCTTAGAAATGCAAAAATTAAAGTACCATTCTTTGCATGACAGGTCACAAATATTTACTGAATGAATAGCAAACATCTTATTCAAGAAAGTTTATTGTCTACTTATTTAATTAAATAAGACTGAACTGAACTTACCAGAAAACTTCACTTTAGGAATACTTCGTATCATCCCATTGTCAAACTCTACCACTGGCACCTTTCCCCTTAAGCCATTAACCGGATCATCATTTAGGTTTTGTAGAAGGACAACTGGACATCCAGTTTTCAGCCACAGAGTCTTTGGAGCAGTAATAGACTCTAATGCTGTGACAGTTCCTGTATCTTCTGAATTAAATTCATACATTTGGCGAGAGAAGTTGAGTAGACAGGTCCTCTTGTAATCAGCTACTATGTCATTCTTGGAAAACAATTTGTTGCTCTCAGATTCACCAGCTTTATTAGGTATAGGTCGGTTTAGATACTTAAATAAATCCTCACTGTCACTGGACACATTACCATTGAATATTCCACAAATTGTTTTAACTAAACAGTTCTCATGTTTCCTTGTGTTTTCGGTAAGGACAACTCTGTGTGCAAAGACATGGTCGAAAATAGGGCTTTCAAAACAATATTTACGACTGTCCTGGTATAAAATATTAGCCACTGGTGGCAACGGATGAAAATCGCCACAGAAAATAATCTGGAGGCCACCAAAGTTTACATTTCCATCTTTTATCCTGCAAACTGTATTCATAACCTCAAAGGTCCTTTCAGATACTATACTGCATTCATCAAAAATCAGACAGCCTAATGTTTTCAAATTGCTCTGAACTTTGAACTATTCCTGTGGATTTTCACTATCTCTTCAGGGCCATATCGCCCATCAATCAGTCCTAAAAACCTATGCAAAGTACAAACTTTGTATTTTTTCTCGTACACAGAACAGGCAATGCCAGTGGAGCAGGTTATTTGGACATTCTTACCATGCCCTCCCAGTATATCGGCTATTTTCTGAATAGTGTAACTCTTTCCAGTTCCGGCAGCACCAAGCAATAATAAATTATGGCCTTTAGAGTCTATTTGAAGAGCTTTAGCTTGATGATCATTTTCCTTTTTAACATAATGGGAATCAGCTGTTAAACACGTGTGCTTTTAATCGGTCGGTAGACCTTTTAGAGAGATGGCAAACTTCGGAAACCCGTCCGCTCAGGGCAAACTGATGTAACTGCAACTCGTAACAGCTTTTACTTACAGCGTTTAAACGCTTAATATATACCTGCTGTGATGACTGGAGCAGTTTACTTTCAACACGAATATAAGAAATAGGGCCAGTGATAAGCAGCAACTTTATGAATGAAACGAGTGCGAATCGGGTGATGTGAACACATCTTGTAGTCGTCTGCTGTCCATATTATTCGGCAAATTTCGAGTGATCCGTTGATAGTTATACGTAGTTACGGGATCGGCCGAGTTGTGACGAGTGCTCTCCATATATGTAGCAGGTGTTGAAAAGATGATAGGTCATTTTGGTCTTGAGAGGAATAAACTCGCAACGGAAAGGAGTTTGTAAGGAAACACTGCTTTACAAGACTTTGAAAATTTAGATTGCTTTGCCTAGGAGAAAACTGATGTAAATGCAACTCGTAACAGCCGTAACTTTAAAACAGTAACCGGCCATTGTTCGTTTAATGCAGGGATCGTATATGTGAGGCGAAGCGTGTGAAGCTGTGGGGACAAAGGGTATAGGGTTGTGTAAAGGTTATGGCCCTCGCGGAGAGCCCATTACGTAAACATTTTCAGAATGGACAGGCGATTCACCGCTTGCAACCTTAGTGCCCAGACTGTCCATTTACAATACTGACTGATTACGCATCTTTCAGCGTATGATGTATTAACCCTTAGGCTGCTAAGTGCGACTCACTGACCTTTTTGCTGATAGTATAGATCAAGATAAGACTGCACAGAACGTGCAGTCTGATCTTGAATCTATATTGTTCGATAAGGAGATATTTCTTTTTCCAAAAAAGAATAAGTTTGACTAAGAATTATTTGGGGTTTTACTACCGGCTTGAAATTTCACTTCAATGTCTTAGCGGGATAAGGGTTAAATTGTTTTCACAGCCCCTCTTCCTCTCCTTCCAGCCATGGCACTACCATTTTACACAGTCACTTACATGTTTCTTCTTGGTGAGTTTCTACAGACTGGAATCAGTCTGTTAACCCTTGACCAAACAATCCTGTGAAGCTTTGAAAGTATAGTTGGAGAAACTGCATGTATTCTGCATGTTCTCTTTTTTCCACAGCGTTTTTCACCCATTTGAAAGATTTTCAAAATTTTGTCAAATAGAACATTTTCATCGAGGATAAAAAATCCCTGAAACTGTAACACAAATAAGCTCACTTACTGTTATATTCTCCATATCTGAATCAACGACCAGGGAAAAAGTATTTGCAGAGAGTGCAGATTCAGACCAGACTGCTCAGAACATGCAGTCAGATCTTGGATCTGTCATGCCAGTTTTCCGATTTATCCAACTCAAGACAACAATGGTCCTGCAATATTTAAGCTGCTTTTCCAAGCTTAACATGTCTATTTTAACAATTTAGCGCTCTAAACGTGCAAATGTCAGCAACATGTTTATCTCATCAGCTATTCCATATTGGTCGATTCTCATCCTTTGCACATTTCAGATAAAGAGATCAAGGCTACCGCAGTTATGCTCTTACTGATTAGAATGACTCAACGCAATTCAATATCACAGACGTTCATATCTAATTGTCTGCTTATTTGGGATGTATATGGAAAAAAAAAACCCGACCATGAAATTGTAGCCTAATGCTTGATATTGTTTTCCTGACTGTAAAAGGCTAGTCGATTAACCAAGTGTTTTAACTAAACTATCCTTTTTAATGCCCATGAGAAAGGTGAAAACATTGTGAGAAAAGGGGAAAATGCAGGTTACCATTTTCTCCTTTTCCCATGTTTTTTTACCCTTTCAACGATCCAAACCATCATTTGGTCTACATTTAATTCGTCATGTGCAGATGCTTTTGATTTGGACAAGTCTAAAATTTTATGGTAAAAAGTTGATGGTTAGGGAGTTGGGTATCTACATTCTTTGAAAGTATAATGTAGGAGAAATTTGCCAGCAGACGTTTGTACTGGACGATTTGGCCCGCTAAAAAATAGGTAGGACAGTTTGTCAAGATAAATACGATATCTTGTTAAAAATGGAAAAATGAAAGGCCCACAAGTAGCCAAAAGTAAACAATTCCAAAGTCATGATGCAGGCATATTTTATACGGCTTTTATATGTTACAATACAGTTACCAAAGTTGCCAAAGTTACAGAAAAGAATATATGTATTTTTTTCACTCTTTCAAAGGGTTGGTAGGTACTGCTGTTCATGGTGAGTGATATCTAAAACTTGATAATGGGTATTGCTGATCAGAATTGTCACATATTTTTTACGTTTTATTGCTGTCGACTGGCAAACATAGCCAATATTTTAACCAATCGCTAAACTACTTATTTGTAAAAGACAGTTTAAAAAAGTGGGGTCCTACGCTGCTCATTTGTAACGGTGTAGGATTTTTTGTCCCATACATAGTTCAAACATCTACCATTTGATTTGTGATTTCAAATCACTGTGGCTATTCAGTGTCGACCGATTACAGTGTTTACAGCACTTTGATTGTTATTGTTTTGGTTTTCAGTTTGCAACAGCCAATCAGATACAGCGTTTCATAATCAAGTGACGTGACGAAGAAACTACAACAACAAGGGCAATGGCGACGTTCAATAGAAAATTCCCAACTTCGAGAAATGTTCGCTTGTGCTGCCACTAAGAGATCGCTTCAGATTGAAATACCGGGTGCGGATGGTATGATTAATTATAACGTATTGGACCAGACCGTTTTTAGACGCACGGTAAGCTTTTAGGGAAATAACCCGGACTTGAGCGTTGAGCGTAAGGACTTAGCTTCTGCCTGTAGTTTATATTTCGAAAATATCATTTGGCGTTTGCAAGAAAAGGCCCTTCGAATTGGGTCGGTGCGAAATTCGGCCTTTGTAGAGTTCTATCCCTTGTGTATATTTATATTCAGAGATACTGATTTTTGTCAGAAATGTCTATAATTCAGTAAATTTATGCATATTAAAGTATGTTTCGAGCCCCTGTGACCTCAATATATCTTATAAATGTTCTTTTTTTTTTTTTGCCTGAAATTACAATTTTCCCCCAAATCAGCTTGTGTTTACTTTTACTGAAGCCCTGCTTTATAACTAAACTGGCAGCCTGTTATCGATCTTCGTATCAACAACAAGTAACACCCAATGCTTACAAGTCGAGTTTCTGCCCGGTTCGGGAGTTCGTGAGATAACACGAGACTTGAAATTTAAATTTTGATGTCATTTATGCAAAAAGATAGAACTTATCAATAAAGAATAGATTTCTTAGCGATTTTGATAGATTGATCGTGGTCAGAAAAAATATTGTCTGTCATGAAGGTCTTAGCCAAAAGAGGAATATTGTTCGGTTATTTTAAAACATAAATTAAGGCATTCTGTTACAGGCTGTTTCATTGGTGGATTTTGTATATATGAAAACCAATAGCTGCCCTCGATAAATCGGGTGTTGCCTGTTGTCTATCGGACGGTTACGGGAGATACAACGGGTACCAGTTAACTTTATAACTTTCCGCGTAGTAAATAAGGTACCACCTACCTCAATTTGCTGGTCCAATGAAATTACTTGTTGCAACAGCTCTTTGTATGTGATCATGTGACGCAATAATGGCGACGTTCGGTAGAAAATTCCCAACTTCGAGAAATGTTCGCTAGTGCTGCCACTAAGAGATCGCTTCAGATTGAAATACCGGGTGCGGATGGTATAATTAATTACAACGTATTGACCAGACCGTTTTTAGATGCACGGTAAGCCGATTTGTTGCATTTTACGGGTGGGATGGCCTGTTACGAGGTCGTGTCCGACTTCGAGTTTTCACCATTTATTTTGACTTTGCGATAACGGTGTTACGTAGGAGGTTGCTTTTAGGGAAATAACCCGGACTTGAGCGTTGAACGTAAGGACTTAGCTTCTGCCTGTAGTTTATATTTCGAAAATATCATTTGGCGTTTGCGAGAAAAGGCCGTTCGAATTGGGTCGGTACGAAATTCGGCCTTTGTAGAGTTCTATCCCTTGTGTATATTTATATTCAGAGATTCTGATTTTTGTCAGAAATGTCTATAATTCAGTATATTTATGCATATTAAAGTATGTTTCAAGCCCCTATGATATGATTCGCAAAAAAAAAATACGTCTCATTGATCTATGTAAACCACGCTTATGTAATAATTTGCATATCGGTTATTTCGACTTTGGTCAGACTACAACAGTTCATTACACAGTAAGATTTTTGTTCCCAATCCGTAAATCCAGTAAGATACAGCATTATCATTACACTGGCGAAGTTTTCATTTGGCTCAAAATCATCAATCTAAAATTTGTTTCTGGAAATTTCTTTGCACTTATCTGATTATTTTACAAAATCAGGAGAGAAAAAATACGGTAGGAATTTAAACTTTTACCTTGATGATTTTGTCCATTAAACTCGATGTTAATTTTTGACATCTGAAAATGGTTGAGAGAAAGTAACAAATAGAACAGCATTATTCCTTGTGGGGACGGATAGCATAACCAAGACAGTATTCTGTTCTTTAATTGTATTTGTGAATGTGTCAAAAGGTAAAACGCTGAAAGGAGACAGGTAAGTCTAATAAGAAACTGATCATAGACACAGCCCAGTATAGCCAATGTCAAACCACAAGGCTAAGCGCCAAACAACACTGAGTGTAAATACTTGAAAACAATGAAACATTCCAGCGGATCACGTCTGAATGCATCATTTTTGAAATCCAATATATTCTGTTGCGCATGCGTGAAATATGGCAGTTCGAATTTTCAAATCTCATAAAGAAAAACTGGAAAAATACTTTTTATTGGGAATCGAGTAGGATTTTAGAGCTAATTAATGACTTGAGCATAAAATAGTTATAAGGTTATCCAAAGAACTGTTTAATGTGGTGAATTTGGTGTGTTAAAGGTGGTTTTTTTTTTTTGTTTTTTTTTTTGACATATATTTCACCAAATGAGGAAAAAGAAAGGCGGGGGAAAGCGGCCATTATCGTCACCTGAATGGGTGAGTACTGTACCCGAGAAACGTAAACAAAAAACCTGTTCCCCAACAAACATTGACAGTGATAATTGTAGCAAAAGCTCTGCAAGCAAAACATACAATGTGAGTAACGGTACTGTAGCGGTAAATTTATCTGGGTCGAGTGTTGGCAATTTACAAGAAAACGGTGTACAACAGACACAGACGGCACCAATAACAATGGCTATGTACCAGACACCGCCTGCTGTCCCTATTTCCCAAATACAACCACCATATTGTACACCACCCCAACCACCTCAGTCAGTGGCTTATCAGCAACAACCTGGAATGAACCAGCAACCTGTATATACCCAGCTGTACACGCCACAACAACAGCGACAAACTTGTGAACGTGATCAAGGGAGCCCTCAAGCTTTGCATACGAATGCTTTGCTCGAAAAAATAGAAAACAGATTGAACAATATTGATGTCAAATTACGGGTATTAGATTCGTTGGAGTCGAAGATAACGAGTATTAGCGCACGAGTCGGGAAGATAGATGACAGAGTAACTTCCCTTGAACAGAAAATTGTGAAATCGAACCAGGCAATTTCTGATGTACAAGCCAGTCGAGCATATGATGCATCAGTGTGTGATAGCATACAAAAAACTCAGGAAAGTGTAAAATCAGAGCTCAGCAAGTTAATCAAGGACAATCAACACCTTATTAATCAAATGAAAACAATTACAGCTGAAAAAAATGAATTAAATGAAAAACTATTAGACCTACAATCGCGCTCAATGCGAGACAATCTACTGTTCTACAATATACCGGAATGTGTCACTCGGGAAGAGCGATTAGCTGAAAAATGTGAAGAGAAGATCAGGCTTTTTTGTGAATCGACGTTAAACATTGAAAATATGGGCAACGTAAAAATCGATAGAGCACACAGGGTTGGTCGTTTTAGAGCAGACAAAAATAGACCTATTGTTGTAAAATTCAACTTCTACCAAGACAAAATGCACATCAAACGGAGAGCATACGATGTATTAAAAGACACTAACTATGGGATCAGTGACCAATATCCAAAAACAATCCAAGACAGGCGTAAACTTTTATATCCGGTCATGAACAAAGCTAAGAGTGAAGGTAAACACGTGATCATGTCGTATGATAAACTCTACATTAACGGTCAATTGTATAACGCGCCACGTGACACCTCTTCCCATGATGCTTCAGGCTAGGACAGTGGTATTCGGCGGATCTCTTTTCTACAGTGGAACGTTAACGGTCTGACAAGTAAAATAGACGATCCCGAGTTCATAAGCTATATAGACAAATATGATATTTTGTTATTTTCAGAAACTTGGCATAAAAGTTTGAATAATTTAAAAGTGACTGGCTTTCATACATTTAGTTTATCAAGGCCGAAAGGCAATAAGAAGGCTAAGCGATATAGTGGGGGACTAGTTGTTTTCTTTAAGGATTGGTTATATGGAAAAATTGAACTAGTGAAATCTGACAGTAGAGGTATTTTATGGTTAAAATTTAAATGTGAATGCTTCAATCTAGATAGAGATATTTATATGTGTTTAACCTATATCCCTCCGGAAGAATCCAATATTTATAAAAATAGGGAATCCTCACTATTTGAATTTGATTTTTTTGAGAAACTCAGTGACGATCTTAGGGTCTATAAAGATTTGGGTGATATATTTCTTTGTGGTGATTTTAACTTTAGAATTGGTTCAAAAGCAGATTTTGCTGATAATTTGAATTTGAACCGATACCTAGATGTGTCAGACCTAAACAATAGATCAGACATACCGTTACGTCAGTCATGTGACAAAGTTGTAAATAGTTTTGGACATAAGTTATTGTCACTCTGTAAGCAGCATGATTTGTTGGTAGTAAATGGTAGACTGGATAATGGTTGTTTCACTTGCTATAAGTTAGTGAGAAATACGGCTGGTTCCAGTCTTGTAGATTATTTGATTACTGATTTGCTTAATTTCCAATGTATTTCTGACTTTCAAGTGCTAGATTTGAGTGAATTCTCTGACCATTGTGCGATCAGATATTCTTTTAAATATAGAACTTCTAGTGATTCATCACTAACCTCAGACGTAGGTAGAGAGGATACCATGAAAATAGAGTGGGAGATGGACAAAATTGATTTATTTCATGATGAATTGTTAAACCAGACTCATGTGTTTGATTGTATAATATCTGATATAGAAAAAAATGAAATCAATATTAATGAATGTATTAACAGAATGAGTAATGTAATGTATGATATTTCAGAAAAATGTTTCGGTAAGAAGGTAAACTACAATAGACAAACTTTAAACAGAAGAAAAAAATGCCCGTGGTATAATGAAAACTGTAAAGTGGCTAAAACTGAGTTTATAAAAAGTAAAAATTTATTTAAAAAGAATCCATCGAGTGAGAATAAAATAAGCTTTTTGAAATCACGAAATCTCTTCGCGTACGTTAAGCGCAAGGAAAAAAGAAAATATTTTATAAAAGAAGGGTTGAGGCTTTCAGATATAAGTAAAAAAAGCAGTAGCAAATTTTGGAAAACTATCCGTAAGTATAACCATAAACAAATATCGAAGATTCCTTTATCAGCAGATGATTTTTTACGGCACTTTGACTGTGTAAAGAGTGATGAAAGTACCAAAAGAACTGGAGAAGAACTTCCCGATCTAGCCTCCATTAATAACCATGTAGAATTTCTAGATAAACCCTTTACTATAGAAGAAATAAAAAGTAACATTTCGCAGCTGAATAGGAATAAAAGCCCTGGAACTGACAATATTGTTCCAGAATTTTTTATCGATAGTAACGATTTTATTTCCCCTTATCTCGTTACTGTTTTCAACAAAATCTATGATAACGGTATATACCAAGACGCATGGACAAAAGGTATTATTGTTCCTATATTCAAAAAGGGCGCGAAAGATAATCCTAGTAATTATAGGGGAATTACTCTTGTAAATACAATGGCAAAACTCTTTTCTCTCTGCTTGACTAAGAGACTCAATAAATATTGTGAAAATGAACACCTTTTTACAGATTCACAATTTGGGCTCAGAGAGAAAAAAGGGACCGTTGACTGTATTTACATTTTACATTGCATTATACAAAAGTGTTTAGCCAAGAATAAAAAACTTTATTGCGCTTTTATAGACTATGAAAAGTGTTTTGATACAATTAATCGGGACATGCTGATACATAAACTGATTTCAACAGGCCTTAGTTCCAAATTTGTGAAAATTATTAAAGCTTTATATACAAAAGTTACGTCATGCGTGAAAGTGTCAAACAGTTCAAAAATGTCTGATTTTTTCGATGTCTCAATGGGTTTAAAGCAAGGAGAACCCCTCTCGCCAATTTTATTTATTTTATTCGTAAATGATATAAACGATGCATTTGACATCAACAACCTTACAGATGATGATCTAGATATTTTATCTATATACCTTTTAATGTTTGCAGATGACATGGTTGTTTTTACTACTGATAAAAGTTCCTTACAATTTCAACTTAATAGTTTATATAAATATACCGAGAAATGGGGTCTTAAAATAAATGTAAACAAAAGCAAAGTCTGTATTTTTGAAAAACGTAAAAGTAATTGCAACTTCGATTGGGCTATTGCGGGAGAAAAACTAGAAATTGTTGATGAATTTTGTTATTTAGGTATTAAATTCTTTAGAACAGGTAGAATGCAAAATGCAGTTAATGCACTAAATGATCAAGCTTTAAAAGCTATGAATAGTTTATTATCTTTATTTAAAAAAGTTCCAACAGACATCAAAACAAAACTGCTTCTTTTTGACAGAATGGTATCTCCAATTTTACTGTATGCAGCTGAGGCTTGGGGGATTTATAACCTAAAATCTATTGACAAAATACATATGAAATTTTTAAAGAAAATTCTTGGTGTAAGCCCTCAAACCCCAAACTTCGCTGTGTATGGAGAACTTGGAAGATATCCAATGTCACTTTTGGCGCTCGAAAAGTCAATTAAATATTATTTAAAAATCAAAAGTAATAGAATGTCACTTATTCATACAATATTTAATGAAAATTGCAATATTCAAATTGCTAGTAGAAATGCTTTTAACTGGTCTAAAAAAATCAAGGAAAATTTAGATAAAACTGGATATTCATATATTTGGACAAGATATAACATAGACAATTTTAATTTTGTATTCAAAAATATTCAAAGAAGACTTCGTGATAATTTCATACAGGAATGGCAAAATTCGACCCGCACTTGTGTAAAATTAGACTATTATTGTAATTACAAAACTAATTTCGAATTTGAAAATTATTTAACAAACATCAGGGATGAAACACTAAGAAAAACACTGACACGCTTTAGACTTGCCTCGCATAAGCTTGCAATAGAAACTGGGAGAATCCAAAATATTGATAGACAAAATCGAGTTTGTAGACTATGCAACATTAATATAATAGAATCAGAATATCACTTTTTATGTGTTTGTCCAAAATATTGTGAATTAAGATCAAAACACTTAAATATACAATGGTTTACAATTGCTAAATTTAATAGAATTATGTCATCTAAAAAACGAAAAATCCAATTAAATACTGCAAAATTCATCAAAAGAGCACTTGATTTACGAAATATCTTTTTAAATAACGTTTGACATTATTGATTCTTATCTTGCTGATTATATTAAAATAAAGGTAAGTTTCAAGCCATAGTACAAACCCTAATGATACTATCTCTTTATTATATATATTTTTTTTTTTTTTTTTTTTTTTTTTTTTCTTTTCTTTTCTTTTTGAAGATAAATACTTCTAATCGGACAATGTAGATCTCAGATCAGACTACACGGTCTGTACCGTCTGATCTTGATCTACAATATCCACAAAAAAAGTCGAACATGCTCAATTTCTTAAGGGTTAATCCTACTATAGTTGTGATTATTATTTTTTTCAGATTTTTATATATTGTATTTGTATATATTTATTCTATATTTCATGCTATATTTCTGTAAAATGGTCAATGGCAAAATTCTTTTGCCGAATACCAAATAAAGTCATTTTGAGTTTGAGTTGAGTTTGAGTCCAATATGATATGTCACGGTGGATCACACTAAGACATATCAATTAATCAGAATATATTTAATTATGTATAGATGACTTCAGAGCTAGTGTACAATTACGGGTGATCAAACGTTTTAAGTCTATGAATGACAAAAGACATGTAAGCGAATTCTAATTCAAATTCTAATAATTAAGAAAGTTACAATCCCTGTTCTAATAAAAAAAAGGTTTTAATTCCAGTTCCAAGAGTCAATCACAAGCCCAGGAACATTAAAGAAAGGAACAATGTAGATCAAGGTCACTCTGCACAAATTTGTGCAAGCTGACCTGTATCTATACTGTTTGCAACAATTTCAACAATAGGTTAAGGATTAGAACTGCTTTTGAGTAAATGTATTAGTAATGTCTTAGACTGAAATCTCTCATGTTTACATAAAACATTGTGGAAAAGGACGAATCTAAATGAGAATCTACCCTACGTTTGTCATGGTAAAAGAAGCAGCTGCTCGTAATGAACAGCAACTAATTCTACCGTAACAACGGTTCGATTGCTAAAAGGTCAGACATTGATTCGGTACAAATCGAATTGTTTGGTACTCCCTTTACCTCGATTAAACCTTTAACATTCAAATAAAACATTTTCTGCCCTTTGACGAGGTCTGATATTACGGGAGTACATTAATAGTGCAAAGATGCATCATATGCTTGTTTAATTACTTACGGTGAGTGCCATAACGGCCAGAAAACATCAAAATTGTCTTGCTTCTTATGTAGTAGTCATGCTCTTTAAAAAGGCGCGAGTGTGTGTGTGTGTGAGAGAGAAAGTCGAATTTTCCATGAAAAATACTCACAGACTGACCTTTTCTGCATACAAGCGAGACAACCAATGATTAGAGCACTGGCTCCATAGAATAGGTTATCTCCCTTATATATATATATATATATATATATATATATACATCACAAGCATACTATCCCACTGTCAATTTAAACACATTTGAGCCACGCTCTGTGAAAAGGGGGGTTAATGCATCTGCGAAAAGTATCGATCCAGGTCATCCTGCGCAGTCCGCGCAGGCTGACCTGGGCCGAAACATTTCGCTATTGGTCAATTTTCTATATATCAAAGGACCAATCTACCTCATAATTAAGTCGGTTGTAAAAAAATTGGCTTTTATGGGTCCATAATTATGTAATGGCTTGATTGGGATCATGAGTTACGCAGGTTCATTAAGCCCCCTTTTGCCAGAGCACGGTCCATTTACATTTGGGCCAAGCATATTCAAAACTTGGTTCTTAATAACTTGCACAGACATCTTTTCAGTTCTTCGAAAACAGCCCTTTGAAGAAACATTCCGGGAAAAACAAATCGGTCTTAACAGGACTGGTATACCTTCTTATTTCTTTCGGGAACAATATTATCAGTCCTCTAAATAGGCCACTACATAATATGGTTGGGAAGATTGGTAAAATTGCTAAAAGGTAAAGGGTAAATTGCTAAATTGTTGAAGGGTAAATTAATGTATAAAGGAACGAGCATTGTGAAACATGAACTTGACATGTTTGGTGTTCCATTGGCATGCATTTGATCAAAACGTTAGTTTCTATACAAACCAAGTTGTCTACGTTGGTCGTAAATTCCTCAAAGTCCTCATAAAGGATGCAGTTTGAACTTATTAGTCAGGTTCACTATGTACTTTTCGCCGGAATTTCGTGCAGAGTATGAAAGTTATACAATTTGGAAAGCTTGAAGTACAAGCAAAAAGAACAACAATGTTTCCATTTGCTTCGACTACTGTTATGGCCGCCATCTTGGATTTTTCAAAATGGCTGCCATGAAATATACTTTCATCATTATTTCGGCTTCTAAATGACATAGAATCTTTATTTAGACAGCTAAGCCACCATTTTTTGGGGCCAGGGAATTCAATGACATCAATATGCAATAACACAAGAGGGCCATGATAGCCCTGTATCGCTCAACTGGCTTTTGAAGAAATGAATCATGTGCTTAATTGGCATTGACAGAGATATAAATCATGAAGATAGGCTTTCATAGAGAAAATAGCCATCGCCCACACCGACGTCATTTTTTTCATAGGCAAAGATGATGTCATTGAATACAAGCAAGTCTTATCAAGTATTGTTCATACTGAATATCAATGAACTCTACAAAGAGGTGCTTTGAAAGGAAGATTCCAAAACTTTGGCAGTAGGAAACATTTTTTTCAGTGGCATGAACAGTAAAGTTCTGAAAACTGAATGATACGAACTTAGCTTCATAAAATATTCAACTCATTTGAGCATAACAATTTACATCAAAATAAATCACTCTAATGGAAAACGGAAATTTTTCTATGCAAAAAACTTGAATACCTCAAATCAATCATCAAATAGCGTAGTTTGATAATCAAGAGAGGTAAATGACAACAAACTATCCATATCTGTTATGAATGAAAAGGAGTTACTTCCTTTGATCAATATGTACATGTATATAAAGGCTTTAGTCACAGTGACTTCATGTAGTAGTGTTTCAGAAAGATTTTTAGATTCTCACTACATAAGCCTTTGTAAACCGTGTTACCCCAAAAGCTTACCCAGTACTATACTAGATTTTGCTACAGGCCAACCGGATGAAGCTATATGCAAGTTTTGATAAACCTAAGCTTTAAAGTTAGGAACCAGAAGATTTTCTGCGTTTTCAATATGTAAGCCCATGTAAAAGAAAATTAACACCTGGGATAGGGCCTATTTCGATCCAAGGACTATGATTAGGACAACCATGGTAGAGGTCTACTTGATGGAGCTGCATGCAAAATTCCGCAGCCTAGCCCTAATGGTTAAGAATAAGAAGATTTTTGAAGTTTTCACTATATTAGCCCATGTAAAACTACTGTCCCCTTTGGTGGAGCCAATATTGACCCCATGGCTGTAATTTAAAAAAAAAAAAAAAAAAAAAAAAAAAAATGAGTTGGGGTATACTAGATAAAGCTGAATGCCAAATTTGGTTGCCCTATGCCTGAAGGACAGATACAGAAAGAATTTTTTAAAGTTTTTACAACATAAGCCCATGTAAAACTTGTGACCCGGGGGCGGGGGCCATATTTTGACCGCAGGGCTATAATTTGAAGAAATCTGGTACAAGTTACTAGATGAAGTTACTTACCAAATTGGTAGCCCTAGGCCTAATGGTTTCGGACAAAAAGATTTTTAAAGATTTTCAATATTTTTCAGTTTTGTTGCCATGGCAAACAGAGTTTGTTCATTTACCCTTTACCAGACAAGTTTTGTTTTACGACCCTTTGGTAGAATGTTTTTTGAAACATTGTGAGAAAAGAAGAAAACACTCATAACAAACATTTCTCCTTTTCTCTAAATCATTTCTTCCTTTTCAGAGACAAGTGCCACCGTCTGAACGTTAAATTATCATCTGCAAATGCTAACTATATGAACAAGTATAGAATTTTGTCTAGTACAGAGTAAATGGCCTACATACTCTACATACGTCTCTTTACATAGTATAAGCATCCTCATCAACAGCTTTAGACTCATTCTGTGTGTCCGCATCGTTCTGACATTCACTGCCACACTGGTAAAGATTGGTAAAGGTAATTCCCTTATTTTGCGAGAACGTCTTGCAGATGAACAGCTTGTTGACAGCTTACCATTTTTATAATAGCCT
The DNA here is from genome assembly GCA_945859785.2 of Tridacna gigas. Taxonomy (NCBI): domain Eukaryota; kingdom Metazoa; phylum Mollusca; class Bivalvia; order Cardiida; family Cardiidae; genus Tridacna; species Tridacna gigas. Next base: position 5,916,535 of record OX244031.2, on the reverse strand, counting down.
TTGGAGATGGAAGAGCATCTGTCATAGTTGGTTTCAGCTGGCCATTGGCCTCTATATAGTAGCCATTCAGTGGCAGATTCAACAGGGGATTATGCATTGCAGTACTGGCCTGTCAACACTGTCTGGCTTGAGTATTGACTGAAAATCTGGCCGCTAGAGCATACACAAGGTTTTTCTGGCCTGGTCTGGTTTACTTTTTGATCCTGTTTGTCCCATTTCAAACCCGTCAAAGATATTACCAAGACAAATATTTTGATTAACTTTCATTAGTATTAGTAGTATATATTATACCATTTTGCAAACATTTTTGTTATAAAACGGTATAAAACGGTATAAAACGGTATAAAACGGCATAAAACGGCATAAAACGGTTTTGTTCTCTAAAAAAGGTTCCTAAATAACTAAATGTGTTCTCAAACCGAAACACGCGGACCAAATCACATGCTCATGAAATTATGAACTAACGAACCAATGAACTAACGAACCAATGAACTAACGAACCGATGAACTCACGCAACAGCTAACCGGCTTATAACCTTTGGGTGGCTTAAGATTTTCTAAAAAAAAAAATTTAATTTTAAAAAATTTCATCATCATGCGTCGTTGCTTCAGATACTGAGTTACCGAGTCAATGAGTCAATGAGTCAACGGGATACCGAGTTGCTCAAAACAATCACTTACATCAGTAACCCCCATCAACCCCCCATCAACCAACGCATGACGCAACAGCTAACCGGCTTATAACCTTTGGGTGGCTTAAGATTTTCTAAAAAAAAAAATTTAATTTTAAAAAATTTCATCATCACGCGTCATTGCTTCAGATACTGAGTTACCGAGTCAATGAGTCAATGAGTCAACGGGATACCGAGTTGCTCAAAACAATCACTTACATCAGTTAACCCACTTAAACCCCCCATCAACCAACGCGTCACGCAACGGCTAACCGGCTTATAACCTTTGGGTGGCTTAAGATTTTCTAAAAAAAAAAAAAAAAAAAAAAAAAAAAAAAAAAAAATTTAATTTTAAAAAATTTCATCATTACGCGTCATTGCTTCAGATACTAAGTTACTAAGTTACTGAGTTACCGAGATACCGAGATACCGGGATACCGAGTTACCGAGTTACCGAGTTACTCAAGACAATCACTTACATCACTTAACCCACTTAAACCCCCCATCAACCAACGCATCATGCAATGGCTAGCCAGTTTATCGGTTAGTGGGTGGCTTAAGATTTCGATAAAAAAAAAAAAAAAAAAAAAAATTTAATTTTAAAAATTTTTCATCATCACGCGTCATTGCATCATTGTATCATTACATCAGCTAACCAGCTAACCAACAGCATCAGCTAGCCAGTTTATCGGTTAGTGGAAAAAAATTTTGATTTTAAGGTAAAAAATCGCACAAAGATAGTAGGTAAGATGACAGACTTACAAGATAAAATAAAAAGGTATCTACCTCCAATAAAATATCCAGTTTCATTTTATCCAAGAAATTTTATACCATATTCATTATCACGCATAAAAAGTAGTGTTGATGATTTTAATTTATATTATGATTTAGAAAAAGCTATTACTTTAAAAGAAAAATATAAAAAATTAAAAAACGGAATAAACTATAATACAGAGAAAAAAATACAATATGGAAAAGAAACTTATATTAAACTTTTACAAAAATTAAAGAATCATGTTCTTTTACTTAACACAAAAGAAAAATATAGAGATACTTTAACAAAAGAAGATTTAGAGACAATTGAAAAAATAAATGAAGAAGTAGTCATCATTAATAACTTAATATCAGATTATGATGAAAAAAGAAGAGAGCTATGTAAAAAAATGCAGGAATTAACAAATTGGAGAGAATATACAATTTTTGAAAATAAAAAATATGGTCTTTTTAAAGAATGTTATAACAATCTTCATCATGAAAATAATTGTTTAGGCAGATTTGAAAGAAAACTAAAAGAAAACATATCATTTAATGATATAATGAATTATATTACAGGAAGAAATATTGATGAAAACTATGTTTTAGAATGTATGACATGTGGTAAAATTAAAAATTTATAATTTTTATTTGTTTTTAACACAAATAAAAATTTATTTTTTGTATTCCTCTATCCTATGATGTCCCCAAGCAAGTGTATGAATTCCATCAGGTAAAATAAACCTTTTATCATCATTTGCACTTAATGCTATTTTATTAATTTCTTCCGTATAAATTTGATGCTTATAACTTCTTAAATTTGTCATTGTTCTATGCTGTATATTATTTTTTTCTAAACAATTTAGATAATCCTGATGCGTTATAGTTTTCTTAATTATATTTTTCTTAATCCCCTTACATTTTCTATTTTCCACCCCATCATCCATTTTAATACTGTACATTTTTGGTTTTAATCCAATAGTTTCTTCTATTTCCCGTCCACTTGTTTCATCCTTAAACATACCAATCACCTTTTTATTTACACCAACTGGAATACCTGAAGGATGCCCCTCTTTTGGATAGTCACTTGTATCAAACTTTTCTTTAACATCATCTGAAATATCTTTATAAAAATCTTCTGTTTTAATTTCATACAATAAACTATCTGTATCTGTCAGTCCTAAAGTTGCTCTATCTCCATATTTTGCTTTAATATAGTTATAGTGAAAATCATACATCAATGTTTTACTTAACTCAAGAATGGAAAACCCTAAATATATTGGTTTGTTAAATGTTATTTGTGTTTTTCCCATATGAATGCTTATTAAATTTTCATTAAATATTTCTAAATGCTTAAAGTTTGGTTTGTTTACAAATTTTCTTGCTGTTTTTCTACTTCTAACAAGTCTAACATTTACCCTTTTTCTTATATTTTCCATAGTTTTTCCAAACACTGAATTGTTCATTAACTTATAAAAATCTTTTTCAAAATCATTTTCTGCTTTTGCTCTCAGTTGTGTGTTTAAATCAATATATAGTTTTAACCAATCACTCTCTTTAAACTTAATCCCTCTATGTATCTTCCTCAATTTTAAACCAAGACTTAAACACTGTTTTAAACTTTTATAATGTATAATATAGTTCTTTTTATCATTTAAATTTGGTACCAGCTTTTCAACTTTATTTACTTTTTTTCTTTCTGCAGCAAGAGGAAGCTCATTAAAATAATCATGCAGTTCTTTAGGGACATCTAAATCAACTTCCAAAAAACAAGAATGTTGCCTCCAGTTGTTTAATTCCTTTTCCGTCATCCATTTAAATCCGCCAATTGGAAGCTTCTGACTCATTGCCCAACCATACAAGTTATTCGCATCTAAATATTTACAAAATACTGAAGGCATATTCGAATTGTAATTTTTAGCTAAATATTTATTATTAGCTTTTATATACCTTTTAATAATCATTGAAATTCCACCTCGGATCCCCCTTTCAATAAATTGGATTTTATTTTTATCTCTAATCAGTTTTAACTTAACACCAGTTAACTTTAATGCAGCATCCCAAGCTAAACCAGGTGCAGTAAAATACCAAGCAGGGTCTAATTTATAAACGTTAAAACAAACTTTTCTAAAACTTTCAAACACATCAGCTAAAAGAAGAACATCCGTTTTTAAATATAAATCATGATATTCACCAAGAGTTTTAATTTTAAATGTTTTCCATACCTTTTTTGCATGCTTATAATCTTCTTCTGTAATTCCTTCCCCAGCAAGTTTTGAATAAAATGCTTCTATAGGTGGTAATTGTGTTTCATTAAGTCTTTCTAATGAATCAATATATTCATATGGATAAACGCCCTTTCTACGAAGAAGTTTAAACTCTTCTTCTTTTGGAAATTCGCTTTTTAAGTTTTTGAATTGATAATCTTTTAAATTTTCTGCTAGTTTTGCTAAACTGCTACCCATAAATTTAAAACTATCTAAAAACCTAATATCCTTATAAATATCTTTACTTTTATATTGACCTACTAAAGTCTTTTTTGTAAAGCTTATATATTTTTCTTCATTATTTGGAATTACATTAATTTCCCCCTCACTAACACCAAGATTTTTAACAAACAAATGAGTATCATATCCAGACAAATTATGAAAGAAAACAGGAAGAAAGTTTGGTTTATGAAATTTAAGATTACATTTATTATGTGCGGCTCCTCTATATCTGCCACTAAAATGACAGTGGTCTCTTACTTTTTTCCATCTATCTTCATCTTTTTTATTTTCTTTTTCTTCCTCTTCTTCCACTCCATCTTCTTCATCGCTTTCCTCTTCTTCATCACTTTCTTCTTCCCTCCCAAACTTCTTATTACAAAGATAACAGGTATCCGCGGTATTAAATTTTTTTACATCCTCTGCGGTAAGTATCATATCTTTTTTTGGTAATTTAAAAATCTCTTTAGTCAGACTTTCTATTTCTTCCACAAACTTTTCCTCTGCTTTTTCTCCTCGATATAGTAACAATCTAGACTTAAAAACATTTTCATCAAAACTTTTTAAAAAGAAAGCATAACCTGTTGGGACATGCATATGAGTTTTTGTTGTTGTACTTTTACTTGGGTCTGGTTTTGCATGTTGTATTGGTATTTGCATCGTTTCAAAATCACCATAAACAACAAAAGGATGCCATTGTGTTTTAACCCAGTTTTTAAACATTATGGTACTCTGGGTTTTTGATGGCATTTTAATTCTTACAGCATCTTCTTCATAGCAAAACACTCTATGATCTTCTAAAACTCTTTCACTCGTAAAATGTCCTAAACAACTCCAACAAAAAGAAAGTTTATGTTTATCTTTAGATATTTTTGATGCTAATAGCGCACTTGGATTTTTCACCCAAACATAATGACTATTTTCATCTTTATCTTTTATTAACAAAAGAATCACTAAATGTTTTCTACCAAAAGTTTCTTTTCTTTGCCTTCTAAGAGGATATAACCCATCTTTTTCATCATAACCTATAACAACAATAGAAAAATCTGGATTTTGATTTTCAAATTTATTAATATCGCACAACTTAACGGGACATTCTATTCCCCTCATATTTAATTCTTTGATTTGCTCTTTTAATTTTTTATCAACTATTTGTGGATTTTCTTTTTTCGGATAAACCACCCTCATACAACAGTATAAAAAACAATTATGATCTTTTTCGTTTTTAATATTAACAAGTCCATTTCTGTTATTTGCTCTTTTTAATCCTGCTGGTAAAGGCATCCATGAACCGGCACGCCCCTCCCATGCTTGTATATTTTCTACAGAATGTAATGTTAAGCTTATAACCCCCTCAAAATTCCAACCGGTTCCTTGTATTAAAAAAGTTTCGAAATTTCTCATAACTCGTTCTACCATGTCATCATAAGCATCATCTACATTACTTTCCCTTGTTATAATTTCATGACTTGAAGAAAGTTTAACGTTTTTATATTCAATATCACCATCATTTTTTTCCCTTGAAAATAAACATACTAGTTCTAGCTTTACCTTTATATTTCTATGGTTTCTTAAAAAATTAGTTATGCTTTCTCTACATACTTCTAAAAAATCATTTGCTCCCCATCCCCCTACTCCATCTATAACATGTTGTGTTGCAAATTCTCTTAATGCAGACGCTTCTTGTCTTAATACAAGGTTTGGCATTTCTCTTCTCGGCAAGTCTTCTTCTACATTTTCTAAAACCTCGTTTATAACTTGTGGAATTTGCTCTTCTGGAACATTACCAGTCATCCAATTAGTAAAATTAGACACTCTTCTTCTAACACTCTGAGGAATTACTGTCGAGGCAACCCTTTGAGCACCACTATATAAATTAGATGCAATCGACTGACTAGCATCTACCAGTCTATTGATAAATCTTCGTGAAAAAGAATTCATCGCTATAATTTTTAAAATAGATAAAATTTCCTTAAGTCAAATTTTATTATTTTTTTCATAAATAATAAAATTACTCACAGTGACTTGTACACTAAAGAATATCAATTCTATATTTACCATTCCATACTCTACCATTCCAGTTTTCAATCGTTTGTGGACATTTATCAATAAACTTACTAGCCTTATAAATTGATGGAAACTCTTTCACCTCTTCAGTTTCTACATCCTTAAAGGTAACCCTCTTTGGATTTTTAGCAATATACTTTAATCTTTCGTAATTAGGAATTTTTTTTAAAAATTTTTTTTCTTCCTCTTCAGGATACAAACCATGCTCTTTTAACACATCAATATACTTTTTCTTGCTCCAATGGGAATACCACTTAATATTGTTATCTGTTAATATTTTCTTAAAATCAACAACCTTTTTCATTTTATTTAAGTAAAAAATTACTTAATATACTACACTCATCTTATTCCCATCACTCTGAAAGTTAATTAACCTATCACTAAGCAAAACAGCATATGCTTCAACATTTGCTCCTGGATTAACTGTAAAGCTAGCTCTAATATGAATATCAGTTACAGAATACTTAATTTTTTCACTTTGCTTTGATACATCAAATACAAACAAGGGAAAAAGTTTTTTATAATCATCAGGATTAATATTTGGATTTGATACTAGTTCATCCATGTTGTAAAACTTTTTTCTAAACGAAGCGGCTTCCTCATATATTCTTCCAATTAGGTTAGTATTAAAGTTTATATTATGTTCATTATGTGGATATTGTTTTGTGGATAACACAGCTTTAATATTTCTTATATTTAAGTGGTCAAATATAGCCGAGTTTTGGTCCTGGTTATCACGCTTATTTGATTGAAAACCAACAATGATAAAACGTGGTACCTCAGGTGAAGATTTAGTTGCTAGTCTCCAAGCAAAGTTAGTATTGTTTGGTACAGCTATTGTATCTGATTGAATCATTCTATACCCAACAGGAAATCTTTCTTTCTTCTCAATAAATTTTAAAAGTTCTGATCTATTACCAAGTTCGGGTGTTACGTGTGGCATAAACCAAGTTATTTTACTTAAAACAACTTTTCCTCTAAAATTATTAGTTGGATTTCCACCTACAACGTTTGAAGGAGCTTTAAAAATTGCGTTATCATCACCTGTTCTTGTTAAGGTTAAACTATGCTTCATACCATATACTACTTTGTTGTAATCTTCACAAAAGCCAAATATATGTTTTAATGGTATGCAAACATTAAATGAACCAACCGGATCTGAACTAAAAATCCAATCTCTTCTTACTTTAAATCCACTATTAGTATCACGACTTGCTCTAAGTCCGGTATCCTTAAACCAAAGTTGGTTTAAACCTTGTGATTTAGAAAAATCATCAGGATATTTTAACAGCCCCAACATCGTGCTAACATAACCAGGATAATTAATATACTCAACATCTTGCTCTTCAAGTTGATATCTGATACTTTTAAACAAATACATTATTGCATTATTTGTTAGCGCTACCAAATTATCATTTGCATTATTAATATCATTATCATAAGGATTACCATTATCTTCTCTTACAAGTTGCCCCTCAAAACTTAAGTATGATTCAGAAGGATGAAGAAAAACATCCTTGTTTCCTATATCAAGCCTAATATTACCCCCTGAGTTGTTTAAATTGGTTCCTATGGTAGGTTCATACTCAAAGTATTCATATTCATCAATACTATCATCTTTTAGAATTGGTGCTTTAACATTTAAAATGTCCATTTTTTATATACATTTATAATTTTTTAAGTTAAATTATAATTGTTTTAATTTGCCCATAGTTGAGGGAATGATTTGTTTTCATCATTTACATACACACCCTTAAGTTTAATATTTTTAATTTTTTCTACTGAAAGGTTTTTTTTCATTTTTAGATAAATTCTATTTCCGTAAAGTATGGTTACCTTAGGCATATTATTTTTTTTTAGATATTGATTTACATCTTCTTCAAATTCCTTAATGATATCAGCTTTTTCAGGTGACAATTTTAAAACAACCTTTTTATAATCATAATTTGTATCACTGCTATCTAATACTTCACAATCTTCATCAAGTTTTAAATTAGCATAAAGGATACTAACCTTTTTTGTATTATATTTTTCATAATGCGTTAAATTAAATTTTAAATTAGTCATTCTTTTTATTTAATGTAATAATTACTTAAGCTAAATTAAAAATTATATTGTTTTTATCCCTTTACCTCTTTTTTTGTTTAACTTCTTAACCATTGTTTGTATATTAACGGCACCACCATCAATCAATGAACTTACATTTTGTTCAACAGGTTGTATTGTTGGTATGGTTGGAACTTGACTATATTTTTCAATAATCTTTTTAGATTTAGGTGTTAAAGCCTTTTTAACTAATCTTGTTCCAGCATCAACTGCAGCTGCCTTACCTGCCTCTAAAGCTTTCTTTGCTCCATCTTTAGCCACACTTTTACCAACATCAACTGCGGAACTTGCAATTTGCTTAACTGCACCACTTGTAAATAGCCTACTAAAAAAATTAGCTAAGGTATCAAATATACCTGCTCCACCATAAGCATAAGTTCTTTTAACTCCTCTCTTTTGTGATGTAATCATTTTATAATATAGACATTAACTTTTTATAACTCTTTACATTTAATACTTTTTGTCTTTTTAATTCATCACAAATACTTACCAACTCATTTTTTACACCTGTATGACCCGCATCCTTGCTAGACATTAAAAGGTCAAACCTTTCTAATAGTGCGTTGGGGTCAGATGGTATTACCGTGGTTGTTTTCTGTTTTCTTAATCCTTTACCAGTTTTTTTCTTTTTCAATGTAATTAAAAACAGGTTCAATTATGTTTTTCCATTTTTCACTAAATCTATTATATATTTTTAATTCATTTTTTTGATCATTATCCTTAAATAAAATATTACTTGAATAAACTAAATTTTGATAATCATTTAAATCTTTTTTAGTATAATTTTTTGGATTATTAGATAAAATCAATTCCCATAACCCATCAGTAGCTTGGTATTGGTTATTTGCAGCAGAAAAAGTTTTATTATTAGGATTATATGAAATTACCTTATCACCAAATTTAAATTTTTCTAAATCAGCATCATAATTTATTTTATAAATATTGTCAAAATTATTACTATATTTTTCTAATTTTATACTAAAATCTTTAAGAAAATTTCTAATTTCTTCTTCATTTTCTTCCGCTGTAATTTCGCGATAAGAAGGAGGCGGTGTCCTCATTTGTAATTTACTAGGCATCATTTCTTTAGAAAGTTGAATAGGTAATTGAATAATCCCCTCCCTAATAGGTGTCAATCCCTGAGTGATTCTTCTAGCTGCTTCTAGTTGATACGCACCAATATTTTTAGTTGCTTCTTCTTGTATCTCCTTTTGTGATTTAGTTAAGGGTTTAAAAAACTTAGTTAAGTCTTGTTGCAATTCAATATCACCTACTCTTTCTGCAAGTAACCTATCACGAACCTGTTTTTTTCTTACAAGATAATCTTTTACCATCTCATCTCTTGTTTTATAATCAACATTTATAAATGGCATTTTTTAAGAAAAAAAAATTTTATTTTAATTAATTTAATCACTATTACCTATCTCACATGCGCAAGAAAATTTAAACTTAGGCGGTTTTGGCTTTAGCCCCGTTGGTATTTTTAATTTGAATGCCTTTCTACAAGCCTCCTGAATTCCTCCCGTGCTTCTATTCGTCCCTTCTCTATTAAACTCTCCGATTCCTCTAGCTTGCTTTTTTTCTTAGACTTACTCCTAATTTCTTCCTTCATTTGTTTGTATTTTTCCAATTCTTCCATAATTAAAGTAAATTCTGAATGATCAATTTCATTGTCTGTTATTGCTTTTGATATATGTGTAAGTAGTGTGTTTAGCTTTGAATCAGCCAACATTTTAATCTGAAGATGTTTTTCAGATTTTGTTCTGCTTCTTCTAACCACAAACTTACCCACCAATGCGGCTAACCCAACAACTAAAGCACAGCCTTCTAGAACCATAGTTGCAGGTATCGCTACTACGGTTGATAGTAAAGCGATTCCCCCTGCTCCTGCTCCTAGTGCTATAACGGTTAGTCCAGCTTCTACATTGTCCACATTCTTACTAATCTTCATGTATTTTTTACTTAGTTGCTCTCTTTCCCTAACTTCATTTTCTAGAAAAGTCTGAATTTCTGATATCTTTTGTAACCTGAATGATTGACCATTGTCTCTTGAGGATACTCCTAACGTCGTAGATGTTATTACTGGCTCTAATGATGGTGCAATTGGTATATTTCGTGCTTCTGGTAGCTCTGGATAAATCTTTTCTTTTAGTTCCATTTTATTAACAACAACTTATTTTTTAAATAGAATAGTAAAGACGGCACAAAAAGGTGTTTTCTTGTATTTTTTTTATTTTACCAGAGTTGTTTGTAATTGTTGCAACCATGTCATCCACTTCTTCTAACGTAACTTCATTTGTAATAGATAATTGATTAAGTTTAAGATTATAAGATAGAGAAGCTAAAACAAAACCTTTACTCATATTAAAGCCCATACCTAAGGCTATCGTCTTCGTTTGTCCTCCTTCTATTACTAACGGTTGTTGAGTAAAAATATCCCATGAAACAGGATTAACTTTTTTAGCTGGATACTTACCTTCAACAGGTTTCCAAAAAATAGTTTTTGGTTGAACTATTTTATGTTTTCCATTTCCAAATTTATGTACATTCATTTTTTTAATTTATAATATTGCTCCTAATATAGGAATATTAGCAAATGGGCTATTTGGTCCTAAAAGAAGACCTTTTCCATCATAAATTTTCCCACCTTGTTTTAAATACAATCCTTCACCTTTATTTTTTAACCCTTTACCTTTGTATGGTTTAAGATATAGCCCTTCTCCATCAGTTTCTACTTGACATACGCAACCCCCTTTCTTAAGGTAAAGCCCGTTACCCATTGCTTTTTGAACTCCTGTTGATGCTAAACCAGATAGAGCACCAACTCCTATAGCAGGTAATACGGTTCTTGCTAATGTAGGTAGAACTGATGAAGCTAACCCTGCTATCAAAGGTAAATATCCACCTTCTACTTTCATGTTGTGCTTAAGTTGTTTAATAGTCATTCTAATGGTTGCCCCTTTACCTCCCTTTAATGCTTTATTTAATTTGTTTAGTTGTGACTCGGTTACCGCCATTAAATCTTCACCTGTTAGGTCATCATGATTTAATCTAATACTTACAGGACAACTAGATTTAACAGCATGCTGTATCTTTTTCTTTTGCCCTTCTGTTATATTTACTTTAACTGTAATGTAATTTGTCATTTTATATTTATCGCGATTCTCTTATGTGAAATCTAATCGTTAATGTTTCACCCCTTAGATTTAATACGTTTCCATCTTGGTCAGTTAGCGTTACGTTTAAATCATGTATTTCATCTAATGTTAAAGGTAGGTATACCAGATTAACTGGAGACTCTATTATTTTATAACCCGGCGCCACATTTGGAAAAAAGCTATAAATTGTGTTTCTTTGAGAACCATTAACATAACTACCTGAAATTAAGTCAATATTAACAAGTATGCTATTAATACTTAAGATATTTACTACTTTTTCTGATTCGTGAAATCCTTGTAGATATTTTGCTCTGTTAAACCCTAATACTTTACCAATAGAATTTTGTTGGTTAAAATCAACCTGATAATTATTTTCAACATAAAGAACAGATTTTAATGTATTAGTGTTAGCGGATATGTTTAAATAATATTCTTCATTATTTAAATCATAATGACCCCTTTTCCTCATTTCTAATTGTATATAATCATTAATATCAACTAAATCATAGCTACCTTCAGGTATTTTTAACTTAACCCATGTATTATTATTGTCTGGTGAATAAACAAAAGTGTTATTTCTTTTATCAATATTTGGAAATGAATAATATGTTTCAAGATTGACTAAAGCTATTTCATATTTTTTATCTCGTTCTAATTGAAGTGGTGGAGTAAATCTTGTTCTAAACTCTGTTTTGTTGTCACTTACTATAATTTGAAATGATGTTTTATGATCAGTGTTTTTTACTATTTGTTTTAGTAATTCTTCTTCCATTTTATATTTACTAAAAATATATTTTAAACAAAAAAAATATATTTTTTATAAAAATTTAATGATAGTTGCTGTAATTTTGTGGAATATAAAAGTTATCAAAACCACTTCTATACTTTCCGTTGTTTTTGTTGTTGGTTAAGTCAATTACAACAAAACCATGAGGTTTTTCCCAACATTTTTTACAAAAATTAACAAACTCAGTTTTCGTCATATCATCCCCTACATGATCACTATAAATATGATTAAGATTTTTTAAGTCTTGTCTAAACAAGCAAATAAAATTTGCATTCTCTCTAATAGTTTGACGAGGTAATCTAAAATAATTTTGTGATAGATAAAAACAGTCAGCGTTACTATGTCTTCCACGAACATAATAGTTTTCACATTTGTTTTGCCTTTCCAAGAGTAAATCGTCAAAAATCATTAAGTTTTTGTTTTGCCCGTTTAAATCTCTTGGGTCGGGTACATCACAAGCATTTTCAAAAAATTCACACCTAATATCAGATTTTTCCTTAATTGTTTTAGCCCATTCTTCAACCAATGCTAAAGGAGAAATATCATTTTTTTGTACTTCATCCTTAAATGAAAACAACCTTAATATATATTCTTTTGGTATTTCTTCTTCAAAAGCTTTTTTTAATATGCGATATTCTGGTTGAAACAAACTTTTACCAAAAACGCTTAAGTTATCATAATCTAACCAATCAGGTCTTAACAAAAGGTTAAGTAAAAGTGTAGTTTTACCACATCCTGATTTGCCTACTATTAAACCTCTGATACTCCTAGGTAAAAGAGGATGGTTAAATCTTTTTGCTAATGTTTCATTCCAAGATAAATTAACAATATCCATATTTTAATTAAAAAAATTTATTTTATAAAAAATGTATTGCGTTAAATGTAAAAATAAAACTGATACTACTGATTTACAATATGTGGTAAGTAAAAATGGTAAAAATATGGCACGAGGAAAATGTGTTGAATGTGGAACAACAAAAACACAGTTTATTAAACAACAAGAAGGTGGTTCGTTGTTAAACAAAGCAATCAATAACTTACCTGTTGAAATGCACTTACCTGGACATAACTTTACTGGTCCCGGTACCAAGTTAAAGAAAAGATTAAATCCTAATTTAACACCTAAAGAATGGTCAAAGCCTGTTAATCGTGTTGACAGAGCAGCATATCATCATGATATTTGTTATCTAAAGCATAATGATACTAAAACACGTAATAATGTGTGTGATGCTAATATGCTTAAAGAGTTAAACGGTATCTATAATCCAACTATTAAGGAAAGAATGGAAAGAGGATTGGTTTCTTCATTGATAGGAACCAAAAAAAGATTTGGTATGGGTGTCGGTAAAAAAAAAATTCGCTAGAAGAAGAATTACATAAACCTGTAAAAAGAAAATTTAAGAAAAGGAGAGTTAGAGTAAATGGTATCGATAGGATATGGGCAGCAGATTTAGTAGATATGCAAGCATTTTCTAAACTTAATCATGGAGTAAAATTTCTTCTTGCTGTCATTGATATCTTTTCAAAATATGGATGGTTGGTCCCCTTAAAGGATAAAACAGGAAAATCTGTTTCTGCTGCACTGAAGAGTATTTTTAAGGAAAGAAAGCCTGAGAAAATATGGGTTGATCGGGGGAAAGAGTTTTATAACAAAGATGTTAAAGATTTGGTTGAATTGTATTCTACTGAAAATGAGGAAAAATCAAGCGTTGTTGAGAGATGGATTAGAACAATGAAAGAAAAAATGTGGAAGTATTTCTCTGCTCACTCAACAAATGTATATATTGATGTATTACAAAATCTTGTTAAGGAATACAACAACACGAGGCATTCTTCTATTAAGATGTCGCCAATTGAAGCAAGTAAGAAGAAGAATAAAAATAAAGTTTGGACAACATTGTATCCTGATTATGACCAAGTAAGGGAGGATATCAAACCAAAGTTTTCTGTTGGAGACAAAGTAAGGATAAGTAAAAAGAAAAAGACTTTTGAAAAAGGTTATACTACGAGATGGACTGAAGAGGTTTTTACGGTTACCAAAGTAAAACATACGACGCCTATAACGTATAAGATTGAAGATTTAAATGGTGAAGAAATAAAAGGTTCTTTTTATGAACTAGAACTACAAAAAACGAGCCAAGAGGTGTTTAGGATAGAAAAGGTTATTAAAAAAGGTAAAAAGAAATCTCTTGTAAAGTGGAAAGGTTATTCTGATGAGTTTAATTCATGGGTTGACAACGATGCCATTGTAAATATTTAACTATATAAAAATGAAAGATATTTTAATTGATAATATAACTTTACCAAATAAACCTTTAAGCAATTTTGAGCTTGAGGATGCCGTAAAAAAATTAAAAATAAAAAATTTTAGAGGAATATTTTTAAGAGATGCCCTACCTAAAAAAGTAAGAAATAAAGAATGTGGTATATTAAATCTTGATGACTCTGGTGGATCTGGTACTCATTGGGTTGCTTGGTTTAAAGATGGAAAGAAAAAAATTTATTTTGATAGTTATGGTATTCAACCACCTCTCGAAATTATAGATTATTTAAAAAGTCCATTACAATACAATACGGATCAATTACAACAAGCAGGTGAAGTATTTTGTGGACATTTATGTTTGTACATTCTTAAAGAGTTGTGCTTGGGTAAAAAATTTCAAGATATTTTAAATAAACTTTTTTAGCAATATTTAAAAAATGCCTGTTGATAAATTTGGAAGAATGGATGATGATAAAACAAGTGGTGATGGTGGTGTGTCACTTGCTTACATTACTAACAACTTTTTACGTAAAGATGGAACAACCACTGTTACCGGTTCCATAAATATGGATGGTAACACATTAACAAGGGTTAGTAATCCAGTAAATCCTCAGGATGTTGCTACTAAGAGTTATGTTGATGGTAGTAGCTCAGGGTTGTTAGATGAAAACGGGGGGTATCATATAGAGGGGTATCTAAACATGGGATTTAATAAAATAAAAAACTTAGATGAACCTGAGGGGCCCAGTGAAGCTGCTACAAAAAGATATGTAGATGGTATTAATGCAATACGAAAACAACAAGATGGTACCTGGTCTGCTGTTGCAGATATAAGCATGAAGGGGTATCATTTAATGGATCTTATAGATCCTGCATCCCCGATGGATGCTGCTACAAAAAGATATGTAGATTATGCTAATCGCGCATTTATTCATGATGGTGATGCATATACAGCAAGTAGTGACATTTCTATGGGTGGATGGAGGATTAATGATGTTGCTTCACCTATAAGTAATCGACAAGTTGCAAATAAGTTTTATGTAGATAGCATTGTTAATACGGCCACCGCAGGAAAAAGAGCTTTAAGACAAAACCAAGCTGGGGTTTTCTTAGCAACTGGTAAAATAGATATGAACACTCACCCACTTACCGGCTTACCAAATCCAATAGACCGTGATTCTGCTGTCAATAAAAATTATGTTGATAATGGGGGTGCCATTGTAAAAAATCCTGATGGAAGCTTTACAGCTTCTGCGGATATAAATATGCAAGGCTTTACTATAAAAAATGCTGTGGCTCCCGTAGAAGAAAGAGATATAGCAACAAAATCCTACGTAGATGAAAAAATAGGCATTAAACCAAAACCTATAATTACCGTGTGGGCTGAGGAAAAGGGAGATCTTAAGAAAAACAGCTTTCAGTTTTCATTTGGTAATGGTTTATCCGGTCCATCTCATGCATTGGGGGGTTATTGTTTATCCGCGTCAGGAAGAATATTACGAGGCACATTAGTTACTTTACCAAAAGATGATGATGATAGTATACTTGAAATAACCATATCATCTGCTGAAACTGGAAAAAATATTATTAAAAATCGTGATGAGTTATGTGCTTGTACAGAGTTTAATCCTCCTATTGAGGTCAACCAATGTGATGTTATAAATTTTAAAACTGTATCAAAAAATCCAAAGGTAACTAATTCTTATGTAGCTATATTGATAGAATTGGACTTGTAAAATATATAACCCAGAAAAAGGGTTAAATATTTATAAAAACTTAAAGTTTATACTAAATTCTTCAATGTCATTAATACAACTTTCAAGGAAACTGTGTTCATTTGGACAATCTATAAATCTTTGTTTAAAGAGAGATAGCAAATTGGTTAAATCTTTACTGTAAAAATGATGTTTAACGCGTGTGTTGTTACCACCAGCATAAAATGTTATGTTTAAAGTATCTTCTTTAGGTTGTTCATAAAACATTTTACTGCAGTAATAGTATATATCGCTAAACCATCTTTGATTTTTATAGGGCATAAGACCGGTTCCATTTGTATAAATGATTTTGTTTGTGTTTATAGGATGAATATTTGATTTATCCTTAAGTAGGTCATTTAGCTTTTGCTTAAAATCTGGCTCTAGTTCTAGCATTTTATTTTATGAAATTTTTTTTTAAATTTTTTTTATTCATCAATGTTTATTAAACCATTTTCTAGTTCTTCTCTTTCGGATATTAGATGATCTAGATAGAAACATTCGTCTGCAAATTCACAATTTTTATCAAACCATTCTTGCATTACTCCACCATATATACTATGGGTTAGGTAGTAAGTATAACAATTTATTTTTTTATAAAACTCTTCTAGTTCTCTAAATTTTTTTTCCAGATTTTCCACATGTTTGAATTCTTCTTCCTCTATGGAAAATGTTACACATGCTCTGTTTGTTATTTCTTTAAATAACTCATATTTATGATCAATATCCTTATATGCTCTTGAATGGAATCGGTCTATTACCTGTTTGTCTTTTACAGTTTTACTTGCTTCTATTTCTTCCTTTAATTTTTCCATATTTCTCTTTTAATATGGGTTATATATCATCTTAAGATGAAATATATACCATGGATTATTATTTAAGTCCTATTTTAACATGTTTTTTTATCTTTCTTCTAAATCTTCTATCTCTATATATTCATATCTCACAACTCCTGATCCGTTATTAAAAAACCCAACAACTTCTCCTTCGGTTCCATCATAATCTTTTCTTAACATTACTCCATCTTCTCTATCAATTGTCCATTCTTCATCGTCACTAAATTCATATGTTAAAAAATCATCGTATGCTTTGTCTAGTAATTCTTTTTTAGTTAAAGTATTATCCTCATAATCATCAATAGTTTTATTGCTTTTTTCCTTTGTTTCAACATAAAACTTTAGTTTGTCTTTAAACAGTCTTATAAATTTATCAACGGTAATATCTGCTCTATCTTCTTTAACATCGTTTTCATGAAAGTACCATAGAAGATCGTCTTCTACTATTGACTCTTGCAAACCTTTTACTTCTAAAAGAATGCTGGGAACCAAGTCGGCTAGTTCTTCTTCTAACCTTTCTTGTATTTTGTTTTTAACATCTAGTGTTTTGTCTTCAGTAAAACTTGTCATTATTTTACCTACTTTTACTTAGGAATTTTTTACCTTAAAATCAAAATTTTTATTTAATCATGGCAAGCGATTTTTTAAATTTTTTTTTTTTTTTTTTTTTTTTTTTTTTTTTTTTTTTATCGAAATCTTAAGCCCTCCACTAACCGATAAACTGGCTAGCTGATGCTGTTGGTTAGCTGGTTAGCTGATGTAATGATACAATGATGCAATGACGCGTGATGATGAAAAATTTTTAAAATTAAATTTTTTTTTTTTTTTTTTTTTTTTTTCGAAATCTTAAGCCACCCACTAACCGATAAACTGGCTAGCCATTGCATGATGCGTTGGTTGATGGGGGGTTTAAGTGGGTTAAGTGATGTAAGTGATTGTCTTGAGTAACTCGGTAACTCGGTAACTCGGTATCCCGGTATCTCGGTATCTCGGTAACTCAGTAACTTAGTAACTTAGTATCTGAAGCAATGACGCGTAATGATGAAATTTTTTAAAATTAAATTTTTTTTTTTTTTTTTTTTTTTTTTTTTTTAGAAAATCTTAAGCCACCCAAAGGTTATAAGCCGGTTAGCCGTTGCGTGACGCGTTGGTTGATGGGGGGTTTAAGTGGGTTAACTGATGTAAGTGATTGTTTTGAGCAACTCGGTATCCCGTTGACTCATTGACTCATTGACTCGGTAACTCAGTATCTGAAGCAATGACGCGTGATGATGAAATTTTTTAAAATTAAATTTTTTTTTTTAGAAAATCTTAAGCCACCCAAAGGTTATAAGCCGGTTAGCTGTTGCGTCATGCGTTGGTTGATGGGGGGTTGATGGGGGTTACTGATGTAAGTGATTGTTTTGAGCAACTCGGTATCCCGTTGACTCATTGACTCATTGACTCGGTAACTCAGTATCTGAAGCAACGACGCATGATGATGAAATTTTTTAAAATTAAATTTTTTTTTTTAGAAAATCTTAAGCCACCCAAAGGTTATAAGCCGGTTAGCTGTTGCGTCATGCGTTGGTTGATGGGGGGTTGATGGGGGTTACTGATGTAAGTGATTGTTTTGAGCAACTCGGTATCCCGTTGACTCATTGACTCATTGACTCGGTAACTCAGTATCTGAAGCAATGACGCGTGATGATGAAATTTTTTAAAATTAAATTTTTTTTTTAGAAAATCTTAAGCCACCCAAAGGTTATAAGCCGGTTAGCTGTTGCGTCATGCGTTGGTTGATGGGGGGTTGATGGGGGTTACTGATGTAAGTGATTGTTTTGAGCAACTCGGTATCCCGTTGACTCATTGACTCATTGACTCGGTAACTCAGTATCTGAAGCAACGACGCATGATGATGAAATTTTTTAAAATTAAATTTTTTTTTTTAGAAAATCTTAAGCCACCCAAAGGTTATAAGCCGGTTAGCTGTTGCGTGAGTTCATCGGTTCGTTAGTTCATTGGTTCGTTAGTTCATTGGTTCGTTAGTTCATAATTTCATGAGCATGTGATTTGGTCCGCGTGTTTCGGTTTGAGAACACATTTAGTTATTTAGGAACCTTTTTTAGAGAACAAAACCGTTTTATGCCGTTTTATGCCGTTTTATACCGTTTTATAACAAAAATGTTTGCAAAATGGTATAATATATACTACTAGTATTGGACTGTAAATGTTGCCTTTAAAGCGTACACAGTGTTTTTTTCCTAAAATTTGACCTGGTGGCCTACTTTTTTACCATTGTGACCCATTTTCGAACTCATTTAAGATATTACATGTATCAAGACAAACAATTCTGATTCATTCTCATGTTTGACTCAGTGACCTAGTATTTGCACTTATCTGATTATTTTACAAAAAACCAGGAGAGTGAAAAAGATCCATGACCAACATTCTGACCAACTTTCATGAGTATTGGACTGAAAATGTGGCCTCTAGAGCATACACATGAAACGTTGACGACGGATGATGTACGAGGGACGCCAGAGGATGGACACCCTCCTCGATCACAAAAGTTCACCTTAAGCACTTTGTGCTCAGGTTAGCTAAAAAACACCACTATAAAACAAACGCAATCAAGTTATATATAGGATACAGAAAACTGGTAAACGTGTAACATTCTATAATAGGTTTATTATCATAAACAGACCACTTTATGACCTTGTCTTCAGAGTGAGAGCTAAGTATTTCCTATTTAGCAATTTTTTCCTTTGAAACTGGCTAATATTTGCATTAAATTCTCTAAGCAATGCCTCAACACATCTGCAAAAGGAAGCATTGGATTCTTTGTCTCAGACATAGTAGTTTAGCTGTAAAAATGAAAACTCTGAGTTAATTAGAAGTCAAGATATTGACAAAAAACATTTTTCCTGGCAGCCATTTTGAAAAATCCAACATGGCTGCCACATAGGACTAGAAGCAAATGGAAACATTGTTTTTCTGATTTCTTATACCGTAAGGTTTCCGGAAATGTATAACTTTCATACTCTACGCATAATTCCGGCGAAAGTAAAAATTCATACATAGTGAACCTGACTATATCGACTTCTACAGGAAAACTAGATATCCAGGAAAGCACATGAGTATTAGTCATACTTTGTGAAAATGCACCTGAAAAAAAAAATGTATCAATTCAGATCAGCCTGCGAAATCCTTGCAGTTTGCCCTGGATGGAAATGTTGCGCTACATGGCAATTTGTTGCATTCCAAGGACCATTTTACCACATGATGTAGTTAGTTGTTAGAAAAGATTGGGTTTATGGATCCACATTTGTGTGACGACTTGCTTGGTATAATACGTAAAGGAGATGCATAAAAGCTCCCTTTGAGAGGCAAGTATCTACTTGTAACTAAGTTCAATGGCCTACATGTATTTAGTTTAGTTTAGTTTAAACATTCTTATTTTACATCGATTGAGAAACAAGGTCTTACATATACTAATCTCTCTCGATTCTGCTTCCTGGGAACTACACCAGTACTCGCGCCGAATGTGTGGGCCAATGAAAGTCCCAAAGTTGACATCCGCTCCCGGGTATCGAACTCAGGACCTTTTGATTACGAGGCCGACACTCTACGTCACAACCACGGATACCACATATATTTAGAAGGTATAGGAGTAGATTTTGAGGATGGCATGAACTCAGACTGCACAAAACCTGGTGGAAGTGTTCTCGGGCAAGACGCTTCAGAGCCCCAACCTAGTACTGGTGAAACCAAGGAAATACATGAAAATGTGAGTTGTTGCCGTGATATGACTGAAATAATGTTGAAGGCGACGTAAAACCCCATTCAATCAATCAATAAAACCAGAGTCTAATATCGGAACGTCAGCGTCCGCTGCCTGATTCAAACTTTGACAAAAATCTTTTGTTTTTGGTTTCAGAACTCTAAAAAACAGTTCAATTTAAATTCTTACTAGACGACCAAATTTTGGACTCATCCATATTAATAGCATTTGCAGACAAAAAGTAAAATGTAGCTCAAATGATGGAATTTGTCTGTTAAAGGGTAGAAAATATTATGGGAAAAGGAGAAAATTCGCGTGCAAAGGTGGCTTTAAAAATAAAGATATGAGCCATGTTCTGTGGAAAGAGGGCTTTATGCATTTTGCGAAAAGTATCGACCCATGTCAGCCTGCGCAGTCCGCGCAGGCTGACATGGGCCGAAACTTTTCGCTATCTTTAAATTCAGATTTTCTGCGTGTCAAAGGATAATTCTACATGTACCTCATGCATTAGTTGGTTTTTTGTCAAAATGGATTTTATGGATCCATAATTAAATGATGTCTTGTTTGGTCTAATGCACTACGGACATGCACTGTGCCCTCTTTTGCCTGAGCATCGTTCATATATAAAATACGAGGATTTACCAATTTTTTGTTTTGTTTTACTGAAAAACTTCCTTTTCCTTTAGTAACGGTATTAACAAGAGACAGATACAATTTTTAAAACTAGCAAATCTACGAGTTGCTACGGGAAAAAAAAGTAAGTAATTCGGCTTCGGGTTCCTCAATCTATTTTTTACAAGTTATGTAAAGCCCTGAAATAACAGGTTAACAGGTCATGAGTCAAACAGTTTAAATGAATAATGTAACGTTCACCTATTCATGTTTCCAATGAAGCTTTCTGTTCTAGACTTACCCATTGGAGCTTCTGTTGTAGTGACTAAGTAAAAGTTATTAACAAAAAACTAATGTCTTACAACTTACAGACTGTAATGCATCTACCTTCAAAAAGTTACCAAGATGTAAGTTAACAAATACAAAGGAGATATCTTTCAAAAAATACAGTTATAACATACCAGTTGAGGACCGGGCTAATCTCAACTCTCAGTCATTTTGTAACAGTTCTCTCACGCTTGTGGAGTGGGTTATTTCTTCAACTGCAAAAGTTAGAAACAGTGCATAGGTATCTCAGCAGGCTAAAGAGGTTTTATTTTAGTTAACTCTCTACCATACGACAAAAATGTAGACATGTCAAAATTGAAAGCATTTGCAGACAATTTAAATGTGGTTCAAAATGATGGAATTTGTCTATGTTAGGGTAGAAAACATTGTGGGAAAAGGAGAAAATGCTGGTAACCAGCATTTTCTCCTTTTCCCACAACGTTTGCAAAAGTTTTTTTTTTTTTTTTTTTTTTTTTCTCAGGGTCGTTAAAAGTCGGGATTGTGTGGTAAAGGGTTAAGGCCTATTATTATTAATGAGAGTAGTGAAATACTGATCAGATGAAAGACAATTCAAATAAAACAACAGCAACAAGAAAACACCTCCAACCTACTTTTCAAGACAGAAGCTGATCCACAACCAAATAATGTACCAAGTAATCTTCTAACTTGCCAAGACAAAACTTTCGATGTTAACCATTTGAAGTAAACTTCCAAAATGAGTATCTCACATGGAAAACTCGTGCACAAATGAATTATGGCGGGAAACTTAATGCATCATTGATTTCAACTGGCTGAAATGAAAATGGTTAGTAAATTAAGGGAGATAACCTCATAAAGCAATTGACATTACTTTACAATGGTTATTCCCCATTAATAGGAAAAAACGTTAGTCTGGTTACAAAAATATCATTTTTCTCCCACAAAAAATGGGGTCAAAATCTGGTTTATTGTCGCTTTAGAATATATTGAAATTTCTTCTTAATCGTATGTGAAATCTCATAGCTTCAAATAAAATTTGAGCCGTGCTCTGTGAAAAGGGGGTCTTAATGCGTCTGCGAAAAGTATCGACCCAGGTCAGCCTGCGCAGTCCGCGCAGGCTGACCTGGGCCGAAACTTTTAGCCATCGGTCAATTTTTTGTATGTCAAAGGACCAGTCTACCTTATGACAAAGTTTTTAGACATGGCGGATTTTATGGATCCATAATTATGTGATGTCTTGCTTGGAATAATGAATCACGGAGATGCATTAAGTCCCCTTTTATCAGAGCATGGCACATTTATATGTCGACATCGAGACTGTATCTTACTCAGTTTTAGTATGGGTTTGAAAGGTCACCATTTAAAAAAAAAAAAAAAAAAACATAGGAAAAGGTGAATGTTTAAGTTGCAGCAATGCAGCGAGATTGAAACATGCTGCTGAAGATTTTGACATAACACAATTAAGTTATTTGTGTTTAAATGAATAAATGCCTGATTATTGACCCCAAAGAATTAAAAAAAAAAATAGTTTCAGAGATTTGTTATTCGAACGAAGCAAATCTTGGACAAGGCGAAAACTGCGTCATAAACAAAAGAACATCTTTACGATTTACAATTGTGCTAAGTCAAGAAAGTTTACTTGTTTCCGTCCCCAAACCATCTGTATCCCCCACCCTTTTTGAACATTCCCCTGTACGATTGATACCAAGTTCCGACATCGTCTATTCGCTTCACTTCTTATATCCTATATTTTAACATGATTGATTGATTCTATTGGAGTTGAATGCCGTTTTAACAGCTTTAGGCATATCACGGCGGTAGAGGTACCTACGCATGTGTTTCCTGGCTTTCTCACACCAGTACTGACACAACTTGCTTTTCAAGTCTTTGACTACTTTTCTTTCATACATTAGAGGTGAGAGGCGAAAAATCGCCGGAAAGAAAGTTTGCCTCAACCAGGTACTGCACTCTTAACCGCCAGATCACGAGTCAGATAGTAGTAGTAGTTTATCATAGTGACATGTGTACAGAATAACATACAGAAGATATAACAAAATCAATGACAAACATACATCCGGCCCCATGGGCCTATAAGTCACCGTCAGTTTCAAATATGTTTACGTATATTAACTCACATGTTGGATAATTGGTCAGATCAGACAAAATTATATACTTCCAGAAATTAGCAGTAGGAAAATTTTCGTCGCTTCTCGAATGCATGAACAATAAATTTTGCAAGAGAAAGAACTTGATTCTTCATAAGATATGTCAGTTTGTCCAAGGGAGACAACTGTCCAAAAGGATTTTTGTCAAGTATATCACCAAAAGTCTTAATTGGGTCCTTAATTTATGATATGCTAACCACCGAGCTACCTGGGCGGGCTCCTATACTTTTGAGATATATTTTTGACACCATTATATAATTGCCTCCTAAATTTGCATGATGAAGATCGTAAATAAGTCTAATCACGTGACAGGCACGGGATTACGAAAATATATGAGCCATGCTCTGGCAAAAGGAGGCTTAATATATCTCCGTAAATCATGATACCAAGCAAGTCAGTACATTATTATGAATACATTGTATCGATTGTCTCTAACAAATAACTGAACTATGCGGTAAACTGGTCCTTCGAAATGCAGAAAATTGACCAATAGCGAAAAGTTTCGGCCCAGGTCAGCCTGCGCGGATTGCGCAGGCTGACCTGGGCTGATACTTTTCGCAGACGCATTAAGTCCCCTTTTCACAGAGCATGGCTCCTATCTAATTTCTCTCGGTAATATCTGAAAAAGACAGTTGAATAAAACCGGTTCCTTAAAAAATTCAGAATTGCATTTTCATTTCATAATCTATGCAAGTTGCATGGTAACATTTTGAATGGACCCGCAAAAATGACTATAGTTTGATTAATTACAGATAAAATTGGTTACAACTGACTGCAATTTTGTACTGGCTTAATTTGAAACCAATGAAATCACTAGTGCTTTGATCTTTAGCGCGCATGCGCAACGAAAACTCTGTAACGGAAAGATAAACCATGTATATTTCTGTTTTTAATGATGGTCTAAGTCATGTATGTAAGCGGTTGTAAATCTCAAATCTTCATGAAAACAATAAAAATCGCGGTGAAAGAAGTATTGAATGGAAATAAGCTCCTGACGAACGGTATTATCACTCTGGTGCTGTTGCTCCTGCTGCTACTGCTGCTACTGCTGCTGCTGCTGCTGATGATGATGATGATGGATTGATGAACACTATGATAACGGTGACGTTGATTATCCTTGTAATCCATATTATTATTATTATCATCATCATCATTATATTGTTATTTTTGTTGTTGACAGCGATGATGATGATGATGATGATGATGATTTCTGGAGTTTAATTTTGTCTATATCATGAGAATGTTTAAACCATGTTCCATTAACCCTTACCCTGCTAAATAAGTTACATGAAACTTTCAATCCTGCAGTAAAAAGTAGAAATAATGTTATTTCAAACTTAAGATTTGGAGAGAAAAAAATCTCCTTATCGGACAGTGTAGATCAAAGATCAGACTACACGTTCTGTGCAGTCTGATCTTGATCTACACTGTCCGCAAAAGGTCAGCGAGACGCGCCTAGCAGCCTAAGGGTTAAAAAAAAACCACCAGAGGTGGCCAAAAGGCTTAACAAGGGAAATTACTGTGGTGGACAATTTTGTATATTCCACTGAACAATGCTACGAGTTGTTCCCCTTCTTATTGTACTGTAGCCTTCCCCAAATAAATGTTCTTTCTATCCTTCGAAAGAAATTAGGTACCACGTCCAATAAAGACCTTTTAAATGCCATAAAAATGAGTTTTATATTTGAGTCATGCTCTGTGAAAATCTTAATGCATCTGCAAAAAGTAGCGACCCAGGTCATCGCAGGCTGACCTGAATCGAAACTTTTTGTCGTTGGTAAATTTTCTTGTACGTCAAAGGACCAGTTTACCTGATGATTCAGCCGGTTGTTAGACAAAATGGATTTTATGGATTCATAATTATGTGATGACTTGCTTGCATTAAATCCCCTTCTCACAGAGCATGACTCATTTTATTTCAGACGGTGCAGATCAAAATAAGACTGCATCTGAGCTTCATCTCAAGCGTCCGATTTACTCTGTGACAGTTCCTTGACCTTTGGCTGCTGGGCGCGACGCAAAGCTCTTTTGCGGACAATGTGGATCAAGATCAAACTGCAAAGAACGTGAACTCTGATCTCGGATCTACACTATCGAGCACGGTAAGATTTTCTTGCGAAAATCGCTTTAAGTACCGCTATATTTTGGTTTTTACTTTTAGCTATGTAGAAATTTTCATGTAACATATTTACAGGTTGCCCGAAAAGAAAGTTAACAGTTGTATTGTCATTTCTTTTTTTTTTTTTTTTTCTAATCATAAATACGTTCCGCTAGATCGACGAAAAATGTCATTTTACTTATATTACTGTTTATTTCATGCTTTCCGGTAGGATATCGAGAAATAGCGGTGAAAATATTTTTCGATATTACACGGGTACGACCAGT
Organism: Tridacna gigas; assembly: GCA_945859785.2. Taxonomy (NCBI): domain Eukaryota; kingdom Metazoa; phylum Mollusca; class Bivalvia; order Cardiida; family Cardiidae; genus Tridacna; species Tridacna gigas. The sequence continues at coordinate 5,890,423 of OX244031.2, read as the reverse complement.
GAGAATACCGACCACGGGGAGTTTGTACTGATTTTTATGGAAGTCTCCACAAAAAAAAGCATGAAATAAATAGAATCTTTGTTTTTTTTCGGTGAAAGATCGAAATTTATTTCATCGAGTGAACATCATCTGTAATATTTTCACGAGTGGCGCAGCCACGAGTGAAAATATTACCGATGATGTTCACGAGATGAAATAAATTTCGATCTTTCACCGAAAAAAACAAATATCCTCTATATGTATCAAGAATAGTTTATTGCACATGCATATAACTTTCTTGCATACAAATACAGCTACAGATAATGTTTGGCCCATATTCATTCCAAATTACATAAGCGGTCTTATTAGGGATTTAGAAATTGACACAAGTTTTGATTGTCTTAACCCTCTATGAAATAATCCTAGTTTTTAACGACTCTGAAGAATATAGCCTTTGAAAACATTAAGGGAAAAGGAGAAAATGCTGGTAACCAGGAATGCTTTCTACCCTATCAAAAACATAGTTCATCACTAATTTATTGACTGCAACTCCTTTCAGTTTGATCGAGTCCCAAAATTTTATTGTTTGGTAAAGAGTTAATTCAAAGCATCTCTTCGAGGTCCATCATATAACATTCTATAAATCACATATTTTTAAAACCAACTTGCCATAGAAAACTTAAAATATCATCTACTGTATGAAGGTAATTCACATGAACCACTGATAAATATTTCGATTAAATGTGAAAATCAGAAAAAAATGCTCGCCACAATGCATAAAAAAAATTGGCCAGCTGCAAGACGAAGTAAGCCATCTTTGGCAGTAGTGAGTTACACTGTTTGCAAAAGCGTGCTGAGTCGGGCTTAGCAGCGTAAAGGTTATAAAACATTGTGGTGAAAGGAGAAAATGATGGTTACCAGCATTTTCGCCTATTCCCAAAATGTTCTCAAAAGCCCTCTTCCTCTTGGGTCGATAAAACTCGGGGTTACTGGGTAAAAGGTTAAAAGAGTAAGACTGGTAAAAACGTCCGACTTACCCTTTGAGAGTTATATAAGTTACATAAATGAGAGGGAGAGCTAGCGGACAATCACACGTAGCTAGTTTTAGCCCGTATTGGCCTGCAAAACTCAAAAAATATCAGCATAATGTAGATCTATGATCAGACTGTACGGAACATGCAATCTAATCTTGATCTACATTATGCGCAAAGTTACCGGAAGTCGTACTAAGCGATGAAAGGGTTAACCCTTTACCAAACAATCCCGACTTTTATCGACCCTCAGTAAGAAAAGCTTTTGAAAACATTGTGGGAAAAGAAGAAAATGCTGGTAACCAGCATTTTCTCCTTTTCCCACAAAGTTTTCTACCCTACAAAAAATCCCGTGATTTGGGTAACATTTATTTTGTTGTCTAAAAATGCTTTCAATTTAGACAAGCCTAAAGCTCTGTTGTTTGGTAGAGTTAAACGGACCGAAACGGATATATAAATAGTGTAGTGAGTTATAAAACAACGGGCATTTAGGTGAGAAGCAAAGCGGGGTTTGTAGTAAATCGCTCTCATGAGTTACACTCGACGGACGGTCTTGATAAAATATACATAGATCTATATATTTTTCCATTAAATATTATATGTTTTGAAATAGATATACACTTTCAAAAAAAAAAAAACAAGATGGGAACTACATTTTGGTCCGGGCAAATATCGATTTTAGACTTCATCATCTTCTTTGGGACTATTATAATTTCGCTCTCGATTGGCGTATTCTTCGGGTGCAAAGGCCGGAAGAAAACTAGTATTGTGGATTATTTCCTTGCCGGTAGAAAACTGACTGTGTTACCGACAGCTTTCTCTCTCGTCGTGACTTACCAGTCTTCACTGATGATCATCGGTGCTCCGGCAGAAGTCTATGCGTATGGACTGAAGTATGCGTACCTTTTCTTGGGAGCCTTTCTGAGTTTTACGTTCGCAGGATTTACCATAGTACCGGTATTCCATCCTCTGAAGCTGACCAGCGTTTACAGCTATTTTGAGTTACGTTACAAGGAGAGATCTGTCCGTTACGTGCTGATGGCTTCAGGAATGTTGTCTTCCCTTCTCTACATGGGTACCGTCACGTTTGGAACCTGTGTCGCTCTAGAAGTCATTCTTGGCATCCCTCAATGGGCTTCGATCCTTATTTATACTATTGTTACAACGATCTACACGTCACTAGGTGGTATGAAAGCTGTTATCTGGACGGACGTGTTTCAGCTGCTCATTATGTTTACGGGTGTGTTCGCTGTAATTATAAAATGCATAACTATGACAGGAGGGATTGACAATGTGATTAGTTTAGCTTCCTCAAGATTACACATGGATGATTTTCGCGTAGATCCAACAATAAGATATCAATTCTGGAACCTTACGTTTGGGTCCTTAACGGTCTTTTTTGTAAGTCTCTGTCAACAACCTGGCATACAGCGAATCAACTCCTCTCCGGACCTTAAATCTGCCAAATGGATGTGCGCGATCGCGGGAGCTCTTTACGTCATTTTATCCTTTTTGATATGCACGGAAGGCGTCATGATCTACGCTTACTATGATTTCCATAAATGTGACCCCATTGCATCAGGGCGCATTGATTCCAGCAATAAGTTAGTACCGTTAATTGTTGCTGACCTATTTGGGACAATACCAGGTCTTCCTGGTTTATTTATAGCCTCTTTATCAAGTGCTGCCCTTAGTACACTGTCATCTTGCTTAAGCAGTTTAGGTGCAATAACATATGACGACATTGTGAAAGTACTGTTTCCAAATCTTACAGAGAAAAAAGCTACCAATATATCTAAATGCATTGTTGCAACATACGGACTCCTGGCAATGGTGTTTGCCATGTGCTTTTCTAAAATACCGGGTACCATTATGAACGTTTCATTTGCGATAATGGCTTGTGTTGACGGACCGGTATGTGCAGCATTCCTATTGGCTATTTTTGTCAGGAGATCTACAGGAAAGGGTGTAGTTGTCGGTGCTGTCTGCGGGGTCATTTTTACATTCTGGTTAAACATGAACCAAATATTTCATCCTGGTAATACAACCCCGCAATTGCCAGCTGCGTCCATCGAAAACTGCCCTGCTGATGGAAGCATAGTCAAATTAATGTCAGGAGTATCAGGAAACTTGACCGTAGTCAGTAGTATAGAACATGACAACTTCCTCAGCAATGTTACATCTGTACCAGCATATCAAACAACGATCCTTTCAAACATATCAGGTTCGAACGAGGTCGAGTCCGAATCATCGCCATTCTTATACTATATGTCGTCTTTATCATATATGTGTTTTTCAGTACTTGGCTGTGCCCTGACGATCATTGTTGCCACTATTGTAAGTTGTTTTACAAAAGCCCCTGAACATTTGGATGACATGTACCTCTTTTCATTTGACAAACACATTCGGAAAGTGTATTTTCCCAACAAGTCCAAGCAGTATGCAGTGGCAAGCACGCCTAGCTGCAAAGGCGAAGACATAGATTTGATAATCAAATAACAGTTTATTTATTTACACAATCCTTTAGACATTAAGTATGCAGTCGTTGTCCCAATCCCAAACAGGTTTTTCTTCCTCCTATGAACCAGAAAACAAGCAAATGTAATAGGAAGTAGACTTGTAAAAAAAAAAAAGAAGAAATGTACTCCTTGTATGACACAGAAAACAGTGTGAGGTTTAGGGCGATTGCTTTTAACCAGCGACGGCTCATTTTTGCACATTTTTTTTTTTTTAACATACCGCAGGAAAATAAAGTATAACATTTATAGCTGGCTGGATATATGCAAAAATGCAGTTTATATTTGATCCATGCTCTGTCAAAAGGGGGTTTAACGCATCTACAAAACGTATTGACCAAGGTCAGACTACGCAGTTCGCGCAGGCTGACGTGGGTCTAAAACGTTTGCTAATTGTCAATTTTCTGTATGTTGAAGTAGCTCGTGATTTACTTGTTGGTTGGACAAAATGAAATTTATGGATCATAATTAAGTGAAGATTTGCTCGGTATAATGAATCACTGAGTTGCATAACCCCCCTTTTCGAGAGCGCCGCCCATTTATATAACATTTTGATTTAAAGTTACCTAACAATTTAAATATACTCTATCCCTTTACCAAAAAATCCCGTGCTTTAACTACCTTGAAGAAAAAGCCTCTTTGTAAACATTGTGGGACAAGGAGAAAATGCCGGTAACCAGCTCATTCTCCTTTTTCCACAATGTTTTCAACTCCTCCCAAAATGAATTCCAATTTTTGAGTCACGATTATTTTGTCGTCTGTAGATGCTTTTAATTTGGACGAGTCTAAAATTTTGTCGTTCGGTAAAGAGTAACATACGCGTGTTTCATAATGCCTTTTTTGATAAATATGTTTTACTTTCATGTAAGACTACGACTGACCCATGCTCTGTAAAAAGGGGGCTTAATGCATCTGCGAAAAGTACCCTAGGCCGAAACTTTTCGCTATTGTTCAATTCTCTGTATGTCAGAGGACCATATTTCTTCATGATTAAGTCGGTTGTTAAAAAAATAAAAATAAAAAGTGGCTACAACGGACCGATGAGTACGTGATGAATTGATAGATATCACTCATCACGGAGATGCATTAAGCCCCCCTTTTGCCAGAGCATAGTTCATATACATTGTAAGTCTTTAAGGATTCGGATAAGGCGGAAGTTTATCAGTTAATCTTTTCGGAACATGAAAATCCCGAGTTTTAATGGCAGTGGATAAGAAGACTCCTGGAATCATTGTGGGAAAAGGAGAAAAATGCTGATAACTATCATTTTCTTCTTTTTCCACATTGTTTTATACTCTTCCGGGACAGATTTTAGTTCTTGAGTCGCAGTTAATGTGTCGTCTGTTAACCCTTTCCCGAACAAGCCCTGGTTTTCACGTGTCTGCAGTACAAGTCTTTTGAAAACACCGTGGGAAAAGGAGAAATTGCTCGTAACGAGCAATTTCTCCTTTTCCCACAGTGTTTTCTACCCTTTTGGAGAACTTTCCGCCATTTTCATCAAATTTAATATTGTCGTCCACAAACTCTTTCAGTTTGGAAGGGTCTAAAATTTGTCGTTTGGGAAAGGGTTAATCCGTAGGCTGCTAAGCGCGATCACTGACCTTTTGCGGACAGTGTAGATCAAGATCAGACTTCACAGAACGTGTAGTGTGATCTTGGATCCACCCTGTCCGATGAGGTTTGGTTTGTATTGAAGTTTAACGCCATTTTAACAGCTTCGGTCATATGATGGCGGTCAGCGACGCACCTATGTGTTTCCTGGCCTGTCCGATAAGAAGATATCTTTCCTCCAAAAACTAACTTTGAAACTGCCCAATTCAGGTTTTTCTGTATTGTTTTTTTTTTCTAACACTTAAGCTGCTGAATAAATGAAACGCAAATTTCTACTCAATACTAAACGCCCAAACATTGCGGTTTCAATGTTGATTTCACCGGAAAGAAAATACCGTAACGGACAGTGTAGATCAAAGATCAGACTGCACGTTCTGTGCAGTCTGATCTTGATCTACACTGTCCGCAAAAGGTCAATGGGTCGCGATTAGCAGCCTAAGGGTTAATATCGACTAAAAAGTTTCTGTTAGGTAACTAATCAGGACATGGGTTAAAAAGTTAACTCAGTTCCTTCTCCAGACGTCTTTTTGCGTCGATGGGCTTCTCGAGTTTGTTTCGTGAGATAATTACTTAACTTTTAACCAAATGACAAAATTTCAGACTGGTCCAAATTGAAAGCCTTTGCAGACGACAAATTAAACGTTGCAAAAAAAAAAATCTTAAATTTGTCTGTGACAGGGTAGAAAATATTGTGGCAAAAAAAGAGAAAATATTGGTTACTAGTATTTTCTCCTGTACCCAGCATGTTTTTAAAAATCCTGTTCCTTGGGGGTTATTAAAAATTTTAGACTGGTTTTAAGTGAAAGCATTTGCAGACGAGAAATTAAATGTTGCACAAATTCTTAAATCTGTCTTTAATAGAGTGGAAAACATTGTGGGAATAGGAAAATGCTGGTTACCAGCATTTTCTCCTTTTCCCACAATGTTTTCAAAAGTCCTGTTCCTTGGGGGTTGTTAAAATTTTTAGACTGGTTTTAAGTGAAAGCATTTGCAGACGAAAAATTAAATTTTGCACAAATTCTTAAGTCTGTCTTTAATATAGGGTATAAAACATTGTGGAAAAAGGAGAAAATATTGGTTACTAGTATTTTCTCCTTTACCCAGCATTTTTTTTAAAAATCCTGTTCCTTGGCGGGGTAGTTAAAAATTTTAGACTGGTCCAAAGTGAAAGCATTTGCAGACGAGAAATTAAATTTTGCACAAATTCTTAAATTTGTCTTTTATAGGGTATAAAACATCGTGGGAAAAGGAGGAAATATTGGTTACCAGCATTTTCTCCTTTGCCCACCATGTTTTCAAGAGTCCTGTTACTTGGGGTTTGTTAAATTTTTAGACTGGTCCCAAGTGAAAGCATTTGCAGACGACAAATTAAATGTTGCACTAATTCTTAAATTTGTCTTTGATAGGGTAGAAAACATTATTGGAAAGGAGAAAATACAAGCATTTTCTCCTTTTCCCACAATGTTTTCGAAAGTTCTTTTCTTTGAGAGTTGTTAGAACTCGAATTTGTGTGGTAAAAGGTTAAAGTGCGGTGTTTGATTACTTCAGAGGTAATGTTTGACAAGTTATTCACTAGAACCTGTGTAGTTGGTACTCGTTTAAATATTCTTACGGAGGCAAGTTTTATTGGGTACCCCTCATTGAAGTTTTCAAAATTTAACGATTTCAGAGCAAGAAGACAGCCACTCGTCCACTCGTCAGGGCATTATTATGAAAACGTTATTCGTGTTGACTTATGAGTTAATGTAATTTTTTAAACTCTATACCACACAATCCCGAGTTTTAACGACCTTGAATGAATGAATGAATGAATGAATGAACGACAGAACGAACGAACGAACGTACGAACGGACGAACAAACGAATGAACGAATGAATAAATGAATGAATGAATGAATTATTGAATGAATGAATGAATGAATGAATGAATTATTGAATGAATGAATGAATGTTTATGTCGCACGATAGCTTTTGTCATTCAGCGCGCATATCTGCGAAGAGCAAATATTTTTCAAAACATTGCGAGAAAAGAAGAAAATGCTGGTCACCAGCATTTTCTCATTTTCCCACGATGTTTTCTACCCAATCAAAGATAGAAATTACCTTTTGAACTACATTTAATTAGTCGTTTGTAAATACTTTCAATTTGGTCCAGTTTAAAATTTTGTCGTGTGATAAGGGGTTAAGAACCAGAAAAGGGGAGAGGAACCATTTTGGTGTGTGCATAAGAATTTTAAGCCTCTCTCTTTGTCATTAGAATGCCTTAATATTAGACAGCGTAGAGCAACATCAGATTTTACCTTCTTTGCAGTCTGATATTAACCAACACTGTCCATATAGTTTGCTCAACCCTTTACCAGACGGAAAAATCTTTGCCTTGTCCAAATTGAAACCATATGCAGACGACAAGACCAATGTGCTTCAAATGATGAAATTTGTCTTTGAATGGGTTGAAAACATTGCGGGAAAAGGAGAAAATGCTGCTTACCAGCATTTTCTCCTTTTCCCACAGTGTTTTTAAAAGCTATCTTTCTTCAGGTTCGTTAAAACTCGGGGTTAAGTCTTTACCAGACGACAAGATTTTAGACTAGTCCATAATTATTTAAGGCTCAAGCAGACAACAATTCAATCCTGACCAGGGTGATGGAATTTATCTATGAAAGAAAAAAAAAGTGTGGAAAAAAGGAGAAAATGTCGGTAACTAGTATTTTCTCCTTTTACCCACAATGTTTACATATAGCCTTTTTTCCCTTCAGAGTATTTAAAACCCGGTATTGTTTGTTAAAGAGTTAAAAGTTCTGTCTTTTTTTTTTGAAGAGTTAAAACATAAAATGGACGTTTTCAGCTGGGAATAAGAAATCAAAATATTGATATTTCAAAATTGTTTTAACAAGAGTATGTTACAAAGTAGCGGGCAGTGAGGATCATAGATCGGGCTGCACTTTAAGTACCGTCTGATTTTGGTATACGCTGTCCACAGACGAGAAAGCCGGATTCAGAGCCTTTACCGCACAATCCCGACTTTTAACGGCCTTGAGAAAGAAGACTTTAGTAAACATTGTTAGAAAAGGAGAAAATGCTTGTAGCCAGCATGGTACCCAGCATTTTGTCCTTTTCCCACAATGTTTTCTTCCCTCCCAAGAACAAATTTCAATTTTGGAGTCACATTAGATTTGTCGTCTGCAAATGCTTTGGATTTGGGTAAATCTAAGGCTTTATCGTTTGGTAAAGAGCTATGGTTTAACTCTGGGCAACTGCCTGCAAATCAAAATAGATGAGCCATGCTCTGGCAAAAGGGGGTTTAATGCATCTCTGTGATGCATGATACGAAACAAGTCATTACATGATCATGGATCCTTAAAATCCATTTTGTGTAACGACCGACTGAATCATGAGATAAAATTGTCCTTGGACTTGCAGAAAATTGATCAATAGCTAAAAGTTTCGACCCAGGTCACCCTGCGCGGACTGCGCGCAGGCTGACCTGGTCGATACCTTTTGCAAATGCATTAAGCTCCCTTTTCACAGAGCATGGCCTATTCGTTCAATTATAGCTTTGCTGTTTAGCTGTAGCATTCTCTTTGCTTTGATTTTTTTTTTTTTTTTTTCTTTGTTCTATTCCAAGAAATTACAATCAAGCCTTTTGTGCAGTTTTCATGTATGTTTTATTGACGTGGTGGTGAAATAGAACGAATGTTTTCAAAAACAACAACAACAAGATCACCATCATCATAATCACCATCACAATCATCATCATCACCATCGTCGTTGTCGTCATCATCATCATCATCATCATCACATTCCTCATCATCATCCTCTTCAACAACACAATTAAAATCAACAACAACAACAACAGCAGCAGCAACAACAACAACAACAAAATTAAAAACAACATCAACAATATCCTCCTCATCATCAACAACAACAACAGCAGCACCGAGCAATGTTATGTGATCTCTGCTCGTGATACCAGATACGCTGGAGTGTCCTCTGGCAAAGCACTGCGGATTTCCAGGCTTTTATCAGTTAAAGAAAAAACACACATGAATATACGAAAATGTTACATGACTGAAATACTGTTGATAAGCGATGTTATGCACCATTCGGATAAATAACATTGAGAAAGACAAGTTCCACTCGGCCAGATTCTTTGAAAATCTTCAGTAGAAAAACAGAAAAACAACAAGCAATGTTGTTATGCATGGATTCAGCGGGTAGCAGCACTTCTATTGCTGTATCCGGGTAATAATTTGTTTTTGCTATTTAAAGATACATCCTTACAGCCAGAGAGAAAAAACAAAGTTAAAACTTGAAAGTGTGTAGAATGGCTCAGAATTTGGTCAGCTGCGTAAACATAGATAAATTACCAATATATGTGGTGTAAGGGATAAAGAAACTCAAGGAATTCGTCCTCATTTAAAACTGGAAACGACAACAGTGATTTCTTTGAAGCTGCGAAAAAAATGAAATGCATTTTCTATCCGTCGTAATCTGCGCAACCTTGCAGCTCTCAGGGGCAACATTTGGCATGAAGATTTTTTTCGAAGAAGGCGTCGAGATATTGTCGTAGCCTTGTCGTCGTAGCCTTTGCGTCGTTGTCTTCAGCGTCGTCTTGAGAAAACTTTGACATTTTATAATATCTCTGTTATTACTAAAGATATTTGCTTTAACCTTGGACAAGTTTTTACTTATCAAAAGGGGAATCTACACAAGACGGGCAGATACCCACCAAAGTATTTTGACACAGTTATGCCCCTTTTTCGACTTTAGAATTTTCAAGCAGCCAAGCATTGGCACCCGAATGCGGTGCTCTTGCTTGTTATGGCGTGTTACGTCAGATCGACCCCCGTTTCCATTTCTTTGCCCTCTGAACTGGTCTCGTATTCACCAATCATTTCTATGACTGTTCTTAGTCTTATTCTAGATTTAGGAAGTAACACAACTTTTGATTAGCTAAACGTTTTGGTTAAGCCAATCAGAAACTGTGTTACTTTCAAAGTGAGAAAATTCTGAGAGAATAAGCATAAGAATATTCCTAAGAATGGTTACTGTATACGGACCCTGGTGATCAAATTACTTGAAAATTTCTGGCCAATGACAGGAGTGCAAAATTACAATTTCAAAGTTCTTTCACAAAAACAATAATTTGAAAAATCAGGCAGGATATTCCCAGTATTTTCTCCTTTTTCCCACAATGTTCCCCAAAAGCTTTCCTTATCATGGCAATCAAAATACAACTGTTGTTGTTTTGGGGCCATTGTGGATCAAGATCAGACTGCACAGAATGTGCAGTCTTCTCTTTGATCCACACTGTCCGCTTTTTGCTGGGACGTTCCTAGATAAGAACAACTATTAAGAACAGCAATTATAAAGATCTTTTTTCAACACTTGAAGTGTTCATTAGGTTTATTCGGCGCTGTACGAGTAAATTCTTATCCTGCTGAATAAGTTACTTAAAACTTATTTGCAGATAGTAAAAACCTGATTAATGTTATTTTCAAACTTATTGTTTGGAAAAAAAATCTCTTAATCGGACAATGTAGATCCAAGATCAGACTGCACGTTCTGTGCAGTCTGATCTTGATCTACACTGTCCGCAAAAGGTCAGTGAGTCGCGCTTAGCAGCTTAAGAAATCGCTTACCACGGTAAATTTGATGTTAATTCTGAATTACAAACTATAAGACTTCATTGCTCGTGCTTATAAAACTTAAGTCCATGCTCAACTGAGTTCGAACTTAATTTTAAGTCTCATTTACGCTTATTGACGGCATGAAAATTCTGAAATGAAGACTTTAATTTAATAGACAGAGGCAAAAATACCTCTATAGTTCAGAAGTTACTCCAATAGGTTCATCAAATTACATTTATACAACTTCGCAATTTCATGTTCAGCAAAGTTGAGCACGAAAAAGGTTATATAAGCATTGGAACATGTCTCAACAAATCAACGAGACTAAACTGTATTGTTAAACTTAGTCTTGGTCTAGATTTAGAAAGTAACGCAATTCCTGATTGGCTAAACTATTTAGTTTAGCCAGTCAGAAATTGTGTTACTTTGAAATTAAGCGATTCTTTAGAATTAGAACAAAAGACTAAAAAGGGCTCGAACGACTAGTCTTTGATTTTTTAATAAAAGTAAAAATAACCCTGTTTAGCAAAAGACACAATTTTAGACTTTTTAAAATTGGAACTATTTGCAGACGACAAATTAAAGAACTTGAAATTTGTCTTTCATAGGGAAGAAAATATTGTTGGAAAAGGAGAAAATGCTTGCCACCAGCATTTGTTTTCTTTTCCCTCAATAGTTTGAACCTTTTTTTTCTCAGGGTCGTTAAAAGTCGGGATTGTGTGATAAAGGGTTAATAAAAGGCACGCCAGTGGCAAAAAGTATCTGATTAAATCTGGACATTTGTCTTGGAAAGGGTAGAAATCTTTGTGGAAAAGGGAGAAAATGCTGGTTACCAGCATTTTCTGTCCTTTTTCATCAATGTTTTCAACAGCCTTTTCCTCAGTATCGTTAAAATTAGGAATTGTGTGGTAAGCGTTTAAAGGCACCCCAGTGGCCAAAAACGAATAATTCAGGAGTCAAAACGCAGAAACATTCGGGCCATGCTCTGTGAAAAGGGGGCTTAATGCATCTGCAAAAAGTATCGACCCATGTCAGGAGTCAAAATGCAGAAACATTCGGGCCATGCTCTGTGAAAAGGGGCCTTAATGCATCTGCAAAAAGTATCGACCCATGTCAGCCTGCGCAGTCCGCGCAGGCTGACATGGGTCGATACTTTTTGCTATCTTTAAATTTTCTGCATGTCAAGGGACCCATTCTACCTCATGATACTGTCGGTTGTTAGACAAAACGGATTTTATGGATCCATCATTATGTGATGGCTTACTTGGTACAATGGATCACGGAGATGCATTTAGCCCCCTTTTGTGAGAGCATGGCTCATTGAATTCCTACAATTTAAAAATGTAGTTATTACTATGACTCTGATAATGTGTAACAGTACGGTCTGTTTAAGTTCCAGTCGTTGGCAGAAAAAAAGTGAGACATGCTCTCGCAAAAGGGGGCTTAATGCATCTCCGTGATGCATGGTACCAGTTAAGCCATCACATAATTGTGGATCCATAATAGCGATTTTTTTTTTTTTTTTTTTTTTTTTTTTAATAAACGACTCAGTCATGAAGTAGACTGGTCCTTGGACATACAGAAAGTTGACCGATAGCGAAAAGTTTCGGCCCAGGTCAGACTGCGCGGACTGCGCAGGCTGATCTGGGTCGAAACTTTTCGCAGATGCATTAAGTCCCCTTTTCACAGAGCATGTCATTTTTTTTTTCAGCCACTGTCACTTTGACAGAGTGCTCTGCACCACATTGTCATACTTACAACAACATCCGTACTTCTGAATGGTATGAATTAATTTTTCCTGCATTTTGACCGCACAAAAATGTTTATATTTGGCAGGTAGTGGGCCTTTAAAAGCAAGGTGGGTAAATACGCGCCAGCTCTTTTTTCACACACACACACACACACACACATATATATATATGTGTGTGTGTGTGCCAATCTCTGGCCAATAGGGGCTTAATGAATCTCCGTGAGGCATTACACTAAGTAAGTCATTACATGATTATGGATCTATGAAATGCGTTTAGTCCATCAAGAGACAGAATCATAAGGTAGTCTGGTCCTTGGACAAGCAGAAAATTTACCAATAGCAAAACGTTTTCACCCATCTCAGCTACAGGCTGACATGGGTCGATACTTTTTTTTGCAGATGCATTAAGCCCCTTTTCACAGAGCATGGCTCATATGTATGCGGGAATGGTTATACGTTGACTTGCCATTTGAATGCCCCCATTTCAATGTTGATCACTGAACCTCGAATGAAATCCACAAAAGATATAACCTGGGGTAAATGACACCGTGCTCTTACGAGTATGTAGGTCAGTCATACCTACAGACCAGTCACAATGTTTGACTAAAGTATATTGACAGAGCAGGGGCGTAGCTAGTCAAAAATAAAGTATACGCAAAAGTAATCCCGAAGTCATTACCCGAGGCGCGAAGTGCCGGGGGAGGGGGAGGGAGATTTTCCAGGAGGGCTTGGAGGGCCTCCCCAAGGAAATCTTTTTAATTGTAGAAGCTATGTGATGGCCTCTGATGATGTTTTTGGTAATATTTTCTTTTCTTTTTACATGTAAGCAACTTCGTTTTTTGGCATACCGGCAGCTACGCCCCTGCAATGGTTACACCGGGTTTGACTCAAATATTGAGTACATTAGTACCAAGCCCAGTAGCTCATGGGGTGGCTTGACACTAGAGGTAGTTGGTTCGAATTACCCATCTCGGCCGATATCTTTCCGATGGCTGATGATAGTCATTGCGACAGGATTCATTCTTCTCTCACCCCTGATCGTTTTTTAGATGATGATTATGTGGGAAAGCAGCCGGTGTCTTAGAAAGAATATCTTCAGAAAGAACTGGTGAAGAGGCTCCAGGAAAGCACGGATAGGTGCACTGGCCGATGCGATATAGCTGAAATAATGTTGAAAACGGCGGTAAAAACCACATAAACAAACAAACAACATAGAAACACTAGATTTAAGTCTACCATTGTCATATTTTCAAAAGGTATCGAAAAATATTTTCACTGAATTTGAACAACAGACTTTTTGGCCATAATTTTGGACTCAAGAAGCGAACAGTTTGGATCTAGGATCAGCCTGCATTTTCTTTGCAGTCTGATCTTGATTTACAGTGCTTGCAAATCCTAAGATTGTGCTTGGCACCCTGTAGATGAACATATGCCAAATGCGGCGTGGAAAGGAGGCTTAATGCATCTGCAAAAAGTATCGACCCATGTCAGCCTGCGCAGGCTGACGTGAGCCGTGACTTCTTGTTATTGTTGAATTTTCTGCATGTCAAAGGACCATTCTACTTCATGATTCTGTCGGCTGTGAGACAGAAAAGATTTTGTGGACCCTTAATCACGTGATACCTCGCAAGATATAATGCACCCCGGAAAATGCATTAAAGTCCCTTTTCCCACAGCCCGGCTCTCATTTTGTTTTATAAGATATCAAAGCGGTGGGCCAAATGACAAAGCTTAGTTGTCTGTTTCCTATTGTCTCTCAGTATTTGAGTCAAACAATATCACTAGGTCGTTGGTAGAATTGTGACCTACTGACTATAAGAAAACGATATTGGGTCATTTACTCACACTTCGTTTATCAAGTTATGGGAGCTCTGTGAAAAGGGAGCTTAAAGCATATGCGAAAAGCATCGACTCAGGTCAGCCTGCGCAGTCCGCGCAGGCTGACCTAGGCCGAAACTTTTCGCAATTGGTTATTTTTCTGTATGTCCAAGGACCATTCTACCTCATCATAAATTCGGTTGTTATGGCTTGATGGCTTGCATCACGGAGATGCATTAAACCCCTTTTTGCCAGGGCATGGCTCATTTGTTTGTGCGTAAAATTCGTAAGGGAAGCACAGTCGGTAGCGTACAGGACTTGAGAACGGGGGTCGCTAGTTCGAATACCACGCTCGGCCAATTTCTTTCCGACGATTGATTACAGTCACTGCAACAGGATTCATTCCTCACTCACCGCTTATCATTGTTTCGACGATGGTTATATAGGAAAGCAGCCAGTGGCTTGAGAAGTACTGATAAAAGAAATTCCAGGAGAGCATCGAAAGATGCACTGGTCGCTGTGATATACCTGACACTGGTCGCTGCGATATACCTGACATAATGTTGAAAGTGGCGGTAAAAATCAATCAATCAATCAATCAATTGTAGGTACATGTAATATATTCTGGAAAAAAATCAAACTTAACCGGCAGCGAAAGAGTGATATGATCTATGAAATGAATTTTACTTCTTCGGGGAAGAGTCTAACCCTTTACAATCTTCAACCACGTGTCTGGCCATATTATTTAAATATCATGACCACTATATCTTACCTTAACTCTGTGCTACACAATCCCGAGGTTTAACGACTCTTACAGAGAAGGCTTCAGAAAAGATTGTGGAAAATTGAGAAAATGCTGGCTACCAGCATTTTCTCCCGTTTTTTGGGGGTTCCATGTTTGTTTACATGTTGTAAAAGTATATTGAAATTTAAAGCCAATAAACTATTTGAAAACATTGATGCTGACCTCTCCTGGCTTCTCTTTTTAAAGAAGCCAACTTGTTTAGTTAAAGCTTGAATAGGATTTTGATAAAAACAACGGGGTGAAATTTGGACGAAAACGGCAAAATTCTTACAATGGTAACAATCTTATGTTCAAAATAATCAAAGTGCTGCAAGCGCGCCGGTGTTTATTGGGCCGTTGAAAAAGAAATAGATTAACCATTTGGGGTCCAAATGCGAGTTTTAGATTCAAATGTATAGATAATCGATAATGTACAAGGCTTGTAATCCTGAGGCTGTGAGTACTAACACAAGCTTGGCCATACTCTGTTTAAAAAAGAATAGTCCTTGTAGCAGGACTTCTTTCTCTCTCTCCACTGAACAGTGTTTCAGCGATGTTTCTCTGAGAAAACAGGCAATGGCATGGAAAGAGTGATGTGCAAAGCACTGGAAAAGAAACTCGTAAAACGCATGGACAGGTAAACTGACTGAAAACGTGACAAGTAAACACCAAACAAGCGACAAATAAGTGATGCAAAAAACTTGATACCCTGGTCATGTAACTGGGAAAGCCTTCGCAAGAGAAAGTAAACTGTTTATTTCGACTCCTGCGAAACAATCGGACAAAATAATTCGTGTGGTGTGTAGGCTTATTCAATGCCTTTAAAATTATCAATGATCACCAGAGAGCCTAACATTTACACGATACTACCTACGATACATTGACTGAAGCTGTTGCTTTATCTAGGTATTCCAATGCAATCATGACTGTTTACGATCCCGGGCACTGACGACCCGTCTGTAAATCTTTTAACCCTTATCCTGCTGAATAAAAGAAATAAAACTTTATAGTAGATAGTAGAAGCCCAAAACTTTCTTGTTTCAAAGGTATTTTTGATGGAAATATATCTCCTTATCGGACAGTGTAGATCAAAGATCAGACTGCACGTTCTGTGCAGTCTGATCTTGATCTACGCTGTCCGCAAAAGGTCGATGGGTCGTGATAAGCAGCCTAAGGGTTAAGAAAGGGAATACATCTAACTTATTGCTTTTTTGTTTTCAAAAATGCCTTCCATATCATTCCATTTTCTTTTACTCATGGAATTGAACTATCCTCTCGCAAAAGACGATTTCATCCACCTCCGTGATGCATTACACTAAGTCATCCCAAAATTATGGATCCATAAAACCCATTTTGTCTAACAATCGACTGAATCATGAGGTAGAATGGTCCTTTGACATGAAGAAAAACGGGCAAAATAGCAAAAATGTTCGACCCAGTTCAGCTTGCGCGGAATGCTAAGGCTGACCCGAGTCGTTACTTTTTTGCAAGTGCATTAATCCCCCTTTTCACAGAGCACGGCTCAATTCTTTTTGTCACTTAGTACACGTTATTGGAAAGTCTAAACGTATCTTTTATCGTTAAATCTTTCACCTTGTTCACATTAATATTTCAGTTATGCAGTTACTATCCATTTATCTTCAGTCCCACACAAAAACATTTTTGCGCAGGCTGAACTTTTTTTTATGTATACTACTCAAGGTTTGTTAAGTATCAAGAGTGGCTTCTTAGATGATCCAATAAAGGCCTTCAGCTGCAGTCTAAGTTGCAGAGCTCCAGATAAGAGAGAGTGATGGCATTCTAAATCCATTATTTCTCTTCCAAACCCTATGTTGTGGGTACTCATTAGAATCGTCTCGATGAGACGATTCTAATGAGTACCCATAACACAGAGTTTAGTTGAGAGTTATTAAAATTTTTAATTTTCAATTTTGAAGTTAAAATCCCTCCCTCTATCTGGAGCCCTGAAGTTGCCAATTTTCTGCCACTACTATGCCACATGGCTAGATGTGTCATACTGTTGAAACCTTGTAAAGGCTCTAGTGATAACAGTGTGGTGGTGCACGCTAGGGGGCCTCACAAACATAACGATGGGTAGCCCCTGCTTCATATCTCAACAACTCTCAAGATTTTTAGACCGATTAATGTCTTCTTAATTCTGGGTCAGGCTCAATGAAAAGTTGTTTCATATATTTAAAAAAAAAAAACTATCAGTCCATGTCAGCCTGTGCAGTCCGCACAGGCTGACCTGGGTCGAAACTTTTTACTAACGGTAAATTTTCTCCATGACAAAGGACCAGTCTACTCCACGATTCAGCCTGTTTTGAAATCAACAAAATAGATTCATAAATATTCGACGACTTGCTTGGCGAAACCCATTACGAAAATGCATTAAACTCCCTTTTCCAAGAGCGCTTCTTATTTTCATCAGTCATAGTTCATATTTCATATCCTATACATGGCGGATCAAGGTATGCATTGCACCAAAATACAATGACAATTGAGGGGGAGATAATTAATTAACCTTGAAATTCTGGCTTGTCACAAAAGCTTGTTTACTGGGGATTACAGCAATACGTTATTTATCTATATATCCAATAAAGATACCATATCTCGAATTTAACATTAGGCCTATCTCACAAACACTTGACAAAATCTCACGCCAACTGAACATATCTCATGCAAACTTAACAATTCTCGTACAAACCTAACAATGTCTCACGCAAACCTAACAATATATCACGCCAACCTAACAATATCTCATGCACACTTAGCAATATCTCATGCAGACTTAACACTATCTCACGCAAATTTAACCAGATCGTGTAAAATATCTGGTGCTTAGACAACTTTTGAGTAGTATATTTCAGATATCACCGCGCACAAGAAACAAATCATGAGCGATAACAGTATTTTTATGAGGCATCTAAAAGCCAATGTAATGCCATAACTGAGGTCATTGGCCGCAAAGGAAACCAATAAAAAAATGGACACGAGTTAACTCTTTCGTGTCCATAAACGTCACACTAAGCTTTTTGTGGACAGTATAGATCAAGATCAGACTGCACAGAACGTGCAGTCTAATCTCTGATCGACATTGTCCACTATTATATTGTAGATTATGACCAAACTGCCTCCTCATGATGCAAGGGAACTTTTCTATGTAGACGTGGAAAACAGCATAGTTTATTCATCTAATCCTTAGAGCGCCGAATAAACCCAAGACATTTTTATCCTAGAGATATGAACCAAATGATCGCAATTTCATGGTTGCTGTTATCTGCAGTGTATCAACAAGCAAAGCGGACAGTGTAGATCAAAGATCAGGCTGCACGTTTTGTGCAGCCTGGTCTTGATCTACACTGACCGCAAAGGCAACTACAGTAGTGAAATGTGGTTTAAAGGTTAATAGTGAAAGAGTTGACTTAATTCTTGGTTTATTACCCATTCGGCGGTTAAACCATTACCTACTTTATAGCCAGCCCCTAATGGCTGAGGCGGTAACCCATATGGCTTGTAAAGCAGAGGGGTTTTTTATGGACGACGTAAATCAAGGTCCGACTGCACTAAACGTACAGTGTAATTTTGCGTCTACACTGTAAGCTAAATGGTACTTAACTGTGACCAAAAAACCATGCTGATTTAAATGAATGATTGAATGAATTTGAGTAAATATTTGCATAACTTTACGGCAGCTTATATTTTTTGGTATTGCAGGGATCTTATGTGTGTATATTCAACCCCACCCACCCCAAATGCGTAAATCTACGCAATTTAGTGAAAGACAGCACTTGGTTACCTTTCACTAAACTGCGTAGATTTACGCATTTTGGGGGGATTGAATATATACACATACGATACCTGCTTTACCTGTACAGGACTTGAGAACAGGGGGTCGCTGGTTCGATCCCCGGCTTGGCCAATTTCTTTCCGAGGATTGATGATAGTCATTGCGACAGGATTCATTCCTCTCTCACCGCTGACCATTGTTTCGACGGTGGTTATGTGGGAAAGCAGCCAGTGGCTTGGAAAGAATATTGTGCGGAGTATTGGTAAAAGAAACTCCAGGAAAGCATGGATAGGTGCACTGGCCGCCGCGATATAACTGAAATAATGTTGAAAACGGCGCTAAACACCATACAATCAATCAACCCTACTATATCCAAAAGGTATGAGCTCACGTCAAGTTATGCAAATATTTACTCAAATCATAAAGTTATGCGGTTCAGTGAATCTTGTTTTAAGACTAAAAATGCTTACTTACCTAAACTGCGTACGCAAATTTCGTGTGTACGCAGTTTAGAGAAAGGTAACTCTGGTCCTCAAGTGTGCATGTCTGTATTAAAAGATGATAAAGTGCAATTTTGAGCTTAAAAAGATTTTCATAGCAAAAAAAATTAAATTAAGAAAGATTAGGCGTAATCTTGAAATGCATAAAGGACATTATTGAATGGTTGAGTACTCCCTGACTGTTCAAAAGTTTTGAATGATGAAGCTAATATTGTAATAAAAAGGTTTGAAGATGATAACAGTAAAAAGTTTTAAATTAATAATGAATATGTGTAACCTTGATATGTATAAAAGACATTATTGAGTGGTTGGGCACTCCCTGCCAACTCGCAAAGTTTTAAATGATGAGGTTAAGATTGTGATCAAAAGATTTTAACAACATTTTGAATTAAAAGTAAAAATTGTTTAAATGAAGAAGGATTACGTGTAATCTTGATGCGCATAAAATTTATTACTCTCCTAATGAACCGAAAAAATAAACAGTTGAGAAACCGGTTCTTAGCGAACGACATACTGTTTGTTCGCATCGGGTTTTACGTCGCTTTCAAGGATATTTCAGTCTTATCACGGCGACAGCTGGCTTTTCCAACTCTTTTGTTAGTATGACCAGTAATATACGAGGGTCATTCATTTAACCCTTTCCCAAACAAGCCCTGGTTTTCACATGTCTGCAGTACTAGTCTTTTGAAAACACTGTGGGAAAAGGAGAAATTGCTCGTAACGAGCAATTTCTCCTTTTCTCACTGTGTTTTCTACCCTTTTTGAGAACTTTCTGCCATTTTCATCAAATTTAAAATTGTCGTCTGCAAACTCTTTCAATTTGGACCAGTCCAAAATTTGTCGTTTGGGAAAGGGTTAATTGTAGCACTGGGTGTTTATGAGACGCATTATATTAAATGGTTATACTTTGTTCATTTCATCCCTTCAAAATATTCTCCACTGACAGAAATACATTTTTCAAATCAGGAAATCCAGCCTGTGAATGCTGCAA
Organism: Tridacna gigas; assembly: GCA_945859785.2. Classification (NCBI taxonomy): domain Eukaryota; kingdom Metazoa; phylum Mollusca; class Bivalvia; order Cardiida; family Cardiidae; genus Tridacna; species Tridacna gigas. The sequence continues at coordinate 5,870,024 of OX244031.2, read as the reverse complement.
AATAGATTTTTTCTGGGAAAACCCAGCAGACACTGAAAAAATGTCACTTCCCAGGGCACTTTTAGAGTCATATCGACGCCCAGAGAGAGTTTTCTTCAATAAAGGAAAGAGAAAAAAGTCGCATGGGCTGAGGTCGGGGGAATAGGGTGGGTGGGGAAGCTGTGCCACCTTTTCCGTTTCCAGGAAATTCTGAACAATTGCAGTGAGCAGCTGCATTGTCATGAATAAGGCACAGGCCTCTTAATCTGGTTTCAGTAATATAGCCAGTGTATATGACTGCACCTACTTTAACTTTCAATAACTTTTGAAAGAATGAACCTATTACAACAAAATTTCGTGCCAGTATTCAGAACATCTTCCTTGCGAAAATACCGTTATTTCCTTGTGATACATATGGTCATGCGGTATGGAGGCCCATTAGTGACACAATTAAATGAATGACCCTCGTACTGGGGCTACAAAGCTTTGCCTAGGAACATGTGTAACATAGTGGCTGCTTTTCCCACCTTGAAATAAATTAATGTGATTGTATAGTGGAATATTTTACGGTGGAGGAAAGAAACAGAGTCCGAAGGTAACAGACAACGTTTATTAACAACATAAATCCCTGCTCTATAATCCTACGGGGTAAGTATAACTACCCACAATATATAAGCTAAGATTAACAGAGACCGCTAACGCGGGTCTAACATTCAATAACCAATCTATTCCCCTCCTCTTTTCCGGCAGAGCGTCTGCTTTTATAGCCAAATTCTCTCAGGACGTCCCACCAAGACATTATTGTTGGTTATAGGAATACCCTAAACGTCCATTATTTGCTGCCGTATCAATATTCATAATACTCATTAATAAAATATGATGATGACTTAGACGTGTATTATGTTACACATGCCATTGTGGCAAGCGTCATGTGCTGGGATTGCATCAGGATAACACGGCGATAGCTTGCTTTTTCAACTCTTTTCTTAGTATGATCAGCAAAATACTTGGACCCCAAAGCTTTGCCCTATGCCCTATAGGTAAGCTTCATTTACCGGGATCGCACCAGGACTTCTTGGACCCGACGAGCTAAAGTTGACCCCTAAAGGCAGTATGATAATTTGGTGTATTAACTCTTTACCATACGACACAAATTTTAGAGTTGTCCAAATTCAAAGCATTTGCAGATGACAAATTGAAGGTTAGTTGAGTAGATAATATTGTGGGAAAAGGAGAAAATGCTGGTAACCGGCATTTTCTCCTTTTCCCACAAGGTTTTCAAAAGGTTTCTTTGTCAAGGTCGTTCAAACTCTAGATTGTGTGGTCGAGTGTTAACCTTTAAGCAGCTAAGCACGACTCTCTAACCTTTTGCGGACAGTGTAGATCAAGATCAGACTGCACAGAACGTGCAGTCTGATCTTGGATCTACATTGTCCGATAAGGGGATATTTCCCCAACCCCCATAACTTTGAAATAGCAGAAAACAAAGCTTTGTAGCCCCAGTACGAGGGTCATTTATTAATGAGTTGTTACCATCGGCCTGAAAGTTTCATTTAACCCTTTACCACACAATCCCGACTTTTAACGACCCTGAGAAAGAAGCCTTTTGAAAACATTGTGGGAAAAGGAGAAAATGCTGGTAACCAGCTTTTTCTCCTTTTCCCACAATGTTTTCTACCTTTCCCAATACAAATTTCAATTTTTGAGTCACATTTAATTTGTCGTCTGCAATTGCTTTCGATTTGGACCAGTCTAAAATTTTGTCGTTTTGGTAAAGAGTTAAGTTATACAGCAGGACAAGGGTATTCACATATACACTATCATTAGTTAAGTAACAATGAATCACAGCGGCATAAAGCCATTCATAGGATATAAAACTTTCTCACACTGTGTTCAGTTACACATCGGAGACCACAATGTGTCAAAGATGAACTTTTAGATTTCAAAGGCCCAAAAGCTGCCAAAAGTAAACAAAAATGTTCATGAAATGCATTCAAATTTAAATCATTCCATATAAACTATGGAAATTATTATGAAGGTGACAATCTGATTTTGTACGGTCGATCCAAATGTTAGTTGCTAACAGAAAAATGACACTCACAAACCAGGTAAAACGTTAATAGAAGATAGAGCGACCTGGCAACTTTTGACCTAGTTTTGAAATTCATTTTAGGGTGTAATCTTCACAAAAATGTCCATGCTTTTAAATGGTGTGACTGTAGATATAAATGCAGTTCAAACCAGCATTGTTTACTCTTGATCGCTATTGGGACTTTAAGTAGGCAAAATAAAAGAACTGAGCCATGCTCTGTGTAAAGGGGGCTTGATGCATCTGCAACAAGTTTCAATTCAGGTCAGCCTGCGCAGTCCGTGCAGGCTGACGTGGGTAGAAACCGTTTTGCTATCGATCGATTTTCGGCATGTCAAAGGACAAGGGTACCTCACGATTCAGTCGGTTGTGATACAAAATAGATATTATTGATCCCTAATGATAAAATGCCTTGCTTTGATCAGGGATGTTTTAAACCTCTTTTTCCCAGAGCATAGCTCAAATGTTTTAAATGGGCATGGTAAAACGAAACAAAGAAAACAATAAACTGTGTATTGAAGAGAGCAGGCGAGAACCAAGTTACGTACTGATCTTGATTCCATCTCTCTTTCAGATCGTAGAATATGGGCTGTTGCTTAGGCAAATAAGCAATAGTTAAAATATATATACTGGTCAATTTCAAATCGAAGAAACCAATTTTTTTTTTCATCAGATGTAACCAGGACAAAGTTAATGTGAGGAAATACCCAGTTTAAATAAACTCTTTCTGTTCTTGTGTCACAAAACCTTGAGTTTGTTTCTACCAACTGTTGCAAGGCGTTCTTGAATGGATAAATTCTTATTTCTCAACAGGGAGATATTGATGAAGGAAATATATAAGCCATACTCTGTGAAAAGGGGTCTTAATGCATCTGCGAAAAGTATGGACCCAGGTCAGCCTGCCCAGTCCGCGCAGGCTGACCTGGGCTGATACTTTTCGCTATTGGCCGATTTTATGTATGATACAGGACCAGTCTACCTCATGATTAAGTTGGTTGTTGAAAAAAGTGAATATCATGGGTCCATGAATATGTGATAGCTTGCTTGGTATAATGCATTACGGAGATGCATTAAGCCCCCTTTGGCCAGAACACGGCTCATATAAATAGCTAAAGAGATTATAAATAGCATCGTTTTATAACAGCCGGATCAACAAAAAGTGAGGCTTGTTCAAAATGTTGCGATATGGGAGTACTTTCACACATAGTCATTTCGCTCTACTAATTTTTATTCTCTTTAAATTGAAAAAAAACCGAGTTGATATATTTCTGAAATATATACGTGTAATAACAATAAAAATAATAATAATAAAAAGAACCATGCTATGTGAAAATGGTGACTTTATGCATCTGTCAAAAAGTATCGACCCATGTCAGCCTGCGCAGTCCGCGCAGGCTGACATGGGTCGAAACTTTTTGCTATTGGTGAATTTTATGCGTGTTCAAAGACCATACTACCGTATGACCCAGTCGGTTGTTAGGCTAAATGTTTTTTCATCGATCCATAATTCTGTGACGGCCTGCTTGCAGGGATACATGTATATTAAATCCCCTTTTGACAGAGCATGGCACATTAATGTTTTTTACTGTGACGAGTAATAAAAAAGAAATGTCACATGGCCTGAAAGCTGTGAGCAGTATACAACAGTACATGACTTGTATCCCTTTCAGTACTATAGGCGATTGATTGAGTTATAGTGTTTAGCGCCGTTTTCGACATTATTTCAGTTATACCACGGCGGCCATTGCACCTAATCATGCTTTCCTGGAGTGTCTTTTTACCAGTGCTTCGCAAAATATTGTCTGTAATCCGGAAGCATTAATTTAAGTTTGTAACTGAGAAATTTCTTTCTTGTCAAAGTTTCTTTCGTGAACATTTTAGACATCCCCGATTTTGGTCTTTTTCATATGTAAATTATCTATGTATCAAATACATTAAAAAAAAACCACCCATACTATTACATAAAATACCTCCCAGTGACATTGCAACTTTACGTAACACAGGCCCCCTCCCCCCCCCCCTCCCCCCCCCGCCCCCTCGAAAAAGAAAAACACACACTTTTTTACGGACACACGTATCGGTCCATAACACACAAGCTCTGTATTCACCAACAATTCGTAACCGTTATCTGCTGTATAAAAAATGAAAGTTTCAAGCTGATGGTAAAAACCCAAATTTTCTTATTTTAAAGGTATTTTTTGAGAAAGAGAGATCTCCTTATCGGGCAGTGTAGATCCAAGATCAGACTGCACGTTCTGTGCTGTCTGTTCTTAATCTACGCTCTCCGCAAAAGGTCAGTGAGTTGCGCTTAGCAGCCTAAGGGTTAAGAATATTCTTTGTCTAATTCTAGATTAGACTTTTGATTGGCTAAACGATTTAGTTTAGCCAATCGGAGGCTTTGTTACTTTTAAATTTAAAAAGAAAAATCTTCTGAATACGGACCCAGGACTTGAAGCAAAGGTTAGAATCCACAGCTTAGCCCAATTCTCTCTCAGGATTGATGATAGTCATTGTGACAGGATTCATTCCTCTCTAACCGCTGATCATTGTTCCGACGAAAGTCATGTGGGAACGCTTTAGACTTGCTCAAACTGAAAGCGATTACAGACCACATTATGAAATGCATGGAATTTTCTTTGAAAGGAAAGAAAACATTTGGGAAAATGATAAAATGCTGTTTACCAGCATTTTATCATTTTACAATAATGTTTCAAAAATCTTTTCTCTTCAAGGTGACGTAAACCAGAGACCGTTTTGTAACGGTTTATAAAACGTGTGTGTCTAACCAGAGAGAAATTTTTGTCTTACATTGAATGACTTCTGTCTCATTTTACATTCGGCCCATGCTCTGTAAAAAGGGAGCTTAATGCATCGGCAGAATTATCGATCCAGATCAGCCTGTACAATTCGCGCAGGCTGACCTGAGTCAAAACCTTTTGCCAAATGTCAATTTTCTGCATGTCAAAGGACCATTCGACCTCCTGGTCCAGTCGATTGTTCGACAAGATGGATTTTATAGATCCATAATTATGCGCAAACTTGCTTTGTATAATGCATCACGGAGATGTATTTAGCCCCCTTTTGCTATAGCGTGGCTCATTTGGTTTTTGCTGAGAGTTTTACGCAACAATCAGACGAGAAAAAAATTAGATTGGTCCAAATCCAAAGCGTAGTAAGTCGGTCCTATTCATGGAAAAGCTGGTGCATACGTTAAATAAGCCATGCTCCGGCAATAGGGGGCTTAATGCATCCCCACGATGTATGATACCAAGCAAGTCATCACTTAATCACGGATCCATAAAGTCCATTTTGTCTAACAACTGGCCTAATCATGAGGTAGACTGGTTCTTGTACATGCAGACAACTGACCAACAGCGAAAAGTTTCGGTCCAGGTCAGCCTGCGCGGACTGCGCAGGCTGACCTGGCCGATACTTTTCGCAGATGCAGTAAGCCCCATTTTCACAGAGCGGTAAATGTGATGCAGTAAGCCCCATTTTCGCATAATTATGAACCGTTACGTTTGGGTTAACCCTTTCCCAAACGACAAATTTTGGACTGGTCCAAATTGAAAGAGTTTGCAGACGACAATTTTAAATTGGATGAAAATGGCAGAAATGTCTCAAAAAGGGTAGAAAACACTGTGGGAAAAGGAGGAATTGCTCGTTACGAGCAATTTCTCTTTTTCCCACAGTGTTTTCAAAAGGCTTGTATAGCAGACACTGAAAACCAGGGCTTGTTTGGGAAATGGTTAAAACGGTGATTAAAAATAACCTGACATTTTATGACATAAAGTAACGAAGGTCGAATTCTGTAACTGAGTCATGCTCAGGGAAAAGGGGGTTTCATGACTTTCCGTGACGCATTTTACCAAGCAAGTCATCGCATTTTTTTTTTTTTTAAACTTTATTGTCCACGTCTTTTTGATACTTGAGGGTCGTGGCCATCCCTCAACGAACCTTACAGATCGTTGTTAGTATTCTGTGTTAGTAATAGAACTTTAAAATACAAACAAAAGTCGTCGCATAATTGTGGATCCATGTAAAACCCATTTTGTCTTACAATGGACTGATTAATGAGGTACAATGGCCCTTGGACATGCTGAAAAATGACAGCTAGCAAAACGGTTTGACGCAGGTTAGCCTGCGCAGGCTGACATGGCTCTATACTTTTAAGCCCGACCGGGAAGCTCAGTGGTTAGCGTATCTGATTCGTAATCTGGTGGTTGCGGGTTTGATATTCGGTTTAGGCAAACTTTCTTTCAGACCATTTTTCGCCTCTCACCTCTGATGCATGTGAGAAAGTAATCAGTGACTTGGAAAGAATGTTGTGTCATTAATGGCGTGAGACAGCCGGGAAACACAAGCATAGTGGCACTGACCGCCATGATATGACCTAAGCTGTTAAAACGGAGTTAAACTCTTATACAAAGAAACAAATCTATACTTTTAACAGATGCATTAAATCCCTTTTTCACATGGCATGGTTCATATGTATCATATGTTTGGCTTAAGTTTCCGATGCACGGAAACATAATGAAAAAAAATGATACATTGATACGACAGCAAAATAACAATAACGTTTATATAAATGGTACAAAGTCAATATAGATCTATACACAGTAATGTATCACAAAACAAAGTAATACTTTCACGTACATGTATTTCAAAGGCAATAATAATTATTATTCAATACATGACGAGAACTCATGCTGTTCGCTAATGGGAGCGCCATTCTCTACATTAGTTTTTTTTTGTGTGACTTTGAAAAATCGTTGCAACAAAATGGAAGATATTTCACGTGGGTAAAATATTTTTGTGGCTGTTTTTGTCGTTCGTTAGTCGTTCTTTTCCCTTTATCATGCGACAAATTTCTAGACTCATCTGAATTCGGAACAGTTGCAGACGACAAGTTAAATGTGGCTAAAACAATGGGCGTTGCCTTTAACAAGGACAGAAGAATGAACACCGTGGAAAAAGGAAACAAATGCTGGAAACAATCAATTTATTATTTTTTTCTCGAATTAATTCATAAGCTTTTCTTTTCCTTATCCATACTGTTGGTAAAACAAGGGGTTGTTTGATAAACCTTTTACCACCTAGTCACGAGTTAAACGGTAACCAGCATTTTCTCCTTTTCCCACAATGTTTTCAAAAGCCTTCCTGGTCAAGGTTGTTTAAACTCGTGATTTTTAACAACCTTGATCTGGGAGGCTTTTGAAAACATTGTGAGAAAAGGAGAAAATGCTGGTAACCAACATTTTCTCCTTTTCCCACAATGTTTTCTACCCTGTCACAGAATCTAAGCACATTTGTACCAATTTCGAATTTGTTGTTCTGCAGATATTTGAAATCCGGAGGAATTCAAATATTTTCGTTTGTGAAAAGGTAAAGAGTTGAACACTCCAGTGCAATATATTTTCATGTCTTATACAGAATACTATCTTTGATCATTTTGAGAATGCAATAGCTCGATTCAATCAAAGTGTTGAAGGCGCACTTGCCACGAAAATGATGAAGCAACAGTTCCGATTGCCTGTACGAGCATTAAACACTGCTGCCACACTGTTTTCCCAAGGATGAAACCATAGTTTACATTTGAGTCATGCTCTGTGAAAAGGGGGGCTTATTGCATCTGCAAAAAGCATCGACTCAGGTCAGCCTGCGCGGACTGCGCAGGCTGACCTGGGCCGAAACCTTTTGCTATTGGTCAATTTTCTGCATGTCTAAGGACCTGTGTCATGAATCACCCGGTTGTGAAGCAACGTGGATTTTATAGATCTATAATACTGTAATGACTCGCTTGTTAGAATGCATCATGGAGATCCATTAAACCCCCTTTTGCCAGAGCATGGCTCATTTGTCTGAGGGCTGGAGACGTAAATAAATCTACACGTACACCCATAAGTATAACCCTTTACCAAACGACAAAATTTTAGATTTATCCAATTTGAAAGCATTTGCAGACGAAGAAATTGAATAAGACTCAAAGGATGGGATTAGTGAAAGGACAAAAGACATCGTGGGAAAAGTAAAACAAAAAAATACTGGCTACAAGCATTTTCTCCTTTTTCTAAAGTGTTTTCTCTCCGTCAGTGGCGGAAGAAAACGTCACAGATGAAAAATAGTTTCGAGGAAGCTTACAGATATATACAAAAAAAAGATGAGACATGCTCTGGCAAAAGGAGACTTAATGCATCTCTGTGATGCATGATATTAAGCAAATCATCACATTATTCTTGATCCGTAAAATCCATTTTGTCTAACGACCGACTGAATCACGAGCTGAACTGATCCTTTTAGCTGCAGAAAACTGCCCCATGGCAAAAAGTTTCATCCCAGGTCAGCCTGCGCGGACAGTGCAGGCTGATCTTAGTCGATGCTTTTTGCAGATGTATGAAGCCCCTTTTTTCACAGAGCATGGTTCACTTAATAGTTTTGCAAAAAACATTGTTTTGACAAACTTATTGACAGATTAAAGTAGGTAAGCAAAAGAAAGATCGCGTGTGATTGTTCAAAGCCTATTTCGGGGACAAATGTACGGAATCCTGTTTCCGCCATCCACTTTTCGACCTACGAGGAACTCGAAAAGTAGAAATTAGGCACACTAACTTCCACTTTTCTAGCAAAAAAGTTACCTCGAAAAGTCGAAAAGTTGAAGTTTTTGACCTTGGAAGTTTTAATCGGCTAATTTCGACTTTTCGACTTTTCAGCTTTTCAACTTTTCGACTTTTCAACTTTTCGACTTTTCTAGGTCGAAAAGTGGAAGTTTTATTGACAATTGTCATGTGAAAAACTTCCACTTTTCTACTTTTCGACCTAGCACTTTAACGCGAAAAGTTGAAGTTAGTACTTCCTAATTTCTACTTTTCTAGACAAACGTAAGGTCGAAAAGTCGAAAGTTTTTTGACAATTGTACGAAAAGTGGATGGCAGAAACAGGATTCCGTACAAATGAGAAAGTTTGAAATTGGTAAATATAATCGCAAACTAACAAATATACCACATGCCGGTGCAAACGCTCAGATGCAGTAGCTTGATTTTCAATGAAAATTCTAGGTCAAAACAGTTAATAACTTGTCCAAGTTTGAAGTAAATAGCTTCAGTATTCACAGGGGTATTATAAAATGTCTATGTTTTGCACCGATATGCAAACGCCCACAGGGCTATGACAATAACTCGACGCTTTCTTGGAAAACAGCCGAGCAAAAAATCAGCATTTCTGTTTTGACCTCAAAGCTACAATCATCATGTGAACCATGCTCTGGCAAAAGGGGCATAATGCATCTCCGTAATGCATTATACCAACCAAAACATCTAATTATGGATCCATAAAATCCATTTTGACATACAACCGACTGAATCATGAGGTAGAATTATCCTCTGAAATGCACAAAATCCAAAGGTAGCAAAAAGTTTCGGTCCATGTTAACCTGCGAAGACTGCGCAGGCTGACATGGGTCGATACTTTTCGCAAATTCATCAAGCCCCCTTTTCAAAGAGCACGGCTGATGTATTTCTGTTGAGAAACTTCGCGTTCATGACGACATTTGTGTGACGTCATCAATATTCTTACCTAAGAGTCAAAACAGCCAAGATACTCTTGCGCTGTACATGTTGACAGAAATAAGTTAAGACGTTTAAAAGCGCCTGAAATTTCAATGGTGAATCACTGTTACTAAATATACCACATCATTTAAATAGAATATTACGGCCCTGTTGCATGATACAGCAAAACGTGGTTAAAATGTGACCCCCTGTGCCCCTTTGAAAGTTTGTTTGTTTTCGAGTTAAACGCCGTTTCAAGAGGTTATCACGGCGGTCAGTGCAAGTACACATGTGTTTCCTGGCTTTCTCACACCAGTACTGACGCGACTTCCTTTCAAAACCACTGACTACTTTCTCACATGCATCAGAGGTGAGAGACGAAAAATAGCCGGAAAGAAAGTTTGCCTCAACTGGGTGTCGAGCTCACAACCACAAGGTCACGAGTCAGATACGCAAACCACAGAGCTACCCGGAGCTGGCACCTTCGGAAGAGAATTTGTAACTATAAACGGAAGCACCAATGTCCGTATACACCAACTATTCTGAAGACCATTCTTAGTCTTCATATCTGAGATTTTCTAAATTTGAAAGTAACAAAACTTCTGATTGGCTAAACCATATGGTTTAGCGAATCAGATATTGTGTTACTTTCATATTTATAAAATCAAGACAGTTGCACACAAAAGTTTTATATCATAAGTTTTTGCATAACTGGCGAGAAAATGCGTTAAAACTGCGTTTTTATTGAAAAAAAAGCTCGTAACTGACACTTGCGTAACGTTAAATAACAAACATTGCGTAGGTATTGTCGACATCAAAAGGATCAAACAAGTAGGAAGAAGTCAGCGAGAACAAATGAAATAAAACGAGGATTGGCGAAAGACAAATTTCGGTTGAATAGTATTTAATCGTAAACAACGCGTCTGATATATATCTTTTAGCATTATTTTATTGTTTTATGAAGGTTACAGCACGCTTATTTTGTTGTTTTACTCTTTACCACACAATCCCGATATTCAAAGACCCTGAGATAGAAGCCTTTTGAAAACATTGTGAGAAAAGGAGAAAATGCTGGAAACCGGTATTTTCTCCTTTTTTTGTTTTTTTTTCACAATGTTCCCAAAAGGCTCTTTCTCAGGGCCGTTAAAACTCGGGATTGCGCGGTAAAGTGTTGAACATACGAAAAAGTGTGCTGTGATCGTCATATAACAGTGAAATAAATGGTTACCAGCATTTTCTCCTTTTCCCACAATAGTTTCAAAAGCTTTCTTTATAGGGGTCGTTAAACCTCGGGATTGTGTGGAATAGGGTTAATGTAAGTAGGTAATGAATAGGGTTAATGTAAATAGGTAATGTATTGGGTGTACCCTTTTTTTTTTGTTCATATTCAACGCAATAAACAAACCCATGTTCTTAAGTCTGAGAAAGCAGGCCTTAATGTAGATACTAGAATAAATTAAAAGATCCTAGGAACACGAATGTTCTCTTCTATTGTGTTGCCCACCCCCTCAAAGACAAATCATATCGTTCAGTAACATTTGAGCCATGCCCTGACGAAAGCGGGCTTAATACATCTCTATGATGCATTATACCAAGCACGTCATCAAATGACTGTGGAACCATAAAATTCATTTGTATAATAACCGGCTACATTCTGGGGTAGACTGGTCCTTTAGGTGACGTCAGCTAGGCGGCTGCCTCACTAGTTTGTAGCCGGGTTTACATTCGGAACATCTTCTTTGGCCCGATCTTTAGCCGTTTTGAAGAGACCGGCCACATGGTTGATATGCGCCTGTTGATGAAGATCAAGATGGCTTCTAACGAGCGTGAAAGGTATGTGAAAGCAAAAGTAAAGTCAAATTCATAAAAATATGCAGTTTAACGCAAGACGAGCATGAAAAAATATTCTTACAACATTTTAGGTAGATCTAGGGATATTGTATTGGTTGTTTTATTTTATTGATTGATTGTATGGTGTTAAACGCCGTTTACAACATTATTTCAGTTATATCGTGACGGCCAGTGCACCTATCCATGCTTTTCCGAAATTTCTTGTACCAGTACTAGATCTACGCATATTATTCTTTCCAAGCCAATGGCTGCTTTTCCACATTACCATCGTGGAAATAATGTTCAGCGGTGAGAGAGGAATGAATCCTGTAGCAATTACTATCGTCAATCCTTGGAAAGAAATTGGCCGAGACGGGGATCGAACTGGCGAGCCCCCCTGTTCTCAAGTCAGCGTGTGTGTTTGCAATCCAGACAGGTCTAGAAGTATGTCCCCTGGTAAAGTATAAGTGCTAGATATTATTTCAGGTCAATTTGTTCCAGTAATAAAGTAGCAGACAGGTAGATCGCAATGCATGTCCTGTACGAATTCAATTGTGGACCGGGCTAATGATTTCATATACAGAAGATCTCACGTAAACCTAGATTCAATGTTTTTTTTTTTTCCAGAGTGGATAAAAATATTTCACATATTTCCACGGTAGGTATAAGGTCCAAAATTTAGCCACAGTTTGTCCTACATTTATTAAAATCGGAATATCGATTTGTCTTAGGCTTTACTCATGAAAGCCAGCTGATCGAGAATCAAACATGCACCCTGACACCGCTGTAAATAGAGCCTATGCGCTTACTTTGTTAACTGAGGCAAGGGGGGGGGGTGTATTTATTTGTTATCCAAGAGGACTCTTCTTCTTCTATAAGCTCTTCTGAGCAGAAGAACGCTATCTTAGCGGCAGAGACAGCTATGTTGATCATCTGTACAATTGTGACGGTACACTTGTTTGTGCCTGAAAGCCGGGTGACGACCGACTTGACCGGATCGTCATATTCTGGTCAGAAAAAAGTTCACCTTTTGACATGCAGAAAAAGAACCAAAAGTGAAAGGTTTTCTTTTCGCAAATGCATTTATGCATAAATGAGCCTTTTGTCAGAGCATGGTTCATTAATTTTGCCGTCTGCTATTGATTTCAATGATTGAATGACTGCATAGTGTTTAACGCCATTTGCAATGTTATTTCAGTTATACGGTGGCGGCCAGTGCGTCTATGCATATTTTCCTGGAATTTATGTTACCGGTACTTCGTGAATTATTCTTCCCAAGCCACTGGCAGCTTTCCCACATTACCATCATCGAAACAATGATCATCGGTGACAGAGGAATGAATCCTGCTGCAATGACTACATCGGAAAGAAATTAGCCGAGCTGGGGATTCGAACCAGCGATTTCCTGTTGATAAATCCTGTACGCTTCAATGTGGACGAGTGTTATATTCTGCTGTTCGATAAATAGTTAACGAGATAACCGCGTGGCTAAACGAGGAATTATCACCGGAGAAACATGATCTTCATTTGTAAGAATGCTCCTGGTTAAACCATTACCAAATGAACCATGCTCTGGCAAAAGGGGGCTTAATGCATCGCCGTAATACATTATACCAAGCAAGTAATTACATAGTTTTGGACCCCCTAAATTCCGTTTTGTCGAACAACCGACTTAATCATGAGCTAGACTGGTTCTTTGACAAGCAGAAAATTTAAGAATAGCAAAAAGTTTCGGCCCATGTCAGCCTGCGCGGACTGCGCAGGCTGACATGGGTCGATACTTTTTGCAAATGCATTAAACACCCTTTTCACAGATCATGTCTCATTAATGTATCCTGCCCTGGAGTAGACACCTGCACGTTGTATAACAAATGAACCATGCTCTGGCAAAAGAGGGTTTAATGTGTCTCCGTAATACATTACACCAAGCTAGACAGCTCATAACTAAGGATTCATATAATCCATTTTTCAAACAACCGACTGATTCATGAGGTAGACTGGTCCTTTGACATGCAGAAGATTTAGCAAACGGTTTCGAACACAGTCAGCCTACGCGGACTGCGCAGGCCGAACTTGGTAGATACTTTTTTTGCAGATGCAATAAGCCCTTTTTTCACAGAGCATGGCTGTAGTACAACAGAAACTGAGGCACGAATCTACAATATTAATTGAATGGTGTTTAACGTCACTTTCAACAATATTTCAGTCGTATCACGGCGACAGCTCACATATCCATGTATTTCCTGGGTTTCACCAGTACAAGGCTAGGACTCTGAAGTGTCTTGTCCAAGGACACTCCCACGAAAAACCCAGTGGATCCAGTGAGGCTCGAACCCGAGGCCTCCAGGTTAGGAGTCCTGCACTTTACTAATAGGCCACGCGGGACCCTGATTCTACAATAAACAGTTGACCCGGAGGAATGTAAAGCATTTGATTGGTCACAAAATCAAGAACATAAATGTATTGTTGACACTCAATTGACCTAGTAAAAACAATACTTTTCATGTCACAGAATTACGTTCAATTCTTGCATAGATATTGAGACAAATATAATGCGAACGCGATAATTGTGGTATATGTTTACCAATACTGACTCATTGAAAACATAAACACTGGCCAAAGTTGTAAATGTTAGTTGTTATACATTACCAGCAGGTTAGCTGCTACCGTGGTACAGTGGTCAGGTTATAGTACTGTCGATGAAGCAATTCAAGTTTGATTGATAGAAACATGTAGATGACAAATTTATCGCGTTCAGCTTATACCTGTTTCGACCTGTTTACTCGTGCATGTAAGTTCAGTCTTTGTGGTTTATATATAATCAATAGATCTGAGTAGTATAAACTGAATGTGATAAACTTGCCATCCACCGGGCTCACTCAATCAAAATTGAATCGCTTCATCGACAGCCCTACGAAATGACCACTGCACCACGGTAGCAGATATACACTGCTGGCAGTGTAAAAATAACAACTGTTACAACAGTTTTCAAAGAACCAGTATAGTATAACGGCAATAGTTTGTTACTTTGTACTGATTAAACCGAATATACATATTTTCAGTAGAACTATAGCAAACAAAACTTTTATAAAATCTTATAACCGATTGATTACATTCCTAGATATACATATACATTGCTTCCAAAATTAAAGGTAACCGTTCCATGTCATTGTTTTAGATTTTTTGCGTATATATATAGTCTTTATGATTTGACCTGGCAGGGCTTGGCTAACCTTTGACATAGGTCGGTCAGTTTACTGTTCATTTAGTAGCCTGAAGCTACATCGGAATTATTCGTCGTAAATCTACGTAAACACATGCGTCATAGCAGTACTTTATCGATCCTTTACGGAGACTCACGATGATTTCCGAATAACCTATCTTACCTCAATCTAAAATGCAGTGAACTGTAACATAGCTCCGCCCTGCCAGGTCAATTCTTACAGCCTATACTAGTGACACAATGTGGACGATTAAGTATATCGGTAAACAAATACCACAATTATCGTGTTAGCATTATAGTTTACGATCCACGTGCCAATACTAGGTACATCGAACGGAAGGTTTAGTTAACCCTTTACCACATGACAAAATTTTGTCATAGTCCAGATTGAAAGCATTTTGCAGACGACAAAATTAGATATGGCTCATATAATGGGATTTGTCTCTAAAAGGGAAGAAAACATTGTGGGAAAAGAAGCATTTTCTCATTTTCCCATAATGTTTTCAAAAGGCCCCTTTTCTCAGGATCCTTAAAACTCGGGATTCTGTGGTCGATGATTTAAGCAATTCATTAAATGTCTATTGAAGCCACAGACACCGAAAATATGGGTCTAATTAGTTTAAAGACCCAGTGGCGGCCAAAAGTAAATAACGCGGGCGTTAACCCTTTCCCAAACAACAAATTTTGGACTGGTCCAAATTAAAAGAGTTTGCAGACGACAATTCTAAATTTGATGAAAATAGCAGAAAGGTTTCAAAAAGGGTAGAAAACACTGTGGGAAAAGGAGAAATTGCTTTACGAGCAATTTCTCCTTTTCCCACAGTGTTTTCAAAAGACTTGTACTGCAGACATGTGAAAACCAGGGCTTCCGTGGGAAAGGGTTAACAAGCATTCGAATTTAAATGGTGGCGTTTAAGAGTATGAAAATTATTGTGAAGATTACAATCTATTATTGTCTGGTCGGTCCAAAAGTTAGTCGCTGCAAGAAAAATGCATTTTAAGATCAGGTAAAAAGTAAACAAAAGATAGAGCTACCTGGCAACTTTTGACCTACTTTTAAAATACCCCTTTTCTGCCAGCGACTAACAGTTGAACCGATCATACAATGACAGATTGTCATCTTCACAGTAATTACCGCACTTTTAAATGCATTTTAACACCGGCTTGTCTACATTTTGCCGCTACTGAGCCTTTAATTCACTCATGGACTATGCAAGCTGATGTTGTTTCGAAACGTTCTACAAAAGTACATTTAGTTATACCTGGGCACTTTAAAATGGGTCATTACGTTACAAGATCAGTAGACGCCCTTTGGACACTGTGATTATGACCTCTACCTGCGGTGTGCCATATCCCTTGTAGTGCCTTGATCCTTGGTGCCCTCTTAGTAATCTAAACTCGGCATTACACCGCACAAAAAAAGCTTTGAGAGTAAGAGCAGGGTCCGTATTCACCAAGCATTCCTGAGAGCATTCTTAGTCTAATTCTCAAGAAATGTCTAAATTTAAAGGTAACACGACTCTTAATTGGCTAAAGTAATAGGTTTAGCCAATCAGAAGTTGTGTTACTTTCTAAATTTAGAATTATACAGGGAATTTTCTTAAGATTGGTTGGTGAATACGGACCAAGTACACAACGCCAACAAACAAGCAGAACATTAAAAAAAAAAAAAAAAAACATATAAACAATGCTCTGTGAAAATGGAACTTAATGCATCTGCAAAAATTATCGACCAATGTCAGCCTGCGCAGTCCGCACAGGCTAAGCAGGGTCGACACGTTTTACTATTTGTTAATTTTCTGTATGTCCAAGGACCAGTGTGCCTCACGATTCAGTCGGTTGTTATACAAAGTGGACTCTGTGAATCCATAAGTATCTGATGACTTGCTTAGTGTAATGCTTTAGGGAGATGCATTAAACCCCTTTTGTTAGAGTATGACTCATATATGGCATGCAACACACGAAAAGGGGCCTTCAGACATATGCGTAAAAGTATGTCGTCCCAGATCAGCCTGTGCAGTCTGTGACTAAACCGAGACAACACTTCCCGTTTTTGTGCGATTTTCTGTTTCACGAAAGTCTACTGTATGAAAAAATCTTATGTAGTCGTAAAGTGCCGTCTCGGATTAGCCTGCGCGGACTGCGCAGGCTAATCCGGGACGACACTTTACGCAAATGTCCGAAGGTCTCATTTCGCATGTTGCGGCCCATATATGACATAAAAAGAGAGAAACAGCCTCTTGGGAGGCAATCAATGCTCGTTACTATATATGTAGAATCAAAATAAGGGAACCATTGTATTTCTTTTTGGGGTACATACTCGTACAATTCTTCATTTTACCTAAAACATACAGTATGACAGTTATGTTATCTAAGCAAATATCAGGGGTGACCTCTAAGTGTAGCAACACCTGCACTACACCTGGCGGGCATACTGGAGATGATACGGAGTATCGTCGCTCCTGGAATCTACTGAAACATTGAGAAGTAAAGTCACCCTGTTATATCATGTCAGAAGAAACAAGTAACAGGGTTCCCTTGTTTTGGGGGGCAACGTATTATAAGAAAGAATATTGTCAAGAGATGGGGGGGATATTTGCACGCTGCTTGAGGGAATCTTGAACTGTAACGCCTTCTATCGCCTATAACATATCTGCTCTGAAACAAAGTATCTCTGGCTTGCCATAAATTAATCTACTGCCACTTTCTATGGGAGTCTCCCAAGGTCGACATGTTGTTGTTTTTCAGACTATATACTTTTGTAAGAATGAAGAATTACGTTTGTTTGTTTTTTTTTTCAGGGAAAACTGTTTTGTAACTGTTGGACGGCACGCCATTGTTGTATAAGTTCATAATTCTAAATATAGACTGGCAAATCGCGTAATCAACGGTCTGACTAATACAGGTGAGAGACAGGGCAAAGCGTATGAACCATGCTCTGGTAAAAGGGGGTTTAAATGCATCTCTGTGATGAATTTAAACTAAGCAAGACATCACATAACTATGGATCCACAAAACCATTTTTGTATGAAAGCCAATGGAATCATGAGGTACACTGGTCATTTGACAAGCAGAAAATTGACCAATAGCAAAAAGTATGGACCCAGGTCAGCCTGCGCGGACTGCGCAGGCTGACCTGGGTCGATACGTTTTTTGCAGATGCATTAAACCCCCTTTTCACAGATCACGGCTTAATTACATGTTTCATATCCATGCCGTAACCGGCGTATTTAATTGTCGGATCCAACACGTCCTGCGGTTCTTTCCTTATTAAACTTATTTGACACAGGTCACTGAGGCCAAACGGTCTAAATTGTACTCTTCGACGGGAAATCTAATGGATCCTGTAGACGTCCAGCTGGTTCTTGGACTGTAATTAAAAGATCCATGGTCTGATCCCCATTGGCGGCACTAGTCACGCCTGAGTGTAGGTACTGCAGAGACCAGTGTTTAGTGCTAAAACCTAGTAAAACATGAATGAGTGAGCTCTCCACGTGATAAAACAAACGAGATTTGGCAATTATCTGCCGTCCAGGACGACGCGGGGTCATTTATTAGGTCTCCAAAAACCTTGTGAAGGATTATCTCTGATTTACGGTTTTAGTGAATGTTTGCTTGATTGCACCAAAGCATTCTCAAAGTACTGCGAGTATTGGGAAATGGGTTTCAATTTTATGCACTAAGCTGTCCACATAGGTAACTTAACCCTTTTCCTGCTTAATAAGTGACAAGGAATTTTCAAACCGGTCGTAAAAAAACCGTATAATGCTATTTCAAAATCATTTTTATGAAAGCAATATCTCCCTTTTGAACAGTGTAGATTCAAAATCAGACTGCACGTTCCGTGCAGTCTGATCTTGATCTACACAGTCCGCAAAAGGTAAGTGAGTCGCGCTTAGCAGCCAAAGGGTTAAAAAAAATTCCTGAAGCCAAAATGATTAAATGATTAACCCTTAGTCTGCTAAGCGCGACCCACTGACCTTTTGTGGACAGCGTAGATCAAGATCAGACTGCACAGAACGTGTCCTTGGATCTACACTGTCCGTTAAAGAGATATCTCTCCTCCAAAAATACCTCTTAAATAAGAAAGGCTCAGTTTTTATTATTGGCTTAAAATTTTCTTTTCTTTTATTTAGCAGGATAATGGTTAATTCTTACAAGGTCAATTATATAGTTCGGCCTCTCTCGACGACTGAAAAGTACAAACGGCTGAATAGGAGGAATACTGAGCCATTACTCTGGCTCCTTGATGAACTGGTCCCCGTTGTAGATATACATATTACAACTAGCTATTGTGTCGTTGCTTTTCATTGGGCCGCATGTATATCACAGAATGGCCAATCAGAGAAGCTTACACATTTACAGTTAGGCTGTATAGGTAACACTGCGATATTTTGCATAATTTGATATTGGTAATCGAAACTAAAATGAATATTAGCACACAAAAACATTAAAAGGTGATACCAAAAATATATTTCACTTACTCGTAACGTCAAAAATATTGGAAAATCCCCTGCTCAGGAAGTGAGAGTGACCTTCCCTGAATCGCTAATAGTATCGCGACATGACTGTTCTAAAAATAGACGGGCAGAATTCCGCCCGTTTTTAACCGGCCGGTAGACCGATTAGAGAGATGGCAAACCCGTCCGCTCAGGGCAAACTGATGCAACTGCAACTCGTAACAGCTTTTACTTACAGCGTTTTAACTCTTATACCTGCTGTGATGACCTTATTACAAAAACTACTTTTGACCCAGATAAGCGCACTTTTGACCCAGATAAGCGAAGGAATAGTAATTAGGGTAAACAGGCGTTAAGTAATGTCAAGTAATCCCATAATAACTTTTAAATTATGTAATAATGGTTACAATTTGTTTAGTATTGAAGTATATCATATTTACAGCATTATCAAAATCTCTGGCCAGCAAAAACTGGAGCAGTTTACTTTCAACACGATTATAAGAAATAGGGTCAGTGATTAGCAGCAACTTTATGAATGAAACGAGTGCGAATCAAGTGTGTCGGGAGATGTGAACACATCTTGTAGTCGTCTACTGTCCATATCATTCGGCAAATTTCGAGTGATCCGTTGATAGTTATACGTAGTTACGGGATCGGCCGAGTTGTGACGAGTGCTCTCCGTATATGTAGCAGGTGTTGAAAAGATGATAGGTTATTTTGGTCTTGAGAGGAATAAAATCGCAATAGAAAGGAAACATTGCTTTAAAAGAATTTGAAAATTTAGATTGTTCTGCCTAAGAGAAAACTGATGTAAATGCAACTCGTAACAGCCGTAAGTTTAAAATAGTAACCGGCCGTTGGTCGTTTATTGCAGGTTTCGTATATGTGAGGCAAAGCGCGTGAAGCTGTGGGGACAAAGGGTACAGAGTTGTGTAAAGGTTATGGCCCTCGCGGAGAGCCCATTACGTAAACATTTTCAGAATGGGCTGGCGATTCACCACTTGCAACCTTAGTACCCAGACTGTCCATTCACAATACTGACTGATTACGCATCTTTCAGTGTATGATGTATTGACCCTTAGGCTGCTAAGTGCGACTCACTGACCTTTTTGCGGATAGTATAGATGAAGATCAGATTGCACAGAACGTGCAGTCTTATCTTGAATCTATACTGTCCGATAAGGAGATATTTCCTTTTCCAAAAAAGCGTAAGTCTGACATAGAATTATTCGGGTTTTACTACCGCTTTGAAATTTCATTTCTATCTTTTAGCAGGATAAGGGTTAAATTGTTTTCACAGCCCCTCTTCCTCTCCTTCTAGCCATGGCACTACCAATTTTCACAGTCACTTACATGTTTCTTCTTGGTGAGTTTCTACAGACTGGAATCAGTCTGTTAACCCTTGACCAAACAATCCTGTGGGGCTTTGAAAATATAGTTGGAGAAACTGCATGTATACAGCATGTTCTCTTTTTTCCACAGCGTTTTTCACTCATTTGAAAGATTTTCTAAATTTTGTCAAATAGAACATTTTCATCGAGGATTAAAAAAAACCCCTAAAACTGTAACACAAACAAGCTCACTTACTGTTATATTCTCCCAATCTGAATCAACGGACCAGGGAAAAAGTCTTTGCAGAGAGTGCAGATTCAGACCAGACTGCTCAGAACATGCAGTCAGATCTTAGATCTATCATGCCAGTTTTCCTGAGTTATTCTACTCAAGACAGCAATGGTCCTGCAAGATTTAGGCTACTTTTCCAAGCTTAACATGTCTATTTTGACAATTTAGCGCTCTAAGCATGCAAATGTCAGCAACATGTTTGTCTCGTGAGCTGTTCCATATTGGTTTTTTTTTTTAACTTTATTGTCCACGTCTTTATGGTACTTGAAGGTCGTGGCCATCCCTCAATGCACCTTACAGATCGTTGTTAGTATTCTGTGTTAGTAAATGAACTTTAAAATACAAACAAAAGTCGTAATTACAGATTCCAGATTTTTTTACAGCTACTATTGTACTACTACATTGATATGGCTACTAAAATATGTAGATTTTAACAATAATGACTAATAACCGGTTTACTTATCTTACTTGTTACAGTTTTTTTGTTTTTTTTTTTTAATATGTGGACGAAAAAGCTTATTTTTATATATAAATGTGTAAAAAAAACAAACAAACAAACAAATTCTGTGAGAGTTGCGTGAGTGTGAAAGTGATTGTGTTGATAAAGTGTTACTTTGATCTTAGTTCAATGTACAGTACTGAAACGTCAAAAGCAAAAAAAAAACAAACGTAACATAAGGTAGGTACTCTTTTGAGGCTTCAGCACTGCAGCATTGTTCGTGTGTATAGAAAACGAAAAAAGCTTTTGGTTTATGGGAGGTTTTGACTGATGTATTCTACAATTGTCGTAAGCCTTCGTTCATTTTTATAATTTTTTGAGCTTCTAATGATGCTAAGATTATAGAAGAGACTATTTTTCAGGCCTAATAAAGATGGTTTTATATCTTTGTTTTTACATTTGTAAAAATATTTTTTTGTTTCAAGAAGTAATCTGTCTAGCTTCAGATTTGTTTCATTTGAACCCAAAAGCACATTTTGTTTGCTTATTGACATCGACTGATCTAAATTATTAACAAGTATTGAAATGCGCTCCCAAATAGGTTTGATATTTTGACATTCATAAAATAAATGTGCTAAAGTTTCTTCACAGCTGTTACAGAAAGAACACATATTTGTTTCGACCAAGTTCATTTTAAAAAGAAGCGAGTTTGTCGGAAGAATCCTGTGTATTATTCTTGTTTGAAACCATTGGGAGTATCTGTCACTTGAATATTTAAGAACATTACTGTGTATAACATTCCAATTGATATTAGAGTTTGGAAAAGTGCTGTTCCACTTACTATGACATGTCGGTTTTTCGTTATTCTTTATCAGAACGTTATATGTGAATTTGTTACTACAAGACTTAATCATTATTTGATAAAAATAGCAGTTTATATTTGGGTTATGGAAACCTTGTAATGACTTATTCTTGTTAGTGATGTTATGTTCTGCAAACAGCGCTTTTATAGCGCTGATAATGCTATAAAATACTAAAAAGTTGATTCCGTTATTAATAGTATTTTTCATGTCATTCCACGTTTTAAAGCTACCATCTTCATTTAACATGTCTTTAACATACCTTATTCCACCAATGTACAGAACGTGATTAAAAAAGTGCTTAGAGCCAATCATTAAGTTTTCATTATAGTGCTTAGAGCCAATCATTAAGTTTTCATTATAGAATAGAGGCATATTGATTAGTTCTATCCAATTTGTAAAATAACATTTTGACATATATGTCATAAGTGAGTATAAAACGTCTTTCCAGAATTCATTTTTTATCGTTTTGCAGAGTTGTTCACAATACTTTCTTCCGGAATTGAACAGTTTATTAATATCGAAAATATTGTTGGTAAATTCGTAACAGTCTTTGTTACCATCGGAAATGAGTTTTTTTATCCATTTAATTTTCATATTCAGGTTGTAATTAAATAAGTCAATCATCTTTAAGCCGCCTTCTTCATAATCTTTAATTAGCACTTTTTGTTTAATTTTATTACACGTTCCGTCCCATACAAAGTTATATAACATGTCACTAATTTTCTTTAAATAGTTATATGATGGAGACGGAATACTTATGAATAAGTGAGTTAAGATGGGTACTAGAATGCTTTTTACTACCACTATTTTTCCAAAAGGTGTTAATTTTCTTTTTTCTGTTCCGTATTGGTTGACTCTCATCCTTTCCACATTTCAGATTAAGAGATCAAGGCTACCGCAGTTATGCTCTTGCCGATTAGAATGACTCAAATACAATTACCGTTGTTGGCTATGGACAAGTAAATTCGCTTTTGAAGACAATAAAGGATAAAGATCAGACTGTCCTTTGAACGCAATGCAATTCAATATCACAGACGTTCATATCTTAGATCTAATTGTCTGTTTATTTGGGATGTATATAGGAAAAAAAACGACCGTGAAATTGTTGCCTAATGTTTGATATTGTGTTCCTGACTGTAAAAGGCTAGTGGATTAACTGAGTGTTTCAACTCTTAACCAAACTATCCTTTTTTAATGCCCATGAGAAAGAAGTTGAAAGGGGAATATGCAGGTTACCATTTTCTCCTTTTCTCATGTTTTTTTTTTTTTTTTCTTTAAACGATTCAAATCATCATGTGGTCTACATTTAATTCGTCATGTGCAAATGCTTTTGATTCGGACAAGTCTAAAATTTTATCATTAGGTAAAGAGTTGGCGGTTAGGGAGCTACTGGATATCTACATTCTTTGAAAGTATAATGTAGGAGAACTTTTCCAGCAGACGTTTGGACTGAATGATTTGGCCCTCTAAAAATAGATAGGACAGTTTGTCAAGATGAATATGATGTCTTCTTAAAAATGGAAAAATGAAAGGCCCCCAAGCAGCCAAAAGTAATCAGTTCCAAAATTATAATGCAGGCATATTTTATACGGCTTTTATATGTTACAATACAGTTACCAAAGTTGCCAAGGTTACAGAAAAAGAATATTTGTATTTTTTCACTCTTTTAAAGAGTTGGTAGGTACGGCTGTTCATGATAAGTGATATCTAAAACTTGATAATGGGTATTGCTGATCAGAATTGTCACATGTTTTTTTACGTTCTGTTGCTGTCGGCTGGCAAACATAGCCTCTATTTTAACCAATCGTTAAACTACTAATTTGTAAAAGACAGTTCAAAAAAGAGTGGGATGCTACGTGACTCATTTGTAAGGTGTAGGATTTTTTGCCCCATACATAGTTCAAACATCTACCATTTGATTTGTGATTTCAAACCACTGTAGTTATTCAGTGTCGACCGATTACAGTGCTTACAGCGCTTTGATTAATACCCTGTACCAATCCCTATGCACTTGCTGTATCAGGCCTCACTAACCAAGCGGACGGTATAGATCCAAGATCAGACTGCACGTTCTGTGCAGTCTGATCTTGATCTATGCCGTCCGCCAAAGCTCCTGATTTCGAGCATTGCGCTGAAAAGGTGACTTGCAACCGTCACGTATGCTTATATAATCTACTTGTCTATCTCAGGAAAAGCATAAAAGCGTGTCTGTGTACGAGTAAATTACCCATAAAATATCAAGCGGCGTAAATAATTCAATACATGCTTTTAATGAACATAGTGAGCTCTTTACCACTTAATCCCGAGCTTTGAAGACCCTGACGAAGAAAGTTTTTTTTTTTTGAAACATTGTGGGAAAAGGAGAAAATGCTGGTAACCAGCATTTTCTCCTTTTCCACCAATGTTTCCTACCATATCAAAGACAAGTTCAATCTTTTGAGTCACATTTGAATTGTCGTCCGCAAATGCTTTGAGGTCGGACAAGTCTAATTCATTTTTTTTTTCGTGTGTGTGTTAATCCTTTGGCTGCTAAGCGTGACTCTATGACCTTTTGCGGACAGCGTAGATCAAGATCAGACTGCATAGAACGTGCAGTCTGATCTTGGATCTATGGTATCCGATAAGGGGATATGTCTCGTCCAAAATTACCCCTGCAATGGGACAATTGGGGTTCTCTACTATCGGCTTGAAAGTCTCATTTCTTTTATTTTACCAGAATGGGGGTTAACCCTTTCAGCGCCATAGGCGAAAACAGGGACTTTTGCGGACGGCATAGATCAAGATCAGACTGCACAGAACGTGCAGTCTGATCTTTGATCTATGCCCTCCGCTTGTTTGGTCCAAGCCTATATGATAAAAATCTTCCGGAGACTCAGTGGATTCTATTTAAAGCCATCAAAAGAAGCCGAGTTTGTTTATTTGGCGCCGAAGGAGTTATGAACTTAACTCGTCCGCCACAGTATAAGTTTATTCTACCGTGTTCGACAGATAAAAATGCACTATCGGTTACGAATGAAGACCTCTTTTGGTTAAAGTTTAGACTACAGATGACAGTGCAAATACGAGACTAGACTGCCTGTTGCATGAAAGCCTGATCGTTCTCTACGCAGTCCGTTTTAGGTAGTCTACTTTTGTCGAAATTGCCTGTAAAAAAAAAGAATTGATGAAAATGAGCTATGCTCTGTGAAAAGGGAGTTTAATGCATCTGCAAAAAGTTTCGACTCAGGTCAGCCTGCGCGGACTGCGCAGGCTGACCTGGGTCGATACTTTTTGCTGTTGGTAAATTTTCTGCGTGTCAAAGTCCAGTCTACCTCATGATTCAGTCAGTTGTAATACAAAATGTATTGTATGGCTCCATGGTCATATGATGACTTGCTTGGTACAGTGCACCACGGGGATGCATTAAACCCCCTTTTGCGAGAACATTACTCAAATATGTGTTCGTTATCTGTAAGGTAATGAATCATAAATACAATACTCACTGCCGTAGATGTTAATCTTGACAATCTTGAATGAACGGAATAGATCTTTTCAATTAGGAAAAAATTGCTGAAATATTACTGTTTTAGGACCCAAGCCACGGTAGCGCAGTCGGTAGCGCAGGCCTTGAGAACAGAAGTTCGCTGTTTCGAATCTCCGGCTTTGCCAATTTCTTTCCGAGTACTGATGATAGTCATTGCGACAGGATTCATTACTTTCTCATCGGTGATCATTGTTTCGATGATGGTTATGTGGGAAAGCAGCCAGTGGCTTGGAAAGAATAGCATGCGAAGTACTGGCAAAAGAAAAATCCAAGAAACTACGAATAGGTGCAATGGCCGCCGCGATATAACTGTAATATGGTTAAAAACGGCGATAAACAATCAATCAATCAATCAATCGATCGATCGATTATAAAGTTGTTTTGACCAGAATATGAAGAAACAAAAAGAAAGTAGTGCACAGCGTAGACCCACAATCAGACTGGGCGTTCAGACTGGGCGTTCTGTGCTATGCTGTGCAGTCTGATCATGATCTACAATGTACGCATTAAAATGAGTCCACCGCTTTAAATGTTAATCAAGATAGCATTTCATTACTATTTATACCCTTCCAGCGAACAAGCATAAGTTAACATCGTTCTTTGGACATATTTTATTGAGATCAAATTCACAAATGTGTAACCGGGGTCTGTATACACCAACCATTCTTAAGGATATTCTTAGTCTTATTCTGAAAAAAAATTCTACATTTGAAAGTAACACAACTGCTGATTGGCTAAACCATATTGGTTTAGCCAATCAGAAGTTGTGTTACGTTCAAATCTAGGAACTCTTGGAGAAAAACACTAAGAATGTTGTTAAAAAAACGGTTGGTGAATAAAGTCCCTGATCTTAAATTAACATTTTTCTGATATTTGTGGAGGTTTTCTAACAACAAGGACACTGCCATTGCAATATTCCAAGTTTTTGTTTGTTTGTTTGTTTGTTTGTTTGTTTGTTTGTTTGTTTGTTTACTGAATACTTGACAACTTTTGACCAGACTAGGAGAAACTGACAGTTGCTGTTTAAAAGCCATTGATCTTAACCCTAAAGTTGCTAAGCGCGACTCACTGACCTTTTGCGGACCGCGTAGATCAAGATCAGACTGCACAGAACGTGCAGTCTGATCCTTAATCTACGCTCTCCGATATGTAGACATTTTATTTTTCCTATTAGTACTTTCTGAATAGCATTATTCGGGGTTTTACTATCGCTTTTAAAAGTTCATTTCCTTTATCTAGCAGGATAAGGGTTTATTACATATATCAGCATCACGCTGCTTTTCCATTGAAAAGGTTGATTTTTCTTTAACTCTTTACCATACGCCAGATTTTTTATTAGTTCTAATAGAAATCACGTGCAGACGACGACAACATAAATGTGATTAAAAACTTGAAATATGTTTTGGGAAGGGTAGAAAACATTGTGGAAAAGGGAGAAAATGTTGGTTACGAGCATTTTCTCCCTTTCCGACAATGTTTACAAAAGATTTTTTTTTTTTTTTTTCTTTGCCCCAGGGTCGGTAAAAGACGGAAAAGTGTGGAAAAGGGTTAACATTTTTTAAATATATATATATATATATTTTTTTAAATCTTTCTTTTCCTTTTTATTCAAATTCATGAAAAGAAATACCATGTAGACATGTTTCTGACACCCTAGTGGTTTATAGATGTAGCGAGGTCAAATCCATACACATTAACACTCGGGAGCGCTGAATTAACGCAATAAACCTTTTTAATTCGAAAAACTGTCAACATTTGCTATTTCGAGATTGTTTCGATCAGAATATACATCTTGGTAGAGGTTTGTGTAGGTCCAAGATCAGACAGCATGTTACGTGCAGTCTGATCATGACTACACTGTTCGCAATAACATTTAAGCCAGGTTCACCGCTTTAAGGGTAAAACTGTTTGTTACAAGTCATTTGAATATGAAATAAATATATGAGCCATGTTCTGTGAAAAGAGGGCTTAATGTTCCAGCAAAAAGAACCGACTCAGGTCAGCCTGCGCATTCCGCGCAGGCTGACCTGGGCCGAAACTTTTCGCTATTGGTCCGTTTATATATGATTTAAATTCAAATAAATTTTAACACCTACATTGTTTACTTTTGACCGCTATTGGGGCCTTAAACATCTCATCCGAAAGACTATAATAGGTAATTTATTAAATGGCCAGCCGTGGGGATCAAATCCATGCCCTCAAATGGCCCAAGATTCGTCGCTTATAAGTCCCATTGCCTACCACTTCAGCCATTCCGGCTGACGACTGTCTTTGTCATTGCTCTGTGCTCTTCCTATATTCAGAGCTTTACTTTCACCATTAATTGAACCTGTGGGTGTCGCAGCCATCTCCCATTAGACTTAATATTAATTGATCGTTTTATATGCAAACAGTACCACAAAAAAGGTCGAAAGGTCACGGTTTTTAAAAGTTTAAGCATTTGCATTTTATCTTAGATTTGCTGTCAAGCAGATGTCATCCTTGTTATTTCATACTTAAAGGTTTTAAAAGCGTTTCCCCCCCAAAAAAATCTGTAATTGTTTAAGACGGAAAGGACAGTAAAACAAACACTGAACTCTTTACCAAACAATCCCGAATTTTAACGACTCTGAAAAAGAAGTCTTTTGAAAACATTGCGAGAAAAGGAGAAAATGCTGGTCACCAGCATTTTCTCCTTTTCCCACAATGTTTTCTACCCTATCAAAGACAGAAATTATCATTTGAGCCATATTTAATTTGTCGTCTGCAAAATACTTTCAGTTTTATCCAGACTAAAATGTTGTCATTTGGCAAACAGTTAAAAGATTTAGTGAAATCAGATATTGTCCCAAAAATGTTATTTTTGTTTCTTTTATAAAATCTTGTCCTGTAATCGCCAACCTTTCATTTTAACATTCCTTGTGACATTCTAAAGAATTTTCTAAATTTGAAAGTAACGCATGTTCTGATTGGTTAAACCAAATGAGTGATCCATTATACCAAGCACGCCATCACATAATTATGGATCCATAAAAATCCATTTTGTCTTATAACCGACTGAAAGGTCTTGGGCATACAGAGAATTTAACCATAACAAAAGGTTTCGACCCATGTTAACCTGCGCGGACTTCGCAGGCTGACATAAATCGATACTTTTTGCGGATGCATTAAACCCCTTTTCACAGAACATGTCTTAAATGATACTGACAGAAAACACGTGTCAAAAAAATTACGAATGTCCGAGGTTTTTTCTTATTTATTTGTGATTTTACCATATCTGTCGCTATCGCTCGACAAACTGCATATTGACGTCGTAAAATACATGACAGAGACAGAGAGAGAGGGACAGAGACAAGCACCGAGAGAGAGAGAGAGAGAGAGCGAGACGGACGGACGGACGGACAGACAGCCAGACAGACACGCAGACACACAGAACCGCAGACACGCAGACACACAGACACACAGACAGATACGCAGACACACAGACACATAGACAGACACACAAACACACAGACAGACACACAGACAGACACGCAGACACTCAAACACACATACAGATAGACAGACACACAAACACACAGACAGACACACACACACACACACAAACACACAGACAGACAGATACGCAGACACACAGACACATAGACAGACACGCAGACACACAAACAGATAAGCAGACACACAGACACATAGACAGACACGCAGACACACAAACACACATACAGATAGACAGACACACAAACACACAGACAGACAGACACACACACACACACAAACACACAGACAGACAGACACGCAGACACACAGACACACAGACACGCAGACACACAGACACGCAGACACACAAACACATAGACAGACAGACAGGTCAACTAAAGCGGGACTCCTATTAACAAAGTACTTTAAGTTCAAGCTCAGCGGGGCATCGTCTTAGTCTCTCTGCAGGAACCTTAATTGGATGAAGATTAAAGGTACAGTGCGCCTATTGACTTGACCCTGACCGGTCAAAGATCCGGGAGTCCCAGTTCGAGGATGTTTGTAGCACCCTCGAAACTGATTTTAACCCTTAACCTGCTAAATAAATGAAACAAGAATTTTAACTCAATAGCAAAACCCCAATTATTGCGGTTTCAATGTTGATTTCTCCGGAGAGGAAAAATACCGTATGGGACGGTATAGATCAAAGATCAGACTGCATGTTTTGTGCAGTCTGATCTTGATCTACACTGTCCGCAAAAGGTCTTTGAGTTGCATTTAGCAGCCTAAGGGTTAAACAATACACTGAAATCCTGGTCAGGGTTAGAGTCCTGTGTATCGAACTCATTATTATCTGCTCCCTACGACCATTATCGTCATGCTGCCTACAAGTTTGAGAAAGGGATAGTGCTATTCACGAGCTATTTCTTCTTTTATCACAACGTTTTGTGTGTGTGTTCAAATACTTAACCTTTAAAACTTGTGGATAATTTGGGTCAATCTCTGTGAAAAAAAGGGGTTTAATGCATCTTCGTGATGCATGGTATCAAATCTTCATCTAATTATAGATCCGTAAAATCAAGTTTGTGTAACCGACTCACTCGTCACAACTCGGCCGATTCCGTACCTACATCTAACCTCGTCAGTATAAAGGAGGTTTCCATTTTGAACTACCAATCAGATGATCTTAAACATGGCGGCGCCCCTGTAGATCGCTTAGCAACGAGATGAACAACCACGGTGCAGTTATTCACTTCTATCGATCTGTCGATGAAAGATCCCAACGGAACTGATAAACCACGCTAAAAATTGAATGTACAAACTGTTTGCCGACTGAACTTAGAAAATTTACTCATGTTTTCTTTTTTAAGAGAAGCCTAACAATTTCAATAACGGTAAAGGGGCGTGCTTCCGGAGATGTGCGAAATGTACCGTGTAGGTGCATATCAAGCTACGTGATACAGCCGAGGGATTTGATCACCGGATCACCCGAGGTATGCCGAATGGCAGACAATCATTTACCAAAAGCAAAATGTTTCTACACTCAGGTCAGCCTACGCACGCTGGGCTGCATTGCTCAAGCTAACCTGTGTCGATACTTTTTGTAGACCCCCTTTTCACAGAGTATGATTCAGATATATTTTGCATGGACAAATTTTTAAAACTTCGTCCGCTGACTCAAAAAAAAAATGTCTCAGAATGTAAAAGGATAATAGGTTATTAGAGCTACAACTGATGCAGTCCACAAAAATACTGTAGTGATAATGGTTCCTACTCACAAGTAAATTAAGATGGCAAGTTTTTCTCCCTCCAGGATAGAGTAAAACCTCGATATTTCGAGTCTCGAATGTCCGAGAACCCTGCACTTTTCGAGGA
Source organism: Tridacna gigas (assembly GCA_945859785.2). Lineage (NCBI taxonomy): Eukaryota > Metazoa > Mollusca > Bivalvia > Cardiida > Cardiidae > Tridacna > Tridacna gigas. The sequence continues at coordinate 5,839,120 of OX244031.2, read as the reverse complement.
ATTTCCATAAACTCCACTTAATTGCACATAGAGCAGATAGGTGGTTTCCCCCCCCCCCCCGAGTCTTGATAATCCGATAAATCGAATATTTTGTACGGAATGCAGTTTTATTTTCATGAATATTTTGAATAATTCAAATACAACGATAGTTTGAACATTTTGCTTGTCCCCTTGGAACTTCGAGATTTTACTATAAAATGCATTTTTGGGGAATGAGCCATGCTCTTTGACAAAGGGGGCTCTTTGACAAAGGGGGGGTTAATGCATCTGCAAAAAGTATCGACACAGGTCAGTCTGCGCGGAGTGCGCAGGATGACCTATGTCGATACTTTTTACCTTTGGTAACTTTTTGGCATGTCCAAGGACCTTTCTATCTCATGATACAGCCGGTTGTTCCATAAAATGGATTTTATGGATCCATAATTATGTGATGACTTGCTAGGTACAATGCATCACGGAGATGTATTAAACCCCCTTTTGCCAGAGAATGGCTCATATACATATTGATCAGTTGAACTCATTTCAGTTATGATCGATTTACTACCCATAAGGCGACACAAGTTTGCTTTTAAGACGTATCTATCAAACCAGTATAGAAAATGGCTCATACATGTATATAGTTCAAATGATGAATTTTGTCTTTTATGGGATAGAAAACGTTGTAAGGATAAAGAGAACATGTTGGTTACCAGTATTATCTCTTTTTCCCCCCACAATGTTTTCAAATGATTTCTTCCTTAGGGATGTCAAAACCAGGGATTGTGTGTGAAAATGGGTCAGAAACCTTTCCGTAAGCTGTTGGCGCTATATTCATATATTCAGTGTTTAAATATCAAATATCGTATTAAAAATATCTGTCATCGGTGGTCAATAGGGTATTGTAGGATAAAGCATTTTCTCTTTATCTTCCCACAATGTTTTCAAAAGATTTCTTCCTCGGGAATCTCAGTTTAAACATGAATTGTTTGGAAAAGAGTTAAAAAAAAAAAACCTTTCTGAAAGCTGTTCGCGCTGTATTCAATATTTAAATATCAAATATCATTATTAAAACATCTGTCATCAGTGGTCAATAGGTCATGTTAAGGTTAACCCTTCCACTGCCCTGGGCATCGTGGGTAGCATTTGCGGATGACGTAGATTAAGATCAGACTGCACAGAACGTGCTCCGTATTCACCAACCATTCTTAGGAACATTCTTGGTCTTGTTCTTCAAAATTTTCCAAATTTGAAAGTAACACACCTTCTGATTGGCTAAACCATATGGTTTAGCCAATCAGGAGTTGTGTTACTTTCAAATATAGAAAATTCTGGAGAACAAGACAAAGAACGCTCTTAAGAATGGTTGGTGAATACGGACCCAGAATGTATCGTGAAAGCTGGAGCAGATGTATTTCAAGCCCTTAAGAACTTAAATGTATTTATAACTGCGGTGAAAGCAGTTCATTAACCCTTTACCAAACGGGAACGGTTAAATTTGTGAAATTTTAAAGCATTTGCAGACGAAAAATGAAATGGAGCTCATATTATGAAATACGTCTCTTTGAGAATGGGGGAAAAAATCGGTGGACAAAGGAGAAAATGCTTTTTACTGGCATTTTCTCCTTTTTCCACTATGTTTTCAAAAGCCTTCTACCTCAGGGCGTTAAAAGTCTGAATTCTGTGGTAAAGCGCTCAATGGATACGATATTTTACTCCTAGAATTGTTCAATGAAATAAATGAAAATTTCTTGCCAGTAGTTAAGATACAAATATTGCAGTTTGAAAGTCGTTTTCGCCGAAAAAAAAATCTCACCATATCGGTGAGTGTCGATCCAAGATCAGACTACACGCTGTCTTTAGTCTGATCCTTGCATTGTCCACAAAAGAGCACTGTGTCACGCTCAGCAGCGCAACGGTTCATATGGGTACATAAGGAACCTCGTTGACACAAACTTTAACTTGTATGACATTGAATCTCATTCGGCATACCTCGGGTGATCTGGTGATCAAATCCCTCGGCTGTATCACGTAGCTTGATATGCACCTACACGGTACATTTCGCACATCTCCGGAAGCACGCCCCTTTGCCGTTATTGAAATTGTAAGGCTCCTCTTAAAAAAGAAAACATGAGTAAATTTTCTGTCGTTATCTTTCTAAGAATATTTCAGTCGGCAAACAGTTTGTCCATTCAATTTTTAGAGTGGTTTATCAATTCCGTTGGGAGCTTTCATCGACAGATCGATAGAAGTGAATAACTTCACCGTGGTTGTTCATGTCGTCGCTAAGCGATCTACAGGGGCGCCGCCATGTTTAAGATCATGTGATTGGTAGTTCAAAATGGAAGCCTCCTTTATACAGACGAGGTTAGATGTAGGTACGGAATCGGCCGAGTTGTGACGAGTGATTGAATCTATGTCGAACACTGGCACAAGCAACAGTCTTCCCAGTATTTGAATCTGGTCGCATTGTTTTGCAGAAACATCTCGGCGTGTCGGATAAAGCAGATCAAAGATTTGAATCCATGTTCTATGGAGTCTCCTCTTAATCTAGACTCACCGCCTGAGAGCAATGAGTTTCGCTGTGCAGCTCAGGAGGTTAACCCTTTACCACACAATCCCGACTTTTAACGACCATGTTTAAGAAACCTTTTGAAAACATTGTGGGAAAAGGAGAAAATGCTGGTAACCAGCATTTTCTCCTTTTCCCACAATGTTTTCTACTCTTCCCAAAACAAATTTCAATTTTTGAGTCACATTTATTTTGTCGTCTGCAAATGCTTTAAATTTGAACAAGTCTAAAATTTTGTCGGTTGGTAAAGGGTTAAAGCGGAAACCCAGTGGCCAAGACTGACATTTCTGACTTTGCAGCCAGATTTTGCGAGATCGACTAATAACACAACGAAAAGTTTTTCCAAGGTTTGATGATGGTCATAGCGTTAGGATTTCTTCTTCGTTTCTCGTTCATCTTTTACGGAGTATGATGTTGTCTATGTTTATGTTGTATTCGCCGAAAAGTATCAGCGTATGCAACAGTGCATAACCAAGATCTGACTCCACGTTGTCTGGAGTCTGATCTTGATGTACATTGTCCGTAAAAGCCCACAACGTCGCCCATGGCAGCACAGGCGTCAGCAGGGCCTGTATTCACTAATTATTCTTAAGAGCATTCTCTGTCCTATTCTCCAGAATTTTCTAAATTTGAAAGTAACATAACTACTGACTTGCTAATCCATTTGATTTAGCCAATCAGAAGTTGTTTTACTTGCAAATTTTGAAAATCCTGGATAATGATATATTTATAATGAAATCTGCTCAGGAATGGCCGGGGAATACGGACCCAGGTGACAAAAGGTTATTGCTTCTAAGCCAAAGTCTCATTTCGACCAAAGTTTTTCCCCTGGTCTGAAGATGGTCATAGAATTCATTCTTCTTTTTCGTAGACTATGATTTCGACCATGATTATATGATTGAACGTAGGCAAAAGGAAAAAAAATGGCGGCGTACTGCTGTTTAATTAAAGGCACCCCAATATTTCACTGATGGTTGTACCAACGAACTTCACCTTACATAGGACTTACAAAGTCATTATAATCTGGAAGACTTAGGAAGATTTTTTTATTTTTTTTTTTTGCGTGTATGTGTAGATATACATGAATAAATATCTTTCGACAAGCTGTTAGACTTGCTCTGTATATTTGATTATATATTTGTATATTAATTCTTTACCAAACGACAAAAGTTGTACTCGACCAAACTGAAAACATTTGCAGACGACAACTTGAATGTAGCTCAAATGACGATTTCTGTCTTTGATAGGATAGAAAACATTGTGGGAAAAAGGAGAAAATGCTGGTTACCAGCATTTTCTCCTTTTCCCCACAATGTTTTCAAAAGTCGTCTCCTTTAGGTTCGTTAAAACTCGGGACTGTGTGGTGAAGGGTTTTAACCAGTGCAAGTCGGCATTTGCTGGTCAACAGTTCAAGTTGACAATGATACCGAAAACCTATTTAAGATCGATTTCCGGTCAGACATCCGGGCCCTTTCAAGTATGGCGGGAAACGAACACTTTAAAAATTTAAACTTGTATAAAGTACAAGAATGGAGAATATAAAAAGGATTAACTCCTTGAAATGCTAGACTACGCAACCCTTTTAGCCGCAATCCTATGTTTAAACGACCCAAAGGAGGAAAAGCTTTGAAAACAAAAGGAGAAAATACTGGTAACCGGAATTTTCTCTTTTTCCGACAATGTTTTTACCCTTCTCAGAAGAAATTTCAATTTAATTTTTTAGCTCCAATCAAATTGTCGTCTGCAAATGCTTTCAATTTTGACAAGTCTGTTTTTTTGTGTGTGTGGTAAAGAGTTAAATTTGGCGGGAAACGAACACTTGAGGAATTTCAAGGTGAATAAAGTATGTGAATTGAAAGTAAAACATTGATTTCACTCTTTGAAATGCTAGATGTAAAACTCGTTTACGCACAGCCCAGAGTTTTATCGACCGAAAAGAAAAAGAGTTTCGAAAACAATGTAGGAAAAAGAGAAAATGCTGGTAACCAGCATTTTCTCCTTTTCCCACAATGTTTTCAACCCTTTCAAAGACAAAATTTAAGTTGGATTAACTTTGTCGTCTGCACATGCTTTCAATTTGGACAAGTTTAAAATTTTGTCGTCAGGTAAGGAAGTACGGAGATAAACTGCCTAAAAAGCTAAATAAATAGTTGTCTCAATTCCCGTCTTTCACTCATGCCGAGGTCCTGCCTGGTTCAGTGGTAAGGCACAGGACTCGTAGCCTGGAGGTCCCGGGTTTGAGCCTAACTGGAAGCACTCGGTTTTTCGAGGGAGTGTCCTTGGGCATGACATTTCAGAGCCCCAGCCTAGTACTAATGAAACCCAGGTCATACATGAATACGTGAGCTGTCGCCGTGTAATGACTAAAATAACGTTGAAAGCGGCGTAAACCGCCATTCAATCAATCATCCATTCACTTTCGCCTGAGTATCTCTAAAAGTATCGGACAAGGTTGATCCAAGATCAGAATGCCCGTTCTGTGCTGTCAGATCTTCATTTTTGTCGTGGGGTGAAAGGGTTAGCCAAGCTGAAAATGTATAATATTTCGTAATTTTCATTTCTGGTAATGTAAGGTGGGGCAAAACGCCTACCTTAAGGAGTTTTTGCTTATATTAAGTTAACAAGTTAACAAGTTGAATGACATTTATAGATATATAATTTTTATGTAGAGTTGGTATTGCTCTTTTATAACAAAAATGTAAAATGACGAAATATTGCAAGACATAAGAATAAAAATGACTTTTTTGTTTCCTTGCCAATTGGGCGTTTTGCCCCACCTACGGGGCAAACCGCCCTTTATGATGGGGTAAAAGGCCCCTGTAGGCGTTTTGCCCACCGTTACCAGAATGTCCCCTTGACAAATTGTCGCATTGCCAATTTAAAACCAAAACATAAATTATAGTCAATTTCAACTTTACTGAAAATACATCAAAGACTAGACTTTGCGATAAAAAGATTTATTTGAGAAATGTTATACACACGAATGGTAGCCAATCATTAATGTGTGGCAAAACATGATTGCCCTAAGAAATTAGATATTTTCTCCCATCATCATACCCCCACCTGTGAAGTACAAAGGGTATACTGGTTTCACGATGTCTGTCTGTCTGTCTGTCCTAATATTCCTACATAATAATAAAGATTAACTCAGTCAATGCCAAAGAGTATTAATTCAACCTGTATTGCCGGCTGAAAATACCTTTTGTTTGTTTATTCGTTCGTCCGCCCATTCGTTCCTTCGTTCTTTCGTGCGTTCGTTCGTTCGTTCGTCCGTTTGCTCGTTCTTTCGTTGTGGAGTTAACGCCGTTTTACAGGCGTACGTCATAACAAGCCGGTCAGTGCACCTACGCATGTTTTTCTTGGCTATCTCACCACTCGTGTGGTTCCTGACTTTCTCGCCTATCTTTCTTTCCAAGCCACTGACTACTTTTCTCACATGCATCAGGGGTGAGAGGCGAAATATTGTTGGAAAGAAAGTTTGTCTGAACCTGATATCGAACTCGCAACCACCAGGTCACGAGTCAGATACGCTAACCATGGAGTTACCAGGCCGGGCCCCAAAGTAAAATCCACTGTTAACTCAGATTTTTTTATCTAGTAGTCTTGACTAAACAAGTGGACAGTATAGATCAAAGATCAGACTGTATTTTCTGTGCCGTCTGATCTTTATTCTATGTCGTCCGCAAAAGCCCCTGTTTTTGTCTATGTCGCTGAAAGGTTAAACCTAGGTGAAAAAATTTTGATATTTCGTCATTTTCACTTTTAATTATATTTCTACTCAGTAATTATGATTAATATATCTTCCTAACCCGTCGGATGCTAAGCGCGACTCAAACACCTTTTGCGGACAGTTTTTTTTTTTTTTTCAGAATCAGAATATTTTATTGACTTAAACTACAGAGTTTTTCGTCATCAACCACGAAAATTGACATAAATCTATTTCGGTATAGGTCAGTGTCACATATAGATACTTTTAGCGTCAACAACAATGCTGCTCTAGATACTTTTACAATGTTAGAAGAGAAGGGAAAAAGAAAAAAATGAATACATGGTGAAAAGTAAGGTACAGACATGGGAAAAAGTAGATCAGAGTAGATCAAAAATTAAGCGTGCACAGAACATGCAGTCTGGTCTTAGACCTACACTGTCTGATAAGGAGATTCCACCCCACCCCGAAAAAAAAAAAGTATCTTTAAATAGCAACATTCAGGTTGTTACTATCAGCTTGAAAGTTTCATTTAAACTTACTTAGCAGGTAGAGGGCCATAACTTTCGACATATATACGATGCTTTAGCCCTTTACCACACAATCTCGAGTTTGAAGGACCCTGATATAGAAAGCTTTTGAAAACATTGTGGGAAAAGGAGAAAATGCTGGTAACCAGCATTTTCTCCTTTTCCCACAATGTTTTCTATCCTTTCACAGCCAAAAGGTACATGTATATTTCCAGCCACATCTAAATTGTTGCCTGCAAATGTCTTCAGTTTAGACAGGTTTAGAATTTTGTCGTATGGTAAAACGTTTAAAAAGGAGGATGTTTTTCCTAAAACACTTAGGATTCTTGCCGAGCCCCTGTAGCTCAGTCGGTAGCTCACAGGACTTGAGAACAGGGAGTCGCTGGTTCGATCCCTCGGCTCGGCCAATATCTTTCCGAAGATTGATGATAGTCATTGCGATAGGATTCATTCCTCTCTCACCGCTGACCATTCTTTCGACTATGGTTATGTGGGAAATCAGCTAGGGGTTTGGAAAGAATATTGTGCCGAGTACAGGTAAAAGAATTTCCAGAAAGCACGTGGACAGGTGCACTGGCCGCTGCGATATGATTAAAGTAATGTTGAAAATGGCGTTAAACACCATACAATCAATCATTCAACTTGGGATTCTTTTCCCATCACTAAACAATCCCAAGTGTTCAAGAACATGAAGAAAATGGTTGCTGAAAATGTTGTAGGAAAAGTAGACATTGCTGACAACTAGCATTTCCTTCCTTTCCAAAAAATAATCATTTTCTTTTCTTTTACAGGCAAATCCCTTGATCGAAGTTACACTCAATTTGTCGTCTGCAAATGTTAGCAGTTTAGATTAGTCTTTAATTTTGTAGCGTGGTGAAGGACTAAAGAACAGAAATTAACCCGTAAGCTGTTAAATAAGTTAAAAGAAACTTCAAGCTGATTGTAAAACCCCGGATGTTGCTATTTCAAACTTTTTTTTTTTTTCAGAAAAATATCTTCTTATCGGCCAGTGTAAGTCCAATATCAGACTGCACGTTTTGGGCTGTCTGGTCTTGATCTACATTGTCCGCAAAAAATACAGTGAGTCGCTCTTAGCAGCCTTAGGGTTAAATTTTCAGTGTGGCAGCGAGAGGGACCAAGATACTCGTATTGAAATTTTTAAAGACAGTTTGTTAGCAACATATAACGAAATATTAAAATGTGAAAATCAAAGATTAGACTGCTTTGTCTGTGCAGTCTGATTATGATCCAAATTAATATAAAAAAAAAAGTTAACCCCTTACCCCATAATTACGAGGTTTAACGCCCCTCAAAATATGGCCTTTGAAAACATTGTGGGATAAGGAGAAAATGCTGGTGACCAGCATTTTCTCTTTTTCCCATAATGTTTTCTAGCTATTCAAGAATAAACGCTGTAATTTTAAAAATATTTCAATTGTCGAGTGTAAATTCCTTCAAAATGGACTGGTCTAAATTTTTGCAACGTGGTAAGGGGTTAAAAGTATGCATGCCCTTTCCCAAACGACAAATTTTGGACTGGTCCAAATTGAAAGAGTTTGCAGACGACAATTTTAAATTTGATGAAAATGGCAGGAAGTTCTCAAAAAGGGTAGAAAACACTGAGGGAAAAGGAGAAATTGCTCGTTACGAGCAATTTCTCCTTTTCCCACAGTGTTTTCAAAAGACTTGTAAAACCAGGGCTTGTTTGGGAAAGGGTTAAAAAAAGTCCACGTCTTTAAATTTAATTGTTTGATTGGTCGTAAATCTTTCCACTATTTATATAAAGAAGCGTATTAAATATCATTCAGTTTATATAACTTTGAACACCTTACGTTATCTAACTCACGAAGTTTTTTTTTTTCCTCCAGAGCACAAGAGCAAAAGATGTACTTTTCATTCACGCGTTTAATATTTATTCATTTTAAAGACGATGTACTTTTCCATTACACGCTCAACTAATTTCTGGGTGAGAAGTGGAAAATATCTCGAAAATCCTACAAGTCACATTTCCTTGAGACTTAATTTTGCTTTTCCGACCAGATCGTGGAGTTTGATTTTGATATACACAGTCAGGATCCTGTCAGATTTTTGTTTCCAGAAAAAAAAAAAGAAATAAAGGCCCAATAGCTGCCAAGAGTAAACAAAGGAGGTGGTAAAATGCATTTAGACTTAAATCATGCCATTTTGAAAATATGGAAAAAAAATTTGAAGATGACAATCTGTTGTACGGTCGCTCTAAGCGTTAGTTACTGGCAGGAAAAAATGAATGTTAAAACTAGGTCAAAAGTTGCCAGGTCGCTCTATATTTTGTTTACTTTTTACCTGGTTTTAAGATTCATTATCCTGCGAGCGACTAACACTTGATTCGACCGTACAATAACAGATTGTCCTCTTCATAAATATTTCCATACTTTTAAATGGTATGTTTTAAATCTAGATACTTTTTAACACCTCATTGATTACTTTAGGCAGCTACTGTGACTTTAAAAATCGGCACATTAGAGATTTTATGATTGGCTAAAAATCGTCAGTTATTTTATGTAACATTTCCCCTTTACAACACAATGGCGAGTTTTAACTAACCTGAGAAAGAAAACTTTTGAAAACATTGTGGGAAAAGGAGAAAATGCTGGTTATCAGCATTTTCTTCTTTTCCCACAATGTTTTCTACCCTTCCAAACCCACATTGTTAATTTTTGATTCACATCTATTTCGTCGTCTGCAAGTGCTCTGAATTTGGACGAGTCTAAACTGTTGTCGTGTGATTGGAGAGTGTAAGGGTAAACAAAGTTTCGAAAGATTATTTCAAAAGTTTGCAAAATACCTATTATTCGAACTATTTCATAATCCCTCTAGTTTGCAGATTTCTTTGTAGTTTTATCCAAATGACTTTATTTTTAGCATATTAGACGTATTTACGTAACTTTTTTATTTTTTCGCTTTACGTATACAAATGTGCATTGCTCTGTAAAAAAAAAGGGGGGGGGGGGGCTAAATGCATCTGCTACAAGTATCGACCCGTGCGTAGTCTGCACAGGCTGACCTGGGTCGAAACTTTTTGCTATTGGTCAACTTTTGCATATCAAAGTACCGGCATACCTATTGATTCAGTCGATTGTTATACAAAATGGATTTTGTGGATCCATAATCATGCGAAGACTAGATTAGTATGATGCATCACGGAGATTCATTAAGACCCCTTTTCACAGAGTATAGCTAAAATCATTTTTTATGTCCTCGAAGAAGACTGCGCGTGAAGGCATTTGGTGATTGCTTTTTTTTTTAACCGAAATGTTTCCATGGCATTCCCTATGTAAACTTGGAGTTAGTGCTGGTTACCAGCGTGTTCTCCTTCGTACACAGTGATTTCTACTGTTCAGAGACAAATCCCATCGTTTGAGCAATGTTTAGTTTGTTGTCTGCAAATGCGTTCAATTTAGCAGGCCGGGATCGTATCAGTGTTTTGTTGTTATTGATATTGTTGTTGTTTTTCCTTTGAAGGACAATTTATTAAGCATTATAAAAGTTTGAAAAAAAAAGGGAATATTCGAATACGAAATTCATAGTCGAACATTCGAACGTTTCTAGAATATTCGAATATTCTACTGTTCGGTCCTATCCCTACAATTTCAACAAGTGAGACGAAAATTTTGTCGTCTTCTATAGAGTTAACCCTTTCCCAAACGACAAATTTTGGACTGGTCCAAATTGAAAGAGGTTGCAGACGACAATTTTAAATTTGATGAAAATGGCAGAAAGATCTCAAAAAGGATAGAAAACACTGTGGGAAAAGGAGAAATTGCTCGTAGAGAGCAATTTCTCCTTTTCCCACAGTGTTTTCAAAAGACTTGTACTGCAGACACGTGAAAACCAGGGCTTGTTTGGGAAAGGGTTAAATCATACCTATGCTCTGGCAATAGGGGTTTTAAAGCGTCTCCATGATGCAATATACTGAGCATATCATAACATGATTACTGATAATACCCATTTTGTCACACAACCGACTAAAGCCTGAGGTAAAATGGTCCTTGTACATGCGGAAATGTTTACCAAAAGCAAAAAGTTTCGATCCATGTCAGCCTGCCTAATCCGGGCAGGCTGACATGGGTCGAAACTTTTTGCAAATGCATTAAACCTCCGTTCCATAGAGCATGGCGTGACAGGGTTCATGTAAATGTGTTCTGTGAACTGTGATGTAGCTGGATTAATGTGGAAAACGGCGTTAGATACCAGATAGTCATATCAAAGCGTTGAAAGCATTGGTGTGGCATTTGTCAAGGGAGCCGTTGTGAGGAATTATTAATTTGAAAAATAAACAAACAATAATGTGGGGCGAACAAGACCGGACGAATAAGCCCAGGGAAGAACTGGTTTTGGGACGAACACGTTCAGGGAACAAAAGGTTGTGTGTATCATTGCGCCGATAGAAGGACATAGCGGTTATAGATATTTTCAATAAAAAAAAAAAGAAGTATTCACATGATCGGTGGCCTAATCCAGTTTTATATCAATACGCCGTTGTTAATTATGTATCTGAGTACTATGGAAGCACTTCTTTGTCTTAGGAAAATTGAGTTTAACTGGGTTTACTTCCTTCGGTTTTGCACAAACTACGATACATGATTTTTAAAATAGCGTATTGAACTCTTAGTGGCATTGTCTTCGACAAATGCCACAACAAGGAAAACATAAAGAGAGAATCCGTAGCTGCACTTTATATACAGTTAGGACAATTCAAGTCGGCCTACGATAATCGTTTTACCTAAGCCCGTAGTGGTTGTCTCCCTTACTATAGAGGACACGATGGCCGCCATGTTCTGTTTGCATTGTTTTGAATGGCTAAACTCTTCTCCAAACGACAATGGAGTGTTCCATATTGAAAGCATTTGCAGACGACAATTCAAATGTGACTGGAATTATACTTTTTGACTGTGAAAGGGCTGAAAATATTTTGGGAAAAGGAGAAAATGCTGGTTACAAGCATTTTCTGCTTTTCTCACACTGTTTTAAAAAGCTTTCTTTATCAGGGTCGTTAAAGCTCGGCATTGTGTGGTAAAGAGTTAAGCAATTTTCAAGTTTTGGGTGGTTCTGCGTGGTAAAGTGTAGGACTCGTAATCTGGAGACCCAGGGTTCGAGCCTCACTGATACACTAGGTTTTTGCGGAAGTGTCCCTGGGCAAGACACATCAGAGCCCCAGCCTGGTATTGGTGAAACGTAGGATATACATGCATATGTGAGCTGTAGATGTGGAATGATTGAAATAATGTAGAAAGTGGCGTAAAACACCATACAATCTATCTATCTATCTATCTATCTGTCTATCTATCTATCTGTCTATCTATCTAATCTATCTGTCTATGTATCTATCTAATCTGTCTATCTATCCAAAGTTTCGCCTGCAGGAGTCAATGAATTGATGGTACTACACCCAGAAAAACCTTTCAAGAGCTACTGGCTGCTTTAGTTATTGCCGAATCTCACAGACAAAATATGTAAAGTGACGCAATACCCCATTCTCTTACAAAACAAAAAATCAGTGTCTGTGTATAGCATCAGTTTTACTCACAGACGCTGGATTTTAACTGCTTGTTCTGGGTTTGTCAATCATTGCAATCGGTTTTCCATCTAGTCGACGCCCCAGTAAGGTGTTAGTTGTTTTATGTTGTTTCGGATAGTGCAAGATACCTGTAGGACGAAACCTATCTTAACTCTTATCCTGATAAATAAGTTAAATGAAACTTTCAAGCCGTTAGTAAATACACGAATAATGCTACTTCAGACTCATTTTTGGAGAAAAATATCTCCTTATCGCACAGTGTAGATCCAAGATCAGACTGCACGTGTTCTGCAGTCTGATCTTGATCTACACTGTCCGCAACAGGTCAGTGAGTCGCACTTAGCAGCCTAAGGATTAATTTACACCTGGGTCCGTATTCACCAACAATTCTTAAGTATAGTTTTAGTCTTATTCTTCAAGATTTTCTACATTGGAAAGTTACACAACTTCTGATTGGCTAAACCATTTGGTTTAGCCAATCAGAAGTTGTGTTACTTTCAAATTTTGAAAATTCTGGAGAATAAGACTGAGAACGTTCTTAAGAATGGTTAGCGAATACGGACCCTGATTCTTTTAACGTTCTTGGTGCATAGCATTGACACACGGGACCTAGGTGCATAGCATTGACACACGGGACCTAGGTGCATAGCATTGACACACGGGACCTAGGTGCATAGCATTGACACACGGGACCTAGGTGCTTAGCATTGACACACGGGACCTAGGTTTAAAGTTTCAACCTGCAAAAAACTATGAGTATTCTTTTTTTTTTTGGCCAGCCATGAGATTCGAAACCACGATGACTTCTGTATAGCCTGTCATTGTCACGGAATCAAAACGAAGTATAGGACACAGTGTTACGAGTATGTAAAAATATATATTACTATATCTGCTGTGGCCAGTAAATCTGTATGTCATTTTTAAAATTCGTTAATTGTTAAGTCGTGTTCGCAACCAGAGATAAATGTTATCAAAATTGTTGTTGTATACGAGACATAAAATCTTCAAACTGCGTTACGAGAGCTTATGACAAGCTTTTTGGCAGCACACACGATCTCTCCAACACTTCTCACCAAAGTTGGCGCAATTTATTGTTGAGACCACAGGCCTTTGAAGCTCCCTTGGTCTATCATGAAAAACTTTTCATTGCCTGACCATCGGACATCGGATAAAATTAGCACCTTCGTGCATCGCTCCCACATCGCTGTAGAGGCGATGGGCTGGTGTGCTATTGCTAGTAACTGAGTCTATGATTTATTTTGGTATTCCGTGATACACCAATAGAAATTCAATGGTCTATGTTCAGACAAAACATAATTCAGTAAAGACTGGTACTCGCCAGCAGAAGTGTTAAATAGTTATAATCAGTTTCTACAAATTTTATTTAATATAGCAAGGTAGAAAACCTGCGAACCCCATACGTTTGTAAATCATATAAAATCATATGAGCGACCACTTGGGAAAAGGGGGTTTAATGCATCTCCGTGATCCATTATATCAAGCAAGCCATCACATAATTGTTGATCCGATCCATAAAACCCATTTTAACAAAAAAAAAATTGAATCATGAGGTATATGTCCCTTAGCATGCAGACAAATGACCTATAGCAGAAAGTTTCGTCCCAGGTCAGCCTGCGCGGACTGCGCAGGCTGACCTGGGTCGATACTTTTTGCAGATGCATTAAAGCCCCTCTTCACAGAGCATGACTAAGATATATCTAGTGATGAATGTAGAAAGTATTTTAGACCTGGATTGGTTCCGTGTGTAAGGGCGATAAATACCAACCACGGCAACAGTGTAAATGTTTCCTCTAACAGTCGGAAACGAGATCGTAAAAATGTGACACATCAGGCCAACTAAATGTTCACCGTTTAAGAGAGTTTTACTGCTATCTTTTTATCAGACTAGAAATTTTAGACTTGTTCATATTGGAAGCAATCGCAAGCAACAGTGCTCTTTATTTCCATTTGTGAAACTCTTCAAGTTAAAGGCGCGTTAGACCTACCACCGGGATCATACGTAAACGAGAATCGATGGCAACAAATGTGAAATACAATCAAATGCAACCGTCTTTACTAACAGAAGCACATTCCATTGAGATACAGTGTCTAATGAGCATATTTAAACTTTTATTTCTAATCTGTTATTCTCGTAATAGGTTGCTTAATGTTTTGTGTACGCTTGTCCTGATAATATCGCGCTGTCTCCCGAGACCTGTACATTTTCTTACTCAATATGCCCAAGAGAGATAACTCTATCGGGCTGGCGATGATAGGTATTGAATGTATCTTCGTGGGAGTGTCCTTGGGCAAGACACTTCAGAGCCCTACCCTAGTACTGGTGGAACCCAGGAAATATGTGAATATGTGAGCTGTCGCCCTGATATGTCTGAAATAATGTTGAAAGCGGCGTAAAACGCCATTCAATCAATCAATCAATTGAATATATCTCTAATCATAGGTTTTGTTCATAAAGCGGGAAATGTGCTTATTTAGTACATACGGTTGCAGGATTGTTTGGAGAATTTGCAGGATTGCTTGGAAAAGAAGTAAGCTATAAAACATTGTCTTGAAAATGTCAATATCAGGCTGCAAAGAACTACCTGTAAGCAGCCAGTGGCTTGGCAAGTGGCGTTCTTCACTACAGGTGGAAGAAACACGTGAAACACATGCATAAGAAGTCGCACTGACAGCCCTGCAGTAATTCGATAACTGTTCAAAGCGGCTTTAAACACAATTTTTGGCTATTTACATTTAACTTTAAATTTAGTTCATAAATGGCGTTTGCTCCTGAGCTGAAGAATAAGGCGTTTGAAGAGGTTTTGTGCAATGGCCCAAAAAAATACATTTTTTAAAAAAGATAGCGTAAGAGGTCCTGGAATTTGAATATTAAAACTCTTTTGTCACTAAACAGCGTAGATTTACGCAAATTATTTGGGATACAAACATACGAAGGTATTGGCTGGAGTAAATTTATACAACTAGTGACTAAAATCGTTACTTTATGCAGTTTAGCGAAACTCGACTTCAGACCTGTTGCTTGCTTACCTAAACTGCGTATGCAAATTTGGTGCGTACACAGTTTAGTGAGAGGCACCCTGACGGATTGTACACCGGAACATGAAGGGGGGGGGGGCGTCGGAAGTATAAATGTTTTTGCAATAGGATACCCTCCTAAAGTTACTATATAATTGTTTTTTCATGTCACATACAGGACATAGAACGTTTATGATTATTGATCACGTGATGAATCTGGTTATATTAACGGTCTTTATGCCGCAGTGGCTATTCTAAACGCTGGTCTTCAGTTCACATGTGTCACTCACAAGTTCCATGATTGAATTCGCACAGAACGTTAAAGGTGACGCGTTACTTCTCTTCTCCCTACTTTGAAAATAGAGTGATAAGTCCTGACCCTCTGCCGAGCCCTAGTAGCGCAATCGATGGCGTACAGGACTTGAGCACAAGGCATTACTGATTTGAATCCCCAGCATGGCCAATTTCTTTCCGAGAAATGATGGCGGTCATTGCAAAAGGATTCATTCCTATTCTTGATTATGGTTTCGACGATAGACATGTCGGAAACCAGCCAGTGGGTTGGGAAAAATATTGTGCGAAGCACTGGTAGCAGAACTCCAGGAAAAGCATAGATAGGTGCAACAGCCACCGCTATATAACTGAAATAATGTTGAATATATCGCTAGCCCTTATCCTGCCAAATAAAAGAAATGAAAATTTCAATTCCATAGTATGACCTCAATTTTTCCTATCTCAAAGGTATTTTTGGGGAAAGATTTATCCTTATCGGACAGTGTAGATCCAAGATCAGACTGCACGTTCCGTGCAGTCTGATCTTGATCTACACTGTCCGCAAAAGGTCAGTGAGTCGCGCATAGCAGCCTATGAGTTAATACTATACAATCAGTCAACCAATCTCTGACCCTCTGCTGCTGTCTCATACATAAATGAGTTTTGCTGTTTGCTATCAAATAAATGGGTGAAGGTCGTCCATCGCTATTTCTCCTTAGCACAAGAATCCTTTGGGTTGAAAGAGTGACAATTCACCTCACTGTCTTTACACCATGCCCACTTATATTGTAAAGGGTACCGTATCTTTCATCAAGAAGTAGCAGAGTTACGCACAGTGTCCCGAAACATCAATCCAACTTCAGAAACACATGTTGGGTCGTCCTTCCATCTTTTGTGATACAGCACTGAAGTTGAAGTGTTTGATATCAAAATTTCAAACTGAACCACCCTGAAGCATTTTGTTAAGACGAGAGACTTATAAAAACGAGCCATGCTGTGGGAAAAGGGGTATAATGCATTTCTGTGATGCATGATACCAAGCAAGTCATCACATAATTATGGGTCTATAACATCCATTTTATCTAACTATAAATTGAGTCACGTGGCAAACTGGTCCTTTTAGCTGCAGAAAATTGATCAAAGAGCAACAGGTTTGGCCCAGATCTTAGGAGTGTCTGATAAAAATGGCCTATGCAGATTTTTACAGTCTCACCAAACTTTTAAAATAAAATCATCGCTGAGTTGAACAAGTTGGCTTCTTTAAAAAAGAAGCCAGGAGAGGTCAGCATCAATGCTTTCAAATAGCTTATTGCTTTTAATTCAATATATTTTGGTACATGTAAACAAATAAGTAAGGCATTATATGATTGCCGCTGTGTAAAAAGGACAAACCCTTTTTGGATTACATGACAGACACGTGACCTTCTTCCCACGTTTTCCAGTCGCGCGATCTTTTCCCGCGGTGTTCTCTTTTTTAACGAAATTCTTTTTTGTGTGTGTAGCTTTATTTGTTTAATGAAAAATTACAACCACTGGAAAGGTCATTTGCAATCAAATCAATATAACAAATCCTTTTTTTAAATCTGTCATATAAAAACAAAACACGTCTATTTCCTATTTCAGTTGTTTGATTTCGGTGTATTTATAAAACCATGACGAAACAGACTGTATCAGAACTATTTCACAAAAAAGCATGGAGTTAGGCAGCAATTTCTGAGGCAGTCTGCCTTTTAAACTCACCACTGTTGGAGAGGTCTGATGACCTCTCCAATAAGGCGGTGGCTGGCATACCACCAGTTAAGGAAGATGGACGAATACAGGAAAAACCATTTTTCAGAGGTGTTTCCTGAATAAACTCTATAGCCTCTTAAGGTGTTTCAGATTTTGGACCTTAAAGGTTAATGAGATTGCCACGTGATGTAATGTCAAAAATAGACGAAGGTATTGATTGCAAACACCAGCCTGTTACTTGAACGCAGAATGTGCACCTTTTTAACTGCATGCAACATTCCAGTGTCTTTATGTTTGAAGAGAAGAGTACATTTCGTAGTATTTTTGAGAATTTCAATCAAAGCAAAAGATCTAAAAAGGTCTCTTTACCGTAACTTCACAAATAAATTAGCAATGCTCTAGCAAAAGGGGGTTTAATGCATCTGGGAAAAAAAAAAAAAAAAGTATCGACCCAGGTCAGCCTGCGCAGTCTGCGCAGGCTGACCTGGGTCGATTCTTTTTGCTCGTGGTCAGATTTTTGCACGTCAAAGGACTTATCTGCAACACTTAAGCTGCTTGTCAGACAATGGATTTTACGTGATGATTGGCGTGATATAATGTATCACGGAGATGAATTAAACCCCCTTTTGTCAAAGCATGGCTCAGTTACTTTCAGTTTAATGTTTAGCGGTAAGACAGTAATAAATCGTGATGCAATAGCTTTCATACATCTTTTGTTTTTGATATTATTTTTATAACTATTATTCATTATCATAATATCATTATTTTTTAAACGAGTAATCAAACCAGAACCCTTAAAAATACATCTATAATCGTTTTCATTCAGTTTTCAACCTATTTCATCTTTATTTTCAGCCAGTTTTTAATCCATATCGTCTTTATTTTATGAAACTATAATCATTCTTGTATGTTCATGCCACATGTTGCCTCTGACGGCTGCAAGTTTGCACAGATTACGACGGATAGAAAATGCATTTCATTTTTGGGCACCCTTCAAAGAAACCACTTTCGTCGTTTCCGGTTTTAAATGGGGACAAATTCTTCGAGTTTCTATATCCATTACACTTAATTTATTGTAGTTTATCAATGTTTAAATAACCGACCAAATTTGAGTCATTCTATACACTTTCAAGTTTTAACAGTCTCTCTCTCTCTCTCTGTAAGGATGTGTCTTGAATAGTTTGTCCAATATGTAACAAAATTGAGCTATAAATGTACGAGGGCTTGCCACAAACACTGAGAAGCTGTATTGCCCACCATTGTTACGAAATTGACCATAGAAGTCCTACAAGTGTGACGTCATTAATTGCATTTTTCATCGGGAGAGAGAAAGTGTGCCTTTTTTTTTATATCTAGAAAATTGAATAAATACGGCCTGAGTCTCAAGCACCAATTAGGAAAATGGCGATCTGACGAGTTAGAACGCTTGAATTATCTCTATAAAGCGTTGCACCGACAAAAAAAAAACTTGTGCAGTTCTAATCCAGACAAAATCACCTGTTGTACTTTGTTTTATTGTTGGGACAGAGAGCTGCAGTACTTTAACCCTTTACCACACCATTCCAACCCTGAGAATGAAGGCCTTTGAAAACATTGTGAGAAAAGGAGAAAATGCTGATAACTAGCATTTTCTCCTTTTCCCATAATATTTTCTATCCTGTCAAATATAGATATCACCGCTATATTTGGTTGTTTTTTTTTTTGTCGTCTGCAAATACTTTCAATTCGGACTGGTCTAAAATTTTGTAGTTTGGTAAAGGGTAAACACTTTTCCGCACAATCCCCACTTTTAACGACCCTGAGAGAGAAGCGTTTTGAAAATATTGTAGGAAAAGAAGAAAATGCTTGTAACCAGCATTTTCTCCTTTTCTCACAATGTTTTCTCCCCTTCCCAAAACAAATATCAATGGTTTAACTCTTTACCAAACAACAAAATTTTAGGCTTGTCCAAATTGAAAGTATGTGCAGACGACAAAATAAATGTGACTCAAAAATTGAAATTTGATTGGGAAAGGGTAGAAAACATTGTGGGAAAAGGAGAAAATGCTGGTTACCAGCATTTTCTCCTTTTCCCACAATGTTTTCAAAAGGCTTCTTCCTCAGGGTCGTTAAAAGTCGGAATTGTGTGGTAAAGGGTTAACGCATATTTATCATTTTGTCGTCTGCAAATGCCATCAACCTTGACTAGTATAAGATTATTTCGTTTGGTAATGAGTTAGACCCCTGAACTCTTTCGGCGCCAAATAAACAAACTCCGCCTCTTTTGATAGCTGTAAATACAAACCACGGAGTCTCCGGAAGATTTTTATCACATAGGCTTGACCAAACAAGCGGAGGGTATAGATCAAAGATCAGACTGCACGTTCTGTGCAGTCTGATCTTGATCTATGCCGTCCGCAAAAATCCCTGTTTTCGCGTATGGCGCTGAAAGGGTTAACGCCTGAAATAGAGTTACAGCAGACAACTTGGAAGATTTTCTTATAAAATACGACATGTCATTATAAACTGACGCTTGATACAGGAATACGCATGAAATCATTGCAACAAAAACGGGACAATATTTTGGATGAGTAATTTCCCTTTTTGCCAAATGATTTAAGAGATTGTCTGTTCAACTCTTTACCTCACAGATCTATGTTTTTTTGTTTTTTGTTTTTTTTTTTCATAATTGTACAAATCGAGAACATTTGCAGACAACAAATTGAATGTCGGTGAAGTAATAATATCCTTTATAACAGGGGTAGAAAACATTAAGGGGAAAGGGTCACCAGCATTTTCTCCTTTTCCCACAATGTCTTCAAAAGTGTTTTTCTTCAGGGTCGTTGAAACTCGAGGTTACTCGGTGAAGAAATAGAGATGCAAAAACGTTCTCTGCAAGAGATTTGAGACAATACAAAATTGCTTGTGGAGTAGTCTTAACGATACATACCTACGCATACCTTTTTTCTAATTGCGTGGGAGCCCCCCTAGGCTCAGTGGCAGAGTGACGGACTCGTAACCTGGAGGCCCTGGGTTCGAGCCTCACCGAAAGCATTGAGTTGGGAGTATCCTTGGGCAATACACTTCAGAGCCCTAGCCTAGGACTTGTGAAACACGAGACATAATGAATATGCCAGTTGTCACCGTGATATGACGCAAATAGAGCTGAAAGGGGCGTAAAACACATTTCAATCAATCAATCAATCAATCGTGACCCCTATCCTTCCCCATCCTTTTCGTATTCGAGATCTCTTTTCACAAGAAACAGTGATATTTATATGTTTTCGCAATGGCATTCATCAATTAATTATTATTCGAAAGAACCTTCGATGCACCAGGAACTGAAGTGACAACTCATGGGTTACTAAGCCCGTGCGTCACAGGCCTGGTCTCAATAATGAGACATTTACGGTGCATTTGTTCATGTTTGGACGTTTATTGTGCACCATACTGTCTCAAGTCCATCGTAAATTTTCCAGGAGAAAAGCTTCAGCACCCTACCGACTTTCTGTTTCGTCTGTTTAACCCCTATCCTGCTAAACAACTTAAATAATACTTTCAACACGCTAGTAAAAGCCCGAATAATGATACATGTATTTCAAACTTACTTCTTTGGAGAATAATATCTCCTTATCGGACAGTGTAGGTCTAAGATCAGACTGCGCGTTCTGTGTAGTCTGATCTTGATCTACACTGTCCGCAAAAGGTCAGTGAGTCGTGCTTAGCAGCCTAAGGGTTAATCTGTATTGCAACAAATTCAATTAATTTTCAGTAACATACATGACCAAGGATACCTTATTAAACGTTTCATTACCTAGAACTCGTTTGTAACTTGTAAATCTCAAAAGAACTACCGAATCTTATCGTGTTTGGCAGCCATTTTGTTTTTGTGGCATTTGTCGAAGACAATGCCACTACGAGTTCAATACGACATTTTGAAAATCATGTATCGTAGTTTGTGCAAAACCGAAGGAAGTAAACCCAATTAATATCAACTTTTCTGAGACAAATAAGTGTTTCGATTGCACTCAGATATGAAATTGAAAATGGCGTATTACAATAAATTGGATTAGGCCATCGATCGTGGAAATACATGTACTTCCTTTTTATCGAAAATAGCTAGATCCGCTATGGCCTTCTATAGTGGCGTAATGATACACACATACCGTGCTTGTTCATTCCAAAACCAGTTCGTCCCAGGGCTTGTTTGCCCGGACTTTTTCGTCCCACAAGATTGCATCCTTCTCTATCGGATTTTGCATGACTATATAGTAGGTAGACTTTCAAGCGAATATTTTTAAAACTATTTCTGTTGTTTATTTTTCAAATTATTAATTCAACACAATGGCTCCCTTGACAAATGCCACACCAGTGTTTTCAACGCTTTGGTTATTGTTGGGAACGTAAACATCAGTAGTAAACTGTTTTTTCTCAATAGAAAATGTTTGTATTTAAAATGAAGCATCATTTAATATATAAGGAACAAGTATGTCGGATTTGTACTTCCGTCTTCCTTTTGTAAAAATGAGAGTTTAAACGTGCGCACAAAATTTGTGCTGAGTTTTCTCCCATTTATTGCGATCGATTCTGTACTGGATGCGACCCGTCAAAACCTAAAAGCGCACTCGGGGAGATTTATCTATACTAGTCACTCGGAACTAAATGAATAGGCTAGTGCCCTACTATCCCTGGATTAGGTAGCCAATTACCAATCTATCCTGTGCGTCAACGACCCCGAAGAAGATGGCTGGTAACCAGCATTTTCCCCTTTTCCCACAATATTTATTTTATCCTTTTAAAAAACAAATTCCATCATTTCAGCCATGTTAGATATTTTTTTGCCTGCCGATGTTTTCATTTCAGAAGAGTAAAAACACCTATTCAGGAAAGTCGAGCTCCGGTAGCGCTGGCATTAGTGTACAGGGCATGAGGGCAGGGGCTCGCTGGTTCCAGTTCCCAGCTCGGCCAATTTCTTTGCCAGGATTGATGGTAGCCATAGCGACAAGATTCATTCCTCTCTCACCACTGATCATTGTTTCGAAGATGGTTATGTGTGAAAGCTGCAGCTGGCTTGGATAGAATAATTATTGTGGGAAGTACTGTTAACAGGAACTCCAGGAAAGCATGATCAATGGCCACCGGGATAAAATTGAAATAATGTTGAAAACGGCGTTTAAGCCATACAATTAATCAATCCATAAATGTCCGGGAAAGGGTCAAAGAAGTCCCACTAGTATGACGTCATACGTGGCAATTTTCATCAAGGAGCGAAGGAACGGTCTGTATTTATGTCTAGAGAGCTGAATGAATACAGTCTGATACTTAAGCACCACATTAGGAAAATTAAATCCTGACTAGCTGAATAACTTTAACTCTCTACCAAACGACAAAATGTGAGACTTGTCCAAATTGAAAGTATTGGCAGACGACAATAAAACGTGTCATAAACGCTTAAGTTCTACCTGAGAAATAGAAAGAAAAAATGTAGGAAAAGGAGAAAATGCTGTTTACCAGCATTTTCTCCTTTTCCCACATTTATTTTTCTTCAAATTCAATGTTCCCCCAAGGTCGGCTAAACCCGGAATCCTTTGGTAAAGAGCTAATTCGTCTAACGCCTAATATATTGAGCCCTGCTCTGTGAAAAGGGGGCTTAATGCATCTCCGGGAAGCATCATACCAAGCTACTCTTCACAGTATTATAGATCTAGAAAATCCATTTTGTGTAACAACCGACTGAATCATAAAGTACACTGGTCCTTTGACACACAGAAAATTTACCAAAAGCAAAAAGTGTCGGTCCAGGTCAGCCTGCGCGAACTGCGCAGGGCTGACCTGGGTGGATACCTTTTGCAAATGCATTAGGCCCCCTTTTTCAGAGGGCATGGCTCAATTATTTACTCGACTTCTATTGACAGCTGAAAACACAAGCTACCAAAACTCGGGAAGATTTTTTTCCGAGTAGGCTTGACTTAACAACTACACATTATAGATATAAGATCAGACTGCACGCCCTGTGCAGGCCGATTTGGACCTATGACACAAATGCTTCCTGTTTTTTGTCGTTGTGGATGAAAGGATTAAAGACAAAAGACAGATGCAGTTTATTGCTGCACTGCAAGTAAAGGTGCGTTTACACAGTAAAGATTCCACCCAGCGATTAGGTACGTATGGTAGCATACGAATATACGGATATCTTTTGACGTCAGTGGCATACTCTGAAGCTCGCTAGCTTATCGTTTTAAGTTCGTTGAATTGCGTAATAATTGGCTGTATGCCTCCAACCATATTTTTAATACATTTTTTTCGAGGCTTGCAAACGAACAACCTGTACGTAGCGGCTTCGTCCGATAAATGCACTCCTAACAAAGTGTTCGTCTGCACCTCTACGGTGGTACTTGTCCAACCAAATTCTTTCAAAGAATTCTCACGTATCTACCAACAAGTTAACAGAATGAGTTAACAATTATTTAAGCGGATAAAGGTGCCTTTTCTACGTTGGTATTGCAAATTGATTCATAGCACACGCGGAGAGCAAAGCCCAGTTCATTAAACGTTCGTATAGACAGATCGTTGACATTCGTTAAATTTCGTTTTACGTTCGATCTTGTTCGTTACTATTTCCTTACTCCTCCGTTATGAACTCGTTCTGGGGCCGTTTAAAGTCCGTTTTCAGTTTATGTTTAATCCCCCTCCGATAAAAAGGATTTGTCGGGGTTTTCTGCAAATTGGCACAAATTCGAGCTTTGCAGTTTGCAAACCGCTTTTCAGTTTGTAAACTGCTTTTCCGTCATAGTGTAACCGCGCCTTAGTCCAGACAAATTATGTAACTGTACTTTGTTATATTGTTGCGACAGAGAGGCAATATCCCAAAAATTAGCTTATTTTCTTCCGAAACAAATCTGCTACGAACTCTGAAAATACCCTCGTAAAATATATCTAAGCAATATGTGAGCTACGCTTTGGGGAAATGGGGTTTAATGCATCTATCTATGTGATAGATTATATCAGGCAAGTCATAACATAATTACAGATTCATGAAATCTATTTTGTCTTACAACCGACTGAATCATGAGGTCGGCTGGTCCTTGGACCAGTAGAAAACTTATGAATTGCAAAAAGTTTCAACCCATGTCAGCCTGCGCAGTCCGCGCAGGCTGACATGGGACGAGACTTTTTGCAGATATATTAAGCCACCTTTTTACAGAGCACGACTCATGTTTGATACAAAAATACACTTAAACAAGCTAAAGGACCTTTGAAAACACTGTTGGAAAAGGGAATTGCTGGTAACAGCATTTTCTCCTTTTCCCACAGCGATTTCTGTCCTTTTAAAAGACACATATCATTATTTGGGCTACAATTGCTTTGTCCTTCGCAGATGCTTTCAATATAGACCTGTCTATTACTTTGTCAAATACAAGTGCGTAACGATTCTATAAACTTGGTTACGCCTCTGCATTTGAGGATTATTAGATTGCAGCGAAGTAGCAGAAACCTTAAAAAATATAGAAAATGATAAAACCCCAGAAAGCGACGGGTTTAATTCAAATTTCTACAAAATGGTTTTGAGTAAAATAGATCATTTCGTTGTTAAAACCTTAAATAATGATTTCATCCACAATTCCTTCTCGCAAAAAATTACAGCAGGAACTATTATTTGTATTCCAAATGACAAAAAATATTTTTAAAAAGTTGGAAACGCTTATAAATGCATTATGCAAACTTGCGTCTGGCGGTATTGCTAATAGAATAAAAGTGATTTTATTTCAAAGATTTATTGGTGAAATACACCATTTTTACGATATTATGCAAGTCATATCGCAGTACTGTAATGCTAAAAGATTTTAAAAGGTATTTGATTCGATTTCATTAACTTTCATTGAAAAAACATTGGCTTTCTTTAACTCGGAGAAAAGTTTATGAAATAGATTAGACTTTATTTCATGCTTTCCGGTAGGATATCGAGAAATAGCAGTGAAAATATTTTTCGATATTACACGGGTACGACCAGTGAGAATACCGACAAGGGGGAGTTTGTACTGATTTTTATGGAAGTCTCGACAAAAAAAGGCCTTAGAAGCATGAAATAAATAGAATATTTGTTTTTTTCGGTGAAAGATCGAAATTTATTTCATCGAGTGAACATCATCGGTAATATTTTCACAAGTGGCTGCTGCGCCACTCGTGAAAATATTACCGATGATGTTCACTCGATGAAATATAAATTTCGATCTTTCACCGAAAAAAACAAATATCCTCTATCTCTTTCACCATATGTCTTCATTCTCTATGCAAAAATACTAAATATCAAAATAGTAAATAACAAAGCCATCGGAATACGAAGAGGAAACAAGAAATAATATAAAGTACATGTATCTCAATTTGCCGATGACACTACTCTATTCTTAGACGGTTCAGAAAAATCGATAAGAAATACTCTTAACACTTAAGCTGCTGAATAAATGAAACCCAAATTTCTACTCGATACTAAAAGCCCAAACATTGCAGTTCCAAAGTTGATTTCACCGGAAAGAAAATACCGTATCGGACTGTGTAGATCAAAGATCAGACTGCACGTTCTGTGCAGTCTGATCTTGATCTACACTGTCCGCAAAAGGTCAGTGGGTCGCGATCAGCAGCTTAAGGGTTGAATACTTTTGATTTTCATTAGTGGAACTCTTCAAGTTAAAGGCGCGTTTAGATTAACTGTCGGGACCACGCGCAAACAAAATCAATGACATCATACCGGTATACGGGATACAATCAGATGCAAAGTTCTATCAATACTAACAGAGGAACATTCATATGAACCATGCTCTGGCAAAAGGGGACTTAATGCATTTCCATGTTCCACGATACATAGCCAGTCATGATATGATTGTGGGTCCATAAAATCCTTTTTCTCTAACAACCGACTGAATCATGGCGTGGACTGATCTTTTGACATGCAGAAAATTGACCAAAAACAAAAAGTTTCGGCCCAGGCCAGCCTACGCGGACTGCGCAGGCTGACCTGGGTCGATACATTTTGCAGATGCATTAAACCCCCTTTCCACAAAGCATGCCTCATAGTTTTAGAAGTACTGACGAATATCACGGATAAGTCTTTTTTCATTATTCATTGACAGCGTATTTTAATCTCGGCCCATGTAGGCTAGGATACAGATAACCCGCCTTTTCGAGTTGACTAATTTGTTTGTCAGTACAAAAAAACGCCTTCGTTTCCATTGGATTTGAAATACATGTTCAATATATATTCTTCGTGTTGGCCGCTTTAAAAACCTTTCTGTCGAGCCCAACTTTACCGGACTTCAAAACTTTAGGCTGGGCTATTTTTGAAAAATATTTCCAGATGGTTATTGAATTTGTCTTAAATGAAGGGATTTGTCTCAGAAAGAGGAGAAAACATTGTGGTAAAAGGAGAAAATGATGGTAACCAGCGTTTTTTCCTTTTCTTTCACAATGTTTTTTAAAAGCCTTCTTTCTCAGAGTCGTTAAAACTCGGGACTGTTTGGTAAAGGGCTAAACGACTGTCAGAATTAAGGTCTTTGGAGATGTGAAAGGAATTAGTATGGCGATTGACGATTTTCTTATCTTTACCGTTAAGATTACTGGCAAGCTTTATATTTGGCTTCCTCTTGCTGCCCATCATAGCATGGCGCCAAAGTTTATTTGTAATGGAGTTTACCGCCGTTTTAACAGCAGTGAGTGCACCTACGTATTTGTTTCCTGGCTTTTTCACACTAGTACTGACACAACTTTCTTTCCAAGCCACTGAACACTTGTCTTACATGCATCAGACGTGAGAGGCAAAAAATATCAGAAAGGAAGTTTGCCTCAACAGGGTATCGAACCCACGACCACCAAGTCACGAGTCAGACACACTAACCGCTGAGCTACCTGGCCGGGCATGGCGTCAAAAAAAAGAACACAAATCTTATAACTCTCTTTAATTGCATTTGATTTCCTTTCTGTGTTTACAACTACTACATGAAGGGTAGAATTCAGTCTGCGAGGAAGCAACGGACCAATATAAATGAGCCGGTCTCTGGCACTAGGGGGTTAAATGCATTATCGTGATGCATCATACCAAGCAAGTTATCACATAATTATGGATCCATAAAACCCATTTTGTATAACAACCGACTGAATGTTGTGGTAGAATGGTCCGCTTACATGGAGAAAATTAACCACTGGCAAAAAGTTTCGACCCAGGTCAGCCTGCGCGGACTGCACAGGCTGACCTGAGTCGATACTTTACCCGGATTTATTGAAACCCCTTTTCACAGAGCATGTCTCATATACGGTTGGGTTCGATATAGGATTCAAAACGATCGCAACACTGTCAGTGAGGAAGCGTCATTAACCGACCTTCATTATACAAGAGAATAAAAATAAAATTCTTGACGATTACGAAATTGTTCGAAAGGAAGGGTTTGGGTAAAAACTGCCGTTTAGTAAAACGCACGGCGTCCAGTGCACCAATTAGTGCCTTTCTGGAGTTTGTTCAAAAAATTTTCCTACCCACAGCCTGTTTTCAAAAAAGAAAAAAAAAATAAGATTAAAAAAAGAAAACCCAAGAGCACCGCATACGGGTGCCAAAGCTCGGCTGCAGTTCCTTGATTTTCAGTAAAATTCGATGGCAAAGAAGGGGCATGACTTTGTTAAAACAATTTGATGTTTACCTGAAAGTGGACTTGTCCAATTTTAAAGTAAATATCTTCAGTAACGACAGAAATATTATAAAATGTCAATGTTTTTGAAAATTTCAATTTTTTTTTTTAGATGACGACGCAGACGACCTCAGCACTGAGACAATACCTCGACCTTTTATTTCGAAAACCGCCTTGTTGAAAAAAAAATGTCGGAACTATATTCGGCATTGTATGATTTCTGCTCTGCTTCCGGGTTAGGTATCACACTTATGTGTGCTAAATATGGAGTGCCGTGAAAAATAACTTCCATACATATACTTATGATATGTCCTAAAAGAGTAAATTCTTTGTACATGAATTTGTTGCATATCAATAGAGTGGGTGTGTAACTCATGGGCATCTGTAAACTTCCCTTCCGCTTACACGTAAGTGTTGATCAGATGTTTTACAGACTATTTCAGATCTATCAAACGGCAAATATATTGATCTATGCACTTGCACGGGGGGGTGGGGGGGGTGTTGATACATTCTACCCAGAAAGTCATCACATAATTATGGATCCATAAAAACCATTTTGTCTAACAACTGACCGGATCATGAGGTAGTATGGTCCTCGGACATGAAGGAAATTGACAAATGGTGAACAGTGTTGACTCATGTCAGCCTGCGCAGTCTGCATGGGTCTATACTTTTTGGCAAGTGCATTGAACCCCTTTTCAAAGAGCATGACTAAATTATCTTGTTTTTCACCGTCGTCGAAAATATTAAAGGTAAATGTTTCCAAGATATACCAATTACAGGGACATTACAAGAATCGTAATCGTTTTCTACAGTAACTGGTTAAGAGTCCATAAATACCAGTGCTAATGAAATTGGGACTCGGAATATTGAAAAAAAAAAGACGATCTGATTGGTCAAACACTGGGTCATGCATTAACTTAATGTGGAAGAAAACGTTTCAAGTGCCTCTCTTATATTCCAAAATCTTAATGTGGCTTCTGTAATGTTTTTTACAGTGGCACTTTCTAGAAGGACTGGGGAATATATGTGACAGGAAGTTGGGGTGGGTGTGTCAAGTCAAGGTGGTATCTTATCTTTTATTTATTGGTATCGTGGCAGGAATGGTGAGAAGTTCTCTACGGGCACTGACAGGCCATAACACACTCAGCAAGGATTGGTGATATCCCCCAAAGCTTTATTTGCAACTTCAAAGAGTGTTGGGGGGCCGCGGTCATCCCCATCATAAGAGAAATAGTGACAATGAAAACAGAAATTGTTCTTTAAATAAAGCGCAATACTGTATGCGTTCGAAGAAAAAGTTAACAAGTTTATTTTATTTCAGTTCCATTCTCAATATCATCATTTACCATCCGGTCTTTACATAAATCAAAGGTATTTAAGTCAGAAAAAAAGGGCAACATCGAAATGTCAAACTATGGATTAGAAATAATATACACAATGACACGAGTCACCGACCATTCTTAAGAAGATTCTTTGTCTAATTCTAGATATAGAAAGTAACACAACTTCTGATTAGCTAAACCATGTGGCTAGAAGTTGCGTTACTTTCAAATTTAGAGAATTCTTGAGACTAAGAATGTTCTTAACCCTTTCCCAAACAAGCCCTGGTTTTCACGTGTCTGCAGTACAAGTCTTTTGAAAACACTGTGGGAAAAGGAGAAATTGCTCGTAACGAGCAATTTCTCCTTTTCCCACAGTGTTTTCTACCCTTTTAGATAACTTTCGGCCATTTTCATCAAATTTAAAATTGTCGTCTGCAAACTCTTTCAATTTAGACCAGTCCAAAATTTGTCGTTTGGGAAAGGGTTAAGAATGGTTGGTGAATACAGACCAAGGGTCCGATTTTCATTAGTCGTTCCAATTACATTTATTCGTTTAATCCTCAAGAACCTTCTTACTTTAAAAGCAACGCAATATCTCATTGGCTAATCAAATTGAATTCCTCTTCATTTGCAGTAAAAGTGCACGAGGTACCTATAGGCTCAAGGGCTAATGCAATTACTCTGTTATCGGGATATCCTGGTGCGATCCCCGCGTCCGGCGCCTGTCACGTACGAGCGCCATTGGTCGAGGGATGGCACAGCCCAGGTTAGTACTTGTTATTATGAGTGAAATACAGCTGAAAGAGACATAATTCTCTCCAAAATAGCAAAATATTGGGTTCGACCAAATTGGTACCATTTGCTGACAGCAAATTGTATAATGATTTCAATATAATGTTGCTCAAATGATGATTTCAATATAATGTTGCTCAAATGATGATTTCTGTCTTTGAAAGGATAGAAAACTTTGCGGGAAAGGAGAAAATGCTGGTTACCAGCATTTCCTCCTTTTCCAAGATTTTTTTTTTTTCAAAAGCCTTCTCTTAACACACGGGTTATGTAGTAAAGAATTAATAATTCAATCAAATAAACTGTAAACATGTCATCTGGAAAGATATCTTTGAAAAAAAAAAAAAAAACGATAGACGGCTTAGCCCTTTACCACACAATCCCGACTTTTAACGGCCCTCTGAAAAAAGCCTTTTGAAAACATTGTGGGAAAAGGAGAAAATGCTGGTAACCAGCATTTTCTCCTTTTCCCACAATGTTTTCTACCCTTCCCAACACAAATTTTCAATCTTTGTGACACATTTATTTTGTCGTCTGCAAATGCTTTGAATTTGGACTAGTCTAAAATTTTGTCGTTTGGTAAAGAGTTAAGAGGAACTGGGATATAAATATTAACCCTTAAGCTGCTAAATAAATGAAACGAAAATTTCCACTCAATAGTAAAAACTTTTGTGATTTCAAAGTTGATTTTAAAGGGGAACAATACCATAGCTGACAGCGTAGATCCAAAATCAGACTGCACGTTCTGTGTCCGAAAAGCACCCCGAGTTGCGTTTAGCAGCCTAAGTTCTTCTTTGGTACAATATGAAGAGGCATAATGAAAATTAACCCCGCCTGTTTTTTTTTTCAATTCGCTCATTGTTTTGCGCATTAAAAAAAAAAGAGAAATATAAATATGATATTTTTTTTCGGCATTAGTTGTTGATAGAACACATCATTAGAAAAACAGCAGTTGCTGCTCAAAGTAGCGTGTCAGAAAATACATGGAGACATTACAATGACATTGCAACCTTTGTATATTGGTGTCATAAATGGGTCCGCAAACAGAGGCGCAAAAATGGCCCGCAGAATAACCATATCCACAATTTTTACCAATCGCAAATTACTATTTATTAACTCGAGATTCATTCCAAGAAATAGGCCAAGAAGCCGGTTAATACAGTTATGCAAAAAAAAAAACATTATCCATGCATACAAATTCCATGTCAAAGACCTATGTGGAGAAGAGCGACATATATCTAAATATCTAATAACAGAGAGTAACAGAGAGTAAAAGACCTTGGGTGACGTCTAATTGGATATAATAACTAGGTTTGCAAGCTAATGATAGCTATATCATTTCTAGTTGACTAGCCCACAATAAATCTACTGTAGACAACCTTAATTCTTTAGCAGACAGAAATTTTAGACTGGTCCACATCCAGAACACGTGTATACATACGACAAATAGATTGTGGCTGAAACGATGGGAATCGTTTGTGAAAGAACAGAAAAAAATGTGGGTAAAGGACAAAATGCTGGTTTCCAGCATTTTCTCCTTTACCCACAATGGTTTCAAAATGATTCTTCCAGTTTAATCATGGGATTGCTCGGTAAAGGGTTAGGTGTGAAATATGCCCGAGGAAAAAACTCTGCTTTTGCGGTGATCAAAGAGTCCTCATATAATTGTCTGGTTAGATTTACATATACAGTGGTATACAGAAGGGGTGAGCAAGTTATACAGCTTAATGTACAGCCGAATTGGTTGTGTGTGTTTTCGTAATTTCACTTTTACTGCCACATTTCACACTATATCAATTTCTTTTTTAATTCAGCTGTTCTAAAAGAAAACGAGGTATTGCGATATCCCTGTCATCGTCTGCATCGTCGATGTTCAAAAACTTTTGACATTTTTATAACATCTTCGTAATAACTGATTGATTGATTGATTGATTGTATGGTGTTTAACGCTGTTTTCAACATTATTGCAGTTATATCACGGCGACCAGTGCACCTATCCATGCTTTCCTGGAGTTTCTTTTACCAGTACTCCGCACAATATTGTTTCCAAGCCACTGGCTGCTTTCCCACATAACCATCGTCGAAACAATGGTCAGCGGTGAGAGAGGAATGAATCCTGTCGCGATGACTATCATCAATCCTCGGAAAGAAATTGGCCAAGCCGGGGATCGAACCAGCGACCTCCTGTTCTCAAGTCCTGTACGCTACCGACTGAGCTACGGGGGCTTGGCTTTGATAATATGTACTTCAAAACGTCGACTGGTTTTTAACTATCAAAAGGGGAAGGTAACCATCAAACTATTTTTGACAAATTTATATCGCTTTTTCGGTTTGAAATTTTCACGAAAAATCAATCTATTTCTAAAAGCAAATGCAGCCGAGCGTTGGCACCCGGATGCGCTGCTCTTACCCCATAAAGAATGGTGTAGGTCCAAGATCCGACTGCAAATTCTGAGATCTAAGTTGTCCTTAATTGACCTCTTCTATGATGACGGCATTGTTAAGTTGAGGACAATGTAAATGCCAATCTCCTATCCGTTAGAGGGCGTTACTCAATATGGTCTTCTAAATCTATTAGACAGATCACGGCATGACGTTCCGGTGTATATTGTGGCCGCTAGTAACGTAGTTGAAACCACATCCTGTTGGTTGATAGAGATCAATAGGTGCGGATCGAAAACATTGTAGCACTGTAATGCCTGTTTACATCATTAAGACGATTAAATTTATATTATGACGACCAGCGACTGAAACAAATGCAACACTCAAAAACAACCAACCAGACACGACAACATGGCCTGGTTGTATCAGTAAATGCAGAAAAGAGGTTTGGACATACATCATTTCAACAGAAATGCTCTCACGACACCTTCTATAAACATCTTAACTGCCAAACGACAAAATTTTAGACTTGGCGAAATTGGAAGAACTTGCAAACGACATATCAAATGTGGTTAAATTTGTGATTTTTGTCTATGAAAGGTCACAAAACATTGTCGAGAAAAGGAGAAAATACTGGTTACTAGTATTTTCTCCTTTTCTCGACAGTATTTTCAAAAGCTTTCTAGCTAACGGTCGTTAAAAGTCCGGATTTTGTGGTAAAAGGTTAATAAACATAACACTACTATCAGGTTAGCAGACAGTTTTGAGGCAGCAAACGAGATTTTTACCGTCTCCCAGATGGTCGAATTGTGTGAAGGTCGTTGAAAAAACTTGTCTACTGTCGCGAAACGATCTGCAAGGTTGCACAAAAGTAGTCTAGGAACCGTCAAGAAGACCACTTTCATGCATTCCGCTATCTCGGAACCACTGCTGGCTTCGGTTTTAGTGGGGCGTGGAACTTGCTGGTTGGACAAGAGTTGGTTGTGCTCTTTACAAATAAGACTAGGTAATGCCTAGGCAACACCGAATGCGAACGATGCAGAACATAACTGCTATGGAGGCGGTTCCATCGTGGTTTAGGTCAGAATCAGTTGGAATAGACCTACAGAATTTGTTATACTTGACTAGGGCAGACGGACTGCCCAGCAATATGAATATGTAATGGTTTATACCCAGGTAAGTCATGCTGATGCAGAAGTTGATTGATCTAGATGGTTTATTCTGATGATGTTCATTTCAATACTGCCAATGTTGTGCCATAATACCTGCCAAGAGATATACTGCACATCTAGACTGGCCAGCTCTATCCTCTGACCTCAGTCCCATTGATCATGTCTAGAGCGAGTTGCAGGTCCAAATTTCAGTCTGTCGGGTTAAGTCAAAATGTATCAAGGAGCTTGGTGCTATGCTTGGCCAAGAATGGAAAGAGATTTTACAATGGAAAATCGGGAAACGACCGGGTAACACAGTAAAAAGTGATCAATTTCGTTGGCATGAAATTAATTCCTATTTGATATGTAATACTATAAAGGAAATTGCAACCACAACCTAACATTTGTACTGAAATATTCTTGGTGCTAAGTAAACATGCGGTAGTTTATATCAATTGTAACAAAAATAGAATCTGGTGATATTTTCGAATTACTGAAAGTTCAGAATTTCCGGGTTGTCACGATATCTATAAATCTATATTGATGTCTCTATACTGAAACTTTTGATTCTTACTTTGGACTGTAGAGGACAGACTATCCTCCTTGGACAGCGGTTTGGTTGTTGTGTTTGTTGTCAGAAAGTCTGTGCTCGATGCACATTTGCGGTGTATGGATCAACCGGGATTTTCTTTAGATAAGCCCCAGCTTAGCGCTGGTGAACCCTTATTCAAAAAGACATGTAAGAGTGAGCTTTCGCTGTGATATGACCGAAATAGTCTTGCTTACTTGCTTGCGCTCGCTTGCCTGTCTGATTGATTGACTGACTGACTGACTGGTTGGTTGATTGATTGATTGATTAATTGATTGATTAATTGATTGTACGGTGTTTAACGCCATTTCAACATTATTTTAGTTATATGGCGGCGCCCAGTGCACCCAGCCACGCTTTCTTGGAGTTTCTGTTACTAGTACTTCGCACAATATAATTCTTCGCCAGCGGCTGGCTGCTTTCACACATAAAAGTCGTCGAAAAAATGATCAGCGGTGAGGGAGGAACGAGCTCTTGAGCGCGGTGTAGACATCAAACAAGCTAATAAACAAACAAACAAATATCAGATGACAAAAGGGAAAGAAAATGCCGACAAAACTAATAAGACTAACATAGACTAAGATATTGTTGCAAATGAGAAAATCACCTGTTACAAGCGATATCTCCATTTGTCATGGAAACCATTCAAAAGTCGTCTGCTGTAGACTTATTAACCCTTTTGGCGTCAAAGGTGAAAAAAGGCGCTTTTGCGGACGATATAGATCAAGATCAGACTGCACAGAATGTGCAGTCTGATCTTGGATCTATACCGTCAGCTTGTTTAGTCTAGGCTGTAAGATAATCATTTTTTTGAAGTTTATTTGCCTGTATTTCTAGCCGTCAAAAGAGGGTGAGTTTTTATGAACCATGCTCTGTGAAAAGGGAGCTTAAAGCATCTGCAAGAAGTATCAGCCCGGGTCAGCCTGCGCGGACTGTACAGGTTGAGCCAGCTCGAAACCTTTTGCTATTGGTCAATTTACTGCTTATCAAAGGGCAATTCTATACCTGGAGAGTTAGTTGTTAGACAAAATGGATTTTATGGATCCATAATTATATGATGACATGCTTGGTATTATGTAGCAGAAGAGGTCTTAAACCCCCATTCTTTTCTGTTGCTATATATATAGAAAAAAATGTTCTTTCTCGCTCTCTTTCTTTCTCTTTCTTTCTTTCTTTCTTTCTTCCTTCTTGCCTTCCTTCCTTCCTTCCTTCCTATGTTTGTCCTTTAACTAAAGTGCAATAGTGTTAGAAATATATAAAATTAGCCTGTACAGCAAAGGGTCAAATGACAGTCTGTATGGAGAGCTGAGTATTTAATTACATGACATGACGTGCGCATTTCTGCAGGAAATGTAAAGATTAACAAGAAAATCGTTTTGAGTTATCGAAAGATATCAGAAGGACACTGTCTGTATGACACCTAAAATTCCCGCTGGTTATATGATATTTGACGCCGTTTTCAGCATCAGATCTCGCGCTGGCCGGCGATCCCATAAAAATCTTTTTTCTAGCACTTTGTACTTTAAAAGCTACTTCCCGCTTCATCTTGATAAGTCGAAGTAATGTTGCCGAGCCCCGATAGCGCAGTCGGTAGCATACAGGACTTTAGAACAGGGGGTCTTTCGAATACCCAGCTCGGCAAATTTCGCTACGAGGATTGATGATAGTCATTGCGACAGGATTCATCTCTCATCGCTGATAATTGTTACGACGATGGTTATACGGAAAAGATGCCAGTGGTCTGGATCTATACTGTCCGACTTTTTGGTCAAACTTACAAGAGAAAAGTCTGAGTTCCAGTGGCTCGCATTTTCAACGGTCGAAAGAGGACGAATTTATAATTGAGTTATGCTCTGTGAAAAGGGGGCTTAAAGCATCTGCAAAACATATCGACGCATGTCTGGCTGCGCAGTCCGCGCAGACTGACATGGGTCGAAGCTCTTTGCTTTTGGTCAATCCTCAGCATGTCCAAGAACCATTCTTCCTCATGATTCAATCAGTAGTTAGACAAAATGCAATTTATGAATCCCGAATTATATTGAACCTTGCTTGTTATAAAAAAACAACAAGTTGGTCACGGAGATGCATTAAACCCCTTTTTGCCAGAGCAAAGCTTAATATATCTAAAGGAACAAACAGACAGGCGGATAAACAGAAACACGCTCAGTTTCATACTGATGTGTTAATATTTCCCATAGGAAATGCAGAGAGCATTTTTAGAACCTGTTGTCCCAGCTTGTGAACGTATAAATTTGGTACTGAATATGGCGTGCAACACACGAAAAGGGGCCTTCAGACATATGCGTAAAAGTGTGTCGTCCCAGATCAGCCTGTGCAGTCTGTGACTAATCCAAGACGACACTTCCCGTTTTTGTGCGATTTTCTGTTTCACGAAAGTCTACTGTGCGAAAAATTCTTATGTAGTCGTAAAGTGCTGTCCCGGATTAGCCTGCGCGGACTGCACAGGCTAATCCGGGACAGCACTTTACGCAATTGTCCGAAGGCCCCTTTTCGTGTGTTGCACGCCATATAATGGCAATATAAAAATGCCAGTTATTAACTCTCTACCACATATTCCCGTGTTTTAACGACCCTGAGGAAAAGAGCTTTTGAAAAACATTGTGAGAAAAGGAGAAAATGCTGGTATCCAGCATTTTCTCCTTTCCCCACAATGTTTTCTATAACTCTTAAAACAAATCTCATCACTAAAGACCTGTTAAATTTTGTCTGCAAATTCTTTCGATTTTGACATATCTTATATATGGCCGCTGGTCTCAAAGCCCTAGCCTAGTACAGGTGAAACCCAGGACATACATGAATATGTGAACTGTAGCCGTGGTATGACTGAAATAATCATAAAAGCGGCTTAAGACACTTTTTAATCAATCAATTAATCAATCAAAGGATTCAGGGTAGAAAGTGAATAAAGTTTGTAACAGAGTGCTGCATATCTATCATTATTGACATAATCTTGATGACATCTATGTTCCCTGAGGTATATAGATATTATCTCTTTTTATAAAAATAGAATATTATTTATTCCCAGAGGTATATACATAATACGAGGGTTGATCCAGAAATTCATACAATGGGTTAATAAAACTTTAGGAGTGTTGACTATCAAAACAAAAATTATACAGTCATTAAATGTGACATCTACGGTGGCACAAAAGTGACATGGAAGATATATTTTATACTACGTGCGCACGTAATAGTTATTACGTGCGCACGTATTAGTTAATACGTGCGCACGTATTAGCTACTGCGTGCGCACGTACTAGCTACTGCGTGCGCACGTAATAACTAATACGTGCGCACGTAATACTATTGCGTGCGCACGTATTAGCTAATACGTGCGCACGTATTAACTAATACGTGCGCACGCAATAGTATTACGTGCGCACGCAGTAGCTAATACGTGCGCACGTATTAACTAATACGTGCGCACGTAATAATCGACCAATCAGTTTATAAGGAACAGAAGCCATATTGTTGCGAGGGAAGGGCAAAATTACATTGGTCCAACACGGCAACAGATGTGCATACATCTGACACCCAAGTAAAAAATCAAGTAGAGCTATTATTTCTTAAATCGTTTAGGCATACTGCG
The DNA here is from genome assembly GCA_945859785.2 of Tridacna gigas. Lineage (NCBI taxonomy): Eukaryota > Metazoa > Mollusca > Bivalvia > Cardiida > Cardiidae > Tridacna > Tridacna gigas. Next base: position 5,801,241 of record OX244031.2, on the reverse strand, counting down.
ATTATTTTAAGTATCTGTACCTTGGTACGGTACAGTAACTATTAATACTCTAGCCTACGGTCCATCGAATTACCCCAAACCACCCCAAAACACCCCAAACCACCCCAAAACATCCCAAACCACCCCGAAACACCTTTTATATGATATAAAATTATTAATACAGTAAGGGTTGGTTGAATTGTTGGGTAAGGATCACTTTTAACAAAAAATATCTATATTACGTCCTGTCACGTTAGCCTAAGGATAAAAGGACTACATGCATTACATGCGCTAGAGACTTTTTGGCCCCACTGAGATCTGGGACCATAATGTCTGACTGTCTGAAAAAGTTCGTTCATGCCTCCAAACTATATGTAATCAGAATGGCAAACATTGTGGACCCGGATCCGACTGCCCCTTGAAAGAGCAGTCTGATCTGGGTCCATTATGTTTGGTCATGTCTGACTGTCTGAAAAAGTTCGTTCATGTCTCTATATGTAGTTAGAATGGCAAGCATTGTGGACCCAGATCCGACTGCCCCTTGAAGGAGCAGTCTGATCTGGGTACATTATGTTTGGTCATGTCTGACTGTCTGAAAAAGTTCGTTCATGCCTCCAACCTATATGTAGTCAGAATGGCAAACATTGTGGAACCAGATCCGACTGCCCCTTGAAGGAGCAGTCTAATCTAGGTACATTATGTTTGGTCATGTCTGATTGTCTGAAAATGTTCGTTCATGCCTCCAACCTATATGTAGTCACAATGGCAAGCATTGTGGACCCAGATCCGACTGCCCCTTGAAGGAGCAGTCTAATCTGGGTACATTATGTTTGGTCATGTCTGTCTGTCTGAAAAAGTTAGTTCATGCCTCCAAACTATATGTAGTCATGCTGTCAGAATGGCAAACTTTGTGGACCCAGATCCGACTGCCCCTTAAAGGAGCAGTCTAATCTGGGTACATTATGTTTGCTAATGTCTGACTGTCTGAAAAAGTTCGTTCATACCTCCAAACTATATGTAGTCATGCTGTCAGAAAGGGAAACTTTGTGGACCCAGATCATGCGCGGATCCAGATATCTTTCTCAGGGGGGGTCCCACCGCAAACGCGCTCTTCTTATTATATGATACTTTGATTTCGGATTTCAGTGGATGTAAGTCAACGTTTCCAGTTCTAACCATGAGGAGGTCTCCACATTTAGAACCGTTTATTTTTTATATTCATGACTGTATTTTACATAAATGCTGTGCAATATCAAACCAGTACCATTTCACGAATCCGATAACCACATTTTTCCAAAATTCCAGGGGGGGTCCGGACGCCCGGTCCCCCCCCTCTGGATCCGCCCATGAAGATCCAACTGCCCCTTGAAGGAGCAGTCTGATCTGGGTCCATAATGTTTGGTCATGTCTGACTGCCTGAAAAAGTTCGTTCGTGCCTCCAAACTATATGTAGTCAGAATGGCAACAGATACCGTAATTTATATAAGTTTTAGGGAAGTTAGATATATGCAAACATTGTGCAGCCAGATCATCAGACTGCTACTAAAGTAACAGTCTGATTGGGGTCCACGGTGTTAGGCATTCAAACTACATCTTTTGAACCATAGATATTTCAGTTTAAGGAAAATTAATTATTGTGTATGCCATTTTCAATTTGATTTATACTGTTCCTGCATCTTAAACCGTTGTAAAATGATATCACTTTAAACATCTTTTTTGTTTTCTTGAGGTGTTTTGGGTAGTTTTCGGTGACAAAACTCCTTGTATAGCTCATCAGTCTTTCGTACCCTACAAATCATTCCACCCCCAACCCCACCACAGTATTAATTTTATATGATAAAAGGTGGTTTGGGGTGTTTTGGGGTGGTTTGGGGTGTTTTGGGGTAATTCGATGGACCGTAGGCTAGAGTATTAATAGTTACTGTACCGTACCAAGGTACAGATACTTAAAATAATCGCAGTATGCCTAAACGATTTAAGAAATAATAGCTCTACTTGATTTTTTACTTGGGTGTCAGATGTATGCACATCTGTTGCCGTGTTGGACCAATGTAATTTTGCCCTTCCCTCGCAACAATATGGCTTCTGTTCCTTATAAACTGATTGGTCGATTATTACGTGCGCACGTATTAGTTAATACGTGCGCACGTATTAGCTACTGCGTGCGCACGTAATACTATTGCGTGCGCACGTATTAGTTAATACGTGCGCACGTATTAGCTAATACGTGCGCACGCAATAGTATTACGTGCGCACGTATTAGTTATTACGTGCGCACGCAGTAGCTAGTACGTGCGCACGCAGTAGCTAATACGTGCGCACGTATTAACTAATACGTGCGCACGTAATAACTATTACGTGCGCACGTAGTATAAAATATATCTTCCATGTCACTTTTGTGCCACCGTAGACATCTGTGCAATAAACATGGAAATCTTTAAATGTATACATACATCAGTGATTGCCCAGAGACAAATTTAAGACATAGGCCACGCACCTGGGCGGTGGAGCAAAAACGTCAAACGCGACGTCAACTTGACTTCATCATAAACTCTTCTCTACATAGTCCCCATTTAAATTTTGGTGTTGACGTCATGTCACTGTTCCCTTGGATTTTTCTATCTCATGAAAAATGTTGTGTCTTCATAACAACGTTCACAACAACGTATACAACATGACGTCATGATGTCATACTAGCGCCATACTAATTTGCGCCAAAAAATTCACGCTGAAATTTAAGAAAACTTGATTTTTTTAACAGATATTTATTTTTTTTGACGCTCCCCCGCTTAAGCGTACATATGTTACTATGGTAAAGCAGTTTAAGGCCGCTAGAGATAATTTGGTAAAAATTTTAACTTTTATGCAGTTTGTAGATACTGAACTACAATATTACCAAATTATATACTGAACAAGCTCGTAATACGGAAGTAATAGGCCCATTGTACGAATTTCTGGATCAACCCTCGTATGTATCATCTAAATACGATAGAAATATGTTTCTAGGACAAGGTATCCTAGTTACCCCATGACCAGACGAAGAATTGTCCAGATAATTGTTCCCGAGTACGATACGAGTTTTTGACAGGTCGCATCCGGGTATAGCCACGATCATGAAAAAGCTGGTTGAAATCTTCGCACAGATTTTGTGCGCACGTTGAAACACTCATGTTTTTACAAATTGACGACAGAACTAGAATTTGAACATACCTGTTGCTTGCGTTTTCAATAACCTTTCGTTTCAAGTGCAAATATTTTCATTTTAAATGCAAAACATAAGAAAACACAGTTTATCTTTCAGATGTTTCAGTTTCCCAAAATGAACACAAAATGGCTGCCAAAAACGATAACTTTATTTCTTTTTTTTTTTAGATTTACAAAGTATATACGAATTCTAAAAGTGCTTTAGGTAATGAAACGTTTAATAATTTGTTCTTGGTCAAGTGTTCCACGAAAAAATCAGTTACATTTCCCTGCCATACAGATTAAACCGACGAAACAGAAAGTCGGTACAGTGCTGTAGCTTATTTATCTGTCATTCGTTTTATGTGATAAATAGAATCTCACATTCGTGTTTATGTTTTTTTTTTTCAAACTCGTTGACTAAAATGTATATGACTCTCGACAAGGCTCGCGCCATAATTATAATTTTAGTCAACTCGTTTGATAAAAATGATAAAACATAAACACTCATGTAAGATCCTCTGTACAACCTACATGTAGCTAGAGCAATGAATGCAGACAGGCGACGAAAGCATCTTACACTTTACAGAGCTGCTTCAGCCTGATATTTTTGTGTGTGTGTATATATATATATATATATGGAAAGTACATGTGAAACCCAAGACATACATGAAAAAGGCTCCGACACTTTGAAACGACTGATTCCATTTGACCGCTAGGAAACGATACACAAAGGGGGTAGGAATGTGGCATGTAGTACTCAGCGTAAACAATTTGAGCGGTGCTCTGGCAAAAGGGGGGTTTATGCATCTCCGTTATACATTATTTTAACGAAGACATCACATCGTTAGAGATTCATGTAATCCACTTTGTTTAACAACCGACTGAATAATGAGGAAGAATGGTCTTTTGGCATGCAGAAAATTTACAAATAGCAAAAAAGTCTCGACTCATGTCAGCCTGCGCGCACTGCGCAGGCTGACATGAGTCGATACTTTTTTGTGTAGATGCATTAAGCCCCCTTTTTCCCAGAGCAGGATTAATTCATTTCGCGGCTGATCCGTTTCATAAAAAAAAAAGGCAATAGTGAGTATCTAAAGGACAGTCGTATTCTCACAATATCTATTGGAATTCACAAGTATTTTTCTGTGGCGAATTCTGGTTTCCAATAACCACAGTATATCAGCTTTTACAACATAAAAAAAAACAAAGCTTTGTGGATTATCATAAAGTGGCCTAATCCTGGATTTATTGCAATTGAAGCTTAATGAGCTGATTAAAATTATATAAAGAGGGAAAAAAGGTACATTAAATTATAAACACATTGTTCTGCGGGTTGCTTATCGGAAAATAATTGTTCCTAAAATTTAAATATTAACGTTAGTCAGTTTTTCTTTATCTTCTGGAACAAAACAACAGCCGACTCTGGAAACATCCTTGTAAAATGAGGATAATTAACACAAAAAGAGGTTTTAATACATGATAGCGTTGTGGCCAAAAGAAAAAAACAAACCTGCTTGTTACTGATTAATTTCTATAGTTGCAACAATGATTTTAAAACTAGTCAACCGAAAGGAGGAAAGATGTGAACTTGAGGAGAAAAAGTGTGGGATGATTTTGTAATTTAAAGGAAAATATTGGGAAGAAGTAGCTGGTATAGCGTTAACCCTTAAGCTGCTGATCGCGACCCACTGACCTTTTGCGGACAGTGTAGATCAAGATCAGACTGCACAGAACGTGCAGTCTGATCTTTGATCTACACTGTCCGATACGATATTTTCTTTCCGGTAAAATCAACTTTGAAACCGCAATGGTTGGGCGTTTAGTATTGAGTAGAAATTTGTGTGCCATTTATTCAGCAGCTTAAGTGTTAACTTTTAGGAACTATAACATCGTTTTAGCACATTTTATCATCACACGGCCTGTTTTGTTGCAACGATAGACTGACTTGACACTTGAGTTCCAGTATTTTGCTTGACAAACACTGCTTTATTTTGGTATAAAGATATTACAAACGTTTAGAACAATATTTTTAAGTAAAAGTAACAGCAATAGAATATACATCGAGTGCGGAAGACTTTGGTAAAAGTTCAAAGATTAGATTACTGATGTTGAACAGGCAGATCTTGATAGACTTCCCTCCTTATTTGTGCTTTGTTAATTGGAGTGATGAACGAATCTGAAAACAGTGAGAGCTATTATTATGTTTAGCTATGTTTTCGAAAGGAATTAAACAGTAAAACCTCTCTTGGCAATTAGTTTCGACTATGACTAAAGTTTAATGGAATATCAAAATAACATAACGGATTCAGTTAACTCAGTAACCGGTATTCTAAATGCCAGTTTAAATGAACAATTTAATGCAGACGAATTACTGGAGAAATATATGGGCGAGAAAAGAAGAGATCTGGCATCTGTTGGCGTCTTAACATTTGTGTATCTTGTGATTTTCCTCACGGGAATTGTGGGAAATGTTTGCACGTGCGTAGTGATTGCTAAAAACGCGTTCATGCACACGGCGACGAATTACTACCTGTTTAGCCTAGCTGTGTCGGATATGTTGACCTTAATATTTGGTAAGTTCATGTATCCTCTGTCTTTTAGTCTGTCTGTCTTTCTTCCTCCCTGCCTGTCTTTCAGTCTCACTAAATTTCTTTCTCTTTTCAATCGTAACAAAATTTAACGAGCGATTGCTTAGCCCGTAAGAAGCAGTGCTTGTATAAGATTTTTAAACTTCATGATTCAGTTTTCAACTTTGATCCAACCTTATCTCTTGGCTTGCAAAATTAAGTTAAATGAAACTTTCATCTAAACAGTAAAACGCAAATGTTGCTATTGCATAGTTATTTTTAGGGGAAATATCTCCGTGTCAGACAGTGTAGATCCAAGATCAGACTGCACGCTCTGTGCAGTCTGATCTTGATCTATACTGTCTGCAAAAGGTCATTGAGTCGCCTAAGAGTTAAGTCTAAACCTGCTTATCGATGGCCATAAAATGTAGGACTTCCGGTTTGCAGTTCTATTCTATTTTATATAAAGCGCAACAATTGCAACATTCGTATAATTGTATTAATTGGACAAAAATCATCTTTAGAAAAAAGTTCGTAATCAAATGACTGCTTGACAAGTATTGTCAGTTGAATAATTTGAAATGTCCATATCAACCATACCGAAAAGGAATTACTCCGTTATGTAACAGCATATAAGTCATGCTCTGGCAAAAGAGGGTATACTGCATCTCCGTGATACGTTATACCAAGCAAGTCATCACATAATTATGGATCCATAAACACCGTTTTGTCTAACAACCGATTGAATCATGAGTTTGAATGGTCTCTGGACATACAGAAACTTGACCAATAGCAGAGTTTCGACCCAGGTCAGCCTGTGCGGACTGCGTTGGCTGCCACAGATCGATACTTTTTACAGATACATTAAGCCCCCCTTTTCACAGAGCATGGCCCATATTCATTTTTATGGCCCTTGTCCACGGGACGTACAGGTTTCCCTCGGCCGTGGTAACAACCAAAAGTCACAAGGTGACAGGTCAGGGCTGTATGGAGGATGTTTTAAACAGCAAACGCAGGGTTCGTATTCACCAACTATTTTTAAAACTATTCTTGGTCTAATTATGGATTTTGAAAGAAACACAACTTCTAATTGGCTAAACCATTTGATTCAGCCAATCAGAAGTTGTGTTGCTTTCAAATGTAGAAAGTTCTTAAGAATAAGACAAAGAATGTTCATAAGACTGGTTGGTGAATACAGACCCAGATTCTTTAAAAAAAAAAAAGCCTCATGCACAGTGGCAGATTTATGTGCCGGTGCGCTATCATGCAGCAACTGTATGCCACGGACGCCAGTGCGGGGTCTGCATTTCTGATAGAAATCAACAACTTGTATGAGATGTTTTCTCGATAACAGAACTACCTTTCCTAATTTTTTTTTTCAAGATTTTTCTTGTTTTCGTTAGGACTGAAGGTGCCGTTGTACAACTTGTACCTTTGTCCCATGATTAATAGCTCTGTTCCCCAAGGACAATTTCATATTCAACGATATGGGGTAATGTTGTCTAGATGTCATTTGTTTCCGTCTACTGGGGGGACGCTGACATAAGATTATTTCCAGTTTATCATCTCTTTACCCTTTTTTTTCGAATGTTGCTCCAGAACACTTCTGAAAACATTGTAGAGCTAGGAAACTGACAATATTCACCAAATTTGCATTTTCTCCTTTCAAAAAAAAAAAACAAACCTTTTTCATACCTGATTTTTTCGAGTTTCCCTTTCATGTAAGGATAGATAACGTGGTCTACCGCAAATTGTGTTTAACCCTTTACCACACAATCCCGGGTTTTTATGACCCTGAAGAAGAAGGCTTCTGAAAATCTCGTGTAAAAAGGAGAAAATGCTGATAACCAGCATTTTCGCGTCTTTTCTATAACGCTTTCTACCTTTTCAAAGAAAATTGTCGCCATTTAAGCCACATTAAATGGTCCGTCTGCGAATGCTTTCATATTGGATAGGACTTTAATTGTGTTGTGTGGTAAAGAGTTGAAACTGTTTTAAGTTAACTCTTAAATTGCCAAAATAATTTTTCGCAAAATGCCCAATAAAATAAAGGATAAAAACCTGCAATTTCTAGGTTCTTTTCGTTCGAAAATATTTTACCGCATCGGACAATGTAGATCCAAGATCCGACTGTACGTTCTGTGCAGTCTGATCCTGATCTAAACTGTCCGCAAAAGCGCACTGAGTTGCAGCTAGTAACCTTTGGGGTTAATACAGCAGATGGTTTGAAAGCGACCTACTTCATATTTCACCTGTTATTCCCTTATCTATTTAGTACATTTCTAATTTCATATACAATTATATGGGGTAATAATGTCTCCATGTGATTTGTCTACGTCTGTTAGCGACACTGATACAAGAATTTTTTTCATTATTATCAATACAGCAGATGGTTTTGAAAATCATTTCCTTCATTTTTTCACCCCCCTCTCTCTCTCTCTCTAATACTATATTTCGATTCAATAGAACTGTAGGTGATTTGTGTTTCTGAAATGGCGTTTACGCCATCTTCTATGACATTACAGTTGCATTAACCGCACAATCCTGAGTTTAAATGACCCTAACGAAAAGGGTTTTTGAAAACAGCATATTTTTTTTTTTATCTTTTCTCACAGTGTTTTCTACCCTATCAAAGACAGAAATCATCATTTGAGCTGTATTTGTTTCACTGACAATATTCTAGTAAGAGAAGATGAAGTTCATTTTTTCAATGACTGCCCTACATAATATTATAATAATCTAAGAGCGATATATTTTAAACGAAGTTGGTTCAGACATAAGAGCGCAGCTACATCTTAAAGCATACTATCTACAAATAAAACGGATGAAATAATCAGAATAGCAAATTTTTTGGTTCAAGCATTTAAATACCGAAACGAGCTTCTTGAAAATACTTCGTAGTAAATCCATCTTTATCTTTAGAAACACTTTATCTATCTTGTTCAACATCTATTTACCTGTTGAAATTTTATGTACCTTTCTCTAGAGTTATTGTTATTTTAACATGCGAAAACGATAATTTCTATCAGCAAAAATGCTATGTCTCTGTACATGGGATTATTTGGACAATGATAATCCAAAGACTGATTCCATAATAGGACACTGTAGGGAGTCTAGACTGAGATCAAAGAGCAAGATTGCTGATCGTGATGCCAGTCTATACTCCTGCTGGATTCAATTTAACCCTTTCAGCGCCATAGGCAAAAACAGTAACTTTTGCGGATGGCATAGATCAAGATCAGACTGCACAGAACGTGCAGTCTGATCTTTGATCTATACCATCCGCTTGTTTAGTCAAGCCTATACGATAGAAATATTTCTGGGTTTAAGTGGATTGTATATTCAGTTGTCAATAGAAGTCGAGTTTATTTATTTGGCGCCGAAAGAGTTAAACTCTCTCAATGTACTATGTAATATATAATGGGCCAGTGGGCTTAGTATTGCATAAACTATTGCATTGTATTGTATTATTTCATTGTCTTTTACGGGGGTTTCAACAGTGCTAGGGTAAGACTCTGAAGGACCTTGACAAAGGATACTCTAATTTTACAAGCACTACGAGTTTTTGTCTTTTTGGGGAGGGTGAAGAGTGGGGACTTTGTCTGGGCTAAGCTCCGTATTCAGCAGTCCCTCAGTTATAAGTAATTTTACGCAAAAGATCCCCTCCAATCCAATGGCTGCACTTCAACACAAACAAACCCGAATCTATGTTCAGCTGTGAGAGAGCATCGAATCTCGTAGCAACGAATTTCTTCAATTAATTGAGGAACTTCTGTCAAAGCAGTGACATCTGAAAGACTACATAACTGTCTCCATCAGTCTGCCAGTCCATTTTTACAGACACTCTTAATTAACCCTTAGGCTGCTCAGCGCGACTAAAGAAGCTTTTGCGGACAGTGTAGATCAAGATCAGACTGCACAGAACGTGCATTCTTATCTTGGATCTACACTGTCGGACAAGGGGATACCCCCCTCCAAAAAAAAAAAAAAAAAAAAAAAAAAAAAAATTTGAAATAGTAATATTTGGGGGTTTTACTATCGACTGGAAAGTTGCATGTCTGTTCTGTTTAATGTGAAAATTTTTTAGCAGGTTAAGGGTTAACAAGCAATGCCCTCGACATCATCAACGTAGTCTCTTACATCAAGAAAAAAAATATATGAGCCATGCTCTATGAAAAGGGACCTTAATGCATCTGCGAAAAGTATCGACCCAGGTCAGCCTGCGCAGACTGGCTGACCTGGGCCAAAACTTTTCGCTGTTGGTCAATTTTCTGTATGCCCAAGAACCAGTTTACCCCATTATTCAGTCAGTTGTTATGTAAAATGGACTTTATGGATCCATGATCATGTGATAACCTGATAGGTATCATGTATCCCGGAGATGCATTAAGCCCCCTTTTGCCAGAGCATGGCTCATACAGAGGATTTTTTTTTTTTTCGGTGAAAGATCGAAATTTATTTCATAGAGTAAACGTCATGGGTAACATTTTTACGAGTGGCGTGAGTTTTCACGAGTATAAATATTACCGTTTGATATGAATTCACGAGATAAAAGAAATTTTGATCTTTCACCGACAAATACTTTTACTTATTTCATGCTTCTAACTTTTTTTTTTTTCTTGGGACTTTAATCAAAATCCAGTACAGTTGTTTCTAGTAATTCCCCATTACGGACCCCAACATAAGACCGCATTACAATAAGAACGTATTTACCAGCTCACAAAGAAACCGTCGGTATAGACCAGAATTATGACTGTATTGTGTTTAAATCAGTTTGAGAGAAAATCTCGTTCATTAAATGATTTAGGAAAGGCAAATATCTATTTTGAAATGGACATCATTTTTTTTAACCTCTAGCACATTGGCCTGGTCTGATCGTGCCGTGAACCCGTGCAGTAGCTATTCACATTTACATCATTTACAGTTTAGATTTGTGAAAGTAGTTCCGTACCAGTGAGTTTATCCAATCGGTAAATTAACAGGTCGAAACGGTGAAATTATCAAACCATAATCCACCATTATTTCCCGATAAACTATAGAAAAGCATGCAATACGTAAAATGCGTTAAAGGGAGTGATACTATTCTAAATACATCACTTCTCTTCCAAAACCTTTGTTGTGGACTACCCATAACATAGGGTTTAGTGGCGACTGATTATTATTTTCGATTTTGAAATCAAAATCACTCCCTCTATCTGGAGCTCTGTGACAGTGTGCTTAATAAGTTCGAATGCATACGTACATGAGTTGATCTGTATGTTGAGGATAAATCATTTCTGTCACAAAGTCACTGGAAAGAGCTGCGGGAAAAGCTAATGTGTGACACAAACTGTAATTGTCCATATATGTTTGGAGAGTCCATTCCTACATACCTATTATGTTATGCCTAACGATACCAACATTTTCTCGTTTTATCAAAATGCTTTCGAAGTCGAATCGAACTGCTGTGAGTGGAAAGAGCCGTGAGACACAGTCCATATCAAAATGAGCCATGCTTTGGTAAAAGGGGGTTTAATGCATCTTCGTTTATGATACTGAACAAGTCATCACATAATTATGGATCGATAAAATCAGTTTTGTATATTACAAACCGACTGAATCATGAGGTGCACTGGTCCTTTGACATGTAGAAAATTAACCGATAGCAAAAAGTTTCGACCAGGTCAGCCTGCGCAGATTGCGCAGGCTGACCTGGATCGATACCTTTTTGCAAATGCATTAAGCCCCCTATTCACAGAGCATTGCTGATATATTTTTACAGACACCACGGGAACCGGAAGCTTTTCACGTACCTTTCCGGTATGACGATAATATGAATTGACTTACGAGTAATGGCGAAAATCTAGAATTCCAGTCGTTGATAGAACAATTAAGTCTATTTGACATTTTGTCCCAGAAGGTAATCATTTTCGTAACAGTCGAGCTGTTCAATGAAACGGCTTAGTCGTTTTAAGTACAGACACCAATTACCAGTTTTGTCCTTGATGACATTAAAGTTTCCACTCCTTTGCCCCGAAGGTGATCATTTTTATGTCGTAAATGAGACGCTTTTTTTGTTCCATGATTGATGTTTCTATGCCTAACCGCTGGTATCTTTAGTTGCTGGTCTGTAGGCTGGAACCAGAGAGTACTGTCAACTTGAGATTAATTCTTTACAAAAGTAACAAGCCCTAAGCAAGCCAAAACGGCCCCAGATTTGTGTATATTTTCACAATCAGGAAAAAATTGAGTCAATTTGTTCAAAGCCAAGGGGGAAGATATAATTTCTTAATGTGAAAGCAACACATGTTCGTCTTGCGAATGGAGTAAATTTCATTTCTTTGATTTCTATTGTTTTTTTTGTAAAAGTATATAATTCATATCACGATGACAACTCACTAATCCATGTCACCTATTTATGTCAAGTATGGTATCCCATTATCCATGTCACTTATCCTTGTCATGTTTGGTGTCATATTATCCCTGTCACTTATCCATGACAGGTATGGTGTCATATCATCTATGGCATTTATCCATGTCAAGTATGGCGTCACATCCATGTCAGTTGTGGTCTCACATTATTCATCTCAATCATCCATGTCAAGTAGGGTGTCACATTATCCATGTCAAGTATGGTGTCACATTATCCATGTCAAGTAGGGTGTCACATTATCCATGTCAAGTAGGGCGTCACATTATCCATGTCAAGTATGGTGTCACATTATCCATGTCAAGTAGGGTGTCACATTATCCATGTCAAGTAGGGCGTCACATTATCCATGTCAAGTATGGTGTGACATTATCCATGTCAAGTATGGTGTCACACTATCCATGTCAAGTATGGTGTCACATTATCCATGTCACTTATCCATGTCAAGTATCGTGTCACATCATCCATGTCACTTATCCATGTCAAGTAGGGCGTCACATTATCCATTTCACTTATCTCTGTCAAATATCGTGTCATATTATCCATATAAAGTATGCATGTCATGTATGGCGTCACATTTTCTATGTCGCTTATCCATGTCAAGTATGGCGTCACATCATCCATGTCAGTTATCCACCTCAAGTAGGGTGTCACATTGTCTGGATTCCAGTAGTTATAGGCTTGGGCTCAACAGTGTCTTGTCAAAGGTTCCACACGCCGCCGACGGGTATCAAACCAGATTAGTCTTCTTGCAAACTAATGCCTTAAACGCTTAACAACTTATTTGCCAATCATTTTATATTATGTTCTAATTCCTACTAAATCATCAGGGTCCGTACTCACCAACCATTCTTGAGAGCATTCTTAGTCTTATTCTTGAGAATTTTCTCGATTTGAAAGTAACACACCTTCTGATTGGCTAAACCATTTGGTTTAGCCAATCAGAAGGTGTGTTACTTTCAAATTCCATAATTAAATCAAGAATTATTTTAAGATTGGTAGGTGAGTACGGACCCTAATTGGCTGTGACATTCTGTCGAAGGCAATGAGGAGGTTATTGAAAGGGTTGGTAAATAAAGCCCCTGGACCAAATTGGTCATTGTACTGGTCAACACGACGAATCCACAAAAACTTTTTAATTCATTGATTGTATGGTGTTTAACGCCGTTTTCAACATTATTTCAGTTATCGCGGCAGCCAATGCACCTCTCTATGTTTTCCCGGAGTTTGTTTTACTGGTTCTTCGCACAATATTCTTTCTCAGCCACTTGTTCCTTTCCCACATAACTCTCGTCAAAACAACGATCAGCGGTGGGAGAGGAATGAATCGTGTTGTGATAACTATCATCAATCCTTGGAAAGATTTTGGCCGAGCCAGGGATCTGAACCAACGACTAACTGTTCTCAAGGCCTGTACGCTACCGACTGCGCTACCGCGGCCTGGCGAAAAGACATTTGAAACAGAGTTGAATAAATGTAACTAACAAAATCACCGAGGGCGATTTTTCCAAAGAGTTTTATATATAGCTTCCTGCAATTTTATTCCTAATTGAATCTCAGGGACGCTGACTGTCCAATTTTCACCTAATGATTTATAATGATAGGTTTGATGTCCAGTCGTCTTTGTAAACAACACACTCCAACCCTTGACCTCAAATGCTTTTTTAGATACCACTTAAAACCCCTATAGCTGCCCCCCCCCCCCCACCAAAAAAAAGGGGGGGGGGGCGGGTGTTAAAATATATTTGAATTTAAATTTACCATTTAAAAGTATGTAAATTGATTTAAGGATGACAATCTGTCATTTCAAAGTCGGTTTATTTGTCAGTCCCTGGCAGAAAATGAAATCTAAAACTATGTTAAGAGTTGCCAGGTCGCTCTATCTTTTATTTACTTCTTACCTGATTTGAAAATTAATTTATCTATCAGCAATTGACATTTGGACCGACCGTACAAAAACAGATTGTCATCTTCACAACAATTTCCATACATTTTAATGGTATCCTTTAAATTCGGTTGCATTTAACTACCCCATTATTTTACTTTTGTCTGCTATCAGGCCTTTAAAACAGTACATGTAACTTCATACGAGTAAATAGCGATAGCATGTAAAGACCATTTGATTCAATACTAATAATTCATAAATGTACCCTTTATGAAAAAAAATCTCCTTTTTTCCCCAACTTTTAAGTGTTAAAGAGGATCTTTAACCATGGTTTTACCGCTACAAAAACGATTCAGTCAACTGAAGTTAACTTTTCTGTGAGCAAATTCAAGATACAGTGAGGAAAAACGTTTTTAATCACCTTAATACGCTTTCTCCTGTATACGACCTTTTTCTATCCTAAGGCATACTAAAATTCTACATCAAATTACATGTTCGAGAATATACCCCGGGTCTTGCGTTGGAGTGTTCTCGTGCAAGAAACTTCAAAAGCTTCAGCCAAATACTACGGTGAGGAAAAAAACCCTCTGACGGCATGACATGACTAAAAAACTGCGGAGGTGGAGTAAACAAACATTTTGTATATGTATTTTGCGTGATTTCTTCTTTAGACAAAATGTACATGTATATAGATATGCAGCAGGCCACCTTTGTCAAAACATTCCGGAATAGGGAGAAATTGCATTTGCATTTACATAGAAAAAAAAAGAAGGAGAGGAAGGTCCTATGATGTCTTCAGTCGTTTTGAGCTACAAATCTCTCCGGTAGCGATGATAAAAGAACGTTCTACTAAATATTAGCTGTAAGTCTGTGACAGACCTGTATGAGTTCACCAACTGTTCTTAATTGCAATCTTATTCTTTTTCTAGATTTAGAAAGTAACGCAATTTCTGTTAGCTATACCACTGGGTTTAGCCAGTCACAAAATGTGTTACTTTGAAGTTTAGAATATTACTGTGAGTTAGACTAAGAAAGTTGTTTAGACGTGTTGGTCAATACGGTAAGAGAATTGGGAGCGTAGCATTTGGAAGAGCCGAACAATGTCCGCATAACGTGTCGTGTACCAGATAATCCAGGGAAAAACTAGTCTATGAACAGCCAGTTACTGAGATACCATTGAAAAGTCTTGAAAAATCAATAAATCCATCAAGCTGTACAAAAACGGTCAGAATGGTTCTCTCGTGCTTACTGTCTTGGCGCTGACCCCTTCAGTGACTACAGTGCTTTGATTTTTATGTTGAAACCTACATAAACTCTTAGGCTGCTAACCGCGACTCGCTGACCCTTAACGGACAGTGTAGATCAAGATCGTTCTGTGTAGTCTGATATTGGATCTACACTGTCCGATAAAGAGATATCTTTCTCAAATTAATACCTTTAAAATAGCCAAATTTGAGGTTTTACTATCGCCTTGAAAGATTCATTTCCCTTATATAGCAGCATAAGGAGTAAA
The DNA here is from genome assembly GCA_945859785.2 of Tridacna gigas. Taxonomy (NCBI): domain Eukaryota; kingdom Metazoa; phylum Mollusca; class Bivalvia; order Cardiida; family Cardiidae; genus Tridacna; species Tridacna gigas. The sequence continues at coordinate 5,785,702 of OX244031.2, read as the reverse complement.
ATTGTCTTATTTGCATGAGTTATGCAGCTTTCAGCAGTGTATCGGCGACAGCTCACTCGTTAAGATATTCTCTTGGTCTCCCTAGTGCCAGGTTTAAGTCGCTGTATTGCTTGGGCCGAGGTAAGTCCCGCCAGATCGAACCAGAATATCATGATAACAAATTCAATTCTGTAACCACTGAGAAACGGATGACTTCTATAAAGACTCAGGAGGGAGTGTTTAAAATAATTGAGTCATGATCTGCGAAAAGGGGGTTTAATGCGCAGGCAGACATGGGTCCAAACGTGTCGCTATTTGTAAACTTTATGTATGACCAAGGACCATTCTACCTTATAATTTAGCGGCTTGACAGACAAAATGGATTTTATGGATCCATAATTATGTGATGACTTGCTTGGTGTAATGTATCACGGAGGGAATGCAGTAACCCCCTTTTTGACAGAGCATGACTCAATTATCTTACCCGTCTATGGTAACGTTTTCCAAGCTAGATCCATTTAGATTGTTGATGATAGTGGAAATTAAGGCTATCTGACGCAAATCTCTTTTAACTCTGGACCAGACGACAAAATTTTACACCAGTCTAAATTGAAAGCGTTCGCAGACGACAAATAAAAGGTTTCGAATGGAGGGATTTGTCTTTAATAGGATAGAAAACATTGTGAGAAAAGGAGAAAATGCTGGTTACCAGCATTTTCTCCTTTTCCCGCAATGTTTTTATAAGGCTTTGTCGTCAGGGTAGTTAAAACTCGGGATTGTGTGGTACGGGCTTTAGACATAACCTAGAGGGCTTTATCTTATACACTTTTTTTTTATTTTATCTAAAATAACATTAATATTCTTAATAGGCAATATGCATGGCTATGTTAGACCACCCCACCCCCCTCCTACGATTTTCAAAGGTTACCTACTTTCGTAATCGATCAGAATAAAAACATTTGATATCTAATCCGCGGCTCTAGAGATGTTTTGGAATAAAAATGTGGAAATAGGAGCAAGTGGTCTATGACGTATTCTTTTCTGTGAAAACTTATATCTACCTATTCTGCAGATAACCGGATTTATTTTTTTGTGCTGTGGATGAGACATATCTCTGAAACAGTACAAACACTATTGGAAAAGAAGAACATGCTCAACATTTTCTCCTTTTCACGCAATGTTTCAATAGTCTCCTATCCTCAGGTCGTTAAAACCAGGGATTGTTTGATACAGGAATCAGGCACTGAATTTGTATTCAGGAACTCCTGGTTCGGTACCGCCGCTTTTTTTGAAAGTTGTCATCTTGACGTGTTTTTCATGCTAAACAACACAGAGTTGGTATTGTGGTATCAAATACCGACATAACTGACTGAGCCGTAACATGACTGAACTACCATTAGAAAGCGTTTAATATTTTTATTTAGACAAATAAAGATAGCCTTGCAAAAATTGCTGTACTTGTCAAATCAACTTTGTCTTATAATTTTGAGTCGGATAGAATCTCAAGCCGTTTTGTGTAAATTTGTACGGGACGGTTTGACTAATTGATTGATTGATTGATTGATTGGTTGGTTGGTTGGTTGGTTGGTTGGTTGGTTGATTGATTATATAGTGTTAAACACCGTTTTCAACATCATTTCAGTTATATCGCGGCGCCCAGTGACTCTATTCATGCTTTCTTTTTCCCGGTACTTCGCACAATATTCTTCCCAAGCCACTAGCTGCTTTCCCACATAACAATCGTCGAAACAATGATCATCGGTGAGAAAGAAATGAATCCTGACACAATGACTATCATCTACCCCCGGCAAAAAATTGGCCGACCTGGAATCTGAACTATCGACCCCCCTGTTCTCAAGTCCTGTACGCTACAGGCTGCCCTACTGGGGCTCAGCTTACCAGTGGGGAAGGGGATCTTTTTCTATGCAATATCAACGGTAAGGAATAACTGAGCCATGCTCTGTGAAAAGGGGGCTTAACGCATCTGCGAAAGGTATCGACCCAGGTCAGCCTGCGCAGTCCGCGCAGGCTGACCTGGGCCGAAACTTTTCGCTATTGGTCAGTTTTCTGTAAGTCCAAGGACCAGTCTACCTCATGTTGTCAGGAAAAAAAATGTAATTATGGATCCACGATCATCTGATGACTTGCTTGGTGTCATGCTTCACGGGGATGCATTAAGCCCCCTTTTGCCAGAGCCTCGCTCAACTATTTTCTGCTATCGGAATTGATGATGATATATTGAAGTCTATTATATATTCGAGATGTAACAAAAGTGCTGATAAATTGTCAGCAAGACAAATCAGTGGCTGTATAACCCTTAACCTGCTGAGAAAGTGAAATGCAACAAGAAAAATCCTGCAACTCTTTACCAAACGACAAAATTTTTATCAACGGACCAAATTGGAAGCCTATGCAGACGACAAATTAGATATTGCTTAAATGACGATATCTCTTTTCGATAGAGTGCAAAACATTGTGGAAAAGGAGAAAATGCTGGTAACCAACAGTTTCTCCTTTTTCCCGCAATGTTTTCAAAAAGCCTTTTCTTTCAGGGTCGTTAAAAGTCGGGATTGTGTGGTAAAGGTTTAACCTTTTCAGTGCCACAGGCTTAAAAAGGAGCATTTCTTGGACGGCATAGATCAAGATCAGACTGCACAGAACGTGCCGTCTGATCTTGGATTCATACCATCCGCTTTTTTTTTTTCTTTTTTTTTTTTTGAAAACTTTGACATAAACATCTTTCTGACTTTCATGTGGGAAAGCAGCCAGTGGCTTGGAAAGAATATTGTGCGGAGTACTGGTAAAAGAAACTCCAGGAAAGCATGGATGGGTGCACTGAAATAATGTTGAAAACGGCGTTAAACCCCATACAATCAATCAATCAATCAATCAATCATTTCACTTATATAGCAGCTTAAGGGGTAAAATTTTCTCATTTGCATAAGTTACGCAGCTTTCAGCCGTATTTCTGCAACCGCTCACTCGTTTATATCTTCTCTTGGTTTCAATATTAGTGCCAGGTTTGAGTCGCTGTGTTGCTTGGCCCGAGGTATTTCATCAATTTAATCATTATTTAGTGTTAGTAAACAGCTATGCCGAAAAAATCTCACCGTGGTAGAGATATCTCTAGCGAGCTCCGAATTAGTAAAACAAATGTATTCACTTGGGAAGAACAATGACGATAATCCAATTTCAAGGGTCTATTATTTTAGTTAGAATATTTCATCCTCGGAAAATAGAGATTCAGTGTCATACTTGATATCCTTGTTCTGTAGAGTCTGACTTTGATCTACCTTATCCAGTGAAGCAACTCAAATTTCCAAAGGCTCATTAAGACTTCACGTTCTGCGAAGACAGATCTCTGGTACACTCTCGGAAAAAAGGTAACTGAGATTGCAATTGACGGTGCGTGCGTAAGTCTTGTACCTCACAATCCCCGAGTTTTAAAGACTTTGACGGAAAAAAAAACTTTTGAAAACATTGTGGGAAAAGGAGAAAATACTGGTAACCATCATTTTCTCCTTTTCCCACAAAGTTTTCTCATCGTTTCACAGCCAGATCCTATAGTTTGAGCCACTTCTCATTTGTCGTCTTAAACTCGTAGCCGAGTTTAAATTATTGTCATTTGGTAAAGAGTTAACTAGTTATTGTTGAAGCTAAAGTTAGGTCATTCAAGAACTGAATAATGCTAGAGAGCCACGGCATGGATTTATAAGAGTGTATGATGAGAAAGGAATTGTATTTATAATATAATATGAACAACATTCTGAGATAAGCAATATTTGTAACAAGCGTTAGCTCTGTTTCTCACTTTGATTTGAAAAGCTGTCGATGAAGGACCGAAGAAATCGTTTTCGCACGGTATAAAGGGTTATTCCTTTACCAAAAGACAAAACTTTAGAATTGTCCATATTAAAACCATTTGCAGACGACAAAGTACTTGTGAACCAGGAATTTAAAATTCTCTTCGAGGATGTAGAAAACATTGTTGGAAAAGGAGAAAATGCTGGTTACCAGCATTTTCTCCTTTTCCCACAATGTTTTAAAATGCGTTCTTTCTCAGGTTCGTAAAAACTCAAGATTTTGTGGTAAAGGGTTAACGCAGATGAGCGGAAAAAAAATGCACGGTTTACAACTTCTGTTCTTGAAACCTTTACCACGAAATCCCGAATTTTAAGGACACTGGTGAAGAAGGCTTTTGAAAACATTGGGGGGAAAAGGATAAAATGGTGGTTACCAGCATTTTCTCTTTTTCCTCGCATTGTTTTCTACTCTTTTACAGACAAAATCTATCAGTTCAGGCACTTTTTATTTGTCGTCTGCACATGCTTACAATTTGGACTGGACCAAAATTTTGTCGTGTGTTACAGAGTGAAGATGACGACAATCTGAACTGTGTTTTAGAGCATTCGTGATCTGGAAACTGCTCCACAAATTTGTCCTGTGTAATGAGCTCTGGTGAATATCACGTCTCGTCTGATAAACAATAGTTGTCGATGGCTGATTTTATTTTCTCTCTTCCGATCTTAACCTGTATACTACCAGCATCCTAATAGTCCATATACAGACCTAACGAACGGGCTATACTAAAAAATGATATAACAAGGAAGAACGTATAGCTATTTTCATAGTCTGTACTCCTATTCAGAGCGATATTGTTAAACTATTGAAAATAAGATACACGCAAAGTGCCAAATACTAATAGTAGATCAAACTGATATTCCGAGTTAGGTAAAAAGGTTTGTATGGGAGTTTACGCCGTTTAACAGCTCAGGTCATATAATGGCGGTCAGTGACGCATCTATATGTTTTCCGGCTTTCTCACACCAGTAATCACATATTTTTTTCCCAAAGCCACTGACTACTTTTCTCACATGTATCAGATGTGACAGGCGCAAAATCGGCGGAAAGAAAGTTTGCCACAACCGGTAATCGAGCTTGCAACCACCAGGTCACGAGTCAGAGACGTTAACCACTGAGCTACCCGACCGGGCTAGGGAAAAAGGACCCGGGTTTCACCATTTTGATACATGCTTTGTCAAAAGGGGGTTTAATGCATCTTTGTGAAACTAACCATGGATTCATAAAATCCATTCTGTCTAACAGTCGATTGAACGTGAGGTAGAATGGTCCTTTGACATGCGTAAACTTTACAAATAGTAAATGCATCGACCCATGTCAGCCTGCCTGGACTGCGTTAACTCCCCCTCTTCACGGAGCATGACGCATATTTTTAGCTAGAATACAACACAAAATACTTGACAGTGTGCAACCAGGATCAGATAGTACGTTCTGCAAAGTCTGATCTCGGTCCATACCATCCAAAAATGCACCTGTCATTGTGCCTGTTATCCTATCAGCCAAGCCCCGTAGCTCAGTCGGTAGCGTACAGGACTTGCGAACAGGAGGTCGCTGGTTCGATCCCCGGCCTGGCCAATTTCTTTCCGAGGATTGATGATAGTCAGTGCGACAGGATTCATTGCTCTCTCACCACTGACCATTGTTTCGACGATGGTTATGTGGGAAAGCAGCCAGTGGCTTGGAAAGAATATTGTGCGGAGTACTGGTAAAAAGAAACTCCAGGAAAGCATGGATGGGTGTACTGGCCGCCGCGATATAACTGAAATAATGTTGAAAACGGCGTTAAACACCATACAATCAATCAATCTCGTATCCTATCAGTAAAACGCATGGTGCTAGGGAAATCTAAAAATTCTAACCAAGGGAAATCACTGAGTTCGCAGGTAGAATTCATATGCGTATTTTTTATTATTACTATTATTTCAATTCTTTTAAATATATTATTACAGTTTTTTGCATTTAGAATTTCTTTTCATAGAAAACAACACAATTCCTTTCTAGGAGTCTTGTTGTTATAATAACACATTCCTAACTTTTGTGCAAAAAGTGCAAAAAACACGATATTTGTCATGACTTGTTCTAAGCCGGTCATTTTGTTAAATCCAGTCAACAAATTTCAAACGACTTCATGTACTGTAATAATTGGTTCTTACAAAATGTTTGGAAGCACAAGCAATGGAAGAGGGCACTGAAAACAAGTACATTTGCGTTATATCTATAGATACTTGTAATTATTTCGTTATCCATGGCCAAAAGTAATGGTAACCCTTAGGCTGCTAAGCACGACTCACCGACCTTTTGCGGACAGTGTAGATCAAGATCAGACTGCACAGAACGTGCAGTCTGATCTTGGATCTACACTGTCCGATAAGGAGATATTTTTCTCCAAAAAAATTAGTTTGTAATAGCATTATTCGTGTTTTTACTATTGCCCTGAGAGTTTAATTTAACTCTTTACCAAACAACAAAATTTTAGACTTGTCCAAATTGAAAGGATTTGCAGACGACAAAATAAATGTGACTGAAAAATTGAAATTTGTCTTGGGAAGGGTAGAATACATTGTGGGAAAAGGAGAAAATGCTGGTTACCAGCATTTTCTCCTTTTCCCACAATGTTTTCGAAAGCCTTCTTCCTCAGGGTCGTTAAAAGTCGGGATTGTGTGGTAAAGGGTTAAATTATTCGGCAGGATTAGGGCTAAATGACGATTGGTGTAAAGGTGCTATCAGCATTACTATTTGGACTTCAACGTTTCAGACTGTTTAATTTGTAGGCGATGCAAACTCGTATATGAGCCATGTTCTGGCAAAAGGGGGTTTAATGCATCTCCGTGATACATGATACCAAGCAAGTCATCACATAACTATAAAATATTCATAAAATTCATTTTGTCTTACAACCGCTTGTGTCATGAGGTAAAATGGTGCTTTAACATGTAGAACATTTATTGATAGCAAAAAGTTTCGACCCGGGTCAGCCTGCGCGGACTGCGCAGGCTGACCTGGGTCGATACTTTGTTGCAGATGCATTAAGCCCCCTTTTCACTGTGCATGGTTCATATTTATACCAGGGTTTGTTCAGATACCGGGGTTTGTTCATAACAAAAAGAGGAAGCAGTGTAAAGAAGAAAGAGCCAGCGCTCTACTAAGTATTCACCAACTTTCTAGATTCAACTCTCAGTTCTAAATACGAAGATAAATCATCTGATAGGCTAGGACAGAATGTCTCAGCCAATCAGAAGAGCATCCGTATTTTTTAACTTACAATAAGAACGATTTTGAAAACAATCGGTCAATAAACGAGCCCTGTACTAACCCAACACAATGTTATTTTTATCGATTTGTCGTAGGAATTACTTTTAATCCATTACGACAGATAGCATTCTGCTTATTGCTTTCCTACAGAATGGCGTCGTAACGTAAGTGAGGTTTATTTTTATAAGCCATCAATCATACGGCGAATATCAATTTGTAGTGGTTAGATAATTGTCCACTGGAATTAAGAAGGTAAAAGTAGTATAGATGCATGGTTGTGAACCAATTCTTTGGACCACAGAATACCAAAAGAGTGAAACATACTTTGTAAAGAAGCCCAGACCTGTATGATAATTTTCAGACTGTTTTGCTTAGTACATCTAACAAAATTCCTGACAGGGTTAATACAGTCTCAGGGGTTATCGTAGAATAAGACAAAGAGTTTTCTTAGGGATGGTTGGTGAATACGGACCAAGACTGTTGTCTTTGAACAAAACTGTGGAAGGTTGGTCGTTTTCGAAGTTAGTGCTTTTTTCCAATGTTACCACTTTCGCTCTTTTTTAACTGGGGTATCCTTAATGGCATAACATAATATAAGTTTCATTCGGCATAAAACTGTAACAATTTACAGTCAGTATATAAACAATGAACATTGTGGAGTGTAAACACAGGCAATATGAAAATGAGAAACAAGTTATACAGAGAATTCAATGTATCCGAAGGAGATTGAAAAAAAAAATGGTTTATTTTGGTAATCATGAAATTATGTCTTTAAATGCAAAGAAGATATATTTTGGCAGCTTATTTAGTTCTTTTGAATTTTTTAAATGACATAAGTCGGGTAAATTTAAAAAGAGTTTGTAGTTCTGCAATAAGAAGAATTTAAAAATGTGTTTCTTGGGGTACAGTATTTTGGACATTCTAGTAAAAAGTGATATTCGTCTTCAACTTTATTAGATTAGCATTATTTTTACATTTTCTGATATGTCTGCCAATTCCATCTTGTCGGCCGCTTTCAATGGCAAGTTTGTGAACAGATAATCTTAACTTTGTTATTCAATGCATGTCGTGTTCGGTTGTTATTTGTAACCAGGAAACCTGAATCGACCCCGATGGCTGAGCTTGTGCTGTAGCGGAGGTCCTTAGGCAAAGCACTGCAAAGCCAAAGTCTGGCACTTGTGTTGTCAACGACTGACATTACAAAGTTTGTCGTTGCAGTGATTTAACTCTTTACCACACAATCACGGGTTTTAACGACCCTAAAGAAGAAGCCTTTTGAAAACATTGTTGGAAAAGGAGAAAATGCTGGTAACCAGCATTTTCTCCTTTTCCCACAATGTTTTCTAACCTTCCAAAAACAAATTTCAAATTTTGAGTTACATTTATTTTGTCGTCTGCAAATGCTTTCAGCTTGGACAAGTCTAAAATTTTGTCGTTTGGTAAAGAGTAAAATGAGATGCTGCTAAAATGGGCGTAATACACCATCCAATCAAAAGCGTTTTTTTTTTTCACGAAATGAATAAATTGGTCCTCTTTCTTTTTGAGTATTTACATGACAAACGTCTCCGAGCATGCGCCAACTTTCCTTTTAAAGCAAAATATCTGAGACGAATCTCTGTTTATATGAACACCTCAAGGCAGTAAATCCTATCCTGGGGCCATATTCGCCAACCATTCTCAATAACACCTATAGTCTTTATACCTGAGATTTTCTAAATTTGAAAGTAACACAACTTCTGATTGGCTTGTGATACTTTAAAATTTAGTAAATTCTGGAGAAAAGGATTTTGCCGTTTGCTTCTCAATACACGTCTTCGTCAATAAACACACACCCATTACTTAACCCTTAGGCTGCTTATCGCGACCCACCGACCTTTTGCGGACAGCGTAGATCAAGATCAGACTGCACAGAACGTGCAGTCTGATCTTTGATCTACACTGTCCGATAAGGAGATATCTTTCCTCCAAAAATACCTTTGAAAGAAGAAAGTTTTCGGCTTCTACTATCTACTATAAAGTTTCATTTCATTTATTCAGCAGGATAAGGGTTAATCTCGTGTTCCTTTACTTTTCGAAGTGTGCGTTTAAAGGTAAATGAAGCGTTTCCTGTATATTCTATAGTTAAACAAAATAAAATGATCCATGCTCTGGCAAAAGGGGGTTTAATGCATCTTCGTGATCCATTATACCAACCAAGCTCATCACATATTCATGGATCCATAAAATCCATTTTGTCCAACAACCGCCTGAATCCCGAGTTACAATGGTCCTTGGACATGCAGAAAATTTACCAAAAGCAAAGTTTCGATCCAGGCAGCCTACGCGGACTGCGCAGGTTGACCTGGGTCGATACTTTTTTGCAAATGCATTAAACTCCCTTTTCACAAGACATGGGTAATTATTACAATAGATCTAACCCTTGGTGGACCTGTCGCCATATTTGTTTGGCCGTTATTGCTGCTGTCGTTGTTTTCATTGTCGTTGTTGGACCGCGAAAATTACCCTGTTTTATGTATTTCTTTGAATTGGACCAAGTTAATGACACCTATGTAACTTTGCTGATGATGTCAAAGAAAAGAAAAGGAAACAAATATGTCGTCCTGAATTCAATCTTATTACCGCGAAAAAAAATAGACACAAACCAATGGATATCCACCGTACAGAAACTATGTGAGACCCTCTCGTTATTGACGCTTTACGACCATATCGTTTACAGTTATAGCACTTAAGCTGCTTATCTATTTATTACTTATCTGGGTTTTAGCTCACTTCCTGATTAAACAAACCTGTCACTCATATGATGTGATTAAACAGGAGTTAATCATTATTTTGTGTCTTTGTTTATGTGTTTGTTTGTTCGGCGGTTTTTTTTTTTAATTTTCAACAGCACCTCAGATATCTAACGATGAGACCCATTTATTTATCATATTTTTGGTAGGACATCAAAACTATATCAATATTTCTGCAGTTCTTTGTACTAACATTCACATGTTACCGAATGGGTTGAACCTAGATCTTTTCAAACCAACAAAAAAAAAGTATACTTTATTACACGAGAGCTTTATTTTTTCTTATACTGATCCAGCTCCCGTAAGTATAACTAAGTTGGCCTGTAGAATCCCGGTGGCCATTGATAAGAGGTGATGTTATCCACGGGTTCATGAAAGCTTTACCACCTGTATAAATTTTCTCAGGACTGATGAAACACATTGTTCTGGCATTGGTTTTGTTTCTAGATCTTCATGTACCGGTGGTCTAGAAATGGTATACAGCGTAGCAGCGGCATAGAAACTACAAGCGTGGTGAGTGACAAGAGTAATGGTCACTGAAACATGACAGAAATACTGCTCAGGAAGCTCTGAACACCAAATACATTAAGAAAAGTGAGCTATTCTCTGTGTAAATGGGGGTCTAATGCATCTGCAAAAATTATTGACCCAGGTCAGCCTGCGCAGTCCACGTAGGCTGATCTTGATCGAAACATTTTGCTATTGTAAAAATTTCTGGATGTCAAAGGGCCATTCTACCTCCAGGTTCAGTCTGTTGTTTTGAGCAAAATTGATTCTTAGGATCTATAATACTTAGATGACTTGCCTGGTACAGTGCATCACGGAGATGCACTGGATCATCTTTTTGCCACTGCGTGGTTCGAGCATTTTGACCGATACCATGTTTTTGACTTGTGTTATTCTTACCAAAATCAACCTGTGTATCCGTGATCTTTTATTCTATTTCATTGTCGATTGTTTAAGTTTAGCAATGCTAACTTGTACACGTTTCTCTACCGACAATGTTCATGGTATCAATTACAGCAGCTCTGAATCCATTTGCGCGTGGTCTATAAACACGATGTAGATATCTAAAGCTGTGGGAGACAGTGGTGTTATGGTAGCATGTCAATGTCTTCGTTAGAGGTTCTGAATTTGCTTTTCGTGTTGAGTGAGTGCAACCTTTAGAATACCAGACTCATGGTGCGAGTCCCGCTGCTCACCAACCATTCTTTAGAATATTCTCTGACTAATTCTCAAGATTACTTTTAGATTTGAAAGTAGCACAACTTCTATTGACTAAACCAAATGGTTCAGCCAATCAGGAGTTGTTTTACTTTCCAAACTAGAAAATTCTGCAGAAAACGACGAAGATTGTTAATAAGAATGGCTGGTGAATACGAACCCTGATTAGGTTGTTTCTTGGAAGCACCTATCAAGGGTGATTGAATCAGTTCCAAAACTTCTTTCACAACATATATAAAATACGTAGTTTTAACCCTTTACAAAACAATCCCCGAGTTTTAACGACCCTGGTGATGAAGGTTTTTGAAAACAATATGGGAAAAGGGGAACATGCTGGTAACCAGCATGTTCTCCTTTTCCCAAAAATGTTTTCTGCCCTTTCAAGGAGAAATTCCAAGAATTGGGACACATGTGATTTGTCGTCTGCAAATGCTGTCAATATGGGCAAGCCCATGATATTACCGTTTGGTTAAGAGTTAAACCAAACTTGCATTAAATATTGGACACAATACTTTTGTAAAGTCGAACTATCCAGCTTAAAGTATTCTAGGAAAACATACCCACACACTCGTCGTTTTCAATATTGTTTCCGGTAGTTTCGTATCTAATTAAATCCAGTGAAATGTCAAACAGTTAATCACGCCATGATGTTTGAGAAAATAATACAGCGTATCTGTTTACTGCAGATAAAGCACTTCCGCTTTTTTTTTTACACTCCTCGCCCTTCCTACTTCTGCTTTGGTCTTTGGTTCGATTGAGGTTTCTGACGCTTTTTCAAAAAGTTCAAAGTTCAAATACTGAGTAAAAGATTACCCTGGCCCAATCTCTTCACTCGTCTAGATACTCGTCTGAGCCAGAACTTATTGTCCGAGAAACCTAATACTTCAGCGAAGGCATTGTATAGTAAAGGATTTTAGTGTTACATTACTTTCAACCTATAATTTGAGCCATGCTCTGGCAGAAGTGGGCTTAATGCATCTCTGTGATCCATGATACCAATCCAGCCATCACATAATTATGGATCCATAATCGCTACTTTTTTAACAACCGACAGAATCATGAGGTAGACTTGTGCTTGGACATACAGAGAACTGACCTATAGCGAAAAGTTTCGGCCCAGGTCAGCCTGCGCGGACTGCGCAGGCTGACCTGGGTCGATACTTTTCGCAGATGCATTAAACCGCCTTTTCACAGAGCACGGCTGATTTATGAAACTTTCTGTAGCTATATGTGTTAGCGGGTACCACCCAAGTTCACCATATACGGCTACGGCTGCGTTTGGAGTTTGTTTTTAACACCAAGTAAAGGCTTATTGAATTTCATTTCTAGCCTATTTCGTTCAAACCATATATTCCCTAAGCTTCGTCTCCGCACCGCATGATTAGTGTTACCATAGTTTCGAACAATTTTAATTTAGTCTGCACATCTAACTGAATTTTATCAGCTAATGTCAGAATATTATGATAGGCCTAATTTACTTTCTGTATTTAAGTTTTATAGAATATCTGAAATTGCCCGTGTAATGAAGGTTTACATCCAAAATTTAGTAACGGAAAGATGATGCAATTTCAAGTTGTTGATTATCTATCATCCAAAAGTAATCTGATTAATTTGCCCCACTGAATCGAACGCTTTCTCGTAATCCATGAAAGTACAGTGCAGTTTACGGTTTCTTCTGTATGACGGTATGTAATAAGAATATACAATAGACTGTAAATTTGCCCCTGAAACCAAATTGGGACTATTCGGCATACCTGGAGTGATCTGGTGATCAAATCCCTTGGCTGTATCACGTAGCTTGATATGCACCTACACGGTACATTTCGCACATCTTCGGAAGCACGCCCCTTTACCGTTATTGAAATTGTAAGGCTCCTCTTAAAAAAGAAAACATGAGTAAATTTTCTGTCGTTATCTTTCTAAGAATATTTCAGTCGGCAAACAGTTTGTACATTCAATTTTTAGCGTGGTTTATCAATTCCGTTGGGAGCTTTCATCGACAGATCGATAGAAGTGAATAACTTCACCGTGGTTGTTCATGTCGTTGCTAAGCGATCTACAGGGGTGCCGCCATGTTTAAGATCATGTGACTGTAGTTCAAAATGGAAGCCTCCCTAATACAGACGAGGTTAGATGTAGGTACGGAATCGGCCGAGTTGTGACGAGTGAATTGGGACCTGATAAAAGATTTTCATTTTCATTTTCGCTCCTTAGGTTTTGTCTGTTTCGAAGAGCGATTTTGATGAAATGATTTTGATGAAGAAAATATTATCCATGCTCTGGTTAAAAGGGGTTTAATGCATCTCCGTAATGTATCATACCAAGGTAGTTATCATATTATTATGGACCCATAAAGTCCTTTTTTGTCTGACAACCCACTCAGTCATGGGGTAGACTGGTCCTTTGACCAAAAAAAATGACCAAATGCAAAAAGTTTCCGCCAATGCGAGGACTGCGCAGGCTGACATGGGTCGATATTTTTTGCAGATGCATTAAGTCCCTTTGTCACAGAGTATGGCTCAAATAAAATCTTATTGTCCAGTAAATGGATACCCATATAGAGCCAGATAAGTAAAGGGATAGTTATCGTGGATAGATGTAATAATAAACGTTTTGTGGAGGCTAGCTTGTGCCTGTCATAGACAATGTTCTCACATATCTGAACAAAACATTTATAAACATTAATTAAATGTCTGAATAAAACATACATAACTTTAACTGTCAAATGAATGGAAAAAAGCATATATTGTAATTAAATACTAAATAAAACAATTGAACCATGCTCTGTGAAAAGGGGACTTAATGCAGCTGCAAAAAAGTATTGACCCAAGCTGACCTGTGCCGAAACTTTTCGCTTTTGGTCAGTTTTCTTTACGTCCATGGACCAGTCTACCTCATGAGTCAGTCGGTTGTTAAAAATAGTGGCTATTATGGATCCATAATTAAGTGATGGCTTGGTTCGTGCAATGCATTACGGAGATGCATTAAGCCCCTTTTGCCAGAACTTGGCTCATGTACATCAGTTAACCCTTTCCCAAACGGCAAAATTTGGACTGGTCCAAATTGAAAGAGTTTGCAGACGACAATTTTCAATTTGATAAAAACGGCAGGAAGTTATAAAAAAAGGGTAGAAAACACTGTGGGAAAAGGAGAAATTGCTCGTTACGAGCAATTTCTCCTTTTCCCACAGTGTTTTCAAAAGACTTGTACTGCAGACACGTGAAAACCAGGGCTTGTTTGGGAAAGGGTTAAAGCTCTAAATAATACAAACACATTCATTGAGTAATAGTGTTTCAATGAAAACATGATTGATCATACACAAAATATGGTGTAAAAAGGTCTTCCATGAGAATATAATCTTTACAATTTTACAAATAATTCATCCAAATAATTCTCTTTTTTTTTTCCAAACAATAAGTGGGCACAGAAGAGGGTCATATTCTGAAATCTGTTTTTATTGTCTTCAGCTACTTCCCCCCCCCCCCCCGCTAGATTCCATTTAAGGTCAAGACAAGCTTAAAAACTCCCACGTATTTATGTATTGTATTAGAATTTGTAAGTAAAATTTGCGACGTTTCCAATTACGAAATCAGCATGAGAATAATAACAGCTGTTATGTTTCCGATAGCCTTGTCATTGGACGAAACGACAGATGGGTTAATAATTACGATATGACCTTAAAATCATCCTTACACAATGTGACCTTTTGCTCATATTATATGAGTCATGCTTTGTGAAAAGGGGGCTTAATGCATCTCCGTGACGCATGATACCAAGCAAGTCCACTCGTCACAACTCGGCCGATTCCGTACCTACATTTAACCTCGTCCGTATAAAGGAGGCTTCCATTTTGAACTACCTATCACATGATCTTAAACATGGCGGCGCCTCTGTAAATCGCTTAGCAACGACATGAACAACCACGGTGAAGTTATTCACATCTATCGATCTGTCGATGAAAACTCCCAACGGAATCGATAAACCACGCTAAAACTTGAATGCACAAACTGAAATATTCTTAGAAAGATCGATAGAAAATTGTGACTCATGTTTTCTTTTTTAAGAGGAGCCTTACAATTTCAAAACGGTAAAACGGTGTGCTTCCGACGATGTGCGAAATGTACCGTGTAGGTGCATATCAAGCTACGTGATACAGCCGAGGGATCTGATCACCGGATCACCCGAGGTATGCCGAATGCAAGCAAGTCATCACTTGATCATGGATCCATAAAGTCCATTTTATCGGAAAACAGGCTGAACCATAAGGTAGACTGGTCTTTTGGCATACAGAAAATTGACCAATAGCGAAAAGTTTCGGCCCAGGTCAGCCTGCGCGGACTGCGCAGGCTGACCTGGGTCGATACTTTTCGCAGATGCATTAAGTCACCTTTTCACGGAGCATGTCCCATATGTTTTTATAAAAATGGGTCATGCTCTGTGAAAAGGTGGCTTAATGCACCTGCAAAAAAAAAAAAGTATCGACTCATGTCAGCCTGAGCAGTCCGCACAGGCTGACATGAGTCGGAACTTTTTTTTTTTAGTAAATTTTCGACATGTCAAAGGATCAATCTACCTCAGGACTTAACCGCTTTTAGACAAAACGGGTGACTATTATGCGACAACTCGCTCAGTATAATACATCACGATGATGCATCAAAGACACATAAGAACAGATTGAATACCTCTTTTTCCAATAGCAACACTCACATATAAGAATGGATAGAATACCCTTTTTTGCGATACCAACGCTCACATACAAGAACGGATAGTATACTATTTTTTCCCTGAGTACCACTCGAATATAATAAGAACGGATATAATACCATTTTTCCCTGAGTACCAGTCGAATATAAGAACTGATATAATACCATTTTCCCTGAGTACCACTCGAATATAAGAACGGATATAATACCATTTTTCCCTGAGTACCACTCGAATATAAGAACGGATATAATATCATTTTTTCCCTGAGTACCACTCGAATATAAGAACGGATATAATACCATTTTTGCCTGAGTACCACTCGAATATAGGAACGGATATAATACCATTTTTCCCTGAGTACCACTAGAATATAAGATCGGATAGAATACCATTTTTCCCTGAGTACCACTAGAATATAAGATCGGATAGAATACCATTTTTCCCTGAGTACCACTCAATTACAAGAACGGATATAATATCATTTTTTCCCTGAGTACCACTCAATTATAAGAACGGATATAATATCAGTTTTTCCCTGAGTATCACTCGAATATAAGAGGGGATATAATATCAGTTTTTCCCTGAGTACTACTCGAATATAAGAACGGATATAATATCATTTTTCCCTGAGTACCACTCGAATATAAGAACGGATATAATATCATTTTTTCCCTGAGTACCACTCGAATATAAGAACGGATATAATACGATTTTTCCCTGAGTACCACTCGAATATAAGAACGGATATAATACGATTTTTCCCTGAGTACCACTAGAATATAAGATCGGATATAATACCATTTTTCCCTGAGTACCACTCAATTATAATAACGGATATAATATCATTTTTCCCTCAGTACCACTCGAATATAAGAACGGATATAATATTTTTCCCTGAGTACCACTCGAATATAAGAACGGATAGAATACCATTTTTTTTCCTGAGTACCACTCGAATATAAGAACGGATATAATACCATTTTTCCTCGAGTACCACTCGAATATAAGAACGGATATAATATCATTTTTTCCCCTGAGTACCACTCGAATATAAGAACGGATAGAATACCATTTTTTTCCCTGAGTACCACTCAATTATAAGAACGGATATAATATCATTTTTCCCTCAGTACCACTCGAATATAAGAACGGATATAATACCATTTTTCCTCGAGTACCACTCGAATATAAGAACGGATATAATATCATTTTTTCCCTGAGTACCACTCGAATATAAGAACGGATATAATATCATTTTTCCCTGAGTACCACTCGAATATAAGAACGGATAGAATATCATTTTTTCCCTGAGTACCACTCGAATATAAGAACGGATAGAATATCATTTTTTCCTCGAGTACCACTCGAATATAAGAACGGATAGAATATCATTTTTTCCCTGAGTACCACTCGAATATAAGAACGGATAGAATACCATTTTTTCCCTGAGTACCACTCAATTATAAGAACGGATATAATATCATTTTTCCCTCAGTACCACTCGAATATAAGAACGGATATAATCCCATTTTTCCTCGAGTACCACTCGAATATAAGAACGGATATAATATCATTTTTTTCCCTGAGTACCACTCGAATATAAGAACGGATAGAATATCATTTTTTCCCTGAGTACCACTCGAATATAAGAACGGATAGAATATCATTTTTTCCCTGAGTACCACTCGAATATAAGAACGGATAGAATATCATTTTTTCCTGAGTACCACTCGAATATAAGAACGGATAGAATATCATTTTTTTCCCTGAGTACCACTCGAATGTAAGAACGGATAGAATATCATTTTTTCCTGAGTAAACACTCGAATATAAGAACGGATAGGATACCATTTTTCCCTGAGTATCACTCGAATATAAGAACGGATAGGATACCATTTTTCCCCTGGGTACCACTCGAATATAAGAACGGATAGAATATCATTTTTCCCTGAGTACCACTCGAATATAAGAACGGATATAATACCATTCTTCCCTGAGTACCACTCGAATATAATAAGAAACGACAGAATAACACTTTTTCGAAAGTGCCACTCACATATGACCACAGATAGAATACCATTCTTTTCCAGAGCAACACTTACATATAAGAACGGATAGGATACCACGTGTTTCCCAGAGCGGCGCAATCAGTATCACCATAATGTATTTCTTTAGACCTAATGGCATTTATCTGACTTTTAGTAGCTCTGTAAGCATCAAAAGAAACAGAAAAGTTCTGGACTTATATGTGACTGTGCGTAAGTGTAGGCTAACCTGGGCCAACATTCTGAAAAAAAATGCCTCAGAGGCCAGGCTTGACACGAACGAGTAAAATATAATTTCGAAAATTCGAATAACAGAAAGACTGCTGGGCGTATTCGATTCATGATTTGAACACATTACCAGACGATAGATTACCAGATTCGTAAATACTGAAAGCATTTGCAAGCGACAAACTAAAACTGGCTGAAATGATGGAGTTTACTTTTGAATGCGTAGAAAACGATGGTAAATACAAAATTGGTTACCTATCTTTTTTTTTAAATGGCTTCTACCCTTTCAGAAACAAGTCGACATCCCCTTATTTGAGCCATACTGAACTGGTCGTATGCAAATGCTTTCAGTTTAGACGAGTCCTGAATTTAATCTTCTGGTAAAGAGTGTGTAACCTCTTTTTAAACAAATTTGAGCTGCGCTCTGTAAAAAGAAGGTTTACCCCTTTCCCAAACGACAAATTTTAGACTCTTTCAAATTCAGAACTTCTGCAGACGACAAGTTCAAAATCAGTTCAAATGAGCTTAAGCTCTCTGATAGGGTAGAAAACATTGTGGGAAAAGGAGAAAATGCTGGTTACCAGCATTTTCTCCTTTTCCCACAATGTTTTCAAAAGTCTTCTTTCCAAGGGTCGTGAAAACCCGGGACTGTTTGGTAAAGGGTTAATGTATCTCCATGATACATAATGCTAAGCAAGTCATCACATAATTAGGGATCCATAAAATCTTATCTACTCTGACAAATGACTAAATCTGGAGGTAGAATGGTCCTTAGGCAAGCATAAAATCATCTTCAAAAGCCAAGGATACTAAGGTAGTACTCTTGGCCGCTCGCCTCTTTAAAAATCGAAACTCCTGCTGCGCCATTTCATTGGATGCGATCAAAACCCATCGCGTCCAATCAAGACATCCGTAACAAGAAATCTTCCGCGAAACAGAAAACAATAATGGCGGCGCCCGTCAAAAACGAAAGTTGTCGTGTTTGTGACGAAAGTTTGCCATAAAAGAGTAGAAGATCGATATTTAATGAGTTTTTTTATAGTTCCTGATCAATTATGTGAAATATTAGGACGGGTTCCACAGCCAAATGATTGCGAATCATCGTATGTCTGATTAATTTCAGAAAATTGTGATGAATCCGAAAGCGCAGCCATATTTGATGCATAGCCTAACAAATTTTATTACGAGCAATTTGATTGGTCAGAAATAACATCAGCAAAGGTTACGCAACTCGTGATATTCGATAGGTGGCGCAGCGGGGGTTTCGATTTTTAAAGAGGCGAGCGGCCAAGGGTATGTAACGAACAAAGTGGAGTTAGTATCCTTGGCTTGCGAAGATGGCATAAAATTTACAAATAGCAAAAAGTTTCGAACCACGCGCGGACTGCGCAGACCGACACGAATCGACAATTTTTGTAGATGCATCAAACCCCCTTTCCAAAGAGCATGCATAATTTTCATTTTCAGTCAGATCGTATGTTTAGCCGGTGCGATTTATTTCGACTGCGAAAAAGTTAATAACTCACCCCGGAGTGTAGCATCTAATTGAATCTAGAGAATGTCAAAAGTCCAATTATTTATTTCATGATTTATTTGGATTCGCGTTAGCCCTATTAACTGGAGTGCCATTCTGTGCCATGTTTGATAATCGTCTTTGAGGATATATGGGTATTTTTTCTTCAACGGCCGAGCCCATGGTTCAACGGTAATGCACCGTGCAAGTTATCCAAGAGTCGCAATTTTGAATCCCTGCTCGGCCAAAATTCGTTTTCGTGGTTTGATAGAAGTGATTGAGACAAGAGTCATTCCTTTCTCACCGCTTACGTTGTTTAGGGTTGTTTATGTTCATAAGGTAATCATTGGCCTTGGGCAAATATTGCGAATCTACGAGAATTCATGGATGGACAAACAAAAAAAAAACGTATAAAATGACATAAAACAAAGGGAAAAATGGGATAAATAAAATTAAGCGTTGCCCTTCCGTAATGCATTATACCAAGCAAGTCTTCAGGTAAAAAAATATCTCTTTTTTTTAAGTCAGTGTTGCCAAACAACCGACTGATTCTGGAGGTAAAATGGTGCTTGGACATGCTGAAAATTGACCAATAAACAAAACGTTTCGACCCATGTCAGCCTGCGCGGACTGCGCAGGCTGACATGGGTCGAAACGTTTTGTTTATACTTTTTGCAGATGCACCAAACCACGTTTTCACAGAGCATGGTTCATTAACGGTCTTCATCTCAGGTGCCAATGGTCACGATTAAGAGTAATGCAGACTTGGTTGCCTGTAGGTGGTTGTTTACAGTATTGCATTTTCAATATTCAAATAATTGACGTAATATTGACACAGCGTGAAAATAACAAACAGACAGTGGCGACATCCGAGGGGGTGAACCGGTTTGATATTCATATTCAAGGATAGATCAAATGATTGTTAAAGAAAGGAGGGGATAACAATTCAGAAATAGTTCTGATTACGACTAAAAGAAAAATGAGAAGCCTTAATTTGGCATCGTATTCCCAGGAGGGACAGTTCCTAATGCTTCCGAATTGTCCATACAAAGAACCAAAATTGCTTTTCGAGGCAGGACTGTCTAACTTTGAATAGGATTTCCTGATAAATGGAGAATGATCTGTAGATGCTTAACCCTTTCAGCATTATAAGCGAAAACAGGGTGTTCTGCGGACGGGTATAAATAAAAAAGAAAATATTAGCCATGCTCTGGTTAAAAAGGGTTTAATGTGCCTCCGTAATGTATCATACCAAGGTCGTTATCATATTATTATGGACCCATAAAGTCCTTTTTTGTCTGACAACCCACTCAGTCATGGGGTAGACTGGTCCTTTGACCAAAAAAAAAAAATGACCAAATGCAAAACGTTTCGGCCAATGCGAGGACTGCGCAGGCTGACATGGGTCGATAATTTTTACAGATGCATTAAGTCCCCTTGTCACAGAGCATGCCTCAAATAAAATCTTATTGTCTAGTAAATGGATACCCATGTAGAGCCAGATAAGTAAAGGGATAGTTACCGTGGATAGAATTAATAAATGTTTAAGTTTAAAACTTAGTTTTCCTTCAGCATATCTCCAAGTGTGAGAACATGTAAATCTACGATCAGATCACATATTCTTTTGTGTGATATATAGGATTTGATATATGTTGACATTTGGGATGAAATTCGGTTAAACGAGTCTAGAAAAAATGTTATTTTGTGAGTCTCTGGCAAGCTTGACAACATTTTCCTAAGCTAGTTTAAATAAATCTTATCTCAACAATCAGAATGTCAGATTCTATTTATCACATAACGATAATTCACGAATTGTAGGTCAGAATATGCAAAATCATACATGCACACGCGAACATTTCCATGAATAAAACCCCCTTCACTTTCCTGAAAAAAGAATAAAATGACATCATATATGACATCACACAATGCCTATCTCAAACCTGTGTAAGATGTATAGCTTCTGACATGAGATGGCATTTGAGATAAAAACTTCATTAAACGAGTCTAAAAAAGAGATGAAGCGAGCCCTTTGCGAGCTCGATAACATTTTCTTGGGCGAGTTTAATGAACTTTTACCTCAAAAGCCAAAGAATATCACATTCTTTTTATCACATAGCAATATTATTGGTCAAAAAATTTAAAACCATCTATGCACATACGGTAATTGCCATGAAAAATCACCATTTGCTTCCCCGAAAAACGTAGAAAATGACGTCACAGATGACGTAACACAATGCTGATATCAAACGTGTGAAAACTCGTAATGGCTATATTACATTGAGGTTCGTCATGTAATAAATAAATCTTACATGAGTGTTTATGTTTTATCATTTTTATCAAAAGAGTTGATTATATGATGTAGGCCTTGGCCTACACCGTTCACAGGTCCAAGTTTACAGATGTAGTTTGGTTTGAAATACAGTATGTACAAGCAAAACTCTACAGCTCTGACTTTTCACTAAAAATAGAATAATGCAGTGTCTAGAGGGCGTAGGTCGATTTATCTCTGCACTTTTGTTGATTTTAAGTTACTTTCGCTGTATTTCTTGTTTTTATCAAACGTGAAAATCATAAAACTTTCCACACGTCTTGGCAAAAATTACGTCATTTTTCCGCGAAATGACGAAGTAGTACGAATTCCGGCGCGTGCTTCGGTTAGTTTTGCCAGCTTCACACGCTCGTGACTAAAGAATGACCAGAACCGGGACCCAAAAGAATCAAAGCGCTGAAAACACTTGTGTGGCATTTGTGAAGGAAGCCATTGTGTGGAATTAGTAATTTGAAAAATAAACAAAAGAAATAGTTTCAAAATATTCGCTTGAAAGTAAGCCTACTATATAGTCATGCAACATCCGATAGAGAAGGGTGCAATTTTGTGGGACGAACAAGTCCAGGCGAACAAGCCCTAGGACGAATAAGCCTAGGCACGAACAAGCACAGTAAGTGTGTATCATTACACCACTATAGAAGGCTATAGCGAATCAAGCTATTTTCGATAAAAGGAAGTATTTCCACGATCGATAGCCTCATCCAATTCATTGTAATACGCCATTTTCAATTTCATATCTGAGCGCAATCAAAACACTTCTTTGTCTCAGAAAAATTGATATTAATTGGGTTTACTTCCTTCGGTTTTGCACAAACTACGACACATGATTTTCAAAATGCCGTATTGAACTCATAGTGGCATTGTCTTCGACACATGCCACAAAAAACGATAGTACACTAGTGTATTATCAAAGATAAATCATGGATATACTACACTGCCCGAGGAGGTTTTGTTTGCTAAAAGAAGTTATCACATAAAACCTCCTCCAGCAGTTTTTTAAACCTAAAGTCAACTAAATAGTGGAAATATTTCGATTTACTTCCTCTATAAATTGTACCATTCTACTTTCGATCTAAATGTCAGAGAGCTATCTTCTTGTGTATGTACAGATTTAAACCTGAACTACATCTGTAAACATAGACCCGTGAACAGTACATGGGCTGAGAGCAGTTTGCAGGATACTTATTTGTCTGCCATTCGTTTTATGTGATGAATAGAATCTCACATGCGTGTTTATGTGCTACCATTTTTTTTACCTAACTCCTAGACTAAAATGTAAATGACACTCGCCAAGACTCATGCAATTTAATTGAGCCATGCTCTGGCAAAAGGGGGCTTAATGCATCTCCGAGATGCATGATACCCAGCAAGTCATCACATAATTAGGGACCCATTAAATCCATTATATCTAACAACGGACTGTATCATAAGGTAGACTGGTCCTTTGATATACAGAAAATTGACCAAAAGCCGTAGAAGTTTCGGTCCAGGCTGACCTGGATCGATACTTTTCACAGATGCATTAGGTCTCCTTTTCACAGAGCATTGCTAAATTGTAGTGGACTCGTTTGATAAAAACGATAGTACAAAAACACTCATGTAAGATCCTCTATATCCGTAACAAGTTGCAAAGGTCAGCATCAATGTTTTCAAATAGTTTATTGGCTTTAGATTCTAATATGAGCCATGCTTTGTGAAAAGGGGGCTTAATGCGTCTAGGAAAAGTATCAACCAAGTAAGCCTGCGCAGGCTGACAGGCCGAAACTTTTCGCTACCTGTCAATTTTCTGTATGTCTAGGTGACAGTCTACTTCATGATTCAGTCAATTGTTGAAAAAAAGTGGCTATCATGGATCCATAATTATGTGATGACTTGCTTGATGTCATGGATCAAGGAGATGCATTAAGCCCCTTTTGCCAGAGCGTGGCTTATATGTTTTACAACATGTAAACAAATAAGTAAGGCAATATAATGATTGCCGCTGCATAGAAACCTCTTATTCATTACATGACAGACACGTGACCTTCCCGCGTTTTCAAGTCGTGTGGTCTTTTCCCGCGGTATTCTTTCTCTTCTTTAACGAAATTCTTTTTATTTCCCGCTTAGATTTATTTGTTTAATGAAAAATTATAACTATTAGACAGGTCATTTTGTTCTGAAGATAATTACTGTTATTGAAACTATCCTTTGAATAGAAATAGTGAATAGTTGAAACTACCCTTTGAGGTTAAGCAAGAATTAGCTCCCTTAGTTGTAGTTTCCGGTTTTCGAAGAGATGAATGACGGAACAGAAAATAAAAGAAGAAATATCGAAAATAATTTTGATTTTTGTATGGACCGTCGAAACAAATTTGCAATCAAATTGATACAAAAATCTTTTTTTTTTTTCGAAATCCGTCACATAAAAACAAAACACGTCTATTTCCTATTTCAATTTTTTAATTTCAGTTTATTTATAAAACCATGACGAAACAGACTGTGTATCAGAACAATTTCTCCAAAAACGTGTATTTAGATTGCAATTTCTGAGGCAGTCTGCCTCTTAAACGCACCACTGTTGGACCTCTCCAATAAGTACATTACGCTGAAAAAAAGAGAGGTCATAGGATAAAAGTATGTTCCGAAAAAGCACCTTTAATCTGCGTATGTCGAACTGGTTCTAAATTATCCTTACCGATGCTTTCCTAGCCAACTAGTGTTAACCCTTAACCCTTTCCCAAACGACAAATTTTGGACTGGTCCAAATTCAAAAAGTTTGCAGACGACAATTTTAAATTTGATGAAAATGGCAGAAAGTTATCAAAAAGGGTAGAAAACACTGTGGGAAAAGGAGAAATTGCTCGTTACGAGCAATTGCTCCTTTTCCCTCAGTGTTTTCAAAAGACATGTACTGCAGACACGTGAAAACCAGAGCTTGTTTGGGAAAGGGTTAATCTGCTAAGCGCGACTCACTGACCTTTTGCGGACAGTGTAAATCAAGATCAGACTGCACAGAACGTGCAATCTGATCTTGGATCTACACTGTTCGAATACCTTTGAAATAAGAAAATTTCGGGTTTCACTATCGGCTTGAAACTTTCATTTCTTTTTTTTTTTAGTAGGATAAGGGTTAAAATAAATTGGTTAACATTAATTTGTGGGGTTTCACTCAATCGACCTGGAAATACAACGACCCTTGGTCGCGAGATTGTTCGGAACTAGATCCTACCCTTTACTAGACAATCTCGTATTTTAACTCTTGGGCTGCTAAGTGCGAGTCGAAAACCTTTTCGGGACAGTGTAGATCAAGATCAGACTGCATAGAACATGCATTCTGATCTTGGATCTACACTGTCCGATAAGGAGATATTTTTCCCCAATAAATAACTTTGAACTAGCAATATTTGGGTTTTTGCTATCGGCTTGAAAGTTTCCTTTCACGTATTTAGCAGGTTAAGGATTAACTATCCCGAGGTTCTTGAAAACATTGTGGGAAAAGGAGAAAATGCTGGTAACCCACACTTTCTCCTTTACCCACAATGTTTTCTGCCTTTTGAAAAAACGAATATCATCCGCTGAGCTGAACTGGTCCCCATTGTAGATATACATATCACACCTATAAACCTTTTTCCATTTTTTTCCCCCATAATTGGTAACCTTTAACCCTTTCCCATACGACAAATTTTGGACTGGTCCAAATTCAAAGAGTTTGCAGACGACAATTTCAAATTTGATGAAAATGGCAGAAAGTTATCAAAAAGGGTAGAAAACACTGTGGGAAAAGGAGAAATTGCTCGTAACGAGCAATTTCTCCTTTTCCCACAGTGTTTTCAAAAGACTTGTACTGCAGACACGTGAAAACCAGGGCTTGTTTGGAAAAGGGTTAAGCTAATTCTTAACTCTTTACCGGGTACTCCATACTTTTATTTACCCTGGAAGCTGGAGGACAAAAGGCTGGTAACCAGCATTTTTTCTCCTTTTCCCACAGTGCTCTCTACCCTTTTCAAAACGAATTTGCATTTTTGAAGCACGTTTAGTTTGTCGTCTGCGAATGCCTTGAATTTGGAGAAATAAGAAATGCTGTTGTTTAGTGAAGAGTTAAGTATTTTTCTCTTCCGCTGTAGCACGATGACATTGCATTCTGTATATTTATGTGTATTTATGGACTATAAACTTTTTAAGTTTTTGTCATTAAAATATTTCGTTCGTTCGTTCGTTCGTTCGTTCGTATACACTTGCTGTATCAGGGGAGGTAACCAATCTACCGCAGAGCTAGATCTTACTTAAGGAGCCGTCACACCATGACGTTCTGGTCAACGTTCTCTGAACATTTCAATCGTTCGATTTTTTAGCGTTCTAGAATGAGGATGGCACATTTGGCGTGTTATTAACGTGTGCCTAACGCATGACTAGCGTGTATCTAACGCACGAGAAGCGTGTAACAGCGACCAAGTAAGATACCCCTGAAAACCATTATCGTATGCTAACGTGCCACTGGCGAGCGACGAACGATTTAGTCACACGCTGAGTGCGCCAGGGACCGTTCAGCGGTCGTTGACAGGTCGCCAGTGAGTCGTTCACTGCAAAGCAAACGATTAGTAACAACCTAGTAACGCTAGAGTAACGACGGACTAACGATAGCCGAACGCGTGCAATGCTCGCTGAACGTTACTAAAACGTTCCACGAACGTTCTTAAACGTTCTTCAGCGTTTAAAATTAAACGTTGAAGAACGCTGGTGTCAGTGAGAACTTTTGTGCATATTCAAAACTTTTTTCCGGACCAGCGTTCTCCGCCGATTCCCGGCGATCACCGACGTTCACTAGTGTTCACACAACGCTCTTCTGGCGCTATCCCAGCGACCATGGGCGACTACCAACGTTTCCTCGAACGTCAGAAAACACTGACCAGAACGTCATGGTGTGACGGCTCCTTTATGGTGTACAAATGC
This sequence comes from Tridacna gigas, assembly GCA_945859785.2. NCBI lineage: Eukaryota > Metazoa > Mollusca > Bivalvia > Cardiida > Cardiidae > Tridacna > Tridacna gigas. The sequence goes on along the minus strand of OX244031.2, from coordinate 5,758,849 downwards.
TAACATAGTTGACTGTCGACTTGTAAACGGGTTGAAATATCATGAATTCTGTTCCTTTTTTTGACGTTTTTATTCAAAAAGGTTTTACTTGGAGTCTTCAATAGTTTTCAACAGTATTTCGGCTATGTCACGACGGCCAGTGCATCTATCAACTTGTTCCTGTACTTTCTCTTTACAGTAATACGCACAATACTCTCAGCAAGCCACTGGCTGCTTCTGAATATCAGCAAAGCAAAATTTCTGATCATTGGTGGGAGTAACAAATTTTCTGTCACGATAATCTCAAAAACGCCCAGGGAAAAATGCGGCATAGCCAAGATTCAAAGCAAAACGCCCGGTACCCTGCAAGTGAAGAACTCTTTAACCCTTAACTCTTTCAGCGCCAAATTTCTAAATACGACTTCTTTCGACAGCTAAAAATTCAGTCCACTTGCATTCAGACTGATACATATCTTACAGGCTTGACTAAACAAGCGGACGGCATAGATCAATGATCAGGCTGCACGTTCTGTGCAGCCTGATCTTGATCTATGCCGTCCGCAAAAACCCCAGTTTTCGCCTTTGGCGCTGAAAGGGTTAAGGTGCTATATAAATGAAACGAAACTTTCAAGTCGATTCTAAAAACCTAATCTTTGCAATTTCATAGGTACTTTTGGGGGCAAAATATCTCGATATCGGACAGTGTAGATCCAAGATCAGACTACACGTTCTGTGCAGTCTGATCTTGATCTACACTGTCCGCAAAACGTCAGTGAGTCGAGCTTAGCAGCTTAGGGTTTAATAATACGGGAGTCACAGACCCATTTATTATTCTGCAGTCTTTTATTTTTTCTAAGAGCCGTGATACAATATGTTTTATCTGTTAGATTTGCTAAATAAATGAAAAGAGCATTTACAATCAATAGGAAAGGCTTAGATATATATCAAATTGAACGCTGGGATTTTCCACAAAACATCGGACAGTGTAGATTCAAGATCAGACTGCACGTTATGTGCAGGCTGATCTTGATCTACGCTGCCCGCAAAAGGCATCACTGTCCCGAGATATAAACCAGATGCAATCTGATCTTAAGCTTCACCGTCCGAAAAAAACATATTTTTTATTTGTTGAGGGCATGCAAAGAGTTTATGTGTCCTACAGCTTGACACTTAATTGATTCTGGCGAACGTGAAACATCCAATTTTCGCCTCGTGATTTATTACTTTTCCGTTCGCAGTTTGTTTTTTCATAGAAACTGCAGACTACCAAGTGCGTTCTGATTCCGTCTGGAGATCCAACGAGGAAAAGTGGCTGAGGTATGATAAATGTTGATATATATATAATCCGCGTGTACCTGGCTCGATCACTGATTGAGCCGCCGAGCCCCGGTAGCTCAGTCTGTAGCATACTGGATTTAAGAACAGGGGGTCGCTGCTTCGATCCACGGCTCGGCCAATTTCTATCAGAGGATTTATGATAGTCATTGCGACAGGATTCATTCCTCTCTCACCGCTGACCATTGTTTCGACGATGGTTATGTGGGAAAGCAGCCAGTGGCTCGAAAAGAATACTGTGTATAGTACTGGCAAAAGAAACTCCTGGAAATCATGGATAGGTGCAAGGGCCGCCGCTATATAACCGAAATAATGTTGAAAACAGCGTTAAGTACCGTACAATCAATCAAACAATCAATCAACCCTAATTGAGCTGATCATGATGAAAATGCTGGAGGGCGAGCATTTTCTTTCGAGCCCTAATTGTAGTAGTACCTCCATACCATTTAACCCTTTACCACACGGCAAAATTTTAGCCTCATCCATACTGAAGGATTTCATAGAGGACAATTCAAATATTTTTCTAACGATAGTATTTGATTTGTCCTAAAATAGATAGAAAACATGGTGGGAAAAGGAGAAAATGCTGGTTACCAGCATTTTCTCCTTTTCCCACCATGTTTTCAAAAGCCTTTTTTTCCCCCCAGGGTAGTTAAAACTCGGGATTGTGTGGTAAAGGTTAATCCAATTGGCACATTTATACCATAATATTATTATCTGTATCGTGAACTTTATCCCCTAGTTCTAGTGCACATAGTTTATGCCTTCCAAGCATTTCTTTCCATATACTCTGACATTTTCCTGAATTTTAGTCTATGCAGTTCATGCACGCCTGGTGTACTATTACCGGTGCGTACGCATTTCGTGTATCGTGTATCGGTAATTTATGTGAGCCATGCTCTGAGAAAAGGAGGCTTAATGCATCTCCGTGATGCATGATACCAAGCAAGTCATCACATAAACATTGATCCATAAAATCCATTTTCTATAACAACCGACTGAAATATGAGGTACAACTGTCCTTTGAGCTGTAGAAAACTGACCAATAGCAAAAAGTTTCGACCCAGGTCATCTGACATGGACGATACTTTTTGCAAATGCATTTAGCCCCCTTTTCACAGAGCACGGCTCTTATATAATTATCTATAATCTGGCAAAAGTGGGTATAATGCATTTCTGTGATGCATTATACCAAGCAAGTCATCACATAATTATGGAACCATAAACACCATTTTGTTTAACAGCCAACCTAATCATGAGGTATAATCGTCCAGTGACATGCGGAAAACTTAAAGATAGCAAAAAGTTTCGGTCGTGTCAAGATAGGTTGTTACTTTTTCCTAATTCCTTTATCAGCACCTTGGAATTTTCTGGTATCGGTATTTCACGCTTTCCCTGCATTATTTTGCGAGTATTGAGGCATTTACTTGTAGTTTATGTGAACGTGTTCCTTTCCTAGTCCCATTTCGTTTTCTTGTAACGTGGATTTCCGGCGTTATTTTTGCCAGTAATGTGGATTATTTTAGCGGATTTGCTGTACACAGCAAATCCGCTTACTGTGATCGTTCTGACCGGAACCAAATACATGATGCGTAACGACGCATGCGCGCTCACACAGTACTATGATATCGGTTTGACCTGAATCAGATATACTGTCATTCACACATGCGCTCTATCCATTCTACTTTCAGTTTTAGCTAATACACCTCAACCTCGCTTTTGTCACTACTTCATGTAAGGTCCTACGGGTGTATCCATATTTCTTCCGAGATCTAATACCAGCAAAAAACTGCGGAAGACTGACGGATCGAATTACCAATCTTTAAACAGTAATAGAATAAAAGTTACAGCACGACCCGCTCGACAGAATAACTTAGACTTTCTCTTTCCTTGCTAAGTCTATTTTAAAACGATTGCACATGTGTTGCATATGATGTTATTTTTTTATTACAACACATTACAGCTTTATTCTACTTCACACATCCGCTTTCCAGGACTTTGGGTCCTTTGTCTTGTTCAAGTCCTGGCAGCTTACGCATTCTCGGCGTTACCTACCCAGTACATAGATATTTTCATAGTTTTGATAGAGGTTTTGCATCTAATCCTTGCGCCACTAGGATAAACCAAAATAGTATTGAAAACTGTAGTAAAAGTGTTATTCAAATTGCTTGTAAAACCATCCAAGAAAATTTAAATTATCTTTAAAAGACGATGCTTGTGTTAACTTTTTTTTTTGTATTTCCTGTTTTCGTTCTCTGTCCATGTTTTCCATCCTTTCAAGGCTACATACATAATGACACCTTTCCAAAGCCTTCAATATTTATGAGATTATAATTTTGCTGTTTTAGAAAGAGTTGGCCCTATACCAATCCCGGGTAATAACGACCCTGGTGAAGAAGCCTTCTGAAAACAATTTTAGAAAAGGAGAAAATGCTGGTAACCAGCATTATCTCCCTTTCCCACATTGTTTTCCACACTTTCAAAAATAACTTTTATCATTTGAGCCAGATTTTATGTGCTTTCTGCAAATGCTATAATTTAGAAAAGCCTAAATTTCGTCCTCTGGAAAAGGTTTAACGCTTTACCACACAACCCCAAGTTTTAACGACCCTGCAAAAGAAGGCTTTTGAAAACACTTTGGGAAAAGGAGAAAATGCTGGTAACCAGCATTTTCTCCTTTTCCCACAATGTTTTCTACCCTTTCAAAAGCAAAATTTCAACTGCTGAATAACCCTTATTTTGTCATCTGCCAATACTTTTAATTTGGACGAGTCTAAAATTATGTCTTTGGTAAAGAAATGAATTTGGTTAAGCTTAAAATTTGGTGTTCTTAGAAAAAGTTAAGCAAGTTCTAGAAAAAAAAAATAGCATATAAGAAATATCGGGGCTTCTCTCTTCCAACTATCCATTAACTCATTATCAGACGACCAAAATTTCAGACTTGGCTAAATTGAAAGCATTTGCAGACGACAAATTGAATGTGGCTTAAATAATGCGGTTCCTCTTCTTTCTCTTTAAAAAGGGTCGAAAACATAGGAGGAAAAGGAGGAGATGCTGGTTACCATTAACTCATTACAAAACGACAGAATTTTGGACTTGGCTAAATTGAAGGTATCTGCAGATGACAAATTGAATATGGCTTAAATGATGCGATTCTTTTTCTTTGTTTTCGAAAGGGTTGAAAACATTGTGAGAAAAGGAGGAAATGCTGGTCACTATTTCCTCCTTTTCCTACAATATTTTCAAAAATCCTTTATCCTCAAGGCTTGTCCGGTCAAGATTCGATACATTGCGATTCTTCTTCCTTGTCTTCGAAAGGGTTAACAACATATTTCCTCCTTTTCCTACAATGTTTTCAAAAAGCCTCTATCCTCTAAGCTTGTACCGTCAAGACTCGACACATTGCCATTTTTCTTCCTTGTCTTCGAAAGGGTTAAAAACATTGTGAGAAAAGGGGGAAATGCTGGTAACCATTTCCTCCTTTTCCTACAGTGTTTTCGAAAAGCCTCTATCCTCTAAGCTTGTGCCGTCAAGACTCGACACAATTCTCGAATACAGAACATGTTATTGACGTAAACTACAGGGTTGTTTGTAAACAACAAGAAAAAGTACACATACATTGCGTTTAGAAGAAAATTTGCCAATTTGAATTGATTGATTGATTGATTGATTGATTGACTGATTGATGTTTAACGCCGTTTTCTACATTATTTCAGTTATATCTTGGCGGCCAGTGCACCTATCCACGCTTTCCTGGAACTTCTTCTACCAGTACTCTACACAATATTCTTTGCAAGACACTGGCTGCTTTCCAACATAACCATCGTCGAAACAATGGTAAGCGAGAGAGAGGAATTAATCCTGTTGCAATGACTATCACCAGTCTTCGGAAAGAAATTGGCCGAGCCTGGAATCGAATCAGCGGCCTCCTGTTCTCAAGTCCTGTACGCTACTGACTGAGTTACCGGGACTCGGCAAGCCAGTTTCGAAAAGATCTTTGTAACTTAGTTCTTAAATAGTTTCCCTGGATTCAAGGATTCACGAGTATCGACAGTTCTTTTTTGACAGGTTTCTTCTGGATAAAAATGCGTATACAGTCAATTACAAGAGAGTGATGTTGTCAACTGTATAGAAAAAAGCCCCAAACCACATTTAGTAGGAAATAATTAGATTAACACCCAATACGTCCCCAAGACGTTGCTTATCGTCCATACATATAGACTACTTTTGAAAACACTGCGGAAACCTGGACATTAATGGTGATTATATTTTCTTTTGCGTTAATGTTTTCACATGTGTTTGTGTGAAACCATACTTTGCTGTCTATACACATATATTTTGTGCTGATATTTTGAAATTGTCTGCAGCAAATTTGTAAACCCTTTACCAGACGACAAAATTTTAGCCTTGTCCAAAGTGAAAGTATTTGCAGACGACAATTTCAATGGGGCGCAAATGGTGCATTTTTCTTCGATAGGGTAGAAAACACTGTGGGAAAAGGAGAAAATGCTGGTTACCAGCATTTTCTCCTTTTCCCACAATGTTTTCAAAAGGCTTCTTTTCCAGGGGCCTCAAAAGGCGGCATTGTGCGGTAAAGGGTTTTAAAGGGGTTAATGACTTCACCCTTTAACACACAATCCCACGTCTTTACAACCCTGAAGACGAAAGTTTTTGAAAACAGAATGTGAAAAGAAGAAAATGTTAGTAACCAGCATTTTCTCCTTTCCGCACATTGTTTTCTACTGTTTCAAAGACAAAAGTCTATCATTTGAGCAACATTCTATATGTCGTTTACAAGTTCTTTGTATTTGAACGAATCTTACTTTTTTTTAGCATGGAAAAGACTTAAGTAGGATATAAATGAATTAACGCAGAGTATTCTTATCTTATCAGAACCAAGTCCTTATTTGTGGAAATGTAAGCATTCGTCCATTTAGGACTGTGCCTGTCGTATGATTCAGTTACGATAAATAGATTAATTGATATAATGTCTCATTTATTGAAGAACTTGATTATTTTTTTCCTTGCGTGTGTCTGCGTTTGTTTGGCCTTTCACGCGATTTCAAGGTTATTACAGTCATTTTGCTGTAACACGGCGCGAGTGCCGGTCAAGATTTCCAGAAAGCGACCATCAACAGTGATTGATTATGTAGCAAGAACTTGTTTCACAGTCGGTTTAAACAGAAAAGGGTTGAATTTTAAATGTAGCTGTTTCAATTTGAGAGAAGTGATTTTTATTTTGGCATGACTTAGAAAACCTTGTACTAAACAATCCCATCTTTTTTAGAACCCGTCGGAGTCCCGTGAAGTTTTATAATTTCATTAAACACAATGAAAAAGGGCTGAGGTTGCCGGGGACCAGCATCTTCTCTTCGTCCCGCTATGCTTTCAACCGATAATAAGACAAATCCGTTTTGAGCTATACTAGTATTGAATTTGTCGCCTGCAAAAGCTTTTCTGTCTAAGATTCCATCGTGTGGTACAGAGTTAAAAGCTCGCTTACTTAATAACATATGCAATATGTAACCAAGGGCCCTCCGAAGCACGCAAGTTATCGCTTTGTATTAACCATTAGGCTGCTAAGCGCGACTCGGGGTTCTTTTGCGGACAGTGTAGATCAAGATCAGACTGCACAAAATGTGCAGTACTCCACACAATATTCTTTCCAAGCCACTGGCTGCTTTCCAACATAACCATCGTCGAAACAACGGTAAGCTAGAGAGAAGAATTAATCCTGTTGCAATGAGTATTTGATCGACACTGTCCGATACGGTATTTTCTTTCCAGTGAAATCAACTTTGAAACAGCAGTATTTTGGTTTTTAATATTGACTGGAAATTTTCGTTTCATCTATTTAGCAGTTTAAGGGTTAAATCTTTACAAGGCGACAAAATAATGTTTTCATTCGTCCATATTGAAAGCACCTTCAGGCCACAAACTGTATCGTTAATATTGCTCAAACAATGGTGTTTTTCATTGAAAGGGGGGTAAACATCATGAGAAAAGGAGAAAATGCTGGTTACCAGCATCATCTCCTTTTCCCTTGATGTTTTCAAGAGCTGCTTTCTACAGGGTCGTAAAAACACGGAATTGTTTGAAAGAGAATTAGATAAAAGTAATGACAGAAAAAAATGAAAATAGCTGGATCCCTCAATTGCAACTCTGGTCACGTGGATTTGTGGGGTCTTTGGGAATGTAGGAGAACACGAAAAGAAAAGTCAAAGGGGACAAAATAGAGTTTAGGTCCCTAGTCAAAATTATACGGTTTGTTGTCCTTCCTGTCCCCGTTTGCTCCTGTTTGATGGTATAATTAATTGTACGGTGTTTAATACCGTTTCCAACATTATTACAGTTATGTCGCGGCGGCTAATGCACCTATCCATGTTTTCCAGGCGTTTCTTTTTACCAGCGCATCACACAATATTCTTCCAAAGCCAACGGCTGCTGACCCACATAACCGTTGTTGAAACAATGATCCGCGGTGAGAAAGGAAGAAATCCTGTCGCAGTTACTATCATCAATCCTCGGCAAGAAACTGACCGAGCTTGGGATTCGAACCAACGATCCTCTGGTCTCAATCCTGCACGCTACCGACCGCGCTACCGAGGCTCGGCACTCATATTAGACGCCACTGGAGCACGACACTCCAAGTAGAATGTTACTTCTTAGAATAAATGTTCAAATAGTACCAGTGTAGGTTCGGAAGATTGAGATCTCTGGCCCTAAATTTTACTGTATTATACAAGTAACACAGCCTACACTAAATTGTTACGTCGATATTTTCAAAGCGTTTTGAGTAAGTAATTGTGCGGGAGAGTGAATGTCTCTGTTGAAATGTGTTACTTAACGTCAGTCCCTAAAAGCTAATTGAAGCAAATTGTGGAAAAATTATTGTTCTTTTACGTAAAAGAATGATTTTCCACTTCTGTACAAGTCCGCAGTACTTTGAAAGAAATTTGCGAAACCATCGCTTGCCGCCCAGGTCTATTATCTCTTTATCAGACGACTAGATTTAGATTCGTCGAAATTGAAAGCATTTGCAGACGACAAAATTAAGCGTGGCTGAAATGACGGTAGAAAATATTGTAGTAAAAGAAGAAAATGCCTCTGTTGCATGACAGAAAATCCTTAACTGTACACTATTGTTTCATGCTAGCAATTAGTGAAACATGTATAATCTGACATGAGTTGGCATTTGAGATATAGAGGGTCATTGTCTGTTTCGGTATATGATCGAAATTTCTTTCATCGAGTGAAAAGCGGAGGCTATATTTTCACGAGTGGCAAAGCCACGCGTGAAAATATGGCCCCTGCTTTTCACGAGATGAAAGAAATTTCGATCATACACCGAAACAGACAATTATCCACTTCTTTTATACTCTTCACTTTAACCTTTCTTTTCACATCTAATATTTGTTCATCGTGAACAGTTTGTGCGTTTTTCAAGCGAAATAGATCTATTCAGTCTGGTCGGATATGGACTAGCTGTAATAAGGACGACATGAGTAATGTTAACTACGTCATAAAACGTGACGTTCAGCTGCTAAAGATTCATCCATGTTCTATAAATATCCTTGGCATGTCAAAAATAAAAGTTATAACATTCACCGGTGAATTATAACATTCACTGGTGAATTATAAGGATATAATTCACTGTTAGATTTCTATAAACTACTGAAAAGCATCAAAGAAAAACTTTTATTAAAAGAGTCTACAATAAAATGTTACTAAGCGAGCCTTTGGCGAGCTCAATAACATTTTTTTTTTGGACTCGTTTAATAAAAGCTTACCCCAAAAGCCGACGAATGTCAGATTCTTCTTGTCACACAACTATATCTCAATCAAAGGACTCAAAGTCCTGGAAAGCGGATTTGTGGAGTAGCATAAAGATGTAATATTTTGTAATAAAAAATAACATCATATGCAACACATGTGCAATCATTTTAAAATGGAGTTAGCAGGGGAAGTGAATGTCAAAATTGTTCTGCCGAGCGGCCGTGCAGTAACTGTCATTCTATTACTGTTTAAGGAATGGTAATTTGATCCGTCAATCTTACACAGATTTTTGCTGGTATTAGATTTCAGAATGAATATGTATACACGTGTAAGACAGTACATGTATATACGGTAGTGCCAACAGCGAAGTTGAGGTGTATTTAGCTAGAACTGAATGCAGAACGGGCGCAAGCTTGAATGAGAGTTTGGTTGGTTGGTTATTTCCGTTTATTTATCGTCGCTACCGGTTGCCTATCTGAGCGACGCCCCCAGAAGACGGTTAGTTGTTACGGGGGATAGTGCAAGGATACAGGTCGAAACTACTGAGAGCTTCGCCTGGTTCTTTAACGTGCTCGGCGTATAGCACCGTCACACGGGACCTCGGTTTAATGTCTCATCCGAAAGACTATTAGTAATTTTTAGTTGGCCAGCCGGGGATACGAACCCACAATCTGTAGGACATTGTGTTCACGAGTCCTACGCTCTACCTACTGAGCTATATCGGCCGGTGAATGAGAGTTTGGTTTAAGTCAAGCCGATATTATAGTACAGCGTGAGCGCGCATGCGTCGTTACGCATGATGTATTTGGTTCCGGTGAGAACGATCACAGTAAGCGGATTTGCTATACAAATCCGCTTAAAATTATAGTTCATGGTGTGTTGAACATAGGCCTACATGTACATGTGTATAAATATTCCCATGAAGCCTAATAGCTCCTTTGACGGGTGTGTATATCACAGACGAAAAATAGTTCCAACCAAAAATAGCGATGCTTTGGTAAAAGGGGCATAATGCATCTCCATGATGCATTGTACTAAACAAGTCATCACATAATTATGGATTCATAAAAGCCACTTTTTTCAACAATTGACTTAATCATCAGGTAAACTGGTCCTTGGACATACAGAAAATTGACCAATATCGAAAAGTTTCGGCCCAGGTCAGCCTGTACGGACTGCACAGGCTGACCTGAGTCGATACTTTTCGCAGATGCATTAAGCCCCCTTTTCACAGAGCATGGCTCATATGTAATGATTTTATTTTGAATCTAAGGATAATAAAATTTCCAGCTCTGTCACGATCATCAATTTTGACAGTAAATTTTACAGAGAAAAAATTGGATCAGCAATGCTGTAGAAATAAGATGTATGATTACAGAGCGTATGATTACAATGCAGCCAAGCCCCCGTAGCTCAGTCGGTAGCGCACAATACTTGAGAACAGGAGGTCGCTGGTTCGATCCCCGGCTTGGCCTATTTCTTTCCGAGGATTAATGACAGTCATCGCGACAGGATTAATTCCTCTCTTACCGCTGACCATTGTTTCAACGATAGTTATGTGGGAAAGCAGCCAGTGGCTTGGAAAGAATATTGTGCAGAGTACTGGTAAATGAAACTCCAGGAAAGCATGGATAGGTGCACCGGCAGCCGTGATATAACTGAAATAATGTTGAAAACGGCGTTAAACACCGTACAACCATACAACAATGATTACAGTGCATGACCAAATACGGCACTATTTGCTTATCTCAAACATTTTTAAGGTAAGAAAATTCGTAATGGCTGTATTAGTCATGTGATAAAATTATTTATTACATACAAGACCTCCTACACTCTGATCCAGAAAGGGCAGAGTGAGCTATGTAGGCCTTGTAAGACAAACTAATATCGGTATACGATAAGGATTGCCATCCCATGTTTGTTCATGATTTTCAATCAGTCCAGAGCTTGTTAGAGCGCCCTTGAGTCGGACTAGGTCTAATTAGGCACGTTCTTCGCAGTGTTTCGTCCTCCATAACATTCCCCCAGTTTCAAATGGAGAAATATTAACTCGATCTCAGCGGAGAGTTTTCCGAAGACATTCAGTTTTAGCAAAAATTATACTCAACACGAAACTGTTCGGGATATAGACACGTATTATAACTCTTTACCAAATGACAAAATTTTGGACTTGTCAAGATGGAAAGCACTTGCAGACAACAAGATAATGCGACCCAAAAATGCAAATTTATTTTTGGACGAATTAAAAACTTTGTTGGAAAAGGAAAAAATGCTGGTTACAAGAATTTTCTCTTTTTTTCCACAATGTTTTCAAAGGTCTTTTTCAGGGTCGCTAAAACTCGGGACTGACACATTATTGTAATGGCTTTTTGTCTGTCTGTCTCTTTGTTTCTAAATCCACAATTTCGAAAACGATATCTCTGCAGACACTTTGAAATGAATTAAAATCAAAGTTCATATTCAAATTTCTTGGAATGTGGCGTCAGAAAGAAATAATGTTCATTCAAGTGGTCCATGTCACACGACCAAGATTGCCACCGTTACTATAATTATGTTTTTTTTTTAAATACATCCTTATAGCCAGAGAGAAAAGAACGCTGTAAAAATTTGATAGACAAAATTTGGTTGTGTAAACAAAGTTAAATTTACCGACACATATGCTGTAAGGGATAAATACATATATCGAAAATCTTCGATTTAAAACCGGAAACGTCACGATAGTGACTTCTTTGATGGCCCCAAGCAAATGGAATGCGTTTTCTATCGGTCGTAATCCATGCAACTGTCAGGGGCAGCATTTTGCATGATTATAGTTGATACAATAAAGATGAAATGTATGGAACGCCATAGCTATCATATGTTAACATATTTTGAATTTAGAAATGGGTTAAAGTCTGACTGACAACGAATAGACATGTAGCTGTACCCTTTAAGATTTTTTCCCCTGAATCAAAAGTGAGATGTCATAGAAACTTGGCATAAATAAAGGGTACTACGAGTCTTACACAAACGCCAAAAACGCCTATCTTCGGTTGACCTTTGTCCTATATTTTGATAGGTTTAAATTTCGGACCACGTTCTATTGATCTCTATGTGGAAAACTTCCAAGACCACATATTCTGAAACCACAAGGTCTGGAATGTTGATTCTTTGTAAATCTATTTGAGTCATGCTCTATGAAAAAGGGGCTTAATGCATCTGCAAAAAGTATCGACCCAGGTCAGCCTGCGCAGACCGCGCAGGCTGACCTGGGCCGAAACTTTTTGCTATTGGTCAATTTTCTGCAAGTCCAAGGACCAGTTTACCTCATAATTCAGTCGATTGTTAGACAAAAAGGGTTTAATGGATCCATGATCATGTGATAACTGGCTTGGTAGCATGCACCACGGACATGCATTAAGCCCCCTTTTGCAAGAGCATGGCTCAATTGTATCTAGCATCTTTTGTAAAACATTTCAGCCAAACTCTGGCAAAAGGGAATTTAATGCATCTCCAGGATGCATGGTACCATGCAAGTCATCGCATAATTATGAATCCATTTTGGTCTAACAACCGACTGAATCGTGAAGTAAACTGGTATTTGTGCATGCAGAGAATTAGCCAATGGCGGAACGGGCAGGCCGACCTTGTTACTTTTTTTCAGATGCATTAAACCTCCTTTTCACAAAGCACGATTCCTGTATAAAAGTTGTTTATTTTCTTAGGGAGCAAAATGGTTCAGCCAAAGGTGTAAGGTAATTTACATCGAGAACTACATACACGTAAAAAGAAAATATTGCTTGATTAAACACACAAGGACCATGATATTGATATTTCATACGTAGCATTATCGTGTAAAGAGAACCACGCCTGAGGGAGGAGATGGGGTGACATCATATGTTTTAACCCTTTCCCAAACGACAAATTTTGGACTGGTCCAAATTGAAAGAGTTTGCAGACGACAATTTTAAATTTGATGAAAATGGCAGAAAGTTATCAAAAAGGGTAGAAAACACTGTGGGAAAAGGAGAAATTGCTCGTTACGAGCAATTTCTCCTTTTCCCCACAGTGTTTTCAAAAGACTTGTACTGCAGATACGTGAAAACCAGGGCTTGTTTGGGAAAGGGTTAAATAAGATAATGTTTAAAGATCGAAAATCTTTCTGGTACCAGATGGCCAAGTGAGTTAATATTTGGCTTTTTTATGTGATGGCCCTATATCTTAATTGATCGAGTTGTGTCCCTTTGACCAAAGATACACTTCTGGATGAAGACCATCCACAGAAGAAACAGTCCTTTAGAACTTCCCGATTTTGTAAATGTCTAGAAATGTAGTGCAATATCCCCGAAGTTTATGCGTAAAGTAGTGTTATATCGGCCGACCTTAGTCCACTTTATGCATAAACTTGTGAGACATTGCCTATATTTGAATAAGTAAAATTACAACGGAAATGTAAAAACACCTTAATGATAAGTTTTATCTATTTCTACGCGAATTAGATGAGAATGATTAGACAAGGTCACGACGGCACGTCAATGGCTAAGTGCGCTGAGGTCGTATTCGCCAATTATTTTCTTTCTTCGGTTCTGAATCTGTGTTCTAAAACTCGTCATTTGATTGTTCCGGACGTTTTGTAAGATGGCTTGTCCTAGACCACAAAATTGTAACAATAATTAGAGCTTAAGCTCCTAAGCGCGACTCACTGACCTTTTGCGGACAGTGTAGATCAAGATCAGACTGCACGTGCAGTCTGATCTTGGATCTACACTGTCCGATAAGGGAATATGTTTCTCTAAAAAATAAGTTTGAAATAGCATTGTTCGGGTTTCTACTATCAGCTTGAAAGTTTATGTAACTTATTTAGCAGAATAAAGATTAGATTCTTTGTGAATATAATGCTGAAAGTTCTATAAGTTATCATAAGAGTAATTAAAATAACTTCCAAACAAGCAAATATCGAAACAACATAAGAAATGAATAACATTGGAGCGGGATTTTGCTTGTTAAGAAAATGAAAAAAGAATTTTTTTTTTTCCTCTACGGCATTCGATTAAGAAGGGATGTATCCAATCGAAAGCACCTACATAAAGTACTTGTGTTGAAAAAAACAACGATAAGGCACGTACTGTCGTGAATAAGTTGTCTTTAACCGAAATGACTTCGTCAAAGATCATGTCTAGGGGTAAACGCAACAGACTGTGAGAACTACGGAATCCATTCCGGCCACATTAATTATTAATAAAATTTGGGGGTTTGTAAACCTCGGAATGCTTGTTCAAATGTCTCATGTGTGGTGTTTATTTGGTTTTAAAGAAAGGCAGCGACGCACACGTCTTTTTGTTTTGGTATTCAGCTAGCATTTTGAAAACCTCGCCATTGGCGTTCATACACCATAGAATTTTTAAAAAAATTGGTGGTCATTAATGTTTTGATAATTGTTGGCGATTTTCCGCTTTCTGTGTTTATGCGAATTATGATGAAAACAATGTTTTAACAGCATTTTTCCTCAGTCTATTCTGATTTCACAATGCATTGCTTACTGACAAAGTACTTTAGAATAAAATAATGTCGGCACTCGACTCGGGGAAAAAAGGGAAATGTCAATTATTTTGAGGATAATTCAATCACATCGTTTAACCTTTTCGTCGTAGAGTGCGAAAATAGAGACTTTTACAGTAGATTAAGAGCAAGATCAGATTGCACAAGATGTGAAGTATGATCTTGGCTCAACACCGTCCATTAAAACCTATCATATCTTCCCGGGTTTCATAAGAATGTCAGTGGATTGTATTTTCAGCCGCCGAAGAGATCCCGTACTCACATATTTGGCGCTGAAATGTTATTGACTTGGAAAGGTTTCTTGAAAACAGTGTGACAGCTCTTCTTTTTGTTAACATGACCTGTTGTTGCTTCTTCTGTCTTATTACAAAGACGTAAAGGAGGTCACTAAGTGTTTTTTTACGCAAATAACTTTCTTCAGTCTCCCCCAGGCCGCCCACCCTAAAAATAACTGTCTTTAGTCCTCTCTCTCTCTCTCTCTCTCTCTCTCTCTATATATATATATATATATATATATATATATATATATATAATAAAAGAGAAATGACACTACAAATAGTTTTTAACGTGCCAACCGGTTTCGCTTTCGCTCATCAGGGCAACGCTTTAATGAAACATCGTAACTAACGTCATATATATATATATATATATATATATATATATATATATATATATATATATATATATATATATGTGTGTGTGTGTGTCTGTCTGTCTGTCTGTCTGTCTTTTTTTCACAACCATTCCCTTTCCTCCTTCCTTTCTTTCTTTCTTTCTTTCTTTCTTCGAAATGCTTCCTCAGAAGTAATAAATCTGTGAAAGGTAAGGCTTAATAAAGTTTATTCAGACCGTCTGGCTGTCTTTAGGAAGATGGCGTAATCTCTATCTCCGACTAAATCAATTTTAATGCTCTAGACGGCATACGTAGGTATACTTGAGCCATGCTTTGGCAAAAGGGGGTTTAATGCATCTCCGTGATGCATTATACCAAGAAACTTTTCACATAATTATGGATCCATAAAAATCCCAGATTGTGTTACAACCGATTGAACCATGGGGTAGAATGGTCTTTGGGCATGCAAACAAAAATCAGCAAAGTCAAAAAGTTTCGACCCATGTCAGCCTGCGCGGACTGCGCAGGCTGATATGGGTCGATACTTTTTGCAGATACATTAACCCTTTACTACACAATCCCGACTTTTAACCACCCTGAGTAAGAGGCCTTTTGAAAACATTGCGGGAAAAGGAGAAAATGCTGGTAACCAGCATTTTCTCCTTTTTCCATGTTTTCTAACCTATCATAGACAAACTCCACCATTTTATTTACATTTGATTTGCCATCTGTATATGCTTTCAGTTTGGACAAGTCCTAAATTTTCATCGTTTGGTACAGAGTTAAGCCCCCTTTCACGGAGCACGGCTCGTTTCTTTTGCGGACGGTATATGTAAATAAGCAGGGCTCTTGCAAAACTGTACTCGTAATGCATAGTACCAAGCAAGTCTTCGCATAAAATGGTAAAAATACTGGTTGAGTCCAGAGATAGACTGGTCCTTTGACTTGCAGAAAACTTATCAGTAGCAAAACGTTTTGACCCAGGTCTGCCTGCGCGGTCTAAATTTTTTTGTCGTTTGGCGAAGAGTTAAAGATTACCACAACAAGGTTCGGCGATGAGAGAGGAATAAACCTACGGAATCTGGAATCAACTTTCAGTAATTTTTGAAAATACAAACGACTTCACTCGTCACAGCTAGACCGATTCCCTGACTGCAACTCGGCCGTATAAAAGAGGTTTTTTTAAAAGTACTATCTCGACCAGCCCACATAGC
Organism: Tridacna gigas; assembly: GCA_945859785.2. Taxonomy (NCBI): domain Eukaryota; kingdom Metazoa; phylum Mollusca; class Bivalvia; order Cardiida; family Cardiidae; genus Tridacna; species Tridacna gigas. Next base: position 5,742,394 of record OX244031.2, on the reverse strand, counting down.
TCAGGTGGAAGAGCGTGGGCCTGTAAACATCTCGGGTCACTTGAGGGTGTGGGTTCGAGCCCCACGGCTGGCCATCTAAAATTACTTATAGTCTTTCGCATGATACGTTAAACCGAGGTCCCGCGTGACGGACAGCGTAGATCAAGCCCAGACTGCTAAGAACATGCAGTCTGGTTTTAGATATGCCAATACATAGTTAATTATCGAATATAAAACTCTGCCCGAAAATAATTTTCAATCGCAGTGAAAATTTACGTTTAAACCTCAAAAAAGTCGAATATAATACCGTGGCAGAGAAAGAATTCAAGAATACTACAAGAGCCTGTACCCTTTACCACACAATCCCAATTCTAAGGACCCTAACGAGGAAGGATTTTGAAAACATTGTGAGAAAAGGAGAAAATGCTGGGAACTAGCATTTTCTTCTTTTCTCACAGTGTTTTCTACCCCATCGAAGTGAAATTTCACATTTTTAGCAACATTTATTTTGTCGTCTGAAAGTACTTTCAATTTGGACAAGTCTAAAATATTTCTTGTCTGGAAGAAAGTGAAACTGTCACGAAATTCAGCTAAATATCTGACAAGTAGGTGCAATTGGATGATGTTATTTCCGTTGCAAAAGTGTCTGTCTACTTCAAAACGTTCACGAGCATATTTTTGCACATTGTCTGTCATTCATGAAATACTTGAAGAGATAGCGGGTCTTTATATGTCTAAGTGGCCGACAGCAAGATTGTCCATGAATTACCTTGTAGTGCTTATTTTTAAAAAGAAGTCAGCTTCACAAATGTCTCTCTTTTTTTTTCCTTCTTCTTCTACGCAATTTGTCAACCAGAAAATCTTTCTTAAAGGCCCAGTGGAGGCCAAAAAGAAACAATGTGTGTGTTGAAATGTATCTTAGATTTAAATCATACCATATAAAAGTATGGAAGTTTTTGTTAAGATGACAATTTGTTATTGTGCGATCGGTCTAAGTTTAAGTCGGTGAGTCGGTGACAGAAAAATGAATTTTAAAACTCTGTTAAAAGTTGCCAAGTTCACTTATTACCCGATTTCAAAATTCAGTTTTCTTCCGGCGACTAATACCTTGAGTAACCACACAGTAACAGATTGTCATCTTCACACTAAGTTTCATACGTTTAAATGGTATTTGAATGCGTGTTAACACCTGCAGTGCTTGTTTCTGGCCGTTTTACTGGGTCTTTAAATTATGTAATACATGGAGCAACATTATGTTTTCAAAAGTCTTCTGGCCCAAGGTCGTGAAGATAAGCGATTGTTTGTTGTAGGGACAAGGTTTGATACATGAATATAAGTCATGTTCTGGGAAAAGGGGACTTAATGCATCTCCGTCATTTATGCATGATACCAGTCAAGCCATCACACAATTATGGATCCATAATACCCTTCCTGTTTTTTTTTTTTTTTTTCTAACAACCAACTAAATAATGAGGTAGAATCGTCCTTTGGCATACAGAAAATGAAAATTGTCCAATAGCGAAAAGTTTCGGCCCAGGTCAGCCTGCGCGGACTGCGCAGGCTGACCTGGGTCGATACTTTTCGCAGATGCATTAAGCCCCCTTTTTACAGAGCATGTCTCATGTGTAAAGGATATTTCAAGAGAGACATTACCTCTTCCGAACAATTTTGTCCTTTGATTGCATTGTTTTTGGGAAAAGGTCTGCTGCGAAAGAATTCATCAGCTAATGGGTATGTTGACCAAAAAACATGAGGAATTTTTGCATATCCGAAATTTTGATTTACTTTTTTTCATTATTCATCTCGTTTCAGGATTACCAACAGAAGTTTACGGGATTTGGGAGGCGTATCCGTGGCCATTCGGAGAACCTTACTGTATTTTCAAGTCTTTCCTATCGGAAATGACGTCATATGCTTCCGTACTAACTATTACGTCATTTACCATAGAACGTTACGTCGCTATATGTCATCCAATCAAAGCTCAAACGTTATCAAACTTGTCACGTGCTGTGAAAATTGTGTTTATAATATGGATACTCTCAGCTTTAATCGCCCTGCCTTATCCGATTCATACTCGGGTGTTTCCGTATGTAGTCGTCAACGGCACAGCTCTCATGGATTCTTTACAGTGTAATGTTCCGTTTAAGTGGCAAAAAGGCATGACATATGCTTTTCAGATTTCTACATTCCTGTTTTTCATATTTCCCATGATCATCATTTCCGTAATGTATTTTCTTATTGGTGCCAACTTAAAGAAATCCCTTGTCCATTCGAAACACAAATCGAAGACGAAAGCGAGAAAAGCAGTTATTCGTATGTTAGGTGAGTTTCATTCCTTCGTAAATCTTTATCTTTATACGAAAGAAATGATAATACATGTTTTGTGAAAAGGGGTCTTAATGCACCTGGAAAGAGTATCGACCACAGGTCAGCCTGCACAGTCCGCGTAGGCTGACCTGTGTCGAAAGTTTTTGCTGTTGGTCAATTTTCTGCATCTCAAAGGACCATTCTACCTCCACATCCAGCTGATCGTATATATTTTATGGATCTATAATTATGCGATGACTTGCTTGGTATAATGTATTACGGAGATGTATTGAACCCTCTTTTGCGAGAGCATGGCTTATTTATTTATTTATTTATTCACTCATTCATTTATTTATCCATTCATCCTTCCATCCATCCGTCCGTCTGTCCGTCCGTCCGGCCGCCCATCCATCCATTCATTCATGTGTTTTGACATTTAGCTCGGCTGTTGTTGAAGAAAACGTCCAGGGTCCGTATTCACCAACCATTCTTAAGAACGTTCTTAGACTTAATTCTTTAAGATTTTCCAAGTTTGAAAGTAACACAACTTCTGATTGGCTAAACCATATGGTTTAGCCAATTAGAAGGTGTGTTACTTTCAAATTTGGAAAATTTTGAAGAACAAGACCAAGAATGTTCTTAAGAATGGTTGGTGAATACGGACCCAGGTATTGTCGTCGCCCTGTCGTCGCCGTTTGCGTCGTCTGCGTCTATGTCGTCGTGCAAAAACTTTGATATCATTATCTCTGTTATTACAGAAGATATCGTATTCAATTCAAATTCGAACTTGTTGTTAAATTCCAAATGGGAAACCCATACAAGAAGGGTAGGTAACCATTAAAGTATTTTGACACCGTTATGCCCCTTTGTCAACATAGAATTTTCACTAGAATCAAGCAACTGCAGTCGAGCATCGGTACCCGCATGCGGTGCTCTTGTTTCTATTTTCAGTTGCAGTGGTTGTGGCGTTTTTCTGTCAGTGGGCCCCTTTCCATGCTCAAAGATTGATGACGTTATACATGCCGATAGAAAAATGGACGCCAGCGTTGATTAGATTCCAGAGCGATCTGTTTTATATCTCGGGTAATTATTTATGATTCAGTTTCTAATGAAAATATCTGTGTAATTGATAACTGAACCTGTATAAATATTTGTTTATGATGACAGTCGATGGTGACAATGACGGCTGCAGCGATGATGATGATGATGATGATGATGATAACGAAACGCCGACGACAACGACGATGATGATGATGATGATGATGATGATCTTTTAAAATCACGGCTCTCATTATTGCAACTACTGCCAGAGTCTGCAGAGGCTTAAAAAGTGTATTTTAGTCATTGATAGTAAGGCACACAATTGTGGAGCGCTGCTGTTACTGTTTTGTTCAATATTCCAATTCTTTACCAAACGACAAAATATTAAACTGGACCAAACTTAAAGGATTTGCACGCGATAAATTAACCCTTAAGCTGCTAATCGCGACCCACTGACCTTTTGCGAACAGTGTAGATCAAGATCAGACTGCACAGAACGTGCAGTCTGATCTTTGATCAACACTGTCCGATACGGTATTTTCTTTCCGGTGAAATCGACTTTGAAACCGCAATGTTTGGGCTTTTAGTATTGAGTAGAAATTTACGTTTCATTTATTCAGCAGCTTAAGTGTTAACCCTTTCCCAAACAAGCAGCTTAAGTGTTAAATGTTACTCAAATGGTGATATCTGTATTTGATAGGGTTGAAAATATTGTGGGGGAAAAGGAAAAAATACTGGTAACCAGCATTTTCTCCTTTTTTCGACAATGTTTTCAAAAAGCCCTCTTTTCAGGGTCGTTAGCACTCGGGGTTTTGTGATAAAGAGATAAGTTGTTTTAACCCATTACTCATAAAAAAAACAGTTGTAAACTGACCGAAAAGTTACAATGTCAAGATCAGTTTAAACTGACAGATGACATCTTTTGTGTGTATCTGGTACTGCAAACGTGTTTTTCTTTCCTCTTATAGGCAAATGCCATTCTTAACTCAACATTTAATTCATTGTCTGCAAAAGCTTTCAAATTGGATGAGTCTTACATTTGATAAGACGATGTGTCCGCTTTTTCTTGATGGCTGACCAATAAAATGCTAGAATTACTGTCACGAGGGGCAAAACTCATGCAGATTACGAATAGCTATTTCAGTCATATAAAGCTTAAGTCTTATATGGTCACTGAAAAAGAGCTCATTTTATCACATAACTCCCCTTGATTTCAATGTAATACAGCCATTACGAATTGTCCTGTCTCACACACGTTTGAGAATAGAAAATAGTGCCGTATTTGGTCAACACTCTGTAATATATACACCTCATTTCTAAAACATTGCTGACCCAGATTCCTGTGTGAAATTAACGGTCAAATTTGGTAATCAGAATAAAGTTAATCACTTTAAAATTCAAAACAAAATCAATATAAATTATGCAAGTTTCTTTGAAACTATTTTTTGCTCGTAATGTACCTATCAAAGAAAGAAGCAAGTAGGCTTCATGTAAATTTCACTACACGTTGTCCATGTAGTCCATGTTGTAACACATCATGTACTATAACTCTTGTTATACAGATATAAAAAAAAACAATATCAATTGTTTTCATGAATTTTGGCAAGTTCTGATAGGCTGAAATTTTTTTTTCATAGCTCCATGAAAAAAAAATCACGTTGTGCCGGAACTACTTTAGCTGTCAAACTAATGTAAACAAACATGTATACAATATTCCACATTTTTTTTAAGAATTTTATACAGGGTCCCAAGTTTATTAGATGGCTTTTTTTTTGCCCTGAATATCATTTTATGAAGATAACAAGAAATTATATTTCAATTCAACAAAAAAAAAAAAAATTACAAGAGAAAAAATATCGTCTGCTACCGTCATGGCCGAATCGGGTCAAAGCCAAGCCAATGTCGCTGTCTCGAACCAAATTTCAAATAAAAGCAGAAGTAATCTAATATCTGCTGGTATAATGTCCAACTGTTCCTTCAAAAATTGTACAATCCAATTTTTGGGGAACAATAATCCATCATGAATTCCCACTGCAATATTTACCATGCTTCTACTCAGAGTGAAGGTTACACATTGCGGGTTCTACACACTGCCGTGTTAATACTTGCGTTTTATTGGTTGATTTTCAGGACATATTCTTGCGCCATACAAATATGAGTGGAAGGGGCTAAACTCAGACGTTATATTTAATAATAAAGAAAATAAATGCCGTTTGAATTATTTCCGTGGGTGTATGTTGTCTGTAATATTAAATTATAAGGAATGAAGAGTTTTTTTTCATGGAGATATGAAAAAAAAAAAAAACCTAATCACACTTTTGTAAGAAACCGCTTCGCGGTTTCATACAGTGTGATCAAGTTTCTTTTTTTTTTCATACCTCCATGAAAAAAAAAAACATTCTCTTCATTCCTTAAGTAAAAAAAAAAAATCTGACATTCGTTGGCGTTTGAGGTAAAAAATTATTAAACTAGCTAAAGGCTTTTTTTTAAATGCTATTTATGCAACCGAAAGGTTTTGAAAGCAGAATAACAGTCGGCGTCTTGACCGTGCATATAAATATCTGTCCGTATGTCAGTACGTGCATGTGTCCGATATGTTGTCCTATGTTTTTTTTTTTTCTTTCAGTAATAAAAGTCGCCGTCTTGTCCGTTTATGTAAATATCCGTCCGTCTGTCCGTACGTGTATGTGTCCCATATTTTGTCCCAGGATATTTCTCAGCAATCGTTTGTTAAAATTACGTGAAGGAATAAGAATTGGATAACTGCGATGAATATGCTAGATTTATAGACATGTTTTTTTTTCGACAGATTGCCAATTTGGGTTGTGATGTCTTTTCATTAAACTTTTGTTGGACCTACATGAAACTTTTTAAGGAGCTTAACTACATGTATCAAATTAAGATGTGCACATTGTTTTGTGATCCATTTCAATGATTTCTCTTGGAGAAATTACCCTTACCCCCATATACGTTTTTTTTTCCATCCTGTTTCTCAGCATTTCTACAATGTATCATTACTAAATGTACATGCTATAATTATTCAGAAGTTCTTGTCTCTGATTTTTTCTGAGTTACATTTATTACCATTTCTCTGATGTACATTTTGTTTAGTTTCTCCCAACTCCTTACACTACCTATTCATGGATGGATTTTAAAGAAACCATTATTGGAAGCTTTTCTATGAAACGAGAACATATGTTGTATTGGAAATTCTGTGTTGAAAAATATTCTTGGTTTCTATGATTTTTTTTTTTTTTTTTTTTTGGGGGGGGGGGGGCAAAAATACGTTAAAAGTACACTTATTGTCTATTTTTATGAAGTACTTTGCTAGTCAATCTCAGACTAAATATTACATACTAATCTAAAGAATTTATCACCGATAAATAAATTACTTGTATGTGATAATTATTTTTTGATTCAGTTATTCGAGTGAACTTCTGCAATTTGTACCATTTTCCATGTATTTCAAATCTGTTTTGTATATATGTTACTTTACCCGTCTGCCAGACTTAGACCAGTACTTGATTTCGTTACAAAAATCGACGTCCTATCATTATTGCGACTGACATGCCACGGAATCTGAATATAATGTCTTTTAACTGTAGAGGAATCCACACTAAGAAAAAACGTATATCAGTTTTTCACCATCTTAAAAATTTGAAACATAATATTTACTGTTTACAGGATACCCATTTTACTAATGATATGTACAATACTATATACTCAGAATGGGGTAATGAAATTTTCTTGAGTTGTAATACTTCACAAAGTAGGGGAGTTGCCATATTATTTGGAAATCTGGATTATGAAATACACAAATCACTTTCAGACTCGGAAGGAAACTACGTTATACTTGATTTAACCATTGATGATCACAGGTTTACATTGGCATCAATTTATGGACCAAATCAAGACAATCCACAATTTTACACAAATCTTTTTGAGAAACTAGATTACATTGGTAATGATTCGTTTATGATTTGTGGTGATTTTAATCTAGTTTTAAATCCTGAGTTAGACTATCAAAATTATAAACACATCAATAATAAAAACGCTAGAAATCATATAAGGGAAATCATTGAAAACAGGCAGCTGATAGACCCATTCCGCGAACTCAACCCCGAAACTAGACTTTATACATGGAGAAAAATTAACCCTATTCAGCAAGCGCGTTTGGATTTTTTTCTTGTTTCAACTGAACTTTCTAGCAATATTGTTAAATCATCTATTGAACATAGTTACCTTTCTGACCATTCCATCATATCTACAACTTATATATTCAATGAATTTGAATACATTTCTGGCCTTTGGAAACACAATAATTCCTTGCTACAAGACATTGAATATATTCATACAATTAATAAAAAAATAGATGATGTCATAGAACAATATGCCCTACCTGTATACAGTAGAGAATCATTGAAAGATATACCTCCTGATATTTTGCAATTTACTATAAATGACCAATTATTCTTAGACACATTACTAATGGAAATAAGAGGGAAGTCAATATCATATAGTTCTTACAAGAAAAAAACATCACGAAAACGCGAAGAAAAAATTAAACAAGAAATTATTTCACTGGAACAAAATTTATCAGAAATTAATTCAGAAAGACTAGAACTATTAAAAAAAGAGTTACAACAGATAACAGAAGACAAATTAAAAGGTTCAATGATTAGATCAAAAACAAAGTGGAGTTTAGATGGCGAGAAACCTAGTAGTTATTTTTGTGGTTTGGAAAAGAAAAATTCGTCCATAAAAACTATCCGTAGAATAGTTAAAGATGATGGTACCGAAGTTTCAAATCAAAAGCAAATTTTAGATGAAGTTAAGAGTTTTTATGCATCACTATATAGCAAAGGCAAATGTATTGAATCTGATAATAGTAACGATGACTTTCTTAACGACTTACACATTCCAACCTTAAATGATTAACAATCAGACGCTATTGAGGGAGAAATTTCAATTCAAGAAGCAGCACTAGTTTTAAAAAATATGAAAAATAACCGTAGTCCTGGTACGTCTGGCTTTAGTGCTGACTTTTATAAAGTCTTTTGGAAAAAAATAGGGCATTTTGTAATAAGAAGTCTTAATGAAGCATTTCAAATAAACAAATTATCCGATACTCAAACACAGGGTTTAATTACGTGCATACCAAAAGGTGACAAACCAAAACAATATATTAAAAATTGGCGTCCAATTACGTTACTTAATACCGTGTATAAAATTGGAAGCGGTGTAATTGCAAACAGAATAAAACCATTACTACCATTGCTAATTAAAAGTGACCAAACTGGTTTCATAAAAGGTCGATATATTGGAGAGAATATTAGACTGATCTACGATATACTCCACTATACTGAGGAAAATAACATACCCGGCATTTTACTTTTAATTGATTTTGAAAAGGCCTTTGATTCCCTTTCATGGCCTTTCATTAACAAAACACTAAATCTTTTCAATTTTGGACCCTCAATACAGAAGTGGTTTAATGTTTTCTACAAAGATGCAAAGTCAACTGTATCACAGTGTGGATTCCTCTCAGATTTCTTCAAAGTCGAAAGAGGTTGTCGACAAGGAGACCCTTTATCTTGTTACATTTTCATTCTTTGTGCAGAAATTTTATCAATTAAAATTAGATCAAATCCTAAAATAAAAGGTATTAAAATAAATGGCACCGAATACAAACTTTCTCAATTCGCTGACGACACCAGCATTTGTCTCGATGGTTCAAGTGAGTCCTTAAATGAAACTCTTACCACACTTTCCAAATTTTCAGTAATTTCAGGCCTTAATGTTAACTTTGATAAGACACAGGTTATTTGGATAGGAAAGAAAAAATACAGCGCTGATACTATTAAAACAAGATGGAAACTAGTGTGGAATCAGCATCAATTCCAGTTATTAGGCATCATCTTTCATGTCGATTTATCGAAAATGATCAGATTAAATTACAGTAAAAAGATTAACGAAATCGAAGAAACTTTAAGGAAATGGAGAAGAAGAATTTTAACACCCATTGGTAAAATAGTCATCGTAAAAAACTTGCTTATTTCAAAGCTTAACCATTTGTTTTTAACCCTTCCAAATCCATTAGAACTTGATTTTCGTAAACTTAAGACTCTTTTAAACACGTTCGTTTATGGTAAATCTTTTAAGGTTAAACAATCAGTGATGATCAAAGATTATAATCAAGGAGGCCTGAAAATGATTAATTTAGAAGCTTTCGTAAATTCGCTTAAAATTACTTGGATCAGGCGACTAATGACTAGTGAAAGTAAATGGACGGAAATAGTCAAGATGTATGTCGATATTTCTAAACTTCCCTTCTGTGGTCAGTGTTTTTTTCGAACTAGTTTCAAAAAAATGTACTAATAATTTTTGGGCAGAAGCATTTGACGCTTTTTCTAAACTAATCGAAAAGTTACCAGTCAAAAAGGAAAAAATATTTGAATATCCTTTATTTTTTAATCCAGATATTCTAGTTGGTTTTAAAAGTATTTTCATAAAGTCATGGTTTGAGGCTGGAATTAACTGCATAGGAGATCTAGTAACAATAAATAACACAATTATGGAATATAATGAATTTAAGGCAAAATACCACGTAAAATCTGATTATTTAACATATCAAGGAATTAAAACATCCCTTCAAAAAGCTTTAAAGAAATACCATGTCAAACAGCAAGAATTAAAACAAACTCAAAAACCCTTCTTCCCGCCTTACCTTAAAGCCTTACTGAATGATAGCAAAGGCTGTAAATCAGTTTATACTTGTTTAAACAATAATAATGAAATTCCAACATGTATAAGGAAATGGGATGAAATTTTGTCCACTAAATTTACTGAAGATAACTGGGAGGCTATTTTCCTCTTACCTTTCTCCGTAACAAGTGATATTAATATAAGATGGTTTCAATTTAGGTTAATCCACAGAATTCTTGGCACAAACAGTTACCTGTACAAAATAAATTATGTTGAAAATTCTGTATGCACTTTCTGTAAACAATTTCCAGAAACAATTCAACACATTTTCTGGACATGCCGGTACAGTCAAGCTTTAATTAGAAATATGCTACTAAATCATCACAACATATACGGAGATCTAACTTTAAATAACATGTTATTTGGATTTATAGAATCTGCATGCAAAATGAAAAATTTGCTGTTAATTCTTTTCAAAATGTACATTTTCAAATGTAGGAACATAAATGTAAAACCATCGATACAAGGAGCAAAAAACTACTTAACATTTCAATACAAAATTTTAAAAAATAAAGTATTGTTAAGTGAAAAACACGACGAGTCTATAGAACAGTTGGATGTTGTCTGGTCTCCTTTTATAGACTGAATTGTTTTTGAGTATTTAAATGCTGAGGTGCAAAGGAATATCATATTATAAAAATGAATATACAAAACATAACGAAACTGACTACTCTAGAGTCTGGCTACGGATAGTTTTTTTTTTTTTTTCCCTTTTTAACCATACGTTTTTCAATTTTATATTGTCTGTTCTTTGTTTGTATTATAAATGTTATTACTCTTATATTAGAAAAACCAGGTGCTGTTGGAGTACCAAGATTATGAAAATTTTGATCACTCCTATCCGGCAAGCCACTGAATCTCTATACCTTTCTGATGGCAGAATATACAAAAAGATCAATTATTCCCGATAGGCAATTTTAAAGATTCCACCTTTTTTTTTTTTTTTTTTTTTTTTTTTTTTTGAAAATAGTGTGTAATTAACCGTTTCCCAAAAGACAAATTTCAGACTATTCCAAATTAAACCATCAGCAATCGGCAATATTGTGATTGGTATACTTGAGATGTAGTAGTATGAAAAGATAAGAACCATGGTGGGAAACGGAGATATGTATCTTTTTGAGTTTTTTTTTTTTTTCTAAAATGTTCTTCAAATCCAATATATCAGAGTCGTAGTAGGAGGTGATCGATATTGAAGAGGTCAAACCGGAAATTGTGGATCAGGATCTGAATGAATTTTTGCTCATTCTGATGCTGATCTGCAGTATTCGCATAACCAACAAAACGGTATATATTAACTCTTTACCACACAAGCTCGAATTTTAATGACCCTGAGAAAGAGAGTTTTTGAAAACATTGAGGGAAAAGGAGAAAATGCTGTAACCAGCGTTTTCTCCTTTTTCTAAAATGTTTACTGCCCTTTCAAATACAAATTTCAATTTTTGAGTCACATTTACTTTGTCGTCTGCAAACGCGACTGCAAATGTTTTCAGTTTGGGCAGGCCTAAAATTTTCGCCGTTTGTTAAAAATTTAAGGTGCAGGATCGATCTTATATGTTATTGTAATTTGTGTACTATATTATAGAGAAATAAACGAGGCCCTCTCTGACAGGACCTGGAAAAAAAAAAAATTATTAAACTAGCTAAAAGCTCGCTTAATAACATTTTTGTAGACTCGTTTAATAAAATTTTATCTCAAACACCAACTCATGCCAGATACTATACATCTTGCGATTGTTTAACAATACATGTATTTCAAGATCATTCGGGTATAAATGCGATGTGGAACAATGTTTTGTACAATTTCAAAGACAAAACCCGATCATTTTAGCTAAGTTTGATTTGTCGCCGCCAGTGCTTTCAACATGACAGTCTAAAATCTTGTGGTTTGGCACACTCCTAAATATCTTAACTAGAACAGCAACAATACAGGGACGATGGTGTAATCAGTACAGAAATAATGATCTTGTCTTTTATTTCTTCCAGGGGTGCTATACTTTTGTAATTCCACAATCAATCCCATCCTTTACAACGTCATGTCCAAGAAGTTTCGATTGGCATTTAAACGAACCTTCTGTCGATGTCGGTATTCTCCGGAAGAACTCGTCGACCTCAACGGAAAATCAAAGTCCATCTACTACTCAGATCGCACAGCAGCACACAGTATGAGACATGGGGCTAATAACGTAACTAAAGTGTCATTTACGGACATAAACGGGATAAAATCTAATGTTGTGTTGCTGCAACCAGAAAATACATCCGAATATGCCTTCATTAATGGAGGAAGCCGCATCACTTCACGCAGCAGGTTCTATCAAAGTCAATCCACTGGACGCTTGAATGATTTCTTCAACAACATCGAGCATGCGCAGAGTGGTTCAAGAATCAACGATCACAGTCCGAGAGGGTCCGGGTCAAGGTTACATCTTTCGCCAGACGGAAGTTTGAGTTTTGAAGAAGTTGACAGTGATTCAATGATCGAGTTAAAATCGCTGTCAAGTTACAGCAGCTCAACTCAACTCAATTCTAGACTTGCCGTTCCTCAAAGCAAAGGCTACCGGGTAAACAGGGGGTCCTATGTATGATTTGGTGAAAGGAATACAAATATTAATACAGCCATATTCAAATTAATGTGTATTTAGTTTTGGTTAATCTTATCTTGTTTCTGGCAATCGGCGACGCTTGTTTGTTGGCGTTAACGTCATTTTCAACTACTTTACGACTAACAAATTTCAGTCCCGTCAAAGAACAATTGAAACTGTCAAACAGAGCAGTTGTGGACCAAGATCAGATTGCACAAATGATAAAGCTTATCATAATCTTCACTAGCCGTGAATTAAATCTATCGTATAATAAGGATTAGTTTTCAGTCAAGCAATCAATCAGTCGATCAATCAGTCAATAATAAAATTAAAATAAATTAAAAATAAATAAAATCAGTCGGCCGCTCGGTTGGTAGGTAAGTCAATCATTCCAGTCATGTAGGGCAGTCAGACTGCTAGTTCAGTTTAACCCTTTCCCAAACAAGCTCTGGTTTTCACGTGTCTGCAGTACAAGTCTTTTGAAAACACTGTGGGAAAAGGAGAAATTGCTCGGAACAAGCAATTTCTCCTTTTCCCACAGTGTTTTCTACCCTTTTTTTATCTACCCTTTTTGAGAACTTTCTGCCATTTTCATCAAATTCAAAATTGTCATCTGTAAACTCTTTTCCCGTGTCTGCAGTACAAGTCTTTTGAAAATACTGTGGGAAAAGGAGAAATTGCTCGTAACTAACTGTGGGAAAAGGAGAAATTGCTCGTAACGAGCAATTTCTCCTTTTCCAACAGTGTTTTCTACCCTTTTTGAGAACTTTCTGCGATTTTCATCAAATTAAAAATTGTCGTCTGTAAAACTCTTTCAATTTGGACCAGTCCAAAATTTGTCGTTTGGGAAAGGGTTAAAACTACACGAGCCATGCTCGGGCAAAAGTGAGATTAATGCATCTCTGTCATACATGAGACCAACCAAGTCATCACATAATCAAAGATGTATAAAATCCATTTTGTATATAATAATCAACTGAATCATGAGGTACACTGGTCCTTTGGCATGCAAACAAATGGACCGCCAGCAACCCAGGTCAGTCTGCGTGGACTGCGCAGGCTGACCTGAATCGATACTTTATTGCAAGTGCATTAAGCCTTCTTTTTCACAGAGCATGGATCATTTATAACTTCATGCAACTTACATGAATCCCTCCCACTGATCAATTTCTGGAAACCTCGCCCAGTGCAGGCAGTCCCTCCCACTGATCACTTTCTGGAAACCTCACCCAGTGCTGGCAATCCCTCCCACTGGTCACTTTCTGGAAACCTCAACCAGTGCTGACAGTCCCTCCCACTGACCACTTTCTGGAAACCTCACCCAGTGCTGGCAGTCCCTCCCACTGATCAATTTCTGGAAACCTTACCCAGTGCTGGCAGTCCCTCCCACTGATCAATTTCTGGAAACCTCAACCAGTGCTGGCAGTCCCTCCCACTGATCACTTTCTGGAAACCTCACCCAGTGCTGGCAGTCCCTCCCACTGATCACTTTCTGGAAACCTCACCCAGTGCTGGCAATCCCTCCCACTGATCACTTTCTGGAAACCTCACCCAGTGCTGGCAGTCCCTCCCACTGATCACTTTCTGGAAACCTCACCCAGTGCTGGCAGTCCCTCCCACTGATCAATTTCTGGAAACCTCACCCAGTGCTGACAGTCCCTCCCACTGACCACTTTCTGGAAACCTCACCCAGTGCTGGCAGTCCCTCCCACTGATCACTTTCTGGAAACCTCACCCAGTGCTGGCAGTCCCTCCCACTGATCACTTTCTGGAAACCTCAACCAGTGCTGGCAGTCCCTCCCACTGATCACTTTCTGGAAACCTCACCCAGTGCTGGCAGTCCCTCCCACTGATCACTTTCTGGAAACCGCACCCAGTGCTGGCAGTCCCTCCCACTGATCACTTTCTGGAAACCTCACCCAGTGCTGGCAATCCCTCCCACTGATCACTTTCTGGAAACCTTACCCAGTGCTGGTGCCATCACGTGAGTGCTTCCAAGTGTGGACCATGTTCATCTCGGGATCCAAACTCCAAATCTCTGATGTGAAAGGCTGATGTCCTTTCTCCTGAACCACTTTCTTCCAAAGGTTAACGCTCTACCAAACGACAAAATTTTGGACTCTATCAAATTGAAAGCATTTGCAGACAACAAAATAAAAATAACTCAAGTGATGATTTCTGTCTTTGATATGATAGATGATGATTTCTGTCTTTGATATGATAGAAAACATTGTGGGAAAAGGAGAAAATGCTGAATACCAGCAGTTTCTCGTTTTGCCACAATGTTTTCAAGGGCCTTCTTCTTCAGAGTCGGTAAAATTCGGGATTGTGTGGTAAAGGGTTGAAAAATCTGACAACAGAACAGGAATCAAAATTTCCAAAACGAAAGAATAGGTGATATAATCCAATTGTGGTTGTGCTTTCTTCCATTCATCATTATAGTGACCAACAATTTATCTCATTTTACGATTATCAATCAATGAAAGCCCTCTTAAAAACGTCATCGGAAAAGGGGAAATGCTGGTAATCGGCGTTTTTTTCTTTTCCCAAATTGTCTCCTACTCTTTCAACCCTTTACCAAACAACAAAATTTTAGCCTTAAATTGAAAGCACCTGCAGACGACAATTTCAATGTGGCTAAAATGGTGCATTTTTTTTATAGGATAGAAAATATTGTGGGAAAAAGGAGAAAATGCTGGTTACCAGCATTTTCTCCTTTTCCCACAATGTTTTCAAATCACTTCTTTCACATGGTCGTTAAAAGGTGGCATTGTGGTATAGAGTCAAACACAAATCTTCATTTACTTAACAAAGGGTTAAAATTTCCATAATAAACGAAATCGCTTAATGATAAAATCGCAATGTTTCCATAAATTCAATTACCGGTATTCATAATTCAAGAGACCAACAATTCAACTCATTTTATGACCATCATGGGAAAAGAAGAAGGTGCTGATAACCAGCATTTTCACCTTTCCTCACAGTGTACCCTTTTATTATATACACAAATCCCGTCACTTAAAAACCATTCTTGTATCTTCATGCCAAATGTTGCCCCTGACGGCTGCACGGTTGCACAAATTACGAAGGATAGAAAATGAATTTTATTTTGTTGGCAGCCTTCAAAGAAATCACGCCAAGCCCCGTAGCTCAGTCGGTAGCGTACAGGACTTGAGAACAGGAGGTGGCTGGTTCCATCCCCGGCTTGGCCTATTTCTTTCCGAGGATTGATGATAGTCATTGCGACAGGATTCATTCCTCTCTCACCGCTGACCATTGTTTCGACGATGGTTATGTGGGAAAGCAGCCAGTGGCTTGGAAAGAATATTGTGCGGAGTACTGGTAAAAG
This sequence comes from Tridacna gigas, assembly GCA_945859785.2. NCBI lineage: Eukaryota > Metazoa > Mollusca > Bivalvia > Cardiida > Cardiidae > Tridacna > Tridacna gigas. Next base: position 5,726,374 of record OX244031.2, on the reverse strand, counting down.
AAACTCCAGGAAAGCACGGATAGGTGCACTGGCCACCGCGATATAACCGAAATAATTTTGAAAACGGCGTTAAACACCATACAATCAATCAATCAATCAAAGAAATCACTATTGTTGTTTCCGGTTTTGAAAGAGGACAAACCCTTTGACTTTCTCTATCCCTTACACCATATTTATTGGTACTAGTAATTCATTTATGTGTACACAGCTGACCATATTCCGAGCCATTCTACACACTTTCAAGTTTGAACAACTTTTTTTCTCTCTCTCAAGCTGTAAGGATGTATCTTTAAGCAATTGCTCCTTTTCTAACAATGTTTTCTTAATGTTTTTGTACTGCTGACGCATGAAAGCTCAAAATTTACGGAAGCGCATTCAAGCACGTGTCCAAACTTAAGATGACGGGTCAATACATCGGTCCGGCCATGCTCAAGCTAACACTAACCGCCTAAAACATCTATTACAAATGGTCCAAGTTTACAAAATCATGTTGAAAACGGCGTTAATAGAGGGTGGAGGCTACCCCACCTTCTCAGACGCCTCTTTTTCCCGGAACCGGGCTTGACTTTTGATCGTTTATGATGACATAGCATTTAAAGTGCATATAGGAGTTCCGAATGATCCTCCATACTTTTCCTGTTATTCAGAGATTATGGAGCTTAACTCTTTACCAAACGACAAAATTTTAGACTTGTCCAAATTGTAAGCATTTGCAGACGACAAAACGAATGCGACATAAAAATTGAAATTTGTTTTGGGAAGGGTAGAAAACATTGTGGGAAAAGGAGAAAATGCTGGTTACCAGCATTTTCTCCTTTTCCCAAAATGTTTTCAAGAGGCTCCTTTCTTAGGGTCGTTAAAAGTCGGGATTGTGTGGTAAAGGGTTAAAGATAATGCGTCGTGCCAAACGCTGTCGAAAGCAGCCTTAAAGTCAAGAAAGGCGACAAATACTGTATTATGGAGGCCTGCTATATCATATATTGTTTCCTGAAGGCAGAAAGCGGTATTAATGCAACTGAGGCCTCTTTGAAAGTCCTGCTGTTCCAGACAAGGAAACTGAACTCTACCAAGTAGTGCGCACGACTGTATTCTGTTAATAATAATGATAATAATTAAAATCATCATCATCATCATCATCATCATATCTTTTTTGTTAAGGTAATGTATTAAGGCATACTTTCAAGTATAAAGCATAAACTTTAAAAAAAAAAGTCTTCTTTTTTTACAATTTTACCTTCATGTTTATTTTACATAAACTTTAAAAACTTCCTTGTAACACTGAGGTATTGCTCTTATAACTCCAACTCGATAAACCTTTCATTAATAATTAATATTATTGTTTGTTTTTTGGGAATGCAACGAACCATGATGGCATAATATAAACATTATCGAGTTGCGTTTATAAATTATCTCGCCACGATACGTGATTTTAAACCTGTTATCCCAGACATAAAGAATAATATAAACTGATAATGTAACAGCTATACTCGCTAAACGTTTCATTATCAGTTTATATTATTGTCTATGTTTGGGATAACGGGTTTGAAATCACGTACCGTGACGAAATAATTTATAAACCCAACTCGATAATGTTTGTATTATCTCGTCATGGTTCGTGGTTTTAAACATGTATTCCCAAAAAAGAAACAATAATATTAACTGTTATTGAAAGGTTTATCGAGTCGGAATTATAATCGACACGGATTAAGCCTAATCATAGCTCAGCTGATAAAAACAGTGTGGGTATAAGGAAAGAAAATGCTTGCTACACAAGTCATCTTCCTTTTACAACAACGTTATCATGGGTTGCAGCAAGACGAAAAAAGTCGTTTGAATATGAGCCATGCTCTGGCAAAAGGGGGCTTAATGCATCTCCGCAATGCATTATACCAAGCAAGTCATCACGTAATTATGGATCCATAAAATCCATTTTGTCTAACGATCGACCGGGTCTGAAAGTAGAATGGTCCTTTGACATGTAGAAAATTTACACAGAACAAAAAGTTTCGGCCCATGTCAGCCTGCGCGGACTGCGCAGGCTGACATGGGTTGATACTTTTTGCAGTTGCATTAGGCCCCCTTTTCACAGAGCATGACTCATATGAACATGTGTTTTTTTTAAAAGGGTCGGTGATTTATAATCCAATCCTTACAAAGAACGTTTGTGAAAAGAAAACAGAACAATTCATTTTTACGCCCACATTCCTACCTCCTTGGCTCTTTTCCAAATAACGTCGTGTCTTAGCGACTATGTGGAAGAATCCTTTCGAAAATATTGTGGGAAAAGGAGAAAATGCTGGTAACACCAGCATTTTCTCCTTTTCCCACAATATTTTCTATCCGTTGAAAAGGCTGGTCCCAAAATTTTAGCCACATAAAATTTGTCGTCTGCAAATGCTTTGGATTTGGACAAGTCCAAAATTTTGTTGTTTGGTAACGGGCTTACTCTACAAAAACACGACAATAAAAAATCTGCAGCAGTTTACCATTTACCAGATGACATAATTTTCGACCTTCAAAATTGAAAGCGTTTGCAGACGACAAACTACACGTGGCTTGCTTAAATGATGGGATCTGTGCAGCCAGCAGGGATCGAACTTGGATTTCCTGAGGACTTATCCAGCGCTTAAATCTTTAAGCTTTACCTTGCTAAATAACTTTTATTAAAAAATATTGCACTTTCAAAGTTTTTTTTTTTTGGGGGGGGGGGGGGGGGATATCTCCTTATCGGACAATGTAGATCAAGATCTAGCTGCACGTTCTTATCTACACTGTCCGCAAAAGGTCCTCGAGTCGCGTTTAGTAGCCTAAGGTTTAACCAAAAAATCCTGTCGTTTACAACCATAAGGGAAGAACGCCTTTTAAAAACGTTGTAGGAAGAGGAGGGAAAATGCTTTACTCCATCAGTTTCTCTCTTTCCTACCATGATCATTTTACCTTTTCATAGACAGATCAGATCCCATCATGTAAGCTACATGTAATTTGGGCGTCAACTATATGTACCCGATTTTCTTGGATTTCACCCATTTCTCGGGCTCCCATGCAGATCAACAGTGACTTGGGTTTATTGATTGATTGTATGGTGTTTAACGCAGTTTTCAACATTATTTCAGTTATATCGCGGCGGCCACTGCACCTGTCCATGCTTTCCTGGAGTTTCTTTTACCAGTACTCCGCACAATATTCTTTCCAAGCCACTGGCTGCTTTCCCACATAACCATCGTTGAAACAATAGTCAGCGGTGAGAGAGGAATGAATCCTGTCGCGATGACTATCATCAATCCTCGGAAAGAAATTGGCCAAGCCGGAGATCGAACCAGCGACCTACTGTTCTCAAGTCCTGTACGCTACCGACTGAGCTACGGGGCTTGGCTAACAGTGACTTGGGACTTGTAGACAAAATGCATACTGTAAGTGCAAATGCATTGACAACAATAAAGATTTAATGATACATGTATATGCCGACAATACGTAAATGGCAAACGTGTGGACACATTGCTCTCTCTTGGCAAAATTTGAGCAGTATATTTAAAAAAGCGTCCCTGTCAACCAAAGAAATTATCAAACATTATAATATTAGTAAATCTTCACAATAAAACTATTTTAACCTTTTACCACACAATGCCGACTTTTGACGACCCTGAGGAAGAAGCCTTTTGAAAACATTGTGAGAAAAGGAGAAAATGCTGGTTACCAGCATTTTCTCCTTTTCTCACAATGTTTTCAAAAGGCTTCTTCCTCAAGATCGTCAAAACTCGAGATTATGATTGTGGTAAAGGGTAAAACGCATTCCCTTGGTTGAATCTAGGAAGTAGAATTTAAAACATCAGCTTTTAGATCTAAAAACCAATTATAAATTTTCCAGGAACAATAATTTCCTCATTGAGATTTTAATCGTTGAGTTCTTTAAAAAATCTGTTCGTGCATTAATTTTGTCTATAAATATGATAAACCTAATTAATCTTAAGAAGTTTTCAATTCTCGAAAGAGTTAAAAAACAAAATCAGTGTAAGTGTTACGTTTAGTTATTACTGCACGAACACATTTTGCTCCCTTGAATACAGTTGCCAGCTGTAGTAACAATTCGGGAACAGGAGAATGTACTTTAAAGCAGCTATTGCTTTTTTGTCACAAACACACAATGTTTTCTGAATCTTGATAGAGTAAAAAAAAAATGTTCATAGAATTTTTGTCCGAAAGTTGTTTAATCTGTGACAGAGTATTAGTAAGTCTGAATATTGTAGGCGTAAGAAAGGGTTTAGTCACTCCAAAGATGTGTATTTGGCTCGATACATTTTTTATCCCTTCATTCCCACAAAATAAAAGCCTTTTTTCATTTCTCTCATTCTTCTCACCGTGGTTTTGCGTGGATCAGTGATAAACTGTAGGACTTGTGGACTTCCGGTTTGAGCCTCATTTGAAGCATTTGTTTCTTTCGTGGGAATGTCCTTTGGCAAGACACTTCGGAGCCCTAGCCTAGTGCTGGCGAAGAACAAGATCAGACTATTCCGAACAAGCAATCTAATCTCGAAACTACACTCTAAACCAGCCTTAAATTTGCGGCATTTACGTCTTTTCTTAGATCTAGATCGGTCTTTTTCAGCAACATACAGGCATATGGGACAGAAAAGACCCGGGATCAGACCACTTTTTATGTATTAAAACCATGCTTGATCTACGAAGTCTGCATTTGAAATCACTGCGAAATTGCATTGAAAATAACTTATCCAATGTATTCAATTAGTGGCTCGGCCGGGTAGCTCAGTGGTCAGCGTATCTGACTCGTGGCCAGGTGGTTGCAGGTTCGACACCCGATTGAGGCAAACTTTCTTTCAGGCGATTTTTCGCCTTTCACCTCTGATGCATGTGAGAAAAGTAGCCAGTGGCTTGGAAAGAAAGTTGTGTCAGTACTGGTGTGAGAAAAACAGGAAACACATGCATAGGTACACAGACCGCCGTGATAAGACTTTAGCTGTTAAAATAGCGTTTAACTCAAATACCAACAAACAATTTTTATTTAGTAAAGCGAAAGTGTTAAGGGTCGCTCATTTGGGACTATTTATATTCTGTCAACCACTTTGATTGCAATTGAAATACACACAGCCGTAATAAAACGTCGAAAACATACTCTAACCTTTAAAACTTTAAAAATAGCTCATCTTAAGTTTTGCGGACAGTTTAGAATAAGATCAGACTGCACAAAACGTGCAGTCTGATCTTTACTCTACACTGTCCGCTGTTGGGTAACATATTCTGACCAAAACAACATTGAAATCGCAATATTTCGGCTTCCTTTTTTTAATCGAAACGGTTCTTTTTAATTGTTCAGCTCTCGAAGGATTAATGGGAAAACTAGCTATACAAAACGATTTTCAGACGAAAATTGTATTATATTGATATCGATATTAAAAGGGAACGAATCAAAACCTGTGTGAAATATACATTGACGGGTGATATATATATAGGTATGAAATATGCATAAATATACACAATTAACACTTTCACCGCCTTAGGCAAAAACAGACGCTTTTTCGGACGGTATAGATCAAAGATCAGACTGCACAGAACGTGCAGTCTGATCCTTGATCTATACCGTCCGCTTAATTAAGTCAGGGCTTTTAAACAAAAATCTTTCTGAATTAAGGGATTGTAGTTTATGTGGTCGAAATAGGTTGACCGTTTATTTTTTCACACTGAAATGGGTTAAGGCTTGTTAGATGGTGTGTGTAAATTGACTTAGGTTAGTCGAGACAGAGAATTTGGAAATAATAACAACAAATTTTATATGAAGAATTTTATAGAGAGGTAAGTTATGTTTTCCTTTATTTTATATGGTTTACTCGCATTAAGATTTAAGTTGCTTTTTCAGTATTCGTGTGGGACTTTTCGCAGTGGTTTGTCGCCGAAGAGATCGTTATGCATCTTCAAGTGAGAAATTTGAATGTACATGTACATATAACCAGCTTAAAATCGGTGCAAGATGAAAAGTAAAGATCGTTTGCTTGTGATATGATTAACACTTAAGCTGCTGATCGCGACCCACTGACCTTTTGCGGACAGTGTAGATCAAGATCAGACTGCACAGAACGTGCAGTCTGATCTTTGATCTACACTGTCCGATACGGTATTTTATTTCTGGTGAAATCAACTTTGAAACCGCAATGTTTGACCTTTTAGTATTGAGTAGAAATTTGTGTTTCATTTATTCAGCAGCTTAAGTGTTAACCCTTATCCTACTAAGTAAGTGAAATGAAATTTTTAGGCCGATTGTAAAAACCCATATTTTGCCATTTCAAAGGTACGGGGATATCTCCTCATCGGACAGTGAAGATAAAAGATCAGACTGCAGGTTTTCTGATCTTGATCTACACTGCCCCCAAACGGTCAGTGAGTTGCGCTTAGCAGCCCACGGCCAAGCCCCCGTAGCTCAGTCGGTAGCGTACAGGACTTGAGAACAGGAGGTCGCTGGTTCGATCCCCGACTTGGCCGATTTCTTTCCGATGATTGATGATAGTCATCGCGACAGGATTCATTCCTCTCTCACCGCTGACCATTGTTTCGACGATGGTTATGTGGGAAAGCAGCCGGTGGCTTGGAAAGAATATTGTGCGGAGTACTGGTAGAAGAAACTCCAGAAAAGCATGGATATGTGCACTGTCCACCGCTACATAGCTGAAATAATGTTGAAAACGGAGTTAAACACCAATTTTAAGTCAATAACCAATTTGTTTCTCTACAAAGGTAGTTAGTCCCCGCCCGGCCCGTTCATACTTTTTTGAGGATAAGAAGTATTGTCCGGAAGGACTCATTTCCGCTCACCAGCATATACATATGAGCCATGCTCTGGCAAAAGGGGCTTAGTGCATCTCCGTAATGCATTATAACAATCAAGCCATCACATAATTATGGATCCATAATAGCCAGTTTTTTGTTTTAACAACCGACTGAATCATGAGGTAGACTGGTCCTTGGACTTACAGAAAACTGACCAATAGCGAAAAGTTTCGGCCCAGGTCAGCCTGCGCGGACTGCGCAGGCTGACCTGGGTCGATACTTTTCGCAGAGGCATTAAACCTACTTTTCACAGAGCATGGTTCATATATATATATCAGTGAGCAAATACAGTTTTTAACCCTTTACCAAACGACAACATTTTAGACTCAAGTTGACAGCATTTACAGACGACAATTTAATTGTGGCTAAAATGATGGAACTTGTCTTTTATAAGATCGAAATCATTGCGGGAAGAGAAGAAATTGCTGGTTACGAACAAGCACTCCTTTTGCCACAATGTTTTCAAAAGACTACTTTCTCAGGGCCGTAAAATCTCAGGATTGCCTGGTAAAGGGTAAAGTTGTAAGACTTCTGTGCTCGTATTGTAAATATTGGACTTATTGATCCAAGATTAGACTGCACGGTTGGTGCAGTCTCTTCTTGATCTACACTTTCTGCCAAAACACGTAAATATTCACTGATGTCAAAAAAGACAAAACTGCTGGGTAGGCCGTCGTCCCTCACATCAACGTTCCAGGTTCGAATCCTGTGTTGAGCGGTCACCTTTGGAACCACCCACCTCACGGAAAGAGTACTGGTTAAGGTTTGGAATCATCGAGAGTGATTATTAATTTATGTTGTAAGAACTTGTTTCGCAATCGATGGAAAATAAATAAGAACCATGCTTAGCGAAAAAAAGGGGTTTTAATGTACCTGCAAAAAGTATTGACCAGGTCAGCCTTCGCAGTCCGCACAGGCTAACCTGGGTCGAAACTTTTAGCTATTGGTTAATTTTCTCCATGTCAAAGGACCACTCGTCACAACTCGGCCGATTCCGTACCTACATCTAACCTCGTCTGTAAAAGGGAGGCTTCCATTCTGAACTACCAATCACATGATCTTAAACATGGCGGCGCCCCTGTAGATCGCTTAGCAACGACATGAACAACCACTGTGCAGTTATTCTATCGATCTGTCGATGAAAGCTCCCAATGGAATTGATAAACCACGCTAAAAATTGAATGTACAAACTGTTTGCCGACTGAAATACTCTTAGAAAGATAACGATAGAAAATTTACCCATGCGTTCTTTCTAAAGAGGAGCCTTACAATTTCAATAACGGTAAAGCGGTGTGCTTCCGGAGATGTGCGAAATGTACCGTGTAGGTGCATATCAAGCTACGTAATACAGCCGAGGGATTTGATCACCGGATCACCCGAGGTATGCCGAATGGTCAAAGGACCAGTCTACCTCATGCTTTTTCCGGTTGACAGACAAATGGATTTCATGAATCCTTATTTATTTGATGTCTTGATTGATATAATGCGTCATGGAGATAGAATAAAAGTTTTTTTTGCCAGAGCGCGGTTCATATAATTTGCCCGCGACATGCGAAATGGAACCTTCGGACAGTTGCGTAAAGTGTCGTCTCGGATTAGCCTGCGCAATCCGCGCAGGCTAATCCGAGACGGCACTTTACGAATACATAAGATTTTTTCATACAATAGACTTTCGTGGAACAGAAAATCGCACAAAAACGGTAAGTGTCGTCTCGGATTAGTCACAGACTGCACAGGCTGATGTGGGACGACGCACTTTTACGCATATGTCCGAAGGCCCCTTTTCTTGTGTTGCACGCCATATGTTTAAACTAAAAGTAAGAAAAGAAAGAGGGCGTTTAAGTGGGTGTCACATAACGCAAATAAACGAAAATTACTCATTTTGACAGTGGGCCACGGTGCAGTGAATTGAGAAAAGTAGAGAAATTATATTTGATGGCTGTATTTTACACATTCTTGTTGATAATACTCATTATAATTCTACTGTAATTGGACAATTAACGTTTTACCAAACAATCACGAGTTTTAACGGCCCTAAAGTAGAAGGCTTTAGAAAACATTGTGAGAAAAGAAGAAAATGTTGGTAACCAGCATTTTCTCCTTTTCCCACAATGTTTTCTACCCAATCAAAGACAGAAGTCATCATTTGAGCCATATCTTATTTGACGTCTGCAGATGCTTTCGATTTGGCCGAGTCCAAAATTTTGTCGTTTGGTAAAGAGTTAATTCTCAGTTGCCAAATGACAAAATCATAGAATTTATCCATACTGAGAACATTTGCAGTGGACTAATTAACTCAAATGATTGTATTTGTAAAATGTTTGATTGTATTTATCTTTAAAAGGTTTGAAAAGATTGTGAGAAAAGAAAATAATGCTGGTCAAGAGCATGCTGTCCTTTTCTCACAATGTTTTCAAAAGGCTTCTTTCTCAGGGTGATTTAAAAGTCTGGATTGTGTGGTAAAGGGTTAATATTGATGCTACGTCTAACTTGTATAAAATTACGTCTTTGATTTTGTAATTTAGCTCGTATTGTAATGGGTGAAATGGGTTAAATTTTATTCATATCTATCATAAAAGTCTTGTAATCAACTTTAACTCTTTACCAAACGACAAAATTTCCGACTTGTTGAAATTGAAAGCACTTGCAGACGACAAAATAAATGTGACTCAAAAACTGGAATTTGTGTTGGGAAGGGTAGAAAACATTGTGGGAAACGGAGAAAATGCTGGTTACCAGCATTTTCTCCTTTTCCCACAATGTTTTCAAAAGGCTTTTTGTTCAAGGTCGTTAAAACACGTGATTGTGCGGTATATAGAGTGAAAAGGTCCAACAGCGATTTTTTTATTACAACAAGTTTAGGTGAGAAAATATTGATGTAAACCTGTCTACGAGCTAGGTCAACATAACCCTTTTTTTTATGGGCGATGTATATTTAAGATCAGGCTGCACAGAATGCGTATTTTGATCTTACATATGCGCTATGATCAAGCTAAAGGGGGTTGATCCCCGTTATGCATCGTACCAGGCAAGTCATCATTAAAAATTCCATTTTGTCTAACAACCTACCGAATTACAAGGTCCAATTGTCCTTTGACATTGACCGATAGCAAAAAGTTTTTCGGCCCAGGTCCAGTCTGCGCCGTGCTCGGCATGCTAACCTGGGTCGGTATTTAAGCATTAAGCCCCCTTTTCACAGAGCATGCTTTGATTAAAACGAAGCCCGCTGCTTTGATTTTGAAGATTTTCATATCCTTTATGCATAAATGTACATTACAATCGTATTTCAAGACTCCCGATAGAAAGTGAAAATAAAGGACGGCGACAGAGAGACTAGTATTCGACTCTGACCCGCCGACAATTCTCTTGACGCGGCAATGTTGAAAGTACATGTATGTAGAAGGATACAGCGAGACTATGACTCCAGTTTTTGGGACTTACTTTTGGAAAAGGGAGGAAAACATTGTTGGTAAAGGAGAAAATGCTGGTTACCAGCATTTTCTCCTTTGCCAACAAAGTTTTTTTTTCCCCCAAAGCCTCTCTCCAAAAGGTTGTAAAAACATGAGTTTCTCCTTTACCAACAATTTTTTTCTTCCCTTTCCAAAAGTAAGTCCCAGCATTTTCTCCTTTGCCAACAAAGTTTTATTTTTCCCCAAAGCCTCTCTACAAAGGGTTGTAAAAACATTAGTTTGTTTGGTAGATGGCTTACGTCAGAGAGAAATTATGTTTAAATTAGTCAGACTTGTTGACTGCGTAAAAATGGCGAAATGATAACCCTTTTTGGGGTTAGGAAAACTTATGGTGCTTAACAATTTAGGACAATGTGGATCAAGATCAGGCTTCGCAGAATATACAGGCTGGTCTTGATCTTCTTTGTGGGTTCATCTAGCCGAAAAGGACACAGAAATTAAAACTTTACAGTGATGTTTGAAAGAGAAATAATTTGATTTTTTGCCAAACGACAAAATTGTAGACTGGTCTAAATTTAAACCATTTGCAGACGACAAAATAAATATGGCTAAAGTGATGACAATTGTCGCTAGAAGGATAGAAAACATTGTAGGGAAAGGAGAAAATGTTGTTTACCAGCATTTTCTCTTTTCCCAAACAATGTTTTCTTTTTATGGCTTTTTCCTCAGGGTCGTTAGAACTTGGGACTGTGTGGTAAAAGGTTAAAGTATATGTTTGTTTACGTGGTGTGCCACCATGCGTTCGATGATTTTTGACTTTCAATGACTGTGACTTCCTCAGGAAATGATAAATTTGAGCTGCACCCTGGCGTAAGGGAGTTTAATGCATATCTGGGATGCACTATACTAGGCAGGTCATCATACAACTATGGACCCATAAAGTCCAATTTGTCTGACAACCGACTGAAGCATGAGGTAGTCTGATCCCTGACATGCAGAAAATTGACCAATAGCAAAACAAAAAGTTTTGACACAGGTCAGCCTGCGCGGACTGCGCAGGCTGACCTGTGTCGATACGTTTTGCAGATGCATTAAACTCTCTTTTCACAGAGCATGGCCATTTTAACCCTTAAAGCGCCTTTCACGACTATAGTTGCGTTTGCGGCCAGTGTAGATCAAGATCAGGCTGCACAAAACGTGCAGCCTGATCTTTGATCTACACTGGCCGCTTTGCTGAATCACTGTAGACAAAAGCAACCATGAAATTGCAATTATTTAGGTCGTATTTCAAGGATGAAAATGACTGATAGGTTAATTCGGCGCTCTAAGGGTTAATTTTTCGAGTGATTTAATTCACCGATCGATACCAATATATTTATGTCTGTGCTCGAAATCAGTATGTCCGTCTCTTTCTTCTTACCATCTTCTCTTTCGGATTTTCCGTTTGCAAAACTAAGCAAAATCCGTTGGCAAGCTTCAGTGTTTAATTTTATTGAATAACTAAAATATTCCAATAATGTTTACCGGAAAAATTGAGCCAACATCCCGGAAGGTAGCACTTACGCGTTTTTAACTTTTTACCAAACGACAACCTTTCGACCTGGCCAAATTGAAAGCATTTGCAGACGACATATCAAGTATGGCTCACGTAATAGAATTTGTCTTTGAAAGGCTAGAAAACGTTGTGGGAAAAGGAGAAAATGCTGGTCACCAGCATTTTCTCCTTTCTCACGATGTTTATAAAAGTTTTCTTTCTCAAGGTCGTTTAAAGTCGGGATTGTGCGGTGAAGGGTTAATATGCACTATAAGGACTCTTCCTGTTACAAAACTGTTGACGGAAGTTATCTATGGCTCAGTGGTAAAGACACTGGAAATGTTCCCAGGAAAGTATGGTTCGATCCATACCTACGGGGATACTGGCGTTGGAATGTCCTTGGACCAGGTACTGCATATCCACAACCAAGTTGTCGAAACCTACATTGAAAAAATAAATAAATAAATGACGAGTATCCTTGAGAAAGATTTAACTTACTGGCAATGGCGTCTTAACATGAGCCATGCTCTGTGAAAATGGGGCTTAATACATCTGACAAGGTTGTCGACTCATGTCAACCTGCGAAGTCCGCACACGCCGACATGGGCCGAAATTGTTTGCTACAGGTCAAATTTTTGCATTTTCAAGGACTATTCTACCACATGCTTCAGTATGTTGTTAGACAAAATGGATTTTATGGATCCATAATTATCTGATGGCTTGCTTGGTACGATGCCTCGCGGAGATGCATTAACCCCTTACCAGACGACAAAATTTTAGTCTTGTCCAAAATGAACGCATTTGCAGACGAAAATTTCAATGTAGCTCAAATGGTGCAACTTTTCTTTGATAGGGTAGAAAACATTGTGGGAAAAGGAGAAAATGCTGGTTACCAGCATTTTCTCCTTTTCCCACAATGTTTTCAAAAGGCCTCTTTCCCAGGGGCGTTAAAAGGCGTCATTGTACGGGAAAGGATTAAACCTCCTTTTGTCAGAGCAAGGCTCACATTATTTGCGAACGGCGAAGATGAAGCTCTGACAGCGCAGAACGTATAAATATGAAGCGAATTTGGATATGTTTGGTGCGTTCCTGCAATTATTGTACTACTTTCCGACACAAAATTCCTTCAAAGCGATTAACTACTTCCATTGATTGATTGAATAGTATTTTTCGCCGTTTTTACCATTATTTCGGTCATATTACGGTCACAGCTCACATTTTTATGTATTTCACCAGTTCTAGGCTAGGGCTCTGAAGTGTCTTGCCCACGGACACTTCCATGGAAAACCTAATGTATCCGTTTTCAACATTATTTCAGTTTTATATCGATGGCCAGTGCACCTATCCATTTGTTCTAGGAGTTTCTTTCAGCAGTGCTTTGCACAATATTCTTCCCAAGCCACTGGCTGCTTTCCCACATAACCATCGTCGATACAGTGATCAGCAGCGAGAGAGGAATATATCCTGTTGGGATGGCTATCATCAATCAACGGAAAGAAATTAGCCAAGCCGATCGAACCAGCGACCCCCTGTTCACAAGTCCGATACGCTACCGACTGCGCTACCGGGGTTAGGCGAATCATGTCTGGATAACTGCCATTGATCTTAGGAAAAGGTTTTGCCACGTGAGATCTAAAGTCATAATCACATGTACATGCTCTGCGTGTAACCAAATGGTTACCGAGGCCTTGAGGTAACAGGTAGGTTCATATATATTGGAGGCATGCTCTGTAAAAGGGGGTTAAATGCATTTCCGTGATGCATTATACAAAGCAAGTCGTTACATAATTAGGGACCCATATAAAATCCATTTAGTCTGGCAATTTGACTGGATATGGAGGTAGAATCGTCCTTGGACATGCACAAAATTTAAAGATAACAAAAAGTATCGACCCATGTCAGCCTGCGCGGACAGCGCAGGCTGACATGGGTCGATACTTTTTGCAGATGCACAAAACCTCCTGTTCACATAGCATGGCTCATTTTTTTTTTTGTCGTTGTCAATAGGGTGATAGAGGTTCCCTATACACAAACATGTCTGGAGACTGGAAGAATCATGGATACGAAATTTACAAGCGTGAAACAGAGAAAGAGAGGACTGGGACCTTCTCGATGGCGGTTCGTTTTATTTGATATAGTTTGATTCTTTGGCCAGCGTTATTTCCTTTTCTGTAAATGTTTTCAAAAACCTTCGTCCTAAGTGTCGTGAAACCATGAGATTGTTTGGTAAAAGGTAACACTATTTTCACGTTCTTTCGCTCACATTGTGGCTGAAGGATACTTCTCCACGCTTCCTTGGTCATTACCTCTGTACCAAACAACAAAATTGCAGACTTGTCCAAATTGAAAGCATTTACAGACAACAATTTAAATGTGTCACAAATGATAGAATTTATTTTTGATAGTGTAAAAAACATTTTGGGAAACGGAGAAAATGCTGGTTACCAGCATTTTCTCCTTTTCCAACAATGTTTTTAAAGGACTTTCTTCTACAGGGTCCTTAAAACTCGGGATTGTGTGGTAAAAGGTTAACAAGCACTCGGTCTACGTTTAAATACCCTGCTTTGGGACGCTTTACCATGATCGGCGTCAACAGGGATCGGTTATGACAAGCATAATTACCTCCCTTTCATTTATGCAAATACAATAGGCTAGGCTAGCTGCTGGGGCACTCGTCACAACCCGGCCGATTCCGTACCTACATCTAACCTCGTCTGTATAAGGGAGGCTTCCATTTTGAACTACCAATCACATGATCTTAAACATGGCGGCGCCCCTGTAGATCGCTTAGCAACGACATGAACAACCACTTTGAAGTTATTCAGTTCTATCGATCTGTCGATGAAAGCTCCTAACGGAATTGATAAACCACGCTAAAAATCGAATGTACAAACTGTTTGCCGACTGAAATACTCTTAGAAAGATAACGACAGAAAATTTACTCATGCGTTCTTTCTAAAGGGGAGCCTTACAATTTCAATAACGGTAAAGCGGTATGCTTCCGGAGATGTGCGAAATGTACCGTGTAGGTGAATATCAAGCTACGTGATACAGCCGAGGGATTTGATCACCGGATCACCCGAGGTATGCCGAATGGCTGCTGGGGTGCATGGTGAAGATACATCAGCTCTGGCTAATGTAAATGAGCAATGCTCTGGCATAAGGGGGTTTAATGGGTCCCCGTGATACACTATACCATAGAAGACATCACATAATTCTGGCTCCATAAAATTCTATTGGTCTAAAAACCGACTGAATCCTGAAATACTTTGCAGATACATTAAGCCCCCGTTTCACAGAGCACGACTCATATCTAATAATGCTTAAACGGCTTCATGTAGTCAAAACAACAACTACTTGGCAGTGAGAGAATTAAAGCCGTGATCAATAGTACATGCCTATTGCACTTTTTCATGTTTTTTTTTCTAACTATTTTTTATGCATTTTACTATGACTAATATTACCAATATTCATGTCAAACTGTCGGCTACTTTACCGCAAAGTGTCGGAAGAATACACTTTTGTGAGAGAAAAAGACAAATTATGTCGCATTCAAAGGTGTTGAATAGGAAAATGGACGAAGCAGTGACTGACCTTGTATTCCCAAGTCTTGTGCGTAAAGGTTTTGAAAACAAGCAGTTGTACACCCTCGTTAACCGGAGCTGGGTTAACGCCAAAGTAACAATATTTGATAATGAGCTTATTGTTGTTGTTTAAAGGCCAACTTCACAAGTGACGCCATCAAACGTGCCTCGTTGCAATGGTACAAAATGAAATGGCAGTTTACGGCAAGTGCCAACGACCTGTGGGGCGAGGAAATCCAGGGTTTTAGTACAGTGGTCAAGAACTCACCGCTTGGTGACCATCCGATGTTCACAGACGGCAAAGTGACCCCAGTGCGCGTGCGATTCTTTAACCTGACCAATGGCGACGATGCATCGAATGACGTCAGAGGAGCATTTCTGAGGGTATAGAATTTAGTAATCTTTTCTAAGGGTTTTATTTTTGGGGTCATTTTATTTCAATTGTTAACCCTTTGGCTGCTTAACGCGATCAATGACCTATTGCGGACAGTGTATATCAAGATCAGGTTGCACAGAACGTGCAGTCTGATCTTTCATCAACACTGTCCGACAAGGAGATATTTCCCCCCCCCCCCCAAACAATAACTTTGTAATAGCAGTATTTGGGTTGTTACTATTGACTTGAAAGTGTCATTTGAGTTATTTAGAAGGTTAAGGGTTAATTTGTTAACTGGTGCTTCTAGCTCTGAAGTTAATGCGTTATATTTATACACTGGAAATCCTGTATCTATCCTCGCTGATGGTGCTAGTCACGTAGGCATGTTCCGCTGGCCAAGGCGCTGCAGGACCATCTTCTTGTACTAGTAAAAAATAGCAATAAGCGGTACTTCAGGAAAGAAAGCAACTTTGTGATGCACTGTACCAAGCAAGTTAGTCATCACATAATTATGGATCCATAAATTTTATTTTGTCTCACAATCGATTGAATCATACGGTAGCCTGGCCTTTGACATGCAGAACATTGACCAAGGGCAAATATTCTCGACCCCGGTCAGCCTGCGCGGACTACGCAGGCCAACCTGAGTCGATAGATTTTGCAAATGCACTAAAACCCGTTTTGACAAAGCATGGCTCATTAAAGTTGTTACTTTTGACTGGAAATGTCTGTTTAGTTTATGTCACAGTTAAATTGATAAAAGTTTTCATATCGGCTAAATATTGATTGCAAGTTTTTATTTTGCTAACTTGGCGAAACGAAATCTTCTTTCGTTCCCCTTTAACGATCACACAGTAATATTTGAGTTATGACAAATCACTCGTGTAAATAACAATTTATCAGACGACGAAATCTTAGATTCGGCCAAATTAACTCTTCACAAAACGACACATTTTTGGATAAGTCCAAACTGAAAGCATTTGCAGACGACAAAATAGATGTGACGCAAAAATTGAAATTTGTTTCGGGAAGGAATGAGTAGAAAACATTATGGGAAAATCAGAAAATGATCGATGCTTGCATTTTCTCATTTTTCTCACATTTTTTTCAAAAGCTCTATTTCTCAGGGGCGTTAAAAAGTCGGAATTGCATGGTAAAGGGTTAAAAGAATTGCAGACGACATTTTAAATGTGGGTCATATTGTGATATTGTCTGTGAAAGGATAGAAATCAAGGGGTTGTTTAGTAATTGGTTTACTCTTTACCAAACGACAAAATTTTGGACTTGGTCAAATTGAAAGCATTTGCAGACGACAAAATAAATGTAGTTCAAATGATGACTTCTGTCTGTAATAGGATAGAAAACATGGGAAAAGGAGAAAATGCTGGTTACCAGCATTTTCTCCTTTTCCCATAATGTTTTTAAAAGGCTTCATCCCCAGGCTCGTTAAAACTTGGGTTTTGTGTGGTAATTTGTAAACCGATATTTTCGAGATACCACATGCTTGACTAATCGAGATTTCATGGTAGATATTCGCGTTAAATTGGAAGTAAAACTCGCATCCGTTTGTAGATATTATACATTCTCAAAATATCTCCATTACCTTTTAAAGATATTTGTATTGGTTATTGCCAGTAGGTCAAAGTGCCCCTCTAATCTGTTTATGTGATCTGTGAACTATAAGATCTGGTTTTCAAGACCTTACTAAATAAGAGGACGTGATAGATTCAAGATCAGACTGCATGTCCTGTCACGCGGCAGTCTGATCTGAACTTGATCTAGCCCGTTTTCGCATAATGTTCAACTCTTTACCACACGATCACGGCTTTTGACGACCCTGAAGAAAAAGCCTTTAGAAAACAAATTTCCCAAAACAAATTTCAGTTTTTGAGTCACATTTATTTTGTCGTCTGCAAATGCTTTCAATTTGGACAGGCCTAAAATTTTGTCGTGTGGTATAGGGTTAAAAGACTTTTTAACGTTTTTAATAAAAGGTAAAATGCCACAGGCAGAAGCAACGACCAGAAAAAGATTGTCTGTACGCAGCTGGCCGTCTTATCATGCGTCAATATCAGACCATCGTAGCACAGCCTCAAGGGCCAACGAGTAACGAGCTCGTTTTGTCTGTCTGGTATTAAAGATACATCTGTACAGCCAGAGAGAAAGAAAAAAAAAAACGTTGTTTAAATTTTATAGACTGTAGATTTGTTCAGAATTTACTCAGCTGTGTAAAGATAGTTAAAGTAACGATTTATAATGTGTAAAGAATAAAAAAAAAAAGGCCTATGTCGAAAATCTTCGATTTAAAAGCAGAAACGTCACAACAGTGATTTCTTTGATGGCCTCCAGAAAATGAGATGCATTTCTCATTGGTCATAATATTATGTAACCTTGCAACCATGAGGGGCAACGTTTGACACGAAGATACAAAAATGATTATACATGTATATTATTATAAAAATTAGATTGGTTAAAAACTGGCTGGAAACAATTATAGATGTCTCTTTAATGTAATGCTATTTCAGTCATATCACAGCGGCCAGTAAACCTATTCATGGTTTCCTGGAGTTTCTATAACCAGTACTTCGCACAACATTCTTCCCAAGCCACGGGCTGCTTTTCCACATTAATATCGTCGAAGCAATATCCAGAGTGGAGAGAGGTATGAACCTTGCTGCAGTGACTATCATCAATCCTAGGACAGGAATCAGAGCTGAGAATCGAACCAACGACCCTTGGTTTCATACTCTGTACGTTATCGACTGAGCTACCAGGTTCGGTTCTGATTTATTAGCTGATAGGTGAATATTTGAATATTTGTCCTGTATTTCGAAATGTTGCGAAATTAAACAAAAAAGAAACGAACCATGCTTTATAAAAAAAAAAAAAAAAAAAAAAAGGCTTTAAAGCATCTGCAAAACGTATCGACCTAGGTCAGCCTGCGCAATCCACGCAGGTTGACCTGGGCCGAAACTTTTTTGCCCTTGTTAGATTTTCTGCATGTCAAAGGACAATTCTACTCAAAAAATTCAGTCAGATTATATCGATCAATAATTGTGTGATGACTTGCTTTGTATAATGCATTATGGATTGGCATTAAACCCCTTTTCCCAGAGTCCGGCTCAAAGTTCTAACATTTCTTTCAGTTCGCCGATAAAGAAGAAGAGGGCCCGTTTGATGTCGCTTTCACCACCGGAAACGTTGGCCTGTTCGAGGATGTGTCGTCACAACAGCAATTTTTGACAGCATTAGACGGAGATGTGGATGCCCTGAGAGACTGGGCTCTCATGAAACCCGAAAAGTATGGCTTTTGATATTAACTTTTAACCCTTTAGCTGCTAAGCGCGACTCACCGACCTTTTGCGGACAGTGTAGATCAAGATCAGACTGCACGGAACGTGCAGTCTGATCTTGGTTCTACTCTGTCCGACATGGAGATATTTTTCGTAAGTTTGAAAGAACATTATTGGGGTTTTTACTATCGGCCTGAAAGTTTTATTTAAGTTATTTAGCAGAATAAGGGTTAGCAATACTGTGTTTGTTCTACCTTTACTAATTATCGCTATTCCGATAGAGTTATCTCTCTTTGAGCACTCTTCTGCATACATGTATATAGTAAGAAAATGAACAAGTCTCGCGAGACAGCTCGATATTATCGGAACTTACACGGTGCTTGTAACGTAGCAAAATCGTTTACTAACCCATAACGACAAAAGAAAATGAGAAATGAAAGCTTTTATATACTGCAATAATTAGACACTGCATCGCACTAAATTGTCCTTTAGTATAGAAGCTGCGTTAGATTGTAGTTTATAAATGATGTCATTGATTTTTGTTTACACGTGGTCCCGGTAGTGCGTCTAAAGGCGCCTTTAACATGAAGAGCTCTACAAATGGAATAAATAATTTTTTCATTAGAACCACTGCCATACCCTTTCCACTCTTCGGGAAGATCTGAAGACGGCCAGTACATGGTCATCTTCTGTTTACTTGTCTCTAAGCCAATGAAAAAAATGCTTCCAAGATACAATCAATCGCTCCTTTTCCCATTGGATTGTGTTTTCCAGAGTTGCTAAGCACCATTGACACAAATAGCTGTACTGCTGCAGTAAAAGGCCGAGAACTTTTATTCTATTACTTTAATGGAAAGGCTTTTCACAGTTTATCTCCTGAATTGGTTAACTCTTTGCCACACAATCCCGACTTTTAACGATCCTGAGGAAGACACCTTTCGAAAACATTGTTGGAAAGGAAAAATTGTTGGTAACCAGCATTTTCTTCTTTTCCCACAATGTTTTCTATCCTTCTAGAGACAAATTTCATCACATTTAATTTGTCGTCTGCAAATGCTTTCAGTTTCGTTGAGTTCAAAATATTGTGAAATAATCAATAGATATCTGCTTTCAGTTATTATTCCCTCGTCGAGAGTGTCCGAAAATGCCCAAAATGCTGGAGTGACCTTGACTATTACAGTCACGTGACCTATTCGACCACCCAATCAGGACGTGAAGTAATGATCCGATTTCGTTTGAGAGGAAAAGATGACCTGTCTTCCAAGCTGAACGCCAGTGAACAAGAAGAAGCTTGGTGAGCCACTTTCGATATTTACTGACGCAACATTATAACCTGTAAAGTGGTCGGTTCTCAATTGCCGAGGAAACATGACATGTGAAATTTCGCCTTTGAATAGCTGAAATGATTCTGATTTGGCCTGAAGCATTAATCTAAAGAGCATTACGTCACAAAGAAAGAAACAATAAAGGTAGTTGAGAAGTCAGGAAAACGACTAAGAAGGCAATGTTATAACTTAGTCTACTGAAACTCCATTATCACAAAATACCTAAATTTTCATTGGTCGGTCATGGGATACTGTTACTAAAGATAGCACACTGGTTACTGCCTCTATATCATATATATGATAAGATATAATATGATACAGAGGCAGTCGCTTATGTGCTATTTTTAGTAATAGAGTCCGATGATCGACCAATGAAAATTTTGGTATTCTGTGTAAAAAAAAATGGAGTCTCAGTGGCCTATGGTTAAATCCTACCTCTACAGTGTCGTATGCGCAAGGATGACAGCTAAATTGGTAGATCAGACCAGACTGCACATTTTCTGACGGCTGATCTTGATCAACACTTTTTGCCAAGGCAACTACAATGTTGATTGGCTAAGGTTAAGCGATTATACTGCTTTGAGTCGTATTTGTCTTAAATTAAAAAAAAAAGTTTCTTTTATTTCTTGTATTTTGTTAGAATAATAATCGAAATTTTCAAAATTCCTATCAGCCTATAGCTGAGCCATGCTCTGGGAAAAAGGGGGGTGATGAAGCCCATATGCAAAAAGTATCGACTCTGGTCAGCCTGCGCAGTCCGCGCAGGCCGACCTGGGCCGAAACTTTTTGCTGTTGGTCAATATTCTACGTGTCAAAAGACTAATATACCTTTTGATTTAGTCGGATGTTAGACAAAGTGGATTTTATAAATCCCTAATGACGTCATGATTTGTTTGGTAGAATGCATCACGGAGATGTATTTAGCCCCCCTTTGCGAGAGCATGGTTCATCTTTAAAAGAAAAGCCAGATAGGTCCGTACTTCTGAAACTTTATTTAAACACAAATATATAGTCTAGCTGACAGATTTATCAATGCTTTGAATAGTGAGAATATTTGACATCGAAAAGTTCATTACTTAAGCGGAAAGAGAAAAGAGCAATGTGGTCACTGTATTGAGAGTATTAGGGTACAAGAGCGCGAGGCTTTGAAATTCATGCTAAGCTGAGTTGAGCGGGAAAACATTGTGGAAAAAAGAGAAAATGCTGATTACAGGCATTTTCTCCTTTTCCCCCAACTTTTTTTCAAAAACGTCCTTCCCGGTGCTCAGTAAAAGATTTTTTTTGTTTTGTAAAGGGTTAGAAACACTTACCATTGACTTTTAAGTTCAAAATTAACATTGAAACCGTCATTTCCTCCTAGGATTCTTGGCAGACCTGATATGGAACTCCCGTCTGACACTTACCTCCACCGGAAGTTGAAAGACATTGCCAAGAATCACGTGACGATGAAACTTCAAGTCCAAATACGAGATATTCAGGAGATTTCGGACGACCTTTTGTCTCCCCGGAAGTGTTGGGATGAGATTGAGTCCCCGTGGATAGATCTTACAGACCTTATTTTCACGTACAATGTGCCCAAACTGCACGGTGAACGGGCTCGGTATAACTTTACGACATCTCCCGAAGGTATCCTGATAAAAACGACAGAAGGTTCGGACAATTTTGGTCGACTGATACACATTCAAGAAAAAGTGTTGACATCTACTGTTCGGAAGAAAAGACCGGAACATATCATTGAATATTCAGGGAGAAATACGACTTATTTGATACACGTGGAAACCGGAAGCTACCTTTTTTCGGGAACGGATGCTGGTGTCTACGTCTCACTTTACGGTAAGTTGCCACTTCAGGTCAATTCCATTCGAAATACTTTATTTAGTTCAAATCTTAACAACAAAAGATATATTATTATATCATATCATATTAATTACGTGACGACGAGGGTTTTTTTCTTTCTGGATAAGCAAACTTAGAGAGGGTTATTTTTTTTTGCCATGTAAGTTACCGACATGAGCGAACAACCTGTAGGTCGACTGATTGTGACTGTGATTAAAGATAGAGTAAGATCAAGCTGCCCCCTCCCACCCCCCACCCCCCACCCCCCCCCCCACCCCCGCTGAAAATACCAACATACTCAACGAAAGAGAATTTTATGTCTGTTAATAGTGAAACGCGGACACGATCAAGGTTAACCTTTCAAACGCTTTATAAATGAAATTAAAGGATGCTATCATAAATCATAACAGATTTGCTGTTCCTACTTCCATCAACCTACACTACGCTAAATAATTTAATTGGAAATTTCAAGTCGATAATAACACCCTAAATGTTGCTATTTCAAATTTATTGTGTGTGGGGAAAATATCTCATTATCGGACAGTGTAGATCCAAGATCAGACTGCACGTTCTGTGCAGTCTGATCTTGATCTACAGTGTCCTCAAAAGGTCCGTATGCTCAGCAGCCTAAGGGTTAATTTGTTCTAAGCTCTCTAGGGGCTGATAATATTAATTTCAATCGTTTGTCATTCCATATCTCATTCTCTCTTTTAGGAACAAAGGGTCGGACACGAAAATTACTCCTTGACAAACTGTTTCATGACGATTTTGAACGTGGAAGTAAAGAAGCTTATTATGTCACAGTTCCTGTCATTGGAGACATCAAGTTTGTAAAAGTGTTTCTGATTGGTGGAATATATACGCTGATGCGCGATTGGTTCCTGAGCAATATTGTGATCTTTGACCTTTCGACCCGGAAGTTATTTGAAATACCTTGCTACCGTTGGATTACAGACAGGCTGATTTTGCCCACAGGAAATGGTACTTACTTTATTATTTACCAAACGAAAAAATTTGACATATTAAAAGAGTTTTGCAGACGACAAGTTATAAGTCTTTTTTAACGATGGGCCAAGTCATCGAAAGGACAGAAAACACTGAAAGTAATGGTGAAAATGTATGTTATTAGTATTATCAAATTTTCGCATTTTGTTTTTCAAAAAAAAAAATTGTACAGGATCCGCAGTCGATTACAATGAAAGGTTTTTATGAAGTTAAATTCGCAGTTATTTCCCTTCTTTTGCCTGCAATTCCATTTTAAGTACTAGTATTTTGAAGAGACATTCTCGTTTTCACACAGCCAAAAGTTCATAGTAATCAAAGCAATGAAAGCACTGTAGTGGCATTTGTAAAGGGAGCCATTGTTTGGAATTATTAATTTGAAAAATAAACAAACAATAATGTTTGACGAACAAGCCCAGACGAACAAACCGAAGGGCGACCAAGCCCAGGAACGAATTGGTTTTGGGAAGAACATGGTTTGGAAACAAAAGGCTGTGTGTATCATTGCGCCAATAGAAGGCCATAGCGAGTATAAATATTTTCAATAAAAAATGAAGTATTTCCATGATCGATGTTCTAATCCAATTTATTGTAATACTCCGTCGTTAATTTGTATATCTGAGTGCTATCGAAACACTTATATGTCCTAGAAAAATTGAGGTTAATTGGGTTTAACTCCTTCGGTTCTGCACAAACTACGATACATGATTTTCAAAATACCGTATTGAACTCATAGTGGCATTATCTTCGACGAATGCCAAAAAAAAGCGAAACCCAGATATATCTAAAATCTCTATTCTCGCCATGGAGTTAGGAATTTCTCAAACTATTTGTTTTTCCCAAAATTAGTATTTTTCTCTGTATACCTCGAGGGGAATCATTAGAATTATTTTTTTTTTCCAATCAGCAATGCTTCCCCAGGACGAGGTTGATGTAACTCGACGGTTTTTACGACAGTTATACATTGAAGACCAAAGAACTACAATAACATGGACACATTTACCTGGCCTTCCCGGAAAAATCGGTAGGTATTCTTGGTTATTATTATGAGAAAGCGGGTGCTAGAGGGGGGTTTCAAATAACTTAGAGATGGTCAAAAAATATTTGAGCTATGCTCTGGGAAAAGGGGGCTTAATGCCTCTGCAAAAAGTATCGACCCATGTCAGCCTGCGCGGTCCGCGCAGGCTGACATGGGTCGATACTTTTTGCTAGGGGTCAATATTCAGATTGGGAAAGGACCAATGTACCTCATGATTTTATCGGTTGTGGACTGCGCAGGCTGACATGGGTCGATACTTTTTGCTAGGGGTCAATATTCAGATTGGGAAAGGACCAGTGTACCTCATGATTCCATCGGTTGTTAGACAAAACGGATTTAATAGATCCGTAATCCATGATGACTAGCTAGGTATCATGCATGGTGGAGCGTCATTAAGCCCCCTTTTCACAGAGCATGGCTCATTTCTTTTATTACGGAAAAATGTCATTTTTTCTGTATTCAGATGTGATTATGATGATAGAAATTTGAGCAATTTTGCTTTTCGTATGTCTTTAATTCGTCATCACCATCATGTTATAAGTGTGTGCACAACTTTGAGCAAATCGATCAGGCCTTTGAAAATACCTGCACACATCTAAGGTTCTGAGTTTGAATCCCGTTGTGAGCATGATAAACCTTTGGAACCATCTACATCACGGCGCGACGACTGGTTAGGTTTTCCAGGAAGCAAGCATCGAGAGTGATTAGCAGAAGTAGTAAAGAACCTGTTTTATATTTGATGTGAAATAATAAGTTTAACAAGATAACCCGTTACCAAACAATCCCGAGTTTTAGCGGCATTGAGGAAATAGGTTTTTGAAAACATTGTTGGAAAAGGAGAAAGTAACTAGAATTTTCTTCTTTTCCTCACAATGTTTTGTACTCAAAGACAAATTTCATTATTTGAGCCACATTTAAATTGTCTGTACTCGTAATTGCTTTCAATTTCAATAAGTCTATTCTTTTTTCGTTTGGTAAAGAGTTTTTCTACCAGGACTCGACTACATGTATATTGATTGTGTTAAATTTATTATTTATTCTCATCGTAGGATGTGAAACGTACGAAGAAATACCTATGGACTTAAAGTTTCCCACGGAAAGAGACTGGTACAAAAAGTTTGTTATCTATGACGTTCTGGCTAAACTTAAACTACACCAATACTCGACCGTCAAGAACTCTTTTGACTCCCTCGAGGACTTCCGGTCAATGTGTGACGTCATACCACATTCGGAGACCTTACGACTGATGCTTGAAGATGACGCAT
Organism: Tridacna gigas; assembly: GCA_945859785.2. NCBI lineage: Eukaryota > Metazoa > Mollusca > Bivalvia > Cardiida > Cardiidae > Tridacna > Tridacna gigas. The sequence goes on along the minus strand of OX244031.2, from coordinate 5,700,876 downwards.
GGAAGACTGACGAGGAATTCGGTCGACATTTTCTGGCGGGAATCAGTCCTGCAAACATAAAGAGAATGACAGAGACCCTTAGTAACTTCCCAGTTACGCACGAAATGGTGGCGAGTTGCCTCGACCGTGGACTGACCTTAGACCAAGAAATTAAGGTATCTATTTTATTCGGTTTTGTGTTTAAAGTGAAACTGAGTCATGCTCTAGCAAAATGGGGGTTTAGTGTATCCCCGTAATTTTTGATACACATCATCACATGATTATGGACACATTAAATCTGTGTTGTCTAACAACCAACAGAATCCTAGGGTAAATTGGTCCTTGGACATTCAGAAAATTGCCTAAAGTTTCGACACTACCGATACTTTGTGCATATGCATTAAATCCCCGTTTCACAGAGCATGGCTTACTTATACTTATAAAAGGAAGAAGAGTCATCATTTAAATCATTACCAGACGACAAAATTTTAGCCCTGTCCAAATTGAAAGCATTTGCAGACGACAGTTTCACTGTGGCTCAAATGGTGCAATTTTTCTTTGATGGGTTGGAAAACATTGTGGGAAAAGAAGAAAATGCTGGTTACCAGCATTTTCTCCTTTTCCCACAATATTTTCAAAAGGCTTCTTTTCCAGGGTCGTTAAAAGTAGGGATTGTGCGGTGAAGGGTTAGGTTAAAGCCTCAACATCGACAAGTCTAAAACTGCTTGGACGGGTATACCTGTGCAGTTCCATTGTTTCGACGATGGTTATGTGGGAAAGCAGCCAGTGGCTTGGAAAGAATATTGTGCGGAGTACTGGTAAAATATACTCCAGGAAAGCATGGATAGGTGCACTGGCCGCCGCTATATAACTGACATAATGTTGAAAACGGCGTTAAACACCATACAATCAGTTAATCAACCCATGGAGTTCAACATTTAACAAACAAACCAAACTATAGATTTAAACCATTAACCTGACGAATTTAAATTGTGTCGCCGATTGAAACAACAACAAAAAAGAAGAAAAAGAAAGTTCGATGAGTTTCTTGTCATTCAGTAGGGACCAGAATGGAGTGCAACCCAATATCAGTTTGCTTGTTTATGCAGCCTCATACTCGGTTTGAATCTTTAATATGGTCATTCATAGTTGCTAAGGGCAGGGTAACGGTCAACTATATGTATTTACCAAACGGCAATACTTTAGATTTGTCCATTTTAAAAGCATTTGTAGTAGACAAAGGTAATATGGCGTGCAACACACGAAAAGGGGCCTTCGGACACATGCGTAGAAGTGTGTCGTCCCCGATCAGCCTGTGCAGTCTATGTTTAATCCGAAACGACACTTCACGTTTTTGTGTGCGATTTTCTGTTTCACGAAAATCTACTGTATGAAGAAAATCTTATGTAGTCGTAAAGTGCCGTCTCGGATCAGCCTGCGCGGACTGCGCAGGCTAATCCGGAACGACACTTTACGGAAATGTCCGAAGGTTTCATTTCGCATTTTGCGGGTCATATGGTTCAAGTGATGGGACTTGTCTATGGAAGGGCAGAAAACATTGTGGGAAAAAGGAGAAAGTGCTGGTTATTAGCATTTTCTCCATTTGTTGACAATGTTTGCGAAAGCTTTTTACCCAGGGTCTTTGGATCCGCGGCATTGATTCACTGCAAAATTACGACATGTCACGTGACAATTTACTTTCAGGCTGGACACATATATTACGTAGACTACCCATACTTTGAAGGGATCAAGGTAGCGGAAAATGGTGATCCAAGATATGTGACAAGTCCATTGGCCATGTTTTATGTTCGAGCCTCGGGAGAGTTTGTGCCTATTGCTATCCAAATAAAAGATGTCCCAGCGGCGGATAACCCGATTTTCACCCCAGACGATTCAGAAATGGATTGGATGCTCGCAAAAACATTCTTGAAAAACACAGATATCCATGTACAGACGCTTTATCATCACGTGACACGTGCACATCTATTTATGGAGGCCCTTTCAATCGCGCTGCTACGGCAACTTCCGCCGAATCACCCCGTTTTCAAAGTTCTAGTTCCGCACACGAAAAACGCAATAGCGACTGCTCAAAGAGGTCGGGATAAGCTCCTTGACGGTGAGGACTCTGTGTTACAAAAGTTGCTCGCAATCAAAGGCGAAGAGTTGAAATTTATCAGGAATGTGTACAAACGGTTTCATATGGATGAGCTAATTATCCCGAAAGATTTGAGGTCGAGAGGGGTCGATGACAGGGAAAAGCTTCCGATTTACCCCTACAGAGATGACGCTCTTCTGCACTGGAATTCGATTTCTGAATTCTCAGAAAAAATTATTTCTTCATTTTATAAAACAAACAATGACGTCATTGACGACTTCGAACTTCAAGCGTTCATTGCGGACGTGCACGAGAACGGGATACCAAGTGTAGGCGACACCACTAATGGAATCCCGGAAAAATTCAGCACCATAGATCAATTAACAGAATTTGTGACAATGTTCATATTCAATTCGAGTGTATATCACGCCGCGGTGAATTATGGTCAGCTGGACTACTTTAGCTTTGGACCGATTTACCCGAGTGCACTCCGTCTTCCTCCGCCAACCAAGAAAGGGGAGGGAACTCTAGATAGGTTAATCAACACATTACCAAACAAGTCCTCACAATCATTAGCCATAGCGTTTGCATATTACCTCAGCACTGAACTACATGACGAGGTAAACCTTAACTTCTACATGCATTATCTCTCTTTTCTTGATCTTTTTTATTTCTATCCTTTGTTCTCGTTGTCTTATTGAATTTGCCTTTCCTCCATTTCATTTTCTTCTTTTAATGCTTTTCCTTCTTTGTCCACGCTGTTTTGTTCATTTTTTTTTTTTTTCCTATTTTTAGTGCCTCTGACCGAAGGCCAGGGAATTTATATCATGGCCCTGGGTTCGTCGTGCGACCGTGTGTCCGTGCCAGCGTTAACTTTTATTTTAAACATCTTCACTGAAACTATCCATCCACTTTCGACTAAACTTCACAGAAATGATTCTGTCGTCGTCCTCTTCAGAATTTCCTCAAAGAGATTGATTCCAGTTAAAACTCTGGTTGCCATGGCAGCAATACTGAAAAATATTGAAAATCTTTAAAAATCTTATTGTGCGAAACCATAAGGCCTAGGGCTATCAAATTTGCCATGTAGCTCTTCTAATAGACCTTTACCGAATTATTTAAAAGTAAAGCTCTGGAACCAAAACTGACCCCGCCCTGGGGGTCACAAGTTTAACATGGGCTTATACAGTGAAAACTTTAAAGATCTTCTTGTTCCTAACCATCAGACATAGGGCTACCAACTTTGGCATTTAACTTCATCTTGTAGACCTGTACCAATAATTTTCCAATTGTAGCCATGAGGTCAAATTTGGCGCCGCCCTAGGGGTCATAAGTTTTACATAGGTTTATGAACTGAAAACGAAAGGAATCGCCTGGTGCCTAATAGTACTGTAAGATTTAGGTGTACCAAATTTTGATTGTAGTTTCATCTAGTGGATCTGTAGCAAGAACGTTCAAAAACTATAGCATTTTGTGTCAGCCCTTGGGGTTACACAGTGTACAAAGGCTTATTATAGTGAAAACTTAAAAAATCTCTTCTTGTAGTACATGAAGTCAATATGACTGAAGTTTTTATACTGTCCAAGGGAAGTAAATACGGTTCACTCATAAGAGAGTTTGTTATCATCTACCTCCATTGATAATCAAACTGCACTGTTGCATGAGCGGTGTTGTGTGTTCATGTTTGCTTGTTTTTTCTTTGACAGAAAATGTTCAGTTTTGAGTGAGAGTGATTTATTTTGATACCAGTTGTTATGCTCAGATGAGTTGAATATTTGATATGAAGTAGGGTTTGTATGATTTTGTTTTTTTTTTTGTTCCAGAACTAAATACCATTCATGCAGTTGATAAACTGTTTCCTACCACTAATGTTTTGGAAATCTTCTTTTCAAAGCATTCAGCTCAGGGTAAAACTCATTGTGGAGGGAAGGGTTAAAAATGCTTGCAACAAGTGATTTTTCCTTTTCCAACAATTTTTTTTCGAAGCGACATGATAAGAAATATCACATTTTTGAATAATTTATATTTCACCATTTTCGTTTTCGTAATTTCAGATTTATCTGGGAGATTATCCAGATGCTCATTTCGTGGAGCCCAAACTTCGCGAAATTTTAGTGTGGTATGCCGATGAGCAGAGCCGAATTTCCGCCATAATAAAGGATCGTAACAACGACTTCAGGATACCCTACACGTACCTTCTACCGGAGAGAGTTCCCAATTCTGCAGGACAGTAACGAGAAAGCCATGAAATAGTTTAACTCTTTACAAAACGACACATTTTGGGACTGTTCCAAATTGAAAGCATTTGTCGACGATGGATGAAATATGGCCAAAATGATAGAATTTTGTCTTTGATAGGGGAGAAACCAAAAGGAAAAAATACAAGTCACCAATGACTTATTTTCTTTCGAAAACATTTGGGGAAAAGAAGAAAATGTTGGTAACCAGTATTTTCTCCTTTTCCCACAATGTTTTCAAAAAGCTTTCTTCCTCAAGATCGTTAAAATTTGAGACTGTGCAGTAAAAGATTAACGTTTCCACTGACAATGTCAGTTTAAACGGCACTTTCAGACCACGTCGATGAAGATTAAACTGCATAAAATGTGAAGGTTAGGGTACATAAAACCTTATTAGATTAACTATTCAATATCTTATTTTATGAGAAACGCCGTACAGAATAAAGCATTTACAATGAAATCTGTGGATTATTTCTCCTCACTAAATATAGTCGATCAATTCTGTGCAAAGAACAGGTAAAAACAAAACAGAAACTCCAGGAAAACATGAATAGGTGCACTGGCCCGCTTGATAGAACTGAAATGAGCCATGCTTAATCAGACGGTTAACACTTAGGCTGCTAAGCGCGACTCACTGACCTTTTGCGGACAGTGTAGATCAAGATCAGACTGCACAGAACGTGCAGTCTGATCTTGGATCTACACTGTCCAATAAGGAGAAATCTTTCCTTCCCCACAAAAAATACCTTTGAAATAGGAAAAATTGGGTTTAAACTAGCGGGTTGAAAGTTTCATTTCTTTTATTCAGCAGGATGAGGGTTAACTTTATGCAAGGACATGCCGAGTTGACAAAATTTTAATCTTTCCGATTGGTTGATGATAATAGTCTTTGAGACAGGATTCATTCCCTCTCTTGCGACATATCAAAGGTAGCCTAAATGGCGAAATGTGTTTTTGATACGGTAGAAAACGTTTTCGGAAAAGGAGAAAATGCTGGTTACCAGCATTTTCTCCATTTTCTACATGTTTTTGAAAAACCTTCTCTCTCAGGGTCGTTAAAAGTTGGAATTTTGTGAATTAGGGTAAATTAATAATATGTTTTGTTTTTGAAAGGTTACAAGTATTGTGAGGGATAGGGAAAATGTTAGTTACCAGCATTTTCTCCTTTTCCCACAATACTTTCAAAAGGCATCTCTTTTCAAAATTTTCTAGATCTGGTGACCTAGAGCTCTTTCGTATTTTACTGACGTAAACATTTTACATTTTTTTTTCTTTCCTTTAGTTAACGATTTACAATACTGTAAATGAAAATTTTGGGGGAGGAGATTTTGAATGATTTAGGGAACAAAGTCCCGATACTGATGGTAAATAAACCCGTACAAAACAAACTTACACTGGCTCGACAAAATAAACATGAGCCGTGCTCTGTGAAAAGGGGGCTTTAATGCATCTGCAAAAAGTATCGGCTCAGGTCAGCCTGCGCTGTTCGCGCAGGCTGACCTGGGCCGAAACTTTTTGCTATTGGTCAATTTTCTGTGTGTCAAAGGACCGGTTTACCTCATAAATCCGTCGGTTGTTAGACAAAATGGATTTTATGGATCCATGATCACGTGACTTGCTTGGTATCATGGATCACGGCGATGCATTGAGACCCCTTTTGCCAGAGCGTGGCTCAAATATTATTTGCTCCCCCCCCACCTTTCCTATTTCTTAACCCTTAACCTGCTCAATAAGTTATATCAATTTTTCCAGTCTATAGAAGAAAACCCAAATAAAGAAATTTCAAAATTATTTTTAAGGGGAAAATATTTCCTTATCAGACAGTATAGTTCCAAGATCAGACTGTACGTTCTATGCAGTCTGATTTTGATCTGCACTGACCGCAAAAGCGCCTTGAGTCGCACTTAGAAGCCTATGTTTTAACTCCTTAAAAAACGACAAAATTCTAGACAAGTCCAAATTGCAAGTAATTGCAGATGACAAATTTACTGAGGCACGAAGGATAAAAGTTTTATCAGACAGAGTAGAAAACAGTGTGAGAAAAGGAGAAAATGCTGGTTACCAGCATTTTCTCCTTTTCCAACAATGTTTTCAGAATCTGCCTTCCTTAAGGTAGTTAAAACTCGGGATTGTTAGGTTAAGAGTCAAACGAAATTTAAATCTTTATATTACTTCGTAAAGAAAAGAGACACTTGGAATAAGCAAGGGAAAGAAATACCAGCTTGGCAATCAGCATTTTCTCTTTATTCATTTCTTACCCTTTCAAAGTCAAAATTCCATTATTTAGGCTACAATTGAATTGTAGCCTGTAGGCTGCAAATGCCTACATTATAGACAAGCGAAATAATGTTGTCGTCGGGTAAAGGGTTAACCCTTTAACACACAATGATGAGTTTTAAAGACCCTGAGAAAGAAGCCTTTGGAAAACATTGTGGGAAAAGGAGAAAATACTGGTAACCAGCATTTTCTCCTTTTCCTACAATGTTTTCTACCCTGTCAAAGACAACTTCCATCTTTTGAGCTACATTTAAATTGTTGTCTGCAAATGCTTTCAATTTGAACAAGTCTGTATAGCACTCTTGAGGTAAACAGTTAAGTCTTCTAAATATGTTCAATAAAACTGTTCTTGCCGATAGTAGAAGCCCGAACAATGTTATTTCAAACTTATTTTTTGAAGAAAAATATCTCCTTATCGAACACTGTAGATCCAAGACCAGACTGCACGTTCTGTGCAGTCTGATCTTGATCTACACTGTCCGCAAAAGGCCAGTAAGTCGCGTTTATCAGCTTAAGGGTAACTTTTACCGACCTGTTCGTTTATCATTAATTGTGACAACCCATTTTGAAAAGCGTCTAGCGATATTTGTTGATCTATGTTCAGTGTGTACTCTGTAGATCAACCCAAGCGTCCATCTCAGTGCAGCCACACAAGGTGTTACACCGGTAACTTGTTGGCTAATTGAAAATAGAGTAAAAATCAATCTCTTCGGCTGGCTGCTGCTGATTCCCTGACGAAGCGGGAGCCAAGCAGTTTTTTTTTTCTATCACATATATGTCCAATGTCCTTCACAGAAAGGTGCAGAAAATGGCATCATGAGCAATGAACTTTTTTGCTATTCCTCTTCAAACACATCACCCCTCAGAAAATGGCTGTCAGTCTAGGCCCTCACTGGGCCTCGAAAAATAGTCCTGAAAGAAATGCAAAAAAGGCATTTTTAGACTCTGCAGAAATAATCAAATCAACTTCAGAAACACATTTTAGACTTGCCCTATCATCTTTCATGATAAAACAGTGTGGCAGAAGTGCTAGATATCAAATTTTCAAGTGGGACTACTTTTGGGTACTACGACCCGGAGGCATTCCGTTCTGGTGTTACACCACTAAAAGTTATATCATTAGCCCCTATGCTGCTAAGTACGTGAAATGAAACTTTCAAGCCCATAGTAAAAATCCAAACTTTGCTATTTTAAAGGTAGATTTTTTTTTGGAAAGATATCTCCTTATCGGACTATGTATAACCAAGATCAGGATGCACATTCTGTGCAGCCTGATCTTAATCTAAATGCCTGCAAAAAGGTCCTTGAGTCGCGCCTAGCAACCTAAGGGTTAAACCTGTGGGAGCTTGGCCATTTCCTGTCTAAGGACTGATAATTGTTTCGACGATGGTTATGTGGGAAAAGCAGCCAGTGGCTTGGGAAGAAAATTGTCCTAAGTACTTATTACAGAAGCTCCAGGAAAGCATCGATAGGTGCATTGACCCCCGCGATATAACTGAAATGATGTTGAAAACGGCATTAAACACCAACCAACCAATCAATCCATCAGTCAGTCGGTCGGTCGGTCGATCGATCGATCGATCCATCCATCCATCCATCGATCAATCGATCGATCGATCGATCGATCAATCAATCAATCAATCAATATTATCCCTTTGGCTTGGTTGAAACAGTTTCCCTAAAGGAGAATTTATTACAAATGATAATCAAGAAAGCTAGGATAGATGAATTTTTGCCGAAAGATAACGGACTTTCGTTGGAAACGGCCTCATCAAATCAAAACCCAGTAACTATGATCGATTCACTGACGAACTCTTTACCACACTGGCAAAATATACACTTGTCCCAATCGAAAGCAGTAGCAGACGACAATTTAAATGTAGTTTAAATGATGGAAATGGTCTTTGATAGGGTGAAGAAAACATTGTGGGAAAAGGAGAAAATGCTGGTTACCAGCATTTTCTCCTTTTCCCACAATGTTTTCAAAAGGCTTTTATCACAGGGCCATTAAAACTCGGGATTGTGTGGTAAAGAGTTAATTTAATTAAGAATCTGGGCCCATTTTCACAAAAAAAACTCAAGTCGCTTATTTTACTCAAATCCCCGAACAAGCTCATTTACCGACTTAAGTTGATTTCGTTATTTGAGATCCATGTCACTAATATTATTAACAGAGTTAAGTAACGTTTTCAAATCCGAGTTGACACAAGGTTTCAGACTTAACTTGGCACAATAATGCACGTAAGTCAGAGTTAAAAATAAACGGACTTAACTGAGTTAAGTCCGTTTATTTTTCTTATCTGAGACATTTTTCTTATCTGAAACAAATTTTCACCTAAGGATTTGAGAACGTTACAAAAGTCTGTTAATGTCAGTGAAATTCATCTCAAATAATGATTGATTGATTGATTGATTGTATGGTGTTTAACGCCGTTTTCAACATTATTTCAGTTATATCACGGCGACCAGTGCACCTATCCATGCTTTCCTGGAGTTTCTTTTACCAGTACTCCGCACAATATTCTTTCCAGGCCACTGGCTGCTTTCCCACATAACCATCGTCGAAACAATGGTCAGCGGTGAGAGAGGAATGAATCCTGTCGCAATGACTATCATCAATTCTCGGAAAGAAATTGGCCAACCCGGGGATCGAACCTGCGACCTCCTGTTCTCAAGTCCTGTACGCTACCGACTGAGCTACGGGGCTTGGCTCGTCTCAAATAACGAACCCAACTTACGTAGAAAAATTAGTCCGTTAGCGGATTTGACAAAAATAAAGGACTTATTTTTTTCTTGAAACCGGGCCCAGGGCTCCTCGGCTGTCTAAGGTATTTGGTGTATGATTTGTTCGAATCTCGAACGCGGCTGTAGTTTTTTATGGAATTGACCTCAGGCAAGGCATGCCAGAAACCATGTCCAGATACGAACAAGTTAACCTGACTTAACCGTGATATGATTGAAACGTTGTTGAAAATGACGTAAAGCAACATTCAGAAGTTAACAAACAAGCTAACTGAGAAGAATTTGAATTGCTGTCTGCAAATGCTTCCGATTTGGAGAAGTCAAAAACTTTGTCGTTCGATAAAGAATAAGATAAATTGAAGGCTGCCTTATTGATCACGAATGGTAAATGTGAAATTGGTTTGATATGTTTTTTTTTTTAATCAAATAGAAATGTTTACAGAAATACAAAAACAAACAGGAGATAGCAAAAACAAAATTAAATGTTGGTTCACATGAAAGCCGATGTCTTATGCAAAAGGGTCTAGGTCACAATCAGCCTGCATACCCGTACAGCCTGATCTTACGCTGTTTGTATGGTGTTCAAAGCCGTTTTCAACATAATTTCAGTTATAATACGAAGATCATATACATGCATTTCTGAAGTTTCTTTTACCTGTACTTTGCATAATATCCTTTCCAAGCCACTGGCTGCTTTCCGACAGACCAAACGTCGAAACAATCGTCAGCGATGAGAGAAGGACAAATCCTGTCGTAATGACTATCAGTAATCCTCGGAAAGAAATTCGTCGAGCAAGGGACTCGAACCACCGACCCTTGGTTTCAAGTCTACAAGTACGGTACCGACTGCACTATCGGTCTCGGCGATCTGAGTAAGTACCCTTCGATACCTTACTTAAAGCCATAGCTTCACTATATCCAAACTGATGGATTGTTTCAACCAAAGGTTGGATTCCAATCCATGGTTGGTTCCGATGATTAATTCAGTTTGGTAAGACAAGTCCAGGGTCCGAATGACTTGTGGCAACCATCCTATATTGGTGCCCCTAAATCTAATTATCGTTGAGCCATGCACTGTGAAAGGGGGAATTTAATGTATTTAATGTATCTGCAAAAAGTATCGACTCGGGTCAGCCTGCGCAACCCGCGCAGGCTGACCTGAGTCAAACCTTTTTGTTGTTTGTAAATTTTCTGCATGTTAGAGGACTAATCTACCTCATGATTCAGTCTGTTCTTAGACAAAATGGATTTCATGGATCCATAATAATACAATGACTTGCATTAATCCCCTTTTGCCGGAACGCGGCTCAATTGTAATTCCAAGACTGGCGATCTGTCGACCAATCAAATGGCTAGTCTTTGAATTAACCCTTATCCCTCTAAATAAGTAAAATGAAATGTTCAAACTGGTAGTAAAAACCCGATTGGTGCTATATGAAACGTAATTTTTGGAAAAAAGATAACTTCTTATTAGACAGTGAAGATCCAAGATCCCGTTTTGCCAGAACGCGGCTCAATTGTAATTCCAAGACTGGCGATCTGATTGGTCGAGACAGAACGTCTCGACCAATCAAATGGCTAGTCTTTGAATTAAGCCTTATCCCTCTAAATAAGTAAAATGAAATGTTCAAACTGGTAGTAAAAACCCGATTGGTGCTATTTGAAACTTAATTTTTGGAAAAAGATAACTCCTTATTGGACAGTGATGATCCAAGATCCGCTTTTGCCAGGACGCAGCTCAATTGTAATTCCAAGACTGGCGATCTGATTGGTCGAGACAGAACGTCTCGACCAATCAAATGGCTAGTCTTTGAATTAAGCCTTATCCCTCTAAATAAGTAAAATGAAATGTTCAAACTGGTAGTAAAAACCCGACTGGTGCTATATGAAACGTAATTTTTGGAAAAAGATAACTCCTTATTGGACAGTGATGATCCAAGATCCGCTTTTGCCAGGACGCAGCTCAATTGTAATTCCAAGACTGGCGATCTGATTGGTCGAGACAGAACGTCTCGACCAATCAAATGGCTTGTCTTCGAAATAGCCCTTATCCTGCTGAATAAGTAGAATGTTCAAATCGATAGTAAAAACCTAAATAATGCTATTTGAAACTTAATTTTTGGAAAAAGACATCTCCTTATCGGACAGTGAAGATCCAAGATCAGACTGCACGCTTTGTGCAGTCTGATCTTAATCTACACTGACCTCAAAATTGGAAGAATGCACAAACAACAATTGAAATGCCGCTCAAATGAAGGAATTTGTCTCTGAAAGGGTAGAAAATATTGTGGGAAAAGGAGAAAATGCTAATTGCCCTCCTCCCTCTATAATTTGAAAATGCTGGTTGCCCTTTTCCTGCAATGATTCCAAAGTTTTCTTCTTCGGGGTCGGTAAAACACAGAATTGTTTGGTAAAAGCTTAAATGTATCCCGCGAGAGAGAGGGGAGAGCGAGAGCGAAAGAGAAAGAGACACAGAGAGAGAAGGAGAGAGAGGGAGAGAGAGACGGGGAAAGGTAGGTAGAGAGAGTGGGGAGGAGTAGGTTTATTTGACATGGGTTTTTCAAGTACCGGTGTTTGCGGAAGCACAAAAATCAAACAGGAGCTAGGAAAAATCGATTTTAAATGAAAGTTATTAATATATGGTGTTCTGTTCAGGCCATAGGAAATTTTAAATTTTGTCGTACAATGCATCCTCTTTGAAATGAGGAATCTAGTTTCGTTGGTTTTGTGCTCCAGAAATTCTTGGTTCGATCCTCATTGGTGGCTCCGGTCATATGGAATGACTTCCGGCAAGGTGAAACAGAATAGGGTCTGGTTAAACATGGATAAGCCTTAGTTTAAATCTCCAAAATTTTCTAAATTTCAAAGTAACACTTCTGATTGGCTAAACCAAATGAGCCCAGGTGTCGCAATGGTATGGCTGACATACTGTTGAAAGCCCTGCAAAAGCTCGATTAAAAAAAAAAAAAACTAAACAAAGTTTTGGAAAAAAATCTTTATTCATAGACATGATTTCCTACTGCTGTATTAACTGATTTTATTTCATGGTTTTCGGTAGTTTATCGAGAAATAATGGTGGATTATGGCTTGATATTTCATGGTAACGGCCAGTGAAAAATACCGATTTCATATTTTCTAACGGGAACAGTAGTTCCCGCGCACTAGTTACCTAGGTAAACAGCACTTGCGATTCAAATAGAGGGAATATGACGTACTTTACGCTATATTTCTCGCGCTTTACGTAATATTGTAATGCGTTGATATGTTAGGGGGTACGCCACGGGGAATTACAGAACAACACTGTATGGATTTTGATGAAAGTCCCAACACAAAAGGGGTTAGAAGCATGAAATAAATTGAATATTTTTTTTGAAAGATCGAAATTTATTTCATCGAGTGAACATCATGGTAATATTTTCACGAGTGGCGCACCATTCGTGAAAATGTTACCCTGATGTTCACTCAATGAAATTAAATTTGATCTTTCACCGAAATAAACAAATATCATCTATGTTTTACACTAGTCTCATCATTCTATAATGTTCCAAAGCATATATATACCGAAATGAACTTAAACCCATTTCTTTGTGACGTCAGAGCCAATTAAGCTACATATTTAACATTTTGTACAAACTGCAAACAGGGCTTTAAGTCCTTTGATTCTATACGCTAAATTAGCTACGTATGTTACATACAGTTGAGCCATGCTCTGGCAAAAGGGGTTTTAATGATATGAAATATGTCTAATATGTGGATCACCTTGAAAGTTATTGACGTTAGTGGCAGTTTAACGCTTCCGTAGTATGGTCTGTCAACTTCTCTATTTATTTGTCACACTCACACTTGAAAAATACCCTTACAACAAGAGCCAAGTTTACAGAAAAGAAGATTCATATAAAGTAAACGTTCATTACCTGAACCAAAACGGTTATATGTTGAACGTCGAATTATTTTTTTTACCATAAATGGTTGCGAGAACAAAAATTAGGAACGATTTTGTAGCATTTATGCAGTTTGGCATATATAGACACACGAATCAATAGCAAAGTTTTTAACCCTTAGCTCGTTAAATAAATGAAATAAAACTTTCGAGTTTATCGTAAGAAAAACCCAAAATTCAGTCATTTCAAAGGTATTTTGTTGGGGAAAAAATCTCCTATTGGACTGTGTGGATCAAAGATTAGGCTGCACGTTCTGTGCAGTCTGGTCTTGATCTATGCTGTCTGCAAAGGGTACTTGAGTCCCGCTTAGCGGCCTGAGGGTTAATTTATATTTGCATATGTTATGACTGCTGTTTGAATTAGAGGGGCGTTTATATTGGCAATGGTAAAATTAATCCTTTGCCAGGTTTTATGAAGTAACCCCTCACGGAACCATGGGTCAAGATCAGACTGAACAGAATGTGCAGTCTGATCTTTGAGTTACATTACCTGATACACTTTTAGATGCTCTCACGGTTAACACACTTATTTTCTTTTCTCAAATATGTCCATATATCACTGCGGACTAAGAATTTAAAAAAAAAAAAATGCCTGCAAATACAAATTTTGATTTCTTTTTTTTTTTTCCAATTATTTTTTTTTTTTCATGTTTTTTTTTTTCTGTAGAACTCTGGACGCGACTCATAATTTCATTATTGTCCTGCTTTTCCTGTAAATTTACATATCTATGGTATTTCTTATTTGGACGAGTCCAAATTGTTTATTTAAGGACAAAGGATAAAGAAATCGAAAGCGTCTGTGAACAAACGCACTTATAAAATGTTATAAACCATTTCGGCATGTTTAACTCTTTACCAAACGACAAAATTTTGGACTCAACCAAACTGAAAGCATTTGCAGATGACAAAGCAAATGTAGTTCAAATGATGGTATCTGTCTTTAATCGGGAAGAAAACATTGTGGGAAAAGGAGAAAATGCTGGTTACCAGCATTTTCTCCTTTTCCCGCAATGTTTTCAAAAGCCTTCTTTTACAGGGTCGTTAAAACTAGGGATTGTGTGGTAAAGGGTTAAAATGAGATTACTTCGTATTAAGGTGGCGAGTTTTTGTTCGTGTAAAACTTAAATTATGTTTTATTTGTTAAGATATTTTGAGGAAACTTAAAGCAGGAAAGAATATAGGTCTGGATCACGCAACTTAGGTATGTATTATTATTTTTATTTTTTTTTATTAAATTCCTAATATCATGTCTGTTCAATTTATTTTCATTCTGTCCGTCTATCTGTCTGACTGTGTGGGGGGGGGTCACTTTGTCTCACTACTTGTTTCTTTCTTTGTCTGTCGTTCCATCAATCTAGAAACCTGAAATACTTTTCCTTTTCGTGTCATGAGTGTGTATGTGTTCAGCAATTTCGAAAAATGACAACAAGTTTGACTAAACTTTGGTACCACAAAACGAATTATCATCCAGTGCAAAGATATGAGCCAGGTTCTGTGAAAAGGGGGTTTAATGCATCTGCGAAAAGAATCGACAAAGATCAGCCTGCACAGTCCGCGCAGGTTGACCTGAGTTGACTTTTTTTGCCATAGATCAATTTTCTGCATGTCAAAGGACCAGTGTACCCGCTGATTCAGTCGTTTTAAACCTTAAGCTGCTAATCGCGACCGACGGACCTTTTGCGGACAGTGTAGATCAAGATCAGACTGCGCAGAACGTGCAGTCTGATCTTTGATCTACCCTGTCCGATACGGCATTTTCTTTCCAGTGAAATCAACTTTGAAACCGCAATGTTTGGACTTCTAGTATTGAGTAGAAAAATTTGTGTTTCAATTATTCAGCAGCTTAAGTGTTAATAGATCAATATTTATATGATGACTTGCCTAGAGCAATGCATAGCGGAGATGCATTAAACCCCCTTTTTCCAGAGCATGGCTCATATAGTGAAAGCTGTTACAGGATGAAAACCCAACTTTCTTTTTACAATTCGGTCGACAGGACCCTATTTTAAAGAAGATTATATACAGAGGGGCGGGGAGGGCAGAGAAGAGAGACACATATTGTAATCGCACGTATTAACCCTTTCCCAAACGACAAATTTTAGACTGGTCCAAATTGAAAGAGTTTGCAGACGACAATTTTAAATTTGATGAAAATGGCAGAAAGGTCTCAAAAAGGGTAGAAAACACTGTGGGAAAAGGAGAAATTGCTCGTTACGAGCAATTTCTCCTTTTCCCATAGTGTTTTCAAAAGAGTTGTACTGCAGACACGTGAAAACCAGGGCTTGTTTGGGAAAGGGTTAATCCAATTTTGTCTTTTAAAAATCAAAGACCTGACAGTTTCCGAGAGCTGTCTGGTGTTTATTTAAATACAAAACTGACGACATAATTTTAGGCCTGCCCAAATGATAGCATTTGCAGACGACAAATAAAATGTTACTCAAAACATGAAATTTGCCTTTTAAGGGGTAGAAAAGATTGTGGGAAAAAGAGAAAATACTGGTTACCTGGTCCGGATTGGATTCTTAGCACATGTCTCTTTATTTAACTGATATATATATATATATTTTTTTTTTTTTTTCAGACACTCGGATGTCCAGTTATAGTCTACATCTTTGTGTTGGAGTATACCTATGAATCTACACTGCCAGCTGATCAGGTCTATGTGTATGTCATAAACTCCATATGCCCTGTACCAACAGACAACTACATACTTCTGATAAAGATAGATTATGTGCATTCAATATCGGACCCCTTATTAATGCCGACAAAAGAAACGAATCTAGATCTACATTTCGTGTGGATAAATAGTTCTTGCCATCAATAGGAGTAGCTCAAGCCTTCATGTCACTTATTTTAGTAGAATCTTTGATCCGTGCAACAATCCATGCGTGTTCCTTGATAACGACCATTTTCGGAAGTTCCGGGAGAGTAGTATAAAAATGATAATGTAAACAGTGGTGCTCTACATTGTGCAAAGGTTGTGAAGAGGATGAATAGAAACAAAGTCGAATCAAAAATAAAAATGGTTCGTCCAGCGAGTGGTTCAGGGCAAAAACATGCCGTGAAGTTAGATTCTAAATCTGAAACTACATGGACAGAGAAAAGACAGCGGGCTGTGAATGAAAAGAGTCATGAAAATTTAGAACAGGAATATTTGGATTTAAGACAGAAGTTGACACTCCCAGGAAAAGTCCGCAGTAATAGTGACGTAGGCGTTAACGTCAAATATGACGTAAATAAATTAAGGGGCCTTCAAAGTTTCACTTCACAAACTTTTGTCGATACAAATCCAAAAGACTTTTTCCACACAGACGATTTAGGTATGAATCATTTTATACAACATTTAGCAAACGTTAAAGCTAATTGCAAAAAGGCTAAGAAAAATATGGCAGGAAAAAGCGACCAAGTTAAGCAAGGCAGAAGACATTCTTTGAAATTTAAACCGCTATATGAGAAGTATGACCTCGACGAGTCAGAAACGGTGCAAGTACATGACCAGACAGAATAAATGTTTGTGATACACTGAAAGTGGTTTTTGCAAGATATGTATTTATTCATATTTACTTTATGAGCCATGCTCTGGCAAAAAGGGGTCTTAATACATCTCCGTGATCCATTATACCAGGCAAGTCATTATTCAATCATGGATCCGTAACGCCCATCTTGCCTAACAACCGACTGAATCATGAGGTACAATTGTCCTTTGGCATGCAGAAAATTTAAAGATAGCTAAAAGTTTCGGCCCATGTCAGCCTGCGCGGACTGCGCAGGCTGACATGGGTCGATACTTTTTGCAGATGAATTGAGCCCCCTTTTCACAGAGCATGGTCCATATAGACCTAGTCTTTAGAATCTACAAGTGTTTTGCATCCTTTTAAAATCATTTGCCAGCTTGATCTACGTAGATCTGTATTATTTTATACGTCAGCCACGGTTATTTCACTTACTAGATGGGGGCTATTCAGATTTTTTTTTTTCCATGTGCCGTATTCTTCAACCATTCTAATCAGAGTCTAATTCAACCAAGACTTGTTAATATGATAGAAAGTCTTTGAATGTACATAGCATTCGGAAGGAAAGCCTCGAAAGAGTGATATTTTAAGAACAATGCTTGTATTGTCGACAAAATTTACGGTACCTCGGCTGTTTGCTTGAACGCTCGAATGCTGAATTGTCATTAGTCCATTTACGTGAAAATTTGTTTTAAAAATGTAGATCTGAGCTCAGATAGAGGCTTGTCGGCGGATTTTCCAACATGTATTATTTATGGACCTAATCAATGATGTATAGGGTTTGATTTAAAGATTCATAGTTCTGCTTGAACACTTGTTCCGAATGGAATAACTCCGCCATGTTTGTTTATTGTTGTTGTTGTTGTTGTGAATATGATCTAGAGGCGGACATCCGTCTGGTGTTGATTCCCAGAAGTGACCTAGTACATAGGCTGATTTGATCTGAGAAAGTCACACAGTCATGAAACTCGCTGAACAAACGTAAGGTTGTTTGTGAAACTCCGAGCACTACGGACTGAAACCGTTACTAATGGTCGTTAGTAACTCTGACGAGAACTTGAAACCCTAAACCGCTCCTTCGAGGGGCAAATTTATTCGACCACTTGACCGCTCAAGGCAAAGTTTTATTGAAATGTCTGACGTTCTATTTTTCTATAGTTCTATAGTAGCCGTTGGTGTGTTCATTTTTAGTGCTCTTTGAAATAATTCAAGTGTGTGTCAAGAACAAATAAATTTTCTAAAGTTAATCAATTTATTATATCGTCACAAAATTCTTAAATCCAACAATATATTCTGTTAAAATGAAAAAAAAAAACATGCATTCCCGAGTTTTTAAATGATGACAAAGCAGGCAGATATACAAAATCAAATCGAGGATTTCTCTGTGTGTGTGTGAAAGATTGAAATTTATTTCATCGAGTGAACATCATCAGTAATATTTTCACGAGTGGCGCAGCCACAAGTGAAAATATTACCGTATGATGTTCACGAGATGAAATAAATTTCGATTTTTCACCGAAAAATTATTCTGTTTATTTCATGCTTCTAGCTTTTTTGTTGGGACTTGCGTAATATATAGAGGGGAGCTTTCCGTATTTCCGTGCCAGTGAGTTTGTCAATAGGTAAATTCGCAGGTCGAAGCGATGAAATTATCAAACCATGATCCACCATTACTTTCCGATAAACTACCGACAAGCATGAAATAATGAAATATTCTTTTTATCCCATATCTTATTCAACTGTGTATGCCGTTAACAAGAAATAATAATGTGCATATTGCCATGTTTGGCATAGTAAATAGTGGCGGAAGCAGGAGTTCTGAATCATTACGCACTCCTGATCGACTAGGCTGCTAGGTGAGACACAATGTACCTTTGCAGACAGTGTACATCAAAGATCAGACTGCACAGAACATGCAGTCTGAGCTTGATCTCCACCGTCCGATACAGTGAGGTTTTCCATCGAAAAGATATAGGATGAAATCGCAAGACATGATTAGATGGTAAATTGCCATTGGTCAAAAATGTGCACGTGTTTATTCACCGGAACCCTGCTGGCATATTTGCTCACACATTTTTGAAACCACTATTACTCTTGCTAATCGAAAACCCGGGACCTTGATTCATACCATAGCAAAATGTTTAGTAGAGAACGATTCTTTTCTTGTGCTTTTTTGGAAATTTAATATTTTCACAAGCGTTAACCAATAACACAATACTAGTTTTCAACAAACTCTTTCAGCGCCATATATATGACCCATGCTCTGTGTAAAGGGTGTGTAATACAATTGCAAAAAGTAACGATCAAAGCCAGCCTATGCAGTCCGCGCAGGCTGGCCTGAGTTGAAACTTTTTGCTATTAGCCAATTTTCTGCATGTCAAGGATCCAATCTAATTCATGATAGTCAGTTGTTAGACAAAATAGAATTTACGGGTCCATAACTATATGATGACTTGCTTGGTATCATGCATCACGGAGATGCATTAAACCCCCTTTTTCACCGAAGCGCCGTTCATGTGTAAGCTTGACTTCTTTCTACGACTGATAGTCCAATCAGCTGAAACTCAGAAAGATTTGAATCCCCCAGGACTGACTAGACAAGCGGACAGCAAAGATCCAAGAGACGACTGTGCGTTGTATGTGCAACGTTGTGTGACCTTGATATATATCGTCCACAAGAGGCCCTGTTTTCTTTATGATTTTTGGTAGTTTATCGGGAAATGATGGTGAATTATGGTTTTATAATGTCACCGTTTCTATGGGCTGTAAGAACTGGCATGTCAGGGCATGCCTAACCTTTGACATAAGTCGACAAGTTTATTTTATTTTTTCATATTAGTGGCCTTGAGACAGTTCGAAATTATTCGTCGTAAATCTATGTAAACACATGCATCATAACAGAACTCTACCGATCATTTACGGCTGCTCACGATGATTTCCGAATAACCTATCTTATCTCAATCTAAAATACCGTGAACTGTTACCTAGCTCAGCCCTGCCAATTCTTACAGCCTATTCCAGTGAATTTATCGAGTTTGATAAACTCACTTATACGGAGAGCTCCTCTGTACTTCGCAAGTCCCAACAAAAAAAGGAGGTTTGAAACATGAAATAAAAAGATTTTTTTTTTTGATGAAAGATCGAAATTTATGGTTTGAAGCATGAATAAAAAGATTTTTTCGATGAAAGATCGAAATTTATTTCAACTCGTGAACATCATATGGTAATAAATTCCCTTGTGGCTGCGCCGCTCGTGAAAATATTACCTATGATATTCACTCGATGAAATAAATTTCGATCTTTTACAAAAAAAAAACCGTATCATCTATATCTTTTATGGTGCTGAGGGGTTTATCAGTTTTATACATGTATTTCACTTTTGAACTTACAGACAAATGGCACGTGTAATTTCTACACGTAGAATACGTACCCAGCTGCGTCTCAGAACATTGGGCAATTTGAAGTCTGATCAGAGGTCGACACTGTCCTTTCATAAAAAAAAAAAGTGGCCTCGAATCGCTCTAGACTGAAACCTGCACCAAACGATATTTTTAAAAATTTCTTCATTCTTCCTACTTGAGAGCACCAGCAGGCAACAAATTCAAAATTGGTACAAAATAGCCAAGCTACCCGGCCGGGCAATTACAATTGAAAGCGGCATGAAGCACATAAAAGCACCCGGAAGGAGACGCCCTATCCGCTAAGGACAAAATCGATTACATGACACGGCAAATAATTTTGCTACTAAGCATATTATTATATCCCTAACCTGGTATTGAACAGAGCTAAACCGTGTTAAGCACCAAAGGAGAAACTTGGGGCTTTTGCGGACGGCATAGATCAAGATCAGACTGCACAGAACGTGCAGTCTGATCTTGGTTCTATCCCGTCCGCTTCTATAGTCAAGCCTATGAAAATCAAAAAAAGAACCTTTGCAGGTTTCAGTTGATTTTATTGTGAGCCGTCGAAAAAGGCCGAATTGACCCTTCTCCACACAATGTCGAGTTTTAAGGATCCTGAAAAAGACAGCCTTTTGAAAACATTGTGGGAAAAGAAGAAAATGCTGGTAACCAGCATTTTCTCCTTTTCCCACAATGTTTTTTACCCTATCAAAGATAGACGTCATTGATCGAGCTTCATTTAATTTGTCATCTGCAAATGGTTTGAATTTGCTCGAGTTCAAAATTTTGTCGTCTGGTAAAGGGTTATTATAATTGGCGCTGAAAGAATTAAAACCTGGAAGAACTTTCCTTTCACCTTTAAGTGCACATGCAATTTTGACACCTACGAAAAGCTATCACAAGTGATATAAACATGTAAGGCATGCTCTTTGAAAAGGGGGTTTCATGCATCTGCAAAAAAGTATCGACCCATGTCAGCCTGCGCAGTCCGCGCAGGCTGACAGGGGTCGAAACTTTTTGCTATTTGTAAATTTTCTCCATGGCAAAGGTTCATTCTACCTCGAGATCCAGCCGATTGTTAGAGCAAGTGGATTTTTACGGATCTAGAATTAGATATAGTCCGATAGTGTGAGTTATATTACCACCAAAACCTTGAGGTTGAAAGAAAAGCTTGGTCTTTTGTCACCGACTTAGTGTAACTTTTTTTTTTAATCAATTTTACGTATCCCTTTACCGAACGATCTCGTGTCTTACGACCCTTGAGTGGTAAACTTTAATTCAAAACAATGTGGAAAAATGAGAAAATGCTGTGAACTACTATTTTCTCCTGTTCCCCACAACTGGGTTTCCGCTCTTTTAACCCTTTACTTCACAAATTATTTAACAAACTTTTGAAAGAAAGCTTCGGAAAACATCGTGGGAACCAGCATTTTCTCCTTTTTCCCACAATGCTTTCTGTCCTTTCAAAGATAGTTTTACCATTTCAGCCACATTGAATTTATCATCTGCAAATGCTTTCAATTTGGAAAAGGCTAAATTTGTGTTGTGTGGTAAAGGGTTAACCAAAAACCCGCTGAAAAAATGAAATGAAAATTTTCAGGCGGTAGTAAAAACCCATATTTTGCTACTTAAAAGGTAATTTCTTGAGAGAAAAATATCTCCTTATCGGGCAGTGTAGATCCAAGATCAGACTGCACGTTCTGTGCAGTCTGATCTTGATCTACACTGTCCGCAAAAGGTCAGTGAGTCGGGCATAGCAGTCTTAGGGTTAAAACAAATCCTATTATAATCAACCATATTTGTCGTCTGCAAATGCTGTTAGATAGGACGATACTAATTTTTTGTCTTAAAGTAACGAGTTAATTTCATTTAGCTTTTAACAGGTAAATCAATTTTACATGCAAATATTTTTTTTTCCAAATGAATGACACTTACAAAAAATATTGCAGCAAAAGAAGCAAATGCTAGATTACTACCAATCAATTATCTTTTTCACACAATGTTTTTTCATTGATTGAATGGTGTTTACCTCCGTTTTCAATATTATTTGATATATCGCGGCGGCCAGTGCACCTATCCATGCTTTCCTTGAGTTTCTTTTTACCAGTGTTTCGCACGCTATTCTCCCCAAGCCTCTAGCAGCTTTCCCACATAACCGTCGTTGAAACAATGATCAGCGATGAGAGAGGTATGAATCCTAGCGCAAGGACTATCATCAGTCCTCGGAAAGAAATTCGCCGAGCTGAGAATTCGAACCAACGACCCCCTGTTCTCATGTCCTGTACGCTACCGACTGCTCTACTGGGGCTCGACGTTGAATATTTTTCATAGATTTCAACAAATAAAGTACGTGTGTGAGAATCGTGACATGTCATTGACCCGGCTTTTTTCTGTCTGCTTTCAAAGATTAAATGATTAGAGTAAAATCGTCACCTCATATGAGCCATGCTCTGTGAAAAGGGGGTTTAATGCATCTGCAAAATATATCGACCCAGGTCAGCTTGCGCTGTCCGCGCAGGCTGACCTGTGTCGAGACTTTTTGCTTTTGGTCAATTTTCTGCAAGGAACCTTCTTCCTCAGGATTCAGTTGGTTCTCGACAAAATGAACTTTTGTGGATCCATACCTATAAATATGATGACTTGCTTAGTGTAATGTATCACAGATATGCATTAAATCCCCTTTTGCCAGAGAGGCCCGCCCGGGTGGCTCAGTGGTTGGCGTATCTGATTCGTGACCTGGTGGTTACGAGTTCGATACTCGGTTAAAGCAAACTTTCTTTCCGGCGATTTTTCGCCCTTCACCTCTGATACATGTGAGAAAAGTAGTCAGTGGCTTTGCAAAGAAAGTTGTGTCAGTACTGGTGTGAGAAAGCCAGGAAACACATGGGTGCGTCACTGACCGCCATGATATGCCCTGAGCTGTTAAAATGGCGTTAAACTCCAATACAAACCAAACCAAGCCAATTTTGCCAGAGCATGGCTTATATAAGGATTATAACCGGCCTATACTCGAAGTGGATTCTCCAGAGCTTTTGACTTGTCCATACTGAAAGCGTTTGCAGACGACAAAGGAACCCTTTTACCACACGGTCCAGTTTTAACCCTTATCCTGCTACATAAATAAAATAAAACTTTCAAGCCGATAGTAAAAACCCGAATGATGTGATTTCAATCTTATTTTTCGGAGAAAAGATATCCTCTTATCGGACAGTGTAGATCCAAGATCAGACTGCACGTTCTGTGCAGTCTGATCTTGGATCAACACTGTCCGCCAAAGGGAAGTGAGTCGCGCTCAGCACCTAAAGGGTTAACGGCCCCGTAGAAAAAAAAGCATCTGAAAACATTGTGGGAAAATTTTTCTACCCTTTAAAAGACGAATCTCATCATTTTAAAGACACTAGATAATTAAGTCGTCTGCGAAGGGTCTTCCATTCGGAAAAGTCTAAAATTTTGTCCTCTGGCAAAAATTAAATGTATCCAAAATGGTGGATTTGTCTCCGAAACGATAGAAAACATTGCGGGAAATGGAAGAAAATGCTGGCTTACCAGCCTGTTTTTCCATTTCCCACGGTAAAAAATGACAATTTTACACTACTCATTTCACATCTCTTAGCAGACCATAATGCCATGCGAATTGGTTTATCAAAGGACTGATAGTCCTGAGAGTCGCCTAGTGGGTAATGGGTAAGAAGTTTTCACCTTTTTTTGTTCAAATCTGTTAAAAGCATTCAAGATACAAAATAACTTAACCATAAGACAGTATTATATGCAAGCATGTTTCTAAGTTGTCATCCTAAAATTACAAACATTAATATCAAAATTTACATGGGGAAAAAAAGTATGTGGTGAGAATTAAAATTTAGACACCAGGTACAGGTTTAAAAAGTTCAAAGTCTCTTACCACGGATGATTTCATTTAAAAAATGGTTTTCAAAAGGTACAATCAATACAAAACAAGTCATTTCGTTGAAATGGTATCCACCGCCGAAAAAAAAAAACTTTTTTAATAGGAACATAATTATAAGAGGTATTGTATTTTACATGTAACTGGCCTTTTTTGTTATTGGTGAAAATATACATTAAGCCCCCTTTTTCCATGACGGTATTTCATTAAATAAAAACAAATAATGATTGTCTGTGGACATCAAGCCTTCTTTTTCCATGACAAGGCATTACATTAAAAAAAAAAAGTATATCGGCGGACTGTCACGAGGAACACATGTATGAAGTTTCATCAACTTTCGTCGACGAGTTTAGAATATGTCTGTCTGGATGGAGAGAAGATCGGACGGACGAACGGACAGACGGACGGACAACATGAAAACTTTATCCCCCCCCACCCCGAAATTCGGCGGGGCATAATAATTGTCGAAGTTAAATCAATATTTACAGTTCCTCCCTAGGTTAATAATGCCTGTAAAGAATATGGACAAAAATCAGGCTTCTAGGTTGATAAAAATGTTTTTCTAGCGCAGAAACTGGGTGACTTAACTTACATGTATATCTTAATTCTTACACTTATTGCTAAAATAAACACTCTAAATAATTTCAGTAGAATAGGGCATACATTTTATCTCCAGATTTAGAACAAGTTGTTTTTGTATGACACAAATTTTCTAAAATTGGACTATGTGGTTATACATATATCAGTTAATTTGAATATTGTCCTTTCCAAATACAGCATGCTGGATATGAAATTTGGGTATAATTGCTTATATAGTTTTAGAGGCCGTGATTTTGAAATGTTACTACTCAGTACTAAAGCTTCTGTGAAGTTTATAGAAACAGAGCAGAACTACTTGGACAATTTTACAAGAGGAGCATTTAGGCAACATTAGTATGGAACTCAGTTGAACTTTGTCTTCTGGTATAGGATCTAGTGACATACTTTTAAACCAAAAATCCCCTTTTGCAACTCACCCATATCTAATCTAAGCAGTCTGACAAAGTTCCTTGAGTATTAGACTGAACATAAATGGATTCTACAGCAGTAGATCTATTACGGTTTCGTCTGATTTACCTAGTGACAACCTTTTTTCTTTTACCCCTTCTTTTAACCATTCAGTTTTGTCAAAAATATTATTGAGACTTACAGCCGGGCAATTTCATGATCACTGGACTGAAATGTAGCCTCTGGAGCGCACACAAATATTTGACTCAGTAATCTACCTGTCCTTTGGAAATAATTTGTTTTTGTTGTTGTCCGGGTTCAAGTTTAGTCCACAGTGGACTCTAGGAATGTGGCTGCCGCAGCTCAAGAAAAACAATATAACCCAATAGCATCATCATCAGTCTTTCAACTTTGTATACGTTTTATAACGTCCCAGAAATTAGTACTGCTTCCACACCAATTAAAAATTGTAGAGATCTACATGTACATTGCTTTGGTGTAAACTCTATTTTTGCGATTCGCTTTATTACCCTTTACAAAAACCCTTTACAAGATTTCAAACACACCATCAAAGAACTTGTTGATCGTGTGGGTTAACATTGATCTGTTCTATTACATTTGAAAGATAGTAGAGTAAAAAGTCAAGTTCTCAGATTGCTGGTTGTTAGAACTGCGTAGTTTCAAATCGAATACCCGTGTGAATTCAGATTTTGGCAGTTACGAAAGCACCTTGCGTTCTGACACCCGCACTAATAAATTGTTGTTTCATAAATACAAGATCTAGGTTAATCGCACATTGAAAAAAAAAAGCAAGAGCAGACTTTGACAAATTCGCCTCTTTAAAATTAAGCACAGTAAACTTTAAAACACTCTCTCTGCATGGATCGGTGAAGCGCTAGGCCGGTTCAGCGACTGATTCATTCATAAATATGTAAATTTATAGAGAATTCCGTGGTGCAAATGACGTCATACGTCACGTGATTATAAGATCTATATTTGTCGCACATCTACATTCTAGAAAACACCTACTGCTAAGCAATGACTTGGTACAGTCTCGAACCGTGTGCATTACATACGCAAGGTAGGCTACGACCTCTGCTTGTGCACCTAGAATATGGGTGTGCAAAGTATTTAAAGTCGAGAATAAAAAGCTGTGAAGAAGCAACATGTAAGAATGTCTAAGAAGGCAACGCAACCATTCCAAGTCGTTGTAAATTTGTTAAAAGGAATTAGCCTACTGTTGGGAAAAAATCATTGAAAGCTTCCATGTTAAGTCGGTATCGCCTTTCTCTTTCTGATCATTGGTTGAGTGTTGAATTGAAATAAGACTTACAATTAAGGACAGATTGTAAGATTTAGAGTGTGCTTCTAATGGGTAATTATATAACCATTTTCGCTGAGAATTGTCCACAAATAGAAGCGTGCCGTAGTACAGACGCTTGTCGTCGAAGAGTATTTTGCAGCGTGTCCGCAAACTTGTTCAGTTTACGAGGGCTATTTTTAGATACATACATAATGCACTATTTTTAGAGATGACGGCTGTGTAAGCGATAGGCTATCGTGTACCCTTGTGGACGAAATGATTGTTTCAAAGGTTTGAATCCTTAAAGAGCTAAGTCGTTATAGACATATTCATTATCACAAAGGCACTGTTTTAAGTTATTTACAACAGAAAAAACTGGGTTGTTTACCGAATAATTAGAAAACTATGTTTTATCTCGTAAACCGGAACTTGGGACAGGAAGCAGTACAAGGCCGGAGGTATGTTTACGTCACCCAATAAATCAGGATGATAACAATGAGAGCGACTCAAAAATGATCTAACGATTCAAATTTGTTCAGAACTAAAAATAGAAAAGTTATGAAAGCTTAGTAAAATTCTACTTTAATGATCTGACGGCTTATATTCACTCTGGCAAAGAGTCAAGAAAGGTCAAGGTCAGGTCGGTACAACAGACTTAATCTGCTCACTATGTTTGCCCACTATATATACCCAAAATTACATTTAACTCTCACAAAAATACGATTGTTACTATGCATTTAATTATTAATATATCACAAAAATCATAATTATCATCTCCATCATCATCATCATTTCTCAAAATGCGTCTGTTGCAAATTTGTCTCAGATGGAAGTGTGAGATTTACCATTTAAAAATGCGTAGTATAGGACACAGAAACCCGTAAACATTGTATTCCAGAAAGACAATATCGGTAATATCGGTATGATTTTTAAAACGGCGAAAGTCACCTCGATAACGTTGAACCATTTGGGCTAAAGGTAAAGCAAAGATAAAACAATACTAAATAAGTGTTTTAATAAAAATAGGTAAACCATGCTCTACGAAAAGGGTGTGTCATGACATCTATAAAAAGTATCAACCATGTCAGCCTACGCAGTCCGAGCAGGCTGACAGGGGTCGAAACCTTTTGCTATTTGTGAATTTTCTGCCTGACCAAGGACCATTCTACCTTATGAGAGAGTCGGTTGTTGGACAAATTGGAAGGTATGAATCCATAATTATGTGATTTCTTGCTTTGTACCATGCAAAGATGAGATGCATTAAGCCCCCTTTCGCTTGAGCACGACTCCTTAATATATCTGTATATGGCACTCGAAGCATAATGCATGAAACATTTTGCGACCTTCAATAGGCTTCTTAAATCGTTACTTCTAAATATTTAGACTTGCCCAAATCAAAATCATTTCCAAACGACATATCAGATATGGCTCGTAACAAAAACAATAATAGAACGTTGTTGTATTTGGTACGTAAAATTATTGTGGGTATGGAGACGGTCACCAGCGTTTTTCTCCATTGCCCATTTGCAAGCGTTTCCTCTCAGGCTCATTGAAATACAGATTCTGTATGTAAAGGGTAAATCAAATGTAATTTCCCTGTCAGTTGCGTCTAAACGCACAGACAAGACCAAGAAATCTACTCCAAATAGTGCGTATAAACTTCAAAGTGTAGTCACGAGAGCACTGGCACTTGTAACACGTGACAATACAATGGCGACACAGCTGGCACCTGGCTCCATTTCTGTCACTGATACCGTCATCTTCATCGATTCCCTCGTCATTGGTCTTATTTCTGTTCATTTTCTGAGATTTGCTATTTATAGAAGTGAGGTATTTTATCACGTGATCTTGTTGTCCTTCCAGGGCATAGTGTTCGGGACTCAAGTCTTTATTGTCACGGATGCCACGCATATTCGGGTAAGTCTCACAAAGGTATTTTACAAGATGGACTTGTCCATGGAATGCGGCTATATGAAGGAGGGTGTGTCCATCACTTGTCTGGCCCATCGGGTCAATCGTGAAGCTTAGCGCGTACTGTAAAACAGCAATATTACCCGCTGATACGGCGTAGTGCAAGAGGTTACATCCAAAGTTATCAGCTAGTCGGATCATCATAGGATATTCAGTGCAGATGTACTGAACAACATCCAGATTACCACTGTATGCTGCCTTCAGCAGGATCGTGCTTCCATTTTCCGTACGTGACATGGGGTCTATCCCGGTCTTCAATACAAACTCCAGTAGCTCAACTGATCCACTACCCGCTGCGTAATGCGCTGCATTATGGCCACTACTATCTGTCTCATGCACCAGCTGGGGATAATACTGACAGAGGTACTTTACTAGGTCTAATTTCCCATCATAACATGCAAGATGTAAAATCGTACTTCCGTTGTCTGTCCTCATTGCAGGGTTCTCCATCTGTTCTATAAGATAGTTGCATATTTCTACACTTCCGCCCCTTGCAGCATAATGAAGAGCCGTTGCACCCGTACTATCTGGCATGAGTACTAAAGAAGAGTAATTCTCACAAAGGTATTTGACGACTTCTAAGCGGTTGTTGTAAGAGGCAATATGAAGATAAGTCTGCTTTTCACTTGTTAATTTGAATGGATCTTTGGTTTCCGACAACAAGTAAGAGAACAGTTCAAGGTGACCTTCCTGAGCAGCGAAGTGTGTTGCAGTGTATTCCATCTTGTTCACGTAAGTAATTAATTCTGGAAAGGATGAGCACAAATATTTTACCATATTTAGTTTACCACTAAATGCGGCCTCATGCAAAGAGGAGCTCTTGTCATTTGATAATGCAAGGGCATCTGCTCCTTTAGACACTAGAAACTCGAAAAGTTCAACGAACCCTCCAAGAGCGGCGCCATGACACGGGGTGTATCCGCTGACTGTTTTCATATTGAGTAATTCTGGACATTTATCGACCAAGTACATACTGATTTCAAGCCGTCCATAGTAACAAGCGTCGTGTAGAATTGTGCAGCTGTCTTGACTCAGAGACTTCATACTGATAAAACCTTTCAAGAGATAGTCAAGAACAGGCACGTTGCCGCTGGCTGCAGCATCGTGGGCAACTGTATTTCCGTCAGAATCGATCATCTCAACTACCTGAGGATAGTGTTTGCAGAGATATTTGACCATTGCTAATTGTCCATTGTATGCAGCGAGATGCAAAAACGTTCTCCTGTCGACTGTTCTGGTATCTGGTTTGATTCCAGCATCAATACAGAATTTTATTGTCTCAACATGACCCATTCGTGCCGCCAGCTGGGGTGCAGTAAAAGACTCGTTGTTCTGCGCTGTAATCAGCATTGGGTATTTCTTCCACAGAAACTTTAATTCTTCAGTGTGTCCATTGTAAGCCGCAAGATGCAAAATTGTATTGCTACCATAAACCTTTATATCACCCCGAATTTCGTTTTCAACAAGGTACTTCAGCACGTCCAGGTGACCTTCTCTAGCAGCATAATGTGCCGCTGTGAAACCATTATTGTCAGTCATTAGTAGAAGGGAAGTATTTTGAGTATGTAAAAGTTTCACGGTCTTCATGCACCCAAAGGTGGCTGCAACATGCAAAGATGTCAGTCCATCACTGTTACAAACCTCTGGATTTGCACCCAGAGCTATCAGTTCTGCCACGAAAGACGTATCCGTTGCTTTTGCAGCAGTGTGTAGAATTGTATTGCCTTTGTGGCCTTTTTTGCTCACCAAAGTCTTTCCACCGTTGTCTTCGAGTATTCTTGTGAAGGCTTCAAAATGCCCGTGCTTACAAAGTGTTCCTAAAACCTCTCCTTTCCTCTCTAGGACTTGGCCTCCGTGTTTCACAAGCGTCTGAAGAATTTCATAGTCTCCACCCTCTGCGCCAGCACACATAACTGTGTCATCTATAGGTTCGCAGCATCTAAGAAGATGACTGACACTTTCACAGTGTCCAAATCTACAAGCCGATTTCAGTGCTTCCACAAAGTGAATACTTTTATCTTTAACAATATCGTGCCTGTATTGTGTGGCATAGTTTACCACTTTCTCTATGATTCCTAATCTGTTTGCCTGAGCGAGTGAAGCCATTAGTGTCATCTTCCTCCTTTTTGGAATGAAAAAGTTATCGACACCAACGATAGTAAGAGCCATATCAGAAAAGTCGTCTTTTTCCCAGATAGAGCAACTGGACATCATGAGAAAATCTGGATCATCTCCTAAAACGATCTCCATGAATCGTTCTGCCACACATTTATAGTGTTTTGTGGTAATAGCAAACTTACCAAATGATTGTGAGTTACATAATGCTACAAGAATATCTAGTGGTAAAATTTTGATGGCATTTTCATTGTGATTAATAAGTAAATGGGTCACAAGCGCCTCTGAGAAAATGTTATGGCATATTCTATATGTTGTTGAGTCCCCTTCGACAGATGTATACTTTCGTTCGGTTCTCTTTGCGACGACTCTCAAACTTGATTCGTTCAAGAACATTTCGTCGACATCAAACATAGCTGCAATTCTATCTAAAACCAACTTGTCGGCAGAAGAAAACTTTGAAATATTGAGGCGCCCTTTGAAGACAAGGATAATTACTAGAAATATGTACACCTGAGCATCCTTATTCAAGATTTCGTTTAGGTGCGTTTCCAAAAATAGATCTATCGATCCTTCCAAATCTTGTGCAGCTGCCCCAAATGATACTAGCCAACACAAAATCGGATAACCGTACTTTACGTCACTCATAGACACCAGTCTCTCCATATCGGAAGATTTGAAAGAGCTGTGATTTTTTTTACCGATAGATTTTACTAATTTTGTGCGTTCCTCTTTAGACAATGTACCTTTCATCCCATCCAGCTCAATTTCACACTCATACTCTATTATCTTGTCCATAAAAACGGCCTTCTCCATATTCAAAATTTCATCTAAATAACTCTTCAAGCATGTTAGGATTAAAAATATGCCTTTTTGTTCGATTAAGTACTGAACATTATTCCATATCGCCTGCCATTCAGATATTGCTACATCCACCAATCCACTTCTACCCAAGAAGTCATCCACAATAACAACGACCTTACCAGTCACATCATTCAGAAAGCCGAGGTCAAACGATTCATCGAATATTACAGGAGACATGCTGGGGTTAGATATCATCATAGCCTCTATAAGTGTCAATGCAGTGTGTGTCTTACCACTACCTTTCTTTCCTGTGATCAAAACGATGTGTTTCGATACCAGTGTTTTCTTAGCATTTGCAATGTCGTGTGTTTGGACGTGTGGTTGGTAGGTATCAATGTTGTATTCGAAGTCACGTAAACGTCGGTATGCTTGCCCTGCAAATAAGGTGATTACGATATTTAGAGAGAACCAACTTGTATCACCGATTTCAAACGTTCAACTGGATTTAATCTTATCCCAAAATGCTAATTTCATGTTTTTGCTCCGGCTGATATTCTTTCCAACTTCTGATGAAAGCTTCTCCGCTGACTATGAACTTCGATGTCTAATTGTAGGAAAGCAAACGTTGGTTTACGGTCAGGCTAGGTCAACTACTGGCAATGAAACGTCAGACATGTTAGCTATCTGTACCTATTTTAGTCACAAAACTGATGTATACATAGATCTGAATGATTTACTCATAAGCTCGTGAAATGTAAGAAATTGTATCCAGGGTCTGTATTCACAAACTGTTCTCAAGAACATTCTTTGTCTTATTCTCAATAATTTTCTTAATTTGAAAGTAACACAACCTCTGATTGGCTAAACCATTTGGTTTAACCAATCGAAAGTTGTGTTACCTTCTAAATCTAGAGTAAGACTAAGAACGTTCTTAAGAATGGTTGGTGAATATCGATTCTTTTTTCACTAATAGGTAGGCGAGGTGTATGTGTGTTGGTATGTAGATGTGTTAGGGGAAAATATTTTAAATGATAGTTACTTTTAAATTCTGCTTTCTTCGCAGTAAATGCGTCCGTCTGCTGACCTATAAAAGAATATAAAGAAACTGATCCGGTAATTATTTGCCTATCAATAGCGTAAACAAGCTTTGAATATTTGTTACTGAATGTTCAATTCTCAGTGCCATGATATCCCATGAAAGTGTCCCAATGCTTTTGATGGATCTCGCCTGCATCAGCATTTTGTGAGCCTCTGCTGTTTTTGATTGATCCATGTTTCCGGTCAGTCCCTTATCTCTGTGGGCCTTTAACCCTTTACAATACCATGTTTGAATGAACTGCAGTAAGAGGGCTTTGGGGAAAATTGTGGGAAAATGAGAAAATGTCCCTTTGCCTTATTGTTTTACCCTTGAAAAGGAATATCCTACCATTTTAGTCAAACATGGTTTTCCGTCTACAAATGCTTTGAATTTGGTCGAGTTTGGTGCTTTTTTAGTCATCTGGTAAAGAGTCAAACTTCCAAAGTCAACGGAATCGTGGATAATGTTGTTATAATTAACCCTTAACCTGCTAAATAAGTTAAATGAAACTTTCAAGCCGATAGTAAAAGTCCAAATAATGCTATTTCAAAGGTATTGTTGGGGAAAAAATCTCTTTATCGAATAGTGAAGATACAAGATCAGACTAAGGGTTAAAGTCAAAGCCTGTACAAAACTTTAGAAACTATACAGGTCTAAAGCGTCAAGCTTATTGCCCTTTTCATTCTTTTTTATACTTCATTGTCTGTCTTGAATCAAATACCAGCTAGTTTCAATTCCTATTCGAAATGTGAAAACGGCAGAACAGGGTCCGTATCTACCAACCATTCTTAAGAACATTCTTTGCCAACTTTGAGATTTTCTAAGTATAAAGTAACACCACTTCTGATTGGCTAAACTATTTGGCTTAAAGTTAAATATAGTTTAACTCCCGTTTTGTTTACATTTGGCAGCTATTGTGCCTTGAAGAACATTCTCAGACTAATCATGGATTTAGACAGAAACGCAATCTATGATTGGCTAAACCATTTGGTTTAGCCAATCAGTCGTTCAAATTTAGAAAAAAATCTAGAGAATAAGACTAAGAATGTTTTTAAGAATGGTTGGTGAATACGAACCCAGGACTTCTGGTTTAAAAATATGTAGCTCTGTTTAAGGAAACGTTTTCAGGTGGACATAAGGCATAGAAAGAAAGACTAAGAGAAAAGAAAAAAATGCAGATGAAAATACAGAGGACGGAGAAGAAAGAATGAGAATTACTTCTGAGAATCTGAGCGACTGTCTTGTTATCCTCACTGACACACTGCAGCCTGGACAGTTGTTGCGCCCTGGATCCCTCTGTAATAGATTAACTCTTTACCAAACGACAAAATTTTAGACCAGTCCAAATTGAAAGCACTTTTACATGCTGACGACAAAATAAATGTGGCTGAAAAATCAAGATTTGTTTTGGGAAAGGTAGAAAACATGGTGGGAAAAGGAGAAAATGCTGGTTACCAGCATTTTCTACTTTTCCCACAATGTTTTCAAAAGACTTCTTTCTCAGGGTCGTTAAAAGTCGGGAATGTGTGCGAAAGAGTTAACTTTTATCCAGCTGAACAAGCCAAGCCCCGTAGCTCAGTCGGTAGCGTACAGGACTGGAGAACAGGAGGTCGCTGGTTCGATCCCCGGCTTGGCCAATTTCTTTCCGAGGATTGATGATAGTCATCGCGACAGGATTCATTCCTCTCTTACCGCTGACCATTGTTTCGACGAAGGTTATGTTGGAAAGCAGCCAGTGGCTTGGAAAGAATATTGTGCGGAGTACTGGTAAAAGAAACTCCAGGAAAGCATGGATAGGTGCACTGGCCGCCGTGATATAACTGAAATAAGGTTGAAAACGGCGTTAAACACCATACAATCAATCAACCAGCTAAACAAGTTAGATGAAGCTTTCAAGCCAACAGTAAAAAACCAAAATAATGCTATTTCAAACTTATTTTTTGAGACAAAGTATCTCCTTATCGGACAGTGTAGATCCAAGATCAGACTACGCGTTCTGTGCAGTCTGATCTTGATCTACACTGTCCGCAAAAGGCCAGAGAGTCGCGCTGAGCAGCCTAAGGGTTAACATATGGGACAGTGTAGATCCAAGATCAGACTGTACGTTCTGTGCGGTCTGATCTTCATCTACACTGTCCGCAAAAGGCCAGAGAGTCGCGCTTAGCAGCCTAAGGGTTAACATATGGGACAGTGTAGATTCAAGATCAGACTGCACGTTCTGTGCAGTCTGATCTTGATCTACACTGTCCGCAAAAGGCCAGAGAGTCGCGCTTAGCAGCCTAAGGGTTAACATATGGGACAGTATAGATTCAAGATCAGACTGCACGTTCTTTGCAGTCTGATCTTGAATCTACACTGTCCGCAAAAGGCCAGAGAGTCGCGCTTAGCAGCTTAAGGGTTAACATATGGGACAGTGTAGATTCAAGATCAGACTGCACGTTCTGTGCAGTCTGATCTTAATCTACACTGTCCGCAAAAGGCCAGAGAGTCGCGCTTAGCAGCTTAAGGGTTAACATATGGGACAGTGTAGATTCAAGATCAGACTGAACCTTCTTTGCAGTCTGATCTTGATCTACACTGTCCACAAAAGCCCAGAGAGTCGCGCTTAGCAGCTTAAGGGTTAACATATGGGACAGTGTAGATTCAAGATCAGACTGCACGTTCTGTGCAGTCTGATCTTGATCTATACTGTCCGCAAAAGGCCAGAGAGTCGCGCTTAGCAGCCTAAGATATAGACGACGGACATTAAAGGTTGAGCCATGCCCCGGCGAAAGGGTTTAATTATACCAAGCAAGTCATTTCATGATAAGGGAGCCATAAAGTCCATTTTGATTTACAACTGGCTGTATAAATGAAACGCAAATTTCTACTCAATACTAAAAGCCCAAACATTGCGGTTTCTAAGTTGATTCCACCGTAAAGAAAATACCGTATCGGACAGTGTAGATCAAAGATCAGACTGCACGTTCTGTGCAGTCTGGTCTTGATCTACACTGTCCGCCAAAGGTCAGTGGGTCGCGATTAGAAGCTTAAGGGTTAAGAATTGACTGATTCATTAGGTAGACTTGTCCTTTGACAAGCAGAAAATTGACTGATAACAAAAAGTTTCGACCAGGCCAGCGTGCACAAACTGTGCAGGCTGACATGGTTTGGTACTTTTTGCAGATGCATGAAATCCCCTTTTCACAGAGCAGGACTCAGATTATAAAAATGTTTCTTTAAGCACGAGTATTGAATATAGGATAGTTTTGTAAATATTTTGCAAAGCTTACAGAATTCACTAAATTCTACAATTGAGTCCCTTTGGCATCAAACAGGATACATCACAAAACACGAGCCTTCCCGAAGTGGGTTCACGGAATTTGCCGATGTCTCATTTATAAATCTTATCAAAAAATAATAAATCAACAGATAAATTAGCATAGTATTATGTGGTTATTCTAAGTTCGTGCAATAAACTCTGTATTGTATTGTATTGTATTGTATTGTATAAATCTCCTAGTGATAGCGGAAAAAATACAATAAAACTACCCACGCCTCGAAAGGGACCGGCGAGTGACGACTACTGTACTGACATCAAATGCAGGTGTACGATTTGGTGTTAAGGTCCGCTTACGTAATACCTCTGTGTGGTCTGAAAAACATATATGAAGTAAAAAAAAAAAAATGGTCCTTGGCAATTGAAAGCAATTGTAGACAAAAAAAAAATGGTTAAACTTATGGGGATTCGGTATTGAAAGGGTAGAAATCATTGTGGGAAA
This sequence comes from Tridacna gigas, assembly GCA_945859785.2. Lineage (NCBI taxonomy): Eukaryota > Metazoa > Mollusca > Bivalvia > Cardiida > Cardiidae > Tridacna > Tridacna gigas. Next base: position 5,664,770 of record OX244031.2, on the reverse strand, counting down.
ATGAGAAAATGCTGGTTACCAGCATTTTCTCCTTTTCCTACAATGTTTTCAAAAGCCTTCTCTTTCAGGGTTGTTAAAAAAAATGGGATCGTTTGATTAAAGATTTCCTTGACTTCGACAAAATTCACTGAATGTTATATCTTGGGTGCCTTTAGTATCGGACTTGGAAATCGATGCCTTGTTGTATTTTGAAATTTGTTTGCGGCGAAATGGACTTAGAAATGGCAGTTAGATCCATCTTAATTATAAATGATATTCAGATATCCTGTTGGAAATTTTTATCTAATATCAATCAGCTAACCTCTGTCCTGCTGAATAACTATTATGATATCTTCAAGTCGATAGCAAAAGCCCAAAATGTTGCTATTTCAAAGTTAAATTCTGAGAGATAAATATCTCCTTATCAGACAGTGTAGATCCAAGATCAGACTGCACATTCTGTGCAGTCTGATGTTGATCTACACTGTCCGCAAAAGGTCAGTGAGTCGCGTTTGGCAGCTTAAGGGTTAAAATAGCGTTAAATCTCGGTTTGGCAAAACGGATACGGCGCACTTCCGCTCTCTTTCCTATCACAATGACGTATCAATACATTTGAATCATGCTCAAGGAAAAGGGGTTTAATGAATCCGCAAAAAAAGGTATCGACTTAGGTGAGCCTGCGCAGTCCGCGCAAGTGGACTGTGTCGAAAGATTTTGATTATAGTCAATTTTCTGAGAGTCAAAGAACCATTCCACCTCAGACTTCAATCGGGTGTGAGACAAAATAGATTTCAAGCATACACAATTATGTGATGACTTGCTTGGTATAATGCATCGTGTATATGCATTAAGCCCTCTTTTGTCAGAGCATGGCATTCTAATTTCAAACAGATCTGCAACTTTATATTAAACGTTTCTACTTACGTCTTGCCACGACAACAGGCTTCTTCTTCGATGGCTTCTGCAACTTGATTGGTTCATTTCCAATGTCGTAATCATCTTCAATGATGACGTCACTGTTGTTTGCAATTGAAAGTTTGATCGACGACGTTGGTTTTTCTGTGTGATCTGTAAGAAGGGAGGTAAGAATTTTTTTTACCCTTTTGAATATGTTATATTATATGAGTTATATTTCTTTATTTTTCCGCTCAACCCTCTTTACACGTTTTGCGGTCCTTCCTTAGACAGCTTTTAGGCATTAATGGAAAATGGCTCAAAACAAAGCATAACCCTTTTCCCGCAATGCTTCATATTCAAGGAAGATACATTTTCGTTACCTGTATCCATGTATTTTTGGCAGCGGGTGAAACCCGCTGTCATAGTCCCCAGGTATGAGTTACTGATTTTCAACGCTTACGATATTTATCTAGGTCGAGAATTCTTGCATCCGGCAGCTTTTTCCTGGATACGCGAGGTAAACAAAACTTGATTCCTACACTTGACTAAATAGTTCCTCCATGAATACACAAACGATCATGTATAAATACGCGCTACTCGCACAGACGACACCCTTTCAAAACTGCCTTACACCTTACGAGTTCATCCGTAATGTTACTGTAGAATAGAAACGGAAAGAGGGCGTCGGTATCTACATAGACCGAAAAAGTGCAAAAGAAAATATTTTCAGAGCAAAAGTTTTTATTAGTCACCGCGCAGAAGCGCGCGACTATATTTTTAATAGTTTTTCGAGTTAGGACATGGACAATGGAAATTTCTTTTTTATAGGGGTGTTAAGGTTAACAAGGAATCTTTCTACTTCGCCTTAAACTGGCTTTTTAATTCATTCTTAAACTACGAAGTATATACAATACGATACTATTTTTGCTCTGTTAATACTTACAACATCAAAAAATCCGCCCAAGTATTACTTTTATTTTCGCTATTCGCGAGAAATGGACTCATCCAAATAAATGCCTTGTTTCCATTGGTCAAGGCTGTACAGGTTTCCAGTAATTTCGTACCTAGTTAATTTCGTACCTAGGTCATTTCGTAGATACGATTTTGGTCATTTCGTACCTACCTATACTTTCTATTTTGGTCATTTCGTATCCAGTTGGTCATTTCGTATCCACTTTCGTCATTTCGTACACAGGTTTAATTATCATTTTGATTATTTAGTACCTAGTTTTTCCTACTATTTGTGTTTTTTGTTGAATGACCACCGCTAAAATTGTACATTGCTGAAATTGTGTTAAATTCCGCCGAAGAACGAGTATGATGGTTATGATTGTATCTAACCATTATTGGTTACTTCTTTCTAAGTTTAGTTTTTAAAACAAAGATTGTTTAGAACCCTTTTGTTTATTTCTCACCAAGTTCTAGATAAATTTACATGTACTTTGTTGGAAAAAATCTGGAGAGAGACCAGTTTTTCGCTGTGTTGTTCATAAATCGCAATGCAAAACCAATATTCTTTATTAACAGCGTTCACCAAACAGTATAGTTTTAGACTTGTTTAAATTGAAAGCATGCCTTGCAAACTTACGTTCTCTTGAATCATACTATCCTAGGACAGCAACATTTTAGTAACTTGGCCCTGTTTTCAACACTTTCCCAAACAAACGCGGGTTATCACGTGCGCTGTCAAATTCTTTTGGAAAAACATGTTGGATAAGGAGAAATTACTCGTTATAAGCAATTTCTCCTTTAACAAATACTTTTCCCCCCACTACTAGCGAATTTTCTACCATTTTTGCAGCTTTTTAAATTGTCGTCTGTCAACTCTTTGAATTTGGAAGAGTCTGATATTTTTCGTTTGGAAAAGAGTTCAGAGAGCGCTGTGCGAGGGTATTAGATACTGTAACAGAAGACAACTTTTGATATAGATTCACAGTCACATCGATTTCATAATGTGTTAAAAAATCTGCTGATGAAAACTGACATTTACTTATTTGCCCTGGCTTTCTTGAAGCATTAAATAAAAAAATTTGCGGCGACTTTGATTCTTTGCATCGACTTTTTCTTGTCGGTGTTTGTTTGCATGATGAATTTTGAGCATAGGGCATCGTAATGGGATTCGTGTAACATCGCCTTTTATCGCCAAAGTCGTACGGATTCGGCTATGACAGGCGATGTTACACGAAAAGTCACCCATTAAGCCTTTGGCAGACGGCAAAATTTCAGCTGTGTTCAAACTGAAAGCATTTGCAGACGACAATTTCATTGTGGCTCAAATGGTACAAGTTTTATGTTATAGGATAGAAAACATTGTGGATAATAGAGAAAATGCTGGTTCCCAGCATTTTCTCCTTTCCCAGACTGTTTTCACAAGGTTTTTTTCTCAAGGTTGTTAGAAGTCGGCATTGAGTGGTAAAGAGTTAAAAGTAGTTATAACTGCAAATTATATTATGCATTTACTTGTACAACACAATCTCAAGTTTTAACGATCCTTAGAACATAACTTTTTACAAACATTGTAGGAATGGGAGAAAATGCTGGTAAGCAGCATTTTCTCCTTTTCCAACAATGTTTTCTACCCTATCAAAGATGTACACTGTTTTTGAGCCATGTTTCAATTTTTGTCTGCAAATGGCTTCTTTCAGTATAATTTATTAGCAGTTAATGAAATTTAAACAGCTTGGGTCATAACAGCTGCCAGTGTACCTATGCATGCGTTTCTTGGCTATTTCCTTAAGGTCATGCACTGAATAACAACATGGCATAAATGATAAGTGGATCAGAAAGAAGACCATGCTGGAAATTTAAACCAGCGGTACCAACTTCAAGTCTTTGAGCTACAAACTCCTTAAAAGGGATCGGCAAAACTTTTATAAAGCACATTATTTGGCCTACAAGGATTTTGAGGTGTAAAACCTCAAAATTATACTAAGACTGGTTTTCAGTACTTTAAGATACCTTTCAAGAATTTCATAAATGTTACGGATTGATATAATAGAAAACATTGGTTAGAAGCACTTTCTCCATTTCCACAAATGTCTTTAAAGGCCTCTTCCACAGGGTCATAAAAACTTGGGATTGTTTTGGAAAGGATTAATATCATTTATTCAAGTCTTGTTTTCTGCCTGTGCTCATGTACTAGATTTTATCTTTATTTTAGCCACAAACAAAGGGGCTGTGCTTTGGCAAAAGGGGGCTTCTTGCATCCTCGTGATGGATTATACCAAGCAAGACATAAATAATTATTGATCCATAGACCGACCCTTCGATGTACAGAAAATGGACCAATGGCGAAAAGTTTCAGCCCAGGTCAGCCTGTGAAGACTGCACAGACTGACTGCCTGCACAGGCTGACCTAAGTCTATACTGTTTGCAGATCGATTAAGGCACCTTTTTACTTCAAGTCAAGTATAAAGGAAACCTGTGCAAAGAAAGTAATAAGATCTGTAGCTGGCACAAACCCGCTGCCTTCAGTGCGTCAGCGCTTTGATTCTTTTTGTATTACGTGTTCTACATTGATGATTGTACATAGACGCTTTATTTCTTGTTTGTCGTTCCCACGTACCTACCGCCTTCCATCCCTCTCTTGCTTGCTTGCTGGCACGTGCCAGCAGTGAGGTTTCCACAGATTTTGCAAAACGACCGGCTCCTCTGCTCTGAAGTACATGTATATGTCAGCCATGCCAGGGCAAAGGGGGAGTGAGGTTGATACATCTCCGTGACGCATGATTCTAAGCAAACCATTGCACACTTATGGATCCATAAAATCCATTTTGTCTTACAACCGGCTGAATCCTGAGGTACACTGGTCAATTAACCCTTTCCCAAACAAGCCCTGGTTTTCACGTGTCTGCAGTACAAGTCTTTTGAAAACACTGAGGGAAAAGGAGAAATTGCTCGTAACGAGCAATTTCTCCTTTTACCACAGTGTTTTCTACCCTTTTTGAGACCTTTCTGCCATTTTCATCAAATTTAAAATTGTCGTCTGCAAACTCTTTCAATTCGGACCAGTCCAAAATTTGTCGTTTGGGAAAGGGTTAACCCTTCGAGCGCCGAATAAACCTCTCAGACATTTTCATCCTAAAAATAAGACCCAAATAATTGCAATTTCATGTTTGCTTTTGTCTACTGTGATTCAGCAAAGTGGACAGTGTAGATCAAAGATCAGGCTGCACGTTTTGTGCAGCCTGATCTTGATCTACACTGGCCACAAACGCAACTATAGTCGTGAAAGGCGCTTTAAGGGTTAACTGATAGCAAAGCGTTTTCACCCAGGTCAGCCTGCGCGGACTGCAAGGGCTGACCTGAGTCGATACTTTTTGCAAATGTATTTAGCCCCCTTTTCACAGAGCATAGCTCATATGCAAAGTCGGCACAAAATTCGAGATTGACGCTTACGTCTTCTAACTTTTTGTCGTTGCGGATCTATATTCTTTGGGACACCCTCACTGACAGAGCTTCCATTCGGGCCCTGACTATCTTGAATTTCGAGCTTGTCACCGGTGTCTTCATCGCCAGATTCAAAACCTGCGTTATCTTGTCCACCTGTTTAAATAATTGAAAATAAGCAAAAATACATTAATTGATTTTTAACGCTATTCAGTAAGTTAGAAGCACACACAAAGACTTTGTATGTTTGTTGGATTAAAGTAACAATAGTTGCCAAAAAAAAAAAGCGGGACTTAAAATTCATTTAAATTCAAATCATACCATTTAAAGGTATGTAAGTATACTGAGTGGTGTCCATGCTTGTGACATAAAGCTTCGGCGTCTTAACCATAAGGTCCCAAGTTCGATTCCAGGGAACGGGTGTCAACTTTGGGACTGGTCATTCGGCCGCTTTTTGGCCCTTAAAAAATGTCTTTTTGATTAAATGGTGTTTCTGTCGCTTTCAACTATATTTCAGTTACACGTATATCACTGGTAAAGATCAGTTCCACGCGACCCCACGAGTGTCGCCAACAGGGCTTGAACTTCAGCTAAAGAAAGAAACCAGTATTTCCATGTTAGTCTTATGCAGTTGGCAACATGTGTCGTCTTTTTATGTTGTAAGTACATTTAACCTCTAGGCTGCTAAGCGCGGCTCTTGGACCTTTTGAGGACACTGTAGATCAAGATCAGACTGCACAGAACATGCAGTCCAATCTTGGATCTACACTGTCCGATAAAGATATTTTCCCCTAGAAAAAATACCTTAAATAGCAACATTTTAGTTTTTAGTTTCTTTCACCTAAAAGTTTTATTTTACTACTTATTTAGCAAGTTAATAATGAATTATTAGTAAGCAAATTTTCAAATGTTTAACTTACTGTCTGTCATTCTTGCCAGTCTAGTTTATTTTTTTCTCCAGCTTAAATCTCAAATCATGTTTAGATATTTTAAAGTTTCTTTTTCGGCTCTATACTTCAAACTACTTTCTTTGCATATATTTATGGCTTTATTTTAAATCACTCAGGCACAATTTTTAAAACAATACATTTAATACCTTACCTGCTAAATAAATGAAATAAAACTTTCAAGCCGGTAGTAAAAACCCAAATATTGCTACTTCAAAGTTATTTTTGTGGGATAAAATATCTCCCTATCGGACAGTGTAGATCCAAGATCAGACTGCACGTTCTGTGCAGTCTGATCTTGATCTACACTGTCCGCAAAAGGGTCTTTGAGTCGAGCTTAGCAACGTAAGGGTTACGAAATAAAGCATTGTAGTGAAACAAATGACATGAAACAAGATCAATCAAGCGCTTATTGAAAAGAAATCATTTCTCATGCGGTAACACGGCTGTTTATTTAACCCAGTATCAGACGACAAAATTTTAGACTTACCCAAATTGAAAGCCTTTGCAGACGACAAAAAAGTGTGACTCGAAACTAGAAAATCGCCCTTGGTGGGAGAGAAAACATTGTGGGAAAAGGAGAAAATGCTGCCTACCAGCATTTTCTCCTTTTCCAACAATGTTTTCGAAAGGCTTCTTTCTCAAGGTCGCTAAAAATGAGGATTGTGTGATAAAGGTTTGACTTTTACACACCGAATTTCTCATGAACAGTCCCTCTCCATTTTTTTTATTTTTTTTTCAATAGAAAATATTTAAAACTTAGATCACTAAACTCAAAACCGTAGAACAAATAGGTAGAAGATGTAGACGACGAATTAAGAATTGGCTCGAGCGATTAGTCTCTGAAAGAGTAAAACGCATCGTTGGAAAAAGAGAAAATTCTGTTTGCCCACAATGTCTTCATACTCGTGATTGTTTTGACAGGGGTTAAATACAGCGGGGACAAATACACTCGTCACAACTCGGCCCATTCCGTAACTACATCTAACGGATTTGATCGACGGATCACGCGAGGTTTTCCGAATGGGTGGAATACAGTTAGTTCAAATAATCAGTAGGTTCAGGTTATCCAAAAGCAACTAGAGATTTCTTTATGCATCTTCAGACGCCTTCTTCCTCAGCATTGTAAAATTTTTACGTGAAAGTATTTGATTTATTGTTTGGCGTTTAAATAACGCTTTTTTCGACATTTTTTCAGTTATATAGCGGCGGCCAGTGCATCTATACATGCTTTCCTGAGTTTCTTTTACCAGTACTTCGCAAAATCTTCTTTCCAAGCCAGTGACTTCTTTCCCACATAACCATCGTCGAAACAATGGTCAGCGGTGAGAGAGGAATCATGTCGCAACGACTATCATCAGTCCTAGGAAAGAAATTGGTCGAGCCAGGGATCGAACCAGCGACCCACTGTTCTCAAATCCTGTACGCTACCAACTGAGCTTCCGGGGCTCGGCGAAATTATTTGAAACAGAGGGAAATACTTTTGTTAATGATATTGTATAACCTTTATGATAATTTGAAAAGGACAAAGTGCTTTATACAAACGATACGGGGCAATGCCTCAGTGCAAGCAGATCATGAGGTCCCTGTTGGTGTTATTGTTCCTCTTATTGCTGTTGCTACTACTGCACGTTTCTACTGTCCATACAGCTGGCAATATTTGGTTTCGTACCACTGTGCTCAGTGAACCCACTATATTCGCTCCTAGACACTGGCTGCTTTCTGAGTAAACGATGTCGACACAATGCTAAGTAATTCCAGAGAAAAGAATGTTTTTGGAAAAAAATTCATTGAGCCTTAGATAGAGTTGGTTCAGACGTGGTTCGAACCCCATCCACCGCCTTTGATATCCAATCCTGTATGTTATCTATGAACGACGGGGCGGATGACAAATCAAATGCTCACCTCTGCTTTGGCCTAAGATTTCTATGGAAAGTGGTAATCGTATCTGAGCCATGCTCTGGCAAAGAGGGGGGGTGGGGTTTATTGCATCCCCCGTGATGCATGATACCAAACAAGTCATCACATGATTATGAATACATCACATCCACCTTGTCTAACAACCGACTGAATCAAGAGATAGAATAATCCTTCAACATGTAGAAAGTTTTCCATAAGCAAAGTTTCGACTTAGGTCAGCCTGCGGGTACTGCACAGGCTGACCTGCTGACCTGGGTCGATACCTTTTGCAGATGCATTAAACTCTTTTTTCATAGAGCATTTGATTTAACCCTTCACCAATCATATTTCTTCCTTCAAATCCCGATATTTTACAACCCTATCAGCGACAAATGTTATCATTTGAGCTATATTTAATTTGTCGTCGACTTTTTTTTTTTTAAATTTGGCCGATTCTAAAATTGTGTCATTTGGTATAGAATAAGTAACTGGTAAACCATTCAACCGTCATAGCCGAAAACAGGGACTTTTGGGAACGGTCTAGATTAAGATCAGACTGCACAGAACGTGCAGTCTGATCTTTGATCTGTACTACCCGCTTGTTTAGTCACGCGTGTAATATGAAAATCTTTCTACGTCACAGTGGATTGTATTTTCAGCCGTCGAAAGCGGTCGAGTTTGTATATTTGGGCCATGCGCTGTGAAAAGGGGGCTTAATGCATCTGCGAAAAGTATCGACCCAGGTCAGCCTGCGCACTCTGCGCAGGCTGACCTGGGCCGAAACTTTTCGCTCTTAGTCAGTTTTTCTGTATGTCCAAGGACCAGTCAACCGCATGATTCAGTCGGTTGTTAAAACAAAATGCTATAATGGAACCATAGTCATATGATGGCTGTACAGGTATTATGAATCACGGAGATGCATTAAGCCCCCTTTTGCCAGAGCATGGCTCATATGATACTTTAAAAACTTAACTCTTTACCAAAAGACAAAATTCTGGGCTTGTCCAAATTCAAAGCATTCGCAGACGACATATTTAATGTATTTTAAATTGTATGATTTGTTTTCTAATCCTTATCCTGCTAACTTAAAGAAATGAAACTTTTATACCGATGGTATGAACCCAAATTTTCCTGTTTCAAAGGTATTTTTTTTTAAGTAAAGATATCTCCTTATCGGACAGTGTAGATTCAAGATCAGACTGCACGTTCTTTGCAGTCTGATCTTGATCTACGCTGTCCGCAAAAGGTCAGAGAGTCGTGCTTAGCAGCCTAAGGACTAAATGACAGAAAATATTCTGGGAAAAGATGAAAGTGCTGGATACCAGCATTTTCTTATTTTCCCAAAATGTTTTCAAATGCGATCTTCCCCAACGTCATTAATACTCGGTTTAGTTTGGTAAATATTTACAGTGCATAAAATTTTAACAAAAATGGTCCTACCTATCATTCTAGTTAGAGTATCCATGAAGTATCATTGCAGCTACCCACATTTAAAAGCACGAGGTAGAACTCTAAAGATTACTTGAAAAAACATGTATAACTAACGGCATGTTTAATGAATTATTTTCTGTGTGAATAACACAGACCCTTTTTTTGCACAGTTGCAAATTTTCAGTTCTTAATACTCTTATTCCTATCGTGGGAATAAAACAAAAACCACGAGGCCATAATCTGAAATGTAAGTTTAGACTTGACAACTTTTTAATCTACGACTTCAGTTGCTTTTTGTGGTGAGTGAAAAATTAAACAGATCAAACAGCGCATTCTGTGTAATTTGATCTGCAATATAATTTGTCCGAAATGTTATTAGCCATTTTGACTTTAGCCTTTTACCACACAATCCCGTTTATTAATGACACCGAGAATGAAGTTATTTTGTGAAATAAAAGGGGGGGGGGGGGAAGAAGAGGATGCTAGTAACAACGTTTTTGATCTTTTTCCTCAATGTTTTCTCTCCCTTGAAAGACAAATGTGATTATTTGAGATTAAAAGAAAAACTTGTCAACTGCAAATGATTTCGATTCGGACAAGTCCAAAATTTTGTTGTTTGATCAGGATTTAAGCTTCGAAATCTGCATATCTGAATTGCTGTTTACTGTTTGAGTATATCTGACTGGTACTTCGGTAAAAGGGGGTTTAAATCTTTACGAAACGACAATAATTTTGACTGGTCCAGATTGCAAACATTTGCAGACGACAAATTAAAAGTGGCTCAAATGACAAAACTTGTCCTTGATAGAGTAGAAAACATTGTGGGAAAAGGAGAAAATGCTGGTTACCAGCATTTTCTCCTTTTCCCACAATGTTTTCAAAAGGCTTCTTATTTTTTAAGGGGTGGATATCTCCATATCGGACAATGTAGATTCAAGATCAGACTGCACGTTCTGTGCAGCCTGATCTTGATCTACACTGTCCGCAAAAGGTCATTGAGTCACTCTTAGCAGCTTAAGGGTTAAGACTGGTACAAATTAAAATGACTTGCAAACAGCAAATTAAATGTGGCTAAAATAACAAGGTAGAAACATTGTGGGAAAAGGAAAAAAAATGCCAATTACCAGTGCTATCTACTCTATCAAGGACGAAAATCGTCAATTCAGCCACCATTAATTTGTCGTCTGCAAATGTTTTCAGTATGGGCAAGTCCAGAAATTCTTCGTTTGATACAGTCTTAACCCTTTACCAAACGACAAAATTTTAGACTGGTCCAAATTGGAAGCATTTGCAGACGACAAAATAAATGTGACTCAATAATTGAAATTTGATTTAGAAAGGGTAGAAAACATTGTGGGAAAAGTAGAAAATGCTGGTAACCAGCATTTTCTCCTTTTCCCGCAATGTTTTCAAAAGACTTCTTTCACGGGGTCGTTAAAAAACGGGATTGTGTGGTAAAGAGTTTTAATTAACCGTCAGAAAAAAACTCCAATATGGAGCAGTCGAAAATAGTATTGTCCGGTAAAAGAAATAAAGAGATGATTTCGCTTGTTTTAAGTCTATATCACGAAATAGTCGAGTAAGCATAAAACAAATATGACCTTTATATGAGCCATGCCCTGTGAAAAAGGGGTTTAATGCATCTGTTAAAAGTATTGACCAACCTTGGTCGAAGCATGTTGCTATTAGTCCATTTTCTGCACTCCAGATCCATTCTACCTCATGATTCCGCCGGTTGTTGGACAAAATATATTTCATGGACCCATAATTATATTATGACTTGATCGGAATAAACCCCCCTTTTTCCAGAGTGCCGCTCACATTCTATTTCCAACATAAACATTTTCCCCGTGTTTAAAAGAAAAAAAATGTTTCAACAACTATTTGTAAAGTAAACTTTTTAATCGTATTAAAAGATTAGACGTATTTATACCCTAGATGTCTTAACGAATAGTAACCCTTGAACTGACAGTTAACTCTCGCCGTCAAATATACGGCATAATGTCTACTATTTTTAGGTCTGAAATCTAACAGGTGCGTAGCCAGGCAGAATCCTGGAGGCCTGGGCTTCGACATTAACTCTTTACCAAACGTCAAAATTTTAGACTGGTAGGGGTTTACAAACTGAAAGCATTTGCAGACAACAAAATAAATGTAACTGAAAATTTGAAATATGTTTTGGGAAGGTAGAAAATATTGTGGGAAAAGGAGAAAATGCCGGTAAGGCCACTTTCTCAGGGTCGTTAAAAGTCGGGATTGTGTGGTAAAGGGTTAATTAACCATCAAAGCATCAAATAAACGAAATGCGCTTTCTCATTCAGGAAAAGAGACCATATCATCTAAATTTCAAAATTGCTTTTGCCAGAAAAATAAAAACTGCACAATGGAAAATGTAGATCAAAGATCAGAACGCATGCTCTATGCAATCTTATCTTGATCTACATTATCGGCAAAATGCAGCCTGGGTCCGTATTCACCAACCATTCTTAAGAACGTTATTGGTCTTATTCTCCATGATTTTCCAAATATGAAAGCAACACAACTTCTGATTGGCTGAACCAATTGGTTTAGCCAATCAGAAGGTGTGTTGCTTTCATATTTGGAAAAATCTGGAGGATAAGACTAAGAATTTTCTTGAGAATGGTTGGTGAATACGGACCCTGGTCTTATTGTACATTGTCTAAAAAAAAAAAAAAGTTTCGCTTGCCTCTTTAATGTGCTAATATCTATTTTGCTACAGGAAAAACGACAGAAGAAAGGAAAAAAAGAGAGAGAGAGAAGAAGACTTGGAATAAATTCGCTTTCATCTGTACTACATTCCTGGCTACGCACCTGTTTAACCCCTTACCGTACAATGCCGCCTTTTAATGCCCCTGGGAAAGAAGCCTCTTGAAAACATTGTGGGAAAAGGAGAAAATGCTGGTAACCAGCATTTTCCCCTTTTCCCACAATGTTTTCTACTCTATCAAAGAAAAATTGCACCATTTGAGCCACACTGAAATTGTCGTCTGCAAATGCTATCAATTTCAACAAAACTAAAATTTTGTCGTCTGGTAAAGGGTTAAGTCCTCTATACAAATGAAGAAACACTGTGATCATGGCTAAAAATCAAAAGTGGGCGCCTCAGGCCCACGATTAGACGGCACGCTCAGTACAGTAAAACTACCTGTGCTGATGAAAGGTTTTTATTTGAATGATTATAAACTCTCAGGAATGAAATAAAGCATGTTTGTGGACAGTAAAGGTTGAGATAAGAGTACGCAGTCTGATCCGAATCTGAACACTGTGGTCATTGCGCAAGGATTAATTCCTTACGTTGGTGAGACGGTGTTCGTGTGGGAAAGCTGCCAGTAGCTTGTGCCAAGTACTGAAACAAGAAAAACCAGTAACAAATAAACAAGCACACTGGTCGAAGTGAAATGAGTAAGATAATATTCATAACGACTTTGAACATTTTAAAAGAAAACATACAAACGACCAAAAAGCATTGAGGGCTCTCCCACGTATACTGACAGCGTTTAGTCTTTCCAAAACGACATATTTTAGACACTTCCAAATTGAAAGCATCTGCAGACGACAAATCTGAAAGTGGTACAAATATACCGAAGTTCTTTTAGAGGGTAGAAAACAATGTGAGAGAAAAAAGAGAATACTGATTTCCTGTATTTTCTACTTTTGACATAACGTTTTCAAAAGGCCTCTACGTTAGGATCGTTAAAACTCGGGGTCGTGTGGTAAAGAGTTAGAAAGTAATAAGAGTAATTTAGTTTTATTCGTGTATTTCAGCAAACTCATAATTTAACAAATCGTGGAATGTGAATTTATATTAACATTATTAGTTGTCCGGTCACTTGTAAGGACACTTGGTAACTTGTTCACAACTATGGGGAACCATGTCGCCCCGGGCAGAAGGCCAGGTGGCGACATGATTCGCCACAGCCGTGAACAACTTTCCGAGTGCCCTGCCACCTGACCGGACAACGGATTTATTATACCGCAAAGTTTTAAAATTGCAACGTGTAGTTAAGTGAAATTTCTCTGTTATATGGTCTTAAGAATCGAGTATGCTTACGAAATCGAATTTTCCTTCCGAGTGCCCCAACACACTGAAAGCTAACGTCACTGAAAACTGACGTCACTGGAACCTAGGTAAAACGTGCAGTTTGGTGCACTGAAGTAACTGCAGATATTCGACGTATTTTTATTTAAACATGGATTTAAACTACTCTAAGGTAAGTAAATATTTTGTTAGCAAAACTTAACGACCATTAGTTGCTTAAAACAACCATTAGTTTTTTTTTTTTAACGCTATAATGTATAACCTTTGACACCTCACGATTTATTTAAAAGACGCAGGTATGGCTCGTTTCAACCTCGTGTATTTGTTTTAGAATTACAACAAACGATAAATTTAACTATATTCATTTATTTTCAAAATAACCCTTTCTTTCCGCTGTAATGACAACCGTCAACGGAAACTGGTACAAATATAGTGTATTTGTCTTGTGGGCCACTTATATCGATCGACGCCGCCATCTTGAATTTTGCATTGAAGTATGTAAGTGTCTACGGGGCCTCCGACAGGGAAGCTGCGCTGTTTCCTTGGCTCTTTGTATATTCAAAGCATATTATCCAATCAGATCGCGAGAAATTTCTTTGCAGTATGATAGTTCATGTGCAAGATATTAAGTTCCAATATCATTATGATACAAATATTTACAAGAAAATTAATTATTACAGTATCATTCAAATACAAATATTCATTATATATCTACATGTATAGATTTACCAGTAAATATATGCATCGCACGAAGATTAAAATTGGAAACGACACAGAGAAATAACCGTATCTACAGCGTCAAATATGGTTCCACCATAGCATGATGACGTAGCCAGCGGGCGAACTACTCTTAGCTTAGTTTATTACGAAAGTTTACGTTAAAATATTCATCCACCATTCATGAATATAGTCTGACCTATTTAACAGGTATTTGTTTTTAACTTCTTACCATTTCCGAATAAACCTGTCCAGAATTGCAATATTTTGTTGTTAAACTGTGTAGGTATGTAATAAAAGGAATATTATGTTTAAGCATCTTTCTTGTAGTTTGTATTTACATTTCGCTGCATAAGAAAACTTTGACAGCTCGCTACACCTACAGTGTATTGAGATATGAAATTTTCACCCGCAACTTGAAGCAAATACAAGTCCCAAGAAAGGAACTAGATCTACAACATGATATTTCTTATTTACATTTATATTTCAGCTTTTTATGAAAGAATCTCTGTCTCTAAGGAACATTAGGAAAAGGCATTTTGAATACATGGTTAGAAAAGGAGAAAATTATGATACAAACATTTTCTCCCCTTCCCTCAGTATTTTTTATGCTTTTATTGACAATATCCAACATTTGAACCACATTTGGTTTCTTATCTGCAAATGCTTTCAGTGTGGACTTGTTTTGTGATTAAGAGTTTAAAAAATGCCCAAAAGGAAACAGATCTATATAAAGGATATGGCGTTAGCTGGCATTTGAGATAAAATGTATAAAAGGAGTCTAGAAAAATGTTATTAAGCGAGCCAGGGGCATTTCTCTAAATTTGTTTAATCCTTTACCGCACAAATGTATCCGACTTTTAACGACCGTGATGAAGAAGGCTTCTGAAGACATTATGAGAAAACGAGAAATCTTTAATTTTTCATCCGGAAATGCTTTCAATTTGGACCAATCTAAAGTTTTGTCGTGTTGTAAAGGGTTAATGACATTTTATTTCAAAAGCCAGCAACTGCCAACTTCTTTGAATCACCTGACGATATCTCACAAATAAAAGGTCAGAATATCCAAACCTACAATCACAAGTTGGATTTTTAATGAGTTAATATCCACGAGGCACTCGTCACAACTCGGCCGATTCCGTACCTACATCTAACCTCGTCTGTATAAAGGTGGCTTCCATTTTGAACTACCGGTCACATGATCTTAAACATGGCGGCGCCCCTGTAGATCGCTTAGCAACGACATGAACAACCACTGTGAAGTTGTTCACTTCTATCGATCTGTCGATGAAAGCTCCTAACGGAATTGATAAACCACGCTAAAAACTGAATGTACAAACTGTTTGCCGACTGAAATACTCTTAGAAAGATAACGATAGAAAATTTACTCATGTGTTCTTTCTAAAGAGGAGCCTTACAATTTCAATAACGGTAAAGCGGTGTGCTTCCGGAGATGTGCGAAATGTACCGTGTAGGTGCATATCAAGCTACGTGATACAGCCGAGGGATTTGATCACCGGATCACCCGCGGTATGCCGAATGATCCACGAGGGTGATACCCTACTCAATTCTCTGAAAGTCGTATAAAATGACGTCACATATGACGTCAAAGAATGCTTATATCAAATGTGTGTAAGATAAGAAAATTCGTATCTAGTCCACTGAAACAAGGGCACTTATGTGAAAAATGTGAGTCCGCAAGACTGCCCCAAGCATCTAACTTGTAGGGAAAAGAATACTATCTTTCCTATATTACTCGTCTTGGAAAAACAACAGTTTCGTTTCATGAATTTTCACCCTTTTTCCCCCTAAAACGAAGCCTTCCTCCAAATTTTGAAGTAAATATTATCAACAAATCCTCAACAAAAACTGGTTATTTTCCAATTTCTTAGCTAAGCCATTATGCCATATTGTTTGTCCTAGGTTTTTGATTCGCTAACCACGTGACACCAGTAAGCTGGGCATTCTGTCCATCCATGTCCATGGGAATCAGGTCCGGTGGTGTTAGCATATCGTTAGGTGAGTTTATCTCTCTGTCGGAGAAAAATGGCGGATGTTCACATCACAGCTTTAATTGATAAGTTAACTTGGCACCTACTTAAGACGACATTTTTGTATTCTAAACGACAACTTGAAAACACTTTGGCAATAGGAAAATTTGATATGGTATTTTCGCTACGATTTCATAAACCTTAATGAATTATACAATTCTTTTTTTTATTATGCGTTTAAAAAAAATGTTAAAAAGGTGTTTACTGCTAATCTGTTAACCCTTACCAAGCAATCCCGAATTTTAACGACCCTAAGAAAGATGGCTTTCGAAAACATTGAGGGGAAAAGAGAAAATGCTGGTAACCAGCATTTTCTCCTTTTCCCATATTGTTTTCTGCCCTTTTAGAAATAAATCAAATAATTGGAATTACACTTATAGCCCCAATAGCGGCCAAAAGTAAACAATTCGGGTGTTAAAATGCATCTAAATTTAAATCATACCATTTAAAAGTATGGAAATTATTGTGTAGATGAGAATCGGTTATTGTGTAGCAAGTCCAAGTGTTAGTCACTGCTAGAAAAATTAATTTTAAAAGCAGGCAAAAAGTACACAAAAGATAGGGCAACCTGGCAGCTTTTGACCTACTTCTAAAATTCATTTTTTCTGCCAGCAATTAACACTTTTGAATGATATTGATTTAAACTTTAAATCCCCTTTTGTTAGAGCATACATTTTAACGTCCGCATCGTTTACTTTTCGCGGCCATTGGGGCTTTAATTTGCCGTCTTCAAATGCTTTCAAATTAGACAAGTCTAGATTTACGGCGTTTGCTAAAGAGTTAACCCTTTACCGTATAATCATGACATTTAAGGACCCTGAGGAAAAACCCTTTTGAAAATATTGTGGAAAAAGGAGAAAATACTGATAAAAAGCATTTTCTCCTTTTCCCACAATGTTTTCTACCCTTCCCGAAACAAATTTCAGCTTTTTGGTTACATTTAATTTGTCGTCCGCAAATGCCTTCAATTTGGACTGGTTCAAAATTTTGTCTTTGGTACAGACTTAAAGAAGGTTACAAACGCATTTCTTGGAATGTCAGCCCGTGGCAGTTGGTCATTTTCTAACTAATTCACAACTTTGCCTGTAGTCATTTGAAAAGTCTGAGAAGTACAAATGTCAGCCCGTGGGAATTGGTCATTTTCTTAATAACTGACAACTTCGCCTGTAGTCATTTGAAAAGTCTGAGAAGAACAACTGTAAGCCCGTGGGAATTGGTAATTTTCTTAATAATTCACAACTTAGCCTGTAATCATTTGAAAAGAGTGGGAAAGACAATGTAACACTAATTGTCATTCTTGCGAGTGGGTATTAGGCCGGTTTTCCCGCAGTATTTCAGTCTAGTTTCGTTCATATTCAGAACTTGACTCAGGCACTAAAGACACTTTTTCTGCACTTGTCCCTTCATCTGATTCGTGTAACTTTAAACTTCGGACAAAGTAAAACGCTCCTGACCTGGATTAAAGTATAAACAGAAGAACAGAATTTACGATTGTTTATGCGAAGAAACACAATTGTGTAAACTTGTCAAATACGTGTTACCTCTACGATAATGAAAAGGTAAGTCTGAGTGAGTGAGTGAGTGAGTGAGTGGACGGATAGGTGGGTTGATGGGTGAGTGAG
The DNA here is from genome assembly GCA_945859785.2 of Tridacna gigas. Lineage (NCBI taxonomy): Eukaryota > Metazoa > Mollusca > Bivalvia > Cardiida > Cardiidae > Tridacna > Tridacna gigas. Next base: position 5,646,778 of record OX244031.2, on the reverse strand, counting down.
CGGTGTTTAACGCAATTTTTAACATTTTTTCACTGTGGCGGCCAGTGCACCTATCCATGCTTTTCTGGAGTTCCTTTTACCAGTATCTGGCACAAAATTCTTCCTAAGCCACCTGCTGCTCCCTCACATAACCATCGTCGGAATAATGATCAGCTGTGAGAGAGGAATAAACCCTGTCGGAATGTCGATCATCACAGAACATGGCTCATTTGTTTGTAATGAGAAAAAAATGGCAGCTCCGTGCGAAAAGGAAATAAATATTCCTCTGTAACGTAAAGATACAATGATAAGCATCATATTATACCAATCCATTCATTTTTAATGCAATTATATTTAGGCAGCTCAGTCAAAAGAAAAAGTAAATGAAAGAAAAAAAAAGCAAGAGCATGCTTGTTTGCAGTTGCCTGATTTTAAGTGTAGATTCAGTCGAAAAGGGGGCATAACTGTGTCAAAAAATACGTCACTTTGATGGTTACCTACCCTTGTTGTATGGGTTCTCTTTTTGATTGACAACTTGTCCAAGTTTCGAGTAAATACCTTCAGTGATGACAGAGATATCACAAAATGACAAAGTTTTTGCGCGATGACGCAAACAACGACGCCAGGGCTATGACAATGCCTCGACGTTTTCTTCGAAAACAGCCGAGACAATAATTTAAAAATATGTGAAGTTTATTTTTTCTTACCTTCCAAATCTTTCGCCATCCTCCATCGTTTCTGGTAGATGTCTGTTCAGCGTTTCTGGAAGTACCAGAGACACCAAGCCAGACAGAAAGGACATTCCACCAAACACAATCAAAGGGAACGCCTCCCCAGCGGACCCTCCAATCTCCTCACCCTATCGGAAGAAAACTATGTCATGCTCTTTGAAAAGCAAGTTTAACCCTTAGGCAGCTGATCGCGACCCACGGACCTTTTGCGGGCAGTGTGGATTAAGATCAGACTGCACAGAACGTGCAGTCTGATTTGGATCTATACTGTCCGATAAGGAGGTGTTTCCCTAACCCCCATAACTTTAAAATACCAACCTGTTGGTTTTTACCATCACCTTGAAAGTTTCATTTAAGTTATCGAGCAGGATAAGAGTTAATACATCTGCAAAAAGTATCGACCCAAGTCAACTTGCGCGGTAACTTAGAAAGTAAAGCAATCATAACGACAAAGTGGTTGATAAATATTGTAGCAGGAGTGCCTTTTCCACATCTGCAATATCAGTTCTTCTTTGAGAAGCATACTTTCATTTTGAAATAAAGTCAGGCATGTTTGAGGCATGAAGCCAAAAGGACCATAGCAGGAGTGTATATGACATTTGCTAAAATTAATTAATAATGACAATATTAATTAGCCATGCTCTGTAAAAAGGGGGCTTAATGCATCTGCAAAAAGTATCGACCCATGTCAGCCTGCGCAGTCCGCGCAGGCTGACCTGGGCCGAAACTTTTTGCTATTGGTCAATTTTCTGCCTATCAAACGATCTGTCTGTCTCACGATTCTGTTGGTTGTTCGACAAAATGGATTTTATTTATCCATAAGTATGTGATGACTTGCTTGGTGCGATGCATCACAGAGATGCACAAACCCCCTTTTGTCAGAGCATGGTTTTTTTTTTCTTTTAATTCTTACCAGAACTACAATATACGGGGCTATCATTGTACCAGCTCTCGCAAACAGTGACGCTCCACCCAGCCCGGCGTTTCTGACCACGGTAGGAAAGAGCTCCGCACTGTGTATATACTGTACAGAGTAACCAGCGGTGACGAGTAATTTACCTATCATGGCTAGCGTAACTGTTAAAACACCGTTTTCTGTATCTGTAACACAAGAAAAGATGATGATAACGACGGCGTTGATGATGATGTCAAAACACCATTTTCTGTATCTTTAAAACAAGAAATGATGATCATGATGATGACGACGACGACAATAATGATGATGATGATGATGATGATAGAGTGTACACAACCATCGTGCTTGGAGTCGCTGATTATGATTGATCTGGTACATGTCGGTAAGTTTGGATACGTTCTGATAAATTTATGGTCATGGCGAACCGATGTGCTTTGCTGCATTAACGAGCACGTGTATATGCTTGCGATTTCGATGTATTTCACGTTGCGAATCGAGGACATTCAAGGGTTGACCTACAGTCGCCACCGCCCCCGTCATTGGCATGTGGACAGCTCACCGAACCAAGCTGCTAAACTCAATTTTCAATTTTAACCCCTTTACCATACATTTCCGTATTTGTCCGCTACAGGTCCTTGAGTCGCGCTAAGCAACCTATAGGTTGATTTTTTTTTCAACAGTCTCAGTCGTTGTAATCGAGTAAAAAATGATCAATATCAGTCGTTATAATCGAGTAGGACCATACTTGATGCGAGATTTTTGTATCTAATAGTGTTTCAGACTTATTCACCGATCACTGTAAATTCATACACATTTTAATTCGAGCATTCGTTATCTTATTGGCTGGGACATAACGTGTTAGCCAATAAAGCGACTAGCCTTCGAAATTACAATCAGTACGATATTGAGATTTATTATATACCTATCCCTGAAAAAGTTTTGGCTCAGATACATGCGTCGCACGAGGACAAAATGGCACACACGTCAGAAAAAAAAATCCGTATATACAGTGTCAAAGACGGTTCCAATATGGTATAGTGACGTATCTCACGAGAGAAACACGTACCTCGGATTTGCAATTTCATTGGTCAAAATTTGGTGCTGTAATATTCATCCGCCATTCGTAAAAGGGAAATTTCTACCCGCTGCTCCATTATTTGTTTTAATTTTATTTTTACCATTTTCAAATAAAATGTCAATGATTACAAAATTTTGTCGTTGAAAACTGTAGGTAATAAAAGCAATGGTATGTTGTAGTAACTTTCCTGGTGCTTGTATTTGCTTCATGCTGCATAAGAAAATTTTGACATCTCGCTCGACCTTCGGTCTCTTGCGATATAAAATTTTCTTACGCTGCTTGAATCCAATACAATCACAAGCAAAGTTACTACAGCACTATATTTCGTATTGATTGGTTAACCCTTTCCCAAACAAGCCCTGGTTTTCACGTGTCTGCAGTACAAGTCTTTTGAAAACACTGTGGGAAAAGGAGAAATTGCTCGTAACGAGCAATTTCTCCTTTTCCCACAGTGTTTTCTACCCTTTTTGAGACCTTTCTGCCATTTTCATCAAATTTAAAATTGTTGTCTGCAAATTCTTTCAATTTGGACCAGTCAAAAATTTGTCGTTTGGGAAAGGGTTAACACAGCCCCTTCTGTAAGTACCTTCAGGTCCGTATTTAAGCGCCAATATGGTCGATATACAAGACAGTCCACCAATCAGCATCGTCAAGCAATACAGACGTCGTCTGCCAATCCTGTCCACAAGGAAGATAACCAGGAAATACGCCGGAAGTTCTACTATTCCGGAAATTCCAAAATTTAGGTAGAGATTTCCGGCCAGATTTTCTGTGTTCAATGCTAGTCCGAAATAAGCGAATGCGACCACTGTCCTGCAAGGAAAAGAAAACGATGAAAACCGAGGGTTTAATTCAATGCCCAGCGATACAAATTTATGGTCGCCGAATTTATGGGCATTACGGCTTGGCTACCGAAGCTGTGCCTCTTGTTAGATGCTATTTCTTTTCATTAGCCACCTCCTGTCTTCTCTTATCATACAGGTTGGGACGAAAAATGTTAACAATGTTATGTGTACATTTTACTCAATGAGAGTTTGAGTAATTATCAATGAAAGTAGAAAATATGAATGATAAATACATGTAGTTCACAGTCGGGAAGATATAAGCTATACTAGAAATAAACAGCTTATCACTACACAGATTATGTATATGAGCCATGCTCTGGCAAAAAGGGGGCTTAATGCATCTCCGTGATGCATTATACCAATCAAGCCATCACATCTTTACGGATCCATAATAGCCACAGTTTTTAACAACCGACTGAATCATGAGGTAGAATGATCCTTGGGCATGCCGAAATTGACCGATAGCGAAAAGTTTCGGCCCAGGTCAGCCTGCGCGGATTGCGCAGGCTGACCTGGGTCGATACTTTTCGCAGATACATCAAGCCCCCTTTTTACAGAGCATGTTTCATGTAGTATATCAAATGAGAAATATAACCCTCCCTCTCTCTATGATGAGGAAACTGTTCTAGGTCTTAAGAAGCATTGAGTCATGCTCTGTTAAAAGGGGGCTTAAACAAAAGCCATCGACCCAGGTCAGCCTGCTAGGTCCGCGCAGGCTGACCTGGGTCGAAACTTTTTGCTATTGATCAATGTTCTGCATGGCCAAGGACCAGTGTACCTTATGATTTTGTATCTTGTTTGATGAAAACGAATTTTATGGATCCATAATTATGTGATGACTTACTTGGTATATTGGATCACGGAGATGCAGTAAAACCCCTTTTCCTAGAGAGCGGCTTACAATTAACCAGTTCCCCAATATATTTTCAAAAGCTCTCACTTCAAGAGTGTGAACTATCGTATTTTAAAGCAATACGTTCACGTGTTAACATGTATTTACGACAGTGATCACGAGGAAGAACGGTGTAGGAAACAACGTGGGGAAAAAGAAAAAAGGCTGGTAATCAGTTTTTAGAGGTTGACGACTTTTCTGGTCTCACCTTCTTATGTTAACTGTCAAACTAATATCCTGTGACGACCAATCATTTATCTGTGTCAAGAAATAGAGGGCGTTATGGATTAATGAACGTAAGTGTCTGTGTCATTTGATATGTGAAAATAAGACGCGGATTTAAAAAAAAACTGTGCAAGCCAATTACACAAACAATAAACTTTAGACTTAAATGTCATAGAATTAGCTCTAGATATGAAACTGGTCTCGTTTCGCAGCTTTGACATGGCCTGGTTTATAAAGTCTACATCGCGGATGAATAAATAAGAGAAACACCCCCAGAACACACCAAACCACTCGAAAAACACACCAAACCCATGTCATTACACACCAAACCACTTTCCTAACATCGAGAACTGGACGCAAAATGCTTAGATACACGATTTTATAGAAAATAATCATGAAATAATGCTATCAATCTTAAACAAAGATGTTGTCAACCGTCAGATGAATTAATTTTAAATGAAATGGTCCACTGTTAAAACCTATGCTATCAAATTGCTACTACCACCTTCTATTAGTACTTTCAATACTTTGATTTCCATACCCTTTCAAAGATAAAAACTGTTACCCGAGCCACGTGTGACTTTATAGTCAAGGAAATGCTTTCAGTATGTACTCGTCTATGCCTCTGTCGTCCGGTAAATCGATACTGAACAAACAAATACTTAAGGAATGAAGAGATTTTTTTTTTTTCATGGAGGTATGAAAAAAAAAAAAACTTAATCACACTTTTGCAGTGTGATTAAGTTTTTTTTTATACCTCCATGAAAAAAAAAAAAAAAACATTCTCTTCATTCCTTATAATTTAATATTACAGACAACATACGCCCACGGAAATAATTCAAACTGCATTTATTTTCTTTATTTTTAAGTATAACGTCTTAGTTTAGCCCCTTCCACTCATATTTGTATGGCGCAAGAATATGTCCTGAAAATCAACCAATAAAACGCAAGTATTAACACGGTAGTGTGTAGAACCCGCAATGTGTAACCTTCACTCTGAGTAGAAGCATGGTGAATATTGCAGTGGGAATTCATGATTCCCGAAAAATTGGATTGTACAATTTTCGAAGGAACAGTTGGAGATTATACCAGCAGATATTAGATTACTTCTGCTTTTATTTGAAATTTGGTTCGAGACAGCGACATTGGCTTGGCTTTGACGAGTATCTGAAAGTATCTCAAAGTTCAATACTGTATATATGTTTGTTTACATTAGTTTGACAGCTAAAGTAGTTCCGGCACAACGTGATTTTTTTTTTTTTTTTTTTTCTTTTCATGGAGCTATGAAAAAAACATTTCAGCCAATCAGAACTCGCCAAAATTCATGAAAACAATTGATATTAAATTATTCGTAAATTAACAAAAATACGAACCAGTTGAAGAAAATCACTATAGTTCTTATACACATAGTTTTCGACGAAAACAATCGAAGAAAACTAGCACTGTCTTTATCGTCATCATCAACTGATGTCTTGCTTAAGTTCCTCTTCGATAGTGTAACTTTGTTCCATTTGGCTGCCCTCTGGATAACAGTTTCCGCTTCCTTCACCCGGCCTTTTGTTAGCAGCCATCTTGGAGATTCCGGCATTAACCTTTGTGACAAGAATAAAGTTTGAAAAATCTAGCTAGCGTATGTTTCAAGTTTTCATTAACGAGGAAAAAAACATAATTTTAACCCTTTACCACACAGTCCCGACTTTTAACAACCCTGAGAAAGAAGCCTTTTGAAAACATTGTGGGAAAAGGAGAATATGCAGGTTACCAGCATTTTCTCCTTTTCCCACAATGTTTTCTACCCTTCCCAAAACAATTTTCAATTTTTCAGTTGCATTTATTTTGTCGTCTGAAACTCCTTTCAATTTGGACTAGTCTAAAGTTTTATTGTTTGGCAAAAAGTTATGACAATGATGATTATTGTGTCCCTGTACTTTGACTGATACGACAGATAACAGTATGGTGTCACGAAACTCTTCTTATAATTGAACCATGCTATGTGAAAAGGGGGTTTCATGCGTCTGCCAAAAAGTATCGACCCAGGTCAGCCTGCGCTAACCTTGGTCGAATCTTTTTGCTTTTAGTCAATTTTCTTTAAGTCAAAGACTCAGTCTACCGCATGATTATGTCGTTAGTTAGATAAAATTGATTTTTTGGATACATACTTATGTGATGATTTGCTGGGTATTGTACATTACGGACATACACTAAACCCCCTTTTGCCAGAGTATGGCTCATGGTTGTTGTTGTTGTTGTTGTTGTTGTCTTGTTCTTGATGTTAGAAATATTTCTACTGACAGCCTTTATCGTTTGAAAAAAACCTAATCGGTAAATAATAAAAGCTAAATGTGCATGTGTTGTGTAATCATGGGAGATAAATACATTTACATAAAATAACCTAATTTTGTCTGTATGCAGTCAGTCTGTACTTCTAAAATACATTCGTTTCCTGCAAAATGACTGCTTCATTTTTCGACGGTTGATAAAAACTGTTTTAACGCACACGTTTTTAAAAGTCCTTCTCTGCCGAATTAATGAGGTTGAAATCTAAAAGTTTCATTGCAACTTGTCACTTTAATGACAGAAATAATCTTTTGAGCTTCTTTGGCTTTGCAAATGTTTTTAACTTGAAGAAGTATATAATTTTGTCGTTCGGTAAAGACTTTAACCATATGTCTGTTTTGAACCATAACATTCTGACTTCACTTTCTGTTATTCTAAACTCTGAAATATTCTTAACCATTCTGAAATACAAAACACCGGTTTATGTGTTCGTAATACTGGCAATAACAACAACAAAAGGTGTTACAGAGTAGTCCGGGTGTACCGAATATCCGTGCTGAAAACGACTGTGGACCAAAATGGGGGGAGGGGAGATTCTTCATTTATTTCCCTCGTTTACTTTCCACTACTGCAATTATCCTGATAAGAGGATTACTTGGTTTTTATCGTTGATTTTCTTTCACTAAACAAATATGTTCTTGAGGTAATATCTCAACTATATCTGGTTTGATTGCTTTTCATATCTGTATATATGCATTTCGTTGATGATTGAGATCAAAATTTGCTTTAAGATAACATGGAGACCTGACATATACTCATAAATCAAATCATATTTATCACAACTTCCCTGAGGAAATCAAGGATAAAAACAGAGGAATACAGGTAAAAGGACCAATCTGTTATTTGGTTACCTTTATCTGGCAAGGGAGATAAATTGACTTCAAGGAATGGCCCCTTTTTTTCTAAGGAAGATGGTGGAAAATGTTCTCGTTTGTTGAAATGCGTTTTATCCCGTTTTCAACAGTATCTAAGTCTTATCGCTTCCACAGAGACATTCGTTTATGTTTTTCCTTGAACTCAATACGGAGGCCGAGACTTTGTAGTGTCTTGTCCAATGGCAATCCTATGTGACCAGCAACAACGGGGATAGATAGAGAAAAGAAACTCACCACCAGTATGAAAGAAACAGTAGGCCAGGTAAAGCAGTATATAGCTGAATTTTCACCCAGTCCCTTAGACCATAAGCAATGGCGGCATACACAACCAGTCCAAAAACATAAGGAAAGTCGGATATCACACCCGGCCATACTCTCTTCTTGGCACTTGTAATCTCAAGCGCTGAAAACAATCGACAGTCGAACTTTACGTATTTGCTAATCATTTTAAATGTTTTTCTTAAATGTATAATTCAAGAACTAGCAATTTCGTTGGCTAAGACGCCCATTCTCAGCCAATCAGGTTGTCGGTCTTAGAACTTACAGTTAAAGTTACGTTACATTTTGCTTCACGATATATTGGTACTTTTCCGTCATAGCAAAAATTTGTGTCTTCTAGTGGCTTTTCAGGCTTCTATTTTCAGTGTAAATACCTTGACTCAGAAATCAAGCTTCATAACCCTACAGTAATTTCCAGGATACACGTTTTGAATAGAAGCAAAATATACCAGAAGTGTAAACGATGTCGTAATCGGCGATTACTTGCTTCACTCCGTTTACGTAACCCTCTAAAATCCTTTAGTACATGAACTAGATTGTCTGCTAGATCATGTGACAATATATTCAAATCATGTGACTACAAATTGACGCTTACAGTAACAAAAGTTACAATGATTTTTACAAATATCAGCGACGTCATATGATACAATTTCAAAGAGGCTGCGGGATAGTGAAGTAGTTCAAGGTGGGTTTTCTTTCTAACTTTAAGATGAGATTGAATGACATTTTCAATGATGCTTACCTAAAGATTAAGTTTTAAAATGATTTTGTTTTTGATTCTGTAATCAGTAGAATTTTTGGTGTTTTCTTTGCTTGCTTGATCGTAACTACCGCGAACCAACGATGACAAGGCTACAGTTGCCATTAGAATGGATGGCAATTACTATTCTGAATTAAACTGCACTAGCTGCATCCACATAAACACAGTCAGAACCATCTGAAGCAGGGCGAGAAGAATGAATGCTGTTGTAATACACCTATACTCGAAATTAATATTGTTTCACCAGTAATAGAACTTTTTTGTTGTTGTTGTTGTTGTTTTGGCTTTTTTTTTTGGCTACATTGAAAATAGACTGAAAATCACTGTCAAATACGTTCAACGCCGTTTTCTAGGCGATTTTAGTCATTTCAATGCAGTCAGTGCACATATTCATGCAATTCTGGAGGTTTTCGTTATTTACCTTGGCGCCTTTGGCCAAGCTGGGATTAAAGCTGTCGATCTCGATCCCTTGTTTACTTGCCCTGTATGTTACTGCTATCGAGCTCATTTGAAATAATAACAATAATGAGAAGAGGAAGGAAAGGGACGAGAAAGACGACGACAAGGAGGAGGAGAAGGATGAGAGGAAGAAAAAGAAGAAGAACTCTTACATATCACATAAGCAGGCATGAAGGTTGCGACGACTGCAGCCCCAAGAATAAATTGCGCAACACAAAATGTGGAGAAATGTTTTACAAAGGCCAGCCAGATGGAAGAGCCGACCATAACTAGTATAGACACGTACAACACCGGTTTTCTTCCATAACTAGAAATGGAAACAAAAAGAGTAACATAGTCTGAGTTCAGGGTCCGTATTCACCAACCATTCATTAGAACATTCTTAGTCTTATTCTTCAGATTTTTCCAAATTTGAAAGTAACACACCTTCTGATTGGCTAAACCAAATGGTTTAGCCAATCAGAAGTTGTGTTACTTTCAAAGATGGAAAATCTTGGAGAATAAGACAAAGAACGTTCTTAAGAATCGTTGGTGAATATGAACCCTGGGCTTGTAATTGACAAACCATTCTACAATACGTTCTCAGTCTTAATCTAAATTTCAAAGTACAGCAATTTCTGATCGGCTAAACCAATTAGTTTTGCCGACTAGAAATTGCGTTATTTTTGAAATTTCGAGAAGTCTTTAGAATTAGGCCTCGTACGTTGTTAAGAATGGTTGGCGAGTACGGACCTGATGTACATAGAGTCCCATTCCAGCTAATTAGGTGACTGGATCCAGAGAGCGGAGATATAATAGGATCTGATATGAGTTGGCATTTGAGATTTAAAAAAAAAAATCTTATTAATAGGGTCTGGTAAAAAATGTAGACGAGTTTAATAAGTTTTTTACCGTGAAAGCCAAAAAATGTCAGATTCTTTTTATCACATAGCTGTCTATCAAGAATTATAGTTCATGATGTGTTAAAACATACATGTACATATATGTATTGAAATTTACATGAAGCCTATTCGCTTCTTTGACAGGTACTTTACGAACGAAAAATAGTTCCAAAGAAACTTGTAAATAATGATTGCGTTTTGAATCTAAAGATAATAAAATTCGTAGCTTTGTCACGATCACTAATTTTGTCAACTAATTTCGCAAAAAATCTGGGTCAGAGATGTCTTAGAAATGAGGCGTATGATAACAAATTGTAGACCGATTACGGCACTATTTGCTTGTCTCAAGCGTCTGTAAGATAATAAAATTCAAATGGCTTTATTACATTGAAAACAAGGGAGGTTTTGTTATTAAAATACTCTATCATCAATATTATTCACTCATTGATATATTTCACAAAACAGCGCCTGATTTTAGGGGAATAATACTTAGTTTGACTTTTCATGTTCACTGTCCGAAATATTCTGGCAAAAACATACACTACACCATTTGGACTTTCTTCTTTTTTTCCTGACTTAAAGAGTCTAGCTGATTTCTTTAGCACTAGTTGCCAAAAGTAAACAACTCGGGAGTCAAATTGCAAGCCAATTTCTTTCACAGCCTTTAACCCTTTGCTACACAATCCCGACTTTTAACGACCCTGAGGAAGAGGCCTTTTGAAAACATTGCGGGAAAAGGAGAAAATGCTGGTAACCAGCATTTTCCCCTTTTTTCCAACAATGTCTTCTACCCTTTCCAAAACAAATTTCAATTTTTGAGTCTCGTTTATTTTGCCGTCTGCAAATTCTTTGAATTTGGATTATTCTGAAATAATGTAATAAGTATGGCCATTATTATGAGTCTGAAACTGTGTTGCAGTATGGCCTGTCAAAGTTCCAGGTAGAAAAATGAATGGGAAAACTAGAATTAAAGTTGCCGGCTTTAATTGTGATTCTTATATTCATCGTTCTGCCAGTGACAGCAACTTTGATCAATCTTACTTTAAAAGATCTTCAGATTTAAAATAAAAGCCATGCTTTCGAAAGGTATAAAAGAAAGTTATCTGTATTGCAAACACAGAATTAGTGCATCCGCAGGCTAAGTGCATCTGCAAAAAGTATCGACCCATGTTAGCCTGTGCAGGCTGACATGAGTCGAAACTTTTTGCAACTTGTAAAATTTCAGCATGTCCAAGGACCGAGATGATTCAGTCGGTTGTTAGACAAAATGTGTTTTATGGATCCATAATTAGGTAACGACTTGCTTGCTGTAATGCATCACGGAGATGCATTAAACCCCCTTTTGCCAGAGTACTACTCAATTTCAGTAAAAACAGAAAACTTCAGCCAAAAGTCAAAACCAAAATATTGCCATTTCAAATTTCTCTTCAACAGTAAATATTTAATCATATTGGATAGTCTAGATCAAAGATCAGACTGCAAGTTTTGTGTCGCCTGATCTTAATCTACTCTGTCTGCAAAAACCACTTGAATCGCGCTTTGCAGCCTAAAGATACATCCTTACAGCCAGAGAGACAGAACGCTGTAAAGAACTGAAAGACTGTAGAATGGTTCAAAATTTAGTCAGCTTTGTAAATATAGATAAATTACCGTGGTGTGAGGGGTAAATGCATCTATCGGAAATCTGCGATTTAAAACCGGAAACGCAAGAACAGTGATTTCTTTGGTGGTCCCAAGAAAATGAAATGCATTTTCGATCGGTCGTAATCTTTGCAACCTTGTAAACGTCAGGTGCAACATTTGGCATTCAAGAATAATCATAGTTTCATAAAATGGAGATGAATTGGGTTAAAAACTTGCCGAAAACGAGTATAGATGTATCTTTAAGAACAGTTTTTTTTTTTTTTTTTTACTATATACATGTAGTATACCTACATATCTGATAATATCCCACTTAATAAAGATCCCACCAGCATCCCGGCATATAACAACATTTCTGCATTAGCTACCCAGATATCCTTGTCGCAGACAAGATCATGCTGAAATACAAGAACAGAAAATGGCTTTTAATTGTAGAAGAGACAATTAGTCAAAAAAAAAAAGAAACATACATGTACAAATGAGCCATGCTCTGTGAAAAGGGGGCTTGATGAATCTGCAAAAAGCATCGACCCAGGTCAGCCTGCGCAGTCCGCGATCAATTTTCTGCTTTGCAAAGGACCAGTGTACCTCGTGATCCTGTTCCTTGTTGGACAAAATGGATTTTATGGATCCATATTACTTTGTGTGACGACTTGCTCGGTATAATAAATCACGGAAATGCATTAAATTCCTTTTTGCCAGATAGTGGCACAAATGATGGGAAGAGTCAAAGCGAGAAAGACAGACAGACAGACAGTTTTGTGAGTCTTGCAGAATCAGTTGCAAGTTCTGTAGCCCAAGGGTAAAATAACAAAACTGCAATGAACTTTTCATTGTGACAGAGTCCTTCATTTTGGGATTGCCCACCGGCTACGGAAAAAGGCCTGCATTCACGAAACATTTAAAATTCAAGTCCACTTTTATTTTATCTAAAAACCAGTCGTCTAATTGGCTGTAGCAGACGGTCTCAGCCAATCAGTTTGCTAGACATAGTACAATCAATCTTGTATTAAGAAAGAAGCCTAGGGTTGATTGAAACGTGCTTACATAAGGAAGACGGTTGCTTTATTTCTGCTTCGTTTCATATTTAAACCTCTTTTCAAACCACAAACCATATTCAATCCTTAATCACACGAGAAAAATGTAGACTTGTCTAAATTGAATGTATTTGAAGCCGACAATTTAAATGCCGCTCAAACGAGTAAATTTCTATGTCAAAGGATAGAAAGCATTGTTGGAAAAGGAGAAAATGCTTTTTTCAACATTTTCTACTTTTTCCACAATGTTTTCAAAACTCCTTTTTCCGAGGTCGTTAAAACTCGTGATTGTGTGGTAGATGGTTTATTGTTATACCGGTTAGAGCATCTGCGGCTGACAAATTTGAAATTGACACAAACAAGCTGAAGTTCTCAGAAAAGGGAGAAAATATCTTGGGAAAAGAAGAAAATACTTGTTACCAGCATTTTTTTCCTTTTTACAGCAATGTTTTCAAAGGCCCTCTTCTTCGAGGCTGATAAAACTCGCGTTTGTCTGATAAAAGACTTAGAGTATCTAATGCTGGCCTTTTTACACATGCTGGTTGCTTAAAAGAAGTGGCCACTAAGGCAGACTAGGCTATAGTTAGAATCAGAAATCAGAAATATGTTTTAAACCTTCACCACACAATCACGATTTTTAAGGTCCCCCTGAGAGAGAAAGCGTTTGAAAACATTGTGGAAAAAGGATAAAATGCTGGTAACCAGCATTTTCTCCTTTTTCCACAATGTTTTCTACCTTTCCCAAAACAAATTTCGAATTTTTGAGTAGTACCGGTATTTATTTTGTCGTCTGCAAATGCTTTCAAACTGGATCAGTTTCAAATTTTGTCGTTTGAAAAAGATGTTTTGTGATTACTGTTTCTTGAAAAAAATACAGTGCCGAGCCCCGGTAGCTCAGTCGGTGGCGTACAGGGCTTAAGAATGTAGGGGTCGCTGGTTCGATCCCCGGTTTAGCCAATTTCTTTCCGAGGATCGATGATAGTCATCGCGACAGGATTCATTCTTCTCTCACCGCTGATCATTGTTTCCACGATGGTTATGTAGGAAAGCAGCCAGTGGCTTTGGGGGAATATTGTGCGGAATACTGGTAACAGAAACTCCAGGAAAGCCTGGATAGGTGCACTGGCCGTCGTGATATCACTGAAATAATGTTGAAAACGGCGTTAAACACCATACAATCAATCAATAGAAAAGGATGAAGAAAATCTCCATTTACCTCCGACACAAACGTTGAAGTAAAAACTGTCGTATCATAAACCCAAGATTGACATTTTGAAGTGGAATTATTGTCGATGTAATTCAGATCTGAAGGAATTCCGGTTTTACATCTGGAAAGGAAGTGGGAACTGATTAAGCCTTATCAAAGCGCTGAACCTGGCTTATGCTGCTTCTGCGGGCACAGAACGTGCAGTCTGATCTTGGATCTACTCATTCCGTTACTTTGCTAGATGATCTGACCAAAACACCTTTGAAAATCTGCATCTTTAGTACGGACTTAGAATGCCCATTACATTTGTTTAGCACTGTAAGAGTGGAAGAGAAAGTCTCTTGATGAAATCTGGGTCATTCAAGCAAGTATTACAGGCTAGTTCTGTAACATGGGCTACTTCGAGTCACAAGGACAAGAAACGAGAGTTTCTTCTTGACGTGGTAAGGTGAGAATCATCTGAAAAAGATAAACTGCTTCTGAAATACGCGACTTTTGCCAAAATGTTTCACCATTTTAAAAACAGTTTAATGCAGAGGCGTAAAAAGCTCGCATTTGTCTGGGTATTAGAGTTTGATAAAGTACGGATTTGTGCCCGTACAGACGACCGATATGAAAAGCATTCGGTGAGATGAGCAGTAAATGTTATTTACAATGCGTCTAATCGCATAAAATCTTGCTTTCTGGAACCATAGGTCAGTGAAACTCCATTGGTCTATCACGGAATACCGAAATTTGCATTGCTCGATCATAGGAAACCGTTACTAAAAATAGCACATTGGTGCATCGTTTCTATATCGTTTATAATAACATTACATACGAAATATGGCCGAGGAATGTGCCTATATGCTATTCTTAGTAACAGAGTTCGATGATCGACCAATGAAAATTTCAGTGTTCCGTGACAGACCACAGGAGCTTCAAAGGCCCCTGCTTAACATGTCATATGAAATAGCTTTTTTCTAGTCCAAGATGGCCTGTGCGATAATGGGTAAAAAATACATGTTATGAAACTTTTCTAACCCCTTACTAGACGCGACATTTACAGACAAAAAATTTATATATAACCGAAGTGTGTCAGTTGTCTATAAAAGGGTTTAAGACATTGTGGGAAAAGGAGAAAATGCTGGTAACCAGCATTTTCTCCTTTTCCCACAGTGTTTTCAAAAGCTGTCTTCGTCAGAGTCGTTAAAGCTGGTGATTGTGTGGTAAATGGTTAATTAATCTATATCTGAACTTAGGTTAAGTTATCTATAACTGACCGATAACAGAGATAAATGCTGTATCTACCTTGATTTAGCACATGATAAATGATACATGCTCTAGCAATAGAGGGCTTAATGCATCTCCGTGATGTATTATACCAAGCAAGTCATCACATAATTATGGATCAATAAAATCTATTTTGTCTAACAATCCATTTACTCGTGAGGTAGACTGGTCCACTGAAATGCAGAAAGTTAAATAAGAAAAAGTTTCGACCCAGGTCAGGCTGCGCGGACTGCGCAGGCTGACCTGGGTCGATACTTTTTGCAGATGCATTTAGCCTCCTTTTCACAGAGCATGGCACAAATCAAAACACTATCACTGAATTTCTATCAAGTATAAATTGTGTAAGGTCCTTCCAGCTTTTGTATTGTGGTTAAGGCGTTTTGTCTGTAAGCAGAAAGTAAGCAGTAAGCAGTCCGTATTCACCAACCATTCTTAAGAACGTTCTTAGTCTTATTCTCCAGAATTTTCTAAATCTGAAAGTAACACAACTTCTGATTCGCCAAATCATTTTGTTTAGCCAATCAAAAGTTGTGTTACTTTCATATTTAGAAAATCTAGGAGAATAAGACAAAGAACGTGTTACGAATGGTTGGTGAATACTGACCTAGGTTTGATACCGTATTGATGTAGGTCAGACACTTGAAAGTCTACACGGGAAAGACAGTTGTGCACACATAGATTGCCGGCCTCTTACACCAAAGGTTCTGGGTTCGAATCCCGTGTGGTCAACCTTTAGAACTACCCATATCACGGTGCAAGTACTAGTTAAGGTTTCTAGGAATCAATCATCGATAGTAGTTAATGCAAGTCGTAAGAGCATGTTTCACGATCGATGTAAAATATCCAGGTTTAAACTAACCAAGGGAAAGACACTTCATATCACAGGCACTTGGATTTTGCCAAACTTCATCTCACATAACCAAATATATAAGACATGTTATGGTACATGTATAGAAGGTAAAACTTGTCAAAAGCCAAATACCTGTGGTTCAGAATTCCGGGCTGGTGTTGATGGAACCGTGGACGGACATGACTCATTATTGTGTTGCCGTGATATGACTGAGACACGGTTGAAAATTTTATACACATCATTTACAGAAACGAGCTAACTATATAACTGTGTTTAACAGTCGTTTTAGATCTATGAAGTTTATGCTGAAATATTTTGAGCTTGGCACATCTACCAGTTGACAAATCGGCGCTGTAAAACAAATGAGGGCCATAACAGAAAAAGTTTTTTTTCATGGACATTACCCGATATCAACCTTGACTTTTTGTCTTATGATGACATGTGTCTAAACATGTGTACAATATTTGATTGATTGATTGATTGATTGATGGATGGATGGATGGATGGATGGATGGTGTTTAACAGCGCTTTCAACATTATTTCAGTCATATCGGGGCGACAGCTCGCTGCTCATGTATAACCAAAGTTCCCCCAGTACTAGGCTAGGACTCTGAAGTGTCTTGCCCAAGGACACTCCTATGAAAAACCCAGTGCTTCTAGTGACGCTCGAACTCGGGGCATCCAGGTTACGAGTTCTACACGTATAAAAAAAAAATATGAACCCAACGGCATGATATATTCAAAAGACAACGAACGAATATAATTTACCGTACGTATGTGACTTATATACGAACAGCGGCGATACTATATGCCACCATTGAAAATGGCAGTGGTATTAAAAATTATATGAGCCATGTTCTGAGAAAAGGGGGCTAATTGCATCTTCAAAAATTATCGAACCAGGTCAGCCTGTGCAGTCCGCGCAGGCTTACCTGAATCGAAACTTTTTACAATTGGTCGCATAGCCAATCTTGTCCGCATGACCAGTGTACCTCATGATTCAGTCTGTTGTTAGACAAAATGGATTTTATGGATCCATAATTATGTGATGACTAGCTTGGTATGGATGCATAACTGAGATACATTAAATACCCTTTAACCAGAGCGTGACCCATCTACTTATTGTCTTCTTGTGTCAGGTTTTGTGGACAATGTGACGCCACTTTTGACCCTTAACCATCAATCCCTAGTTTTAACGACCCCCGAGGAAGAAACCCTTTGAAAACATTGTGGAAAAAGGAGACAATGCTGGTAACCAGCATTGTCTCCTTTTAACAAAATGTTTTCTACCTTTTCACAAACAAACAATTGCGTTTGACCAACATATAATTGTTTGTCTGCTTATATTGTCAATTTGGACCCATCTAAAATTTTGTCATCTGGTAAAGAGTTAACACTTAACCTGCTAAGTGCGGCTTGTGGGCTTTTGCAGACAGTATAGATCAAGATCAGACTGCACAGAACGTGCAGTCTCGTCCTGGTTTTACACTGTCCGATACGGTGAGATCTCTCCGACTAGCAAAATTTTTACATAATAAACTATGGGTTTTCAATATTGGCTGGAAATATTTTGTTTAATCTAGTTAGCAGCTTAAGGATTAAAGGAAAGTAAGAGGGTGGACTGATATATGGCGTGCAACACACGAAAAAGGGCCTTCGGACGTATGCGTAAAAGTGTGTCGTCCCAGATCAGCCTGTGCAGTCTGTGACTAATCCGAGACGACACTTCCCGTTTTTGTGCGATTTTCTGTTTCACGAAAGTCTACTGTATGAAAAAATCTTATGTAGTCGTAAAGTGCCGTCCCGAATTAGCCTGTGCGGACTGCGCAGGCTAATCCGGGACGACACTTTACGCAAATGTTTGAAGGTTTCATTTCGCATGTTGCGGGCCATAAAGCACTTACATAGAAATAGCATCCTCAGCGTTATAAAACTGACATCTGTCGTAATAATCTTCGTCGGCTTTGGCTGTACGCGGTATCGTCAAATTGACAAGACACTGGTGAAATTCATCTTGAATTGCATACGTGTCGTTTCCTTCATAACCTGGTATTGTACATCTGGAAAAAACAATTTATGTCTTACACTATCCTGTAGGGTGATACGAGAAACTGTAAGTGTTCTTGTTAAAAGTGCACTTCGAGATGATACTGCACATAATGTGCAGTCTGATCGTGGTCTTGCTTTGAATATCCGTTTTTATGTCATTCTGGTCAAAACCGTACAAGAAATATATGGATTATGATAGGTATAGCTATTTTTTTTCCCACTAAAACTGTCGATTTTTATTAAAAGCGGAATCCAAAGTTACCTGTGTCCTCTTTTTTTTTTTCCTGGCAATTTTCCCCGAATATAAAATTATTTGATATGATATGATTAGTACCCATAACATAGGGTTTAGTGGAGAAAAATAAATACTTTCAATTTTGAAATCAAAATCACTCCCTCTATTTCGAGCTCTGAATATAATATAATATAATGCAATATAATATAATATAATATAATATAATATAATATAATATAATATAATATAATATAATATAATATAATATAATATGATATGATATGATATAATATAATATAATATAATATAATATAATATAATAAGATGCAATATAATGTAATATAATGTAATGTAATGTAATATGATATAATGCAATGTAATATAATGTAATGTAACATAATATAATATAATGTAACGTAATGTAATGTAATGTAACATTAGTATACTGTTGCCTTCAACTATCATAATTATCGTTGCCCAAGATTTAATTTCAGTCCTTAAGTCAGTATTCAGCTATTTCCTATTTTTAGCCAAGCATTTTGTACAGCTCTTAACAAGCAATTCCCACTTTTCCAAAAATGTTTCCACCCTGTCCGAAAAGTTCTCTTCATATGTACCGATTTTGATTTTTTAGCAGATGCTTTCGATTCGGACGGGTCTAAAATTGTTCCTTTTGCCAGAGGTTAAATGCATTGTTTTTGAAAAAAGAGGAATAGGGTGTTTATATTTATAGAGTCGATGTAAAAACCAATAGTTGATAAACTGAATATTGGCCTAAAGGAAGTTCGTCTTTGGATTCTGGGTTCGTGTTCACCAACCATTCTTAAGAGCATTCTTTGTCTTTTCCTCAAAGATTTTCAACATTTGAAAGTAACACAACCTCTGATTGGCTAAACCAAATGGTTTAGCCAATCAGAAGTTGTGTTACTTCCAAATTTAGAACTAAAGAATTGTCGGTGAATACGGACCCTGATAATCGTGTAGGCTTTGATTTTAACCCTTAGGCTGCTAAGCGCGACTAAATGAGCTTTTGTGACAAATGTAGATTAAGAACAGAGTGCACAGAACGTGTAGCCTGATCTTGGATCTACACTGCCCGATAAGGAGATATAATCCTCAAAATCCACAGTATTTAGTTTGTTTTACTACAGACTGGAAAGTTTCATTTAACTTATATAGAAGGTTACGGGCTAATCAAAAGCAAGAGAAGCAAAAACGACAAATGAAAACGGACTAGTTGTGGAGAGTAGAGAGTATTGAGAGAGATAGAGACACAGAGCTAGAGACACAGAGACACAGGGACTGAAACAGAGCGACAGAGGCAACGAGACACATACAGACACAGATATACAGAGACAGAGACCCAGAGACAGAGATACAGAGACAGAGAACCAGTGAAAGAGACACAGAGATCGAGATACAGAGACAGAGATAAAGAGACAGATACCAAGAGACAGAGACTCGGAGACAGAGATAGAGATACAGAGACAGAGATACAGAAACATATACCAGAGACAGAAACCCAGAGACAGAGATACAGAGACAGAGATACAGAGAGACAGAGAGAGATACAAAGAGAAACAAAGACAGACACCAAGAAAAGAGAAAGAGAGACAGAGATAGAGACAGAGAGACAGAGACAACGAGACAGAGACAGAAACACAGAGACATATACTGAGAGAGGGAAACACAGAAACAGTGACAGAGAAACAGAGACAGAGACACAGACACACAGAGTAAGAGACACAGAGATATGGGCACAGAAGCAGAGACACAGACTCTGAGAATCAGCTACTCTTTATTTACCTATGATTTGGCACTCCAAGCAGAAAGACTGGATTTAACATGAAGAATCCTGCCAGAAGGTTAGGTCCACACGTCAGAGCAAACACAAATTTCTGATAAGCTCCAAAGCCACCAAGTTCTTCCAGTACGTCATCAAAACGCATTTTGTCCTTGTCTGAATCTCTTTCGTTCATTTACTTAGTGTAATTAATTCATCTTCCCTTCGCCATTGCTTTTTCTCCGTTTTGATTTTCACTGGTTAAAAGTAATTCATATCGGCCTCATGTCTTTCGAGGTTTTTTTTTAATCCCAGACTAGCAATATGAAGTCATTCAGTCATTACATATGAGTTATGATCTGTGAAAGTATCGACCCATACTATTTATAAATTTGCTGAAGTCAACGGACCATACTAATTACCTCTTGATCCAGTCAGTTGTTACACAAAATGGTTTCCACGGATCCATAATTATACAAACTGACTTGCTTGGTACGAGTATAATGCGTCACGAAGATGCATTGACTCCCCCGCCCCCCACACCACCACCACCCACCACCACAACCAACACACTTTTCCCAGAGCACCCAAGATGTATCTGTAACTACTATAGACCCTATATGTCACGCATGTATTTAGTACAATATGAAAAAGAATCTGGATATTGAAAGACAAGTCATGGTTTGAATATTGATAAGAAAAAAAAATACATATGGGATATTTGGCTTTTTTTGTGTGAAAGATCGAAATTTTTTTCATCGAGTGAATATCATCGGTAATATCTTCACGGGTGGCGCAGCCACGTGTGAAAATATTACCATATTATGTCCACGTGATTAAATAAGTTTCGATCTTTGATCGAAAAAAAAATATTTTTTCTATTTCATGCTTCTACCATCTTTGTTGCGACTTTAATCAAAATTCAGTACAGGTGTTTTCGGTAATTCCCCTTGGTGACCCCCCGCCCCCCACATAAGACTGCAAAGAGAACAGTTGGTTGGTATAGACCAGAATTATGACAGTATTGTGTTTTAATCAATTTGAGAGAAAATCACGTTCCGTGAATTTTTTAAAAAAGACAAAAATCCATTTTTAAAATTACTGTTACATTTTATAATCTTTATTCCACACATCTTCCGATTGCCAAATATATCCTTCTGCGCTAACTGTCATTAGTGTCCTCTATTTATATATTCAAAGTCACATAACAAATTAACAAAACTGAAAAAAAGAAAAAAAAACTGAATTTGAACAGTGCTCTGGCAAAGGGGGCTTAATGCATCACCTTAATGCATTAAAACAAGCAAGACATCACCAGATTATGGATCCATAAAATCCATTTTGTCAAACAACCGACGAAATCACGAGGTAGAATTATCCCTTGAAATGCAGAATATTGAAAGATAGCGAAAAGTTTCGGCCCATGTCGATACTTTTCGCTAATGCATTAAGCCCCCTTTTCACAGAGCATGGCTCATGTATCAGGATTAATTAACATTTTGAAAAGGTGAGATTTTTTTTTTTAGATTACGCGATTCAGTCAGTGTCTGGAATAGATCTGATGCGTTTGAAAGGGCGAAGTACAGGAGAGCTCTCGGGACGAGCACATTAACCAGGTTCCGTACTTAACCAAACACTCCTAAGAACGTTCTTAGTCTCATGCTCCAGAATTTTCTAAATTTGAAAGTAACACAACTCCTGATTTAGCCAATCAGAAGTTGTATTACTTTCAAATTTAGCAACCTTGGAGAATAAGACTATGAACGTTCTTAAGAATAGTTGGTGGATGCAGACCCTGGTCTGATCAAGCCTTAGCTATTCACATTTACATTTGGGATTTATGACGGGGTATGGCTTTCAGATACAGTTCTGTAGACCGCCTACTCGATTATTTTTTTTGTTTTTTGGTTTTTTTGGGGGGGGGGGGGGGGAATATGTAATTTTACTCGTCAGTCACTAAATTAATTACAAATATTATGAGAAAATGGATTAATGAGAAAAAATAGTTCCGTACCAGTGAGTTTATCAAATCGGTCAATTCGCTGGTCGAAACGGTGAAATTA
Source organism: Tridacna gigas (assembly GCA_945859785.2). NCBI lineage: Eukaryota > Metazoa > Mollusca > Bivalvia > Cardiida > Cardiidae > Tridacna > Tridacna gigas. The sequence goes on along the minus strand of OX244031.2, from coordinate 5,624,384 downwards.
TCAAACCATGATCCACCATTATTTCGCAACAAACTACCGAAAAGCATGAGATAAAAGCGGTATCTTCAAATTACACATTAACATTTCAAAAGCATGCTTTAGTATCCAGGGCTGCGTTTCAATAAACTGCGTAGATTTACGCAAACTATATGGGATTGTATACCGTTTATTTACGCAAACTATATGGGATTGTATACCGTTTATTTACGCAAACTATATGGGATTGTAAATGCACACTTAAGATCGCTCCTTTACCCAAAGGTAAATGGCATAAAATTAAGAGAACACTTACTCAAATCGTAAAGTTATGCAGCTTTGTGAGACTATTTTTTCAGCCATAATGCTTGCTTACCCAAACTGCAGACGCAAATTTTATGCGTACGTTGTTCAGTGAAAGGCAGCCTAGCAAGGGAAACTTCACAGTACGCATTGACATTACAAAAGAATACAAAGCCGCGCAAGCTAAGGGGGGGGGGGGGGGGGCACTGCAGTTTTAAAATCTCTAGTTCTTCACCTATAGGGTAGTAGCGTTGTATGAAATGGTCAGTTAGACCAACTATTTGAAAATCAACAACATAGGTGTTAATTAGGAGCGAAAAAGCCATACTTCAACACTATATATCAGACGACACAATTTTAGACTTGTCCGATTTGAAAGTATTTTGCTGACAAATAACTGAATATTCCTCAAAACATAACTTTTGTATTTCAAAATGGGTATGGAACATTGTCGAAAAGGAGAAATACCTACCGGCATTTTCTCCTTTTCTCACAATGTTTTCAAAAGCGATCTTCCTTGGGGTCGTTCCAAATAGGAACTGGCTGGTGAGCTGCCTTGTCCAAGGACATTCCCGTGTGACAATAATTACCTGTCGGGATCAAAACTAGGATTTCCTAATTACACACCCAATCTCTTAACCTCGACTTCCAACGACCCTGACGAATATGGCTTTTGAAAACATTGTGGGAATAGGAGAAAATGCTGGGTTACCAGCATTTTCTCCTTTTCCCACAATGTTTTCTAACCTATCAAAGACAGAGGTCATTTCTTGAGCTACATTTAATTTGTCGTCTGCAAATGCTTTCAATGTGGTCGAGTCTAAAGTTTGGTCGTTTGGTACCCCATTGTGCCACAGCGACACCGGGAAATAAAACACAAGATTACCTACAACATACTATTGCTAACGAACAGAAATAAATTTATATTTATCCTTGTTTGGTCAACAAAAATATCTGCTGCTTTCCATAAATTTCATCCTAAAGTATTTTACATCCACACTCACATGCTCTTTTTATCTGAAATCTTTTAATTATTTCATTGTTCACGATTTATCAGTAAACCCGAGTTATCATAAAATGATGCGCATGGTATCTGGACTCAAGATACCAGCCAAAATAGTTTGATATATAGGCTAATTTTTGGATCGACCGAAAACTGCGAATTAAACAAAGGAGAGATGTACAATGGAAAAATTAATATCTATGTTCTAATATTTTGTTGAAAAACGATTTATGTATCCCTTTGTTCAAATGTTAGCACTTCATGCTTTGGGTAATACATGTAGTTCAGGTCAAGTGCAAATTAACCCTTTCCCAAACAAGCCCTGGTTTTCACGTGTCTGCAGTACAAGTCTTTTGAAAACACTGTGGGAAAAGGAGAAATTTCTCGTAACGAGCAATTTCTCCTTTTCCAACAGTGTTTTCTACCCTTTTTGAGACCCTTCTGCCATTTTCATCAAATTTAAAATTGTCGTCTGCAAACTCTTTCAATTTGGACCAGTCCAATATTTGTCGTTTGGGAAAGGGTTAAACAAGATGTGTAACACTTGGAAATATACCGTTTTCTGGAGCCCATCCTGACAAGTGTCTTCCTTTTGTTGATAAACTGTGAGTCACGTTTAAAGGCTGCACTTCACCCGATAGATGACTTTTTATCCCTAAATATACTCTCGACGCCGAATCAGGAAACTAAGTGGTGACTGACTGAGCTTGTATATAACCAACAATCAATCGGTTATTGTAAATAAAGGAAGCTGACCAAAATACCATTAAATCTAACAGTTGTGTGTTACCATTGAAGAGAAATCCTATTATCATCATCATCATCATCATCATGAGTATGACAAGATCTTCGTGTAAAGCTGGGTCATCATCATCTTGAACAAGATCGTCTCGCACAGATTGATCATCATTATCATCACAACCACCACCACCACCACCATCATCATCATCATCATCATTTCTGTGCAATCATCATCATCGTCGTCGTCGTCGTAATCATCATCATAATCATTATATATAGTAAGTACGATTTTGTGAATTGGATTCCCCACCCGGCCAAGGGTCGTTCCCAGTATTAGATGAAGTACTTACGACGGATTCGTTCCTCTTTCACCTCTCAACCCTGTCAGCGCCATTGGTGAAAACAGAGCTTTTGCCAACGGCTTAGGTCAAGATCACAATGCACAGAAAGTGCAGTCTGGTCTTAGATCTATATAAATCGTTTGCATGTTTAGTCAAACGTTTAAGATGAAAACCATTGAGTATCAGAGGATTGTTTTTCAAACAGTCAAAAGAGGTCGAGTTTATAGATTTGGCACCGAAAGTGTAGATATATTGTTTGGACTTTATTTGGGCGGGAAACTAGAAAAGCCATGGGAAGAGTATTAACATCTTAATGTTTAGCCCTTTACTGCACAATGACGCCTTTTGACGCCCCTGGGAAAGAGGCCTTTTGAAAACATTGTGGGAAAAGGAGAAAATGCTGGTAACCAGCATTTTCTCCTTTTTCCACAATGTTTTCTACCCTATCAAAGAAAAGTTGTACCATTTGAGCCACATTGAAATTGTCGTCTGCAAATGCTTTCAGTTTGGACAAGGCTATAATTTTGTCGTGTGGTAAAGGGTTAAAGAAACTGCACTGAGTGGCATTAATGGATGCACTGGCTATCGCAACATTACTAATATACTGTAGAAATCGCATTTAAATACTAACCAGACACTTAGAAAAAAATCTTTCTTGCCCAAATAAATAGATTAAACTTATTTTCAATACCTTATCATTCAACTAATTACTTTGTATTTGACTGGAATTAACGTATTTTCATTACTGGTGAAAGAGTCTAAAGGTAAAAGGAAGCAAAAAATGAGTCATTGTCTGGCAAAAAGGGGCTCAATGCATCTCCGTGATCCATGATACCAAGCAAGTCATTATCTAAGTGTGAATCCTTTCTCTAACAACCAACTGAATCATGAGGTACACTGGTCCTTTGACATGCAGAAAATTGACCAAAAGCAAAAAGTTTCGGCCCAGGTCAGCTTGCACGGACTGCGCAGGCTGACCTGGTCGATCACTTTTTGCAGATGCATTTAGCCCCTCCGCCCCCCCCCCCCCCCCCAAACTTCTGACCTGGGTCGATCACTTTTTGCAGATGCATTTAGCCCCCCCCCCCCCCCCCCACTTTCACCCAATTTCACAGAGCATGGCTCAAATATTAAATATTAAGTGTGTGGGTGGTAGGTTGGAAACGAATTACAATAGATTAAGCAGACGGTTCGGAAATGTATAGATTTGCATCCGTAAATACTCACAAATTGTCCGTCAAGTGTCTGATCCTTTCATCCATTATCCACGCGTAAACAAAATTTATCCTTTGGAATCAATCTGTACCGAGCGGTCCCTATCAATCAACCATTCCTAGTTTAACAGTTTGATTTAGAAAGAAACGCATTCCATGACTGGCTAAACCATTTGCCAACCCAATCAGACATTGTGTTATTTTGAAATTCAGAAAATTCTTAAGGATTAGACTAAGAATACTACTTATATAGACTGGCTGGTGAATTTGGGCCAGTGTTTCTGGAGGTCATCAAAGCCCATGCTTTGGTATAGCTTCTGTCATAGGAGTGCCGTCCGTCTGTTAGACTCTGACTTAGCGATTAACCCTTTCCCAAACGACAAATTTTGGACTGGTCCAAATTGAAAGAGTTTGCAGACGACAATTTTAAATTTGATGAAAATGGCAGAAAGTTATCAAAAAGAGGAGAAAACACTGTGGGAAAAGGAGAAATTGCTCGTTACGAGCAATTTCTCCTTTTCCCACAGTGTTTTCAAAAGACTTGTACTGCAGACACGTGAAAACCAGGGCTTGTTTGGGAAAGGGTTAAGTTCATATAGTAATCGAGGCCAGCTGTACAATTGTACATAAGCTATTTAGCTTCTAAAGGCCCTTTTTGGTGATGTTTTCCCCGATCTAATTTTTATTCCAGATACTTTTATCTCTTTGTTCACCATTCTTGTATGTTTATGGTTATTACCATATAATATAGCGCGTCTTCACACATATCTATCATACCAAACTAGACACTAGTTCTTACATGATTGAAATCTATTGTGCATATACTCACAAGTCAGATTTCTGTATAAATGATTGTGAGCAATCACTATTTAGATTAAAAACAAACTAAGGTCGCATATTGGTTCCGATAAGCATTAAACTAATTAGCAATGGAAAAAAATATTATACATATATATAAAACAACTGATTTGAACTAACTCTGGGAAAAGTTAGATGACTTCCCTAGCAAGATCGAAGATTACATATTATCTACCAAAAACAGTGTACTAGAAGAACCAAAGGTTTCATTGTTAAAAAAGATTTAACGGGAAGAGAAAAGTAAAAGCATACACTTGAAAAAAGAAAATTGATTGTCTTTAAATTTCAACTCGGACATTTTGCAAGTAAATGTGTAAAAAAAAAAACATGCACACATACACACAAATAATTGCCTACATCATTATATGCCTAGTTCACAGGTCAGTTTTGGTTTTCGATCAATATGTAATTAAAACAATATGCGATGAGCTATTTTTTTTTTTTTTTTTTTTTTACTTACATGGAATAAGAATCGAAATTAAGGTTGTTTTGGCAAGTACATGTATATGTAAAAGTACTGACTATGCTAACCACGATTCAGATCTGTATATTCAGTTTAGTTTAGTTTTTACTTTCCATAAAATAACACAATATTAGTACCCTTAACATGCAGATTATACTGCATTTCTCGACTTTGATATTCTTCTTTTTCCATTAATTGGCAAATCCATTTCTAAACCTATCACATATTTTTCACCATCCAATGAATCGGACTGCTTGACATGGTCGATATCTTGTATTACCACAGATCTATAACAAATATTTGCATTTTTTAGCTTTTCAAATCTGTTAAGGGCCGATTCAGTTATGGGCCGAGGTACCTATCTACTGGTACTCGTTCTACTAGTAAGTATTTCACTGAAAACTAGGTTACCAGTTTACCTTCATTTCCGGTGTCATTTGGTTATATTTTGTTTTGACCCTCCATTTTCATTGTTGCTACTGACAACAAATGAAGCCAGTGAACAGTATTTTTGTGGTAGTAATGATTTAACCAATACCATAAAATAGAGGTATACATTTAATGGTATGTTCGTTCAAATGTGTCGTTTTGTCATGTAACCTTTATTTAAGTAATACTTTCATCAACAATCTTAATCCTAACTGCCTTTACTGATTTATCAATATTTCGAAAGAGTCCGTGTGTAAATGAAATGGTATGTAATCCAAACTTTGACAGAAATAATCACGATTGTTTTCACTATGTCTTTCTTCTCAAACTCATCAGACTTAGATGTGTGAGCAGTGTTAATTTAATCAGATACTTCATCCTTACGTTTTCTGATAAATTTACTATACTGAGTAGTGCTTCTGAATTTCTTTAGCTGAACTCATATCCCCTGCAAAAAATATTTTTCTTGCATCTAAAGACTTGGGTCAGCTGCACTTTGATTCGTGCCTATTAGCAAAAACTGGCCATCAATCAATGGAGATATCATTTATGATATAAACTAAATCGGGGAAATAAACTTAACAGATGTGCTTTGAATATGTTTTGTTGTTTTATTTCTCAGTGTTTCTAATTATTTTAACTGTTTACATTTAAAATGGACCTTAATCTCATTCTCTTTCTGGAAGTTATATACTTGAATTATGCCCCAGATCAACGTCATACACACTTCTTTTACAGGCCAAGCTCATTTCGATTGTCGTTTATCATTTTTATGTTAATTTAGGAATGAAATCATACAGAACACTTGTGGATTTACACTAAAATAAGTCTGGAATTCTTTTTTTAGCAAAACTATCATGTTTTTATGCCATAATAGATAATTGCATTATTAAAGATCTGAAAATGTATAAGGAAACCTCTTTGTAACATACAATTACCTCGGTCTTACTGTCTAAAAAGTGCATGGGATTATCTTAAAAAAAAGAAACATAGAGAGATGCAATGCTAAAGTACTGGCATGTTGGAAAAACTAAGCCTCTGTTTGTTCTTATAAAACATATTTTGATGCAAGTTTCGGTAATCTAGCTTCTGGAAGGAAGTCAAATGCCGGCAACCTGCTTTATGATATCATCTTCTCACCTGATCCATCGGCATTGCTGAAATGCTTGAGGACACAATCCAAGGACAGGCACAATCAAAGGACAGTAAATGATACTTAGACACATAAATACTTATAGAAGAGAACTTGATTACTGTGTAAGGGGCTACTGCCCCAACACCCCTACTTATTTTCTGGTTGAAAGTCTCGTGTCAAATTGAATTGGTAACAAATAATGTGGAGGCATTTTTGACAAATTGACAAAACAGTAGGCTAAAGCGTGTTCTACCCAAGAACTTTGGGAAAACATCATAGCTAAAGCAGAAATTGCTTAATACAAGCAATTTCAATTTGCTTTTAAGTTTTGGCAAGCAGTAATGAAGAAAGCAAGAATGTGTAAAGTACTGCATTAGTGTGACATTAGAAACTCAATTACAGTCGTGTAAAAAAGCAAAGTATGAGGCCTGGAAAAAAAAAAAGGCTCTGTTTCCAATCACACTCTTAAATACAAAATACTAAGGGTTTTTTTTTTCCAAAACAATTTAGGGTCGGTGGGCCAGGCATTCTGACTTTTTTCCTTTTTTATTTTGGCCACCAGTAATAACAGAATAGAGGGAGGAGGGGATCACAGACAGGGTAATTCGGATTAGAGGAAATACAGCTATTTTTTTTGAGGCCTCATTCTAGCTTGCATTTTCAGTTGTCAAGCACAAATGGATTGTCTTCTCAATTTATTTTGCAGCAATTAAAAATGGGACCACTGCCACAAGGTACAAGAACTGCTCACATACAGGCCAGCCATGGGCCAGATTCCAATATGATGAAATTCTATGTTACTCAAAATTCTACAACATATGGAAAGTACTTTGAAAAGTACAGGCCAAGACCAGGTCGTCATACAGGAACCGGTTACCTGTCAAACTTCCGTCCAGCTGTTTACTACAACAATAGGCTTGATTCTCTGGATAATCCAACATTAGCGTAAGATTCACTTCCATGATCATTATGTGCACAAACTTTTATGTCATTTACCTCTTTACATCACAGTCCTGTGTTTTAACGACACTGAGGAAATAGTCTTTTGAAAACGTTGTGGGAAAAGGAGAAAATGCTGGTTATCACCATTTTTACCTTTTCCTTCAAGGTTTTTTCCTACAGTTTCGTAGACAATAATAATCATTTCTGCTACATTTAAATTTTTGTCTGCAAATGCTTTGAATTTAGCAAGTCCAAAATTTTACCATCTGGTAAAGAGTTAATAATGCAATAATTGTGTTCTTGACTGCAGAGAAAGTCACAATTTTGTACTTTGAATATTTGTCACAGCATTTGATTATCAACTGTAAAGTGTGTACACGGTTGAATATACCTGTGTTTATGTTACTGATTTAATGAACTAAAGTTGCTTTCCTTTGCATTAACATACCTGTCATATCACTGACAAAATTGTACATAGTAATTTTTTGGTAATACCTTCAAAATTGTAAGAATTGCTCTACCCCTGTGAGGAAATATGAATAATATGAGCCATGCTCTGTGAAAGGGGGCTTAATGCATCTCTATGATGCATGATACCAAGCAAGCAATCGCATAATTATGGATCCATAATAGCCACTTTTTTTAACTCCAGCTGAATTATGAGGTAGAATAGTCATTTGGCACATAGAAAATTGACCAATATTAGTGAAAAGTTTCGGCCCAAATCAGTCTGATCTTGGATTTTGATGTTCAAAATTTTTCGGTATGTTGGCTAGAAGAGCTGTGATACTGCAATATAGAGGAACTATTTTCATACTAGAACTATCGATTCAAGTAAAATGGGAAATAGTCACGAAACAACAATTAAAATCTACAACAGATTCGTCAACAGTTTGTTTTTGAGCTGCCTAGTTCAACAAAAGCAGTAGACTGTTTCATGGCCCCAGATCTTGATCTGTTCCATTCCAGTGCTGGTATCTTGTTATAGATGATAGTATCTTTGCAAATTTATCAAATGGAGAGTAACGACTAGCAAACGATTTTCTGTTAGACGCAGCTTTTTTCCATTTATCACAACATTTTCAAAAGTCATTTAGTTGTAGAGGAGACTAATGGTATGTGTGTGTATAGTGTGGTAGAATATAATTAATGGATATGATTGTTTTACTGTTGTTTGCGTCTCGGTGATAATTTTTGTTTTTCTGTGGTGATAGAGCTTATGAGATATGTTAGCAGAGATTTATCCCTGTACAGAAGAGGTATGTTTTCTAAACACATCTATTGTCATAAATAAGTCATAATTAAGATAGTATAATTATAGATCAATAAGATACAGGATAATTACTCATTGTTTTTTTTTTTTTTCTCATTAACATCACATTTTTGATAATTTCCACTCTTATATACACAATACATGTACATTTAATTCTGTTACTGAACATGTTTTTTGAGGTAATTGTTGACTTATTGTTAATGAGGCAATTTTGCATAAAATTTTAGCTAGTAAGATAGGCTTTCACAGACTACTTGCTTTTAATTTAAATATCAAGTTCAAATATCTACAATATGAAAACAAACATAAATATCATAAACTTGTACAAGTATAGATCTATTTGAAGTATTTTGTGGTAAAAAAAGGTGTGTTATTTTGCTTTAATACTGTTGTTTAATTTTCAGGAAGCATCCTGACTTTAGAAAATAGATACCAACATGAGAGGGATCTGTCACAGAAGGGGATAGATTAAATTTGTGTTTTATCTCAAAAGACTGAATCTTTAACTCTTTACCACATGACAAAAATGTAGACTAGTTCAAATCAAAAGCATTTGCAGACGACATTTTAAATGTAGCTCAAAACATAACATTTTTCTCTTAAAGGGTAGAAAACATTGTGGGAAAAGAAAATGCTGGTTACCAGCATTTTCTCCTGTTCCCACAATGTTTTCAAAAGGCCTCTTTCTTGGGGTCGTTAAAAGTCGTGATTGTGTGGTAAAGGGTTAAAAGAAAATTTTTACAACTATTACTGCAGTTTTCATATTTGATTTGATATGTTCTTTTTTAAATAAGTAAGTTTTCAATGGAAATTATTACCTGTAAATGATTTGTCAGTGCTAATTATAACGAGTATTTTCCACTTTACCTGACCATCTGTTGTTCAGAGTCCTTTGGATTGTACATACAGAGCTCACTGTATTGAATTGGTACTGATACATATGAGCCATGCTCTGGCAAAAGGGGGCTTAATGCATCTCCCTGATGCATGATACCAAATGAGCTATCGCCTAATTAGGAATCCATAAAATCCAATACGTCGAGCAACCGACTGTATCATAAAGGAGACTAGTCCTTTGACATACAGAAAATTGACCAAAAGCGAAAAGTTTCGGCCCAGGTCAGCCTGCGCGGACTGTGCAGCCTGACCTTGGTCGATACTTTTCGCAGATGCATTAAGCCCCCTTTTCACAGAGCATGGCTAACATGTATGTTCATTCAGTGAAAACGGTGGCAAAATTTTATCTGTTTGAATGCCAGTGGTGTGCACTTAGTACAAAACTTTCGAAGGTCTCTCGAATTAAATATTTTATTGGCATAATATGCCACACGCTTATTGAACAAATTTCACCAGTAAAGACTAGCTACAGACTTTAACTACTTCTTTCACAATTTTCATGTAACTTGGACTTCATAAGACAAATAAAGATTGAAATTTGTATAATGAGTAGCACATTTTTTTCTCACCTCAGTCCTTAACCCAAAGGCTGCTAAGCGTGACTCAAAGACAGTTTGTAGACAGTGTAGATCAAGATCTTTCCTGTACATTATTCCAGGCCTGTATTAGAAACCAGCATTTTCTCTTTTGTCCACTATGTTTTCAAGTTTTCCGAAGACAATTCCTATCATTTGAGCCCTCAAAGTGCTTTTAGATGGACAAGTCTAATTTACTGTCGTCTGATCATAAGGAGCTAAATGATATGAATTGCTATATAGTTTTCTCTCTCTTTACATCTCTACAGAGATTTATGTCTGAGACTTCAGGTTTAGCTGTCACTCCAGACCTTTTTTATACCTAGCCACTAATCCACACAGTGTCAAGCACATGACTTGGTCCTCCTTGCAACACAGATAAAAGATCAGACTCCACTGAACTTGCAGCCTGATCTTGCATCAAGACTGTCTGATGTTTTGTGACATAATTATGCTGAACAAAAAGGACTTAGAGTTGCACTTTGTGGGTCATTGTTTCTTACAGGATGACAATATCTATTACACCCTTAAAGCGCTTTTCACGACTATAGTTGCATTTGCGGCCTACGTAGATCAAGATCAGGCTGCACAAAATGTGCAGCCTTATCTTACACTGTCCGCTTTGCTGAATCACTGTAGACAAAAGTAACCATGAAATTGCAATTATGTGAGTTGTATTTCTAGGATGGGTTAAGCATTGCTCTAGCAAAAGGAGGTTTAATGCATCTGTGATGCATTATACCCAGTAAGTTATCTCCTAATTATAGATCATTAAAACAACCGACCAAATCGTAAGGTACACTGGTCCTTTGACATGTAGAAATTGACCTTTAGCAAAATGCTTTGACCCAGGTCAGCCTGCACAGACTGCGCAAGCTGACCTGGGAAATACTGAAGGTAGACAGTAAAAAAAAATGTTCTCTAATCTAATCTACATGGTTTGACTAAAAAACAGACTTGAAACTGTAATATTTGGGTCTATTTTCCAGACGGAAAAATTTCTACTTTATTATCCAATGCTTAAATTTCTTAACCCTTTCCCAAACAAGCCCTGGTTTTCACGTGTCTGCAGTACAAGTGTTTTGAAAACACTGTGGGAAAAGGAGAAATTGCTCGTAACGAGCAATTTCTCCTTTTCCCACAGTGTTTTCTACCCTTTTTGAGAACTTCCTACCATTTTCATCAAATTTAGAATTGTCGTCTGCAAACTCTTTCAATTTGGACCAGTCCAAAATTTGTCGTTTGGAAAAGGGTTAACTGTTACCAAACTGCAAAATGCAGACCTGTCCAAGTTGAAAGCATTTGCAAATGACAGTTCAAAAGTGGCTTAAATGATGGAACTTGCCTGTTAAAAGGCAGTAAACTTTGTCGCTAAAGGGGAAACCAGCATTTTCTCCTTTTCCCAGAATGTTTTCAATCAACTTCTTTCTCAGGGTTGTTAACACTCAGTTGTTTGGTGAAGGGTTAATCTATTGAAGAACAGTAAATAAACTTAAACATTTCTGTATCATTTGTTAAACTCCTTACCAAAGGACAAAATTTTTGCCTCATCTGTGTTGAAACTGTTTCTAGATAACAGTTAGAATGTGGCTGAAATGATAAAATTTGTCCTTAAGAAAGTAGGAAACATTGTGGAAAAAGAGAAAATGCTGGTTACTAGCATTTTCTCCTTTTCACACAATAAACTCTAGGGCCATTAAAACCTTGGAGTGTTTGATAAAGGGTTAATTCTTGACCATTTCTGTACTCTCATTTTTCAGAAATATTTGTTCCCAAAACTACAGAAGTGTGACGAGCCTAGACTTTCAAGGTTATAAAGAGAACAAAGGCAATGAGCCATTACCTTTCAACACGTACCAAGTGGGTTCAGGGTTTGTCCGTCAGAAACCAATCACCACGCCCACAGAGGCCAATGTAAGTAAATATCTGTATATGAGGGCTGATCAATTGAATTTGTGTTATTCATCGTGCCATCAGTTGCCCATATGGGTGACGCCCCCTGAAAGCTGTTAGTTATGCTAACCCTTATCCTGCTAAGTAAGTTAAATAAAACCTTCAAGCCAATAGTAAAACCCGGAATTATGTTATTTCAAACTTTGTTTTGGGGAAAAAAAAATCTCCTTATCAGACAGTGTAGATCCAAGATTAGACTGCACATTCTCTGCAGTCTGATCTTGATCTACACTATCCGCAAAAGGTCAGTGAGTCGCACTTAGCCGCTTGAGGGCTAAGGAGGATAGTGCAGGATACAGGCCAAAACCCATCCTTAGTTACACCTGGTTCTTAACCCTTTCCCAAACAAGCCCTGGTTTTCACGTGTCTGCAGTACAAGTCTTTTGAAAACAGTGTGGGAAAAGGAGAAATTGCTTGTAATGAGCAATTTCTCCTTTTCCCACAGTGTTTTCTACCCGGTTTGAGACCTTTCTGCCATTTTCATCAAATTTAAAATTGTCGTCTACAAGCTCTTTCAATTTGGACCAGTCCAAAATTTGTCGTTTGGGAAAGGGTTAAACATGCTTGGTGTATAGCACTGTCTTACAGGACTTCTTCACCGAAAAACAATTAGTAATTTTAGGTGGCCAGCAGTTCAAACCAACACCCTCAAGTGGCCCAGGACTTGATGTTCACAAGTCCTATGCTCTGCCATTTGAGCTATTCAGGCTGGTCAAAGTATACAAGGGGCCAAAAATCACATAAATGAATTCCAAGACAACCTATCTGATGGGTTGAGATATCCCAACTTCAAAATCACCCTGGGAAAGAAAGCTTTTGAAAACATTGGTAGCCAGCATTTTCTCATTTTCCCACAATGTTTTTTAAAAGTCTCTTCCTTCAGGGTTTTTTGAAACTCAGGATTGTGCGGTAAAGGGTTAACCATTCCTGGGCCCGTATTCAACAGCAATTCTTGATAACATTCATAGCCTAATTCTCTACTATTTCCTAGATTCCATTCCAAAGTAAAATGGCCTGGCCGGGTAGCTCATTGGTGAATGTATCTGACTCTTGACCAAGTGGTTGCACGTCCAGTACCCAGTTGAGGCAATATTCTCTCTGGCAATTTTTCGCCTCTCACCTCTAATGCATGTGAGAAAAGTAGTCAGTGTGGAAAGAAAGTTGAGTCAGTACTAGTGTGAGAAATCCAGGAAACACCTGCATAGGTGATATAGGTGCACTGATATGGCCTAGGCTGTTGAAATGGCATTAAACTCCAATCCAAAGTAACACAATTTCTGATTAGCTAAATCAAATAGTTTAGCCTGTCAAAAATTGTGTTACTTTCTGAAAAATTTGTTGGTAAATAGTTGCCTAGTGAATACAGGCCATGAAACTTGGGTAAACACACAGGAAAATGATAAAATCATACAACTACAATTTCATTTTTGATTTATACACCTTAAGGTACATTTTATGATAATTGTGGAAAGTTTGTGAGTTTCTGTATGTACCAATAATACCTATTCTTCCACAGGTTAAAGGTGTTTTCATTGATACTAGAGCTGCATCAGCACCTGCAAGCATCCTACCCAAGTCCAAACCCTTGTTACACAGTCTCAGAGCCAAAGATCCAGTTGAGCTGGAAAATGCTGGTTATGTGAGTAAAACATTGGGATTTTTTTTGGACATAATTATGATTGAATATCTTGAATATGTGAATACATGGTTTCATATAAATTATAAAAGTAATACATTGCCATTGTTATTACACTCAGATTAAGCAAAGACGAAAACCATGTTAGCTAGTTAACCCTTTACCAGACGACAAAATTTTAGTCTCGACTAAATTGAAAGCATTTGCAGACGACAATTTCAGTGTTGCTCAAATGGTGCAATTTTTCTTTGATATGGTAGAAAACATTGTGGGAACAGGAGAAAATGCTGGTTACCAGCATTTTCTCCTTTTCCCACAATGTTTTCAAAAGGCTTCTTTCCCAGGGGCATCAAAAGGCGGCATTGTGCAGTAAAGGGTTAATAAATAGGGGGAAAAATTCTTAAATCAAACCTCTCCAAATGCAATTTATAGATGTACATGCATTTAATTCCTCTACCAAAAAATCCCCTGTTTTGAGGAAAAATGATGTTTTGAAACATTGTCACAAAAGAAAATGCTGATAATCAGCATTTTCTCCTTTTCCACAATGTTTTTTATCCTGTAGAAGACAAATCCTATCATTTGATCAATATTTGATTTGACATCTGTGAACGCCTTCAGTATCGAAAAGTCCACCATTTTGTTGTTTGTTTTATCTCTTTAACACATAATCCCAAGTTTTAATGACCCGCAGAAAAAAATCCTTTTGAACAAATTGTTGGAAAAGGAGAAAATGCTGGTAACCAGTATTTTCTCCTTTTCTCACAATGTTTTCAACTCTATCAAAGACAAGTTCCATCATTAGAACTATAATTATATTATTGTCTGTAAATGCTTTCATTTTGGATAAGTCAGAAAGTTTGTCATCTGGAAAAGAGTAGGGAGTGAATGCAAAACCACCTAAATCTAACATGTTAATGTCCCTCAAGGTAACAACTTAAAGAAACATAGAAGGAAAAGATGCAATCGTTTTTTATAAGCACCTACTACATATTAGGGTCTTTTCTAATATGCATGACTAACCTTCATATTTTTCTACTATGTGTCACTTCTCTTAGTTTTAGCATAGGTCACAGAAACTCCATTAATCTCTCATGGAATATCAAAACTTTCATAGCTTGATCATCGGAAACCCTTACTGAAAATACCACATTGGCACATCACCTATATAGTGTATGTAATATATGCAACATAGAGGGAATGTGCCTATTTGCTAATTTTAGTAACAGTGTTGGATGATTGACCAATGAAAATTTCAGTGTTCCATGATAGACCAATGGAGCTTGAGAGGCCTGTTGTTTTAGACAGGTTTAGAGCAGGCATTTGTGTCTTTAAAACGTTTGCCTATCACATTATCTGATATACAAGTATATGGTAATAGAGGGGAAAGCTTGTCTGAACACAAGAACCTGTGACTTTTTGCCTAGTCTTTTGATTCTGTGGCTTCAGGGTCCTACATCCATGGTGTCTGAGACAAAAACAAGATTCTTAGGGGCACAACCAGACAGAAGTAAGTTCAGTTTTGTTCATGTATATCTTTGGGTGGAGAAGTTTGCTGTGTTTACTTGCAGTGTTAATTTAATTACCCTCAACAGCTGAACCAAAGTAGCCTTTACAGTCAGCAAAGCTCAAGATCAGGTGCCACATGGAGCCTGATAATGGATGTACACTGTTCACTGCTAATTATGAGCAGAAAGTCTCCTACTTTATTAAAGGAATTGTAAACTCTTTACCACATGACAAAACTTAACCCTTAAAGCACCTTTCACGACTATAGTTGCGTTTGCGGCCAGTGTAGATCAAGATCAGGATGCACAAAACGTGCAGCCTGATCTTTGATCTACACTGTCGGCTTTGCTGAATCACTGTAGACAAAAGCAAACGTGAGATTGTTCTTATTTAGGTCATATTTCTAGGATGAAAATGTCTGATAGGTTTATTCGGCACTCTAAGGGTTAAGACTTGTCTAAATTGAAAGCACTTGCAGACAACAAATTAAATGGTGGCTCACATAATGGAATTTGTCTTTGATAGTGTAGAAAACATTGTGGTAAAAAGAGAGAATGCCAGTCACCAGCATTTTCTCCTTGTCCCATATTGTTTTCAAAAGGCTTCTTCCTCACATTTTTGTCTTCTGCAAATGCTTTCAATTTGGACAAGTCTAAAATTTTGTCATCTGGTAAAGACTCTTACTTGTCAACAAAATCTGTAGTCACATTCAAATATCTGTTAAGCCATGAACTGTGACGGCTTTATAACTTACAAGAACATCCTTTCCTCACTGTAAGATGTTTGCTACATATAGAAGCATTCTGATAAAATTTTAAAAAGATATTTTGATAGACTTTTAATATGTTTATATGTTTTTTTTTTATCAAGAGTTAGTTTAAAAAAAGAGGAAGGAAGATGATAAGTTTCATCCCGTCTATAGTGCAGAAATATCTTCAACCCATTTTGTCAAGTTTATTGTTGGACAACATTGAAAGATTTTGAGACAAAGAAGAAAACTTGTCATGAAACAGATTTGATCAAAGTCAATTGACCCTTTACCATATAATCCCAAGTTCAAACAATTCTGAGGAAAAAGGTGTTTGAAAATATTGCTGGAAAAGGAGAAAATGCTGATAACCAGAATTTTCCAACAATACTTTCTACCATTTTGAAAACAAAAATCATCTTTTGAGGTACATTGAAATTGTCGTCTGCAAACACTTTTAATTTGGTCATGTCTAAAATTTTGTCGCATGGTAAATGAGTTAAGAAAGCATGTCATATGAAGTGGAGACATTTCTCTATTTATCACAATGTTTTCAAATGCTTTGTATGTCAGATGTATCAGAGAGCAATTGCATAGTAGGAAAATTGTTAATGGTGTAGAATATTTATACAGGTTGTTTCATGACAGATACTTTATGTCATATTATTGGTTTGGTTTTGTAGAAGAATGTGGTATTCATAAAACTGTTTAACTTCAGATGGTGTTAGTTATTACCACGGTAACATTTTCTTTAATCAGTTATTTACCTTTTTACACCTTTCTTAGAACTGTAGATACCTAATCCATAATACCAGTTCAAGATTTTATGATATCTTCTTTTGCCTTTCTGTAATCTCTACTTTATTCCGTATTTTACCTCAGGCTTTCTCTTTGCAATCAAGCAATCTTTAACCCTTTACCAAATTACAAAATTTTAGACTGGTCCAATTTGAAAACATATGCAGACCACATGTTAAATATGGCGCAAATGGTGAGATATATCTCTGAAAGGATAGAAAACATTGTTGGAAGAGAAAAAAATGCTGGAAACCAGCATTTTCTTCTATTCCCACAATTTTTTCCAAAGGCTTTTTCGTCAGGGTTGTTAAGACATGAGCTTTTGTAGTAAAGAGTTACAGACATAATTCATTACAAACCAGGCTCATTTTGTATCTGTTGAAAACATGTTGCCATGCTCTGGCAAAAGGGGGTGTACTGTGTCTCTATGGTGCATTTTACCAAGCGAGTCATAGGTTTATTATAAATCTCTAAAATCCATTTTGGCTAAATCCCGAGGCATAATGAATGGCCCTTTGACATGCAGAAAATTGACCAAGAGCAAAAAGTATCAACCCAGGTCAGCCTGCACAGACTGCACAAGCTGACCTGGGTGAATTGTTTTTGCAGATGCATTAAAATACCTTTTCACAGAGCATGGCTCATATTCAATTGACACAAAAACACTCAAAACAAATGAAATCCTTGGTGTAAATGAAAGGAAAACATTGGAGAAATTACATTTTCAGAAAGTACCTGTATCAGTAAGACTTCTTTTTTTTAAGCTGATTTAACTCATTACCAGAGGACAAAATTTTATTATTTGTCCAAATTGAGCAACATAAATTTTGCATATGACAAATTAGATTTGTCTCAAATGATTAGACTTTTCTATGAAAGGGTAGAAAACAGTGTTACAGCAAAATGGAGAAAATGATAGTTCAAATCCAAAGCTTGACCAGTTTCTTTCAGAGGATTGATGATAGTCATTGCAACAGGAACCATTCCTCTCTCACTGCTGATCATTGGTTTTGATGATGGCTATGTAGGAAAGTAGCAAGTGTTTTGAGAAGCATAATGCGCAAATTCTGGTGACAGAAACTCCAGAAAAGCATGGATAAGTGCACTGGCTTTCATGATTTAGCTAAAATAATGTTGACAAAGGCATTAACCCTTTCCCAAACGACAAATTTTTGACTGGTCCAAATTGAAAGAGTTTGCAGACGACAATTTTAGATTTGATGAAAATGGTAGGAAGTTCTCAAAAAGGGTAGAAAACACTGTGGGAAAAGGAGAAATTGCTCGTTACAAGCAATTTCTCCTTTTCCCACAGTGTTTTCAAAAGACTTGTACTGCAGACACGTGAAAACCAGGGCTTGTTTGAGAAAGGGTTAAACACCATACAATCAATCAATCATTCCTCATGGTTGTCGTTCAAGGGTTAAACTTTAGGCCTTTAGTTGAAGCATAAGAACTTTTAGCTCCTTTCATGCATACTCAAGCTTCTAAACCCTTTCCCAAACGACAAATTTTGGACTTGTCCAAATTGAAAGAGTTTGCAGACGACAATTTTAAATTTGATGAAAATGGCAGAAAGGTCTCAAAAAGGGTAGAAAACACTGTGGGAAAAGGAGAAATTGCTCGCTACGAGCAATTTCTCCTTTTCCCACAGTGTTTTTAAAAGACTTGTACTGCAGACACATGAAAACCATGGCTTGTTTGGGAAAGGGGATATGCACACACACAAAAAAAACAAGTTTTATAAATGCATGCTCTTGTTATCTTATTCCTTAACCTTTTACCAAACAGACCCAAGTCTTAAAGACCCTGAAGAAGAAAACATTCACAAAAATTGTAGATTGTTTAGTAAAGGATTAACATAGGAAATTCCTAAATCTTCCGCTACTGCATGCTGCTTCATTCCTATTTGGAAACTTTTTTCCTCCTCTCATATTGTTCACAGTTCTTCTAGCCTTAATAGCTTTTTAATTTATGCCAAATCACTCAGTGCAGGTTTCAGAAGTTGAGTTTTTTATGCCTCTGAAAAAAATTTTGGGGAGCATATAGTTTTTGTTTAGTCCTTCCATTTGTCTGTCAGTTTTCGTGTCCGGGCCATAACTTTTTTCCCCATCACTGAATTTCAATATAACTTGTCACAAATCTTAATCACATGGTGACAATGTGCCATGGGCAAGAGTCAAGTCCGTAGGTTAAAGGTTAAGGTCACAGCAAGGTCAAATGTGTTTTTTGGGGATAGTATTTGTGTCTTGTCTGTAACTTTTTTAATTAATTTTGAATGAATTTCAGTAGAACTTTGCAGGCTTGTTAACCACTTAAAGATGAAGTGTCATGCCAAAGAGTCATAAATGTCTGTAAGTTAAAAGGTCAAGGTCACATTAAAAGGTCAAGTTCATAGAAAGGTGGGGGGAGGTGCAGAATTATCAACAACATAAAGACAGTGTGTTGCAAAGCTCGAAAGAAAATGATACTATTATAGGGGCATTGGTCATTGAGTAACATATCTTGTTTTACTTTTTCATGTTTTTGTTTTTGTTTGATTTTAAAATGACTAAAGAGTAATTTTGGAGTACAGAAATTTTCATTTGAAAATTGTCATTGAACTGTTCCCAGTCAACATGCAGAGAGCACTGTGACATACTCTTTCTCTTGGTTCATCAGCAATTCTGTAAAATTGTTCTTTTTCTATATTTGAAGATAAAGGCTATAATTTTATTGGCCAAAATGTTATGTCTCAGTCAGCTGCCTAGTCTTTGAATTTATAATTAGAAATAAATTCCGAAATATTTGTGAATACAGACAATAGGCTTTCTTTTCCCATTTCCTTTAGTAGATTCATTCAGATTTAATTACCTAAATTTATAAAAACTCATCAATATTGGGAAATATGAAATGCAACTGACATGCATGATTGTTGCATTACAATATGTGTAGGTCGTGATATTGTTAATGAAAAATGTAATAGTCATTGATAGAAAAGAGTTCATCTTGGTTCCCCCGTATATAGTTGGTAGTAATTTTTTTACATTGAGCACTGTAGAGTAGACACCAAGCCACAAGAAAAGTGAAAAAGGATTGCACGACAGTGTTTTAATTGTTATTTTTCCTTCTCCTACAGCTAACTTGAATGATGACACTTCTCTTTATTCTGTGAAAGTGCTTTGAAATTATTACATTTATTATTTATTATGAAATCGTTACAGTCATGTGAGACAAATTTCTTTTCTAAAATCTCATGGTGCAAGCTTTTATTCCAATTTTAAAAGGTATTTATAATCTAATCATTAAAGCCCCAATAGCTGCCAAAAGTAAACAAGGTGGGTGCTAAAATGCATTTGAATCTAAATCATACCTTTTAAGTATGGAAATTATTGTGAAGATGGCAGTCTGTTATTGTACAGTCAGATAAAGCTTTAGTCGCTTGCAGAAAAATTAATCTTAAAACCAGGTAAAAGATAAACAAAAGATAGAGTGACCTGGCAACTTTTGACTTACTTTTAAAATTCATTTTTTGGCCAGCAACTAACACTTGGACCATCACAATATTTTCCATAGTTTTAAATGGTATGGTTTAAAAGATTTTTTAACACCCTCATTGTTTACTTTTGGTCAATTGGCACTTTAAAGTATTGATTGCGTTATCCAATGATATGCACTGACAATTTTTTTGTCTTGCTGGAGATCACTGTGTGTTTTTAGGCAAGCATTGTGGAAAAAGGAGAAACTTCTTGAGACAATCATTTCTCCTTTTGCAGTTAGTATTTTCATATATACTCTAATTAGTATTGATAATCTATATCTAGCGAGAACATTTTAAAAGATCCCTGCCTCAAATTTGTTTAACCCTTTCCCAAACAAGCCCTGGTTTTCTTGTGTATGCACTATAAGTCTGTTGAAAACACTGTGGGAAAAAGAGAAATTGCTCATAACGAGCAATTTCTCCTTTTCCCACAGTGTTTTCTACCCTTTTTGAGAACTTTCTGCCATTTTCATCAAATTTTAAAATTGTCATCTGCAAACTCTTTCAATTTGGACCAGTCCAAAATTTGTTGTTTGGGAAAGGGTTAAGGCATTATCAGTTTTTTATCCCTTTACCACAAAGTCCCAAGTTTTAATGACCCTAAGGAAAAAAGGCTTTTGAAAACATTGTATGAAAAGCAGAAAATGCTGGTAACCAGCTTTTTCTCCTTTTCCCACAATGTTTTCCACACTTCTATGGAGAAATTTCATTTTTTGAGAAATATTTAATTTGACGTTGGCAACTGCTTTCCATTTGGACTGGTCTAAAATTTTGTTATTCGATAAAAATAAAACCCTTAACAATTTTTGTTTCAGTGGATGTATCGGGAAAAACTGTTGGTCCTAAAGAGGATTCAGGTTTCACCCATGCCTACAATGATGAACCCGTCACATTTCAACCTGGAAATCCACATATAAATGACAGACCTGTATGTGAAGACTTAGTTATGATAACCATACATTTATATGAGTATTTCTTATTCTAATTTTAATTACTGTTTGTTTAATCCTGTACCACATAATCCCGACTTTTAACAACCCTGGAACAGAAACCTTTTGAAAACATTGTGGGAAAAGGAGAAAATGCTGGTAACCAGCATTTTTTCTCCTTTTCCCATAATGTTTTCTGCCCTTCTCAAAACAAATTTCATTTCTTCAGTCACATTTATTTTGTCATCTGCAAATGCTTTCAATTTGGACAAGTCTAAAATTTTGTCGTTTGGTAAAGAGTTAATCCTTTACCTAACAATCCTGAGTTTTTGTGACCCGAAAGAAGAATGCTTTTGAAAACGTTGTCGGAAAAGAACCCCCACATTGTTTCCTACCAGCAAAAGACCAATTCCAATTTTTAACCCTTTACCACACAATCCCAACTTTTAACGGCCCTGAGAAAGAGGCCTTTTGAAAACATTGTGGGAAAAGGAGAAAATGCTGGTTACCAGCATTTTCTCCTTTTCCCACAATGTTTTCTAACCTATCAATGACAAATTTCACCATTTGGGCCACCTTTAATTTGTCGTCTGCAAATGCTTTCAATTTGGACCAGTATAAAACTTTGTCGTTTGGTAAAGAGTTCAGTCTCATTGAATTTGTTGTCTGCAAATACTTTGAATTTGAGCAAGTCTAATATTTTGTTTTTTGTTAAGAAGTTAGAGTTCCATTCATATGATAGGCTTACAGTGCATCAGAAGTGGTATACACCAGCCATTCTTAGAGATGTATCTATACTTGTCTTCGGCCAGTTTTAACCCATTTCATCTTTATTTTATGAAACTATAATCATTCTTTTATCTCTGTGACAACTGTTGTCGCTGATGGTTGCAAGGTTGCTTAGTGTACAACCGATAAAAAGTATGTCTTATTTTCTTAAGACCATCATAGAAACCACTGTTGTGACATTTCTGGTATATTAGTAATTTATCTATGCTTACACAGCTGACTGAATTCTGAACCATTCTACAGTCTATCAGATCTTTAAAAGTGTTTTTTCTATCTGGCTGTGAGGGTGTATCTTGAATTCAATTTTAATTTTATAGGACTACCTTTCTGACTGGCTGAAACAGAACATTTTAGATATTCAGTTGACTAGTCTTCAAATGTGGCAGTCACTTTTAAAGATACATGTACGAAATCTTCAATTAAGGTCATTTTACACTGTGTAGTCTCTGGAACTCACACAGGCAAACTATAAATTGTTGTTTTCTACAATGCTGTTTCCGGGGAAAAAAGTTTACAATAGATCTTAACTCTTTACCACATGACAAAACAGTATACTTGTCCAAATTGAAAGCTTATGCAGATGACAATTTACATGGGGATCAAATGATGGACTTTGTCTTTGAAATGTCAGAAAATGTTATGGGAAAAGGAGAAAATGGTGGTTACCAGCATTTTCTCCTTTTCCAACAATATTTATCAAAGGCCTCTTTTTTAGGGTCATTTTAACTTGGGATTGTGTGGTAAAGAGTTAAAATCATGAATTAAAGTCTTTCAATATCTCTCATTAGGCCTCAAAAAAGTTTTAAAGTTTAGGCAAAGATTAGAACTATTGTTATTTTAATATGATCCAGGTTGTGGCAAAAAGTGGTTAAATGCATCTCTGTGATGCATTGCACCAAGCAAGTCATCACATGATTATGGATCCGTACAATCGATTTTGTCAAACAACCAACTGAATCATGAGGTAAAATGGTCCTTTGACAGGCACAAAATTGACCAATAGCAAAAAGTTTCAGTCCACAACAACAAAAACTCAAGATACATGTATACTTAACTCTTTACCAAACGACAAAATTTTAAACTTGTCCAAATTCAAAGCATTTGCAGACGACGAAATAAACGTGACTCAAAAATTTAAATATGTTTTCAAAAGGGTAGAAAACATTGTGGGAAAAGGAGAAAATGCTGGTTACCAGCATTTTCTCCTTTTCCCACAATGTTTTCAAAAGACTTTTTCTGTAGGGCCATTAAAACCCGGATTGTGTGGTAAAGAGTTAAAGATTATAGAACAGTTTGTTTGTACAGAAAAACTGGTGATTTCAGTTTTTTATTTTTCTCTTTCTTCAGTGTGTGTTTTCAATTTTTTTTTACAGGGCTGGGCAACCCTAAGACCAACTGGCACAAGTATAATGAAAACTAGTTTCAGACCTTCACACTATTCAAGGGTATGTTTTATTTTAAACTTCTTTATTTTTACATCAATTGTTGAAACAAGTTCTCACGACTTATATCAATCACTCTGGATGGCTGCTTCCTGGAAACCTTAACAAGTACTTGAGCTGTTGTGTAGTCCCAAAGGTTGATCCCGCTCATTACGGGATTCAAACCCGGAACATTTTGGTATGTTAAACAAGTGATTTGGATACACAGTTGTACCACTCCAGGACTGTTCAAATACATTAACCCTTTACCACGCAATCCAGAGTTTCAACGACCTTGTAGGAGAAAGCTTATGAAAACACTTTGGGATAAGGTTACCGGCATTTTCTCTTTTTCCCACAATGTTTTCTGTTCTATCAAAGAAAATTCTACCTTGTGAGTTACCCTTAAATTATTGTCTGCAAAATGCTTTCGATTTAAACAAGTCTAAAATTTTGTCATTTGGTAAAGAATTAAACAATTGAAAACAGTGTGATAAGTTGCTCATTGTATTTATGCAACACTATTAATGGCTAGGTACATATACCTTTTATCATTTACTGATTTCAGATTTTATTAACATATTATTTTTGTAACAGGGAGATGAACCTTTCAGTACCGTGTCACATGGTTCAGACAGGGGCTCAGGGTTTGTGAGAGAAAAGTCGAAACCTTTATACGTTCACAGGGTGATGGGTGATGCTTATGACAAGGCTAAAGATATCCCTAACTTGAGACTTCAGCATACCCAAAAGGCTGACCCAACAGAGTATTTCAATATGCAGCATCCTAACAACCATTCTACGTAAGTTTGGGGATTTTTTGGGGGTGCTTTTCAACGTTTCTATTTTTTCAATTTTATTTGTATTAACCCATTCCCAAACAACAAATTTTAGCCCCTTCCAAATTCAAAGCATCTGCAGATGACAAAATTGAAAGTGGTACAAATGAACTTAAGGTGTCTTGACAGGGTAGAAAACATTGTGGGAAAAGGAGAAAATGCTGGTAATCAGCATTTTCTCCTTTTCCCACAATGTTTTCCAAAAGCCTCTTCCTCAGGGACATGAAAACATGGGATTGTTTGGTAAAGGGTTAAAATGGACAGTGCACCTATCAATCCATCTATTCCTGGTGTGTCATTACACCAGTAACAATTTTCAGCAGTTTGACACAGCTATGGTAATACTTATTTTTTCCTATGCTAACATTCTTTGGCTATTAATGGTCTTAGGCATGGCATTTCATATAGTAAGCTGTGTACCTGTTAAACGCAGGAAGCAAGCCTAGAAATTTTCGTCAGACATGGATTTTGGAAGTAACTGCCAAGAATCAAATATTTTAATAAATAATGTCATGTAATACTCCTGTATTATATCACAAATCTTATCTCAAATGTGTGTGAGATAACAAAATTTGTGGGGTCCTGTGTGGCTCAGTGGTAAAGTGTAGGACTCATGACCTGGAGGCCCCAGGTTCGAGCCTCACTGGATCCTTTGGGTTTTTTCTTGGGAGTGTCCTAGGGCAAGACACTTAGAGCCCTAGCCTAGTACTGGTGAAACCAAGGAAAACATGAATGTGTGAGCTGTCGCTGTAATATGACTGAAATAATGTTGAAAGTGGCGTAAAACACCATTCAATCATAAGAAAATTTGTAATGGCTATATTAAACTGAAAACAAGGGCAGGTCTGTGATAAGAGAATGTTTTGATAGTTGTCCTCAGTAGGTTTAACCCTTTCCCAAACAAGCCCTGGTTTTCACGTGTCTGCAGTACAAGTCTTTTGAAAACACTTTTCCCACGGTGTTTTCTACCCTTTTTGAGACCTTTCTGCAACTTTCATCCAATTTAAAATTGTCATCTGCAAACTCTTTCAATTTGGACCAGTCCAAACTTTGTCGTTTGGGAAAGGGTTAATTCAGGAGATAATAGGCTGACATAATTGAGCCATGCTCTGGCAAAGGAAGGCTTAATGCATCCCCATGATGCATGATACTGAGCAAGTCATCAGACAATTATAGATCCATTAAATCCATTTTATATGATAACTGACCGAATCATGATGAACACTGGCTCTATGATATGCTGAAAATTGACCAGTTACAAACCCATGTCAGCCTGCACGGACTGAGCAGGCTGACATGGGTCAGTACTGTTTGCAGATGCATTAAGCCCGCTTTTAACAGAACATTCTTACGAACATGAAAGTTTGTAACAAATACATAGCTCAAATATAAACAGCCCCAGCTGGGATTCGAACCCGTGCAGGCAAAGATCCTCATTCATTGAGGTTTAAAAGACCAATACACTAACCCTTGAGCTAAAGAGAATTCTCCCTAACGCAGATGTCAGGTATTGATTTTATATGGGAAGAAGGTATGCAGTAAGGAAGGAGTGATCTCCCATAACACACCCCCTCTGAAGAGAAGTCATCATTTGATGACGGACAGCCTTATTAGGTAGTAAGTCTATTATTTAGACAATGGCTCAAAGGCAAATTATGGGCAGACAACATATGGCCAAACCTAGACAAGCCCCCATCTTATGAAATGAAAGTTTGTAACAATTGCATAGCTGAAATATAAACCGCCTCGGCTGGGATTCGAACCTGTGCGGCAAACATCCTCGTCCAATACACTAACCCCTGAGCTAAAGAGAATTCTCACTAATGCAGTTTTGAGGACCCAAATGGTTTAGCCAATCAGGAGTTGTGTTACTTTCAAATGTAGAAAATTCTGGAGAACAAGACAAAGAATGTTCTCAAGAATGGTTGGTGAATACGGGCCCAGGTATTGATTTTATACGGGAAGAAGCTATGCCGTAAGGAAGGAGTGATCTCTCATAACAACATGGTTCATTTACAATTCCAGGATCACCATGGATACATTTAAGGGACAGCAGAGACCTGGTATGACAGAGTCAGATATACTGGCACGTACCTCCACCGGTACAAAACAGTTGTCAGGCTACAGTGAAAATAACGACAGATTTGTCGCCACAGACGATAATCCTAAAAGGTTTATCACTCACTACATGACTAGGTAAGAAAAATATTTCAAATATGGCGTGCAACACACGAAAAAAGGCCTTCGGACATACGCGTAAAAGCGTGTTGTCCCAGATCAGCCTTGCAGTCTGTGACTAATCCGAGACTACACTTCCTGTTTTTGTGCGATTTTCTGTTTCATGAAAGTCTACTGTATGAAAAAATTTTATGCAGTCGTAAAGTGCCGTCTCCGATTAGCCTGCGAGGACTGCGCAGGCAAATCCGGGACGATACTTTACACAAATGTTCGAAGGTCTCATTTCGCATGTTGCGGGCCATATGAGGGGAACTAACAACATAAATTCTTTACCATACACTCTAGTGTTTTAACTCTTTACCTAACAACAAAAAATTGGACTTGACCAAAATGAAAGGATATGCAGATCTGTCTTCTTAGGGTAGGAAACATTGTTGGAAAAGGAGTAAATACTGGTTACCAGCATTCATTCCATATTCTGCAATGTTTTCAAAAGGTTTTATCCTGAAAGTATTTAAAACTCATGATTGTGTGGTAGAGGGTTAATGACCCCAAGAAAATCAAACAGCCTGTTACACTTGCTATCCATCATCAGCAAAACGTAAATAATTATTGCAACAGCAGGAGAGAAATGTTGGCTATTCTGGGAATCATTGCCAGAAAGTATAGAGACAACAGTATTTACTTTAACATTCACTGTAACAAATCAGTTAAAATACAAAATGCCCAAACAGGTAGCTCAGTAGTTAGTGTATCTGACTCGTGATCTGGTGGTTGCGAGATCGATACCAGGTTGAGGCAAACTTTCTCTCCGGCGATTTTTTCCTCTCACCTGTGGATGCATATGAGAAAAGTAGTCAGCGGCTTTGGAAAGAAAGTTGTGTCAGTACTGGTGTGAGAAAGCCACAAAACACATGGGTGTGTCACTGACCGCCATGATATGACCTGAGCTGTTAAAATGGCATTAAAGTCCAATACAAACCAAACCATTACAAGTCAAAATACATGTGTGGATTTTAGTCATGTCCAAATTGAAAGCATTTGCAGACCACAATTTCAATGTGGCTCTAATGGTGCAATTTTCTCTCGATAGGGTAGAAAACATTGTGGGAAAAGGTGAAAATGCTGGTTACCAGCATTTTCTCCTTTTCCCACAATGTTTTCAAAAGGCTTCTTTCCCAGGGTCTTTCCCAGGCGGCATTGTGCAGTAATGGGTTAAGCCTCTTCTTTGACTTAGAATTCTCACTGAAAATCAAGCAACTGTAGCCAAGCATTGATATCCGCATGCAGCACTCTTGTTTCAGGTTCATTGATAGAACAGAAAAGGGTGTAGACAGAGAGGGACATTGTCGTGGAGGCGTACAAAACCAGAAACCTGATGGTTTTACCAAGAGTACTGCAGTTCACTCATATGGTCCAGAAATAGACACAACAGAGACTATTCGAAGATTGGAACCCTACGTTTCTAGGTACTATAATTAACCCTCAGGCTGCTAAGTGTGACTTTTGCGGACAGTGTAGATCCAAGATCAGACTGCACGTTGTGTGCAGTCTGATCTTGGATCTACACTGTCCGATAAGGAGATTGTAAATTAACTTTAAAATAGCAGAGTTATGGGTTTTACTATCAGCTTGAAAGTTTCTTTTCACTTATTTAGCAGGTTAAGGGTTAAGTCATTGTGCAAGATGCCAAGCCCCAGTATGCCTCAGTTGGTAGCATACAGGACTTGAGAACAGGAGGTCGTCTGTTAGATCCTCGGCTCAGCCAATTTCTTTCCTATGATTAATGATAGTAATTGCGACAAGATTCATTCCTCTCTTACCTCTGACCATTGTTTTGACGATGGTCATGTGGGAAAGCGGCCAGTGGCTTGGAAAGAATATTGTGCGGAGTACTGGTCAAAGAAACTCCAGGAAAATATAGGTGCACTGGCCACTGCTATATGACTGAAATAATGTTAAAAACGCTGTTAAACACTGTAAATCAATCAATCATTGTGCCAGATTATATCATTCAATATGATGGTCTGAGACCTTAGTCACGTACCATTGTTTATTTAACCCCTTACCAAACAACAATTTCTAGAATCTTCCAAATTGAAAGCTTCTGCAGACAACAAAATTTAGAAGTGATACAAATGGACCGGACAGGTTAGAAAGCATTGTGAGAAAAGGAGAAAATGCTGGTTACCAGCATTTTCTCCTTTTCCCATAAGTTTTTCAAAAGCTGTCTCCTTTATGGTTGCCAAGCCAAGGAATGTGTGATAAAGAGTTAACTTGTATTCTGAATTCCATGGCTGCACAGCTGATTTGCTTAGGGAGAGGATGCCAATCTGTGATGGCTAGTTTTGCAGTTTTTAAAAAGACTTACCTGACAGATGACAAAATTTTAGATTTATCCATATTGAAAGAATTTGCAGACAGCAAACCCAATGTGGCTCCAATGATGGGATGTGTCTTTGAACGGGTAGAAAATATTTTGACAAGAAGAGAAAATGTTAGTTGCCAGCATTTCTCCTTTTCCTTCAGTGTTTTTAAAAACCTTCCTCTTCAGGGTCATTAACAGTTGGGATTGAGTGGTAAAGGGTTAGGAACTGTACTTTAGAATTTAGAATAGTGGGTGTATACCATCCCTACGCTCATTATCACCCATCTGATAGAGTTATCTCTCTTTGAGCACTCTTCTGCACATTTGGTAAGAAAACAAACAAGTTTCACAAGACAACTTGATATAGATACATGAGATAAAGTGCCTGTAACTTAGATAATTATTAACCCTTTCCCAAATGACAAATTTTGGACTGGTCCAAATTGAAAGAGTTTGCAGACGACAATTTTAAATTTGATGAAAATGGTAGAAAGTTCTCAAAAAGGCTAGAAAACCCTGTGGGAAAAGGAGAAATTGCTCGTTATGAGCAATTTCTCCTTTTCCCACAGTGTTTTCAAAAGACTTGTACTGCAAACACGTGAAAACCAGGGCTTGTTTGGGAAAGGGTTAAACTTGAAGAGTTCTACTAATTGTAAAAAGAAGTATTCCCTTTTATATTCAGACTTCTGAGGCTTCAGGTTATTTATTGTGCCATTTATTTTATCAGTGTTTTTTTTTTTGTTTGCAATTACAGGAGTATCAGAGCAAGAGATGTTTTCTACGATGACCACACACATGACTCTAAATTATATTCCATGCAACAGCAGGTTCCTGCCATGTCATAATGAGACTAAGATAAAACTTTTCATAATTTATCTTCAACACAAGTATTTGTTACAAACTTGACTTGCTGGAATTAATTCTGTTAGCAATATAACAGTGAAAAAATGTGCATATTTTTTTGTGATTCATTCAATGTTTACCCTGTAAAATAAATGCAAAAATTTGGTGTTGTGCGACATGTTAATTGATACCGTTTTTGTGTCATTTTGTTTCTCGTTTTTAATCACTACCTACTTAAAAAAAATTGTTGCTGACAAATTTGGTAACATTTTCCTACATTAGATGTAACCCTTTACCACTCTGAGGAAGAAGGCTCTTGAAAACATTGTGGAAAAAGGAGAAAATGCTGGTATCCAGCATTTTCTTCTTTTCCAATGATCTTTTCTATACTATCAAGGACAGATTTTTTCATTTGGGCCACCTTTATTTGTCGTCTGCAAGTTCTTTCAATTTACGCCAGTCTGAAATTTTGTAATTTGGGAAAGGGTTAATACTTTGTACATGAGTACTTGTGAAAAAATTATGACAAAAAGAGAAGTTACTAATGATTAACCCTTTCCCAAATGACAAATTTTGGACTGGTCCAAATTGAAAGAGTTTGCAGATGACAATTTTAAATTTGATGAAAATGGCAGAAAGGTCTCAAAAAGGGTAGAAAACACTGTGGGAAAAGGAGAAATTGCTCGTTACGAGCACTTTCTCCTTTTCCCACAGTGTTTTTAAAAGACTTGTACTGCAGACATGTGAAAACCAGGGCTTGTTTGGGAAAGGGTTACCGGTAATAAGTTTTCCTTCTGCCACATTTTCAATAACAATCCTCTATAAAACAACAGAGATATAAGCAGGAGGTTATAGGTTAATTTTTACCTTTGTTTTTACAATCATTTTTTATAAATTTCTATACTATACAAGTGTTACAATTTTATTTGTTAAATCAGTGCTAAATGTTGATTTAAGTTGCACAATCTATGTTTCTTTTCTATTTTTCTAAACATTTCAGACTCAACTGAGCAAAATAAATGGACTTTACCCATTATTTTGCTGAGTTGTTCTGAAACATTGTGCCTGCTCAGGACTTGAAAATGTAACTTTGTCTGTTAATGTTAGTGAAATGTGTCTCAAAAAACAAACTCAATGTAAATTTGAAAATAAGTCAATCAGCCAATTTGAGTTTAACTCTTTACCAAATGACAAAATTTTAGCCATGTCCAATTTGAAAGCATTTGCAGACGACAAAATAAATTTGACCCATAAATTGAAATTTGTTTTGGGAAGGATAGAAAACATTGTGGGAATAGAAGAAAACGCTGGTTACCAGCATTTTCTCCTTTTCCCACGATGTTTTCAAAAGGCCTCTTTCTCAGGGTCATTAAAACTCGGGATTGTTCGGTAAAGGATTTATAATAGACTTGACTTTTTTGTTGAAACAGGGCCCAAAATCTGTTAGTTGAGGTTGCAGAACATCAAGAAAAGCGTATGTTAAATTTACACCATACAATATTCCATAAAATATTTTGGTAAAAACTTTGTTCCTTCATTTTGCAATTCTTTCATCACTTTTGGTGACTAAAAATTCCTTTTTTCTTTATTTGTTTCTGTCATGAAACAAAGCAAATTTGAGGAAAACAACAAGGAAGAATGACATCTTAGTTTCGAAGCTGTCAAATTAGAAAAGCTTTAAGATTCCAAATGGAAAGGGTTTCAGAAGTATCAGTACATGAAGTTCCTGACAGAGATATAATGTGAATTAACCCTTTACCACACAGTCTTGACTTTTATTGACCCTGATGAACAAGCCTTTTGAAAACATTGCGGGAAAGGGGGAAATGCAGGTAACCAGCATTTTTCTCCTATTCCCACAATGTTTCCTACCCTTCCCAAAACTATTTTCAATTTTTCAGTCACATTTATTTTGTCATCTGCAAATGCTTTTACTTTGGACGAGTCTAAAATTTTGTCGTTTGATAAGAGTTACGGTTGCCGAACCATGAAATTTGAAATCATTCTGTAACCAATGTTTACAGGTGGATGCTTGGTTATTTATGAATACTCTGAATTCCGGGAGACAAATTACATTATGTCACTTAAATGCATGTTAAGTTATCTTATTCTTTCAGTTTTAGCCGTTAACCTGTGATCTTGTAAATCTTATAATATTTTATCTATATTGTGTTTGTTTTCTTCTGGTTAATCTTAATAGTTATTTGTTGTTTTTTTCTGCAAGATTTATGCTCAAACCTCATTTTATCTGTACCAGACAAATCTATCTATACTATAAAGTTGTATCTGTTTTTTTTTTTTAGTTATATGAAGGCTCAACATTTCTGTTTGTTAAGTTTTTTTTTTAACGCTTTAACTCTGTACCATAGAATCTTGAGTTTTAACGACCCTAACAAAGAAGGCCTTTGAAAACAAAAGTGGGAAAAGGAGAAAATGCTGGTAACCAGCATTTTCTCCTTTTCCCCTCTTTTTTCTACCCTTCCAAAAGCAAATTTCAGTTCTTGAGTTACATTTAATTTGTCTTCTGCAAACGCTTTCAATTTGGACTAGTCTTAAGTTTGGTCATTTGGTAAAGAGTTAACCCTTTACCACACAATCACGGGTTTTAACAACCCTGATCAAAAAGCCTTTTGAAAACTTTGTGGGAAAAGGAGAAAATGCTGGTAACCAGCATTTTCTCCTTTTTCCCACAATGTTTTCTACCCTTCCCAACACAAATTTCAGTTTTTGAGTCACATTTATTTTGTCATCTGCAAATGCTTTCAATTTGAACAAGTCCAAAAAAATGCTGTGTGGTAAAGAGTTAAGTATAAGAAATTAGGAGTACTGAATAGGTTGTAAGTGTAAACTATTTAAAGATTTTCATACGGTATTTGAAGTACCTTGACTTTTCTAATGGTAATCTGTATATATCTGTTTCTTTTCATGATTTTGCAACTTCTATGGGATGCTTTTGAGGGTATTGATGGGTATTTTTGTACACCATTTATTTGTTACAATTTTTATTATTCATACATAGTTAGTTTGTTAAAATCATATGTGAATTTATGTTTTAAGAAGGATTCTTCCAACTGGTTTGTGTCCCTTTTATATTGTGTGTTATAGAACGTTAGAAGTAATTTTGAGTGTGCTGCCAGTTATTTGTAGATATGTAAATAGCTCAAACAAACCTATTATTCCATTGTATTTGGAAAACATTTGGAACAATCTATACCTTTCTCTGCATTTCTTTTATTCTAGTGTTTATAAAGCCCTGTAATATGTATCTTTCAAAAATTGTGTCAGAAAAGGGCTTCATGGTGTTGTAAAATTTTTACCAAAACTTGGAAAAAAGTTAAGAAAATTGTGGTCTCTTAAAACTTCACAAGACAATCACAACTTTTAATGACCCTGAGAGAAAGATTTTGAAAATATTGTGGGAACTTTTTAATTGTATTTCCTTTATGGGCTATGTAGCCTCCTAAGGTCTGTTTAGATTTTGGGCCTGAGTGTTGCAAAGACTTGTTGGAATGCCACATGATCAAGAGCACGATTGGTATGCGAGGTACCATGTTCAACATGTCCCAAAACAACCATCACTTTATCTAAACACTCAAAAATGCGCTTTTTTCTGATTGTAACCGTACAGTTTATGCAATTTCAAAGAAAAATATATCAAGTTGTATTTATTGATCAGTGTTTTACAAGATATTTTGATTTGTTGTAAAAAGCTAGATAGGGCCCTTAAACGCCAAACTATAACATGTAACCTGCTAAGGAAGATGGCTTTTGAAAACATTGTGGGAAGAGGAGAAAATGCTGGTAACCAACATTTTCTTCTTTTCCCACATTGTTTTCTACCCTATCAAAGACTCAAATAATTCTTTGAAATACATTTAATTCTTTTGATATTTTGTAAATACTGTTGACCAAGTTAAGTCTATACAAGCTTAAATGTGTTTTGATACTGGCATGGGCCTTAACCTCTCATCAAACAGTCTGAGTTTTTAGCAACATGAGGAAATTTTATGAATGCTTCTGAAAATGTTGTAAGAAAATACCAGTCACCAGCATTTTCTCCTTTTTCTACAATGTTTTCTACCAGTCTAAAGACAAATGCAATGATTTTGAAACATTTCTAATTTTTTTGTCTGCAAAATGCTTTCCACTCGAGCAAGTCTAAATTTGCATTGTATGGTAAAGAGTCAAGATGCATGTACCCAGTACAAGTTACCTACAAGAGCCATCATCCAGCCCACCTGGGTAGCTCAGTGGTTAGTGTATCTGACTCGTGACCTGGTGGTTGTGAGTTCATTGCCGAGTTGAGGCAAACTTTCTTTCCAGCGATTTTTGCCTCTCACCTCTGATGCATGTGAGAAAAGTAGTCAGTGGCTTTGGAAAGAAAGTTGTGTCAGTACTGCTGTAGGAAAGCCATGAAACACGTGGGTGCGTCACTGACTGCCATGATATGACCTGAGCTGTTAAAATGGCATTAAACTCTAGTACTAACAAACAAACATCTTCCAGAAGCAGGTCCTCTATTTTCTTTCATAACACACCAAGAGTAGTTTCAAATGCTTCTTCAAAAAGGAATAAACAAGGTCAGACTGCTTGAACATACTCTGATTTGTTATCAGCTCTGTTCAATAGTTTGTGAAATATTTCTTATTATTTACTACCAAAAGTTCTTCAACTCTTTACCACACAATACTGACCTTTAACGACCCTGAAGAAGATGACTTTTGAAAAAATTGTGAGAAAAGGAGAAAATGCTGGTAACCAGCATTTTCTCCTTTTCTCACAATGTTTTCTACCCTATCAAAGACTCAAGTAATCCTTTGAAATACATTTACTGCAAATGCTTTCAATTTGGTCTAGTCCAAATTGTATAGAGTTAATCTATTATCTTTTTTCATATTGCAGGAAAATGTCCATTTCACATATTTGATTGTTAACAGTTATCCATCCGCTGTAATTCTATTACTACTGAGGAAATAATGCTTTGTCACAAGAAATGCTTTGAATAAACTATATGGTATACAATATTTGTTTTTAGCTTACTTTTGTTCAGCCTTGGTGAAACAATTTTATCGAGTTTCTTGATTAAGGCCAAAATATAAATAATCGAAATTGGATATCAGGACAGAGGAAAGTAGCCTGGGTTCCAGCCTAATTATTTTTTCCTTTTATACATTCGGACGTTACTTTGACAAAGTAACTATACATTCGGACGTTACTTTGACAAAGTAATTATATATTCGGATGTTACTTTGACAAAGTAACGTCCAAATATCAAAAAAGGAAAAAATGATTGGACTGCAATCACACAGGCTAAAAGGAAAGAAGTTTTTTTTATAAAGGATTTATTTGGTTTATGTGGTATTATTATTATTACAGTAACTGTTGTTTTCTGTGACAGTATCAGGTCACATAGCTTTTTCTGAACCAGCATTTTTTCTTTGTATTGGAACATTTATGGCGCCAATGGCCAAAGGCCAGCAAGCTTATGTCATTACCCTGTGTTTATCATGCATCTGTCTATCTTTGAGTCTGTCTGTCTGTGAGTGTTGAATGTTATTTCAAACCTCTCTGAAACTACCCACCCAATTCTGATGAAGCTTCACAGAAATTATCCTGCCATGGCCCTCATCAGATTTTCTTAAAAGAATTTGATTCCAGTAAAAACTCAGGTTGCCATGGCAACAAAACCGAAAAATATGGCTATGGAATTTGGCATGTAGCTTCATCTAATAGACCTCTACCAAAATTCTTCAAATTATAGCCCCGGGGTAAAAATTGAGCCAGTCCCAGGGATCACAAGTTTTACATGGGCTTATAAAGTAAAGCTATAAAAGTCCTCTTGTTTCTAACCATAAAGCATAGAGCTTCCAAATTTGGCATGTAGCTTTATCTAGTAGACCTCTACCAAGAATATTCAGATTAAAGCCCAGGGGCCAAAATTGGTCCAGCTCCGGGGTCACTAATGTTACAACAGCTTCCATTATTAAAACTTAAAAGTTTTCTTGATCTGAACCGTAAGGCCTAGGGATACCAAATTTGCCACACAGCTTCATACAGTAGACCTCTATAGACCTCTACCAAGATTGTTCCAGATATAGCCCTGGAGTAAAAATAGGCACTGCCCAGGGGGTCACAAGTTTAACATGGGCTTATGAACTGAAGACTAAAAGAATTTTCTGGTTCTTAGCAGTAAGAGGTCGAGGTATACTAAATTTTGCATGTAGCTTCATCTAGTGGACTTGTAGTAGGATTATCAAAAGTATAGCTCTGGGATCAGTCCTAGGGGTAACAGGTTTAGTAAAAGTTTACAAAGTTAAAACCTAGAAATCTTTCTGTAGTACATGAAGTCAATATGACTTAAGCTTATGTGTACTGATCAAGGGAAATTACTCATGTTCACTCATAACATGAACTGGTCCCCCATTGTAGATATACATATTACAACTGGCACAGGCTATTGCGTCGTTGCTTTCCATTGGGCCACATGTATATCACAGAATGGCCAATCAGAGAAGCTTACACATCTCCAGTTTGGCTGTATAGGTAACACTGCGATATTTTGCACAATTTGAAATTGGTAATCGAAACTAAAAAGAATATTAGCAGACATAAACATTAAAAGGTGATACCAAAAATACAATTCACTTACTCGTAACGTCAAAAATATTGGAAAATGCCCTGCTCAGGAAGTGAGAGTGACCTCCCCTGAATCTCTAATAGTCTCGCGACATGGCTCTTCAAAAAATAGACGTGCAGAATTCCGCCCGTTTTTAATTACAGGTACTTGAAGCTATCAAGGGTCAATCTCCACCGTAGACTTGCTCACAAAGACGCCAAAATTATATGGAGAGGTTTTATTTTTTTTTTTTTTCCCCAAAGAGACAGAGGAAGACGGAGACAGAGACGTATCACGCTATTTCATCAGAGTTAATGTTAACTCGTGGAGAGAGAGAGAGAGACGAAGCTATATCACGCTAAATCAACGTTATTGTTAGTCTATTGATAGAGAGAGAGAGAGAGAGAGAGGCTAGTTCGACGTAATTTGTAAGATGTATGTAATATAGATATATAAGTTTTGTTCCCAAATATTGCGCATTAACCCTTTACTATACGAAACAACCTCCCGGTTTACAATGACTTTATGAAGGCTTCTGAGCGATAGAGCTGAAATAATGTTGAAATCGGCGTTGAAAAATGCTTTCAACAACAAAAACAAACTCTGTGTCCGTTACTCATCAGATTACCTTTTACCGGACAAATCCCATGTTTAAACAACCGCAGCAAATGATATTTTGTCAACAATAAGCAAAAGACAATAATCTGACCAGTATATGTGTAAAAAAAATAACTCATTTTAAACGGCAAATGGCAATACGATCGATAAGGAAATGTGGGACGAACAAGCCCGGGCGAACAAGCCCAGGGACGAACAAGCCCGGGCGAATAAGCCCAGGGACGAACAAGCCCAGGGACGAACTGGTTTTGGGACGAACAAGCCCGGAGCCTTTTTAATAGCCTGTACCGATCCCTATATACGCTTGCTGTATGAGGGGAGGTAACCAATCTACTCATGATAGATAATAGTTTGTTACCATTTACTTCTCTTGATTATCAAAGTGCACTGTTACTGGATAGGTGTCAGGTATTCTAGTTTTTGGGGTAAAAAATGTTCATCTTTTCAGAGTGAGTGATTTATTTTTATGTTAATAGTTGTGCTCAAATTACTTGAATCTTTGATAGAAATTTAGGTTTCTGTCATTCACTTTTTTTTGTTTTGTGCAGAACTTTACCATTCATGCTATTGAAAAAAATGTTTTCTTCTATTTAAGTTTTGGAAATCTTTTTGTAAAAGCACTCTTTGTTAGTGTTCATTGATATCAGGTATAAATGATACTTGATTAGACCTGCTTGTATTCACTGACATAATCTTTGCATTTGAAGAATATATATATATAGGTTTTTTTTTTTTTTTTTTTGCGGCGGGGGGGGGGGAGGCTAGGCTATTTTCTCTATGAAAGTTCATTGACATACAGAATTCTTTTCATTTATGTCTCTGTCAATACCAATCTAAGTGTATGATCCATTCATTTTAAAAAGGCAGTGGAGCGATACAGAGCCATCTCAGCCCTCTTGTTTTTAGCCTACCTGAGCACAAAATGCTGAAGGTGAGCTTTTGTGATCGTGCTGTTTCCGGCATCAGGCGTCCATCATGCGGCGTCGGTCGTGCTGTCATCAACATTTACCTTGTATGCACTCTAGAGGCCACATTTTATGTCAGATCCTCATGAAACTTGGTAAGAATGTTTATCTTGATAAAATTTTGGACAACTTAGAAATTGGGTCATGCCGGGTCAAAAAGTAGGTCACTGAGACAAATCTCAGAAAACCCTGTGTGCGTTCTAGAGACCACATTAACAGCTTGATACTCATGAAACTTGGTCAGAATATTGGTCTGGATAAAATCACGGACAAGAAAAAAATTGGGTCACCTCAGGTCAAAAAGTAGGTCACGGAGCCAAACCTTAGAAAAACCATTTGTGCACTCCAGAGGCCACATTTTAGCCTGATACTCATGAAACTTGGTCAATATATTTGTCTGGATAAAATCTCGGTCAAGTTGAACTTGGGTCAAGTCAGGTCAAAAAGAAGGTCACTGGGCCAAATCTAAGAAATCTAGAGACAACATTTTTCAGCCTGATACTCATGAAACTTTTTCAGAGTGTTTGTTTGGATGAAATCTCGGACAAGATTGAAATTGGGGTACAAAATTTAGGTCACTAGACCAAATCTTAGAAAAGCCTTGTGTGCACCCTAGAGGCCACATTTTCGGCATGATACTCATGAAACATTGTCAGAATATTTGTCCTGATAAAATCTTAAGCGAGTTCGAAACTGGGTTACGTAGGATCAAAAAGTAGGCCACCGGGCAAAATCTAAGAGAAACCTTGTGTGCACTCTAGAGACCACATTTTCAGCATGATACTCATGAAACTTGGTCAGAATGTTTGTCTGGATGAAATCTCGAATAAGTTTGAAACTGGGTCACGTTGGGTCAAAAGGTAGATCACCGGGCCGAACCCTAGAAAGATCGTAACACGTCCCTAATAGGATCGAAGTACGGCAGTTCCGTTTGTAGTACGTCCATCTCGTTTTAAGTACGTTGTCACTCCGTCTAATTACAGGACGGGATGGACGGCAAAAGAATTTGAGCAGGCTCAAAGTTCTGGAGCACCCTTCCCGTCCTAGCCCGTCCATGAAGTTCGTAAACAGATCGTAAAAGGTTGCTACTACGTCCGCTCCGTTCGAACACAGTTTGAGTCCGTTTGGCAACAATTTTCGGAACGTAGTGAGAACGAGTTCGGTGTGACGGGGGTATAAATAGTTAAACCTACTTGAGAGATATCACAATGTGTACATGTGATTACCACCTCCTATATAATATGTGTCATATCACAAACTTAACCAACTTAACCTATTACCACATGGTCCCGGGTTTTATCTTGAGCAGGACAGCTTTTGAAAACTTTGTGGGAAAAGGAGAAAATGCTGGTAACCAGCATTTTCTCCTTTTCCCACAATGTTTTCTACCCCATCAAAAGCGAATTCCATCGTTTCGGCCACATTTAAATTAACGTCTGTAAATGCTTTCAATTTGAGCAAGTCTGCATTTTTGTCGTGTGGTAAAGAGTTAACCATTTACAACACAGTTCCGGGTTTTATCGACCTTTGGAAGAAAGCTTTTAAGAACATTGTGGGAAAAGGAGAAAATGCTGGAAAGCAGCATTTTTTCTCTTTCGCACAATGTTTACTACCCTATCACAGAACTTGAGCTCATTTGCGCCAATTTTGAATTTGTCGTCTGCAAATGTTTCGAAATCGAATGAATCTCAAATTTGCTTTCAGGAAAAGGGTTCAACTCTTTACTCATTTAACCTCTGTACTGTCGAATAAAAATAAATTGACTTGAATCTCTTAGCGCCATAGGCAAAAATAGGGGCTTTCGTGGACGTCATTGATCAAAATCAGACTGCACAAAACGCGCTGTCTGATCTTGGATCTATACTGTCCGCTTGATTAATCATGTCTATATGATGAAAATCTTTTCGAGTTTCAGTGGATTGTATTTTCAGGCATCAATAGAGGTCGGTTTAATGTATTAACTCTACCAAACGACAAAATATAGGACCAGGCCAAATTGAAAGCATTTGCAGACGACAAATTAAATGTGGCTTCAATGGTGATTTATGTATGGAATTGGGTACAAATATTGTGGGAAAATGCTGGTTACCAGCATTTTCTCCTTTTTCCACAATGTTTCAAAAGTTTTTTTTTTTTTTTTTTTTTTTTTTTTCCAGGGTCGTTAAAACTCGTGATTGTGTGGTAAAGGGTTAAAAGTTGAAAGAGTTAAGCCTTTTCCACACAATCCCGAGTTTTAACGCCCTAAAAGGAAACGGATTTTTGAAAACATTGTGGGAAAAAGGAAATAATGCTGGTAATCAGCATTTTCTCGCTTTTCCCACAATGTTTTCTACCTTTTCCAACTAAAAATTTCCTTATTTGTGAAACATAAAGTTTGTCGTCTGCAAATGCTTTCAATTTGGATCTGTCAAATTTTGTCGTTTGGTAAAAAGTTATCTGTTGTTTAGAATCCTCTTATTATCTTAAAACAGATAAAGTTGCCTAAAGCTTTGACAATTGGTTGAATATCTGAACGGTGAATGATGAAGATCAATCTGCGTGGACGCGCAGGCTTAACTTGGTCTACCATCAAAAGACATTAGAAGTACACGTTGTGAATGACCTAGAATAATTGATGGGGAAGATCTTTAAACCCTTCACCACGCAATCCCGACCCCCCCCCCCCAAAAAAAGCCTCTTGAAAACATGGTGAGAAAAGGAGAAAATGCTGGTATTTTCTCCTTTTCCCACAATGTTTTCGACGCTATCAAAGACACATATCATCTTTTTATCAACATTTAATTTGTCGTCTGCAAAGTTTTGAATTTAGACTAGTCTAAAATTTTGTCGTTTGTTAAAGTGTTAATTCTGCACTCCCAAATAAATCATCAATACACTGATTCCATTGAGCGGTTTAATTCTTAACGAATTGAGATAATAAGAGAAGAGTTCAAATATTAAGTTTTGGTGGGAAAAAAGATTTATTGCTTCTTTCAGAGCGCCTTTTTCTCCCCACATTTTCTTTATTTCAAAACCTGTTGTTCAATCTTGAATAGTTCACTGGTATCTTCATACTTGAATCAAATGTAAGAGGGAGGTCGACATTTTTGGTACATGTTCACATATAGTCACAGCGCTTGTTAGGAATAGATAGAAGTTAACTATACAAGGTTTGGATTAATAAATCTTATATTTAAGCCGTGCTCTGTGGAAAAAGTGGGTTGAATGCATCTGCAAAAAGTATCGATCCAGGTCAGCCTGCGCAGTCCGCGCAGGCTGACCTGGGTCGATACTTTTTGCAGATGCTCTGTGGAAAAAGTGGGTTGAATACATCTGCAAAAAGTATCGACTCAGGTCAGCCTGCGCAGTCCGCGCAGGCTGACCTGGGTCGAAACTTTTTGCTCTTGGTCGATTTTCTGCATGTCAAAGGACCAGTGTACCTCATGATTCAGTCTGTTGTTATACCAAATTGATTTCATGGTTTTATAATTATGTGATGACTTGCTTGATATAATGCAGCACGAAGATGCATTTAAACACCTTTTGCCAGAGAGAAGCTCGCCTGTATTCAACGAATTTTTAAGACAACTGTTATGGACAGTGTAAATCAGAAACTGACTGCACATGATGTTCAGTCTGATCTGAATCTACCTTGGTCGATATTTTCATAGTTAATCATGCGAAAGCAGCCTTGCAACTGCGATATTTGAGTCATTTATACTGACTGAAATTTCTGTTGTCTTCATTTAGTATTTTAGTCTTTTTACCAAACGACAAAATTCTGGACTTGTCCAGATTGAAAGCATTTGCAGACGACAAAGTAAATGTGACTCAAAAATTGAAATTTGCTTTCTTGGAAAGGTAGAAAACATTGTGGGAAAAGGGAGAAAATGCCGGTTACCAGCATTTTCTCCTTTTCCCACAATGTTTTCAAATGTTCTTTACCTCAGGGTCGTTAAAACTCGGAATTGTATAGTAAATGGTTAAAGCCATAACTTTCTGAAACAAATTCGCAGCCCACGACCTTTAGAAGCATTATTGTCAAATATGAATAACCAGCATATATGAAGGTCTTTCTACATGTTAAAAAAAACTAAAAAATATTGTAGCAAAGGAGAAATTGCTTGTAATAGGCAATTTCTCCGTTAGCCACAATTTTTTCAAAAACTCATCGACAAAAAGTCATCTTCAGGATTGCTCAGCTGGCTCACCAACCATTCTTAAGAACAGTTTTGGTCTTATTCTACAAGATTTTCCAACTTCTGATTGGCCAAACCAAATAGTTTAGCCAGTCAGAAGTTGTTTTACTTACAAATTTAGAAAATTTTGGCGAATGAGACTGTCGAAGTTCTCAGGAATGATTGGTGAATACGAACCCTTCAGGTCAGCGAAAAGGAACTTGATACAGATTTCCTTCAGGATGGCAGATGTCGGGAAAGCAGCTTGTGACGCCATCGATGCAGCCAAAGAGGATCTTTACACTATAAGCAAAGATATCTGGGAACATCCCGAGGAGAACTACGAAGAAGTACATG
Source organism: Tridacna gigas (assembly GCA_945859785.2). NCBI lineage: Eukaryota > Metazoa > Mollusca > Bivalvia > Cardiida > Cardiidae > Tridacna > Tridacna gigas. The sequence goes on along the minus strand of OX244031.2, from coordinate 5,581,993 downwards.
CTCATGCCGCCATCACGAATTTCCTGGAGAAATATGGTTTTGACGTGAAAAGACATTTCGTTGTGGATACGGGTTTCAGGTAATTGTGTGTGTGTGGTTTTTTTTTTTTCACTACATGTACCACAGTGTTTTTTTTTTTTTTTGTTTTTTTTTTTCGTGCTTTTAAAGTAGAAGGGAGATCTATATTCGATTAAGTCTATACAAAAAAAAACTTGCATTTTAACGACCCCAAAGAATAGGACTTTTGAAAACATTGTACGAAAATGAAAAATACTGGTAACCAGCATTTTCTCCTTTTCCCACAATGTTTTCTACCCCTTCAAATACAAATCTCATCATTTTAGCCACACTGAATTCGCAGTATCTTTTGTGCATATATTGCTAGTGCACCAAACATAGATACAGATCTGCTTCTTCGTTGCTTTATTTTTGGAAATAATTAAAGATCCCTTTTGGTCACATGACACGTTTCCAACCAATCAAAACAAAAATCACAAAAATGCACGATGTGAAAAATGACTCTTTTCAAAATTACTTTCTTCAATCAACGGGATTCGAGCTTACTACATCTAGAGTTACAAAAATCCAGTGCGGTACTACTGTGCTAAAGCAACTTGGCTGAAGTTGACGCTATGTTGTCAAGTGCACTAACTTTAACTCAACCTAAAGACACAAGTTACTGTCCTCTGTCCTCTTTTTCAGTGCCACTGTCGACTCGAGCTCAGACGGTCCTCATATAGCTGTGCTGTGCGAGTACGATGCTCTACCCGAGATAGGCCACGCCTGTGGACATAATCTGATAGCTGAGGCCGGACTGGCGGCCGGTATTGGTATCAAAGCGGCTTTTGAAGCCAACGGAAAACCTCTCGGAAAGGTAAAAACTGAAGTCTGAATTTAGCGACTTTATTTTCTTCATTATTGTAAAGTAGATCAGGGGTCCCTATTCTTAATTACATTCTTGGTCTAACTCTAGATTTAGAAAGTAACACAACTTCTGATTGGCTGAACCATTTGGTTTAGCCAATCAGAAGTTGAGTTGCTTTCTTTAAACTGTTCTTGAGAATAAGACTATAAGAGTGTTCTTAAGAATGGTTGGTGAATACAGGGGCTCGTCTCAACTAATTTTAGTAAACCTTTCATGACTCTGTACAAGAAAACAAAGCCCTAGCCTTGCCAAAATTGAAAGCAATTGCAAACAATAACTTCAAAACATGACTCTTTTCTTTCAGATGGTTGAAAAATTGTGGGAAAAGGAGAAAATGTCGGTTACCAGCATTATTATTTTTCTTTAATTTTTTTTTTTAAATCCTGACTTCAAGAGGGTCGTTAAAACTGTGAGTTGAACCGGTAACTCTTTACCAGACGTCATAACTTTTATATTGAAAGCATTTGAAGACGACAGAGTATATTTTGCCCAAAGAACGCCATTTGAAAAGATATTGAAACATCGTCGGAAAAAGAAAAAAATGCTAGTTACAACAATTTCCGTTTTTTTCTTTTTTTTTTTTTCACAATTAATTTTTAAAACCCTTTTCCAGGATCGAGAAAAAAAAACACTGGAATGTTTGATAACGGGTTCGACACTTACATAGCCTACTTGCATCAAGTTCTAGCAGCGCTCCAGATAGAGGTAGTGATTTTGATTTAAAAATTGAAAATATTAAATCATTCTCCACTAAACCCTATGTTATGGGTACTCATTAGAATCGTCTCATCGAGACGATTCTAATGAGTACCCACAAAATAGGGTTTGGAAGAGAAATAATGGATTTAGAATACTATCACTCCATCTTATCTGGAGGTCTGTGACTAGCGCAATTCGCTTTCAATTTCTTTCTAGCTGACCGTGCTCGGCACACCTGCAGAAGAGGGCGGTGGCGGTAAAATAGACATGGTCAATGCTCGTGTGTTTGATGACGTAGATGCTGCAATGATGGCACATCCCTGTCCATTCAATCTCGCAGACATATCATCTCTTGCTATCAATCGGTACGTTAATATATAATCCGTGCTCTGGCAAAAGGGGGCTAAATGCATCTCCGTGATGCGTAATATCGAACAAGTCATCACATAATTATGGATCCAAACAATTCATTTTGTCTAACAATCGACTCCATATCTAGAGGAAGACTGGTCCTTGGACTTGCAAAAAATTGGCCAAAAGCAAAAACTTTCGGCCCAGGTCAGCCTGTGGGGTCCGTGCAGGCTGAGCTGGGTCGATACTTTTTGCAGATGCATTAAACCCCCTTTTCGCCAAGCATGGCTCAAATAATACTGCTTCATAACACAGCGCTGTCGACACCGACACCTAATTCAACTAAATCTGGAGGAAAAAAACAAAAGGTATAGCAACTCCGTTGTCGATTGTACGACACCTTACCTCTTCCACCAAATATAGATCTATCAAACATCAAAGTCTTGGATACAGAGAACGCACTGTAGCTTAACTTGGAACACGAAATGACAAATACCTTTGAAGCTCAATTTTGGAAAATCTAGCCCTCCAGCGAACGTGAATTTTAGTTCGATGTACCGTACTGTTCTCTGCTAGATTATTTCCCAGGCCTCAAAGTCGGTATGAACTGGTTAAGGGCATTCGTTAGTCGCTTAAGATTTTTCTCTATTGAGCTAGTCTTGAAAGTGATATGTGTTGTCCATGGTTGTGAGATAGAGCGTCGGCCTCGTAACCGTAAGGTACCGAGTTCGATTTACGCGAGCGGGTGTCATATTTGGTACTGTTCATTGGCCCACACATTCGGTGAGAGCACTGGTGCTACACCAGGAAGCAGAATCGCGAGAGATTAGTATAAGTTGCAAGAACTTGTATCTCAATCGATGTAAAAATATGTTTAAACTAAACTAAACTGCAAAATAATGTTAGATGTGTCTATATCTATTTATAGGGTAAAGGTCAAGTATCTCGGCAAAGCTTCACATGCAAGCGCTTTCCCCTGGAAAGGCGTGAACGCGTTAGACGCCGCGGTACTGTGTTACCAAAATGTTTCGTGTATGAGGCAGCAATGTAAACCCGACTGGAGGATACATGGTATCTAGAAACACGACCAACCATTGTCAGCGTCGTTCCTATTAACCTTTGTCTGCACAAATACAGCTTTCCATTGGACGCCTTTTTGAAAATGAGCGTTTGTTTGTGATAAACAAATGCTTCTTTTAATCCTTTACCACACAATCACGTTTTTTTTTTTTTTTTTTTTAAAGGAAGAGGAATTTTGAAACATTGTGGGAAAAGGAGAAAATGCTGGTTACCAGCATTTTCTCCTTTTCCCACGATGTTTTCTACCTTTTCAAAGAAAATTTCCTCCATAGAGCCACAATTAATGTTTTATCTGTAAATGCCGTCAATTTGACAATTTATGTGTCGTCTGCAAATGGTGTCGATTTTGGTCAGTCTAAAACTTTGTCGTATGGTAAAGGGTTAACTCAATAAACACGTTTTCCGTTTTATCCCGCTTTTTTTTTTTTCCTTTAGAAAGCACATTTTTATTGCCTTTGCATGTTTATCCTCTGTGTCCTTTTGTAGTTCTATCTGCTTGGTTTAAGCTTTTCTGCTTCTTTAAAATTTTGTAGTAGTTTATGCTTGGTTTAAACTTTTGTAGTAGTTTATGCTTGATTTTAACTTTCTAGTAGTTTCTGCTTGGTTTAAACTTTGTAGTAGTTTCGGCCTGGTTTATACTTTTGGAATAGTTTATGCTTGGTTTACACTATTGTAGTAGTTTCTACTTGGTTTAAACTTTGTAGTAGTTTATGCTTGAGTTTAAATTTTTGTAGTAGTTTCTTCTTGAGTTTAAACTTTGGTATTAGTATATATTGGTTTATAACTTTTGTAGTAGTTTATGCTTGGTTTATGCTTAGTTTAAACTTTGTAGTAGTTTATGCTTGGTTTAAACTTTGTACTAGTTTATGCTTGGTTTAAACTTTGTAGTAGTTAATGCTTGGTGTAAACTTTTGCAGTAGCTTCTACTTAGTTTAATGTTTGTAGTAGTTTATGCTTGGTTTAAACTTTCTAGTTGTTTATGCTTGGTTTAAACATTTGTAGTAGTTAATGCTTGGTTTAAACCTTGTAGTAGTTTATGCTTGGTTTAAACTTTTGTAGTAGTTTATGCTTTGTTTAAACTTTTATAGTAGTTTATGCTTGGTTTAAATTTGTAGTAGTTTCTGCTTGGTTTAAACTTTTGTAGTAGTTTCTGCTTCCTTTAAACTTTGAAGTAGTTTATGCTTGGTTTACACTTTGTAGTAGTTTCTGCTTGGTTTAAACTTTTGTAGTAGTTTATGCTTGGTTTAACCTTTGTATTAGTTTATGCTTGGTTTAAACTTTGTAGTAGTTTATCCTTGGTTTAAACTTTGTAGTAGTTTTTACTTGGTTTAAACTTTGTAGTAGCTTCTGCTTAGTTTAAGCTTTGTAGTAGTTAATGCTTGGTTTAAACTTTTGTAGTAGTTTCTGCTTCTTTTAAATTTTGTAGTAGTTTATGCTTGGTTTAAACTTTTGTAGTAGTTTATGCTTGGTTTAAACTTTGGAGTACTTTCTGATTGGTTTAAACTTTTGTAGCAGTTTATTCTTGGTTTAAACTTTTGTAGTAGTTTATCCTTGGTTTAAACTTTGTAGTAGTTTTTGCTTGGTTTATATTTTGTAGTAGCTTCTACTTGGTTTAAACTTTTGTAGTAGTTTCTGCTTAGTTTAAACTTTTGTAGTAGTTTATGCTTGGTTTAAACTTTTGTAGCAGTTTATGCTTGGTTTAAACTTTGTAGTAGTTTATGCTTGGTTTAAACTTTTATGGCAGTTTGTGCTTGGTTTAAACTTTTGTAGTAGTTTCTGCTTGGTTTCAATTTTTGTAGTAGTTTATGCTTGGTTTAAATTTTGTAGTAGTTTATGCTTGGTTTAAACTTTGTAGTAGTTTATGCTTGGTTTAAACTTTGTAGTATTTATGCTTGTTTTAAACGTTTGTGGCAGTTTATGCTTGGTTTAAACTTTGTAGTAGTTTATGCTTGGTTTAAGCTTTTGTAGTAGTTTCTGCTTGGTTTAAACTTTTGTAGTAGTTTATGCTTGGTTTAAACTTTGTAGTAGTTTATGCTTGGTTTAAACTTTGTAGTAGTTTATCCTTGGTTTAAACTTTGAAGTAGTTTATGCTTGTTTAAACTTTGTAGGGTGACAGTCAAGTACCATGGGAAAGCTTCCCATGCCAGCGGTTTCCCGTGGAATGGCGTCAACGCATTAGATGCAGCAGTTTTGTGTTATCAGGGTGTTTCGTGTATGAGGTAGCAATGTAAACCCGATTGGAGAATACATGGTAGATACTAGATTGATTAATTGTATTGTGTTTAACGCCGTTTTCAACATTATTTCAGTCCCATAGCGGCCTGCAGTGGACCTATCCATGTTTTTTTCCCACCGGTGCTTCGCACAATATTCTTCCCAAGCCACTGGCTGCTTTCCCACATAGCCATCGTTGAAACAATGATCAGCGGTGAGAGAGGAATGAATCCTGTCGCAATGACAGCATCAATCCTCGAAAAGAAATTGGGTGAGTTCGAGATTCGAACCAGCGAGTCCCTGATCTCTAGTCCCGTACGCTGCTGACTGCACTAACAGGGCTCGGCAGGTTGATACGAGACTGTGTAGTTATCGGTATTCTCAGTTACCTATTACTGTAGAAATCTACAAGACCTTTTAGTAAACTGTTCTGGAAACATTCTAACACACAATTGTTTCTACCTTTCCCCCCCCCCCCCCCCATTGCCCCTCCCCGCGAACCGTGTTCCGGTATTTCCGTATTACTGAAAAAAAAAACCTAACCTTCCCCTTCCCTTTAAATGTGTGTGTTCTATGTCTATAGCTTTTGTGCTAGTTTTTGCTTTTTCCAAAACAAATGAGCCAGCTTATTTAAAAAGGGGGTTTAATGTATCTGCAAAAAGTATCAATCCATGTCGGCCTGCGCAGTCCGCGCAGGCTGACATGGATCGGTACTTTTTGTTTTTGTAAATTTTCCGTATGCCCAAGGATCATTCTACCCTGTGAATCAGTCGGTCGGTAGATAAATGGATTTACCGGATTTATAATTATGAGATGGCATAATTGATAAACTGCATTACGGAGATGTATTAAACGCCCTTTTGCCAGAGCGCCGTTCAATTATTTATAGTAACTTGTTACGCAAAACTAAAATTTTCCTAAAATGCAATCACATCGAAGGTTATAAAGTAGTTTAGGGCTATAAGAAAAAAAAATTTTTTTTTCTAATCTTTATAATACATAGTAAAATTAGTGTTGCACCCTCTGTGTTTTTTACCGGGTTTGATTTTCTGACGTGAATGAGATAAAATTGGGTCGAAATTATAATTCGGCTGCTGCATACACCAACAGACTCGTCTTTTGCCCATAAAATGAACTGAACTGAGGTATCCCTTGACCTCATGGTAAGTGGAAATCTTTTGCTTAGATGTTGCTTTCAAATTTAAGAAAAACGAGAAGCATTTAAGTTTGGTTAAAACAGGGAATTTAATGTCGAAACAAAACTTACGACAGGTTGAAAGTGACCTGCAGAGAATGGACACACAAAATCAGGTAATGTTGCGTACTTCCGCCCGGGGCATGCAAAACAGCTTGCAGTCTTTGTCTCACACCCCTCACGAGAGGTTGAAACAGCTCGATCAGTAGCTGCTGCCATGAGGTTAAGGGATACCTCAGTTCATTCCATTTCAGAGACAACAGACTTGTTTGTTCTTGTATACAGCAGCCAGATTCTAATTTCCAACCTATTTCATATCATTCACGCCAGAAAATTAAACACGTTAAAAACACAGGGGGTGCAACACTAATTTTACTATGTATATTAGTCAAAGATACAAAGAATGTAAAAGGAACTATAGCAGAACTTGTCGGTTACAGGCATGAGACATTGCAACACTGGTATATCGGAACATAGCTATTATAACCGAAAAGAAAACTGAGCTGAGATAAATAAGACGAGAAGTAACAACACTCTTGTTTCTCGGGAATTTTTAATGTTTTTCTCTAAAAGAGGCTTTCCTTCGAGATGGCATGGTCTACGAAAGGAATAACTTTCAAATCATTTTTTTTTTTTTTTTTTTTAAAGGATGGAATTCGTAATTAATATCTTAGTTAAAATTGAATATTCAATATGCCATGTTACTTTTTATTTCTCCTTCTTCTTTTTTTCCTTTCAATATAGGTAAAAATGGTTCTTATAACATTCTAATCAACAGATAAATAAGTCATTAGAATTTGATTGCATTGAGTTTATTGATTTTTAACCAGTGATTACCTCTTTATCAAAAGACAAAATTTTTTGCATTTGCAGACGGGGAAAAAAAACGGCTTAAACGGTGAAAATTGTCTTTGAAAGGATAGAAAACATTTTAATTAACCTTTTCCCAAACAAGCCCTTGTTTTCACGTGTCTGCAGTACAAGTCTTTTGAAAACACTGTGGGAAAAGGAGAAATTGCTCGTAACGAGCAATTTCTCCTTTTCCCACAGTGTTTTCTACACTTTTGGAGAACTTTCTGTCATTTTCATCAAATCTAAAATTGTCGTCTGCAAACTCTTTCAATCTGGACCGGTCTAAAATTCATCGTTTGGGAAAGGGTTAAAAAAAGGAAAAAATGCTGGTTACCAGCATTTTCTCCTTTTCCCAAAATGTTCTCAAAAGCCTTCTTTCTCAAGGTCGTTAAAACTCGGGATTATATGGTAAGGGTTTAAAGATACATCTATACTCGTTTTCAGCCAGTTTTTCAGTCCACTTCATTTTATTTTCTGAAACTATAATCGTTCTTGTCTCTTCATGCAAAATGTTGCCCCTGACGACTACAGGATTACGACGGGTAGAAAATGCATATCATTTTTTGGCAGCCTTCAAAGAAATTGCCGTTGTCGTTTCCGGTTTTAATTAACCCTTTACCAAACGACAAAATTTTAGCCTTGTCCAAATTGAAAGCATTTGCAGACGACAATTTCAATGTGGCTCAAATGGTGCAACTTTTCTTTGATAGGGTAGAAAACATTGAGGGAACAATTTCCAACAATGTTTTCAAAAGGCTTCTTTCCCAGGGGTGTCAAAAGGCGTCATTGAGCAGTAAAGGGTTAAGGACAAATCCTTTGAGTTTCTCTATCCTTTACACCATATACGTTGGTAATTTATTTAGGTTTACACAACTGACCAAATTCTGTGCCATTCCACACACTTTCAAGTTTTAACAGAGTTATTTTTTCTCTTTCTCTGGCTGTAAGAATGTATCTTTAAAAGGCTTGATGATCATGTAAATACCTGGATGGTTTTCCATTGTGTTTACAGGTATCATAAAGAATGGCGGTGCCAAGCCAAATATCATACCTGAGCTGACTGAGCTGGAGTTTTACGCACGAACGCCTACTAAGAAAGAATTAGAGACACTCGTAGAAAATCTGGAAAATTGCTTCAAAAGTGCTGCCATAGCAACAGGATGCAGAGTATGTTGAATAGTATAAAGCCTTTTTTTTTAATTATACTATTCTCTATTTCGCTGATTTCTTGACAATTTCCTTTCTCATATCTCAATAAACAATGGCTTACCGTTAAAACATTTGCCTAAGACATCAAAGATATGCGAACAGGGTCCGTATTCACCAACTATTCTTAACTGAATTCTTAGTCTAATTCTAGATTTAGAAAGCAACACAACTTCTGGTTGGCTAAACCGTTTGGTTAAAGGTTTAGCCAATCAGAAGTTGTGTTACTTTCAAATTCAGAAAATTCGTGGGAATAAGACTAAGAATGTTCATCAAATATGGTTAGTCAATACGGACCCAGATCAAGATAAGACTGTTGAAAACGTGCAGTCAGACTCCAATTTTTATACGTCCTTTGTCAGATTTTCTGATCAAAGAGAGTTTAGAAACTTGAAAGTCCTTACAGCCATTTTCAGGTTTTGTCTGTTTGGTTTTTTTTTATTGGATTGTCACGCCATTTAAACACCTTGGGTCATATTATCACGGCGGTCAGTGCACATACGCATATGTTTCCTTGCTTTCTCACACCAGTGACACAACTTTCTTTCCAAGCCACTGTCTACTTTCCTTTTTCAAATGCATCAGATGGTGAGAAGCGATAAATTTACGGAAAGAAGGTTTGCTCCAATCGGGTATCGAACCCGCAACCCCAGGTCACGAGTAAGATACGCGAACCACTGTGCTACCCAGCCGGGCCCATTTTCAGGTGGTTTGATCTATCTGCAAAAAGTTTCGTCCCATGTCAGCCTGCGCAGTCCGCGCAGGCTGACATGGGTCGAAACTTTTTGCTATTGGTAAAATTTCTTCATGTCAAAGGACCAGTGTACCTCATGACTCAGCTGGGTTGAAAACATGAAACCATGTAATGTGACAACTTGCTTGATATAATGCATTACAAAATTGTATTAAGCCTACTTTTTCCGGAGCGCTGCTCAAATCTTGATCCCAGAACTGGCAATGTGATTGACTAATTACATGACTAATGTTTGAATACAGAATTAGAACAGCACTTAGAAAGGTTGATTAAATCGGAACTTGGTCTTTTTTTTAACCGACTCAGATACAACCGTGTCTGTATTCACCAATTATTCTTAATTTTAATATATGTCTTACTCTAGATTTACAAAGTAATGTAACTTCTGATTGGCTAAACCCAAATGGTTTTGCCAATCAGAAATTTTGTTACTTTCAAATTTAGAAAGTTCTTAAGAATAAGACCAAGAATGTTCTCAAGAATGGTTGATAAATACGACATGGATGTTCACTTATTTTGGCATCCAAACGTAGTAAACTTCTGAAAAATAATTTTATACCATCCATTAGCTCGCCGGAGCACAAGCAAAACCTGAGAGCCTAAAACGTTGATATTTGGTTTGGAACATTAATGATGGTCCTAAAGTTATCAACGTTATTACAGTTATTCCCCTTGATTTAAATATTTCCCTCCACCAAAGAGTCACATGTAACGATAGCGAGTGATACGCTTTATTAGCCTTATTTAACCCTTTACCAAACGACAAAATTTTAGATTTGGCCAAATTGAAAGCATTTGCAGACGACAAAATGATTTTTGCTTAAATGATAAAATTTGTCATTGAAATAGAAAACATTGTGGGAAAAGGAGAAAATGCTGGTTACCAGCATTTTCTCCTTTTCCTATAATGTTTTCAAAGGGCCTAGCATTTTCTCCTTTTCCTATAATGTTTTCAGAGAGCCTCTTTTTCAGCTTTATTAACCTTTGGGGTGCTAAGTGCGACTCACAGACCTTTTGCGGACAGTGTAGATCAAGATCAGACTGCACAAAACGTGCAGTCTGATCTTTGATCTACACTGTCCGATAAGGACATATTTTTCGCCAAAAATTAAGCTTGAACTAGCATTATTCGGGTTTGTACTATCAGATTGAAAATTTTATGTTAGTTATTTAGCAGGATAAGGGTTAAAACTCGGAATAGTGTGGTAAAAGGTTTAAGATTTACATGTAAAGTTGTAAGCATTATTGTTATTTATCTTTCAACTAACCGGATATCCATGCAATAACACCCATGCGATATTTTTTTTGATATACCACGGATATTTATAGATTTTTGATATACCACGGATATTTATAGAACAGTAAGTTCCACTGACTCCGCCCTCATCACCATTTATGAATGAAATGCATTCCAAAAATAGTAACGATTACTACAGAAAGCCCGCGAAAAAAGAACGATGTCATAGCACGCGCGCTACTTCGCGCGCTACTTTCCGATGATCTGCCTACGCAATACATGGATCCGTGGAAATCGATATTCGACCAGTCAGGTCATCGCATTTATTTGGCCCGATGTGCAGCCTTGCTGTCTGCCATTTCGGCTCATTTTGTGTGTTTACAAGGCTTGAATTTTAGGAAAAAGTTTAAAAGATGTGCTTTTGCGATCGTGTACTACTTACGTGAGATATACGAAGAGATTATAAGTGTGGATTATGATTATGATTGACAATGGGACATGAGCAAAGAGTTTGATCTACGCTATATTACGCAATGGATAAATTAATGTTTTGTTTTTTTTTCCCCCTGAAACTCTCCAAAAAAAACTTAAACTGTTTTACAGTGGAAAACAAAGGTAAAATATATGAAATACTAATAAAGAGAAAGTACGTTCACACAAATAGTTAATCTTGTTTAATAACATCTGCACATCCAAAAAGGGGCACATGTCATCAATGTTAAAATTTGACGTTAACATTAACCATTGGTGCGTGAAGAATGCTGAATGTATAGATACAGATCAGAATGCAAAAAAAAATGCAGTTTATTCTTGGATTCAAACCAGCTGCTACTTAAATTAAGTCCATTTACGTGTATTCTTACGGAATGTACATGTAGATTTCAATTATGAAACAGAGCAAGTTCTGTTGTGTACAGTTTTGGAAGTTTAGCTCAAAAGGCAACGTATGTTAATTAAATCAGCTTTTGCCTTAGCCATATTTAGGTGGATCAGCACATCTGCCATTTCAAAGGGTATGTCGGTAAACTGTTAACTGATAAGATGTGTGTTTGATTGCCGCTGTAATCCACTCGACCACCCGTTGTCTTCAGTATATCAAAAGATAAAACAAATTACCGCCAATGATATTAACAAGTTTGTTAACTGACAGCACACTTTACACTTTTTTTAAAAATCGTCAGGCAACCATTTTCCCTTAACTTGAAATTTAAACATTTCTCAGACTTCCACCTCTCTGTTGAATGAGACAGTCTATAAATATTTCAAAATGCTTGTAATAAAGTGTAATTTATTATCGAATACGATGTTGAGACAACCTAACAAGCCTTACAAAAATATTAATCATCTTTAATTCTATTATTTTTAAGCAAAACTGCAGAGGATTATGAGTTGTTTCATTCTTTCTCGTAGAAGTTCAAAACCTTGCTGGCACATGTATTACATTGTCCGTAGCCCCTGAAATTCACACTTTTTGTACAAATCATTGTGTAAATAAGTTCAAGTATCTATATATTTCTTGCCGAGAATCCATCATCGGTAGAAACATATGAAAAAGATTATTTTTCCGGAATTTAATCGAAAGAAACAGGCATGACAGCACGATTTAAGTAGCCTTTCTGCTACACTGTATATGTATTTACTGCGTTTGTTTGTGAGCCCTTAACGACGGTAACCAAGGAAGTTGGTTTATCTCATCGCCACGGATCCATGTATTCCTGCCCGTGACGTCATTTGAATGCTCGTTTACCGCGTCTTCTCAAATAGAATAATCCCAAGCGATCTCAATCGCAATTTTCGGACGTTTAATTACTACGATAAAGTACTATGTATGTGGGTAATGCAATTTTAAAATGGGAGTTCCGACATAAATAAACTTTTAAAACTTTTAAAATGTATTTGTCAGCAACATTTTTCACATCTTTTCACAATGAGTACAAATCATAGGTTAAAAGATAAATAGAATACGTACATAGTGTTGTCGTAGATCAAAAATATCTAACTCGGTTGTGAGAATTGATAATTGTCTCGCCAAGGCTCGACAATTATCAATTCTCCCAACCGAGTTAGATATTTTTGATCTACGACAACACTATGTACGTATTCTCTATATATAATACTGTGATGACTTGCTTGGTATCATGCATTAAGAACATCCATTAAATCCCCTTTTGTCAGAGCGCGCTCAATTCTATCTAACGAGGTTGGGAGAATTGATAATTGTCGAGCCTCGGCGAGACAATTATCAATCCTCCCAACCGAGTTAGATATTTTTGATCTACGACAACACTATGTACGTATTCTCTATATCTATATTTCAGTGTGAAATGGAATGGAACAAAAAACCATTTTACGACATGGTTAGTAACTCGGTGATGTCAGCGCTATATACAGAGCACGCTCTCAAACTGGGAGTTGACTTTGTGAACCATCCGTCTACAGGCGAGACTGGTTCCACAGATATGGGCAACGTGTCCTACGAGGTACCCAGCATTCACCCGTTCTTTTATATAGGATCGTCAGCTGTTAATCACACCAGAGACTTCACAGTTGCCGCAGGTATCTACATTCTCAAGTCATCCGACCATGTTACGCATTGAAACAAACACCTTTCGTGTCGTAGTAGACGATTTTTCTGTTTATTTAACTCTTTACCAAACGACAAAATGTTGGACTTGTAAAAATTGAAAGCATTTGCAGACGACAAATTGAAATGGGTCGGAAATTTTTGCTATTTGTAAATTTCTGCATGTCAAAGGATCATTCCAGTCTATTGTTACACTAAATCGATTTCATGGGTCCATAATAATGTGATGACTTGCTTGGTATCATGCATTATAGAGATGCATTAAACCCCCTTTTGCCAGAGCATGACTCAAATACATTTCTTCACTGCACCAGGAGACAAATAGCCACAGTCGTACAAACTTGCTGTTTCCAAGGTAACAGACCTGACGGCAAACAACATGTTTTCAAACTCGGTTGGTGTAAATTTGCGTTAAGAGGAAACGGGTAAATTGTGGAAAGAAATTTAAATATTTCCGCCATGCTCTGTGAGAAGGGGCTTAGAGCATGTGCTAAAGGTATTGACGGAGATTATCCTGCGCAGTCCATTCAAGCTGACCTGGTTCGAAACATCTCGCTTTCGGTCAGTTTTTTTGCATGCCCTAGGACCAGTTTATCCCATGCTTCAGTCATTTGCGAGAGAAAATGGGTGCAATGGATTCATAATTATGTGCTGACTGGCATCGTATAATGCCTCACGAAGTTGCATTATACCCCCTTTTGCGAGAGCGGGGCTTATTTCATATTACCACAAAGTTTTCAATAGCAGTCACTTACGAGTTGACAGACAATATATTAGTAAAATCATTAAATATATTTCCTGATTCCACCACGTGACAAACAGGCAAAATCCTAGAAACTGACTTTTTCCAAGGCAACGGACCTGATAGCAAATATGTTTTCAAATTCGTCAGGTACATTTTTTTTTTTTTTTTTTAAGAGGAAACGGGTGAACGGTGGACGTAGAAAAATAATTGAGCCATACTCTGGCAAAATGGGGCTTAATGCATCTCCGTAATGCATTGTACCAAGCAAGACACTGCATAATTAGGGATCAATAAAAATACATTCAGTCTGACAAGTGACTGTATCTGGAGGTCGGATTGTCCTTCAACATGTAGAAATTCTACGAAAAGCAAAAAGTTTCGACCCATGTCAGCCTGCGCGGACTGCGCAGGCTGACATGGGTCGATACTTTTTGCAGATGTATTAAGCCCCGTTTTTATATCTCAGTCATTCCAGTATGTTCCCATACTGTTTCCAGGTGACGACAAGGCGCAGCCCTACACACTAGCTGTTGGCAAGGCGATGGCCTTGACAGCGATTGACCTGTTCACCAATCCGGATAAAATGAAAGCAGCCAAAGAAGAATTTGAGAAAAGAACCAAGTAAAATTATTGGCGAAACTTATATTTAAAGGTTGAACTCGGTGGATTTCTTTTGTTCGTGAAATTTTTGAATGTATGTAACTTGGTAAACGCAGCCAACATAGGACCGGTGAAGGCTACCAATGGAACTACGACCGAGCACAAAGACTATATAATGCTGATTGTCTCCAATTTGTAGACAATGAACTCTATATATCTGGGCTGTCTTTCACTAAACTGCACTAGACTTACGCAAAAAGTTTGGCTTGTATGTGCAAAAATACTTCACCCAAAGGTATGAGTTGGCGTAAAAATATGCAAATATTTACTCAAGTCGTCAAGTTATGCATCTTCGCAAGCCAAGGATACTAACTCCACTTTGTTCGTTACGTACGCTTGGCCGCTCGCCTCTTTAAAAATCGAAACTCCCGCCAAATGGTTTAGCCAATCAGAAGGTGTGTTACTTTCTAATTTGAAAAATCTTGGAGAATAAGACTGAGAAAGTTCTTAGGAATGGTTGGTGAATACGGACCCTGGTACTGCGGCCAGCCGTACGTGCTTTTTTGTGGACAGTGTAAATCCATCATCAGTCTGCACAGAACATGTAGTCTGAACTTGTATCTACACTGTCCAGTGGTTTGTCAGATATCTCGGAAGATAACTATGCCAATGATTCCAGATGTTCATTTTACATTTGTGTCTCGGTCTGTGAAAAGAGTTTTTAATGCATCTGCGAAAAGTATGGAGCCAGGCCAGCCTGCCCAGTCTGTTCAGGCTGACCTGGGTCGACATGTTTTGCTATCGGTCAATTTTCTACAGGCTACCTCATGATTTCGGTGGTTGTTCGACAAAATGGATTTTATGGATCCATTATTATAATGTGATAATCTGCTTAGTATGTAATCACAGAGTTATGCATGCAGAACGTGCATCACGGAGTTATGCAGTACGTGCATCACGGAGTTATGCAGAACGTGCAGTCTGATCTTGGATCTACACTGTCCGATATGGAGATATTTTATCACCAAAGAAAAAAAAAATTTTTTTTTTGAAAAAACAACATTCAGGTGCTTACTATCGGCTTAAAAGTTTTATTGACCTTATTAACCCCTTACCGCACAATGCCGCTTTTTGACGCCCCTGGGAAAGAGGCCTTCTGAAAACATTGTGGGAAAAGGAGAAAATGCTGGTAACCAGCATTTTCTCCTTTTCCCACAATGTTTTCTACCCCATCAAAGAAAAATTGCATCATTTGAGCCACATTAAATTTGTCGTCTGCAAATGCTTTCAGTTTGGACAAGGCTAAAATTTTGTCGTCTGGTAAAGGGTTAGGCAGGATATGGGTTAAAACCCCAATTGTCACTGCATCGTTCATGTATAACGAGCACTCTGTGAGTTAAGGGACATCAAATGTCGCTATATTCTATGTTTTCAAGAAATGGGATACTTCACTTAAATTGATGTATTGTATTGTATGGTGTTTAATGCCATTTTCAACATTATTTCAGTTATATCACGGCGGCCAGTGCACCTATCCATGCTTTCCTGGAGTTTCTTCTACCAGTACTCCGCACAGTATTTTTTCCCAAGCCACTGGCTGCTTTCCCACATAACCACCGTCTCGAAACAATGGTCAGCGGTGAGAGAGGAATGAATTCTGTCGCAATGACTATCAACAATCCTCGGAAAGAAATTGGCCAAGCTGGGGATCGAATCAACGACCTCCTGTTCTCAAGTCCTGTACGCTAACGACTGAGCTACGGGGCTAGGCGAAAGTAAATGAAAAGAAGACGTTTGGTAATATTTTCATAATGATTATTCTATCGACATTTTGTAATTGGTTAATATTCAAGTATTTGGACTTTGGAATTTTGTACAAAGAATTAAAGGGTTGAAAAAGCAGAAATAGAATGTGTTAGTTATGAAGAAGTATACATGCACTTTGATAAAACAAATTCCGGAATAACTCATTCGTGATACTGGACTTCACATCAAAATCTATAATCTTGTCTGTAATAATTTCTTCTTTAAATACAGCTGTATATTTCCGAAGTTAGATTTCCCATTTTTTTTTTTTTTGCACATCATCTCATTCAAAGATGATCTCTCTCTCTCTCTCTCGCTCTCTCTCACTGCCAGTCTCAGTCTCTCTCTCTCTCTCAGTCTCTTTCTCTCTGTGTCTCTCTCTTACTCTCCTCCTCTCTCCTCATTCTTTTTCTCCCTCTCTCTCTCTCTCTCTCTCTCTCTCTCTCTCTGTCCTCTCTTTCTCTCTGTCTGCCAGTCTCTTTCTCTTTGTCTCTCTCTCTCTCTTAGTCTCCTCCTCTCTCCTCTCTCTCTCTCTTACCCTGTTTCTCTTCTGCTACTACCACAAGTTTCATAATAAATGCGACTTATATGAAACTCATAAATATCTTGATAGGCAAGTATTTTGAAAATTAAGTAGAGCGTATAAAATGTTTGATACAGTTTGAAATATTTGCAAGATATGTATCATTTCAATAATATGATAACCCTTTCTCCGTGTCCCTTGAGAAAATAAGAGAAGATCCATTTACGAGCAGACTAGATGAATATCAGGCTAAACGTATTGTGAGTCTGATCTTGGATCTACACTGTCCGATATTCTGTGATAAATTTAGACCCCAGACCGGTCCTGGCACTGTTTTATTCAGATTGTTTTTTTTTTTTATTTTTGAAATAGTGTCCCTGTTGTTTATTTTACTATATTAGGATGATAACAGCTGCAACTCAATATTATATGACGTGCAACACACGAAAAGGAGCCTTCGGACATATGCGTAAAAGTGCGTCCCAGATCAGCCAGTACAGTCTGTGACTAATCCGAGACGACACTTCCCGTTTTTGTGCGATTTTTTTGTTTCACGAAAGTCTACTGTATGAAAAAGCCCTATGTAGTCGTAAAGTGCCGTCTCGGATTAGCCTGCGCGGACTGCGCAGGCTAATCCGAGACAACACTTTACGCAAATGTCCGAAGGCCCTTTTTCGTGTGTTGCACGCCATATATTGTTCAGTATATCAGAGCCATGCTCCGTGAAAAGGGGATTTAATGCATATGCGAAAAGTATCGATGCAGGTCAACCTGCGCGGACTGCGTGGATCGATGCTTTTTGCTGTTGGTCAATTTTCTGTGTGTTCAACGACTTATCTCATTATTCAGTTGGTTGTCAGAAAAAAGAAAAAGAAAAAAGGATCCTATGTATGTATCTAAATTATATGATGACTTGCTCGGTATTATGTATCACGGCGATGCATTAAACCCCCTTTTGCCGGAGCGCGGCTCATTACATTTTAAACTCTGTAAACCAGACGACAAAATTAACCACTCGTCAATACTCGGAAAGCATTTGTAGAGTGCAAATTATTGTGGCCAAAACGATGGAATTTAATTGTGTTTGAAAGGGTAAAAATCCTTGTGGCAATTTTTAACTCTACAAACCAGACGACAAAATTAACGACTCGTCAATACTCGGAAAGCATTTGTAGAGTGCAAATTATTGTGGCTGAAAGGACGGAATTTAATTGTGTTTGAAAGGTTAAAAATCCTTGTGGCGAAACGAAAAATTGCTGGTTAACCGATTTTTCTCCTCTTTTCACAGTGTTTTAAACGATTCTGCTTAATGGTTTAGTTAGATAAAGATTAAAAAGGTACACAGAGCGTGCAGTCTGATCCTTGATCTACACCCTCCGCTACCCAATGCTAAACGAAGGCCAAATTCATCTTCAGTTGCAGTGGAACTTTACATTTAGACTTAAAATAGGTCGAATGTATTTAGGTGACAAAGAACGAGTTAGGCAGTGAAGGTAAAAATAAAATTATAAGCCGTGCCCTGGCAAAAGGGGATTTAATGCACTTCTATGATGAATAATACCTAGCAAGTCGCCACATAATTATGGATCCATAAAATCCATTTTGTCTAACAACCGTCTAAATCCTGGGATAGAAAAGTCCTTTGACATGCAGAAAATTGACCGATAGCAAAACGTATCGTCCCAGGCCAGCCTGCGCGGACTGCGCAGGCTGGCCTGGGTCGATACTTTTTGCAGATGCATTAAACCCCCTTTTTTCAGACCATGTCACATGTATAAAGATCACTGCGTGTACTAAAACTATATGCTCGATGGTTCATACTACCATAAGTAGGATTATGTCACATAACTATGTCAGCTTATCTGAAAGAGGTTGTATGTAAGACCATTGATGGTGGAAAAGAAGACCTGTATTCCATCAGTCGGGCTTTGTGGGAGCATCCCGAGCTGAGCTATAAAGAAGTCTATGCTCATGATTCGATTTCTAATTTTCTTGAAAACCAGGGATTTACGGTTGACAGACATTTCGTTGTGGAGACTGGTTTCAGGTAAGTACAATTTGTTTTTCTTAACTTTTCAGTCTTTCGTCACCTGGGTTGCCACTCGTCACAACTCGGCCGATTCCGTACCTACATCTAACCTCGTCTGTATAAGGGAGGCTTCCATTTTGAACTACCAATCACATGATCTTAAACATGGCGGCGCCCCTGTAGATCGCTTAGCAACGACATGAACAACCACTGTGAAGTTATTCACTTCTATCGATCTGTCGATGAAAGCTCTTAATGGAATTGATAAACCACGCTAAAACTTGAATGTACAAACTGTTTGCCGACTGAAATACTCTTAGAAAGATAACGATAGAAAATTTCTAAAGAGGAGCCTTACAATTTCAATAACGGTAAAGCGGTGTGCTTCCGGAGATGTGCGAAATGTACCGTGTAGGTGCATATCAAGCTACGTGATACAGCCGAGGGATTTGATCACCGGATCACCCTAGGTATGCCGAATGCTGGGTTGCTTTTCACTAAACTACGCACGCAAGAAAAATGTGTACGCAGTTAAAGTAAGCAAGCATTAAGTCTGAAAACAAGTTTCACTAAACAGCATAACTTTACGATTTGAGTATATATTTGCTTAACCTTTCGCCAGTTCATACCTTGGAGTAACGCAGGGATCGTATGTGTTTATATACAACACCAAATAATCTGCGTAAATCTACGCAGATTATTGCAACGCAGCCCTGACCACGAATGTGCTTCTGTGATGATTTTTGATGGCGTAGAGGCCGGCGTCCTTTATGAACAATTCATTTGGTACCGCTCACGTAACGCCCTATCAAATTTCAACGAAACTAAAACGATCCCTAGTTTTATTCTTCTTTGAAAATTGATTCATTGGTTCCAGTTTTTGATGTAGGTTAACCCTAAGGCTGCTAGGCGCTGCTCAATTAGTTTAAAAAGAATATGTCAACGATATCCGTATAGACCACTATCTCCCGCTAGATGGCATTCTACAAATACACATCTATCTAATTTGGGCATCCTGGGTACAGAAGCGGAGTAATTTTTCAAAACAACAACCGTGACTTTGAATTTCAAATAAAATAAACGTTCACTCAATAAAACGCTACCTGGTGCCATTCATTCAGCTATGATCGGCTAACATGTAACCTATGCACCAACCATTTATTACAACAGCCCCTGCATGCTTTGGTAATAGGCCCTGTAAGCCCTACTTTTCCCAGGTATACGGGGGATGCGTCATAGCAGACAGGTCGAATCTTCGAAGAATATGACATGCGCAGACAACGCCGTATAGACTATTTAGCCAGTCATACCCATATGTCACGCGAAGATTCAACACTTTTCGTTAATACTTTGCACGGATAACCACGGATAACCAGTCTCAATATTATAACAAGTACATGTACTAGTTTTGCTAAAATCATGACCGTGAGTTGATCTTTAACCACTTTTTTTTTCTCTCTGTTTTGATGGAGCAGATATTTGGCTACAGTGTTCAATATGCCGTGTGAAGAAACTTTGAAAAGTCTCTTTTTTTCCGAGAATCACCGTTCCTACATCTGTGATGTTTTGAATAACATTATCTAATAGACCTTGTGACATTATTCAAATTATGTCCCTAAGATAAAGTGGTCACACTCTGGGCATCGCGTGTCTCAAACATTCCGTAATAATTGTCATTTTGAGTTGAAATATAATTGGGTCATTCTACTTGAAAATGGGGTTTAATGCATCAGCAGAAAGCATCGACCCGGGTCAGCCTGCGTAGTCCGCGCAGGCTGACCTGTGTCGAACCTTTTTGTTATTGTCATTTTTCTGCGTGTCAAAGGTCTAGTCTACCTCATGATTTAGTTGCTTGTTATACAAAAATGGATTTTGTGGATTCATAACCATATCATCATAATATGGCGTGCAACACACGAAAAGGTGCCTCCGGACATTTGCGTAAAGTGTTGTCCCGGATTAGCCTGCGCAGTCCGCGCAGGCTAATCCGAGACAGCACTTTACGACTACATAAGATTTTTTCGTACGGTAGACTTTCGTGAAACAGAAAATCGCACAAAAACGGGAATTGTCGTCTCGGATTAGTCACAGACTGCACAGGCTGATCTGGGACGTCACACTTTTACGCATATGTCTGAAGGCGCCTTTTCGTGTGTTGCACGCCACATGGTGACTTGTTTAGTATATAATGTATCACGGAGAAGCATTAAACCCACTTTTCCTAACATGCCGCTCATATAAACTCAGCAACAAACTTCTGTTTTTTTTTTTTGTCAGGTCAACGGTGGGTTCAAGGTCAAACGGTCCACATATAGCTGTGCTATGCGAGTATGACGCTCTACCCGAGATAGGTCATGCTTGTGGACATAACCTGATTGCCGAAGTAGGGTTGGCAGCTGCTATAGGTATCAGAGCGGCCTTTGAAGCCAATGGAAAACCTCTAGGACAGGTATCAGGCATTGCCACATGAAAACGACTTATTGGTCTTTGCAGTCGACAGACTTTGAAAACGTAGTCAGAAAAGGCGTGGATAGTTGTAATAAGCTATTTCTCTTGTTTCTGTCGTCTTTTCCATACCATTCCAATTCAAAAGAAAAACTTGCGCTAGTAAGTGTTATGCGAGGGTTGTCTCGGAAGTATGTAGACTTTTCTCGTAACTCGACTATTTATAAAGAGTTTAAAACCAAAATTTGGCGACGTACTATCGAAGGTATCATACATACATGCTACAAAATTCAACAAAATACAATGACAGAGTAAAACGTTACGGTGAGATTTTGAAAAAGTCTACATACTGGGGCAACCCTCATATCAGGGCATAACCCGCTCGTTAACCCTCAAAGCGCTGGAACCAACTTAAGTTGTTTTTGCTGACAGCATAGATCAAGATCAGACTGCACAGAAAGTGCAGTCTGATCTTTGATCTACACTGTCAGCTACTTTCATCACATCTTCTGGCTAAAACAACCATGAAATGACAATATTTCGGATGTTTTTCTACCTTGAAAGATTCCATTTCATAAATGCAGCACTGTAATGGTTAAAATATCACTCGAGTTCGAAAAACATACCGACTCGAGGTCTCTAGTTAAGACTCAACTACTCCATATTCACAGGAAAATGAATGTTGCTCCAGTGTATTCTCGCTAATATGTGCAGCATATGCTACAAGACCTGTAGCTGTATGTCTTGTCTATTTTAAAATCGTTTTGCAAAGTATTGTGACTGTCCTGCAAATTCACTTTACGCAAATTTAAAATTTGGTACTTGTTCTCCAGCTGCGTCTTGAAGACTAGCAATCAGTTATTTTAAAATGTTCATTTCTATGCGGCATACGATCTCTATTTGTAATACAGGTTACGATTCTCGGGACACCTGCAGAGGAAGATGGCGGCGGTAAAATCGATATGATCAATGCGCATGTCTTTGATGACGTAGATGTTGCGATGATGGCACATGCAGGGCACTACAACTCATCTAAATTCATTACACTGGCCGCCGAAACGTATGTTGTTCTTTTCCGATATAATGGTGTAGGGACATTTTTTTTTTTTGCAGCTGTGAACATCCATTATCGCCAGTCCGATAGAGTTATCTCTCTCTGAGCACTCTTGTGCATATTTGGTAATAAAATAAACAGGTGTCGCGTGACAGCGCGATATTATCGGAACATACAAGGTGCCCGTGACGTTGCTAAATCATAAACTAACCCATAACGGCAAAAAAGAAAATAATCAAAGGACTGATAGTCCTGAGAGTCGCCTGGATGGTAATGGGTTAGAAGTTTTCACCCTTTTTTGTTCAAATATAGTAAAAGCATTCGAGATACAAAATAACTCAACCATAAGACAGTATTATATGCAAGCAAGTGACTTCATTTAAAAAATGTTTTTCAAAAGGTACAATCAATATAAAACAAGTCATTTCGTTGAAATGATATCCACCGCCTGAAAAAAAAAATTTTTTTTTTGATCGAAACTTAATTATAAGAGGTATTTTGTTTTGCATGTAAATGGCCTTTTTTGTTATTGGTGAAAATATACATTAAGCCCCCCTTTTCCATGATACGACATTTCATTAAATAAAAACAAATACTGATTGTTTGTGGCTTACGATAAACAATATAAATATGAAATTTCATAAATTTTGTCCCGTAGTTAAAGAGATTGATCCAGAACGGAAATATACATCAAACCCCCTTTTCCCATGACACTGCATTAAAAACAAAAAACAAAATCAAACCGAAAAAAATCAAGCCCCCTTTTTCCATGACAAGGCATTACATTTAAAAAAAGTATATCGGCGGACTATTATGAGGACTACATGTATGAAGTTTCATTAACTTTCGTCAAAGGTTTTAGAACATATCTGTCTGGATGGACGGAAGATCGGACGGACGAACGAACAGACGGACAGACAACATGAAAACCATATCTTTCCCCCCCCCCCCCAGCCCGAAATTCAGCGGGGCGTAATAACTGTCGAAGTTAAATTAATATTTACAATTCCTCCCTAGCTTAATAATGCCTGTAAAGAATTTGGACAAAAGTTAGGCTTCTAGGTTGATAAAAATGTTTTTTCTGGTGCAGAATCTGGGTGGCTTAACTTACATGTGTATCTTAATTCTTACACATATTGCTAAAACAAGCAATCTAAATAATTTCAGTAGAACAGGGCATACATTTTCTCCCAAGATTTAGAGCAAGTTGTTTTTATATGACACAAATTTTCTAAAATTGGACCACATGGTTATACATATATCGTTTAATTTGAATAATTGTCCTGTCCAAATACAGGATACTAGATATGAAATTTGGGTATAATTGCTTATACAGTTTCAGAGGCGGTTATCTTGAAATGTTACTACTCATTTCTCAAGCTTCTGAGAAGTTTATAGAAACAGAGCTGAATGACTTGAACAATTTTACAAGTGGACCATTTAGGCAACATTAGTATGGAACTCAATTGAACTTTGTCTTCTGGTATTGGATCTAGTGGCACACTTTTAGACCACAAATACCCTTTTGCAACTCACCCATATCTAATCTAAGCAGTCTGTCAAAGTTCCGTGAGTATTTGACTGAACATAAATGGATTCTAAAGCACTCGGTCTATTACGGTTCCGTCTGATTTGACCTAGTGACAACCTTTTTCTTTTAACCCCCGATGACCTACTTTCAGTTTTGTAATAATTATTATTGAGACAAACAGCCTGGCAATTTCATGATCATTATTATTGAGACAAACAGCCTGGCAATTTCATGATCATTGGACTGATATATAGCCTCAAGAGCACACACAAATATTTGACTCAGTAATCTACTTGTCCTTTGGAAATAATTTGTATTTGTTGCTGTCCGGGTTCAAGTTTTGTCCACAGTGGACTCTAGGAATGTGGCTGCTACAGCTCAAGAAAAACAATATAACCTAATGGCATGATTATCAGCCTTTTAACTTTGTCTCTGTTTTATAACGTCCCAAGAATTAGAACTACTTCCACACCATTTGAAAATTTCAGAGATCTACATGTATATTGCTTTGGCTTAAACTAAATGTTTGCGATTCGCTCTAAATTACGCTTTATAACAACCCTTTACAAGATTACAAACACTCCAATAAAGAACTTGTTGTTAGAGTGGGTTAACATTGATCTGTTCTATTATATTTGAAATATAGTGGAGTAAAAAGTCAAGTTCTCAGATTGCTGGTTGTTAGAACTGCGTAGTTTCAAGTCGAATTCCCGTGTGAATTCAGATTTTGGCAGTTACGAAAGCACCTTGTGTTCTGACATCCGAACTAATAAATTGTTGTTTCATAAATACTAGATCTAGGTTTATCGCACAAACACAAAAAAAAACAGCAGACTTTTACAAATTCACCTCTTTAAGAACGAAAAACAATTAGTCAAACACAGTATACTTTAAACACTCTCTCTGCATGGATCGGCGAAGCGCTAGGTCAGTATACGCTGAAAATAAGGGCCTCTTCAGCGACTGATTCATAAATATGTAAATTTATAAAGAATTCCGTGGTGCAAATGACGTTATACGTCACGTGATTATAAGATCTATATTTGTCGCACAGCTACATTCCAGAAAGCACCTACAAAGCGACGACTTGGTACAGCCTAGAATCGTGCGTATTACATACGCTATGTTCGATCTCTGTGCACCTAAAATATTGGTGTGCAAAGTATTTAAAGTCTAGAATAAATAGCTCTGAAGAAGCAAAGTGTAAGAATGCCTAAGAAGGCAACCCGACCATTCCAAGTCGTTATAGATTTGTTTAAAAAAATAGCCTACTGTTGGGAAAAATTTCCATTGAAAGCTTCCATGTCAACTCTGTATCGCCTTTCGCTTTCCGACCATAGGTTGAGTGTTGAATTGTAATAAGACTTGCAACAATTAAGGACAGATTGTAAGATTTAGAGTGTACTTCTAATGGGTAATTATCAAAACATTTTCACTGAGAATTGTCCACAAGTAGAACCGTGCTGTTGTAAAGACGCTTGTCGTCGGAGAGTATTTTTCCAGCGTGTCCGCAAACTTGTTTAGGTCACGACGGCTATTTTTAGATACATACATAATGCGATATATATTTAGAGATGACGTTTGTGTAAGCTATCGTGTACCCATGTGGACGAAATGACTGTTTCAAAGGTTTGAACCGTTAAATAGCTCAGCCTTTACAGACATATTCATTATCACAAAAGCACAATTGTAAGTTATTTACGACGGAAACTGGGTTGTTTACCGAATAATTAGAAAACTATGTTTCATCTCGTAAACCGGAACTCGGCCAGGAAGCAGTACAAGGCCGGAGGTATGCCTACGTCACCCCATAGATCAGGATGATAACAATGAGAGCCTGGTTGCTACGCAACCAGGCGACTCAAAAATGAAAGTCTTTACATGCTTGTTAGATACTGAATCGCAATGGAATGAGCCACCGTTAGTACAGATGGCTACGTATGATTGTACTTCATATATGATGCCATTGAATTTTGTTTAAGCGTGGTCCAGGTAGTCTAAATGTGCCTTTAACTTGAAGAGTACCACTACTGGACATAAGATATATACTAGATAGATGTCTGGGTTTTTTTTTTTAAACTAACAGCAAACCATGTGAACTTTTTCACCTGCAGAACTTGTGCCAAATTTGATGCAAACGACTTCAAGTATATCATTGTAAAAATATGGACAGTCAATACAAATTAAGATTCGATACCTAAATGCAGTTGATCCATGCTCTATTAAAAGGGGGTTAATGCATTATCAAAAAGCATCAGGCAAGATCAGCCTGTGCAGTCGGCGATCAGTATCTGCATTTTATGGATCCATAAGTGATGACTTGGTACCATGCATCATGAACATGCATTCAATCCCCTCTTTTCTGAGCGCGGCTCATTTGAAAAACATCGTGAAACAATGAGAAATTCCTCTCAGCAATTTTTTTCCTAGAGTGATTTCCCGTAAGTCGAAAAATATCATCTGCATGACGTAATGGGTGCGAGTTAGACCTGGCGTCACGGAAGTTACTCCAGAAAGAGCGACTGGATAACCTTTATTGGTATGCTCTGGACGTCAGCTTGTGCAATACAGATAGTCTAAATTAAGAAAGTTTGCCATGGACGTCAGTTTATGCAATGCAGACAGTCTAAATTAAGATCAGACTGGAATAGCATTCAGATTACATGATAACGATGGACTGTTCTGATGAAATTCATTGTTTTGATATGCTAGTTCATGCGATTGTCACTTCCTTCTCTCTCTCTCTCTCTCTCTCTCTCTCTCAGAACCGTTGAGATTTTGCAGTTTAATTCTTATCGATTTCCATTTTTATTTAGCATAACTGTTAGCTATCATGGAAAGGCAGCACATGCCAGTGCACAGCCTTGGGCGGGTACAAATGCTCTAGATGCAGCTGTATTGTGTTACCAAAACATCTCTTGTTTGAGACAGCAGTTCAAACCAGGCTGGCAAATTCATGGCAAGTTATGTTTATATGGAGATTTCACAACGAAGTAAATCATTTGCCATAAGATTTATATCCGCTCAGAGGCCAACTGCTGAAAACGTTGTTGGAAAAGAAGCAACTGCTTGTAACAAATTACTAGTACATGTACATGTATTCTGGATATAACCAAGAAAAAACGCTTTCCTGTCCTTTTAGTGGTTTCCATTTTTGAGGTGGGGTGCGAAGCATCCCAGCTCAGATTTACCATGTGGGAAATTGAACCTAAAAAATCTGATTCTGGGTTACCTAACATTGCAAAATCATTACCTGGAAAAATAGTACTTTTAAGAAAGAATTTTATTCACTTAGGCATGACTAAAACATTAACAATAAGGGAACTTAAACGACTTCGACGATAAATATGAAAACAAATACACCATTATCATAACACAGTTTTAGAAAAAGAGTGTTAGAACAGAATACCATGAGGCATGCGTAGGTATACGCATTTATGTATCAGTTCCACCAAATAGCGTCAAGAAGGGTCAAACAAGTGCCATGGAAAGCTTAGAAGCATCATGAGAACTCTTGTGGTAATTTCTTTGGGTAGGATTGCTTTATTTGTCTAGATATTGCTTAATAATACTGGTCACATTACAATTTGACATTCTATTGAACCCCCCCCCCCTTTTCTCACACACAAAAAAAAGAAACTTGTTAGTTTGCTCTGAGAGTTATAGGAGAGATACCTCTTAGCTCTTTCAATGGCTGCTTTCTTCTACTCAATTCTTTCTAGTAGCACTACGTGCTTATTATTTGGCCAACCGGTTAGATTTCAATTTGAGCAGGATTAAACGCACCGCACCTCAGCAGCGCTGTTACCGCTTTGATTGTATTTCGTTGTTGTTACGTCTAAATTACCTATACGTAAGAGTTTTTCAGCCAACAGCTTAGAATTGTGAACAGCTTTGAATTGGGTTGAATGCAACTCCGTGATGCATCATGCCAAGCAACTGATCATAATTATAATTAAGGATTCATAAAATCCATTTTGTCCAACATTCGGCTGAATCCTGATGAAGACTCTCCCATTGGTATGCAGAGAATTGACCGATAGCAAAAAGTTTCGACCGAGGTCAGCCTGCGCAGTTCGCGCAGGCTGACCTCGGTCGATACTTTTTTGCAGATGCATCAAACCTCCTTTTCACACAGCATGGCTCAAATCGTCTTTGCCTATGTTTGAGTACGTATGATTAAGATAAGTGTGCGCACGTGGATTCATCCACATTTAATATGAAACAATAATTGTGATATGACCAAGTGAAATTGGCATAGGATACTAAAGTAAACTAAGAGGGTATTAAAATGAATTTAGATTTAAATCATACCATTTCAAATTATAGAAATTATTGTGAAGATGACAATCTGTTATTGTACGGTAGGTCCAAGTGTGAGTCGCTGGTAGAGAAATTAATTTCAAAACTAGGTTAAAAGTTGCCAGGTCACTCTATCTTTTGTTTATTTTTTGCCTGATTTTTAAATTTCAATTTTCTGCCAGCGACTTACACTTTGACCGATCACACAATAACAGATTGTCATCTTCACAATGTTTTCCATTGATTGATTGTATGGTGTTTAACGCCGTTTTCAACATTATTTCAGTTATATCACGGCGGCCAGTGCACCCATCCATGCTTTCCTGGAATTTCTTTTACCAGTACTCCGCACAATATTCTTTCGAAGCCACTGGCTGCTTTCCCACATAGCCATTGTCCAAACAATGGTCAGCGGTGAGAGAGGAATGAATCCTGTCGCAATGACTATCATCAATCCTCGGAAAGAAATTGGCCGAGCCGGGGATCGAACCAACGACCTCCTGTTCTCAGGTCCTGTACGCTACCGACTGAGCTACGGGGCTCGGCCAATATTTTCCATACCAAGTCTTTTGAATGGTATGATTTAAATTTAAATGCATTTTAACACCTGCATAGGGTCATTTTTCTCCATTGGGCCTTTAACCCTTTCCCAAACAACAAATTTTAGACTGGTCCAAATTGAAAGAGTTTGCAGATGACAATTTCAAATTTGATGAAAATGGCAGAAAGTTATCAAAAAGGGTAGAAAACACTGTGGGAAAAGGAGAAACTGCTCGTTACGAGCAATTTCTCCTTTTCCCACAGTGTTTTCAAAAGACTTGTACTGCAGACACGTGAAAACCAGGGCTTGTTTGGGAAAGGGTTAAAATTATGCCACTGTTTCTTGATTTTTCGGACAAGTTTTTCATTTTGAACGTTTTCGAATTCTCGATGTTTTAGATATCTTGTTTACTAACTGCAGGCGTTATCACAAAAGGCGGAAGTAAGCCAAACATCATTCCAGAGTTAACCGAGTTAGAATTCAACATCAGAACACAGCGTCTTAAAGACATGGCGGAACTCAGAGAAAAAGTTGTGGCATGTTTTGAGGCTGCGGGTCTAGCAACTGGCTGTACGGTGCGTACTTCGAACTCTATGTCAATACCATGAGCCATGGTTTATGAAATGAGGGCTTAATGCAATTGCAAAATGTATAGAACCATTATTGTGCAGACTGATATGGTCGAAACTTTTTGCTAATTATAAATTTTCTGCATGTCAAAGGACCAGCGTATCTCACGATTCAGTCGGTTGTCATACAAAATGGATTTTAAGGATCTATAATTATGTAACGACTTGTTAGGTATCACGGAGATGCATTAATCCCCTTTTGCCAGAGCATGACTCATACATACAGACAAAATTTTCACTTAGTCTTAGGACAGATAGTTAACCCTTTACCAGAAACGACAAAATTTTAGCCTTGTCCAAATTGAAAGCATTTGCAGACGACAATTTCAATGTGGCTGAAATGGTGCAATCTTTATTTGATAGGATAGAAAACATTGTGGGAAAAGGAGAAAATGCTGGTTACCAGCATTTTCTCCTTTTCCCACAATGTTTTCAAAAGGCCTCTTTCCCACGGGCATTAAAAGGCGTCATTGTGTGGTAAAGGGTTAAACGGGCTTCGCATTTTTTTTTTTTTTTAATTACAGTGCGAGATCTCAAAAGACAGGAAACCATATCACGATATGGTAAACAACAATGTGGTGTCCGGCTTGTACTTTGAAAATGCGAAAACTGTTGGCATTGACTTCGAGAACCAGTTCCAGAACGATACAGCATCGACGGATATGGGAAATGTCTCGCATGTGGTTCCCAGCATTCATCCGATGTTCTGCGTCAGCACGGCATCTTATCACACTAGAGAATTTACAGAAGCGACAGGTATGACCATAGTATGACAAGCCTCGTGGCAATCTTGTGTACCACATGACCAAGTAACTCGTATTTTCATTTAACCTATACCATACGATGAAATTCGTCCAATTTGAAAGCCTAAGCAGAAGACAAAAAAAAAAAAAACGGGCTGAAATGATGTGGTCTGTTTTCTGAAGGGAAGAAAACATTGTGGAAAAAGAAGAAAATGCTGGGAAATAACTTACAAACACACAATTCCCAGCCAATAGTTTTCAGCCAAAATGAATGTAAGTTTAACCCTTTACCACATAATCCCGACTTTTAACGACCCCAAGAAAGAAGCCTTTTGAAAACATTGTGGGAAAAGAAGAAAATGCTGGTAACCAGCATTTTCTTCTTTTCCCACAATGTTTTCTACCCTTTAAGAGACAAATTTTATGTTTTGAGCTACATTTAAAATGTCGTCAGTAAATGCTTTCAATTTGGACTAGTCTACATTTTTGTCGTGTGGTAAAGAGTTAATACATGCTCAATACGAATCAATATTTACAAGAAGGCATCCAGACAGAAAGTAAGTACAAGCAATGGCGGTGTAAAGATTTAGTGTGAACCGAGTTTTTGTAGAAGATAACGCCTGGCCTTAATATTGTTTGACCCTTTACCGCACAATGACGCCTTTTCACGCCCCTGGGAAAGAAGCCTTTTGAAAACATTGTGGGAAAAGGAGAAAATGCTGGTAACCAGCATTTTCTCCTTTTCCCACAATGTCTTCTACCCTATCAAGGAAAAATTGCACCATTTTAGCCAAATTGAAATTGTTGTCTGCAAATGCTTTCAATTTGGAGATGGCTAAAATTTTGTCGTCTGGTAAAGGATTAAATATATATTCATGTATGTAGAAGACGACGCTATACTAATAAACATGAGCCATGCTATGGCAAAAGGATGTTTAATGCATCTTCGTGATGCTTTTTGCTGAGCAAGCCATCATATTATTATGGATCGATTCTGTCCAACAACCATCCGAGTCCTGATGTAGAATGGTCCTTTGACATGCAGAGAATTAACCAAATGCAAAACACTTGGACACTGGCCAGGCTGACCTGGGTCGATACTTTTTTTTTGCAGATGCATTAAACCACCTTTTCACAGAGCAGGGTCGTATGACGTAATCATCTTTTTTTTCTGCAGGTTCCAAAGAAGCCCAGAGATTTACTCTAGCTGCTGCCAAAGCGTTAGCTTGTACAGCCATCGACGTTTATACAAAACCAGACCTTATGTCAAAAATAAATGAAGATTTCAAGCAAGCAACCGTGTAAGGAATTCGGAAATTGATTGGTTTACGTCTGTACCAGACGAAAATGTGTTGGACTTGTCAAATTTTAAAGTAATTGCAGACGATAAAGTAAATGTGGCTTATAGGATGGGATTTGCATTTGTAAGGGCAGAAAACATTGTTGGGAAAAGGAGGAAATGCTGGTTATCAGCATTTTCTCCTTTTCCTGCAAAGTTTTCAGTAGCCTTCAATAGTTCTCTCTCTTTCTACGAATGCTGTCAATTTCCGTCACGTTTTCGCTACATTGTTTTTCACAAGAGACTGTTTCGATCTTGGGCATAGTTGCATAGTTTATCAGATTTACCACCTATTCAGTATTAATCTACAAGAAGGGCAAATAAATTTCTGTGTGTGTGTGATTCTGTAATATTAATACAGAATATTTAACAGGAAAACAAGAAATCGTACACTATTTACGTCAAAATTCGAGCAGAATGTTCAATGGCAATTTCAAGACGTTCTCCTTCGTAGAGAGTATTTATGTTTTCCGGCTTATATATGTGCGTGAGGTAAAATGGGAAAAGTTTATTTTGCGGTTCGTAAAAAATAAAAATGCGGCCAACAGTAATTATGCAACCCTGTAAGGCCATATGCGATTATAGCATTTGTGTGTGATTGTTTCTGCTTAAAACTTTGATATCGGAAGGCCTGAACAGAATACAGGCATAGTATCAGGTAAGAATGTTCAATGTGTTATGGCAACATAAGTTGAGTTGCTGTTTATTGCTTCCGTTATTATTACAAAGTAACGTCCGAATGATGGGAAAGGAAAAATTGAAGCGACTCGAACCCAGGCTATGCAAAGGTTTTATCATCTTATAAAGAAGTAACTACTTTTGCATGTTGTTTCTTGTTTGACATTATTTTGGTTAAACAGATGAAGGAAACTTTATCACAAATTAAATTGAAAGTAAGATTTACCCACAAAATTTGGGTGTTTCCTGACTTCACTTATTCCAAGCCACCGAGTGTGTTCCCATATATTTTAGCCATGCTCTAGGAAAAAGGGGCTTAATGCATCTCCGTGATGCATGATACCAAGCAATTCATCATATGCGGATGGATCAGTAAAATCGATTTTTATAACAACCGACTAAATCATGAAGTAGAATGATTCTTTGACATGTAGAAAATTCAAGGATAGCAAAAAGTTTCGGCCCACGTCAGCCTGCGCGGACTGCGCAGGCTGACATGGGTCGATACTTTTTGCAGATGCATTAAGCTCCCTTTTCACATAGTATGGCTCATTTATAAATATAAACAGAGTTATTTTATACCACGGTTTTGTCATTGGAGTAGGTGTGTATTGCTTTTTGGTAAGCTTTTTGAGCATCATACGACATAAATTTTCGGCAATAAAGAGGAGGTAAATTTTTCCAGCCATGGCTCGGTGTACTTGCCAGACATCATAGATTTCAAATTTTCAGAAAAAGAGATTCCAGTGAAACCCCTCCCCCCCCCCCCCCCCCCGCCCCCCTTCCCTCTGAAAGTAGCTACTTCTCTTCTTCATTTCTCGAGCTGACGAGCTTTCTACTGTACCACATTCGGTGCTTGTCTAAGTTACCTCTCCAATGTCAAGACTGTTCCGACGTCCCCGATATTAAAGGTCAAGTAGAAACAATGACATCCTTTTTCCGAATGTAATAAATAGGTAGTAATATTTTCATTCCAGGTAGAATACATTTCCCCATTAGACAGATCGATATACTTAACCTACAATCATTATATACATAACCTATAATCTATTGTTCGATATTTCAGCAGCGGCTAGTGCCTTTTCTAAAAGTCTAGAAACAGTATAGTTGGAGTAATACACGCTCGAAAATGTTCGACAGTGACAAAGTGTTTCTAGACTCTTGAAAAAGGCGATAGCCTAAAGACTGAACAATTGAGTTTTTTTTTTCATAGTGTTTCTTTAATTCATCTCCTGAGGAATTCATAGTCATAACCTATAATCGCCGAGCTATTGGGGGTTTATCGTTCTGTATGTTGCTAACGAAGTGTGCTTTTTTGCGTTCTGGACAGATATGTAAAATAAAACGTAGATTCAGTGGACGGAGCAATATCTGTGGAATGTATAACAGAGAAAAGTTTGGGCGTATGACATAATATTGCAGTCAATTGAGCCGTGCTCTGTGAAAAGGAAGTTAAATGCATCTGCGAAAAGTATCGACCCAGGTCAGCCTGCGCAGTCCGCGCAGGCTGACCTGGGTCGAAATTTTTCGCTATTGGTCAATTTTCTGCATGCCAAAGGACTTGTCTACCTAATGATAAAGTCAGTTGTTAAAACAAGTGGCTATAATAGACCCGTATTCATGTGATGACTCGCTCGGTGATCATGCATCACAGAGATGCATTAAGCCCCCTTTTGCCAGAGTATGGCCCAATTATATATGGGCCATGCTCTGGCAAAAGGGGGCTTAATGCATCTTCATGATGCATGATACCGAGCGAGTCATCACAGAATTATGGATCCATAAAATCCTTTGTGTGTAAACAACCAGCTGAATCATGAGGTAGGACGGTCCTCGGACATGCAGAAAATTTCAACCAACAGCACCAAGTTTCGACCAATGTCAGCTTGGGTCGACACTGTTTGCTGATGCTCTAAGCCCCCTTTTTCACAGAGCATGGCTCATGTATCAAAGATAACCCTGTATTATTACTTGCTCCATGGGTTCTAGGAAGGAATTGACAAGAAATTACCTGTCATAGTGACAAAAGAAAGAATCCAGTCTAGCCAATTCTATTGTTTATAATATTTTAGAATATTAACTATCAACAAGCGAGTAGTGTATAAATTTTACCTTCGAATATAACATGCATACGGGCCATGCTCTGGCAAAAGGGGGCTTAATGCATCTCCGTGATGAATGATACCAGGTAAGTTATCACAGTGTTATGGATCCATAAAATCCAGTTTGTATAACAACCCACTAAATCATAAAGTACACTGGTCTTTAGAGCTGCTGATAACTGGCCAACAGCTGAAAGTATCGACCAGGTCAGCCTGCTGTAGAATTTTCTACACTTGAAAGTAACACAACTCCTGATTGGCTAAACCATTTGGTTTAGCCAGTCAGGAGTTGTGTTACTTTCAAATACAGTAAATCTTGGAGAAAAAGACTAAGAATATTCTCAAGAATGGTTGGTGAATACGGACCCGGGTCGATACTTTTTGCAAAAGCAATAAGCCACCTTTTCATAGAGCATGACTCATTTATTGTCACAGTATATTTTGAATGAAACACGTGCAATTTTAACCCATGCAAAACGATAAACTAAAACATATTTATCACAAAAAGCTGCTGTATACATATTTCTGAAATTCAAGTTAACAGTAAAGCCTTTACAAAATAATTCATTCTCAACTACTCTTTGGAAGAAAGGCTTTAAGAAACATTGTGGGACAAGGAGAAAACGTTGGTAACCAGTTGATTCTCTTTTTCTCACATTTTTTTTTCTACTCATTAACAAACAAATTCTGTAATTTGAGCCACATATTATTTGATGTCTGCAAATCCGTCCAGTTTGGACAAGTATCAAATATTGTCATCTGGTAAAGAGTTAACCCTTTACCAAAAAATTCCGACCTTTAACCCTTTCCCAAACGGCAAATTTTGGACTGGTCCAAATTGAGAGAGTATGCAGACGACAATTTTAAATTTGATTAAAATGGCAGGAAGTTCTCAAAAAGGGTAGAAAACACTGTGGGAAAAGGAGAAATTGCTCATTACGAGCAATTTCTCCTTTTCTCACAGTGTTTTCAAAAGACTTGCACTGCAGACACGTGAAAACCAGGGCTTGTTTGGGAAAGGGTTAATGACCCTGAGGAAAAAGGCTTTTTCAAACACTAAGGGAAATGGAGAAAATGCTGGTAACCAGCCTTTTCTCTTTTTCCCACGATGTTTTCAACTCATCCAAAAAACAAATTTTAATTTTTGAGTAATATGTTTTGTCGTCTGCAAATGCTTTCAATTGAGACAAGTCTAAAATTTTGTCTTCCAGTAAAGAGTTAAAGCTCTGCTACACGTAGTCAGTGCAGACAATTCTCTTCATTTTGGAGCAGACCACATTTGAAAACGCTGAAGTTAACTCTTTACTATACGACCAAACTTTGGACTTGTCCAAATTGAAAGCATTTGCAGACGGCAAATTAAATAAAGCTCATATGATGACTTCTGTCTTTGATTGAATAGAAAACATTGTGTGAAAGGGAGAAAATGGTGTTTACTAGCATTTTCTCCTTCTCCCACGATGTTTTCAAAAGCCTTTTTCTTCAGGGTCATTAAAACTCAATACTGTATGGTAAAGACTTAAAGGGAAAGTTACTGGTGAAGGGCAATTTTCCTTTGACCACACCATTTTTAAATGTATTGATGCATTAAAAATTCTTGATGATAATTGAAAATTTACAAGATTGTTTACTAAGCTTTCTGCTGCAAGTAATTTTGTTTTTGAGTGCATCTGTATGTCCAAAACATCTAAAATAGAAAACAATCTATAAATACATGTATTGCTTAACAATGTCTCTTGTTTATGCCATTATTTTTATATAAAACTTACTGAGTGTTTAAGTAACTGGTACCTTTATCACACAGCTTATTCCTTAAATTTTTTAAAACGGTTACATGCTGTAGTGTAATTTCAATTTTGATCGCAAATCATTGTTGACACGTCTGTGCCAAGAATACCATGTTAGCACTTGTGTAAGTTCACTAAAAAGCAGTGTGTGCCTTTCCTACTTATTTTGTTTTTTTCTTTAACCTTTTACCTGACGATAAAATTTTAGCCTCGTCCAAACTGAAAGCATTTAAAGACTACAAATTGAATGTTACTGAAAACATGAAATTAGTCATTCAATGGGTAGAAAACATTGTGGGAAAAGGAGAAAATGCTGGTTAACTTCTTTGAAACATCTTTATAAAATATTGGTAACCCACAAGAATTAGAGTTTTATGCACAAATGTGTGGAAATACTCAGGCGAGAGAAGAAACTGCTCTTCTTTTGTAATTTCTCCATTTGCCACAATATCTTCAAAAGCGGCCTGTCAAAAGACGAAAAAAAATCATTGGCTGTTAAGTTAAAAAGAGAAAAGGGGCCTAAGAAATTAAGAAATCTTAATATCATATGAACAAGATGGTAAAGTTTGGGCAGAGAAAAAATAAATTGTAAATAATAAATGAGCTATGTTCAGTGAAAAGGTGGCTTAATGCATTTGCAAAAAATTTTGACCCAGGTCAGCTTGCACGTAACCTGGGCCGAAACTTTTTGCTATTGGTCAGTTTTCTGCATGTCCAAACAACATTCTACCTCATGATTCAGTCGGTTGTTTTATGCATGGCTCATTTCTTTCATGTTTTAGGAAGAATATGATGTATCATACAGCTTAAAAAAAAAATCAACTTTGTTTCTCAGCTTCAAAAAATACCAACTTGGTTTAAAATAACAACATATCACTTGTTTTACTTTTT
Organism: Tridacna gigas; assembly: GCA_945859785.2. Taxonomy (NCBI): domain Eukaryota; kingdom Metazoa; phylum Mollusca; class Bivalvia; order Cardiida; family Cardiidae; genus Tridacna; species Tridacna gigas. The sequence goes on along the minus strand of OX244031.2, from coordinate 5,545,151 downwards.
TTTTTTTATATAATCCTACTCCTGCGTAACTGCCTCTTCTTTTGGTGTTAAAACGAATTTAAAATAAAAAGTTTCAATTTTTTAATCCTAGAATGAAATGAGACTATAAATAAATGTTCGTATGAGTCTAGTCTTCCCCACCACCTTCCTCTTCTTGCTCTGGTTCATCTCCTTCTTCTTTACCTTGTTCTGGGGACTTTTCTTCACTTTCAACCTGCTGCAGTAAGAAAATAGAAATACTTTTACAATGAAGCGAAAAGTAACCAACATAAATTTTGTTTGATATATGAGCCATGCTCTGTGGAAAAGGGGGTTTAATGCACCTGTTAAAAAGTATGCCAAAGTTTCATCCAATGGTAAAGAGTTAACAGAATATCTCAACCATTCATTGGTTAGTCCTTGAACACTGAATTAGAACAAACTCTAAGAATGGCTGATGAATAAAAACCCTATTTTTATTCTCCTGACCCTCCAGGGAAACAAATATCAGCTGGAAACTTACACAAACATATCTTTTAACCCTTTACCAAACGACAAAATTTTAGAATGGTCCAAATTCAAAGCATCTGCAGACGACAAATGAAAAGTGGCCCAAATGACAAAATTTGTCCACGATAGGGTAGAAAACATTGTTGGTCACCAGCATTTTCTCCTTTTCCCACAATGTTTTCTTCTTTCCCAGGGTCATGAAAACCCAGGATTGTTTGGTAAAGAGTTAATGTAAGCTTGATTTAAAAAAACTCAGTAAGATCTATTGATTAACTTACAAGAGTATCTCACTGAATGTCAGCGACAAAACACCTCAGCCATTTAGAGAATTAGCTGTGAGGTTACATTTAACCTAAAATGAGGTTTAATTAACGTCAAATCATTTGAAGAAGGTAGAGCCTAAATTCTTTTCGTTCGGTAAAGATTAACCCCTTACTGCACAATTCAAGATTTTAATGACCTTGAGGGAGAAGGCTCATGAAAACATTGTCGGAAAAGGACAAAATGCTGGTAACCAGCATTTTCTCCTTTTCCCACAATGTTTTCTATCCTTCCAAAAACAAATTTCAATTTTTGAGTCATGTTTATTTTGTCATTTGCAAATGCTTTCAATTTGGAAAAGTCCAAAATTTATTTTTGTCATTTGATAAAGAATAAAACTCATTAACCAACCTCGGTGGTGGTGGCAGGGGCAGCTTGAGGAGGTGCAGTATCTATGGTAACCTGTGGTGCTTCATTCTCAACAGGCTTTTCCTCTTGTTGTTCACCACTCTCTCCATCTTTGGGGCCATAAGCGTTTTCTAATCTCTCATAGAGTTCTCGTCGTTTGCTGACAACGTCCCGTAATAAACCGTCCAGCACCAATCGTCCTAATTCTGATTTCTTCAGCTGATCTGTTACACAATCCATCAGCCATGGCAGGAAACCTTGTTCAATATCTGTGAACAAGAAAAGTACAACATCACTATAATAAGATTTAAAGATACATCTATATCCATTTTTTGTCCAGTTTTTAACCCATTTCATGTTTGTTTTATCAAACCATGACCATGCTTGTGTCTTCATGCCTGAGGTTGCCCCTGATAGTTGCAAGGTTGCATACATTACAGCCAATAGAAAATGTATTTCACTTTCTGGGGCCATAAAAGAAATCATTTTTGTGATGATTGCAGTTTTTAAACTGAAGATTCTGCATATATTCAGAGGTAATGAATTCACATTCAAATAATGTATAGCATATACAGACGTCTTATCTGTGTGCCATGCATAAAAATTGTAGACTTGCCCAAAATGAAAGCATTTGCAGACGACTGTTTAAATGTGGATCAAATGAAGGAACTTCTTTTTGATAGGAAAAAAAACAAGGAAAAGAAGAAAATGCTTGTTACCAGCATTTCCTCCTCTTCCCATTATGTTTTCAAAAGGCTACTTCTAAGGGTCATTAAATCTTGGGATTGTGTGGTAAAGGGCTAATTCCCGCTAAGTATGATCTGGTTTTGTAAAAGATTTACACATCACTTGCTCTAGATTAATAAAAAGTTCAAAATAAGAAAAACCATACTAAGCACCTCTTTCAACTGGGTCGTAGAAGTATCCGTTATCTGACAAGGTACCAAAGACAGTCGGCACAAGGTCGGCGAGGTAGCTCTGTGCAAAGGCTCGTGCAGCAATCTTTTCTGCAGTTTCTTTCTCTTTTCGCAACACATCTCGTTGTTGTCTCATGCGTCTCTCCTGTAAATTGTTTGTAATTTAACAGTTAGATCAGGGGCTGTAACCATTTTAAAGTCGGTTCTACTTCTAAATTCCAAGACCAGGGTCCATATTCACCAATCATTCTTAAGAGCACTCTCAGTCTATTTCCTAAGTTTGAAAGTAGCACAATTTCTGATTGGCTGAACCAACTGGTGTCAACAGTAATTCTTGTAATTCAACTGCCATAGACATTGCAGAAATTTAAACACCCCTCTTTTTTTCAAAAACCCGTAGAATTTGGAACCCGCAGAAAAAAAAAACACTTATATGGTATATCACTGTGCCAACTGCACCTATCAATGTCTTTCTTGTGTTTTTTTTTTTGCCAGTGCCAAATACAAACTCTTCCTAATCCACTAGCTACACTAGCTATGTTCCCACATGCACAGTGCAGAAATGTTTAACAGTGAGAGATGAGAGAAACCTGTGCCCGGTTTCATGAAAAACTTAAGTCTAATATTTTGCTCAAATCAACTAACTGACTCTTTTTCTGACTTGAGTTCACTATTTGAGATGCATTTCACTAACATCAACAGACTTTAGAAACATTCTCAAATCCTGAAATGATACAACCTTTCAGACTCAACCGGGCAAAATGATGGACTTAAATCTGTTAAATGAGTTAAATCTGTTTATTTTTCTAAGTTTTGTGAAACCAGGCCCTGTTGCTATGACTACTCTGTCCCCAAAAACAGTTTGGCAGAGCAGGGATTTAAAGTCACGACCGTGAATTTCTAGGCTTCTGTGTCCCTGACTTTGCTAACTGTGCTAAACAGGAGTTTGGAACATACCAACCTGAATAAAAGAGCTATATTCAAGAGTACAAACTATTTGCTTACTTTTTCCTCTCTGTGTCGTCTTTCTTGTTCTTCCAGTCTCTGTTGTTCAACAAACTCAGCATTTCGTAACTCCTCAAAGGCACGTTGTTGGGCACGCAAGTTAGCTAATTCCTCTTCCTCCATAACCTCCAGTAAGGACTGCTCGACCGTCTTGCCTACCAACACTTCTAAAATAGGCTTCACTTCAATGTCGAAATCAAAGAGCTGAAATTATGCATTTCAAGTTGTAGTTCGTTATAGTCATTGTATGGCGACATATCAATACAAACCAAACAAATGATGTGAACTCATCAACTTAATCCTTATCCTAATGAATAAGTTAAATGATATCTTCAAGTCGATAGTTAAAACCCAGATGTTGCTATTCTAACATTTAAGCTGCTGAATAAATGGCACACAAATTTCTACTCAATACTAAACGCCCAACCACTGCGGTTTCAAAGTTGATTTCACCGGAAAGAAAATATCATATCGGACAGTGTAGATCAAAGATCAGACTGCACGTTCTGTGCAGTCTGATCTTGATCTACACTATCCACAAAAGGTCAGTGGGTCGCGATCAGCAGCTAAAGGGTTAAAGTCATGTTTTAAGTAAAAATATATCCGTACTGGACAGTGCAGATCCAAGACCAGTCTGCACATTCTGATCTTGATGACATTGTTCGCGAAAGGTCAGTGAGTCGTGCCTAGCAGCTTATGGGTTAGGAAGTAGGTATATTTTTCAAATCTCATGCAATGCTATTGTGCCTGAAGCTCTGCTGATCTTAGTTTCTAAAACTTTGTGGTGAAAACATTGAAAAAAGAAGTTTCATACGACGTATACACAGACACATGTTTACTGTAGCTATTGTTTCATCAAGAGATGTCCCTTTAACCCTTTACCATACAAACGACCCCGCAAAAGAAGCCTTTTGGAAACATTATGGGAAAAGGAGAAAATGCTGGTAACCAGCATTTTCTCCTTTTCCCATAATGTTTGCTACCTTTCCCGAAACAAATTTTGATTTTTCAGTCACTTTTGTTGTCTGCAAATGCTTTGAATCTGGACTAGTCTAACATTTTGTCGTTTGGCAAAAAGTTAGAATGATTTAACCCTTTCCCAAACAAGCCCTGGTTTTCATGTGTCTGCAGTACACGTCTTTTGAAAACACTGTGGGAAAAGGAGAAATTGCTCATAACAAGCAATTTCTCCTTTTCCCACAGTGTTTTCTACCCTTTTTGAGAACTTTCTGCCATTTTCATCGAATTTAAAACTGTCGTCTGCAAACTCTTTCAATTTGGACCAGTCTAAAATTTTGTCGTGTGGTAAAGAGTTAAGGTGCTACTTTGAGTTCCAGGGCTTTTATTATAGATATAAAATGACCAAAATAAATAAGGTCATCTGAAACACAAAGATTTTGCAGCTTCAAGACACAGCTAAACTGAAAGATTCAGCTTTATACTGGTAATAAAAGACCCTTGACAGGTGTGAGTAATATGATACAGACCTTGTACCAGTAAAATTTGGCTAGAAAGTAAAATGATATTAAGAAAATGGATGTTTGAGGGACAAAAACAGTACATACATCTCCATCTAAAATTTGTGTAGCAGTATCCTTCCCAGTTTTGGCAGGGATAAACATGGGTGATGGTGGTCGATCCAAGAAGGCATCAGTTTGAATCTCGACATCAGCTTCCTCAACACGATCACTTAATTCTTCCAAATATAGTTCTGTTTGTACATCAATATGTTTTCTACCATCCACTGGTTCTGGAGATCTAGGTCTGAGCTGTTCCTTTGCACGTTTCCGAGCAATGGCACGCCGTCTGTTTTCCTGCTGTCTTTGGATTTCAATTGGATCTGGTTGTGCATGCTGTAAATGATATAAACTTCACTCAATTCAAACAGTAAACAGACGTCTTAACTCTTTACCATGTGACTAAAATGTAGACTTCTCCAGATTGAAAGCATTTGCAGATGATATTTTAAATATGGCTCAAATGATGGAATCTGTTTTTGATAGAATAGCAAACATTGTGGGAAAAGGATAAAATGCTGGTTACCAGCATTTTCTTCTTTTTCCACAATGTTTTCAAAGGCCTTCTTTGTCAGGGTGATTAAAATGCAGGATTGTGGGGTAAAGGATTAACCTTTGTTATCTCTACATCAAAAGTTAACCCTTTCCCAAACAAGCCCTGGTTTTCACATGTCTGCAGTACAAGTCTTTTGAAAACACTGTGGGAAAAGGAGAAATTGAACGAGCAATTTCTCCGTTTCCCACAGTGTTTTCTACCCTTTTTGAGACCTTTCTGCTATTTTCATCAAATTTAAAATTGTCGTCTGCAAACTCTTTCAATTTGGACCAGTCCAAAATTTGTCGTTCAGGAAAGGGTTAAACTTGAATAATGCTCAACTTCTAAATAATATGAAATGCCTTGTACAGTGCAAACTGCTCTTAACCCTTTGCCACACAATCCTGTCTTCTAGTGACCATGAGGCAGAAGGCTTATGGAAACTTTGTGGGAAAAGAAGAAAATCCTGTTAACCAGCATTTTCTCCTTTTCCCACAATGTTTTCTATCCTTTCAAAAACATTCATATTATATATGCCAAATATATTTTTTATCTACAAATTATTTTTATCAGCACAAGTCTAAAATTTTGTTGTTTGGTAAAGCATACAAAAGAATGTAACACAAAGTTTTAACTTGATATTTAGTTACTATAAAATGTAAAATTGTAACATTGCTTCAAGTTTGTCCAGCTGAACCCAATAATTTATCTCAATTTACACTATAACAACCAAATAAATGAAGTAAACTTTTTTCATTCTATGTACTGGTATATCTAATAGACATACAAAGTGATATAATATTTGCATTTGAAGAATAATAAGAAAGTGTTTTCTTTCTGTTTCTGCATGATTATTGTGCATAAAAAATTAGGATAAATCTTTTTCTCTGTATCTAAAATTTTATTTGATTGAATTCCATGCATTGCTTGTACCATCATAATCTGTATAATGTCACTTACAGCTGGTAATGTGTGTTGAGCATAAGTGTTCCCTCTAACAATACGTCTGTCATACATGATGTTTCCATACTGAGGAGGATGCTGTTCACTGTACAAAGTAATAGTAGTAATATTATAAGTATCAAACTCTCAAAAAAAATTCCCAATAACACTTGAAACCAAACAATGGCTTTAGTTGCTCAATGCTTTGTAGAAAGTATAGACAAAGACCAGACAAAAGAGACCATGGAGCATCATCTAAGACCTTCACAATCACTGTCTCATTTCATTAGAAAAAGTAAAACTAACACAAACAGTCTTGACATTGCAAAATGAAGATCACATCTATTGGTTGAAAATGTCTTTTTTTCTCTTGGCATTTAAAGGGTTAACCCTTTACCAAATGATAAAATACTGGACTAGATGAAAATAAAACCATTTTCAGACAACAAATTAAATGTCCAAAATTAATAGTATAGGTAAACAGTTGTAATTTTTTGTATTTGTTAACTGTTTATTAAATGAAATAGCATTATCTAAACAAAGCATATTTATTGTATGGTTCAAAAAGAATTAGTTGTGTTTTAGTAGAACCAACTCATTCCATTTCTGACACTCTTGACTGTACTTTTTTTAATGTACAAAATAAAATAAAAACTTTAAAAAAAAAAAAAAAAAAAGAAAAAACTGGACCCTTTCATATTTTCACTAACTTTCATTCTGCTTCGTTGTCAGTTGGTGCAAGGATTCTATCGTTATTTCACAAACCATGTAAAAATAAATATGTCTAAAATGAATGTATAGAATCTTCTTTACTTTTAGCAGATCCTGCTATATTTCAGTTTATTATTTTTCATTCAAGACTTACATTCAATACATCCATGCTAAGGCTGCAGCTCCAATTAAAAAATAAACAAAGCAAGGATAATAAACAAGAATAAAGAAAGTATGTTCACAAGCGCACTGTTTACGAGGATCCGCTAAAGCAGATGTGTTCCAATTAAACTTCAAACTTGACATCATGGTAAGAATTGCATTTATTTGGAATTATGTATCATGAATCTGAATATAAAAAAACTGAGTCTGATTCTCAACTAACCCATTACTAAACAACTTTAAAACACCCCTGCAGAAGACGACCTTGGAATGCAATGTGGAAAATGTGACATGCCTGCAGTAAGTGATTGCTCCATTTACTAAATTCTATGCATGACATGGGAAAAAAATCTTTACTTTACATTTTTTTCCATTTTTGTAATATGGGACAAGCTTTGTGTCTAAAATAGCATCTATAAAGATGGTTACAGGAAAAATTATTCATAAATGCTTAATACGATAACACTTCTGTATCTTACTCGCTTTGTCCAAGAGGATCTCTGTATTTCTTTCTCTGTTGGACGGCTCTAGGTTGACTTGCAAACGTGTAAGTCCCCTGTTGTTTTGGTGGCATTAACGTCGTCATATTTATTTTGTTAAATAAACACTTGAATCAGATACAATGTAGGTCTATTTTCCTTTATTGCTATGATTAAAATGGCGGATTTTCCCTGGTCACACTGAAAAAGAAGAAGATTACAGACTTTAAAACCTGTGATGAGGCTTATCGTCTCCAAATACTATCACACATTATTCGTTAAATCAATCATTTACATCTGAATATCGTAAAAATGCCTACCACATTAAGGTTATATTCAATCCAGCTGTTGTTTTGCGGAAACTGGGAGACCAAAAATATTTACGCGTCACGTTGCCAGGTGACCGTGATAACGCAGTGAATGTTTAAATCTGAATTTTTCCCGTTTAGTTTGAATAATTGAAAAAAAACTTGTAATTGTAAATACAACCAGGAGTTTAAAAAAATTCTGGTTTAAAAATCATGTCGAACTTTTATTTAAAAAAAAAAAATCGAAAAATATGCAGCACAAAACGGTGTAACATGCAACCAGCTTTACTGTAATTTATTCATGCCCAAAGCAAAACCTCTAAAATACAAAATTCAGATCTGTTTTGTAAAGCTTTGCTGTTGTCTGCATATGCTTTGAAATGTTATTTGTCTTTGTTGCTGTTGTTGTTGTTGTCCGATAGTAAAATAAGCTGCCATAACTCTTAACTGCAAGGACAGGAGAGAAGGAAATGTTTAGTCGCTGAATAATTTCCTCTTGCATGTAGCAAGATTGCCACTTAATATTTTTACTGTCAGGTCTACCTTTTGCTTTAATCTTCAGTAAACGAAAAAAAGATTTAGACTAGTCCAAATTGAAAGCATTTGCAAAAGACAAAGGTGGTTCAAATGATAAAATTTGTTTTTATAGGGTACAAAACGGTGGGAACTGGAGAAAATGTTGGTTGCCTGCATTTTCTCCTTTTTGTTTGTTTGTATTGGAGTTTAACACTGCTTTAACAGCTAAGGTCATTTTCATGGTAATGAGCACACCTACACACGTGCTTCAGGGCTTTCTCACACCGGTACTGACACAATTTTCTGTCCAAGCTACCGATTCCTTTTCCCACACACATCGGAGGTTGGAGGCGAAAGTTTCCGGAAAGAAAGTTTGCCTTAATCCACTATCAAACCTGCAACCACCAGGTCATGAGTCAAATATGCTAACCACTGAGCTACCTGGCCGGGCTTCTCCTTTTTCCACATTGTTTTCAAAAGCCTACTTCCTCGGGGTTAACACTGTGGGAAAAGGTGGTAACCGGTAACCAGCTTCTTATCCTTTTCTCACAATGTTTTCTCCCCCTTCAAAGACGAATTATATGTTTTGAATAACATTTGATTTGCTATCGGCAAATCTTGTCAGTTTGGACCAGGCTAAAATTTTGTAGTGTTGTAAAGAATTAAGCATTTACTACACAATCCCCACTTTTAACGACCTTGACGAAGAAGCTTTTTGAAGACATTGTGGGAAAAGTAGAAAATGCTGGTAACCAGCATATTCTTCTTTTCTCACACTGTTTTCTAACCTATCAAAGTCCAATTCCATCATTTGATGCACATTTTAGTTATTGTCTGCTAATGCTTTCAATTTGGACAAGCCTACTTTTTTTTTGGTAGAGACTTAACCCTTTCCCAAACAAGCCCCAGTTTTCACGTGTCTGCAGTACAAGTCTTTGGAAAACACTGTGGGAAAAGGAGAAATTGCTCGTAACGAGCAATTTCTCCTTTTCCCACAGTGTTTTCTATCCTTTTTGAGAACTTTCTGCCATTTTCATAAAATTTGAAATTGTCATCTGCAAACTCATTCAACTTGGACCAGTCCAAAATTTATGATTGGGGAAAGGGTTAAAAGGTAGGATTCCCAAACTCATAGAGAGGCAATGGATACTGGAGCCTTTGCTTAACCCTTTACCACACTATCCCGACTTTTTAACAACCCTGAAAACCTTTTGAAAATGTGGGAAAAGGAGAAAATGCTGGTAACCAGCATTTTCTCCTTTTCCCACAATGTTTTCTACCCTATCAGGGACAAATCTGGCCATTTTGTCACATTTAATTTTCCATCTGCAAATGCTTTCAATTTGGACCAGTCTAAAATTTTGTTGTGTGGTAAAGAGTTAAACCTTTACCAAACAACAAAATTTCAGACTGGTCAAAATTGAAAGCACATGTATTTGCAGAAAACATTTTAAATTTAGCTGAAATGATGGTACTTACCTGTGAAAGTGTGGAAAACCTTGTGGGAAGAGTACAAAGTGCTGATTACCAGCATTTTCTCCTTTTCCCAGAAGGTTTTAAAAAGATTTTATTCTCAAGGTCGTTAAGACTCGTAACCAGCATTTTCTCACAATGTTTTCTGCCTTATCAAAAACAGAAATCATTATTTAAGCTACATTTAATTTGTCGTCTGCAAATGCTTTCAATTTGGTCAAGTCCAAAGTTTTGCTGTTTGGTATAAAGAGGTGAAATTGTCATTGGGTAAAGACTAGAAGGTTCCGAAATCATACAAAACTGCCATATTAGAATTTCAAACTTTTTATTCATATCGGTGATGTCAATGATTATCAACATATGGAAATAAAAGAGATGAACAAAGAAGAAAACATTTCATGGCAGAAGTGAAAAACTTTGATACAAGCTACAGTCCAGGAATTCGGAATTCAATTTACAACACAATCCCTACTTTAACGACCCTGAGAAAGAAAGTTTTTGAAAACACTGAGGAAAAAGGTGAAAATGTTGGTAACCAATATTTTCACCTTTTCCCACAATGTTTTCTACCCTTACCAACACAAATTTCAATTTTGGCTTCCATTTATAATGTCGTCTGCACATGCTTTCAATTCTGATTGGTATAAAATTTTTCCATTTGGTAAAGATATTATCGAGCTAAATAATATTCCTTTCATTTAACCCTTTAGCATACAGTCATGAGATTTAAAAACCCTGAGCAACAACGCTTTTGACAACATTCAGAGAAAAGGAGAAAATGCTGGTAACAAGCATTTTCTTCTTTTCCAACAATGTTTTCTAACCTTCCCAAAACAAATATAAATTTCTAAGTTACATTTATTTTGTCATCTGCAAATGCTTTCAATTTGGACAGGTCAAAAATTCTGCTGTTTGGTTAAGGTTAAACATACATGTATTTTCTTTTACAGACAGCTTAACTCTTTACCAACGCCAAAATTTTAAGACTGGTCCAAATTGAAAGCATTTGCAGACGACAATTTAAATGTGGCTCAGATAATGGAATTTATCTTTGATAGGGTAGAAAACATTGTGGGAAAAGGAGAAAATGCTGGTTACCAGCATTTTCGCCTTTTTCCACAATGTTTTTAAAAGGCTTTGACCTCAGGGTTGTTAAAAGTCAGGATTGTGTGGTAAAGGGTTAATCAAGGCCACAATGATCAGAATATGTAGTTTTATCCTTGGTCTACACTAACTGCTTCGTTAAAAAAATCTTGCAAGACACAGCCCTGAAAATTACAATATTCAAATTTTTGGTTCAAAATTGAAACAGTCTATTTTGTTTATATGGTGATCTAAGGCTTTACCCTTTAGTAAATGGGAATCTTTTTACTCTTCCAAATTGAAAGCATCTGAAGACAACAATTTCGAAATTGGGACAAATAGCCAAAGATCTCTGATAGATTGGAAACATTGTGGGGAAACAACAAAATGCTTATTACCAGTATTTTCTCCTTTTGTATGATGTTAACCCTTTACCAGATGACAAAATTTGGACTGGTCCAAATTGAAAGAGTTTGCAGACGACAATTTTAAATTTGATGAAAATGGCAGAAAGGTCTCAAAAAGGGTAGAAAGCACTGTGGGAAAAGGAGAAATTGCTCATTACAAGCAATTTCTCCTTTTCCCACAGCATTTTCAAAAGACTTGTACTGTAGACACGAGAAAACCAGGGCTTGTTTGGGAAAGGGTTAATGAAAGTCTCTTCCCTTAGGACTGTTTAACTCTTTACCAAACGACAAAATTTTAGACTGGTCCAAATTGAAAGCATTTGCAGACAACAAAATAAATGTGACTGAAAAATTGAAATTTGTTCTAGGAAGGGTAGAAAACATTGTGGGAAAAGGAGAAAGTGCTGGTTACCAGCATTTTCTCCTTTTTCCGCAATGTTTTCAAAAGGTTTCTTTCCTGGGTTGGTAAAACCTGTGATTGTTAGGTAAATGGTTAAGAAGAAGCCGCCAATATAGTAAATACCATACACAAATACATGTATGTACACACTTGAAAAAACAGTACATATAGTGGCACAAATTGGAAAGAAATATTATTGAACTTGAGTAAAAATCATGAATATTCAAATACAAGTACATGTCATGTATTTGATTAATAAAGAGAAGTTACATAGAAATAGGGGGGGAGGGGGCTCCATGTCAAGATGTGTATTCAAAACCCATGTAAAATAATGTATGATGTTTACCCACAAAAGCAAGCACTAAATTAGGATAGAGACAAAAACTTGTTTAGAATCCATTTAAGTCTTTACCACACAATGCTGAGTTTTTATGACCCTAAGAAAAAAGACCTTTGAAAACACTGTGTGGTAACCAGCATTTTCTTCTTTTCACACAATTTTTTCGACCATTTTCAAAGACAAATCCATCTTTTGAGCCATATTTAGTTTGCCGTCTGCATATGTTTTCAATCTGAAAAGTCTAAAAATTTGTTTTCTGATAAAGAATTAAACATACAGTTTGTTGCAAAACTCACTATCTACTGAAACCAATTAACATCGGACAAATTTGATATGAAATCAACCTGGTAAAAAATAACTAACCAATATGAATTCAGGCTTTTTACGTGAATGATATGTGATTGTAAAGATTGTACAGTAGCAAAGGAAAATGCTTATTACAAGCAAATCCCTCCATTTATTGCAGTGTTTTCAAAATTGGTCTGCTGTGAAACAAAACTACTAGTCTGCAGGTGGTTATACATGTATAACCCTTTACCACACAATCCCGAGTTTTAACGACCCTGAGATAGAGGCATTTTGAAAACATTGTGGGAAAAGGAGCAAATGCTGGTAACCACATTTTCACCTTTTCCCACAATGTGTACTACCGTATCAAAGACAATTTACACCATTTGATTCACAATGAAATTGTTGTCTGCAAATGCTTTCAATTTGGACCAGTCTACAATTTTGTCCTTTGGTAAAGAGATAATGGTTTATTTCTGCCTCTATATGTGCACTTAACCCTTTACCACACAATGCCATGTTTTAATGACCCTGAGGAAGAAAGCTGATAACCAGAATTTTCTCCATTTCTCACAATGTTTTCTTACCTTTCAGAATCAAATCTAATCGTTAGAGCCACACTGAATTTGTCATCTGCAAATGCTTTCAATTTGAACCAGTCTAAAATATTCTTGTGTAGGAAAGACTTAACTCTTTTCCAAACCACAAAATTTCAGCCTTGTCCATATTGAAAGCATTTGCAGAGGACAAATTAAATGTCACACAAAACATGTATTTTATCTTTAACAGAGTAGAAAACATTGTGAGAAAAGGAGAAAATGCTGGCAAAAGAAAAGGGGAAAATGCTTGTTACCAGCATTTTCTTTTCTTGCACAATGTTTTCAAAAGATTTCTTCCTCGGAGTTATTTAAACTCCTGATTTTGTGGTAAAGGGTTAAAATGGCTCTCGCATATCAACAAAAATCAAGATTTTTTATTTTCAAACACCTGGATGAAAACGATTCGATATTTTCTGCTACACTACCAGTGACAGATGAAGGCAAAAATCGTTCTTATCATTTTGTAAGTTGGTAGTTGATAAATAATTATTTGTTGTTTTTCCTTATTGGACTGTGACTACTCCACAACTATCCACCATCGGGTGTAGGACAATAGCCCACTGGATAATAGCCCACTAGGGCAATAGCACACTGGGATGATAGCCCATTAGGACAATAGCCCACTTACCTGCATAATTATGTATTTGAACAAGAAATTAACTATGTAAAGAGTTTAACCCTTTACTGCACAAAGCTGACTTTTAACGACCCTGAGAAAGATGGCTTTTGAAAACATTGTGGGAAAAGGAGAAAATGCTGGTAACCAGCATTTTCTCCTTTTCCTACAATGTTTTCTACCCTATGAAAGACAAATTTTATGTTCCGAGTAATACTTAATTTGACATATGCAAATGCTTTCAATTTGGTCAAGCTGAAATTTTGTCTTCTGGTAAAGAGTTAAGATATAAGTGTTCAAAAGTGATCGGTGCAGACTATTTTTTTCTGAATTTGTGTTTAAACAAACAGCAGATCTAGATCCAATTGATTATTTAGCAGCTCTATACTTTTTGCTCATGTTCTATTTGGTAGACAGAGGGTATAAATGAGTGAAAACACACTGTTTAATTGAATATGAAAATTAATGTTTTGACTATAAACAGACACAGGATTAAACTTGCATTTAAAACATATAGATCTACATGTAAATATTACATTCTCAGGAAAATGATCAAATTTGATTTTTGAACCCCTTTTGATAAGAAGGCTATTGTCCTCCCTCACAACTTTAGCAGTGGGGTATTGTTGAGTGGACTATTGTCCTAGTGGGCTATTGTTGAGTGGAGTATTGTCCTAGCAGGCTATTGTCAACTGAACTATTGTCCAAGAGGGCTATTGTCCAAGTAGGCTATTGACTGTTCCTCGTCACCATCCTGTATCTACAAATCTAGATACACACAAAGTGTTGAAAAAATTCTGTGACAGAAAGGTGTAAGCAAAGTAGTTTTATCTTACTGTTCATGACACACATGATGCCAAAAAAAAAATAAAAATAAATAAAAGGCAAGTAAAAATAATATAATAAATAATAATATTTGGCAATGATATAACTAACAACCTATTTCTATAAAACCTTGCAGCTAATGACTAATTCTCTTCTTTAATTGTCCACTCTCAGTCACCCGTAAAAATTATTCTATCTCAATGTTTAACCCTTTACCACGTAATCCCAACTTCTAATTACCCAGAGGAAGAAGCCTTTGAAAAACATTGTGGGAAAAGGAGAAAATGCTGGATACCAGCATTTTCTCCTTTTCCCACAATGTTTTCTAACCTTTCAAGTATAAATTTCAGCATGTGAGTCACATTGATTTTGGAATCTGGAAAAGCTTCCAATTTGGACTAGTCTATTTTTTTTTTTTTTGTTTTTTTTTTTTTGTTTTGTACAGGGTTAACCTTACTTTATAGTTTACAACCCTGCACTTCAAAGATAGTTCTTGTAACAAGGATTAACTCCTCTGCCAACAGTATTTTCCACACTGTGGCTCAAATGATTAAATTTGTCTTTAAATTGGTAGAATATTGTGGGAAAAAAAGGAGAAAATGTGGGTCACCAGCATTTTCTCCTTTTCCCACCACATGTATGTTTTGAAAAGCCTCCTCCTTAGAAGTCATCTGGTATTCTGGTAGATTCCTTCAATCTGTGGAGCACTCCCTATTGAGATATGTCTGTAAAATTCAGTAGTAGATCCTTAACTGTTAACTGTTTAACCCTTTCCCAAACGACAAATTTTGGACTGGTCCACATTGAAAGAGTTTGCAGACAACAATTTCAAATTCGATGAAAATGGCAGAAAGGTCTCAAAAAGGGTAGGAAAACACTGTGGGACAAGGAGAAATTGCTCGTTACGAGCAATTTCTCCTTTTCCCACAGTGTTTTCAAAAGACTTGTACTGCAGACACGTGAAAACCAGGGCTTGTTTGGGAAAGGGTTAACTCTTTAGGACACAATCACGGGTTTTGACGACCTTGAAGAAAAAGCCTTTTGAAAACACTGTGGGAAAAGCAGAAAATGCTGGTAACCAGCATTTTCTCCTTTTCCCACAATGTTTTCTAACGTTCTCAAAACAAATTTCAGTTTTTGAGTCACATTTATTTTGTTGTCTGCAAATGCTTTCAATTTAGACAAGTCTAAAATTTTGTCGTTAGGTAAAGGGTTAAATGGATTGAACTTGCAGCACATGCAACAAATATTTATGCTTCGTGTTTACATATAGCAAAGTGTCTAACAGAACAAAGGACTGTTTGGTGTGGGGTTGACTATCCAAGTCCTTACTGCAGTCAGTAAAGGTAGAACAAACAAAGTACAGTTTTCACTACAAACCAAATCTCAGAAGAACATAAGAGAATTTCTGTTACCAAAGCATCCTGGAAGCATTCCTGCTCAGTGCAGCAGTGATCAGCTCTGTACAAGAGCAAATCAAACCTGTACTGCAAGCATTAATTTACCTCTAAAGTCTAAAAGAATGCCTCTGACTCCCAAAAATCAAAAAGAAAATTACAAAAGTTTTTTTCTAAATCCATAAATGCTTCTATTGAACAAACGGAAACAACTGTCTTGTTATCAAAACATTATTCAAACCCTTTACCACACAATCCCGACTTTTACCAACCCTGAGAAAGAAGGCTTCTGAAAACATTATGGAGAATGGAGACAATGCTAGTTACCAGCATTTCTCCTTTTCAAACAATGCTTTCTACCCTATCAAGGACAAAGTTTGTCATTTGGGACACCTTTGATTTGCTGACTACAAATGCTTTCAATTTGGACCAGTCTAAAATTTTGTTGTTTTGTCATTTGGTAGAGTTAAATGAAAAACATTCTTCTAAATTATCAATTAACTCTTTACCACACAATCCCGACTTTTAACGACCCTGAGAAAGAAGCCTTTTGAAAACATTGTGGGAAAAGGAGAAAATGCTGGTAACCACCATTTTCTCCTTTTCTCCGAATGTTTTCTACCCTTCCCAAAACAAACTTCATTTTTTCAGTCACATTTATTTTGTCATCTGCAAATGCTTTCAATTTGGGCTCGTCTTATATTTTGTCGTTTGGTAAAGAGTTAACCTATATATCTATAAAATATGTTCAAGATATGTTGACAAAATGCACACATATGAGATGTCTTTTACACTTTTACATTCAAAATGTCAACAAATACTGTTCATTACTTTTCATGCTCCTGCAGATGGGAATTTCTGAAATTGTATTATGACAGCATCATATTTGATTGAATCCCCCCTTCTGTTTATTACCTAATGGTTTTCCTTGTTTTTTTTTTTTTTTTTTTTACATAACTGTTGCCGACTTCCAAGCTTTTTTTGACACATTCTTACTGGTTTCCCAATACATATTTACTTAAAGTTTCAAACAAATCAAAATTCATCTTGGAATAAACATGCTTTTTTCTGTTTTTTTTTTTTTCCTACGCTAAATTGTCTTTTATAATAACTTACAGGCATTACGAATGTTCTGTAATCAAAACAATATGACCAAGCTTTTGAGTCACATTTTCATATAATATGTGCAAAAGAATACTGCTCCTTAGCACAGTTCTGAATGATAGGAAAAAAGACATACGGCCTGGTTTCACAAAAAAACTTAACATCTCTTATTTTACTCAAATCCACTGTCAGACTCAGTATCTGACTTAACATCAACAGACGTAAGTAAAATCTTAACATAACCTTTCAGACTCAACTAATCAAATTATATGGACTTAACTCATTCAACAGATTTAACTCCATGGCCCGTATATAATCATCAATCAGTTAACCCTTTACAAGATGACAAAATTTTAGCCTTCTCTAAATTGAAAGCATTTGCAGATGACAGTTTCAATGTGGCTCAAATGGTGCATTTTTTCTTTAATAGGGTAGAAAACATTGTGGGGAAAAGGAGAAAATGCTGGTTACCAGCATTTTCTCCTTTTTCCCACAATGTTTTCAAAAAGCTTCTTTCCCAGGGGCGTTAAAAGGCGGCATTGTGTGGTAAAGGGTTAAAGTGGAATTTCTACACTTGCTCCCCGAGTGCCTGGACCGATCAGAATTATATTCCTTGAAATACAGAATAACTTGAAGCAAAGAATTATTGGTGAATATACGGCAAGGGACCCTAGTAACTCTTTACCATACAATCCCGAGTTTTAATGACTCTGTTAAAGAAGGCATTTTAAAACATTGTAGGAAAAGGAGAAAATGCTTGTAACTTTGAGTCATGTTCTCTGAAAAGATGGTATACTGCATCTGTCAAAAAATATTTTGGGAAAAGGAGAAAATGCTGTCAAAAAATATTGACCAATGTCAGCCTGCAAGCTTAACTCTTTACCACACAATCCCGACTTTTAACGACCCTGAGAAAGAAGCCTTTGAAAGCATTGTAGGAAAAGGAGAAAATGCTGGTTACCAGCATTTTCTCCTTTTCTCACAATGTTTTCTACCCTTCGAAAAACAAATTTTAATCTTTGAATCACATTTATTTTGTCATTTGCAACTGCTTTCAATTTGGACCAGTCTAAAATTTTGTCGTTTGGTAAAGAGTTAAGCAGGCTAACCTTGGTCGAAATCGTTTGCTATTGGTAAATTTTCTGCATATCCAAAGAACCTTTCTATCTCATGACACAGCCATTTTCAGACAAATTGGATCCACATTAGTTGACCACTTGCTCAGCATAATACAGAGATGCACTAAACCCCTTTACTGAGAGCACTATTCATTCATTTCTAAATTCCAAAACTGGTCGTCTGATTGACTGGGATGCTGGAATTAGCAGACTACTCTTGGAATTCGAAATTAGAATGTAAAATTGTTAAATATGACTCCCTCAACTGTGTGCCGAAAGATCATTAAAAAAACAGCATGAATAAAAGAAGCTGGTTTCAGCTTTTAGAACTTGATGGTTTTTTATCGTCTTCCCGATCTTCAGAGTTTCCAGGTGAATCTAGACCACTGTCAAGAATGTCTTCTTTTCCGTTAGTTTTGCCATCTGTTTCTAGCTCAAAATTCTGAAAGGGAAGTACAATTAACTCTTTACCAAATGTCAAAATCTTGGACTCGACCAAATTGAAAGCATTTGCAGACAACAAATTAAATGTAGCTCAAATGACAATTTCTATCTCTAATAGAGTAGAAAGCATTGTTGGAAAAGGAGAAAATGCTGGTTACCAGAATGTTCTCCTTTCCCACAATGTTTTGAAAAGCCTTCTTTTCAGGGTCATTAAAACTTGGGATTATGCGGTAAAGGGTTAATTCAATAAAGAACTCAATAAATTCTTTAACCATTCACTATGAGAAATATTATGGTTTTTGTCACAAGAAAGATGGCTATAATGAAAAATAGTACAAAAAACTACTCTGAGGCAGAGAATGACCTGCATTTTTTTTTTTTTTTTTTTTTTTTTCATTTTCTCCTTTTGCAATATTGCATACATTTATATTGTATTAAATACATATATCATATGTAAGTGAGTCATGCTCTGGCAAAAAGGGGCTTAATGCATCTCCCTGATCCATGATACCAAGCAAGTCATCACCCATGGATCGATAACAGCCACATTTTTTAACAACTGACTTAGTCATGAGGTAGACTGGTCCTTGGACATACAGAAAATTGACCAACAGCGACTGAGCAGACTGAACAGGCTGACCTGGGTTGATACTTGTCGCAGATGCATCAAGCCCCCTTATTATAGAGCATGGCTAGCCTACCTCTTTAAATTACAGACACGAATATAACTACAAATACATTTCAGACAGAATATCCCCTCATACAGGTATACAGTACCTCGGACATGTCGAACTACTCATTAGTTAAACCTTAGAGTGGTAAGCAGGACTTATGTTGACTAAATAGACAGTGCAGTCGTATATCAAGATCAGACTCCACAGAACACGAAGTTTAATCATGAATCTACACTGTACGCAATTTTTTCACATTTTAAGGCCAAAACAAACTTGGTAAAGCAATACTTGGTCCATTTTTCCTGTTTGAAAAGGTCAACTCCATAAATTCAGTACTCTAAGGCTTAACCCTCTACCACACACAAAGACATTCTAGAGTCATCTGCATGGAAAGCACTTGAAGACATTAAATCAAATGTGGCTCAAAATATGTGATTAATGTGTGATTGGGTAGAAAACATTGTGGGAAAAGAAGAAAATGCTGGTTACCAGCATTTTCTCCTTTTCCCACAATGTTTTTCAAAAAGCTTCCCACCACAGTTGTTAAAACTCAGGATTGTGCGTTATAGGGTTAAAATTCTGACAGTGCAACCATGACCACAGACATAGATTGCAGAGATTTAGCTTACATCACCATCTCAATAGTAAACACTGCATTTACCAGCCTTTTGATTATTTGACTAATTTTCTTAATGCCTTCTTAACCCTTTACCAAACAACAAAATTTTAGACATGTCCTAAATGAAAGCTATTGCAGATGAAAAAAATAATAGTGACTAAAAAAGAGAATTCACCATTGGAAGGGTAGGAAACATTGTGGGAAAAGGAGAAAATGCTTGTTACCAGCAGTTTCTCCTTTTCTCACAATGTTTTCAAAAGGCCTTTTCCATAGGGTTGTTAAAACCTGGGATTGTGTGGTAAAGAGTTGACCCTGTACTACATGATCCTGAGTTTCAACAACCTTGAAGAATGATACTTCAGAAAACATTGTGAGAAAAGGAGAAAATTCTGATTACCAGCATTTTCTCCTTTTCCCACCATGTTTTCAATGTCTTCTTTTCTCGGGGTCATTAAAAGTCACCATTGCAAGGTAAAGGGTTAACACATTACCAGATAACAAAATTTTAGATTCATCCATAATGACAGTATTCGCAAGATAAAATCAATTCCCGCAAAATAATAAGACTGGTCTTTGTCTTTGACAGGGTAGAATCATGCGGGTTACAGGCATTCTCTTCTTTTCTGACATTTCAAAAGCCCTTTTTTTCCCCTTCAGTGTTGATAAATTACTGGATTGTGTGGTAAAAAAGTGCTGTATTATACCTACAAATACTGTCTGTAATTGCTAGAAATTCTAAATAAAAATAAATAAATAAATATCAAGAAGATTAAAAAAAAAAAAGTTTTCAATTTGTATCTGTGGGACAAAATTTTGATTTCCATTGTAACTTTGAAAAATTCTGAATGTCTTCAATGAATTGATTTTCACTCAGAACTAATTATTCCCTCGATGTATGTCATCTATTCTCCATACAGCTCAGTTTCAATTAAAATTTAGCACGAATGGTGAATAGAACTAAACTGTTTCAGGAAAAACTCTGAACTACGATTCTGGTGCATATATTTTTTTTTTTTCCACACAGATATTTGTATTTCTTGATACATTCCATGTGAATATAACATTATTTTTTTTTCCCCCAAAAAGTAGTTGTAAAGAATTTGAAACTAAATATTTATGACAAATTTCAATGTAATTACCTCTAATTCTCTCATAACCTCATCCATAAAGTCTGTGCTATCATTTTTATAAGAAACAGCTGCTTTGATTGCATCGTTGAACATCTGGAATTTAAGCATATGGAAAGTAATATGAGATGCTTGAAACCAAATGATCCATGCTCTGAAATAAGGGGGTTTAATGCATCTCTGTGATGCACTTTACCATGCAAGTCATCACATAATTATGGAACCAGATAATCCATGATGTCTAACAACCAACTGAATCATGGGGTATAAGGGTCACGTGCAGGCAATTTAAAACTAGCAAAAAGTTTCGACCTATGTCCGCCAGTACAGACTGTGCAGGCCGACATGGGTCAGCAAATGCATTAAACCTCCTTTTCACAGAGCATGGCTCAAATTTCTGTATAAACAATTTGAAAGACATTGTACCTTACCTAAATCATAAATGACAAAAAGATTGCCAACAAGTAGCTGAAAAACCTTAACAAACAAACTGATAAATAAAATTCCATCTGTTGTTACTCTTGAATTTCATTAAAGTGTAACCAGACAAAAAAATATTTTAGCCTTGTCCAACCTGAAAGCAATAACAAGAGACAAATCAAATGTAGCTGAAATGATTGGATTTGTGTTTTAACCCTTTACCACACAATCCCAACTTTTAACGACCCTGAGGAAGAAGCCTTTTGAAAACAGGAAAAGGGAAAATGCTGAACAATATTCTTCCCAAGCCACTGGCTGCTTTCCCACACAACCATTATCAAAACAATGATCAGAGGTGAGAGAGGAATGGATCCTATCACATTGACTATAATCAATCCTCAGAAAGAAATTGGCCAAGCTTGCTATTCCAACCAGCGACCCACTGTTCTCAAGCCCTGTACGCAACCA
This sequence comes from Tridacna gigas, assembly GCA_945859785.2. NCBI lineage: Eukaryota > Metazoa > Mollusca > Bivalvia > Cardiida > Cardiidae > Tridacna > Tridacna gigas. The sequence goes on along the minus strand of OX244031.2, from coordinate 5,523,499 downwards.
ACTGCGAGGCTTGGACAAATAAAGCACAAAAGCTATTCACTGACTATTTACAATCAACTCCAATTCAAATACCAGCATTATTGTCCTGTTGCAACTGAAAAGATCTGCCTGAGGACGAAATTTTACACTGGTCAATGACAGCAATTGCAGGTGACAAAGCACATGTGGCTAAAGAGAAAATGCTAGTTTCCCAAAATGTTTTCTGATGCTTTCTACTCAGAGTTGTAAAAATTGAATCATTCAGTAAAGGATTAACTCTTTACCACACATCAAAATTTTAGACTCGTCCAATTGAAAGCATTTGCTGACAACAATTTAAAGGTAGCTTATAAAATGAAATTGTCCTTGATATGGTAAAAAACATTGTGGGAAAAGGAGAAAATGCTGGTTAACAGCATTTTCTCCTTTTCCCGCAATGTTTTTAAAAGCCCTTTTACTCAGGGATTGCAAAAACTAGGTATTGTGTGGTAAGTGGATAAACTCACTAACAGGTAATCATAATGATATTGAATTACACACATACTTCTATTTTTCACATACCTTGACAACATTTGTACCATCTGATGCAGAAACAAAATGAAAGGGCATTCTATTTTTCTTTGCAAATCCAAAACTTTTCTTTGTAACAGCATAATCAACTGAAAAATATATGTACAAATATCTGTCAAATTAAAGCCTGGGGGTTAAAATGCATTTGAATTTAAAGCATACCATTGAAAAGTATGGAAATTATTGTGAAGACGACAATCTGTTATTGTAAAGTCAGTCCAAGAGTAAGCTGATAGCAGAATAATGAATTTTAAAAACACATAAAAAGTAAGCATAAGACAGAGCGGCCTGGCAACATTTGACCTATCTTTAAAATTCATTTCTCCGCCAGCAACTAACACTTGGACTGACCGTACAATAACAGATTGTCATCTTCACATTAATTCCTTTTTTCTTTTAATGGTATGATTCGAATTTAAATGCTATTTAACACATGCATTGTTCACTTTGGGCCACTGCTGGGGCTTTAACAATATCAAGGTAAAAGAAACATAACAATACCATTTATAGTCTACTTTATAAAACTATCAGTGTGCATGTACCAGGTATGGTCAATAAATTCCCAAACTGTCTCAATTGAAAATAAACCATAAGTTTGAAGCTTCTGAAATTTTGTGCAAAAGAGCTTTGTTACAAACTGCACATCTTTGTAAATTTTTGCACAATTCCTTATATAGCCAGGTTAACAGCGAGTCATTTTTCAATTCTAAGTGCTTTTTTAGAGCACTTTGAATGTTGTTTTCAAAATCAAGTAGCTACTTTTATTTGACTGGTGTTCAGGTTTCCTTTGTACATGAAGTAGGTACACGAAAAAATGGATGTGACATCTACTGTAAGAAAATGGCACTAGTATGATGTCATACATTATTAAACAACAACATCACAATTCAAAATCTAAGCAAAGGGGTCAACAATGTGTGCAAAAACGTTGCCAGATGAACATACAAAGCAGAGATCTGTGTTTTGGCTTTGGCGTTTGAAAGCATTAACAACTGAGTAAAAATTTTCATATCTCTGTTACTTCTACATTGCATTTGACAAAAACTTGTACAAACATGACTCTCTCAAATTAATTTGAAACTCTAAAAATGCCTTTGTAAAATATGCATAACTAACCCTTTACCAAATGACAAAATTTTGGACTCCACATCAAATTGAAAGCATTTGTGGCTGAAAATTCAAATTTAACCCTTTCCCAAACAAGCCCTGGTTTTCACGTGTCTGCAGTACAAGTCTTTTGAAAACATTGTGGGAAAAGGAGAAATTGCTCATAACCAGCAATGTTTTCAAAAGCCTTTTTCTTCAGGGTTGTTTAAACTCAGAATTGTGTGGTAAAAGGTAATATGAATTAACATTAACCCTTTACCACACAATCCCAACTTTTAACGACCCCAAGAAGGAAGCCTTTTGAAAACATTGTGGGAAAAGGAGAAAATGCTGGTTACCAGCATTTTCTCCTTTTCCCACCATGTTTTCTACCCTTCCAGAAACAAATTTCAATTTTTCAGTCGCATTTATTATGTTGTCTGCAACAGCTTTCAATTTGGACTAGTCTAAAATTTTGTTGTTTGGTAAAGAGTTAACCTGATATCAAATAATCCTGTGTTTCAACAACCCTCAGGAATATTACAACATACTTGTATATTACTAGTACGAATATTACTCATACTTTTGAAAAAATTGTGAAAAAAAATATACGAATACTACTCGTACTTTCGAAAAAATTGTGAAAAAAAGGCAAAAAATTATGATAGCAAGAAGACTTTTGAAAACATCATGGGAAGAGGGCAAAACACTGGTAACCAGCATTTTCTACTTTTCTCACAATTTACTGTACCATTTCCAAGTCAAATCTCAACATTTGAATCACATTTAATTTGTCTTCTGCAACTGCTTTCAGTTTTGGTGAGTCTGAGATCTTGTCTCTTAGAGTCAATGCTTCACAAAGACGCATAACCGCAAGCAACTCATTACATAATTATGGATTCATAAAGTCCCTTTTGTCTAACGACTGGCTGAGTCCCAAAGTAGAATGGTCCATGGACATGCAGAAAAGAAGTTTCGACCCAGATCATCCTGGGTTGATACTTTCTACAGATCCAATAACCCCTTTTCACAGAGCATGGCTTATATACATGCACCTTTTTTTTTTTTTAAGTTTGTGAAATTTGACATTATAGAAATATTCTCACCATCTATCTTATTTCCACAACATAAACATGGTATTTCTGGTCTATATTCACGTAGCTCCTTTAGCCACAGGGGCAAATTTTTATATGTTACTTTTCTTGTTGTATCAAAAACCTGAAATGTGAAATGTGAATTGGGAATCAAATTTTTGAATGACGTCAAAATATCTCTACTACATGTGTATACCTCATTAACCCTTTACCACACAATCCTAAGTTTTAACGACTTGGAGACAGAAAACTTTTGGAAACATTGTGGGAAAAGGAGAAAATGCTGGTAACCAGCATTTTCTCCTTTTCCCACGTTTTCTACTCTAACATGATGCAATACATATACCAAGCAAGTGGTAGCATAATACTTAGAGGATATTTTGTTATTTTTTTTCTTTTAAATGAAAGATCAAAATTTATTTCATCGAATGAACATCAACAGTAGTATTTTCACAAGTGGCTGTTCTTTTTAAAGGCAGTTGCTCCTTTACCTGCAACACTTCACAAATGCTTTACAAAGCTGTACATTGACTGATTTATCATATGTTGTTTAATGCTATTTTCAACATTATTTCAGTCACAAAGCAGCATCCAGTGCACATTTTCATGCTTTCCTAGAGTTTCTTTTACCAGCACTCTGCACTATATTCTTTCCAAGCCACTCGCTACTTTCCCACATAACCATCATTGAAACAATGGTCAGTGCTGAGAGAGGCATGAATCCTTTGCAATGAATGTCATCAATCTTTGAAAAGAAATTTGCTGAGCAGGGGATCGAACCAGCGATCCCCTCTTCTCAAGTCTTGTATGCTACTAACTGAGCTACCGGAGCACAGCAAAGCTGTAAATTGCAAGGACATAAAGCAACTCAAAGCGCTTTTGTAGACAGGGAAGGTCAAGATCAGGCAGCACAACACAGTCTAATCTTGGATCTACATTGTCCAATACAGTGAGCTTTTCTGACATAAATCATGTTAAAAGTCACATGTGTTTGGGATTTTTGCAAAACAGTTTAATTCTTTACAAAATAATGAAATTTTAAAATTGTCCAATTTGAAAGCATTTGCGAACAACAAATGTAATGCAACTTAACCCTTTCCCAAACGACAAATTTTGGTCTGCTCCAAATTGAAAGAGTTTGCAGACGACAATTTTAAATTTGATGAAAATGACAGGAAGTTCTCAAAAAGAGTAGAAAACAATGTGGGAAAAGGAGAAATTGCTCGTTACGAGCAATTTCTCCTTTTCCCACAGTGTTTTCAAAAGACTTGTACTGCAGACACGTGAAAACCAGGGCTTGTTTGGGAAAGGGTTAAAGGACAGAATTTACCTTCAAAAAGGTAGGAAAAGTTGTGGAAAAAAAAAAAACAAGAAAATGCTGGTTACCTGTATTTTTCCTTTTCCCACTGTGTTTTCAAAAGCCTTCTACCCCAGAATCCTTAACTCTTTACCAAACAAAAAAACTTAAGATTGGTCCAGATTGGAAGCATTTGCAGACAAAAAATTCAGTGTAACACAAATTATGAAATTCGTCTTTGAAAAGGTAGATAACATTGTGAAAAAAGGAGAAAATGCTGGTTACCAGCATTTTCTCCTTTTCCCACAATGTTTTCAAAAGTCCTTTTCCTTTGGGTTGTCAAAACTAGGAATTGTATGGTAAAGGGTTAAAACCAAGAACTGTGTAGTAAATGGTTAAAAAGTAAAAGCATTTGAGACAGTAAAGCAGAATGATGTTCCAATGATTAGTGATAAAAATATACTCACTAATATACAAGCATGTGCTTGATGATAATATGATGGATGCATGTTGTTAAACCTCTCTTGGCCAGCTGTGTCCCAAAAATCTGAGGCAGAAAGCAAAAGAAAATTCCCAATACATGACTTTACTCTTCTTCAAGTTGAACTCATGGATTATATCTGAGCTATACTCAGCCAAAAGGGAGTTTAATGCATCCGTGCAGACTGCACAGGCTGACCTGGGTGGAAACTTTTTGCTTTTGTTAAATTTTTTGCATGCCCAAGGACCATTCTGTTTCAGGATTCAGCCGGTTGTTAGACTATATGGATTTCATGGATCCATAATTATGTGATGACTTGCATTAAACCCCCATTTGCCTGAGAATGGCACATATAACAATACTGAATCAAAATTAAGAGAAATCAGTATCAGTTTCCCTGTAGTTATCAGAATCATAAAATGGGAATAATTAACCCTTTCCCAAACAAGCCCTGGTTTTCACGTGTCTGCAGTACAAGTCTTTTGAAAACATTGTGTGAAAAGGAAAAATTACTCGTAACGAGCAATTTCTCCTTTTCCCACAGTATTTTCTACCCTTTTTGAGACCTTTCTGCCATTTTCATCAAATTTAAAATTGTCGTCTGCAAACTCTTTCAATTTGGACCAGTCAAAAATTTGTCGTTTGGGAAAGGGTTAAATGCTTATATAACAGCTTGCTTAACCCTTTACCAAATGATAAAATTTAACCCTTTACCGCACAATCCCGCCTTTTGACGCCCCCTGGGAAAGAAGCCTTTTGAAAACATTGTGGGAAAAGGAGAAAATGCTGGTAACCAGCATTTTCTCCTTTTCCCACAATGTTTACTACCCTATCAAAGAAAAACTGCGCCATTTGAGCCACACTGAAATTGTCGTCTGCAAATGCTTTCAATTTGGACAAGACTAAAATTTTGTCGTGTGGTAAAGGGTTAAGACTTGTCCAAAATGAAAACATTTGCAGATGAAAAATTCAGCGTGACTCAAATGGTGGGACATGTATTTGAAAGGGGTAGAAAGCATTGTGGGGAAAAAGAGAAAACGCTAGTTACCAGCATTTTCTCCTTTTCCCACAATATTTTCAAAAGCCTTCCTTTTCAGGGTCGTTAAACTTGGGATTGTGTCGTAAAGAAACTTGGGATTGTGTCGTAAAGGGTACAACATCCACAGGGATGAATTAAAACCCCTTTTGCCAGAGCATGGCTCAGTTATTGAAACAGAAAGGGAGTAGTGCAACTTACCTACAAGCACCTTGGTACCATTGACCTCTGTTTTATAGTTGAATAATGTGAGAGCATATGTTGATAACTGTTGTGGTTTACTGTACTTGTGTTAGAGAAAACATAGTTTGAATCTTTTAACTCTTGACCAAACGACAAAATTTTGGACCGGCTGAAATTGAAAGCATTTGCAGACGACAAAATAAATGCGACTTTAAAACTGAAATTTGTTTTGGGAAAGGTGGAAAACATTGTGGGATAAGGAGAAAATGCTGGTTACCAGCATTTTCTCCTTTCCCCACAATGTTTCAAAAAGCGCCTTTCTCCTGTCTCACCACACAATCGCCACGGCTCTGTAGCTCAGTCGGTAGCGTACAGGACTTGAGAACAGGAGGTTGCTGGTTCGATCCCCGGCTTGGCCAATTTCTTTCCGAGGATTGATGATAGTCATCGCAACAGGATTCATTCTTCTCTCATCACTGACCATTGTTTTGATGATGGTTATGTGGGAAAGCAGCTAGTGGCTTGGAAAGAATACTGTGCGGAGAACTGGTAAAAGAAACTCCAGGAAAGCATGGATAGGTGCACAGGCTGTGACATAACTGAAATAATGTTGAAAACGGCGTTAAACGCCATACAATCAACTACCACACAATCCTAACTTCTTACTCTTTATCAGATAACAAAATTTTAGCCTTGTTCAAATTGAAAGCATTTTGCAGACCACAAATTAAATGTTACTCAAAACATAAAATTTGTCTTTCATACAGAACATCGTGTGAAAAGAAGAAAATGCTGGTTATCTGCATTAATTTTTTCTCTTTTTCCACAATGATTTCAGAAGCCTTCTTTCTCAGGGTCCTCAGGGTCGTTAAAAGTCTATCGATCCTCCGAGAGAAATTTACCCAGCTGGGGATTTAAATCAGCCACCTTGCAACCCTGGTTTCGACTCCTGCATGCTTCAGACTACACTACCAGGCTTGGAAGGAAATATTTTGGGGAAAAAAAAAGTAAAATGTTGGTTTCTCATAGTTTCTCCTTTTTCTCCCATGGTTGTGAAAACACAGGATTGTTTAGTAAAGGTTTAACTCCTTACCAAATGAAAAAATTTTAGACTTGCCTAAACTGAGAGCATCTGCAGATGAGAAATTAAACATGGCTCAAAGGATGAAATATGCCCTTGATACGGTAGAAAACACTGCGGGAAAAGGAGAAAATGCGGTTATCAGCATTTCCTCCTTTTCCCACGATGTTTTTCAAAAGGCCCCTTTTCTCAGGATCAATAAAACTCTGGATTGTGTGGTAAAGGGTTAAGCTTTATCAATCACATGAGAATAAATGTCACACTTTACAATCCCTATTCTTGTATAAACACTTTTTGAAAACAAATACAGACAATTTACAAAAAAGGATACTATCCGTCCATCAAAAATCGCTCCACTAATCTGCAAAATTAAGAAAATGCTTATTAATCAATATGCAGAAGCAACATAAATCAGATGAAAAAGAGAGTGAAGTTTAGTAAAAGAATTTTTGTTTCTGAATTCACATCAACATCCATGAAAAAGGTATGGTAATTAAAATGGTACTTCTCATACAGTGAATAAAATTCTTCTTTAAATAATGACCGGTATGTCTTCTAGAATTGTTTCTACTCATATACACCTTGAAGTGAAAAATGATTTCCGGGTCTTCAGCACTGCAGATTTGTGATTTATTATACTCCATACCACCTTTAACCCTTTACCGCACAATGCCGCCTTTTAACACCCCTGGGAAAGACGCCTTTTGAAAACATTGTGGGAAAAGGAGAAAATGCTGGTAACCAGCATTTTCTCCTTTTCCCACAATGTTTTCTACCCTATCAAAGAAAAATTGCACCATCTGAGCCACCTTAAAATATGTCGTCTGCAGATGCCTTCAGTTTGGACAAGGCTAAAATCTTGTCGTGTGGTAAATGGTTAAACTTACCCTGCATCTTTTCAAAAGACTTGAATTATGCATCTATATTCTTTTTTATTCTGCTAACAATATGGCCATAGGTTGATCGATTACTGATTTTTGTTCAGATTTATAAACAAACTGAATAAATATTCTAATTGCTTACTATTTTCTAAGATTAATTCTAATCTGAGAGCTGAGCACCGCTAGCTCAGTTGGTAGTGTATTGGACTTGAGAACAAGGGGTTGCTGGTTTGATACCCGGCTCGGCCAATTTCTTTCCGAGGATCAATGATATTCACTGCGACAGGATTCATTCCTCTCTCACCTCTGACCATTATTGCAACGATGGTTATGTGGGAAGGTAGCCAGTGGCTTGGAAATAATACTGTGTATAGTACTGGTAAAAGAAACTCCAGGAAAGCATGGATAGGTACAATGGCTGCTGTGACATAAATGAAATAATGTTGAAAATGGCATTAAACACCATACCATCAATCAATGCAGCAATCTGAGACCATATATACATGAGCTGGGGATACAAACAAAACTTCTAAAAAATTATTCTCTTTAGTGCTTTCTTCACTTGTCTGTCATACAGGTGTCAAAGGCAGAAGGCATTAGAAGAACCTTCGAGAACTCATATCCTGGAGAACTCGTACCCTATTTATTAGGGCATCAGTTCCCCAAGGAAGTAATATCCCAGGAACAGACAAGTTCTCCAGGAAAGTCATAACCTATAAATTGATAATTCTATAGCTGCTAAGCAAGGAACTGTCCATGAACCACCATGTGGCCTGCAGGGACTGAACCAAGGAACATATTATACAAAGCAAACCTCTCTTGCGACTGCTGACAAAAAAGTGCTAGATTAACTTATCATTGATAATTGAAGTTCATCAGCATTCAACTATTTGTTTTTTGCTTTCATAACAGTAGATCTACCATATATCGTAAAGGTGAGAGAAAGCAATTATATATCAAAACTATCATTAAAAAGACTTGACTTAGCACTTGTCTTTCTCACCTTCTCAAACAATCTATCTTTATAATTTTGAACTTTAAACACACACATTCCATCACATTAAAAGAGTATAAGTTGAACAAATATGATCTTTCTTGTAAAACATATAAACACTAATCTGCAATGGTAAAATTTGTAAATGAGGCCATCTCTGTATTATCAATATTAGTTTCTTATAACCAAATATATATTAAATATGAACAGTCTTATGAAATCAGAAAACACAAGAGCATTGCATGTGGGTGCCAAGGCTCTGCTGCAATTGCTTTAAGAAAGATTGAATTCAGTAAAACTTCTACGTGGAAAAAGGGACATAACTGTATCAAACATATTTCGACAGTTATCAGCCCGTATTGTATGGATTCTCCTTGTGATAATTAACTACTAGTCTCAGTTTAAAGTAAATATCTTCAGTAATGACAGAGATATTATAAAATGTAAAAGTTTTTCCATGACAATGCTGCCAATGCAGAAAACGACAGGGCTATGAAAATACAGACAGGGCTATGACAATACTTCAATGTTTTCTGGGCTATGAAATTACCGACAGGGCTATGACAATACTTCAGTGTTTTCTTCGAAAAAAGCCAAGCTAATATAAAATTATTCTCCAAAGAGTTCTAGTTATAAAGGCACTGGTAACAGCATACTGTATAGGGGAATATATTCTCCAAGACAGTATCAGAAGGTTATCTCCCAGAACATGTCCTGAGGTCAATTTCCCTGAAAAAAAATTTACAACTTCTCCAAGAGGTGGTTTCTCCAGCCATTGCTTGTTGCAACAAAAAATTAATTTTTAGTAACAACTATCTCTGAATAAAATGACAGCCATGATGAATACCATCAGACCGTCAGACATGACCATTAAAATAATGGATAAACCAACTGAAATATCTGTATCGTCGACCAGCTGTCCAGTGTTACTCGGAACTTAAAGAATTACTGTCCCAACACTTTAAACAAAATGCAGTGATTTTTTTCAATACAAAAAAAAAGAAGAATTTACTCACACTTGCCACGCACCAGTTGGTTTTGTCCAATTACAAACGATAACTGCATACACACCACATAATGCTCAGTGTTCTCACTAGGATTTTGAAAGTTGGATTCCAGGAATCCAACTCAGTAAAAAGTTGGATTCCAAACTGAAAAGTTGGATTCCATTCTGAAGAAGTTGGATTCCTGTACAGTCAGGATGAATTTCCATGATGCAAGTAATAAACACATAAAAACTGTAAACTTTAGATTGGTGCATTATGGAGACAATGTCTGTAATGGACAAGTCTATGTTTACATTAGAAATTAATAGCTAGGACTTTCTTTGTAATTGCGCAAAGGGTTAAATAATTTTAATAATTCTTCACTAAATATCTTTTATTTAGACTAGAGCTGTAAATAATTCAACATGATAATGCATACCTTATATATTCATAATAATAATGGCAACATTTATGGACATTTTAATTCGTAACTGGAACTGAATTTAGAAAAGTTTGTCCATATGGACCGTGATGTCAATTAAATCTTTTCAGTGGTGGAAAACTTTGTGGGAAAAGAAAGAAAATGCTTCTTTACCCACAATGTTGTATCAAGCTTTCCTTCTTAAGGTTGTTGAATTCTGTATAATGGATTGTTTGGTAAAGGGCTAATTAGCAGAGAGCAGCTATAGACAATGATGGAGGCATTAAGTTAGACTTGTAGTAAAAACAAAGTATTAGAAATTTTCTCTTGTCATAATGTTTTCAACTTATAATTAACTAGAGTCTACTGAATACAAATCAAATGATAAATTTTATCTCTTTTCATTCTTTCCTTTTATGATCAATATGGAAGCTAAATTTTTGTGGAACGTTTTTCTTAATTAGGTGTTTTCTTTAATCGGGCACTGATCCATTATCCGTGTAAATTAGTCATTAATTCATGCTTTTCTGTAGTTTATCGGGATATAATGGTGGATTATGGTTGGATAATTTCACCGTTTGGACCAGTGTATTTACTGATTGATAAACACTGAGAACTCCCCAGTAATTCACAAACTCCAACAAAAAAGGGAATATTAACCCTTTCCCAAACAAGCCTGTGTCTGCAGTACAAGTCTTTTGAAAACACTGTGGGAAAAGGAGAAATTGCTCGTAACGAGCAATTTCTCCTTTTCCCACAGTGTTTTCTACCCTTTTTGATAACTTTCTGCCATTTTCATCAAATTTAAAATTGTCGTCTGCAAACTCTTTCAGTTTGGACCAGTCCAAAATATATCGTTTGGGAAAAGGTTAAGAAGAATTAAATAGATTTTTTTTTCGGTAAAAGATCGAAATTTCATTAACCCTTTACCAGAAGACAAGTTTTTAGACTGATCTAGATTGAAAGCACTTGCAGACGATAAAATGAATGCCATTTAAAAAAGCGAAAATTGTTTTAGGAAGGATAGAAAACGTTGTGGGAAAAGGAGAAAATTCTGTTTACCAGCGTTTTCCCACGTTTTCAAAAGGTTTCGTTCTCAGGGTCCTTAAAGTCTGGATAGTGTGTGTGGTAAAGAGTTACCGGTAATCTCGTGAACATCATACGGTTTTATGATAGCGGGGCCACCCGTAAATATATTACCGATCATGTGCACTCGATGTAATAAATTTCGATCATTCACCTTTAAAAAGAAATATCCTGTTATGTAATCCACTGATCGATGCATAATTTGCAAATATGGCAAATAACATGCTGGGCAGTTATGGTATTAGCTATTTCTCATCCACAGTTTAACGGGTACTGGGCGAGTGATAGAGAATAATGCATTCCGATTGGTTGTTAGTCTCCCAGAAGGCCACGCCTACCCCTTCGACTACCCGACTTAAGAGATTACCTATGTATCGGATTTTTCGCCTCGTTAAACATATCGTAAACAATCACTTGATGAACAAATTAAGCTGAGCAGCTGATTAGGGGCTGACTAGGGACGCGTGCCCTAAAAAAAATTGTCGTCTGGTGGAATCCTTCGTTAGGATTTTTTGTCATCCGCCAGAAAAAGTTGTCGTCTCAGACGACAGTATTGGCGTTTCCGAGAACGCTGATGCTAATCAATTATGTGTATGATATCTACTGCAAACCAGTTAGGAAGTGTTGAATTTAGTCACTGCCCATAATTTCTAGAGCCATGTACTGATTCTGCGTTAGATGGTGTGTATCCTGTCACAGAATCTATCACTAGTGGTGTGTATTTAGCTATAACCCGCACCAGTTTGGACAAATTCTTGAATATTCTTTGACTTCCTTTCAGTGTACTGAACACAAAAGACCAGCTATATGACAAGCAAAAGAAGCTTTTACTCAATAAATCTTTATTTAACTGCAAAACCTTATTTCCCAACCAAATGATTTGGAAACGAGATATTGTTTTTGCTGTTGTTCATCTGCCACAATTTTTCAGTTTGAGCCACATATCCAAGCTATATGAGCCACAATATTTATTTGGTTGGGTGTTTGTCTGACTGACAGATTTGATTCGGTCTGGCAAAACTTTCATGCATGCTGTCCTGTAAAATTTTACAGTCATCACAAAGTCTGAAATGAAAATCTGTGATATGAATTTTTATAGCTGTAGCATGTCTTTTTTGAAGAACCCCAATCTTGAAAACTTGCATCCTTTGAATAAGGGTCTGAGTTCTCCTGAGTACGTCTCTTCTGGGTACGACTTCACCTGCAGTACTGTCAAACTATCATCATTAATCTAGAGCAAAATCATAAAAAGCCATGAATGAACTTACTTTGATTTCCCAACGGCACTGTCTCCAAGACAGATGATTTTTACTTTTAACTCTCCCTCGTCACCCAATTTGTCGTAATCTGGTTCTGTTGTTTTGGCCATCCTTTACACAGTGTTTCGGAAATATTTGTTCAGTTGAACTATGGGAAAGCTTCCTTAGTTTCCGTTCGTAGGTGCATCGTTTTTTCTAAACTAATCGTGATATTTGTTGTAAATCTGCAGGTCTACAAAAAACATAGATTCTGAAAAAAATAAAGCCACCAAAAAGCAATATTTTATTTATGTGTTTGTTTGTACTTGGTATATATTAGCTATGAAACATGCCCTGAAATTTTCATTCTGGCTAGTTTAGAAAGGATTATTAGATTAAGAAAATTAATTTGGAACCGGTGCTCTCCACACGACACTGGCACCAATGAAAAAGACCAAATTCACATTTCTGATCAATTCAATGAATAAACTTGCAAAGAGTCTCCCAAATACAAAATATTTCTTATCAATACACAAAAACTGAACATTATTGAGGATGATAAAAGTTATTTTGATTGTTTAATTAATTTTTTTTACATTGATGTCCCGGCCCTAATACCGCCAAAAATCAAGACAAAATTTACAAGGTAAAAGTGAAGAAATAACGCTTAAACCATATTTTTCCAAAATGATTACTACGATATGGGATGATTTCTTCTTTCTGTAATGGAGGACTTGAACACTTTAGTACCGATCCGTATTGTAGCTTGTTACTCTCAATTTTCGACGATTATTTGATTCCGGGACATTTCGGCCCATAACAATTTCGGCCCATTACAATTTCGGCCCGTAGCAATTTCGGCCCATTACGATTTCGGCCCATAGTCTAAATACCAATCGAACGACACTTGAATGTTTCCCTGTTTGTTTGTCTGTCAGCTTGCATGCTCCGACCTATCTTGCTATCACTCTTTGTGTTGATTGATTGCTTTAATATGACATTGTTTTAGCCGCTGGTCCTACACCTTCGAAGGTTTGCCAAACAAAACAGCCGCATTGTGTATTGGACAAGGGAGGATTAGTGTCATTGTTTGAAATAACACAAAAGCATTTCCAGACTTGTAAACTTGCCAGTCATAACTAATTTCGAACTCGGTTTTGGCTGAAGAACGTATGTTTTCTAAGGATGGTTCATTATGCAGAGCCTTCATTAAGGACTAATTTCTAGGAATTTTGAAATTCCAGATGTCATTTTAAATTTTTTTTGAGGGGTGGGGGGGGGCGAGTTATACATACCTCGGCAATACCACAAATCCAGTTTTTTTCCCAATTTTACCATGGAACAGATGAAAGTGTTAATTTGGGCTTCAGCATGAAACACGTTATGCAATCTTTCTAAAAACCCTGTGATGTTCAGAATTATTACATGTAGACAGAGTTAGTACCCACGACATCAATAGGGTCAACTTAGGTCAAGAGAAAAATTAAGTGCTAACTAAGCAATTAAATTCTCTGATCTGGATGCTATAGTGAAATAAACTGAAAAACAGTTACCACCATTTCCTTGAACTTTTTACCGAACGACGAAATTTTAGACTGATCGAACTTGAAAGTAATTTCAGACGTCAAAGTAAATGTTGCACAAATTATGAAATCTGTCCTTGAATTGGTCGAAAAGATGGTGGTAAAAGGAGGCAAGGCTGGTTATCAGCATTTTCTCCTTTTCCGACAATGTTTACAAAAGTCTCTTTTGTTGGGGGGTCGTTATAACTCGGGATTGTGTGGTAAAGGGTTAAAAATATAATTCCTTGGTAAACGATCCATTATCACGAATAAAAAAATCCACAAAACAAGACTGATTGTGCCAATTATTATTGAAAATAATTACTGAAGTTGCATCCATTCAATTATTTTCCCCCGCCTTAAATTACACAAATTCTAGAGCACTCACGCCGACAAGTAAACACCTCCCTCTTTCCGATCTATGTCGTTCGATAATAGACTTTATTTCATAAGAAATTTTCTGACGTTTTTCGTAGTAATTGATATCCCAGCTCCAAAATTATAAATTATATAGCATCTATACAAGTCAGCTATATAAAGTTGTTATCTAGGTTTAACAAAGTCAGTTTGAAGGGGCTATGATCGGACGATGTTAATTTGATACTAGGTTTGTCATGGGTTTTCATGTTTTTTTTTTAACCAATGCCTTGTAGTATTTTAACAAAGCATTTACAGTAGAACAGCTAAGAATTGAAAATCAGAATGAAATTGTGATACGAGTATTCTCTAGACCCCAGAAAAAGTGATTTGGAGGAGAAATTTAACACAAAATTGTTACAGTATACAAGTCAGAACTTGGAACTTCTGTTGATATCAGTTGTCTTTGATCACCACTATTTTAGGGCAATTATGACAGTTTTATTACTAATTACACTGCTCCCTACTTCTAATTAGCACAATATGATTATAAAATACCCGTTTCACATGTACTTGGTTGTCAAGGAGACTAGATTCACAACACCCAAGATAATAAAACACAACGAAGTGTGCACCTAAATTTGACGGATATCTTAGATGATATTATGATATTACTGGATGGTTTAAACTCTTAACCCAGATTGGAGGTCCCAAAAAAGAGAGTATGATTAAATTTGCCTGCAAAAAAGAAGGTAAAAAGATCAATAAACAACGGATTTAACTTGACCATTTCAGTTCGACGGAAACCTAAATATCCGTCGTGGAGAGCGTACATCAAGATCAGATTGTACTTTTAAAGTGATGAAAACTCTTCAGTTTATAACGTTCGCTACCTAATGCTAAACTTAGATAATTCAAAATTTAGGAGATGGGAAATTTAGTTCTCAACCCTTCCACTGTCGATGGCAACTTAGTATCTTTTGCGGATGGAGCAGGTCTAGACAGGATTACACATGATATTTACAGTCTGATCTTCGATACAAACCAAGATTTAACGTCTACTGTATGATTATATTGGTAATTCCTTTGGTCATATTGTACATACCTTTTACTATGTGCAAACATTCTACCAGGAAGTAAAAAAATATCCAAAATGTTTATTGATGCAAAACAAACAATATTCAAAAGTGCAATTTTATCTACCAGACAGTTAGTAAAAGGACTCGTCAGGTCGTGCAATATTTATGATACACCAAACCATAGGCTGAAATCGTTACGGGCTGAAATTGTATGGGCCGAAATTGTTATGGGCCGAAATGTCCAGTCACCCAATTATTTCATTGAATACAGAAGTAAAGTAAAGCAATCGTCTCCTTGAGAAATCAACCCAAATTTGAACTGGGAAATTCATCTGAAAGATATTTTCTAGGGGACGATCTTTATCGAGAAAATTTTTGGGATTCCGTCCCCAAATACCAAATCAATGTACAATAACTGTCCCTGTATGTATATTCCATAAGAATTTTTTTTTTTTTTTTTTTTTTTTTTTTTTATTTTCCTTGAAGTAGTTTGTGATCATCTGTGTGCGGACAGTGTGAAAATGGCATCAAACACCAAAAGATTTATGTTTGGAAAATGTGAAGACTCAAATAATTTTTAAACACTTTATTGTAAGGAGTTAATAGTAGATTTTAAATCTATGTAAATGTTCCAAATTTAAAAGGAAAATGTCACCACAACTATTGTAGAAAATGACATATTTGTCATGTGAAGAGCTGAAATACTTGGGAAATTCAAATTTTTGTGATAATTTATAATTTCATGATGACTTTTTTTTTTTCTCTCTCTCTCTCCCAGAATGAAAGTGACAACACCTGAAATTTCATGGCATGAAAGGGACCCGATATACAGTGTGGATATTCAACCTGGTCAGCACACAGTCAAACGATTAGTTTCTGGTGGAGTTGATAAATTTATTAGAGTAAGTGTCTGCTATAGCATCATTATACACAATTTATTGATGATTCTTCTGCTGTCAGATCATCACTTGAAATGTAGATAATTGTACTTGAAGCAGTTTTGAACTCTACTAAACAACAAGATTTTGCAATCAACCAAATTAGAAGGTTTTGCAGACGACATACTCGAGGTAGCTGAAATGATTATTTCTGTTTTTCATCGGGCAGAAAACTGGGAAAAGGAGAAAATGCTGATTACCAGCAGTTTCTCATTTTCCCACAATGCTTTCTAAAACCTTCCTCTCCAGGGTCGTTAAAATTTGGGATTGTGTGGTAAAAAGTTAACCCTTTACTATATACAACATGATCTTGAGTTTTAATGACCCTGAGGAAATGGCATCTCTTTTTGGGAGTGCATGCGCTTCCTGGAATACAAGTTTGGGAGTGCAAGATAAATTCTAGGAGTGCACTTAATATTGACAATTATAGAGCATCTATGGAGGACAGTAAGGTTGTATTGAAAATTTGTTTTGATGAGTCTTAACTCTGCAGTCAGCTGCTCTTGAAAACAATATGGGTAGTTTAAAAAAAGAAGACGCTTGTTATAATTTCCTTACTCACGGGACCAGTTTCAGAGGAACAACCTACAGCCTGACGGCCAGTAGAATTTTCCGTTTCACTGTCAATTTCATACACTAATTAGGTTTCACTTATTGTTTTATAGAGATATTTATGTAAATTTACTGTTCAAAGTCATTGATAAAACTGAATAGACAGTTTGAAATGCCTATGATCGGACGATGTCAAACCAATTTTTGTTGTGTCATGGGTTTTCGCGTTTCTTGCAGTGATCTTTTTTTCATGCCTGTTAAGTTTTGGAGTAGTATTTCCGCATGATTTGACATAGATTTGTAAATAAGAATAGCATGTAACTTCAAAACCTTTAATTTTACACTAGAAAAGCGGATTGATACCCAGTTTGATTAGCAGTGATAAACAGCGACTTTTCACACTTGTTAACTTGTCCCAACTGGCGCCACTGCTGATCGACAAAGGGAGCCCTAAAATCTGTGCGTGCATGCACGTTTCACTTCATATTTTTGTGCGTGATTATTCATTTCAGTGCGTGAATCACGCACATATGTGCGTGAATGGGAACCCTGAATGGGTGTTTAAAAACATTGTGGGAAAAGGAGTAAATGCCTGTATTCAACATTTTCTCCTTTCCTGGATGATATTTGTACAATGCCTGACAATTCTCATCATTTGTATCCTATTCAATCAGTCGTCTGCAAATCCTTTAACTCTTTACCACACAATCCCGACTTTTAATGACCCTGAGAAAGAAGCCTTTTGAAAACATTGTGAGAAAAGGAGAAAATGCAGGTAACCAGCATTTTCTCCTTTTTCCACAATGCTTTCTACTTATCCCAAAACAAATTTCAACTTTTCACTTCCATTTATTTTGTCGTCTGCAAATGCTTTCAATTTGGACTAGTCTGAAGTATTGTCGTTTGGTAAAGAGTTAAACAAGCCTTAAATTTTGTTGTCTGGTATAGAGTTAAGCATGGCTTAGTATACTTTCATGGACAGTCTAGATCAAGAGCTGACTGCATCAGGGCATGAAAAGTTGTGATTTTTGCTGCAGAAATCATTTTGAGATTGCAGTGTTAGGGGTTTAACTATTGGCTGGATCTTACACTAAACATAACACACAAATTGAATATTTTTAACTCTGGGCTGTTACAAATGTCTCTGTGAACATAAAAGAAATGAGTTTTTAAAGATAGATGGAAGTTTAAAAAATAAAGATAAAAGATCTCTTATTTTACAGGTTTGGGAGATAGTAGTAGATAGTGATGGGAAAACTGGAGTGGAGTTTCTTGCTAACTTGAAGCGTCATACAAAAGCAGTGAATGTCTGTAGATTTTCCCACGATGGTAAGTTGAATGCTGCACTTGCCAGTACTGTAAACAATGGCCTTGTAGACTGGGGCATTTTGAAAGTATTCGATAAACCATAGCTGAAATCTGTACTGCATGATGTGACTGGAAAGGTTGGAAAAGGATGTATATCACAAACAGGTTAAAGGTCATATACTTCCTTTAACCCTTTACCAAATGACAAAACTGTAGACTGGTCCAAATTGAAAGCATTTGCTGACGACAATTTCATTGTGAATACCTTACAACAAAAATGTAGACTGGTCCAAATTGAAAGCATTTGCAGACGCCAATTTCATTGTGAATACCAAACGACAAAACTGTAGACTGGTCCAAATTGAAAGCATTTGCAGACCACAATTTCATTGTGAATACCAAACGACAAAACTGTAGACTGGTCCAAATTGAAAGCATATGCAGACGACAATTTCAGTGTGAATCAAATAATGAAAATTGCCTTTGAAAGGGTAGAAAACATTGTGGGAAAAGAAGAAAATGCTGGTTACCAGCATTTTCTCCTTTTCCCACAATGTTTTCAAAAGGCTTCTTCCTCAGGGTCGTTAAAACTCGAGATTGTGCACACAGTAAAACAGTTTTGTCCAAAGTGAAAGCATTTGCAGACCACAATTTCATTGCTGCTTAAATGATGGACTTTGTCTATGATGGGCAGAAAACATTTTGGGAAAAGGAGAAATTGCTGGTTACCAGCATTTTCTCTTTTTCCCACCATGTTTTCAAAAGGCCTCATCCCAAGGGCCGTTAAAACTTTGAATTGTATGATAATGGGTTTAAAAAAAATATGGATTTTATACCCTTTATCACACAGTCCAAAGTTCCTATGACCTCAAGAAATAAAGACTTTGGAAAACATTTTGAGAAAAGAAATTACAACTTTTTCAACCATGTTAACTTGTCATCTGCAAATGCTTTCAAAATGGACAAGTCTAAAATTTTGTCATCTGGTAAAGAGTGAACATAAAATATCTTAAGTTTAGAACTGGAATAAGATTACCAGACGACAAAATTTTGACCGTGTCCAAATTGAAAGCAATTGCAGACGACAAAATAAATGTTACATAAATGATAATTTATGTCTTTGATAGAGTAGAAAACATTGTGGGAAAAGGAGAAAATGCTGGTGACCAGCATTTTCTCCTTTTTCCACAATGTTTTCAAAAGGCTTCTTTTCCAGACGCGTCAAAAGGAGTCATTGTGTGGGAATGGGTTAACCCTTTATTGAACAACCTCGTAGTTTAACAACCCCCTAGGAGAAAGTCTGTTTAAAACATTTTGGGAAAAGGAGAACATGCTGGTAACCAGCATTTTCTCCGTTTCCACAATGTTTTCCATTCTTTCAGAGACAAATTCCTTCATTTTGGCCACGTTTAATTTGTTGTATGCAGATGCTTTGAAGTTGGACCAGTCTAAAATCTTGTGTTTAATTTGTTGTATGCAGATGCTTTGAAGTTGGACCAGTCTAAAATCTTGTGGTTTGGCTAAGAGTTAAAACCGGAAATCACTTCAACGTGTGCAAGTAATATTGTAAGCTGACTCAGGTTACTTTCTTTTATTGTAAGATAAAGAAGAAATCATTTTATAAAAGGTTGGACCTACATCAGATTTTATTCTTTTGTATTTCAGGGGAAACGCTTGCCACTGCTGGGGATGGTAAGATAAATTGACTCCTGATTCACTCTATACTGTCCTGACAGTTTGCAACAGACAACTTTCGTGTTAACCCTTTACCACAGAATCCCCAGTTTTAATGACCCTGAAGAAGAGACCTTTTGAAAACAATGTGGGAAAAGGAGAAAATGCTGTTAACCGTTTACCACGTAATCCTGAGTTTTAACAACCCTGAGGAGGAAGCCGTTTGAAAACATTGTGGGAAAAGGA
Source organism: Tridacna gigas (assembly GCA_945859785.2). Taxonomy (NCBI): domain Eukaryota; kingdom Metazoa; phylum Mollusca; class Bivalvia; order Cardiida; family Cardiidae; genus Tridacna; species Tridacna gigas. Next base: position 5,503,370 of record OX244031.2, on the reverse strand, counting down.
GAAAATGCTGGTAACCAGCATTTTCTCCTTTTTCCACAATGTTTTCTACCCTATCCAAAACAGAAATAGTCATTTATGCTACATTTAATTTGTCGTCTGCAAATCCTTTCAATTTGGACCAGTCTAAAATTTTGTCGTTTGGTAGAGAGTTAACCAGCATTTTCTCCTTTTCCCACAATGTCTTCTGCTCTTTTTGTCATTTGGTAGAGAGTTAACCAGCATTTTCTCCTTTTCCCACAATGTCTTCTGCTCTTTTAGAGACAGATCCCACCATATAAGTTTTATCTATATTGTCGTCTGCAAATGCTTTTAATTTGGACAAGTCTATAAAATTTTGTTGTTTGGTAAAGGGTGAAATGTTGATATTAATCAGCATGACTAAAGGCTTAATCCTTTACCACATGACAAAATTTTACACTTGTCCAAATTGAAAGCTTTTACAGACGACAAATTAGATATGGCCCATATGGTGAGATTTGTCTATAAAAGGACAGAAAACATTGTGGGAAAAGGAGAAAATGCTGATTACCAGGATTTTCTGCATTTCCCACGACATTTTCAAAATGCTTTTTTCAGGGTTGTTAAAACCCAGGATTGTTTGGCAAAGAATGAAATAGCAATAATGAATGCATCTTTTTGCTGTGATGTTTTCAACAGTGATCTATGAGACAAAATGTCGTCTGCAGATACATGTAGTAATCAAGTAATGTATTAATGATGACATACTGACTCTTTACCAAACAACCAAATTTTGGACTTGTCCATATTGAAAGGATTTGGCTCATGTGATGGGATTTCCTTTTGATAGGGTAGAAAACATTGTTGGAAAAGGTGAAAATGTTGGGTACTAGCATTCTTCTTTTCCCTCTGTGTGTTCACAAGCCATTTTTCCATAGGGTCTTCACAACATGGGATTGCCTTGTTAAGGGTTACATGTACTCTGTACCAAACAACAAAATTTTCGGCTGGTCCAAATTGAAAGCATTTGCAGACGAAAAATCTGATGTGACTCAAATTTTGAAATTTATTTGGGAAAGGTAGAAAACGTTGTGGGAAAAGGAGAAAATGCTGGTTACCAGCATTTTCTCCTTTTCTCACAATGTTTTCAGAAGCTTTCTCTCTCGGGGTCGTTAAAAGTCGGGATTGTGTGGTAAAGGGTTAATGATATGAAGAACTTTATAGAAAAAGAAGTTATTGTAAATTGTAATTTTTTCTAATCCTCTACAGTGTTTCAATAAAAATCATGCTCAGTTAAAAGGGGGCTTAATGCATCTGCGAAAAGTATCGACCCAGGTCAGCCTGCGCAGTCCGCACAGGCTGACCTGGGCCAAAACTTTTATTATTCAATTATGTCAAAGGACCATTCCACCCCATGATTCTGTCGGTTGTTAGACAAAATGGACTTTAGGGATGCATGATCAACCAATAACTTGCTTTGTATAATACATCACGGAGATGCATTAAGCCCCCTTTTGCCACAGCATGGCTCAAATATACTTCAGAGTTGTAAACAAATTTTTTTTTTTTTGTGAAGTAATATGCTGAAAAATTGTCGTAATACATTTTTGCTTTCCATTTTGTCATCATATTCAGATAGTGTGATCATTTTCTGGAAGTTGAACAAGAGTGACCCTAATTCCTACAATATATTTCAAGAAGACGAAGAGGATAACAAGGAAAATTGGTGTGTACAGAAAGTACTGAGGTATGTATCTAATAGCTAGTACTGTCTTTAACAGTACTTTAGTAGAGTAATTGTGGCCAGTGTGCGTATCCCTCTTTTCCTAGTATCTCACTTTTAGTATTAACTTGGTGCCAAACCATACCAACCTTCAGTGACCCAGGGGAAGAAGAGTCTTAAAAACATTGTGGGAAAAGAAGAGAATGCTGGTAAACCAGCATTTTCTCCTTTTTACCACAATTTTTTCTTCCCACTGAAAGACAAATTTTGTGTTTTGAATATTTGACATGTCATCAATGCTTTCAATTTTGACCAGGCTAGAATTTGGTGATGTGGTAAAGAGTGAACTCTTGACCTTACCAGATGAGAAAATTTCAGGCCTGTCCAATTTGAAAGCATCTATCGTATTAAATGTGACTGAAATTACGGATTTTGTAGAAGAAAGACAAGAAAAGATTATGAAAAAGGGGTATGTGCTGGTTACTAGCATTTTCTCCTTTTCCCAAAATTTTCAGAAGCCTTCTTTCTCGAGGTCAGTAAAATAAGGGATCATCATGTCCTCTCCAAGCCACTGGCCATCAACAGAAATAAACTACCTTAGGAAGATAGTTACATGTTAGTTATAGGAAGGGGATTCTGTACCTATTATAGGAGAAGAATATACCTAGCTTGGTGACCAATCCTCAAATTTTTTTTTGAAGAGTGGGTGTACAAACTCACAAGCTCTTGGACAGTAGCAGCTGTAAAATGATTAAAACTGATAAAATGAATTTAAGCAAGTTGAAGTGTAGGCCAAGACAATGCAGAAAATGTAGCAGTAGCAAAAAGTTTCGACTCGGGTCAGCCTTGGCAGACTGCGGAGTTTGACATGGATCGATACTTTAGCAGATGCATTAACTCTTTACCACACAGTCCCAAGTTTAACGACCCTAAATGGGAGGGCTTTTGAAAACATTTTGGGAAAAGGAGAAAATGCTGGTAACCAGCATTTTCTCCTTTTCCCACAATGTTTTTTACCATACAAAAGACAGAAATCATCATTTGAGCTACAATTATTTTTTGTCTGCAAATGCATTCAAATTGGTCTAGTCTAAAAATCTTTTGTGTGGTAAAGAGTGAAACTCCCTCTACACAGAGCTTGGCTTATGTCTATTTTATCGATACACTGTTATAGGATCTATTTCTCTTGGCCTATGTTTCTTGATACTGATTTTATGACATTCTGTCTAAAATGCTGACATTTCAGACCAATTTTTCAGGGGACATTTGGAGGATATTTATGATTTATGTTGGTCCGCAGATGACAGATTTATGATATCGGGATCAGTGGATAACAGTGCCATCTTGTGGGATCTCACTAAAGGTTACATGGCTTTGTGTTCATTGACTATATTCACTAATTCTACATTCTATTCTATTTCTAAATTCCAGGCCTGGCCAACTGATTGGCTGAGGCATTCTCTTTAATCCAACCAGATTGCTAGTCTTTAAATTAGAATTAAGTTAAGAATGGATGGTGAACATGCCTCAGGTTTTATTTTTCCCCATTTTTTACATGAATGACACTTCCTCTTACATCAGAGCTCCAGATTGAGGGAGTGATTTTGATTTCAAAATTTGAAAATATTGATTACTCTACACTTAACCCTATGTTTTGGGTACTCATTAGAATCATCTCATCAAGACGATTCTAATGAGTACCCACAACATAGGGTTTAGAAGAGAAATAATGGATTTAGAATACTATCACTCCCTCTTACCTGGAGCTCTAATATGTGTAATACGAATATCAGAAAGCAGTAACATGTGCAGTCAAATCTTGATCTATATTGCACATGTAAGAAACTCGAGTTGTACATAAGGGTAAATGATGATACAAACATCTATGATACGAAATCAGTCTTTTTGGTAAAGTTTTGTTGTTGCTATTTCCACAAATACTATTGATTGGATCCATGTAATCTTTTAAAGTTTTCTCTGATGATTAGAGTATGTATCTGAATAGTTTAACTCTGCATAAAAATCTTGTGTTCTAGCAATCTTAATGCAGAAGACTTTTGAAAACAATTAGGGATTAGGAAAAAATTCAAGATCCAAATATAGCTTGGACGAACAGAAAGACAGGTACATGTAGTTCTGTGCATTTACATGGTAATTTAAATGTCCCAGAGAGGATTAAATGTTACTTTCTAGAAACTGTATGGGACTTGCCTCCTACAGTCACAGCGAGACCCAATGACTTTATCAAATTTTAGGCAAACAAAAGCCCTTAACATCAGTTCATTTGGTAATAAAGTGAACATACCATGTATCCTTCATGTTTTTCAGATCAGAAGATTGGTTTGTTAAATGATCACCAGAGTTTTGTACAAGGTGTGGCTTGGGATCCTAAGAATGAATTTGTAGCAACACTAAGTACTGACAGGTGAAAGATAATTTGACTATGACATTTTCAGCTGGGCTGTTTTCAAAGAAAATGTCGAGGTATTGTCATAGCCTTGGTTGCGGTGTTTGCGTTGCCTTCGTCTTAGTGCAACACCTTTTACATTTTGAAATATCTTTGTCGTAACTGAAGATATTTGCTTCAAACTTGGACTAGTTGTTAAGTTTCAAAAGGTGACCCATACAACAGGGGCAGGTAACCATCAAAGTATTTTTGACAGTTATGCACCTTTTTTTGATTTTGAATTTTCACTAAAAGCTACTGCAGCGGAGTGGTGGTACCCGCATACCATGCTCTTGTTTCTTCTTGGTACATACAATTTTTGAAATTATTTTAGAAAAAGCAGAACTTTTTCATAATGAACAATTTCTCCTTTTTGTGCAATGTTTTCATATGTTTAAGCTAAAGTGCATATTGATTATCCCTATGGGGACGTTTTTTCAATAAAACGTTGATAAGGTCATGAGTTGGACTATGTAAAAATCTTCTGTATTAACCCTTTACCATTCAGTCCCAACTTTTAACGACCCTGAGAAAGAAGCCTTTTGAAAACATTGTGGGAAAAGGAGAAAATGCTGGTTACCAGCATTTTCACCTTTTCCTACAATGTTTTCTACCCTTCCCAAAAGAAATTTCAATTTTTCAGCCACATTTATTTTGTTGTCTGCAAATGCTTTCAATTTGGACTTGTCTAAAATTTTGTTGCTTGGTAAAGTGTTAAGTGGATTATGGGTAAAACTAGGCCTATATGAAAAATGACTTGCTTTTCACTTTGACATATTAACAAAAATCGGCCAAAGAATAAACCAAAAATAAGTTGATCACAGTAAAGATGAAATGCAGTTGGGTACAGTTGGACTGAATAACTGTTACCTTCTGTATGCTTGTATGTGAATTTGCAAAGAAGCCCTGTTGCTTTTGTAATATTTAACTCTTTACCACACAGTCCTGACTTTTAACAACCCTGAGGAAGAAGCCTTTTGAAAACATTGTGGGAAAAGGAGAAAATGCTGGTAACCAGCATTTTCTCCTTTTCCCATAATGTTTTCTAACCTTTCAAACATAAATTACAACTTTTGATTCTTATATACATGTAGTTTGTTATCAGCTAAAGCTCTCAATTTGGACAAGTATGAAATTTTGGCATTTGGTAAAGGGTTGACAGAGGTTTAAGGGGAAGAAGGAACTCTGGGACAGATTGGCATGTTTCTGTTTCTTTAGATAAGCTGCATGTCGTTTTTCTTTGGTGCAAGTGCAAGTTGAACTATAGTTTCAAAGTTTCACATTTTATCAATTGACAGTATTGAGCCATCGAAGTTCAAACGATATGGGCACACTCATTCATGTTTCTTTAACCCTTTACCACATGATCCTAACTTTTAACGACCCGGAAAGAAAAGGCTTTTGAAAACATCATGGGAAAAGGAGAAAATGCTGGTAACCAGCATTTTCTCCTTTTCACCACAATGTTTTCAAACCTTTCAAACATAAATTACAATTTTTGAGTTTTGTGTAGTTTGTCATCTGCTAAAGATTTCAATTTGGACAAGAATGAAATTTTGGCGTCTGGTGAGAGGTTAACAAAGGCTTAAGGGGAAGAGGGGACTTTGTGTCAGATTGGTATGTTTCTATCTCTTTTGATGAGCTGCATGTCTTTTTTCTTTGGGCCCAGTGTAAGTTGAAGTATAGCTTCAGAGTCACATTTTATCAATTGACAGTATTGAGCCATCTAAGTTCATATGATATAAGGACACATATTTACATTTCGCTTCAGAATGTTTGACTTTTAAGGGTAAAAGAGATATGATATACATGTATGTACATATTTTCATAGTGTGTGTATTTTGATAAGCTATTCATGTTGTGTTCCAGATCATGTCGAGTGTACAGTATTTCATCAAGGACATGCGTACATACTATCAAGAAGATGAGCTTGCCGTCCACTACAACTAACGTAAATGATGCTGACGACAAGGACATCAAAGAACCCAAGACAAAATCTTTTCGAATGTTCCATGACGATACAATGAGATCATTTTTCCGCCGCTTGACTTTTACACCTGACGGAGAACTTTTAATTGTACCATCAGGGGTCATGGAAACAGATCCTGTTATAAATTCAACCTATATTTTTACACGACATATGTTTACGAAGTAAGAACAAGTTCGCTATTTCAGTATTCATTTGGATTTTTCATTAACCCAATGGTATACCAGAGCTCCAGATAAGAGGGAGTGATGATATTCTAAATCCATTATTTCTCTTCCAAACCCTACATTGTTGGTACTCATTAGAATCGTCTCAATGAGACGATTCTGATAAGTACCCATAACATAGGGTTAGTGGAGAAGAATTAGTATTTTCTACTTTGAAATCAAAATCACTCCCGCTATCTGGAGCTCTGTATACAGATATGATATTTCATGCTACTGCCATTGACTATATTTTAGGAACATTTTAGGAAAAGGAGCAATTGCTTTTTAAGTTTGAACAAGCTATTTGTTCTTTTATCCATTTTTGCCATGTTTGAAAGAACTATTCTCCTTGCTTGCAATAAATTGTCCTTACACCCCCAACATACAAAGTAGAGGAAGGTATTGTGGTATCACCAGTTCTGTCTGTCCATCCATCCGTCTGTAGACTTTTTCATTTCCATACTCTTACTCAAAAGCTGTTTGACCTAGGACCCTGGAACTGTATAAGAGTAATGCTCATAACCCATGGAGGTGCCTTATTTGAAGATCATTTCCATTTTCTGATTGTGCTGCTTCAGTGACAAGGTGAGGGTGTGTGGGGGGGTGTATTTGTGACAGTCCTAGTTGGCTCAGCTGTTTTTGAAGAAGACATTGAGGTAATGTCGTACCCCCTGGCGTCATCATCTGCGTCGTCGTGAGAAAACTTTGACACTTTTATAATATATCTGTTATTGCTTGAGATAATTGTTGAGATAATTGAGAAGTTGGTAATTGTCAATAGGGGAACCTATACAACAAGGGCAGGTTAACATCAGTATTTTTGACACAGTTATGCCCCTTTTACAACATAGAATTTTCACTGAAAATCAAGTAACTACAACAGAGCGTTGTCACTCACATGTGGTACATCTTGTTTGTAAATATGATCACTTTTATTGCAACATCGGTCGTTTTTCTCTGATTGCTAGACTCTCTTAGTTTGTCAGAAAGTTGATTCTGTATGAAAAGCAAGACTGAGAAGATGGGCTAGCTGCTATAATATCACGGATATCATGCTTGTTTACTACAGCCAATTGTTATACTCCCCTTAGATGAATATTTTCATAGTTATAATGATCCATTGATCCTTCCGTCCATTCTTGATCATGCCCAGTCATATGTATACTTGCGTTGCGTATATTTGCTGTCATTGTATTGAAACTTTCTTACAACCATTAACCAGAAATTGTAGGTGTACAAGATCTAGTTTTAGACTGGTCCAAAATGAAAGCTTTTGCAGATGACAAATTGACTCAAATGAGGTAATTTGTTTTTGAGAGGGTAGGAAATGATGTTGGAAAAAGAGATTCTGGTTTCCAGCATTTTCTCCTTTTCCCACAAAGGCTCTTTCTCAGAGTTTTAAAACTCTGGATTGTGTGGTGTAGTGTTAAGAATTATTTCTTCTCAAGACCTTTCAGTTTTGATGATTAACCCTTTCCCAAACGACAAATTTTGGACTGGTCCAAATTGAAAGAGTTTGCAGACGACAATTCTAAATTTGATGAAAATGGCAGAAAGTTGTCAAAAAGGGTAGAAAACACTGTGGGAAAAGGAGAAATTGCTCATTACAAGCAATTTCTCCTTTTCCCACAGTGTTTTCAAAAGACTTGTACTGCAGACATGTGAAAACCAGGGCTTGTTTGGTAAAGTGTTAAGGAATTGTTTCTTGTTTTTAGACCATCAGTGTATTTACCAAGTCCAGAGAAAGTTACAATAGCAGTCAGATGTTGTCCAACAAAGTTTCAGCTCAGACAAGTTTTAAGAGATGGTATTGAGGGTAAGATTTACTTAGATTTGGTTTTCATGATATACATGTATGTGTAATACTTTACATGAGTAGTATCTCATACTCAAATACCCTGTGTTTGACATCCTTTTAACTGGTTGCCACAGTCATGACTTCTTGCATCGGTGCAGATTGTAGTTTTTGAAAACATTTCAAGCAGTTGCAATATTTCCATTAATGTTTTCCATGATATTGGTTTAGTAATGTATATGCATTCTGTCAGCTTCAAAAAGTCAGTTGATGGGACGCATGTATGCTGCAATTTTCAATGACCAAATTGAAAAAGGTAGCAAATGACTTGGGGGGAAAAAAATGAAACAAGAATAGCGTTTTGAGTGAAAATTATGAAACTAGGCCAGAATGTTTTTTAGTAGAAATAATTTGGGCCATGCTCTGTGAAAAGCGGCTTAATGTCTGCATGTATTGAGCCATGTCAGCTAGTGCAGTCTGCTCAGGCTGATATGGGTCGATATGTTTTGTTACTTGTAACTTTTCTGCATGTCAAAGGATCAGTCTATCTCCAGATTCAATTATTTGTACGGCGAAATAGAATTTCTGGATTCTGAATGATATGATGACTTGCTTGGTACAATGCATCATGAAGATGCATTAAACTCCCTTTTCACAGAGCATAGCTCATTTAGATTTACCTCTGTCTTAGCAACCTCCCCAGTGGTTTTCTGAATATGAGGTCTTGGGCCTTTATAGGCTGTGTAGTAGGCTATGAAACTGCCGAGAATGATGTCACAGGAACAACATAGTCTGAGTGTTGGCTGGATGGGGGGGGAGTGCTGTTGCCTTACTCAGAAGTGCAGAGCTTTTTTGTTCGTATTTCTTGGCAATTATTTTTAAATAATGTAAAAACATAAATTTATTCTCCCCACAATCCTACCAAAACTGTGCGAAAAGTTTCAACTGCACAATATATTTTAGCAATGCTCTGGCATAATGGGATTTAATGCATCTCTGATGCATTGCAAGTAGTTATATAATGGTGAATCGACAAAATCCATTTTGTGTAACAAACGACTTCATCACAAGCTAGAATGGTCCTTTGATTTGCCGAAAAATTACAAGTAGAAAAATGTTTTGACACATCTCAGCCTGAGCCACATGGGTCGATACTGTTTGCAGATGCATTAAGCCCCCTTTTCATAGAGCATGGCTCATTTAGTAAGTGGCTCATGAGTTCCTATAGGGGACACATACAGATCTAAAGGATGTATGCAAGGAAAGTGACCTTTCCATTATATTTTCTTGTTTTAGGACACTCTTGCTCGCTTTTTTTTAGTTTTAATCAGCTTGTGTCAAAATGGGATGAAGTTAGTCTTTTCCTTTTTTTTTTTTTTTTTTTTTTTTTTTTCAGATAAGAGTAATAACAATCTAAAAGAATGGGAGAAATATAACACATTGTTTCAGTAAGTATTCTATGGATAATATTGGCTGTGACAAAATGGCATGAAGTGTGTTCGTGTTCATATAGATGAAATTCTCAGTCTGCAAATTGAAGTACAACTGAAAAAAGTTTCACTCTGCTGGGTAAATGCTTGGGACCCTGAGGCACAGTGTTTGTTGTTTGTAGATTAAGGTCAGAGGGCACAGAAGATGCAGTATGAACTCTTTGATATCTTTTGTTTGTATCTCACTCTAAACACTTTTGTTTCTTTGCACAATACTTAACTCTTTACCAAACGACAAAAGCATAGGCTTGTCTAATTTGAAAGTAATTGTAGAAGACAAATGTGATTCAAATGATAGCATTTATCTTTGAAAGAACAGAAAACTTTGTGGAAAGTAAGTGAAAATACTGATAAACATGTTTTTAAAAACTTTTTTCCTCATGGCCATTAAAACTAGGGATTTTTTGGTAAAGGATACATGTTCCTTTGCTCTTTCTAAATGTTGTCATTTTGAAAAACTGTTAGGTAACCTTTAACCCTTTCCCAAACGACAAATTTTGGACTGGTCCAAATTGAAAGAGTTTGCAGAAGACAATTTTGAATTTGATGAAAATGGTAGAAAGGTCTCCAAAAGGTTAGAAAACACTGGGGGAAAAGGAGAAATTGCTCGTTACGAGCAATTTCTCCTTTTCCCACAGTGTTTTCAAAAGACTTGTACTGCAGACACGTGAAAACCAGGGCTTGTTTGGGAAAGGGTTAAAGGCCAGTTTTATGTCAACATAAAGAAGATACATTTGAAGGGATAGAAAGTGCCATTTTAAATGATGCATAAATAATGTGGAAATAGGAGCAAATGCTTTCACTCCACAAAGTTTATCAGAAAGGATTCTGCTAAAGAGGCATTTGAAGTTGAATCTGTTTGGATATAGGTTATTTCAAACCCCTTGAAACAAATTTGCAGCCGTTATCTTTGGAAATATTTTCATAGTATATAACAACCGACATGAATTAGGATTTCATACAAGAATTCAAATGAAAATCATCGTGAGAAAAGGAGAAATGGCTTGTTGCCATCAATAGTTTGACAACACAGTTCCTTAGTTGGTCTGCTGCAAGAAAAAAATGCTAATGGTTGGTTTCGTGGTAACCCTTTACCAAACAATCCTGAGTTTATGGAAAAAGACTTTTGAAAACATGACAGGAAAAAATGCTGGTAACCAGTAATTTTGTCATTAGCAAATGCTTTCAGTTTAGAGGGGTCTAAAAGTTTTATTGTGCAATGAAGAGTTAATCATGTCCCAAGCAAAATATTTTCGTTCTCTAAATTTAACGAATCTGCAGATGACAATTGTGAAAATGATTCAGATGAGCTCAATTCCTCTGATAAGGTAGAAAACATTGTGGGAAATGGAGAAAATGCTGATTACCAGCATTCATGAAATGTTTTCCAAAGCATTCTTCTCAAGGGTTTTTAAAACATGTGACTGTAATACAAGATTAACCCTTTACCACACAATCCCAACTTTTAACAACCCTGAGGAAGAAGGCTTTTGAAAACATTGTGGGAAAAGGAGAAAATGCTGGTAACCAGCATATTCTCCTTATCCCGCAATGTTTTCTAATCTATTAAGGGCAGATTTCATCATTTGGGCTACCTTTAATTTGTCGTCTGCAATACTTTCAATTTGGGCCAGTCTAAAATTTTATTGTTTGGTAAAGAGTTAAACATGATTTTCATCTTAATAACATCAGCCATTGTAACCTGTAATTGTGTGATATTTTTCTAGGCTGCCATATAGAATGGTGTTTGCTGTGGCAACTGAAGACTCTGTTCTACTCTATGATACACAACAAAAGCAACCATTTGGATTTATTACTAATGTCCATTATCACCAACTCAGTGATCTTACCTGGTAAGTAATTCTGGAAATACACTTGCAAACTGTTTTAAAAATTATTTGCACCATGCTCTGTGAAAATGGGGCTTAATGCATGTCCTAAAAGTGTCGACCCAGGTCAGCCTGCGCAATCCGTGCAGGCTGACCTGGGCCGACACTTTTTGCTGTTGGTCAGTTTCCTACATGTCAAGGGACTGGTGTACCTCATGATTCATGGTTGTTAGACAAAATGGATTTTATGGATCCATAATTATGTGATGATTTGCATGGTAACATGGATCACAGAGATGCATTGAGCCCCCCTTTTTGCCAGGGTGTGGCTCTTTTTAATTTGAAGCTTCAGGGCAAGAGATCTGATTGGATGAGATGGAATGTCTTTTCTGATCAAGTTTCCAGCATGTCAGTTAAATGGGCATTCAACCAGATTTCGTTAATGCAAGCTTTTTAGGAAATCTGAACAAAAACTGCCAATTTTCACTTTTGAGCAAAGATGGTTTTAAAATCAAGAGGTTGATAAAAACACATGTAAACAATGGGGAATTACCATAAAACCATGTTAGTGTAATTTTACTGAATGATTTCCTATTCTGTTATTAACGGTATTGTCCTTATTGCAGAACAAGGGATAAATACATTTGTAACAGGGAAACATATCAGATTTACAATTTCATTATTTTCCCACTTCTTTTGGTTTTTTCCCAACTAAACAGTCACAATCTTAGCTTTTACCTTTAATACAAAATGCCAACTTCCTTTTCTTTCCCCCATCCCCTTTGGGAAAAAAATGGTTTAATGCCCCTTTAAGATTAGTAGGATTTGAATATTTTAACAGCAGATCACCTTGCCTCCTGATCAGATCTCTGCTTGCATTCTATGCCTAACAGCTGAACAATAGAACTATACAAGTACAGTATTAACCAGAAACTCTCGAGAAGACACTATTTTCAGATGTCTGCTCTTAACCCTTTCCCAAATGACAAATTTTGGACTGGTCCAAACTCAAAGAGTTTACAGACAACAATTTTAAATTTGATGAAAATGGCAGAAAGTTCTCTAAAAGGGTAGAAAACACTGTGGGAAAAGGAGAAATTGCTTGTTAAGAGCAATTTCTCCTTTTCCCACAGTGTTTTCAAAAGACTTGTACTGCAAACACATGAAAACAAGGGCTTGTTTGGGAAAGGGTTAACTCTTTATCAAACAACAAAATAATTGACAAGTTCAAATCTACAGCAAATGCAGAGGACAAATCAAATGTGGCTGAAATTGTGGGATGTGTCTAAAAAGGTAGAAAACATTGTGGGAAAAGGAGAAAATGATCGTTACCAGCACTTCCTCCCCTGTCTACAATGTTTTCAAAAGACTTGTCCTTTAAGGTCATTAAAGCTTGGGATTGTGCCGTAAAGGATTGAGCCATGACTAATGATCTCTTTGTAAATTTTTGTGTAATGCCCATTAAGTTTGTTAGATGGTATGGTGTTTCATGCGAATTTCAACATTATTTCAGTTATATTGCAGTGGCTAGTGCACCTATCTGTGGTTTCCTGGCATTTCTTTTACCATTACTTGACACAATGTTCTTCCAAATCAATGGCTGTTTTTTACACAAATCCAATATCAAAAACCGTAAGGTTTGATCATGTGTCTCCTATATCCAATTACACAGAGCGATAGTAGCAACCGAAGAGTTTATCAAAAAGGTTCTTGTACGGCCATGTTGTGAGTTATCATATTTCATGTTGACAGGTCCAGCGATGGTAGATACATGGTTGTATCATCAACTGATGGTTATTGTACTTTAGTGGCTTTTGAGGAAGGAGAACTTGGTGTTCCATTTGTAGAAACTGTACAGGAAGCTATGAAACTAGAGACTAGTGATGTAAATGCCACATCAGCTGAGGAGGAGAAGGTATGATAATTGATTGATTGTATGATGTTTAACGTCATTTTCAACGTTATTTCAGTTGTATTGTGGCAGCCAGTGCACCTATCCATGCTTTTCTTTGATTTTCTTTTCACCAGTACTTTGGGCAATATTCTTCCCAAGTCACTGGCTTTTTCAATATTATATCAGTTACATCAGGGCGGCCGGTGTACCTATCCATGCTTTTCTAAGTGTTTTTTTTTTTTTTTTTTCCCTATGACTTTGCATGATATTCTTTCCATGCAACTGGCTGCTTTCCCACATAACCATTGTGTAAAAAGTATTCAGAAGTGAGAGAGGAATGTATTCTATCACAATGGGTATCACCAATCCTCGAAAAGAAATCGACCAAGCTGGAGATTTGAACTAGCAAGCCCTTGTTTTCAAGTCATGTATGCTAGGGACTGCACTACCAGGACTTGGCAGAGAAGGTAGAACAATTTTTCTAAATACACCCAAAGGGTCACTTCAGGATTAAATGCCCAATCTGTCAGTTAATAGCATGTATGCTTAACTTCTACTGCAGCTATCTCTTCACTCTTCACCAAAAGGAAAAATTCTAGACTCGTCCAACTGGAAAGCATTTGAAGACGGCACATTAAATCTGGCATATACATATGAATATGATACATATCATGAAATTTTTCTGTGAACACCAAACAAACAAATCCTCAGAGCTAATCACAATGTATCTTTATGGCACCTGTCATTGAAGACATTCCAAATTAACATAACCCCAAATTTTATCAGAATCTCTTGCAATATATAGGACAGTATAGGTCCAAAATCAGGCTGACAATGAATGCACTAATCTTCATGCACACTCACTGTAAAAGGAACTGAAGTTTACCTTGTTTCTTTAAACTATTACTACAAAATCCTGAGTTTTATCGACCGTGGGAAATGAGACTTTTGAAAATATGGGAAAAGAAGAAAATGCTGGTAACCTGCATTTTTTCCTTTTTATACGCCCATCGAAGACGGGACGTATTATGGGATCACCCGTGGCGGGCGGGCGGGCGGGCGGCGTCCAGTTCTTTGTCCGGAGCATATCTCCAAAACTATACTACCTACGGTTATGAAATTTCATGCGTGGATAGATCTCATCAAGGGGGAGTGCAGTGCACAGGAATCATAACTCTTGCTTCCTTAATTTTTGAGTTATTGCCCTTTCTTGTTTTTCATACTTGAATTTTGTCCGGTGAATATCTCCAATACTATACTACCTAGGGTTATGAAATTTCATGAGTGGATAGATCTCATCAAGGGGGAGTGCAGTGCACAGGAATCATAACTCTTGCTTCCTTAATTTTTGAGTTATTGCCCTTTCTTGTTTTTCATACTTGAATTTTGTCCGGTGAATATCTCCAATACTATACTACCTAGGGTTATGAAATTTCATGAGTGGATAGATCTCATCAAGGGGGAGTGCAGTGCACAGGAATCATAACTCTTGCTTCCTTAATTTTTGAGTTATTGCCCTTTCTTGTTTTTCATACTTGAATTTTGTCTGGTGAATATCTCCAATACTATACTACCTAGGGTTATGAAATTTCATGAGTGGATAGATCTCATCAAGGGGGAGTGCAGTGCACAGGAATCATAACTCTTGCTTCCTTAATTTTTGAGTTATTGCCCTTTCTTGTTTTTCATACTTGAATTTTGTCCGGTGAATATCTCCAATACTATACTACCTAGGGTTATGAAATTTCATGAGTGGATAGATCTCATCAAGGGGGAGTGCAGTGCACAGGAATCATAACTCTTGCTTCCTTAATTTTTGAGTTATTGCCCTTTCTTGTTTTTCATACTTGAATTTTGTCCGGTGAATATCTCCAATACTATACTACCTAGGGTTATGAAATTTCATGAGTGGATAGATCTCATCAAGGGGGAGTGCAGTGCACAGGAATCATAACTCTTGCTTCCTTAATTTTTGACTTACTGCCCTTTCTTGTTTTTCATACTTGAATTTTGTCCGGTGAATATCTCCAATACTATACTACCTAGGGTTATGAAATTTCATGAGTGGATAGATCTCATCAAGGGGGAGTGCAGTGCACAGGAATCATAACTCTTGCTTCCTTAATTTTTGACTTACTGCCCTTTCTTGTTTTTCATACTTGAATTTTGTCCGGAGCATATCTCCAAAACTATACTACCTATGGTTATGAAATTTCATGCATGGATAGATCTCATCAAGGGGGAGTGCAGTGCACAGGAATCATAACTCTTGCTTCCTTAATTTTTCAGTTATTGCCCTTTCTTGTTTTTCATACTTGAATTTTGTCCGGTGAATATCTCCAATACTATACTACCTACGGTTATGAAATTTCATGTCTGCATACATCTCATTAAGGGGGAGTGCAGTGCACAGGAATCATAACTCTTGCTTTCTCAATTTTTCAATTATTGCCCTTTCTTCTTTTTCATACTTGCATTTTCTCCGGTGAATATCTCCAAAACTATACTACCTAGGGTTATGAAATTTCATGAGTGGATAGATCTCATCAAGGGGGAGTGCAGTGCACATGAACCATAACTCTTGCTTAATTTTTGACTTATTGCTCTTTCTTTATTTTGAAACTTTAATTTTGTCCAGTGCATATCTTCAGAACTATACTAGCTAAGGATATGAAATTTCATGCGTGGATACATTCCATCAACGGGAAGTGCTGTGCATATAAATTTCAACTCTTGCTTGCTTAATTTTTCAGTTATTGCCCTTTCTTGTTTTTTTTTTCGAACTTGAATTTTGTATCATGCATATCTCTCAAACTATACTACCTCGGGTTATGAAATTTTAGGGCTGGATACATCTCATCAAGGGGTAGTGCAGTGCACATGAAATATAAATTGCTTATTTTTTATGCACCAGCATTTTCTCCTTTTCCCACAATGTTTTCTACCCTTTCCAAACCAAATTTGAATTTTTGAGTTACATTTAGTTTGTCAACTGCAAATGATTTCAATTTGGACTAGTCCAAACTTTTGCTGTGTGGTAAAGAGTTAATAGTAATACAATAATAAACAAGAGTTCCGTCAACACAAATACACTGCCATTATCTTCAATCAACAGTAAAAAAAATATTCTGCACTACTATTTTTCTATACCTCCCCTTTATCATTATTATGCCCCAACTTTACAACTTGGGGTAAGATGGGCGTATCTTGCGACAATTTGCCGCTCTTGTTCCACAATGTTTTCTAACCTTTCAGAAACAAATCCAATCATTTGAGCCACATATAATTTGTTATCTGCAAGTGCTTTCAGTTTGGTCTGTCCAAGATGTCGTCATGTGGTAAAGAGTTAAGGGTCAGTCTTAGCCCTTTATCCCCCTTTACCTTGAAAGGAACATTGTAACAAATCTTAAATCAACTCTGTACCAAAAAACAGTATTTTGCGCTGAACCAAATTGCAGCAAAGCACATGCAGACAACAAATGCAACACAAAAGATGATGTCCTTTGAAATGGTTGAAAACGTTGTTACCAGCATTTCCCCCTTTTCCCACAATGCTTTTCAAAAGCCTTCTTCAGGGTCATTGACACAGGGGATTGTTGGTTAACTCTTTACCACACAATCCCGACTTTTAACGACCTTCAGAAGAATGGCTTTTGAAAACAATGGGGGGAAAAGAAGAAAATGCTGGAAACCAGCATTTTCTCCTTTTCCCACAATGTTTTCTATTCTTCCCAAAACAACTTTCAATTTTTCAGTCACATTTATTTTGTCGTCTGCAAATGCTTTCAATTTGGACCAGTCTAAAATTTTGTCGTTTGGTAGAGTTAAAGGGTAAACAACTGTTACAATTTTGTGATAAATGAGGCTTGTCTCTCATGCTATGAAGCAAACACTCTGAATTCAAAGTATGTGAGTTGTCGTGATATGACTGAAATAATGATGAAAGCAGCTTAACCCTTTACCACGCAGTCCCGACTTTTAACGACCCTGTGAAAGAAGCCTTTTGAAAACATTGTGGGAAAAGGAGAAAATGCTGGTAACCAGCATTTTCTCCATTTCCCACAATGTTTTCTACTTTTTCCAAGTCAAATTTCAATTTTTCCGTAACATTTATCTTGTTGTCTGCAGGTAGTTTGCATTTGGACCAGTCTGAAATTTTTTCGTGTGGTAAAGAGTTAAAACACTGTTCAATCAAAGTTAGATCCATTTATAGATGTAGAACTAACTGTATCAAAAAAATAAAGTTCTTGGTTCATCCTACCATTTTCTTCCCATAAAAGTTGTTTTTTCCTCATATTGCAGGATGACGTTACCATGGAAACAGATCAGTCCAATGATGACCTTCACCTTGTCCTGGACACATCAAATGATGGTTGTGAAGTGAAGAAAGAAGAAAACAGGAAGTCAGAGACCAAATCTGAACCCAAGCCCCTGGAGATGAAAGTCAAAACTGCCGATGGGAAGCCTAAGGGTGTACAAATAACTACTCTCTCTAGCATCAGCAGCAGTAAAACAGTTGCAACTAAACCAATGAAAATAAAGGTGAAATCTGCCGACGGAAAACCAAAAAATGTTCAAATAACCACACTAAGTTCTAAAGAAAGTATGCCATCTGAAGCTCACAAAATACCTGAAATTCAAGTGAAGTCTTCAGATGGAAAACCAAAAAAGATTGAAATTACTACACTGGCGACATTTACAAGTCCGAAATCAAAACAACATGATGTCTCAAGCACAAAAGTGTCAGCTAAAAGTGACTCTGAGAAAGTGAAAGTTTTAAGTGACAAAACTGACAATGCAGACAACCCTGAGAAAGATTTGAATACAAGCCAGACTACATGTCAGACATTGCGGACAAAGCCAACTGAAGATAAGCAAACCCCTAAACGTGTGCAGGTTACAACTTTACAACTTTTTAACAGCCCATCAGCATCTAAGCAAAAGTTATCTCAGGATAAAGATGCCTAACTCTTGTAGTGCCAAATTCTTTAAATGTTTACTTAACAAATTTTAAACCAGTCTAAAATTAATAGCATTTGTAGATGACAATTTAAATGTAGTTCAAATGATGATTTCTGTCTTTGATGGGATAGAAAACATTGTGGGAAAAGGAAAATGCTGGTTACCAGCTTTTTAGCTCACCTGAGCAGGAAGTGCTAAGGTGAGGTATTGTAATCGGTCGTTGTCCGGCGTCCATCTGTCCGTCCGTCCGTCTGTCCACAATTCCTTTAAACATCTTCTCCTCCTAAATCACCGGGCCAATCTTAATAAAACTTGGCAGAGATGTTCCTTGGGTGAAGGTCTACCAAAGTTGTTCAAGAGATTGAATTCCACCCATAACTCTGGTTGCCATGGCAACAGAAAGGAAAAAAATAGCAGAATCTTTGAAAATCTTCTTCTCTGATTCTAGAAGGCGTAGAGCTTTGATATTTGGTATGTAGCATCTCCTAGTGGACCTCTACCAAGTTTGTAAATATGATGCCCCTGGGGTCAAAACTGGCCCCGCCCGGGGGTCACAAGTTCGAACATAGCAACAAAGACGGAAAACTTTAAAATTCTTCTTCCATGAAACTGGAAGGTGTGGAGCTTTGATATTTGGCATCTAGCATCTCCTAGTGGACCTCTACCAAGTTTGTTCATATGATGCCCCTGGGGTCAAAACTGGCCCCGCACTGGGGGGGTCACAAGTTCGAACAAAGAAGGAAAACTTTAAAATTCTACTTCTCTGAAACTGGAAGGTATGGAGCTTTGATATTTGGCATCTAGCATCTCCTAGTGGACCTCTACCAAGTTTGTTCATATGTTGCCCCTGGTGTCAAAACTGGCCCCGCCCCGGGGGTCACAAGTTCGAACATAGGAACAAAGAAGGAAAACTTTAAAATTCTTCTTCTCTGAAACTGGAAGGTGTAGAGCTTGGATTTTTGGTATGTAGCATCTCCTAGCGGACCTCTACCAAGTTTGTTCATACGATGCCCCTGAGGTCAAAACTGGCCCTGCTCCGGGGGTCACAAGTTCTGACATGGGAACAAAGAAGGAAAACTTTAAAATTCTTCTTCTCTAAAACTGGAAGGTGTAGAGCTTTGATATTTGGTATGTAGCATCTCCTAGTGGACTTCTACCAATTTGTTCAAATGATGCCGCTAGGGTCAAAACTGGCCCTGCCCCGGGGGGGTCACAAGTTCGAACAAAGGAACAAAGAAGGAAAATTTTAAAATTCTTCTTTTCTAAACCTGGAAGGCATAGAGCTTTGTTATTTGGTATGTAGTGAACCTGTTCTAAGTTTGTTAGCCCACCTGAGCACAACATGTTCAGTCAGTTTGAAATTGGGTCACCTGGAGTCATAAACTAGGTCACTAGGTCAAATTAAAGTAATACCTTGTGGGCACTCTAGAGGCCACATTTATTGCTCAAATGACCTAAAATTTGGTCAGAATGTTTGTCTTGATAAAATCTCACAGGAGTTCGAATTTGGGTCATTTGGGGTCTTAAATTAGGTCACTAGGTCAAATTAAAGAAATACCTTGTGTGCACTCTAGAGGCCACATTTATTGTTCAGCTGATTTGAAAATTGGTTAAAATGTTTGTCTTGATGAAATGTAGGATGAGTTCAAAATTGGGTGACTTGGGATCATAATCTAGGTCACTAGGTCAAATTAAAGAAATACTTTGAGGGCACTCTAGAGGCTACATTTCTTGCTTAATTGACTTGAAAATTGGTCAGAATGTTTGTCTTGATAACATCTCAGATGAGTCAGAATTTGGGTCAACTGTCAAAAGTAATTTTGTAAGCAGTAATTTCAGTAATAGCTTAAAAACTTTCTTGGCTGAATTTTCATTTCTTTGGAAAGTAAAGCTATTTATTTACTAGGTCATTAGGTCAAATTAAAGAAATACCTTGAGGGCACTCTAGAGGCCATAGTTTTTGCTCAATTGACTTGAAGATTGTTCAGAATGCTTTTCTTCATAAAATCTCTTGAAAAAATCTAGGATGAGTTTAAATTTGGGTCACCTGGGTCATAATCAAGGTCACTAGGTCAAATTAAAGAAATACCTTGTGGTCACTCTTGAGTCCACATGTCTTGCTCAATTGACGTCACTTTTTCTCTCATAACTTATGGATGGTAGACTTTTCTCTTAGTAATAAAATACATACTCAAATTGAAAAAAATTGTAGCATTTTCTTTTCCAATCAAGTTGAACATTTCCATGGAAGGACATTAAGAGTTGCAGCCTCTAGAATACCTATTTTTTTTTTTTTTTTTTTTTACTCTTTCCCATACGACAGTATTTTAGACTGGTCCAAATTGATAGCATATGCAGATGACAAAATAAAACTGGCTGAAATTATTAGAATTGTTTTTGAAAGGTTAGAAAACATTGTAGGAAAAGGAGAAAATTATGGCTACCAGCATCTTCTCCTTTTCCCACAATGTTTTCACAAGCCTTCTTTCCCAGAGTCGTGAAAACTCTGGATTGTTTGGTAAAGGGTTGAATATAAAGGTTTGCTGACAGGATTGAGTTCAGCACATTTGTTCAGTTTTTCATTTTATCACATAACCCCTTGTTTTCAATGTAAGATAACCATTAAAAATTTTCCTGTTTGATGTGTGAGATAAGAAAACAGTGTCATATTTGGTCAACGGGCGATCATTAAAAGCCTCGTTTCTAAAACATTGCCACCCAAGATTCCTGTGAAATTAAGTGTCAAAACTCGTGATTGTGAAAAAGTTGCAAATTTTAGTATCTTTAATTGTAAAACAAAACTGTTGCACATAAGTTTCTTTGGAAATATTTTTTGTCTGTGACGTATACACCTGTCAAAGAAACAAACAGGCTTATGTAAATTTCAATACATGTGCACATGTAGGCTGTTTTAGCACGGCATGAACTATATAATTCTTGAGATACAGTTATGTAAAAGAATCTGACATTCATTGGCTTTTGAGGTAAAATTTTACTAAACTCGTTCACAAAAAAATGTTATTAACTTTGCCAAAAGCTCGCTTAATCCTTTATTGCACAATGCTGCCTTTCAACGACCCTGGGAAAGAAGCCTTTTGAAAACATTGTTGGAAAAGGAGAAAATGCTGGTAGCCAGCATTTTCTCCTTTTCCCACAATGTTTTTCTGCCCCACCAAGAGAAAACTGCACCATTGGAACCACAGTGAAACTGTCGTCTGCAAATGCTTTCCATTTGGACAAGGCTAAAATTTTGTCGTCTAGTAAAGGGTTAACAACATTTTTGTTAGACTCTTTTAATAAAATTTTACTTCAAACACAACTCATGCCAAATGCTATATATCTCCATCAGCAGATCTTGCCACAAGTTGTTCTCCTTCAATACATGTATATACAAAATAACGAAAAATGTTTTTTCTACAGTTTAATAATTCAAATATGTAAACAATACTAGCGCAAATACAGCATATTACATTTGCAGCAAGTTTACTAAACATGAAGTATAGATGAACACAGACTCTGTAAAAATGAACACCGAGTTGAACACTTATAGAAGACTTCAACCTTTTAGGATTGAATATATATATGAGCCATGCTCTGTGAAGAGGGGGCTTAATGCATCTTGATGCATTATACCATGCAAGTCATCACATAAATAGAGGATATTTGTTTTTTTCGGTGAAAGATCGAAATTCATTTCATTGAGTGAACATCATCAGTAATATTTCCACTTGTGGCGCGCAGCCGCCACAAGTGAAAATATTACCGATGATGTTCACGAGATGAAGTAAATTTCAATCTTTCACCGAAAAAAACAACTATTCTATTTATTTCATGCTTCTAACGCCTTTTTTTTTTTTAAGACTTCCATAAAAATCAGTACAAACTCCCCGTGGTCAGTATTCTGACTGGTCGTACCTGTGTAATATCGGAAAATATTTTCACTGCTATTTCTCGATATCCCACTGGAAAGCATGAAATAAATATGGATCCATTTTATCCATTTTCTCTAACAAATGACTGACTCCTGAGCTGCAATGGTTCTTGATCATGCAGGAAATCGACCAAAGCAACATGTTTCCGCCCAGGTCAGCCTGTGCGTACAGCGCAGGCTGACCTGCGTCAATACCTTTTGCAGATGCGGTAAGCCTCCTTTCCACAGAGCACATTATGTATATGGATGAGCTAACAAGTTCTATTTTAGTAAAACACTATGACCAGTGAGGTCAAATGATAATTATTTCATAGAGTACTAAGCACAACGTTATGAGACTGGGAACAACGTAGATCAAGATCACACTGGATGGAATATGCAGCATATTTTGTCAGATTTACTGGCAGCAAAAACAGTTTTGAAATAGAACTATTCAAGTCCTATTTCACAACTTTGAAAATTCCACCTCATTTATATGACCCTTCTGTATTGGGCTTACCTTACCCTTTTGGTAACATTTTTGGGAAAAGGAGATGACTGTAACCATCCTTTTGCCAGAATGTTTTCTACCTTTTATTAATAAATCTTACCATTTAACTCTTTACCAAACAACAAAATTTTAGACTAGTCCAAATTGAAAGCATCTGCAGATGACAAAATAAATTTGAAAAATTAAAATTTGTTTTAGAAAAGGGTAAAAAACATTTTGGGAAAAGGAGAAAATGCTGGTAACCAGCATTTTCTCCTTTTCTCAAAATGTTTTCAAAGGCTTCTTTCTCAGGGTCATTAAAGTCGGGATTGTGTGGTAAAGGCTTAAGACAAATTTTCATTTGTCCCCTGCAATTGCTATCAATGTGGACTGGTTTAAAATCTTGTCATTTTATGGTTGTAATTTACATTACACAGCACCTTGATTACTTGTTAATTTTTTGTAATTTTCCTGCTGTATTTGTACAGTGTTTAGTGCTGTTTTTAACATAATTTCAGTTATATTGCGGCAACCAGTGCATGCTCTGGAGTTTCTTTTACACTCAAAAAGCTCTAACTGCAAGTCGTATGATGGTTCGCAAGAAAATCTTGAGATTGAGAAATAGTAACTGTGATCTAGCTTCGTAATAAAAGAAGCTTGAGTTCAAAGTGAGAAGTTACAGAAGCCTGAAATATGAGTAACAAGAATTAATAAATACATGTAGAAGTAAATGTACAATATTATCATAAACTAGGAAAGACATATAATCTACATACAAACAATAAAGACCAATTAGCCCTTTACCACACTATCACAACTTTATTGGTCATCAGAAAGAGTTTTTGAAAACATTTTGGGAAAAGGAGAAAATGCTGGAAACCAGCAGTTTCTTCTTTTCCCAAAATGTTTTCTAACCTTACAAAAACAAATTATACTTTTTGACTTACATCTATTTTGTTGTCTGTAAATGCTTTCATTTTGGGCAAGTCTTTTGGTATAGAGTTGACCCTTTATCACATAATCACTAGTTTTAATGACATTGAGAAAGCAAACTCTAGAAAACATTGCAGGAAAAGGAGAAAATGATGGTAAGCAGCGTTTTATCCCTTTCCCAAAATGTTTCCTACATTTTCCGAAACACATTTTTGAGTCACATTTATTTTGCCACCTGCCAATGCTTTCAATTTGGGAAAGTCTAAAATTTTGGCATTTGGAAAGGGCTAACCCATATAATGTTTTTATTTCAATATCCAAGACCTCCAAGCAACAGGAGAAAATTGAGAGATTGAAGCAGAGGCAAAGTGTATAAATCAAATGTGAATATTTTCCTCACTCTACCACACAATCCCAAGTTTTAACAACCCTTATAAAGAAAATTTTTTGAAAATATTTTGGGAAAAGAAGGAAATGCTGGAAACCAGCATTTTCTTCTTTTCCCACAGTATTTTCTAATCTTTTATAGAAAAACCCATTTAATTCAGTCACATTCAGTTTGTCCTCTGCGAGTGCTTTCCACTTGGAAAAGACTAAAACTGTCATCTGGTGAAGGGTTAAGTGCAGAGGTGCAAAAAAAAAAAGTATGTGTAAACACGAGCATGGCATGCGGGCGCCATCGCCTTTTTCTTTGAAAACAGCCGAGCTAAAAATAAATACATGCAAACATCATTCAACATATTCCATTCTACAATTTCATAATCTACTGGAATTCTTAACTGCTGAGTAACTTGAAACAGATATGTGTACTTTCAGGCAGCAGGAAACTCAAATACAGAAAATTCAAGCCTTGTTTTGGACAGATATCTCACAAAATATCCCAAAATTTGACAGCATGTTCTATACATTCCGATCTTGATCTACACAGGCTACACACGCATGTAATGCTGTACTCATGATGCTCAGGGTCAGTTCAACCATGATTCTAAATAAATACATTGTAGCCTTTTTAATTGGCTAAAGCACTTTCAACCCTTTATCACACAATCCCAAGTTTTAACAACTCCAAGGAAGAAGCCTTTTGAAAACATTGTGGGAAAAGAAGAAAAAGCTCGTTACCAGCTTTTTCTCTATTTTCCACCATGTTTTCTACCCTTTTCAAATACAAAAACTTTCATTTGAGTAAAAAATGTAATCTGCAAGGGCTTTCAATTTGGACCAGTTAAAGTTTTGCTGTGTGGTAAAGAGTTTGAGAAAATGAGTGAGCAATGCACTGTGTGGGCGCATTACATGTGTGATTAGTAGAAAGATTGCCCGACCTTGTTCCTCAGTCTGTTAACCCTTTACCACACAATCCCAACTTTTAACAACCTTGGGAAAGTTCTTGAAAACATTGTGGGAAAAGGATAAAATGCTGGTAACCAGCATTTTCTCCTTTTCCCACAATGTTCTTTACCCTCCTTAAAACAAGTTTCAATTTTTTGTTCACATTTATTTTGTCGTCTGTAAATGCTTTCATTTTTGACTAGTCTGGATATTTTTCGTCTAGTAAAGAGTTAACTCTTTACCGAACGACATAGATATGGGACTCCGCCAAACTGAAAGCATTTGCAGACCACAAAATGAACGTAGCTCAAACTGAAAATTTTTTCTTTGATAGGGTCAAAAACATTGTGAGAGAAGGAGAAAATGCTGGTCACCAGCATTTTCTCCTTTTCCCACAATGTTTTCAAAAGGCTTCTTCCTCCTCTTCACACAAACTAGGGATTGTAGGTTGAGGGTTGAATGTAATTAAATGTGAAAACACAACATTTGGAAACTTGTTCTTGTGTAACCAAGCTCCGTTCCACATAAGCAGTAATCATGTTACAAATTTATTACATAAGAAATACAACAACAGATATTGCACACTCACAAAAACTTTACTGTATTGAAAACACTTCCAGACAAAAAATCAAATGAGGCTTAAATTATGGGAATTGTCTTTGAAAGGTTGAAAAACATTGTGGGAAAAGGTGAAAATGTTGGTTATCAGCATTTCTCCTTTACCCATGTTTTTAAAAGCCTTCTCAGTCAGGGTCATTAAACTGTTTATTTGTATAGTGTTAAATGCCATGTCGACATTATTTCAAATACAATGTATATTACATTGACCAGTATACCTATCCATGCTTTCCTAGACTTCTTTTACAAGTACTTTTCAAAATATCCTTCCCAAGCCACTGGCGTCTTTTCCAAATACCAGTGCACATCCTTGAAACAATGATGGGCTGTGAGAGAGGAATGAATCCAGATGCAATGACTATCATCAATCCTCGGAAAGAAATTGGCAGAGCTGTGTATTCCAACCAGTGACCCCCCTGGTTTCAAGTCCTGCTACAAACTGCACTACTGGGCTAGTCAGGGTCATTAAAAGTCAGGATAATAGAGTAAAGGGTTTACATGTCGTTGAAAATTTGGCATTAAACCTTCACGAAACAATTGCAAATTTTAACTAGAACTGTTGCATGGCTGGCCACTATCCTCCCACCAGCACCTGAAGCAGCACAATCAGTGAACAAAAATGATTTTCAAATCAAAGATCACCAGTGACCTTTGACCCATATGAACCCCCCCTCCAAAAAAAAGGGGGGCACCTCCTTGGGTCACAAGCAATACTTGTATAAATTTCAGGGTTCTAGGTCAAACAGTTATTGAGTTGGGTACAGAAATGATTTTCAAACGAAGCTTACCTGTGACCTTGACCTTTGACCCATGTGACCCAAAAACAATATGGTATCTGAAACCAGTATAACTCCCTCTATTTCATAGGTGGGGGTATAATAACCCTGATGAATATTGCTTTTGAGAACATTACAGGAAAAGGATAAATGCTCGTGTGGTGTCCGTGGTTGTGAGGTAGAGCGTCAGCCTCGTAATCAAAAGGTCTTGAGTTCGATACCCGGGAGCGGATGTCGACTTTGGTACTGTTCATTGGCCCATACATTCGGCGCAAATACTGGTGTAGTTTCCAGGAAGCAGAATCGAGAGAGACTAGTATAAGTTGTAAGAACTTGTTTCTCAATCAATGTAAAATAAATATGTTTAAACTAAACTAAATGCTCAATACTAATCTCTATCTTTTCCAACAGATTTTTCAACCAATTCAAGGGCAAAACATGTCACTTGAATCTCGTCTAACTTGTCTGCACATGCTTTGACCCTTACCCAAACAACATATTTTAGACACTTCCAAATTGAAAGCATTTGCAGACAACAAATCTGATAGCGGTAACAATTAACTGACATTCTTTGACAGAGTAGAAAACATTGTAGGGAAAGTAGAAAATGCCGGTAACCAGCATTATCTACTTTTCCTACAATGTTTTCAAACGGCCTCTACCTCAGGTTCGTTAAAACTCGCGATTATGCTGTAAAGAGTTAGATTCAGATAAGTCTAGAATTTTGTTGCCTTGCAAAGAGGCAAAGGACACCGAGAATTATTTATCACACAACCTCCAATGTTTTCAACGCCATATACCCAGTACAAATTTTCGTATCTTACATCCTTTTGAGATAAAATTTTGTGACATCACACAGGAGCACTATATGACATCATTTTTTAAAACATTCTTGCTGTTTATTTCCAAAACAACACCAGACAAAAATTTTCTAGTAAATTCAAGAGTGAAATAAATAATTGGGGTAAAGCTAAGGTTTGTATTCTTTTTAGATTTAAGATTAAGTAATTATACGAATGTCAGCTTCTCTGGTACTTTTTTAAGTTCTGAACATACATTTATGTCAAAGCAATAAGTCGGTCTCATTCATGAATGGGTACGTTTCTCGTAGAGATCTCACAATTTTTCAAGAAATTGTTCAGAAACCCTTATGTGATAAAAAGAATCTGACATTCATTAGCATTTGAGATAAAACTTTATCAAAACCCGTCAAAGAAAAAAATGTTATCCAGTTTGGCAAAGGCTTGCTTAATAACATTTTTCCAAGACTCGTTTCATAAAATTTTATCTCAAATGCAAACTTGTACCGGATCCTATATATATATTGTGTTAATCTGGTTTTCCTTCATACAAGTATATTAATCATCAGGTTTTTTTTTTCTTGAAAAGTAGTGCAGGTGCGGCTAATCTGGCTGCTCAAAAGAGCCATAGTTACTGCTGCTAAAGTATTTGAAAATGATATCTGTTCTGAGCATTAACCGATATGTTCAAAATATTGCAAAGATTTCCCTGTATTGTATTTAATAAAAGTTCAACTCTTTTCCAAAAGGCAAAATTTTGGACTTGACCGAATTGAAAGCAATTGCAGACGACAAATTAAATGTAGACCAAATAATGAAATTTGTCATCGATTGGGTAGAAAACATTGTGGAAAAAGGAGAAAATGTTGGTTACCAGCATTTTCTCCTTTACCCCCAATGTTTTCAAAAGCCTTTTTCTACAGGTTTGTTAAAATTTGGGATTGTGCATCAAAGGGTTAACAAAAGTTTGGCAGAATAATATTAATTTGAAATGTCTGTGTTACTTCAACCTCTGTGTCACATTTGCCAGAGCCACTGCAAAGGCTTGTATTGCTGTAAATGGATACTGGAAGTCCAGTGTGTAGGCGTTACTGTCTATCCTTCCAAACTGCATCACCTGAAAGTAATATAGGGGATGAGTGTCATTATTCTTTTTCACAGAGTCTTACTTGTGATAGGGTCTCATGACTCTTCACCACACAATCCTGAGTTTTAATGACCCTGAGCAAGAAGCCTTTTGAAAACATAGTCAGAATAGGAGAAAATCTAAGAATGTTTTCTAGACAATCAAAGATAAATTTCATCATTTGAGCTACATTTAACCCTGTCCCAAACAAGCCCTGGTTTTCATGTGTCTGCAGTACAAGTCTTTTGAAAACACTGTGGGAAATGGAGAAATTGCTCGTAACGAGCAATTTCTCCTTTTCCCACAGTGTTTTCTACCCTTTTTGAGAACTTTCTGCCATTTTCATTAAATTTAGAAATGTCGTCTGCAAACTCTTTGAATTCGTACCAGTCCAAAATTTGTCGTTTGGGAAAGGGTTAAATTGTCATTCCACAAATGCTTTGATTTTGGACAAGTCCAATTTCTGTGTGGTACAGAGATAAATCTTTACAAAATGACAAAATTTTAAACTGGTTGCAATTCAAACCATTTGCAGATGACAAAATTTTTGTGACTCAAAAATAGAAATTTGTTTTGGGAAGGGTAGAAAACATTGTGAGGAAAGGAGAAAATTCTGGATACCAGTATTTCTCCTTTTCCCACACTTTTTTCAAAAGGCTTCTTTCTTAGGGTCCTTTAAAGTTGAAATTGTGGGGTAAAGGGTTAAACAGAATAGTTGTGCAACTTTGTGATAATCCAATTTACTACATTACTAAAAATGAATTGGCAAAAATACAGACATACCTAAAACACATGACGGTACAACAGACCAGAGTATGTTTTCATGCATGTACTCTGTGTAGGTTTTTCTGTATCACACATGTGGTCTGTGTAGAATGTCATCAAGTTCACAGACTACATCAATGTATTCATGTTAGGCTCTTTTTTTCAAATCCCTAAATGTGCAGCACTTTGATTTTCATTTGTTCTTTAATTCATTTGTGGTGTTTTTCAACAGATATAAAGGGAAGGTGTATAATAAAAGGAACATTAAAACAGTCTGCATTTCTGTGCTGTCAGATCGTGTTGAGTTGCATGTGTAAAGAGATTCGCATCAGATTCGACCTGTTCCCATCACAAAGAAATAAAGACTAATGTAATATTCCGTTGATATCAAAAATTGAGAAAGAAATAACAAGAACAATGGTAAAAACCTGTTTTCCTTTAAACTCAATTTGGAAGTTTTTTGCCGATTCCTGTGTGACCCGACCACCAAAGTCTAGCTGATAAACTTGGCTATTTTCATTCCACAGAGGAGCTTTATTGTGCATCACAAACTGACAATGGCGTAATCGTCTATCTTCACTGCGACTTCGAACTCTTTTCAACTGAAACAGATATATAGTATCTGACGTAAGTTGGCATTTGAGATAAAATTTTGTTATAAGAGTCGAAATAAATATCAAACTTGCACGATGCTCTCTTAACCCTTTACTCCATAGATACTCATTTTAACACATCAACAACAGACTGCTTTTGAACACATTGTGGAAAGAGGAGAAATTGCTTGTAACGAGCAATTTCTCCTTTTTCCACATTATTTTCTACTCAAGCAATTAATTGTATCCCCGTTTGTCCATATATTTGCCATCATATCTTTATTTGGTGCTGAATTGGAAGAGCCTAAAGTTGGCATATGAGGTAAAGGGTTAACTCTATACCAGACAACAAAATTTTACACATGTCCAAATCAAAAGCAACTGCAAATGACAAAATAAATGTGACTCAAAATTTGAAATTTGTTTTGGGAAAGGTAGAAAACATTTTGGGAAAAGGAGAAAATGCTGGTTACCAGCATTTTCTCCTTTTTCCACAATGTTTTCAAAAGCTTTTTTTGCCAGGGTCGTTAAAAGCTGGAAGTGTATGGTAAAGGTTTAGTAATATTTCCATGGACCTGAGAATCTCACAAATTACAGTTCATAATGTGTAAATGACTGCTATAGGCCTTCATGTATATATGTCGAACTGGTAAGCAGCATATTCAATGGGACTTAAATGATGGGATTTGTCTTTGAAAGGGTACAAAACATTGTGGGAAAAGAAGTAAATGCTAGTTAGAAGCATTTTGTCCATTTCCCATATTTTCAAAAGCCCTCTCTCACAGAGTTTTTTAAAACTCGGGATTGCTTGCTAAAAGGTTAAGGTATTTGCTATTCTTAGCACTGGTGGCCATATTGGTCAATGACCATACTGATTTGGTATCTTTTTTTCCCCCATGTCCTTAAAAGTTTGTACATAAAATTTCATTTCATTTGATTGAGTAGTTTCTTGAGAGAAGATAATTAACTCTTTGCCACATGACAAATTTTAGCCTGGTCTGAATTGAAAGCATTTATAGACAATATATTAAATGTTACTCAAAACATGACATTTGTCTCTCAAAGGGCAGAGAACATGGTTGAGAAAAAGGGAATACTGGTTACAAGCATTTTATTCTTTTTCCAAAATAATTTCAACAGCCTTCTCCACCAGGGACATTAGAGCTTGTCATGCTAAGATCATAGATTGTATGCTGTTATCAACATTATTTCAGTTATATTGTGGCAGCAAGTACACCTATCCTGGAGTTTCTTTAACCAGTGCTTCATGCAATACTCTTCCCAAGCAACCCACTGGCTGCTTTCCCACATAAACATCTCTGAAACAATGATCAGTAATGAGAGAGGAATGAATCCTGTCACAATGACTAGCACCAATCCTCGGTAAAAAATTGGCCAAGCTGGGGATTACAACTAGCGACCCCCTGTCCTCAAGTTCTGCACACAAGATTGCGCTATCAGGGCCTAGTCCATGCTCAGATGAGCAGCAAAGAAATGACCAGAAAATAAGTCCCTTTCTCTGAGGACATATCCTTGATGTTTCATCTAGGCAATTTGGAGAAGTTCCCATGTCAGATTGATGAATGGGTTTCTTATACAACACATTATTACAAGCTGATAATCTCACTCCCTTCCTGAATGTGACCTGATCTGTTTGTATTGCCCAAACTATTACCCGCATAAAAAGAGTATTTTTGAACATTGTGTTTTGATTTCTGTGTATTTCAAAGGCAGCAAAGACTGTATGAGTCATGCTCTGGCAAAAGGGGGCTAAATGCATCTCCGTGATGCATTATATCAAGCTCGACATCACATAATTATGGATCTATAATGTCCATTTTGTCTAACAACCGACTGTATCATAAGGTAGACTGGTCCTTTAGCATACAGAAAATTGACCTATATAGCAAAAAGTTTCAGCCCAGGTCATCCTGCGCAGTCCATGCAGGCTGATGTGGGTCAATACTTTTCGCAGATGCATTAGGCCCCCTTTTCACAGAGCATGACTCAAATAAAGAAAAGAAGACACACTACCTATGTACAAAAGGATTAACCCTTTACCATACAGTCCCAAGTTTTAACAACTCTGCAGAAGAAGCCTTATGAAAACATTGTGTGAAAAGGAGAAAATATTGGTAACCAGCATTTTCTCCTCTTCCGACAAGGTTTTCTCCCCTTTCAAAGTAAGAAATCATCATTTTGGGCCACATTTAATTTTTCCTCTGCCCTCATTTAGGACAAGTCTAAATTTTGCTGTTTGGTAGAGTTAATCAATAAAGGTCATTATTGGATGGTATTACTATTTGCAGATTCCTTACTTTCTTAGGAACCTTTCTCCTGAAATAAATTCAGCATTTCTGCTGATTTGTCACTCGTTTTCAGTCTAAATTACTACAGAAACATTTTTCAAGACTTCATCAAAATGCTTCAACCCTTTACCAGACGACAAAATTTTAGCCTTGTCCAAATTGAAAGCATTTGCAGATGACAATTTCAGTGTTGCTCTAATGGTGCAACTTTTCTTTGATGGGGTTGAAAACATTGTGGGAAAAGGAGAAAATGCTGGTTACCAGCATTTTCTCCTTTTCCCACAATGTTTTCAAATGGCTTCTTTCCCAGGGGCGTTAAAAGGCAGCATTGTGTGGTAAATGTGGATTTACTGTGTAAACAAGAACAAGTGATTTACTCAACTGTTGGATTTTCTTTAATTTCTCTAGGCTTCAAGCCCTTGATCATTCAAATAATCTGTACCAGTGTTGAAAGGTTCAGGTCTAAAATAATGACTACACATGTATGATGTTTACACAAAAAATGTTAAATGTCAACTTCAAATGGCTCCTTTTCCCTTTTTAACTGTCACATATCCTTCATCATAAAATGATTCAAACTCTTACAACATAAACAAGTTCCACAACAGTCAGAAAGCAGATGTGGCCATTTTTTTAAGCACAAAAGAAAATTTCAAACCAAATAGCTGACAGAAACCATGCCCTGACATAAACTCTTTTGGCCTCTCAAACTAAAATGCAACTAGATCAAATTAAAACATTAACTTAACTCTTTAGCAAACAACATAATTTTAGGCTGGTCCAAACTGAAAGCATTTGCAGAATTTAATTTAACTGAAACAAGCATTTTCTTGTTTTTCCCCAAGGTTTTCAAAAGGCTATTTCCTTAGGGTTGTTTAACCCTTTACCACACAATCCCGACTTTTAACGACCCCAAGGAAGAAGCCTTTAGAAAACATTGTGGGAAATGGAGAAAATGCTGATAACCAGCATTTTCTCCTTTTCCCAAAATGTTTTCTACTCTTCCCAAGACAAATTCCAATTTTTGAGTCACATTTATTTTGTCGTCTGCAAAAGCTTTCAATCTCGACTGGTCTAAAATTTTTCGTTTGGTAAAAAGTCAAACAAGGGATTTTATGGTAAAAGGTTAAGAATGGGAGAGGACAATCCAGAAATAAGTTACCAGGTGGTTGAGAGACCACACTGGGAACAATAGCAGATGAAATGACGGTACACAATCCCGGAAAAAGCTATCAAGTAGCTGAAAGAGGGAGGTAATTATCAAATGTGATAAAATCATTTCAAAAAGCTACCATTAAGACAAATAAGAGCAGTGCATGTGGAGTGCAAATGTTCTGCTGCAGTTGCTTGATTTCCTGTGAAAATTCAAAGTTGAAAAAGGGGCATAACTGTGTCAAAAACATTTTGATGGTTATGTGTCCTTGTTGCATGGGCTCCTCTTTTGATAGTTAACAACTTGTACGAGATGAAAGTAAATATCTTCAGTAATAACAGTCTTTGATAAATGTCAAAAGTATTGAGTCATACTCTGGCAAAAGGGGGCTTAATGCATCTCCGTGATCCATAATACCAAGCAAATCATCACATATTAATGGACAAATAAAATCCATTTTGTATAACAACCAACTGATTCATGAGGTACACTGGTCCTTTGACATGCAGAAAATTGACCAATAGCAAAAAGTTTCGGCCCAGGGTTAGGGACTGCGCAGGCTGACCTGGGTCGATACTTTTTGCAGATGCATTAAGCCCCCTTTTCAAAGAATGTGACTCATTTTGATCATTGCCTAACCCTGTTGTAAGAGCTCCCCTTTTGATAATTAACAACTTGTCCAAGTTTGAAGTAAATATCTACAGTATTAAAAGAGCAACAAAAATTTCAAAAGTTTTTGCAAGGTGATGACACCAGGGCTATGACAATAACTCAACGTTTTTTTTTTTTCGAAAACAACCCAGTTAATAAAGATTGTTTTCCAAACAAAGAGAAAACAAAATTAGTAAACAAACCTTTTGCTTCAACTGTGCCTTTTGAAATGATTCAAGGTTTTTATAATTGTATGGTATACGTATCTCCTCCGACGATGATCCGTAATCATGATCCAAGTGTTCCTGAACTCGCACATATTTTGATTTACGCTTAAACAACGGACTATGATGTTTACACTTCCCTCGAATAGCTTCCTCTTTTAGTTTTTTAGAAGGCGAGTCAGGTTTGTGTAAATGGTGTAAGGGAGAGGCAGGCAGAGATGCAGATTGGGTAATGTCTAAATGTTCCACATCGTTGAGTAAAGATGATTTCCTTTTTCTACATAAACTTAGAGAAGTAATCATTTTATCTAAAGATGTTTGACTGGAACATCGAGTGTTAGTTCCAGAGCTATCAGTAATGTTCTCCAGAGACCTGATCACATCTCCATTTGTAGTGGTGTCATCCTCTGATGAATTAATACTGCTTTGACTTGTGTTGAGTTTGAGATCCATTGACTTTACATTTTGATCTTCAAGGTCGTGTTCACTGCTTGAATCTTTCTCCTCTAAGTCTTGAGGTCCTTCTAGGTACAATCTTTTCTGAGATCCTGAAGTAGGAGACAAGATTTGGCTACTGTCACACACACTATGACTTTCATACACTAGATCTTTAGGATTTGTATCATCATCATCGACAAACTTGATGCCTTGGCAAGCAGGATCCGCCCAACGTGGAGTGTTGTCCTCAAGGTCAGAACGGATAAACCTGTCCACAAAACTAGGTATATGTTTTTGACCACATGGAGATTGGCTTGAGTGTAACTGTCCATTGGAGAAAAAGTAGTTCCCTACTTGGGAACCTGCATCAATCACTTGAGCACTAGAATTAAGTTCTGATTGACTAGAAATACATTTGGCACTAGATGCTATAGATGATAAATTTTTCGAACCATTTACAAAGTTAGAATTCAAAGCCAGTCCAATGACCCCTGAAGGTCCTTCACTCACAGTTTGATTGGCACATGTGGGAGCTGCGATAGGGACTTTTGGTCTTGCTCCTTGCTGTTTGTATGTATCAAAGATCACAGAAGAATCTTCCTCACTGATATTGAAGGCTTGATTATTTTGAGGATGCGTTTCAGAGGCAGGAGACAGTTTAGTTTTCATACACACAGAAGATTTCTGTCTATCACATATAGAGTTGGTGGCAGAATTACTGTCTGATACACTCTCTCCTTGACTAGATAACTCACAATGGTTTGTTAACACGTCCACACTAATGATATCCCCATCATTACTGTTTAAATCATCTAAACTTGAGGGTGTGTTGTCCTTTGTAAAATGTTCATTGTGTACACCAGACATTAAGCCATCAATGAGTGCTGAAGTAGAGAAAATACAGCTGTGAGATCATATGGTGATAATTTCATCCTTTACCAGGCAACAAAATATTAACCCCTAGGCTGCAAAGCATAACTTGGGCACTTTTGCGGACAGTGCAGATCAAGAGCAGACTGCGCAAAACATGCAGTTTGATCTTGGATCTAAACTGCTGGATTACAGTAAGTTTTTTTCCAGCAAAAGCACTTTGTAATTGCAATATTTCAATATATACTATTGGCCGGATATAGTCAATCTATTTATTCAGCAGCTTAAGGGTTAAACTTGTCCAAATTGAATCCATTTGCAGATGACAAATTGAATATGGCTTAAATGATTAAAATTTTTTTTGACAAATGTTTCAGATGTTTTATTAAATGCTGTTTACCACAATGTTTCAATGGGATTCTTTCTCAGGGTCGTTAAAACTCCAGGGTCCCTATTCATCAACCATTCTTAAGAACTTTCTAAGGCGTATTCTTCAGAACTTTCTGAACTGAAAACTAACACAACTTCTGATTGGCTAAACCATTTGGTGTAGCCAATCAGAGGTTGTATTACTTTCAAATTTAGAAAATCTTGGAGAATAAGAAAAAGAATGTTCTAAAGAGTGGTTGGTGAATTCGGGCCCATATTGTGTGCTAAAGGGTTAAATAATTGTAAGTTCAAACAAGAGCACAGCATGCAGATACCAACACTCCACTGTAGTTGCTTGCCATTTAATGAAAATTCTGTCAAAAAAGGGGTACAACTGTGTCAAAAATATTTTGATGGTTACATAACCCTGTTGTATGGGTTCCCCTTTTGATGATTACGATATCTTCAGTAATGACAGAGAAATTACTAAATGCCAAGTAATTGCACGACAATGACGCAGACAATGACACAGACTACAGGGCTACGAGAACAGTCACAACACCTTGACATTGTCTTTGAAAACAGCCAAGATTATAACTGAAATATCACAGTATTTTAGCAAAAAGTCCAGGTCATGGAATTCCAGGGATTCTTACATGAATATAATCAAACAACAGCAGAAAATACTGACCTAGAATTACACAGCAGTATCCATGAAACATGATTATGGGCTACTCAGTCAACCAAGGTTAGGGTTGTGACACTACAGGTTATGAAATATTAATTCTTAATCTGGTTTAACCCTTTACCAGACAACAGAATTTTATACTAGTCAAATTGAAAGCATTTGCAGACAACAAATTAGATGTGGCTCATACGGTGAGATTTGTCTCTTAAAGGACAGAAAACATTGTGGGAAAAGGAGAAAATGCTGGTTACCAGCATTTTCTCCTTTTCCCCCAGTGTTTTCAAAAGGCCTCTTTTTTAGGGTCTTCAAAACTCAGGATTGTGTAGAAAAGGGTTAATTTAAATGTAAACTATTTTGGGGGAAAAATTCTACTTTGCATGTGATAAGACATGGCAACAACGAGAGCACCACATGCAGATACCAATGCCTGGTCGCATTTGCTCTTAGAAATAGACTGATTTTCAGTGAAAATTCTACATTGAAAAAGGGGCATAACCATGTCAGAAATATTTTGATAGTTATCTGCACCGGTTTAATGGGTTTCCCTTTTAACAGTTAACCCTTTCCCAAACGACAAATTTTGGACTGGTCCAAATTGAAAGGGTTTGCAGACAACAATTTTAAATTTGATGAAAATGGCAGAAAGTTCTCAAAAAGGGTAGAAAACACTGTGGGAAAAGGAGAAATTGCTCGTTATGAGCAATTTCTCCTTTTCCCACAGTGTTTTCAAAAGACTTGTACTGCAGACACGTGAAAACCAGGGCTTGTTTGGGAAAGGGTTAACAACTAGTCTGAGTTTAATGTAAATATCTTCAGTAACAACAGAGATATTATAAAATGTTGAAGTTTTTGCATAACAACTGCGACGATGCAGATGCAGACAGGGCTATGGCAGTTACGCAATGTTTTCTTCAAAAACAGCCAGGCTAAAACTTCAGATGCAAGAAATGTACTAACACAGCCTATCCTGTTCCTCATCCCCATTTCCAGCTGCTGTGAAGTGTGGGTCTTGGGCAAGTACTGACTCGTCCCTGGGCAGTTCTGTTACAGTTACTGTCATCTGTCTGGGTTGTAGGTGTAACAAACTGGTCTTGTACAAAACATTCCCAATATCCTCTGGAAGGTGGCTCGCTACTCCCACAATTCTAAACTTTGTTCCCCAAATATTGGACAAGACCTCGACCAGTTTATTACTCTGAAAAATATGATGAAAACAATCAAAATTCAGATTCATTTCTATCAAACATGAATAAAAAAAGAAATAGAGAAAAATCTGCATATCAAATCCAGGGTTCCAGTACATAAAAAATATAAACTACAAACCATCTCATGAAAATTTTACATGTTTTCTACATGTCTGCAATTGCTGAACTTTGAGTGCTAACATTTCTTGCATTAAGATCATGATTTAGACTGGCTGCAAACATGTAAAATTGTGACAGGCATTTTAACTCTGTACCACACAACAAGATTTGAGACTTGCCAAAATTCAAAGTATTTGCTGACATAAAAGTCGAAAGTGGCTCAAATGATGAAACTTTCTTGTAATTGAGTAGTAAGCACTGTGGGAAAAGGAGAACATGCTGGTAACCATTATTTTCTTCTTTTCCCACAATTCTTTCAAAAGCTTGCTTTCTGCAGTTTGTTAAACCTTTACCATACAAGATGATTCTGGACAAGTTATAATTAAAAGCATGTGCAGACAACAATTTAAATGTTGCTCAAATAATGGAATTTGTTTTTGATAGAGTAGAAAACATTGAAAGATAAGCAGAAAATGCCAGTTACCTGCATTTTCTCTTTTTCCCAACAATGTTTTCAAAAGCTTCCTCTCTGAGGGTCATTAACCCTTTACCACACAACCCCAAGTTTTAATGACTTTGAGGAAGAGGGTTTTTTGAAAACATCATAAGAAATGGAGAAAATGCTGGTAACCATCACTTTCCTTTTTTCCACAATGTTTTCTACCTCTGATTTGATTATTGATTTGCAAACTGACTTGTCTAACTTTTACCTTACTACATTCAGCTGTCATTCATAAAATCAAAGTTACTTGCCAATACACCATTATTTGTTTTATTTTGATCACCATTTTCGAATGAAATGTATACCAGAGCAATTTGTCGTTGAAAGTTGTAGATATATAATAAAAAGGAATATTACAGTAAACTATAACTTATCCTGGTTCCTGCGTAATGCAGAGAAATGACCCTCCCCTACAAAATGACCCATGGGTCATTTCACTAAGTAGAGAAATGACCCCAGACCACCAGAGGAATGACCCGGGTCATTATTCTATGTAGAGAAATGACCCCAGACCGCCGTCTGGGGTCATTTCTCTACGTAGAATAATGACCCGGGTCATTCCTCTACGTAGTGAAATGACCCATGGGTCATTTTGTAGGGGAGGGTCATTTCTCTGCATTACACCTGCATCTACTTCTTGCTGTGTAAGAAAAATCAGGTTTTCCCACACTGTTTGAATCAAATACAGGCACCAGGAAAGTTACTACAACATAATATTCCATATGTACATTACATATATATGATACACATACCTCAGGCAGGTTGTCATTGTAAAACAGCTCATTGAGGGTTCTAAAGGTGGTACTATGGGCAACTTTCTCTGGACGGAAGTTCCTCAAGCGCTTCTTTCTGTTCACTCTCGGTGACCCACCGCACCCATCCATCTCCATATCACTGTCTGACGACGTACTGCTGCTCAGTATGTCAGCTTCATACACCAGGAAACTTTCCAGATCTGTGAAAAAGAATCAGGATTAGCCTTCTAAGGTTTAACCTCTTACCTGATGACAAAATTTTAGACTACTCTAAATTGAAAGCATTTGCAGAAGACAAGATCAAATTTGCATCAAATAATGGGACTGTCATCAAAACAGTAGAAAACAGAAAGGATAAAATGCTGGTTACCAGCATTACTTTTTCTCCTTCCCTAATTATCTTTTTTAAAAGCTTTCAACCTCAGGGTCTCTCAAACATGGGATTGATCAGTGGAGGTTTAACTCTTTACCAAACAACAAAATTTTGTCCAAATTCAAAGCATTTGCAGACGACAAAATAATTGTGATTTACAATTAGAAATTTGTTCTGTGATGGGTAGAAAACATTGTGGGAAATGGAGAAAATGCTGATTACCAGCATTTTCTCCTTTTCCCACAATATTTTCAAAAGGCCTCTTTTTCAGGGTCATTAAAAGTCAGGATTGTGTGGTAAAGGGTTGATTGTTTGTTTGTTTGTATTGGAGTTTAATGCCGTTATCACTGCAATCAGTGCACCTACACTATCTTCCTGGCTTTCTCACACCAGTACAGACACAAATTTCTTTCCAAGATACCGACTTCTTTTTTCACATGCATCAGTGGTGAGAGGCAAAAAACAGCCGGAGAGAAAGTTTGCCTCAACCAGGTACCAAACCCCCCCAACCACAAGGTCACCAGTCAGATACACTAACCACTGAGCTAACTTAAATCTAAATAACTCAGACAAGTCGACTTTAAAAATTCTTTCACCCTTTCCCAAACAAGCCCTGGTTTTCATGTGTCTGCAGTACAAGTCTTTTGAGAAAACACTGTGGGAAAAGGAGAAATTGCTCATAACGAGCAATTTCTTCTTTTCCCACAGTGTTTTCTCTCCTTTTTGATAACTTTCTGCCATTTTCATCAAATTTAAAACTGTCATCTGCAAACTCTTTCAATTTGGACCAGTCTAAAATTTGTCATTTGGGAAAGGGTTAAATGAACTTTGAGAACAAAAAGCACACATCTTATTTATTACCACAAATGTAATGAACATTATCTCTTCCATCTATATACAAATATACTGCTGGTTATCAGCATTTTCTCTTTTTCCCTCAATGTTTTCAGAAGGCTTCTTTCTCAGGGTTGTTAAAAGTCAGGATTGTGTGGTAAACGGTTAATGCCATTTTAACACCTTAGGTCATATAACGGCAATCAGTGCACCTACACACGTTTCCTGGCTTTCTCACACCAGTACTGACACAACTTTCTTTCCAAGTCACTGGCTATTTTTCTCACATGCATCGGATATGAGAGGCAAAAAATCAGAAGAAAATTTGCCCCAACCGGGTATCCAACTCTCAACTACCAGTCAGATGCACTAACCACTGAGCTACCAGCTAAGTCTTGCATGAATAATAAAACTGTGGTAAGAAACAAAGAGCTGGGTCTACTCTGTTTATTAACCCTTTACCACACAATCCAGAGTTTTAACAGCCTTGAGAAAGAGGTAACTAGCATTTTCTCCTTTTCCAAAAATGTTTTCTACCCTATTAGGTAAATACAGAAATCGCCATTAAGCAACATTCAGTTTGTCTTCTGCAAATGCTTTCAATTTGGTCAAGTCCAAAATGTTGTTGTTGGTAAAGAGTTATCATTTCTACTGCAGAGTGGAGTACTTGAATTCTTACCTTCCTTTCGAATACCAGTTGGTTTTATTTTTGGATCGTATATCACGAAGTCTGGACGAAGCTTACTGGCTCTTTTACCCTTCAGCAGAGGTATCAACCCACCGAGGTATTCCAAATAGAGTGTGTAGTGTCCTCCAGATGTCTCCTCACCATGACGAATCATTGTGCAGAACAACCGTTCCGATCCAGGGGGCGGGGTACAAACAAACTCTCGTAACTTAAATGGGTCTGGAATGTAACTCTGAAATGAACAATTTTACTTATTACCACTTGATTGATTGTAAGCTGTTAAATGCCTTTTTCAACAGTATTTTAGTTACATGGTGGTGGCCAGTGCACCTATCCATGCTTTCCTGGAGTTTCTATTACCTAGCAGTATGTCACACAAAATTCTTTCACTGGCTGCTTTCCCACACGACAATTGTCAAAACAATGATCAGGGTGAGAGAGGAATGAATCCTATCACAACAATTATCATGAGGAAAGAAATTTGCTGAGCCATGGATTCAAACCAGCCACCCCCTGGTTTCAAGTCCTGTACGCTACCTACTGCTCTACCTGGACTCGGCTTAGTAACTACCTCTTGTAACAAATTTTCATAAGTCCTCTATGAATATAACAGAAAATCTACATGAATTCATGAGTTTCTCTGAGAAAGTAACATGGTAAAAGAAAATTTGTTCATCCACCCTTTACCACATAGCCAAATTTCAGACTCATCCATATTGAAAGTATTTTCGGACAACAAATTAACTCTGCCAAACGACAAAATTTTAGACTGGTCCAAATTGAAAGCATTAGCACATGACAAAATAAATGTGGCTGAAAAATTGAAATTTATTTGGGAAGGGTAGAAAACATTGTGGGAAAAGGAGAAAATGCTGTTTACCAGCATTTTCTCCTTTTCCCACAATTTTT
The DNA here is from genome assembly GCA_945859785.2 of Tridacna gigas. Taxonomy (NCBI): domain Eukaryota; kingdom Metazoa; phylum Mollusca; class Bivalvia; order Cardiida; family Cardiidae; genus Tridacna; species Tridacna gigas. Next base: position 5,461,676 of record OX244031.2, on the reverse strand, counting down.
TCAAAGGGCTTCTTTCTCAGGGTCATTTAAAAGTCGGGATTGTGTGGTAAATGGTTAAGTGACTCAAATGATCAGATTTCATTTGATTAACATTTAATCTGTCGTCTGCAAATCCTTTCAATTTGGACCTGTCTAAGATTTTGCTGTGTGGTATAGGGTTAAAATAATGGCCATTTGCTCTTCTTTGTGTTTGGCACTACATTTGTGCTCTTTTGTATGACCGTTACGTAAAGACGTCGGTAAATAATTCATGACAAACACAATTAATGAACTCTATAGGGGAGGTTAGGAAATGCACAATAATTACACAATTTTAGTGACGGGGACAGGAAAACATTGCTCATATAGTACAATTTCTCCATTAAATTTTGACACAAGATTTTAGGAAAACCCTGTAACTGCAGATCTGTCACACTGTCACCACATGAGAAAATATTTCAACCCCCACCCTCTTTACCAGACAACAAAATTCGAGGCTTGTCAATCCTAAATTTACCTTTTACCACACAATCCCAAAATTTTAGCGACCTTTAAAAATTCTTTTTCTTTTGAAAACATTATGGGAAAAGGAGAAAATGCTGGTAACCAGCATTTTCTCCTTTTCCCACAATGTTTTCTAACTTTTCACAGACAGATCTCAGCATTTTTGCCACATTTAATTTGTTGTCTGCAAATGTTGTTAATTTGGACCTGTTTAAAATTTTGCCCTGTGGTAATTAAGACTCAAACAAGGCTCATAATGACAGACTTTGTCTACAAAGAAGCCAAAAACATCATGGGAAAAGAAGAAATACTGGTTTTCGCATTTTGTCTTTTTCCAAATGTTACTGCATTTTCAAAAGCTTTCTTTAGAGCTGTAAAAACATGGGACTGGCTGGTAAAGGGTTAATTCTATACAACACAGTCCCATGCTTTCATGACTCTAAGAAAAGCATTGTGGGAAGAGGAGAAAATAGGAAAATAGGAGGATATCATCATTTGATCTAGCTATATAATATTATGTTGCCAGCAAGTGCTTTAAATTTGGGCAAATCAGAAAATTTGTCATTTGTAAAATAGATAAAATGCACGATAGCAACTTTAAGATGCATTCTAAGAGAGTGAAAAACAAGATCCAACTCCATAAAATGTGCCATCTGATCTTGGTTCTACACTGTCCCATATTCTGCAATAATTTTTTGCCAAAAGAGCATTAACCTTTCACACATAATCCTGAGTTTTAATGACCCTGAATCATGCTTTCAAAAACATAGTGGGAAAGGAGAAAATAAAGGTATAACCAGCAATTTCTCCTTTCCCAAAATGTTTTCTACCCTCAAAAACAAATTCCACCTTCAATATGTCCTCTGCAAATGCTTCAAATTTGGGCAAGCATAAAATTTTGTCCTTTGGTAATGATTGATTGATTGTATGTAGTTTAACGCCGTTTTCAATATTATTTCAGTTATATCACGGCTGTCAGTGCACCTTTCCAGGCTTTCCTGGAGTTTCTTTTACCAGTACTCCGCACAATATTCTTTCCAAGCCACTGGCTGCTTTCCAATATAACCATCATTGAAACAATGGTCAGCAGTAAGACAGGAATGAATCCTGTTGCGATGACTATCATCGATCCTCGGAAAGAAATTGGCCAAGCCGAGGATCAAACCAGCGACCTCCTGTTCTCAAGTCCTATACGCTACCGGCTGAGCTACGGGGGCTTGGCTTGCCCTTTGGTAATAAGTGAACTCTACACCAAATAACAAAATTTTATACTGGTCCAAACTGAAAGCATTAATGATTTGCAGTCAACTGATTAAATTTGACTCAAAAACGAAAATTTCTCTTCGGAAGTGAAGAAAATATTGTGGGAAATGGGAGAAAATACTAGTTACCAGCATTTTCTCTTTTTTCCCCACTATGGTTTCCAAAGCTTTTTTCCTTTGGGTTGATTGTGTGATAAAGGACTGAAAATGCATTTCTCTGTAACAATAAAATGTCCTTCACCTTTATATCAACTCAAAGGCTAACTGTGAAGATTGACAGTTCCAGCCTACAAGATAACTACATGTTAGGATGGGAGAAAAACATGAATCAATAAGAAAACAGTTTGTGGGTGACTCACGCTAAATCTTTCCAGAATATATGATTGCATGTTAAGGTCCATAAAAGTATTTGTATGTTCCCGCGGAGAATTATCTGTAACATGATTAGATGGTTGAAATAGGGTTAACGTTTAGCGGAAAAACAAGTGAAGTTGTCTTAACCCCTGGAGAGCAAAAAGAGGGGTGTTGCAAATAGTGTAGATCAAATCAGATTGTGAAGAACTATTCTGCAGTCTGATGTTGGGTCTACACTCCACAAAATTTTGTAAAATGTTTTACCCAAAACAGCCTCAAGATTACAGAGTACATGGTGTAATATTGTATCTTTTTTTTTTGGCATAAAATGCCATTAAATTTCTTTTAACCCTTTCCCAAACGATAAATTTTAGACTGGTCCAAATTGAAAGAGTTTGCAGACAACAATTTTATATTGGATGATATTGGATGATATTGGATGAAAATGGCAGAAAGTTCTCAAAAAGGGTAGAAAACACTGTGGGAAAAGGAGAAATTGCTCGTTATGAGCAATTTCTCCTTTCCCACAATGTTTTCAAAAGACTTGTACTGCAGACACGTGAAAACCAGGCCTTGTTTGGGAAAGGGTTAAATTAAATTTCGATCGCGATACAATTTTGTTTTTACATCTCTTTTTCTCCCCCAAAAAGTTTTCACTATGACAGTTAACTCTTTACCAAACAATAAAATTTTAGACTGATCCAAATTCAAAACATTTGTGGACAACAGATTAGATATGTCTTTTTTTTTTTTGGCATAAAATGCCATTAAATTTCTTTTAAATCAAATTTCGATCACGATACAATTTTGTTTTTACATCTCCTTTTCTCACCCAAAAAGTTTTCACTCTGACAGTTAACTCTTTACCAAACAACAAAACTTTAGACTGATCCAAATTCAAAACACTTGCGGACAACAGATTAGATATGGCTCAAATGATGGGACTTGACTCTGTAAGAATAGAACACATTGGAAAAGGAGAAAATACTTGGTTCGCAGCATTTTCTCCTTTTCCCTCAGTGTTTTCAAAAGACTTCCTTCAAAGGGTCATTGTAAATCCAGATTGTGTAGCAAATGGTTAAAGGAAATGGTTGTTTTCAGTCTGTGAAAAAGATTGAATATCGTGCATTACCTGATCAAAGATCCGAATCTCATAACAAGCAGACATTGGATCTGCATTCTTTAACCCTATATCGCAAAATGCCGCCTTTTAACGACCCTGGGAAAGAAGCCTTTTGAAGACATTGTGGGAAGAGGAGAAACTTCTGGTAACCAGCATTTTCCCTTTTACCACAATATTTTCTACCTTATTAAAAAAATCGCACCATTTGAGCCACAATGAAATTGTCGTCTGCAAATGCTTTCAATTTGGACAATGCTAAAATTCTGTCGTCTGGTAAAAGGTTAATAGAGCTTTGGACTGAAAATGCTAATTCTTAATCTGACAACAAAAATTTCATACTTGTCCACTTTGAAAGCAATTATTACAGACAGCAACTAAGTCTGATGTCCAACAACACAATTTCTTTTTGAAGGCAAAAAAAGTCGTAGGAAAAGGAGTTTATGAAAATGCACTTTCTCTTTTTCCTAAAATGTTTTTAACTCTTTAACAAACGACAAAATTTTAGACTAGTCCAAATTGAAAGCATTTGCAGACGACAATATCAGTGTGGCTCAAATGATTGAATTTGTTTTAGATGGGATAGAAAACATAGTCGCAAAAGGAGAAAATGCTGGTTATCAGCATTTTCTCCTTTTCCCACTATGTTTTCAGAAGCCTTCTATGTTAGGGTCGTTAAAAATCGGGACTGTGCGGTAAAGAGTTAAAAGCCCTCTTTCTCAGGGTTGTTATAACGCTGTATTGGTTAGTAAAGGGTTGTGATATAAAAAATAAGTTTTTCATGAGAGGCAAAAAAAAAAAATGGTTGAATCTAGCACCAGAACTAATATCAGAGCTGTTATTTCATGGTATGTGGAGTTATTTGTCTCCAGTTCGTTAGAGAGTAATTATATGACCTCATAAAGCATGCCTACTTGATTATATCAAACAATGACAAAAATGCCTTATCCATGACAAAAAGATGCTAAAAAAGGCCTGACTGACTGTACTGGTACATAAATACTGGTGACCCCAAGGAAAAAGCCTTTTGAAAACAATGTGGGAAAAGGAGAAAATGCTTGTAACCAGCATTTTCTCCTTTTCAAACAATGTTTCTACCCTGTCAAACACAGAATTCATCATTTTAGCTACTTTTATTTTGTCATCTGCAAATGCTTTCAATTTGGTTGAGCACAACATTTTGTTGTTGGTAATGAGTTACCAAACTATAAAATTTTGGACTTTACCAAAATAAAGACATTTGCAGACAACAACATCAATGTAGCTCAAACTAGAGCTGTCACTAAATGTGACTTAATACCCATCCAAGCGCTTTGACAGAAACTAGTATTTTGTACACAGACGGACACATGGACACACAGACACATGGACACACGGACAGACAAGCTGATTCCAGTACACCCCCGAAAACATTCGTTTTGCGGGGGTATAAAAAGATGTTTAAGTCAAAGGGGAGATAATTGTTCAACCAGGAGGAGTTAATACTTTAAATTGCATTTTAAAAACCTTCAATATATGATCAATGTATGTGCAAAGTTTTAAAACAATTGCAAAAAAACTTTTGTGGGAGTTCGCGACACAAAATTACAAGTATTTCATACAGAGATGGATGTTAAGAGAAAAAAAAGTGTCAAGTTCAAGGGGAGATAATTCATGAAGCAGGAGGAGTTGACACTTGAAAATTGCGTCTTGCAAACCTTCAATATATGATGAATGTATGTGCAAAGTTTCAATACAATTGAAAGAAAAGTGGAGGAGGAGTTTGTGACACAAAATTAGTAGTATTTTGTACACAGACGACACCATTTTAAAAACCTTCAATATATGATCAATGTATGTGCAAAGTTTTAAAACAACTGCAGAAAAACTTTTGTGGGAGTTCGCGACACAAAATTACTACTATTTCATACAGAGATGGATGTTAAGAGAAAAAAAAGTGTCAAGTTCAAGGGGAGATAATTCATGAAGCAGGAGGAGTTGACACTTGAAAATTGCGTCTTGCAAACCTTCAATATATGATGAATGTATGTGCAAAGTTTCAATACAATTGAAAGAAAACTGGAGGAGGAGTTTGCGACACAAAATTAGTAGTACTTTGTACACAGACGGACACACTGACGGACGGACAGACAGGCTGATTCCAGTATACCCCCGAAAACATTTGTTTTGGGGGGGTATAATGAGGATATCTGTATTTGATCCTGTAGAAAATGCTGGCAACTAGCATTTTCTCCTTTTACCACCATGTTTTCCTCCCTTTCACAGACAAATTTTACCATTTGAGCCACAATATCTTTATCATATGTGAATGCTCTTGATTTGGACGAGTCTAAAATTTCTTCGTGTGGTTCATGATTAATATCAAGATTAGTCGGTAGAGAATATACTTGGGTCTACACAATTCCTCATCTTGCCATAGATTCTGGCAAAACTGCACTATTTATGTCTGCCCTGTCTGAGTTATGTCCCTTTATTTTCCTTACATAGATCAAACCCTTAATCTAAATAATTGAAATGAAACTTTCAAGCCAATAATAAAAACCAAAAATGTTGTCAATTTTATTCTTCTGGAGAAAAATATCTCCTTATCAGCGAGTGATCCAAGATCAGAGTGCACAGAATGTGCAGTCTGATCTTGATCTACACTGCCTGCAAAATGTCCTTGAGGCGCACCAAGCAGCCTAAAGGTAACGTTATCACACAACAATATTTAAGACTTGTCAAAATTCAAAGCATTTGCAGACAATATATCTTAACCCTTTACTGCACAATGACGCCTTTTGACGCCCCTTGGAAAGAAGCCTTTTGAAAACATTGTAGGAAAAGGAGAAAATGCTGGTAACCAGCATTTTCTCCTTTTCCCACAATGTTTTCTACCCTATCAAAGAAAAGTTGCATCATTTGAGCCACAATGAAATTGTTGTCTTCAAATGCTTTCAATTTGGACAAGGCTAAAATTTTGTCGTCTGGTAAAGGGTTAATGATGGCTCCAACTAAGGTATTCACTATTTGTCTCTATAAGGTTTAGAAAAAAAAAAATGTATAAGAAAAAAGACAAAATTCTGATGAGCATTATTTTCTCCTTTTTCTAAAATATTTTTAACCCTCTATCAGATGACAAAATTTTAGCCTTGTCCAAATTGAAAGCATTTGCAGATGACAATTTCAGTGTGGCTCAAATGGTGCAACTTTTTTTTGATAGAGCAGAAAACATTGTGGAAAAAGGAGAAAATGCTGGTTACCATTTTCTCCTTTTCCACAATGTTTTCAAAAGGCTTCTCTCCTAGCGCCGTTAAATTTTAGCCTTGTCCAAATCGAAAGCATTTGCAGATGACAATTTCAGTGTGGCTCAAATGGTGCAACTTTTCTTTGATAGAGCAGAAAGCATTGTAGAAATCCTACAATGTTTTCAGAAGGCTTCTCTCCTAAGGTCGTTAAAGGGCGGCACTGTACAGTAAAAAAGTTAAAGCCCTCTCTCTCAGGGTTGTTAAACTACAGGATTGTTTGGTATGGGGCATAAATCTTCTCTCTGTTCCGTACAGTTCTCAAGGGAAACGACAAGGAACTTTAATAGAATATATATCTTAATATAATGTCTATAGAAGTATTTTGTTCTAAATTTACAACACTCTTGTGTCTTTAAAAATATTCAAAGTTTAATGTTCCATAGTAACATTTTAACCCATTACCACACAAACCTGTGTTTTAATGACCTTGACAACATTGTCGGAAAAGGAGAAAATGCTGGTAAGCAGAATTTTCTCCTTTTCCAACCATGTTTTCTACTATTCAGAGATAAAGTCTATCATTATAGCAACATAGTTTGTCGTCTTCAAATCAATGCTTTCAAATTCGATAAGAGTAAAATTTTGTCATTTTGGTATTAAGTTAAGCAAATATTCAGCATACATATACATGATATGGCATGCAACACACGAAAAAGGGGTCTTCAGACATATGCATAACAGTGTGTCGTCCCAGATCAACCTGTGCAGTCTGTGACTAATCCGAGATGACACTTCCCGTTTTTGTGCGATTTTCTGTATCATGAAAGTCTATAGAGTATGAGAAAAATCTTATGTAGTCATAAAGTGCTGTCTTGGATAAGCCTGCATGGACTGTGCAGGCTAATCCGGGACAACACTTTATGCAAATGTCCGAAGGTCTCATTTCGCATGTTGCGAGCCATATATCATATGTATTCCCTTCCAAACAAATGTGCCTTTTAACCTTCCCTTGGTGTACAGATTTTGAAAATGTTACAGGGAAAAGAAAAGGAAAATTTGCTTATTTGCTTATTACAAGGAAAAACCCCTTTTTGCACAATGTGTTTACTTTATCGTTCAAAAAGGGAATTCAAGTGTGTCTTCTTTGTGTTAACTTCAACTGGTTTATTGTCTATTTCAAACGTGTGTGTGACATTCTGTTAAAACCCCAAGTTCGTTGACAACGATCCCTAGCACTGACCCTTACCCTAACCCAGACGAACTGTGGCTCAAATCTTCCTCCCAGACAAAGCTTTTCATAAAATAAATCTAGGAATTTAGCAATTGGTATTTTAACACTTACATTGATTTCGATGAAACACAATTTTGACGAAATGTCGCGCATCTATTTCAAACAAACCTGTGCTGTGATAGAGTTAACAATTAGGCTGCTAAGCCCGACTCAGTGCGCTTTTGAAAACAGTGTTGATCAAGATCAGACTGTACAAAACATGAAGTCTGATCTTGGCTCTACACTGAAAAAGTATTTTTTAGCGGTGAAATCAACTTTGAAATCTCAAGATTCTGGTTTTTACCACTGAGTGTAAATTTTTGTTTCATTTATTTACCAGCTTAAGGGTCAAGATAGAATATTTTACAGGGATATACTGGTCCAGTAGATTGAAATAAGCCCTCTTTAATCCTCACTATACAGTCCTGAGTTTTAAAGACCATAAAGAATAAAGCCTTTGCAAACATTATGGGAAAATGAGAAAATGCTGGTAACCAGCGTTTACTCCTTTTCCTACAATATTTTCTACTTTATCAAAGACAAATTCCATAATTGCAGCCACATCTAAATTGTCATCAGAAAAAGCTTTCAATGTGGACCAGTCTAAAATTTTGTCATTTGGTAGACGGTCAAAGGTAGGTCAAAGTGTACCAGGTCCCTTTATCTTTTGTTTACTTTTTACTTTTTACCTGATTTTAAATTTCATATTTCTGTCAATGGCTAACACTTTGATCATCCGTACAATAACAGAATGTCATCTGAATCAGATCAAAATACAAAGAACACATACTGCTTTATATTTTGCGAGATATCCTTGGCAAGAGGATCTTGAAGTTGCACCAATATTGGGTCTGTGTGCATGACTAAACACATACCCTTTATTTGGTTTAACACAGTAGGAGTCAAGTATATCCTCCCATTTCTGTAAATGAGATAACTCATGCAAGACCATCACTTTCTTAGAATCACAGGGGAGAAATATTCTTGGCTGGAACATTTCCTTAGTCTGGGGTTTTACAGAACACTATGTCTCATAACTCTTTACCACACAATCCTGAGTTTTAATGACCCTTACAAAGAAGGCTGTTGAAAACATAGAGGAAAAAGGAGAAAATGCTGGTAACCAGCATTTTCTCCTTTTCCCACTATGTTTTCTACCCAATCAAAAACAATTTCTATCATTTGAGCCAAAATTAATTTGTCATCTGCAAATGCTTTCAATTTGGACCCATCTTATAATCATGTTGTTTCGTAAAGAGATAAATAACAATAAAGTTTATCTTTGAAAGAAAGAAAACTATGAATAAATCAAAAGAAAGTTTACCTTCTTCAACTCTTTACCATACAACAAAATTTTATACTTGTCCATATTCAAAGCATTTGCATTAAATATGACTCAAATATTAAAAAGTTATTTTGGGAAGGGTAGAAAACATTGTGGGAAAAGGAGAAAATGCTGGTTATCACTGGGACAAGAAGTCCATTGAAGTTTTTACATGTATAAGTGCTATTTGACAGATTTAGACACAAAATGATGATAATGCTTTTCCACACAATCCTGACTTTTAATGACCTTGAGGAAGAAGCCTTTTGAAATCATTTGAAATCATTGTGTGAAAAGGTGAAAATACTGGTAACCAGCATTTTCTTTTTTCCACAATGTTTTTCACCCTATCCAAGACAAATTCTATCATTTGAGCCACATTTAACTCTTTACCACACATCAGAATTTTAGACTAGTAAAAACTGAATGAAAGTTTAAAATTTGTTTTGGGAAAGGTAGAAAACATTGTGGGAAAAGGAGAAAATGCTGGTAACCAGCATTTTCTCCTTTTCCCACAATGTTTTCAAAAGGCTTCTTTCTCAGGGTCGTTAAAAGTCGGGATTGTGTGGTAAAGAGTTAATCTGTTGTCTGCAAAAGCTTTGAATTTTGACGGGTCTACATTTTTGCTGTGAGATGAAGAGTAAACTCTTTCACTTGCCAATGTTGCCTCGATAGCTTTTGCAAACAAGGCAGATCAAGATCAGACTGAATGAAACATGCAGCCTGATCTTGGATCTACCCCGTCCACTGTCTGATGCTAATCTTCAACCAAAATCATGTTTAAGTTGAAGCGAAAAAGATACTTTAGACTGCAAAAAAAGTTGGCACCATTTACTTGGCAGCGAAAAAGTTCCAAGTTAACCCTTTACCACACAATCCAAAGTTTTAACGACCCTGAGAAAGAGGCCTTTTGAAAACATTGTGTGAAAAGGAGAAAATGCTGGTAACCAGCATTTTCTCCTTTTTCCACAATGTTTCCTAGTCTATCTGATACAAATCCAACCATTTGTGCCAAACTTATTTTGTCATCTGCAGTGCTTTTAAAATGAATCAGTCTAATATTTTGTCATTTGGTAAATAGTGAGAAGACAATCTGAATTATTTGGCAACAAAGTCAGTCAAAAGGTTCTATAAATGGTCATGTTTTATGGAAAACCTCTGAGGGCAAGCGATTCCACTCTTTTATGCTATGATGTTCGGAATAAATAAGCACAAAACTTCCCCCCTAGATTTAATTAGACACAAGCCAAGATGTCTATATATTGGCAGTGAAAAGCATCATTTCTCCTGTGTCAGGCATCATATGTCACGAAGAAAACAAGGATCCCTGTCCGATAATTTTCCCTTGTATTTAACCCATAGGCTGCTGAGCATTACTCAAGGACCTTTCACAGAACGTGCAGTCTGATCTTGGATCTACAATGTCCGATAAGGAGATATTTTTTCCTGAAAAATATCTTTGAAAAAGCAATGTTTGAGTTTTTATAATCGGCTTGAAAAAAGTAACTTATTTAGTAGGTTAGGGGTTGACCCACAGAATGCCTAATTAACCCAACAGAAATAACCCAAATAATTAAAATTTCATGTGTCTTTTTGTCTACAAAATGTTTCAGCAAAGGGGACAGTGTGGATCAAAGATCAGGTTGCATCTTTTTTTGCAGCCTGATCTTGATCTACACTGGCTACAAAGACAATTATAGTAACAATAGTTGCCTTTGAGGCCAGTGTAAATCAAGATCTACTGTTCTGACAGGGGCTTTCAGGGTTAACACTTGTCTAGACAACATTTGTTACTTTTCCATATTGCGAAAAAAAGCAGACATAAAATCAAATGTGGGTCAAAGGATAGGATGTCTTTTTGTGAAGGACAGAAAACTTTGTGAGAAAAGGAGAAAGTGTTGGCTAAAAGCATTTTCTACATTTCAAGCCTTCTTCTTCTGAGTCTAAAGAACAAGAAATGGTTTGCAAAAGGGTTAACTCTTTTCCACATACCTGATAATCCCAAATTTAGACAATCATGAAAAAGAAGGCCTTTGAAAACATTGTGGGAAAAATGGAGAAAATGCTGTTAACCATTATTTTCTCCTGTCTTCATTTTCTTCTATCTCCAAGACACTTTTCAACATTCAGTTCTCACTCAGTTTGTCAGCTTCAAATGCTTTCAATTTGGACAAGTATATAATTTTGTCATTTGGTTCTGGGTTTTAACCCTTTCCAAAACAAGCTTTCAACTGGTTTTCACGTGTCTGTAGTACAAGTCTTTTGAAAACACTGTGGGAAAAGGAGAAATTGCTCGTAATGAGCAATTTCTCCTTTTCCCACAGTGTTTTCTACCCTTTTGGAGAACTTTCTGTCATTTTCATCAAATTTAAAATTGTCGTCTGCAAACTCTTTCAATTTGGACCAGTCTAAAATTTGTCGTTTGGGAAAGGGTTAATTAATCTGTGGCATCAACCTTTATCTCCAGTAAAAAGACATTGACATTTTCTTTTCAAGAAAGCCTACACACCTAAAAAGATAGAATGCAGAGGTCTAGAAAAGTAGACAAAATTTTAGACTGAACCAAATTGAAAGCATTTGCAGACGACAAATTAAGTGTTGCTAAACTGATGATTTCTCTTTTTGACAGGGTAGAAAACATTGTGGGAAAAGGAGAAAATGCTGGTTATCAGCATTTTCTCCTTTTCCCACCATGTTTTCAAAAGCCTTTTCTTTCAGGGTCATTAAAAGTTGGGATTGTGTGGTAAAGAGTTTACTAGTCCCTTCATGTCAGAGGTCTACATGATGGGATTGATTGATTGGTTGGATGGTATTTAACGTCCCTTTCAGAATTAATTCAGTCATGTCACAGCGACTGCTCACATGTTCATGAATGTCCTTGAATCCTGGGTTTCACCATTACTAGGCTCAGACTCAGAACTGTCTTGCCCAAGGACATTTGAAAAACCCAGTGATTCAGTGAAGTTCGAACCCAGGGCGTCCAGGTTACCGGTCCTACTCTTTGCCACTGAGCCATGCAGGATCCGCTGCAGTCATTTTGGGAAGTCGATAAAAGTGTCTGATGAGATAATTCTATTGAGTGTCAACAACAAAGGTTTTATAGAAGATCTTACCAAATTCTGAGTTTGAAAACCTAAAATATTGCTGGTTTTTTTTTTTGTAGCTCTTAAGTAAATTATTCCTATTTGAAGTCAGTGCAAATGGAAAGAAAAACAAAGAGCACAGGTGCAAACCCTCAGCTGCAAATGTTTGATTTTCTGTGAAGCTTCTAAGTTGAAAAAGGAGCATCTCTGTGTCAAAAATATTTTGATGGCTACCTATCCCTATTGTATGGATTCCCCTTTCAATCATTAACAACTTGTCCAGGTCTGAAGTGAATATCTTCATTAATTACAAAGATATTAGAAAATGTCAAAGCTTTTGCTTGACACAGATGATGCCAGGGGTATGACAATAACCTGTGGTTTTCTTCGAAAACAGCCAAGCTAACAAGAAATTCAAATGCCCATGAGGAATGCCTATGTGACTCCAGCATTTCCCGCAGATCTTTAACCCTTTCCCAAACAAGCCCTGGTTTTTACGTGTCAGCAGTACAAATCTTTTGAAAACACTGTGGGAAAAGGAGAAATTGCTCATAACGAGCAATTTCTCCTTTTCCCACAGTGTTTTCTACCCTTTTTGAGACCTTTCTGCCATTTTCATCAAATTTAAAATTGTCGTCTGCAAACTCTTTCAATTTGGACCAGTCCAAAATTTGTCGTTTGGGAAAGGGTTAAATCAAGTATTGTTAACTCTTTATTTACCACAAGAAAAAAGTTGAGACTCGTCGAAATTGAAAGCATTTGAAGAAGACAAATTGGGCTCAAATGATGGCATTTTTCTATGCCATGTTAGAAAACATTGTGGGAAAAGGAGAAAATGCTAGTTACCAGCATTTTCTCCTTTTCCCACAATGTTTTCGAATGTCATCTTCCTCAGTGTCGTTGAAAGTCATGGTTATTCGATACAGAGTAAAAGAAGGTAACTCTTTTCTGATACTCAGGAGCATCACTGCCAACACATTATTTTCCTGCATATGATTTTTCTCATCCTGCAGCACAAAACGTTTGAAAACATTGTAGAAAAGGTGAAATTTTTCATAAATAAGTGGTAAGCAACCTGGACAATGACAGAGGTTAGTCTGCCCGTCATTTTTTTCTTACCTTAAAAGGCAACCTGGACAATGACAGAGGTTAGCCTGCCCGTTATTTTTTCTTATCTTAATAGGCAACTTGGATAATGACAGAGGTTAGCCTGCCCGTCATTTTTTCTTACCTTAAAAGGCAACTTGGATAATGACAGAGGTTAGCCTGCCCGTCATTTTTTCTTATCTTAAAAGGCAACTTGGATAATGACAGAGGTTAGCCTGCCCGTCATTTTTTCTTACCTTAAAAGGCAACTTGGATAATGACAGAGGTTAGCCTGCCCGTCATTTTTCCTTATCTTAAAGGGCAACTTGGACAATGACAGAGGTTAGCCTGCCCGTCATTTTTTCTTATCTTAAAGGGCAACTTGGACAATGACAGAGGTTAGCCTGCCCGTCATTTTTTTCTTACCTTAAAGGGCAACTTGGACAATGACAGAGGTTAGCCTGCCCGTCATTTTTTTCTTACCTTAAAGGGCAACTTGGACAATGACAGCGGTTAGCCTGCCCGTCATTTTTTTCTTACCTTAAAGGGCAACTTGGACAATGACAGAGGTTGGCCTGCCCGTCATTTTTTTCTTACCTTAAAGGGCAACTTGGACAATGACAGAGGTTGGCCTGCCCGTCATTTTTTTCTTACCTTAAAGGGCAACTTGGACAATGACAGCGGTTAGCCTGCCCGTCATTTTTTTCTTACCTTAAAGGGCAACTTGGACAATGACAGAGGTTGGCCTGCCCGTCATTTTTTTCTTACCTTAAAGGGCAACTTGGACAATGACAGCGGTTAGCCTGCCCGTCATTTTTTTCTTACCTTAAAGGGCAACTTGGACAATGACAGAGGTTAGCCTGCCCGTCATTTTTCCTTATCTTAAAGGGCAACTTGGACAATGACAGAGGTTAGCCTGCCCGTCATTTTTTCTTATCTTAAAGGGCAACTTGGACAATGACAGAGGTTAGCCTGCCTGTCATTTTTTCTTATCTTAAAGGGCAACTTGGATAATGACAGAGGGTGGCCTGCCCCTCATTTTTCCTTATCTTAATAGGCAACTTGGACAATGACAGAGGGTAGCCTGCCTGTCATTTGTTCTAATCTTAAAAGTTCTTCCTTTAATTAACTCTTCACCGCACAACAAAATTTTAGATGTGTCCAAATTGAAAGCATTTGCAAATGACAATTTCAATGTGACTCCAAAAAGTGATTTTTCTTTGATTGCGTAGAAAACATTGTGGGAAAACGAGAAAATGCTGATTACCAGAATTTTCTCCTTTTCCCACAATGTTTTCAAAATGCTCTTCCTCAGGGACGTTAAAAGTCGGGATTCTGTGGTAAAGGGTTAATTATTCCGTCAGCAAATTTACAAAAAGTCCTCGTAAATTATGGATAACCAACAAAAATGGGTATTTCATACATGAGTACATTACGAAAACTTTGTGGCAAGAGGAGACAAGAGCACCACATGCAGGTGCCAATGTTCGGGTGCATTTGCTTTTAGTGGTTATTCAATACTTGTACCTCGCTTACACTTGTGGCATCCCTATTTCTCACTTACACTTGTGGTATCCCTATTTCTCACTTACACTTGTGGTATCCCTATTTCTCACTTACACTTGTGGTATCCCTATTTCTCACTGACACTTGTGGTATCCCTATTTCTCACTGACACTTGTGGTATCCCTATTTCTCACTGACACTTGTGGTATCCCTATTTCTCACTGACACTTGTGGTATCCCTATTTCTCACTGACATGTGTGGTATCCCTATTTCTCACTGACACTTGTGGTATTCCTATTTCTCACTTACATGTGTGGTATCCCTATTTCTCACTTACACTTGTGGTATCCCTATTTCTCACTGACACTTGTGGTATCCCTATTTCTCACTTACATGTGTGGTATCCCTATTTCTCACTTACACTTGTGGCATTCCTATTTCTCACTTACACTTGTGGCATCCCTATTTCTCACTTACACTTGTGGTATCCCTATTTCTCGCTGACACTTGTGGTATCCCTATTTCTCACTGACACTTGTGGTATCCCTATTTCTCACTTACATGTGTGGTATCCCTATTTCTCACTTACATGTGTGGTATCCCTATTTCTCACTTACACTTGTGGCATCCCTATTTCTCACTTACACTTGTGGTATCCCTATTTCTCACTTACACTTGTGGTATCCCTATTTCTCACTGACACTTGTGGTATCCCTATTTCTCACTTACATGTGTGGTATCCCTATTTCTCACTTACATGTGTGGTATCCCTATTTCTCACTTACACTTGTGGTATCCCTATTTCTCACTTACAATTGTGGTATCCCTATTTCTCACTTACATGTGTGGTATCCCTATTTCTCACTTACACTTGTGGTATCCCTATTTCTCACTTACAATTGTGGCATTCCTATTTCTCAGTTATACTTGTGGTATCTCTATATCTCACTTACACTTGTGGTATCCCTACTTCTCACTTAGACTTGTGGTATCCCTCTCTCTCAATTACACTTGTAGAATACCTATTTCTCACACTTGTAGTGTCCCTAAACAACCTGTATGATGAAGAGTTAATGTGTTGTTGTTTT
The DNA here is from genome assembly GCA_945859785.2 of Tridacna gigas. NCBI lineage: Eukaryota > Metazoa > Mollusca > Bivalvia > Cardiida > Cardiidae > Tridacna > Tridacna gigas. Next base: position 5,445,872 of record OX244031.2, on the reverse strand, counting down.
TTTTCACACAGCAGAAGCAAGGGTATCTGATCTGGGTTAACAATTATGTACACTGAGAATTCCTGCATTTGATCCATTACTAAACAGACTATTTCTAAACTTACAAAAAAGTATCGCAATTTTTATACAGGACAAAAATTGAAAGAGAAGGAAAATAGTGTTTTCAGGGTTTTCCATGACCCCCTGCTTCTTGGAATTTGGACTCCCAAAATTTCCAAAAGTCCCCCCCCCAAAAGTTAAATGGTTGTATTCTTTTAATTCTTTTGAAGGGGGTCAAATGACCCCCTTAAGTGAAAGTCCCAGGAAATCCGTAGTGTTTTAAAATGATTGTGAGCTAGGGAGCAGTGCTTGTTTTATGCCATTCTTCTTTTGTCAGTATGCTTCCCAAAGTTGTCAACTGCTGGGGCACAGAATTCATATTTGTACCCTAAAACATTTAAGAACTACACACTTCTTACCTTTATTGTTGGTGAGAATAAGGACTGGACATTCATGGACAGTTTAGTAGGTAATGGCAGTTTTTCGACATTTGTATCCATCTTGATTACTCGCTGAATACTCCTCTGACATAAATACTGTAGAGATGGGACGTGTTTGATGACCCAGGCAACATGGAGGTTATGACCAGCAGCAACGAACAAACGTCGGTCATTGTGGCCCCAACAGAGAGCGGTGAGAGGTTTTCCCTGCAGAAAAATTTATATGTCATTTAACCCTTTACCACACAATCTTGTGTTTGATCAACGCTGATGAAAAGGGCTTTTGAAATCATTGTGGCAATGGGAGAAAATGCTAGTAACCAGCTTTTCTCCTTTTCCAACAATGTTGTATTATAAATGATTATTTCTGTCTTTGACAGTGTTGAAAAAATTCTGCTTACAGGAGAAAGTGCTGGTTACCAGCATTTTTCTCCTTTTCTCACTGTGTTTTCAAAAGTCCTCTTCCTCAGGGTTGTTAAAACTCAGGATTCTGTGGTAAACGGTTAATGACATATTTCACTTAACCCTTTCCAAGACGATGAATTTTAGACTGGTCCAAATTGAAAGAGTTTGCAGGTGATAATTTTAAATTTGATGAAAATGACACAAAGTTCTCCAAAAGGGTAGAAAACACTGTGGGAAAAGGAGAAATTGCTTGTTACAAGCAATTTCTCCTTTTCCCACAGTGTTTTCAAAAGACATGTACTGTAGACACATGAAAACCAGGGCTTGTTTGGGAAAGGGTTAAAACATCCTTCAAATCATGGCAAAAGGGGCATCTCCGTGATGCATGATACTAGGAAATTACATCATTATAGATCTATTGAATCCATTTTTCATAACAACCCACTGAATCATGAGGTACTCTGGTCCTTTGAGCTGCAGAAAGTTGGCAAATAGCAAAAAGTTTCGATCCAGCTCAGCCTGTGTGGACCGCGCAGGCTGACCTGGGTCGATACTTTTTGCAGATGCGTTATGCCCCCTCTTCACAGAGCATGGCTTACATACCTGAGTAGGAACAGAGATCCAATGCACAAGTTCCCCAGTAGCAGAATAGAAGTGAATCTCATTCTGGCACTGTAAGTTTGGAAGCCTCGTAAATCCCCCAGCAGCTAAATACTGACCACAGTTAGACCAGTCTAGTTTCAAACCTGAAAAAAAAAACATACCCCAAATGTGAGATAATTATTTCTATCACTATGAAGATGAAAAAGTGGACAAATTTTGATTGCCCTGTACTCTACACAAGTTAGCTCTTTACCAAACGACAAAATTTTAGACCCATCCAAACTGACAGCATTTGCAGACGACCAATTGGCTCAAAAGATGAAATTTGTGCATGGTAGGGTAGAAAACATTAAGGGAAAAGGAGAAAATTATGATTACCAGCATTTTCTCCTTTAGTCTGGATTACCTGCCCCTACCACTATGTTATTGGGTCAGGCAAAGCACAATAATGGCGGCCTCCTAAGTGTCCTCAAGCGTACCCCTACATGCCTCCCTGTTTTCCCTAATTTCATGTGATCCAGTTTGATCAGAATGATAATAAAATGAGATCAATTTTGTACAAAAAGTATATTACCAAGTCTAAAACAAGCTGTTGGGGTATGGTTTCAATATAAATTCGACTATGAATCATTTTAAAAGTAGCCCTGTTTTCGGATGTTATATAGGTCCATTGACATTTTGGATACTAATAGCATTTCTAATATGTATTTTTTCTCGCTAAATATGACCGACGTGTAGAAAAACTCACTGCCATGACTTATTGCAAGCGATCTGTTTTGAATTCAGCCTATAATCCAATTTGATCATGTGAAATAATATCCTGTCTCCTCTGCATATTACCGATTGGGGCCACCATTATTGCGCTTTGCCTGACATACTCTTGTAGTAAAGCGGGGTACCAGACTATTTCTCCTTTTCCCATACTTTTGTCAAAAGCCTCTTTCCTCAGACGTTAAAAGTTGGGACTGTGTGGTAAAGGGTTAACTCTCTATTTGACAATAATCATTTTGGCCTTCAATCGTTCAATACCAAAGGATCTGCAGATGATAAATTTGGAGCAATGTACACATTGAGATTTGCCTTTGAAGTTTTTAAAAACCTTGTGGTAAACGGAGAAAATGCTGCTTATCAGCATTTTCCATTTTTTTTTAATTCAAAATCTCTTTTTCAGGGTTGTTAGAACTCTGAAGTGTGTGGTATGGGATAAATAATGACAAGTTTGCATATACAGTTCTGTACCTCATCTAGCAAATGTATTTGGAACAAGAGGGCCATGATGGCCCTGGGTCGCTCACCTTAGTAGAGTGCCTTTAAGGTTTTTCTTTAATTTGACCATGTGACCTAGTTTTTGACCGCAGGTGACCCAATTTCAAACTCATATTTCATGAAGACAAACATTCTGACCAATTTTCAAGTCAATTGAGCAAAAAATGTGGCCTCACGTGCCCTAAAGATATTTCTTTAATTTGACCTAGTGACCTAGATTATGACCCCAGGTGACCCAAATTTGAACTGGTCTTTGACTATATCAAAAGAAACATTTTAACCAATTTTCAAATCATATGAATAATAAATGTGGCCTCTAGAGTGCCCACTAGCTATTTCTTTAATTTGACCAAGTGACCTAGTTTATGACCCCAGTTGACCCAAATTCAGACTCCTGTGAGATTTTACAAAGACAAACATTCTGACCAAATTTCAAGGCAATTAAGCAAAGAATGTGGCCTCTAGAGTGCCCACAAGGTATTTCTTTATTTTGACCTAGTGACCTAGTTTATGGTTCCAGGTGACCCAAATCCAAATTCATCTGGTATTTCATCAAGACAAACATTCTGGCCAAATTTCAGGTCATTTGAGCAATAAATGTGGCCTCCAGAGTGCAAACAAGGTATTTCTTTAATTTGACCCAGTGAACTAGTTTATGACCTAAGTTGACCCAAATTAATCTTATGTGAGACTTTATAAAGACAAACTTTCTAACTAATTTTCAAGGCAATTGAGCAAATAATGTGGCCTTGAGAGTGCCAACAAGGTATTTCTTTAATTTGACCTAGTGACCTAGTTTATGACCCAAGATGACCCAATTTTGAACTCAATGAACTTCTTGTGCTTAGATGGGCAAACAAACTTAGAAGAGAATCACTACATACCAAATGTCAAAGCTCTATGCCTTCCAGTTTTAAAGAAGAATTTTAAAGTTTTCCTTCTTTGTTCCTATGATCGAACTTGTGACCCCCGGGGCTAGGCCAGTTTTGACCCAGGGGCATCATATGAACAAACTTGGTAGAGGTCCACTAGGAAATGCTACATACCAAATATCAAAGCTCTATACCGTCCCATTTAAGAGAAAAGGAAATTTAAACTTTTCCTTCTTTGTTCCTATCTTCGAACTTGTGACCCCTGGGGCGGGGCCAGTTTTGACCCAGGGGCATCATGTGAAAAAAAAAATTGGTAGAGGTCCACTCTGAGATGCAACATACCAAATATCAAAGCGCCACACCTTTCGGTTTCAGAAAAGAAGAATTTTAAAGTTTTCCTTCTTTGTTCCTATGTTCGAACTTGTGACCCCAGGGGATGGGCCAGTTTTGACCCAAGCAGCATCCTTGGAACAAACTTGGTAGAAGTCCACTAGGAGATGCTACATACCAAATATCAAAGCTCTATGCCTTCCCATTTAAGAGAAAAAAAAAATTAAAGTTTTCCCTCTTTGTTCCTATGTTCGAACTTGTGATCCCCGGGGCAGGGCCAATTTTGACCCCAAGGGCATCATATGAACAAACTTAGTAGAGGTCTACTAGGCAATGCTACATACCATATATCAAAGCTCTATGCCTTCTAGTTTTACAGAAGAAGATTTTTAAAGTTTTCCTTCTTTGTTCCTATGTTGAAATTGTGACCCCCGGGGCAGGGCCAGTTTTGACCCCATGGGCATTATATGAACAAACTTGGTAGAGGTCCACTAGGAGATGCTACATGCCAAATATCAAAGCTCTATGCCTTCAAGTTTCAGAGAAGAAGATTTTTAAAGTTCTCTTTCTTTGTTACTATGCTCAAACTTGTGACCCCCGGGGTGGGGCCAGCTTTGATCCCAGGGGCATCATATGAACAAACTTGGTAGTGGTCTGCTAGGAGATGCTACATACCAAATATCAAAGCTCTACGCCTTCCAGTTTCAGAGAAGAAAAATTTTAAAGTTTTCCTTCTTTGTTCCTATGTTCGAAACTTGTGACCCCCGGGGCAGGGCCAGTTTTGACCCCAAGGGCATCATATGAACAAACTTGGTAGAGGTCCACTAGGAGATGCTACATGCCATATATCAAAATTCTATGCCTTCTAGTTTTATAGAAAAAGATTTTTAAAGTTTTCCTTCTTTGTTCCTATGTTGGAAATTGTGACCCCCGGGGCAGGGCCAGTTTTGACCCCAGGGACATCATATGAACAAACTTGGTAGAGGTCCACTAGGAGATGCTACATGCCAAATATCAAAGCTCTATGCCTTCAAGTTTCAGAGAAGAAGATTTTTAAAGTTTTCCTTCTTTGTTACTATGCTCAAACTTGTGACCCCCGGGGTAGGGCCAGTTTTGACCCCAGGGGCATCATATGAAGAAATTTGGTAGAGGTCCACTAGGCAATGCTACATACCAAATATCAAAGCTCTACGCCTTCCAGTTTCAGAGAAGATGATTTTTAAAGTTTCCCCTCTTTGTACCTATGTTCGAACTTGTGACCCCCGGGGCAGGGCCAGTTTTGACCCCAAGGGCATCATATGAACAAACTTGGAAGAGGTCCACTAGGAGATGCTTCATGCCAGATATCAAAGCTCTATGCCTTCTAGTTTTACAGAAGAAGATTTTTAAAGTTTTCCTTCTTTGTTCCTATGTTGGAAATTGTGACCCCTGGGGCAGGGCCAGTTTTGACCCCAGGGGCATCATATGAACAAACTTGGTTGAGGTCCACTAGGAGATGCAGCATGCCAAATATCAAAGCTCTATGCCTTCAAGTTTCAGAGAAGAAGATTTTTAAAGTTTTCCTTCTTTGTTACTATGCTCAAACTTGTGACCCCTGGGGCGGGGCCAGTTTTGACCCCAGGGGCATCAAATGAACAAACTTGGTAGAGGTCCACTAGGAGATGCTACATACCAAATATCAAAGCTCTGCTCCTTCTAGTTTCAGAGAAGAAGATTTTCAAAGATTTTGCTTTTTTTTCCTTTTTGTTGCCATGGCAACCAGAGTTGTGGGTGGAATTTAATTCTTTGAACAATTTTGGTAGAGCTTCACCCAAGGAACATCCCTGCCAAGTTTCATCAAGATTGGCCCAGTGGTTTAGGAGAAGATGTTTAAAGAAATTGTTGACGGACGACGGACGACAGACGACGGACGACGGACACCGGACATAGGGCGATCACAATAGCTCACCTTTAGCACGTTGTGCTAAGGTGAGCTAATAACAGAAATAATTAGCAGAAAATGCTGGTTACCAGCATTTTCTACTTTTTGCACAATTTTTTCCAAAGCCTCCTGTTTCTGGGTCATTAACTCTTTACCAAACGACAAAAATGTAGACTGGTCCAAATTCAAAGCATTTGCAGACGACAACCTAATGTGGCTAAAATGAGTAGAAAACATTGTGGGAAAAGGAGAAAATGCTGGTTACCAGCATTTTCCCCTTTTCCCACAATGTTTTCAAAAGCCTACTTTCTACAGGGTCATTAAAAGTCAGGATTGTGTGGTAAAGGGTTAAACCTCAGAACTGTTTTGTTTTGTACAGTGTTAAAGCCTTCATTAGGACTGGGCTCCAGGAACCCTGGATGACATAAGGTTTAATTCGATCTGGTCTCCAATTGTGTGCAAACTAAGTAATGTAATCCATTTCTGACCAGAAAAAACTATTTTTTTACCAGTGCCTGAAAATGTTCCCTTCTCATTACTGCTCTTCATCAAAAGACAAAATTTTTAGATTTGTTGATATTGGAAGCATTTGCAGACGACAATTTAATAATAACTCAAATAATTGATCATGTCTTTCATAGGATAGAAAACATTGTGGGAAAAGTAGAAACTGCTGGTTACCAGCATTTTCTCCTTTTCCCACCATATTTTCAAAAGGCTTCTTTCACAGGGTCGTTAAAACTTAAGATTGTGTGGTAAGAGATTAATTTGATCGGGTCTCCAAATTGAGTAAAGTATTCCGTTTCCATTTCGGACCAAGATAAAATGAGCCATGCTCTGGCAATAGGGGGCTTAATGCATCACTTTAATGCATGATACCAAGCAAGTTATCACATGATCACTGATTCACATTAAAGTCTATTTTCTCTAACAACCGACTGAAGCATGCGGTAAACTGGTCCTTGGACATGCAGAAAATTGACCAGTTGCAAAAAGTTTCGACTCAGGTCAGCCTGTGCAGGCTGACCTGGGTCAATAACTTTTGCAGATGCATTAAGTACCCTTTTAACAGCATTTACAGCATTTCTCTACAAGTACCTGAAAACCTTCCCTGCCCCTATAGTCAAAGATTCTTGATCTCATTAGTAGAAGTTGCCAAATTACATTTGAATAAGTCTAGACATTCGGAGAAATACATTATTGATGACCAAGTTGGCATTCAGGCAGTCAGTTGAGTCTGCTATTGACCCAAGATGTGATGTTCAGGCAGTGTAACATTTGACCCTATGATGTGACTTTCTTTTTTACTCCTTCGATGTCTTAACCCTTTCCCAAACGACAAATTTTGGACTGGTCCAAATTGAAAGAGTTTACAGACGACAGTTTTAAATTTGATGAAAATGGCAGGAAGTTCTCCAAAAGGGTAGAAAACACTGTGGGAAAAGGAGAAATTGCTTGTTATGAGCAATTTCTCCTTTTTCCACAGTGTTTTCAAAAGACTTGTACTGCAGACACGTGAAAACCAGGGCTTGTTTGGGGAAGGGTTAATGACCTTGATTACTAGCATTTTCTCCTTTTCCAACAACATTTTCTATCTATTCTGGGATAAATACTATCATTTGAAAATCATTTGAATTGTTGTCTGATAATTCCTGTGATATGGACAAGTTTAAAATTTTGCAGCGTGGTTTTTACCCAACATCTTAGACAGGTTGAAATTGAAAGCAGTTACAGACAATAAATAAGGTATGGCATAAATAACTGAATTTGCATCAGAGAAAAGAAAGACAGCATCCTGGGAAAAGGAGAAAATGCTGGTTACCAGTACTTTCATCTTTTTTCACAATAATTTTAAAAGACTTCCCCTCCAGGGTCGACAAATCATAGGACTGTTGAGTAACAAGCTAAGTATTGACTCACTGAATGATATTTTATGCAGCTTTCAACATTATTTTACTCATATCAATGTGACATCTCACATATTCATGTGCATGTATATCCTTGGTCTCACAAGTACTAGGCTGGGGCTCAAAAGTGTTTTGCCCAAGAACACCAACTTCAAACAAGGCTTGATCCAGGAGCCTCAAGCCTAAAGTCTTACACTTTACCACTGAGTCAAGAAAAACCAGACGGATAGGTGGAACTCAAACCCGGGACCTCCAGGTTACGAATCCTACACTTTACCACTGAGCCACACAGGACCCCTTAAATGATACTGAAAAAATTGTGGGGACAGGAGCAACGACTAGTACCAACTAATTGCCCTTTCCAATATTTTTTTCAAAACTTGTTCTACCACAAAAAACAAGAGAGCCATGATGGCCTTGTATCGCTTCACTGGCTACTATGTACAAACCATACACACCAAACATTACTCTAGGCCTAAAGGCTTCTAACAAGAAGACTGGTAAAGTTTCTATATAAAAGCCCATGTGAAAATTGTGACCCCAGGGCGAGTCCATTGCTTACCTATGATTACGACTTCAAGCTATAATTATGAGCTATAATTAATTGATCCTGGTTGAGGTCAACAAGATATAACCACATACCAAGTAATATAGTACTGGGCTGTACAGTTATAAACAAAATTTTCAGTTTTCTTAATAAACCATGAGGGCGTTTAATTCAATTTGAACAATGGCTAAATTTTTAACAAATTCAGAAGAGATCCACTAGATGAGGCTTTGTGCCAAATTTGGTAGCCCTAGGCCTTACAGCTAAGAACAAGAAGACTTTTAAAGTTTTCACTATAAAAGTCCTTGTAAAACTTGTGACCCCTGGGACATGGCCAATTTTGATCCAAGGGCTATAATTTGTAGAATTTTAGTAGAGGTCGATTAAATGAAGATTCATTCCAAATTTAGTAGCCCTAGGCCTTATGGTTTAGAACAAGAATTTACAAAGTTTTTCCAGTATAAGCCAATGTAAAACTTGTGACCCCTGGGGTGGGGCCAATTCTGGCCCAAGGGCTATAATTTGAAGAATCTAGTTAGAGGTCTATTAGATGAAGCGACTTGCCAATTTTGGTAGCCCTAGGCCATATGATTTAGAACCAAAATATTTCAAAGTTTTCCCTGTATAAGCCCATGTAAAACTTGTGACCCCTCCCCCCCAGGGCAGGGCCAATTTTGCCCCCACGGCTATAATTTGGAGAATCTAAGTAAAGGTCCATCAGATGAAATTACATGCTAATTTTGGTAGCCCTAGGTCATATGGTTTAGAAGGAGATTTTTAAATTTTTACCCCATATAAGCCCACGTAAAACTTGTGACACCCCCCTCCCCCCGGCGAGGGGCCAATTTTGTCCTCAGGGCTATAATTTGACAAAATTAAGTAGAGGTCTGTTAGCACTCTCTTGCACTACGGATCATTCCCATTCACCTCTGTAGTTGGCTCAGGAAGTAGTCCGTCATCACGTGATATTTTCGTCACATGACCATAACTCAAAATGGCTACACAAACGCTGGTGAAAGAAAGACCAATTGATTGTTTTGTGTGCTGTTCAAACAGCATGAGGCCAATCAGACTTAGTGGTAGGAGATGTGAAAAAGAGGGATTTTCTGAAAAGCTTAAATGTCTTTTAAAAGACGATAACTTGTTTTTTAATTTTGTTTAAATTGTCATCATTCATGGGCACAGCCATTTTTTTTACAAATGGCGTAAGATTCTGATCAGTAAAGAAGCTTGAAAAAATAGTTCCATTGTATACAGGTATATTCATCAGTTTGAATGCACCTATAATGTATCCGGAATCATATTTCCTTTGTCTACTTTACTATGTTACACATGAAACAGTTAAACAGTAACAAAACATGTTTTCCTCTGTTTGACAAGATTCTTGTCATTTAGCCCGTTGCAGAGATGTATGGTGAGAGTAACGAATGACAACTCTGCTCGGAGATTGGTCCGTTAGATAAAGCTACATGCCAAATTTAGTAGCCCAAGGCGATATGGTTTAGGAAAAGAAGATATTTAAAGTTTTCACTATATAAACCTATGTAAATCTTGTGATGCTGCGGGGCGCGGCCAATTTTGACCCGAGGGCTATGATTTGAAGAGTGTTTGTAGACGTCTTTTATATGAAGGTATGTGCCAAATTTGGTAACCCTAGGCCTTATGGTTTCAGACAAGAAGATTTTTAAAGATTTTCATTATTTTTGAGTTTTGTTGCCATGGCAACCAGAGTTTTTACAGGAATCAAATTCTTTGAAGATTTTCTGAAGAGGGCCATGCCAGGATCATTTCTGTGAAGTTTTGTTAAAATCCAATGTGTAATTCTAGAGAAGAAGATGCTTGAAGTAAAAGTTAATGCACGCACGCACAGATGGATTGACTGACAGACGCAAGCACGACTGCCACTGGGCCATAACATAAGCCAGTGGAGCTAAAAATAAGCCATGCTCTGTAAAAAGAGAGCTAAATGCATCTGCAAAAAGTATTGACCCATGCTGCCAGCACAGGCTGACAATGGTTGAATCTTTTTTCTATTTGTAAATTTCTTGCAGGTCAATTGAATGGACCATTCTACCTCCACATCCAGTTGATTGTTAGACCTCCTGGATTTTATGGATCCATAATTATGTGATGACTTACTTGGTATAATACATCACAGAGATGCTTTTAACTCCCTTTTGCCAGAGCATGGCCCATGTAAAGATGTATTGGTAATAACAGGTTGGGAATGACAGCCCCAATTCTGATGACAGTTACAAACTTTCTGAGACGGAATTTGGCGTCATTGGTATTCTGTTGATGCAAGCTTATTACAGACAGAATATACAACTAAGCTATTTGTCTCTCGATAGTTCCGATATAGTGTAAAGAGGATTTCCCACAGGAAATCAGTAATTTACGGCGTGCTGAACATATAATTAGGTTGATATTGTGTGACAATCACATTACACCCTCCAATGCTTCGCTCGTCTTCAAGAACTCCTTAATCAATAGGTGAAAAAAGAAACAAATGAAATCTGCACAACAAAAAATAATGACTCCCACCTTACTTCAAATTCCCCGGGGTCTGTATTCACCAACTATTCGTAACCCTTATCCTTCTAAATAAGATAAATGAAACTTTCAAGCCAATAGTCAAAAACCAGAATAATGCTATTTCAAACTTATCATTGGAGAAAAAATATCTCCTTATCAGACAAGTATAGAATCAAGATCAGACTGCATGTTCTGTGCAGTCTGATCTTGGTCTGCACTGTCAGCAAAAGGTCAGCGAGTTGCAGCCCAAGGGTTAAGAACATTCTTATAGTCTTCTTCTCAAGAATCTTTTTAGTTTGAAAGTAACACAACATCTGACTAGCTAAAACAACCATTTGGTTTAGCCAATCAGAAGTTGTGTTACTTTCAAATTTAGAAAATCTTGGAGAGTAAGCCTAAGATTATGTTCATAAGAATTGTGGGTGAATACGGATCCAGGCAACAACTGTACAAAGCACAACTTTGTTTCGAAAGTCAAAGACTCACTGTCCTACTGTCAAAAGAAAAATTCACCCTATTCCAATTACAGGGCTTCTTTCTAAGTTTGGTTTTGTGTTTTAACACCATTTTAAAACATATTTCATTTATATAAAAGCCAGAACACTTATCTTCCAAAAGTTTCTTTTCCAGCACTTTGCATCATGAGCTTTTTAAACCCGTTCCCAAATGACAAATTTTAGACCCTTCTAAATTGAAAGCATCTGCAGATGACAAATTTGAAAGTGGTACAAATGAACATTAGTGTTTTGACAGGATAGAAAACAATGTGGAAAGAGGAGAAAATGCTGGATACCAGCATTTTCTCCTTTTCCCACAAAGTTTTCAGAAGGCCTCTTCTTCAGGGTCATGAAAACACAGGATTCTTTGGTGAAGGGTTAATCTAGTGGATGCTTTCACACATAAATAAGTCAACACAATATGAGCCATGCTATGTGAAATGGGGCTAAATGCATCTGCAAAAAGTATCAACCCATGTCAGCCTCTGCAGTTCGCACAGGCTGACCTGGGCCAAAATTTTTCACTACTGCTTAATTTTCTGTATGTCCAAGGACCAGTCTACCTCATGATTAAGTCGGCTGTTAAAAAAAGTGGCTATTATGGATCCATAATTATGTAATGGCTTGATTGGTATCATGCATCACATGGAAGCATTAAGCCCCCTTTTCACACAGCATGGCTCATATCTACTGGCGAAAGAGAGATGAATCCTGTCGATAATCCTTTGAAAAATCAGAACAAAGCAGTCGAAAACAACAGGCCCCTGATAATTATTATTCTAGCTAACTTTCCTCCTGAAACAAAAGTTACCAGTAAATTGGTAATCATCCTGTAACTTTTAAGAAAAAAGTGCTGTATGTGGGTACCAACTCTCATCTGCAGTTGCTTGATTTTCATAACGTAGCACTGCAATTGCTTAATTCTTTATCAAACGACAAAAGTATAGACTAGTCCAAATTGAAAGCCTTTGCAGACGACAATTTCGATGTGAATTAAATGAAGTAAATTGTCTTTGATAGGGTAGAAAACATTGTGGGAAAAGGAGAAAATGCTGGTTACCAGCATTTTCTCCTTTTCCCACAATGTTTTCAAAAGGCTTCTTCCTCGGGGTCATTAAAACTCGGGATCGTGTGGTAAAGGGTTAACTATCAATTAAAAGTCCAAATTGAAACTGGGGCACAACTGTGTCAAAAATATTCTGATGGTTATCTGCCCCCTTTGAATATATAACAACTAGTCCAAGTTTGAAGTAAATATCTTCAGCAATGACAGATATATTATAAAATGTCTAAGTTTTTGGAAGTTTTAAGTTGCAAAAGGGGCATAACTGTGTAGAAAATATCAGTCTAAGTTTGAAGTAAATATCTTCAGTATCAATCAGTTTTGTAACTTAAAAATTTACTAGCTGTCTGATTGGCAGAGATATTCTGTCTCAGCCAATCAAATAGTTAATCTTTGAATTAGATAGAGCCTAAATTTACAATCATTGGTGAATAAGGGTACAGAAGATATCCGGCAAATCAGAACTGCTCACATGCCCTTTTACTTGTGGAAAAAAATCAATGGTGAAAAAATGATCCTCTATAAATAACAAGACATTGCTTCTTCCCCCGTTCAAGAATTTCTCTGAAACTGTCACATGAAATTACTTCTCCAGAGTTTCTTCTCAGTCTATTTCTTTATGGTAATCAGCGACATTTTTGTGCTTCCAAAATTTGATACTGTGTGATTTGTAAGGCATCTATTCATATAAATTGCATTTTTTTTCCTTTCCTTCGCTCAGAAATGCAAATCAATACCTCGTAACCAAACAACAAGAGTGTAGACTTGTCCCTATGACAAGAGGGCCATGATGGCCCTGTATCACTCCACTGGCTAGTAAGTACAACCATACATGCCAAACTTTACAATTCAAGGCCAAATGGTTTCAACCAAAAAGACTTTAAAGATTTCTCTGTAAAAGCCCATGTGAAAGTTGTGACCCCAGGACAAGACCATTTTTGACCACAGAGCTGTACTTGAATCCTGGTAGAGGTCTAAATGATAAGCCATTATATCAAAATAAAGAAAGGTCTAGGCCAGTTGTATGCTTATAAATAAGAAGATTTTCATAGTTTCCTCAAAAGAAAGCCCCTATAAAACAAGAGACCCCTGTGGCAGGGCTAATTTCCATCCAAGGGCTAAAGTTTGAACAAATTCAGAAGTGATCCTCAACATGAAGCTATCTGCCAGATTTGGAAGCCCTAGGATTAATGGTTAGGAACAAGAAGATTTTTCTATAAGCACATGTTAAATTCATGACCCAGGGCCAATTTTAACACCAGTTTGAAAAATTTCCGAAGAGGCCTACTAGATGATACATATCACTCACAAAATATTGCAGCTGTATCTCACGGTCAGGAACAAAAAGATCTTAAAAGTTTTCACTATATAAGCCTACATAAAACTTGTGACTTACGGGGCGGGGCAAAATTTGAACTCGGGGCTATAATTTGAAGAATCGTGGTAGAGGTCTTGCCAAGCTAATAAGTAAATGAACAAAAATATTTGAGACTTTAATCTTATAAGAAAATTTCTGTTTCCTCTATTTAGCTCTCTGTAAGACTCAACCCTCTACCACACAATCCACGGTTTTAACAATCCTGAAAAAAGAAGCCTTTTGAAAACACTGTAGAGGAAGGAGAAAATGCTGCTAACCAGCATTTTCCCCATCCACACTGTTTTCTACTCTATCAAAGATAGAAATCATCACTTGAGCCATGTTTATTTTGTCGTCTGCAAATGCTTTCAATTTGGTTGAGTCCAAAATTTTATTGTATGGTAAAGAAGTAAACTCTTTACCAGGCAATAATATATGGGCCATGCTCTGTGAAAAGGGGCTTAATGCATCTGCGAAAAGTATCGACCCAGGTCAGCCTGCGCAGTCCGCGCAGGCTGACCTGGGCCGAAACTTTTCGCCATTGGTCAGTTTTCTGCATGTCCAAGGACCAGTCTACCTCATGATTAAGTCGGTTGTTAAAAAACAGTGGCTATAACAGATCCATAATTACGGTATGGCTTGATCGGTATCATAGATCACGGAGATGCATTTAGCCCTCTTTTGCCAAAGCATGGCTCATATATAATATCTAGTTTGACACAATTTACAGACATTATTAACTCTTTACCAAACAACAAAATTTTAGACTTTTTGGAAAAAAAAACAGCATTTTCTCCTTTTCCAACAATGTTTTCAAAAGCCTTCCTCCCGAGAGTTGTTAAAAGTCTGGATTGTGTGGTAAAGGGTTAACTCTTCTGCTGCCAACGAAATGAATTTGACTTTTTCTCCGAGCTCTGAAAGTAGATGATCTACTGCTATCAAAGATGATTCTGATCATAGGTTAGCAACAGGTAGTGGATGGTGTAGATTCAGATCAGACTGCACATTCTGCACAGACTGCAATAAGCAGTATGAGAGTTGAAGTTATCCTAGCTAACACAACTTTTAGTAGTAGAAAACATTTTAAGAAAGGACAGAATGCTGTTTTCTATCTAAGTCTTTACCCTTTACCACACATTACTGAAATTTAACGATCCTCAGGAAGACCGCTTTGGAAACATTGAAGAACAAGAGGGCCATGATGGCCCTGTATCGCTCCACTGGCTTATAAATATAAACCACGAAGAAAAGTCTTCACTATATAAGCCCTTATAAAACTTTGACCTCATGGCTACAGTCTGACTAAATGGGGAATATTGTATTAGAAGAATAACATGCCAAATGTGGGAGTTCTTGGCCTTATGGCTGGTAACAAGATGGTTTCTGAACTTTTCACTCCATAAACCCATGTAAAACTTGTGATCCCTGGTGCAGGGCCAAACTTGATCCTAGAGCTGTAACTTGGGCCCTCTTTGTAACTGTCCACTAAATAATGCTATAATTATATGCAAAATTTGGTAGCCTAAGCCTTATGGCTATGTACACCAAGATTTAAAAGTTTTCCCTATGTAAGCCTATGTAAATCTTGTGAACCCCCCCCTCCAAGTATGAGGCCAAATTGACCCCAAGACTATACTTTGGACACTTTTGGTAGACTCCAACTAGATCAAGCTAAATGCCAAATTTGGTAGCTCTAGGCCTTATGGTTTCAGACAAGAAGATATTTAAAGTTTTCTCTATATAAGCCTATGTATAAAACTTGTGACCCCTGGGGAAGAGCCAATTTTGACCCCAGGGCTATAATTTCAAGACACATGATAGAGGTCTACTACATAAAGCTACATGCCAAATTTGGTAGCCCTATGCCTTATGGTTTCAGACAAGAAGATTTTTAAAGTTTTCTCTATATAAGCCTATGTAAAACTTGTGACCCCTGGGGAAGAGCCAATTTTGACCCCAGGGCTATAATTTGAAGAAACATGATAGAGGTCTACTACATAAAGCTACATGCCAAATTTGGTAGCCCTATGCCTTATGGTTTCAGACAAGAAGTTTTTTAAAGTTTTCTCTATATAAGCCTATGTAAAACTTGTGACCCCTGGGGCAGAGCCAATTTTGACCCCAGGGCTATAATTTGAAGAAACTTGATAGAGGTCTACTACATAAAGCTACATGCCAAATTTGGTAGCCCTATGCCTTATGGTTTCAGACAAGAAGATTTTTAAAGATTTCCAATATTTTTCAGTTTTGTTGCCATGGCAACCAGAGTTTTTGAAGGAATCAAATTCTTTCAAGAAATTCTGAAGAGGACCATGTCAGGATCATTTCTGTGAAGTTTCGTGAAAATCGGATGGGTAGTTTCAGAGAAGAAGATGTTTGAAATAAAAGTTAACTCACGGACGGACGGGCGGACGACCGGACGGACGGACGGACGCACGACGGACACCGGGCCATGACATAAGCCTGCTGGCCTTCGGCCAGTGGAGCTAAAAAGGAGAAAATCCTGGTAACCAGCATTTTCTCATTTTCCCACAATGTTTTCTACCCTGTCAAAGACAAATTCCATCATTTGAGCTACATATAAAATGTTACCCACAAATAGTTTCTATTTGGTAAACAGTTGAATCTTCTTCCGAAATTTCATAGAAACATTGCATTGTTTGGCCAAGGGTCACATCATAGCCCTGAGAAATTACAACACAACAAAACTTATTTACAGACCATTCGGGTATGTTTCCCTCGTGGTGTCCCATACAATTTCTAATCGAAGGAGAAAAAATGCCGTTACATCCCTAGATCAAAAAGCTTATCTGGATCGTAGCTTACTTTGTATTTCCACACAGAACCAATCAATATCAAACTCCTGTTTGTGTCCTAAAGCTTATTTTGTTTCTTCTAACCGAGAAATGAGACACTTTTAAAGGTCACTGACTGGTAATTCTAGGAAATTTTCACATAAAACTGGCTTATGATATCAAAGAGAAAAACTAACAATGAAAACAAATTTCTTTCTTTATGTACAATGATTTTACACCCTTAATTATAAACCGCTTTTGAAAACTATGAAGCAAATAGAGTCATTGCTCAAAATCAGTGATTCCTGCATTAGCCACTGTGTTTTCTAAATAATCTTGACATTAAAATTTCCTGTAGAGCAATGATAAAGAATTATTCATATAAAACAATTTTACTATTTTCTACAATATTTTCTAGATATTTTACACATCAAAATCATAGTCATCAAGGCCATGGTTTATTTTTTAACTATTTACATAACTTAAGCTTCAGTCTTATATAAATTAAAAGCCTTTGCAGACAACAAAATAGATGTGACTCAAAAGTTGACATTTGTGACTCAAAAATTGACATTTGTTGTTTTTTTTTTAGAAAACATTGTGAGAAAAGGAGAAAATGCTGTTCACCAGCATTTTCTCCTTTTCCCTCAATGTTTTCAAATGACATCAACCTAAGGGTTGTTAAAACTCGAGACTGTATTGTAAAGAATTAAACATGTCAATAATGTTGCATCACCCTTTGTTTAACCCTTTTCCAAACGACAAATTTTGGACTGGTCCAAATTCAAAGAGTTTGCAGACGACAATTTTAAATTTGATGAAAATGGCAGAAAGTTCTCAAAAATGGTAGAAAACACTGTGGGAAAAGGAGAAATTGCTCGTCACGAGCAATTTCTCCTTTTCCCACAGTGTTTTCAAAAGACTTGTACTGCAGACACGTGAAAACGAGGGCTTGTTTGGGAAAGGGTTAATACAAAATCTTGTTTATACATTGCTTTATTATCTACGTGTAACTTTTTGGGCTCAGACGCCTGTGTCACACACAATTTTAATGTCACACACAACAGAAAAAAAGTCTGTATCCATACAGTGTCAAATATGGTTCCAAATATGTTACAATGATGTATCCCATACAAGGAATACATACGTATTGATTTACGTTTTCGATTGACAAAAATGTTATAATATTCATACGCCATTTACAAAAATAAAGTTTCTACCTGTAAACCATTATTTCTTTTATTTTTTTAACCATCCTTGAATAAAATGTCAATAATTGCAGTATTTTGTTGATGAAAGTTGTAGGCTTAACATAAAAGGAATATTATAATTATTGTGGTATTTACTTTCCTGGTGTTGTATTTGCTTTCACTGCGTAAGAAAATTCCGACATCTCGCTCAACCTTCAGTCTTACACGGTATCAAAAATTTTCTCACGCTGCTTGAATCAAATACAGGCACCAGAAAAGTTACTAAAATCTATTCTATTCGTAATATTGCATGTATATTTTGGTAAAAAGTCACTCTCACAATACCTTTCCATTATGAGTTAATTTGTCACGTGCATAAGATTTCAGTTTTGAAAAGTCTAATATTTTCTTTTCAGGTACAGAGTACATTTGAACGCCAGTTAGAAAATAAAAGTGAGCCATGCTCTGTAAAAAGGGGGCTTAATGCATCTCCATGCTCCATGATATCAAGCAAGCCATCACATGATCATGGATTCATAATAGCCACTTTTTTCAAAAATTGACGTAATCATGAGGTAGACTTGTCCTGGGACATACGGAAAATTGACCAATAGCGAAAAGTTTCGGCCCAGGTCAGGCTGCGCGGACTGCGCAGGCTGACCTTGGTCGATACTTTTCGCAGATGCATTAAGCCCCCTTTTCACAGAGCATGGCTCAAAAATATCTAATCCAAGCTTGAGGCTTACCTGTGAGGAGACTGTGGACTATTCTTGGACACACATCGTCATAATTATTCATGAAATAGAGAGCACCATATTTGAAACAGACAGCTAGAGTATGCACCTTGTTTGTGACCGGAGAACTTGAACCTGTAAGTACACATATGACATGAGTCATGCTCTGTGAAAAGGGGGTTTAACTCTACCAAACCACAAAATTTTAGACTTGTCCCAACTAGAAGCATTCGCTGACAACAAATTAAAGGTGGTTCAAATGGTAAAATTTGTCCTTGAAAAAGTAGAAAATATCTTGTGAAAAAAAGAGAAAATGCCTGGTTACCAGCATTTTCTTCTTTTCCAAAAATGTTTTAACCCTTTCCCAAACAAGCCCTGGTTTTCACGTGTCTGCAGTACAAGTCTTTTGAAAACAGTGTGGGAAAAGGAGAAATTGCTCGTAACGAGCAATTTCTCCTTTTCCCACAGTGTTTTCTACCCTTTTTGAGAACTTTCTGCCATTTTCATCAAATTTAAAATTGTTGTCTGCAAACTCTTTCAATTTGGACCAGTCCAAAATTTGTCATTTGGGAAAGGGTTTAAAAGCCTTCTTCCTCAGGGTAGTTAGAACCAAGCTAGTCATCACCTAAATATGGATCCATAAAAACCATTTCTTATAATAATGGAATAACAACAGAATGAATAGTATGGTCCTTTAACAAGCAGAAAATTAACACAAAGCAAAAAGTATTGACTCATGTCAGCCTGCGCAGCCTCCACAGGCTGACATGAGTCGATACTTTCTGCAGATACATTAAACCCCCTTTTCACAGAGCATGGCTCAAATAGATTCTGCAAAAAAAGTGAAGTAAAGCGATTGGTATAGATCTGAAATTAGACTGCACATCTGATCTTGATCTATGCCATCTGCAAAAGTCAACGTTTTTGCCTATTGGGCGGAAAGGGGCAAGCAGACTTTGAGACCTTTCACATGTACAGGTCCTTGTTTACAAATCTACAGTTTCACAGTCAAATTCCATAATTTCAGCCGAATTCAACCCTTAAAGCTCCTTCCAATAATATAGTTGTCTTCAAAGCCAGTGTAGATCAGAATCAGACACCACAAAATGCACATCTGATCTTGATCTACACTGTCCACTTTGCTAAAACACTACAGACAAAAAGAAGCCATGAATTTGCAATTATCTCGGCCTTATTCTACAATAATCAAAGTACTAGCAAATTTGATTGATTGATTGTTTGTATGGTGTTTTACCCTGTTTTCAACATCATTTCGGCTATGTAGTGGTGGACAGTGCACATATCCATGCTTTCCTTGAGTTTCTTCTACCAGTACTCCGCACAATATTCTTTCAAAGCTACTGGCTGCTTCCCACATAACCATCATCGAAATGTGAGAGAGAAATGAATCCTGTCGCAATGACTATCATCAATCCTAAGAAAGAAGTGTGCAGAGTCGGGGATCGAACCAGCAGCCTCCTGTAAGTCCTGTACGCTACCGACTGAGCTGCCGGGGCTATGCATGCTATTGTTTTACTATAATCCAGTTTAACCCTTAAAAATGTTAAATGAAACTTTCAAGCCGATGGTAAACACCTGAATAATGCTATTTCAAAGTTACATTTTGGAAAAAAATATCCTCTTATCGGACAGTGTAGATCCAAAATCAGACTGCACACTCTGTGCCCTCTGATCTTAATTCACACTGTCCGCAAAAAGCCATTGAGTTGCGGTACTGCTGGTAAAAGAAACTCCAGGAAAGCATGGATAGGCGCTCTGGCTGCCGCAATATCACTGAAATAATGTTGAAAATGGTGTTAAACACCATACAATCAATTAGTCAATATCCATTAGCACAAGATGTAGTTAACTACCACTGAATTAATGTTGAAAATGGCGTTAAACACCATACAATCAATTAGTCAATATCCAATAGCACAAGATGTAGTTAACTATTCAACTCTCTTTACAAAACCAAAAATTTTACACTCATCCAAATTCAAAGCTGTTGCAGACCATAAATATTAAATGTGGCTGAACTGGTGAAACGTGATTCCAAAAGGGCAGAAAACAACATGAGAAAAGGAGAAAATGATGGATATCAGCATTTTCTCCCTTTCCCATAATATTTTCAAAGGGATTCTTCCCCAGTGTCATTAAAACTTGGAATTGTTTGGTAATGGGTTAATATTCGAGAGGAAGAATAACTGTTTTAAGTTCAGCATAACAGTTTAACTGTGCACAATGATCTAAATAATGAATGGCAAGGGTTCTCTGTCCCGAAAGGGTTGATAAAGCCGGCATTTGCTACAAGTTAATCCCTAGGTGTATCTATTGATAGATTCATTCATAATGTTACAGTGGTGTAGGAATAAGTGATTCTCTGCTTTGCATAGGTCATTTAATTTACATAGAAGCAAAGATCTTGTACCTAATAAATGATGTCTTGTTCACTTTATTACTTTGTAAGACGAAAGTTCACCTTGGAGTGGTAGAGATTTAGTGGTTTTTGTCAAAATTGTCATATATAACAGAATTAACATTTCTAACAGAAAGAAGTATTTTCTGTGAGGTAGTATTTGGCAACTGTGGGTTTTTTTGTTTACATTGAATCTAGGTCAGTCTTGATGCCTATAGACAAGCTTCGCTAGTCTACAAAAATGTTCAGTGGGTTTATTCAGCCTTTTAACCCTTTACCACACAAAGCCGCCTTTCAACGACCCTGTGAAAGAAGCCTTTTGAAAACATTGTGTTTTCTGCCCCATCAAAGAAAAATTACAAAATTTGAGCCACATTGAAATTGTCATCTGCAAATACTTTCAATTTGGTCAAGGCTAAAATTTTGTCGTCTGGTAAAGGGTTAAGGATTAATTTATTGCCTGTAAATGTTTTCAATGTAGGTAAGTCTGAAAATTTGTTATCTGTTAAAAAGTTAACGGTTTCACTAACAGCATAATTTTAGATTTCTCCACCTTGAACACACTTGCAGATGACAAAATTTGGTTCAATGATGAGATATAGCCATGAAATGGTAGAAAACATTGTGGGAAAAGGAGAAAATGATGGTTGCTAGTATTTTCTTTTTCCCTCAGCGTTTCTTCCAAAATGTCCCTGTAACATGAGACTGTTAGTAACAGGCTGAACAAAGTAGTTCCAAAAATTTACAAAAATACACTTACATTGCATCAGATTTTGATTTTTATTTCTTATTTGAAACATCAATTCATCGTTTTGAACATGACCAAGAGCTTTTATATGCAAATGAATGCACAAAGGCAATATCATAAGAATGGCCGCCACTGGTACTTGGCCGCCACTGGTAGTGAACCAGTACATTTCAGAGCTCCAGATGAGAGGGAGTGATGGTATTCTGAGTCCATTATTTCACTTCCAAACCCTAAGTTGTGGGTACTCATTAGAATAGTCTGATGAGATGATTCTAATAAGTACCAATAGCATAGGGTTTACAGCAGAATAACTAATATTTTCAATTTTGAAATCAAAACTCTGTCTGGAGCTCTGTATACTCATAACTGCTACCTGTATTTAGCATACAACCATATTGGTGCAACAATAGAAGACACATTTTGGAAATTCTGCTACATATTGCACATCATGAACAGTTATCACTTGTCACAATGTTTAACAGACTGCAATGATTTTGCATGTAATTCTAGATCTTTCCAAAGAATATCCAAACTTCAAAAAAACAGTAACTCGGTTTACTCTTCAACAGACCACACAATATTAGACTTGTCCAAAGTCTCAGCACTTATGGCAGATGACAATTACAGTCGAATATCCATACCTCGAAGTTTAGGTGACTACCGAAAAAAGTTTGAGGTATAGAAAGTTCGACATGCAGAGATTCTTCAGATGAGTGTGTCAGGTACCGGAAGTAGGTAACCTGAGCATACTTCGTTCACATGCTGTACATTACATTGTTCCCTCTATAGTTAACCGATCGTTGTTTTGAAAATTAATGAGTACAGGATGCATACTGTTTATTTTCTTTTATTAACATGTTTTTCTTTAATTCTGTTTGTAAGAACGATACTGAAAATTGTGAAATTAAAAAAGCATTTCGTCAGCCGAAGTTGCTGGCTATCTCCCGGACTTTACCGGGTTTCTTTCACCAAACAAGTCCTCAGGAGCGAGGAAATTTGTATTTTCGGTCGACAACGAAATGCCCAGTCTTTCTATATAGCCACGGCCAAAATCACAGTGTATGGTATGAAAATCTCAGTCCAAACATTTCTAATCAAACCAATTACTGATAATTATCTGCAAGTCAAGATCACTGGCATGTTAATACCCGAGCTGACAAAAGCCAATGATCGAAAATGTGCGAAAAACATACCGTCGTTGTATCCGGCATTTCTATTTATTATGTATAACACCTTAGTTTATAATTAAAGTCAATTAAAATGTGTGAAAATTCTGTACTGTGTTCGAAGGAAAGATGTGTAAATTAACTGGATCATTGAAGTTCGGACCTGAAATTAGGTTCGACGTATGGAGAAACTTCGAAATATGGACTTCGATGTGCGGATAGTACTTTAAATAGAAAAATAGAGCAATTCAATCCTGACTTTAAATTTACTTTGACGTATAGAGAACTTCGAGGAGTAGACGTTCGAGCAATGGACATTCGACTGTAAATGTTTTTTCACACTAGAACTGTCGCAACGCGGACAAGTACCTCTCCCCACCAGCACTTTTTCACTGAAGCAGCACAGTCAGGGAACAGAAATGATTTTCAAAACAAAATTCACCTGTGACCTTGACGTTTGACCCATGTGACCAAAAAACAATCAGGCACCTCCTTGGGTCATGAGCAACACTTGTATAAAGCTTCAGGATCCTGGTGTAAATGGTTTTTCAGTTACAGCACAGAAACAATTTTCATGCAAGATTCACCTGTGACCTGACCATTGACCCATGTGACCCAAAAACAATAGGGCACCTCCTTGGGTCATGAGCAACACTACGTCTTGTATAAAGTTTCAGGGTCCTAAGTCAAAGTTAGAGCACATAAACAAAAACGTGGACAGGTGGATGGCCAGACAGATGGATGGACAGACAGACAGACATGCTAAAACCAGTATGCCCTCCAGTCTACTAGGGTGGATATAATAACGGAATTTGATTTTGAAATGCTAGCAAACATTGTGGAAAAGAAGAAAATGCTGGCTACAATCATTTTCTCCCATTCCCACTATGTTTTCAAAAGCCTCTTCATCAAGATCGTGTAAACCCAGGATTATTTAACCCTTAGGCTGCTAAATAAAAGAAATGAAACTTTCAAGCCGATCGTAAATACCAGGTTTTCCTGTTTCAAAGGTATTTTGGAGGAAAGATATCTTCTCATCGGACAGTGTAGATCCAAGATCAGACTGCACATTCTATGCACTCTGATCTTGATCTACACTGTCTGCAAAATGGTCAGTGAGTCAGCCTAAGGTTAATAGCAGCCTAAGGTTAATAAAGGCTTCAGAAGTTATAGACTCACTGGACCTAATTATCTTTGACTTGACCAGACACTTACATGTAATTTGCTCCCACATAGCCACAAATTTCTCTCCTTACTTAGACTGATGTACTTAGGGGAAAACAAACAGACCAAACACTATTTATCTAAGCCATGCTCTGTGGAAAGGAGACTTAATCCATCTGCCAAAAAGTATTGACCCAGGTCAGGCTGTGCAGTCCGCGCAGGCTGACCTGGGCCAAACCTTTTTGCTTTTGATCAATTTTCTGCATTTTCTTCTGATTCAGTAGGTTGTTAGACAAAATGGACTTAAAAAGATCCATGATCATGTGATGACTTGTTTGGTGTCATGCATAAAGGAGATGCACTAAGCCCCCTTTTGCCAGAACATGGCTCATCTGTATGCTGCTTAACTCTCTACCATAGGACAAAATTTTAGACATGTCCAATTTGAAAGGATTTGCAGACAACAAAATGTAACTCAAAACATAAAATGTGTCTATCAGGCCGACTTGGGTCAATACTTTTTGCAGATACATTAAACATCCATTTCACAGAGCATGTCCTATATTTAAGACAACCCATTTGCTTGCTTCGATAGTGAAAGATTTGTCATAAAAAATACCAGTCCCTAGATTTGTCTTGAACAGATTTAATTATGAAGCTACAGTTCATTAACTTTCTCCACTTTTGACAGACAAGAAGATAAATCTAACTTCTTCATTTTTTTGTCAATTTGTTCTTATCAAATTACACATAGGCAATTTCCTGATAAAGAATGCCAGTTCTGCTTACTCGCCAGACACTTCTAAGAAAACACACTATTTCTTGGAAAACTTAATCTACTGCAGTGTGGCCAAAAGTCAGACATAATTGATTGTTGAACTAACTGTCTGATAACATACAAATTTTCTGCATTTTCATCTCCTCATTTCTGCACTTTCATTTTCTCAAATATACTTCATCACGACAGAGCGAAGATGTAAAAGAAGTCTATCTTATCTACCAAACTTTCATCAGGATAAGATATGCTTGCTATATGCTTCTGTTAACCCTTTCCCAAACAAGCCCTGGTTTTCATGTGTCTGCAGTACAAGTCTTTTGAAAACACTGTGGGAAAAGGAGAAATTGCTCATAACGAGCAATTTCTCCTTTTCCCACAGTGTTTTCTACCCTTTTGGAGAACTTTCTGTCATTTTCATCAAATTTAAAATTGTCGTCTGCAAACTCTTTCAAATTGGACCAGTCCAAAATTTGTCGTTTGGGAAAGGGTTAATTTGTCCTCTATAGTAACTTTCAATTCAGATGAGTATAAAATTTTGTTGTTTGGTAAAGAGTTAAAGACTATGGCTAGTCAAGACCAAGGAGAAGGGAACCGCAAAGCACCTAAAAATAAATAGTTGTCACACTGTTGGCAAAACATAATTACATGAAAATAAAGCAAACTTCTTGGAACCAAACTAGTGATGATAAATATCAACAAGGGAAAACCACTGTCTACAGCAAGATTTCACCCAGCAGACTTCTCAGCACTGAGGCTCTATATAGTAGCACCGTCTTCAAAATCCATTTCATTTGGGCATAGAACTGAGACAAATTAGGGATGATTTTTCTATAACATTTAAAACTTAAAGTACTGAACTTTGATTTAGTCGCTAATACTGACAGCATAGATCAAGATCAGACTGCACAGAATATGCAGTCTGATCTTGGATCTATAAGAGTACCCTTTATTGCTAAATATTCTGATTTAAAAAAAAAAAAGCCTTGAAATTGCTATGCATGCATCTTTAGTTCAGACTGTAAATGTTCTTTCCAATTCTGAGGCATGCTCTGGCAAAAGGGGTTTTAATGCACTATACCAAGCAAAAATTCAACTGGATCTGGGAGTAAAATGGTGCCTTGACATAGAGAAAATTTACAAATACCAAAAACTTCTGACCAGGCTGACATGGGTCAATACTTTATGTGTGTGCATGTGCACGCAGATGCATTAAGCCCCCTTTTTCACAGAGCATGGCTCATTTGCTTAGCACTATAAGGGTTAATCTGGAATTTAACTTCTTCATCACATAACCCTGAGTTATAACGACTCCAAAAGAAGTTTTTGAAAACACTGTGGGAAAATGAGAAAATGCTGGTTTCCACAATGGTTCTATGGTATAATATACAAGCAAGTTACTGGGCCGTGTTTCACAAAAAAAATTAGTCTCTAAATTTTCATTCAGATCCCCTAACAGACTCATACTCCAACTTAACCCTTTACCAAACAATCCCGACTTTTAATGACCCTCAGGTGGAAAGCTTTTGAAAACATTGTGGTACTAAAATTAACAGACTTTAGTTATTCTCAAAGCCTGAGTTGACAACATTTCAGACTCAACTTAGCAAAAGAATGGACTTAAATCTGTTAAGTGAGGCTTTGACAATGTTACTAAAGTCTGTTAATGTTAGTGAAATGTGTCGCAAATAGTGAACTCAAGTGGGAAAATGAGTAATTAGAGGATTTGAGGAAAATAATGGACTCAACTTTTTTCATGACACCGGGCCAAAGTTCAAAGCTTGCTAGTCGGTCCATACTTTTATAGACCTGTAGATTAAGATCAGCTGACAGAGAAAATGCAGTTTGATCTTGGATCTGCATTGCACATTATTTTCAGATAAGCAAGCTAAAATAGCTTCCAGGGTACGTATTCACCAACCATTCTTGAGAATATTCTTGTCTTATTCTCCAAGATCTTCAAGTTTTGAAAGAAACACAGCTTCTGATTGGCTAAACCATTTGGTTTAGCCAATCAGAAGTTGTGTTACTTTCAAATGTAGAAAATTCTGGAGAATGAGACTAAGAACGTTCTTAAGAAATTGGTTGCTGAAAACAGGCCCAGACAGTGGTATCAAGATCTGCCTTACAACTTACGAATTTTGATTTGAAACATCTCAGAATCAATAATTCAGCTCTATAAAGGATATGCTCCTAACAACAATTTTGTGTCTACTTTCAGAACTTTATGAAGAATTATATTGCCCAGACTTCTATTAACCCTTAGGCTGCTAAGTGCAACTCACTGACCTTTTGCGGACAGAAATTGGCTGAGCCAGGGATCAAGCCAGGGACTGAACCAGGTCTGTTCTCAAGTCCTGCATGCTACCAACTGAGCTACTGGGGCTCCTTGTTGGTGGCATAATTTTTTTCCCTTAATTTTTTTCATTAACAATGGGTTTTTGTAAATTCAATCAACAAATGAGAAGCTAAAAGAAATGTTCCCTAAATTGAACAAGAATATTGCATTTGATGTGTGGGGTGGTTTCCTGCCTTGACCTGACATAGTTTCGTCTGTCAGATTTTGATTTTACTGTGGTTACTACCCCTGTCGAAATGAATGTTTCTAACTGCTTGATCAATCTTGAAGCAAACATAACAGATCGTGCAAAGTAATTTCATAAGAATGAAGTTGATGTTTAAGATGAAAACATTAAAATTTCTCCATTTGCCAGTGTCCTTTTTTGGCTGGCTAGCAATCTTTATTTTCTTCTTCAATCAAAACTTTCTGCTGTTGTTTTTGCATGATAAAGGCTGAATTTGACAGAACAAAAGCTAGTCCTTTCGGGTGTAGAAAGAAAAGTTCCTTCACCGAGTTCTGATTTTCACTCTTTTTTTTATCTCTTGAAGCAGTGACAATGACCTTTACCTTAGCTGTAAAATGGTGGTCTGTGTATAATATGCATAATCGAAATCAATTTCCATGCTAATTTCATAAAAATAACTAAAAAATGCTGAATCTATTGCAGAGTCCATTGTTTTAAACATTTTTTGGTGACCTTGTTCTCGACCTATTAGCATTTAACCCTCTACCACACAAACCCTTGTTTCAACAAGCCTTGGGAAGTAGGCTTTCAAAAAGATCATGGGAAAAAAGGAGAAAATGCTTGCAACCTAAAATTTCCCCATATCTGACTAAACTTTTTAACGTTTTCAAGGACAAATCAACCAATCAAGTCACATTCTATTATTGTCAGCTGCAAAAGCTTTCAATTTGGACAAGTCCACTGATCCCTGAGTAATATTTCATACAGGCATACCCCTCATAAATTTCTAGCTGTGGCTGGGTCCACATGGGCAGGTAGGGGCAAAGAGAAAAAAAAAGATAGATAGATGGATGGTGGACCCATCAGCCTGAGGGAAAACCTAAACTCCTGCCTCACCAGACCAGAAAGGGCCTAACAAAGCAGAAAAATGTTTACAAGAACAAATGAAGGTCCATATACTTGTGGCAGATGATGCAATTAGTAGAAAGGCCTTAAGACTTGTCAATGCCTGACATTTTTTATTCCTATAAAGAATGATTAGACAACAAATTGATGCCTTCACCCTTTACATTCTGACTTTCAACTTCCCTAAGAAAGGGGCCTTTTGAAAACATTGTGGAAAAAGGAGAAAATGCTGGTTACCAGCATTTTCTCCTTTTCCCACAATGTTTTCTACTCTATCAAAGAGGGAAATCATCATTTTCAAGCAACATTTGATTTGTTGTCTGCAAATGCTTTCAATTTTGTCCATTCCAAAATTTTGTCGTTTGGTAAAGAGTTAATCCAGAAAGACATAAATCAAGAGGATCCTTGCATTAAATAATAGGACAGCAGTAGTCCTCGATGTAGATTGATGATTAGTTGATGAGCTGGCCTGGGAAATGATATCAGTTTAACCCTTTACCAACAATCCTGTGTTTAACGACCTTGACTGAGAAGGGCCTGATTCGCAAAGCTCTAGTCTCAACTTGTTGTTTGAAAGGGTTCACCCTTTCCTTTATTAACTATTAGAGTGGAAAACATTTTTAGTATTAGTAAAAATAAAACCTAGATTTTGCAGCGTAACTTTTTGCAAAGTAATAATGCCATTTTCAAAAACCGTGAAGATGGTTTGTAACCAGCATTTTCTCCTTTTCCCACAATGTTTTCTACAAATTCCATAACAAATTTCAATTTTTAAGTCACATTTAATTTGTCGTCTGCAAATGCTTTCGATTTGGACAAGTCTAAAAATTTGTCGTTTGGTAAAGAGTTAACCAGGGTCCCTAATTATGCACCAATCATCCTTAAGAACATTCTTATTCTCCAGATTTTTCCAAATCTGAAAGTAAAACACCTAATGATTGGCTAAACCATTTGGTTTTTGTCCTTTTCCAAATTTTGTCCTTTTCCCACAGTGTTTTCCAAAACCTTCTCTGTTAGAGTTGCTAAAGTTTGGGATTGTGTAGTAAAGGGTAAGTCATGGATCAACTGTAAGGCCTGGAACAGTCTTTGATCAAGTTTAACCCTTTACCACTCGCCAAAATTTTAGACTGGTCCAAATTGGAAGCATTTGCAGACAACAAAATAAGTGTGACTGAAAAATTGCATTTTGTTTTGGGAAAGGTAGAAAACATTGTGGTAACCAGCATTTTCTCCTGTTCCCACCATGTTTTCAAAAGGCTTCTTCCTCAGGGTCATTAAAAGTCGGGACTGTGTGGTAAAGGGTTAAGTCTTGGATCAAGTGTAAGTCTTGATGGATCAAGTGTTAGTCTTGTTGGATCAAGTTTAAGTCTTGTTGATCAAGTTTAAGTCTTGTTGGATCAAGTTTAAGTCTTGTTGGATCAAGTTTAAGTCTTGTTGGATTAAGTGCAAGTCTTGTTAGATCAAGTGCAGGTCTTGTTGGATCAAGTGCAAGTCTTGTTGGATCAAGTGTAAGTCTTGTTGGATCAAGTGTAAGTCTTGTTGGATCAAGTGTATGTCTTGTTGGATCAAGTTTAAGTCTTGTTGGATCAAGTGCAAGTCTTGTTAGATCAAGTGCAGGTCTTGTTGGATCAAGTGCAAGTCTTGTTGGATCAAGTGTAATACTATGTCTTGTTGGATCAAGTGTAAGTCTTGTTGGATCAAGTGCAAGTCTTGTTGGATCAAGTGTATGTCTTGTTGGATCAAGGGTATGTCTTGTTGGATCAAGTGTATGTCTTGTTGGATCAAGTGTAAGTCTTGTCGGATCAAGTGTAAGTCTTGTTGGATCAAGTGCAAGTCTTGTTAGATCAAGTTTAAGTCCTGGGACCCTAGACTTATCTTCTTAACCCTTTCCCAAACAAGCCCTGGTTTTCACGTGTCTGCAGTACAAGTCTTTTGAAAGTACAAGTCTTTTGAAAACACAGTGGGAAAAGGAGAAATTTCTCGTAACGAGCAATTTCTCCTTTTCTCACAGTGTTTTCTGCCCTTTTTGAGACCTTTCTGCCATTTTCATCAAATTTAAAATTGTCGTCTGCAAACTCTTTCAATTTGGACCAGTCCAAAATTTGTCGTTTGGGAAAGGGTTAAGTCCTGGGACCCTAGACTTATCTTCTTAACCCTTTCCCAAACAAGCCCTGGTTTTCACGTGTCTGCAGTACAAGTCTTTTGAAAGTACAAGTAAAAGTCTTTTGAAAACACAGTGGGAAAAGGAGAAATTTCTCGTAACGAGCAATTTCTCCTTTTCCCACAGCGTTTTCTACCCTTTTTGAGAACTTTCTGCCATTTTCATCAAATTTAAAATTGTCATCTGCAAACTCTTTCAATTTGGACCAGTCTAAAATTTATCATTTGGGAAAGGGTTAAGTAGCTTTTGCCAGCAATGCAGCGCAAGATCAGACTGTATAAAATGTGCATTCTGTTCTTGAATCTGTTGTGGAGAAATCAATGTTAAAATATCAACATTTTATCTGGGTCTCTAAATTGAAAAGGTCCATTTTCAATAATTCAGCCCTTGAAGGGCAATACCAGAATGCAAGTAACAAATGCAATGTGATCAGGTGTCTAGAGAGTTGAATATAATTAATGAAATAGTTGTTGGTGTTTTAATCAATTTAACCCTTCTTTACAACATAATTCCAAGTTTGAAAAAACCCTTTGGAAGAAGCCTTTTGAAAACATTGTGGGAAAAATGAGAAAATGCTGGTTACCAGCATTTTCTCCTTTTCCCCACAATGTTTTCAAAAGGCTTATTCCTCAAGGTCGTTAAAAGTCCAGATTGTGTGATAAAGGGTTAACAAGCTCTAGGCTGGGGCCCAGCACTGTTTTACCAAAGGACACTCCCTCATTGACCGAGCTGCCAGAAAGAACCAAACCTTGAACTACTTTATAACAAACAATTTAACTCTTTACCAAACGACAATATTTGAGACTTGTCAAAATTGAAAGCACTTGCAGACAACAAATTAACCCTTTACCACACAATACTGAGTTTTAACGACCCTAAGGAAAAGGCCTTTTGAAAACCTTGTGGGAAAAGGAGAAAATGCTGGTACCCACCCAGCATTTTCTCCTTTTTCCACAATGTTTTCTCTTTTTTCAGAGGCGAATTACATTATTTTATCGGCATTTACTTTGTCGTCTGCAAATGCTTTGAATTTGGGCAAGTCTAAAAATTTGCAGTGTGGTAAAGAGTTATAATATGTGTATCTAAAATGGTGGGATTTGTCTTTGAAAAGACAGAAAACAATGCTGGCAAAGGAGAAAATGCTGGCTACTACATTGTTTTCAAATGCCTTTTCTGTCCGGGTTGTTCAAAGTTGGGAATGCGTGGTAATGGATTAACCCTTTCCCGTATAATGCCGCCTTTTAGCGCCCCTGGGAAAGAAGCCTTTGGAAAACATTGTGGGAAAAGGAGAAAATGCTGGTAACCAGGAGAAAATGCTGGTTACCATTTTCTCCTTTTCCCACAATGTTTTCTACCCTATCAACGAAAAATTGCACCATTTGAGCCACACTGAAATTGTCGTCTGCAGATGCTTTCAATTTGGACAGGTCTAAAATTTTGTCGTCTGGTAAAGGGTTAACATCTGGGGACTCCTTTTTGTAAGGTATGTAGGGTAAAAGAGTCTTAACTCTTTACCACACAATCCCGACTTTTAACAACCCTGAGAATGAATCCTTTTGAAAACATTGTGGGAATAGGAGAAAATACTGGTAACCAGCATTTTCTCCTTTTCCCACAATGTTTCTAGCCCTCCCAAAACAAATTTCAATTTCTGAGTTACATTTATTTTGTCGTCTGCAAATGCTTTCGATTTGGTGTCGTCTAAAAATCTGACGTTTGGTAAAGAGTTAAAAATGCTATATATGGCTGAATAATTTTGTATCCTTTTTCTCCATTTATCAGTTTCTATTCTAGGATGCATGATTGCCGGATTCACAAAACTTTTTTTTTTTCAGATCCCGAATAAAGTCTGACGCAATGAGCAACAGTTCCGCGTAAAAAAAAAAAAGTCCCAAAACAAAGAATTTACCCCTGCCTTGCAGAAAATAAAACGGCATCATTGCTGAAGGCGTTTTCGCAGTTATGTTCATTAACCCTTTCCCAAACAAGCCCTGGTTTTCACATGTCTGCAGTACAAGTCTTTTGAAAACACTGTGGGAAATGGAGAAATTGCTCGTAATGAGCAATTTCTCCTTTTCCCACAGTGTTTTCTACCCTTTTTGGGACCTTTCTGCCATTTTCATCAAATTTAGAATTGTTGTCTGCAAACTCTTTCAATTTGGACCAGTCCAAAATTTGTCATTTGGGAAAGGGTTAAAGTAACCTCCCTTGACAGGGAGGGGGGGTAAAACAGCCACCTTCCAAAACAGCCTGGTCGTGAACGATTTACTTTGCCAAAACAACCCATTTCTCTGGATATTGTTTGAAAACTGTCCCGCCTACTTTTTGAATCCCTTCTATTTCTTAGATGAAGGGGGGAAAATCGACCCCCCCTCAGTTTCAGTTTCTAGACACTGATTTATCAGTCTAAGGGTTACACAGTTCTATGAATTATCCTGTCAAGTCATGGATTAACCATTGCCCTTGGGAAAAACTCTCAGCCAAACCCATTATTGTTGTCTGAACTGTAGACTAATCTAATTATTTTAAAGAAAACAATTTTACTTTCTAAAGGAACCCTGGCTCTTCCTGCATCAAAAATATTAACACTTCTTCTGTCAATGGCTGAGAATACCCCTTTACCACACAATCCCGACTTTTAACGACCCTGAGACAGAAGCCTTTTGAAAACATTGTGGGTAAAGGAGAAGTTTCAGAGAATATGCTTTATACAAGAGGGCCATGATGGCCCTGGAGTCGCTCACCTGAGCCTTTTGACCAAGCACAACCAATTTCCAACTTCTTGTGAGATATATGTATTACCAAACAATAAAATTTTAAACTCATCAGTCTGAACCTTCTGCATAAAACAAATAATATGTGGATCAAGCTGTGGGATTGGTCTCTCAAAGGGGTAGAAAACTTTGTGAAAAAGGGAAAAAATGCTGGATACCAGCATTTTCTCATTTTCAAACAGTGTTTTCAAAAGGCTTCTTTCTGAGAGTCATTCGTACACTAGCTTTTTCTAAGATTTGACCTAGTGACCTAGTTTTTGAGCCAACATGACACATTTTCAATCCAGTCCAAGATATCATCAGGACAAACATTCTGACCAAATTTCAAGAGTATTGGACTGAAAATGTGGCCTCTACAGCATACACAAGTTTTTTCTAAGATCTGACCTAGTGACCTAGTTTTTGACCCAACATGACCCATTTTCAAACTCATCCAAGATATTACCAAGGCAAACATTCTGAGCAACTTTAAAAGAGTAATGAACAAAAAATGTGGCCACAACAGTGTACACATGGTTTTTCTAAGATTTGACCAGGTGACCTAGTTTTTAACCCGACATGACCCATTTTCAAATTGTACTGAGATATCATTGAGACAAACATTCTGACCAACTTTCAAGAGTATCAGAAAGAAAAAGTGGCTTCTGGAGCTTACACAAGGTTTTTTAAGATTTGACCTAGTGACCTAGTTTTTCACCCGACATGACCCATTTTCAAACTAGTCAGAGATATTATCAAATCAAACATTCTGACCAACTTTCAAGAGTACTGGACAGAAAATATGGCCTCTAGAGCTTAAACAACGTTTTTCTTAGATTTGACCTGGTGACCTAGTTTTTGACCTAACATGGCATATTTTCAAGATATAATTAAGACAAACATTCTGACCATTTTTCAAGAGTATTGGACTGAAAATGTGGCCTCTATAGTGTACAAAAGGTTTTTCTAAGATTTGACCTAGTGACCTAGTTTTTGACCCCATACGACCCAATTTCAAACCTGTCCGAGATTTTATCAAGACAAATATTCTGACCAAGTTTCACAAGTATCTGACTGAAAATGTGGCATCTAGAGCACACATAAGATTTTTCTAAGATTTGACCTAGTGACCTAGTTTTTGACCTTACATGACCCAATTTCGAACTCATCCGAGATTTTATCAAGACAAACATTCTGACCAAGTTTCACAAGTATCTGACTGATTATGTGGCCTCTACAGCGTACACAAGGTTTTTCTAAGATTTGACCTAGTGACCTTTTTTTGACCCCACATGACCCAGTTTCAAGCTCATCCGAGACTTTATCAAGACAAACATTCTGACCAAGTTTCACAAGTATCTGACTGAAAATGTGGCCTCTAGAGCGCATACAAGGTTTTTCTAAGATTTAACCTAGTGACCTAGTTTTTGACCCCACATGACCCAATTTCAAACTCATCCAAGATTTTATCAAGACAAACATTCTGACCAAGTTTCATGAGGATTGGACTGAAAATGTGGCCTCTAGAGTGTACACAAGGTTTTACTAAGATTTGACCTAGTGACCTAGTTTTTGACCCCACATGACCCAATTTTGAACTTGTCTCAGATTTTATCAAGACAAACATTCTGACCAAGTTTCATGAGGATTGGACTGAAAATGTGGCCTCTAGAGTGTACACAAGGTTTTTCTAAGATTTGACCTAGTGACCTAGTTTTTGACCCCACATGACCCAATTTTGAACTCGTCCAAGATTTTATCAAGACAAACATTCTGACCAAATTTCACAAGTGTCTGACCGAAAATGTGGCCTCTAGAGCGTACACAAGGTTTTTCTAAGATTTGACCTAGTGACCTGGTTTTTGACCCCACATAACCAATTTCAAACTTGTCCGAGATTTTATCAAGACAAACATTCTGACCAAGTTTCATGAGGATCGGACTGAAAATGTGGCATCTAGAGCGTACACAAGGTTTTTCTAAGATTTGACCTAGTGACCTAGTTTTTGACCCCACATGACCCAATTTCGAACTCGTCTGAGATTTTATCAAGACAAACATTCTGACCAAATTTCACAAGAATCTGACCGAAAATGTGGCCTCTAGAGCGTACACAAGGTTTTTCTAAGATTTGACCTAGTGACCTAGTTTTTGACCCCACATGACCCAATTTCAAACTTGTCCAAGATTTTATCAAGACAAACATTCTGACCAAGTTTCATGAGGATTGGACTGAAAATGTGGCCTCTAGAGCGTACACAAGGTAAAAAGTTGACGACGCACGACGCACACCGCATGACGGACGACGGACACAGCACGATCACAATAGCTCACCGTGAGCACTTTGTGCTCAGGTGAGCTAATAAAAGTTAACGCAGGCACGCATGCATGAACGGACAGACGGACAGATGGACACATGACCCTGAAGTTATAATATGAAGGATCTTTAATGAAGTCCGTTAGATGAAGCTACATTCTTAATTTGGTAGCTCTGGGCCATATGGTTTAGAACAAGAAGATATTTAAAATTTTCACTATATAAACCTATGTAAAACTTGTGACCCCCGGGGCAGGGCCAATTTTGACCCCGGAGCTATAATTTGAAGAGTTTTTGTATAGGTCTATTAGATGAAGGTACATGCCAAATTTGGTAACACTAGGCCTTATGGACAAGAAGATTTTTAAAGATTTCCAATATTTTTCAGTTTTGTTGCCATGGCAACCAGTTTTAATAGGAAAAAATTCTTTGAAGAGTTTCTGAAGAGGGCCATACCAGGATCATTTCTGTGAAGTTTCGTTAAAATCCGATGGGTAGTTCCAGAGAAGAAGATGTTTGAAAGAAAAGTTAATGCATGCACGCACAGATGGACGGACGCACACACGACGGTCACAAGGCCATAACATAAGCCCACTGGCCTTCGGCCAGTAGAGCTAAAAACAAATCTCATCAAATGAGTCATGTTTGTTTTCTCCTCCACAGAAGCCTTCAATATCGATGAGTTTAACATATGGCTTATGGTAAAGGGGCAAGCAATGATGTAAGCACTTAACCCTTTCCCAAACGACAAATTTTGGACTGGTCCAAATTGAAAGAGTATGCAGACGACAATTTTAAACTTGATGAAAATGGCAGAAAGTTGTCAAAAAGGGTAGAAAACACTGTGGGAAAAGGATAAATTGCTCGTTACGAGCAATTTCTCCTTTTCCCACAGTGTTTTCAAAAGACTTGTATTTCAGACACGTGAAAACCAGGGCTTGTTTGGGAAAGGGTTAAGTCCAACATTCAATTCTCAAAGACCTGTCAGTCTGTTGGTCAAAACTTTAACACTTTACAAAAAGACATTTGCAGATGATGAATTAAAGGTGGTTAAATTGACAAAATTTGTCTTTTATAGAGCAAAAAATATTGTGGGGAAAAATAAAAAGCTGGTTTCCAGCATTTTCACCATTTCCCACAATGTTTTCAAAAGTCTTCCCCATTAGGGTTGTTAAAATTCAGGACTGTGTGGAAAAGGATTATACAGCCAACATTTTACATGACTGATGGCATACTAGCAAAAAAAAAAAAAAAGGTGGGCTTGTTGGAAAGTGGCACTAAATACAGATACGTTTATTTCCTGCTAGCCTCACGCATGGTTGAAGAATTGTCGGGCAATATAAAACCTAGACCTTTGCCAAGTTTTTACCCAAATATCATTGATAACCCAAACAAATATTCTCAAACAGCTGAAATGCCATTAAAAGCAGCATATAAATAAGAGCACCTTGTGCAAGTGCCAACACTCTGCTGCAGTTGCTTTTCAGTGAAAATTCAGTTGAAAAAGGGGCATAACTGTGTCAAAAATACTTTGATGGTTACCTGTCCTTGTTGTATGTTTTCTCCGTTTGATGGTGAACAACCAAGTTTGAAATTGAAATCTTCAGTAATGACAGAGGTATTATAAAATATCAAGGTTTTTGAAAATGTCCAAGTTTTCATAGAATGACACAGACGACGCCAGTGCTATGACAATACCTCGATGTTTTCTTTGAAAGGCAAAGTCCTTCATTTGTAGCTGTAAGGTTAAGAAAAATACTGCAGCTTGTCTCACAATATTTTCATGGTAACAAAAAAAAGCCTCAATTTCATAAAATTTTGGAGATGTTGAACACCAGTACCTATGATTGTTTCAGTGCTGTAGCCAAAACAGTACCGAGACTACAATGAGATGCTAAGATGGCTTTTTTTATATGTAATCCTAAGTTTAAACCTCTGCTAATTCTGACAACTCTGAGGGAAAAGCCTCTTAAAAACATTGTAGGAAAAGCAGAAAATGCTGGTAGCCAGCAATTTCTCCTTTTCACATGTTTTCTACCAAATCAAAGACAGAAATCATCATTTGAGCTACACTCAAGTTGTCGTCTGCAAAGGTTTTCAATTTGATCAACTACAAAATTTTGTCATTTGATAAAGAGTTCAAAAGAGATTCTGATATTTATAGAAAAACAGCAGTATTATGACAATCATCATTAAAATTATTATCACAATTTATTACAATTTATCAATATTATTATGTACCATTTCTTTACAATATTTTTACAATATTATTACAATTTACCTGAATCAGCAGTGACCTTGACACCTGTATCCTGGTCATTGTCAGTCTCAGTTTCCTCCATATTGAATTTCTCACAGGACCAAGCCAAAGCACTTATTTCCATCCCTTCATGTATCATGATTTGAGAGACCATTGCACCGGTTGATGACATTACAATGATTTGACCATCTGTGGTTCCAAACATCACCTGCAAAAATCAAAAGAAAATACTTTCTTCAAGTGCATTAAAAAGTCACCAAATTACAACTGGAAATTATCAGTCACATATATGGGAGCACTGCTCTGGCAAAAGCAGGCTTGTTGCTACTGTGTGATGCATGATACCAAGCAAGTCATCGCAATTACAATGGATCCACAAGATCAAACCAATTAAATCATGAGGTAGATTTTTTTACGATATACTCAAATCCATTACAAGTAATGCAATGAAGAAACGTACAGGAGAAGACAGTATCTCATACTGACTGATATTGAAAACATTGCTGGAAAAAGAATTCTGTTACCTGTTAAAAGGCATTATAAAGTCTATCATAGGTACGAAAAGCCTGTTTAATCCTTTACCACACAATGCCACCTTTTGACGCCCCTGAGAAAGAAGCCTTTTGAAAACATTGTGGGAAAGGAGAAAATGCTGGTAACCAGCATTTTCTCCTTTCCCCAAAATGTTTTCTACCCTATCATAGGAAGAAATCATCGTTTTTGTAACATTTATTTTGTCGTCTGCAAATGCTTTCAAATTGGATCAGTCTAGAAAATTGTCATATAGTAAAGGGTTAAGGGTTAACCCTTTGCCACACAATCCCAAGTTTTACTGACCCTGAAGGAGCCTTTTGAAAACATTTGGGAAAACAAGAGAATGCTGGAAATAAGCATTTTCTCCTTTTCTCACAATGTTTCCTACCATATCATATCAAAGACAAATTCCAACTAGCATTTTCTCCCTTTCCCATGTTTTCTACCCTAGACCATTTCCATTATTTAAGTCACAGTTAAACTGATGTCTGTAAATGCTTTCAAATTTGGACAAGTCCATGATTTTGTGGTGTGCAAAAGCAAAAGCGGAGTCATCCTTGATTTATTCACAACTGGGTCAGACTTTCCAAGAAATTTGGTCAAGAAACATTTCTTAGCAAAAAGGTGTTTTTTATTCGTGTAAGTCTCTACCACATCAACCCGACTTTTAATGACCTGAGGAAGATGCCTCTTGAAAACAGTATGGGAAAAGGAGAAAATGCTGGTAACCAGCCAGCATTTTCTCCTTTTCCCACAATGATTTCTACCCTTTGAAAAACAAATTTTGTTTTGCAAGTAACATTTAATTTGTTGTCTGCAAATGCTTTCAATTTGGACATGTCTAAAATTCTGTGGCTTGGTAAAGAGTTAATTAAAAGCTCTTACGGAACTTGATCTTTTAAGAAACTATTCTGGGATCTCTAACCCTTTACCACACAATCCTAACTTTTAACCACCCTGAGGAAGACAGCTTTTGAAAACATTGTGGGAAAAGGAGAAAATGCTGATAACCAGCATTTTCTCTTTTCCTACCAAGGACAACTTTTGTCATTCAAGCCACCTTTCAATTGTCGTCTGCACATGCTTTCAATTTGGATGATTCTTGAAATCTGTCGTTTGGAAAAGAGATAAGGAAATTCAAGAACCTTTTTTGTCATTTCAGGTTTCTTTTAGAGCAAAATGACATCAAAGATTCTATTTAAGACTCCTCTTCAAGATAGACCTTTGGGCAATGAACAAGCATCTGTGCTCTCAATTAACCCGTTTCCATAACAATCCTGAGTTTAACTCTTTACCAAACGACAAAATTTTAGGCTAGTTCAAATTGAAAGCATTTCCAGACGTCAAAATAAATGTGACTCAAACATTGATATTTGTGTTGGGACGGGTAGAAAACATTGTGGGAAAAGGACAAAATGCCGGTTACCAGCATGCATTTTCTCCCTTTCCCACAATGTTTTCAAAAAACTTCTTTCACTGGGTTGTTAAGAGTTGGGATTGTGTTGTAAAGGGTTAAACAACTTTGAGACAGAAAGTCTTCTAAAAACATTGTGGCAAAAGGAGAAAATGCTGGTACCCAGCATTTTCTCCTCTTCCCACAGTGTTTTCTAGCCTTTCAGAGACAAATTCCACAATTTAAGCCACACTATAATTTGTTGTCTGCAAAATCTTTCAATTTTGAAAAATTTTGTCATTTGGTAAAGGAAAAACCTTTTACCAAACAATCCAATGTTTCAATGACCCTGAAGAAGGTTTTTGAAAACACTGTAGGAAAAGGACAAAATGCCGGTAACCAACATTTTCCCCTTATTTTTACACAATGTTTTCTGACCTTTTCCACACAATTTTCATCATTTGAGACACTTTTTATTTGTCATCTACAAATTTTTTCAATTTGGACGGGGCTAAAATTTTGTCATGTGGTTGATTGATTGACTGATGGTGTTTTATGCATTTTTCAATATTTTTTCAGTCATATCAGAGAGACAGCTTACATATTCATGTATTACTAGAGATTCACAACCACTAGGCTGGGGCCCTGAAGTGTCTTACACAAGGACACTCTCATGAGAAACCCAGTGGATCTGGTAAGGCTCAAACCCAGGGCCTCCAGGTCACAAGTCCTGCACTTTACCACTGAGCCACACAAGACCCAAGAGGTAAAGAGTTAACTGTTTACCAAATGACAAAAATGAAGACTTGTTCCACTTGAAAGCATTTGTAGAATGACAATATAAATATAACTCAAATGATGGAACTTTTTTTTGTATGGAGGAAAACATTGTGGGGCAAGGAGTGGAAAACATTGTGGGGCAAGGAGAAAACACTGGTTACCAGCATTTTCTCCTTTTTCCACAAAGTTTTCAAAAGGCTTCTTTCTCGAGGTCTTTCCTCGGAACTGTGTGGTGAAAGTTTAATCCCTAACTATCCTTCAAATTATGAAGTCATTACCCCCTAGCAGTCATTTGTTTTGCTTGTTTGTAAGCAAGTGAAATGTGGCTTAACCCTTTCCCAAACGACAGATTTTGGACTGGTCCAAATTGAAAGAGTTTGCAGACGACAATTTTAAATTTCATGACAATGGCAGACGGTTCTCAAAAAGGGTAGAAAACACTGCGGGAAATGGAGAAATTGCTCGTTACGAGCAATTTCTCCTTTTCCCACAGTGTTTTCAAAAGACTTGTACTGCAGACACGTGAAAACCAGGGCTTGTTTGGGAAAGGGTTAAATCATGGGACTTTTTGGTAAAAAGGAGGACAAGAGGGCCATTGGCTTTAAAGCGCTCACCTGAGCAAAGTCATCTCAGACTGATAAAGCTGAAGAGATCCCAGTTATGAAGTAAAACACAAGAGTTTTAGTGACCTACTTTTTTGACTGATGTGACCTATTTTTGAACTTATCAGAGATAATATTGAGAAAAACATTCTGCCCATGTTTTGTGACTGTATCAGCCTAAAAATGCAGCCTCTAGCAGCCAAACAAGGTATGTCTAAGATTTGACAATACATAACCCAATTTTTAAATAGTTTATATATCATCCAGACAAACATTCTGACAAATTTTTGTATCTGACTGAAAATGGTCTCTAAAGCCCACACAAGGATCTACTTTTTGACCCAATGTGACCCAATTTCAAACTTGTCTAAGACATCAATACAAACATTCTGACCAAGTTTCATAAGTATCAGACTGAAAATATAACCTCTGGAGTGCACACAAGGTTTTTCTATGATTTGGCTCAGTCACCTAATTTTTGACCCAATGGACCCAAATTAAAACTTGTCCGAGATTTTATAAAGACAAATGTTTCCTGAGTATCAGACTGAAAATGTGGCCTCCGGAGTGCACACAAGGTTTTTGTATGATTTTGCCAAGTGACCTACTTTTTTACGCGACCTGACCGAATTTCCAACTTGTTCCAGATTTTTTCTGGCCAAGTTTCATAAGTATAGGACTGAAAATGTGGGATCCAGGGTGAACCCAAGGTAATTGTTGAAGATTGCAAGACGGATGGCAGACACAACATGATCACAAAAGCTCACCTTGAGCACTTTGTGCTTAGGTGAGCTAAAAACAGTATAGGAAAAAAAGGAAGTGCTGGTTACTGCAGTATTTTTTCCTTTTCTCATAATGTTTTCATAAACCTCTTCTCTCAGGGTTGTTAAAACATGGGATTGCTCAATATATGGTTTAATTGAAGCAGTCTTGATTGATTTCCTTGTCTGCCTAACAAAATATAACATATCATAATTTACAATGATTATACAATCAAAGGTTTCCTTCAGCCAGGGATGTTGCTGACTGAATACCCCTCATTTACAATGAATAAGGCACCATGATTAAATTTGAGGATAATTTTATCTTCAATACAAATACCAGTACCTGCACTGATTTTGGGTACATACGACCCTTAACTCTTTACCACACAATCCCAAGTTTTAACGACCCTGAGGGAGAAGCCTTTTGAAAACACTGGTAACCAGCATTTTCTCCCTTTCCCACAATGTTTTCTACCTTTCCAAAGGCAAATTTCTATTTTTGAGTGACATTTAATTTTGTTGTCTGCAAAATCTTTCAATTTGGATAAGTCTAAAATTTTGTGGTTTAGTAAAGGGTTAAAGCACCTTTCATAACCATAGTTGCCTTTGCAGTCAGTGCTGATCAAAATCAGAGTCTGTGTTCACCAACCATTCTTAAGAACACTCTTAGTCTTATTCTCAAGAATTTCCTAAATCTGAAAGTAACACAAAGTCTGTTTAGCTAAACCAAATGGTTCAACCAGTCGGAATTTATGTTACTTTCTGAATCTAGGCCAAGACTTACAATGAAATTAAGAATGGTTGGTGAATACGGACCCTATGGGCACAAAATATAAAGGCTGATCTTTGATCCACACTGTCTGCTTTGCTGAGACATTCTGGGCAAAAGTAACTTAGAGGCTATGTTGGAAGGGTCCTTTGGGTTTCTTTGGCACCCTTATGGGTTTCAGCTTTTTAGCTGAATATGCCATAGGCCACTGTGGCAGGTCCGTATTCACCAACCATTCTTAAGAATGTTCTTTCTCTTGTTCTCCAGAATTTTCTAAATCTGAAAGTAACACAACTCCTGATTGGCTAAACCATTTGGTTTAGCCAATCTGGAGTTGTGTTACTTTCTAATGTAGAAAATCTTGGAGAATATGACTAAGAACATTCTTAAGAATGGGTGGTGAATACGGACCCAGATTATATTGAATTTCAAAAGCACAGATTATCGCAAGATCATTTCTATGCATGTCTTGAATAAACAAGTGCACCGCATGCGGGTGCCAATGCTCAGCTGCTGTTGCTTGATTTTCAGTGAAAGTTTTAAGTTGAACAAGAGGGCCATGATGGCCCTGTATCGCTCCACTGGCTTATAAATATAAACCATGAAGAGAAGTCTTCACTATATAAGCCCTTATAAAACTTTGACCCCAGGGCTACTGAGTCAAACTAAATGGGGAATATGTGTATTAGAAGAATAACATGCCAAATTTGGGAGTTCTTGGCCTTATGGCTAGTAACAAGACGGTTTCTGAACTTTTCACTCCATAAACCCATGTAAAACTTGTGACCCCTGGTGCAGGGCCAAACTTGATCCTTGGGCTGTAACTTGGGCCCTCTTTGTAGTTGTCCACTAGATAATGCTATAATTATGCAAAATTTGGTAGCCTAAGCCTTATGGC
Organism: Tridacna gigas; assembly: GCA_945859785.2. Taxonomy (NCBI): domain Eukaryota; kingdom Metazoa; phylum Mollusca; class Bivalvia; order Cardiida; family Cardiidae; genus Tridacna; species Tridacna gigas. Next base: position 5,402,437 of record OX244031.2, on the reverse strand, counting down.
TATGTACACCAAGATTTAAAAGTTTTCCCTATGTAAGCCTATATAAATCTTGTGAACCCCCCCCCCCCTCAGCATGAGGCCAAATTGATCCCAGGACTATAATTTGGGCACTTTTGGTAGACCCCAACTAGATCAAGCTAAATGCAAAATTTGGTAGCTCTAGGCCTTATGGCTAGGTACAGGAAGATTTTTAAAGTTTTCTCTATATAAGCCTATGTAAAACTTGTGACCCCTGGGGCAGAGCCAATTTTGACCCCAGGGCTATAATTTCAAGCAACATGATAGAGGTTTACTACATAAAGCTACATGCCAAATTTGGTAGCCCTATGCCTTATGGTTTCAGACAAGAAGATTTTTAAAGTTTTCTCTATATATAAGCCTATGTAAAACTTGTGACCCCTGGGGCAGAGCCAATTTTGAACCCAGGGCTATAATTTCAAGACACATGACAGAGGTCTACTACATAAAGCTACATGCCAAATTTGGTAGCCCTATGCCTTGTGGTTTCAGACAAGAAGATTTTTAAAGATTTCCAATATTTTTCAGTTTTGTTGCCATGGCAACCAGAGTTTTTGAAGGAATCAAATTCTTTCAAGAAATTTTGAAGAGGACCATGGCAGGATCATTTCTGTGAAGTTTCATGAAAATTGGATGGGTAGTTTCAGAGAAGATGTTTGAAATAAAAGTTAATGCACGTACGGACGCACGCACGCACGGATGCACGACGGACACCGGGCCATGACATAAGCCCACTGGCCTTTGGCCAGTGGAGCTAAAAATGAGCATACCCATGTCAAAAATACTTTGATGATTACCTGCCCTCATTGTTGAGGTTCTTCTTTTGATAATTACCAAATTATCAAGCAAATATCTTCAGTAATAACAGAGATATTATAAAACGTCAAAGTTTTCACAGACAAGACATATGACAACAATGACACCAGAGCCAAGACAATACCTCAACAGCCCAGCCTAAAAGGGGAGGGGCAAGCTCCCTTTCTGTACTTTTATTCAATTTGTAAATGATAATACTTTTCTAAACCTGTCAATAAGCCTTAGAAAATTACTTTTTAGGAAAAAATATTTTCTCTGACACTCAAGAAATGTACGCAAGTCCAATCATATAATCTTACAGTCATGGTTCTATTGGACTGACAATTAACTCTTTACCAAACAGCAAAATTCTAGACTTGTCCAAATTGAACACTGTTGCAGACAACAATTTATATGTGGCTTATATGATAGAACTTGTCTTTGATGTGGTAGAAAACATTGTGGGAAAAGGAGAAAATGCTGGTAACCAGCATTTTCTCCTTTTCCCACAATGTTTTCCAAAGTCTTCATCAGCTCAGTTGTGAAAACATGGGACTGTTTTGTAAAGGGTTGATCAATTTTCTTCTACTGGATCAGACAAACTAATCTTGACATAAATTGGACTATTACTGCAAATGACATATTGATTTCAGATCACAGCAGCAGTCTTCAAAAGGCAAGTAGCTGATGCACGTCTCTTGTATGTCACGTAGTTCTGTGTTTACTCAGAACTTACCAAAATCTTCATAACAAATAGTTCATGCACTTGCCAAATTTATTCATTATAAATCACAAAAAGATACTGCTTGTTTAACCCTTTACCGCACAATGCCGCTTTTTGACGCCCCTGGGAAAGAAGCCCCCTGAAAACATTGTGGGAAAAGGAGAAAATGCTGGTAACCACCATTTTCTCCTTTTCCCACAATGTTTTCTAACCTATCAAAGAAAAGTTGCACCATTTGAGTCAAACTGAAATTGTTGTCTGCAGATGCTTTCAATTTGGACGTGGCTAAAATTTCGTCGTCTGGTAAAGGGTTAAAATGCATTAGAATATGTATATTATATAAATTATTTAACACTTTACCACACAATCCTGAGTTTCAATGACCCTGAACAAAAAAGGGCCTTTTAAAACATTGTGGGAAATGGAGAAAATGTAGGTAACCAGCATTTTCTCTTTTCCCATAATGTTTTCTACCCTATCAAAGACAGATTCCATCATTTAAACCACATAAAAATTGTCATCTGCAAATGCTTTCAATCTGGACAAGCCTAAACTTTGACTTGGTAAAGCGCTAAGGACAAAAAATCTTTGCAGGATAAGGGAAAACGCTGTGGAAAGAGGTGCTTTATTTCAAGCAACTGCTCCTCTTCTCACAATACTTTCAAATGAAGTCTGCTGCAGAAGCGTAAAGGTCATATTTGTTCAGTAATTGGTTCAGAAAAATATCTAGGTGATAATGACATTTGATCTGCAGGCCATGCCCAGGTTCAAGATACTGGTTTTCTCTGGGTTACCCAAACCATGTGCATGTTCTCCAACCAATCTTAAGAATGTTCTTTGTCTTATTCTCTAGAGCTTTCTAGACCATTAAATTTTGTTTTAGCCAATCAGAAGTTGCGTTTCTTACCAATATAAAAAATCATGGAGAATAAGACAAACATTCTTTAACCATTTACCAAATGACAAAATTTTAGATCTGTGCAAATTGAAAGCATTTGCAGTCGACAAAATAAAAGTAATTGGAAAATTGAAATTTGTTTTGAGAAGGGTAGAAAACATTGTGGGAAAAGGAGAAAATGCTGGTTACCAGCATTTTCTCCTTTTCCCATAATGTTTTCAAAAGGCTTCTTTCTCGGGGTCATTAAAAGTCGGGATTGTGTGGTAAAGGGTTAAAATGGTTGGTGATAATGGACCCAATTTATTTTACTTCTCAGCTACCACAACATTCAAATTAAAATAAGCAAATTCTTTAATTCTTTACCACACAATCTTGAACTTTAATGACCTTAACCCTTTCCCAAACGACAAGTTTTGGAACTGGTCCAAATTAAAAGAGTTTGCAGACGACAATTTTAAATTTGATGAAAATCGCAGAAAGGTCTCAAAAAGGGTAGAAAACACTGTGGGAAAAGGAGAAATTGCTCGTTACGAGCAATTTCTCCTTTTCCCACAGTGTTTTCAAAAGACCTGTACTGCAGACACGTGAAAACCAGGGCTTGTTTGGGAAAGGGTTAAGGAAGAAGCCTTTTAAAAACATTGTGGGAAACAGACGAACTGTTGGTTACCAGCATTTTCTCATATTCCCACAATGTTTTATACCCTATGGATAACAAATCCTATCATTTCAGCCATAATTATTTTATTTGTGGTCTGCAAGAGCTTTCAATTTAGACCAGTCTACAACTTTGCTGTGAGGTAAAGAGTTAAAACTATACCATCAAATCTATATAGCAAAACTGATAATTACCAGTTGAAAGGCATGAGTCCCTTCCCTAGGTTCCATATAGTGTAAAACTATACCATCAAATCTATATAGCAAAACTGATAATTGCCAGTTGAAAGGCATGGGTCCCTTCCCTAGGTTCCATATAGTGTAAACATGTACCATCAAATCTATATAGCAAAACTGATAATTACCACTTGAAAGGCAAGGGTCCCTTCCCTAGGTTCCATATAGTGTAAACATGTACCATCAAATCTATATAGCAAAACTGATAATTACCAGTTGAAAGGCACGAGTCCCTTCCCTAGGTTCCATATAGTGTAAAACTATACCATCAAATCTATATAGCAAAACTGATAATTACCAGTTGAAAGGCATGAGTCCCTTCCCTAGGTTCCATATAGTGTAAAACTATACCATCAAATCTATATACCAAAACTGATAATTACCAGTTGAAAGGCATGGGTCCCTTCCCTAGGTTCCATACAGTGTAAAACTATATCATCAAATCTATATAGCAAAACTGATAATTACCAGTTGAAAGGCATGAGTCCCTTCCCTAGGTTCCATATAGTGTAAAACTATACCATCAAATCTATATAGCAAAACTGATAATTGCCAGTTGAAAGGCATGAGTCCCTTCCCTTGGTTCCATATAGTGTAAAACTATACCATCAAATCTATATAGCAAAACTGATAATTGCCAGCTGAAAGGCATGAGTCTCTTCCCTTGGTTCCATATAGTGTAAAACTATACCATCAAATCTATATAGCAAAACTGATAATTACCAGCTGAAAGGCATGAGTCTCTTCCCTTGGTTCCATATAGTGTAAAACTATACCATCAAATCTATATAGCAAAACTGATAATTACCAGCTGAAAGGCATGAGTCCCTTCCCTCGGTTCCATATAGTGTATAACTATACCATCAAATCTATATAGCAAAACTGATAATTACCAGCTGAAAGGCATGAGTCTCTTCCCTTGGTTCCATATAGTGTTTCCCTGGGTTCCATATAGTGTAAACATGGACATTGAAGGATATTGTTTTCAAACACTCCCTTTTGAAATCAGAGCAAAAACTCACCAACAATTTTTAAACCTTTACCCTATACAACATGATCTCGAGTTTTAATAACCTGGAGAAGAAGGCTTTTGTAAAACATTGTGGGAAAAGGAGATAATGCTGGTAAATGATGTTTTCTACCCTATCAAAGACAAAAATTGTCATTTGAGCTACATTTATTTTGTGGTCTGCAAATGCTTTCAATTTGATTAAGTCCGAAATTTTGTCGTTTGGTAAACAGTTACAGCGCTATTCACAACTATAGTTGCTTTTCCAGCCAGTGTAGATCAAGATCAGACTGCACAAAATGTGCAGTCTGATCTTAGATCTACACTGTCCACTTTGCTCAATGCTGTGATATTACAGACAAAACTTACTTTGACATCACATTTATTTGGGTCTTATTTATACATTTAAAATCTCTGTTAGATCTATTCAGCGCTCTAAGGGTTAAAACAATTCAAAGTCTTAAGAATTTTATAATTTTCAAAGTCATGAAGTTCCTGATTCAAAGTGGTTTAATTAACCAATCAGAAATTGTGTTACTTTCTAAATCCAGAATAAGACTAAGAACACAATTTAGAATAATTGGTGAAGTCAGGCCTGGGGTTCATATTTGCCATTGATACTTAATTGTAATTCTAAATTCCAGGATTAGCCTATCCCTTTACCGCACGAAAAAATTCAAGACCTTTCCAAAATTGAAAGCATTTGCAGACGACAATTTTGATGTGGCTAAAATGAAGCAATTTTTCTTCGATAGGGAAGAAAGCATTGTGGGAAATGGAAGAAAGCATTGTGGGAAAAGGAGAAAATGCTGGTTACCAGCATTTTCTCCTTTTCCAACAATGCTTTCAAAAGGCCACTACCTCAGGGTCATTAAAAGTTGAGAGTAATTGGTAGAGGGCTGTACAAACCTCTTAGCCAACCAGCTGGCTAGTCTTGAAATACAGAATTAAACAATATTTATAATCGTCACTGAGTTTGGCCAATCATAAATAGGGGAAACAAGAAAACTAACCTTTTGATCATCTGGCGACCACACTCCACATGTTATGGAAGTATTATCTAAATTGAGCATTGATGACCAGTATCGTTGCCCGGCAACAGAGCCGACCAGGACAAAACCATCGCAGTAACATATGAGAGCCATTCGACCATCATGTGACCATGCAAAGTCAGTCACCTGCAATTATACATAAGGAGTACATAATTATATAGTCACTTGCGTAACTTATAGCTTACCAAAATCAAATTAAAATAGTTTTGCAGTGTTCTAGTAGATCAAGATCAAACTGCATGTAACATGCATGTTGATGATGGCTCAACACTTTCTGACGTAAGGAATTCCTCGGGGCGGGGCCAAATTTGACCCCGAGGCTATAATTTGATGACTTTTTGTAGAGGTCTATTAGATGAAGCTACATGCCAAACTTGATAGTCCTAGGCCATATGGTTTAGGACAAGAAGATATTTAAAGTTTTCACGATAAAAACCTATGTAAACTTGTGACCCCTGGGGCGGGACCAATTTTGACCCAGGGGCTATAATTTGAAGAGTTTTTGTAGAGGTCTATTAGATGAAGCTACATGCCAAATTTGGTAGCCCTAGGCCATATGGTTTAGGACAAGAAGATATTTTAAGTTTTCTACATATAAATCTATGAAAAACTTGTGACTTCCGGGGCAGGGCCATTTTTGACCACAGGGCTATAACTTGAACACTTTTTGTAGAAGTCCATTAAATAAAGCTACACACCAAATTTGGTAACCCTAAGCAGTATGGTTTCAGACAAGAAGATTTTTAAAGATTTTCAATATTTTTCAGTTTTGTTACCATGGCAGCCAGAGTTTTATTAGGAATGAAATTCTTTGAAGAGTTTCTGAAGAGGGCCATGGGAGGATCATTTCTGTGAAGTTTTGTTAAAATCCGATGGGCAGTTTCAGAGAAGATGTTTGAAATACAAGTTAATACACACACAGACAGACACATGGACGGACAACCGCACGATGGACACTGGGCCACGACATAAGCCCGCTGGCCTTTGGCCAGTTGAGCTAAAAATGACATCAGAAATTGAAAGTGTTTGCAGAAACCAAATTCAAATTGGCTCAATCCTTGGGAATGAATGGTTAAAATACATGGATTGATTGATTGTATGGTGTTTAACGCCATTTTCAACATTATTTCAGTTATATCGCGGCAGCCAGTACACCTATCCATGCTTTCCTGGAGTTTCTTTTACCAGTACTCCTCACAATATTCATTCCAAGCCACTGGCTGCTTTCCCACATAACCATCGTCGAAACAATGGTCAGTGGAGGGAGAGGAATGAATCCTGTCGCAATGACTATCATCAATCCTCGGAAAGAAATTGGCCAAGCCGGGGATCGAACCAGCGACCTCCTGTTCTAAAGTCCTATACGCTTCCGACTGAGCTATGGGGCTTGGCTTAAAATACATGGAATGCACGTTCCAACTTCTGCACATTTAACAGTTTGCAATTTACCTATGTTCATAAGCAATAGAACTCTCCACCAATGGCGGCAGCCAAAATGTAAACAATCTGTTACGATTTAGTAATAGCATTCAAAAGTATTGAAGTTATTGTGAAGAAGACAACCTGTTAATTGTAAAAACAGTATAAGTGTTAGTTGCTGGCAGAAAAATGAACTTTTCTAAGTAAAAAGTTGCCAGGTCGCTCTATTTTTTGTTTGCTTTTTACCTGGTTTTAAAATTCATGTTTTTGCCAATGACTCAGGCTTGGACGAATGACACAATAACAGATTGTAAACTTCACAATGTTTTTCATATATTTCAATGGTATGATTTGAATTTAAATGCATTACATCACCTGCATTGCTTTTTTGGCTGCTATTGTGCCTTTAATTCAACAAATTTAAGTTTGCATGGATCATCACTTTACCTATATACATAAGCCATTTAGAACTTGCAATAAACTTAACAAACCTGACTATTTCTATCGTTGATCAGCTCTATGGACCACCTTCCTTCATGTTTAATCCAAACAAATATAATACCCTGAGAATCACAAGTTGCTAGTTTCTGATATGGTTCATTCCATCTCACCAGTATCACCTGAAATTATAACAATATTTGTTTAGTATCTTGACTAATTTGTAATGAAAATGTATGGATAACTTCCATCAAATTTTCAGCTCTTAACTCTTTATCAAACAATCCCCTGTTTAAATGACCCTTGGTTGAAGACTAGAAAGTATTGTGGGAAAAGGAGAAAATGCGGGTAACCAAAATTTTCTCTTTTTCCCACAATATTTTCTACACTTTGACATACAACCCACACTATTTGGGCCATACTTGATATGTTGTCTGCAAATGCTTTCAGTTTGAACAGGTCTAACATGTTGGTATGAGGTAAGGGGTTACCAAGTAACTCTTTACCAAACGACAAAAATTTTAGATTCACCCAAATTCAAAGCATTTGCGGACTACTATTTCAATGTGCCTCAAATGAGTAGATTTTTCTATGAAAAGTTAGAAAACATTGTAGAAAAAGAGAAAATGCTGGTTACCTACATCTCCTTTTCCAACAACGTTTTCAAAAGACTTCTTTTGCAGGTTGGTCAAAATTTGGGAATGTGTGGTAAAGGGTTAAAGAGCCTGAACTCTTTCACTACTCACTCCAGTAATTCATTTTTTGATTGTAGAAGTAGATTCCCACTGCTACTGAAGACGGCTATTGTCATAGAAAAGTACCATGAAGTGTGTAAATCAAAGATCAGACTGCACATTCTGTGCAGTCTGATTTTTATCTACACCACCCTTAAAAACTCATTGGCTAGTGAAAAACTTAAATTGCTACACAAGACTCAGGTTGCTCTGCAGATGCTGTCGATCAAAATCAGAATGCCTCTAGTGACACCATAGATCAAGATGAGAATCCATGAAATATGCAGTCTGACCGTGGACCTACACTGTCCTCTACAATGCATGATATTCCGGCAAAAACATACTTTGAATAAAAGGTTCCAATGCTCTTTATTTCTTTACTGGACAAGTTTATTACATGTACTAACTCTTTACCACACAATCCCGACTTTTAATGACCCTGAGAAAGAAGCCTTTTGAAAATATTGTGGGAAAAGGAGAAAATGCTGGGAACCAGCATTTTCTCCTTTTCCCACAATGTTTTCTGCCCTTCCCAAAACAAGCTTCCATTTTCCGGTAACATTTATTTTGTCATCTGCAGATGCTTTCAATTTGGACCAGTCTAAAATTTTGTCGTTTGGTAAAGGGTTAACCTTTAAAGTGCCGAATAAACCCAATGCGCATTTTCAGTCTGGAATAACACCACGATAATTACAATTTTGTGGTCACTTTTTATGTCTAGTGTCTCAGCAAAGGGGTCAGTGTAGATCAAAATTCAGGCTGCATATTTTTGTGCAGCCTGATCTTGATCTACACTGGCCACAAAGGCAACTATAGTCATGAAAGGTGCTTTAAGAGTTAATTCTTCACAAGAAAACAAAATGAAGACTTGTCCAACATGAATGTAATTTGCAAACATCAAATTGTGATTTTAAAGTTAGAATTAGTCTTTGTTAAGTAAGAATACTGTATATTATAGGAAAGCAATTAGTATTTTCTCCTTTTCCTCTGATGCTTTTTAAATCCTTCTTCACAACACAGCATTGCGTGGTAAAGGATTAATTATAAAGTGCTCTAAGCTTTTTACAAATTCATTCTTTTTACCACACAGACTTCTTAAGACAAACAAGAGCACCACATCCAGGTGGCAACCCTCGGCTACAGTTGCTTTTAGTGAAAATTCTAAGACAGAAAAGGGGCATGACAGTATCAAAAATATTTTGATGGTTCCCTGCCCCTGTTGTATATTTCCCCTATTAGCAGTAAAACAACTAATCCAAATTTTCTATAATGACAGTGACATTTTACGATGACAAAGTTTTTGAAGATTTTGAGTGGAATAAGGGGCATAACTGTGTCAAAATTATTTCGATAGTAACCAGCCCATGCTGTATAAGTTCTTCTTTAGTAAGGTAACCCTTTACTGCACAATAACGCCTTCTGATGCCCCTGGGAAAGAAGCCTTTTGAAAACATTGTGGGAAAAAGAGAAACTGCTGGTAACCAGCATTTTCTCCTTTCCCACAATGTTTTCTACCCCATCAAAGCAAAGTTGCACTATTTGAGCCACATTGAAATTGTCGTCTGAAAATGTTTTCAATTTGGACAAGGCGAAAGTTTTGTCGTCTGGTAAAGGGTTAACAACTAATCCAAGTTTGAACTAAATATCTTCAGTAATGACTGAGATATTATAAAGTGTCGGAGTTTTTGCACAATGACACGGACAACTAGGACGACGATGCCAGGGCTACGACAATACCTCTATGTTTTTTTTTCGAAAACAGCTGAGCTGAAATGCAAAGAAATTCAGTGGATAGGAATTAACCCTTTCCCAAACAAGCCCTGGTTTTCACGTGTCAGCAGTACAAGTCTTTTGAAAACACTGTGGGAAAAGGAGAAATTGCTAGTAACGAGCAATTTCTCCTTTTCCCACAGTGTTTTCTACCCTTTTTGATAACTTTCTGCCATTTTCATCAAATTTGAAATTGTCATCTGGAAACTCTTTCAATTTGGACCAGTCCAAAATTTGTAGTTTGGGAAAGGGTTAAGCATATTGGGTTGGTATAGTAACATGATGAGGGAGGAAGCAAAATTTGCAGTTCATGAAACTGTCCTTTTTCCTGTTTTCCTGTAACAAGCAGCTTTCAGCTGTACTAATGAGCTAATATATTTTGAACTTAACCCTTTACCACACAATTCCAACTTTAAACGACCCTGAAAAAGAAGCCTTTTGAAAACATTGTGGGAAAAGGAGAAAATGCTGGTAACCAGCATTTTCTCCTTTTCCAACAATGTTTTCTACCTTTCCCAAAACAAATTTCAATTTTTGAGTCACATTTATTTTGTCGTCTGCAAATGCTTTCAATTTGGACCAGTCTAAAATTTTGTCATTTGGTAAAGAGCTAAAGGCTGCAGTAAACAATGAGGGTGCTAAAATGCATATTAATTCAAGTCATACCATTTACGAGAATGAAAAATATCGTGAAGACGACAATTTGTTATATGCAGTTGGTCCAAGTCTGTAGTAGTGGGCAGAAAAATAAATTTTAAAACTAGGTAAAAAAAAAATTGCTATGTCATGCTATCTTTTGTTTACTTTTACCTGGTTTTCAAAATTCATTTTTCTGCCAACAACTAACACTTGGAGCAACTGTACAGTAACAAATTGTCATCTTCAAAATAATTTCCATACTTTTAAATGTTATGACTTAAAATCTAAATGCATTTTAACATGTACATTGTTCACTTTTGACCACGACTGGGCATTTAACCCTTTCCCAAATGACAAATTTTGGACTGGTCCAAATTGAAAGAGTTTGCAGACGACAATTTTGAATTTGATGAAAATGGCAGAAAGGTGTCAAAAAGGGTAGAAAACACTGTGGGAAAAGGAGAAATGCTCCTTATGAGCAATTTCTCCTTTTCCCACAGTGTTTTCAAAAGACTTGTACTGCAGACACATGAAAACAAAGGCTTGTTTGGGAAAGGGTTAAGCCATTATCACTCCTCTCTAACAAAATTTCCAAGATATCTTTGTGGTGACAACATGAGTAGAAATGAGGCAAAACAATCATCACTGCATAATATTTATGTAATCAATGAATAAATGGTTAAACACGACAAACAAACAATCAGGTGGGCATGTATTTGAAACCCTTCAATTAATTTGTATTTACTGTACTTTGATACTTCCTTTGCTTAACCCTTTCCAAAATGACAAATTCTGGACTGGTCCAAATTGAAAGGGTTTGCAGACAACAATTTTAAATTTGATGAAAATGGCAGAAAGTTATCAAAAAGGGTAGAAAACATTGTGGGAAAAGGAGAAATTGCTCGTTACGAGCAATTTCTCCTTTTCCCACAGTGTTTTCAAAAGACTTGTGCTGCAGACATGTGAAAACAAGGGCTTGTTTGGGAAAGGGTTAACACTTTACAAAACGACAAAATTTTAAACCTGTCTAAATTGAAAGCATTTGCAGATGACAAAATAAATGTGACTTAAAAATTGAAATTTGTTTTGGGAAAGATAGAAAACATGGTGGGAAAAGGAGAAAATGCTGGTTACCAGCATTTTCTCCTTTTCCCACAATGTTTTCAAAAGGCTTCTTTCTTAGGGTCATTAAAAGTCGGGATTGAGTGGTAAAGTGTTAAAACTCTTTTACCACACAATCCCGAGTTGTAATGATCCTAAAGAACAGAACTTTTGAAATCATCTAAAATCTTCTAAATTTGAAAGTAACACAACTTCTGACTGGCAGAACCAAATGGTCTAGCCAATCAAAGTTGTGTTACCTTCTTAATCTAGAATCAAACCAAGAATGTTCTTAACTCTTTACTGAAAGACAAAATTTTAGACTGGTCCAGATTGAAAGCATTTGTAGACAACAATTTAAATTTGGCTCAAATGATAGAATTTGTTTATGATTGGGTAGAAAACAAAGTGGGAAAAGGAGAAAATGCTGGTTTTCAGCATTTTCTCCTTTTCCCAATATGTTTTCTAGAGCCTTCTTTGTTAGGGCCATTAAAACTCGCGATTGTGAGGTAAAGAGTTAAAAAAGGTTGGTGAGTATAGATCCTGATCATAGCAAGTTTTGGACACGACTCTTTCCCAGACAATAAAATTGGAGACTGGTCCAAATTGAAAGCATTTGCAGATGACATATTAAATGTACCTAAAATGATGGTAACTGTCTGTGAAAGTGTAGAAAGCCTGGTGGAGAAAAGGAGAGAATGCTGGTTTGCAGTTGTGTCAAAAATATTTAGATGATCATCGGCCCCTGCCCCTGTTGTATGGGTTCCCCTTTTGATAGTTAACAACTTGTCCGAGTCTGAAGTAAATATCTTCAGTAATGACAGGGATATAATGAAATGTCAAAGTTTTTGCAGAACAATGACGATGCAGACGATGACAGGGCTGAGACGATGAGACGATACCTCTATGTTTTCTTCAAAAACAGCCAAGCTAAAAATCCAGAACTCATAAAAACAAAACAAGGTAAAGAGAACAAACACTTAATTTTGCAACTGGAATTTGATGGACTAGGCATTTAGGCCCCCTGGGGGAAATTTTCAAACCTGTAATTTGGTTGGAATCCTCTGAGACCTTCATTTTGGCTGAAAAACCTATAAAAACTGCATTTTGATTGGTAAAACTTTTATTTTTAATGCAAAACTTCTAGTTATTTTATCTCCAAATTGATTGAATGGTGCTTCATGCCACTTTCAGGATTAGTCATTTCACAGTAACAGTTAACTTTGTACGCAGGTTTCTACCCTATTAACTCTTTACCCTAGTTTTAACAACTGTGAAGAACAGGGCTTATAAAACATTGTCACTAATTTATGGGAAAAAGAAAAAAAGCTGGTAAACAGCATATTCTCCTTTTCCCACAATATTTTCTACCCTATCAAAGGCAAGTATCACCTTTTGAGCTACATTTATTTTGTTGTCTGCAAATGCCTTCAATATGGTCTAGTCCAAAATTCTGTAGTCTGGTTAAGAGTTAAAGACAGATATCGTCATTTGATCTAAATTTAATTTGTCAACTGCAAATGCGCTCAATTTGGTTGAGTCCAAAATTTCTTCTTTGAATAGAGATAAATCATTATTTGTACATTAAAATATGAACTACAGGCTCACTCTTTAACCCTTTCCCAAACAACAAATTTTGGACTGGTCCAAATTGAAAGAGTTTGCAGACAACAATTTTAAGTTTGATGAAAATGTCAGAAAGGTCTCAAAAAGGGTAGAAAACACTGTGGGAAAAGGAGAAATTGCTCGTTACGAGTTGTAACTGTAGACACATGAAAACCAGGGCTTGTTTGGGAAAGGGTTAATTCATGTAACCATTGTAACAGAACTTGGGAAGTGATCTAAGAGTTCCCTTGGAAAATGTGAAGTGTAAGAAAATAGCTAATGAAAAGTGTGGTGTCTCTATTGATCCCTTGCACAGCAAAAAATCACTCTGCTGACAGAATGAGTGATTTTTTTCGGTAATCTTCTGAAACAGAAGTATTCAAGCAGAACATACATGTATATGGTACAACATTCCCTCAGAAACTTAAACTGGCTTACATGTATGGTACAACATTCCTATGGTGGCATATTTCTGCCACGAGATACTAGCTATCATGATAGTTTTAGAGAACTATCGCGATAAAACAAACTTTCCTGGAAATATTATCTAGATAACAAAAAGTTTCATGATAAAAATACCGCGATATTTCTAACTGTAATCACGATTTTTTTTTTTTACGCTCGTGCCCACAACTGACATTCACGGTATCTATAATTATATACGGTTTCGGATCATCTTTGTCTCCTGTACAGTCAAAAACTTCCGAGTTCATCCAAATGGTGATTTTTCTGTTTATAGATATCGAGGAAAGGGTAGAGCTATCGCGATAATTTTACCTCGATGTCAGCTTCATTCACGAATGAGAAAAAATCAATATAAAATTTTATAGATAACAAAGTCTATCGTGATATTTTTTCAGAAAACTTTTCATTATCTAGATAAAATTTCCAGGAAACGTCGAATTTATCGTGAAAATTTTCAAAAATTATCACGATAGCTATCTCGTATCTCGCGGCAGAAATATGCCACCATACATTCCCTAGTAAAAGGTCCCGAGTTTGATACCCTGGAGCAGGTGTCAACTTTAGGACTGTTTGTTGGCCCACACATTCTGCATGTGTACTGGTGTAGTACACATCAAATGTTAAATACTCAATCTTAATTTCTGTAAATCTCATATCAATTCACAAATTTCTAACTTACCAAGATTCCACCTTTTTGCTGCTTTTTTCTTGGTACATTTTCTATTGCATAACTCTTTACCATATGAAAAAATCATTACTGTAGTTGATAAATGATCCATGCTCTGTGAAAAGGAGGTTTAATGCAACTGCAAAGAGTATCGACTCAGATGAGCTTGTGCAGTCCTGACATGGGCCTACACTTTTTGCTTTTTTGTAAATTTTCTACATGTCAAAGGACCATTCTACCACGGGATTCAGATGGCTGTAAGACAAAATTCATTTTATGGATTCGTAATTATGTGATAACTTGCTTGGTATAATCCATCAATGAGATGTAAACCCCCTTTTCACAGAGCATGGCTCATATATGGCCTGCAACATGCAAAATGAGACCTTCGGTCATTTATGTAAAGTGTCATCCCAGATTAGCCTGCCCAGTCCGCGCAGGCTAATCCAAGATGGCACTTTATGACTACATAAAATTTTTTCATACAATCAACTTTCGTAAAACAGAAAATCACACAAAAAAGGAGGTGTCGTCTCGTATTAGTCACAGACTGCACTGGCTGATCTGGGATAACACACTTTTAAGCATATGTCTGAAGGGCCCTTTTCATGTGTTGCACGCCATATGATAGATGCTCTAAAGGTTAACTCTTTACCAAACGACAAAATTTCGGACAGGACCAAATTGAAAGCATTTGCATACGACAAATTAAATGTTGCTAAAATTATGATTTCTATCTTTGATAGGGCAGAAAACATTGTGGGAAAGGAGAAAATGCTGGTTACCAGCATTTTCTTCTTTTCCCACAATGTTTTCAAAAGCCTTCTTTTTCAGGGTCGTTAAAAGTCGGGATTGTGTGGAAAAGGGTTAACCCTTTCCCAAACAAGCCCTGGTTTTCACGTGTCTGTAGTACAAGTCTTTTGAAAACACTGTGGGAAAAGGAGAAATTGCTCGTAACGAGCAATTTCTCCTTTTCTCGCAGTGTTTTCTACCCTTTTTGAGAACTTCCTGCCATTTTCATTAAATTTAAAATTGTCATCTGCAAACTCTTTTGAATTTGAACCAGTCCAAAATTTGTCGTGGGGGAAAGGGTTAAGTATACTCTGAACAAGAGCCTAACATCCTGTGACACAAGTGTTACTTAGAGTACACAACAAATTGCTAGAAACAGAGGCACTGCCAGAAAATCAATTCATATTTGCATAGTAATCACAGAATTCTTGGCTTTATTTCTTTTTTTTTCACAATCAATCTCATTCAGTCCCAATCAACCCATTATGCATTTCCCAGGACTTCCCAAAAAATAGTCATTAGCCAGCATCATGTCATTTAAATTAACTCTTTACCAAACGATAAAATTTTAGACCAGTTCAAATTGAAAGCATTTGTAGACGACAAAATAAATGTGACTGAAAATTTGAAATTTGTCATATGAAGGATAGAAAACATTGTGGGAAAAAGAGGAAATGTTGGTTACCAGAATTTTCTCCTTTCCCACAATGTTTTCAAAAGGCCTCTTTCTCAAGGTCGTTAAAAGTCGGGATTGTGTGGTAAAGAGATAAATCTATATATTTGCCAAATTAACAAAAAAGGTTCTTTTAGTCAGGCAAAGTTGACCCAAATCCTACAATTGAACCATGCTCTGGCAAAAGGGAGTTTAGTGTACCTACGTGATGCCCTTTATACTACGCGAATCATCACTTAACCCTTTACCACACAATCCCGACTTTTAATGACCCTGAAAAAGAAGCCTTTTGAAAACATTGTGGGAAAAGGAGAAAATGCTGGTAACCAGCATTTTCTCCTTTTCCCACAATGTTTTCTACCCAATCAAAAAGAGAAATCATCATTTTAGCAACATAAAATTTGTCGTCTGCAAATGCTTTCAATTTGGCAAAGTTCAAAATTTTGTCGTTTGGTAAAGAGATAACTAAAACTGTCACAAAGGAGACAAATACCCCCACTGGCACCTCGTCACTGAAGCAGCACAATCAGAGAAAGCAAAGTTCACCTGTAATCTTGACCTTTGACCCATGTGACCTAAAAACAAAACGGCACCTCCTTTGGTCATAAGAAACACTTGTATAAAGTTTCAGGGTCCTGGGTCAAATGGCTTGTGAGTTAGAGCACAAAAATGATTGATTGTATGGTGTTCAACGCCGTTTTCAACATTATTTCAGTTATATTGCGGCGGCCAGTGCACCTATCCATGCTTTCCTGGAGTTTCTTTTATCAGTACTACGCACAATATTCTTTCCAAGCCACTGGCTGCTTTCCCACATAACCATTGTCGAAACAATGGTCAGCGGTGAGAGAGAAATGAATCCTGTCGCAATGACTATCATCAATCCTTGGAAAGAAATTGGCCAAGCCGGGGATCAAACCAGCGACCTCCTGTTCTCAAGTCTTGTACGCTACCGACTGAGCTACGGGGCTCGGCAGCACAAAAATGAAAACGTGGACGGATTCAGTAATCACTTTTGTTCACAATTGACTAAATCACGAGTTCTGGTCCTTGGACATACAGAAAATTGACCAATAGTAAAAAGCTTCAGCCAAGGTCAGCCTGCGAGGACTGCAAAGACTGTGCAGCTGACCTGGGTCAATACTTTTCGCAGATGCATTAAGCCCCCTTGTCACAGAGCATGCATCACTACAGCCATTTCTCATCAAAGGACCTAAAGATGGGTGATAGCGCAGATCCCAGATCAGACTGTTACCCCTTGGCCAAAAATTCTGTGTTTACACAACCTCGAGGAAAGACTTTCAATATGTTAAGGGTAAAGCAGAAAATGCCAGGAAAAAGCCTTTTCTCTTTTTCCCACAATGTTGTAAACCTTTCAAATACAAATGCATGCAGACAAATTTTATGTTATGTTAAAGTTTCAAGTCTAAATTTTTTAATTATTTTTTTTTTAGCTAACCCTTTACCAAACAACAAAATTTCAGATTGATCTAAATTGAAAGCATTTGCAGACAGCAAACAAAATACAATGTATGCAAAAATTGACATGATTTTTATCAGAAAGGTAAGAAAAGATTGTGGGAAAAGGAGAGAATACTGGTTACCAGCACTCTCTCCTTTCCCCACAATGTATTCAAAAGATTTTTCTCTGGGGAGCGTTAAAACTCTGGATTGTATCGTAAAGATTTGATAAAGAGAGTTTTGCTTCGCCGATGGTCTACATCATAATGACCAATACTGCAAGTGAATAAAATTGGCTGTGATTACTATCCTCCCTACTCTCTAACCTCCGCTATAATTGATAAAATGTCCCAGAAGGCAGTCTAAAAGATCACATTTGTCTAAAATGATTGAGGAAAGTGGTTCCGATTTGACAGGCAAGGTTATATCTATCACACTAGATTTGCTTGGTAATTATGTATAAAGCAATGGACTGAAATTATTCTGGTGTATCCACTGCGCTTAATTAACCCTTTTCCTGCTAAACAAGTGAAATAAAACTTTCAAGATAACAGTAAAACCCCAAATAATGTTATTTTAAACTTATTTTTTGGAGAACGATATCTCCTTATCGGACAGTGTAGGTCCAAGATCAGACTGCATGTTCTGTGCAGTCTGATCTTGATCTACACTGTCCACAAAAGGTCGGACAGTCGCGCTTAGCAGCTTGAGGGTAAATGGCTAAAATCAAGCTACTGCTCTTTAGGTTCAACTTACATGCTCTGAGAAGAGGGTCCCTGTTCAGCCCACACATTAACTATATATATAGGGCTTAAGTTTTGAGACTGTAGAAAAACAAGATGTCTGTTTGTAAAACAGTCATGCCCCCCTATTGCCACATTGATACAGGAAGTGGCACAGTTCATAAACTGATATCAATCACCGAAAAACATCCACATAATTTGATCCTTTAATTGCCGATAATTTGTTGACAAGTCCATCTTTAATTGGAGATGGGTCAAGGTACTGACATGCGTCGGCAATAATCGCTAATCAAGTAATTAACATCCTTTAATTGTCTGATTTATAGCCCACTTCAATTGTTAAACGTGATAATCTGTCAACAGTTCGCATAATTATACACATCTCCGTGTGTATACATACAAGATTGTAAACAGTCGCCGATACACAGACTGGGTTATCGATTTTCTTCTCGGCACGCGCGTTCGACTTCCGCTTTTTCCCAGTCGACTTTGATGCTTACTACGTCCCCGATAATACGCAAATAAAATGTTGGAGCCACAAGTTGAGCCACATGTGATGATTTTTGAGACACTTTAATTTTTTTTGAGCAAATGGCTCAAGTGGCGAATGGCAGCGCGGGCCCTGAATCATCTGGTGGTCACTGTGACCTTGACCTTTCACGGATTAACCATACAATCGATAGGGATCATTTACACTCCAAGATGAATATCTGTACAGAATTTGAAGGACCTAGGTCAATTCTGAGTGTAGTTATCATCTGGACAAGGTTTGGTCTATATATCATTAAGTTGAAGGCCACTGTGACCTTGACCTTTGATGGATTAATCTCAAAATCCATAGGGATCATTTACACTCCAAGATGAATATCTGTACAGAATTTGAAGAACCTATGTCAATTCTGTGTCTAGTTATCATCTGGACAAGGTTTGGTCTATATATCATTAAGTTGAAGGCCACTCTGACCTTGACCTTTGATGGATTAATCTCAAAATCGATAGGGATCATCTACACTCCAAGAAAAATGGGTAGTATGGCTCAGAATTTAGTCAGCTGTGTAAACATAGATAAATTACCAATATGTTATGGTGGAAAGGATAGAGAAACTCATGAGATTTGTCCTTATTCACAACCTAAAATGCAAACAGTGATTTCTTTGAAGGCCTTAAGAAAATGAAAAGCATTTTCTATCAGTCGTAATCTGTGCAACCTTCAACTGTAAGGGGCAACATTTGGCATGAAGATACAAGAAATGATTATAGTTTAATAAAATAAAGATGAAGTGCATTAAAAACTGGCAGAAAACGTGTACAGACATATCTTCAAGCTGTAATTATGGCCAGGAATAAAGATTTAGCAGTTTAGTAACTAGGGGCTAAAAATAAAATAACTAAGAAAAAGGTATTGTGAAATATTTGACATTTTCAACATAGACACATGGGAGACAGAAGAAAATAAAAAATTGTCTTGTTGAGACTGTCTTCACTAATGAACCTTTCAATTCCATTTCCCCTGCAGTATCTTCTGAAGTCTTGGTATGCTGCAGGCAATTTAACCTTCTGTGTTTAACTCTTTACCAGATGACAAAAGTTTAGACTAGTCCAATTGAAAGCAGTTGCAGATAACAAAACGTTTCTAAAAACTGAAATTCATTTGGGAAAGGTAGAAAACATTGAGGGAAAAAGAGAAAATGCTGGTTACCAGCATTTTCTCCCTTTTCCACAATGTTTTCCAAAGGCTTCTTTCTCAGATCCATTAAAAGTCGGGAATGTGTGGCAAGTAGAAAGTATAGAAAATACAGTCTCATCTAAATTAACACTGACCAAATCAACACTGACCAAACCTTCATGACATTTATACAGGTGAGAGAATACATGTGGGTGCCAACAGGGCCAGTCCCAGTTTTCCAGTAATGACAGACATATTACAAAATGTTAAAGTTTTTACATGACAACAATGCTGCTGCTGCCAACATTGACAATGCATTGACAATGTATTACAATTCCTCGATGTTTTCTTTGAAAAAAGCTGAGCAAAACATGTGGATCTTCCGTCTTGTTGATCTATTTATCAAATGACACAAGCATTTTCTGACAACAAATTAAATATGACTTGAATGACTGGATGTGTCTCTAAAAGGTGTTTCTTTAGCTTTATAACCAATTACTATTTGTATATGACTTTTTTTCTTTTTTCTATTTTTGAAAAATATTTAGGCAAAAGGAGAAATGTTTGTGACAAGCAAATTTCAACTTTTTGCCACAATATTTTCAGGTCATAAAGCTGAATCCATGTCCATTTTTTTTCTTTTTGGCTCAACAAGTGGGTAATGAGTACAACCAACAGTGTAAAAACAAGTCTAAACAACAGAAAAGAACAGTAATATAGCAAAATGCAGTAAGTGCTTGCAACTAATGGTTTTCCACCATATTTTCAATAGAATCAATCTCTGTCTCTTACCCCTACTGTTTTTTAAGTTTTAAAAATATGGTTTAATTTAAAACTACAATCATGTATTTGCAAAAATGAGTTGATGCTTAAGTGCTGGATAAACAATTTATAAACATTTTTAAACCATCAGAAAAGCTCCAAATGCAGAAATGGATTTAAGGCTCTGATTGATTGATGTTTAACACTGTTTTTGACGTAATTTCAGTTATATCGCAGCTGCGAATGCACCTATCAATGCTTTCTTGGAGTTTCTATTGCTAGCACTTTGCATAATATATTCCCCAAGCTACTGGCTGCTTTCCCACATAACCATTGAAAGAGGGATAAATTCTATTGCAATGACTATCATTTATCCTAGGAAAGAACTGGCCGAGCTAGGGATTCAAGCCAGCGAGCCTGTTCGAAAGTCCTGTACCCTACAGACTGCACTACCAGGGCTCTGCTTTGCTGTTCTGAATAGAATATTCATACGTTGCATAACAGCGTAGATCCAAGCTCTGTCTGCAAGTTCTGTGCAGTCTGATTTCATTCTTCTATATCTTTAACCCTTTACCACACAATCCTGAGTTTTAAAGACATTACTAAATATATCTTTTGAAAACTTTATGGAAAAAGAAAATTCTGGCAACCAGCATTTTCTCCTTTTCCCATAATGTTTTCTATCCTTTAACAGCCAAAAGGCACATTTCCATCCACATTTAAATTACCATCTAGAACTACTTTCAATATGCACATAGCATGAAAACAGTCAAGTTTGTTTGAACAGAATTTTTTGGCTGCTTTCAAAAATATTTTAGTCCTAATATAAACATACTTACATAACAGTTGACACAGCTCACTTATTCACGTCTAAATACCCCCGTTTTATTAACTCTTTACCAAACGACAGAATTTTAGACTGGTCCAAATTGAACCATTTGCAGATGAAAAATTGAATATTGATCTGATGGCAAGATTTGTCTGTAATAGGATAGAAAACACTGTGGGAAAAGGAGAAAATGCTCCTTTTCCCACAATGTATTCAAAAGGCTACTTTCTCAGGGTCGTTAAAACTTGGGATCATGTAGGAAAGGGTTAATACCAGGCTCTGTGGTGCCTTCCAAATGGGCAATTCAATAGGACAAATGACACCAGCAAGAAGTACTGTCCCAGGATCTCCTAACAACAAACAGGTCCTGCGTGGCTCAGTCTAGGTCTTGTAACCCAAAGGTACCTAGTTTGAGCTTCTATAGAAGCAGTGGGGTTTTCGTGGGAGTGCCTTTGGGCAAGACACATACGAGCCCTAGCCTAGCACTGATGAAACCTAGGACATGCATGAATAAGCAAGCTGTTGCCATGATATGACTCAAATAATGTTGAAAGCAGCATTAAACACTAATCAATCAATCATTAAATGCTAACAACAAATACAATGCCAAGGCCACACAGCCACTGAGGACCCATCTGACAGCACAGAATACACATTTTAATTACAAGTTCAATTACCTTCCAGGATTTTTTTCTTTATCCAGGTCCTCTCAAGTCCACTAATGAGCCATTGAAAGGACGCTCCATCACCACAATCACAACACAATCATATTTCTCTTTTTGGACAAGAATAATCCCCAATTAATCTATTCCCGTCAACATTAAATCAGTTGTCATGGCAACCAAATTTGTAGTTTCAGAGTAAGTTAGTCTACAGAAATTAATTCTGAGATCCAGGAAAGCTTTCCTTAAAATTCAGCTTTTCACAAAAAACCTACATAATGAGTGCCCATTAGAATTGTCTCATTAGGTCTTTTACCACACACCAAAATTTGACACAAATCCAAACTGAAAGCATAAATAAATATGCACAAAATAAATATGTGGCTGAAAAGTCTAAAGTTGCTTTGGGAAGGATACAAAACACTGTGGGAAAAGGAGAAAATGCTGGTTACCAGCATTTTCTCCTTTTCAACCTATGTTCTCAAAGGGCTTCTTTCTCAGTCATTATAAGTCAGGACTGTGTGGTAAAAATTTAACTCTTTCCCAAACGACAAATTTCGGACTGGTCCAAATTGAAAGAGTTTGCAGACGACAATTTTAAATTTGATGAAAATGGCAGAAAGTTCTCAAAAAGGGTACAAAACACTGTGAGAAAAGGAGAAATTGCTCGTTACAAGCAATTTCTCCTTTTCCCACATTGTTTTCAAAAGACTTGTACTGCAGACACGTGAAAACCAGGGCTTGTTTGGGAAAGGGTTTAGAAAAAAAAAAGAACTACATGTAATTTTTTTCCTCTTTTCCTTTAAGTACTCCTTTTACTTCTTTACCAGACAACAAAATTTTTGACTTTTAGGTCTGGCTTGTGGCATGTGATCATGTCCTGGCTGAAGACTGGAACAATACTGCCGCGCGTTTTAATACCCTGGGGAAGAAGACTGATGAAAACACTGACAAGAGGGCCATGATGGCCCTGTATCGCTCCACTGGCTTATAAATACAAACCATAAAGAGAAGTCTTCACTATATAAGCCCTTATAAAACTTTGACCCCAGGGCTACAGTCGGACTAAATGGGGAATATGTGTATTAGAAGAATAACATGCCAAATTTGGGAGTTCTTGGCCTTATGGCTAGTAACATAACGGTTTCTGAAGTTTTCACTCCATAAACCCATGTAAAACTTGTGACCCCTGGTGCAGGGCCAAACTTGATCCTAGGGCTGTAACTTGGACCCTCTTTGTAGTTGTCCACTAGAACAAGTCTGAACTTTGATTGTCAGTTAAAGACTTAGTTACCATAGCCCACACACCATGTGCAGTTTTGACAACTCCGCAGGGAATCAAATGTTCCAACACAGCTCAAAGCAAATACCAAGCCCTGCTGAATTTACCACATACAGAATATTATGTTGTAGTAACTTTCCTGGTGCTTGTATTTAATTTGAGCAGTGTGAGAAAATTTGATATCACGCGAGACCGTAGGTCGAGCAAGATGTCAAAATTTTTGTACACAGCGAGAAGTAAATACAAGCATCAGGAAAGTTACTCACAATATAGTATTCCTTTTATTACATACCTATAACTTTCATCGACAATATTTTGCAGTTCTTGACATTTGCAGTTCTTGACATTTTATATGTAAATTGGTAAACAAAATAAGCAATGGTGTGGAAGCTAGCAACCTCATTTATATGAATGACGGGTAAATATCATAGTGTAAATTTTGACCAATCAAATCACAAATCAATAATGCATGTTTTCCGCGCCTGAGTTACCTCATCAATACCATATTTGGAACCGTATTTTTTTTCTGTTGTGTGTTATTTTATCCATTTGCAATGCATGTATTTTAGCTGAAAAAATTTCAGATGTATAATAAAATATAATGTTCTGTAGAGTACAGACTAGCAATACCCATGTCACCCCATTTATTTCAAGCTGTAAGGGTTAACTCTTTACCACAAAATCACTGGTTTTAACGAACCTGAACAAAAAGCCTTTTGAAAACATCGTGGGAAAAGGAGAAAATGCTGGTAACCAGCATTTTCTCCTTTTCCCACAATGTTTTCTAACCTTCCCAAAACAAATTTCTATTTCTGAGTCATGTTTATTTTGTTGTCTGCAAATGCTTTCAGTTTGGACAAGTCTAAAATTTTGTTGTGTGGTAAAGAGTAAACCTTTACCAAACAATACCTGGTTTTAATGATCCTGGGAAAGAAGCCTTTTGAAAACATTGCTGGTAGCCAGCATTTTCTCCTGTTCCTACAATGTTCTCTGATTTATCAAGGACAAATTCCTCTATTTAAGCCACCTTTAACCCTTTACCAAACAAAACAATGTTAGACTTATCGAAATTGGAAGCATATACAGACAACAAAATAAATGAGACTCAAAATCTGACATTTTTTCTTGGTAGGGTCAAATACATGATAGAGAAAGGAGAAAATGCTGGTTACCAGCATTTTCTCCATTTCCCACAATGTTTTCAAAAGACTTCTTCCTCAGGGTCTGTAAAATTCTGGATATGTGGTAAAAGGTTGTTTTTTAAAGAGTTAACTCTTTACCAAACTACAAAAATGCAGACTGGTCCAAATTGAAAGCATTTGCAGATGACAAATGGAATGTGAATCAAATGATGTAAATTGTCTTTGATAGGACAGAAAACATTGTGGGAAAAGGAGAAAATGCTGGTTACCAGCATTTTCTCCTTCTCCCACTATGTTTTCAAAAGGCTTGTTCCTCATGGTCGTTAAAAGTCGGGGTTGTGTGGTAAAGAGTTAAATCAAACCTTCATAGTAAGGCTACTATCAACAGAATTAATGTTGCTACAAAGTTATCTGCTGATTAAGTGACATGCCACTCCATCCACAAACATGATTTCATGATTTCATGAATCTTCCCAATAATTGGAGAATATTTCATTGCAGATCAATAAGTATCACTGGATACTGCTCTGTATACAAACACTGCTATACTCTCAACAGCTGTATATCTAACTTGACATTGAGGTATCTCTACTGATAGTCTGGATTACCTGCCCCTACCACCATGTTATACTGATTGATTGATTGATTGATTGATTGACTGTATGGTGTTTAACGCCGTTTTCAACATTATTTCAGTTATATCGCGGCGGCCAGTGCACCTATCCATGCTTTCCTGGAATTTCTTTTACCAGTACTCCGCACAATATTCTTTCCAAGCCACTGGCTGCTTTCCCACATAGCCATTGTCCAAACAATGGTCAGCGATGGGAGAACAATGAATCCTGTCGCAATGACTATCATCAATCCTCGGAAAGAAATTGACCGAGCTGGGGATCGAACCAGCGACCTCCTGTTCTCAAGTCCTGTACGCTACCGACTGAGCTACGGGGCTCGGCGCACTATGTTATAGGGTCAGGCAAAGCGCAATAATGGGGGCCTCCATGGCGAACTCAAGCTCAGCACTAAATGCTTTCCTGTTTTTCTTAATTTCGTGTGATCCAGTTTGATCAGTGAATAAAATGAAATAAATTTTGTACAAAATATATATTACCTAATCTAAAACATGCTTTTAGGACATGGTTTAAATATAAATTTGACTATGAATCATTTTAAAAGTAGCCCTGTTTTCGGTCTATTGGTCCTTTGAAATTTCGGATACTTAGAGCATTTCTGATACGTAGTTTTTCTCTTTAAATAAGAAAGACAATTAAAAAAAACTAACTTAACCATTACTTTTTGCAACCGATCTGTTTTCAATGCAGTCTCTAGTAGGATTTGATCAAGCGAAATAACAATTAAATCCATTACTTCTGCGTATTACAAACGGGGGCCGCCATTATTGCGCTGTGCCTGACATACTTTTGAAGTACAGCGGGGTACCAGACTACTCTACTGAGAGAAAATCATTCTGTTACATCAACACTTTACCAAACAACAAAATTTTGGACTCGACCAAATTGAAAGAGTCCCAGATGACAAATTAAATGTAGCTCAAAAGGTAATTTCTTTTTTTGATAGAATACAAAATATTGTGGGAAAAGGAGAAAATGCTAGTTACCTGCATTTTCTCCTTTTCTTACAATGTTTTCAAAAGTCTTCTCTGTCAGGGTAATCAAAACTTGGGAATGTGCAGTAAAGAGTTAACTCTGTACCAAACAACAACAAGAGGGCCATGATGGCCCTGTATTGCTCCACTGGCTTATAAATATAAACCATGAAGAGAAGTCTTCACTATATAAGCCCTTATAAAACTTTGACCCCAGGGCTACAGTTGGACTAAATGGGGAATATGTGTATTAGAAGAATAACATGCCAAATTTGGGAGTTCTTGGCCTTATGGCTAGTAACAAGACAGTTTCTGAAGTTTTCACTCCATGTAAAACTTGTGACCCCTGGTGCAGGGCCAAACTTGATCCTAGGGCTGTAACTTGGGCCCTCTTTGTAGTTGTCCACTAGATAATGCTATAATTATGCAAAGTTTGGTAGCCTAAGCCTTATGGCTATGTACACCAAGATTTAAAAGTTTTCCCTATGTAAGCCTATGTAAATCTTGTGACCCCCCCCCCCCACCCAGCATGAGGCCAAATTGACCCCAGGACAATAATTTGGGCACTTTTGGTAGACTGCAACTAGATCAAGCTAAATGCAAAATTTGGTAGCTCTAGGCCTTATGGCTAGGTACAGGAAGATTTTTAAAGTTTTCTCTATATAAGCCTATGTAAAACTTGTGACCCCTGGGGCAGAGCCAATTTTGACCCCAGGGCTATAATTTCAAGAAACATGATAGAGGTCTACTACATAAAGCTACAAGCCAAATTTGGTAGCCCTATGCCTTATGGTTTCAGACAAGAAGATTTTTAAAGTTTTCTCTATATAAGCCTATGTAAAACTTGTGACCCCTGGGGCAGAGCCTATTTTGACCCCAGGGCTATAATTTCAAGAAACATGATAGAGGTCTACTACATAAAGCTACATGCCAAATTTGGTAGCCCTATGCCTTATGGTTTCAGACAAGATTTTTAAAGATTTCCAATATTTTTCAGTTTTGTTGCCATGGCAACCAGAGTTTTTGAAGGAATCAAATTCTTTCAAGAAATTCTGAAGAGGACCATGGCAGGATCATTTCTGTGAAGTTTCATGAAAATTGGATGGGTAGTTTCAGAGAAGAAGATGTTTGAAATAAAAGTTAACGGACGGACGGACGGACACACACACGCACGGACAGACGCACGACGGACACCGGGCCATGACATAAGCCCACTGGCTTTCGGCCAGTGGAGCTAAAAATTAAGACCTGTCCAAACTGAAAGCATTTGCAGATGACAAATTTAACTCAAAAACTGAAATTTCTCTTTTGAAATGTAAAAAACTTCATGGAAAAAGGAGAAAATGCTGGTTACCAATGCCTGTTTTAAAAACTTAATTTGGATAATCTTTTTCAACACTTTCAATCATTTTTCTGTCATGCTGCTCTGCAAACAGATCACTTACGCATGTCTTCCCTGGGTTTCACCACTTCTAGGCAAAACTCTTGCCCAGGAACACATTCACAAGGCCAGCGGAAATTGAACTCATTTGCATTGATTGATTGGTTGGTTGGTTGGTTGGTTGGTCGATCGATTGGTTGATTGATTGGTTGATTGATTGATTGATTGATTAAACACTATTTCAGTCATATCATGGCAACAGCTCCCTTATGCATGTATGTCCTGGGTGTAACCAGTACAAGGCTAGGGCTCTGATGTGTCTTGCCAGAGGGCGCTTCCAAAACAAACCCAGTGTTTCCAGTTAGGCTCTAACCTGAGGCTTCCAGCTTACAAGTCCTACATTATACCACTGAGCCATGCAGAACCCGAATCCGATTACAAATTCCAATATCGAAACCAATGAGTCACAGAGGATTGTTCTGTAACAGCCTAAATACCCTGGAAAAAACAGAGACCTTCACTTGTAGAGAAGCGATTAATTTCTCTGGTTGACACAAAAACAATGGAAACTTGATAATGGATATTGCATGTTGAACAACAGGATGACTCTTAACCCTTTCCCAAATAACAAATTTTGGACTGGTCCAAAATGAAAGAGTTTGCAGACGACAATTTTAAATTTGATGAAAATGGAAGAAAGGTCTCAAAAAGGGTAGAAAGCACTGTGGGAAAAGAAGAAATTGCTCGTTACGAGCAATTTCTCCTTTTCCCACAGTGTTTTCAAAAGACTTGTACTGCAGACACGTGAAAACCAGGGCTTGTTTGGGAAAGGGTTAACCAGTTGACAAAATTTTAAACCTGTACATGCAAAAAGCTTCTGCTGGCAACAAATTAAATGTAACTCAGTTGATCAGGTTTGTGTAGGAAATGGTGGAAAGCATTGTGAGAAAAGGAGAAAATGCTGGTAACCAGCATTTTCTCCTTTACCTACAATGTTTTCAAAAGCCTCAAGAAGGTTAAAGCACAGGTTTGTTCAATACAGGGATAATCAATATGCAATTCTAAGCTCGTAGTAATCATCATTAGTGAGCTTCCTCACTTGTTGCTTACATGTTATTCTCCGGGTCTTTTCATTAAAGCCCCAGTAGTTGCCGGGTCTTTTCATTAAAGCCCCAGTAGTCGCCAAAAGTAAACAAAGTGGGTATCAAAATACATTTGAATTTAAATCATACCATTAATAAAAGTAAAAAAATTATTGCGACAATGACAAATTGTTATTGTATGATTGATCCCAGTGTTAGTTGATGGCAGTAAAATAAATTTTAGAAAACTAGGTTAAAAGTAACTGTTGCTAAGTTGCTGTCTTTTGTTTATATTTTACCTCCTTTTAGAATTCATTTATCTGGCAGGGACTAATACTTAGATTTAATATACAATAATAGAATGTCATCTTCTCAATAATTTCAAAACTATCGAGTGAGGTTTTAAAGATACATCCTTACAGCCAGAGAGAAAAAAATGTGGTTAAAATTTGATAGACTGTAGAATAGTTCAGGATTAGTCAATTGTGTAAACATAGAGAAATTACTGATATATATATAGTGTAAGGGATGAATACTTATGTCGGAAATCTTCAATTTAAAATGCAAAACATCACAACTGTGATTTCTTTGAAGGCCTCCAGAAAATGAAATGCATTTCCAATCGGTTGTTATCTATGCAACCTTGCAACCGCCAGGAGCAACATTTGGCTCGAAGATACAAGTGTGATTGTAATTTGATAAAATTCGAGCCATATTTAATTTGCCGTCTGCACATGCTTTCAATTTGGACAAGTCTTAACTTTTGTCATTTCGTAAAGAGTTTACCCTTAACCACACAATACTTACTTTTAACGACCCTGAGAAAGAAGCCTTTTAAAAACATTGAGGGAAAAGGAGAAAATGCGGGTAACCAGCATTTTCTCCTTTTCCTGCAATATTTTCTACTCCTCCCAAAACAAATTTCAAAGTTGGAGTCACATTTATTTTGTCGTCTGCAAATGTTTTCTGTTTTACCAAGTCTAAAATTTGTCGTTTGGTAAACAGTTAAGCTGGTTCAAGCATCTGAAGTGTTTCAGCAATTGCAATCCTCCTTTCTTATTTCATTAATAGCAGAAATTAAAAAAACTGTCAACCATGCATTAATGGGGAAAAAACCTGAAAGCAAGGCTGTTAAAAGCTTCCATAAATTTGCCCGTAAAATAGAGCATTTTTTTCATTTGAAACAAATCCAGGCAAGCCGCCTCAATTTCATATCCGCAATTTCACAGTCATGTAAGAGACTCATTTGTTATGTGACGGAAAGGAGGAAAAATTAATTAAAGGGCTTTCAAAACATTTAAACCGCAAAAAATTTCAAAAGCTAATCTAATCATGGACAGTTAGGGAAACACTTCCCCAACCTCCACCCTGCAAACAACCCAGGGCCAAGTTTCACGAAAAATCTTAAGTCTCTCATTTTACTCAAATCTACTAACGGTCCCAGGTTCTGACTTAAGTTGAGTTTGTAATTTGAGACGCATTTCAGCAACGTTAACAGACTATAGTAACGTTCTCAAATAATGAGATGACACTAAGTTTCAGACTCAACTAGGCAAAATAAATGGACTTAAGTCAACTAATAAACTTAATTTCATTATTTTGCTCAGTTGAGTCCAAAACGTGTCAACACAGGACTTGAGAATTTTACATTAGTCTGTTAATTTAGTGAAATGCATCTGGAATAACAAACTCAATTTAAGTCGAAAAATAAGTCTTTGCAGATTTGAGTAAAATAACCGACTTAAGTCTTTTCCTGAAGCTGGGCCAAAGCATTCTTTATCAATTCATTCTTTATTCCTTTCCCAAACTAGCCCTGGTTTTCACGTGTCTGCAGTACAAGTCTTTTGAAAACACTGTGTGAAAAGGAGAAATTGCTCGTAACGAGCAATTTCTCCTTTTCCCACAGTGTTTTCTACCCTTTTGGAGAACTTTTCTGCCATTTTCATCAAATTTAAAATTGCCGTCTGCAAACTCTTTCAGTTTGGAAGGGTCTAAAATTTGTCATTTGGGAAAGGTTTAATCTACCAAAATTGTATTTTAACCCTATACTAGACAAAGAAATTTTAGCCTTTTTCAAATTGAAAGCATTTGCAGACGACAATTTCAATGTGTCTCAAATGGTGCAATTTTCCTTTGAGAGGGTAGAAAACATTGTTGGAAAAGGAGGAAATGCTTTTTTTCCCCCCAGTGTTTTCAAAAGGCTTCTTTCCCAGGGTGGTTAAAAGGCAGCATTTTGTGGTAAATGGTTAACCCATTATCCAACAAATATTACTCACCACATCTTTGAAGTATTTGACTTTAGCCTACAAACAAAAGCTTAAAAGCAAGATTTGCCCCTTTTCCCACAATTTTTCCATTCCATTTAAAAAATACTTGCATTTACTTCGATTTCTTTCCTTTGTCCTTCTGTTGAAAAAAAAACAAAACAAGAGGGCCATGATGGCCCTGTATCGCTCCACTGGCTTATAAATATAAACCATAAATAATAAACATTTCAATGCTGAGCCAAATGGTTTCAAAATGAAGACTTACAAAGTTTTCTCTGTAAAAGCCCATATGAAAGTTGAGACCCGCAGGGCAAAGCCATTTTTGATCCCAGAGCTATTTAATTACTTGAACCCTGGTAGAGGTCCACAAGATAAAGCCATAAAAATAAGGTGATTTTCAAGTTTTGTCCATATGAAGCCTCTGTAAAACATAAGACCCCTGATGCAAGGCTAATTTAAAAAAAAAATCAAAACAGGAAGATTTCTTAAGTTGTCACTATGTAAGCCCATGTAAAACTTGTGACCCCTGTGGTGGGGCCAATTTTGACCCCAGGGCTAAAATTTTGGCCCACTTGGTAGAGGCCCACTAGATATAGCTACATGCAAAATTTGGTAGCTCTAGGCCTTATGGCTAGGTACAGGAAGATTTTTAAAGTTTTCTCTATATAAGCCTATGTAAAACTTGTGACCCCTGGGGCAGAGCCAATTTTGACCCCAGGGCTATAATTTGAAGAAACTTGATAGAGGTCTACTACATAAAGCTACATGCCAAATTTGGTAGCCCTATGCCTTATGGTTTCCAACAAGAAGATTTTTAAAGATTTCTCTATATAAGCCTATGTAAAACTTGTGACCCCTGGGGCAGAGCCTATTTTGACCCCAGGGCTATAATTTGAAGAAACTTGATAGAGGTCTACTACATAAAGCTACATGCCAAATTTGGTAGCCCTATGCCTTATGGTTTCCGACAAGAAGATTTTTAAAGATTTCCCATATTTTTCAGTTTTGTTGCCATGGCAACCAGAGTTTTTGAAGGAATCAAATTCTTTCAAGAAATTCTGAAGAGGACCATGGCAGGATCATTTCTGTGAAGTTTCATGAAAATTGGATGGGTAGTTTCAGAGAAGAAGATGTTTGAAATAAAAGTTAACGCACGGACAGACAGACGGACGGACGACGGACACCGGGCCATGACATTAGCCCGCTGGCCTTCGGCCAGTGGAGCTAAAAAGCGTAAAGCCCCATGCAAACAAAGAAGATCCTTTGCAAATATAGTTGAGCCATGCTCTGGCAAAAGGGGATTTAATACAACTCCATGACACATGATACTAAGCAAGACATTATATAATTATGGCTCCGAAAAATCCACTTGTCTACCAATCAGCTGAATCCCCAAGGTAGAATAGCCTCCCCACATGCAGGAAATTTACCAAAAGCAAAAAGGTTTGACCCAGGTCTGCCTGCATGCTCTGCACAGCGTGACCTGGGTCGATACTTTTTACAGAACGATGCATTAACCCTTTACCGCACAATGCCACCTTTTAACGACCCTATGTAAGAAGACTTTTGAAAACAATGTGGGAAAAGGAGAAAATGCTGGTAACCAGCATTTTCTTCCTTTCCCACAATGTTTTCTGCCCTATCAAAAAAAAATGCACCATATGAGCCAAATTGAAATTGTCCTCTGCAAATCCTTTCAATTTGGACAAGGCTAAAATTTAGTCGTCTGGTAAAGGGTTAAATCCTCTTTTCCCAGAGCATGGTTCAGTTATAAGAGATAATGGAAGGACATTCAAATTTATACATCTCATACTTCTGAAAATCTTCAAAATTGTCAAATAGGTAGACACTAGTCTAATGGCTGTGAAATCTTATCTTGCAATCTGCAAATAAATCCATCCAAACATTGACACAAATAAAGTGGAAAACTATCATCATTCTACAGATCTCCTTTATCCTGGGGCCTTCCTTTTTCACTCCATAACTGCCCCAAAATTGCCCAAATAAAAAATCTCTCACGGAAAGTTTTGTGAAAATTTTACAAACAGTACAAATGATCTATGGTTCATTAACAATGTTAGAATACTGATCACATTATGCTATATGGTAAAATCTGTATATAGCAGCCACTGAAGGGAAGTTTTGAAAGTGGCAGCTGTTCACAGATTGGCTGTTGTCCAGAATATGCACTTCTCGCGCTATTTTGAGTTGCGAATATGATGGTTCCAATAGGTAAAGGTTTGTTTGTAATGAACTTTCAATCTATTTCTATTAAAAACACAAAAATAAACCAGAAAAATAACACATAATTTCAAACCTTTATTTTTTCTGGTAGACATATCTTAGAATTTTGTATGGCAAATAAAACATACTTTAAACATGTGTTTCTACTTTTTGTATAGATGTATTTGCATTTGTACCTCATGACCATTTTTGGCCAATCTGCATGGACACTGTATTAAAAAAGTTGTTAATGAAAAAAAAATCATAAAATGAAAATGCTACTTAATCAAAGCTAAAACGTTTTGTAGCTTATGCAATATTTTTAAACATTGTGGAAAATTGTACCTCATGACCATTTTGGGCCAATCTGCATGGACACTGGACAGCATATATTTGTCTCATTAATTTGTCCATTTGTCCATTCTCACAGTTTAACACACGATTCAACAACAGATTATATATCAAAGTATTTAATAATGATCAAATAAATCAAACATTTAAATAACATCTTTGATCAAATACAGCGACTGGCATTAATCGGCTTTAATCTTTTAAACACATTACCAGACCACTGGGCCACAAAATGATAGACATCCTTGATTGTTGAAGGTATTTGCAGATGATTATTTTACACTAGCTCAAATGATGGGGTTTGTCATTGAAAGAGTTGGAAATATTGCTTAACCCTTTCCCAAGCGACAAATTTTGGACTGGTCCAAAATGAAAGGGTTTGCAGATGACAATTTCAAATTTCACGAAAATGGCAGAAAGGTCTCAAAAAGGGTAAAAAACACTGTGGGAAAAGGAGAAATTGCTCATTACGAGCAATGTCTCCTTTTCCCACAGTGTTTTCAAAAGACTTGTACTGCAGACACGTGAAAACCAGGGCTTGTTTGGGAAAGGGTTAAACAAGAGGGCCATTGGCCCTAAAGCGCTCACCTGAGTAAGGTCATCTAGGATTGATAAGGCTGAAAAGATCCTGGTCGTGATGATGTAAAATGCACAAGTGGAAGTGATCTACTTTTTGACTGGTTTAGCCTATTTTTGAATTTCTAATCTGGCTCAAAATGTTGCCTCTACACAAGGTTTTTCTAAAATTTGGCCCTGTGACCTACTTTTTGACTCAACCTGAAACAATTTCGAACTTGTCCGAGATTTTGTCCAAACAAACATTCTAAGTTTCACAAGTATAGGGCTTCAAATGTGGCCCTTAAAGTGCACACAAGGCTTTTCTAGGATTTGGACCCGTGACCTACTTTTTGACCTGACATGACCCCATTTCAAACTAGTCCAATATTTCAACCAGACAAACATTCTGACCAAGTTTCATGAGTATCAAGCTGAAAGTGTGGCCTCTAGAGTGCACACAAGGTTATTCTACGATTTGGCCCAGTGACCTACTTTTTGACTCGACATGACCCAATTTTCTATGTGTCCAAAATTTTAACAAATCAAACATTCTAATCAAGTTTCATGAGTATCAGGCTGAAAATGTGACCTCTAGAGTGTACACAAGGTTTTTCTGAGATCTTGCCTGGTGACCTACTTTTTGACCCAATGTCACCCAATTTTAAATTTGTCTGAGATTTCATCAAGATAATCCTTCTGACCAAGTTTCAAGAGTATCAAGCTGAAACTGTGGCCTCTAGAGTGCACACAACGTTTTTCTAAGATTTGACCCAATGACCTACTTTTTGACCCACCATGACCCAATTTCAACTAGTCCAATATTTTATCCAGACAAACATTCTGACCAAGTTTCATGAGTATCAGGCTGAAAATGTGGCCTCTAGAGTGCACACAAGCTTTTTCTAAGATCTGGCCCTGTGACCTACTTTTTGACCCCACATGACCCAATTTCAAACTTGTGCGGGATTTTATCCAGACAAATATTTTGACCAAGTTTCATGAGTATCAGGCTGAAAATGTGGACTCTAGAGTGTGCAAAAAATTTTTATAAGATTTGGCCGTGTGACCTACTTTTTGACCCCACATGACCCAATTTCAAACTCGTCCGAGATATTATCAAGACAAACATTCTGAGTAAGTTTCATGCGTTTTAGCCTAAAAATGTGGCCTCTAGAGTGCACACAAGCTTTTTCTAAGATTTGGCTGCGTGACCTTCTTTTTGACCCCATGTGACCCAATTCCACACTTGTCTGAGATTTTATCCACACAGACATCCTGACCAAGTTTCATGAGTATCAGGCTGAAAATGTAGCCTCTAGAGTGCACACAAAGTTTTTCTAAGATCTGGCATGAAGAGAAGTCTTCATTATATAAGCCCTTATAAAACTTTGACCCCAGGGCTATAGTCGAACTAAATGGGGAATATGTGTATTAGAAGAATAACATGCCAAATTTGGGAGTTCTTGGCCTTATGGCTAGTAACAAGACGGTTTCTGAACTTTTCACTCCATAAACCCATGTAAAACTTGTGACCCCTGGTGCAGGGCCAAACTTGATCCTAGGGCTGTAACTTGGGCCCTCTTTGTAGTTGTCCACTAGATAATGCTATAATTATGCAAAATTTGGCAGCCTAAGCCTTATGGCTATGTACACCAAGATTTAAAAGTTTTCCCTATGTAAGCCTATGTAAATCTTGTGGAACCCCCCCCCACAAGCATGAGGCCAAATTGACCCCAGGACTATAATTTGGGCACTTTTGGTAGACCCCAACTAGATCAAGCTAAATGCAAAATTTGGTAGCTCTAGGCCTTATGGCTAGGTACAGGAAGATTTTTAAAGTTTTCTCTATATAAGCCTATGTAAAACTTGTGACCCCTGGGGCAGAGCCAATTTTGACCCCAGGGCTATAATTTCAAGAAACATGATAGAGGTTTACTACATAAAGCTACATGCCAAATTTGGTAGCCCTATGCCTTATGGTTTCAGACAAGAAGATTTTTAAAGTTTTCTCTATATAAGCCTATGTAAAACTTGTGACCCCTGGGGCAGAGCCAATTTTGACCCCAGGGCTATAATTTCAAGAAACATGATAGAGGTCTACTACATAAAGCTACATGCCAAATTTGGTAGCCCTATACCTTATGGTTTCAGACAAGAAGATTTTTAAAGATTTCCAATATTTTTCAGTTTTGTTGCCATGGCAACCAGAGTTTTTGAAGGAATCAAATTCTTTCAAGAAATTCTGAAGAGGACCATGGCAGGATCATTTCTGTGAAGTTTCATGAAAATTGGATGGGTAGTTTCAGAGAAGAAGATGTTTGAAATAACAGTCAACGCACAGACGGATGGACCAACGCACGCACGCACGGACACTGGGCCATGACATAAGCCCGCTGGCCTTCGGCCAGTGGAGATAAAAAAGAAAGAAAATACTGGTTATAGCAGTTTCTCCTTTTCCCACAATATTTTAAAAAGCCTTCTTCAGAAACACAAAAACACTAAATCCTTTGGTTCAAAGTTCAACAACTATTGATGACACCGGGAGCCTGACCATAACTGGCATGATCAGCTCTCAATAACTTGGTAAGTTCAGGTAAGATATACTGAATATTATGTTGTAGGATTTTTCCTGGTGCTTGTATCCAATTCCAGCTGCGTGAGAAAATTTGAGACCAGAGGTCAAGCAAGATGTCAAAATTTTCTTACGCAGCAAGAAGTAAATCTGGAATGTTACTAAATAATAATAATTTTCTTATTCTCTATTATTATATACCTACCACTTTCAAAAGACAAAATTTTGCAATTACTGACATTTTATTCGATAACCATACACAGAATTCAAGAAATAATGGTAAAGAGGCCAGTAATTTCATTTTTATGAATGGCAGATGAATATTACAAAGTAGCATTTTGACCAATCAAATCCCAAATCAATATGCATGTTTACCGCACGTGAGGTACGTCATCATACCATATTTGGAGCCGTATTTCATAGTGTGTAGATAGTGTGTTGTGTACGTTATTTTATCCACATGCGACGTATGTATTTCAATCGTAAAATTTTTAGGTATATAATAAAACAAAATAGTGAACTACTTAATAACTACCTGAATTCCTCATTTTTGAGTGTATGGATAGTTATAATTACCTAATTACAAGCTTTCCACTGACCCCTTGTTTCTTTGAATTAGGATCCCAAAAGTTTATAATTTTAAAATTTGATAATTAGCCCTTAAAGCCCTTGAACCAACTTAAGTTGTTTTGGCAGACAGTGTAGATCAAGATAAGACTGTATAGAACATGCTGTCTGACCTTTGATCTACACACAATCCCGAGTTTTAACGACCCTGAGAAAAAAAAGCTTTTGAAAACATTGTGGGAAAAGGAGAAAATGCTGGTAACCAGCATTTTCTCCTTTTCCCACAGTGTTTTCCACCCTTCCCAAAACAAATTCAATTTTTGAGTCACATTTATATTGTTGTCTGCACATGCTTTAATATGGACAGGTCTAAAATTTTGTTGTTTGGTAAAGAGTTAAATAGCACAATTTTGGGCTGTTTTTCCTAATTAAAAAGGTCCCAATGATTAATTCAGCACTTTAAGATTTAGGTTCTTCCTGGTCTACGCTGTTCATTTCATTTACATACAGAGTTTACCTCTGCCCATTTCCTTCCCCATGCAGGCAAAACAGGTTCATTCAATACAATCCAATGCTTTTATGTATTGGCATAATTATTCATCCGAAGTAAGACTCTCCAAATTCTTCTGCTCATTCCAAATATGGTATAAAACAGCAGCTTCTTTTGGATAATCATTTATCAGTTTTAACACATATATGGCTTAACTCTTTACCGAACGACAAAATCGTGAAGTGAACCAAATTGAAAGCATTTGCAGACAACAAATTGAATGTGACCCAAATGATGATTTCAATCTTTGAAAAGGTAGAAAACATTGTGGGAAAAGGAGAAAATGCTGGTTACCAGCATTTTCTCCTTTTCCCACAATGTTTTCAAAAGGCTTCTTCCTCAGGGTCGTTAAAACTTGGGATTGTGTGGTAAAGAATTAAACACCATAAGGCTTCTGCAAATGGAGATCTCAGATATTGAACATTATTTTTATAAATATTCTTGAATGGGTCCACTATACAATAAGCCAAGCCCCCGTAGCTCAGTCGGTAGCATACAGGACGTGAGAACAGGTGGTCGCTGGTTCGATCCCCGGCTTGGCCAATTTCTTTTCGGGAATTGATGATAGTCATTGCGACAGGATTCATTCCTCTCTCACCGCTGACCATTGTTTCGACGATGGTTATGTGGGAAAGCAGCCAGTGGCTTGGAAAGAATATTGTGCGGAGTACTGGTAAAAGAAACTCCAGGAAAGCATGGATAGGTGCACTGGCTGCCATGATATGACTGAAATAATGTTGAAAACGGTGTTAAACACCATACAATCAATCTATCAATCAACCACTATACACTAAGGCCCTGCTGTTCCTTGCTTCTTAGTTCAACCCTTTAGCAAACAATTCCACAGGGTCAGTATTCACCAACCATTCTCAAGAAATTTCTAAGTCTTACTCTCCAGAATTTTCTAAATTTGAAAGAAACACGTCCTGATTGGCTAAACCATCTGTTTGGCTACCAGCATTCTCTCCTTTTCCCACAATGTTTTCAAAAGGTTTCTTTCCAAAGGCAGTGTCGATCTAGAGCACTGGATTGCAGGAATCCCTGATACTTTTTGTAAATCATGCATATTTTCAAACCAACTGCAGGATAATCCCACATTCGAATTTTGGAGAGAATAGTCAAATTTCCTACCTATTTTTCACCGATTTATGTGTTCATGAAGAAAGATAGACAGATCGAGCACATCACTGTTGCATACAGTAATTTCACTTTTTGTTTACGGTAGAGTTACCAGTTTAACTTAACAGATTTTTATAAATGAAAAATTAAACCATATTTTTATCTAAGTAAGCCTAGTCAAAAATAATTTCGGCATATTTACAGAAATGTTAGTATTTTCAGATGTTTTTTCTGAATATGAATTTATTTTATCGACAATAATATAAAAGGAGGGCAGACAAAAGTAGATTAATTTTTCGTCAATTTTTTCTAAAGCCGGTTCTATTAGTTGGGTTGTTTTCCTATCTACTTTTTTCCTATCCCCCATACTTTTAAGAAATCCCCCATCTTTTTCAAAGTAATGGGGGATTTTTCCCCCTCATTTTTCAAATCCTGGATCAGACACTGCAAAGGTCTTTAAAAGGTGTCATTGTGCTGTAGAGGGTTCACGTCTCTAAATTCTCTAAATAAGTTAACATAATGTTTGCAAGACTGTACAAAGGCTTACCTCTGACCTGTGACCTCGTAGGTTGAAGTTTGATCTGTTTGGAGGGTCATACTTGCGGCAGTGACTTGCAGTAAACGTAACACCAACAATCCCTTTTGCGTTGCCACTGGACAGCCAGCCTTCACTGTAATACTGACCCCTGTTTAACTTCCAGCCTCCTGTAGTGTCCCCTGGCAGTGTATCAGGTACTTTTCCCATCCATGACAAAGAATGAATTGTACATTCTGTTCGAGATGATATATTCTGCTCGAAGTGTAAATGCATCTTTCTGGTTGAACTAAATTGAGAAGTTTTACGTCTGTGAGTGGACGTTCATTTCAAAATTTGATTCTACTGCAAACATTTTTTCAGAAAAAAGTGAATGTATAGCATATGTTGAAAGCACCTGTAATTAGATTTTTGTCATTAGCTTACACCATTCCAGCAACATTTAAAAAATAGTTTCAGTAGTCCTCTTTCTCATTTGAATGTGAAAAAAATTCACTGCATTGTCTTTGGTTTCAATTACAAGATACCTGCCTTAATTTTGATAGGAAATAATGACGATCTTAACTTAAGATCCTAACTCATCTAAAGACACCTACTGTAATTGTTTACAAGAACCATGCTATTTATATTGTTTATTTGATGATTTGTAAAACATCCTACTAAGGCATCACAAAAATTTTGAGCACTTCCCAGTGTCTCTGATGGCTTCTTGTGTCACTACCTATGAAGCTATTTTGCAATCTTCTGTTTTAGTAGACTTGGTATCAGAGTCACCTAAAGTGGAAGTCTGCAGTAGAGAAAACACTAGACTATACATCCAATATCAGTTTTTGTATAAAGACGAAAATTTGATCATATTGAAAAAAATCTTATCTGTGAGTTTCCAAGGCGCAGAGCTACTCTCACATCATTATCCCCAAGATGAAAACACATAAACAGCCATCTATAAAATTGCCTAATTTCCAGCAACATCACCAATTTTTATCGTTCTAAGCAATTTGCGAAAGAAATGTGGAATGCTTATGCAAAAAGTCGATGAAGACAATGTACCCTCACATTATTTACAAGTCCAATTACTGTATCTGGTTATCTCCATAAAAGGTTCTCTGCTTTATTTTTCTTGCAGTCGTTACGGCAGTAAAAAACCAGACAGAGCAGTAATAGAGTCTGTTTCTCACATTTCACGGCTGAAGATGGAAGGTTCTTTCATTGATTATGCCTATCTGTGAGAATTTAACTGTCTTCTATGGTGAAGTCAACTGTCACCGTGGCGCCTGAAATAAAAAATAAGGAAAATATACACTACAAGCTGAATCACAAAACTTCACCAGAATATACTCTTACTCTGACACTAAACACTTGTACAACTTAACCCTTTCCAAAACGACAAATTTTGGACTGGTCCAAATTGAAAGAGTTTGCAGACGACAATCTTAAATTTGATGAAAATGGCAGAAATTTATCAAAAAGGGTAGAAAACTCTGTGGAAAAAGGAGAAATTGCTCGTTACGAGCAATTTCTCCTTTTCCCACAGTGTTTTCAAAAGACTTGTACTGCAGACACGTGAAAACCAGGGCTTGTTTGGGAAAGAGTTAACCATTTACCACACAATCTCAGGTTTTAATGGCTCCAAGAAAAAAAGGCTTCTGAAAACATGGGTGGAAAAGAAGAAAATGCTGGTAACCAGCACTTTCTCCTTTTCCCCCCCAAGTTTTCTACCCTTTCACAGTAAAATCCAATAATTTGAGACATGCACAGTTTATTTTCTGCAATTGCTTTCAACATGGCCGACCCCAAAATTTTGTCATTTGGTAAAGAGTTAATAAACTAAAAAAGGTGGTATGGTCATTTTTAGTCAGTTAAAATCTGACAAAATATTGAAACTTCAACGCTTTTTGTCCATATCTCACAACTTTGCAATGGAGAGTGTAGATCTAAAATAAATCGGGTAGTAGTGCAGAAGGTTGTGCAGCCTGAGCTTAACCCTTTCAGCGCCATAGGCGAAAACAGGGACTTTTGTGGATGGCATAGATCAAGATCAGACTGCACAGAACGTGCAGTCTGATCTTTGATCTAAACCTTCCGCTTGTTTGGTCAAGCCTATATGATAAAAATCTTCTGGAGACTCAGTGGGTTCTATTTACAGCCATCAAAAGAAGCTGAGTTTGTTTATTTGGCGCCGAAAGAGTTAATCCCTTAGCAGATGACAAAATTTTTAACCTTGCCTAAATTGAAAGCAATCGCCAACAATAAATTAAATGTTACTAAAAATATCTTTTCTTTCAAAGAGTAGAAAACATTGTAAGAAAAGGAGCTGTTTAACAGCATTTTCTCCTTTTCTTACAATGTTTTCAAAAGCTTTCTTTCTAACGGTCATTAAAACTCAGGATTGTGTGGTAAAGGGTTAACAATGTTACAGTTAACTCTTTACCACACAATCCCGAGTTTTAACGACCCTGAGGAAGATGCCTTTTGAAAACATTGTGGGAAAAGGAGAAAATGCTGGTAACCAGCATTTTCTCCTTTTCCCACAATGTTTTCTACCCTATCCAAGCCAATTTACATCATTTGATTCACATTTCAATTGTCGCCTGCAAATGCTTTCAATCTGGACCAGTCCACATTTTGTCATTTGGTAAAGAGTTAAAACTATTTCAAGATCTTATGACTTAACTGCCTGCATACTAAAACTTAATCAATACCGTCTCTTCTCGGAATGGCAATATTTGAAAATCGATAGTTTCAAACTGTGAGAAGATGTTTTTGTCTCCTAAAAATTACGCAAACATTACGCAGATTACGGGAAAGATAGGCTTGACATCAAATTATCCAATTAACTCTTTACCACACAATCCCGACTTTTAACGACCCTGAAAAAGAGGCCTTTTGAAAGCATTGTGGGAAAAGGAGAAAATGCTGGTAACCAGCATTTTGAAAACATTGTGGGAAAAGGAGAAAATGCTGGTAACCAGCATTTTCTCCTTTTCCCACAATGTTTCCTGTCCTCCGAAAACAAACTTCAATTTTTCAGTAACATTTATTTTGTCGTCTGCAAATGCTTTCAATTTGGACCAGTCTCAAATTTTGTCATTTGGTAAAGGGTTAAGTAATTGAGCCATGCTCTGTGAAAAGGGGGGTTTAATACATCTGCAAAAAGTATCGACTCATGTCAGCCTGCACAGATTGTGCTGGCTGACATGGGTCGAAACTTTTTGCTATTTGTAAATTTTCTGCATATCCGAGGACCATTCTACCTCGTTATTCAGGATTTGTTGTTAGACAAAATTGATTTTATAGCTCTGTAATTATGTGATGACCTGGGTCCGTATTCACCAACCATTCTTAAGAACGTTCTTAGTCTTATTCTCCAAGATTTTCTATATTTGAAAGTAACACAACTTCTGATTGGCTAAACCATTCGGTTTAGCCAATCAGAAGTTGTGTTACTTTCAAATTTTCTAAATCTTGAAGAATAAGACTAAGAATATTCTTAAGAATGGTTGGTGAATATGGACCCTGCTTCATATACATACTGCATCACTGAGACACATCATACATGTACCCCCTTTTCCAAGAGAGCTATGCAGTATATATTTTTTTTCCTTAACCTTTACCACTCAATCCAGAATTTTAAAGACCTTGAGAGAGAAGGCTTTTGAAAACATCGTAGAAAAGGGGAGCAAATGCTGGTAACCAGCATTTTTCCTTTCCCAACAATGTTTTCCATCCTGCAAAGGGCAACTATTAGTTTTTGTATCACATTTGTCATCTACAAACGCTTTCAGTTTGGACCATTTGAAAATGTTGTTGTCTGGTAAATTTACCATCTAGTTAATAAGCTTATCCAGATTATAAGCATCAGTACTTTGTTCTTGTTGAATTAACTCTTTACCAAATGACAAAATTTCAGACTGGTCTAAATTCAAAGCATTTGTAGACGATAAATTAAATGATGCTCAAATGACGGGATTTGTACCAGAAAGGGAAGAAAACATTGTGGGAAAAGCAGAAAATGCTGGTAACCAGCATTTTCTCCTTTTTCCACAATGTTTTTTTTAAAAGGCTCAAGTCTCAGGGTTGTTAAAACTAGGGACTGCGTGGTTAAGGATTAAATAAAATACAGATCAAATGATGAGAGTTGTCATTAAAATAAAAGAAACACAGTGGTGACCAATATTTTCTCCTTTTTTCACAATGTTTTCAGGGTTGCTAAAAGTCAGGATTATGTGGTAAAGGATTAAGGGCAGTTCATTTCTATTCATCCAGTATTCATGGATTCCATCCTGACTTCATAGCTGGTTGTGGGTATCTCCTTGGGCAAGTCACTACAGAGTCCTTGCCTGCTCTTGGATATATCAAGAAATTCATAAATAAGTGAGCTGCCACCATGCTATGGCTGAAATACTGTTGAAAGGGGTTAAAACAGCTTTCAAAATAACAAAATACTGATTTGTTTGGAATTTTTAACCCTTTGCCAAATATTCCCAAGTTTTAACCACTCTGGGAAAGAAGGCTTTTGAAAACATTTCAAGAAAAGGAGAAAATGATGGTAACCAACATTTTCTCTATTTCCCATTTATTCTGTCCTTTCAAATACATACGTTTTCAACTTGGACCAGTCTAGAATTTTGTTGTCCTGGGAAATAGTAAAAAAATTCCCAAACAACAAAATTTCAGACTTCCCCAAATTCAAAGCATTTGCAGATGACAAAGTATATGTAAATGTGACTGAAAAATTGAAATTTATTTTGGGAAGGATAGAAAACATTGTGGGAAAATAAAATAAAAGAAACACAGTGATGACCAGCATTTTCTCCTTTTCTCACAATCTTTTCAAAAGACCTCTATCTCGGGGTCGTTAAAAGTCGGGCTTGTGTGGTAAAGGTTTAACCCTTTCCCAAACAAGCCCTGGTTTTCACGTGTCTGCAGTACAAGTCTTTTGAAAACACTGTGGGAAAAGGAGAAATTGCTCGTAACAAGCAATTTCTCCTTTTCCCTCAGTGTTTTCTACCCTTTTGGAGAACTTTCTGTCATTTTCATCAAATTTAAAACTGTTGTCTGCAA
Organism: Tridacna gigas; assembly: GCA_945859785.2. Classification (NCBI taxonomy): domain Eukaryota; kingdom Metazoa; phylum Mollusca; class Bivalvia; order Cardiida; family Cardiidae; genus Tridacna; species Tridacna gigas. Next base: position 5,358,325 of record OX244031.2, on the reverse strand, counting down.
ACTCTTTGAATTTGGACCAGTCTAAAATTTATCGTTTGGGAAAGGGTTAAAAAAAGACATGATCACTCTAAGCAAAGTCTCAATTGATTAAATGCAATGCTTATTATCATTCTCTGAATTAAATGCAATGCCTATTATTATTTTCTCAATTAAATGTAATGCCTATTATTATTTTCTCAATTAAATGTAATGCCTATCTACTATCATTATATCTAAGGATATCAATCATCACCATAATTCATCATATTGACTGTATGATGTATGATTTACCACACAATCTTGTCTTTCAATGATCAAGAGGAACGAAAATTTTGGAAACATTTTGGGAAAAAGAGAAAATTTAGGTGACCAGTATTTTCTGCCTTTCCAACGTTTTGTACCAAATCAGAGAAAAGTTCAAACTCTTTAGTATCAATTACCATTTTGTCTGTTGACGCTTTTAATTTGAACAAGTATGAAGTTCTGTTGTTTGGTAAAGGGTTAATGCCCTTTTTCAACATTATTTCAGTAATATCGCAGCGCTCAGTGCACCTATCCATGTTTTCCTAGAGTTTCTGTTACCAGTACTTCCGACAATATTCTTTCCAAGCCATAGGCTCAGCTTTCCCACATTACCACTGTCAAAACAATGAACAATGGCGAGAAAGGCATGAATCTTGTCTCAATGACTATCATCAATCCTAAGAAAGAAACTGGCCAACCTAAGGGTTTGAACCAGCTACCCCTGTTCTCATTCCCTATGCTACCAAATGTGCTACCAGAACTTGGCAGGTACAGGGCTGAACAGACAAGTTCACTCTAAGCAAATTTTCACTTAACTCTTTACCAGATGAGAAAAATTTAGACTTGCCCAAACTGAAAGCATTTGCAGATGGAAATTTAAATGTGACGTAAATGATGGAATTTGTCTTTGATGGGATGGAAAACTTTGTAGGAAAAGGAGAAAATGCTGGTTGAAAGGGAAGAAAACTTTTTGGGAAAAGGGGAAAATGCTGGTTACCAGCATTTTCTCCTTTTCCCAAAATATTTTCAAAAGGTTTCCCTGTTGTGAGGTCATTAAAACTTGGAATTGTGTGGTTAAGGCTTGTGCTAATTTGATTTTCCCACATTTATCACAGAGCCACACTAACAGGTAACAGTCAATATCCATTTAACTCTTTATCAAACAACAAAATTTCAGATTGGTCCAAACTGAAAGCATTTGCAGACGACAAATTAAATGTGGCTAAAATGATTGCATTTGTTTCTAAAAGGTTAGAAAACATTGTGGGAAAAGGAGAAAATGCTGGTTACCAGCATTTTCTCCTTTTCCCACAATGTTTTCAAATGGCTTTTTTCTCAGGGTCGTTAAAAGTCAGTATTGTGTGGTAAAGGATTAACTCCTTCCCAAACAATCCTGAGTTTTAAAGACCCTAATGGACAGTGCTTTTGAAATCAATGTGGGAAAAGGAGAAAAATGCTGGTAACAAGTATTTTCTCCTTTTACCACAATGTTTTCCACTCTTTCAGAAGCGAATTCTATCATTTGAGCAATGCATAATTTGTCGCCTGCCAATACTTTCAAATTGGACCAGTCTAAAATTTTCTCATCTGGATAAGGGTTAAAAATCTGTATTACCTAACAGGAAGAGGTCCTGATTTTATGCTAAAAATATCAAATATCCTGTGGATCATTATTGTTACTTTCTGACTCATCTCCACCTCTATAAAAACTGCCATGCAGTAAATTAAAGCCTTGTTACCTTTCCATTTCTTTCTTTTTTATCAAGTTTTCTTTGCCATTTACCACAATACACAATCTTAGGGTCATCTGAGTAAGCCCACCCTCCTTAACCCAGGTTTGAAGTATTACCATTCATCACCCCTGGGACATTCAATTGCGAAACCGTCGTTTCTATGAATATTCAAAAGATTGCGAATTACACTCACTAGCCAATCGAATTTGTCGGTAACATAACGATACTCTCTTGTATTGGAGGACAATCACATTTCTTCCGTTAATATCAATAAACCGGGTAAACCCACATCATTATCAACGAATATGGCAGTCGGCGGTGGGCCTTCCTTCTGTGGCATCTGCTTTACCACAATCCAGGGCAGACATTATAAATCCTTGTATATAAAGGCAAAATATTCAGAAATACAGTGTGCTGCTGCAGTCCTTAGGGGTATGTAGCAGGAGTGACGTCATCCTCTTGGATCCAGTTCCGATGTACTCCGTAAACTACATTCATCCATTTGATTGGTTGTAGACGAGGTAAAAATAGAAATGATGGCATGTGGTTGATAAAAATAGATTAAATTTTCTCGCTGAAAAACTGAGATTACCAATCAAAATGCCTCATGAATAATTCATGAGAACGAGAAAACATACACTAGATAACCCAGGGGCGATGAATGTAGTTTAGGGAATATGTCGGAACTGGGTTAATGGGGATGCAGTGAGCCCAGATGGGTAGCATATCTGACTCAGTGGTTAACACATCTGACTCTGGACCTAGTGGTTGTAGGTCTGATACTCAGCTGAGGTAAAATTTCTTTCCAGCAATTTTTTTCCCTCTCACAGCTGTTGTATGTGAGAAAAGCAGTTTGTGGCTTGGAAGGAAAGCTGTGTTAGCACTGGTGTGAGAAAGCCAGGAAACACAATCATGCGTAGGTGCACTGACCTTGATAATATGACATAAGCTACAAAAATGGAGTTAAACTCCAATAGAAACAAACTTAATCCTTTACCGAACAACAAAATATGATAGGGTCACCAGTTATAAAATCTAAGTAGTGAAAAACATTTGCAGATGACAAAGAAAGAGAAGGTAACTATAGTACCAGCAATTTCTTCTTTTCTCACACTGTTTTCAAAAGTAATATATATCTCAGGGTCAATTAAACTTGGGATTGTTCGGTCAATGGTTAAAAAAGCCAGGCCCAGTTTCATGAAAAAACTTAAGTCTCTAATTTTACTCAACTTAACTAACAGTCCCATGTTCTGACTTAACCAATTACCACGCAATCCCGAGTTTTAACAACCCTGTAAGAGAAAGATTTTGAAAACACTGTGGGAAAAGGAGAAAACGCTGGTAACCAGCATTTTCTCCTTTTCTCACAATGTTTTCTACCCAATGTTTTCCCACAATGTTTTCTACCCAATTTAAGACAGAAATCATCATTTGAGCTACATTTGAGTTGCCATCTGCAAATACTTTCAATTTGGACCAGTCTAAAGTTTTGCCGTTTGGTAACGAGTTAAGTTTTAAATCATCTCTGTGATACATGATACTAAGCAAATCATCACATAATTTGGGATCCATAACTCCATTTTGTATCACAGTCGACTAAATTATGAGATACACTCGTCCTTTGACATGGAGAAAATTTACCAATGGCCAAATGTTTTGACCAAAGTCCGCCTGCGCTTGCTGACCTGGGTCAATACTTTTTGCAGATGCATTAAGCCCCCTTTTCATACAGCATAGCTCATCATAATAAAAGAAACAAGAACAGGTCATGTGAGTAATACCTGTAAATGAAATCAATCTATAAAATCAATATGATTGTACAACTCATCATTGATCTGAACCAACAGACATCATTTATTGATCTGCACAAAGAAAGATTAACCCTTTACTATGAAATCATGAGTTTTAAGTGGTCTTGAGAAAGAAAGGTTTTGAAAACATTGTGGGAAAAGAAGAAAATGCTGGTAACCAGCATTTTCTCCTTTTCCCACAATGTTTTCTACCCTTTCACAGAGGATTTCCATGATCCTATCTACATGTAATCTGTCATCTGCAAATGCTTTCAATTTAAACAAGTACCCAATTTTGTTGCCTGGTACAGAGTCAACCCTTAAAGCCCCTTTCACAATAATAGTTGCCTTTGCGGCCAGTATAGATCAAGATCAGGCTGCACAAAACATGCAGCCTGATCTTTGATCTACACTGTCCACTTTGATAAAACACTGCAGACAAAAGCAACCATAATATTGCAATTATTTCTTGGAGCAGTTCTAGGAGGAAAATGTCTGATAGGTTTATTTGGCGCTTTAACTCTTTACCAAATGACAAATTTTAGACGAGTTGAAACTGAAAGCATTTGCAGACAACAAAATAAATGTGACTGTAAAATTGATTGTGGGAAAAGGAGAATATGCTGATTACCAGCGTTTTCTTTTTTTCTCGTAATGTTTTCAAAAAGCTCCTTTCTCAGTATCGTTAAAAGTCGGGATTGTGTGGTAAAGGGATATGGGTTAATTAACCATTTGACTCATTAGTTCCTGTGTATTTTTGCCTTGCAGCAGACTTTTTTTGAAAACAAGACACAAGAAGAAAATACCTATAATCAATTGTTCTTTTGCCACAATGTTTTATCCATTTTCATGTATTCAATCTTAATTAATGTTGATTATTCATCTAACAATGTATTCAACCATTTTTCCAAACAACAATTTTTGGACCTTTCCAAATTGAGAGCATCTGCATACAACAAATTTGAAAGTGGTACAAATGAATCTAAGTTCTTTGACAAGGTAAAAACATTGGGGGAAAAGGAGAAAATGCTGGTTACTGGCATTTTTCTTCAAATGGCCTCTTCCCTAGGTTGTGAACACACGGGATTGTTTGGTAAAGAGTTAGCTTGCTTATCTTTGTTCTTGGTGGTGACAAATAAAATCTTTACCAGATGACAGAAAATTGGACTTCTCTAAATCTAACACATTTGCAGACGATAAATTAAAGGTGGCTAAGACAGAAGAAATTGTCAATGAAAGGGTAGAAATCATTGTGGGAAGGGAAAAAATGCTGGTTTCCAGCATTTTCTTCCTTTCCAACTATGTTTTCAAAAGTTTTCTTTTCCAGGATTGTTCATGTAAATGCAGATCTCAAACCTTTGCCAAACAATCCTGAGTTTAATAACTCTGTAGAAGAGTGCCTTTGAAAACATTATAACAACCAATTTCTCCTTTTCCAACAATGTTTTCTGTCCTATTAGAGAACTTCAGCACCTACAAATCGATTTAGAACAGCATCTACCAATACTTTTAGTTCGGGAGAGTCACAACTTTCTTGTTTTGGAAATGGCTCAAAGTTCATTTCAATTATAACAAAGTGACTCTAATTTTTTACATTGAGCCAACATAACCCTAACATATTTGCTAATCTGTGAACTCTAAGCGCCAGATAAAATTTGTCTTTCTCGAATTGACGACAACAGATTTGCTATACTAACACAGAACTGTCAAGCGTATTTGACTCGTCACCAAGTCCATATTGATTCCTTTTTCTAGAGTCAGCCATGATCTCGTGTTTTATAAAGGATCTGTCAATCAACACAGGATTTCCTTGGAGTTCCAGTAATAAAAAACCTGAGGCATTCAGAAATGAAAAATCAAACTGTCCTATTTCATATTCACAAGGCCTTGGATTAACTCTTTACCATGACGACATAATTCTACATTGGTCCAAATTGAACGCATTTGTAGACAATAAATCAAAAGTGGATCAAGTGATGAAAACCGTCGCAAAAAGAGTAGAAAACATTTTTATAGTTATCAGCATTTTCTCCTTATCCCACAATGTTTTCAAAAGCCTTCTCCTGCAGGGTTGTTAAAACACTTGTTTGTTAACTCTTTACCAAATGTCCAAATCAAAGAATTAGCAGACAACAAAATAAATGTGACTCAAAATTGAAATTCATTTTTGTAAGGGGTAGAAAACATTGTGGAAAAGGAGAAAATGCTAGACACTAGCAGTTTCTCCTTTTCCCACAATGTTTTCAAAAGGCTTTTTCCTTAAGGTCATTAAAACATGTGATTGTGTGATAAACGGTTAATGACTTGAGACCAAAATTATCCTTTCGATGTATTTCTTTAGGTCACTTGTCCAAGGTATAGAATTATTTAGTTGCTCTTTCCCAAAGAATCATGTACTTTAAAAACCGTATGATGACAGCTTCTGAAAACAGCTTGGGAAATGGAGAAAATGCAGGAAAAAACAGCATTTTCTCCTTTTTCCAAGATGTTTCCTAACCCATGACAGAACTCAAGTTTCTAAATAACAATTTTTGAATTTGTTGTCTGCAGACTGTTTCAAATTTCAAAGAGTTTAAATTTCCCTATTTGAAAAATTGTTAAAGAAAATGGCTTATTGTATCAATTATTTACCATCAAGACATACTTGTATTCTCCAAAAAAATTCCAATTATTGTCGCTCAAATTCTGAATACAAAGCCTAGCCATATAATTGGATGAGACATTTTGTGTTGGACCGCTGGATAGTTCCTGTTGGAATTTAGAGTAAGAAGTGAGTTAAGAATGGTTGGTGGATAGAGCCCCAGGAGTAAAGACAAGCATTCATTCAATAGAGCCTACCTCATAAATAATTCACTATGCATAGAATTTTTTATTTTGTTTCCATGTGTTAGTTCCTCCACATAATAGTGTGCTCCAACAGGGCTCTTATCCCTTTTACCAAATAATCCTGGGTCTGTATTCACCATCAGAGCTGATCTAGATAGAGTGATTTTGATTTCAAAATTGAAAACATTAAACACTCTCCACTAAACCCTATGTTATGGGTACTCATTAGAATAGTCTCATCGAGACGATTCTTATGAGTACCCACAACATAGGGTTTAGAAGTGAAATGATTGATTTAAAATACTAACACTCCCTTTTATCTGGAGGTCGGCACCATCCATTCTTAGGCTATTCTTTGTCTAATTCTCAAGAATTTTTTAGATTTGAAAGTAACTTAACTTCTGATTGGCTAAACCAACTGTTTTATAAAATGAAAAGTTGTGTTACTTTCAAATTTGGAAAAGTGTTCAGCATAAGACTAATAATATTCTTAATTAACACAACTTATTCTTAAAGTAACACAACTTCTGATTGGCTAAACCAATATGGACCCTGCCAATGTTTACAGCACCTCAGAAAACAGGTTATTGAAGATATTAAGGGCAATGAAAAATGCTGGTACCCTGCATTTTCTCACTTTTGTACCCTTTCTGAGCAAAATCTGATCATTTGAGCACCATTCCATTTGTCTGTTAACTCTTTACCAAACGACAAAATTTTAGACTCATCGCAATTGAAAGCTTTTGCAGCCGACAAATTATATGTGATTAAATTTGTGGAATTTGTCTCAGAGAAGGTAGAAAACATTGTTGGAAAAGGAGAAAATGCTGGTTACCAGCATTTTCTCCTTTTCCCACAATGTTTTCAAAAGGCTTCTTCCCATGGGTCGTAAAAACATGGGATTGTGTGGTAAAGTGTTAAAGCCTCAGTCACCAAGCAATCCCATCATCATAACAACCCTGTGGATTAAGGCTTTTGAAAAATATTGTGGATAAGGGAGAACATGCTGGTTACTAGTATTTTCTTGTTTAAATGTTAGTTGCTATAACAACCCTACAGAATAGGTTTCTGAAAATATGATTGGAAAAGGAGAAACTCTGGTTGCCAGTATTTTCTTGTTTTTTGACAATGCTTTATACCCTCTCAAAGGGAAGCCTTGGCAGTTACGCCGAATTCATGTTTTTGTCTACAAGTCCTTTTCATATGACTGAATCTAAATGAACCATGTTATGTGAAAAAGTGGGGCTTAATGCATCTGCAAAAAACATTTTCGACCCAGGTCAGTCTGGGAAGTCCGCTCAGGCTGACCTGGGCCGAATCTTTTCGCCACTGGTCAATTATCTGTATGTCCAAGGACCATTCTATCTCACAACTGAGTCGGTTGTTATACAAAATGGATTTTATGGATCCATAATTATGTGATGATTTGAATGGTATCATGGAGATGCATCAAGCCCCACTTTGCCAGAGCATGCTCAAATATTTGTTGTCTGGTAAAGAGTTTTGACTTGCCAAAAAAAAGTGCTAGTACTGACACACATTCTGCTGGAAAGGATAGTCATTAAACATCTATAATACAAAAAAATATCAAGGGAAAAGAGCAACCCATCAAAAGCAACTATTGCTCCATTCTATCAACATTTTCTAAAGCTACCTACTGTAGTCTAAGCAAATTTATACAATTAGGAAAGAGCCATGCTTTGGCAAAAGGGGGCTTAATGCACCTCTGTGATACAATATACCAAGCAAGTCATCATATAAATATGGATCCATAAAATCCATTTTGTCAAGCAATCAACAAATCATTAGATAGACCAGTCCTTTAACTCTTTACCAAAGACGACAAATCAAATGTTGCTGAAATAATTATTTGTCATTGATAAGGTAGAAAACATTGTGAGAAAAGGAGAAAATGCTGGTTACCAGCATTTTCTCCTTTTCCCACAATGTTTTTAAAAGGCTTCCCTGTCAAGGTCGTTAAAAGTCGGGATTGTGTGGTAAAAGGGTTAACTTGAAGAAAATTGACCAATAGCAAAAAGTTTAAGCCCAAATTAGCCTGAGCGGACTGTGCAGGCTGAACTGAGTCAATACTTTTTGCAGATGCATGAAGCCCTCTTTTCAAAGAGCATAGTTCAAATATTTTCACCTGTTATAAAATCACTTCATATTGTCAACATGAAATACAGCCCTACCTTTCTATCGGCTATTCAGGAATATTCCCAGTTTGCCACAGAATGACTAATATGCCTGCCTGTGTGTGTGTCAGCCTTCACAGGATTGTCAATGTTACTAGTAACAACTCCACAAGCACTCTTTATTGAACTGAGCTTGCTGATCATTGAATCCTCCGAGCCGTTCTACAGGAACTGTCTATTGATGCTTTTCTCACAATCATCCAATCAAAAGGTATCTAAACCGAAAAGAGAAAATATAATGTTGGTAACTTGCTCCCTTTTGAACCATGTACCACACAATCCCGATTTCAAATACCCTTATGAGTAAGACTTTACCATACAATAAAAATGAAGAATAATTATTGTCCAACCTGAAAGCAAAATTACAGGTGACAATTTAACCCTTTACCGCACAATGCCGCCTTTTAAAGACCTTGGAGAGAAGCCTTTTGAAAACATTGTGGGAAAAGGAGAAAATGCTGGTAACCAACATTTTCTCCTTTTCCTACAATGTTTTCTTCCCCATCAAAGAAATACTGTACCATTTGAGCTACACTGAAATTGTCGTCTGAAAATGCTTTCAATTTGGACAAGGCTAAAATTTTGTCGTCTGGTAAGGGTTTAAATATGACTCAAATGGTGGAACTTCTCTTTGACAGAGTAGAAAACATGGTGGGAAAAGGAGAAAATGCTGGTTACCAGCATTTTCTCCTTTTCCCATCATGTTTTCAAACGGCCTCTTCCTCTTGGTTGATAAAACTGGGGATTGTGTAGTAAAGGGTTAAATTTGTAAACTTTGGTGAAAAAGGAGAAAATGTCTGTAACCCATTTTTTTTTTCCTTTTTCCCCCACAATCTTTTTACCTTGCCAAAGACAAAGACAAATTCAATATTTGAGTGACATTTATTCTGTCATCTGCAAATGCTTTAAAATCCGAAAAGTCTAAAATTTTGTCATTTGGCATAGAGTTAAGCCATTAGCTCTTTCACTATAGATAACGACTTAAATAGCTTTTGCTGATGGCATAGATCAAGATCAGACTGCACAGAACATGCAGTCTGATCTTGGATCTATACCATCCACCACCTGATGCTAAACTATGACCCATTTCATCTTAAAGAACAGAGGAAATCTACTTTTAGACCACAAAAAAAAACCCCGTCAATTCTCTGACTTTGGTGCCAAGCCCCCATAGCTCAATCAGTAGCGTACAGGACTTGAGAACAGATGGTCGCTGGTTCGATCCCCGGCTCGGACAATTTCTTTCCGAGGATTGTCGATAGTCATTGTGACAGGATTCATTCCTCTCTCACTGCAAAGCATTGTTTCGATGAATGTTATGTGGGAAAGCAGCCAGTGGCTTGGAAAGAATATTGTGCGGAGTACTGGTAAATGAAACTCCAGGAAAGCACAGATAGGTACACTGGCCGCCGTAATAAAACTGAAATAATGTTGAAAACAGCATTAAACGCCATACAATCAATCTGAATTTGGTAGTGAAAAGTTAACATGTTAAAGACAAATAATTGCACTCATTACACAAATTGTTTTTTGAATGGTCAAAATCGGGTCATGTGACGACAAAAAACTTATTTATGTTACTTTTCGATGAACGCAATGGGACTATTTTTTTTCAGGAAAAGGTGATTAGATCTAATAAGAAATTTGTCAGGTAAAACGATCTTTCCTATAATATTAACATGTCCATTTCCTTGATTTTATCGCAGTTTGTAAATTAATAGCTGTGACACCATTGTTTACATTCAAATTAGCTGTTCACATTAAACAGTTGCATCATTCACTTAACCCTTACCACACAATCCCTGACTTTCATTGACCCTAAGGAAGAGTGCTTTTGAAAACCTTGTGGGAAAAGGAGAAAATGCTGGTAAACAGCATTTTCTCCTTTTCCCACAAGGTTTTCTACCCTATCAACGGGAGGTATCATCATTTTAGCAACACTGAGTTCGTCATATGCAAATGCTTTCAATTCGGTCCATTCCAAAGTTTTGTCATTTGGTAAAGAGTTAACATAGTTTGTAGGAAAAATTCGGATCATGTCGGGATGGAAAACAGTTAACCTGATCCACCCCTCTAGAAAAGTTCTGTCGGCGGTATACATGTATACATTCTGAGCAAAATATCAATAAAAATGTCAGTCGAATGAACGTGTCGTCCTCTCTGAGCCGCAAGTTTAGATACTTGACAAGATTTTCCGCCCAGAGAATCAGAAATTTCTATTTTGTTTCGAAAGTCATTTCGAAGCAGCATAATGGCCATCTCAAACTACCGTATTATGCTTAAATTTTGGGACACCCAAAAAATTGGGACACCATCAAAAAACGCGAAAATAATTATTTTTCATGACCCAAAGATTTGGGCCATACTAAAAATTGCAAAATAAGACAGTATTTTTTTCTACCAAAGAATTGGGACAGTGTGTAGTAATTGTTGAAAACGGTGTTTAACACCATACAATCAATCTGAATTTGGTAGTGAAGAGTTAACATGTTAAAGGCAAATAATTGCACTCATTACACAAATTGTTTTTTGAATGGTTAAAATCGGGTCATGCGACGAAAAAACAATTTAATTATGTTATTTTTCGATGAACGCAATGGGACTATTTTTGTTTTGTTTTTTCAGGAAAAGGTGATTAGATCTAATAAGAAATTTGTCAGTTAAAACGATCATTCCTATATTACATTACATATCTACTCCGAAAAAAAAAATCTTTAATCCACTTGATAACCTTTGTTTACAAGCATTTGCTTCGCGCATTTTCATTTCTGCACGTAAGCATTGCTTCCAAACCCTCTTGGTATCATTGGGAATCTCCCGTTTCAAGGCAAATAAATCCGATCACCCCGACAGACAATTAAAGAACCTGTTTGTAAAAAAGAACCTAAATAAGGGTAAAAAGGGTGTGATTAACTTGTACCAAAGGGCAAAGGTACATGTCATGTGTATATGTACATCCAAAGTCGACAAGTAGTGTGTGTGTGTTTCACGGTCAATCGGATTCATTGTATAAAAATATATATCAAGATATCCTATATTCTAACTTGAGTTTATCGATCGAAGATTGTCAACCAATCAAATCTGAGAATGGGCCGAGCAGGTACTTTTCAGAACGGAAATCAAATCGTTGTTTACCTCACGTTAACAGGTAAAATACGTTGTAAAAGTATTTATATAAGCGCAAAACACCAATGCTGATTGCTCTCCCGGGATGCATACAAAAATGACTGAAAACATTTAGTTTATTAGTAACAAAACAATGAAAAAATACGAAGTTTTAAATTCCTACTACATGAATCGACTACAGGAATTCCAATTTGTCTAAAAATAGACAGACCAGCATGTGATCATGGTTTTATTGAAATCGTAGCGCTAATATTCAACGGGTAAGTGGTCAGTGACAAACAGTTTGACAGCTTGTCTTGTTTGACCCAGGGATTGTATATTACGTGTAATATACGATCCCTGTTTGACCATAAGTTTTGGGACACCACGGAAAATAATTATTTTTCGTCAACCTAAATATTGGGACATCTAAAAAATTAATTATTTTTTACTGTCCCAAAACTTACGCAATTTACGGTAATAAAATATGTTGCAAGGCTAAAAATAGATTGTGTATTTAGATGCACGCCACCAAGGAAAAATAACTTGTGTTTACAGTTGTCTTTGTCCAATGTTTTTTCTCTCTCTCATTTCGAAAATTGATTCAAGTGAATAGTGAGTGCAATTATAAGGATTGAGTGCATATCTTCTTGTAGCCATCGAAAAATAAAATGCAAATGCCTTTTTACATGGCTTAACATACCGCCCTTTGGGCGTTATTTGCTATGTAATAAGGCAATTGCATTTTATTTCTCGATGGCAACACAAAAATATGCACTCAACCCTTAACTAAACATATCATTTCTTGGAACAATTTTGCACTAAGACTTTGACTCTTTACCAAATGACAAAATCTCAGATATGTCCACATTGAAAGCATTTGCAGAAGACAAACTAAATGTGGCTCAAATGCTTGGATTGTCTCCAAGGGGGTGGAACATGTTATAGGAAAAGGGGGAATGCTAGGGGCCAGCATTTTTTCCTTTTTTTCAAAAATGTTTTCAAAAGCTTTCATTCTCAGGGTTGTTATAATACGAAATTATTTGTTAACCTTTTACTACACAATCCCAAGTTTTAACAACCCTGAAAAAAAAGCCCTTTGAAAACGTGGGAAAAGGGGAAAATGCTGGTAACCAGCATTTTCTCCTTTTCCAGCAATATGTTTTCTACCCTTTGACGTAAAAAATTAAGGTTTTGAGTTTCTTTTGATTTGTTGCCTGCAAATGCTTTCAGTGTGGGCAAATCTAAAATTTTGTTATTTGGTAAAGACTTAATTAGAGTGACTTAACCAGCCCGAGTGAAGTATTCCTGCAATCAATTTTCATTTACAGGAAGTAATAAGCTATGCATTACAGTTATACAATTAACATTGGTTTGATTCTCAATTCATAGATTAGATTAGCCGTCTGATTTAGTTGTCCTGTTACAATCAATTAGATAGCTAGTCTTAGGATTCAGAATAACTCTTTACAAAATGACAAAATTTTAGACTCGACGAAATTGAAAGCATTAGCACACGATAAATTAAATGTAGCTCAAATGATGATTTCTGTCTTTGATATTGTAGAAAACATTGTGGGGAAAGGAGAAAATCCTGGCTACCAGCATTTTCTCCTTTTCCTAAAATGTTTTCAAAAGCCTTCTATTTCAGGGTCATTAAAACTCAGGATTATGCAGAAAAGAATTAGGCCCCTCATGTATGTCTAATGCATTTGAAAACAAATACTTTGTAAAAAAATATTACAAACTGGTAGAAATGTGAGTACCAGCATTTCTTTGTGTTCTTCCATGTTAAGACTTTGTTTATCTAAATAGTTTTCTTTTTTTTTGTTTGTTTATTTTTTAGTTTTGTTTATCTAAATTCTTTTCTGCCAATGTCTATGATATATAAACTAACTTCCATTTACCAGGGATTCTCAGTTGGGCACTGAAGCGGGCTCATTCCTTAACCCTTTCCCAAACAAGCCCTGGTTTTCACGTGTCTGCAGTACAAGTCTTTTAAAAACACTGTGGGAAAAGGAGAAATTGCTCGTAACGAGCAATTTCTCCTTTTCCCACAGTGTTTTCTACCCTTTTTGATAACTTTCTGCCATTTTCATCCAATTTAAAATTGTCGTCTGCAAACTCTCAGTTTGGACCAGTCCAAAATTTGTCGTTTGGGAAAGGGTTAAAAGTGCTAAATTATCATAATGAACATCCTTGAAGCCTACAAAGTGCAGTTTTAATGCTCTTTCGGTCAGAATATCTGGCTGTGTAGGTTCAAATAATACTGCACTTTCTGTACAGAATGAAGCTGATTTAATCTAAAATAAATGACCAAAAGTTGTGCTCTGCCCTGTACAGGTTGACCATGACCTTGAATGTATCCTTTTTCCAGCTAAAAATAGTGGTTCAATGATTCAATGCTGTTATAACTCTTTTTCACACAATCCTATATTTTAACAACCCTGAAGAAAGAAGCCTTTTGAAAACATTGTGGGAAAAGGACAAAAAGCTGGTAACTACAATTTTTTTCTTCACTTAAAAAGACTGGTGCACTACATTTCGTCGAAGATGTGTTTTAAAATACAGATTGCTAAATTTCTAGATTTAGGTCATGGAAAGCTCCGTCTGGGAGAGAGATTTGGGCCACAATTCATCTGGGTTTGAGTAAGGGCCAGGGCTAGGGATTGTTTTGGACGAACATGGTTTTCGAAAACCATGACGAAAAGTCGCACACCCAAAAAGACAAATTTCAATTTTTGAGTCCCTTTTATTTAGTTGTCTGCAAATGCTTTCAATTTGGCCAACACGTTATTGTATGGTGAACAGTTAACCCTTTACCAGACGACAAAATTTTAGCCTTGTCCAAATTGAAAGCATTTGCAGACGACAATTTCAGTGTGGCTCAAATGGTGCAATTTTTCTTTGATAGGGTAGAAAACATTGTGGAAAAAGGAGAAAATGCTGGTTACCAGCATTTTCTCCTTTTCCCACAATGTTTTCAAAAGGCTTCTTTCCCAGGAGCGTCAAAAGGCGGCATTGTGTGGTAAAGGGTTAAGGCACATTGATGGCTCAAGTTATTTAGCATGCATGACACTCTAGTATTAATAACAGAACAATATACCAGTAATAAGTATTAAAGGATTTTAGAGGAGAGTTGCTTGAATTCAGGATAGATTTGGATACCAAGTGAACTTGATAGCAAAAAGAGAGTTAATTACGATCATAGAAAATTATGAATGATCTTGATATGCAACAGCCATTATTCAATGGCTTGGCATTTCCTGCCCTGTAATTAAGCACAATCAAAAAAAATTTAGACTGTGAATACTAACCGTAAAATAACAGCATGGTGAAAATTCCAATCTCTTTAATGAAGGCAATAATTATTTAATGCCCAGAGCCAAAAAGGCTATGCATATGTTGGCCTTGAGATATCCATATATACGTTGAAAATCAACACAATCCAAAAGAACATGCAGTAAGGTTGAACGTACTGAATAAATTCAGGCTAGTATTTCTCTAGTTAACCCTTTACCACTCAGTTCTGAGTTTTAACAAACTTGACATAATGGGCTTTTGAAAACATAGTAGGAAAAGGAGAAAATGCTGGTAACCAGCATTTTCTCCTTTTCCTACTGTGTTTTCTACCCCATCAAAAACTAATTCCATTATTTAAGCTGCATTTAAATTGTCGTCTGCCAATGCTTTCATTTCAGACCAGTCTAAATTTTTGTTGTTTGGTAAAGAGTTAACCCTTAAAACACCTTTCACAATTATAGTTGCCTTTGCAGCCAGTGTAGATCAAGATCAGGCTGCAAAAATCATACAGTCTGATCTTTGATCTAAATTGTCCGCTTTGCTGAAACACTAAGGACTACAACCATCATAATATTGTAATTATTCTGGTTGTATTTCTTCACCCTTTACCAAACCACAAAATTTTTGACTGGTCCAAATTGAAAGCATTTGCGATCGACAGATTTAATGTGGCTCATGTTGTGAAATTTGTTACTAAAAGACAAGAACACATTGTTGGAAAAGGAGAAAATGCTGGTTACCAGCATTTTCTCCTTTTCCCACAATGTTTTCGAAAGGCTTCTTCCTCGGGGTCGTTAAAACTCAGGATCGAGTGGTAAAGGGTTAATCTTATATAAAAATTTATGTAGCGTTTATTCTGCACTCCGCGGGTTGAAATAAGTGAAGTGAATCCTTGACAAAACAACAATATTTAACACTTAGCCTTCTAAGTAAGTGAAATGAAATGTTCAAACAGGTGAAAACACAAATAATTCTATTTCAAACACATTTTAGGAAAACAAAGTATCTCCTAATCAGACAGAGTAGATCCAAGATCAGACTGCACATTCTGTGCAGTCTGAGCTTGATCTATACTGATCTTTATTTACAAAAATACCACAAAAAGTCAGGGAGTTGCACCTAGCAGCCCAAGGGTTAAGACTCCCCCACATTGAAAGCTTTTGCAAAAATTAAAGACTCCCCCCCCCCCCATTTAAAAAGCTTTTGCAGACAAAAAAAAAAAGTAAAGTGAGTCTAAATTGTTACTTGTTTTTGGATGGGTTGAAGACAATGTGGGCAATGCAGAAAAAGCTGGTTGCCCACAATATATTCAAAAGACTTCTTCTGCAAGATTTTGTAATCAATGTAACAAGAGATGTTTGTAAAACATGTATGCCCCCCCTAATGGCATCCAATTCTACATATAACATGTGATTATAAACTGTTAAGTTCAAAGTGTAAAAACGAACAAAGGGTAATTACTCAAAAATTATTAACGATAAATTAACAATTCTTGGGCACTGCACTTCCCATTTATGTGAACTATCAACTTATAAGGTTTCATGATTTTACCTCACATACTTTTTGAGTTATGCTCCGGAAAAAAATTAAGTACGAAAATCAACAAAGGGCAATAACTGCAAAAATATAATGGGCAGAGTTATGGTTCTTGTGCAATGCACTTCTCCTGAATAAGATCTATCCACATGTAAAGTTTCAAGATGATATCTGAAAAACCTTTTGAGTTATGCTCCGGACAAAAATTAAGTATGAAAATCAACAAAGGGCCATAACTCCAAAAATATGATGGGCAGAGTTATGGTTCTTGTGCACTGCACTTCTCCTTAATAAGATTAATCCACCTATGAGGTTTCAAGGTGATATCTGAAATACTTTTTGAGTTATGCTCCGGACAAAAATTAAGTATGAAAATCAACAAAGGGCAATAACTCCAAAAATATGATGGGCAGAGTTATGGTACTTGTGCACTGCACTTCTCCTTAATGAGATCTATCCACCTATGAGGTTTCAAGATGATACCTAAAATACTTTTAGAGTTATGCTCCAGACAAAAATTAAGTATGAAAATCAACAAAGGGCAATAAATCCATAAATATGATGGGCAGAGTTATGATTCTTGTGCACTGCACTTCTCCTTAATGAGATCTATCCACCTATGTAGTTTCAAGATGATACCTGAAATACTTTTTGAGTTATGCTCCGGACAAAAATGTGGTCTACGGACCGACCGACCGACGGACCGACCAACGGACTGATGGACCGACCGACAAGTGCAAAGCAATATACCCCCGCTTCTTCGAAGGGGGGCATAATAAAAGGTTACTCTATGGCCTGGTATGCTTACCATTGCGACATTTCCAGCCTTTTTTCAAACTTTCACTTGCAAAAGTAGAAACCTATTTTAATACAAACATTTCTTCACCCTTTATCACACAATCCTGACTTTTAATGACCTCAT
Source organism: Tridacna gigas (assembly GCA_945859785.2). Taxonomy (NCBI): domain Eukaryota; kingdom Metazoa; phylum Mollusca; class Bivalvia; order Cardiida; family Cardiidae; genus Tridacna; species Tridacna gigas. The sequence continues at coordinate 5,340,912 of OX244031.2, read as the reverse complement.
ACAACTGCCCTTGAAGAATCAGGTAGAAAAAAAGGCCCTTTCCAGTGATAGACTATGTTCCTTTATGTGGGCATAAGCACAAAATAGTTCTCCATGAAATAACAAAACTAAATCATCAAACCACCAGCAGGAACACATTTTAGACCTTCTCTTCCATTTTCTCTGATAAAACAGTGCACCAGAACTCCTTGATGTCAAATTTTCAAATGGGACTAACTTTACTACCACCCAGAAGTAGTTTGCAGTGGTGTTACATGACAGATATATCACCAACACATTAATCCTTTGATTGCATTTAACAAGTCTAGTTGCTTTTATGGACAGTTCATTATACATCAAGAACAAACTGCATAGATATCTGAACTTTGTAAGCTATAGTTTTTGAAACATCATGACCTAAACATTGGCAAAGTTACAACAATGTGGCTTTTTCTACTGTCTTTGAAAAATGTCATGTTAGCTTGTTTGGGTAAAACAAAAAAATTTTGAGTCAAGGTTATACTGAACGATCCAAATAATCGACTGAAGAAAACGCAGTAGTTTATCAACTTTGACTACAAGCAGGGTCTGTATTCACCAACCATTCTTAACCCTTAAAGCACTGGAACCAACTTAACTTGTTTTTGCTGACAGTGTAGATCAAGATCAGACTGCACAGAACGTGCAGTCTGATCTTTGATCTACACTGTCAGCTACTTCAATACACCTTCTGGCTAAAACAACCTTGAAATGACAATATTTCGGATGATTTTCTTCACTGAAAAGGTTTATTTCATAAATTCAGTGCTCTAAGGGTTAAGAACATTCTTTGTTTTATTTTCAAGATTTTCTAAATTTGAAAGTAACGAAACTTTCAACTGGCTAAACCAAATGGCTTAGCCAATCAGCAGTTGTGTTACTTCCTAAATCTAGAATAAGACTAAAAATAACAAAAGGTCGAACATACTACCTTAAATCTTTATCACACAGCAAAATTTTAGACTGGTCCAAATTGAAAGCATTTGCAGACAACAATTCAAACATGGTTCAGATGATGGATTTTATTTTAGACAGGGTAGAAAACATTGTAGAAAAAGAGGAAAATGCTGGTTACTAGCAATTTCTGTTTGCTAAATTTTTTTCTAAAGCCTTCTTTCTTCAGAGTTGTTAAAAGTTGGGATTGTGTGGTAAAGTGTTTGAAGGGCAATATAAATCAAAGTGTGTTTCATTCTAGAAACTGAACCCCTAAAAGGCCAAGCCCCCTTGGCTCAGTTGGTAGCGTACAGTACTTGAGAACAGGAGGTTCAATCCCCAGCTTGGCCAATTTCTTTCCGAGGATTGATGATAGTCATGGCAACAAGATTCATTCCTCTCTCACCACTGACCATTGTTTCAATGATGGTTATGTGGGAAAGCAGCCAGTGGCTTGCAAAGAATATTGTGTGGAGTACTGGTAAATGAAACTCCAGGAAAGCATCGATAGTTGCACTGGCTGCCGCGATATATAACTGAAATAATGTTAAAAGCGGCATTAAACAACATACAATCAATGAATCAACTGAACCCTAAAAAGAGTAATTTCAAAGTTTCTGTTGTCCAGAATGTCTTTGCAAAGCAAACAGTGTAGATCACATATAAGACTGCATATTTAGTGCAGTCTGATCTTGATCTACTCTTGTCATAAAGGCAAATAATGTGATGAAAGGCGCTTTTGAAGTAAGCCTAACAGTGTAGACAATACTCTTTACCGCACAATCCCGAGTTTTAACAACCATGTGAAAGACGGCTTTCTGAAAACATTGTGGGAAAGGGGAAAAATGATAGTAACCAGCATTTTCTCCTTTCCCCTTAATGTTCTCTACCCTTCCAAAAAATAATTTTGTTTTTTTCACTCATGTTTATTATGTCATCTGCAAATGCTTCAAATTTGTCCAAGTCAAACATTTTGTCGTATGGTAAAGAGTTATTATGAGAAGTTATGGAAGGATTGTTTTCCAGTACAAGTCTATTCTTACAGAAAATTTCTGTGATAATATTGCTTCAATAATAACTGAGCCAAGCTCTTACAAAAGAGGGTTTAGTGCATCTACACTATACCATAACACACTGTACAAGGCAAGTCATCATGTAATCATGGGTCCATAAAATCCAGTTTGTCTATCAACCAACTAAATGACGTACTAGTCAGAACTCCAGATAGGCCGGAGTAATTTTGATTTCAAAATTGAACACATTAATCACTCTCCACTAAACCCTATGTTATGGGTACTCATTGGAATTGTCTCATCGAGACGATTCTAATCAGTACCCACAACATAGGGTTTGGAAGAGAAATAATGGATTTAGAATACTATCACTCCCTCTTATCTGGAGGTCTGGGTAGACCAGTCCTCTGACATACAGAAAATTTACAAAGTGCAAAATGTTTCGATCCATGTCAGCCTGTGTGGACTGCACAGGCTGATATTGGTAGACTGATTGATTGATTGAATGTTGTTGTACATTGCTTTCAAAATATGGGTAAATACTTTTCACAAATGCAATAAATCCCCTTGTCACAGAGCATGGCTAAAACCTTTTTGATAGCTTGGATTTAGCAATACATGTATTACCATGAATTTATGGGTTATGTGCGTATTTACTTTTACTGCAGATGGACCTCTGTAGTGCAGTGGGTAGCATACAGGACTTGACAGCAGGGGCCTGGGGGTCACTGGTTTGAATCCCCAGCTCAGCAAATTGCTTTCTGAGAGCTAATGATTCATTCCTATCTCACCACTTAACATTCTTTCAATGATGGTTATGTGGGAAAGCAGCCAGATGCTTAAGAAAAATATTGTACTAGTAAACTATGGGAAAACATGAAAAGGTGCACTGGCAGCTGTGATATAACTGAAATAATGTTGTTTGTTTGTTTGTATTGGAGTTTAATGCCATTTTAACAGCTCAGGTCATTATCATGGCAGTCAGTGACACACCCATGTGTTTCCTGGCTTTCTCACACCAGTACTGACACAACCTTCTTTCCACAGCCACTGACTACTTTTCAAACATACATCAGAAGTGAGAGGCAAAAAATCGTCGGAAAGATAGTTTGCCTCGACCGGCTATCGAACTCACAACCACCAGGTCACCAATCAGATAAGCTAACCACTGAGCTACCCAAGTGGAAGAAATAATGTTGAAAATGGCATGAAATGCTATACAATAAATTATAGAGCATATCTACGGCAATGGTACATTTAACCCTTTCCCAAATGACAAATTTTGGACTGGTCCAAATTGAAAGAGCTTGTAGACAACAATTTCAAATTTGATGAAAATGGCAGAAAGTTATCAAAAAGGGTAGAAAACACGGTGGGAAAAGGAGAAATTGCTCGTTACGAGCACTTTCTCCTTTTCCCAGTGTTTTCAAAAGACTTGTACTGCAGACACGTGAAAACCAGGGCTTGTTTGGGAAAGGGTTAAACAGCAATTGAATTTTTCTGTACATAATATTTGTAAACACCACAAAGATCATCGATTATATAAGACCTTGCCTTATGGGCTTTACTTAGTAGAGTACTACCATATCACATAAAGTTTACTGGAGCAATCAGTCATATTCCCATGACATATATCAATAATTATTCTATATTCCTTGTGAATAATTGATAAAACCCATCAAACAGCATTTCTCTCATGCCAACTTAGCACTTCACCTATGTCAAACCTCTTCCAACAATTTGTTCATCAGTATTCTATATTCAGCCTCTCTATTAGTCTGGTACGCCGCCGTACTACAAGAGTACGTCAGGCAAAGCGCAATATTGGCGGCCCCCGTTGGTAATATGCAGAGGAGACGGGCTGTTGTTATCTCACATGATCAGCTCGGATCATAGGCTTAATTCAAAACAGATCGCTTGCCATAAAGTCATGACAGTGAGTTTTTCAACATGTCGTTCTTGTTTAGCGAGAAAAACTACATATCAGAAATCCTTTAAGTATCCGAAATGTCAATGGACGTATATAACGTCCAATAACAGGGCTACTTTTAAAATGATTCACAGTCAAATTTATACTTAAACCATACCCCAACAGCACGTTTTAGATTCGGTGATGTATTTTTTGTACAAAATTGATCTCATTTTATCAACTGATCAAACTGGATCACATGAAATTGGGGAAAACGGGGAAGCATGTAGGGGTACGCTTGAGGACACCTAGGAGGCCGCCATTATTGCGCTTTGCCTGACCCAGTAACGTAGTGGTAGGGGCAGGTAATCCAGACTACCTCTCTATTTCATAAGGTATTCAATGTGGTCCCTGACATTAACTCAAATCACTTTCATTTAACCCTTTACCAAACAACAAAATTTTAGACTGGTCCAAATTCAAAGCACTTGCAGTCAACAAATTAATTCTTGCTCAAATGGTGAGATTTGCCTTTGATAGGATAGAAAACATTGTGGGAAAAGGAGAAAATGCAGGTTACCAGCATTTTCTCCTTTTCCCACAATGTTTTCAAAAGGCTTGTTTCTCAGGATCGTTAAAAGTTGGGACTGTGTGGTAAAGGGTTAACACTAATTTCCAACTTCGCTAATTTCTCACATAAATTCAACATACAGTTCTGAGTTAACTCTTTGCCACACAACAAAAATGCAGACTTGTCCAAATTGAAAGCATTTGCAGACAACAATTTCAATGTGACTCAAATTATGGAAGTTGTCTTTGATAGGATAGAAAACATTGTGGGAAAAGGAGAAAATGCTGGTTACCAGCATTTTCTCCTTTTCCCACAATGTTTTCCAAAGGCCTCTTTCTCAGGGTTGTTAAAAGTCGGGATTGTGTGGTAAAGGGTTAAAGCATAACCAGTATTCTATCTATATGGCGATCTTTCTAAACCTCAAGCAGTAATAACAAGTATCAGGTACGCTACAATTTAGCCCCTAACCCTTTACCACACAATCCCAACTTTTAACAACCCAGAGGAAGAAGTCTTTTGAAAACATTGTGGGAAAAGGAGAAAATGCTGGTTAACAGCATTTTCTCCTCTTCCCAAGTCTTTAACCTTTCTACCACACAAGAAAATTTTAACCTTGTCCAAATAGAAAGCATTTGCAGACGACAAATAAAATGTTACTTAACCCTTTCCCAAACAAGCCCTGGTTTTCACGTGTCTGCAGTACACATCTTTTTAAAACACTGTGGGAAAAGGAGAAATTGCTCGTAACGAGCAATTTCTCCTTATCCCACAGTGTTATCTACCCTTTTTGATAACTTTCTGCCATTTTCATCAAATTTAAAATTGTTGTCTGCAAACTCTTTCAATTTGGACCAGTCCAAAATTTGTCATTTGGGAAAGGGTTAAAACATGAAATTTGTGATTCAAAGTCTAGAAAACATTGTGGGAAAAGGAGAAAATGCTGGTTACCAGCATGTCTCCTTTTTCCACAATGTTTTCAAAAGCCTTCTTCCTCAAGGCTGTTTCTAAAAACATGAAATTTGTAATTCAAAGGGTAAAAAACATCGTGGGAAAAGGAAAAAATGCTGGTTACCGCAATGTTTTCAAAGGCCTTCTTCCTCGGGTTTATGTAAACATGGGATGGTTTGGTAAGGGGCAAAACCAATACGCTGCAAAAATTTCCTTCAGGAAATATGCTAGTTCCACACAATTTTATGAATTGATTTTCCGGGGAAAACATTAAAAGACCATGTATCCCTTCAAGACTTTCTTACAAAACTCTGTACAACTTGGAAAGCATATAGCTTTCATCCAGAGAAGTAAGATCACAGCCTTTGTTATTGTATTATCTTTTTCCCCTACAATGTTTTCAATCCTTAAAATAGACAAAATTCATCACTTGAGCAATATTTTACTCTTCAACACATATTGAAATTTTAATCTAAGTCTTGTCCAAGTTGAAAGCATTTGCAGAAAACAAAATAATTGTGACTCAAATAGAAATTTGTTTTTGGAAGGGTACAAAACATTTTTGGGAAAGGAGCAAATGCTGGTTATCAGCATTTTCTCCTTTTCCAACAATTTTTTCTAAAGCCTTCTTTTTCAGGGACATTAAAACTTGGGATTGTGTGGTACAGGATTAAAGGCCCAATAGCTGCCAATAAATCAATGCAGTTGCTAAAATATATTTAAATTTAAATCATACCATTTAACCCTTTCCCAAACGACAAATTTTGGACTGGTCCAAATTCAAAGAGTTTGCAGACGACAATTTTAAATTTGATGAAAATGGCACAAAGTTGTCAAAAAGGGTAGAAAACACTGTGGGAAAAGGAGAAATTGCTCGTTACGAGCAATTTCTCCTTTTCCCACAGTGTTTTCATAAGGCTTGTACTGCAGACACGTGAAAACCAGGGCTTGTTTGGGAAAGGGTTAAAAGTATGGAAAATACTGTGAAAATGACAATCTTTTACTGTGTGGTTGGTCCAAGTATTAGTCACTGGCAGAAAATTGAATTTTAAAATCAGGCAAAAGGTGAACAAAAGATAGTGTGACCTGGCAACTTTTAACCTAGTTTTGAAATCAATTTCTCTGCCAGCGACTAACATTTGGACCGACAGTACAATAACAGATTGTCATCTTCACAATAATTTCCATACTTTTAAAAGGTACGAGTTACTCTTAAATGCATTTTAACATCCGCTTGTTTACGTTTGGCTGCCATTGTTACTTTAACCCTTTACCACAGGGCAATGTTTTAGACTTGTCCAAAATGGAAGCATTGGACAAATTAAATGTGGTTCTAATGATTGGATTTGTTCCGGAAGGTTAGAAAACATTGTGAGAAAAGGAAAAATGCTGGTTATCAGCCAGGGCTTTCCCTGGACTTTATTTTGGGCTCCCTTCGAATGAATAAAAGAAGGCAAACTATCAAATTTTGGGGATCATTTAGAAAATTTGGGGGTCCAAATTCATTCTAACAGGGGGTCAGACAAAACAATGCCAGCATTTTCTCCTTTTCCCACAATGTTTTCTAAAGTCTAATTTCCAAGGGTCTTCAAAACCTAGAATTGTGTGGTAATGAGTTAACCCTTTACCATACAATCCCAAGTTTTAATAACCCTGTGGAAGCAGACTTTGGAAAACATAATGAGAAAAGGAGAAAATGCTGGTATCCAGCATTTTCTCCTTTTCCCACAACGTTTTCTACCCTATCAAAGGCAGATATCATCACTTGGGCTACATTTTTCTGCAAATGCTTTTAATTTGGTAGAGCATAAAAAAGTGTCATTTGGTAAAGAGTTAGACTGCTTTCATCTTGGACATGTCTAAAATTCTGTCATGTTGGAAAGAGTTAAGGCACATGTTAACAAAATTCGAGTTCATGCTTAACCCTTTACCAAACAACAAAATTTTGGATTGGTCAAAATTGAAAGCATTTGCAGAAGACATTATAAATGTTACCGAAAAATGGAAGTTTGTTTTGGGAAGGGCAGAAAACATTGTGGGAAAAGGAGAAAATGCTGGTTACCACCATTTTCTCCTTTTCCCACAATGTTTCTCCCCAAGGGTCTTTAAAAGTTGGGATTGTGTGGTAAAGGGTTACCTAGGTTATTGCTCAATTTTCAAATTTTATTAATACTTCAGATAGCAATACCAAAATCTGAAATCACTTTCAGATTGTAACATGGGCTGTATTTAGACCAGTAGAACCTGGTAGCCTAGTTGGTAAGGCACAGGGCCTAACCCACAGAGGTTGCTAATTTGATTCCCCGGCTCGGCCAAACTCTTTCTGACAACTGATGATAGTCATGGTAACAGAATTTATTCCTCTTCATTCTAATGAATATTTTCTGACAAATTTTGTTTGGGAAAGCAGCAGGTGGCTTGAAAAGAATGTAGACAATAATGTAGACCTATTTAAATTAAAAGCATTTACAGATGACAATTTATGTGTAACTCAAACAATGGACCTATACAGTGTAAACTGGAAAAAATTCAGTTGTAAGAAGTGGATTTGATACGATTCTGTGTTAATGAACTTGATTTCGAAAGATATTTATGTATTTATCCTTTACCACACAAATCTGACTTTTAACGACCCTGAGAAAGAGGCCTTATGAAAACATTGTGGGACAAGGAGAAAATGCTGGTAACCAGCATTTTCTCCTTTTCCCACAATGCTTTCTAACCTATCATTGACAGATTTCATCATTTGGGCCACCTTTATGTTGTCGTCCGCAAATGCTTTGAATTTAGACAAGTCTACATTCTTGGCGTATGGTAAAGAGTTAATCGAATCAATCTTTTATGTTACTTTTTAGTCCTGATGAAGACATGATGCATTGATTTTGTTTCTCAGCCTTTTCTTTTCTGCATCAAAAACACAGAAACATAGGCTTTCTAAAACCCTGGCTCAAAAATATTTCTTGATCATGCTGATAGGTAATAGTTACATTGCACCTCAAGCTAAAGAGATGCTCAGTCTTTGCTGAAATATTGTGAATTCGAAAGTTGCAGTATCATTGTGGAGCTCAATATGCTAAAGACTTTATGATGAAAAAATGCTGAAATGTTGGCAACATTACTTCTAGTTTAATATTCGTTGTTCTGCAAAAGACTGGAATTTTGGCCAACCACACTTCCTACAACAGATCATCACACTTACAATAACATTTAAATTTGTATGAATAAAATTTATGTGTATTTCATAAATAGAGATATTTATGTTATTTGACCTTTAACCCTTAAAGCTCCTTTTACAACTATAGTTGCCTTTGCGGCCAGTGTAGATTAAGATCAGGCTACACAAAACATGCAGCCTGATTTACGATCAACACCGTCTCCTTTACTGAAATACTTTACAGCAACCTTGAAATTGTGATTATTTGGGTCTTTTTTCTGTAAAATACAGAAAATACCCATTGGGTTTATTCACTGCTTTAACCCATTTCTACACTCCCGAGATTTAACGACCCTGAAAAATCAGACTTTTGATAACATTGTTGGAAAAGAAGAAAATGCTGGTAACCAGCACTTTCTCCTTTTCCTACAATGTTTTCTAACCTTTCAGAAACAAATCCAATCATTTGAGCCACATTTGTCCTCTGCAAATGCTTTCAATTTGGACCAGTCTAAAATATTGTCATGTTAAGAATTGAGGGTTGATCTCAATCAACCAATTAGCTCTTCTGAATAGAATATACACCTGCAACAAACTGTCAGGTTTTTGGATACTGCTTTGAAGGAGTAGATCTAGCAAGTTCCTTCCTTTAAAATAAACAACTTACAAATAAACAAAATACAGGAAATCAACGAAATCAAAAGCTAAAAAAAATAGCATTCATATTCTCATCTAACATGACATAATTTAACCCTTTCCCAAACAAGCCCTGGTTTTCATGTGTCTGCAGTGCAAGTCATTTGAAAACACTGTGGGAAAAGGAGAAATTGCTCGTAACGAGCAATTTCTCCTTTTCCCAGTGTTTTCTACCCATTTGGAGAACTTTCGGCCATTTTCATCAAGTTTAAAATTGTCCTCTGCAAACTATTTGAATTTGGACCAGTCCAAAATTTGTCGTTTGGGAAAGGGTTAAGGTAATATGAGAGTACCTGACAACATTTCTCCCAACGCCCTCCTGTTCTTAACTCGGTATCTCCAAATTTGACACAGCAACAGTGATACATAGAAATTTAAAAGTTGATACAAAAAATGTGAAACCAAGAAACCGGTACCCTCAAGAAACCCATTACAGAATACCTAAAAATAGATTCTAAGAAACCTAAAGTTGTCTCAAGTTACCGTTCTAAGACAGCTAGATTTCATTTGCAGCAACCGTGTGATTCAGCAGGTTTGTTTTGGTTCTTCTGCTTCAATCGATCATGCGCACTCAACCGGTGTTGGTGAAATAACAACTGAATTATGAAGAATGTACTCCGTTTATTAGTAAGGGGAAATAACTCAGATACTGGAATTCTTACTTTCCAATACGAGTTGTTTCCCTTAAATGTACAAATTTGCATGAACACCTGCAGGTGGTTCGTAGCCAGGAATAAGGTAAAGATGAAGTCCAATTTATTCTTTCTTTCTTTGTCTCTCTTTCTTTCTTACTTTCTTTAGTAAAATATAGATGATACCACCTTACAGAGCCAAGCACAACTTTGCCAATTTTTCAGACAGTATAAATCAAGATCAGACTTCATTTTGTGTACAATGAAGACCAATGTGCCGTCTGATCTTTATCTACATTGTCCGCTACTCAGTTGTTATTTTCTGACAAAAGCAAATTTGAAATTGAAATGTTTTGGCATCTTTTCCTGATTGAGAAAGTAATTTTCCGTTCTTTAATGCTTTGATGGTCAATGTGGAAGCGCGGGCTTCTGGGCTTCTGCCTGGCTATGCCCTAAACTAATTAAGCCGTGCTCTTTGAAAAAGGCGCTTAATGCATCTCCGAAAAGTATCGACTCAGGCCAGCCTACGCCAGTTAACATATGACAAAAGTTCAAACCTAAATGTAAGCTATACAGCAAATAAGACTAAAAAAGAATTTTTCGTCTGTGAAAAGGTAGAAAACATAGTGGAAACTGCTGGTTTCCACCATTTTCTCCCTTACCCACAATGTTTTCAAACGCATCCTTTTTCAGAGTTGTTAAACTCATTAAAATTATAATGTATTAGAAAAATACATGGAATTATAGCAACATTTCTGATCTTTAATGCTTTACCAAACTACACTTTTTTTTACATGTCTCAATTGAAAGAATTTGCAGACCACAAATTACCGGTAAATATGGCTCAAATGTTTGAAGATGTCTAAGAAAACATGGGGGAGGGAGGAGAAAATGCTGAAATGCTGGTAAGAAGTATTTCGCCGCCGCAAGATTTTGGAAACTTTTCCTCCTCAAGGTTGTTAAAACTCGGGATTGTATGGTAGAGGGTTAGATAACAACCCTACACAGTAGATTAGCTCGCCTTGTTTTTTAAACCTACGCAAATGTGGAAGGGGGTCTTGGGATCCGGCCCAGCGGGAATTAGTGAGGCTGGGAAAACGCATTTAGGCATTCTTGAACTTCGAATATGGGCTTTGCGGGTTCAAAATTTTAATCTTTTACCAGGCAAAATCTGCTTAAATTTTAATTTTCAATAAAAAGCATGCACAGGAATTTTGACGAACATTACACATTTGTGGATGTGCGAATGCCTGGTTACACCACTGCCCGAGTTTTATTGCAAGCAATTGGTTTAACCCTTTCCCAAACGACAAATGTAAGACCCTTCCAAATCGAAAGAGTTTGCAGACGACAATTTTAAATTTGATGAAAATGGCAGAAAGGTCTCCTAACGGGTAGAAAACATTGTGGGAAAAAGAGAAATTGCTCGTTACGAGCAATTTCTCCTTTTCCCACAGTGTTTTCAAAAAACTTGTACTGCAGACACATGAAAACCAGGGCTTGTTTGGGAAAGGGTTAAGATCATTCTGCCTTTTGCAGATCATGTAGATCATGATCAAACTGCACAGATCATGACTTGTAATCTGATTTTGTATCTACAGTTTGCTTTTTTTTTTTTTGTGAAATATTCTAAGAAAAAAACCTTGAAATTGCAGTTTTGAAGCCTTTCAACATAACAAAAAAACAATCCACTTTATTTGTTCACTGTTTTGACCCTTTCCAAAACAATGAATTTTAGATTCTCCAGACTTGAAAGTATCTACACCAAATCCAAAGGTGAAGCAAAGAGACAGAAGTTCTCCGACACATGTGGGGAAAAAAAACATGGGAAAAGGCGAAAATGCTGGATAACAGCAGCGGAGAATCGGGCCGGACCGTCGTGACGTGGAAACCTATACTTTTACACATTAGGCAGTATAGGAAGGGAACCGTACGCTGTTGGAGAAAACCGCAATGATCTACTGCACTAGCATATTTGTATTTGAGCCATGCTCTGTGAAAAGGGGCCCTAATGCATCTGCGAAAAGTATCGACCAAAGTCAGCCTGCGCAGTCCGCGCAGGCTGACCTGGACCGAAACTTTTCGCTACTGATCAATTTTCTGTATGTCAATGGACCAGTCTACCTTACGATACGTACAGTCGGTTGTTAGGCAGAATGGATTTTATGGATCCCTAATAATGGGATTGCCAAGCCCCCGTAGCTCAGTCGGTAGCGTACAGGACTTGAGAACAGGAGGTCGCAGGTTCGATCCCCGGCTTGGCCAATTTCTTTCCCAGGATTGATGATAGTCATCGCGACAGGATTCATTCCTCTCTCACCGCTGACCATTGTTTCGACGATGGTTATGCGGGAAAGCAGCCAGTGGCTTGGAAAGAATATTGTGCGGAGTACTGGTAACAGAAACTCCAGGAAAGCATGGATAGGTGCACTGGCCGCCGTGATATAACTGAAATAATGTTGAAAACGGCGTTAAACACCATACAATCAATCAATCAGTAATGTGATTTGTTGCTTGGTACAATGTATCACGAGATGCATTAAGCCCCCTATTGCCAGAGCATGGCTCGTTTAAACTTGGGTGGGTATCGAGGACTTTATCTCAATCACCGGGCAGTCAGTATGCCCTGGTCAAAGATGATGTCTAGTAGAGGGAAGCTTGGTTTTAAAGAGACTGCCAAAATACTCAAATCCTACCAATCTTCAGTACGGTAGGCTACCTATGAGTATGCAATGTACAGTTGCAACCTTTAATCATGTTTAACCCTTTCCCAGACGACAAATTTTGGACTGGTCCAAACTGAATGAGTTTGCAGACGACAATTTTAAATTTGATGAAAATGGCAGAAAGGTCTCAAAAAGGGTAGAAAACACTGTGGGAAAAGGAGAAATTGCTCGTTACGAGCAATTTCTCCTTTTCCCACAGTGTTTTCAAAAGACTTGTACTGCAGACACGTGAAAACCAGGGCTTGTTTGGGAAAGGGTTAATTCAGATAACTATACCCGAATGCGATTTTGGGTTTTTGACGGGTCGCCTCCGGGTACCAAGACGATCGCGGAAAAAAAAAGATGGTTGAAGTATCCGCACTGATTTGTACGCACGTTTAATCTCTCATATTTTCACAAATTGACGACAACACTAGAATTTGAACAAACCTGCTGATTGCGTATTCACTAATCATTTATGCCAGAAGATGAAAAGCACCATAAACGTCTTATCATTGAGACTAAGCCGCAAGCTGAAACGTAAGCCAGTCATAAAAAAAAAGTTATTCTTCACAAGAAGGATTTGTTTCTCCAATATTTGCAAACCCAAGAGCAACAGAAAATAAACTGGAAACTTCAGCTATTATATATAACCCTTTCAAACGGTTCTTGTCGATTTAGTATTTATAGGTATTCTGTATTTATTTATAGAACTCAAGTCTCTAACACCTGAGTAGAGAATATTTCTGTAAATTTTCCATCTCAATGTTGTGTACACAGTAGACCGCCAAGTGACTGCTGGAATACGGAAATTCAGGTGTTATACATCCGCGGTATTCTAGGCGTGGAGTTAAAAATGGTTACCCTTCGGGCGTAGCACATACACCCTTTGGATTTTTTTTTTCCCTGTAAAAAGAAAATGAAGTACTTGACGGGAGAAGAGCTAAGGTATGTTAATTCTTTACCAAACGACAAAATTTTAGACTTGTCCAAATTGAAAAAAATTTGCAGACGACAAATAAAAGGTGGCTGAAATGATGGAATTTGTCTTGGATAAAGTTGAAAACATTGTGGGAAAAGGAGAAAATGCTGTTAATCAGTATTTTTTTCCTTTTCCCTCCATGTTTTCAAAAGCTTTCTACGGTATACTCAGGGTCGTTAAAACTCGGGATTGTGTGCTAAAGAGTCAATTTGTAAAAAATAGAAGTTGTAAACGCTCTTCAAGGACCGATGAGAAAAAAAAGTCGCGAAGTAAATGAAAAAAAAAATTAGAAAAACTTACGAAGAAGTAGTCCTCGTGTTCTTGTTTGTTGTATTGGATTTCAACGCCGTTTTAACAGCTTTGGTCATGTCACGACAGCGCCTCCTGGCTGTGTGCACAACGTCCGGCAGCGCCTCCTGGCTGTGTGCACAACGTTAGGCAGCGCCTCCTGGCTGTAGCTGGCTGTGTGCACAGCGTCCGGCAGCGCCTCCTGGCTGTGTACACAACGTACGGTAGCGCCTCCTGGCTTTGTGCACATCGAACGGCAGCCCCCTTGTGGCTGTGCACACAACTTTCAGCAGCGCCTCCTTGCTGTGCACTCAACGTTCGGCAGCGTCCGATGGCTGTGTGCACAACGTAGGGCAGCGCCTGATGGCTGTGTGCACAACGTAGGGCAGCGCCTTCTTGCTGTGTGCACAACGTTCGGCAGCGTCTCCTGGCTGTGTGCACAAAGTACTGCAGCGCCTCCTGGCTGTGTGCACAACGTTCGGCAGCGTGTAATGGCTGCGTGCACAACCGACGGCAAAATGCAATGGCTGTGTGCACAGCCTACGGCAGAGCCTTATGGCTGTGGGCACAACGTTCAGCTGTTATAGGGCTTATCTCGCACATCCTGGCTGTGTGCAAAACGTTCAGCATCGCTTAATGACTGTGTGCACAACCTACGACTGCGTCTAATGGCTGTGTGCACAACGTTCGGCTGTTATAGACCTTACCACGCGCCTCCTGGCTGAGTTCACAACACGCGATAGCGCATCATGGCGCCTCATGGCTGTGTGCACAACGTACGGTTGCCATAGAACTTACCACGCACCTCCTGGATGTTTGAACAACGTGCGACAGCGCCTCTTGGCGTCTCCTGGCTGTTTGCACAACGTACGGCAGCGCCTCGTGCCGCCTTCTGGCTGTGTACACGCCGGACGGCAGAACTTTATAGAACTTACAAGGTGCCTTGTGGCTGTTTGCACAACGGACAGCATTCATAGAAGTTAACGAGCGCCCAGTGACGGTACACACAGGCGGCATTTCTGGAAATTAGCTGGTGACTTATGGCTACATGTACATGCAAAATGGACGTTTTAAATTACAGAACTGATCGGGCGCTTCTTGTCCTGTAAGATAATTTAAATAATCTTCAGTAGACATGGAGAAGATGGTTACCAGTGACCCCACCACTGCCCCCCCCCCCCTCGCTTTTCCCCGGATATGGCAAGAATGTTTTGAAAAGCGCTTTTGATCAGCGTCGTTAAAACCCGGAATTGGATTAGACATTCATATAAGCAAGATTTAAACATTGAAATTCATTGTTCTTTATCACTTTATCAGACGAAAAAATTTTAGAATTGTCCAAATTGAACGCATATACAAACGAGGAATTAAGTGTGACTCAAAAATTGAAATTGGATTTTGGATGGGTGGAAAACATTCTGGGAAATGGAGAAAATACTGGTTATCATCATTTTCTCCACTTTCCACAAAGTTTTCAAAGGCTTCTTCCTCATTAAAAATCGGGATTGTATGGTAAAGGGTAAAAAAAAAACCTCTAAAAGTAATGAAAATGTTTTTCATTACTTTAGCGTCCTAAACGTTTAGTATGTAGACAGGAGTACGCCAGCCAGGTACTTTTGTGATTAACTCGTTACCAAACGACAAAATTTTAGACTTGTCCAAATTAAAAGTATTTGCAGACGACAATTTAAATGTGACTTAAATAAAGGAACTTGTCTTTGATAGGGTAGAAAACACTGCGGAAAAAAGGAGAAAATTCTGGTTACTAGCATAGTCCGCCTTTGTCCAGAATGTTTTCAAAAGGCTTTCTTCAGGGTCGTTAAAACTCGGGAGTGTGTGGTAAAATATTATTGCCTGTAACTTTATGAGGCAGTATTTATCTGTATGATTCTAAAACTGCCAAATTATTGTCATTCTTTGGAGGCTGAAATTCTTGTAAATATTTAAATGAGCCATGCTCTGTGAAAAGGGGGCTCAATGCATCTACAAAAACGTATCAGCCCATGTCAGCCTGCGCGGACTGCGAAACTTTTTGCTATTGGTGAATTGTATACATGTCCAAGGACCGTATTATCACTCGTCACAACTCGGCCGATTCCGTACAAGATTTGATCACCGGATCACCCGACGTATGCCGAATGCCGTATTACCTCATGATTAAGTCAGTTGTTAGACAAAATGGATTTTATGGATCCATAATCATGTGACAACTTTCTGTGGTATAATGCATGACGGAGTTGCATTGAAACCCCTTGTGCAAGGGCTTGGCTTCAATATCGGTTGATATTGGGTGTAGTATTTTGTGCTTACTGTGGTATAAAGCATCACCGAGATGCATTGAAACTCCTTGTGCAAGGGCTTGGCTTCAATATCGGTTGATATTGGGTGTAGTATTTTGTGCTTACTGTGGTATAAAGCATCACCGAGATGCATTGAAACTCCTTGTGCAAGGGCTTGGCTTCAATATCGGTTGATATTGGGTGTAGTATTTTGTGCTTACTGTGGTATAAAGCATCACCGAGATGCATTGAAACCCCCTTGTGCAAGGGCTTGGCTTCAATATCGGTTGATATTGGGTGTAGTATTTTGTATTTCATCTAATTACCGCCTGAAACAAAATTGCAGCAGACAACACTGGAAAATGATGCTTGTTGCATGGCGTACATGACAAAAAGTGTGAATAAAAATTGTACTTTTAAAGTTTGAAAGAAACTATTTGCGGAAAAGGGATGCAATTTCATGTGAGTACTTTGAAATGAGCCGTGCTCTGTGAAAAGGGAATTTAATGTATCTGCAAAAAGTATCGACCCATGTCAGCCTGCGCAGTCCGCGCAGGCTGACATGGGTCGAAACTTTTTGCAAGTTGCAAATTTTCTGCTTGTTAAAGGACCTCTCTACTTCTTTCTACCCCGTGATTAAAGCTGGTAATCAGGTAAAATTAATCCTATGCGACAACTGTCTTGGTATATAATTATAGTGCATGAAAAAGATGCATTAAATCAAATATTTCAGAGATGGGAGAGAGTTGAAAGAATAAAGAAAGCAGATGTTCAAAACAGGGCTTGGCTTATCATTATATTTCAATACTAGTATTTCTCATAGAAATACCCATAAAACTTCGCTTTTAGCAATGAAAATTGGCTTTGCATTAGAAATATATACAGGGGAAAACGATGTTAAATATTTTTATGCTGTGATAAAACTGACAAGCTTATCACATGTAACCGATCTGAAAATATAAGTGGATGCAGTTTACAAACTCCAGGGATTTTTTTTTTGTTGGATACAGATACAAATTTACCCTCTCTCCTGTATCGTACAAAATTTTGGAAAGTGTGGCTAAAAGATCAGGGTCCGTATTCATCAACCATTCTTCGGAACGTTCTTGATCTTATTCCTCTGATTTTTCTAGATTTGAAAGTAACACAACTTCTGATTGGCCAAACCATTTGGCCAATCAGAATTTGTGTTACTTAAAATTTAGAAAATCTTTGAGAATAAGACTAAGACTGTTCTTAAGAATTGTAGGTGAATACGGACCCTGACTGCACTTTCCGGGTCACGTGATCTTCGTTTTCTGTGCCCCATTCCACTCGTCACAACTCGGCCGATTCCGTACCTACATCTAACCTAGTCCGTATTAAGGTGGCTACCATTTTGAACTACCCATCACATGATCTTAAACATGGCGGCGCCCCTGTAAATTGCTTAGCAACGACATGGACAACCACGATGGAGTTTTTCACATCTATCGATCTGTCGATGAAAGCTCCCAACGGAAATCGATAAACCAAGCTAAGAATTGAATGTACAAACTGTTTGCCGACTGAAATATTGTTAGAAAGATAACGATATGAAAATTGACTCATGTTTTCTTTTTACAATTTCAATAACGGTAAAACGATGTGAAACGTGCGAAATGTACCGTGTAGGTGCATATCAAGCTACGTGATACAGCCGAGGGATTTGATCACCGGATCACCCGAGGTATGCCGAATGTGCCCCATTCGTGACAATTCGGCCGATTCCGTAACTACATCTAACTTGATCAACGGATCACCCGAGGTTTGCCGAATGTCTGTGTCCTTGACGACTTACGGTGGACGGTTTGACAGATCGCCTTGTAAAATTGGCATTTATTATCAAAACTCATTACCAAACGACAAAATTTTGGACTTGTTTCAGTGCAAAAAATTTGCAGACGGCTTATTAAATGTGTCTCTAATGATGGAAATTGTCTGAGATAACATTATGGGAAAAGGAGAAAATGCTGGTTTCCAACATTTTCTCCTTTTCCTACAACGTTTAGATTCATAAGCTTTCTGGTTCAGGGTCGTTAAACAAGGGATTGTTTGGTATCGGGTCACTCGTCACAGCTCGGCCGATTCCATATCTACATCACCGGATCACCCGAGGTATGCCGAATGGTATCGGGTTAAACTTTTCTATACAAGCTACAACCGTATTACCTCACTTTCGTCCACGTCTAGCCAATGATATGTTTTGTGTGTGTGTGTGTGTGTGTGTGTTTTCCCCGACGCTGAATACGCTGGCTTTTGGCCTTCTAATTCGTACTGATATATTCGAATGAATAAATCGTAATTTGTGATTGGTAAAAAATGCAGACATGTTTATTCGTCGGGCCCCTGCATGCCTAGTTTACTGCAATTCCTTGTGTGGTTCATCTTCGCAAGCCAAGGATACTAAGGTAGTACCCCTGGCCGCTCGCCTCTTTAAAAATCGAAACTCCCGCTGCGCCATTTCATTGGATGCGATCAAAACCCATCGCGTCCAATCAAACCATCCGTAACAAGAAATCTTCCGCGAAACAGAAAACAATAATGGCGGAAAACAAAAGTTGTCGAGTTTGTGACGAAAATTTGCCAAAAAAGAGTAGACGATCGATATTTAAGGAGTTTTTTTATAGTTCATGATCAATTATGTGAAATATTAGGACGGGTTCCACAGCCAAATGATTGCGAATCATCGTATGTCTGATTAATTTCAGAAAATTGTGATGAATCCGAAAGCGCAGCCATATTTGATGTATAGCCTAACAACTTTTATTACGAGCATTTTGATTGGTCAGAAATAACATCAGCAAAGGTTACGCAACTCCTGATATTCGATAGGTGGCGCAGCGGGAGTTTCGATTTTTAAAGAGGCGAGCGGCAAGGGTAGTAACGAACAAAGTGGAGTTAGTATCCTTGGCTTGCGAAGATGTGTGTGGTTATTTTTCACTACATATTCCCGTATTAAACCACAAAAGAGTGCAAATATTCATATTTCGTTCAAGTATCTCCTACACCGACTGTCTTTTTTTTAATCCATATAACTTGGTCCGGTTTTACGCAAAAACTTAAGTCTCTAGTTATGCTTAACCCTTTACCAAACGACAAAATTTTAGACTGGTCTTAACTGAAAGCATTTGCAGACGACAAATTAAAGGTGACCCAAATGATGAAATTTGTCCGTCACAGGATAGAAAATATTGTGGGAAAAGGAGAAAACCAGCATTTTCTCCTTTTCCCACAATGTTTTTCAAAGCTATCTTCCTCAGGGTCGTTAAAATTCGGGATCGTGTGGTAAAGGGTTAAATCCACAAGCCGCGGGAGTCATTTTCCGACTTTAGTTGAGATCGTTACTAGAGACGTATCTAATTTGCATTAACATACTTAAGTAACGTTCTCAAATCCTGAATTGACACACGGTTCTAGTCTCGACTCAGCAAAATAATGGACTTGAGTCCGTTAACAGAGTTAAGTATATCTGATTTGCTGAGGTGAGTCTGAAACGGTTTGTCAAATCCGGGTTTGAGAACGGTTCTAAAGTCTGTTAATGCTAGTGAAATGCGTCTTAACCCTTTACCACACAATCCCGACTTTTAACGACCCTGAAGAAAAAGCCTTTTGAAAACATGGTGAGAAAAGGAGAAAATGCTGGTAACCAGCATTTTCTCCTTTTCCCACAATGTTTTTTACTCTATCAAAGCCATAAATCATCATTTGAGCTACTTTTAATTTGTCGTCTGCAAATGCTTTCAATTTGGACAAGTCCAAAATTTTGTCGTTTGGTAAAGAGTTAAATAACCAACTGGACTTAAGTCAGAAACTGGGTCTGTAAGCCGATTTGAACAAAATAAGACAAAATAAGACACTTAATTTTTTCAATGAAACTGTACCCGTGCCTCTAATTTTGGCATTCTGCAATAGGAGGCATTCTGCAATAGGAGGCAATAAGAGGCATTCTGCAATAGGAGGCAATAGGAGGCATTCTGCAATAGGAGGCAATAAGAGGCATTCTGCAATAGGAGGCATTCTGCAATAGGAGGCATTCTGCAATAGGAGGCAATAGGAGGCATTCTGCAATAGGAGGCATTCTGCAATAGGAGGCAATAGGAGGCATTCTGCAATAGGAAGCATTCTGCAATAGGAAGAAAGAAGAAATTACCTAGTAGATTTGTTCTTAATTATGACCAGAAACACCCTGATCTGTATTGCACAGAGTTACGATGGCGTTGTATACCTGTTCTTGGTTTTCTAACAGCACCTGTTGTGTGCTATGACAGATTGTGTTTGTGTAAATACACCATGATAGGTTTCCGACAACATTTTGTGTGGATACACCCTCTTCTTGCCCTCATGTAAAGTCATTTGACTTGTATACTTATTTCTTCCTCAAACAAATTTGTAGAACTCGACTTTGAAAACATCCTTGAAAACTTATAGATCTATATATGAGCCATGTTCTGTGAAAAGAGGGCTTAATGCATCTGTCAACCCTTTCCCAAACAAGCCCTGGGTTCGTATTCACCGACCGTTCTTAAGAATATTCTCAGTCTTATTCTCCAAGATTTTCCAAATTTGAAAGTAACACACCTTCTGATTGGCTAAACCATTTGGTTTAGCCAATCAGAAAGTGTGTTACTTTCAAATTTGGAAAACTCTGGAGAATAAGACAAAGAACGGTTTTAAGAATGGTTGGTGAATACGGACCCTGGTTTTCACGTGTCTGCAGTACAAGTCTTTTGAAAACACTGTGGGAAAAGGAGAAATTGCTCGTAACGGGCAATTTCTCCTTTTCCCACAGTGTTTTCTACCTGCTTTGAGACCTTTCTGCCATTTTCATCAAATTTAAAATTGTTATCTGCAAACTCTTTCAATTTGGACTAGTCCAAAATTTATCGTTTGGGAAAGGGTTAATCGACTCA
This sequence comes from Tridacna gigas, assembly GCA_945859785.2. Taxonomy (NCBI): domain Eukaryota; kingdom Metazoa; phylum Mollusca; class Bivalvia; order Cardiida; family Cardiidae; genus Tridacna; species Tridacna gigas. The sequence goes on along the minus strand of OX244031.2, from coordinate 5,319,853 downwards.
TGTCAGCCTTAGCAGTCCTCGCAGGCTGACATGAGCCGAAATCTTGTGCTAGTGGTCAGTTTTCTGTACGGCAAAGGGCCATTCTCCAGGTCAAGTCGATTGTTATACATAATGGATTTTTTGAATCCATTATTATGTGATGATTTGCTGGGTATGATTCATCACAGACATGTAGTAAACCCCCTTTTGCCAGGACAAGGCTCATATACATGTTATAATACAGACAGAAAGCTTATACCACAGATGAAACACAACGATAAAAGTAAAAAAAAAAAATCCCCTTTAGCCACATGTCTGTAGAAGTGGTCTACTGCAACTTCGAAAGCAAAAAAGTCGTCTGCAGGTGGTCATGTGATGCAGGAAGAAAAAATAAACTACCATTAATCCCACCGTTAATCCCCAGAGTGAAATCTGTTCGTGTGAGTCGTCATTTATCACTTTGAAAGGCCTAGGTATACTAGTCACTTGCACCAGGGATCGTATGTAACATGTGCCCGCTCGGAGAGCTCAGTGGTTAGCGTATCTGGCTCGTGACCTGGTGGTTGCGAGCTCGATACCCGGTTGAGGCAAATTTTCTTTCCGGCGATTTTTTCGCCTCTCGCCTCTGCTGCATGTGAGAAAAGTAGTCAGTGCAGTGGCTTTGGAAAGAAAGTTGTGTCAGTACTGGTGTTAGAAAGCCAGGAAGCACATGGGTGCGTCACTGACCGCCATGCTATTGCCTGAGCTGTTAAAACTCTAATACAAACATAACATGTAATTTACGACTCCTGTTTGCACACGGCTATTTCGTCTCTCAAAAGACTGGCTACTTTTGAAAACGTTAACATTGCAAAATGAGACGTTGCTCGTAACGACTTGCGCTTAGTCGGTAAAATTAGTTTGATTTTGGTGGGAATGGCTTATAGGCTTGCCGATACTGTAGACTTATAAACTTTCTCTACGATGTAGGCCTAACGAGGAGAATGGTGACGTCAATCAATTTTCAAAATACGAGCTGTAGGCTAAAGTACACAACGTGGATGCTTCATTTTTCTTAACCCTTTAAGCGCCTTTCACGACTACAGATGCCTTTGCGGGCAGTGTAGATCAAGGTCAGGCTGCACGTTTTGTGCAGCCTGACCTTGATCTACACTGTCCGCTTTGCAGAAACACATTTGACGAAAGTAACCATGAAATTGCAATTATTTGAGCTGTATTTCTAGGATGAAAGTGTCTAATAGGTTTATTCGGCGCTCTAAGGCTTAATCAGCGAAACTATTTACTATCCATTCCTCTAGGAGTCTAATCAATGTATTTTCGCTGAACCAGAATTACAGGTAATAACATAATACGTTCATACAACTGCTCCATTTTTCAAGCCCTTCTTCACAGTCATGTTTCATTAGCTCAAGGTCTCCGACAGACGTACGAAAAGTTTTTGGCTTGCTATAAAGGCCTCTTATAAAAAACATTATCTAAATAAAAGTAACATGAAAAATTGCTTAACGCGAGCAGTTTCATTTCGGTGGCCATCTTTTCACATGCATTTATGAAGATTTGATACGGCCTTAATCTAGATGAATTCATCTGCGCTCGCAAAGGGTGACGATAACTACTTAGCTCTATTTTACAGTGATCGCCATCCTTGGCCAGAGAAGATGAGTTAAACAAGAATTAACAAGAAGGTTTCAAAACTTGTCCGCCCCATGTACTGTTTTAGGAAGTAGATCTAGATATCATAATGAATTAGTAGATCTAATTTTAACTATTTGTTTTTTCAACGCAAATTTCATAAGGCATACTTCATTCTGGTGAATTTGAATCAAACTTCTCGAGTCATACACGCACTTTATTATATATGAGTCTATACCCCGCAAGATCATCTTTTCAAGCAAGAGTAGATATATAGATCTATGACAAACGTGAACAACGTGGAAAATCGTTGATGCACGAATTGTCAAGAAGGAAAAGCATAAATTATACAGCTCTTAAAAACATCGATAGGAAATGTGAATTCTTTAGCTTTCTCCAATAATATTCAATCGACGTTGGAATGCGTCCAGAGTTTCCGACGTATAAACATAGACGAAATTGCTACTCTTCACAAAGAAGATAAGTCAGCAAAATATTTTTGTTTGGAAGTATGGATAATGAGATAATTCAAACTAGCCTATAGACCTGTTCAAAAATACGATCTAGCCAGTCTCTTTCTATAAATCCTGGACATATTCGTTGAAATCCTTTCTGAAAGTCCATATACACATAGATACACTGTAGTATGCTACTGAAACACGACCAGGGCTGATTGGTAAGTTGTGAGCCTTGTAAGTAAACTCTTTACCAGACGACAAAATTTTAGACTCGTCCTGAAACTGAAAACATTTGCAGACTACAAAATAAATGCCGAGCTCCAGACAGGAGGGGGTGATTTTGATTTCAAAATTTAAAATAACAATTATTCTCCACTAAACCCTATGTTATGGGTGTTCATTAGAATTATATCATCGAGATGATTCAAATGAGTACCCACAACATAGGGTTTGGAAGAGAAATAATGGATTTAGAATACCATCAATCCCTCTGGGCTCAGGAGCAATGTAAATGTGACTAAAAAATTGATCTTTCTTTTTAGAAGGGTAGAAAACATTGTAGGAAAAGGAGAAAATGCTGGTTACCAGCATTTTCTCCTTTTCCTACAATGTTTTCTAAAGCATCCTTTTTTGGGGTCCATCAAAACTGGGGATTGTGTGGTAAAGAGTTAAGGTGGGATGTCCTTATCTTCGATCGGAAGAAGAGCTCCAATGTTTTATTTTGATTGTTTTTCCTAGTGGAGATACAATGAAAAAACATTGGAGCAAGTCTCCGAATCGGGGGTAGGATGTCCTCGCATTCAGTCTGAAGCAAACCTTTGGTCTGAAGGATTGCTCCGATGTTTTGTGATTGTTTCTCCGCTCACACAATTACAAATATAACATCGGAACTATTAGAAAGTTTAAACAGATTTTATTCAACACTGAGATTCAAGCTAAAAAAAAAGACAATACAATCATATGACAAATATATTTAACCCTTTCCCAAAAAAGCCCAGGTTTTCACGTGTCTGCAGTACAAGTCTTTTGAAAACACTGAGGGAAAAGGAGAAATTGCTCGTAACAAGCAATTTCTCCTTTTCCCACAGTGTTTTCTACCCATTTTGAGACCTTTCTGCCATTTTCATCAAATTTAAAATTGTCGTCTGCAAACTCTTTCAATTTGGACCAGTCCAAAATTTGTCGTTTGGGAAAGGGTTAAGAAAAGGATAAGAATGAAAGCTTGGGCTCATAATGTTCACCAAATTTTGGATAACGGTTATTACATGATCATATCATTACTAATTACTGACAATGAAAATTAATTTAGAGAAAAGGTAGAAAAAATACAGAAAGCTAGAGGGGTATGGGGTGTTATTGGTGAATACTTTAACTCTTTCCCAAACGACAATTTTAAATTTGATGAAAATGGCAGAAAGTTCCCAAAAAGGGTAGAAAACACTGTGGGAAAAGGAGAAATTGCTCGTTACAAGCAATTTCTCCTTTTCCCACAGTGTTTTCAAAAGACTTGTACTGAGACACGTGAAAACCAGGGCTTGTTTGGGAAAGGGTTAATTGAGCTAGTCAAAGAATCAAGGTAGGATGTCCTTTTTCAGCCCTGTTATTCCCTGACTATTAAGGCTGTAGACCAGCCAGCAGCTGTTTTTGAACTCGAAATTTTTCTCGCTAAGTAACTATGCCACCAGTTTGTCTGAAACAATGCTCTGAATTAAAAACCGATCAGTGTATAATTTGTTAATTCCAGCATCTGGCTCACTGACCTGATACTTTGATTCTTTGCCAAACGACAAAATTGGGACTTATCCAAATGGAAAGCATTTGCAGATGACAAACGTCTTTCAATTGACTGGATTTGTCTCTAAAAAGTTAGAAAACAATGTGAAAAAAGGAGAAAATGTGTTGCATCATCGACATAGTTCTCATTGTCGTCTGCATTGTCGTGCGAAAACTCACACATCGTTTTATCTGTTATTACTAAAGGTATTTGCTTCAAACTGTCACAATTTGTTAACTATCAAAAGGGGAACCTATGCAACAAGGACAGGTATCCATCAAAGTATTTCAGACACAGTTATGCCCCATTTTTGACCATAAAGTCAGGCAACTGCAGCTGAGGGTTGGTACCCGATATGGTTTTATCTAAACACGCTTTCTAGTTTTTGATGCTATGATATAAAAGTTGTTTTTGTAAAACTCCTATATCAGCAGTTAAAAGATATTAAAGTGTTATTTTGCTTTTGCTTGGCTGACTTTTTATAATTACTTTTATCCAGATCTACTATTTCATGGTAATTGTTGCTCAGGTGATCTCTTGTCTTCAGATGTTGCACCAGGAAACACTTCTGATTCTTCAAACATGTGTTAACTCTTTACCAAACGACAAAATTTTAGACTTGTCCAAATTCAAAGCGTTTGCAGATAAGAAAATAAATGTGAATCAAAAATTGAAATTTGTTTTCAAAAGGGTAGAAAACATTGTGGGAAAAGGAGAAAATGCTGGATACTAGCATTTTCTCCTTTTCCCTCAATGTTTTCAAAAAGCTCTTTCCTGTAGGGTCGTTAAAACCCGGTATTGTCTGGTAAACGGTTAAGTATATAATGATCAAATGGTGAAAAAAATATATAGGTTTGGGCGTAAAAATTAGAAACAGTCGGGTGACTGGAACCTCATATATATTTTGTTTTGGCCTAATGATAATACCTAAAATATTTAGGTTTGGGCATAAAAATTAGACACAGTTGGGTGACCAAAACCTCATATGTATATATTTTGTTTTGGCCTAATGATAATACCTATTGAATATTCTCTATCTTTCAGGAAGACTCTTGGATGGTGGCTTGTATTTTCCCTTTTCGCAGCAGTAGTTGGTGTCACCTATATCAGAACTTTAGATTCTTCTCCGCCAGGTAGTGTCACCAGCAGTAACAACGCCACCTATGACTACGTTATAGGTGAGTATTAATTAACCCTTTCCCAAACCATTAATTTTAGACTGGTCCAAATTGAAAGAGTTTGCAGACAACAATTTTAAATTTGATGAAAATGACAGAAAGTTCTCCAAAAGGGTAGAAAATACTGTGGGAAAAGGAGAAATTGCTCGTAATGAGCAATTTCTCCTTTTCCCACAGTGTTTTAAAAATGACAGAAAGTTCTCCAAAGGGGTAGAAATCACTGTGGGAAAAGGAGAAATTGCTCGTAACGAGCAATTTCTCCTTTTCCCACAGTGTTTTCAAAAGACTTGTACAGCAGACAAGTGAAAACCAGGGTTTGTTTGGGAAAGGGTTAATTAAAGAGATGAACTGTCACAGATATATGAGCAGGGCTCTGGCAAAAGAGGGTTTATGCATCTTCATGGTGCTTTATTTCATTCTTTACAAAACAACAAAACTTTGGATGAGACTAAATTGAAAGAATTTGCAGACAACAAATTAACCCTTTACCAGACGATAAAATTTTAGCCTCGTCCAAATTGAAAACATTTGCAGACGACAATTTCGGTGTGGCTCAAATGTTGCATTTTTTCTTTGATAGGGTAGAAAACATTGTGGGAAAAGGAGAAAATGCTGGTTACCAGCATTTTCTTCTTTTCCCACAATGTTTTCAAAAGGCTTCTTTCCCAGGGGCGTTAAAAAGCGGCATTATGCAGTAAAGGGTTAAATGAAGCTTAAATGAAGCTTAAATGATGATTTCTGTATTTGATAAGGTAGAAAACATTATGGGAAAAAGAGAAAATGCTGGTTACTAGCATTTTCTCCTTTTCCCACAACCCGCCCAGGTAGCTCAGTGGTTAGCTTATCTGACTTGTGACCTGGTGGTTGTGAGTTTGATACCTGGTTGAGGCAAACTTTCTTTCCGGCGATTTTTCACCTCTCACCGCTGATGCATGTGAAAAAAGTAGTCAGTGGCTTTGGAAAGAAAGTTGTGTCAGTACTGGTGTGAGAAAGCCAGGAAAGACATTGGTGCGTCATTGACCGCCATGATATGACCTAAGCTGTTAAAATGACGTTAAACTCAAACCAAATTTCCCACAATGTTTTCAAAGCTTTCTTTATCATGATCGGCATTGTGTAATAACGGGTTGAAGGAAGTGATCACATAATTCATAAAATACTTTGTGTCTAAAAACCAACTGAATTATGAGGTAAACAGCGGGTTCTTTGACATGCAAAAAATCAACCAATAGCAAAAAGTTTTGACCCAGGTCAGCCAGGCCACACTGTGCAGGCTGGCCTCGGTCAATACTTTTTGCAGATGCATTACACCCCCCTTTTCACAGAGCATGGCTCATAACAGTGATGACAATTTTCATGAGCAAAATGACAAACTTTACTTAACTCTCTATCAAACAACAAAATTTTAGAATTGTCCAAATTGAAAGCAATTGCAGATGACAAAATAAATATGACTCCAAAACAGAAATTGGTTTTTGGAAGGGTGGAACACGTGGTTACCATCATTTTCTCCTTTTTCTTTTGATATTACTTTAAACTTTTAAAATAATGATTTTAAAAAAAAACTTTCAAATTGATAAAGATTTTTAGAACCAATTATCAAGAAGCATGTAATGCTGTGACAATATGGGATATTATATGATCCTTTGATATTCTGTTTCAGTTGGTGGCGGTACTGCGGGATGTGTCCTGGCTTCACGTCTGTCTGATGATCCTCGGATAACAGTGCTCCTACTGGAGGCAGGAGGAGAGGAGACAGAAAACCTGTGGAATCATGTCCCACTATGGTCACCTGTGTCCAGTGGGGTAGAAGGGAACTGGGAATATCTCACTGTGCCTCAGAAATTCGCTTGTAAGGCAGCTAAAAATAAGGTAATAAAATTTTTTGTTTCTGTTTCTTGTTGATAGATTTTCTTTTTGAATTGGCTTTTTCTTCATGAAAGTAGTGTGACCCAAAAGAGAGGTATCATTTATGTTTTGAAAACTTTCTTAATTTTCAGCTTGGCTGCTTTTCGAAGAAAACGTTGAGGGATTATCATGTCCCTGTCATCGTCTGCATTGTTATGCAAAAACTTTGACATTTTATAATATCTCTGTTATTACTGAAGATATTTACTTCAGACTAGGACTAGTAGTTAAATATCAAAAGGGGAACCCATATTAACTCTTTGCCAAATGACAAAATTTCAGACTGGTCCAAATAGAAAGCATTTGCAGACGACAAACCAACTGTGGCTCAAAAATTGAAATTTGATTAGGGAAGGGTAGAAAACATTGTGGGAAAAGGAGAAAATGCTGGTTACCAGCATTTTCTCCTTTTCCCACAATGTTTTCAATAGGCTTTTTCTTCAGGATTGTTAAAAGTCAGGATTGTGTGGTAAAGGGTTAAACAGGGGCAGGTAGCTATCAAATTCATTTTGATACAGTTATGCCCCTTTCTTGATGTAGAATTTTCACTGAAATTCGGGCAAGTGTTCGCACCCGCATGCAGTGCTCTTGTATCTTTCTGTATTCAGATTTTATGCTTACAAGGCTGAGTTTTCCTTACATTTAGCTTTCAAATTTGAATAGTGATAAAACTGAACATAAAAGAATGGCTTGATTTCTGCCTTACTGATAATTTTTCACATAGTTGTTTACTGCTGCTTTTGTAAAATAGACATTTCAACTCTTTACATTACAATAAACTTTTTTGACTTAAGCGAATTGAAGCCATTTGTAGACAACAAACTGAATGTAGCTAAAAGTGTAGAAAATGCTGTTTACCAATCATCTATAAAGAACCATGATCTGGCAAAAAGGAGTTTGGGTTTAACGTCTCACTTGAAAGACTACTGGTGATTTTAGATGGCCATTTGTGTGACTCCAACCTTCTCCCTCAAGTTCATTGAGACTTGACAGGCAGGTCAAAAAAACATCGGATCATTTGGTAAAAGGTTATAAAACTTCACCATGTTTCTTCACAGAGATGTCAAGTGCCGCTACCAAAAGTCCTCGGAGGTTCAAGTCTCACAAACCGCATGCTGTACACCAGAGGGGCCATTGCAGATTTTAACTCATGGGCAAAGGACAAGTCCGGTACCTGGAAATATGAAAATATTTTGCCCTACTTCCTAAAGTCAGAGGATATGCTGATAGAGAACTTGAAAATTTCAGGTATAAATTTTTTGTATCTACATGTATAAGAGGATAAGTAAATTTAACCCTTTTTCACACAATCTTGAGTTTTAGCAACCGTAAGGAAGAAGCCTTTTGGAAATATTATGGGAAAAGGAGAAAATGCTGATAACCAGCATTTTCTCCTTTTCCAATAATGTTCTCTACTAGTATCAAGGATGAATTCCATCATTTAGTTGCATTTCGATTGTCATCTGCAAACGCTTTCAGCTTGGACAGGTCTACATTTTTGTCATGTGGTAAAGGGTTAAATTTATCCTGTCTTTTTCCTTTATTACCTTTTCACTTGATCTATTGACAATACATCTTTCACATTTTTCAGGTTGATTTTATGTAAGGAAACATTTTTATGACTAATTTTTCACAATGAATGTTTTCAGGCAACTCCAGAATCAGCCTGCCTGTAGATCTGCCTGTTGATCTGTCTGTGTGCAATCAAATTCATATTTTTGCCTTGTTTCTCAGTTTTTCTGTTGTCATACTGAACCTTTGTACAAAAATGTGAGCTGTGCTCTGGCAAAAGAGGGCTTAATGCAACTCTGCAATACATTATACCAAGCAAGTCATCACAATGATTGTGGACCAGTAGAATCCATTTTGTCTAACAACCTATAGAATCCATTTTGTCTAACAACCTGTAGAATCCATTTTGTCTAACAATTTATAGAATCTGTTTTGTCTAACAACCTATAGAATCCATTTTGTCTAACAACATATAGAATCCATTTTGTCTAACAACCTGTAGAATCCATTTTGTCTAACAACTTATAGAATCCATTTTGTCTAACAACCTATAGAATCCATTTTGTCTAACAACCTACTGAATCTGGAGGTAGAATGGTCTTGGATAAGCTGAAAATTTATCAGTAGCAAAAAGTTTCGACCCAGATCAGCCTGTGTAGACTGTGCAGGCTGACATTGGTCAATACTTTTTGCAGATGCATTAAACTCTGTTTTCACAGAGCATGACTCATTTGTATGTTTGCTTTGTTTCTCAGTTCATCTGTCGTTTTACTGAACCTTTTTACAAAACAAGTATTTTCTTAAAATGAAGATGTTCTACACACTAGTTTAAGATACTTGCTTTAAATCTTTACCACAGAATCCCAAGTTTCACGACCCTGACAGAGAAGGTTTTTGAAAACATTGTGGGAAAAGGAGAAAATACTGGTAACCAGCATTTTCTCCCTTTCCCACAATGTTTTCTATTAAAGTCAAAAAACATCATTTTAGTAACATGTATTTTGTCATCTGCAAATTCTTTGAATTTGGTCCGTATAAAATTTTGTCACACAGTCCCAAGTTTTAACGACGCTGAGGGAGAAGGCTTTTGAAAACAGTGTTGGAAAACTTTAAAGGAGAACATACTGAGAACCAGAATATTCTCCTTTTCCCAAAATGGTTTTTACCCTTTAACAACACAGTCCAACATTTGAACCACATTTATCATATGAAAATGCTTCCAATTTAGACAAATCTATGATTTTGTCGTTTGTTAAAGAGTTTATCCTTTACCACACAATCCAGAGTTTTAACAACCCTTAGGAGGAAGGCTTTTGAAAATATTGTGGGATAAAGTAAACAGCATTTACTCCTTTTAACCAAATTTTTTTCACCCTTATCAAAGACAGAAATTGTTATTTTAGCAATATTTCATTTGTCGTCTGCCCATGCTTTGAATTTGATTCAGTCCAAAATTTTGTCGTTTCTCAAAGAGTAAAATGTTTCAGACCACCACTCGTCTCATGGTCCAGTACCAGTTTCAGCAGCTATGCCAGAAATCACGGATCTACACAACAGATTTTTGGAAGCTGGGAAGGAGCTGAAATACAAGACAGTAGATTGTAACAGTCAATATAATTTAGGTAACATATTGACTTGTATATTATTAGCTTGGCTGCTGTCAAAGAAAAAGTTGAGGTATTGTCATAGCTCTGCCGATGCCTGCATTGTCATCATGCAAAAATTTTGACATTTTACAATATCTCTGTTATTATTGAAGGTATTTTTTTTAAAAACTCGGACTAGTTGTTAACTTTCAAAAGGGAAACCATGCAACAGGGGCAGGTAACCATAGAAACATTTTTGACACAGTTATGCCCCTTTTTCGAAATAGAAGTTTCAGCAACTGCAGCCGAGTGTGGGCACCAGCATGCAGTGCTCTTGTTTGTAAAGGCCGTAAAAACAGAGTTCTATAGAAAATCTTCTATAAAAAACTTGTGTGTTGGAATAATGCTGATCAACGGATAGTAATTTTTCATCTGCTTTTTTTTTTCTTTCTAAGCTGCCAGAGATCATGATATCACTAGAAATTTTCCCTTTATAAAAGTGGGACTCATTGTCACTATTCTGTTACAAGCAAAAAATACTATGGGCCAAAGTGTGAGGAGCCAAAATTGTCATGATCCTAAATATTGTGTAAGTGATAAGAGGAATCATCATGGTATGATAAAACCTGGGTACATAACACTAAGGAAGTGCCATTGGTTATTGTTCTTGAAGTACTATATGAGAAAACTATAAACAAGAACTAGTAACTAAAAAAATTTTCTATTTAATTTATGTTTATTTTATTTGTCATATATACAGTTAACTTTCTGTAAAAAATGACAAATACCCACACAAATATTTTAAAGTACCAGCCTGAAAAATGAACCATGCATAAAGTAAAAAATTGTGAAGACCTCCCCGCAAAAAATCCAGCAGACCCTGACTGCTTATTAAAAACACAAAATAGTACCAACCACAACTCCCATGCCAAAAATTTGCAAGTCTGGAAGGTAGTGTGCAAAAGCTCTGTTAGCAATTAAATCATGGTGATTCATTATTCAGTATCTCTTAACTGTTTACCACACAATCCCAAGCTTTAAAGAACCTGAAAGAGAGGGTGTTTGAAAACATTGTTGGAAGAGGAGAATATGCTGGTTACCAGCATTTTTTCCTTTTCCCACAATGTTTACGAAAGCCTTCTTTCTCAAGGTCATTAAAAGTCAGATCGTGTGGTAAAGAATTAACAACGTTTTAGGATTTTGTCATCTTCATACCACTGTGAAGGACGGACAAAGATTCAGCGCAGCACGTGATTACCTTCGTACCATCCTAGCAAGGAAAAATCTACATGTATCTGTACATTCCATGGCAATAAAGGTAAGAAATTATTAAAGGCCCAATAGTGTGAAAAAGAAAACAAATGGGGTGGTAAAATCCATTTGAATGTAAATCATACCATTTCAAAGTATGGAAACTATTGTGAAGATGACAATCTATTTTATTGTACAATCAATCCAAGTGTAAGTCACTGGCAGGAAAATGAATTTTAAAACTCAGTCAAAAGTTACCAGGGGTCGTATTCACCAACCATTCTTAAGAGCATTCTTGGTCTTGTTCTCCAAAATTTCCAAAATTTGAAAGTAACACACCTTCTGATTGGCTAAACCATTTGGTTTAGCCAATCAGAAGGTGTGTTACTTTCAAACTTGGAAAATCTTGAAGAATAAGTCTAAGAACGTTCTTAAGAATGGTTGGTGAATACGGACCCTGGTCACTTTAACTTCTGTTTACTTTTTACCAGGTTTTAACATTCATTTTCTGCCAGCAACTAACACTTGGACAGACTGTACAAAAAGAGATGGTTGATATCTCACTGTATCAAGGACACTTAAATTTTGGAACACTTGAGAGCCATGGACTTATTTTCTTATTTTCTGAGTTTATTATTTGCGAAACATTTCACTTACATTAACAGATTTAACCCTTTCCCAAACGATGAATTTTAGACTTGTCCAAATTGAAAGAGTTTGCAGACGACAATTTTGAATTTGATGAGAATGACAGAAAGTTCTCTGAAAGGGTAGAAAACACTGTAGGAAAAGGAGAAATTGCTGGTAACGAGCAATTTCTCCTTTTCCCACAGTGTTTTCAAAAGACTTGTACTGCAGACACGTGAAAACCAGGGCTTGTTTGGGAAAGGGTTAAGTAACATTCTAAAATCCTGAGCTGACAATGTTTCAGACTCAACAGAGCAAAATAGTAGACTTAGGCCTGCGAACTGATTTACAGAAAGTCTGTTTATTTCGTTGAATTTGGGCAAAATAACAGACTTAACCCTTTCCCAAACAAGCCCTGGTTTTCATGTGTCTGCAAAACAAGTCTTTTGAAAACACTGTGGGAAAAGGAGAAATTGCTCGTAACGATTACTATTACAATTTCTCCTTTTCCCACAGTGTTTTCTACCCTTTTTGAAACCTTTCTGCCATTTTCATCAAATTTAAAATTATTGTCTGCAAACTCTTTCAATTTGGACCAGTCCAAAATTTGTGGTTTGGGAAAGGGTTAAGCTAAACCAGGCCCAATGTTTTAGAGATTGAGGTGTCACTCTTTACTAAATATTTGCTTTGAGACATTGCCTAGAATTGAAGTAGAGCTCTGACCTGCAACTTTTGAGTTAAGGTTGTATTAAACTCAAATTGTCAATAATTTGTTTTTTCAAGACCAATTCATCCTTATCACTAGCATTTTTGCCATGTTCTGTGAAAAGGGGATTAAATGCATCTGCAAAAAGTATTAAGCCATGTCAGCCTGCACAGTCCGCGCAGGCTGACATGAATCGAAACTTTTCTCTCTGTGTAAATTTTGTGTACGATCAAGGACCATACTACCTTATGATTCAATCGATTGTTAGACAAATTGGATTTTATGGATCCATAATTATGATTTGCTTGGTACACTGCATCAGAGAGGTGCATTAACACTTTACACGCAATACCGAGTGTAAATGACTTTTACGAAAAAGGCTTTTAAAAATATTGTGGGAAAAGGAGACAATGCTGGTAACCACCCTTTCCACCCTTCCAGATACAAATTCCATAATTGAACCACATTTGGTATGTTGTCTGCTAAATGCTTTGGATTTGGACAAGTCCAAAATCGTGTCATGTGGTAAAGAGTTAAACCCCCTTTTGCCAAAGTATGGCTCAATTCATTTTTCGGTGTAGTTGAGTGTGCAGGCTTTTGACCTAACTTTTGGTACTGATAAAAATGAATGAATAGAAGTTTTTGATTTTTCAAAAATGTAGACATGTATATTTAACTCTTTACGAAACAACAAAATTTTAGACTTGTCCAAATTGAAAGCATTTGCGGAAGACAAATTAAAATGTGATTCAAAATTTGAAATTTGTTCTCAGGGGGGTAGAAAACATTGTGGGAAAAGAAGAAAATGCTGGTTACCAGCATTTTCTCCTTTTCCCATGATGTTATCAGAAGGTTTCTTTCTCAGGGTCGTTAGAACACGGGCTTGTGTGGTAAGGGCCTGTATCTATTTGCTAGCAAATTTACACCGTCTGCCTTTTTCAAAGATATTTCTTGTTTTAAATCCAATCCATCCTTTGCTGTCACCTACATTTTGATTGTGCAGGTATTACTTTCGAAGAACAAGGCTGTGGGAGTGGAGTACATCCGAAACGGAAAGAAGAGAACCGTTGGTGCCAATAAAGAAGTCATTCTTTCTGCAGGTGCTATAGGCACACCACATTTATTGATGTTGTCAGGCATTGGCCCTAAACGACATCTGGATAAAATTGGTGTAAGTAAGATATTAAAGCTGCACCGCACGAGTTCTTTTACTCACAATGTTTTCTACCTTCCGAAAAAGCAAATTCAAATTTTTAGTCATATATTGTAAGTCTAGAATTTTGTCCTTTGGTAAAGAGTTAACTCTTTAACAAACAGCAAAATTTTGGACTTTGTGAAATTGCAAACATTTGCAGACAACAATACAGGTGTGGCTCAGATGATGGATTCTTTCTTTGATAGGTTAGAAAGCATTGTGGGAAAAGGAGAAAATGCTTGTCACAGCATTTTCTCTTTTCCCACAATGTTTTCAGAAGGCCTCTTCCTCAGGGTCGTTTATAGGATGGTCTGACTTTGGTAGGATGGAAAACATTGTGGTAAAAGGAAGAAAATGCTAGTTATCAGCATATCTCCTTTTCCAACAATGTTTTCAAAAAGCTTTTTCCTCAGGGTTATTAAAACTCTAGATTGTGTAGTAAAGGGTTACTCCTTTGAGCGCTAAATAAACCCAATAGGCATTTTCATCCTAGAAAAAGACCTTCATAAGTTCAATTTCAAGGTTGTCTTTGTCCAGAAGCAGACAGTGCAGATGAAATATGAGACTGCATGCATGTTTTGTGCAATCTGATCTTGAATGCACTGACTGCATGGGCAACAAAAGTAGTGGATGGAGCTTTAACCCTTTACCCCAACATCCCAACATTAACCTTCCTGAGAAAGAAAGTCCTTAAAAAGATTGTGGGAAAAGGAGAAAATGCTGATAACCAGCATTTTTTCCTTGCCCCACAATATTTTCTACCCTATCAAAGACAGTTTCATCATTTGTAATTGTCGTCTGCAAATGCTTTCAATTTGGGCAAGTCTTAAATTTTGTTTTCTGTTGAAGGGTTAAGGGCTGAGTAGTCTTTCACATAATCCTACACTGTACTTGCTTTTTCTAGACTCTTTTAACCCTTTCCCAAACAACAAATTTTGGACTGGTCCAAATTGAAAGAGTTTGCAGACGACAATTTTAAATTTGATGAAAATGACAGAAAGTTCCCAAAAAGGGTAGAAAACACTGTGGGAAAAGGAGAAATTGCTCGTTACGAGCAATTTCTCCTTTTCCCACAGTGTTTTCAAAAGACTTGTACTGCAGACACGTGAAAACCAGGGCTTGTTTGGGAAAGGGTTAATTTGGACCAGTCTAAAATATTTGTTGTTTGGTAAACAGTTAATTCTCCTACAGGGTCATTGACCCGTTACCACACAATCCCGACTTTCAACGACCCTGAAGAAAAAGCCTTTTGAAAGCATTGTGGGAAAAGGAGAAAATGCTGGTAACCAGCATTTTCTCCTTTTCCTACAATGTTTTCTACCCTTTCCTAATCAAATTTAAATAAATTTTTGAATGACATTTGATTTGTCGTCTGCAAATGCTTTCAATTTGAACCAGTCTAAAATTTAGTTGTGTGGTAAAGAGTTAAAAACACAGTATTGTTTGGTAAACAGTGAATATATTGCCTCTGAAACAATGCTGGGGCAGATCACTTTAAAATACTCTAGTGAAATAAGGATAAGTGACACAAACTTTGCCGGCAGTATGAATGAATTATTGTTGAAAGTGGAATTAAACACCATTCAAGTAAAGAAATGAGCCATGCTCTGTGAAAAGTGGGCCTAACACATCTTCAGAAAGTATCAACCTAGGTCACCCTGCACAGTCCGCACAGGCTGACCTGGTTGAAACATTTTGCTATCGGTAGATTTTCTGCATGGCAAAGGACCAGTGTACTTCATCATTCAGTCAGCTGTTTTACATGATGGATTATATGGATCCATAAATGATGATAATTATGTGATGACTTGCTTAGTATGATGCACATTGGAAATGCATTAAACCCCCTTTTGCCAAAGCATGGCTCAAATCTATGTTTAACTCTTTACCAAACGACAGAATTTTAGACTAGTCCAAATTCAAAGCTTTTACAGACGACATAATAAATGTGACTGAAAAATTTTAATTTGTTTTGGGAAGGGTAGAAAACATTGTGGGAAAAGGAGAAAATGCTGGTTACCAGCATTTTCTCCTTTTCCCACAGTGTTTTCAAAAGGCTTCTTTCTTTAGGGTCGTTAAAAGTTGGGATCGTGTGGTAAAGGGTTAATTGACTCATTTTTTTACCAGACCATAAAGTTTTAGACTATTGTAAATTGAAAGTATTTGCAGATGCCTTGTTAAATTTAGCTGAAATGATGGTAATAGTCACTGAAAGTGTCAAATACCTTGTGGGAAACGGAGAAAATGCTGGTGCTGGTTACCAGCATTTTCTCCTTTTCCCAGAAGGTTTTCTATAGGCTGTTTCCTCATGGTCGCTAAAACTTCGGATTGTGTGGTAAAGGGTTAACTTGATTTTGTAAACATCTGACTTTTAGATTGTTGGCTTTTATTTTGAAGTGTTCAATGAAATATTCGGTGAATAATCATGTATATGTATATGGTTTGTCACAGATTCCAGTGGTATCAGACCTTCCTGTAGGATCCAGTCTACAAGACCATGTTGTATTTAAAATGGATGTTCTTGTTAATGACTCTATAGCCATCACTAGAAGCAGGGCCTTCAACACTTTGTCTTACCTACAGTACTTTCTGCTTGGAAAAGGTAATCATTCATGATTAATTCTTTCCCACACAATCCGGAGTTTTAATGACCCTGAGAAAGAAGGTCTTTGAAAAGGAGAAAATGCTAGTAACCAACTCCTTTTTCAACAGTGTTTTCTAAACTTCAGTAAACAAATCCAATCTTTTGAGCCACATTTTAGTTGTCATCTGAAAATGCTTTCAATTTGGACAAGTTTACATTTTTGTCGTGTGGTAAAGTGTTAATTCTTTACTAGAGATGACAAGATATTAGACTCACCCAATTCAAAGAATTTTCATACATCAAAAAATTAATGTATAGCTCAGATAGTAGGATTTTTCTTTAAAAAGGTTGAAGACATTGTGGAAAAGTAGAAAATGCTGGTTATCACTATGTTTTCAAAGGCCTTGTTTTTTAACTCTTTACCAAATGACAGAATTTTAGGCCTGACCAAATTCAATGCAAATTGAAAGCATTTGCAGACGACATCATAAATATAGCTCAAAAGATGATTTCTCTCTTTGATGGAGAAGAAAACATTGTGGGAAAAGGAGAAAATGCTGGTGAACAGCATTTTCTCCTTTTCCCACAATGTTTTCAAAAGGCCTCTTCCTCTGGGTCGTTAAAAGTCAGGATTGGGTGATAAAGGGTTAAAGTCATTGAAACTTGGAATTGTTTGGTCAAGAGTTAGAATTAGCTTATGCATGTAGCTTTAAATTTTAAAGTGCTGAGCCAGGCAAAAGCTGCTTTTGGGAAAATTGTACATAAAGATCAGACAGCACTCATTGTGCAGTCTGATCTTGGATCTACTCTTTCTGCTGCTTTGCCAGATATTTTGGCAAAGACTGGCTGAAATTGCACTGACTATTATATATTTTGCACTGTAAAGTTTAAATAATTCTTTTACTAAGCAACAAAATTTTAGACTCTTCCAAATTGAAACCATTTGCAGACAAATCAAATCTGGCCCAAATGATGGAATGGGTAGAAAACATTTTGGGAGGAGAAAATTATGGTTACCAGCTTTTTCTCCTTTTCCAAAACGTTTTCAAAAGGCTTCTATGTAAGGGTCAACAAAACCTGGGATTCTTTGGTAAAGGGTTCAGTCCATTATCTCCCGCTAGATGGCATTCTACAAATATAAATCTATCCAATTTGGGCATCCTGGGTACAGTAGCGGAGTAATTTTTCAAAACAACAACCGTGACTTTGAATTTCAAATAAAATAAACGTTTACTCAATAAAACGCTACCTGGTGCCATTCATTCAGCTGTGATCGGCTAACATGTAACCTATTCACCAACCATTTATCAAAACAGCCCCTACATGCTTTGGTAATAGGCTAATAGCTTCGATATAAGCCCTACTTTTCCCAGGTATAGGGGAATGGGTGATGCGTCATAGCAGACAGGTTGAATCTTCGAAGAATATGACATGCGCAGACAACAGGGTTCAGTCTTTTCCAGAAAACAGATCTTTAAACTTGTTGGTTTTTTTGCAGCCAACAAAGCAATGTGGTTACAATTCAGGAATTTTCCTTTGAAAGGGTAAAAAAACAAGGTGGGAAAGAAAATGCTGAATACCATCCTTTTCCCTCCTACCCACAATTTTTGGAGAAATGAGAAATTGCTGTTATTTGCAATTTCTTCTTTTTCCACACTGTATTGAAGGAAAGGCAAAATGAAAAAAAGTTTGCTGCTAGAGATATAGAGGATATTTGTTTTTTGTGGTAAAAAATTGCGCCATTTGTGAAAATATTACCGATGATTTTCACTCGATGAAATAAATTTCCATCTTTCACCGAAAAAAACAAATATTCTGTTTCTTTCATGCTTCTAACCCCTATTTTGTAGGAACTTTCATCAAATCCAGTGCAGTTGTTTTTGGTGATTCCCTGTGGCACTCCCCCCTCACATAACAACACATTACAATATTACATAAAGCGTGAGAAATATAGCGTAAAATACACTTTACTTCCCTCCATTTAAATGGCACGTGCTGATTACCTAGGCAACTTGTGCATGGGAACTACTGTTTCCGTCTTCAACTGAAGAGTCATAAAAGATAAAATGGGTATTTTCACTGGTCATAACTGTGAAATATCAAACCATAATCCACCATTATTTCTCGATAAACTAACGAAAAGCATACCAAAATAAAATGTCTAATTGTACATAAGTGTATGAGCCACACTCTGGCAAAAAGGGGTTTAATGCATCTCTGTGATGCATTATGCCTAGCAAGTCATCACTTAGTTATGGACCCATAACATCTTTTTAGCCTAACAATCAACAAGATCTTGGGGGTAGAATGGTCCTTTGATAGGCAGAAAATTTACAAATAGCAACAAGTTTTGATTCATGTCAGCATGCAAATGCATTAAGCCCCCTTTTAACAGAGCATAGCTCAAATCTTTTTTTCTGGGAATGGGAAAAAGTCAAAATCTAATCATTTAGTATTATACTGTTGCTTTTTCAAAATGTCCATGATTCCATATTTTGATATGAAAAGTTGTGGCTTCTTGATAAGTGTAACAGTTTTGTTACAGATTTAACTCTTTACCGAATGACAAAATGTTGGACCGGTCCAAATTGAAAGCCTTTGCAGACGACAAAATAAAGGTGATTCAAATATTAAAATTTGATTTGGGAAGGGTAGAAAACATTGAGGGAAAAGGAGAAAATGCTGGTTACCAGCATTTTCTCCTTTTCCCACAGTGTTTTCAAAAGACTTCTTTCTTAGGGTCGCTAAAACTCGGGATTGTGTGGTAAAGACTTAATCTTTAGAGAGCCAAATAAACAGAAACTTCAAATCTAGAAATAAGAACCAAGCAAAATGCAATATTAAGGTTGATTTTGTCTAGAAAGGCTTAACACTGTAGACAGTGTAGATTAAAGATCAGATTGCACATTTTGTGCTGTCTGATCTTGATCCACACTGGCCACAAAAGCAACTGTAATTGTGAAAGGTGCTTTAAGGGTAAGTCAATAAATTATTTTGATATTGTAGGTGTTTTATCCACAAGTGCTGGACTGTTTGGCAATGCTTTGCTAAAAACCGACCCAGCTTCAAAACAGCCAAAAGCCGATGTTCAGATCTTGTTTTCTGCAGTTACAGATGGACTTGTGGAACCAACGACCAAAGTTGAAGGTGGCAAAGTATGTATATTATAGAACATACTACTACCTGCAAACACTTTTTAGATCACCTGAGCACAAAGTGCTCAGGTGGGCTTTTGTGATTGCACAGTGTAGGTCTTGTGTCATCAATTTTTACCTTGGGTATGCTCTAGAGGCTACATTTTTAGCCCGATACACATGAAACCTGGTCAAAATGTCTGTATGATATCTTGATTGAGTTCGAAAATAAGTTGTGTCAGGTCAAGAACTAGGTCATCAGGTTGAATCTTTGAAATACTTTGTGTACACTCTAGAGGCCACATTTTCAGTCAGAATGTCAGAATATTTGTCTTGATGATATCTCAGAAGAGTTTGAAAATGGTCAAGAACTAGGCCACCAGGTCAAATCTTTAAAAAACTATGTGTACTGTCTAAAGGCCACACTTTCAGTCCGGTACTCATGAAAATTGGACAGGATGTTTGTCTTGATGATATCTCAGATGAGTCTGAAAGTGGGTTGCATCAGGTCAAGAATTAGGTCACCAGGTCAGATCTTTGAAAAACCTTGTGTACACTCAAGAAGCCATATTTTCTGTCCAGTATTCATGAAAGTTTGTGAGAATGTGTGTTTTCACGATATCTCAGATGAGTTTGAAAATTGGTCATGTCAGGTCAAAATGTAGGTCATCAAGTCATATCAGAGGAAGAAGACATTGAAAATACTTCATGTTCTTAACCCTTTCTCAAATGACAAATTTTGGACTGGTCCAAATTGAAAGAGTTTGCAGACGACAATTTTAAATTTGATGAAAATGGCAGAAAGGTCTCAAAAAGGGTAGAAAACACTGTGGGAAAAGGAAAAATTGCTCGTTACGAGCAATTTCTCCTTTTCCCACAGTGTTTTCAAAAGACTTGTACTGCAGACACGTGAAAACCAGGGCTTGTTTGGGAAAGGGTTAAAGGTACAATAGGCTCATGTGAGCTATTCAGGGCCACCATGGCCCTCTTGTCTTGCATCGGACCACCTTTGAAAAGCATTGTGGGAAAATGCTTTCAGCATGGACAAGTCAGAAATTTTATCGTCTGGTAAAGAGTTAATGCTTATAATTTCAAGAGGAAGATTTTGCAAACAGTTAAGATGAAGATGAGACAACACAGACATATTGAGATATCCTAGTTAATGGTAGCCTTTTGCTTTTGATATCTGGATTTTCATGTCATTTACTTTAGGCATGGCTTATCAGCCAGTTTGTCCTATGGTGCGTATTATAACATATAAGCCAAGCCACTGTAGCACAGTTGGTAGCATATAGGACTTGAGAAGAGGGGGTCATTAGTTCGAATCCCCTGCTCAGCTAATTTTTTTTCCGAGGATTGACGAAAGTCATTTTGCAACAGTATAAATCTCTCACTGCTGATCATTGTTTCGGGGATGGTTACGTGGGAAAGCAGCCAGTGGCTTGGGAAGAATATTGTGCTTAGTACTGGTAAAAAGAAACTCCAGAAAACACAGATAAGTGTGCTGGCCGCCACAATATGACTGAAATAAGGTTGAAAATGATGTTAAACAAAAACTAATCAATTAACTCTTTACCAGAGGACAAAATTTTAGACTGGCCTAAATTCAAAGCATTTGCAGAAAACAAATTAAATATGTCTCAAATGATAAGATTTGTGTCTGAAAGGTTAGAAAACATCGTGGGAAAAGAAGAAAATGCTGGTTACCAGCATTTTCTCCATTCCCCACATTGTTTTCAAAAGTCTAATTTTCCAGAGGCATTAAACTTGTCAGTGTGTTGAAAAGAGTTAGTCAATTTAATATTTGATTGTTATTCACTTTTTCATAATTTTTGTATCAATTTTATATACCTAGGTAATTCAAACAAACATGCCAATTTTATATACCTAGGTAATTCAAACAAACATGCCAATTTTATATACCTAGGTAATTCAAACAAACATGCCAATTTTATATACCTAGGTAATTCAAACAAACATGCCAAGTGAGTCAGGCAATACAACAGATGCGGATGCCTTTTCTATCGCCGTTGAACTTTTACGGCCCAGTAGTCGAGGATCAGTTCAACTCCAAAACAACAATCCTTTCTCTCCGCTGTTGATTGATCCAAATTATCTCTCAGTGCCAAAGGACACTCAAATGCTCATTAGAGGTACATGTATAATATACATTAGTATGTCACATATGAGCCATGCTCTTTGAAAAGGGGGCTTAATGCATCTGCGAAAAGTATCGACCCAGGTCAGCCTGCGCAGTCCGCGCAGGCTGACCTGGGCCGAAACTTTTCGCCATTGGTCAGTTTTCTGCATGTCCAAGGACCAGTCTACCTCATGATTAAGTCGGTTGTTAAAAAACAGTGGCTATAACAGATCCATAATTACGGTATGGCTTGATCGGTATCATAGATCACGGAGATGCATTTAGCCCTCTTTTGCCAAAGCATGGCTCATATATAATATCTAGTTTGACACAATTTACAGACATTATTAACTCTTTACCAAACAACAAAATTTTAGACTTTTTGGAAAAAAAAACAGCATTTTCTCCTTTTCCAACAATGTTTTCAAAAGCCTTCCTCCCGAGAGTTGTTAAAAGTCTGGATTGTGTGGTAAAGGGTTAACTCTTCTGCTGCCAACGAAATGAATTTGACTTTTTCTCCGAGCTCTGAAAGTAGATGATCTACTGCTATCAAAGATGATTCTGATCATAGGTTAGCAACAGGTAGTGGATGGTGTAGATTCAGATCAGACTGCACATTCTGCACAGACTGCAATAAGCAGTATGAGAGTTGAAGTTATCCTAGCTAACACAACTTTTAGTAGTAGAAAACATTTTAAGAAAGGACAGAATGCTGTTTTCTATCTAAGTCTTTACCCTTTACCACACAATACTGAAATTTAACGATCCTCAGGAAGACCGCTTTGGAAACATTGAAGAACAAGAGGGCCATGATGGCCCTGTATCGCTCCACTGGCTTATAAATATAAACCACGAAGAAAAGTCTTCACTATATAAGCCCTTATAAAACTTTGACCTCATGGCTACAGTCTGACTAAATGGGGAATATTGTATTAGAAGAAACTTTTTCGCTATTGGTCAATTTTCTGTGTGTTAAGGGACCAGTCTACCTTATGACTGTCTGACTGTATGGTGTTTTAACGCCGTTTTAAACATTATTTCAGTTATATTGCAGCGACCAGTGCACCTATCCATGCTTTCCTGGAATTTCTTTTACCAGTACTTCGCACAATATTCTTTCCAAGCCACTGGCTGCTTTCCCATATTACCATCGTCAAAACAATGGTCAGAGGTGAGAGAGGAATGAATCCTGTTGCGATGACTATCGTCAATCCTCGGAAAGAAATTGGCCAAGCCGGGGATCAAACCAGCAACCTCCTGTTCTCAAGTCCTGTACGCTACCGACTGAGCTACGGGGGCTTGGCAGAGTCTACCTTATGATATAGTTGGTTGTTAGACATAATGGATTTTATGGGTCCCTAATTATGTGATGACTTGCTTGGTATCATGGATCACGTAGATACATTATACCCTCTTTGGCCAGAGCATGGTTCATATTATGTTGATAAATAGATCATTTAGAATTTACTTTTATCATAAAACATTTCCTGAAAACTCTTTTTTAAAAAAAAAGGATTTACATTCATAATTTCTATTTATATTTGCAGTAGATCTCATAAATAGGGTACAATGTAAATCAAAGATGAGACTGAATTTTTGTGGGGTTTTATCTGAATCTATACTGTCTACAAAAGGAACTAAAGTCGCACTGAACCCCTTACCAGGCAATATAGAAGATTAACAACCCTGAGGGGAGAAGCCTTTAAAAAAAAACATTGTGGGAAAAGGAAAAAATACTGGTAACAACAGTGTTTTTTACCTTTCTGCAAAAGCTTTTACATTTGACAGGTCTAAATTTCTCTCTTGTGGTAAAGAGTTAACCCTTTACCACACAACCCTGGCTTTTAAAGAATCTGAAAGGGAGAGGCCTTGTAAAAACATGAGAAAAGGAGAAAATGCTAGTAACCAACATTGTCTCCTTTTCCCATGGTGCTTTCTATCCTTTGGATTACACATGTCACGTTTTAAGTGTGTAACGTTTCTCTCCTGCAAATGCTTTCAATATGGACAAAGGTAAAATTTCGTCATCTGGAAAAGGGTTAAAGTTAGTCTATGCCTATTTAACCCTTTCCCACACAATCCTCACTTTTATAGACCCTGAGGAAGAAAGCTTTTGAAAACCTTGTGGGAAAAGTAGAAAATGCTGGTAATGAGCATTTTCTCATTTTCCCACATGTTTCTTATTCTATCAAGGACAACTTTCGTCATTTAGGCCACATTTAATTTGTTGTCTGCAAATGCTTTCAATTTGGACTAGTCTAAAATTTTGTCGTTTGGTAAATATTTAAGTAAGTGTTGATGTTTTGTAGGTATAAAAATAGCCACATCACTGCTCAATACAAGTCCATTCAAAGCCCTGAAAGCAAAACTGTCAGAGAGACCCTATTCACCATGTATCCAACATCGACTGCGCAGTGATGCATACTGGGATTGTGTTCTACGTCACCTAGCTAAAGGGAATAATCAAATGTCGTCAACATGTCCACTTGGTACAACAGAAGACAAAAATGCTGTTGTTGACACGTATCTCAGGTAAGAATCTCTTCTTTTATGACTTGAATTGTATTACCTGATCTTGGATCTACACTGACTTAAATTTTGTCAACTCTTATTACTAAACAAAAACTTAGATTGTCCAAATTGAAAGCATTTGTAGACGACAAATTGAATGTGGCTACAATGACAAAATTTTTCCCTGATAAGGTACAATAAGATTGTGGGAAAAGGAGAAAATACTTTGTTTGTTTGTATTCAAGTTTAATGGCATTTCAACAGTTTAGGCCGTATCATGGCAACCAGTGCACCAATACATGTGTTTCTTGGCTTTCTCATACCAGTACTGACACAACTTTCTTTATAGGCCACCGACTACTTTTCTGACAGTAATTAGAGGTGAGAGGAAAAAAAAATTCAATGAAAAGACAGTTTGTTGCGACAGGGATTGAACCCACAACCACCAGGTCACGAGTCAGATACACTAACCACTAACCCAGCAGGGCAGAGAAAATGTTTGTCACCAGCATTTTCTCATTTTCCCACAGTGTTTTCAAAAGCCTTTTTGCCTCAGAGTCGTTAAAAGTTAGGATTATGTGGTAAAGGGTGAAAATGTTTTTGCTGAATAAGTCATGGAATAAGCCAAAAATATTAATTTCATCAGCTTGGCACTGCAGTGGTTTTGAATAATATGACACATTTTTGCAAAATGAACCACTGAGGTTGAGGAATTTAACCTTTCCCATAATGTTTTCAGAAGCTACACGTTTCTGCAGAGGGTCAGAAACTAGTAATGCTGTCATAATTATAAGGTTAGAAGAAGTCATTCTCTTTCTGTACACATGTTTATATAGGGGTCCTCAGTGGTAAAGCGTGGGACTCGTAAGCTGGAGGCCACAGGTTCGAGCCCATCTGATCCGCTGGGTTTTTTGTGGGTGTGTCCTCGGGCAAGACACTTCAGCACCCTAGCCTAGTACCCAGGAAATACATGAATATGTTTGCTGTTGCTGTGATATGACTGAAATAATGTTGAAAGCGGTGTAAAACAACATTCAGTCAATCAATCAGTCAATCAACATGTTTATACATGAAATAAATAACTGATACTTTTTTGAAAGACAGAAGAATATTAGTCTTTAACCCTTTACCACACAGTCCTGAGTTTTAATAGCCCTGAACAAAAGGGCTTTTGAAAACATTGTAGGAAAAGGAGAAAATGCTGGTAACCAGCATTTTCTCCTTTCCCCACAAAGTTTTCTAACCTATCAAAGACAGAAATCATCATTTTAGCAACATTTGTCATCTGCAAATGCTTTGAATTTGGTCCAGTCCAGAAATTTGTCGTTTGGTAGAGTTAACTTTCTTTTTCTACAAGGGTGAAAAATGTGGACAATCTACGGGTGGCAGACGCTAGCATCTTACCGACAAGTGTATCGGCGGATATTTCTATCACAACCATCATGATTGCGGAGAAGGCTGCTGATCTAATCCGAGGGAGAGACAGTGTTAAATGGTTTCGAAAAATATCAGATCGTGTGACTAAACCAAAGAAGTCATGAAATATGTCTATCCTAGCAAACCAAACTGAAAAATATTGCATTCTTCTCCAATGTGTGAAATCACAAGCAATTTTTCCTTTTGTCTCAAATCGTTTATGCAGGCACTTATTCCAGATGCATGAATATGTGTCCATATGAAAGAAATGGATACAATCCATTTAAATATGAGCTGTGCTCTGTGAAAAGGGGAATTAATGCATCTGTAGAAAGCTGACCTGGGCCCAAACTTTGTGCTTTTGGTAAATTTACTGCCTGTCAAAGGACCAGTCTACCTCATGATTCAGTGGGTTGTTATAGAAAATGAATTTTAGGGATCCATAATTATACGATGACTTGCTGGGTATAATGCATCACTGCGATACATTAGCTCTATACCAAACGACAAATTTGTAGACTGGTTGAAACTGAAAGCATTTGCAGACGACAAAATAAATGTGACTTTTAAATTGAAATTTGTTTTGGGAAGGGTAGAAAACATTGTGGGAAAAGGAGAAAATGCTGGTTACCAGCATTTTCTCCTTTTCCCACAATGTTTTCAAAAGGCTCCTTTCTCAGGGTTGTTAAAAGTCGGAATTGAGTGGTATAGGATTAAACTGCCTTATCATGGAGCATGTTTTCGTACACATGTATCAGTAATCTTGTAGTGTACTACAACACAAATTGGAAATACATGTGTTTGAAAAAATGGAAAGTTATTTTTGAGAATGGAAACATCACAGTATGTGGAGCATTTAGTTCTCTACAAAGAGGTGTAAAAATAAATGGTAAAAAGATTTGTTCTGGACAAAAAGACTTGTGATTTGGGACAGTTATTTTTTTCATGCTATTAAAAAATGTTTGTTGTCATAACTGTCGTGTCTCACCCAAGGACAGTATTTTAAACTTCTCCGAATTAAATGGAGGTGTAGACAAACAAATTTGATATGTATGAAATGATTGGATTTATATGGAAGGATAGAAATATTGTGCAAAAAGGAGGAAATGATTTTATAGACATTTTTTTCTCTTCCCACATTGATTTCAAAAACCTTATTCAGGGTTGCAAAAACACAGGAATATTTATTTAGAGGATTAACTTGAGTAAAGTCCTGTTGTAGCAAAAACTGGAGGTGAGGAAAAAGGAGTATGAATCCATTAGTACAAATTCAAGAAATCTGAGGCATCAAACAATAGTTTGAGTCATGAAAGCTATGCATTACCTTTCCTAAATTTCTGTAATGTAGGTCAAGTTTAGATATAACAGTACTGGTGATTTTCTGTGACGAAATAGGAGTATATTGGAGTGTTCCATGTGTAATAGATATGATGTAAACCTCAAGTTTTGTGTATTTATTGTTGTATGTTCATGGTTAGCCTCCGACACAGGGTCCTGTCTGTGTCAAAAGTTATGGAAGTGAGCAGTGAATAAAGTGGTATCTATTTTCGTAAATTCTTTTTGTCTTGTTGTGACTTTTAAATTTTAAAAAGAGCAAAGAAATACTTACTAACACATGTACCAATGCATGTATTTTCACCCTTTATGAGACAAAAAAAAAATTTTAGACTTGTCCAAACTGAAACAAATCAAATGTGGCTAAAATGATAGGATTTGATAGGATTTGTATATGTAAAGCCAAGCCCCCATAGCTCGGTCGGTAGCGTACAGGACTTGAGAACAGGAGGTCGCTGGTTTGATCCCCGGCTTGGCCAATTTCTTTCCGAGGATTGATGATAGTCATAGTTACAGGATTCATTCCTCTCTCACCACTGACCATTGTTTTGATGATGGTTATGTGGGAAAGCAGCCAGTGGCTTGGAAAGAATATTGTGCGGAGTACTGGTAAAAGAAACTCTGGGAAAGCATGGATAGGTGCACTGGTCGCCCCAATATAACTGAAATAATGTTGAAAGCGGTGTTAAATACCGTACAATTTAAATTCAAATTGAAATTGTAAGGGTAGCATAAACATATATTGTTGAAAAAGGAGAAAATGCTAGTTACCAGATTTTCCTCCTTTTCCCAGTGTTTTCTAGAGCCTTCTTTATCCAGGCTGTTAAAACCCAGGATTGTTTGGAAGGTTGATAGTTCATCATTTTTAGCTGTTATGCCTGGTATTCAACATCACAAAAATACAAATATTAACCCTTACCAAACAACAAAATTTTATACTGGTCCAATTTGAAAGCATTTTCCGATGACAAAATAAATGTTACTGAAAAAGTAAAGTTTGTTTTGGGAAGGGCAGAAAACATTGTGGGAAAAGGAGAAAATGCTGGTAACCAGCATTTTCTCCTTTTTCCATAATGTTTTCAAAAGGCTACTTTCTCAGTGTTGTTAAAAGTCGAGATTGTATGTTAAAGAGTTAATATCCTTGCTATGGGCAGCATTTGAAAATATTAACGGAAAAGGAGTGAATGCTTGTTACAAGTAACTAGTTATTGCCCCTTTTCCCACAATGGTTAGGTGCATTTCAATAAAATGATTTTCCTGCCCATCAAGCATTTCCTCCTTGTGTTATCAGTTCAAGCTTTAAATTTATACCAAACAAGAAAATGTTTAGACTTGTTAAAATTAAAAGCATCAACGTGACTCAAAAATTGAGAATTGTTTTGGGAAGGGTACAAAACAGTGGGAAGCGGAGAAAATGCTGGTTGCCAGCATTTTCTCCTCTTCTTACAATGCTTTCTACCCTTTTAAAGACAAATCACTTAAATTGATACAGATGTACAAAATTTTGTCCTTTGGTACAGAGATAATTAGGCCTAAAATTTACATACTGAAAGATGAATTTCATTCATAATTCCATTTTCAAAGGCAGAGCAAGACACTATTTTGGCATTGTCCATTCATCTTTCTTTCTGTGTGGAGCCCCAGCAGGGCAGTTGGTAACATACACGACTTGAAAGCAGGGGTAGTTGCTGGTTTGAATCCCCAAGTCAGCCAATTTCTTTCTGAGGACTGATCATAGCTATTGCCACAGGATTTATTTCTCTCTCACTGCTGATAATTTTTTCGACAATGGTTATACGAGAAAGCAGTCAGTGGGTTTGGAAGTATATTGTGTGTAGTGATGGTAGAAGAAATTCCAACGCAGGATGGATAGGTGGACTGGCTGCTGTGATATAACTGAAATAATGTTGAAAACAGCGTTAAACACAATACCATCACTCTTTGTTTCTGTCCAATTTGATTGGGGATATGAGACAAGTTAGTAGCTTGTTTGTGTTCTAAGGTTCAACTCTGTACATGACAATAAAACTAGACTCTCCCATACCTATGGCATTTGCAGACAGCTGTGATACTGCTCAATTGATTGTACTGTATCTGTCTTTTATAGAATAGAAAACATTGTTAGAAAATGAGAAAATGCTGGTACCAGTATGTTCTCCTTTTGCAACAATGTTTTTTCTGTTCTATCAGACTCAGCTCCCATCATTTGTGCTGCAATAAAATTGCAAAAACTTAAAATATGGATGAGTCTCAAATTCTGTTTTCTGGGAAAGAGCTCAAGTGGAAAGAAGTGAGGATTCTCAGGACAACATTTATGGATTTGCAGTGTCAGAATTGATAGACTGTTTAACCCAAATGACAAAATTTTAGACTTGTCCAACCTGAAAGCATTTTCAGGCAACAAATAAAATGTGCATCAAATAATGTTTTTTTTCCTAAACTGAAAGCATTTTCAGACGACAAATCAAATGCACATCAAGTCATAGTTTTTGTATATGATACTGCAGAAAACATGTTGAGAAAAGGAGAAATTGGTAGCCACCAGCATTTTCTCCTTTTCATGACATATTTTCAAAAGCCTGTTTTCTGAGGGTCTGTAAAACTTGGGATTGTATGGTATAAAGATTTAACCATTTCCCAAACAAGCCCTGGTTTTCATGTGTCTGCAGTACAAGTCTTTTGAAAACACTGCGGGAAAAGGAGAAATTGCTCGTAACGAGCAATTTCTCCTTTTCCCAGTGTTTTCTACCCTTTTTGAGACCTTTCTGCCATTTTCATCAAATTCAAAATTGTCGTCTGCAAACTCTTTCAATTTGGACCAGTCCAAAATTTGTTGTTTGGGAAAGGGTTAACATGTAAGAATGAGAATCAAATGGAAACACGGATTGAAAGAACAAATATAAAACACATACTTAAGCTTGTTTTATATGTATTTCTCTGTAAAAAAGTAAGTTCTAAACAGAATACATATTTGTATACATATACATGTACATAGACAACAATAATATAAATATATACCGGTATCTAAAAATACAGTTTTGTACAGATATGTAAAACTCACATGGAATGTCATGTATACAAAATGCACATGAGAATTTTCAAAATGGGTGAATTAAGTGTTTGTTAATAGTAAATGTAACTATTTTTATTGTTGTGACTCAACAAGAAGTACAGGATATATTAACCTGTAAAGCGCCTTCCACTAATATAGTTGCCTTTGCGGCCAGTGTAGATCAAGATCAGGCTGCACAAAACGTGCAGCCTGATCTTTGATCTACATTGTCCGCTATGTTAAAACACTAGAGGCAAAATGTAGCCATGAATTTGCAATTATATTGGTTTTATTCTGGAATGAAAATGACCATTGGGTTTATCCGGCACTTTAAGGGTTAAATACCATTGCGTCCTCAACTCTTTACCAAACCATAAAATTTTAGACTTTACCAAATTGAAAGCATTTGCAGAAAACTAAAGAAATGTAGCTGAAATGATGGTAATTTTCATTGAACATGTAGAAAATCTTGTGAAGAAGGGAGAAAATGCTAGTAACCAGCATTTTCTCCTTTGCCCACAAGGCTTTCCAAAGGCTATTTCCTTGTGGTCGTTAACGCTTGGGATTATGTGGTGTTGAGTTAATCTGTTTATCATTAATTATGCTAATCCACTGTTTCATAAGCCTTTAATGGAACAATAAACAAAGAGCACTGCATTCAGGTGCCAACGCTCAGCTGCAGTTGGTTTTCAGTGAAAGTTCTAAGTGGAAAAAAGGGACATAACTGTGTGACTGTCAAAAATATTTTGATGGTTGCCTACCCCTGTTTAATAGGTTCCCCTTTTGATGGTTAATAACTTGTCCGAGTTTGAAGTAAATATCTTATTTTTTATTATAAAATGTCTCAGTTTTTGCACAGGGACGCCGATACAGATAACGATGCAGACATTAACGACGATGATGCCAGGGCTAGGACAAAACATCGATGTTTTCTTCAAAAATAGCCGAGCTAAAAAAGAAGTATTGATAATGAATGGGGTGTACTGGTGTCAGCAGCAGATGACAGTGTTTATCCTTCTATCGAAACAAAATACAGAAGGATAATACTGGTAATCATTTGATGCTAATCAATTTACTATAACCCTTTACCACACAATCCTGACTTTTAATGATCCTGTGAAGGAAGGCTTTTTAAAACATTGTTGGAAAAGGAGAAAATGCTGGTTACCAGCATTTCTCCTTTTCCAACAATGTTTTCAACCCTTCCCAAACCATATCCCTGTTTTCGAGTCACATTTATTTTGTTGTCTGCAAATGCTTTGAATTTGGACTGGTCTAAAATTTTGTGGTAAAGAGTTAACATAAGTATGAAAATGATAGTAAAGGTGAGTGATTCACACATCACTGCTATGTGCAACGTAGGATGATGGGTGAATACCATTGGTTGGGTTGTTACTGTTGTAACCAATCTGACCATTATATGAACTATGCGGAATATTAGCCACTCCTTGTCTTGAGTCTATATACTGAATCTGTGCATAATTACTGTTGCCCTGACTACCAGGCGGGTACCTTGTGACTGTATTTAGCCTGGATTTTCCAGGTGATTTTTCTTGTCTCCAATTGTCGTAAACTTTCTGAGTAGTTTCTTGCAATTTTCGTTGATACCAGGATTGGATATGATTCTGGATCTCGTCTTGATACTCTGTTTTAGGCAAGCCCTCGTAGTCCGTATTTGAGTACTGACTCTGCGGAGAGTTTGTATTACTAGGCAAGGAGATTCCCCGATCTGTGCTGAACGAGGAAGAGGGTGTACTGGCCGCACTTACAGGTGTCGCTCCACGATTTCCGTATATCTTACTGCTATAACCTGAGTCAGGATTACTGCTGGAATCTTCCTTGCTGTTGTTACAGATATTGGGAGAATTTTCTCTAGAATACTGTGGATCTCCTGTTAGATATGTGGAGTATGCACTTTTGGATCTTGGTTCTAACTGACTATAGTTTGTCATTGTATTTGTTGTTGAAATCTGTCCATAGTAAAAACTTGAAGGATTACTTTTCACTGGAAAGTTTTGATTGATATCCTGCTTTGACTTTACATCCTGTACTGTGCTGTAGGTATTTACATTGTGACTCTGTTCATTATTTTGATTACCATGGTAACGTACATCCTTGATGGAGGTATATGCACTGTATGATGGTTTAGGGGCAACAGGGGGTCTCTCTGTTTGTCGTGTATAACCAGCACTGTGGCTGTTGTATGGTGTACTACTGTACATAGGGTGTGTCACAGTTCTAGAAGATGGCACCTGGGGTTGTGGAAGGGGACGGGATGGTCCAGTATCAGTGTAACTTTGTTGTAAATTGCCTCTGGACTCCGACTGAGTTCTTTGTGATAATAAACTTTGAGAATTGCTCATGGAATGATATGTTCTGGTTTCACTTTGTGATCTTAAGCCATTAGAAGGTCCAAACTGGTCATCCAGAAGACCTTCAGATGACCTTGACCTTTGATGTAAATTTCCAGTTCTACTGACATAATTCATGTCCATATAGTTATCATCTTTAGTTGAAGGAATGAAGCCAGTAGATACTTGTGAATTCTGTTGGTGGTGAGATTCATGTATAGAATTTCTTTTTAACGTTTCATCTTGAATGGAATGGCTACCTGTAGATCTGGGTGTATTAGATGTTGGCACAGTGGTATCCCTGTTTTGTGTACCATTGGTCTGTTCTGGGCTGTTAGCTGGGGCAGCAAGCCCATCTGTCATGTCATCATACCCAAATGTTGTAAAAGTTGGCTTGGCTAGACCGGCTCCAAATTTATCACTACTGGTTGAGTTTCGAAGAGGTGAATTCTGTGCATTAGCAAATGTTTGGTCTGAGGAGATTGGTGGGTTGTATGACAGATCTTTATCTTGTCCTTTTTCTGGTGAAAATAACTGTCTTACACTTCTACCAGTGGCACTATTCACTGGATATTGAACATTGTTTGGAACACTGGATTTCATGTCACTTCTATACACACTGTTATACACATTTGTAGATATTCTTGTGTCTGTATTACTCCTGGTAATGTCATTCACTGAATTTCCACTTATTCTCGTATCTGTTTTACTTCGAACCATTCCCATACTGGATTCATAAGGACTAGAATCTCGTGATTTAGGTGTACTGTGTGTAATAGGCCCTCTGGTTCCTTTTGTTGATGGATACTGTGGCTGTGGCGGTTCTTGGCCTACACTGGGTGGTTTTGTTATAGCACCAAGCCTACTGTAATTGTTCATTGTAACATAGGTTGAATCATCACCAAAATGTTCTGTGTTATGGGTTTGATAGTGTGGCACTCTAGTATTTTCCTTGTTTGTTTTATTATTCCGAATTTCAATTTTAGGCTCTATAGGGTATCTATTCACATCCTGTTGTGATGAAAGTTGCTGCCGGCTATGAGATCTGTGTGGTGGTCTGTGATCAAGTTCACTTTGTCTATGTTTCTCTAAAATTTTAATTTTATTTCTATCCTTACTATAGCTTGGTACCTGCCACGCTCTGATCTGCTGCATCGCTTCCTGTCTAGACTCGTAAAATTCACGCTTACGATAACCTTTTCCACTGTGATTATCTGACTGAGATAAAGTCTCATCTGAACGAGACCTGAACAGTCTGCCATTTGCAGTCTCATGAACATCAGAAAATATATTTTCATTTGGAAGTGCCGAATCATCATGATGATGGTGTAAACAGTGTCCATAACCCTCCAGTTTCTGCTCTAACCAACTTTGAATTTGCATTTTCATATTTTCATTCTGTGGTGTATAATAATCACTTTCGTCTTGGTATCGTTGAGAAATTCTCTGCCGACACAAGTTTTCCTCCTCTTGAAAGCGCTCTCTAGTATATTGTTCCAGCGCATGTACTCTCATACTAGCTCTGTGATCCACTTGATCTATGCGTTCTTGCATTGCCCTACTGTGTGTGTTTATATGATCATATACAGAGTCTCTCGTGTCATGTACTTGCCTCTCTATGTGATTAAATGCTGGCATACAGTTACATGTCGGGGTGTATCCCACTGGACCCTGAAACAAACAATGTCACACAGGTATAATTATGGTACAGGTAAATGTTTTAGGGTTCTACGAGTAAATCTACAGCACTTTACAAAAACCTTTGTCAAACAATCCTGTGTTTTAACTTTTTACCACACAATCCCAAGTTTTAACGACCTTAACAAGGAAGGCCTTTGAAAACATAGTGGGAAAAGGAGAAAATGCTGGTAACCAGCATTTTCTCCTTTTCCCACTATGTTTTCTAGTCTAAGTAAAACAATTACCATCGTTTGACCCACATTTAAATTGGCATCTGCAAATGCTTTGAATCGTGACTAGTGCGAAATTCTGTCCTTTGGTAAAGTGTTAATAACCCTGAAGAAAGGAGGCTTTTGAAAAAATTGTGGACAAAAGGAGAAAATGAGGGTAACCAGTATTTTCTCCTTTTCCTACAATGTTTTTCATTCTATCAAAGACAGAAATTATCATTTGAGCTAGATTTTAATTTGTTGTCTGTACATGCTTTCAATCTGGTCAAGTCCAAAATTTTGGTGTTTGGTATAGGGACAATTGTCTTATCCAGACAGTTCTAATGAGTACCAACAACATAAGCTTTGCTAGATACATAATTTTCATCATAATTCTTTTATCAGCATCTTATCTGGATCTTTCAATGTAGTACAAAAGTCAAAATAACTCATATTTTTTACCAAACAACCAAATTTCTGACCCAAACTGAAAGACTGATATATCTTATTAACCCTCTACCATATAATTCTGATTTTCAACACCCCTGATAAAGAAAGCTTTTGAAAACATTGTAGGAAAATGAGAAAAATGTTGGTTACCTGTTTTCTACCCTTTCACACCAAATCACAAAATAACAGCTGAATTTTTTTGTCTACAAGTGCTTTCAATACAGACAATTTTAAAGTCTAAAATGTCTGGTAGAGGGTTAGCTTGTCAAAGAGAACCATCCTCACCTTTTTGATATTGCCAGCTAGATCTCTGTAATACTGAACACCATCTCTAGGTACATATTTACTGAAGAAACCTTGGACAGGGGTTCTGCCCACAGGAACATGTGACCCTGGCACTGACTTTTGGGATACCACTCCTCCATTCTGAGGTGCTTTCTCCTGAAAGTACAAACATAGGCTAGAGTTACCTTCTGCAGAAAACTTTAATTTTTTACCAAACGACAAAATTTTTGACTTTTTGAAATTGAAAGCATTTGCAGACAAGAAAAATATGACTGAACTCTTTACCACACAATCCCGACTTTTAACGACCTTGAGGAAGAAACCTTTTGAAAACATTGTGGGAAAAGGAGAAAATGCTGGTAACCAGCATTTTCTCCTTTTCCCACAATGTTTTCTACCATATCAAAGCAAAATTCCTCATTTGAGTCACATTTAAATTGTCTGCAAATGCTCTAAATTTGGACTAGTCTACATTTTCCTTGTGTGGTAAAGAGTTAAAAATTGAAATTTGTTTTTGGAAGGCTAGAAAAAATTGCGGGAAAAGGAGAAAATGCTGGTTACCAGCATTTTCTCCTTTTCCCACAATGTTTTAAAAAGGCCTCTTCCTTAGGGTCGTGAAACTCTGAATTGTTTGGTAACAGGTTAAGTGTCTTCAGACAGATCGCTTTTTGGAATCATTTGGGCAAAAGGAGAAATTTTTAAGTTCTCCTTCTTGCCTGAAAGTTTTGTCGTGTATTTATGTAATGAACTCCATTTCTGTTATAACTTGCTGTGAAAGCTGATGAAAATTTGTTTTGGCTCAAAACAAGTTAATATTATTGTCCCTACATATAACCCAGAGCCAATTTGTTATATACATATGGAATATTATGCTGTCGTAACTTTCCTGGTGCTTGTATTTGATTCAAGCAGCATGAGAAAATTGGATACTGCACAAGAACGAAGGTAGAGCAAGATGTTAAAAGCACTAGGAAAGTTACCACAACATGATATTCCTTTTATTATATACCTACAACTTTTGATGACAAAATCAGGCAGTCACTGACATTTTATTTCAAAATGGTGAACAAAATAAAACAAATAGTGGTGTACTGGGTAGTAAGTTTGTTTTCATGAATGGCAATGAATATTATAGCGTAACACTTTGACAAATCAAATTGCAAAGCATTATGTACATATTCCGCGCGTGAGACATCATTGTATCATATTTGGAACCGTATTTGACACTGTGTAGATACAGATTTTTTTTCTGTTGTGTGACATTTTATTTGTGTGCGACCAAATAATACACTCTAAATAACGGAGCACTTGCTTGCTACAAACAACTGCTGTATCCATGTTTTCCGAATCATGTAAAAACTAGTTAATCTTCCATGTAAATCTCCTTTTCATCACTTTAATTAGTACAGAAGTGGTACATTTACAGATAGCTTTGAATGGCAAAGGACTAATTTAGTTGGTAATTGATTAATTCTGTTTAATTTGCTGATAACCGACAGGGTTTCAATTCATAGATGTTTGCAGTATTACACTTAATCAAAACCTCATAATTTCACAAGCAGTATGTATTGATTTTATTATGAAATAAGCTTCTTGCCTAAACATTAATTCTAGATCTAAGGAAAATATTTTAAGCTATATACCAGTACTTACCTTTGCTTTCTTCTTTTTAAAGAAAAAGAATCGTTTTCCTTTATCTGGTTTAGCTTCTTGTTTCTCGGGCAATGGCACATCCAGGTCGGGAACAACCACAGGCCCGTCCATCATTCTTATATCATCCTCAAAGTTCACCATCTTATAGGGCGTGTGCTGCTGTGAAGGGGAAAGAATGAAATAAATTTTAACTTTCTCAGAACCAAACATGATAATAATAAAGTTAGCCTCTTTCATAGGCTAAACAAGCTGCTGAAACTGAGAGAGATTTTCATCTCATAGGTGTGACAAAAAATGTAGATGGAATAGATCTATTATAAGACTGCACATTTCATGCAGTCTGATCTTGATCTATGCCATACCAAATTGCTCCAGTTGGCAAGTTGGGAACTTTAATTCTAGTTTTACATTCCATTTATCCAGTGACTTGAATTTTAACAGACCCTACTGTAACAATTTGTCAGGCTAATAAACATATCCATACTTTTAAATGGTATGATTTAAATTTGCCTGCAATGTGACTTTTGTATACTTTTGGCTACTAGTGGGCCTCTAAATGAGCAACCATTGCTTATAACCAGCAATTGCTGCTTTTTTTAAAAGTTTGTTTTATATAGTTCTCAAAGGACATAAACCTTTCCTGTAGGTATTTTGACTTTACCGCTTTACCACACAATCCCGACTTTTAACGACCCTGTAAAAGAAGCCTTTAGAAAACATTGTGGGAAAAGGAGAAAATGCTGGTAACCAGCATTTTCTCCTTTTCCCACAATTTTTTCCATCCTTCCCAAAACAAATTTCAATTTTTTAGTCACATTTATTTTGTCGTCTGCAAATGCTTTCAATTTGGACTAGTCTAGACCATTCAAAATTGAAAGCATTTGCAGACGACATTTTAAATGTAGCTCAAAACATAACATTTGTATCTTACAGGGTAGAAAACAATGTGGAAAAAGAAGAAAATGCTGGTTACCAGCATTTTCTTCATTTCCCAGAACGTTTTCAAAAGGCTTCTTTCTGTCATTTGTTATATCCTTGTCATTTGTACTAAACTGGTTTTCCTTTCTGCCATTTGTACTTTCCTTTCTGTCATATGTACTATCATTTCAGTCATTTTTATAATAGGGTAGAAAACATTGTGGGAAAAGGAGAAAGTGCCCGTTACCAGCATTTTCTCACAATGTTTTCAAAAGGCTTCTTTCCTAGGGTCGTTAAAAGGTGGCATCGTGCAGTAAGGGGTTAAGGGTTAACCTATCCTTTCTGTCATTTGTACTAAACTGTTTTTCTTTCTGTCATTTGTAATTACCTTTTTGTAATTTGTACTAAACTTGAGTAGTCCTGTGTAGCTAATATTTTAATGCTTAACCCTTTCCCAAACAAACTGTGTGAAAAGGAGAAATTGCTCGTAATGAGCAATTTCTCCTTTTCCCACAGTGTTTTCTATCCTTTTTGAGAACTTTCCGCCATTTTCATCAAATTTAAAATTGTCATCTGCAAACTCTTTCTATATGGACCAGTCCAAAATTTGTCGTTTGGGAAAGGGTTAACTGTTTACTACATAACAAAAGTTTAGAATCATCTATATTGAAAGCTCTTGAAAAGAATGAATTAAATGTAACTCAAGTTCTGGGACTTGAACTTGAAAAGGTAGAAAACATAGTGGACTTAAATACAATGCTGGTTCTATGGTCACTTTTTTTCCAAAAGGTTTACCTAAGGGTTAAAAAACAGGGGATCCTTTAAAAAAAGGGTTCTGATAAGTTTTGTGTGAGCTCACCTTTTTATGTGACTGTACTATAGTGATGATTTCTGTATGTTCTTTTCTTCTAGCAACATCTACGGCTGTTTCGCTTTGCTGAAACAAAATTATGAGAGTCATGCTATGTGAAAAAGGGGGGCTAAATGCATTTTCAAAAAGTTTTGACCCATGTCAGCCTGTGCAGTTGGCGCAGGCTGACACAGGTTGAAACTTTTTGCTACCAATCAATTTTCTACTTGTCCAGGGATCATTCTACCAACTGACTCAGTCAAAATGGATTTCTACGGGTCAACAATTATGTGATCATTTGCTTGGTAGTATGCATCATGGAAATACATTAAACCCCCTTATCAAAGAGCATGGTTCATGTGTATAAACATTTCTTTATTTTCTACATTGCCGTTAGAAGTTAAACATTTATACAGAGCTCCAGATAGAGGGAGTGATTTTGATTTCAAAGTTGAAAATATTAATCACTCTCCACTAACCCTATGTTATGGGTACTCATTAGAATCGTCTCATCGAGACGATTCTAATGAGTACCCACAACATAGGGTTTGGAACAGAAATAATGGATTTAGAATACTATCACTCCCTCTTAGCTGGAGGTCTGTTTATACCTTGAAATGCATCATGGAAATGTGCAATGAATATCACTGCAAAACATTATCTTATGTATTCTGGTACTTTTCTCAACCAGACAAATAACCATTATTCCCAAGCAACAGGCTATGGAATTAACCCTTTACTGCACAATGACGCCTTTTGACGCCCCTGGGAAAGAAGCCCTTTGAAAACATTGTGGGAAAAGGAGAAAATGCTGGTAACCAGCATTTTCTCCTTTTTCCAAAATGTTTTCTACCCTATCAAAGAAAAGTTGCATCATTTGAGCCATATTGAAATTGTCGTCTGCAAATGCTTTCAATTTGGACAAGGCTATAATTTTGTCGTCTGGTAAAGGGTTATCAAGTATGAAGACACAAATAACCATTATTCCCATGCAACAGGCTATGGAATTAACCCTTTACTGCACAATGACACCTTTTGACGCCCCTGGGAAAGAAGCCCTTTGAAAACATTGTGGGAAAAGGAGAAAATGCTGGTAACCAGGATTTTCTCCTTTTTCCCAAAATGTTTTCTACCCTATCAAAGAAAAGTTGCATCATTTGAGCCATATTGAAATTGTTGTCTGCAAATGCTTTCAATTTGGACAAGGCTATAATTTTGTCGTCTGGTAAAGGGTTATCAGATATGAAGACACTGATATGTCTGTAGTGAAGCTCTAACCCTGTGCCACACGATCCCGACTTTTAATGACCTTTAGAATGAAAGCTTTTGAAAACATTGTGGGAAAAGGAAATGTTGGTAACCAGCATTTTCTCCTTTCCCCACAATGTTTTCTACCCGTTCCGCAACAAATTTCAATTTTTCAGTCGCATTTTGATTGTCATCTGCAAACTTTCAATTTCAACAAGTCTACAATTTGTTGATTGGTTAAGAGTTAACTATTAGTGCTTAAAAAAATCATTTTACTGAGAATAAATTGAAAAATACCTTGTTTTTCACCATAACGTCAATTCCTGATTCAACCAATAATTTTGCAATTTTTCTCCTTTTTAAAGCAGCTGCAATGTGCAAGGCAGTGTCACCATTCTGAAAAATTTTAACAACAAGAGAAAATTAACTAAATGTGTAAATAGAGAATAGATGGTTGGTGCTTTGGATGGATTAAGTTTATAGGGCAAGGCGGAGGAATTTATCTGGTAAGCCAAAGGTGAACCAGATAGATTCAAGGGCCAAGTCCGTTAAACTTAACTCACGGGCCAAGTCCGTTAAACTTAACCCGTTCAAGACACCAACCATCTACTTTATTTATCCTGGTTCTCATTTATAATCCATATCAGATTGATTGATTGTATGGTGTTTAATGCCGTTTTCAACATTATTTCAGTTATATC
Source organism: Tridacna gigas (assembly GCA_945859785.2). Classification (NCBI taxonomy): domain Eukaryota; kingdom Metazoa; phylum Mollusca; class Bivalvia; order Cardiida; family Cardiidae; genus Tridacna; species Tridacna gigas. The sequence goes on along the minus strand of OX244031.2, from coordinate 5,279,530 downwards.
GCAGTGGCCAGTGCACCTATCCATGCTTTACTGGAGTTTCTTTTACCAGTACTCCACACAATATTCTTTCCAAGCCACTGGCTGCTTTCCCAAATAACCATCGTCGAAACAATGGTCAGCAGTGAGAGAGGAATGAATCCTGTCGCAATGACTATCGTCATTCCTCGGAAAGAAATTGGCCAAGCTGGGGATCGAACCAGCGACCTCCTGTTCTCAAGTCCTGTACGCTACTGACTGAGCTACGGGGGCTTGGCTAATCCATATCAGACTAAATTGAATATTTCACTAGAAATAATGTACATAGAATCTATCTACATCTTCTTCACAATGAGAAAAAATAAAGATCTAGATCTATGTAAATGATATTGACTATTATGTTTACCCACAGAAAAAGGTTGTGGGCAAAGAATTCTATTTTATTTTCAATAATAAGAAAAATAAACATGGGCATTGTATTTTATGTGATCATTTTACTGTAAAATATTGATACAGGCACCCAATGAATTACTTTCAGCTGGTCACATGACCAACTAGCCTCATAAACCTTAATCACATGACCAACTGGCAAAGTAACCTAGTCACATGACCATATATCAACAGGTTTATATGACAGTATAACAGGCACTCAATGAATTAGTTTCAGCTGGTCACATGACCAACTAGCCAAATAAACCTTGATCACATGACCAACTGGCAAAGTAACCTAGTCACATGACCATATATCAACAGGTTTATATGACCCTGTGTTATACAGCGGTATTTCTAGGTGGTGACAGGATAAAATGTGCAAAGATACTTTTGTTTTAGTAGAATATCAAAACAGTATTGGTAGGCAAAGAGTAAAAGCAAGAAGCCCTACCTTATTTTGTTCATTCATCTTAGCCCTGGCACTGATCAGTATTCTGGTTACCCCAGCATGTCCATACCTGGCCGCTGTGTGTAAAGCTGTGTCACCATACTGAAGTAAACAGAATACGAATATTACAAACCTCAACACTATCATACTATAGGCAAAATTAGTTGTATTGGCGGGAGAATACGGATCCAGATCAGACTGTACGGAACATGCAGTCTCATTTTGGATCTACTCGGTCTGATATTGTGAGCAATTTACCGGCTAAATAGCTGCAGCACCAGTATATTGTACAGTATTTGATACATTTCACCCTTTACCAAACGACAAAATTATAGACTTGTCCAAATTGAAAGCATTTGCAGACGACATATTTATTTTCATTTAAACGATGTTATTTGATTTTGGAAGGGTAGAAAACATTGTGGGAAAAGGAGAAAATGCTGGTTACCAGCATTTTCTCCTTTTTCTACAATGTTTTCAAAGGCTTAATTTACACTGGTCGTTAAAAGTCGGGATTGTGCGGTAAAGAGTTAAGAGGATCAAATTTATGATGTACATGTATGTATTTTTAGGCTTTATGACAATTCATAGTCATAAGTCATACAGACAACATAAATTTATGATGCCTTGTGGTTATATGCCATCAAATCGTTCTTTAAACAAATTCCTCACACAAACTTGAAAAGAAAAAGATAACTGGACACTTACATTGTTTTTGATGTCCGAGTCACATCCTGCGTACAGCAATACCCGAGAACTCTCATTGTGCCCATTTTGTGCTGACAGATGTAATGCTGTGAATCCAGCCTGCAAAATAAATAGAGAATATGTACATGATGTTGTTGTATATCAAAAATATCTAACGAGGTTGGGAGAATTGATAATTGTCGAGCCTTGGCGAGACAATTATCAATTCTCACAACCGAGTAAGATATTTTTGATCTACGACAACACTATGTATGTATTATATTTATCTTTTGACGTCTGATTTGTAATCATTGTGAAAAAGATGTGAAAAATGTTGCTGACAAATACATGTTGAAAGTTCATTCATATCGGAACTCCCATTTTAAAATTGCATTACCCACGTATATAGTACTTTATCGTAGTAATTAAACGTCCGAAAATTGCAATTGAGATCACTTTGGATTATTCTATTTGAGAAGACACAGTAAATAAGCATTCAAATGACGTCATGGGCAGGAATTACGTAGGCAAATCATCGGGAAGTAGCCGGCTTCATTCTGTTTTCGTGGGATTTTTGTAATCATTACTACTTTTGGAATGCATTTCATTCATAAATGGTGGTAGGGGGCAGTGTCACTGGAAATTACTGTTCTATCAATATATAATCTGTGGTATATCATAAATCTATAAATATCCATGGTATATCAAAAAAAAAAAAAAAAAAAATTCTACACACAGTGAAATACGGTTCCAAATATGATACTATGATGTACCCGACACGCGGAAAACATAAGTATTAATTTGCGATCTGATTGGTCAAAGTTTGCAGTATGATATTTATCCATCATTCATAAAAATGATGTTACTGGCTACAACACCAGTGTTTGTTTTATTTTGTTTACCAGTTTAGGAATAAAATGTCAAGAACTGCAAAATTTTGTTGTTGAAAGTTGTAGGTATGTAATAAAAGGAATATTATGTGGTAGTAACTTTCCTGATGCTTGTATTTACTTCTCACTGCATAAGAAAATTTTGACATCTAGCTCTACCTTCCGTCTTGGGCGATATAAAAGTTTCCCATGCTGCTTGAATTAAATACAAGCACAAGGAAAGTTACTACAACATAATACTCCATATGGATTTATCAGGATCTGATATCAAATATCTCAACACCTAGGCAGAGCATGACAAAGGGGGCTGCTGCAGCAGTCTACATTTAGATTAGATTGCACAGAATTTGCAGTCTGATCATGGACCCACAATATCCAACATGGTGAGATCTATTCAATGAAAAGAGTTTTGATTTCCCAATTCAGGTGCATGTATTTTAATTTTCATTACTGCCTGGTAATTTTGGTTTTATTTACTTCAGTAAAGTATATTGTATGCAAAAGAAATATGACATTAACCCATTACTGCACAATGATGCCTTTTAATTACCCTGGAAAAGAAGCCTTTTGAAAATACTGTGGGCAAAGAGAAAAGGCTGGTAATGACCATTTTCTCCTTTTCCCACAATGTTTTCTATCTTATCAAAGAAAACTTGCGGCATTTGAGGCACACTGAAATTGTCGTCTGCAAATGCTTTCAATTGGGACAAGGCTATATTTTTGCCGTCTGGTAAAGGGTTAATGAAGCCTTTCATCCTTGGTACACATTCAACAACTATTCCAAACTGCAATCTAATTCCAGTTGTCACGAAATTTCTCAATTTCAGGGTATCACAATTTTTTATTCACCATACCATTTGATTTAGCCAATCAGATACATGTATTGCGTTGTGATGCAAGGTCTAATAAGTATATTCTGGCTTTCATTTCTCTTGTTATTATCGCTACAGGTTAGTTGATGTTTTGTCTACATTATGGGCACCATATCTGAACCTTATATCATATTCTTTTGTGAGACTTGTTCAGTTTCTTACCAGATATGTATGCAGAAGAGGCTCAAAGAGAGATAACTCTATCATACTGGCGACAATAAGTATTATTATACACCAGTAAATTTTCCGGCTCAAACACAAGCATCGCAAATGGATAAAATAACACATGCGACAGAAAAAAATCCTTATCTACAAGATATGAAATATGGTTCCAAATATGGTATGATGGTGTAACTCAAGCACGGACTAAGCATGCACTGATTTGCAATTTGATTAGTCAATATGTGATGCTATAATATCAATCTGTCATTCATAAATACAGAGTTACTACCCTCCACATCGTATATTGTCTCATTTTGTTTACTGTTTTTGAATAAATTGTCAATAATTGCAAACTTTTGTCGTTGAAAATTATAGGTATATAATAAATGGAATACTATGTTGTAGTAACTTTCCTGGTGCTTGTATTTACTGCTCGCTGTGTAAGAAAAGTTTGACATCTTGCTCTACCTTCCGTCTCACACGATATCAAATTTTCTCATGTTACTTGAACCAAATACAAGCACCAGGAAAGTTACTACAACATAATATTTTGTATTTTATTTACCTTATTTGTCAATGCGACATTAACATCATGTTTCACTAAGAGTTCAAGGGTTTTACTGAATCCATTCCAGGCTGCTTCATGGATAGCTGCATTTCCATGCTGAAAGGACAGGCCAACACATCATTGCTTTAAACTGTGAGCTGCTTAGTGGAACTCAATGGGTTTTTGAGGACAGTGTAGATCAAGATCAGACTGCACAGAACATGCAGTCTTATCTTGGATCTACACTGACCGACACGGCAAAAAACTTTCTGGCAAAGAGAACTTTGAACACGCAATATTTTGGGTTTTACAGTTGGCTTAAAAACTGTCACCCAATATATGTAGCAGTTTAAGGGTTAACCCATTACCACACCATCCCGAGTTTTAAGGGTTAACCCATTACCACACCATCCCGAGTTTTAACAACCCTGGCCGAGAAAGCCTTGAAAACTTCGTGGGAAAAGGAGAAAATACTGGTAACTCGTGTTTTCTCCTTTTTCCCACAATGTTTTCTATCCTTTCAGAGATATGAGCCACAATTTGTTTGTCATCTGCAAATGCTTTCACTTTTGATGTGTCCAAATTTTTGTCACTTCGTTTAACCAGATGTCAAAACTATCAACTTGTCCAAAGTCAAAGCATTTGTAGGCAGTATATTAAATGCAGCTTGAATGATTGAATTTGTTCCAGAAAGTGTAGAAAACTCTGGGGGACAAGGAAATTCTGGTTAAAAGCATTTCTTCTTTTCCCACTATGTTTTCAAAAGCCATTTTACTCAGGTTTGTTGAAAGTTCAGATTGTATGGTGAACATCCACTACAACCAGAAAAATAGGCTATAAAGTCCCAATTATTGTATCTACAATTAACCCTGGACCACACAATCCCGACTTTTAACGACCCTGGGGAAGAAGCCTTTTGAAAACATTGTGGGAAAAGGAGAAAATGCTGGTAACCAGCATTTTCTCCTTTTTCCCACAATGTTTTCTACCTTTCCCAAAACAAATTTCAGTTTTGGAGTCACATTTCTTCTGTTGTCTGCAAATGCTTTGAATTTGGAAATGTCCAAAATGTTGTCATTTGGTAAAGGGTTTAAGAAATGATAATTTATGGACAATATATCTCAACAAAGCGTTTTTTAACCCTTTCCCAAACGACAAATTTTGGACTGGTCCAAATTGAAAGAGTTTGCAGACGACAGTTTTAAATTTGATGAAAATGGTAGAAAGTTATCAAAAAGGGTGGGAAACACCGTGGGAAAAGGAGAAATTGCTCGTTATGAGCAATTTCTCCTTTTCCCACAGTGTTTTCAAAAGACTTGTACTGCAGACACGTGAAAACCAGGGCTTGTTTGGGAAAGGGTTAAACACAAGGATTTATATACAGGGATATAAGTGTATGAAATTATGGTATCTCAATAGCTTCATTGATTGAAAAGTGTTGTACTCCACTTTCACCATTATTTCAGTCATATCATGGCCACAGCTCACATATTCATGTATGACCTAGGTTTCACAACAACTAGACTAGGGCTCTGAGGTGTCTTGCCCAAGGTCACTCCCACAAAAACCCAGTGTGTCCAGTGGGCTCCCAGGTTGCGAATCCTACACTTTACCACTGAGCCATACAGGAACCCTGTGCTATTTCAAATAAGAGAAGGACAAACAAATAGAACTGAATTACAAGTGATTAAGGAAAACCCAAAAATTGGAAGTTAACCCTTTACCACACAATCCCGACTTTTAACGACGCTGAGGAAGAGAGCCTTTTGAAAACATTGTGGGAAAAGGAGAAAATGCTGGAAACCAGCATTTTCTACTTTTCCCACACTGTTTTCTACTCATCCCAAAACAAATTTCAATTTTTCTGCCACCTTTATTTTGTTGTCAGCAAATGCTTTCAATTTGGACTGGTCCAAAATTTTTGTCGTGTGGTAAATAGAGTTAAGTAAATTACTTAAAAAGGAGAGCTTCACATTTATTATATTAAGCTATTAGTATTCATAGACATGTGGATGAATTTGTTCCCATAGACAAAAGTGCAGGGGAGGTCTGACATCTAATGCCCCCCCCCCCCCCCCCCCCCGAATTCCCCCTGCATCAAATCTTTATACTTATATTTAAAAGACACTATCCTAACAGCTTTGAAAGAAAAGACTTATAAAATAAACATGATCAACATAAATTAACCCTTTCCCAAACAAGCCCTGGTTTTCACGTGTGTGCAGTACAAGTCTTTTGGAAACACTGTGGGAAAAGGAGAAATTGCTCGTAACGAGCAATTTCTCCTTTTCCCACAGTGTTTTCTACCCTTTTTGAGACCTTTCTGCCATTTTCATCAAATTCAAAATTGTCGTCTGCAAACTTTCAATTTGGACCAGTCCAAAATTTGTTGTTTGGGAAAGGGTTAAGGAAAGGTTAATGAACATATCTGGAAACTTTATGGTTAAAAAAGAAATTGCTTGTTATAAGCAATGTCTCTATAATTATGTTGTAATGCTTTCAAACATAGTCTGCCATAAGATGCAGTGACTTGTCTAAAGTAAGTAAATGTCTTTATCAGTTAACTCTTTACCAAACGACAAAAATTATAGACTGATCCAAATTGAAAGCATTTGCAGATGACAAAAATAAATGTGACACAAATGATTTGATCTGTTCTGAAAGGTTAGAAAACATTGTGGGAAAAGGAGAAAATGCTGGTTACCAGCATTTTCTCCTTTTTGCACAATGTTTGCAAAAGTCTAAATTCTCAGGACTGTTAAAGGTTGGGATTGTGTGGTAAAGGGTTAAATTGACCTATTGTAAGTTTTAACCCTATTCCACATGGCAAATTTTAGACTTAATTTCCAAAATTCAAAGCATCAGCAGACGAAAAATTAATTAAAAATTAGTACAAATGAGCTTAGGTACTCTTATAGGACAGAAAAAGAAAATGTGGGAAAAGGAGAAAATGCTGGTAACCAGCATTTTCTCCTTTTCCGACAATGTTTCCAAAGCCTTCCCTTATCACGGGTTGTTAAAACTCGGGATTGTGTAGTAAAAGGTTAATGACTAACTTTTTGTGGCTTATGAAATAAGAGCTAATGACTTATAGGCAAGCAACAATACCTCATCCTGTGTGTTGACTTCACAGCTAGCCTCTAACAGAAGTCTGATCACATCTAAATGGCCTTGAGAGGCAGCTCTGTGTAAAGGTGTATATCCACTCTGTGAAAATTTAAAAATAACTTTCAGATACTGCACATGTGAGTCATACTCTGTGAAAAGGGGCTTAATGCATCTGCAAACAGGAGCTTCGCAGAGCGGCGCATATACACCCGAAGGGCTTGTCAGTGAAATGAGTTGAAATGAAGGATGGGCAGTGAATGAAGAGTAGTTATTCTCCATGATAAAGAAAGTAAGTCTTGATTGTCTGTAATAGTTTATTGAAAGAATCTGTTCTCTCAGTGTATATTGTTTCAAGTTGATAGCTTTTATAGGTTGGAAGATCTGGCCCAAACAAAAATCTAATGTGAAAAATATTAAAAGGCAATAACTAAAAAAATAAGGGTGGCACAGTTACAATTTTTGTGAATTGCTCTTCTCCACAAGGTGTTCTATCAGTCTTTGAAGGTTCAAGATCATAGCTTTTATAATTTAGAAATTATGGCCCAGACGAAAATTCAGAGTGAAAACTAACAAAGGGCAGTAACTCAAAAAGAAGGATGGCAGAGATATGGTTCTTGTGCAGTGCACTTCTTCATAATATGTTCTATTAGTCTTTGAAGTTTCAAGATGATGGATTTTAAAGTTTGGAAGTTATGGCCTGGACAAAAATTCAAACTGAAAATTAACAAAGGGCAATAACTCAAAAAATAAAGGTGGCAGAGTTATGGTTCATGTGCACTGCACTTCTCCATAATGTGTTCTATCAGTGTATGAAGTTCCAAGTTAATAGCTTTTATAGTTTGGAAGTTATGGCCTGGACAAAAATTCAAACTGAAAATTAACAAAGGGCAATAACTCAAAAAGCAAGAGCAGCAGAGTTATGGTTCTTGTGCACTGCTTTTCTCCATAATGTGTTCTATCAGTGTATATAGTTTCAAGTTGATAACTTTTATGGTATGGAAGTTATGGCCTGAACAATAATTCAAAGTGAGAAGTTGGTTATTTCAGAAATCAAGGGCAGATAATTTTAGAACGCAAACAGCGATCCAAATTCTAAGAGTCAGGTGCACAACTATACATCATGGAGATTCATTGTGGCAAGTTTCAAATAATTCTGATGGAAACTGTAGGAGGAATTGCGCACACAAGAAATTGCTAACTGACGGACGGACGGATGGACGGACGACCGGGGGTATAACATAATACGACCCTTCGGGCGTATAAAAAGTATTAACCCATGTCAGCCTGCACAGGCTGATATGGGTTGAAAATTTTTGCAACTCATAAATTTTCTGCATGTCCAAGGACCTTTCTACCTCCAGAATCAGTTGCTTATTAGACAAAATTCATTTTTTGAATCCATAATTCTGTAGTGAATTGCTTGGTAAGATACATAAAAGCGATACATTAACTCTTTAACAAATGACAAAATTTTATGCTTGCCCAATTTGAGACCATTTGCAGACAAATTCAAAGTAATTCAAAAGCTGAAATTTTACTTTAATTCTTTACCAAACGACAAGATTTTAGGCTAGTTCAAATTAAAAGCATTTGCAGATGACAAATTACATGTGACTTAAAAATTAGAATTTGTCATTGGATGGGTAAAAAACATTGTGGGAAAAGGAGAAAATGCTGGTTACCAACGTTTTCTCCTTTTCCCACAATGTTTTCAAAAGGCTTCCTTTTAAGGGTTGTTGAAAGTCGGGATTGTGTGGTAAAGAGTTACAGGGTTGAAAATATTGTGGGAAAGAAGAAAATGCTGGTTACCAGCATTTTCTTCTTTTCCCACAATGCTTTCAAAGGTTTTTTTCTTCAGGGTTGTTAAAACATGGATTGTGTGGTAAAAGCTTAAATCTTCTTTTGCCAGAGCATGACTCATGTACATAAAACCCTTTGTCATCTTTACAAAGGTGTAACCAAATAATCAAGATTCCTATAGCAAAGCCTTGGACAGGGCTGATGAACCTTGAAATGAGAGTATTTTGCTGTGTGCAATAAAAACAAAGAGAAAAGTGATCCATTCTCAATAACATCTAAGTAATTCTTCTTACTACAAAACCATAAACCATTATTTAACCCTTTCCCAAACAAGCCGTGGTTTTCATGTGTCTGCAGTACAAGTCTTTTGAAAACACTCTGGGAAAAGGAGAAATTGCTTGTAACGAGCAATTTCTCCTTTTCCCACAGTGTTTTCTATCCTTTTTGATAACATTCTGCCATTTTCATCAAATTTAAAGTTGTCGTCTGCAAACTCTTTCAGTTTGGACCAGTCCAAAATTTGTCGTTTGGGAAAGGGTTAAATTATACTAAAATTTAAATGTCAGGGATGAGGTGGCTGTTTGACTATAAATTGATGTTTATGTTTTTGTCAACTGTCAAAAATGGATTATTCAAAGAGGGAGTACTACTTTCTCCCAATAAGTATTGGTTGTCTCCCTTTGACATCAAAAGTTCTAATGGCTCCATGAATCAAGATTACCTTAGTAATCAGTGATTGGGAAAGGATTTTTTGAAATGGGACAATGTCCCTTTGGTCAGGAAATGCAATGTGACATTTTGAAAACCAATGTGACACTTTCAACAACACAAAAATTTTCATTGCCTTCATTTCGGTCTGATTGTCGTCTATTTGAGTCTGTTGAACTTGAGGAACGTTTGTCTTGGGAAAGAAACTACTTATTGAGCCCTGGCCTTCAGGCAACTTTAATTTCTTCTTTGGGGGCATTTGAGACGTTGAAAATTAAATTTTACTATTCAATTCAAGCAGCTAAACAGACGAATTCACGACGACGACATAGGTACAAATTTTCAATGAGCGTTTCATGATTTACAAGTTGATGACGTCATGCCCACCTACGCTACTCATTTTTTTAGAGCGTCTGATCAGATCCGATCAAAATAGATTCGCCCCATGAATTTTTGTACTTTTTCTGAAGTCGAAAATTGAATGGGACACAGGCGCACTCGATAGCGAAAACGATGTGACATTTTGGATTTTAATGTGACTATGGTGCATGGCGCAAGCCTTTCCCAGTCACTGAGTAATGGCAAAATAGAATCAGGATTTTTTTTTCAAATAATTATGGATAAATTCTTATATTGATTTATGGGGTTATGCCTTTCAGGTATTAATATGCAACTTCAGCTTTTGCTATCTGCCTCTCTGTTTAACCTTTTACCAAACAGCATATTTTATACGTGTCCAAATTCAAAGCATTTGTATTTTGCAAGCATTCAATTTTGCAGACGATAAACAGTACTCAATCTGTGGAACTTGTCCTTGCAATGGTAGAAAACAATGTGGGAAAAGAAGAAAATGATGGTTACCAGTCCTTTCTCCTTTACCCACAATATTCTTAAATGCCTGTCACTTCAGGGTCCTTAACTTTTTACCAAACTGCAAAATTTCAGACTAGTCCAAATTGAAAGCATCTAGAGACGAAAAATTAATTGTGTCTTACATGATAAAATACATGTATGTCCAAGAAAGGGTAGAAAACATTTAGGGAAAAGGAGAAAATACTGGTTACCAGCATTTTCTCCTTTTCCCACAATGTTTTCAAAAGCCTTCTTCCTCTGGGTGGTTAAAACTAGGGAATGAGTAGTAAAGATTAAAACACAGCATTATTTGGTAAAGGGTTAAAAAACTCGTCATTAATAAATCTTTATGTATCTGTCAGATAAAAAGAAAAGAGATACAAAAGAAACTGTTAGCACATACTAGTAAGTGGGTAATGTTTAGGATAAATATTTAGTCTTTGACCAAGAAGAAAACATTGTGGGAAAAGGCGAAAATGCTGGTTGCCAGCATTTTCTCCTTTTCCCTCAATGTTTTCAAAAGCCTTCCTCTCCAGGGTCATTAAAACTCGGGACTGTGTGGTCATAGGTTTGATACTTACAGCATCTTGTGTATTTATGTGACAGCCTTTCTCTAGCAGAAACCTTGCTACCTCTGTATATCCATTTAATGCTGCATAGTGCAATGCTGATCTGCCATCCTGAAAAACAAAAAAAAAAATCATCAAGACAATGATCAGCAGACAGAGAGGCACGAATCCTGTTTCAATGACTATCATCAACCCTCGGAAAGAAATTTACCATGCTTGCGCTTCAAACCAGCAACCTCCTGTATTCAAGTTCTGTGTGCTACCAACTGTGATATAAAATTTGGCTAAACATCATAAAAGTACGGAAACACCTTATCATAATTGTACAAAATTTGATATGCCACTGTGGTGCTAAGCCTCTTCACAAGTAAAGATGCTAGATAATATCAAAATGTATTCATGCTGTGCACAGTGTATGCTGTTTTAATTCCATACATTTTCACATAAAACCATTTACCAAACAAATATATTTAAGACTTGCAGATAACAAGTAGAATTGGGTGAATTGATGGCATGTTTCTCCAAAGAGGTAGAAAACACTGTGGGAAATGGAGAAAATGCTGGTTAACAGCATTTTCTCTCAGGGTTTCCTGCAATGTTTTCCAAAGGCTTCATCAACAGGGTTGTTAAAACTCAGGATTATGGGGTAAAAGGCCAATCCCTTTACAAAACAATCACATGTTTCAACAACACTCATGTGAAGGCCTTTTAAAAATATTGTCGGAAATGGAGAAAATGCAGGTAACCAGCATTTTCTCCTTTTTTCCACAATGTTTTGTACCCTTTTAAAGATAGTTATCATCCTTTGAACTGCATTATATAAACTGTCATCTGCAAAATTTAATTCTTTCCATTTGGATGAGTCTAACTTTTTGTTGTTTGGTACAGTTAACCCTTTACCAAACAACAAAATTTTAGACTTGTCCAAATTGAAAGCATTTGCAGACGACAAAGTAAATGTGATTCAAAAAATGAAATTTGTTTTGGAAAGGTTAGAAAACATTGTGGGAAAAGGAGAAAATGCTGGTTTCCAGCATTTTCTTCTTTTCCCACAATGTTTTCAAAAGGCTTCTTCTTCAGGGTCATTAAAATCCGTGATTGTGTGGTGAAGAGTTAAACCCTTGATCAGAATAGAAGAAATTGTTGACTTGTCCAAATTGAAAGCATTTGCATAAGGCAACTCTAATGTGGTCAACATGATGGAATTTGTTTCAGAAAGGGTATAAAAACTGGGAAAAGGAAAAATTGCTGGACTCTAAAATTTCTCATTTTCCGGCATTGTTTTCCAGAGGCCTTTTCCCAAGGGTCCTTAACTCTTTACCACACAATCCCGACTTTTAATGACCCTGAAAAAGAAGCCTTTTGAAAGCATTGTGGGAAAAGGAGAAAATGCTGGTAACCAGCATTTTCTCCTTTTCCCACAATGTTTTCTACCCTTCATTGTGGCAAATGCACACATTTATCATTCTGAACAAATTTTCATTATCTACTGGCAAAAATTATTTCAAAGGCTACCCTTCAAAGATGCATTACAAAAATATATTCATACTTATAACTGAAGTTGCAAGAGTGAAATAATATTCTGTAATTCTTTACCACACTAGAACTACAAAACTGTAGACTTGTCTAAATTCAAAGCATTTGCAGAAGACAAATATGATTCAAATGATGAAATTAGTCTCTTATCAAGTAGAAAACATTGTGGGAAAAGGAGAAAATGCTGATTACCAGCATTTTCTCCTTTTCCTGCAATGTTTTCAAAAGCCTCCCTCCCCAGGATTGTTAAAAATTGGGACTGTAAGGTAAAGGGTTAAAAGACAAAACTTGAAAAGCAAAGCATGTAACAAAAAAAACCAACTTACTCCACAATTACAAATATTTCCCTCAAATGAATTCACACCTGCATTAAATCTCCAAATCATCTCGAAACCATTTGATAACAACTTTTATCCAAAATTATTTTTCTTATACCATATCATAATATTCACCCTGGAAATGATTTTAAGTTGCAGCAAGCAAATCCCTCGCAGAAAACAATTGCCCTAAAAACGACAACAACAAAATCGTGTAATCTTACAAATCAAAACTTTCACTATTAGTTTATCTTCTCATATCAAATCGATCACAAATGGTTAAAAATTTTATCTGAAAAATTATCTTTAATCTTGTTTATATTATCAGGAGTAATCACTGTCTTTGCCACAAAAGTTAATGGAGTTATTCCAGTCAAAAATAAAAAAAATCCGAAAAACTTGCATACACTGTATACAGCAGATGCCCATCCAACCATGATCAAGGTCAGCAAACCATGAAAATCACTTAAAGACATTACATAAAGTATACAGTTTTTTCTGTAATAAGTGTGTCACAGCTAGTCTTGATTAAATCACAATGATGCCAGAATTACAACAAATGCAAAGGTGTGAACAACTGTTTTGAAACAGTTTAACAAAACAATTAAAACATCAATGTCAAACATGTGACTTAAAATATGTCAATGTAGGACCCTTGAAATAGTTAGACAGCTGTCTGGGAGAATAAGGTTGATACATCCTTAACTCTTTACCAAACAACAAAATTTTCCACTGGTCCAAATTCAAAACATTTGCAGACGAAAAATCCATTGTAGCTCATAAATTGAAATTTGTTGCCGGAAGGGTAGAAAACATTATGGGAAAAGGAGAAAATGCTGGTTACCAGCATTTTCTCCTTTTCCCACAATGTTTTCAACCCTTCCAAAAACAAATCTTAATCTTTTAATTATGTTCATTTTGTCGTCTGCAAATGCTTTCAATTTGGCCAAGTCTAAAATTTTGTTGTTGAAAAAAGTTAACCTGAGGACAAAGTTTGGACTTGTCCATGCTGAAAGTACTGTACATGTATGTGCAAAATGCCAAATTATGGAATGTGAGTATGGAAGGGTAGAAAAGAATGTCCGAAAAGGTGAAAATTCTGGTTGCCAGCTTTTCTTCTGGGTGGTTTGAGTATGTGATTGTTTGGTAAAGGGTTAAAATATACAGTTTGCTTTTTTATTCCCTCTCCCTGAGTTCGATCACCACGGATGGCCGCCTAAAGTTATTAAAAAGTCATTTATATGATAAGACATTAAAACTGAGTCCTCTGTCATGGTGCCACACACTGAGCATGTTAACTCTTTTACCAAATGACAAAATTTTAGACCAGTCCAAATTGAAAGCTTTTGCAGACAACAAAATAAATGTGACTCAAAAATTGAAATTTGTTTTGGGAAGAGTAGAAAACATTGTGGGAAAAGGAGAAAATGCTGGTTACCAGCATTTCTCCTTTTCCCACAATGTTTTCAAAAGGCATCTTTCTGAGGGTCGTTAAAAGTCAGGATTGTGTGGTATAGGGTTAAAGGAGCAGACATAATTTATGGGTTTTGTCTGTATCCTGCACTGTCTCCTGCAACAAAACTGACAGTCTGCTATAGAGGTCACCAATAGGGCAACCGATGGCAACAATTTATAAATGAAAATCAGTCAGTCCGTATCTCTATAATGACAAAAATGGGTAAAACTTTGACGCCTTCATTTCTTTTTCTTTACTATGAATCAAAGACAAACTGAACGTTCTGAGTTCATACTGTACCCAGAAAAGAAGCATGTCTTTACTTTGTTGAAAAAACTCTCAAAACAAAATGAGAAAGAAATTGAGGAAATGAAGGGATAATTATTTGAAAAAAAAAAATAAAATAAAAAACGTTGATTTGATTAAACTATGGCATATAAATGGCAAAAGGACAGTATGTTAACTAGCCTACAGGTGAACAGATGGCCCTACAGTCTGCTTTTATCAACATATCTATTACAAATTTATAATGTCACCTGGATCACTTTGACATATTTTTGAATAGATAAACAATATAAGCCATACTTGCCAAAAAGTTTTTTAAAATATGTCTAGACTAGTGGTTGACTTTTTTTTTTGTTCTACAAACAACAACCATCAGCTTAACCCTTTAACTCTTTACCAAACGACAAAATTTTGGACTGGTCCAATTTGAAAGCATTTGCAGACGACAAATTGAAAGGAGCTCAAATGATGATTTCTGTCTTTGATAGGGTAGAAAAAATTGTGGGAAAAGGAGAAAATGCTGTTTACCAGCATTTCTCATTTTCCCGCAATGTTTTCAAAAGGCCTCTTTCTAAGGGTCGTTAAAACTTGGGGTTGTGTGGTAAAGGGTTAATAAACAATCCAGAATTTCAATGACCCTGAGGAAGAAGCCTAATAAAAACATTGTGGAAAAAGGAGAAAATGCTGGTAACCAGCATTTTCTCCTTTTCCCACAATGTTTTCTACCCTAACAAAGACAAATTCCATCATTTCAGCCACATTTGAATTGTTGTCTGCAAATGCTTTCAATTTCAAAAGTCTACTATTTTGTATCGTGGTAAAGCGTTAAAGATACATCTATTGGGTATATTAGTTTTCAACCATTTCATCTTTATTTATCAAACTATAATCATTTTTGTATTTTCATGCCAAATTGTTGCCCCTGATGGCTGCAAGGTTGCATGGGTTACGACCGATAGAAAATGCATTTAATTTTCTTGGGGGCCCGGGCCATAAAAAAATCACTGATGTGATGTTTCTGGTTTTAACCCTTTCCCAAACAAGCCCAGTTTTTCACGTGTCTGCGGTACAAGTCTTTTCAAAACACTGTGGGAAAAGGACAAATTGCTCATAACAAGCAATTTCTCCTTTTCCCACAGTGTTTTCTACCCTTTTTGAGACCTTTCTGCCATTTTCATCAAATTTAAAATTGTTGTCTGCAAACTCTTTCAATTTGGACCAGTCCAAAATTTGTCATTTGGGAAAGGGTTAAACCAAAGATTTCCGATATACATGTACTGGTATGTATCTATCCTTTACACGATGTATATTGGTAATTTATCTATGCTCACATAGTTGACTACATTTTAAACCATTCTATAGGCATCATATTTTACGGAAAAGCTTTTAAACTAAAAGCTTTTCCCCAATAACACTATACAAAATCACGCAATGCGGTTCTTCATAGGTGTTGGTAAATTCACACCTAACACGGCCATCAGTGGAGACATGGAACGTGTTAAAGAACAAGACATAACTCAAGATTGGTTTCATTTTGTATCATTTACTTTCCCCCGTAACATAACTAACAGCCTTCGAGGGTTGGATGGGGGTGGGTAGTTGTCGCCCATATGGGCAACCAGTGTAGACGATAAACAAATGGAAAATCAATCAATCAGTTCATCCTAAACATCAAAGGCTAGCCCTGTATTGTCCATGTCAGTAACCCTTTCTGGACATGTCCATGTGTAAATCATTTGCAGACACCACGCTATTTGGATGTGTCTCCAATGCTGGATTTTCTCTTTGATGGCTTAGAAAACATTGTGGGAAAAGGAGAAAATGCTGGTTACCAGTAATTTCTCCTTCTCCCTCAATGTTTTTGAATGCCTTCTTCTTAAGGGTCATTAAACCTTGTGATTCTGTGGTAAAGGGTTATGGATTCATCAAATTTTGTCAGGTTAGGCAGTATGACAACCATTTTGCTGAAACCAGTAAACATTTTCAAAGATCGGTATGTTGTCTTTGACAGCTGAAGCCTCAAGGTAAAATACTTATATTTTTGCACATTATGGTGTTCCTTCACAGGAATCTAAACCTTTCCCAAACGACAAATTTTGGACTGGTCCAAATTGAAAGAGTTTGCAGACGACAATTTTAAATTTGATGAAAATGGCAGAATGGTCTCAAAAAGGGTAGAAAACACTGTGGGAAAAGGAGAAATTGCTTGTTACGAGCAATTTCTCCTTTTCCCCCAGTGTTTTCAAAAGACTTGTACTGCAGACACGTGAAAACCAGGGCTTGTTTGGGAAAGGGTTAAACCTTTACCTTACAATCCTGAGTTCTATCGACCCTAACAGAAAAGGCTTTTGAAAACATTGAGAAAAGGAGAAAAGGCCAGTAACCAGCATTTTCCCCATGGTGTTTTCTACCCTTTCAGAAACAAACCCCATCATCTGAGCCTTATTCAATTTGTTGTCTGCAAATGTTTTGAATTTCGACATGTTTAACTCTTTACCACATGATCCCGAATTTTAAAAGCCCTAAGGAAAAGGCTTTTTGAAAACACTTTGGGAAAAATAGAAAATGCTGGTAACCAGCATTTTCTCCTTTTCTCAAAATGATTTCTACCCTTCCAAAGGTAAATTTCTATTTTTGAGTTACATTTATTTTGTCATCTGCAAATGCTTTCAATTCTGACTGGTCTAAAATATTGTCGTTTGGTAAAGAGTCAAACTGCATACATTATGTCTGACTTCTATTGAGGAACAGAGACATTTACAGTCTAGAAACAAGAACTAGGTACTTGCAATTTCAAGGCTGCTTTTGTCTTCAGTGTTTCAGCAAACATACCAAGTAGATCAAGATCAGACTGAACATTTTTTGTAGTCCAATCTTGATAAATACTCACTGCAAAGGCAACCATTGCTGTGAAAGGAGTTCTAACCCCTTACCACACAATCCTGAGTTTTAACGACACTATAGAAAAAAAGCCATTGAAAACATTATCCCTTTCCCAACGACAAATTTTGGACTGGTCCAAATTGAAAGAGTTTGCAGACAACAATTTTAAATTTGATGAAAATGGCAGAAAGGTCTCAAAAAGGGTAGAAAACACTGTGGGAAAAGGAGAAACTGCTCGTTACGAGCAATTTCTCCTCTTCCCACAGTGTTTTCAAAAGTCTTGAACTGCAGACACGAGAAAACCAGGGCTTGTTTGGGAAAGGGTTATGGAAACAAAAGAAAATGCTGGTAAACAGCATTTTCTCACATTTCAATGATGTTTTCTACCCTATCAAAGACAGAAGTCATCAACTGAGCAATATTCAATCGGAAAACTGCAAAAGCTTTCAATTTTGATGGATCTGAATTTGTTGTTTGGTAAAGGGTTAAACAATTGCAATTTCATAGTTGCTTTTGTCTATAGTGTTTCAGCAAAGCAGACAGTGTAGTCAGTGTGGATGTTACAGTCTGATCATATATACTGTCCACAAATGCAACTTTGGTCATGAAAGGCACTATAAGGGGAAAAAGTAAACAACATGACTTACAGCATCTAGATCGAACACAGCCCCAGCTTCCAGACAGTCCTGTATTTGGTCCAAATCGCCTGAACTAGCTGCTAGTCTAAGTTGGTCATTTACATTGACAGCATGTATTCCAGCATCCATGTCTCTCCCTGTAAAATAAACACAGATGCATCATCTCAAGCTCATTCAGGATAGTATAATAGCTGGTAAAGGTTTAACCCTTTCCCAAACAACAAATTTTGGACTGGTCCAAATTGGAAGAGTTTGCAGATGACAATTTTAAATTTGATGAAAATGGCAGAATGGTCTCAAAAAGGGTAGAAAACACTGTGGGAAAAGGAGAAATTGCTTTACCCTTTTCCCACAGTGTTTTCAAAAGACTTGTACTGCAGACACGTGAAAACCATGGCTTGTTTGGGAAAGGGTTAACCCTTTACCACACAATCCCGACTTTTAAAGACCCCATGAAAAAATCCTTTTCCCACGTTTCCTTTATTTCCAAAAAACAAATTTCAATTTTTTAGTCGCATTTATTGTTACATCTGCAAATGCTTTCAATTTGGACATGTCTCAAATTCTGTCGTTCAGTAAAGTCATTAACAAAGATGTTAGTCAGCACAAACAGCACAATTTTGCACTTGTTCAAATCCAAAACATTTGCAGAGTACATATCAAATATGATTCAAATTGTGGAATTTGTTTCTGAAAGGACAGAAAACATTTTTGGAAAAGGAGCAAAAATGTTTTTTTCCTCAAGTTGGTCAAAACTCATTGTTTGGTGAAGGAGTAAGTGAAAGGTTTTCTGTAGAATAAGAGCCATATTCGAAAATGAAACAAATGTTATAAACAAAAACCTTGACTCGTAAATATTCATGTACAATAGTTCTGAAATTCATAATACATGTTCTGTATTGTTGCTTTGTTTCATCTGGATTTTGTTGTATACAGTATATACAAGAAAGACAATATCTACATTTAACCCTTTACCACACAATCCCCCCCGACTTTTAACGACCCCGAGGAAGAAGTCTTTTGAAAACATTGTGGGGAGAGGCGAAAATGCTGGTTACCGGCATTTTCTCCTTTTCCCACAATGTTTTGTCTTGTACTCTATCTAGGACAAATTTTTCATTCAGGCCACCTCTAATTTGTCGTCTGCAATTTGGACCAGTCTAAATTTTTGTCGTTTGGTAAAGAGTTAAGTATATCTATAATAATGAACATAACCATACATGATTTATTATAACATGTCTATTTCCACAAAGTGCAACTAACTAACCTAAAAGTATCTAAATACTCTGAATCTTGAACAATTTCCTCCTTGTCACATTGTTTCCAAAATTCTGTTGTTGCCCTTCCACAAAAATCTGAACAAGTGAAAAGGTAAAGAAAATAACTTTCTAATGAACTGACACAGACAAGGCCAGTCATGGTCAAGACATCATCCATATGCTTGACAACAGCTGACCCAACCATTCAGGACACATCCATGATATGAATCTACTGACCTCTGACCACAAGACCACCTTTTCGACTGGTCCAAATTCAAAGCATTTGCAGACAACAATTTAAATGTTGCTTACATGGTGGAATTTGTCTTTGATAGGGTAGAAAACATTTTGTTAACCCTTTCCCAAACAAGCCCTGGTTTTCACGTGTCTGCAGTACAAGTCTTTTGAAAACACTGTGGGAAAAGGAGAAATTGCTCGTAATGAGCAATTTCTCCTTTTCCCACAGTGTTTTCTACCCTTTTAGAGAACTTTCTGCCATTTTCATCAAATTTAGAATTGTCATCTGCAAACTCTTTCAATTTGGACCAGTCCAAAATTTGTCGTTTGGGAAAGGGTTAAAAGGAGAAAATGCTGGTAACCAGCATTTTCTTCTTTTCCTAAAATGCTTTCGAAAGATTTCTTTCTCGGGGTTGTTAAAACCCAGGATTGTGTGGTAAAGGGTTAACCCCTTGACCAAAGAATGCCATGTAATGACCATCCTGAGGAAAAAAGCTTTTGTCCTCTGCACATGCTTTCAATTCAGGCAAGTGTAAAAATTTCTTGTCTGGTAAACAGTCTTAACCCTGTACCTCACAATCCCAAGTTTTATCAACCCTAAGGAAGAAGCCTTTTGAAAACACTATGGGAAGAAGAGAAAATGCTCCTTACCACAAAATTTTCTACCCTATCAAAGACAAATTCCATCATTCCCAGTTTTAACGATCCTAAGGAAGAAGCCTTTTGAAAACATTGCGGGAGGAGGAAAAAATGCTGGTAACCAAAATGCTGGTAACCAGCACTTTCTCCAGCATTTCCACAATGTTTTCTACCCTATCAGTAGACAAGTTCCATCATTCCTAGTTTTAATGATTCTAAGGAAGAAGCCTCTTGAAAGCCTTGTATGAAGAGAAGAAAATGCTGGTAACCAGCATTTTCTCCTTTTTCCACAATGTTTTCTACCCCATCAAAGAAAAATAACATCATCTGTGCCACACTGAAATTATCGTCTGCAAATGCTTTCAATTTGGTTGGGCCTGAAATTTTTTCGTGTGATAAAGGGTTCAGCCCCCTCTTCACAGAACATGGCATAGTTTAGATTTAAAATCAGTCTGTATGTGCAGTTTGATAAGGATCTACTAAAGCACCAGCCCAAAAGGTGGCCTTAACTCTTCATCAAACGACAAAATTTAGACTGGTCCAAATTGAAAGCATTTGCAGACGACAAAATAAATGTGACTGAAGAATTGAAATTTGTTGTTGGAAGGGTAGAAAAAATTGTGGGAAAAGGAGAAAATGCTGGTTACAAGCATTTTCTCCTTTTCCCACAACGTTTTCAAAAGGCATCTTTCTCAGGGTCGTTAAAAGTCGGGATTGTGTGGTAAAGAGTTAATAAGGTGGCAACATTTCAGACTCGTTCAAATTGAACCAAATTCCAAATGACAACATAAACAGGACTCCAAAACTGAAATTTGTCTTTTGAAGGAAAGAACACACTACAGGAATAGGAAAAATGCTGAATACCAGCATTTTCTCCATTTTCCACAATGTTTTTAAAAGCCTAGCTTCCATTTCAGGATTGCGCAATCACAAGATTGTTTGCTAAAGAGTTAATCCTTTACCACACAATACTAAGTTTTAATGATCATGAAAAATAAGAGCTTTTGACAATAATTACCGTACAGTAGTAGGAAAAAGAGAAAGTGCTGGTTACCAGCATTTTCACCTTTTCCCAAGTTTTCTTCCCTATCAAAGAGAAATTCTATCATGAGAGCCATATTTTATAGTCGTCTGTAAATAGTTTCAACTTGAACTAGTCTAAATTGTTGGTGTGTGGTAAAGAGTTAACCCTTTACCAGATGACAAAATTTTAGCCTTGCCCAAATTGAAAGCATTTGCAGACGACAATTTCAATGTGGCTCAAATGGTGCAATTTTTCATTGATAGGGTAGAAAACATTGTGGGAAAAGGAGAAAATGCTGGTTACCAGCATTTTCTCCTTTTCCACAATGTTTTCAAAAGGCTTCTTTCCCAGGGGTGTCAGAAGGCGTCATTGTGCAGTAAAGGGCCTTTACCAGATGACAAAATTTTAGCCTTGCCCAAATTGAAAGCATTTGCAGACAACAATTTCAATGTGGCTCAAATGGTGCAATTTTTCTTTGATAGGGTAGAAAACATTGTGGGAAAAGGAGAAAATGCTGGTTACCAGCATTTTCTCCTTTTCCCACAATATTTTCAAAAGGCTTCCTTTTCAGGGGCATCAAAAGGCAGCATTGTGGGGTAAAGGGTTAATGCTGTGGCAGCATAGATTATCACTGCGCAATAATCCACAGGTAGATAGAAACCACAGATAACATTTCCTAATATGGTAATTGCAGGGGAAAAACCATATATCACACTGAACAAAAAGCAGTGTTTGAGCTGCAACGCTGAGATAATATTTTTACCATTAAGGTGCCGACATTAACATTTTAATTGCTTTTGTGAACATTATCTGTCAAGATGAAACTGCACAGAATATGAGGTGTGATGATCTTAGATCTGTGCTTTTTTCAAAATACATGTACTGGTGCAGGTAATTCATAAGTCAAGACCATAATATTTTGATTGGATTTTAACCCGTGCAGTGCCAAATAAACCCAGCAGACATTTTTCATAAAAAGTAAGCAACTGAAAATGTGGCTGCTACAGTGCACACAAGGTTTTTCTAAGATTTGTCCCATTAACCTCTTTTTTCACCCAATGTGACCCAATTTGAAACTTGTTCTAGATATAACCATTCTAACCAAGTTTCATGAGTACTGAACTGAATTTCTGGACTCTAGAGTGCACACAAGGCAATTGTTGTGCCCAAACACGAACAACGCATGACAGACAATGGACAAAGCATGATCACAAAAGCTCACCTTGAGCACTTTGTGCCAAGCCCCGTAGCTGGTTTGCTGGTTCGATCTCCGGATTGGCCAATTGATGATAGTCATTGCGACAGGATTCAATCCTCTCTCACCGCTGACCATTGTTTCAACAATGGTTATGTGGGAAAGCAGCCAGTGGCTTGGAAAGAGTATTGTGCTGAGTACTGGTAAAAGAAACTCCAGGAAAGCATGGATAGATGCACTGGCCACCATGATATAAATGAAATAATGTTGAAAACTGCATTAAACACCATATAATCAATCAATCAATGAGCACTTTGTGCTCAGGTGAGCTAAAATGGGAAAATTACTCCCGATGAGCAATTTCTTCTTTCCTCACTGTTTTTACATGGATCAAACTTTAACCCTTTCCCAAACAAGCCCTGGTTTTCATATGTCTGCAGTACAAGTCTTTTGAAAACACTTCGGGAAAAGGAGAAATTGCTCATAACGAGCAATTTCTCCTTTTCCCACAGTGTTTTCTACCCTTTTGGAGAACTTTCTGTCATTTTCATCAAATTTAAAATTGTTGTCTGCAAACTCTTTCAATTTGGACAAGTCTAAAATTCATCGTTTGGGAAAGGGTTAAATGATTTTAATTTATATTGCTGTTGTCTATGCCATATGGGGCAAATGAGAAAAAACTGCGAAGTTGCATACATGCTTGTGTCTTTTCACCAAGCATACCTCATACCAGTATTTCAAATTTTGAACAAAACGTTACCTTGCATATACATCTAAACATAAAATATTTACCAAGTATTCTCATTGCAATTAATCCTTTACAAAACAATTCCATGTTTTATAGACCCTTAGGATGAAGGCCTTTGAAAACATTGTGGGAACAGGAGAAAAATGCCTGTAATCAGCATTTTATCATTTAGCCCACACACTTTTCTGTTTTTTTCAATGGCAAATCCCAATGTTGGAGACATATTTAATTAGTCTTCTGCAAATGCTTTTAATCCTTTCCCAAACAAGCCCTGGTTTTCATGTGTCTGCAGTACAAGTCTTTTGAAAACACTATGGGAAAAGGAGAAATTGCTCGTAATGAGCAATTTCTCCTTTTCCCACAGTGTTTTCTACCCTTTTTGAGAACTTTCTGCCATTTTCATCAAATTTAAAATTGTTGTCTGCAAACTCTCTCAATTTGGACCAGTCTAAAATTTATCGTTTGGGAAAGGGTTAATCTAGGTAATTCAGCAGTTTTGTTGAAGGGTAAAGGTTGATTGATTGTATGGTGTTTAATGCCATTTACTACATTATTCAGTTATATCATTGTGGCCAGTGCACCTGTCCTTGCTTTCCTGGAGTTTCCTTTACCAGTGCTCCACAGAATATTCTTTCCAAGCCACTGGCTGCTTTCCCACATAACCATAATTGTAACATTGAAACAATGGTCAGAGGTGATAGAGAAAGGACTCCTGTCGTAGTGACTATCATCAATCCACAGAAAGAAATTGGCCAAGCCAGGGACCTCCCCTTCTCAAGTCCTGTATGCTACCGACTGAGCTACCAGGGCTTGGCCTGAAGGGTAAAGGATTAATCCTTTGACCATCAAATGAGGGCGATGGACATTTGCATTCAGTAAAAAGACCGAGACAACACAGTTTAAGCCTCTACCACAAGAACACACTTCAGACTCGTCACTGTTGTCATTTCCGGTTTTAAATCAAAGACAAATCCTTGAGTTTCTTTATCCCTTACACATATATGTTGGTAATTTATCTATGTTTACCCAGCTGACTAGATTCTGAACCACTCTACACACTATCAAGCTTTAATTTCCAACATTTTTTGTCTCTGGCTGTAAGGATGTACCTTTAAAGCAACTGAAGTCATACCAACCTAGCAAAGTATTAATTTTCATGTTTCCCCTGTAACAAGACACCAAATGCAGTTTACTGCTAAATTATTCAACACTTACATTATTATCACCAGAAAACTCAGATATCCTACCCCCCCCATTATATTTAACCCTTTCCCAAACAAGCCCTGGTTTTCACATGTCTGCAGTACAAGTCTTTTGAAAACACTGTGGGAAAAGGAGAAATTGCTCATAACGAGCAATTTCTCCTTTTCCCACAGTGTTTTCTACCCTTTTGGAGAACTTTCTGCCATTTTCATCAAATTTAAAATTGTCGTCTGCAAACTCTTTCAGTTAGGAAGGGTCTAAAATTTGTCGTTTGGGAAAGGGTTAACTCTTTACCATACTATCATTTTAATGAGCCTAAACAATAAGGCCTTTAAAAACATTATGGGAAAACGAGAAAATGCTAGTAACTAGCATTTTCTTCTTTTCCCACAATGTTTTCTACCCTTCCCAAAACAAATTTCATTTTTTGAGTCACATTAATTTCATTGTCTGCGAATGCTTTTCAATTAGGACAAGTCTAAAATTTTGTCATTTGGTAAAGTTAAGCACAGCAGAGGTCAACTTAAGAGGTCAACTTAACTCTTTACCAAACAACAAAATTTTAGACTTGTCTAAGCTGAAAGCATCTGCCAACGAAAAATCAAATGTGGTTCAAATGGGCAAAGTTGTCCTAGAAATGGTAGCAAACATCATGGGAAAAGTAGGAAATGCTGATCACCAGCATTTTCTCCTTTTTCCACAATTTTTTCAAAAGCCTTACTTATTTCTTAGGTCTGTCAAAACTTGGGATTGTGTGTAAACAGGTTAACCCTTTACCAGACGACAAAATTTTAGCCTTGTCCAAATTGAAAGCATTTGCAGACGACAATTTCAATGTGGCTCAAATGGTGCAATTTTTCTTTGATAGGGTAGAAAACATTGTGGGAAAAGGAGAAAATGCTGGTTACCACCATTTTCTCCTTTTCCCACAATGTTTTCCCAGGGGCGTCAAAAGGCGGCATTGTGCAGTAAAGGGTTAAATCTTTACCACACACTCCCTAGTTTTACCAACCCGGAAGAAAAAGCCTTATGAATGACTCAAGAGATGATTTTTGTCTTTGAGAGGGTCAGAAAAATCACGAGAAAAGAAAACAAGAGAACCGCATGCGGATGCCAACGCTCGGCTGCAGTTGCTTGATTTTCAATGAAAATTCAGTTGAAAAGGGGCATAACTGTGTCAAAAATACTTTGAGAAAAGAAAATAAGAGAACTGCGTGCAGATGCCAACACTCGGCTGCAGTTGCTTGATTTTCAATGAAAATTCAGTTGAAAAGGGGCATAACTGTGTCAAAAATACTTTGATGGTTACCAAGCCTTGTTTTATGGTCCACAGTGAGCAACTTGTCCAAGTTTTAAGTAAATACATGTGTCTTCAGTAACAGCAAAGATATAAAAACGTCAGTTTTTGAAAATGTCACAGTTTTTGCCAGTTTTTGAAAATGTCACAGTTTTTGCATGACGATGATGATGCCAGGGCTGTGACAATACCTCGACATTTTCTTCAAAAGCAGCCGAGTTACAAATGCTGGTTACCAGTGTTTTCTTCTTTTCCAATGATGTTTTCAAATACCCTTTCACTATAGGTAATAAAACCACATAAAAATGTTTGAATATTACAATGTATACAATCATCATTTAACCCTTTACCGCACCACCCCGACTTTTAACAACCCTGAGAAAGAGGCCTTTTGAAAACATTGTGGGAAAAGGAGAAAATGCTGGTAACCAGCATTTTCTCCTTTTCCCACGATGTTTTCTACCCTTCCCAAATAAAATTTCAATTTTTTATTCACATCTATTTTGTTGTCTGCAAATACTTTGAATTTGGACCAGTCTAAAATTTTGTCATGTAGTAAAGAATTAACTCTTTACCACACGGCAAAATTTTAGACTAGTCCATATTGAAAGCATTTGCAGACGACAATATAAATGTGATTGAAAAATTGAAATTTGTTTTGGGAAGGGTAGAAAACACTCCCAGCATTTTCTCCTTTTCCCACAAGGTTTTCGAAAGCCTTCTTTCACAGGGTCATTAAAAGCCGGGATTGTTTGGTAAAGGGATAAAGCAGAATGTCATTTTTTGGACACATTTCGCAAAGTAGTTTTACACAGACAGGAAATATCAATTCCATTCAAAAGATGAAAGGTTTCACACCATGGTGTTTTACAATGAATGTGCACCAATTTAACCCCCCCCCCCCAAACCTTTTAACTAAATGCAAGGTTTGAAAATAATTATAAAATCTGTCACTTCAATTTACATAATCTCATTAATTTAATCCCCCACTATGTTTAGACTAGAAAGATCTAAAACGGAAATAAGAAAATGGAAAACCCAAAAGAAGAATTTGATAAGAAGAAATGAGAAATGAGACTGGTTACCAGCATTTTCTCCTTTTCCAATAGTGTTTTCAGGGTCATTACAACTCACAATTACCGGTATATGGTAAAGGTTTAACCCTGTACCACGCAATGCCCCCCAAGTTTTAACGACCCTTAGGAAGCAGCCTTTTGAAAACACTGTGGGAAATGGAGAAAATGCTGGTAACCAGCATTTTCTCCTTTTCCCACAATGTTTTCTACGCTATTGAAAGGAAATCACATCATTTGAGCCACATTGAAATTGCCGTCTGCAAATGCTTTCAATTTGGATGGGTCTAAAATTTTGTCATTTGGTACAGGCTTCAATATAGTACTGAAAAATACTGTTACCTAGAATTTAATAAAGTTCTCATTAATTTTATCAAGTTGTGAATGTGTACTTGTCTCATAGATTCATCTGGTTTAGATCTCTAAAAATGCCTTTTTATAATGTAAATGGTCAAAAAAGACAATCTGAATCAGTGCCAATTGACTTACCCGTCTTAGTCACCTCTATGCCAAAACAACAGCATTTAACAAATTCCATTGTTCCTTATGTTGATCTGCTAAAATATCAAAGTAGTCTGGGTTTTTTTTTTTTCATTAGAATTTTCTATACTGGCTCTGGTGTTGCCTCATCAGTCAGAAAGCTAGAATCCTCAATTAAATCCTCACTGATGTTCAAAGAATATCTCAATATCTCTAATATTAAGATTTATTTTTGTTTTTCAAATTCATATTATGACCACTGGTAATCTTTGGATGCTAAACATGACTAAAGTTGCATTTAATGGTGACAGGAGTCATCAAGATTAACTCTTAGAGTGCCAGACATTTTCTTCTTAGAATTACGATCCAAATAATTGCAATTTCGTGATTGCTTTTGTCCACAGTGATTCAGCAAAGCGGACAGTGTAGATCAAAGATCAGGCTGCACGTTTTGTGCAGCCTGATCTTGATCTACACTGGCTGCAAATGCAACTATAGTCGTGACAGCCGCTTTAATGGTTAATATTATACTGCAAAAAGAATTTTGATCTGATCTTCAGATTGACACTGTCTGGTATTTCAATAGATATTTTGATCAAAACAGTGTGGAAACTGCAATTACTTCTGTCTAGGTCTTATTAGTTGACAGAGTGTCAAATTAATTTAACCCTGTGCCACACAACAAAATCTTAAATTGGTCCAAATTGAAAGCACTGGCACACGACAAATGAAATGTGGCTCAAATGATAAAATTTGTCTCTGAAAGAACAGCAAACATTGTGGATAAAGGAGAAAATGTTGGTTACAAGCATTTTCTCCTTTTCCTGCAATGTTTTCTATCCTATCAACAACATTCGAGCCACATTTAAATTGTGGCTTGCAAAAGCTTTCAATTTGGAAAAGTCTATATAATTTTGTCTTTTGGTAAAGAGTTATGGTAAGGCAGACAATAAATTCTGACATGGATGACATGAAAATACCAGGTTTGTCCAAAATATTGTACACAAGATCTACAGAATGTTTTTATCATGGCGATTTTCACCCAAAGTCTAGTTTTACTTTCACTGTTGATTAACAATAAAACACTAAAAATTTGACGATATTCCTATTGAAATGATGGGAGAAAAAGCTCCAGGTAGAATTATTCATGCAAGCTCCTAGATGTCTGCCTCTCGCTCTCATTTTTCCCCATCACATTTGTTGTAAAGAAGATTTAGACTTAAAAATTCCTAAGTTCCTAAATTGGATAGGTTCACCAGACTTCAAGTCTTTATGATATCATGGTAACAGGGAAAACAATAACCTATATAAACTATGATGTCTACTCCATTTGACAAACTAGGCTAATGTTCACTTTTCCTCTCACCCTTATGTCGACATTTTGACTCAATTACATGTATGGTGGAAGCAACAAACGACCAAATTTTAGACTGGTCCAATTTCAAAGCATTTGCTGATGACAAATTAAATGTGGCTCAATAATGGAAGCTGCGAGTGAAAGGGCAGAAACATTGCGGAAAATTTAACTATGGAGAAAATGCTCGTTACCAGCATTTTCTCCTTTTTCCTCAATGTTTTCTAAAGCCTTCTTTGTAAGTCGTTAAAACTCAGAATTGTGCGGTAAGGGATTGATTTATCCAATTTTTATGAGTTAATAGCACTGAACTGAGAAGCAATTCTAGAGCCTAAGCGTGGAACCAATTTCACACTTTTAATCATCAAAGTGAATTAGCACACAACCCCTAACTTTTAACGACCAAAAATAAAGCCTTTTAAAAACATTGTGGGAAAAGGAGAAAATCCCAAAACATTTTTCAATTTCTAAATCACGTCTATTTTGTTGTCTGCAAATGCCTTCAATTTGGACTAGTCTAAAATTTTGTCGTTTGGTAAAAAGTTTAAAAAAAGGTTTCTAATCTATAATGATCCCAATTATGACCATGTCCTTCAAAACTGAATTTCTATATTCCTTTCATGAGTGTTTCAAAACACAATTTCAAAAATAGGCCTCCAAAAAATATTCTGAATTAAAAATTCTCACTTCCTGGCAGTTTGCACTGATTCCAAAACAAGACCACTGTACTTTCTGAAAATCTTATTTCACATAAAGACCTTCTCTAGTGCATGTCATAGTACATTCTTTATTTCAAGCTGTACCCTTTACAACACAATCCCAAGTTTTAACAACCTTGAGAAAGAGTCCATTTGAAAACATTGTGGGGCAAAAGAGAAATTGCTGGTAACCAGCCTTTTCTCCTTTTCCCACAATGTTTGCTACCCTTTCGAACAAAAATTGTTTGAGCTACATTTAATTTGTTGTCTGCAAATACTTTCAGTTTGGAAAAGTCTAAAATTTTGTCGCTTGGTAAAGGATGAACTCTTTACCAGACAAAAAAATTAGAGATGTCCAAATTGAAAATATACAAAAATATACAACTTTGAAGAGGGCAAACTAAATGTGAGTCAAATATCAGTAATCTGATTTTTCATAAAAATGTTAAGAGCAGAAAACAATTTAACAGAATATGAGCACATGCTGGTTACCAGCATTTTCTCTTTTTCCCACGAGTTTTTCTAAACTTCCAGGTATAAATTTCAATATTTCAGTCACATTTATTTTGTTGTCTGCAGATGCTTTCAATTTGAAAAAATGTAAAATTTTGTCATTTGGTACAGAGTTAACACAAAGGTATCAAAGTAAATAAGTAAAGGAGATGCTGGAAACCAAAATAAGAAATCAAAGTAACGCTGGTACTCATGAGGATTCTTATTAAGGTCATGTCATCTGATAAACAAACTTGCATTTATCTTCATTCAGAGTTCTGTACAGGTAAGAATTAATTAGTTCACAGGTCAAGCAAAAGACCATATAAAAGTCAATCTTACCTGAAATCAATCTGTTTGAGGTATATGGGGATGCGTAACACGACACCAAAAATTTGAATTATTTCATTATGAAGGAATGAGGACCAGTCTAACTTATAATGGAAATGTGTCACAGTCTGTTATTCCCTTGTTAAAAGCCTTTTCTTAGATGATTAATGACAAAAACAAGCATAATTGTGCCAATATGTGTAGTACAATTAACCCTTTCCCAAACGACAAATTTTGGACTGGTCCAAATTGAAAGAGTTTGCAGATGACAATTTTATATTTGATGAAAATGGCAGAAAGTTCTCAAAACGGGTAGAAAACACTGTGGGAAAAGGAGAAATTGCTCGTTACGAGCAATTTCTCCTTTTCCCAGTGTTTTCAAAAGACTTGTACTGCAGACACGTGAAAACCAGGGCTTGTTTGGGAAAGGGTTAATATGAAGCTTTCAATCCTTTTATGCAGGTTTCATCACCAACAGCTACCAGTGTCTATTTTAGTTTGTGTGATTGCCGCATTCACACTAATCTTTTTCAGATTCGGCCTGAATTCAGACCCAATACTTGATACTCCAACATAAAATATACAGAATGAAAATGTCCCAAAACAAAGAATTCACTCCTACCTCCCAGAAAATACTACTGCTTTGAATAAAACAGTATCATTGCTGAAGCTGTTTTCACTGAAAATTTTGTCCATTAACCCTTTGCCACACGATTCCGATTCGTAACGACCTTGAGAAAGAAAGCTTTTGAAAACATTGTGGGAAAAAAGAGAAAATGCTGGTTACAAGCATTTTCTCCTTTTCACATAATGTTTTCTACCCTAAGCAAAACAAATTTCCATTTTTGAGTCACATATTTTTTTGTTTTCTGCAAATGCTTTCAATTTGGAAAAGTCTAAAATTTTGTTGTTTGGTGAAGAGTTAAAATGACCTCTGTTGATGGGGAATTGGTCAGAATGGTACACTTCCAAATCGGCCTGATCTAAATGAGCCCAACTTTATGGGCACCGTTCTTAAATTGTCCCCCCACCCTCTTTTTTAAATCCCCCTATTGTTTAGATGTCGGGGGATTATCCCCCCTCATTCTCAGCTTCAAGAAGAGACACTGAGCTTACTGATTCTATGACACCGTCATCAGTATTTGTCAATGATCCCAATAATGAAACCTGAAAATGGTAGAATATGATGAAATAATAGTTATCTCCCTTGTCAGATGAAAATCAATGTAACGAAACTGCAAGCAGGGTCCTTGTATTCATCGTCCTTTGCCTCACATATAGATGCTGTGACTATTAAAATTTGGTTTGTAATTTGTGTGTAAGGCCTGCAGTGTATTTGCATAATGAAGTTCATGCATTATTTTCACAGATATACATCAACTTGATTGAAACAGTGATATAACTCTTTACCAAATGACAAAATTGTAGACTTGTCCAAATTGAACGCATTGTGCAGACAAGAAATTAAAGGTGGCCCAAATGATGAAGTTTTTTCTTGATAGAGTAGAAAACATTGTGGGGAAAGGACAAAATGCTGGTTACCAGCATTTTCTCCTTTTCCCACGTTTTCAAAAGCTTTTTTCCACAGGGTCGTTAAATGTTGGGATTGTGTAGTAAAGGGTTAATAAATTTAGAATGAGAAATTTTTGCCTGAACATTTCTAGACAGTGCAAAGGATATAAAGGATAAAAACCAAGTAATACTCCTATCAGGACCTACACAGTTAGGAGAGGAATCAAGGGAGGTAACTGACTACTACTTGCCATTAGAGAAGAAAATGGCTACGAAAACATGCGATTGTAACAAACCAACGACCAAACATATTAGACTGATGCATATATTAATACAAGCGATGGAATATAACTGAATGAATTGTGTTTATTTACACAAACTGTGTGCATCAAATGTTTGTTCATATGCAAACTATCTTAAGTTCTAACTTACTCATCAAAGCTAGTCTAGTTTTACTTTTACCATGATCCTGAGTTTTAATGACTTACAGAGAGGGCTAAGGCAAACGGCATTTTCTCCTTTTCTCACAATGGTTTCTGTCCTTTCACTTACCAATTCCATCATTTGAGCCACATTTAATATATCCTTTGCAAATGCTTTGAATTTGGACCAGTCGATGTTTTTGCCATTTGTAAAATGGTTTAACTCTTTACCAAACAATCTGGACTTTTAATGGCCCTAAAAAGGAAACCTTTTGAAAACATTGTGGGAAAAGGAGAAAATGCTAGTTACCAGCATTTTCTCCTTTTCCCACGATGTTTTCTACCCATCCCATAAGAAATTTCAATTTTGGAGTCACATTAAATTTTGTCGTCTGCAAATGCTTTCAATTAGGACTAGTCTAAAATTTTGTTGTTTGGTAAAGAGTTAACTCTTTATCAACTGAAAATTTTTTAAGTGGTCCAAATTAAAAGCATCTGCAGACGACTAATTTTATGTAGTTCAAATGATGACCTCTGTCTTTGATAGGGTAGAAACACTGTGGGTAAAGGAGAAAATGATGGTTACCAGCATTTTCTCCTTTTCCCATAATGTTTTCAGAAGCCTTCTTTCTCAGGGTTGTTGAAACTTGGGAATGTGTGGTATAGGGTTAAGTACTTTGATTATGTGTTGGTGCCATGTTAAAAAATAGCAAGCACAGGGTTTAGTTAGCTTTATCTAAAACTGTAATTCTTACAGATAATACATTCTTTACAACATGAGCGCCATTGGCCCTACAGCGCTCACCTGAGTAAAGTCATCTAGCAAGGTTTTTCTAAAGCTTGGCCCAGTGATCTATTTTTCGACCCAATGTGACCCAATTTCGTACTTGTCAAAAATATTATCAAGACAAATATTCTGATCAAGTTTCATGACTATTGGGCTAAAAATGTGGCCTCTACAGTGAACATAATGTTTTTCTAAAATTCAGCCCAGTGACCTACCTTTCGACTTGACATGACCCAATTTCTAGCTGGTATAAAATATTATTAAGACAAACATTCTGATCAATTTTCTTGAGTATCGAGGCTGAAATGTGGCTCTAGGGTACACACAACCTTTTTCTAAGATTTTGCCTGGTGACCTACTTTTTCACCCAACATGACGCAATTTCAAATATGTCTGAGATTATATCAAGACAAATATTCTGACAAAGTTTCATGAGTATCAGACTGAAAATGTGCCTTCTATAGTGCAGACAAGGTTTTCCTTAGATTTTGCCCAGTGACCTATATTTTTAAAACCAAAAGTGACCCAATTTTAAGCTTATCTGAGATATCATTAAAACAAACACTCTGAAAGTTTCATGAGTATCGGACTGAAAATGTGGTCTCTAGAGTGCACAAAAGGTTTTTCTACCATTTGGCCCTGCGACCTACTTTGACCTGACATGACCCAATTTTGAACTTGTGTGAGATTTTTTTTTTTTTTTTGAGACAAACATTCTGACAAAGTTTCATGAGTATCAGTCAGAAAATGTGGCCTCTAGAGTGTACACAAGGTAATTGTTGATGCCCAGATGACCCATGACGGATGACACACGACGGACATGGCACGATTACAAAAGCTCACCTTAACTCTTTACCACACAATCCTGAGTTTTAACGACCCTGAGAAAGAGGCCTTTTGAAAACATTGTGGGAAAACGAGAAAATGCTGGTAACCAGCATTTTCTCCTTTTCCCACAATGTTTTCTATCCTTCCAACACAAATTTCAATTTTTGAGTCACATTTATTTTGTCGTCTGCACAAAGCTTTCAATTTGAACTGGTCTAAAAATTTGTCGTTTGGTAAAGAGTTAAGCACTTTGTGCGCAGGTGAGCTTAGAAATGTTTTCAAAGTTGTCTGTCCTAAATTGAGTAATTTTAATCACGGGGCTACAAACTTAACTTTTTTCACCTTAATGTAGAGGAAAGGAATAACAACCACAGAGGTAATGTAAATAAACAGGCTGGTCCCTCAATCTTGATTTTTAATTAAATATAAAATCTTTTAATATTCCCGCTAGCCTGCAATAATCAATTTTTCCACGCCTTACTGTTAAACATGACACAAGCTGGTTTCGACTTAGCCAAATTCAATCATATGCATATCAGGTAACACAGTCTGACTCTTTACCACAGAAAATACATTAAGACTCGCTCAAAATGAAAGCCTTTGCAGACTACATTTAACCCTTTACCAGACCACAAAATTTTGGCCTTGTCCAAATTCAAAGCATTTGCAGATGACAATTTCTAAGTGGCTCAAATGGTGCAATTTTTCTTTGGTAAGGTAGAAAACATTGTGGGAAAAGGAGAAAATGCTGGTTCTCTTTTTCAAAAGGTTTCTTTCCCAGGGGCGTCAAAAGGCGTCATTGTGCGGTAAAGGGTTAACTTAACCCTTTACTATACAATCCTAACTTTTAACCACCTAGAGGAATAAAACTTTTAACTCTTATCCTGCTAAAAAAATGAAATGAAACTTTCAAGCCAACAGTAAAAACTCTATGTTATTTCGAAGGTATATTTTGGGCAAAAAATATCTCCGTATCTGACAGTGCAGATCTAAGATCAGACTGTACATTCAGAATGTGCAGTCTGATCTTGATATACGCTGTCTGCAAAAGGTCGCGCTTAGCAGCCTAAGGGTTAAAAACATTGAGGAAAGACCAATCCAATAATTTTAGCTGGTCTAAATTTGTCATCTGTCTGATTTGGACAAGTCTTTACGTCTCTGATGTAGTATAGTATTAAATGGGGCTAAAATGATGGGATTGCCTTTTAAGACAACTTTGGGAGAAAAGGAGAAAATGCTTGTAACCGGCATTTTCTCCTTATCTAACAATGTTTTCAAGACTTTTTCCACAGGTTTTTTATTGACTGAATGGTGTTTTATGCCTCTTTCAGTATTTTTTCAGTCATGTGGCAACAGCTCACATTATTCATGTATGTCCTAGATTTTACCAGTACTAGGCAAGGGCTCTGTAGTGTCTTGCCAAAGGACACTCCCAAGAAGAACCCAAAGCTTTAACCCTTAACTGCATAATGACGCCTTTTGACGCCCCTGGAAAAGAAGCCTTTTGAAAACATTGTGGGAAAAGGAGAAAATGCTGGTCACCAGCATTTTCTCCTTTTCCCGCAATGTTTTCTACCCAATCAAAGAAAAGTTGCACCACTTAAGTCACACTGAAATTGTCGTCTGCAAATGCTTTCAATTTGGACAAGACTAAAATTCTGTCGTCTGGTAAAGGGTTAAGTGAGTTTTTCAAAGGGAAATCAAAACTGTGTGTAATTTTGACAAGAGTTATCTCTTTTGAAGAACTGTACCTTTTCTATTTTGCACTGCAGCATATGATTTTCTTTTCAATTTTTCACTCCTCAAACTACATTGTCTATTATCAATTGAGCAAAAATGAAAAAATCCTGTCTCTGAAGAAACTGTGACAAATGCCTGTAAAATGGTAGAAAACATTGTGCGAAACAGAGAAAAATGCTGGTTACCAGCATTTTCTCCATTTCCCACAGTATTTTCATAAAACATCTTCTTCAAAGTCATTAAAGCACAGGAATGTTCAGGAATTAACACTTTACCACACAATCCCGACTTTTAACGACCCTGGGGAAGAAGCCTTTTGAAAACATTGTGGGGAAAGGAGAAAATGCTGGTAACCAGCATTTTCTCCTTTTCCCACAATGTTTTCTTCCTTTCCCAAAACGAATTTCAGCTTTTGAGTCACATTTATTTTGTCGTCTGCAAATGCTTTGATTTGGACCAGTCTAAAATTTTGTCGTTTGGTAAAGATTTAAAAATTCAGCAGCACCTGGTACAATAATACTTTATTGCTGTTATCAACCCTTTACCAGACGACAAAATTTTAGCCTTGACCAAATTGAAAGCATTTGCAGACAACAATAATTTCAGTGCGGCTCAAATGGTGCAAATTTTCTTTGATAGGGTAGAAAACATTGTGGGAAAAGGAGAAAATGCTGGTTACCAGCATTTTCTCCCTTTTCCAACAATGTTTTCAAAAGGCTTCTTTCCCAGGGGCGTCAAAAGGCGGCATTGTGCGGTAAAGGGTTAAGTGATGTCTTGATGACATAATGATTTCTTTCCGAGG
Source organism: Tridacna gigas (assembly GCA_945859785.2). Classification (NCBI taxonomy): domain Eukaryota; kingdom Metazoa; phylum Mollusca; class Bivalvia; order Cardiida; family Cardiidae; genus Tridacna; species Tridacna gigas. The sequence goes on along the minus strand of OX244031.2, from coordinate 5,243,244 downwards.
TCTGATGATAGCCATTGCAACAGGATCATTCCTCTCTCACTACTGATCATTGTTCCAACAATGGACATGTGGGAAGGCAGCCAGTGGCTTGGGTAGAATATTGTGTGAAGTACTGGCAGAAGAAATTTCAGGAAAGCATGGACAGGTGCAATGGCCGTTGCGATATAATTCAAATAACTTTCAGCGTTTAACACCATACAATCAATCTGGATGACATACCAGATAGCTGAACTTGTGCCAAAATGCTCATTGGTGTGCAGATATTGTCAGAAAAATATTGTGGCAAAGTGAGACAAGTGCAGTGCAATTTTCATCAATTTATATGCATATTTCCCTGTATTTATTTAGCCCTAGCCTAGTTCTAGTGAAACACAGGAAATGCATAATTATGTGTGCTATTGCTGTGATATGATTGAAATAATGCTGAAAGGGGCATAATACACCATACTATCAATCAATCAATCAATCAATCAATCTGTATTGATTTATTTGAAAAAGCATAAATGTACATAACTGTAAATATGACAATACAATAATATTATCTGAAACTAGAGACCTCAAAGAAAATGAGACTACAAAAAGAGAAAATTACTCCATATTTGCCATCATTTCTTTTTATAATTCACTTTATACAGGTGTGTTACGCTGTGCCTACGCCTACATATTTTAGGATTTAGTTATCTCCTTACAAAATGAAAAAATTAAAAACTTGTCCAAATTGAAAACATTTGCATGCAAAAAATCTTATGTGGTCAAAATGATGTGGTTGTGTCTGAAACGGTAGAAAACATTGTGAGAAAAGGAGAATTTGTTGGCTACCAGCATTTTTCTACTTTTCCTAGAATGTTTACAAAAGTCTTTTCCTCAGGGCCATTGAAACTCAGGATTGTTTGGTATAGGATTTGAGCCTTTACCACATGGCAAAATTTTAGACACATTCACGTGGAAGGAATTTACAGACAACAACTCAAATGTTTTTTCAAACGATATCATTTTGTCCTTGAATAGGTAGAAAAACATTGTGGGAAAAGGTGAAAATGCTAGTTACCAGCATTTTCTCCTTTTCCCACAATGTTTTCAAAAGCCCTCTTCCTTGTTAAAACTCAAGATTGTGTGGTAAAGGGTTAAACAGGTTATAATTTTTGTTCTCAATTTTCACATACAAAAAATGTACAACTGTTTACCTGATATCCATTTTTCCTAAGTCAATATTTGAATTACCATACAGCTAAACAGTGACAGTGCTAAAACACTTTTACCAAAATATTTGATTAAATTCTCAACATAATATCCTTGCCTTAACTAGTTTGCTCATTTCATAAATCTATTTCCCCTTCGGTATGACATTTTTCTTTTGAATGTCAGAATGGTAAGGATATGAAACAACAAGAGCACCATTTGTGGGTGCCAATGCTCTGCAGCAGTTGCTTTTTGAAAAGATTGATTTTCATTGAAAATTTTAGTCAAAAAAAGGGCATAACCATGTCAAAAATATTTTAATGCTTACCTGTCCTTATTGTATTGGTTCTCTTTTTGATAGTTAATAACTTGTCCAATGTCCAAGTTTGAAGTAATATCTTCAGTAATGACAGAGATATTATAAAATGTCAAAGTTTTTGCCTGACAAATTCTAAGTCAACAGGACAATGATAATACCTCAACACTTTCTATGAAACAAGAGCGCCATGGCCCTAAAGCACTCACCTAAGCACAGTCATCTAGTACTGACAATGTATCATGAATATCAGATGTAAAATGTGTCTCTAGGCTGCACACAAGATTTTTATCACGGCGGTCATTGCACCTATCCATGTGTTTCCTCACATCAGTACTGACACAACTTTCTTTCAAAGCCACTGACTAGTTTTCTCACATGCAGCAGAGGTGAGAGGCAAAAAATCGCCGTAAAGAAAGTTTGCCTCAATCAGGTATCAAACTTAAAGCCACCAGGTCACCTAATTAACGCGCCTTGGCGCCATGCAAAACATCGACAGAGCACTCTCATTTCATAGTCAATTTCCCGAAATTTAAGCATCATCACATAGAGTAAATATAGTACTATGATCCAGGTATTAATTAGTGCCGAGTGCAAAGCCATCGCCATTTTGAAAGACTCAAAGTAATGCAGTAATGCAGAATATCAATTTTACTGCCGATCATGAAATTATTCGGACATTAAATATCATTCATGATTAGTGTAGCACAGTGGTAATCAATACTTCACTTTTTTCAAGCTTTTCCAAGTTAGTTGACAAATTCTGTGTTATTGGAAGTTTATAATGTTAATGGAAGTATATTTGGATGGTCAGATGTTAATGACATCGATTTTTTTGATAAAATATTGGTCATTAGAGATTTTCATAAGTCTGTGTTTGAAAAGTTTCAGTGAAGTTATCTTGCTTTTGGAAGTTTGTCATGCCAGTTGTTAATTTTAGCGTAAGGTCAAGTGGAGGTTGTCTGGTGGCTTCTGGAGAAGAAATAAGCGGGGGTGTTACTATAAGGGAGGGAGCGTTAAATAGGTGGAATACTGTATTTGGTTTTTTTTTTGGTAAGAAGTTAATTGGGACTCTAAGAGGAAAGGTTGAAAAAGTACAGAATCTGACTGCAAAAAAACATCTGAACTCTTTTCTTCATTATATATTTCGAACAAGTACATCACAGCTCATGTCTAAGGTTTTTCTTTAACCTTTTATCACACAATCACGAGTTTTTAGTGACCTGGAGAAAGAAGCCCTTTGAAAACATTAAGGGAAAAGGAGAAAATGCTGATAACCAGCATTTTCTCACTTTCCCACGGTTTTCTACCCTATGAAAGGTAATTCCATTGTTCGTGCCACATTTGCATTGTTGTCTGCAAATGCTTTCAAACTGGACTAACCTACATTTTTGTCATGTGGTAAAGAGTTTACTCCTATTGCCTGATTTTCAATTTAAAATTATTTGGACTTACATGTTCTTTCTGTAATCTGCTAGTGCCTGGTTAATGTTCATTGTAACTCATAATACATCCCACAACAAACTTCAGCAAATAACTTTGAAAAAAACCCCTGCCCACCTGGTAGCTCAGTGCTTAGTGTATCAGACTCATGACCTGGTGGTTGCGAGTTTGATACCTGGGTGAGGCAAACTTTCTTTCCAGCGATATTTTGCCTCTGACACCTCTGATTCATGTGGGAAAAGTAGTGATTTGGAAAGAAAGTTGTGTCACTACTGGTGTGAGAAAGCCAGGAAACATGTGTAGGTGCACTGACCGCCGTGATATGACCTAAGCTGTTAAAACGGTGTAAACTCCAATACAAACAAACAAATCGAAAACGACCCAGTAATAAAGTGTCAAGTTGTGTTTTAGCCCTTTACCACACAATCGCAAGTTTTAACAACCCTGAAATATAAGGCTTTGAAAACATTGTGGAAAAGGAGAAAATGCTGGAAACCAACTTTTTTCTCCTTAATCTCAATGTTTTTTTACACTATCAAAGACAGAAATCACTATTTGAACTACATTTATTTTGTTGACTGTAAATGCTTTCAATATGGTTGAGTCCAAAATTTTGTCGTTTGGTAAGATTTCAGCCTTTACCACACAATCCTGACCCCGACCCTGACAAAATGGCTTTTGAAAATATTGCAGGAAAATGAGAAAATCCTCGTTACCAGCATTTTCTCCTTTTTGCCCACAATGTTTTCTACTCCTCCTCAGGCAAATTTCAGTTTTTGAGTAATGTTTAATTTGTTGCCTTTGGGTGCTTTCAATTTGGACTGGTATTAATTTTGTCATATGGTAAAAACTTGCTAACAGAATGTGAAAGCATTGAGTAAAAAGGAGAAATTCCTTGCTAAAAGCAGTTGCTCCTCCAGCCATAATGTTTTCAAGCAGTAATTTGATATGGGCAACATATCGTAACCAAGGTCATGCTCAGAGGTAAGGGGCTTTTCACTGCAACAAAGGTAAAAGGCTAGATTATCAAACCTTCAGGGACAAGGTTCAACGGTGATAAATGAGGGAATCTCTGTGTGTACAAGTCTTAAAATAAAGCTGACCTTGTAAATAATATAAAGGAATATAAATCCCAGTCATTTTGCAAGACCCTGGAGGTTTGAGAATTTGTTTATACCCAAGTTCACCCTGTATACTGATGCATGCATGTATGCAAATCTCTCCTGAAGACAAGTCCTGAGATTAGTTTTTATTAGAAATTCCTGCAGTTGACTTGTCTTATCTAATCAGTGTTCCAAATAGAGGAAGTGATTTTGACTTCAAAATTGAAAATATTAATCATTCTCCACTAAACCCTATGTTATGGGTACTCGTTAGAATCGTCTCAACGAGACGATTCTAATGATTACCCACAACACAGGGTTTGGAAGAGAAATAATGGATTTAGAATACCATCACTCCCTCTCATCTGCAGCTCTGTTATCTTGATTGTCATTTACTACTTTATTATTGATTTTTTCATTTCTTTTCTTGACTTACAATACCTGTAACATGCAAAAGTTCAAAAATTACACCAGTGCATAGTGCAGTGCAACATATTTTCGTAGGCCAAACCATGAAATTCAGCAATAAGGTCTTTGTAGCAATGAGAAAATGGCATGTCGGCCATTGACATCTGGGTCGACATTTGACCTTGCTGTGACCTTGACCTTTAACCCACGGACATGACTCTCGCACATGACACATCATTTTTATGTTTTTAACAACTCTGCATCGCAATACTGAAATATTCATAATTAAAAAAGTTACAGGCCGGACATGAATACTAACCCTCCTCCCCCCCCAAAAAAAAATTTACCTTGCTGTGACCTTGACCTTTAACCCATGGACATGACTCTTGTGCATGACACATTGTCTTGATGTGGTTAGCATTTGTGCCAAGTTATATCGAAATTGAACAACAGCGACAAAAGTTATGGCCCAAACATGAAAACGGACGGACAGACAGACTGACTAAGCAAAAACTTTATGCCCCCGAAAAATTGGGGGGGGGGGGGGGGCAATAAAAATCCCCATTATGAGACAATCATGAGTTTTATGACCCTGAGGTGGAAGGCTTTTGAAAACAATGTGAGAAAAAGAGAAAAAGCTGTATCGTGCAAGTACTGGTATAGTTTTCAGGGAGCAGAATAGGGAGATTGCCAAGAAATTGTTTCTCAATCGATGTTAAAAAAATATGTCTCTAGAACTTTGGTTAATTTGTATCACTTTTGATTTTGTTTTCTGCAGAAGTACTAAAATTTGTTGTTTGGTAAACAGTTAACCCTTTACCAGACGATAAAGTTTTAGCCTTGTCCAAATTGAGAGCATTTGCAGACAACAATTTCAATGTGGCTCAAATGGTGCAATTTTTCTTTGATAGGGTATAAAACATTGTGGGAATAGGAGAAAATGCTGGTTACCAGCATTTTCTCCTTTTCCCACAATGTTTTCAAAAGGCTTCTTTTATCAGGAGGCTTCTTTTCCAGGGGTGTCAAAAGGCGTCATTGTGCAGTAAAGGGTTAATATTGAACAGTGCAGATTCAAGATTAGAAGGTAATTTTGGTACAGTCTGAACTTGATCTACACTGTTCACAAGAGTATCTTTCATTGTGCTTTGCAGGTTTGGTTAATTAAGATGTGTCAGGAGTGGGACCTTTTGTTTGTATTTGAGTTCAATGCCATTTTAACAGCTTAGATCATAATTATGGCGGTTAGTGGACCTACAGATGTGTTTCCTGGCTTTCTCACACAAGTACTGATACAACTTTCTTTCCAAACCACTGACTACTTTTTTCACATGCATCAGAGGTGAGAGGCGAAATATCACCAGAAAAGAAAGTTTGCCTTAACATGGTATTAAACCCACAGCCACCAGGTCAAATGTGTTAGCTATTTGTTTTTGGTCACGTGTGTCGCTAAAAATTAAATTTTACCTTTTCGCTGCAATACCGATGAAACAGATAGTCAGTACAGCGCTGTAGCTTTGCTGCCAGAAAATTGTAGATGGAGTTGAGACAGTACCGTGCGCAATAAATCTCCAAATATGAAAAGAAGTATCATAAACATCTCATTATTGAGACTAAGGGGAAGGAAAGAATCCCATTGACTGAACACAATGATGGAATATAATCTAGAAAACTCAATTCAAGCAATGAAATAAATACTTTAGTAAGCCCATCTACCCTTTGCCACACAATCCCGAATTTTGATGATTGTAAGGAAGAAGAATTTGAAAACATTGTGGGAAAAGAAGAAAATGCTGGTAACCAGCATTTTCTCCTTTTCCCACAATGTTTTCTACCCAACAAAAGAAAAAGTTCATGTGTTGAATTACATTTGATTTGTTGTCTGCAAATGCTTTCAAATTTCGAAATTTTGGCTAAAATTTTGTAAAATTTTGTAAAGCAATACAAAGCATACAAGTTTTATGGAAGTGTCAAAAAATAACATATAACATCTTGGATGCATACTTCAGGATTGAAGTATCAAGTTTCTTTTTCTTAACCCTTTCCCACGAAATCCCACCCAAGTTTTAAGCTTTTGAAAACATTGTGGAAAAAGGAGAAAATGCTGGTAACCAGCATTTTCTCCTTTTCCCACAATGTTTTCTACACTTTCAAAAACAAATTGCATCATTTTAATCATATTTACTATGTCGTCTGCAAATGCTTTCAATTTGGTCGAGTTAGAAATTTTGTCATTCGGTAAAGAGTTAATCCACTGAGTATGAAATACAATCATAGAACGAATATTTTCAGTCATAAAAATAAACCCCAAAAGATATTAAAATTTCAAGGCTGTTTAAATCTTTACCAAAAAACAAAATTTCAGACAATTCCAAATTGAAAGCATTTGCAGAAGACAAAGTAAATGTGACTGAAAAATTAAAATATGTTTTGAAAAGAGTTGAAAACATTGTGAGTCAAGGCAAAAATGCTAGTTGCCAGCATATTCTACTTTTCCTTAAATGTTTTCAAAAGTCTTATTTCTTGGGGACATAAAAAGTTTGGATTGTGTGGTAAAAGACTATTGTGTGGTAAAGGATTAACTCTTTACCAAACAACAAAATTCTGGTCCAAACTGAAAGATGATGAATATTGCTCAAATGGTCAGATTTGTCTGTGATAGGATAGAAAACAATGTGGGAAAAGGAGAAAATGCTGGTTACCAGCATTTTCTCCTTTTTCCACAATGTTTTCAAAAGCCTTTTTTCCAACAGTCATTCAAAGTTGGAATTGTGTTAACTCTTTACCACACAACAAAAATATAGACTTGTCAAAATTGAAAGCATTTGCAGACATTTTAAATGTGGCTCAAATGATGAAATTTGTCTTTCATAGGACAGAAAACATTGTGGGAAAAGGAGAAAATGCTGATTACCATCATTTTCTCCTTTTCCCACAAGGTTTTCAAAAGGCTTCTTCCTCAGTGTCGTTAAAAGTCGGGATTGTGTGGTAAAGGGTTAAAGACTTAACTTATGCTGTGTAAGATACTAGGTAATTTTTTACACAACTTCAAGTTCTTGTAAAAAAAAAAACATTTATAAGTGTAAAAATAAATTTACTGGGCATAATGATGTTGTAGAGATCAGTCAGCAAATTCTTTTTATCAGTCACATTGTTTCTCCTTTCCCCACAATGTTTTCAAAAACATTTTTTCTTCACGGTCATTTAACCACTCGATCATTTTATATAAAAGGGTTAATTATCATATTTTCCATTTTGTAAGTTTGAAATAAGATAATTAGATCTACAGAAGGGATGACACATCCACTGCGACAAAATTTCCAATTACGATCTGTCAGATAGTGACATAAGATTGAGATCACGATACATGACGGTGTTCTCATTCTCAAAACATTGTCATGTCCAATTAAATCTTTACCAACATTTTAGACCTGTCCAAACTGAAAGCATTTACTTTTTACCACACAATCCCAAGTTTAACTCTTTACCACACAATCCCGACTTTTAACCACCCTGAAAAAGAAGCCTTTTGAAAACATTGTGGGAAAAGGAGAAAATGCTGGTAACCAGCATTTTCTCCTTTTCCCACAATGTTTTCTAACCTTTCAGAAAAAGATGCAATCATTTTAGCCACATTTATAATTTGTTGTCTGCAATGTTTGAAAACATTGTGGGAAAAGGAGAAAATGCTGGTAACCAGCATTTTCTCCTCTTCCCACAAAGTTTTCTACCCTATGAAAGACAACTTTCATGATGTGTAACATTTAATATCATGTCTGCAAATGCTTTGAATTTGGACTAGTCCAAAATATTTAGTCATTTGGTAAACAATTAAAGTGGAATTCAAATGTGGCTAAAACGATGCGATTTGTCTTTGACATGATTAAAAATATTGCTGGAAAAGGAGAAAAATCTGTTACCAGCATTTTCTCCTTTCCCAACATTGTTTTCTTAGATTAAAATGAATGTTTCAGGCAGTCTCATCTATTTTTTTCACTGAAAACACCCAAATTCACTCTCAATATGCTAAGCAATGAAGGTACCTTATGAATTCCTCCTCTTACATTTTACCACACATTTCAGTTTCAGTCCCTAGGATGCTTTCGAAAAAAATGTTGAAAAAGGAGAAAATGCTCGTAACTAGCACTTTCTCCTTTTCCCACAATGTTTTCTACTCTATCAGAGAACTTCAGCTCATTTGTACCAATTTTCAATTTGTCGTCTGCCTATGCTTTCCAATTTGGAAGAGTTGAAAACTTGTTTGGGAATAGGTTAACCCTTTATCACACAAGCAAGACTTTTAATGACCATGAGGGAGAAGCCTTTTAAAAACATTGTGGGAAAAGGAGAAAGTGCTGGTAACCAGCATTTTCTCCTTTTTCCACAATTGTTTTCTACCTGTCCTGTAACAAATTTCAATTTTTGAGTCACATTTAAATTGTCGTCTACAAATGCTTTCAATTTGGAGCATTCTGTATTTTTTCTCGTGCAGTAAAGAGTTAAATTAATTTTAACAAATGTAAAAAAGTTACCATTGCTATACAGCTTCAAAAACACTCCAGAAATATCCAACTCTCATTTCAAACTAACTGAAACATTTTGAAAACCTGACCACTCTAGCTAGACAATGACATGCTTGAATATCTCTTGTTCATCTCTAGTTTCATTCTGTCATTGTAACCAATTGTGAACTAGGCAACTTAAGAAGAAGTGATATTCATCCTCAACACGGTCATGAATTTTGTCTGTTCATCTTGTAATAGAATCTGGTCATTACATGTAAAAATGAGACGGGACCTTTTTTATTTTGTCTATAAAGGCATCCATCAACATCCATATACCAGCAAGAAATATTTATTTACAAAATTTTATGACATTTTAGACTGAAGCTAATTGATCGATTGTAATGGTGTTTAACACCATTTTAAACATTATTTCAGTAATATTGCAGTGGCCAATGCACCTATCTATGCTTTCCTGAATTTTCTTTCACCAGTAGTCCACACAGTATTCTTTACAAGCCACTGGCTGCTTTCCAACATAACTATCGTCAAAACAATTGTCAGTGGCTAGAGAGGAATGAATCCTGTCACCATGACTTTCATCAATCCTCAGAAAGAAGTTGGCTAGCCTGGGGGGATAGTTAACCCTTTCCCAAACAAGCCCTGGTTTTCACATGTCTGCAGTACAAGTCTTTTGAAAACACTGTGGAAAAAGGAGAAATTGCTTGTAATGAGCAATTTCTCTTTTTCCCACAGTGTTTTCTACCCTTTTGGAGAACTTTCTGCCATTTTCATCAAATTTAAAATTGTCGTCTGCAAGCTCTTCAGTTTGGGCAGTCTAAAATTTAGCGTTTGGAAAAGGGTTAAACCTTACCTTGTCTGCATGGAAAGCTATTGTAGGGCTGTGGAGGAGAAACTAAACATGACTCAAAGGATGACATTTTTTTAGGGGGAAAGAAGTAGAAAACATAGTGGAAAAAGGAGAAAATGCTGGTTACTTACCAGCATTTTCTCCTTTTCCCACAATGTTTTCAAAAGCTTTTTTTTCTCAGGCTCATTAAAACTCCAGATTATGTTGTACAGGGTTTAAAGGGTTAATAACTGTGTATGGTTTAATTTAAATGTCAGTATGTAACATTTTATTGAATTGATCTATTCAGCTGTGTGTGTATGCTGCATGATTTATCATTTCATTATGATCCATGCTTTGGCAAAAGGGGGTTTAATGCATTGCTGTGATGCGTTTAATCTCTGTGATGCGTTTAATCGAGAAAATCATCATACAATTATGGATCTATAAAATCCATTTTGTCTAACAACCATTTGAACTATGAGGTAGAATGGTCCTTGGACATGAGATTTAACAAAAGCGAGGTCCTGCGTGGCCCAGAGGTAAAGTGTGGGACTCGTAACCCGGAGTTCCCGGCTTTGAGCCCTACCTGATCCGCTGGATTTTTTTCATGGGAGTCCTTGGGCAAGACACTTCAGAGCCCTAGCCTAGTACTGGTGAAACCCAGGAAATATATTAATATACGAGCTGTCGCCGTGATATGACTGAAATGATGTTGAATGTGGTGTAAAACACCATTCAATCAATCATTTAACAAAAGCAAAATGTTTTGACACAGGTAAGCCTGCGCTGACTGCACAGGCAGATGCATTAACTCTTTCACTACTAATGACGACTTGATTACCTTTTGCGGACAGTGTAGATCAAGATCAGACTGCACAGAATGTGCAGTCTGATCTTGATCTACACTGTCCGCCACTGTTTTTAAACTATGACGAAAGTTGTTTTCAATAGAAGTGGAAATCTATTTTTAGAGCTCGCAAAAAAAGTGGAATTTCCGGAGTTAGTAATGAAAGAGTTAAACCCCTTTTGCCAGAGCATGGATCATATGTAAATACGGTAGATAAGCTTTGGACAAAAATAGCATCTTTTGATTGATAACAGTACAGCTTTATTTTCTTACATATTTTACATGATGTATATTATGTACATGTATTTTTCTATGATCTGTGTTTGAGTAAATTATTTCCATCAATCATATAAAAGTGCCATAAGATCAGACCTAAATCCCAGGTACTGCATTCTTACTGCACTGAAGCAATGACACAGTAAAACTGTTCTGAACACTGTGGGGTAATGGTGAAATTGCAAGAAGATGAAGAGGTGGTCTGAAGAACAAGATGATAGCTTGATCATTTGGCAGAGTAAACATTTAGAACTGTCATAGACACCATTTAAGGAAAATGGTGTCTGCAAAAAATGCAGACAGCGCAAAAATATTGGTACTTTCAGTGCCGCCATTGGCAGGGTTTTCATTTAAAGCTGACTGCCGATCAAAAACATCGGTTGAAATTGGCCTTTAATCGGTTGTTTTTGCTGGATCTTTGAAAAATCGATCGCGTTGTTTATATCGAAAATATTTCACGTGTTGGTAACTGTACTGCGACACCAGTTCAATTTTACCGCGAAACCAGAAACAATTGATTTATGAATGTTACGCGGTCATTCATTGGATACTTGCATCCAATTATCCAATCGTAGGCAATGATACGTTTCTCCGATCTCCATTTGGTAATCATGGACGCCAAAGCCTAGACGGCACCCTTGAACTCGGCCTGTTGTTTTTGTCAATCAGTCGGTTGCTTCATTTCAAAATGAAAACCCTGCATTGGTATTATCCAAAACAATTGACTATCAGTGTCGTAGTAAGGTCTCAAAACCATTTGATGGGGGTACTAGCATTACATTTCATGGCTATTAACACTTGGTAGATTTCTTTTTAAGTTTTACACATTCAGGTAATCAATTTTCAGACAAAAATTAACTTGTTTTGCAGGATGAATAATTAAAGGACAATTTTACAGTGACGTTGCTTTAACTTTTTTCCTATCTCATGTCATTGTAAGACAGGCGGTCACACTTCAAGAGGTGTTAATAGATGACAATTACAACCATATCAACCAGAGTGATTGCTCTACCTGATAAATCAACTATCTAGCTATGCCATCAGTATCTACTTTCAGAGAGATCTTTTCTAAAGTATCTTGTCAGTATTGTCTGATATTTGCTAGTTTGTATGTTCCACATTGACTCTTTTCAAACAATCCTCACTTAACAAACCTAAGAAAGGTAGCCTTCGAAAACATTGTGGGAAAAGGAGAAAATGCTGGTTACCAGCATTTTCTCCTCTTCCCAGATTGTTTTCTACCCTTCCTAACACAAAATTCAAATGTATGTGTCACATTTATTTTGTCATCTGCAAATGCTTTCAATTCTGTCTAGTCTAAAATTTCGTTGTTCAGTAGAGAGTTAACCCTTTACCACATAATCCCAAGTTGTAACGACCATGAAAAAAACCAAGAGGGCCATGATGGCCCTGTATCGCTCCACTGGCTTATAAATATAAACCATAAAGAGAAGTCTTCACTATATAAGCCCTTATAAAACTTTGACCCCAGGGCTTCAGTCGGACTAAATGGGAAATATGTGTATTAGAAGAATAACATACCAAATTTGGGAGTTCTTGGCCTTATGGCTAGTAACATAATGGTTTCTGATGTTTTCACTCCATAAACCCATGTAAACTTGTGACCCCCTGGTGCAGGGCCAAACTTGATCCTAGGGCTGTAACTTGGGCCCTCTTTGTAGTTGTCCACTAGATAATGCTATAATTATGCAAAATTTGGTAGCCCTAAGCCTTATGGCTATGTACACCAAGATTTAAAAAGTTTTCCTTCCCTATATAAGCCCATGTAAATCTTGTGAACCTGCATGTTTCACATATTTCCCATTTAGTCCGACTGAAGCCCTGGGGTCAAAGTTTTATAAGGGCTTATATAGTGAAGACTTCTCTTTATGGTTTACATTTATAAACCCCCCCCCCCCCCCCCAGCATGAGGCCAAATTGACCCCAGGACTGTAATTTGGGCATTTTGGTAGATCCACTCTAGATCAAGCTAAATGCAAAATTTGGTAGCTCTAGGCCTTATGGCTAGGTACAGGAAGATTTTTAAAGTTTTCTCTACATAAGTCTATGTAAAACTTGTGACCCCTGGGGCAGAGCCAATTTTGACCCCAGGGCTATAATTTGAAGAAACATGATAGAGGTCTACTACATAAAGCTACATGCCAAATTTGGTAGCCCTATGCCTTGTGGTTTCAGACAAGAAGATTTTTAAAGATTTCCAATATTTTTCAGTTTTGTTGCCATGGCATCCAGAGTTTTTGAAGGAATCAAATTCTTTCAAGAAATTCTGAAGAGGACCATGGCAGGATCATTTCTGTGAAGTTTCATGAAAATTGGATGGGTAGTTTCAGAGAAGAAGATGTTTGAAATAAAAGTTAATGTATGGACGGACGGACACTGGGCCATGACATAAGCCCGCTGGCCTTGGGCCAGTGGAGCTAAAATGGCTTTTAAAAACATTGTGGGAAAAGGCAAAAAAGCTGGTTACCAGCATTTGCTCCATTTCCCAGTGTTCCCTTCTTGTTCAAGGGAAAATCATATCTTTTGTGACATATCTGATACATCGTCTGCAAATGCATTCAAGTAGGACAAGTCTAAGATTATGTTGTTTGGTAAAGGGTTATTTCATGAGGAAGCTTGTAGTTCAAGCCTGAGAAATAAACTATTGATTGATAACCTCTTTATATGCTGCGGGGAAAGTAAATGATGCTTTTGCAGACAGTGTATATCAAACAGTGCAGAATGTAGTTTGATCACTGACCTTCAGTGTCAATTATTTCAAAGATATTCTGATAAAAGAAAGCTTCAATGTTTTTACATTAGTGAGTTTTGGGAAAAGATATGTTTTGACAACAAATGAATAAATAGAAATTTGTGATTGGTCAAAAATGTAGACATGTTTATTTTAAGGGCCCCTGCCTCTTTGCTGGTAAATTTACCCAATCTATCTTTTTTCGAAGCTTGTTTAACAAGACTCTGCACAATGTTCTATTCAAGCCACTGGCTGCTTTACCACATGCAATAACAATCACCAATCCTTGCACTGAGATCAGTCAAGCAGGGATTCAAATGCAAGACCCCTAAATTATACGCCAAGTATGTTAACCCTTTACCACACAATCCCGACTTTTAACGACCCTGAGAAAGAAGCCTTTCAAAAACATTACGGGGAAAGGAGAAAATGCTGGTAACCAGCATTTTCTCCTTTTCCCACAATGTTTTCTACCCTTCTCAAAACAAATATTAATTTTTCAGTCACATTTATTTTGTCGTCTGCAACTGCTTTCAATTTGGACCAGTCTAAATTTTGTCGTTTGGTAAAGAGTTAAAGACAGATACACTTAGTACATGTATCAAGCTGGGCAGTAAACTCCTCAGGTTTGGTCAGTTAACCCTTTACCACACAATCTGTTGTTTTAGCAACCTTGAGCCAAGCTCCCATAGCTCAGTCGGTAGCGTACAGGACTTGAGAACAGGAGGTCGCTGGTGCGATCCCCTGCTTGGCTAATTTCTTTCGGAGGATTGATGATTGTCATTGTGATATGATTCATTCCTCTCCCACTGCTGACTATTGTTTTGACAATGGTTATGTGGGAAAGCAGCCAGTGGCTTGGACAGAATATTGTACAGAGTACTGGTAAAAGAAACTCCAGGGAAGCATGGATAGGTGCACTAGCTGCCGCCATATACCTGAAATAATGTTGAAAACGGCGTTAAATACCATACAATCAATCAATTGATTTAACAACGATGTGGAAGAAGCCTTTTGAAAACATTGCGGGAAAAGGAAAAAAATGCTGGTAACCAGCATTTTCTCCTTTTCCCACAGTGTTTTCTTCCCTTTCAAAAATTGAAATCATCGTATTAGTCACATTTAATTTTTCGTCTGTAAATGCTTTCAATTTGGACAAGTCTAAACTTTTGTTGTCAGGTAAAGAGTTAAAGCAAGAAGACTTGGAAATACCTTATAACCCTTTACCACACAATCCCAGCTTTTAACGACCCCAAGAAAGAAGCCTTTTGAAAACAATGTGGGAAAAGAAGAAAATGCTGGTAACCAGCATTTCCTTCTTTTCCCACAATGTTTTCTACCCTTTAACCCTTTACCACACAATTCCGACTTTTAATGACTCTGTGAAAGAAACCTTTAGAAAACGTTGTGGGAAAAGGAGAAAATGCTGGTAACGAGCATTTTCTCCTTTTCCCACAATGTTTTCTACCCTTTCCAAAACAAATTTCAATTTTTCAGTCCCATTTATTTTGTCGTCTGCAAATGGTTTCAATTTGGACCGGTCTAAAATTTTCCTGATTGGTAAAGAGTTAAGAGACAAATTTTATGTTTTGAGTTAAATTAAAAATTTCGTCTGCAAATGCTTTCAATTTGGACTAGTCTACATTTTTGTTGTTTGGTAAAGAGTTAAAAGTTAATTTTGTTTCTATCAATTATGTACCAGGTATAACTGGAGTCATATTTGTATAGACCAGAAAATAATGAATAATTAACAACAATGCTAACAAGGTCAATTCAACCTCTGAACCATAAATGTGACTTGGTAAACTGTCCTTGGCAACCTATTTCTCCAGTTCTTGCATTATTTAGTGGTCCTATGCAGATCAGTGGTAAGTAAAGTGTAGGACTTGTGACCTTGAGGCCCTGGGTTCGAATCTCGCTGGATTCACTGATCTTTTTTGTGGGAGTATCCTAGGGTAAGGCACCTTAGAGCCCTAGCCTAGTACTGGTAAATTCCAGGAAATACATAAATATGTGAGCTGTCGCCATGATATGAATGAAAAAATGTTGACAGCTGTGTAAAACACCATTCAATCAATTGATCGATCAATTGATCGATCGATCGATCAATCAATCAATCCTTTCATTAAGATCAGATTACGGAATTCTCTATCAACAAAGAATTCAATTAATCAATAACATCATTTAACTCTTTACCACACAATCCGGGTTTTTAACGACCCTGAGAAAGAAACCTTTTGAAAACATTGTGGGAAAAGGAGAAAATGCTGGTAACCAGTGTAACAATGTTTTCTACCCTTCCCAAAACAAGTTTTAATTTTTCATTCGCATTTAATTTGTCGTCTGCAAATGCTTTCAATTTGGAAGAGTCTAAAATGTTGTCATGTGGTAAAGAGTTAACCCTTTGCAAAACTGCACATTTCAGACTTCCAAATTCAAAATATCCTCTTAACTAAGACAAATTGAAAATTGGTACAAATGGGCATAAGTTCTATGATATGGTAGAAAACATTGTCTGAAAAGGAGAAAATGCTGGTTACCAGCATTTTCTCCTTTTCCCGCAATATTTGTAAAGGCCCTCCTGCCCAGGGCTATTAAAACTTAAGATTATGCGGTATAGAAGAATTTTATTCATCAGTCAGTTAACGACCCTGAGAAAGAAAGCTTTTGAAAACATTGTGGGAAATGGTGAAAAAGCTGGTAACCAGCATTTTCTCCTTTTCAAACAATGTTTTCTACCCTTTCCAAAACAAATTCCAGTTTTTCAATTACATTTATTTTGTCGTCTGCAAACGTTTTCAATTTAGACCAGTCTAAAATTTTGTCGTTTGGTAAAGAGTTTAACATTATTTAAGTTCAGGTGTATGAAGTGATATGAGAGCATTACAAGTGTTTTAATACACTGGTATATGAAACTTACCATGTTCGGGAAAAAAGCGAAAGCAGAAGATTTCTATTAACCCACAATTTACCACACAATCCTGACTTTCAACAACCCTAAGGAAAAAGGCTTTTGAAAACATTGTGGGAAAAGGAGAAAATGCTGGTAACCAGCATTTTCTCCTTTTCCCACAATGTTTTCTACTCTTCCTAAAACAAATTTCAGTTTTTGAGTCACATTTATTTTGTCGTCTGCAAAGGCTTTCAATTTGGTCTGGTCTAAAATTTTGTCGTTTGGTAAAGAGGAAAGTTAAGCCTTTGAATAAATCAATATATACCATCAAAGGCTTCTATTTCAAATGACACAAGCAAACTTATTGTCAATGCTTTTAGAAATTGAAAAGAATTCATGCCGGGCTTATGCTTGGCAATCATAATAATTATAGACTGTAACACCCCTAATTATATTCTTTAAACGTTCAATTTTTGCTTTAACAAGGGATATGATCAAAAGATCAATCAGATTTTGACCTTTATTGTCGAAGACAGGTTAATCCCAATCGTGATCATAAAAAAGTCATGATAATCATGTACTGTGCTTTCACCTTTTACCAAACAATCCTAATTTTTAATGACCCTGATGCAGACGGTTTTTGAAAATATAGTGGGAAAAGGAGAAAATGCTGGTAACCAGCATTTTCTCCTTTTCCCACAATGTTTTCAGCCCTTCTAAAAATAAATTTTGTCATTTTGGTGGCCTTTAATATGTTGTCTGCACATGCTTTCAATTTGGACCAGTCTAAAATTTTGTCGTTTGGTAAGAGTTAATACAAAACATGATGTTTACTACTCGCAAAACAACTGACATGAAGGAACTAAATGTATACTAGAAGGACAAGACAAACTGATTTTTTTACCTAAATGAACCTCAAAAAAGTTAAAAAAAAAAACAAGAGCACTGCATGTACGTGCCAAAACTCATCTGTGGATGCTTGATTTTCAGTGAAAGTTCTAAGTTTAAAAAGGGGCATAACTGTGTCAAAAATACTTTGATGGTTACTTGCCCTTGTTATATAGGTTCTCCTTACAACTTGTCCAAGTTTGAAGCAAATGTCTTCAGTAATAATGGAAATATTATAAAATGTCAAAGTTTTCACACGACAATGATGGTGCAGACGATGCTAGGGCTATGACGATACTTCAATGTTTTCTTCGAAAAACAGCTGAGCCTAAAAATTATATAATGAAATTAACCCTTTCCCAAACGACAAATTTTGGACTGGTCTAAATTGAAAGAGTGTGCAGACGACAATTTTAAATTTGATGAAAATGGCAGGAAGTTCTCAAAAAGGGTAAAAAAAACACTGTGGGAAAAGGAGAAATTGCTCGTTACAAGCAATTTCTCCTTTTCCTACAGTGTTTTCAAAAGACTTGTACTGCAGACATGTGAAAACCAGGGCTTGTTTGGGAAAGGGTTAAGATGTTTTGAGTAAAGAAATCAATGCATTCATCTCTCTGTTAGTACTGCTGTGCCAAAATGGCAGACAATTCAACCAAACTTTTCTACAAGTTAGTGGTTTGAACAAACATCCTGTATATGGCAATGAACTTGTACCTTTGGCATTTTCAGGGTTTTCATTTAAAGCCGATTGCCGATCAAAAACATCGGTTGAAATCGGCCTTTAATCCGTTGTTTTTGCTGGATCGTTGAAAAATCGATCGCGTTGTTTGTATCGAAAATATTTCACGCTTTGGTAACTGTACTGCGACACCGGTTCAATTTTACCGCGAAACCAGAAACAATTGGTTTATGAATGTTACGCGGTCATTCATTGGATACTTGCATCCAATTATCCAATCGTAGGGGACGATACGTTTCTCTGATCTCCATTTGGTAATCATGGACGCCAAAGCCTAGGCGGCCCCCTTGACCCTCGGCCTGTTGTTTTTGTCAATCAATCGGTTGCTTCTTTTCAAAATGAAAACCCTGCATTTTATTTTTCAGTGCCTAGAGTTCCGGATTAACCCTCTCCCAAACAAGCCCTGGTTTTCACGTGTCTGCAGTACAAGTCTTTTGAAAACACTGTGGGAAAAGGAGAAATTGCTCGTAACGAGCAATTTCTCCTTTTCCCACAGTGTTTTCTACCCTTTTTGAGAACTTTTTGCCATTTTCATCAAATTTAAAATTGTCGTTTGTAAACTCTTTCAATTTGGACCAGTCTAAAATTTATCTTTTGGGAAAGGGTTAATCAAGCAGTCACTGATAGTCTAGAAATTATACTCAAATAATTGCAACATCATTAATTTTTTGTCACTCTTGTCTATTGTCTTCAGAAAAGTGTAAAGTGTAGATCAAAGATCTGACTACATGTTTTGTGTAGCCTGATCTTAATCTACACTGGCCTCAGACACAACTTTAGTTGTGAAAGACACTGTAGTAGTTAACTCTTTACTAAATGACAAAAATTCCGACTGGTCCAAACTGAAAGCATTTGCAGACGACAATTTAAATGTAGTTCAAATAATGGAATTTGTCTTTGATAGAATAGAAAAGGTTGTGGGAAAAGGAGAAAATGCTGGTAACCAGCATTTTCTCCTTTTCCCACAATGTTTTCACAAGGCTTCTTCCTCAGTCGTTAAAAATCAGGATCGTGTATCGAACATGAAAATCTGATACTGGTTCAAATTCAATGCACTTGCAGACGAGAAACTAAATGTGACATCATTGATGAAAATTATATCAAACAGAGTAGAAAACATTGCAGGAAAAGGAGAAAATGCTGGTTACCAGCACTATCTCATTTTCCCACCATGTCTTTTTTAACCCTTTCCCACACAATCCCAGCTTTTACCTACCCTGAAAAAGAAGGCTTTTGAAAACATTGTGGGAAAAGGAGAAAATGCTGGTAACCAGCATTTTCTCCTTTTCTCACAATGTTTTCTACCCTTCCTAAAACAAATTTCAATTTTTGAGTTACATTTATTTTGTTGTCTGCAAATTCTTTCAATTTGGGTTAGTCTGAAATTTTGTCATTCGGTAAAGAGTTAAAAGACTGCTTACTTACACTCCTTAAAACTAGGGATTGTGTGGTAAAGGGTTAATTTAGTATTACAAGTATATATACATGTATATCACAAAGTTTTGTTATCACAAAAAATTATGTTTTTTGTCGATCAGTTTAAGTTGTTATCGTGAGGGGTAATTTGTTACACGCTGTAATTTAAGACCATAGCTGAGATGTTATCTAAGCAAATAGATTGTTCAATACAGTTCATTGATTTTCTCCCAGTTAGTTCTATAATGAATTACAGATTTTAACCCTTAACTCTTTACCAAACGACAAAATTTTTGACAGAACCAAACAGGAAGCATTTGCAGACGACAAATTATATGTAACTAAAATGTTGATTTCTGTCTTGGATAGGGTAGAAAACATTGTGGGAAAAGGAGAAAATGCTGGTTTCCAGCATTTTCTCCTTTTCCCACAATGTTTTCAAAAGGCTTCTTTCCCAGGGTCATTAAAAGTCGGCATTGTGTGGTAAAGGGTTAAGCTGCTAAGAGCCAACCAAAGACCTTTTGCGGACAGAGTAGATCAAGATCAGACTGCACAGTTTGCAGTCTGATCTTTTATCTACACTGTCAGATTGGGAGATATTTTTCACCCAAAGATGCCTTTGAAATACATGTAGCAACATTTGGGTTTTTCCTATTGACTTAAAAAGTTTCATCTCATTTATATAGCAAGTTAACCCTTTACCACATGACAGCATTTTGACTCATAAATACTGAAAGCATTTTGTAGAGGAGAAACTAAACATGGTTCACATGACGTGATATGTTTTTGAAAGGGTAGAAAACATTTTGGGAAAAGGAGAAAATGCTGGTAACCAGCATTTTCTCCTTTTCCCAAAAATGTTTTCAAAAGCCTCCTTCCTCAGGGTCGTTAAAAGTCGGGATTGTGTGGTAAAGGGTTAAGGGTAAACGCATTACCTCCCGAAATAAATCTGCCTCAGACCACCCATGTAATATAAGAATAATAATGTTGGAAAATATGTGACCATGTTTACTTCAAGGGCCTCTGTTCGTCTCAATAATGAGACATTTGCGGTGCTTCTTTTTCACATTTGGACATTTTCTGTGCACCGCACCGTCTCAAGTCCATCGGGAATTTTTCAGTAGCAAAACTACAGCACTGTACTGACTTTCTGTTTCGTCAGTTAATCTGCATTGCAGCAAAATGCGATAAATTTTTAATAACACACATGACAAAGGACAAAATACTAAACATTTCATTACCAAAAGCGCTTGTAGAGTCTCGTTTATAACGTGTTAATCTTGAACAAAAACTTCGGAAATTTATCACGCTTGGCAGCCATTTTGTCTCTATCTAGGTGAATGTAAACATCTCAGGTGAGAGATGAATTAAAGTGTTTTTTCGGTGTGTAGCATTTAAATTGGAAATATTTTTGTTTGAAACGAAGGATTATTGAATACATAAGCAACATGTATGTTCAAATTCTAGTTTTGTACTCTATTCGTGAAAATAAGACAGTTGCAAAGTGTGCACAAAATCTGTGCGGAGATTTTACCTGTTTTTTCACGATTGTCTCTGTGCCCCCGAGGTGACCAGTCAAAAATTAAAATCGCCTTTGAGGACAGTTGTCTGTACTAGGGCCTCAATGCAGGCCTATTTGCTGCAAATTTATACCCTCTATGTTTTCCCTTTACCATACAAGCCCAAGTTTTAATGATCCTGAGAAAGAAAGCTTTTCACAACATTATGGGAAAAGGAGACAATGCTGCTAATCAGCATTTTCTCCTTCTTCCAGAATGTTTCCTACCTATCACAGACAGAAATCATCATTTGAGCTACATTTCTTTTGTTGTCCTGTCCAAAATTTTGTTGTTCTGGTAAAGAGTTAAAGATCTATGTTTCTTGTTTTGTCTGCTGCACATCTATTTAAATATGTAATGAATTTTCATGAACTAATACCTAGGGTGCAACATATCATTTCCCAACAGTCCATACACAAAGAAATGAAATTTGACATCTAATAGACTATATCCTATCTCACAGCCTATCTGTATGTTTTATGTCCCCAATGTCTGACCTTTGATACATTCAGACATTATCCTACCTACCACTGATGGTGAATATTTAACTCCTTACCATACACTGATTGATTGATTGTATGGTATTTAACGCCATTTTCAACATTGTTTCAGGTATATCACGGCGGCCAGTGCACCTATCCATGCTTTCCTGGAGTTTCTTTTACCAGTACTCCGCACAATATTCTTTCCAAGCCACTGGCTGCTTTCCCACATAACCATCATCGAAACAATGGTCAGCGGTGAGAGAGGAATGAATCCTGTCGCGATGACCATCATCAATCCTCGGAAAGAAATTGGCCAAGCCGGGGATCAAACCAGCGACCTCCTGTTCTCAAGTCCTGTACGCTACCGGCTGAGCCACGGGGGCTTGGCCCTTACCATACAATCCTAAGTTTTATCATCCCTGAGAAAAAAACCTTTTTAAAACCTTGATGGGAAAAGGAGAAAATGCTGGTAACCAGGTATCCTGCATTTTCTCCCTTTCCCATAATGTTTTCTACACTTTTTCCCCCAGAACAAATTTAAATGTTTCAGTCAATTATATTTTTTCATCTACAAATGATTTCAATTTGGACAAGTCTGAAGTTTTATCGTCTGGTAAAGAGTTAAATAACATGTCGGTTTTTCATGTAAGAAAAGTGAAACTCCTCCTATATTACGGTCCTTTAACTAAAATACCACAAAAATACTGTTTTTTAGCCCCTAATGCTCACATGAATGTTATATACTTCAGTAATAAAGGTAATTTAACCCTAAGAGTGGCTTGCTCAACTATAGTTACTTTTGCAGCCGGTGTAGATCAAGATCAGACGGCACAGAAAATGCAGTCTCACCACTATCTGCTGAGATATTCCGGCCAAACAAAACAGTGCCCCCGACCACCCACCCCCGCGCTCATTTTGGTTATTTAACTCTTTACCATACAATGCTGAGTTTTAACCACACCAAGGAAAAGGACTTCTGAAAACATTGTAGGAAAAGGAGAAAATGCTGGTAACCAGCATTTTCTCCTTTTCCCACAGCGTTTTCTGCCCTTTCAAAGGAAAATATCCTAATTTGTGCAACACGCTGTGGGAAAAGGAGAAAATGCTGGTAACCAGCATTTTCTCCTTTTCCCACAGCGTTTTCTGCCCTTTCAAGGGAAAATATCCTAATTTGTGCAACACTTCTTTTGTTGCCTACAAATGCTTTCAATTTGGACAATTCTAAAATTTTGTCATTTAGTAAAGAGCTAGCGACAAAATTAATATGATGGATAGCACTACATGAAGCCTACGGAAACAAACTCACAATTCTTTACGTACCTGTTAAATATGTGATATCTCCAAGTTTGACCTGTGCATTTTACATCCACTATTTTCTATCCCACAATAAAATCAACAGTATAGTATATCACTATTATTTCATAGCCAAACCTGCAAGGAGAAAAGAATCACAAATATTATACTGTGTCACAATTCTTTACCTCAATTCTTAACCTTTTACCACAACAAAATTTTAGACCGGTCCCAATTGAGAGTGTTTGCAGACAACAAATGAAACGGAGCACAAACAACAGTATGTGTCTTTGAGATTGTTGAAAACATTGTGGGAAAAGAAGAAAATGCTGGTTAACAACAATGTTTTCAAAAGCCTTCTTCTTCAGGTTCGTTAAAACTCGGGATTGTGTGGTGAAGAGTTAACCAGACGAGAAAGTTTTAGACTTGTCCATATGCAAAGTATCTGCAGATGATAAATCAAAATGTGGGTCAAAATATGAGAGTTGTCTACAAAAGGGAAGAAAATTTATACGGAAAAGGCAAAATGCTTGATACCAGCATTTTCTCCTCTTCCAACAATGTTATCAAAAGCGATCTGTGTGATAAAGGGTTAAGATGCAGAAAATTATTGAGCCATGCTATGTGAAAAAGGGGCTTAATATATCTGCGAAAAACATCATTCCAGGCCAGCCTGCGCATGCTGTCACCTGGACTGGAACTTTGTGTTATTGATCAATTCTTTGCGTGTCAAAGGACCAGTGTGCCTCGTGGTTGTTATACAAAATGGCCTCAATGGATACAACAGTCATATGACTTGTTTGGTATAATGGATCTGGAAGATGCATTAAGCCTCCTTTTGCCAGAGCATGGTTTAATTATAATGTCACTCCCACAAAGTCCTACATAATTTTATGCCTTGGGCCTCTCACCAAAATATAATGGGGTGGGAAACTGAGGTGGCTGGTTTCTGCTGCTTGTGCTCCTTTCCTACTCCAATCAAGAGCCTTTAGGTCTGTAACACAAAAATATGTTGATTGATTGTATGGTGTTTAATGCCATTTTCAATATTATTTCAGTTATATCGCGGGGGCCAGTGCACCTATCCATGCTTTCCTGGAGTTTCTTTTACCTGTACTCTACACAATATTCTTTCCAAGCCACTGGCTGCTTTCCCACATAACCATTGTCGAAACAACGTTGAGAGAGGAATGAATCTTGTTGCAATGACTATCATCAGTCCTCCGAAAGAAATTGGCCAAGCCGGGGATCGAACCAGCGACCTCCTGTTCTCAAGTCCTGTACACCACCGACCAATCATGTTATGAGGATCCACAATTAACTCTTATGTTGCCATACAAATCATAAAATGATGTTGCAGATCCCACAGATCCAAGATCAGACTGCTTATTCTGTGCAGTCTGATCTTGATCTACTCTGCAGAATGGCATGGTACTAACAAAAGAAAGGATCAACCCTTTCCAAAATGACAAAATTTAAACTCTTCCGATTGCATTTGCAGAATGACAAAATTAACCCTTTACCACACAATCCCAACTTTTAACGACCCTATAAAAGAAGAAAACATTGAGGGAAAAGGAGAAAATGCTGGTTACCAGCATTTTCTCCTTTTCCCACAATGTTTTCTACCCTTTCCCAATCAAATTTCAATTTTTGAGTCACGTTTAGTTTGTCATCTGCAAATGCTCTCAATTTGGACCAGACTAGAATTTTGTTGTGTGGTAAAGAGTTAATCTGAATTTGGTATAAATGAAGTTCTTTCACAGGGTAGGAAACATTTTCTCCTTTTCCAACAATGTTTACAAAAGCCTTCTCCCTCAGAGTTGTTAAAAGTCAGGATCGTCTGGTAAAGGATTAAGGAAATGGAAGGTGATATGAAGGAAGGAATAAAACATGAACCTATTCACAAGAAACTGTTCTGATTTCATAACACTGACACATAAAACTCCAGACTGAACATACTTTTGTCACCCTGTCATTTGAAATATTCTTTTGTAATCTGAATGATTTAGATGAATATTGCTATAGTACTGTAAGTGGTAAGACTTATCAAATAACTTAATACAGTGTGAAATAAGTCAAAATTATCTAATCTTAAATCGGCATTTGATGTTATTAAAGTTAATAATCTTGTCACCTCTTACTGTGTACTGTTAACTCTTTATCATGCAATCCTGAGTTTTAGCGACCCTGAGAAAGAAAGCCTTTGAAAACATAGTGGGAAAAGGAGAAAATGCTATTAATCAGCATTTTCTGTTTTTTTGACACTTAGTAACTTTCTGCCCTATCAACGAGAAATTCCAGTTTTTGGATCACACTTAATTTGTCATCTGCAAATGCTTTCAAATTAGGACCAGTCTAAAATTTTGTAGTTTGGTAAAGACTTAGCTCCTAATCACAGTCTTGAAACAATATTTGAGGCCAATAGCTTTCAAACCATCCCTTTCTAAATGTATGGCTAATCAGCCTGAACTTTAGAAGGCTTTTGAAAACATTAAGCCTAAAGGAAACAAGAGGGCCATGATGGCCCTGTATCGCTCCACTGGCTTATAAATATAAACCATGAAGAGAAGTCTTCACTATATAAGCCCTTATAAAACTTTGACCCCCAGGGCTACAGTCGGACTAAATGGGGAATATGTGTATTAGAAGAATAACATGCCAAATTTGGGAGTTCTTGGCCTTATGGTTAGTAACAAGACTCCACAAACCCATGTAAAACTTGTGACCCCTGGTGCAGGGCCAAACTTGATCCGAGGGCTGTAACTTGGGCCCTCTTTGTAGTTGTCCACTAGATAATGCTATAATTATGCAAAATTTGGTAGCCTAAGCCTTATGGCTATGTACACCAAGATTTAAAAGTTTTCCCTATGTAAGCCTATGTAAATCTTGTGACCCCCCCCCCCCCCCCCCCAGCATGAGGCCAAATTGACCCCAGGACGATAATTTGGGCACTTTTGGTAGACCCCAACTAGATCAAGCTAAATGCAAAATTTGGTAGCTCTAGGCCTTATGGCTAGGTACAGGAAGATTTTTAAAGTTTTCTCTATATAAGCCTATGTAAAACTTGTGACCCCTGGGGCAGAACCAATTTTGACCCCAGGGCTATAATTTGAAGAAACATGATAGAGGTCTACTACATAAAGCTACATGCCAAATTTGGTAGCCCTATGCCTTATGGTTTCAGACAAGAAGATTTTTAAAGTTTTCTCTATATAAGCCTATGTAAAACTTGTGACCCCTGGGGCAGAGCCAATTTTGACCCCAGGGCTATAATTTCAGGAAATATGATAGAGGTCTACTACATAAAGCTACATGCCAAATTTGGTAGCCCTATGCCTTATGGTTTCAGACAAGAAGATTTTTAAAGATTTCCAATATTTTTCAGTTTTGTTGCCATGGCAACCAGAGTTTTTGAAGGAATCAAATTCTTTCAAGAAATTCTGAAGAGGACCATGGCAGGATCATTTCTGTAAAGTTTCATGAAAATTGGATGGGTAGTTTCAGAGAAGAAGATGTTTGAAAAAAAAGTCAATGCACGGACGGACGACGGACACCGGGCCATGACATAAGCCCGCTGGCCTTTGGCCAGTGGAGCTAAAAATGCTGGTAAACAACACTTTCTCCTTTTCCAACAATTGTTTTCTACCCTATCAAAGGGAGAAATCATCATTCTAGCAACATCTAATTTGTCATCTGCAAATGCTCTCAATTTGAACCAGTCCAGGTTTTGCCATTTGATAAAGAGTTAAAAGACAAATTGAACCCTTCCCGAACCACAAATTTTGGACTGGTCCAAATTGAAAGAGTTTGCAAACGACAATTTTAAATTTGATGAAAGTGGCAGAAAGGTCTCAAAAAGGGTAGAAAACACTACGGGAAAAGGAGAAATTGCTCGTTACGAGCAATTTCTCCTTTTCCCACAGTGTTTTCAAAAGACTTGTACTGCAGACACATGAAAACCAGGGCTTGTTTGGGAAAGGGTTAATTGCTTTAGCCACAGTTAATTTGTTGTCAGGAAATGTTTTGGATTTGGACAAGTCTAAAAGCTTGTAGTTGGTGAAGAGTCTAGCTCCTCTTTTCAGATCTTTTAACCCTTTCCCAAACGATAAATTTTAGACTGGTCCAAACTGAAAGAGTTTGCAGACGACAATTTTAAATTTGATGAAAATGACAGAAAGTTCTCCAAAAGGGTAGAAAACACTGTGGGAAAAGGAGAAATTGCTCGTTACGAGCAATTTCTCCTTTTCCCACAGTGTTTTCAAAAGACTTGTACTACAGAAACGTGAAAACCAGGGCTTGTTTGGGAAACGGTTAAATTGGAACCATTTCACATGCTGCAACTTGTTACATCATCAAAGTACAATATGATTTACAATCTCTCTCTCTCATACACACTCTTTAACTCTTTACCAAACAACAAAATTTTAGACTGGTCCAAATTAAAAGCATTTGCAGACGACAAATTAAATGTGACTTAAGAACTGAAATTTGCTATGGGATGGGTAGAAAACATTGTGGGAAAAGGAGAAAATGCTGGTCACCAGCATTTTCTCCTTTATCCCACAATGTTTTCAAAAGGCTTCCTTTTTAGGGTCATTAAAAGTCGGGATTGTGTGGTAAAAAGTTAAATTGTATTCTTGTTGATCAACTTTGTAAAACTGTCGAATGCACATCAGATTCATATTGCCAAAGAGCATCAGAGCTAAATCATGTAACTTCCTATTTTTTACTTTGAAAAAATATGAAATCTATTCAAACCTCTTTTTTAACCCTTTACCACACAATCCCGACTTTTAACGACCCTGTGAAAGAAGCCTTCTGAAAACATTGAGGGAAAAGGAGAAAATGCTGGTAACCAGCATTTTCTCCTTTTCCCACAATGTTTTCTACCCTTTCCAAAACAATTTAATTTTTTTTCAGTCACATTTATGTTGTTGTCTACAAATGCTTTCAAACTGGACCAGTGTAAAATTTTGTCTTTTGATAAAGAGTTAAATTAGTTATTCAACAATTTTCTTCTGCAGTTAAAAAAAAAACTTATAATTAATTATACTGACACACTATGAGTTTGCCTGTAATTTCATGCTTCATAAATTTTACCGAAGATGTGACTGCACAAATACAACATTCACCCATTACCACAATATCCCAATTTTAACCCTTTCCCAAATGACAAATTTTTGGACTGGTCCAAATTGAAAGAGTTTGCAGACGACAATTTCAGTGTGGCTAAAACAGTGCAATTTTTCTTTGATAGGGTAGAAAACATTGTGGGAAAAGGAGAAAATGCTGGTTACCAGCATTTTCTCCTTTTCCCACAATGTTTTCAAAAGGCTTCTTTCTCAGGGGCATTAAAAGGCGTCATTGTACGGTAAAGGGTTAACAGCCCTGGGAGAGACAGTAAGATTTTTTTGCAATCAGAGACCTGGTTGCAAATTTGTGGCCTGCCTTACTGATAATATGCCAATTATCAAGAAATTGACAGCAGCCAAAAGAAAGCAAAACTTCATATCAATTTATATTGACTTGTCCAAATTGAAAGCATTTGCAGACGACTATAAATGTGACTCAAAAATTGAGGTTTGTTTTGGTAGGATAGAAAACATTGTGGGAAAAGGTTACCAGCATTTTCTTTTTTTTCTACAATGTTTTCAAAAGCTTTGTCCTTCGGGGTCGTTAAAAGTCTGGATTGTGAGGTAAAGGGTTAAATCCTTTGTTAACTATAGAAAATATAGCAGTGTTAGTCGTGAGTGCGTGAAGCTGGAGAAACCAGCCACAGCATGTGCAGGAATTTGTGTGACTACGCCGTTTTGCGGAAAAATGACATCATACTTGCCAAGACGTATTTGCGAGGAAAGTTTTTGATTTTCATGATTAATAAAAACAAAGAAATGCAGCAAAAGTCTTAAATCAACAAAATTGCGGACATATTGAAACTGGTTCATTCTACCTCCGTTGTAGATATCAAAGAATTATCTACTTGTGTATGTACACATTTGAAAGCAAAGTACAACTGTAACTATGGACCCGTGAATGGTGTATAGGCTAAAGGTGATGATGCAGGATATATTTTGCCTGTCATTCGTTTTATGTGATAAATAGAATCTCACATTTGTGTTTATGTATTATCATTTTTATCAAACTCGTTGACTGAAATGTATTTGACGCTCCATAAGGCTCGCGTCATACATTTTCAGTCAACTCGTTTTGATGTTGATAAAAATGATAATACATAAACACTCATGTAAGATCCGCTATTTCTAATGAGCCATACTCTGGCAAAAAGGGGTTTAATGCATTTCCGTGTTGCATTTTACTAAGTATTAGTCATCACATAATCATGGATCCATGAAATCAAATATGTTTAACCCTTTCCCAAACGATAAATTTTGGACTTGTCCAAATTGAAAGAGTTTGCAGACGACAATTTTAAATTTGATGAAAATGGCAGAAAGGTCTCAAAACGGGTAGAAAACACTGTGGGAAAAGGAGAAATTGCTCGTTACGAGCAATTTCTCCTTTTCCCACAGTGTTTTCAAAAGACTTGTACTGCAGACACATGAAAACCAGGGCTTGTTTGGGAAAGGGTTAACATCTGACTGAATCAAGTGGTAGACTGGTCCTTTGACATGCAGAAAATTGACCAAAAACAAAAACTTTCGACCCATGTCAGCCTGCGCGGACTGCTCAGGCTGACATGGTCAGTAATTTTTGCAGATGTATTTAGCCCCCTTTTCACAGAGCATGGCTCATATATCGAATGCATAGGACTTAGAAGTTGAGATAGCTCTTTACCAAATGACAAAATTTTAGACTTAACCAAATTGAAAGCTTGTGCAAACAACAAAAAAAATGTGGCTCAATAATCATTCCTGCCCTTAAAGGGGTAGAAAACATTGTTGGAAAAGGAGAAAGTGCTGGATATCAACACTGTCTTCTTTTCGCACTATGTTTTCAATAGCCTTTTTCTTTAGTGTCCATATTCACCAACCATTATCAAGAACATTTTCAGCCTAATGAACGATTCAGAAAGCAAAACAACTTACGATTGGCTAAACCATTTGGTTAAGCCAATCAAAACCTGTGTTACTTTCAAATATAGAAAATTCTTGAAAAGAAGACTAAGAATGTTCTTAAGAATACAGTCATATAGTTGGTGAATACAGGCCCATTCATTAAAACTCTAACATTCAATCTCCGAGCTTCACGGGTGGGGGAGGGGGGTGTTAACCCTTTACCACACAATCCCATCTTTAAATGACCCTGATGAAGATGCCTTTCAAAAAACATTGTGGGAAAAGGAGAAAATGCTGGTAACCAAGGACAAATTTTGTCATGTAGGCCATCTTTAATTTGTCTTCTGCAAATGCTTTCAATTTGGACCAGTCTAATATTCTGTCATTTGGTAAAGAGATAACCCTTTACCACACAATGCCGCCTTTTGATGACCTAGGGAATGAAGCCTTTTGAAAACATTGTGGGAAAAGAAGAAAATGCTAGTAACCAGCATTTTCTCCTTATTCCAACAACATTTTCTACCCTATCAAGGAAAATTTGCACCATTTGAGCACCATTGAAACTATAGTCTGCAAATGCTTTCAATTTGGACAAGGCTAAAATTTTGTCATTTGGTAAAGAGCTAATAAAGAAAGCCAGGCAATAAGCGTACCATAATCACCAAGAATGGAATGTTGCCCCACGGAGGTGATACAGAATCTCCTCAACCATGTAATTTAACAATCAAATGACAAATCTAACATCTTTATGCAAATACTAGAACAGATGTATGGCACCTACATGTAAATCTGATTTACCCATAATCCTCTGTAAAAAATTTAAATCTGTATACTTGACAAAACGATTTTACACTTTTCTAAATTGCAAGCATTTAGCAGAATAGATGATGGGATGTGTTTTGAGAGGGTTCAAAACATTGTGGGAAAATTAGATAATGTTGGTAATCAGCATTTTCTCCTTTTCCAACAACAATTCAAGTAGCCAAGTTTCTCATGGTTTAGCCAATATATCAAGATCCCCTAGTAAAGAATTACAATATAATCCCGGGTTTTAACGACCCTGAGGAAGAAGCCTTTTGAAAATATTGTGGGAAAAGGAGAAAATGCTGGTTTCCAACAATGTTTCCTATCCTGTCAAAGACAAATCTCACCATTTGAGTAAGAATTATTTGTCGTCTGCAAATCCTTCTAAATTGGATTAGTCTAAAATTTTGCCATTTGGCAAAGGGTTAAATTGGTATAATTAATTACTATTTATCCCAAAATGTGCTGGAAAAAATACAGGCACATGATTCAAGTCCTTTTTAGGCCACTTTTTCATTATTGAACCGAGAGCTATAACTCTATCAGCCACCTTAAACTGTAACAGATAATACAGAGGATGAAGAGTTTGAAAGAAAAAAAAAAAAGTTCTTCAGTGGCATTGAAAACACTATTTGGAAATGAACAAAAAGTATTACTGGATACAAGAAACTGTCCTTTTCTCATAGTATTTTTGAAACTGTCAGTAGCCACTACAGAATAAGCCCATGAGATTATATTTTCTTCTGTAACATGTAAAAAGCATTTGCCATTAAAGATACATCCTTATAGTCAGAGAGAAAAAAGCTGTTAGAATTTGATGGACTGTAGAACAGTTCAAATTTGGTCAGCTGTTGTACTGTACATGGATAAATTACTGATATATATTTTTTAACCCTTTCCCAAACGACAAATTTTGGACTGGTCCAAATTCAAAGAGTTTGCAGACGACGATTTTAAATTGATGAAAATGGCAGAAAGTTCTCAAAAAGGGTAGAAAACACTGTGGGAAAAAGGAGAAATAGCTAATTACGAGCAATTTCTCCTTTTCCCACAGTGTTTTCAAAAGACTTGTACTGCAGACACGTGAAAAAAAGGGCTTGTTTGGGAAAGGGTTAAGGGACAAATACATAAAATTATAGCGGAAATCTTCAATTTAAAACTGGAAATATCACATCAGTGATTTCTTGATGGCCTCCATGAAATGAAATGCATTTTCTATTCAATGGCCATGATCTATGCAACCTTGCAACCACAAGGAGCACCAATTGGTGTGGTGAAATAAAATTTCCCTCAACCCTTTACCACACAATCCCGACTTTTAACAACCCTAAGGAAGAAAGCTTTTGAAAACATTGTAGGAAAAGGAGAAAATGCTGGTAACCAGCATTTTCTCCTTTTCCCACAATGTTTTCTACCCTATCAAAGAGGGAAATCATCAGTTTAACAACTTTTAATTTGTTGTCTGCAAATACTTTCAATTTGGTCCAGTCCAAAATTTTGTCGTTTGGTAAAGAGTTAAGAGTGCTGGAGAAGTATGTGTGTGATATGCTTCATACAGAGGTTCAAGACTATAAAAAAGGAGTCTGATCTCTGTTGATGGCCCTGCAGATACTCCCATCACAAGGTCATACTAAACCACCATCTCATTTCTATCAAAGTGCACTGTTTTAATACTTTATCACACGAAAAAATTTTAGACTTGTCCAAATTGAAAGATTGATTGTATGGTGTTTAATGCCGTTTTCAACATTATTTCAGTTATTTCGCGGCGGCCAGTGCACCTATCCATGCTTTTCTGGAATTTCTTTTACCAGTATTTTGCACAATATTCTTTCAAAGCCACTGACTGTTTTCCCACATAGCCATTGTCGAAACAATGGTCAGCGGTGAGAGAGAAATGAATCCTGTCCCAATGACTATCATCAATCCTCGGAAAGAAATTGGCCGAGCTGGGGATCAAACCAGCGACCTCCTGTTCTCAAGTCCTGTACGGTACCGACTGAGCTCGGCCTGAATTGAAAGAATTTACAGACAACAAAATCAGTGTGACAGAAAATTTGAATTTGATTTGGGAAGGGTAGAAAACATTGTGGGAAAAGGAGAAAATGTTGGTACCAGCATTTTCTCCTTTTCAAACAGTGTTTTCAAAAGGCTTCTTTCTCAGGGTCGTTAAAAGACGGGGTTGTGTGATTATGGGTTAACCCTTTACCACACAATCCCGAGTTTTAACGACCCCGAGGGTGGAGGCTTTTGAAAACATTGTGTGAAAAGGAGAAAACACTGGTAACCAGCATTTTCTCCTTTACGCACCATGTTTTCAAGCCTTCCATAGAAAACTGACTCATCATTTGAGACACAATTAATTTGTCGTCTGCAAATGCTTTCAATTTGGACAATAATATCATCACTGGCTGCCAAGCCTTTGGCATTCAACTTGTGCCTGAAGTGTTTGTATCATTCTGCTTATGATTTGGCATTGACGTCAACAGCTCTCATTAGAAATAAAAATTTTTAATACACTGTCACATCTGTGCCTAAACTACAGTGTAGAACACAGTCAAATAAAATTACTTTGATGTTAAATCAATTATTTTGAAATCATAACCTCTGTTAACGTCAATTATCCACATTTGACAGCCCTACTTTGGGCTTTTGACCTTCAATGGTTTTGTTACCTATGAAATTCGATACAAAAAGGATATGGTGTAATTAAAAAGCTTCTGTCCAATAACCTTTAACATAGGTGCAAATGGTCTTTTTATTACCCATTTGATCAAATCAGTTATTATTAAAGCACTTTTCAAAAGTTCTCATAGAAACTACTACTGTGTACTAGATAATTTGCCGCAGCAATTTCTATGCACAAGTCAACAATTTCCAGATACATGTTGATCTATGTGGGCTGCAGATTTAACCCTTTATACCAGATGACAAAATGTTAGTCTTGTCCAAATTGAAAGCATTTGCAGACAACAATTTCAAAGTTGCTCAAATGGTGCAATTTTTCTTTGATAGGGTAGAAAACATTGTGGGAAAAGGAGAAAATGCTGGTTACCAGCATTTTCTCCTTTTCCCACAATTTTTTCAAAAGGCTTCTTTCATGGGGTCGTTAAAAGTCAGGATTGTGCAGTAAAGGGTTAAGGGGGCTTTCCTTTCCTTTCCCAAATGACAAATTTTGGACTAGTCCAAATTGAAAGAGTTTGCAGACAACAATTTTAAATTTGATGAAAATGGCAGAAAGGTCTCAAAAAGGGTAGAAAACACTGTGGGAAAAGGAGAAATTGCTCGTTACGAGCAATTTCTCCTTTTCCCACAGTGTTTTCAAAAGACTTGTACTGCAGACACGTGAAAACCAAGGCTCATTAGGGAAAGGGTTAAAGCATCTCTGTGATGCAGTACACCAAGCACATCATCACATAATTATGAGTGCATAAAATCCATTTAGCCGGACAATCGACTGAATCATGAGGTAAACTGGTCCTTTGACGAGCAGAAAACTGACCAATGGCAAAAAGTTTCGACTCAGGTCAGCCTGCGCCGACTTTTTGCATATGCATTAAGCCCCCTTTTCACAGAGCATAGCTCATATTCTTCTTTGCTGTGTTAACATTTCGTTAATTTCTGGGAAAAATCTTAACAGAGTCATAATATTTGGTTTCAGGTTCTTTTACCAGTATAAAGTTTCAAAGTACAAGTATGGCCCATTTAACATCATCTTGGAAAAAGAAATTTACAACAAAAATGGGAGTACATGCATATGACATTTGCTCCCTCTGATTAAGATGACATTGACCTCACCATGACCTTGACCTGCTGACCTCAAATTCAAAAGTGATTTCTACACTTTATGCCGACTCTCACCATGACCTTGACCTGTTAAACTTGTATTCAAAAGTGATTACCTACACTTTATGGTTAGCCTATCATGACCTTGACCAGATGACCCCATATTCAAAAGTGATCATCTACACTTTATGGTTAGTCTCACCATGACCTTGACCTGTTGGCCTTAATATGTTCAAGAGTGATCATCTACGCTTTATGGTCAGCCTCACCATGACCTTGACCTGTTGACCTTATATTCAAAAGTGATTATCTACACTTCATGGTTAGCCTCATCATGACCTGTTGACCCCCAAAACAAGAAGGATCATATACACTTCATGGTGAAAATCTATAACAAGTATTTAGCCTCAAGTCTATTTCAAAGTCAACTAATTAAGCAGATGTGGTTAAGTATGTTGAAAGTCAATGTGACCTTGGCTTTTGACCTACTGGCCTCAAAGAGGATCATCCATACATGCTGAATCTTTGTACCAAATTTGAAGGAACAAAGTCAAATCAGTGTTTACTTATGTATGCAACCTTCAGTGTATTAAAGTTCACAAAACTTTTTACCTCTGACCCATTGACCTAAAAATCAACATGGTTGATCTATACTTCAAGGTGAGTATAATTATAGTACATGTAACAATATAAAGAACTAAAGTAACAAGGTTTCTACCTATTGGCAAGACAAAGGGTTTTAGTGACCTGATAATAGAGATCAATTTCTCCACCTGTAATGATGGTTTCACATGTTTACATTGTACTTAAACTAAATTTGTTGAGAAAGAAGCATCCACACTTTACAAGGATCTTTTCAAATACATTTTCTGCAAATCTGTTGCAGGACTAGTGGTAATGCTTTAACTCTTTACTACACAATAAAATGTTAGACCAGTGCAAATTGAAAGTGTTTGCAGACGACAAATAAAATGGGCACAGATGACAGTATCTGTCTTTGAGATGATTGAAAACATTGTGGGTACAGAAGAATATGCTGCTTACCAGCACTGTCTTCTTTTTCCACAATATTTTCAACAGGCTTCTTCTTCAGGGTCGTTAAAACTCGGGACTGTGTGGTAAAGATATAATAGCATTTGGAAAACTGTCCATTCCTATATTCCTATCAGAATGTTGAAAATTAGCTAGTAAGAACCATAATCAGTCATAAAGATGGTTGATATCTGATGACCAATTCAAACTAAACTTATGTCAATTACTGTCTAGAAATTGACCATAAAATATTTACTAACATGTTATTAATCAACAGTTTGATCATTAATCACCATACTGTCTCTTGAGCCATTAATTTAACAGTGGTGTGTATGTGTTTGTTCTAGGAAACATAGATATCTAATGTAATAGAGGTGGAATGAAATGTTTCTTATCAGATTACACTGTTCACTACTGTTCCATTTAACCCTTTACCGCACAATGCCGCCTTTTGACGCCCCTGGAAAAGAAGTCTTTTGAAAGCATTGTGCGAAAAGGAGAAAATGCTGGTAACCAGCATTTTCTCCTTTTCCCACAATGTTTCTACCCCATCAAAGAAAAATTGCACCATTTGAGTCACACTGAAATTGTTGTCTGCAAATGCTTTCAATTTGGACAAGGATAAAATTTTGTCATCTGGTAAAGGGTTAAATTTTCTGGACATAACAAGGGTTAAAGGTAAAATCAAAACCTACAAGATTGTTTTCTCAAAGGTCCATTCTGCTTTTCAAATACCATCACCCAAAAAATAAAGTTAGAAGTATGACAATTTGTCAACTCTCTACAGAACAACAAAATTTCATACCCGACCAAATTGAAGACATTTTGCAGATGACAACTTGAAAAAAGCTCAAGTGATGATTTCTGTCCTTGATAGGATAGATAACACTGGGAAAAAGGAAAAATGCTGGTCACCTGCATTTTCTCCTTTTTCCTCAATGATTTTAACAGATTTTATTCTAGGGATCCTTAAAACTCAGGATGGAGCAGTAAAGGGTGAAAGCATCACCTCAAAGTTAAAACTGTGGTAACCCTTTACCACACAATTCCAAGTTATAATGCCCCTAAAGGGAAGGGCTTTTGAAAACAATGTAGGAAAAGGAGAAAATGCTGGTAACCAGCATTTTCTTCTTTTCCCACGTTTTCCACCGTTTCACAGACGTATCTCACAATTTGAGTCACATTTAATTAATTATCTGCAAGTTCTTTCCATGTCTAAATATTTTTCCTTTGGTAACGGGTTAACCCTTTACCACACAATCCCGACTTTTAATGACCCTGAGAAAAAAGCCTTATGAAAACATTGTGGGAAAAGGATAAAATGCTGGTAACCAGCATTTTCTCCTTTTCCCACAATGTTTTCTATACATCAAAGAAAAATTGAACCATTTGAGCCACACTGAAATTGTCGTCTTCAAAATGCTTTTAACATGGACATGGCTAAACTTTCGTCATTCAGTAAAGGGTTAAGCACACTACAAAAAGGGATTCTCTTGGAATGTTTCAGAAAGGTATCAATGTGTCATGGCTGGGGTCATTACTGTTTATCACACTAATGATCTGCTATCAAAATAATTCTAATCTAATGGATCTACATTGTTGAAATGTCATGATAAATTAAATACTTATTTCATACCTCTCCAACCTACTGTGAACAACACAGATCCTTCCATTTATGTACCTTATAGCCTTAAAAACTAAGTTACAGTTCTAGCGACCAGCCCTAGGAGCTGAAGAGGGTAGAGTGTTGTGCTTGTAAATGTCAAGTCTTGGCCGACTTGAGGATGTTAGCTTTGAGCCCCATGGCTGGCCTTCTAAAATTACTAATAGTCTTTGGATGAGATGCTAAACCGAGGTCTCATGTGAGGAATCTATACACCAAGCACGTAAAGGAACCAAGTGTAACATAGGATGGGTTTCCTCTTGTATCCTACAATGTCCCTTGCAACAAAACAGTCTTCTGAGGGTGTTGCCCATGATATATAAAATGAAAATCAAACAAAAAGCTGGGCAGCCGAGTTACAGTTCTAGCTCTACCACAAGATATAACCAACTTCTTCATATTCTAGGCAAATCCAATGACAGAACCTTTAACTGTTTACCACACAATACCAAGTTTCTACGACCCTGAAAAAGAAGGCTTTTGAAAACACTGTTGGAAAAGGATGATTGTGGTAACAGGAAGGCTATTTCTATATTTGATTGGGTAGGAAACATTGTGGAAAAGGGAGAAAATACTGGTTACTAGCAGTTTCTCCTTTTCCCACAATGCTTTCTAAAAGCTTCTTCCTCAGAGTCATTAAAACTAGGGATTGTGTGGTAAAGGGTTAAATAATTTATATGATTACAAGGTTGGTCAGTCTAGAAAGGGTTTTTCAAAACAAATTGCATTCCATAAAAGTGACTTTGGATGATAAAATTCCAACAAATTAGGCTGGCCTTACCCTTTCACATATCTGGATATTTTTCCTAAGAATTTGTTGGTTATCCAATCACAGAACAAGTAGTTGACAAAGAAAAATATGTTTAGAGGGAGTAGCTGAGTGTTCATGTGAATCAAAGAAAATTTTAAAAAATTTCTTTTACCATTTTCTGGATTTTTTTCAAATGTTTAACTCCTTACCAAACAATAAAATGGTTGACTAGACCAAAGTGAAAAAATCTGCAGATTACAAACTAAATGTAGCTCAGATGACGAATTCCATCTTTGATCGGGTTTTGAAAAAATTGAGGGAAAAGGAGAAAATACTGGTAACCAGACTAAAATATTGTAGTGTGGTAGAGGGTTGACTTCTTTGTGTGTTTACAATCCTTTTGAAGAGAGCTTAATTTTGAATACATTGTGGGGAAAGGAGAAAATTCTTGTAACCAGTATTTTCTCCTTTTCCAACGAAGTTTTTTACCCTTTCATAGACAGATCATCGAGTCACACTGAAGAACATATCCTCTGCTGGTGCACAACATTTCATCGAAAGTGTGTTTCGTCAAAATCCATGTATGTTTTAAAATACCAACTGCTAAATTCCTATATTTATTTCATGAAAAGCTCTGTCTGGGAGGAAGATATGAGCCACAATTCGTCTGGGTTAGGGTAAGGGTCAGGGTTAGGGATCGTTTTTTTTCGAGGAACATGGTTTTCAATGAAATGTCACACACCCATTTTCTGCATATGATCTGCTTATTGGCAAGTATAGAATTTTGTTGTTGGGATAATTGCTAAACGTGAGAAAATCCTTGCCACCACAAAAACAGTCCATTCCCTGCTTGTTAACCACTGCAGATATCAAACAAATACATGATTGTAATAACCAGGATCTAAATTTTCAATATCAGAATTTATTTTTGGTCATGCCAAGGAAAACTAAATGCTTAACCCTTTCCCAAATGACAAAATCTGGACTGGTCCAGATTGAAAGAGTTTGCAGACGACAATCTTAAATTTGATGAAAATGGCAGAAAGTTCTCAATAAGGGTAGAAAACACTGTGGGAAAAGGAGAAATTGCTCGTTATGAGCAATTTCTCCTTTTCCCACAGTGTTTTCAGAAGACTTGTGCTGCAGACACGTGAAAACCAGGGGTTGTTTGGGAAAGGGTTAAGTCTTTAATAATTACCATATGAGAAAATTTAAGACTCGTCCATCTAAAAGCTATTGCAGATGACATTTGATGCAGCTGAAATGAAGAGATTTGTCTATGAAAAGGTAGAAAACATTGTGCAAAAAGGAGAAAATGATGGTTACCTGCATTTTCTCCTTTTCCCGCAATATTTTAAAAACCCTTTCTCTTTGTGGACTGTTAGGTAAAAGGTTTCTGACAATGGTCATCGCAATGGCATTTTTTTCCTGTCTGTCACTGAACATAATGTTTAATATTTCTACTCATTGCTGGCACTCTGAAATTAAGTGTTGACATTTTATAATCATAAAAAAGATAAACCAAATGGAGGAAAATGTCACAGTCTCATGCCAAATGCTTTAAAGAATTTTAAGAAAACAATGTTGCAGGTGTAGAAACAGCTCATATCATGTTATAGCTCCTTTTCCCTCACCTTTTTTTAACGAATCAAAACAAGAATTTTCCTTACCTTCAAATATTTCCCCTTTTAACACTTTACCATACAATGCCTACTTTTGATGACCCTGAGGTAGAGGCCTTTTGAAAACATTGTGGGAACCAGCATTTTCTCCTTTTCCCACAATGTTTTCTACCCAATAAAAGAAAAATCCAATCATTTGAGCCACACTGAAATTGACGTCTGCAAATGCTTTCAATTCGGACTGGTCTAAGATTTTGTCATGTGTTACAGGGTTAAAGGTCTGAAATTAGCTTCTGAAGTATACAATGAACCATCGACTGCAATGCTAATTTTGAGTACAAAATAGATCAAGATTAGATTTGTGTTCACCAACCATTCATAACCTTCATCCTGCTAAAGAAACGAAACAAAACATTCGAGTTGATAGTAAAAACCCAAATTTTGCTATTTCAAAGGTATTTTTGAGGGAAACGATATCCCCCTCCTTATCGGACAGTGTAGATCCAAGATCAAACTGCACATTATGTGCATTCTGATCTTGATCTATACTATCCGCAAAAGGTCAGTGAGTCGCGCTTAGTAGCTTAAGGGTTAAGAACAGTTTTAGTCTTATTCTCTAGCATTTTTAGAATTTGAAAGTAAAACAATTGA
Organism: Tridacna gigas; assembly: GCA_945859785.2. Taxonomy (NCBI): domain Eukaryota; kingdom Metazoa; phylum Mollusca; class Bivalvia; order Cardiida; family Cardiidae; genus Tridacna; species Tridacna gigas. The sequence goes on along the minus strand of OX244031.2, from coordinate 5,202,967 downwards.
CTTAGCCAATCAGATGTTGTGTTACTTTGTAAATCTATATTAACCCTTTCCCAAACAAGCCCTGGTTTTCATGTGTCTGCAGTACAAGTCTTTTGAAAACACTGTGGGAAAAGGAGAAATTGCTCATAACGAGCAATTTCTCCTTTTCCCACAGTGTTTTCTACCCTTTTGGAGAACTGTCATTTTCATCAAATTTAGAATTGTCGTCTGCAAACTCTTTCAATTTGGACCAGTCTAAAATTTATTGTTTGGGAAAGGGTTAAGACAAAGAATGAAACCGAGAATGGATGGTGAATACTGTCCCAGACTGCACAAAATGTGCATTATGGTAAAGAAACTGCAATGATTGGGTCTTCAATGTCTATTTCAGTATTCAGCAGAAATGGATCTATGGGTGAATCTTTTCATTCAAATACATGTATTCTAAATCACCCTAAAATGATTCAAAGAAATGATCATGTTTATTTCATGCTTTTTGGTAGTTTATTGAGAAATAATGGTGGATTATGGTTTGATATTTCATGGTTACGACCAGTGAAAAATACCGATTTTATATTTTCCAAGTCTTCACTATTGAAAGTTGGGATTGTGTGGTAACAGGTTAAAACTTGGGATTGTGTGGTAAAGGGTTTAACAGTGCATACAAAACTAACTTAAAAAAATCCAACTTTTTTTCAATTCGGTAAAGAGTAAAAATGAAAATTCTAGCCCATTCAAGGACCCAATTTGAAAATACATATATTGGTTGACAGTCAATAAATCACGGTTATAAAATTCTTTACACTAAAATATTATAAGTGCACTTCAAACAGTGAAAGTACTATACCATTTTAAAATTCACTGAATTTCCTCCTTCATATTTTGATCTTTTTTTTTTTGGACAGCTCTACAAAATTTAGGCTAGGCTTTCCAGTTTACCTCAGTCATAAACAATTATCAATCATCTGAGCCCTGCTCCCTGAAAAGGGATTTTAATGCATCGGCAAAAAGGTATCGGTCCTTTTCAGTCTGTGCAGTCTGACATGAGTCCAAACTTTTTGCTATTAGTCAATTTTCTGCATGTCAAAGGACCAGTCTACCTCATGATTCAGTCGGTTGTTAGACAAACTGGATTTCAAGGATCCATGATTGAGTTGAGATTGATATCATGTGTCACGGAGAACCCCTCTTCGCCCAAGCATGACTCATCTTCTTTTACATAGCATTAAAGTGTCGATAAACAAACAACGTATCTTTTTTACAGATTGAAAATGTTTGTTTTATTTATATGGCACAGTATTAACCCTTAACCCTTTCCCAAACAAGCCCTGGTTTTCACGTGTCTGCAGTACAAGTCTTTAGAAAACACTGTGGGAAAAGGAGAAATTGCTCGTAACGAGCAATTTCTCCTTTTCCCAGTGTTTTCTACCCTTTTTGAGACCTTTCTGCCATTTTCATCAAATTTAAAATTGTCATCTGCAAACTCTTTCAATTTGGACCAGTCCAAAATTTGTTGTTTGGGAAAGGGTTAAGCTGCCAAGCTCAACTGAAGTTGCCATTCCTATAAGTGCAGACCAAGATCAGACTACAAATAGTGCAGTCTGATCTTGGATCAACACCGTCTGATTTGGCAACTCTTTTCATGCAAAATTAACTTTTAACCCTTTGCCAAATAATTCCGAGTTTTGACAAACCTGAGAAAGAAGCTTTTTGAAAACAATTGTGGGAAAGGGAGAAAATGCTGGAAACTCCTTTTCCTATACTGTTTTCTACCCTATCAAAGACAAACTCTATCATTTGAGCCACATTTAACTCATTTTCTGTAAAATCTTTCAATTTGGGAAAGTCCATATTTTTTGTTGTTTGGGAAAGAGTTGAATTTTTTAATTTTGACAAACAGCTAGAAACTTTCATTTTGTTCCTTCAGCAATTAGTCGGTCTAAAGTGAAACTTAATAATCAGATGCATCAAATCAAATTCATTTTCATTAACTCTTTACCACACGACAAAAAGGTAGACTAGTCCAAATTGAAAGCATTTGCAGACGACATTTCAAACGTGGCTCAAAACATAAAATTTGTTTCTTAAAGGGTAGAAAACACTGTGGGAAAAGAAAATGCTGGTAACCAGCATTTTCTTCTTTTCCCACAATGTTTTCAAAAGGCTTATTTCTCAGGGTTGTTAAAAGTCGGGATTGTGTGGTAGAGAGTTAAGACCCTGTGTGAAATTTCAACAATGCTTTTTTGATTAACCCTTTCCCAAACGACAAATTTTGGACTGGTCCAAACTGAAAGAGTTTGCAGACGACAATTTTAAATTTGATGAAAATGGCAGAAAGTTATCAAAAAGGGTAGAAAACACGTGGGAGAAGGAGAAATTGCTCGTTACGAGCAATTTCTCCTTTTCCCACAGTGTTTTCAAAGGACTTGTACTGCAGACATGTGAAAACCAGAGCTTGTTTGGGAAAGGGTTATAAGCAAAACAGTCATTACAACCCTTGGGATATCTCTTGACAATGTCATTGGCATATGGTACTTGTAACAAAGCTACATGTATTTAACCCTTTCCCAAACGACAAATTTTAGAGCCTTCCAAACTGAAAGAGTTTGCAGACGAGAATTTTAAATTTGATGAAAATGGCAGAAAGTTATCAAAAAAGGTAGAAAACACTGTGGGAGAAGGAGAAATTGCTCGTTACGAGCAATTTCTCCTTTTCCCACAGTGTTTTCGAAAGACTTGTACTGCAGACACGTGAAAACCAGGGCTTGTTTGGGAAAGGGTTAAAAGGTTATGGTAAAAGCCTCATGGTTTAATGACTCATCAGGGTCTGGACTTTTGTCCGCTATTCATTTATTTCCAGGGCTGATTGATAGACAAGTTGTGAGCCAATGTATCGAAGGAATTTAAGCAGAGACAACCTTTTCAGCCATACTATTCTAAGACTATTTAAGACTGTGTACCCAAAGACTGGTATCATTTGGCTTGCTAACTCTTTACCAAACGACAAAATTTTAGACTTGTCCAAATTGAAAGCATTTGCAGTCGGTAAAATAAATGTCACTGAAAATTTGAATTTGTTTTTGGGAAGGGTAGAAAACACTGTGGAAAAAGGAGAAAATGCTGGTTACCAGCATTTTCTCCTTTTCCTACAATGTTTTCAAAAGGCTTCTTTCTCAGGGTCGTTAAAAGTCGGGATTGTGTGGTAAAGGGTTAACGTTGAATGGGCCGTACTCTAAAGTAAACAATGTAAGTGACTTTTTAACCCCTTACAACATGACAAAATTTTAGACTGGTCCAAAATGAAAGCAGTTGCAGACAACAAATAAGGTATTGCTCAAATGATGATTTCTGCCTTTGATAGGGTGAAAAACATTGTGGGAAAAGGAGAAAATGCTGGTTACCAGCATTTTCTCCTTTTCCCACAATGTTTTCAAAAGGACTTTTTCTCTGGGTCGTGCCGAGCCCTGTAGCTCAGTCGGTAGCGTACAGGGCTTGAGAACAGATTGCTGGTTCGATCCCCAGCTCGGCCAATTTCTTTCCGAGGACTGATGATAGTCATTTGACAAGATTCATTCCTCTCCCACCACTGACCATTGTTTCGACAATGGCTATGTGGGAAAGCAGCCAGTGGCTTGGAAAGAAAATTGTGTGGAGTACTGGTAGAAGAAATTCCAGGAAAAGTATGGATAGGTGCACTGGCTGCCGCGATATAACTGAAATAATGTTGAAAACAGCGTTAAACACCATACAATCAATTCTCTGGGTCGTTAATACTCGGGATTGTGCGGTATAGGGTTAAAGGTGTGTTGTTCTAATGCCCCTGTTCACAGGTCTGTTATTGCCATGGCTGCCATTAAGGATTGTGACTTTGATTTGATTCAGCATCCAACATATTTGCCTGATCTTGCTCCATCATCTAGAAGTATTTCCAAAACTGAAAAAAACTCATTGCGGGTACTCAATTCAGTCAGATGATGATGTCATACATGCAGTGGCGGACTCTCTGGACAGTCAAGAAAAGGACTTCTTTAAAAGTGGCACTGAGGCCCTTAACCCTTTCCCAAACAATCCCTTGTTTTCACATGTCTGCAGTACAAGTCTTTTGAAAACACTGTGGGAAAAGGAGAAATTGCTCGTAACGAGCAATATCTCCTTTTCTCACAGTGTTTTCTACCCTTTTGGAGAACTTTCTGTCATTTTCATCAAATTTAAAATTGTCGTCTGCAAACTCTTTCAATTTCGACCAGTCTAAAATTCATCATTTGGGAAAGGGTTAAACATTGCTGGCAAAAGCATACAGATGCTGAAGGGGATTACTTTGAAATATGCAATATGTCCGCCAAAAGTCAAAACCTCATGTATAAGTCTCACAAGTTATCAGTCAGCCTTGTATTTCAATTTCTAGGTGAAAACTAAAATTTTGTCATGTGGTAAAGAGTTAACTGCCGAGTTTTGACAACCTTGAAGAATATGGTTTTTAAATACATGGTGGGAAAAGGAAAAATGCAGGTAACCAGCATATTTTTCTTTCCCCACAATGTTTTCTACCCTTTCAAAGACAGAAATTATCATTTGAAATACATTTAATTTGTCTTTTGCGAATGCATTCAGTTTGGTTGAGTCCAAAATTTTGTCGTTTGGTAAAGGGTTAAAGAAAATGGACCTGTAATCATCCCGTTAGTATTTCAAATACCAAAGAGAAAATGAACTTTATCAAATCATATAAAACTTTCAGTAAATACAACCCCTCCAAATATAGGATATTGATCTTGGAGTAGTGATTGATTTTGTCAGGTTTGAAAAGATTACCTTTATTGACAGAAGAGCTGGTCCATTATTTTTCAATAGTATCAGACTGTCTGCCACTTTAAATCTTTACCAAACGACAAAATTTTAGAGTAGTCCAAACTGAAAGAATTTGCAGACGACAAATGGAACTCAAAAATTTGAAAGTTGTTTTGGGAAGGGTAGAAAACATTGTGGGAAAAGGAGAAAATGCTGGTTATCAGCATTTTCTCCTTTTCCCACAATATTTTCAAAAGCCTTCTCTCTCAAGGTCGTTAAAACTTGGGACTGTGTGGTACAGAGTTAAATCTTTACAAAATGACAAAATTTTAGAGTAGACCAAATTGAAAGCAATTGCAGACAACAAAGTAAAAAGCAGAAAATGACGGTTACCAGCATTTTCTCCTTTTCCCTCAATGTTTTCAAAAGGCTTATTCCTCAGGGTCATTAAAACTGGGGATTGTGACTGGTAAAGGGTAAAATCAACAGGTTTCAATGATTAAGAAAACTTGTTCACAATGTCCTCTAAATCTTTCACTTACACTGACCTATTTCTATCCAGCTGTCCCGGACAACATTTGAAAACATTATGGCCAATGGAAAAATTATGTAAATGAGATATTTATTCATCTGATTTGATTGCAAAATAAAGGAAATTGATGTCTTTTGTCAGGAAGGACCCAAACATTACAAAAATATTTCTTAGCCCACTACCACATAATCCTGGGTTTTAACTACCCTGGGGATTAAAGCTTTTGAAAACATTGAGAGAAAATGATGGTTACCAGCATTTTCTCCTTTCCCACAATATTTTCTACCACATCAAATACAAATTCTATCATTTGTGCCACATCCAATATGCTGTCTGCAACAGCTTTGAATTTGGTGAAGTCTAAAATTTTAATACCGTCAAACCTGTCTTAAGCAAGCGGTCAAGGACCCTTCCAAAATCGCTTGCTTAAGACAGGTGCTTGCTTAAAAGAGGTCGATCACGCAAGATGCTCTCGGAGTTATCTTTTCCTAAACATTTATAAAGGGCTGGGGTACATGTCCATATACATGTACATGTGCATACATACCCAAGACAAATGTAAGTACACATGTGCATGTTCATGCATATGCCAGGGAAAAACAAAGAAACAGTTGGATCTAATTCAAACTCCAAATATGATGTTAACAGTCTCGAGTCAAAAATACAATAGACAAATCGTACGGTCAAAACATAAGAAATCTGCATCTTTGGTATAATCACCAATCAAAACAATGGAATGGTCGAAAGATGATTGGGCATAAAGATCAAACAGTCGTAGGTTTACTGGTCAATTAAAATGTGACACAGGTGTAATCGTCAATTAAAATTAATGTCATCAAAGACAATTTCTTAAACACACCGGCATAGGTAATAACCTATACTAATTTGGGTGCTATCGGTTGTTAGGACAGTTTTCTTTTCTCACATTTTAGAATTAAGCAGACAAACAAGATGTCGAGGCAGCTACACGTACGTTATGTAATTTCAGATTAAATCGAAAACAGAAAAACATTTTTGGTAGTCTGACTCAGGTAATTTACATTTGATTTCTAACTTCAAAATTTTTGACAAATTGGGAATAATAGCTTACGAAATCATCAATTGCATCAAAATAACCCGTTCTAGAGGATATCAAGTTATATGCATACACCTGTTGATTGGCGACGTGTGTATATGACTGTTCGATTTTGACACTCTAGTTGTTAATCCGAAAACGGTCGGATGTGAGAAGTACACTAAGTGTGAAGTATAAGTTAGCAGTCCGACTTACGTTGGTTACTGGCCGCTACATACCAGGTTGTTTTGAAAAATGGGACACTATTTCGGCAGCCGTTGCGTGCGTTTTAAGTGTGCGTGTTGAATAAAGGTTCATATAGAGTAAAAGTAGATGGGGGGGACATTGAACTGGCCGTTAAGTGGAGGTTCACGCTGAATGGAGGTGGACAGATCACCAGGTTTGACTGTATATAGAAAAGAGTAACAGACATTGTAGATCTAATATGCAAGATCAGATTGCCCAATGACTGTGTAGCCTGATCTTAGTCTACACTAACTATAATAGATGAGCAATTGAAAGCATTCTTTGGGTTAATTCTCATAAATGTTTTAATCTTAAAACTTTTTGAACACAATCATGACAGTTAAGCCTTTACCACACAATGCCAGGCAAAAAGACTACGAAAACATTGTGGAAAAAAAAAAGAAATTGCTTATATTTCACTGAAAACTACTTTGCCAAGACATTTTCATCGAAGCTCAAATGATGATTTTTTTTTCCTGTGATAGGACAGAAAACATTGTGGAAATAGGAGAAAATGCTGTTTACCAGCATTTTATCCTTTTCCCACAAATTATTTTCAAAAGCCTTCTTCTTAACCCTTTCCCAAACAAGCCCTGGTTTTCATGTATCTGCAGTACAAGTCTTTTGAAAACACTGTGGGAAAAGGAGAAATTGCTCGTAATGAGCAATTTCTCCTTTTCCCACAGTGTTTTCTACCCATTTTGATAACTTTCTGCCATTTTCATCAAATTTAAAATTGTCGTCTGCAAACTCTTTCAATTTGGACCAGTCCAAAATCTGTCGTTTGGGAAAGGGTTAAGGGTCGTGAGAAGTCCAGATGTGTGTGGTAAAAGGTTAGGAGTTGACTGGATCTGTAAAATTTGTGCTCATTTCATGTTAATCTTTTCAGTCTGATCTTGATCTACACTTGGGGGTCTGTGATATTTAGCCTGGGATGCAGTCAGATCTTTTTTCCCCCTTTTTTTTTTGCATTTGGATGTTATCAGTTCATTGTCATAGATATGTATAAATCGTGAAAAGTGACCTTGATAAGAAGTGATTAACTCTTTACCAAACAACAAAAGTTTAGACCAGTCCAAAAATTGAAAGCTTTCGCAGACGACAAAATAAATGTTTTTGAAAAATTGAAAATCGTTTTGGGACAAGAAGAAAATGTTGTGGGAAAGGGACAAAATGCTGGTTACCAGCATTTTCTCCTTTTCCCACAATGTTTTCAAAAGGCTTTTCCTTCAGGGTTGTCAAAAGCCGGGATTGTGTGGTAAAGGGTTAGAAATTTATTACCGCCTGGACCCACGCTAGCAATATGTAGACAAACATTGCATGTGAAAAAGACAAACATTGCATGTGACCATCACTATCTTTAAGTTTTTCAATCAATAAAAACATTGTAAATCCCATTTAAACCTTTATCACACAATCCTGAAATTTAATGACCCTAAAGAAAAAAGCTTTTGAAAACATTGTGGGAAAAGGAGAAAATGCTGCTAACCAGCATTTTCTCCTTTTCCCATAATGTCTTCTATCCTATCAAGGACAAATTTTGCCACATTAGCCATATTTGATTTTGTCATCTGCAAATGCTTTCAATTTGGCTGAGTCCAAAATTTTGTTGTTTAATGAAGAGTTTAGGCTTAAATGATTCTTTAACTCTTTAACACACAACAAAATGTTAGACTTGTCCAAATTTAAAGCATTTGCAGACGACAAAATAAACATGACTCAAAAATTGAAATTCGTGTTGGGAAGGGTAGAAAACATTGTGGGAAAAGGAGAAAATGCTGGTTACCAGCATTTTCTTCTTTTCCAACAATGTCTCCAAAAGGCTTTTTGTTCAGGGTCATTGAAACCTGTGATAGTGTGGTATAAAGTTAACAGATGTGTTATGGAAATCTGCACTCATTTCATGTTTATCTTTTCAGTATGCTGCTGCCTTTTAAGCTGATCATAATCTACACTTGAGGTCTGCAACATGTAGAAATTGGAGAAAAAAACAAACATTGCATGTGACCATGACTATCTTGAAGTTTTTCAATCAATAAAAACATTGTAAATCTTGTTTACCCATGCATCAGGTACTCTTTATTGATCCTCAATATTGATCCTCGACTAGAATTTATAATTTAATCTCCCCCCATCACTTGAGTAGGGTAATGAATGCAGTTATGGAAGGTGAATAAATCAGGCGGGATCTACTTACAGCTGTAAATCATCGGGAACCTAGATTATGATTGTTATCTTGACTCTTTACCAAACAACAAAATTTTAGTCTTGTCCAAATTGAAAGCATTTGCAGACAACAATTCAAATGTGGCTCAAAAATTGGAATTAGTTTTGGAAAGGATAGAAAACATTGTCGGAAAAAGAAAATTTGCTGGTTACCTACATTTTCTCCTTTTCCATAATGTTTTAAAAAGCCTTTTCTTTCAAGGTCGTTAAAGGTCAGGACTGTGTAATAAAGGGTTAATATTTTGCCTTTCATGTAAATTGTACCTAGGCCTGTAAATTTCACCCTAGCAAGATGGACTTCCCATTCAAATATTTTCTCTTGGTGGACAGATGTACACTCAAACGGTGCATGACATTTCGTCGAAAGGGTATTTCGTCAAAATCCATGTATATTTTAAAATGCTAAATTCCTAGATTTATTTCATGAAAAGCTCTGTCTGGGAGGAAGATTTGAAACACAATTTGTCTGGATTAGGGCAAGGGTCAGGGCTAGGGATTGTTTTCCATGAACATGGTTTTCAACGAAATGTCATGGATCCAATAGAAGTATGGGTGACAAAAACAGAGACGAAAGCGCTCAAGTGTATGTTCGGGATGTTGGTACTTAAATAAAATAGCCCTCCCCCTCCCCTGGAGTCCTCCAAATGGTTGTCAAAACAGTTGAAAAATTGGCATTTCCACTACTTCTTTATACTAAATCATTCATTCACAGTGAAAAACTGCATTCAGAGTCCATCTTGCTATGACATGGAACTTTAAGCTTACTTTACAACTCCACTGAAAAAAGAAAACTAAATATTAGTTTCTTGGCATAATACAATCTTATACCAGGAACTCTCCACCACTATGTTGCAAAAACAATGAAAATCAGTTATGCGCCAAAAAAAAATGCAATTGTTGACAGATTCATACAGTGTAAATAAAATACAATATTGGTGAACAGAATGAAGCTGAAATTTCATTAATTTCTTATTTTTTCACCCATAAAACAATGGCACATAATTATAGGCATAGTACTAGCTGTGTAGTGGTGGGGGTTTGCAAGATTATGCCAGTTTCTCTCGAAAATACAAGTCTTTTAAGTGCAGGCTGCCATTGTTTCTTTTCGAATCACCTTACAAAAATCAGGAACTTTTTTTCCACAATAGCAAGAAATTAAGTAGAAGCAAGGGACAGAAAGGTATGTTTTTGTGAAAGAAATCAAGAAAGGTAGACCAAAATTATAAGCTGTAGTTTAACTATCATTAAGTGATTTTATATATCACCAAATCAGTCATTATCTTCCCATAAAAAGACGTATTTACAACAGTATACTATGACAAAAAGTATCCTTTACAACTCAACAAACCAAACTAAATAGTAATTTTTACCCTTTACAACCTAATCCTGAGTTTTACTGGCCTTGAGGAAAACGACCTTAGAAAACATTGTGGGAAAAGGAGAAAATGCTGGTAACCAGCATTTTCTCCTTTTCCCACAATGCTTTCTACCTTTCCAAAGGCATGTTTTAGTTTTTGAGGTATACTTCAGTTTTGGAATCACATTTGTCATCTGCAATTGTGTTCAATTTGGACCAGTTTAAAATTTTGTTGTTTGGTAAAGAGTTAAGACTTAATATGTGTGCTTAGTCCTTTCACAAACAGTTGCATGTTTTTACAACCTCTGAGAGACAAGGCTTTTGAAATCATTGAAATCATTGTGGGAAAACGACAAAATACTGGTAAACAGCATTTTCTCATTTTTCCATGATATTTTCTACCTTTTGTAGGAAAATATCTCATCATGTGAGCCACATTTAATTTGCTGTCTGAAAATGCATTCAATCTGGAGGCAAACTAAGGGTTTTGATTAGGAAAAGCTTAGTAGTAGATCAAAGATCAGACTGCATATTCTGTGTTGTCTGATCTTGATTCTAAGTCTCTGCAAAAACAAATCATGCCTGTCACACCAGTACTTCACTGAAACAACAACTGAATACGGTGCACGACATTTCGTAGAAAGTGTGTTTTGTCGAAATCCATGTATATTTTAAAATACTGATTGCTAAATTCCCAGATTTATTCCATGTAAAGCTCTGTCTGGGAGGAAGATTTGAGCAACAACCCCTCTGGGTTACGGTAAGGGTCAGGGCTAGGGATCCTTTTTGATGAACGTGGTTTTCGACAAAATGTCATACACCCACTGAACATGGCTCTCCTATGCTCTAATGCCACAAGAATGTACAAGTTGGATGACTATATATACAACCTCAAGAACTTTTCATGATTCATACAAAACAGCTCAAATCCGCTGACCCTGACTACTAAATCCAAAAGAATGTTCGATCTCTCACAGCTCCAGATAAGAAGGGGTGATGGTATTCTAAATCAGTAATTTCTCTTCCAAATCTTATGTTGTGGGTACTCATTAGAATCGTCTTGATGAGACGATTCTAATGAGTACCCATAACTTAGGGTTTAAAGGAGAATAATTAGTATTTTCCATTTTGAAATCAAAATCACTCCCTCAATCTGGAGCTCTGAGAACTTCTGGCTACCATTTATTTTGAACAATGCCTGTGGGCACAGATCACATTATAATACAAATCTGTCATATCATGTCCTGGAAGTAGATAGCCTGTAGACAGTATTTGGAAACATTGCAGTGAAAGCATTTCTGTCTGAAATGGTAGAAAACAATGTGGAAAAAGGAGAAAATGCTGGTTACCACAATGTTTGCAAAAGTCTTCCTCTTCAGGGTCATTAAAACTTGGGATTGTGTGGTAAAGGGTTATTTCTGGAAATCCTGGTTTGATCCAAAGTTGCTGCCTTGATCACATGAGAGAGTCCTTGGGCAATGCACTCTGTAAATCAGCAAAGAAACGTTAGAAGTTGGAAAAAACATAAACAATTTACTTTTTCCTGTAGATCTAAATAAATTTGATTGAAGTTTTTCTGACAGAAGCATGAAGCTCCATTGAAACAAGCAAACCACTTAACCCTTGACCATGCAAACCAGAATTTTAATGATCCAAAGGATGAAGACTTTTGAAAACACTGCTGGAAAAGGAGAAAACGCAGGCAACCAGTTACCCCAGTGTTTTCTACCCTTTCAAAACATATTTCCTAATTTGTGCATGATTTATTGTCAACTACAAATGCTTTCAATTTGCACCAGTGTAAAATTTTGTCGTCTGGTAAAGAGGTAAAGACAGATGGTCTAAATCACACCTGTAACATACTTTAGAAAATGATCAAAGATCAACCCTTTACCAAACAAACCCGTGTTTTAACAACCCTGAGGAAGAGGCCTTTTGAAAACACTGTGGGAAAAGGAGAAAATGCTGCATTTTCTTCTTTTCCCACAATGTTTTCTGCCTTATCATAGGCAGAAATCATCATCTGAGTGTCATTTTATTTATCATCATCTGCAAATGCTTTCAATTTGGTCCAGTCTAAAATGTTTTCGTTTGGTAAAGATTTAAGGTAAGTTTCAAATCAAGAAAAGGGTCATGCCTAATCATGTTCATCAAATTCAATGACAGCAATTTATAAACCCACAAAATAAGTGAATAATCACACCTAATGTTATTGTGATATTGTATCTGAAGTAAAGCCTTTGTCATCTCTGCCACCTGCATAGGCACATAACCTTTCTTTTCTTGTTTCTTTGTGTGGTGTTCTATGCCATTTTCAATATTGTATCAGTAATATAGTGGCAGTCAGTGCACCTATCCATGCTTTCCGGGAGTTTCTTTTCCTGCTACATCAAACAATATTCTTTCCAAGCCACTGGCTGCTTTCCCACATAACCATTGTTGAAACATATGTGCTCTGGTGAGAGAGGAATGATACCTGTTGCAATGACTGTCATCAATCCTCTCACTCCTCACAAATCGGCCGATTCCGTACCTACATCTAACCTCGTCCGTATAAAGAAGGCTTCCATTTTGAACTACCAATCACATGATCTTAAACATGGCTGCGCCCCTGTAGATCGCTTAGCAATGACATGAACAACCACTGTGAAGTTCATCACTTCTATCGATCTGTCGATGAAAGCTCCTAACGGAATGGATAAACCACGCTAAAAATTGAACGTACAAACTGTTTGCCAACTGAAATACTCTTAGAAAGATAACGATAGAAAATTTACTCATGTGTTCTTTTTAAAAAAAGAGGAGCCTCACAATTTCAATAACGGTAAAGCGGTGTGCTTCCGGAGATATGCGAAATGTACCATATAGGTGCATATCAAGCTATGTGATACAGCCGAGGGATTTGATCACCGGATCACCCGAGGTATGCCGAATGCAATCCTCTGAAAGAAATTGGCTCAGCTGGGGAGACAAACCAGCGACCCCCTGGTCTCAAGCTGTGTACCCTACTGACTGTATTACTGTTCATCAATCCATGTTGTGTTGGATAAATTAAAAGGACATTCTCAGTCTATACTAAAAAAGCATATACAATTTCAAAGCTACTGTTGTTTTTGTCAAAATATCTGATAGACTGGCAAACTGTAGATTCAATATATCAGACCTAGGGCGTAGTGTCCATAATGCAAAATATGCAAGTGCAATTAACCCTTTCCAAAACAAGCCCTGGTTTTCACATGTCTGCAGTACAAGTCTTTTGAAAACACTGTGGGAAAAGGAGAAATTGCTCGTAATGAGCAATTTCTCCTTTTCCCACAGTGTTTTCTACCCTTTTTGAGATCTTTCTGCTATTTTCAACAAATTTAAAATTGTCGTCTGCAAACTCTTTCAATTTGGACCAGTCCAAAATTTGTCATTTGGGAAAGGGTTAATGTAGAGAGTGCGAAGAGGAGAAACATTCTTTTATCAATTAATAGAACATTACTCCATCTTCATAATCAAGCCTAAAAATGTTAAGAAAATGAAAATTTCCAAATAACAGTAAAAAGCCAAGTATCGCAACTTCATCCAATTATTTTCTATGGAAAATCTTTACTGCATCTGAGAATGTAGATAAGATCTGACTGCAAAGAACCAGGGTCCCTATTCACCAACCATTTTTAAGAATATTCTTAGTCTTATTCTCCAAGACTTTCTACATTTGAAAGTAACACAACTTCTGATTGGCTAAACCATTTGGTTTAGCCACTCAGGAGTTGTGTTACTTTCAAATGTATAAAATTCTGAAGAACAAGACAAAGAACGTTCTTAAAAATGGTTGGTGAATACGGACCCAGCTCTGTGCAGTCTGCTCGTGATCTACACTGTACCCAAAAGCACACCGTGTCAAGCTAAGCAGCCATAAGGGAAATATCACTCACAATTAGTGCTCAATGATTTTGAACCTCAGGTTACGTCCTGCAGTATTTGTGCAGTCTGATCTTGAACTTGATTGCCCGATTAAGCAATTAAATGTAGGTTCAACACTACAAGGATTAGCAATTTAACAACATTCTTGCACTGGAATTCTATTGAAAACATCATGGCAAAAGGAGAAAATTCTTGTTACAAGCAATTTCTCTTTTTGCCACAATGTTTTCACATACATTCTTATATGATTCATGTTGATCATTTTTCTATTACAAGGACATTTTCAAAGCTGTTTGCTTAAACTGTTTTCAAGAGGTAATGATTTAATATTAATTTCCTTTTAGCTCTTTCATGCTGTTCAACATCAAAGTACCATTGTTATTCAAAGACAAACAGACACGGAAATCTAAAGCGAAGTTATTGTCAATAATTCATGATGGCTTCAAGGAAGAAAATATTGATGAAGGTAAATAAAATTTACACACAGAGACAAATTCTAAACATGGCTATAACAAACAAGAGATGTTTGTAAAACATGTATGCCCCCCTAATGGCATCCAATTCTAAATATAACATGTGATTATAAACTGTTAAGTTCAAAGTGTAAAAACGAACAAAGGGTAATTACTCAAAAATTATTAATGATAAATTAACAATTCTTGGGCATTGCACTTCCCATTTATGTTAACTATCAACTTATAAGGTTTCATGATTTTACCTCACATACTTTTTGAGTTATCCTCCGGAAAAAAATTAAGTACGAAAATCAACAAAGGGCAATAACTGCAAAAATATAATGGGCAGAGTTATGGTTCTTGTGCAATGTGCTTCTCCTGAATAAGATCTATCCACATGTAAAGTTTCAAGATGATATCTGAAAAACCTTTTGAGTTATGCTCCGGACAAAAATTAAGTATGAAAATCAACAAAGGGCAATAACTCCAAAAATATGATGGGCAGAGTTATGGTTCTTGTGCACTGCACTTCTCCTTAATAAGATTAATCCACCTATGAGGTTTCAATGTGATATCTGAAATACTTTTTGAGTTATGCTCCGGACAAAAATTAAGTATGAAAATCAACAAAGGGCAATAACTCCAAAAATATGATGGGCAGAGTTATGATTCTTGTGCACTGCACTTCTCCTTAATGAGATCTATCCACCTATGAGGTTTCAAGATGATACCTGAAATACTTTTAGAGTTATGCTCCGGACAAAAATTAAGTATGAAAATCAACAAAGGGCAATAACTCCATAAATATGATGGGCAGAGTTATGATTCTTGTGCACTGCACTTCTCCTTAATGAGATCTATCCACCTATGTAGTTTCAAGATGATACCTGAAATACTTTTTGAGTTATGCTCCGGACAAAAATGTGGTCTACGGACCAACCGACGGACCGACCGACAAGTGCAAAGCAATATACCCCCGCTTCTTCGAAGGGGGGCATAATAAAAGTTTTTATGCAGGTAATATTAACGCTCAGAGCGCCGAAAAAAGCCAACAGAAATGTTCCTCCTAGAAATACAACCCGAACAAAAGCAATTTCATGGTTGCTTATGTCTACAGTGTTTCAGCAAAGTGGACAGTGTAGATCAAAGATCAGGCTGCATGCTTTGTGTGGCCTGATCTTGATCTACACTGACCGCAAAGGCAACGATAGTTGTGAAAAGCGCTTTATGGGTTAAATCAGGAACCAATAGCAATTTTCAATCCAGTGCAGGGTTTTTCTGTCTATGACATTCCTTTAACTCTTTCCCAAACAAGCCCTGGTTTTCACATGTCTGCAGTACATGTCTTTTGAAAACACCGTGGGAAAAGGAGAAATTGCTCATATCAATTTCTCCTTTTCCCACAGTGTTTTCTACCCTTTTTGAGACCTTTCTGCCTTTTTCATCAAATTTAAAATTGTCGTCTGCAAACTCTTTCAATTTGGACCAGTCCAAAATTTGTCCTTTGGGAAAGGGTTAAATAACTCATACTTTGGCTCATGGCATTTTACAACATGAGCACTGCATGCGGATGCCAACACTCAGCAGCAACTGCTTGATTTTCAGTGAAAATTCTAAGTTGAAAAAGGGGCATAACTGTGTCAAAAACAGTTTCTTAGTTGTCTGCCCCTATTGTATGGGTTTTCTTTTTGATAGTGAACATTTAGTAAATATCTTCATTGACAACAGAGATAACATAAAATGTCCAAGTTTTTGCACAACGATCCAAACGAGTTCGACGACGATGCCCCCCCAGGGCTATGACAGTAACTCAACATTTTCTTCGAAAAAAAGGGTCTTAATGTATCAGTCTCCATGATGCATTATATCAAGCAAGTCATCACATAATTATGGATCCTTAACCCTTTCCCAAACGACAAATTTTGGACTGGTCCAAATTGAAAGAGTTTGCAGACAACAATTGCAAATTTGATGAAAATGTCAGAAAGTTCTCAAAAAGGGTAGAAAACACTGTGGGAAAAGGAGAAATTGCTCGTTACGAGCAATTTCTCCTTTTCCCACAGTGTTTTCAAAAGACTTGTACTGCAGACACGTAAAAACCAGGGCTTGTTTGGGAAAGGGTTAAAATCCATTATCTCAAAAACGGATGAATCAAGAGATAGAATGTTCCTTTGACATGCAGAATTATTATGACCAATAGCAAAACGTTTCGACCCGGGTCAGCATGCACGGACTGCGCAGCCTGACACGAGTCAATACTTTTTTGTAGATGCACTAAAACCCCTTTTCACAGAGCATGGCTCATCATTCTCACGCATGTTCAGGTATTAAAACATAACTTGTCAGCTGTTACCAACTGGTATTATTGGTAGATTTTTGTGAAATAATTATGTTCTTAAAAAAAAACAAGAAACTAGACTTTCAAGAAACAGCTTGCTGTTGAGAGATCAAAATTGAATCTTAAATGGCCACGAATAAGCCAATCAGATTATCGACTGGGTGATCAAATGTAGAGGACCAGCAATAAAAACAAAATTTTATCATAATCCTTAGCTGCGGTAACTAAATTTCTGTCACCCCTCCCACCAGCGCAACAAAATAAAATTCCTAAAGTACTTTATTTACTTATTGTAATGTTATAATTTTTTAAACTCTTTTATTTTTTGGCAAACAACAAAATTTTTGACTGGACTAGAAAGCATTTGCAGACTACAAATTAGATGTGGCTAAAAATTAATGATAATTTCTGTCCTTGATAGAGTAGGAACCATTGTGGGAAAATAAGAAAATACTGGTTACCAACATTTTCTCCTTTAACCGATATGTTTTCAAAAGTCCCCTTTAGGGTTGTTACGACTCAGGATTGCATGGTAAAGGGTTAAAAACACCCCTGTTGATTATAATTTGATGCAGAATACATTCAAATGCAATCTTTATCAAAGAACAATTCTTTGGAACAGTCATCCATTTTAACTCGATACCTAACGACAAAATTTTAGACTTGTCCTTATTGAAAGCATTTGCAGATGACAAATCAAATGTGGCTCAAAAATTGAAATTTGTTTTAGGAAGGTTAGAAGACATTGTGGGAAAAGAAGAAAATGCTGGTTACCAGCATTTTCTCCTTTTCCCACAATGTTTTCAAAAGGCTTCTTTCTCAGGGTCGTTAAAAGTCAGGATTGTGTGGTAAAGAGTTAAAAGCAAACAGACTAAATCTGTATTTCTTTAGAACAGAAAACATTGTGAGAAAAGGAAACAAATACCAATAACCATCATATTCTCCTTCTAACACAATGATTTTAGAAGTGGTTAACTCTTAGCACACAATTTCAGCTTTTAACGACCATGTGGAAATAGCCTTTTTAAAACCTTGTGGTAACCTGGTAACCAGCATTTTATCCTTTTCCCACAAGGTTTCTACACTTTCACAGACAATTACCATCATTCTAGCTACATTTGATTTCTTGTCTGAAAATGCTTTCTATCTGAACAAGTCTAAAATGTCATCTGCAAATGCTTTGAATCTGGACAAGTCTAAAACTTTGTCGGTTGGTAACGAGTTAACTCTTTATCACACAACAAAATTTTGGGGCCAACCAAACTGATACAGTTTGCAGACAACAAATTAAATTTTGTTAAAATGAGGATTTCTCTCTTTGATAGGTTAGAAAACATTGTGGGAAAAGGAGAAAATGCTGGTATCCAGCATTTTCTCCTTTTCCCACAATGTTTTCAAAAGCCTTCTGTTGTAGGGTCGTTAAAAGTCGGGATTGTGTGGTGAAGGGTTAAAGAGTAAAGCAGGGAGTGATCTAGACATGACAAACAACAGAAGTTCTCATCATGAGAGATTTATAGGCTTTAGACAAGGATATTACCCTGTACAAATAGCCTAATGACAAACATAGGATAGATAAGAAAACAGGGGAGTGATTCAGACCCACAAAACTATAACTTTATACAATTATAGCTGCAGCGAAATTTAGAGGTAACCATTTAGATTATATACATATATATGTACATGCAATCTCGCCAAACTTAACCCTTTACTGCACAATGCCGCCTTTTGATGCCTCTGGGAAAGAAGCCTTTTGAAAACATTGTGGGAAAAGGAGAAAATGCTGGTAACCAGCATTTTCTCCTTTTCCCACAATGTTTTCTACCCTATCAAAGAAAAATTGCACCATTTGAGCCACAATGAAATTGTCGTCTGCAAATGCTTTCAATTTGGACAAGGCTAAAATTTTGTCGTCTGCTAAAGGGTTAATAAATCATATATCACTGATTTAAGTATGTGATTACGCCGGCAAATCATCAGTAAAGAATAAAGACAAAGAAAAAAATATGTTTTGCTGTTATTTCCTTCATGGGCTTCATAGATTTATCGATAGATTTTGGCAGTGTTTGGTCCCATCAATGAACATTTAAAACAAACTGGTTTGAAACAGCTGTATGAAAATTCCATGTTGAGATTTTGTCGAGTGGCAGATAACAAGTTTAGGAAAGACATGCTGAATGTTTTCAAAGGCAGAAATCAGATGCTTTCCATAAGCAAGTTGTTAAATCTCGAGTTTCATCTGCGAGTACATACATTACTATGCCTGACATCATGAATGATGACTATAGGCGTAAGAAATTTTCACACTTAGAGGCTACAATCCTTGATCTCTGAGAAAGGATCATCCGCATTTAGAAATTTGAGTAAGAAACAATTATTAGACCTTAGTAATGCACTGTTAACCCTTTACCAAACGACAAAATTTTACACTTGTCCAAATTAAAAGCAGTTGCAGACGACAAAATTAAAGTAACACAAAAATTGAAATTTGTTTTGGGAAGGGTAGTAAACATTGTGGGAAAAGGAGAAAATGCTGGTTACCAGCATTTTCTCCTTTTCCCACAATGTTTTCAAAAGGCTTCTTTCTCAGGGTCATGAAAACCCGGGACTGTGTGGTAAAGGGTTAAAACAGACAAACAGACTATCCCTGATAATCTGCTGGCTGAGATTTCCTAAGTTTCAGTCTGTACCAAACATAGTAGCCCTTTCAGTTCAGGCAATTTCTCCTGGAAAATCAAGTTTCCATAGTGAAATGATAACGTCAGAGACACCTGACAGCCCTCAGCATCAAGTATACAGCACAGATTCTATTTGTTGTCTGCATATGCTGTACAGGATAAATATAAATACAGTGTGTAAATAACAGGCGCTAAAAATGGCAAGCAGAAAATAGCTATAAATACTATGTCTATGGAAAAATCAAGCCATTTTTTCGCTACAAATTTCTTAAAAATATAATGATTTCAAACGGGGAAAATAAATTGTTTTCAGATACCATTGTTTAATGCAAATCTCTGCAAACTTTTTCTAAATATTATAGACATGGAGAAAACTGAGATTTGTGCAACAGACCGACAACAAAAATAATGTCCTATGGTAATGAAAAGGCATCTTAACTCTTTCCCGAACGACAAAATTTTGGACTCAACCAAACTAAAAGCATTTGCCGACGACAAATTAAATGTAGCTCAAATGATGATTTCTGTCTTTGATAGGGGCGAAAACCTTGAGGGAAAAGGAGAAAATGCTGGTTACCAGCATTTTCTCCTTTTCCCACAAGGTTTTCAAAAGCCGTCTTTTTCAGGGTAGTTAAAATTCAGGATTGTGTAGTAAAGATTTAAATCTTACCAAACGACAAAATTTTGGATGCAACCAAATTGAAAGCATTTCCAGATGACAATTTAAATGTAGTTCACATCATGATTTCCTTCTTCGATATGGTAAAAAAATTGTAAGAAAAGGAGGAAATACCAGCAAATCAAATATGGAGCCCTGAAATTTAGACCCTAAAGGTCATTTGAATACATGTAGTTGCTACGACCCTGCAGGGTATTGTTTTGTTATCCCTAAGGTGTGGGAAAATATACCATAGCTTGTAAACATTGTCTGTCAATTCATAAACAGTCAGCAATGAACTTTTCTAACTATTTCTGATAGCCTTGGAAAATGACATTACCTTCAGTCGTGCTCTGTGCATGATGAACATGACTGCGTCTTGATCAATCAGATAGCTAGTCATGGAAATTATATTTGATATTTCTGTGATGCATTACACCAGGCAAGTCATCATATAATTATGGACACCTAAAATCCATTTTGTATATCAATTGACTGAATCTGGAGGTAGAATGGTCCTTTGCCATGCAGAAAGTTACAAGTAGCAAAAGTTTCAACCCATGTCAGCCTGCATGGAATGGGCAGAGAATTTACAAATAGCAAAAAGTTTCAACTCATGTTAGCCTGCACAGAATGGCCAGGCTGACATGGGTCTGTATTTTTTGCAGATGCATTAACCCTTTACTAGACAACAAAATTTTAGCCTTGTCCATGTTGCAAGCATTTGCAGAAGACAATTTCAATGTGGCTAAATTGGTGCAGTTTTGCTTTGATTGGGTATAAAACATTGTGGGAAAAGGAGAAAATGCTGGTTACCAGCATTTTCTTCTTTTCCCACAATGTCTTCAGAAGGCTTCTTTCCCGGGGTCGTTAAAAGGCGGCATTGTGCAGTAAAGGGTTAAGCCCCGTTTTCACAGGTAATGGCCCATTTTCAACTGAATGCAGAATAATTGATAGGTACAACATCAGGATTTATTTTCCATTTTCTGTCAAAATGAAAAAAAAGTCAAAGAATAATTATTGACTATCAAAGCCCAATTTAATGGTAAGAAAATGTGGGAATATTTATCTGAGAATATTGTATTCTACTGATTTAATCTTGAGTATATTCTATTCAGACAGTCTAGATTAAGTTAAGATTGTACAAATTGTGTAGTCTGATCTGGTAACCAGCATTTTCTCCCTTTCCCACAAAGTTTTATGCTCTTTCAAAGACAAATTCCATCATATGAGACAAATTGTATTTTTTGCCTGTAGATCTAGATCCTTTCAATTCACACATGTCTAAACCTTTGTTGTCTGGTAGAGAGGTAAACAGACACTGATGTGCAAGTACAGGTAAGATCAATGCCAAATATAGCAACAGATGTGGCATTCAAGGTTTTTTTTGTCCCTTTACAAACAATACAATTAAGACTGGCAAGCCAAACCTAACAAGGGAGATAATAACTTCATTTAACTCGTCCATCTGCAGATACATGCTGTAGAACAGAACGATCTTTTTCAAACACATGATATTTCGATATTATCTGCAAGAGAGCACAGAATGTGATTAAACACTGCAATAGATGGAGATTCTGCAAATTTAACCCTTTCCCAAATGACAAATTTTGGACTGGTCCAAATTCAAAGAGTTTGCAGACGACAATTTTAAATTTGATGAAAATGACAGAAAGTTATCAAAAAGGGTAGAAAACACTGTGGCAAAAGGAGAAATTGCTCGTTATGAGCAATTTCTCCTTTTCCCACAGTGTTCTCAAAAGACTTGTACTGCAGACACATGAAAACCAGGGCTTGTTTGGGAAAGGGTAAATAACGAACTGTTTTCACCTGGTGATTTCATTCCATGTTTCTCTACCACCTACAAACCTTGTTTCTCAACACTTTACCATACAATCCCGACTTTTAACAATCCTGAGAAAGGAGGCTTTTGAAAAAATTGTAGGAAAAGGAAAAAAATGCGGGTTTCCAGCATTTGATCCTTATCCAACAATATTTTGTACGCTTTGAGAGAAAAATTTATGTTCTGCGTAGCCTTTGTCATCTCACTCATCTGCAGTAATTTGTGCTTTCAATTTAGACAAGGTTTCATATGTCATCTCCTAAAGAGTTAACTCTTTACCAAACGACAATATTCTAGAATAGTCCAAATTGAAACCATTTGCAGACGACAAAATAAACATGGCTCAAAAAGTGAAATTTGTTTTAGGAAGTGTAGAAAACTTTGTGGGAAAAAGGAGAAAATGCTGGTTACCAGCATTTTCTCCTTTTCCCACAATGTTTTCAAAAGGCTTCTTTCTCAGGGTCGTTAAAGGTTGGTATTGTGTGGTAAAGGGTTAATTTGACCAATTTCTGGTCATTCCTTCACAAATTATCATTTACAAAGAATCCTGAAGCAATTTGTAGCAAAGGACTCTGGAAATATCCTCGTGATATATGGGAAACTGACAAGAATCAGGCTTAAACACATGAATACATTTGAAACAATTGTGACAATGAACATATTGTCCTTTTAAACCCCTTACCAAACGACAAATTTTAGCCCCTCCCAAATTGAAAGCATGTGCAGACGACAAATTTGAAAGTGGTACAAATGAACATAAGATTTTTTGACTGGGTAGAAAACATTGTGGGAAAAGAAGAAAATGCTGGTTACCAGCATTTTCTCCTTTTCCCACAATGTTTTCAAAAGGCCTCTTCTTCAGGGACGTGAAAACACAGGATTGTTTGGTAAAGGGTTAAACCCCCTAACCAAACGACAAAATTTTAGGCAAGTCCAAATTGAAAAAAAAAATGCAGACGACATATCAGATGAGGCTCATGTTAGGAGATTTATCTTTGACAGGATAGAAAACATTGTGTAAAAAGAAGAAAATGCTGGCTAGCAGCATTTTCTCCTTTTCCTATGATATTCTCCAAAGCAGCCTTCATCAGGGTCGTTAAGACCTAGGATTCTGTGGTAAGGAATTAACCCTTTACCACACAATCCCAACTTTTAACAACCCTGAAAGAAAAGGCTTTTGAAAACCAGCATTTTCTCCTTTTCCCACAATGTTTTCTACCCTATCAGAAAGAGAAAAAAACACTTTACCGACATTTAATTTGTTGTCTGCAAATGCTTTCAATTTGGTCCATTCCAAAATGTTGTGGTATGGTAAAGAGTTCAAGTTCATTCTGCTTCAAGACAATAAGAAAACAATAAGAGCACCACATGTGGGTGCCAACACTAGGCTACAGTTGGTTTTAGATATAGATTGATTTTCAGTGAAAATTCTTGGCCAAAAAGGGGCATAATTGTGTCAAAAATGTTTTGGTTACCTGCCCCTTGCGTATGGATTCTGATTTTGGACTGGTTAATAACTAGTTCGAGTTTGAAGTAAATATCTTCAGTACTGACAGAGATATAAAATCTCAGTTTTTTTTCAATTTTAAGTCCAAAAAGGGGCAAAAACATGTCAAAAATATTTTGATGCTTACCTGTCCCTGTTGTATGGGTTCCAAATTTAATAGTTAATAACCAGTCCAAGTTTGAAGTAAATACTCGTCAGTAATGGCAGAGATAGTATGGAGTGTCAGTTTTTGTATGATAAAGACGCAGGACACAACAAAAGTATTATGACTATACCTCAATGTTTTCTTTGAAAACAGCCAAGCCAGAAATGGAAACAATGTATAATAACTAGATAGGTATAAAGTTTTGATACATGAATCTTTTTTGTAAAATATCTTTCACTGCTTAATACAATTTAATAGTGTAAAACTCACTTCAGAAAGATTTTTGCCTTGAAACCACTCATATTAATTATCAGTATTTTAACTTTAAGTTGGGCAGAGCTCCTGATTGAGGGGGTGATTTTGATTTCAAAATTGAAAATACCTATTACTCTCCATTAAACCCTATTTTATGGGTACTATTAGAATCATCTCATCAAGGCAATTCTAATGAGTACCCACAACATAGGGTTTAGAAGAGAAATAATTGATTTAGAATACCATCACACCCTCTTATCTGGAGCTCCGAGTTGGGTATTTATACCAGTATGTCTGACTAAGGCTACTGACATGCCAAATATGCAGAAAGCAGCTAATATGAAAAATGTGAGAGATAATCTGCTAATTTTTTCATAAAAAACTCGGGTGCCCTGCTCTCAAAATTCAAACGTAAATTTGGGTGCCCTACAAAAAACTGCTGTATTAACCCTTTCCCAAACAAGCCCTGGTTTTCATGTGTCTGCAGTACATGTCTTCTGAAAACACTGTGGGAAAAGGAGAAATTGCTCATAATGAGCAATTTCTCCTTTTCCCACAGAGTTTTCTACCCTTTTTGAGAACTTTCTGCCATTTTCATCAAATTAAAATTGTAGTCTGCAAACTCTTTCAATCTGGACCAGTCCAAAATTTGTCAATTTGGAAAGGGTTTAAAACTCAAATCCTTACTGTCCTACTAAAGGTCTTAAGATTCAAATCTTAACTTGGGTGCCCTACAAAAAAATTGCTCTGAGAATTCAAACCTTAACTTTAGTGTCCTACTAGAAAGGGCTCTTTAAAAATTAAAAACTTGGGTGTCCTGTTAAAAACTTAAAATTCAAATCTTCTCTAAAATTCACTCTCACCTGTTAGAAATAAATCTTTTCATACACCATAAAATGAAGTTCCCATATAAAGATCCAGACAGATTTCACAATCACCAAGCTTGTGTTAAAATCCTGTAATAAACCCAGTCACTGCGTCAAAAACACTGTCTCTGCACCACACAATTTCCTTTCAGAAAACCTTTTCACAATTTTTATCCCCTTTTTGAATGATTTTAAAATCAGATTCAGTGTACACTTTGTCAAACTGACGGTGGGACTGATAAATCCAATATTGCTACCCAAACCTTTAATACCCCTTCCTCTATTCTACCCTTCCTTTCTCCAGCGGACCTTATCTTTAACAATTTATTTCACGTTGATACTTGGTCGTTAAGAATATCAGTTTAACCCTTTACCACACAATTCCGACTTCTAACAATTCTGGGGAAGACGCAGTTTGAAAACATTGTGGGAAAAGGAGAAAATGCTGGTAACCACTATGTTTTCTACCTTTCCCAAAACAAATTTCAGTTTTTGAGTCACATTTATTTTGTTGTCTGCAAATGCTTTCAATTTGGAAACGTCCAAAATGTTGTCGTTTGGTAAAGAGTTAAGGGGAAGTTAAAGCCATTTACACAGTGCCTCAGGTATACCATAATTGTACAATAATTTTACTTAAATTATTTTGATGCACACTGAAAGATATCAGTTAACTCCACCATATGGCAAAATTTTAGACTTATCCAAAATGAGAGCATTTGCAATCGACGAAGTAAATGTGACTCAGAAAATAAAATTTGGTTTTTTTTGGAGGGTAGAAAACACTGTGGGTAAAGGAGAAAATGCTGGTTACCAGCATTTTCTCCTTTTCCCTCAATGTTTCGAACATTCTTCTTTCTTGCAGTCATTAAAAATCAGGATTGTTTAGTAATGTCTGTAAGAATGGATTGTTTGTAAAGAAGCTCTGAAGTAATTAACTTTTCTCACTAATACAGGGCTTATGAACCTACATCCTCAGTCAAAATGATGATCAACTTTTATGTTCCATCTCAGGGGCATAATTCTGCCACACTTTTACGATAATGATCAGAAACAAAAAATCCATAAAATGACAAAAAGCATTTTCTACTTATTTTAGTATTTCTGCCTAACCAAATAGCAAAATTTTAAGTTTGTCCAACTTAAAAACATTTGCAGATGATACACAAAATGTGGATAAAAGGATGCAAACTATCTTTGAAGGGTACAAAACATTGTAATAAAAGGAGAAAATGCTGGTTACCTGCATTTTTTCTTATCCCACAATGTTTTAAAAGCCCTTTTCTTCAGAGTCATTTAAAGAGGGTTGTCTGCTAAGTGCTAAGCGTTTGCATTTGTGCAGCATGGGCATTGCTCTCCTGCATTGTTAAGAAGTTTAAATCTGTCTTGCCAAACAAACACCTGAAAAGATATTCAAATTCTTTAACATTTTTAATGAAAAGAAGGGAGTCCTTCCCAGTATAACTATCTGATCTATAATATAGATAGGATGATTTAAATAAAATGAATATTCAATGAATAATTTTATCAACACTTTTCCATATTTCAGAATATATGCACAAGACTTGTTCAAACTATGACATGATATAAAAGACAACATGTTTCATACAGGTTTAATTTTGCACTAGAAACAGTCTGAAAAACACACTGTACTAAACAAACTTAAAGGCCCAACAGTGGCCAAATAAACAATGCAGGTGTTGAAATGCATTTAAATTTAAATTATACCATTTAAAAGTATGGAAAATGCTGTGAAGAGGACAACCTGTTATCGTGTGATGGGTCTTAGTGTTAGTCCATGGTAAAAAAATGCATTTTAAAATCAGGCAAAATGTAAACAAAAGATAGAGTGACCTGGCAACTTTTAACCTGGCAACTTTTAACCTAGTTTTGAAATTAATTTCCTCTGCCAGCTACTAACACTTAGACCAACAACACAATAATAGATTGTTATCTTCACAATAATTTCCATACTTTTAAATGGTTCGGTTTAAATTTAAACGCATTTTAACACCCTCTATGTTTAGTTTTTGTAGCTATTATTGCTTCAGTGTTGTGCCTAGGCCAAAATTTTTGGGGGACACAGGTGTCCCCCTACCGTGATTTCAAGGGGACACTAGAAAAATCTAGGGGACACACTAAATATAACTAGTTTTTCAACCGTCCTCTGTGATTCAATTTCATCTGCAATTTTTCTATTTTTAACACTTCCTGACATAAAGTCGGTCAGCCGCAACTGGCGTTTCGCCATATTGTTTCATTGACAACAGTAAGACTGGTTTAAATATCGGACATCTGTTAAGCGACTTTATCTCAGTAAATTCCTCGGTCACAGTCTACGTTGTGCAGGTGCCTATTGTAATTAACGCAATGTACGTAAATACCGAAAAGGACTCCAGATCAGGAAAATCTGGCGGATTTTCGTGAACGCGCCCGACATCCCGCAATGGCTTAGATTTTAAGGGACATTGGTAAAAAAATTGCGGGAATCCCGCAATCCCGCGGCCTAGGCACAACACTGTTGCTTTAACCCTTTACTGCACAATGCCGCCTCTTGACGCCCCTGGGAAAGAAGCCTTTTGAAAACATTGTGGGAAAAGGAGAAAATGCTGGTAACCAGCATTTTCTTCTTTTCTCACAATGTTTTCAACCCTATCAACAAAAGTTGCACCATTTGAGCCACATTGAAATTGTCATCTGCAAATGCTTTCAATTTGGACAAGGCTGAAATTTTGTCGTCTGGTAAAGGGTTAAACATCAAGTTGCTAGTAAATGCCTTACTTATTCCAGACTGGATTAACCTCTTACCACACAATCCAAACTTTCAACTCTTAACCACACAACAAAATTTTGAACTCAACCAAACTGATAGCATTTGCAGACATCAACGTAAATGTAGCTCAAATGATGTTTCCTGTTTTGAATAGGATAGACAACATTGTGGGTAAAGGAAAAAATGGTGGTTACCAGCATTTTGTCTATTTCCCACAATGTTTTGAAACAATTTTTTTTCTCAGAGTCATCAAAACCCAGGATTGTACAGTAAAGGATTAAGAATCCAGAGGAAGGCTTTTGAAAACATTGTGGGTGTAGGAAAAAATGCCTGTGACCAGCATTTCCTCCTTTTACCACAATTTTTTTCTACTATATCAACGACAAAATTTTGTCATTTCCTTTAACCCTCTACCACACAATCCCTGGTTTTATCAAAGCTGAGAAAGAAGGCTTTTGAAATGTTGTGGGAAAAAAGAAAGAGCTTGTAACCAGCATTTTATCCTTTTCCCACAATGTTTTCTACCTATTCATGGACCAAGAAAATCATTTGAAACGATTGGAATTGTCTTCTGCAAAGTATTTCAATATGGACAAGTTTAAAATTTTGCCCTGCAGTAAAGAATTAATTCGTCACCTGCAAACGCTTTCAATTTGGACCAGTCTAAAATTTTGTCCTTTGGTAAAGATTAACCCTTTACCGCACAATGACGCCTTTTGACCCCTTTACTGCACAATGACGCCTTTTGACGACCCTGGGAAAGAAGCCTTTTGAAAACATTGTGGGAAAAGGAGAAAATGCTGGTAACCAGCATTTTCTCCTTTTCCCACAATGTTTTCTACCCTATCAATGAAAACTGCACCATTTGAGCCACATTGAAATTGTCGTCTGCAAATGCTTTCAATTTGGACAAGGCTAAAATTTTGTCGTCTGGTAAATGGTTAACTTTTTACAACACAATCCCTAGTTTTAATGACCCTGACCAAGGAAACTTTTGAAAATATTGTGGGAAAAGGAGAAAATGCTGGTAACCACAATGTTTTCTACCCTTTAAAGGTAAAATTACATGTTTTGAGTAATATTTGATTTGTCATCTGCAAACGCTTTCAGTTTGGACCAGTCTAAAATTTTGTCATGTGGTAAAGATTAAAAGTGCCTGATATAAGACATGGTAAATCACAGAGTTAAAAGCAAGGTTTGAAATAATTTTACATTTCATTTCTTATTCATTTCTATGCAGTTTGTGTAACTTACCATGCTTTCAATATCAGAAAGAACTTTTTAATCCTTTCTCCCTTTACTACATTAACTCTTTACTACACAACTCCAACTTTTAACAACCATAAGAAAAATCCTTTGAAAACATTGTGGGAAAAGGAGAAAATGCTGGTTGAACCAGCATTTTCTCTTTTCCCCACAATATTTTCCATCCCTTCCAAAGAAAAATTAATTTTTGAGTCATACTGATTTTGTCGTCTGCATATTCTTTCAATTAAGACAAGTCTTACATTTTGTCATTTGGCAAAGAGTTAACTCTTTACCAAACAACCAAATTAAAAGCATTTGAAGACAACTAACAAGTTTGTCTGAAATGAGGAAATTTGTCTGCGAAAGGATACAAAACATAGTGGGAAAAGGAGAAAGTGCTGGGTACCAGCATTTTCTCCTTTTCCCACAATCTTTTCAAAAGCTTCTTCCAAGAGGTCATTGTGTGGTAAAGGGTTAAGTAAAGTCTTTGAAAGCAATAATTTTGGTTAAATTTGGGTCTTTTGAAATAAATACAGTTACACAACACTTTTTCTTGATTTTATGGAGATATTCCACCCTTCTGTAACCAAAACATTTTTAAAACTTGTCAAAATTATTATTTTGGAAGCAGTTAAAGCTTCGGAATTTAATTAGCTCTTTACCATAAACTCATGACTTTTAACGACCCAGAGAAAGAAAGCTATGGAAAACATTCTGAATGGGAGAAAATGCTGGTAACTAGCATTTTTTCCTTTTCCTGCAGTGTTTTCTACCTTTCCAGAAACAAATTTCAATATCTGAGTCTTGTTTATTATGTTGTCTGCAAATGCTTTCAATTTAGATAAGTCTAAGATTTTGTCGTTTGGTAAACAGTAAACTCTTTACCACACAATCCCCAGTTTTAATGACCCTGAGGAAGAAGCCTTTTGAAAAAATTGTGGGAAAAAGGAAAAAAACAGAATTGTCTTCTTTTCCCACAATGTTCTCTACCAATCCCAGAACTATTTTTTGAGTCTCATGTTGGCGTCTTTTAATCTTAATTTGGACTTTTCTAAGATATTTTTTTGTTTGGTAAGGAGTTACCTCCTTACCAAAGGACAAAATTTCTGACTAGTCTAAATAAAAAGCATGTACAGATGACAATTTATATGTGGCTCAATTATTGATATTTTTCTTTGAAAGAGTAGAAAACATTGAAAGAAAAAGAGAACATGCTGGTTACCAGCATTTTTTTCTTTTCCCATAATGCTTTCAAAAGCTTTCTTCACCAAGGTCGTGAAAATTCAGGATTGTGAGGTAAAGGGTTGCTATTGCTTGTCCAAAATGGGAAACTTGAAGAAACATCAAATTGCCAATATATTATGTACCTCTAACTGCATGTAAGGAGAAAGGAATGTTTTCCTGTTACGTTAATTTAGAAATGAAAATATTTGTAAATTTAATGGAAGGGATTATCTTCAACCCTTCCAATCAATCACATGAATTTCCTGAGTTTAACATTAACTCTTTACCACACAATCCTGAGTTAAAACGACCCTGAGGATACAACCTTTTGAAAACCTTGTGCGAAAAGGAGAAAATGCTGGTAACCACAATATTTTCTACCCTTCCAAAAACAAATTTCAATTTTTCAATCACATTTTTTTTATTGTCTGCATATGCTTTCAATTTGGACCAGTCTAAAATTTTGTCGTTTTGAGTTAACAAAATCTAATGTCGTCTGCCAGTGCAATTTGGACCAGTCTAAAATTTTGTCAGTTGATAAAGAGTCAAACACAATTTTTTTTTTGCATTCAATAAAGAACAAATATATATATATACATGTATTTATTGGAGACAATGAACAGTCCTAGAAATACAGAGCATTTACTGTATAAGTGGAAATTTTTGCGATGTTAAAAGTTTTGCGATTTCGCGAATTCGAAAAATTCACAAACTTTTCTGTTCGCATATTACAACACAAATATACCAACAAATAATAAGTGTCTTGAAAATCGCAAACATTTTTCTCCGTAAAATGTCCATAAGCAGTAATTCGAAAATTTTTAGATTACTTATACAGCAGCAGCAAGCATCTGGTACCCCACCCTCTTTAGTTTTTCTGTTACAATTGAAGCATGTTTTTGAAGACAGCAAATGAAAGAAAAGAGGCAACAATCAATGAAAGGAGTCGCACTTAAATCTTTACCAAACCATATAATTATTAACTTTCCTAAATTGAAAGCATTGGCAGCCAACAAAATAAAGGTAGCTCACACAATGAATGTGTTTGAAAGGGTAGAAAACATTGTGGGAAAAGGAGGAAATGCTGGTTTCCAGCATTTTCTCCTTTTCCCACAGCATTTTCAAAAGTCATCTGCATCAAGATTGTTAAAACTCGGGATTGTGTGTTACAGAGTTAAAGTAGTGAAAATGAATTAATTGTTTTTACCAACAGTTTCGATTAACTGACCAGACTACACAATATGAATAGTCTGATCTTGTAATGTACACTGGCCAATTTTTTTCAATATTTTTTTGTCCAAAAATAACCTGGAACATTGGTTTCAGATTGTGTTCCTACTGAAAATTTCATTTGTTTGGCCCTTCACAAAAGAATCCTGTGTTCTTAATACGACCCTGAGGATGCTTTGGAAAAAGGAAAAAATGCTGGTCAGTAGTATTTTCTGTTTTTTGCTCAATGTTTTCTACCTATTTAAAACATAAATCCCATCATTTGAGTCATGATAATTTGTCGTCTGCAACAAATGCTTTCAATTTGGATAAGTCTTCAATTTTATCCTCTGGTGAAGAGTTAATCCTTTACCAAAGAATCCCGGTTTTAACAACCCTGGTGAAGAGCTTTTGAATACATTGTCGAAAAAAGAGAAAATGCTGGTAACCAGCATTTTCTTCTTTTTCCCACAGTGTTTCCTTCACTTTTAGAGACAGATCTCATCATTTGAGCCACATTTGATATGACGTCTGCAAATCCTTTCAATTTGGACAAGTTTAACATTTTGACGTCTGGTATAGAGAGTACCTTAACCCTTAGAGCACCTTTCCCTACAATAGTTACCTTTTCAGCATGTGTAGACCAAGATCAATCTGCACAGAATGTCCAGTCTAATCTTTGATCTATACTGTGTGCTTTGCCGAGATATCCTGGACAAAAACAACCCTAAAACTGCAATTTTTAAAGTCTTTATTTCTAGACTGAAAATGTTTGATGGGTTTACTGGAAACTGTAAGGGTTAAAATTTCATTGATCCGGTGATCTAAGGGATAACGACATCAGATTCGAGCAGAGGTGTGCTTCACCTTTTATTGAATTTTAAATAGAAACTCCTCTGTGATTTAAATGTAAGGACAGATAAGAAAATCTTCGACCCATTCACAGTCATATCAACATTTAACTCTTTACCAGAGGACATATTAATAATTTTTCAGACAACAAATCAAAATAAATGGGGCTAAAATGAATCTATTCCAGCATTTTCTTCTTTTCTCACAATGTTTTTTAAAAAGCTTTATTCTTCACGGGTGAAGTCACCTGATTCTTTCTTACCTTTTTACGAAAACAACACAATTCCATATACCATTACGTTTAAAATCAAAGCATTTGCAGACGATAAATCGAATGTGACTCAAATGATGAAATTCCTCTTTAAAAGAGTAGCAAACATTGTGGGAAAAGGAGAAAATGCTTGCAGCATTTTCTTCTTTTCCCACAAAGTTTTCAAAGCCTTCTTCCCCAGGGTCATTGAAACTCAGGATTGCGTGGTAAAGGGTTAACCCTTTACCACCTGACTTTTAACGACCTTGAGAAAGAAGCCTTTTGAAAACATTGTGGGAAAAGGAGAAAATGCTGGTAACCAGCATTTTCTCCATTTCCCACAATGTTTTCTATCCTTCCCAGAATAAATTTCATTTTTTCAGTCACAATCATTTTGTCGTCTGCAAATGCTTTCAATTTGGACTAGTCTACACTTTTGTTGTGTGGTAAAGAGTTAAATGGTTAACCCTTTCCCAAACAAGCCCTGGTTTTCACGTGTCTGCAGTACAAGTCTTTTGAAAACACTGTGGGAAAAGGAGAAATTGCTCGTAACGAGCAATTTCTCCTTTTCCCACAGTGTTTTCTACCCGCTTTGAGACCTTTCTGTCATTTTCATCAAATTTAAAATAGTCGTCTGCAAATTCTTTCAATTTGGATTAGTCCAAAATTTGTCGCTTGGGAAAGGGTTAACTATATTCAAATACGACACACACTAAAATTCTTACCCATGAAGGAATGCCAACATGTAAACATCTTATATTTGTGCACTTGCATGTTATTTACTGTGAAGAAAAATCCTTATCAGTAGATTTTCATCAAGGTAAAACATTGTTCTACAGAGAGAATGTAATGAAAATCATCTCTCCAGAGGTTCTATCAATGTCTTTTTTTCCATGTTTTCTATGAATTCATGTTCATTATTAATTGATACTAATTTAATACTACCAACAGTAGTCTTGACATTGCCCGCCTGGGTGGCTCAGTGGTGAGCGTGTTGGACTCATGACCTGGTGGTTGTGAGTTCGATACCCGGTTGAGGCGAACTTTCTTTCCGGCGTATTTTCGCCTCTCACCTCTGCTGAAGCATGTGAGAAAAGTAGTCGGTGGCTTTGGAAAGAAAGTTGTGTTAGTACTGGTGTGAGAAAGCCAGGAAACACATGTGCGTCACCGACCGCCATGATATGACCTTAGCTGTTAAAGTGGCGTTAAACCCCAATACAACAACAACAAGTCTTGACATTGCAAAAGTTGTTCAAAATGGCAATAGGGATGACAGAAAAAATTGATGAGAGCTACACTGTGAATTATTTTTAACCCTTTCCCAAACGACAAATTTTGGACTGGTCCAAATTGAAAGAGTTTGCAGATGACAATTTTAAATTTGATGAAAATGGCAGAAAGGTCTCAAAAAGGGTAGAAAACACTGTGGGAAGAGGAGAAATTGCTCGTTACGAGCAATTTCTCCTTTTCCCACAGTGTTTTCAAAAGACTTGTACTGCAGACACATGAAAACCAGGGCTTGTTTGGGAAAGGGTTAACAAACAATTTTATCACAGGACTTAATTCTTTTCCACCAAACAAAATTTCAAACTTGTCCAAATTGAAAGTATTTTCAGACAAAAACTAAATGTGCTTTGAATGATGGGACTTGCCTAAGATTGGTGGAAAAGACTGTGGGAAAAGATGTATATGCCGAATACCAGCATTTTCTCTTTTTCCGCAACATTTGCAAAAGCCTTCTTTTTATACGCCCGAAGGGTCGTATTATGTTATACCCCCGGTCGTCCGTCCGTCTGTTAGCAATTTCTTGTGTGGACAACTTCTCCTACAGTTTCCATCTTGGAACTTCATACACTGATAGAACACATTATGGAGAAGTGCAGTGCACATGAACCATAACTCTGCCACCTTTATTTTTTGAGTTATTGCCCTTTGTTAATTTTCAGTTTGAATTTTTGTCCAGGCCATAACTTCCAAACTTTAAAATCTATCATCTTGAAACTTCAAAGACTAATAGAACACATTATGAAGAAGTGCACTGCACAAGAACCATAACTCTGCCATCCTTCTTTTTGAGTTATTGCCCTTTGTTAGTTTTCACTTTGAATTTTCATCTGGGCCATAATTTCTAAATTATAAAAGCTATGATCTTGAACCTTCAAAGACTGATAGAACACCTTGTGGAGAAGAGCAATTCACAAAAATTGTAACTGTGCCACCCTTATTTTTTTAGTTATTGCCCTTTAATATTTAGATTTTTGTTTGGGCCAGATCTTCCAAACTATAAAGCTATCAACTTGAAACAATATACACTGATAGAACAGATTGTGGAGAAGTGCAGTAAACAAGAACCATAACTCTATCACCCTAAGTTTTTGAGTAATTGCCCTTTAATAACTTCATTTTGAATTTTTGTCCTGGCTACATCTTCCAAACTAGAAAAGCTATCAACTTGAAACTTCATACACTGACAGAACACATTATGGAGAAGTGTCATGCACAAGAACCATAACTCTGATACCCTTTTTTGAGTTATTGCCCTTTATTTATTTTTAAATTTTTACTTTGAATTTTTGTCTGGGCCATAACTTCCAAACTATAAAAGCTCTCAACTTGAAACTTCAAACACTGATAGCACACATCGTAGAGAAGTGCAGTGCACAAGAACCATAACTCTGCCACTCTTCTTTCCTGATTTATTGCCATTATTTTCTGAGTAATTTCCCTTCGATATTATTTACAGTTAGGGCCTTTCTTTCATATGTGGAGCATTTCCCTTTTTATACAATCGAAGGTCATATTATGTTATACCCCCGGTCGTCCATCCATTAGCAATTTCATCTGTGCGCAACTCCTCCTACAGTTTCCATCGGAATTATTTGAAACTTGCCAGAATGAATTTGTACGATGTCTAGTTGTGCATGTGACTGTTAAAATTTGGATAGGTGTTTGCATTCTAAAATTATCTGCCCTTGATTTCTGAAATAGTCAACTTTTCACTTTGAAATTTTGCTCAGGCCATCACTTCCATACTATAGAAGCTATCAACTCAAACCTTCATACACTGATAGAACTCATTATGAAGAAGTGCAGTTTACAAGAACCATAACTGTGCCATTCTTATTTTTTGAGTTATTGCCTTTTGTTAATTTTAAGTTTGGTCCGGGCCATAAACTATTACAGACAATCAAGACTTACTTTCTTTATCATGGAGAATAACTACTCTTCATTCACTGCCCATCCTTCATTTCAACTTGTTTCACTGACAAGCCCCTTCAGGCGTATATGCGCCGCTCTGCAAAGCTCTTGTTCAGGATTGTTACAGCATGAGAATCTCTGGTAAGGAGGTTATCATGATGAATCAACTTTTGTAAATTTCTCTTATTTTTTTAAAAGGGATCTACCAGTATTTAACCCTTTACCACACAATCCTGACTTTTAAGGACCCTGAGGAAGAAGCCTTTTGAAAACATTGTGGGAAAAGGAGAA
Organism: Tridacna gigas; assembly: GCA_945859785.2. Taxonomy (NCBI): domain Eukaryota; kingdom Metazoa; phylum Mollusca; class Bivalvia; order Cardiida; family Cardiidae; genus Tridacna; species Tridacna gigas. The sequence goes on along the minus strand of OX244031.2, from coordinate 5,167,095 downwards.
AATGCTGGTAAACAGCATTTTCTCCTTTTCCCACAATGTTTTCTACTCTTTCCAAAAGAAATTTTCAAATTTTTGAGTCATGTTTAATTTGTCGTCTGCAAATGCTTTCAATTTGGACACGTCTAAAATTTTGTCGTTTGGTAAAGGGTTAATGGCTTGGAGGTAGTGGTGGGCATGGAGCAAGTCTTGCCAAAGTAAAACACAAGAAATGCATACACAGGTGCACCTCCTGACAGGAAATAATTACAATAAATGTAAAAATGCTGTTACATATGTAACAAACAAAGAAAAGACAACTGAAAATGATTGATTATTCTTTAGTTTCTTTTAGTTTTCTTTGATATCATTAGAATCATTATTGTTTGGTCCACATTCTCTCCTTCAAAACGACAACCACAAAGCATAAGCTAAGGCCTGAAGAAACTTACTTTTGACACCACACGTCTTAACCGTTAGAGCGCCAAATAAACCCAACGGACATATTCGATCCAGGTATAAGACCTAAATAACTACAATTTTATGACTGCTTTTGTCCATAGTGTATAAGGTAAGCGGACAGACTGCATGTTTTGTGCTGTCTGATCTTGATCTACGTTGGCCACAAAAGCAACTAATAGTTGTGAAAGGTGCTTTAAGGTTAAAATTCTTAAAGCACCTTCCAAAACATGAGCAGAATACAGACATGTCCAAATTGAAAGCATTTGCAGACGACATTTTAACCCTTTACCACACAATCCCGACTTTTAAAACGACCCTGAGAAAGAAGCCTCTTGAAAACATTGTGGGAAAATGAGAAAATGCAGATAACCAGTATTTTCTCCTTTTCCCACAATGTTTTCTACCCTTCCTAAAACAAATTTCAAATTTTCAGTAACATTTATATTGTCTGCAACTGCTTTCAATTTGAACTAATCTAAAATTCTGTCGTTTGGTAAAGGGTTAAATGTAGCTGAAAAGATGGAATTTGTCTTCGATAGGGTAGAAAACGTGGTAGGAAAAGGAGAAAATGCTGGCTACCAGCATTTTCTCCTTTTCCCCACAATGTTTTCAAAAGGCTTCTTCCTCAGGGTTGTTAAAGCTCTGAATTATGTGGTAAAGGTTAAACGTGCAGAAAATGAATGTGAATAAAGCCATAGATGAAAAGGGAAATAGAAATACAAACAAACTGTAGCATGAATGGCAAATCTAAATCTGCATTACCTGATGAAATTTATGAAGGTGTTTGAAATGTGATATTCTGTCACATAGATTAACCCTTTACCAGACGACAAAATTATAGCCATGTCCAAATTGAAAGCATTTGCAGACGACAATTTCAATGTGGCTCAAATGGTACAACTTTTTGTTGATAGGGTAGAAAACATTGCGGGAAAAGGAGAAAATGCTGGTTACCAGCATTTTCTCCTTTTCCCACAATGTTTTCAAAAGGCCTCTTTCCCAGGGGCGTCAAAAGGTGTCATTGTGCAGTAAAGGGTTAAGGCCACTTTGTGTAACATACAAATGCACAGTTTACACTTACCTATCTCTTATCATGCTGTTCACGGCCATTTATGTTTATATGGAGAGTACAAAGCTGCCTACACAAAACTGTGTGCCGTCAGATCTTGCTCTACACTCTCCGCTACTCTTTCAGTACTTAGGTAATACTGGTTCAATGAAAATTAACTCAGCCCTTTACCACATAAACCCGAATTTTAATGACCATGGTGAAGAAGGCTTTAGGAAACATTGTGGGAAAAGTAGAAAATAACAGTAACCAGCATTTTCTCCTTTTTCAATGATCTTTGCTACTCCATCGAAAGCAAGCTAAATCATTAGGGCCACCTATAATATGTCGTCTGCAAATGTGTTCAATTCAGATGAAACTAAACTTCGTTTTGTTGTAAAGGAATTACACGGTCTAATTTTTGTGATATTGTAAAAATTCAAATTCAGGAGGATAAAGGATAAAATCTACTTCGACAACATGTAATATCTCGCTACCACCTGAAGATAAGAACAACCTTCAATAACTAAGTTTCCTTTGGGGCAGTTGTAGATCAAGATCATCATGCTGTCTGATCTTTGATCTACAGTGTCTGCTTTACATTTTGAACAAATGTAACCTTGAAAATTCACCTCACCGAGTCTTATTGCTTCCCTGAAAATGTCTGTTGGTTTTATTCACATTTCAAGGAGTAAATGATCAGTGCCCAGACAGGTTTATAATTTCTTCCAACAGGCCTCTTTTCTTCTTGCAGCTGACCACTTTTGAAAACACTGTGGGAACAAGAGAAACTGATCAAAACAAGCACTTTCTCCCTTTGCCACTAAGGTTTTTGTTTTACTTTAAACCTGGATTTATTTTAATTATCAATATCCATTAACCCTTTACCACACGACAAAATTTTAGACCTGCCCAAATTGAAAGCATTTCCAGACGACAATTTTAATGCAGCTCAAATGATGTGGTTTTTCTTTGATAGGGTAGAAAACATTGTGGGAAAAAGAGAAAATGCTGGTTACCAGCATTTTCTCCTTTTCCCACAATGTTTTCAAACATCTTTTTCAGAGTTGTTATAACACTAGATTGTATGGTGAAGATTTAATTTTAGGAGGTGTTTGAAATGCAGTGCATGACACTTCGTCAAAAGGGTATTTTGTCGAAATCCATGTTTGTTTTAAAATATCAATTGCTAAATTCCTAGATTCATTTCACGAAAAGCTCTGTCTGGGAGAAAGATTTGAGCCACAATTCATCTGGATTAGGGTAAGGGTCAGGGCTAGGGATCGTTTTTTTTCCCCGATGAACATGGTTTTTGACAAAATGTTGACGAATGTCGCAGATTCTTTGAAGTGTACCAACCTGTCACAATCTTGAGGGTCACTCTATCTAACATACAAATGCACACATAACCAGTCTGTTTACTCTGAAACTTCTTCTACAACTTGTCCTATGCAATATAAATGACTAGATTGCACTCCAACCTGTTATTTACCCTGAATATTTTAAACTACAGCCCACATTTATCAAGTACACTTTATATTTATCCATACTACTGTTCAAATTTGAAGACCAAAAGTTTCCATGACTAAACATCTAATTTATAAGGACATAAATTCCAAAAGAATCAATAGAAATACAATCTTGGAGTAAGAATAGAATTCACTGATACCCATTCAGAAAATACTTTTATAACTTGTATGGTATGTCATCTGCAAAAGACCCTGTTACTCACCTGTGGTGCTCAAAAGGGCATGCTTTGGAACAAGAACCAATTTACCCTTCACCACACAATCCCGAGTTTTAACGACCCTGGAAAGAAGCCTTTTGAAAACATTGTGGGAAAAGGAGAAAATGCTGGTAACCAGCATTTTCTCCTTTTCCCACAATGTTTTCTACCCTATGAAAGAAAAATTGTAAACATATATGTTTGTATATGTTTCAAATGAATATCAATAATACATGTATCTCAGATTGTATGAAAAGACAGAGAAACTACTAGAAATTATTTATCAGCTCATGCACCGAAATAGTTTCTCTTTTGCTAGAACAATTAGATAAGTATTTAACCCTTTCCCAAATGACAAATTTTGGACTGGTCCAAATTGAAAGAGTTTGTAGACGACAATTTTAAATTTGATGAAAATGGCAGAAAGGTCTCAAAAAGGGTAGAAAACACTGTGGGAAAAGGAGAAATTGCTCGTTACGAGCAATTTCTCCTTTTCCCACAGCGTTTTCAAAAGACTTGTACTGCAGACACGTGAAAAGCAGGGCTTGTTTGGGAAAGGGTTAAAACAAAACTGAGTCAGCATATTTGAGGATATTAGACATTGCTCCTAATATGTTACTTTATCAAATAAAATGCTGCTTTTGTCCCATGGGGCAATTATTTTACTGGGTTTTTGTCCCACAGGGCTTTTGTCCCATGGGGGCTTTTTGTCCCATGGGGCTTTTGTCCTACACTCTCTCTTCTTAAACCCTTCTTAAACATTTTGGGGGCATTAGGAAATGCCCAGTTACAGGCCAATTTTTGGCCAGAGTATCTTACACAATATCAGATAGTATAGATTCTAGACAAGTCTGCATGTAATTTACAGTCTGATCTTAGTATACATTGTCCACACACACACACGGATGAAAAAAATAGGTTGTTCTAAGATACTATGTACAGATCTCCAGATAAGAGGGAGTGATAGTATTCTAAATCCATTATTTCTCTTCCAAACCCTATGTTGTGAGTACTCATTAGAATCGTCTCGATGAGACGATTCTAATGAGTACCCATAACATAGGATTTAGAGGAGAATAACTAATATTTTCAATTTTGAAATCAAAATCACTCCCTCTATCTGGAACTCTAATTACAATGTAGACCCAAAGAATGGCTGAGAATAACAGTGATACGTAGGCTAATAGATGGTAAGTGGAATATGAATAGAAAGATCATGATGTATCTTACCATTGATTCCCCAAATTTCATGTCCAGTTTGTTCCCTTATTCACAACATGATCTGAAAACAAAGTCAAATGTTATGGTAAAATTTAGCATCCTAGGTTCTCCAACAGATCAATGTAACTTCAGCTAATAAAAGAACTAAATTCATTAAAAGCAGAGTGAAAACATTAACAAGTTCATAATATTACTGTGGAATCATTTTCAATCAGCCAATCTATTTGAAGTAAAAAAACATGGTGTCAAAAAACATTCTTATTGATTGATTTGCTTTCCACCTTGGCCAAAACAAATTGATACAGGTGCAAGGGTCACCATGGCCAATCCACAGAGCTTTGTTGACCAATTAGGACCAGCTACTGTTGGTCAATCACACTGAAAAACCATTGAAAAGTTTCAATAAAGTCCGAGGCTTTCTATTGTTATTGCAGTTTGACACTTTGATGGGTTTTTTGTCACATTCTTTTTAAAAGGATTTAAAGGGAGACAAGTATTGGGGAGAAATGATAATTAACCCTTTCCCAAACGACAAATTTTGGACTGGTCCAAATTGAAAGAGCTTGCAGACGACAATTTTAAATTTGTTGAAAATGGCAGAAAGGTCTCAAAAAGGGTAGAAAACACTGTGGGAAAAGGAGAAATTGCTCGTTACGAGCAATTTCTCCTTTTCCCACAGTGTTTTCAAAAGACTTGTACTGCAGACACATGAAAATCAGGGCTTGTTTGGGAAAGGGTTAACCCCGTACCTGTCAATTTGTGCTGATGCTATAAATCACTTGTGAATGTTTCATTTTTCTTTAACCTTTTACCTCACAATCCCGACATTTAAAGACCCCAAGTAAAACATCTTTTAAAAACAGCATCTTCTTCTTTTCCCACAATGTTTTCTCCATCATCAAGAGCAAATCAAATTACTTGAGCGACATTTACTTTGTTGTCTGCAAGTGCTATCAATTTGGATTTGTATAAAAATTTGTTGTAACACTGTGGGTAAAGAAGCACTTGCTTGTTACAAGCAATTTCTCCTTTTCCCACAATGTTTTCAAGATGAAAATGTGAGGACCTGTACAAAATTTTTCATACAGAGCTCAATTTACCTTACATTCCTGAATTTTAATGACCCTGAGGAAGAGGCCTTTTGAAAACATTGTGGAAAAGGAGAAAATGCTGGTAACCAGCATTTTCTCCTTTTTCCACAATGTTTTCTAACCAATGAACGAGAAGTTCCATCACATGCGTCATATTTAAGTTGTTGTCTGCAAATGCTTTTAATATGGACAAGTCTACATTTTTGTCTATTGATAAAGAGTTCAAACTGAAGTGACAAGCACACAGAGCAGTGATTCCAAATAGATGAAACTGACATTTTCAGAAAAATACTGCTGGATACAGATATTGCATTTTCAAGGCTTTTGATCTCACAATATCTCATCAAACACACTTTCCTACAGTGTAAATCTAAGTAGTACTTGTAATCTGTGCAGTCTGATCTTAATCTCCATAAATGGCCTTGAAGATGCCATAACATGCTTTGAGTTCAATGTACAAACTTTTATAGAAAATCCACACAATTGCCTATTGGCCATTCATAAGCTCTTTAAATCACACAAAAAAAGTTTAGGCTCTTCCAATTTGAAAGCATTTGCAGATGACAAACAAAAAGTGTCTCATAAGATGAAAATTGTGTGGAATAGGGCAGAAAACATTGTAGGAAGAGGAGAAAATGCTGGCAACCAGCATTTTCTCCTTTTCCCACAATGTTTTCAAACGCCTTCTTCTTTCGGGTTGTTAAACTCTGGATTATGTGGTAAAGGCTTAACCCTTTACCACACAATCCCAGCTTTTAACGACCCTGAAAAAGAAGGCTTTTGAAAACATTGTGGGAAAAGGAAACCCTTTACCACACAATCCCGACTTAATGATCCTGAAGAAGGCGGCTTTTGAAAACATTGTGGGAAAAGGAGAAAATGCTGGTAACCTGCATTTTCTCCTTTTCCCACAATGTTTTCTGCCCTTCCAAAAAAAAATTTCAATTTTTGAGTTGCTTTTATTTTGTAGTCTGCAAATGCTTTGAATTTGGACAAGTCTAAAATTTTGCCGTGTGGTAAAGAGTTAAACAGAGAAGTCTATCTTATATTGCAGGACTTACCATAGGAATTGACTTACATGTAATCCTTTTTCTTTTTCTCAATTCAGTCAGCATCTTAACCCTTAGAGTGCTGAATAAACCTGTCAGACATTTTCATCCTACAAACAAGACCCAAACAATTACAGTTTCATGGTTGCTTTTGTCTACAGTGATTCAGCAAAGCGGACAGTGTAGATCAAAGATCAGGCTGCACATTTTGTGCAGCCTGATCTTGATCTACACTGGCCTCAAATGCAACTATAGTCGTGAAAGGCGCTTTAAGGATTAAAACTATTTTGCTTTTTTGTCCAGCTTTCTTCACAAGATGAACAAAACAGATACTATACACATTTACTGAAGCATTTAATGAACGTTAATGAACTGTATAATATATATCATGTTTACTATTTATTCCTGAGAAATCCTTTATTAACATTTTTTACAGCCAAGAGAAGGGATTTTGAGTACTTTGTGGGAAAAGGAGAAAATACAGGTACCCAGCGTTTCTTCATGTCGAAAACTGTTTAAAAACCTTTTAAAATAACACTTTCGAAAGTTTGATGAATGATAGAATATTTTTCTGCAAATGCTTCCAATTACATAGAAGTCCAAATTTTTGTTGTCCGGTTAACCTTTAAGCTGCTATGCGTGACTCAATGACCTTTTGCGGACAGTGTAGATCAAGATCAGACTGCACAGAACATGCAGTCTAATCTTGGGTCTACACTGTCCGATATCGAGATTTTTTCTCCAAAAAATAAGTTCAAAATAACATTATTCGAGTTCTATCTAAGTTATTTAGCAGGAAAAGGGCTAAGAGTTAACTCTTTACCAAATGACAAAATTTTGAAATGGTCCAAATTGAAGGCATTTGCAGACGATAAAATAAATGTGACTCAAAAACTGAAATTTGTTTTGGCAAGGGTAGAAAACATTGTGGGAAAAGGAGAAAATGCTGGTTACCAGCATTTTCTTCTTTTCCCACAATGTTTTCAAAGGGCTTCTTTCTAAGGGTCGTTAAAACTCGGATTGTGTGGTAAAGGGTTAGAATGACCCCAAATTCAGGAAGGTTTTGTGGTTTTCTCAAATTTTGTGTATGCACTACATCCACCAACCATCCTATTCAATTCATCATTGAAAGCAAAGTATGAGATATATCGATACATGTATCTGAAATATTACTGAATCAAACATACTACAATATTACTGAATATAAATAACAAATGTGAAATGTCGATAGTCAAGAATTAAAATGATTTTATGAATGACCCAACTATACAAACCTCACCATGTCTGCACTGTGACTTTCTGTATCAAAACTCGTATTTTAGCCAGAATCCATCAAAAGTAGGTTCTTTTCCACAAACAGGGATCTGTGCAAGAGTAGATATAAAGGATATTTGTTGTTTTTTTTCGGTGAAAGTTTTTTTTTGTGAAAGATCGAAATTTATTCCATAGAGTGAACATCATCTGTAATATTTTCACAAATGGTGCAGCCATAAGTGAAATATTACAGGTGATGTTCATGAGATAAAATAAATTTGATCTTTCACTGAAAAAAATAAAAAACAAATATTCTATTTATTTCATGCATCTAACCCTATTTTTGTTGGAACTTTTGTCAAAACCATGTACGGTTGTTTTCGGTAGTACCCCATGGCGTACCCCTCCACAGAACAACGCATTACAATATTATGTAAAGTGCGAGAAATGTAGCGTAAATGGGCATAAACTACATCATTGGAGAGGTCATCAGACCTCTCCAACAGTAGTGAGTTTAAAAGGCAGACTGCCTCAGAAATTGCTGCCTAACTCCATGCTTTTCTGCGAAATTGTTCTGATACACAGTCTGTTTCGTCATGGTTTTATAAATAAACCGAAATCAAAAAACTGAAATAGGAAATACACGTTTTGTTTTTATATGACGGATTTCAAAAAAGGATTTGTTATATTGATTTGATTGCAAATGACCTTTCCAGTAGGTGTAATTTTTCATTAAACAAATAAAGCTACACACACAAAAAAGAATTTCGTTAAAAAAGAGAACACCGCGGGAAAAGATCATGCGACTTGAAAATGTGGGAAGAAGGTCACGTGTTTGTCATGTAATCCAAAAAGGGTTTCTCCTTTTTACACAGCGGCAATCATATAATGCCTTACTTATTTGTTTACATGTACCAAAATATATTAAAAGCAAAAAGCTATTTGAAAACATTGATGCTGACCTCTCCTGGCTTCTTTTTTAAAGAAGCCAACTTGTATTTACCTCTGGTTGAATGGCATGCGCTGTTTACCCAGGTAACTAGTGCATGGGAACAGCTGTTTCTGCCTTCAATTGAAAAGTTAGAAAATATAAAATCAGTATTTTTCACTGGTTGTAACCAAGAAATATCAAACCATAATCCACCATCATTTCTCGATAAACTACTAAAAAGCATAAAATAAATACATTGCATAACATTTCTACAGCACCAAAAGAGAAAAATATATGAGCCATGCCATGTACAAAGGGGGTTTAACCCTTTCCCAAACAAGCCCTGGTTTTCACGTGTCTGCAGTACAAGTCTTTTGAAAACACTGTGGGAAAAGGAGAAATTGCTCATTACGAGCAATTTCTCCTTTTCCCACAGTGTTTTGTACCCTTTTTGAGAACTTTCTGCCATTTTCCTCAAATTTAAAATTGTCGTCTGCAAACTCTTTCAATTTGGAACAGTCTAAAATTTGTCATTTGGGAAAGGGTTAATGCATCTGCAAAAAGTATAGACCCATGTCAGCCTGCCCAGTCTGACCAATGTCAAAACCTTTTGTTTAGGAAAATTTTCTGCATGTCCTGGGACACTTCTACCTCAGGATTCCGTCTTTTGTTTGACAAAACGGATTTTGTGGATCCACCATTATATGATGACTTGCTTTGTACAATGTATTAAAGAGACGCATTAAACCCCCTTTTTGCAAGAGCATGGCTTATATCTTTGAGCCTAATTTAATCCCTAAGTGCACAATTCAGACTTTTGACGACCTTAAAGAGGAGGCCTTCAGAAACATAGTGGGAAAAGGAGAAAATGCTGGTAACCTGCATTTTTCTACCTGTCAAAGAACTTACAGTCGAATATCCATACCTCGAAGTTCATGGGACTACCGAAAAAAGTTCGAGGTATAGAAAGTTCGACGTGCAGAGATTCTTCAGATGAGTGTGTCAGGTACCGGAAGTAGGTAACCGAAGCATACTTCGTTCACAGGCCGTACATTTTGTTCCCTCTATAGTTAACCGATCGTTGTTTTGAAAATTAAAGAGTAACGGATGCATACTGTTTATTTTCTTTCATTAACATGTTTTCTTTAATTCTGTTTGTAAGAACGATACTGAAAATTGTGAAATTAAAAAAGCATTTCGTCAGCCGAAGTTCCTGGCTATGTCCCGGATTTTACCGGGATTCTTTCACCAAACAAGTCCTTAGGAGCGAGGATATTTGTATTTTCGGTCGACAATGAAATGCCCAGTCTTTCTATATAGCCACGGCTCAAATCACAGAGTATGGTATGAAAATCTCAGTCCAAACATTTCTAATCGAACCAATTACTGATAATCATCTGCAAGTCAAGATGACTGGCACGTTAACACCCGAGCTGACAAAAGCCAATGATCGAAAAAGTGCGAAAAACATACCCGTCGTTGTATCCGGCATTTCTATTAATTACAGTATGTATAACACCCAAGTTTATAATTAAAGTCAATTAAAATGTGTGAAAATTCTGTACGGTGTTCGGGGTAAAGATGTGTAAATTAACTGGATCACTGAAGCTCGGACCTGAAATTAGGTTCGACGTATGGAGAAACTTCGAGATATGGACTTCGACGTGCGGATAGTACTTTATATAGAAAAATAGAGCAATTCAATCCGGACTTTAAATTTACTTCGACGTATAGAGAACTTCGAGGAGTAGATGTTCGAGCAATGGACATTCGACTGTATTTGTATCACTTTCGAAATAGTCGTCTGTAGAGACTTTCAATGTGGAAGAGTTTAGAATTTGTTGTTTGGTAAAAGCTTAACTCAAACGACAAAAATTTGGAGTGGTCCAAATTGAAAACATTTGCAGACAATTTAGATGTGGCTGGAATTATTGGGGGGGCGGGGGGGGGGGGCTGCAAAAAAGTTTAAAACATTGTGGGAAAAGGAAAAAATGCTGGTTACCAGCATTTTCTCCTTTTCCCAAAGTTTTTTCAAAAGCTTTCCTTATCAGGGTCGTTAAAACTTGGGGCTGTGCTGTAAAGGGTTTTTAATGTGACCTTGCTAAAGACCAAGAATATTACATTATACAGATCTATATTTGTAAATATGATGAATAGGCCATAAATCCAGGCCCTGACATCATTTACCTGAACAAGGGTTGATATCCAACAACTGCTACTTCGTAAATGTACTTAACCCATTACCACGCGATCCGGAGTTTTAACGACCCTGGGTATAGGACTTTTGAAAACATTGTGGGTAAAGGAGAAAATGCTGGTAACCAGCATTTTCTCCTTTTTCCACAATGTTTTCTATCCTTCCAAAGACAAATTTCATAATTTGTGCTTCATTTCATTTGTCGTCTGCAAATGCTTCTAATCTAGACCAGTCTAAAATGTTGAAGTTTTAGACATGTCCAAATTGATAGCATTTGCGAATGACGAAATCAATTTGACTGAAAAAGTACACTTGGTTTTTAAAAGGGTAGAGGGATTTTCTCCTTTTTACACAATGTTTTAGGAAGCGTTCACTATCAGGTCATTGAGATCTCCTCTTCCTGCAATAAGAAAAGATCTAGATTGAAATCTGTTAAGTTTTCAAAATGTGGAATTCTTGTATAGTCTACTAGTAGTCATAAGAGCACATGGATTTGTATGAATGAAAGAAAAAAACAGCCTGAATTTTGTCTAGTAACGAAGATAGTGGTAGAGCGGGTGCATGTGATTCCGAACGACGTCTTATTCCGTACAAGTTCCTATTTATGACCTTAGTTCTTTTGCAGTACTGTACAATACAGATATGACATCACATTTATAACGTCATTATTTAACTCTTTCCGGTTTCGCCATTTTGGAGCCGATACCGTTCATATATACCACACAGCTTCAAGTTTGGTTTGCTACCCAGAATCAGGTGAGTAAAATTGTGACATTCGCTAATCCAACAACATTGTTACGTAAGGTTACCTCGCGCCACAAAAGCGCTTAAATTCTGTTTCTGTATTGTTTTATAAACGGTGAAACTATTATTTACCAGCATCAATACACATTTTAAATCAATACACGTGGTTGATAGAGATATTTGACTGTTCGGATTTAAAACCATATTTTCCCACACTGGTTTTAATTACGAACGCATTTGGAAATATAGTTTTCAAGAACCCTTTATTGTCTACGGTCTCATTAAATAAAATTTGATACATAATTTCCATTAACCTTTTAAATGCTTGGAACTAAACCATGTTTTTTTTTGGGGGGGATAATGTGTAGCAATATCAGCTTGAATATAAGCGTAGTCTGATCTTTGGTACACATTGTCCACCTTTTTCATATTCGGACGAGCGGTATATCTATATCGGTTGAAATTAAACGTATCAAAAACATTGATGAAAGAATCCCCTTTATTTTTAAAATTCGGCACTCAAAAGGTTAATAAATAGCCCAGGTAAACAAACCTTTACTATTATATGCATTTTTTTTCTATTTCAGTCATGGGTCGTCAGATTTCTGCAAAACGTAGAAAATATGACAACACCTTAGTTGACCAAGCTGTAAGTCTGGTGAAGTCCGGTTCTCTGACCCTAGGAGAAGCCAGTAGGCGGTACCAAATTCCTAAAACCACACTTCATGATCGCGTACACAACAAATACAAGTCGGACCATATTGGTGCAAAGACTGTTCTAACTCAAAGTGAAGAGCAAAGGATCGCTAACTGGTCCTTACACATGAGTAGGATAGGGTATGGCAGAACAAGGCAGGAGCTGTGTGGCATTGTCAAGAAGATACTCGACGAGGACGGAAGAAAAACGCCATTTATTGAAAACAAACCTGGCAGGCAGTGGGTACGTGGGTACTTTAAACGTCATCCCGAGTTGACCTTACGCACTTGTTTCATTTCCATGTTTCGTGTTATAAGGATAAATCTTTTACTTTTATGTATATTGACATCTTAAGCATTGCTTTAAAATAATTTTGAGAACATTGTGACAAAAGGAGATATTGCTCATCACAAGCCATTAGCAATAACTTCTTTTAGCCACGACATTTTCAAAGCTTTTCAGTGACGCAAACGAGGCAACAAGACGTTAAGGGATTTTTTTCCCTTTCCGTTCCGTCCATTTCCGTGATTTAGTAGTGACCCATAGGGCTTAGACTGGGATCCGTCAGCTATTATCCATACCTCAATATCTGACAGGACCCCAGTCAACATAGATAGCTTACAAAAGTGTTTTCGCAAATAACCGCTGATTCTGGTATTTACTGCATTTGACACAATATGTTTGAAGTGGTATTTTTTAAAAATCGCCGACGTGTTCGGATTTACAACCATATGTGTTCGGATTCATAACCAGCGTTCGTAATTTCAACCCTTCGGTTACACTTAAGAAATGCCCATAACTCAATATCGGTGCACTATACTGCATAGGTTATCAGTCACAATCGTGAGAAATACACAAAAGATGATACAAATGACGTCGTCTTTTTAGTAGGTGGTTTTATTTACGAACGGCAAATTTTTACGCTTAGGTGTTCGGTAATAGGTGCACTCGCTCTATACGAAAATAGATTGCAGCAGACGAAATGAAGGGAGGCGTTCGTGTCCTCGTCCTTTACAACAAATGATTCAAGTAGCCTACTCGGTCGGGACCATCCGAAAGTTGGTGTTTGAATCTGCTCTCAGTGGCTAAAATACACGCAATCACAAAATTACATCGGAGTTATCCACATCGATCCATGTGGTTTCCATTGAAGCGCCCGAAATCTCCCGCCATTGCTGTCTGGATTCAAATAACCTTACGGAACAGACCATGTCTATTTAAATATCACTGTAATATTAGACTATTCATCGATTCATTTTGAATAATTATTTCAGTTCCTTAAGGACTTCTTTGTCATATGGAACAAGCTCTCTGTTTCGAGAAATTGTTGACATTTTTTTCTTGGAGGCTTTGTTACTAAATTTTGATAATTGATCACGTGACAATACTAACTTTTTGGCGGTCCAACAAACCAAATTTGTCGTTTGCTGTGCAGATGTAGTAAGAAAAGAGATAAATGCAGACAGCAAAAAGATTGTTTTTCCCGCTCGGAAGTATTTACAGTTTCTAGTTTCACTGGTCTACATTGATTACAATTGTTACTAAAATGTTGGATGTAATCAAACACATGAATCGTCCATTACAGCAGTCATTTAAAATGGCGTCGTGACCTTCATAGCGCGGGCTATTGCACCTCTTGATTCATAGAAAGACGAAGGGATTTCGCGCATATCAAAGTGGTAGAAAAAAGGTACGGTTTTGAACATACTAATGGAACTTTGTCAATTCTGAACTATTCAAGGTAGGGAAAACCACGTAACTGGAATATTATTCCCATTCCAAGGGAAGTCACTCGTATTTCAGATATGAGTCATGCATTGGTTGTCTCCCATAGATAAAAATCGCATATTTCTACTTGTGAGATACTTTATACAATCCATAAAAGACAAATTGGTTACTTAACTCTACCAAACAACAAAATTTTAGACTAGTCCAAATTGAAAGCTTTTGCAGGCGACAAAATAAAAGTGACTTAGAAATTAAAATTTGTCTCGGGAAGACTAGAAAACATGGTGGAAAAAGGAGAAAATGCTGGTTACCAGCTTACCAGCTTTTTCTCCTTTTTCCACAATGTTTTCAAAAGGCTTCTTCCTAAGGGTTGTTAAAAGTCGGGATCATGTGGTAAAGTGTTAAGTTTGACTTTAGATCACAGACCATTTGTGCTCAAGAATAAATTCTGTGCAGGAACTCCCTGTCTAAATTTTTTCTTTTAATTCAAAGATAAGCACAGAAAGTTAATTGATATTTGTATAACATATCGGGCTAGGCATTTTTCTTTTTCATTTCAGAGCCTGGTGTGATACTGACACACCAAGCATGATGGAAAGTCAAGGAAAAACAGAGCTTATTGAAGAAAAATTATTCCATACTTTGACAAGTAATTGCCAAATTTTGATGGCAAGGACTTTAATCCTTTACCAGACAACACTGAGTTTTAACCCTATCGCACTCAGACCGGCCGATACCGCCTTACCTTTATCTCCTCAGAACGCCCGATACCGCCCTTCCAATCTATCCTCAAACCGCCCGCGGCCGCCCGATTATACCGGGTACAACATTACATTATTTTTTATTCCTTTATTTACACCAAAAACTACTGTTTCACAACACAAATCATTAAAATGTATATTTCTCCCTATTTTTCTACAAGAATTACCAAAGTACATGTTGTTTTGTCGTAGATATTTAACTGAAAACGAAGGCCAATTATGACTCGCTAAAATTTTTTCCCCGTGTCCTCGCCTGGGTAAAATCCATTTAATTTCCTTTTTTCACCAAAATCTATCGTTTTAAAGCTCAAAATTCTGAATTAATAAACTTCTCCACATTTTGAAACTTGAAAATTCTACCTAATATACATTAATAACAGATATTATAACCAAATTATCGGTGATTTATGACTCGCCATTTTTTCCCCTTTGTTATGCAACTTTCAAAATGACGCCATATTTCACTCTTAAAATCCGGTTTCTTCCAGTTTTTCTCGGAAGTCTTGGGTGATTTATGCGCGTATAACTGTCTGCGCATTGACTAAGCGTCACCTACCCATTTCGTAACAATATTTCACGAAAGTCACATCGACGACACAAAAAAAACTACATATATATAATTGAAATATAATACTTGCCTTTAAATTTTAATAATTACTTATTTCCAGCGAACTTTTACTTATTTCCAGTGAACTTTATTAGAAAAAATTTCGACGAAATTTTAAGGATTTGGAGTTACACTACGAAGGACCAAAAATGGAGTTTGTTACCGACGAAAGGAACTCGGATTTGGACAGCAGTTTCAACAGCGGATTCGACGAGGAGACCCTACAGACAGCAGAGGAAAGAAGGAGAAATTTTGATGACAGCGACATTTCAGACATTTCTGATTGGGAGATTTCCAGCGTTTCAAGCGTATCTTCAGCGGATCTTGGATACCAGAACGACATAACCAGCGACGAGGAAGACCAGAGCGACGAGGAATGGACAGACACACTCCACCCAGTCAACATACGCCCATTTACTGAGGCAGTTGGACCAGTCCATGACCTAGATACGGGAGCCAAGCCTATCCACTTTTTTAATTTGATGTTTGAGGACGACTTTTTCCAGACGATTGCTGACCAGACTAACTTGTATGCAGAACAACAACAACAGATGAATGGAAGAGACACCAGATGGATAGCCACGACGATAGATGAAGTACGGGCCTTCTTCTGCCTACAGATCATCATGGGGATTCACAGACTACCGGAATACAGCCACTACTGGGCCGACGACAGGAATCTGAATGTCCGTGGTGTATCAGAAGTGATGCCGAAGGCCAGATACGAGAAGCTGAACCAGTACATTCACCTTACCAACAACCAACAGCAGCCAGCCAGAGACAGCCCAGACTACGACCCACTATTCAGAGTACGACCACTTTTAGACATGCTGAACAGAAATTTTCTACGACACTACACACCAGGAAGAGAACTGAGCGTTGACGAAGCGATGATAGGATTCAAGGGGAGATCACTGCTGAAACAGTACATGCCAGGAAAACCGACCAAATGGGGGATGAAAGTTTGGCAGCTATGCGAATCAACAACAGGATACACTTCACAGTTTCAAGTCTACACCGGAAGAAGAGAAGCCAACCAAGACCACAGAGCCCTAGGACACAGAGTTGTGATGGACCTACTACAGCCACTACTGAGACGGAACTACCATGTATACTTCGACAACTTCTTTAGCTCTATACCACTTATGGAAGACCTGACCAGACACCAGACCTATGGATGCGGAACCTTACGACTCAACAGAAGAGGATTACCACCAGCCCTGAAGAACGCCAAGCTGAGGCGCCCTGGAGATACGCTGAAACAACAGAAGGGAGATTTACTTGTGACTGTATGGAGGGACAAACGACAAGTTGCCATCATTTCGACCAACCAACAGAAATAAAAGGTTTCAAAAAAGTGTCTTTCAATCATTGTAGTGTGATACGTAAAAATATCATTCTATTAAAAAATTCAGTGTTTGGATATAATTGTGATTCGATATCTTCTTGTTGGATATAATAGTGGTTCAATATAATAGTGATTGGATGTATTTCATGAAGAATAGATTTACGCAAGTATATGTTGTTAATCTAACTATTAACAAATGTTCTGTTCTGTTTGTGTTTTAACTTTGTTTTTAACATTTATTACTAACATTGCAGGTACTTAACCCTTTACCAAACGACAAAATTTTAGACTAGTCCAAATTGAAAGCAATTGCAGACAACATATTACATGTCACTCAAAACATAAAATTTGTCTTTCAAAGGGCTGAAAACACTGTGGGAAAAGAAGAAAATGCTGGTTACCAGCATTTTCTTTTTTCCCACAATGTTTTCAAAAGGCTTCTTTCTTAGGGTCGTTAAAATTAGGGATTGTGTGGTAAAGAATTAAAGTGTTAACTTTGGGTAAATTTTCCCAAATGGGGGTGGTCATTTCTTTTTGTAACTACTCCTGCTATATTTGCAGGAATTGTTTAGTTATTGTTTTATTTTATAGCTAAATGATTATTCTTTCAGATAAAAGCTTTTGATTGGTGATTTTAGTGTTAAAAGTAAATAATTTGGGAATTAAACTAAGACAAACCAACATTTTTTTTATTTTTCTTTAACTTTTTTAATTCATAAGCAACACACTGGAAATATCATAAACAGACAGCTTCACTGTTTGACAGGAAATTAATCTACCTGCAAAATAAAAAAAAAATTATTAAAATCTGATGATTATTAATCGAGATATGACCTTTTAAAGACACATACCCCACAGTGAACTGATTTTGGGTAAAAATAGCATGAGGACAGGCAAGTCATAAACCCAATATTGGATAATGAGATAGAGGCTTATCAGTTATTGGTGCATCAGTGCAATAGGGTTAATGACCCTGTAAGAGAAGGCTTTTGAAATATTGTGGTAATGTTTTCCAACAATGTTTTCTACCCTATCGAAGACAAAAATCATCAATGATTAAATTCGTTTTTGAAAGGTTTGAAAACACTGTGGGAAAAGTACAAAAAGTTGGTTACCAGCAATTTTCTCCTTTTCCCACAATGTTTTCAGAAGTCTAATTATCCTTGGTCATTAAAGCTTAAGATTTTGTGGTAGCAGGTTATCTCTCTATCAAACAATCCTAAGGTTTAACATCCCATAGGAAGAATGCTGTTGAAAAAATTTTGGGCAAAGAGAATGCTGGTAACCAGTGTTTTCTCCTTTTCACCTCCATCTTATAAGCCACTGTTTAACCCTTTACCACACAATCCCGACTTTTAACGACCCTGGGGAAGAAGACTTTTGAAAACATCGTGGGAAAAGGGGAAAATGCTGGTAACCAGCATTTTCTCCTTTTCCTACAATGTTTTCCACCCTTCTCAAAACAAATTTCAATTTTTCAATTACATCTATTTTGTTGTCTGCAAGTGCTTTCAATTTGGACCGGTCTAAAATTTTGTCGTTTGGTAAAGGGTTAATCTGTAGTTTGCATATGCTTTCGATATGGACTAGTCTAATATTTTGTGATTTGGTAATGAGTCAAGATTTTCTGATTTCAGTGGAAAGGTGCAAACTAAAGTGTTATGGGCATGTCACACAATCATCTGGGCTGGCCAAGATTATCTTGCAGGGAACGGTTCAAAAAGGCCCACGTAAAGGCAGACAGAAGACATAATGGGAAGACAACATCAAAGAGTGGACCGGCCTTGAATCAAACTGAGGAAAGCTGAGAACCGCAAGGAGTGGAGAAAAATGGTTATGAAATACACAGAGGCACCCCAAGGATCAGCCAGACTTCCAGATAGGTGAAGGTGTAAGAATAATTGAAACCTACATTGAATCATGCTCTGTAAAAGGGGGCCTAATGTATCTGGAAAAAGTATCAACCCAGGTCAGCCTGCGCAGGCTGACCTGGGTCGATACTTTTTGCTGTCGGTCAATTTTCTACATGTCAGAGGACAAGCCTACCCCATGGTTCAGTAGTTTGTTATACAAACAGGATTTTATCTATCCATAATTGTATGATGACCTGCTTGGTATACTGCATTACAGATATGCATTTACTCTTTACCAAACGACACAATTTCAGACCCGACCAAACTGAAGCACCTGCAGACAGCAAATTAAATGTTGCTCATTTAGTGATAATAAAATTCTGTCTTTCAGGGGCTAGAAAACATTGTGGAAAAAGGAGAAAATACTGGTTACCAATGTTTTCGAAAGGCTTCTCCCTCGGGGTTGTTCAAGTCGGGATTGTTTTGTAATGATGCATTGATTCATCACATTGCATTCATGATTCAAGATGTATAGGATATGACATGAGTTGGCATTTGAGATACAATTTTATTAACCCTTTACCGCACAATGACGCCTTTTGACGCCCCTGGGAAAGAAGCCTTTTGAAAACATTGTGGGAAAAGGAGAAAATGCTGGTAACCAGCATTTTCTCCTTTTCCCACAATGTTTTCTACCTGATCAAAGAAAAATTGCACCATTTGAGCCACATTGAAATTGTTGCCTGCAAATGCTTTCAATTTGGACAAGGTCTAAAATTTTGTTGTTTGGTAAAGGGTTAATTTGTAGTTTGCATATGCTTTCGATATGGACTAGTCTAATATTTTGTCGTTTGGTAATGAGTCAAGATTTCTGATTTCAGTGGACAGGTGCAAACTAAAGTGTTATGGGCATGTCACACAATCATCTGGGCTGGCCAAGATTATCTTGCAGGGAACAGTTCAAAAAGGCCCACGTAGAGGTAGACAGAAGAAACAATGGGAAGACAACATCAAAGAGTGGATGGGCTTTGAATCAAACTGGGGAAAGCTGAGAACCGCAAGGAGTGGAGAAAAATGGTTATGAAATATACAGAGGCACCCCAAGGATCAGCCAGACTTTGGGATAGGTGAAGGTGAAGAATGATTGAAACCTACATTGAACCATGCTCTGTAAAGAAGGGGCCTAATGCATCTGGAAAAAGTATCAACCCAGGTCAGCCTGCGCAGGCTGACCTGGGTCGATACTTTTTGCTATTGGTCAATTTTCTATATGTCAGAGGACCAGTCTACCCCATGGTTCAGTAGGTTGTTATACAAACTGGATTTTATCAATCCATAATTGTATGTATATGACCTGCTTGGTATACTGCATTACAGATATGCATTTACTCTTTACCAAACGACACAATTTCAGACCCGACCAAAATGAAGCACCTGCAGACAGCAAATTAAATGTTGCTCATTTAGTGACTTCTGTCTTTCAGGGACTAGAAAACATTGTGGAAAAAGGAGAAAATGCTGGTTACCAATGTTTTCAAAAGGCTTCTCCCTCAGAGTTGTTCAAGTTGGGATTGTTTGGTAATGATGCATTGATTCATCACATTGCATTCATGATTCAAGATGTATAGGATGTGACATGAGTTGGCATTTGAGATACAATTTTATTAACCCTTTACCACACAATCCTGACTTTTAATGACCCTGAGAAAGAAGCCTTTTGAAAACATTGTGTGAAAAGGAGAAAATGCTGGTAACCAGCATTTTCTCCTTTTCCCACGATGTTTTCTACCCTTCCCAAAACAAATTTCCATTTTTCAGCTGCATTTATTTTGTCATCTGCAAATGCTTTCAGTTTGGACTAATCTAAAATTTTGTTGTTTGGTAAAGAGTTAAATAAGTCTGTAAAAAATGTTATTGAGGGAGCCTTTGGTGAGCTCAGCAGCATTTTTTTCTAGACAAGTTTAATTAACATCTTTCTCACAATCCAAATGTCAGATTGACAAATCTGAATCTCAAGAATATCACTTCTAGTGACTAGACCTATATGTGAAAACATTGTGGAAAAAGGAGAAAATACTGGTTACCAATGTTTTCGAAAGGCTTCTCCCTCAGGGTTGTTCAAGTTGGGATTGTTTGGTAATGATGCATTGATTCATCACATTGCATTCATGATTCAAGATGTATAGGATGTGACATGTGTTGGCATTTGAGATACAATTTTATTAACCCTTTACCACACAATCCTGACTTTTAATGACCCTGAGAAAGAAGCCTTTTGAAAACATTGTGTGAAAAGGAGAAAATGCTGGTAACCAGCATTTTCTCCTTTCCCCACAATGTTTTCTACCCTTCCCAAAACAAATTTCCATTTTTCAGCTGCATTTATTTTGTCATCTGCAAATGCTTTCAGTTTGGACTAATCTAAAATTTTGTTGTTTGGTAAAGAGTTAAATAAGTCTGTAAAAAATGTTATTGAGGGAGCCTTTGGTGAGCTCAGCAGCATTTTTTTCTAGACAAGTTTAATTAACATCTTTCTCACAATCCAAATGTCAGATTGACAAATCTGAATCTCAAGAATATCACTTCTAGTGACTAGACCTATATGTGAAACCTACATATTCACTGATAAGACTGATTGACTCACTGCTTTGACAGGAACATATGCTTGGGACAAGAATAGTTCTAAAAAAGCTGACATGTAACTACATTGTACTTCATTTGAAATCTTAACCCTTAAAGTGCCTTTCACGAATATAGTTGCCTTTTCCGGCAGTGTAGATTAAGATCAGGCTGCACAAAAGGTGAATCACTGTAGACAAAAGCAACCATGAAATTGCGATTTTATTTGGGCCGTATTTCTAGGATGATTATGTCTGAAAGGTTTATTCGGCACTCTAGGGGTTAATATAAAAAAAAACTTAGCCTCACCTCGATCATCAATTTTGAGCATTGAATTGACTGGGAAATTTGTCAATGACATACACAAAACAAAACTTCTAAACGGCTACTTTTAACTGGAATTCCCCATAGATTGTTTTTGACATCCGCTGTATAGAAAACAGACCTTTCATTTGTTTTTATTTTTTTGAGATTAATTGACCAGTGTAAAAGCATGCCTCCACCTAAGTCTGAAAAGAATTTTTTGACTTGTGCTTTTGAAAGGAATTTATTTAACTTTCATCCACTCGACACTGAAAATTGAAAAATCATTTTTTTTTTTTGAAAACTTCATGCTCCTTCTCTCAGATTATACTTTTGTGCAGAAAATAATTTTCATGCTTTTTCCTATTGCTGACACAATATCAGTAAGTCTTATGATTCTCCTTTTAACCTGTTTTGGCTGATAGACACTACGCATATGCAAACCATGTCTTTTCTCTTTTTTGAAAAAGAGATGCCTTCTGTTTGCAAAATTGAGAATCTTTTCATTACAATGCCATTGCTAATGCCCAGATATATGTTACAATTTGTTTTTATTTACATGTGTATTATTTGGTCAAATTTACAGGAGAAACAAAAGTGGCAGGTAAGAAGTTTTGCCGAGTGTAGATCTACTTTGGAAATAACAGACAGGAATACAATGCTTTAAAAGATGACATCACATAATGCTTATGTGACATCATAATACAATCTTATTGCAAACATGCGTAAGATTAAAAAAAAAGTGTATAATGGCTAAATTACATTAAGAACAGGGAAGGTTAACCAATTCAATCACAAAGGAGACTGGTCGTTTGACGTGCGGAAAATTGACTAGTAACAAAAAGTTTCGGCCCAGGTCCGCCTAAGCAGAATGCGCAGGTGACCTGAGTCGATACTCTTTTCAGATGCATGAAGCCCTCATTTCATAGAGTGTGGCTTGTATGTTTTTTTACATGTTTGGGCAATAGAATGTTCATAGCAGTTGATTAACCTAGGTAACCTTGGTTAATCTTTACCAAACAATCCTATGTGTTGATGAACCTGGTAAAAAGGCTTTTGAAAACATTGTGGGAAAAGGACAAAAATCTGGTACCAGTATTTTCCCCTTTTCCAACAATGTTTTCTACCCTATCAAAGAAAATTGCACCATTCCAGGCACACTGAAATTGTCATCTGCGAATGCTTTCAATTTGGACAAAGGTAAAATTTTGTCATCTGGTAAAAGGTTAAGGGGATTGCGTAGATCAAAAGCTGACAGCACAAAACATTTAGTCTGATCATGGATCTATTTTGTCTGCTTGTTTAGACAAGCGTAGAAAGTCGAAAATTTTTCTGAGCTTCTGTGGTTTGTATTTCAGCCTTTGATTGATTAATTTATTGATTGCATGGTGTTTAACGCTGTTTTCAGCATTGTATCAGTTATATCATGGCAACCGGTGCACCTATCAATGCTTCCCTGGATATTCTTTTACTAGTATTTCACACAATATTCTTCCCAGTCCACTGGCTACCTTTCCACGTAACATCGTTGAAACAATGATCAGCTATGCGAGAGGAAACAAGAAATGTCTTTGAAAAAGATAGATGGCATAAGAGATGTTGGAACCTGAATATTGAAACTCTTTTGTGACCATTCCTCACCATTTTTCATTCTGTTGAAAAGTAGTATTGAGTTATTAGGTGATGCTTAGCCCTTTCCCAAACGACAGATTTTGGACTAGTCCAAATTGAAAGAGTTTGCAGACGACAATTTTAAATTTGATGAAAATGGCTGAAAGGTCTCAAAACGGGTAGAAAACACTGTGGGAAAAGGAGAAATTGCTCGTTACGAGCAATTTCTCCTTTTCCAACAGTGTTTTCAAAAGACTTGTACTGCAGACACGTGAAAACCAGGGCTTGTTTGGGAAAGGGTTAAGAAAATATTAAAAGAAATCGTCTATATAAGCCATGCTCTGTGAAAAGGAGGCTTAATTCATCTGCAAAAAGTGTTGACTCTGGTAAGCCTGTGCAGTCCGCACAGGTGACCTGGCCCGAAACTTTTGCTATTGGTCAATTTTCTGTATGTCAAAGGACCAGTCTACCATTTGATACAGGTGACTGTTAGACATAATGACTTTTAATTGATCCCTAAATATGTGATATCTTGCTTGGTATGATGCATTTAGCCCTCTTTTGTCAGAGCATGGCTAATATAATAGAGAGCTGAAAGATGAACAATTTTTCCTCTGCTCATTACCTTGTGTCAATCTGCAAAGCACCATAAATATTCACCAAGGGATAACAGATAGCATTCTTTTTTAATTTGTTGAACTCCATAGAGATGTTATCAGATAACACTGTCCCATAGGCAGATGTAATTCCAGGGCTGTGCAATTCGAAGATTTAAAAACATGACACATGCAGATATTGAGATATTTGTAAATGCATTATGGTTCTACATTTGCTATAGCATTTTCTTTATTGTATCTGGTTATATCTGTTTTTGTTAGTTCCTGTTTTTTAACCCTTTCCCAAACAAGCCCTGGTTTTCACGTGTCTGCAGTACAAGTCTTTTGAAAATACTGAGGGAAAAGGAGAAATTGCTCGTAACGAGCAATTTCTCCTTTTCCCACAGTGTTTTCTACCCTTTTTGATAACTTTCTGACATTTTAATCAAATTTAGAATTGTCGTCTGCAAACTCTTTCAATTTGGACCAGTCCAAAATTTGTAGTTTGGGAAAGGGTTAATCTAGTTTTCTAAAGTTTGCCTGATCTCTTTACCACACAATCTTGACTTTTAACGATCTGGAGAAAGAAGCCTTTTGAAAACATAGTGGGAGAAGGATAGAAAACATTGTTGGAAAATGAGAAAATGCTGGTTTCCAGCATCATTTCCTTTTCCCACAGTGGTTTCAAAAAGTTTTTTTCTTTTAGGTTGTTTAAAACACAGGACTTTGTGGTAAAGGGCTAAAAAGAGTGGCTCTGGCACTTTTTCTACTCTACCTACAATGTTTTTTTTTTACACTTACAATGACAAATCCAGCCCGCCTGGGTAGCTCAGTGGTTAGCATATCCGACTCATGACCTGGTGGTTGCGAGTTTGATACCTTGTTGAAGCAAACTTTCTTTGCGGGTGATTTTTCGCCTTTAACCTCTGATGAATGTGAGAAAAGTAGTCAGTGACTGGAAAGAGAGTTGTGTCAGAACTGGTGAGAGAGAGCCAGGAAACATATGCGTAGGTGCACTGGCCTCCGTGATATGACCTAAGCTGTTAAAATGGCGTTAAACCCCAATACAATCAATCAGTCAATCAATGACAAATATGACTGTTTGAGCCATATTTGATTTGTTGTCTGGATAAGTTATGAAAATGGATAAATCTTTAAGTTTTGTCATCTGGTAGAGAGAAAGGGGCCCACATAAAATGATAATCTGGAATTAACCGATTATTGACAGAAATTCAGATTAACCTAGATTTATAACTGTAGTATGTGGATAACTTATCTTTATGGTTTATTGGTGTAAATTTTCAAAGTGAACCTTACTCCTTTACCAAACAGTCAGACTTTTAACTCTTTACCAAACAACACAATTTTAGACTTGCCCAAATTGAAAGCTTCTGCAGACGACAAAATAAATGTGACTCAAAAATTGAAATTTGTCTTTAGATGGGTAGAAAACATTGTGGGAAAAGGAGAAAATGCTGGTCACCAGCATTTTCTCCTTTTCCTACAATGTTTTCAATAGCCTTCTTTCCCAGGGTAGTGAAAACCAGGGATTGTTTGGCAAAGGGTTAATCAACAAGAAAGCTTTACAAAACATCATGAGAAAAGGAGATTGATTGATTGACTGTATGGTGTTTAACGCCGTTTTCAACATTATTTCAGTTATATTGTGGCAGCAAGTGCACCTATCCATGCTTTCCTATATCATGGCAGCCAGTGCACCTATCCATGCTTTCCTGGAGTTTCTTTTACTAGTACTTCACACAATATTCTTTCTTAGCCACTCGCTGCTTTCCCACATAACCATCGTCGAAACAAAGGTCAGCGGTGAGAGAGGAATGAATCCTGTCTCAATGACTATCATCATCAATCCTCGAAAAGAAATTGGTCAAGCTGGGGATGGAACCAGCCACCTCCTGTTCTCAAGTCCTGTACGCTACCGACTGAGCTTCGGGGCTTGGTTACCATTATTTTCTCTGTTTTCCACCATGTTTTCTGTCCTCGCAAAGACAAATTCCTCCATTTCAACCATGTTCCATTTGTTGTGTGCAAATGCTTTTAATTTGGCCAAGACTAAAATTTTGTCATCTGGTAAACCTTTGGACACACAATTCT
Organism: Tridacna gigas; assembly: GCA_945859785.2. Taxonomy (NCBI): domain Eukaryota; kingdom Metazoa; phylum Mollusca; class Bivalvia; order Cardiida; family Cardiidae; genus Tridacna; species Tridacna gigas. The sequence goes on along the minus strand of OX244031.2, from coordinate 5,141,161 downwards.
GAGTCTCAACAACCCTTAGAAAGAAGCTTTGGAAAACATTCTGGGAAAAGGAGAAAATGCTGGTAACCAGCATTTTCTCCTTTTCCCACAATGTTTTCAACACTATCAAAGACAAATTTCATCATTTGAGCCTCATTTAAATTGTTGTCCGCAAATGCTTTCAAATTGGACAGGTCAACATTTTTGTAGTGTGGTAAAGAGTTAAGACTTTATGTGAAAATGAGCCATTTTTATTTTCTTCTGTTTTAGAAAAGAGAAGGAAAGTTCCATGTAAGCGTTATAAAAATGATTTTTTTTTAAGATAATTTCAAATGTGCTTTTTTCAGAATTCAGTTATATAAACATTCAGGGGAGTAATTTCCTGTTACAAGGAAATACTTCGTTTCCTACTGTACCCCATGCTAAGAATGGTACCAGTATTTTTGTTTCCATATTAAAACCCTTAAAGAGCCTTTCACTGTCATAGTGCCTTTGCAGCCAGTGTAGATCAAGATCAGATTGCACAAAAAATGCAGTCTGATCTTTGATCAACACTGTCCGATTTGCTGAGACATTCTGAACAAAAGCAACCTTGAAATTGCATTCATTTCGATTTTATTTCTACACTGAAAATGTCAGTCACGTTTATTCGTGTTAAAACATTTCTCCTTTGAATTACTTGTTGTAGATGTGGTATATCTACATACATGTATGACTTGCATTGTGATGGATTTTACATGTACATTTATATGATATATCATGCAGTTTCTGCCTCTGGAGAGAATTTTGTACTGGAATTAAAGTTTAACCCTTTATCATACAATCCCAGCTTTTAACGCTCGTAAGGAAGAAGACTTTTGAAAACAGTGTGGGAAAAGGAGGAAATGCTGGTAACCAGCATTTTTTCCTTTTCCCACAATGTTTTCTACACTTCCAAAGAGAATTTTCAGTTTTTGAGTCGTATTCAATTTGTTGTCTGCAAATGCTTTCAATTCGGACCTATCTCAAATTTTGTCCTTTGGTAAAGGGTTAGAGTTTAAAATCATAATCATGAATACATGTAAAAGCCTTAGGGGCAACAGGAGAAATTACTCATTACATACAGTTTCTACTTTTGCTGCACTGTTTTCAGTGTGTTCTAATGCCAGACAAAAAGTACCCTGCTAGGGGAAACTAGTGAAATTATACTCTGGGCTTTCTACCCATCTACATACAAGGCGGGACAACTTCAAAACCTTGAATGTGAAGAAGCAATTAGCTCAAACACATGAGCCATGCTCTGTGAAAAAGGGGGTTTAATGCATCTGCAAAAAAAAGTATCGAACCATGTCAGTGTGTGCAGCCCCCGCACGCTGATATGGCTCAAAACTTTTTGCTATGTTTTCTGTATATCCAGGGACCAGTTTGTCTCAAGATCATGTGATGACTTGCTTGGTACTAGTATATAATGAGTATATAATGTCACAGAGATGCGTTAAACCCCTTTTGTCAGAGCATGGCTCAATTGCAATGGCAATTTTGACATGAATGTAGCAGCAATTTCAAGCATGTTTTGTCCAGAAAATCTACAAAAAAAAATACCAGAAACCACAGATTCGGACACAGACTGCACTTTCAGACCTGTCTGATCATAATCTACATTGTTCAAATAGGCAGCTGAGGTGTGTATGAAGCTGTAAAATGTCTAAGTATAAAAATATACAATTTTTTCTGGTTAACTTTTACAAGACAACAAAATTTTAGACTTTTCCATTCTGAAAGTATTTGTGAATGTGGGATAAAGATGGGATTTGTAGCTGAAAGGATAGAAAACTGATGGCAAAGGAAAAATTGCTAGTTGCCAGCATTTTCTCCTTTTCCTACAATGTTTTCAAAACTGTTTTGTTTGAAAACCGTAAGAAAACTGAATTGTCAGGCAAAAGGTGGAGAGTGGGTCTTCCCAGAGTCTGTCATGAAGTAGGTTATGTATTTTCAAAAGGATCCCAAGTTTTCTTATGAATAAAACATCTGTCTATAGATTACAGAGTGCAAATCTCAATTCAAATATTGAAATTTGAATATTAACCCTTTACCAAACGACAGAATTTTAGACAAGTCCAAATTGAAAGCATTGCAGACGACAAATTAAATGTGACATAAAAATTAAAATTTATCATGGGATGGGTAAAAAACATTGTGGTTACCAACATTTTCTCCTTTTCCCACAATGTTTTCAAAAGCTTTCTTTCTCAGGGTCGTTAAATGTCAGGATCGTGTGGTAAAGGGTTAAGATAACACTTTCATAAGACAGACCTCATACTGAACTAATGGAAACTTTTTCACTTTGTGATAAGTCTGTCTTTCGCACAGGCAGACAGAATAAGTCTGTAATCAATATCCAAATAAAGCTAAATGGATATTAACCCTTTAACACACAATCCCGACTTTAAACGACCTCTGGAAAGAAGCCTTTTGAAAACATTGTGGAAAAAGGAGAAAATGCTGGTAACCAGCATTTTCTCCTTTTTCCACAATGTTTTCTACCCTTCTCTAAACAGGTTTTAATTTTTGAGTCACATTTATTTTATCGTCTGCAAATCCTTTCAGTTTGGACAAGTCTACATTTTTGTCGTTTGCTAAAGAGTAAAGGCCCACATCTGAAAGTGGGAATGTGGGAATTAGTTCAGAAAACTTATGTTGAAACTACTTGTCCTTTTGTCAGTGCAGTGGCATAACCCGGAGTTCAGAATCATTGCACGTTCAGAATCAAGTGTGCCTTCTCGACCTTAACTCTTTACCAAATGATAAATTTTTGGACTGGACCAAATTCAGAGCATTTGCAGACGACAAACTAAAAGTTGCTAAACTGACGATTTCTGCCTTTGATTTGGAAGAAAACATTGTGGAATAAGGAGAAAATGCTGGATACCAGCATTTTCTCCTTTTCCCACAATGTTTTCAAAAGCCTTCTCATTCAGGGTCGTTAAAAGTTGGGATTGTGTGTAAAGGGTTAAGCAGCTTGGCGCATGACAGTGCTCTTTTGTGGACAGTGTAAATCAAGATCAGAATGTGCAGTCTGATCTTGATCTAAAATATCCATTACAGTGAGATTTTTCATCGAAAAGAAACAGGAGGAAATAGCAATATTTGGCTTTTTAGGCCTACTGTGTGGTTGGAAATTTTCATTTTCTTAACCCTTTACCAGACGACAAAATTTTAGCCTTCTCCAAATTGAAAGCATTTGCAGACGACAATTTCAATTTGGCTAAAATGGTGCAAATTTTCTTTGATAGGGTAGAAAAAATTGGGGGAAAAGGAGAAAATGCTGGTTTCCAGCATTTTCTCCTTTTCCCACAATGTTTTCAAAAGGCTTCTTTCCCAGGGGCTTCAAAAGGCTTCTTTCCCAGGGGCGTCAAAAGGCGTCATTGTGCGGCAAAGGGTTAAAGCAGTTTTAGGCGTAATTATAAAGATGGAGTTCTTCTATAAAGTGATAAGAATGTTTTGCCTTTTCCCATTTTTTCCGACGTTATGCACTTGCGTATTGCGCATTATGGACACCACGCCATTGCTGTGAAAAAATTCTAAAAGGCAAGACACCTTTTTCAAATCTTTGTGTTGACAAGTAAAAGAGTAAATCAAGTGCACAGATTAATTTATAAAACAGCTTTGGAGTTTGGCTAATAGGATTATGTATTCATTTGTAACTATACTGTTTACTTGACACTTCTTAACTCTTTACCACACAATCCCAAGGTTTTCCTCCCTGAAAAAGAAGCGGCTCTTGAAAACACTGTAGGAAAAGAGAAAATGCTGTTAACCAGCATTTTCTCATTTTTCCACAATATTTTCTACCCTATCAAAAACAGAAATCGCCATTTAAGCTACATTTATCGTCTGCAAATCCTTTCAATTTTGTCCAGTCCAAACTTTTCTTGTTTGGTAAAAAGATAATATTTTTCAAGCATAAGACAGTTTTTGGTAAATATGATAAAAATGTGTGTTGGTGTTCTCCACTGAATGCCAAGGAAAGGAATAACCATTTTCCATAAATTGGAGTGAATTGTAATGTAATTTAGTGTAGGAATATTTATTCCATGATTGACAGTGAGGACTTAATGTACAAATATTGTACTATTTTCTTGAAAAGTTTATACTCTCAGAGCTATTGTTTAGTAGTGGATTGACCCTTTACCACATGAGCAAATACAGGCTGATCCAATTGAAAGCATTTGCAGACAACAATTTCAGTGTAATTCAAATGATGGAATTTGTCCTTGATAGTGTATAAAACATTGTGGGGAAAAGAGAAAATGCTGTTTACCAGCATTTTCTCCTTTTGCCACAATATTTTTAAAAGGCTTCTTCAGGGTTGTCCAATGAGAGTATATGGTAAAGGGTTAAGACAAGTGAGATTGAGAAAATAATTCTGAAAAGTAAGCCAGTTTCCTAGCTTCTCTCGTTTTTCTTCTGGTTTATCGTAATTACAATAACTTCAAGTAGATTTGAGTGGTTTCTCTGCCATCAAACTTGCTTGTTGATCCTTAGCCTATCGATGGATGTAAATCAATCTATTGATTATGGTATTAATAGTGTAAAGTGTTTGATATCAATAGATTAATATCAACAGATTATTCATAACTGTTCCAACTCTGTCCATTACAAGTGCAAGTTATATCAGTTTTGCACACATTGTCTATTAGACATGTATAAATGAATTTGAAATAGGATTACTGAAGTCTCTGTGACGGTGATTTTGGCTTCCAAACAAACACAGGTTTTGAATTTATATACTTTTATCATAAGTGAATAGAACACTCGTATTCGGCCGTATTTATGGAGTGAGTACTTACAGAGGGAAATGATAGTACAGTGAAAAGTCAAATATTTCCCTGTTAACATTCTGATGTATGCATAAAATACATATATAGTTCTGATGATGTTAAATGGTTTAATGGATTTATTTTTCAGTTGTGAGAGTTAAGATAGACTTTGGACTTCTGTTATCAAAGTGTAAGGACAGTGTATTGTCATAGAAGCAATTTCTTGGTAACAATATAATAAAGACAAAGATTTTAAAAAGGATTAATATTCATGTGGTCTGAAATTGATATAAATTTTTTTTTTTTTTGAAAAAAAAAAAAAATTGAAGCTGTAATTAGCACTCAAAGAAACATGTGAATATGGCATTTTCTATGTGAAAAATTGCTTTTTGAATAAATCAATCCCTAGCTTCTTTCGTCTCTTAACCCTTGACCACACAATCCCAAGTTTTAACGACTCTGAGAGAAGGGCCTTTTGAAAACATTGTTGGAAAAGGAGAAAATGCTGGTAACCAGCATTTTCTCCTTTTCCCACAATGTTTTCTACCCTATCAGAGAAAAATTGTATCATTTGAGCCACACTGAAATTGTCACCTGCAAATGCTTTCAATTTGGAAAGGTCAAAAATTTTGTTGTGTGGTAAAGGGTTAAATGTATATGCCAAAATAACAAAAAAAATTACAGGTATTTTTTATCAGTCCCTCTGAACTATTTTACTCTTTATCACACAATATCCCAAGTTTTAATGACCTTCAGGAAGAAAGCTTTTGAAAACATTGTCGGAAAAGGAGAAAATGCTGATTGCTAGTATTTCCTCCTTTTTCCAGAATGTTTCCTACCCTACGAAAGACAAATTCCATCATTTGAGCTACATTTAAATTGTCATCTGCAAATGCTTTCAAGTTGAACAACTCTGCATTTTGGTCGTGTGGGAAAGAGTTAAAACTGGAAATAATTACGAGTCTTGAATAAGGTTAAATTATTTCTAGTTTAGAATGGATGAAGAATACGGAGACACTTTATACTTTTTTGTATGACAGGCAGGCAACATGTATCTTTCTCTCACAGTAAAGGAAAAAGAAACATATTTAATAGTTCTTTCCTTTGCCAGAATTTTATAACACTTGCATTAGTCTGTTGAACGCTTTTAGTCAGATTGAGAAATTGTTTGATGTTCAACACATTTTCATTCATTGATTTTCTGGGCATAAACTTTCCTTAAATTCCTGCTTTGGTCCTCTGAAAAGTAAAAAAAAAAATAGTTCTAAACAATCGCTTTAACTCTTTAGCGTACAATCCTGAGTTTTAATGACCCTGAGGAAATAGCCTTTTGAAAACATTGTGGGAAAAGGAGAAAATGCTGGTAACCAGCATTTTCTCCTTTTCCCACAAGGTTTTCTACACTTTCACAGACAGATACCACCATTTCAGCTAAATTTAATACGTTGTCTGCAAATGCTTTTAATCTGGACAAGTCTAAAATTCTCTCGTTTGATAAAGAATTAACCTTTTGATATTCATTCAGTACTGCAATTTGGGATTCTCACAGAGTTTTTATACAACTGTATTTTCACAGATCATGAACTAGGCCTTTTTTGTTAGAGATGATATAAATCAACTGTACAGATTGATGTGTTTTAAAGTTGTTGAACAAGAGACAAAATAAATTACTGAGCTTTAACTAGATCTGTTATTGTTTTCCAGAAAATGCTTGCAGACAAAACTTCCTTACATGTTTTACTATTATATTAATTACCAGTATTCACATTTGTACAGCGAATCAGTTATTTCCATAAACAGATATCCTATTTATGGTCGAAAATGACCGTTGATAATCCAGGATTTACATAACTTGAGTATTCCTTTGGAAGGATGGAAGTAATCAGATCAAGCTTTTTAACATTCAATAGCAATGACTCTGGGCGTGGTTCTAGTGAGCCCAACAGTAGCCGGGGTGTCCCTTACAAGAAAACAAGGAGCCCATTTGAACCAAAATCCATATCAGGGGGAACAACAAAATTTCAACCTACAGGACAAAGTATATCGCCCATCAAAGGTTTGCCTCTAGAGAGTCCCATGAGACAGAACCTAATCTTACCCCCACCTACCAACATCTCACCCCATCTGGCTGAACTGCATGGGAATGGAAAAGAATTGCGTGGGACCAAAGATACCGAAACACCTGCCTCCAATTCCACGTCTCCGACCAAGAAAAGAATCAGTCCGTCTGATAGTGGTATTGATTTGCTATCCAAAGAATCACCAGCGTTAACAGTGTCCCCAACAAAAATCAATCCAAAGGTAAGACCATGAATATTGTTTTTGCCTTTTTTTATTAATTTGCCACAATGAAATTATTCTTTACATGAAGAGGTGGGTTTTCAGAATTTATTTTATTAAAAAATTATTTGATTAATGCATGTGAAAAGGGGGTTAAATGTTGGTACAAAAAGTTTTGACCCATGTCAGTCTGCACAGTCTGTGCAGGCTGACATGGGTTGAAACGTTTTGCTATTGGTCAATTTTCAGCATGACTAAGGACCATTATAGCCGGTTGCTAGACAAAACGAATTTGATGGATCCATAATTACTGGATCATTTGTTTCACCCTTTCTCAAACGACAAATTTTGGACTGGTCCAAACTGAGAGAGTTTGCAGACGACAATTTTAAATTTGATGAAAATGGCAGAAAGTACTCAAAAAGGGTAGAAAACACTGTGGGAAAAGGAGAAATTGCTCGTTACGAGCAATTTCTCCTTTTCCCATGGTGTTTTCAAAAGACTTGTACTGCAGACACGTGAAAACCAGGGTTTGTTTGGGAAATGGTTAACCTTTTACTAAATGAGAAAGTTTTAGACAGGTTCAAATTCAAAGCATTTGCAGACAACAAATTAAATGTGGCTCAAATGATAGGATTTGTCTGTGAAAGGGTAGAAAAGGTTGCTGGAAAAGCTGTTTACTAGCATTTTCTCATTTCCCCATAACAATTTTTGAAAGACTTCTCCATCAGGGTAGTTAAAATGTAAGTCAGGATTGTGTGGTACAGGCTTATCAGTAAGTTTACATCTAAAGGTTATAAAAATTTTTATCAGTAATATTTTATGAATCAAGTTGTTGTTGACAAGATTGAATAATGTATTTCTTAGTTGTACAGGAATGATATACGCTATACATGTACATTTATAGCAGCTGCTCTCGCAAGAATTTTTCAAATTTTTCATTTACCGGTATTTTACCTGTCTCCAGCTTGCGTTTTAAACCCTTTACCAAACAACAAAATTTAAGACTTTTCCAGATCTGAAGCTTTTACAGACAACAAAATAAAGGTCACTCAGAAATAGAAATTTACAATTACAGTATATTTGAAAGATTAGAAAACATTGTTGGAAAAAGGAGAAAATGGTGGTTACCAGCATTTTCTCCTTTTCCCACCATGTTTTCTTCCTCACGGTCCTTGAAAGTTGGGATTGTGTGGTAAAGGGTTAAGAAATCAGGTGGAAAAGGGAAATTAACATTATTTTCCTTTTTTCCATGAGACCCAGATGAGATCCATATGCTTATGACTCCCTGTCCAGTTTTCAGGTGATTACTAATAATTTCAAAGAAATAGGACATATTGAATAAATACAGAATAATATGTTGTAGTAACTTTCCTGGAATAAAAGGAATGATTGTCAGGTGGCCCGTAACTTCGTTTTTATGAATGTTGATGAATATTATAGAATAACATTTTGACCAGTCCAGTAACAAATCCATATGCACATTTTCTGTGCATGAGGGTTCGTCATCATACTACATTTGCAGCCATATTTCACAGGGTGTAGATACTGAATGACCCTCATATATAATAAAAGAAGTTCTTGGTCTGAAAACTTAGAGATAATTTCTGAAAAAACAAACACCAAAAGGCACTCGTCAACTTTTGTGAATAGTGGCATATCATAACAAAGGGAAGTAAATCTTACACAATTTGGGGTAATTTGTTGGTGCAAGTTATCCACCTAACTCTTTACCAAATGACAACACTTTGGACTTGTCCATGTTGAAAGCATTTGCAGACGACAAATTATAAATGACTCAGATGTTAAGATTTGTCTAGGAAGGGGTAGAAAACATTAGTGGAAATGGAGAAAATGAGCAAGGGAAGTAAATCTTATACAATCTGGGATAATTTGTTGGTGCAAGTTGTCCACCTAACTCTTTCCCAAATGACAACACTTTGGACTTGTCAAGTTGAAAGCATTTGCAGACGACAAATTAAAAGTGACTCAGATGTTAAGATTTGTCGAGGAAGGGGTAGAAAACATTAGTGGAAAAGGAGAAAATGAGCAAGGGAAGTAAATCTTATACAATCTGGGATAATTTGTTGGTGCAAGTTGGCCACCTAACTCTTTACCAAATGACAACACTTTGGACTTGTCAAGTTGAAAGCATTTGCAGACGACAAATTAAAAGTGACTTCGATGTTAAGATTTGTCGAGGAAGGGGTAAAAAACTTTAGTGGAAAAGGAGAAAATGCTGGTTACCAGCATTTTCTCCTTTTCCTCTGATGTTTTCATCAACAGGCTTTTTGCTTGGGGTCATTAAGACACAGGATTGTGTGGTAAAGAGTTTATCCGAGATAAAAATGCATGCTGTACATCTGTTTTCATTTCTCATCAAAGAATAGTTCCTATCAGATGTTATAAATGGAGTATTATTCAACATGTTGTTACAAATCATAAGTAAAAATAGTACAGTCATGAAACGGGGCTTGAAATGAACGAAACAGTTTACCCTGGTCATGGTTTTATTTGCTTATACATGTATATTTAAACTTTTGGATTTAGACTGATTGTAGATTTATGGTGTTTAACGCCGTTTTCAACATTATTTCAGTTATATCACAGCGACCAGTGCACCTATCCATGCATTCCTGGAGTTTCTTTTACCAGTACTCCGCACAATATTCTTTCCAAGCCACTGGCTGCTTTCCCACATAACCATCGTCGAAAGAATGGTCAGCTATGACAGAGGAATGAATCCTGACTATCATCAGTCCTCGGAGAGAAATTGGCCAAGCCGGGGATCGAACCAGTGACCTCCTGTTCTCAAGTCCTGTACTCTGCCGACTGAACTATGGGGGCTTGGCTTAAACTTTTGGAAGCATGTGTCAGTATTTATATGAATAAAATACAATAAATCTCGAATGATCAATCCACTTAGGAAAATAAATCAAACTGATAACACTGTCAAATTTGTTATATCTCTAGAGTATCAATATTTCTTCATATCATGAATTAACCCTTTACCATACAATCCCTAACTTTTAACGACCCCAGCCAAGCCCTGGTAGCTCAGTCAGTAGCATACTGGACTTGAGAATGGGGGGGGTCGCTGGTTTGATCCCCAGCTCAGCCATCTTCTTTTCGAGGATTGATGATAGTTGTTGCGACAGGATTCATTCCTCTTTCATCGCTGACTGTTGTTTCGATGATGGTTATGTGGAAAAGCAGCCAGTGGCTTGGAAAAGATAATGTGCGGAGTACTGATAAAAGAAACTCCAGAAAAGTATGGATAGGTGCACTGGCAGCCACAGTATTACTGAAATAATGCTGAAAATGGCATTAAACACCATACAATCAATCAATGATTTAACAATCCCTGGTAGGTAACCAGCATTTTCTCCTTTTCCCACAATGTTTTCTATCATAACCAAACCAAGTCTAGTCACTGGATCAAATTCAAATTTGTTGTCAGCCAATGTTGTAATTTTTGACAAGTCCAATTTTTTGTCTTGTGGTAAAATTTTAACCATTTAACATTGTTGTTGGAAGGGTAGAAATTATTGTGGAAAAAGGCAAAAATGCATCCCAAGTTGTTGTGACCTGAAAGCTTTTCTTATAAACAGCATTTCTTCCTTTTTCCACAGTGTTTTCTTACCTTCCAAAGACAAATCCCATCATTTGAGGCAAGTCTGTCATCTGTATATGCTTTCAAAATGGACAAGTCTTAATTTAAGGTTGTCATCTTGTAAAAAGTTAACTCTTTACCACACGTACAAAAAGTTGGCAAAATCATACATCCTTCTCCCCTGCTGAGCTCAAGTAGTGCAGTTGGTAGCATGCAGGACTTAACCTTTTACCACACAATCCTGAGTTTTAACGACCCTGAAAAAGAAGCCTTTTGAAAACATTGTGGGAAAAGGAGAAAATGCTGGTAACCATCATTTTCTCCTTTTCCCACAATGTTTTCTACCCTACCATAACAAATTTCAATTTTTCAGTCCCATTTGTCTTCTGCAAATGCTTTCAATTTGAACCAGCCTAAAATTTTGTCATTTGGTAAAGAGTTAAAATTAGGGGGTCGCTGGTTTGTATCCCCAGCTCTGCCACTTTCTCTCCGAGGATTGATGATAGTCATTGCGACAGGATTCATTCCTCTCTCATGATCATCATTTTGACGATGGTTATGTGTGAAAGAAGCCAGTGGCTTGGAAATGACATTGTGCAAAGCACTGATAAAAAAACTCCAGGTAAGCATGGAGAGGTACACTGGCAACCGTGATATGACTGAAATAATGTTGAAAATGGCATGAAACACTATACAATCAACTTTCTGCCCTTGGTCATTAACCCTTTACCAAACGACAAAAATTTTAGACATGCCCAAATTGAAAGCATTGCAGACGACATTAAATGTGACTTAAAAATTAATATTTATTATGAGAGGGGTAGAAAACATTGTGGGAAAAGGAAAAAATGCTGGTTACCAGCATTTTCTCCTTTTTCTACAATGTTTTCAAAAGGCTTCCTTTGGAGGGTCGTTGAAAGTTGAGATTGTGTGGTAAAGGGTTAACCCTTTCCCAAACAAGCCCTGCTTTTTACGTGTCTGCAGTACAAGTCTTTTGAAAACACTGTGGGAAAGGGAGAAATTGCTCGTAACTCCTTTTCCCACAGTGTTTTCTACTCTTTTTGAGACCTTTCTGCCAATTTCATCAAATTTAAAATTGTTGTCTGCAAACTCTTTCAATTTGGACCAGTCCAAAATTTGTCGTTTGGGAAAGGGTTAAAAAGCATAAGATCTATAGTGGATGTATAGGTTATGCAAGAGCATTGTACTTTTTATTCCCCCCCCCCCCAAAAAGAAAAGCTTTATTGCCACATATGCTCTACTTGTAAAGATTTTGTAGGTGTATATGTTTGAATATACATTATACATGTAATTATGTTAATGCAATTGTAAGGTTTGATGAGGGATGTCCACGGCCCAGTCACATACTGTGGACATGGCATATGAGCAATTTTCCCTTGGGCATAATGTTTATAAAAGTTTTCTGTAGCAAGAAGAAACATTTTGTCTTCAGTTGATCACGTGTTCGAACCTTGAATACATTCATATTTATACTTAAACTATCCTGTGTGATAACCAGCATTTTCCCCCTTTTCCCCACAATGTTTTCTAACCTTTAAAAGAAAGTCCCATCATTTAAGCTATGTTTCACTTGTCGTCTGCAAGTGGTTCCACTTTGAACAAATAAATAAAATCAGCTGTCTAGTAAGAGTTAATGGGCAAAGAGTTAACTCTGTACCAAACAACAAAAATTTAGACTTGTCCAAATTGAAAATATTTTCAGACAACAAATAAAATGTGGCTCAAATGATAGCACTTTTATTTGGAAGGTGGAAAAAAACGTCACCTGCATTTTCTCCTTTTCCCACAAAATTTTCAAAAGCCTACATCCTCAGCATTGTTAACCCTTTACCACACAATGCAGCCTTTTAACGAGCCTGGGAAAGAAGCCTTTTGAAAACACTGTAGGAAAAGGAGAAAATGCTAGTAAACAGCATTTCTCCTTTTCCCACAAGGTTTTCTACACTGTCAAAGAAAAACTGCACCATTTGAGCAACACTGAAATTGTTGTCTGCAAATGCTTTGAATTTGGACAAGGCTAAAATTTTGTCTGGTAAAGGGTTAAAATAAGAATATGGGATTGGGTGGTGGGAGTTAATCTGGTTACCCTTTCAAAACATCTTTTATTAAACATACAACAGTCTTATCTCTTTACCACACAATCCTGACTTTTAACGACCCCAAGAAAGAAGCCTTTTGAAAACATTGTGGGAAAAGAAGAAAATGCTGGTAACCAGCATTTTCTTCTTTTCCCACAATGTTTTCTACCCTTTAAGAGACAAATTTTATGTTTCAGCTACATTTGAATTGTCATCTGCAAATGCTTTCAATTTGGACTAGTCTACATTTTTGTCGTGTGGTACAGGGTTATGGAATCTATAAAAGCCATAATATACATATTGATAATACACACAAAGAATCAACCCAAATAACCTGCCATATGATACCGTTACCCAAATAGGGTATTTAAAACCCTTAAACTTCTGTGTGCAACGTATGACTCCATTTTGTCAGTCATCTTTAGTCATTTTTACCTTGGCTGTTTTCAAAGAAAACAACGAGGTACGTGTATTGTTAAAGCCCTGTCGTTGTCCGTGTCGTGCAAAAACTCGGACATTTTATAATACATGTGTAAAATTTTCTTTCATTATGGAAGATATTTACTTCAAACTCTGACTAGTTGTTAACTATCAAAAGGGGAACCAACACAACAGGGCAAGGAAAACATCCAACTATTTTTGACACAGTTCTGCCCTTTTTTTGACTTGAAATTTTTAAAACTGTTGACATTTTAAAATATCTCTTGTCGTCGTTGAAGATATTTCCTTCAAACTTGGACTAATTGTTAACTTTTTACCACACAAGCCCGACTTTTAACGACCATGAGAAAGAGGCCTTTTGAAAACATTTTGGGAAAAGGAGAAAATGCTGGTAACCAGCATTTTCTTCTTTTCCCAAAAAGTTTCCTATCCTATCAGAGAGCTTAAGCACATTTGTATCAATTTTGAATTTGTCGTCTGCTGATGGTTTGAATGTGGGAGAGTCTAAAATTTGTTGCATGGGAAAGGGTTAACTATCAAACAGGGAATCCATACAGCAGAAGCAGGAAACCATCCAAATACTTTTGATGCAGTTATGCCCCTTTTTTGACTTAAAGTTTTCAAAAACTTTGACATTTCATCATATCTCTATAAGATGCCTTGTCTTGGTATCCCTTCTCAGACTGGCTGCAGCAGTTAACCCTTTATCAGACTACAAAATGTCAGATTGGTCCAAATTGAAAGCATTTGCAGAAGACAAATTAAAGATGGCCCAAATGACAAAATATGTCCTTGATAGGGTTGAAAACATTGTTGGAAAAGGAGAAAATGCTGGTTACCAGCATTTTCTCCTTTTCCAACATTGTTTTCAAAAGCTTCCTTTTTCAGGTCGTTAAAAGTTGGCATTGCGTGGTAAAGGGTTAATCTTGGTCATTAGGATGCTCTGTCTTGGTATCCCTTCTCAGACCGGCTGTCATAGTTTATCTCGATCATCAAGAAGTTTTATCTTGGTATCCCTCCTCAGACTGGCTGCAGCAGTTAACCCTTTACCAGATGACAAAATTTCAGACTGGTCAAAATTGAAAGCATTCGTAGACGGCAAACTAAAGATGGCCAAATGACAAAATGTGTCCTTGATAGGGTAAAAAGCATTGTTGGAGAAGGAGAAAATGCTGGTGTAAACCAGCATTTTCTCATTTTCCAACAATGTTTTCAAAAGCTTCCTTTTTCAGGGTCATTAAAAGTTGGCATTGCGTGCTAAAGGGTTAATCTTGGTCATCAAGAAGTCTTGTCTTGGCATCACTTCTCTGACTAGCTGTAGCAGTTGGCCTTGGTCATTTGAAGGGCTTCTCAAAAGCTTCACTTGGTACTGATATCAGTTTGATACTCATGATATCGTAAGCATATTTCTATTTTTTTGTTGCAAAGGCTAAAACTTTTTTACACTAGAAAATTATTTCATCATGGCATGCTGAATGAATTTACTAATCTTTGTCATAAAGGATTACTTTACTTAGAGTCTGAAGAATGTTTCTACCATTCAGTATAATAGATTAATGCCTTATGCTTTTGGTTAATTTTAGATTAGTAAAAGCTAAAAACATTTGAAGGAATGGAAGATGCTACATTTGAATAGTTATGACCGAAATCAATTGAGGGTAAATAGCTAAAAATTATTGCTTGAAATAAATAGAGGATATTTGGGGGGGTTTCTTGGTGAAAGATCAATATTATTTCATCGAGTGAACATCATTGGTAATACATGTATTTTCACCCATAGCTGTGCCACTCATGAAAATATTACTGATTATGTTCACTAGATGAAATGAATTTCAATCTTTCACGGAAAAAAAAAAAAATATTTTGTATTTATTTCATGCTTCTAACCCCATTTTTTGGGGGACTTTTGTCAAAATCCAGTATGTCTTTTTTGGTAATTCCCCATGGTGTAACCCCCCTCCCCACACATAAGAACACGTTAGATATTTCACAAGGCTCGAGAAATGTAGGGTAAATTTCTTCAGGTATGTTACATCGTATTTCCCTAATTTTGAATAGCAAGTACTTTTTACCTTAGTAACTAGTGAGCGTGAACTGTTGTTTCCACCTTCAATTGAAGAGTTAGAAAATATGAAATCGGTATTTTTCACTGGTTGTAACCACAAAATACCAGACCATAATCCACCAATATTTCACGATAACCTACCAAAAAGCATGTAATACAAGGTTGATCTTTTTTCAATATCCCCAAGAGCTCTTTACAGCGGGGATATGGAATGTTTTATTTCATGCTTTCCGGTAGGATATCGAGAAAAAGCGGTGAAAATATTTTTCGATATTACACGGGTACGACCAGTGAGAATACCGACCACGGGGAGTTTGTACTGATTTTTATGGAAGTCTCGACAAAAAAAAGGCGTTAGAAGCATGAAATAAATAGAATTTTTTTTTTTTTCGGTGAAAGATCGAAATTTATTTCATCGAGTGAACATCATTGGTAATATTTTCACAAGTGGCAGCCACTCTTGAAAATATTACCGATGATGTTCACTCGATGAAATAAATTTCGATCTGTCACCGAAAAAAACAAATATCCTCTATGTATTGGTATGGTAATGGGAAAGCTAACTTTATTTCTAAGGAGGAAAACTTTTAACTCTTTACCAAAGAAAAAAAATTAAGAATCCAAAGCATTAGCAGACGACAAAATAATTTTGACATAAAAATTGAAATTTGTTTTGGGAAAAGTTGTTTGTGCCCCATTTTATTTGTTGTCTGCAAGCACTTTCCATTTGTACTGGTCTAAAATTTTGTTGTGTGGCAAAGAGTTTAAGATATTTCTCAATTTCTGTCATATTGTTGTCTGTAGACATATCTGAATACGACTAGAGCAGTAAAACTGTAGACTTCACACTGTCTTTATTCTCCCTCTTTATAATGCCATTAAATCCATTTATGATCTTCTTTATAGATTCACAGTGAGTGAGAAAATATTTCTTTTGTAGAAATGATTAACTTTCTTGTATGCACTTGGTAACTACAAAACCTGTTATTTGTGTAAAGAATTTTATAATGTGTTCATGTTTAAATAAATCACATGTAAACAAAAAGTGGCTTTTTATACAGGCAGTTGTTGACAAAATCTTTCGAAAATGTATGACAAATTAAGTTTGATATAGAGGAAAGTTACTGCTTCTGAAATGAGCAGTACAGGAATGTCTTATTGTTGTATCCATTTGGAACACCACACCTTTTTTTGGAGTTGAAATGAAAAATGTAGAAATAAGGACAGTATTACTACCAAGAAATGTTTTTGACATACATGTGTACCAAAAATGTGTGATGTGGTAAAAGCAGAATCCTGAAAAATAATGAACAAGTATACATTGGTGCAGTGTGTTTAGATGATTTATGAATAATTATATCTATGCATTTCTACAATCAACTTGCTGTTTGTGCTTTTTCTTTGCAATTTCATTTTTTTTTTTATATATATATATATATATATTACTTGTGTATGAAAATGTTACTGCATTGAATAGACTTTAGATTTTAAATAAATATCTGAAAAAGTTACCTCAAAGAAAGTGGTAGTGACAAGTATGAGTGCATTGGGATTTCATTATGGCCTCCAAACATTTCAATGAAGATAGGGCATATAAGTACTTTGGTCTACAGAGAGTAAGTATAACTATTTTGTTACACAAAATGTACAAAAAAAAAAAATACCCATCTGGCAAAAATCATAATTTGATCGGTAGGGTCAACATGTAGGAAATGCATTATCTCTTTACAGAATGACAAGATTTTGGGCTTGATCATATTGAAATTATTTGCAGGCAACAAATTTCACATGGCTGAAATGATGGAACTTTGCTTTGAAAGGAAAGTAAGCATTGTGTGAAAGAAAAAATGCTGTCAACATTTTATCCTTGTCCCAACATGTTTTTGAAAACTTCCTTCTCGGGGTGAAGAACATCCTCGTTAACCCAGGTGTGAAGTATTACCATTCATCACAAATGATCGTCATCCTCATCTTCATCCCCGTTGACCCAGTTCCAATGTATTCCGTAAACTACATTCATCGTGATGAATGGTAATACTTCACACCTGGGTTAACGAGGATGAATGTAGTTTACGGAATACATCGGAACTGGGTCAACGAGGATGGGTGAAGAAAGGACCAATTTAACCCTTTCCCAAACACGTGTCTGCGGTACAAGTCTTTTGAAAACACTGTGGGAAAAGGAGAAATTGCTCATAACAAGCAATTTCTCCTTTTACCACAGTGTTTTCTACCCTTTTTGAGACCTCTCTGCCATTTTCATCAAATTCAAAATTGTCGCCTGCAAGCTCTTTCAGTTTGGACCAGTCCAAAATTTGTCGTTTGGAAAAGGGTTAATGCTGATAATCGGCAGTTTTTCCTTTCCCCCAAAAGTTTTCAAAAAACGTCTTTCTCTGGGTCATTAAATCTTTGGATTGTTTTTAACCCTTAGCTGCTAAGTGTGACTCGCTGACCTTTTGCAGACAATGTAGATCAAAATCAGACTGCAGAGAATGTGCAGTCTGATCTTGGATCTACAATGTCTGATAAGGAGATATTTTTCTCCAAAAAATAAGTATGAAGAAGCATTATTCAGGTTTTTACTATCAGCTTGAAAATTTAACTTATTTAGCAGGATAAGGGTTAAAAGGGTTATTGAGATCAGCAGAGCCATACTTTGACAAGGAAACATTATGTTAGTCTTCTAACACGTGGTTAGTTATGGTCTAGCAAAAGGGTTATTGAGATCAGCAGAACCATACTTTGACAGGGAAACATTATGTTAGCCTTCTTACATATAGTTAGTTATGGTCTAGCAAAAGGGTTATTGAGATCAACAGAACCATACTTTGACAGGGAAACATTATGTTAGCCTTCTTACATATAGTTAGTTATGGTCTAGCAAAAGGGTTATTGAGATCAACAGAACCATACTTTGACAGGGAAACATTATGTTAGTCTTCTAACACGTGGTTAGTTATGGTCTAGTAAAAGGGTTATTGAGATCAGCAGAACCATACTTTGACAGGGAAACATTATGTTAGCCTTCTTACATATAGTTAGTTATGGTCTAGCAAAAGGGTTATTGAGATCAACAGAACCATACTTTGACAGGGAAACATTATGTTAGCCTTCTTACATATGGTTAGTTATGGTCTAGCAAAAGGGTTACTGAGATCAGCAGAGCCATACTTTGACAAGGAAACATTATGTTAGCCTTTTAACACGTGGTTAGTTCTGGTCTAGCAAAAGGGTTATTGAGATCAGCAGAACCATACTTTGACAAGGAATCATTATGTTAGCCTTCTAACATATGGTTAGTTATGGTCTAGCAAAAGAGGTTTTATCCATCTCCATTATACCAAGCAAGTCATCAAATTTACGTGTGGTGTCTGTGGTTGTGAGGTAGAGCGTCAGCCTCGTAATCAAAAGGTCCTGAGTTCGATACCCGGGAGTGGATGTCAACTTTGGGACTGTTCATTGGCCCACACGTTCGGCGCGAGTACTGGTGTAGTTCCCAGGAAGCAGAATCGAGAGAGATTAGTATAAGTTGTAAGGACTTGTTTCTCAATCAATGTAAAATAAATATGTTTAAACTGAGTCATCAAATATGTTTTTTTGTATTGGACTTTAATGCCGGTTTAAAATCTTAGGTCATATTATGGTGGTCAGTGCACCTATGCATGCGTTTCCTGGCTTTCACACACCAGTACTGACAACTTTCTTTCCAAGCCACTAGCTACTTTTCTCACATGCATCAGAGGTGAGAGGCGAAAAATCACTGGAAAGAAAGTCTGTCTCAACCTTGAACACACAACCATTAGGTTACGAGTCGGATATGCTAACCACTGAGCTACCAAGCTGGGCTCATCATATGAGAAATCCATAAAATCCATTTTGTCTCCAAACCGACTGAATCATGAGATGGAATGGTTCTTTTACATGCAGAAATTTTTACCAAACTTTACATGCAGAAAATTTACCAAAAGCAAAAAGTTTTAATGCAGGTCACTCTGCGCAGGCTGACCTGGGTTGATACTTTTTGCAAATGCATTAAACCCTCTTTTCACAGAGCATGGCTCATATAAAGAACATTGATTTATGAAATATGAATAGTGGACAGATATCTATAAATATAACCCATGTTTTACCGGTGCACAACATTTTGTCGGAATTCTTGTATGTTTTAAAATACTGATTGCTAAATTTGTAGATTTATTTCGTGAAAAGTTCTGTCAAGGAGGGATATTTGAGCCACAATTCGTCTGGGTTAGGGCTAGGAATCATTTTCGTTGAAAGTGAACGACAAAATGTCGCACACCCTGTTTTTATCTGTTGAAAGTCAAATCCCATCATTTGAGCCACATTTAACGTTTGTCTGCAAATGCTTTGAATTCGGACACACCTGAAATTTTTCTTCCGGTAAAGTAAACCAAAGACTTATGGAAGAAGAGCAGAAAATCTGTACCAATTGCAAATGTTAACTCTTAGAGTATCAAATAAGTGATATGTACACCCTTATTTACTGAATGGCAAAATTTAAGACTGGTCCAAATTGAAAACATTTCCAGACAATAAATCAAAGGTGGGTCAAATGGCGAAATTTGTCCTTGATGGGTAGAAAATATTGTGGGATAACGAGAAAATGCTGGTTACCAGTATTTTCTCCTTTTGCCATAAAATTTCCAAAAGCCTTCTTCCTAGGGGTCAGGAAAAGTCGGGATTGTGTGGTAAAATGTTAAACTGTGGTCCCTCTCCACAACCAAGACTACAACCCACAGAATCTCAAAAAAGATCAGTATTGACAAAATATGCCGACAGTCTTGATTCAAGATCAGACTTTATGTTCTGTATAATCTGATCTTGATCAAGTCTATCCACAAAAGCCCCAGTTTTGGCCTATGGCACTGGACGGGTTAAAGGTGATGATAAATTTGAGAGTAGTGGCTTAACCCTTTAACCCTTTACCAAACGACAAAATTTTAGACCAGTCCAAATTGAAAGCTTTAGCAGATGAGAAAATAAATGTTTCTCAAAAATTGAACATTGTTTTGGGAAGAGAAGAAAACATTGTGGGAAAAGGAGAAAATGCTGGTTACCAGCATTTTCTCCTTTTCCCACAATGTTTTCAAAAAAGGCTTTTTCTTCAGGGTCGTTTAAAGTCGGGATTGTGTGGTAAAGAGTTAATGCACAATCCCGACTTTGAATGACCCTTGGGGATAGGAGCTTTGAAAACATTGTGAGAAAGCATTTTCTTCATAATCCAAAATGTTTTCTACCCAATCAAAGACAGAAGTCATTTGATCTACAGTTAACCCTTTCCCAAACGACAGATTTTGGACTGGTCCAAATTGAAAGAGTTTGCAGATGACAATTTTAACTTTGATGAAAATGGCAGAAAGTTATCAAAAAGGGGAGAAAACACTGTGGGAAAAAGAGAAATTGCTCGTTACGAGCAATTTCTCCTTTTCTCACAGTGTTTTCAAAAGACTTGTAATGCAGACACGTGAAAACCAGGGCATGTTTGGGAAAGGGTTAATTTATAGTCTGTCAGTGCTTTCAATTTGGTCAAGTCTATGTTTTTTTTCCATAAAGAGCTAAAGAACATTACCATAAGTCCAAACATATTGGCATTAGTTGAATGACCCTTTAGCATACAACCCCATGTTTTCATGACACTTAGGATGAACTCTTTTGAAAAAAACATTAAGGGAAAATGAGAAAATGCTGACAATCAGCAATTTCTTCCTTTCCCTTGTGAAATACAAGTCATGTCCGTCGATCCACATTTGATTTGTGATCTCCAAATTAGTGCTTATCTATAAAGTGCTTTGCCCAGACACTAGAGATCAAAGGGAACTGAAATCACATTTAGTTTGCTGTTTTTTTTTTCTAGAATGAAAATGCTTGTTGGTTTTATTCTGCACTCTAAGGGTTAACCCTTTCCCAAAGAAGCCCTGGTTTTCACATGTCTGCAGTACAAGTCTTTTGAAAACACTGTGGGAAAAGGAGAAATTGCTCGTAACGAGCAATTTCTCCTTTTCCCACAGTGTTTTCTACCCTTTTAGAGACCTATCTGCCATTTTCATCAAATTTAAAATTGTCGTCTGCAAACTCCTTCAATTTGGACCAGTCCAAAATTTGTCGTTTGGGAAAGGGTTAAATAATGGTGAACGAGCAAAAAAAGATTTTGGTGTTATGCAAAGAGATGACAGAAATGATAAGTGGAGAATAAGAAAGAGCTATGGGTGAAAAATGCTGAAGTTCGGTAAAACTGCAAAAAACAAGAAATATCTATAAAAAAAATAGACGGCATGAATTAGCCAGCAAATAGGCAGGAGCTCTTACAATAAACATGTCTATATTCTTGACCAATCACAAATTTCTATTTATTCATTTGTTACCAGTACCAAAAAGTAGGGCAAAATCCAGCACAGTCAGTTTTGCTGAAAAATAAATCAATTGCTAATTACTGGTATACTATTTTCTGTCCTCTCTTAAAAAGGGTGTTTTGTAAATGGACAAAACCCATGAAGCTGTGTGGAAAATAGTTAATGATTTATTGCTACAGGTTCAGATACTGTATGAATTGATAAAAGAACAACCAGCAGTATTCTACAAATTTGACACATGATAGGTTTCATTCAATGTAAATTATAAACGTTATTCAATTAGCTTGAATAGACATGATTGTCCACAAATTCTTTACCACACAATCCCGAGGTTTAACAACCCTGAAGAAGAAGGCCTTTGAAAACACTGTGGGAAAAGGAGAAAATGCTGGTAACCAGCATTTTCTCCTTTTCCCACAATGTTTTCTGCCCTATCAAAGAGAGAAATCATCATTTTGGCAACATTTTGTACTTTGTCGTCTGCAAGTGCTTTCAATTTGGGCCAGTCCAATATTATGTTGCTTGGTAAAGGGTTAATTCAAAAGGATAAATGAGTCCATAGTTACCATGCATGTCCTTCTGGTGTATTGTAATATGGGCTCGATGATCCTTCGTACAAAATCCAAATTTTTGTCTGAAAAAACAGCAACAGACAAAGTGTGTTTGTAAGAGCCAAAAAAAATTTCAATTTGTCTGTCTTTTTTTCTTTTAAAAAATTAGCATCCTTCTGTAGATTCATACATAATTTCAATTTACCAATAAAAACTTTTGTAAAACTGGATAACTGATGTAAAAGGAAGAGTTAACCCTTTTCCAAATGACAAATTTTAGACCCTTCCAAATTGAAAGCATCAGACGGCAAGTTAAAAGTGGTGCAAATGAACTTAAGTGTTTTGACAGGGTAGAAAATATTGTGGGAAATGGCAAAAATGCTGGCTACCAGCATTTTTTCCTTTTCCCACGATGTGGCAACTGTTCTTTTTAAAGGTGCATTAAGGGTTAACCCTTTAACACACAATCCCTATTTTTAACGACCCTGAGAAAGACAACTTTTGAAAACACTGTGGGAAAAGGAGAAAATGCTGTTCTCCGTTTCCCATAATGTTTTCTACCATTCCCAAAACAAATTTTACTTTTTGAATCACATTTCTTTTGTGGCCTGCATATAGTTTCAATTTATGACGAGCCTAAAATTTTGTCGTTTGGTAAAGAGTTAAAATACCAAAATGTATTTTAAACTGAATGATCAGTTCTCCGTAATTTATTTTAATTTGTGGATGGGTTGTGTTTATGATCAGAGAGTATTGATTTAAATGGATTTTAAAGAACCAACCATAGACAGTTAACGCTTTACCACACAATCCCGAATTTTAATGACCATGAGGGAGAGGACTTTCGAAAACATTGAGGGAAAAGGAGAAAATGCTGGTTACCAGCATTTTCTCCTTTTCCCACAATGTTTTCTACCTTTTTTTAGGCAAATTACAACATTTGGGCCACAATAGATTTGTTGACTCCAAATGCTTTCAATTTGGACAAGGCTAAATATTTGTCCTTTGGTAAATGGTTGAAGCAATGTGTTCATAATATTTAGGATAACCTAACTGTGGAAGAAAAAAACAACAAAGGATTAAAAAGAAGTCTTAATTGACTGAAGTTTTCTGAAAGAGATTATCTAAAGTTGACAACAATGTCATGCAGATGATTTTATTCTCCATAAAAAGGAATTTTTGTCCACTAAATGCTTGCGTTGTTCACTGACAGAGGATTATAGTTGTCTTTCACATTTAACGTTTGAGTAGTAACATAGTATGATTGCTCATAATTACTGCGATAATATTGTAATTCTTTTGGGAAAATGCGGGAATCAAAGTGGTACAGGTAGTCAAGAACAAGTTGTTTTCTTATCACTAATTTTTGTGCAAGTAAGGCTATAATTTTGGGTCATGACTTTATGACAGATGATTGGCTTTAACTTTACAAAACTACAAATTTCTAGACTTGTCCAAAAATGAAAGCAGTTACAGACCACAAAAAAGATGAGACTCAAAAATTGAAATTTGTTCTGGGAAGGGTAGAAAGCATAGTAGAAAAAGGAGAAAATCCTGGTTATCAGCATTTTCTCCTCTTTCTAAAATGTTTTCAAAAGTCTTCTTGTTTAGGATCGTTTAAAGTCAGGATTGTGTGGTAAAGAGTTAAAGATACAATGACACTTGATTCCCTTCCAATTTGGAGAGAAATTAGTTGCCTGTTTTTTCTTTCAAGATGAGCATTGGCATCATATGCATGGGGCTTTCATCACTTTTAGATGTATTTTGATGTGACTTTAAGCTGCCAGTGGGCTTATGCTATCTGGTTTGTGTAAAGATTGGAAAAAGGTAATATAAAGGTTTTACAATGGGAACAGTCGAAGACAGTGAATACCCAAGGGTATTATCACCCTTGAGTAAAGGGCCCATAACTCAGTTTGTTTTGGAAGGAAAAGGGGCTCTAAAATCCCCTGAGGTACCTCCGGACAATGTAAGTTTATCAAATTATCAAATACTTATGTGTAATTTATTGTAACAACTCTGTATTGAATGACAAAACTTTAGACAAATCAGAATTGAAAGAGCTTGCAGATGGCAAATTAGACACAGCTCAAATAGAGGGATTAGATGCTGAAAGAATAGAAAACATTGTGAAAAAGGAGAAAATGCTATTGACAATGTTTCTCAGAAGCCCTTTTCTTCAGGGTTGTTAGCACCATTTTCTCCTTTTCCCACAATGTTTTCTACCCTTCCAAAAACAAATTTCAAATTTTGATTCACATTTATTTTGTCATCTGCAAAGGCATTCAATTTGGACTGGTCTAAAATTTTGTCGTTTGGTAAAGAATTGAAGAAACAGGTTATGTGCTTGTATTATACTGTGTATTGAACATGGTGATGAAAAAAAAATTAATAGTTTAACTCTTTACCAAACAACAAATTCCAGTCTTCTAAATTAAAAGTATCTTCAGATAAAAAAATTTGAAAGTGATACAAATGAGCTGAAGGTCTTTTACAAGGTAGAAAACATGGTAACAAAAGGAGAAAATGCTGGTTACTAGCGTTTTCTCCTTTTCCAATGTTTCAAAAGCCATCTCCTTCGGGGTCATTAAAACTCTGGATTGTGTGGTAAAGGGTTAACCCTTTCCCAAACAAGCCCTGGTTTTCACGTGTCTGCAGTACAAGTCTTTTGAAAACGCTGAGGGAAAAGGAGAAATTGCTCGTAACGAGCAATTTCTTCTTTTCCCACAGTGTTTTCTACCCTTTTTAATAACTTTCTGCCATTTTCATTAAATTTGAAATTGTCGTCTGCAAACTCTTTCAATTTGGACCAGTCCAAAATTCGTCGTTTGGGAAAGGGTTAATTCAACAAAGGAAATATGTGAACCAATTACAGAATTGGTCTATAAAGAGCTTCTATAAATTATACAAAGAACAAACATATGAAAGTAAGGAAACTTATGTATCAAATACACTGGGAGAAAAGGAGCAATTCTCTGTAATAAGCAATAGCTCCAATTTTCTCACAATGTTTTCCAAAGCTCTCAATCCCGAATATGTGAAAAGTTGTATTTGTACCATTATAGATAAATGTAAAAATTATCAAAAATATCTTGGCAGATCAGCATATCATAAAAGTAAGTCAAGCACCTCTTTTGACAAGTCACCAACCATGAGTTGTACTTTTTCAATGGTCACCGTATTACCTTGAACAAAAATTCTTCGAAACCTTTACCACACAACCCTGAGTTTTAACAATCCTGAAAAACATTGTGGAAAAAGAAGAAAATGCTGGTAACCAGCATTTTCTACTTTTCCAACAATGTTTTTTTATCTTCCAAAAATGAGTTTCAATTTTTGATTCACATTTTTTTTTTTACGTCTAAAATGCTTTCAATTTGGACATGTAAAAAGTTTTGTCATTTGGTAAAGAGTTAAATTTTTGCCACAAAATCCTGAGTTTTAATGACCCTGTGGAAGAAGGCTTTTGAAAACATTTTGGGAAAAGGATACAGTGCTAGCAACAAGCATTTTCTCCTAGACCCAAAATGTGTTCTACCCTTTCAGTGACAAATTCCAACATTTTAGTCACATTTAATTTGTCATCTGCCAATTCTTTTAATTTGGACAAGTCTAAAATGTTGTTGTATGGTAAAGAGGTAATCTAGAAAATATTGCATGGCATGTTTAATATACATGTATTATCAGACTTTTTGCAAGATCTTGGTTGCATTTACTGCGGATAATGCTTTGGTCATACCAGTCATATGCAATGCTTGAGCTTTCTGTGGCAATTGTTGTCAATTTTCACAGTATTCCATTTTTTGTCCGCAGCCATTGCAAGTATTCATGCATTCCTACCTTATTCTTTACACACACAAAAAAAATGTGAAACACTTTGTGCAAAATGTCTTAAATGACACCTTGGTCTGTATTCACAAACAGTTCTTAAGAACATTCATAGTCTTATTCTCTAAGATTTTCTAAACTTGAATGTAACACAACTTCTGTTTGGATAAACCAAATAGAGAATAAAACTGAGAATGTTTTCAAGAATGGTAGGTGAATATGGGCCCAGATCTATAATACCGGGTAACCCGTTACCAAATGACAAAAACTTTGAATTGTCCAAATTCAAAGCATTTGCAGACGACAAATAGAATGTATATCAATTGATAGGATTCCTTTTTGAAAGGATAGAAAACAAGTGGGAAAAGGAGAAAACGATGGTTACCAGCAAACCTTTTCCCATGATGTTTTCTAACCTTTCAGAAACAA
Source organism: Tridacna gigas (assembly GCA_945859785.2). Lineage (NCBI taxonomy): Eukaryota > Metazoa > Mollusca > Bivalvia > Cardiida > Cardiidae > Tridacna > Tridacna gigas. Next base: position 5,114,706 of record OX244031.2, on the reverse strand, counting down.
ACTGACTCATTTGAGCCACATATAATCTGTCGTCTGCCAATGCTTTCAATTTGTACCAGTATAAAATATTTATCTGTGGTAAAGAGTTACCTGAGACATGGATTCTAGAATAATGATACTATAGTTTTGTGCGTTATTTTTCCCTTTCAGTTGCGTACCATGTACAACACAAGCAGACGTGACTTGGACGAATCTACAGAGTTTTCAGTCAATCCAGACCCAGTTCCATACCAACCTTCCAACTTCATGTAAGTAATAAGCAAGTCTTATCCAACAAAAATTAACCCTTTACCAGACAACAAAATTTTAGCCTTGTCCAAAGTGAAAGCATTTTGTAGACGACAATTTCAATGTGGCTCAAATGGTGCAAATTTTCTTTGATAGGGTAGAAAACATTGTGGGAAAAGGAGAAAATGCTGGTAACCGGCATTTTCTCCTTTTCCTACTATGTTTTCAAAAAGCATCTTTCCCAGGGGTGTCAAAAGGCGGCATTGTGCGGTAAAGGGTTTAATAGTTTCATTATTGAGTGGTTCTGTGGCGCTTACACTACCTGTACTGGAATCCTCTATCTGTAAGCTTGTAAATTTTTTTTTGTGAATTTAATTCCACAGTTAAATTGTTCGGGCTTGAATTTGGAAATAAAAAGGTGAACAATCGTCAACATCTTGATTTAGACCCTGGATCGGTTTCACGTAAAAATTTAAGTGTCTGATTTTGCTCAAATGCGCAAACAGACTCATTTTTCAACTTTGGTTGAGTTTGTAACTTAAGATGCATTTCACTAACGTATTAACCCTTTACCACACAATAACGACTTTTAATGACCCTAAGACAGAAGCCTTTTGAAAACATTTTAGGAAAAGGAGAAAATGCTGGTAACCAGCATTTTCCCCTTTTCCACAATGTTTTCTACCATTTCATAGACAATTTTCTCCATTTGAGCTACATTGAAATTGTCGTCTGCAAATGCTTTCAATTTGGACCAGTCTAGCATTTTGTCGTTTGGTAAAGACTTAAGCAAGTGTAAGAAATGTTCTCAAATCCTACAGTGACAAAATGTTTCAGACTCATGTTAGAGAAGTAATGGACTTAAGTCTGTTGATTGAGTTGAGTCCATTTATTTTGCTTAGTTGAGTCTGGAACAATGTGTCACTCGGGATTTTAGAACTAAAGATTGCCAGTGTTGATGAAATGCATCTCAACTAATGAACTCAGCTTAACCCTTTACCACACGACAAAAATTTATACCAGTCCAAATTGAAAGCATTTGCAGATGGCAATTTTAATGTGGCTGAAATGGTATAACTTTTCTTTGATAGGTTAGAAAACATTGTGGGAAAAGGAGAAAATGCTGGTTACCAGCATTTTCTCCTTTTCCCACAATGTTTTCAAAAGGCTTCTTTCCCAGGGGCATCAAAAGGCGTCATTGTGCAGTAAAGGGTTAACTCAGAAACTCAGTCTGTCAGCGGATTTGACCAAAATAAGAGACCTATGTTTTTTTGTGAAACTGGACCCTGGTAAATGAAGTCCTTTTAACCCTTTACCACACAATCCTGACTTTTAGCAACCCTCATAAAGAAGCCTTTTGAAAACATTGTGAGAAAAGGAGAAAATGCTGGTAGCCAGCATTTTCTCCTTTTCCCACAGTGTTTTCAACCAGTTTAAGGAGAGGTACTATGTTTTGAAAAATATTTGGATTATCATCTGTAAATTCCTTCAATATGATTAAGTCTAAAAATTTTGCTGTGTGGTAAAGGGTTAACAGGTCTCAAAACTGAGTCTTAAGTCATCCCCAGTAGACTGATTCTTCTTTTAACAAATAACCATAAAATTTCATTCTGTACTTCTTGTCACCTTTTACGCATTACCCAAGTAGTAGAATAGAATTATTTGAAACCCTTACCTTGGACTAGTGTCCAGTAAAACTTCAGAAACATGGAGTCATATTATGAGTCATGCTCTAGCAAAAGGGGGCTTAATCTATTTCTGTGATGCATGATATCAAGCAAGTCATCACAGTATTATGGATCCATAAAATTTAGTTTGTCTAACAATCAGATGAATCACAAGGTACACTGGTCTTTTGACATGCAGAGAATTGACCAATAGCAAAAAGTTTTGGCCCAGGTCAGCCTGCGCAGACTGCGTAGGCTGACCTGGATCAACACTTTTTGCAGATACACTAAGCCCCCTTTTCACAGACTGTGGCTCAAATTATGTGCAGTTATTGGTACACCAGAATGTTGTTCAGAGCAAAAACCTGTCAAGGAATGTCATTGCTTTCACTCAGCAGTTTCTCCTCCACATTTCTCACTTTCACACAGCTATCTCTACATTCATGGGCTGGCTGTATCCACCAACCAGTCAAAATTCAATTCTTATTCTTATTTCCCAAACTGGTCATGTGATTGGCAAAGACAGAACCTTGGGGCCTTAGTCCATTTCCAACTTAAGAAAGTGAATATGTGGGAGACAGTAGTGTAGCATAAGTGTGTTAACCTCTCACACCAAATGTACCAGGTTTGAATGCTGCAAAAGAGCCTAAGGCCCGAGGACTGTTTAAAGGCCCTATAGCTGCCAAAAGTAAACAATGAGGGTGTTGAAATGTATCTACATGTAAATTCAATGCTCTTTGTAATGGAGTTTAATGGTGTTTTAACTGTCTAGGTAATATCACGGCAGTCAGTGCACCTACCCATGTGTTTCCTGGCTTTCTCACACCAGTACTGACACAACTTTCTTTCCAAGTCACTGACTACTTTTCCCAGGTGCATCAGAGGTGAGAGGCAAAAAAGTCCCCAGAAAGAAAGTTTGCCTCAAGTGGGTATCGAACACATCTTAATATACCATTCAAAAATACAGAAATTATTGTGAAGATGACAATCTGTTATTGTGCTGTCGGTACAGGTGTTAGTCTCTGGCAGAAAAATGAATTTTCAAAGCAGGTAAAAAGTAAACAGAAGCAGTGTTCCCACTGAAAATTTTATTTGGGGGTTTTGTACCCCCTACAATTGAAAAATGGGGGTATAAGAAAAAAAATGGGGGTACAAATTAAAAGAGAAAAATTAATATGCCCACAACTCTAAATTGTTTACTTAATGCCTCATTTTCGATCAGATGCAGAACAATCATATAGATCTACTATGTAAATATACATTTTTAAACGTAACTGACACTTAAAGAATTGTTTGTCAAAGTGTTAACTAGTAGTCTTTATGCTCATCTTTTCACATGCCTTATCTACATTAAACATTGTAGAAGTCTGACTGAAGACTGCTGTATTCAATATGCAGTGTTCCCACTAGCTTTTTATTTCAGGAGTACACACTTACCCCTTGAGTTGTGGGGGGGGGGGGGGGGGGGGTCTAGATTTCATATTTGATTTTGAGATTATGACAGTAATGATTCTCAAAGCAATCGATACAGATGATTTGCACCAAAAAAGTTCGTTATATCAAGATATTTGTGGAAATTTACAGCTTACACCTATTAAAAGCTGAAAAGACAGTAGAAAGTGACTGTGATCGGACAATGTAAAATGGAGCATTTTGTTGTGTCATGGGTTTCCGCGTTTTATGGACCGATCAATCTTTCATGTCCGTTCATTTATGGATAAGTCTTTCTACATGAATTGAATTCTTTTTTCTACATTTTGAATAGTTCTACAACTAGTGTACCTTGCTCGCCTACGGGAACCCGAATTCTGAATTCCGAAAGCGTCTAAAGTAGGCCTATATTTCTGAGATATTCCAAATACAGGTTTTCAGACGAAAGACGTTGACATCGACAAAACGCTTTTTAGCTCCACTGGCCAAAGGCCAGCGGGCTTATGTCATGGCCCGGTGTCCGTCGTGCGTCCGTCCGTCCGGTCGTCCGTCCGTCCGTCCGTGCGTTAACTTTTATTTCAAACATCTTCTTCTCTGAAACTACCCATCCGATTTTCACGAAACTTCACAGAAATGATCCTGACATGGTCCTCTTCAGAATTTCTTGAAAGAATTTGATTCCTTCAAAAACTCTGGTTGCCATGGCAACAAAACTGAAAAATATTGGAAATCTTTAAAAATCTTCTTGTCTGAAACCATAAGGCATAGGGCTACCAAATTTGGCATGTAGCTTTATGTAGTAGACCTCTATCAAGTTTCTTCAAATTATAGCCCTGGGGTCAAAATTGGCTCTGCCCCAGGGGTCACAAGTTTTACATAGGCTTATATCGAGAAAACTTTAAAAATCTTCTTGTCTGAAACCATAAGGCATAGGGCTACCAAATTTGGCATGTAGCTTTATGTAGTAGACCTCTATCATGTTTCTTGAAATTATAGCCCTGGGGTCAAAATTGGCTCTTCCCCAGGGGTCACAAGTTTTACATAGGCTTATATAGAGAAAACTTTAAAAATCTTCTCGTCTGAAACCATAAGGCATAGGGCTACCAAATTTGGCATGTAGCTTTATGTAGTAGACCTCTATCATGTTTCTTGAAATTATAGCCCTGGGGTCAAAATTGGCTCTTCCCCAGGGGTCACAAGTTTTATACATAGGCTTATATAGAGAAAACTTTAAATATCTTCTTGTCTGAAACCATAAGGCCTAGAGCTACCAAATTTGGCATTTAGCTTGATCTAGTTGGAGTCTACCAAAAGTGCCCAAAGTATAGTCCTGGGGTCAATTTGGCCTCATACTTGGAGGGGGGGGTTCACAAGATTTACATAGGCTTACATAGGGAAAACTTTTAAATCTTGGTGTACATAGCCATAAGGCTTAGGCTACCAAATTTTGCATATAATTACAGCATTATTTAGTGGACAGTTACAAAGAGGGCCCAAGTTACAGCTCTAGGATTAAGTTTGGCCCTGCACCAGGGATCACAAGTTTTACATGGGTTTATGGAGTGAAAAGTTCAGAAACCATCTTGTTACCAGCCATAAGGCCAAGAACTCCCACATTTGGCATGTTATTCTTCTAATACAATATTCCCCATTTAGTCAGACTGTAGCCATGAGGTCAAAGTTTTATAAGGGCTTATATAGTGAAGACTTTTCTTCGTGGTTTATATTTATAAGCCAGTGGAGCGATACAGGGCCATCATGGCCCTCTTGTTTATCGACTGCGTTAAACAAAGGAGAGCTGAAGTAAGGATTTATATGGAAACAAACGAGTCTCAGTCTGCAATATTATTGATCGCGATAATAAATACCGAGTACGCCGATCGTGTAAATATTCTATAAATAGAAAGCTGGAAATCCAAAATGTTTCCGATGATTTATATTTTCTGCAAATCGCACTTGCGTGAACTGTTCTATGCAGGTGTTTCCTACTTTTTTTGTGTGATCTTCTGTATTTTTTGTGCGTGATTTCACGTATAGGTTTGTAATTTTGTACGTGTTTTATTTCATTTATACGTGTTTCACGCACGATTTTGCGTGATCGGGAACTCTGCAAAAGACAGAGTAACTTAGCAACTTTTAACCCAGTTTTAAGGAAAGGGCACCCTAATGGGATTCATGTAACATCGCCTTCAGTCATCAAAGTCGTATGGATTTGGCTAAGACTCAGCTAATCTGTAATTGATTGGCCTTGATACATACTACTATGGAAAGTGAGGTAACCAGTAATACCTAAAATGGCATTGAGAGATAACAAAAGATGCCTCAGAAAAGTAAAACAGAGTGCTACGACATGAAAATTAAATAAACATGTGATACCAGAACTCAAACTTGGCTGTGATGCACACTGGAGAATTGCAACTCATTTTTCTGCCAACGACTAACACTTGGATCAACTGCACAATAACAGATTGTCATCTTTACAATAATTTCCATACTTATGAATAGTATGATTTAACCCTTTCCCAAACGACAAAGTTTGGACTGGTCCAAATTGAAAGAGTTTGCAGACGACAATTTTAAATTTGATAAAAATGGCGGAAAGTTCTCCAAAAGGGTAGAAAATACTGTGGGAAAAGGAGAAATTGCTCGTTACGAGCAATTTCTCCTTTTCCCACAGTGTTTTCAAAAGACTTGTACTGCAGACATGTGAAAACCAGGGCTTGTTTGGGAAAGGGTTAAATCTAAATACATTTAACACCGGCACTGTTTACTTTTGGCAGCTGTAGGGCCTTCAAGGTTTCCAGGAAGCAGTCATCGAGAGTGATTAATATATGTTGCAATGGATGTAAAATAAAAGGGTTTAAACTAATCTAATGTTGGAAAGTAGAATTATGCAGCATTATTTCTGATTGGCAAAACCATAACCAGTCAGGAACTGAATTACTTTGAAGTTCTTGAAAAACTAGAATAGGAATGCAATTTAGAATGTTTGGTGTTTCCACCCCCATTAATAATTTTACAAAAGAAATCTCGGGTAACTTTAAAGAAATAAGATACTTAAGTAACACCAGACTTTTGTCTTGGGAAGTAGAACTTAGATAATTTAAATTTGACAAGATTGATTTTTTTTTTCCATATTTCTTACAAAGGTCTGACAGGTTCAGTAGATTAGACATTTCTCAGATCAATCCAATGTAAGTACAGCACTGTTGTAATTGTTGTTGTTAGGAACAGTACATGTAGAGTTTGTATGTTAATAATGCATGGCTGCTGTTGTTTGATAGTGTTGCTTGAAACATATTACTCTTCCTTAACCCTTTACCACACAATCCAGAGTTTTAACGACCCTGAGAAAGAAGCCTTTCAAAAACATTGTGGGAAAAGGAGAAAATGCTGGTAACCAGCATTTTCTCCTTTTCCCACAATGTTTTCTTTCCTTCCCAAAACAAATTTTGAGTCATATTTATTTTGTTGTCTGCAAATGCTTTCAATTTGGACAAGTCTAAAACTTTGTTGTTTGGTAAAGAGTTAATTGGTAGTGAGAATGGTATAAATACGTAATATTATGTTTTAGTAGCATTCTTGGTGCTTGTATTTGATTAGAGCAGCGTGAGAAAATTTGGTATTGTGCGAGACCGAAGTTCGAGTGACATGTCAAAATTTTCTCACGCAGCGAGAAGCAAATACAAGCACCAGGCAAGTTACTACAACATAATATTTCTTTAACCCTTTCCCAAACAAGCCCTGGTTTTCATGTGTCTGCAGTACAAGTCTTTTGAAAACACTGTGGGAAAAGGAGAAATTGCTCGTAATGAGCAATTTCTCCTTTTCCCACAGTGTTTTCTACCCTTTTTGAGACCTTTCTGCCGTTTTCATCAAATTTAAAATTGTCGTCTGCAAACTCTTTCAATTTGGACCAGTCCAAAATTTGTCGTTTGGGAAAGGGTTAATTATATACCTACAACTTTCAACAACAAAATTTTGCAATTATTGACATTTTATTTGAAGAAGGTAAACAAAATAAGATCATTGTGTGGAGGATAGTAACTCTATTTTCATGACTGACATTTTAATATTAAAGCGAAACAGTTTGACTAATCAAATCGCAAATCAATGCATGCTTAGTCCTTGCACGAGTAACATCATCACACCAAATTTGGTACCATATTTCGCAATGTGTAGATATGGATTTTTTTTTTGTTGTGTGTGTTATTTTGTCTGTTTGGGACACATGTATTGGAGCTGGAAAATGTACTCATATATAATAAAAACTAAAAATCAAAAGATTTATGTTGAAGTTGATGGATTTTCAACAGAGGTCCTTACAATGATCTTTCTTTTACTCATAAATACCATAGGACAAAATGTTGACCTTTTCCAAATTGAAAGCATTTGCAGACCACAGATCAAGTGTAACTCAAAACATACAGTTTGTCTTTGGTAGAGTAGAAAACAGTGTGGGAAGGAGAAAATGCTGTTTACCAGCGTTTTCTCCTTTCCCGACAATGTTTTCAAAAGGCTTCTCAGGCATCAGGGTTGTTAAAAGTTGGGATTGTGTGGTAAAGGATTGACTCTTAGCAATGCCAAGACAAAGTGTTTTTGAGGTACCATAAAGATCAACATCAGACTGCACAGATCATTCATGACACTTTACACTGTCTGGTATTTTCAGAGATAGTCTTGTCAAAGCAGCCTTGAAATCACTTTAAGTGAGTTTTGTCTATTGATTCTTTTCTACACAGTCATGAGTTTTAACTACCCTGTGGAAGAGGGCTTTCAAAAATATTTTTGAAAAGGAGGAAATGCTGGTTACATGCTTTTGAGCCACATTTAATTTGTTATCTGCAAATGCATTCATTTTGGACAAGTCTGAAATATTGTCATTTGGTAAAGATTTAAAAGATATAAAGTGGTCTAAGAATTCAACTTAAATTAGAATAGGCTAGACAAAGCATCTTGTAAAGTTTGAGAACAATTTGAATGTACAGTTTATGTATAGTGTAAGAAATCAAACTTCAGTTCTGCTTTTAGAAATAGACAAGCCATTCTTCTGTGAAAATGGGGTCTAACGCATCTGCAAAAATATATATATTTATAGTCCATGCAGGCTGACACTGAGATGCACTAAACCCCTCATTGCCAGAGCATTGATCATTTTGAAGTCAAAATATTAGATTTAAGTTAGAATGGACTGAACACAATGTCTTTTGAACTTTTTTGCACATAATGAATGTATGATTTAGCTATACAGTACAAGAGCTCTAATTTAGGCTACAAAGATTTTTGTTTTGCTTTTAATGATAGACAGTGTTATTTGTATTTTTTTCTGTGATTATTAATTTTAGCATCTAATAATTTGTTTCTGCACTATTATTAACTTCAAAATATTAATGAACAGTCTTTCATAGCAGAGAGGCTCTCTGTGATGTCAGTCATTCAACACTACACCAAACAATCCTATTTTGTGAGCTAAATGTGGAATTAATATGTGGCTAAATATTTGGAAATATTGTGGGAAACGAAGACCGATCCCTTTCAGACAAATCCCATCCTTTTGTCCACATATACTTTATCATCGGAAATGCTTTCAGTATGGGCAGGTCTAAAATTTTGTCATCTGGTAAAGAATTAGGTTTAGTAGCTAGGTTTATGTGGTAAAGAGTTAACCAGGGTTTTATGGGATGCAGATTTACGCATCTATATATGTTTAAATAGAAGATTGTACATACATTTTTCAGCAGTACGCGTCCCACGGATTCATAAAAATTATTTCCAATTCTGATTAAAAAGTCTTGAATAGAACAGAAAATCTCTCGTTTATCGCCATTTCTTTAAAAATTTTCATTTCTGTACTGCATCAAAACAGTGTGATTTTAGTTTTTTGGACATTAGGGTCATACTTGATTTGCAATCTCCGGTACCTCCTGTATACTCTGAACGGCTGTCTAGAATTAAGTGTGTCCGCACAATCATCAGTCACTAACGACAGACAAAGCCATTATTTTCCAAAATTGAATTTTTATGGCACACTTGATTTTAGAAAGGTCTTTGAAAGAAACGTAGTACCAAATCAAGTCCGACCTGCATTTATATTTGGAGTTTTCGCATTTCTTCATAGTACACAAAATTTGTTAGCAGACACTGAAAAATCATGTCTAAACAATCTAACCTCTTGAATTTGTGGGGGAAATGAAAGGATATTTTGAAGTCAGTGTAATGTGGGACCTCTAAAATTGGGGCTTGGACCCCTGATTTTTTCAAGTTTGCATCCAGCAGATCCCCAGTTATCAAAAGCTCTGTAAAACCCTGCCTTTGATGAGATCTGCATGGTAGAGAGAAGCAGTATCCTGGTTTGAGGCAAAGTGACCTCTATCCACATAATTACTAGGATTAGTAGCAAGAGATTATACTTTAACTCTTTACCACACATCCCGAGTTTTAACGACCCTGAGAAAGAAGCCTTTTGAAAACATTGTGGGAAAAGGAAAAAATGTTGATAACCAGCATTTTCTCCTTTTCCCACAATGTTTTCTACCCTTCCCAAAACAAGTTTTAATTTTTCATTCGAATGTATTTTGTCGTCTGCAAACGCTTTCAATTTGGACCAGTTTAAAATTTTGTCGTGCGGTAAAGAGTTAATTGACCCAAATTTGTAGATTAGAGCACAGATTGAATAGAAGGCAAAGATATATAAAATATCCCTTTCCCAAACAAGCCCTGGTTTTCATGTGTTTGCAGTACAAGTCTTTTGAAAACACTGTGGGAAAAGGAGAAATTGCTCGTAACGAGCAATTTCTCCTTTTCCCACAGTGTTTTCTACCCTTTTTGAGAACTTTCTGCCATTTTCATCAAATTTAAGATTGTCGTCTGCAAACTCTTTCAATTTGGACCAGTCCAAAATTTGTCGTTTGGGAAAGGGATATCTGAGCCATGCTCTGGCAAAAGGACACTTAATGCATCTCTGTGATCCATGATACCATGATACTCGTAATTGTAGATTTATAAATTCCATTTTCACTTACAACCGACTGAATCTTGAAGTAGAATGGTCTCTTCACCACACAATCACGACTTTTAACGACCCTGAAGAAAAGGCCCTTTGAAAACATTAAGGGGAAAAGGAGAAAATGCTGGTACTGGTAACCAGCATTTTCTCCTTTTCCCTCCATGCTTTCTACCTTTCCAAAACAAATTTCAAGTTTTTAGTCACATTCATTTTGTTGTCTGCAAATGCTTTTAATTTGGACTAGTCTATGATTTTGTCGTTTGGTAAGGACTTAACATGCAGAAACTTGACCAAAAGCAAAAAGTTTCGGCCAAGGTCAGCCTGTGCGGACTGCGCAGACTGACCTCGGTCGAGACTTTTAGCAGATGCATTAAGCCCCCATTTCACAGAGCATGGATCATCTATAAAATCCATACTTCTGATAACCTTCCTTGCCCTCAAATGACATTGATTCAAACATGGCAATCTCGTAGGGAATAATCTCCACCTTGCCATTAAAATGTCGGATTTTTTAATTCTTATTCCATCCAGCCTTTTTACCAATTAATTGACCCTTTACCAAACATTTCCCTATTTTCATGACCTGAGCAAAAAACATGCTGGTAACCACTTACAGTTGCTTCGATTTGGACCAGTCTATAATTTCGCTTTTTGGTTAAATTTGGATCAAATTATGAATTTGGCTTTTGGTAGAATTAGTACAAATGAGAAAGAAGAAAATGCTGTTCTCACAATGTTTGCAAAGTACTTACTTCTCCATTAGGGTCTTGATAACACAGGATTGTGTGGAAAAGGATTAACTCTTTACCAAATGAAAAAATTTTAAAGTTGTTCAAATTTAAAGCATTTCACAGACATCAAAATACAAAATGTAAATGGGCTCAACAATGGAAATTTGCTTTTGGCAGGGTAGAAAACTTTGTGGAAAAAAAGAGAAAGTGCTGGTTCCCAGCATTTTTCTCTTTGTAAAATGTTTTCAAAAGCTATTTTTCTCAGGGTTTTTAAAACTTGAGATTGTGTGGTAAAGGATTAGAGAGAATTTGTTCTTGGTTATCATTAAAGACCAGGGGAGAGAATATAAACTTAATGCTGTATGACAAAACTGTTCACTAAACATTAAAATTTGATATCATCCAAAACCATTAATCTAATATCTGATACACTTATATGTTTGACGCTTCTATATTTGATTGAATACAGTGCTATTCTAAACCTGCTTAGAGCTAGACATTGAAAAAAAAAAAAATGTTTAACCCTGTACCACACAAGCTTTTTAACGACCCAGAGGAAAAAGGTTTTTGAAAACATTGTGGGAAAAGGAGAAAATGCTGGTAACCAGCATTTTCTCCTTTTTCCCACAATGCTTTCTATGCTTTCTACGCTTCCCAAAACAATTTCTATTTTTGAGAAACATGTATTTTGTCGTCTGCTAAAGCTTTCAATTTGGACAGTCTAAAATTTTGTCGTTCAGTAAAGAGTTGACTCCTTACCAGTTTTATGAGTTTTAGTGACCCTGAGGAAAGAAACCTTTCGAAAACATTTTGGGAAAAGGAGAAAATGTTGGTAAAAAGTTTAACAAATTTGATATTTGATATATATAGTATTATGAACCAGAATATCCCAGTTCACTCTCTATGCAGACCAAAAATGAAACATTACAGGAACTTAAGAAATTCTATTGGCTTTCAAAATTTAATGATACTTTGCGATTGGTAGAAAATGTGGACATGTTCATCTTGGGGCCTCTGAAGCCCTATTTGCAGGCAAATATATGACATCAATATACAAGCCTACCTAGCACTAATATTCTTAACCCTTTGGCATACAACAAAATTTTGGACTAGATCAAACTGAAAGCATTTGCAGACAACAAATTATATGTAGCTTAAATGATTATTTCTGTCTTCTGTGTGGTAGAAAACATTGTGGGAAAACATTTCCCACAATGTTTTCAAAAGGCTTTTCCACAGGGTCGTTTAAAGGCGCAATTGTGGGTTAAGGGTTAAGCAATACTCTGTAACCCATTACTGTATGGCTGCATGTATTTTCAGCCACACCAGTTTTAGGAGCAACTGCTCCTTTTCCAGCAATGATTTGGTTTAACATCTAATTTTGAAAATTATATATGAGGGAAAATTTCACCTTTCAACCATATGCAAACAAGGAGGAAAAAGGGGCAAAATTCTGGTGGTGTTACTTTTCATAATTTCTTGTATACTAAACCACAAAAGAGTTTCATGATTCATATTGCAATACCTCTTGCACCATCTATCTACATGTATTTTATAAAAGACATTTCTTGTTTTTCATGTTCACAGGTCATCAACAGTGCTGAAAAAGGTTCCAGTCACAAGGCGTCATCTAGACAGTTTTGGAGTGGGTGGGGTAGATTTGTCTGCTAGTCTGGGAAAGAGAGGAGTGATGTTACATACAGACAGATATCATTGGGATCTTGCAAAGGCTTTAGATGGGTTTGTACCATGGTTACTATTAGTTTTTCAAACCTGGATTTGACAACTCTTGTTGTGCTTGTTCCTTTGGATTTTTTAGAAACTCCTGAGATACTAAATGATAAACCGGCTGAAACAGATCTGGAAAATAGCTTTTATTTTTACATGTAGCTTACCTGAGCACAAAGTGCTTAAGGTGAGCTTTTGTGATCTTGCTGTGTCCAGCATCCACCTTGTGTGCACTCCTAAGGCCACATTTTCAATCAGATACTTATGTCCCGTGTTGACCCGACATTTCGGACTCAACTCAGCAAAATACTACATTTGCTAATTTTGCTGAAATGTGTCTCAAATAACAAACTCAACTTAAGTCAGAATGTGGGACTGTTAGTAGATTTGAGTGAAATAAAAGACTTAAGTTTTTCTGTGAAACGAAGGTCCATATTCACCAACTATTCTTATGAACATTCTTAGTCTTATGTTCCAAGATTTTTAAAAATTTGAAAGTAACAACTTCTGACTGGCTAAAGCCCCCAGCTGGGTGGGGGGATAGAAATAGCTCAGCTGTCGCACTACAGCAGGGGTAAGACCCCTCCACTGTGCCTGCCCGTTTGCCGTGGGCTGCAGCTCGTGTCGTTCGATGACGGGATCCTGGTGGTTGAGTGGATTCAGGGCTCGGCCGTTTGATAGCTCTGTTTTCGCAACACACCACTTTGGCCTTGAATTGAACTAAACGGGAGGTCAGGAAGGCCCGTCCTGATCAATCGGCTGGTCATGCCTTGCCCTAGGGCATCTAATATGTTCTTTCTCTTATACCATTCTCTCTATTAAAATTACTGTCCTCTCCATATCTAATCCAGATTTCATATTTCTTGTTCTGCCCTAGAAGGCGGTGGCTCATGGGTCAATCGGGTGAAAGTTCTTTGGTATTTGGCTGACATTTGTAACCTCTCAATGATTGTCTAAGCTTGTCAGAACTTTCTGCGAGAATACATCTGTCCAGTCTAGCCCTTTCATACCGAGTATACCACTGATGTATCCCTGTCATGGTCTGCGAATGGGCTTTCCCCAGACCATGTCCCCTTGTTGGGCTCCTTGGCGGGTGGGGAGCATCGGTGATGAAATTTTACACACAAACATGGCATCCCAAAAAAAGGCCAAGCTCAATGAAAGCAAACGCCCTTTATCAGACAGTGAATCCGAAACTGAACCTTCAATTTCTACTTCTTCTTTTCACTCTCCGCGTTTTATCATTATCCAATCCCAAGATCCTTTAAAACCCATAACAAAACTATCTCCTTTCGTAATAGAGAAACAAATTACCAGCATCCTTGGAACTCCAAAATCTGTTAAAAAACTCAAAGACCAGACCCTTTTAGTTGAATGTCTTACAAATCAACAAGCTGTGAATCTTTTAAAAAACACAAAATTCTTTGACACAGATGTTAAAATTTTCCCACATCCTTCACTAAATTCTTGCAAAGGAGTAATTAGATGCAAAGAGCTTACTTACTGCAACTCTTTGCAAGAAATTAAAGATAACCTGAAACAACAAGGTGTATCCGATGTCCAACGGATTTCTGTACGCAGAGATGGAGAACAGAGACTCACAAATACATACATTTTAACATTTTCTTCACCTGTTCTTCCAATATCAATCAAGGTAGGCTTTCAAATTGTAAAAGTAGATGTGTATGTGCCAAATCCCTTGCGATGTTTTAAATGCCAGCGGTACGGCCATCACATCAGTAAATGTCCAAACCAAGAAATATGCTCTAAATGTGCTCATCAAGGACCTGACCATGACAGTACTACATGTTCAAATCCTCCTCTTTGCATTAATTGTAAGTCTCCACACTCTACTTTTTCAAGAGAGTGTCCTGTATGGAGAGAAGAAAAAGAAATACTGTCCATTAAATACAACAATAATGTAAGCTTTCCAGAAGCAAGGAAAATATTTGAACAGCGCAAGAAAACCTCTTCTAGTCCTAGCTATGCAGGTGTTGTTGGCTCGTCAACTGAAAAGGACGACTGCAGCACTTGTAAAATTCTTGCGAAAGTTCTCCTTCAAAAATTTCCTGACGTAGCTACTGAGCTGAAAGAACTTCTCCCTCCATCCACCTTGTCCAAACTAATTCCTGACTCTTCATCTGCGTCTAAAACAAACAAAACCCCTTCTGCAACCTCAAAACCCACAAACTCTCAAAGTATTTCTTCACAAAAACCTTCAAAGCCGTCTACCTCTTCGCAAAATATCTCTTCAAAAAAACCTTCAAAACCATCTCCCCCTTCACAACAGCCTCCAAAGAAACCCCAACCTCCATCTTCACAGTCTACAATAAAATCTAATGTTTCATCTAAAGATAACAAATCTAATCATACACCTCGATCCCCTAAAAGGTCTTCTTCCAAACCTAAACCACAATCTAGAGATTCCCATGAATCTTGTGAAATCACAGTAAATGATCCTGTCCCTACCTCCAACAGATTTTCGGAGCCAGAGGACATGGATGCAGATGCTGAAAATCTTGAAGGTGAGGCTTCAGATTCAGAAGCCTCTATCTGGTCCATTTCTAAAGATACTTGGAACAAGGACACTGACACTTGGCACACGTCCAAACCCGAGACAAGTGTAATGAAGTCTTAATCAACCTATTTTAAAATGCATTGGTTTACAACCTCTTTTTTTACTTTAGCTTTTATACTTTCTTCATGCACAATGGATACCATAATCCAGTGGAATTGTCGAGGTCTGAAGTCAAACTTTGACGAACTTTCCCTTTTAATTAGTGATCACAAACCAGTTGCTGTTTGTCTTCAAGAAACCTTCCTTAAACAGGAGGATGATATCTCAATCAAATACCATTCCATTTACAATAAAGTCTTTACCGAAGGCGAGAAAGCTAGAGGTGGTGTTTCTGTTATTGTTAATAACAACATACCTCATAAAATTATCTCTCTTAACACAAACTTGCAAGCTGTTGCCATCAGGTTGTCTTTACACAGTGCTGTTACACTATGTTCTTTATATCTCCCCCCGAGCACACCTATTAATGAGACCAATCTGAATGATCTCATTTCCCAATTGCCATCCCCCTATATTCTTGCTGGGGATTTTAATGGTCACAATGTTATGTGGGGCTGCGATGACACTAATCAGAGAGGTTTACAGTTGGAGAGCTTCATTTCGAACAACTCTTTGTCTTTCATGAATGACAACAAATCCAAAACCTACCTACATCCAGCAACTGGATCTTACTCATCTATTGATTTAACTTTATGCAGCCCAGTCTTACTTCCCAATTTCACTTGGAAAGTGAAAGAGGATTTGTGTGGAAGTGATCACTTCCCTATTATCTTTTCATCTACACAACCATCCAGCAGCATAAAACCACAGAAATGGAAGCTCTCCAAAGCCAATTGGAATAGATTTGAAACCGTCTGTGAACAGACCATTACACATGACAAATTTGGAGATTGCAATGATCCCGCAAAACTTTTCACTTCCCTATTAATTGATGCAGCTAAACAGTCCGTCCCTCAGACCTCGACAAATCCAAAACGTCCTGACAAGCCTTGGTACAATGATGATTGTAAACAGGCTGTCAGAGACAGAAAACAAGCCCTTAGAAAGTTTAATCTCAGACCTACCAAAGAAAATCATAACTTATTCCGTATTTCCAGGGCAAAGGCTCGTCGTACCATTAGAGAAAGTAAGCGCAAGGCTTGGAGACAATATGTCTCTAAATTAAATAGTAGAACTACTACTAAAAAAACCTGGGACATGATCAGAACGATCAATGGCAAAGGCCAACCCCCTCTCAGTCACCTTGAAGTTAACAATACTTCGTTGGAAACACCCCAGGATGTAGCTGATGCTCTTGCCGACACCTTTTACAAAAGGTCTTCCTCTGCAAACTATTCTGAAAAGTTTCAGAGGAATAAAGCCAGAGAAGAAAGAAAAAAACTTAATTTCAATTCTTCTAATTCAGAGCACTATAATAAACTGTTCACCTTTAAAGAATTAAAATCTGCTCTGAATAAAGCTCACGATTCTTCTCCTGGCCAAGATAAAGTTCATTACCAGTTTTTAAAACACTTACCTTTTACTTCTCTCTCTGTTTTACTTGATATTTTTAATGATATCTGGCAGTCCGGTGATTTTCCTTCATCCTGGCGAGAGGCACTAGTCATTCCAATCCCAAAACCTGGCAAGGATGCTAGTGACCCCGCCAACTATCGTCCAATAGCTCTTACTAGTTATCTCTGCAAGACTCTAGAACGTATGGTCAATGACAGGCTTGTCTGGTTTCTAGAAAAAAACAACCTCATCGTTGATGTACAGAGTGGATTTCGTCGTCAACGTGGCACTATCGATCATCTTGTCCGCTTTGAAACCTTTGTCAGAGAAGCCTTTATTAATAGACAACATGTAGTATCTGTCTTTTTCGACCTTGAAAGCGCTTATGATACGACTTGGAAATATGGAATTCTTAAAGACTTACATGACTTTGGTCTTCGAGGCCGTCTTCCTCTTTTTATCTCAGCCGTCTTGGATGAACGTCTTTTCCGTGTCCGAGTTGGCAATACTGTCTCGGGAGCCCGCGAACAGGAGATGGGTGTGCCCCAAGGATGTATTCTTTCTGTTACACTTTTTAGTGTAAAAATAAACAGTATAGTTAAAGCTATCTGTCCTGGTGTAGACTGTTCTCTTTATGTTGATGAGTTTGTTATATGCTTCAGATCACGAAATATGAATATTATTGAGAGACAACTTCAACAGTGTCTCAACAAACTCCAAACGTGGTCTGAAGAAAATGGCTTCAAATTTTCAAAGTCCAAAACAAAATGCATGCACCTTTGTAATTTGCGTGGTGTTCATCCAGACCCTGAACTGTATTTGGACAAAACTAAAATTGAAGTCGTTTCTGAGTTTAAATTTCTTGGAGTCATCTTTGACAGAAAGCTTTCCTTCCTTCCTCACATCACTACACTTAAAAAGAAATGCAAGAAGGCTCTTAATCTTTTAAAGGTTGTGGCCCATTCTGAATGGGGAGCAGACCGTAAAGTCCTCTTGCGGCTTTATCGGTCTTTAGTCCGCTCCAAATTAGACTATGGATCTATTGTATACGGATCAGCCCGTAAATCTTGTCTTAAAATTCTCGATCCTATACACCACGAAGGCCTGCGTCTTGTACTTGGAGCTTTCAGAACTTCTCCCGTCAATAGTCTCTATGTTGAGGCTAATGAACCTTCTCTTTCTTACAGGAGGGAAAAACTCTCACTTCAATATCTTTTAAAACTGAAGTCAAATCGTTTTAATCCAACTCATAAAGTTGTTTTTAAACCTCAGTATAAACGTCTTTTTGAAAGGAAACCAAATGTTATTCCCCCATTTGGTATCCGCATGGAGCCCATTGTAGATAACCTTGGCATAGACATTGAGTCTATTGCCGACTATAAAATCTCTGAAATCCCTCCATGGACACTAAACAGTGCAGAATTCAGATTTGACCTTGCATCCCACAAAAAGTCAGTCACGGATAGAACTGTGTTTCATGCTAGATACAACGAGATAAAGGAGCATTATTTTTCCTTCAAACCAATCTATACAGATGGATCTAAAGAGGGAAATTCTGTAGCAGCTGCCGCTATTTATGGAGAAAGGAGCTTAAAGTGCCGCCTTCCAAACAATTCTTCTATCTTCTCTGCAGAAATTAAAGCTATTGATCTTGCCCTTAATCTAGCTGAACATTCTAATTCCAACCGTTTCATTATCTTTTCGGACTCTTTGTCAACATTACAGGCCCTTTCAAATCAACGACTTGAGAATCCCTTGATCTGTACTTTACTTGAAAGGATCTCACAAATTTCTTCTATGAATAGATTGGTGTTCTGCTGGGCTTCCAAGTCATGTAGGCATCAAAGGCAATGAAAATGCCGATAGATCTGCCAAATCTGCACTTAACCTTCCCATTTCAAATTTTAAAGTTCCACACACTGATTTTAAATCCTCTGTTTTAACACATATCCAATCTTCTTGGCAATCCCAGTGGGATGCTGATGTTTTCAATAAACTGCATTCAGTTAAACCTTCCCTTGGTGAATGGTACCCCGTTTACAGGTCTGTTCATTGAGAAGAAGTGATAATTGCACGACTTCGAATTGGCCATTCACGCATTACACATTCCTGGCTCTTGACCAGAGATGATGCCCCTGAATGTATTCCATGCAATGCACCCTTCTCTATAAAACACATTCTACTAGATTGCATTGACTTTCAGCCGGTTCGTACAAAATATTTCAGCGTCGATAGTTTAAAAAATCTTTTTGATTCTGTCAGCGTTGAATCTATTATCGCTTTCATAAAGGAGATTGGCATTTACAATAAACTGTGATATTTGCTTTTTGAGTTTCTTACCCATCTAATTCTTAACCTTTCCATTTAAAACTTTGAGTAGGCAGGGAATGCCCAGCCACTCAATATTATATAAATATTATATTTTATACAAATTAAAAGTTACATATAACCTTTCATCATTTAAAGTCACACATAATATTTCTTAATTCAACTCTTTTATCATTATTAATGTATTCAAACTTTTTCAGTTTAAACAATTTCACCTTTATTATCTTTTAACACAGATATGCGCGCTAAATGACCAAAGCTGTCGATGCGCCATAAAACAACATTCATTCATTCATTCTGACTGGCTAAATCAAATGGTTTAGCCAATCAGAAGTTATGTTACATTCAAATTTAGAAAATTCTGGGCCCGCACCCTAAGCTACAGTCACATTTGACAATATGTCATCTTAATTTTAGACTCAGCCAAAGAGAAAGATTACAGGCTGAATTAGAGTATATGGAGAGATTACGTGGAATAAAACGACGTCGGGAAGTTCTACCTCATAGGGCCCAGCTAGATCTTCTAATGGGAGGAAAAAAAGTGGAATTCTCAGAAAGGTTAACCTTTTATTAGTAATAGCTTTATTATACTTTACAGTCTTTCTCATTTTAATGACTGTGAACAGGAGGGCTTTTGAAACATCATGGGAAAGGAGAAAAATGTTGGTAACCAGCATTTTCTCCTTTTCCCACAATGTTTTCTATAATATCAGTAGCGCAAGTGATCATCTTTTGAGTTACATTTGATTGGGCAACCAGAATTTTCTCCCTTTCCCACAGTGTTTTCTACTCTTTTAAGGACAAATTTCATTATTTTGATCCATTTTTGATATGTCGTCTGCAAATGCTTTCAATTTGGACCAGTCTAGAATTATGTCGTATGGTAAAGACTAAACGACAAAATTTTAGACTGGCCCAAATTGAAAGCATTAACAGACGACAAAATGAATGTGGCTGAAAAATTGAAATTTGTTTTGGAAAGGGTAGAAAACATTGCGGGAAAAGGAGAAAATGCTGGTTACCAGCATTTTCTCCTTTTCCCACAATGTTTTCAAAAGGCCTCTTTCTCAGGGTCGTTAAAAGTCGGGATTGTGTGGTAAAGGGTTAAATAAATCACGTTCACATCTTGCTGACATTGAAATTGTTTCAATGATTTAGAACACCTATAAAAATGAAGAAAGTTGATCTGACTGACTTAGAAGGGCCTCATTATGAAATACGAAACAGATCAGGTAGTATTATCAGCTAAGATGTATAGATATTGCAGGAAGGTTGGACAATTTTCCAGCTTAAATTTTTATCAAACAACACTATTTTAGACTTCTCCAAATTGAAAGCACTTGCAGATGACAATTTTAACCCTTTACCAGACAACAAAATTTTAGCCTTGTCCAAATTGAAAGCATTTGCAGACGACAATTTCAGTGTGGCTCAAATGGTGCAAATCTTCTTTGCTAGGGTAGAAAACATTGTGGGAAAAGGAGAAAATGCTGGTTACCAGCATTTTCTCCTTTTCCTACGTTTTCAAAAGGCTTCTTTCCCAGGGGCATCAAAAGGCGTCATTTTGCGGTAAAGGGTTAATGTAGCAGAAACAACAGGATTTGTCTTTAAAAGAGTAGAAAACACTTTTGGAAAAGGAGAAAATTGTGTGCTGTCACCAGCATTTTCTCCTTTTCCCACAATGCTTTCAAAAGGCTTTTTCCATAGGATCATTAAAACCCAGGATTGTTTTGTAAAGATTTAAATGTAGAGAGATGAAAAAAAAAAACTACACTTGGAGTGGTTGGAAGATTTTTCATGTAGACAATGGGGTCATTCCTGTAAGTCAGATTATCTCCCTTGCCAGATAAAGCCTAAGAGAAAACCAAATAACAGATTGGTCCTTCTACCTGTATTTGTTTCTTTACATATCCATTTGGGATGTTGCAATAAATGTAATATGATTTATAATTACATGTAAGGTCCCCATAACAAACTCTGTTCTCAATCATCAGAGAAATGTGTATAGAACGATTTGTATAACAACCAAACCAGATTTAGTTGAGGTATTGTCTTAAGAAAATATCTTTGTAGTGCAAGAAAATCAAGGATAAAAACCAAGTTATCCCCTTATTAGGACCAATGTAGTACTGACTTTAATCAATGGAAATAAGTGAAGAATGGTCCCCACACTTGTACTGAATTGGTGCTGACCTTATTGGTCTGTTTGGCCAGATATCATTTATATACGATCCCTGGTGTGGCTATGAACATTTCTTATTATTTGCTTTTCTGTCTTGTCAGGTTTGAAATACAAAAAGAAATCCAGAAGCTGAAGTCCCTCATCTTGCCACAACATGCCAAAGATTTGTTCCATGGAAGAGGATTCACCCTTCCGGAGTATGTCACGTTATTGTTATATTTGTGTGAAACTTGTGAACATCGTAAAAAGACAAGTTCCTCACATAGTCTTTTACAAACTACTTTTTGGGGGTATGTTCCTTATGTAATTGTTATATTTATGTGAAACTTGTGAACATCGTAAAAAGACAAGTTCCTCACATAGTCTTTTACAAACTACTTTTTGGGGGTATGTTCCTTATGTAATTGTTATATTTATGTGAAACTTGTGAACATCGTAAAAAGACAAGTTCCTCACATAGTCTTTTACAAACTACTTTTTGGGGGTATGTTCCTTATGTAATTGTTATATTTATGTGAAACTTGTGAACATCGTAAAAAGACAAGTTCCTCACATAGTCTTTTACAAACTACTTTTTGGGGGTATGTTCCTTATGTAATTGTTATATTTATGTGAAACTTGTAAACATCGTAAAAAGACAAGTTGCTTACATAGTCTTTTACAAACTACTTTTTGGGGGTATGTTCCTTATGTAATTGTTATATTTATGTGAAACTTGTAAACATCATAAAAAGACAAGTTGCTTACATCTTCTTTTGCAAACTACTTTTTTGTATATTCTTCATGTAATTTCTACATGAATAATAATTCAGCGGTTTAGTTGACTTCACTGTATATTATGTGACATGCATGAAAAATTATGCAAATCACTGTAGAAGGCATTTAAAATGAATAGGAACAAAGGATTCAAGAAAACATTGTGAAAAATGCTGAAATTCCCTCTAACAAGGAACTTGTAGCCAGGAAGTTTTATGTATAGTCTGTACAAACTTCAGCTCAACCAAAAATCTTCCTGGTATTCATTCCTATCTCAAAGCCACACTTCTGTTGTCCATGTAACCTGTATGTCAGTGTTTGGTGTCTTGTAAAGTAGCACTGGCTTAGCAAGAAGAGAAGTGTACATTACTGGTCAAAAATAAACTATCCATGTGTTAACCCTTTCCCAAACGACAAATTTTGGACAGGTCCAAATTGAAAGAGTTTGCAGACGACGATTTTAAATTTGATGAAAATGGCAGAAAGTTATCAAAAAGGGTAGAAAACACTGTGGGAAAAGGAGAAATTGCTCGTTATGAGCAATTTCTCCTTTTCCCACAGTGTTTTCAAAACACTTGTACTGCAGACACATGAAAACCACGGCTTGTTTGGGAAAGGGTTAATATTCTTGAATGCTACAGAAACTGAAATATACCATTTAAAATAACAAATAATAAAAAAAAAAAACAATAAACAAATAGTAGACAGAGCCAGTCTATTTTGTAACTGGCAAATTAATTGACAAATTAAGTGTGGCCTAACTGTTCTGATTTGTCTAAGAAAGGGTAGAAAACATTGTGGGAAAAGAAGAAAATATATTTTCTCCTTTTCCCTCAATGTTTTTAAAAGCCTTCTTACTTGGGGTTGGGACTGTTTGGTAAAGGGCTAAATGTGGCAGAAGAAAATCCAATCAATTGATTAGCATTTATTTTGTAGTCTGCAACAGCTTTGAATTTTGATAATTCTGAAATTTTTTGGGGGCTGGTAAGGAGTACAGTAGCACTTTTTGTGCTTTTGTTATTTCTGTCGTATTAACCCTTTCCCAAATGGCAAATTTTGGACTGGTCCAAATTGAAAGAGTTTGCAGATGACAATTTTAAATTGATGAAAATGGCAGAAAGTTATCAAAAAGAGTAGAAAACACTGTGGGAAAAGGAGAAATTGCTCGGTACGAGCAATTTCTCCTTTTCCAACAGTGTTTTCAAAAGACTTGTACTGCAGACACGTGAAAACCAGGGCTTGTTTGGGAAAGAGTTAAACCCTATACCAAACACCAAATTTTTAGACTTCTCCAAATTGATAACCTTGGCAGACTACAAAATAAATGAGACACAACAACTGAAATATGTTTTTCTGAGAAAAGGAGAAAATGCTGGTTACCAGGAATTTCTTCTTTTTCCACAATTGTTAACCAGCATTTTCTCTGTTTCCCACAATGGTTTCAAAAACCTTTTTCCACGGGGTCGTTAAATATTAGGAAAATGTGATAAAGGGTCAAGTCACCAAAGTTAGTTGTCCAAAATATTTAAGAACTCTAGTTTAGGAAATCCATATTAATGATGATAAATATTCTGATTGACAATAATTACTCGATTAGAATAAATTGTTATAATCTTTAATTCAGAAACCACAATTCAGTGAAGCCAAGAAGAATCCTTCCCACAGACATAGATCTTGAAGAAGACTGTAAGTACTTTGATTTCAGTAGATCAGTAGCCTGTTGAATGTTTGGTATTCACTTCATACTCTGCCATAAATAGGGTATAAATGTATTTCTCAACTTTTGCAGAAAAATGTGAATCAAATTTCTAAAGGTCTGGATATATGCTAAAAAGATCTTCTTGTGAATTTCTAAGATAGTGAGGTATGACATAATGTTGCAGACATACCTATTCATACATAGTTACAATATTGCAGAGCTGGGTAGCTTAGTAACATATAAGGCTTCAAACCAGAACTGGGTGGCAGGAATCCCAAGCTTGTCATATTTCTGTTCAGCGATTGATGATAGTCATTGTGACTAGATTCATTCCTTTCCCACGCCTGAATATTGTTCTGACAATGGTTATGTGAGAAAGTAGCCTTTGGCTTGGGAAGAATGTTGTATAGAGTACTGGTAAAAGAAACTCCATGGAAGCATGGATAGGTGCACTGGCTGCTGCAATATAATTGAAATAATGTTGAAAACAGCCTTTAATACCACACCATGATATATGTAGAATATCTCTCTAGGATATCTTTATCTCCTGCCGAGAAATTTCTGGTCATGTAGCAGGTCACATTTGAAAGCATTGTAGCAGAAGTAAAACTTGCTTGTAACAAGCAATTTCTTCCTGTACTTCATTGTATTTGGTTGTGGTTCATTTAAGAAATAATCTTCTTTCTATCATGTTTTAGGGTTGTGAGTTGAAATGTGCAATGAATAAACCATTAGGGCGATAGCCCGAGTGGTTTATTAACCCTGTCCCAAACGACAAATTTTAAACTGGTCCAAACTGAAAGAGTTTGCAGATGACAATTTTAAATTTGATGAAAATGGCAGAAAGGTCTCAAAAAGGGTAGAAAACACTGTGGTAAAAGGAGAAATTGCTTGTTACGAGCAATTTCTCCTTTTCCCACAGTGTTTTCAAAACACTTGTACTGCAGACACGTGAAAAGCAGGGCTTGTTTGGGAAAGGGTTAAGAAATAATCTTCTTTCTATCATGTTTTAGGGTTGTGAGTTGAAACGTGCAATGAATAAACCATTAGGGCATAGCCCGAGTGGTTTATTAATTGTGCCTCATAACTCAAAATGGTGGTTTATCGAATGATAAACTACGAATCACTCTCGTGGTTTATTCATTTTGCCTCATAACTCTCAACCATGGAAGAGGATTTATTGAACAATAAACCACGATAGACAGAAGAGTATTTTGATTCTAGCATGACCAACCATTCATAAAAGCAAAACAAGTTTATACTTAGTATACAAAAGCAGATGTGGATTAATTCTTACTTTACACAGAATATAGAACAATGTAAATTTTATCATGATTCCATTGCAGTTTGTTTATAGACCCAGATTCATGTGTCATGTGAGAATAGATATTGATTGTCCATGCTTTAAAAGGATGTTTTCAAAGCTATCTATTGAGTAATTTTTTCAAGAGATATATAAGTAATAAAGTACATAAGATTAACCCTTTACCAAACAGTACCATGATTTAACAACCCTAAAAGCGTGTTGAAAAAATTGTCCACAGTGTTTTCTGTCCTAGATAGACAAATCCCATCATTTTGAAACTTACTCAATTTTTCCTCTGCAAATGTTCTGAAAGTGGACAAGGCTAAAATATTGTCTAATGATAAAGAGTTCAGCAATGTCAACAATCTTTAACTCTTTACCACACAACAAAATTGTAGACTTGCCCAAATTGAAATCATTTGCAGACGACAAATTAAATGTGCTCAAAAGATGGAATAATTTTTTAATAGGATAGAAACCTTGTGGGAAAAGGAGGAAATGTGGGTTACCAGCGTTTTTCTCCTTTTCCTACAATGTTTTCAAAAGGCATCTTTCCCGGGGCCGTTAAAAATTGGGATTGTGTCATAAAGGGTTAAATAACATGTATTCCTTCATGTTATAAGTGATTCTAATGTCATTTAAACTCTTAACTATTGGAAAAAAGAATTCTGTAACTACTGTTGGATACGGTACATGTCTGCTGGGTGGAATATGGCCTAGGACTAACCTCTACTCGATCTTCATGTAGAAAAATAAAAAAAAGAGCTATGCTCTGGCAAAAGAGGGTTTAATGCATCTCCATGATGCATTATACAAAGCAAGGCATGTAACACTGTCTAATACTGTCTAATGCCCAAATGAATTATGAAGTAGAATGGTCCTTGGACATGCAGAAAATTTACCAAAAGCAAAAAGTTTCAATACAGGTTAGCCTGTGTGGAATGCACAGGCTGACGTAGGTGAATACTTTTTGCAGATGCATTAAACCTCCTTTTCACAGAACATGACTCAAATCTTTTAACACGGTTCTTCAGCAATGTTTTCACCTAATGATGGGCCTTCATCTATGTGGAAATTATGTGATCTGTGTATAATTTGTATCCATTTTCATTGCTCACAATACATGTATCTGGAACGATTCAGACCCAATTATATTAAGTTTCTGCCCAGATTACAGAAGTAGAATTTTAATTTGAAAGGAATTAAATCCAAGTTTACAATACAAACTGGTCCGGATATGTCTAACTTGCAACAAGGGATTAGTCAAACAAAATATGAAATAACAGTTGTTCTTCTGGGAAAAGAAATTTGAGCCATGCTGTAGGAAAACGGGGTTGAATGCAGTTCTGTGATCCATAATACCAAGTAAGTATGGATCGATAAAATCCACTTTTGTCTAGTATCAAACTGAGTCATGAGGTAGACTGGTCCTTTGACATGCAGAAAATTGACCAAAAGCAAAAAAAAGTTTTGATCCAGATAAGCCTGTGCAGACTGCCCAGATGCATTTAACCCCCTTTTTGCAGAGCATATCTTATTTATGTTGATAAACCATGAAATACAGTGTCCCTTTCCCAAACGACAAATTTTGGACTGGTCCAAATTGAAAGAGTTTGCAGACGACAATTTTAAATTTGATGAAAATGGCAGAAAGTTCTCAAAAAGGATAGAAAACACTGTGGGAAAAGGAGAAATTGCTCGTTACGAGCAATTGCTCTTTTTCCCACAGTGTTTACAAAAGACTTATTCTGCAGACACATGAAAACCAGGGCTTGTTTGGGAAAGGGGTATAAATGAAACAGACATTTATTTTTGATATTTATTTCCAAGCTCTGGCAAAAAGGGGTTTAGTTCATCTCCATGCTGCATTATACCAAGCAAGTCATCACATAATTATGGATCCATAAAATCCATTTTGTATAACAACTGACTGAATCATGAGGTACACTGGTCCTTTGACTTGCAGAAAATTGCCCAATAGCAAAAGGTTTTGACCCAGGTCAGCCTTCACAGACTACCCAGGCTGACATGGGTCAGTACTTTTTGCAAATGCATTAAGCTCCCATTTCATAGAGCATGTCTCAATTATATTTTACATTACAGAAGTGTCTGTACATCACCAAATTGTTCAATTCCCTTCTACATCAATTCTTGTCTGCAACTTTTTCAATCTGTAACAAATTGTCTGTCCCATGAAAAGTAGAAACAATTTATGACAAAAGAAATAGTTTACTTGAGCGAAAACGTAACAGTTGATGCCTCCTTACCATGACAGTTTCATTCCAAGTGCATTTTTGACAAGTTTTTGCTTTTATGTGGCAGAGCTCCAGATGGAGGGAGTGATTTTGATATCAAAATTGAAAATATCAATTACTCCTCACTAAACCCTATGTTATGGGTACTCATTAGAATTGAGTACCCACAACATAGGGTTTGGAAGAGAAATTATGGATTTAGAATACTATCACTCCCTTTTATCTGGAGGTCTGATGTGATTTTTACAGTAGGCCCATTTCCACCTGACAAGTATTCATTCAACCCGGAAACTGGCCGGGTGGTACCCAAAACCCAGAAGCAAACTGATGCTTCACAGCAGGGAATGTTCCCAAGGATAAACAATAAGGGATATTTGTTAGGTACTTACAAACTTTGTTATTTTGGGTGCTGCGTGCAGTTGGTATGGTAACCTTCTTTAATCAGATTTTTACCCCATTTTCACCTACCCTAACACAAGCTTGTTGCTACACAGTGTTGCTGTCAGAGTTTCCTTAAACAGACATTGTAACAGAACTAAGCATATGCATGATTATTATTACAGAGTCACTCTTTCATTTGTTAAGCCTTTGTCACATGACCTAATTTTAGACTAGTCCAAATTAAAAGCTGTTGTACACGACAAATTTAAATTGATTTAAATGAGGTACCGGTAATTTGTTCTTGAAAGGGTAGAAAACATTGTGGGAAAAGGAGAAAATGCTGGTTACCAGCATTTTCTCCTTTTCCCACAATGTTTTCAAAATTTTAAAAGCCTTTCTCAGTTCGGTAATTTGTTCTTGAAAGGGTAGAAAACATAGTGGGAAACAGAGAAAATGCTGGTTACCAGCATTTTCTCCTTTTCCCACAATGCTTTCAAAATTTTAAAAGCCTTTTTCAGCAGGGTCGGGTCGTTAACTCTTTACCAAACAACAAAATTTTAGACTCAACAAAATTAAAAGCATTTGCAGACAACAAATATAAATGTATTTCAAATGATGATTTCTGTATTTGACAGGGCAGAAAGCATTGTTGGAAAGGAAGAGAATGCTGGTTACCACCATTTTCTCCTTTTCCCACAATGTTTTCAAAAGGCTTCTTCCTTAGGGTCGTTAAAACTCGGGATTGTGTGGTAAAGAGTTAAATGTAGTTCAGAAATTGTTGGATATAGTCACATGTGGCCACTTCTGTCCGGAATACAGGATAGCATTGCAATTGGATTCGATCATAAGAATTTTTTTAAAGATTCAAAAGACATGCGGAAAAGTCATGAGAGACCAGTACCTGATGAGACTTATAAGCCACCATGTACTTCCAATAGGTCATTACAATAATGTTGTCTGTTTAGGGGGAAAATGACTTAATATTGCTTTTACTAACTGCTTAAACTGTTTTATAAGTTTCAATGTCTAAATTGTGATAATGATGTTGTATTTATTTGTTATTGTAAACCTTGATTGCATGTGAATGTATTTTGACTGATGTGAAACATGTTATACATGTTTTTATAGAATTAATATGATTATATTTTATGTAACTTCCCATAGCAAACAGTATCAACGCAGAGATTCACAGATTTTCTTTTGAGATTCGGAAATAAGAGATTTGTGGTTATGCCCTTGCTAATTTACAAAGTTACTTCATGTTTTAATTCTGACATTTTTCGGAGACGTCACTTTATCTCAGATGATTGTTTTTTGTCATATTAGTGCTTCACTTATATTTACTTGAATTACACACATGATCAAATGTTTGTTGTATGACAGTATTTTATACTTTTAGAGTTTTTTCCCATAATGTTAAAGAAATACCATTGAATTTTTGTATACAACCAAGTAAGAATTTTGGTTTTCAAAAGAATAATGATAGAGTTACTCTGTTGCCTCATGCAGTTTTCAATGAATGTAACCACAGACAATTTTGAGAAATATCATAGTGTTTGATGCCAATGAAAAAGTAGCTGTTCTATTAGTATAACAGGATGGGAGGGGAGGGAAATACAGTTGTTAAAAGATTCTTAAAACTGGAACATGAGATACTGTTAAGTTGTTAGATTTTTGTGTTGTTGTTTTGAAAACAAAGTATTTCAGGGATTTTGGGAAAAAAATCAATGGACTTCAGTTGTTTTCAAACTGACTGTGAATAATTTTTATGATATTAGTAACAAAAAAACTATTTACTGTTATGGCAAGTTCAAATACAACTTTATGTGAAAGAAGTCACTGTTGCTGTTTGCTTGTGTATGCTTTTGTCATACTTGTGTTGGTATTACCTGTTTATAAGACAATGCAGTAGGGAAGGCTGTCTACTGGCTTCTTTTCCCTGCTTGGCAGATTTAGCTATAATACCCTATACAGTGCTCTTTTCCAGTCTATATCCATTTGCATTATGTATATATCAGCATGGTTTCGTCTTTCATCCCGAGAGTTTAAATATGTTTGTAAGATTTGTATGTCGTTTCCATTCATATTAGTTGACTTAAAATCGTGCACATCTGTTTTTATTTTACTACAGACGTGTAAACTCTTTACCACACAATCCCGACTTTTAACGACCCTATGAAAGAAGCCTTTTGAAAACATGTGGGAAAAGGAGAAAATGCTGGTTACCAGCATTTTCTCCTTTTCCCACTTTGTTTTCTACCCTTCCCAAAACAAATTTCAATTTTTCAATCACATTTATTTTTGTCCTCTGCAAATTCTTTCAGTTTGGACCAGTGTAAAATTTTGTCATTTGGTAAAGAGTTAAGGTGTTGACGTACATAAATTCTCTTCTCAAAATCTTGTATTTTAATCTGCATTGAACAATATTAAAGTGTACAATTCGCATGATACAGGTAATGTCACCTTACCTTCACTGGCAAAATTCTAAGAAAGTTTAGCTCTAAGGCTAATACCTGTCTTCCAAGATGTAAATTTAACTGTTTACCACACAATCCCAACTTTCAATGACCCTGGGAAAGAAGCCCTTTGAAAACATTGTAGGAAAAGAAGAAAATGCTGGTAACCAGCATTTTCTCCTTTTCCCACAATCTTTTCTACCCTTCCAAAACAAATTTCATTTTTTCAGTCACATTTATTTTGTCGTCTGCAACTGCTTTCAATTTGGACTAGTCTATAATTTTGTCGTTTGGTAAAAGAGTCAAGAGGGCCAGTACATACAGGTTGTCATTAGCTTGAGAATGTATGTATGGAGATGAAGCATGGAAAAATAAATGAGCCATGTGCTGGCAAAAGGGGATTTGATGCATCTCCATCACCATTATACCAAACAAATCATCACATAATCATGGATGAACAAAATCTGTTTTGTCTGTTAACCAACGAAATACTCCGGTAGAACGGTCGTTTGTACATGAAGAAAATTGAACAAAAGGAAAAAGATTTGACTTATGTCAGCCTGCATGATCTGCACTGGCTGACACAGGTCAGATGCCTTAACCCTTTCCCAAACGACAAATTTTGGACTGGTCCAAATTGAAAGAGTTTGCAGACGACAATTTTAAATTTGATGGAAATGGCAGGAAGGTCTCAAGAAGGGTAGAAAACACTGTGGGAAAAGGAGAAATTGCTCATTACGAGCAATTTCTCCTTTTCCCCACAGTGTTTTCAAAAGACTTGTAAGGCAGACACGTGAAAACCAGGGCTTGTTTGGGAAAGGGTTAAACCCCCTGCTGATGCATTAAACTCCTTTTCACAGAGCATGACTCAAATACTGGAATAATTTACGAAGTGACTCCATGTTTGTGCATGTAAAATTATAGTACAGAGTTCTTGTTTGCAGTTTTCTACTTTTGGGTTGATTTGAAAATCTAACCTGTCTGTAAATTGTAGTCTGATGTCTATCCTAGAATGAGAAATGCTGTGATTACTTGATAACATTGTTCTTTACTGACAGTACTTTGACAGTGTGTCATTTCTAATGGACCCTGAAAAATGGCATCATAGAGACAGATTTTCAATTGCTCAGAAGTAGAAAACTAGGGTTGTGTCGGTATAGTAGGAAAGGCTTGAATTGCTTGTCTGGATCGTAAGAAAATGGATCCAAACAGGTTTTTAATAACTTTTCAGGCTTACTAGTTGCATAAGTGGAAACAAAATCAATGTGTATCTGATGATTAGACACTAGTGAGGAGTAAAAAGAGCAAAATAAAAATGGCCGTTAGTTTCCTTGAGAGTTTTAGCTCTTTACCATGTAATACTGAGTTTTAAAGACGCTGAGGAAGAAGCCTTTTAAAAACATTGTGGGACATGGAGAAAATGCTGGTAACCAGTATTTTCTCTTTTCTCACAATGTTTTCAACCCTTCCAACAATAAATTTCATTTTTTAAGTCAGACTGAATTCTAGTCTGCAA
Organism: Tridacna gigas; assembly: GCA_945859785.2. Classification (NCBI taxonomy): domain Eukaryota; kingdom Metazoa; phylum Mollusca; class Bivalvia; order Cardiida; family Cardiidae; genus Tridacna; species Tridacna gigas. Next base: position 5,082,964 of record OX244031.2, on the reverse strand, counting down.
ATGCTTTCAATTTGAACGAGTCAAGTTTGTCTTGTAGTAAAGAGTTAACTCACCTTGGAATGAAGGGCTGAAAGATGAGGTGCTTTGACACAAAAGTCACCGCAATCAGTTTTCTGTTGCCTCTCATTAGCCTACCTTGTTTTCTTGTCTATTTGCAACTGTAAGTTTCCCTAAACATGATATCTGGTCGGAGAATTTGACTTGATATATATGGTGAGACCAAGTATCATTGTGTTGTCCTGGATAGAAAGAGGAAGAAGCCTTTTGGAAACATTGTGGGAAAAGGAGAAAATGCTGGTAACCAGCATTTTCCCCTTTTCCCGCAATGTTTTCTACTCTATCATAGACATATTCCATCATTTGAGCCACACTGAAATATTCGTCTGCAAATGCTTTCAGTTTGGAGAAGTCTACATTTTTGTTGTGTGGTAAAGAGTTAAAGATTGCAGTATCTTTTTTTCTCTGGCATTATGAAACTTGTTCAGAGTATTTACCTCATCAATAAGTAGGACCATTGGAAATATGGATCCTTCTGGATCAACAGCTTGATCACATGTATAAGGTTTTAATCTTTATTGAACACTGAACCTTCTAGAATCTTTACTGAATGTCGAATATGGAATATTTTGGACAAGTAAGCCCAGATGAAACCTGATAGAACTGTTTGTATTGACTTTATCTCAGACAATGTCAAGTGTCATTTTTTGAAGGGGTCAGCTCAATTATTTTCACAAGTCTATTGACTTAGAATGACTGTTACAGCATTGCATGCATTTTATGCTCACCTGAGCACAGAGTGCTTAAGTTGAGCTTTTGTGATCATGCTTTGTCCGGCATCTGTCTTGCAGTCGTCAACATTTACCTTGTGTGCACTCTAGAGGCCACATTTTCAGCCATATCCTCATGAAACTTGGTCAGAATGTTTTGATCAAATCTCGGACAAGTTTGAAATTGGATCACGCTGGGTCAAAAAGTAGGTCACTGGGCCAAATTTTAGAAAAACCTTGTGTCCACTCTAGAGGCCACATTTTCAGCCAGATAATCATGAAACTTTGCCAGAATATTTGGATAAAATCTCAGACAAGTTTGAAATTAGGTAATGCTGGGTCAAAAAGTAGGTCATGGGGCCAAATCTTAGAAAAACCTTGTGTGCACTCAAGAGGTCACATTTTCAGCCTGATACTCATGAAACTTGGTCAGAATGTTTGCCTGGATAAATCCTTTGACAAATTTGAAATTGGGTCAAATTGGGTCAAAAAGAAGGTAACTGGGCCAAATCTTAGAGAAACCTTGTGTGAACTCTAGAGGCCAAACTCTCAGCTTGAAACTCATAAAACATAGAATGTTTGTCTGGACAAAATCTCAAATAAGTTTGATGTTAAGTCACATAGGGTCAAAAAGTAGGTCACTGGGCCAAATCTTAGAAAAAACCTTGTGTGCAGTCTAAAGGTCACATTTTCAATGTAATACTCATAAAACATCAGAATGTTTGTCTTGGTGATGTCTTGAAAATGTCTGATACTGAGTCACATCGGTCCAAAAAGTAGGTTACTGGGCCAGATCTTGGAAAAACCTTGTGTGCACTGTAGAGGCCACATTTTGAGCCAGATTCAGTATTCAAAAATAGGTCAAAGCAGTCAAAAAGTAGATCACTTACACTTTTGCATTTTACATCATCACGACCAGGATCTTTTCAGCCTTATCAATCCTAGATGACCTTACTCAGGTGAGTGCTTTAGGGCCAATGGCCCTCTTGTTTAAAAAATTCCCGAATTACTTGGTCAGAATGTTTATTTGGATAAAATGTTGGACAAGCTCAAAATTGGGTCACATCGAGTCAAAAAATGGGTCACAGGGCCAAATCTTAGAAAAAACCTTGTGTGACTCTAGAGGCAATATTTTTTGCCAGATTAGAAATTCAAAAATAGGCTAAACCAGTCAAAAAGTGGATTACTTGTGCATTTTACATCATCACGGCCAGGATCTTTTCAGCCTTATCAATCCTAGATAGCCTTACTCAGGTGAGTGCTTTAGGGCCAATGGCCCTCTTGTTTAAACATATAGAAAATGAAAACTTACTCCTCTATATGTTATAGATATGATAATGTCATTTTCACATGAAAAGGCAAATGCAAAAGTTTACATCTAACTATAGTCGTTACCTCTGGATTTGTTCATTATTTCAGTTAAACAGAAGCTGAGCCCCCAAAAAACAATAATACACATTGTATTATCAAAAAATAGTCTTTGATTTCATAACTGCAGGTGGTGACTTTATGTGATCAATAGTTTCTTGCCGTACATAAATTAAGTATCATCCATAACAAAAATTTAAGCATTAAATGATCCTAATGAGAAAGCTAGAATTTTTCATCATTTAGTATGATTCAGTTTTCTATGGGGCATTTTTTTTGGTCATATGGTACTCAACAATTACCTTGTGTGCACTGTAGGGGCCATATTTTCAGTCAGATACTCATGAAACTAGGTCAGAATGTTTGTCTTGATAATATCTGGGACAAGTTTGAAAATGGTTCATGTCGGGGTGAAAAGTAGGTCACTAGTACAAATCTTAGAATAACCTTGTGTGTATTCTAGAGTCCACAGTTTCAGTTCAATACTCATGAAAATTGGTCAGAATGTTTGTCTTGATAATATTTCAGACAGGTTTGATATTTGGTCCCGTAACATTTAAAAGTAGGTCACTGGGACAAATCTTAGAAAAGCCTCGTGTGTACTCTAGAGGCCACATTTTCAGTCTGATACTCGTGAAAGTTGGTCAGAATGTTTGTCTTCATGATAGCTAGTACAAAAAACCTTGTATGCACTCTAGAAGCCATATTTTCAATCGGATACACATGAAAATTAAGGACATCTTTAAGCATTAAAGGATCCTTATGCAAAAGTTAGAATTCTTTGTCATTTGGTGTAATTCAGTTTCCCTTGTGTCATTTTGTCCGTTGTTGGGTTGTCAACAATTACCTTGAGTGCACTCTAGAGGTCACATTTTCAGTGAGATACTCATGAAACTTGGTCAGAATGTTTGTCTTCATAATATCTAGGACAAGTTTGGAATTGGGTCATGTCAGGTCAAAAAGTAGGTGACTGGGACAAGTCTTAGAAAAACGGTGTGTGCACTCAGAGGCCACATTCTCAGACCAGTACTCATGAAAATTGGTCAGAATGTTTGTCTTGATAATATTTCAGACAAGTTTGAAAATGGTCATGTCTAGTGCAAAATTTGGTCATGTTGGAAAGAAAGTAGGTCACAGATACGAATCCTAGAAAAACCTTGTGTGCACTCTAGAAGCCATACTTTCAATCTGATACTCACGAACATTGGTCAGTATGTTTGTACTGATAGTATCTTGAATAAGTTTGAAACCAGGTCACATTGGATAAAAAAGTAGGTCATTATCACTATATGCTTACATCATCACAACCAGGATGTCTTCAATTTTATCATTCCTAGATGACTTTACTCAGGCGAGCAGTTTAGGGCTAATGGCCCTCTTGTCTTTACTTTTTTCAGAAAAAGATGACTTCTTTAGAGGGCTTAGCTCAGTATCATTCATGTTAGCTGGATACAGTCATCAAGGGAATTTACTTTAACCCTTTACCAAACGACACAATTTTAGACTAGTCCAAATTGAAAGCATTTGCAGACAACAAAATAAATGTGACTCAGAAGTTGAAATTTATCTTGGGATGGGTAGAAAACTTTGTGGGAAAAAGCTTCCTTTTTTAGGGTGTTAAAGTCGAGATTGTGTGGTAAAGGGTTAATTGTCAGAGCCTCTCATGCCCTTACTAATGGAACATCCTATGGGAAGACTGTCTTGTACTCTAACCCTTTACCACACAATCCCAAGTTTTTAGGAAGAAAGCCTTTGAAGACATTGTGGGAAAAGGAGAAAATGCTTGTAACCAGCATTTTCTCCATTTCCCACAATGTTTTCTACCATATCAGAGAAGTTATGCTTATTTGTATCAATTTCATAATTGTCATCTGCAAATACATTCAATTTAGAGAACCCTAATATTTGATGTTTGGGAAAAAACTAAAGGGGAGCGAAACAAGAATTGAGTGAGCCATTGCTGTAAAAAAACTGAAAAAGTACCAAAAACTGATGAACACCAAGTAAACACAGATAATCTACCACATAGAAACTTCATGCATATTTACTTTTTTTTTGGTCCCAAAGATGCATGTGTTTGAAGTTTTTCTCTGTTCAGAAACCGCTCCTTATTTCCATATACTCTGTCACACATTAATAGATATACTCTGAATAATGACATTGTATAACTTATTCTTAACATCACCAGTCTAACTCACATGAACCTTTGTTAATGATAACTTGATTTCATAAACTGTATGTTGGACTGTTTCAAAGTTAAAGTAATGGACATTTTTGACCCGTCATGTCATTTCACACCAGTTCTTTAAGCCTTTACCACACAATCCCGAGTTTTAACGACCCAGAGGTCAGTGAGGAAGAAGCTTTTTGAAAAGTCGGTAAGCTGGTAATCAGCATTTTCTCCTTTTCCCACCATGATTTCTCTATTTCAGAAGCAAATTCCATTATTTCATCCACTTTTATTTTCTGCAAATGCCTTCAGTTTAGACAAGTCTAGAAGTTTTTTGTGTGGTAAAGAGTGAATAGATACTAGGTATAAAAGCAGAAGGCTACAGACTGAGTGTAGTGTATGTATCGGTAGCTAAATTCAAGCAGAAATGTTGATCTGTAGAAATTATATGTATTCGCCTTAGAATGAAAAGCAAGATGATCAGCAAGATGATCTGATATTGCTTTAATAAAAGAATTATGAAGAACTCTAAGCAAGAACAAAAATGTCATCCAGATCTATCCAAAGCACCATGAAAGACAAAAGTTTCAAGCAAATATTCTTTTTATCATGTTGGTTCTTGTTGGACTCAATAAGGGAAATAACTACTGTTAATGCATATGAAAAATGAAAGTGATATCAGTTATGTCTCCTACCGGTATATTATTAGACAAGACTTGTTAATCCTTGGACAGCTCGGCATGACTCAAAGCACTGTTGCAGTCAGTGTTGATCAACATTAGACTGCACAGATTTTGCAGTCTGATCTGATACAGATCTATGCCAACACAGTGAGAAATTCCAACGTTGAAACTACAAAGTTTATGCTATTGACTGGAAATTTTCATTTGACACTTACCCAGATGACAAAATTTAGACTATTCCAAATTCAAAACACTTGCAGTTGACAAAAAAAAGTGTGACTCACAAATTAAGATTTGTTTTGGGAAAGTTAGAAAACTTTGTGGTAAGGGAAAAAATTGCTGGTTACCCACATTTTCTCCTTTTCCCCAAAATTAATGTTTTTAACCCTTTCCCAAACAAGCCCTGGTTTTCATTGTGTCTGCAGTACAAGTCTTTTGAAAACACGGCGGGAAAAGGAGAAATTGCTCATAACGAGCAATTTCTCCTTTTCCCACAGTGTTTTCTACCCTTTTGGAGAACTTTCTGGCATTTTCATCAAATTTAAAATTGTCCTCTGCAAACTCTTTGAATTTGGACCAGTCTAAAATCTATCGTTTGGGAAAGGGTTAAAAACTTTCTCCTTCAGGGTCATTTGAATGCATGACTGCTAGTGCTTCTGCAGTTGGTCTAGATGAACATCAGACTGCACAGAATATGCAGTATGACCAAATTTCCAGTTAAAAGAACTTTGAATTCACAGTATTTATACAACTGGCTCAAAATTTCCATTTAACTGTTAACTCTTTACCAAATGACAAAATTTTGGATTTGACCAAATTGAAAGCATTTGCAGACGACAAATTAAATGCAGCTTAAATGGTGATTTATGTATTACGTAGGGTAGAAAACATTATGGAAAAAGGTTACCAGCATTTTCTCCTTTCCCACAATGTATCCAAAAGCCTTTACTTTCAGGGTTGTTAAAACTCAGGATTGTGTGGTAAAGGGTTAACCAGATGACAAAATTTTAGATTAGTGGCAAGTGCATATTCAAAGCATTTGCAGATGACAACAGAATGTGACTTAAAAATTAAAACTTGTTTTGGGAAGGGTAGAAAACACTGTGGGACAAGGAGAAAATGCTGGTAACCCATATATCTTTTCAAAAGGATTGTAAGCCAAAGGCCATTAAAACTTGTGATCGTATAGTAAAGGCTTTATTTACTTTGCAGTTTATGATTTAGCTTTGTATTTGAAACCTGTTGTGAGAATTATCCAAAACGGTTATACAGACACACACTGATACTATGGGCTTTCAGGAACTTCCTAGCAGGGTCATCACAGGATCTACATAAAGATGCTTTCATTTTTCGAAGTTTTACTTATGATTCATGTTACCTGTCCATCAGTTCCTGAAAACATGGTCTTTCAATCATTATTTTATCTTTTTTCCACCAGGGCATGGGTCTCCAATTATACTTTCGAAGGAAAGACGCACTGTAGAGGGTATTAAAGCCAGACTTAGAATACCAACAAGTATGATAATGGCATAGGGCCATGTGAACTCTTAACAAAGCTTATGGTTTAATATATTATTAAATCTGTACATTTATTCACATCAATAAAGAACTTTTTAGAGTGTAATAACTATGAATAAATAGACACTTTCTGAATGCCAAAAAACAAAAATGATGTTTCAGTGTCTTGACTGACGACATAAGTCTTGTCATTTTCCTGGTTTAAAATTGAAAGATTTAGAAAGATAAACTAACTGACAAATATTTTGAACGTTCTGTCTTGAGCTAAAATGTTAGAAGCCTACTCTATCTGCCAGTAGGAAATGTGAAAATTGAGTTGTCGAAAACTTTGCAAGAAGCAAAAATTGCCATGATTAAACTCAACTTTGCATTTTACTTATATCTGTCTTTGACATAATTAATCTGTAGGATTATGTAATATATCATTTTATAAATTAATTTTTGATCCGGTATGGTTATTACATATTTATGAAGCTTTCACCAAAGCACATACTTGAAGCTTATTTTTGTCTAGTTGGTATTCACAGAAAAGTTCTTTCTCAAAATATGTCTGTGTTGCTTCGCTTCAATGGCTATGATATTTTAAGTATGGCATTTGTAAAAACATGCTTTGGTCCATATTTGCCAACCATCCTTAAAATTTCAAGTCTTATTCTCATGAATTTTCCAAATTTAAAAGTAACACTAATTCTGATTGGCAAAACGGAATGGTTTAGCCAATCAGAAGTTGTGTTACTTTCTAAATCCATAATTAGACTATGAATGTTCTTAAAAATGGTTGGTGAATACAGACACAGACCTGACTCAACTAATTCTAATACATAACTTATGACTGTCCGTGCGTTGTAATTTTTGCAACATGGAAGTATGGTTGTAAGAAGCTTTGTGTTACTGCATAATATTGTTTATGTTTTGTTGCTCACAAAAAAGGGCTTGTCCTTACAAGCTGAGATACTTATGTTCTTTGTTTTTGTAACTATTGATGACAAAGTATATCTTTGAATATTTGTACAGTCACAGACATTTACACTGGCAGTGTTCACTGATTCTAGGTAAGAAATAGGGGATAATATGCTCTTTGCCAAAGGATTCAAAATTTCCAAAATTCTGAATAATTTCAGGAAAACTTAAAATGTTTCACTCTGGAAACTGTTTTAGAGAATTTCACATCCTGAAAAAATGCTTAGTTACTTGTGTTTTGATTTATGACTGACCTTTCATCAATCAAGAAACAAAATGCAGCCTGCATAGAAAATAATATCTGTAAATAGTTTTGTAACTCTTTGTAAACCCTTTGAGTGCCAAATGAATTGCACAAATTATTTTAAATCTTCACCAAACAGTCCAGTGTTTTAATAAACCTGATAAAGAAAGCGTTTGAAAACAACATGTGTAAGGGAGAGAATGCTGGTAACTAGCATCTTCTCCCATTTCTGCTCTATGCTTTCTTCCCTTTCAAAGACAAATCCCATCGTCTGAGCCACATTTAATCATTGTCTGCAAATACTTCTAGTATGGACAAGACTGAAATTTTGCCGTCTGGTAAAGATCTAACTGAAGTTGATCAGACCCAGATATGTTGTTTACAAGTCTATATTTTGTCATTATTTCCCAAAACAGACAATAGTATAACCCTATACCACACAGACTGTTAACGACCCTGAGAAAGAAGGCTTTTGAAAACATTGTGGGAAAAGGAGAAAATGCTGGTAACCAGCATTTTCTCCCTTTCCCACAATGTTTTCTACTCAATTGAAGGCAATTTTCATCGTTTCAGCCATCTTTGATTGTCGTCTGCAAATGCTTTGAAGTTGGACAAGTCGAAAATGTTTTTGTTTGGTAAAGAGATAAATCCAAAATCTAACTTTTGTGCCATCTTATACAGTCCACAAAACCAACACCATTTGTGTATGGCACTCTTAATAATCCATGTAAATGATCATGAAATTTTTAGTGTAAATGATTCTGAAATTATCATTGTAAATGATCATGAAATTATCTGTATAAATGATCATAAAATATCAGTGTAAATGATCATAAAAGCCACTAAAACATTCAGAGATATACTGCAGATTTTACTTACATGTATCATGTATGTATGATTTGAACAAATAAACTTGGTTGATTGATTGATACAAGTATCATAGAGTTTTGATGTGCAGTGTTTGTATTTTGACAGTGTCTCCTGTAAGTCTGTTTATTTTCTTTTTATGTCTATTTTGAAAAAGGATGTCACTTTGTAGATCTAATAGATATTTGTTTAGTGTAGAAATATATTTTTTTCTACAAGTACACATGCCACAATCAAAGATACTCAATGGTTTTGCAAGTCTTTTTGTACACACTTTTGTTCATATATTCCTTTTTTGCTGTTATATCACTATTAAACTGCTTCTTTTTGGAACTGTCCTTTGCAATTTTCTTGTTCTTTGCACCAGAAACAGGCTTTATAGCTTTTCTGTTTTCTTTTCACCTTAAACACTTTTATGACACTTCCCCACTGTATTTTACCCGTAGAAAACTTTCGTGCACAAAAAGGTGAGCCCATACCTATCCAAACACCAAATCCGTTCATGCTAGAGATGGAAGATACCTGGACACCATATGTAACCCGACAATCAACTATGATGTCACCCGTACCAAGAATTGGCAGTAAATCGCCACAGATTCCGACTTCGCCTCGGCGAATTCGATACAAGGATAAACCAGCGGGCTCTCCAGATATCATGCTATCCCCAACATCCTATGGACTTCTGGCTTCACCAAGATATGGAACAGGTCTGGGAGGTGGGCGTGGTTTCATAAACTATATATGACCTTGACATATAATGTTTTGGAGTGACATGCATAGAATAACATCACAGACTGTAAGTTGTTCTTGAAGATGTTCAACTACATTCCTTAGGACATTAAGACTGAATATACCGGTAATGATGATTTTGTGAAAGCAAAATCTGTAGGGCACCCAGTCTGACCGTTTGGTAATCAAATTTATGTTTCTGGTCCTACATTTCAGGGTACAGTAGTAAATACATTAACCCATTACCACACAACTAAATTTTAGACTTGTCCATATTGAAAGCAATTGCAGACGACAATTTAAATGTAGCTCAAACGATAGAATTTGTCTTTGATATTGTATAAAACATTGTGGGAAAAGGAGAAAATGCTGGTTAATGCCAGTCAGTCAATTCTTTTTGCGTATGCATTAAACCCCCTTTCACAGAGCATGACGCATTCATTTAGCGTGGGTAAGAGGCTATAAATTGGAAGAAAAAAAGTGGACAGTATACATGTTCCGGGAGCTTGTTTGGTCATTGCTCTTTAACTTGCATTCCGAGAGAGAGTCAACATCTTAAAACAGGAAGTGTCTTTGTTTTGAAAGAATAAGTCTGCAAAATTTAACTTTTGAAATAATTTTCGTTTATAGATTGAGTGTTGATTATTTATCTTCGTGATAATTTTTTGTGAGAGCTTGATATCAGTTTGGCTTCTTGTTGTTTTTTGACTGGTACAGAATGTGCATGCTGCATGAGATTTTTGAGTGGTGATTTCGACTGGTTGAGAATTTTGAAAATAGAGCAAGTGTGAATTTTCTTTAGCAATGATACCTCATCAACAATATTTTTACTCCGTTGTGTTAGGAGACACAGTAATAAAGAAATGGAAATACTGACACATAAAGTGCACAGCAGGATAGAAAATTTGCAAGTTCAGATACTTGCCATAACGACATATTTCCCCATGAAGTAAAATTGATACTTTAAAAATTGTTTAGAGTGCCTCAGCAGTAGGAAGGACTGGTCATTTTTTGTGATACTGGAAACAGAAATGGAAGTCCCACGTAAAACTTGGACCAATTTAAATAAATCGTGATCAAAGTGTATTATTTATCTGAGGATAAAGTCTAAAAATACATCTATGTTAGAGCATTATTATGGGTATGTTATTTGTAATTATCTACTCTGCTGACAAAATTATGATTATTCATGTTCTTATTTACAGAAATAACATAGACTGTATCACCATGTTACTGAGTATATGATTATACAGTTTGTTACTATTTTACAGCCCTTTGTTGTTGTTTGTACTCGCCTGTATCGGATCAAAGAAGCCAGACTTGTTTCAACCCTTTCCCAAACAACAAATTTTGGAACTGGTCCAAACTGAAAGAGTTTGCAGACGACAATTTTAAATTTGATGAAAATGGCAGAAAGGTCTCAAAAAGGGTAGAAAACACTGTGGGAAAAGGAGAAATTGCTCGTTACGAGCAATTTCTCCTTTTCCCACAGTGTTTTCAAAAGACTTGTACTGCAGACACGTGAAAACCAGGGCTTGTTTGGGAAAGGGTTAAAGATAATATGTGTATCACAGCTGAGTTGCTTTTTTGGACAGTGTAGATGAAGATTAAACTTCACAGTAGTTGTAGTCTGATCTTGGATCAAACAAGGCAATTAATTTGTGAGATATTCTGATGAGAATAAGTCGAGGGGTGAATGCGAAACTATTCCATCTCCGTTTTGGAAAATATTAGAGGAGAGGGGAAAAAAACTCAATTCGGTGAAAAGCGTTGTTAGATCGTCTTGTTTAATTATGTTGTGCTGAATTCATGCTCTCTTCTCAACACAACATATCTAAACAACATGATTCAACTATTCTTTTCACAGAAATTAGAAGCGTTTTTCCCTCTCCTGTAAAATTGTTCGAAACGAAGATGGAATAGTTTCGTATTCACCCTTCAAAGTTTGAAGCTGATGTGTTAGTCCTTTTTAGTGCCTGAAAATATTCATAATATACAGATCTCCAGATAAGAGGGAGTGATGGTATTCTAAATCCATTATTTCTCTTCCAAACCCTATGTTGTGGGTAATCATTAGAATCGTCTCAGTGAGAGGATTCTAATGAGGACCCGTAACATAGCATTTAGTGGAGAATAATTATATTTTTAATTTTGAAATCAAAATCACTCCCATTTTTTGAAGCTCTGGTATATCTGTATTTAAATCTATTTACTAAACAACAAAATTCAGACCTTTCCAAATTGAAAGCACCTGCAGAAGACAAATTAAGTTGGGTGTGAATGATACACTCTTTTGTTGAAGGGAAAGAAAACATTGTGGGGGGAAAAAGAGAAAATGTTGGTTACCAGCATTTTCTCCTTTTCTCACACTGTGTTTAAAAGCCACTTTAGAGGGATCATTTAAACTCAGGATTGTGTGACAAAAATTAAATTAAAATGTTTGCAAACAATAAAATTTCAGACTTTTCAATACTGAGTATCTCATGAATGTATTTGTCTATTTATCCAAGGTCAGATAGCATATAACTGATGTGTGGGGCATGACCTTGATTTACAAAGACAGAAAGGCACCTATTGTAGCCCATAGCATACTGAGGACAGAGCTCCACATAGAGGGAGTGATTTTGATCATACAATTGAAAATATTAAATATACTCAACTAAATCCTATGTTATGTCACTCATTAGAATCATTTCATCGAGACAATTCTAACCAGTACACACAACATAGGTTTTGGAAGAGAAATAATGGATTTAGAATACTATCACCCCCTCTTATCTGGAGCTCTGTGAGAAGTAGTACTACTCTAGTCCTTCTGTGAAATGATTCAATTTATTTTTTATTCCGCCCATCTCATTATTATAGAAGGCAAAATGTAGGAAATAGAAAATCTATAGGCCTTTAATCACAGTCCACTGAAGCGTATATAATAATGATATAGAGGCGATGTGCCGATGTACTATTTTTAGTAACAGTGATGACCAACCTCTGAAAATTTGTAGTGTTCCAACTGGAATAGACCAATGGAGCTTCAAAGGCCTGTGCTAGCTGTAAAGGGAAATGAAAAGAAAAAAATCATGTCCCAATGTGTTCAGAATATCCACAAAATAGATTTTAATGTAAACCTTTTATTGTAAAGCCCAGATAAGAGAGCAAGTTTTGTGCAGTATGACCTTGATCAATGCTTTCCACAGAATCATCTGTAGCTGTAATGGGGGGGGGGGGCTCTAAGGACTTATCATCTCAGTTTATAAATGACAAAATTTAAGACTAATCCAAATTGAAAGCATCTGCAGATGACAAAATGTCACTCAGATGATGGAATCTGCCTTTGAAAGGAAAGAAAACATAGTGCAAAATGCTGGTTAGCAGCATTTTTTTGTTAGCTCACCTGAGCACGAAATGCTCATGGTGAGCTATTGTGATCGTGCTGTGTCTGTCGTCCGCTGTGCGTCGTCAACTTTTTACCTTGTGTAGAGGCCACATTTTCAGTCCGATCCTCATGAAACTTGGTCAAAATGTTTGTCTTGATAAAATCTCGGACGAGTTTGAAATTGGGTCATGTAGGGTCAAAAACTAGGTCACTAGGTGAAATCTTCGAAAAACCTTGTGTGCGCTCAAGAGGCCACATTTTCAGTCAGATACTTATGAAACATGGTCAGAATGTTTGTCTTGATAAAATCTCGGATGAGTTCAAAATTGCATTACATAGGGTCATAAACAATGTCATTGGGTCACATTGAAGAAATACCTTTTGGGCACTCTAGAGGCCACAATTCTAGCTAGATTGATTCGAAAATTGGTCTACATATTTGACTTGATGATATCTTGGATCAATTAGAAAAATTGGATCTCATAGGGTCATAAACTAGGTCACTGTGTCAAATTCAAGAAATGTATTGTGGGCACTGTAGAGGCCACAGTTTTTGCTCAACTGACCTGAAAATTTGTCAGCATGTTTGACTTGATGATATCTTGAGTGGATTTGAAATTGGACCACATAGGGTCATAATCTAGGCCACTAGGTCAAATTACAGAAACCCCTTGTGGGCACTCTAGAGGCGGCAATTCTTACCCAATTCACCTGAACCTTGGTCAACAAGTTTGTTTTGATGTTTCGGATGAGTTTGAAATATGGTCACATAGGGTCATAAACTAGGTCACTAGGTCAAATTGAAGAAAGACATTTTGGACACTCCGGAGGCCATATTTTCAGCTCAATGGACCTGACAGTTGGTCAGAATGTTTGTCTTAATAATATCTCAGATAAGTTTTAAATTGGGTCATTATGACCCTGGAGTGAAATTTGGCCTATTGATTCAGGTGAGCGATCCAGGGCCATCATGGCCCTCTTGTTTTTTCTACACTTGTTTTTCCAATAATGCTTTGACAAACATGCCTCCACAGAGATTTTAACTCTACCAATTGACAATTTTTTTGACTTGTCCAATTTGAAAACATTTGCAGGTGACAAAATAAATGCGTCTAAAAAACTGAAATTTGTTTTGGAAAGGGTAGAAAACATTGTGGGAAAAGGAGAAAATGCTGGTTACCAGCATTTTCTCCTTTTCCCACAATGTTTCAAAAGGCTTCTTTCACAGGGTCGTTAAAAATCGGGTTTGTGTGGTAAAGGGTGAAAACATGCAATTGTTTGGTAAGAGATTAAAGCTATTGCAAAATGCTTTGATTTACAATGTTTATAAAGGAGCGCCATCTCTGAAATTGTCATATTATCTCCTTCATTATCTCTTTACCAAATGACAAAATTTTAGACAAATCTAAATTGAAAGCACTTGCAGATGACAAATTGGATAGTGCTCAAACGATTTGATTGGTCTTTGAAAGGGAAGAAAGAAATGTGGGAGAAAATGTTGGTTCCTAGCATTATCTCCTATTTCCTCGATGTTTTTCCTCTCCTTCAATTTCAATCCCATTATGTGACCCACCTTAATTTTGTTGTGTGCAACTGTTTTCAACATGGAAGAGGCTAAAACTTCGTTGTTGGGTAAAGATCTAATTAGATGGCTATCCTTGAATTTCGTAACTAGAAAAATAAAGAATTCTTGGTGAATACAGCCCATGTTTTTCAAACATACTGAAAAGAATGTGGAGAACTGAAAATTGATTTATCTAGTTTGATATGTGTACGAACAGTTTTTTTGGTTTGTTCAGAGAACTTCTTATCAAATGCTAGTTCATAGAGGTGGTCACTTCATTTCGGAACATGCAGTGCAAAGTTGGAATAAATAATTTTTCGTGTAAAAGTATTTTCTATTAATACTAGGGATGTTGAATTGATGAAATAGAATGTGCAGTCAGATCTTGAATGAGGAGAGTCATGCCCTGTAGCTCAGTTAGTAGCGCACAGGACTTGAGAACAGGAGGTCGCTGGTTCGATCCTTGGTTTGGCCAGTTTCTTTCCGAGGATTGATGATAGTCATTGTGACAGGATTCATTCCTCTCCCACAGCTGACCATTGTTTTGACGATGGTTATGTGGGAAAGCAGCCAGTGGCTTGGAAAGAATATTGTGTGGAGAACTGGTAAATGAAATTCCAGGAAAGCATTGATAGGTTCACTTGCCGCTGCGATATAAATGAAATAATGTTGAAAACAGTGTTAAACACCATACAATCAATCAATCTTGAACAAGGAGACATTTTCTCCACATAAAAAGTTTGAAATAGCATTATTTGGATTTTTACTATTGTCACTGAAAGTTTCATTAAAGTTATTTAGCAGGATAAGGGTTACAAGATGCTTGTAACAATCAATTATTTCTTGAAACACAAATTTTTAAAAAAATTCTGCTGCACGAAGCAAAACGTGGCTGTTGAATGTAATATGTTAATTTTGCAGAACTAGTTTAACTCTTTACCAAACGACAAGATTTTAGACCGGTCCAAATTGAAAGTAATTGCAGACGACAAATTAAATGTGACTCAAGAATTGAAATTTGTTTTGGGAAAGGTAGAAAACAATGTGGGAAAAGGAGAAAATGCTGGTTACCAGCATTTTCTCCTTTTCCCACAATGTTTTCAAGAGGATTCTTTCTCATGGTTGTTAAAAGTCGGGATTGTGTGGTAAAGAGTTAACTTTTTACCAAACAACAAAATTTTAGACCGGTCCATTAATTGAAAGCCTTTGCAGACAACGAAATAAATGTAGCTGTAATGTTGGTAGTTGTCAGTGGAAGTCTAGAAAGCCTTGTGAGAAAAGAAAAAACGCTGGTTACCAGCATTTTGTCCTTTTCCCACAAAGTTTTCAAAAAGCTATTTCACCAGAGTCGTCAAAACTTGGGATTGTGTGATAAAGGGTTAATTAAGGGGTCCATATCTATCGTATATAATGTATACTTTATTTGAAATTATTTGAAATAATCTTGAAATGATCTTGTATGGCTCAATGTTTGTGCATCTATAAAAAACAGTGATTGTGGTAATGTCCTGCTGGATTATCAGGTTTTTATGAAACAAGCTTTCAGTATTTTTTTACAAAAAGAACTGTATAACTATATAAGTCAAGGACAATTTTTTTAACCTTTCTAAATACGGTAGATCATTTGCTCTTGTCTTTGTTTTGTTTTTAGACAAATTGATTATGCATTTGCACTTAGGGTAATTACATTAATCTATACTTAACCCTTAAGGCACCTTTCACAACTATAGTTGTCTTTTTGGCCAGTGTAGATCAAGATCAGACTGCACAAAATGTGTTACATTTACTTTGTCGTCTGCAAATGCTTTCAGTTTGGACAAGTCTAAAATTTTGTCTTTTTTTTCCGACTGAAAATGTCTGTTGGATTTATTCAGTGCTGTAAGGGTTAACCCTTTACCACACAATCTCGACTTTTAAAGACCTTGAGAAAGAAGCCTTTTGAAAACACTGTGGGAAAAGGAGAAAATGCTGGTAACCAGCATCTTCTCCTTTTCCCACAATGTTTTCTATCCTTCCAAGAACAAATTTCATTTTTTCAGTCACAATCATTTTGTCGTCAGCAAATGCTTTGAATTTGGAGTAGTCTACATTTTTGTCTTGTGGTAAAGAGTTAAGTAGTCTAAGCTTTGACCTTTTACCATACGATCTCAAGTTTTACGCATGTTAAACTGTTAAAAACACAGCTGGAAAAAGAGAAAATGCTGGTAACCAGTATTTTCTCTTTTCCCCACAATCTTTTCTACCCTATCAAAGGCGAATTCCATCATTTGAGCCAAACTGAAATCTGAAAAATTAATGCTTCTTATTTGGACAAGTGCATTTCTTTTTACTTTGGTAAAGAATTAGAGCATATAAAAACTTAATAGGATTATTTCATTTACAAAATGGTATAATTTATTGGTTCATGCAGTACCTACAAAAAGGTAATTAATTGTTTAAGATTACTATGTGACAGGAAAGATACTTTGTGCATTGTTTTTGTCTTCTACTTGAGCATTTCTTTAAATTCAAACATAAATTCAGTGGCAAATTTTTTTTTTTTACATCTACAATATGATATGGTGAAACAATTTACAGATTCTTAGAAAAGATTAGTGATTCATGATATAGTTGAGTTTCTTGTGAGATGTTGGCTTACTTTGCACAGAATGCATTTTACTTTTGCATCTCAAAAAGAGTAATAACACCCTGCAATATTTTTTTTTTTACAATTTAATAAACGCTGATAAAATTATTTATTTATATAGTGACCTCACAGGAACTAAGCAACATGTAAGAGCAAATCAATGTCCAATTTGAAGTGCATGTATTTATTGTTGGCATAGAACACAGTTTAATTAAAATCAGTGAATATCCTGGGCTAATATTCAGTTTGGAAAAGGAATCCTCATTTTTTTTATGCTTAATTTTTATATGATTATGAGTGACTATGGGTGAGTGTGGAAAAATTGATCCTTAATTTTTTATCTTTGATTTTTATGTGAATGTAAGTGAATATGAGTGATGGATATGCATTGTAAACAAATCCAGTGTGAATAGAAAAACAATGATGAAAAAGAAACCACCTAGAAAGGTTCAGACTTTTCCAAAACGGGACGGCAGTGTTACAGACATGGAACCGTCAGACAAAGGAAGTAGTATCAGTGTGAGACCACAGACAGCACCCAATGTGATGCAGCTTATGTTAAATAGACTTATTGGTAAGGTAGAATTTGTTTGGAACTTTGAGGAAATAGATACCATTAGCATGCACCATAATCTGTGAAAAAGGGGCTTAGTGTATTTGCAAATAGTATTGATCCGTACGGGTCAGCCAGCACAGTCCACACAGGCTGACATGGGTAAAAACCTTTTGCTATTTATAAACTTTCTGCATGTCCTAGTACTGTTCCACCTCATGACAGAGTCAGTTGTTGGACAAAATGAATGTTATATGTAATAACTTGTAAGGTATAATGTATCACAGAGATGCATTAAACCCCCTTTTGCCAGAGCATGTTTCATTATCTTTTCTCTACATTATACAGATGTTAGGTTAGTCATCAAAGGTGTTTATGAGTTTTGTGAAGATATTTTTTATTCAGAGTAACCTCACCTGTGACCTAAAGCTTCCTAACCCTTTAGCTCACAATCCCAACTTTAAACGACCCCGAGTAAAAGGCCTTTAACCCTTATCCTGCTGTATTAAAAGAAATGAAACTTTCAAGCCAATAGTATAAGCCCAAAACTTTCCTGTTTCAATGGGATTATTGAAGGAAAGATATCTCCTTATCGGACAAAGTAGATCAAAGATCAGACTGTACGTTCTGTACAGTCTGATCTTGATCTACGCAGTCCGCAAAAGGTCAGTGAGTCGCGATAAGCAGCCTAAGGGTTAAAACCATTGTAGAATGAGGAGAAAATGCTGGTAACCAGCATTTTCTCCTCTTTCCACTCTATTTTTAATCTATTATATACAAATCTCACCATTTAAATCACATTTGATTTGTCGTCTGCAAATGCTTTCAGTTTGGACAAGTTGAAAATTTGGTTGTTTGGTAAAGAGTTGCAGTATTTTTAGGTAAAATTTTGTTAGAAGAAAAATGTTATTGTGTTGTTTTTTTGTTATTGTTGAACTGCCTCTTTCACATGAGGGTTTAGCTGAACACCAAAGTTAGTTATTTTCAGGTAATGCTATTTCAAGGTAAATTCTTTTTATCAAGAAAACTCTTATTGATGAGAAGGTGTGAAATGATATGTTCTAGCACGATGTTAGTTAAGGTAACTTTAGTATTAATTACCTTTAACAATGATGTAGAATGTGTTACATGTAGCTTGTATAATCTAATTGCTTACTTCATTTAACCTGATTCTGACCTTTATGCTGAATATATAAGTAGGCATATAGATAGAACTCTGACTATTAATCGGAAAGGTTAGTTGGCATTTGCTGAATTTACGGAAGACTTGAGCTAGTTCTCTGTTAGGTATTTAATATATACACAAGCAAGCAGCTTAAATTGGGGATACTGTAAAAAATGTTTCCATGACCATTTGGGACATATGCAGAAAGCGGCCTCGTGCAATGCCAAGGGTAAAAATAGAATTTTAATTTATTCAAATGATGTTGACCAGGGTCAGGTTAAATGAAGTTGGCAATACCCCACCCCTAAATTTTAGTTGAAGACAAAGGTTAGTGGTTGCATAATAGGAAAATGAAATACAGTGAATGACTTTATGTATGGTCAGTGTGGATTGTTTAACATTTTACCATACAATGCCGCCTTTTGACGCCCCTGGGATGGAAGCCTTTTGAAAACGTGGGAAAAGGAGAAAATGCTGGTAACCAGCATTGTAACCAGCATTTTCTCCTTTTCCCACAATGTTTTCTACCCTATCAAAGAAAAATTGCACCATTTGAGCCACACTGAAGTTGTCATCTGCAAATGCTTTCAATTTGGGCAAGGCTAAAATTTTGTCGTCTGGTAAAGGGTCAATATTTTACCAAAATATCCCCTGCCTTAACCCTCTCCCAAACAATAAATTTTAGACTCTTCCCAATTCAAAACATCTGCAGACATCAAATTCAAAATTGGTAAAATTAAGTTTAAGTTCTTTGACAGGGTAGAAAACATTGTAGGAAACAGTTGCGCTGCACTGCTGTGAATCCAGGGGCCTATTACCATACTTATTCCATCCTGTTACAGAATATCTCACTTACCTTCAAACTGACCTTTTATTCAGAAGGACATAATTACGCGCTCCTGTTGCTGACTTGACTCTAGGGTACAAAGTGATCAAACTTCCTCAAAATCTGATTGATTTCCGTGCAGAGAAAGCTTACTTCGTTCATTTGTAACACTCACGTTCTTGGTATAATTCTATAAAGCAGCTAAAGGCATTTGGTGAACAAATTCTAGCCTGGTCCAAATTGGAAGATCATACAGAAGACAAATTTAAATGTGGCTTAAATGATGGGTCTCAGCTTTGAAGGGGTAGAGAACATTGTTGGAAAAGGTGAAAATGCTTTTAACCCTTAGAGTGCCAAATAAACCTGTCAGACATTTTCATCCTAGAAATATGACCCAAATAATTGCAATTCATGGTTGCTTTTGTCTACAGTGATTCAGCAAAGCGGACAGTGTAGATCAAAGATCAGGCTGCACGTTTTGTGCAGCCTGATCTTGATCTACATTGGCCGCAAATGCAACTATAGTCGTGAAAGGTGCTTTAATAGCATTTTCTCCTTTTACCACAATGTGTTCATTGACCAACATCCCAGTAGCACACAAGTTTGTCTGGTACAGGGTCACAGTAAATGATTGAAGAAAGCCATAGTGATATTGATCAAAATTATTATTTACTGTTGCTTAAGC
This sequence comes from Tridacna gigas, assembly GCA_945859785.2. Lineage (NCBI taxonomy): Eukaryota > Metazoa > Mollusca > Bivalvia > Cardiida > Cardiidae > Tridacna > Tridacna gigas. Next base: position 5,062,866 of record OX244031.2, on the reverse strand, counting down.
TGTATGCAGTCATTACTCCAAACCTTCTCAATCTTAGCACCAGGGTTGGAATTCACAAACCATGTTCATTTTGAAAAAAAATACTTTCCTTCATTTTCAAATTCCAAGACTGGCAGAGTGCATTGGCTGCGACATTCCTGTCCTCGTCAATCAGATAATGAGATTCTCAATTTAGCTTTAGAATGTAGGTGTCAGAACAAAACAGAACCTGTGGTATATATCACAAGCATGTTTTTTGCATGACTTTCCTATGTCAAAAATTAACAACAAGAGGGCCATGATGGCCCTGTATCGCTCCACTGGCTTATAAACCATAAATACTAAACATTTCAATTCTGAGCCAAATGGTTTCAAAATGAAGACTTACAAAGTTTTCTCTGTAAAAGCCCATGTGGATGTTGCGACCCGCAGGGCAAAGCCATTTTTGATCCCAGAGCTATAATTACTTGAACCCTGGTAGAGGTCCACAAGATAAAGCCACATGCCAAAATAATACAAGTCTATGCTGTATGGTTATAAATAAGCTGATTTTCAAGTTTTGTCCATATGAAGCCTCTGTAAGACATAAGACCCCTGATGCAAGGCAAATTTAAAAAAAAAAATCAAAACAGGAAGATTTCTTAAGTTGTCACTATGTAAGCCCATGTAAAACTTGTGACCCCTGCGGTGGGGCCAATTTTGACCCCAGGGATAAAATTTTGGCCCGCTTGGTAGAGGCCCACTAGATATAGCTACATGCAAAATTTGGTAGCTCTAGGCCTTATGGCTAGGTAGAGGAAGATTTTTAAAGTTTTCTCTATATAAGCCTATGTAAAACTTGTGACCCCTGGGGCAGAGCCAATTTTGACCCCAGGGCTATAATTTGAAGAAACTTGATAGAGGTCTACTACATAAAGCTACATGCCAAATTTGGTAGCCCTATGCCTTATGGTTTCAGACAGGAAGATTTTTAAAGATTTCCAATATTTTTCAGTTTTGTTGCCATGGCAACCAGAGTTTTTGAAGGAATCAAATTCTTTCAAGAAATTCTGAAGAGGACCATGGCAGGATCATTTCTGTGAAGTTTCATGAAAATTGGATGGGTAGTTTCAGAGAAGAAGATGTTTGAAATAAAAGTTAACGCACGCACGGACGCACGACGGACACCGGGCCATGACATAAGCCCGCTGGCCTTTGGCCAGTGGAGCTAAAAACTAAGATGCTGTTACTGTCTTAACACTGTAATTTATTATGTGAGTTTGTACATGTTCAGTTTTTCTTTGTGTGTTGCCTTACACCAAGCAATATATACGAGGGACACTTTTTAAGTTCGTAGAGTAGGGCGGTCTTTTTAAAACCGCTTGAAATATCAAAATTTTATTTATCTAAGACCTTCGAAATATGCCCCGTCTGCCTCCACACACATTTTACACCGATCTACCCATTTCCGGAACGCCGCCCGGTAGTCCTCTTTAGGTATATGTTGCAGACACTGGTAGACCGCACTGCCTATACCACAACGGGATTCAAAACGGTGCCCTGCCAGCATTTCCTTTAGTCTTGGGAACAACCAAAAGTCACAAGGGGACAGGTCAGGGCTGTATGGGGGATGATCTAAGACATCGAGCCCAGATTCTTTCAGATATTCCTGTACCGTAGCGGATTTATGGGCCGGTGCGTTATCATGGAGTAATTTGATGCCGCGGACACCGGTGCGCGGTCTGCGTTTCTGATAGAAATCAACAAGTTGAGTAAGAACACTTTCTCTGTAAAACTTTCCAGTGACAGAACTACCTTTCGGGACTGGAATTTGAAGGACTGGACCTTTCGAATCAAAGAATATCGCATACAACATGCTATTTGATGTTTTGCAACGGCGCGCAATGACAGGTCTGTCGCCCTCAGATGAAACCCAAACTTTATTTTTAGCCTTAGAATCTGGTTGAAAATGATAGATCCAGTTTTCATCACCTGTAACTATCTCTTCCAAACGACATGGGTCACATTTATCATATTTTTCTATAACTTGCGATGCAAGTCTAACCCGACTTTGTTTCTGCTCGTCAGTGAGCAAATGGGGCACCCAGCGCGCGCAGATCTTACGTAGCCCAAGTCGTTCACGTAAGATCTTCAAAACACTTGACGAATGAATGCCACTTAATTCTTCTGTCTCTTGCACGGTATAACATGCGTCTTCCTCAATTAACGTTTTCACAGTAGCAACGTTCTTTTCCGTCAAAACGGAAACCAGCCTACCCACCCGAGGGTCATTTTCAATTGACTCCCGACCATCATTAAAACGACGTACCCACTTGCAAACTGTAGCATATTTTAAAGCACCATTCCCATAAACTTTTTGCAAATCAGCATGAATTTCTGTTGACGGAAACCCGAGCTGTGCTCGAATCTTACAATATACCCTCTGTTCAGAGATTTTTCCATCCATATTGAACGCTATATTTTACTATAGTGTATAAAACCACGTGTTGAAAATACCCAGCGCTGTGCGCACGTGGACCTCGTGCGCCGCATACCGTGACACCGTTCGAGAGAGGAATGATTACGCAAGTTCTGTGTAAAAAATCGTGCAACTTCATAATCGCGTTAAAAAGTTATAGGCTTACTCTACGAACTTAAAAAGTGTCCCTCGTAGGTCTCACATGATAAACCTTTCTTTATCAGTTTATATTATTGCTTGTGTTTGAGAATACAGGTTTAAAATCTTGTACCATGACAAGATAATGTACTGAAAACACAACCAAGATATGATACATGTCTAGGGCACACTTATTTATCCATTGGGCTATTGTGAATTTTACTTTAGTGTGGAAAGTTAATACTTACCAATAAAATAAATTACTAAAATATCCCTGTGCAAACCTGTATTACTCTAATGAGATTTTCTGATAATATAAACATAATCAAGTGGGGTTTATAGCATGCACATTGCTAATGGTTGTTTTGCGTTAATCTGCTAAGCTTTGTGAAACTTAACCCTTTACCACACAATCCCGACTTCTAACGATCCTAAGAAAGAAGGCTTTTGAAAACAGTGTGGGAAAAGGAGAAAAGGCTGGTAAAAGAGAAATTTTCAGTTAAGCAACTATTAATTTGTCGTCTGCAAATGCTTTCAATTTGGTCCAGTCCAAAATGTTGCTGTGTGGTAAAGAGTTAATTTTGATTGATTGTACACCCTTTGTGCTTAAACATTGCTGCTTTGATCTTGGATTAACTGCTTGCTTGTGCACTTGTATATGTTTTACGACATACATAATTACGTATTTGCCCGTCGGTTATAAGACTTATCTCTTACAACCCGTTACCGCACAATGATGCCTTTTAACGACCCTGGGAAAGAAGCCTTCTGAAAACATTGTGGGAAAAAGGAGAAAATGCTGGTAACCAGCATTTTCTTCTTTTCCCACAATGTTTTCTACCCTTTCACTGACAGAAAAATAATCATTTTAGCAACATTTAATTTGTCATCTGCAGTCGCTTTCATTTTGGTTCAGTCCAAAAATTTATCGTTTGGTAAAGGGATAAGACTTAAAAGACTGAACAAATAAATATTTGTTCTGAAAGAAGAATTGCTCGTGATGAAAATTCGTATACTTCAAAATTGATAAAATGTCATTTGCATATACATCCATTATCCAAAACAACACAAAACAGGTATTATGAATTTTAGAATTACAACCAAAAGAAATAAATGTATGTATATTTAGAATGTGTTTATGCTTTATATGATTTATGTAAGTTTAATATCCCATATTTCTAACTGAAAGACCATTTGACTTTACTCTTACCAAGTGACGCTCACCCATTCACATGTACTATACTTCAATGGTCAGTCATTAGCTGATTGCTAAGTGTAAATATTTAAGACTAGAAATAGATTGGCATGTCAATTTGCCAGTTTCATCACATTGTTGGTTGTGTATTAACCCTTTACTGAAAACATTGTGGGAAAAGGAGAAAATGCTGATAACCAGCATTTTCTCCTTTTCCCACAATGTTTTCTGTCCTATCAAAGGAAAACTGCACTATTTGAGCCACATTGAAATTGTCGTCTGCAAAATGCTTTCAATTTGGACAAGGCTAAAATTTTGTCATCTGGTAAAGGGTTAAGCTTTTTTATTCAGATCTATATGAAATTTGTAGGAGCATTCTTCATTTAATTAAACGTTTAATTTGAACAAATACCATGGGAAACATCAGTTCAAGAGAGATGTTCTATGATAAGTATAGCCCAGATTGTATTTTCTGTTTCAGGTGGCAGTTCCAATTCTCCATATATGAGGCGGTCTAAGACAAATGTCACCAGCGGACAGATACGCCAGCCAGCTCCCAACAATGCTAGAAGTGTCACAGCAGTTCCCAATAAAAAGGAGGGAAATTTGAGGTATCAACATGAGGCAACTAATGACCCAGATAAACAATATTTTCTCCTTTTCCCACAATGTTTTCCACCATTTGAAAGATGATTTCCATTATTTCTTTCACATTTAATTTGTTATGTGCAAATGATTTCAATATGGACAGGTCTAAAATTTGGTCATCTGGTTATGACTTACAGACTCAACAGGGAATTGAATCCGGAACAAGGCATTGCCTAGTTGTTAGTCATATATTTTGTTCAATGTAGATTAGCATTTACTTTTTACCCGTGTACATGTATCGATATTATCTAGTACAGATAACCATCAAGTTCATTTCGAGATGTTCATAGTTAGTAAAAGAGCTTTGTAGAAGTGCTTTACGTGTGAGCCATGCTCTGGCAAAAAAGGGGTTTAACCCTTTCCCAAACGACAAATTTTGGACTGGTCCAAATTGAAAGAGTTTGCAGACGACAATTTTAAATTTGATGAAAATGCATCTCCGTGATCCATGGTAACAGACGAGCCATCACAGTATTTATGGATCCATAACAGCCACATTTTTTAACATTCGACTTAATCATGAGGTAGACTGGTCCTTTAACCCTTTCCCAAACAAGCTCTGGTTTCTACGTGTCTACAGTACAAGTCTTTTGAAAACACTGTGGGAAAAGGAGAAATTGCTCGTAACGAGCAATTTCTCCTTTTCCCACAGTGTTTTCTACCCTTTTTGAGAACTTTCTGCCATTTTCATCAAATTTAAAATTGTCGTCTGCAAACTCTTTCAATTTGGACCAGTCCAAAATTTGTCGTTTGGAAAAGGGTTAACCCTTTACCACACAATCCTGACTTTTAACAATCCTGAGAAAGAAACCTTTTGAAAACATTGTGGGAAAAGGAGAAAATGCTGGTAACCAGCATTTTCTCCTTTTCCCACAATGTTTTCTACCCTATCAAAGACAGAAATCATTATTTGAGATCATTATTTGAGATACTTTTATTTTATCGTCTGCAAATGCTTTCAATTTGGTCTAGTCCAAAAGTTTGTCGTTTGGTAAAGAGTTAACGTACAGAAAATTGACCGATGGCAAATAGTTTTGTCCCAGGTCAGCCTGTGTGGACTGTGTCGATATTATTCGCAAATATACTAAACTCCCTTTTCACAGAGCATGGCTCATTTATTTATGTATAAACCGGATCTTGCATGACTTATGACTTCCTTCAAAATATATACGGTAGATGTGGGCCATGCTTTTTATGCGATAAAAAAAACAAATCGCCAGATTCAAGGATAGCATTTCTGCAATCCAAAAGCTGTTTTGAAAAATGGTCTTTACAATTGTACAGAAAATAAAAATTTAAGTCTTTATGTCACTGTCTAAACTTTTAACCACCCTTAGAGAGAAAGCTCTTGAAAACATTGGTGGGGGGAAGAGGAGAAGACACTGGTAACCAGCATTTTCTCCTTTTCCCACAATGTTTTCTGTCCTATCAGAGAACTTAAGTATGATTGTATCAATGTTGAATTTGTTGTCTGCAGATGCCTTGAAATTTGAGCAAGTCCAAAATTTGTTGTGTTGGAAAGGGTTAAAGGTTTTAACACTTTACGTTCTGCTGACAACTTTTATAGGCTTGCAGGAGCCCGCTTTTAACCCTTTACCCACGTCAAAAATTTTAGATCAGTCCAAATTGAGAGCATTTGCAGACAAAAATTTTATTGTGGCTCAAATGATGCAACTTTTCTCTGATAGAGTAGAAAACATTGTGGGAAAAGGAGATAAAGCTCTTAACCAGCATTTTCTCCTTTTCCCACAATGTTTTTAAAAGGCTTTTTCCCGGGGGTCATTAAAAGTCGGCATTGTGTGGTAAAGAGTTAAAAACAAATTGTCAAAAAGAGAAATTTCTTTTGACAAGCAAGTTCTCTCTTAGTTGAATGCTTTCCTAATAATTATTGATTCAACCCTGTTTTTCAACATTCAGGATCTTTTCTAAGTTGTGTGCTGCCACAAGTTTTTTTTTAATGTTTAGGAGGGAGATTTAGGCTGAAGGTAATGAGTGAAGTACTTTTCGCTCAAGTTAGAAGCAACAAAAATGACATACTTGTAAGTGGAGAAAAAGACCACTCCATGTGCATGCAATACACTTTTATAACCCTAGTTATGCAGTCAGAATATAATTTTAACTGCTTCATTATTGTTTACTTGTATTATATCTGTCACCCCTAGTTATAGTAAACCCATTCTTTATAGAACAACAGTTACGGCACCAACGTTAAAAACGGGCGCAGCTCAATCACCAGGTAGGGAGATTAAAATCCCTGTAAGTTCCAGAGACCCTGAGGAAGTGGAACCTGAACCAAGTCCAGGTGTGCCTAAACACACACCTGCCACCACAGTGGAAAAGAAGTAAGTTCCCAAAACTGATATAAACCTGTAACAGAAGTTTTTACAACCTTACAAATTACAAAGCCATGTCAAATATTGTGAAAAGAGGAGAAATTGTCTATTTTTCTTTTTGCTACAATGATTTCTTTCATTTCAAAGAAGGATCAAATCATTTAAGTCAAGAATTAATTTTGTCATCCACAGATGCTTTTGGCATGGACAAGTTTGAAATTTTGTCATAGAGGATCACAGAATATAGGAGATATGTTAACCATTTGTATGCAGAGGGCAACTTTAATTGTTATTGTAAACAGCTGGATGAAGGTCAGACAAGACATATGGATCTGTTGATTGTGGATAAGTAATGTCCAGGGTCTGTATTCACTAACCATTCTTAAGAACATTCTTAGTCTTGTTCTTCAAATTTGAAAGTAACACACCTTCTGATTGGCTAAACTGTATGGTATTTCAAACTTGGAAAATCTTGCAATATAAGTCTAAGAACATTCTTAAGAATGGTTGGTGAATACTGACCCAGTATTTTGTCAGATATTCTGGCCAAATGGACTTCGGATTTGCAACAGTGGGGCTCTTTGTAACCCCCTATGAATACCCATTCCTTTGTTTGACAGTCTTATGTTTACATAAGATAAAGATGAAGAATAGATCTATTTGATACAGAGTAAGTAAAAGATTAAAATAAGTTATAGTTTATACAGTAGAGCTTCAAGTGAAAAGAGCTTACAGTGTTAGAACTTTAAGAATATTTTGACCCTTTTTTGATAGCACTGATAAGAACATACCAATTTTTCTTTCAGTACTATAATTATAATTCTTTACTACTCTGCCTTTCATTATTTTTATTTATAGTTTATGATATTTTTCCTAAAGCATAAAGAAAGTTCTTCAAAAAAATCAAAAGACAGAATTATGATAGAAAATCTGATGGGATATCCTTATCCTTAAGTTTAATGGATTTTTAGCTCAGCTGGTTTCAAAAAAAATGCCAAGGTATTGTCATAGCCCTGCACATTCATGTAAAAACTTAGAAATTTTATAATGTCCCTGTTATTACTGAAGGTATTTTACACTCAAGACTAGTTCTTAACTTTCATAAGGGGAACCCATACAATTAGGACAAGTTACTGTCAAAATAATTTTGACACAGTTATGCCCTTTTCGACATAGAATTTGTCATGCAAAAACTGTGACATTTTATAATGTCTCTGTCATTATGGAAGATATTTACTTCAAAGTCGGACTAGTTGTCAGTTATCAAAAATGGAATCCAAACAACAAGGGCTGGTAACCATCAAAATATTTTTGACACAGTTAAGTACCTTTATGGGTTTGGAATTTGCATTGAAAATTAATCTATTTCTCAAAGCAATGACAGCTTAGCATTGGCACCTGCATGCAGTGCTCTTGTTTGTTTTAACTCTTTACCGAACAACCAAAAACTGTACCCAACCAAATTGAAAGTATTTGCAGGTGCCAACTTAAATGTAGCTCAGATCATGATTTCTGTCTTTGATAGGATAGCAAAGATTGTTGGAAAAGGAGAAAAAGCATTTTCTCCTTCTTCCAAAATGTTTTCAAAAGCCATTAAAACTCAGGAGTGTGTGGTAAAGGGTTAAATCTTTCAGCCAGCTATTAACAAATTTCATAAAAATTAATTTGAATTATTTTTTTATCTATTATTTATGAAATACCAGTAGATCCATTATTATGGAAGAGCCTAATGAAATGGACATAGTGCTGGAGGAGTGGTAAAGATGAATTAATTGGCTCCGCCCTCTAGTAACTTGGGTGTTGCATTTTGTACATGTCTATAGTGCCATCACCTTTTCACAAATATACCCTAATATTGCACAAAGAACACATTTGTTTTAACCATTTACTAGAGGACAGAATTTTAGACCCCTCCATATGTAAAAGCATTTGTACGCAACAAATTAGATATGGTTCAAATTGTACTCTTTCTGTGAAAGGTTAGAAATCATCATGGGGAAAGGAGAAAATGCTGGTCTCCAGCATTTTCTTCTTGTCCGCCAATGTTTTGAAGAGCCGTCTCCATTTGGGTCATTTAAACCTTTACCACACAATCCCGAGTTTTAAGGACCCTGAGAAAGAAGCCTTTTGAAAACATTGTAGGAAAAGGAGAAAATGCTGGTAACCAGTCTTTTCTCCTTTTCCAACAATGTTTTCTATCCTTCCAAAACAAATTTGAATTTTTGGGTCACATTTATTTTGTTGTCTGCAAATACTTTCAATTTGGACTACCAGTAGTCTAAAATTTTATCGTTTGGTACAGAGTTAAGCTGGGGAATGTATGGTAAAAGATCAACATATTTCCTTGAGTGCCATACACAACCTTAGTTTCATTTTCAAACAGTGTAGGTCTCAACCACAGGGACTTGATCCAGTAATTTTTTTTGGTATCTTGTAAGTAAATATATTTACTTATAAGATACAAAAAAAAATTTCTGGATTGAGTCCCTGTGGTCTCAACCAGATTACACAAAGCGTGCAATCTGATCTTGGATCTACTGCTAACATTTAACCTTTTCCAAATGCCAAGTACATCCATTTTCTTTGTAAGTCTTTAATTTACTTTAACCCTTATCCTGTTGAATAGGTGAAATGAAATTTTCAAACCGATAGTAAAAACCAGAGAAATGCTATTTCAAACCTATTTTTAGGAAAGATATATCTCCTTATCGGACAGTGTCTATCCAAGATCAGACTGCATGTTCTGTGCAGTCTGATCTTGATTTACACTATCCGCAAAAGGTCAGTGAGTCGCGCTTAGCAGCCTTAGGATTAACTTATGATCATATCATCTCCATTAATTTACCATTGTCATTACTTTTGTAATGATTTCTTGTGAATTATTTCATTTTGTGAAGAAAGGGTGAAAAATGAATCAAGAGTCTTCAATTTTATCTTGTTGATTTATTTCATGAACCTCAGGCAAACAATCTCATTCACCTGCTGTAAAAAATTCACAAAGTTTGACATGAAAATGAAAGTATCCTCATCAAAATCTGTCGTGTACAATTATGTGATGTCCACTTGTGGTTTTTGTGATAGAATAGTTTATTCTTTTTGATGTACTTGCACTGTCTTAAAGCTAGCGGAGTTAGTGTATGCCAGATTACCTGCCCTTGTAGTTAGTGCTTATATTTATTATTCTACAGCTTTCACCTTATAGCTTAAAGTGTCTTTCACAACTAAAGTTGCCTTTGCAGCCGGTGTAGATCAAGATCAGACTGCATACAACTCTGATCTGTAATCTACACTGTCTGCATTGCTTAGGCATTCATTAAAGACTATTATTTCTGGATTGAAAATGTTGGTTGGGTTTGTTCGGGGCCCTAAGGGTTATTATCAGAAATTGTTGGGCTCAAAAAGAATTTATGGATGTGGGTGATATAATGAAAGAATGAGTAAGTGTATTGTGTTTTATGGCACATTGACATCTAGGTTCATATAGCGTGCAAAGAAAAAAGGTAATGAAAGGAAAAAAAGTAGCTTGCGAGAATGTGGATAATGAGTATATGATGAAAGCAATGTTATGAAATGATTCTACAATGGAAATAAAATAGAATATAGTGGGTAGCATAAAAGTCTGAATAGGAAGAAAAAGTTTTAAAAATTTTAAGATATCACAGTTTTGTAGATTAATTTCCTTGGGGCAATCAGTGCCCCTGAATATGATAAAGATAAGGAGACACAGTATAAATACATGTAGCCGAACATGTCTACTGGTAATTATCTGCATGCCAGGGTAGCTCACTGGTTAGCATATCTGACTCGTGACCTCGTGGTTGCGAGTTTGATACCCGGTTGAGGCAAACTTTCTTTCTGGAAAGTTTTGCCTCTCACCTCTGATGCATGTGAGAAAAGTAGTCAGTGGCTTGGGAAAAGAAAGTTGTGTCAGTACTGGTGTGAGAAAGTCAGGAAACACATATAGGTGCATCACTGACTTCCATGATATGAACTGAGCTGTTAAAATGGTGTTAAACTCTACAAACACAAGTAATTATCTTTCTTCAAAATCTCCCACAATCTTGAGTTTTAATGCCCCTTACTGGGAACACTTTTGATAGCTCGCAAATTCCACCATTGTAGCCATATTTATTGTCTGCAAAATGCTTTCAAATTGGACAAATGTGAAGTTGCGATGTGTGGTAGGGTTCATTTAACCCTTTACCACACAATCCTGACTTTTAACAACCCTGAGAAAAAGGCCTCTTGGAAACATTGTGGGAAAAGGAGAAAATGCTGGTAAGTAGCATTTTCTCCTTTTCCCACAATGTTTTCTACCATTCCCAAAACAAATTTCAATTTTTGAGTCACATTTATTTTGTCGTCTGGAAATGCTTTCAATTTGATCAAGCCTAAAACTTCGTCGTTTGGTAAAGAGTTAACCCTTTACCGTACAATGCCGCCTTTTGACGCCCCTGGGAAAGAAGCCTTCTGAAAACATTGTGGGAAAAGGAGAAAATGCTGGGACCAGCATTTTCTCCTTTTCCCACAATGTTTTCTATCCTATTGAAGAAAAGTTGCACCATTTGAGCCACATCGAAATTGTCGTCTGCAAATGCTTTCAGTTTGATCAAGCCTGAAACTTTGTTGTTTGGTAAAGAGTTTAAGCGTAGCAAATGACTGAAATTGTGCCATGTAGGCCAAGGTATGAAAAACATCTTGCACTGTTGTTTTTCTCTTGTTTGGCAGAGATGAAAAATGAACTCTATACCAGATAACAAAAACGTAGGCTTGTCAAATTGAAAGCATTTGCAGACTACAAAATAAATGTAACTCAAAACTTAGAAATTATTTTTAGAAGGATGGAAAAGGAGAATGTGCTGGTTACCAGCTGGTTTCTGCAATGTTTTCAAACACTTCTTCAGGGTTATCAAAAGGTCAGATTGTGTGGTAAATGGTTAATCAATAATTCTAGTTATGTTGCTCAAAACTTTCTGATATACAGAAAATTTCTTTTTATTTCTCATGCTGGGGTCCTGCATGGCCCAGTGGTATATTGTAGGACTTGTGACCTGGAGGTCCGGGGTTCACTGGATCTACCGGGGTCTTTTATGGGAGTGTCCCTGGGCAAGACAATTTAGAGCCCAAGCCCAGTACTAGTGGAATCCAGGAAATACATGAATATGTGAGCTGTTGCTGTGATATGACTGAAATAATGTTGAAAGTGGCATTAAACGCCATTCAATCAATTATTATTGCACATGCTATTTTATCTGTAACTCACAAAATATCAAAATGATGTTCTGGGCACATTTTACCTCTACATATAACCAAACTCTTTTGCTGTAATTTAGGCTGAAATTAAGACTCAAAGACACAACAAAGTAGATCTGAATAAGATAAATACTCTGTTTGAAATAAATATAAGATAAATTCTCTGTCCCAGTGTTTTACTGTATGTCACAGTGGCTTAACCCTTTCCCAAACAAGCCCTGGTTTTCATGTGTCTGCAGTACAAGTCTTTTGAAAACACTGTGGGAAAAGGAGAAATTGCTCGTAGCGAGCAATTTCTCCTTTTCCCACAGTGTTTTCTACCCTTTTTGAGACCTTTCTGCCATTTTCATCAAATTTAAAATTGTTGTCTGCAGACTCTTTCAATGTGGACCAGTCCAAAATTTGTCGTTTGGGAACAAACAGCAAAATTTTAGACTTGCCAAAATTGAAAGCTTTTGCAGACGACAGAAGATATTGACAAATAAATAGAAATTCATGCGGAAGGGTAGAAAATATTGTTGGAAAAGGAGAAAATGCTGGCTATCAGTATTCCTTTTCCCTCAAGGTTTTCAAAAGGCCTTTTCCTTTGGATTGTTAAAACCCAGAATTGTGTGGTAAAGGGTTAACACTAAGTGATGACAAACCTTTAGACTGACAAGATTGAAGGCATCTGCAGATGGCAAATAGAAATTTGCTGAAACGACAGTATTTGTCTTTGAAAGGGTAGAGAACATCGTAGGAAAAGGAGGAAATCTGGTTACCAAGATTTTCTCGTTTTCCACAAATGATTTCAAAGGCCTTCCTTCTCAGGGTTGTTTAACCCTTTACCACACAATCCCGACTTTTAACGACCCTGATCAACGAGCCTAATAAAAACATTGTGGGAAAAGGAGAAAATGCTGGTAACCAGCATTTTCTCCTTTTCCCACAATGTTTTTCATCCTATCAAAGCTAGAAATCATCATTTGAGCCACATTTCATTTACCATATGTAAACTTCTTTCAATTTCGTCTAGTCCAAAATTTTGCCATTTGGTATAAAGAGTTAAACACAGTATTGTTTTGTAAAGGGTTAAAGCCGTTTTTGCATACTGATCAAATGTCAGAAGGACCAATCAGGAACCATGGTAAAATATGGCATAGGGACTTTTCCAGTGTTACTTATCAGGAAACCTAATTGCTCCTTAGCAAACAATGGCAACTTTTAGTGATGTGGAGGAAGAAGGATTTTGAAAACAGTGTAGGAAAAGGAGAAAATGCTTGTAACCAGCATTTTCTCCTTTTACCACAATGTTTTCTTCCTTATAGATTCCATATTTTGAATTACATTTATTTTGTCATCTGCAAGTGCTTACAATTTCGAACAAGTCTAAAATTTTGTTGTTTGGTAAAGAGTTGAGTCCTCTTTGTATGTTTAAAACAGGCCTGGTGTTGATGCGGAGGACACACAACTCACACAGTTACAAACAACAAGGGAGACAACTAGGGAAGGTGCCAGTCGGATGTCAGCAACAAGCCCAACAAAAGCCCCTACACCAAACCCACTGAAGGTACTAGTCATTTGCTTTCAACCCTTAGACCGCTGAATAAACCCAATTGACATTTTTGTTTTCAGAAATAAAAAGACACTAATTACAGCAATTTCAAGGTTTCTATTTTCTGTAATGTCTCAGCAAAGCAGACAGTGTAGATCAGAGATCAGACTTCACATTTTGTGCAGTCTTGTCTTGATCTACAATTGCCATAAGGGCATCAGTAGTCATGAAAGGTGCTTTAATTTGAAAATTGGTCATGTTGGGTCAATAAGTAGGTCACTTGGTCAAATTTTTTAACAAGAGGGCCATGATGGCACTTTATTGCTTCACTGCCTTTTAAATAAATGTTTAATGTGCTTAGATGGCATTGATGGAGACATGAACTGTAAGAACTTTGTATGGCAATAAACTTTCATATAAATATAGCTAGCCCCCTGCTGCATCCTGCCTTTCCTCGAACCAAAAAAAAAAATAAATAAAAAGAAAGAATTATGATGTCAATGAATACAAGCAGGTCTAATCACTTACCAAATGTCAATGTCAGTGCATTCTAACTTTGTTGCCATGACAACCAGAGTTTTTACTACAATTTATTTTAGAAAATTCTAAAAAGGGTTTTGGCAGAAACATTTCTGTGAAGTTTCATCAGAATTGGATGGTAGTTTCAAGGAAGAAGATGTTTGAAATAAAAATTAAGGCTTGCATAAGGACACACAACAGACATAAGTTTGCTGGCCTTTGGCCAGTGGAGCTAAAAATCTTGTGTAGATTCTAGAGGCTGCATTTTCAGTCCTGTACTAATGAAAGTATGTTAGAATGTTTGTCCTGATATCTCAGAAGAGATTGGAAATGGATTATTTGGGGTCAAAAGGCTCAGGTGAGCGACTTTAGGGCCATCATACGCTCGTAGATGGGGGGGGGGGGGGAGAGGGAAACCTGCAACTGACTTAAAAGAAACATGTTGTCTTTGCTAAACTTACTTGTTTGTTTTGTTTTATAGGGTATAGACTTGCCTACAAGCATATCAGTAGAACAGCAAGCACAACTAAAACAAACTTTTAACAAACTGGATACAGACAAAGATGGGTAAATCTTTGGTTATTTCTACAACATCTAGAAACGTGAAATGGAATGAATGTCTTTTAATTTACTTTTTTTATATTTTTTGGCTTAAATGAATTGGGTGATGTACAGTACTTGGACGATAATATTTCCTAAAAAATTGTCATGGAAAAACCGGGGTTTATTTTGCTTTTAACCAAGAAATGTTTTTCAAAATGTTTTTGTAACTTACTTGGGTTTTTCCTGGAAGCAAGCATGTTAATAGATTATATTTGCATTTTCTATAATGAAAATATAGGTATTCAGGCTTTACAAGATCTTGTGGAGTTTTCAGTATGTTATTTGTTGAACTACCTCTGAAAGTACAGTTCTCATGTATTTTTACAGACATTTGATGTTTAACCAGTTACAGACACAGCTTCCGAAACAGTTTACACAAGCGCAAGAAAAATATATTAAACAGGTAATGATGGCTCTTAAAGTGCAATGCAGGATGTCATGATGCATTACCTAACTTAACCCTTTACCACACAATCCCGAGTTTTAACAACCCTGAGGAAGGAGCCTTTTGAAACCATTGTAGGAAAAGGAGAAAATACTGGTAACCAGCATTTTCTCCTTTTCCCACAATCTTTTCAAAAGCCTTCTCTTTCAGGGTCGTTAAAAGTTGTGATTGTGAGGTAAAGAGTTAAGAAATATCATATCATTTAGATTTCAATGATGCCATTTTCAGGTATTAATCATTTAACCCTTTACTGCACAATGCTGCCTATTGATGACCCTGTGGAAAAAGCCTTTTTGAAAACATTGTTGGAAAAGGAGAAAATGCTGGAAAATCTTATTTTCTGAGATATTTAACTGGAAATAGAAGTGAAATTATGATGTTGCTGTTTTAAGTGAAATTGTGATATTTTGGGGATTTTCTTTGCAGTTTTACTTTGTTGCTCTTAGTTATTTAGCACCACATGTATATTGGTATTATTGCTAGGTATTTACTGTATCTATTCCAGGTTTATGAGATCACCAGTTCTAGCACTTTTTTTGGTTTAGACGAGTTTATGACCATGTCATACTTGACAAATGTTGTGACAAGATTGCAGTAAGTTATTACATGTTTGATAAATAATCATCCTTTTCAGTTCAGCTGTTTTCGAAGAAAACATGGTATTGTTGTAGCCCTGTCGTCGTGGTCACCATCTCCTGTTGCGTGGTTGACGTGGTGCAGGAACTTTGACATTTTTAACCTTAGAGCGCCGAATAAACCTGTCAGACATTTTCATCCCAGAAACAAGACCCAAATAGTTGCAATTTCGTGGTTGCTTTTGTCTACAGTGATTCAGTAAAGCGGACAGTGTAGATCAAAGATCAGGCTGCACGTTTTGTGCAGCCTGATTTTGATATACACTGGCTGCAAACGCAACTATAGTCGTGAAAGGTGCTTTAAGGTTAACAACTTCGACATTTCTCTATCATTACTAAAGATATTTACTTCAAACTTGGAAAAGTTGTTCACTATCAAAAGGGAAACCCATACAAAAAGGGCAGGTAATCATCAAAGTATTTTTGACACAGTTATCAGGCGCGTCGCGTGGTTTTGTGGCGGCGAAGGACGGGGTGGGAAAATTGAGACTGACTGAGAAAATTTTAAAATCTTTCAGAGAAATGCCACCATTTCCTGGACTTCCAAAACTTTTTGGAAGCTATTTTTTATGTTGATTTTATCTTAGATTTTTTACATTTAGTTCAGAAAGCAGAAAGCTTGGTCATCAGTCTGAAAGAAAAGAAATAGCTATCGTAAGAATTAATCAAAATGCATGTATCATAAGCCAGATTTTTAAGTATAAGTTATTTTTTGTGGCTATCTTTGCGAATAACCCATTATCACGCTATAAACTTTTGGTTTTGTCGAAAAGAAAGATAATATTCTGGGAATGGAAAGCATGCTTGTCACAAGCGCTTTTTCCTTTTCCAAGAATGTTTTCAAGCTTCTTACTTCAGAGCCGAAAAACAAGGGTTTGTGTTTGCTTTTGTACATACCTTATTGTAATGGAACCACGAGAACTGTTTGAACCATTATGCATTGAATGATCATAGTTCTGGAGGTTTCTTTCCAAAGGAACGCTTAGGAAACTTAAAGTCATGAGGCTGATTAGGTTCAGTCATGTTTACATATAGAAGATACAAAGAGGAATGAAGAAGAAACATTTTTTAAGGAATTTGCATGTTTTTGAGTACAAGTAATTACTTCTTATCAAACTCGCATTTTTTCATTGCTTTAAAACACATTTTAATTCTTGATTAAGCCTTTGAGGGCTAATTAACTATGCAATCAAAGGTTCTCAGTTTGCCGCTATATACTGCATATTCTTTTAAACCACACACTTGAATTTTAAGTTTTTGATGGCTGATTAATTGGTCAAACAAAGTTTCTCTGTTTGAAGGGGTTCTATACTGTTTATTGCCTAAGTCCCATTGTCCCACTTTCACATTTAATCAACACAAAGGGAGATCATGTATATATGTCACGGTCGCCTTAGAAACCACAATAGATATTTGCCGATTTCACCACTCCATTCAAAATGCAAGTTCCTGAATGGAATGTTAGAATTCTTACATTTTCATTGTATCAACTACGCCTTTTTTTGTGGAAATAATGGGGTGGCGATCACCGCCCTTGCCACCCCCGACGCAACACCTCTAGTTATCCCCCTTTTTTGACTTTGTGTTTTCACTGAAAATCCAGCAACTGCAGCTGAGCGATGGCACCCACATGGGGTGTTATTGTTATGAATCATTCAGAAGGTATAAGTCTTCCTTTTCTATACGTTAGAGGAAAATGCACTGGTATGTCAATGTGCAGCAGGGAAAGATTATCAGGGTATATATTCACCAATGTTTCTATATTCAGCTCCATTTCTGATTTCCAAGACTAGTCAACTCATTCGCTGAGATCTTCTGTCTTGGCCAATGAGATGCTTAGTCAAAGAATTCAGAGACATACAAGTATTTAGGATTGTCCTTGAGTGTGGTCCTAGGTATATATTTCAAATATTTTTTACTTGCAGGGGAGATGCATTAGACGCATTCAATAAACTGAACTTTCACAATTTACATGAGGTCATCTTGAAGTATGTGGTAAGTTAGAGTATATATGCACCATGCTGTGGCAAAAGGAGGCTTAATGCATCTCTGTGATCCTTGATACCAAGCAAGTCATTACGTAATTATGGATCCATAAAGTCCATTATGTCTAACAAACGACTGAATCATGAGGTAGAATGGTCCTTTGACGTGTAGAAAATTTACCTAAAGCAAAAATTTCCGCCTAGGTCAGCCTGCGCAGGCTGACCTGGGTCGATACTTTTAGCAGATACATTAAGCCCCCTTTTCACAGAGCATGGCTCATATATATATTTTCAAGAGAATTATGAAATATAAAAAGCTATCATAGTTGGGTCCAGTTGGAGAAAATCTTAACCTTTAAAGGGACCTTTCCAGGTTTTATTTTGCTGCTAATTATCATTATTATGGTCACAGGGAGTAAAAAGTGCAAATTTGATGGTCAGATCAGGGATTGGCTGCTTTTCAATGGAGTATGCTCTCTAATTTTGTGAAATTAAGTATTATGTCATCATACTTATTAGAAAACAATCCGCCATAGCTGATATTAGTTATTAATCACATGTTATTCCCATGAACCTTTGCAGAATTCTGGCCAGGAATCTGAAAATACCTTAAGGAGCTGCATAGCCCATAAAGGAAATAGCACATAAAATCATTATACCCCCGCAAACGAAGTTTGTGGGGGGTATACTGGAATCAGCCTGTCGGTCGGTCGGGCGGTCGGTCTGTCTGCAAAATCTTGTCCGGACAACTCCTCCTACAGTTTCTGTCTGATTCATGTTAAACTTGGCAGAAGTGTTCATTAGGAGCTGTAGATGTGCAAGACACACATTTTGTAAAAATTCCATCAAAAATTACTGAGTTATTGCCCCTGATTTGACTTAAAAATGCTTGTCCGGACAACTCCTCCTACAGTTTCTGTCTGATTCACTTTAAACTTGGCAGAAGTGTTCATTAGGAGCTGTAGATGTGCAAGACACACATTTTGTAAAAATTCCATCAAGAATTACTGAGTTATTGCCCCTGATTTGACTTAAAAATGCTTGTCCGGGCAACTCCTCCTAGAGTTTCTGTCTGATTCACTTTAAACTTGGCAGAAGTGTTCATTAGGAGCTGTAGATGTGCAAGACACACATTTTGTAAAAATTCCATCAAGAATTACTGAGTTATTGCCCCTGATTTGACTTAAAAATGCTTGTCCGGACAACTCCTCCTACAGTTTCTGTCTGATTCACTTTAAACTTGGCAGAAGTGTTCATTAGGAGCTGTAGATGTGCAAGACACACATTTTGTAAAAATTCCATCAAGAATTACTGAGTTATTGCCCCTGATTTGACTTAAAAATGCTTGTCCGGACAACTCCTCCTACAGTTTCTGTCTGATTCACTTTAAACTTGGCAGAAGTGTTCATTAGGAGCTGTAGATGTGCAAGACACACATTTTGTAAAAATTCCATCAAGAATTACTGAGTTATTGCCCCTGATTTGACTTAAAAATGCTTGTCCGGACAACTCCTCCTACAGTTTCTGTCTGATTCACTTTAAACTTGGCAGAAGTGTTCATTAGGAGCTGTAGATGTGCAAGACACACATTTTGTAAAAATTCCATCAAGAATTACTGAGTTATTGCCCCTGATTTGACTTAAAAATGCTTGTCCGGACAACTCCTCCTACAGTTTCTGTCTGATTCACTTTAAACTTGGCATAAGTGTTCATTAGGAGCTGTAGATGTGCAAGACACACATTTTGTAAAAATTCCATCAAGAATTACTGAGTTATTGCCCCTGATTTGATTTAAAAATGCTTGTCCGGACAACTCCTCCTAGAGTTTCTGTCTGATTTACTTTAAACTTGGCAGAAGTGTTCATTAGGAGCTGTAGATGTGCAAGACACACATTTTGTAAAAATTCCATCAAGAATTACTGAGTTATTGCCCCTGATTTGACTTAAAAATGCTTGTCCGGACAACTCCTCCTACAGTTTCTGTCTGATTCACTTTAAACTTGGCAGAAGTGTTCATTAGGAGCTGTAGATGTGCAAGACACACATTTTGTAAAAATTCCGTCAAGAATTACTGAGTTATTGCCCCTGATTTGACTAAAAAATGCTTGTCCGGACAACTCCTCCTACAGTTTCTGTCTGATTCACTTTAAACTTGGCAGAAGTGTTCATTAGGAGCTGTAGATGTGCAAGACACACATTTTGTAAAAATTCCATCAAGAATTACTGAGTTATTGCCCCTGATTTGACTTAAAAATGCTTGTCCAGACAACTCCTCCTACAGTGTCTGTCTGATTCACTTTAAGGAGGTCTTTTCTGTCATATGTATAGTTGGCCAACATTATGCCAAAAGGCACCTTTGGACATTTGCAACAAGTTTGGATCCAGACCAGCCACTGTGTCTCAGACATATTATCAGATCATGGTCTGCACTTTTTTACACTCATTTAGTTTTGTGTCCAATTAAATTGATACTTTGCATAAATATTCACCAGGAGCAGTAGAGGTTCAAGATGCATTTTTCTCAAATGTTTGCCAAATTAATTACCCCTGAATTTACTCAAAACTTCTTGTCCAGAGAACTATTCCTTCAGTTTAAGTCTTATTCACTTGATATTTGTCATGATATTCACCAGGAGCAGTAGATGTGCAAAGCACAAATTTCATGAGTGTTGGCCTAATGATTACGGAGTTATTGCCCCTAAATTGACATTGCAGAGTTATTGCCCCTGTGACATGAAATATAGGGGCGGGGGTATTTATCACCTTTAGTGATAGTTATTCTAGTTTTTCTTAGCTTTGCTGTTTTTGAAAGAAACAACAACTTATTGTCATAACCCATGCGGCCTTGTTGTTGTTGTCTGCATTGTGCAAATACTTTGACATGTTGTAATATCTCTGGTATTACTAGAGATATTTATTTACTTCAAACTTAGACAAGTTGTTAACTATCAAAGTGGGAACTCATACAACAGGGGCAGGTAACCATCAAAATATTTTCATACCCCCGCAAACGAAGTTTGTGGGGGGTATACTGGAATCAGCCTGTCGGTTGGTCGGTCATGTGGTCGGTCGGGCGGTCGGTCTGTCCGCAAAATTTTGTACGGACAACTCCTACAGTTTCTGTCTGATTCACTTTAAACTTGGCAAAAGTGTTCATTAGGAGCTGTAGATGTGCAAGACACACATTTTGTAAAAATTCCATCAAGAATTACTGAGTTATTGCCCCTGATTTGACTTAAAAATGCTTGTCCGGACAACTCCTCCTACAGTTTCTGTCTGATTCACTTTAAACTTGGCAGAAGTGTTCATTAGGAGCTGTAGATGTGCAAGACACACATTTTGTAAAAATTCCATCAAGAATTACTGAGTTATTGCCCCTGATTTGACTTAAAAATGCTTGTCCGGACAACTTCTCCTACAGTTTCTGTCTGATTCACTTTAAACTTGGCATAAGTGTTCATCAGGAGTTGTAGATGTGCAAGACGCAACTTTCGTGAAAATTCTATGAAGAATTAATGAGTTATTGCCTCTGATTCACATTTAAAATGCTTGTCTGGACAACTCCTCCTACAATTTCAGTCCGATTCGCTTTATACTTGGCAGAAGTGTCCATTTGAAGCTGTAGATGTGGAAGACACACATTTTGTAAAAATTCCATCAAGAATTACTGAGTTATTGCCCCTGATTTGACTTGAAAAAGCTTGTCCGGACAACTCCTCCTACAGTTTCTGTCTGATTCGCTTTAAGGAGGTCTTTTCTGTCATATGTATAGTTGGCCAACATTATGCCAAAAGGCACCTTTGGACATTTGCAACAAGCGTGGATCCAGACCAGCCGCTGTGTCTCAGACATATTGTCAGATCATGGTCTACACTTTTTTACACTCATTTAGTTTTGTGTCCAATTAAATTGATACTTTGCATAAATATTCACCAGGAGCAGTAGAGGTTCAAGATGCATTTTTCTCAAATGTTTGCCAAATTAATTACCCCTGAATTTACTCAAAACTTCTTGTCCAGAGAACTATTCCTTCAGTTTAAGCCTTATTCACTTGATATTTGTCATGATATTCACCAGGAGCAGTAGATGTGCAAAGCACAAATTTCATGAGTGTTGGCCTAATGATTACAGAGTTATTGCCCCTAAATTGACATTGCAGAGTTATTGCCCCTGTGACATGAAATATAGGGGCGGGGGTATTTATCACCTTTAGTGATAGTTATTCTAGTTGACACAGTTATGCCCTTTCTTCAGCTTAGAATTTTCACTGGAAATCAACCATTAGCAGCCAAGCGCTGACACCCACATGTGGTACTCTTGTCTTACATTTGTCTTTCTTTTTATCTTATGGTTTGCTTGCTATTGCCTTACTTAATTCAGTGATGACTTATATTTGGAATGTTATGGGATTATAGAAATCTGAAGAGCCCCCTTTAAACTGGTGAATAAACTGGATGAAAATATCAAGCCAAATGCAAAATCCTAAATGTTTTCATTGCAAAGGGTTTTTGCAAGATAAATCTCACTGTATCAGACACTGACACCAAGATCAAACTGCACATTTTCATTTTACCTTTTACTACACAATCCCAAGTTTCATGGACAGCTCCTACAGTACATTTGTCTTAGTAAGGGTAGAAAACTGGGGGAAAAAGAGAAAATGTTGGTAACCGGCATTTCTTCTTTTCATACAATGTCCAATGTTCTTAAAAGGCATGTTCCTCAGGGTCGTTAAGACATGGGATAGGTAAAAAGGTTAACCCCGTGCCACATGATCCCTTTTAACTATCCTGAGAAAAAAAAAACTTTTGAAAACATTGTGGGAAAAGGAGAAAATGCTGATGTCCAGCATTTTCTCCGTTTCCCAAAATGTTTCTACCCTTTCACATCCAAATCTCATTAGTTCAAACCACATTTGGATTGTTATCTGTAAATACTATCAATTTGGATGACTCCAAGTTTTTGTTGTTTGGTTAAGAGTTAATTAGTGTTTGATTATTTTTTAAAAGGAGTTGTACCAGACTGTAGATAGAGCACATAAAGGGAAGATAACTCTGCATTCTTTACAAGACATTCTGTCTACAACATTGTCAACAGACTTCAAACTTGACCCTCAGAAATGGAACAAGATCTCAGATGCCCTATCCTTGGTAGGTAATTTTATATTAGGTATAAGTTTCACATTTACTTAACTAGACTTGTAGGACAGCAAAAGTAGCAAACTGCATTTAGATAGATATTTTTTGTGGTGTTCAGGATTTGAAATTGATTATCCAGTGCCATATTGGTTGAAGGCATGTTGGATCTAAATTTTTTGAAGTTAAACCTTTTCCAGACAATTCTGTGATTCAACAATCCTGAGAGAAAGAGGTTTTGAAAACATTGGATCAAAAGGAGAAATGCTGGTAACCGGCACTTTCTCCTTCTCCCACAATAGTTTCAACCAAATCAAAGCCAAATCCGATGATTACAGTCATATCTAAAATGACATCCACATAGTCATGGTTTCGTTTGGGACCAGTCTAAAATTTTGTCATCTGAGTTAACTCTTTACCAAACGACAAACTTTTAGACCAGTCTGAATTGAAAGCATTTGCAGACAACAAAATAAATGTGACTCAAAAATTGAAATTTGTTTTTGAATGGTTAGAAAACATTGTGGGAAAAGGAGAAAATGCTGGTTACCAGCATTTTCTCCTTTTCCCACAAGTTTTCAAAAGGCTTCTTCTTCAGGGTCGTTAAAACCTGTGATTGTGTGGGAAAGAGTTAACTCTTTACCACACAAGGCCAAGATTTAATGACCCCCAAGGAAATAGCCTTTTGAAAACCTTGTGGGAAAAGGGGAAAATGCTGCCAACCAGCATTTTCTCCTTTTCCCACAAGCTTTTCTACATTTTCACAGATAGTTACCATCATTTCAGCTTAATTTGATATGTCATTTGCTAATGCTTTCAGTTTGGACCAGTCTAAAATTTTGTCACCTGGTATAGAGTGAGGGCATTTCAAGATACTTTGAGAACTGAAAGTTAAGAATTCTCATGAAATCAGACTCTGATGTCAGTCAGGGATAGGTAACCTGTCTGAATGAGCAGTATTGTGGTTTTGTCATGTCTACTGGTATAATATTATGTATAGTGTTGTTTACAGTGTTATAATTTAATATCAGTTGTTTTCATGAATTTTGGCAAGTTCTGATTGGCTGAAAAAATTTTTTCATAGCTCCATGAAAAAAAAATCATGTTGTGCCGGAACTACTTTAGCTGTCAAACTAATGTAAACAAAGATGTATACAATATTCCACATGTTTTTTTTAAACGCTTTCAGATACTTTCAGATACTCGTCAAAGCCAAGCCAGTGTCGCTGTCTCGAACTAAATTTCAAATAAAAGCAGAAGTAATCTAATATCTGCTGGTATAATGTCCAACTGTTCCTTTGAAAATTGTACAATCCAATTTTTTGGGAATCATGAATTCCCACTGCAATATTCACCATGCTTCTACTCAGGGTGAAGGTTACACATTGCGGGTTCTACACACTGCCGTGTTGATACTTGTGTTTTATTGGTTGATTTTCAGGACATATTCTTGCGCCATACAAATATGAGTGGAAGGGGCTAAACTCAGACGTTATATTTAAAAATAAAGAAAATAAATGCAGTTTGAATTATTTCCTTGGGCGTATGTTGTCTGTAAAATTAAATTATAAGGAATGAAGAGAATGTTTTTTTTTTCATGGAGGTATGAAAAAAAAAACTTAATCACACTTTTGTATGAAACCGCTTCACGTTTTCATACAGTGTGATTAAGTTTTTTTTTTCATACCTCCATGAAAAAAAAAAAACATTCTCTTCATTCCTTAAGTGTATAATGTGTATATAATGCTGTATAATAATGATGTATGTAATGAGATGAATGCTATGAATGAATTTTGACTTTTAGAGGGCTGCATACAGCTGCAGTTGCTTTTGCAGATGATGTAGATCAAGATTAGACTGCTCAGAATGTACAGTCTGATCTTGGATTTTCATCATCCAGTATTTTGTGAGATATTCCAGCAACAACCATTGTGATATTTAATTATCAGGGTATCTCTTACTGGTTATTAAGCTCACCAAGGGTTAAAACTGGGTGATTCATTTCAGAGCCAGGTTGACACAATATCCTACTTTGAATATCTGGCCCAGATACCACTGTTTAGTCTCTTAGAAACTACAGTTTGAGTGAGATTCATGTTTGTGACTTAAGGTGAAAGGGCACTTTTGAATTTTCATCACTAGTGTAACATCACATTTTGATATGATTGTCATGAAATTTAGTTTACTTTTCGTCCTTGGCAACTGATTATCAGAGTGGGAAAAAAAAAAAACAAATAGAACTAATGTCACATTTTATGATCTAATGCAAAGAGCCATGCTGTGGAAAAAGTGGTGGTGGGTCTCCATGATGCATTTTGCCAAGCAGGTCCTCACATAATTATATGCAGAGCTCCAGATAGAGGGAGCGATTTTGATTTCAAAATTGCAAATATTAATAAATCTCCATTAAACCCTATGTTATGGGTACTCATTAGAATCGTCTCATCGAGACCCACAACATAGGGTTTGGAAGAGAAATAATGGATTTAGAATGCCATCACTCCCTCTTATCTGTACCTCTGTATGTGGATTCATTCAATCCATTTTGTCAAACAACTGACTGAATCTGGAGGTAGAATGGCCCTTGGACATACAGAAAATTTACCGAAAGCAAAAAGTTTCAACCCAGGTCAGCCCGCGTGGACTGATACTTTTTGCAGATCATGAAATGACCTTTTCACAGAGCACAGCTCAGATGTAATAATGAAAGTGGCAGTGTTTAATCTTTACGCGCCTCATCATTTATGTCTTTTCCACATGCACTTGTTTACACCACACGCATGCCATGTGTTTAAATTGCAACGGTACAACATCAGTGCCTCACAACATTTGGATTGGAAAGACTTAATTCGAAAATCACTATGTCTTTTTTATGTCATCATTTGCTATCCTAATACACATTGAGTAACACTAAGAACTAATCTTAGTTGAAAGTTGAACATGTGAAAATAACTTACAGTTTGCAACTGTTGTTAACTCTACCAAACGACAAATTCTAGACTTGTCCAAATACAAAGCATTTGCAGACGACAAATTAAGTGTGGCTCAAATGTTGGGATTTGTCTCTAAAAGGGTAGAAAATATTGTGGAAAAAGTAGAGAATGCTTGCTACCAGCATTTTCTACTTTTCCTACATTTTTTTTCAAAAGTCTTTTTCTTCAGGGTCATTTAAACTCAGGATTGTTTTGTAATGGCTAATGTTGAAAGTAAACTTAACCCTTTCCCAAACAAGCCCTGGTTTTCACGTGTCTGCAGTACAAGTCTTTTGAAAACACTATGGGAAAAGGAGAAATTGCTCGTAACGAGCAATTTCTCCTTTTCCCACAGTGTTTTCTACTCTTTTTGAGAACTTCCTGCCATTTTCATCAAATTTAAAATTGTCGTCTGCAAACTCTTTCAATTTGGACCAGTCTAAAATTTGTCGTTTGGGAAAGGGATAAGGGTACACATTCATTGTGGTACATGCTGTTTACTTTGTACCAGACTACAAAACTTTATACTTGCCCAAATTGAAAGCATTTGCAGGCTGGAAATTAAAAGTGGCATCAACCATAGGGTTTTGCTTTTAAAGGATAGAAAACACTTTGGGAAAAGGAGAAAATGCTAGTTAACAGCATTTTCTGCTTTTCCCATTGTATTTTCAAAAGCCTGACACTAACCAGTATTTTCTCCTTTTCCCACAATGTGTTCTCATTTTTAAAAAAGGCAAATTTCTCCATTCTGATGGCATTTGATTTGTCTGCAAATGTTTTCAAATTGGAAGTTAGAAATTCGGTTGTTTGGTAAAGGGTTAAGTAACAAGTCATGGAGTAGAGTTCCTGCCACTACACGTTGGATTATTTACTGGCTTTTAATGAAGTAAAAGATCCAAAAATATTGCAAATGCAAAGCTACAATTGCTAAAACACTTCAACACCAAGATTACACTGACTTTTTGTGCTGTCTGATCTTAATCTTTAGTGTTCTCTATAATCATTTTTAACCCTTTCCCAAACAAGCCCTGGTTTTCATGTGTCTGCATATCTTTTCTAGGACATATCAGGCCATATATGTTGTCTGTTCCATATCTTTTGCAGCACATATTAGACCATGCATTTAACTCTTTACCAAACCACAAAATATTAGAGTAGTCCAAGTTGAAAGAGTTTGCAGACAACAATTTTAAATTTGATGAAAATGACAAAGTTCTCAAAAAGGATAGAAAACACTGTGGGAAAAGGAGAAATTGCTCGTTACGAGCAATTTCTCCTTTTCCCACAGTGTTTTCAAAAGACTTGTACTACAGACACGTGAAAACCAGGGCTTGTTTGGGAAAGGGTTAATGTTCCATATCTTTTCTAGGATATATATATCTGGCCATGTATGTTATCAGTTCCATATCTTCCAGGACATATCAGGCCATATATGTTGTCTGTGCCATATCTTTTGCAGCACATATTAGACCATGTATTTAATGTTCCATATCTTTTCTAGGACATATCTGGCCATGTATGTTATCAGCTCCATATCTTTTCCAGGACATATCTGGCCATGTATGTTATCAGCTCCATATCTTTTCCGGACATATTGGGCCATGTATGTTATCAGCTCCATATCTTTTCTAGGATATATCTGGCCATGTATGTTATCAGCTCCATATCTTTTCTAGGATATATCTGGCCATGTATGTTATCAGCTCCATATCTTTTCTAGGATATATCTGGCCATGTATGTTATCAGCTCCATACCTTTTCCAGGACATATCAGGCCATGTATGTTATCAGCTCCATACCTTTTCCAGGACATATCGGGCCATGTATGTTATCAGCTCCATATCTTTTCTAGGATATATCTGGCCATGTATGTTATCAGCTCCATATCTTTTCTAGGATATATCTGGCCATGTATGTTATCAGCTCCATATCTTTTCTAGGATATATCTGGCCATGTATGTTATCAGCTCCATACCTTTTCCAGGACATATCGGGCCATGTATGTTATCAGCTCCATACCTTTTCCAGGACATATCGGGCCATGTATGTTATCAGCTCCATATCTTTTCCAGGATATATCTGGCCATGTATGTTATCAGCTCCATACCTTTTCCAGGATATATCTGGCCATGTATGTTATCAGCTCCATATCTTTTCTAGGATATATCTGGCCATGTATGTTATCAGCTCCATATCTTTTCTAGGACATATCGGGCCATGTATGTTATCAGCTCCATATCTTTTCTAGGATATATCGGGCCATGTATGTTATCAGCTCCATATCTTTTCTAGGATATATCTGGCCATGTATGTTATCAGCTCCATATCTTTTCCAGGACATATCGGGCCATGTATGTTATCATTTCCATATCTTTTCCAGGACATATCGGGCCATGTCACCAAGATAGAGTTTCTGGCACATATACCATACTTTCAGACAATGAGCAAGTCAACATGAACAGAAGAAGTGATTAAACATTTACCGAAAACATTTCTGTGATTTTACGACCTTGAAGAAGATGCCTTTTCAAATTATTATTGAAAAGGCTGTCAGCCAGTATCTTCTTTCTTTTTCACTTTTTTTTTCTACACTTTAACTCTTTACCACACAACGAAAATGTAGACTTGTCCAAATTGAAAGCATTTGCAGATGACAATTTAACCCTTAAAGTGCTGGAACCGACTTATGTTGATATTGCGGACAGTGTTGATCAAGGTCAGAACGTGTCCGATACTTTGTTACATGTTCTGGCCAAAACTAACTTGAAGTAACAATATTTTAGATATTTTTCCTGATTGAAAAGGAGCATTTCCTTAATTTCAGCACTGTAAGGGTTAACTCTTTACCAAACGACAATAATTCAGACTGGTCTAAATTGAAAGCATTTGCAGATGACAAATTAAGTGTAGCTTAAACAGTGATTTATGTATTGGACAAGGTAGAAAACATTGCGGGAAAAAGATAAAATGCTGGTTACCAGCATTTTCTCCTTTTCCCACAATGTTTTCAAAAGGCTTCTCTCTCAGGGTCGTTAAAAGTCGGAATTGTGTCGTAATGGGTTAAGTGTTACTCAAATGATGGAGTTGGTCTTTGATAGGGTAGAAAACATTGTGGGAAAAGGAGAAAATGCTGGTTACTAGCATTTTCTCCTTTTCCCACGTTTACAAAAGGCCTCTTTCTCAAGTTCGTTAGAAGGCAGCATCGTGTGGTAAGGGGTTAAAAGAAAAATTCATCATTTTGAGCTGTACTCTAATTAGCTTCAGTAAAATACAATGCTTTTGATACGGGGAGGTCTGAAATTTTGTTGTCTTAACATGTCATGTGAAAAGACTTTTCAACAAAAATCAAAGACATCTCTGCAGCTTTTGAATTCCAAGTAATGCTGTACTTAACCCTTTCCCAAACAAGGCCTGGTTTTCACATGTCTGCAGTACAAGTCTTTTTGAAAACACTGTGGGAAAAGGAGAAATTGCTCGTAACGAGCAATTTCTCCTTTTCCCACAGTGTTTTCTACCCTTTTTGAGACCTTTCTGCCATCTTCATCAAATTCAAAATTGTAGTCAGCAAACTCTTTCAATTTGGACCAGTCCAAAATTAGTTGTTTGGGAAAGGGTTAAAGAGGTTACGAGCCATGCTATCTTAAAAGGGGGCTTGGTGTATAAAAAAAAAAAAGTATTGACCCATGTTAGCCTGTGCAGTCTGCCTAGGCTGACATGGGTCAATACTTTTTGCTATCAAATGTTGTGAACTTTCTGCGTGTCAAAGGTCCATTCTACCTCCAGATACAGTCGATTGTGAGACAATATGGATTTTATGGACCCATAATAATGTGATAACTTGCTTGGTATGATACATCAGGGAGATGCATTAAGCCCCCTTTTGCCAGAGCATGGCTAATTAAAGATGCTAAATTTTGTGATTTTGTTTCTGCTCGTCAGAGTGTGTAATGAACACCACACAGTGAATACTGCCTATTTTCATTCCATAAGCAAAGTAACACTGAAATTTTTGCAATGGCAAAATTTTGTCAAATGTGCTATCTTGTTTATGAGTTTAAGGTATTTTCTTGTCCCACACTTTGTATTTTTTTTTGTAAAATTCTTTCCAAGTATGGAAAATTGCTCTTTGACTACAATGAGATGCCAGGTTGGTTCTTTGTGGTATATCTAAGGAGACATTGATTTGTGTACACTTTTTTAAACATTTCATTAAAATCATCAGTAACATACTGTATCCAATGGTCAAAATTGTCTCGTGGTGCATTTTTAGTAGTAAATATTTGTTGATAACTCATTACTGACTACAGTCTTACAGCAAATTAGTTTTGAAAACAATTTGACAAGAGGAGAAGTTGTTGGTAATGAGCAAGCAATATCTCTATTTGCTATAATGTTTTCATGTGTATTCCTGTATAAGACTTTAATTCATGGTGACAAGGATATTGTTCAAGTTGTCTGCAGCAAGTGTTTTTTTTACTATCTGTTATTTTGTACTTAACCCTTTCCCAAACAAGCCCTGGTTTTCATGTGTCTGCAGTAGAAGTCTTTTGAAAACACCGTGGGAAAGGGAGAAATAGGAGGTGCCCTATTGTTTTGGGGTCACATGGGTCATAGGCCAAGGTCAGGGTGAACTTTTGAAAATCATTTCTGTTCTCTGATTGTGGTGCTTCAGTGACAAGATGCTGTTTGGGGATATTTGTGTGCTTTAGGACAGTTCTAGTTGTGAGCTGCAAGCACTTTCAATTTGGACTGGTCAAACTGTTGTCATTTGGTAAAGTGTTAACACGATATTGTGCTGAATTATGACTTTACCTATACTACTTTTAACCCTTTCCCAAACAAGCCCTGGTTTTCACATGTCTGCAGTACAAGTCTTTTGAAAACACTGTGGGAAAAGGAGAAATTGCTCGTAACAAGCAATTTCTCCTTTTCCCACAGTGTTTTCTACCCTTTTTGAGAACTTTCTGCCATTTTTATCAAATTTAAAATTGTCGTCTGCAAACTCTTTCAATTTGGACCAGTCTAAAATTTATCGTTTGGGAAAGGGTTAAATTGTTGACTTATACAAAAATAGTTCATGGTGTTTTTCCATGTGGAAAGTTGAACTTTAGAATAATGGGAATGCAAAAATTTTGGTACACAGGCCATAGTTTATGAATATAGTTGTTACTTTACTTTGCCACCATGTATCTGCTACTGTGGTACACTGGTCAGGTCGTAGGAGTGTCAGTGAAGCGATTCCAGTTTGATTGACCGATCCAGTTGATGGGAATTTTATGGTGTTCTGTTTATTACAAAACTGGAAATCTTTGCATTGTAGAAATCTTGACAATTTCCATGTATTGATAAAAACCCTGAAAATGTCCACCCGTGTGAATTTAAGCTACATTAATGTATATTTTACCTAGACATGAGGTCATGTAGGAGTGATTGACTGAGACCTTTGTCGACATCAATGAGTGCTTTTTTCATCAATGAGTGCCTTCTTCATCAAAGTCAACCAGAATATCAGTCTAGTGGCGATTAATACTGCCATTAATTAATTGATTAGTTTTACAATACAAGAACTTTATTCTCTTTGAATTATTTTCATGTAAGGTCAGTATTAACCCTTTCCCAAACAACAAATTTTGGACTGGTCCAAATTGAAAGAGTTTGCAGACGACAATTTTATATTTGATGAAAATGGCAGAAAGTTCTCAAAAAGAGTAGAAAACACTGTGGGAAAAGGAGAAATTGCTCATTACGAGCAATTTCTCCTTTTCCCACAGTGTTTTCAAAAGACTTGTACTGCAGACGTGTGAAAACCAGGGCTTGTTTGGGAAAGGGTTAACTTGAGAAATTTTTGACCCATAATGATATCCATTTTTGCAGTATATGTGAGAGATCTCCTTTCCCCACAATGTTTTCTACCCTTTCAAAAGGAGAAATCATCATTCTAACAACATTTGTCGTCTGTAAGCTTTCAATTTGATACAGTCCAAACTTTTTTGTTGTTTAGTAAAGAGTTAATGACATCTTTTGAACCACATTTAGTTTGTCGTCTGCAAGTGATTTCAACTTGGACAAGTCTGATCTTTTGTCGTTTGGTAAAGTGTTCTTTATTGTCATTACTTTATGTACAAATACATTTATTTTATTTGGTTTTCTGAATTTTAGGCGTCATGTGAATTGATTTGCATGCATTCCTTTGTTTTTGTGTTGTGATGTGTACTGAATTTCTACAATGTCAGTTAACTGTGCTATTTTTAATTTATCTATATGTTAATTCTGTTTTTGTCAGATAAAATGTGTTGTTAGTTTTGTTTTACAGTTTTTCCTCAAATGTATCAAATTTAAAAGCCAGTTATGGGTAACAGAGATGTGCAAATTAAAAGCTGAAATACTGCACTGATTATAATTGTCGTAATTATGGGAAAAGTAAACAAGAAGGGGAAGTGTTTAACCCTTTACCGAACAACAAGATTTTAGACTGATTGAAATTGAAAGCATTTGCAGACGACAAAATAAATGCTACTTTAAAATTGAAATTTGTTTTGGGAAGGGTAGAAAACATTGTGGGAAAAGGAGAAATGCTGGTTACCAGCATTTTCTCCTTTTCCCACAATGTTTTCTATAGGCTCCTTTCTCAGGGTCGTTAAAAGTTGGGATTGTGTGGTAAAGAGTTAATGCTTTACCACATAATTCCCATATTTCAACAACCATATTCTCCCGGAAAGGCTTTTGAAAACATTGTAGGAAAAGGTAACCAGCATGCTCTCCTTTTCCCACAATTTTTGCTAACTTTTCAAAGACAAATCCACTCATTTGAGCCACATTTGATATTCGGTTTGCAAATGCTTTCAATTTGGACAAGTCTAAAATTTTGTCGTTTGGTAAAGAGTTAAGAATATCAAGTAAAATGAAATGGACTCTGTGGGGCAGTACAGAAAGACTCAATTAAAATTAAAGGCATTTTATTTTCTCATATATTTTTATCTTCTGTAAAAGACACATGAAGATCAAACAAAAGGCTCTATGTCCTTAACTCTGTACCAAACAATCCCGGGTTGTGATGACCCTGAGACAGAGGGCTTTTGAAAACATTGTGGGAACAGGAGTTGATACTGGTGACCAGCATTTATCCCTTTTTTCCCAGAATCTTTTCTATCCTCTTCAAATACGATTTCCACTATTTGAGCCACCTTTATTTCATTTGTGGTCAGAATTTGGAAAAGTCCAAAATTTTGTCATTTGGGAGTGTTTATAGCAGGATTTTGATCCATACAGTCTGTACAAAGTCCAGAATTTTGTGCCAAGGTATTTATAGGCTATAGGCATATTATTGCTTGTCTGTACTTCTGCATCTCTCTTTTTTTGTAATAAATAAGTGTTGTACGAAATATTTGTGCCATGCTCTGGCAAAAAGGGGTTTAATGCATCTCTGCGATGCCTTATACCAAGCAAGCATGTAGTCTTTCAATTTTTCTGAAACTGTAGGTGGAATGGTCCTGAATGGACATGCAGAAAATTTAAAAATAGCAAGTTTGTTTTGGCCTATGTCAGCCTTTGCAGATGCATTAAGCCCCCTTTTCACAGAGCATGTCTCATGTAGGAAAATGTATCTTTGAGGAAAATGCATTTGTGTTTCTTGACCAAAGGTCATAACATGGAGTAAACAGAATATTGTTTGTTATAAGTTTTATTAAAGTCTATTATCTTGAGTAGTGTTCCTTTTTTTTTTTACCACCTTTCTTTAACACTTTACCACATGATGAAATTCTTCTTGACTGCTCCAAATTGAAAGCAATTGCAGACGACAAAATTTAAATATCACTCAGAAGATGGTATGTGTCTTCAATGGGGAAGAAAAGATTGTGGGAAAAGGAGAAACTTTTCCCACAATGTTTTCAAAAGCTTTCTTTCTCATGGTTATCAATCCTCTGAAGGAATTTGCCAAGCTGGGGACAAAACCAGCAACCCCCTGCTTAAAGTGATATACACCACCAACTTGGCTACCTGGCGATATACATATTTAACCCTTTACCACACAATCCCGACTTTTAACAACCCTGAGAAAGAAAGCTTTTGAAAACATTGTGGAAAAAAGGATAAAATGCTGGTAACTAGTATTTTCTCCTTTTTCTACAGTGTTTTCAGCTCTTCTCTAAACAAATTTCAATTTATGAGTCACGTTTATTTTGTTGTCTGCAAATGCTTTCAATTTGGACAAGTCTTAAAGTTTTGTTGTTTGATATTTAATAGATTTAATAGATTCAGACAACCAGCCTTGCTAATCCTCAAAGCACTCAACTGTAGTTCTTTCTACAGACACTGTAGATCAGGATCAGAATGTGCACTTTGTATTCTCTCCAGTCTCATTTTGGATTTAAACAGTCACCTGTTGCATGTAAAATTCTTGTAAATTTGTGCATTGCAGTATCCAAGAATATTTTATTGTCACTGAAAATATTCATGTCATTTTTCTATCACTTTACCAAATAATCCTGAGTTTTAATGACCCTGAGGAAGACAACTTTTGAAAACATTGTGTGAAAAGGAGAAAATGCTGACAACCAGCATTTTCTCCCTTTCCCACAATGTTTTCTACTTTTTAAAAGACACAACATTTGAGAAACATCTTGATCTTTACCATGTACCACACCACAAAAATGTAGACTTTTCTTAATTGAAAGCATTTGCAGACGACAATTTAAATACAGCTCAAATGATGGAATTTCTCTTTGATAAGATAGAAAACATTGTGAGAAAGGAAGTAAATGCTGGTTACCACTTTCAGAGACACTTTCTACCATATTTCAGAAATATGGCAGCAGTTCACTTATTCATAACTTCCCTGGATTTGTTTCATCAGACATGGGTTCTGCAATTTCTTACCAAAGGACACTTACCAAAGGACATTTCCATGCAACAATCACCAAAGCTGGATAGTAAAAAACGAACTGCTTAACCAATACCACACAATCTCAACATTTAACGACCCTGAGAAAGAGGCCATTTGAAAACATTGTAACCAGCATTTTCTCCTTTCCCCACAATGTTTTCTACCCTATCACAGACAAATCCAATGTTTCAGTCACATTTTGTCGTCTGCAAATGCTTTAAATTTCGACAAGTCTAAAATTTTGTCGTTTGGAAAAGAGTTAACCTTTGAGCCAAAGAGGAACCACCTAGACAAGTACACTATACAAAAAAGACTCCGTATATTTTTCAACATTTATTACGAGTATAAAACATTCCTTTTGTATCAAAAAAATGAACTAAAGCTAACTAATTTATTTTTCAACTACATCAGAACGACCATTTTACATTGTAAGTATTAACCGCTTACCAAACAATGCCACTATTTAACGACCTTGAGGAAGGAGCCTTTTGAAAACATTGTGGGAAAAGGAAAAAATGCTGGTAACCAGCAATGTCTCCTTTTCTCACAATGTTTTCTACCCTATCAAAGTAAAATTGCATCATATGAGCCACACAGAAATTGTCTGCAAATGCTTTCAATTTTGACAGGTCTAAAATTTTGTCGTGTAGTAATGGATTAACCTTTTCCCAAACGATAAATTTTAGACTGGTCCAAATTGAAAGAGTTTGCAGACCACAATTTTAAATTTGATGAAAATGGCAGAAAGTTTTCAAAAAGGGTAGAAAACACTGTGGGAAAAGGAGAAATTGCTCGTTACGAGCAATTTCTCTTTTTCCCACAGTGTTTTCAAAAGATTTGTACTGCTGACATGTGAAAACCAGGGCTTGTTTGGGAAAGGGTTAAGTAAGTATTTTATATCGTATGGTATACATGAGCCATGCTCTGTGAAAAGGGGATTTAATGCATCTTCAAAAGGTATTGACCATGTCAGCCTAGGTCAATGTTTTTTGCTGTTAGTCAATTTTCTGCACGCCAAAGGACCCCACTACCTCATGATTTAGTTGGTTGTTAGACAAAATGGATTTTATGGATCCATAATTATATGTCTTCCTTGGCACAATGTATTGCTGAGATGCATTAAACCCCTTTTTGCCACAAGATGACTCATATACCTTCAACAATAGACAGTTTTTCAGCCAATGTGGGAAATGGGGCAGTTGCGTGCTGGAAGCAATCTTTCTTTTTCATAAAATCTTTTCCAACCAAGAAAAAAGCCTTTTCCTTTCTTCAAACATTTGAAGCACATCTTGGTTGTTTGTACTGGTAACTTGATGATTGTATAGAAATAGGATGTATGGTGGTGGCATGATTCATGATATGCTTTCATTTGGAGCATGTGTATGTAGTATTATGTATTCACTTAACTCTTTGCCAAACAACAAAATTTAAGACTGATCCAAATTGAAAGGATTTGCAGACAACAAATTAAATGTAGCTCAAATGATGATTTCTGTTTTGGATAGGGTAGAAAACATTGTGGGAAAAGGAGAAAATGCTGGTTACCAGCATTTCTTCCTTTTCCCACAATGTTTTCAAAAGGCTTCTTTCTCACGGTCGTTAAAAGCCAGGATTGTGTGGTTACCAGACGACAAAATTTTGGACTGGACCAAATGGAAAGAATTTGCCGCGGACAAAAAATATAATGTAACTCAAGTGATTATTTATTTCTTTGGTTAGGTAGAAAACATTTTGGGAAAAGGAGAAAATGCTGGTTACCAGCATTTTCTCCTTTTCCACCAATGTTTTCAAAAGGTTTTTTCCC
This sequence comes from Tridacna gigas, assembly GCA_945859785.2. Taxonomy (NCBI): domain Eukaryota; kingdom Metazoa; phylum Mollusca; class Bivalvia; order Cardiida; family Cardiidae; genus Tridacna; species Tridacna gigas. Next base: position 5,026,346 of record OX244031.2, on the reverse strand, counting down.
TTTACCAATCATTCCCTTGTTTAACAACCCTAATTTAAGGATTTTGATAGCAAAGTGGTAAAAGAAGAAAATCTTAATATTAGCTTACTGTAACTGTTTTAGATAAGAAAAATATTTTACTACTGATTCTTTAACTCTTTTCCATATACATTTTTGGCTGGTCAAAAGTGAAAGCATTTGCAAGGGACATATAAAATGTTACTCAAAATAGGCAATTTGTCTATCAAAGGGTAGATAAATGCCCAGGGATCATTTAGGGCAAGTCAGGCACAGGAATAATGTAAATCTGAAAGAACCTTTGAATAAAGATAAAAATGTACATACATGTATCAATTCAATATCTGTGAATGGGAACAATTTATACAAGTAAATTTATGAAAAACAGACGCAAGCTTGTTAACCCTTTACCACACAATCTTGAGTTTTAATGACCCTTAGGAAAACAGCCTTTGAAAACATTGTGAGAAAAGGAGAAAATGCTGGTAACCAGCATTTTTCCTTTTCCCACTATGTTTTCTACCCCACCAAAGACAAATTACATAATTTGAGCTATATTCCAATTTGTCGTCTGCTAATGTTTTTGATTTGGACAAGTCTACATTTTTGTTGTGTGGTAGAGACTTAATGACCAGGTAAGTAAAACACATGTTCAGGCTATCTCTGACTAGGAAAATAATGGCAGGTGAAATAAACAAATGGTTAAAAATTATTACAAATATATGATACTGCAGTCAACTTGATGCCTCCTTAATCCTTTACCAAACAATCCTGTGTTTTAACTATCCTGAAGTAGAAAGCTTTTGAAAACATTGTGGGGAAAGGAGAAAATGCTGGTAACCAGCATTTTCTCCTTTTCCCACCATGTTTTCTACCCTATCAAAGGCAAAAATCATCATTTGGGCAACATTTATTTTGTCGTCTGCAAATGCTTTCAATTTAGTCTAGTCTAAAATTTCATTGGTTTGGTAAAGAACTAAGATTTCACATAAACTACAATGATGAAAATATTGTTGTCAAAAGAGAAATTACGGGTGATGAGAATTTTTTTATTTTATCTGTGCTGCACTGATTTTACTGCAATATTTAGGCAGGCGCAGAATGATAGTATAATCCAAATGACATGGCTATGGCCCATGCAGTACAGACCCACCATAACATGAAAGACAGCACTCCTCTGTAGAACAAAGGAGTAAACACAGATCTCAGGCTGGAGAATGCTACAGAAAAATGCACTGCTTTATCAACAATAGTTTCTGTTACATTGCTATTCATTGTCTGATTTGTGTTCATTTTTTGCACTCTTTTAAATGAATTAACAAATTCTTCTGCTTTATCTCCAAATATTCCTGACCATGAGTATTCTCCTAAGGTTTTGTACATGAATGCTAAAAATAGCATCATGATAATTGGGGTCAAATATTGAATGACAACAACACCTAGGAAATAGAAAACTCGGGCCACCAATTTTTGTACTTCAATATTGCTTATTCTTCCACTTTCCTTGCGAAGATTTTCGACTTTCTCATATGCTGAATTTAGATGAGACTGTAAATGCGTAGATAAAAGAATGAGTCGCACAATGGCAAGAATGACAAACATCCCTATTCTGAGATTGTCGAAGACAGATTCAGACATTATTTTAGTAGTTATCTTCCAGTTTAGACCACAAAGAATGTCTCGTCCGATTGGTTTTACCCATAACAGTAACATCAAATATGGCAAAACAAAGTTCATATGAAGTAAAACCTGCTTTAGTGGACTGTCTTTGCTGTATTTCAGCGAGTCGAGATGCAATTTTGCCATTCGAAGACCAGGAAATGTCAACAAAGCTCCAATGATGGAACAGAGGAAAGCTAAAATTATCTTAAAAGTCATTATTTCAACAGGTCCTGAAGAATCTATGCCCTGCCTTTCCAAAAAGATTAATGCACTGTCTGTAAAATTCTGATACCCACTATCTAGTCCAAATTCAAGAGTTCTTTCGTCTATTATGAGGACACCCAGAGCCATCACCAAGAAGAAAAATCCAAATGTTATGATGAGAATCCTCTCCCCGCCATCTTCACCTTTAAAATATAAGGCAGTATGACTCAGTAACAACCTCACACAAAACCCAAGTGCAAGCATGCACCACAGAATACTGATATTCATTTCATTCCAATCTGACAATACATAGTAGATTTCTGTTAAACCATACACAACCACAGCTGAGATGGAAAAGTCAAGCAACCATACATATTCCTCGTAATACTGCAGATGAATGAGATCAAATGTCTCTACTTTTGCCAAGTCCAATGAGATGGGAGTGCTCCGAGGAATGGTAAAACTGTCTGTTTTCTCCTTTTGATTTGTCCCTTTCCTGTTGTCATATTTTTTGCCTTTGCCCTTGTTACTTGAGGAAGCTTGTATACCTGCAGCTTTCTTGAGATCTTCATCTGTTGGATGTAAGTATCTAACAAGGCAGCCTGTAAATGAATTTATAAGCTATGCTCTATGAAAAGGGAGTTTAATACATTTGCAAAAAGTATTGATCCTGGTCAGCCTGCGCAATTCATGCTTTTTGCTACTGGTCAATTTCCTGCATGTCAAAGGAAATTTCTACCTCATGATTCATGTTGGTTGTTAGACAAATGAATTTTACAGATCCATGATTAGGTGATGTCTTGCTTTTGCCAGACTGTAATACTTATTACAATAATTGTTAATTTACTGTTATTCAATATCCCTTTCCACTGTTTTGAAAACTGTATTGACTAGATTGCTGAGAAAGATTTACCAATAGACTATGCGGTTTTAGGTCTAAATCAATGACATCGCAATTTTCAAGTAGCTACCCATGATAGGGTAATATGATGATTTGCAGAGCATTGATTGCTTTTATTGATTAAATGCTGTTTTATGCCACTTTTGGTATTATTTCAGTCATTTCAAGGCAACAGCTCACCTATTCATGTATTTCATGGGTTTCACTAGTAATAGGCTGGGGCTCCAAGGTGGCTTGTCCAAGGACACTCCCACGAAAAACCTAGTGGATCCAGCAAGGCTCGAACCCATTGTCTCCAGGTCACGAGTCCTACACTTCACTATTGAGCCATGCAGGAACTTGCAAATGACTACACGAACCAAGAGTTTCTTAGTGGTTGCTGAAGTTGAAGATAGTCTCCATAAGTTTCTCGATAAAAGCTATTTTTATCACATAGTGTTGAGATATTTCACTGAAAATGTACAAAGGCAAAAATGGGATTGGTATGGAAGTTCCAAACTAAATGTGAATTAGCTTTTTCAGTGACACTGGGTCCCACTGGACTCAATAAAATCATAGGTAAATGATAATTACTGATAATTATAACATTAACCTTGTTACCAAAACTTCCATAGGTAAACAAAAACACTGATAATTACAATAACCTTGTTACCAAAACTTCTAATCAGTTTACGATATTTGTACAATTTACTGGACCTGCCTGTTACCAAAACTATCTTAAATCATCTGGACATACTTGTCTGTACATGCTTTCATCTTGAAAGAGTCATAAATTTTGTCTTTCATGAAAGGATTTTTTTGTTTACCTGAGAGAAGCCAACGACCAAAAGAGTAATAGCATGACAACTTCTGGAGAAAACTGAAGACAATCAAACTGAAGACAAGCTGTGCTCCAAGAACTGCCATTTTTTCTACATTCAAGTCTGAAAGAGAATAAAACAATTATGTACATAAATGGTGAACCACATACATCATATAATTTTATCAATCACACTTTGTCGAAATCATTAGTTGAAAATTTCCTTGGCCTCATCGTTGCCTGCAATAAAAGGCAAAAAGAAAATTAAATCACTGGCAATTGTGTGAAATGTGACTTTTAGTGTTATTGAAGCATTTTCCTTAAACAAATTTAAAACTTCGCAAGGCAAGTAAACAAGTGATAAGAAAGTCCATGACATAGTTCATTACACCAAATATCTTTTATGCTACCATATACGGCAGTCGCAACGTCATCGTTGTCAAGAGTTACAGGCAATAGCCCCCGGCAAATGTTTGTACGTACGAATTCGGTAACGAACGTTCAATGATATCAGCGATGTGAATGACATATGCGTATAAATCGTGTATCTTTGCAAAGTGAAATATGAAAAGATCATTCGTGAACCAAAATCAATAATTTAACGTGTTGGAATTTCTTCCATTTACCCCTAAAATTTAGAAAATTACAGCCAGCCCCTCAATCTCCGAGCAGAGTTGTCGTTCGTTACCTCACATACATGAATGTGAATGAACCGGAGTGCAAGAGAGTGCTAGCCCCTTACAAACTGTAATGGTTCGTTGAAATTTGAGTACGAGTACACATCCGGTGACGTTTTATTTTCTATTCCGTAAGAATTAGTGTTGATATTTTGACAGAAATCCAAGCTTGGATGAAATTGCTCAATACCCTATATCTAAGAATTGGAAGTGTCTTCAGTATTTTGGGAAAAATAGCATGGATTCCAGGAAGATAAATTCTTCATCGGTAATAATTTTAGTGACAGAAGCTCTGTCCCTGTGTTTTAGTTATGGAAGAAACTTTTGCATCTTGAGTTGAAGAGACTCTTTTTCTTTACCCCTAAACTCTTAATAAGCCTACTATTAATAATAGACATTGTTTTCTGTATGTCTATATGTCAGTCTCCCTGTCTTGTCTCTCTCTGTCTGCTTGTCTGTCTGTTTCTTTCGACTGTTTTAGCTCTTTGGAAAACATTGTAGAAAGAGGAGAAAATACTGGATACCAGCATTTTCTCCTTTTCCCACAATTGTTTTCAAAAGCCTCCTTCTCAGGGTCGTTAAAACTCTGGATTGTGTGGTAAAATTCTGGATTGTATGGTTAAAACATAATGTTTACCACCTAGCCATGCAGGACCTCACTGCTCGAACTAAATACTCTGAAGTAAGAGACATATTTGAATCACAGATCCAGCATTAAATCAAGATTTTAAAAGTTGACCCAAATGACAATTTTCTCCTGATAGGGTGGAAAACAATATTGGAAAGGCGATGTTTTCAAAAAGCCTTCTTCCTCAGGGTCGTTAATTTGTGGTAAAGTGCTAAATCAAGATTTTACTCTATATATGGTTGCAGCTGATAGATCTTAAAGCTGAGTTGTACAGGAAACAAGAAGAGTACAAAGTGCAGAAACTTGCAAGTCAGAATATGGGGTATATTAAAGGCAAACCATCCTCCTCAGAAAAGGTAAGCCATTACATTCACTGCAACATATTAAAGATGGGTCCGACGAATCACAGAAATACCGAAATGCCACCGAAACACCGAAATACCCCAGATTTTTTTTCAGTCTTTGATTTCAAATAACTGAAGTTGTGGTGTTTGACGCAAACTGTTACCATACTGATGAAGGAGGGTTAGTTTCAAACCTATTGACAAAATAACAACATGCCATTGAAGCCCGACATGAAGAATGCGCAACGGAATATCCCACCGGTACTGTAAATGTTCACTGAAATACCCGCACGGCAATGTAAAATCTGTCGATTCAGGGATTCTACATCCGCAATCTTACTACAGTAGCTGTGCTTGTGCACATGGTTGATGTGTCTGATATTTTTCCATAACTATGCTGGCAAAGATAGTTTTCACTTTCACATTGGATATATATGAAATTAAAAATCACCAAATCAGAAAACCGGCAGCCATTTTAAATTTACCAGGCGTAAATTGATAAGACAATTATAATTCCGCCGATAAGATTATTAATAATAACCATGTCATTTTAAAAATCACAATGACAAACTTACACATCAATTAAGTTGGATCGTATAAGCCGAACGCCTTCAATTACGATTGCATCACTGTAACGGAACAGAACAGAACCGAGCTACTTATGTGTTTCGATGGATCACAGACCTATATCATGCAATGTCTAATTTGGGTCTACTGCGTCCGCAAATGATTTTGTATGTGTGTTTATCACTCGAAGAAATAATAAATTCATGTGATCATATGATACTGATAATTCTTCGGGTCTAGAGAGGCATGATCAAGATCGGGTATTTCGGTGTGTAACAGACCAGACACAAGTGTTTCGGTGATTGTTCTCCACGTAAATCAATGATCAGAATATATTAACAACATCATTCTTCTCGACAATGATTGATACTTTGCCTGAGTGCATTTTCAGTCAAAAAAAAAAGAAAGAAAGAAAAATACTGCGAACTAATATCAGTTATCTGCACTTAATATTGAAAATAAAATAGGGGTATTTCGGTGTTTCGGTGGCATTTCGGTATTTCGGTGATTCGTCGGACCGATTAAAGATACATCTATCTATACTCGTTTTCAGCCAGTTTTTAACCCATTTCATCTTTACTTTATCAAAATATGATCATTCTTGTATCTTCATGCCAAATGTTGCCCCTGATGGCTGTAAGGTTGCACAGATTATGATAGACGGAAAATGCATTTCATGTTTTAGAGGCTCTCAAAGAAATCACTACTGTCATTCTGGTTTTAAATGAGGACAAATCCCATGAGTTTCTCTATCCTTAACACCTGTTTATACAGCTGACGAGATTCTGAGTCATTCTACACACTTCCAAGTTTTAACAGCATTTTTTTCTCTCTGGCTGTAAGCAGTCAAAATTTTAGACATGACTTGACCAAACTGAAAGCAAGTGCAGGCGACAAATTAGATTTAGCTCAAAAGATGACTTCTTTCTTTAATAGGGTAGAAAAATATTTTCCCACAATATTTTCAAAAGGCTTCCTTCCCAGAGGCGTTAAAAGGCGTCATTGTAGGGTAAAGGGTTAAACAGTCCTGAAGAAGGAAGCTTTAAAAAATTGTGGGAAAATTTCTGGTTACCAGCATTATCTCCTTTTCCCTTCAAGATTAGGATAATCTTTTGAGCTACCTTCTATTTGTCATCTTGAAGTGCCTCCAGTTTAGTTGAGTATAAAATGTTGCTATATGGTAAAGAATAAAAAAGGCTGTCTTGGTTCAGTATCAGTATTCACCAACCTTTCTTGACTGCATTCAAAGTCTAAATCTAGATTTAAAAAGAAACACAACTTCTGATTGGCTAAACCATTTGGAAGTTGTGCGTTGTCTGCGCATGTCATATTCTTCGAAGATTCGAAGATGTGTATTTGTAGAATGCCATCAAGTGGGAGATAATGGGAAGTTGTGTTACTTTCAGTTAAAGAAAATTCTTGAGAATAAGGTTAAACTTGTTCTCAACAATGGTTGGTGAATATAGACTCAGTTTTACAAGTCACATTTTGTCAATACAAGCACATGTATCTAGTACATGTTTTAAGGACATAATGTTTTCTTTACATGGAGCAACAGTTTTAGACTGGTCCATGTTGAAAACTTTAAGTCTTGAAGTCTGCCAATTAACCCGTTCCCAAATGACAAATTTTGGACCAGTCCAAATTGAAAGAGTTTGCAGACGACAATTTTAGATTTTATGAAAATGGCAGAAAGTTCACCAAAAGGGTAGAAAACGAGCAATTTCTCCTTTTCTCACAGTGTTTTCAAAAGACTTGTACTGCAGACACGTGAAAACCAGGGCTTGTTTAGGAAAGGGTTAAATAATCATGCCCCAGTCAAAGGATGAGATTTGTAGTAAAAGAGTAGAAAACATTATGGATAAAGAAGAAAATGCTGGATACCAGAATTTTCTTCTTTTTCCATAATGTTTCATAATCCTTCTCTCTTAGGGTCTTTAACTCTATACCAAATAAATATCGGGAGTCATCTGAATTGAAAGAAGTTGCAGACAATAATTTAAACATGGCTGGAATTATGAGATTTGGCTGTGAAAGAATGGAAAACATTGTTGGAAAAGATGAAAATATGGTTACTAGCATTTTCTCCTTTTCCCACAATGTTTTCTAAAGCTTTCTCAGGCTCTAAAATACTCAGTATAAAGGGTTAAAACAAAGAATTGTTTGGTAAAGGATAAGGATAAACAACAAGTAAACAAAGTTACGATAAAAGCATGTTTGTCAATTTTCAGAAACCAAGTATCTGGAACAAGAAAAACAAGGGTGTAACAGAACGAGCAGGGAAAGATTACGAGGAAAAGTTAGAAGAAGAAAATGTCTTCGAAAAATCTAAGTATGTCAGCCGCAACAATGGTGATAATATTAGCTTGGCTGTTTTGAAAAAAACAACAAGTTACCATCATAGCCCTGGCGTTAGAGTCTGCTTTGTGCGAAAACTTTGACATTTTTTAATATCTCTGTTATTACTGAAGACATTTACTTCAAGCTTGGACAAGTTGTTAACTATCAAAAAGGGAACGTGTACAACAGGTGCTGGTAACCATTAAAATATTTTGACACAATTATGCTTCTTTTTTGACTTGGATTTTAATTGAAAATCTAGTACTTGCAGCCAATTGTTTGCACCGGCATACAGTGCTCTTGTTGTTTCTTATCTGTAACTCTTTACCTGATGACAAAGCTTTAGACTCATCCATATTGAAAGCATTTGCAGACGACAGAATAAATTTGACTTGAATTATGAGATACATCTGTGAGAGGGTAGAAAACACTGTAGGAAAAGGAAGAAAAATGCTGTTTACTAGCATTTTCTCCTTTTTCCACAATGTTTTCAAGAGGCTTCTTCTGTAAGGGATTTTAAATACAGGATTGTGTGGTGAAGGTTTGATACATATTTCTTCTCATATCTTATCCCTCGCTTCAGTGAACATTTCAGGACTATTTTAATTCTTTACAAAACTCTAAACCTGTCTATATTGAGTTTGTTTGCAGACGACAAATAAAAGATGGCTTATTTGTCTTTGAAAGGGAGAAAATGTAGTGAAAGTAAGCGAAAATGTTGTGCCACAGAGAGAGGTTAGATATATAGGCACTTCAAACCTGTCTTGCTGTTGAGCTAGCTTTTACAGTGATGCATTTTGGTGTTTCTCTCTCCGTGGAAGTTAAGCAACATGTATTAGGTTAGTGCCTGGATGGGTGAAAAGGCCGTTGTACGTTACATTTGGTGGTAGAGGTGGGATAGTGACAGCTGCCGGACCGGAGTTGCCTTACCCTTGTATATTCCCCTGGTTTATTTGTATGTAAGTCTCGGGGGTCGAGACTTCTCGTAGGGGAGAGTAATGTCACAGAGAGAGGTTAGATATATAAGCACTTCAAACCTGCCTTGCTGTTGAGCTACCTTTTACAGCGATGCAGCTTGGTGTTTCTCTCTCTCTGTGGAAGTTAAGCAATGTGTATTAGGTTAGTGCCTGGATGGGTGACCAGGCAGTTGCAAGTTACTGTTGATTTTTAAAGCCTTCCCTATCAGGGTCACTAAACCTCAGGACTGTGTGGTAAAGGTTTAATCACCGTGAGAAAGAAGACTGTTGAAAACATTGACAGGGAAAGGAGAAAATACTGGTAACTTTATCCCTCAATGTTTTCTAACCTTCCAAAAACAAATTTCAGTTTTTGAGTAACATTTATTTTATCATCTGCAAAGGTTTCAATTTGGACATGCCTAAAATTTTGTCATCTGAAAAAGACTCAAGTTGCACAGGGAAGAAATATTGAAAATCAGAAAAATTCATGAATATTGATTTTTGTATGGAAACCATTTTTTGAGCAAAAAGGCGATTGCTTATCAGTAACGGTAGCTTCTTTTCAAACAATGTTTGCAAAAGTTCTCAACAGAAGAGTTAGAAGAGTTGATTTGTATTGTAAGTGAATTGAAGAGAAATTCTGGGGAGCAAAATTCAGAGACAGTAATTCTGTAGATGGTACATGTATGATACTGTTATTGACATCGCCATTTCTCCCATGTCACTTTACTTTCTTTTATTAAAAACAACCTTTACTTTTATATAAATATTAATTTGCATTGTAAATTTTTTCCTTTTCACTTGTATAAGGGACAAAATACAACTTATTCTTAAATTTTGACTGTATTTGTCATCTACTGCCTATTGATTAGAGAAATTTGATATTGTGTATGACATATGTTCAATATAACATCAATGTTTGGAAACTTTGATTCGAAGAAATCTTTTGTAATCTATTACTGTATGGTTTATATACATGTATATGAGCCTTGCTCTGGCAAAGGGGGGTTAATGCTTCTCCATTGTGCATCAAACCAAACAAGTCATCACATATTTATGAATAAATTAACCCTTTACCAAACAACAAAATTTTAGACCTGTCCAATTTGAAAGGATTTGCAGACGACAATTTCAGCGCGGCTCAAATGATATGATTCTTCTCTGATAGGGTAGAAAACATTGTGGGAAAAGGAGAAAATGCTGGTTACCAGCATTTTCTCCTTTTCTCACAATGTTTTCAAAATGCTTCTTCCCCAGGGTCATTAAAAGTCGGGATTGTGTGGTAAAGAGTTAAAAAAAAAAAATTGAACCCTGAGGTAACTTGGTCCTTGGACATGCAGAAAATTTACAAACAGCTAAAGGTTTCAACTCAGGTCAGCTTGTGCAGTCAGGGCAGGCTGACAGGGGTCAATATTGTTTGCAATACTTTTCGCAGGTGCTTTAAACCCCCTTTTCACAGAGCATTGCTCATTTTTTTTTTTTTTTTTTTTTTTTTTTTTTTTTTTTTTTTTAATTACAGAAAGAGTTTGGAAAGTAAAGCAAAATTATACGAGAAAATATCAAACTCAGCGGAGGTCCCAGGTAAACAGTTCATTGTATTCTCTTGTGTGCAGAAAATTTAACTCTCTATCAAAGGATCCTATGTTTTGACAATGCATTGGAAATATGCTCTAACCCTTTACCACACAGTCTGGACTTTTAATGATCCTGAGGAAGAAGCCCTTTGAAAACATTGTTGGAAAAGGAGAAAATGCTGGCAACCAGCATTTTCTCCTTTTCCCACAATGTTTTCTACTCTTCCCAAAACAAAAATCAATTTTCGAGTCACATTTATTTTGTCATCTGCAAATGCTTTCAATTTGGACCAGTCTCAAATTTTGTCGTTTGGTAAAGTGTTAGATCATTCTTTGGAGACATTGTGTCCATGTTATGAGTCTCTTTTCAACTTATGTGTATCATTATATTTAACCCTTTACCACACAATCTCCTGTTGTAAAAACCCTGATGTAAAAGGCTGTTAAAAGCATTATGGAAAAAGGAGAAAATCTGGTAGGCAGTGCTTTCTCCTTTTCCCTCAAAGTTTTCTCTTTTAGCACTACAAAGGATAGTTTTGTTGTCCGAGTTACACCTAATTTGTTCTCAAAAAATGGTTTCAGGTTGGAGAAGTCCAAAGTTTTGTTACAGACACATTTATGAATTATGGAACTTATTAAGTTCTTTACCAAACAACAAAGTTTTAGACTTACCCAAATGTTAGGGATTTGCAAACAACAATGTAGATGTGTTTCAAATGAATGGATATGTCTTTTGAAGGTAGAAAACAAGGTGGAAAAAGGAGCATTTTCTCTGTTTCCCACAATGTTTTCATAAGTTTCTTGCTCAAGGCCGTTAAAACTTGGTATTATTTCAGAAAGGGTTAAAAGATTTCTAAACATGTAGTTTAAAACTTTACCACACAACCCAGAGTTTTAGCAACCTTGTGAAAGAAAGCTTATGAAAATATTATGGGAAAAGGAGAAACTGCTGGTAACCAGCAGTTTCTCCTTTTCCCACAATGTTTTCTACACAATTAAAGGCAAGTTTCATCACTTGTGACACCCTTGGTTTGTCGTCTGCATATGCTTTGAATTTGGACAGGTCTAAAATTTTGTTGTGTTTTTAAGAGATAAACATGATTCAAAGCTGCAAAACTTAGATACAAGAAGTCTATCCATTTATTAAATACAATATGATAAATACTCTTGTGAATAGAGTATGGAACAGAGATCTGTCAGCTTGGTAGGTATTACAAAGGGCTGACAATTCCTGGGTCAAATCCTAAGCCCTTAACAATCATTGAAGAAAGTCACTGTGACAAGATCCATTCCTCTCGCACAAGTGAGCATAAGTTTGACCCTGTATACCTGGGAAAGTAGCCAGTGGTTTGCAATTTTTATCTCGGCTGTTTTTGAAGAAAAAGTTGAGTTACTGTCATAGCCCTGTTGTCGTCTTGGTCGTGAAAAAACTTTGACATTTTATTTTTTTTGTGTCATTACTTAAGATATTTACTTCAAACTCTGAGTAGTTGTTAACTATCAAAATGGAAACCCAAAGAACAAGGGCAGGTAACAATCAAGATATCTTTGACATGGTTATGCTCCGTTTCTGACTTAGAATTCTCACTGAAAAGCAATTGCGGCACTCACATGCAGTACCCTTGTTTGAATTCGCTTTGAATTTTTAACATGACTGGAATTTCAAACTATCCATTTCAAGTTCTTTTCTTTTCTCAATATTGTAGAGGAAGATGGGAGCAACTTTTTTCTGGTGGACTTTCAAAAGAAAGTGATAGATGATAAGCAAGAGAGATTGAAAAAGGAAAAAGAAGCCAAAGAAAGGCAAGAAGAGGAGGAAGATAGAAGGTTAAGTGAGCTGCCCATCCCAGAGCCAGAGACCCCTGATGAAGAATGGTAGGTTAACCCTTTACCACGTAATCCTGTGTTTTAACCCATAAGCTGCTAAATAAATGAAGTGAAAATTTCTACTCAATAATAAAAACTTAAATATTGCGATTTGAAAGTTGATTTCAATGGAAAAAGATACCGTAAGGGTTTAATCTTTGAGCCAGTACTTATGCTGCTTTTATAGACAGGGTAGATCAAGATCAGACTACAGAACATGTAGTCTGATCTTTGATCTACACTGTCCACTGTTTTGATCATGGGCCAAATCAGTCTTCGGAATTGCAATATATAAACCAGAATTTCTCCTATTTCCACAATTTTTTCTTTCTTTTATAGGCAAATACCATCATTTTAGTCACATTAGATATGTTAATCTAATCTGTAAATGCTGTTAATTTTGACGAGTCTGATATTTGTTTGTGTAGTAAAGGGTTAAAATACTTGTAAATGTTCTCGTGTATTTGTATAGGGTGGATTATACAGACTCCCTAGGTCGTTCAAGACGCTGTTTGAGAGCTGACCTGCCCTCTCTACAACAACAAGACACGGAATTGTATAACTCTAAAATGTAAATTATCTTTTACTCTTTGGAAATATTTTGTCAGTGGAATATTTACCTTTCTATTTACCAAACAATCACAAGTTTAAATGACTGCCAAATTTAATTTGTTGCTTGCAGATATTTTCAGAAGGGGCAAGTCTAGAATTTTCTTATCTGGTAAAGTGTGTAACACTTTACTGCTCAATGCCGTCTTTTAACGACCCTGGGAAAGAAGCCTTTTGAAAACATTGTGGGAAAAGGAGAAAATGCTGGTAACCAGCATTTTCTCCGTTTCCCACAATGTTTTCTGCCCTATCAAAGAAAAGTTGCACCATTTGAGCTACACTGAAATTGTCGTCCGCAAATGCTTTCAATTTGGACAGGACTAAAAGTTGGTCGTCTGGTAAAGGGTTAAGCTGCTTTTTACCCTTTAGCAAATGACAAAATTGTAGACTTGTCCAAATTGGAAACATTTGCAAATGACACGTAAATGTGGCTCAAAAAGTGAAATTTGTTCTTGGCAGGGTAGACGAGAAAACCTTGTGGGAAAAGGAGAAAATGCTGCTTACCAGCATTTTCTCCTTTTCCAGCATTTTCTCCTTTTCTCAGAATGTTTTCAAAATTTTTCTTCCTCAGGGTCGTTAAAACTCGGAATTATTTAGTAAAGGATTAAATCAGGTTTATCTGATTACAGATTACCCAAAGAAAAAGCAGCCAGAGATTTCCAAGAGTTGAGGTTCGTAACGTTTGCTCTGAATTTGCTTATTGCAACTGTTTAACTCTTAACTAGGTGACAATATCTTTGCCTCATCAAAAATTAAAATAACCCTGCAAGTTGACCCTTGAATGTATAACATTTAGCAGCTAGTGGGTGTCTAATACAAGTGAGCCATGCTCTGTGAAAAGGGGACTTCATGCATCTGTGAGAAGTATCGACCCAGGTCAGCCTGCACAGTCCGTGCAGGCTGACCTGGGTTGAAACTTTTTGCTATTGGTTAATTTTCTGTATATTAAAGGACTGGTCTAACTCATGTGAAAGTCGGTTGTTCAAAAAAGTGGCTATTGTTGAACCATAATAGTGTTATGGCTTGCTTGGTATTATGCAATACGGAGATACATTAAGCCCCCTTTTGCTACAGCATGGCTCAAATATATTCTCTTTTTTTTTCACATTTGGAAACTAAAACCTAATCTTCTAATGACAGACTTGAAGCGTATTTGAGGTGACAGTTAAGACAAGTTTCACTGTATGCATGAAAACACAGTGGACAATGCAGGATTAGTCTTTCAAAGCAAGTTTCCCTATAGCCACAATGTTGGTAATTGGTGAAAATTCATGAAGATTTCAACTTGTGAGAGTAATCTTCCATTTGTTATTTCAGCTTTTTTCGAAGAAAACATTGAATTATTGTCATAGCCCTGTCGTCATCTTGGTCTGCAAGGCCGTAGTCGTGCAAAAAAATTTACATTCTCTGTCAATACTGAAGATATTTACTTCAAACTCAGACAAGTTTTCAACTATGAAAAAGGAAACCCATACAACAAGGGCAGGTAACCATAAAAGTATTTTTGACACAGTTATGCTCCTTTTTTGACTTAGAATTTTTTACTGAAAATCAAGCAACTGCAGCGGAGCATTGGCACCCACATGCAGTGCTTTTGTGTTTATTTTCCCAGAGACAAGAGTGATGTTAGAGATCTGATGTCCAGTGACATGTACAGGGAAGCTCAAAGAGAGAAATGGGAGAAAGAAGAAGCAGAAAAAATGGCTGCAGAGAAAGAAGGACCAATACATTATGGGGATGTACTACATAATGGCATGTGAAACTTAAATTATCGCTTTTTTGAAAGGGCCTTTTCCCTGCCTTGCTTCATTAATCCCTGTCTGTGTAAAGCATGCTGACCTTATGATATATGAGTCATGCTCTGTGAAAAGGGGTTTAACTCTTTACCAAACAACAAAATTTTAGACTCCTGCAAATTGAAAGCATTTGCAGACGACAAAATAAACATGACTCAAAAACTGAAATTTGTCTTGGGAAGGGTAGAAAACATTGTGGGAAAGGGAGAAAATGCTGGTTACCAGCATTTTCTCCTTTTCCCACAATGTTTTCGAAAGGCTTCTTTCTCAGGGTCGTGAAAACCCGGGATTGTTTGGTAAAGGGTTAATGCATTGAAAAAGGTATTGACCCAGGTCAGCCTGCACAATCCACACATTTTCCATGCTATTTTCAACATTATTTCAGTAATATCGCAGCTACCAGGGCATCTACCTATGCTTTCCAGGCGTTCTTTTTTCCAGTACTTTGCACAATATTCTTCTCAAGCCAGTGGCTGCTTTCCCACATGAACATTCTGAAACAGTAATCAACAGTGAAAGAGGAATGAATCTGCTGCATCCTTCCTCAGAAAGGAAGTAACAGAAGTGGGAATGGATTTAGAACAAATCATTAACCCTTAAGATGCTGATTGCGACTCACTGACCTTTTGCGGACTGTGTAGATCAAGATCAGACTGCACAGAACATGCAGTCTGATCTTTGATCTACACTGTCCGGTACAGTATTTTCTTTCAGGTGAAATCAACTTTGAAATCGCAATGTTTGGGCTTTTAGTATTGGGTAGAAATTTGCATTTCATTTATTCAGCAGCTTAAATGTAAACATTCAGACTTGCAAGGAAATGAAACATTGTCAATGGACAAAACCTTATATAGCAATTTCTATTAGTTTTTCAGGCAAGACAATTCCTTAAAATATGGAACAGTGAGGATCAGTGATCAGACTGTACATTCTGTGCCCAAAGGCACCTTATGTCGACCTTGGCATGCTTAGGGTTAATACATGTATATTTTAGCCATGCTCTTGGAAAAGGGGATTTAATCTAGACAACAAAATTTTAGCCTTGTCCAAATTGAAAGCATTTGCAGACGACAATTTCATTGTGGCTCAAATGGTGCAGTGTTTCTTTGATAGGGTAGAAAACCTTGTGGGAAAAGGAGAAAATGCTGGTTACCAGCATTTTCTCCTTTTCCCACAATGTTTTCAAAAGGCTTCTTTCCCAGGGTCATTAAAAGGCGGCATTAAGCAGTAAAAGGTAAATGCATCTATGTGATGCATAATACCAAGCCAGTCATCACGTAATTTTAGATCCAAAATATCCATGTTGTCTTATAAACAACCAATCATGAGGTAGAATGGTCCTTGGACATGCAGAAAATTGACCAATATCAAAAGGTTTCAACCCATGTTAGCCTGTGCAGACTGCGCAGGCTGACATGGGTTGATACTTGTTTGCAGATGCATTGAACCCCCTTTCCACAGAGCATGGTTCATTTATTAGCTCCACTGGCCGAAGGCCAGCGGGCTTATGTCATGGCCCGGTGTCCGTCGTGTGTCCGTCCGTCCGTCCGGTCGTCCATCCGTCCGTTAACTTTTATTTCAAACATCTTCTTCTCTGAAACTACCCATCCGATTTTCACGAAACTTCACAGAAATGATCCTGACATGGTCCTCTTCAGAATTTCTTGAAAGAATTTGATTCCTTCAAAAACTCTGGTTGCCATGGCAACAAAACTGAAAAATATTGGAAATCTTTAAAAATCTTCTTGTCTGAAACCATAAGGCATAGGGCTACCAAATTTGGCATGTAGCTTTATGTAGTAGACCTCTATCAAGTTTCTTCAAATTATAGCCCTGGGGTCAAAATTGGCTCTGCCCCAGGGGTCACAAGTTTTACATAGGCTTATATAGAGAAAACTTTAAAAATCTTCTTGTCTGAAACCATAAGGCATAGGGCTACCAAATTTGGCATGTAGCTTTATGTAGTAGACCTCTATCATGTTTCTTGAAATTATAGCCCTGGGGTCAAAATTGGCTCTTCCCCAGGGGTCACAAGTTTTACATAGGCTTATATAGAGAAAACTTTAAAAATCTTCTTGTCTGAAACCATAAGGCATAGGGCTACCAAATTTGGCATGTAGCTTTATGTAGTAGACCTCTATCATGTTTCTTGAAATTATAGCCCTAGGGTCAAAATTGGCTCTTCCCCAGGGGTCACAAGTTTTATACATAGGCTTATATAGAGAAAACTTTAAATATCTTCTTGTCTGAAACCATAAGGCCTAGAGCTACCAAATTTGGCATTTAGCTTGATCTAGTTGGAGTCTACCAAAAGTGTCCAAAGTATAGTCCTGGGGTCAATTTGGCCTCATACTTGGAGGGGGGGGTTCACAAGATTTACATAGGCTTACATAGGGAAAACTTTTAAATCTTGGTGTACATAGCCATAAGGCTTAGGCTACCAAATTTTGCATATAATTATAGCATTATTTAGTGGACAGTTACAAAGAGGGCCCAAGTTACAGCTCTAGGATCAAGTTTGGCCCTGCACCAGGGATCACAAGTTTTACATGGGTTTATGGAGTGAAAAGTTCAGAAACCATCTTGTTACCAGCCATAAGGCCAAGAACTCCCACATTTGGCATGTTATTCTTCTAATACAATATTCCCCATTTAGTCAGACTGTAGCCATGAGGTCAAAGTTTTATAAGGGCTTATATAGTGAAGACTTTTCTTCGTGGTTTATATTTATAAGCCAGTGGAGCGATACAGGGCCATCATGGCCCTCTTGTTTTTCATTAATTCAGAGATTCGTACACATGGTGTGGCCTTCTACAAGTTTGATACAGATGAGGCCAAAAGGCAGGAACAGATGGATGATCTAATGAAACTGAGACAGGAGGTAAAATTTTCTTGTTTAACCCTTTCCCAAACGACAAATTTTGGACTGGTCCAAATTGAAAGAGTTTGCAGACGACAATTTTAAATTTGATGAAAATGGCAGAAAGGTCTAAAAAAGGGTAGAAAACACTGTGGTAAAAGGAGAAATTGCTCATTACGAGCAATTTCTCCTTTTCCCACAGTGTTTTCAAAAGACTTGTACTGCAGACACGTGAAAACCAGGGCTTGTGTGGGAAAGGGTTAATGCATGTACTAGACATGTACTTTATGTGTTATTTTGATTAAAAGCATTTAAACCTATACCAAACAATCCCATGATTTAATGATCCAGAGGAAGACAGTTTTGAAAACAACAGGGGAAAAGCAGAAAATGCTGGTTACAAGCATTTTCTCTATTTCCACAATGTTACTTTCACTTTCAAAGCCAAATTCAATTTTTGAGCCAAGTTTAATTTGGCATTTGTAAATACTTATAGTTTTGGCAAGACCAGCATGTAAAAACTTTGTCATCTGATAAATAATCAAACTTGTAAGCAGCAACTCTTCTGAGTCAGTGTACAGGAAAGAAACTGTTTCTGCATGCTATAAAGATGTATGAAGTTTTCCCATATCTGAATTAAACATCACAAGTTATAACAGAGATATGAAAAAATGTTGAAATGGTGCATGCCGACATTGTCAGGGCAATGACAATATCTTTAACTCTTTACCAAATGACAAAATTTTAGACTGGTCCAAATTGAAAGCATATGCAGATGACAAAATAAATGTGATTGAAAAAATGAAATTTATTTTGAGAAGGGTAGAAAACATTGTGGGAAAAGGAGAAAATGCTGATTACCAAATGCTGGTCCCATAATGTTTTCAAAAGGCCCCTTTCACAGGGTCGTTAAAAGTCGGGATTGTGTGGTAAAGAGTTAATTGTATTCTTTGAACCATCTAAGCAAGTGAAAGAACCCATTGAAATAATTAAAAATGTTTCTTGCAGACAAAAGATGAAAGGTCCAAAACAGAAAGAATAAAAGCTAAAAGAAAAGCAGCATTAGCAGCAAGGTTATCCAAGGTGAAGCAAAGAAAACGAGAAAAACTAGGTCTGCCGGAGGAAGAGGGTTTGTATTTATTCTCATAGGTATTTCTTGTCAATCCATGCTTAGTTTGTTTGGTATTTAGTGCTGTTTTCAACATCATCTCAGTCAAATTATGTTAGGCAAGTCACTTATCCGTGCATTCATAGAATTTAACTACTGTAGAGCTTTTTTACAAATCTCTATTCAAGATGATTTCCTAAATAAAGACTGTTGAAGCATTCTGTCAGAGTATAGAGCAAAATGAATCATACTGTAATTTTAAAATCGTTTGGCCTGGCCAAGAATTTATGTAGATCTCAGAAACCTGTATGAGCCCTGTTTGTTACAAACTGAGCTGCTAAGCTTGGTTAAAGGCCCAGTGGTGGTCAAAAGTTAAAGTACAGGTGTTAAAATCTGTTTAAATTTAAGTCATGCCATTGAAAAGTATGGAAATTATTGTGAAGATGACAATCTGTTATTGCATGGTCAGTCCAAATGTTAGTGGCTTGCAGATAAATGAATAGTAACTTAGGTAAAAACTAAACAGAAGATATAGCAATTTGACAACTTTTTACCCAAGTTTAAAATTTATTTTTATGCCAGCGACTAATACTCGGACCAACAGCACAATAACAAATCTTTACAATAAGTTCCACACTATAATTACTTGATTGAAATGCAACTGCATTTTAACTCCAGTAGTGTTTGCTTTTGGTTGCCACTGGACCTTTAAGTCACAGATTAAGTTCCTATATTTGCTTTTTCTTGTTCCAAAACTGAACTCCTGTCTTCATTTGCTATCCTAAAACTATTCCATCTGATGGAAAATTTAACAAAAGTTTTAATGTTGATAATTTGAATATTTAAAGGAAAACTTTGTTGTGTAAACTATGTTGGTTTCCACTTTCCAAGACAGCTTTTTTTCAGATGAAAAGTATGCGTACGGTAATTTAATGGTTCACTGACAGATCTACATATGAAGACAATGGACCCTTCACTGAACAACTCCCAAGTTTTAACGACCTGGAAAAGGAAAGCATTTGAGAAAATTTGGGCAATGGAGAAAATGCTGGTAAACAGCATTTTCTCCTTTTCCAACAATGTTTTCTATCCCGCTAAATAAAGATTCCATTATTCAAGTCACATTTTATTTGTGATCTGAAAAATTTAATGTTTTGAGTGTTGAAGAGGGTAAAGTTTTGTAGTCTAGTACAGAATTAAGTAATGTGGTAAAGAATTATTCTGTACCACGTGAGAAAAATATAGACTTGCCCAAATTGAAGCATTTGCAGACAACAAATTAAAGGTAGTTCAGTGTAGCTAAAATGATGATTTCTGTCTTTGGTAGGGTACAAAACATTGTGGGAATAGGAGAAAATGCTGGTTACCAGCATTTTCTCCTTTTCCCAAAATGTTTTCAAAAGCCTTCTTGTTCAGGGTCGTTAAAAGTCAGGATTGTGTTTTAAAGGGTTAAGTAAACATGGCATAAATAGTTGTGATATATTACAATTATGGTGTAGCAGAAGAAGCAGATGCACCAGGGGAAGAAATTGGTCCGAAGCTGGGAGAAGCTGCAGAGACTGAGAGAGTTCCTGATGTTCTTAAGGGAGATGATGAATGGAGAAAATCTGTGACATCAACACGAGAGTGGGATAAAGGAAAACAAAGTAAATATGACTATTTTAACTCTTTTTATTACTGTAGTACACTGTGGTCTGTCCCACAGATAGATATAAATGTATAGACTATGTCTGTATAAGGGGACACTTATATTGCCTTGCTATAGAGCTAGCTTTTGTAGCAACATGATAGAGTATTCACCTTGGGACCTAGAGGTCCTGGATTTAATCCCTGCCTTGGGAGGTTATTTATTGGGACTGTAACATTACAACCCCCAGTTTTAACAACCTTAGGAAAAGGGCTTTTGAAAACATTTTAAGAAAAGGAGAAAATGCTGGTAACCGGCATTTTCCTCTTTTCCCACAATGTTTTCTAACCTATCAAGAACAAATTCCATCATTTTAGCCAGATTTGATTTGTTGTCTGGCCATGCTTTAAGTTTGGAAAAGTTTTAATATTTTGTTGTCTGGTAAAGGGCTAAATACTTCACCATGTTTCTTACTGTCTTAATACATTACCACACAATCCCAACTTTTAACAACCCTGAGGAAGAAACCTTTTGAAAACATGGTGGGAAAAGGAGAAAATGCTGGTAACCAGCATTTTCTCCTTTTCTCACAATGTTTTCTACCCAATCAAAGACACATTGCATTATTTTAGTTACACTGAAATTGTCGTCTGCAAATGCTTTCAATTTGGACTGGTCTGAAATTTTGTCATGTGGTAAAGAGTTAATACTTTATTGGTCCAGAGGTCCTGTTTTATGAATATTGATGTCTCCCTAAACTAAACCTCTGGTTGCTTGGCAATAAAAAGTTAATCTGAATCCTGAACATTCTTCCTACAGTTCAGGATTCATCCAACTGATACAGCACCTTGAAGCAGAGTGCTCCATGATTTGTTGGACTTTTGCAACTCTTCAGGGTCATTAAAATATGGGTTCATTTGGTAAGGCATTTAAGTGATTTAGAGAACATCTATCAACATTTTTTAAGGGTTTGTGAAACAAATGTTTGGAATCTTTGTCATTACAAATGCTGAGCTAGACGTTCATTTTTTCCATACACTAAATCATGACTAATGTTTAATACTACAAGCAGCGAAGAAACCCAAGGCTTTCTTTGGTACATTACAGATTTACCAGAGAGGTCTGAACAGGAATGGTTGGAAAAACAAAGGAGAGAAAGGCTGGATGAATTTGCTCCACCTTCATTCTACTATGTGGATCAGACACCATCAGGACAGACCAAGAAAAGTATAAGTTCAAAACTGAGTAACAAAAGTGATCAGTTGAATGCACAGAGTAATTCAGAATCTGGAGATTCAATTAAAGACATTGTTGGTAAACAGCTGAGTGATTTAAGGTCCGAGTTGGACAAAAATACTGGCCTAATTCCAGAGTTTGAAAAGGAAATGGAAGGAACGAACTGTACTCGGTCCTCAGGGGTAAATGTAAGTCAAGTGAATCAGATACAACCAGAAGGATGTTCTTCAGACCAGCCTATAGCAGCTTGTCAATCATTCAACTTAGCCCCTCCTCCAGCATACCATGCCAACAGTTTTCCACCAATCAACTTACAAGTACCGCCTCCTCCACTTCCAACAGGAATAATGGCACCTCCACCAATGCCACTGTCAATGCCAGCTCCTCCTCAAATGAATGCCCCCGCTTTATCTACTCTTGACTTTTCTGTGCCTCCGCCATCATGGAATATGACACACCAGGGAGGTGCTTTGTTAGAGAACACCAACAGTACTACACCAAGTGTAGGCACATCAGGATTAAATCATGTGCCAACCATTGAAAAGAAAAAGTTTGTCCCAAGAATGAGTGTGTTGGATACTCGGTTCATGGAGAGTGAATAAATAAAAAGAAAGTTATAATTTAGGAGAATTCATCGAATACTAAACTCTTGATCTGTGCTTTATCATAAGGTTTTTTTGTCTGGCTGAAATAAATTTGACCCTTTCCCAAACAAGCCCTGGTTTTCACGTGTCTGCAGTACAAGTCTTTTGAAAACACTGAGGGAATAGGAGAAATTGCTCGTAACAAGCAATTTCTCCTTTTCCCACAGTGTTTTCTACCCTTTTTGAGACCTTTCTGCCATTTTCATCAAATTTAAAATTGTTGTCTGCAAACTCTTTCAATTTGGACCAGTCCAAAATTTGTCGTTTGGGAAAGGGTTAACCCTTTACCAGATGACAAAAGTTTAGACTTGTCTGCATTGAAGCACTTGCAGACGACAAATTAAACATGGTTGAAAGTATGGGCTCTGTCTGTAAAAGTTTTGAAAATATTGTTGGAAGAGGAGAAAATGCTGATTACCAGCATTTTCTCCTTTTCCCACAATATTTTCAAAAGCCTTCTCTATATGGGTCCTTAAAACTCATGATAATGTGGTAGAGCTAAATTGATTTAGTGTTATTTACAATTATGACTGTCAGGCATTTTTATGTTATAATTCCTATTAACTCTTTACCAGCATTTTCTCCTTTTCCCACAATATTTTCAAAAGCCTTCTCTATATGGGTCCTTAAAACTCAGGATAATATGGTAGAGTTAAATTGATTTAGTGTTATTTACAATTATGACTGTCAGGCATTTTTATGTTGTAATTCCTATTAACTCTTTACCAAACGACAAAATTTTCGACTGGTCCAGATTGAAAGCGTTTGCAGACGACACATTAAAGGTGGCCTAAATGATGAAATTTGTCATTGATAGGTAAGAAAACTGTTGGAAAAGGAGAAAATGCTGGTTACCAGCATTTTCTCCTTTTCCCACAATGTTTTCAAAAGGCCTGTTTTTCAGGGTTGATAAAAGTCGGGATAGTGTGGTAAAGGGTTAAGTAAATTTACACATTCTACAGCAGGAAAATAACCAGTTTGATTTTCAAGTATCCACTTTGGCAGCAGAGGCAGCTTTAGATAGTAGTGTTGACAGCAAAAATCAAGATGAGACTGGATGGATAGTGCAGTCTGATCTCTTGGATGTCTGCTATGCTACATTCTGAGAGAAGTCTGGCCACTCTGTACCAGGTTTCAAAAATTGAGACTTGTCCATATTGAAAGCATTTGCAGACAAAAAAATTGATGAGCCTCAAAGGATGGTGTATATATTTGAAAGGGTAGAAAACATTGTGGGAAGAGAAGAAAATACTGGTAACCAGCATTTTTTGCTTTTCGAACAATGTTTTCAAAAGCCTTCTTCTATAAGGTTGTTGA
The DNA here is from genome assembly GCA_945859785.2 of Tridacna gigas. Lineage (NCBI taxonomy): Eukaryota > Metazoa > Mollusca > Bivalvia > Cardiida > Cardiidae > Tridacna > Tridacna gigas. The sequence continues at coordinate 5,002,631 of OX244031.2, read as the reverse complement.
ATCCCAAGATTGTTTGGTAAAGGGTTAATGACCAATTTTGTTTTACAGCATTTTCTGCTTTTCCCACAATGTTTTCAAAAAGCCCATTTCATGAGGGTCGTTAAAAATCGGCATTGTGTGGTAATGAGTAAAACTGTTGCACAAAATACCAAACAGAATGGTTTCATGGTCAGATGATCAGACTTCACAGTCAGCCTAATCTTTGTCTGCACTGATAGTTGTTTTTATTGATAGCCTAAGAGTTAACCCTTATAAATCCTAATAAATAAGTTAAACTTTCAAGCAGATAGTAAAAACCCAAACTTATTTCAGACATATTTTTGGAGAAAAATATCTCCTTTTTGGACAGTGTAGATCCAAGATCAGACTGCACAGAATGTGCAGTCTGATCTTGGATCTATGCTGTCCACAAAAGGTCAGTGAGTCAGGCATAGCAGCTTGAGGATTGAACAAAAGCTGTAAAAAGTTATAATCTATAGAGAACCAAATAAAATTTAATAACAACCGCAAGGAAGAAGGCCTTTTAATCCTTTACTACACAGTCCTGAGTTTTAATAACCCTAAGAAATAAGGCTTTTGAAAACATTGTAGGAAACCAGTATTTTCACCTTTTCCTACAATGTTTTTACCTTTTCCAAGACAAATACCATCTTTTGAGCCACATTTATCATCTGCAAATGCTTGAATTTAAAACATCCAAAATATATTTTCGTTTGGTAAAATGTTAAGAAATGCTAAGGTATCAAAGCATTTTCTTCTCTTCCTGCAATGTTTCATACTCGTTCAAAGATAACTCTCTTCATTTGACTTACGTTTGTTATCTATAAATGCTTTCAGTATGGACAAGCGTAAAATTTTGCCTACTGACACAGAGTTCACAGACCAAACCTTCGTAATTTCGAAGCCCTAATTTACCAGAACATTGCACACAAAAAATAAGTGTGAATTTAAGATCAGTCTGCATGTTTTTGCAATCACATTTCAACTCTATACCAAACAACAATATTTTAGGCATGTCAAAATGGAAAGCACTTGCAGACACCAAAATAAATGTGACCCAATAATTGAAATTTGTTCTTCAAAGAGTAGAAAACATTGCGGAAAAAGGAGACCAGCATTTTCTCCCTTTTCCACAGTGTATTAAAAAGTCTTCTTCTTTAGGGTGGTTAAAGGTCTGGATCCTTGGGTATACTGTTAGCAACTGGGATCCTGCGCAGCTCAGTAGTAAAGTGTACGACTCGTGATGAGGAGGCCCTTGGTTTGAGCCTCACTGATTCCACTGGATTTTGGGGGTGTCCTTGAGCAAGACCTTCCAGAATCCTAGCCTTGTACTGGTGAAACCCATGAAACACATAAATATGTGAGCTGTTGCCGTGATGTAACTGAAATACTGTTGAAAGTGGTGTAAAGCACCATTCAATCAACCAATCAACTGTCTGCAACAACAAATCATTTTAACCCTTTCCCAAACGACAAATTTTGGATTGGTCCAAATTGAAAGAGTTTGCAGACGACAATTTTAAATTTGATGAAAATGGCAGAAAGGTCTCAAAACGGGTAGAAAACACAGTGGGAAAAGGAGAAATTGCTCGTCACGAGCAATTTCTCCTTTTCCCACAGTGTTTTCAAAAGACTTGTACTGCAGACACGTGAAAACCAGGGCTTGTTTGGGAAAGGGTTAATGGGCACTATCTCACCATTCAATTCTCTTGTGAATAAAATTTATTAATTATAAAAGACAGGGAAACAACCATTACAATATTTTATTTTACAGCAGCTTAAAATACATTTTTAATAAAATGAAAAATAGAATCTTAAAAAATAACGATATAAGAGTGACAAAGGAAAAACTATAGAAATAAATTTTTATCAATTCAATTCAATTCAATAGTTTTATTCTTTGACTTGAACCAGGAGAGGTTCCTCGTCAATTTCATGTACAAATACATGCGGAACAGATAGACGTAAACAAACAAACAAACAAACGGTAATAATGGACAAACAGTACATGTACATTATAGCTATCAAAAGTAATACATTAGAAAATAATGAAATAATGAAATGAAATAAATGAAATAAGCGGAAGAGGCTGCTTAAACAAACATCTTTCCTGGAGTTAATGATTTTATCGGTATTTAAATTTCTTATGTAATTATATTTAATTTTTCTTTTCTTACGTTTAAAGCTTTGATACAAAACAGAGATAGATTATTCAAAATTCTAAGATTGGAGCTATTTAGAAGTTTTGTGAGCTTGTATACACTTGGTCTTATATAAAAATATTTTTTCAAGTAAGTTTTCCTCAAATTATTATATAATGGGCATACTAGAATGAAATGATATTCGTCTTCTACTTCGTGTAAATTGCAAAATGAACATTTTCTCTCATTGCGCTGAATATTTCTGTATCTTCCTTGTTCGACATTAAGTTCATGTGACGACAGTCTGAATTTTGCCAATACGTTTTGAAATTTAGGTATTTTCATAATGTCGAGGTAATTGGAACGTGTAAATGAACTTTTAATATTTCGGTACAGAACTAAAGATGATCTGTTTGCAGTGTCCCTGTGCCATTCGTTTATATACATATCTATAAAACGAGAACGTAGAATTGGGGTAAATTGTTTAATATTAACTGAACGTGGAAAAAGCCAAACATCGTTAAAACCACTTTGCTGTAATAGATTCCTTACTTTACTTAGCCAATTTATTTCATTTCGTGTTTCGCATTTGTACTTCATATTTTCGACAACTGTGGACATTATGCAGTTATTACTTTTAACAGAATATAATTTGAGAAAATATTTAATAGTTTTAACTTGCATATTAATTTTCAGAGGATATCTCCCTACTTCACCGTATAATGCAGAATTACATGTTGTTAATTTTACATTTAAAAGCCATTTTAAAAATTTTTTATGTACTTTTTCTAAATTATCAGTGTTAGTAAAAGACCATATTTCACATCCATAACTCAAAGTTGATGTAACGAAACTATCAAATAAATCAAGCATGATATTAATAGGTACTACTTTTCCCCTAGTCATAGCCATTAACGCTCCTAATGCCTTCAGGCCTTTACCGGACAGTGTTTTTGTGGCATTTAGAAAAGATCCTGTTCTAGTGAATACGACACCCAAATAATTAAAAGTATCTACAATCTCCAAATTGTCATTTCCATAGGTAAATTTAATGTTTCGATTTAATCTCCCCTTTTTAAAAACAACAATTTTTGTCTTATTGACATTTACCGTTAATTTCCATTTCTTACAGTATTTTTCGAAATTATTAATTAAATTCTGTAGACCTTCTGCTGTTTCCGATAACAAGACCGAATCGTCGGCAAATAACAGTAAAAATAAAGTTAAATCGTCAATTTCATATCCTTGGGCAGAGTTTTGTTGTAAATATGATTCAATATCATTGACGAAAAGTGAGAACATGATCGGTGATAATATCTCTCCTTGTAACAAACCAACCTTACATTCGAATATCTCTGAAAAACAATGTCAATGCTTGACACATAACTTTATCTCATCATATATCGACCGTATTACCTTAAACAGTTTACCATCTAATCCCTGATTGATCAATTTATACCAAAGACCTCCACGGTATATGCTATCAAAACATTTCTGAAGATCAATAAAACAACAAAAAAGACTACCCTTTTTGTTAAGCTGATTTTCAATCAGTGAATTCAGAATAAAAATTGCGTCAGTTGTGCTGAAATTCGATTTAAAACCAAATTGTGCGTCTGATATAATATCATATTCATTCGCCCAATTTTTCAATCTATTGTTGATAACGGAGGTAAAAAGTTTTGCAAAACAACTAATTAATGTAATGCCTCTATAATTGTTTGGGTTTGAAGTCTCTCCCTTTTTGTGTATGGGTATAATAACCCCTTTTGACCAGGATTTTGGGAATGACTGTTTCTCTAAAATATAGTTAAATAGAATAACCAGGGGTTTATCTAAAACATCAACTCCCTCTGTAAAATATTCGTAAATGATATTGTCAGTTGAACATGATTTATTTTTACCCAAATTTTTGATGGCTCGCCGTATTTCATTTGTAGTAAAGGGAACATCGAGAGAGTCAAAAGTACTTAAGGTATTGAGGCCTTTTGTCCTATTATCGAATTCATCAATGAAATTCTCACATATATGATCATTTTCTACCGATATTTCAGACGACAAACCTTTGAAATGCTCGTAAAATTGCTGTACATCGATTTCGCTACCATTTTCAACGTTTTTCGATTTTTTAAACATCTGCCAAAAGTCCCTTGGCTTTTTACCCCGTAATTCATTCATATTTTCTGCTATAGTTCTGTTGTATCTGTTTTTAGCTATTTTGCAACATTTTTTATACAGTTTCTTTTTTTCATATAGATCGTATCTATTTTCTTGTGTTTTATCTAAATTAAATCTTTTTAACGCTACAATATACTCCTGTTTACTCTCTCTACATTTCTCATCAAACCATGTACACTTTTTACTTGCATGGAATGAACGTGACATTTTTCCATTGGGCTCCTTGTAATGTTTTTCAAAATATACATTACCTTTAGAAGTTAAATAATCCGTAAATATACTAACCAGAACGTCTGTATCATCATTATTGACTATACAGCTGTCCAGGTTACAACATAAACTGTCAATATCATCTGCAATGTCCGAGACAAAGTTATCTCTGTATTCATCTTTCCACCTGTGGCATATTTTTTCACCGGAATATGCAACTGTGGTATCACCTATTGCAAAATCAAATTGTACAGGAGCATGATTTGAAAAAATATTGAAATCATGAATTTTAAAATCATACAACAAATTGAAATTTTCTTGATTGGTTAATAGGAAATCCACCGTGCTTTCACCATTATGGGTAAAGCACGTCGTTTTTCCTATCCCGCAATCACTACCGCAGCGGCCGTTAACGATTCGCATGCTTGTCGATCTGCACATGTCGATCAACAGATCACCGTATTTATTCGTACCTTTGTCAGTGAAAGCACGAGGAATACCGTAATCCGTCTCGACGAAATCATGATCCGGTAACGGTCTATCATCAGTAATGTAATCGAGTTTGTTGCCGACCCTTGAATTCAAATCACCGAATAAGAAAACTTTTCCGGCACTGCTGAATTGCAATAAATCCGATTCAATTTTATTAAATATATTAAAATCATATAAACTGTGTATTTTCGAATTTTCTGGGGCAATGTATGTAAAACATAAATAATAATCGTCATGCATACTGAAAAAGGTTTTATCTACTTTTAACCACATAATGAAATCGACATCGTTTTTTACTACTCGTATTCCTTTATAATTTTTTTCTCTTATAAACATAACTAAACCACCACTGGATCGTTTTGCACGTTTGTTTCTATATTTTCTACAAGAATGTATTGTTTTATATCCATTCAACTTTGGTTGAGAATGAGAATCTGTCCATGTTTCACTAAGGCAGATAATATCAAAGTTGCTTAATAAAGAAACTAATTCGGGGCACTGTAGCTTTTCATTCGTCAATCCCTCAACATTCCAGCTTAAACAACTAAGCACACTTCCGCTGGTTTCCTAGTCACGTCCTGACAATGTTTCCCTGTATAGACGACCATCAATATAGAGTTTGTCTACCGCGATATAGGCCTCTTTCTTCTCTTGTCTGGCTTTGATCATATCAAATTATTATGGCATGTTTTAAATCTATGGCAATATAAATTTCCTATCAAATCTGTTGCAGATAAACTTTGAAACTTGTCCAAATTGAAAGCATTTCCAGAAGACAAGTGTATTTCAAAATATGAAATCTGTATCATAGGGTAGAAAACATTTTCGGAAAAGGAGAAAATGATGATTTTCCCATATTGTTTTCAAAAGTTGTCTTCCTAGGGGTCATTAAAACTTGGGATTGTGCAGTAAAGGGTCAAAAAATATTGTGGGAAAAGGAGAAAATGCTGGTTATCAGTATTTCCTCCCTATTCCACAATGTTTTTATCCATTCAAAAACAAATACCATCATTTGTTGCTAAATTTCAATTTGTACAAGTTAAAAATTTTTATTCTTTGGTAAAAAGTAAAGCTATTTCAGGCCTAGACTGCATGTTGTACCTTGTAACAAGCAATTTTATCTTTTGCCACAATGTCTCTAAAGGTTTTCATATAATAAACATTAATTCATGTTTTACATCAATAATTAACAAGAATGCTTGAATACAAGACTAGCAAAGGCTGTCCATGCTAGGTGCTTAAAAGGTGACACTTGTATGACAACAGATTACAGACACTGAAACCAATTAACCCTTTACAACACAAGCCAGAGCTTTAATGACCCTAAGAAAAGAGGCTTTTGAAAACATGGTGGGAAAAGAAGAAAATGCTGGTAACCAGCATTTTCTTCTTTTCCCACCATGTTTTGTACCATATAATGGACAAAAACCATTATTTGATGCACAGTTTGATATGTCATCTGCAAATGCTCTCAATTTGGACAGATCCCAAAATTTTTCGCATGGTATAGAGTTATATACTCATAATGTAACAAGCAACACCGGTATCTAAATATAATCGCATGGCTGTTGTTTTTCCTCCCACTTTTTTAGCTCTTTACCACATAACAAAATTTGGAATTGTCCAAATTGAAAGCGTCTGCAGACAGCAATTTAAATTTGGCTCAAATAATGAAATTTGTCTTTGATAGGTTAGAAAACATTGTGGAAAAAAGGAGAAAATACTGGTAGCACATTATATGTACTCCAACATAGCTCTAAAACTCTTACAAATCTAGCTCAAGTTTTTATTGCAATCCACCGGGCTATTTTAACTCTTTACCTTAACTTTTTACAAAAAAATCCTGACGTAACAATCCTGACAGAGAAGGCTTTTAAAAACACTGTTGGGATGGAGAAAAAGCTGGTTGCTTACCATATGCGTTCTGACAAAGATCTAAAACTCTCACAAAACTAGCTCGAGTTCTTTTTGCCATCCACCGGGTTATCTTAACTCTTTACCAAAATATCCCAACTTTTAACAACCCTGGCAGAGACGGCTTTTAAAAACATTGTAGGGAAAAGAAGAAAATGCAGGTTACCAGCATATTCTCTTTCCAACAAAGTCTTTGAAATGCATCTTCTTTAGGGTCGTTAAAATTCTGGATTATGTGATAAATTGTTAAAAAAAAAATAATAATAATAATCTATGAACACAAAAATTAATAAATCAAATCTTTTAACCCTTTACCCACACAATCCCAAGTTTTAATGACCCTGAGAAAGAAAGCTTTTGAAAACATTGTGGGAAAAGGAGAAATGCTGGTAATCAGCATTTTCCCCTGCAATGTTTTCTATCTTATCAGAGGCAGGTCTTATCTTTCAAGCCAAAATTAATTTGTCGTCTGAAAATGCTTTCAATGTCAGTGTAAAATTTTGTCGTTTGGTAAAGACTTGCCTTATTGTTTATATGATTTGTTGATAAGTCATTCCCATGTATTCTGTTATGCTTTTTGAAACAATTAGCACTAAAAATGGATTTTCATTGATGCAGGTTCTTCAAATTTTTATCCAGAAACTTCAACACTCTGTTCCATGAATCCTCCTGTGCAAAAGCATGCTGTTCTGGGTATCCTCCACATATCAGTGGCTTATCTACAAAATGAAGAGTATCAGTTGTTTAGATGATCTGTACTCTGGTAAAAGGAGGTTTATAGTTATAATCCATTTTTGTGATGCAGGATACCGAGCAGGGCTACAGAAATCCGAAAAATTGCCAGATCAGACAGATTCCAAACACTGAAAACCGATTTATTTTCAAAAACGTCCTTAAAAATCAGTCCGAAATGTCATAATATGGCCAGTCGGCAACAAACTTACAAACCTTAAATCATTGCTGCAGGCATTTTTGAACGCTAGGCAAAGCAGTGATCATATATAAGATCCCTTGGTATCTAGAGTGTCAAACTGTTAATTGGCCATTATCTAATTATTGCCATTTCACTGTGACATAAATCACAGCTTATAGAGATATCGTCATACATCGTTGCCGTAAGCGTGGTACAGCCCTATTCGCAATCGGTTTTGTCTAATTACGTACCATACATGCAAACACACCATGCAATGCTAATCAGTCAGTCAATTTTGCCACGCCCCATTTGCATCAGAGTTTACATACAATATCTACTGCGAACCAATCCGAAATCAACCGAAGTTTGCCGAATGCGCCGTCGATCGGCCGGACCGATTGAAATTACAAAATTTCTGTAGCCCTGATACCAAGTGTTGCCACATAATTATGGATCCATAAAATCCATTTTGTATTTATAATGACCCACTGAATCATGAGGTACTTGGTTCTTTTGACATTCAGAAAATTGACCAATGGCAAAAAGTTTTGACCCTGGTCAGCCTGCGTTGACAAGGCAGGCTGACCTGGGTCGATACTTTTTGCAGATGCATTAACACTTTACCTAACAACAAAATTTAAGACTTGTCCAAATTGAAAGCACTTGCAGACGACAAAATAAATGACTCAAAATTTGAAATTTGTTATGGGAAGGGTAGAAAACATTGTGGGAAAAGGAGAAAATGCTGGTTACCAGCATTTTCTCCTTTTCCCATAATGTTTTCAAAAGGTTTCTTTCACAGGGTTGTTAAAACTCGGGATTGTGTGGTAAAGGGTTAAGCCCCCTTTTCACAGAGCATGGCTCAAATGTTTTCATAAACCCGTTACTCTTCAGGCTATTTTAGACCTAACAAAACCTTGAAGGATTGAAGCAAAGTATTATTTTGTTGCAGCATGGAAAATGTTGTGGAAAAAGGAGCTTTTGCTCTTAATGCTTTACCACACAATCCTGAATTTTATCGACCCTGAGGAAGAAGCCTTTTGAAAACATTGTGGGAAAAGGAGAAAATGCTGGTAACCAGCATTTTCTCCTTTTCCCACAATGTTTTCTACCCTTTCCATAACAAACTTCAAGGTGCTGTTTTCTGATTGTGCTGCTTCAGTGACAAGGTGCTGGTGGTGGGTATTTGTCTGCTTGGCAACAGCTCTAGTTTGCAACTGATTCATACTGAAACAAGACTTGTACCCACCATGATACTTTGATGGTATGAAATCAATTGTAGAAAGCCTCTTCCTCCCTGCATTCACAGCTCTACACAGTGGTGTATAGGGAGGTTCAATCAAATGACCAGCACCAGGATAGGTCACAAGTTCAAAATTCAACTTCCACTCCCCTGGCCAGTTTTGCTCATATAAGCGATGCCATTTAGGATGGACTTGTTTGTCATCCTCACCACAAAATTCTAAAACTTTTGCACCATGTTGCCATGCCTGAAATAATTAACAATACTTGTTATCAACAGTCTGGTAGAGTTATCCCTCTTTGAGCACTTTTCTGAATTATTGGTAAGAAAAAAGTCTTCGCAAGACAGCGCCATATTATTAGGTCAGATACGGTGCCTCTAAAACATTAACCCTTTCCCGAACGACAAATTTTGGACTGGTCCAAATTGAAAGAGTTTGCAGACAACAATTTTAAATTTGATGAAAATGGCAGAAAGTTATCAAAAAGGGTAGAAAACACTGTGGGAAAAGGAGAAATTGCTCGTTACGAGCAATTTCTCCTTTTCCCACAGTGTTTTCAAAAGACTTGTACTGTGCACGTGAAAACCAGGGCTTGTTTGGGAAAGGGTTAACTAATCCCCAAACAGAATAACTAATGTGAAAAAAAGCCTGAATATATTTGTTAGACACTGCATCGCAATGAAATGTGCAACTGTTAAGAAAGATAGTTGCATTTGATTGTATTTTGTACATGCTTTCATTGGTTTTTACTTATGCATGGTCCCAGTAATAGGTCTAAACATGCCTTTAACCCTTTACCACACAATCCCGACTTTTAACGACCCTGAAAAAGAAGCCTTTTGAAAACATTGTGGGAAAAGGAGAAAATGCTGGTAACCAGCATTTTCTCCTTTTCCCACAATGTTTTCTACCCTTCCCAAAATAAATCTTAACTCTTGATGCATATTTATTTTGTCGTCTGCAAATGCTCTCAATTTGGACTAGTCTAAAATTTTGTCGTTTGGTAAAGGGTTAACTGGAAGAGTTCGTCTAATGGAAATAAGCAGGACTTATTAAGAAAGATCGAAAGATAGCATATTTATAACTCTTGACAGTGAAGACTGCAGAAACTGAAGGTCAGAAATCCAAATCTTTGCCCAGACAGCAAGACAACAAAGAAAACAGAAATAATAGGACACTATATTCAAAATAAGTAATGGCGTACACTTGGCCATGTACCAAATGACAAAATTTTAGAAGTCTTGAAAGTGAAAGTATTTGCAGACAACTATGTGAATGTGCTCAAAATGATAGGAGTCATCTATGAAAGGACAGAAAACATTGTGGGAAAAGGAGAAATGCTGGTCACCAGCATCTTTTCCCATAATTTTTCAAAAGACATTTTCCTCAAGGTCGTTAGAATTTTGGACTGTGTGGTAAATGGTTAAAAATTGTGATGAAAGAATTACAGAAATACAATAAATACAGGGCTAAGGGCTAGGTACATGCTTATCATAATTTGGGCTGTTCAGCAAAACATTTTTTTTTAAAAACAATGCTGCTAGTAGCCTATGTGAACATACACAAATATTTACCAGCTGGTGAAATTCAATGCTTTTTATTGCTTGGGGTTTTGCTTTACCTATCATAAAACAAAATATAGGCAGGACAACAAGTGAATTTATAGATTATGAAAACACATTATTGTATTTCAAGTCCATTGCGGTAATAACAACATAATAGTAACAGACATTCTTCAAATCATTCTTCAAATTCTTGACGAATTAAGTTTTTGTTTCTTTATTTAACTGTGAAAGATTTTTAATCACTAAAGGCCAAGTAGCAGTCAAAAGTAAAGAATGCAGTTGTTAAACTGTATTTAAATCTAAATCATACCATTTAACTCTTTACCACACAACAAAATTTTAGACCTGTCCAAATTGAAAGAATTTACAGATCACAATTTAAATGTGGCTCAAAAGAAAGAATTTGTCTTCAAAAGGCTTCTTCCTCGGGGGTCATTTTAAGTCGGGATTGTGTGGTAGATGGTTAAAAGTATGGAATTTATTGTGAAGATGACAATATGTTATTGTGCCATCGGTCCAAGTGTTAGTCGCTGGAAGAAAAATGAATTTTAAAACTTGGTATAAAGTTGTCAGGTCGCACTATCTTTTGTTTAATTTGTACCTGATTTTAAAATATATTTTTCTGCCAGCAACAAAGACTTGGGCCCACCACATAGTAACAGATTGTCATCTTCACAGTATTTTTCATACTCTTAAATGGTATCATATAAATTGAATGCATTTTAACGCCCTCACAGTTTACTTTTGGTCACTATTGGGGCTTTAAAGCACTATGTTAATAAAATGTAAAGTTTCTATTTTGAGACAAAGGTAAATTGTTGAAGTGTCAAATTCCTTTTGGTACAAAACTAACAGACAGTGTACATACAAGTTCAGACTTCACCCTCTGAGCAAGCTGATCTTAATTACATCTTGAAAAGCACAAAAAGCTGACCTTTGAAAGCATGCAATGGCTTGACCCTTTACCAAACAACAAAAGTTTAGACTTGTCCAAATTAGAAGCGGTTGCAGACAATAAATTAAATGTGGCCCAAATTGCTGAATGTGTCTTGGATAGGGTAAAAAACATTGTGGGAAAAGGAGAAAATGCTGGTTACCAGCATTTTCTCCTTTTCCCACAATGTTTTCAAAAGGCTTCCTCCTTAGGGTCACTAAAACTCAGGATTGTGTGCTAAAGGGTTAAAAGCATCAATCAGCATTTTGATGATCATAATACGCAACACTTACAGGTATGTAATTGGGTCCAACAAAGTCTGATATGTTATTGATTATAACTCCTTCTTCTGTGTGGTATATAAGATCATACGGAGGGCTGAAAAGAAGAAAATCAGAGTCGGTATTCGCCAACCATTCTTAAGAACCTTCTTTGTCTTGTTCTCTGGAATTTTCTACATTTAAAAGTAACACAGCTCCTGATTGGCCGAACCATTTGGTTTAGCCAATCAGGAGTTGTGTTACTTTCAAATGTAAAAAGTCTTGGACAATAAGACTAAGAATATTCTTTAGAATGGTGGGTGAATACGGACCAAGGGTGGTTGGTTGGTTGACTGATTCATTGATTGATTCTTTGATTCATTGATTGATTTGTGGTTAATGCTGCTTTCAACATTATTTCAGTCATATCACAGTTATTACAGCGACAACTTACATACACATGCATTTCCTCCAGTACTAGACCCTAAAGTGTCTTGCCCAAGGACACTCACACAAAAAACCCTGTGTGTCCAGTTGGGATCAAACCCGAGGCTTCCAGGTAACAAGTCCTATACTTTACCACCGAGCCATGCAGAACCCCTAGGAAAATCGGCCTTTGAATCATAAAATTGTTCTCTAGTATCATTCTAGACTCGCCTGCTTAACCTGTTACCACACAATCCTGAGTTTTAATGACCCTGTAAGAGAAGGCTTGTGAAAACATTGTGGGAAAAGGAGAAAATGCTGGTAACCAGCATTTTCTCCTTTTCCCACAATGTTTTCTACCTTATCCAAAACAGAAATCATCATTTGAGCTACATTTGTTGTCTGCAAATCCTTTCAATTTTGACCAGTCTAAAATTCTGTTGTTTGGTAAGGAGTTAAATGCCAGAAAGCTGTGTCATGTTCATGCAGCAATAGCAATATTAACTCTTTCTTAAATTACAAAATTTTAGACTGGTCCAAATTGAAAGCATTAGCAGATGGCATAATAAATGTGGCAGAAATAATGTGATTTGTCAGTGAAAGGTTAGAAAAATATTGTGGGAAAAGGAGAAAATGCTGGTCACCAGCATTTGCTCCATTTTCCACAATATTTTCAAAAGCTTTCTTTCTCAAGGTTGTTAAAACTCTAGATTGTGTGGTAAAGGGTTAACAAAAGGTAACCTTGATTTATACAAACTAATATTAAAGGAAAAGTAGATCTGTCCACCATTTGAAACCTCCGACACCGTAATGAACAGTTTTAAGGCAAGAGGTTTTGGAATCTAATGTTTCTCTTTCTCCCTGTCCAAGGGTAGGAGTGATTTAACCCTTTACCAAATGACAAAATTTTAGACAGGTCCAAATTGAAAACATTTGCAGACGACAAAATAAATGTGATTGAAATATTGAAATTTGTTTTGGGAAGGGTAGAAAACATTGTGGGAAAAGGAGAAAATAATGGTTACCAGCCTTTTCTCCTTTTCCCACAATGTTCTCAAAAGGCCTTTCTCTCAGGGTCGTTAAAAGTCGGGATTGTCTGGTAAAGGGATAAGTTTCTACTTTTTCAGACATTAATCTCCATGCCACAAATTATGTACTTTAACTCTTTACCAAATGACAAGACTGACTCATCTGAATTGAAAGCAACTGCAGACCACAAGTGGGTGGCTTAAATGGTGGCTTTGTTTTTGATTAGCTAGAAAACATTGTGGGAAAAGAAGAAAATGTTGATAACCAGTATTTTCTGCTTTATCCACTACGTTTTCTACCCTTTCAAAGACAGAAATCATCTTTTGAACTTCATGAAACTTGTTTGAATATACTTTCAGTTTGGTCGAGTCTAAAATTTTGCCATTTGGTTAAAGAGTTAACTCTTTACCAAACATCAAAATTTTAGACTAGTACAGATTGAAAGCATTTGCAGACGACAAATTAAATGTGACTTAAGAATTGAAATTTGCTATGGGACGGGTATAAAATATTGTGGGAAAAGGAGAAAATGCTAGTTACCAGTATTTTCTCCTTTTCCCACCATGTTTTCAAAAGGCTTCCTTTTTAGGGTCGTTAAAAGTCGGGATTGTGTGGTAAAGGGTTAAGGAAAATTTAGACCTGCGGAGAGCTAGAGGTTATCTCCTAACTGCTAAACCAAAGGGTTTTCATTTTACAAGTAACTTCACCATATCTGGCATACAAGAACATTATAACAAACCTACCCCACTTCATCTTTTGGGAAATACTGTTTTTCAAATTTTCCATCTGAATCCAGAGGTGCCCCATTGACATTTACAGCTGCTTTTATCTGTAATCACATAAATCAACACAAACAAAATGTGATGAACATATCCCATGCTTTGACAACAGCCACAGACAAAGCTACTGGAAACAAAGTGGGAAAAGGAGAACCAGCATTTTCCTCTTTTCCTAGGCTGTTTTTCTACCCTTTGTAACATAAAAATCATTCTTTGGGCAACATTCAATTTGTTATCTGCAATTGATTACAATACTTATTACATGTATCGCCAGTCTGATAGAGTTATCTCTCTTTGAACACTCTTGTGTATACTTGTTAAGACAATGAACAAGTCTCGCGAGACAGTGCAATATTTTCAGGTCAGAGAGTATGGTGCCTGTTAGGCAGACAAAACATTAAATAACTCTTAACCCTTTACCACACAATCCTGAGTTTTAATAACCCTTTGAAATTGGACATGCAATTATTGTGGGAAAAGGAGAAAATGCTGGTAACCAGCATTTTCTCCCTTTCCCACAATAATTTCTTGCCTTTCAGAGACAAATCCAATCATCTGAGTCACATTTAAGTTATCATCTGCAAATGCTTTCAGTTTGGACCAGTTTTAATATTGTCATCTGGTAAAGAGTTGCCATGACTGATGACAAAATGAGAAATAAAAGCCTGAATATACTTATAAGACACTGCGTCACAATAAAATGTACCTCCGTTATTAAAGATAGTAGCAACTGATTGTATTTTGTATATCTTGCCATTGATTTTTGTTTAGGTGTGGTCTCCGTCACATGCGTAAACACGCCTTTAACCCTTTACCACACAATCACCACTTTTAACGACCCATAGAAAGAAATCTTTTGAAAACATTGTGGGAAAAGAAGAAAATGCTGGTAACCAGCATTTTCTCCTTTTCCCACAATGTTTTCTACCCTTTCCAAAACAAATTTCAACTTCTAAGTCACTTTTCTTTTGTTGTCTGCAAATACTTCTAATTTGAACCATTCTAAAATTTTGCTGTATGGTAAAGAGTTAACTCTTAATCAAATTACAAAAATTTGGGGTCTTCCAAATTGAAAGCATTTGCAGACAACAATTCAAATGTGGCTGGAATTATGAAATTTGGTTGTGAAATAGTAGAAACCGTTGTGGGAACAGAAGAAAATGCTGTTTACTACGATTTTCTCCTTTTGCCAAAATGTTTTCAAATGCTTTCTTTCCCAGGGTCGTTAAAACTCGGAATTGTGTGGTGTAAAGAGTCAACTTGAAGAGTTCCACTGATGGACAATACAGGGTATCTGGACAAATCTAAAATTTTGTCATCTGGCATAGAGTTAACTCAATGTATTACAGCAGGCCACTTTTGAAAATGTTGTTTAACTCTTTACCAAATGACAAAATTTTAGACTGGTCCAAATTGAAGGCATTTGCAGACTACAAAATAAATGTGGCAGAAATAATGGAATTTGTCTGTGAAAGGTTAGAAAACATTGTGGGAAAAGGAGAAAGAGCTGGTTACCATGGTTATAGCCTAAAACACTTATTAACTGTGGTTAAGCCTTTACTGTTTAACAGCTCTGTGGGAGGCAGCTGTACAAAACATTTATGATGCTGAAAAAAGGAGAGGTGTTTACCAACATTTCCTCCTCTTCCTAAAATGTTTTTTATACCTTTCTTTATGACAAAATCGATTTTTATTTGCTCACCTGAGGACAAAGTGCCCAAGATAAGCTTTTGTGATCCTGCTGTGTCTTGTCTTGTCATGTTTCATCCATTGTGCAGTCGTCAACAATTACCTTGTGTGCACTCTAGAAGACACATTTTTCAGTCCATTACTCATGAAACTTAATCAGAATGTTTGTCCTGATAAAATCTTGTATAACTTCAAAATTGGGTTACATCAAGTACAAAAGCAGGTCACTATGACAAATCTTAGAAAAACCTTGTGTGCACTCTAGAGGCCAAGTTTTCAGTCTGATACTAGCTAACCTTGGTCAGAATGTTTGTCCTGATGATATCTTGGACAAGTTTGAAATTGGATCATGTCAGGTCAAAAAGTAGGTCACTGGGGCAAATCTTAGAAAAAACTTGTGCACATCCTTGGGGCCACAATTTCAGTCTGATACTCATGAAACTTAGTCAGAATATTTGTCTTGATGGTATCTTGGACAAGTTTAAAATCAGGCCATGTCAGGTCAAAAAGTAGGTTACTGGGACAATCTTAGAAAAAGCTTGTGTGTTTATTAGAGGCCTCATTTACAGTCTGATAGTTAAGAAATGTTAGAATATTTATCTTGATGACATCTCAGACAAAATCAAAATTGGGTCACAATTGATGGTATTTAGTAGGAGTTCAAAACTGGGTCATGTCTGGTAAAAAAGTAGGTCACTGGGACAAATCTTAGAAAAACCTTCTGTGCATGCTAGAGGCCACATTTTCAGCCCAAAACTAATGAAACTTTTTTCAGAATATTTGTCTTGATAATATATCAGGCAAGGTGGGTCATGTTGGGTCAAAAATTAGGTCACTGGGATGAACCTTAGCATCACCTTGTATGCATGCTAGAGGCCATTTCTGTCTGATACTGATGAAACATGGTCATATTATTTGTCTTGATGTTATCTCTAACAAATTCAAAAATAGGTCACAATGGTCAAACAGTAGGTCACTAATACACATGTGTTTTCCATCATCACAACTTGGATCTCTTCAGCTTTATCAATTCTAGTAGATGACTTTACTCAAGTGACTGCTTTAGGGCTAATGGCCCTCTTGTTCTTTATGTTGCTTGCATTAGTATATTAGTATTTGGTAAGTCTAAATTAGCCAGGGTAGTAATTTGTCTGTAATCTTCAATAAAGAAAACAAAAAGTACCTTTGAAAAGTTTGCAGTCAGATTTAAACACAAAGTACCACCAAAACAGATTCCAATGGTCCCGACCCGTTGATCATCTACAAACTCTTGCTGTGTAAACCACTCAGCTGCTTCCTAACGAGGAAAGAAATACATCACACTTTATTTACTGTACCAATTACGTACTTAACCCTTTACCACACAATCCTGAGTTTTAATAACCCCCAAGGAAAAGGACTTTTGAAAACATTGTGGGAAAAGGAGAAAATGCTGGTAATCAGCATTTTCTCCTTTTCCCACAATGTTTTCAATCCATATAAAGACAAATCCAATCATTTTAGCTATGTTTAATCCGTCATCTGCAAATGCTTTCAATTTTGGTTATCAGCATTTTCTCCTTTACCAACTATGTCTTCTACCCTATCAAAGACATTTCCTCATTTGAGTCCAATTAATTGTCATCTGCAAATATTTCAATTTGTTCAAGTCTATATTTTTCCTATGTGGTAAAGTGTTAAGTATATCTGCTGAGGATGGAACAAAATCTGTGCACAAATTGTTTGCTATAATTCAGATGATAATGAATTTATCCAAGTTTGATTGATTTTCCATTCTTTTATCATTGCCATATGTTGCCCATATGGGCAATGGCCCCTGAAGGATATTAGTTGTGTTAGAGTGATAGTGCAAGATACAGGATGAAACCTAGTTACGCCTGGTTCTTTGACATGTTCAGTGTAAAGCACCTTCACATAGGACCTCGGACGTCTCATCGGAAAGACTATTGGTAATTTTAGATTGCCGGCCATGGGGCGCAAACCAACATCCTAAAGTGGTCCGAGACTTGATATTTACCAGTCTTAGACTCTACCACTTGAGCTTTTTGGGATAGCCAAAGCTTTAACCCTTACCACACAACAAAGTTTTACAGTTGTCCAAATAGAAAGCCTTTGTTGACGACAACTTAAATACTGCTCATATGGTGAAATTTGTCTGTAAAAGGACAGAAAACATTGTGGGAAAAGGAGAAAATGCTGGTAACCAGCATTTTCTCCTTTTCCCACAATGTTTTCAGAAGGCCTCTTTCTCAGGGTCATTATAATTTGGGATTGTCTGGCAAAGGGTTAATATCCAACATACCTTTATATAAGTTCTGTCTGCCTCAAGCATCATCTGAGGAAGACCATCAGCGTACAAGTATGTCAAGGCAAACACAGTGTAACCGTAGGATGCCAGAAGGGCTGCTCGTGTCTCTATTATAGTCACAACTGCCCCAAACAAATCAATCAAGGCAGGAAACGGCCCTTTCCCTGTAGAAAAATGAAAAGTAAAATCACAGGTGAACGGCGAGTGACAGTATCTTAAATCATATATTACACACTAATATACTCAGTACATTAGTGTTATCCTCAGTATATTAGAGTGTTATACATGATGTGAGATACTCTCGCTCGTCGTTCACCTGTGAGTAAAACAATATAAAAGCAATCACTTGTGTGTTATCACAATGTTTACAACCCCAGCCTGAGGAAAAGTGCTTCTGAGGAAAAGTAAAGAGTTAAGCAGACTAAATACTGTTTTTACATCATTATCCCCTAAAAAAACAATTTTCTGTGTCTTGACACCAATCATTTTCACAAGTTTTGTGGCAAAAGGAGCAATTTGCCTTTTGCCACTAATATTTCACATGCATTCACACATATTCATGTGCAAACATTTATTTTTAGAATTCCTCTTCTCAACAGATGTTTAGCTCTTTACCTGACAACAAAATCTTAGCCTTGTCCAAATTGAAAGCATTAGCAGACGACAAATTAAATGTTACTTAAAACATAAAATCCGACTTTCATAGGATAGAACACATTGTGGGAATAGGAGAAAATGCTGGTTACCAGCATTTTCTCCTTTTCCCACAATGTTTTCAAAAGCCTTCTCTCTCAGGGTCGTTAAAAGCTGACATTGTGCGGTAATGGATTAAAGTCAACCATTGCTAATCCTTGAAAATTTGCTGCTAATTTTGTGTCAAGAGGTAATGAGCCCATGAAATGTCCACCAAATGCTCTGTGTTTACTGCACAAACCTTCAGGTACAAAGATGGTTCCTCTAAATCTTCCATCAGTTACAGGTATCCGTCTCACCTTAGGTTTTTTAAAAAATCTCTGCACCTGGACAGATGTCAGCGGGCTTACATCAATGTCCTGTTTGTCTGTATGGGCTCCACTGTACAAGTTAATGTCGTACGTCAGAGGTCTGGACACGTCTTTCTTGATGAGACGAATACCAGAGTTGGGTTGTAGACTCCAGAAAAGTCCCATTGGATTGGTACCTGAAAAAAATGAGCCTTTAACTCTTTATCTCTTTACCACAGAATCCACACTTTTAATGACCCTGACAAAGAAACCATTTAAAAACATTGTGGGAAAAGGAGAAAATGCTGGTTACCAGCATTTTCTCCTTTTCCCACAATGTTTTCTACCCTTTTGAAAACAAATTTCAATTTCTGATTCATATTTATTTTGTCGTCTGCAAATGCTTTGGATTTGGACAAGTCTAATTTTTTTTCGTTTGGTAAAGAGTTATCGGACGAAAAAATTTTTGGCTCGTCCAAACTGAAAGCATTTGCAGACAACAATTTGAGGGTGGCTCAAATGATGAAATTTGTCCTTGATAGTACCAGCATTTCCTTTTTCACACAATGTTTTCAAAGGTCTTCTTCCTTAGGTATTAAAATTTGTGATTAATAGTTAACTCTTTACCAAACAAAAAAATTTTTGACTTGTCCAAATTGAAAGCATTTGCAGACGATAAAATAAGTGTGACTCAAAAATTGAAATTTGTTGTTGGTAGAGTAGAAAGCATTGTGCGAAAAGGAGAAAATGCTGGTTACCAGCATTTTCTCCTGTACCCACAATGTTTTCAAAAGCTTTCTTTCTTGTTAAAAGTCGGGATTGTGTGGTATAGGGTTAATCAACTGCCTGGGAGGCATAGTAAACTGTATACATATCCTCATGGCTTTATTCATACTGAAGTATTTATTCATACTGAAGTGTTTGTTCATACTGAAGTGTTTATTCATACTGAAGTGTTTGTTCATACTGAAGTGTTTATTCATACTGAAGTGTTTGTTCATAATGAAGTGTTTGTTCATACTGAAGTGTTTGTTCATACTGAAGTGTTTCTTCATACTGAAGTGTTTGTTCATACTAAAGTGTTTGTTCATACTGAAGTGTTTGTTCATACTTAAGTGTTTGTTCATACTGAAGTGTTTGTTCATACTGAAGTGTTTATTCATACTGAAGTGTTTGTTCATACTTAAGTGTTTGTTCATACTGAAGTGTTTGTTCATACTGAAGTGTTTATTCATACTGAAGTGTTTGTTCATACTGAAGTGTTTGTTCATACTTAAGTGTTTATTCATAGTAAAGTGTTTATTCATACTGAAGTGTTTATTCATACTGAAGTGTTTATTCATACTAAAGTGTTTATTCATACTGAAGTGTTTATTCATACTGAAGTGTTTGTTCATACTGCAGTGTTTATTCATACTGAAGTGTTTGTTCATAATGAAGTGTTTGTTCATACTTAAGTGTTTATTCATACTGAAGTGTTTATTCATACTGAAGTGTTTGTTCATACTGAAGTGTTTGTTCATACTTAAGTGTTTATTCATAGTAAAGTGTTTATTCATACTGAAGTGTTTATTCATACTAAAGTGTTTATTCATACTGAAGTGTTTATTCATAATGAAGTGTTTGTTCATACTGCAGTGTTTATTCATACTGAAGTGTTTGTTCATACTTAAGTGTTTGTTCATACTAAAGTATGTATTTACTTAAGTGTTTATTCATACTGAAGTGTTTGTTCATACTAAAGTATTCATACTTAAGTGTTTATTCATACTGAAGTGTTTATTCATACTGAAGTGTTTATTCATACTGAAGTGTTTATTCATACTGAAGTGTTTATTCATACTGAAGTGTTTATTCATACTGAAGTGTTTATTCATACTAAAGTGTTACGCAGCTTTCAACATTATTTCAGTCATATCACAGTGACAGTTTGCATATTCATGTATGTCCTGGGTTTCACCAGTATTGGGTTAAGGCTCTGAAGTGTCTTGTCCAAGGACACTCCCACAAAAACTAAGTACTTCAAGTGTGGATGGAACCCAAGATAAAGCTGTAGAACTAAGGCAATTGAATACATGTACATGTATTTACTATTATTGACACTTTGCCAAACTATTCCTAGTTTTAACCAATCTAAGCCAAGAAAGCTTTTGAGAACATTTAGGAAAAAGGGCAAAGTGCTGGTAGGCAGCGTTTTCCTTCTTGTCCAACACTGTTTCCTACTCTATTAAAAACAAGTTCCATCATTTGAGCCACCAGTGATTTGTCGTCTGCCAACAATGAGATTCTATAAAAGACTAAAACTTTGTTGTGTGATAATGGGTTGACTCATTACCCAATGACAAATTTTGGACTTGCCCAAACTGGAAGCATTTCCAGACAACAAATCATATGTGTATCAATCAATGTTTTATTTAGTCTGGTACCCCGCCGTACTTCAAAAGTAGTGGTAGGGGCAGGTAATCCAGACTATGTTTTATTTTGTGTCTGATAGGGTAGCAAACATGGTGGGAAAAGGAGAAAATGCTGGTTACCAGCATTGAGAAAATGCTGGTTACCAGCATTTTCTCCTTTTCCCACTTTGTTTTCAAAAGCCATTTCTTAAGGCCTTTAAAAGACCAGATTGTGTGGTAAAGGGTTAAACAAAATTAAACTAATAGTATAAACACACCAGTGAATGTTCCAGCAATGGATGAAGATGTTTCATTATGAATCGTTCCATTCTCATCAGCCTCAAAAACACCTCTGGACTGAAATCTACATCTGTTTTCTTCTACATCTGCGACTAAAGTCACTGTTTCCTTTGGTTTTAATCCCTCTACGATGAGCTCTACCTTCTGGTCAACCAGAGCCGTGGAAGGTGTAACATGTATGCTTGGTGTTGAATAAAAACGCTTCAAGAAATTAATATGGCTGGAAAGTAGCCCCCTGATTCTTCTCATTCCTTTTGACATCAGGTTCTATAAAAAAAAGAACAGTTAGTGTATTTACTGTATTACAGTGTGCCGTCATCAACTAACCCTTTACAATGCAATTCCTTGTTTGTTGATCATGAGGCAAAGGCTTTGAAAACATTGTGAGAAAAGGAGAAAATGCTGGTAACCAGGTGACAAAATTAATCCTAGCCTCGTCCATTGAAGGCACATGTTAATGACAAATAAGATCTCATTGTGGCTCAAAAAAAACCCCCAAAAACAAGAAGACCATTATGGCCCTGTATCACTCCACTGCCTTTTAAATTAATGTACCATGCCTTTAATTGGCAATGGCAGAGACATAAATCATAAGTCTGTATAGCAGAAAATATTTTTCCAATGGCATGAATGGTAAAGTTCTGGAAAAGAAAAAAATGCTTAACCCTTTACCAGACAACAAAGTTTTTGCCTTGTCCAATTTGAAAGCAACTACAGAGGACAATTTCAGTGTGGCTCAAATGGTGCAATTCTTCTTTGATAGGGTATGCTGGTATATACTGTTTACCAGCATTTTCTCCTTTTCCCACAATGTTTTCAAAAGGCTTCTTTCCCAGGGGCGTCAAAAAGTGGCATTGTGCAGTAAAGGGTTAATACAAACCTCACCTCAACTCACCAAGCATAACAATTAACATCACAATAAATCTTTCTCACTGAAAACTGAACATTTTCTAGCCAAGAAACTAGAATGCTATACACCAATCATGTTACAGTGCAGTTTGATAATCAAGGGAGGTAAATGCTTACAAACCATGTATATATGTTACGAGGAACAGGAGTTATTTTACTCAATCAGTAATTATATAAGCTTAGATTTGACTTCATGCGCTATAAAAAGATTTTTTAAAGTTTTCACTGTATGAGTCTTTTTAACCCTTTCCCAAATAAGCCCTGGTTTTCACGTGTCTGCAGTACAAGTCTTTTGAAAACTCTGTGGGAAAAGGAGAAATTGCTCATAACGAGCAATTTCTCCTTTTCCCACAGTGTTTTCTACCCTTTTTGAGACCTTTCTGCCATCTTCATCAAATTTAAAATTGTCGTCTGCAAACTCTTTCAATTTGGACCAGTCCAAAATTTGTCGTTTGGGTAAGGGTTAAACATGTTACTCCCAGGGCTGACCCAAGGCCAATAGCTATAACAATCGTGCTACAAGTCAACCAGATGAAGCTACATGCAAATTTTGGTTAACTTACACATAATGGTTAGAAACTCTTTTAGTTTTTACACTGTAACTCAGCCCATGTAAAACTTGTGACCACAGGTGTTGGGCCAATTTTAACCCCAAGGCAAAATTTGGACAATCTTGGCAGAGGTCTATTAGATAAAGCTGCATGCCAAATTGGAAGCCCTTGGTCTTAAGATTAGGAACAAGAAGATTTTTGAAGCCCAAGTAAAACTTGTGGCCCCTGGAGCTGGGCCAAATTTTACCCTGGGGCTAAAATTTGAATAATTTTTTTAGGAGTCCACTAGATACGTTGTTTGTATTGATTGACTGTATGGTGTTTAACACTATTTTCAACATTATTTCAGATATATTGCGGTGGCCAGTGCACCTATCCATGCTTTCCTGGAGTCTCTGTTACCAGTACTCTGCACAATATTCTTTCCAAGCCACTGGCTGCTTTCCCACATAACCATCGTCGAAACAATGATCAATGGTAAGAGAGGAATAAATCCTGTCACAATAACTATCATCAATCCTCGAAAAGAAATTGGCCGAGCCGGGGATCAAACCAGCGACCTCCTGTTCTCAAGTCTTGTATGCTACTGACTGAGCTACGGGGCTCGGCCCACTAGATACAACTACATGTACATGCAAATTTTGGTAGCCCTATGATATACATTTACAAATTAGAAGGTTTTTAATGTTTCCAAACTATAAGGCCTTGTAAAACTTGTGACCCCAGGGCTATAATTTGAAGAATTTTTGTAGCAGTCCCTTAGATAAAGCTACACACCAAATCAGATTGCCCTGTTGGCCTTACGGTTTCTGTCTAGATTTTAAAAGATTTTCAATATTTTTCAGTTTTGTAGCCATGACAACCTGAGTTTTTGCTGGAATCAAACTGAGTAACTTCTGAAAAGGACCATGGCAGGATAATTTCTGTTAAGTTTCATCAAATTTGATGGGCAGTTCCAGAGAAGATGTTTGAAATAAAAGTTAAAGCATGCAAGCACACACGCACAGACGGACACGCGACAGGTACAAGGCCATTACATAAGCTTGCTGGCCTATGGCCAGTGGAACTAAAAGGTGTGGCAGGGTCTTTTCTTCTTTTACCACAAGGTTTTCTACTCTTTCCTAGATAAATCCCATCAGTTGAGTCAAATGGATTAGTCTGGGAGAGAATAGAAAGCCTTGCAGGAACAGTAGAACTGACTCAAGCACAGTTTTAAGTAACAGTGCAGGTGTAGATATCAAATATACCCTGTCTGAATTATCAATGAGAACAGCTATCAACATACAGTCTGATCCAGTTAATTAGTCTGATCCGGTCACTATGTAGATTTACCCCATTTAAAAAGTGTTACCTTCGAAACTGAGGATATTTCTGTCCCAAAGAGACAATAACCTTTGAAAATGCAAATAACTTTAGTGTTTCAACTATACATTATTTACAAAATGTACACCCCAGTCCAACAGATCGACCTGGTTTACCTGCGATAATCGAAAAGATCTGCAACGGTCACATTCCGGTCTCGTTCTTGACCCCTTAGTAAGGAGCATTGGTAAATTTACCGAGACTAACCGGATCTTCTAAAATAACTGGATTGAACCCGATTTCATTGTATTTTCAGTAGTAGCATAGAACTGCAATATGTTGCAAGATAATTAAGATACTTTCAAGAAAATTATGTCTGATTTCATACAGATCTAGGTACAGATAATGTTTTAAAAACACAAAATTTTCAAATGTTAGTCCGGCCCCATCTCCTGAATCACAACAATGTGTTGTGAATGGAAAAATGCTGAGGGGACATCCGGTTGAACTTCAGGGGACTAGAAATCAGGTGATACGAAGGTGGGTGTTACATTAGAACCGGGATTTTCTCTGTTCCAGAGTCAAATATCAAAAATCAGAGAATGTCATGCAACCGTTTATTTGAATCATCATTTTCCTACAAATATGAAGCTCATTCAGTGCCAGATTAAGAATGCAAGGGTGATCGAAAGTATGTCATTTTGTGGCATGTGAACAGTTTGGATTCGTGTTCTTCAGGTCGCTGAGTGCAAATGGTTCCATCCATCAGCGTGTGTTTAAAAGTCTCTCCGTTAAATGTAATTTAATTATGACCAAAAATATATTCCATTACTGTTGATCCTTCTTTCAAGAAAACGAGATTTTTAATGAAGTGTGTGTTTGAGGGGATATATGGGAAAACATTGTGCTGGGTAGCATTTTCTCCTATTATTTCCCACGGTTGTTA
Organism: Tridacna gigas; assembly: GCA_945859785.2. NCBI lineage: Eukaryota > Metazoa > Mollusca > Bivalvia > Cardiida > Cardiidae > Tridacna > Tridacna gigas. The sequence continues at coordinate 4,977,165 of OX244031.2, read as the reverse complement.
TAAGTCTTGATTGTTCGGTAAAGATCGAGATATGCTTGACTAAACAAGCCGTGTAAAGCCAAAATCACATTCGGCAAAGTCTGATCTTGATGTGTTCAATCAACTAGAGTCCATTTGTTTTCAGCCATGGTTTGGAAAAAGTTCACTCGAACTGGTTTTCATTTTGGATGCAGCTGCTTTGCAAATCAATCAGGAGTAGCGGCAGCAAGAAAACCAGTCATGGAAAATAGATAATTAATCTTGAACAATCAGAAATTTATTAACTTTCCGTTCGTTTATCGTTGTAGCCGCTTGTCAGTATGGGCGACGCCCCAGACGGCTGTTAGTTATGTTACTGTGGGTAGTGCAGGATACAGGATGATACACATCCTAAGTTACGCCTGATTCTTTAACGTGCTTGGTGTATAGCACAGTCACACGGGAGCTAAGTTTAAAATCTCATCCAGAAGACAATTAGAAATTTTAGATGGCAAGCCATGGGGCTTCAACCCACACCCTCAGGTGACTGGCCCAAGGATTGACATCTCTGGATGGTCACACACAAACATGTACCGTAAATCTAGTATTTATAGTACCGGTATTTTTTTTACTTTAGAACTATGTGTAGTACTTACTTAACCCTTTCCCAAACGACAAATTTTGGACTGGTCCAAACTGAAACAGTTTGCAGACGACAATTTTTAATTTGATGAAAATGGCAGAAAGTTATCAAAATGGGTAGAAAACACTGTGGGAAAAGGAGAAATTGCTCGTTACAAGCAATTTCTCCTTTTCCCACAGTGTTTTCAAAAGACTTGTACTGCAGACACGTGAAAACCAGGGCTTGTTTGGGAAAGGGTTAAAATAGAATGGCAGCATGTAAAAATAAACATTGACAGAGGGAAAAAATAACCAACCAGAACATCATTTGTTACATTTAAAAGAAAAAAATCATTAAAATATCAAACACTGACACATTTTCATCTTTGTATGATTTATTCAGGTAAGAAACAGATAAATAAACAATGATCTTTCACATGATATATTTTAGTTCTTTACCAAACAACAATATTTTGGACCAGTCCAAATTCAAAGCATTTGCAGACAATTTCAAAGTGGTTCAGAAGATGGATTTTTGTTTTTGATAGGGTGAATAACATAGTAGAAAAAGAAGAGAATGCTGGTTCTACCAGCATTTTCTCCTTATCCCACTATGTTTTCAAAAACCTTCTTTGTTAAAGTTGTCATGAGTTGGGATTGTGTGGTAAAGAGTTAAAATAATCTTTGATGAGTTATGTTTCAATATTTATGCTTTATTCCCCCTCTCATAACAATGATTTTGTAATTTGAGGGTTTAACCCTTAACCAAAAGACAGAATTTTTGACTTGTCCAAATTGAAAGCATTTGCAGACAACAGCTCCAGTATGGCTGAAATAATAGGATTCTTTTACAAGAGGGCAGAAAACTTTGTCGGATCAGGAGAAAAGGCAGATTACCAGTATTTTCTCCTTTTCCCACAAAATTTTCCAAAGCCCTCTTCCTCAAGGTTGTTAAAACTCAGGATTGTTTGGTAGAGGGTTAAACATATTCTATTTCATTCAACAGAAATGGTGTTGGATCACAAAGTCTTCCAACCTACAGTTGGTCCTCCACTACATGATTTTAACAACATGTGATATCATTTAACCTTCAGTTAACCCTTTACCACACAATCCTGAGAAAGAGGCCTAATGAAAACATTGTGGGAAAAGGAGAAAATGCTGGTAACTGACATTTTCTCCTTTTCCCACAATGTTTTCTAATCTTCCCAAAACAAATTTCAATTTTTCAATCACATTTATTTTGTCGTCTGCAAATGCTTTCAATTTGGACAAGTCTAAAATTTTGTCGTTTGGTAAAGAGTTAACGGAATAGCCATGTAAGAAAACCTATATTTGAGCCATGCTCTGACAAAAGGGGAGTTTATGCATCTCTGTGATGCATTATACAGCAAGTCACCATATAACTATGGATTCATAACAACCATCTTGTATAACAACTGACTGTATCATAAGGTAGACTGGTCCTTTGACATACAGAAAATTGACCAATAGCGAAAAGTTTCAGCCCAGGTGAGCTTGCGCGGACTGTGCAGGCTGACCTTGGTCGATACTTTTCGCAGATGCATTAAGTCCCCTTTTTCACTGAGCATGGCTCAATTATTTTTGATATACCACAGATACTTATAAAGCATAAATTAATTTTTTGCTGGTAAACATCACATTTTATGATTCAGTAAACATTCATAGTGTCATTATTACAGCTAATCAATATCAATATCAGATTGAACTGAAATAACGCACATATTTTTCACATGCTTTTCACCATGAGTAAGAATCAGATTTTAAAAGATTAAGTACATACTGTTGTTTCTGTTGTGAGAATTGATGACTGTCTCCCAAGGAAGTGACAAATATTTTTGATATGCGACCGCACTATGTACATCTTCTCTATATATCATACAATGGCACACAACCTGTCTTAAATAATTATATTATTAACAGAGAGAGTGACCGATCAACTGACAGACACACAGACAGAAAGAGAGAGAGAGAGAGAGAAAGAGAGAGAGAGAGAACTAGAATAACTATCACTAAAGGTGATAAATACCCCCGCCCCTATATTTCATGTCACAGGGGCAATAACTCTGCAATGTCAATTTAGGGGCAATAACTCCGTAATCATTAGGCCAACACTCATGAAATTTGTGCTTTGCACATCTACTGCTCCTGGTGAATATCATGACAAATATCAAGTGAATAAGACTTAAACTGAAGGAATAGTTCTCTGGACAAGAAGTTTTGAGTAAATTCAGGGGTAATTTATTTGGCAAACATTTGAGAAAAATGTATCTTGAACCTCTACAGCTCCTGGTGAATATTTATGCAAAGTATCAATTTAATTGGACACAAAACTAAATGAGTGTAAAAAAGTGCAGACCATGATCTGATAATATGTCTGAGACACAGCGGCTGGTCTGGATCCAAACTTGTTGCAAATGTCCAAAGGTGACTTTTCGCATAATGTTGGCCAACTATACATATAACAGAAAAGACCTCCTTAAAGTGAATCAGACAGACACTGTAGGAGGAGTTGTCCGGACAAGCATTTTTAAGTCAAATCAGGGGCAATAACTCAGTAATTCTTGATGGAATTTTTACAAAATGTGTGTCTTGCACATCTACAACTCCAAATGGACACTTCTGCCAAGTATAAAGCGAATCGGACTGAAATTGTAGGAGGAGTTGTCCGGACAAGCATTTTAAATGTGAATCAGGGGCAATAACTCATTAATTCTTCATAGAATTTTCACGAAAGTTGCGTCTTGCACATCTACAACTCCTAATGAACACTTATGCCAAGTTTAAAGTGAATCAGACAGAAACTGTAGGAGGAGTTGTACGGACAAGCATTTTTAAGTCAAATCAGGGGCAATAACTCAGTAATTCTTGATGGAATTTTTACAAAATGTGTGTCTTGCACATCTACAGCTCCTAATGAACACTTATGCCAAGTTTAAAGTGAATCAGACAGAAACTGTAGGAGGAGTTGTCCGGACAAGCATTTTTAAGTCAAATCAGGGGCAATAACTCAGTAATTCTTGATGGAACTTTTACAAAATGTGTGTCTTGCACATCTACAGCTCCTAATGAACACTTATGCCAAGTTTAAAGTGAATCAGACAGAAACGTAGGAGGAGTTGTCCGGACAAGCATTATTAAGTCAAATCAGGGGCAATAACTCAGTAATTCTTGATGGAATTTTTACAAAATGTGTGTCTTGCACATCTACAGCTCCTAATGAACACTTATGCCAAGTTTAAAGTGAATCAGACAGAAACTGTAGGAGGAGTTGTCCGGACAAGCATTTTTAAGTCAAATCAGGGGCAATAACTCAGTAATTCTTGATGGAATTTTTACAAAATGTGTGTCTTGCACATCTACAGCTCCTAATGAACACTTATGCCAAGTTTAAAGTGAATCAGACAGAAACTGTAGGAGGAGTTGTCCGGACAAGCATTTTTAAGTCAAATCAGGGGCAATAACTCAGTAATTCTTGATGGAATTTTTACAAAATGTGTGTCTTGCACATCTACAGCTCCTAATGAACACTTCTGCCAAGTTTAACGTGAATCAGACAGAAACTGTAGGAGGAGTTGTCCGGACAAGATTTTGCGGACAGACCGACCGCCCGACCGACCGCATGACCGACCGACCGACCGACCAACCGGCTGATTCCAGTATACCCCCCACAAACTTCGTTTGCAGGGGTATAAAAACTTGGGCATTTTATAATTAAATACAAATTATATTCCTGAAGGTAGATCTAAATTTTAATGAACCCTTAAAGTGCCTTTCACGACTATAGTTGCATTTGCGGCCAGTGTAGATCAAGATCAGCCTGCACAAAATGTGCCTAATCTTTGATCTACTCTGTCCACTTTGCTGAATCACTGTAGACAAAAGCAACCATGAAATTGCAATTACTTGGGTCATATTTCTAGGATGAAAATGTCTGGCAGGTTTATCCAGTGCTCTAAGGGTTAACCCTTAAAGTGCCGAATAAACCTATCAGACATTTTCATCCTAGAAATACGACCCAAATAATTGCGAGTTTGTGGTTGTTTTTGTCTCCAGTGTTTCGGTAAAGCGGACAGTGTAGATCAAAGATCAGACTGCACGTTTTGTGCACTGGCTGCAAAGGCAACTATGGTTGTGAAAGGTGCCTTAAGGGTTAATATCTTGAGTATCCTTGTATCCATAATTCATAAGAATCTTATTACTTTACTTTTTTACTAAAGGACAAAATTTTAGGCTTGTCCAAATTGAAGGCATTTGCAGAATTGACAACATAAATCATTACTCAAAAATTGAAATTTGTTTGTGAAAGGGTAGAAAACATTGTGGGAAAAGGAGAAAATGCTGGTTACCAACTTGTGACCCCTAGGTTGGGGCCAATATTGACCCATTTAAACCACATTTAATTATTTGTCTGCAAATGTTTTCAGTTTGGACAAGTCTAAAATTTTGTAGTTTTGTAAAGAGTTAAAATTCTGGATGAGTGTATTTGTTTCAATCCAGCAGCTCTCCATTTGTATAACCAGCTACACCTCTATATTTCTCAAGTTCTTGTCCAAGAACCTCAAAATTCTCTCCCAAGAATCTTCTTGTGCAAAAGCATGTGGTCCGGGGTATCCTCCAGCTATTAATGGCTCATCTGTAAAATAAATCATACTTATACATGTCAACAAAATTCACTGGTTGATAAACCCTTTACCAAATAATCCACAGTTTAAACAACCCCATGCAAGAAAGCTTTTAAACTAGAGCTGTCACTGAATGTGACTTAATACCCCTGCCAGCGCTTTGACAGAAAAAAAGTGTCAAGTTCAAGGGGAGATAACTCCTCAACCAGGGGGAGTTGATACTTGAAAATTACGTCTTGCAAATCTTCAATATATGATCAATATATGTGCAAAGTTTCCATGCAATTGAAGGAAAACTGTAGGAGGAGTTTGCGACACAAAATTGCTAGTATTTTGTACACAGACGGACACATGGATGGACGGACAGACAGGCTGATTCCAGTGTACCCCCTAAAACATTCGTTTTGTCGGGGTATAAACATTATATGAAAAGGAGCATATGCTGGTAGCCAGCATTTTTTCCTCTTTCCAAAATGTTTTATAATCTATTAGAAACTAATCCCAGAAATTTTGGCAAACTCAACTCTATACAAAGCGAAAAAAAATTCAGACTTATCCAAATTGAAAACATTTGCTGACAACAAACCAAATGTGGAACAAATGATTATATTAATCATTAATAGGGAGAAAAAAAATTGTGGAAAAAAGAAGAAAATGCTGGTTACCAGCATTTTCTTCTCTTTCCACAATGTTTTCAAAAGTTTTCCACAATGTTTTCTACAATGTTTTCAAAAGGTTTTTCCTCCAGGGTTGTTAAAACTTGGGATTGTTGTGGTAAAGACTTGTCTTGTTGTTTACAAATAGTGAAAACTTGGATGAGTCTAAATTTGCCATCAGGTAAGGGGCTGATTATCATAGCAGAACAACATTTTATGACCAGGAAGTTGACAACTTATGAAAAGGAGCAATATTTTACTTCTGAACAGCAATTAGTTAGTTTTTCCTTGAAAGATTCCATAGCTCAATACTACAGGGTAGTGAAACGTTGCCCAAGTATGGAACAAGAGTTAATTATGTATTAAATGCGCAGGATTAACCTGTTTTCAAGCTAGGAAAGATTTATTGCCAAAGGTTGTAAATCAAGGGCCAACTGCACAGAACATACAGCCTGATCTCGAGTCGACATATATACTCCAAGACAAGTTGAGCAATATCAGCCTGAACCCTGTACCACACAATCCCCAGTTTTAATGACGCTGACAGAGAAAGCCTTGGAAACATTGTGGAAAAAGGAGAAAATGCTGGTAAACAGCATTTTCTCCCTTTCTCACAGTGTTTTCTACTATTTTAAAGACCAGTAGCATCATCCGAGCAACATTGTTAGTGTTGTCTTCAAATGCTTCCAATTTGGACGGTCTAAAATTTTTTCATTTGGAAAAGGTTTGAAATTTCAGCATTTAACCCTTTCCCAAACAAGCCCTGTTTTTCACGTGTCTGCAGTACAGGTCTTTTGAAAATACTGTGGGAAAAGGAGAAATTGCTCATAACGAGCAATTTCTCCTTTTCCCACAATGTTTTCTACCTGTTTTGAGACCTTTCTGCCATTTTCATCAAATTTGAAATTGTCGTCTGCAAACTCTTTCAATTTGGACTAGTCCAAAAGTTGTTGTTTGGGAAAGGGTTAAGTCTTTTTAATGACAGACTGGCACTGATGTTCAGTATATTTATAGCACATTGGGTTAGTTAAAACAGAACTTGCAAGATACAAAATGCATCTTCAGTATTCAATTGTGATTGTGCCACAACATAACAAGAGCACCTCATGCTGATGCAAATGCTCAGCTGCAGTAACTGCTGCTTGATTTTCAGAGAAAATTCTAAGGGGCCGTAACTGTGTCAAAAATACTTTGATAGTTACCTGCCCTTCTCGTATGAGTATCCCTTTTTGATAGTTAACAACTTGTCCCAGTTTGAAGTAAATATCTACAATAATACCAAAGATATTATAAAAATTTCAAAGCTCTTGCACCCTACAGACCACAAAGGGCTACAACAATAACTTCACTTTCTCTTTGAAAAAGGCAAGCTAAAAGTGAAAACATATACAATGTATAACGATGAAAAGGAAAGTCTTGGTGTTATGAAACTATATAGATCTCTAAATAGGTAATTGAAAAGTAAAGAAAGAGACCATAAAACTCCGGAGGTACAAAATCAATAGTAGACATTCGCTTCCTCCCTGCATTCACAGCTCTACACAGAGGTGTATAGGGAGGTTCAATCAAATGACCAGCACCAGGATAGGTCACAAGTTCAAAATTAGACTTCCATTCCTCTGGCCAGTTTTGCTCATAACACCGATGCCATTTTGGATGGACTTGCTTATCATCTTCACCGGAAATCTGTAAAACTTTTGCACCGTGCTGCCATGCCTGATAGTGAAACAAACACGTGCCTGATACTAATATGTGCAAATGAGCCATGCTATGGCAAAAGGGGGTTTAATACATCTCCATGATACATTATACCCAGCAAGTCATCACTTCATCAGTCCTCAGGTGCAATGGTACTGGTATTTGAATATGCAGAAAATTTACCAAAAACAAAAAGTTTCAGGTTGATACTTTATGCAAATGCATAAAGCCCCCTTTTCACAGAGCATGGCTCACATGAATGGTATCAAAATCACAGGCCAAGCAATCAGTTTTAATTGTCAGTATTTTTGTAATAAAGATAAAAAAAAAAAACACTAAAAACTTCATTATAAAAAAACTAGAGGGCCATGATGGCCCTGTATCGCTCCACTGGCTTATAAATATAAACCATAAAGAGAAGTCTTCACTATATAAGCCCTTATAAAACTTTGACCCCAGGGCTACAGTCGGACTAAATGGAGAATATGTGTATTAGAAGAATAACATGCCAAATTTCTTGGCCTTATGGCTAGTAACATAACGGTTTCTGAAGTTTTCACTCCATAAACCCATGTAAAACTTGTGACCCCTGGTGCAGGGCCAAACTTCATCATAAGGCTGTAACTTGGACCCTCTTTGTAGTTGTCCACTAGATAATGCTATAATTATGCAAAATTTGGTAGCCCTAAGCCTTATGGCTATGTACACCAAGATTTAAAAGTTTTCCCTATATAAGCCCATGTATATCTTGTGAACCTTCCCCCCCCCCCCCCCCCCTCAGCATGAGGCCAAATTGACCCCAGGACTGTAATTTGGGCACTTTTGGTAGACCCCCACTAGATCAAGCTAAATGCAAAATTTGGTAGCTCTAGGCCTTATGGCTAGGTACAGGAAGATTTTTAAAGTTTTCTCTATATAAGCCTATGTAAAACTTGTGACCCCTGGGACAGAGCCAATTTTGACCCCAGGGCTATAATTTGAAGAAACATGATAGAGGTCTACTACATAAAGCTACATGCCAAATTTGGTAGCCCTATGCCTTATGGTTTCAGACAAGAAGATTTTTAAAGATTTTCAATATTTTTCAGTTTTGTTACCATGGCAACCAGAGTTTTTGAAGGAATCAAATTCTTTCAACAAATTCTGAAGAGGACCATGGCAGGATCATTTCTGTGAAGTTTCATGAAAACTGGATGGGTAGTTTCAGAGAAGAAGATGTTTGAAATAAAAGTTAACGCACGGACGGACGGACGGACTGACGCACGGACGGATGGACTGACGGACGGACGCACGACGGACACCGGGCCATGACATAAGCCCGCTGGCCTTTGGCCAGTGGAGCTAAAAACACTAAAAACTTCATTATAATGAACCCTTTACAAAATTACAGAATTTTTAGACACAACCATTTTGAAAAACTATAGGAAACAGGGAAAATGCTGGTTACCAGCATTTTCTCCTTCTCCCACAGACACACATTTTTCTAGTTTTTGGAAGGCATGTTTTCAGTAGCAAATAAATAGTAAATTTGTTGTCTGCAAATGCCTTTAATTTGGAAAAGTCTAAAAATTTTGTCATGTCTTACTGGTTACAACATTGAAAGATCAGTAATGTACCACTGTGTGTAAGAAGGAATCATTTCTTTAACCCTTTCCCAAACAAGCCCTGGTTTTCACGTGTCTGCAGCACAAGTCTTTTGAAAACACTGTGGGAAAAGGAGAAATTGCTCGTAACGAGCAATTTCTCCTTTTCCCACAGTGTTTTCTACCCTTTTGAGAATTTTCTACCATTTTCATAAAATTTAACACTGTCGTCTGCAAACTCTTTCAATTTGGACCAGTCCAAATTTTGTCGTTTGGGAAAGGGTTAATGAATGAAAAAGGAAAATTTCCAGTGAACTTCCTTCAAAAAAAAAAAAGAAAATATCTGTTGCTTTTTGAAACAAATATCTTCTGGCATTTCTTTACCCTTTACCTCACAATCCCAAGTTAAACTCTTTACCAAACTACAAAATTTTAGACCAGTCCAAATTGAAAGCATTTGCAGATGACAAACTAACATGTGACTCAAAAATGTAAACTTGTTTTGGTATGGGTAGAAAATATTGTGGAAAAGGAGAAAATGCTGGTTACCAGCATTTTCTCCTTTTCCCACAATGTTTTCAAAAGGCTTCTTTCCCAGGGTCATTAAAAGTCGGGATTGTTAAACAACCCTGAAGAGGAACCCTTTAGAAAAATGTGGAAATGGTAACCAGCATTTTATCCTGTTTCCACAATGTTTTCTACACTATCAAAGACAGAAATCATCATCATAGCAATATTTATTTTGTCGTCTGCAAATGCTTTCAATTTCATCCATTCCAAAATTTTGTTCTTTGGTAAAGGATAAATAACTATTGTAATATAAACAAACAACATACTGGCATACCATTAACTTGATATATATCATTAATTTCATTTAATTTGTCGTCTGCAATGCTTTCAATTAGATCCAGTCCAAAATTTTGTCGTTTATTAAGAGTTAACCCTTTAACTTTTAGCCACCCTGAAACAGAAGGCTTTTGAAAATACTGTGTGAAAAGGAGAAAATGCTGGTAACCAGCATTTTCTCCTTTTCAGACAATATTTTCTACCGCATCACAGGCAGAAATCATCATGTTAGAAACATTTCATTTGTTGTCTGCAAATGCTTTCAATTTGGTCCAGTCCAATATTTTGTTGTTTATTAAGAGTTAATGATTATTGTAGTATAAACAACCAACCTATAGGTATATCATAAGGTTCATCAACTTGATATATATCGTCAATTACATTTATTTTGTCATCTGCAATGCTTTCAATTTGGTCCAGTCCAAAATTTTGTCGTTAATTAAGAGTTAATGACTACTGTAGTATAAACAACCAACTACAGGTATGTCATTAGGTTCATCAACTTGGTATATAATCATTAATCCTTTATCACACTGTCCCGACTTTTAACAACCCTGAGAAAGAATGCTTTCAAAAACATAGTGGGAAAAGGAGAAAATGCTTGTAACCAGCATTTTCACTTTTTCCCACAATTTCCTACACTGTCAAAGATGGAAATCACTAATTGAGAAACATTTAATTTGTCATCTGCAAATGCTTTCAATTTGGTCCAGTCCAGAATTTTGTCATCTGGTAAAAAGTTAATTACATTTATTTTGTCTTCTGCAAATGCTTTCAATTTGGTCCAGTCCAAAATTTTGTCGTTTATTAACCCTTTACCACACAATCCCAACTTTTGACGACCCTGAGGAAGAAGCCTTTTGAAAACATTGTGGGAAAAGGAGAAAATGCTGGTAACCAGCATTTTCTCCTATTCCCACAATGTTTTCTACCCTATCTAAGTCAAATTCCATTATTTGAGTCACAATTAAATTGTCGTCTGCAAATGCTTTCAATGTGGACCAGTCTAAATTTTTCTTGTGTGGTAAACAGTTAAGAGTTAATAACTACATGTATTGTAATACAGACAACCACTACATGTATTGTCCTATAACTCTTTACCAAATGACAAAATTTTAGATTGGTCCAAATTGAAAGCATTTGGAGATGACAAAATAAATGTGATCTGAAAATTGAAATTTGTTTTTGGAAGGATAGAAAACATTGTGAGAAAAGGAGAAAATGCAGGTTACCAGCATTTTCTCCTTTTCCCACAATGTTTTCAAAAGGCCTCTCTCTCACAGGGTCATTAAAACTCGGGATTGTGTGGTAAAGGGATATACAACCAACTTACAGGTATATAAACAGGTTTATTAACTTGATATACATCATTTATTACTACACCCTCATGAGTATGGTAGACACGTTTTGATCTCGGCCTGAAAAAAAAAAAACAAAATGAGGGTCAATTTGTCCGTGTCAAGACTGAACGTAAACAAAAACAAGAGGGCCATGATGGCCCTGTATTGCTCCACTGGCTTATAAATATAAACCATAAATACTCAACATTTCAATTCTGAGCCAAATGGTTTCAAAATGAAGACTTACAAAGTTTTCTCTGTAAAAGCCCATGTGAAAGTTGAGACCCGCAGGGCAAAGCCATTTTTGATCCAAGAGCTATAATTACTTGAACCCTGGTAGAGGTCCACAAGATAAAGCCACATGCCAAAATAATACAAGTCTATGCTGTATGGTTATAAATAAGGTGATTTTCAAATTTTGTCCATATGAAGCCTCTGTAAAACATAAAACCCCTGATGCAAGGCTAATTTAAAAAAAAAAAAAATCAAAACAGGAAGATTTCTTAAGTTGTCACTATGTAAGCCCAGGTAAAACTTGTGACCCCTAAGCCGGGGCCAATTTTGACCCCAGGGCTAAACTTTTGGCCCGGGTGGTAGAGACCCACTAGATATAGCTACATGCAAAATTTGGTAGCTCTAGGCCTTATGGCTAGGTACAGGAAGATTTTTAAAATTTTCTAAGCCTATGTAAAACTTGTGACCCCTGGGGCAGAGCCAATTTTGACCCCAGGGCTATAATTTGAAGAAACTTGATAGAGGTCTACTACATAAAGCTACATGCCAAATTTGGTAGCCCTATGCCTTATGGCTTCAGACAAGAAGAATTTTTAAAGATTTCCAATATTTTTCAGTTTTGTTGCCATGGCAACCAGAGTTTTAGAAGGAATCAAATTCTTTCAAGAAATTCTGAAGAGGACCATGGCAGGATCATTTCTGTGAAGTTTCATGAAAATTGGATGGGTAGTTTCAGAGAAGAAGATGTTTGAAATAAAGGTTAACGCATGCACGCACGCATGGATGGAAGGACGCACGACGGACACCGGGCCATGACATAAGCCCGCTGGCCTCTGGCCAGTGGAGCTTATCATGCTTGCATGATTGGATATATAAGGTTAGAAAATACTGTGGGGAAAGGAGAAATTACCATGGACCCTATTCACCAACCATCCATAAAAGTAATCTTTGTCTTATTCTATATTTAAAAAGTAACACAAGTTTTGACTGGCTAAACCAAATGGTTTACTTTCAAATTTTAAATTACTTTCAAATTTAGAAAATTCTTGAGAGTAATGCTCAGAATGCTCTTAAGAATGGTTGGTGAATATGGATCTTTAACGAGAAGGCTTTTGAAAACACTGTGGGAGAGAAATGCTGGTAACCAGATTTTCTCGTTTTCCCATGATGTTTTCTACACTATGAAACACACTTTTTATTTTTTGGGTAACAGTGAATTTGTCGTCTGCAAATGCTTTCAATTTGTACAAGGCTAAATATTTGTTGCTTTCTAAAAAGGGTTAGACATACCATTTATCGTTTTTGTTATATTTTTCCTGATCAAACATCTGCCCACCATGCATTGGAATACCATTGATATTGACGACTACTTTTACCTGCAATCATATAAAGAAGAGTGATTTTGCAAATACATGAAATGAGTATTTGCCGTCAGTCAACAAGGACCTTAACTCTTTACCAAACGACAAAATTTTAGACCAGTCCAAACTGAAAGCTTTTGCAGACGACTAAATAAATGTGACTCAAAAACTGAAAATTTTGTTTGGAAGGATAGAAAACATTGTGGGAAAAGGAGAAAATGCTGGTTACCAGCAGCATTTCTCCAACTTGGGATTGTGTGGTAAAGAGTTAATTCTTTACTGGGTGGCAAAATTTTACACCTGTCAAAAATGAAAGCATTTTTTGACCACAAATCATGTTTGTCTCAAGTTATGGAGATTGTTTTTGAAACTGTGGAAAATATTGGGGAAAAAAGAGAACAAGAGTACTGCATTCGGGTGCCAAGGCTTGGCAGCAGTTGCTTGATTTTCAGTAAAAATTCTAAGTCAAAAAAGGGGGCATAACTGTGTCAAAAATATTTTGATGGTTATCTGCACTGTTGTATAGGTTTCCCTTTTTGATAGTGAACAATGCGTCCTAGTTTCAAGTAAATATCTTCAGCAATAACAGAGATATTGTAAAATGTCACAGTTTTTATAAATATCTGAGTCAAAAAATGATTGACTGATTGATTGTATGGTGTTTTACGCCATTTTCAACATTATTTCAGTTATATTACAGCGTCCAGTGCACCTATCCATGCTTTCCTGGAGTTTCTCTTACCAGTACTCCGCACAATATTCTTTCAAAGCCACTGGCTGCTTTCCCACATAACTATCGTCGAAACAATGGTCAGCGGTGAGAGAGGAATGAATTCTGTCTCAATGACTATCATCAATCCTCGGAAAGAAATTGGCCGAGCCGGTGAATGAACCAGCAACCTCCTGTTCTCAAGTCCTGTGCGCTACCAACTGAGAGTCAAAAAAGAACCAAAACTGTGTCAAAATATAATAACCGTCTTTCTTGTATTGGTTCCCCATTGGATAGTTTACATCTTGTCCAAGTTTGAAGTAAATATCTTCAGTAATAACAGAGATATTATACAAATGTCCATTTTTGCACCATGACGACGACGAAGATGATGCAGACCATGCCAGGGCTATGACAATACCTCAACATTTTCTTCCAAAACAGCCGAGCTAAAAATGCTGGTAAGAAAACTCCTGGTTACTAGTCTGGATTACCTGCCCCTACCACTATGTTACTCTTGAAGTACGGAGGGGTACCAGACTACCTGGTTACCAGCATCTTTTCCATTTCGAACAATGGACTTTTTCTTTATAGACTTAGTACAAGGCCTTGCTTGGCAAACGTTTAACCCTTTACCACACAACAAAATTTTACACTTGTCCAGATTGAAAGCATTTGCAGATGACAAATTAGATATGGCTCATATAGCTAGATTTGTTTGTCAAAGAACAGAAAACATTGTGGGAAAAGGAGAAAATGCTGGTAACCAGCATTTTCTCCTTTTTCCACAATGTTTTTAAAAGGCCTCTTTCTCAGGGTCGGTAAGACTCGGGATTGTGTGGTAAAGGGTTAAAAGTTGTTTTTGCAAGAATATCAGTCAGTGTCGATTAGGACAAGAATGCATCTTCTGTGCAGTCTGACCTTGATCTATATTCCTCTCAAAAGCAACTTAGCCTTTTGCCCCAAAATCCTGTTTTTTAATGACCAAGAAGTAGAAACCCTTTAAAAACACTGTGGGATAAGGAGAAAGTGCTAGTAGCCAGCATGTTTTCTACCTCATTAAAGACAGAAATAATCATTTGAACTACAAATACTTTGCGGTCTGCAAATGCTTTCGGTTGGTTTTTTCTACAATCTTTTTTTTTATTTGGTTAAGAGTTAAGTTGTTGGCTTTCTAAAAAATGGTGTGTGGGTGGAAGCATAATAACTAATAGGGAATACCTTTGGAGATACAGTAGCCATATATAAACCCAAGGTTCCACCAAAACAGATCCCAAAGGCTCCAAACCTATTCTCATCTACATATTCCTGATGACTAAACCAATCTGCTGCTTCCTGAAAGTAAAAAAGAGACAGTTTAAAACTGTCAGCATCTGCAGACGACAAACTCAACATGGCTGGTATACTTCGATTTATCCTGAAATGGGTAAAACTTATTTAAGGAAAAAAAGAATATGGTGGTTAGCAGGAGTTTTTCCTTTTTTCCAGAATGTTTTCAAAAGCCTTCTCCATCAGGTATGTTAGAACTTGGATCATGTGGTAAAGGTTTGAAAGATAAGATTTATCTTTGAGAGAGGAGAAAAGCATTGTGGGAAAGGGAGAAAATGCAGATTAACCCTTTCACCAGACAACAAAATTTTAGCCTAGTCCAAATTGAAAGCATTTGCAGGCCGAAATTTCAATGTGGCTCAAATAGTGCAATTTTCTCTTGATATGGTAGAATACATTGTTGGAAAAGGAGAAAATGCTGGTGACCAGCATTTTCTCCTTTTCTCACAATGTTTTCAAAAGGCTTCTTTCCCAGAGTCGTTAACCCTTTCCCAAACAAGCCCTGGTTTTCACGTGTCTGCAGTACAAGTCTTTCGAAAACACTGTGGGAAAAGGAGAAATTGCTCGTAACGAGCAATTTCTCCTTTTCCCACAGCGTTTTCTACCCTTTTTGAGACCTTTCTGCCATTTTCATCAAATTTAAAATTGTTGTCTGCAAACTCTTTCAATTTGGACCAGTCCAGAATTTGTCGTTTCAGAAAGGGTTAAAAGGCATCATTGTGTGGTAAAGGGTCAACAACATTTTCTCATTTTTCTACAAGATTTTCAAAAGCCTTAAGTTCATTAAAACCTGGATTGTTTGATAAACCCTTTACAATGCAATCACATCTTTTAATGACCCCTAAGACGAAGGCTTTTGAAAACATTGCTGGAAAAGGAGAAAATGCTGGTAACAAGCATTTTCTCCTTTTCCCACAATTCATTCTACCCTATGATAGACAAATTTAATATTTTGAGTTACATTTAATTTGTCATCTGCAAATGCTTTCAATATGGACAAGTCTAAAATTTTGTTATCGGGTAAAGGGTTATAGCTCAGCCAATACATTCCAAATATTATTGCATACAAGGTACCTTTCCAGGTCGTTATAAGCATGTATTAACGGGGAAAACCTGGGCGTTAACTGGAGAAAACATGTATTAATCAGTAAAATCACGCGCCGTTAACGCCTGGCTTTGTACTTTTAGAAGTGAATTGCAGCGAGAGATGAAAACAGTGGCACAGGACAATGGCCCTCCACTACACGTAACAAAAATTCATCAATTCCGGTTTTGAACGGTACAAGTCCGGTACATTTCAAGTCCATTTCTTAGCATTTCTATGGAGACAATTTTTGCTTTTGTTGCAAATTATTGCTAAAATACATTTATTTTATGCAATAATAGCATTAATTCATGTTTTTTCTGTTGTTAACATTCTCAGAAGCCCTCAAAATTGTTTAACGCCCTCATGCTAGTCCAAATTGAAGATATTTACAGATGACATGATAAATGTGACTGAAAAATTGAAATGTGTTTTGGGAAGGGTAGAAAACATTGTTGGAAAAGGAGAAAATGCTGGTTACCAGCATTTTCTCCTTTTCCAACAATGTTTTCAAAATGCTTCTTTCTCAGGGTCGTTCAAAGTTGGGATTGTGTAAAAAAGGGTTAAGCCTATATTGAAATAATTGATATTCATAATAACATGTATTTCCTTTACATTTATATAATCCAGGTCAGTTGATAACAAAGTCTGTGGTAGCCCCTCACCGTACAAATACAACAGGGCGAATGTTGCATATCCATGTGATGCTAGTAGAGCTGCCCGAGTCTCTATCAGCGTAACAAGTCCCCCAAACATATCAACTAGAGCAGGGAAAGGGCCGTCACCTAAAGATAAAAACAAATTGGGAATTATGTTTCTAAGGCTCTAATACAAGTAACCTTTTGCCATAAAGATATGAGGTTTTTGTCTATACAATAGGCAGCTTTGATATAAGACTAGAGAAAAGGGCCAATTACTTGTTCTAAACAAAGCACTGCATACCGATGCCAAAACTCAGCTGCAATTGCTTATAGAAACAGATTGATTTTCAGTAAAATTTTAAGTTGACAAAGGGGCATAAGTGTATCAAAAATATTTTGATCGTTACCTCAGTAACCTGCCCCTGTTGTATGGTTGTATGGGTTCCCCTTTTGATAGTTAACAGCAAGTCTGAGTTTGCAGTAAATACCTTCAGTAATGACGAAGATATTATAAAATGTTAAAGTTTTTGCACCACCCAAACGACAACAGGGCTATGACAATACCTTCATGTTTTCTTCAAAAGCTATGCCTTTCCTCCCCTCTTTATATTTTCTGTGTGATTAAAAAGAACCTTTTGTATTGTCTAAAACTAATTTGGAAAAGCTCTTGTAAAATGTGTTAACCTTTTTAACAGAACACAACCCCGATTTTAACGATCATGAGACAGATGGCTTTTGAAAACATTGTGGGAAAAGGAGAATTAAAAACAATTCTCATAAATTAGGCCACATTTCTTGGGCTTTCAATTTGGACAAGTCCAGAATTTTGTTTGCTGAAGGGTTAAAACTTGTATACTACAGTGTTGTAAAAAGATGTATTGCAAGAAACTTTTTCACTTTGTTCTGTGTCACATTTTCCTTATGTAATTGATTTAAATGCACTCCTTTTTGGGAAGCGATACTGTAACATTCTGGGATATTAAGGAATTATTTCTTCAAACTCATTTTTATGTAAAGGAAAGCAAAAGATTCAATTAAATAGTTCATAAAAAAAACAATATCTCTCTCTCTCTCTCTCTCTCTCTCACTCTTATCCTAAGCTAGAGTGTCAGAGTGTCTGGACATGTGTAGGTGCATATATGATCTATGTCAGTTATATCATGTGCATATGAATAGCTTTTTTTGGTATGGTCCATTTGTACTCTGGATAGGACCTCTATAAGCTATACTAAGCTTTCATCCAAATTTTTTTTGAGGATGTTTATAATTAAAATAGTTTAAACTAAGATATATTTGTGATATAATACTTTATTATTGAGGTACAAATTACCTTCAGGAACAAATATTGTGCCTTTAAACCTTCCATTTTCCAATGGTATTCTTTTCACTCCTGGTTTTTTAAAAAATCTGGAGACATTTGTAGTTGTTAGAGGAGTGCTATTTGTCAACACAGCATCTGACTGTGAACCATCATACACTTCAATATTGTATTTGATTGCACTGGCCACATCTTTCTTCATTAACCGGACACCTGAGTTGGGTGTAAGACTCCAAAATAATCCCATAGGCTGTACACCTGGTAAAAAAAATCAATAAAAAATGTAAGTGAATCATACTAATATGATAACCTTTTTCCATTATGTTTTCAAAAGGTTTGTTCCCGAGCATCGTTGAAAGTAAGGATTGTGTGGTAATGGGTTAAAAAGTGTTCTTCCTAAGGGTGATCAAAACATGGAAATGTTCGGAAAAGAATTTTCAAAACCTTTCTTTACCTGTAAAAGTCCCTGCAATGGATGGTGTATGAAAATTGTGTATCCTTCCACTTTCATCGGCCCTGACAACACATCTAGACTGAAACTTGTTCTGGTTCTCCTCTGTTTTGGCCACCAGTGTGACTGTTTGATTTGGTTTTAGCCCAGTAACAACAATGTCCACTTTCTCGTCTATCATTGCAGTTGACGGGCTGACACTTATTGTTGGTGTAGAATACGCACATTTCGATAAATTGAATTGAAGATGTCTTGATACAAGTAGTAATCTGCGTAACTCTTTCATCATCTGAAATAAAACAAGAGCACCCCATGTGGGTGCCAATGCTCTGCTGCTGTTGCTTAATTTTCAATGAAAATTCAAAGTCGAAAAAGGGGCATAACTGTATCAACAATACTTGGATGGTTATCTGCTTTTGCTGCATGAGTTCCTCTTTTTATTGTTAACTCTTTACCCCACAACCCCAACTTTTAACGACCCTGAGAAAGAAGCCTTTTGAAAACATTGTGGGAAAAGGAGAAAATGCTGGTAACCAGCATTTTCGCCTTTTCCCACAATGTTTTCTGCCCTTCCTAAAACAAAGTCCAATTTTTTGGTCACATCTATTTTGTCATCTGCATATATGCTTTCAATTTGGACAGGTCTAAACTTTTGACATTATGGTAAAGAGTTCACAACTTGTCCAAGTTTGAAGTAAAAATCTCCAGTAATAACAGACATACTATAAAATGTCAAAGTTTTGCATGACAATGCAGATGACAAAGCCAGGGCTAGGACAAAACCTGGATGTTTTCTTAAAATACAGCCAGGCAATAAATCACTTATCACTAAACCTATATTTATCAGGTGCACAGCCAGGGATCTAGTTCAGATGAAGCCCTGTTTCATCCAAGTTTTCTTCTCTCTTTTTTTTTTATTTTGTTGTTTTTCCTTCAACACAATACTGTAGATGTTGGCACCTTAAAGAGCCATAATGCACAACTTCGTCAATGTTTTTTGAGAATGTAAATCAAAATTGGACTGTATTTTGCAGCCAATGTTGATCAAGATCAGATTGCACAGAACGTGCAGTCTGATCTTTGGTCTACATTGTCTGCTATTTAGGGTTTTTTTTTTTTTTTTTATTTTCTGGAGTTGAGATGATTTGGTCGTTTTTCTTGCCTGAAGAAGCGTGTTTCGTTTGTTTGATACTTTGATGGTTAATGTTGAACCCTGTGCTTCCCCCTGGGGTGGTGGGGGGAAGCTACATTTCAAATTTCAAAGGATTGTTTCGAGGATTTGTCATGAAAGAGAACAAATCCTACTTGGAACAAGGCGTCGTTTCGTTATCCGTCAAGATCACTCGCAATTAACACATGCAAACATTGCAGAATCTTCATTTTCAAGGTTTCCGTGTTCTTGTGTTTTTGGAAGATTTTGCCCAGTCCGTCCTACATTTTAACCTTAGTAACTTAGCCACAATGTTCTGATTTTAAAACCAGTGTTAAAATGATAATTTGTGGATTTTCTAATCTTTATTTTTATTTACTTTACATGTAAAAGCTATAACGCTCACCTGACTGATATATTATTATGCAGTTAAAACTTACTATACCGTCACCGTAGCAGACGATTCAGAGACTTACAGACACACTTCTAAGTTCTATTTCGTAACCTGCCGTTTCGCACCAGACGTAATCAAGGAAAACAAGTCTACCGAGCGCTACCGCAAAACTTCTTGGCCTCTTCTGTTGGGTTATGGTGTGCACAGTTACAGCCAATATGATATTCCAATTTGATTTATGTCTCAGTTCTGATTTATTTTTAGGACAACGTGTTTGGTCTTTCTGCCATGCCCATTGATAAGTGAGATCACTCTAATGAAACTAATTTGGGAGATCTTGTATGAGTTCTGTCCCTTAGACCATTAATTTTCCTTTCCACTTATTTTTGAAACATGGTGGATAGAGAGAGCTCTTTTTCCACGCTTGCCACCCCCTTTCCGCGTTAAGCACAACTAATTTTGTTCTTGCAGATATTGTCGATGGAGAGCGAAAAACTTCATACGCACAACTTTGTTCAAGATCAGACTGCGCAGATGTTCAGTCTGATCTTTAATATAGATATAGATCTCCACTGCTGCTGTTTTTACATCTTCTCTGACAAACACAACCTTTACATTTCACTAGTGTGATCTTTTTTCGGCGAAGCTGAATGTGCTGGCTTTTGACCTACTTTTTGGTAATGATAACATATGAATAAATAGAAATCTGTGATTGGTAAAAAATGTAAATATGTTTATTTTAAGGGTCTCCTGTCTATTGCTGTCAAATTTACGCCCTTTATCTTTTTTTTTTTTTTTTTTTCGGGCAGCTGAATGTGCTGGCTTTAACCTACTTTTTGGTTCTGCAAAATCATGTAGATCTAGATCTAACTGATGCCTTGGCTGGTAAAAAACCAGAGCCAAAGGCTCGGTTGATAGATAAAACGAAAGTTGATGATTACAGTATCGTACATAGACTATTGGACAGATCTATCTTTCGCTCCCTGTAAAATGTTTGAGGAGCAGAGAGAACAAAGCTTATGAAACAAACATAACCACCTCTTACCAGAGAGTAATTAATTATTGAACATGTAGATCTAAATTCGGGAGGGGGCGGTTTAGTTCATTTTGGGAGTTTCAGTGATCAAGCATAAATATACTGAAATATTTCGAGTGACCACCCCCAAAAGTGGTTTTACATCGTCCGTGTTTTCCTTCTTCGTATTGCCTGCTAAGGCATGTGGCCTATGTATACGTGTTTTTGTCCTCTGTTTAATCTATAGAACAAGAAAATATTGATGCTGAACATCAATGGCGCCACAAACTAGTTGTTTCTGTAACAGGGCACAATGCATTGGGTTATTTCCTAATACGCATCTCTTGCACAATCTTCGTAGAGGTCCAAGTGGTGATACTGTATTTAAACTCTGGGCCATCTGGTTTTTGACAAGATTTTTAAATTTCATATCATTGAAGGCTATTTGCAAACTTCTTATCCATGGACTGGGCCATTTCTTTATCCACAGGACATCATTTGGACACAATTGGTAGATAGAAATGTTAGAGCTGTTGCCTTTCTGATATTTGATAGAAGATTTTGAAAAGTGTGCAACAAATATGGCTATGCGCAAATTTGTGACATCTGGGTGGAGGGGAGCATATGGCAACTTTTGACCCGAAGGCCACCATTTGAACATACTAGTACTTGGTAGAGGTCATTGTAGCGATACTACACATGAAATATCAAAACTCTCGACCGTCTGATTTTGAACAGGAAGATTTTACATTAACGAAAGAAAAGTCTGTTATCGGATTGTGCTAAATCTGACACTCCAACACATATGTCTGGTATCATACAACCCTCTTTATTATAGATATAATAAAGACTTGAATGAAGTCCTTATATCTATATAGACTAGAGGGGTTGTATGATACCATTCATGTTAGGCGCTCCAACATTGATTTACGGATGTTTCGGTAACAGACGAGTTCGGTAAATTGGACTTACAGAGTAAATTGATTGGATGTTTCGGTAACAAGGCAGTAATATAGTGCCGTGACGTTTTTCACACCCATGGCTTCTGTTTGTGCAAACGTTTTTTCTTTTAATTTGCAATTCTCACTCGTTTTCTGACGTAAATATATTTGTTGTTCTTTCCATGCTGTATAAATAAATACCTGAAATTTGTAAATTTTGATCACCATATCTTATTTTCGTTTTTCACCCATAGCTGATTCATGTAATGAATAATATACGATCCCAGATAAAACCCAGCCCTAAGCTTGTACCCGTATTACTTAATCGTCCTACAGATAACAGACTCCAACTTTAAGCCAGTCCTCAAGTTTTTTAAAAATGTTTTATTAAAAATGACGCTATTCTTGTCAACGTTTTCTGTGTGAAAAATAATTTCTTCCGGAAACAAATTGGTCAACTTCCAAACCAGCCATTTACCCTCAGAACACCTTTCACTCTTGTTGCCTTTGCGACCGATTCAGACAAAGATCAAACTGCAAAGCAAAAAAAAAAAAAAAAAAACAGAGTCTGATCGTTGGTTTATGCTGCCAGCTTTTCTAAGACATTATGAGGAAGGACAACTTTGCTTTGAAATAGCTAATATTAGACCAGGGATCGTATATTGTAATATATATATTGTTCTGTTTCTAAAATGAAAATAGCCTTTACTTTTTTCGATGCTCTAAGGGTTAAAATTATGAATAATTAACGTGAATTCAGAAATAAAGATAATACATTTGAAACATTGTGCCAAATGAAGAGAGGGAGTGAGAGATAGAGAGAGAGGCCTTGACAATAATGCTTTCGTGCATACTTCTTGTGATTTTGACCATGAACATTTGTGCCCATCTAAAAGATATCTGTTCTGTATTGTTCCTCTCCATTTTCCACACAGTTTTCAAATCTGGTCTGGTGCACAAAAATCGGCGTCTGCTGGTTTTAAAGTGCGTTCATCAATACAACACTGCATAAAAAAATCATATGCGTACTATTTGAGAGCGAAGGGAGTACTGTTTATTGTATATAGACGCGTTTACAGCCTGTTTTCACACGTCCCATTGCCAACAAGATAAAGAAGTTTCCCGTAGATCTTAAAGATTAACCCCGGTTTATGAAAACCTGAAACACCAATGAGAGAGTAAGATAGAGAGTGCAAACGCAAATTAATGCATATGTGTGATATTAAATCATATAATCGTAACCTACTTTTTTTTCCTTCGCACCCAGTTTTCTTCGCAGGTTCTGAACCACTCAAACTCTTCCCCCCTCTTTTTTCCCTCGCTGTGCTTCCTTTTTCTACCACAAATTTCACATTTCCTCCCCGCTCCTTTTTTTCTTTTCGGCCACTGATTTTATTCTAGGCAGACCGCTATAGGCCAAGGCATTCGGTTAGTCTTGTTCCTCAGTTCCTCAGTTCCTCAGTTTCTCTGTTCCTCAGTTCCTCAGTTCCTCAGTTTCTCTGTTCCTCAGTTCCTCAGTTCCTCAGTTTCTCTGTTCCTCAGTTTCTCTGTTCCTCAGTTCCTCAGTTTCTCTGTTCCTCAGTTTCTCTGTTCCTCAGTTCCTCAGTTCCTCAGTTTCTCTGTTCCTCAGTTTCTCTGTTCCTCAGTTTCTCTGTTCCTCAGTTCCTCAGTTCCTCAGTTTCTCTGTTCCTCAGTTTCTCTGTTCCTCAGTTCCTCAGTTCCTCAGTTCGTCTGTTCGTCTGTTCGTCTGTTTCTCAGTTAGTCAGTTAGTCAGTTTCTCAGTTAGTCAGTTAGTCAGTTTCTCAGTTACTCAGTTTCTCAGTCTTGTTCGTTTGTTTGTCATTTTGTCATTTCCTCCGCATTCCTCAGCGTTCGTCGAGTTTGTCAAAGCGACACACGTCAGCCAAGGACGTGGGTGTAGAACGGCGTGTCTTTAAGAACAAGGAGAAGAAAAAAAAGAAAAGGAAAAAGAAAAGAAACACAATTTTAATCTCAAAAATATTTTAATTTAAGTTTTTTCTATATATTAAAAAATGGAATTAAATGGGAAAATTAATAGAGGATATGATGAAGATGAAAGACCTATTTCAATGCATTTAAAAGATTTAGGACTTCAAACCGATACTAATTTAATATATTATCTCGCTGTTGAGAATACATATGACAGCAATTTAATCAGTGACATTCGAAATGTTTCATATATCGAAAATTCAAACGGTTTAATGTATCTTAAACGTTTAGATGGTATACCTTTCATTTTTGATGACATATACATATTTTCTTACGTTTTTCCTTCTGATGTTATCAAAAGTAACAGAGGAGGTATCACTTTAAAAGGTGACAGTAAAAACGGCGATGGAGAAAAAATTACTGGAGTTGCCAAAAGATATTTAGATATTGCTAAACATGATACAATAAACACTTTTAATGGTATTAATTGTTATGATGCAAGAATATTTACAACAGCACAATATCGTAAAAATAGTAAAAGTGATTTATTAAATACTATGAATTTAATTGATAATGATGGAACAATTTTAAAAAATGCTCAGTGTTGGCAAAAACAAAAAAATGATCAATCTCCTGTTGGCGTTGTTGGTATTAAAATCAACGTTTCTAATATTCCTTTTGATATCGTTAATGATGGATTTGATAAATTAAATGAAGTTTTAAAACTTAAAGGGTTCGTGATCGGCAAATGTGACATCACATATGATCAAGCAGGTACTCTTGATGTTCCTGCGTTGTATCAAGCATTTTTAAACAATGGTAATACTAGAGAAGAAGAAGAAAAGCCTCCTGAATATGATTATCGTGATATTGATACAGTAGAAAGCACTTCTATTTTTAAACTTGAATACGATGAGAAAAGATCTGAATACGACAGTAAAGATGTTTTGATAAATTTAAGAAAAGAAGAAAGAAAATCTGGACGTAACATTTTAAAATATACAACTGTTTATAGAAATCAAACTATAAGATGTAAGCACTACAATAAGTTAGTCTCCAACTTCGAGGCTGGTAATACTCAAAAGAAAATGGGAGTTCATCTTGTTGAATATGCATACAATCATCAAAGTCCATATTTAAAAAAAGTTTTTAATCATCCTAAAGTGTTAGAGCATGGATTAACACGTTTTGAACTTTCTTTTTGTCCTTCTTTAAAATTAAAAATCAATGCTAAAAAATTAATTCTTAGTGAATTAAACAAAGTTAATCAACTTAAAATCTTTCACAGTCAACCTAAAGTTAAACAATTTGAATTGTTAAGAGATACAATTACTAAAAGTTGTTTAATTTGTGATAGAACAAAAAAAGAAATATCTATGATATGGTATGGTTCAAGTCTTACTCAAAGAATAGCTTGTGTAAACTATAATGTATTCAAAAGAAAAGATGAAACTGAAGAAGATTTATTAAAACGTTATGATCATGCAAAGAAAGAGGTTATGAGTGAGTTTGGTTTTAACAACTTAGTAATTAATGTTGTTGAATTTGAACGTGATGAAAATGACAGTAAATTAATACATTTCTTTAAACCTAAATGTTATTCAAGAAGAGAATCAACGTTTTTAACTCCTACAAATCAACCTACTAAAAATTATGGTTTACATGAAGATCTTCCAGATATTACAGAAGTTTGTCCTTCTTCTGAGGATATTCAATTTGTGTTTAGAAAAGAAAAAAATAGAAAAGCGCGAGGTGAAAGATCTATTTTAAACAAACCAAGAAAACTAGAAGATCATACATTTGATATTTCATTGATTTCAACAAGAAAGAGGAAAGAAATCTTAGAACAAATTGATATAGAATATAGAATGTATATATGGTACAAGAAAAATGAGGAACTAAAACAAAAACTAAAAGAAGAAGAAGAAAAAAGAAAACTAATACTCTTGAAAGAAAAGGAAAGTCTTAAAATTTTAATGGAGAAACAAGAAAGGGCAGATGACAGAAGAAAGACAGTTGAAAAAGATTTTAAAAGATTTACAAGACAGGAAGAAGTATTAAAGGAAATCACAGAACACAAATTCATAGAAATATATGCTTTTAAAATTGGTGAATACAACGACAAAACAAAAGAAAGAAGTTATAGAATACTTTTCAAATATGGTAAGACTGACAAAAAAGGTGTTTGTTTTCCTACAAAGGCTTTAAAAAGATGGTTATTAGACAGAGATACACAAAACACATTTTTTAAAGAAGTTGTTACAAAAAACAAAAAAGAAAATATTTTCTGTATGCCAATACATAGTTTAAGGTTCTATCTTCATAAGAATGAATTAGTTTTTGGTAAAAACGAAGATGAAATGATATCTTTTAAAACAAAATTTAAAAAATCGATTGATGATATTACTAATGCTATAGAAAGATTTAAAGAAATAGAAAAAGAATTAATTGAAGTTGCTCAACCTTTACTAAATTTACCTAAACCTAAAAGATCAGAAGAACAACCGCGTGATTTAATGAAAGTTGAACCCGGTGAATACGAAGTTGATGCTTTTAGTGAATATGATTTTAGAGGTGTCATTAAAAAAATACTATACATTAAAACAGAAGAAGGGAGGTTTCCTGTTACAGGATACTATTTACAAGAACAACTCGATAAAAAAATTAAAGATCTATCAAAGGTTAAAACTCCTTTAAAGTTGTTTTTAGATGGAAGTTCAAGACATCCGAAAAAAGGAAAACAAGACAGACAAGTTGAGTTATATCATGAAACAATTTAAATAGTTAATCTTTATATGTTGTTTAAAACATATCAAGATTTTAAAATATTAAAATTGTCTAAAATACTGGGTTCATCTTCTTCCCATCAGACTGAAGATTAAAAATTTTATCTGACAACACAACAGCATATGCTTTTGTATCTGCTGGAACGTTTTCTCCAAACTTTGCCCTAACTTGTATATCAACAACTGAAGCACGTAGTCTACTCTTTTGTTTTGTCAAATCAAATACAAACAAAGGATATAGAGTTTTAAAGTCGATTGAATTAATAGAGAAGTTTGAATTTTCCATTGGTAGATGTTTTGTCATATATCTAAAATTGGAAGTTTCAAAATATGCCCTGGCATACTCATTTACATTAAAGTTAATATTGTAGTCTATCTCTGGATATCTTTCTGTATTCAAATACACATGAACATTTGTTAAATTTAGATGGTTAAAAATAGCAGAGTTCTGTGTTTGTAAATCTTTGTTTCCGGTTTGAAATCCAAGAACTAAAAATCTTGGTCTTTCTGAAGCTGATTTTACAGCAAGTCTCCAAACAAATTCTCTTGCTTGTGGTACTATGATACTTTCACACTGTCTACTCTTAAAACCTATCTTTGTTGTAATCTTGCTATCTATCTGCTTATAAAGAGCAAATCTTGCTTCATCGGCAGGCAAAACATGGGGTACAAACCATGAAAGCTTTACTATTTCTACCATTCCTGTCCCATAAGCTTTATCTACCCCACCTACTTGTCTATCTCCTCCGGAAATATGGATTGCTTCTCCATCTCCTTTACGTATCAAACTGATTTCTTGTTTAACCCCATATAGGATTTTGTTGTAATCCTCAAAGAAGCCAAAAATATGAGAAACAGGAATTAAAAAAGAAAAGTTTCCTGGAGTGGTTCCTCCCAGTAATAATTTTCTTCGTGTTTCAAAACCAACATTAAGAAGACCCGCAGTTCCATCTTCATAATCTTTAAACCAGCATTGATTTAAACCTCTTGACTTATTAAAGTCATCGGGATATTTCAACATTCCTAACATTGTAGAAGTTTGTCCTGGATATAGAATATTTTCCACTTCTTGTCCCGACAATGAAAATTTTATTTGACTAAAAAGGTTCATGATACCATTGTTAACCAAAGCCACATTATCAGTATTTTGAAACAAAAAACTTCCTGCCGCAACTTCCGCCGTTGATATCAATCTTCCTACAACATACAAGTAACTTTTAGAAGTATGAGTAAAAACATCTTGACTTTCAATTGTAAGCCTAATTTCACCTGGTGTGTTTAGTTGTGTAGCCCCCTTATCAGGAGGGTACTCATGATATTGATAACTCTCAATGTCTTCGTCGATGGGAACCTCTGTATTCCAATGTAATATAGTACTATTAGCCATATTGATTTTTTTTAATTACTTTAAATTACTTTAAATGACTTTAATACCAAGGCCTTCACTCAATCCTTTTCTTCTTGGTATAGTTCCAAAACTAGGAGTATCAAGTGCAATCGTTGCAGTGGGTGGAGCATTAGAAACTTTTAAATTTCTTGGTTGTTTCTTGTTTAACAAACTTTTAATTTTGTCTCTAGCAAGTTGTTCAGCCTTTTTACTTCCTACTTCAAGTAGTTTTTTTCCTGTATCCTTAGCAATTTTTTGAGCCGTTGTTTTTAATACTTTCTGAGCCACTTTACTTGCTCCACTACGAAAGATACGTGAAAAAAAATCAGCCACAGGAGTAAAAATTCCTGCCCCACCATATACATATTCCATTTCATAACCTGGTTGATCATCTGTGATTATCATTTTTTTAAATATATACTATTTTACTTTAAACAGTATTTAAAAGTTCATCACGTTCTTTTCTTGTCATTAATTTCTTTCTAATCAAAGCATTACACAGTTCAACCATTTCATTTTTAAGTCCCGTGTTACCGGCTTTAATACTTCCACAGACAAGACTTAAACGATCAGCAAGAGCTAATGGGTCAGATGGTATAATTACAGTTTCATGTTTGCCACCTTCTTGTATACCGGAACCCGTTTTTAAATTTAATGCGATTTCCCTTAAAAGGTTTTTCCATCTAACAGTATTTCTATTAATAATTGGATCAAAAATTAAATGGTGAGAAGTTGAAGATTGTACAACAAGGGCTTCACTATCTCTCATCATATTTTCAAAGTCTTTGTATTCTTGTGAAAATCTATTAACTGTAGATATCGGAGAAAATATTAAATTCATTAATTCAGGAGTTCTTTTGTATCTGGTTCCCAAGTATTCAATACTATCTCCTTCAACATTTAAAGGATAATTACCTAATAGTATTTTTGGTTGTTCTCCTGTAAGATCTAAGTCAATTAATGGATCTTTTTTTGCCATGTTTACATATTTGTTTAATTCAGGATCATTAAGAAAAATATTTTTTTCTTTTTCTTTTTCATTTGTAGGAGGTTGAGCAGGCGTAATTTTAGCTATTCCTTCTGTCACTGGTTTAAAATATTTTTGGAGTGCTTCAACATTGCCTCTTTCTGCTTGTATTTCAGCACTATCCCTAGCACGAATATTTTTTTTAAGAGCTAAAAATTTTTGTACTATCTCATCTCTTTTGTTGATATCATCAATGTTAACGAACGACATTTTTTTTAAAGTTTATTGATACTTAAAATATATTAAGTAATTACTTAATACATTTTATTAAATCATCTCAAACATTGTCTTTTGTTCATCCATATTACTACATACACAAGAACAACTAAAAGAAAATTTAGGAACTTTTAAATTTAGAAAGGTTGAGGATTTGGCTGGTTCCTTTCGACCAATCGCCGAAATTCTTCTCGTGCTTCCCTCTTTCCCCTTTCTATCAAACTGTTTTGTTCCTCGATCTTTTTTTTCTTGTTGACCTTACTTCTTACTTCTTCCTTCATCTCTTTGTACTTCTCAAGTTCTTCCATAATCAACGTGAACTCTTCATGTGTAATCTTGTTGTCACTGATAGCCTTAGATATATGTGTATTAACTGTATCCAACTTTGAACATGCTAAATGTTTAATTTCCCCATGTTTTTCTGCCTTTGTCCTGGTTCTTCTTGTCAAAAACTTAAGAGATACGGCGGCCAAACCGCTGACTAAAGCAAAAGCTTCAAGTCCTATAGTCATGGGTATCGCCACAACGGTACTGAGTAAAGCGATACCTCCGGCTCCAGCTCCAAGTGTTGCAACTGTTAAGGCTCCTTCAACAGCATCTGAATAATTACTATATTTCATAAACTTCTTTGAAAGGGCTCCTCTTTCCTTAATCTCATCTTCTAGAAACTTCTGAACATCTGATATCTTTGTTAGTCTAAAGCTTTGGGCTCCATCGTTCATCTCAATTATGGCAACCGGGGCAGTTGGTTCATTACCGACAATGTTAGGATATATCCCACTCTGTCTATTGTCTTCTTTAAGCTCTGTCATTTTATTAAAATGATTTTTATGCTTTAAGGTATTTAACGAAACAAAACGGTGTACATTCAGGGATCACAACAGGATTTTTAGAAAAATTGTACAAAACCGTTTTAATATTGTCTGTCTTGTTCTCGTAATGAAAGGGGGTTTTAATTTCTAAACTTTGTTTAATAGCATCAGTGGCAAATGTTAAGATCAAACCATCAGAAAACATATATCCAAAGTTTAATCCAATTGTTTTCTTTTCATGAGGTTCAAGTTTTAAAGTTTGTTGTGTATATATTAACCAGGTAGTACCTGATTTTTTTAATGCTGGATACTTTAATTCATCTTCTGTCTTCCAATAAATAGTTTTAGGTTGTGTCATCTTTTTAAAAATTAAATTATGGCTTTAAGTAAAGGGCCTACTAATGGGATACTAGACAGGAGACCTGAACCGTCTTGAACATGACCATTTTTTACTAGAAATAGCCCGTCTCCTCCAAAACCTGAACCTTCCATAGGTTGCAAATACAAACCCTGTCCATCTGTTTCAACATGAGCTGTTTGACCATTTTTAGACATGTACAAGCCATCCCCAAAGATTGACTTAACTGCTTTATCTGCAAGCCCAGATATTGCCCCTAATCCAAGAGCAGGAAGAACTTTCTTAGCAACCTTACCAGCAAAAGGAAGAACAAGAGGAAGAGCTCTAGACGCTAATCCTGCTAAAGTTGCAAGAAACCCTCCATGCTTGGCATTGTATCTAATTTGTGCCATTGATAGGTTAATATTGACACCTTTTCCTTGATTAAAAGCCCTTTCCATTTTTGAAAGTTGTCCTCTTGTAAAATAGAAACTTTCGGTACCTCCAACATTATCAGGCTTAAAGTTTATTGTAATTTTTTGTTTGTTCTTGTAAGCTGAAGCAATTTTCTGCTTTTGACTTTCAGACAAATTAATTTTTGTTTCAACATATGTTGTTTTTGTCATAGTTTTTTTAAATGATTGATTTAGTTAAATTACTTTAAATTTCGTATATGAAAACGAACAGTAATATTTTCTCCTCTTAAATCTAATATGTCCCCGTTTTGATCGGTTAAAGTCATTCTAATACTATGTATATTGGTTAAAAGTAAAGGTGAATACAACGGATAAGCTGGTCTTTCTAATATCTTATGTCCGGGATTACAGTTTGGAAAGAAGGAATATATTGTATTTCCTTTTTGCCCTTTCACATAGGAACCTTCGATAATATCTAAATTAACCAATATACTGTTTACAGGTAAAATATTAATATCATTTTCACTTTCATATGTACCTTCAGTATACATTATAGGCTTAAAACCTAATATTTTGTTTAAACTATTTTGTGTAAAATCAGCTATATAGTTAGGTGACACAACTAAAATAGTTTTAAAAGTTTTTGTATTAGCTGATATTTTAAAAGGATATTGATTGTTTTGATCTTTTAAATTGTTTTGTTCAAAAATATTTTCTATATCTTTGTTAATATCTACTAAACTATAGCTCCCTTTTTTTAATTTAAAATCCCAGGCACCTCTTTCAGGATTTTTTAACAACCTAAATTCATTAAATCCATCTTTGATATTTGGTATGCTGTAATATGTCTCAAGATTAATCAAAGCAATCTCACAAGGATGATTTAAATGTAATGGAGGATTAAAATCAGTTTTAAAATCTGTTTTATTGTCTGATAAAACAATCTGTAATGAAGTCATTTATTGAACAACTAAATTAACTAAAATATTTTTAAAAAAATATTTGATTTAAAAAAATCTTGTATTAATAAAAAAATGGAAATATTAACGCAAACGGAGAAAAACGAAATTTCAAGAGTGTTAGAAATTAAAAACATACATTCTAAAATTCATGAAGATGAAGAACTAAACAAACATTTTGAATGTTTTAAGATTGTTTGGGAAAAAGAGGGGCAAGTCAATTCATATATTGATCATCTTTACCCTGTGTTTTACTATGAATGGAGTAAAAGACAATTAGAAGAATACCCCAACGTGTTTTTGTGTTTATTGTTTAAACACAATTTAAGTTTTAGATCGGTTGATTTTGATATTATAGATGAAAACAACAATGAAACATTTAAACAACGTTTCAAGCAATTGGATGATACATTTAAAAAATACAATTTTATTGATATGGAAATGTATTTTTACATAGTGCATCCTTTAAACAAGGAAGGATGGGATGGAAAAGACATTGACGAATTTTTGGAAAATGAAAAAACTCGTGAAAATATTAATGAAATGACATTATCTGATATCTTAAAAAAGTTTAAAGAGTTAGAACTTAAATATTATGAACTAGTTAATACACAAGAAGCTCTTGCTATTGAAAACAGAAGATTACGTTTTAAACTTCAAGATGCTATTCAAATAAAAAATCAATATCGCGAACAATATGATAGGCTTAATGCTGAATTATCAGAAAACACAGAAAATGCTCAATCAACATTTAAAAATGAAGAGTGTGTGATATGCTATCAGAGTAAACCTAATATACTTTTTTGTAATTGTGGGCATCTGTGTATATGTGATGAATGTGATAAGTTGTCATCATCTTCTAAATGTCCTGTATGTAGAAATGAAAACAAGATTAAACGAAAACTTTCTTAAGAAAAACATGAAGATAGATCTATTGAGAATATTGGATAAACAGTTGAAGTACAAGTTCAGGCCAAATGAATACAGTACATACGAAGGAATTGAGTTGTATGAAGAAAGATTTTCATCTTTTTTGATGTATGAATGGAGTAAAAGAAAAGAAAAAGAAAAAAATTTTAACATGTGGGTTTCTTGTCTTGTCGTTGAAAACAAATATATTCATAGATATGACGATGTTTTTCTTTTTGATGAAAATGAAACGGAATTGATAAAAAAGTCTAGGGGGTTACTTAAGATTTTAAATCATTTGGATTTTCCAGATGTTGAGATTTACTTTTTTGTAGAAGATGGAGATGATAAGAGGAAAGAAAAGATGCATCTGATTGAAGATTTAATGAGGATGAAACAGGAGAACTATTTGGTAGGATATGATTTTTCAAGTATTGTAGGGGGAAATTAATAAATGTGATAATATGTAACCTGGAGAAAGGTTATATATTATATGTATGTTTAAACAATGTCAAAGCCATCGGGTAGATAGTCTTTATTTAAATCAGGTAAATGAAGAAGAACAACAAAAGTTATAAAAAACCTCGATACATTTATATGAGAATTCCTAAAATTTAAAAAAAGAGAATTACAATTTTGAAAAATTGTAGAATTTATATTATCTAAAACTTTACAATGCATTTTATCATATTCTAAAGTACCCGTATTTATTAAAAAAATTTTTTTTTCGTTTGAATTTCCATTTTGAAAATTAACTTCTAATGTTAAATTAAAACTTTCTTTTGTAGGTACATCACCATAAACTCCAAACTCTTCACTTATTACAACTTTTTTATTTAAACCTTCAAAAAATATACCATATTTTAAAATTTTAAAAATAGAAGGAATTAAAAACATTGGGGGTTTTCTTAAATCACTTTCTTTATTGTCATAGTCACCCCCATCATATTTTCCAAAATATACAATAGATGGTTTAATTTCTTTACGATCCCTGTCATAAGCAATAAATCCCCCGGGTAAATCAGGAGCAGGTTTCCTTATGTTAGAATTTAAAACTTCTTCCATCCCTACAATCGGTCCTGCTGTTTCACCTCTTATTAAAATTATAGAAGTTCCTAAAAATTTAAAAATTTTTTCTTTTGGTAAAATTTTTTCTTTTTCTATATCTATATATTCTTTTAGTTCATTTCTTCTTTGATCTAATTCTTTTACCTTTTCTTTTATTAACCTATGCAACCATTCTGTTTCATCTTTTCTCGTTCTATCCTCTACTTTAAGTTTTTCTATTTCTTCAGTATTTGTTTTTGTTTGATTTTCTACTGGTTTAACTTTTCTTTCTATTTCTTTATCTACAAATTTTTTGGGCATCGCCTCATTATCTTGTCCTAAAAAACCAAGATTTTTAATAGGATTGTTTAACATATTTATTTGTCCTTTTGCCCAATAATCACCGTCGGGAGAAAGAGAAAAACCACTTGCTTTGTCGGCATATTTTTCCAACTTTTTATAATTTTCTTCTATTTTTTCTTCCACATCTTTAACTTTATCATTCACCAATACTCTAATCCTATCAGTTTCTGTTTTTCTTTTTCCATCTTCTATTTTAAGTTCTTCTATTTTTTCAGTATTTGTTTTTGTTCGATCTTCTACTGGTTTAACTTTGTCTTCAAGGAATATTCGATTTATAGCATCGTTTTCATCAACAGGTAAAGCTAAATTTTTTATTCTTTTAACCCCCATGTCAATTTCGTTAGTTGCAAAAAAATGACCGTTAACTTTTGTAAAAGGTAAAGACTTAAGTTTTTCTTGTAAGTATTCAAGATTTACGGCGTCTGTCAAAAAATTTGGCTTCCCTAGTTGCTCGATCGTTTTTCCTCCAATTAAAATAGTTTGTTTTGATTTAATATATTCACCCTCTCTTTCGAAAGCATTTAAATCTTTTTTTTTAATTTCCTCTATTTCTGTTTTTAAACTTTCTTCAGTTTCAAGCAGAAGGCTTAAAGGTACTGCTTCACTTTCTTCTGTTGGACTTGGTAAATTTCGTATACTCTTTTTTTTCATATTCAAATTTCCTCTAGCATTAAAAGTTTTTCCATTACGAGTATTAAATGCTTGGTTTTTTTCTAATTCTGCTTTAACAGCATTTAAAGCAACTTCGTCAACGTTTCCATTAATATCTCCAGATATTGCGCTCGCTTTAATTTCTTCAGTTTTTTCGTCAATGTAATCCCTTAGTTCTTCAGTTTTTTCTGTGAAAAATTTTAAATTAATTGCTTCTCCATTTGTTGTTGGATCTCTTATTCCTCCTAATTTCTTTTTCCCCAAATATATATGATCTTTTGCAACAAAACCTCCATTTTTTCTTTCCCATACGTTTGCTTCATCAAAAAATGCCACGGTAACCACGTCATTTGGTAGATTAGGAAAACCAACATTTTCAATCTTGTTTCCTTTCATATCTATCTTGTTTTTTGCAACAAAGTCTCCTCCTTCTAAATTAAATGGATTGTTCGCTTCTAATTGTCTTCTTCTATTTTCTACTAAAGTTTCAGTAAATATCTTATTGCTTACATCTTTGTCTTCTACCGGCATCGGGACATTTTCAACTTTAAAATTCAACATATCTATATCCCCCCTCGCTTTGTGTTTAACTCCATTCAATACAAATGGATTTTGACCTTCTAGGGCGTTTTTAACATCATTTGTTGTAATATCTACATACAATTTATTAGAAGCTTCAAGATTATCAACGGGCATCGCAAGACCCAACAATCTATTTTCTCCCATATTTAAGTCTTTTGATGCTATATATCCTTTTCTTGGCGATCTTCTAAAAAATGAATGACCTTGACTACTATCCACGTAATTTTTTGTTACGGCATCTTGACCATCAACAGGATCAGGTAAATTTTTAATAGGTTGTCCTGTCATATCAATTGATCCGGTAATTTCTCCCCCATTTTTTCCTAAAAAGTTATCAACTATAAAAGGAAGTGGAACCGCTTCCTCTTCTAACTCTGTAATTTCTTTTTCTAATTCTCCAAATTTTGTAATAGGTATACTCATAATTTTTAAATTAATCCTTTTTCTTTTAAATCCATTAAATGTGAGGTCACCGGTTGAATGTGATAACCTTTGTTAAGTTTTTGTAACACATGAACACAAAGATGACCACATATCACTGTTCCTGGATTTTGTATCTGATCAGATGAATACAAAATCGGACTTTTAATATATTTCTGAAATTCAAGAGGAGGAGGAAGGCCATAACTATCAAAGTAGAACTTAAGTTTTTTGTTTCGATGCCAACACGTCCAATGAGTACCTTTACCTTCACTGTCATCTAGGTTTAAAATTCCACATTCATACATATTAGGTTTTTTAGGTAAAGCATCACGTGAAAACACACCACGCCAACCTTTTAAATGTTTACATATGTCTGTAAGTTCGAAATTGTTTAAAGATTTAATTGGTAAATCCCTAACACTTTTAGAAACCTCTAAACCATAACCTTTTGCTGTTTGTTTCTTCCTATCTCTCTGTCTTTGTTTCTTTTCCTTTTGCCTCGTAGCCTCTTTTCTAACTGCTTCCATTCCAAGAATAGCATTTTCTTTAATTCTTGGTTTATTGCCACCCATCCAATCTTGAAAGTCAAACCGTGTTTTTTGTAGTTCTTGTCTATAAAATGCTCCTGTAATATGGTGATCATTAGCATCACTTAAATAGTACGTTGTAGGATTGGTATCCTTGATTTCACGAATTCTAAAAATCTCTCTTGTCCAGTTTGCTGAATATCCTTTTTCAAATCCTTCTGCTTTTCTTCTTGGTATCCTAACTAAGTCATCAACTTCTAACGGTATCTTTTGAGTTGTTCTATCTGCTCCAAACTTTTTCGGTTGAGCATGTTTATAAAATTTTTTGTAAATCATTTCTTCATTTTCTTTCTTACTCACTTGTTCTGGTGTGAATTGATCTTTAAAATTTCTATGTGGTGTATTGTTGTAACTTTTAACAATATCCTGTAAATGAGGTAAATAGTTCGTTGTATTGTTGTCGGTCATCCATCTTCCTATTCTATCTTTTAAAGTTTTAATCCATCTTTCAGCAATTGAAGCCTTGTGTTTTCCTTCAGTATGATACAACTCAACTCCTTTTAATCTTGTCTTTTCTTCCTTCGCTTTCTCTGGATACAATACAGGACAAAAACGGTTCTTGTGTTGAGTTAAAGCCCCTTTTGTTTTTACATACATCTTACAATGTTCACATTGATAGTCTGTTACAGGTTTTTCTTCTTCTTTCGAATTGTCTATTAATCCAATAAACTCACCACCTCTGTCAGTCCATAATTTCTTAGGTCTCCTGTTTGACGTCTTAAAAATATCCTCGAAAGCTTTAACAACGCTGTTAGTCTGTCTGTTCTCTAGTTGACGTACCCAGGCATAACGGCTGAATACATCAAGAACAACCAAGAAAATATTTAAGTTGTCAGTCTGTTTTTCTGAGGCTGTCTGTCTTTCACCTCTTTCTTCTTCTTGTTTTAAAATTTCTTCGATACCTTCTGTTTCTCCAACTTTAATTTTCTTAGGCATGAAGGCTAAATCGGCTGTCCATGTGTCATCTATATTTTTAACTACTATACGTCGAGTAGGAAAATGACGGCGAAGAGGACGATGAAGTTCATCTGCTAAAGATTTAGGTTTTACTGGCAACTTTTTTTTTTTAATCCCATACCAAAACGTTTCTTAGTTGATATTATAGGAGTTATGATCCCTCTAGCAAATCTTTCACGTATTGAAGGATTATAGATGGCTTTTAGTTCTTTTAACATTTCACCATCTAAAATATTACGGGTAGCAGTATCTGAATGTTTCATATAGCCAATGTCATGGCGATAACATGCTTCATCAACGCGATTAACAGGCTTGCTGTTTTTCTTTGGTGTTAAATCTGGATTTAAACGTTTGTTAAGTTTGGTACCTGGACCACAGAAGTTAAAACCAGGTAAATGCATTTCAACGGGAAGGTTGTTTATAAAATCATTTATGATACCTTTGCCCTTTTTTTTTTTACCACTAGAAGAACCCGGTAAGAACTGAGTTTTTTGTGTACCACATATTGAACAGGTACCTCTAAGGGCAGGTCGTCCATTTTTCATTGTTGTCTGTGTTAAGTTTGTTGTATCTGTCTTTTTCCGACACTTTACACAATATATCAATGTCATGTTTTTTAATTTTAGTTAAATATTTACTAAATTAAAGAACATGGAAATTAAAAATTATAGTTGTAATCTCAATAAGACAAGAAGGAAGAACAGCCCTATGTTACCAAAGAGTATCAGAGCATTAATTGTTGGTGAGAGTGGATGTGGAAAGACTACAACTCTTTTAAATCTTTTACTTCGTCCAGGTTGGTTAGATTACGATCATTTGTATATTTTTGGTAAATCGATGAAACAACAACCTGAATACATACTATTAAGAGAGGCCTTTGAAGCAGAATTGAACAAAGAAACAGTCAATGGAATATTTGAGAATATGCAAGAAATTGAAAACAGAAATATTTCACGAAAGGAATTAATTGAAGAATTAAAAGATCAACAAAAGAAAAAGAAGGGAACCATAATCACTCCTTGTTTTAGTGAAGAAGATGACCAGGTTCCCGATCCTCGAGAATTAAGTAATTCAAACAAGAACCTGATAATCTTTGATGATTTGTTAAAAGAGAAACAAGATGTACCTGAGAAATATTACACGAGAGGAAGACATTCAAATACAGACTGTTTTTACTTGTCTCAGTCTTTTTTCAGTTTACCAAGACACACTATACGAGGAAATTCGAATTTTATCATTTTGTTTGATTTACCAGATAGGGATATTATGAATATCTATACAGACTATGCTTCAAGAGACATGTCATTGGATGAATTTAAACATTTCTTGTATACATGTTGGGCAGAGCAGTTTGGGTTTGCCGTAATAGATAGATCAAGTCCAAGAAATCAAGGAAAATATAGGCATGGATTTGGAAGGTTTTACGTTCCAATGTTTGAACCTGAACAGAATTTTCAGAACTTTTAAATGAAAAAAATATGTATATATATTTTATCGGTGATATTGATAAAATATATGGAAATACAAACGAGAAAATTAATTACCCAACCCATCCGAAATGTTTCCCTCCCTTTTTATTAGTATTGGATTTTTTTAAATATTTTCAAAATATTTAAAAAAGAAAAAAAAATGAACCAAGCAAGTACAATATGAATTTAAATACCATGGAATAACCTACATTAATTAATTTTACTCAACTAGTGTAATACTATCTTCACGAAGTTGTGAAAGTTGTAAACTTTCATATTCTTCATCTTCAGCCTCACTGTTTGAATATCCATTTACTAGAACATTAAGCACCTTGATACTCAAACCACTATGAGTTGTTTGTAGTCTTCCATTAACAAGACTTTCCTTTCTCCACAAACCGGTTACCTTCAATGTATAGACACCAGAAGTAATACGATCATACATGAAGTCAGCATTTTTCAAAGGACGTATACTCTTAACGGCACCTTCCTTTTCAACTGTTGAGAAGAAAGAATTGTTAAACTTTTCAAGATCTACTTTACATTTTACAAATCCTTGTGTTTGATATGTTTGAAGAACACTTTCGAATTGATAAGCATCGTTAATCTTATCAATAAATTCAGGATCAAACCTATCATAAATTCCAAAAAGAAACTGGGTAAACATTTCATTTAGTTCAATGTTAATATATTTGTTTTGACCAAAAGTTAAAAGAGTTGGTCTATCTTCTGGTGTTCTACTTACGATGTTTGTAAATATCCCAGTCTTTCCATTTTGTCGGATATCAGAAAAAAATATCTTGTCAGTCTTTTTCTCACCTTTAATAGCATTCTCTGGGCCAAGAGTGTAAACAACAGTAGGAGTAGGAGTAGTAGTAGGAGGAACAACTTCCTTTACTACCTCTGTATTCTTCTTTTTTGTTTCAGCGTTTTGATTTTTCGGCATCTTCATTAATTAATTTTTAGTTAAAAAAAAATTACTTAATTTAAAATTATGGCGCAGAATTACAAATACGTAGTTAAAAACGGAGTGGTAAAAATGGTTAAAACTATGGAACCTCTCTCTTCTGTTAGTAAATCAGCAAGATCAACCAATGTAGCAAACAAAACAAAAACTACTGTTGCTCACTCTGCTTTAAATGGTTACTTTAAACAAACATTTTTGGAAGTGCCACAATTTTCAAAAAGTGTAAATCTTGAAACATACCTATCAAAGTTTAAACCGTCTTCTGCTATGTCTCTATCAAAAAATGTAGGATACAAGGCTATACTTTCAGTATGTGCTAAGATGACTAATGGAGAGCAGACTAAAAAATTCTATTTTAATTCTTCTCCTCATGTAATTAATCAATTGAACAACAAACAAAAATTAATCAATGAAATGATACAAGAAGTACTTTCCAACTTCTATAAAAAAGATTACGAGGGTAGTGGGTGGACTTTTTTAAATTTTGATTGTGAAAGTATCAACTATGGAAAGTACAATCCATTCAAAGGAGGATGTGGAAACAACAAACTTCCACAATGGTTAATATCAAAACATGCTTTGATATGTATACTATCAGGTGATGACAAATGTTTTTATTGGTGTATACTTCGTCACTTCATCCCAAAAGAGAAAGACAAGGGAAGAATTACTAAAGATTTAAGAAAGATACAAAGGGAAGAACCTAACAAGTATGCTAACTTCACTGATATCAATTTTCCAACGTCTGCTAATGATCTTGATAGATTTCAAAACCAAAATCCTGATATTCATTTAATTGTATATGGAGTTGACAACATTAACAAACGTACTCCTGTGATATATGATGGATGTAAAAAATGGGCAAGTGAAAAAATATTTTTACTTCTACATGAAGAACATTACTATCTTGTATCAGATTTGTCAAGACTTCTTTCTTCTCAGTTGTCCTATCATCATGGTCGTTTGTACTTTTGCTATCAAT
The DNA here is from genome assembly GCA_945859785.2 of Tridacna gigas. NCBI lineage: Eukaryota > Metazoa > Mollusca > Bivalvia > Cardiida > Cardiidae > Tridacna > Tridacna gigas. The sequence continues at coordinate 4,936,363 of OX244031.2, read as the reverse complement.
GTCAAAGAGGATTTAAAGATGAAGATGTTTTAAACAAACATTTAAAAAATTGTTCAGATAGTACATTACTACAATTACCTGAGGAAGATACAGACGCCTCTGTTCTTGAATTCAAAGAAAAACAAGACAAGCCACCTAACATTACGATATATTTCGATTTTGAGAGTTTTTTAATTCCAGTTAAAGATGAAGAAGGCAATAGAACACACAAGCATGAACCTAGTGCTTTTTGTTTTGTTGTTGTCTCTAGTGATGAAAAAATTTACAAAAGTCGTAAAGTATCATATGTCATACAGAAAGAAAATGAAGATATTGCTGGGATATTTGTTAAAAAATTAATGGAAGAAGTAACAAAGGCTAATACAATATTTTTAAATTTGGGTAAAGCATCAAACTTAACTCCGGTACTTTGTCACAACTTATCTGGATATGATGCTCATCTTTGTATTCTAAAATTAGCAGAGTATTCTGGTCATCTATCTGTGTTACCATCAAATGAAGAAAAATATATTTCTTTCAGTAAATATTGTTTCATTAACAGTAAACGACACGAAGTTCGTTTCTTAGATAGTTTTAAATTTCTATCTTCAGCATTGTCTCAACTTGTGGATGATACACCAAAATACAAACACAATTTTAAATTTACAGCATCGGCTTTCTCTGGTGTATCGTTAAAAATGTTAACACGAAAAGGTGTCTATCCTTACGAATTTATGAACAGTTTTGAAAAAACAAAATTCACTGTATTACCCCCTATAGAAAATTTTTATTCGTCTCTGAAAAAAGAAGGGATCAAAAATGAAGACTATCAACATGCTTTAAAAGCTTGGGATGTTTTTGATTGTCATACAATGAATGACTATCAACTAAAATATTGTGAATTGGATACTTTTTTACTTGCTGATATAGTTGAGAACTTAAGAAAACTAAACAAAGAAGCATATGGTTTAGATCCAATAGTTTATGGATATACATTGCCTGGAGTTTCATGGATGAATATGTTAAAATTTACAGAACAAAGAATTAACCTCATCACTGATAGAGATACTTACGAAGACTTTGAAAAAGGCATTCGTGGAGGTGTCAGTATGTGTATCACTCGATATGCTAAAGCCAACAATAAATATTTAAGTGACTACGATCCAAGCAAGCCGAGTAACTTCATATTCTATATTGACAAGAACAACCTTTACGGTGAGGCAATGAGTAAGATGTTGCCATTTGAGATTGAGAGGAAACTTAGAAAGGATGAATTTAACAAATGGCGGGATTTCCCATGTGCTTTAGTGTGTGATTTAGAGTTACCGAGAGACAAGAAAGAATATTTTAAAGATTATCCTCCATGCCCGGAACATTTGACAATTAATGGAGTTCAAAAGCTTGTGACAAATTTAAGAAACAAAAAAGAATATTTGGTGTATAGTGAATTGTTAAAGTATTACGTAAAGCTTGGAGTGAAGATTACAAAGATACACAGAGGATATGTTTTTAAAGTATCTAAATGGCTTGAGCCATATATTACATACAATACAAAGAAACGAGGAGAAGTGAAGGAGATGAGTAAGCAGAATTTTTTTAAGCTTTCAATTAATTCTATATATGGAAAGACAATAGAGAACCCACGTAAGCGGTCAAATGTTGAAATAGTCAATACAGAAAAAAGAGCTGAGAAACTTATAAAAAGTCCAGAGTATACAGGATTTAAAATATTTAGTCCTGATTTGGTTAGTATGACAAAAAAGAAAACATTGGTCAATGCTAACAAACCTATATATATTGGGTTTTGTGTTTTGGAGATAGCAAAGTTAAAAATGTATCAGCTATACTATGACTATCTTAAACCGAAATTTGGAAATCGTGAAAAACTGTTGTATATTGATACAGATAGTTTCATTTTGGATATTCAAAGTGAAGACATATATGAAGAAATGAAAGAAGATGTTGATGTTTGTTTTGATACATGGAAATATCCAGAAAATCATCCACTACATTCAATGGCAAGCAAAAACAAATTGGGGTTTTTTAAGGATGAGACAAAGGGAAAGCCGATTAAAGATTATGCTGGCACCTGTGCAAAGTCATATGCCTATAGAGTTGAAGACAAAGGGAAGTTAAATGAAAACTTGAAAATTAAAGGTGTGGTTGAATGTTGTATTGAAAAAGATATAGAGTTTGAAGATTACAAAAAATGTATATTTGATCAAGAAGAAAAGCATGTTAAATTTTTAGGATTTAAAAGTTCAAGTCATCAAGTGTATACAGAAAAGTTTGAGAAGATTGCTCTAAATCCTTTACAGGATGTGAGACATATTTTAGAAGATGGAATTAATACAGTGCCGATAGGCTATTACTCAGATGAAGATGATGAAAATTAAAAAATTTAAGAAAAAAGAATTTTAAAAAAATGGGAGAACAAAAAGAAAATGAAAAAAGATTTTCTTCAAGAGAAGCAACAGATATATACATGCAAAGGTTTGAAGAATTTGAGAGGATCTATACTACAAGCATATTGGATAAGATAGTAGAAGAAAACAGAGAAATGTTTGAATTGTTTTTACGTCCAGTGATAAGTAATGTTTACAAATATTTTTATGAAAAGTGGGAAGACAAGGTTAAAGCTTATGTTTTAAGCCAACCTGTGTATTGTAGAAATCCAGAAAACATTAAAGATGATTTTCTGAAACTTACAGAAGAAGAAGCAATGAATAGATTGAGATCAATGTTTTCTGATTTTCTAGATGAAATCAGAGATGAGTACCGTACAAGAAAAATAGGATTTGGATTTTAAATATTTTGTAATGTAGATATATGAGAAAATATATATACATTGAAATATTTTTTTGTTTGTATTAAAAAAGTTGCGAATGCATATTTGTTTTTGCATTTGCGGTGCACTAAACCGACGTAGAGAGTAAGATAGAGAGTGCAAACGCAAATTAATGCATATGTGTGATATTAAATCATATAAGGAGTTTTTTGTTTGGTTGGTTGATGCTTTTGTTTTCTTTTCTTTTCTTTTCTTTTCTTTTTCCTTTTCTTTTTTTTCTTCTCCTTGTTCTTAAAGACACGCCGTTCTACACCCACGTCCTTGGCTGACGTGTGTCGCTTTGACAAACTCGACGAACGCTGAGGAATGCGGAGGAAATGACAAAATGACAAACAAACGAACAAGACTGAGAAACTGAGTAACTGAGAAACTGACTAACTGACTAACTGAGAAACTGACTAACTGACTAACTGAGAAACTGACGAACAAGACGAACAGACGAACAGATGAAGATGAACAGACGAACAGACGAACTGAGGAACTGAGGAACAGAGAAACTGAGGAACAGAGAAACTGAGGAACTGAGGAACAGAGAAACTGAGGAACAGAGAAACTGAGGAACTGAGGAACAGAGAAACTGAGGAACTGAGGAACAGAGAAACTGAGGAACAAGACTAACCGAATGCCTTGGCCTATAGCGGTCTGCCTAGAATAAAATCAGTGGCCGAAAAGAAAAAAAGGAGCGGGGAGGAAATGTGAAATTTGTGGTAGAAAAAGGAAGCACAGCGAGGGAAAAAAGAGGGGGGAAGAGTTTGAGTGGTTCAGAACCTGCGAAGAAAACTGGGTGCGAAGGAAAAAAAAGTAGGTTACGATTATATGATTTAATATCACACATATGCATTAATTTGCGTTTGCACTCTCTATCTTACTCTCTCCAATGGACAAGAAGAAACTCGCAGATCAGACTGCATGTAAAAGTTATGGGGATTGGGCATGTTTAGATCACACACTGCTCGTGCAGTTTGAAAAAAGCATTTGTCAAAAAAAGTATTTGCTACTATCTATCTCTCGCGCTCACTCTCTTCTTTTGCCACAATATTTTTACCTGTATTACCTGTGTTTCTGAACTAAATTTAACTATCCATAATTTTAAATCTAAGAGCGTCGAATAAACCCAACGGTCATTTTCATTCTAGATACAAAACCTATTTTTAGCAGTGTCAAGGTTTTCTTGTTCAGAATGTCTTGCAAAATTGACAAATGAAGATCAAAGATCAAACTCCGTGTTTGGTGTACTCTGATCTCGATCTGCACCGGCCGCAATGGCAACAGCAGTAATGACAGACGCTCTAAGGGTTAATGGCTGGTTTGGAAGTCTTTCAGTAAGAAAATATTTTCACATTGAAAGGATCATAAAGCATTGATTTAAAAAGAGATAAAACGTGTTTCAAGTTTAGGAATGGGTGTTGTTATTCGTTACCTCAACTTTGATTCGGGTATCATTTTACGTACAGCATGACAGTAGAAACATAACAAAAATATTATGTCTTAAAGTGTGTGGAAGAAAAAAGAGAAACATTGAACGAATCAGAACCAAGACTTTATTTGGTGTAAAAAACGTCACGGTGCATTACCCACCCGGGGTTACCTGATTTAGCACACTCGGAGGGTCCGGGAACTCGGAGGTAAACAAAAATAGTCACAGTAGACCAGGGTCTGAATTAAATCATTTATAATATGATGTTAAAGTATTATCGGATATTATTGGTGTTGTAGGTTATTGGCCAACATAATAATGAAACAGTTTATGAACATCGTTTCTTATTATGTGGTCACTTAAAGATAATATACTATTTTGAACTCGGAATTATGTTACTGCGACGAGATTATTCGTATTCACTGGTTAATATTGAACGAATATACCATTTTAGCAACAAACTGCCATCTTTAAATCAAAATCCAGTCTTTTTACTACAGATCTTAGGCGTCATCGCGCACTCATGTATAAGGATAATCTCTGTATAAATAAAAACATTAACGATGTGTCACAAAATTTAATACGGGAATTCTCGGAGTAATTTCTAAATGTAATTTTGTGAACTCGGAGGTATGGGTTTGGAAACTCGGAGGTTTTAACTTTTCGAAGAGCTGATTGTTTTTGAAAATGTTAATGTGAGATTATCTGAATGTCTCGGTAAGTAGGTAGGCAGAGGTAGGTATTAAGGGAAGGTAAGTTTTCAATGTATGCAATGAAAGTAGATGAGTAACCGACAGGATAATTCGTCTTTTTTATGTAGACAGCCTCGCATCCCACCTTTGTTAAACTGGAATGTACATTACTATTTCATATTTTTGCTCTTAATTACGGCTTTGTGTACCTGTCAGAACCGCTCATAGAGGCTGTTCTAGTCTACAGGCTAGAACTTCATTTGTGGTTAAAAATCAACTGAAAATTTGTCACTTTCAAAGCTGTAAAGTTGTTGTATATTGCCTAGACGTCTATTGTAATGTGTAATGACAGTTCAGTGTGTGGGTGTGTGCCTGCGTCCGTCCGTCCGAATCATAGCTTCTACAATTGTGGATGGATTTCAAAATAATTTGACACAGTTGTTCTCCATCACGTGTTGATGTGCCATTTGAAGCATTCGTTCAGGTAGGCCCAAGGTCAAGGTCACACTTGAAGATCAAATTTTTGTCCGGACCATAACTCCTACAATTTTGGATGAATTTCAATATAAATTTAAACAATTGTTCTCCATCATGAGTAGATGTGCCATTTGAAATATTTATTTTTTCACGTAGGCCCAAGGTCACGCGGGCTCGACATGTTTTCCCCGGACAACCTTGTACTTAGTTAAGAGTTTTATACTTTTGAAAGGGGTAATTTAGAGCTAGTCGCTTAACCCTTTCCCAAACGACAAATTTTTGGACTAGACCAAATTGAAAGCATTTGCAGACGACAATTCAACTCTTGCTGAAAAGGTGATTTCTGTCTATGATAGGGTAGAAAACATTGTGGGAAAAGGAGAAAATGCTGGTTACCAGCATTTTCTCCTTTTCCCACAATGTTTTCAAAAGGCTACTATTCCAGACGCGTAAAAACCAGGGCTTGTTTGGGAAAGGGTTAATAAAAGTGGTAGCTTGGGAAGAAAGCTTCACCGTGAATTAAACGTCCGATAGAGAATTTTCATTGCGGCTGTTTGTCCGTTCAAAACTCTTATGCAAACATTCTTTCATGAACAAGCTGACACATTTTCGTGCGATCTGACGATACCTCATGTAGATCTCTCGCCAATTTTTGCAAAACGTTTATGAGGAATAAAACAAAAGCATTCCGCATGATTTTCAATTTGTTAGACAGTTCGGATACCCGACTGAACATCGACGATTGTGTGTACTTACTTGGTCTCAATAAAGGTTTTTATGGTGATTTCGCGTATTGGTAATAAAATGGTGCATGTGATTCAAGGCTAGTCCTAATTCAGGTTTAGCCCAACCGGAGGGCTCAGTGGTGAGCGTGTCTGACTTATGACCTGGTGGTTTGAGTTCGATACCCGGTTGAGGGTAAAATAAATAGCAAATATTATCGAAGGGCAATCTACCAGAGGCTAAGAGTTCATTGTACTTAAGATAAGAATCCAGGTGACCTGACTCTTCAAGACTTTCTATTACTTTTGGAAGTAAAATTGAAATTTCGTCATAAACGGATAGTTTCTTAAGTTTATCAGCCAGGCCAACAGAATCACAGTTTTCATCTTCAGATGTCTGTTCCGCTTCTTTCACTGGAGAATTTAACTTTAATTTTTTACATACAGATTTACTTTTTACCACAATTTTTGAATTGTCTGAAGATGTTAATGTTTTCCCGCTGTCTTTTAGCTCACGTGGAATAATACCTTGGTGTGTCTTGGTGACGTACCTAAATTTTCCAGTGGCCTCATCAAGTGAAAGCTCTCTGTATTTGAGTGTTTCATTTTCATGCAGTATTGTTATATGCTGCAGGAGTTGGTCGACACAGTTTGTTTTGAAAGCACAGTAATAACAACGAAAATTTTCCATAATCGAAAGGTAATCCTAGATTGACAGAAAAAAATGGCTATTTCATCTAACAAAGATTTTTGTTTTAACACTTCTCAAACAAACCCTCCTTTTTATATGTCTGTAGTGCGAACATTTTGAAAACACTGTGGGAATAGGGTAAATTGCTCGCAACAAGCAATTTGTCCTTTTCCCCAAGTGTTGTCTACCCGTTTGGAGAACGTTCCGTCATATTCATCTAGTTTAAATTGTCATCTGCAAACTTTTTTCAGTTTGGACGATTCTAAAATTTGTTGTTTGGAATAGTGTTAACTCGTACGCAACCTGGACGAGATATTTGCTTACAGGTTGTATTACATGGTATATTTTCAGAGGCTTATAATAAACAGGACACTATTTTGTAGAATTAAAGCCTGGTAAGGTTCTGAGACAAACTAGCACATTCTTCAGTATATGGATCCTACGAGTTCACCATATCATAAATATGACAATACTCCAAGTTAACCATATCGTACCTCCGAGATTTACCATACCCAAAAATTCCATACCTCCCACTTTCATTTAGTATAAAACAATTGATTTTTTACATACTGGAGACTGAAAATGTGTTAGATCCTTAAAAAAGACCCTATAATACAAGACACTAACAGAAGTATTGCAACAAATCACCCATTAACCTACAAGGAGACGGTTAGAGTTGAAATTGATTTTCAAAATAGTAAAATTTCCAGTTTAGATTAATTTTTTCTTTGTAAAATGGCCTGTAAGCTTACATCAATGACGATTATAGATCATTTGGCTTCTAAACTTAACATATATGGTTATTTAATATTCGAAAGGGTTTGTCTTTTAAAAATAAACCAGGATAAACATCGAGCCTACTCTACCGTGACTATTTTTGTTTACCTCCGAGTTCCTGGACCCTCCGAGTGTGCTAAATCAGGTAACCCCGGGTGATTACCACTATATAATTACCTTGTTACCGAAACATCCAATCGATTTACTCTATAAGTCCAATTTACCGAACTCGTCTGTTACCGAAACATCTGTCACCCCCCCCCCCCCCCCCCCAACATTGACCTAGTTACAGTTAGCTGGTCTTAAAAACACGATCGCGAAAGGAAAGCAACATTTCTACAATCCATACAATACTAGAACAAAAATATAAGTGGGGTCACATAGGGTGCTCTAGGGTCAAAGAGCTTGAAAATGCCTCTTAACCTTTTCCAGCGTAAGATATTTAAAATGGTGGCTTCGAAAATTTGTGACAGATAATTTTTGCATTCGGCATACCTCGGGTGATCCGGTGATCAAATCCCTCGGCTGTATCACGTAGCTTGATATGCACCTACACGGTACATTTCGCACATCTCCGGAAGCACACCGCTTTACCGTTATTGAAATTGTAAGACTCCTCTTTAGAAAGAACGCATGAGTAAATTTTCTATCGTTATCTTTCTAAGAGTATTTCAGTCGGAAAACAGTTTGTACATTCAATTTTTAGCGTGGTTTATCAATTCCGTTAGGAGCTTTCATCGACAGATCGATAGAAGTGAATAACTTCACAGTGGTTGTTCATGTCGTTGCTAAGCGATCTACAGGGGCGCCGCCATGTTTAAGATCATGTGATTGATAGTTCAAAATGGAAGCCTCCCTTATACAGACGAGGTTAGATGTAGGTACGGAATCGGCCGAGTTGTGACGAGTGATAATTTTTGATCACGTGAGTTATTATTCGAAATGCATTTTTTATTTTTCGAAAGGAAAATGTTGATATGTCTACGATCCGTGTTTTTATCCATCTAACAATGAAAGTGCAATATATAAAAAAAAAAAAAAAAAAAAATCCCCCACAAATAAATAAAAAAGTTATTATGGACCCCGATCTGGTAATCAAAATACAGTAAATATAGGTGGATGTTAAAACAAAGCATGGAACCAGTTCAATATGGCTGCCTCCATGGGCACTTTACAAAACCGAATAAAAATATAGTGCCGCCGCTCATGCGGCGCCACAATAATAGCTCTACTTTTCAGTGATCTTGTCTGATATCAGTGCTAGGCACTGATTTTGTAATATGCATAGATTTATTCATTAATTAAATAATCAAAGTATCTAGAGAAGTGAAATAAAATATACAATAATTTTTGTTCATCTTTTTAAAAAACCTTAAAATTATACATGTGTCATTAATTATCAAAGTATTTAGAAAAGCAAAATGAAAAAGAAAAGTTTGTCTATCTCAAAAAAACAAAAACAAAAAAAAACCCCCTAAAATTAGACACCGAACTAAGAGTAAGATGGCGTCCACGTTTTCCCTGTATGTTTCATATCGTCTGTGTTTTCCCTCTTCGTTTCATATCGTCTGTGTTTTCCCTCTTCGTTTCATATCGTCCGTGTTTTCCCTCTTCGTTCATATTGCCTGCTAAAGTGTTTTTGTCCTCTGTTTAATCTGTTGAATAATAGCTCTACTTTTCAATGATCTTCTTGTCTGATATCAGTGCTAGACACTGATTTTGTAATATGCATCTATATTCATTAATGATCAAAGTATCTAGGAAAGTGAAATAAAATATACAATAATTTTTGTTCATCTGTCTAAAAACCTTAAAATTATACATGTGTCATTAATTATCAAAGTATTTAGAAAAGCAAAATAAAAAAAAAGTTTGTCTATCTAAAAAAAAAAAAATTTAGACACCGAACTAAGAGTAAGACGGCGTCCGCGTTTTCCCTCTATGTTTGATGCGGTCCGCATTTTTCCTCTTTGTTTATGTTGTCCGCTTATAAACTGGCAGCCTGTTATCGATCTTTATATTTATATCAAAGTCTATCGGACGGCTACGGGAGATACAACGGGTACCAGTTTAGTCCGCTTAAAGCGTCCGCGTTTTAGTCACACCCGGAATTGGGCACGAGTTGCTGCCCCTGTTAACTCTTCTAAGAGTTTCGATGGCAACAAGAACGCCGCGGAAGTAACGGAAGTAAGAAAATGTTTTACTAAAAGCTTACTATAAGTTCGACGAACACGCAAGATTTAAGTTAGTTTGAATGTTATCTAGCTTCGTCCATTTTTAACTTATTTTATTACAGGATACATCACAGCACAGCTAAACATAATTTATTGAAAATGCGGGCGGGGGGGGGGGGGGGTTTCAGGGAAGAATGTCACGATCCGTTAGATTGGTGACAGTTGAGAATACCCTTAGAGTCACAGAATGCGCTTTATTTTGTTTTCCCTGTTCTGGGCTTGCAGTATAAGTTACATTGCTCGACTCAATCTTAATTTACAGAATATAGAGAATATCTTTGTAGTTAGAATAACTTGTCACTTACAGGAAGTTTCACTTTGACTGCTACAAACACAATGAGGTAAGAGTGGGAATCAATGACAAGAATTGAGACTTTTCCATGTTGAAAGCACTTGCTGATGACAAAATATGCATGACTCAAATATTGAAATTTGTTAGGGGAAAAGGAGAAAATTCCATTTACCTACATTTTCTACTTTTCCCCATATGTTTTCAAAAGTCTTCTTCTGTAGAGTCAGGATTTGTAATAAAGGGTTAAACTGTGAGAGATCTAGGCCAAGGATTAAAAGTCCTACAACCATTAACCTGCTAAATAAGTGAAATGTGAAATGAAACGTTTAGGCCAATAAAAACCCAAATTTTGCTATATCAATTTTTTTTGGGGGGGGGGGGAGGGGGGGAAATATCTCTTTATTGGACAATGTAGATTCAAGGTCATACTGCAGCTCTCATCTTGATCTACACTGTCAGCAAAAGGTCCTTGAGTTGCACTAAGGAGCCTAAGGATTAACATCCTGTTATTTCTTTATGTTTAGGTCTCCTTATGATATTAACTTGGATTTTGAATGAATTAAAAAATTACATCAAAATTTGAAAATTTAAGGGAGGATATTTGTGATGGTTTTGTGTGCATGCATGTAGGTCTATCAAGTCATATATTGATCTGATATAAAAATCAACAATCTTTTGCTGGGTCAATGTGATCTGAGGCATACAAAGTTTAACACTTTATCAAACAATCCAGTATTTTACCTAAATACCTTTTAGAAGAAAGTTTTTGAAAACATGGTGGGAATAGGAGAAAATGCTGGTAACCTGTATTTTCTCCTTTTTCTACAATGTTTTCTACTATTTCAAAGAAAGAAATAATCATAGAGCTGCATTTAACCCTTTACCGCACAATGCCACCTTTTAAGTTTTAATGACCCTGGGAAAGAAGCCTTTTGAAAACATCGTGGGAAAAGGAGAAAATGCTGGTGACTAGCATTTTCTCCTTTTCCCACAATGATTTCTATCCTATCAAAGAAAATTTGTACCATTTGAGCCACATTGAAATTGTCATCTGCAAATGCTTTCAACTTTGACCAAGCCAAAATTTTGTCATCTGGTAAGGGGTTAATGAGTTTCCTGCAAATGCTTTCCATTTGGTCGGAGTTTTAAGCTTTGTTGTATGGTAAAAGTTAACCTTCTTTTTTTCTCCAGGAACGTCTAGACACGCACAAATATGAGGATACTTTAGAAAACCTTGATCATCATGACTGCATACAAATTCACATCTCACAGGCATCTACGGGATGCCCTTAATAACGTTGAAACAATCCAGAAAAAGGATATCAAGGATTTTTCCTGGGGGCATTTGAATGAAAGAAATCTCTATAAACAGTCTCTGTTAGAATCACATGGGAGAATCTGGAGAAGTTCAAAGAAAAGAAAAACTCCAATCAAAGATAAAGATCTTCTACCTGATGTGCAGACAAAAGGTTCAAACAAGGAGGATGACACAGACCAAAAGATGACAGACATTTTGTATGAGTTTAGTGTGGGGACCACAGGTAGCATACCTGTGCCCCCTCGAGAGAGAAGAGCAACACCCCCAAATAAAAAGAAACTGGAAGACTTTAAAAAAGAAACAAATTTCACTTCGAAAGTGCCAATGAACAGATCAGAGTCTGCAAATAGAGCAGAATCTGCCAAGTCAGTGTATTCTCAGTTAAATGATGGAATCTTAGTAGAAGAACTAGATACCCAAGAAATGATGGTACAATCCCCTAGACCTAAACATCCATTTAAAAGTTTGACAACTGGACTCTCTCCAAGAGATCCAAACTATGATATCATGGCTGATCTCAAACAAACTCTTGACCCTGATGGATATTTAACGGTTAAACATTCATTTTTGCCATCTTTTAAATCAGGTATTACTAAACAGGATCAGTATAATAGAATGCGGCAGTTTGAAGACTCGGTGCTTAGAAAACAGGATTGCAGGGAGCAAAAAGTGTTATCAGGAATTAAAGCTGTGGAACATTTGGAGAGAAGGCTTGAAGAGGTAGATAGATCTTAATACATAGAGCTCCTGTTACAGCTTGCCTTTGAGGCAATAGTAGATCAGGATCAGACTGCACAAAACATAACATTGTATTCTGGGTCTGTATTAACCATCGATTTTTAACCCTTTCCCAAACGACAAATTTTGGACTGGTCCAAATTGAAAGAGTTTGCAGACGACAATTTTAAATTTGATGAAAATGGCAGAAAGGTCTCAAAAAGGGTAGAAAACACTGTGGGAAAAGGAGAAATTGCTCGTTACGAGCAATTTCTCCTTTTCCCACAGCATTTTCAAAAGACTTGTACTGCAGACAAATGAAAACCAGGGCTTGTTTGGGAAAGGGTTAAGAATATTCTTAGTCTCACTCTTTCAAGATTTTCTAAATTTGAATGGTAACAGAACTTCTGATTGGGTAAACCAAATAGAAGTTGTGTTACTTTCAAATTTAGAAAAATTCCAGAGAATACAACTAAGAACATTCTTAAGAATTGTTGTTGAATACGGACCCTGATCAAATCAAGGCTGATTTGCTGAGACACTTATGAATGTAGCACCTTTGACATTGCACTTATTTTTGGTCCTTTTTCTAGACTGAATATGCCCATATTTTTCATTCTGTAACGGTTAAAACTTTTTATTTTGCTCTGTTTAAACTAAGTACTCCCAGTCCATTACTGCACAAATACAACCATTTACAATAGACAGTTAATGGCTTCATAAAACTTACTTTGTAACAGGGACATGCATTCTTTGAAGTAAAGTATGACTTCTATTCTTGATATATAGACTGTTTGGTGTTGTATTCCTCTTTTAACATTTCAGACATATGGTGACCACTGTATTATTTATAGGTGTCCTGGCTTTCACGGCCACCAAGCTAGGGCTCTTAAGTGTATTATCCAAGGAAACTCCCATGAAAAACCTGGATCTGTATTCACCAACCATTTTTAAGAATATTCTTAGTCCTATTCTCCAAGATTTTCTACATTTAAAAGTATCACAACTCCTGATTGGCTAAACCATTTGGTTTAGCCAATGGCTAAACCATTTGGTTTAGCCAATCAGGATTTGTGTTACTTTCAAATGTAGAAAATTCTGGAGAAAAAGACAAAGAACGTTCTTAAGAATGGTTCGTGCCTTGAGTGAGCATCGAACCTGAGGCACCCAGGTAATGAGTCTGAAACCTCTAGCACTGAGCCAGGCAGGACCTTCCTGGACAAATAGAATAACATATTTGTCACAGAGATGATAAATGCACATTTATTTGAGCCATGCTCCAGGAAAAGGGGGTTGAATGCATCTCTATGATCTATTATGCCATGCAATTCATCATCTAATTATGGATCCATAAAATCAGTTTTGTCTAACAGTTGACTGGATCTGGGGGTAGATTGGTCCTTTAACCCTTTGCCAGACGACAAAATTTTAGCCTTGTCCAAATTGAAAGCATTTGCAGACGACAATTTCAGTGTGGCCCAAATGGTGCAATTTTTCTTCGATAGGGTAGAAAACATTGTGGGAAAAGGAGAAAATGCTGGTTACCAGCATTTTCTCCTTTTCCCACAATGTTTTCAAAAGGCTTCTTTCCCAGGGGTGTCAAAAGGCGGCATTGTGCAGTAAAGGGTTAACATGCAGAAAATTGACCAATAGTAAAATTTTTCGTTTTCGACCTGTGTCAGCCTGTGTGGACTGTGCAGGGTGAAATGGGTTAATATACCTTTTGCAGATGTATTAAACCCCCTTTTCACAGAGCATGACTCATGTATGTATTGTGTTGATAGATTATATCTAGTTGATTTATGCATACATGTAGTATTATTTTCTAATATAAGGATTTGCAAATGATGAATTTAAATGGAATGGGACCAAACTTCCACAAGTTACAAGTGTTTAGTAACAGCTTTGAAGACCTCATTGAAGACACATCAACTTTTGGATATACACTGAATTGTATAAAAGTAGGTTTTATTGTTATATATCTCTTCTCTGTTTATTTGTCTTTTATTCCCTGCCTGCCTGTCTGTCTGTCGCCCTGCCCTGCCCTGCCCTGCCCTGTAGAAGTTACAGAAACATTTCAAGGGTAGGAATATATATGAGCTTTATATGGGTCAATTTTCTGCATGTCAAAGGACTAGTATGCCTCATGATTCAGTTGGTTGTTATACAAAATGGATTTTATGGATCCATAATTATGTGATAACTTCATGGTATCATGCATCGGTGAGAGGCATTAAACCCCTTTTCCCAGAGTTTGGCTCATTTATACTTGTCTTTACGTGGGAACCACTGAGAGAAGAGAAGTATTTGTTTATTTCAAGCAGGTCCTTTTCCAATAATGCTTTAAAAAGTACTCTGATGCTGGAGTTTAGAATGGTGTGTTTGTCTTGTAATGTAAATAACCCTATACAGAACAGTCAGGAGTATTGATGACCTTCGGAAAGAGGGCTTTCTAACCCTTTACCACACAATCCCGACTTTTAACGACCCTGAGAAAGAAGCTTTTTGAAAACATTGTGGGAAAAGGAGAAAATGCTGGTAACCAGCATTTTCTCCTTTTCCCACAATGTTTTATTTCTTTCCAAAAACAAATTTCAATTTTCTAGTCACTTTTATGTTGACGTCTGCAAATGCTTTCAATTTGGACAGGTCTAAAATTTTATTGTTGGGTAAAGAGTTAAAATATCATGGTAAAAGGAGAAAATGATGATATCCCGCATTTTCTCCTTTTCCCCCAATGTTTTGTACTTTTTCAGAAACAAAGATAACCATATTATGCCACAATTAATTTATCGCCTGCAAATGCTTTCAATTTGGTCAAGTCGCAGATTTTGGTGTTGGGAAAGAGTTAACCCTTTACCAAACAATTTCGTGTTTTAAGGGCCCTGAAGTAGAGGACTTTTGAAAACATTGCAGGAAAAGGAAAAACTGCTGGTAGCCAGCAGTTTCTCCTTTTTTCACTACGTTTTCTAATCCATTTGAGACAAGTTTCATTATTAGGTCCACTATTTATTTATCATACATGTATACAAATGCTTTCAATTTGGACCAATCTAGAATTATGTTGTTTTGGTAAAAAGCTAATCAGTCATGTTTAATCTGCAGACGGAATACGACAGTTATATATCCAAACTGTTAGACAGTCAGACACCTCAACACAGCAGATTGTTACGGGATCAGGTTCAACAAATGTCTGCAAGAGGAACCTCCAGACCAGAGGACCTGAGTGAGGCCAGAAATAGGGTAGATAAATTTGAGAATGAAGCGTGGAAACTCTTAGAGGAAAATCAAAAGTAAGTTGAAATTAGTCTAAGATAGGATTCCTTGCTTGTAGAATAAGAAATACTTTGGCTTCAGACTTTGAGCTGTGCTCTGGCAAAAGGGGGCTTAATGCACCTCCGTAATCCATGATACCAATCAAGCTATCACATAATTATGGATCCATAATACACACTTTTTTTAACAACCAACTTAATCATGACGTAGACTGGTCCATTGACATACAGAAAATTGACCAGTAGCGAAAAGTTTCGGTCCAGGTCAGCCTGCGCTGACTGCGCAGGCTGACCTGGGTCGATACTTCTCACAGATACATTTTTAAGCCCCCTTTTCACAGAACATGACTCATTTATTTGTGCCATGCTCTTAAAAAGGGGTTTAATGCATTTCAGCGATGCGTTATACCGAGCAAACTCATCACATAATTATGGATCCATAAAATCTATGTTGTCTAACATTCGACCGAATCGTGAGGTAGAATGGTCTTTGGACCTACAGAAAATTTAAAAATAGTAAAAAGTTTTGACTCGTGAAACCCCCCGTATCACCTAGCATGACCCAATTGTTTGCCAACCTGCCATCAGCTTGATAATAATGGACCAAATGTAATCCTATCTCTACAATTGAATACATGTATGTTATCATGACAGGAATGTGCATTAATCATACAGCACACAAACCTGTGTTTTAACAACCCTGGGGAAAAGGCCTTTTGAAAACATTGTGGGGAAAGAAGAAAATGCTGGTTTCTATACTTTCAGTGAAATACATTTATCTCACCATTTGAGCCATAATTAATTTGTTCACTGCAAATGCATTCTAATTAGGCCAGTTCAGAATTTTTTCATTTGATTGCATGCCTCTAAATACTACACTTAAAATTTTGTCAAAACCCACAAAAAAATGTGCCTTTCGTAAAATATGATTATTATTCTTTCATAGCATTTTGTAAAGGTATGCTTATTATATTTAACCCTAAAAAACATTGTGGGAAAAGGAGAAAATGCTGGTAACCAGCATTTTCTCCTTTTCCCACAATGTTTTCTACCCTGTCAAAGAAAAATTGAGCCACATTGAAATTGTCGTCTGCAAATGCTTTCAATTTGGACAAGTCTAAAATTTTGTCGTCTGGTAAAGAGTTAATGCTTTCACCTATGTATGGTCTTCAGTTGTTTGTGACAATATATTTCAGATTGAGAGAGCAAGTAGTAGAAGAAGAGGAATGGTTAGCAAATGCACCAGAACCTGGTATGAGCTGCTGCCTATTCACATTGTTTGATTATTTTACTATATAAAGACTGACTGGTTACCAGCATTTTCTTCTTTTCCCACAATGTTTTCAAAAGGCTTCTTTCCCAGGGTCATTCAAAGGCGTCATTGTGCGGTAAAGGGATAATTTGTGACAGTAAGTTGCACATAAGCAGACGAAAAATCATATTGACACTGATAGCTCTTGTTTTCTATGTTGCTGTGTGTTTCCTGAAGGTTAAATGAAATATTAGCAATTTGAGCAGCACTCTGGCAAAAGTGGGTTAAATGCATCTCTGAGATACATTATACAAAGGAAGTCATAACATGATTGTGGATCCATAAAGCCCATTGTGCTAACAACCGACTGAATCATGAGATAGACTGGTCCTTTAATTTAACCCTTTCCCAAACGATGAATTTTAGACTGGTCCACATTGAAAGAGTTTGCAGACAACAATTTTAAATTTGATGAAAATGACAGAAAGTTCTCCAAACGGGTAGAAAACACTGTGGGAAAAGGAGAAATTGCTCATTATGAGCAATTTCTCCTTTTCCCACAGTGTTTTCAAAAGACTTGTACTGCAGACTCATGAAAACCAGGGCTTGTTTAGTCTTGCACCGAATGTTTGGGCCTGTGAATAGTCCCAAGGTCGACACCCGCGCAAGGGAATCAACCAGAGACTGGCTCATTGACATGCAGAAAATTGCCCAGTAGCAAAAACATTTGAACTAGGTCAGCCTGTATGGGCTGCTCATGGTGACCTGGGTATATACTTTTTGCAGCTGCATGAAATCCCTTTTCACAGAGCATAGTACAAATATGTGTGTATTTTTAATTTTGCTGTTTTCAGAAAAA
Source organism: Tridacna gigas (assembly GCA_945859785.2). Lineage (NCBI taxonomy): Eukaryota > Metazoa > Mollusca > Bivalvia > Cardiida > Cardiidae > Tridacna > Tridacna gigas. Next base: position 4,918,813 of record OX244031.2, on the reverse strand, counting down.
ACTAGAGGTATTCTTATAGCCCTTTTGTCATCAGTGTCTTGAGCCTCTGCATTGTTGTTGTTCAAATATATTGACATTTTCTCATGTCTCTGACATTAACTCTTTCGGTGCCAAATAAGTAAACTCGACTTCTTTCAGGGGCTGTAAATGCAATCCAAAGAGATCCAGAAAGATTTTTATCGTAGGGGCTTGACTAATTAAGCGGACGGTACAGATCAAAGATCAGACTGCACAGAACGTGCAGTCTGATCTTGATCTGTGCCATCCACAAAAGTCCCTGTTTTCGCCTATGGCGCTGAAAGGGTTAATGAAAATATTTACTTGAACACCGGGCTAGTTGTGAACTTTTTAAGAGTCCCAGTGCCAGCTAAAAGTTAAAATAATGTGGGCGTTTAAATCCATTCAGATTTAAGTCTTACTATTTAAAAGTATGAAAATTATTGTGATGATGACAATCTTTTATAGTATGGTCAGTCCAAGAGTTAGTTGCTGGCAGAGAAATGAATTTTAAAACTATGTCAAAAGTTGCCAAGTCACTCTATCTTTTGTTTACTTTTTACGTGGTTTTACAATTCATTTTTCTGCAAGCAGCTAACTCTTAGACAGACTGTACAATAACAGTTTGTCATCTTCATAATGATTTCCATTCTGTTAAATGGTATGAATTGAATTTAAATACATTTTGACATCTGCATTGTTTACTTTTGGTCACAATTGGGCTTTTAACCCGTTCCCAAACAAGCCCTGGTTTTCATGTGTCTGCAGAACAAGTCTTTTGAAAACACTGTGGGAAAAGGAGAAATTGCTCGTAACAAGCAATTTCACCTTTTCCCACATTGTTTTCCACCCTGTTTGAGAACTTTCTGTCATTTTCATCAAATTTAAAATTGTCGTTTGCAAGCTCTTTCAATTTGGACCAGTCCAAAATTTGTCGTTTAGGAAAGGGTTAATAGAGAAATCCATACCAGAGGGGTGGATGACCCTGAAGATATTTGACACAGGAGGTTTTCAACTTAGAGTTTTCACTGGAAGAGTTTTCACTGGAAAAACAACTGCAACAGAATGTAAGGCACCTGCGCACTGTGACCTTGTTCCATGTATGAATGACTAGAGTTAACTAAAAAGCTTTATAAATAAATTTGAATGAACAATAGAAATTCTTAACCCTTTACCACTTAAGAAAAATGTTGACTTGTGTACTGCCTTGAAAACAATAAAATTAGCCATGCTCTGTGAAAAGGGAGCTCAATGCATCTGCAAACGGTATCAACCCAGGTCAGCCTGGGTCAGGGAGGTGCGTTGAGCTCACTTTTGCCAGAACATGGCTGATATGTATTTGGTAGCCTGGCCAGGTACCTCAGTGGTTACCATATTTGACTCGTAACCAGGTGGTTGGGGGGGTTCACTACCTGGTTGTGGCAAACTTTCTTAAGCCAATTTTTCAACTTTCATCTCTCCTGCATGTGAGAAAGGTGGTCAGTGACTTGGAAAGAAAGTTGTGATAGTACTAGTGTGAGAAACCCAGGAAACAAATGCATAGGTGCATGGTATGACCTTAGCTGTTAAGCAGCATAAAACTCCAATACAAACAAACAAACAAAATATGAGCCATGCTCTGTAAATAGGAGGCTTAATGCATCTGCAAAAAAGTGTCGAACAAGGTCAGCCTGCACAGTCTGCGCAGGCTGACCTGAGCCGCAACCTTTTGCTATTGGTCCATTTTCTGCATTTCAAAGGACCAGTCTACCTTATGATTCAGTCAATTGTTAACCCTTTAACACACAATCCCGATTTTTAACGACGCTAACATAATGTGCTTTGGAAAACATAGTAGGAAAAGGAGAAAATGCTTGTAACCAGCATTTTCTCCTTTTCTTTCTATGTTTTCTACCCCATCAAAAACAAATTCCATCAGTAAAGCCACATTTAAATTGTCGTCTGCAAATGCCTTCAATTTGGATCAGTCTAAAATTTTATCGTTTGGTAAAGAGTTAAACAAAATGAATTATATTGATCCATAGCTATCTGATGACTTTCTTGGTATATTGCATCATACAGATGCATTAAGTCTCCTTTTGTGAGAGCATGGCTCATTTTTATTTGGTACTTTGTGGGTAGAGACACAGTCTAGTCTTCCCTTTTCAGAACCCCATTATAAACAGCTGACAAGTTTCACACACAAAGATGATACACCAGTTGAGCTGGCTGATGAGCTTGAACACAGAAAGGCTTTGATAATGGAGAAATATGATGCATTGCTAGATTTGCGGAGAAAACTTCGACAAGAATACGTGCCTTTGACTGTATGCACCCATTTAGAACAGTGTATAAAAGAAACAGAGGTAACAGTGAAGTTACGTTATCACTTTTATCTTGGGATCTTACTGTTTCATATTCATACAGTAGGACTTATATATGTTTGCAATGTCAACCTCTTTCTCTTTTCCCCCACCCCCATGTAGAAAAACCTTGCGGCAAAGAAGACAGTATTGCTCTGTTTTAGTGTTTTAACATAATAGAAAACAAAAAAAAGTATATTCATATGTTGAAACTATTTATGGATATTGAACGTTCAGCAACAGTTTTTGCTAATAATACTTTCATTCACTTATTGAGGTGCTTATTTAAAAGTAGTCCAAGTTTGTAGAAGCGTACTTACATAGTCACATGACCAACTGATGCATTACATGAAAAATTTAGGACACCCTGCTATCAGGTCAAAATTATTAAAGCATCAGGGTCTGTATTCACCAACCATTCTGAAGAACATTCTTAATCTTATTCTTCAGATTTTTCCAAATTTGAAAGTAACACAACTTCTGATTGGCTAAACCAAATGGTCAGAGAAGTTCACAGGTACTAGAATTGCCATAGATGTATCTCCTCAACCCATTGTCCAGTTAAAAAAAAAAAGTTCACTCACTTGTCCACCTTGATGAGAAGATATACATTTAACCCTTTCCCAAACGACAAATTTTGGACTGGTCCAAATTGAAAGAGTTTGCAGATTACAATTTTAAATTTGATGAAAATGTCAGAAAGTTCTCAAAAAGGGTAGAAGACACTGTGGGAAAAGGAGAAATTGCTCGTTATGAGCAATTTCTCCTTTTCCCACAGTGTTTTCAAAAGACTTGTTCTGCAGAAATGTGAAAACCAGGGCTTGTTTGGGAAAGGGTTAACTTGTTACCAAACAACAAAATTTTAAACCGGCCCAGATCCAAAATATTTGCAGACAACAATTCAAATGTGTCTCAAATGATAGAATTTATCTATGAAAGGGTAGAAAAAATTGTGCAAAAAGGAAAAAAATACAGTTACCAGCATTTTCTCCTTTTCCCACAGTGTTTTAAAAAATAAATTTTCTCAGGGTCTTTAAAACTCGGGTTGTTTGATATAAAAGTTAAGGTCATACATAAACTAGAATTTTGTCTTCTTAGTACTTCCCTAACCCCTTTACCAGTTTTAAAAATATTTCATGTACCAGTCTCCAATTTCAGGGTTTCCAGAGATTCAAAGTTTACATGTAATAGAATGTGCTCACTCAGTATTTCCCAAACCCACAGGCTAGTCAAATCATGGATCACAATGTCTAGCATTTCTTAAAGATTAGTCTTTGCAAAAAATCCCTGAAAATGGGATATTTACTAACCAATCTTACTGATTGAAAATATGCACTTTGCTTATTTAGTAGGCTAAGGGTTAAACTTTTACCAGCTATCTGATTCAGACTAGTGTAATGTGCAATGGCCTGAACCCATATTCACCAACCATTCTTAAGAACAGTCTTGGTCTTATTCTGCAGAATTTTCCAAATTTAAAAGTAACACACCTTCTGATTAGCTAAACCATTTGGGAAAAAAAAGTAACACACCTTCTGATTGGCTAAACCATTTGGTTTAGCCAATCAGAAGGTGTGTTACTTTTAAATTTGGAAAATCTTGGAAAATAAGACTAAGAACGTTCTTTAGAATGGTTGGTGAATACGGACCCTGATAACCCATCCAAGCACTAAGCACTGTGCATGCTGATTAACTTACACAGAGAGAAATATACCCAATCACATTGCTGTAAAAGCTAGCTCAACAACAAGGCAGGTTTGAAGAGTTTATATATCTAATCACTCTCCGTGACATTACTTTCCCCTTTGAGAAGTCTCGATCTCAAGACTCAATGTACAATGGAAACATAAGAGAGTAAGGCAAATCCAGTACAGTAGTTGTCATAAATCCCACCTCTGCCAACAAATGTAATGTGCAATAGCCTGGTCACCCATCCAGGCACTAAGCATGCTGCTTAACTTACACATAGAGCAATACACAAAATCACATCGGGTGTAAAAGCTAGCTCAACAACAGTGCAGATTTGAAATGTTTATATATCTAACCACTCTCAGTGACACAAGTAAATATCTAAAGTATCAAGACAGTGGTACTTAATATATCTTCTTCTTCTAGATTGAAGTGCAGAAACTACTGAAGCAGAATGAGTATTTCGAGAGAAGTAACAATGAAATGGAAGCAGAATTAAAAGAATCAATACAAGATGCTGATACCAGTGAACGGGATGCAAGGTATTGTTTTTTACTTTACTTTCAGAATGATTGCCTTTCATTCTTTGTATATCATAGAAGACTGATTTGGTGTCTTGATAAAAATGTCAGAATTGACCCTAGCTGTATGCAGTGGAATTATATGGGGCTCTTTAGGTGCTTCTGTGAATTGTGCAGATCAAAAACAGCCTACTCTTGATTGTTCACTCTGGGCTTTGATCTACAAAGCCAGATTCTTTTTTACAATGATCTGGACAGAACCTCCTTGTAAAAGAAACAGTTGGTTCTGTTTTAAACTATCAGACTGAAAATTTTAGTTCATTTAGCATACTTTTTAGCTCAGCTGTTTTCCAGGAAAATGTTAAGGTATTGTCAAAGCACTAATGTCATCGTCATATGCATGATCATCTGCGCATTGTCTGCGTCTTCGTCTGACAAAAGCTTTGACATTTTCAAAAACTTTGAAATTTTATATCTTATTGAAGACGCTTAATTCAAAATTGGACAAGTTATTCACTATCGAAAGGAGAACCCATACAATAGGGCAGATAACCTTCAAAGTATTTTTGACACAATTATGCCCCTTTTTTTGATGTTTAATTTTCACTGAAAATTAAGCCACTATAGCTAACCATTGGCACCGCATGCGGTGCTTTGGTTTTAACATGGTATAGAGAAAGGATAACATTAGAAAATGAAGAAATTTCTCGTAATTTCTTCTGTGAACTATAGTATTCTTTAACCCTTTACCACACAGTCCCGAGTTTTAACAACTCTGAAGTAGACAGCTTTTGAGAACATTGTAGGAAAAGGAGAAAATGCTGGCAACTAGTATTTTCTCCTTTTCCACAGTGTTTTAACTCTTTACCAAACGACAAAATTTTAGACTTGTCCAAATTCAAAGCATTTGCAGACAACAATATCTATGTGATTGAAACATTAAAATTTGTTTCAGAAAAGGTATAAAACATTGTCGGAAAAGGAGAAAATGCTGGTTACCAGCATTTTCTCCTTTTCTCACAATGTTTTCAAAAGGCTTCTTTCTCAGGGTCATTAAAAGTTGGGATTGTGTGGTAAAGGGTTAAAAATGCCTTCTCTTTCAGGGTCATATAGACTCAGGATTGTGTGGTAAAGGGTTAAAACAATTCTCATGACAATTTCTTAAAAAATTATTTGCTGTAGATTTCAAAATCAGATATTGTTAATTGTTCTGACATTTCAGACGAATCTGGAAGAAAGTAAATTCATTACGAGGATTACCAAGGGTAAACTTGAACAGTCAAGAAGGCTATATCGAAGATAGTGAGGATGAACAAGATGATGAAACTAAATGGAACTGGTACATTTCTTAGACAGGAAAAAAATTTGTAGAACTTTATAGCAAGTGAGGCAACTTGCCAAAGACAACACAGATAGAAATTGTGGTTGTCCTAGTATTGTTGTTATTCTTTAGCGCTGTATCAGAAACTGCTTTGTGATTTTTCATAAATGATCATGTCTTTCTTTTTATATCAAATTTGAAAGCTGTTCTTTGTTATTGACATATATATTAAATGTATTAAAAATGATATAGAGAGAGGTTTTATAAAGATGTTTGGGTTAACCCTTTATCACACAACCCCAGTTTTAATGACCCTTTGGAGGAAAGCCCACCCGGGTAGCTTGGTGGTTAGTGTATTTGACTCGTGACCTGTTGGTTGTGAGTTCAATACCAGGTTGAGACAAACTTTCTTTCCTCCTGATTTTTTGCCTTTCACCTCTGATGCATGTGAGAAAAACAGTCAGTGGCTTTGGAAAGAAAGTTGTGTCAGTACTGGTGTGAGAAAGCCAGGAAACATGTTGGTGCGTCACTGACTGCGATGACATGAGCTGTTAAATGGTGTTAAACTCCAATACAAACCAGTACGGAGGAAATCTTTTAAAAACATTGTGGGAAAAGGTGAAAATGCTGGTAGCCATATTTGCATTGAACATGCAGCAACTGGCAATTAAAATAATTTAATAAAGCCAAAGTCAGCATTTGTCTTTTAATGTCCACTTAAACTAAGTATCACTTGAAAATCATTCGTTTAAGCATGATTTATATTCATTAACCGTTTACCACACAGCAATGTTTTGGACATTTACAAATTGATTGATTGTATTGATTGATTGTATGGTGTTTAAACGCCATTTTCAACATTATTTCAGTTATATCACGGCGGCCAGTGCACCTATCCATGCTTTCCTGGAGTTTCTTTTACCAGTACTCCACACAATATTCTTTCCAAGCCACTAGCTGCTTTCCCACATAACCATCGTTGAAACAATGGTCAGCGGTGAGAGAGGAATGAATCCTGTCGCAATGACTATCATCAGTCCTCGGAAAGAAATTGGCCAAGCTGGAGATTGAACCAGGGACCTCCTGTTCTCAAGTCCTGTACGCTACCGACTGAGCTACGGGGCTTGGCTTTACAAATTGAAAGCATTTGCATGCCACAAAGTAAATATGACTCAAAAATTGAAAATTGTTTTACAAAGGACAGAAAACATTAGGGCAAAAGGAGAAAATGCTGCTTACCAGCATTTTCTCCTTCTTCCACAATGTTTTCAAAAGCCATTTTCACCAGGGTCATTAAAAGGCGGCATTGTGTGGTAAAGGGTTAAAGGCCCAGTAGTGGCCAAAAGTAAACAATATGGTTGTTAAATGCATTTAAATTTAAATCATACAACTTAAAAGTATAGAAAGTATTGTGAAGTTGACAATATGTTACTGTATGGGCCAAGTGTTAGTCCCAAATAAATGAGTTTCCTAACTAGGTAAAAAGTAAACAAAAGATAAACAACTTTTTACCTCATTTTAAAATTCATTTCTCTGCAAGCAACTAACACTTACACCAACCATACAATAACAGACTGATTATCATCTTCACAAAAGTTTCCATAGTTTTAAATACATTTTAACACCTGCATTGTCTACCCTTGGCCACCACTGGGCCTTTAATTGTGCAATATGCAACAGCCCATCAAAGCACTAACTGTAATGCATGTTGCTTAACTAGCACTGAGAGCAATACACCAATTTGCTTCGCAGTAAAAGCCAGCTGAAGAGTAAGGCAGGTTTTAACCCTTTCCCAAACAAGCCCTGGTTTTCACGTGTCTGCAGCACAAGTCTTTTGAAAACACTGTGGGAAAAGGAGAAATTGCTCGTAACGAGCAATTTCCCCCTTTCCCCACAGTGTTTTCTACCATTTTTGATAACTTTCTGCCATTTTCATCAAATTTAAAATTGTCGTCTGCAAAGTCTTTCAATTTGGACCAGTCCAAAATTTGTCGTTTGAGAAAGGGTTAAGTGCCCATATATCTATCTGCTCTTCTTAACAATTACAGATGGCTAATTTTTTAGTGGTATTTCAACAAGCTGTATTACTCTAGCTTAATCTTTGTTTGTCTGCAAATGCCTTAACCCTTTACCACACAATCCCAACTTTTAACAACCCTGAAAAAGAGCCTTTTGAAAACATTGTGGGAAAAGGAGAAAATGCTGGAAACAAGCATTTTCTCCTTTTCCCACAACGTTCTCTACCCTTCCTAAAACAAATTTCATTTTTTTAGTCACATTTATTTTGTCGTCTGCAAATTCTTTCAATTTCAACCAGTCTAAAATTTTGTCATTTGGTAAAGAGTTAAATATACATATAGTCAAGTCTAAAATTTTGTAGGATTAGGAGTCGAATGAGTATTTCAGATGGTTACAGTTCTGTATTTTCAACAAGCATTAAACATAGACATTGTGCTTCATTCGAGCATAGTTCTCAAATTCTTAGAATGCCATGGACAAATTTAGATGCTTTCCATGCACTCTGATCGATGATCTACGCTGTCAAATAATTAGTGACCATGTCAGTTTTGAGAACATGAACAGAGAAAGAACAATTCGATAACCGAGTATCACATTTTATTTGTTATCAACTCTTGTACAATTTTCACTCAGCAAACAATGTTACTTCATTAATATGAAACAATAAAGTGAAGGAAATAATCATTGGAATACTCCCTTACCCTGCAAAAATATGCATCATCACACAAAATTTTAATCTTTCTAACTTGCAAATTACCACTGACTTAGTTCACATCTCAAGTCGTTTAACTCTTTACCACACAATCCCATGTCTGACGACGTTGAAAACATTCGTCACCAGCATTTTCTCCTTTTCCCAAAATATTTTCCAAAGCCTTTTTCCTAATTGTCATTAAAAGTTGGGATTGTATGGTAAAGTGTTAAAAACGATCATGCTTCTGGAAAATATGTACATTTAGTTCCAAGTTCAACGCATTGAACATTTTGGAAACAAAATGAAACACAACTTACCTATAATCATATCTACGTGACAATCATTACAACTCAACGAAAGTCCACATTATCAAGCATTCTTGACCACAATGTATCTACAATATTTAAAGTCACAGTAGCGGCCAAAAGTAAACAGGAGGTCGTTAAAATGCATCTAAATTTAAAATCATACCGTTTAAAAAGATTAAAAATTATTACGAAGATAATCTGTTACTGTGCAGCATGTCCAAGTGTTAGTTTCTGGCAAGAAAATGAATGTTAAAACTAGGTAAAAAGTAAACAAAAGATAAAGAGACCTGGCAACCTTTGACCTAGTTTTAAAATTCATTTTACTGTTAGTGACTAACACTTAGGCTTACCGTAAAATAATAGATTGTCCTCTTAAGAGTAATTTCCAACTTTTACATAGTATGATTTAAATACATTTTACTACCCCCTTTGTTTACCTTTGGCCACTTTTGGGCCTTTAACCCTTTACCACACAATCCTGAGTTTTAACAACCCTGAGGAGGAAGTCTTTTGAAAACATTGTGGGCAAAGGAGAAAATGCTGGTAATCAGTATTTTCTCCTTTTCCCATAATGTTTTCTATCCATCAAATTCAGTCATTATAGCCAAATTTGAATTTACTGGTAACCAGTATTTTCTCCTTTTCCCACAATGTTTTCTATCCTATAAGAGTCAAATTCAGTCATTATAGCCAAATTTGAAAGGTTGTCTGCAAATGCTTTCAATTTGGACAAATCTAAATTTTTCTCATGTGGTACAGAGTTAATGTCACACATTACCCTTTAAAATATCACATTCTGTTACACTTTTGACATTGTCTATTAAAGCTGCCTAGAATGTTTCACTGACACTCCTGCCCTCTACACGACTTTGAAAACATCCTTGTAAAACAGTAATGATCTGCTTAAATTAAACTAGAATACATTGAGGAAATGAGGAAACCATTGAGACAAAAGAAAAAATTGCTCATCATGAGGCACAAAATTGACTTGCTGCAAAATGAATTTGTCTGCTGGACATATGTTAACTCTTTACTTAACCCTTTCCCAAACGACAAATTTTGGACTGGTCCAAATTGAAAGAGTTTGCAGACGACAATTTTAAATTTGATGAAAATGGCAGAAAGGTCTCAAAAAGGGTTGAAAACACTGTGGGAAAAGGAGAAATTGCTCGTTACGAGCAATTTCTCCTTTTCCCACAGTGTTTTCAAAAGACTTGTACTGTAGACACATGAAAACCAGGGCTTGTTTGGGAAAGGGTTAACAAAAAAATGCAGACTTGTCCAAATTCAAAGCATATGCAAACGACAATTTAAATGTAACTCAAATAATGGAACTTGTCTTTGGTAGGGAAGAAAACATTGTGGGAAAAGGAGAAAATGCTGGTTATCAAATGTCAAACTTTTTGACTTGTCCAAACTGAAAGCAGACAATAATTTACATGTGACTTAAATGATTGGATTTGTCTGTAATAGGGTGGTTACCAGCATCTCCTTTTCCCACAGTGTTTTCTACTCTTCCGATGGCAAATTTCAGTTCTTGAGCCATGTCCAACTTGTCACCTGCAAATGCTTTCAATATGGACCAGTCATTTTGGTAAATTGTCTGTCAACAAATTTTGACACAATCTGCTCTACATCTCAAACATTTCAACATATGTGTATTTCACACTTACTTCTATTCAGCTACATGTATATCTAGGAAGAAATACATTGTTTTGATTTCAAACAAAATTTAATAGGTAAAAGAGACAACTACTGTGGTAGTTACAAATCTAAAAGTACATGTATAGAAGTTAGTCTCACTTCAATTTTGAACCATTAAATATATTCAGGTTGCACATATTGAGAAATTTTCTAAGTATACTTGTGTGTTCTGTTTTCCTTTTCTTCACAAATAAATTTGAGATTCTCCCCTTTTCAAAATAACAAGATCAAACAAAAGAAATCTGAGACAGACAAAAAAATCATCTTTGACAAGTGCAGAGACTTGCATGTTAGGATCAGGGTCTGTTTTCATCAACCATTCTTAATTTCACTTGAGGTCTAATTCTAAATTCAGAAAGTAACACAACTTCTGGTTGGCTAAAACATTTGGTTCAGCCAATCAAAAGTTGTGGTACGTTCAAATGTACAAAATTCTTGAGTGTAAAATTCAGAATATTCTTACGAATGGTTGAAGAATATGGACCCTGTTGTGTAGCAAAATCTCCACAATTATGCCTCTAGTTCTTACCTGCTATAGAAACAAAAGACAATTTCTTCTCTATCTTCTTTCTGTTCGGATAAAGTATACTAAACAAAGCACTTTTATTTATTTGGAAAAAAAAATTCTTGTTTACTTAACCATAAAATATAAATGTTGTGTATATATGATGTTTTCTTCTACTCCAGGTCACTAACAGTTTCCCACACAATCCTGAGTTTTGGCAACCCTGAAGAAGGCTTTTGAAAACATTGTTGGAAAAAGAGAAAATGCTGGTAACCAGTATTTTCTTCTTTTCCCACAGTGTTTTCTACCCTATCAAAGACAAAATTAATCATTTGAACTGCATTTATTTTGTCATCTGCAAATGCTTTCAATTCGGTCAAGTCCAAAATTTTGTTGTTTGGTAAAGAGTTAAAATAGATAACAAATGTAACTTGTTTCTTTCACCAAAATTAACCCTGAATTGACAAAGGTTTCCAAAACAATAATAAGAAAAGCACAGCATGTGGATGCAAACACTAGGCTGCACTTGCTTAATTTTCAGTGAAAACTTTAGGTTGAAAAAAGCACATCACTGTCAAAAACACTTTGATAGTTGCCTGCCCTTGTTGTATGGGTTCCCCTTTTGATAGTTCACAACTTGTCTGAGTATGAAGAAAATATCTTCAGTAATGACAGAGATATTAAAAAATGTTACATTTTTAAATAATTCTAAGTTGAAAAAGGGGCATAACTGTGGTAAAGATATGTTGATGGTTGCCTGCCCTTGTTTAACTCTCTACTGCACAATCCTGACTTTTAACGACCCTAAGAAAGAAGCCTTTTGAAAACTTTGCAGGAAAAGGAGAACATACTGGTAACCAGCATTTTCTCCTTTTCCCAAAATGTTTTCTAGCCTCCCCAAAACAGTTTTTAAGTTACATTTATTTTGTTGTCTGCAAATGCTTTCAGTTTGGTTCAGTCTAAAATTTTGTCGTTTGGTAAAGGGTTAATGGGATCCCCTTTTAAAAGTTAACAACTTGTCCAGTCTGAAGTAAATATCTTCACTAATAACAGAGAAAACCATGTCGACACCAGAGCTACTGCAATACCTCGATGTTTGCTTTGAAAACAGCTGAGCTAAAAACCTTACTCAATGACAACAGTCAGTACTCTGATTATTTTGTGGTAATATAAATCTGCAATATCATGAAATGTCCAAAGATTACCCTGATAAATACATGTTCTATATTGTGAGTGATAAACCCTTTCCCTAACAAGCCCTGGTTTTTACGTGTCTGCAGTACAAGTCTTTTGAAAACACTGTGGGAAAAGGAGAAATTGCTCGTAATGAGCAATTTCTCCTTTTCCCACAGTGTTTTCTACCCTTTTTGAGACTTTTCTGCCATTTTCATCAAATTTAAAATTGTCATCTGCAAACTCTTTCAATTTGGTCCAGTCCAAAATTCGTCGTTTGGCAAAGGGTTAAGACATTATATCTCATTCTAACTGTTAACCCTTATAGTGCACACAGAATGCAATCAACATTTTTTGACATTCATTCTTTACAAGGTGGTGTAATTTTAGATTCATCCGAATTGAAAGCATTTGAGACGACAAATTTAAGTTTGTATAAATGGTGTAATATCTTTTTGGTAGGGTAGAAAACACTGTGGGAAAAGGAGAAAATACTGGTTCCCACAATATTTTAAAATGCCTTCTCCCTCAGGGTCATTAAAATTGTAACTGTGTAGTAAAGGATTACAGAATCAAAATAGCAGATTTTAGATTGTCTTGCAAAATAGAAAACAAAGTAATGCACATTTTTTTTTGCCATCAAATATTGAGCCACAGTGGCCCAAAACGTAACTTAACTCTTTACTGAACGACTAAATTTTAGACTTAACCAAATTCAAAGCATTTGCAGGCAATAAAATAAATGTGACTCAAAAATTGAAATTTGTTTCTGGAAGTGTAGAAAACTTTGTGGGAAAAGGAGAAAATGCTGGTTACCAGCATTTTCTCCTTTTCCAACAATGTTTTCAAAAAAGGCCTTTTTCTCAGGGTTGTTAAAAGCCGGGCTTGTCTGGTAAAGGGTTAATTGATGATAGGAATTCTTCGGGTAACACAAACAATGAAAAGGGCTTTTAATATTCTAAAAGCTTTTCCTTATCATAATTCTGCAATAATGAATAAACAAATACAGAATTCTTTGCCAATTGCTCATTCAGGTTACATGCACAAAAGCAAAAAGAAGTATGGCACTTTTCTACTAAAATTTTATACAAGTTTTTAAATGGCACGACTGAGTGGGATGTTTTTCGTATTAATGATTTCATGTCCATGCTCAATGAATATGATTTGTACTTGTATTCATGTCATCACCTAAAAAGTTCGAAGTTACGAGTAAAAATTGACTTTTGTTATAAGTTAACCTTTAAAGTGCCTTTCATGACTATAGTTGCATTTGCGGCCAGTGTAGATCAAGATCAGGCTGCACAAAACATGCAAAAATTGACTTCTGTTATAAGTTATCAACCATCCAAGCCGAAAAAGAATAAGCTCTTTCCCCATAAAGAAAAGATGAGGTATTTCATTCAACTGTTCTGACACATAACTCTAAACACCACATGTACAGTCTGATATGCTACACTGAGTAATTGTAGTGAGAAGTGAGACATATCTATCAAATCCTTAAATATTGAGCACTTTCATTAACCCTTAGAGTGCCAAATAAACCTGTCAGACATTTTCATCCTAGAAATACCACCCAAATAATTGCAATTTCCTTGTTTCTTTTGTCTACAGTGAAGCAGCAAAGCGGACAGTGTAGATCAAAGATCAGGCTGCACATTTTGTGCAGCCTGATCTTGATCTGCACTGGCCGCAAACACAACTATAGTTGTGAAAGGTGCTTTAAGGCTTAACCTTTAATATGCTAAATAAATACAATGAAATTTTCAAGCCGATAGTAAAAAACTTAATGTAGCTATTTCAAATATATATATTTTGCGTAAAAATATTTCTGCATCAGACAGTGTAGATCCAATATCATCTTGATCTACACTGTCCGCAAAAGGTCCGTGAGTCATACTTAGCAGTCTGAGGGTTAAATTTGAAAATCAGTAGAGGGAGCAAAATAAAACAATATTATAAGTGTGATAAATCATAAAATAAACTACAAGCTTGACCCTATGGTAACCCAATTATCTCTTACCATTTTCTGTCAGAGGTAAGTATTTTTTTTTTCTAGAACTATTAAACTCTAATGAAGTAAAAAAAAAAAAAAAAAAAAAAAAAAAAAAAGAGCAATTTATTTGAACCATGCTCTGGCAAAAGGGGGCTTAATGCATCTTGGTTGTGCGATATACCTATCAAGCCATCACATAATTATGGATCCATGATAGCCACTTTTTTAAACAACCAACTTAATCATGAGGTAGAACGGTCCTTGCACACACAAAAAATTCACCTAAAGCGAAAAGTTTCAACTCAGGTCAGCCTGTGCTGAATGCGCAGGCTGACCTTGGTCCATACTTTTCATAGATGCATTACGCCCCTTTTCAAAGAGCATGGCTCATTTATTAAAGTTGCAGACTATTATTCAAATTGATAAAAAAAAAGTGTAAAACTGAAACAAAATTATTGCATAGTTAGTAAATGTTCCTTACTTATCTGTATAGATCCTTGCATTTTTTCTCTTTCCTTCATAACAAATTTCCATTGCAATTTGACTATAGAAATTACAAACTTTTCTATAGCATGCAAGAAATTAAAAATAATGACTTAAAATCATTTTCATCAAGTCCTTTCATTCTTGGAATGCTACAAAATTTCTAAAAGATGACATTCCAAGCAATGCAAAGATTGAAAAAAATCACATTTAATCTGTCGCACATGGATACATTCCACAATTATCTTACACTTCTTACCTTTGATTACTTTATACCTATTACTACACATAATAATGTTAGACTTACTGGTTAGGTCACTCAAAATACTTGAAGGAAAGAAAAATGATGAAATTAAAAAAAAAAAAGACACTATAATTTATGTTGGTGCCAACACTTGCTGCAGTTGCTTTTCAAGTGAAAATTCTACATCACAAAAGGGGCATAACTGACTTGAAAAATATGTCAGGATTACATATCTTTGTCATTTTGATTTCCCCTTTTAATAGTTTACAACTAGTCCAAGTTTCAAGTAAATATCTTCAGTAATGACAGAGATATGAGACAATGTCAAAGTATTTGCATGATAAGGATGAAACAGGTACCTCTGGGTTTTCTTCGAGCGGTGCTAAAATCATGTTGAAAAAGGAGCAGTTGCTTTCTTTTAGCAAATTGCTCTAAATTCAATCATGTTTTCAAAAGCTGATTAAGCCTTTACCACACAATCCCGAGTTTTAACGACCCTGAGGAAGAAGCCTTTTGAAAACACTGTGGGAAAAGGAGAAAATGCTGGTAACCAGCATTTTCTCCTTTTCCCACCATGTTTTCTACCCTATCTAAGACAATTTACATCATTTGATTCACATTTCAATTGTCGTCTGCAAATGCTTTCAGTCTGGACCAGTCCACATTTTTGTCATTTGGCAAAGAGTTAATGCATCAAAACAAAAAGTTGTAATTGTGTAGTAATGGTATAAATCCTAATGCTGATTAATGGAATAATCTTCAGATAATCTTTCAAGATACATGTACATGAAACAGTTCTTTGGAAAAAAGATCAATGCCATTTCTGTACACAGTACCTAGAGTACCACAAACCCATATGAGTCTCTGTCTTTTAACTCTTTTCCAAACGACAAAATTTTAGACTGGTCAGAATTGAAGGCATTTGCAGACGACAATGTAAAGATGGCCCAAATGACAAAGTATGTCCTAAGTAGGGTAGAAAATAATGTGGGAAAAGGAGAAAATGCTGTGTAACCAGCATTTTCTCCTTTTTCCCACTATGTTTTCAAAAGCCTTTTTTCTTGGGGTTGTTAAAAGTTGGTATAGTGTGGTAAAGAGTTAACCCTTTACCGTACAATGCTGCCTTTTAACGTCTCTGGGAAAGAAGCCTTTTGAAAACACTGTGGGAAAAGGAGAAAATGCTGGTTACCAGCATTTTCTCCTTTTTCCACAATGTTTTCTACCCCATCAAGAGAAAATTGCACCATTTGAGCAACATTGAAATTGTCGTCTGCAAATGCTTTCAATTTGGACAAGGCTAAAATTTTGTCGTCTGGTAAAGGGTTAATAACAGAAAACACTGACTTTCATCGGCCAGACAAAACTGATCAGATTACATACCTTTTCACATGAATTGACTCATAACAACTTTTGCTGTTCACAATGAGCCTTATCCATAAGTATGCTATGGACAACTTAAAGTAACAATTGCTGCCAAAAGTAAACAAAGTGGGTGTTAAAATGCATTTAAATTTAAATCATACCGTTTAACCCTTTACCACACAATCCTGAGTTTTAACGACCCTAAGATAGAAGCCTTTTGAAAACATTGTGGGAAAAGGAGAAAATGCTGGTAACCAGCATTTTCTCCTTTTCCCACAATGTTTTCTACCCTATCAAAGACAAATTCTATCATTTAAACCACATTTTGATTGTTGTCTACAGATGCTTTTAATTTGGACAAGTCTACATTTTTGTTGTGTGGTAAAGAGTTAAAAGTATGGAAATTATTATGAAGATGACAGTCTGTTTTGTACTGTCTGTCAAAGTACTTGTCACTGGCAGAGAAATTACAAAACTAGATTAAAGATTGCAAGATCACTCTATCTTTTGCTTACTTTTTGCCTGATTTTAAAATTTATTTTTTTGCCAGCGACTAACACTTGGTCAGACCACACAGTAACAGATTGTCATATTCACAATAATGTCCATACTTTTGAATGATATGACTTAAAAGCATTCTAATACCTCCATTAATTTCTGGACGCTTCTGGGCCTTTAAGCACTTTTTGGGATAGTGTAGATCCCAGATTAGACTGTAGTTTTTGTGCTGTCCAATCTTGATCTACACTGCCCAACATTTTGCGACATATTCTGATACAACAGCAATGAAACTGCAATACCGGTAGCTTACCATCTGAATGCTAACTGTCCATTTTGTATTTTAGTGATGCATAACTAATGGTGGAAATGATTCAACCTACAAAAAATCTACAACCACAATGTTTGTATGATATGTGTGATGCTCCGCTGCTACTATTTACAAGACAAAAAAAAAAAGTTAAATCTTTTCCATACCGCATGCTTTTATAGACTACAAAATAAATTTGGTTTTTATAAGGGAATGTATCTTTGAAAGGGTAGAAAACAATGTTGGGAAAGGATAAAATGCTGGTCAGCAGCATTTTCTCATTTTCCAACAATGTTTACAATAGCCTTTTTTTTCTTACGGTCGAAAGCATTCTGGATTGTTTGGGAAAAAGTTTATCACAATGTTACAGATACAATAAAAAGAGTCTTATTCATAATATGTGGACTTGTTCCAAAGAGTAAAGACAGGGGTTCTCCCCAGACCATCATTCAACCCCTTACCACACAATCCCTACTTTTAATGACCCTGAAAAAGAAGTCTTCTACCTATTCAAGGATGAATACTATCATTTGAAAAAGATTTGACTTGTCATTATGTGTAATTATGTAAATTCCTTCAGTATGGGTGAGTCTAGAATTAAACAGTGTGGGAAAGGGTTAATTGCTTGGGAAAGAAATTATCATAATGTTAAAGATACAGTAAAAGGGTCTTATTCACAATATACAGAGTTGTTCTAAGATTAAAGACAAGATGTTCCTAGACCATCATTTAACACATCTCTGTGCAATAAATAATTTTTACCCTACTGTAAATAAAAGCCATGGAAAAGTTTGTGGGAAAAGAAGCAAATGCTTGATTAAGCAAAAACTTCCCCATTGCCCAAAGATTTTCTACTGTTAAAAAAAATTGCATGTTCCCTTCTGTCAAAATCTTGTCCTTTGTATACTTTTTTAAACCTTTATATTTGTACAGTCTATGAAATGATAGAAAAACATTATCACCATTTGCTCCTTTCCCCATAATGTTTCCAAATGCATTCTTCCTGCGAATAATTATAACATGGGGTTGTTTGCTAAAAGGCTGTTAGCAGCCAGATCATCACACTTATTACATATCTGTACAAGATAAAATGGCTAAAATCTATGGTTTTGTTATTGTGTATTACTCCCGCTAGATGTTATGTCATTGTCTGCCGCTGCTGCCTTCTCTTTCTCTGCTTGAGCTTTCATTTCTTCCTGTAATTCTTCTTGATACTTCTGTCTCTCTTCATCACTCATAACGAAACTGTAAAGATAATTATATCAGTTATAGAAAACGTGTGCAGTGGATTTAACCCTTTCCCAAACGATAAATTTTAGACTGGTCCAAATTGAAAGAGATTGCAGACGACAATTTTGAATTTGATGAAAATGACAGAAAGTTCTCCAAAAGGGTAGAAAACACTGTGGGAAAAGGAGAAATTGCTCGTTATGAGCAATTTCTCCTTTTCCCACAGTGTTTTCAAAAGACTTGTACTGCAGACACGTGAAAACCAGGGCTTGTTTGGGAAAGGGTTAAGGGTGCGCACCGGTCCATTTCATAATTTACAGTACCTACATGTATGTATCTCTTTATCAAACAACAAAATGTTAGACTTGTCCAAACTAAAAGCATTTGCAGACAACAAAATAAAAGTGACTCAAAAACTGAGTGACAGGTTTAACTCTACCAGACGACAAATTTCTGGACTCTACAAAATTGAAAGCATTTGCAAACAAAAATAAATGCAATTCAAATGATGATTTCTGTCTTTGGTAAGGGTAGAAAACATTGTGGGGAAAAAGGAGAAAATGCCCGTTACCAGCATTTTCTCCTTTTCCACAATGTTTTCAAAAGCCTTATTCTTGAAAGTTGCTAAGACTCGGGAATGTGTGGTAGAGGGTTTTCCCACAATGTTTTCTATCCTTTGAGGGACAAAATTAATTTATCAATGTTTATCCTTTGAGGGACAAAATTAATTTATCAATGTTTACTTACAGTCTATCACCATGAAACTGTAAACAAGAGCACTGCATGTAGATGCCAATACCTGGCTGCAGGTGGTTTTAGAAATAGATTGCTTTTCAGTGAAAATTCATAGTCAAAAAGAGAGGCACAACTGTGTTAAAAATTATTTGATGGTAACCTGCCCTTGGTTCTCGCTTTGATAGTTAACAACTGGTCCAAGTTAGCAATAACTAGAGCTATCACTAAAAGTGATCATACCCCCCACCAGCTCCTTGTCACAAAACAGCTCTTTGTCACAGAATGCAGAATGGTTTTGTAAAAAAATAAGAGTTGAAAAAAAAAGTAGGAAAAGAGTTATGGTACTTGTAAACTGCGCTTCTCATTAATGTGGTCTATCTGTATATGAAGTTTGATGTCACTAGCTTAAATGATTCAGAAGTTATGCCCCGGACAAATATCCAAAGTTAAAACTTACAAAGGGCAATAACTTGAAAAATAAATGGAATAGAGTTATGGTTCTTGTACACTGCACTTCGCCTTGTAGTGATCTATCTGTGTGTGAAGTTTGAAGTCATAAGCTTCTATACTTTGGAAGTTATGCCCTGGACAAAAATCCAAAGTTAAAATTTACAAAGGGCAGTAACTCAAAAAATAAATGAAATAGAGTTACTGTTCTTGTACACTGCACTTCTCCTTAATGTGATCTAACTTTGTGTGAAGTTTGAAGTTCCTAGCTTCTATACTTTGGAAGTTATGCCCTGGACAAAAATCCATAGTTAAAATCTACAAAGGGCAACATGCTTAAGGGGAGATAATTCGGCAACCAATGGCAGCAAGGTCGTGAAAATTGCACATGCACAATTTCATATGTACCCAAACATTATGAGTAAATTTAAGCGCAGTACTTGAAAAACTGTAGGAAAAAAGCTCCGGACAAAATTGTGTTTACAGACAGATGGACGGACAGACGGACGGACGGACAGACGGATGGAAAGCCATGGCGATTCCAGTATACCCCCCTCCACTTCGTTGTGGGGGGGTATAAATATCTTCAGTAACAACAGACGTAAAATGTCAAATTGTATGTACCACAATAACAACAGGGCTTTGACAATTCCTCATCTTTTTCTTTGTTAACTCACGAGCTAAAAAATCTGTTCATACGCCGGTACTTACAAATAGTTTACAAATCGACCAGCTTGCACCGTCTGTGCTGATGCATTTGTAAAATGGCATGAAAAAAGCAGCATATTTCTAGGCTGAACCTTAATGGCAAACCTCATAAACAGACAGGAGTAAAATATGAGAGCTGAAAGATAAAAAAAACAACATGCAAGTCATAAAATCAATATATTTTAGACTAATCCATATTGAACATTATTTGCAGGCAAACCAAAGTAGCCCTGTATCACACATTTCCAAGCTTTTATGACCTTGAGAGAGATGACTTATGAAAGCATTGTTGGAAAACGAGAAAATGCTGGTCACCAGCATTTTCTCCTTTTCCAACAATGTTTTGAACCCTTCCAAAAACAAATTTCAATTTTTGAGTCACCTTTATTTTGTCGTCTTCAAATGCTTTCAATTTGGACAAGTCTAAAATTTAGTCGTTTTGTAAAAAGTTAAATGTAATGCATGACACCAAGTATATTTGTGAAAGGGTAAAAACACTGTAGGAAACGGAGAAAAAGCTGCCTACCAGCATTTTCTTCCTTTTCCACCAAGTTTTCAAAAACCTTTCTTATAAAGGTTGTTAAAACACAGCACTGTTTGGAAAAAGGTATCAAAGAAAGCAACAAGGTCCCTCAGAGTACCAAAGAGAACAGTAGCAGTTTTTGAAGACAGGGCAAAGAAAATGCAGTATAATCTGTGATATATTGCTGAGTACTGAATAAGCATTCGGTCATACAACTGCACAAGCTTCTTAACCCTTATAGCGCCGAATAAATCCTTCAGACATTTTCATCATAGAAATATGACACAAATAATTGTAATTTCATGGTTGCTTTTGTCTACAGTGTTTCAGCAAAGCAGACAGTGCAGATCAAAGATCAGGCTGCATGTTTTGTGCAGCCTGATCTTGATCTACACAAGCCACAAAGGCAACTATTGTCGTGAAAGGCGCTTTAAGGGTTAAAACGCTCGATGTAGCGAGAGTGTACTGATTGAAAACAGCTAATAAGTCGCAAACCAGCAAGAAAATTAAATGCACAAAAAAAAGGAGGGGATTTCCCTTACCCTTTCTTCCATTAAAAAGACCATGAAACCCCTTACCTCCCACAGACAACCACTTTCAAATGGATAAAAAGAGAAATTTATTATATGAAGCAATATCTCTTTTTGCCACAATGCTTTGCATTTACATGCATTAATTTTAAATCCTTTTTTACCAGGACGTTTTAAAGCTATCCATTGCAAATTTGCTCCAAGAGGTGATGGGTTAACCCTTGACTACACATTTCCAAATTTTAACAACCTGGTAAAAGGCTTTTGAAAACATCTTGGGAAAAAGAGAAAATGCTGTTAACCAGCATTCTCCTTTTTCCAAAACGTTTCCTTCCCTTCTAAGACAAGTGATATCACTTGAACCATATTTAAATTATTGTCTGCAAAATGCTTTCAATATGGATAAGTACCAAACGACAAAACTTTGGACAACACCAAATTGAAAGCATTTGCAGACGGCAAATTAAATGTAGCTAAAATGATTACTTCTGTCTTTGATAAAGTAGAAAACAATGTGGGAAAAGGAGAAAATGCTGGTTGCCAGCATTTTCTCCTTTTCCCACAATGTTTTCAAAAAGCTTCTGCGTCAGGGTCTTTAAAACTCAAGATCATGTTGTAAATGAATGAAAGCATCAGATCATTCATATTACAAAAAGAAATGTTAGTGGACCAGTATACCTGTTGTCATCTTTCCACTAATTTTTTCAGGATCTTTCCTCATATCCATCAGGGCAGCAAGTGGTAAACCCCAGTTTGCCACTGGTCCCCAGAAATGCTGCAAAGAAACCCACCAATATTCATATAGATCAGTAAAATTGGGTTTCATTCCACTAAATGAAAACAAAAGATTTTTTGCTGTTGCCAAAAGCAGAGTATACTTTGGTGCTCATAAAACTTTTTTTCATTTTTCATGCTCAACTTAGCTGAGCATGAAATTTTACAATTATACAGGAATAGTTTGATATACCTCACAGAGCAACTTTTTAACTTCTAGAACTTCTCTTTTATTCTTCTTATGAAATGAAAGTCTTCATTTCTCATTGTCGCATGTGCAGAATCACTAGAGAAGTTTAAAGTTTGAGCATAAATTTAGTTGAGCATGAACTGAAGTTTTATAAGCATGGCCATGCCCTTATTTCTTAACTCTTTACCAAACAAAAAAATTTTAGACTAGTCCAATTCAAAGCATTTGCAACGACAAAAATAAATGTGACTCCAAAATTTAAATTGGTTTTGGGGAGTGTAGAAAACATTGTGGAAAAAGGACAAAATGCTGGTTACCAGCATTTTCTCGTTTTCCCACATTTTTTTTCTGTCAAATAAAAAAAATCACCATTAACTCTTCACCAAACCACAAAATTTTGAAATTGTCCACATTGACAGCCTTTACAGACAACCATTTAAACGTGGCTCAGATGATGAAATTTGTTTTTGATATGATAAAAAACATTGTGGGAAAAGGAGAAAATGCTGGTTACCACAATGTTTTCAAATGGCTTTTTCCTCAGGGTCGTTAAAACTCGGGATTGTGTGGTAAAGGGTTAAGTTGTATTCATTTTTTCATCTGCAAAAGCTTTCAGTCCAAACCAGTTTAAAACTTGGTAAAGAGTTAACTCTTTACCAAACGACAAAATTTCAGACTCGTCCAAATTGAAAGCATTTGCAGACGACAAATAAAAAGTGACTGAAAAATTGTTATTTTTTTTGGGAAGGGTAGAAAACATTGTGGGAAAAGGAGAAAATGCTGGTTACCAGCATTTTCTCCTTTTCCCACAATGTTTTCAAAAGGCTTCTTTCTCAGGGTCGTTAAAAGTCGGGATTGTGTGGTAATGGGTTAATCCACTTTGCAACACCGGATCTCTTCATGGCTTAGTGCTTTAGACACTGGATTTGCACTCCAGTAACAATTTTCCTTTCATTTCTGCTGTCAGCAACAGCCATATGGGAGTTTCCTTGGGCAAGGCAATGCAGAACACAAACTATCATAGGTAAAACAAGGTAAAGATAAAAAGGGAACCAATGCCATGGTGACTTAAAAGTGTGATCAGGTTTCCAACCCAAAAAAGGAAATCCTTTACAACAAGGACAATCAATTAACACTTTACCAATCAACAAAATTTTGGACCAAGAAAGGAAATCCTTTACAAAAAGGACAATCATTTAACACTTTACCAATCAACAAAATTTTGGAGTAAAACAAATTGAAAGTATTTGAAGTAAAGAAAATAAGTGTAGCTCAAATGATGATTTCTGTCTTTGATATGGTAGATAACATTGTGGGAAAAGGAGAAAATGCTGGTTACCAGCATTTTCTCCTTTTCCCACAATGTTTCTCAAATGCCTTCTGAATCATCTAAAGTTCTCATTGTGTGGTAAAGAGTTAACACAATACACATTATTCAATATGCACTTTGCAAATACAGGTATAGATTTTAACCCTTTACCAAATTACAAAATTTTAGACTTGTCCAAATTGAAAGCATTTGTAGGCAGAAAAATAAATGTGACTAAAAAATTGAAATATATTTTGGAAAGGGTAGAAATATCATGGGAAAAGGAGAAAATGCTGGTTACCAGCATTTTCTCCTTTTTCCACAATGTTTTCAAAAGCTTTATTCTTCAGGTTGTTCATATTCAGGATTGTGTGGTAAAGAGTTTGGAGTGAAAAAATGGCAAAGATTGTCTATTTTTGTCTTTTAACCTTTTCCCACACAATCTCGAATTTTAACGACCCTGAAGAAAATACCATTTGAAAACCAGCATTTTCTCCTTTTCCTACAATGTTTTCTTCCCTTCCCAAGTCAACTTTCAGTTTTTGAACAACATTTCATTTGTCGTCTGCAAATGCTTTCAATTTGGACCAGTCTAAAATTTTGTTGTTTGGTGAAGAGTTAATATACACCAACAAATTTCCTTGCTCAAATACTTGCATTGCACGCAGATAGTCAGACATGACCTAAAAAACCCTTATCTACACTGTGTCAATCACTGTACCAAATATGGTATGGCAACACCAAGTGCATGCTACTTTTGGCATGCTTTCTTCTACAAAAAGAAGCCATTGCAAACTTAACCTTAGCCACATAATCATAAGTTTTAAAAACCTCTAGGAAGAGGCCTTTTTTAAATCATTGTGGGAAAAGGAGAAAGTGCTGGTAACTAGCATTTTCTCCCTTTCCCACAATGTTTTCCATCCTCTCGGAGACAAAACTCATCATCTAAGCCACATTTAATTTGTTGTCTACAAATGCTTTCAATTTGAACGTGTCTAAAATCTTGTGGTCAAGGGTTAACCCGTTACCAGACGACAAAATTTTAGCCTTGTCCAAATTGAAAGCATTTGCAGACGACAATTTCAATGTGACTCAAATGTTGCAACTTTTCTTTGATAGGGTAGAAAACATTGTGGGAAATGGAGAAAATGCTGATTACCAGCATTTTCTCCTTTTCCCACAATGTTTTCAAAAGGCTTCTTTTCCAAGGGCGTCAAAAGGCAGCATTGTGCGGTAAAGGGTTAACTTATTGTTTTCAAACAACATTGTCAATAATTGCAAGATTTTGTTGTTAAAAATTGTAGGTATACAATAAAAGGAATATCATATTGTACGTAATTAACTGGATATATGGTATTTAACACTGTTTTCAACATTATTTCAGTTACATTAGTCGGCCAGTGCAGCTTTCCATGCTTCACTGGAGTTTCTTTTTATCAGTACTTCGCACGATATTCTTCCCAAGCCACTGAGCGCTTTCCAACATTACCGTCGCTGAAACAATGATCAGCGGTGAGAGAGGAATGAATCATGTTGCAATGACTTTCATCAATCCTCAGAAAGAAATTGACCAAGCTGGGGATTTGAACCAGCAAACCCCCAGTTCTCAAGTACCGTATGGTACCGACTGCCCTACCGGGGCTTGGCATTATATTGTAGTGACTTTCTCAATGCTTCATGTTGTATAGGATAATTCTGACATCTCCCTCCACCTTCTGTTTCGGGAGCCATCGAATTTCCCCACCCAGCTCACACAGCAAAAACATGCATCAGTAAAATTACAACAAAATAAGGTACATTTTACCACATCATTTGCAGATTTCCAAGATGATCTTATCTTTAACTCTTTACTACACAAACAAAAGTGTACCTTTTCCAAATTGAAAGCATTTGCAGATAACAATTTAAATTTGGCTCAAATGATGGAAGCTGTCTTTGATATGGTAGAAAACAGTGGGAAAAGGAGAAAATGCCGGTTACCAGCGTTTCACCTTTTCCCACTATGTTTTCAACAGACTTTTATCTCAGGATCCTTAAAAGTCGGGATTGTGTGGTGAAGGGTTAACAAAGTTTTGGATTAGTTTATTTGTATACTCACAGTACTGCAAAAGTTCCAACCAATAGTCAGGATTTTTTATGAAAGAGAGAGAGGAAAAAAAAAAAGGTACATATGAATCATGAAATACTGACAAGAATTCTAAATTCTCAAACTCACAATAATCTTCATATTTCAACAGAAAAGAATTCAATATGTAAATATATCTATGATGAACAGATACACATGAAGGTACAAACATGATATAATTGACAGAATATAAAAGCGCAAACCTAAAATATTATAGGTAAATACGTCTCAAAACCAAATACATGTACAAAGCTTTTGAAAAAACTCCGAGCATGTGGTCCTGATGCTTGTCTGTTAGATTTGGGTATTCAGAAGAAGTCTGATACAAGATACAAAGGGATGCCTTAATTCCATACCATACGACAAAAATACAGACATGTCCATATTGAAAGCCAGGGTTCCCCCTGGCCATTTTTTTTCTTGCGCCACTACTTTCGCCAAATGAGAAAAGTTTGCGCCACATTAAAATAATTTGAGCCAGTTGGTGCCATTTTTAAAATGAAAGTACATGGGGTCAACCAGGATAAAAAATTGGTTAATAAAATATCTTTTCTTTGTTTGTATCATGAGCAATGAAATAAATGAGAAAACATTTTTCCATTTGATTAGTTTTTTAACCCATATCTAGTTCAGCAGCAGATGTTTGATTTTCTGGGAAAATCCCAAGGTGAAAAAGGGGCATGGCTGTGCTTCAAAATGCTTTGATTGTTACCTGCTTGTTATATAGGTTCCCCTTTTAATAGTTACTAACTTGCTCAGGAGGTTCCCCTTTTAATAGTTACTAACTTGCCCAGGTTTTAAGTAAATATCTTAACTTTTTCCCAAACGACAACATTTCAGATTGGTTGAAACTGAAAGCAATTGCAGACGCAAAAATAAATGCGACTTTAAGATTGAAATTTGTTTTGGGAGGGGTAGAAAACAATGTGGGAAAAGGAGAGAATGCTGGTAACCAGCATTTTCTCCTTTTCCCGCAATGTTTTCAACAGGCTCCTTTCTCAGGGTCGTTAAAAGTCAGGATTGTATGGTAAAGAGTTAAGTAATAACAGAGGTATTCAAAAATTTCAAATTTGTTGCACGACGACGACAGGGCTACGGCAATATAACTCGACGTTGTATTCTTCAAAACCAGCCGAGCTAAAAATGTTGATTTGTCCGTATTGAAAATTTGAAAGCTCTGACAGACAAGAAATTACTGAGTTATTCATAGATCAAGTGATAAATCTTGTCTTTTGAAAGGTTGAAAACATTAATGGGCAATAAGATCATAATTGTAATCTTCCGATCACTGTTTACATAAAAAAAAATAGCGACCACCTTCTTTAACTGAGACAGGAATAATCGATCACGAAAATTCCAGTTTGCAAACATAAGTGGTGAGCAGATAAACCAGTTATCCCGAGGTCCAATCTTCTTTCATTGATGTGTTAATTACCGAATTTAATCCACCTATAAATGGTATGGTCGTCGCGAAATACGAACCATAATGCCCCACATGTATCGTGCATGTAACACAGAATCAAGGTATGGCTTTAGAAATTATGGGCGGCGACTAAATCTTGTATGTGATTCCTGATTGGTTCGCAGTACTTCACGTTGTGTAAATATTCTGTTTTCACACCCTTGGATGCAGATGGGGCGTGGCGAAATTGACATTTGATTGATTATTAGCATTGCATGGTGTATATGTGTGTATTGTGTGTAACTGGACAAATCCCATGTAATATACAGACTGTTATTTCGATCACCTGCCGTGACGGGGTGTATTGGCAACAATTTACAAACTGCTTATCGATTTTTCGGTTAATGATATCAGTGCTCCAGCTAGGTTTGGAAAAGGGCAGGGTGCTAGGGCACTCCGAGTTGCAAAGCGACGAGTCGGGGGAGGGGGATGTCCCCCTCCCACTGGGGGGTGGGGTGGGCCTCCCCCAAGAAAATTTTGCAAACATAGTGCTTAAAGATGGGCTCTGGTGGATTTTTGAGAGATAATTTGAGGTTTTTTTTTTTTATAAATAAAGACTATTTCATCCCCTCCATGGGTCTCATGAGGCAGGTGGCAGTAGAAGTCTTTCGAAAACAAACACTGCAGATAATCCCCTACTACAGTCTTTTTTATTTTTAACTTTGATTGAGACATGCCCAAGCAAAAGTGCACAAATTAAGTAAGTCTGAAAATTCAGACTAGGAAGTTCATACTGGCAGACCATTCATGTCAACAGTTTTTTTTTTTTCCAAAAAAGTCTAAATATTTGTAAGTTGCAATACAATCGGGAAACAAAGCGCCTGCAAAACTACAAAGCGAGTCTATTTCTAGTTGATGATTTCCATGCATTTAGTTTTCATGAATAATTAATATTTCAAACCGAAATTCGCTAATCGCAGCTGCCGTAAATTGTAATTTACATAAAAAATATAATGTGGGTCGAAAGGGCACGATTCCCGAGGACAAAAATAAATAGTCGGCAAGGGTACAACGGACCCTCATTTTCCAACTTTACACTTCTGCCGAGCGCTATTACGCCATATCTATAATCGAGGTTTTCTGCTAGAAGGGTATCAATTTCGAACATCACCCCCGCAGTCTTGTCATAGCTGTCTGAATCCTTTAAATGGTGTTTGTATACAAGTGTCAAAAACGATAAACGGGCATGTGCCATTTGTCATTTATAGATTATCGGGAACTGCTTGATCGATAACGAATCGCGCATTCTGATTGGTTGTACTTCTCTATATTTGCCACACCTTCCTGTTCTAGTGCCCGACTTTAATTATCACCCGTGTATTGGATTTACACATCGGTGATCACGTCGAAGTCAAGTGATTTATCAAACAAAGGCTGTAATCAAAAGGTAATTGCAGATTTGGGATGCGTGTTATGAAATTCATGATCGTTTTTAGGGCAGGGCATCGTAGAAAAGGGCAGGGCACTGGTTTTTGAGGGCAGGGCACGGCGCCCTTCCAACAGGGCCTAGCTGGATCACTGGATATGCTTTCACGCATTGAGGTGACGGGTACCAGTATCAAAATGTACAGCACCCCGATGTGAAAAATATCGGCGCTAGTCATTTTCGCCATTTGGCTTTTTCTTGTGCCACATTACAAAATTTATCGCAAATGGCGCCAAATGCGAAGCCCAGCGGGAACCCTGGAAAGCTCATATAAACGACAATTTAAATGGGTTCAAATAATGGAATTGGTATTTGGTAGGGTAGAAAGTGTTGTGGGAAAAGGAGAAAATGCTGGTTACCAGCATTTTCTCCTTTTCCCACAATGTTTCCAAAGGCATACTTCCTAAGGGTCACTGAAACTTGGGATTGTGTGGTTAAGGAGTTAAAGCCCTTTACTCAGTCTCTTTACCACACAAAAATTTAGGCTTGGCTAAATTGAAAGATTTACAGATTGCACATCATATACTACATGCGTGATATGCTAAGTCCAAAAGTTGTATGTTTCCACTATGGTAAACTTTGTCACCCTAAAAAAACACACTTTGGGATTTCAAGATAGTATAGATAACTGTCCCTGAATGGCAAATGTGATTTTCTAAAATTTTGACGGGTCGCATCCAGGTTCAGAGATGAGCTCAGAAAAAATGGGAGAGATCTCAAAAAAGATGGAAGGAATCGCCTTGAAGATTTTGCATGCACTTTGAATGCTCATATTTTTACAAACTGAAGACAAAACTAGAATTTGAAAATACAATTTGCTTCCTTATTCAATCATCTTTTGTTTCAAATACAAATATTTTTGTCCTTGGTCATGCATGTCACTAAAAATTAATTGCATTTTCGCTGCAGTACAGATTAAACTGACAAAACAGAAAGTAAGTACAATACTGTAGCTTTTCTTCCATAAAATGCATGATAGACTTGAGACATTACTGTGCACAAAACACGTCTAGAGCCTAAGATATGAGCAGAGGCACTGTAAATGTCTCATTATTGAGACTAGTGTCAAGATAGATCTGTACTAAAATGGCAGTCAATCAAGAATAAAGCTTTTTTCCCCCAGGATTCCTAGTATTTACGACAAGTATTTGGGTAAAAAAACTTCACAATATTGCCAAAAGATCTTCAGAGATCCCTTTTTAACCCCAAAATATAGATCAGCAGCATGTTAGCTGTTACTTTCATTTTCAAGGGCAGAATACCACTTGTGTTGTAATTGGAACCTAGTCATCATTACAGTGTCATGGAAACTGTACCTAGTCTTCGTAAAGTTTTTGCAAACCAGGGGCTGAAACTGACAGAATCAGCAAATTCATTCTTACCTACACAAGTAGCTTCTAAATTCCTTGCTGACCACATAACTCAACGCTTTCTTGGCTTGGCTTGACATTTCCACCTTCAAGTGTGGTCACTAGGTCCTGGTTTCGCTCTTTCCTTTGATTACGACCGGGATGGGAACCAGTGTGGAAATTAGAATTATAGTCTCCAAACGTGCTTCTATTTTAGAAACCAATACATTGATAAAAAATATTGAATCTAGATCTTAATGAATTTTTAACTCATAATTCTTCTGCTGATTTTGATTGACTTTAAATAAACCAGCTTTAGTCTACTGCAGTTTTATTAGAGAGTAACCGGTAAAAAAAAAAAAAAAAAAATCAAAGTATGGAATTAGATAATTCGCAGCCAGTTTCTGCCCAGGAAAGGGCACGTCGGTCAGTTTTTGGTATGTGCACATTTTTTGTGGTTGTAATCTTGTATTTTAATTTTCATTAGAGCAAAATCCATGTGTCTAAACACACCATACCTGACATAATGTATTTTCGCGTTCCTTTCAGTAAGGAAAGGCGGGCTGTTTCGTCCTGCTTCAATGCTGATTCCGCATCATAATCCAGATTTTTGTAAGCACATTTAACACAAATAAAATCCAGTCCTTTCCCGGACCAAGAACCGAGATCATTTTCTTTCAATTTAGTACATTTTGCGTGAACCCACTTTTGGCAAACAGAGCAATCATTATCTCCCGCTAGATGGCATTCTACAAATACACATCTATCTAATTTGGGCATCCTGGGTACAGAAGCGGAGTAATTTTTCAAAACAACAACCGTGACTTTGAATTTCAAATAAAATAAACGTTTACTCAATAAAATGCTACCTGGTGCCATTCATTCAGCTATGATCGGCTAACATGTAACCTATGCACCAACCATTTATTAAAACAGCCCCTACATGCTTTGGTAATAGGCTAATAGCTTCAGTATAAGCCCTACTTTTCCCCGGTATACGGGGGATGGGTGATGCCTCATATAAGACAGGTCAAATCTTCGAAGAATATGACATGCGCAGACAACGACAGAGCAATATATGGTGCCATCTCGGCATTCTTTATCACAGATGGAACACGGATATTGTGTCGTGATTGTTATTCGGTGTTAGTCGGTATATTTCTCCGAGTGCTCGGCGATTCCTTAGTCAGTGTGAAGGTGTAATTCGGTACTTTTTTTAGTACCGAATTACACTATTGACCACGCTGAACTGTTTTCAAAAAGTCTATTTAATCTCATAATAATCTAATACATGTTTTGCGGTTATAATTAGGTATTATAAAGTGTAATTCGGTATTATTCGGTCTGTGAGTTCTCCGTGGATACCGAATTCAGTTTAATGTGTAATTCAGTATTGTTTTGTTACCGAATTAAACTGTGGATAACCACAAAGAACTAATCTTAACAGGTCTGATTAATTTTATATTTACCTAATAAGTGTTTTGCTGATATAATTCGGTATTATAAAACGTAATTCGGTGTAATTCGGTTTTATTTGGTGTTAGTCGGTATATCAGGTGTTATTCGGTATTTCCATGCACCCATTCTTAAGGGATTCATTCCATAAATAGATCGATACATCAAAAAAATTTCATTAATCTCTCTTTTTCACCTACAAAACTATGTCACATGTATACATAGACCTGCATAACAGCTGTGTGTTTTCAAGTATTATGCCCTGGTATGCAAGTTAAC
The DNA here is from genome assembly GCA_945859785.2 of Tridacna gigas. NCBI lineage: Eukaryota > Metazoa > Mollusca > Bivalvia > Cardiida > Cardiidae > Tridacna > Tridacna gigas. The sequence continues at coordinate 4,887,108 of OX244031.2, read as the reverse complement.
TTAAAAAAGTTAAAAACATGGTAAAAGTGCCTTTGGCTTCAGACACTTGGGACTTGAAAGCCTCAGGTTTGCTCACTGATGGTGTTGTAATTGGCGTTGGCTAGACTCACGACCAGTTTCTCGGTTAGCTCAGTTGGTAGAGCTGCTGTACTAGTGTTCGGGGGTCGTGGGTTCGAGTCCCAAGTCAGGCACACTTCTCTCCTCTGATTTACTTCATTGGCGATGAGGTCATTTGGTGAGCTCATGTATGTGGCACCGGCAGTCCGTTGGGACCGAAGGGGGGTTGTTGATTCCTGAAAATGCGGGAGGGGGAGGAGTGTTGTAATTGGCATTGGGTAGACTCGCGACCAGTTGCCAGGCTAGCTCAGTTGGTAGAGCTGCGGTACTAGTAGACCTGGATGGTCTGATGAAACTCTGCACAAACTGAAAATAAATTGTCTGTTTACTGTTCAAAGGATATTAAAAATACAAACATATTTTCATATTTTCACTTTGATTTATGAAATAATACGAACCTGATAAGAGGGAACTTCACTTATCTGTAGATTCTATCTTACGCTCAGTTGGGACAAATACGCCCAGACAAATGAGTCTTGGCAAACAAGCCTAGGATCCCCCTTGATCAAATTCCAGTTTTCAGTGAAAATCGATCCATTTCGAAATGCAACTGCAGCCAAGCCTGGATAGCCACTTGCGATACTCTTGTTCATGATTTGTCACAGATGTGCTAGGGACTAGGGTAGTAAAATGTCCAGACAAGGGATTGTCATTACAATTATTTTTGTTAACCCTTTCCCAAACAAGCCCTGGTTTTCACGTGTCTGCAGTACAAGTCTTTTGAAAACACTGTGGGAAAAGGAGAAATTGCTTGTGACGAGCAATTTCTCCTTTTCCCACAGTGTTTTCTACCCTTCTGGAGAACTTTCTGTCATTTTCATCAAATTTAAAATTGTCGTCTGCAAACTCTTTCAATTTGGACCAGTCTAAAATTTATCGTTTCGGAAAGGGTTAAACATTTTTCTTTTTTTTCCCAGTGGGAAATATTCCATATGAGGCAACAGAAGAAGCTCTCAAAGAGATTTTCCAACAAGCTGGACCTGTTGTCAGCTTCAGGTACTTTAACATTTTTCGCTTCTTTTTCCCCAAGTAACAGGCATTTTTTCCATTTCCCAGAATGTTTTATACCATTCCCAAATCAAAATGCAATTTTTGAGCCACATGTAATTTGTCGTCTGCAAATGCATTCAAATCTGACCAGTCTAAAATTTTGTCATTTGGTCACGGCTTGAAAATTCCACTTGTCCGCTCGACATGGCCAGTGAGCTCTGGCTCAGGACTAGTAACAAATTTCAAATGGTCATCCTACAGGTCCCGGATGAATAAGAAATATTGAGGTACTCTCCAATTGAAATAAAGGATTGTGCGGAACAAAGTACAGCAAGATAGTAACTCCCATTCTAAGTGCTAATTCAGCAAGCAAACATGATTTTTTACTGCATTTTTATTTTGATCAGCTGTTTTTCGAAAAACGCTTTTACTAAAGGCAGTCAGAAATCTAGGAAATATTGATTGGTATAGTATAAATTGCTTCAGCTGCCCTACATCATCTCCTTAACTCTTTACCAGACGACAAATTTTTGGACTAGACCAAATTCAAAGCATTTGCAGACGACAAATTAAATGATGCCAAAATGGTAATTTCTGTCTCTGATAGGGTAGAAAACATTGTGGGAAAAGGAGAAAATGCTGGTTACCAGCATTTTCTCCTTTTCTCACAATGTTTTCAAAAGCCTTCTCTTTTAGGGTCGTTAAAAGTCAGGATTGTGTGGTAAAAGGTTAATAGAAATAAATGTTTCTTGAAAAATTACAAAGATAAAATTATACTGAGCAAAATTAAATAATACAAATTGAAATTTAGTTGTTTCTTTTGACATTATTATTAAAAATGTGTGTTACAAGGGGTAATTAGATGTGATCACTTCTTTAAACTCTTTTGGTAAATTCCGTCAATGTTTTAGTCATATCCATGCATTGTTATTGATCACAAGGAGCTGGGCATCTGTGAATAGTGCAAAACGATAGTTTGACAAAAATGTTGGGAAATAGTATGATACCACCAAAAGAGAAACGGTCTTGGCTTACGGAATTTGGATGGGCTATATACAAAGAAAGCCTTTATTGCATATACTAGGTATGCAGCAAAAAATTCCAAAACTGTAGTGACCAAACATCAGCATTAGTGATGATTGAAATGCAATAGTCTAATTTGAATTATACCTATTTTTTTCCCGCCCGCCCAGATAGTACAGTGGTTAGCGTATCTGATTAGTGACCTGGTGGTTTTTAGTTCGATACCCGTTTGACCATGAGGCAAACTTTCTTTCTGGCGATCTTTCGCTTCTCACCTCTCATTCATATGGGAAAAGTAGCCAGTGACTTGGAAAGAAAGTTGTATCAGTACTGGTGTGAGAAAGCCAGGAAACACATGCGTAGGTGCACTGATGGCCGTGATATGACCTAAGCTGTTAAAATGGCGTTAAACTCCAAACAAACAAACAGATTTTTGCCTTGTAGGGCAAGTTAAAACCTATCAAGGACAAGTACATTTTTCAGTCCACTTTCCTGCAGGACAAGTGGGTGTTTAAAAATTTTTCAAGCCCTGTTGGTAAAGAGTTAACTCTTGACTAAAAACATAATTTAGACTTGTCCAAATTGAAAGCATTTGCAGACGATAATTTAACTATGGCTCAAATGATTGAATTTGTCTTTGATTGGATACTATGTAACTCTTAACCAAACAACAAAATTTTTGACTGTTCAAAATTGAAAGCATTTCCAGAAAAAAATTCAAAGTTTCACAAATTCTGTAATCTGTCTTTAAAAGGGCAGAAAACAGCATTTTCTACTTTTCCCAAAATATTTTCAAAAGTCCTTTTCCTTTGGGGTCGTTAAAACTCTGGTTTTTGTGGTAAAGGGTTAACTGGTTTTGAAATTCATTTTTCTGCCAGCAACTAACTTTGGATGGATAATTCAATTAAAGATTGTCATTGTCACAAAAATTTCAATGCTTTGAAATGGTATGATTTAAATTTTAATGCATTTTAACACCTGCATTGTTTACTTTTGGCAGCTTCTGGGCCTTTAACTTACTCCAATATTTCTGCAAATACTAGATTTAACTATCAAAAGACAAACATATACAACAAGGGCAGGTAAAAATCAAAGTATTTTTGACACAGTTCTGCCCCTTTTTCAACTTGGAATTTTCACTGAAAATCAATCATAGCAGAGGGTTGGCACCTGCATGCAGTGCTCTCGTTTTCCTAAACAAATACTTCTTTCAGGCTAGTATATGACAGAGAGACGGGAAAACCAAAAGGTTATGGCTTTTGTGAATACCAAGATATTGAAACTGCTCAAAGTGCTTTGCGTAACCTCAATAGCACAGACTTCAATGGGCGGCCGCTTAGAGTAGGTGTTGCGGCAGGGGAACAAAATAAAGATGATATGGCTGGAATGCAGCAAGCCCTGGGCGGGCCAGTTATTGAGGTAAATGAGCCATGCTCTATTAGAAGGGGGCTTAATGCTTTACCAGACGACAAAATTTTAGCCTTCTCCAAATTGAAAGCATTTGCAGATGACGATTTCAGTTTGGCTAAAATGGTGCAATTTTTCTTTGATGGGGTAGAAAACATTGTGGGAAAAGGAGAAAATGCTGGTTACCAGCATTTTCTCCTTTTCCCACAATGTTTTCCAAAGGCTTCTTTCCCAGGGGCGTCAAAAGGCATCATTGTGCGGTAAAGGGTTAATGCATCTGCAAAAAAGTATTGACCCATGTCAGCCTGTGCAGTCTGTGCAGGCTGACATGGGGCAAAACTTTCATTCTTTGTAAATTTCCTGCATGTCAGAGGACCAGTATACCTCATGATTCAGTCAGATGTTAGACAAAATCGATTTTATAAATCCATAATTTTATGATGACTTGCTAGGTATAATAGTACATCACGGGAGATACATTAAGCCTCCTTTTCCCAGAGTGACTCAAATGTTTTTACTATCTACCACAAGATTGAGATTTATCCAGTTTGAAAGAATCTGCTGACAACAAGCTATGTGTGGCTAAAACGATTGGATTTGCCTTTGAAAGGGGGGAAATTATTATGGAAAAAGAAGAAAATGTTGGTGGCCACTTTGTTGGTGCCATACATTGCATTGCATACTATTCAGTGGGATACAGGTTAAAATAGTTATTAAGGTCAGTTTTTAGTCCCCTACCGGCGAAGCCGAAGGGGACTTTAGGTTTGCACTCCGTCCGTCCCTCTGTCCGCCTGTCCATCTGTCCGTCTGTCCGTCAGTCCGGCAATTCAGTTTTCCAGACTTTTTTTCTAAACGCTGGTACATATTGAGCTGAGTTTTGGTGTGTAAGTCACCCACCATCACTTACAGATCAAGTTCGACTTTCATTCCGGTCCACTGGTTTTTCACGGATTTACGGGCCTTGGACTTACAAAATTTCACTGATAAATCAGTTTTCCGGACTTTTTTCCTAAATGCTGGTAGGTATTGATCTCAGATTTGCTGTGTAAGTCAACCACCATGACTTACAGATCAAGTTCGACTTTCGTTTCGGTCCACTGGTTTTTCATGGATTTACGGGCCTTGGACTTACAAAATTTCACTGATAAATCAGTTTTCTGGACCTTTTTCCTAAACGCTGGTAGGTATTGATCTCAGATTTGCTGTGTAACTCAACCACCATGACTTACAGATCAAGTTCTACTTTCGTTCCGGTCCACTGGTTTTTCACGGATTTACGGGCCTTGGACTTAAAAAATTTCACTGATAAATCAGTTTTCTGGACTTTTTTTTCTAAATGCTGGTAGATATTCACCTGACTTTTGCTGTGTAAGTCAACCACTATTACTTACATATCAAGTTCGAGTTTCGTCCCGCTCCACTGCTTTTTCACGCATTTACGGGCCTTTGACTTACAAAATTTCACTGATAAAACATTTTTCCGCACTTTTTTTTTCTAAACGCTGCTAAATATAGAGCTGATTTTTGGTGTGTACATCAACCACCATGACTTACACATCATGTTCGAGTTTCGTCCCGCTCCACTGCTTTTTGACGCATTTACAGGCCTTAGACTTACAAAATTTCACTGATAAAACATTTTTCCGCACTTTTTTTCTAAACGCTGCTACATATAGAGCTGATTTTTGGTGTGTACATCAACCACCATGACTTACTCATCAAGTTCGAGTTTCGTCCCGCTCCACTGCTTTTTGATGCATTTACTGGCCTTGGACTTTAAAAATTTTACTGACATGCCAGCGATACATACGGCAGGTAGGGGACTGTGTATTGCTATGCAATACTATCAGAATGCTTGTTTTTTATCATATTAATTATCATATTAATTGCTGTTGTGGTCATTTTAGATCAAGATCAGATTGCACAAAATGTGCAGTATGGGTCCGTCTGTATTCACCAACCATTCTTAAGAATATTCTTAGTCTTATTCTCAAGAATTTTCTAAGTTTGAAAGTAACACAACTTAAATTGGATAAACCAAATGGATTGGCTAAACCAAATGGTTTAGCTAATCAGAAGTTGGGTTACTTTCAAAATCTAGAATAATACTAAGAATGAAACTATAAATTGTGGGTGAATACAGACCCTTATCTTTAACATACACTGTCAACTTTGCTGAGACGTTCTGGGCAAGGGCAGCTTTAACTCTGTACCAAACGACCAAAATTTAGCCTTGCCCAGATTGGAAGCATTTGCAGACGACAAATCAAATTTGGCTGATATGTTGGAATTTGTCATTGGCAGGTAAGAAAACATTGTGGAAAAAGGAGAAAATGCTGGTTATCAGCATTTTCTCCTTTTCCCACAATGTTTTCAAAAGCTTTCTTTCTCAGGGGTGGCTAAAACTCAGGATTGTGTGGTAAAGGGTTAAATATGGTCTAATTGAGGTCTTTTTAATACTTGTATTTCTGTAATGAAAATACTGATGGGGTTTGTAGGCATTCAAAGGATTATGTTTAAAAATTTCGGTCAACTTTGCTGAGAGGTTTTTATAGGCATTCCAAGGATTATATTTAAAAATTTCAGAGTCCTTATGGTGATTCAGTAGATCCAGAGAAGGCTCCAGAGGCTATATCTAAAGCTGTGGCTAGTCTACCACCAGAGCAGATGTTTGAGTTGATGAAACAAATGAAAGTAAGGGTAAAACTTACAAATTCTGAGTTCAGGGTGTTTGTTTTCCAACTATTCTTGAGAACATTCTCTTGTCTTATTCTCGAGAATTTTCTAAATTTGAAAGTAACACAACTTCTGATTGGCTAAACCATTTGGTTTAGCCAATCAGAGGTTGTGTAACTTTCTAAATGTGGAGTAAGACAAAGAATGAAACTAAGAATGGTTAGTGAATAAGGACCAAGGCTTATCTTATCTCTGAAATGGACCTTATGTTCAGACAGTATCTGGAGGGAAATCATCCACAGAGATTTACCTTTGCCATAGTGTACTGGTATGTGTTTACAGGCAATCATCCATTTTCTGACAATGTCAGAGAGAGAAGGATTGTTCACCCTTTACCATGTAATCCAGAGTTTTAAATATAAAGACTCTACACAAGGAAACTTTTGAAAAAATTGTTGGAAAAAGAGAAAATGCTGGTGACCGGCATTTTCTCCATTTTCCATGATGTTTTCTGCCCTTTGCAAGAATGAATTTCAATTTTTGATTCCAATAATTTTTAGTTTGTTTTCTGCAAAAGCTGTCAAATCGGACAAGTCTAAAATTTTGTCATTTGTTAAAGAGTTAACCCTTTCCCAAACGACAAATTTTGGACTGGTCCAAATTGAATGAGTTTGCAGACGACAATTTTAAATTTGATGAAAATGGCAGAAAGTTATCAAAAAGGGCAGAAAACACTGTGGGAAAAGGAGAAATTGCTCGTTATGAGCAATTTCTCCTTTTCCCACAGTGTTTTCAAAAGACTTGTACAGCAGACACGTGAAAACCAGGGCTTGTTTGGGAAAGGGTTAAGCTATATTGACACACTATGGTGTTAGCCCTTTACCAAACAATCCTTTGTTTTAATGACCTTGGAGACAGAAGGCTTTTTAAAATCTTGTCGGGAAAAATTGAAATACTAGCAACCAGCATTCTGGTAAGAGGGGAAACTGCTATTTACTAGCACTGCGCTCATTTTCTCCCACAAAAATTTCCACATCATTGATAAATAAATACTGTAAATGAAAATAAATATAAAATTTCTTTAACCCTTTCCCAAACGACAAATTTTGGACTGGTCCAAATTCAAAGAGTTTGCAGACGACAATTTTAAATTTGATGAAAATGGCAGAAAGTTCTCAAAAAGGGTAGAAAACACTGTGAGAAAAGGAGAAATTGCTCGTTATGAGCAATTTCTCCTTTTCCCACAGTGTTTTCAAAAGACTTGTACTGCAGACACGTGAAAACCAGGGCTTGTTTGGGAAAGGGTTAATTGAAGTGTTTGAAGAGAACTGGAAAGATGTCAGCATAAATGTCAGTGCAGATGTCAGTACAAGTTGAATGTAGCTACAGTAAGATAAAACTTGGTTCTTTGATGTAAAATTTCAGTTGTGTATTCAAAATAACCCTACAGAGGCAAGAAACATGCTGTTGCAGAATCCTCAGCTTGCATACGCGTTACTACAGGCTCAGATTGTCATGAAAATTGTTGATCCACAGGTAGCTATGGTAAGTAATAGAGGATATTTGTTTTTTTCGGTGAAAGATCGAAATTTATTTCATCGAGTGAACATCATCGGTAACATTTTCACTCGTGGCACTGAAAGTTCGAAATTTATTTCATCGAGTGAACATCATCGGTAATATTTTCTCTCGTGGCAGCCACGAGAGAAAATATTACCACTGATGTTCACTCGATGAAATAAATTTCGATCTTTCACCGAAAAAAACAAATATTCTATTTATTTCATGCTTCTAACGCCCTTTTTTGTCGAGACTTCCCGTGGTCGGTATTCTCACTGGTCATACCCATGTAATATCGAAAAATATTTTCACCGCTATTTCTCAATATCCTACCGGAAAGCATGAAATAAAATAAAGTACGTAATTAGATTACTGTGTCAGTGACTTGTCTTGAACACTGGGAAGTTTTTATGCCCTCCCCCTTTAACCCTTTCCCAAACAAGCCCTGGTTTTCACGTGTCTGCAGTACAAGTCTTTTGAAAACACTGTGGGAAAAGGAGAAATTGCTCGTAATGAGCAATTTCTCCTTTTCCCACAGTGTTTTCTACCCTTTATGATAACTTTCTGCCATTTTTATCAAATTTAAGATTGTTATCTGCAAACTCTTTCAATTTGGACCAGTCCAAAATTTGTCACTTGGGAAAGGGTTAAGAAAAAAGAAAATGTTCGGAGGCATTTAGGTTTTGGTTGTTCTGTACATTGGTGACATTTTTGTGTCGGGGCCATAACTTTTTTCCCTATCACTTAATTTCAAAATAATTTTGCACAGATGCTAACTGCACATCGAAATGATGTAGAGTCATGTCTGTAGGTCAAGGTCAAAATATGCTCAAAAAGGGAAAATAAGTTCAAAAAGGGAAATTTGCCTATAACTTTTTTGATTATGAATGAATTTCAGTGTAACTGCACAGTTGTCAACCACATAAAGATAATATGTTGCTTGTACCAGCTATGTCTCAAGGCCACAAGATCAAATGTGTAAAAAAAAATTTGGGGGGGAGAGGGGAGGGTTATGTGTGTTTTGTTTGTATCCAGTCTGTAACTTTGTTTACATGTTGATAAATTTCAGTATAAATGTCCAGAAATGTTCCAGAAAAGACAATTTGTCACCTGCACAAGTCTTATTCATAGTTGAAAGGTCAATGTCAAATATGCTACCAATTTTGAAGTTTTTGGGTCCAGCCTGTCTTTTTTTTTTTAATGAATTTCAGCATAACTGAGCAGAATTATAACCGACAATGTATTGAGTGTACACATGTGGGCAAATGTTCAAGGTCATGGCAAGTTCAGAAGTGTTTGTAAGAGTGGTTTCTTTAGTTAGTGTTCATGTTCACAGCTCACAGGAAAGGATGATAGAAGCTCACTGGTTTGACATCCACAGGTTGGCCAGTTTCTTTCGGAGGATTGATGATAGTCAATACGATGCAGATGATTGTTTCGATGATGGTTATGTGGGAAAGCGGCTAGTGGCTTGGGAAGAATATTGAGTACTACAAAGTACTGGTAACAGAAACTCCAGAAAAGTGTGGATAAGTGCACTGGCCGCTGTGATATATCTGAAATAATGTTGAATATGGTATTAAACACCATATAATCAATAAAACTGTTGTGTTTCTGTTAATTATCTAGGCCATGTTACACAGAGATGCATCACAGATACCACCAGCCAGCAGTGCAGCCCCGCCGGCTTCTGCAGCACAGACTGCACCAATAACACAGGTAAATAAAAATCATCAAAAACTATAAGAAATACAAGGTGTGCAGTTTTTTTCATCTACTTTGAATGAACCCATTTCCTCACAATCCCGAGTTTTAACAACCCTGAAGAAAGGGGTTTCTGAAAACATTGGTACATTGGTAACCAGCATTTCCTCCTTTTCCCGAAGTGTTTTCTATTCTGCCCAAGAAATATCATCATTTGAGCTACATTTGTTTTGTTGCCTTCAATTGCTTTCAATTTGTTGGAGTCTAAAATTTTGTTGTTTGTCAAGTTATTCAGCAGAGAAATCAGTAGCCCATTTTTCATTGATGAAAGCACAGATGATTGAAAAAAAAAAAAAAAGTAGATAGGTTACATCGATGTAAGTTTAACTCTTCACCAAGTGGCATCCTTTAGGACGTGACCAAATTGAAAGCATTTGCAGACGACAAGTTGAATTTAGCTCAAATGATGGAATATGTTGTTGGTAGGGTAGAAAACACTGTGGGAAAAGGAGAAAATGCTGGTTACCAGCATTTTCTCCTTTTCACACAATGTTTTCAAAAGGACTCTTCCCCAGAGTCGTTAAGACACAGAATTGTGTGATAAAGGGTTAAGTCTGTGCTGCATTGATAGGGCGAATTTGAAATATGTCAATACGTTTTTCCAGTTGTGAAATGGAAGCTTAAAATGTTTTTTGTGAAATGGTAGACTAAGTATACTCTGACAACAGTAGCAAAACTAGCTTACATACGTATAAATATATGAGCCATGCTCTGTGAAAAGGGAGTTTAATGCATCTGCGCAAAGTATCGACCCAGGTCAGCCTGCGCAGTCCGCGCAGGCTTACCTGGGCCAAAACTTTTTGCCAATTTGGTCAATTTTCTGCATGTCAAAGGACCGGTGTACTTCATAAATCAGTTGATTGTTATACAAAGTGGACTTAATTGATCCATAATGATATGACGACTTTACTGACATTATGCATCATGGAGATGCATTAAGCCCCCTTTTGCCAGAGCATGTACATCAATAATCTCACCTCTTTCCCTCACCAAAAAGTATAAGACTGCATTTGCAGATGACAAAATAAATATGGTTCAAATGATAGCGTGTGGCTTTGGAAGGGTAGAAATATTGTGCCAAAACGAAGTTTGCCAGCATTTCTCTTTTTCTCACAATTTTTTCAGTCTTTTACTCGTAGGATCTTTAAAACACAGGATTGTTTGGTAAAGGGTATATGGGCATGAAGGAAGAGATGTTGTTTGATGATAATGGTGGGGTTTTGTTTTTATATCCCATGAAATTTAATGCGTTTAGGAATATAATGGAATCAATCTGCCCATTTGGCGGTTCATAAGCTGAGGATATGTACATAAGTACATGTATGTCATGCTCTGACAAAAGAGGGTTTTATGCATCTCCTTGAGGCATTATAACAAGCAATTGATGACACAATTATAGATCCTTAAAATCCACAATTATAGATCCTTAAAATCCATTTTGTTTTTAAAACGGACAAAACCACTAGGTAGGCTGGTCCTTTGACATGCAGAAAATGGACCAAAAGCTTCATCCAAGGTCATCCCGTACGGACCGCGCAGGCTGACCTGGGTCGATACTTTTTGCAGATGCATTAACCCTTTCCCAAACAAGCTCTGGTTTTCACATGTCTGCAGTACAAGTCTTTTGAAAACACTGTGGAAAAAGGAGAAATCGCTTTTTGAGAACTTCCTGCTATTTTTATCAAATTTAAAATTGTTGTCTGCAAACTCTTTCAATTTGGACCCGTCCAAAATTTGTCGTTTGGGAAAGGGTTAAGCTCATTTTCACAGAGTGCTGCTTGTATACTTTTACATGTATTGCAAACTCAACCCACTTTGCTGTTTTTGCTTTGAAACTTTTTACAAACATAAAACAAAAACTGTACGTGTCCAAGATGCAATTGTGAGATGTCTGCTTGTCAGAATTATCTGCCCTTCAACTAAACTCATGACAAAAGGTGGTTTAATGCAACTCCATGATGCATTATAACAAGCAAATCATTCTATAATTACAGATCCATTAACTCTCTGCCACACGAGAAAAATGTAGACTGGTCCAAATTGAAAGCATTTGCAGACAACAATTTAAATCTGACTCAAATAATGGAATTGGTCCTAGATAGGGTAGAAAACATTGTGGGAAAAGGAGAAAATGCTGGTTACCAGCATTTTCTCCTTTTGCCACAATGTGTTCAAAAGCCTTCTTCCTCAGGGTCATTAAAAGTCGGGATTGTGTCGTAAAAGGTTAAAATACATTTTGTCTAACAACTGTCTGAATAATAATGAGATCGACCTCGAGGCCTAGACCTCGAACATGCAGTAAATCTACCAAAGCAAACAGTTTTGAGTTTCGACACAGGTCAGCCAGTGCAGGCTGACCAAAGTTTGTATTTTTCGCAGATGCATCAAACCCCCTTTTTTACAGAGCAAGGCTTATTTCTATGCACCATGTGTATCAACATGAACATCTCTCTTCTTTTATAAAGCACTTAGCAAGGGTTTTTACTTTTAGACATTTCTAGTTAATGTTATTGCCAGTATCTATCTCTTGCTGAATTTCAGGCACCAAGTATGCCCCCACAGACTGGTGGGATAGGCATGGGAATGTTAGGTAGGTTAAATCTTTTACCACACAATCTAGAGTTTAACTCTTTTCCACACAGTCCCGACTTTTAATGACTCTGTGGTAGAAGGGTTTTGAAAACATTGCGGGAAAAAGAGAAAATGCTGGTAACCAGCATTTTCTCCATTTCCCAGTATGTTTTCTACCCTTCCAAAGGCAATTTTAAGGTTTTGAGTCACACCTAATTTGTTGTCTGCAAGTGCTTTCAGTTTGGACAGGTCTAAAATTTTGTTGTTTGGTAATGAGTCAACCCTTTACCAAACAATCCTGGGTTTTCACAACCCTGAGAAAGAAGCCTATTGAAAACATTCTGGGAAAAGGAGAAAATGCTGGTAACCAGCATTTTCTCCTTTTCCCGCAATGTTTTCTTCCTTTCCCAAAACAAGTTTCAATTTATGAGCCACATTAATTTTGTCGTCTGCAAATACTTTCAATTGGGACAGGTCTAAAATTTTGTTGTTTGGTAATGAGTTCATGGACCTTGATGAAGAAGGCTTTTGAAAACTTTGTGGAAAAAGGAGAAAATGCTGGTAACCAGCATTTTCACCTTTCCCAACAATGTTGTATACCCTTTCGCAGACAAGTTTGAGCATTTGAACTACATCTTATATGTCATATGCAAGTGCTTTCAACACAGGCAAGTGTAAAGTTTATTCTTTGGCAATAGGTTAACCCTTACCAGGTGACAAAATTTTAGCCTTGTCCAAATTGAAAGCATTTGCAGATGACAATTTCAGTGTTGCTCAAATGGTGCAATTTTTCTTTGATAGGGTTGAAAACATTGTGGGAAAAGGAGAAAATGCTAGTTACCTGCATTTTCTTCTTTTCCTACAATGTTTTTAACTCTTTACCACACAATCCTGACTTTTAACGACCCTGAGTAAGAAGCCTTTTGAAAACATTGTGGGAAAAGGAGAAAATGCTGGTTACCAGCCACAATGTTTTCTACCCTACCAGGGACAGAAATCATCATTTTGGCAACACTTGTCATCTGCAAATGCTTTGAATCTGGTCCAGTTAAAAAATTTGTCGTTTGGTAAAGGGTTAAAAGGCTTCTTTCCCAGGGTCATAAAAGTCGGCATTGTGCAGTAAAGGCTTAATGGGGTGTCATGATTCTATTGGGACATTTACTGATTTGGGAGATGGTACTCTTTTCCAGGCCACTAAATCTTACTTGTCTGTTTTGAAAATGTCTGCAAAAGAAAAAACAAATGTTGCTCTACTGATGGGGAAAAGGAGATGATGGAAAAGAAAAACATGCTGTTTACCAGCATTTTCTCCTTTTCCTACAATGTTTTCAACAGCCGTCCTTGTCAGGATCATTAAAAATCAGGATTGTTTGGTAAAGTGTTAAGCTGGTCTTGAAACTCATTTTTTCCCCTTATAACCATTTACCCCATGACAAAATCTTGGACTTGTCGAAATTGAAAGTACATGTATTTGCAGACGACAATTTTGATGTGGCTCAAATGATGGAATTTGTCTTTGAATGGGTAGAAAACATCATGGGAAAAGGAGAAAATGCTGGTTACCAGCATTTTCTCCTTTTCCCACAATGTTTTCAAAGGGTCTCTTCCTCAGGGTCGTTAAAACTTGGGATTAAATGGTACAGCATTTAATGGAGAAAATGCTGGTTACCAGCATTTTCTCCTTTTCCCGCAATGTTTTCAAAACCCTTCTACCACAGAGTCATTAAAAGTCGGGACTGTGTGGAAAAGAGTTAAACTCTAGATTGTGTGGTACAGGGTTAAGTAAGTTAAAAAGCCTATGTCGTGGAATTTTGTAATTGCTTTCAGTCAAGTTTAAATTTGTCGATGCAGTTTAATTCAGTATCTACTTCGAAACATTTGTACTGTGTTTCACCAATCATTAGAGATGCATTTTGAGCTGTTTTAAACCAAATATTGAAAATACTTGCCCAGAATATACTTGCTTCAGAAAACACTGTGGGAAAAGATGCAACTACTTGTAACAAGCAACTATTATTGCTCCTTTTTCCCCCAATGTTTTGACCCTTTATCATGCGATTCCTAGTTTTAACCACCCCCAGCAAAGAAGACTATTGAAAACAGTGTAGAAAAAGTAGAAAATGTTTACAGCATTTTTCTCCTTTTTCTGCAATGTTTTTTACCCTTTCTGATATGAATCCTGATATTTCTATCAAATTTAATTTGTGGTCTGAAAAAGCTTTCAGTTTGGACAAGTTTAGAATTGTTTTGTAAAGAGTGAATTTAATACATGTTCCTTTCCCTCAGATGCTCATCCTTTGTTTGATTAGTAAGTTTTTCATAGGTTGTAGGCTGTAGAGTCATGGTTTAACCCTTTCCCAAATGACACATTTTGGACTGGTCCAAATTGAAAGGGTTTGCAGACGACAATTTTAAATTTGATGAAAATGGCAGAAAGGTCTCAAAAAGGGTAGAAAACACTGTGGGAAAAGGAGAAATTGCTCATTACGAGGAGTTTCTCCTTTTCCCAAAGTGTTTTCAAAAGACTTGTACTGCTGACATGTGAAAACCAGGGCTTGTTTGGGAAAGGGTTAATACAACATAAGTGAGTTGTTACATTTTAGGAGCCCCCAGACCCAATGTTGGAGGTGGTCCTTCTGGACCTCCAGGTGGAATGGATGGACCCAGACCAGGTCTAATGGGTATGCATTTCAGCTTCATTATTTATCTGAGCCATGCTCTGTGAAAGGGGGTTTAATGCATCTGCAAAGTGTTGCGCAGCCTGACATGGGTAGAAAGCTTTTGCTATTTGTAAATTTTGTGCATGTCACAGGATCATTCTACCTCAAGGTTCGGTTAACCCTTTCCCAAACGACAAATTTTGGACTGGTCCAAATTGAAAGAGTTTGCAGACGACAATTTTAAATTTGATGAAAATGGCAGAAAGTTATCAAAAAGGATAGAAAACACTGGGAAAAGGAGAAATTACTCGTTACGAGCAATTTCTCCTTTTCCCACAGTGTTTTCGAAAGACTTGTTCTGAAGACACATGAAAACCAGGGCTTGTTTGGGAAAGGGTTAATAGTTCGATAAATGGATCTTATGAACCCCTGATAATGTGATGACTTGTTTGGTATAGTGTGTCAGGGAGATGCATTAAACCCCTTTTTGCCAGAGCTTGGCTCATATATGTTACCAATAGCAACTACTTCCATCCTATATAAATAGATTGAATTAATGGTGTTTTATGCCACTTTCAACATTATTTCAGTCACATCACGGCGACAGCTCACATATTCATATATGTCTTGGGTTTCGTCAGTACTAGGCATGGGTTCTGAGGTGTCTTGCTCAAGGATACTGCCATGAGTAAACCCAGTGCCTCCAGCAAGGCTTGAACCTGGGGCCTCCAGGTTACAAGACCTACACCTTACCACTGAACCACAAAGGATGCCCTATATGAACAGAAAAAACTCAACAGTTGCCATGATGTGTTCACAGTTGATAAATATCCTACAGAAGTAAGTCAAATCTTGTATCCTATTAAATCATGAAATTGCATCTACTGTATAATTATGGTTGGCAGCAAGATATCTTCCCCTTTAAATCCGAAATTTATTCTTTCATAGAACTATGACATAATCGGCCATTGAATATGGGTGAACTAATTTTTGAGGGTCTTTGTTCCAATATCTAGCTTGGCAAAAATTCTTACTTCGCAACAGAAGTCAGTCTGTTCACCCTAGTCAATATTTTCAGCTCGGCTGTTTTCAAAGAAGACATCAAGTTATTGTCTTAGCTCTGGCATCATTGTCGTATTTGTCATCATCATCTGCATCGTCATGACAAAACTTTGAAATTTTATAATATCAGTGTTTCTGCCAGCTTCAAATTTTTGACCCCCTATCCTAACTTTTGAGGGTCATACAGGAAAATTATGGGTCACTGTTATAACTCATTATCATTTAATCCCATGTTTTCACACTCTACAGTGGAAGGTTTAGAAAACAGTGTGGTAAAAGGAGAAATTGCACAGATTGTGCAATTTCTCCTTTTTCCACAATGTATTCTATCCAATTAGAAAACCAGAAGCATTTTTTAATGTTATGACTGGTATATATGCCCTTTTCTCATACCTTCGTGAACCCAACTGGTATTTTCATGCCATCAAAGACACAAACAAGACATAGAATTAATTTAGGCATACTAATAGACAGGGAAAGAGTCAGAAACCATTTTTGGACAAGGGAAAGTACAATTAACCTGTTTTTCATAGTGAAATTATCATTAAAATGCATTTGATCACCGCCGGAAACTGACCAGGCGATTTCCCATAACTCCGTGACTCATTTTCGAAAAAATCAGAATCATTCCAAATGTAGTCAAATGACGTCATACAGGGGGTATTCCTAAAGGTCACAGCCTCTACATTATGACTGATGCATTTTCTGTTTTGAACTTAGAATTCATGAGCTTTCAGTGTAATTAAATAATGTGTTGTACAAACAAATGATGAGCTATGGGGGGGGGGGATATGATTTTTGATAAAATGTGACTTTTTTAATTGCAATTCTGTTTTTGACACATTTCTTTGGCTTAGAGAGCTTTTCTGGAATGTTTACGTCTGTAAAGGTTTAACAGGAGCCATGAAAACAGAGTGTGCAAGAAAATATTGATAGCAAACATAGATTCACGAAGATATGAGAATTCACAGAATAATGGGAATCAACAATAATCTTTATTGAGAAAATTTCCATCATAAAGTTTTAAATACAAACTCAAATTGACAAAATCCTTACAAGCCATCATTCTTATTTAATCTCATAGTCCGTTTTTCCCACGTTTTCGGTGGTTTTACTAGTGGAAGGAAAGGCGAAGAAGTCTGCTAGTCTTTTCTGTTTCTTTTTACTTGGTTCGTCTGCCATTTCTGTATTGGAGAGCGTCTGGACTACTAAGAATGTCTAAATTCCGGATATATTCGGAAGCGACGACCAATTGACGGTGGGAGCCGTAACATAAACTGTTAATGTAAATAAACATGGCCAAAGAAATTTTCAACCTTTGCTTACGAAACATTCTTTTACACCTTGGTTTCGCTAAAAGTCATGGTTTTGTACGAAATTGTTCTTTGGTTGAACTGATATTTTGGTTGCGCCAGAAAAAATGCACCAGGCCAATTCTATTGCGCCCTGAAAGAAATAACTGCTTCAAAAACGCAAGATACGCGCTCTAGCGAAAACACTGTAATATCTCTGTTATTACTAAAGATATTTACTACAACCTTGGACAAGTTGTTAACTATCAAAAGGGGAACCCATACAACAAGGGCAGGTAACCATCAAAATATTTTCGACACAGTTATGTCCCTTTTTGACTTAAGAATTTTCACTCAAAATCAAGCAGCCACAGCCGAGTGTTGGCACCCACATGCGGTGCTCTTGTTTAAGTTTATGTTACAAAGCATCCAGCGGGTATTACTGATACTGGAATTTTCTATGAAATGTTACAAAGCATTGTTGCAAAAGGAGGAAATGCTGGTTACCAACATTTTCTCCATTTCCCACAATGCTTTCAGTAGTTTTCTTTTTCAGTGTTGTTAAAACTCAGGATTGTGCGGTAAAGGGTTAGCTTGGCTGTAAAAATTTGATACAGAGAAAAAAACATTAACAAGAAAATGACATGTCAGTTGTTCTGCTGAGAAAAAAAAAAAAAAAGAGATTAACCCTTTGCCACTCAATCTCCACTTTTACCAACCCTGAAGAAGAAGGCTTTTGAAAATGTGGAAAAAGGAGATAATGCTGGTAACCAGCATTTTCTTCTTTTCCCACAATGTTTTCTTCTTTACGAAAGACAGATTTCATGTTTTGAATTACATTTAATTTGTCATCGGCAAATCCTGTCAATTTGGATAGGTCTAAAATTTTGTTGTTTGGGAAAGAGTTAATGTATAATTTTACCACAACTTGCTTTATAGGTGCAGGACCCATGGGAGGTCCAAGACCAATGGGTGGGCCCACATTCCCAGCAGGGGTGATGGGAGGTCCACCAAATCAGGGCCCACCACGCCCTGAATTCAGGGATCCAAGGCTCATGCAAGGTGGAGGGCCAGGCCCCGGGCCCAGACCAGGGATGCCTCCTACAAGTATGGCTCCAGGGCCTAATTTAGGTCCAGGTCTCAATTTAGGTCCAGGCCCCAGTTTAGGTCCTGGTCCCAGTGTAGGTCCAGGTCAAATGCCGCCAAATAGCTTAATGCAGGGACTACAAGGTCTGGTAAGTCGACTCAGAATCCCAAAATTTATCTCTTTAGACATACAGACACACAGGGTAAAAGTACAAAACAGATGAAAATGTTCTTTTTTTGTAAATGATCTAGAAAACATGAGCAGAAAAGGAGCAATCACTTGTTACAAGCATTGCTTCTTTTCTCCTCGGTGTTCAGTGTCTATTTTAGAAACTGAAAATTAGGGGGGATTTCCCCCCTCAGTCTACAAAGTAGGGGGGGGTTTAAAAAAATATGGGAGGAAAATTCTACACTCTTTCAATTTTTAGCATTTTTTTTTTCTCTCTGGCTGTAAGGATGTATCTTTAATGTTGCTTAAATGATAGGATTTTGTCTTTGAAAGATTACAATCTTTTGTTGGGGGGTGGGGGTGGAATAGAAATGGTGGGTACCAGCATTTTACCATTCTTACAATGTAGAAATATTTTGTAAAGGATTGACCCATTGACCCATTAACATGCAATTCTGGGTTTTTTTTTAGCTCACCTGAGCACAAAGTGCTCATGGTGAGCTATTGTGATCATGTGTCCGTCGTGCGGTGTGCGTAGTCCGTCGTCAACTTTTTACCTTGTGTATGCTCTAGAAACTTGGTCAGAATGTTTGTCTTGATAAAATCTCGGACGAGTTCGAAATTGGGTCGTGGGGTCAAAAACTAGGTCACAAGGTCAAATCTTAGAAAAACCTTGTGTACGCTCTAGAGTCCACATTTCAAGTCTGATCCTCATGAAACTTGGTCAGAATGTTTGTATTGATAAACTCTCGGACTAGTTTGAAATTGGGTCATGTGGGGTCAAAAACTAGGTCACTAGGTCAAATCTTACAAAAACCTTGTGTGGCCTCTAGAGGCCACATTTTCAGTCAGATACTTGTAAAACTTGATTAGAATGTTTGTCTTGATAAAATCTCAGACGAATTTGAAATTGGGTCATGTGGGGTCAAAAACTAGGTCACTAGATCAAATCTTAGAAAAACCTTGTGTGCGCTCTATAGGCCACATTTTCAGTCCCATACTAATGAAATTAAGTCAGAATCTTTGTCTTGATGATATCTTGGAACAGCTTGAAACTGGGTCACCTCAGTTCAAAAACTAGGTCACCAAGTCAAATCTTAGGAAAACCTTGTGTGCGCTCTAGAGGATACATTTTCAGTCCGATACTCATGAAACTTGGTCAGAATGTTTGTCTTGATAAAAACTCGGATGAGTCCGAAATTGGGTCATGTGGGGTCAAAAACTAGGTCACTAGGTCAAATTAAAGAAATACCTTATGGGCACTCTACAAGCCACATTTTTCGCTCAATTGACTTGAAAATTGGTCAGAATGTTTGTCTTAATTAAATCTCAGATGACTCTGAAATTGGGTCACCTGGGGTCATAAACTAGGTCACTAGGTCGAATCAAAGAAATACCATGTGGACATTCCAGAGGCCACATTGTTTACTCAATTGACTTGAAAATTGGTCAGAATGTTTGTCTTAATTAAATCTCGGACGAGTTGGGGTCATAAACTAGGTCACTAGGTCACATTAAAGAAATACCTTGTGGGCACTCTAGAGGCCACATTCACTGCTCAATTGACCCGAAAATTGGTCAGAATGTTTGTCTTGATGAGATCTTGAATAACTTCAAAATTTGGTCACCTGGGGACATAATCTAAGTCACTAGGTCAAATTAAAGAAATACCTTGTGGGCAGTCTAGAGGCCACATTTATTGCTTAGTTGTCTTGAAAATTGGTCAGAATCTTTGTCTAAATACAGTGGAGCCCCGTTATTACGAACTTCGTTAACTCGCTGATTCCGTTAGAACGCGGGTGTCCTATGGCTCCCAAAATTTGGGGGGGGTTGACCATTTTGCGTCCGATCAGGATCTAGGATACGCTGATCTGGATGCTCAATGTAAAGAAAAACAACCTACTAATCAATTGCTCAAAATCGATACGCGTGCACATAATCAGACAGTCTTTCACACCATTTTTAGTTGTTACCTGTATGACCGCTGGCAATCGTTAATTGGTTGTTTGACATTGTTTGACAAATACACACTCAGTTGATTAAGATAGGACTTCAGTCTTCAGCCAAACTGTGTGACACTTGAGTGAATAAAGAATGGTCAAACACAAACTTACACAAGCCATTTTCTGTATAAAAACTGGGCTACTTGGTTCGAATGGATACACTACATTGTATTCTAGATAGCGATAGCAATCAATCATACAGCGATTCATACAGCGATTTCTCACTCATTTATTGACTCTTTTTAATCCAAAGCAAAGCACTTTGTTCTCTTATCCTTTGACTAACAAATTTATTCTTAAAAGCTAACTTTGCAATATTTCACACCCTTTAATTAGTTGCACTATCGTTTTCGTACTTTCACGCCACAAGTTTTGTGCATACTAACTGTTCTTTCTCTCTATACTTTTACCTAACCTTGTTTTACAAAAATTTTTAATACCAAACCTCATTGTTTCTTTCCTTTATTTATCGGTATTAAATCCATTTACATGTATATATAAAATTAGATCGAATGCATTAATTGTCGTATGCATTCCATTTTATTTTGGTTGCAAGGAATAATTTCTAAAGAAAAAAACAGGCAGACTTTTTTTCTGCTGACTACACAAATTATGCAACAAAGCTGCCCAGGTGTTCCTGAAACAACCATTACTAACTGCAAAAAGACACTATCAGCTAGTATAAAGTGGGCATGATATACGCTTATTGCGTGGTCATTTTATGTCGATTGGAGGTCAGCACGTAACCCGGGAGAGTGTGTACAAAAACAGGTGCTTTACAACCCTCTCACTCTGGATGATTTGCACATTACGTCATACCCATAATCCAAATTTTACTGCAAACATTTGTGTACCCACGACAGGTGTGAAATCTTGTTGACAGATGGCTCTTTGATGATGGCAAGATGGCGAAGTTTAAAATGTTGGCGCACGGTGTAGATTGAGATCAGATTATAGAGAATGTGCAGTCTGATCTTGGATATATACCATGCACTACTGAACTATGATTTTAGAAAGCTACTGCTTATAGGTCTAAGAAATTAAGAAATATTTAAAACGCATGCTTTTAAGATTGAAAACACGCTGGAACTTTAGATATGTTACAATTTTGACCCCCTCATCGGTGCTATAAATAGATCTAAATTTGTTGGATTTTACTCTTATTTTTTCGGGACACACACATTTGGACAATAAGGTAAAACCTATTATTTCGGCCACCCCCTTTTTTTCAAGATAATAATTTCCTAAAGATTCGGACACAAAAAAAAAATAATTATTTTTTTCTGTCCAAATACATGGCGAATTACGGTACATATCATTGACAGGATCAAGAAAGGAGAAACACAGGCTGTTTCGGGTGAAACAGCGTTATATCCTTCACCTCGGATATAACGCGGGTCGAATCCATGGACCCCGTGGACTTCGTTATAACGGGGCTCCACTGTACAATATCGGATGAGTTTGAATTTGGGATACCTTGGGTCATAAACTAGGTCACAAGGTCAAATTAAAGAAATACCTTGTGGGCACTTTAGAGGCCACCTTTATTGCTGAATTGACTTAAAAATTGGTCAGAATGTTTTTCTTGATGGAATTTCAGATGAGTTTGAATTTTGGTCACCTTGGGTCATAAACTAGGTCACTAGGTCAACTAAAAGAAATTTTTTGTGGGTGCTCTAGAGGCTACAATTCTTACTCAATTGACCTGAAAATTGATCAGCATGTTTGTCCTGATAAAATCTTGGATGAGTTCAAAATTGGGTCACATAGGGTCATAAACTAGTTCACTAGGTCAGATTTAAAGAAATATCTTGTGGGCGCTCTAGTGGCCACAATTCTTGCTCAATTGCCCTGAAAATTGGTCAGCGTGTTTGTCTTTATAATATCTCTGATGAGTTTGAAATATGGTCACATAGGTCATAAACTAGGTCACTAGGTCAAATTGAAGAAATACATTTTGGACACTCCGCAAGCCACATTTTCAGCTCAATTGACCTGACAGTTGGTCAGAATGTTTGTCTTAATAATATCTCAGATGAGTTCTAAATTGAGTCATTATGACCCTGCAGTGAAATTTCGCCTATTGACTCAGGTGAGCAATCCAGGGCCATCATGGCCCTCTTGTTTTTTTTTTTTTTTTTTTTTTTTTTTAACAACCTTTGGAAATTTGACTTTTAACTTTTTGGAAATTTGAGAACATTGTAGGAAAAGAAGAAAATGCTGGTAACCAGCATTTTCTCTTTTTCCCACAATGTTTTCTAACCTTTCAGGAACAAATCCAATCATTTTAACCACATATAGTTTGCCATCTACAAATGCTTTCAATTTGGACCAGCCTAAAATGTTGCTGAATGATAAAGAGTTAATCGATGAAAAAAGAAAATTCTGGGTACTGGCTTTTCTCCATTCCTACAATGTTTTCTAAAGCTTTCTTCATCAGTGTCCTAAATTTGTAGGATTATTTTGTGAAGGGTTTTTAGGTAGACAAGACAAAATATGCTTTAGTGCTTCAGCTAAGTGTGTTTGACTCAAATTTTGAATGTGTTCTTAAGCAAGGACCAAAAAATGCCTTGTAACAGTAGCTTGCTGTAGGAAGTATTACTTGAACAAATTGACCTGAAATAAATGACCTCTATTACCATATATTACATGCTTGATTTACTGTCCAAAGTTAGCTTTGGCTTTTGTTGTCTGAATGCGTAACTATGTTAACAATTTTCTTCTCTTTATGTGGCTAATAGATTTATCATGTCTTTTCGGATACTTAAAATAACTGAAACAAACATGATTTTGTCGGTTTAAACTGGTAATACCTGGTGGATGAAATTGATCTAAGATGCACTTTCTGTGCAGTCTGATCTTGATCTATGTCATCCACAAAAGCTTCTTATTTTGATTCTGGCACTGAAAGGGTCAAACCCGACATTTACCTTAATTAGAATTTCCGTACCATGTGATTTATACGCGGTGATAACAATATTCACTCGCTAATTGTTCTTTGCATAGAGGTCAATTTCAGGTCAATTTGTTCAAGTAATACATGTAATTTATTTACATGAAAACATTGCAAAATTCTAAATATCTCAAGACTGGTATCCAATTACTTTCAGGGTGGTGGTTTGCCCAATCCAGCTGCAGGAGCACCTGTTACAGCAGAAGATCAAGAAAAGGTAAGTAATATACAGAGATCTGTGCCCATATTTATCAACCATTCTTAACCCTTGACTCTTTACCACACATTCCCGACTTTTAATGACCCTGAGGAAGAAACCTTTTGAAAACATTGTGGGAAAAGGAGAAAATGCTGGTAACCAGCATTTTCTCCTTTTCCAACAATGTTTTCCACCCTTCCTAAAACAAATTTCAATTTTTCAGTCACATTTATTTTACCGTCTGCAAATGCTTTCAATTTGGACCAGTCTTAAATTTTGTCGTTTGGTAAAGAGTAAAACCGCTGAATAAATGAAACAAAATTTTCCAGAATAGTAAAATCACTAATTATTGCGATTTCATATTTGATTTCACTGGAAAGAAACACCGTATTGAACAGTGTAGATCAAAGATCAGACTGCACAAAATGTGCAGTCTAATCTTTGATCTGCACTTTCCACAAAGGTCAGTGAGTCGCTTTTAGCAGGGTTAAGAACAGTTTTAGTCTTAATCCCAAAGATTTTCTAATTTGAAAGTAACACAACTTTTGATTGGCTAAACCATTTGCTTTAGCCAATCAGAAATTGTATTAGTTTCTAAATCTAGAATAAGACTAAGAAATTAAGAATGAAACTACAAATGGTTGTTAAATACGAACCAAGGAAGCAGGAAAGCTTGCTCATCCTAACTGACATTTCAAATCATGTGTTACTTTTCAGCAGTTCCTCCTTTTTCCACAATGTTTTTAAAATAGTTCTTCTTCAGGGTTGTTAGAACTCAGGATTGTGTGGTAAAGGGTGAACCAAGATGTGCCTTTTGCAGCTATTATTTTGGATGAACCCTAGCTAAACAATCCCATATTTTTACCACCCTGATTAACCCTTAGAGTGCCAAATAAAAACAAAGATATGTTTGTCCTAGAAATACGACCCAAATAATTGCAATTTCATGCTTGCTTTTGTCAACAGTGTTTCAGCAAAGCAAAGAGTGCATGCTTTGTGCAGCCTGATCTTGTTCTACACTGGTCGCAAAAGCAGCTTTAGTCGTGAAAGGAGCTTTAAGGGTTAAAAAGTACACTTTGGTCTATATGTTTCGAAAAGAAGAAAATGCTAGTCTCCATGTCTCCATTATCCAACATTTGTTCCATTTCCCACACTGGTTTCAGCCCTTTAACAAGCAAAAACTCCATTTTTTAGCCATGCTACTTTTTGTTTTTCTGGTAATATGTTAACAAACAGACCAAAATTATAGACCAAAATTATTGCATGTTTGAAGAAGCAAGATTTTACAGTATGTTTTACTGAATGTACGTAAACTTTTTATTTTTTCTACCTCCAGGCTGCATTGATAATGCAAGTGTTGCAGCTGACAGACCAACAAATTGCCATGCTGCCTCCAGACCAGAGGCAAAGTATCCTGATTTTGAAGGATCAACTGACCAAAAATGCATAGTAGCAAAGATGCAGATTTTTTGTTTGTGTTTTTATGTACAGTTTGTGTAGTAAAGTCTTAATGAATAGGTTTCTTTGAGTTCTGTTATTACCAATACAGGGGCCGTTATGGTATAGACTGAGTGTATTCAGAAAGCCGTCTTTGGAGTTGCTGTTTCCCACCTATGCAGCCCAATCTTTGATCTCCATTGTCTCACTTTTACAGATATTATGCTTGAAATAGCAAATGACATCTTTTTCGTACTGGAAAAGTCCATTCATCTGGGGACTCTACAGGTTAAGATAAGCAAAATCCTTTTCTATTGAAACATTATGATCTCTGTAGAAGGGGGCTGGGCTGTGACAAGACTTTAAACCATTCAGATGAGATATCGCAGAGTGTCTGGTCCAAATTGAAAGCACTTGCAGATAACAAATTAAACATGGCTTAAATAATGAAAATTGTCTCCGAAAGGTAGAAAATCATTGTGGGAAAAGGAGAAATGCTGGTTACCAGTATTTTCTCCTTATCTCACAGTGTTTTCAAATCTTTCTGTCATTAAAACTGGGGATTGGTTGGTAAAGGGTAAACATGACCTCATGCAGTAGATGACTGAAAACAGTGTTGACACTATTACAATGAAGTAAGTCAGCATGCAAAAAACACTGCAGCAATAGGAGTAGGTGGTCTGCTGAAAGAAGAACAAGAGTACCACATGTGGGTGCCAATGCTAGGCAGCAATTACTTTTAATGAATAAGTTGGGCATGTTTAATTAACAGCAACTGTGCAGTTAAAGAGGGGGCATAACCTAGTCAAAATATTTCTAGGGCTACCTGCCCTATTGGGTGTGGGCAGAAATGTTTCACCAACACATAGGCCCCTGTAACATGACAAAGGTCACAGTCGTGGTATACTTCCAGACTCAAACAAGGATCTATATTTACTGGCAAACACACACACACACGTGCGCACGCACACATACTGTGTATGCAAACATTTTTTGCTAAGCACTGCGACCTAGATCTTTGTACTGGCAACATATTTTTGCTCGCAACATATTGTCTGTTCATGGCAAACATTTGTGCCAAATTATTTTGAAATTCAACGATGCACATTAAAGTTAAGGACCAGACATGAAAACCACCTTTTCCAGGAACACACACAAAAAACAGACAGGGGCAACACATCTGCCATTTTATGAAGCAGGCATAACAAAGGCAGTTGCCTGCAAAGATAATAACCCCAGATGCGTAAGTCTGAGAAACTCAATTTCGTGTTTGCAAGTACGTGATTTTCAACAAAGAATTTGAAAATCATTTGAAAAATACAGCCTGCTGCATGCACTGCTGATAATCTCCATCCAAAATATAAGAAAGGGAGATAGCTCCAGCACTCTGTTCAGTTATCCTTGGATATTGTGACACCCCTATTTCATGTTTTTAGCAGCTCTACTCTGCATGTCACACTTATGGGCCAGACAGGAACTCCTGTCATCACTATAATTGAAGCAAATATTGACATAGTTCAACCATGCACTGTGACCTTGACCTTTTTAACTGGTGACATGGTTGTTGCAGAGTTACTCTGAATTGTTTTAGAATGGGACCATGTACCTGGATGTTATTGGCCATACAAGAACACCACTATATACCAAACAAACACACATGGACAAGGGTAACACCACATGCCCGCCCCCCCCCCTTCGTGACGGCCATAAAAAACACACAAAAAACCCCAAGGGCTATGACAAAACATCCATCCTTAGCCAGGCTAAAAATGTCCTATTGGAGATTACACGATACATTTTGGGACATATTTTGATATTTTGCATATGGCTGAACCCCTTACCGTACCTTCCCAAGTTTTAACAACAGAGAAGTCTATTTGAAAACTCTGTGGATAGAAAACATTGTGGAAAAAGGAGAAAATGCTGGTTACCAGCATTTTCTCCTTCTCCCACAATGTTTTCTATCATATGACGGATAAATCTCACCATTAGAGCAATATTTAAGTTGTTGTCAGCAAAAGCTTTCACTTATATCAGTCTAAAATTTTGTTGCTTGGTAAAGAATTAATGTTTGAAATAGTTGAAGAGATGCAAATCTAATGACCTCCATAGAGAACCAAGCAAAAATTCAGCTTCCTCTGCTGTGTTCCATTTAACTCTTTTTCCACACAATCCCGAGGTTTAACGACCTTGAGGATGAAGCCTTCTGAAAACATAGTCAGAAAAGGAGGAAGTGCTGGTAACAAGAATTCCCTCCTCTTCCTACAATGTTTTCTACCCTTTTATAGTTGGGCTTCATCAATTTAGCCACATTTAATTTGTTATCTGCAAAAGCTTTTAATTTGGACTAGGGTAAAATTTTGTTGTATTGTAAAGAGTTCATGACAGAAAATGTCAATTTTCCGTATGGCACACCAAATTATCAAATATTTAAAGACCTAATGAAAAACAACAAAGAGCAGATAATAACAGCTGCCTTTATCTTTTATTCTTTCCTTCAACTTAATATCTATAACAAATATATTCTATCACTTTAAAAATTTTATGTAACTGTACCAAATGACAAACTCTAAAACTTGTCGAAATTGAAAGCACTTACAAACAAAAAATTCACTGTATCTCAAAAGATGGAATTTGTCTTTGAATGGGTAGAAAACAGTGAGAAAAGGAGAAAATGCTGTTTATACTAGGATTTTCTCTTTTTCCCACCTTGTTTTCAAAAGTTTTATTCAGATTGTTGGATTATGTTGAAAAGGGTTAACTCTTTCCCAAACAAGCCCTGGTTTTCACGCGTCTGCAGTACAAGTCTTTTGAAAACACTGTGGGAAAAGGAGAAATTGCTCATAACGAGCAATTTCTCCTTTTCCCACAGTGTTTTCTACCCTTTTTGATAACTTTCTGCCATTTTCATCAAATCTAAAATTGTCGTCTGCAAACTCTTTCAATTTGGACCAGTCCAAAATTTGTCGTTTGGGAAAGGGTTAAACAATAAAACAGCAATTTAGGCCAACTCGTAACTTAGCAACAAAGCAATTGTTTCTAATCTGGAATACTTAGACATTTAAAAAAAAAAAGTCACCAGTAAGCAAATGTTTAGCTCTTGTCAACAATCATGACTAAATTTGAAAAGCAACATGATCATAACTGTGCACCTAGTGCTATTCACTACTAAAGTTGTATTTTCTCTCCTTACCACACTATTTTAAAAGCCCTCTTTCTTAAGGTTTTAAGAACTAGGATTGTTTAACCCTTTCCCAAACAAGCCCTTTTTTTTCACGTGTCTGCAGTACAAGTCTTTTGAAAACACTGTGGGAAAAGGAGAAATTGCTTGTAACGAGCAATTTCTCCTTTTCCCACAGTGTTTTCTACCCTTTTTGAGACCTTTCTGCCATTTTCATCAAATTTAAAATTGTCGTCTGCAAACTCTTTCAATTTGGACCAGTCCAAAAATTGTTGTTGGGAAAGGGTTAACAAAAGGTTAAGATATAAAACTTCAATATAACAAAATTCACACATCAGATGCAACAACTTTCATGATAAAATCTTTTTCTTCTTGAGCAATTCTCAGATGTTGATAGCGAGTTTCTTAGCAATTTGTTACCACTAAAATTCATAAAAATGATCATTTAAAATTCTGATTACAAGCTAATATCTTAACTACAATCTATTTAAAAGTTATAATTCGTTCCTTTGAATATCATCATATGGTAAATGTATCACAGAACTAAGATTCAGACTAACAATTCTCTCAACCACACCTAATATTGTTTTTGAGCTGTGCTCTATAGAAAAGGGTGCTTAATGCATCTCCGTGATGCACTGCACAAAGCAAGACATCACGTAATTAAGGGTCCATAAAATCCACTTTGTCTAACAACCGTAGACTGATCCTTGGACTAACAGAAAATTGACCAATAGCATTTATCGATCAGTCAGGTAAATTCTAAAAATAGATATCCCGACTGCGCATGCGCAATCTTGGTAGGACAACATTCGGCGGACAAATGACTAAAAACAATGGAGAACGAGAAGGAAAACATTCAGCCCATATTGCACAGGCTGGCCTGGGTCGATACTTTTCGCAGATGCATTAAGCCCCCTTTTCACAGAGATGACCCATTTATTATCAAAGTAAAGTAAAACTGACAGTCTTACGGTGTTTAAATTAAATACTTTACGACTAAAACAAAAATCTTTCACTCATAAAAATACATTTATGTACATATTGATGCGTAGGATATGAATCCACTAAGTGCTGGACCTTTTTTTTTATTTTTGCAGAGTGTAGATCAAGATCAGACTCCACAGAATGTGAAGTCTGATCTTGGATCTACACCATTTACTGATTTTGTTACACATTCTGGTATACACACACTTGAAAAAGCAAGTTTTCTTAGAAAAAAGAGGTCCATTTCATTGATTTTGGTAATCCCTTTACCACTCAATCCTGAGTTGCAATGACCCTGAGGAAAAAGGCTTTTGGAAACATTGTAGGAAAAAGAGAAAATGCTGGTAACCAGTATTTTCATCTTTACCCACAATGCATTCTACCTTTTCAAAGATAGAAGTCACCATCTCAGCCACTTTTGTCATCTCCCAATGTGCTCAATTTGGACCAGTCTAACATTTTGTCGCTTGGTAAAGGGTTAATGTTTCTCTCTGATCCCCTTGTGCTAGCCATTGGTATATCTTGAAATAACCTTGCTAAAAAAAAATACTAGATTAGTTGCTACAGTTCAAATATCTATTTTACTATCTTGAACTAGTGTTTAACTCTACCGCACAAGAAAAATGTAGACTTGTCAAAACTGAAAGCATTTGCAGATGACAATTCATATGTGATGCAAATGATGGAATTTATCTTTGATAGGGTAGAAAACATAGTGGGAAAAGGAGAAAATGCTGGTTACCAGCATTTTCTCCTTTTCCCACAATGTTTTCAGAAGGCTTCTTACGTAAGGTTGTTAAAAGTTGGGATTATGTGGTACAGGGTTAACACAATATCCCGATACCAGCTGACCTTCCTAAACTATTTAAAATGCTGAACAAAAAAAAAGATACTTATATGGACTGTGCAGGTCAAAATCAGACTGTACAGAACACAAAGTCTGATCTTTGATTTACACCAATACCCCATTTTGGTTGGTTTACAAGACACCTATAAAACTCCTATAACTGAGGTAACTTGATTCTGACTGAGGCTATCCTACAGGGTGACCCAAAATGAATGCAACCCGTAAAAGTACCCACAACTTCTGCAAATGGGAATGGATTAAGTTTATTTTTTACACACATCAATGTAAGATGATAACAATTAAGTTCTGTAAGTTTGAGTTATTTCGGTTGGGTGGTCTACATGTAAGCGACGTTCAAAGATATGCTCCAAATGTCCACCGCTTTGAAAGAGACACTCCTGAAAGCGCCTTGCAAAATTGTCCACCACGCGGACACACTCTGCCCCTGGAATCTGCCTGATCCTTGCTGTTATTGCAGCTTTCAAGTCCATGATTGTCTGGGGGTTGTTCTCATAGACATGGTCTTTCAAATGACCCCACAGGTAGAAATCTGGGGGGTTAAGGTCAGGTGAATGCGGGGCCCAGGAGTGTCTCTGTCAAAGCGGTCGACATTTGGAGCATATCTTTGAACGTCGCTCACATGTAGACCACCCAACCGAAATAACTCAAACTTACAGAACTTAATTGTTATCATCCTACATTGATGTGTGTAAAAAATAAACTTAATCCATTCCCACTTGCAGAAGTTGTGGGTACTTTTACAGGTTGAATTCATTTTGGGTCACCCTGTACTTCATACAGTATACAACATCATAGAGGGTTAACTTTCCACTTATTTATTGGTAACAGAAAGGTTTGGGAAACATAGTGATCAATAGCAAAATAGCTCAGAACAAGCAGTTTCTGTTATTTTAACTCTTCATCACACAATCCCGACTTCACCACCCAGAAAAAGAAGCCCTTTGAAAACACTGGGAAACGGAGAAAATGCTGGTAACCAGCATTTTCTCTTTTCCATACAATGTTTTTATCCTTCCCAAAACAAATTTTAATTTTTCAGTCACATTTATTTTTTCGTCTGCAATTGCTTTCAATTTGGGCCGGTCTTAAATTTTGTCACTTGGTAAAGAATTAACTATAATTTCTTTGTTCTCTGTGCATTTACTCTTTACCAGATAACAAAACCTTACGTAAATGCAAGACTATTTCCAGTATAATATTTTAGAGTAAAATACCACCAGAAAGCAACTTTAGTGCTGTCTGATCTTCACCGTAAAATTACTTCCTGTTGTGCAAATAAGAAAGTATTTGAAACACAGCTCCATATGTAGAAATGCTGATTATAAAATTTAAATAACTACATTTCATATTGTGCTTTCAAAGTTTAAAATCTCTGGAGCATACAAGTATTGTTTCTCTGTATCAGAGTAGCTCTGTATCAGTGCACGAGATATATAGGATCTGACAGGAGTTTGCATTTGAGATAAAATTTCATCAAACAAGTCTAGAAAAAATGTCATTCAGCGAGCCTTTGGCAGGCTTAGCTCTTTACCAAATGACAGAATTTTAGACATGTCCAACTTGAAAGCATTTGCAGACGACAAATTAAATGTCTGTCAAATAATGGTTTTTGTCTATGAATGGGTAAAAAACAAGCTGGGAAAAGGAGAGAATGCTGGTTACTTTCATTTTCTCCTTTTCCCACCATTTTTAAAAGACCTTTAATCATAAGGTCATTAAAATTCAGAATTGTGTGGTAAAGGGTTAACAGTAATAACATTTTTTGTTCACAAGTTCAATAAAATTTTACCTCAAAGGCAAATGAATTGTCAGATTCTTTTCATCAGATAACTATCTAAGAATATTAAACATGTACATAATGTGTTCAAATGTAGGTCTACATGCACATATGTATTGAAATTCAAATGAAGCCTGTTTGCTTCTCTGACAGAGGTGGACACCGGGATGAAAAAAAAATAGTCCCTAAGAAACTTGCATAGTTTATAACAATTTTGTTTAGACTCTAAAGATGATAAAAATTTCAGCTTTGACACGATCATCAATGTTGACAGTTTAATTTCACAGACAGGGGTAGTGTGGTGATAAAAATATAGTGCACATCATTTCTAAATTATCATCAAGACTTTGATCTAGCGCTCCAATACTGTTCTGTTTGCATTTCTGTCAATCTAGACACAGTTCTTTCAAAAGCAAATAGTTCCTCTTCACCTGTAAATATACTGGCCTGTGATGAATCAGAATTCTGAAACAAATTAACAAGAAGCATTTCTATAAAACTCTTTGTCTCATATACGAAAGTGGGAGATTCTCATATCAAACCATCAGGAAAACTTTGAATGAGTGAAATTTCAATGCCTAGGCCCAATGTTTTTCTTGGGTAACAGAGAATACAACCAAAAAGAACAAAATAAAAAAAGCAAAATAACAACATAAAACTTTGCTAATCTGAGGCATATTGGCTCTTTCACACACGGTCCTGAAGTTTATCGACCCTGAAATGGGAAGGTTTTTGAAAACATTGTGGGAAAAGGAGAAAATACGGGTAACCAGCATTTTCTCCTTTTCCCAAAATGTTTTCTATCCCGTCAAATACAGATATAATCATTAAAGCCACATTTAATTTGCTGGCAAACCCTTACAACTTGGTCCAGTCTAATATTTTGTTGTTTATGTAAAGAGTTAACAGATGTATGTAAGTTAATGCGCATAAAGAATTCAATAGTGTCCATTTTCTTTCTGAAAAGTATTTGACATATCAGATCTAAAACTACTTCAGCACATTACTATCTGTAGACTTTTTCTTCATCTTGCAACAAACTGTTTTAACTATTTACCACAAGACAAAACGTAAGACTAGTCAAAATTGAAAGCATTTGCAAAGGACAAAAAAATGTGGATCAAATGATGAACTTTGTCTTTGAAAGGGTAGAAAACATTGTGGAAAAAGGAAAACAAGAGCATTGAATGCGGGTGCCAATGCTCGGCTGCGGTTGCTAGACTTTCATTGAAAATTCTAAGTAAAAAAGGCACATAACTGTGTCAAAAATACTTCAACTGTTACCTGCCCTTGTTGTTTAGGTTCCCCTTCAGTAATTACAGAGATATTGCGAAATGTCAGAGTTTTCACATGACAACGCAGACGAAGGTACCAGGGCTACAGAAATACCTTGTTTTCTTCCAAAACAGCCGAGCTAAAAATACTTGTAACCAGCACTTACTCCTTTTCCCACAATGTTTCTCAAAGTCTTCTTTCTTAAGGTAGTTAAAAGTCCAGATTGTTAGGGAAGGGTTAAAACCATTGTGGCTAAAGAAGGAATGGGTTCTAACAGACAATATTGATAAACTAAAGATTTCATATCTATGTTACTTTTTTCAAACCCTTCCTTCAAACACATAAAGGCCAAGCTGTACTAACTTGTTTAAGTCCTAAATCATCCATTAACATTCTATTGCTGTCCTCCTCTCTCAGTGTAATTGCTCCTTGAGTGAATAACTGACCTGGCATAACCTCAGCCGAACACACCAATTTCACCTGCAAAAAAAACTAAGACTATCATTTCCTGTTCAAAGATAAAAATAAATGAATAAGTAAAACAGGACAAGCAGTACCATTCTAACCTACTGTACATAAAAATGTACTCTCTAATTTAGTTAACCCTTTATCACACAATCACCAGTTTTAACGACCCTGAGGAATAAGGCTTTTGACAACATTGTGAGAAATGGGGAAAATGCAGGTAACATTTCTCCTGTTCCCACAATGTTTTCTTCCCTTTCAAAATTCATCATATCATCCACTGATCTTTTGTTGTCTGCAAATACTTTAAATTTGGGCTAGTTTAAAATTTTATTATGTGGTTAAGGGTTAATATCCAATGAATTAGAACAAATCCAAAATAGAAAAATTGCCCTTAATTTCAAAATCTCCTTTTCTAGCTAAACTCTTTACCAAATGATCCAAAGAATATAACAAGAGAGAAGGCTTTTGAAAACATAAAGGGAAAAGGAGCAAATTAACTTAGGTTACCAGAATTTTGTCCATTTACCATACTGTTTTCTATCTTTTCAAAATCAAATCCCATCATGTCACCCATGCCTAATTTGTCTTCTGCACTTGCCTTCAATTTACATAGTTCAAAAATTTTGCCATCCTGCAAAGAGTCGAGTTTTATTTTAATCTTTACACACAATAAGAAATACAAGATAAATGGGCCAGAGTATATTTAAATTTGTCATAATTGTTTATTCTGTTGCCAGGCTGAACAGGTCCACTTCATTTATCAAGCACCTTTAAAGTTACAACAGGGTCCGTATTCACCAACCATCTTTAGGAATATTCTTTATGTAATTTTAAAGAATTTTTTAGGTTTCAAAGTAACACAACTTCTGACTAGCTAAACCAAACGGTTTAGCCAATCATTTGCTTTAGCCAATCAGAATTTATTTGGTTTAGGTAATTAGAAGTTGTGTTTCTTTTAAATTTAGAAAATTCTCAAGCATATGACTAAAAAATATTCTTCAGAATGGTTTCAGGGCTCGTATTCACCAACCATTCCAAAGAACTTTTAAGTCTAGCTCTCAGGATTTTTTTTTTAATTTCAAGTTACTGCGATACCTGATTGGTTAAACCATTTGCTTTAGCCAGTCAGAAGAAATTGTGTCACTTTCTAAATTTCCAAATAAGAAAAAGAATACAATTTATAATACTTGGTGAATACAGGTCCAAAAGTACAAAATAAGCTAGAAATGCTAACCTGGCTATCATAAAATGTGTCCACCATGACGATGAAACGTTTTGCTTCCGACTTCTGCTTCAAGGTCATCTTGGGTATATTTCGTAATATCACAGTGTCGAAATGCTTACTTATTTCTAGATAATCTACAGCACCTAGTGCCTGAAAATAAATCACACAATTTGCTATCCACACAACCTTTTACAAAATAATCCCTTGTTTCAACTACTCTATGGGACAAGACTTTTGAAAACATTGTGGGAAAAGGAGAAAATGCTGGTTAACCAGCATTTTCTCCTTTTCCCACAATATTTTCTACCCTTTGAAAAATGTTTTCTACCTGTTGAAAAACTGTTTTCATATCTGGAGTAAAATTTAATTTTTTTATCCCATTACCTCCCTTGTTTTCAATGTAATATTCCCATTACCAATTTTCTCATCAGACACACATTTGACGAAGTGATGTCATTTACAACGTTATTTTACACTTCTGTCGGAGAAGTGAATCAGGGTTTTATGAATGGAAATTACCATTTGTAAATGTATGTTTTTGCATTTTCTGACATGTTATTCCTGAAAAATTGTTATGTGATAAAAAGAATCTGACATTTATTGCCTTTTGAAGGAAAATCTGATTGAAGAAGTCTACAAAAATGTTATTAAGTTCACTATAAGCTTGCTTAACCCTTTCCCAAATGACAAATTTCGGACTGGTCCAAATTGAAAGAGTTTGCAGACGGCAATTTCAAATTTGATGAAAATGGCAGAAAGTTCTCAAAAAGGGTAGAAAACACTGTGGGAAAAGGAGAAATTGCTCGTTATGAGCATGAGCAATTTCTCCTTTTCCCACAGTGTTTTCAAAAGACTTGTACTGCAGACACGTGAAAACCAGGGCTTGTTTGGGAAAGGGTTAATAAATTTTTTCTAGACTTGTTTAGTCAAATTTTATCTCAAATGCCAACTTATGTCAAATACTAGTACTAAATACATCACAGAATGTGCAGACTGGTCTGTGATGTACACTTTGTTTAGTCAGGCAAAAAAAGCCTTAAAATGGCAATGATTTGAAAAATGAGGTAAATTTTTTTCCCAACCAAAAACGTCCATTCTATTTATCTAGTACTCTTTGCCAAAATTCTAGACTTGACCAAATTGGAAGCTTTTTCAGATGACAGATGTGACTCAAATGATGATTTCTGTCTTTGATACTGTAGAAAACATTGAGAGAATAGGGGAAAATGCTGGTAATGCTAGAAAAGTAGTTCTACCTGGAAACAAGTGATTACAAAAATATAAGGAAAAGGCACTATTTTTTGTATGGTGTTACATGATGTTTTTAACACTATTTCAGTAAAATCAAGGCAGCCAGCTTTCCTGGAGATTTCTTTTACCATTCTTCTGCACAATATTCTTCCCAAGCCACTCCCTGTAACAATGATCAGCTGTGAGAGAGGAATGAATCTTGTCATAATGGCTATCATCAATCCTTGTAAAAAAACTGTCTGCTGGGGATTCCAACCAGAGATCCCCCCGTCTAAAGTCCTACAATCTACTGGGCTTGGCAAAGGAAAAGGTGGGATATCTGGTAAATACAGCTATCAGTTGATCATGCACCTCTACAAATTCTTAAAAAGATAAAATGAAAATCAACCCACTCGTTTACACATCATATTAAAACTTGTGTCTAGCACCTTCCCACAAGTTTTCTCCAGCTTCAGGTCTCTACCCCATACATCTAAAACCTGAGAACGGACAACTGTAACAGAAACAAAGTTATATCAGCAGTTCATTAAATAAGTTTTAAATTTATAATGATAATACAAAGACAGTATCCTTCCTCCCCCACCCCCACCCCCTTCTGAAGGAATAT
This sequence comes from Tridacna gigas, assembly GCA_945859785.2. NCBI lineage: Eukaryota > Metazoa > Mollusca > Bivalvia > Cardiida > Cardiidae > Tridacna > Tridacna gigas. The sequence continues at coordinate 4,850,500 of OX244031.2, read as the reverse complement.
ACATATCGCCTATGCCAGAAAACAGTATCCGAACAGAATTTCAGTGTGGATAATAACACTTTACCAGACAACAAAATTTTAAACCTGTCCAAACTGAAAGCAGTTGCAGACAAAAAATTAAATGTAGGCCAAAAGATGATTTCTTTCTTGAAATGGTAAAAAAAAACATTGTCGGAAAAAGAGAAAATGCTGGTAACCAGCAGTTACCAGCATTTTCTCCTTTTCCCACAGTGTTTTCAAAAGCTTTCATTTTCAGCATTGTTAAAACTTAGGATCTTTGTGGTACAAAGTTAAGCCTAAGTTGAGTGACATGCTTCTAGTAACAACTTAAACTATCCCACAGATCAAGTAAAATTCTCTTTACCTTTTTGTTTCCCATAACACACTGTTCTCAAGTTGTTTCCTTACCCTGCCGTACTTCATATGTACTACACATTTGCGTATGTACTTACAAATGACTAGAAATAAATAAATGAACAATGCCCTGTTGAAAAGGGGTTTTATGCATCTGCAAAAAGTATCGACTTAGGTCAACCTAAACAGTCTGCGCAGGCTGACCTGGGTTAAAACTTCTTGCTATTGATCAACTTTTGCATGTCAAAGGATCAGTTTACCGCATGATACAGTTGATTGTTAGACAAACTCGATTTTATCAATCCAGGACTATGTGATAACCTGCATGGTATCGTGCACCATAGATATGCATCAAACCCCCTTTTCACAGAGCATGGCTCATTTATATTGAACCTACTGTCATCCTCCTCTGCTATCAGCTGTGTGAAGATTTCATCAAGTTTTTCATCACAATTTTCATCACCAGTTCTGAAAAAATAAATAGAAAAACAAAAATACATTACTTTGAAATATTCTTCAATACATTTGTACAGGCCCAGTAGCAGCCAAAAGTAAACAATACAGGTGTTAAAATGCGTTTAAATGTAGATCATACCATTTTAAAGTATGGAAATTATTGTAAAGATGACAATCTGTTATTGTACGATAGGTCCAAGTGTTGGCTGCTGGCAGAGAAATGAAATTTAAAACCAAGTAAAAAATAAACAAAAGATTGGGCCTTTTGGCAAATTTTCACCAATTCGTAAAATTCATTTTTAAGCCAGTGATTAGTTGAAGCCAATGTCATCATTTAAGATCTAAGCTTTCATTCGATGTTTATCGATCTCTCTGTTTTGGAGATTTTCATCAGATTGAATGTTAAAAGTACCTAAATTCATGGAAATTTTAGTTGTGACAAAAATTTGGTAAAAATGAGCTTTTTACAATCAAAAAAAGGAGGAAAATAACGTAACAAATACATGCCGCAAAAGAAATTATTACATCAGCTTTAATTCTACACGTTCTGTCAGCATGTGATTTTGATATCTATTCTGTTTATTGAAAATGCTCTATTACGAGCCATGCTCTGTGAAAAGGGGGCTTAATGCATCTGCAAAAAGTATCAACCTATGACAACCTACGCAGTATATACAGGCACTGACATTGGTTGAAATTTTTTGCTGTTTCTAAATTTTGTACATGGCAAATGAGCATTTCACCTAATTCATTCAATTTTTAGACTTAATGGATTTCATGGATACATAGCTTGTCTGGTATAATGCATCAAGAAAATGTATTATTGCCTTTTGCCAGAGTATGGCTCACATATGGTAGCCAATTATATTTACAGAAAATACAGTTGTCCCTCAGCAGGTAATGATGACAGCCGATAATCAATGCCAGAATCTAAACATATCTCCTCTGTCTTCCTCTGCAAAAAGAAATCATAACTGAGGACAGGTATTCATTTGTATTCACTAAGAAAATAGTATTATGTAACTTGGCCTGGAGATGGAATATTGTTATTCCTGACATAACCATAGAAAGGATTTTACAAGGTTCTCAGCAGCATAACACAGTAAGATCTAAAAGAAACCAATAGGACCTAGAATTTTGTCAATCTTTAGGCTGCTGAGCATAAGTGAAGGACCTTTTACAGAGTAGATTAAGATCAGACTGTAATGTCTATCTGATCTTGGATCTAGACTGTCCAATAAGAAGATTTGTTTGTATTGGAGTTTAACGCCTTTTTAACGGCTTAGGTCATATCACAGTAATGCACCTACGCATGCGTTTCAGGGCCTTCTCACACCACTACTGACACAACTTTCTTTCCAAGTCACTGACTACTTTTTTCCACATGAATCGGAGGTGAGAGGCGAAAAATCGCCAAAAAGAAAGTTTACCTCAACCAGGTATAGAACTCACAACCACCAGGTCACAAGTCAGATACGCTAACCACTGAGCTACCTGGGTAGGCCCGATAAAGAGATAATTTCGCCCAAAAGAACAACGTTAAAATAGCAATGTCTGGGTCTTTATAATCCGCTTAAAAGTTTCACTTAACTTACTTAGCTAGTTAAGGGTTAACCCTTTGGCTGCGAATCGTGACTCAATGACCTTTTGCGGACAGCATTTATCAAAATTAGAGTGCACAGAATGTGCATTCTGATCTTGGATCTATACTGTCCGATAAATAGATATTCTTCCCCAAAAGAATAACTTTGAAATAGCAACATTCAGGTGTTTACAATCAGCTTGAAAGTTTCATTTAACTTATTTACCAGATTAACTCTTTACCACACGACAAATTTATAGACTAGTCCAAATTGAAAGCATTTGCAGATGACAAAATAAATGTGACTCAAAAATTGAAACTTGTTTTGGGAAGGATAGAATACATTGTAGGAAAAGGAGAAAAATGCTGCTTTGCAGCATTTTCTCCTTTTCCTAAAATGTTTTCATAAGGCTTCTTTCTCAGGGTAATTAAAAGTTGGGACTGTATGGTAAAGGGTTAAGGGTAAAAATTACAAAAGCATACAGATGTTCAATTATTTGTTCTATTTACATCTTCATTAACCCCTTTCTCTTGGTTTCGTTTTGCCATTTTTACCTTGGCAGTTTTTGAAGATAAAGCTGAGTTATTGTCATAGCCATTTTGTTGTCTGTGTGGTAGTCCACATGCAAAACCTTTGACAATTCATAATATCTCAGTTATACCTAAAGATATTTACTTCATACTTGGACCAGTTGTTAACTATCAGAAGGAGAATCCATAAAACATAGGCAGGTAACAATCAAAGTATTTTGACACAGTTATGACTTAAAATTTTCACTGAAAATCAAGCAACTACAACCGAGCGTTGGCACCCACATGCAGTGGTCTTGTTTTATTTACCATGATGGTAGAGGATGCTGCTTGATTCTGCAACTTCACTGTGGAAAGTAATTGATGATGCCATCTTGAATGACAACCAATATCAAATTATGTCATTTTTTCTTCTATCCCTGTTAACTTGAGACATAAATGATACAAATTTTCTGATGGATGACAGAATAACATCGATTGAAATGTAGACATGTTATGAAACACCCAATAAATTTGAATAATTGCATTGTTTAAAGAAACTAGTATACTCATTTTCATCATGTTTTTAAACCATTTCATCTTCATGAAACTACAATCATTCCTGTATCTTCATGCCGAATGTTGCCCCTGACAGTTGCAAGGTTGCTATGGTAGATTATGACAGAAAAATGTTTTTCATTTTCTGAAGGCCATCAAAGAAATCACTGTTGTGATGTTTTTGGTTCCAAATAAAAGATTTCTGATATATGTAATTATTCCTGACACAATATTTATGGGTAATTTATCTAAGTTTACACTGGTAACTAAATTTTGAACCATTCTACAGTCTTACAAATTTTGACAGCATTTTTTCCCTCTGGCTGAAAGGATGTGTCTTTAAGCGATTGAAATTTCATGATAGTAGGACTCTACACAGAGCATGACCTCAAACTTCTCTCATATCATAACATTCTCCAACATAAGGATAGGTAGGTAGAATTTGTCTCATGTCAAATCTACTAACAATCCCAGATATTGCTTCTATTCATGATTCAAAGACAAGCAAGACAATTGCCTTAGACAAGGAACCAGATGAATAGTCTTGGGGTTGTCAATGGAATGGGTACACAATAGTTGTGAAAATACTTAACCCTTTACCACGCAATTCTAAGTTTCTACTACCTCAAGGTAGAATGCTTTTGGAAACATTGAGGGAAAAGGAGAAAATGCTGGTAACCACATTGTTTTCTATTCTATCAATGGCTGAAATCATTTGAGCCACATTTAATTTATCATCTGCAAATGCTTTCAATATGGCCTAATAATGATTAGAGATAATGTTGGTTACCAGCATTTTCTCCTTTTCCTACAGTGTTTTCAAAAGTCCTTCTCCTTGAGGGTCTTTAAAACTCAAGAATGAGTGGTAAAGGGTTAACTCTTTACCAGACGACAAAATCTGAGACTTGTCCCAATTGAAAGCATTTGCAGACAACAAAATACATATGACTCAAAAATAGAAATTTGTTTTGGGAAGTAAAGAAAACATTGTGGGAAAAGGAGAAAATGCTGCTTACCAGCATTTTCCCCTTTTCCCACAATGTTTTCAAAAGCTTTCATTCTTAGGGTCGTTAAAACTTGGGATTGTGTGGTAAAGGGTTAAGGACAACATAAGAAGGAGTGTCAAAGATAATCAAATATCCAAATACCTGAAGAATCTCAATAAAAGGCACAAAGTTCATCCTCTGTAATCCATTTTTATACAAGTCTGAAAAAAGAAAATAATGAAATGTCACCAAATCCTAACATCCTCGATTTTAAATGAAGACCATTATGAAATGAAATCTATCTAATACAAAAGTTATGCCCTAAGGAAAACCTTTTCTGACTTGCAGCAATCCATTTTTTACAGTTTGTATTACTGGAGGTTTTGCTTGTAAATGGCAATTTCTCCTTTTGCCTCTATAAATTGTTTCATTCCTTTTTCAATGTAAATATCACAGAGCTATCTTCTTGTGCATGTACACATTTCAAACCAAACTACATCTGTAAATATGCACCCGTGAACAATATATAGGCTTAAGTGATGTTGCAGGATCCCTCTTTGTCTGTCTTTTGTTTTATGTGAAAACTAGAATTTCTATCACCAAGACCCATGCCATATAATTTCAGTCAATTTGTTTGGTGAAAATGATAATACAAAAAATCTAATGTAAGATCACCCATGTGATTAACTATTGAAAAATTTTATCCGAGGTGAGCTCTGACAGAAAAATATCAACAGAATAATTCCAAGATATATACCTTTTGGTGCCCTATTTGAAGTAGCCACAACTACTACTCCATTATTAAACAACTCGGTGAACAATCTTTTCAGGATCATTGCATCTGCAATATCTGTGACCTGCAGAAGATTATTCAAGAAATAAATTCTATTTAACATACTTGCTACATATTTGTTATTCCATCGCCAAATAAGTACAGTATGTATATAACAGACAAGTTCAATTTTGTATTTTAGTTTCAGAATTGATCATTCGAGATTAAACTTAAGTTTAAAAACATGTTGATTATATCTGTGTTAAACAACTGGACAAAATATATCATGAAAGATTCATGTATACAATCACAGTTCAAAAGCCGAGTGCAAAACATAGAAAAAAAAACCATATGTTTATACAATGCTCAGAGGAATATGTGAAAACACAGTGGGAAATGGAGAAAATGCTGATGACCAGCACTCTCCCTTTTTCCCTGCTATATTTTCTACTTTTTCAAAGGCATATCACACTATTTGAGCCATATCTAAATTGTCGTCTGCAACTGCTTTCGGTTTGGACAGGTAAAAAACTGTCATTTGGTACAGACTCAAGGCATGGGAATACACAATCAACACTGACATGATCATAAGGAGACAACTCAAAGATAAAGTACCTGAAATTCATCAAAGCAAAGTAACCACGCCTCTTCACTTATACTTTCTGCTACAGGGGGAATGGGATCAAATGACTGTGTTTTCTTCACGTTGATTTCTCTAGGAAGGGACTGCTTCCATGCATGTATACCTGTGTTTTTCCAGACAATACATTATAAAAGTAAGTTCATATACTGGTGCTCAAAAAAAAATCCAAGTGGTAAGTCATAAATGCTTAACCACACAACAAAATTTTAGACTGGTCCAAATTCAAAGCATTTGCAGAATGAGACGACAAATGAAATGATACTCAAATGATAGGATTTGGATCAGAAAGGGTAAAAAACATTGTGGTAAAAGGAGAAAATGCTGTTTACCAGCATTTCTCCTTTTCCCACAATGTTTTCAAAATCCTTTTATGTCTTTAAAATTCAGAATTGTGTGGTAAGAATTAAGTCTTTACCACTCTGCAAAAATGTAGACCTGTCAAAGTTGAAAGCATTTTGCAGATGGCAATTCAAATCTGGCTCAAATGATGGAATTTGACTATGATAGGGTAGAAAACCTAGTGGGAAAAGGAGATAATGCTGGTTACCAGCATTCATTCCTCTTCCCTCAATGCTTTCAAGATATGAAAGGCACCAGTTCAAAAGTACTCCCTCACAATAGCTGGCAATTAGTGACACAAAGTGATACATTCTGTTTGTCCTGAAGGTGCATGCAATACTTTCTTAACAAGTGAACCTGTAAATTTACAAATCATCCAGAAAAGGCCCCTGAAAACACTGCAGAAATAGCATTGTCTTCACTACTTCAAAGACATATCCCTATATGTCTGCCACATTTATATCGTTTTCTATAAATGCCCTCTATTTTGTTTTACTTCAAACCTGTACAGAAAAGACTGCAATTTGCTCATGGTTTTGCTTTACAGACGGAAACAAGCTTTAGAAATGAAAGACATTTGTATAAATTACCAAAGGTGAAATAAGTGTAAAATTTATAGTATTGTCAACTTCAACCAATGCACACATGACAATACTTTATTTATGTATCCTTTTATAACTGGAAGGCCAAAGTAGGAAAGGCTAATCTCTTTTTGAACTTGTTAGCCTAAACTCATCTATTTCATTGTTTGAAAAGTGATAATTAATTTACATACGTTGATGTACATCCAACATAAACTTGTGAAAATGAACCCTCTGTTTCTTCTCCACCGGACACTGATTATGAAATAAATCCATCAACATTGTTTTGCCACAACCTGTCAGATATATCATGAAAATAGTTGGAAAAGGGGCTTAACTCTTTACCAAACGCCAAAATTTTAGTCTGGTCCAAATTGAAAGCAACTGCAGATGACAATTTCAGTGTGTCTCAAATGGGGCAAATTTCCTTTGACAGGGAAGAAAACATTGTGGGAAAAGAAGAAAATGCTGGTTACCAGTATTTTCTTCTTTTCCCACAATGTTTTCAAAAGGCTTCTTTCTCAGGGTGGTTAAAAGTCGGGACTGTGTGGTAAAGAGTTAAATGAATCTGCAAAAAGTATTGACCCAGGTCAGCTTGCGCAGGCTGGCATAGGTCGATTCTTTTTGCTACTTGTAAATTTTCTGCATGTCCAAGGACCACTCTACTTCATGATTCAATTGATTGTCAGACAAAATGGATTTTAAGGAACTGGTTACATTTAGTTTTATCTTCAAATTATGTCAATGAAAGTCAATAGATCAATACTACTTGCAATAAATCAACAACAACTTTTGACAATCTTTTGGTAATGTACTATCACAGCAAAAGGATGCTTCCTTAGAAAAGGGCTATGAAAAACACCTTGCCAAATGAAACGTTTACTAAGATTATCTCCCGCTGGAACTGAACTTGGGAAAACTCCATCCCACTTCCATTAGTCCTATGAACTTAACTCTTTACCAATCAACAAAATTTGGCATGGAATAAAAATTGAAAGCATTTTCATATGACAAATAAAATGTTGCTACAATGATGATTTCTCTCTTTGAAAGGGTAGAAAACATTGTGGGAAGTGGAGAAAATGCTGGTTACCAGCATTTTCTTCTTTCCCCACAATGTTTTCAAAGGACTTTTTCCTCAGTATTGTTAAAAGCTTGGACTGTGTTGTAAAACTTATCGATTTTTTAGCAGGATACAAGAAACTGGTTAATTCATAATTTTGGACTTATTTCTAAAATTATAAATTTTCACAAATTATAAGAAATTCATGTTCATTCTTTTCAAGCAAATTCTTCAAAAACATAATTATAAGTGATCTCATAAAATACATGAACCATGCTCAGGCAGAAGGGGGTTTAATGCATCCCCTTGATCCATCATACCAAGCAAGTCACAACATAATGGATCTATAAAATCAACAACCGACTGAATCATGAGCTACGTTGGTCCTGTGACCTAAAGAAAATTGAACCAATAGCAAAATAGAAAAAAGTTTCAACCCAGGTCAGCCTTTGTGGACTGTGCAGGCTGACGTGGGTTGAGTTTTTGCAGATCCTTTTAGCCCCCTTTTCATAAAGCATAGCTAACATATTACTGACTCAAATATGAAAATGTTCCTCATTTTTTTACTTTTTTTTTTTGGCTACATTTTGCACCAATAAATCTCTATCATCCATGTATGTTTTTTGCTTGTATTTAAATTAAGATCAAATTATTTCATTGGAACTTCAAAATTATAGCTTTACTTAATAAGTCACTATATAATTATCGGGTACCCGGGTAATGATTTAGTACCCGGGTACCAGCGGTACCCTACCCGATACCCGGGTACTCGAGTACTCGTCCCAGCCCTAATTAACATCTCATACACAGTACAATATAATTACACTCAAAGCCACCTGTCTTCAAGAACATACAAGTGCAGTATTAGTACATTAATAACAATTATTATCCTACAGAGAATCTCATCTTGGATCTACAGTGTCCACGTCTATGCCAGGTATTCTGATGAAAACTGCATTGAAATTGCAATATCTGTAAGTAAGAATGTCCATTTCATTTGACCCATGCCCTGTAAAAAGGGGCTTTAATGCATCTACAAAAGGTTTTGACCCAGGTCAGCCTGCGCAGGCTGACCTGGGTCAAACTGTTAGCTACTGTCAACCTCCTGCATGTCCAAGGACTAGTCTACCACAGAACTCAGCATGTCTTTTGATAAAATGGAATTTATAGATCCATAATCATGTGATGACTTGCTTGGTATTGTAACGTGCAATGGCCTGGTCACCCGTCCAGGCATTAACCTAATGCACGTTGCTTAACAATCACAGAGAGAAATGAATCAAACCGCATCTCTGTAAAAGCTAGCTCCACAACGAGGCAGGGTTGAAGTGCTTATGTATCTAACCTATCTCCATGACAGTATAATGCCCCCTTTTCCCAAAGCAAGGTTCATTTGTTTAGCAAAACAAGGCTAAATAATTTAGATAACTCTTCCATTCAAAATTTCTGATGGCTACAGTCACAAACACACAATCGTAGACATACCTACACTTCCATAAAGGTACAATCCCCTAGGTGCTTCCACTTTCTTGTGACCAAAAAGCTATGAAAAAAAAATATATGTAAATAAAAAGCATCAAGTTCACATATAAAGAAGAGAATACAATAAAAGAAACATACATGCCAAGCCCTGGTAGCTCAGACAGTAGCATACAGGACTTGACAACAGGGGGTTGGGGGTTCGAATCCCCAGCTCTGCTAATTTCTTTCTGAGGACTGATGATAGTCATTGCAACAAGATTCATTTCACTCTCACGGCTGATTGTTGTTTTGACAATGGTTATATGGGAAAGCAACCAGTGGATTGGGAAGAATATTGTGCGAAGTACTGGTAACAAAAACTCAAGGAAAGCATTGATAAGTACACTGGCCACCGTGATATAACTGAAATAATGTTGAGAACAGTGTTAAACACCATACAAACTTTCCATTAATTTAAACCTTTACCAAATAATCTCATGTTTTAATGACCCTGAGGTAGAACCCATTGATAGACAAATTTTATGTTTTGATAGACATTTAATTTGTTGTCTGCAAATGCTTTCAATTCGAACCAATCTAAAATTTTGTCATGTGGTAAAGAGTTAACAAGGCTTTTTCTAGGCACTGGCTATCAAGAGTCATTGGCTCCTAAGCCAAAAGTTTCAACATCTCAAGTCAAAAACAAATTCTACAGAGTAAGAACCAAAATGTTTGAGAATGAAACCTTTAATTAGCTCTTTTTAGTAAACCTTTTGATTGTTAACAACTACTCCTAGTTTGAAGTAAAGTTTTTTCAGTAATGACAGAGATATTGTAAGATGTCAACGTTTTTGAAAATTCTAAGTTCAAAAAGGGGCTGTGTCAAAAATTATTTGATGGTCACCTGGGTTGCATGAGTTCCTTTTCTGAAAGTTAACAACTAGTTCAAGTTTAAGTCTTCACCAAACGACAAACTTTGTCTTGTCCAGATTGAAAGCATTTGCAGACAACAAAAATAAAGCGGACTCAAAAATTGAAATTTGTTTTTGGAAGGGTAGAAAACATTGTGGGAAACGGAGAAAATGCTGGTTACCAGCATTTTCTCCTTTTCCCACAATGTTTTCAAAACGCTTTTCTTCTAAAGTCGTTAAAACTCAGGATTGTGTGGTAAAGGGTTAAGGTAAATATCTTCGGTACAGACATGGATATCACAAAATTTTGAAGTTTTTGCACGATGATGATGCAGATGATGCAAACGACGATGCCAGGGCTAAGTTAATACCTTGACGTTTTCTTCAAGAACAGCCGAGCTAAGAATGTACATGCACAAGTTCCCATGGTAGGAAGGGTTCAATTAAGTTCAAGCCAAATTGGTTGAAAAATATAGGACAAGACGACGACACCCAAAATTATGTCAACATCTGACAGATTGACAAAATCATTCTAGTATAACCCCAAAGTTTACTACACAGTCCTCCTAGTACAGATAACTATCTCCGAATGTGATTTTGGTTTTTTTATGGGTTACCTCCGGGTGAGGAGACCATTGTGAAAAAAATGGTTGAAATCTCCACACAGATTTTGTATGCATGTTTGAATTCTCATATTTTCGCAAATTGACGACAAAACTACAATTTGAACATACCTGTTGCTTGTGTATTCATAAATCCTTCGTTTCAAATACAAGTATTTTCAAATTAAATGCTTAACATAGAAAGAAAAGACTAATTCATCTTCTACTTGACATGTTTATGTTCCTAAAAATTAGACACAAAATGGCAACCAAACACAATAAATTTTGTTAGTTTTTTTGAGATTAACATGTTATAAATGGCTTCTAAAGCACAAAAAGGTGATGAAATGTTTAATTATTTGTCCTTGGTCAAGTGTGTCTGTAAAAAATTAATTGCATTTTGCTGTAATAAAGATTAAAAGTGGTGAAACAGAAAGTCAGTACAGCACTGCAGCTTTGCTACCGAAAAATTCATAATGAACTTGAGATGGTATGGTGTACAGTAAGTCTAAATATGAAAAGAAGCATTGTAAGCGTCCCATTATTGAGACTAACAGTCCTCCCTGACATTTGTTTTCTTTTAATTTCTGAGACATATAATTTCTGATATTTGTATCTGGTTAGCTGTAGGACAAGTCTTAGTATTTTTAACTCTTTACCACGTAAAAAAAATTCGGCCTGGTTCAAAAACGAAAGTATTTGCAAACAACAAATTCAACGTGACTCAAAACATAAAAAATTATCTTTCAAAGGATAGAAAACATTTTGGGAAAAGGAGAAAATGTTGGCCACCAACATTTTATCCTTTTCCGACGATATTTTCAAAAGCCTTCATCCTAAGGATTTGTTAAAAGTCAGGATTGTGTGGTGAAAGGTTAAAATGGTTTCCAAATCAAGCATTCATTCTGAAATACTTACTGTTTGCATAAGGACATTGGGCATAGGTACTGGTTCATATGTCAAAAGATCTCCATAAAGTCTGTCCAAAGACTTAATTATTTGAATTTGGTGATCATCTTTTGTCAAACTTCCCTCTGTGACTCTTCTCAGATACTCTGTAAGGGGGCTGCCAGTTCTAATGGCTATAAAAAATAAGTGGGAAATACATTCATTCAGATTCAACAGCCTAAAAAGAGGGTTGAAAGTGTTTGATCTTTAACTCTTTACTACACAATCACAGGTTTTAATGACCCTGAACAAAAAGACTTCTGAAAATATTGTGGGAAAAGGAGAAAATGCTGGTAACCAGCATTCTCTCCTTTTCCCACAATGTTTTCTACCCTATCAAAGAAAAATTGCACCATTTGAGCCACATTGAAATTGTCCTCTGCAATTGCTTTTGATTTGGATAAGGCTAAAATTTTGTCGTCTGGTAAAGGGTTAATATACCATAGAGTGGTGTATTCACTATTTGTTGAACCCTTTACCAGACAACAAAATTTTAACCTTGTCCAAACTGAAAGCATTTGCAGATGAAAAGTAAAATGTTACTTAAATTCGTCTTTTACAGGATAGAAAACATTGTTTGAACAGGAGAAAATGCTGGTTAACGAACGGTCCAGGTAGCTCAGCACTCTGGCTCTGACAGTGTAAGCTAGGGTCCCGCGTTCGAGTCCAGTACCGACCTCGTTTTTGTTTTTTTTTTTTTCCCTTCAAAAACATTTCAGTACGCGTATCTTACTCATCAAGCAATCAATACATTATGTGAACGATCTTGATATTCTTTCTTTAGTTTTTAAAAGGAAACAGAGTCCATTGGTAAAAATGATAAAGATACACAATTCCGCGGAAACTAATGACGTTTCAAAGTCATAAAAGGACAACAAAAGTTATGTATTAAAAAGATAGCTCTCTCACGCTCAGAAGTGTTTGCTCCAGGCTTCTGGGTCTGTAGATAACGTTTTATGAAATAGTGTACATTTCTTTGTCTCCTGAAGGACCAAATTTTGCAATTCATAGTCATTCACGTAACATCATCTGGGTGTAATGAAGTTCGTTTTGACATGATGACGAAATAATCGTTTTGGTTGTGTTTATTCTACGGATCTACGCGGAGCTTTTTCCAGATCCATTTGCGGGCAATTTATGACACCTGTACAACATGCACGGGAAAATCCTTATCCCATTTAATAATGAAAAAGATACTTTCAGTTTATGATAAAAGCTATAAAAATGTTCTGAAAGGATAATGCAAATGTTTTTGTCCGAAAATCGTCCTTAAAAAAAAAAAAAAAAAACACCAGTATCTGGTTCTAAAAGTCAAAGATCTATTAGAAACCTTGCAATTTATTTACAGTCTAATCTTTATCTACACTGGTCCCAAAACACTAGAATTTGTCATCACGCATGTATATTTGGTTTTCACATGCAGTAATATACAGTAAGCTGGGGCGTAAAGAAGGCCTATATGCAAAAAGTAATATCGAAGGTATTGTCCGAGGTGTGACGTGTCGGTGCTATGCTAACTTAGGATGGGTTTCATCCTGTATCTCCCACTATCCCATGTAACATAACTAACAGCCTACAGGGTGCGTTGCCCATATGGGCAACCGGTGGCGACGCTAAATAAACAGAAAATCAATCTACCAAACCATTTTTATTTTTCTCATTAATGTGCCACCCTAAATCTCGAATTAGCCAAAAATATTTCCTTTGATTGATGAAAGTCCTTGCGACAGGAAGTTCATCCTCTCTAACTGCCAAATATTTGCACTGACCACTGTTGTATAACTGGAATAATGTGGACTTACAACCAAAAGATCTCGCCACTCGTAAAATGATTCCAGAGAAAACTTTCGAATATAGTAACAGACAGGTCAACAATCAGGTGATTTCATAATGATAAGATGGAGACGGCGCTGTTACCGTCTACTTTTCGTTGTTGACCAACCAAGACTTGAATATAAAAACATTGCAGAGGTTTTAGTTTTCCATTAACAGGATACAAAAATAAATAAATAAATGAATAAATAAAACATTGAGGGAAAGGGAGAAAAAGCTGGTAAACAGGGTAAACAACATTTTCTCATTTTCTCACAATGTTTTCTATTCTTTCAGAGACAAAGTTCGTCATTTGATCCGCACTTAATTTGTCGTCTGCAAATGCTTTCAATTTAGAAAAGTCTAAAATTTTATCATGTGGCAAAGAGTCACTTCATCTCCTCCAGAGCGCTTTTTTCCCCTTATTGAAGAGGACCACTTTTGGAAACATGGTGGGAAAAGTAGGAATTGACCAGAACGAGCGTTTCTCCTTTAGTCTTAACGTTATCACATAAATTCAAATAAATCGTGTCCTCTGTTGAGTATTCCTGTTTTACAAGGATATTGCGGTTTTTTTTGTTTTTTTTTTCCCCTAAAAGAAGTAATCAGTTATTTTAACCTTGTAGATACCACACAATCGCGAATTTTGACGACCCTGAAGAAAAATGCTTTTGGAGAAATTGTGGGAAAAGGAGAAAATGCTGGTAATCTTTTTTGCCCTTTCAAAGACAAAATTCATCATTTGAGCTAGGATTATCTCATCGTCTGCAAAGGCTTTCACTTTGGAATAGTCTAAAATATTGTCGTTTGTAAAATTAATATAGTGTGTATACATATGGCGTGCAACACACGAAAAGGGGCCTTCGGACACATGCGTAGACGTGTGTCGTCTCAGATCAGCCTGTGCAGTCTGTGACTAATCCGAGACGATACTTCCTGTTTTTGTGCGATTTTCTGTTTCATGAGAGTCTACTTATGAAAATATCTTATGTAGTCGTAAAGTGCCGTCTCGGATTAGCCTGCGCAGTCCGCGCAGGCTAATCCGAGACGGCACTTTACGCAAATGTCCAAAGGTCTCATTTCTCATGTTGCGGGCCAATTATGTACATGTGAGTGGCAAAATAAGTAGGAAGAAGGTAAGTACGGTAGGTATCACATGTGTTGTTATGTATTGAAAACTTCATACGAAACTAGCGTATTCAGGTATCACATGTATAACATTCGGCATACCTCGGGTGATCTGGTGATCAAATCCCTCGGCTGTATCACGTAGCTTGATATGCACCTACACGGTACATTTCGCACATCTCCGGAAGCACACCGCTTTACCGTTATTAAAATTGTAAGGCTCCTCTTTCAAAAGAAAACATGAGTAAATTTTCTACCGTTATCTTTCTAAGAATATTTCAGTCGGCAAACAATTTGTACTTCCATTTTTTAGCGTAGTTTATCAATTCCGTTGGGAGTTTTCATCGACAGATCGACAGAAGTGAATAACTTCACCGTGGTTGTTCATGTCGTTGCTAAGCGATCTACAGGGGTGCCGCCATGTTTAAGATCATGTGATTGGTAGTTCAAAATGGAAGCCGCCTTTATACAGACGAGGTTAGATGTAGGTACGGAATCGGCCGAGTTGTGACGAGTGACATGTATAAATCATTCGGCATACCTCGGGTGATCTGGTGATCAAATCCCTCGGCTGTATCACGTAGCTTGATATGCACCTACACGGTACATTTCGCACATCTCCGGAAGCACGCCCCTTTACCGTTATTGAAATTGTAAGGCTCCTCTTAAAAAAGAAAACATGAGTAAATTTTCTGTCGTTATCTTTCTAAAAATATTTCAGTTGGCAAACAGTTTGTACATTCAATTTTTAGCATGGTTTATCAATTTCGTTGGGAGCTTTCATCGACAGATCGATAGAAGTGAATAACTTCACCCTGGTTGTTCATGTCGTTGCTAAGCGATCTACAGGGGCGCCGCCATGTTTAAGATCATGTGATTGGTAGTTCAAAATGGAAGCCTCCTTTATACAGACGAGGTTAGATGTAGGTACCGAATCGGCCGAGTTGTGACGAGTGATGTATAAATCTGTAGGGAAAACTTCATACGAAACTTGCGTATTCAGGTATCACATGTACTATGTATAGAAAACTCCATACTGCACTTGCATATTCATCTGAAACTTGAAAATTTGACTGTTTTTCAAAGATATCGAAAAGTTTGTGGCAAAAGGAGTGATTGCTTGTAAGACCTAATTGCACTGTTCCTCACAGTGTGTGAATTCGGTAGTTGTTTACTGCAGAAACATAAATATTCGCATTTGTATGGTAAAAAGGTTAACTCTTTACCAAACAACAATTCACGTGACCAAAATGGCGGAGTGAACACGTTTCAAATTCTCCGGAGAAGAAAATTCTTTAAAATGGTGTTAAGGACTGTTGAAGTAGCCTAAAACTCTACAAGTTACTGGTTATTAAGCATGTGACAATATCTAACAATTACTTTTTTGTAAACAAGTGATTTATGTTATCTTTTTGGACTTTCTACATGTGGTAGTGTTTTCTCGCACGTGCAATCCTTTGTAGTGCTGGGTGGGGTGATTGCAAAAATCATTTACATAGCAGTTTACATTCTTCACTATCTGTTGATGTTCTTCGTTTTCTGTTTAATCCTTTTAGCGGTTTAAACTGCTGTTGAACATTAGTGAAAAAGACAAATTATTTTCGACTTTGGGCATTAATTTGGATCTCTAGTCACTACTCTGGATATCCTTCGGGTATTGGGTGTTGGGTATTGTGTGTTGTGCGTTGGAGATAATTCTGGACAATATTGGATACTTAATGGACTATTTGCGGTTTCAGTTGTAAGTCCAACAGATCAGTTACTTTTGTTTGTGGTATCTCCTACTTCCTTCCTTGTAACTAGTGTTATAATCAGTCATACGGTGTTCATAACTGTTTAAATTATGGCGTCAGCCCCGAGCACACCCTCCTCCTCCAAGAGAGAACTTTCGAGTAGCTCTACCCCAAGCCCATCGTCTACCTCCACACAGCCTGTAAAGAAAGCTAAGATTCCCGACAAACCCTCTAAATTAAGTTCATCCGATGTTAACACTCAGGTTGTCATCGAATCAGTGACTGCAGCTCTTAAAGACACAATCAGTGAACAAGTAACAACAAGTGTTAAAGCAATGGCCCAGTCTGTAGCTGATATTATATCTTCCTCACTGAACGACAGGATGGCTGCCATTGAAATTGAAAACAGGTACCTCCGTGAGCAGATAGAATCTTTATCCAAGAAAGTGAGCGATCTTGAATCTGGGACCTCTGCTTGTAATATAAAAATGGACATCGCAGAACAGTACTCTCGTCGCAATTGTTTACGTATCTCCGGTGTTGAGGAAAAAGCTGACGAGGTCACCGACGATATTGTGCTCCAGATCGCCGAAGTTTGTGGTGTCGATCTCTCACTGTCTGATATTGATAGATCCCATCGATTACAAGTGACGCCTGCTAATCCCAATCCCAATGCAAAAAAAAAACGTCCTCGAGATATCATCGTCAAGTTCGTCTCTTACAGATCACGCAATAAGTTTTTTCGTGGTAAATCCCATTTAAAGAACAACACTTCGTTCACTTCTGTTTATATTAACGAAGATCTGACAAGATTTCGAGCCAATCTACTGAAGGAAGCGAGACTGCTTGTTAAAAACAATGTGGTAAAAAGTGCCTGGTCGTTTGATGGTCGAATTTATATAAAAAAAACTGATGGTTCCAGACGTATGATCTCATCGAAAGAGGATTTCCAGTCTTTGTAATTGTGCTCCAGGTCAAAACAATTGTTATTGTCTAAAACTTTCGTATTTTCTTTTAAGTAATATATCCTTACTTGGTCATTGCATTCCCACGCATTTTCCATGATCCCTTTGCCGTCTTGTGTTTACTGTATCATCCTTTACTACAACCAAGAAGGCCAAATACACCTTTCTATATTTAGATACATTTATTTTGGCAAGTGCTGATCAGCATTGGGCTGTGCATATGTGCTGTCTGATCTAGTTCTGCACTTTCCTTATACGTCTCTTAGTAAACTTAAGATTCCAAACCTTATTTCTATGTAAGATTAACTGTCGAATCTGTATTGATTCATAAAACCTAATGTTGTGACTTAACTCTATCCTACATGTATGATGTGCATATTCAGACTGAAAGCAAAATAATACAACTGGTTTTTCATGGCCCATTATGCCAACCGAGAGCTATATTTGTCATTTATGAGGAAAATGTGCGCCGGAATTGGTCTGCATATGTGTGTAGTCTGATCTTGGCTCAAACTCTCGGTTTCTTATCACTGTTATATATTGAATTGTTTTTTGCTATGTTTATTGCAGCAAATTCGACCTTAACATAGGTAGCTTTATCAACATGTTGCTGCGGACAATGTGTCCCATGATCGGCCTGCATGCAGGTGTAGTCTGATCTGGGATCACTTTCACAGTTGCTTCCCCTTCCTATTCCATGTACTTTTGGATCCCACTCGATGTTTATTATAACTTCTACCTTATTAGAGTTAGCAATATTAACATGGTTTTGCCGACTGTTTGTACCGTGATCGGTCTGCATGGGTGTGCAGTCTGATCCTGGTTCACGTTCTCGGTTTTATTTCCCTACTCCATGTATAATTGGACTCCTCATGAAGTTTATTACAACTTCTACCTCTATATTAGGCAGGTATTTTGACATGATTTTGCGGACAATGTGTTCCATGATCGGCCTGCACGCGTGTGCAGTCTGGTCTTGATTCACTTTCTCTATCTCTCCCCTTTTCCTATTTCATGTATGTTTGGATTTTTTTTTTTTTTTTTTAATGATTATTGTAAATTCTACTTTATCATTGCGTAGCTAGAGTGACATGTTTTGAGGACAATATGTTCCATGATCGGCCTGCACATGTGTGCGGCCTGATCTTGATTCACTTTCTCCGTTTTTCACCTCTTCCTGCTGCATGTATACATGTGGTTGATTGTTGTTCATGTTTATTGTAAATTCTACCCCATTTCCAATTTTTCATGTACATTTGGATCACTTTGAAGTTTATTGTAACTGTAACATTGTCATAAATGTAGCTATATTGATATGTTGCGGACAATGTCCTCCATGATCGGCCTGCAAATGTATGCAGCCTGATCTTGGTTCACTTTCTCCGTTTTTCACCTCTTTCTGCTCATGTATACATGTGGTTGATTGTTTTTCATGTTTATTGTAAATTCTACCCCATTTCCTATTTTCATGTACAATTTGATCACTTTAATGTTTATTGTAACTGTTAAATTATCATAAAGATAGCTATATTGACATGTTTTGCGGACAATGTCTTCCATGATCGGCCTACACATGTATGCAGCCTGATCTTGGTTCACTTTCTCCGTTTTTCACCTGTTCCTACTCATGTAAACATGTGGTAGATTGCTTTTCATGTATGCAGCCTGATCTTGGTTCACTTTCTCAGCTTTTCCCCTTTTCCTGCTACATGTATATTCGGTTGTTTTTCATCTTTAAGTCCCCCCCCCCCATTTCCTACTTCATGTACATTTGGATCCTTTTTGGTGTTTATTGAAACTTCTACAATATCAAAAGGTAGCTATATTGATTTACTTTGCTGACAATGTTTTCTGTGATCGGCCTGCACATGTATACAGCCTGATCTTGGATCACTTTCTCGGCTTTTCATCTTTTCTTGCTACATGTATATTTGGCTGTTTTCTATGTTTTTTATGTTTATTGTAAGTCTACCCCATGTCCTATTTTAAGTATATTTGGTTCCTTTTTGATGTATATTGAAACTTCTACATGTCCATAAAGGTAGTTATATTGATATGTTTTGCGGACAATGTGTTCCACGATCGGCCTGCACATGTATGCGGCCTGATCTTGGTCCACTTTCTCCGTTTTTCACCTGTTCCTGCTCCATGTTTGCATGTAGTTGATTGTTTTTCACGTTTCTTGTAAATTCTACCCTATTTCCTACTTCATGTCCAATTGGAACCCTTTTGATGTTTATTGTAATTTTTACATTATCATAAAGGTAGCTATATTGATATGTTTTGCGGACAATATGTTCCATGATCGGCCTGCAAATGTATGCAGCCTGATCTTGGTTCACTTTCTCCGTTTTTCACCTGTTCCTGCTGCATGTATGCATGTGGTTGATTGTTTTTCATGTTTATTGTAAATTCTACCCCATTTCCCATTTTTATGTAGGCCTACATTTGGATCACTTTGAAGTTTATTGTAACTGTAACATTATCATAAAGGTAGCTATTTTGATATGTTTTGCGGACAATGTCCTCCATGATCGGCCTGTACATGTGTGCAGCCTGATCTTGGTTCACTTTCGCCGTTTTTCACCTGTTTCTGCTGCATGTATGCATGTGGCTGATTGTTTTTCATGTTTATTGTAAATTCTAGCCCATTTTCTATTTCATGTGTATTTGGAACCCTTTTGATGTTTATTGCAACTGTTACATTATCATAAAGATAACTATATTGACATGTTTTTGCGGACAATGTCCTCCATGATCGGTCTGCCCATGTATGCAGTTTGATCTTGATTCACTTTCCCCGTTTTTCACTTTTTTCTACTTTATGTATATTTGATTGTTTTACATATTTATTCTAAAGTCTATCTCATCATTGGGCAATCATATTGACATGTACCTGTAAACCGTGTATCCCATGATCGGTCTGCATATGTTTGTAATCTGATCTTGGTTCACTCTCTCCGAATTTTCAGGCTTCATTCGCTGTTTATTGTATCCGAACTTTTGTCGCACCAAATTTAATTGATCTTGGCATGCATGAGAATATGTTGGAAACTAAAGCTAAATATCCATTTTTTTTTTCAACAATTAATGCAGGGATCATGAGAGTTTCTCTTTTTTCTTAACTTTGTGTTTTTCTCTTGAAAAGATCTCACCTTTATTGCTCATTATCATGTTTGGACATAAAGAAAACTGATGTTCCATTCATTTATAAGTCCATTTTTATACTAAATTGTTAAAATTTCTACAAACAATTTAATATCTTTAAGGCAATATTATTGTAGGTCAACAGTTCTATTTTTACGAGCCTTTACTGAACTCTCTATCCGGTGAATGCGTATGACTGCTTCTATTTTTTAAAGTCTCTTGAAAATATGCTATTTTCTTCTATAACTTTTCTATCGCTCTACTTTCTTTTTCCTCATATGGGTACACAGGAGGGTTTGTGCGTGTTATTACACACACCATGTGTTGCTGGGTCCGAGGTGCCACCGCTGATTTGCTTGTTTATTCTTTGGGATTCCCATGATTGATTGGCACGTGCACTTCGGGTCCTTGCATTGTAAGTCATTCAAGCTGACTGAAGGCCCTTCGGTTCAAGACTATAGCTTAGGTACTAAATATTATTATGTTTCCTGTTGTCAACTGGATATCATTTCCAATCTTAACTATTATCTGACACTCAAAATTACCATTTTACTGTCCGGTGACATAGAGTCTAATCCTGGACCTGTCTCTGCTGATGGCTATTTAAAAGAAATCAGTGTCGTGCACCTTAATGTCAGAAGTATTCGCACCAAACTTGAACTCTTATTTAACGAATTCTCGGATCATGATATCTTATGTTTTACTGAAACGCATTTAGATGATAATGTGTCCAGCAATTATCTTTTATCTGAGTGCTCTAATTTCACGCTTTATAGGAGAGACTTATCTGCACACTCAGGTGGTGTTGTTGTTTATGTTTCAAATCGTTTGTTTTCCAAACGAAGACACGACCTTGAGTTACCATCTGTGCAGTCCATTTGGTTAGAGATAAAACACAGTTCTAATTCTTTCCTTCTATGTTCGACATACAGGCCCCCAAATTCACGTGTTTCATTTTGGGAAGATCTCAACATTAGTATCGAAAGAGCATTAGATATTACTCCAAACATTATTTTGCTGGGTGATTTCAATGAAAATCTGTTAAACGAAAACTTGACCCATTTAAAAAACATCATGCTTGTCAACAACTTAAGAAATGTTATTGCCACACCAACTAGAATAACGGCACATTCATCAACACTTTTAGATCCCATCATTATCTCAAATAACTTTGAATTTTACAAATCTGGCTATTATGATACAAATGAATCAGTGAGCGACCATAAAGCAACGTTTATATATCTTAAATCCACTCATGAAGATCAAGAATGCTTGACTCGAAAAGTTTGGTATTATAATAGAGCTGATTTTGGTCGTCTCAATGAATTAATAGAAAATGAAAATTGGGATTTTATTGAATTTCTTACAGTAGACGAATCGTGTAAAAACTTTACCGAAATTCTTTTAAATCATATGTCCGAGTGTATTCCATCAAAAAACGTTGTAATTCGACCAGATGACAAACCTTGGTATGATTCTGAGCTACGTCGTTTCACAAATTACCGAAACAGACAAAGAAAAATTGCAATGAGAATTAAAACTGACAGTAGTTGGAATAAGTACAAAAAATTGCGTAACAAAGTTGACAATTTAAAAAAGTTTGCAAAAAAAAGATTTTATGAGCAAATTGAAAGCAATATAGAGAACGATAGTTCAAATAATAACACGAATTATTGGAAAACATTGAAAGGCCTGATGAAAAATTTCAAGTCAACTGATACTATTCCTGCACTTCATCGCAATATCGATGGGACTGACGAATATTATTTTACTGAACAGGAAAAGGCCAACTGTTTAAATGAATATTTTACTTCTGTCTCAAACCTTGATGATTCCAATATAAATCTCCCCCCTTTTGTCTGTAAGGTTAATGCATCTTTGGACCAAATTCAAATTGAAGATGAACAAGTTGAAAAAATCATTGAAGTCCTTGATGCAAAAAAGGCGGTAGGCCCCGATTTGATTTCGCATAAAGTTCTAAAGGGAGTTAAACACACAATTTCTAAACCTCTCTCCCTTTTGTTCAATAAATCACTTCGCGAAGGTATTTTCCCTCAGTCATGGAAATCTGCCTTGGTTCTACCTCTTTTTAAAAAGGGCGATAAAAACTGTCCTAGTAATTATCGACCCATATCTTTACTTAGTTGCCTAGGCAAATTAATGGAGAGATGCGTATACAAATATATGTATAACTTTTTTATCAATAATAATTTAATACATTCAAATCAATCAGGTTTTTTATCTGGTCATTCTACTGTATATCAACTAATTTCACTTTACCATCAACTCGTCCAATCTTTTGATAATAAATCTCAAACCTGTGTCATCTTTTGTGATATATCCAAAGCTTTTGATAGAGTTTGGCACAAAGGGTTGATATTCAAACTAAAGCAGAATGGTATATGCGGTCAGTTGCTTAATTGGATCGAAAATTATTTATCCGACAGAAGTCAACGTGTGTTCATTGGAACCTCCTACTCTCGTCCTGAGAGAATTCTAGCCGGAGTTCCGCAAGGTTCTGTTCTTGGTCCGTTGCTGTTTTTGATTTATGTGAACGATATTACCGACTCACTACTAAGTGTTGTAAGGCTATTTGCAGATGACACTTCTCTTGCTTGTACAACCTCTAATACAGCTGAACTGCAGGGTATTCTAAATCATGATCTGGACGTAATCACGAAGTGGTCCAGACAATGGTTAGTCACATTTAATGCGGCAAAGACTGAAGTTCTTTACCTTGGAAATCAGCAGCCACCCCTTTTGATTTTTAACGATACCCTTCTAGATGTTACTAAAACTCACAAACATTTAGGACTGACTTTTAGTGATGATTGTAAATGGCATGAACACATCGACAATATTATTCTATCAGCATCAAAGTTATTAGGAATTATGCGAAAGTTGAAATTTACCGTTCGTCGTAAAACATTGAATCAGATCTATATGTCTTTCCTAAGACCGATTCTCGAATATGCTTCAGTTGTTTGGGACAACTGCACTCTCAATGAAAAGGACAGATTGGAAAAAATTCAAATCGAAGCTGGAAGAATCGTTACTGGACTGACTCGCTCAACCAGTTTATATAATCTTTTTCATGAATTAGGTTGGTTAACATTATCAGAGAGACGTAAATATCAAAAGCTTGTTCTAGCGTACAAAATCATTCATAATATGGTTCCGCAATACTTAAGTTCACTTTTTCCACAAAACGTTGGGAACACCGTTCATTATAATTTGAGAAATAATGACGATTTTATGCTTCTCCCATGCCGCACCGTTTTGTTCGAAAATTCGTGTGTTCCTTCTTTAATATCTCTTTGGAATAATCTTCCTCTCAATGTGAGATATTTACCTACTATTTCTAACATTATGTTTCAAACAAACACTGTCCCGTCATATTTTTCTTATGGAATACGATACCTATCAGTTA